>CM057461.1:137903662-142903662 GCA_030035585.1 Dugong dugon | reverse complement strand
AATGAAAAGTCACTCTCGTAAAAGGCTGTAGATTCCTTTGGGGAAGGCTGGGAGAAAGATTAACAGTATAAGTTTTTGGCAGTGTATTGGAGTCCTTCCACAAGGGGACCTATCCTCCCCTTCATTCAAGGGGTTGTGGGTCTTTAAATTCACTCAAGTCTTGGAATTGATTGAGAGACCATGACTCTCTATTCTGGCTATTTGAGTTAGACTGCTGTTTACTTGACCTAGAATTCATCTGCTTGTACAGATCAAGTAAATATTTAGTAGATTTCCTATCTATTTCACTCCTAGGGGCACCATGATTTCAGGTTGTGAAGGTACAAACAACATCCAAAAATCGGTTTTGCTGCCATACTTTTTCAAAATGACAAGATTTCCAAACAAATATGGAAAAGCAACAAATTATAGGCAAAATCATAGAAAAAGATATGTGAGGAGGCAGTAAGAAAATTCCAGATCTCTATTCTTCCCAGTCCATACAGATTTTCTACGGATAATGCCTTGGCAGTACCAAAAGGGATAGGAAGGATCTCAAAGCTCCTATTAGCAATATGTATAAAAAAAATTATACAGTCCAAGGAAGGTTCCTGGAGAGTTAAAAGATAATAATGTCCCCATTCCAGAAAGGTAAAAACCTATTCATTTAACCTATTCAGTTAAGCTAAATGTCACAGCTGAAGAGCACAGTCTGCCACAAGACTGCCCTCACTTCAGACAGCAGCTGCAAGTTCAGGGGCCCCAGGCCACCCTCACTTCTGACTACTGACTACAAATCTGAGGGTTTCCATTATCCTCTCAAGTTCAATAATTTACTGGAGTGACTCACAGAACACAGGAAAGCACTAAACTTATTATTACAATTTTATTATATTAAAAGAATATGATCAGAACCAGCCAACGAGATATGCATAGGGCAAAGTCCGGAAGGGTCCCAAATGTGGTTTCCTGTTGTCCTCTTCTCATGTAGTCAGGATGTGCCATCCTCCTGGCACATCTATGTGTGATAATATGCAGAATATTGTCAACCAGGGAAACTCATTCGAGCTTCAGTGTCCAGAGATTTTATTAGGGTTTCATTACACAGGCAAGATTGATTGAATCATTGGTCATATGGTTGATCTCAATCTCCAGCTCCCTTCCCCTCCCCTCAGGCTGACTAATAGCACATGGCTCAAAGCTCTGTCCCCCTAATCACAAGAGCAATTCCCATCTTGAGTCAACTCATTAGCATAAACTGTCAGCTATGGTTCTTAGGGCCCACCATGAATAACAAAGACATTCCATTCACTTGGGAAATTCTAAGGGCTTACAGGTTACCTCCCAAGAACTGGAGACAAAGGTGAGCCAAAAAACTGCTAATATAGGTAGGATAATAGTACAGTTTAATGTATTCACAGCTGATTTAACAATCATAACCTAAATAGTGATGGCTTTAATACTTTTAAATGTTGGCTATCTTTATGTATCATGGACACAGTGCACATTAGGTTAGGGGTTATTGAAGATCTTCCTTTCTCCTTAATGTTGTCTGGATCTCAAAGGCAGCTTGCACTGGTGGCAATGGAGTTTATTTTTTTCCCTCAGGTTAAGCACGGATCCTGTTGGAAGTATAGAAGGAAAATAATTGGGCTGTGTTCTAATTCTGACTGCCACTTAGTAGTTGTGTGATCTTGCAAATAAAACCAAGATATAATAATTCCTTTGAGTCAGTCTTACAGGTGACTATAAGGTTTAAATAAGATGAGTTTTAAAAGAGTCCTGGTGGTGGAGTGGTTAAGAGCTTGGCTGCTAACCAAAAGAGTTGGTAGTTTGAGTCCACCAGCTGCCCCTTGGAAACCCTATGGGGGCAGTTCTACTCTGTCCTATAGGGTTGCTATGAGTCAGAATTGATTTGATGGCAACGGGTTTGGGTTTTGCTTTTTTTGGCAGTTTTAAAGGGCTTTGATTTGGTTATAAACAGTATAGAACACTGAAATATCATCATCAGTTAAAAAACAAAACAAAACATTGCCATCAAGTTGATTCCTACATCTCTGTTTAAATCTGGAATGAGGGCAAACATGTAAGGCCAGAGGGTTTCCTTTCTGAATCTGTCTTGGTCAACATTTTCATCAATGAACATAGAAGACATAATTATTAGATTTTAAAAGCTTGGGAATGGCTGACTCAAGACTCAAAACTTTATTTTCCAAACTTGCCAAATTATATTTCCAGGCAAAAATATCAGATCAAAACAGTAAGATGAAATTCAGCAAGTAAAAGCTCTGCTGCCTAGACTTAGAAATGCAAATATACAAGTACTGAATGAAAGGAAAAAGCAATGGGGCAGCAGTTCATGTGAAACCATCTGGAGTGCTTAGCTGACTACCTGGTTAATAAAAATATTGGGGGAAGTGTAGATCCCTGCATCCTTAGATAGTCAGACCACATTATCTCACCCAATGCCAGGAAAGTAATAGGTACATAAAAAAGTTACTTTGCTCAATTCAGCTTCCCTTAATTCAAGGGCACTGGTGGCACAGTGGTTAAGAGCTGGGCTACCAAAAGGTCAGCAGTTGGAATCCATCAGCTGCTCCTTGGAAACCCTATGGGGCAGCTCAACTCTGTCCTATAGGGTCGCTATGAGTCGGAATCTACCTGGGGCAATGAGTTAATTCAAGAGAGACATCTACAATCTGTAATATGAGTAGATGTTGGTGATGTCAGTAAATTATGACCTACAGTTAGAGATAAAGGAACTGAAACAGGTTAGGCTTAGAAATCACACTAGGGGAAAACCTTAATAGCTGTCTTCAAATATCTAAAGGACTGTTCGTGTTGATATAGGGATTGTTTTTACTCTGTGTCATTCCAGAGAGCAGAGCAGGAATCAATGGATGAAAGCAAAAAGAAGGCAGATTCTTGGCTCAGCGTAAGAAACAACTTTATAATAACACTTCAGTATGTACTACAGTGAGAAGGACTCCTTGGTGAGAAAATAAGATCTCTATTGTTGGAGGTTCAGGACAAGCCTGGATGGAACCTATTAGGCAATCTGTACAAGGCATTTCTGTTTCAGGCTGATCCCTAAGGTCCTTACCAACACTCCAATTTTATGACTTTATTAGATATTTGTCTCTATTTCCAAGTCAGTTGTATGTTCAAATGTTTATTTTTACTTCTCTTATTACAAAGACATCAATAAGCAGTTTGCAGTAGAAGGTATATTATTTTTCTGCCCACAGGACATTTTGAAGAAGTTAGTCAACCCTTAAAAATTGTTGATTTGCCATCTTAGAGGCTTCTTTACTCCACAGAAGTAATTTATTGCACACAGTTATGATAAATAATATCTCTAGCTTATTAAGCATGAAAAAGCTGTTACTGCACTCTTTTGGTTGAGTTTTCTACCTTAGAAAGCCTTAACATCCATAGTTTAGGTCATCATAGTAACCATAACACAATACCTTTATGATTTTAAAGTATTTTTTATTGCTGTATGTTAACTTTGATTCTCTTACCCATATAATATCTAGCTATTCAAAGTCAAACTACAGTCTCTTCATAAAGATAATGAGTTAAGTGGGTTAAGGGTCTTTTCCCTCTAATAATTATTTTTTTTTTAAATCCAAAACTATTTGAAGTAGATATAGTCATTATAAGCAAGAACTGAAAATTTAATAACTGGTGTGATAAGGGAGGGCAAAACAAAAAGTAATGGTAGATTATAGCACGGATTATAGCGAAAAATATAAGGGGCATAATTCAGCAAAATTATATTACAAATAAAATGTATAAACTGTTACAAATAAAATGTATAAACTGTAGTACTTTATAGATTGAGGAGAACTACTTATTCTTTCTATGCCCCTGGCAAACATCAATAATTGATTATGGCACTTTTTTCTTGCTGGTCTCAAACAAGTCTTCAGAATCCTTCACAACACAGTCTTCTAGGCAGCCACTATTAATTGACCTCAATTCGCATCTCTTTAATAAATGCATTAATTATGACTGTAGAAAGGCAATAGTCCCCACAGATTTGCAGTGATCACATTCAATTGTCCCTAGAGATGGATCTAATGGTTTGTTTAGACGATTTTGTAAAGGAACAATGATACGGATGTTCCCGATACCATAGGGGAAGGTGACCATGTTGTACTGAAAAAAAATGGGTTTTAGACTGAAAAGGAGTCTAGCAAGGAATTTAACTTCTCTGAGATCTAATTTGTTTGTAAAATGTGCCTAATAATATTCACCAACAATGTCATTGACAGGAAAGCACTTAGGACATTTCATGGCACACATTCTATGCCGGGGTTAGGGTGGGAGGAAACTAGTATACTTGCCAAATCAGCCAGATCAGTTGAATCAATGCTGGTGATTAATAGGGTCTGGACTGTAGCATCTACATCATCTTCATACCCAAATGTTCTTTCTAGTTCACATTGTATAACCAAAGGGAACTTGGATTAAGTTCAGTTAATAACCAAACTTGGGTTATCATGATTTGTTTCATTTCCCTAGCTAGGCTGAAATTTTCCTGAGGGCAGAGATGATATTCAGTTTGACTTTGTATCTGCCAAAGAACGTTTCATTTATAAGACTTGAAAAAATGTTAAGGAAAATTAAAAAGATAGTAATAAGATGCAAGAAGGGTAAGTTTAACCTAATAAACATTAAAAAATATAAATAAAATTACAGCTTATTTCTACTGGTCAGAAATTATCATGACATGGGTTTAAACTATAGTATGATAAATGTAGCTTAGATGCAAAATAAAAAATATCACTACAGGCTCACTATGAGTCAGAATCAACTTGATGGCAATGGGTTTGATTTTGGTTTTTATAGGAGACTTTAGGACACTGGGGAAGAATGGTGAAGGCCCAGTTCTACAGATTTCCGAGCCAATGTTATTCCCAGGATATTATCTGAATTTTCCAAAATTAGTAAATACCAGGATAGAAATGGTATACTACCCCTAAATTATTTAAAAAGTAACTTTTTTTTCTGATACAGTTACCTAGGCCATTTGCAATATCACATTTATTATTATGTGGCACTCTTGGCTATAATAACCATATTGCATGTAAGTATGTCTGCTTTTAAACATTAATTAGTAATATGTAAATGATAATAATAAGAATGATGAAAATATCTAGGAGGCTACATACTATCAGATTGAGAAAAAGAACTGTAATGACAAAAATAACTATAATCTCTAATATGACCGGCAGGTAAAATTCAGGTAGAATATATGCCTATGGATACTTAAGAAGTGCTAGTATTTATGAGGAGCCTGGGTGACACAAGTGGTTTGTGATTAGTTGCTAACCTAAAGGTTGTTGGTTCAAACCCATCCAGTGGCTCTGTGGAAGAAAGATCTGGCAAACGACTTCCATAAAGATTACAGCCAAAAAGACGCTATGGAGCAGTTCCGCTCTGTAACACTTGGGGTTGCCATGAGTCTGGGGCCAACAGGATGGCAGCTAACAACAAAGAAAAGAAAACTTATCAGAAAGGAAAGAAGCAAAAATGCAATGAGAAAGAAAATAGTATCTGCCTGAAAAGCCTAACTATTGCAAATATTACAAAGAATTTCCAATTTCTCCAAAATAAGTCTTTTGACAAGGTAACCAGAAGGCAACAAAAGTGTACCATACAAAACTAAACAGAGGTCACTGAAGAATGTCTCAAGGAAAATTGACCAAGAAGAGGGCAATGCTGGTGTGATGTTTAAGATTGTGTGTCAACTTGGCTGGGCCATGATTCTCAGTGTTTTAATGTGATCACTCCCATGACTGAATATACTATGAGTAGCCAATCAGATGAAAGGGAGTCTCCTTGGGGGTGTGGCCCACATCTGAATATAAGCAGACGTTCTGGCTTTTTGCTCTCTCCAGATCCTGCGGCTGCCTCCTGTCATCTCATCTCTGGTTCTTGGGACTTGAGCTGTCAGCTTATTTGCCGAACTTGGGATTCATCGATCTTCACAGCCTGTGAGTTGGAGCCCTGCTCTCTGACCTTCCAATCTTGGGTTCGCCAGCCCCTGCAGCTCCGTGAATCAGGAGAAACCTTGTGGTCTTGCCTGCCAATCTTGGAATTCATCAACCTTCATAGCCTGTGAGCAAGAGCCCTGCTCTCCGACCTGCCCATCTTGGGCTTGCCAGCTTCTGTGGCTGCGTGACTTGGGAGAGGCTTCTACCCTGATCCACAGACTTGGGACTTTCTAGCCTCTACAATTGCGTGAGCTGTTTCCTTGATATAAATCTCTCTCTGAATGTATATTTAAATGCGTTACTGGTTTTGCTTCTCTAGAGAACCCAGCCTAAGACAACTGGGGACCTCCAGAAAGGATTTTGACAGTATGGTGAACCTCAATGGAGAGGCTACTCTAGTTTAGGACCAAATCTATCCTTGGATTATAGGCTGAACTGTAGAGTTTTCACTATAGGATATAGAACTATTGAGATTCGTCCATAATGGTTTTATTTAAAAATAAAGTTTCCTCTTGGTGTTTTATGACCATCGGGCAGACAAGAGTCTCCTAGGTTTCCAGATGGGATCTAGAATCATGAACAGCTTGATATTCCTAAAAGGTAACCTGGGCCGTCGGGTTAACTGGCCACAAAGGTCTGGCATAATAATAAATAGGCAATAAAATTTATGAAACCCATTGCTTGTTGTATAATAGATTTGAGCAACAGTTTTGCTTTTGTTAAAACTCCTGAAGCCAAAAAGAAAAGAATCCTGGAGCCATTCAAATTCTGAATACTCTTTTGTGCATCAATGCTTATAAAAGTATAATAGGATCATTTGATTTTTTTAAAACAGTTGAATTTTTTAAATAGTAACTTTCTCTTATTACAAAACTGTTACATACAGCAACTCGATATAACGAGTGTGTAAGGAAAAAAGACAGTGAAAATCAGACTACAGTTCTGTCTCCCCTAGTCCGTAAACTCTGTGAAGGCAAGGCCTAGGTCCTTCTTATTTACCACTGTATCATGGTGAGAGCACAGTACCTGTCTGAAACATGGTAGCAATACTAAATATTTGTTGAATGAAATAAATAATGCTGACATTTTGTTGTATATTCTAGAATTTTTTTCATATGTAAATATTCTTTGAAAAATGACATCATAGTGTGTACATTTTGACTCCTGGAAAGTAGTTGAATTTTAAACATTAATCTTGGATTGAGAACGCATTCCCTGAATATTACAAGACTTTGTAGATGCATAAAGTATGAGAATCAGGGAATTCAAAAGTCATTTAGTTTTTGTATTATATACAAGAGAAAACTTTGGCTTAGAGTGGTGAAGAGCTTTGCCTAAGGACAGGGCAAAGATTGTTCTAAAATCCAGGCCTCTGATTTTCAGCCAGAATTCTTTCTGCCAAATAATTTGACTTCTTAACCTACACACTATCTTATTCCAAGTTTTTAAAAATTGATATTGAAATTTCATGCTTTTGTAAGAATTGTGGTCACTTGTTTCTGCATGTTCTTTTGAATACTTCTCACTTTCTTTGATATGAACTTAAAAGCGTTTGACCGAATACTCTGTGAAGATATTGAGTGCTGGCCTCAAGTCTAAACCAGTTGCCGTTAAGTCAGTTTTGACTCATGGTGATCTCACGCATGTCAGAGTAGAACTGTGCTCCATAGGATTTTCAATGACTGATTATTTTGGAAGTAGACTGCCAGGCCTTTCTTCCAAAGCACCTGTGGGTAGATTCAAACCTCCAACCTTTCATTTCGCAGCTCAGCGTGTTAACTGCACCACCCAGGGACTCCACTATCATGGCTAGGTAATCTGTAATACTCACTTTATTTCTTCTGTTATTAGGAACCCTGGTGGTGCGGTGGTTAAAGTGCTTGATTACTAACCAAAAAGTTGGTGCTTTGAAGAATTTTCACTCTACTTCAGGATATGTACATATTTATTATAACTTGATTGATACATGTGTTCAAAACCCCAGTGGCTCTTCCATTAGCAAAAAAAGCAAAGGCAATCCATAACTAATGTAAGTTACTATCCTTAAGAGTGAACATCTGCTTTCCCCTGAACATCATCTGGTAATTAGGAAGATTTGTTTTTCTCCCAAATATTTTCATTCTTTATGTACACTGTTTCTTGTACTATTTATCTTATTTGACATAACATAATTTCAATTAAGTTTTTAATGGTCAAGATACATGTTTCAAGATGTTGAAGGTGAGTAGTTACAAGTACACCTGACGTTTCCTGTCAAAATACTAAGACCTCAGGCTATTTAAAAGGTAGCCTCAAAAAAGGAAACAACAATAAAATCATTAGCATTGTATATTTTGAGTATCACTGTGCCACATGATTAAATACAATCAGAATAAACCAAACGTTAATAATGCAACAGTTCTGCACCTTTTTTTCACTTGCTCCTCTCATCTCAGTTGAAAATTTTTTCTCAAGCTGAGGATTTCCAACCAATTATCGCTCTTAAAGGTGCACTTGGTAAACCCTTAAGCCATATTAGCCCTTTACCCCTCCTGCTTTTATTTAGTTTTTCTAGACTTTTTGAACATGAAAAATAAACAAATTTTAGAAGTTGATTCACCTCATACTTTCGGGGTTCTTTTGGTTCTTTTCCTCTCTCTTTTACCCAGGAATGAATTTGTGAGACAGTTGGTGGCCCTTTCTGACAACCTGAAGAAAATGACATAACTATAAAACAAATCCTGTATTTTGATAAGAAGCCGGGATGGGAGGGGAGGAGGAGAAGAGAGGAACAAAAAACAGGTGAGGGAGGGAGGTGGGAAGCAGGGGGAAAGAATAAATAACACAGATCCTATGAGTTGCAGAAGTCTACATCTGAAGCATTGCTGATGTAGCTATCCTTCTGCCTAGAGGAGCCCCGGTGGTGCAGTGGTTAAGCTCTTGGGATGGGATGGCAACAATTTTTGTTTTAATCTTTCTACCTTAAAACTGTTTAATTTTTTTTTTTTTTTTTTACTTAGACTACGTTAAGGTTGCACAAGAGCTGGTGTAAGTGATTTCTTCTTCTTTCTCAATTCTCCCTTTCCTACACTCGGATCATCTGTTCTTCTCTAGACGGGAACTATTTGCAGTGGTGCTTCATGCTTAGCATTCCCTCTGATTGCTATCCATCTGTTTCTATTAAGCCTCTAAGCCATTTGTCTCATTTAAATAACTTGTTCCTTTTCCTAAATACTTCAAGCCAAATTCTGACCTCAAACATTTACATAGCATTTCCACAGATTTCTGCATCTGAGGGCAGTGTCATTTGCTACTTTTTAAAGTAGTACACTGTGAGCGCTAAATGTGTAATTAGTATTACTTTGATAACACGGTAGTAAGAAAGAGTTGAATGGAGCTTTAAATTAATCCTGTTATAATATATTCTGTAATTTAGTTTAAGGACAATAGTATCTTCCTCTGATCCAATTTCAAGATATTTATCTTGCCAAATTGGTTTGAGATTTTAGATCTTAGAAGCATGATTAAACAAAGCTAATCAGCAGTCAAAGGTATCATAACAGCCCTAGAGTGTTCCTCCAGTAACCTAGTCTCCAAATTCTGTCTTGTTACACATGAAATAAAGGTCTCAACAAAAAGTCATGAATACAGAGATTCCATTCCACATTTACTATAATGGAAAAACCTATTTTTCCAGAGGTAACTTACTGGGCGTACAACATTTCCTCAAAACAACAACAATACACCACACCCACTCCCTCCACCCTGCCCCATTATTTCCCAAACTTCTACTTTATATTGGCCGCTGAACTGTTCCTTTAGTGTGAAGTCAGTAGTGTAGGACCTCCACAGTATGTCCTGACTGTTGCTTTCCCACTTCTCAGTAGGCATCTTCTCTAGTAAACCCAAGTGTCTGTTTAACCTGCAAAAAGCTGCAAGGAAAAAGAAAATTAAACACTGTTTTCATGATATCACTTCCTTGGTTCCCAAAGGATTATTTTTAAAGCTCTTTTTCCGCAACTTTTAAAGCAACTATATCATTGTTGTCCAACATCATCTTTTTATTCCTCCATGCATCTCTTCTACTCCTTTTTGGTTACTGCTGCTTACATACATCTTTTACACTCTTCCCTTTCCACCTTTGCTTAGAGAGTTCTTTTTAGATGAAGTATCTATTAGTCACCTTTCCAACAAGCCGACAGTTCAAGACCCATTTTAAATTTAATTCCACTCAACAAGTCATCTTGCCCCTACCAAGTTACTCTATTCCTTGAATGTGTTTTCAGTCTTTGCTATGTAATGGATTAGGTATCTTTTTCAGTTGTCCTATTTCTAGACTTTTATCATCTTGCATTTGTTTGTGTATGGTTATTCTCTAGTTGTCACTTCAACCAAGTTTTACGATCTACAAGAAAAAGGAAAATTATCTTGTTTCCTCACCTTCTGGTGTATTCCAGTATACAGGAAATATTGAATAATGCTTCTGGAATTTATCTACAAAGACACTTTTTATGAGAAGAGTACTGTATACTAAGATTTTGTATTTATATACACTGAAACCTGTGAGAGCCAGAACTTGACAGGGCTGCCTCATTTTTCGGGGTGTCTAGGCATGGACCAGTAACTTGAAATTTGCCTCCAAAATTCGCCAAGAGACCGAAGAAAGAGGCGGACAACTCCAGTGTGGTGGTGAACAAGTCTTTATTAGGGAGATTTACATACTGAGGCAGTGGTCCCTGGCAGCAGGAGGGTCAAAGCATATCTCAGCACCCAGCAGTGTGCAGTGGGGTAGGGAGGAGGTTTTACAGCGATCAAGGACAAAGATGTCTCCACGTCAGAGAGTTACATAAGACTACCTCAGAGGTTTGGAAAACAGAAGTGAACTAACAGAAACAACAGTAAACTAACAGAAAGTGTGAGGGCAGCTATGTTTGGCCTCGAAAAGACTGTTTTCCCCTTTACCAGGTGTCGTGAGTTTTCAGTCTTTTACTGGGTGCCGTGTTACCACTTTTCTATTGCTTGTTTTAGTGGAAAATATTTGAGTTTTCCTTCTCTGACAGGTTTCTGCCTTATGCAGGTTTCAGCTTTTTTGGGTTTTACTATAATCCTAGAACTGAATTATGATGATTTCTTCAGGATCCACTTATGCGACTGCCTTATAAATGATATCATAGATGAGGTTTTCTTTTTCTTTTTTTTAATCTTATTAAGTAAATACCCCAGGATAGGGTCCATGATGATTTTTACCTATGATAAAATTTATCCTAAAATCAGTAGTAGTATAGCAAGACTAGATAACCCCACACTCTCAGCATATTTAAATTTTCCATGTGAATTTCTACCTTATTCCTCCTTAGCTAAAGACTGGCCAAGAAGGGAACCTTCCTTGAGACTTGGTATCTCAAATAATCAGGCTCTACAGTATCAAAGAAATTGACTCAATGGCAACTAATAACAACAATAGTGTTAAACCATAGTAAAGTAAATTCTTGACTGATTTTCTCCTTCTGGCCCTTCTTTCTCTCTCATCCTGGGAATATCCTTTTCCACTCTGCCCTCTTTTTCTTTCTTGATCTCTCTCTTTTCCCATTAGCCTCTGGGTCCTTCCTGCTGGGGGCTGCCTCGCATTTTGTGTTTACAGTCACTTTTAAAGGCATTTTTCCATTTAGGAATTATATGTTTTCTAAGGTATATTTTTGTGTCCTATCTCTAGAAACAAACAAACAAAACAAAACAAAACAAAACAAAACCCAAAATACAAAAACTCATCCACAATGAGTCAACTCCAACTCATAGCAACCCTATAGGACAGAGCAGAACTGCCCCATAGAATTTCCAAGGAATGGCTGGTGGGTTTGAACTGCCAGCCGTTTGGTAGCAGCCAAGCTCTTAACCACTGTGCTACCAGGGCTCCCCTATCTCTAGGTCTTGGAAATCTTCCCTTTGTGTATTATGGTAATTCCTTTCCTTCTGTTGTTCTCAGTCCCAAAATGTGCTTTGTTTCTCATCTTGCTCTGCAAAGGCTGGACGGATTAGCTAGCTGGTTCAAGGCTCACAAACTCCTACACAGAGTAAACGCCGATTGATAGCTGGCTTCTGCATAGAAAGATGGGGAACCATCTTTCATCTCCATTTTGTCTTGCTTTTCTTACCTCCTCATAAATCCCTTTATTTTGCATTTTCTGTTTCAACTTTCAATTTGCTTCTATTCTCTCTCAGTCAAAAGCAAAGAGAATTTTCCTGCATTCACTCCTTAAGTCCATTAGGTGTCCCAGTGATTTTTCTCATATTGTGTTGCTATTGTTAACTGCCACTGAATTGTCTGTGTGCACAATGGATTGAAATGCGGCCTTGTCTTGTGCCATCCTCATGAATGGTTTTGGATCAGGCCTTTGTGATACATAGAGTTTTCACTGGTTGATTTTCAGAAGTAGATTGTCATACCTTTTTTCCTAGTCTGTTTTAGTCTGGAAGCTCTGCTGAAACCTGGTCAGCATATGGCAACACCCAAGCCTCCACTGACACATGAATTGCATTAATCAGAATCAAATCCAAGTCTCCCACATGGAAGGTGAGAATTCTACCACTGACTGGTGCCTTATTTAATTGGTTTGACACGATTAAATCTTGGAATTTACCTGTAGCCAATTTTTTAGGCTAATGCTCAAGTCTTGATTTTTCTGGCAGTAAATTTCTGAAAGGAAATACCTAATAATCGATGTAAGTATAAAGACTGCCTACAATCTATTTACAACATTCGACAGGTGGATTACTGTATTTTTATGCAAATAATGCCCACCTTCTGCATTTGTTTGCTGGCTGCACCCTCCCCCTGTGAGGTATTTTTATAAGTGTGCTGTGCTAATTTTTTTTACAGCAACATGTGGAACAGGAATGGCATGGCAGCACTTGTGAGGGTGCCTCATGGAGGAGGGCGCAGCTGGCAAACAAACGCAGAAGGTGTGCGTTATTTGCGTAAAAACATATGCTAATTGATCCAAGGTCTTCTTTCTTTCGCTATCCAGTCAGCTTTCAAGTTTCTGATAATAAAAATAGACTAAGACAATCTGGGTGCTGAGGGGAACAGGTGTAAAGTGTTGATCATTGGTTGTCTATGTATGAATATTTTAGTATGTGTTTATGAATATGCATTTCTGGTTTTTAGATAATTTGGCTTTTTATTTTGAAATTCTAGTTAAAAGAAATGTGGGCCTTCTCCATTTCATTCGAAAAACTCCATCTCTTTCAGTGACGTTGTAAAATTTAATTGGTTATTCGTAAGTTTTTTTCCTTGGCACCAGATGTGACATGAAATGTCCTGATACAATATGGATATAGTACATGAGTTGTTTCTTTTTCATTACTCAAACCTTCCACTTTCTTTTATTTTTATAATCTGACTCCTTATTAATAGCATTTCTCTTTTGCTGTCTCTTGATTCTTTTTAAGGTCTATCATCATAGTCTGTACCACATATTAAAATAATAATAAAGAAATTATGCAGCATATAAGGTTTAAAGAATACCTCTGCTTTTTTTCTAATTTATTTGAAAATAAATGATAACTTGGCATTTGACTATATTGCTCATTCTTTCCTCTAATTAACTTTATAATTGTGGATTAAGATGGAGTCTCCTTGCAATTACCTGTTTGGCTAGTGCCCAAGTCTTGATCTTTCTTGCCCATTAGGGAACTGTGTCCTTGTTGTACATGGTGTTGGCCCCTATAGAATCAGTTTTCCTGAACTATACTTTGATGCTACAGCATCAGCTAGCTTAGAGAGATGTTATAATAAAAGAACTATGACATCATCACTACAATAGAGGTGTCGATGATGCTGTTTACTATAACAAAGAGGGTCTATTTTATGACGATGCATGCGAAAGATGTGCACATCTCAAAAACAGAAATAACCATGCCTCCTGAATATCTGGACATTGTGTATTATGAGCCGATCAGTTTTTCCCTTACTGCTAAATTTGTAGTCCTCTGGCAAGTACACTGAGCCATATGCATTCTAACCTTTCTTTGGGCTCCATCTTATTTTTTCTACTCTCAAATTTCCCTCTCAATTTTCTTGATTAATTTTTAAATGTTATGGTATAGCTGTTTATAATCAGTCATCATAAGTCTGTTTGGGAGTGAGAGGGGTGTAAACAAACACTGAAGAATTACAATTTTTAACAGTAACTTTCTTAAAGATATGGGATTAGTATGTTTGAAATAGAAACATGAAATTAGTTAAATAAGTATGAAAAAGAAGGCAATTCCCAATAATTGTATACTTTGTTTACAAGAACCATTATATATATATATTTTATTTACAAAATTATAATTATATGAGTAATATTAAATTTTCCCCCCAAAAATATTATTTGTAATTTTCAATATTTAGATTATAGCTAGTTCTTAAATTACTGTTATGCAATTGTTCTTAGAAATCATTCACCTAGGCTTATTTATAATTATTTAGAATTGTTTTGTAATTTTATATTTGTAAAGCTAAAAAAAATTAGTTAAGTCTTTCATTCTTATACTATTCGATATCATGTACATACTACCCAATTAGTACTGAATGCTACTGACATTTCAAAATTCTTCCAAATATACTTGTGGCCCCCTGCATTGCTTCAGGGTGTGCAATATTGAAAGCCATATGCATGTACACCATTAGGAATTTTCTGCTCCTAAATCTAAAGCTTAAAAAATCAGCCAGACCACAAATAAAGCACCCTCTAATGGAAAGCTCGATATAGCAATAGAATGTATCTGATAGGTTTCTAACAGGATAACTGTAAGTGGCATGCAAATATTGCATGACATGCGACTCTACCTGCTAGAAAAGTTGGCTTCTTCCCATGAGTTACAGTTAAAACAATTAATCAATGTAAGCAAATATGCCCAAGTCATTTGCCGTTTGGAAGCCATCACTCTTCAATTATCTGTTGATTGTCACCATAGAAAAATTACTTCTGTAATTCTTACAAAAAGTAATTTCATAGACCTATAAGTGGGCAGCTACAATTAAGAACTGAATGCCTTTTGTTAAAAAATGACAAAATGGTTAGTACTTTGTAGCTTAACGTGCTTTCCCATATTATTTCATTCATTCCTCAGAATATTATTATTTCCAATTTATATGTGAGAAAAGTGATAAAAATTTGTCCATGGTTAAATAACCAATAAATAGGGCAGCAGGGACATGAGTTGAAGCCCTCTGACTTCAGCTTACAAATTATTTCCAGTATTCTTCTCTATATCTCAATTATGTATTAACTGTATTACTCAGGAGTATCATTAACTGTTGCTAAATAAAGTTAACAGAAACTATATTAACGTGGAACTTTGACAAGCTTTTATAATTGTAGTAATTAATATAAAGCTTAATAATTTTTAATTTTTAAATTTGTGTCAAATCTTCTTTGTAGAATGCATTTGTCAGTCTACTATCCTGGGCAATATGAAGGGATCTCTGCTGCCATTTAACTTGTTTCGCACAATATAGAGTTGCCGCTTCTAGAAACACTTCATCATAAATTAATGACTGAAATTTAGAACATTTTTTCCTTGCATCTTATTAATAGCCACTACAAAGCAAAAGGATCATTTGAGAGAATCAGTGATATCCAAAGGATATAATACAGATTTTTTTTTGAAATATAGCCCATTGAGAATCACATATGTTATTTTTAAACTGCCTGGGTTCTGAATATTGTTACATTAATTAAGACTTAGGAAGATAAGGAGAACTGGTAATAAACCTCAACATAATCTATTAGAACAACCTAAAATTTTGGATTTTCTTTTTAAGTTTTTTTTAGGGTTCAACAATAGGGTCAAATTTCAGGCACTAAACTGATGTTACATTCTTTAGTGTCATATGGTGTCATCTGAAGCCAAAGGAATCAGAATCCTGGACAGTGAACATTTTTAAAGCTCCTCACTTAGGTCTAATCTGCCGCTGGAGTTGAAAACAATTAAATCTACTTGGGGCTCACAAATGGAAAGAAACAATGGTTTTCTCTGTCCTCAAAAATCTCCATATGTGGTACATATTTCTCTTCAACTGGTAGGTAAACATCCTTTGCACTGGACTTTGCTTTCAACTGTCCTTGGCAGAGCATGGGTCTTCCAATTAGCAGTCATATAACCCTCTTATTCCTGCCCAGGAATGCAGCAACAAATAATTTTTTGTGTACAAAAAATATTTTATTTTTAAATAATTATGGAATCAAGAAGTTCAAAGGCAGCACAGAAAGGACCCATATGCCCTTCACTCAGTTTCTCCCAATGTGTACATCTTGCTGTTGTTGTTAGGAGCCGTTGAGTCAGTTCTGACTCACAGCAATGCTACGTACAACAGAATGAAACACTGCCCGGTCTTGCGCCATCCTCACGATTGTTGCTATGTTTGAGCCCATCCTTGCAGCCGCCATGTCTATCCATCTGGTCCAGGATCTTCCTTTTCTTTGCTGACCTTCTACCTTACCAAGCATGATGTCCTTCTCCAAGGACTGGTCCCTCCTGATAACATGTCCAAAGTATGTGAGACGAAGTTTCACCATCCTATCTTCCAAGGGGCATTCTGGCTGTACTTCTTCCAAGACAGATTTTTCATTCTTCCGGCAATCCATTGTATAGTCAATATTCTTCATCCACACCATAATTCAAAGACACCAATTCTTCTTCAATCTTCAGTATTCATTGTCCAGTTCTTGCATGCATATTGTAACCTGACCCTACAAATGCCAGTAAATTTCCATTAGTCCTTAAACTAGCCTAAGCCAGATTTGGCCCACTCTGCACATGGCAGAAGGGCCAGCTGTGATCCCTAATTGACCTCAGCAGAGGATGCAGCAACAGGAGGAATGAATCAGAAGGAAAATCATCACCCAGACCCTATTCGAAGTGAGAGGTCCAACAAAAACCACATCACCTCCTGTTTCCTGGCCGCCTTCTAGAATTTTTCCTCCCCAGTACACCTGCACTGCCACCATCTTGCTGCCCAAATCACATATAAGCCCTGTTTCTGGGTAGCTCTGGGAGACAGATCTAAGGAACTTCTCTGGGCTCCTTGCTCTGCACATTGCAATAAAGTTACTTTCTCTTTCTCAAAGACCGTTGTCCAGATAATTGGCAAGTCTGAGAGCACTGGACAAGGACCCACCTTCCCAGGTTCAGTAACAATATGAGGCGACTGAAAAAATTATAGCTTGGGTCAGGGACACCTTCGTCCTCAAAGCGATAACTTTTCTTTTGAACACTTTAAAGAGGTCTTTTGCAACAGATTTGCCCAATGGAATATGTCGTTTGATTTCTTTCTTTTTTAAAATTGTGCTTTAGGTGAAAGTTTACAGTGCAAATTAGTTTCTCATTCAAAAATGTATACACAAATTGTTTTGTGACATTGGTAGCAATCCCCGCCATATGTCAGCACTCCCCCTCTTTCCCTTTCCATCCTGAGTTCTCTGTGTCCATTCGTCCAGTTTTCCTGCCTTCCTGCCTTTCCTTTTGGGAAGGTGTTGCCCATTTGGTCTCGTATACATGATTGATATAAAAAGCATGTTCCTCACATGTGTTATTGTTTGTTTTAAAGGCCTGTCTGATCTTGTCTGAAAGGTGGACTCTGGGAGTAGCTTCAGTTCTGAGTTAACAGGGTGTCCGGGGGCCATTGTCTCAGGGGTTCCTCTAATCTCTGTCAGACCAGTAAGTCTTGTCTTTTTTTCTGAATATGAATTTTGTTCTACATTTTTCTCATGCTCTGTCTGGGACCCTCTATTGTGATCCCTGTCAGAGTGATTGGTGGTGGTAGCCAGGCACCATCTAGTTCTTCTGGGCTCAGGCTGGTGGAGGCTGTGGTTCATGTGGTCCATTAGTCCTTTGGACTAGTATTTTCCTTGTATCTTTGGTTTCCTTTGCTCCAGATGGGATGGGACCAATAGATGTATCTTAGATGGCCACTTGCAGGCTTTTAAGACCCCAAGTGCTGCTCACCAAAGTCGGATATAGAACATTTTCTTTATGAACTATTATTGCAATTGACCTATATGTCCCCGGAGACCATGGTCCTCAGCCCTTAGCCCCAGTGACTCAGTCCCTAGAGGTGTTTAGATGTGTCTAGGAAGCTTCTATGACTTTGCCTTGGTCAAGTTGTGCTGACTCCTCCTATATTGTGTGTGGTCTTTCCCTTCATCAAGGTTAACACTTGTCTACTATCTAGTTAGTGATCCCTCTCCCACCTTGTTACCATCAAAGATTGTTTCTGTGTGTAAAACCTTTCTTGGGTTTTTATAATAATGGTCTCATACAATATTTGTCCTTTTGTGATTGACTTATTTTACTTAGCATAATGTCCTCCAAATTCATCCATGTTGCGAGATGTTTCACAGATTCATCATTGTTCTTTATCGTTGTGTAGTACTCCATTGTGTGTAGGTACCATAGTTTGTTTATCTATTCATCTGTTGAGGGGCACTTACACTGTTTCCATCTTTTTGCTTTTTTCGTCTTTCTGGGCTGCCCGTTTCCTATTTATTTTAGCAATATACAGCAAGCTTTCCTTGAGACTTTTTTGGTCTGTGTCCTTCAGTGTTTTGGGGTTTTTTAGCTTCTCCAGTACCCAGTAAGGGATATATGAAGTGAAAAGAAAACCTAGGGAACTTACCACAGTGTCGTTCCTTGTGTCCAAAGTTCCCTACTTTGTCTGCCTTCTCCTGTCACCTTTTAGAGTGTTCTTGAGTTTGTTTTATAGATAACGTCTAGGATTTTTAGCTATACTTAGTGGAGGGACATAGAGAAAGGTGCTTCTACTCTGCTCTTGGAAGCAGAAATCCAAGCAAATTTTGAATATGCCAACTAGCTTGTATTTTACATGAGATTATCTTTCAAATTTGATGAAAATTTATCTGGCTGTGTTTGGAGAATGTGGTGATAAACCAAAAATGTGTTTTACCTATATATAGCAGTAGTTAAAGAGTTCAGCTGCTAAACAAAAGGTTGGCAGTTTGAATCCACCAGCTGCTCCTTGGAAACCTTATGGGGCAGTAGTACCCTATCCTATAGGGTTTCTGTGAGTTGGAATTGACTTGATGGCAATGGGTTTTTTTTTGAGCTTACAGCAATGACAATAGTTAACAGTTTGGGGGCACTTACCATGTTCATTTGTGTCATTTAAAACAATACTATGTCACAAATAATAATAATTTATTCTTTTACCAATGAATAAACTAAGGTTAGAGAGATTGGATTGCCATGAGTAGGAAATCTATTCCATAGCAACCAACAACAACAACAACAACAGAGAGGTTAAGTAATTTGCCTGAGGTTATCTTGGTCATCCTAATTTCAGTGCTTGTAATCTCTAACCATAATGCAATATTGTTTTAGCTATACTTTCAGAGTTTCTTAGAATAATGTAGAGAAAAAATTTTTTATTAAGAGCCAAAAGACAATGTGTTCCCTTATAAATTTAGACAAAATTCATTGCCTGAATTTGGGCAAGTACTTCCAACTTTCTACTTTTCAGTTTTCTCAGCTGTAGAATGAAGGGGCTAAACTTGGTTTTTAAAATCTTTTCTAGACAAATGATTTTGCGAATATCTGAAAATACTGAGAGAAATAGGATTAGGAACTTTCAAAGGTGGAAGGAGAATGCTGAGTAGTGTTTGGAGCTTAATCTGCAATAGTGTAGCTGGTGGTGGCAATGTCAAATGAAATTAAGATAAGCAGACTTTTCAGAATGCTCATCTTCTATCTTTAATATTCATTTTTCCATCAGATATAGATCTATAAACACCTGTTTGTAGATACAAAGGTTGTATAAATTATGGAATAAGTCACAGGATCCTTTGAGAGAGTTTTGAAATGACAAGGTGTGAAAACCATTGTCACTGAGTTTTAATGTAGGAGGTGCTTGTGACTATATGTGCTGGAAATCTGTTATTCCAAGTACTTGGCGGGATTATTATATATCTGGATGCTTCTTTAAATGGCGAATTTCAATGATTAATGACCCGATTAAAGCTTACCTATTAAATATCTTTTATGACTGTTCCATTATTTTGTGTTAATCATTTTCATTTTTCTCTGCTCTGCATTTCAGCCTGTTTGTATTATTTTATATTCCAAACTTGCTCGAATTTTCTGAAAGAATGAACATACTGCCATGTGAAAAGATAATGGATCTGTACATCTGCTGAGTGCTCTTGTTCTCACAGAGCAACTTTATATGTACAAGAAAAATAATTCAACATAAGTTCTATGCTTTTTTTTTCTGTAGCTCCCCTCAGATGTTATCTTTCTTTAAAACTATATTATATAAATGTCTAGCAACGAACAAAGCAATTTTTAACAGGTGTTTAGTGCAATTTCATAAGTATTCGTAAAACACCAAAAATTTGCCTGAACGAGTGGTAGGTGTTTGAGGAGATACTAATGAAACATAATACATGGGCTCTTCTATGACAATATATCTTTGCTAGTAAGCAATATGCATATATGTGTGTGTGTATGTATGTATAATAATTTTTTTCTAGAAGTTATATATGATACAATATACCTTTGTTTTACAAATTGTGATCCTTAAAACATTAATTCTACTGAGTAGGTGGATGAAATAAATTTAAGTTCCTTTGCTGCAATCATTCTCAAAGTCTTTAACAGCACTTTACATTATTAATCTTCAAGAAGAAGATTTCATATACAGCATGTCTCAAACTCATTTGTCCTCTAAATTTCTTTTTTTCCCCTTCATAGTGAACACTGGTGAACTAGTAGTTTGTAAACCAGATTATGAATAATGGCGCTACAAACAAATAATAAGTCAATATCTACATTCAATGTACAGATTACTATGAAGTAGGATTAATCAAAAAGATTTATAGGGAAAATGAGGTTATCTAGGACTTGATGGAAGTTCAGGTTGTTCCAGATTTATATACACTCCATGTATATACATTCTTTATAAATGAAAAAGGAAAAGCCAGGGGTTATGTGAATTTTCATTATTTTTCCTCATTCTTCTCTCCTTTGCTAACTGGTCCCAGTGCTGATATTCACAGGACTCTGGTACAAGTCTAGCAAAGTATTGTCAGAGGAATTAATCAAAAAAGAAAGAAAGAAATTTATGATAGCACTATTTTAAGCAGTGAAAAATAGGTAACAACTAAAGACCATAAATTTAGAAACAGTTAAGAAACCCACTGTGGAATACCATAAGGGAATTGGAAAAGACAAGTATGTGGACAAAGCTGCAAGAAGGAATTGTATGCTAAATAATGTGAAATGAAAAATCTGAATCTAAAATTAATTACAACTATGTATAATTCAGATCTAAATTGAAAGAGCTCAAAAGAGATATGTTGCAAGTAGAGTTGGACATTTATTCATTATTTTACATAATTTTTTAGTTCAAAATAATATTTGAAAAAAGAAAAATGTCATCTAGTTTACCTCCCTGTCCCAGATTGGGTTTTCTGGAAGCAGAGGCTGAGATGAATTTTAGATGTGAAAAAAAGGATTGGGCGGCCAGAAAGTTGAACTATGATACAGGCAGACAAAGCTTTCACCAACCCAGCAAGAGGCCTGGATAGAATATTGCCCTTTAGAGTTTTCCTACCTTAGGCCAAAATGCTGGGGCCTTTCCACACCTGATTGCTCATTCATCAGATGTGGGCCACCTTGGGAAGGATGTGATCTCTGGTGAGGGGGCTCTCTGATGCTGAGGTAGATGCTGAAGGAGCTGATACTGGGCAGCAGCTGGGTCTGACAGAGCATGTCTGTGTCTACCACACACCTCCATTTCCAAATTCTGCAGAATTACATTCAAATTATTTGAAAGAAAGGCCATTTCCAAGGATTTTTTTCTCCCTTACTTTCTTAAGGACTTTCATCAGTGGCACTCTAGATAATTATTCCCTTTGCAGTGGTTTTGGTTTAACTTGGCAAGCTAGTAGTGTTCCAGACTGAAGATCTGCTCTAGACTAGACCAAGGACCAAACGCCAGATGAAGATGAAGATGAAGCTGCTATTTAACCTTAATGGCTGGGTAAATGTTCATTACTGTTAACATGAAAATATTCACATTCGCATTTTTGACATTGTGTAGAAGAACTAACTATGATTAATTTGGATGGGGCAGAGATATCTCCATTCATTTTTTTTTTTTTTTCTTTTTTATCACTTCTCTAGGTTGATCCCTGGGCAACTACCTCCTTCAGAGAACCCAGAGAATTCACTTCATTCTAATTCTTATCCAAGAGAAACACACATGCCATGCCCATTAAAACAGAAAAAAGCCACCTTGAAAAGCAATGGAAAACTTTTTAAAGTTTTTTGAGGGCATGAGGAGCAGTGGCTGCAACAATAGGCTCAAACTTAGCAACAATTTTTGATGGCACAGGACCAGGCAGTGTTTCATTTGATTGTGCACAGGGTCGCTATGAGCTGGAACTGACTCGATGGAACCTATCAAGAAGGAGTATAAAAAGGAGCCTTGGTGCTTAAGCATTCAGCTGCTAACTGAAGGTCTGTGGTTGAAACCCACCAGTAGCTCTGCAGGGGAAAAGACCTGGTGGTCTGCTCCCATAAAGATTTCAGCCTAGGAAACACTATGGGGCAGTCCTACTCTGTCCTGCAGGGTTGCTATGAGTCAGAATCAACTCAATGGCACACAACAACAACAAGGGGAGTATCAACAGCCATCACACAGGAAAAAATATTAACATGCTTCTTTACATATCTTTTTGCCTAAATTCCCACCCTTAGAGCAATTATCCATTTCCTCTGTTTCCCTCATCTCCCCTATAAATTATCTTTGCTGTATCAGATTCTTCTATGTCACTCCCTACTTCTCCCTCTCGTCCACTTTCTTGATGTGTCTGTAAACACCTATTTGCCTCCTTCTTTGCTCGCCACACTCATTCTGTTTTGCAGCAAAATCTCTCTAGCTATCTGGCTTTTTAAATTCTACATCTGAATTTATAACCACCAGCACCACCACTACTTCTGAATAACACAATGAAGAACTGAAGCTGAGCAACTAAAATTCTTTCTTTCACAGGCAGGAGAGGAGAGATGGCGAACATTTGACTTTTAATGTTTTGATCCCTTCTATCACATTTATTTCCAATTATCCTGTTTCACATAATTTCATTCAGATACAAGTACCTATATCTATTGAGATTTGTAGAGATGATTGGAAATTTATAGCTTATATACATTTATACTCAAACAAACATGAGTACACACTTTTTACATGCCAATGCATAATGTATTGTTTGATATGTAGACTTAAAGTAGACAGACCCTGAGTTTTTAGAATCCTTTTTGTTATCACTGAATGCAGTTAATCGCGCCATCTAAGAAACTAGCCGTGGCATGTGTTAATTTATATTTTGTCATGAGATTTTAAATGACTGATTATCATATCAAGCTTCTACCCTCCACAAATAAAGGCTTCAAATATTTCTAAACAGTCCTTTGGGGCTAGAGTCAGGCAAGCTGTGGATCATGACTATGGATGCATAGTCAAGCACATCTGTCCAGAGAGGGCTGGTGTCCAGTGAAACATGTTTAAAATACATTTCCACCCAGCCACCATCCCAGAAATAATCACAAAACCAGGGGAAAGAGAATAATGTTCCTAACTGTTGTATAAGAATTTTAGTAAAAACCAAAATAAGAGTCTTTGAATAGTCTGTTATTTGTTGTTGGTTTTATTGTCAAGCCTTGCATCAGTGAGGGTACAATCAGGAGACAACAACCACACCAGTAATTATCATTGTAATCAGTATTATTATTGTATTATTATTATAAAGAATTATCAACTAGGTAAACAAGTTGCCACAGAGTCGATTTTGACTCCTACTGACCCCACAGGTGTTGAAAGTAGAACTGTGCTCCACAGGGTTTCCAATGGCTGATTTTTCAGAAGTAGATCTCCAGGTCTTTCTTTTGAGATGCTTCTGGGTGGATTCGAACCTCCAGTTTTTCCGTTAGTTGCTGAGCACATTAACAGTTTGTACCACCCAGGGACTTCATCAATTAGGTATAGGGTACTTAACTACTAAGAGAGGTAAAAGAGAATTCTAAGGAATATAATGGCAGCAACCGCAGAAAGCACAATTAAGTTCTGGAATTCCCATTCTTCACGACGTTATCCATAATTTGTTATGATCCACACAGTTGAATTTCATTGTAGAGTCAATAAAACACAGGTAAACATCTTTCTGCTATTCTCTGCTTTCGGCCAAAGATCTGTCCGACATCAGCAATGATATCCCTCATTCCACATCCTCTTCTGAATCCAGCTTGAATATCTGGCAGTTCCCTGTCAATATACTGCTGCAACCATTTTTGAATGATCTTCAGCAAAATTTTACTTGCATGTGATACTAATGATATTGTTCGATAATTTCTGCGTTCAGTTGGATCACCTTTCTTTGGAATGGGCACAAACATGGATCTCTTCCAGTCCGTTGCCAGGTAACTGTCTTCCAAATTTTTTGGCATAGACAAGTGAGCACTTTCAGCATTGCATGTGTTAGTTGAAACATCTTATTTGGTATGTCATCAATTCTGGAGCCTTGTTTATCTCCAATGCCTTCAGTGCATCTTGAACTTCTTCCTTCAGAACCATCGGTTCTTGATCATATGCTACCTCCTGAAATGGTCGAACATTGACTAATTTTATTTATTTTTTTTACTGTGCTTTAGGTGAAAGTTTACAGTGCAAATTAGTTTCTCATTCAACAATTTATACACAAATCGTTTTGTGACATTGGTTGCAATCCCTGCGATCTGTCAACACTCTCCCCTTCTTCACCCTGGGCTCCTCATTTCCATTCATCCAGTTTTCCTGTCCCTCCTTGCCTTCTTGTCTTTGATTTTGGGCAGGTGTTGTCCATTTGGTCTCATACATGACTGAACAAAGAAGCACATTTCTCACGTGTGTTATTGTTTGTTTTATTGACCTGTCTAATCTTTGGCTGAATGGTGAACTTCAGGAGTTACTTCAGTTCTGAGTTAAAAGGGTGACTGGGGGCCATAGTCTCAGGGGTTCCTCCAGTCTTGTCAGACCAGTAAGTCTGGTCTTTTTCTGTGTATTTGAATTTTGTTCCACATTTTTCTCTAGCTCTGTCTGGGACCCTCTATTGTGATCCCTGTCAGAGCGATTGGTGGCGGTAGCCAGGCACCGTCTAGTTCTTCTGGACTCAGGCAGGTGGAGGCTGTGGTACTTGGGGTCCATTAGTCCTCTGGACTAATTTTTTCCTTGTATCTTTAGTTTTCTTCATTCTCCTTTGCTCTGGACAGGATGGGACCAGTAGATGTATCTTAGATGGTCACTCACAAGCTTTTGAGACCCCAGACGCTACTTACCAAAGTTGGATGTAGAACATTTTCTTGATGAACTATGTTATTGCAATTGATCTAGATGTCCTCTGAGACCATGGTCCCCAGCCCTCAGCCCTAGTAATCTAGTCCCTCAAGGTGTTTGGATGTGTCTATGAAGCCTCTAGGACTTTGTCTTGGTCAAGTTGTACTGACTTCCCCTATGTTGTGTATTGTTTCTCCCTTCACCAAAGTTAACACTTACCTACTATCTAATTAGTGATATCCCCTCCCCAACTCTCACTATGAGTTGGAACCGACTCGACGGCACCTAACAACAACTGCAGAAAGAAGCTATCCTTGGACCTAGGGAAAAGTGAAAAAGTATGGGACTTAGCAACTTAGAAGAAAGAATCTTCCACAAGGCTGACATTCACATCTCTTATGAGAGGGTATGGCTACTGCGGGAACATACTGCCCTATTCTGGGTTGACAAAGAAAGTAGCTGGAGATCACCTGCTGTTGCAGAACTGTGAGAGCTGCCACTACTGTGATGAAGGTTCCAGGACCGTTGATTTGCTCATCACAGAATTAAAAACAGGATACTAGAAGAGGAAAACTTCCTTTCCTCCTCCAGCCTTGTAGGCTCTCTCCAGTTCACTCTGTGGGCACAGGCTAACATTGAGCCAACTGACAAAGGAGCCCAGATCCAGTATGACAATGCAGGGCAAAAAGGACATTTGTGAAACTAAGAGGTAATTAAGTCAATAACTGGCACAACCCTATTAATCAGTATCACTTAAGAAAACCCTAAGTATTATCTCACTTCTAGCACTTTCAATTTGGCACATAATAGCTTGAATAATAACAACAACAAAGTCATTGCAGTGGATTAATTACTTTTGTGTGTGGCCTTTCTAGACATGGTCTTGTAACTTCCACCCAGGTGACTGTTATGCTAGGGTAATTGTGACCTACCAAGGGGATTGGTCAGTTTTCCCTTAAAAGAGAGCCAATTCCAGAGCAAAGAGAGGAGCCCACAACCAAGGAAGGAGATCTGGCAGCAGGTGATGGTGTGGTGGGCCTCCTGGCCCATGGAGAGAGAAAGCTGAGTGCCTTTGTGCAGAGACTGAGGGCGAGGGAGAGGCGTATCTGTGAGCATGGCTAAGGAGAGGCTATCCTCATGGAAGAACTGTATCCTGAGTGTTCTTGAGCCTGAATTGTAACTGTTACTTCCCTAACAAACCCCATAATTCATGTATGGTCTGTGGGTGGTCATTGCAATGAATTATCAAACCTAGTAGAGAGTGCTGTCGGAGGGACAGTTGGTGTCAGAACTGATAGAGATGGTGGAGAGAGGAGGTGCCTCACAGGAATCAGCCTTGGGCTGTTGATCTTGGTTCCCCTTCCCCCTTGTGGGGTTGGAGGTCAGACACCTCCCCCAAGCCATTCTTACATTCAAGTACACTGAATTTATAGTTAAGTTTTATGTGATGTATGATTCAGAAGAGAAGGGGTTTTAAATTAGCTCGTGTTCGTTTATATACATCATAAAATCAAAGAATGTGAATATGGAAACATTTTTCATAGGTCTTCTTCCCTAGACTTCTAGTATATATGGGAATTCTGACTATATTTCACCATCTAACTTCTGTTTGAATAGTTCTAGCAACCACGAGTTAGTTCACTAGCTGATAAGCCACTTATCTAAAAAGTTCTAATTTTAAGAACGTTTCCTCTTACACTGTGTCAAAATCTACTTCTTAATTCTCTGCCATTGGTCCTCATTCTGTCATATGGAATGTACTAAAGACTTCTGCAATAACTGCTAGAACAGCCTTTCAAATATCTGAAGACTCTGTCTTATCTTGTCTCTAACAGTGGTCTTTAATCATTCCACACATGGCAAGGTTTCTGTACCTCCACATCATTGTGGTCATGCTCCTTTAACCTCATTCCTCCTTCTTAATGTCCCAATGAAAGTACACTGGGCACATTACTTTTAAGCTCTGGATACTCTATTTCCATTAGTACAACCTTAAGATTTGGCTACTTTTTCAACATTTGCGTCACCGTTTTGCTTTAGTTACCACATCCCATCCTGAGTCAGTTAGAAAAAACCTAGGGTTTTCTTGTGAAAAGCATCAGTATTAATTGAATTATTTTTATGTAGAAAGAAATTAGCAGATCTTGTACAAAAGAATAGTATTATTTCAAGTACAAAATCATCCCTCACTTCTCCTAGGACAACTCTCCCAACTGGACGGCATAAAAATTGGATGTGGAAACTCTGCTTGATTCCTTTAAGCCTCCCCACAAGCTTTTAACACCGTACCTTAGAAGTGGGGAAAGGCAGAATTCTGACTATAAAGCCAAAAGTGAAAGTTGTATATTAAGTTAAATGTCTTTTTAATTACTCCTTAAGAAGGGTTCCTGACATATTTATTTCCCCTATATTACCTATTATAACATGAAACAGGTCAGGAGAGAAATAACCCTTTACAAAGCAGCATTTTCTAATGGGTGCTGCTTCCTTTGTTTTGCTTACTTGTGGATCCAGAATCTTGACTGCAGTTGTTAGATGACATCCAAGAACCCATGGAAGGATTTTTAAACTCAGTGTTTTATGAAGGCAAGAAAAGGATTTGGCTTAAAATGTATCTTATTATATGTATAATTACCATATACAAAATCCAAATCTGTTGCCATCGAGTCAATTTCGACTCATAGGACCCTATAGGACAGAGGAGAACTGCCCCATAGGGTTTCCAAGGAGCGGCTGGTGGATTCGAACTGCTGACTTTTTGGTTAGCAGCTGAGTTCTAAACCACTGCACCACCAGGGTTCCAATTACCATATAAGTAAATGAAATACTCATTTTACCACACAATAACATAAATATAAGTACATACAGCAATGTATGGGCTGTATACCTTTACCTACAAGCTCTTCTCCTAGATATCTGCTTGACTAATTACCCCACCTCCTTCAAGTTTTTGCTCGAGTTTCACCTTTCAATGAGGCTAATCTTAGGCAATCTAACATTGCACACAGTCACTTTCCCTTCCTGAGGCCCCCATCTTCTCTTTCCCACTCTACTTTTTCTTTTTTCCATAGGACCTAGCACTTTCGAACATACTATATCATTTCCTTACTTATTAAGTATAATGCTTAATGCCAGTCTTTTCTACCCTCACTCTCCCTGCTCCCCATGTGAGTTCCTTGAGGGCAAGGGTCTTTGTCTCCTTGTTTCTTCTGTTCACTGATGTTATATACACATCTAGAAGGGCACCTTTTCCTAGTAGCTGCTCAATAAATATTTGTTAAATTAATGGCACTTATTTTTAGTTACTTCTAATAAGCTGGTGATAATCACCACGGACAAGAGACTACTCTTTATTCTGGCTAGGCCAAATTTTCTTTTCTTCCCAATTGTCCCAGTTTCAGCTTCTTTTCTGTGCACTCCATATTATTTTTACTCTTACAGATTGCCCTGGTACTGGTGTTTGATTGTTTCAGACCCATTCTCAAGCTCTGTAAACTTAAATAAAGTATAGCCTTGAACTGACTGAACCTGAGGCTTTCCTTGCCTTTGAAATTTTCTGCAAAAGGCTGGCTGCTGGCTTTCTTCGCCCTACAGCTTCTTCTACAGATCAACTCAATCCTCAGCCTTCTCCACTCATCTCTGTTATTGTTCTGTATGCAAGAATGGAGAAGGTTATACTTCATAATTGTCTCCTTTGGCAATACAGTCACTTGCTGACTAGAAACTGCAATGAAACTCATCCCTAGTGTGTAATCCTGTGATACCTTTGTGTAACACCATTAAGCTCCCCTTTGTGCAGACAGTAATTCAGAAGCATTACTGTTTAACCATTTCCTGTCTACCTTCTAATACCCTTAACCACTCTGTATAAAATCCTTCTTCCCCTGTGGGCATATGGCTGACACCTCCATCCTTCAGATATTAACTTAAATGTTAATTCTCCAAAGAAGTTTTCTTGGACCATTTATGGAGAGTAGCTACCCTTTTTCTAAACACTCTATGCCCCGGTTATTTTCTTCATAGTACATTATTTTTCTCTCTTTCTCTGCAGATAGATAGATGGTTAGTCTGTCTCTCCCACTGGACTGCATACTATACTGTTATACATATATATATAAGATAACATAGTATTGTCTGTTTCTCCTACAGGTCTTTAAAATCCAACATCTCTGCTTTATATACCAGTGACTTGTATAGTACCTGAGCAGTTGTTCAATAAATATTTCCTAAAAATATAAATGGATCTGAGGGCACGCTGGCCAGCTGATAATACCTATTCAACATATATGATGAATTGGCCTAAACTGTTGCTAATTGAAATGTGGGCCTATGTCTCCTAAAGACTATGGTGCTACATACCCCAGTCATTCTTCTATTGAATAACTTATTAATTGGTACTTTCATGATTAGAAGTTCAGGTTAGGGAGAAACTATTTAGCCGTCTAAAAAAACAAACAAACAAAAAAGACCAAAAACAAACCTGTTGCCTTCGAGTAGATTCCAACTCATAGTGACCCTATAGGACAGAGTAGACCCACCCCATACAGTTTCCAAGCAGCAGCTGGTGATTTGAACTGCTGACCTTTGGGTTAGTAGCTGAATGCTTCACCATTGTGCCACTGGGGCTCCATTTAGCTGTCAGCATTCATAAATAATTCTACTTGCTTATGATCATATTTACTATTTTAAAATATTGCCACAGAAATTTGATGGGGAGTATCATCACATATCTATGGGATATCTGTTTTAGATACTTTTCTATGTATATATACATAGAAAAAAAATTCTACAGTTTACATAGATGAGTGATTAAATATGAACACATTCAAGGCAAAATGCTCCTAGTACCTTACATACAAACAACGGAAGTATGCTCAAATTCAAGAACATTTGAAACAAATAATCCATTTCACCAATTGTCCTAGAAGGTGCACAATTCATAATTTATATTTGAACAAGATAAAAATAATAAACTATGCTAAGTCTCTATCTCCATATGCTTTATCTCATTTAACCACAAACAATTCTATCCATTATCTACTCTTATTATTATTTTTTTTCCATTTTACAGACGAAAGGACTAAGGTTTAGTGGTTAAATAACTTACTCAAGGTCATGCAATTAGAAAGTACTAGACTTGTGAATGAACCATTGATCTTAATCACTTTGCCTTTCCCCTCCAAATAACCATTCAATTGTTCCTGGTATCATGGCTTATGAAAGTAAAAACTTATAGTAGGTGCAAAGCAAAAACAGGAATAAATGAATTAGGGAAGAATAGTACTGTTTTAACTTTCAAGCATTGTCTAAAAATGAAAGTTACAGCTCTCCAAATGAAGAAGGCAGTAATATAACTTTTCCTGTAATTTGAGAATATTATCCAGGTTTCCCTTTAGACATTTGAGTCAAGGTTGAGATGGGTGGAACAATGCAGAATCATCTTTGCTGGTTTATATTCATTGCCTTCTCCAATATTGTGTATCACCCACTTTGCACTCCTATCAAGTCAAGGTTATAGAATGTTTATCCTATAGCTCAAATACCACGCAGAAAACACCCATAAGTAGTCTGTTTTCATGAGAATAATTCATTTTTATAGTTGTTCCCCTGAGGCCCTAAACAGAGAACTAACATTGAAGACGGCGTTTCCAAAGTAATTATATCTGACAGACAACCAAAAATGTGATTGAAAAATTATAATAACTTGAAATCCAGAGCTAATACTCCATCAATTCCTACTGTGATTAGCTTAGTTTGACAGTTTTGGAAGCAAAAATCTAAGCGATTGAAGTGATTTGTGTTTCATTTCAGTTTGCAAATGCTTATTTTTCCTTAGAAAGTTTCTGATCTTTAACTTGATTGACAGCCAGTTGGTTTTTATATAAGAGAAGGGAGGAGACAATGAGATAAGTTACAGTTTTGTGCCTTTCTGCTTTAAGGAACAAACACTAGTAACTCAACTAGGTTCTGTTCTAACAGTAAATTTTGGCCAAATAGATTAACTGTTCCTTATGTGTGGCAGCCAACATGATTATAGGATCTATGAGCTCTCAACAGACCATGGAAAATTAACTGCTTTAAGTGACACCATGGTCTAAATAATTTTAGGACTATTCTGCTCTGCCTTTGGAAAAGTTATCACCAAACAGTTAAACAGCAAAGCTCCTGGCACTTGAGATGGTATGATGGCATGATGGAGAAGGTCGAAGAGTCTAAGTCGGAGGATCCCAAAGTCAAAGGCTTGTATACAATAAGGGAAAATTCTTTTTCTTAATGTTATATCAATCCTGGAAGCTGTTCTGTTATCATCTTGCCAAAAGCCAGAGTGAGATATGGAACTCCTCCCACTGCTACATTAAAACACAGAGAAAAACTGTACAAGACTGTAAACATAAAGGGCCATCCCCAGGAAGTTGGCAACTGCAGTTTCCATTTTGCAGAGTTATCATCCATGCAGGTCAAGGCTGAAAATGCAATACATGAGGGCAGTGTCCTTTTTATCTCTGGGATGAAGGGTAGCATTGCTTATGAAAACAATGTCCAACAAACTACCACAGTTCTGTTCTTCTTAGACATATATTTGATAAAAAATCTATACTGAAAAAATGAATCTGGAGCAAAGTTAGACAATTTCTTCATTTAATATAAGAAGCCATGATAGCATGTTGAAGCCCTGATCAGATAGCTCTGATCATGCCGAAGCAGACAGAAATGGGATTCAGGAGAGGATGATCAGCAGTCAATGAAAGATGTTAGCGTGATCCCTTCACAGACCTAGGCACCTCCCAGGTGGCTCAGAGTTTCACTGCATTGTGATAGAGAGAGATTGATTAATTCATTATGCCAGAACAAGATTGTTTACTTTTTGAAGCTCATACTATTATATTACCGCTTAAGTAAACAATATGTAGTTCTTAATGCACAATATTTGGTTTATTTATTTTCAGTGAACTTTAGAGTTCAAGTTTCCAGGTTAGAGAGTTCGAAGTTATCTTTAACAATACCTAGAGAAGTTAAAGGATTGTCATATCAACGATACTTAGAAAAGTTAAAGCACTCTTAACAATATGTTGTTGTTTTTGTGAAGTTGATTCCAACTCATAGTGACCCTACAGGACAGAGTAGAACTGCCCTATAGGGTTTAGGCTGTAATCTTTATGGGAGCAGATCACCAAGCAGACCTTTTGGTTAGCAGCCAAGTGCTTAACCACTGTGCCACCAGTGCTCCTTGTTAAAGATAAATATTTGAACTGCACGGACCTCCAAACAGCACTCAACATGGACAAAATAGATAACCTGCCTAAATATTGCAGAATAGTACAGGAGTAAGGCCTATTCCTCCTTAATGTGTAAAAGTTACACAAGTAGCTACTATGTTACTTAGATTATGGTGCAATGCCAGCTAAAATAGGTGGAGGCAGCTGCTTGCAGAATGTAAACTAAGCTGCCAGCTGTTCCAGGGTTTTGCTAGACCACCTGCCTCTCACTGGATAACAAAGCACAAGCCTCCTCTTGATGTAACTGAGAATATAGCACTCATTTGTGCCAAGGTGGGTATGCGTTTTCCTACTTGAATATGATTTTATAAATGATCCCATAAAATTACGCGTGTATTTTTTCAGGATTTTTTTTTTTTTTTTTTTTTGAGGAAGACATTGTGTTTTGGAGCACGGTATTTGCACAAGCATTTGAACAGTACATGATTGGCTACATATAGCAAATGTAAACAATTATTTACTATTTACATACTAAAATATCAAAGTATGAGACTCATGTAACTTGCCTTCATTGTAAGGACAGTTTCTTATAACTTCAGCATGTGTAAAGGCATTGCTGATTGCATTTGGACAATTGCATCAAAAGAGAATTCCTCCAATCAGAACTCAGCAATTCCTCAACTGCAGAGAGTGCTTTATTTCCTAGAGCTCTCAGAATTAAAAACTAAACTTCACTCATAGTTGATGTGGTACTTTATAAGTAGTGTAAATCAATTGAAAAATGAATTCCTCATGGTTTGTGACCAAGATAAAATAACCATGATAAACCCGTCACAAAAACATCCAGGAATGGGAGAAACTGTGACAAGGGCAGAATATTTGAAGAAAATTATATAAACAGACAAAACTAGGACTTTGGAAAAAGGAAAGTTGACTTTTACATAAAGTATTGCTAACTCTAGAGCTTCTCTGAAGGCATGTTGAATATTTTGGGCCATTCAACATAAAATACATGTTGAAAGGCACATTTACTTTTAATATCATATTGGTTGAAATGACATATACAGAACATGATGATACAGTTTATCTGGATAAACTTTTTTAAGTGCCCTTTGATTCAAAAGCATGTTTTGCTTTTCCTTCAAAAACCTGTGTAATAGCATTTTGCTAAATATTGAATCCAACATGAAATCATAAGGCTTGGAGGAGTTCTAGATTTTGAAGAATGCATTTCCTAGTTAAATATTCATGAAAAGTCCCTGCTATTTTGAACTATAGTTTGAATTACATATTTTTCTTACTGTTCAGCATTAGGAGGAAAAAAAAAAAAAGGAAATTGAGACCAAAAGGAACATGGCAATTCATAAATATAGAATTAACCGATCTTATTGTTGAGCAAAGCAAATACCCTGAATTTATCTAGCTAGCCAGCAAGTGGCTACAAAGCTGGAGTGGGCTTTCAGCTCTATTTATATGGAATTAAAGCTACAGTTGTTAATGTCATCCTAATTTTAGTAAATAGCCAGCAGATAATCAATTTGCGTTGGTAGTTACATTGAGCTTACTCTGATGTTCTGTTCTTTCATAGTTTTCTGTCTGGCTTACTCTGACATTTTGCTCTTCATAGCTCTTTATCAGAACTTCTTAAGCTTGTCCCTAACAGTATATCTAGGCCATGTGATTACTTATATCCTTCAGTATTCCTCAGTGAGGTGAGAATAAGTTTAGTTTCCCCACAATAGGCAATCCTTAATGTTTCAATTACCTGCTCAAATATCCAAATCTTGTTGATTTATCCTTATATCCTTCCTAGTGTTTACACAACTGTTGTTAGTTGCCGTTGAGTTGACTGTCACTTGTGGCCACTCCAAGTGTTCAGAGTAGAACTGTACTCCATGGGGTTTTCAAGGCTGTGACCTTTTAGAAGGATATCAGCAGGCCTTACTTCCGAGGTGCCCCTAGATGGGTTTGAACCGCTAGCTTTTTGGTGAGTAGTCCTGTGCTTAACCACTACATAATACCAAGCACATATTAAAAAAACCAAAACCATACCTATTGCTGTCAAGTCGATTCCAACTCATAGCGACTCTATAGGACAGAGTAGAACTGCTCTGTAGGGTTTCCAAGGATCGGCTGTTGGATTTGAACTGCAGACATTTTGGCACAGATTAGGCACTCAGTAAATACATGCTGAATTGAAACAAGTGTCTCTTTCACAAATGAAAGATTCAGCTGGGGAAGTGTCAAGAATTCCCTTTCTGTTTGGGCTGAGTATAGAGCTTCTTATTTATTTTTTCTCTTCTATTTAAATGCTGCAGATCACACACTGCAAGCTACCTTGGTGACACTGTCTTCTAGTCCCACTTCCTAGCTCACACAAGTGAGAATACTTAGTGGTAGGACTTAGTGGTTTCTTGGATAAGGAGGGAAAGTTAAGAGAATGAAAGGAGAAAACCCCTGCACTGCTGATGTCCAGTATCTCTCTTCTTTCTCTTCTTCTACACACCTTCCCTTCCCACATGCTTACTTCCAGGCTTAGAGGGGCAGCTCCAACAAGATATCCATTAGGTGAAGTGAAGTCCTCCACTCCTGCTACAAATGGTTACTATAGAAGAGACATGTCCATAGCTTTCAAAGCTGCAACTCTTGAGTGCATTTTCCAAAAAAAACTTTATTCAGTTTTATAATTTCATTTTACTTGAATCCACAATCAACACCCATGGAAGCAGCAGTCAAGAAATCAAACGACATATTGCGCGCGGGGCAAATCTGCTGCAAACGATCTCTTTAAAGTGTTAAAAAGCAAAGATGTCACTTTGAGGACTCAGGTGCACCTGATCCAAGCCATGGTATTTTCAGTCACCTCATATGCATGTGAAAGCTGGACAATGAATAAGGAAGACCAAAGAAGAACTACTGCTTTGAATGAGGGGTATTAGCAAAGAATATTGAATGTACCAAGGACTGCCAGATGAACGAATAAATCTGTCTTGGAAGAAGTACAGCCAGACTGCTCCTTAGAAGTGAGGACGGCAAAACTTCGTCTCACATACTTTGGACATGTTATCAGGAGAGAGCAGTCCTTGGTAAAGTAGAGGGTCAGTGAAAAAGAAGACCCTCGATGAGACAGACTGAGACATTGGCTGCAACAGTGGGCTCACACATAGAAACAATTGTGAGGAGGGAGAAGGAATGGGCAGTGTTCTGTTCTGTTATGCATAGGGTCACTATGAGTCAAAACCAACTTGACAGCACCTAACAATAAAATAACATGATTAGCTTAAAAAGTACTATTTTTTTTAGCATGCCTTAATATTATGGAGAAAATAAATAATTATGGTCCTTCTTCAAAACTTAGCCACTACCTCAAAAAGTGTTTTTTATTTTTTTAAATAGGAAAAAACTTTCTTTTTAATCTTCCCAAATTGACAGTTAAAGTTCTGCAACTTGATCTGTTAATTATAGAAGGGTTTTAGTGGATGCTCTGGTATGCCACCCAAATCTCCCATCAGGACCGAAACCCTTGTTTCCCCAATTGCTAGGAATGTTGTCTGATAGATCAGAGCTGAGTCCCTTTCCAGGAATTTCCCTCCTTCAAACGAAGCTGCTTCACTTCAGGTTATGTCTAAAGCTACACTCCTTCTCTAAGGTCAGTTTTCATCCAATGACATCAATGGAGTTGAAGACCGGCTCCCTTGTTTGCTCTGGGACAACTCTGAGGGCTGATCCAGCTCCAGGGCTCCCTGTGGGTCTCTGCTGCAGCTCCTTCTCAGTTAACTCCTCCCTTTGCCCAATCTTGCTCCCCTCACTGGCTTGCAAATGTTGTTCCCATGAAAACTTCCTAACTAATCTCCTCCACATGATCATTCATCTCACAGAGAGCACACCTAATACAGAGAAAAGTAAGATACTACTTCTGTTAACTTGAGGCTAGTTTAAGTAATCTCTTATGTCTCTCAATACTTCCTTTGCATATTTGTTATAATTATATTAGTATTTATTCAATTTTTAAATTAAAATTTTATTTATATCCAAGCAATGTGTATCATGGTTAAAAAAGTCAAATAGTACTGTGGTACTTAGAATGGTACATATACATGCCCATTCCAAAGAGAGGTGAACCAACTAAATATGGAAATTATTGGACAATATCATTAATATCACACACAAGTAAAATTTTGCTAAGGATAATTCAGAAGCAGTTGCAGCAGTACATTGACAGGGAACTGCCAGAGATATAGGTCGGATTCAGAAGAGGGACATGGAATGAGGGATATCATGGTTGATGTCAGATGGATCTTGGCTGAAAGCAGAGAATACCAGAAAGATGTTTATGTGTGTTATTAACTATACAAAGGCATTCAACTCTGTGGATCATAACAAATTGTCTTAGTTATCTAGTGCTGCTATAACAAAAATACCACAAGTGGATGGCTTTAACAAAGAGAAATATATTCTCTCACAATCTAGGAGGCTAGAAGTCCAAAATCAGGGTTCCAGCTCCAGGTGAAGGCCTTCTCTCTCTGTGGATCTGGGGGAAGGTCTTCTCGTCAGTCTTCCCTGGTTGAGGAGCTTCTCAGTGCAGGCACCCTGGGTCCAAAGGATATGATCTTCTCCTGGCCCTTGTTTCTTGGTGGTATGAGGTCACCCTGTTTCTCTATCCACTTTTCTCTTTTATATCTCAAAAGAGATTGATTTAAGAGAAAACTTAATCTTGTAGATTGAGTCCTGCCTCATTAACATCATAGAGGTAGGATTTACAACACATAGGAAAATTACATCAGATGACAAAATGGTAGACAATTACAATACCGGGAATCATGGACTAGCCAAGCTGACACACATTTTTAGGGGACACAATTCAATTCATAACACAAATTATGGATAACATTGTGAAGAATGGGAATTTCAGAACCCTTAATTGTGCTCGTGTAGAACCTGTATTTAGACCAAGAGGCAGTGGTTCCAACAGAATAAAGGGATACTGCCTGGTTTAAAATCAGAAAAGGTGTGCATCAGGGTTATATCCTTTTAACAGCTAAGCAAATAATCCAAGAAGCTGGATTATATGAAGAAGAATGTGGCATCAGGATTGGAGGAAGACCCATTAACAACCTGCAATGTGCAGCTGACGCAACCTTGCTTCCTGAAAGTGAAGATGACTTTAAAGCACTTAGTGATGAAGATCAAAGACTACAGCCTTCAGTACAGATTACACCTCAATAAAAAGAAAACAAAAATCCTCACAACTGGACCAATAAGTAGCATCTTGATAAACAGTGAAAATATTTAAGTTGTCAAGGATTTCGCTTCAGTTGGATCCACAATCAACGCCCAAGGAAGCAGCAGTCAAGAAATCAAACAACGTATTTCACTGCGCAAATCTGCTGAAAAAGAACTCTTTAAAGTGTTAAAAAGCAAAAATGTCACCTTGAAGACTAAATTGAGCCTGACCCAAGCCATGGTATTTTCAATCACCTCATATACATGAGAAAGTTGGACAATGAAAAAAAAGACCAAAGAATCGTTGCCTTTGAATTGTGGTGTTGGTGAAGAATACTGAACATACCATGGACTGCCAGAGGAATGAACAAGTCTGTCTTAGAAGAGGTACAGCCAGAAAGCTCCTTAGAAGTAAGGATGGTGAGACTTCGGGTCCGGTACTTTGGACATGTTCTCAGGAGGGACCAGTTCCTGGAGAAGGACATCATGCTTGGTAAAGTAGTGAGTCAGTGGAAAAGAGGAAGGCCTTCGATGAAAGGTATTGACACAGTGGCTGCAACAATAGGCTCAAACATGGCAATGATTGTGAGGATGGCACAGGACTGGGAAGCATTTCGTTCTGTTGTGCATGAGGCCGCTATGAGTCAGAACCAACTTGACGGCAGCTAACAACAGTAACACTTAGAATGGAAACAGCAAATCCCTGCTCCGTGCCTCCCAAAGGGCTTTTACTACAATTTCATGAATTTTAAAATTTTAATCATTATTCACTTACTTCCTACTATAAAGGATTTATACTTAGTTACTTTAGACCCCTCGATACTTCCCTGGGAGCCCTGGTGGCACAGTGGTTAAGAGCTCGGCTGCTAACCAAAAGGTCAACAGTTCAAATCTACCAGCTGCTTCCTGGAAACCCTATGGGCAGTTCTACTCTGTCCTATAGGGTCGTGCTATGAGTCAGAATCCACTCGACAGCAATGGGTTTCAATGAGTATACTTCCCTGATATCCATCCCCCTCTATTATGCAATTTAGAAAATAGTCATTGTTTAGATTGTCATTGTTGTTGTTGTTTGGTGCCATTAAGTCAGGTCCTCCGCCTCATAGTAACCCTATTTACAATAGAATGAAACATTGCCGGGTCCTGAGCCATCCTCATAATCATTGTTATGCTTAAACCCACTGTTGGAGCTACTGTGTTAATCCCTCTCATTGAAGGTCTTCCTCTTCTTCGCTGACCCTCTACTTTACCAAGCATGATGTCCTTCTCTAGGAACTGATCCCTTCTGACAACATGTCCAAAGTGAGACGAAGTCTTGCCATCCTTGCTTCTAAGAAGCATTCTGGTTGTACTTCTTCCAAGACAGATTTGTTCATTCTTTTGGCAGTCTATGGTACATTTAGTACTCTTCTTCGACACCACAATTAAAAGGCATCAATTCTTCTTCGGTCTTCTTTATTCATCGTCCAGCTTTCTCATATATATGAGGTGATTGAAAACACCATGGCTTGGGTCAGGCACACCTTAGTCTTCAAGGTGACATCTTTGCTTTTCAACACTTTAAAGAGGTCTTTTGCAGCAGATTTGCCCAATGCAATGTTTCATTTGACTTCTTGACTGCTGCTTCCATGGGTGTTGATTGTGGATCCAAGTAAAATGAAATCCGTGACAACGTCAATCTTTTTCTTGTTTATCAAGATGTTGCTTATTGGTCCAGTTGTGAAGAATTTTGTTTTCTTCATGTTGAGGTGTAATCCATACTGAAGGCTGTGGTCTTTGATCTTCATCAGCAAGTGCTTCAAGTCCTCTTCACTTTCAGCAAGCAAGGCTGTGTCATCTGCATAACACAGGTTGTTAATGAGTCTTCCTCCAATCCTGATGCCCCGTTCTTCTTCATATTGTCCAGCTTCTCGGATTATTTGCTCAGCATATTGAATAGGTATGGTGAAAGGATACAACCCTGACGCACACCTTTCCTGACTTTAAACAACGCAGTATCCTCTTGTTCTGTTCGAATGACTGCCTTTTGATCTATGTACAGGCTCCTCATGAGCACAATTAAGTGTTCTGGAATACCCATTCTTCCCAATGTTATTCATAATTTGTTATGATCCACACGGTTGAATTTCTTTGCATAGTCAATAAAACACAGGTAAACATCTTTCTGGTAATCTCTGCTTTTAGCCAGGATCCATCTAACATCAGCAGTGATATCCCTGGTTCCTCTGTCCTCTTCTGAGCCTGGCTTGAATTTCTGGCAGCTGCCGATATACTGTTGCAGCTGCTTTTGAATGATCTTCAGCAAAATTTTACTTATGTGTGATATTAATGATACTGTTTGATAATGATATTGTGTGATATTAATCATATTGTTAGATTATCATTAGTATATTCCATTTTCCTGATGTTTATTACTGAGCCAAAGAATACATTTTGATTACACTGCGTTTCCTTACTCACACAACTTTTGATTTTTTCTTAGGTTAATACTCGTTATATATTTTTTTACTTGTTTTTTTTTTTGTACCTATTGCTAATTCATCCCCAAACTCGATGTAAAATTCCTCTCATTATGATCAAACACATTTCATCATCTTTCATGTTTGACCATTTTTTTTTTTTTTTGCCCCTCTAGAGTCGCTATGGGTAGGAATCAACTAGATGGCAACAGGTTTACGGGGAATATCTGACATCTCTCTTGGTGCCTTCTGTTCTGCTCAAGTCTGAATTGCCTGTTCTCTATGCCTGGGATAGAGCTGTCATCCTGGGACTTCCATTGACCATTATCCTGGAATTTGTCTTTCTTTTGTGTTATATTCTTTGCATCTTGTATCATGTCTTCTTTTTTCTCAATTTATACCTTCTTTTTGTTGGAGCACATTCTCCATCAGTATCATAAGAACAAGCGTAACTCTGGAATAAACTGTTGAGGCTGTGACCATCTAAAATTGTTTTTATTCTACTCCCTCATTTAATTGATAGTTTTGCTGGGCATAGTTTTATAAGTTGGAAATAATTTCTTTCTCAGAATTTTGAAGGTATTTCTCCATTATTGCTTTCAGAAATATGTCATTCTGAATCTTTATTATTTGGATGTGACCTTTTGATTTGTTTGATTTTTCCCCTTCTGAGTGCTTTCTTCTGAAGATTTTCTGTTTATAATGAGATGCCTTATTATAGGTCAGTTTTCACTCACTGGCCTGGGCACTTCCGTGCTCTTTAAATCTGAAAACTCATGTATTTTAATTCTGGAGTATTTTCTAGTAATATTTTATTGATATTTTCCTTTCCCTTTTATTTTTTTAGTTCTTTTGTTCTGGAATTCCTATTAGTCATGTTGCTCCTCCTGGAATAATTCTCTAATTAAAAAAAAATTTCTTCTAATATTTCTCTTGCCTTTGTGAATTTTTTTTGCTGTTATAGTCTCATTATTTTTTTAAATTTATTTTGTTGTTGTTGAGAATATACACAGCAAAACATATACAAGTTCAACAGTTTCTACACGTACAAGTCAGTGACATGGATTATATTGAGTTATGCAACCATTCTCACCCTCATTTTATGAGTTGTTCCTCCTGCCTTAACATAAACTCACTGCCTCCTAAGGTTCTTATCTAATCTTTTGAGTTGCCACTTTGATCCTATATAAATAGTTCTTAAAAGAGCATAATGCTCAAGGTAGGTATTTTTTACTACTTAAGGGAGACTATTGTTTGGTTTTAAGAAGACTTCAGGGGATATTTTTGGTTTAAGGTTTAAAGATTATCTCAGGGTGCCTTTGTGACTGTTTTGCTTTATAGGCAATTTCCTCAACTGTCTTCTAAGCTTATCATCATATTTTTAATTGTCAAGAGCTCTTTATTTTTCTCTGAATGCCACTCTACTTTTTCTTTTTTTAAAGTAGGGTTCTGTTCTTATTTTAAGAATATTACATCTTTTATCACTCTGAAGATATTTATTATAGTTGCTTGAAATTTTCTTCTGCTCCCCACATTGTCTTTGTTTTTCCAGTTTTCTTTCATTTGCCTATTTCTTTTATTTTGGTCTGGTTTTATAAGATAGATTCCCTTTACTTATGTCTCTTGATTCATGGCTATCCATTCAGATTTAAAAGTGAGGCACTAAAAAGTAAATTGGAATTTCTGTGTGCACTGCAAAATTTGCCAACTGGTGGGACTCACTGTTAGTGACTGGACATGACAGGCCATTTCTTTGCCAACCCCAACAGTCAGTATAGATAGGTATTTTTGCATGGGCTTCTCAGATTATTCAGGGAGGGATCGTCTAATCTCCTAACTTGGGGCAGTGGGAGGAATATATAAGCTGGGTAACAAGTGTTCTGGGAGCTGAAGGGAAAGAGGCTGAATATCTTCAACTGAGTATACAGGATTTCAATTACTCCTTTGTTTCCAGTAGACATTTTACTTTGCTCCTCAGGTATGCCTGCTGTCTCCTGGTAGAACCTTTCTATTTCAACATCTCCAGATAGTAAACCACCTATCTGTATATAGGCATGCTGGCTAGGGAGGACAAAGAGGGGACTATTCTTTATATAAACTTTCAATCAATCTTCGGTCACAGTCTTCAGTCTCTCCTCACAGACTCGATGTGACAGAAAGCTGGTGACACTACCAAGCTTTTTGTGGAGTTCTGAAGTACCAAGTAGTCTATCTTTTAATGACCCTCTTCCACTCCCCCAGCATCCACTTCTCTTCCCTACCCAGACACTCAGCAGAAAGGAGAAAGCTGAAACCTAAGTCAATGATCACTTATCCATCTAACATACATTTTTCTAAATTTTACTAATACTACCTGTTATATATTCTCTCTTATTCTCTTTGTCTTTGTGTTTATGCATTTTTACTGTCATTTCAGTGGCCTTTCAGGAGGAAGCATAGGTATACTATGTGTTCAATCTGTCATGGCTAACTAGAAGTCTGTACTTGTTTAACTCTGTCTTCCCTGATGCACATCCATTTGGTTGGCCACTGAATTTTTAGGAATAGAACTATGACTAGCAATGACAGGGACTCAATAAATCTTTGTTAAATAAATAAAGGGATGCAAAACTATTTTGATGTCTGTACAGATTTAATTTAACTAAGACTCACTTCAAATTATAAATTATTACTTGGTAATTCCAGGAAGGAAATTTCTAAAAAAACTGACAAGGGCAAATATTGGAGAACAGCAGAACTCTGGGGGTATGATGGTATAGATAAGGTTAGTTCTGTGATGATTAATTATAAAATGAATACTAAATTTATATTATATTGAAATGGAACAAATGTTCCATCTCTCTTTTTTTAAAACTTTAACAGAGGCAATTCACATCTCGAACAGGATTCACAGATGTTGCTAATGCCTTGGTAGATAATTAAGCAGTTATTTGAACTGTATATGATATACTCAAGAAAATGATTCAGTAAGGAAATAAAGCATTATATTTGGGAGTTTTTATTCTCAGACAATATTTCACTTCAATTTTATCAATTTTTGGCAGAGTAATTTCATATCCATCATTAGAAAATTACAATTGGATTACAGTTGGAATTTTTTTCTCTAGCAATTAGCAATTAAAAAACTGCACAATGGTTACGGGGTGGGGGAGGGAGGTGAGGGTTATTCACTAACTAGATAGTCCATAAGAATCATCTTAGGTGAAGGGAAAGACAGCACACACTACAGGTGAAGCCAGCACAACTGGACTAAACCAAAGCTAAGAAGTTTCCTGAATACAATCAAATACTTTGAGAGACAGAGTAGCAGGGATGCGGGGTCTGGGGACCCTGCTTTCAGAGGACATCTATGTCAATTGGCATAACAAAGCTTATTAAGAAAATGTTCTGCATCCTACTTTGGTGAGTGGCGTCTGGGGTCTTAAAAGCTTGCAAGTGGCCATCTAAGATGCATCAACTGGTCCCAGCCACTTGGAGTAAAGGAGAACGAAGAACACCAAAGACACAAGGAGAGTACTGGCCCAAGAGACAGAATGGGCCACATAAACCAGAGACTTCATCAACCTGAGACCAGAACTAGATAGTGCCCGGCTACCACCAATGAACGTCCTGACAGGGAACACAACAGAGGGTCTCTGATGGAGCAGTAGAACGATGGGATGCAGAACTCAAATTCTAGTAAGAAGACCAGACTTAATGGTCTGACTGAGACTGGAGGTGCCCCAGAAAGCATGGTCCCTGGACTCTCTATCACTCCAGAACTAAAACAATTTCTGAGGCCAACTCTTCAGCCAGGAATTGGACTGGACTGTGGGACATAAAGCAATACTTGTGAAGAATGTGCCTCTTAGTCAAGTAGATACAAGAAACGAAAGGGACGGCTTCTGTCCAGAGGTGAGATGGGAAGGCAGAGAGAGTTAGGAGCTGGTTGAATGTTCATGGGGAATCAGGGGCCGAGGGGAGGAGCGTGCTGTCACAGAATGGGGTGAGCGGTTGGGGTCTCATAACAATGTATGTAAAAAAAAAATTTCTGTATGGGAGACTAACTTGAAATGTAAACTTAATTTAATTACAACAATAAAAAAATAAATTAAAAACTGCACAAGAAAACATGAATGTGGTCTTGCATGATAAGTAGGAAATGACATTTTAAAAGCTATAAGTTGTACTTTTTTGGGTAAAATATATAGTCTTTTTATGGGGTGAGTTTTGAAGTGACATATATAGATAATTCATCAGGGTAAAAATTCAGTCATTTGATAGCTTTCATATGTTCTGTACGTCTTCAAAAACCTAAAATTGCATTGTGACAAAGTTAGCCCACCACATGCTGTATTACTCCATGCAACATATGGCCTGGCATGCTGCAATAATTGCCAAAGTCTGCGTCAGTGCCTTCAAAAAAAGTGAGAAACTGTCCCTGTAATGGAGCAATGCTAGTAAATAAAAATGATGTCTTAACTTTTACTTACATTTATCTTTATTTCTTAAAGTTTAAGATATGCCCTGGATAAGCTGTTTGGTTGATATATACAGGATTAAATCTTTAAGGATTCTCCCCACTACTGGCAATTAAAATAATTCTTAAGTAGATTTGACAACAGATTTTGATAAGTTAGCCTCACCTCAATAATTCTTTTGTGTAGATTCAGTTAAACTTTTCTTTCTTTCTTTGTTACTCTGGAATATTAATTTGTTCTGTTATTGGACTTTGCATAAATCTATTTATTTTAAGAAGCTTTAATAGAAATAAATGATAATTTTTTTTTTTTTTTTTAGTTATTCTGACTAAAATAAAAAACCTCATAAAAACTTTCTAAGTTTTGAACACTGAAATAGAGACTGGTGCAAATGATCATATTTTACAAACTGTAAGAACAATTTGGAAATCAAATAGGTTGCTGCACAAAATTAATTTTGTTATATATTCGTGATTATTTTCATTCAATGTAAATCTGTGTATATCTGGTTCAAAAACAAAATCTTAGCAACATAAAATTTCTTCTCCATGATTAAATTTTTCCTAAGAAATGATATGAGAACCAGATGTTGTGGTCAAATTACTTATTACATAAAGTTTCCAGGTTACTATTGACAATACAGAAAGGGCTCTATCATTAGAACCTAACCTGTAACGCTACCCTGAATCCTAGAAGAAGAATGGAATACAGGTAGTCCCCAATTTACAATGTATTCGAGTTATGACGAATTGCACTTAACAACCTACAGTGTATTTGGAACTTTGCATCTTCCTGGAAGGAAGTTACAGAAAATGCATGCAGGGAATACGGAAAAAAAGTTGCTGAGTTATCTGAACATGCTCCAAGCATTTGATCAGGATAATATGATTAAAGAGATTGGTGGAAAAATCGTCCATATGGCAAGAACGCTGAATTTAGAACCTGATATCCCTGATGTGGAACAGCTCACAGATATTGAAAAAGTGGAATTGACAGATCAGGACTTAATGGATTTTGAAGAGAAAAGAAGTGCTGAGGAAGAAAGAAATAATGAGGAAGAAGAAGGAGAGAAGCTGTCAAAAATTTTACAGTGAAAGGATTAGCTGGAGTTTTTTCTAACCTAAATCAGGGACTTCAGTTGCTTGAAAACATGGATTCCAAACGCTGATCACTTTCCTAAAATTGATAGGCAGGTTAGGTAAGCAGTGAGATGTTACCATGAAATGTACGAATAAAAACAGAAAAGGACTATTAAGACAACTTTCACTAATTTTCTGACTAGAAACTCCATCCTTACTCTCAGAGATGATCCAGAACCTTCCACAAGTGGAGTTATTACCAAAACTGACAAAATGCCAACATTGTCCAACTCTTTTTCATCATCGGAGTAAATTTTTATGATTTCTGTATTTTTTAATACATGTATGTATGCATTAAAATATATCTGTAAGTTTATAGGTAATGTTTCCAACCCCCAAAGACAAATATTGATTTATAAAGATACTAATAATAAAAAGCAATAATAATGAAAACTTAAAAAAAAAAATTCGACTTACGTCAGAATTGATTTATGATGGACTCATCGAAACGAAACCCTGTCATCCCTGTCATAAGTTGTGGACTACAACAATGGCTTCCTAAAATAAAGAGAGATTATATTCTTTGGCAAGTGACCCTTAAGGATATCTCGTCATTGTACAGGCTACTCTACTTTGCCTTGCCTTGCCTCTACTTACCTTTTACTTAACTTTTCCCATTGTACTCTAATTTTTAAATTAGCTGTATCTTATAAAAAGATTTTTTTTTTTTTTCCCACACACTCTACTTCAAAAGGCTCATTTATCCAATGAATTTTTTTTTGGCACACACTGTGTATTGTATACTGTTTTATGTTCTGGAAATATAACCATGAACAAACCAGATAAAAATCCATGCTCTTCCATTCTTGTTATATTCTAACTTACATCCTCTTGGGAGATATACATTAAATAGGGTATATAAGAAACATATATCGTATGAAATAAGTACTAAAGAAGAAAAAAGCAGGGAAAGGAGAAGGATGGTTTAGTGGCAGAAGTGGCTGTTGAAATTTTAGATGGGATGACCAAGGAAGAAAACGAAAAGTTTTTGCCATGAAATTGGTTCCGACTCATAGCAGCCCTGTAGGATAGAATAGAATTGCCCCATAGGGTTTCCAAGATTTAATCTTTATGGAAGCACATTGCCACATCTTTTTCCAGCAAAGTGACTGGTGGGTTTGAACTGCCAACCATTCGGTTAGAAGCTGAGTGCTTAACCACTGCACCACTGGGGCTCTTTTGACTAAGAAATGTCTTTCCAAAAAGAATAGTTGAGTAAACCACTGCAGGAAGTGTGGAAAGGAGATGTGTGATCATTTGGAGGCACAGCATTTCAGATAGGGGGACAAGAAGTGAAAAAGTCCCCTGAGGAAGGAGGGTGCCTGGTGTTCACAGGCAGAGTCCACTGTGGCTGGAGCAGAGTGGACAAGCAGGGGTAGTTGGAGATAAGATAGAGAATGTGTATGTGAGGGAAGATCATGGAGGTCATAGGAGAACTTTGGCTTAATCTGTGAAACTGGAAGCCACTGCAAGTTTTTTTTTTTTTCCTTAAATAATGTTTTATTGTGTTTTAGGTGAAAGTTTATACAACAAATTAGGTTCCCCTTTAACAATTTTATACAAATTGTTTGGTGCCATTGGTTACAATTTTTACAAATGTGTCAGCATTCTCATTATTTCCATTCTGTTCATTCTGTTTCGACTGATTTAGCTTCCCTTCCCCTCCTTGCGTTCTTATCTTTGCTTTTCGGTAAATGTTGACCGTTTGGTCTCACGTAGTTAATTGTTTAAGGAAGCACGTTACTCACAGGTTATATATATATTTTTTATATATATATATATATATATTTTAAGCCAATCTATTAGTTGGCTAAGAGGTGACCTGCAGAAATAGCTTCAATTCCAAGTTCAAAGGGTATCTTAGGGGGATAGTCTCAGGGGTTCCTCTAGTTTCTATTGGTCCTGTAGGTCTGGCCTTTCTTAGGAATTTGAGTTTTGTTCTACATTTTTCTCCCATTCTGTCTGGGACCTTCTATTGTGTCCTTGGTTAGAACGGTTGATAGTGGTAGCCAGGAACCATCTTGTTCTGGTTTCAGGTTAGAAGAGGCTGTGGTTCCTGTGGGCTATTAGTCCAGTGGACTAGTTTCTTCTTTGAGCCTTTGAATTCCTTCATTCTCTTTTGCTCCATATGAGTAGAGACTAATAGTTGTATCTTAGATGGCCGCATGCAAGCTTTTAAAACCCCAGAAGCTACTCAACAAATTAGTATGTAGAACATTATCTCTGTGAACTACGTTATGCCAATTGACTAAGCTGTTCCCCAAGACTATGGTGTCAAGGCTTTTAACCCAGTAAACCAATTCCGCGAGTTGTTTGGATATGTCTAGGAAGCCTCCATAACTGGGCCCCCTTAGGTGGTTTGTTATGTGTGTGGATATATATGCAGCACACACAAACGTTTATATACATATGCCTATAGATACACCTATACATATCTATGTAACCACATATATATATATTTTTTAGCCATTTTTACTGTTGTTGCAAAATTGTATATGTTATAGCATTTACCAAAATTGTCCCTTTTCCTTGTATACCTCTTAGTGCCTTTATTTATCTTAAGTTGTGTTGACTTCACCCGTATTTGGGATTGCCTTTTCCATCGCCAAAAGTAAGAAGAGTACTATGTAGAACGTGATTCCTCCTCCTTCCCCCTCCAATCCCTGATAACCAGAAAGGAACTTTGCTTTCTGTGTATCTATTCCTGACTTTTTATAATAATGGGACCATATAATACTTGTCTTTTTGTGATTGACTTATTTCACTCAGCATAATGTCCTTTAGATTCATTCATGTTATAAGATGTTTCACCGATTCCTCATTATTCTTTATTATTGTGTAGTATTCCATTATGCGTATGTACCACACAGTTTGTTTAACCATTCTTCTGTTGATGGGCACTTAGGTTGTTTCCATCTTTTCGCTATCATGAATAATGCCACAATGAACAAAGGTGTGCGTATGTCTATTCGTGTCACTGTTCTTATACCTCTAGGAAACATACCAAGGAGTGGGATTGCTGAATCATAAGGTATTTCTATTTCTAGCTTTTTGAGGAAGCGCCGTACTGTTTTCCATAGTGTTTGCACCACTTTATAATCCCAGCAGCAACGTATAAGAGTTCCAATCCCCCCACAACCTCACCAGCATTTGTTGTTTTCTGTTTTTTTGATTATTGCCATTGCCATTTTTGCATGGGTCAGATGGTATCTTTGTAGTTTTGATTTGCATCTCTCTAATGGCAAATGATCGTGAGCATCTTTTCATGTATTTGTTGGATGCCTGAATGTTCTATTTGGTGAAGTGGCTGTTCATGTCCTTTGCCCATTTTTTGACTGGATTGTTTGTCTCTTTGTTGTTGAGTTGTTTAGTTTTCCATGTATTTTAGAAATTAGACCCTTATCAGATATGTCACTGCCAAAGATTTTTTCCCAGTCTGTGTTGTTGTTTTTGTTAGGTGCCATTGAGTGGTTCCAACTCATAGTGACCCCATGTACAACAGAACAAAACACTGCCCGGTCCTGTACCTTCCTAACAATCATTGTTATGTTCAAGCCCACTGTTGTAGTCACTGTGTCAACCCATCTAACTGAAGGTCTTTCTCTTTTTCACTGACCCTCTACCTTACCAAGCATGATGTCCTTCTCCAGGGACTGATCTCTCCTGATAACACATCCAAAGTACATGAGATGAAGTCTCGCCATCCTTGCTTCCAAGGAGCAGTCTGGCTGTACTTCTTCCAAGACAGATTTGTTTGTCCTTCTGGATGTTGTTTTTAGGTGCCATCAAGTCGGTTCTGACTCAGAGCGATCCTGTGTCCAACAGAATGAAACACTGCCCAGTCCTGCACAATCCTCATGATTATTGTTATGCTTGGGCCTGCTGTTGCAGCCACTGTGTCAATCCATATCGTTAAGGGTCTTCCTATTTTTTGCTGACTCTACCAAGCATGATGTCCTTCTCTAGGGACTGATCCCTCCTGATAATGTGTTCAAAGTACCTGACACAAAGTCTCGCCATCCTCACTTCTAAGGAGCATTCTGGCTGCACTTCTTCCAAGACAGATTTGTTCATTCTTTTGGAAGTCCATGGTATATTCAGTATTCTTTGCCAACACCATATTTCAAAGGCATCAATTCTTCAGTCTTCCTTATTCACTGTCCAGCTTTCGCATGTATACGAGGCAATTGAAAATACCATGGCTTGGGTCAGACATACCCTAGTCCCCAAAGTGACATCTTTGTTTTTTAAAACTTTGAAGAGGTCTTTCGCAGCTTATTTGCCCAATGCAATACATCCTTTCTTTTTTTTTTTTATTGTTGTAATTAAATGAAGTTTACATTTCAATTTAGTCTCCCATACAGAATTTTTTTTTTTTTACATACATTGTTATGAGACCCCAACCGCTTACCCCATTCTGTGACAGCACACTCCTCCCCTCGGCCCCTGATTCCCCATGAACATTCAACCAGCTCCTAACTCTGCCTTTCCATCTCACCTCTGGACAGAAGCCGCCCTTTTGGTCTCTTGTATCTACTTGACACATTCTTCACAAGTATCACTTTATGTCCCACAGTCCTGTCCAATCCCTGTCTGAAGAGTTGGCCTCAGAAATTGTTTTAGTTCTGGGGTGATAGAGAGTCCAGGGGCCATGCTTTCCAGGGTGCCTCCAGTCTCAGTCAGACCATTAAGTCTGGTCTTCTTACTAGAATTTGAGTTCTGCATCCCATCGTTCTACTGCTCCATCAGAGACCCTCTGTTGTGTTCCCTGTCAGGACGTTCATTGGTGGTAGCCGGGCACTATCTAGTTCTGGTCTCAGGCTGATGAAGTCTCTGGTTTATGTGGTCCTTTATGTCTCTTGGGCTACTACTTTCCTTGTGTCTTTGGTGTTCTTCATTCTCCTTTATTCCAAGTGGCTGGGACCAATTGATGCATCTTAGATGGCCACTTGCAAGCTTTTAAGACCCCAGACGCCACTCACCAAAGTAGGATGCAGAACATTTTCTTAATAAGCTTTGTTATGCCAATTGACATAGATGTCCTCTGAAAGCATGGTCCCCAGACCCCGCATCCCTGCTACTCTGTCTCTCAAAGTATTTGATTGTATTCAGGAAACTTCTTAGCTTTGGTTTAGTCCAGTTGTGCTGGCTTCACCTGTAGTGTGTGCTGTCCTTCCCTTCACCTAAGATGATTCTTATCATCTATCTAGATAGTGAACAACCCTCACCCTCCCTCCCCACCCCCATAACTATCAAAGAATATTTTCTTCTCTGTTTAAACCTTTTCTTGAGTTCTTATACTAGTGGTCTTATACAGTATTTGTCCTTCTGTGACTGACTAAATTCACTGAGCATAATAAGTTCTAGCTTCCACCAAGTTATATGATGTTTCACAGCTTCATCGTTGTTCTTTATTGTTACATAATATTCCATTGTGTGGATATACCATAGTTTGTTTATCCATTCGTCCATCAATGGGCACTTAGGTTGCTTCCATCTTTTGGCTATTGTGAACAGTGCTGCGATAAACATGGGTGTGCATATATCTATTCATGTGATGGCTCTTGTTTCTCTAGGATATAGTCAAAGGAGCGGGATCGCTGCATCGTATGGTACTTTTATTTCTAGCTTTTTAAGGAAGCTCCAAATCAATTTCCAAAGTGGTTGTGCCATTTTACATTCCCACCAACAGTGTAGAAGTATTCCAGTCTATCCACAATCTCCAGCATTTGTTATTTTGTGTTTTTTGGATTAATGCTAGCCTTGTTGGGGTGAGATGATATCTCATTGTAGTTTTGATCTACATTTCTCTAATGGCTAAAGATCATGAGCATTCCTTCATGTGTCTGTTAGCCGCCTGAATATCTTCTTTGGTGAAGTGCCTGTTCATATCCTTTGCCCATTTTTTAAATGGGTTATTTGTCTTTTTGTTGTTGAGGTTTTGCAGTATCTTGTAGATTTTAGAGATTAAATGTTGATCGGATTTGTCATAGCCAAAATTTTTTTCCCAGTCTGTAGGTTGTCTTTTCACTCTCTTGGTGAAGTCTTTTGATGAGCCTAAGTGTTTGATTTTTTAGGAGCTCCCATTTACCTAGTCTCTCTTCTGGTGCTTATGCATTGTTACTTATGGTTTGTATCGTGTTTATGCCACGTATTAGGGCTCCTAACGACCCTATTTTTTCTTCCATGATTTTTATTGTTTTCAATTTTATATTTGTCTTTGATCCATTTTGAGTTAGTTTTTGTACATGGTGTGAGACATGGGTCTTGTTTAAGTTTTTTGCATATAGATATCCAATTATGCTGGCACCATTTGTTAAAGAGACTGTCTTTCCCCCAGTTAATGTACTCTGGGCCTTCATCAAATATTAGCTGCTCATAGGTGGATGAGCTTATATCTGGATTCTCAACTCTGTTCCATTGGTCTATGTATCTGTTGTTGTACCAGTACCAGGCTGTCTTGACTACTGTTGACAGTATAATAGGTCCTAAAATCAGGTAGTGTAATGCCTCCCACTTTGTTCTTCTTCTTCAGTAGTGCCTTATTTATTCGGGGCCTCTTCCCTTTCCATATGAAGTTGGTGATTTGTTTTTCCATCTCAGTAAAAAATGCTGCTGGAATTTGGATCAGGATTGCATTGTATCTGTAGATCGCTTTGGGTAGAATTGACATGTTCACTATGTTGAGTCTACCTATTCATGAACAAGGTATATTTTCCACTTAGCAGGTCTCTTTTAGTTTTTTGCAGTAGTGTCTTGTAGTTTTCTCTGTAAAGATCATTTATCTCTCTGGTTAGATTTATTCCTAAGTATTTTATCTTCTTGGGGGCTACTGTAAATGGTATTGATTTGGTGATTTCCTCTTCAAGGTTCTCTTTGTTGGTGTAAAGGAATCCAACTGATTTTTGTATGTTTATCTTGTATCCTGAAACTTTGCTGAAATCTTCTGTTAGTTCCAGTAGTTTTCTTGTGGATTCCTTGGGGTTTTCAGTGTATAAGATCATATCATCTCCGAATAGAGATACTTTGACTTCTTCCCTACCTATTTGGATGCCCTTTATTTCTTTTTCTAGCCTAACTGCTCAAGCTAGGACCTCCAGCACAATGTTGAATAATGGTAGTAATAAAGGGCATCCTTGTCTGGTTCCTGTTCTCAAGGGGAATGCTTTCAAAGTCTCTCCATTCAGGATGATGTTGGCTATTGATTTTGTATAAATGCCCTTAATTATACTGAGGAATTTCCCTTCTATTCCTATTTTTTTGAGAGTTTTTATCATGAATGGGTGTTGGACTTTGTCGAATGCCTTTTCTGCATCGATTGATAAGATCATGTGGTTCTTGTCTTTTGTTTTATTTATGTGATGGATTACGTTGCTTGTTTTTCTAATGTTGAACCATCCCTGCACACCTGGTATAAATCCCACTTGGTCATGGTGAATTATTTTTTTGATATATTGCTGAATTCTATTGGCTAAAATTTTGTTGAGGATTTTTGTGTCAATATTCATTAGGGATATCGGTCTGTAATTTTCTATTTTTGTGGTGTCTTTATCTGGTTTTGGTATCAGGGTTATGCTGGCTTCATAGAATGAGTTTGGGAGTATTCCATCATTTTCTATGCTCTGAAATACCTTTAGTAGAAGTGGTGTTATCTCTTTTCTGAAAGTTTGGTAGAATTCTCCAGTGAAGCCATCCAGGCCAGGGCTTTTTTTTGTTGGCAGTTTTTTAATAACCTTTTCAATCTCTTTTTTTGTTATGGGTTTATTTAGTTGTTCTACCTCTGTTTGTGTTAATTTAGGTAGGTAGTAAGTTTCTAGAAATTTGTCCATTTCCTCTAGGTTTTCAAATTTGTCATAGTACAATTTTTCATAGTATTCTGTTATGATTCTTTTAATTTCAGTTGGGTCTGTTGTGATATCACCCAACTCATTTCTTATATGGGTTATCTGCTTCCTCTCCAGTCTTTCGTCAGTTTGGCTAATGGTTTATCAATTTTGTTGATAAACAAACAAAGAACCAGCTTTTGGACTTGTTAACTCTTTCAACTGTTTTTCTATTCTCTATTTCATTTAATTCTGCTCTAATTCTTATTATTTCCTTCCTTCTGGCACCTGTAGGCTTCTTTTGCTGCTCTTTTTCTACTTGTTCCAGCTGTAGGGTTAATGCTTTGATTATGAGCCTTTCTTGTTTTTGGATGTGTGGATTGATTGCTATAAACTGACCTCTGAGCACTGCTTTTGCTGTGTCCCAAAGGTTCTGGTAGGATATGTTTTCATTCTTGTTCTATTCTATGAATTTCTTTATTCCATCCTTAATTTCTTCTATAACCCAGTAGTTTTTGAGCAAGGTGTTGTTCAGTTTCCATGTGTTTGCTTTCTTTCCTTGCTTTTTGTGTTGTTGATTTCCAGTTTTATGGCTTTATGGTCAGGAAAGATGCTTTGTAGTATTTCCATGTTTTGGATTTTGTTAAGTCTTGCTTTATGGCCTAATATGTGGTCTATTCTGAAGAATGTTCCATGTGCATTGGAAGAGAAAGTATACTTGGCTGCTGTTGGGTGCAGAGTTTGGTATACGTCTATGAGATCAAGTTGGTTGATTGTGGCATTATCTCTTCTGTGTCTTTGTTGAGCTTCTTTCTGGATATTCTGTCCTTCACTGAAAGTGGCGTGTTGAAGTCTCCTGCTACTATTGTGGAGCTGTCTCTCTCTCTCTTCAGAGCTGTTAGAGTTTGTTTTATGTATTTTGGAGCTCTGTTGTTGGGTGCTTAAATATTTATTATAGTTATGTGCTCTTGGTGTACTGACCCTTTAATCATTATATAGTGCCGTTCCTTATCTTTTGTGGTGGATTTTACTTTAAAGTCTATTTTGTCAGAGATTAACATTACCACTCCTGCTCTTAATTTTGAGTGTTGTTTGCTTGATATATTTTTTTCCATCCTTTGAGTTTTAGCCTGTTTGTGTCTTTAAGTCTAAGGTGCATCTCTTGTAGGCAGCATATAGACAGATCATGCTTTTTTATCCAATCTGCCACTCTCCGTCTCTTTCTTGGTGCATTAAGTCCATTTACATTCAGCGTAATTATTGATAGGTATGAGTTTAGTACTGTCATCCTGATATCTTTTTTTGTGTGTTGTTCACAGTTTCTTTGTTCTCCTCAATTTTATGTGCTGAGTCATTTTTTTTTATGTATTTTTTTTTCATCTTTTTCTTTGTTGTAGATTTTGTGTTTGCTGGGTCTTTATGTTTTCCTACTTTTTTATTTTGATTTGTAAGATTGTTACTTTCCTTTGTGGTTACCTTAATATTTACCCCTAATTTTCTAAGTTTATACCAGTCTTTTATTACTTTATATCGCCTTAACTCCCCCTCCATATAGAAAATCAATGTCTCTATTTTTTAAGTTCCTCTTTTTTTAATATTATCCTTTTTTTTTACATATTGATATCTATTTCCCTATTTTCAATGTTTTAGCTTTGATGTAATTTCGATTTCCGTATCTGAGTCAATAACGGGTTGCTCTGTCCTGTATTCTAGTCTTGCGTTTTTAGCTGGTGTTATTGATTATCTAACCGTAGGACTCCCTTTAGTATTTCTTGTAATTTTGGTTTGGTTTTTGCAAATTCCCTGAACTTCTGTTTATCTGGAAATGCCCTAATTTTGCCATCATATTTGAGAGACCGTTTTGCTGGAGATATAACTCTTGGCTGACAGTTATTTTCCTTCAAGGCTTTAAATATGTCACCCCATTGCCTTCTAGCCTGCATGGTTTCTGCTGAGTAGTCTGAGCTTATTCTAATTGACTGTCCTTTGTACATGACTTTTCTTTTATCCCTAGCCACTCTTAAAATTCTCTCTTTATCTTTGGTTTTGGTACGTTTGATTATAATATGTCTTGGTGACTTTCTTTTGGGATCTACCTTATGTGGGGTTCGATGAGCATCTTGGATAGATATCTTCTCAACTTTCATGATATCAGGGAAGTTTTCTGTCAACAAATCTTCAACAATTTTCTCCGTATTTTCTGTTATCCTCCCCCTCCACCCCGCCCCGTTCTGGTACTCCAATCACTCGTAGGTTATTTCTCTTGATAGAGTCCCACATGACTCTTAGAGTTTCTTCATTCTTTTTATTTCTTTTATCTGATTTTTCCGCAAGTTGGCATCAAGAGCTTTATCTTCAATGTCACTAATTCTACCTTCTACTCCCTCAATTCTGCTCCTATGACTTTCTATTGTCTAATTCTGAAATTTTATTGTTAATCTTCTGGATTTCTGATTGCTGTCTCTCTATGGATTTTTGCAGCCTGTTAAATTTGGCTTTATGTTCTTGAATAACTTTTTTAAGTTCCGCTACTACTGTGTCTGTATGTTGCCTGTCTGTTTCTGCATTCTGTCGAATTTCCTTTCTTATTTCTAGAAGAGTTCTGTATATTAATCTTTTGTATTCTGCCTCTGGTAATTCCAAGAAGTTCTCTTTCTCCAGAGAATTTACTGATTCTTTATTTTGGGAGCTTGCTGAAGCTATCATGGACTGCCTCTTTATGTGACTTGATATTGACTTGTCTCTGAGCCATCAATAATCTATTATAATTTTATTTTGTGTTTGCTTGGTGAGATCTAGCATCTTATTTTGTTTTGTTTTGATATGCCCAAATAGGCTGCTTGTGTGCAATAGTTTGATTTTTGACACCTTTTAATCTCTAGTGTTCTGTCACCAGGTAGTTAGTTCTGTAACTAAGTATGTGAAGGGGTCCGTTAAATTTTCCTATATGGGATCAGCTCGGGTGTTCACGCAGTAGGTCACCAAGTGTGTGATGCAGGCTCTCACCCCCAGTCCTAGAGTGGGTGATTGGTGCAGGCACTGGACTGTGGCATTGTATGGGATTGCGCACTGAGCCAGGCAGGGGGCTGACAGCTGCCCCTGAGAGTCTGAAAGGAAAGCGTGTCCCTATTCTCTAGGGTGAGTATGTAGGTGAGTTTTGCAGCCGGGCTAAGAGCACCCCACTCTGTTGGCTGTAAAGACTCAAGGGCACCACTTTTTCTTGAACTCCTGTAGCAGGTGACTAGGCACTTTAGGAGCTACCACCAGTCCTCAAGACCCTGCTGCAGATCGATAAAAGTGCCTACTTGAGGGGCAGGGCAGTTTCGTGGGTCACAAATCTGCCTGTTCACAGCTGAAGCAGTTGAAGTTAAACTTCAGATGTTTGCCCTGTTGTACTGTGGCAGTGAGGGCTAACACTGTTGAGATGGGTCCCCACAAGTCTATACAGGGTTGTAAGGCACTTAGAGTCTGTGGACCCCTGATTTCTGTGGCCAGCAAAGGAGCTGTGCCGAACCTGTGTTCCTGGCCTAGGGGAGCCAGCAGCTTATTTTTATATCATCTCTCTCTAAGGCCAGGAGAATGGGTCAGGGTGCCTTTTGGGATCTACATCTGGCCCAGTGGACTCCTGGTGCAGAGCACGGAGGGAGGAGGTAAAAGGAAGAGAGGTTTTTCCCAAATCCGGTGCAGAGCGTGGAGGGATGAGGTAAAAGGGAGAGAGGTTTTTCCCAAATGGGCTTTTTTTTTTTTTTTTTTTAATCATCACAAAAGGGTGCACACATGTACTTGTCCTAGCCTCTTGGGAGCTGCTCTTCACTGGTTCGGAGTGTCCAAGCAGAATCTCTGCTGCCGCATCTCTCTTGATGTGGAAACTGCTTCCTGAGCACATGCACAGCACAGCTGTTTGCCTGCTTCACCATGGACCGGCATGGCTGTGGCTCTGCAATTTTACCGCCGTGGCTTGAGCCCTCCTCACCTCTTCCAAATGGTCTTCCTCTCCCGTATGACTCAGATGGATTTCTTAACCTTGCCTTGTTCAGGGTCACCAGATGTTCACATAGAATGAAATCACTTGTTTTTTCAGGTCTTTGTTGTAAGAGGGTTATAGGAAGTGTCTAACTACTCCATCATGTTGACCACACCTCCATCCTTTGATTTCTTGACAGCTGCTTCCATGAGCATTGACTGTGGGTCCAAGTAAGATGAAATCCTTGACAATGTCAATCTTTTCTCTGTTTATCATGATGTTGCTCACTGGTCCAGTTGTGAGGATTTTTATTTTCTTTATGTAGAAGTGTAATCCATACTGAAGGCTTACTTTTTGATCTTCATTAGTAAGTGCTTCACGTCCTCTTCCCTTTCAGCAAGCAAAGTTGTGTCATCTGCATACCGCAGGTTGTTAATGAGCCTTCCTCCAATCCTGATGCCACATTCCTCTTCATATAGTCCAGCTTCTTGGATTATTTTCTCAGCATACAGATTGAATAAGTATGGTGGAAGGATACAACTTTGATGCACACCATTCCTGATTTTAAACCACGCAGTATCCCTTTTTTCTGTTTGAACGACTGCCTCTTGGACTATGTAGAAGTTCCACATTAGCAGAACAATTAAGTGTTCTGGAATTCTCATTTTTTGCAATGTTATCGATAATTTGTTATGATCCACACAGTTGAATGTCTTTGCATAGTCAATAAAACACAGGTAAACATCTTTCTGGTATTCTCTGCTTTCAGCCAAGATCCATCTGATATCAGTGATGATATCCCGTTTCATGTCCTCTTCTGAATTGGGCTTGAATTTCTGGCAGTTCCCTGTCTACATATTGCTGCAATTGTTTTAAAATTATTTTCAGCAAAATTTTACTTGCATATGATATTAATGATGTTGTTGAATACTTTCCGCATTCTGTTGGATCAGTTTTCTTTGGAATGGGCACAAATATGGATCTCTTCCAGCTCAGTAGCCAGTAGCTGTCTTCTAAATTTCTTGGCATAGATGAGTGAGTGCTTCCAGTGCTGCATCTGTTTGTTGAAGCATCTCAATTATCATCCCATCAGTTCCTGGAGCCTTGTTTCTCACCAATGCATTCAGTGCAGCTTGGATTTCTTCCTTCAGTACCATTGGCTTTTGATCATATCTCGAAATGGTTGAATGTTAACCAGTTCTTTCTGGTACAGTGACTCTGTGTATTCCTTCCATCTTCTTTTGATGCAACAATATTTTGTTGATAGAATCTTTCAAAATCGCAACTCAAGTATTGAATTTTTTCTTCAGTTCTTTCAGTTTGAGAAATGCCAAGTGTGTTCTTCTCTTTTGGTTTTCTAACTCCAGGTCTTTGCACATTTAATTATAATACTGTCATGGACTGAATTATGTCCCCCCAAAAATGTTTGTATCATTGGCTGGGCCGTGATTCCTGGTATTGTGTGATTTTCCTATATGTTGTAAATCTTGCCTCTATGATGTTAATGAGGGAGGATGGGTGGCAGTTGTGTTAGTAAGGCAGGACTCAATTTATAAGATTGGATTGTGTCCTGAGGCAATCTCTTGAGATACAAAAGAGAGAAGTGAGCAGAGAGACAGGGGAATCTCATACCACCAAGAAAGCAGTGCCAGAAGCAAAGCACGTCCTTCGGACCTGGGGTCCCTGCACGGACAAGCTCCCAGTCTGGGGGAACATTGATGAGAAGGCCGACAGAGAGAGAAAGCCTTTCCCTGGAGGTGACACCCTGAATTTGGACTTTTAGCCTACTTTACTGTAAGGAAATAAACTTCTCTTTGTTAAAGCCATCTGCTTGTGGTACTTCTGTTATAGCAGCATTAGATGACTAAGACAAATACTTTACCTTGTCCTCTTGAGCCACCCTTTGAAATCATCTGTTCAACTCTTTTACTTTATCATTTCTTCCATTTGCTTTAGCTACGTGATGTTCAAGGACAAGTTTCAGAGTCTCTTCTGATATCCATTTTGGTCTTTTCTTTCTTTCCTATCTTTTTAATGACCTTTTACTTTCTTCATGTATGATGTCCTTTATATCACCCCACAACTTGCCTGGTATTTCATTCGTTACTGTTCAACGTGTCAATTCTATTCTTGAGGTGGTTTCCAAATTCAGGTGAGATATACTCAAGGTTGTACTTTGCCTCTCATGGACTTGTCTTAATTTTCTTCAGCTTCATCTTCAACTTGCAAAGGAGCAATTAATGATCTGTTCAGCAGTCAGCCTCTGGCCTTGTTCTGACTGATGATGTTGAGCTTTTCCATCATATCTTTCCATAGATGTCATCTTTCTGATTCTTGTGTTTTCCATCCAGTGATGTCCACCTATATAGTCATCATTTATATTGTTGAAAAAAGGTATTTGCAATAAAGAAGTCATTGGTCTTGCAAAATTCTATCATTAGATCTCTGGCGTCATTTGTATCACCAAGGCCATATTTTCCAACTACAAATCCTTCTTCGTTTCCAACATTTGCATTCCAATCACCAGTAGTTATCAATGCACCTCATTCTGTAGGTTCTCTTTTTACTCTCTTTGTAAAGTCTTTTGATGAGCAATAGTATTTAATTTTTAGAATGTCCCAGTAATCTAATTTATTTTCTGGTATCTATGCATTTTAAGTTTTGTTTGATAGGCTATTTTTGCTGAAAATTAGGCCCCCTAGTTTTGATCGTATGTTATTTTCCAGGAATTTTATAGTTTTAGCTTAACATTTAGGCCTTTGATCTATTTTGAATTAGTGTTCGTGCATGGTGTGTGGTATGGATCCCATTTCATTCTTCAGCATATGGATATCCAGTTTCTCCTGCACCATTTGTTAGAGAGATTGTCTCTTCCCCATTGAATGGACCTTGACCCTTTGTCGAAAATCAGCTGCCTGTCGATGGATGGATTTACTTCTGGGTTCTCAATTCTATTCTGTTAGTCTATGTATCTGTCACTGAACCAGTACAAGGTTGTTTTGATTACTGTGGCTATATAGCAAGTTCTGAGATCGGGAAGTGTGAGGCCTACTACTTTGTTCTTCTTCAATATTGCTTTAGCTATTCGGGGTCTCCTTCCTTTCCATATAAACTTGGAGATTAGTTTTTCCATTTCATTCAAGAATGCTGTTGGGATTTAGATTGTGATTGCATTATATCTATAGATCACTTTTGGTAGTATTGACATTTTCACAATGTTAAGTCTTCCTATCTATCCATGAGCATAGAATATTTTTCCATTCATGTGGATCTCCTTTAGTTTCTTGCAGTAGTGTTTTACAGTTTTCCTTGTATAAGTTTTTTATGTCCCTGGTTAGGTTTATTCCTAGGTATTTTATCCTTTTGGGGGCTACTGTAAATGGTATTTTTTTCTTGATTTCCTTTTCAGTTTCCTTGTTAATGTAGAGGAACCCAACTGATTTTTGTGTGTTTATTTTGTACCCTGCCACTTTGCTGAATCCTTCTATTATTTCAATAACTTCTGTGTGGAATCTCTGGGATTCTGTGTGTGTAGGACCATTTCATCTGCGAATAAGTATAGTTTTACTTCTTCCTTTCCAATTTGGATACTCTTTATTTCCCTTTCTTGCCTCACTGCTCTAGCTAGGACTTTCAGCACAACTTTGAATAAGAGTAATGAAAAAGGGCATCTTTGACTCATTCCCATTCTCAAGCGGAATGCTCTGAATCTTTCTCTATTGAAAATAATGTTGGCTGTTGTTTTTGAATATATGCCTTTAATTATGTTGAGGAATATCCTTTATGTTCCTATTTTGCTGAGAGTTTTTATCAGTAAATGTGTTGGATTTTGTCAAATGCCAGTTTTGTGTTGATTGAAATGATCGTGTGATTCTTTCCCTTTGTTTTATTTACGTGAATTATGTTGATTGATTTTCTAATGTTGAACCATCATTGCATCCCTGGTATGAATCCCACTTGATCATGATGTATTATTTTTTTGATATGCTGTTGAATTTTGCTGGCTAGAATTTTGTTGAGAATTTTGCAACTATATCGATCTGCATTTTCTTTTTGAGTGGTGTCTTTGCCTGGCTTTCGTATCAGGGTTTTGCTGGCTTCATAGAATGAATTAGTGAGTATTTCTTCTTTTTCTATGTTCTAGAATAGTTTGAGTAGAATTGGTGCCAACTATTCTCTGAATGTTTGGTAGAATTCTACAGTGAAGCTGTCTGGGCAGGGGCTTTTTTTGTTGGGAGGTTTTTGTTTGTTTAAAATGACATCTTCAATTTCTTCTTTTGTTATGGGTTTGTTCAAATTTTCAAACTCTGTGTTAGTTTAGGTAAGTAGTGTATTTCTAGAAATGTGTCAATCTCTTTTAGCTTTTCAAATTTGTCAGAGTATAATTTTTTCATAATATTCTGTTATGATTCTTTTTATCTTAGTTGGTTCTGTTGTAATGTCAGTCATCTCATTTCTTATTTTGGTTTTTGCATCTCCTCATTTTTTCCCTTTTTCAACTTGGCCGGTGCTTTTTCAATTTTACTGATTCTCTCAAAGAACCAACTTCTAGTCTTCTGGATTCTTTCTACTGTTTTTCTGTTTTCTATTTCATTGATTTCTGCTCTGATCATTAGTCTTTCCTTTCTTCTGGTAACTGTGGCCTTCTTTTGCTGCTTCTTTTCTATTTGTTCAAGTTGCTGAGTTAAATTATTAATTTTGGCCCTTTTTTATTTTTTGATGTGTGCATTTATTGCTATAAAGTCTCCTCTGAACACTGCTTTTGCTGTATCCCAAAGATTTTGGTATTTTGTGTTTTCATTTTTATTTGATTCTAAGAATTTTTTAAATTTCATTTTTAATTCACTCCGTTACCCAATAGTTTTAAGGAAGGTGTTATTCAGTTTCCATGTATTTAATTTTTTCCTTTGTTCTTTCTGTTACTGAGTTCTAATTTTATAGCGTTATGATCAGAGAAGGTTCTTTGTGTTATTTTGATGTTTTTGAACTTATTGAGGCCTGCTTTGTGGCCTAAAATATGGTCTATTCTGGAGAATGAACCACGTGCTTTGGAGAAGAATGTGTACTGTGCTGATGTTGGGTGATGTGTTCTGTATATGTCTATGAGGTCAAGTTGGTCAATTATGTTATTTAGATCTTCTGTATTTTTACTGAGTTTCTTTCTAGCTATTCTGTCCATCACTGAAAGTTGTGTGTTAAAGTCTCCTACTATTACTGTAGAACTGTTTATTTCTCTTCGCAGTTCTGTTAGAGTTTATGTATTTTGGAGCGCTGTCATTGGATGTGTAAATATTTATTATGGTTATGTCCTCTTTGTGGATTGATCCTTTAATCATTATACAGTGCCCTTCTTTTTCTCTTATAATGGATTTGAACTTAAAGTCTATTTTATCAGAGATTGTTGCTGCCACTTTTGCTCTCTTTTGGTTATTGTTTATTTGATACCTTTTTTCCATTCTTTGATTTTTAACCTATTTATGTCTTTGTATCTAAGTTACGTCTCTTGTAGGCAACATATTGATGGGTCATGTTTTTTAACCCATTCTGCCTCTCTCTGTCTCTTGACTGGTGCATTTAAACCATTTACCTTCAGTGTGATTACTGACAGGTATGAATTTACTGCTGCCATTTTGTTATGCTTCTTTTTTTGAGGTGTTAATGGTTTCCTTGTTCCATTTAGTTTTCTGTGCTGAGTTCTTTTTATTTATGGATTTTCTTTTCATATGCTTTGCTGTTGTTTATTTTGTGTTTACTTAGTCTTTTTGATTTTGTTTCCTTATTTTGGTGAGTAGATTAATTTTCTTTGTGGTTTCTCTGAAATTTACCTTTATCTTATTAAATTTAAAACAGCCTGTTGTATCTTAATATCATTTTAATTTCCTCTCCATACAGAAGTTTATAACTACACCATTTATTCCCTCTTTCTGTTTTGAAGTTGTTGTCATTTACAGATTGACAGCTTTGGTTCCCTGTTTTCAATTTCATTTTACTTTTGAGAATTCTTCATCTAGTTGGTATTTGTGTGATGCTGTCATGTGTCTTAATCTCAGGTGGCTGTCTGATGTCATTGGTTCTCTGTCTGAAGGACTCCCTTTAATATTTCTTGTAAAGTCGGTCTGGTTTTTACAAATTTCCTTAATTTCTGTTTATCTGGGAATGTCCCAGTTTCACCATCGTATTTGAGAGACAATTTTGCTAGATATATGATTCTTGGTTGGCAATTCTTCTTTCATGGTTTTATATGTCATCCCATTGCCTTCTTGGCTTCATGGTTTCTGCCGAGAAATCAGTGCTTTGTCTTATTGGTGCCCCTTTCTAAGCGATGTTTTGTTTTTCACAAGCTGCTCTCAGAATTCTTTGTCTTTGGTTTTTGAAAGTTTGATTATGATAGCTCTTGGTGAATTTCTTTAGGGGGTCTATCCTATTTGGGGTTTGTTGAGCTTCTTGGATGGAAACCTTCTCGTCTTTCATGACATTAGGGAAGTTTTCTGCAAATAAATCTTCAAAAGTTTTCTCTGTACTTTTTTTCTCTTCCTCTTCTGGAATTCCTATTATGCATAAATTATTCCTCTTGAAAGTGTCCTACATAACTCTTAGGCTTTCTTCATTCTTTTTTATGATTGTTCCTCAAATTAGTATCAAGGGATTTTCCCTCCATTTTGCTGATTCTTTCTTCCATTGATTCAATTCTACTTCTATGTCCTTCCATTTCCTTCCATTGAGTTATCTATTTCTGATATTTTATTACTAATCTGGATTTCCAGTTGTTTTCTTTGTGTGGTTTATGATTGCCTATTTATTTTGTCATTTTGTTCTTATATTGTTTTCCTGAATTCTTCTAGAGTTTTGCCTGTGTTTTCCTTGCTCTCTTGGAGGATCCTATATATGTCTTTGGAATTCCTTATCAGGTAATTCTATTACCATTTCTTCTTACAAAAGTTTTCTGCCCGTATATTTTGCTCACTTGTTTGAGCCATCTTATCCTGTTTTTTCATATGATTTTTTATTGTCTACTGTCTCTGAGGCATTAAGATGTTATTTATATATTTCTTTTTTGATTGTATATATATTTGTTTTGTGACTTGTTTTGTTTTGATGTATCTGGAGCTTTGTTTCTACTCTTTCTCTTTCGAATGTCTTTCTTTTTATTATTTTAATTGTTGCTGTTTTGTGGTTCTGGTCTATGTGTGACTTTTGTTATGTCTGTTGGCTGGGTGTGATTTCCTCTCACTACTGGGTATGGTGGGTCACACCCATGTGTGAATCCTCTGTGGTTAGGCTCATATGTCTTCCTTTACCAGACTGCGTGGAGGTGGTAGAGCAGGTTGTTCCCCTGATATTGGGTGACAAGTGTTGGTTGATTAGGGTCCCTCCATGGCCCTTGTGGGACCATGGGGGCCTTCTCAGTTGGTGCTAGCAATGCATTCTCCAGAGGTCAGGGCAGGATGTCTCTGTATCTGCTGTGAGGGAATGCCACCCAAATGGATAGGGTAGGCTTGCTGTGGGTGCATGAATTAGCATCTCAGTAGGTGGTGGAGTATCAAGGGGTTTTAGTGCAATTGCAGACAGCCTACAGGAACTGTTTAGGTGTGGGATGTGTAACACTGCAGCTGGGCAGACGTTGGATGAGGGCACTAGGATCTCCTGTTCATCATTTAACAGAGTAGATGGCACCTGTTAGGATGTGACTGGCACTGCTGATGAGGTGATTTGCCTGTCCAGCTGGTCACTGGGCATGAGTGCTGGGAGCATTCTCACTGGTTGCTGTGTTGGGCACCAGTTGCTCAGCAGTTAGGGTGAGGGTATGTGGGTCACTAGGCAGGTGGCATGGGAGCTTGCTCTTCTTGTTGCCAAGTAGGCAGGGTGCTGTGGGGGTGGGCAGAGCAGGTGTGAGCCTCATCACTGATCTGATGGTGCAGGAGTGGGAGCTGCAGATCACTGGGCAGGTGGGGTGGTGTAGGGGTGGGCGGGGCAGGTGTGAGCCTCTGGTCGCCAGTCCAATGGCATGGTAGCATGCACCAGAGATCACCGGGGCGGGGAGAGGGAACACACTGCTGGTCACCAGGAGGGTGAGTGTGGGCAGAAAAGGGGCAGAGTGCAGATGGTGATCAGGACCTGGCCCCAACCAAATGTGAGGAGGGGGTGCTGCCTAGAGTCCAGTCTGGTGGGGTATCTCTAGCTGCCATTCCAAGTATCCTCCAGTCCACGAGTGCTACCTGCCCAAATGATCAGGGATTGCTGCTGGTGAGTAGTTCTGTCCCTATTTTCTGGCTCCCTTCCTGCTCTATGGTTGCCTGGATCCCTAGTGCTCTCACCCACCTTCCTGTATCTTTCCTTCTTAGATCCATAAATCTAGCTCATGTTCTGTTCACGTGGCTTTGCTCTGGGTTTGTCTACACAGTATCTCTGTCTCCCATTGGGGATTCTGTGAAGTTGCTTTCCTGTGCTCCTCACCTGGAAACACTGCTCACTTCGTCTCAAGATGGCCACGCTTGCACCGGGACGGCTGGCAGGGTGCCTACAATCCATAAGTCTCCTCGTTTACTGTTTTCATTCAGTTTCTCCTTCCCTTTGATGTTCGATCTAATTCTTTACCCTTTTGTTTGCTGTTCTGGATTCCCAGGTTGTCATCTGTATCTATTTCACTTTGTTTCTTCGTTCCTTGTTGTAGGGGGATGGGATGGTATGTGTGACTAAGCTGCCATCTTAGGCACACACTACAAGGTTTTGAGCAAGGGAGAGTTGTAGTTTGACAAGTTTTAACAAGATTCCTCTAGCTACTAGATTGAGGACAGTTCTAAAGGGAGCAAGGGCAGAAACAGAGAGATCAGATAGAAGTCTCTATTGAAATAATTCAGAGGGAGATTGCTAACTTGAATCTGAGTGGTATCAGCAGGGGTTATGGGAAGAGGATAGATTTTGGAAGTGGAGATGACAGGGTTTGCTAACAAAAGTGGTTCGGGATTTGAAAGAAATGGAGAAATGATGAATAAATCCTAGTTTTGGCTTGAGAAGCTGGAAGCATAAAAAAGTTTTTATTAACTGAAATGGGAGGATCTAATGGATCAGGTTTAGTAGGGTGGGGGAGCTGAAAACAAGAGTTAAGTTTGGACATTTTAGGTTTGAGACGCCCATTAAACCTTCAAATGGAAAGTGGGCAGCTGGATATAGAAGTACCGTGTTCAGAAGAGAGACAGGAGTATATAGTTTGGAAGTTATCAGCATGCTGATGATATTTAAGGCCATGAGATGATGATCCATTACATGAAGATCTTGACAGTTTTCTACCATTCCTGGGAAGGTTCAAGTCATCGTATCAGATTTTAAAAGTAATGTTATTTTTAAGGTAATGCTCCTTTAGGGTAATGCTAAGATCTTTGTGCTTCTAGGACTCACTAAATTTTTGCAGACTTAGAAGTACTGCAGGTCATAAGTGTTAGTTATGCAAAACACAGAAAAATACTTATGTTAAAACGTTAAGAAAAAAAGGAGTATGTGAGATGTATGCATTAAATGACCAGAATAATATAAAATATACTTAGACAAAAGATATGAAGGAAATATGAAAATTTTAATAGTGATTATCTTGAGTATTTGAAGTATGGATAAAATTTTCCAGCTTTTCAAAACTTTTACTTATTCTTCAAATTTTCCATACAAATATTAAATGCACAAAATATAAAGCTTATCTTTCAAGGCTATGCAAAAATTTAAAAAATTCTTTCTGAATACTGATTAGTTAATGCTTAGATATATAACAGACCTCAGTAACTAATCAGACTGCATTTCATCATTAATGGTTGTATGTGGTACGGTATGAAAACAGAAAGAATGAACATGAAGGGCATTCATCAATCATGTCTGTATATCATACACAAAATATTTGGCTTATTAACAATTTATCAATACCTGAGACCAGATTTTCTAGAAAAACCCTAAGGTGGAAATCGGCTCCCTACCCAGCTTAGTCCATGCATCTCTCTATATTCAGGCTGTCCGTTATTTCCAAATCAAATTGATGCAATTTCCAGCTCCCTTTTTGGTCTTTGATCTCCTTTACTAGCACACAGGCACCCTTTGGGATTTCTTTTTTAACACAAACTTTCACCATGGGGTTTTTTTCACCTTGTTCTTCCAGACGCTCTGAAGGGTTTTGATTCTTCAAGGTTTATTTCAAAGTACTTAAAAGAGGGACCTCCTGAAGTAGGGTAAAATAGATTTAACAATACCGACCTACCTCATAAGACTTCTGTGAAGAATAATAATATAAAGGACTACAAAGCACTTCGTAAATATAAAATTCTATACAAATGCTTAATAATAATTACTAAAAACAGCACAATGAAGTCTTTTGTGAATTTATAGAGGTGTCAATGAGTAGGATGTTTCCTTCCTCCAGTCGTTTTTTGATTTTTATAATAAAAATGGTTTTCTTTTAATTCATGTGAGAACAACCTTGTCTCCCAGGCATTGGATGTGTTCCCAAGTAGGAACTGAAACAATGTTAGCTGTGGGAAAAGGAGTATGTTGTGTTTTTTTTCTCTGAATGGACACATGTATAATCTGTCCATTGGCAGTATATTCATGGTGTGCAGGGCAGTACTCTTTGCTTCTAAATCAATGTGAGGATTTGCTTAAACTGTGCAATTTTTGAGGATGCAAAGGAATCAACCTTATGCTTCAAATTTCCATCAGCTGGCACTGGCATTAAACAACTTCAATTTCTTGTGCACAAAAAATTTCTTTTACCAACCCTTTCAATCCTCTACAGGAGAAAGATGTGGCAGACTGCTTCCGTAAAGATTTACAGCCTTGGAAACCCTATGGGGCAGCTCTACTTTGTCCTATAGGGTTGGTATGAGTTGAAGTCAACTTTATGGCAGTGTGTTTGGTTTTCGTTTTTTTTAATCCACTAGACATTCATAGCTTTGGCTTACTGGTCTTTTTTTCTCATTAGTAAACAAAGCTGTCAAGTATGTCATTCCTTCAGCGTCTGAAGAGTATCCAGTGTCCATTTTGGAGACCATCTACTTTTGAATACAGGGAATGATTAGTGTTTTCATGAAAAATTTTTTCTTATGTAGAGTTTTGATTTAGAAATCTTCCTATAATCATTTTTCTAAAGTGAAATCTGACCTAAGTATGACCATTGTAGCTATAAGGATAAACTTGGATGGTTTTCCAAAGCACAAGGTCTTTGGATTCTGTGTCCCTGTCACATCAAGATCCCTGTAAACTGACAGAGGAGAGAGGCTCCTTTAGAGTGAAACTCTGTCTATTCTCTGACCTAGACAAAGGGAAGTCTTTGGCGCATGGACAGGAAGAGACTGGTTTGGTGTGGGTGAGTCCATACTCTTCAGACCCCTAAAGGGAAGAGACTTATCTCTGATCAGACATTCACTCTTTAGCAAACATTTATTTAGTTGTTACTGAGTTTCATGCACTATGGATGGTGCTGGGAAAAAGTGAATGATAAAGGAGGCACAGTTCCTGGCCTTAAGTAGATCAAAACACAGTAGGTAAGACAGGCATGTTAACATGCAATTAAAATAAGATGATATAAATATTACAATGGAGGTATTGTACAAGGTGAGGTGGCAACTGGGAAGAAGGGAACATTTTTGGGAGAGTCAGAAAATTTTCACACAGGATGTGACATTTGACCTGTGTCTGGACAGATAATTAAGCATTTTCCAAGCATCTGAGGAGTTTTGGGAATAGGAAGTGATTTATAAAGAACATGGCATAATTGACAAATAGGAATTCAGACTGAATGGAGAATTATTTGTGGAAGGATGTGGTGGCAGATGAGAATGGAAAGATTGGCTTGGCTCATAGTGTGAAGGGCCATGCATGCTGTGAAAAAGAGACTGGGACTCTCCTGAATGCAATAGGAGAGTTAGCTCAAGTTAACATGATTAAATTTGTGTTTTAGAGAGACAACTTTGATACAGCATGGAGGATGGCCTAAATTAGAAATTCACTGACATGGTTCAGTTAGAGATGATCAGTGTCTGAACAACCACAGTGACCCTGTCTCAAATGAGCCTTCAAATCCATCTGGGTAAACACCCTGGACACTCACATCTGGCTCTAGCAATTGCTTTCAGTGGCAACCACCCAGGAATGTCTTTAAGAGAGTCTACTAGTATCTGAGAGATGTATGACTTCTTTATGACTAAGAAATCTAGCTGTGGAAAGCCACAGTACTCTTGTCTGAGCAGTAGATGAAACCTCTGGTAATTTTAGTAACTTGATGATGGTCAGGAAGCTTCAGGATAGGTATTGATGATTCTTATTTTTGTTGCTCCAGTTTAATCTTGCTAATATCTCTTCTGCACAGAGAGAGATCCTTAAATAGAGTTTACACAACAGATTTTTTACACTTTTCAATTAGTCTAATCATACTACAATTTTACGTGACTACAAATAGAGCAACAGCAATTATACTTCATGCCTAATTGCTAATTGCCTTTAAACTGAGGATTACTTACTTTTAGTAAACTGCTCGCTCAGGTTTGCAGAGCATCATGTGTTCAGTTTTATAGTGGTGCCCACCAGAAGCATGAATTATCAGTTTATACTCTTAACATATTAGATGAATTGGCTTTATCCATAAGATATCCCCTTTTCCACTTCTGTTACTGCCCTTGAGATATATGCATTTTCAGCTAACACCTTACTCATTTAGAAATTTTGCTTTATTTTTTAAAATCATCTTTATTAAAAAATAATTTATATAAAGTAAAATGCACACATTTTAAGCGTACAGTTCCAAGAGTCAAAGTGTATGTAGTTTCAAACGAGTTTCACCAATCCTTTTAAGACATATAACACTTCCAGCACCTTAAAAAGTTCCCATGTGCCCTCTGCAGTCAAGCTCCCTCCAGCCACTCTTCCTAGGCACCTGACCTGATTTCTATCTCTGTAGATTAGTTTTGCCTGTTTTAGAGTTTTTACAAATGGAATCATACAGCATATATCTGTTTCTGCTACTTGGTACTCAAGAGTGGAATATTTACAGTACGGGGCACTAAACTAAGTCATTACTTTATTACCTAAAGTATTTTTTTTACTCATGTTATAAGAATGAAAAAGAAAAGGGGTCATGAATTCTACAGCAGTAAAGAAGCCTCATCTCAAATGTCGGTAATATTTAATGCTATTGATCACAATTAACAATACAATAATACAATTTCCAGCTTTTAGAAATGTAGATTCCATGCTGTGTATTTGGAGGGAGGAGAAGGTGGCATTGCAAGTGAACCTCTGAAAATGAATAGGAAAATGTTCTGTTTTAGGTTTATTTATTTTTTCTTATTTTATTGATATTTTGGAGGAAGGAGTGATTGGGGGACAACTGGGATATACGATTTCCAAGGAGTTCTATTAATCCGCTGCTTAACACCTTAAAAATAAAAGGTACTCAAATTGATAACTATCACAAAGGATTGGAATGTTGATGCTGGAATTTAGAGACAGCAGTACTAGACAAGCACAAGTCCAACCTAGTGTCTTCTTTAATTAATGAAGCTCAATTCTGAGCATGTCCCTTACTAAGGAACGGTGAGTAAAGATAAAATAAATGTGACCTTGCTGCTATATTTAGTAGCACAGTTTTGTGAAACATAATTTTTTACAACTATAATGTGCAGGGGAGAAAAAGAATGAATGAGCTCACAGTCCTAAGTATGTGGGAAATGAGTTAGTTTGAAGGCACTTCCATGTGCCAGGCCCTGTTTCAAGCACTTTATATATAATTGTAATTATGTAATCTTTATAACAACCTTACACTATTATAATCAAAAGGAAACTTTTCACAGATGAAGTAACTTTCCTAAGGTCACACAGCTACTAAGTGGACTGAACCCAGGCAGCCTGACTCTGGAATTTGGGCTCTTATCTAGTACTTGATTTTACCTCTTTCTAAACTTGAATAAAGAATGCCCAAATGCATTCTTTTTGTTCTAAATCACTGTTACATGTATCATAAAGGAATAATAGGTATATCAATCATGGTTTTAATTCTGAAACCAAGACAACACTCCAAAGTGGCTTTCATACAGAAGGTAAAAAAATAATGTAGACTACTCTTAGATATGCCTTTAAGCAAGAGTCAGTTAATCAGTCCCTTTGTCTATACAGGATGGCAAAGATAACTGGTTTATTCATTAAAATTAGTAAGTTTTATGGAAGGGTATGTTTAATTAACCTATTACTTTGACATTGTGTAGACATAAGCTATGTGAGTGGCTGTCAAATCTAAACATGATAGTTTTAGCATATTCTCAAAGTGTAATTAGTGTGCTCTCTGGAAAAAATACCTAGACATTTCCCCCTCATAATTAGTATTCTCGGTATAAAGCCATTAAAAAAACAGTTGAAACTAATATATATATATATATATATGACTTTGGGGGATATTCCCTTTCAAAAAAAGTTGGTTATAATAATCTAACAAATGTTGAATATGTTCAGCCAAATGTTTAATGACAACTGGAGATGTAGGCTCTAGGGGAAAGGACTCTCACAGGGGCACTGCAGGACTGGCATGGCAAAGGCAGGAAGACAATCCCTCTATCCAACCTGTACTGAGCTTTGCAGAAATTATCCAATTATAAATGCATTCTTTCTCTGATCTGGGGTCCCCCTGTGCATTTTAATCTCCTCCAACTATTTTTATCTTTTGCTCTTATTAAGAGGTTCTATTCTATCTTTAGTGAGAGCTTTTGGGAGTATATTTTATTGGTACTTTGACATACAGTAAAATAAGCCTAAGACTCCAGTGACATTGAATATGACATAGGATCTTTGGAATAATAATTTGTATTCATAGGGCTATGAAATATCAACAATTCACAAAACAAGCATGAAACATCCTTGGAAGATTTAGAAATGGGGCATTTAAAAGCATATCCTCAAGGACAATAGGTAAAAAATTGACATACAAAGAACCAGGGTTTTTATTTTTCATTGGAGTACTAAGGGTACATTGCCACAGAAATGAATCTACACAATTATTTACCACTCATAATTTCCAGAGTTATAAACACAGCCTCTCAGATATTTAAGAAAATTTCAGTTCCCATGACAAAATTTTAGCCAATGTAGAAGGCTATGTCTCTTGTTACCAATATATGAACATACTGGCTAAAATATAACCAGTGTTTTGAATACACGGCTAATAATGAATCCAAGAGAGAGAGACTTGTGTGCCAGAAATGAAGAGAAACCTTCGAGTCAGAGTGAGCAGAAGCTAAAGCTGAAATGGCTGTTGTTAGGTGGCATGGAGTCGATTTCGACTCATAGTGACCTCAAGTGTTCTAGAGTAGAACTACCCTGTAGGGTTTTCTAGGCCGTAATCTTTACAGAAGCAGATTGCCAGGTCTTTCCCCTGAGGAGCTGCTGGGTGGGTTCAAACTGCCAACCTTTCAGTTAGCTGCTGAGTGCATAAACTGTTGCACCGCCAGGGCTCCTTCTGACATGGGTAGGTGGTATCAAAATAAAGATAGGCTAGGGGTGGAAGGGTGGAGGGAGAGGCTGAGCGTGGTGGTTACTGGTCTCACAGTTGAGTGGAAAAGGAGTCCAGTCTGAAGGCTCTTTGTCAGTGGAGAGCCAGAGCTAAGATACTAGCACACACCAGAAAAGGATGTCTTGACTGAAAATGGTGCTCAGAAGGACTTTACCCCCTCACATGGCAAGTGACGGAGCAGCTTGTCTTCTGTCTGCAAGAGTGGACAATCCAAGGTTATAGCTTTTTTACATCACTTTCATGTGTAGAACACTTGCTTTATATGTAAACAAGGAGACAAGGGTATAGCTTGGTTGAAGGGGTTTCCTGTTTTAGCTTTATACTCTTGGACTTCCAGGTCCTGGCATTGTGATTCTCCCTTATATCATGGCAAGATCCTCTTTGCAGTCCTTGCTGTCCTCTTCTACCTTTGAACCCACGTCAGACTACTTCAAATCAGGAAAAGAGGTAATAAGTTACATCGAAATGTCTTCTCTTTCCAGTAGCTTCCTCTATTGAGAGGCAAATTTTCTCCTCCTTTCCTGTGATGAGTCCTACATTTCAAGGGAGATATTGGGAGTAGCTGCCTTTTTTTTTTTTTTAAAGTTATTTTATACTCTTCCCCCAGAGTAATTGGTACCCAGCTGGCATTTGTAAAATAGGAGGAGTCAGTCCAGTGACTCTCTACAAAGAATAAATACTCCAAGATGGCTTGTTTTCTCTGAATCTTAGATGAACAAAAGTCCCAAACTGGTAGCTATCAGTTGAAGAGAGCCTTAGGATTGTTTAGTTTGACTAGACCAGTATTTTGAAATTTTTGTGCTTGTATGCTTTTAAGTGGGATGTGCACTCTATTTCTCCTTAAAGGTCTTACAATTCCCTGTTATTTACATTCAGCGAATCCATTCATACTTAGCCCCTGAGAACATTTTCCTTCAACATAACTCCTGAAAATTGACTTAAAATTGACTCTTTGCTTGAAAAGGAAAAGCTTAGCTTACCAGGCATCTTGCTATACAAATACAAGTCTTCGTAAGTGATTCATATATCAACAAATTTTTAAATTGCCAAATATTTTCTAGGGATCAGCTTTATGCTTTAAGCTATATTATTAAAAATAATCTAGCAATAGAAAAAAACTTTGAATAAAGCACTAACATCTTGTTTATAGGCTTAATTTTTATTTTCTGCAACGAAATAGTATTTGCTAGTTTGTTAAATATCCATATGTTCCTACCAAAACGATAAGTCATTAGATGATGGTGATCATAGAAGTATAGTATCAATATTAAAGGCTATTTTCATTTTAACTTTTTTCCAAGACCATAGTTATTTCAGGTATGAAACTGTGAATACGAGTTAATTTGAAATGAAAATATCAGCAAACTAGGAGACATGGACATTGAGCCTGTTTTGTATCTATATGGTGAGGCAAAGCATGAGCTCTCTGGATTTCCATTTTCTCTTATGCAGAGAGGGGATATAATGGCTCATACTGATTTTGTGAGCATGACACGAGAAAAATGCCCCTTTATTATACATTATTGAATAGTTAAACTTCTAAAAATTGTGTGCAAATTCATTTTTTTCAGGTTGTATTAGAAATGCAGTAGGAAAAATGTTTTTAGGAAACTTACAGTGAATTATTTTATGGATGGTATTATTACTTCTTAATGTCTCAGATGTTTAGGTGAAAGGTTTAATATACTATTTCCCTAGTAGGAAAATATATTTATTCATGTAAAAATCCCCTGAAAAATTCTGAAAGAAAGCTATAAAAATTTTAGGATATTATCTTTATTATTATAATTATAGGAAAGTGTAACATTCTAATCAAATTTCTTGTAAATAATAATTTACGATAAAATCTAATGATGAATTGGTCAACACAAATTTTTTTTTTTCCTCCAGATACTTAGATTAACAAACTTCAGGTTTAAAAACATTAAATTTGGAAGATTTTGACAACTTGGAATGCTGACATAGATATAATATCTATACTAGGGTACAATTTAAAATAAAATTTTGGTATATAGATTAGAATTTTAACTTGAGGGAATGAAAAGAAGTTCTTATACATTAGTACATCAGTGCACTGAAGTAATTTATTGCTTATAGTATATTTAATTATAATTTATTTATTTCTTGAGTTGTCATTATTGGTCATATTGATTTCATAATCACTAAATTCACCCATAAAACCCAGGGAAAGGAAAAGAAAAATATATATATAAATTAATTAAATGAGCCTTAGTTTCTGATTTTTTTCCAGTCATGATATTTATATGATTCACAATTTTTTCACTAAAGTTATATGATTTTGCATTTTATCTATAGCTAGATAAATCTAACATCTTGGCTCATGAGAATTATAAATCAATTGTAAAGTAAAGAACAATGATGATTTATTGTTATAGCTAAGAGGAAAAAGCTACTTAGTCATAAATTAATGCATAATCTATCTTTTCCAGTATGCACTGGTTATATGAGGCACATTTTGTTCTATCTTTTATACAAGGTCTCTTCTCAAAAAGGAAAGCGATAAGAAAATACTTTGAAAACGTTTTCGTATCTGTATCCTTTTAAAATGTTCCTCTAACAATTTTGCTAGTCTGCAAAATCTTATTTTTGAATCCTTTAAAAAAATTTTGGCATGCCACCATTTTAACTGCATCCTTAAATATTATAAATGCCTCGATTTTTAATGACTTGTGGATATTCCCAGTGATAAAGATGCCATTCATTCAATTGCCTTTTTCCTCTTGCTGGTTTACAGTAGAAAGGCTGTTTTGTCTTTTATAAACATACAAAATGACAATGTTTAGCTTTGTAGGTCTTTTAAGTGGCAATTCTGGGAGAAAATAGTTCTCGTACTATAGGTGTAGTACAAAACGACAAAGGTAGAAACAACTCTTCTGTCCCAGAGGCACAACCGTCCACACTCAAAGTGGATGTCATTCCATGAATCAATTATGCGTTGAGAAAGAAACCACTCAAAGCACTAGACTGTATTTTCAAAAAAAAACCAGGAATCTCTACTTTCTAGGTCTTTTATTGCAGGAGCAAAGCTTAACTCATTCTTTTCATTCTTTTCTCCCCATTCTAGATGGCTTTAATCTCACAAATATAAGCACATTGTTTTATATTTACTTTCTAATTTTTTAAATGGAAAACTGTTTAGTTCACATTAGGCAGCATCCTTCATTAGGCCAAAATGTTTACCCACAAACATTAATTCTAACTCAGATGTTCAAAGTGGAAACAGCTAAGAATCCTCTTGGCCTTAACATACTATACAAATGAAAAAAAAAGTTTTTAATCATTCATCAATATAAATATTTTTACATGCTTATATTGGTGGTATTATGTACCATAATAACCAAACACCAAGATTTTAATGTGCCTTTTTATTCAATTCAAGCAATGGTTTTTATTCCCCCTCCTATTTATTGGTTGGGGCTGATCACACGTGTGAAGGATGTTCCTTTTCGAAGAGTTGCGCCATCAGTCTAAATCACATTGACCATGGGGGCTGAGCAAACATGGAAATAGACAAGGGCTAGCAGTATCTGGATTCCAGGCTGTCGGTTCATGTTAAAGCCTAATCCAACTGCTGGCTGTGGGTTCGGATGCAGAACTAAGTCACCTGAGAGACTGGAAAGAACCATACACTAGCAAGGGCTCAGGCCAAATGGATGGGGTACCATTTCCAGTGGAGTAAAGCAAACCAAAATTTGAGGCATCCACCAAGTTACACAAATGAGGCAAATAAGAGTGAAGTTATTAGACAAGTTTGCATATTTTAGTGGATATGCTGGGCCAAGACCTTACTCTAGGTATCCCAATTTTCATACTTTGAATAGCCACATTCATTGCAAAGCTCACCAGTATCTTTAAACCACTGCAGGACTTTGAAAGAGCTGTCTAATATATTGGGTGGTGTTAATCTAGTAGACTGAAGGATTTCAGCTCTTGATTTATCAGGTAGGGGCTAACACTGACTGTTTAAAACAATATATACACTTCAGAATTACTCTTATTAACATAAAAACTAAAACACTTTGAAAAAAATCTTATTATCTGTACTAACTTGATAAATAGGATCTTATCTTCTGACATCTGTAAAAAATGGCACTCTAGGCAGAAGCACCACATCATCCCTCCACAGCAAACATCCGAAAAACTAAGCCGAACAGAGAATACAACAATCCTGAAACCCTAAAACATCAAATGAAGAGATAAAGAACTCAGCCAAGCACCAAATGGAGTGAGAAAACTGACAGAGAACGGACAGTGAGGAGAGATTCATGCAGAGGTCCCCTACCAGCTAACGCAGCACGGAGCCACCATCTTGGAATCCTATTGGAGACCAGCAAACGGGGGTACGAGAAAACAGCCTCACGGAGCATCCAGCGGGAGACAAAACAACCATTTCTCGTCTTTCTGTATCTTCCTTCTCTTTCTGATCCCTGAATACCAGGCATTGTATACCTCTATGCCTTCTAGCCAGGCTGTACTCCAACACCTGAGAGTGACTTCCCCAGACCTCATAGCTGCATTGGTGGGGTCCCTGGGAAATTTGAGGTTCTTTAACCTTTCTGATTTTTATTTATTCATTCTTTTCTTTTCTTCCTCTTCCCCTTTCTGTTTTTTCCATTTCATAGTCACTTATCTCTCCATTCCAATGGCAAGCTGCCCTAGCATTCTTGTTTGTTTGTTTGTTTGTATGTTTTTGGCTCCTGTTCCTCTCTCCTCTCACCCATATCTATCTTAGCTCCACACATAACAGTCTCCCCGCTGCATCCTGCCTACCTGCACCGTGCACTTGACATCACACCACCAAGCAGCAGAGGCATGGCCTACTGGAACCTGCCCTGCACTGATTACCGACCCTCCCTGGTGGCTGTAGTAAGTGCCACAAACAACCCGTCCCAGTAACTCCTCTTCAGCTAGACCTGCCCTGCTGAACCATATTGAGTGACTGACCCTGCCAGTTGGAGAAGCAGGCGAAACGTATTGACCGCACAGACGAGCAAACAACAAAGAACGCACAGTCTGCCTACTCAGACATAGTCAATTTTTTTTTTTAAAAAGGGACGAAACAAACAAACCTACAGTCAATAAACAAGAAAAATAACTACTGAATGCCCCAAAAAGAGCACACAATATCAAAACATTTACAAAAACTGGACAGGATGGTTCAAGTAGGCATCCAAAATAAAATACCAGATGACTCTCCTGTGGAAGAAAATGCACTAGAACTACCTGATAGGGAATTCAAATCTCTAATACTCGGAATTCTCCAAGAACTGAGGCAAAAAGCTGACAAACATGAGGAAAAAAATAGACAAATTCAAGGAAAATACAAACAAAAAATTGGAAGAATTCAGGAAAATAATGCAGGAACAAAATGCCAAAATAAATTCACAACTAGAAATTATACAAAAACAACATTTAGAAATCCAAAAGATAAACAATAAGATTTCAGAAATGGATGATATCATAGAAGGGCTGAGAAGCAGATTTGAAACAGTGGAAGACAGGATCACTGGAATTGAAGACAAACACTTGGATACAACTCTGTTTCAGGAAAACTCCGAAAAAAGAACAAAGAAAAATGAAGAGACCCTGAGAGTTATGTGGGACACAATTAAAAGCAAAAATTTACGAGTGATTGGAATTCCAGAACGGGGAGAAAACAGAAAACACAGAGAGGATCACTGAGGAACTGCTGACAGAAAACGTCCCAATATCATGAAAGATGAAAATCTGGCCATCCAAGAAGCTCAACGAACCCCATACAGAAGAGACCCCAAAAGAAAATCACCAAGGCATATCATATTCACACTCGCCAAAACCAAAGACAAACTAAGAATCCTGAGAGCAGCTTGTGAAAAACAAGAAGTCACATACAGAGGAGAAACAATAAGACTAAGCTTAGATTATTTGGCAGAAACCATGCAGTCAAGAAGGCAATGGGATGACATATATAAAATCTTGAAAGAAAAAAGTTGTCAGCCAAGAATAATATATCCTGCAAAACTCTCATTCAAATTTGATGGTGAAATTAGGTCATTTCCAGATAAACAGAAATTAAGGGAATATGTAAAAGTCAAACCAAACTTACAAGAATATTAAAGCAAGTTCTTCGATCTGAGGACAAAAAGCTTCAGCTCACAGGCAGAACCCGGGATGCAGGATCGTACCAGCCAGATACCAATCTAGGAAATGAACTCTCAAAGACTATCCAAAACCAAAAGAAATACAATAGGGAATCATAGCAGTTAATCAATAAATGACAACAACATCAAAACAATAAAAGAAGGAATAAACGGCATAGATATAGAACCTTCTAATGGAGAGGAAGGCAAGGTGATACCAAGTAATGGTAGACTGCTTCAAACTTAGAAAGATAAGGGTAAAATTTATGGTAACCACAAAGAAAGTTAACAAACCAACTCATAAAAATAAAGACGAAAAACATAAAGTCTCGGCAAAAACAAAAGAAATGAAAAAAAAAAAATCCACAAACGAAAGTAACTCAGCACAAGACAGTAAGAAGAACAAAGAAAACTTCAGCACCACAAAAAAAGCACTACAAAATGACAGCAACAAATTCACATCTATCAATAATTACACTGAATGTAACTGGACTCAATGCACCCATAAAGAGACGGAGAGTGACAGAATGGATAAGAAAACAGGATCCATCAATATGCTGTCTACAAGAGACACACCTTAGAAACAAAGATGTGAATTTATTGAAAGTCAAAGGTTGGAAAAAAATATATCAAGCTAACAACTACCAAAAAAGAGCAGGAGTGGCAATTCTAATCTCAGATAAAATAGACTTTAAAACAAAATCTACCATAAAAGACAAAGAAGGACACTATATAATGATTAAGGGGATGCTCCATCATGAAGACATAACCATCATAAACATCTACGCACCCAATGACAGAGCTCCAAAATACATAAAACAAACTCTAACAACACTGAAAAGAGAAATTGGCAGTTCCACAATAATAGTAGGAGACTTCAACACACCACTCTCAGTAAAGGACAGAACAACTAAAAAGAAACTCAGCAAAGATACAGAAGACCTAAAGGACACAATCAGCCAACTGGACCTCATAGACATATATAGAACAATCCATCCAACCGCTGCAAAGTACACATTCTTTCCAATGCACATGGAACGTTCTCCAGAATAGACCACATCTTAGGCCGCAGAGCAATCCTCAACAAGATCCAAAATGTTGAGATAATTCAAAGTATCTTCTCTGACCACAATGCCATGAAGGTAGAAATTAACAATAGAAAGAGCAAGGAAAAAAAATCAACTACATGGAAACTGAATAATACCCTGCTTACACATCACTGGGTAATAGAAGAAATCAGAGATGGAATAAAAAAATTCCTAGAATCAAATGAGAATGAAAACACATCATACCAAAACCTTTGGGACACAGCAAAGGCAGTCCTCAGAGGACAATTTATAGCAATAGATGCACATATCAAAAAAGAAGAAAGGGACAAAATCAAAACATTAACTACAGAACTCAAACAGATAGAAAGAGAACAGCAAAAAAAGCACACAACCACCGGAAGAAAGGAAATAGTAAAGATCAGAGTAGAAATAAATGAAATAGAGAACAGAAAAACAATAGAAAGAATCAACAAAACCAAAAGTTGGTTTTTTGAAAGAATCAACAAAATCGACAAACCACTGGCCAGACTGACAAAAGAAAAACAGGAGAGAACACAAATAACTCAAAAAAGAAATGAAATGGGGGACATTACAACAGACCCAACTGAAATAAAAAGGATTATAACAGAATATTATGAAAAAGTATACTCCAACAAATTTGAAGACCTAGAGGAAATGGATAAATTTCTAGAATCACACGGCCTACCCAAACTACAACAAAGTGATGTTGAAAATCTGAACAGACCCATAACAAGAGAAGAGATTGAAAAGGTAATAAAAAAACTCCCAACCAAAAAAAGCCCTGGCCCAGATGGTTTCACTGGAGAATTCTACAAAACATTTACAGAAGAGCTTGTACCAGTTCTACTCAAGCTATTTCAGAGCATAGAAGAGGAAGCAACACTTCCAAATTCATTCTATGAAGCCAGCATAACGCTGATACCAAAACCAGGAAAAGATGTCACAAAAAAAGAAAATTACAGACCAATATCTCTCATGAATATAGTTGCAAAAATTCTGAACAAAATTCTAGCCAATAGAATTTAGCATCATATCAAAAAAAATAATACACCATGACTAAGTAGGATTCATACCAGTTATGCAAGGATGGTTCAACATTAGAAAATCAATCAACGTAATCCACCACATAAATAAAAGGAAAGAAAAGAATCACATGATCATCTCAACTGACGCAGAAAAGGCATTTGACAAAGTCCAACACCCACTCCTGAGAAAAACTCTCAATCAAATAGGTATAGAAGGGAAATTTCTCAACATAATAAAGGACATCTATGCAAAACCAACAGCCAACATCATTCTTAATAGAGAGAGGCTGAAAACATTCCCCTTGAAAACAGGAACAATATAAGGATGCCCTTTATCACCACTCCTATTTAACATTGTTCTGGAAGTTCTAGCTAGAGCAATAAGGCAAGAGAAAGAAATAAAGGGCATCCAAATTGGTAATGAAGAAGTTAAACTGTCCCTGTTTGCCGATGATATGATAGTATACACAGAAAACCCTAAAGACTCCACGAGAAATCTACTGGAACTAACAGAAAGATTCAGCAGAGTAGCAGGATACAATAAAAAAATTCAAAATTGAGTTGGATTCCTATACACCAATAAGGAGTACGATGAAAAGGAAATCAGGAAAACAATACCATTTTCAATATCCCCTAAAAAGACAAAATACTTAGGAATAAATCTGACCAGGGATGTAAAAGACCTATACAAAGAAAACTACAAAACACTACTGCAAGAAACCCAAAGGGATCTATATAAATGGAAAAACATACCATGCTCATGGATAGGCAAACTCAATATTGTGAAGATGGCAATTCTACCCAAAGCAATTTACAAATACACCGCAATCCTGATCCAAATACCAACAACATTCTTCAAAGACATGGAAAAACTAAACACTAACTTTATATGGAAGGGGAAGAAGCCCCGAATGAGTAAAGCACTACCGAAGAAGAAGAATACAGTTGGAGGACTCACACTACCTGACTTCAGAACCTACTATACAGCTACAGTAGTCAAAACAACCTGGTACTAGTACAACAACAGATACATTGACCAATGGAACAGAATTGAGAACCCAGATGTAAATCCATCCACCTACGGTCACCTGATCTTTGACAAGGGCCCAAAGTCCATCAAATGGGGAAAAGACAGTCTTTTTAACAAATGGTGCTGGCAGAAGTGGATATCCATCTGCAAAAAATGAAACAGGACCCATACCTCACACCATATACAAAAACTACTTCAAAATGGATCAAAGACCTGAATATAAAGCCTCAAACTATAAAGTTCATAGGAGAAAAAATAGGACCAACACTTCAGGCCGTAATACATGGCATTAACAGGATGTAAACCATAACCATCAGCACACAAACCCCAACAGATAAGCTTGATGACTGGGATCTTCTAAAAGTCAAACACCTATGCTCTTCAAAAGACTACACCAAAGGAGTAAAAAGAGAACCTACAGACTGGGAAAAAAATTTTTGGACAGTACAAGTCAGACAAAGGTCTAATCTCCATAATCTACAAGAAAATCCAACACCTCTACAACAAAAAGACAAATAATCCTATGAAAAAATGGGCAAAGGAAATGAACAGACACTTCACCATAGAAGACATTCAAATGGCCAACAAACACATGAGGAAATGCTCAAGATCACTAGCCATTAGAGAAATGCAAATTCAAACCACAATGAGATACCATCTCACCCCGGCATTACTGGCATGAATCAAAAACACTGGAAATAACAAATTTTGGAGGGGCTGCGGGGAGATGGGAACTCTTATACACTGCTGGTGGGAATGCAAAATGATACAACCATTTTGGAAAATGATATGGCGCTTCCTCAGAAAGCTAGAAATAGACATACCATATGATCCAGCAATCCCACTCCTAGGAATATATCCTAGAGAACTAAGTGTCATCACTCGAGTAGACATATGCACACCTATGTTCATGGCAGCATTGTTCACAATAGCAAAACGATGGAAACAACCTAGATGCCCATCAACAGATGAATGGATAAACAAACTATGGTACATACACACAATGGAGTACTATGCAATGAGAAAGAAAAATGATGAATCTGTGAGGCATCTCATAACATGGATGAAACTGGAGGACATTATGCTGAGTGAAATAAGTCAATCACAGAAGGACAAATATTGTATGAGACCTCTATTTTAAAAACCTGTGAAAAAGTTCACACACAAAATGTAACAATCTTTGTTGGTTATCAGGGATGAGAGGGGTGGGAGGGGTGGAATACTAAATAGGCAATAGATAAGTGTTATTTTGGGTGAAGGGTGAGACAGTACACAATACAGGGGAAACTAGCACAACTGGTACAAGGAAAGGTCATGGAAGCCCCATAGACACATCCAAACTCCCTGAGGGACTGAATTGCTGGGCAGAGGGCTGTGGGGACCATGGTCTCGGGGAACATCTAGCTCAACTGGCATGACACAGTTTGTAAAGACAATGCTCTACATTCTACCTTGTCTGGGTTGTCTGGGGTCTTAAAAGCCTGTGAGCGGCCATCTAAGATACTCCACTGGTCTCATCCCTTTGGGAGCAAGGGAGAATGAAGAGAACAGGATACAAGGAAAAGATTAGTCCAAAGGACTAATTTTCCATAGCTACCAAGGCCTCCACTGGACTGAGTCCAGTACAGCTAGATGGTGCCCGACTACCACCACTGACTGCTCTGACCAGGATCACAACAGAGGGTTCTGGACAGAGCTGGAGAAGGATGTAGAGCATAATTCTAACTCACCAAAAAAAAAAAAAAAAAAAAAAGACCAGATTTACCGGCATAAAGGAGACTGGAGAAACCTCGAGAGTATGGCCCCCAGACACCCTTTTAGCTCAGTGGTGAAGTTACCTCCCAGGTTCACTGTTCCGCCTGGGAGTGGACAGTCCTGTAAAACCAAATAAGACTAACGAGGTACAGGAGTCCAGTGACAACGGCCAGAGGCAGAAGGGGACAAGGAAGCTGGTGATAGGAACCCAAGGTTGAGTAAGGATAGTGTTGATGTGTTGTGAGATTGTTAACCACTGTCATAGGGCAACATTTGTAGTAACTGTTAAATGAGAAACTATTTTGTTCTGTAAGCCTTCTTCTTAAATGAGAATAACAGCACAATTGGAAGAGCGTAGTGAATGTCACTGAACTGTGTATGTAAAAATTTTTGAAACGGTGTATCTTTGACTATGTGCATTTTCACCAAAAAAAAAAAAAAAAAAAGGTTGAGAAGTTAGAGGGTTAATATGTTGTGGGGTTGTTAACCAATGTCATAAAACAACATGTGTATTACTGTTTCATGAGAAACTATTTGTTCTGTAAGCCTTCACCTGAAGTACAATAAAATATACACATATATATATAAAAAGGATCTTATCTTCCTTAAGTAGATTCAGTCTTTTTTTTAAAGCAACAGGCTACTATGAAGACCCCAAATTTTTCCCAGAAAACTCCTTTGTTAAGGCTTCTAATTATACTCGATGGGCCAGGAACTTTCCCAAGACACAAAATCATTGCACCCAGTATTCAGAATGGAGGCATATAGAGATTAGTGACAATTTACGTGGCTTCACAAGAGACAGTCTTAGATAGGTCACATTTTTAGCTGGTTACCACTACTTCTATACTTACCGTACCTGTGCTGTCACTAACCAGTAGCCTAGCTTAAATTCTTGGGAGCAGACTCAGATGATCACTCTTCCAGCTGAATATGGTTCTATATGCTGCTATTTTGTACTTTGTAACATTTTGCACTTCACCCCTTGAATAATGGCCCAGCCTCTAACTGAACTCTGCTAAATCATTTCAACAACCTCTTAATGAGTCTCCTGTTTCCACCTTTTTTTTTCTTCGTTTTCTACCACGAAATGCACTATTTTGAGTGCCACTTTGATTGCTTTTTCCATGTTAAAATAATCCACCAAATTCTAGCTGCTTAATCATTTTAGCACTCATGCAATTTTTGGCATAATTTCTTTTTTTAATTTTACCTTAGATGAAGGTTTACAGAACTAGCTTTTCATTAAACAGTTAATACACATATTGTTTTATGACATTGGTTAACAACCCCATGACATGTCAACACTCCCTTCTCGATCTGAGATTCTCTATTAACAGCTTTCCTGTCCCCTGCTGTCTTCTAGTCCTTGACCCTGGGCTGGTGTGTCCCTTTAGTCTTGTTTTGTCCTATGGGCCTGTCTAATCTTTGGCTAAAAGGTAAATCTCAGGGGTGACTTAATTAATGAGCTTTAAGTGTGTCCAGGGGCCATACTCTCTGGGTTTCTCCAGTCTCTGTCAGGCCAGTAAGTCTGGTCTTTTACTGAGTTATAATTTTGTTCTACATTTTTCTCCAGCTCTGTCTGGGACCCTCTATTGTGATCCCTGTCAGACCAGTCAGTGGTGGTAACTGGGCACCATCTAGTTGTACTGGACTCAGTCTGGTGGAGGCCATGGTAGTTGTGGTCTGTAAGTCCTTTGGACTAATCTTTCCCTTGTGTCCTTAGTTTTCTTCATTTTTTCTTGCTCCTAAAGGGTGAAACCATTGAAGTATCTTAGATGGCCACTCACAGACTTTTAAGACCTCAGATGCTATTCACCAAAGTAGAATGTAGTACATTTTCTTTATAAACTGTTATGCCAATTGAGCTAGCTGTTCCCTGAGACCACGGTTCCCACAGCCCTCAGCCCAGTAATTTGGTCCCTCAGGGAGCTTCCGTGACCTAACCCTGAACAAGTTGTGCTGGCTTCCCCAGTATTGTGTAATGTCTTACTCATCACCAAAGTTACCACTTACCTATTTTCTATTTAGTGTTTTTCCATCCTCACCCCTCCCCTCCCTCATAACCATCAAAGATTGTTTCTTTTTGTGCATAAACCTTTTCATGAGTTTTTATAGTAGTAGTTTCATATAATATTTGTCCTTTTTTGATTGACTCATTTCACTCAGCATAATGCCCTCCAGATTCATCTAAATTGTGAGATGCTTCGCAGATTCATCATTATTCTTTATTGTTGCGTAATACTCTATTGTGTGTATGTACCATAGTTTATCCATTCGTCTGTTGATGAGCATCTAGGTTGTTTCCATCTTTTTGCTATTGTGAACAATGCTGCAATGAACATACATCTATATGTGTGACGGCTCTTAATTCTGTAGGATATATTCCTAGGAATGGGATTGCTGGATCATACAGTATTTCTATTTCCAGCTTTCTAAGGAAGCGCCATATCGTTTTCCAAAATGGTTGTACCATTTTCCATTCCCACCAGCAGTGCATAAGAGTTCCAATCTCTCCGCAGCCTCTCCAACACTTGTTATTTTCTGTTTTTTTTTTTTTTTTTTTGATTCATGCCAGTAATGCTGGGGTGACATGGAATCTCATTGTGGTTTTGATTTGCATTTCTCTAATGGCTAGTGATCGTGAGCATTTTGTCAGGTGTCTGTTAGCCGCTTGAATGTCTGCTTTTGTGAAGTGTCTATTTCTGTTGTCCATTTTTTAATTGTATTATTTGTCTTTTTCTTGTAGAGGTGTTGGATTTTCTTGTAGATTTTAGAGATTAGATCTTTGTCTTATTTGTAGTGGCCAAAATTTTTTTTGCAGTCTGTAGGCTCTTTTTCTACTGTTTTGGTGAAGTTTTTGATGAGCATCAGTGTTTAATTTTTAGAAGATCTCGGTTATCTAGTTTATCTTCTGGAGTTTGTATGTTGTTAGCTATCGCTTGTATCCTGTTAATGCCATGTATTATGGTCTCTAGCATTGATCCTATTTTTTCTTCTATAATCTTTATAGTTTTTGGTTTTATATTTAGGTCTCTGATCCATTTTGAATTAGTTTTTGTGTATGGTGTGAGATATGGGTCCTGCTTCATTTTTTTGCAGATGGACATCCAGTTTTGCCAGCACCATTTGTTAAAAAGACTGTCTTTTCCCCATTTGACGGACTTTGGGCCCTTGTTGAAGATCAGGTGACCGTAGGTGGATGGATTTACATCTGGGTTCTCAATTCTGTTGCATTGGTCAGTGTATCTGTCATTGTACCAGTACCAGGCTATTTTGACTACAGTAGCTGTATAGTAGGTTCTGAGATCAGGTAGTCTGTCCTCCTACTTTATTCTTCTTCAATAGTGCTTCATTTATCCGGGGCTTCTTCCCTTTCCATATAAAGTTAATGATTGATTTTTCCATCTCTTTAAAGAATGTTGCATTTGAATTGGAATTGCATTGTATTTATAGACTGCTTTGGGTAGAATTGTCATTTTCACAATGTTGAGTCTACCTATCCATGAATATGGTATGTTTTTCCATTTATGTAGATCTCTTTTGGTTTCTTGCGATGGTTTTCTTTGTATAGGTCCTTTCCATCCCTGGTTAGATTTATTACTAAGTTTTTTTTTTTTTCCAGGGGCTATTATAAATGGTATTGTTTTCCTGATTTCCTTTTTGTCATCCTCTTTATTGGTGTATAGAAATCTAACAGATTTTTGTATGTCTATCTTGTATCTTGCTACTCTGCTGAATCTATTAGTTCCAGTAGTTTTCTCGTGGAGTCCTTTGGGTTTTCTATATAGAGTATCATATAATCTGCAAATAGGGACAGTTTTACTTCTTCATTAGCAATTTAGATACCCTTTATTTCTTTTTCTTATCTTATTGCTCTAGCTAGGACTTCCAGCACAATGTTAAATACGAGCGGTGACAAAGGACATCCTTATCTTGTTCCTGTTCTCAAGGGGAATGTTTTCAACCTCTTTCCATTAAGAATGATGTTGGCCATTGATTTTGCATAGATGCCCTTTACTAAGTTGAGAAATATCCTTTATATACCTATTTTATTCAGAGTTTTTATCAGGAATGGATGTTGGACTTTGTCAAATGCCTTTTCTGTGTCAAATGACATGATCATGTGATTCTTTTATTTATGTGGTGGATTATGTTGATTGATTTTCTAATGTTGAACCATCCTTGCATACCTAGTATGAATCCTGCTTGGTCGTGGTGTATTAATTTTTTGATATGATGCTCAATTCTATTGGCTAGAATTTTGTTGAGAATTTTGCATCTATATTCATGAGAGATATTGGTCTGTAATTTTCTTTTTTTGTGGCATCTTTGCCTGGTTTGGGGATCAGGGTTATGCTGGCTTCATAGAATGAATTTGGAAGTATCTCTTCCTTTTCTATGTTCTAAAATAGTTTGAGTAATATTGGTATAAGCTCTTCTCTGAATGTTTGGTAGAATTCTCCAGTGAAGCCATCTGGGTCAGGTTTTTTTGTTGTTGTTGTTGTTGTTGTTGGGAGTTTTTTTTTATTATCTTTTAAATCTCTTCTCTTATGGGTCTGTTCAGATTTTCAACATCAGTTTGTGACAGTTTGGGTAGTGTTTTTCTAGAAATTTGTCCATTTCTCTAAGTTTTCAAATTTGTTGGATTATAGTTTTTCATAATACTCTGTTATGATCCTTTTTATTTCAGTGGGGTATGTTGTAATGTCCCCCATTTCATGTCTTATTTGGGTTATGTGTGTCTTCTCCTGTTTTTCTTTTGTCAATCTGGCTAGTTGTTTTAATTTTGTTGATCCTGAGAAATAACAAACTTTTGGTTTTGTTGATTCTTTTTCTATTCCCTATTTCATTTATTTCTGCTCTGATCTTTACTATTTCTTTCCTTCTGGTGGCTGTAGACTTCTTTTGCTGTTGTCTATTTGTTTGAGTTGTGTAATTAATATTTTGATTTTGTCCCTTTCTTCTTTTTTGATGTGTGCATCTATTGCTATAAATTGCCCTCTCAGCACTGCCTTTGCTGTGTCCCAAAGGTTCTGGTATGATGTGTTTTCATTTTCATTTGATTCTAGGAATTTTTTGATTCCATCTTTGAGTTCTTCTATTACCCAGTGGTTTTTAAGCAGGGTGTTATTTAGTTTCCATGTAATTGATTTTTATCCTTGCTTTTCCTGTTGTTACTTTCTACTTTGAGGGCATTGTGATCAGAGAAGATAGTTTGTTTTATCTCAGTGTTTTAGATTTTGTTGAAGGTTGCTTTGTGGACTAAGATGTAGTCTATTCTGGAGAACGTTCTATGTGGATTGGAAAAGAATGTGTAGTTTGCAGCTGCTGGGTGGAGTCTTCTATATACGTCTATGAGTTCAATTTGGCTGATTGTGTCCTTTAGGTCTTCTGTATCTTTGTTGAATTTCTTTCTAGATGTTCTGTCCTTTACCAAGAGTAGTGTGTTGAAATAACCTACTATTATAGTAGAACTGTCCATTTCTCTTTTCAGTGCTGTTAAAGTTTGTTTTATGTATTTTGGAGCTCTGTCATTGGGTGCATAGATATTTATTATAGTTATGCCTTTATGATGGATTGTCCCTTTAATCATGATACAGTGCCTTTCTTTTTCTTTTATGGTAGATTTTGTTTTAAAGTCTATTTCATCTGAGATTAGTATTGTCACTTCTTCTTTTTTTGCCAGCTGTTTCCTTGATACATTTTTTCCATCCTTTGAGCTTTAATAAATTTATGTCTTTGTTTCTAAGGTGTGTCTCTTGTAGAGAGCATATTGATGGATCCTGTCTTTTATCCATTATGTCCCTCTCTGTCTCTTTATGGGTAAGTTTAGGCTGTTTGCATTCAGTGTAATTACTGATAGGTATGAGTTTATTGCTGTCATTTTGTAGTGCTCTTTTTTTTTTCTCCTAGTGCTGATGATTTCTTTGTGCCTCTTACTCTCCTGTGCTGAATTCCTTTTGTTTCTGGATTTGTTTTTTCTTTTTTTTTTTAGTTTTGTTTTTACTGAGACTTTATGTTTTCCTTCTTTATTTTATAAGTAGCTTTGTTTACTATCTTCCTGATTACCTTGAAATTTACCCTTATCTTCCTAGGTTTGAACCAGTCTATTATTACTTGGTATCACCTTGCCTTATTCTCCATCTAGAAAGTTCTATACTTACACCATGTATTCTTTTATTGTTTTGATGTTGTTGTCATTTGCAGATTAACCTCTCTTGTTCCCTGCTGTAAATCTTTTGGTTTTGAATAGTCCTAGAGTGTTCATTTCCTAGGTTGGTATGTGGCTGGTGCTATGTTGTGTCTTAGATTCATGCTGTCGTCTGACGTTTGTTCTCAAACCAAATGACTCCCTTTAATAATTATTGTAAGTTTGGTTTGGTTTTTACATATTCCCTTAATCTGGAAATGGCCTAATTTCAACATCATATTTGAATAAGAGTTTTGCTGTGTATATTATTCTTGGTTGGCAATTTTTTTCCTTCAAGGTTTTATATCTAGCATTCCATTGCCTTTTGCCTGCATGGTTTCTGCTGAATAATCAGAGCTTAGTCTTATTGTTTCCCATCTGTATGTGACTTTTTGTTTTTCTTGAGCTGCTCTCAGGATTCTTTCTTTATCTTTGGTTTTAGTGAGTGTAATTATGATATACCTTGGTGATTTTCTTTTGGGGTCTATCCTATATGGGGTTTGTTGAGCTTCTTGGACAGTAAGCTTTTCATCTTTCATGATATTAAGGAAGTTTTCTGTCAGCAATTTTTCAATGATTCTCTCTGTGTTTTCTGTTTTCTCCCCTTCCGGAACTCCAATCACTTGCAAATTTTTGCTTTTGATTGTATCCCACATAATTCTCAGAGTTTCTTCATTTTTCTCTTTTCTGATTTTTCCTCAAAGTTGTATCCAAGTGTTTTGTCTTCAATTCCACTGATCCTGTTTTCTGTAGTTTCAAGTCTGCTCCACAGCCCTTCTCCCACACTGTCCATTTCTGAAATCTTGTTGTTTATCTTTTGGATTTCTAATTGTTGTTTTTGTATGATTTCTAGTTGTGAATTTATTTTGGCATTTTGTTCCTGTACTATTTTGCTGAATTCTTCCATTTTTTTGTTTGTATTTTCCATGAATTCACCTGCCGTTTCCATGAATCTATTTTTTCTTCACTTGTCTGCTTTTTGGATAGTTCTGAATATTAGAGATTTGAATTTTCTATCTGGTAGTTCTGGTGCCTTTTCTTCTACTGGAGTCATCCGGTGTTTTATTTTGGATGCCTACTAGAACCATCCTGTCCTGTTTATTTTATGTTTTGATATTGTCTGATATTTTTGGTACATTCAGTAGTTATTTTCTTCATTTTTTGATTGTAGATTTATTTGTTTCTTCCTGCTTTTTTGTTTTACTTGGTGCGCTCTTTGTTGTTTGCTCATCTGCAGACAGAGTATTTTTCACTTCCTTGTCTAATGGGCAGGGCCAGTCGCCCAGCTATAGTCCAGCAGGGCAGGTCCAGCTGAATAGGAGGGGTTGGGATGAGTTGTTTGTGGCATGTACTAGGGCCAACAAGGTGAGTCAGGGGTCAGTGCAGGGCAGGTTCTGGTAGGCCGTGTCTGTGCTGCTCAGGAATGCAATGTTCAGTACATGGTGCAGATAGGTAGGAGGGAGGGGAAGGAGAGATTGTGATGTCTGAAGCTAGGTTGGATATGGGAAAGAAGAGAGAGGGGAGAGAGATACAGGAGCCCAAAAAAAAAAAAAAAAAAAAAAAATGAACTGAGGAAGCCTGCCATTGGAGTGAAGAGATGAGAAACCGAGAAATGAAGAAAAACAAAAAAGAAAAAAATTTTTGGAAAATGTCCCAGGGATCCTACCAGTACGGCTGTGCAGACCAGGGAAGCAGCTCCCAAGCTGAGCAGTTGAACCTGACTAGAAGGTGTGAAGAGAACACACAGAACCAGGTATTCAGGGGACAGGAAAAGAAGGTAAATAGAAAGAGATGAGAAACCAATAAATGAAGGAAAAAAGAAAAGAAAAATAAAGAAAAAGTAAAAAGAAAAAAAAAAAAGCCCCCAGGGATCCTCCCAGTGGGGCAGCACAGACCGGGGGAGCAGTTCCCGAGCCAAGCAGTGCTTCACAGCCTGTCAAGAAGCAGCAAAGATGGCATACGGAGTCAGGTGTTTGAAAGAAGGGGGAGGAGTTGAGAGGCAGGAAGAAACCAAAAGAGGCTGAGAAAAGTGGAAAGAAATGGCACTGAAGAAGTTTGCCATAATTTCTTATGAATTTTTTTTTTTTATTTTGTAGGGAAACAGGATGGCACTGAAAGCACTAGATTTGAATCCCACTCCACCCAAATTACTTGATATGTGATAAAAGACAAGTTTCTTCTGCAAGATGATAGTAATACATTCTCTGTAGGTCTCATGAAGATCCTCTGAAATTAAATGGGATAGTCTGTATCAAGCCCTTATTATGGTGTCAGGTACATAGCGGGCCTTGAACATTTTGTAGATTTCCCATATCTCCTAAACTTTCACTTTCTTTAGTTTTGAGTTATTTCTTCCAAAGATTCTGAATTTATTAATGGTAGGAATTAACAATATGGGTATAAATATTATTCTTTTGTCATGCTCACATTTTTAACTTTTATATCAAATTTATTAACTGTTTCTTCTATGATACGGATTTTATATCTTTCAAAGGTCTCCTTTATTCCAAGATTATAACCAGATTTCCTTTGAATGCTTTCAGTTTTTGTTTGTTTTTGTCTCTGTGCCAAGTTAGAAATATAACTTTTTTTTTCCAACTCCATTTGTCAATCTTATTCTTACTGGTTTAGAGTACCCCTTCATCATAGGCTCTGTTCTCCTTCATATATGTGTGTAAATATATATATATATGTATATATATATATACACACCATACAATTCTAACTATCATATTTTTATAGTATTTTTTGAAATTTGATGGTATAAATCCTCCATCTTTTTCCTTTTTCTAGATAAATTTTCTTGTCAATTTTTGCATCTTTTCTGAGACCTGGACTGGTGAAATGCATGATTTAAATTTAAAAGTTGCAAAAGCATATGCAGTGAAAATTAAGCCTCCCTCCTAACCTGTCTCCCAGTCACCTAGTTCCCCTCCTCAGGTCAACCATCTTTATGAAAATGAACACCTCATTTTTTGATCAAGGTAGATAAGCAAGGTACTACTTACTATATTTGCCACCCAATTACACAATTACGGCTTCATAAGACAAGCCTGGCTTTTGTTCTCTACTTCACGCATATGAATTCCTAAATCACATGAGATGTTTAGCATCTGTGTGACCAACATCTAGACACTTGGAATATGCATTCCGGAGCTTATTACAATACTTAACCAGCTGTACTTTCCTTGTTAATTACAAGGCTAGCCAAGAATCCCCTTGCTATTATTTTTTGTGGAGTCTAAAGAAATGGGGTGATAGTTCCATGAAGGAGCACAAAAGTACCCCTTCTTTTTCCAAAGCCCAGTCTGTGTGTTCCCGGTTCTAGAGGTAGGACAACTGTCACAATCCCCAACCCACTCTCTGTCACCTCCCTCAGATTATTTGTTTTTGGCTAACTTAACTTTTCTGTACTTTTGGCCGTCAGAGGAATCTGTCACACTAATACTTTATCAGGTGTGGGGTCTGCATTCAGGCTGAATTTCAACTAAGTGAGCTACCGAAGAGAAGAGAGTAGACCATTTTCCATGTAGCCCTTTGATAGAGGCTTTCAAATTTTTTGACTATGATCTACAAAAAGAAATACATTTATATATTTCTCACACAAACACATTTAGAACAAAATTTTAACACAACAATTCTTGCCCCTACTATTTGTGACGTGATTTCATTTTTTTCTATTCTGTTATTTATCATTTTAAAAATGTCATGACCCACTAGTGGATGGCTTCCTGAAATTTGAAAAATATTGCCTAATGACAATTAGCCCACTGTCAAAGGCATTCCTCCCGTAGCCATTAAGGGAAAAGCTTACCATTGCATGCAATTTATCTGTGAAACAGATTTTTTTACAAAGTGAATCTTATTTTCCTCAAGTTTAATTCAGAGCTATACTTTTATGGAACAGTATTACTCAAGCTGATGAATCTGGTTACTGCTGGTGTGCAAACAGTTATCGTGTTAACTAATCCGAAACCACGATGACTCCTGCATGTGTTGGCAAAATTGAGAATCTCTATCTGATCATTTGCTGTTTCTTCACAGTCTTATGATACTTTTTCCTCATTTTCTTTACTCTTGGATTTTGTTTTTACTTGCTTTCATCTTCTCACAGAACTACACAGCTTTTGCTTTTGCCCAAAGTTGGAATTCCTTTTATATATTTGTAGATAGTTCCTTTAGTCTTCTTCTCTCACCTCTCCCCATCTGTGCTTAAGAGAGCTGCACCGAAATATTATGTTTTGCCAATGGGCATATTTAACACACGAGTCAATCAGTTCAGAAAATTTTTTAAGTTCTAGACTTTGGTTTACTTTATATTTTCTATATAATTTCTAGGATTAAAAAAATGTTTTTCAGAGCACATAGAAGAGAACTTCAGTATGTCTATGTTTTAAAAATATTTAATTCCCAACTACAAACTTCTAAAATCAAGGCTTTCCAAAGTTATTAGCACTTACAGTACATCTCTGTCCAGTGGAACAGATGTTGCCTGTATCTACAAATACTTCAAAAACAGATTGAAGGCATGCAACATGCAATTCCTTTGGCACGATTCATGTACCTTTTGCCAGAAAATGTTTGAACAGATTTTAAATCTTTTTCCTCATTATCTTTGAAAAAATACAAACTCACACACATTTTTGCAAGGTGTCTGTTATAAGTTCCATGCTGTGAAGAGTACCTCTTAAGCAATATGCCTCTCAACATCAAAAAATCTGATTATATAAAACTTGGAAAGATGAGGAAAAAGTCATGTGTATAATAATTATTAAAAGCTGTATTAGATAAGTATATCCTAATAAAAATATTTAGCCCAGTAGGGTGCATAAAATTAAACTCCTTGGGAAAAATTAACAACATAATACATTTCAAAGAAGCAATGCTCTATGGAAGAAGAACAATCATTAGCAATCCTGATATTTTATGTCTTATCATCTAGTTATAGTTTGGAGTCCAGTTAAATTATATCTCCTTGACATTTCTGAATGTTCCTATTGCTGCGACTTTCTCCCAAGGTTTATTCTACCTGGAATGTTCTTTTACCCTATATCCATTTAGAGAATGCGGAGTTCAGAGAAGTATCATGTAGTTCAGTGTAGCTGGAGGGACAGAGTACATTTGAGGGTGTGCCAGAGGTAAAACTGGAAAGGTGGACAGGAGCCAGATAATTGTAGAGCCTCGTATACAATACTGAGGAGTTTGCAATTAGCACTGTGAATTTGATGAAAACAGTGGAGGGTTTTAAATCAGGAGATTCTATTATATAATACAATCCAGATGTATCATGGAAAACAAATTTAAAGAAGTAAATCTGGAAGCAGAGTGGCCAGTCAGGAGTTTATTTAATAGTTTAGGCAGGAAACTTTACAATTAGTATCAATGAATGGCTGTAAGAATGTGAAGGAAAATACAAATTTAAGAAATACTCAGGACGGGAAAATGGACGAGAGACAAGGAATCTAGCATAACTGTAAGATTTCTATGTAGATGATGAAGTGCTTTACGAAAGTATGGCAAGAGACGCGGGGTGTGGGGGGGCAAGGTGAAGAGGTGGTTTTGCAGAGAAAACAGAAGAGTTTTGTTATGAGTGTTTGGGGCTTAAGGTGCCTGTAAAGACATCTAGGTGGCAGTCAGATAATCTGACCCGGAACACAGAAGAAATGTCAGACAGGAGGTGGTAAGTCTGGGCACTGATGATCAGGCCCAGGTGCACGGAACAGAGTGAGAAGAGAGGAAGGCTGCAGATAAAACCTGAAGGAATTGCAGAGAATAGAAAGGAAAACTAAAGACATCATGGAAAACAAGGGAAATACGAGTGTCAAGAAATAGGGGCTGGCTGATTCTATAGCGTGCCCTCCTTTGGGCTAGAACTTTCTCCAGGGCCCACTTGATTCAGAAAAAGAGACTTCTCCAGGGAGCCCAGAGTCTATTCTATGACTCTTCTGAGACAAATTTCACCATGCCTCAAATTACTGCCATTTTTGAGACCAGACCTAATGGTCTCACAGAGACTGGAGGAACGCCCAAAACTATGGCCCCCAGATGCACTGTTAACCCTGAACTGAAACCATTCTCGAAGCCCATTCTTCAGACAAAGATTAGGCAGGACTATAAAACAAAAAATAATACACATGAGAAATATGCTTCTTAGTTCTATCAGAAACACGAGCCCAAATGGCAGCTCCTGTCCAAAAGCAGGATGAGAAGGCAGGAAGGGACAGGAACTGGTCGAATGGACACAGCGAACCCGGGATGGAAAGGGTGAGTACGCTCTCACATTGTGCGGATTGCAATTAGTGTCACAAAACAATATATGTATAAATTTTTGTATAAGAAATTAACTTGAGTTGTAAACTTTCACCTAAACACAATAAACAAATTTTTAAAATGACTGCTATTTTTGGTCACTGCCTCCAATTTAAGTACCCTCCACTGTGTATTGTTTTCCCTATTCCTACCCTCATGAAAGGGCTTCTTCTCTTCTGCACTCCCAGACCCTTTCCCCACCCTTCCAAAACAATTCCACGTCACCCTCTGTGATGCCTACTTTACTACAAACTACCTCTCCTACATCTTTATCCTCTACGTAGACTCTTAATCCAACTTCCTGGCCTTCCTTGAAAACTGACTTTTCCAGTAGCTACTTAAGTGAGTACTGCCCATTTTCCTACACAAAGCTGGGGAGAGGTGGTAGAGGCAAGCTTTTCATGCCTCAATGCCACATCTGGACTTGTATAACCCCTTCACTTCTCTACTCCCTTGAGGTTCACATTTTTATATCACCCTCTACACCTTTTTTGCTCTCATAAACTTTCCATTAGGTATTTTGGCACTGATGCATCTTTCTTTCTACCCCAATTCCTGTCATTATCTAGGGTGACTTCAGTGACCATTGGGAATCCCAGCCAACAGTGTAGTCTTGCTAAAGACCAAACCAAACCCATTGCCGTTGAGTTCACAGTGACCATATAAGACAGAGTAGAATTGCCCTATAGAGTTTCCAAGGAGTGGCTGGTGGATTCAAACTGCTGACTTTTTGGTTAGCAGCCACAGCTCTTAACCACTATGCCACCAGGTTACCTTAGCTTTTTCTATGCAAAAGACTTTGTATCCATTCTATTACAGACACCCATTTCCATGTCTCCAGCCATGTTTTTATCAGAAACTGCAGCTTTTCTGAAATCTTTACAAACTGCTGCAGATGACAAACTCCTAACCTTCTAGTTGTTGCCACCATTATTCCTCAACCTTTAGACCTACAACTTCTTGTACCCTTTATTTGAATCCATGGTCCCTCCTTTCTTCACTTCCTTCTCTGTCCATGCTCCAACATTTCAAACACTCTCTTGCTGTTTCTCTCAACTCTTGCCATCTTCCCTTCCTCTGAAGAGACCACCAAAATCTAAGTTTAAGTCAATTTCAACTGCTTACCTTCCTCATTTTCCTACTTGGACTGCTTAGTACCACTGGAGAAAATCAGCACAAGTCAATCGACTGTTTGACAAATTAAGTTTCAACAATAACTCGGTCCTGAACGTTGCCTGGACAATTTTCTGAGTTTCTTCAACTGGCTCCCTCTTTCAATTTATGCAACAATTTTTTTTTTCCAAACTCTGTTACTTCTCTATTTCATTGTTCACCCAGAGCAGTTTACAGAGAAAACAGAAAATATCAGATGGAACTTTCCTCAAACTCTTCCCACCAAATTTGTTAACCTCCCTACCCTTGCTCCTTCTCTTGCCTCTTTTCCCTCATTCTAAAGTAGCAGGTGTCCATCCTTCTGCCCAAGCCCTCCCTGCTCATGTGTGCTGGATCTCATCTTCTTCCACCTTACCCCTAACTCTACTATCTCCTATCTTCTCCTTCCAGTATCTACAACCACTCTCATCACAGGGGTTCCTCTCATCAGAATTTTACATGCTCAAGCCTCTACCACCTAGAAACAACCAACCAAACTTTTGCCCCCCTCTATTCTTCTCTAATTCCTATCTTCTTTCTCTTTTCATAGTCATTGACTAGAAAAACTGTCTTAATTTTTCTCATCTCCCATGTATTCTTCCACCTAGCGTAATCTGGCATTTGTTTCTAGAACTCCATTGAATCCATGCTCATTAAGATAGTTTGATGCTAAATAAAAATAAGTCCTTATTTTACTTGACTCTCTCGCTACTTTTTAAACTCTTGTCTACACTTTCTTCTTGAAATGCTCCCTGGTCCCCACCTTTGGCCTATGTGATATTATATTCTCCTAATTTTCCTCCTAACTCTCTGGTTGCTGCTTCTCAGAATCCTTCATGATCTATTTTTCTCTGTTTTCCTTTCAAAGGTGTTAGGTCATCACTGTCTGTCTTCAAATTTGTAACATCCACAACAATAGTAATAATAATTAACATTTATCACCTTCTTACCTTATGTCAAGTGCATTTCATATATAATTTAAAATTTTTTCATAAAAATTTATAAGGCAGATATTATTATTATTTCCACTTTACAGAGAGGCTAAAGAACCAGAGCATGGTCTCAGAGCTTTGTTGTTGTTAGTTGCCACTGAGCTGATTCCAACTGTGTGCAAAGTAGACTGCTCCGTAGGGTTGTCAATGCTGTGACCTTTTGGAAGCAGATTGCCAGGCCTTACTTCCTAAGGCACCTCTGGGTAAGTTTGAATCACCAACCTTTTGGTTAGTAGTCCAGCACGTAAACATTTGTGCCATCCAGGGACTTCTAGTACGTAGCAAAACAAAACCAAGATCCACACCTCCATCTGACTGAACAGTATTTGTCCCTTAAGTCGGTCTGTCTTCTGACCCTCTGTGATCTCATCTACTTGTGTGTTTTCACCTGCTAAGTTCACATGATTCTCAAATCCAGTTGTCCTTCCCAGATATGCCTCCTGAAGACCAGGCCTGTGCATCCCACTGCCTCTTGCATGTTCCACATGTATTATACAAGCACTTCAAACTCCACACGTCCCAAATTAAACTCACCATCTCATCACACCCTGCCCTTTCAAAACTGCTCTTCCTCTTGTTCTCCTTATTTCAGTAAATGGAGCCACGATTCATGCCATTGGTAGGACAGAAACTTTGCTTTTACCCTTTGGTTTCCCCCTAATCTCTACCTCCTACACCCAGTTAATTGCCAAGTCTTCTCCCTTTACTTCTTTATGACTTCTAAAATCCTATTACTTTTCTTTATTTCCACCATCCAGACTACTAAAACAAGTAGGGGTTCCCTGTTTTCACCTCCCCCCAAACCTATACCAATCTGTTCTTCGCACTGCAGTGGAATTTAGTTTTCTGAAATGCAAATTTAATTATATGAACCCCTACCTTTATTATCTTTGGTGGCTTATCACTGACCTTCAAACTTCTTAGGATGCCAATAATGGCCTTGTGGGCTGCCATCTGCTTGCCTTTTTAGTCTAATTTTCTATAGTTACTTACTCCAAATTCTATAATCCAGCCATATGGATTACTGGCAGTTCCCTAAATGTATGGAAATATGATGTTCTTTCTCTTGCTTCTGTCCTTCTGCACATTATAGGATTCTCTTTCCTATGTCTAGATTGTTCTTTCTAACCTTTACCCCATAAGAATTAGGTTTCAACTTACACACTAAGAAGTGATATTCTGGAGAGTGATTCCTGACAACCCAAGCCTGGATTAGCTGTTCCTCTGATGTACATCCATTGGAATCTTGCCCTTATTTCTACTTTAGCACATACCATAATGTGTTGTAAGCACCCATTTATTGTTGACTCCATTGTGGTATACGCAATTTGAGGGTAGGGCTTGTGTTCACCTTTGAACATAACTTATTACACTGTGTCTAGCATATATCAAGTGATCAATAAATTTTTGTTGATTTGGTGAATTACAAACATAACAGTGTCATGCTGAAAAGTAGAAGCCATCTGTTGTACCTGACAATTGATAACCCCAGCTAGAACAGCTTCATTAGGGTTGAGCAGATTAGAAATGAATGAGAAATAAGGAAGTAGAAAAAAGGTTAGACTTGTCTTTTGAGAAACTTGATTATTAAACCATTTAATTCACAGGAGAAATAATAACTAGGTAATGTACAGAAATAACCTCACAAGTACCACGTAGGGCTTGTAGAAAGAAAATTACAAAACTTGACTGGAGGGTACAAAAGAAGAGTTGAACGAGTGGTATGACATATCATACTCCTAGCTAGAAAAACAACATTGTCAGATAGAAATGTTTTCCCTAAACGAATGCATAGTTTTAACGCAATTTAACACAAATATTCCATTGAATTTTTTATAATTTTTTTAAAATAAAATTAAATCATACTTGTGGGAAAAAAATCAAACCAAGTCTCTTTCTTTTACTTTCTCTTTCTTACGTATGTGTATATGTGTTTGCATATTAACACACACACACACATATATATAAAACACTCAGTTGAGTCAATTCCAATTCATAGTGACACTATAGGACAGAGTAGAACTGCCCTATAGGGTTTCCAACTCTGTAAATCTTTACAGAAGCAGGCTGCCACACCTTTCTCCTGAGGAGCGGCTGGTGGATTCGAACCGCAAACCTTTTGGTTAGCAGCCGAGCACTTTAACTGCCGTGCCTCACAAGTACACACACACATACATAATCTTTTTTTTTTCGTGCATATGGACTCTTTCTTTACATACTGTTCAGCAACAATTTTTTTTAACTTAGCAGTATAACTTGGCTATCTTTCTACATCAATACATATGGATGTACCTTACAGATTTTTTAAATGTTTTAAATTGAAATACATCGTATATACAAAAGAGTGCACAAATCATCCCTCCTCCATACACGTTTCTAATCATAGTTCCCCAGAGGTAATCACTATTGTGACTTTTGTCAGCATTGATCAGTGTACGTTTTTGAACTTTATATAAATGGAATCATGCAGTATGTAATTTTTGTGTCTGGTCTATTGTACCCAACATTACATTTATGAGATTCATTTAGTAGTTTGGTTTTTCTTTTCACTGCCATATTCTATTACATGAATATAATACAATTTATACATTAATCTTTTAGTGGATATTTGGGTTGCTTCCAGGCTAAGACTATTACGAATAGAGCTGCTAGGAGCATTCTTGCACGTCTTTCTGTGAACATATGTACATATTTCTGTTGGGTATGTACCTAGAAGTAGAATTGCTGGGTGATAGGGTATTCATATATTTAGTTTTAGTAGATCTTGCCAAAGAGTTTTCCAAAATAACTGTAGCAAATTACACTCCTACAGCAGTGTATGCACCTACTTTTTTTAAAGACCTAGAATATCTCATTATATAAATATATCATACTTTATTTATTACTGGTTGTTTTATTTTTTACAATTAAAAATAATTTTTCAATAAAATTTTGTACATATTATTTTTGTTGTTGGCTCATGTGAGTGTACCTATAAGCTTATCAATGGGATAAAATGGAAAGTAAACTTGACAAAATTATTATAAAGTTCACTTAGTCTTCACACTGTAATCCAAATAAATTACAGGGGTATAAAACAGTTAAATGTAAACAACTGAAGTCCATCTGAGAAAGAAAATCATGTAGATTTTCACAATGGGGTAGGATTTACAGGAATAAAAGCAACAGAATTAATCTAAAAGATAATTTGATTATTTAAATTTAAAAGCACTGTATGTAAAATAACACCATAAATAACATTAAAAGGCAATAACAAAGCGGAAAAATTATTAATACACATAGGAAAAACGGTTAATACTCTTAATAGAGATAGACTTGTATAACTAAATAGAAAAGTGAGCATAAAACACCAACAGATACTTCATAAAAGATAGACAAAACAGCCAATAATCATAAATAATTCCAACTTTTCAATAATCAACTTAATATAAATTTTAACAAGTACATGTTTATTTGCCCATAAAACTGACAAATATTATAAAATATTGTTGAAACCACAGTGTAGGAAAAAAGAATGAATGCTACACAAATACACGGACTACTATTCAGTCATTAAAATTATTTTTGAGAAATATTTGGTGATAAAGATAATATTCTTGACACAACAGTGTGAAAATATTAAGATTTAAGCTATGTTATATGTAAGCTATGATTTTGTTATACAATAAAAAATCCACATACATAAATGCACAGAAGAAAATACTAGAAGGAAATATAGCAATATGTTAAAGAATTAATCAAAACGGTAATTTCTGGACTGTGGAATTGCACCAATTTTTATTTAATTATAAATGTTTGTATTTTTCAAATATTACAATATTTAATAATCAGAAAAAAGCAATGATTACACATACCACACACATTAATGATGTGAAGTCAATAGATAGGGGGTACACAGAGTTATGGGAGAGTTATTTTCAAAGAAGGGAGAGATTTGCTCAAGTTTGCTCAAAGCAAAGAGCCAGTAGAGAAGAACAAATTGAAGATTAAAAGGAATAAAAACTGTTAAAGGAAGGTCTTGGGGGAGATAGGCTGTGATTCAGGAATCAGGCTTGGATAGGAGGGTACTAGACTAGAAGGCCACGGAGCAAGTTTGAGAACAAGACCCTGAGGGAGTTCATACCTTATGACCTCGATTTTCTTTGAGTTTTGAATAGGGGTTGAATAATGGATTTACCAAGACTATTGAAAAGTTCTGGATAGTAGCTGAAGAGAATGTGAGAGAAGGAGTTGCTAGGCCAAGTCTAAGGATTAGTAGGTTGTCCTGAGGCCTGCTTGAGGTCAGACATCTTAAATTTGTGGTAGCAACATTCTCTATAATTGTGTGAGGTTTTCCATCAAGGATACCTATGTTTAGGAATGGAGGCACTGGAAGTTTGGAGTGGTCTCTAGTGCGGAATTTGCAGAGTGGAGACAGACAAAGAGGCTAGGAAGTTGAAGGTGTGGAGAAACTGAAGCCTGTGATGGGATCCAGGCTGGACCTGGAAGAAGTTTCTTTAAAGATATGGACCTGGGGTGTTGGGGGGAGCAGGTCACTGTAGGTAGAAGATAGCAGTGGAGTGAAACAGAAGTGGGGATATGTTCTCCGACTTCCCTGAACACTCACAGTCTTTGAATGTAGCTTTGGCATCTACCATGCTCAGCCCTGTGTTTTCGTTGACTGTGCATGTGTGTGTTTCTTACCACATTCCAATCTGTATGTGGCTGTACATTCCTGAGGCTTCTACCCTAGGGCTCTGTACTTGGCAGTTGTTCAGTTACTGTTCTTGGAAGACTGAAGGCAACTGAACACGTTCAGTTTGGGAATTACGGCAAGTGTTTGGTTAAATTTAGAAATGCTCTTTTGAAGATCATGCAGTCGAAAGTATTAATTAACTTGGCAACAGCGCCTGCCAGCGACATTAATACGGTGCTCCTTGGGGAGAAGCCAGTTGAAGGTGTTACTGGGACAATACCAAGATCATGTCATCAAATTGAATTGCACTCAAGGAAGCACCAAAGGTGAAAAAGATGTGCTTCCTAAGCAGGCACAGTTTGCTCTGGATTGACTGCCTTGTGCTTTAAGGAATGATCACTGCAGATGCAATTTGCTCAGACAGTATCTATTCGAGATACTGGCAGGGAACGTTCTGCTTCTAAAAACTTAGTTTCAGAAAGTGAGTTTACTTGATGCTACATCTCCAGGGCATACTCTTAAATTTCCAGGAATTCTTTCCATTGTTTAGGTATAAACTCACAAGGTTGCAAGTTCTTATTTTATAGGAGGAGTGATGTACCCTCTGATGGCACTGAGGGTTGGGAATAGGAGGGAGGAAGAATTACAATTCCTTCTTTTGCTAACTATTACTATGGTTCTATACACACACACACACACACACTCATGCACACGCACACCCTAAACAGACTCACACGTACCCTTAAACACACTCACACATTCACATGCAGTCACTTACTTGCTCACTTACACAAAACTTTTCAGTTGGATGTTAACATCCTAACTCAGATATTTAACTTATAGTGTTTTCAAGGCTCTTTTTATACATTCACGGATCTACTAGACCTCATCCCAGTGAACATTCTTAATTGGAGTCAACAGCACCGAATTAGCTTTCCTGAGTTTAAATGCATCTGCCATTTCATTTTTCAGGATGAATTTGACTGAATGTCTCAGAGTGATTGATGCAAGCTCATTCAGAACATGTTAGTAATAAATTTACTGCTCTCTAGAAATAAGAGATCAAAAAATCTCTTTAGTTTGAATATTTTACTGTTAAAGACTAAACAGTTCTAAAAAACTTAGCAATCCTTTTAAACTCAAATTGTTTAGCTTTATATTTAAGGAAACTATTGAAATCGTTTAAGTTCCCTTGGGTACAGTTGTGCATTTTAGATTTAGCTGATCTGCAGATTGTACTCATCTGTGTTAATGTTTCTGTAATGAGAATGATCCAACTGTGTCATAACCTTTTAGGTCTTAACCTCCTTCATTTACACACCCTTTTACTTCTCACTTACACTATCCTCGCCGTTTTAGGATTAATACGCAGACTCTTTCCTGTTTCTCCCACGACCTGACTTTTGTTGCTAAAAAAAATCAATTGGCTTGTCTTAACATATGGAAAAAAACACCTTGTTCACAATAGATCTGTCAATATTTGTAAGAAATGCTAGGTGTGATAACAAAGAGAAGGGAGTTAAAAGGATTTTTAGCATTACTATCCTGATTTTAAGAGAAAAACTCAGTACATTATTTTTGTTCTTAAAATACGTTAATTAAATTTGATAACATTTAAAATATAAAGACTGTATAAGTGACTTGTATGTATATTTAGTTCCTTGCTCTAAGAAGAACATGTTATAATTTAATATAGTTCTACTATCTATTACCCTAAAATATACGTGTTCAAAGCATATATACTAGAGTACACAAAGAAAGGAGATATAGAGGAAACAGGAGGGGACAGGAAAGGTGGTAACAGGGAAGCCAAGATCAAGAAGGGGAGAATGCTGACATGTTGTAGGGTTGGAACCAATGTCACAAATCTATATATGTATTAATTTTTAATGAGAAACTAATTTGCTCTGTAAACCTTCATCTAAAATACAATTGGAAAAAAAAAAAAAAGAAAGAAAGGAGATATGGGATCCAGTTAAAGCAGATCTAACTTGTAAAGAAGTAAAAAAAAAATAAAGTCCCAGAATTACACCTATGCACAGTCCTGGATTGGAGCTGAAGGAGAGTAGACTCTGGGAAGTAGATCTCTAAGGGAAGTGGGGAGAAAGAAAAGAACCCTAACAATATGACTGAGAAGATGGAAAAATGTGAGTATGACGAAGTCATTAATTCAAGGAATCAGGAAATGCAATTAGAAATCTTAGAAAAAGATATGAAGCAAACTATGATGTGACATAATTTTAAGCAATTGTAGAGTGTTAAAAAATAAAGGGAAATCCATTTGAAACTGATGTTAGAAATAACTTCTATATCGTTCAGGGTTAGATCAGAGAAGCAGAACGACTAGGATGGTATACCCACAAACACGCAAGTGCATACACATAAGCATGGAAGCTGTTTAGTTGCTCTAAGGCATCTGGGGTCTGATGTCAGAGCTTGAGGAAATCTGTAGGACAGACAGTGGGGAAGGGAAGATGTATAAAATGACGGAGAGTGAGGATAAACTGGAACCCACAAACATGAGCTGGAATCTAGGACAGACTGGGACCTGGGTCAACTCCACCTCCAACTTTGATGATGTGGGTGTTCTGCAAGATTAACTGGAGCCCTCTGCCATGGAACTAAAAATGCACCTGGCCTAGGAATCAAAAAAGCTGGAAGAGTTCTGAGGGAAGATACAGCAGCTACTGGCTCAGCTTCTGCTCCTTGCCAACAAGGTGAGCCAGTACATAAGTAAAAGTTTCGAGAGCCCTGATGGTGCCTGGTACGCCACCTCAATCTTTCGAGCATAAAAACAGTATGACTACATCTTTGCTTCTGCCTTTGAAATCTCACACAAAATATCTCTTGTGGCCCACCCTAACAAGAAACATACAAGGAAGGGAATCCTGGGAAACATAGTTCAGCCTAGCTGAGCGCATCACACGTTGACCTTTACAAAGCCACCACAATCTCCTTTGAGGGGTCCTTGGGTTGTACTTCAGATTCACAGATAAGAGTAATGCATTCTTAGCATGGTACTTGGCCCAACTTTGAGCAATATTTATATAATAATTATAATGTTGATACTGTTTCTTGGTCTTTACATTTAGAGCCAACCTGTAGAAGAGCACAGGAAGTTTGGCTGTAGTTGCAGGACAGAAGGTAAATGTTAACAGCCTTGAAAATATAAAAGTACAAGGTAGGTGGTAGAAGGTGGAATGTGGAAGGGAGATTGAGATGGAAGAAAACTGTAGGAGTCAAATATCTTCATTTTTCAAAGTGGAGAGTTAAGGGATCCTGCTATAATTAATAGAACAAGAAACAGAGCTCTGAAAATATTAAAGTCACAAATGTAAACAATAGGAGAATTAAAGATGATGGTATATAACTAAAAACACTGGGGGAAGAAAGCAAAGGTGGGAAAAAGAGAGAGTGTATTAAATATGTTAATTCTTAAAATTCATAGTGCTAAATCAATAGATTGTGTCAACCGTTGATAAATCAAGAAAGTGAGATATGCAGAAACATGATTTACAGTTATTAAAACAAATGGTTTTAACAGATTGTTTCTGGGGAATAGAAGTGTGTAGAGGGATATGACTTCTTTCCCTAAGTTTATTTTTTGTACTATTTGATTATTTATGACGTATGGATTACTCTGATCGCAATAATTAATTTTCAGGGAGAGAAAATAGAAAAGATCAGAGGATAGGACTCTGGTCAAACCCTGTATTAGAGGTGTAGATGTGAGAATAGATCCAAGAAAAGAAGAGGAAGTGTAACTAGACATATTACACTTAGTAAAAAGCTTATTACTTTCTTTTGACAGGTTTAAACAATAGAAATATTATCTGCACTATAACTTTAAAATGGATTTTTGCCACCACTGATCTACAATGCTAATAGAAATAACTGCCACATCACCTTTCTTTCATTTAGAAAGAATAAACAATTTTGATGAAAATTTATGGCAAAATTGACTAATTCTAATTTTATATAACATGAAACCATTATATTATATTTCCCTTTCAGGACCAGCAGTATACATAGCTACCACTTACTTTTTGTACCTGTGAGGTTCACTGGGAACCTGCTGTCCCACTGACAGTATGTGCTGCTGGCTGGTAGGGCCCTACATAACAGCTTGAAACAGAAAAAACAGTTGTGTGCTGAAAATTCCTGTTTTTATAGGATATCGTATGAGGTGTGCTGAATCATTGAATTTTTGGTAGGAAAAACATGAATTTTGAAAATTTTTTATTTGATACATGTACATACCTCTGGACCCTGGGGCTAGAATTTGTGTTCACAAGGAATACAACACATATGTACCTCTAGACTCCGAGGGTACAATTTGTGAAATGAGGCATAAAACCAAACCAATATTACCTATAAGAAATTCAGACACACTCAATGATTTAGCATGTCCTCTATTACTGAAAACACATACATCAACAAAAAATTAAAAGGAAAAAATAATTGGGTCACGAAAGGGTTATATTATATGTTATATTATTATTACGTTGTAGTTAATTGCCTTTGAATCAACTCTGACTCATGGCGACCCCAGGTACAACAGAAGGAACATTGCCCTGTCCTGTGCTATCTTCATGATCCTCGGTTGGCTTGAGTCTATTGTTCCAGCTACTGAGTATTCTCAATGCCTTCCAACCTTTGGGGTTCATCGTTCAGCACTATAGTGAGCAATATTCTATTGTGATCCATAAGACTTTCATAGGCTAATTTTCAGAAGTCGATCACTAGGCCCTTCTTTCCAGTCTCTCTTACTCTGGAAGCCCTGCTGAAACCTGTCCACCATGGGTGACATTATATGAAACCAGAAAAAATTCAGCCATACCAATGTTTTAAAATATTTGGATTGAAAATATTTTAAAATGTTTAAAATATTTTTAAATACTTGGTGTTTTGCAGGATAACAAAGTTTTGAAAAAATCTTATTTGTCAATATAACATAACAGAGTTTCATTATACTCACAATTTTAATAAAATTATTTCTTTTGAATAAAATCCTAATTAATACTTACAACAAATTACTTGGATATAATATTTAGGATTCAAAATTTACAGCCAGTTTATAATTTCTCATAATTATGTTCAAGAGCATTGGTTGTCAGTATTTCTGTAGGTTCTAAATGCTCTAATTATTTTTCCAATAATTACTTACTAGGTATTTTCTGGGCTAGTATCATTAAAATATAAAAGAACTGTGATAATTTTACTCACATTGATATTAGTATATGTCCAAACCTCAACTATTTCTCATCTTTATGTATTTTCTATTCCATTAGTATCTCTGTGAATTATTCTCAAACGCATCACGATTCAACAAGTTATGTTAGTTTAGATCACTTATTCTGCTGAAATCCTATATTACATAACCAATGTTTACAGAACTGTTAGCAATCTGAAGTAATTTGTTCTTCAGAAACCATGCTAGAATAATTATGCTTTGATCTTTTACATTAGCCAAATGGAATACTGTTTATAACCTAATTTAAATGAAAACTGCCATTACATTAAAAGTTGTTTCTTGATTCATTGTTTAATGGACCTCAGTTAATGTGTTGTTCATGGGGAAATGGCAGAATTGGATCCACTGGGGTTAATAGGATCAGAGAACTGCAATTGTCCTCACTAATGTTTTCATTACATAGAAAACAATAAAAATCAATCTATTTCAAGGCAAATTTCAAAGTGTTAGTTAAGATTTTATAAGTTAGGGTTGTGTTTGCATGTTTTCATTAGTGAAAAGTAAAAATGTTAAAATGGTCTCTTTTGGGACCTGTCTCACCAGGCTAAAAGTTTTGGAATGTCATCACTGACAGTGACCATCCCACTCAAGCATGCTAGCCACACATGAGTCTTTGGGTCACCACCCTGGACCTTTTTATTACCTGGAACTGTTTCATCCCTAAAAATCATAAAGTCTAATATCCCTTTCTCTGACCAACTTTAGATTCTTTCAATCTTCTCTTCTTTATTCCTGTTAATCCTATCTTGACTTCATCAAAGTCTTGATATTCTTGACCCCTTCACTTTTATTCAATAAAAAATTATAATTTACTGGGCACTTATATTGTCCTTGGAGCCCTGGTGACACAGAGGTTAAAAGCTAGGCTGCTAACCAAAAGGACAGCAGTTTGAATTCACCAGCTGCTCACTGGAAACCCTATAGGGCAGTTCTGCCCTGTCCCATAGGGTTGCGATGAGCTGTAGTCGACCCGATGGCAACGAGTTTTTTTGTTATTGTTGTTTGCTTGTTTTTATATTGTCCTTAATGTTTTACACACATTAACTTATTTAAACCATATGACAAGCCTATGAGTTAGGAGTTATTATCCCGTTTCACATATGATGAAATTGAGGCACAGAGAGGTTAAATAAATTGCTCAAGAAAAGTGGGAGAACAATGCTTCAAATTCAGGTCTATATAGCTCTCCTATTTTTAGACCCTGTCATATCCACACCTTGAGCCCATAATACCTCACTTCAACTATTTGCTTTTTTCGCCAGTGCCCTTAATTCCTTTATCATCTAGTCCTGTAAGCCACTGCCACTCTTAAAAAACAAACAAACAAAAAAAAAAAAACCCTCAGTTCCATTAGCTGAACCATTTACCTACTCTGTTATATTCAGGTCACTAAGCACTACCGAGCAATCACAAACCAGTGAAGACCGGTGCCCCTACCCACTCAATGTTTCTAGTCTCATCTGGGTCTTTAACACAGCCCAGCAATGAGTCCTTTGCCAACCCCCAGCTCTGTCCCAAACCGAATTTCCTGATATCTCCTGGCCTACCATCTCCTGTTCATTGAGCTTAAGGATTGGATTGTCAAATCAACACACATAAATAAGAGATTTTCCCCAGAATCAAACTTGACTAATAATTTCAAGGATACAAGCAATCAAGAGGCTCAGATGAAGCACAGAGAGGTCTAGCACATCCTGTGTGGCTCTCTAGGTTCGTCATTCCTGCATTAGACATGCACTGTGGTTCAGAGTAAGAGATGAAGTCTCTCAGAAATGCTCATAGGGTTATTACCTTATATAGCAGGGAACATTTAGGTTATGAAATATCTCCCTTTTATATGCCAAATAGTCACCCAGCTTGCATGACATTTTATAGTCACGCCCCATAAATCCATACAACTTAAATTTGTTTATCATAAGCAATCCTAAACTAGAAACATTCTGTTAAGAGAATTCCATAGTTAAGGGCTCTCCTTCTAGTAAATATCATTAGTCTATTTGTCAGGAGTTCAGCTACCAGCATGTCGACAAGGATCACTTGACTTCTTCCCTTGCCCAGCAGATTCACAGCACCAGTACACACATGCCAGCTGCTTTTTCCTTCACATTCATATTTAGTCAAGAATCCTACTTTCTATTTTATAAAGAAGAAAGCATCCATTAGGTAGAAAAGTCCTTCAGCTTCCTGTTTGCAATTATACACATTCTTCCATATCCATCCAGGAGCCCTGCTGGTGCAGTGGTTAAAGTGCTCAGCTACTAACTGAAAGGTTGGTGGTTCAAATCTACTAGCTGCTCCAGTGAGTCCAGAAATATTATAGTCTTGGAAATCCTATGGGGCAGTTTGACTCTGTCCTATAGGGTCACTATGAGTCAGAATCAACTTGATGACAATGGGTTTGGGTTTGGTTTTGACACATCTATCCCATGCTCCTTCTCCTAGTGTTAGCGGAAAAACTATCTTTTATTTTGTCCAAAGCCAGTCCTCCTACTAATGATTTTTCTTTGCTTCCTCTCTCTTCTTACCAATAATTTATCTATCACTTCCATAGTGCTTGTTATGTGCCAGGTACTTTACTAAAATTAATTCATTTAATCCTCATAACAACCATGTGATGCACATACTGTTAGTATCTCCAATTTAAATATGAGGAGTATGACTTTCAGACAGTTTAACTCACTTTTCCAAAACACAAAAAGTGATGCAAGGATTTGAACACAGCAGTCCAAGCTCTGCTGTAAGTGCCTTTCCTAATGTGTATTTGAAGTAAATTTCTAATGCCTGTCTATGACATATTTTCAAAAAAACTCCTGGTTGCTCCTTCTCAGTACACTTTCAGTACCTAAATTCCGTATCACACAAATTAAATAATCTTAATTTTTTTTAGTCATTGTTTCACATGTCCATTCAAGAAAATTTTTTGAGGGTAGAAATCATGACATAATTTTTTCTACTTCTCGTAACAATAAGCACAATTCTGAACACACAGTGAATATATCAAGGGCAATTAATCTGGGGGCTGTTGATCCATCAGCGGTCAATGGGTAAGCCATAAAATTGCATATAAAACTGTACGTGTGTGTATCTGTAGGTACATATTTTTTTCTCCATCGCACAATTTCACCATCTCCTCCTATATTCAACCACTTTTCATGACTAGTGGCAGAAACATAATTAAGAGAGATGAGCAAAGAGAGCCTCCAATGCAACATTTACCCCAATTTTTCCCTTGGAGTTCTCATAGCATCTTCAGCTCATGAATGTTTAGCATCTCATGACACACAAAACTTGTATCTGTGATTCTCCAGATTCATCTGAACTTTAGTTGGGATCTTAAGTCCAAGGGTATCTCCCCCATGGTAAGCATTAAAAATGAGATTTCAAAAAAATCGCAATTACATGAATCATCAAGAAAAACCAAGGAAAGGTGAAGGTAAAATTCTTCTGAGACAGAAGCAGGAACAGGTTATTACCAGGCAGCTCTGTGCAGTACATTTGTGAATGTAGAAGATACAGCTCTGACACTGCTGAATCCTGAAGATAAAGGAGGAATAAGATTAGCCCAAGCACATTTGATTTCTATACCTCCATTTCTTAAGTGAGAGGCCAAGAGTCTCCCTTATTTCTGGATGAATTGTCCACCAGCAAAAGGAGCTGAAACTATTAAGACTGTAGAAGTGGAAATTTATGGGTGCACATTAAGTCCATTTTCTTTTTAAAGATAATAAATTCAATATTTCAAACAATAACCAAAATACTCTGGTAAGTGTGTGTGTGTGTGTGTGATATGATCGCTGTCTTCACATTTTTATGGCATAACATATAGAAACAGGATTAGATGTATTCTGTGAAGCTTTGTAGGGCAGATTCAGGATAATGAGTAGATGTTTTAAGGAGGCAGATTTCAATCTAATAAAAAAAAAAAAAAACCCAATTCCAACAGTGAAGATATTTAGAAACAGAGTGGGTCATGCTGTGAGTTGTGAGTTCTTTGTACAGAAGGCTCTAGCTTTCGTTATGTGGTGAGCTAGAATATTTTCAAGGTCTCCTGCAACTCTACAGCCTTTGGTTCTGCAATTTTCTTACAGTAAAAATTACGTCCAGACATTTTTTCAAGTCTAGAGGTACTGAATAATAGTTTTGTTAAAAAATATTTCTCATAAGCTTCTTGTAGACACAGCTGGATCACTTGTAGAATGAGACTATAAAATAAAACTGAATATAAGCCGGAGTTAGGTTCCTGAGGATTTTGAGAGGAAACTTTAGTAATTATAGAACTTTGACTGGCAAAGATCACAAGAGGCTATTAATGTTCACAGATTGTTCTATAGTTGACTTTAATAACCAAGATCATCTACTATGAGTTCAGGTAATGAACCATTTCATTTTTCATAAAAAAAGCACCTTTAAATCTGTTTTCTCTCACTTTGTTTTGCTATTATAAAAGTATTATTCTTACTCTCCTGAAAACTATTTTATTACAGTGAGCAGGCAGTCATTAGACTGATATTGTATCCCACATAAATTATGCAGTAGGTACAGGGATAAGAATTCAAGAGAGGAGAAAGCATTTTAACAAGTAATAGCTTTATATATTTTCTTCTCTGCTTACCAAAATTTTTAGAGATGGGAGTTTGGAATTGGATGAGATTCAAATAATTTGGATAATAAATAATGCCAGGTATGGATCAGGTCCAATTTCTTTCTAAAAATGTTGAATCCAACATTTCAAATACTTAACCAAAGTATGCTAAAGTTGGAGACAGACCAGAATCGCTGGCGAAGACAGATTTTTCGAAGAAACTAATGGTAACTCCATACAGCAGGAGCTTTTTTAGCATGGCGTTAGAAATGTAGTATAACATACTCTTAAAAACGATTTTTATCACTAGAGGACCTTGCCAAGCAATATGGAAGGGTCAAGGTCTAACAATTACGAAAAATGGCACAATATCCAATATACTAAAGTCCACTGAACTCAAAGGTTTTACTTGGGTAATAATAATATTTTTAACACTGAGCTCTCACAATGTGTCAGGAATTATTTTAGATGCTTTCTGTATGATATCTTATTCAGTCCTCCACCTTATGAGGGAATTACTTTTCCCATTTTTCAGATGAGGAAGTTGAGGTTCAGAGAGTTTTATAACTTGTCTTTGGGCCTTATACATTTTCCGGAACTACCCTTGCTGTTGCTCTAAATTGGGGATTTCTGTGACAGCCAGTTGGTTCTGTCGCTTGCACCACGAACTCTGCAATTATTAAACTACCACCAGTGGGGACACTGCTCATGTGGCACTGTGGAAATTTGGCCTTCCAGCTTTCAGTGGGTCATATATCTGATCCTTGACAAAACAAAGAATAAAAATCATACCTCTTCCTTCGCTGACCTTTTAGCACAATAACGGAACAAAATAAATATACCAGTACATATCTAGTACAGACTGATTTAAAACGATGAAAACATTGAGATAGTTTTGAAATCACTGATGAAATCAACCTATGTTACTAAAGCTCAGAAGGAAATATGGTCCTGACAGCAAGTATGTATATTTCTGTTATACTATCCGTCTTCTACAGGAGCTCTTTTACGTGAGGGCAGTACTAAAACCATCTCCTGACAGGCAACCTCCAATCCTCAGCGTTCTTCCTGCAAGTGTCACTTGTATTATTTTTTAAGGGGCCTTTCATTTTAAACAACCACAAAACAAAACTATCCAAACCCTGTGGTTCCTGGAAAATGTCGTCCCCTTCTCCCCACCTCCCCCGCCCCCTTTTTTTTTCTATGTCTTTTGGGAAACTGAAAAACAATTTGGAAATAAACGACAGCTCAGGACTCAAGTTTCTAGCTCTAAAAGAAACCGAGCACAAAATTTTAAGTTCAGGTTGAAGCATTTAGGTTTTGATTTCAAAGGGAGTTCTGAATTTGTCATAATATCTTCTTTTGTAATAAAAACAGGCATTGAATTGTACAAATTGAATTGTACACCATTCTCATCTATTGTACTTTCTGTTCTGTTAGTTATGTGTTCACAAGAACTCCTGCATGTTTTCCTTTTGTTTTGCTCTCCTTGTGGGGGAAATTTAACACATTACCTACTACTGTGATCTACATTTAAGTTGGCTGATGAAAATTCAGTAGTTTTTAAACTAGAAAAATTTCATGAGGACTGGAGAACCAATGGCTGAAGTTATTTAGAGAGGGTTTGAACTTTTCTTCTTCCCGCACTAGAGTCTATCCAAACATGACTCCATTAATGATAATAATTATTGTCAAACATTATTATTTTCTACATGGAAATGAAGACTAAACCTTAATCTGCAAGGAAAATTGTTTTGACTACAGGACCACGCTAGACATCTGAGTTACTCAAAGAAATGGCCAATTCATTTTAGTAAGTGGTTTGACTGATCCATTCTAAATTAATTTAGTAAATTCACTTCAAAATGATCAGACTGTTCATATTGGTATATTATGATTTATTTTTTTTATCCGAAAATATTCATGACTTGATGGGTACTGAGCTAGATACTAACGTATATGATGTCCTCTTCATCTTTTATCACTTGCTCTGTTATCTTCAAAGCCAAACTAAGATAATTCTATGGCATTATGCATCTTATATTTAAGTTGCATTAATTAAAATTATGCTGGATTGATTTGGAATAATGACCTAAATTTCAAATAAAACTAATCTTATCTTTGAAAAAAAATTAATTTTCTAATTCTTAGAAGTAATTTTTAGGGCAATTTAGGGTCAACATTTGGTCAAATATCTTGATAAGATTATATAGAAAAAAAATCACCTTTCAAAATTATTTTTCCATCAAAAGAATTAGACAAAATGAGGTAGGTGAGCTCTGTCAGCGGCCATCTAAGATACTTCACTGGTCTCACCCCGTTAGGAGGAAGGGAGAATGAAGAAAAGCAAAGACACAAGGGAAAGATTAGTCCAAAGGACTAATGGACCACAACTACCACAGCCTCCACCAGTCTGAGTTCAGCACAACTAGATGGTGCCCGGCTACCACCACTGGCTGCTCTGACAGGTATCACAGTAGAGGGTTCCAGACAGAGCTGAAGAAAAATGTAGAACAAAATTCTAATTCACGAAAGAAGACTAGACTTACTGGCTTGACAGAGACTGGAGAAACCCTGAGAGTATGGCCCCCGGACACCCTTTTAGCTCAGTAATGAAGTCACTCCCGAGGCTCACCCTACAGCCAAAGATTAGACAGGCCCATAAAACAAAACAAGACTAAAGGGGAACACCAGCCCAGGGGCAAGGACTAAAAGGCAGGAGAGGACAGGAAAGCTGGTGATTGGGAACCCAAGGGTGAGAAGGAAGAGTGTTGACATGTCATGGGGTTGGTAACCAATGTCACAAAACACTATGTGTACTAACTGTTTAATGAGAAGATAGTTTGTTCTGTACACCTTCATCTAAAGTACAAAAATTTTAAAAAAAGAAAAAAAAGCAGTGAGCTCACAATAATTTTTGAATAATAATTTTTACATTCGTATCAGCTAGAGATTATTCTAAATGAATCTTTAGTAAGAATAAAATAGTAATAAATTACAAGAATACATTATTTAGTCAATGATTATCCTAAAATAATCTCTGGACTTCATTTTTGGATCAGGGGCCAAATGCTACCCTGTGAATCCTTTCTTAACCCCTACAGTGAGAATTAATTACTCTCCATTGTCTTCCCACAGCATTTTTATACCTCTATGACAGTGCTGAACACACTGAATCTTCATTATTTTTTAACCTGTCTTCCACACCAGACTGTTAGTTCAGAGGTAATGTTTTATTCACATCTGTGTTCCCACAGAGCCAGCCGTACAGTAGGCAATCAATAAGTGTTGCTGAATGAAAGGAGTACACTTACCTCAACAAATATTTTATTAATTTCCCATTTCCCTATTTGATTTTGCTGTTGTTATTTCTTAATGCTTATCTTTTTTTGTCTTTTTCTTGCATTTACCCTTTGGAAATTTTCACCTTACTGCCTCTACCTGCTCATTGTTACTTTCAGAAATTTCTACAGCTTTCTGGAATTCCTTTCTCTCTCTCTCTGAGTCAGAATCAACTCAATGGCAACAGGTTTAAATGCTACACATTAGCTTTTGACTGAGTGCCGGAAATCCGTTCATGATGGCATCCCATTTATTTTGGACTCCATCATCATGATAACCCTACAGTAATAATTAGTGAACATGATTTATTATGTTAAGTCTTGGCAACATTCTACACGAATCCAAAAAGATGGTCTCATGAAGGAATTAACAATTAAGATTCTGAAAAAAAGTGTACTTTAGAAAACTACTTTGCTTTGTTTCAAAATTGGCGCAATGGTTAAGAGCTTGGCTGCTAACCAAAAGGTCAGCAAATTGAATTCACCAGCTGCTCCTTGGAAACCCTATGGCACAGTTCTACTCTGTCCTGTAGGGTCGCTATGAATTGGAATCAACTTGATGGCAACGGGTTTGGTTGTTTTTTCTAATAGTTGAGTTAAATAGTACCACAAGTTATAAAATAAATTTAGGACTTATATTCAGCAAGCTACCTACTAGCAGGATGTTCTCTAAGTACCTCCGGCTGACATCTTCCCACCAGTTAGCCCTTTCTTTATATTTCAGTTACAACTGCCTTCCCAGTCACATGTGAGAGACAGCCTAACTTAGTGATTAGAAATATGAACTCTTGAATCCAGCTGCCTCAGTTGGAGAACCAGCTCTACCACTTAATAGCTCTGTGACCTCGGGAAAGTTATATGGCCTCTCATTTTCAAGGATAAATAACAGCAGGGTTGTTATGGGGATTAGATGAGTTAGTAAGGCTTAGAACAGAGTATGGCACACAGCAAGTTTTACATGGGTGACCATTAAATATATGGAGCCCTGGTGGTGCAGTGGTTAAGAGAAACACAAGCTACTGCTGCTAACCAAAAGGTTGACTGTTCAAATCCACCAGCCACTCCTTGGAAACCCTATGGTGCAGTTCTACTCTGTCCTGTAGGGTCACTGTGAGTTGGAATGGACTTGACAGCAATGGATTTGGTTTGCTTTGGTTAGGTTAAATATATAATAAATACATAATCAAATAAACAAATCCATGCTAGAACCCTGAAAACAATCGTCTGTGTGTTCCTCAACTTGAAAGTCCCTACCCATCCATGATCTATTGAAAACAAGTGGCTACCAGTCTTCTACTTAATTCTTAAGTAACTCTCTAGACTATAAATTTCATGAAGGCAATGACTGTGTCTGTTTGTTTAGGATGTTATTTCTAGTTTATAGCATAATACCATGCACAAATAATGAGTGTTCAATATATTTTTTGTTGAGTGGTTTAAAGAGTTACACATGCCATATTGTATTATAATTTTTCTGTTAATGGACCAGCCCTACTAGATTAACCTCCTTGAATACCAGGACCTTTGCCTACTTTTAGCACAGGGCCAGAAATATAGGAGGTACAAATAAGCATCTGTTGTATGAATGAACAAATGACTGAATACAAGAATTAAAGCATTTGGATAGGAGGATTCAAGCCTGATAAATGAGATTTCTTAGTGTCATTGTTGTTCTGAGAAACACTTAGACCGCTGAAATTACTAAGGCAGAAGAAATTAATGTTATGCTAGCCTTACCTGGTGTAGGTTTAAAAAAAATAACAAGCATTTAACACAGACAGACCATCAAAAGTAACTAAGACATCCAAGGCACACTAAAGTAAAGCCAATTACCCTGACAACTACGAGCACCTAGCATTTACTAGTCATTTAACTTCCAGAGCAGAGGATTCATTTTTAGCAACCATTCCGACGGTAGTACTTCTCGACCCTTCCATTTAGCCTGATGAACAATACTCCAGATACAGAATCTTATACTATTCCTGACTAACAGAAGCACATTATTATAGTATTTATACCAAATTATATCAATTTATATAATTTTTTAATTACATAAGTTAATATAATTTAAAACTGAAGTAAATAATTGTAAGATTTCTAAATGATGAAAATAATTTATTAGTGAATGTTCTAGACAAATATCTTATTGTCAATGATATATGCATACATTGTATTACATATTACTTAATTTATATCATAAGTGACTAGTAATTGGACCATCTGTAAAACGAAAGGAAAAGCAAATCTTTGTTTTAAATCCTAATTAACCCTGTGTTATGTGATGAGCAAAGCACCATCAGCACAACACATTCTTCCAATAAAATGGCATTATAAAAAGTGGGGGGGGGGGGGGGCTGCTCTAATTTATAGAGAAGCAAAAACAACAGAGCAAAGAAACTGATACAAATGATGACAGTCACGGGGAGAAATGAAGATAACTTTTCACTTCCTTTTACATAACACGTAAAACCATTCTTTCTCAGTGGTAAGGGCAAACTTTTATTCTTATACTTTCCTTCATATTATGCAAGAAAAATTATATTTAACATTACCTAGGATAGCACTGCAAGTGTGCCACCAAATATTTCTAAAATTCTTTAATTTTATGAAAATATTTCTGATGACAAAATAATAAAGCTGTGCAGCTTCCTCTTTCTGTGTTCACTATACTTATATTGAACAGGCTACTATTTTTATGCTACGGTATTACCATACCATTTGCAATGCAGTATTTCAAGTCTGTTTCAAAAAAATGTCCAAGAATTAGTTACTCTGTAAGAAACTATGAGCCTAAAAGTCACGTATTAATTTTGAAAACACTGCTTTTTAATTTAGTAAATATTTATTGAGCATCCACTCTGTGCCAGGAAATTTGCTTGGAGATTAAAAACTGGGCAAAATCAGCCAAACACACACACACTGACACATATACATGGGAGTGTCTTATCTCTTGGTGTCCTAATAGGGGTCCAATAGCAATGGAAGGGTGTTTAGAGAAAGAAGAGGCCACTTCTGGTTCATAAGAAGAGAAATATCAGAGGGAGAAGGAACCAGGTGACTTGGGCATTGAAGAGTGGGCAGGGCCTTGACAGGTAGAGATGATGGGGAGGGTACTAGGTGGAGGAAGTTCACTGGGAAAAGCCCAGAGGCAAGAAACTGTGAGATCAGTTAGCTGAGTTGGTAAGGACCAAAAGGGATGCATGTTCTGGAGAGCAGTGGGAGATAAGCCATCTCAAAATGATCGCTACATGAAATTCAGCACATTTTGGTAATCATTCAGGAGTTTCCATAATACCTCTACAGTGGGTAATGAACAAGAAGAGTAGATTAACATTTACACAAAAAGCTGATGATAATGCTTGATATGTAAAAAGCGACGCTATAATAAATCTGAATATCTGAAGTTGGATGACATATATGTTATTTATTTTTTTGCCCAAAAACAATTATTTAAGGTTAATAAAACAATTATTTTAGAGAATTCAGAAAACACAGAGCAGTACAAGAAAAAAACTAAAAAATCATCTTTAAATTGGCTACCACCTGGATAAATCTTTCTTTATATTTTTATGTATTTCTTTCTAGTTTTATTTCTAGGTCTGTGTGTGAGTTGGTGTATGTATGTGAGGGAGAGAGAGAATGTGTGTGTGTTTTTAAAAATAAATTTGGAATCATTTTATAGGTATAATTTTGTATGCTGCTTTTCCTTTTTTTTTTTTTTTTTACAGCTTTGAGGTATAATTAGTAAACAATAAACAGCACATATTTAAAGCATACAATTTGATAAGTTTTGACATACATATATATTCATAAACCTGTGACCACAACCACAGTAATGAACATATCCATCACTCCCCCAAAAAATTTTCTCATGCTTTTTGTAATTTTTCCCTCCTACTCCTTCCCTATCCTTAGACAATTAATCTGCTGTCATTATAGATTAGTTTGTTATCTAAAATTTCAAATAAATGGAATCAAACAGTCTGTGCACTTTCTCATCTGGTTCTTTCACCAGCACAATTAAGATTCATCAGTACTGTTGCATGTATTGGCAGTTCACTCCTTTTTTACTGTTGAGTATTATTTCATTGGAGAGATATAACATTAACCTGTTAATGGACATTTGAGTTGTTTTCTAGTTTTGGGCTATTAAAAACAAAGCTGTTATGAACATATGTGTCCAAGTCTTTGGATGAACCTGTGCTTTCATTTTTCTTGGGTAAATACCTAGGAGTGAATTGGCTGAGTCATATGGTAGGTGTGTAATTATTAAGAAACTACCAAACTTTTCCCCGCTACCAATGTACAAGAGTTCCATTTCCTCTACATTCCAACCAATACTTTGTATAACCACTCTTTTGAATTTAGTCATGATAATAGGGTATAGTGGTATCTCATTGTGCATTTAATTTGCATTTCCCTAATGGGTAGTAAAAAAAGGTTAAGCTTTTGGCTGCTAACCAAAAGGTTGGAGGTTCAAATCTACCCAGGGGTACCTGGAAGAAAGGGCTGATGATTGACTTCTGAAAAATTGGCCATTGAAAATGCACAGGAGGTAGTTCTACTCTGACACACATGGGGTTGCCATGAGTCAGAATGGACTTCCCGCCAACTGGTAATGACTAATGATATTGAACATGTTTGCCACCATTCATCTTGTTCGTTGAAGTGTAAGTTCAAATACCTGTCCATTTAAAAAAATTTTTTTTTTTAGTTCTTGAGCTTTGAGAGTTATTTATACATTCTGATATGAAGTCCTTTATCAGATATACAGTTTGCAAATATTTTCCCCCAGTCTATGGCTTATCTTTTTATTCTCTAATATTTTAAAAACATATATTTTACTATCATTATGGACAAAATTACACTTAAATATTGCTTTAAATGTTTCCATTTCTTTGACTACTCATGAATAGATTATTTAAAAAAGATTATCAGATATGTGAATTTTATTTTTCCTTTATTTAGTTATTTTTGCTTCCAATTTTTATAAGCTTATGAAGGCTATATCTCATCTATTTATCATTATTTTTGGCAATTAGTTGTTCCCAAATTGTTGTTTACCATTGAATTTTTGTAATTTGTTGGAATACATATTTCTGAAATTTTAATGTCTTCAAATGTATTTATTAATGAATTTCTATGATTACTTTCCCACTTAAAGTTTCCTTCTCTATTTGAAGATATTTATTCAACTATATTTTCTTCTGTGTATATAATTTCATTTTTGAGATGTGTGAAATTTATTTTGGTATGTGATACAAGATAAGACTCTAAAGGTCTTTTTCAAGTCAGTATTCTTAAATTTTAATAGATCTTATCATATACCCTTACCAAATTCAAAATTCTTATATACATTAAAGTCTGCTTTTTGGTTTGCATGTCCTGTCCATCAATTCTCATGTTGTATAATATTTTCTAATATTACTGAAAAAATGTCACAGGCATATTGAATGCAATAGTTTAAAATGTAAATAAATTTAAAGAAGTTAGAATTTTTATTCTCCAATTCAAGAACACGGTCTATTCCTCTATTTATTAAATTCACTTTCATTTCCATCTGAAGATTTGTAGTTTTCTCTAATGGGTGTCACATATTTATTGATAAGTTATCATTTTGTTCCTATTGTGAATAGGAATTTTTATTTATTTTGCTTTCTGATTATGGCTGTTATATATAGGAAAACTACCGACTTTCATGTGATTTTTACCAGGTCAACTTAACTGTTTTCTCGTATTGATTCTAATAGCATTTCAGTTGATTTTCTACAACTTTTTGGCTGGTTAATACCTAAAAATAATGATGCTCTTGTTTTCTCTTGCATCATCTCATTGATTTGTCCAGGACTTCTGGGACTATATTAAATCATAGTAGTGGTAAATATATATTTATTGTTTTTCTGACTTTGATTGATATTGAGCCTCCAGTGTTTCAGTATTAAGTGTGTTGCTTTTGTTGATTTAAGACTAATATTATTTACTACCTTAATAAAGTATCCTAACATTCCCAGATGATTAATATTTATTTTAAATCAGGAATACATCAGGTATTTTAAAATCAAAGTTAATAGTTTTTTTTTTAATGTCATATGATGACAATGCATATAGATACGGAAAATTCAAGCTCAAGATAATATATTCAATGTATATGCCTGACTTTCTCCCTCGTATAGACATAAAATATTTACTTTCTTAAAATAATAAAATTATTATAGCAGAGGAAGCCAAGAAGAATGATATCAACTTCAACAATTCCTGGAAAATTTAAGTCCAAGATTAGCCCAATAGAGAATGCAGAGCAGAAAAAACAAAAAACTGTATCATGACACCCAAGCCTAATTGTTTGCCAGTGAGGTTTTGGAAAAAATTTCTGAGAATCAACTAGACAAAAAAAAAAAAAAAGAGAGAGAGAGAGAAGTGGGCATGGAAAATAGTGATGACAATTTGTTAAACTTTTTTTTTTTTTTTTTTTTTAAGATTAGACACAGAGGCGCACACACACGAGGGAAGACACACATGTGAGGATTGCCAAGGAACAAGGAACTCCAAGGAACCAAGAACACTGGGGCTACCAACAAGGAAGAAATCCACACAGCTGTGATCCTGATTTGGAATTTTTAACCTCCAGAACTGTGAGAAAATAAATTTCTGTTCTTTAAAGCCCACCGTTTTTGATACAAAATACCATTTTCTATTTCTGTTACAGCAGAGCTAGAAAACTAAGACACCTTATTATCCTCTATATCTCTAAAGGGTCTGCGGTGATCTCCCCTCGTTTCATTTCTGATACTGATAATTTCTGTCTTCTCTCTTTTTTTTCCTGTTTAAAAAACCAGTTCATTTCATGAATTTTCTCTATTGTTTTTGTTTCCACAGGATGCTTTTAAATTATTTTTTAATGTTTCAAAATCATTCAAATATGTAGACTATAATAATATAATGAACACCTGTAAATCCATCACCTAGATTTAACAAATGTCATTCTGTCATATTTGCTGATCTCTGGCTTTTAATCAAATGTACAAGTAAAGTTTCATACCACTCCAATCAAATCCACTCCCTCCTCCTATAGAAATAAAACAACTTCCTTAAGGTATCCTTCCTATTCATGTTTTCACAATTTGCATAAATACTTAAATAGTATGTTGCATTATTTTATGTGTTATAAAACTTTATATGAAAAGCCTGCTCCATATATCTTTTGATGGGGGCAAGGTTATAGAAAAATACTTGTACACTATAAGAAAATCTCTACCAAAATGATAAAAAAAAAATGGCAACTTACATTTGGCCTTCATGTTGGAGACCTAAAAGGGAGAGAGAGAGACCAAGGTGAATTGTAGTACATGGACATCTTCACATTTACTAGGTATTTTAAAATTATTCCCAAAGTGGCTTAACTAATTCCTATTTCTAATACCAGTATATGAGAGTTCTCTGTTTTCCTTAATCTTTGACACTCTTGGTTGTCTTAGTCTGGGTTCTCTAGAGGGGCAAAACCAGTGAAGTATAAATATAAATACATATATACACATATGTATATACAAATATATATACATACACAGAGAGAGAGAGGTTTGCAGCTGTTTCTTCTCATTCTGTCGCCTGAAAGCTTTACTCCATCCACACCATTAAGGCTGACTCTACTTTGAGGAGGCAGCCTTTCTCCAGTCGTATTTTGAGTGCCTTCTAACCTGAGGGGCTTATCAGCACTAAATCAGACAATGTTCCGCTGTTATTCATAAGGTTTTCCCTGGCCAATTTTTTTAGAAGTAGATCGTCAGGTCCTTCTTCCTAGACTTAGTCTGGAAGCTCTGCTGAAACTTGTCCCCCATGGGTGACCAGTGGCATGGCTTCCAGCATCACAGCAACACGCAGGCCACCACAGTACAACAAACTGACAGACGAGTGGTGGTTCTTTAGAGAAGTAAAACCAGTGAAGAGTGTGTGTGTGTGTGTGTGTGTGTGTGTGTGTGTGTGTGTGTAAACAGAGAGAGAGATTTATCTCAAGGAAATGGCTCAAGCGGTTGTAGAGGATGGAAACTCCCAAGTCTGTGGGTCAGGCATCAGGCTTCTCCTGACTCGTGTAGCTGCAGGTGCTGATGAACCCAAGATTGGCAGGTCAGATGGCAGGCCACTGGCTCACGGACTGCAAAGGCTGACAAATTCAAGATCGGCCGGTAAGACAGCAGGCTGCTGGCTAACAGGCTGCAGAGGCTGATGAATCCCAAGACTGGCAGGTCAGATGGCGGGCTGCTGGCTCACAGGCTGTGGTGGCTGACAAATCCCAAGATCTGTCTTGGAAGAAGTACAGCCAAAATGCTCCTTAGAAGCGAGGATGATGAGACTTCGTCTCATGTACTTTGGACATGTTATCAGGAGGGACCAGCCCCTGGAGAAGGACATCATGCTTGGTAGAGTAGAGGGTCAGATAAAGAAGGAAGACACTCAGTAAGATGGATTGACCCAGTGGCTGCAACAATGGGCCCCAGGCAGTGTTTCATTCTGTTGTGCACAGGTTCGCTATGAGCTGAAACTAACTAAATGGCATCTAACAACATATATACACATATACACACATTGGCAGTTCGGGTACCCCAGCTGTTTCTTGGAAACCCTATGAGGAAGTTCTACTCTGTCCTATAGGGTTGCTATTAGGTAGAATCGACTCAATGGCAATGGGTTTGGTGTGTTTGGTTTTATATATATATAGAGAGAGAGATTTACTTCAAGGAAATGGCTCATACAATTACGGGGGCTGACAAGTCCCAAATCCATGGGTCAGGTGGCACGATGATGGCTTCTGCTGGCTTACATGGTTGCAAGGGCTGATGAACCCAAAATCTGCAGGCCAGGCAGCAGGCTGAAGTCTTTTGCTGACCCATGTCCCAGGATCTGGAGGTCAGATGAGGAGAAGCATGCAGGATCAACTGGGAGAAGGAGGGAGGGGGAGAGAGAGAGAGGGAGAGATGAAAGCAGAGGAAGGAAGGGAGAAAGGGGAGGGAAAGAGAAAGCTTTGCCAGAACATCTATTTATATACTTGAGACAGGACCCAACCCTAAGGAAACTCCCCTTTCAACTGATTGGCTGCTCATATCAGATTGCAAAATGGAAAGTGATTACATAGTGTCTGCTAAACCACTGAAAATCATACCCTAGCCAAGTTGTCACATAACATTAACCATCACATTGGCATTGCAAGGCTTTTTAAATGTTGCCAATCTCTTCCATGGTTAGAAAATAGTGTCGCATTATTTTAACATGCATTTTGCTGATTACTAGTGAGGCTGAACATCTCTTTGTATATTTATAGGCAATTTAATCATTTTTTTATTTTTATTTTTTATGATCTGTTTAAGAATCTGTTTATGGATTCTAGGCACTGATCCTTTATCAAATATGTGCACTGTAGTATCTTCTTCCATACTGTGGCTTGTCTTTTAATGTACCCCATAATGTGATTTGTTTTTATTAAAATTTGAATGTAGATAAATATATTAATATTTCCTGTTATGGTTGTGATCTTTGTGTCTTATTTAACAAATTCTTTCTTATCCTGATGTCTTCTAAAAGCTTTAGTTTTGTTTCTCACGTTTAGGTTTTTAAATGCTCTGGTAATTTACTTTTGTTGTTATAGGTTGGTACGTATTTTTTTTTCTCCTATACGATATAATCAATAATCAGTTTGGTCATAGGCCAAGTTTCTGCATATGTGTGGATTTATTTCTGGGCTTTCTATTCTGTTTACTATTTTTCTAGCCTTTCCTCAGTAAATAACATGCTATTTTCTATACTATACTTTTATAAATCTTGGTATCTGGCAAGTTTTCTCTTTTGATTTTCTACAAAATTGTTCTGTCAATTCTTGGAATTTTATTCTTCCATGTGAGTTTTAGACTTAGTTTGGGTGCACATAAAATCCTGTAGAATTTTTATGTGAATTGCATTAAATTTCTGGATTAATCAGTAGAGAATTAACATTGTTACAATATTAAGTCACTTCATCAATGAACTTAATACATCTTGACATTTAATCAGGTCTTCTTTTCTTTCCTTCAACAATGGTCGCAATTTTCTCTATAAAAGTCATGCTCATCTTTTGCTACTTCCCTTTTGACTGCTGCTACTATTATATTTTCTAATTGGTTTCCGCTAGTGTACTGGAAAGCTATTAATTATTGAATGTCAGTTTGCATCCAAGAACATTGCTGAACTCTTATTAATAAAAGTTAATTCATGAACTTCTTTTGAGTTTTCTCTACATTCAACCATACTGCCTGAAAGCAAAAATTTTGCTTCTTTTATGCTAATCCTTATAACTTTTTATTTGTCTTGTTGTTTTTCAAGGACATACAGTACTGGACTTAACTGTCATAATTCTCTCATCCTTGACTTTGATAGGATTGCTTCTAAAATTTCACTATGTATTATGGTGTTTACTGTAAGTTTTTGATAAATATACTGTGTAAGATTAAGGCAAATTTCCTGTTTTCTAAGACCTTATTTTTAATCACAATTGAGTGTCTATTTACTGAACTTTTTTTCATCTTATGAAATGATAGTATGATTTTGTTCCCTTAATCTGTTAATGCAATTAATTACATTGATATATCTTCTGACAGTTAACCATTCTTTTATTCCAACCCTAAATCTTTCTAGGTCTTGTTTTTTATTTTAAATACATGGTTCGAAATCAGAATGCTTTTAACTCAAGATTATGTAGCATTTGATGTATTCTACAAGAGATATATTCATTTTTCTCTTAGAACTTCACTTTTTGATTGCTACAATTAGATAAGATTATGAGACTTTCACAGTTACATCAGTGACTTGAATGCAAAGTAGTTTATTTATATCAATATAATTTAATGAAAAACATACTTTAATTCTGGCTTAGAACTAATTTTCCCTCCATTGCTAATACTTGGTTTTAAAATTACTCAATTAGGCTCTCTTTACATACAGATTACATTAAACACACACACATATACACATACACACACACACACACACACACACTATATTTAAGTATAACAGGTTGTCAATTTACCAGTGACTTGTCTTCTAAAATAACATTTAAATAACCGGAATCTCTAGCTCAACACTCAAATCAACTTTTTCTTCACATATAATAATGGGGTGCTTCTTTCCTGGGAGGATAGGATTTTAGTAACATTCGCTTCCCGTGTTGGTCTCAATCAAATTACACTAAGTTTTCTCTAAACCACCTGAGAACTGGAGACAAAACAAAAAAAAAATAGTTTTTCAGAGTTTATCTAGTTTTTTTTTTAGTGTAAATCCCTGTTATTAAAATTACAAACAGTAAGTCTTTAAATGTCCTCAAAGGGAAAATGTCCTCAGAAATTTGAAGAAATTGAAAGGGGAAAATACTTTCACGCTTTCTTAAGCTGAATAAAAGTATAATTTGATCTAAAAAGATTAAAACAGGATTATTGTTAAGAAGTCATAAATGTCATGTAGTCTCCAGATGGAAAATAGTATTCTGTTTTACCTTTATTTTATATCAGGACTTATTTATATTAAAATACTTTTAAGGCAATCTTTATTACCAACCATTATGTCTCACCTGCCTATCATCAGAATGGACAGGAGAAAAGATAACTGTGACAATCACTAATTTAAACTTTCATCCTTGCTGAGTTAGATTCCTGATGATAGCATGTTTAATCAATATATGAGTAATGACTAATGAACTAGGTCCAGAAAATGGAAATCGTTGTGCATTAAAAGAAATGAGTAAATATTTTTTTCAGTCTGGAAAGCAAGGCATCATGAGATAAATTATCCATATTCTTATTTTTACTGGGCTTTGGTCATAATGGTAGTGAATTTTGAATTGATGATTTACCATTTATTTTCTATTATTTTTTTCCTCTGATTTTTTATTGGATATTTATTTTCATTAATACTAGAAATGATTCTCTCTCAAAATCAAAACAATTTTTAGAAATCTTGAAAACCAATCAGGCTCATTCCATGTAGTTTAATTTAAGAATAAGTAGAGAACATCTTATGTACTTACAGGTAAATGTGGAGCAAACTGAAATTCTCTTCAATATATTAGGAATATCTAGTTTATTGTCTTTTATATGTTCAATCTCATATTGCTTAAAATTTTCAAAAGACCAAATTTATGGTTAACATTTGAAAAGAGAAAGAAACATAACCAACACCTCAGAAGTCTAGAACATCACTGTCCAATAGAATTTTCTGCAATGATGGAAATGTTCTATATCTTCACTGTCTGCTATGATTTCAATACAGTAGCCACCAACATGATGATATTTAGCACTAGAAATTGGCTACTGTGATAGAGGAACTAAGTTTTAATTTAATTTAAAGTAAATATACGTAAGTAGCTACAATACTGAACAGTGCAGTCTAGAATCTTAGCTTATCCAAACTTGCTATTAAAACCATCATCCGTTATTATAATTTCAACTCTTGCTTCTATAAAATGGATATATCAGTCTTGAAGTTCCAATACGCATTATTAAAACCCATCAGGTAAATATTTCACATATATGGATCAATTTAACCTAACAAACAGCAGACTGTCCCAAACTAGAAATATCTTGGTAGAGCAAATAGTGAAGATTTCTATTCTATGAAAGGAGAACTGATAAAGATCTAGTGCGTGTGGCAAATATGTTTCTACCAGTTTCCATGCCAAAAGAATTTTAATTATTATGATATCTGATGGTAATTAATATAATGAAATAAATAGAATATCCATTGCAAAAGTATTCTTATTTTCTGGTAATGTGAAAAATCTTTAAGATTGCTTGTTAGAAACTTTCTCTAAGTAAAATTCTTTTACAAGGCCTAGATATTACGGAACTCAGAGGAACAGAAAAATAACTTAATATCTGAGACATATTAATTTCTTTTTAATTTGGACCTTTCACTGAGGTCCATATTTTCAAGGGAAATTAAACTGTCCTGTAAAATTACATGGCAATGTATTACATTAATAGTTTAAAGACTTGAAATAATAAGAAACCACATTTTTACACTGCAAAATGTCTGTTATAAAATCTTTTATGTAAATCTCTTTACTGCTTAGTATTCAAATTACAAATTAAAACTTGATGAAAAATGGTTACATATACTTTTCAGGGGATAAAAGGGAACAAGAAATAATTTACTCAGATCCCAAATTCCAAAGCTAGATTCTACATTTTGGTTTATCGAAAGAATACTTCAATAAATCATTTTATTCCAGGATAAAAAGTAGTATATACCCCGGTGGTACAATGGTTAAAACACTCAGCTGCTAACCAAAAGGTAGGTGGGTTGAACCCACCCAGTGGCTCTATAGGAGAAAAGACCTGGCGATCTGCTCCCATTAAGATTACAGCCTTGGAAACCCTATGGGGCAGTTCTACTCTGTCCTATAGTGTCACTATGAGTCGGAATCAACTCAATGGCACACAACACCACCACCACAATCTACTATGCAGCTTTCTGGCAACTAAATTTCAGATATTTATCACTGCCTAGACTTTTTATGATACTTAATATTCTATACATATATATATATACACATACACAAAAAATATATGTATATACAATTTACATATGATTAAAACCAACAGAGAATTCCTTTATAAATACTACTTGTATAATATTGTTAATCCTTTCATGCACACACAGATTGACACACACAAATGCTAAATTATTTTGGTTTGTAGGTTTTTTTTCATTTCTTTTGTTTTTATAGGTTTTGTTTTTACTGAGACTTATTATTTTTCCTCTTTATTTTGATAACCAGGTTTGTTAACTTTCTTTGTGGTTATCGTGAAATTTACCCTTATCTTTCTAAGTCTGAAGCAGTCTATATTTACTTGGTATCACCTTGCCTTCCTCTCCATTAGAAGGTTCTATACCTACACCGTTTATTCCTTCTTTTATTGTTCTGTTGTTGTCATTTACAGATTAATTGCTCTGATTCCTTGTTGTATTTCTTTCAGTTTTGGATAGTGCTTGAGAGTTCATTTCCTAGATTAGTACCTGGCTGGGATGATCCTGCGTCCTAGCTTCAGCCTGTGAGCTGATGTTGTTTGTTCTCAGATCAAAGGACTCCCTTTGATAATTCTTGTAAGTTTGGCTTGGTTTTTACATAGTCCCTTGATTTTTGTTTATCTGAAAATGACATAATTTCACCATCATATTTGAACAAGAGTTTTGCAGAATATATTATTCTTGGCTGGCAATTTTTTTCTTTCAAGGTTTTATATATGTCATCCCATTGCCTTCTTACCTGCATGGTTTCTGCTGAAAATCTGAGCTCGGTCTTATTGTTTCTCCTGTGGATGTGACTTTTTGTTTTTCTCGAGCTGCTCTCAGGATTCTTTTTTTGTCTTTGGTTTCGGCGAATGTAATTATGATATATACCTTGGTGATTTTCTTTTGATGGTCTATCCTATATGGGGTTTGTTGAGATTCTTGGATGGTCAGCTTTTCATCTTTCATGATATTGGGGAAGTTTTCTGTCAGCAGTTCTTCAATAATCCTCTCTGTGTTTTCTGTTTTCTCCCCCTGTTCTGGAAATCCTATCACTGGCAAATTTTTGCTTTTGATTGTATCCTACATAATTCTCAGGGTCTCTTTATTTTTCTTCATTCTTTTTTCTGATTTTTCTTCAGAGTTGTATTCAAGTGCTTGTCTTCAATTTCACTGATCCTGTTTTCCACCATTTCAAACCTGCTCCTCAACTCTTCTATGACACTGTCCATTTCTGAAATCTTGTTGCTCATCTTTTGGATTTCTAATTGTTGTTTTTGTATGATTTTTAGTTGTGAGTTTATTTTGCCATTTTGTTCCTGCATTATTTTCCTGAATTCTTCCATTTTTTTGGTCTGTATTTTCCATGAATTAGTTTGCCATTTTCATGAATTTGTCTATTTTTTCCTCATTTTTGACTGCTTTTTGATTCAACTCTTGGATAACTCTGAATATTAGAGATTTGAATTCCCTATCAGGTAGTTCTAGTGCCTTTTCTTCTACTGGAAAGTCATCTGGTATTTTATTTTGGACACCTACTGGAACCATCCTGTCCTGTTTTTGTAAATGTTTTGATATTGTCTGCTGTCTTTGGGGCATTCGGTAGTTATTTTCCTCATTTACTGATTGTAGATTTGTTTGTTTAATCCTGCTTTTTGTTTTATTTGGCTATGTCTGAGCAGGCGGGCTATGTGTTCTTTGTTGTTTGCTCATCTTTGGGCATGACAGTTTTTGCCTCCTTCTCCAGTTGGCAGGGTCAGTTGCTCAGATATGGTACAGCAGGGCAGGTCTAGCTGAAGAGGAGTTGCTGGGATGGGTTGTTTGTGGAACTTACTATGGCCACCAGGGCAGGCCGGTGATCAGTGCAGGGCAGGTTCTGGTAGGCTGTGCCTGGGCTGCTTGGGGGTGTGATGTTCAGTGCACAAAGGCAGGATGGAGACGGGAGATTGTGATGTGTGGAGCTAAGATGGATATGGGAGAGAGGAGACAGGAATAGGAGCCCAAAACATACAAACATAAGACTGCTAGGGGAGTTTGCCGTTGGAGTGGAGAGATGAGAGACTATGAAATGGAGAAAAACAGAAAGGAGAAGAAGATAAGAAAGTAAAAATGGATAAATAAAAGTTTGAAAGAAAGAAGAAAAGAAAAGCTCCCAGGGATCCCTGTGGTGCAGCTGCGAGGTCTGGGGAAGTTGCTTCCAGGCCATGAAGTACAGCCTGGTGAAAGGGGCAGAGGTGTCACTCAGTGTCAGGTATTCAGGGGACAGGAAGAGAAGGAAAGTTTAGAGAGACAAGAAAGTAATGAAGAAAGATAAAAAGGGAAAAAGAGGGAAAAGAAAATAAAACAAATAATTAAAAAAAAAAGAACAAGAAACCCCCCCAAAAAAAACAGAAAAAAAAGAAACCACCACCCCCAAAAAAAAACAGGAAAAAAGAAATGCTCTCAGGTATCCCTCTGCGCATCTGCGCAAACTGAGGGGGTAGTTCCCAAGCCGCACAGTACTGCCTGGCTAGAATGGGCTCCCAATTCAAGAAAATAAAAAGAAAAACAATTCAAGACAAACAAACAAAAAGCCCTGGGATCCCACCAGTGTGGCAGCAAGGGCTGGGAAGCAGTTTCACATTCGAGCAGCGTTTCACAGCCTGTCAGAAGAGGCAAAAATGGTGCACAGAGCCAGGTATTTGAGAGAAAGGAAGGGGAGGGGGTGAGAGATAAGGAAGAAATCTAGAGAAGTAGAAAAAAGCAACACCAGCAACCAACAAATGGCACTTAGGGAGCCGACCAGTGAGGGCGGGTAGAATCCAAGCAACACCGGGGTGAAGGTGGTGCTTTCCAGCCAAGAGACTGGCTGCAGGAAGCAGAGCAGGCCGAGTGGGGGTGAAGAAGGGTAGGGGGTGGGAAAGCGTATATCTCTCGTTACCAGTTGTTCTGTCTCCTGCTGGAAGCTCTGTGAAGCTGCTTTCTCATACTCTGTCTTCACCTGACCTCTGATAGGAGTCCAAGATGGCGGATCCATGCTCCATTAGCTGATAGGGGACCTATGCACGTATCTCTCCTCACTCTCTGTTCTCTGTCAGTTTCTTATTCCATTTGGTGCTTGGCTGAGTTTTTTATCTCTTAATCTGATGCTTAGGGTTTCAGGATTGCCATTTTCTCCGTTTGGCTTAGTTTTTCAGATATTTGCTGTGGAAGGATGGCATGGTGCTTCTGCCTATAGCACCACGTTCCCCGGAAGTGCTAAAATATTTCGGGATATCAAAATATAGTTTAAAGAATTTTAAAACATGACTCTCATACAAATGGAAAATGAACACATACATGTGAAACACTATTTTAACCCCTTAAAGGGGAAACCAGCAAAACAGTAAATCTGATTAAGAGGAGACTTTTAGGAACAGCAGTTTACATCATCACTGAGGAATGAAATGCTGACATGTCTTCTAAGTTAGAAACAAAATTGGTTAATGTCCTATAAACAACAACAAACAAACAAAAAACAAAAAACTCTTGCTGTCAAGTGGATTCCAACTCATAGCAACTCTATTGGATAGAGTAGAACTGCCCCATAGGGTTTCCAAGGAGCTGATGGTGGATTTGAACTGCTGACCTTCTGGTTAGCAGCCGAGTTCTTAACTACTGTGCCACTATAATTTGGGGGGGTTATCTTTTCCCTTAAAAGAAATAATTTGTAACTCTATTGGGCAAAAATCTACAATATGAAACTTACCAGATTTTGGGCCCAAATCTGTAATAAATAATGTCAAACAAAAGTATATCCCCCTAAATGTATGAATGGAAGGATATGCAGCCGTTCTTTTTCTTATTTTCAAGTTTATGATAATTTTTTTTTAACTGGAAGGAAGTATTATACTTCAGAATTTTTTTCACCAGAATAATAGTTTTTCATGAGAACACTGTATGATAATAGTCATAGATTATTTCTTCAGAAACCCTTGGTAAATGAATAATTTATTTTATAATTTATAAGCCAAGTTTTTCCAATGCTGATAATCTTGGAAAACATAATTTTATATATTTTGACATGGTACCAGTAAGAATTCAAGAATAGTTTCAATCATAATTGTTGATGAAACTAGTAGTCAAGTTTGTATCCTTGAAAATGTAGAATGTGATCCTTGTAGCTTTCTGCCAGTGATATACTACAACTGTAGAGACCATGCTGTTGACATGTGTCAGACTAAGACCCTCTAAAAACTATGCATAGTATTTGGTAAATTTCTATTCCCTGGGTATAAAAACTAAAACTGGAATGTGGCCATTATATTGGAAGATTTCTCCCTCTCTCTCCGTCTTCCCTTTCCTTCTTTCTTCCTTTCTTTCTTTTCATCCTTCCTTACTAAACATTCACAGTACAGGAATTTAGGTAAATGGCCAATAAACACAGGTATATAACTCCCCTGTACCTCCGCTTCTATTTAGGAATCCCAAGCAAATGACCAACAGAATATAAAAACTAGAGAAAATCTATGTATTAATTTTCTATTGCTGTCATAACAAATTATCTCAAACTTAAGTGGCTTAAAAACAACAAATTTACTATCTATATTTTGTAGGTGAGAAGTCTGACACAAGTCTCTGTGGGCTAAAATAAAGGTATCAGCAGGCTACAGTCTTTTCTGGAGGCTCTTTGGGCAAATCTTTTTCATTCTTTGGCTTCTGGGCCCCTTCTTCCATATTCAGGGCATCTCTTTGACTCAAAACACAAGAAAGTGTAACATCTAGTCACATCTCCCTCTGAACAGAGTTGGGAAAGATTCCAACTCATAGCAACCCTATAAGGTAGAGTAGAACTGCCCCATACAGTTTCCTAGGCGGTAATCTTTATGGGAGCAGATGGCCACATCTTTTCTCCGGCTGAGCAGCTGGTGGGCTCTAACTGCTGACGTTTCGGTTTGCAGCTAAATGCTTAATCACTATGCCACCAGGGCTCCTATTATATCAGACACACCTGGATAATCAATCCATGATAAACTCCCCATCTCAAGATCCTTAACTAAATCACATCTGCAAAGTCCCTTTTACCATGCAAGGTAACATACTTACAAGTTCCGGGAATCAGGATGTGGCCATCTTTGGGAAGGGGGCATTATTCTGCCTACCACAACCAGAATATGTGTTGTAAACTTTGAAAGTTACTCTCCACAGAACCCAAGCATCACTGACTTTCTGCTAGAACTACACATTGGACCTAGATTAAATGTTTATGTTCTCCCTCCTGTGAAAGTTCCGGGTGCCTGGGAAGTAAGTTGAGGAAAGCTGAACAGCCCGTAATTTGGTGAGGTAAGGGTAGGGTCATCGAACAGGATGCAAGGACCCCTAATAAGCAAGCCAGGAATCAAATAAAAAATAAAACCCAACGGCAGGTTCTGCTCCAAGAAGAAAGCCTGCACAGGCTGAGTTTCTTTCTAAAGTGGGCAGCAGAAGCAACAGAGCAAGCCCAGGTTATAAAATTTTTCCATATTGGATGGTGGCACAAAGTTCTTTTCCAAATTGCCCAGAGATACAAGGCAATTCCATTAAAAGTAATGAGGGGGTGTTTGCAATATTAGGTATTAAAACATATTGTAAACATACAATAGTGAAAACAATGGCACCGAGGCAGGAACAGGCAGAAAGTCTTATTACAGACAAGAATTAGCATAAAAATGGTAATTAAAAAATATGCCAATACAATTAAGATTTTGGGTTTTTTTTCCCTTAGGATTGTTTCTCTTTTCTAGATTTTTGAGCGCAAATCTGAATTATATGCAATAAAACATATATAGCATATTTTATCAAAGTACAAATCATATGGTAACCATATTACACACACTTACAGAAACACATACACAAACATTACACCTCACACTTTTATTAAACTGAAGAATTTAGGTAGGATTTTCTTGAACCTCACTTGCTGAAATTAAAGAATAATGAGGTATGTGTAACATAAAAGAAGACAAGAAACAAAGTCTCCCATTGTTAAGAAGATTGGATTGCAGGAAGATTACTTTACCATATACTGCCCTACATTTTAGGTTCCTCTGTATTAAGTCAAAGCAGATCTGGCAGAGGAACACATGTTTTCATTTTGCTCCATGAAAAGATAATCTTTGCTTTAGTATTCATTATGCACAATGTATGCAAAATGCAATGAGCCAACTGACTCACACTTTGGTGTCATGCAAATAAAACCTAAACACAAGAAAGTGTAACATTTAGTCAAATGTGCATAAAACCACAAAGGCTAAGATAAGAAAACGGATAGCTAAGAAATGCAATTAGCACATTCACTGAGGGCAACCAGTAGGATCTGGAGATGAGCCATACAAATATAATTTTGGGCTTTTGGCTAAGAATAATGTTACAGTTATGGCAAATATAGGCTCGCATTTGCGAAGCAGTTTCTGCATTCTAATTTAAAAAAGAAAACAACATGAAAGCTCTGTGAAGATAGGTGGGAGACAGGCACATAGTGTGTAAAAATGTGATCTTCCAGAAAAAAGACAGGTGCATAAACTGCAATGCTGCATGATTTTTTTTTCATGCTACAAATGGTGTCCTTTTCTAATATCTGAGAAAATATTATTCAATCATTCAACATTTAATCACTTAGATAAGAAATGGGCTTTCTTCATAAACACCTTTTTTCCCCAGAAAGTTGGAAAAAATATATATATAGTTATTTGTGGATTATTTTTGTAGCTGGATGGGTAGTCTTCTTTCAATCAATGGCAGTATCTAAGCATACAATATCAGTTTGAATGTTTTGTTCATTTGACAATTTTGAACTGATTATGAAACCCACGAATCTCCAATACTTAGGTTACTAACACTATCAGACCAATGCCCACCGGTCAGTTTGAGGTACTGTGGTGGCTTGCGTGTTGCTGTGATGCTAGAAGCTGTTTCACCAGTATTTTAAATACCATCAGGGTCACCCATGGTGGACAGGTTTCAGCTGAGCTTCCAGACTAAGACAGACTATGAAGAAGGACCCGGTGATCTGCTTCTAAAAAAAATTTATATGCTGAGCAAACAATAAGAGAAGCTGGACTATATGAAGAAGAATGCATCATCAGGATTGGAGGAAGATTCATTAACAATCTTCGATATGCAGATGACACAACCTTGCTTGCTGAAAGCCAAGAGGACTTGAAGCTCCTACCGATAAAGATCAAAGACTACAGCCTTCAGTGTGGATTATGCCTCAATATAAAACAAAAGTCCTTACAACTGGATCAATAAGCAACATCATGATAAACGGAGAAAAGATTGATGTTGTCAAGGATTCTATCTTACTTGGATCTACAATCAATGCCCATGGAAGCAGCAATCAAGAAATCAAATGACATGATTGTGTTGGGAAAATCTGCTGCAAAAGAACCTCTTTAAAGTGTTCAGAAATAAAGATATCACTTTGAAGACTAAGGTACACCTGACCCAAGCCGTGGTATTTTCAATTGCCTCATATGCATGTGAAAACTGGACAGTGAATAAGGAAGACCAAAGAAGAACTGATGCCTTTGAATTACGGTGTTGGTGAAGAATACTGAATATACCATGGACTGCCAGAAGAACAAACAAACCTGTCTTGAAATAAGTAGAGCCAGAATGCTCCTTAGAAACAAGGATATGAGACTCTGTCTCACATACTTTGGACATTTTATCAGGAGGGACCCGTTCCTGGAGAAGGACATCATGCTTGGTAAAGTAGAGGGTCAGCGAAAAAGAGGAAGACCCTCAACAAGATGGACTGATACAGTGGCTGTAACAATGGGCTCGTGCATAACAATGATTGTGAGGATAGCACAGGATGGGGCAATGTTTTGTTCTGTTGTACACAGGGTTGCTATGAGTTGGAACTGACTCCATGGCACCTAACAACAATAATGCTATCAGACTATCAAGCCGTGAATTATTCCCAGTAATCAAGCTGTTTTGGGCTGTTGAGATACAGTTAGAAAATAGTATGGCAATATAGGATTACTATTCAATAGGTCAGACAGGAGTATGGTAAAATAGTGGGGCCATGGAAAATTATGGAAAGAAGGCATTGGTTATCTGGAATATTAAAAAGTCACTGGAAAAAAATGGATGGAAGAATTTTTTTTCCCCTAAACTCAGCCCTATAAGCAAAATTCAAAAGTAGTTGCTCTATTTCAGTGGTTCTTGAACTTTCTGAATTTGAGTTACCACCTATATACTACCACATGCTCACATTAATAATACAACATCTCACAAAATCTATAAAAGCAGCCATAGCCATCCCCGGATTCAAGCAGTTGCCCTTTAGCAATGGGTCTCTGCTTGAGAATAACTGATTATTTCCCAGCTAAATGCCTTCTTAAAGACTCCTGTGTCAAAGCCCTGGGAATTTCTAAGGAATTCGCCATGTTACTTTGAAGCCAGCTTGAAAACACACCGACCAGCTTTTTATTTCTTTCTCTCAGCAAGTGCTAACCTGCTCCAGAGTGAATCACAGGACCCCTTTTTCTCTGTATTCCATCTGACAGACATTGCAATGACCATATGTATCTTTAGTTGTAACCAAAATACATTTTACACATTGCTCAAAATTTGGCAGCACACCCAGAAAACATTTGTGGTACATCCCCATATGCCCCAGCACGCCAGTGGAGGGCAACCAATTCATTTGCTCATTTCAGTCACAGAAAAGGCAAACAAAAATGTTTGATAAACATGACCTGCCACATAGTCGAAAACAAAGGAACAAGTAACTCCTAGTTGACACTGGTTTGGAGGAGGAAAAGGTGTTTGTGAGAAGAATAGAAAGAAGATGCTTTTGAACTGCAAACGCTCATGTTCTCTTTTCTGTATTTTCTTTTAATTGATGCTGAAGCATACCCAAATGTTTGTTGTTGATGTGTATTTATATGGTAGAAGGGTGCAATCTGTGAGCTATGAGAGGATCATGACAGCTGGTAATTTATTTCTAGTTTATTAATATTTTCTAAGTATATTCTTTGAAATTACTAGTTCAGGAGGAGTTGAGAAGTTGGATAAAATTTCCTGTTTTGAGCTTTGTAGTCAAAATGAGTTTGAATTCCAATTCTGCAAGGGACTAGTTATACAACCTTATACATGGTACTTAATCTAGGCCTTAGTTATCATATTTGTGAAATGTGGATAAGTGATAAGGTTATTGAGAGGATTAAGTAAAATAATAAGTATAAATATAGCACTTGGCACAGTGCCTACAAATAGGAAGTGTTCAATAAATGTAACTTATCACCATGCTTCAGTCTAGTTAACTACATCTAGATATTTAAACACTCAGGAGTAAGGCAAATATATCTCTGCAATCATACAATAACCAAATGCAGAAAGTCACAGATCCTGACAAGATTAAATAATCAGGATAATGGTAAACACCTTACAGAGAACAGTCTGAAAAAAGAAGAACATGTAAACAAAAATCATTCTGTATAAAAGATACCTATCATGTTATCTAGGATTTATAAGAGCCCAGTCATATAAATTTGTTTTTTCAGTTCTTCTGTGAAATGTTTCCATACATCGCAAGCATTGAGCAAGGATACAATGCCATGGGAGTCTCGTGATTATGTGAAAGAAAATGATGACTATCAATAAGAATAATTATTGCTTTTCATTACTGAGTAATGATTACTGAATTCATTTGGCAAGTATCTATTTTCTGTATTTGGTATTCTACCAGAGGTAGCCAGAAAGCAGATCAACAAATGACATTTTATACATGAAAGAGTTTGGGAACACAGGCTTATTCCCAAAGAAAAACAAAGAAGATCAAAGGTTATTTTGCTAAGACATCTTGAAAACCAGACTAAGAAGGTGGAATATTTGAGAGAACAAATTAGGATGAACTGGCACTTGCCAAGAGAAGTGAGGCTAGGAGCCAGAAAACTGGAAGAGCAATACAACAGAGAGTAGTCTCTACTAAGGCCACTGGACTGAGCAGGCGTCAGAGTGTGGCCCAAGGCTGAGCTTCATTTAGAATCTAGTCTGAGTTTAGAATCTAATTAGAATTCGCTCTCAAGCTACTGAATGCTAGCTTGGGTTTGTTTTTTACTTATTCATCTTCTACTTACAGGTTACGGGAAAACGTTAACACTCGGTTGTTTTTTCTTGTTTTCTAGGGGAAGACTGAAAGTTACAAAATAAAATGCCACAATCTCCCATGATCACTGACACCACCTTTCAAAGGGTAAGTTCTCTTTAGTCGGGTAACCACCTGCTGGGCTTGTACCTTCTTAAACAGTGTGGAGTTTTTTGTTGTTTTTTTTTTTAAAGCTAAGTTCAGAAAAGTGGAAGGCATAGTTCTCCTTCATTTTAAAAATAAGTCTAAGAATTATAAAATTCACGTATTTCTGATTAATTTACATAAAGGAACTCAGTGCCATTTAATGTTTAAAGGTCTTTATGGGCCTTTTAGTAATTCTCATACTTTTTTTTGTATTGTACAGGCCATTTCATCGTATAAATTAGACCAATCTACCCTAAACTATCACTCCAAAGAGCTATCTTAATTCATCAACCAACCATGCTTTTTCCAGGTTCAGCTCCTTGCCCTCTAATAAAATAGTGATTCAACGTAAGTAGCAAGCTTCTTTAAGTCAAAACATGACTGAACTGTGCTCTTTCCTATATTAACATTACGAATCATTGCAGTAAACGTTCCAATTTGGACATTTAAGTTAAAAACATAAAATAAATAGAAATAACATTACTCCTTCGGAATTTCCATCCTGTCCTAAACGTGAAATTACCTTTAAAGCACCGTTAGCCTAAAACAGGCCTAAAGCTAATCCAAATGTGGGGGGCGGGGGCGGAAGAATCACGTGTACTCTAGCGGCTAGAATCTAGCAGCAAATCTTTCCCTGTGATTTAAATAATAATAATTTCTATCAATTTACTAACAATAACTGTCAATAATTTTTGGCAGTTAGAATCTAACTTTAGAGTTAGATTCTTTAAAAACACTATGTTTCCAGTCGGACATGTAAAGAGCTTGGAAGTTGTCACTTTCCAAACTCACAACAAAAAGCTGAAAAACTGAAAATAAATAACTCTCTTAAGCTCCATCAGAGAATTGAGGTAACAGGGCACAGTGCCTCCAAAACTGCAGATATAGGCATATACAAAAAATGACCACTCACCGGGAGCAAGAACCGTTGCAGCTAGATCCAGCATTGAGTAGAATACTTAAAGGTTAATTAACTAATTGCTAGAGACTGAGTGTGTACTAGCTAGAGAGAGAAAAACTCCTGGAGACACATCCTTGGGTAGGTCCCTACACTTGGTGAGTTTTTCCTCCAGGAGCCCCATAAGGTTCTCACTGTGAAGACTGGAAAAAAATCCCCTTGTGGTTCCCGCGGGATGGGAGAAGGTAGCCATTTTGAGATACACCCAGAGTAGTCAAACCGAAAACCAAACCCGTTGCCGTGTACTTGATTCTAACCCAAAGCTTCCCTGTAGGACAGGGCAGAACTGCCCCATAGGGTTTCCAAGGAACAGATGGTGGATTTGAACTCCCAGTCTTTTGATTAGCAGCGCTAGCTCTTAACCACTGCGGCAGCAGGGCTCCGCCTAGAGTGCTCTGTTCTTAAAAAACGAAATGCAACCCCCCTCCCGTTGTAAGTGAGATAACAGAACTGCCAATGGCCAAGGAGAGAGCCTGGATCTCTCTATTTGATCCATGCTGCTATCATTTATTTACTTTTATTTCAAAATTTCCCAAAATGTAATTAATGATTAAGCATGTATAAGACCATGAAAGTTATATTCTATTTAAAGTAATGCACTACAATTACAAACTAAAAAATAAATAAATAATGGGAAACTTCATCCAAGGCAAGGGAGGGGAAAAACAGAGTTTGAACTTTTCAGGGCTAAATTTATTTGATCATATTACAAACACTTTGGTAGCCAAGCTGTTTGGACCTTGTTATTTGACTCTCCCTTATGCCACAGGCAGTATGATCTACACCTGGACCAAACTGCAGGTAGAATGTTGACTCATTTGTTTTCAAGAATGATTTTGCCAAGAAGGGTAGATTAGCTGATACATGTCATGGATTGATCAATAACATACATAAGAGTAAATTGAAAGTCTGTAGATACACAAGACCAGGCGTAGATAATTAAAATGATTTAAAATAAATTGATCTGTTGGGGAAAAAAGAAAACATTTTGAGTCTAGACTAGATTTCTAACTCAACCCTATAGTTACATGGTCTTAGGTTGGGCTCCCCTGGAACTCTGAGACTAGTATTTGAGGTGCATGTAGTTTGTTTGGGAAGCAATCCTAGAAAGCACTAGTGGGGAAGCAAGGAAGTGAAACAGGGAAAGGAAAACAATATATGATGGGTTTAACAAGCAGGTTAACACTGTGGGCGATTGTGGCTCAGTCTACTGGGGACCCCTGGGAGATGATGTAAAATAAACTTCATGGTTGTCATATCTGGAGTTGCAAAGCTGGAGTTTGTTTGTCATTGGTTGCAGGCCACTCCCAGAGGTGTTAATTCTCCAGCACTTCTGGTCTGACTTGCTTTTTGCTGTGACTGGAAAAAATCCTTAGGCAGAGATTCCCAGGTGCTTGCTGTAAGAAGCAACTCAGCTGCATAGGAATGGCAAATGCCTAAGGGCTAGAGGTGGGGCACGCACAGCTGTAGTACCTGTGTCCCTATGTGGTAGAGTGTCTAACAGATCAACTGACACCTCTGGACAAGCGGTGATGCAATGGAGAAGGCTGAGTTTACCGGATTCTACTGTAGCCAGAAAAAAAGAAAGAAAGAAAATATTCTCAAAATGTAAGAATAAGATGATTCTTTGAGAATGAAATTATGGAAAATAATTTTATAGATGGGTAATAATAGATTCCTCCAACCTGTCTATTAGGGTGTAGCTTTAGGTGAAATCTGCCTATAACATTATGTCTAACGTCATGTCTCTCTTAGTTTTCTGCTGCTTCTATAACAGAAATACCACAACGGGTGGTTTTAAAGAACAGAAATTTGTTTTCTCACAGTCTGGAGGCTAAAGTCCAAATCAAGGTCTTGACAGTGTCAATTCCTTCCTTGTTGGTAACTCCGGGTATTCCTTGGTTCTTATTGATCCTCCTCTCATGGTATCTGTCTTCCCCAGTATGTACGTGCCTTTTCTAATCTGCTTTTTTAAAAAATCAGAAATGATTAGTTTAGAAGACACCTTATATTGGTATGGCCTCATTAACATAACAAAGAAAACACTATTTTCAAACAGGATTACATCCACAGGAATAGTGTGACAATTCCAACACACATTTTAGGGTACAGTTCAGTTCATAATAATGTTTAAATCAGATTACACTGCATTACCATAGCTAAAGAAGAATGCATTTAGTCCAAAGGAGCTCTCTGGCAACAAACATGGAAGAACAGCATGAGAAGAGAAACACGTGGCAGTGCTTATGTGACTCTTTACCATGGCCTAGGCTTGACCTCAGAGAGGCATGACCCACTTTGGAGTTGGGTGGATCAGGCTCCCAGAGCCTTATGTTGTTGTGTGCTGTGGAGTTGATTCTGACTCGCAGCAACCCAGTAGGACAGAGCAGAACTGCCCCATAGGATTTCTAAGGCTATAAGTTTTAAGAAAGCAGATTGTCACATCTTTCTTCCAAGGAGCTGCTAGTGTGTTTGAACCACTGGCCTTTTGGTTAGCAGCGCAGCACTTAGCCACTGTGGCACCAGGGCTCCTTCAGAGCCTGATTAAAAAAAAAACAAAAACAAACCTGTTGGTCAAGTTGATTCCAACTCAGCAACTCTACAGGACAGAGTAGAACTGCCCCATATGGTTTCCAAGAAGCGCCTGCTGGATTTGAACTGCTGACCTTTTTGTTAGCAGCCATAGCTCTTAACCAATAAGCCATAGAATGCTGTTAATCATGAAGGTTGTATTGCTGGCTCCTTTTGATCAGATTCATGCTCACCAAATAACCTTCTGGTTTTTATTTGGCTTCCTAAGTTAGATTGATCTACAAGGAGAAGATGTCCTAGGCACAGGATATGGATGTCTGGTCCACCTTGGTAATTTTTCTTTTTTCTTTTTAGTAAAAAGTTTTAAACTAATATGAGTTTATAAGTAGGGAACTGACGTTATGATATGGGTCATGATGAAGTCAAGGTTTTAGGCCTGGATCATGGTGACTTTACCAATATACTATGAAACCATATGATAATGTTTCTTTGTAACTATCTGGTCAACCTTTCTCTGGCACAGCCCCTATAACCCTCAGCAATGGAGACCTGAGTTACAGAACTGGAGTATAGTAGCACCTCTGCTTGCATTTTGCTAAACCCTTTATCCATTTGTATAAAATTAGACTTCAACACTGGCCATTGTAGCAATGTCTAGTATAGAATGTGAAACTCAGTTTAACTGGAAGTCTAAATAAATTGGGAAGACATTTAGTTACCTCAGTGCTCCTCAGAACCCTTAGTCCCTCAAGGTGCTTTGTGAAAGAGTTTCCAGGTTAAAAAAGTTTGGAAAACATTGCATCCTCTATTTCTATTTGGAGATTCAGAATGTATATTAGCCTTTAAAGATTTGAGAAGTCTTGGGCATATTAACTTTTACTCAGCATTTTTCCTCTCTTTCCTATCCCCTCCCTTCTTTGTTTAACTAAACATTTATTAATATCGCTTAGAACACATTTGTGGATTATCATTATCATCAATCTCTTATCCAATTTCATATTTTCAAAGTCATTTAATATTATTAAGGTTTGTAATTGGGAAAATTAATCTGTTTTTGCACATTTATAGAGGTTGAATGCATCATGATTATTTACTTTGCCTGGCAATAATATTCAAATCAATTTCTGCTTATCTTCCTTTTACATGAGGTTTGTCCTCTTAATAAGATTCAGTTTACCAAATATGGCAAAAATGCATTTTCCTTTTTCACATACTAGAATATCTTTGCAACATCTGGACAAATAATTTTCTTCCTGCATTTCCTAGGGTACATCTATTTGCATTGCTCTGTCAATATGCTGGAGTTGCAAATGTAAACATTGAAATGATCTGAATTTTCCTTTAACAGAGAAGTTTCCACCACTGATATTCATTTCTCATTGTATGTTTTGCTGTGTGAACAATTCCTTTCTTTGTTCATGCATTAAGGCTTTGCCAGGGGCAGACATTTATGGCGTTAACGTACTGAATGCTGTGTGTATCTCTTTCATTATCTAGATGAAGAGCAGATAAAAACAGCACTAAACTCTAAAGGAATAAGCAAATACAAAAGATTTCAAAAACTAACTTCTAGCTGAGGTTTCCTTCAAGTTCAATATATAGTTATCTAACACTGGGGTGGTGTGTGTGTGTGTGTGTGTGTGTGTGTGTGTGTGACAGAGAAAGAGGGAAAGAGAGTAAAAAGTTTGCCTCTCAGCCTTATTTCAAATGGTACCCTTCTCCTTGCCTTTAAAATGAGTTTTGTAATATATTTACTAATACATTACAGTTTTGAGATATCACAGTGAGTCCATCTCTTACAGATATGAGAGTTTTTAAAGTAAGAAGATAGTGGATATTTGTGGAAAAAAATAGGAAAACTTGGGTTGCGTACAACTATCTTTGTGAAAATCCTAAATGAAATTTGAGAGCATGCTTAGAGGAAGCAAAAGGAACCAAATGAGGCATCCCTATCATTAGACTCTCCCAGAGGTTGTATGATTGAGTGGATTAGGCACTTTCACTAATGAGACTCAGGCTTAATCTAGGCCTTGAAAGGGACCTGTAGAATTCGTAATAACTCTCCCTAATGTCCACAGCACTGTCTCTCTCCGTTTAGCTTTCTTTTCATTAGGCTTGTCTAAGATGAACATTAATGTGTACCACATAATGTTTATTTAGGTACATCTCTGAGGAACTCAGGACTGTGTAGATATTTTCAGCCTCCATTATTAATCACATTTATCAGTATAAAGTAGGGAGTAGCCAGGAAATATCCCCATTTTATAGACAAGAGAATAGAACTAGTTTGCTCAAGTTCACAGAGATTATCTGGAGTATGCACAGGGGCATAAACTAAATTCCCTGCCTTTATTTGTCCAAAGCTTACTAGTGCACCTTGAAAGCCTGGAGGCTGGAAAATAAGCCAATGATGTCCCCTTGGGTGCTAAAGGCAGAAAAAAGGGGAATGTAAGGAGTAATCTCCCTCTGATATGGTAGCACTGCCATGCAGCAGGGTAGTCCCTGTACGTATGTTAACTATGAATTCTGGAAATGAAGTATATCTCAAAAAGACTGAGAGTGAATGAGCAGAACTAACCCAACAATCAAGTTGGGTTAACTTGGAAGATAATTTGCTTGCCACACGTTCCTCCTGAAACTAGGACAGCCTTTCCCACCTGGTCATTAAAGTACAGGACAATGGAAAGTCAGGAAGAGGCACAAGGATGATTTTCTGCTTTTCTGTACCAAATGAAAGCCGTAAAGGGCAAAGAGAGAATTAACTATTGCTACATTAAAACAAATGAGGTGCCCAGAAAAACTAGATAGTGCCCGGCTACCACCACTGACCACTCTGACAGGGATCACAATAGAGGATCCAGACAAAGTGGGAGAAAAATGTAGAACAAAATTCAAATTCACAAAAAAAAAAAAAAAAAAAAAGACCTGACTTACTGGTCTGACAGAGACTGGAGGAACCCCCGAGATCACAGTCCCTGGATACCCTGCTAACTCAGAACTGAAGCCAATCCCAAAGTCTACCTTTCAACCAAAAAATAGATAGGTGTATAAAATAAACAATGTCTTAATCCTATGAACATGTATGTTACATGGCAAAGGGGAATTAAAGTTGTAGATGGAAATAAAGTTGCTAATCACCTGACCTTAAAATTAAGAGGTTAATCTGGATTTTTTGGGTGGGCCAATGTAACCACAAAGGTCTTTCAAAATGTGAGGACCATGCTTCTTAGTTTAATCAAGTATATGAGACCAAATGGGCAGCACTTGCTCAAAAGCAAAGATGAGAAGGCAGGAAGGGACAGGAAAACTGGAGGAATGGATATGGGGAAACTGGGGAAGAAAGGGGAAGAGTGCTGACACATTGTGGGGATTGCAACCAATGTCACAGAACAATTTGTGTATAAAATTTTGAATGAGAAACTAATTCGCGCTGTAAACTTTCACCTAAAGCACAATTGAAGAAGTAAATAAGGTACCGAGCGAAAACCTTCTGATTTCATTTTTCCAACCATAAGAAGCTTTAGTTCAGGACTCAAGCTAACAAACAAATTGCACATCATGTGAAATTCATGGCCAACATCATAGAATAGCACCAATGATACTCCTGAGACCACAGAGACAATTATATACAGAGGAGTCCACATTTTATGAATTCCTGTCCAGAGAATTCTCTCTGATCTCTGTAGTACATCTCTATGAGCAGTCAAAGAGCCCAAACAAGGTATCCAGAAAGCCACCAGATATTAAGGAAAATGCTTAGTGCAGTTGTATTCTGTTGACATTTCTGTGAATTGCTGGGAGTCATTGTATCACCTGACAGAGAATATATTGCTTCTCTCTGCCAGTCAGCACTTGTATAAGTTTCCTATTGCTGCTGTAACAAATTACCACAAACTTAATGGCTTAAACAACACAAACCTATTATTTTACAGTTGTGGAGGTCAAAGTTTTGAAACGAATCTCACTAGTCTAAACTCAAGGTGTCAGCAGGCCTGTGTTCCTTTCTGGAGGCTCTAGTGGTGAATCTGTTTCCTTTTTCCTGCATCTAGAGGCTGTCTGCATTTCTTGGCAGCATTGCCAATAGTGGCAGGTTGAGTCCATACACCAGATCACTCCAACCCCTGCTTCAGTCCTCACATCTCCTTCTCTTGATTCTTCTTCTGCCCCCTTCTTCCATTTTTAAAGATCCTTGCGGTTACATTGGCCCATCCAGAAAACCCAGATTAACCTCCTAATTTTAAGGTTAGGTGATTAGCAACTTTATTTCCATCTACGACCATAATTCCCCTTTGCCATGTAACATACATGTTCACAGGTTTCAGGGATTAAGACATGGACATCTTTGAGGAACCATTATTGTGTCTACCACAGCTGTATAGCAGCCCATCTCCTCACCCCTTACCATGTGGTCTCTATATAATTATGGTGTTTATACTATGTGCAAGTTAATCCATACCTTGGTTTAGTCTCGCTTTTTCACGTTTATCAAGTATTTTCACGCGTATTGCCTCTCTAAATACTTAAAAGATATAACAAAGCCCCATTTTGCAGATGCAAAGTGATGCAAATAGGGGTTAAATGACTTTGCCATTATTGTATACGGAACTTGGGGCAGAGCTAATACTGAAGTCCAGTTTGAATGTCTCCAGGTTTGATATTACTTTTCCTATGTAACTCTTCCTCTCATATACATACATATATACTCTCATATACATATATGTATGTATGCACATATATAATAATCCATACGAGTACAACTGTGCTCCGTAGGGTATTCAGTGGCTTTGATCTTTCCAAAGTATATTGTCAGGCCTTTCTTACGAGGTGCCTCTTGGTGAATTCAAACGGCCTGCCAACCGTTCTGTTAATAGCCGAGCACTCAACCGTTTCCACCACCCAGAGACTCATAAGGCTTGCTATATAACTATGATAATAAAAAGGCTGTATGATATTGGTGGAGGGATAGACACAGATCAATCGAACAAAATAGAGAACCCAGAAATAAACTCAGACAAATATGGCCAACTGATTTTTGACTAAGGTGCAAAAGCATTCAATGGAGGAAAAATAGCCTTTCCAACAAACGGTGCTGGAACAATGGGACACTCATAGGCAAAAAAAAAAAAAAAATGAACCTCGACCTAAGTCTCACACCTTATGCAAAATTAACTCACAATGTATCAAGAATTGAAATATAAAAAAATCAAACTATGAAACTTTTAGAAAAAAATATAAAACCAAGCTTTTGGGATCTAGGGCCAGGCAAAGAGTTCTTTAGACTTGACACCAACAGCACAATCCAAAAAAGGAAAAATTGATAAATTAAACCTCAGCAAAATTAAAAATGTTTGCTCTGTGAAAATCCATGTGAAGAGAATGAAAAGACGAGCTACATACAGGGGGAAAATATCATATCTAAGAAAAGACTAATGTCTAGAATATAAAAAAAATATGAAAACTCAACACTAAAAAGTCAATCCAATTAGAACATGGACAAAAGACATGAATAGACTTATCAGCAAACAGCATATACAGAAGGCAGTCAAGCACATGAAAACATGGTCAGCACCATTAGCCACCAGGGACATGTAAATTACAACCACAATGAGATACCACTACAAACTTACCAGAATGGCTAAAATAAAAAATATTGGCAACACCAAATGTTGGCGAGGATACAGAGAAATCAGATCACTAATACATTGCTGGTGGGCATGTTATGTGGTACAGACACTCTAGAAAATAGTTTGGCAGTTACTTCTAAAACCAGACATACAATTACTTACCATAAACCAAAAACCAAACTCATTGCCGTCAAGTGGATTCCAACTTGGAATTATCATACAACCCAGCAATTGCACTCTTGGGCATTTATCCCAGAGAATTGAAAACTTATATTTCTCCAAAAACCTGTACACAAATATTCATAGCCTGTAATGTAATAACTGAAATCAACCCAGATCCTTCGACAGGTTAATAGACAAACTGTGGTACGTACATACCAGTGAATACTAATCAGCAATAAAAAGGACAGAACTACTGATATGTACAACAATTTGGATGAATCTCCAGGGAATTATGCTGAATGAAAGCCAATCCTAGAAGGTTACATACTACATGACTCCATTTATATAACACTTTTGAAATGACGAAGTTTCAGAAATGGAGGACAGGTTAGTAGTTGCCAGGGGTTAGGATTGGTTGGGGAGGGACAGGACGGAGTTGGATATAAAAGGTTATAAAAGGGTAACCTGAGAAATCCTTGGGATGGAACTGTTCAGTATCTTGACTCTGGTGGTAAACGCGTGAACCTACATGTGATAAAATTGCACAGAACTAAATACATACCACACATTCCCCCACAACACACATACAAATGGGTACAAGTAAAACTGGGGAATTATGAATAAGATAGGTATACTGTATCAATGGCAATATTCTGATTGTGATATGATACTATAGTTTTATAAACCTTTACCGTTGGGAGAAACTGGATTAAGTATGAATGGGATCTCTTACAACTGCATGTGAACCTATAATTATCTCAATAAAATTTGAGTAAAAACAAACCTCATTTTACACAAAGGAAACAAGAATTTAGAAGAAAACATTTTAGGTGACCTACAAAACAATAAAAATCACTCTGGCCCCAGATTTTACTTTCCCAAGCTTCCTGTAAGAGGAAGTCTTCTATATTTAGTCAGGGAAGAAAAGAAAGTATGTTCCTAATCTGAACTCTTACAGAAAACACACATATTCAGTCATGTGCATACACACACACACACACACACACACACACACACACACACACCCCACCCCTGTACACAGAAGATGGAAAAATGAAAGGACATATGTAAAAATCTACATTAGTGGTGGTGTTTCTGGGTAGTAGAATTATATATGGTTTGAATCTCCTAATTTTAAACGTATTTTGTACAATGTGCCTGAATTAATATTTAGATCCAGAAAAAAAGTAAAAGAAAGTAATTGAAAGGAGATATATGCATTAGCACTTATCCTAAGTAAGTTTAGTCATCTCTTTTGTTTACCCTGTAAATATTGTCCCATATCAATATAAACAATTTGATAATAACTCCCAGAAACACTAAACTGTTCTCACAGATCATTTTCCTCAAATTTATGTCTTTAAAAAAACATTCTAAAGGACAATGTGTGAGATGTTGTACTAATACAGCTTTGTGACTCACCACCAAACCAAGCTTAAACAGATTGTAAAATGAATTAACATTGACCTATTGAAAAAAAGGATACAATTTCACAACAGTGAACTATTCTGGTCAAGTCATATGGAATTACCCTTTTAAAACATACCTTAAAAACGCCAACTTTCCATTATCACAAATTAGGTGCTTTCCGTAGATAGATGCTATTATGAAAATACAAATGAAAAGTACATCTTGTGGCCATTATTATGCTAATAGTTCAGCATTAATATAATGGCCAGGAATCAGATGTAATTACAGTGAAAGCCCCATGGCTTAGATCTGCCGCTGATTTCTTAAATAATCAATCTGAGAAGCTGAACTAGTGAGCGTGGGGGCATCTTTACCAAACAGAAAATTACATTTCCATTAATAATGTATCAATTTCTATTTTAAATGGGCATTAATGAATCAAGCATGTATTTAATGTCATAGCATAGAGTCCCAGATCTCTATCTTTCCTGGTTAGTGTTTCGGGTATTGTCAAACAATCCAGATCCCCATTTTAAAAACTGAAGATGTGACTTTTGTTCTTTGAATGAAGAGAATGTAGAGACAAGTAGAATAGTAACTCTTGTCTTTCTTTTGTGGATCTTATAGTCCACACATCCACATCGGGAATGTGGCATTAATTAACAGCATCTCCATTTATCCACAATGGAAGGGCAGTTGGAAAACCTGGAGGTGCTGTAAGAGATCTGTGGGGTGGTAAATCAGGTACAACGTGGGAAAGAGGAGTCAGGAAGGCCATGAAAAGTAACAGGTTCCCAGAGACAGGAGGCACAGCATGCTGTGATGCAGGACCACACAGGAGGTTGCACTCGGGACAAGGGTACAACAAGCTGGAAATGTAGGAGAGGGCTTCTGGATGGAAAGCAAGGTAGGGTTAGCTAGGTTAGGCAGACTTCCTGGGACTGGGAATTCTGAGTAATTTTTCAAGGGGGCAGAGGGCCCTTAAAGGAACAGAAATGACAGGATTTACTGACCTTTTGCAATCATATTTAAAAACACAGCCTCCTTTCAACATGAGTTAATTTGTTGTTTTGAAGGTAGTCTTTAAGGAACACTGGGCTAAGTGCTTTAAATAATTAATTTCATTTAATCTTTACCTAAACCCTATCATATGGTACTATTATTAAGTTTTTCTACAGCCAGTATGTTAATGAATAATGTATAACTTCCTGGCTACACAGAACCAAAGCTCTTTTAAGGCAAGGAAAGGTTTGAATAAAAGTATCTGACCCATGCCTCAAAAATGACCCTCTGCCTCTAGGGAAAGTTTTTATCACATGCCTGTAAGGTTCAAATCTCTGTTACTTTTTCAGAGAATTGATTTCTTGGTTCTGGTTCTGGCGCTGTTCCTTTTCCTGGTTATTCAACATTGCTTACTGCTCAACTCTTGTTGCGTCTGTTTCCCCTGACTCTATCTTTAACCTGGATTCCATTCTTATTACTCAGCTAAATTTAGTTTCTCAACACCTGTTCCAACCTTCCTCTTGTTGGTTACCACCCCATTCTAGTATGCAATCTGATTTTCCTATATTCCAATTGCAATCTGGGCCATCTACCCTCAGATATTCTGGAATTTCCTCTGTTCACTATCTATAAGGTGACACCACCACAGCCATCCGCGGCTCACAATCAGGCCCGAATTAAACCCATTAGCCCTTGTGGGCCTTTCGGTGTAAGCGGGACACTGCTGTATGAGAAAAAGGAGCGAAGGCAAGAGTCTACGAGTATGTTCCATGGAAAGAAAAGAATGCTTCTTCTGACCTCTAGGAACTGCCGATAGAGTGTCTGAGGATTTCTTTCTTCAGTGTACAGTAACTGTAGTTATATGCTGTAACTGTGGAGCATATTATGAAGATCAGATTGTGCTGAATGTTTGAAGTGGTGAAGTAAGTTAGAGAAAGCCTCCCAGAAGCCGTTCTTACATAGCAATTTAAGGAAAGTAGCCATTTAATTTAGATAGCCATAGGAGAGAGGCTTTTTAGCGTATTTACTTGCATTTGTTTTGGTAATGAAAAATGTGCAGGACTCTTTTTAAAAAAGTAACCAAAATATTATTATTACACATAAAGGAAAATTCAATAATCAGATATCCAGTTAGTGTTCACATTTCTCTGATTATAATTGTATAAATGACTACATTTTTTGCTCTTTACATTTTGTTTATTGGAATTGAGATCCAAATAAGCCCATGTATTGTGTTTTTTGACATAGTTTTAAGTGTCTTTAAATCTATAGATTCTACCTCTCTTTTTTTTCTTAATATTTTTGTTTGTTAAAAACCAGATGGTTTTTCTTAAAGGATTCCTATAGTCTGGATCCTGCTGATTGCATCCCTGGGGTGTCCCCTGAATTTCCTGTATACTGAGTGTTAGATATAAACCCATTACCAGACCGCTCCAGCAGTGGTGGTGTGTACTTCAGGGGTTATATAATATCAGGTGGTAACTGTTTTTAAGATCTTAGCAGTCACTGATGATCATTGCCCAAATCCATTAATTCGTTAGGAATTGCATAATGGTAATACGCCAATTCTAAAAAAAGTTCTTCATTCATTAGCTGGAACACTCCCATAAAAGGAAGCTTCCCATCATGTACTAATTGCTTACCTTGAGATATATAGGTAATTAGGAAAAGCAGGATAGATGCTCGATTTCCCCCTCCCTTTTCTTTTATTAATTTTCAAAATAATGATTTGGTTTCCTAGCATTTTCCAAAGGTAAAGAATGAGTTGTTGTTTATCTGTTTTTTTTGGTATCATTACGAACTCACAGATTTTAAACCTATTTGAATTGTTTCAGTCAACGGCATTTGTTGCTATTTTTATTGATGCTTTGGCCAGTGGGAGCCAATTTCAGTTTCCTCCTGAGTCTGTTTGACAAGCCCCTAGAGGTTTTGATAGCTTCTTTGCTTTCTGGTATAGCGAGAAGTTCCAGGTTTATTGTAGACTTTTCCTACCCAAGACCTGGAGTCATCGATTTCTCTAAGTATTCCTGGCTCTTTTTATTTAACGACCACAAAGCGGACACTAGGGTTGCCCATAGCTACTGAGTTGTTCATTGTCCTTTTTCAGGAGACAGAGTTAGGAAATATGCTTCTTGTTTGTTTGTAAAGATAGAATACATCATGAGTTCATAGTGGCACTTTCAATTCAAATTCAGGGCTGCTGAAGATTTACTAAACCTATTCATCTTATATGTTTTTCTTCTTTTCTCTTTGTGCTGAAATTGGTTTTTAATGACACCAATACCATTATGTATTTGCTTTACTCTGAACTATACACAAAACTATCTCAGAATTTTACCAACAGTATCAACAATAATACAATTAACGAAAATAGTTTAAGCTATGTTTGTAGTTCTAGGGAAGTACAGTCGAATTATTGCATTTTTATTTTATTCAAAATAGCTTCTGTATGGTTATATATTGACTGAATACACATTCAGATTTATTTATATATGTTATTTTACTTTTGATTTTTAGGGATTGCTTTATTAATTTTCTTAAGAATTTTTAACAATATTTACACATTTTTGAAGTTAAATTGACAAAGCAAATATATTCAAGTAAGTGAAATTTCTACCTCAGTCTTCCACTTTTATTCCTTTCTTCCTGCCTGTCCTCTCTACCTCTTTCCTCCTCCATCCCCTATATGAACATACAATTTTGGTCTAAGCTGAAAGGGGGTGAAAGGGGGCTTAATCCCAGGGCAAAGTCAATATGTATGTTAACCCTACCTAAAAGACACCATGTAAAAATGTTATCCTTTCACTATTAAAAATGTAAATTAATACATCCGCATTAGGTAGAACCACATGGAAATGCAAATATTGGACTGCTTTTTAACCTCAAAGTGTCGATTTCACATACTCAATCTAAATATTCATGCCCCTCCTTTCTAGATAAATGGTAGCATACTATACTCATTTTTCCTCACTTTGATTGTTCACTTAACTATGTACTGGAGGAGCCCTGGTGGCACAGTAAAGAGCTCAGCTGCCAACCAAAAGATTGGCAGTTCAAATCCACCAGCGACTCCTTGGAAACCCTATGAAGCGATTCTACTCTGTCCTATAGGGTTGTTATGAGTCGGAATGGACTCAACAGCAATGGGTTTGTTTGTTTGTTTTATGTACTGGAGGTATCGCAGAGTGGCATATAAAGATAGCCCCCCTTCTTTTTACCACTGTAGAGTCTACATTGTATAGATGGATCAGACTTTATAAGTTAGTTTTTTCTCTCTCCATTATTTTTGGCTTTAAAAATAGTGGTACAATCAATACTGTTGTACATAATCTCTTTCACACGATTTATTCTGGGATAGATTCCTAGATATAGAGTCAAACAATAATGTATACACAATTTTGCTATGTGTCACCAAGTTCTTCTCCATAGGGGTTGTACTTTATGTCTGCCCACTGACAATGTATAGAGGGTCAGTGAAAAAGAGGACGACCCTCAATGAGATGAATTGACACAGTGGCTGCAACAATGGGCTCAAATATGGCAACGATTATGAGGATGGCACAGGACCAGGCAGTGGTTCGTTCTGTTTTACACAGGGTCACTATGAGTCAGAACCAACTGGAAGGCATCTAACAACAAATTCAACTGACCATGTGTAAGTATGCCTATATTCCCACAGCCTTGCCAACAAAGTATGGATCAAACTTTGTCAATTTGATATACACTATGCTCTTTTATTTTCCTGAGACTTTGAACATGGTTTGCTCTATTTTAGAGCACCTTCACGTTTTTTCTATACCTAACACATACTGGGTTGCCATGAGTCAGGGGCTAACTCGAGGTTAGCTAACAACAAAAACAACAGACTTCTACTCACTGAGGTGGCCAAGATCTCTTAAGGGTGCTTCCCAGCAAGGGTGGCCTGATTAAAGATGTGTACATGGGATTTGTGTTGATATGCATCGTATGCAGGCCCAAACTCCTCTCTGGAACTTGGTCCAGCAACTTGTATTGGGTCCCACTCCTTGTCCCTACCCCATACATTATTCTTCAAGATGCTGATCAAAGATTTCTTCCTCTACTAAAGCCCTCCCCAACTCTCTTCTCTGTTTCCATAGCATTTGAAGATACTTTTATTGTAAAAATTACAATTTATTTAACCATCTACAAGTCAGCGTTCCCTCATTATATGGATTTCTTGAAGTTAGAAACCATATGTTTTTTGTTTTCCCATCACTAGTGCTCGGCTAAATTTCTAGCACAAATAAATATTTATTTTTGAAAGAATAGAACAGACAAGGTATTATTAGCTTATGGAAGACTTTGATAGCTACAGTGAAAAGTTATTGATCTTGAGAGAAACAGGGATCCATGGGAATTTTTTTCTTTTATGTGTTTATGCATATATGTAGTTTCAGACTGAAAGAAAAACATTTCACTTGACATAGTATTTATTTTATGGCTGCATAAAGAATTTTCTAACTTTCATATTCCTATTTTTCCCACCCACTGTTTCTCTATTGCTTTTATTGTATTAATTTACACAGCATATTATAAAATTATATGATCTTTCAAGATTTTCTTCTGTGTGTTTGTATTTTGTATATGTAACTGCTCATGTCTGTTGAAAACACTCTTAAATTGAACTACCCCACATATAAGTGCCATATATTTAAGCTGACCATTATATCTGTATCTATATATACCTAAGTATATAAATATATAAATGTTGTTGTTGTTATTGTTTGCCATTGACTCTGATTCATAGCAACCCTGTATTACACAGTAGAACTGCCCCATAGGGTTTCCTAGCCTGTAATCTTTAACTCATTAACCTAGGATATGCAGTTACACAAACTTGCTTACTAAAAGTGAAGAAGACTTGAAGCACTTGCTGACGAAGATCAAAGATTACAGCCTTCAGTATGGATTCCACCTCAGCAAAAAGAAAACAGAAATCCTCACAACTGGACCAATGAACAACGTCATGATAAATGGAGAAAATATGGAAGTTGTCAAGGACTTCATTTTTCTTGGATTTACAATCAATGCCCGTAGAAGCAGCAGTCAAGAAATCAAATGACGTATTGCATTGGGCAAATATGCTTCAAAAAACCTCTTTAAAATGGTAAAAAGCAAAAATAGCACTTTGAGGACTAAGGTGCATCTGACCTAAGCCATGGTATTTTCAGTCACCTCATATACATGTGAAAGCTGGACAATGAATAAGGCAGACTGAAGAAGAACTGATGCCTTTGAATTATGGTGTTGGCGAAGAGTATTGAATATACTGTGGAGCCAAAAGAACAAATTTGTCTTGAAACAAATACAGCCAGAATGCTCCTTAGAAGCAAGGATGGTGAGACTTCGTCTCCCATACTTTGGACATGTTATCAGGAGGGACCAGTCCCTGGAAAAGAACATCATTCTTGATAGAGTAGAGGGTCAGTGAAAAACAGGAAGACCCTTAACCTGAAGGATTGACACAGTGGCTGCAATGATCGGCTCAAGCATAACAATGGTTGTGAGGATGGCACAGGACTGGGTACTGACTGTTTTGTTCTGTTGTTCATGGGGTCACTATAAGTCAGAACTGACTCAATGGCATGTAACAAAAATAGTCTTTATGGGAGCAGATCGCCAGGTCTTTCTCCTGCAGAGCTGCTGGGTGGGTTTGAACCACCAACCTTCTGGTTAGCAGCTGAGCGCTTAACCATTGCACTGCTACAGATACACACACACATATATACATACATACATTAATGCATTCTCAATACATGATAGTAAAACAAAGATAATTCTGAGAAACTTTAAGACTGGGAGTTTTACCATTTAGATGCTATAGCAGGAGTAGCAGAGAGAGGAACGCTCCCTGAGTTTTCCACTAGTTCTAGCCAATGAAGTTTGAGCAGAAGTGAGATGTGCTACTTCTGGACTAAGGAAAACATATGTGAAATTTTTTATCTCTCTCTTCTTCAGTCATGGGAACCAAGGAGACCCTAAGTTCCACTGTGCAGTTATAGCATAGTGGAAACTCTGTCTTTCCATTTGCATCCCTGAGTGACTCTGTAGAGCAGTCCCCTGCAGATCCATCTGGGATATGCAGCAAGAGTAAGAAATAAACTTTTATTGTATTAATCCACTGAAGTTTTGTGGTCATTCGTTACTGGACACAAACTAATAGACTTTGTTCATGAAGAAACAAATTGAGTTACAGAGGAATTTAAAATAATTAGAAGATAAGTGAAATAACACCTTTAAGATTATTTTTAAATTATAAGTCAACAGTGACAAAGTAATTGTTGTTGTTGTTAGGTGCTGTTGAGTCAGTTCTGACTCATACCAACCCTATGTACATCAGAAGGAAACACTGCCTGGTCTTGCGCCATTCTCACTATTGTTGTTATGCTTGAGCTGATTGTTGCAGCCACTGTGTCAATCCATCTTGTTGAGGGTCTTCTTCCTCTTTTTTGCTGGCCCTCCACTTTACCAAACATGATGTCCTTCTCCAGGGACTGATTCCTCCTGATAACATGTCCAAAGTATGTGAGACGAAGTCTCACCATCCTTGCTTCTAAGGAGCAATGTAGTTGTACTTTTTCCAAGAAAGATTTATTTGTTCTTTTGGCAGTCTGTGTTATATTCAAAATTCTTCACCAACACCACAATTCAAAGGGTGTCAATTCTTCTTCAGTCTTTATTCATCATCCAGCTTTCATATGCATATGAGGCGATTGAAAACACCGTGGCTTGGGTCAGGCGTACCTTAGTCTTTAAGGTGACTGACATCTTTGCTTTTCAACACTTTAAAGAGGTCTTTTGCAGCAGATTGGCCCGATGCAATGCATCTTTTGATTTCTTGACTGCTGCTTCCATGGGTATTGATTGTGGATCCAAGGAAAATGAAATCTTTGACAACTTCAATCTTTTCTCTGTTTATCATGATGTTGCTTATTGGTCAAGTTGTGAGGATTTTTGTTTTCTTTATGTTGAGGTATAATCCATACTGAAGGCTACAGTCTTTGATCTTCATCAGTAAGTGCTTCAAGTCCTCTTCACTTTCAGCAAGTAAGGTTGTGTCATCTGCGTATCGAAACTGTTAATGAGTCTTCCTCCAATCCTGATGCCCCATTCTTCTTCATATAATCCAGCTTCTCGGATTACTTGCTCAGCATACGGATTGAATAGGTACGGTGAAAGGATACAACCCTGACACACTCTTTTCCTGACTTTAAACCACGCGGTATCCCCTTGTTCTGTCCAAATGAATGCCTCTTGATCTATGTACAGGTTCCTGATGAGCACAATTAAGTGTTCTGGAATTCCCATTCTTCACAAAGTTATCCATAATCTGTTGTGTTCCACATAGTCAAATTCATTTGCATAGTCAATAAAACATAGGCAAAGATCTTTCTAGTATTCTTGGCTTTCAGCCAGGATCCATCTGACATCAGCAATGATATCCCTGGTTCCACATCCTCTTCTGAATCTGGCTTGAATTTCTGGCAGTTCCCTGTGGATATACTGCTGCAACCACTTTTGAAAGAGCTCCAGCAAAATTTTACTTGTGTGTGATATTAATGATATTGTTTGATAATTTCCGGATTCCGTTGGATCACCTTTCTTGGAAATAGGCATAGATACGCTCTCTTCCAGTTGGTTGGCCAGGTGGCTGTCTTCCAAATTTCTTGGCATAGATGAGTGAGCACTTCCAGTGCTGCATTCATTTGTTGAAACATCTCAATTGGTATTCCGTCAATTCCTGGAGCCTTGTTTTTTGCCAGTGCCTTCAGTGCAGCTTGGATTTTTTCCTGCCGTACCATTGGTTCCTGATCATATGCTGCCTCCTGAAATGGTTGAATGTCGACCAATTCTCTTTGGTATAGTGACTCTGTATTCCTTCCATCTTCGTTTGATGCTTCCTGCGTCGTTTAATATTTTCCCTGTAGAATCCTTCAGTATTGCAACTCAAGGCTTCCATTTTTTCTTCAGTTCTTTCATCTTAAGAAATGCTGAGCATGTTGTTCGCTTTTGGTTTCTACCTCTAGGTCTTTGCCCATGTCATTATAATACTTTACTCTGTCTTCTCAAGCACCCTTTGAAATCTTCTATTCAGCTCTTTTACTTCATCATTTCTTCCTTTTGCTTTAGCTATTCGATGTTCAAGAGCAAGTTTGAGAGTCTCTTCTGACATCCATTTTGTTTTTTTCTTTCTTTCCTACCTTTTTAATGACCTCTTGCTTTCTTCATGTATCATGTCCTTGATGTCCTTGCACGACTTGTCTGGCCTTTGGTCATTAGTGTTCAATGCATCAAATCTATTTGTAAGATGGTCTTTAAATTCAGGTGGAATATGCTCAAGGTCTTACTTTGGCTTTCATGGACTGTTCTAATTTTCTTTTGCTTCAACTTGAACTTGCATATGAGCAATTGATGGCCTGTTCCACATTCGGCTCCTGGCTTTGTTCTGACTGATGATATTGAGCTTTTCCATCATCTCTTTCCACAGATGTAGTTCATCTGATTGCTGTGTATTCTATCTGGTGAGGTCCACGTGTATAGTCATCCTTTATGTGGGTGATAAAAGGTATTTGCAATGAAGAAGTTGTTGGTCTTGCAAAATTCTATCATGCGATCTCTGGCATCATTTCTATCACCAAGGCCATATTTTCCAACTATTAATCTTTCTTTTTTCCAACTTTAGCATTCCAATCACCAGTAATTATCAATGTATCCTGATTGCATGTTTGATCAAAAGACTGCAAAAGTCAGTAAAAATCTTCAATTTCTTCATCTTTGGCCTTAGTGGTTGGTGTGTAAATTTGAATAATAGTCGTATTGACTGGTCTTCCTTGTAGACATATGGATGTTATTCCGTCACTGACAGCATTGTGCTTCAGGATAGATCTTGAATTGTTCTTTTTGACGACGAATGCAAGGCCATTCCTCTTCAAGCTGTCGATCCTGGCATAGTAGACAATATGATCAATACCAGTCCATTTCAACACAATAATGCCTAGGATATCGATGTTTATGTGTTCCATTTCATTTTTGATGATTTCCAATTTTCCTAGAGTCATACTTCATACATTCCACGTTCTATTATTAATGGATGTTTGCAGCTGTTTCTTCTCATTTTGAGTTGTGCCACATCAGCAAATGAAGGTCCTGAAAACTTGACTCCATCCACGTCATTAAGGTCAACTGTCCTTTAAGAAGGCAGCTCTTCCCCAGTCGTATTTTGAGTGCCTTGCAACCTGAGGGACTCATCTTCTGGCAGTATATCAGACAATGTTCTGCTACTATTCATAGGGTTTTCACTGGCTAATTCTTTTCAGAAGTAGACCACTGGGCCTTCTTCCTACTCTGTTAGTCTGGAAGCTCACTGAAACCTGTCCTCCACAGGTGACCCTGCTGGTATTTGAATACCAGTGGTATAGCTTCCAGCAACACAGTAACACACAAGCCCCCACAGTATGACAAACTGACAGATGCATGGGGACAAAGTAACAGAATTGAAAATAACTTTGAAATGTTTATTTTGAATAAAGGAAGTGCAGTAGATGATGGGGGACAGAAGTAAATAAGCAGTGATAGATAAGACAGCAGCAAATCATGGTTCAGGGGATGTTAGTCTGTCTATTTATTATTCACTATGTGTTTGACATTGTGTTGTAGCCTTGGGTTGTAAAGATAAACAAGGTACTTTCAGACCAAGGAGAAAAAACAGGCAATTAGAAAGTAAATTAATTAATTAAGCAATTACAGATTTTTGAAAAGTGTTATGAAGGGAGGTGCTGAAAAAGAAATAACGATGGTGATGTAGGGATATAGGGGGCTGGGGATCACACTTAAAGAAAGTGGTCTGGAAGAAATCGTTTCTAGGCTGGTGATATTTAAACCGAGACCTGGAGGAAAAAAGGAGCCAGGAATTCAAAGAGCAAGAGGAAGAGCATTCAAAACAGAGTACATACATAGTCCCTGAGGTAAGAGATGACATGTGGCTGGTGAATATTTAGCAGAGGGGAGACAACAGGAAATAATGTCGCCCAGTTGGGTAGGGGCCAGATTACTCAGGGCTTTATAAACCAGAGTAAGAAGTTTAGATGTAATTTTAGATATAATACCAAGGGTTTTCAATTTTATTCTAGGTGTAATTGGGATATGGCATAATCTAAATTATGTTGTAAAAGAATCCTCTATTTGCTCTGTGGAGAATAGCTTAAGAGGACACTGTAAGTGGAACCTGGGAGAGCAGTTAGGAAGCTGTATGTGGTGGCTAGGGCTGTTGTAGAGATAGTGGATATGGAGAGAAGTGATGGATTTAAAATACATCTAGGGGATGGCACTATCAGAACTTGCCGATGGATTGAGTGTGGAAGATGAGGAGAAGGGAAAAATCAGGGATAATTCCTAGCTATCTAGCTTAAACAGCTGGGTGGATAGTGATGGCATTTACTGAGATGGGGAAGAGGAGGAACAGCAAATGTGAAGGGGGAATCAAGAGCTTCCCTTTGGGATGTGTGAAATTTGAGATGCCTTTGAGACATCTAATGTCAACCGACTATAGGAGTTTAAACTCAGAGAAGAGATGTGAGCTAGATACAAACGTGGAAGCTAGCTATCATCATGCAGATAGCATTTAAACCCATGAGAATAGATGAGGTGACCGCAGGAGAGAGTGTAGGTAGAGGATAGAAGAGTGTTCAAGGAATAATAATTCGTGCTACAAAAGGTTCCTATTACATGAAATGCAGTATTTCAGAAGACATCTGTATCCGTGCATTACATAATTATGTTATACGAAGCTTGATTGTGTTAACAAAATATTAGTACTGGCAAACGAACAAGCAAACCTCTGAGAAGGAAACTTATCTTTTAGATCATAATCAATGATGGAGAGATTGCAAGCGCTAAAAAGTCAAAAGCCTTTTTGTTTTGTTTAGTTTAAAAAGACTAACTGAAATATGTTTTGTATTTTAAAGAGAGTTAGTGTGAGGATGGCTGGCATAAATACTTTTTGGATGTTTAAGTCTGAAACGTATAATACTGCAGAATTCATTTCATTCTACAAATAAAAGGACTAATATGGAGAATAAAACCTCAGTGTTCCTTGATAAAGGATCCCTGGTGGCACAGTGGTTAAAACACTCGGCTCCTAACCAAAAGGTCGGCAGTTTGAACCCACCAGCTGCTCTGCAGGAGAAAGACATGGCAGTCTGCTTCTATAAGGATTTACAGCCTTGGAAACCCTGTGAGGCAGCTCTGCTCTGTCCTATAGGGTTGCTATGAGTCGGAATTGACTCGACAGCAGTGGGTTTTATAGTCAGATTAAAGATAACTTTTGAACAACAGATAGGCTTCCCAATTGCAGAGTCAAAGTTGTAATTTTTTTTATAGACGTATAGGCTCAAATCTCTAAGGGGAAATGTAGAAAAATAAAAACTTACTGAAGTAAAGCAATGTGCATCCTACATTATTATGGCAACAAATCGATAATGGTATTACAATAAAATCTGGTATAATCACATTTTCCTTCTTTGGTATTGCAGCATTAATCTTTGTCTCGTAGGGGATGGGATGGATCACGGGCTATATAATGGGATACAGAATATTTTGCCTGTTACAGCCAAGGCAGTGGGACCCATAATTACTGAAAGTTTTTATTACTAACAATTGCTCGTTGCTCTTTTCAGGCTTTTTAATAGCTTAACTATTCACACCTCAGAGCTCACCAGCCCCACACCACAGCTATTAATATTACACATTAAAAAAAAGTTTCCTTTATTCTCTTCCTCTCCCCCTCCCCCACTACTAACTGAAAGGCTTGAAGCATGCAAGCATGGCTTTGAAGCTGAAATAACAGGACAAAGAAAAACTGGTACACCCTGACTGCCAAACTGAAGGATAAAAATTGGGCTGGGCATTACCCTATTGTCACCTCAATCAAAGTATGGCAAACAGAAGCACACACAGCTGCTTTCCCCAGCCCTATTTCTTCTACTCAAGAAAGTATCCATTAATATGAAGAGGTCTAAAAGGTGCATAGCTTTTTAAAAAAGTTAAATTCAGCTAAAATTTTATTTTAATACTTTCTACTTGCCCTGGATAAATTTAGTGTTATGATGTTAAATTTATTACTCTCTCTACAATCTATCGGCTGTTAACCAAAAGGTGGGCAGTTCGAATCTACCGACCGCTCCTTGGAAACCCTATGGGGCAGTTTTACTCTGTCCTATAGGATCACTCAGTCAGAATTGACTTGACAGCAACTGATTTGGTTTTTATACAGTCTATAGAATGAATTGCCATTTTCTCTTAAAAAAATTGTTGATTGAACTTTGCAGAGATAGTGACCCTAAACATGCAAAGATATGAACAAACACTCTGCCAGAAACAAATATCCCTGAAAGGTACATATAATGTCTTGTCACTGCACACATATTTATTTTTATTATGGGTATATTTTGACCCCGTGTTCAAAAACACATTACTAAAATGAGGTTACATAACCATAGAGATAAACTATTATGTGGTAATCAGCACGGACGTCTACGGGGAAACACGCAAAGCACTTTTCAAATGAATATTCAAGCTGAGAGCAGACAAATGGAGTTACATGGCTAAGCATTCAAGTAGCAGGCAGTTCCTACCAACTAACAATTTTGTGACTCTAGGAAAGAGTAAAGAATACCTGGAGAGAATTTAAGCTGCCAAATATACCAAATAATAGCATGAATAACGATATCTTATTTCTGGAGAACCATGTGAGCAGTTAGTATAGCAACTACTCTAAGCCTTCTGTAAACAATTCTGTAATCTTTCTTGAACCTGCTTCCACAGTGTTCATTAGTATTCTTTTGCTGTCAGGTATTCGGTACCTCTGTGATAGATATTAAGTATCTTAACGGAGGCAGGCCCCCACTAGTGTGCAGCAAGCAGATGTGGCGGCTCACAGAAGCCAAAGCTCTGTTGAGAAGCCTGTGAGGCAAAGCCTCAAAGAGTGATGGGTCATAGCTGCTAGTCCCAGGATAGACACTTGGTGAAGCAAGGCCAGCATACAAGTCTTTTTATCCCCCGTCAAACACATGGGCCATACAGTCCTCAAGATGACAAGTTGGATCCTCAAAGTGCTTCTTCTAACTACAAATGAGAGTCAGAAATTGTCAGTGCCTGGCATATTTTTGATGCTTAGGCTACATTTTTATTTTTTTTTTAAATATTGAGGTAAGCACATGCTGGGTGCTACAGATGATACATGAATAAAGGAACAATATTCATCTCCCCACTCAATAAATTTACTGTTATTTAGTCGTTGGGCTTCTACTGTGTAACTCACTGTCTCACTCCCAAATTACCATACATTCAATAGCACTTCTGAATGTTCTGGTTTCTACAGTTTGATTGGGTGGGGAACTACAACTGCAATGGTGTTCAAATCCTTGCCATTGGATATAAAGCTAGAATAAACTACATTTTATAACCCTAGGAAAGCTTTGGAAATTCTCAGCACACTAATAAAGAATATTCATTTTTGGCTTCCTGGAAAAAAAGTTTGGCTGTTTATCTGAGGATGAAAGGCGAGTTAAGTCACATTCCTTTTAATTTACTCTAGATGTCCTCTGTGAGACACACAGTTAGTTGTTCATATCTTTGCTATCAAGAGTCCCTAGTCTGAGCTATTTACATGTGGAAAGTTAATATTCAGGATGTTCTGGCAGTGGTAAAGCACCAAAGCAATTGTCCTGCTTGAGATGTAACTTGGGACCCTTGGATTAATTAACTCCTTGAAAGTATACTTTACATACTTTGTATATTAATAAATTAGTGTACTTAGTATATTGACAAAGCATAAATTGTACATTAATAAATTGTATATTGTATATTGTACATAACAGCTCTAAAGAATGTAGAAACGGCAGTTAATGAGAAGCTACCTGGGGATCTGCTCCAATAAAGATTACAGCTGAGGAAACTCTATGGGGCAGTTCTACTCTACCCTATAGGGTCACCATAAGTTGAAATCAACTTGACAGCACATGACAACAACAACTACCTTCAAGCATGAAGGGAAGAGCTGGGGGAACTTGGTGCCAAGTGGCCTCAGGGTGTACCAGGAGAAGCCATACATGGGGAGGTACTCTACCAGGGCCACTTGGCTCTGAAGCTGTCTGAAGGGGTTCTGGGGGAATTCACTGGGTGCTGAGAAGGTGTGCTCACTGCAAGAGCCTGGCAAGAGTGGCACAGCAGAGGCAGGAAAAGAGAAACCCTGCCTCCTTCAGTGTCCCTCCAGCTCCCTCTATTGGCAAAGCTTAACCTTGTGTCATTTTGCAAAAGAAAAATATTTAAAGGATCCATCTCCATTTTGGCAGAACAGGTGGATTTGAAGCCGAGAGACCATAAATTCATAAATATCACAAGCACACTGAGAATCACATGAGGTATTGTGTTGAAATGTATTGTGTTGAACATTTAACATGTTTAGCACAGTGCCTGACACATGATGAGTGATTAACACATATCATACTATTATTTTATATTCTCTTATATCCTATTCCCTGGGTAGTGCAAATGGTTTGCGCTCATCTATGAACCAAAAGGTTGGCAGTTTGAACTCACCAAGCAATAGGCACCACAGAAGAAAGGCCTGGTGATCTACTTCTGTAAAGATTACAGCCAAGAAAACTCTATGGAACTCAGAGCTATTCTGTAACATGTGGGGGACCATGCGTTGTAATCCACAGCACTGTTTGTTTGTTTTTTAAAATAACCCATTCTAGAGTGGTGGTTGAGTGGTAGAATTCTCCCCTTCCATGCAGGAGACCCTGGTTCAGGTCCAGTCAACGCACCTCATGTGCAGTCACCACCCATCTGTCAGGAGAAGCTGGTGTGTTGCTGTGATCCTGAACAGGCTTCCAGACTAAGAGGAACTAAGAAACGCCTGGAGATCTGCTTTTGAAAATCAGCCAGTGAAAACGCTATGGATGTCAATGTTCTGGTCCAGTCCTCAGTTTGATCATGGGGCTGGCACAGAACTGAGCAGCATTTTATTCCATTGTGTATGGGGTCACCACGAAGCGGGGGCCTACTCCATGGCGGGTAACAACCACAGCAGCGGCAACAGTTTTATTATTTAATGAGGCTAGAACTCTAATGACTATTATTAATTGAGGCTTTTATTAAATTATTATTAAATGAGGGTAGAACTCTAATAAAGGATATGAGACAATAGACACTATCTATAGTCTATAGAGCTAAAAAAAAATTGGACAATTACTTATCTGCTTCATATAGTTTAGGGAACATCTTGACCTATGATTATTTTCTAAAACAGAAGTGTACCTACCATAAGCCCCCAAAATAACAGCATGAATTTTTTCTTTTTGTACTTGAGATGAAGTTTTACAGAACAAACAAGTTTATCATTAAACAGTTAGTACACATATTGTTTTATGACATTGGTTAACAACTCCATGACATGTTAACACTCTCCCTTCTTGACCTTGGGTTCCCTATTACCAGCTTTCCTGTCCCCTCCTGCCTTCTAGTCATTGTCCCTGGGATGTTATGCCCCTTTAGTCTCGTTTTGTTTTATGGGACTGTCTAATCTTTGGTTTAAAAGTGAACTTCAGGAGTGACTTCATTACTGAGCTAAAAGGGTGTTTGGGGGCCATACTTGCAGGGTTTCTCCAGTCTCTGTCAGGCCATTAAGTCTGGTCTTTTTTTTGTGAGTTATAAATTTGTTCTACATTTTTCTCCAGCTCTGTCTGGCACCCTCTCTTGTGATGCCTGTCAGAGCAGTCAGTGGTGGTAGCCGGGCGCCGCCTAGTTGTGCTGGACTCAGTCCGGTGGAAGACTTGGTGGCTATGGCCCATTAGTCCTTTGGACTTATCTTTCCCTTGTGTTTTTGGTTTTCTTCATTATTCCTTGCTCCCAAGGGGGTGAGACCAGTGGAGTATCTTAGATGGCCACTCACAGGCTTTAAGACCCCATACGGTACTCGTCAAAGTAAAATGTAGAACATTTTCTTAATAACTATGTTATGCCAACTGAGCTAGATGTTTCCCAATACCATGGTCCCTACAACCCTCAGCCCAGCAATTTGGTCCCTCAGGGAGTTTGGATGAGTCTATGGAGCTTCCATGACCTTGCCTTGGACATGTTATGCTGGCTTCCCCAGTACTGTGTACTGTCTTACCCTTGGACCAAAGTTACCACTTACCTATTGTCTATTTAGTGTTTTTCCATCCCCACCCAGCCCCTCCCTCATAACCATCAAAGATTGTTTCTTTCTGTGTGTAAACCTTTTCATGAGTTTTTACAGTAGTGGTCTCATAGAATATTCGTCCTTTTGTGACTGACTTATTTCACTCAGCATAATGCCCTCCAGATTCATCCATGTTATGAGATGCTTCCCAGATTCATCATTGTTCTTTATTGTTGCATAATACTCCATTGTGTGTATGTACCATAGTTTGTTTATCCATTCATCTGTTGATAGGCATCTAGGTTTTTTCCATCGTTTTGCTATTGTGAACAACGCTGCAATGAACATGGGTGTGCATATGTCTATTTGTGGGATGACTCTTATTTCCTAGGATATATTCCTAGGAGTAGGGTTGCTGGATCATATGGTATGTCTATTTCTAGCTTTCTAAGGAAGCACCATGTAGTTCTACAAAATGGTTGTATCATTTTGCATTCCCACCAGCAGTGCATAAGAGCCCCAATCTCCCTGCAGCCTCTCCAACATTTGTTATTTCCAGTGTTTTTGATTTGTGCCAGTAATGCCAGGGTGAGATGGTATCTCACCGTGGTTTTGATTTGCATTTCTCTAATGGCTAGTGATCCCGAGCATTTCCTCACGTGGCTGTTGGCTGCTTGAATATCTTCTTTGGTGAAGTGTCTGTTCATTTCCGTTGTCCATTTTCTAATTGGATTGTTTGTCTTTTTGTTGTAGAGGTGTGGATTTTCTTGTAGATTTTAGAGATTAGACCTTTGTCTGACTTGCAATGTCCAAAAATATTTTCCCAGTCTGTAGGTTCTGTTTTTACTCTTTTGGTGAAATGTTTTGATGAACATAAGTGTTTAGTTTTTAGAAGATCTCAGTTATCTAGCTTATCTTCTAGAGTTTGTGTGTTGTTGGTTATGGTTTGTATGCCGCGTATTAGGGCCTCTAGCATTGATCCTATTTTTTCTTCTATGAATTTTGTAGTTTTTGGCTTTATATTTAGGTCTTTGATCCATTTTGAATTAGTTTTTGTATATGGTGTGAGGTATGGGTCCTGTTTCATTTTTTTTGCAGATGGACATCCAGTTTTGCCAGCACCATTTGTTAAAAAGACTGTCTTTTCCCTGTTTGATGGACTTTGGGCCCTTATCGAAGAGTTCTCAATTCTGTTCCATTGGTTAATGTATCTGTTGTTGTATAAGCATCAGGCTGTTTTGACTACTGTAGCTGTATAGTAGGTTCTGAGGTCAGGTAGTATGAGTCCTCCTACTTTATTCTTCTTCAATAGTGCTTTACTTATCTGGGGCTTCATCTCTATCCATTAAAGTTAATGATTAGTTTTCCCATCTCTTTAAAGAATGTTATTGGTATTTGGATCAGGATTGCATTGTATTTGTAAATTGCTTTGGGTAGAATTGTCATTTTCATAATGTTGAGTCTACATATGCATGAGCATGGTATGTTTGTCCATTTATGTCAATCTCTTTGGGTTTCTTACAGTAGTGTTTTGTTGTTTTCTTTGTATAGGTATTTTACATCCCTGGTTAGACTTATTCCTAAATATTTTATTTTTTTAGGGACTATTATAAATGGTATTGTTTTCCTGATTTCCTTTTCATCGTCCTCTTTATTGGTGTATAGAAATTCAACTGATTTTTGTATGTTTATCTTGTATCCTGCTACTCTGCTGAATCTTTCTATTAGTTCCAGTAGTTTCCTTACAGAGTCTTTAGGGTTTTCTATGTATAGTATTATATCATCTGCAAATAGGGACAGTTTAACTTCTTCATTACCAGTTTGGATACCCTTTATTTCTCTTTCTTGCCTTACTGCTCTAGCTAGAACTTCCAGTACAATGTTAAATAGGAGTGGTGATAAAGGGCATCCTTGTCTTGTTTCTGTTCTCAGAGGGAATGTTTTCAGGCTCTCTCCATTAAGAATGATGATGGCCATTGGTTTTGCATAGATGCCCTTTATTATGTTGAGAAATTTCCCTTCTATACCTATTTTATTGAGAGTTTTTATCAGGAATGGGTGTTGGACTTTGTCAAATGCCTTTTCTGTGTCAACTGAAATGATCATGTGATACTTTTATTTCCTTTTATTTATGTGGTGGGTTATGTTGATTGATTTTCTAATGTCGAACCATCCTTGCATACCTGGTATGAATCCTCCTTGGTTGTGTGTATTTTTTTTTTTGATATGATGCTGAATTCTATTGGCTAGAATTTTGTTGAGAATTTTTGTATCTGTATTCATGAAAGATATTGGTCTGTAATTTTCTTTTTTTGTGGTGTCTTTGCCTGGTTTTGGTATCAGGGTTATGCTGGCTTCATAGAATGAATTTGGAAGTGTCGCTTCCATTTCTATGTTCTGAAATAGTTTGAGCAGTACTGGTGTAAGCTCTCTGAATGTTGGGTAGAATTTTCTGTTGAAGCCGTCTGGATCAGGGCTTTTTTTTGTTGGAAGTTTTCTAAAATTACTTTTTCAATCTCTTCTCTTGTTATGGGTCTGTTCAGATTTTCAACATCATTTTGTTTAGTTTGGGTAGGGAGTGTGTTTCTAGAAATGTGTCCATTTCCTCTGGATTTTCAAACATGTTGGAGTATAGTTTTTCGTAATACTCTGTTATGATTCTTTTTATTTCAGTTGGGTCTGTTGTAATGTCCCCCATTTCATTTCTTATTTGGGTTATTTGCATCCTCTCCAGTTTTTCTTTTGTCAGTTTGGCCAGTGGTTTGTCGATTTTGTTGATCCTTTCAAAGAACCAACTTTTGGTTTTGTTGATTCTTCCTATTGTTTTTCTATTCTTTATTTCATTTATTTGTGCTCTGATCATTATTATTTCCTTTATTCTGGTGGCTGTAGGCTTTTTTTGCTGTTCTCTTTCTATTTGTTTGAGTTCTGTAGTTAATGTTTTGATTTTGTCCCTTTCTTCTTCTTTGATGTGTGCACATACTGCTGTAAATTGTCCTCTGAGGACTGCCTTTACTGTGTACCAAAGGTTTTGGTATGATGTGTTTTCATTCTTATTTGATTCTAGGCATATTTTGATTTCATCTCTGATTGCTTCAGTTACCCAGTGACTTTTAAGCAGAGTGTTATTCAGTTTTCATGTAATTTATTTTTTTTTCCTTGCTCTTCCTGTCGTTAATTTCTACCTGTCTGGTGTTGTGGTCAGAGAAGATACTTTGTATTATGTCAGTGTTTTGGATTTTGTTGAAGGTTGCTCTGTGGCCTAAGATGTCGTCTATTCTGGAGAATGTTTCATGTGCGTTGGAAAAGAATGTGTACTTTGCAGCTGTTGGGTGCCTTGTCTGTGTATGTCTGTGAGGCCAAGTTGGCTGCTTGTGCTCTTTAGATCTTCTGTATCTTTTCTGGATTTCTTTCTAGATGTTCTGAACTTTACCAAGAGTCACGTGTTGAAGTCTCCTACTATTACTGTGGACCTGTCAATTTCTCTTTTCAGTGCTATTAGAGTTTATTTTATGTATTTTGGAGCCCTGTCATTGGGTGTGTAGATGTTTATTATGGTTATGTATTCATGATGGATCATCGCTTTAATCATGATATAGTGCTCTTCTTTGTCATTTATGGTGGATTTTGTTTTAAAGTTTATTTTATCTGAGATTAGTATTGCCACTCCTGCTCTTTTTTGGTAACTGTTTCCTTTATATGCTTTTTTCTGTCCTTTGATTTTTAATAAATTTACATCTTTGTTTTGAAGGTGTGTCTCTTGTAGACAACATATTGATGGATCCTGTTTTTTCATCCCTTATGTCATGTCTGTCTCTTTATTGGTGCATTTAGGCCATTTCCATTCAGTGTAATTATTGATAGGTATGAGTTTATTTCTGTCATTTTGTAGTGCTTTTTTTGTGGTGCTGATGTTTTCTTTGTTCCTCTTACTCTCCTGTGCTGAATTCCTTCTGTTTGTTGATTTTTTTTCATTTCTTTTGTTTTTGTAGGTTTTGTTTTTACTGAGACTTTATGTTTTTCTTCTTTATTTTGATGAGTAGGTTTGTTAACTTTCTTTGTGGCTACCATTGAAATTTATCCTTATCTTCCTAGGTTTAAGCCAGTCTATTATTACTTGGTATTGCCTTGCCTTCCTGTCCATTAGAAAGTTCTATACCTACACCATTTAGTCCCTCTTTTATTGTTCTGATGTTGTTGTCACTTACAGATTAACCTCTCTGGTTTCCTGTTGTAATTCTTTTGGTTTTGAATAGTCCTTGAGAGTTCATTTCCTAGGTTGGTATCTGGCTGGTACAATCTTGTGTCGTAGATTCAGACAGTTGTCTGATGTTTGTTCTCTAACTGAAGGACTCCGTTTAATAATTCTTGTAAGTTTGTTTTGGTTTTTACATATTCCCTTAACTTCTGTTTATCTGGAAATGTACTAATTTCACCATCATATCTGAAGGAGAGTTGTGCAGGATATAATATTCTTGGTTGGCAAGTTTTTTCTTTCAAGGTGTTATATATGTCATTCCATTGCCTTCTTGCCTGCATGGTTTCTGCCTAATAATCAGAGTCTAGTCTTATTTTTCTCCTCTCTATGTGACTTTTCATTTTTCTCAAGCTGCTCTCAGGATTCTTTCTTTGTCTTTGGTTTTAGCAAGTGTGATTATGATATGCCTTGGTGATTTTCTTTTGGGGTCTATCCTATATGGGGTTTGTTGAGCTTCCAGGATGATCAGCTTTTCATCTTTCATGATATTAGGGAAGTTTTCTGTCAGAAACTTTTCAATGATTCTCTTTGTGTTTTCCGTTTTCTCCACCTGTTCTGGAACTCTGATCACTTGCAAATTTTTGCTTTTGATTGTATCCCACATAACTTTCAGAGTTTCTTCATTTTCCTTTGTTCTTTTTCCTGATTTTTCCTCAAACAGAGTTGTATCCAAGTGTTTGTCTTCAATTTCGCTGATCCTGTCTTCCACTGTTTCAAACCTGGTCCTTAGCCCTTCAATGACACTGTCCATTTCTGAAATCTTGTTGTTTATATTTTCAATTTCTAATTGTTGTTTTTGTATGATTTCTAGTTGTGAATTTATTTTGGTATCTTGTTCCTGTATTTTTCCATTTTTTTGTCTGTATTTTCCATGAATTTGTCTGCCTTTTCCATGAATTTGTCCATTTTTTTCCCTCATTTTTTGCCTGCTTTTTGCTTCAATTCTTGGATAGCTCTGAATATTAGAGATTTGAATTCCCAATCAGGTCATTCTAGTGCCTTTTCTTCTACTGGAAAGTCATCTGATGTTTCATGTGTTTTGGACACCTACTGGAGCCATCCTGTCCTGTTTTTTGTTTTTTTTATGTTTTGATACTGTCTGCTGTCTTTGGAACATTCAGTAGTTACTTTCTTCATTTATTGATTGCAGATTTTGCTTGTTTTGTCCTGCTTTTTTGTTTTATTTGGTTATGTCTGAGCAGGTGGGCTGTACTCTCTTTGTTGTTTGCTTGTCTGTGGGTATGATGATTTTCACCTCCTACAGCAAGAATATTTTGCTAAAACTCTAGTGTGGGAAATTCCAGGTTTAGAATTTTCAATGTTCAAATACAACATATTTCTCTTTAATAAGGACAATTTTCCATTGAAATGCCATCACCAGCCTTTTGTATCAAATAGGTCCATGTTGTTATCTCATTAATCCTCAATGCTCTTGGGAGGCAAGAGTACAGAATTATTCATCCCATTTTAGATTACTTTAGATCTTCTTCTCATTATTGATTCAATTTCATGTTTTTTTTAAAACCAAGTTTCCTACCTTTTTTTTACTCCTACCATTTTTTTCCCCATTGCTTAACAGACTAGAGCCCTGGTGGCATAGTGGTTAAGACCATGGCTGCTAACCAAAAAATTGGTGGATCGAATCCACCAGCTGCTCCTTGGAAACCCTATGGGAGCTGTTCTACTCTGTCCTATAGTGTCTCTGTGAGTCAGAATTGACATGAAAGGAACAGATTTTGTTTTTGGTTAATAGACTAGCACTTTTTGATCCTCTATCATAATATTTTGTTAATTTGGTGAATGGCTTTTTTTGTTTGTTTTCCTATCTTATTTATTCTTTTCATACCCATCATACCCATTCAGCTTTCCAAATAACTAATTTAAAGGTTAAACATTAGGGTTTTATATTTGTTGCATTTGTCACATCTATACCTTTATTCCTTAGCGTTCTCTGAATCCAGTTGTCATTTATTGTAATAGTAAATAAATATATTGTTATAAACTCCCACATAATGTTTACTTAATGTTTCCCCTCAGAACTAGTCTTTTATGTGAAGTTATATGTCTTGAACTCTCATTAAATTAGATTTACAGCCTCCCATATGTTTTCCTTTTAGTGATTTCTTTTAAACTTTACCTGTTTTCTAAAACTTCTTTTGAGCCTATATAATGACTACTCTGGATCAAATATGTCATTGATCTATTTTTTTCTTCTAGAAAATTTATTTTCTTTGATATTATAGCTATATAAAATGAAGTTTTAGTGCATACCTCTGTTAGATTTCTTGAACTATGAGGATGATCTTCAAATCTTTTCACTATCATTAGTCCAAGTCTATTTTATATAAATAATTTTTTTTTTTAAGAAATTTTTATCACATCAATGAAGAGATTAAAAGATTGAGATAAAAAATCTGAAACTAGTAGTTCAGGGCAGATGAGATGTCAACTAAATTTATCCTTTCCTAAAATATACTGCTTCACTGCATTCCCTTCTTGTGTGAAACATCTAGTAAATATAGTCTTATGGAGAAATAGATTTGAGAAATAATTTGGTGTTTTGTATTTTACTTTTTCATAACTTTTATTTATTGTTGTTCTAAAATGTTCTGAGGGGAAAGTAATAGTAATAAATACCAGTAGCAGTTCTAGGGATGGACACTGGCATTCTGTAGCGTGTAATTTAAAAACTTTCTATATAATTTGCAGAGCATTTTTTCTTAAGCCACCTGATCTTAACTACTCTTCTGGAATGTAAGAAATCTTTCTATCAGGGAGCTTTAGACTCAGCCTCAGGGATGTATTTACTGTCCCTGGATCAGTTATCCTGCCTCCACTGCTGTTTGCTCTTTCTCTTTCCTGAAAAACCCTTTCATACTCTCTGGTTCCTTCCCAGTCCCAACCATACTTATGGGTTAGCTCAAATCTTTTTCTTTTCTCAAAACCTTCTCTGATCTCCCTAGTTAACTGTCTCCTAAACTCCTTACATGGCTTATTTTGATTTCAGTTATTTTACAGATGACCTTTTCTGCCTTGTACCTGTTAGGTATCATTTCAGTATACATACATTTTAATATCTATATATACATATTATATATATACATATATATACATAATATATATGTATGCCATTGAATTGATTCCGACTCACAGAAACACTGTAGGACAGAGTAGAATTTCCCATAGGGTTTCCAAGCTTTCTGTAATCCTTACGGAAGCAGACTGCCACATCTTTCACCCATGGATTGGCTGATGGGTTTGAATGGATGTCCTTTCTGTTAGCAACTGGGTACTTAGCCACTGCATCACCAGGGAGATATGTATATATACATATCTTAAAATGGAAGTGGTAAGATCTGTAACACTAAAACACTTATCATGAAACCTTGTTGGTGGTTAATAGCTATGTGTTGATTCATTCAAATTAATGTCTGTTGAATAGCTGCTACACACCAGCTGCTGTTTTGGTTTTCATTGAAAATAACCCCAAGTTGAAGAAAGTATTCCTCATGGAATGCCCTAGCTAGTGGTGAGGAAGATATGTAAATAAGAATTTGATTTGATAACAGAGTGCCGTCTAGACCCCATGCTTTGGAAAAGAGGGGAGCTCTGCAGTGCAAATCAGAGTTTTGTCGGGGACTTAATATTTGGGTTGAATCCTGTCACAAGAAAAAAGGAAACAAATTCTAGGCAGAGGAAAAAGGGGACATGAAGGTATTTGCTACCTCAAAGTCATTGCCTCAATTGTAATAGAGACTGAATCTTAGCTGGAACCATAAGTTAAAGACTTTAGTATTTGTAAAACTGAAACCTGAAAACCAGTGTAAATTTAGCATGTATACATAGCTTTGGGAAACCTCATGTATCCTCATCTGAAATGATCTTGGTTCATTTCTTTTTTTGCTTCATATTAAAAGTCCTAAATACATGTCAAAATTGTCAAGATTCTTACAGGTATATGGTATCATTACAGTGGAAATAAGCTAATGCAGACTAATCTAAAATATCTTTCTTCAGGCAAACAAAATAAATGTTTCCCTTCCATCATTTTGGAGGGCTTAACACTAGAAGGTTAATGTCAAAACATTTTAAGAGTCTTACTAAGGTCAAATTTGTTTTCCCAGTTTTTAAACATGAGTAAAAATGGAATAAGATTTTATTTTTTTCTTTATAAACATTATTACTATTACTGTTAATAAATGCCATGAACACAAGTGGAAATTTGTGTTCGGTATCCCTAACCAACTTTCAACACAGGCACTCCTGCTGCGGTGTTTGTAAATGCAGCTCTTCACGTAAATGCTAGATTAGACTGAATGTTGAATTTGGAACAAGTGGCTTCACTCACTGTGGCCCAAATTAAACCTTTTTCTAAAGTTGCTATAGCAACATTATCTGTACCAAATGTCCTGCTCTAAAAAATAATTGGAAATGTTTCTTGTTATTTAAGGAAAAAATAAAATCACTATTAATTTTTTATACCCTACTACACAAAATGTATGATGTTCATGCAATTTTTTTAAAAATTAGCAAAAATCATGAATGGGTATATGTAGTTTTTATATAATTATAATAGAAAACTCAAGAAGAATAAGGATAAAAGATAAAATTATTTATATAATACATATATTTAAATAAAATATTTGAATAAAGATAACTTTTTTCTTTGTTTTTGAACAATACTTAAGAGCAGAGAGCCATGATAATTCCTTTGGGCTTTGTATGCATGAATTGTTTACCTGTTGGATCATGAGCAAGTTTCTTCACTATCTGGAGAAAGTTGAGGAGCAGCAAAAGTGTTCAGATTATTGATAAGACAGTAGATGAACAAATTAGAATCACATAAAAACACATGACAAATCAAGAAGCAGGGAGGTCCAAAATGTTTTATAAGGGTAACTCAAGAAACCCAAAGGAATATATACATCTAGAATTTGACCACAATAGCTACCTGTTGTAATAGAATTCCAGGTCCAGATGCATTTCTTTCTGAAAACAATTTTAGATCAAATCTATCAATAAATTGTTCTCATAAGAAATTATTAGGAGATATTGTATATAACATTTAGAAAAAGCAGACATAAATTTGAAGGAAGATAACCCTCACAAACAATATAGTATCTATTAGCTAGTTTTCTACGAATGTGTGCTCTCTGTAGTTTTGTTCAACATTTTAATATTACTGTTATTATTTTTTAATTTTGAAAAGGTACTTTCTTTTAATATAATTTTAATTCTAAAGTGCCATTTCATCTTCATTATCTCTGAGTGGGAGTCGCAGTAGGTCCTCAGCTTCATTTGTGAATCATGGATTGTATAGCCAAATATAGTTTTCTAGGCATCAGCTCCAGGTGTATAATACTTTTTTCTATGTATCGATTAGGCTTTCCTATTTAACAGCACTAGACCTCAAGATGAAAATGGCATATTCTGAGAAACAAGGTGAAAAATATATAAGCACCAACATTTGGAGAATACTTAAATCAATTTATTTGGAAAGTGAAAACATTTTGTTTGTCTAACCCTCCCCCCACCTCAATTCTCACTTCTCTTTCCACCAGGTATCAGCTATGCTGAATATTATGGTACAGCTCAAAGCAAACAAGAATAAGAAGGAGGATTTCCAGTTGCTGAGTTATTGGTTTTAAATAACTTTTGGGCACTAGTAGGTAGCAGCCAGTAGCTTCTATCACTCCTCCTGTAATAGAAGTTGACCATGAATTTAAAAGTTGTAGCCTTGCCCACAATTTTTTTAAAAAAAAGTATACACACACACCCCACATACACAATCATCAAATCCAAAGACAATTTTAAAACTGGAAATTGGTAGAGAATAGGGTTGTATTAAACTTTTCCACCAACAGACTAGGTTTTATCTGTTTAGTTACCAATTCTGTTATAATTATAATCCCAGTTATATGAATGCTTTTCTTTCCATCTACCTTATAAATCCAACTTATTTCTAGTTCTGTGTGTTTACCTGATTTGGAATGTTCTTTCTTAAGTTTCTGTGTGTATCTAAATCCTTTACATCTTATCCAAGAAATCATTCTTGATTGATGCTAATTTGTCATCCTTCACTATCTACTATCACTTGCTTTAGATAAAATGTTAGTCAAGTGAAGTATTTTAGAGCTTGTGTCCTGGAGTCAAGTTCAACTGAAGTTGAAATGACATATAAAATCCCAACATGTTGTGCATATACAAAAATGTGTTATGTATGAAGATCTTGTCTAAATATCAAAAACAATAGTGTTGACTCACAATTTTCTTACCCACTCCAGTGAATACAGATATCCTAGGTGACAATAATAAGAAGAGCAAAGATCTCTTTGATGCCACACCAAGTCACAGAGGCACCAGAGGAGGGAGAGTCAGCCTCTGCCTTTTCCACGTCTGTGGTCTCCTATACACAATGATGTTGATTAAGACGAATAAGTGAGAAAACATGGGTTTTTGAACCTGGATCTCAGGGAGAAATCAGCACTAGTATTGCAAGGGCATCATCAGTATATTTGTTGTTGTTAGTTACCGCTGTCTAGACTCTGAGTCAAGGAGAACTTATGTATAACAGAACAAAATGTTGCCTGGTCCTGCACCACGTTCATGATCGTTGGCATGCTTGAGTCTATTGCTGTGGTCATTGCATAGTGCCTTCTTACCTAGGGGCTTGTCTTCCAGCACTATATCAGATTATATTTTCTTCTGATCCATAAGATTTTCATTGGCTAAATATTTGAAAATTAGATTGTCAGGCCTTTTTCCTAGTCTGTCTTAGTCTGGAAGTTCCCTTGAAAACTGTCCGCATGAGTGACCCCGATGGTATTGGAAATACCAGTGGTATAACTTCTAGCATTATAGCTATATGCAAGCCACCACAGTACAACAAATTAACAGATGGGTGTTGGCATCAGCATACAGATGTTTGCAAATCAAAGGAATGGGATCACCTAAGGAGATAGTGTAGACAGAGAATAGTAATGATCTCCCAGAGGATCCCTGGGTCATATCAACATTTAAAGGTAAGTTTGGGTAAAAGAACAAGTGTCTTCGATGAAGACTAACTAGGAGCAAAAAGTAATTCAGGAGAAAAATCAGAAGCCAAGAGAATGAACTATTTAAAGAAAGAGGACATTGTAAAGCATAAGGAGGAATATTATAAATACTGAGACAGGTTTGCTGGATTTGTTAACGTAAAGATACGTGTACACATTTACAGAACCTTTTTGATGGAAACGTTGGCAAGCTGACAGATGGGTGTTAGAAGCAATGCTTAAATACTTTTAAACATAATTTCAATAAACAGGCTCTTCCTCATCATCAGAATACTTTCTGTTGCTGACAAGTACAACAGCCCTGAAGGGTAGAGTTTATGCAGGTGGCAGGGGCAGGAGCAGATATCATATAGGCGGTCTCCAAATTATAACCATCTGACTTATTAATGGATTCTCTCCTCTACCCATACTCGGGCCCACTTGACTGTCATGGAGCTTTAATGAACAAATTAAAATTAAAAACATAATGGGTTAAAAGGACATGTTTGCTCTCAAAGATACGTAAGGAAAACTAATCTGGGCAAAACAGGATAATTTATGGATTCAGGAGCAGAGCCCTTGGCAAGCAAGACTTGATGAGATGTCCTCAGCAGGAGGAGGGTTGGGGTGTGGTGAGAAGGCCAGGGAGAAATGGGTATGAGAGACGGAATTCTTCCCTTTTTCTATCTGAATGTTTCATCTTATTCTCCTGCTATTTTTATCTATAAAAATAGTTTTTCTCAAAGTTAAGTTTGCTGAACTACTACATTACCAGCATCTGGGGACTTTGTTGAAAAAGCAAATTCCTTGCCCTACCCTGAACCTAATGAATCAACATGTCTCTAGGTGGAGCCTGGGAATTGGTGTTTTTTATAGTTTTGCCAAGTGATTCTTAAGCACAATAATGTTGGAGAAACACAATATTAGAGTGATTCATTAGGTGTAGAGTAGGCTTGGATTTAAAGTGCATATATTTTTAGGAAGATTAAGGGTTACTAGTTCACAGATCTGTCAGTTTGTCATACTGTGGTGACTTGCATGCTGCTATGATGCTAGAAGCTATGCCACCAGAATTTAAAATATCAGCAGGGTCACCATGGTGGACAAGTTGCAGTGTAGCTTCCAGACTAAGACAGACTAGGAAGAACAGCCTGGGGGATCTACTTCTAAAAATTAGCCAGTGAAAACTCTTTAGATCACAACAAAGTGTTTTCCAATATAGTACTGGAAGATGAGCTCCCTAGGTTAGAAGGCACTTAAAGCACACAGTGGCTGAAACAATGGACTCGAGCATACCAATGATTGTGAAGATAGCACAGGACCAGGCAATGTTTTGTTCTGTTGTACATGGGGGTCACCATGAGTTTGAGCCAACACAACAGCAACAACAACAGTCCGTAGATCAGTTATATTGGAAGAATGAAAGTTATGTTTCTGAAGGGTGTGAGTTATTGAGCCCAGAATTATTGGGGTTCAGGTCAAGTCCAGGCAGGGTCCCATTTGAAACAGAATGTGGGCACAGTGTCCCTAGTGGTCTGGATAGAGAATGAGGATGTGTTTGAGAAAATGAGAAAAAACAAAAAACTTTGCCAAATTAAAAATTTCCATAAAACTAGTTTTGTGCCTAAGAAAGGATCATTTCTTACCATCTTCTCCTTCATCCCATCATTCACATGCTGGATATTAATGATTAGACTTCTGTGGAATGATCTGGGAATTGAATTGCCATTTATAATTCAATTTTCAGATTAAAAAAACTATTCTTAGTTTATGGAATGCTTTGTAGAGGAATTTAGGTGGGATACAATTTTTTTTTTTTTAACTGTTATATATTTACTGGTATCTTTCAAAATGTGAGATTGGGTTGCAAAGAAATAGCACAGCATTTATGTGGTTAATACTTTCCTATAACACCTTTGCTAAATTTTGGAACTATTGTCTAGTTGTTTTGAGAGTGTGTAACTTACATCTGATTACTTAGTATTTCATAATAATGACAAGTTTTTTGAATTAATATTTGAAACACGTTATCTGAAAAGGATGTTGGTGTTGCTTCTATATGCATGTGAGAGTGCCTTATAGGTTAAAAACAAAATTATTGTCATTTTCAGAGTATTGATGGTCAATGGAGACAAGGGACAGGGTATTTGAACTCTGAACATTTTAGAAAAATTCAAAGAATTTCCTTCCTGAACCTCAGAAAGAACAATGATAACTGAATGGGAAATATAATATGGATTGCATAAGAAAATATATCTGGTTTCCTAATATTTTTAGATAATTGACCAAGTTCTGAAACTTCAGTGATTTTTTTCCCCATTCAATTGAATTTTTCCCCATTCTTCTGAAGGAATTGAATGTAAAGCTAATGAGAAAGGCAACTTTGCAAAGCCCCTATCTTCATCATTAATTTATTACATTTTTCTAATAAGAACCTGCTCTAACTCAGCTGAGGATTTCAGAAGATTTTTTTCCCCCTTTGGGGAAAAAGAGAGAAAAATTTGGTATGTATTCAAAGCCATGTGATGCTTTACTTCTCTGAAAACATATTATAGTGGCATTTGATTGGTTTGAATTCCTGATTTTTAGCCTAGGGTAAAGCAAAGGTAAACTAGGGCTGTACTTACCACCAAGCAAGAAGAGCCAGGAGCAGAGCATATCCTTTGGATCTGGGTTCCCTGCATTGAGAAGCTCCTAGACCAGGGAAAAATTGATGACAAGGACTTTTCCCCAGACCTGACAGATAGAGAAAGGCTTCCTCTGGAGCTAGGACCCTGAATTCAGGCTTATAGCCTCTTAACCTGTGAAAGAATAAATTTCTCTTTGTTAAAGCCATCCACTTGTAGTATTTCTGTTATAGCAGCACTGTAACAGTCCACCACTCATCTGTCAGTTTGTTGTGCTGTGGTGGCTTGCATGTTGCTGTGATGCTGGAAGTTATGCCACCAGTATTTCAAATATCAGCAGGGTTACCCATGGTGGACAGGTTCCAGTGGAGCTTCCAGTCCAAGACAGACAAGGAAGAAGGACCTGGGAGTCTACTTCTGAAAAAATTGACCGGTGAAAACCTTATAAATAGCAGCAGAAAAACCATCTGATATAGTGCCAGGAGATGAGCCACAAAGGTTGGAAGGCACTCAAAATATGCCTGGGAAAGAGCTGCCTCAAAGTAGAGTCGACTTTAATAACGTGGATGAAGTCTAACCTTCAGGACCTTCATTTGCTGATGTGGCATGACTCAAAATGAGAGGAAACAGCTGCAAACATCCATTAATAATTAGAACATGGAATGTATGAAATATGAATCTTGGAAAATTGGACATCATCAAAAATGAAATGGACTGCATAAAGATCACTAGCCTAGGCATTAGTGAGCTGAAATGGATGGTATTGGTCATTTTGAACCAGGCAATCATATAGTCTATGTCATGGATTGAATTGTATCCCCCCAAAATATGTGTCAGCTTGGTTAGGCCATGTTCCCAGTATTGTGTGGCTGTCCTCCATTTTGTGATTGTAATTTTACATTAAAGAGAATTAGGGTGGGATTGTAACACCCTTACTAAGGTCATATCCCTGATCTAATGTAAAGGAAGTTTCCCTGGGGTATGGCCGCACCACCTTTTATGTTACAAGAGATAAAAGGAAAGGGAAGCAAGCAGAGAGGGGGAAATCATACCACCAAGAAAGCAGTTTCAGAGGCAGAGCATGTCCTTTGGACCTGGGGTTCCTGAGCAGAGAAGCTCCTAGTCCAGGGGAAGACAGATAAGAAGGACATTCTGCCGGAGCCAACAGAAATAAAGCCTTCCCCTGGAGATGATGCCCTGAATTTGGAATTTTAGCTTACTAGACTGTGAGAAAATAAATTTCTCTTTGCTGAAGCCGTCCACTTGTGGTATTTCTGTTATAGCAGCCCTAGATGACTAAGACAGTCTACTATGCCAGGAATGACAAATTGAAGAGGAATGGCATTGCATTCATTGTCAAAAAGAACATTTGAAGATCTGTCCTGAAGTAAACACTATCAGTGATAGGATAATATCCATATGCCTACATGGAAGACCTGTCAATACGACTATTATTCAAATTTATGCACCAACCACTAAGGCCAAATGTGAAGAAATTAAAGATTTTTACCAACTTCTGCAGTCTGAAATTAATCAAATATGCAATCAAATTGCATTGATAAGTACTGGTGATTGGAATGTGAAAGTTGGAAACGAAGAAGAAGGATCAGTAGTCAGAAAATATGGCCTTGGTGGTAGAAATGACACCGGAGATCGCATGATGGAATTTTGCAAGACCAATGACTCATTCATTGCAAATACCCTTTTTCAACAACATAAATGGTGACTATACATGTGGACCTCACCAGGTAGAATACACAGGAATCAAATTGACTACATCTGTGGAAAAAGATGATGGAAAACCTCAATATCATCTGTCAGAACAAAGCTAGGAACCGACTGTGGAACAGAACATCAATTGCTCATATGCAAGTTCAAGTTGAAGCTGAAGAAAATTAGAGCAAGTCCATGAGAGCCAAAATATGACCTTGAGTATATCCCACCTGAATTTAGAGACCGTCTCAAAAAATTGATTTTATGCATTGAACACTAATGACCAAAGACTAGACAAGTTGTGGAATGACATCAAGGACATCATACATGAAGAAAGCAAGAAGACATTAAAAGGGGAGGAAAGAAAGGACCAAAATGGATGTCAGAAGAGACTCTGAAACTTGCTTTTGAATGTAGAGTAGCTAAAGCAAATGGAAAAAAAAATGATGAAGTAAAGTAAGGCTGAACAGAAGATTTCAAAGGGCAGCTCGAGAAGACAAAGTAAAGTATTATGATGACATGTGCAAAGACCTGGGGTTAGAAAACCAAAAGGGAAGAACATGCTCAGCATTTCTCAAGCTGAAAGAACTGGAACAACAACAAAAAAAAAAATCAAGCCTAGAGTTACAACACTGAAGGATTCTATGGGCAAAATTTTGAACAATGCAGGAAGCATCAAAGAAGATGGAAGGAATACACAGAGTCATTATACCAAAAAGAATCTGTCAATGTTCAACCATTTCAAAAGGTAGCATATGATCAAGAACCAATGGTATTGAATGAAGAAGTCCAAGCTGCACTGAAGGCATTGGTGAAAAACAAAGCTGCAGGAATTGACTGAATACCAGTTGAGATGTTTCAACAAATGGATGCCGTACTGGAGGTGCTTACTCACCTATGCCAAGAAATTGGTAGATAGCTACCTGGCCAAGTGACTGGAAGAGATTCATGTTTGTGCCCATTCCAAAGAAAGGTAATCCAACAGAATGGGGAAGTTATCTAACAATATCATTAACCTAACACAGAAGTAAAATTTTGCTGAAGATCATTCAAAAGCAGTTGCAGCAGTACATCTACAGGGAGCTGCCAGAAATTCAAGCCTGATTCAAAAGAGGTCATGGAATGAGGAATATCATTGCTAATGTCAGATGGATCTTGTCTGAGAGCAGAGAATACCAGAAAGATGTTTACCTATGTTTTATTGATTATGCAAAAGCGTTCAACTTTGTGGATCTTAACAAATTATGAGTAACATTGCAAAGAATGAGAATTCCAGAACACTTAATCCTGTTCATGCAGAATCTATATGTAGATTAGAGGTGGTCATTCAAACAGAACAAGGGGATAACGCATGGTTTAAAGCCAGGAAAGGTGTGTATCTGGGTTGTATTCTTTCACCATACCTATTCAATATGTATGCTGAGCAAATAATCCAAGAAACTGGATTATATGAAGATGAATGGGGCATCACCATAACACCTAATAACACCAACAACAGGACTGTATTTAAAAGAAGATATGTTTCTTATCATCATAATCAACTTTTTTCTTTTTTTTTTGGTGTTATAAGAGTCATCAGTGTTTTTTCCCCAGTAAAATTGCAGCACTCCTTCTTCACACTTGACAATTTCTTTCCTTTCTGGTTTTGAGCATTAATGTTCAAGCATACTGAGATTTTCACTAAAAGTCCATTCAGGTAGACTCAGCACCAGGTGAATAGTTTCTTTCTAGGATGAGAGCTTCACTTGCATAGGCAGTATAAGCTTCAGAGTCCTCATCTATATGATGTAGCATTGTTGTTAAAATTTAGCAAAGTAATTTCTAAAATACGGCTGCCGCATCATAGGCACTTAATAAACACATGTTCCTTTCTCTTCTTTTCGAGAGACAGCTTATTTCTGAAACTGACATACCAGCTGCCATGAGTGTCCCAAATGTTCTGAAGACTACAAGGTGGCCAGAAGCAGTTGGGGCCTATGCTGAGGGTAGTGAGGAGCCCACAGTGCAACATCTCAATAGATCAGCAACAGCAACAAGGTGATAGGAAAATAAATTGGATATCTAGTCATTTATGATTTAAGATACAGATAAAAAAAAAAAAAGACTCAGTATTTACAGTCTTGAGACTTTTGCTTATTTAATTCCCATATTAATCTTGCAAAGTGAAGTCGATAATATTCCTGTATAGAAGGGGAAACTGAGGTTCAGAAAACCAATGTAACTTGTCTAAGGCCACAGCAGAGTAGTAACACAATGATGTTTGATAAGACTTTGCCTAACACAGTGACCTATACTGCTGAATGTCAGTATGTTGTCTGTTCTTCATGTCAAGGAATGGCAAGCATCAAACTCCTCTCTTCATAAATTCCATCCTTCAGTCTATGGCAAGCACAGAAATCTGAAGAGATATAGGTATTATATCAGAGTGATGACATTCACATTAGAGTTCAATAGCCATGGGTTTGAATCCTGATTCCACCCCTTGCTAGCTATGTGTCTTTGGCATAGTTACTAAACTTTTTAAGCTTCATATTATCATCCAAAAGTAGGTATAATAATGGTCCTCACTTCACAGAGTAATTCAAGGATTATTTGAAATAAAGCTTATAAAACTTTTAATACGGTTTCTGGCATAGCATTATATGTTTATTGTTAATGGCAATAAGACATTGTAGTTGAGAAATGTTTCACTAAGTTTGAATGAATGAATTCTTGCATCAGAATCCCCGGGGATCTTGTTAAGTAGGAGGTTCCTGGTCCCAGCTCTACACCTAATGAATCAGAATATCTGAGCGGTGGAGGATGGGAATTGGCTTTTTAACAAGGTGCCCAAGTATATTTGACATGTACTGCTGATAGTATCCATCATCTATTCACCCCTCTCCTGGAAACCATACCCCAATTTCCATCTGGCAGATATACCCCAACTCCCCTGGCCACAGAGACTGGTACTGACCTGTCCTAATCAGAGCTGATGTGATATAATTATGCTTTTGTGGGAATGCCAGGACAAAGATAAGCACTCTCTCCTGCCAGATGTGGACCTGAAAGGATGTAGTCTTGGGAATGCTGTCAGATATCTTGTGACCACAAGGGAGAATGCCTGTCTGAGAATGGAGTCAACCCAGAGAAAGCAGGACCAAAAGATGGAGAGACACAAGTCTCATGCAGCAGGTGTCATTTGAGAATCTGGTCTAGCTATATCTAAGGCCAGACTGGCTCCTGCACCTTTCAGTTATAGAGCCAACTTATTTACTTTTTGCTTAGACCATTTTGGATTGTATTTCTTTTTGTTACATGTCACCAAAAGCCCTAAAAAACCAGATAACACACATGCAATTATTTTGTCAAATACATACTCTGAGTCTTAATTTCACATCCCTACAGTTTTCTATCTTGTCACATTAGGCTGGACCACATGTGGACCACCAGGACCAACAAGTCTTTTGCCTAAACTTGTTGTTAGCTGCCTTTGAGTCAGCTCCTGATTCATGGCAACCCCATACACAACAAAATAAAATGCTGCCCAGCTCTGCGCCATGCCCATGATGAGTTACAGATTGGACCATTGTGATTGATAGGGTTTTCTCTGGTTGATTTTTGGAAGTAGATCACCAGGCCTTTCTTCCTAGTCCATCTTAGTCTAGAAGCTTTACTGAAACCTGCTGAGCATCATAGCAACACTCACGCCTTCACTGATAGACGGGTGGTAGCTTCTCATGAGGTGTACTGGTTGGGAATTGAACCTGAGAATTCTACCACTGAACCACCAGTGCCCTTTTGGCCAGGCAGGAAAATGAATGAGTTAAACAAACTGTGAGTTAGAAATATGCCACTTGCTTCTCAAATCCAAGGAAAACATCAAGGCAAATCTATGTTAAATGCCCACCCTCAGTGTTAGTGAGACAATGGGGTTTACAGGGACTAGAGTTTTGGAGACCTCCTGCCTCCTTTAAAGGGAACGGCTGCTACTCAGCTCTAGCCAAAAGTCACCAGGTGTGAATACAGTCCCAGCATTATCAGAGTAGTCAGGCATCCTGAATTTCATATGAAACCCTGAATTTTAAACATTAACAACTAATTCAGATTTTTAAAACATGTCGTCCAGGCCAACACAATGTGGACCTAAATGTACAAACACAGAATCCATTTGTGACCTCCTAGGTAGACCTTCCAAGATGTGATAGAGAAGAGAGTTAATGAGGGCCCTTTCACAAATAGGAAATTACCCCAGGTCATCTCCAGCCACATGGGAGAGAAGAAAGAGAAAAAATTGAAATTTCTTTACTCCACCCACAGACTATCTTGGTGGTGGCATTTCGGCTTCCTAAGGATGCATTATGCTCTTGACTCATATAAATTCTTCTGCTCACAGGGCAGGAAGCCTTTATCTCCTTCTAGAAATTAGGGTATGTTGGTAACAGTGTCTACTCACCTGCGTTCTTATGCTTCCCTTCGTAAATCTGGTAGGGACATGTTTTTGTTATGGATTCATTTAAACAATAGTAATCTCCTCCTGCCCAACATATATTCATTTCACTTTTAGAGTTCCAGATAGCTGGGTAGGGCACAAACAGCCATTGATAAAATGAAGAAATGTCATGCCTTTCCAAGCCATTTCTACAAGACTGGAGGGCCAATGACAATTGACACCACATGGCCTTCTCCTTTTGAACATTTGTATGTGGTTGGAAGCAGGCTAAAATGAACATGAAAGGTAATCAAGAGAAAATCAAGATCCCAAGAAGGTTAACATGAAACCTTCGTGATGTGAGGTAGTGGTCCCCTACTTTGCCTTCATACTAGTGAGAAAGTAGAGGGACATAGCTTATGGTTGCCCAGCTCCCAATAATCCATTTCTACCATATCTCCTATCTCAGTCCTCTCCACATTCTTAAAAGCCTTCAGGATCCTGGGCTATTGCTTTAATTTCTAATTTCTGGGCTATTGTCCTAATTTTCCTTTACTCCAGGAAAATTGGGAGAATTGGGGAACAAATATAGAACTATTGCTCAGTTGATCAGAGAAGGTTCCTGATCCAGGAGTAAAAATTTGCTGTGTTCTTGACTAGCTAAGGTGAGGGAGAGGGGTTAAAAAAATCTCAATATAAACCAAAGGTTTAAGGAAGATAGGAGTGGAACAAAGACAAGATTTTATTGAGTTGCTGGCCAGAAGTATATGAAATCAAAGACAGCTGAGTAAGACATCTCACAAACTAAATAGGGTTTCTAATTCTACACGGGCTGCAACAATGTGCTCCGGCAAAACAATGATTATGAGGATGGCACAGGACTGGGCAGTGTTTCGTTCTGTTGTACATAAGGTTGCTATGAGTTGGAACCAACTTGATGGCACCTAACAGCAACAACACTATTCTACACTACGGCTTGGATAGTTTTGTCCTACTCAAGACAACTAGTTAAACAGCTAAAAGCGTGTGGTAGACATTACTAGTATTTACCAATATCTGGTTCTTCTCCCATTCCTAGTATATGTCTTTTCTTCCCAGTGCTTTGCAATTAGGCAGGGCCATGTGATTAGTTCTGAACAATGGACTGAACCGTGCATGAAGTAGGTATGAGGTCTTTATGCACTTCTCTTCTCTTGCAAAAAGACCACATTGTGAACCTGGTACAGGTTCAGTTGGTAGAGTCACTGTCAACCTGAGATCCAGAGTAACCATGGGGAGGAGAGGCCCGTGCTGACTAAAAATGGACATGTAACATTGGCAAAAAAAAAAAAAAGCTTTTGTTGTGTTAAGCTCATGGAATTTTAGAGTGAATTTTTATCGCAGTACAGTAAAGTCTGCCTTGACTAATAGAAAGGGATGCTGAGAATGTAAAGAGATTGCCTTGTCTCTGAGTCCAGGAGAAAACAATTAAAAGCAGGGAAGCAGTTAATGTCCTCTCGTCTTCCTTTAATCCTTGATCTCCACACAAAAAAAATGTACCAGTTCTCTTAATCTTCAGTTCTGTATTTCTTCATAAGCCAGCTTTACAAAGTAAAAGTAACTGGCAAACATGTAAGTACACAGCTTAGTCTTGTGCATAATTTTTAAAAAATTTTATGTATCTAAATGCATTCATGAAGGGAAACATTAGCATGACAAGTTGATGAGAAGTTGGTTTCCAGTTCTGCTGGTCTTACTGTTCTCTACTGAATATCCTCTTGGTAGCAAAAACCTATCTTCTTCTCTTCCTAAGATATCCCATGTCCTAGGGGATTTTTCTGCTCTATTAAAAACACACACTCAGAAAATACTGAATTAAATGAATTCATTCATTTAGTCTTTCAACACACATCTTCTGTGCAGCAGGCATTATGGCTGTATCTACCCTCAAGGGAGCTCTCAGGTTAGCGGGAAGGCTAACATGCAAATAAGTCCTCTACTGTGAAGTGTGCTGCAAAAGACATCTGCACAAGGAGCAGGGACTGGAAGAAGCAAGCTCATGTGCTGTAGTGGTCTTGGGCTGTCAAGGAAAGATTTACTGAGAAGGACATGGTGACTTTTGCTGCTTAAAAGGTTATTCTGATGAAACTGGTGGACAGTTGGAGAAGGGTGATATTGGAGGCAGGGAACCACATTGAGCAAGAGGAGATGGAGTTATAAACTAGGAGAGTAGCAAGGGGGTGGAGAAGACGGGACACATGGCAGAGATATTGGGAGGTAGGAACCAATTAGGATTTGAGGACTGAAGAAGAGGAATCTAGGAATATTTTAGATCAAGGGTCAGCAAACTCGTTCTGTAAAGGGCTAGATTTAAATAAATATTTTAGGTTTTATGGGCCACGTACATCTCTTATTGCATAGTCGTCTTCTTTCTCTCTCTCTCTTTTTTTTTTTACAACCCTTTAAAAATGTAAAATCTGTTCTTAGCTCAGGGCAGGAATTTGACCCAAAGGTAATATTTGGCCAATCCCTGTTCTAGACTAAAACATTTCAAGGGATTATGTATTGAGTTAGATAAAATTCCGAGGGACACAAAAGCTTAAGGTTTAGAAAGGATGTTCATCCTGAAAAGCAAACTGGAAAGTACTGACCATTACTACTAAGTTTTTTTTTTTTTTTTACTGTTTTACCACAGATAGACAAGCTCCCTTTCATTAAGACTGAAATTTTGGTGTTTTGATCAAATTGCTCTTTATTGTAAAATCTGTTTTTAGAACATGCCCTTTGTTTTAGAAAATAAACCTTTGAGTCATTGCTCTTGTAGTGTTTTTAGTCTGAGTCCTACATGTCAAGTATATACTTATTGTGTTGCGGTTGTCAGTTCTTGGTTATAATATCTTACATACTTGGGATTAAGAATATAAATTTCTTTTTTTGTAGATGCATTTTGGTCTAGTGTGTAAATGCTCAGTACATGTTATTTGAGTCAATGAATGATGATGATATAATTTCAATTGAAAATATGAATTTATGTTCATTTAAAAAATAACCATCAGTTTCAGAAGGCTTATAGGTTTCTAATGTTGTGAGTGTATATAGAAGTTTGTAGGGATATTCTTCAATAACATTTGTAACTTTGCATTTAGATTAGAGGACAAGGGCCAAGAAATATTTTTATTATATCTTACACAGAATTTCCAGGCCTTCATGTATAGAAAATTGCTCCTTTTTTTCTGATTATTATAGATTTAAATACACATACACGTGCATACAGTTAAGGCTTGATTATGTGAGATGTGGATTAACTGGTTTATAGATTAATAGGTTTGTACATTAGCCTGTTTTCAGATGGAGGTGGTTAAGGTGCAACAGGGATTTGGGATTAGGTCACTTGAACTACAGGAGCATGTAATCATGATGTGGGTTATTAGCCCTGATTATCACCTCCCCAGTGGTTGCAGGATAGGATTCTACACCTGGAGTCATGCAATCTGGCGCCCTTGATCTACTCCTTTAATAGCCCTGCCCCTACCCAAAGTTTGGTCCTTGTCTTAGGCTGGGTTCTCCAGAGAAGCAAAACCAGAAAAGTGTATAAATATATATATAGAGAGAGATTATATCAAGGAAACAGCTCACGTGATTGTAGAGGTTAGAATGTCCCAAGTCCACAGATCAGGGTAGAGGCCTCTCCCAAGTCACACAGCTGCAGAAGCTGGCAAGCCCAAGGTCGGAAGGTTGGAGAGCAGGGCTCCCACTCACAGGCTGTGCAGATCGATGAATCCCAGGTTCAGCAGATAAGCTGACAGCTCAAGTCCCAAGAACGGGAGATGAGATGACAGGAAGCAGCCGCAGGATCCAGAGAGAGCAAAAAGCCGAACATCTGCTTATATACAGATGTGGGCCACACCCCCAAGGAGACTTCCTTTCATCTGATTGGCTACTCACAGTATATTCAATCATGGGAGTGATTACATTAAAACACAGAGAATCATGGCCCAGCCAAGTTGACACACAATCCTCAGCTTCTGCACTTTGGAGAGCTGTCCTTCAACTCCAATCTCATAATTACCTAATTTATCAGCCTCACTGGGAAATGAGATTTTTTTAGATCCCAGGTGTAGTTTATCCAAGTGTTTGATTGATATACAAACTGGCTAATCTGCTCAGACTTAATGAGGAGTTTACTGTAGTTTTATTTGAACTGTGTGTGGTGTTATATGTAATCTACTGTATTCCCACCCACTCCCAAAAAGTTATCCCTGATAATCAAGTATATTCCTCTCTCTAAATTTCCCTATAAATGAAATTCCATAGAACTCTGACCAATTCTGTTTCATATTCTAAACAAATCCATTCCATTTCAAGGGTTCTATGATATAACCCAATTTGTTTTCCATGTAATACTCATGTAATAGTGTAAATTTGTCCAATTTACAAGTTTGGTTTTTGATATTCAACTCCAAATAACCAGGCTGAAGTCGATGTCAACTTAGAGAATGATTTCTAAAATCTTAGAGCTATTTGAAAATTAGCAAACCAGCCATGCTCTTCAATTCTTTCCCCCAAAATGTGTTTGCTTGATGGCAACATTAATATCTTTTAACTTTTTACTGAATTCTTTAATTCTAAGATGTAACAAGGAAATACATGTAAAAGAGCTTAAGGAAAGGAAAAAAAAAAAAAAAAAAGCACCAAGTAAGAATGTACTACTATTATAAACCACAATCCACAGAGTGCTTTGCTGTTTCAATACCAGAAGAAGAATGAACACAATGGGTTCCTCTGCCTGAGAAGGAGATATTAGAAATATGTAAGAAGAAGAACAAATTTATGAATCTAAGTGTCAAAGAAAAGTGAGTGAAGAGAGAAAGAAAAACAGTGAAAAAACAACATCAACAAAAACCATAGCTCTTGCTGGTCTCCTTCCAAGCTGCATGCCTCTTCTCTCAACACCCTGTATAAAGGAAGTAGGAAGAATATTGAAAATTCTTAGGAAGACTGGAGGCAGAGCACAAAGAGCTACACAGTCTTAATGTGTTTCTGAATGAAAGCTGTGGGTGTGAAAGCAGAGGGAGCTTTGTTCCCCTGAGTATTTCCATGAGTCACATCTTATAGCTTCTTGTTAGATCTCTGTTAGAACACTCAGGTAAACCTTGGAGAATATGTTTACCTGTTAGAGGTCATAGCTATGATTTTGCATGTACCATGTTACATCTGGTACCATGTTGCTGATTCAGATTGCTCAGTGTGCCTTGTTTGCCTTTGGAATACCTCTAGCTCCCTTGTGCATTGCTAAACATTTTTATTTTCTGCCTCAATTCTGTAAATTTAAATGTTTAAACACTATAATAAAATTAAAGTGCCTGAGACAGTGTAGATAATCAGTAAATGCAATCTCCCCTCCCCTTTTCCCCTTTCTCAGTGTTTTGCACTGCCAAGCTTCATCTTCAGTGCCCAGGGATCCAAGGGTGTTGTTCTGTGGGGCCTAGAAATCTCACCACACTGAAGGCCTCTTCCTACCTCCTCCCTGCCCTCAGAGCATACATACCTCTGGTAGTCATCAAAGCTATTCAGATATGTCCAGTTTTCTGCCTCCCAGGCATATCTGCCTCCTGTGGTTGGGTAAGGTCCAATGACTAGTTCTGGTTATTGAGTTGGAAGAAATAAAGAATTATCTCTTTCAGGTCAAGGCATTTAATTTCTAGTGCAAGACCCTCCAGAGTGCTTTTTTCTATGCTCTAGTGACTGGCCATGTTTGAGATAGTGGCTACTCTATCACTATATTTGTAGTTATCAGTCTTATAACAACTTAGTTATAACTTAGTTGAATTTTAGGAGAGATTCTAGCTGTGAAATATTAAGGCCATTTCATTTTTCCAAAAAAAAAAAATTTGCTTCACGAGTTTTAAACAAATGCCAGAGTGAAGAGATGTGGAGCAGAGCTCCAGCTAACCTGCCAAGGGCGTGTAGCAACAGCTATAAACCATTGTTTTCAGAAGTCAGTACGTTTTGGAATATATTCTACTGTAGCATGACCTTGCCTACCCTGACTGACACACTGTCCAATACCTCTCTCCCTCATCAATATACATTAAAGTATGAATTCACTGAGGGCAGAGACCTTGTCTCTCTTGTAATGTTCTCTTATGTATCTGCATAGTCCTAGAACATGGGCAATAGTCACTCATTAAGTATTTGTTTACTGTAAAAATAAATGAAGACTCTACTTATTGCTCAGGTGACAATAGATTGTAATGGGAGGTTAAACAAATGTAGTGACTCATGCAAATGAGTCACAGATCTATTAGCTAAAAGTATCATAAGTTTTTGTTCCTAATACTACTTAATAGTGATTGTAGACACACTGGCAGGCTGGCATACGAGATGATTTTAATTAGACCAGTTATTTAAGCTCCTTCAGAAAACATTACTTGGGCAGCTACCTGCCCAGACTTATGAGTAGAGAAGACTCTGAACCTGCATAAGAATAGATATGAATTATTGAAGGAGCTAACTGGCACAACTGAGAGAAAGAGAGAGAGAGAGAGAGATCCTTGACAGTTGTATTAAGTAAGACCTAGTTAATTAACCCATCACTATATTTGTAGTTATCAGTCTTATAACAACTTAGTTATAACTTAGTTGAATTTTAGGAGAGATTCTAGCTGTGAAATATTAAGGCCATTTCATTTTTCTAAAAAATAAAAACAACCCTGCTTCATGAGTTTTAAACAAATAAAAAAAGTTTCATTTATTTTGTTATCTGGAATTTTCTTCTTCAGAATACTTTCTAAAATACATTCAGATGGGAAGATTTTATATGATAGACACACTACTGTGTGATTATAATCCTTGCGTACTAAGAGCAATTACAATAAATGTGTAAGCATCTGCTAAGAGGCGCATTGGGAACTCAGTAGCAGGCTGAGGGAAACTAGAAACATGTGAGAACATTTCTCAGAGGCCTAATGAGCTTGTAAGAGCTGGATCCTGAGAGCTGTCCAATTATGGCCTGCAAAGGTCAATCAAATGAGTTCCAGCCAAGTCATCTAGGGTGGGTTAGGGCAGCATTAGTGTGCAGGGGTGATAATCAGTGCTCAGGCAGGTGGTAGTGTTGGGGTCCTAAGTGCTATCTCTGCTTTCTATTAACAACTGCCAGGTGTTCTGGTATGGAAAATAGAAATGGGGCCAAGAAGGGAGATCAGGGACTTTGGGTCCTAGCAAAGCAAGTTGGGCTTCAGAGTAGAATCTCAGTTCAAGTGGGGGACCAAGCAAAAACCTCGGAGAATGCTAGTCAGAAAATGAAAATAGACAATCATCCCCTGGGGAAAATTACATTAAATGATTTTTTTAAATAGCCATTTATATTCTTATAAAGACAAGAATGACAGGAGATGTGGGTGTGGGCATAGCTGGCAGGGAGTGGTGGAGATTTCTTTCCTGACAATGATTGTCTTCTGCATTTGCTTGAAACTATGGAAGTTATCCAGTCTTAAAATTTTCTTAAGTTTTACTTTCTTACTTGAGTATTATTAGTTTCCTTTTTTCTCAGAATTTGGCCTCTTCATAAATTGGCAAAAATGAAGAGATTCTAGATATTGTAAATATTCAACAATAGAGTAATTTTTTTATAAAAGGGATATAAAATATTTAAATTGAATTATCACAATTAACTATACCTTGCTTTGTAACTAAAAATCATAGTTATTCATAATATATTTAAATGTTTGTTAAAAAATGCACTTTTAAATTTATTATGAGTTATAAAACATTTAGTCCTTAACTGATTCATCTCTTTTCATCCTCGTCTTGAGCAATATCATCTCCACTCATGATTTTTACTCTGTGATATTATACCTCAATAAGACAGTGTAATATTTTGAGTTAGATTGCAGGTTATGGGATCACACTGCTGGAGTTTGAATCTTGGTTCTTAAATGTGTGATCCAATTAACTTACTAATGGTAACACTTAAGCTTGAACTTCTACATCTGTAACATTGATAATAGTTTTTGCCTCATAAGGTCATTTTGGCCATTAAATGGAGTTACAAATGTAACGTTCCTCGACCTTATTAAATGATCTGTCAATAGAAAAAATTCACTATCTATATATATGAGCATCAGATCTGTATATGTAACTGTTTATTGGCAAAGTCCACAGGGATGTTGAACAGGAGTAACACACTCAGGCTTTTCAAAACAGAAATCATCGTATTCACCTCTAAATTAACTTTCTCTCTGAAGTCTCTGCCCAATTCCTTTGATTCTTATTTTATGGATATAATCAGTCTCCAAGATCCGATTTTACTTCATAAATGTCTACCATTGCCTTTGGTCAGCCCCCCAACTTAGTCCCCCCTCACTCAGCTACACTTTTGTATTGGTCTCCTGCCTTGTCTTCTTTTCTCTGCCTCTTATAGTTTTCCACATTTCTGGAAATGCTATAGCTCTATTTCTGTAATTTTCCAGTCTGATTTTTATTTCAAGAATTAGGATTCTGGGGTAGAAAAAGCATACAAGGATCCCATTATGCAAGTGTTTGTAAAAAATTGGTCAAGTCTAAGAACATTCTGAGGACGCAGGACCAAACTTACAAAGCGCTGAGCAAGCTCAGGGGATCTGGATTTGCCTGGCAAAAAACCAAAACAAACAACAAAAACACCATTATGGGTGGGGAGGAGAGGAAGATGTGGTCCTCTCTGAGGCCAGACTAACTCAGAAGAACCCTAGAGCTATACTGTGTAATATGGTGGCCACTAGCCACAGGTGGCTGGTTCTGACCACTTGAAATGTGGCTAGTTTCGAAATGAAACGTGCTCTAACTGTAAAATGCACACCACATTCTGAAGACTTAGTACAAACATGATGTAAAGTATCTCAATAATATTTTAGTATTCATTACATGCTGAAATGATAATATTTTGGGTATACTGAATTAAATAAAAATATATTATTAAAGTCAGTTTTACCCATTTTTTCTTTTCTAAATGTGACTAATAGAACATTTAAAATTGCATATATGGCTCACATATTTCTACTGGACAGCCCTAGAGGATGGAATACCATACCCATTGCCGTCAAGTCGATTTCGACTCATAGCGACCCTATAGGACAGAGTAGAACTGCCCCACAGAGTTTCCAAGGAATGCCTGGTGGATTCAAACTGCCAACCTTTTGGTTAACAGCTGTAGCTCTTAACCACCATGCCACCAGGTTTTCTGAGGATGGAATAACGTCCTATAATTACTTATTCTTTTCTAAAGGGATTTGGAACAGGGAATACATATCTTTAGTCTGAAACCCGGAGATGCTCTCGAGGAACATAATATCCTATTTTGGCAGGGTCATTGCAGGGCCAATTTATACACTCAGGAGTTCCTAGGGCCAGCTGTAAACAAAAACAGACCCACAGAAGTCAGGTGTTAATTTGAATAGGTGTTCTTAGGCAGATCTACTTCTAACCCCTACTCCTGGGGAGACCTGGGATTCATTTGAACAAGTCACGTGTTCCCCATGGTTGAGTCACTTCCAGTGGGGCGTGAACAATGGTTGGGCACCTACCGCATGTCTGCTGAGCCAGCGTGTGGCTAATTGGCCATATGCCCAGATTGTTATAGCTCCTTTTGGGTCAGTAGCAGTCCTGGTTCTTGGGTGAATAACTGTTCACCTCTCCGAGGTGAATTAACTCTTTCAGGGCACTAGGGCACCATTTAGTACATTGGAAAAAAAGTAATTTATTCAATGGCTCCCTAAGGACACCTGGGAATGCAGGGAAGAAGCTCAGCAATTCTAAGCTCACATAGCAATACGGCAAAGCCAATTAGGGGAACAGGACAAATTAGATGGAAGCGTGTTCTATCCAGTTGAGAAATAAAGACAGTTTATACGAGCACGAGCAGGATATAATTGTCTAAGTGGGAATGAGGCTTTTCTGAGAAGGATTTTGGAAGGAAAGATTAAAGCATGGTCCATAGGACTTCAGTCTATACAAAAGCAGTTGTATACTTGTACACTTTGAATTTTTTCTACTTTTTTCCACTTTATTTTAGCTATTGTATCCAATTTCATAATACAGGAGACTTGACTGAGCCACAGGGCTGCCACCAACTAACCAGGTGACCTTGGGCAGGTTTCTTTCCCTCTCTGGGTATTTCCCCATTGGATGATGTTGTGGATTGTGCAGGAGCTGAGATGCTTTTAGATGGGATTATGTTAAAGTTTCCAGGGATGGCCAAATCCTACCCTAGACAAGAGCCACCTGGGAGGAGATATACAAGCAAGGAATGATAACACAAGGAAGCAGATTCTCACTTTACTGTTAACTAGGCTCCAGCCTCATGTCCAGGGACTGTCCTGGTAAACTGGGCTGCAACCTATAGCCCAAGGGCCTTTTCTTCTCTCTATGCCTGAAACTCTAAAGCGGGATTTCACCATACTCAGGTTGGCTGCAGGAAAGACAGGAGAAGAAACTGCCCTGATTGGTTTTGTTTCAAGAAAATAGGCTCTGGGTCAGCTCCCTCCTTCTGCCACAAGAGGAATCCAATGGCAGTGACCACTCCTCCCCCATTTGCCACTAATAAAGCTGCCTTATTAGTGTCCCCTTCTTGAGGAAGAGGGTGGGGAGGAGATTTCCTCAGGAAGGAGAGGAATGGAGAGTTTTCCTTTTCAGCAGAACCTGCCTCTTCTATTCTTATTATTGTTTCATTAGCTATCTACGTGGAAGTGGGACACCTTTAGCATTGACCCAACTTAATTGATTTAACAGGCTTGTACTTTGCATCTCTAAGAGAGAGAGACAGAGAGACAGAAATATATATATGTAATATATATATTTTTCCTGTTGATTTCTTGCTTTGCATATCTACATGTTCCTTGAGATCTTTTGAGAAAGCTTATTAAAGACCCTTTTCTTGATAATTTAGATTAATAGCTCCTTTGACAATCAATCAATGATAATGATGATATTAATCACCATCACTCCTGCAGAGCTCATTATGTGTCAGGTGCAGTTCTAAGTGCCATAATATATCAATGCATTCAACCCTTACAACAAGTGTAGGAGGTGTTTTAATTATAATTGCCACTCCTATTTTACTGATATGAAAACTGAGGCACAGAGAGGTGAAGCAACATGTTCTAGGTGTGCTAAGAGGTGGTCAAGTCAGGATACAAACGCCGGCTCAGGTTACACAGCTGTTCAGCTTTGGTTCTATTCCTTGAACTATATCTTTCAACCACATAATAGCTTCCATCCAGTGACTTTTTTCTCCATTTGTAGAAAGAGTAGATTTAAAAGTTTGAAATCCCACTTTTATATTAATTCACTTCATATAAAGCTCTTCTAGTGGTATGTCAACTACTTATACACAAGTGAACAGTGATTATTAAAGTGCTCTAATTAAGAAAACATGAACATATTTATATGTGTTGTCGTTAATTTTTTAAATGCATAATAAGATTATGCTAATACACGTAGTAATTATGAAACATCGGAAAGTTTCATTTCATGTTATGCAGAAATGTAACATAAACACAGAGATCTCATGATGTTTGATGCCTCTGCTCTCATCGCCTTTTTATTCACACAGGCAGAAATGTAACATGCAAATCAAACATTTAATCAAATTAAGCATAATATGTATCACTGACCTAAGCTATCATCTTGTCATTCATTAATTTGCAAAATTTAGCAACTTACAATGAGGCTTACTGTTACTGTGCCAGCAGGTTAATATGATTTGTGAAAAACATCCCTTACGTGCCTAGCAGGGTGAGTACACACCTCAGAGACTAGTCTTGGTAAAGGATTTTCATTGATTATACTTCCTGAGGGGGAAATTCTGAAGCCCTTCCATTGGTCAGGGGAAGCTTGGCATGTAAGAGGACAGCGGTTTGAGTCCCAAGCATTCTAAATAATGCAGGAGGTAACTACTTCATCAGGGTTTTTAAATCCCCTAATGCTTATTTGAATTTTTCTTTGCAAACACCTACCTAATAAACACCTTCTGATTTTGTCAAAATTAATGCAAAGAGCTTGTGATTTGGGTTCTGAAATCAGACTCTCAACCTCCTACTTCTCTTCCCCCTGATAGTCTTACAAACACTAAACACTGTTTCCCCCTTCTCTGACTTGGAAGATGATCTCAAACAGGCATAAATGCAAGGCCTCTGCTGACCAAATTTTCCTTAATGGTTTTGGAAAACTATCTGCAATTCCTTTCCCAATATGACTAGATTACATGCTATTTTGTCATCTAAGTTGAATACGCAGAGAAATATGTATCCTGACACAAGCAAAAAGCTCATTTATTAAACACTATCTTTTTCTTATTTTCTGTTTCATATCTTTTTGTCAACCCTGGGTCTATTTCTTGTTATACCCTCCCCCCGGCCCAATCCTGGTTCTTTCCTATCTCACAGTTTTTCTGTCTTTAAAATCTTATTTCACCCTGAAGGACTGAATTGCTGGGCAGAGGGCTGTGGGGACCATGGTCTCGGGGAACATCTAGCTCAATTGGCATGACACAGCTTATAAAGACAACGTTATACATTCTACCTTGGTGAGTAACGTCTAGGGTCTTAAAAGCCTGTGAGCAGCCATCTAAGATACGCCACTGGTCTCATTCCTTCGGAAGCAAGGGAGAATGAAGAGAACAGGATACAAGGAAAAGATTAGTCTGAAGGACTAATGGACCACAGCTACCAAGGCCTCCACCAGACTGAGTCCAGTACAGCTAGATGGTGCCTGGCTACCACCACTGATTGCTCTGACCAGGATCACAACAGAGGGTTCTGGACAGAACTGGAGACAGATGTAGAACAAAATTCTAACTCACAAAAAAAAAAAAGACCAGATTTACTGGCCTGACAGAGACTGGAGAAACCCCGAGAGTATGGCCCCCAGACACCCTTTTAGCTGAGTGGTGAAGTCATTTCCAAGGTTCACTGTTCAGCCGGGGATTGGACAGCCCCATAAAACAAAACGGGACTAATGAGGCACAGCAGTCCAGGGACAAGGGCCAGAAGACAGAAGGGGACAGGAAAGCTGGTGATAGGGAACCCAAGGTTGAGTAAGGATAGTACTGATGTGTTGTGAGGTTGTTAACCATTGTCATAGGGCAGCATGTGTACTAACTGTTAAATGAGAAACTATTTTGTTCTGTAAGCATTCATGTAAAGTGAGAATAGCAGCACAATTGGAAGAGCATAGTCGATGTCACTGAACTGTGCATGTAGAAATTTTTGAAACGGTGTATCTTTGGCTATGTATATTTTCACCAAAAAAAAAAAAAGGTCAAGAAGGGAGAGGGTTGACATGTTGTGGGTTGTTAACCAATGTCATAAAACAATATGTGTACTACTGTTTCATGAGAAACTATTTGTTCTGTAAGCCGTCACCTGAAGTACAATTAAAAAAAAAAAAATCTTATTTCAGCTGTTCTCCTTCTGTCTTCCCTTATTTCTGAAATTCATCACTCCAGAGGAACATAACGTGGGGTGGAGGGTTGAGAATGGGGGGTGAGGGTGGAGGTTGTGACAGCTAGGGCAAGGGAGGCAGCTATAACCTCTAATTGTCACCGCCTCAGTGGGGCTTCACAGTCTCTTCCGGACTGCTGAAATGCCACAGAACCAAAAGCAATCCCAGCTGCAAAATGGTAGCGAAAACTGCCACATCTACGTTGTCTTTCCTACCTGGGGATATTTCATAAATGCAACAATGTAAGTGAAGTCCCCAGCACATAACCCCCCAAAACCCCAAACCCATTGCCGTCAGGTTGATTCTGCCTCACTGTGATCCTATAAAGAGAGTAGAACTGCCCCATAAGGTTTCGAAGGCTGTAATCTTTATGGAAGCCGACTGCCACACCTTTCAAACTGCTAACTTTTTGGTTAGCAGCCAAATGCTTAACCACTGCGACACCGTGGCACGTAGTTAGTGCCACATACATGCTTGCCGAATCATTTCACTGTGGCTCTCCAGGCAGCAAATGGGGCTATCTCATGGGCCCATCCTCATATGTTAATGGTAGGGAATAAATTCTCCCTCTCTTCATCCTCATTTCTGTGTCCAAATCTCTCTAATGGTATTTAAGAAATCATTGAACATAACTGGTTTGGCAATAGTAGGAACTTAGTCCATATTTACTTGTAATTATAGACTATTACTCTCAAGGAACAGGATATTACCTAAGCTTAGATATGGTTATTACTCACAATAGAACCAAGAGAAGACACAAACTAATGAACATGTTCTGTTTCTTTTCCTGTATGTTATCCTGTTTGTCCTGATTTAATCCGAAGACTCTAATCTGCCATTGTATGTGGCTGTATCTGACCTATGATCTCTGCTTCCAACCTCCAGCCCCTTCTGTTAACTGCTAGCTCCCTTAGGTTTCCAGTCTCAGCCTAGGGTAGAGGGAAGCAACTTCATGAGGTACCATGGGGTCAGCTTAACCCGCTCTGCTCACATTTCAGTCATCCACCCAAAATGGTCGCCCATCCAAAATGAAAACATCTCTCTATATCTTCCCACACTCACGTGTACGTTCCCTGCCCTTACCCTACTGACCTCACAAACTTGATCCTGGCACCTTAAGGAATCCATGAGGGCAATGGTGGTTCACCTCATGTGCAGCCACCACCTATATGTCACTGAGGCTTGGGCATTGCTCTGATGCTGAACAGGTTTCAGCAGGGTTTCCAAATTAAGACAGATTAAGGAGAAAGTCCTGGCAATCTACTTCCAGAAATCAGCCAGTGAAAACCTTATGGATCACAGTGGTCTTATCTACAACCAATCATGGGGAAGGCAAAGGATCGGGCAGCATTTGTTGTGTATGGGGTCACCATGAGTTGGGGGCCAACTTGATGGCAGTTAACAACAGTAACATCCCTCATTCTTAGCCCACTCAAATAATGCTGCCTCCATCTCTTTGCCTGGCTGTTCCTGGAGGCCACTAACGTGTACACATCAGAGTAGAAGCTGTTTATTCTCCCAAATTCAATATAACACCAGATACCAAAACCAAACCCATTGCATCAAGTTGAATCTGACTTATAGTGACCCAATAGGACGGAGTAGAACTGTCCCGTGAGGTTTACAAAGCCATAATCTTTACGGCAGCAGACTGCCACATCTTTCCTCCATGAAGAGGCTGGCAGTTTAGAACGGTTGATTTTTTTGGTCAGCAGCTGGACACGTTAACCACTGCGCCAAGAGAGATCCTAGAAAGTAAATGGCCTTTTCCCAGTCCCTAACAATACTATGGCTATTGACTGAGCACATTCTATGTGCCAGGCACTGGCCTGAGCATTTTATGTAGGAAAATCTCATTTATTCCTCATATTATCCCTTATGATTTACATATAAAAACATTTCTTAAATGCTTACTGTATGCCAGACATTGTTTTAAGCACTTTACTTGTTTTAGTTGGATTTCCCCAGAAGCAAACCCTGAAACAAGGACTTGAACACAAATAGTTTGAGAGATGATTCCCAGGAAATACTAGTGGGGAGTGAGAAAGAGAAAAGAGAAGGCAGCCAATAAAGCATGCGTTATCAAACAAGTTACTACTGAAGATAGCATCTGGATAAAATGGGAAAAATCTAGGAGCCACTGTAGAATGTGATCCTAAGACTCATCCCACCTGTTGTGGATTGAATTGTGTCCCCCAAAGAAATATGTTGAAGTCCTAATCCCTGGTACCAGTGAACATGACCTTGTTTGGAAACAGGGTCTTTGAAGACGTTATTGGTTAAATTAACCTGATCATATTGGAGTGGAGTAGGTCTTAACCCAATCTGACTGTGTCTTTCTGAAAGAGGAGAAGAGACAGGCGGAGGGAAAATGGCCATGTAAAGCCGTAATTATGGTGCAGCTGAAAGCCCAGGAACAACAGCTGGGACTACCAGAAGCTGGAACATGCAAGTAAGAATATTTCCCTAGAGCCGTCAGAGAGAACTTTGGCCTGCTGACACACTTATTTGTACTTCTAGCCTCTAGCCCTGTGAGACAATAAATTTCTGTTCTTATAATTCTCCTAGTTTGTAGTATTATGTTATGGCAGTCCTAGGAAATGAATATGCCACTCCAGGGTTAAGGAGGCTTTGGAATCTGTATAACAACTCCCGTTAATCATTGGTTGAGGGCATTTGGGGGTTAATTCCCCAGCACTTCTATACTATTGGGCCATTGGGCTCTGGTGGCCAGAGAAAGCTCTCAGGTAAATAAAGAAGTTGCTGACAATTGGTGTCAGGATGATCTGGTGTGCATCGAAGGGCTGAGAGCAAGAGGATATGCCTGAGACATGACAACAGTTCCTACGGCACACAACCTTCTGTATTATGACCATCTTCAGTTTGCCCATGAAGAAACTGACATACAGAGTGGTTAAATAATTTGTTCAAGGTCATATAACTAGTGGCAGAGCTGCTGCAGTTTAAACACAAGTCTTTCTGACTTTAAAGCTTATACCCTTTACTACTTGATTCTATACCATAATTGAATGCAATTTAAAACCTATACTTCTGCTTTATGTCAAAGCAAAACAGACAAAAAGCAAAACTTCCCTACTAGAAAGCTTATGTCAACCTGCAAAACTACTCTTTAACACTTTTTTATTTACCAAGCTCCAAGTCATAGCGCTATAGTCTTCTCCATCCGAAATAACAAAATAATCCCGGGTGATTTGAATCCCTTTTTTTTCTCCTAATCTGTCAACCTCTTCTGCTTCATTTTTTTCTTATCCAGCTTCAATGTTGTTCTTATCATGGCCATTTATTCATTCATTCATAGTGCTAGGGGATGGGGACACAACGGTAAGCAGGGTAGACACAATCCTTGACTCCACAGAGCTAACCTTCCAGTAGGGAGAAAAGACATGAAGCAGCCTAGTCAGTACTCATGATGTCCCTACTAGGGTGATAACTGCTCTAAGGAAAAGAACAGGGTACTATGAGGGCAGATCACCATCCACTCTCCAACACACTCTTTGCTTTGCCCCTTTATAATTCCATCACATCCATACTTCCAAAACTCAAGTATGACGCAGGCTGCCAGACTGCTTGTGAAAAAACGTACATCTGTAAAGACTGATGTTATTATGAATTAATGGTCTCTAACTCCAGCCAGATTCAGTGCTCTGTCTCTATGCAGATCTCTAGTCCATTTATGTGTCAGCCCCCACTCTTCCCCACAACTACTCCTTCGAAGGTTAACAATCTCTTTGCTTCTGTATGAGGACCTCCTCACCCCAATTTCTGGTCCTCTTAACTTCTTCCTCCTTTGTTGCCTTCCAACCTGGCAAATAATTAAATATTTGTTCTTCTAGCTCAACATAGACTTTGGGAGACCTCCCTAACCTGCCAGGTCTGGTTTGGATGCGCTCTTAGGTGATTCTGCATAACTCAACACACTCTGTTGAGAGGATCATTTCATCTATTTATCTCCTGCAGTAAATTTGAGTTTGTTATGTAAAACGACCGCATTTTTATACAATTTTGCATTTCAAGCACTTAATACCATGCCTAACATATCATAAGTGTTCAGTAACTGTCCAAGGAATTAAACTTTATAAAATTTATGCCCTCACAAAAACACCCAAGCTACCTTAAAAACAAGCAAACATTTAATGGCATAATTTCTTATATAGTATTTTCTCTCCTGCTAGAACTCCTGTTTGGTTAGATTTTCTCATTATGCCCCCCTCCCCATGTCTCTTACATATGTTTAAATCTTTCTGATATAAAATTAAAGGAAATTATAAAGATTGGTATTTTATTTCTTAAAGAAAACTTACAAGATGGATAATCACAAAGACGTAGCCTTAGAGAAAACAAAACTTCATCAATTTAATGTAAGCGTGAACCATCCACTAGCTTCCATCATGATGCCTAATCATTTCTAATAGCTACTTTCTTAAGTAATTTTTTAAAATGTGCACTTCATTTACGTGTCAGGAAAATGTACCATTTCATTTGATTAGTGTAAATCAAATTGCTACAAACTGCTCTCTGAACTAACACCATGCTGTTTCAGATGTGCATTAAGTAGTAAATCAACTTTATTGGAAATGTTAGGTCTCATCTTTTCAGAGAGAAAGCTGTGTACTTTTTTCAGAGGTGCAATAATTCTTTTACATTTCTAGAGTTGCTTTAGTAAATTGTCCCTATTTAGTAAATTGCCACTGCACTAAGTAGCCTAAAGTAATGAAAGTATTAAGAAGTGTACAAAGCTTACTTCCCAAGCTTTTAGCTGGATGCATTTAGCCTTCTCCCCTTGTCCTTTCAAAGATTTCTCAGATATCTTTGGCAAACTTTTGACAAAGATTTGCCAGCATCCAATGACTGGGAATTATGCTTTACGATCAGCTTCTAGGTAGAGTTTGAACTAGAAGATGTTCAATAATTGGAACACTGAGAGATGTTTAACAGAACAAAATGCTGCCTTGGAGTGATGAAAGCTATTGTCTGTGACCACATTAAGCTTAAATGCATTTGTTAAATTAATTTGTCTTCTGTTGTTCTTTCTTTGCTCAGTTCATTGTTTATTCTAAATTTTCATTATTTTGTTGTTGTTGAGAATACACACGGCAAAATATACACCAATCCAACAGTTTCTACATGTACAGTTTAGTGACATTGATTACATGCTTCAACTTGTGCAACCATCCTCACCCTCCTATTCTGAGGTGTTCCTCCCTCATTAACATAAAGTCACTGTCCCCTAACCAAAAAAAAAAACAAAAAAAAACAAAAAACAAACCCCTTGCTGTGGAGTCAATTCCAACTCACAGCAACCCTATAGGTCAGAGCAAAGAGTGGCTGGTGGATTCTGACTGTCACCCTTTTGGTTAGCAGCCAAGCTTTTAACCGCTGCACCCTCTAATGTTCCTTTCTAATCTTTCGAATAAATTGCTGTTGTCAATTTGATACCATATAGACAGTTCTTAAAGGAGCATAATGCTCAAGGCAGACCTTTTATAGTAGTTAAGCTAAACTATTACTGGGTTTTAAGATAACCTTGGGGATATTTTTGGTTTAAAGTTTAAAGATTATCTTAGGGTAATTGTTTCAGTGGTTCATCTACACTCCATGGCTCCAAAAAATCTAGAGTTCATGAAAGTTTGAAATTCTGTTCTGCATTTTCACCCTTTTGATCAGTATTCTTCTATGGAATCTTTGATCAAAATGTTCAGTAATGATAGCTGGGCACCATTGAGTTCTTCTGGTCTCATGGCAAAGGAAGCAGTTGTTCATGGAGGTAATTAGCCACACATTCCATATCCTCCTCCTATTCCTGATCCTCTTTCTTCCTATGTTGCTACAGGTGAGTAGAGACCAATTGTTGTATTTTAGATGGCCGCTTGCAAGCTTTTAAGACCTCAGGCACTATGCAACAAACTAGGAGATAGAACAGAAGCACTAAACATGTTATTAGGCCAGTTAACTGGCATGTCCCATGAAACCATGACCCTAAACCTCCAAACCAGGGTACTAAATCCCATGAGATGCTTGGCTGTACATAAGCAGCCTCAGCAGTTACGTTTTTTGTTGTTCTTGAAATGTATCTATCACACAACTTTTGCCAATTCAACTTTTTACAGGTATACAGCTTGTTGACAACAATTAAAATGATTGGCTATGCAAACTTACCTTTAATCAATGCAATTTTTCCATCACCATTAACCACTCTTTTCCCTCTCCCTCTTGCCCCTGTTGTTGTTGATAGGTGTTGTCAAGTCGGTTCTGACTCATAGTGACTTTATAGGATAGGGCAGAACTTGTCCCATAGGGTTTCCAAGGAAAGGCTGGTGGATTTGAACTGTCGACTTTGGTTAGCAGCAAGCTCTTAACCGCTGCTCCACCAGGGTTCACCTGCCTCTGGTAACTACTAATAAACTTTGGTTTCTATACATTTGCCTTTTTCTTATCTTTTTATATAAGTGAGGTCATATAATATTTGTCCTTTGGTGATTGGTTTATTTCACTCAACATAATGTCTTCAAGCCCCATCCACACTGTAGCATGTATCAAGACTTTATTCTATTGGCTAAGTAGTATTCCTTTGTACGTATGTACCATATTTTGTTTATCTTTTCATCTATAGATGGGCAAATGCCAACTTTTTGGCTGTTGTGAATAGTGCTGCAATGAACACTGGTATACAAGCCTCTTTTTGAGTCTCTGCTTTCAAGTCTTTTGGGTATATACTTAGGAGTGGAATTGCTGTATCGTATGTTAGTTTTATTTTGAATATTTTGAGGAACCACCACACTGTTTTCCACAATGACTGTACCATTTTGCATTCCCACCAGCAATGGATAGGGGTTCCAATTTCCCCACAACATCGCTAACATTTGTTATTTTCTGTTTTTGTTTTTTTTTTTTCATGTTAGCCATCCTGTTGTTCTTGTTGTTAGGTGCTGTTGAATCCATTCCCACACATAGTGACCCTATATACAACAGAACGAAACACTGTCTGGTCCTGCACTGTCCTCACAATTGTTACTATGCTTGAGCCAATAGTTGCAGCCACTGTGTCAATCCATCTCCTTGAGGGTCTTCCTCTCTTTCACTGACCTTCTAATTTACCAAGCATGATGTCCTTCTCCAGGGACTGGTCCCTCCTAATAACAAGTCCAAAGTATATGAGACAAGGTCTCACCATCCTTGCTTCTGAGGAGCTTTCTGGCTGTACTTCTTCCAAGACAAATTTGTTCCTTCTTCTAATAGTCCATGGTATATTCAATATTCTTCCCCAACACCGTAATTCAAAGCCATAAATTCTTCTTTGGTCTTCCTTATTCATTGTCCAACTTTCACATGCATCTGAAAAACCAAACCAAACCCATTGCTGTCAAGTCAAGTGACCCTATAGGACAGAGTAGAACTGTCCCATAGGGTTTCAAGGGATTGGCTGGTGGATTAGAACTGCTGACCTTTTGGTTAGCAGCCAGACTCTTAACCACTGTGCCACCAGGCCTCTGCATACATATGAGGTGATCGAAAATATCATGGTTTGGGTCTGGCGCACCTTAGACCTCAGAGTGTCATCTTTGCTTTTCAACACTTTACAAATGTCTTTTGCAGCAGAATTGCTCAATGCAATATGTGGTTTGATTTCTTGACCACTGCTTCCATGGGCGTTGATTGTGGATCCAAGTAAAATGAAATCCTTGACAGTTTCAATATTTTCTCCATTTATATTGATGTTGCTTATTGGTCCAGTGGTGAGGATTTTTGTTTTCTTTATGTTGAGGTGTAGTCCATACTGAAGACTGTAGTTTTTGATCTTCATCAGTAAGTGCTTCAACTCTCTTTGCTTTCAGCAAGCAAGGCTGTGTCATCTGCATAACACAGGTTGTTAATGAGTCTTCCTCCAATCCTGATGACCCATTCTTATTCATATAGTCCAGCTTCTCAGATTATTTGCTCAGCATACAGATTGACTAAGTATGGTGAAAGGATACAACCCCAAGGCACACTTTTCCTGATTGTAAATCACACAATATCTCCTTTTCTGTTTGAACAACTGCCTCTTGGTCTATGTAAAAGTTCCTCATGAGCACAATTAAGTGTTCTGGAATTCTCATTCCACACAATGTTATCCATAATTTGTTATGATACGCATAGGTATGCTTTTGCGTAGTCAATAAAACACAAGTAAACATCTTTCCGGTGTTCTCTACTCTCAGCCAAGATCTGTCTGACATCAGCAATGATATCTCTCATTTTGTGTCCTTTTCTGAATCTGGCTTAAATTTCTGGCAGTTCCCTGTTGATGTACTACTGTGACTGCTTTTGAATTACCTTTGGGAAAATTTTACTTGTGTGTGATATTAACGATATTATTCAATAATTTCCACATTCTATTGGATCACATTTCTTTGGAATTGGCACAAATATGGATCTCTTCTAGTTGGTTGGCCAGGTAGCTGTCTTCCAAGTTTCTTGGCATAGCAAGTGAGCACCTCCAGTGCTGCATGTTTGTTGAAACATCTTAATTGGTATTCAGTAAGTTCCTGGAGCCTTATTTTTCACCAATGTCTGTGGTGCAGATTGGACTTCTTCTTTTGATACCATTGGTTCTTGATCATATGCTACTTCCTGCAATGGTTGAATGTTGACCAGTTCTTTTCGGTACAGTGACTCTGTGTATTCCTTCCATCTTCTTTGATGCTTCCTGCGTTGTTCAATGTTTTGTGCATAGAATCCTTCAGTGTTTTAACTCTAGGCTTGAATTTTTTTTTTCCAGTTCTTTCAGCTTGAGAAATGCCAAGTATGTTCTTCTCTTTTAGTTTTCTACCTCCAGGTCTTTGCATATGTCATTATAATACTTTATTTTGTCTTCTCAAGCTGCCCTTTGGAATCTTCTCTTCCGCTATTTTGCGTCATCATTTCTTCCATTCGCTTTACCTACTCTATGTTCAAAAGCAAGTTTCATAGTCTCTTCTGACTTCCATTTTGGTCTTTTCTTTCTTTCCTATCTTTTTGATAACCTTTGATTTTTTCATATACGATGTCCTTGATGTCATCCCACAACTTGTCTGGTCTTCAGTCATTAGTGTTCAGTGCATCAAATCTATTCTTGAAAAGACAAGACTTACTGGTTTGACAGAGACTGGAGGAATCCCCAAGACTATGACCCCAGATATACTGCTATCTCAGAAATGAAGCCACTCTCGAAGTCCATCTTTGAGCCAAAGTTTGGACAGGTCTATAAAACAAACAATAACACACTTGAGGAACATGCTTCTTAGTTCAATGAAGTATATGAGACCAAATGGGCAACACCTGCCCAAAACCAAAGACAAGAAGGCAGGAAGGGACAGGAAAACTGGACAAATGGATAGGGAGAATTCAGGGTGTAAAGGGAAAGGGGGAGATGTGCTGACACATTGCGAGGATTGAAACTAATGTCACAAAACAATTTGTGTATAGAATTTTGAATGAGAAACTAATTTGCACTGTAAACTTTTACCTAAAGCACAATCAAATGAAAAGAAAAATCTATACCTGAGATGGTCTCTAAATTCAGGCGGGATATGCGCAGAGTCGTATTTTGGCTCTCGTGGACTTGTTTTAATTTTCTTCAGCTTCAACTGGAACTTCAGCAATTGATGGTCTGTTCTGCAGTTGGCTCCTGCCCTTGTTCTGACTGATGATATTGATTGAGGTTCTCCATCTTCTCTTGCCACAGGTTTTTGCCAAGTTTTGCAGACTGAAATTGATCAAACATGCAATCAAGATGCATTGGTCATTTTGGTGATTGGAGTGCAGCAGTTGGAAACAAAAGATTGGTAGTTGGAAAATCTGGCCTTGGTGATAGAAATGACGTCAGAAATGGCATGATAGAATTTTGCAAGATGAATGACTTCTTCTCTGCAAATACCTTTTTTAAACAACACAAATGGTGACAATACATGTGGACTTCACTGGATGGAATACACAATAAGCAGATCAACTACATCTGTGGATAGAGACATAGAGACGATGGAGAAGCTAGCCATCCTAGTTGAAGTGACATGGTATCTCATTTTGATTTTATTTGCATCTCTCTCTAATTTGCATATCTCAGCTAATGATGCTGAGCATCTTTTCATGTGTTTGGTGGCCATTTGAATGTCCTCTTGGTGAAATGTCTATTCAAGTCCTTTTTCCATTTTGTGATTGTCTTCTTTGTCTTTTTGGTATTAAATTGTTGAAGTCTTATATGTATTTTTGTTGTTAGATTCTTGTTGGATATATGGTTTCTGAAGCTATTCTCCCAGTCAGTAGCTTGTCTTTTCACTTTATTGGTAAAGTCTTTTGATGAACAGAAGTTTTTAATTTTTATGAGGTCCCATTTATTTATTTTGTCTTTTGCTGTTTATGCTTTTGTTATTATATTAGATAATTCATTGTTGAAAGCTAGGCTTGACAGCATTGCTCCTGCTTGTTCTTCGAAGAATTTTGTGGTTTTAGTTTGCACATTTAGGTCCTTAATCCATTTTGAATTTTTGTGTGTGTGTGTATGGTGTGAAGCATGGATCCTGTTTCATTTTCTGCTTGTGGAAATCCAATTTTCCCAGCACCATTTATTGAAGAGACTCTTTTTTCCCCATCAAATGGACTTAGTGCCCTTGTCAAAATCAGTTCACCATAGATATATGGGTTTATTTCTGGACTCGCAATTCACTTTCTTCGGTCTATGTGTCTATTGCTATGCCAGTACCAGGCTGTTTTGATTACTGTGGCTATATAGTTTTAAAATCAGGAAGTATAAGCCCCTCCTACTTCATTCTCCTCTTTCAGCATTGTTTTAGCTATTCAGGGCCTCTTGCCGTTCCATATAAAGTTGAGGATTTGCTTTTCTGTTTCTATAAAGAAGGCTGTTGGAATTTTGATGGGGATTGCATTCAATCTATACCTCGCTTTGGGTAGTATTGCTCATCTCTTTTTGATATAAAAATCCTCAGTGGCCTATAAGAGTAAAACTGGCTCAGTTTCACATTTAAATGTGTTGCACTGAAGTACTGTGAGTTGTGATTTTACATATTGCTCAGAGAAACAATATCTACAATGTTCAAAAGCTTTGTCAAGTACAAGAAGGTGCATTTTAGATATGAAGATGTTTCTTGCTGGGCAGCATAAAATATATAATAGAGAAGACTTCCTCTTAAATTAAAGCAATTTCACTTGGCCCTTTCAACGTAAGATGATTACTTCTATTTTACTGAAAATACGACTGCCTGGAATCTGCTCAAATATGACAGCCAGTGTTTTGTAATCTTTGGTCACGCATACATTAAATTATCACGTTTTAACTGCCTTGGAGGAAGATATTTTAGCCCTCGTGGTTTCAGAAACAGTTCTTGCTACATGCTTCATCAATTGTAACTGTGGATTCAATGGTCCTTTGAAAGCACTCCCATAAATATTTTCTCAAATGAGCGATCTCTTCCTATTACATCTGCTAATGCTATCTTATGGCAGAGCAAACAAATAGTTCAGACATCACAGGAATAGTCAGGTGCACTCTGGTGGCGTGTAGCACATCACTGAGAAGTGCATCGCTGATTGTCTCTGAGGAGCTAACCTGCCTTTTCGGAGACATATTTCCTGACAGCCTGTCATAAAGAGAGCTGTAGATGTTCAGTGAACAAAGAATAATGCTAACATTGTATACGTTAAAAAGCCACAAACTTTAATCTCAACAACTTCCGACAAAATGTAAACATCTTTTTTAGGGCCAATAAAACTATGAAAAAAAAAGAAGAAGAGAAAAAGTACATCACAAGAGATGAGCGCACGGAAAACTATAAATTGTATCTAACCAAAGATATTATTTACAATAAATTTAGACAAAGGACTTTTACGATAGTAACTTGCAAATTTCTTTCAAAAAGCCCAAGCAGGTGCTGTCAGTATTACCCCGATAATTTCACATCTCACATCTTTTTTGTTTTTTTTGGAAAAAATTTACCAGAAATTGTTGATACCTTTTCCCAGTCCTGTGATTACTATTTTTATTTGTGAAGCAAGGGAGAATTAAAATGTTTTCCACTTTGATAGCAATTCGCGATGCTCTTCTGCATGAACGGTTAAAAATGGTTGACCTTTTAAGATCTGTCTTGGCATGCAAAGATTATTCATTGTGGTTTGCATAGGAAAGGAAAAATGTCCATATCTTTTTATGCAGTTCAACAAAGTATGGAAGATATACCATATAACATTTTTTATGATCAATCATATCATGTCATGTAATCTTCATAATGAGGTGATCACAACTGCAGATACAATATCTGTAGAGTCAAGCTTCTTATCTCTATATCACAGCCAGTAATCTGCCAAGAAAAGACCAGTTAGTACTTTTTTATTTGTCTAGGATGCAAACATTTCTGCTTGGCAGCTTTATTTTTAAATCAAATAAAGAGCTTTAATGCTTCTGTGAATCAAGAAATTCTAGAAGTGCTAGGCTTGGCTTGCTTCATTTCCAATGAGTTAGAACTAAATAACCTATTCATCTTTCAACTATTTTTCTGCCTTTGAGGTTTCTGAGATGTGTCATCCCATAGACGAGCACAACAAGAAATTAAAGAGATTGCTCTGTTAATAAACTAAAAACCAAACCAAATCCATTGCCATCAAGTCAATTCTGACTCATAGTGATCCTACAGGACAGAGTAGAACTGCCCCATAGGGTTATCCAAAGAGCAGCTGGTAGATTTGAACTGCTGACCTTTTGGTTAACAGCCAGGCTCTTAACCACTGCACCACTGGGGCTCCCTAATGCTGAGACTTGCACAGGGTCACTTAACTAGTTACTTTAGTGCTAGGAAAAGAATAAACTCAGTAAAATGGTTGTGTTATGACTAAGAAAGTTAAAAAAATTTTTTTAAAGAAAACTGAGGCATAGAGATATTCTGTAATTTCCCCTAAATTGTATTGTTCACTGGGACTAGGACAGAGATCTTTGATTCCAAAACTCAGGCTTTTCCCTTTTCCTGCATCTTCCTTAGTAGTCATTTAAAAAAAAAAACAAAAATCCATTGCCAACAAGTCTCTGACTCATAGCGTCCCTATAGGACAGAGTAGAACTGCCCCATAGAGTTCCCCAGGTGCAGCTGGTGGATTAGAACTGCTAATCTTTTGGTGAGTAACCACACTCTTGACCATTGGGCCACCAAGGTTCCTAGTAGTCATATAGACAGTTAAAACTAGCTCCCACCACAGTGTGAACTGATCATCTTGGGTGACTTCTGTTGGAATTTCAGCCTCTTCTTTCCTTTTTTTTTTTTCTTTCTGACTCCCCAAATTCTTTTCTCCTAAGGCTAGTACAAATATATTGCAAACTATTTAGCATTCTTACAACACAAAGTTCTATTATTATTATTAAACCATCATTCTACTTTGAGTACTTGCTGTGAATTATAATAAAATTAGCTAGATAATAAATGTTCATAGGAATTCACAGTATAAAAGAGAAACACTGCCATCATTGCCAAGTGGACTTAAACCAAGGTACTAACAGAAATTCTACACCACCAACAATAACAATGTTAAAAAACAGCAATGAGATGGTACCTTCCCAAGTCTCTAATGTGCATTGAGAGAGGTTCACACCTCCAGCAGCTAAACGGACTGCACTGTGTATTAGGCTTCTGTTGAGACTTTTGCTAGGTAATAGTTTTACTAGTGAATTTTGTTTGGGGAGAAAAAAAATACAGAAAGGTACAAGTCACATAGTCTTGGAAACTGTCTTTTGAAAAGCTAACACAGTTATTCTTAAGGGCACATTTGATAGACCCTTACTGTATGCAGAGCACTCTCCTACAGCTATGGAATAATTGCATATGAGAAAGAAATAGTGGTCTTCCTCAAGGCGTTTTCATTCACCTACTCTGGAGCTTGTCCTGCGCAGCTAGCATGAGATTCCCCCAGAAGAAACTAGTCCAACCAACAGTTATACAGGGCATTCCTGTGACTAATTTATATTCTCGCACAGGTGAGGAAAAACCCACCCTGAGGACTCTAAATGACCCACTGAAAAGCAATATTTTTCTATTGCCTCCCCTTAGAGTCAGTGAGAAACAAGGGACTGAAATCTGATGTAACTCCATCTAAATGTGCTCCCCATAGCTCAGGTGTGCTGACTTATTCCTAGTACCACCCAGGGATTTGGAGAGACTATTAGTGGTTTACTGTTAAGCAGTAATATCATAACAGGGAATACTTTCCTTGGCCATTGGTCATGTTTTGAAATATTACATAAAGTGTCTACAATACCTAAAATACCTCTGATGTTTTGAAACGCAGAAGCAGTCTATCCTCTTAAATAATACAAACACAAACACACACCCCAATAGAGGAGGAAAGAATATCTGTCTCACACCACCATCTTACGTGGTGTATTTCCCAAGGGCCTAATGATTATAGTTACACATGTGCAAGCTGCATGAATACCTGTGAACAGTCTATAATCCAGGAACGATATACATTCAGGAACAACTAATGGCCAGAATTCCCTTCTACATATACTCAGATTTGGAAGGAAAAGAGGAAGGAAGGGAGGGAGGAAGGAAGAATGAGGATGAAAGGAGGAAGGAAAAGAGCCATTTTCTTACCAAGTTAAATTTCCTCCATACGGGCAAAAGAAAACCTGGGGGTGATATTATTTTGGTGGTTTCATACATCAAAATAAACAACACTCAATTAAAAAGTGTTAAATATAATATTAAAGGTTGACTGAATCCCAGCACTCCCCTCCTTAACCCCCACAAGTTGTGTTGCAAAATCTCCTGAATTAATTTCCTATCTACTTGTTCAGTAGCTACTTACGTACAACCACTTAGGTATTTATATTGTGTAATTTGTATGTTGTCATTAAGTTCAATGTCCATTCACATCTGTGTATCCTGTGTCTTCCTATGTGACTATACTATAACCGAAGGAAGAGAACATCCTTTGGAGTCTCTGCCATTGGGTGTCAAACTGTACCTAATATCTCCACCTAACCCAGGTATAGTAGACAATTGTTCAAAATAAAGCTCATTAAGACCTTTAAATATAGCACAAGACTCAACAGAAATACATTATATCCTAATTATGTACTTTAACACTATCAATGGAGGGGAGTTTAAGATAATTTTTCGGTTCTCTTGGGCTACTGATTATTCCTGATTTGAAAAATTTTTGGACAATAATCATCATGCCTATGAAAACCTTTGGGGCATTTTTCAAGAGCCAAAGATGGTACAGAGCCATTTTCTGAAAAATTCTTGATATTTTACAGTCATTCCTTTGGTCTACCTCTAGACAGGTAGCTATCATTCTGGAATCACCTCTCAGGTGGAAAGCACAATTCAGCCACTACTAAAGAAGGAAGAGAAAGTGGCAGCTGGATTGGGAACACTTAACAAAGACTTCATGCATTAAATGGCAAGAAAACCATAAAATAAATAGAGCTCAGTGAAGTGTTTGACAAAAGAATGAAATATTGCATGAAGGGTCTAAAGTTATTGTTGTGATGGAATCATATTTAATTTAATTTAATATTTAATTCCTTCATCAACTATCACTCTTCTCCTTTTGGTACAAATTGGTACTGGTTAGCAACCAAAAGTTAAGACTCAGTGTGTTGCAACAGTGCTTCTGAGTGTTCTTTTCAGTACTACTCAGAGGAACAAAATTATAATGTTAAAAGGCGTGTATGTGTGTGTGTGTGTGTGTGTGGGTGTGTGTGAGTGTTTGTGTTTGGGGGCCGATTTTGTATAAAGACTCTAGGACTCTTTTCTATTAAAAACTGTGATTATTTGATTTAGATGAGTTTTAACCCTAGATTTCCGAATTCCCATATTGTTATCGGACATAACTCTATTGTTTTAGGTAGCAGTAATTTTTTAAAAGAAACTAAAATTATATAAACCATATATATATATGAAAAAAAAAAGTAAAATGTAAGTAAAAGCACAGGTAACCTTCGGAAGCCCTGCTTTCATGATATTTTATGATGTCTTCTCAACCACTCCTATTATAGTCATTCCAGTGGTCCCAGGCTTTAAGTCCAACACTTCCCCATACCATCATTATTCCCTTTTCATGCTATTCCAGACTGAAGGAAAATATTTGAGAGGTCCACAGGATTCATATTGGGGAATGCTTTCTGAAAGTTTAAGGCAGGGCAAGATTGTGGCTGGTCATGAGGCCTGGTTAAGGGTACTTTACTTTAAATGGGAGACATCTGGAAGAATCTGTAAAAAGAAGTGACATGGTAAGAGCAGTAATTTAGGTAGATTATTAGTTGAGGAGTGTGTAAGATGGGCTGCAATCCAGGAGTGAAAGATAAGTTCCTAAATTTGGCAACGACTATGGGTGGTGGTTGCACAACATGATTAATGTAATTGATATCACTTAATTGTACACCTGAAAAATGTTAAATTGGCAAATGTTGTGTTATATATACACCTTCTGAGAAGCTGGACTGAATGAAGAAAAATGTGGCATCAAGGTCAGTGGAAGATTCATTAATAACCTGCAATATGCAGATGACACAACCTTGCTTGCTGAAAGTGAAGAAGACTTGAAGCACTTAGTGATGAAGATCAAAGACCACAGCTTTCAGTAAGGATTACACCTCAACATAAAGAAAACAAAAATCCTCACAACTGGACCAATAAGCAACATCATGATAAATGGAAAAAGATAGAAGTTGTCAAGGATTTCATTTTACTTGGATCCACAATCAATGCCCATGGAAGCAGCAGTCAAGAAATCAAGTGACGCATTGCATTGGGAAAATCTGCTGCAAAAGACCTCTTTAAAGTGTTGAAAAGCAAAGATGGCACTTTGAGGACTTAGGTGTGCCTGACCCAAGCCATAATGTTTTCAATCACTTCATATGCATGCAAAAGCTGGACAATGAATAAGGAAGACCGAAGAAGAATTGATGCTTTTGAATTATCGTGTTGGCAAAGAATATTGAATATACAATGGACTACAAGAAGAATGAACAAGTCTGTCTTAGAAGAAGTACAGCCAGAGTGCTCCTTGGAAGCGAGGAAGGCAAGACTTAGTATCACATACTTTGAACATGTTATCAGGAGGGACCAGTCTCTGGAGAGGGACATCATGTTTGATAAGCTAGAGGGTCAGCGAGAAGAGGAAGACCTTCAACAGGATGGATTAATACCGTGGCTGCAACAATGGGTTCAAACATAGCAATGATTGTGAGGATAGTGCAGGACTGGGCAGTGTTTTGTTCTGTTTTACATAGGGTCACTATCAGTGGAAACTGACTCTATGGCACCTGACAACAATATATACCTTCTCCTCACTTATCAACTATCTTGTTATCCGACAGTTCACGTTTATAACAATAGTAAAACATCTACTATCTTACTACTTTGTACATTAATAATGTACATCAGTAATGAATGCTGAATGTGAGAAGAGAGTAATGCTGGCTTTGATGGTTAAGGTTATGTGTTAACGTGGCTGAGCCATGATTCTCAGTGGTTTGGCAGTTATGTAATGATGTCATTTGGCAGTTATGTAATGATGTCTTTTGGCAGTTATATAATAATGTAGTCATCCTTCATTTTTTGATCTGATATAGTCATCCTCCGTTTTCATATAATACAAATTTTGCATAATGACCTGGTCTTTGGAACCTAACCATGTCGATAAATGAGGAGAGGGTGTATTTTTGCAACAATAAAAAAGTAACTTCCTAAAGAAACAGAGACACAGAGACATTAAAATGGAAAGGGATCTACCCCTCCAATGTGGCAAAGAAAGAATAGGCAAAAATTGGTGAATATTTAAAGATGGAAGAATTAAAAGATAATCCTAAATTTTTATCCTACCTGAGTAAGAAAACAATGGAAGAAATGATAAAAAACAAAACAAAACAAAACAAAACAAAAAAAAAAAAAACCAAAAACAAAAGAAAACCCTTTGCCTTTCAGTCAATTCTGACTCATAGCAACCCTATAGGACAGAGTAGAACTGCCCCATAGGGTTTCCAAGGAGTGGCTAGTGGATTCAAACTGCTGACCTTTTTTGGTTAGCAGCGAAATTCTTAACCACTACACCACTAGGGCTCTGGAAGAACTGATAGCATTAAGGAAAAAAATAAATAAATAAAAGCCAATTTGTAAGCTATTAAATGTGCTTTCAGAATTACTGAATTAGAGATGAAAATGAAAAATCCATATTAAATTGAAAAAATAATAAGGAATCTTTATATTTGTACAAGCTTTATATCTTCAAGGTACTTTTCATGTTATTTTGTTAGCTGTTTAAAGCTTTAGGCATTATTATTATGCCTATTTTACAAATAAGAAACTGAAGATCAAATAAGTTGAATGAATTATCTAAAGACACACAGCTTATAAGTTACAGAGCCATGATTCTAACACAGGTGTCCTAATTCCTAATTTATGTTTATATTTTACTATTTGGCGAGAGAGGACTAGAATTTGTCTCTGAAACCTTGGAAGTTATTATACGAGAGAAAAATAAAGAAAGTCTAAACCAAGCAGTGCAGAAGAAATTTCAGAACAGCAGGTAGATACAAGACTTGATGTAGTTCCTCAGTCCACACGTGTTGGGTTAAATGGTTATCTACCTTGATTTCTATTCCTTCTAGCAACACTACCTTGAAAATGACGTGAAATCTATTATTTTCCTTAACTGCTTCCTACACTTGCTTTTTCCTTCCTCTTTTGGCCCTGTACCATGGTGATCTTGTTGTTTCTTTTTAACGGCCATGGAAAAGCCTCTATTCTACATCACACCACTCTTGCCTCCACTGTCACATTCCTACTTCTGACCTTTCTCTTTTGCTCAGGTAATCATATTTAACCAAAAATCTATAAATTGCAATCTGCTGTCATATCCCATGAATCTCCTCAGCTATGCTTTAAGAGTAGAACCATGAACTCAAGCAAATATCCCAAGATAAAGGTAATTGTGAATCCAGGGAAGGAGGGGTATTAGTCAAATGAGCCAGCATCCTGTTCAAATCAGTGCAGCCTCTTGGCCGTGCCCATTCTCTCTCTATTTTCAGCCACTTTTCTTACTTGGGAATTCCCAGGAATAAAAACTCCAGCTATCTGGAAAGTATTTATTTTGGACACATTATTCCACAAATCCAGAAAAAGAATTTGTTGTTGTAAGAGGTATTTTTTAGGGATATAACATAAACCAAAGAATTGGTCCCTTTTTTCAGGAAGTGTTCTATACTGGGTGAAAATTGTGTGTGTGTTTGTGTGTGCATTTGTGTGAGTGCACACAATATAAGATGACACAGATGAAATAATATAAATTAAATAACTTGAAGAAATGAGAAATTATAGTATGATGGTTTTTAGTAGAGAAGGTCCTGTAGATGTTTTGGAGGGTATACGTAGGCACTATAAGGAAGGGCTATCTCTGGACTGTGGAAGTAAGATGGACCGGAATTCCAAATGGGAGCACCAAAAGAAGCAAAGGCATATATAGTCACTGGAACATGTATAGCATGTACAAAGGTACTGCTAAGGGAAAAAATAAGTAGGAACATATTTAAATTTGAAGTTACCGTTTCCTACTTTAGCCTTGACTTTTGCAGTCTAGTTTAAGTAGACTTCCACTAATTTGATCCTTCTATTTCTCAGATGCATTCTCTTTATAATATCTGGCTAAGACTCAATGACAAAAATTAGCCAAATGTGTTTTTCCTTAAAATGTCATTTCTTTTTTTTTTTTTTTGAACTTAAAGCAGTTTACTTATAGATTTTTCCCCCTAATTAGAGGCTACCAAAAAATAAATAAATAAAAACATTGGTCTTCAGAACAAAGATTAATGTAAGCACAATGCATAATTTTCCTGTTCTGCATAAATATATTTAATGGGCAACTAGTATCAAATGAATGACATCAAGAAGATAAAGGTCAATTAATGACATTTTTCTAGTGGTCCTTGCCCATCTTTTCCCATAAAATACCTAAGAAGAAAGAGAACAACAGAGGTAACAATGGCACCAGCAACTAGGACTGACAATTTGCCTCTCCCTGAGGTAGAGGTAGTATCTCCTCAACTGCAGGGCTGATGTAGCTGGTTGGCAATTGCAATGAGAGAAACAAAGTCTTAAGGTTGGTATTCCTGAAGGAGGTAGGAAGATACTTCAAGCCCCGTCTTTCCCTACCTGCACCCCCATCATAGCTCTACTTCAAACAGAGTAGTAGGCGGCTTCCCCTCTGCTGTATGGTTATTGCTCTTGGAGGGTATTATGGTTTGACTTGTGCCTTCCCCCTCAAATATATATTGTGTATCTTAATTCCTATACCTGTGGATGTAATCTCATTTGGTAATAGGCTTTTATTTATGTTAATGAGGCCATATCAGTGTAGGGTGTATCTCAAGCCAATCCATTCTGAGATATAAAAGGAGTAGATTAGGCACATAAGCAAACAAGCAAGAATGGAGAATGATGGATGTCACATGGAGATCTCCAAAGAACCACAAGGAGAATGCCAGAGAAGCTGAGACAAGGATTTTCCCCCAGAGTGGACAGAGAGACTTCCCATAGAGGGGGTGCCCTGAATTTGGAGTTCTAGCTTCCTAAACTGTTTAGAAAATAAATTTCTGTTCATTAAAGTCACCTATTTGTGGTAGTTCTGATATAGCAGCACTAAGAAACTAAGACAGAGAAGGTCAAACATTATGCCATCTCCTCCCACATACATCCAGAGTCTGCAACTCCAAATATCAAATACGTAGAAACTGTGTGGAGTGAAGGTGGATGGGCATCAACATTGGATCCTGGCAAGTGCTAAGAGCCTAGAAATAGTCTGGGTAGGTTTTCTTTCCATGTTGACCTAGAAATCTTTGTATCCTTCTCTTAGGGTTGGGGCTGAAGGGTTGACTAATGATACTTCATGCTATGTATTCTACTCTTCAGCTGCTTGGGGGAGATTGTGGTCAGAGAACTGTGCCACCACATATGGTGCCTTCAAGTTCATTAAACCTTGGACCAGTTCAGCCATGATGAAATATTGTCCTTAAACTTGAGCTGAATGCCTTTCAGATCTCCAGTTGTTTCTCTGATTTAGGGATACACTGATAAGTTGGTAAGAATTTGAGTTATAGAGATGCCCCATGATTCTTATTTTTAGATTTATTGTCTCTATACAGACACCTTTTTTGTTGCTCCTTGTCCTCAGTAATGACAATGGCTCCTAGTGGTGCTAGATCAGAAAAATAAATAAATAAATAAAAAGAACTAAATCACTGTTTAGCAGCTATTCTAGGCCCCTCCCCCTTCTGTGGTCTTAGTATTTTTCTTCTGTGGTTAGAAAAGTGACTCCAAGAAGGGTAATAACTATCTCCACCCTTAGCCCACTTTTCCCCCTGCCCCATTTTCCAATAGGAAGGTATTAGTAAGATTTTTCTTTTCTGAATTTCTTCCCTTTTCCCTTATTTTCTTGTGCTGTTTTCCCAAGAATTGATGTCATCCTGCAATTTGATCTAAATTATATTATGCAATGAGATGAATAAATTTATATACCAGAATGCTCTTAGAAAAAAATACTGATATGGCTTGGAAGAAATAATTGCAAGGCAGGAAGGGACAGGAGCTGGTTGTATGGACACGGGAAACCCGGGGTGGAAAGGGGGAATGTGCTGTCATGTTGTAGGGATTGCAACTAGTTTCACATGACAATATGTGTATAAAATTTTGTATGAGATACTAACTTGAGCTGTAAACTTTCACCTAAAGTGCAATTTAAAAAAAAAGAAATAGTTGATGAACAATTTGGTATATGAAGGTTGGACTGCAACAGGCAGGCTCAAGCCAAAACAGATGACCATAGACTGCCCTCCAGAAAGGGTGGGCAAGTTTGATGGGAGGTAGAGAAGAATTTTTGTGATGGAGAGAGAGTCAGCATAACTGGGCCTCTTCAGTCTGCCAACTGTCAGCCCTTATGGAACTCTGTCACTTTCTCAGGGGTCTTGGGAACTCTCACCTGCTTTTCCTGCACCATCCTGGAGTCTTCAATTTCTGCTAAACTGAGCTGCTCTCAGGTCACTCTGCCTGGGAATCTCCCTCAGGTATTCCTAATCTACTGCTTAGGACTTCCCTGGAAAGCCTGCAATTTCCAGCACTACATCCAGAGAAGCCAAACGTTGAGCACATTTGAATGTGTGACAGGAATGGCGGAGTTGGCAGAAGGAGAAAGAGCATAGAGGAGGTAGATAACTTTAAGTTTGATGACAGTGAGTATGCATTAGTCTAGAATTTAATAGCTATGAAGAATCTCTCTTAGGCTTTTTCTCTTTTACCCTTAAAGAGAGGAAAAGAAAAAAAAACTGAAAAGTCTCATCAGTTTAGCTTAGGTCAGTTTCTCCCACTGAACTCAGGACAGTAACTATAAAACAGGTAAACTTTGCATTGCAGATAAACTCACACAAACTTTACCGTGATTCAATTTGGACTGGGTTCATGTGCTGTGATAGAAACCAATGACAGCACTTCTTAGACAGCAGGGTATCCTAAGCAGCAGAATTTTAATAAGAAACTAAATAGAAAATTTTATTTTTAATGGATATAATGCAAATTAAGGTAAACTCCAAAAGTGTCTATATATTTGAAGTTTTTTAATGGTTTGAAGTAATTAATAAGACACAAAACTAAACCAAACCCACCAATGTTGACTCGATTCCGACTCATAGCGACCCTCTAGGACAGAGTCGAACTGCCCCATAGGGTTTCCGAGGCTATAAATCTTTTTTTTTTTTTTTTTTCATTGTGCTGTAAGTGAAAGTTTATAGCTCACGTTAGTTTCTCACACAAAAATTTATACACACATTGATTATGTGACCATTGCTTTCTCTATAATGTGACAGCACACTCCTCCTTTCCATCCCGGATTTGCCGTGTCCATTCAACCAGCTTCTGTCCCTTTCTGCCTTTTCATCTCACCTCTGGACAGGAGCTGTCCATTTAGTCTCATGTATCTACTTGAAATAAGAAGCACACTCTTCAGAAGTATCATTTTATGTCTTATAATCCAGTCTAATCTTTGTCCAAAGAGTTGGCTTCGGGAATGGTTTTAGTTCTGGGTTAGCAGAGAGTCCAGGGGCCATGTCTTCTGGGGTCCCTCCAGTCTCAGTCTGGTCTTTTTACTAGAATTTGAGTTATGCACCCCACTTTCTCCCGCTCCATCGGGGACTCTCCTTTGTGTTCCCTGTCAGGGCAGTCATTGGTGGTAGTCGGGCACCATCTAGTTCTTCTGGTCTCAGGCTGATGCAGTCTCTGGTTTATGGGGCCCTTTCTGTCTCTTGGGCTAGTATTTTCCTTGTGTCTTTGGTACTCTTCATTCTCCTTTGCTCCAGGTGGGTTGGGACCAATTGATGCATCTTAGATGGCTGCTTGCTAGCTTTTAAGACCCCAAACGCCACTCACCAAAGTGGGATATGTAGAACATTTTCTTAATAAACTTCGTTATGCCAGTTGACCTAGATGTCCCCTGAAAGCATGGTCCCCAGACCCCGGCCCCTACTACTCTGTCCCTTGAAGTGTTTGGTTGTATTCAGGAAACTTCTTAGCTTTTGGTTTAGTCCAGTGGTGCTGACTTCCTCTGTATTGTGTGTTGTCCTTCCCTTCACCTAAGATAATTCTTGTCTACTATCTAGTTAGTGAATTCCCCTCTCCCTCCCTCCCCATCCTCGTAACCATCAAAGAATATTTTCTTCTGTGTGTAAACCTTTTCTTGAGTTCTTATAATAGTGGTCTCATACAATATTTGTCCTTTTGCGATTGACTAATTTTACTCAGCATAATGCCTTCCAGATTCATCCATGTTATGAGATGTTTTGTGGATTCATTGCTGTTCTTTATTGTTGTGTAGTATTCCATTGTGTGAATACACCATAAGTTGTTTATCCATTCATCTGTTGATGGGCACCTAGGTTGTTTCCATCTTTTTGCTATTGTGAACAGTGCTGCAATGAACGTGGGTGTGCATATATCTGTGTGACAGCTCTTATTTCTCTAGGATATATTCCAAGGAACGGGATAGCTGGATCGTATGGTACTTCTATTTCTAGCTTTTTAAGAAAGTTCCAAGTTGATTTCCAAAATGGTTGTACAATTTTACATTTCTACCAGCAGTGCCTAAGTGTTCCAGTCTCTCCACAACCTCTCCAACATTTATGATTTTGTGTTTTTTGGATTAATGCTAGCCTTGTTCGGGTGAGATGGTGTTTCATTGTAGTTTTGATTTGCATATCTCTAATGGCTAATGATCCTAAGCATTTCCTCATGTATCTGTTAGCCTCTTGAGTGTCTTCTTTGGTGAAGTGCCTGCTCATGTTAGGCACTGCTCATTTTTCAGTTTGTATTTTTGTTGTTGAGCTTTTACAGTATCTTGGAGAGTTTAGAGATTAGACCCTGATTGAATATGTCATAGCCAAAATTTTTTTCCTAGTCTGTAGGTTGTCTTTTTACTCTTTTGGTAAAGTCTTTTGATGAGCATAAGTGATTTTTAGGAGCTCCCAGTTACCTAGTTTCTCTTCTGGTATTTGTGCATTGTTAGTAATGTTTTGTATTCTGTTTATGCCACGTATTAGGGCTCCTAGCATTGTCTCTATTTTTTCATCCATGATCTTTACCATTTTAGGTTTTATGTTTAGGTCTTTGATCCACTTTGAGTTAGTTTTTGTGCATGGTGTGAGATATGGGTCTTGTTTAATTTTTTTACAGATGGATATCCAGTTATGCCAGCACCATTTGTGAAAGAGACTGTCTTTTCCCCATTTAATGGGCTTTGGGCCTTTGTCAAATATCAGCTGCTCATAGGTGAAGGAATATATGTCTGGATTCTCAATTCTTTTCCATTCGTCCCTGTATCGGTTGTTGTACCAGTATTAGGCTGTTTTGACTACCATGTCAGTATAATAAGTTCTAAAATCAGGAGGTGTGAGGCCTTCCACTTTGTTCTTCCTCTTCAGTAATGCTTCACTTATCCATGGCCTCTTCCCTTTCCATATGAAGTTGGTGATTTGTTTCTCCATCTCATTAAAAATTGCCTTTGGAATTTGGATCGGGATTGCATTATATCTGTAAATCGCTTTGGGTAGAACTGACATTTTCACAATGTTGAGTCACCAAGGCTGTAAATCTTTATGGAAGCAGACTGCCACATCTTTCTCCCACGGAGCGACTGGTGGGTTCGAACTGCCAACCTTTGGATACCAGCCTAGAGCTTAATCACTGTACCACCAGGACTCCTTGATTTTAGGTTATAGCAGCTAAATTGAGCAGAATGTGCAGAGTTCCCATATACCCACTCTCATTCTCACAATTTTCCCTATTGTTAACATTTTGTATTAGTGTGGCTCATTTGATATAATTAAACTAATACTGATAGATTATTGTTAACTAAAGTCCACAATTTACGTTTTTTTTTTTTTTGTACAGTCCTAAGGATTTTGAAAAATACATAATGTCATGTGTCCACCTTTACAGTATGATACAGAATAGGTTTACTGCACTAAAAATGCTCTACCTATTCATCCCTCTTACCTTCTCCTGAGTCCCAGCTAAAAATTTCTCCAATATTTTAGCATCAATCTGGAATTTTTCCCAAAAAACTTGGTCCCTGTTTTTCAGAATTAAAAGGTTCTGGGAAACATTACTGAGGATATAATAAAAAAACATTTTAATCCAACAGTAATTTATTTCTATATCGCATACTTTGAACATTTCTTTAATTTCTTAAATATAATTTTCCAATTAACCTCCAGTGAGTAGCAGGAAGGAAGATAATTCATAATTTTATGTTTTCAAAGCCACAAAAAAACTATTAAAACATTCAGGATCCTTTTCTGTTTTTTTTTGCTTAGTTCTTAATCTCTTTCCTTTTTCATAATATTTTAAAGTTGTTATAAAATAACGAAAGGAGCCCTGGTGGTGTAATGGTTATGCCCTCGGCTGCTAACCAAAAGGTCAGTGGCTGGAACCCACCAGCTGCTCCATGGGAGACAAAATCTGGTGATCTGTTCCCACAAAGATTTCAGCCTAGAAAACCTACGGGGCAGTTCGACTCTGTCCTATAGGGTCTCTATGAGTCAGAATTGACTTGAGGGCACCTAACAACAACAACATAAAATGACAAAGGAGACTTAGTAGAACAATGGTTAAGTGTTTGGCTGCTAACCTAAAGGTTGGTGAGTTCGAACCCACCAAGCAAATCCTAGGAGAAAGACCTGGCAATCTGCTTCCATAAAAATTACAGCGAAGAAAACCTTATGGGGCATTTCTACTTTGTCAAATATGATCGCTATGAGTCAGAATCGACTCAACAGCACCCAACAAAAATAAAATGCCCATAAACCTCCCTTCAAGAAAGGTAACAAAGTGACAAAGGGTGCTATTTTGCTTCAGTACAACTGCAGTGTAGTGTAATGGGGAAGAGATTGTCTCTGGGGTCAGACAGACTTGGGTTCAAATCCAAGAAATGCCACTGATGAGCTGTGAGACTGCGACTAAGTTGCTTTCTCTCTCTGAACCTCAGTTTACTCATACGTAAAGTGAGGGTAAGAACTGTGCTCATTTCAGAGGAGTTCTCTGTTGAATCAGTGAGATAATAAACGTAATTACATAGCACAGCAACTGGCACATAGCTGTTGTTGATAGCTGCCATTAAGTTCGCATTCAATAAATTTTAGCTATTTATATCATTATTGTAAAATGAATGACTAGTTCAGAACATCGTTATACAAAAAATAAACACATAATTTGCAATATTCAGAATCATAAAGAAGGGCAGAGTGATCAGATATTGGTAGGAGAATAAGGCTTCTCTTGCTGTTCTGCTTCCCTAAATATTATTTGGAGTCCCTGAGTGGTGCAAATGGTTAACATGCTCAGCTGCTAACTAAAACACTGGCAGTTCGGGTCCACCCAGAGATGCCACAGAAGAAAGGCCTGGCAATCTACTTCCAAAAAATCAGCCACTGAAAACCCCATGGAGCACAGTTCTACTCTGACATACATGGGGTCACCAAGAGTCAGAATCAATTCAATGGCAACTGGTACCAGTTAATTATTATATAACTGAGCTCTGATCAAGAACAGGCGATTGGTAAAATAAGTGTCCCCAGCTAGCTCAAGAAGCAGGGTATGGAAAGACATAAGGATAGGACCTTAACTGTGTTTGATACTTACAAGGATATTAAGTGATGGGACATAAGTCAAAAGGCAGGCAGACCTTGTTTACTCTCAAAAGATGCACAGTCACATCCAACAGTGAGACTCCCGCATCCTCGAAACCCAAATTGGTGAAGCAATATTAGGGTCTGAAATATCAGGGTGGAATAACCTTTGAGTGGACACATATGGAGTGGTGATAGAGTCTCAACTCTTATATCTACTTCTACAAGTCAGTATAAGACACAGTCAAAATTAATCCATTTAAAAGGACAGTAATTTAAAAAAAAATCACATGGCCAGTAAAATAAAAGCAGAATTAGGTTTATAAAGGCAAAATTTCCTTTCCCAAATGGCTTAGTTTACTGTCTTGGCTCTAATCAGAAACTACAAGCACCAGCTGAATTTGGCTTCTCTCTGATTGAAGGCACACATCATTTTCTTGCTTTTTTAATATAAAGCATGGGATAAAGGCAGGGGATAGAAAGCTGCATCCTTTAGATCAGGAGTTGGCAAACATGGATTGTGTACAAAATCCAGTCCAAAACCCATTTAGTACTGCCTGTGAAGTAAGAATGGTGTTTACATTTTTAAATAGAGGAAAACAAAATAAAATAAAGATTATGTGGCAGAGATCACGTGTGACTCCAAAGCCTAAAATGTTTACTATCTGGTCCTTTGCAGAAAATATTTGGCGAACCCTTGCATTAGGTCTATGATCATAAGCCCAATTATAGGAACCTTCTAGTTAGCAGAGTTTTCTGTAAAAGGTCAGAGAGGTTAGGCTTTGCAGCCATAGGGTCTCAGTTGCAACTACCATACTCCAGTCTGCCATTGTAGGGTGAAAGCAACCATAGGCAATAAGTAAATAAATGACTGTGGCTGTGTTCCAATAAAACTTTATTTACAAAAACAGACAGAGGCCCATGGGAAATAGTTTGCCAACAATGTTCTAGAAGACTTTTCTGAAATTTGAACTTGATCTATCTATTTGATTTTCTATTATATTCTTGCCTTGATCTCTTTACCTTTGAACTTGGTTTACTTTTATGGCATTTTTTTTTTACCTGTCTGTTGCCTTCTCCGAGTACCATGATTAAGTTCTCTATATGGACTTCAATTTTTCTAGGTTTTCAGATTTCTTGGAAATGGCCTCTTGCTTGCATGTACTCATGCTATCAGCCCGATCATACCTTGTTTTTCTTTACCTATCTATCCTGGTTATTTACCAAGCCCCAGAGTGATAATTCACTCCCTCCCCCCTTTTTTTTTTCACTTAGACAAAGTTATTGAAAACAATGCTAGTTTCAGAGGAATCCTTATTTCTGAATAGGAAGCAGTTTGACATCCCAGAAAGACTGTAGGCTTTGGAGTCAGAGGGAACTAGGTTCAAATCCTCACTTACCAACATTCTACCAGAAAGAACTTGGGCAAATTTTCTCTTGAGCCTTTCTTCCCTCACCGTTAATATCTATGCTTCAGGCTTTTATGATGATCAAACATGCAAGTGTACAAAAAGTATCTGGCACATTGTAGGCATCAGCCAGTATCTGTTTAATGATGATGATCCAAGATCATAATTGCTGTTATTGTCCTCTAGAACAATTCAGCTTTCAGTCTGCTCCCTTTCCATCTACTGTGCATACCAGTTGTAAATTGATCTTTTTTCAAAGTCTGTCTCAATTAAAATACCTAAAATGATTTCCAATTGCACAGATGGATATAATATTCTAATAAACTGAACCTATAGATTGTGTTGGGACTAAATTTACTCCATTAGGGTCATCCAGACTGGAAGCCACTTGAGAAATAGGGGCAAAGTTTAGCTTGGACCACAATGAATTTAACTCTTTCACATAAACTTTCTACTAATTACTACACAGCACTCCAACATACACTCACATACACACGAACCAAGCAACAAAAATGATTCAAATGTGGTATCTACTTCAGCATATAAGACAACTTAGTCAGTTGTTCCTATATTTTGAAATATCCATACTTATATCTATGCTTCCTTTTTGACCTACATTAAACCAAAAATTTACTTGATTATTGGGTGCTTATTATTTAACTAAGGTCCCTGGGTGACACAAATGGTTGGCATTAGACTACTAACCTAAAGGCTGTCAATTCAAACCCACCCAATGGCACTGTGGAAGAAAGTCCTGGTGATCTGCTTCTGTAAAGATTACAGCCAAGAAAACCTTATGGAGAAGTTCTATACGTTGGGTTGCCATGACTCAGAGTTGACTCAGCAGCAATGGGCTTTTTTTTTTTTTTTTTTTTTTTAAATTATTTAACTTCTGCTGTGATAGACATTTGGAATGTGATGATGAAGACATGGGTCTGTCATTAGAGTATGTTGGAGGTTAACAGGAGTGTCAGCAGGGCCCTTTAGAAAGGAGATGCTGAGACAGAATTAAGAGTGGAAAAGGTTTATTAGAGGTGCTTGTGAATGATAAAGGGAGGATGAGGAATCAGGATTGGGCAGAGAAAGCCTTCAGATCATCATCTGACAAAATTTTGTTCAACAAATTGGGGAGCTCCAGGGGAAAGGTTGCCTGTTAGAGGAGTCCCTCAGTGGGATTGTAGCCCAACGCTGGTTCTTGTCCTGTCCTATTAGTCAACGGAAATAAGATGGATGCCACACCATCAGTTGCAAGGGAAATAGAAAGTGGCAATTTATTGTCTGCCCAGACAAGGAGCAACTGGGGCCTAGAGGGGGAAAGACCACAAGGGAGCATGGAGCTTTTATGTCCTGGAATCCCTAGGGGGTAGGGATTGACACCAGAAATCTGAAACATTGATCCCTCCCATGCCCTTATTTGGAGATCTGGGTGCTGAGTCAGGTTGCAAAGGAAGGCACCTTTCGCTTTGCAAATGAGCTTGGGCACTGTGGTGTGCTGGAAAGGATCTTCCTCTCCAGGGATGCTCAGGTCCGGGGATCTGGTGGAGGACACAGCGCTTCAGGTCCTGCGCATGCGCGGGATTCTGGCGCCAAATTCAAACTGCGTTTAGGGCTGCGGTATGGTTCAGCAAAACCAGCGTGAGAAAACCCGGGGGGCAAGGGAGCGGGGTGGTGGGCAAGGGGGCGGGGAGGGGGGCGCAAGGGGAAACCGCAGTGAGGCTGGGGAAGCCTCGGGGAGGCTTCAGGATCCTTGCCGAGCTCAATCACTGGCTGGGTGCTGCTCAAGAAGAGCAAGCCCTTGACTTGAAAATGGAGGCAGAGCCTCAAGGTGATAACAGCTGGAGGCTATCATCAGCTCACTGCACTCCTTATAGCTCAACAAGTGTTTTTTGGAAGGGAGAACTGAGTAGCACACTTCCGTAGTTTCCACTGGGAGACAAAGACACACAAAAATTCCCATAACATATGACATGATATGTATATATATACACACACACACGTTAAAGGAGTAAAATTAACGTACCGATGCTAAGAAAGGCAGCATTAAACACAAGCCAGTTTGAATCTCATAACACCTTAAAGAGAAGAGTGAAAAAAATCCAGTATTTCAAGAGACATGTTTCAACTATCAACATCTTTTAGAGACAATATTTACAGGTTTGCCTAGACTTATATTTAAATTATTGTTTTTACTTAAAACCTTTGATTCCTTAATTGCAATGTTATGACTGAGTGGCGGGAAGTATGATTTAATATACTGATGTTTGATACAAATAATTCCTTAGAATATAAATTCACTCAGAATTTCCCAAATGGGAATTCCATGGATCAGTATAAGAAAGTATATTAACCTACATGTTTTAAAGACATTTCCATGCTGAAACTAATCAGGGAAAAATAGGGGTTAAACAATATAAACATACATTTTTACTGAAAAATTTCTGAGAGCCTTTAATGTGTTAATATACATTATGAATCCCAAATAGTGGAAGGGACAGGGTGAATAGAGTTTACAAAATTTCATACACTTAACAGAACACAGAACTGAAACTAACATGGGAATTGATGCACTCAGGAACTTTAAGTTTATCCATATATAAGAATTCAGTCAATTTTTCCTATATTTTGAAATATCAAAAAAAAAAGACCAGTTACTTTTTCAGTTTTTTTTCCTGCATATTTGACATTACATAGACAAAGCTCAATTCTCAGTTTTGTTGTTAAAGAAAATGTTCTCTCTAAAACAAATCTCATATTTTGAAACCATTAGTTAATAACACTAACTAGAGGCTAAAGGGAGCTATAATTATTTGCATCCTCATCTGGAATTGGCTTTCCTTTTAATAGAGCCCATTTGCACTATAATAAAAAGCATTATAGGAACTGATTAGGGCTGGCTGTAGCAGTTTTCATTTAAGAATTTCTCTTCCTGTGTCAGCCGATGTTTCTCTCTTAATGTTATTTTAATGCCGTCATTTCATGTTTGAAAATGAAGGCAATCATGTCAATCTACTAGCTGGCAAAAGACAGTTATTGATTTTTACAAATCAGTTACCTTTAAAAATCCATACAAGATGAATATTTATTATTTTGCAAGTACAAATCAGTTTCTGTAGAAACAAGAATGGATGTATGATAAAGAAACACATTTTGAAAGAATGGAAATGTAAGAAATAGCTTGCCTTAATGTGTTCCTTACATTGTGACATTGTAATAAACATTCCTCATTGATTATTTCTTCCAAAGTATCAGCAATTTTCATTAGCTTGCAATGTTGCCAAATGCAAAAACTGACAAACTTTAAAAATGACGTGCTCCGGAACCACCTTTGCTCATTGAGTTATTGCAGCTCACATGTAACAATGCAAATTTGCCTAACTTCATCAACAGAGGTGTTGCTGTAGCCCTATGCAGAAATGATTTTGGTAAATTGAATCACATTATACACGTATCAGGACAATTGTTTTTGAACTGTGTTCCACAGAGCCTTGGGAGAGGGTGCAGAAAGGGGATGCCTTAGACATTATTTGTCTATCCAATGTTGCCTCAGGGGTGGGGAGGCCAAGGAAGGACAGCTGAACCCTTCCCACATCCTCCTCCCAGTACCCTTTGCTGAACCAAACCCACTGCCAACAAGTCGATTCCAACTCATAGCGACACTACAGGACAGAGTAGAACTGCCCCACAGGGTTTCCAAGGAGTGGCTGGGGGATTTGAACTGCTGACCTTTTGGTTAGCAGTCAGCTGAAGTTACATATTCGAGTTCTTTATAATAATTCATTTACCGCTTAAACAAAACAAAAACCCAAATGAACAAAGTTGACTCTGCAAATTTTCTTTTCAAATGTTTAGCATTGTGGACCCTTTAAAAATAAATACTAGCAACAAATTATGTAAAAATACATGCTTTTTACATAAAAGCAAACGTTCACATATCAGAATTCCTTGAATAACGTAAACCTGTGTATAGCATAAAGATGATGAAAAATCCGTGGATAGCTAAAGGTCCCTAATAAGATTTGAAAGCTTTTTCCTTCCTCTCATTTTCCTTCATATCCTTAATGTCACAAGGGAGCTAAGGCTGGAAAATGGTTCCAGAAAGTGTATGCTAAAGGTTAAAGTATGGTGAAAAGGATTATTTTTCACCAAGCTCAGGGTGGCTAACAGAAGGCAGCAGGGCAAACTATTATTCACTGAATGATATGAACGTCCATGTTAGAAATGCATATAAATTTCCCTCCAGATTCAATCCCTGCTCTACATTTCGCCCCTAGAGAAAAGCGGTTCTTCTACTTCTCGCAGGCTCCAGGTCATGTCCTACTAGAACTGCTGCCAATCTCGGCACTAAGCTCCCCAGAAATAATTAACTTGATTGAACAAATAAAGGTTAAAAGATCTTCAAAGTGTGACCGGACGTCCAAACAGGTAGCATGCACTTTGACAGCAGGTTATGGACAAGTTAAGGCAAATCACATCCAATTTAGCATCCTGAATCCAAACTAGAGGAAGCAAATTCCTGCTGTGTGAGCTGAGGAATTCGATGCAGGTTCCCCTAAGGCTGACAGAGATAACAGAGGCCCATTCACCCTTTTCTCAGCCAACGTGTCTCGTTCTGAGGGCCACAACACAACTAAGTCTAACTTTGAATGTGAGGAAATTAATTGTCAGAATTATGATCTCTTTCATTAACCCATCACATTGAATCATTGCCTTCATGATCTCAACCCCCCAATATTCTAGAAAAGGCACTGTAGTCATCCAGAAATAAAAGGACACAGCCAATGGATTTTTTTTTTTTCACATGTGTGCCCTTGCGATTTGTGATGAGCCCTGATTCTCGTTGAACAGCTTGTCCTGAATATGCCAAAATATTTCAGCTGTTGCAAAATAAGGGATGCCCAATCATTTTCTAGGAGCAGGGGAGTGTGCTGGCTTCTAACGTCAAGTATCCTGTCTTGGAGTGGGGCCCACTAATGAATCAGTGGGATAAGAATAACTATGGATCATAACCGGGGAAAGTGTGGTTGGACAATGGCCAAAGGAGCTTGAGGGTCAAAGGCAATGCCACTTTCTCTGGGGCTTGAGGAAAAGTGAGAGTGCTTGGGCTGGGGCAGGTTCTTCTGGTTCAGGCTCCCAAAGTCCTAAATGGGAGAGGGAAGCATCAGCTGCTGCTTTTCTCTGTTCTTTTGGCCACTGCCTCAGTGTCTTGACCACTTTAGGGTCAGCCACAGGAGGAAAAAAAGTAGAAAACGGACAATCTGGTACAGCTATCATCTGGTTTTTGTGGTAGGTGTATAATTGTTTTGTACGTGTGTGTGTTTATCCCATGGGTGCCTCTTTGTGGATTTCTAGATGACTCTCATCTGAGATATTCCAGCTGCAATTGCTATGACAAAAGCATGCCTCCCCCTTCTGACCTGTGGCTCTCCTCCCTCAGGCACAGCCACCTCTCTGCTGGGCTTCCTTCTCTCCAGGCTGCTTTCCAGCACACAGTTCTTTTAGAGGACTCCAAAGGAGCCCCTTCTCATGGGATGACCTGGATGTCAGGCAGGGGCAACTCTAGCCTTCATCTCTCCTCTTTAGACTCTCTTAGCAAGACTCAGACTCCAGTCCCTCACACTCTAGGGGACATATGACTGTCTGGCAGGAATGTTGTTGTTGTTAGGTGCCATCGAGTCGATTTCGATTCATAGTGACCTCATGTGATAGAGTAGAACTGCCCCATAGGGTTTTCTAGGCTGTGATCTTTGTGGGAGCAGATCGCCAGGTCCTTCTCCCACAGAGCCACTGATGGGTTCAAACTACCAGTCTTTTGGTTAGCAGCTGAGCGCTTAACCATTTTGCCACCAGGGCTCCTTCTGGTGGGAACGGGAGATATAAAATAGTACAACAGTTGTCTGTAAAGAAATCCTCCCTCTTGAACTTCAGCATTCCCCTCCCCTCCCTTGACACGCATTCTCTCTCTTCCACCCTCAAACATCTCAGGAATCAGAATGACCTGGCTTACACGTAACTGGCTGTCAATTTAAGCACATTATTTAATTTCTCTGAACCTCAATTTACTCATCTATGAGCAAGGATGTAAAATGTGTATTTGGAGGCTCATAGAAAACGTATTTGTGTGCAGCACCTGGCTCACAACAGGTGCTTAGTTTTTATTATTATTAGAATTAGTAAATATTATTAATTTTATTTAAAATTATATAATATATAAATTATAAATATTAATGAAATTAATATTGCTTATTCATTTGTTGCCATCTGTGTGCCAGACACTGTTTTTGGGGACCTATGTGCCCTCTTATTTCATAGGACTGGGAGGCACTAACCTTCCTTGAAATGTCTCAGAAATAGAAGCACGGCATTTTACATAGTGTGCTTCGTGGTATTTCACAGGTTACAGTACCTGGGTCAAAAATGTATTAAACTTGAGTCAAAGACCATTTTTGTAAAATCATACATTTAATGTTTAGCTAATGATAGAACCTCAGTCTCTGTGACTTTATTAAAAAGAAAAACACAGACAGATGCCTTGAAAGATCTATGTGTGGTGGAAAGATTACTCATTCTGAAAACAAAAACTGCCACCCTTATTGAGACCTCTATCCCTTATTAGCCCTGCTGCTCTGTGGAGCAAAGAACTCTTCCTGGGTGATTTGTACCTTCTCCCAAAGTAATGGAGTTGTGTATGCTAACACCTGGTCCCACCTGCTCTTTTTAAGCTAAACCGCTTTGCAGGCTCCTTGACTTTCGATGAGAAGATAAACTGATCGTGTGCAGCTAGGAGAACGTATTATGGGGATGCGGTATCTAGAAGAAGAATAAATTAAATCAGTCCTGCTCTATGCCCTTAGGTAAAAACAGACTTAAGAGATTTGAAATGTTGAACCTCAGATCAGCTGGGCAATCACAGAAGCAGCTGAATGGATCTAGAGGGAATTCTATGACAGATATTTGAGACTCAACTGTCAAGAGGGTTTAGAAACTTCACCACAAGACCAGGGTCAGAATGGTTTACTGTGCGGGTTCCTGATAAGCCAAAGGATTCTTTTAGCTTATCAGTAAAGAGTAAATATAATTTAAGAACAAGGCCTATTTCCCCCTTCACTTGACTTTTATTTAAATGAATATCTTAGAAGATGAAAAACAGGTGCTAATGTTGAAATGCCCTCCTATAGAATCATTTTTGCCTCTTTGTTGAAAATATTAATTTCACAGTGAGAAGACATAGAAGTCAAGGGAAAATATCTAGTGTACAGTAGAAAAAGCACAAATATGAACTTTGTTAGTAATGTAACCGTTTGGACATTCTTTTAAGGTAGAAGGCATTTTCAAGTAGAGATTTTTATAGCTTAAGCTCTATTCACTGTGTCACCAAATGTTTTCATGCCCACAAAGAGATAAGATGTTTGAGAAACAGCAACTGGTATTGGTTAAACATGAGTGGCCATGTGAGAACAAACATGGTTCTATAACTTTTCATCTGTATGAATTCTGTGCCTCAGTTTCTTTGTCTGCCAAGTGGAAATAATGACAGTCATCTTCTCAAAAGTTCTTTACAGGATTAAATTAGCTAATTCCTGGAAGGCACTTAGTAGGTACGTAGTGGATGGTACATAGTAGGTACCCAGCAAATGTTGGTTGATAGAACTTTTAAAAATGTATACATCGATTTCTGTTTTTATTCTTTGTTGAAATTTTAATCTTGATTATGTTACTTTCTTTCAAATCCTTGGAATTTTTCCCAAGTGCTTTATGTTAACCATAATGTCTATATCAATGAAAATAATAGCTCTATTTATTGGACCCTTATTGTTTGGCTAGAATAGAGTCCAAAATTCTTAACATACCATAGTAGCACCTTCATGGTTTTCTTTCCCGTCTCATTTCTCATTTATGTGAGACTTGAGTTGTCTAAAAAACTCAGGAGATCTCTAATTGCACACAGCTTGCTCTAACTGGAATGCAGAAACAGCCACTGTCCACTGGTAAACATGTATTTGTAGTTTAAAATCGTGGTTAGTCATCTGCTATTTCAAAATCCCATATTCAAGCCACTAGCAAGGTGTTTTCTGTAACAATTATCATGGTGCTGTGAAAACACCAGCCACCAACATGATCGTGTTAGGGTTTTATTTCACTCTCAATCTTTTGTTTTCTCTTTTATGATTTCCCAGTTCTTCTATAAAAGTATCATAATCATGGTGCAAATAACTCTCCATTTTCTGTGCCATTATTATCATTAAATACACCCTCTCATGCAGCAGGACCTCATGTTGGTGAAAGCCTTGATCTCTGTAGTCAGGACGTCTGGTTACCAACCCCAGCTCCAACATTGTGTAAGTGTGGGCAACTTGCTTAACCTCTACATCATTGTTGTTAGCTGCCATCAAGTTGTTCCCCAACTCAGGGTGATCCCATGTGTTACAGAGTACAGCCGCTCCATAGGGTTTTCTTGGCTGTAATCTTTATGGAAGCAGACTGCAAAGCCTTTCTTCCACTGAGCCACTGGGTGGGTTCGAACCAGCAACCTTTAGGTTAGCGGCTGATAGCAAACCACTTGTGAAACCTAGGTTCATTTTCTTTCTCTAAACCTCAGAAATCTCAACTTTAAAAGAAAATAATAATACAAAGTATCTTAGAGCTTTGTTTGAAGGATTAAATGAGACAAAGTTTTTTAAATGTTTACTATGGTGTTTGGCTTCTGGTATATCCTCAACATGCTATATAAACATTAGCTATGGTTAATCAGGAGCCCTGGTGGTGCAGTGGTTAAGAGCTCAGGCTGCTAACCAAAAGATCAGTAGTTCAAATCCACCAGCTGCTCCTTGAAACCCTATGGGGCAGCTGTACCCTGTCCTATAGGGTTGCTATGAGTCAGAATTGACTTGATGTCAGCAGGTTTGGTTTTTTTTTGGTTTATGATTAATCATGAAATAAAATAGTCCAAGCTCTTCTCTCACTCTATGAATGAACACACACACACACATACACATACACACAGTTCATGACTGTCAAAGAGATTAGCACATGTTGGTGTTGTTAGATGCTGTCGAGTCACTTTCAACTCATAGTGGCCCCATGTATTACAAAACAAAACAGTGCCTGGTCCTGTGCCACCCTCACAATCGTTGCTATGTTTGAGACCATTGTTGAAGCCACTGTGTCAGTCCATCTCATTGAAGGTCTTCCTCTTTTTCATTTCTACTTTACCAAGCGTGGTGTCCTTCTCCAGGGACTGGTCCCTCCTGATAACATGTCCAAAGTACATGATGCGAAGTCTCACCATCCTTGCTTCTAAGGACCATTCTGGCTGTACTTCTTCCAAGGCAGATTTGTTCGTTCTTCTGGCAGTTCATAGTATAGTCAATATTCTTCACCAACACCATAATTCAAATGCATCAATTCTTCTTCTACATGATTAGCACATACACTATCTAAATGCGTACTTTCCAGGCATTTAAATATTTATTGAAGGAATAACTCTTGTCATACACAATATATTTTAAAAAACACAAAACCATGTCTCTTAAATGTGGCGTGACTAAACCAAAGGATTATGTCTGTAAATCCTCTGTTAATGAAACAAAGAAACATAAGAATACAGAGGAAAATGAAATTCCTTGGGAATCCTTAACATCTTTTTGCTCTGTTCCTTCATTCATTAAATAACTGTTGTTGAATGCCCGTTGCACAACTAGCAACAAATCCTTTACTAGATAAACTATCCAATAGCCTTTGGCTAAAAGCAATAGAATTCTAACCAATCAATTGAAATGTCTATGTGTAGTTGAATTTTATTGTTTTTCCTTTTACAATCCTTACCTTTGGAGTATATGCCATGGCCCCTATACTAAATTCAGTTATGCAGAAGAAGCAAATAGTATAGCAAATTATTTTTAAAAACATCCTAGAGAATGGGGAGGTCCAAATATTTTCTGGGCCGTTCCTACCAATTCATGGCTTTATGTAGGTAAATATACACATGGTTGTCAAGAAATCTATGACTTAAATTGCCATCTCTTTTTTCCCTCAAATATTTGAAAAGGAACAAACACCAAGTTTTTTAGTGTTAAGGCAAGCAAAATACTGATTTATTCTGTTCACGAGTGTCTTAATAACTAAATTGCTACTATCTTTAGAAAATTATTTCAGTTATTTTTCCTTCCCTTTCATTAACTTCTTTTTACAGTAGACTTTTTTTTTGGGAAGAAGAATCTGTGTACTATTATAGCCAGAGGGGCATTTAAGATACTGCTTTGCACCTGGGAAACCCATTTAATTACTTGAGCCGTCAAAAAGTTTTATTGTAAACAGCTTTTCTGATAGATCCTGTTTCCCGTCTATGAACTATCTTCCCCAGAAGACAGTCCTCTTTACAGGGGAGCTTAAAGTACAGGTGTCATATTTTAGAGGGATGAAGTTTTTATATTTGAAAATATCCCATCTTTCTTCTCACGTCTGATTAAGAAATATTATATGTTCTTTTTTTGTAGTTTATGTACATCATAAAACATTATTATATTAAGAATATCTTCAAAATTAAATAGAAGTGACTGTCTAAACTACAGGTAAAGTAAGATTTTATCTGAGATACAAGATAAGATATTTGAAGTTGTATGTATCTAACAAATCTATTTAGAGTACAAGCTAATGACAAAAAAACACACCTGTTGCCGTCGAGTCGCTTCCAACTCATAGCAACCCTACAGGACAGAGTAGAACTGCTCCATAGGGTTTCCAGTGAGTGGCTGGTGGATTCAAACTGCTGACCTTTTGGTTAGCAGTCGAATGCTTAACCACTGCACCACCAGGGCTCCAAGGACAAAAAAAGAGAGCTGGATTTTATGAAGTACATACTTAAGAGCCCTGGTGGTGTGGTGGTTATTCACTCAGCTGCTAACCAAAGTCAGTGTATTTGAACCCACCAGCCTCTCCATGGGAGACAAGATGTGGCAGTCTGTTTCTGTAAAGATTTACAGCCTAGGAAACCCTTTATGGCGGCAGTGCTAGTCTGTCCTACAGGGTCGCTATGAGTCGGGATCGACTTGAGAGCAATAGGTTTGTTGGTCTGTTTTTTGGTTTGGTGTACTTAACTTAAACCAAATATCACTTAAAAAAAACTGGAGTCAAAAGAAACTTCAGTGATGTACAAGTATGTTCAAATAACACAGTTCAGGTTAAGGAGCATTTGTCTTGTCTGGCTTGATTGGTCCTAAAATTCCAAATCTATTAAACTTCTTCAATTGTGGAAAATACGAGCTTGGAATACCAAGAGCATTTATAGTTATAAAATGTGCTTCGCTTTTTTGTGCAGAAAGCAGGTTCCAATTCATGTACCATTAATTCTCAGTTCTGGAGTTTTCTCATATAAGTGCAAGGGTGGTTGGTTAGGTGGAGAAATACAGCAATGGCTCTATTATGGCTTTTAAAGATCATCAGCAGCTAATGGCCATAATTAGAAAAGAATAATTTGCACATTCATTTAAATTAGACTCCTATCTACAGTCCTATTGTGGAGAATAATCTTCTTATATCCCTATGCCTTGATATCTGTCATGTGAAAATATAGACAGAACCCAGCAGTTACTGTGAAACTTGTTTAAAATTCAAACACATTATCTCTTATCAGTAGTTAGGATAATTAATAAATTAAGGACACCTCCCCACTGCAGTTAATATATTATTATAATTCCAAATAGAAATCTAAACCCAATCTTAGTGAATGGAGCTGTTAATAGTTCTTCTCTAGTTAGTATTCAAACGTTCGTACACACTTTCTCATGTGACTATGGGCATTGGGCTGTCTATGTTGTTAGTGCAGTTCAAACCATGGTACCATATTGTTTATAGATTTTGCTTTGGAACTCTGCCTATCAAGCAGCACCTGGGCTTGGTCCCTGCTCTAGGTTCTGCTCAGTCTTCTCTCTCTCTCTCTCTCTCTCTCTCACACACACACACACACACACACACACACACACACACAGTCTTCTCTCTCTCTCTCTCTCTCTCTCTCTCTCTCTCACACACACACACACACACACACACACACACACTTACTCACTCATCCACACACTCACCTTCTTGCTGTTTTAAGAATAAAGATTACGGTATTCATCTCAACCAGCAATTCAGGCTCTGGTTATTGAAGGAGTCAAAAAGGTAAGCAAGGATGTGGGGAGGTAGAAAGAGTTGCAAAACTTTAGACAATCAGGGAGAAATAGAACAAAGACATAGGCAAGTAAGAAAAATCATAGGTGAAAACATCAATGAGAGAGGTGGGAGACGTGACGGGAAGCAAAAGATCGCATACTACGTGTTTAGTATAGACCAGTAGTTCACAACCGTGGCTGCACAATAGAATTACCTGGGAGTTTTGAAAAATGCCCTTTTTAGGGCTCCATCTCCCAAGATTCTGTTTTAACTGGTCTGGAGTGGGGCCTAGGTTTTATTTCAAAGTGCCTCAGGTGATTTTAATGTACAGTCAGTGCTGAGGATCTCTGATGTAGATTGTAGAGACCTAATACTAGGGTCGTCAGATTACAGAATGCTCAGTGAAGTTTAAATTTCAGATGAACATTGAATAATCTTTTAGTATAAGTATATCCCAAATATTGCATTGGATATACTTATACTAAAGAAGTATTAGTTGTTTTTCTGAAATTTAAATCTAACTGGGTATCCAGTATTTTTATTTATAAATCTGGCAACCCTACCTAATACTGAACTATAGGAATATATTTACCCTTGAGTTCTGGTAGATAGAAAAGACCTGGTGTTCATTTTGTTTGTTTTTTAAAGGAAAAAGTATAGCATTAAGATTTAGCAGATAAATGATGGAATCAGTGAATGATAGGAACATATTGGGGGTGAAACTTTCTGAGTGGAGCAAATGACAATTTTTTTATTTTAGTTCTTCCTGTGCTAGAGACTTAGGAAGTCAAGAATTTAGTGCTTTTTAAACCCATAGAATCCACAAAAAGTAACGAATGTTAAAATGTAATGCCAATGGCTACTCCAACACCCAAACCTTCTTTTTGAATCAACAATCCATTCCTGAACAGAACACATAATTAGAGAAAAAGATAAAGCAAAGGAATTAACATTAGTTGAGAAATGGCCTCCAAACTCCAAACTACAAGGTGGAATGTCAGTGTGCTGGTCTGAACCACATGTATGTTAGTGTGTGTGTATGTGTATCTGTGCGCGTGCATGTGTGCGTGCTCGAGCACAGTGAACAGGTGAGGACTTTTGCCAAAGTGAAGGCATCACGAGTGACTCAGAACTCAAACAGGCTGTTTTACATATTCCCATTCCAAAGCCCAGTATAGAATCTGACATTTTGATGTAAAGAGAACAAAGCCAGGGATTGCTGGTTATTAAGAGCTGCAGTGAGATGACTATAGCTTTAATCCTAAAAGATGATCCATCTACCCCTTCAGCCCTCTCTGGGTCAGGAGGGAAGTCATATTGCGTTGACCTAGATGCTTCCATTGGAAAGACAGAGGCTCTCTGATGATGTCCCATTACTGTTTTCTCCAGTGTGCTCCTCCTTCTTCCATCCAGCTGAGTTTATTAAACTTGGCCTGCTTCTGAGGTCGGCTTATTTTCTACCATGTGAAGGGTTATAACTACTTACTCTCTCCACAACCTTTGTTTCCAGAGTTCTTACTCTGACTACAAGGTCAAAAACTAGTTTTAAGCTGATTTCATTCCTCACTGAGTTTCTGAGAGTTTTCTTTCAAAGCCCCAACAATAGCTGTCAGTTTGTATGACAAATTCAGAAGGCTTTTCACCCTTCACTGGGATACTCGTGCTTCTGAGCAAACCTTGTTCTTGGAGCAAAAGTGTTCCAGATATGAATCTTTTCATTCCCTACTAAATGTTTGAGTACAAGGTAAATCCACTGAGTTCTACTTCCATGTCCACCCAGGTTTATGACTCATATTCAGCCTAATTAGGGCCCCATTCCTCTTTATTTGTTCAATATTTAACTCTCGCCTACTCTGGGTTTCTGAAATTCACAATCACAATAAAAAATTTAACTAATGGTCTTTGAGGGCCTTGACCAGGAAAGAAAGTAACAGAAGGGCTCTGGATGTTTTATGAATGAGTGAGTGTGTGTGTGTGTGTGTGTGTGTGTTTCCTTTTTTGTTCTGGTTTCTCTTCAACTCTCCTCCACACAGAATTCTGAATACCATGATTCACAGAATGAATAAATTGAGAGCACACGGTTGGGGCGATTCAGACTGACTGAAGAAAATCCACGAGCATCCCCTGAAGTGAATCTGGAATTATTGCCTCTGGTCAGAGATGGTTAAACAGCCCAGAGCAAGGTAAAGAATGACAGAATGCAGGGCAACCAGCCAGGTAGTAACTTCCAGCGCTTGACAATGCAATTCCAAAAACAGAACAAAACAAAGCAAAAAGATAAACTTGCACGGTACAGCTGTGCTTGTTTTGTGGAGAGCTTAACCTGGTTATCCGGGACCTATGCATTTCTTGTGTTTTGCCTGGAATATCAGTTTCGGTAGTTTTGGGAAGTTGGAGGCTTACTATAAACCAGTGGTTCTAATTGTGTAGTCCATATACCAGCAGCATCACCTGGGAACTTCTTAGAAATGCAAATTCTCAAGCCCACCTCCAACCTACTGAATCAGAAATTCTGGGGTTGGGGCCCAGCCATCTGTGTTTTAAGTTAAAACTTTTAACAAGCCCACCAGGTCATTCTGATGCATGCTAATGTTTGAGAACAACCACTTTAAACAGTAGTGATTTCCTCCAAAATAAATCCTCTGAGCCTAGATCAGGCATCTTTTAGCAGTGCAAATGGTTAACAAGCTTGACTGCTAACTGAAATGTTGGAGGTTGGAGTCCACCCAGAGGTGCCTCAGTAGAAAGGCCTGATGATCTACTTCCGAAAAATCAGCCATTGAAAATCCTATGGAGCACAGGTTTACTCTAACACGCATGAGTTCACCTTGCAAGGGCAGATTAACCAGCAAGCAAGGTACACACGACTTACCATAACGAAAGTATTCATGGGCTTAATTGTGTTTACTCACATCAAAGCTGTGGTGAAATTGTGCATTACAGGTTAATAAGTAAGCACAAGTACACCCGTGCATACCTTGCTTATTGGGTAATCTGTCCCTGTCACCATGAGTTGGAATTGACTCAAAGGCAACTGGTTTGGTTTTGGAGCCTAGATTACAATGGCATTAGGTCCCAATTCTGCCATTCACTTCTATCATATCCCCTCTGATCCCTGATAGAAACATGCATAGAGGACAATGCAGGGTAAAGAGACAAGCACAGCATTCCTAGCTGAGGCTTTAGCTGCAAATTGCAGGGCCTCTTTCCATTATGGGGTCCTGTTGGCACAGGGGTTAAGTGCTCGGCTGATAAACAAAAGATCACAGTTAGAACCCACCAGCCACTCTGCAGGAGAAGGTTCCTGTGGTGGTCTGCTTCTGTAAAGACTACAACCTTGGAAACCCAATGGGGCAGTTCTACTCCGTCCTATAGACTCACTATGAGTTGTTATTGGCTAGATGGCAGTAGGTGGTGTCTTTCCATTATCCCCACATGATAAGAGTCACAAGGGAGTTAGAGAGATGGAAAGGTTCTCCTCAGAGGCAGCACTGCCATCAGAAGAAAGAAAGACATTTTCAAATACTTACCCCCACCTGCAAGCCAGTTTACAGCACTTTAGACAGAACTCCATAATCCTGCTGACAGAATGTTCTGGGATTAGACTAACATGACAGCAGCGTTTCTAGTCCATGAGTGACAAGGGGAGGAGAGGGAACAGTATAACACCCTCAAAAACCAAAAAAAAAAAAAAAAACCCAAAAAACAAAAAAAGTTGTTGCTGTCGAGTCGATTCTGACTCATAGCGACCCTGTGGGACAGAGTAGAACTGCTCCACAGGGCTTCCAAAGAGCAGCTGGTGAATTCAAACTGCCGACCTTTTGGTTAGTAGCCAAACTCTTAACCACTGCGCCACCAGGACTCTGTAACACCCTCAGAGCCGCGATTCTCTAGCTTTGGTTTGCACAGAAAACCATGAGTTCATTTAAAATATAGATATCCGGGCCCTGAGACATTCTGATGCAGATGGTCTGAGTTGTCAAACCCAGGAGTCAGCATTTTAATAAGAACCTGCAAGAGATTCTAACGTCGTTGCTTCCATAAGAAATGTCAAGAACCACTGCCTCATACAACAGGAGATACACCACTCTCACCATGTGTATGATATCTGTTTTCCAAATTTCTTTCATGAAGATTTCAGGGCCTTCTCTCAGTTAAAACTATGCAAATATAGAATTGTAATAATAATATTCTCATATGTTCCTATGGTACCTGTATGCTTTTAAAAGTTCTTTCACATGCATCATTTGAAAATGGAGAGGGCAGAAAATGTCATTGCTTTGAGAACACTGCTTCTTCTATCCAAGCATTTCTTAGAAATGTAAGCTTATATAGTTGTGGCCATATGAAGTGTAGGGATTAATGAAATGGATGAAACCAGGCACCATGGAACGAGCTGACAAGGGAAATCCAAAAGAAGATATCTGTTTTTCTGAGTAAAAATTAAATTAAGATGACTTTTAATGCAACTGCACTAGTCATTCCCAGATGTTTTCAAGGCTGTGGTATAAAATATTGGATTACGTATTTTTTCCAAACCTGAAAAACTTGCAGTGTGACTTCCACAGTATACTGCCAAATAAATACAAAGTATTTCTATGCATTTGGAAAAGAAACATAAAAACTAGCCATAAATACCTTTTATTTAGAATTGGAAGGAAACTTCTGAAAGACACTTTCATTTTGTAATTAATAAAGGATAAGGGTGTCCTCAAGGGGCCCTGGTGTCACAGTAGTGAAGTGCTTGGCTGTTAACTGAAAGGTTGGGGTGGGAACCCACCAGCAGCTCCATAGGAGAAAGATGTGGCAGTCTGCTTACATAAAGATTACTGCCTTGGAAACGCTATCGGGCAGTTCAACTCTGTCCTATAGGGTCAGTATGAGTCAGAATACACTCAACAACAAAACGTAAGGGTGTCCTCTCAGGAATTTCCTATTGGGCTGTAGTGACCCATTGCTTCCTTTAGAGAACACTGCTGGGAGGCAGGGCCAAGATGGCCGAGTAGTCAGATGCTTCCAGTAGACCCTCTTACAACAAAGACCCGAAAAAACAAGTGAATTGATTATATATGGCAATCTGGGAGCCCTGAACATCCAAGGCAGAGTTGAGGAACCAGACTGAGTGGCGGGGGGGGGAGAGACGGTTCGGAAGCAGTGAGGAGTTGATGGACCTGACCCAGCAAGAGCCTGAGTCCTTCAGGCCTGATCAGCTCAGGGGTGAGTGGTGAGGCACGCAAGCGGCAGTGCTCGGGAGGTGTGTTTTCTGCACCAGGAGAGACCCAGTGTCAGAGAGTCTACACAGCCACCCAGAACCAGTGAGAAGCAGCCCTGGATCAGCGAAAGATAAGTAAATGCATACAGCCTACTGCACAGATCAAAAACACCCCCCTTAGGGAAAAACGTCTCTCCCATTTACCTCCCTGCTCCCTGCTCTGCACTGGGTCCTGGAGCGGCTTTAGCAATTGCAGAGTCCCCTGGGCCGGAAGTAGGATCTGTCACACACCCAGAGCCATTCTCCCTGGCTTGGAGAGTGAACAAATTAATAAACAGAGGAAAAAATAAACTGCCAGGTTCCCTAAGCTAGGAACCCCGGGTAGGCATAGCTCCTTTGGCTAGGCACAGGCATAAGGGATCCACAGACTTTGAGTGCCTTTCCCCCTGAGTAGAGTTGTGTGGTCCCGTCTCAGCAGCATAGGCCTCCATTACCTCAGTACAACAGGGTATACCAGAAGTCTAACTTCAATTGTTTCAGCTGTGAGGTGGCAGGTTCTTGACGTTTGACACTGCTCTGCCCATTAAACAGGGTCTTCACCTACCCACATCAGGGGCCTGGGGACTGGTGGCTCCACCCATGCCACCTAGTCACCTGCGATAGGGGCCCAGGAATAAGAGATGCCCCCCAGTCCTTACAACCTACAGCATTAGGTGCTCATAGTCTGGCTGCAAAACCTACACAACTACGTGCTCTAGGGAGCAGGGACACACCTTCCTCCTGGACATTCAGAGGTGGTTGTCAGCCCCCTGCCTTGCTCAGAGTACGTCCCTCTGCTGCAGCCAGATGCCTGTGCCTACACCAATCACCCATGCCTGTCTAGGACTGTAAGTGAGAGCCTATACCACACACTTGGTAGCTATCCACCTGGGCACCTGAGCTGAATTCATACAGGAGGATGGGGTGGACTCCTGAGCTCACATACCTAGTAACAGATCTAACCACCTGGTGACAGGACATTAGAGCTTCAAAGTTGCCAATAATCAAATTAGCTCATATGAGCAGCATATTGGGGCATATCAAAACAAAACAAGAAGCTAGGACACAGTAAGCAAACATAAAATAAATAAATATAATAACTTACTGATGGCTCAGAGACAACAGTAAATATCAAATCACATAAAGAGGCAATCCATGATGGCTTTAGCAAGCTCCCAGAATAAAGAATCTAGAAATTTTCCAGAGGAGGGGAATTTCTTGGAATTACTGGAGACAGAAAACAAAAGATTAGTATATTGAACTCTTCAAGAAATTAGGAAATTAAGCAAAACGCAGAACACGCAATAGAGGAAATTAAAAAGATTAGAGAAGAGCATAATGACAAATTTAACAGGCTGCAAGAATCCATAGAGAGACAGCAATCAGAAATCCAGAAGACTAACAATAAAATGTCAGAATTAGACAAATCAACAGAAAGTCATAGGAGCAGAATTGAGGCAATGGAAGTCAGAATTAGTGAGATTGAAGATAAAGCACCTGACACTAATTTATTTGAGGGAAAATCAGGTAAAAGGATTTTAAAAAATGAAGAAACCCTAAGAATTATGTGGGACTCTATCAAGAAAAATAACCTATGAGTGATTGGAGTACAGAACAGGGGGCAATAACAGAAAATGCAGGGAGAATTATTGAAGATTTGTTGGCAGAAAACTTCCTTATATCATGAAAGATGACAAGATATCTATCCAAGGTGCTCATTGAACCCCACATAAGGTAGATCCTAAAAGAAAGTCACCAAGACATATTATAATCAAACTTGCCAAAACCAAAGATAAAGAGAATTTTAAAAGCAGCCAGGGATAAACAAAAAGTCATCTACAAAGGAGAGTCAATAAGAACAAGCTCAGACTACTCAGCAGAAACCATGCAGGCAAGAAGGCAATGGGATGACATATATAAAGCCTTGAAGGAAAAAAAAAAATGCCAGCCAAGAATTACATATCCAGCAAAACTGTCTCTCAAATATGATGGTGATATTAGGGCATTTCCAGATAAGCAGAAGTTTAGGGAATTTGCAAAAACCAAACCAAAATTACAAGAAATACTAAAGAGAGTCCTCCAGTTAGAAAATCAGTAACATCAGATAACAACCCAAGACTAGAACACAGGACACAGCAACCAGATATCCACCTAGCTAGGGAACTTGCAAAAGTAAATCTAAGCTGAAACACTAAAAATAGGGAAACAGATGTCAATATGTAAAAGATGACAACATTAAAACAAAAAAGAGGGACTTAAAGAATGTAGACATAGATTTTTCATATGGAGAGGAAGTCAAGGTGATATAAAGAAATAAAAGACTGGTATAAACTTAGAAAAATAGGGGTAAATATTAAGGTAACCACAAAGGAAACTAACAATCCTGCAAGTCAAAATAAAATACTAGAAAAATATAAAGACTCAGCAAACACAAAATCAACAACAGTGAAAACGATGAAAAGAAAATACGTAAAGAAAAATGACTCAGCACAAAAGATTAAGGGGAACAAAGAAACTGTCAACAATACACAAAAAAAGACATTAAAATCGCAGAACTAAATTCATACCTGTCAATAATTACACTGAATGTAGATGGACTAAATGCACCAATAAAGAGACAGAGAGTGGCAGATTGGATAAAAAAAAACACAACCTGTCTATATGCTGCCTATAAGAGACACACCTTAATCTCAAAGACACAAACAAGCTAAACCTCAAAGAATAGAAAAAAATATATCAAGCTAACAACACTCAAAAAAGAGCAAGAGTGGCAATATTAATCTCTGACAAAATAGACTTTAAAGTAAAATCCACCACAAAGGATAAGGAAGGACACTGTATAATGATTAAAGGCTCAATACACCAGGAGGACATACCTATAATAAATATTTACGCACCCTAAGACAGGGCTCCCAAATACATAAAATAAACTCTAACAGTACTGAAAAGAGAGATAGACAGCTCCACAATAGTAGTATGAGATTTCAACACACCACTTTCGGTGAAAGAACATCCAGAAAGAAACTCAGCAAAGACACAGAAGAGCTAAATGCTACAATCAACCAACTTGATCTCATAGACATACACTGAACACTCCACCCAACAGCAGCCAAGTATACTTTCTTTTCCAATGCACATGGAATATTCTCCAGAATAGACCACATATTAGGCCATAAAGCAAGCATGAACAAAATCCAAAGCATCAAATATTACAAAGCATCTTTTCTGACCATAAAGCCATCAAAGTAGAAATCAACAACACAAAAAGCAAGCAAACAAAATCAAACACATGGAAACTGAACAACATCTTGCTCTAAAACTATGGGGTTATAGAAGAAATTAAGGATGAAATAAAGAAATTCATAGAATTAAAAGAGAATGAAAACACATCCTACCAGAACCCTTGGGACACAGCAAAAGCAGTGCTCAGAGGTCAGTTTATAGCAATAAATGCACACATCCAAAAAGAAGAAGGTGTCAAAATCAAAACATCAACTCTACAACTGGAACAAGTAAAAAGAAAGCAGCCGAAGAAGTCCTCAGGCGTCAGAAGAAAGGAAATAATAAGAATTAGAGTAGAATTAAATGAAATAGAGAATAGAAAAACAATTGAAAGAGTGAACAAGACCAAAAGCTGGTTCTTTGAAAAGATCAACAAAATTGATAAACCATTGGCCAAACTGACAAAAGAAAAACAGGAGAGGAAGCAGATAACCAGTATAAGAAATGAGACGGGCGATATCACAACAGACCCAACTAAATTAAAAGAATCATAACAGAATACTATGAAAAGTTGTACTTTAACAAATTTGAAAACCTAGAGGAACAATTTCTAGAAACTCACTACCTACCTAAACTAACAAAAACAGAGGTAGAACAGCTAAATAAATCCATAACAAAAGAAGAGATTGAAAAGGTAATTTAAAAACTCCCAACAAAAAAAAAGCCCTGGCCCAGACGGCTTCCCTGGAGAATTCTACCAAACTTTTAGAGAAGAGTCTTAACACCACTACTACTAAAGGTATTTCAGAGCAAAGAAAAGGATAGAATATTCCCAAACTCATTCTATGAGACCAGCAAAACCCTCATACCAAAACCAGGTAAAGACACCACAAAAAAAGAAAACTACAGACCAATATCCCTCATGAACATTGATGCAAAAATCGTAAACAAAATTCTAGCCAATAGAATTCAGCAATATATCAAAAAAATAATTCACCATGACCAAATGGGATTTATACCACATATGCAGGGATGGTTCAACATTAGAAAAACAATCAATGTAATCCATCACATAAATAAAGCAAAAGAGAAGAACCACATGATCTTAACAGTCGATGCAGAAAAGGCATTTGATAAAGTCCAACACCCATTCATGATAAAAACTCTCAAAAAAATAGGAATAGAAGGGAAATTCCTCGACATAACTAAGGGCATTTATACAAAGCCAACAGCCAACATCATCCTAAATGGACAGACTTTGAAAGCAATCCCCTTGAGAACGGGAACCAGACAAGGATGCCCTTTATCACCACTCTTATTCAACATAGTGCTGGAGGTTCTAGCCAGAGCAATTAGGCTAGAAAAAGAAATAAAGGGCATCCAAATTGGTAGGGAAGAAGTCAAAGTATCTCTATTTGCAGATGATATGATCTTATTCACAGAAAAACCCAAGGAATCCATAAGAAAACTACTGGAACTAATAGAAGATTTCAGCAAAGTTTCAGGATACAAGATAAACATACAAAAATCAGTTGGATTCCTTTACACCAACAAAGAGAAACTCGAAGAGGAAATCACCAAATAAATACCATTTATCATAGCCCCCAAGAAGATAAAATACTTAGGAATAAATCTAACCAGAGATGTAAATGATCTTTACAGAGAAAACTACAAGACACTACTGCAAGAAACCAAAAGAGACATGTATAAGTGGAAAAACATATCTTGCTTATGGATAGGTAGACTCAACATTGTGAAAATGTCAGTTCTACCCAAACTGATCTACAGATACAATGCAATCCTGATCCAAATTCCACTGGCATTTTTTACTGAGATGGAAAAACAAATCACCAACTTCATATGGAAAGGGAAGAGGCCCCGAATAAGAAAAGCATTGCTCAAGAAGAAGGACAAAGTGGGAGGTCTCACACTACCTGATTTTAGAACCTATTATACTGCCATGGTAGTCAAAACAGCCTGGTACTGGTACAACAACAGATACATAGACCAGTGGAACAGAATTGAGAATCCAGACATAAATTCATCCACCTATGAGCAGCTGAAATTTGACAAAGGCCCAAAGCCCATTAACTGGGGAAACAAGAGCCATACCTCATACCATGCACAAAAAACCTAACCCAAAATGGATCAAAGACTTTAATATAAAACCTAAAATGATAAACATCATGGAAGAAAAAATAGGGACAACATTAGAAACCCTAATACATGGCATAAACAGAATACGAACCGTAAGTAACAATGCACAAGCACCAGAAGAGAGACTAGATAACTGGGAGCTCCTAAAAATCAAAAACTTATGCTCATCAAAAGACTTCGCCAAGACTGGAGAAACCTCGAGAGTATGGCCCCCAGACACCCTTTTAGCTCAGTTGTGAAGTCATCTCCGAGGTTCACTGTTCAGCCTGGGAGTGGACAGCCCTGTAAAACCAAATGAGACTAATGAGGTACAGGAGTCCAGTGACAAGGGCCAGAAGGCAGAAGGGAACAAGGAAGCTGGTGATAGGGAACCCAAGGTTAAGTAAGTATATTGTTGATGTGTTGTGAGATTGTTAACCATTGTCATAGGGCAACATTTGTAGTAACTGTTAAATGAGAAACTATTTTGTTCTGTAAGCCTTCATCTTAAGTGAGAATAACAGCACAATTGGAAGAGCGTAGTCAATGTCACTGAACTGTGTATGTAGAAATTTTTGAAACGGTGTATCTTTGGCTATGTGTATTTTCACCAAAAAAAAAAAGGTTGTGAATTTAGAGGGCTAATATGTTGTGAGGTTGTTAACCAATGTCATAAAACAACATGTATACTACTGTTTCATGAGAAACTATTTGCTCTGTAAGCCTTCACCTGAAGTACAATAAAATATATTTAAAAAAAAAAAAAGACTTCACCAAAAGAGTGAGAAGACAACCTACAGACTGGGAAAAAATATTTGGCTATGACAAATCCGATCAGCATCTAATGTCTAAAACCTACAAGATACGACAAAACCTCAACAACAAAAAGACAAATAACCCAATTAAAAAACGGGCAAAGGATATGAACAGGCACTTCACCAAAGAAGATATTCAGGCGGCTGACATATATATGAAGAAATGCTCACAATCATTAGCCATTAGAGAAATTCAGATCAAAACTACAATTAGGTATCATCTCACCCCAACAAGGCTAGCATTAATCCAAAAAACACAAAATAATAAATGCTGGAGAGGTTGTGGAGAGACTGGAAGAAACATTTATACACTGTTGGTGGGAATGTAAAATGGTACAACCACTTTGGAAATCAATGTGGCGCTTCCTTAAAAAGCTAGAAATAGAAGTACCATATGATCCAGCTATCCCACTCCTTGGAATATATCCTAGAGAAATAAGAACTGTCACACAAATACATATATGCACACCCATATTCATTGCAGCACTGTTCACAATAGCAAAAAGATGGAAACAACCTAGGTGCCCATCAACAGATGAATGGATAAACAGATTATGGTATATCCACACAAAGGGATACTATGCAATGATAAAGAACGATGATGAAGCCGTGAAACATAACATGGAGGGAGCTGGAGGTCATTATGCTGAGTGAATTTAGTCAGTCACAGAAGGACAAATATTGTATAAGACCACCGTTATAAGAACTCAAGAAAAGGTTTAAACACAGAAGAAAACATTCTTTGTTTGTTATGCGAGTGGGGAGGGAGGGTGAGGGTTATTTACTAACTAGATAGGTAAGAATTATCTTAGGTGAAGGGAAGGACAGCACACTCTACAGGGGAAGTCAGCACAACTGGCCTAAACCAAAGTCAAAAAGTTTCCTGTATACAATCAAACACTTTGAGGGACAGAGTAGCAGGGGTAGAGGTCTGTGGATCATGCTTTCAGGGGACATCTAGGTCGATTGGTGTAACAAAGCTTATTAAGAAAATGTTCTGCATCCTACTTTGGTGAGTGACGTCTGGGGTCTTAAAAGCTAGCGAGCAGCCATCTAAGATGCATGCATTGGTCCCAACCCATCTGGAGCAACGGAGAATGAAGAATAGCAAAGACACAAGGAAAATATTAGCCCAAGAGACAGAAAGGGCCACATAAACCAGAGACTTCATCAGCCTGAGACCAGAAGAACTAGATGGTGCCCGGCTACCACCAATGACCGCCCTGATAGGGAACAGGAGAAAGGTAGGGTGCAGAACTCAAATTCTAGTAAGAAAACCAGACTTAGTTGTCTGACTCAAACTAGAGGAACCCTGGAAAGGATGGCCCCTGGATTCTCTATCAGCCCAGAACTAAAACAATTTCTGAGGCCAACTCTTCAGACAGGGATTGAACTGGACTACAGGACATAAAGTGATAACTTATGAGGAGTGTGCCTCTTAGCTCAAGTAGATACAAGAAACTAAATGGGCAGCTTCTGTCCAGAGGTGAGATGGGAAGGCAGAGAGGTTTAAGAGCTGGTTGAATGGACATGGGGACTCAGGGGTGGAAAGGAGGAGTGTGCTGTCACAGTATGGGGAGAGCAATTAGGGTCACATAACAATGTCTGTATAAATTTTTGTATGGGAAAAAAGAAAAATAGTGTAGAGAACACTGCTAATGCAGCGAAGTTTGCAGGTCTGATCCCCACAAGAATGAAAAACTATTCTCTGGTTACAGACCACACCCTCACCCCCAGCCAAGTATCTTGCAAACGTGTGCCATTAGTCAGAAAAAGTTTTGAGAGAAATTGGGAATCTATTAATATTCCCATACAAGAAACCAAAGCACCTATTACTTGTTATGGATTGAACTGTGTCCTCCCAAATTTGTGTTGGAATCCTAAACCCTATACCTGTGGATGTAATATTCTTTGGAAATAGGATTTTCTTTGTTATGTTAATTAGATAATAGCCAAATAGGGTACAGTTGTAAATTTAATCACATCTGAGTTATAAAAAGAGCAGATTAAACACAGACACATGTACACATGGGAGGGAGGGAGTGTGGGTGGAGACAGATACCATGTGAGGATCATCTACAAACCAAGGAACCAAGGAACTTGGTTTGGAGACTGCCTACAAGGAAGGAATCAACATGGCGAAGACCCTTATTTGGCCTTTAGCCTCCAGAACTGTGAAAAAATAAATTTCTGTTCTTTAAAGCCACTGATTTGTGGTATTTCTGTTATAGCAGCAGTAGCAAACTAAGACACTAGTATATGCAGCTGGGACTTGATCTTTGCTGTAAGTATCATTTGATTCAATTGTAAAGCACCTACCACATTGAGAGCATCATCATTTTCTTCTTGTACTCACCCAACAGTATTAGTCATACAACTTATTAGGGGAATTGAAGGCAGAATCTCTTATGTTAAGTAGATAACACTTATGCAGAACAACATTCATGATTAATTCTGACCTTTTTATCTGATTACTTCTATTTTATAGGCAAATTACTTGTTTTCAGTTTTCTTATCAACTTTTTGTTTTAACAATTGCTAAATTGGTATATATGACATTGCTATCACTTCATTTTGATTCTGCTTAAGTTTTTTCTCACATGATTTAGGTTAAGATAAGGATATTAAATAGTGTAATATACCCTAATTCTTAGTTAAAAAGTTCATTTTAACTAAAATGACTACTGGAAAATTACATATAGTTTGAAAAGGTATGGAATGTATGACAAGTGCTTATTACAGAAAAACACAAACATTAAAGATGCATCATCACATCTATGTCAAATTTCTGCAAAGAGAAAAACAAGACAAAACAAAAACAAAAAACCTAAGGGTCTACTTGACTACCCAATCTGAGTTCTCACTTATTTTCTGTTCCAATTTTTCTCCTTCCAAACAACAGTAAAGAGGGAATAAAGGGAAAAAAATCTTTGTTCCAAGAAGAGCTGCGTTAAAGAAAGCTTTAAGGGCTACAGCCAAAGGCCTTCTCCCAAAAACTGAAACACAAGTCTAGATAATAAGCTGTGATGGTCCCCAGGGCCGAGCTTCTCAGACAGAAGCCAAGTTATATTCCACCACTACTGGTGACTGTTAATGCTTGTGGCCAAGATTTAAGCAACAGTTAGAGGGATCTCAGTTGTGCTCCAAATGAGATTTTTTTCCATAAGCATCACTAAATGAGCTTAAACCACAAGTGAGTTATGTACTTGAATGGAAATCCTCAATTAATGTTAGCTATAGCTGTTATTTTACAGTGGGACAGCTTCCTTCCAGTTCAAACCTCTGCTCAGAAGGTGCAGTTCTAACAAGTTCCCAGGTGATACTAACGCTGCTGGTTAGGGGCCAATTCTGAGAACCACTAGTACAGCAATGGTTCTCAAAATTTATTATACATAAGAATCACCTGGGCATCATGTTAAACTGTAGATTCTTATTCAGTATATCTGGTGTGGAAGTGCAAATTTTCAGCAGGGTTTTGAACTGCCACGAACCATTTTGAAGCCCTGGAAAGGACTTCAGAAATTATCTAGTGAGATCCAAATCCCTCAGTTTCCAGATAAGGAACTAAACCAATAAAGTAAAAAGACTTGTCCAAGGACACAAAACTGGTTAGACCCAGTGTACTCAGCTATTAAAAGAAAGCATCACATTTTGACACCAGGGATATTTTGATTGCCTTAAAAATACTTAAAAAGATGAAGCAAGTGACATCTGCAATAGTGTGCCTGAGTTCCATCCAATCCCTTATCCTCATTTCCTCTCTGAGTCTCACCCCTTCCTCTGCCTCCCACAAGTTTCCCATCCTCCTTCAGTTTTACCTCATTTTCTAAACTATCCCCGATCCTTCTCCTCACCTGATGGGCCATGTCCCTTTTCTTCTCCCCATCTCAGAGTCATGTGATAGTACAGACTCTGGAATAGGGAGAGCAATCAAGAATATTTATTGCTTATATCACTTTTTGTTATAGGTTTTACATGTTAGCAAGACATTTCAAGTGGCCCTACTTAAAATGTCTGCATCAAAATGTCCTGTTTTGCAATAAAGGTGATCCATAAGAAATCCAGGAGTACTAGAAGAAAGACTTTACATTTTAATTTCCAGCATTAACCTTATGGAGTCAGTGGATCAGATCCCTCTTACTACCCTTCTGATTCTCAGAGTAACAGTGTGCTCTTGCTCTGGACACCACTGCAGTGACCAGCTGTGAGTGAGCTACAGCCAACTTTGCACAGGTGCAATGCTAGCGGTTTCTTACCTTATCCCCTTGTGTCCTCTCTCTTCCTTAGCCCCAGGGCTTTGCTATTAATGCTGACGCAGGAGCCCCACAGGTTCACACTTAGTACCCAAGCATGCACAACTCAGAAGTGAGGTGAGCCCTTACGAGTGGAAAATAGAACTGGTGAAAAATCACTCACATTCTTCCCCGACCCCAGCTCCAGGGAAGGTCCTGAGATACATTTTATATGACTCTTTGGAAGCTAGGGCTCCTGGATTAGGAGATCTGGCCAGAATATTAAAGCATACTTCTATTGGCTCGCTCTCTTTCCTACTTCGCCACCTTAGTATTTCACTTATGCTGTCCGGGTTTGGGAGCTCTGGTGGCACAGTGGTTAAGAGCTCAGCTGCTAACCAAAAGGTCAGCAGTTCAAAGCCACCAGCCACTCCTTGGAAACCCTATGGGACAGTTCTGCTCTGTCCTATAGGGTCACTATGAGTAGGAATCGACTCAATGGCAATGGGTTTTTGGTTTGGTTTGGGTTTGCGCTCTCTAATGAAGTAACGGTACTTAAGCCTGCTTTTTAGGCAGCTCAGGCTAAGTGAGTATGCTGTGGTACATAAACTTTAAATTCTAGTGGAATCTCAAAACGTCATTGGTCAATATTTTACACTACAAGATTTAGCATATATCAATCGTATGACTATAGCCAATTATACAAAATTTTTTAATCTCAAATTAACCCAGAATGTGGCAAGTAAGCCTTTGACAGACTCAAGAGTATTAAAAGGGATTCCACTGTATATTTAAACTTCACTTGCTTTTAGATAATACTGTGTGAAACAGAGTTGGGAAAAAGAAAAAAAAATATTAAAAATACATTATAAATTTATGCTATCTATACTTTCCATCTAACTCAAGGAATTGCGTTCATTTGTTAAAAAAAAAACAACAAAACACCAAGATATTACTAGGTGTTAAATTAAAATTTTTTGTTTTAAATTAAAATTAAAAAAAATAAGTGATGGTTCTGGTCCAATAACTTTGGGAAATTTTTACTTAAACATTTTTTTTTCTTTGTGGTACACTACTGTCTCAGAGCCTTAGATATGTATCACAGCTACAAAGTTATTTATTAATGTGTCAGTGTATTAATGTGTCAAGGATCTAGTCAATGCGATTACGTTAGATGCTGGAGATTCAGTGGTGGGCAAAAACAGAAGCAATCCTTGGCCTGGTCAGCATTTATGTCAGTGAGTGGAGACCAACATCAGGATAATGATTTTGTTTATGAATATAAATTTGCAAATATGAGAAATGCTACAAAAGAGAAGTGCATGGTTATGAGAGTTTGTAATAAAATTCCTGAAGGATTGTGACTATCTAAGGAAGCTAAAGTATATACTGTTTGCCAACAAATTTGATCCACAATGATCTTTCAGGGGAATCTTTTTTCCTTTTTCTTTTTTTTTTTGTGGGGGGTGGGTAGGAAGACGGGAATGCTGGATTAGAAATAAGAAGTCCAAGTTTGGTGTTGAGGTTCACAATAGTCAAAGGTTTGCCCTTAAGGAAGGTTCTTAACCTCATTGTCTCCTCATGTGAAAATGAAAATTTGAACACTTCAGTGACTCCTAGTTTTATATTGTATGATTGAATAATTCTGGTTGAATTATTTAGAGATTTAAGTATATAGTTTGTGATTTCTCCAGGATCCATACTGCTGTTACTTCTCTCTTCTGCTGCCAATCTAATTGCTAATTACCCCCTCTGTTTGAATGATTATGGGAAGCAGAAGCCATGAAATCTACACTGAGAAATTTTACTACTTACTGATAGCTCTTGCCAGTAGGAACAGTTTAACGCTGTTGTACTCCTTAGCGTAAAGACATGGCATAATCCAACAAAAGGCATCTTCTTTGCTCAGAAAATAAAGTTCAATGCCATAAAAATATTTGGGATAGAAAATTAGTCCATATTTTCTTTTGTGAGCACTATAGGCAAAAATTGTGTTGAATTTTATATAGAAAAACTTTGGGATACAATGTCCTTAGAGTTCAAATGACCTTAAAATATTAAAATTTTTTTTAAAACAATAATTAAAATTAACATAGATCTCTCTTTTAAATGCCACTTCCCCCTAATTCCTATACAAATCTAGACTTCTGTTTTCCATTTACCGCTTCCTTAAAAAAAACTTTACTGTATGTCATGTATGTCTAATCCATCTTGGGTAATATGGAATTAATAAGACACATTTCCTTAAATGTAGCACTGGGTAAGATCTTGCCACAATTTGCCATTTTAGGTGACACACATCTGGTGCTATTTTGACCCGGCAATTATGTAGAGTCCCTTACTTAATTTCTTGGGAGAAAAAAAAATAACGTGACAAATTGGGACTATGTTCAAATTAGCTTTTAAGTTTCTCTCCCAGTTGAGTGAGCTGAGCAAGAACTCCTATAAGCATTTACTTCTTACAGATACATAAAACTTTCTCACCTATTTTTCACTGTCAAGAAATATCCTTTTAAATGCTCCAAAGTCAAATTTAATGGTAGGATTCTAACATTAGTTCAATAAGCCACTTTACAAATTTGGGCTAGATATACTTCTCCCTGAATATTATGTGTCAGAAAACCTATCATTTAGCCCTGGCTCCACCACATATAATTTTGGGGCTGCGGTCAACTTATCCAATCATTCTTAGCTTTCATGTGTATGTTTTACCTGGAAATAAAATTATGTGATCTGCATATAATATAGGATTAGTTTAAGAATCAAATGAAACAATATATGTGAAAATATTTTGCAATATAAAAGGATTGTATAAATAAGATCCTGCTCTTGTTGATCTCTGAAGATTCTTTTTAATAAACTAAATGTCTAGGAATTACAAGACCTTATTAGATGCTATGGAAGATATGAAATTTGTATAATGCAGTGTTTCTTAATTATAAAAGATGACACCCACATAAACCAGTTAATAAACTATGAATTAAATACCCTGTACTATAAGCAGGAAGTATAATAGCAACTCAAAGAAAATCACCAGGGTAAACTAGAATAATCAGAAAGAGCTTCATGTATGTATGCCAGGCAATGAGAAGTTGGTAGTATCTGAGCAGGTAATTGGGAGGATTTCAGTAAGAGAAGAGCAAAAGGACAAGATGGCAAGAAAACATTCAGTGGGAGCAAAAGCTGGAAGGTCAGAATGAATGAACTTCTCCGATAACATGGCCGGAAACTATAAAATAAATAAATAAATAAAACGATCTCATTCTTGTCTTCATACATGTTTGAATCCCTGCATTCTTCTACCCAGCAGGAACATGTGGAAGAGTTCAGGACCAATAAATCATTAAGAAACGCTTTGTTCTCAAACACCTAACTCCTCCTGTCTCTCATTGCTCATCTTCCACCAAAAACAGAGTAGACCTTTCTTGGCAGCCTGTCAACATGCAACCTGTCACCACACTAATTAGTGTGTCTGTGGCTAGAAAAGCAATGATAAAAATGACAATCTGATGTTTCTAATTTAATCTCTGACAGCCACTTCCCCAAACACAACTTGTAGAATTTACAAATCAAGAGGAAAATCTGTTCATTGTTTCAAGTCAAGCACTAGTCATGATGGACCAGAGTAACTCTGGCATGAGAGTGAAGGAAGCAAAGACCCAGGAAGAATAGGAAACATAAAGAGTATGTTTTGTCATGGTGGTATTCAGGATTATCATATAACTAGGGGCTGTCAGCAACCATGGAATCATGTTTTGTGCATACATTTTGTCATGGTTATCTCAGAAATCAAGAAAGAATATGCATATGGCATGCTGGCATACCTTTATAATATGCTCTTGGGCACTTCTTTCCCCAATAGAGGAAAGCACACATATGCTACCCCTCCTCCCCCCTGGGAAGTTTAGTAATTCCTGATGAGGTAGTCTTATATCTACAGGGTGAATCACAAGTAATTGTGATCCTACTGACTCACTTGTGTGCTGCCTATCTCTGTCTCTTTATTGGTTTCAAGCTACAAAAGTTACTTATTCAGCAAAGACTTCACCTTGAACTAATTTCACCTTTATAATCCCTCTGCCACAGCACCTACTAATACGTTCATTTAACAAACATTTAAGTAGTGCCCATGATTTTCCAGGTGCTTTCTGGGAACTGATAATTTTACGAAGGTCATGGAGCATGTGCAATATTATTTTCATTTCTCACTATGTCAGGACACCTTGTTTTATTATGTCCCAATTTATGATATCTTAACACTAAATTTTACTTAGAAACGAGGGTAGTGAGACTTGTCTTGCTTACTTTGGACACGTCATCAGGAAAGACCAATCACTAGAAAAGAACATTATGTTTGATAAGCTAGAGGGTTTAGGAAAACAAGAAAAACCCTCAATGACATGGATTGACACAATAACCACAACAACAAACTCAAGCATACCGACGATCATGAGGATGGTGCAAAGCCGGGCAACGTTTCATTCTATTGTACATAAGGTTGCCATAAGTCGGAGCTAACTCCATGGCAACTGACAACAACAACAAATTTTACTTAAAGGCTCCATTTCACTGACACCACAGTCAGGAAAATCTATCAAGTCCTTCCACGTGGACCTCATGCCATTTCAAGTTTTGACATGGAATGGGTGGGGTGGGGGTGGAGATGGAAGATGCGAGATCAACCAGCTGCTACCTACCATGCTGCCTTCCTCACTCATACCTTGCTGTTGGCACAACTGAAGGGGGATGCATTAGGACTAGTGTAACAATTTCTAGTAACCCAGGACAACTGCACCTGACCCATGAAATAGACTTCAGCACTAGCCTCCTCATCAGAAGTAAACGAGAGCCTGCGATAAATGAGTAGAATAGTTTCTCACCACAAAGAAAGTCTCTGGATGCAGTGAGACAGATTTCAAGCCATGATATTAAAATATTAAATCTTCACCAAATCCAACTTACCATTATAAATGACTGCCCAGTGGAAGAACACTGCTATAAGAAGGAAATGATTATTCCAACATCACAAGGTACTTTCTCGAGCTAGAAAAAAAAAAGGTCAAATCTCAGTCAAGCCATGAGCCCTATAGCAATTTCACTCTTTCATTCTTCACACTTTTTGTTTTCTTTGTCTGGAAATACCACTTCTCTACACTTGGAGAACCCAGTATAAAAGTTATCTTTTGGGTGATGTTTTTTTCTAACCTCCTTAAGGTACTGAGTATTGCACCCTCTTCTGTTCTTTCATTATATATCGTCATTGGACACACTTCCATTGGAACCCTGTTTTAACGTCCATCTCAACTCAGCTCTAAACTCCTTGTGAACAAAGACATCTTTTCATTTGTTTCCTTAGTGTCAGGCTAATAGAAGGGGCTCAGTACTTGTTCATGAAATGAGCATTGTTATAGTCACATGAAGTAAGTGGCTAATACTAAATGGACAAGGAACAGGAACTCGTAACCATTTGTTTGTAGCTCCAGTGACGGCTCCAGCTGTGAAAGGCAAGCGTAACCATCACTATTCATCCCATACATTTTGATAATACCAGTTCTGGAGAAAATAGCACAAGAGCAAGGACAGCTTTAAAAGGAAAAGGTATCCATTCATTCAGATGGGCGTTTAATAAACATTTACTGATTATTCACTCTGTGCTGTGAGAGGTGAGATAAATGACACAGTCCCTGTTTTCAAGGAGACAAGCAAATAAATTATGAAGATACAGGGTGCTAAATGCTGAGATAAGAAAGATACCTAATCCAGACCAGGTGGGTCAGGGCAGAATTCCCTGAGGCGGTTATATGCAATGGGCCTTAAACGACAAGTAGGATTTAAGGGTTAAGAATGTATAGAAAGATGTTCTAAGTAAATGGAGAAGCCCTGTGAATGTTCAGTGTTGTAAGAGGCCAGCACTTCCATGGACCTGGAAGTAGTTTGGTGTAGCTAATCTGTGGCCTGAGGGGAAAAGACAGGATAGGGAAAAGAGACGTTCTAGCTGGTTGCAGGTTAGCCCTGGGAAAGTGTGAGTGCATGTAAATAAGCCTTAGGCCTTTTAAAGTACAATTTAGTGGACTCCAACTGCACAGTCTAGCCAAGTTCTTTACAGGGCAGTGTCGTGCAAATCAGAGAGTCTGGGACAACCAGTCCAATTTGACATACCTTGGGAATTGTCTGAAGATTTAAGACAATTAGCCTAATTCTATTCAATAATATTTTTAAAAGTGGTTTGATTAAGTTAAAATCCACGGGGCAGATTATGAAACATTTTTTCTGAATATTTGTTAAAAAACAATAATTTAGATTTTTATTTTAAGTCTAGATGCAAAGAAAAATTATCAACTGATTCTAGCATATCAGCATGGCTAGTTTGGAGAGAAATACACTGTGGTACAACAGACTAGGCATTCTAATCCTTGAGCACTTTACACTGATCAGACATAGCTGCAGTGTTTCACCCACATGGGTGAGTAATTTGACTTAGAACAAAATTAGACTGTCCATATGAACATTTGATAGTAATTTTCTAGAATGAACTTAATCCAAATTCAGCTTTGTATGAGAAATGCTTTATTGCTGCTAATTCTAATTCCAATCTTTGAATTCCTAAATCAGCATTACCTCTCTCTAGAGTATAGACATCATTTTACCAAATCTATGTATAAGACACCTACCTCGTTCTCTGAGAAAATCATGGGATACAGGAATAGTCTCATTCCCAAAACAATATTCAAAGAGCAGAACATAGACTTTCCAAGGGACACTATAATTGTTTAAAAGACAAGAAAGAGCCATAATCAGTTCTAATGGTAAGTAAGCCTCTGCATCATATATATATTCATATATATATGAATCATTCATAACATTACTAGAATTTTTAAAAAATTCAAAACCATATATGAAGAATTTTAATGGATTATAAAAGAAAGCAAAGCAAATTGTGTGTAATATTTACGTTAAGTACATTCAAATATTTTAAATATCTCCAAGGCACAAAACTCTATGCTAGTTTCCATGTGGCTTACAGAGATGAACCAAGCAAAATCCCGGTCCTCAGGGCACCTTCATTGTAAGATCTGATGGCTATCCCCCTCTATGAATATCTCTTCATTATAAAAGTAAAATGTTCAACTAATGAATAAGCACTCCCTCTTCCCCTCACATGTCAACCTGTAAGTATTTCAGAGCCTTTTGGAAAGACAAACAGTGACTGTAATGATCTAGAATTGAGATACGCTCACCAGTTACTTCTGAAGTTCATTAGAATGTCATTCAGGAATTTCCTTGACAAGCCAAAAAAGAAAAAAAAAAAATGTTAACAGGTCTATTAGTACATAAAGGTTGTGGAAATAGCAAGGGAAAATAGTTTCTTTGTAAATCAGCAATATGAGAAAGCCACACAAGAGAGGCGGACACACACACACTCATACATACACACACACACACACTCATACATACACACACAAACAATAGTTTTTTAAATTTAAAGATTTCTGACTCAAAGTTCTGGATTGGAAAAACATTTTGCAATAAAAAATGCTGTACAGGTCTAGGACTGAAGACATTTTTAAAATATTAATTCTCACCGCACATCTGAGGTCAATGGGCATCATTGCTGCTACTTCTGAAGAAAGGTGCAGAGTTGCTCAGAGCTATGAGGCCTGTCACTGTGAACAAGGACTAAAATAGGATGCCTGGCTTTCCAGGTTGCTGATACCCAATTCAGCAGACGTCAAGCCTTCCACTAGATACTTTGCAAGTTAAGCAATCCTCTTATCAGCTTGTGCCAACTGCTTAAATATACTGTCAAATCTTTAAGTGTTCTAAGTGTTCAGTGCCTAGGGGCCCAGCATGTCCTTAAGGGCTAGTACCTACCCTGCTGTATTGTTTGATTTAGGTGGTAGTAAGAGTCTAAGTGGAGTCTCTGGGTGGTGCAAATGGTTAAAGGGTTTGGCTGCTAACAGAAATGCTGGAAGTTTGAGTCTACTCAGAGGCACCTGGGAAGAAAGGCCTGGCAATCTATTTCCAAAAAATCAGCCATGGAAGACCCAATGGAGCACGGTTCTACTATGATGCACAAGAGGTCGCCATGTTTCAGAGTCAACTCTATGGCAACTACTTTTTAAGAGTCCCAAAAGCCATCATTTCTAGAAGTATTTCATGTTGAAGTGCTAATGCTAATATCTACTTAAAGAAAACTTTGTTGGATAAAGGCGGAGGAGCCCCAAGGATTTTCTTAGAAACTACTGCTTCCTGTTGCTGTGGAGTTGATTATGACTCATAGTGACCCTATAGGATGGAATAGAACTGCCCCACAGGGTTTCCAAGGCTGTAATCTTTACAGAAGCAGACTACCACACCTTTCTCCCATGGAGCAGCTGACTGCCAAGAGCTTAACCAGTATGCCACTAAGAAACCAAATTCCCAATGTTGATAAAGTTAAGTTAATGTTTACATAGTATTGACATAGATTGTTAAAAAAAAGTAAAAGAAAGACTCGAACAACCAAGGGGGTGTGATGTGTGCATGTGTGCGCTTATGTTGGAGTAGAATTTGTTCTACATGATGCCACATAACCAGTTTTACTTTCTGACCCCATGGAATTTGTTTTGATATTGAGTAGAACGAGTATGTATAAGTGCCTCATATTTAGTTTCTTTGCTATTAAGCAAAAAACTCATGCTTGGGAACATATTTGGTATTGGCCTGACTGTAAACTCTGAAAATTAATAGAAGACTGAAAATAGAACACAAACAAAGCAATGTAAGGAATGCAGAGGGATGGGAGGAAGAAAGTAAAATGAAGAGAAAGATGAGGTGGCGAGGGGATGTGTGTTTTCATATAAATTTCATTCATTCAACAAATATTTGTTGAGAAACTACTATCCCTAGGCCCTGTTGTAAGCACTGAATAAGATGTCATAGAGCTGACATTCTAATGAGCAGAGAAAGAAAATAGACGTAAATTGAACAGTGTGTTAGGAGAAAACAAAAATGGTACAGCTGCATTGAAATTTCAAATAGGGCTGGCTTAAAATATTAAATAATATTAGATTAAAGTTAAAAATAGTTTTGAGGACAGCTTAAAATAGAAAGTACTCATCCATGTATATGGATAGGCTCCCGTGTCTATACAGTAGTGCATAGTTTATAATAAAAAGTATTCCCACTAGGTGTTGGTTCCAAGTGCTATGCCCTTTCAGCTAAAACACTGCTTTGTTTATAATAAACTGCTACCAAAAATAACCCACTGACTTTATAGGGAGGTATTTATTTGTCCAGTATTTGCAATAGTAACTGTGGCCTCCCCCACTCTCTTTTCCAACATACCCATTTTCAAAGCCTTGTTGCTTTGGGTCTTAACAGTAGTGTTAAATGGGGATTTACTCAGACAGCGTCCAGACTCCAGAGTTAGTTTGATAGTTTTGTATTCACTCCATAGAGCCCTGGAGCTCTGTGACAATTGATTAAAGAGTGAACAGGTAAAGGTAATGAAATGACACCACAAAGAGGACCTCACCAGGGGAAAATGACATATAACTCAGCAGACCATTAAATTACCTCTCTTGATTTGTTCCAATAAGATACATACCGTCTTAGTGCCGCATGTTTTATATTATTCACGTGTATCTGAAACTCATTCAGGGTTATTTTATTTATTTTGTTAATCTCCAACTTAGCTTAAAGCTCCCTTCAAGCAAAATAATGTGCATAGCGGAGTCTTTGGCATGATCACATCCTTTCATGCTTTAAAGCAAAACTTCTTCCAAATTTACAAGCACTTTAAATCTCTAATATTGGTACTGACAACTGGAACTGTTGCACATTAATTCATTTGTTCATTCAATCCTTCATTTAGTCATGCAACAACATATATTGAGACTTTATAATATCAAGGCACGATGCGAAGATTTAAGGATACAGAATAAAGGACCCATTCTTTCTGAATCCAGAAGGAAAATAAGCAAGTTTGCAGACAATTATAACATAGAATGAGGAAGTGCTATTATAGAAATATGCATAGAGTGAAGAATGAATGATACTTAACTTACTTTTGGTAAAGAATATTGGGCAAGAATTCCTAGAGGATACTGACACTTGTCTTGAAGGATAAGTCATATGTAAGTAGCAAGGAGGTGGGGAGAAAGAAGAGCATTCTAAATAGCCTTCCTGATTCCCAAATGAATTAAAGATGTTTGGCTAGAATCTAGGTCTTGGGCCCCAGGTCAATCATATAGTTATTTCTGCATTATGAATTATGTTTTCTGACTCCATGTCTAGAATCACCTATTAGCGGGTATGCTTATGTAGAATAAGAAGCACGGAAGTGGCAGTTAGGTTGTAGTCAGGGTAGGAAATAGAAATGAGTTTCCAGAACAGGGCTGGGTTATGACCTTCCAGTCAGGAGCCAAGCCAGCAATAGTCACTGACAGTACTAGCTTCTTGGTATGTTCCCATTGCACAACTTGATGGGGGAGTTTCCATGGTTTAGGAAACCTTCTAAACAGCATTTCCATGTGGGCTTAGACCAAGTAAAAAGCTGGACTTGTCAGACCAGTGCCTGGTTCCTCCAAGCCTTCTGAGATCCCAGGATCCACTATTACCTCCATTTAGGCTGAGAAACCCATGATTTGCCTTTCTATTGGGACGTAAGACATCCTCTACCCTCATTCCTCCAATGTTGGAACTTCAGGGTATTGGCATGGGTGCAAGATGGAATGGATACCTACTCTGCTGAGAAATCAAGTGATTATTTGGGGTGGAGGCTGTGTCTCCAACTTATGGGTACCCTTTGACAAAGCAGATTACCATGGTGTAAGCCCTACTCTCAGAGAGTAGTGTGTGGTCCTGGGCAATATTCTCCAGTGTACAAATCCCTGTGCAAAATATCGTCTTCTCCCAATTCTTGGCTTTTACCATCCACTGACCTTCTCAGCACCCTTGCAGCCCATAACTAGAGCACTTTTGAATTCCCTGTATGCCACACAAACCGTGCAGAGCCAGAAGTGCTGCCTCAGGTTGGCTGCCTACTCAACTCTTGCTGCCCCTTTTGTGCTGTTTCCCTGCATCATAGATAAGTGAGCGGTTACAGCATTTCTTTAGTAAGTTCAGGGAAGTATGCTGCTAGTCAACCTCCCACTCCAATCAGGGTGATGTGTTGAGGAGGGAAGGAGGAAGTGGATTTTTGTCTGGCTTCCTATGCAATGTGTATAGATGGTTCTATCCAAAGAGAAGGGGAAAGCAAGGACATTTGCTCCTGATATCTCCAAACTTACTGCCTCCCTTTTACTTCCTACCAAGGAAACAGGGGCAGGCTTTCCACTTCCTCTTCCTGTCTGGCTGGACTGCTGCTTCCATAAAACTCAATGATCAAGTCTTCTGGGTTTAGCTCTTGTTATATGGAAGGAAAAGCTCTGAAATTTAGAAATCAATTGTCTAATTTCACAAACATTGGCTATTTTCAAGGTGATTGTCTTACCACATTTGACATTATCTTCTTTATTTTGTGAGTGCTAGGTGGTGTCCTCTATGGGGAAAATTCATATCATGGCTCAGCCTTGGAGGTAGAAGGCGAAAAGCAAACATAGTATTCAGGAGAAATAAAATATAGATTGGTTTAAAATTTACTAAATGTCCTCTCTGTATCATTGGTAAGGGAACTTGGTGGCACAATGGTTAAGCGCTCAGCTGCTAACCAAAAGGTTAGCAGCTGGAACCCACCAGCAGCTCCACATGAAAAAGACCTGACGACCTGCTCCCATAAAGACTACAGCCTAGGAAATCCTACGGGACAGTTCTACTCTGTCCTATAGGGTCACTATGAGTCGGGATCCTCTTGATGGCACACGATAACAACAACATAAACAAAGAGACCCAAAATATTTACACCAAAAACCAAACCAAACATGTTGTTGTTAATTCGGACTCATAGCAACCCTATAGGACAGAGTAGAACTGCCCCATAGAGTTTCCAAGGAGCAGCTGGTGGATTCAAACTGCCAACCTTTTGTTTAGCAGCCGAGCTCTTAACCACTGAGCCGTCAGGGCTCCAGAGCTTTTAGACATAAGATAAATTAAGGGGTAAATGAAAAGAAGCCTAGATTTGCAGGTCTATAGATAGGGAATTGCTGTATCTCCAGGCATAATTGGCCAGGTAGCCTTTGATGAGGTCTTGGGCAAGAGTTTTCCAGTAGTGTGGAAAAGAACCTAGGGTTACAAAGCACTAGGAGTTAATTGTCTATAGGCAAGAAAGGGCTCTCTTTAAAGTGGGTATAATTAATTGCCCTGTCGTTGCAGGTGTGGAAGCCAAGCATCGTCCTGGCAGGAGAGGACTCACATGGGAAGAAAGTGTGTAAGTTCAGCTAGGTGCAGAAAAAGTGCTCTTCTAACCTTGAAAAGAAAAGTGGCTTGATTCATCATGTGATTTTTGACAGAAAAAAAGATGTCTTCTTGTATGTAAATAAAGAAGTTCTCTAAATTAAATGAAGGAAATCACTGCATGTATTAGACCACACTAAAATATCTGAATGATTTTTATTGCACCGTGATCTGGAGTTTCTTTTAAATGCTTAATGGTTTCTATGTCTAAAACAATCTGCAACTATTTCACTTTGATTGAGAGCCACGGAGTCAAATGTACGCAGTTTTGGGTCAGATGCATGTGAGAACATTAGGAGGTCATGGGAAAATTGAATATAATGAAGAAAGGGGATGTCGCCATTCAGAAAATTAATCTTGTGTAGCTGTAAGAGTGAGAGCCTTTGAAATCAAACGTACTGAACTGAGAATAATGCCTCATGGCTTGAGGGTCTCAGAGTATACATTTCAGAATGTTCACAATGTTCTTACTTCATGTTATAACAATTAATGAAAATAAATATTTTGAAGTATGTAGGATATTTTTGGTGTGGTTTTTCTTACATCCTCAGTATAGAAGAGATGTAGACAAGGTAAAAGATACTCAGAAAATTTCTCACAAATACTACTACTAATCTTACTGTGGTTGCTTTATAAATCTTTCACATATACTTTCTTTAGTAGACCTGAAGGAGCAGTCGGTTGCTATCTTCGTGTTTCTTGAAACTGGCTTACATTTGCCCCTCTGCCCTCCCTCCCCCAGGATGGTATATATATATATATATATATATATATATATATATATATATATATACACATATATATATTAGATATACACAACAAGAATGTACATATTGTTGTTTGCTTGTTTTTGAGGGAGAGGGAGCGCCATCTACTCCTTTGCTCCTACTTCTAACCAGGCATTTTTTTCCCCCTTACTCTTGAATTTTCTCCTTTCTCTAGGCTTAGCCAGGGGAATTCCCTGGATGTCTGAGTCCTGCTGGCCAAATCCCTTGTTGGAGGCAATGGAGTTCAGGGCCAACCAGCTGCTTAAGTGGAAGACTCAGGGGAAAACCAAACAGAGGCAGTAATATTTCAACACGTTATTTTGCCATGCTAGGGCATGTGTGCAGTGTTTAGGGATGATAGGGACAAGAAAAGTCTTTAAAAAAAGAAAGGAAAGGAAATTGAAGAGGGAGAGGGTAAAAGGACATCACGTAGTTGTTAGTTGCTGTAGAGTCAGCCCCTCACTCATGGCAACCATAGACAATGATAATTACAAACTGTACAATGTTTCTCACCCCTCTCCCTTTTTACTGTGCCCAGCTCGTGTCTCTCCTGTGGGTTACGTAGTTGGGGCTAACATCAGCCGTCCTTTGTACTATTGCACTGTCCAGTACATGTGTATGTTAAACAGAATGCCAGGTGAGGTTTATGCACCTTGCCAAGAAAAATGAGAAAAGAAACACTTCAGAAAACACAGTGATACATGTTATTATTTTTTAAGTGAATGGAGTCATTTGAATCTGCCCATACTTTGGCATGTAAGCTTATTTTTTGTGCCACATGAGGCAATCAAGATGGGAACAGTAATTTGAATGGACATAGAATGTACTGCTTTGGAAGCAACGTGCCTATCTATATACTAGAGCACACCCTTACAACAGAACAACATGAACATTTATGGAATATAGAAGGAATTTATAGGTTTGGATTGATGCAGTGAGATGGAAATTCTTTTAGGTTTCCAAGTCCTATACGAAAGAGAGACAGAGAGACAAAGAAAGAGAGAGAGTATGTGACACTGAGGAGAGAGTGTGATGAGAATTAAGGACAGAGATCAACATCAGTGCCAGCAGTCAGAGATGAGTGTAAGCTCAAGCATTAGTCATCGGGCAGCTGAGCTCCCTGCCAGCAGCCAGAGTCAACAGTATAATGTGAGATAAAAGATCCAGAAACGCTGCAGGCCAAGGAGAAGGAAACGGAGGCCTGAGATCTTTCAAAAACAGGGAAATACTGACCTAGAAACAAAATCATAAATCCAAATACAAAAATCTCATGAAAGGACCCACATTTATGTTGAGGCAACCTACCTCAACATAAAGCTTCAAAGGAAGTGATGGAGTAGAAATTTCTGTAATTTAGAAAAAACAATTATAAAAAAAAAAAAAATCTTTATATCTGAAAGGCAGAAAGGTTTTTGTTTTTTAAAACTCTTTTTCTTTTCTCTCCCTCTGTCTCTGTGCATATTTTCCTCTGCCAGCATCTGGCCTCACATAAAACGGCTGCTCACGTAAGACGTTTGGATTGTGAATCTTTTTCTGAGGACACTGCAACTTGCTGCTTAAAACTAGGTAACACAGATACTGTTCTTTATACCAGGATGGATCACCATAAACCAACCAACCAACCAACCAAGAAAATAATAGTCTATGGTGATGTTCAAGGAAACCCTGGTGGCTAAGTGGTTAAGAGCTATGGCTGCAAACCAAAAGGTCAGCAGTTTGAATCTACCAGCTGCTCTTTGGAAACCCTATGGGGCAGTTCTATTCTGTCCTATAGGGTCTCTATGAGTTGGTATTGACTGCACAGCAACGGATTTGGTTTTTGGTTTCGTGATGTTCAAATGGCTGCCTTAATTACCTGGAGATGCCCTTCTCCAGGTGAATATTCCCAAGTTCCCTCCCCCCAGTTTGGTTTAATACTGGGAAGTAAATTAAAAGAACACCTTTGGAATCTGACATGTCTTGATCTTCAGATTTTGAGATATTCAAAGTGTCCTTGTTTTATTTTCCAGGGAAGAGTCATAATTACAGCTTAACAGTTTGAACCCAATCATGATGGATCAGGCCAGCCATCCACTGCTCTGGCACATGGTTGGGATTTAAAACCCAAGCAGCAGATGTAACCCTGGATGCTACTCAGAATCCTCTTTCTGTGTCTCCAAAGCTCCTGCTTCCAGCCCTTGGCTTCCTGCCTCCACCCCCATTCCCGCTTCTTAGATCTTTATCCTAGATTTTTATCTTTTCTTTTTTGAATCATAGTTTGAGGCACATAAAAAGATATTACTATCTTTTTGGGTCTCCTGCTCAGGTCTTGGTACTGCACAGTCTTGATTTTAGGGCTCACAGTAAATTTGGATAGAAAACACTTCCATTGCTAGTCAAGCCAGGCAGAGCCTGCAGCTTTGCCAGGAAATAGGGGTTGGAAAAAATTTAAACTATAGTAATACCAAGTTCTATGAACACATGTACTTTTGATAAGAGCACCTGCAAGGACAAAGAAGAACATAAATTAAATGAAATACATTTTACCAAAAAGTAAAGATAAATTCTATTTTCCTGTTTGCTAAAATATTTTTTATAGTGCCCTGCTAATAATTAAACACACATTTTTTTTTTTTTTCTTCTTTCCAACAAGAGAGACACCTTGGAGAAATTCGAGTAGCTGCCATATCCTTCCCTGGAGGAATAGGTCTAGATATCCTAAAATTTATTAAGGACTTTGCCTAAGCAGGCAAATCACCTAAGATCCATTGAAAATAGCCTCTTTCAGAGGGTTTATGGGAAGATTTCCCAGTATTATTGAAGGTCACCTTCTTAAGAGGAATTGAAGAGGAAATTGAAGAGCCTAAGTGTTGTGGGGGTTTAAAAGGAAAAGCTGCCCTGGGTGATTCCAAGGAAGGAAAGAAGGAAGTTAGTTTTAGGTCCATGATATGGGGGATACTAGAACACTCTACTTAAGGCTCCTAAAGCCAGTTGGCATTCTTGGAAGTCACTGTGTGTGAGAACAAAAAGAAATGCTAAAGGTCGCAAATTTAGAAACCATATCATTGGCACAAGGAGATGAGCTGGTTCCTGGGGCTGTGCTGGTATCTGGGTGAGCAGGACATCCATGCAGCAGTGCACCAGCCTGACCAGGTTTAATGGTAAGACCAAGTAGCCCTGAGTAGCAATAGGCATGGGTCAGAGACTCCATTTTGTACTCTTCTGGGGCATGGAAGAAGCACTGGTGGTGTAGTGGTTAAGAGCTCGGCTGTTAACCAAAAGTTTAGCAGTTTGAATCCACTGGCTGCTCCTGGGAAACCCAATAGGGGAGCTCTTCTGTGTCTTATAGGGTGGCTACGAGTCAGAATGGACTCGTTGGCAACAGATTGGCTTCGGTTTGGGACATGGAAGCAAGATAGACCCTTGCCTTTTGGGCTATAAAAGCTTCCAAAGTGTGTCTTTTTGAATTTTTAAAATAAAATATTTCAAACATATAAAGAAGAATAATATATTGAAAACCTTTGTACCCACTACCCAGCTTTATCATGTAATATTCTGCAACATTTGGATGTAGTTTTCTTTGACACATCATTACAAATATATTTCAAGCTTTCTTTGTAATCATCCCTAATCCTATTCTTTTTTCCTCTATGCTTGTCATTCCCACACACATTTTCATATTTTTACTAAACCATATGTCTTCATAAATTATATATAGTACCAGCCTTCATAAATAATTTACAGTACCTTTTTTAATGTTCCAAAATATGTGTATTTTACTGGAAATACCACATGTATCTATACATATATCATTCCTCAAAAAACTTCTGTTGTTACCCTTTTCTTGATATTTATCGTTGTTAATATTTTTTTTTTTTTAACATTCCGTTTGTAATAAGGAGTCTGACTCCATTTTTGGTGTTTTACTATGGACAGTTTTGAAGCCTCACCATTCTCCCTTATTTCTGTCCCATATCTGGACAAGCTGATAAGAAAGGAAGCCTGTGTGCTCCCTCCTTTGGCACTGGCTGGAAGTTCCAACCCAGCAAGCCCAAGCCTGAGTGCATGTGTGGGAACCTTCACCCCAGCCCCACCCTTAACCACCATAAAAACCCCAAGCCAGTCTCCTTTCTCTGCTCTCTCAAGCCATTTCGGACCACCTTGGGAGCCTTCCCTGCTCTCTCCAGAAAGCCTCATTATGTGAGTAATAAACTGTTTCATACCCTCGTGGTGCACGAGGAGCATCAGCAGTCTAAATATCTGAACCAAATTTTGAATAGGTGGTCCATGCTGCTTCTGTAGGACGACCACAACACTATTATAGGGCTATATCAATCTTTGTATTCATTCTCTACTTGATTGACAGTTAATTTTCCCCAATGTTTACCTTCACAAAATACATTGCAACAATAAACTTTCTTGTATATGTCACCTTATTGTATAGTGTTACACTTTCTCTAGGTTTTATCTTAGAAGTAGGATGACATCTCAAATTTAGTAGTTGCTAACTTTCCTAGATAGCGCCAAATCGCTTTCCAAAGTGGTTGTGCCAATTTAAACTCTCCCCAGCAGTTAAGAGAGTTCCTGTTGCTTCACATCCTTGCCATGCCTTTTAATTTTTGTCGAATTTAATGAGTGCGAAAGGTACTTTATTGCAATTTTAATTTGTATTTCCTTGATTACTAATAACGTTGAGCATCTTTTTATTAGTTGCTGGGATTCAGTTTTCTCGTTCTGATAATTGCCTATTTATGTCCTTTATTTATTTTTCTATTGACCTTGTTTAGAACTTGACTCAAACTAGAAACCATAAAAAATATTTATAAAGCATAAAGAAAATTTGAACTCTGGCTGCATATTTGATAATATAAGGAATTATTGTTAATTGTTTAGGTGTGATAATAGTTCTGGATTATTTTTTTAAATAAGATTCCTTACCTTCTAAACATACACACTGAAATATTTATAGATGAGATAATGTGATTCTAGTTTGGGAGTGGGAGGTAGCGTGAGGTATGGCTAAAACATGATTGGGCATGGATTGTTATTTGTTGAAGATAGGTGGTGGGTAATGGAGGTTTGTTATAATATTCTCTCTACTTTTTCACATGTTTACATTTTTTTCATAATAAAAAGTTAAAATAAATTGAACAATAAAATAGAATAATGTCAAGAATAAACAAAATTAGGCATAATAAAGGTGATATAAATGCTACAGATTATAATAATGTAAATGAATATTATGAATTGCTACTATAATAAAAAAATTATAAGTTTAGATGAAAACAATAATTTTACTCAAACATACATATTTTTAGAATGGACTTAAGAAGAAATAAAGAGCTCTATACAATAACCATTAAAGAATGGATAAAAAATCAAGTCTTTTTGCCTCCTGAAAAAGCTAATTTTACCAAACACTCAAGGTGTAATAATCCTTACATAAACTAATTCGGTGAATATACAAAAAGGAAAAGCTCTCAGACTTATTTTACAAGGCTTATATAATTTTAATACAAAGTCCAAACCAAGATAGTTCAAGTAAAGAAAATTTTAGGCCAATCTCACTTCCATGTTGAACCCAATGTTTTTAAAAAGTATGTCACAAGTGAGTTGGGCTCATCTAGGGAATTCTAGGAAGTTTTATCATTTGTTTTATTATTATTATTATTTTATTGTTGTACTTTGAGTGAAAGTTTACAATTCAAGTTAGTCTCTCATATAAAAATTTATACATACATTGTTATGTGACCCTAATTGCTCTCCCTATACTGTGATAGCACACTCCTCCTTTCCACCCTTGATTTCCCATGTCTGTTCAACCAGCTCCTGATCCTCTCTGCCTTCTCATCTCACCTCCAGACAGGAGCTGCCCATTTTGTCTCATGTATCTACTTGAGCAAAGGAGCACACTCTTCACGAGTATCATTTTATGTCCCATAGTGCAGTCTAATCTTTGTCTGAAGAGTTGGCCTCGGTAATGGTTTTAATTCTGGGTTGACAGAGAGTCTGGGGGCCATGCTTTCTGGGATTCCTCCAGTCTCAGTCAGACCACTAAGTCTGATTTTTTTACTAGAATTTGAGTTCTGCACCCCATTTTTCTTCTGTTCTGTCAGTGACTCTCTGTTGTGTTCCCTGTCAGGGTGGTCATTGGTGGTAGCGGGGCACCATCTAGTTCTTCTGGTCTCAGGCTGATGAAGTCTCTGGTTTACATGGCCCTTCCTGTCTCTTGGTCTAATGCTTTCCTTGTGACTTCGGTGTTCTTCATTCTCCTTTACTCCAGGTGGGTTGGGACCAACTGATGCATCTTAGATGGCCACTTGCTAGTGTCTAAGACCCTAGATGCCACTCACCAAAGTAGGATGCAGAACATTTTCTTAATAGGAAGTTTTACCATTTGAATGTGTATTGATGTAACATACTCATTTATGAATTGAAGGAGAAAAAAATCGATATTCAAAACATATGATTTAAAAAGTTGTGAATTAAGAATAAAAAAGAACTTTCTTGATAGAAAAAGATTATGTATCAAAAATCTACAGCAAAGTATATTTTAGAAGTATGTCCATTAAAATGACACAAGGATGCCCACCATTCCTGAATCTATAACATTGTACTTGAGGTCTTAGCCAAGTCAATGTATGCTAGCTCAGCAAATTTGGCTAGTATAGCATCCATTTTAAAAATATCAACAGTGTCCCCCTATATCAGTAATAAGTAATTAGATAATGTAATAGAACCAAGATCATATTAATAATAGGAAGAAACATCTTTCCAGACATCTTTTCATGCCTACACATGCACACTCATGTTATTGTTGTTGTTAGTTGCCACCAAGTCGATTCTGACTCATGGAGACCCCATGTGTGCAGAACAGAAGTGCTCCATAGGGTTTTCAAAGCTGTGACCTTTCGGAAGCAGGATTGCCAGGCCTATCTCCTGAGGCACCTCTGGGAGAATTCAAACCACCAGTCCTTCAGCTAGTAGTCAAGTGCTTAACCGTTTGTGCCACCACAGACTTCTTGCACACACACACACAAATTTATTATAAATGGGAACGTATCGTACATGCTTTACTTTTTTCTTTTTAACTTATCAACATGTCAGAGAAATCTTTACATGTCAGTGAATATAAATATCATTTTTTTAACAGTCAAAAAGAAATTCACTGTAAAACTATCTAATAATCAAGGTCCTACCAATTGATATCTAGATTGCTTCTAGATTTTTCAGCATTATAAAAAACACTATATTGAACATCCCTATATGGTAACCTTTTTGGATTTGTTAGAAATATCTTTAGAATAAATTTCTGAACTCATTATAAACTATTTCACTAGCTCAGGACACAATTATGGCCACGTCTACAAATTTTTCAGATTAATTACTCTAAACTCCACAACTCTTTATTAGAAGGAAATCTCTATTTTGAGGCTTTGCTTCCTCTTTTTAGTTGCCTAAGAACCTTGGATATTTGTTCAATCTGCTTTTTAACTGCTAGGCTGAGAGATAACTGGAAAATTTGATATGGACACTAGCATTTCTGTTTCATTAGCTGCCTCTGGAGTTTAAGACTGGTTCCGCCCACCTCCCACTTCCCCCCTTCCTCTGTGCACCCAGCCACTGGCCTTCTTTCTTTCAGTTCTTGGAGCAAACTGTGAGCCCTCCTGCCACAGATCATTTGCTGTTCTCTGTCTCTGGATTGTTCTTCATCCCAGCTGTTAGCATGGTTAACACCTAGTTACATTTCACATCTTAGTCTGAGCATCATACTCATCTCCCGGCCTTAACTCCTTTGGACACAGCAAGACGGGCCCAGGCCTTCGGCTTATTCTTGAGAGGACCCTTTACTTACATCACACACACACACACACACACACACACACACACACACACACACACACAAACACATTTACTAAAGAGCTGGACCCATTTACTAAACACATGCTCTACTGTCCTGCCTTCAGCACAGCATAATCGATACTCATAGGGTCTGATTAACCAATATCATTCAGGACCCACAAAAATTCTCTTCCACATATCTTATGTTCCTGAAACAAAATGTCACTGCATCTGAATACTGTGAAGATTCGTGAGTTGTGCTGCTGTTTACATTGGAAATGGACATGGCTTAGGAACGTGGGGAGAATTTGAGCCATGAAAGTGCTTAGGTAAAAGTCAAATTCATTAGCTTGTCAAATCTTTCCTCTCAATAGATTTTTGAATAATAAAGTATCATTTACCAGTACTACAGAGCATCCTTTTTTTTTTTTTTTTTCTCTGATTCTCTTTGTGCTCCAATTTGTGGTTTGGAGGTACTCACAGCGGCTGAGGTATATTTTGCAATGTTACACAATTCACATTACTCTTATTTTGTATACGTATATGGAAGTGTGATACAGAGTTTTTACATCGGTAATTATTTACACACAGAATGTTAGAATCTCAAGTTTTTTATTTTTATAAATTATTAAATATGGCTTAATTATTTTAAGAAGGTAAAAATATTTCAGCTTTATTTAAGTATTTTGATTTAAATTTTTGATATTTAATCATTTAATAATACAATTTAGTAACTGTATTAGCCCTTTAGTTTCAATAATAATTTTGACTATTTTAGGATAAAAATATTTTTTTTCTATCCTATTTCTTTTTTAAAATTTTATTTTGTATTAGGTGAAAGTTTACAGTGCAAACTAGTGTCTCATTCAGAAATTTATACACAAATTGTTTTGTGAGATTGGTTGCAATCCCCGCGATGTGTCAGCACTCTCCCGCTTTCTCTTTCCACCTTGGGTTCTCCATGTCCATTTGTCCAGTTCTCCTATCCCTTCCTGCCTTCTCATCTTGCTTTTGGGCAGGTGTTGCCCATTTGGTCTCATATACTTGATTAAACTAAGAAGCACATTCCTCACGTGTATTATTGTTTATTTTATAGGCCTAATCTTTGGCTGAGAGGTGGACTTCGGGAGTGGCTTCAGTTCTGAATTAGCAGGATGTCTGGGGGCCATAGTCTTGGGGGTTCCTCCAGTCTCTGACAGACCAGTAAGTCTGGTCTTCTTTTTAATTTGAATTTTGTTCTATATTTTTCTCCCTCTCTGCCCAGGACCCTCCATTGTGATCCCTGTCAGAGTGATGGGTGGTGGTTGCTGGCTACCATCTAGTTCTTCTGGGCTCAGGCTGGTGGAGGATGTGGTTCATGTGGTCCATTAGTCCTCTGGACTAATATTTTCCTCATGTCTTTGGTTTTCTTCATTCTCTTTTGCTCTGGACATGATGGGACCAGTAGATGTATTTTAAATGGCTGCTCACAAGCTTTTAAGAAGTAGGATGTAGAACATTTTCTTTATGAACTATGTTATGCCAACTGACCTAGACAACCCTCAAGACCATGGTCCCCAGCCTTCAGCCCCAGCAACTCAGTCCCTCAAATTATTTGCATGTGTCTAGGAAACTTCTATGACTTTGCCTTGGTCAAGTTGTGCTGCCTTCCCCTATATTGTGTGTCTTTCCCTTCATCAAAGTTAACTTGTCTACTGTCTAGTTAGTGATTTTCCCCTCCCTACCCCTCCCTTCCTTTGTAACCATCCAAGATTTTTTTTTTTTCTGTGTGTAAACCTTTTCTTGGGTTTTTATAATAGTGGTCTCATACAATATTTGCCCTTTTGTGATTGACTTATTTCACTCAGCATAATGTCCTCCAGATGCATCCATGATGTGAGATGTTTCATAGATTCATTATTGTTCTTTATCATTTTGTATTAATCCATTGTGTGTATGTATCATTATTTGTTTATCCACTCATCTGTTGATGGGCACTTAGGTTGTTTTTATCTTTTTGCTATTGTGAATAATGCTGCACTGAACCTAGGTGTGCACATATTTCTTCATGTGATAGCTCTTATTTCTCTAGGATATATTCCTAGGAGTGGGGTTGCTGGATCATATGGTATTTCTATTTCTAGCTTTTTAAGGAGGCACCATATCATCTTCCATAGTGGTGATACCATTTTACCTTCCCACCAGCAGCACATAAGAATTTCAGTCTCCTGCAACCTCTCCAACATTTGTTATTTTCTGTTTTTTTGATTAGTGCCAGTAATGTCAGGGTGAGATAGTATCTCCTCATAGTTTTGATTTTCATTTCTCTAATGGCTAATGAGGAGCCCTGGTGGTACAGTGAATAAGAGCTCAGCTGCTAACCAAAGGTCAGCAGTTTGAATCCACCAGTTGTTCCTTGGAAACCCTATGCGTCAGTTCTACTCTGTCCTATATGGTTGCTATAAGTCAGAATGGACTTGACAGCAATGGGTTTGGGTTTTTTTTTTGATAATGGCTAATGATCACCTTTGGTTTTCTTCATCCTCCTTTGCTCCAGACATGACGGGACCAATAGATGTATTTTAGATATATCTGTTAGCCACTTGAATGTCTTCTTTGGTGAAGTGCCTGCTCATATCCTTTGCCCATTTTTAAACTGGATTATTTGTCTTTCTGTTGTTGAGGTGTTGAAGTATTCTACAGATTTTAGAGATTGGATCCTTGTTGGATATGTCATAGCCAAATTTTTTTTCCCAGTCTGTAGGTTTTATTTTTATTATTTTTATGAAGTCTTTTGATGAGCATACACATTTAATTTTTAGGAGCTCCCAGTTATCTAGTTTATCTTCTGATGTTTGTGCATAGTTAGTTATGGTTTGTATTGTATTTATGCCATGTATTAGGACTCTTAGTGTTGTCCTTATTTTTTATTCCATGATTTTTATTGTTTTAGGTTTTATATTTAGGTCTTTGATTCATTTTGAGTTAGTTTTTGTGTATGGTGTGAAGTATGGATCCTGTTTCATAATTTTACAGATGGACATCCAGTTTTGCCAGCACCATTTGTTAAAAAGACTGTCTTTTCCCAATTAACAGACTTTAGCCCTTTGTCAGAGAGAAGCTGACCATAGTTTAATGGATTTTACATCTGGGTTCTCAATTCTGTTTCATTGGTCAATGTATCTGTCATTGTACCAGTACCAGCCTGTTTTGACTACCATGGCTGTATAGCAGGTTCTGAGATCAGGTAGTGTGAGGCCTCCTACTTTGTTCTTCTTCTTCAATAATGCTTTGATTATCTGGGGCCTCTTTCCTTCCCATATAAAGCTGGTGATTCATTTTTCCATCTTGTTAAAGAATGCTGTTGGTATTTGGATCAGGGTTGCATTATATCTGTAGATTGTTTTGGGAAGGATTGACATTTTCACAATGTTGAGTCTTCCTATCCGTGATCATCGTATGTTTTCCCATTTATTTAGGTCTCTTTTGGTTTCTTGCAGTAGTGGTTTGTAGTTTTCTTTGTATAGGTCTTTTACATCCCTGGTTAGATTTATTCCTAAGTATTTTATCTTTTTGTGGGGAAAATATTTTTTTGAAAAACATATAAGAAAAATAATTTTAACTTTTCAGTATTTACAATTTTACTTTATTTTACATTGAATGAAAATATATTCAGTTTGATCATGATTGTCAATAGAACCACAATTATGTATAAATTAATGAGTTTGTTTAAAAGAAGACAAGAAAATGAATGCTATAGAATAATTAGGTAATATTTTATAAATTACACATTTTTACCTTATTAGTCATCCAAACATTGCAGGCCCATCATTGAACATCTAAACATGTGCAATAATAAATTCAGTCATCTTTGATATTTTATTCTTTTAGTCATATGAAAACCAACGCACATAATCTCCAAATTTATCTAATGAAGGTATATTTGTCAAGGTATGATAATAGAAAATTTTCTATTTAATAATTTGCTTGATTTAACAAGTATTTATACCAAGGTATATGGGCCTGTGCTTTGTACTCTTGTCCTGAGTCCTGCAAAGTTTAGGGGTAGGCTGTGTAGGTCAGGTTTCTTTGTAAAAGGGAATCATAGAGTCCTGTTCCTTCAGAGCACTTAATATGTTTTAAATTATTCATCAGTTAGTGTGACTTTGGCTGAATCCTTACTAGAGTCCAAGCTCCATAAGAACAAGGACTATGTCTGTTATTGTTTCAGTTCTCCAGGAACTGTCTGGCTGAGGGTAGGCACGTACTAGGTATTTGTTGAATGAATAACTCGTGAATACTACTCTACCCTTGTGGTGATGTGCTTGCTAGCCTAGCTTCTTGCTAGCACCATAGTGGTGTTCCATGTTTGTGCTGCAAAATCATGGCTCTTTTTAGTTTATTCTCATGCTCAGATATCTTTCCCCACAGCAAGATTACCAGTGTAAAGTGATTGGATTGGGAAGGGATTCTAGCCTCAGTGATATTTAATGTTAGAACCACTTCTCCCACAACTCTCAAGGTCTTGTGTTGAGCCCAAGTCATCAACACAGAACCCCCCTCTCAAAAGTAGAACTTGTTAAGGGTCATTTGATCTACCCTGGCAGATTTCCCATCCTTGATTCTCACAGTGGGTTTATTGTAGCAAGTATTAATGTTGACCAATATCCAGTTCTCCTCTATTTCTAGGTGCTTAGGGCATTAAACTTCTCTACCTCCTTGATGTTATGTACAGCCATGTGACTATGTTGATTTGTTTTGGCTAATGAAATGTGAGCAAAAGTGACATATGTCACTTCAGGGCCAAAGCACTTGGTTAAATACATTGCCATCAAATTAATTCTGACTCATAGTGGCCTTATAGAACTGCCCCATAGGGTTTCCAAGGCTGTAAATATTTACAGAAGCAGACTGTCACATCTTTCTCCTGTGGGGCGTCTGGTGGCTTTGAACCACTGACCTTTTATGTATCAGCCAAGCGCTTTAACCGCTGTGCCACCAGGGCTCCTTAAGCACTGAGTTGCTGGTGCTCAACTCCTCAGCCCTTTCTCTTCTTGCTGAGAATATCAAAGAAGCTTGTGGTGACATGGCCACATCTTAAGATGGTACAGCCTCAGTAAATACACTTTAAATCTTAAAGGATAGCTCATATTCTTAGTTTTCAAAATAGTGAAGTACTTACACTTCAGAGTAAGAGATAACTTGCACCAGGAATGTTTACAATACACAACAGAAGGGAATGGGATTCTTTACAAGTTTGGAGTAAGTCATTACCCATTGCATCTATTCTGACTCATAACGACCCTACAGGACAGAGTAGAACTGCCCCATAGGGTTTCCAAGGAACGCCTGGTGGATTCGAACTGCCGACCTTTTAGTTAGCAGCCTGAGTTCTTAACCACTGCGCCACTAGGCCTCTGGAGTAAGTTATTAGGTAAGCCCAAATATGTGAATTAGAAAATAAGACTGAAGAGCTCTTAAAATGTTGATAGGAGTCTGTAAGATTTTTCAAACACTTAGCACAGACATTCAAATACTTAGCACAGGCATTCATATATATACAAACAAAAATTTGCAGTTTCGATACATGGAATCACATATGCACAATACTTTTAAAACTAGTAAGTAGCTCTTTGTATTTATTTGTTTATTCAACCAAAATTTATTGAGGATCTGCTACATTATAGGCACCAAGCTAGGTGCTGGGATACAAGAGTGAAAAAATGAAAATGTGGTACTTTACATCATGCAGCTTGTGCCCTAGCTGGGGAGACAGACATTAATTAGAAAATGTCACAAACAAATGTAAAGTTTTATCAAAAGTTCTGTGATGAAGAGAAGAGCATGAATTTGAGGAACCTGACAAAATCAGAAAATTTAGGGGAGATTTTCTTGAGAATGAAGATTTAAAGTGAGATATGGAGGATACTCATGGATAAATAAATACTTTCCTAGTTAAATAAACAGTATGTATAAATGCTCTGTCATGGGCTAGGATACAGTGAGTAGAGTAAAACCTGTGAAAGTCAGAACCTGTGTAAGGTAGAAACTTGTCAGAGAAGGAAAACTCATATATTTTCCACTAAAACGAGTGATAAAAAAAGTTGTAATACTGAACCCTGTCAAAGGTGGAAAACTTGAGACCAGAAAACCAAGGCAGTCTCAAGTTCCAGCTCTCACACATTTCACTGAAAAGATGCTTAGAATAGTGTACGTGGATGGCCACAACACATGGACCCTGATAGAAGGGAGAAAAATGTGGAACAGAACCTCAGATTCCTAAAAAATAAAAGGCATACTGGACTGGTTGAGACTGGAGGAATCCCCAAGACCATTGCCTGAGATACTCTTCAAACTTTGAACCAAAAGTAACCCCTGAAGTCACCTCATAGGTAAATAACAAAAAAGTAATGAATATCACCTGTGAGTACTGTGCTCCTCTAAAAAAAAAATCACCTATATGACGGTCAACAATTACTTTAAAACAAAGACGAGAATGTAATGGAGCAGGAAAACTAGATTAATGGAAACAGAACAACCAGAATGGAAATAACAAGAACGTCAGTGCATTGTGAAAGTATTATACCAAAGTCACTGAACAACTTGTGTAGAAATTGTTGAATGGAAACCTAAACGGCTGTGAAAACTTTCATAAAATCACAAATAAAATATTAATTAAAAGAAAGTATGCATGGAGGAGAATGAAGCTGACAATGGTGTGAAATAATGGTGGAGATGGTAGGGAGGAAGACCACAGAAGACATTATACTATGAAAAATATCTTTAAAAAAAGGGATGACATGATCAGTTATCACTTCACAAAAGATCTCTCTGGCTTTAGTAGGTTGAAAGGCAGATGCAGGAAGGATGGAGATAAGACTACGGCATTAATCCAAGTGAGTGGCATTATTGTGGAACTAGGCTGATGGCAGTAGAAATGAGCAAAAAGAGATATTTAGGAAATAAAATTGACAGGACTTGATATTGGATCCGTGGTATGAAAGAAAGGAAGTTAACAAGATTTCAAGATTGTATGAATAGATAGATGATGGTAACATTCCCTGAGCTAGGAAACACAGATTTTGAAGGAAATACCAGTTTCGGATTTGGATTTGTTGAATATGAGGTAATTTTGACAATCCAAGAGAAGATGTCAAGTGGCAGATTTCAGAGAACAGAGTATAACGAGAGTGAAAAGAGAAGACGGCCTAGGATTTAAATCTGAGGAGCTCCAAAATTAAATGATCTGTAAAAATAGGATAAACCAGAGGAGAAATGGCCAGAGGAATAGAAAGAAAACCAGCTGATTGTTGTTTCAAGGAAACCAAAGGAGAAATGCTTCAAATAGGAATGAGCTGTCAAAAGTGTTTTATGCTTCTGAGACATGTCAAAGAATGTAAGCTCCACAAGGGTGGGGCCTTTGGTTTGTTCTCTGATATATCCCAAGTATTCAGGTTGTTCCTAGCACATAGTGGATGCTCCATAAATAACTTAAATGTTGAATTAAGTATGATGAAGACTGAAAAGTGCCCTTTGGATTAAACTATATGGAGGTTACCAGTGAATTTAGGGATTGCTGTTTCGATGGAGTGATGTAAGATAAAGTCAAATAGGAGTAGGTGAGAGGGAGTGGGGTATGAGGAAATGGAGGAAGTGAAACGAGTGTAGGCAACTGTAAAAATGGCTTCGGGTCAGTTTCTGACCTCCTTCAACCCCACAAGGGGGAAGGAGAACCAAGATCAACAGCATAAGGCTGACTCCCAAGAGATGGAGGCCAGACAAACCTCCTCCCTCAGCCATCTTTATTAATTCTGACACCAGCCTTCTCTTGCACAGCACTCTCTGCTTCTCTGCTGGGTTAGATAATTCATTGCAATGGCCACATAGAACTCACAGACTATACTCACTATCATGGGGTTTGTTAGGGAAGCAACAGGTTACAATTCAGGCTCAGGAACACTCAGATACAGTTCTTCCATCAGGACAGCCTCTTCCCAACTGTGCTCACAGGAATGCCTCTCCCTTGCAGTAGGCCTCTCTCCAAAGGCACTCAGCTTTCCCTCTTTGTGGGCTGGGATACCCACCGTGTCATCTCCTGCTGCTGGGTCTCTGCTGCCACTCCTTCTCACCGACTTTAGGGTTACAGCTCTCTCTCTCTCTCTTTCTGTCTGTCTACCTGTCTCCTGATTCCAGGAGCTTCTCAGGGCAGGGCCAGGTCCAAGGGACACACTCTCCGGTCCTGGCTGTTCTTCCTTGGTGGTGGTAGGATCTTCCTCTCTGCTCTGGAATTGGCACTCTTTTAAGGCAAAACTGACCAATCCCCTTGGTGGGCCACAATTACCCTATCACACAGTCCCACCCAATCACCTGGTGGGAATCACAAGACCATGGCTAGAAAGGCTACACACAAAAGTAATTAATAGCACCACAGTAACTCTTCTAGGAAAGTTGGCTGTAATGAGGGCAAGGGAGATGTGGGGTAAAGAGAAGATTTTGACTTTGCTTAGTTTTGTTTTTTAATAGATGATTGTTGACAAGCTTGAAGGGAAGGATCAAGTTAAGAGGATTCTTTTTTCACAGAAAGAATAGAAAACTATTAGTATAGGTTACTGAAAGGGTAGGAGTGGTAGAGTTGTAAGCACAGATAGAGTCATTGGCCTTAGGTAAATGGAGGGAAATGTCCTTAATTGTAACAGGCGGAGAGGAGAATAGAAGAGATGCTGATGTAGGTACAGAGGCATAACTAAGATATGGCAGGTAGAGACTGTGCCCTGGGCAGGACTTGTAGAAGGGGTGCTAATGAGCAGTTTCTATTGGGCACTGCAGTTTCCATCGCCAGCTGTGGAAGATCCTTCAGCAATTTGAAGCTAATTGCCATAGGCGCTATTTTCTGTAGATAGGCCCCTGTGTAGGTAGGATACAGATTTGAAACTCAACAAATGGCTCAATATTTTCTCAGCAAAATGGATTATTTGCTAATGTAATAAAGGGAGGTAAGACAGGGAGAGGGGTTGGATGTCTGAGAAAAGTGAAATCAGTTTAAATAATCGTTATATACAGAGAAAGAATGAGTTGACTAGAGAAACTAGAGTAATTGAGAAGTATTAAGGGCCTATTTAAGATGGGTAATTATTAATTTGTAGAAAAATATATCTGCTCTGTTTTGTGAGGGTGGGGCTATCTTAATGTTTGCTTCACAGCCCATAGAGATATAATGAATTAAAAAACATCAGCTCTACCTTTTATGCTTTACACTCTACCAAGAGGCAGTCATTATAAAAGAATAAGGGGATACTTTGTGGTTTAAAGTCTGGAAAAGTGTGACTCAGGGTTGTATCCTTTCACTATACTTATTCAATCTCTATGCTGAGCAAATAATCTGAGAAGCTGGACTATATGAACAAGAACACATGTAGTAAGATTGGAGGAAGACTCATTAACAACTTGCAATATGCAGATAACACAACCTTGCTTGCTGAAAGCAAAGAGAGCTTGAAGCATTTACTGACGAAGATCAAAGGCTTCAGCCTCGTCTTAGACTGGGTTTTCTAGAGAAGCAAAACCAGTAAAGCATATAAATATATACAGAGAGAGATTTATATCAAGGAAACAGCTCACAGGATTGTAGGGGCTAGAATGTCCCAAGTCCATGCATCAGGCAAAACCTTGCGGTTTTGCCTGCCAATCTTGGGATTTGTCATATGCATGTGAAACCTGGACGATGAATAAGGAAGACCGAAGAAGAACTGATGCCTTGAATTGTGGTCTTGGCGAAGAATATTGAGTATATCATGGACTGCCAAATGAATGAACAAATCTGTCTTGGAAGAAGTATAACCAGAATGTTCCTTGGAAGCAAAAATGGTGAGACTATCTCACATACTTTGGACATTTTATCAGGAGGGACTAGTCCCTGGAGAAGGACATCATGCTTGGTAAAGTAAAGGGTCATAGAAAAAGAGGAAGACTCTCAACGAGATGGATTGACACAGTGCTGCAACAACGGGCTCAAGCATAGCAGTGATTGTGATGATGGCACAGGACCAGGCAATGTTTCGTTCTGTTGTACATAGGGTCACTGTGAGTTGGAGTCAGCTCGATGGCATCTGACAACAACCCTTTACGCTGGGCTGAAACAGAGTAGACTTGTTTCCCTACATTTCCCGAAAGACTTACTATATTCCTCTAGTCAAAAGTAGCTCATTCAAATTGAAAATGAAATTTGAACATTCAAAATGCTCTTAAAGAGTTCATTCATAGTACACTGATACAAATATATGTTTATTATCTTTGTGATATTTGGTAAATTATGTTTTTATTTGACCATATGTTTATGCCACTGGTACTAACAATATATATGAATTTGAAACAACAAAATGCTTTTGTTTTTGTCAATGTGATGACTCTTTAAAAGTGCACACTCAAATATGTTGGCCTTAATTTGATTGGAAAACTGACCTGTTAAAGATTAAATTACTATAAATCCATATCAAGACATTTAACAAAATTTATAGCTCTGGTGGACACAAAGTCACAACGTAGAGCAAATAAGAAAAACTAAACAAAAAATTATGCAAATGATTAGGATACTTTAAAATTGATATTAATTATTCATTTTTTATAGGAGATAATCAACTAAATTGGCACACTATCTTTCACTTTTGAGTATGGTAATTTGACAATGTTCAATTCCATCTACCAATAAAGGTAAAATAATGTAACATTTGGTCAATTTGGATATTTTTATTGTTATTTGTGCATTGTATTCTTTGCAGAAAATACACATTTGTAAATATATATTATTCTGATTATACGTTAAAATTAAACACGGAAAAACATAAAACCATATTGTTACAACCAATTTTCTTTTATGTAGTTAATTTTTACACTTTAAAAATCAACTAATTTGAACTGTTTGCAGATGTAATGTTAAGAGATTAATTATATTTGTGTTTTTAGGAAAGAAAAATTGCATATAAACTATGTTTATTATTCTGAAAGGAAATGCCCCTTCTAGGAAATGCCCCTTCTAGGGGATTTATTTCCAATGACAATCGTATAGAAGGTAATTAACAAATAAACTTTGGCTAATTCAACTTTAGGACATTCATTTTCACTAATAATTTTTGTCATCATTATTAGATTTTTATGATGATCTTCTAACTCCTATTTCTTGGGTGTTGTAATCACTATCAAATGTAATACTTAGGAAATAGTCTAGATTATTTAACCAGTAAAATTTTGGGAACAGATATCATTTAGCTATGTTTGTGGATGTCTCCAATAGTTGCTAAGCTATTGGTTAGTGTTTATGATTAAATCTCAAAGTAATTGTTTGGGAGTCAATCATGATGAAATTTAACTTTAGAGAAAACATTGTGCCAACAAGACAATGGTGCTGGCAGAGGGTAGGTGAGTGGGGAAACAATAGTTTAAATAGACTCCTTGGAATAGTCACCCATGACCTTGTAATCTGCTTCTCAGGTAAAATGAGACATTTTGAAACAAAATAAGAAAAAGTTTTCTGTAATTCCTGTTCCACTTGTTTTCTATTGTAGCTTGTTGTGTTTATATAGACATATTTTATGTAAATGCCCTAATAATCACAGTTATTGTTTGAAAGAATTACCTACTCTGACTGGTATGTGAATGTCTTCTAGGGTATATGATAAGTGGGATTTATGAAAACAGGCGGGAGCCGCACGTTTAAGGTGAGGAGGAATGGCCGAATGCTGGAGGAAAAAGAAATGTGACACTAAAGGTAATAATTTAACAAACCTGGAGTTATATCAGAAATTAATCCTGATCACTTTAAGGCCTGTGTGATTTTGCTTGTTACAGGAACATTCTAAGTAATCACCTGGATCCCACCTCCTAGAGACAGAGCCCCCACAGTGTTGCATTACAACTCCTGTTTCCTTTGCTGGGCTTCCTCCCCACCACCAGCTTTGTATTTGAATCCTGCTTTTGCCTGGAGGTTATATGTAAACTCTGTCGCACCTGTGTAGTATGTAAGAATGTTGCTGACTTAACCTGTATGAACTCCCTAATTGTAAACCCCTTCAAAGTAACTTGTCTGCTCACCTTTAGGGGAGCAGTCTTGCAGTAGTCGCTCCAACTGACTCCTTTTCCTTGTACAATGAAATCAAGGTGCCTTTCCTGCTCTCCCACCACCATCTCTCATTCATTGGCCGATACAAGTCATGCTGAGAAAGAACCTGGACTTTCCACCTAGTAATATCCTCACCATCAGTCGTGATGTATAATGCTAAACTCCCATCTCCTATATCCAGGATACAAAAATTTGTTTTGTTTCTTCATAGAGTGTAATTTCTAATCTACTAATCTTTTCTGAATTTTCCTCCAAGCATCCAAAAACAATCAGATGTTTTAAAAGTTATTCCCTATGTCTGGAATGTCTTTCCCTATCCACCTTATACATCATTGCCTTGCCCCAGACTTTCTCTACCTTCTTGTCTGCCTAGTTTCTTCTCATTCTACTTTACAGAGTTTGCTGATAAGCTTTCTTTTCTATGTAACATCACTCCTCACTTTTTGGTTTCCTCTTATATTTCATATCTCACTGACCTCCATTCAGACTTTAGGCCCTCTCACGTTTATGTTCCCATAGAATTCTGTTCACAACTCCGTTATAACAATTCACTTTGTCTTGGTACTGCTTGTTTACCCAAACATTCCACCACTGGATTCTGGGCTCCTGGATGACAATAACATTGCCTAATCTGTCTTTGTATTCCCAGTGTTTAGCAAAGTATTTTGCTATTGAATAAAGGCAAAGGAAGAGAAGCTGTCTGACTGAAAAAGGTCAACTGAAAAGGGATTGCAGGTGGTGGTGTTTGATAAAGAAACAAAAGTTTACAATTACAAGCTTAAGGGTAAACTAAGCATATGGGAGATCCAGAATCATGTTAATATTAATGAAACTGAAATTAATCTGAAATCTATTATATTACAAGATTATGCAAAACAGTTGTAGTAGTCATTAAATTTTTTGTTCAATAAATGTATTTTGAGGATTGATCCACATGAAGCTCTGTGAAGGCTAGGACTTTCTGTTCATTACTACATATATCCCGGATACCTCGCAAATTATTTCTCTGAATATTAACATCTTTTCTATATAAGCTGTATCTGAGATAGAGAATTAAGTCTACTTATTCATCCATTAGAACTCTTTCTATATTGCAGCTATTTTCTCTTGGTTTTTCATTTGTCTTTTAACTTTGTTTAAGGTATTTTTTGCTATGTAGAAAATGTTAATAATTATTAAGTAAAATCTGTCAATATTTTCCATAATGGCTCATATTTCATTTCTCATTTAAGAAAATGGTCCCTGTATGAAGAGTATGAAAATGTTTTTCCATATTTTCTTCTGGTACTTTTATCCTTTTTTTTAGTCTTCTTAATAACTGAACATTTAGTCAATGGACATTTTAACTAACATAGCAGAATTAACAAAAAGTTATTACTGTTTAGCAGTTGCTGGAGGCAAGATGCTGAAAATTCTGACCATTATAGGGACAACTTCAGTTTTTCTGTGGCTCAGAACTTCTAGGGTATGGAAGCCTAGAGAACTGGTGGAGATGTGTGTTGTACGACTGCTCCTGGAATTGTGAAATTCCCCCAAAATGCAAAATTCAAGGCAGCATTTTTTGGCTAATGGGACAAAGTACACAAATAGGAAAGAATGATTTAATTATTTTTATTCCTAGGCTTTAAATTTTTTTTTGATGCTCCTGAAATATTGTTTTAAAATTTACAATTCCTATTTGTCTGTCGTTGGTGTACAGAAATACAATTATAACCCTTGTATCCAGTGAGCTTGATATTAATTAGCTCTAACTCCGCTCTGTTTTTCAGTGGTTTTCTGCTTAGCTTCTTAGCTGCTTTCTCTGAGCAGCTTAATAAGGGCAAACGTCCAAAGAAGGAAACCACTGAGAACTGCACCACTTGCTTTGCATCTGTATCTCAGCCCCTCTAATCACAGGCCCTGACCTCCAATTTTTGTCTCTCTAGGCCTGTGAGAGTTTGCTCTGCTGGCCATTCTTCCTCCTCATCATGGCCTTCTGCCTGGATTTACAGCTTCTCACCCAGATCCAAGATACACAAATGCTTATAAGGGAAATGTGGCTCACAGAAGATTGACTGACCTTTCTGTGATTTTCCTTTCTCTGAGATTTTAGTTTTCCCAGTCTTGGTTGTCTGAGCAGCCCTGTGATGCCTCAAATATATCTATTTAAAATCTGGATATTGCAGTTGCTTTTGGTAGAAGGGTTATCTACCCAAAGCTAGTCCATCCTAGCTGGAAGCACAAGTCTTCTGTGAGTGATTCGTTTGACTTTGGAAATTTGCCACCATTTAAAATAATCAACCATCAATTAACCCAGAAACATCAACTTCCCAATGTAAATAGGACATGGAACTAAGGTAATTTCTTTAATTGCCAAGATAAATGTCAGTTCAAATATATTATTCTTAAAAGATTTAGTGGATAGCACCATTATAGAACACATGAACACTTTATTCTATTTTAAAAGGAAATCAAAAGTTCCTGTCTTTTTTCAACCAATTAAATAATTTAGTTTTAAAGAGTACAATACTCAGAAACAAAGGAAGTAAAAAATAAAATTTCCCTTCAATAGTAAAATGTCTAGAAATCAATTAAGTAATCTCTAGTAATATTCAGCAGCTATAAATGGCATAAAGATTTTATAACAGGGTATTTACTTGTAACCACATCCAGCACATATTTATTTCTAAACATCAGCTCTTTTATCATTATATATTAGGGCTAATCAGATGAAAAACTATATATATTATGACTAAAATAGTTTTTGCTAGTTAATGTTTAACATAATCTTTGCTCAGTAATAGAAGATACCAATTTTGTTTGCTCATTAATAGAAGTTACCAATTTTATTTTACTTCCCATTGATGACATTGATTAATGACCATTATTAACACAATTGAATTTATATGTGAAACTAATTTTCCATGGACCATTTAGGACTTTGACCAGTCATTTTGTACAACTGTGAGATTAAACAGGATATATTTGTAATAGTAAATTACAATACATGGATAGTATCGTTTTTCTCTTAGGAATGGTCTATTCTACGCTAAGAATACATCTTCCTTTTATTTTTTTCCTTGAAAAGAGTTGGTTTCATTTTACTCATAAAGTTGCTTCAGTTTGTTGTTATTTTAAAGATGTTCTAAAAGTCAAGAAACATAAAATTATTATAAAGCTTTAACAATAAAAATCCATAATGTATCAAAATCCAGTGTTTGTATTAGGGTTGGTTAAGCAGGCAGGTCTTCAAGATATAATGTCTATTTGAATTCTGGTTTTACAATTTATTAGATGTGTGACTTGGGCAAGCTATTTAACCTCTCTGTGCCTCAGTTTCTTGATTTATACCATCTTGAGATAATCATTGAATCTCTTTGGGCCTCAGTTTCCTCATGGATAAAAAGGGGTAGCATGGGCTTTTGGAGCTGTACAAACCTGTGTCAAATGTGACCCACTGTTTAACTTGGGCAAATTACCCTCTTACCTTCTCTGAATCTAGCTCCTGCGACTATAAAATCTAAAATCTCAATAATTATAATTACTTTGTAATTATACATACAAAGTATTTCAGAATTTAAGGTAAGTGTTGGTGTTACACATGCAATCCCAGAGACAGCACTGTCTATAAAAAAATTTAGGAGGGGGGTGGAGATTTTAATTCTGAAAGAGCGAAGTCTTGCCAAAGATAAGCTCACATGACAAAGACATGCCTACATCACTCAGTAGAAACCTTCTCACCTTATTCTGAACCCCTATGCTTTAATTAATCATGACCTAACAATATTTTCCAAGAATAAGTTTTGCACATATACAATTAAAAGATCTTTGTTTATGATGTTTTTAAGAAGATGCTGGCTTCAAAACTACATTGATAGCCCAACCTCTAGAAAAAGTTTAAGTTCATACTAAATTTTAAATACAAATTCTCAAATATAAAAATAATTAAGTTCCATTGGACACACTGTCATTACATAAGGATCTCAAGCAAAACCAAAAACCGAACTCATTGCTGAGTTGAATTCCAACTCACAGCAACCGTATATCAGACGGAGAAGAACTGTCCCATAGGGTTTCCAAGGCTGTAATCTTTACGGAAGCAGACTGTCATATCTTTCTCCAGCAGAGCGGCTTACGGGGGTTTGAACAACGACCTTCCAGTTAGCAGCCAAGCACTTAACCATTGCATCACCAGGGCTCCCTTGCACCTCACAGTGACTTATAAAACTTATAGTAGAAAACAAAGAAATGAAAGCATTATAATAATTATTATTTTATTTATTGTTTTAAAGTACTTAGCACAATGCCTGGCGAAACAATCAATTACCATTTCTTCCTTTTCTTCTCATATTTTCCACCTATTAGTTTTCTTCATGGGCTCCCAACCTTCAAGAAAGGAAGGCAATCTGATGCCCTCCTTGGGTGACTTTTTTTTTTTTTTTTTTTCCCCACTGTAAAAATACCTTCATTTTTTTCCTCACATTTGAATAATTATTTGACTGGATGCTCTAAGTACATAATTATTTTTTCTCAGAACTTTGAATTCTCATGTCAATTGAAAATTTTAAATACATGTTTTATATAAACAATTTCCAAAAGTAGAAAAAAATAGAACAGCATAATGAACCTTCATGTACATATTGCTCTAATTTAGCAATTGTCAAGCATTTGCCGCACTTGCTTTGTCTCTCCTTTTCCTCTTCCTTACCTTCCCTATCCTTTCTTTTTAGCTTTTGTTACTGAATTACTTTATTGCAAATCTCAGATCTCATGTCAATTCATCTCTGTTCCTAAGACAATAAGGACATTTTCTTAAAGAGCAACAATGCTATTTTACAACTAATAAAATTAACAGTAATTCCCTGGGATCATGTATAGCCAGTTTATATTCAGTTTTCCCCAAATGGCTTCAGAATACCTTTTTACACTAACTTTGTACAAATGAGGATCCAAACATGATCCACACACTGCATTTGGTTATGCCTCTTACACTTCTTTTCATCTACAACTATCTTTCTTCCCTCCTCTTTTTATAATCTTCTTCCTCTAACACCCATATTTTCAATAACTGGAAATTAGCTCTAAAGGCTTACCTTAGATTCAGATTCAACTTGGTGTGTATGTGTGTGAGTAATCTCCATAGGTGGAGATATGTACTTTACCTTGTACCACATCAGGAGGCACACAATGTCTGAATAATAACTAGGCCTCCTAGTCTTAGTAGATACTATGATTGGGCCATAGTTTCAGGGGATGACAACCTTATCTCTCTACTGTAAAACTCTCTATTAATTTTTCTCTAACAATTTCTTGAAATGATATTTTAGCCTGAGTTGTTTATTTCTGTAGGGATTACAAAATGGTGATTTAATAATGTAATTATTTGCTCTGCATTTATTAGTCATAATTATTCTGTATAGAATAACTGGTCTATGCCATGATTTTTGTCATTTAATAATATGTCTAGATCATTCCATATACAAATGTCTTCCTCATTCCTTTTCTATAACTTCATAGTGCTTCATTGTGCAAACATACCATAATTTATGGAACAGATTCTTTAATGTGAACAATTGCATCGTACCCAGTTTTTTTGCTATTATAAAAAATATCAATGTAAATAACCTTGGGAACAATTCATTTAAAAATTCATCAATATACTTTTGAGACAAAAAGATATTTTGTGGCAAAAGGATAAATGCATATTGTAGAATAATTTGGCCCTCTTATGCCCTATATCCCCTTGCCCATGATCCCAGTAGTGTTTATTATATTATGACAATATAAATAATATTTATATGCATGTGAAGGCTGAACAAGGAATAAGGAAGACTGAAGAAGAACTGATGCCTTCGAATCATGGTGTTGCTGAAGAATATTGAATATACCATGGACTGCTCGAATAACGAACAAGTGTGTCTTGAATGAAGTACAGCCAGGGTGCTCCTTGGAAGCAAGGATAGTAAGACTTCTCTCATGTACTTTGAACACGTTATCAGGAGGGATCAGTCCCTGGAGAAGGACATCGTGCTTGATAAGGTAGAGGTTCAGCGAAAAATAGGAAGAACCTCAATGAGATGGATTGACACAGTGGCTGCAACAAGGGCTCAAACATAGCAAGGATTGTGAGCATGGCACAGGACCAGGCAGTGTTCCATTCTGTTGTACATAGCGTCAGTATGAGTTGGAACCAAATCAACAACATAATACGATTACATTTTCTTTTGTACTTTGTTTTACTTTTGCTGAAATAAAAAAATGCCTTTTGTATATTTTCAGTTATACTGTTTTCTACAAAGCCAAATTAGATAGCTAATTAGTCAGTTCTGTTTTATTCCTGGGTATGTCTGTCCTCATACTTGAATTTGTGCACAGCTTTTGTTCTGAGGCTTTTCCTCACCATTTCCTGGAAAATCTCTTTGCTTCTCTCCTGTGTAGGATCCTCCATTCCCTCAACGCTAAAACTTGTTCTTTCTTGGTTCAGTATATCACTCAGCTTCCTAAAAAGGGTTCATAAAAGTTAAAATTGTTGGGGTGCTTATATGTTTGGAAATGTCTCTGTTCTATCCTCACTCTTCATTGCTTACCAGACTCGTCACAGAATTCTAGGTCATAAGTCAATCTCCCTTAGAAATTTGAAGGTATTGCTTCAATGCCATTTTCTTTTCACAATTGTTTTTGAGATGTGTGATGCCATCCTGGTTCTTGTTTGTGTGGAAGGCCATGGCCAGGCCTGATGTATGCTTAATAAGCCACAAGAAACAGAACACGGAAGTGTGGGACTATGGGATAACAACACTTCCTTTCTGTGATATTTGGTGAACCTTTGGAATGGTGCTATGTCAATGACCTTGTACTTCTGAGCTCCTCTGACCTGGTTACTCCTTATTCCACATGGGCTGCCTTGACCCCATAACTTCCAGTGTGCCTCTGTGAAAAATGAGGGAAGCCATGGGGATCCACATTCACTTACTTTTATTCTTTCTTGTGTGTATCTTTACACTGCTTGTTTATTGTTTGTGCAAGAATTAAAGTGAGAATAACTTTAATTTATGAGTCATCTCTCTTGTAATCTTTGAAGCAGGACCAATTCCTTATGATCTTCTCTTATCCCTGGCCTTCTGAAATTACAAAGAATTTTATCTTAAAACATTTTTCCTCTGTATTGGTGGACGATTTCAACTTGAAAACTCATATTCTTCAGTTCTGGAAGACAGTCCGGTAGTCTTGTGTTATTTGTTAATTTCTACCATTGCATTTTCTCTGTTCTCTCTTTCCAGAACTCCTCTTAGCCAGATGTTAGACCTCCTGGAGTAATTATCTAATTTAATGTTTGCTCAGGTATTATCCACAGCTTTTTTTTTTTTTTTTTCATTCTAAAGTCTGGGATATTTCTTTGACTTTGTTTTCAAACATTTCATTGAATTTTTTAGTTTAGTTATCATGTTTTTCATTACACAAAACATTATTGTTCCCAGATTGTTCCTTGTATTCTTTTCTTATTTCCTGGATGCAACATCATATCCTACCTCTAAAGTAATCAGAGGATTTTCTAAAATATTTTCTTCTGTTGCCTGCCTTGTTTCTGTTCCCTATGAATGCCTTTGTTTGCTCTTTGGCATTTGTGTTATAGGCATTCCTTAATTATCTGATTATTCTTGGTTCCATCAAGTTAAGAATGAGGCATCAAAAAACTGATTAGAAACTATGTACACATTGTTGTGGCTTGTTGACTGGAAAGTTTTATAGCAGCATGGTTGTATAGAGACAAAACTCTTTTATTTAGGAACCTATAAATGTTAGTATCTATAGACTTGTTCTTTGGAGTGGATTGGTTTCTCTAGAATAGAATACTTTCGTCTTATCTGGTGAGTATATGCCATGCTGTCTGTACTCTGGGAGTTGATCATAACAAAAGGCATAGGGTTCTCAAAGTTCCATATGTAGATTCTACTTACTCCTCCTATTACTCCTATGAGTAGTGACTTATCTCTGGTCTCTGCTTTGTCCAGTGTTTCTGAGTCAAGAGACTTTCTGGTTCAACTTTCCTGGATAATACATACCTTTCTGATTTCGTCTGAAGGTGGAGAGAGGCTTCATTATCTGGTAGTTCAGTGTGCGTTGGGTAGGAGAGTGGTATCTTGGTTGGCCAATAGTTTCTTGTACAGACTTTCAAACAATTCCACTATTTCAGCTTCTCACTTTACCCTGCTTCTATATTTAGTACCTCCAATTCCTGAGATTTTTTGGACATCTGTGGGTGCCAATTAGCTTACTTCTCTTTGGTATTCTTCGCAAAGGTCTTTTAGGTAATAGCAATCCCTTCTCTATTAAGACATATTCCACTCATTCAATTCACTTTCAATTCCCAATTAATTGGTTTAACTCTAGTTTACCATTGATTCATCTCTTATTCTTTTTTGTTTCTGTGTATTTATATCTTTTGAAAGAGAGGTTTAGGTAAAGAGATAAATGCATGTTTTTTACCATGTTAATAATGCTAAACCATGAACCCATCTTCATAGTATTTAACTTTATTTCTCACCATCAAATTGTATATTTGTATGTGAGTAGGCATATGCACATTCATTTTTTTTTTAATTTGGTAAAAAAATATATGTTGGGTTTATTGGTGCCAAAGTTGCATGAGATAGTGGAGTATAACATGAGCAAAACAGACGTCGTCTTTGTTTTCATGGTGAAGCTTATAGTCTAAGAGACAGACCTTAACCAAATAATCCTACAATTAAAAATGATCGCAAAGGAAAAAGTGCTGGTGGTAATGGACAGCTTTCTTAATGAAATGATGTTTGAGCTGAGAGCTGAAAAATGAGTAGAAGTAAATTAGTTGAAAGTAAGGTAGTGGAGGTGGTAGGAAGCACTCCAGGCCAGGGAGATGCATATGCAGAAAACCTGCAGTGTAGGAGGGAGAATGGCACATTGGAGAAACTAAAAGTAGGCTCCTCTCAAGCCAGTGAGGGAGACTGCACTTTTTGAGACCAGGTTAGAGAACTAGACAGGGATCAGATTATGAAAGACCTTGAAGAACCTCTAAGAAACGTAGTCTTTATTCTGATGGCCTTTGGAAAGTTTTAAGCAGGAAAGTTACATGATAGGATTGGGTTTACAAAAATCATTCCAACTGTAGTATGAGGAGTGAATTTGAAGGAGACAAAAATTAATGTAGGGAAACCATTTAAGAAGCTATTTCAGTGGTCCATATGAAAGAAAATGGTAATAAGTTTCAGTGTGCTGTCAGGAGACATGAGGAAAATTGCATAAATTTAAGAGATTTTAGAAAATAAAGTTGGATTATTGGGATTGATTGGTGAATTGATTATTTCCCTCTGTGAGAGGCAGGTAGTCAAGATGATTCCTAGGTTTCATATTTGCAAAACTAAATGGATATTGGCGTCATTTATTGAGATGGGAAACACAGGGAGGTAGGCCAGTTTTGAGGGAAAGATTACAAATTCTCTTTTAGATAGTTTTAGTTTAATGTATATAAGTTATTAAGTAGGAAGCTGAAATATGATCTGAAACTGTGAAGAGAGTTCTAGGTTGGAGATACAAATTAGTGAGCCATGTAGATGGTAATAAAAGCTATAGTCACCTAGGAAGAGAGAAAGTGAGCAGAGACAATGCCTGTACTCTTTAAGGAGACAAGTAAAAGATTCACCAGTATCCAACCTGTACTTCAGTAAAGATTCATTCTAAATGAGGATGAGACTGTCTTTAAACTTCTAGCCTCTACTACAGAACCTGATACATGATAAAGACATATGTGACTGAATTGAACTGCAACAAAGATTAATTGCAAGGCTGTTTAAATTCATCACTCTTACTCAGTTTGCAAAGCATTTCCTTCATGAACCTTTTTTCTTATACAAATCCTATCCAATATTCATATTCGTCAAAAGCATAATTGCTATAAAATCTCAGAAATATTTCCAAGAAATGGTCATTCCTCCCTGAAGCCCTAGTACTTTATCCTTGTTGTGACCCTTCTGTCTTCTTTTTATTTTAGTAATTTATGTACAGATCTTATCTCTCCTTCTATACCATGAGTTCCTTAAGGTCAAGAACTAAGTCTTCTCATATTTTATATTCCTTACAACATCTGTCTAGCACAATGGCTGGCATGTAGTAGATGGCCAATAAATGTTTATTTAATAAATGAATGAATGAGTCTTCATGCTCAGACATCAGTCCTGGTAACAGCCAAGGTTGTGAAATCCCAGGTCCCAGGATAATAGCCTTGTCATATCCTAAGGTCGGTGATGCACAAACGTTTCAGAACTCTCATACTGCTTAAGAACTCTGTGGTCACATTATATATAGCCTACCATATTTCTTACCTAAAAGAAGATAAGCTCATGTGTTTGTATTTCAAAATAGATTTTTCCTTAAATACGGTCACGTGTGGATTAACACCCACCATACATTCTGTGAAATAAGACGTGATGTGATCTGGACATTGTATGAACACCGCATTATATACAGGTAGTCCCTAGGTTACGAATGTCCGGCTTACATACAACCTGAGTTACAAACAACCTTCATAAAGCATATTATCTTAAAGCCTTATGGGAGCCTGCTTCTCGTTGTCCTCGTCGCTGCTGCCGCTGCTGCTAAAACGGCTGGCGGAGGAGTGGGTGGCCGCAACGGCTGATAGGTGGTGGGAGTGGAGCTGAGGAAGCAAGCTAGGAGGGGGCATAGTGCGCCCAGCCCCACTCACTGTTCCCGCCACCCGAGGAGCAGGAGCTACTCTGGGTCCCTGGAGCCCCTGGAGCCGCTGCCTACCTGAAAGCCAGACAAAGACCTAGAGCGGCACCCAGAGCCATGTCCTCTGCCTCACCTGCCTGTATCCCACCCATGGTTCAGTGCTGCAAGAGGCTGGGTTTGGGGTCTTTAAAAACATTAAGGGGAAATAATAAAAAGAAAGCTTTCTTGTAAAAGAAAAAAAAAAAAAGTCTATATGTGTATGGGGCCACGGAGGTATATGCATTGGACGTTGCTCCAACGGAGGTTATACAGCACATAACTCTATACCGTAAGCCAAACTTAGGTTGTTTTTTTTGTTTTTGTTTTTTTTTTAACTTTCTTTAAATTATTAAGCAACACCGAAGGGAAAGAGACATTTAAAGCTGTTATTAATGTCCCTAGTCTCCAGATATTCCAAGTGGATTTTTTTCACACTAGTTTTTAAAGATATCCAGACATGAAAATTTCATAGCTTTCTGCAGATTATATAACAGTAACCATCTTTATTACTAGTAAATTCATTATGTTCAAATTATGTATTTAATGCGATTTTGGTCAAATTCCATAATAAATATCCATAACGGCTTCTCAGTACCTTCTTTATACCTTTCGGTTATTTCAAGACCATTGCTAAATTGTCCTGGTTAACTTACCTAGAGATTACATAGCTTCAAATTTTCTCATTCTGTGCCACCTTATCTTCCATCTTATTATTATTTCATAGGTCCACTGTTGACCATCTTCAGTTTTTACATATTTTTCTTAATTTGTATTAAGAATATTTTATAACAGTGCATTAAATAATTATCCAGCACCAGTATTGTTTTATAATTTCCTTTCAAATTCTCCAGAAATATTTAATAATTAACATAATTTGTACATTTTAAAAGGCAAAGCTCTCTTTGCTAAAATGATTAACTTATTTCATTTCTCTATTTCTAAACCAAAATAATAAATAGAAGAGGGCTATAGTATTTGTCTTGTAAAAAATATTTTAAATTGAAAAAAATACCCTCAAACAGCAATCCGTAATGGAGGTTAATTAAAACCGTACCATTTTTCCCTTAGCTATCAACAACTAGTTTTGGCATAGATTATTGGATTTATAATTAGGTGTAATTTAACTTAATTAGTTGGCTATAGCTCTTAATTATGGTATACTTTTTCCCATTACGGCCACTGGAACAGTAGCTTAGGATAAACATTGATGATCCCCCTTGCCAGTGTGACTAACCCTATCCCTTGGGTTATTTATGTGATAATGAGGATGAGATTTCAGGAGCATGACAGACAGTCTAGGCATGAGATACTGTTTTGGCATAACTTCCTTCACTGTCCTTCAAAAATGGCAGTTTATTCCACCAAAATTTTTCATGTGGATCCTTACTGTTTTGGTGTTGTTTTCTGTTGGGAGGGGTCAAAGGGAGACTTAAGCAAACGTTGATGAAATTGATTAAGCCAAGTTTTCATTAGAAATGTCCTGGGATCTCAAATATTAATATAGACAGTTACCTAACACACATGTACTTTGAATCTCTTTGCTTATAAATTTCATGATACTATTTCAGCCTTACTCACAAAATTTATTCTTAAAAGGATTACTATGAAATAATGTAGTAGACCTGAAGATAAAGGTAACAATTTTATAGAATTCTTCCTATGAATAAAGTTGAACTGATGCCCATTTGCAAAGAAAAATTTTTCAATGGGGTTAGAGAATAATGGTCTTTAACTACTAAATATTCCTAAATATTAGAATATAGGGGCACCTATTTTATATGACCCCCAAAATATGTGACAGTAGAAAATAAAAATTATCCACACAGATTACATGGTAATTTGGTACTGCTTCTCTTATTTGCAGATGAAATCATTCTTAGATTATCTCATAATAGCCAATTACAGGTTACTCAAGGGACATGGATCATGCAAATCAGCTCATATTTCACCGAGTGACTGTTTCTTGTGTGTTTTGAGCTATTATCTTCATTACAGTGCAGCACATGAATCCAACTCATCTGTACTGTAATTGCTATAAATCAAGCACTTGTTTGCCATTATTTATTGCCTACTCTAAAGAGTTTTAATAATATTTAGAGGGCACTGTAATAAAAGCAATTATTTATCGTGTCTGCTTACAGGGTCACTCAAGGTTTTCAACAAAAGCCAGTGTCATTTCCTAATCTTTTAATATTCATAAGGTAACATCACTGGCAAATGGTACATTATGATTTATAAACATTCCCTGGTCAGGAACCTAAAAGCATCATTATGATTCCTTCTAGGGAAAAGCAGTCAGGTTCTGTGGGGCAAATAGCAACCTGGGGGAGGGGGTACCAAAGCCTTGTGCTCTAAGCCTAAGCCTGTTTCTCATTGCCCATGTGCTGTTGGTCATGCAACTGAAACTTGGTTCTCAACTATAAATTACAGAGGGCTTGTCAGAGTCCTTCTGCAAGGGAGGACCTACATTAATATTTGGAATAGGAGGCTGTGTTTTTCTTCTCTCGCCTTCTGTAATGATAGAAGCAGCATGGTGTGGTAGACAGCTCTAGACAAGGGGGCACAAAGACTGGGTTCAAGTTCTATTTCCACCAGTTACTACATGTGTGATCTTTGAACAAGGTGAGTCTGATAAAGACAGGCCTGAATCATTCTTTGCTCCATCTTTCAATTTCTATGGTTGCTGTTGTTAGTTGCCGTTGAGTAGATTTCGACTCATGGTGACCTCATCCATGTGTTACACAGTAGAATTGTTCTATAGGGTTTTCTTGGCTGTAATCTTATTAGATGCAGCTTTCCAGTCCTTTTCTTCCATGGGACCAATGGGTGGGTTCGAACCTCCAACCTTTAGGTTAGCAGTCAAGCGCTAACCGTTTGTACCACCTACCCATTACCCATTGCCATCCAGTCTATTCCAACTCATAGCAACTCTATAGGACAGAGTAGAACTTCCCCACAGGGTTTCCAAGGCTGTAATCTATGGAAGCAGACTGCCACATCTTTATCCTCCTAACCTTTTGGTTAGCAGCTAAGTGCTTAACCACTGCACCATGAGGGATCCTTATTTTTGTCACCTAGGAAATTTAATTTCTATGGCACCTTGGGCAAATTACTTAATGAGCTACAGTTTTTAAGCTAACATTTAATAATTGCTTTTAAAAAACTTACTTCTTGCTTTTGTTGTTAAGCGCCATCAAGTGGGTTCCAACTCATAGTGATCCTATGCACCACAGAACGAAATATTTCCCAGTCCTGCGCCATGCTCACAATTGTTGTTATGCTTGAGCCCATTGTTGCAGCCACTGCATCAATCTATCTCATTGAGGGTCTTCCTCTTTTTCATTGACCATGTACTTTACCAAGCATGATGTCCTTCTCCAGGGACTGATCCCTCCTGACAACATGTCCAAATTATGTAAGACATAGTCTCACCATCTTTGCTTCTAAGGAGCACTCCAGCTGTACTTAGTAAAAACTTACTAGCAATTATTATTTATTAACTACTTACAGTGTTAAGAGCTCAGCTTCTAACCAAAAGGTCACAGTCTGAATCCACCAGCCACTCCTTGGAAACCCTATAGGGCAGTTCCACTCTGTCCTCTAGGGTTGCTATGAATAGGAATTGACTCGACGGCAGTGCGTTCGGTTTTGGTTTATGTGCCAGGCAATATTCTAAGGGTTTTATAGGTATTTACTCATTTTATCCTCATGACAATCCTATGAAGGTATAAACTATTTTATTTCTAACCTCAGTGTGTCTCATGTGAGAAAACAGAGGCACATTGAGGTTAAATAACTTATTTTGAGGTCACAGCTTGAGAATGAAGGATCTGGGATTTTAGCCAGGTATTACTAGTTCTAGGGCACGTGCTTCCACCCATCATGCTATCCTGCACCTCAGAGGTTGGTTGGTTACGAGGGTGAGGAGAACTAAGTGAGATAATGTATGTAAACAGCAAACATTGTGCTGGTACATAAGTGAGAAGCTCAGCAAATTTTACTTCTATCTCTTCTTTTCTCTTGAATTCACTCTGTATTTATAAAACTTGTTCACAAAGAGATCAAAAGAGATTCTGTCAAATGTCTTAAAGCTTGCATGCAATATTCCTTTTCATATTTTCCTGACCAAGCAACAAAAGAATTCCATAAAAGAAGGAAGTGGGATTAGTTAACTATATATTATTCACTCCTAGTAAACACTCCCTTTTGTATTCCATTCTAGGGTTTTATACAACTGAGACCAAGCTCATTTTCCTGTAGCCTGTTGAGTTTTAATTAATACATTTATCAAAGTAGAGTAACCTGTTGCTGTTGAGTCAATTCTGACTCACAGCAACCCTATAGGACAGGGTAGAACTGCCCTATAGAGTTTCCAAGGCTGTGATCTTTACAGAAGCAGACTGCCACGTCTTTCTCCCGCATAGTGGCAGGTGGGTTCTAACCCCCCCAACCTTTTGGTTAGCAGCCAAGCTCTTAACCACTGGGCCACCAGGGCTTCATTAAAGTAGATTAACACACCTTATTTTACTTGTTCCTCATAGTAAAATCAACAAGAGAAACATTCTTCACTTTATTTCTGGGAATGAGGAAACCGAAGCTCAGAAAAGTAAATTCCGCAAGCAAGGCCATATGTCTAATAAGATGGGAAGTTGTATTAAAACGCAGGATATCAAAGCTCAATTTTTTAAATTTTTTTTATCATTTATATCTATGTTACTGCTTTTATTTACTAGGGTAAATAATTTAGAAAGACTGCATTTAGAATTTCCCGCATATAATTTCTATAGATAAAAGAATTGTCTTTAGGCAGAAGAAAACCACAAATATGGAAGTGAAAAATCAGAGGCCTAGATAATCCATTAATTATACATTTTAAGGGCAATAATTTTCCCCCTAACCTCTAACATTTCTGTTGAGCTGAAATCTGAAAATATTTAAAATTCTTACTTAAATATAGTTAAAACTATGAACAAATCTCTGTAGCAAATAGACTTTTCATGTCTGCAGAGTCACTTAATAGCTAACAAATAGGTTCTATTAGGCCCTATCTTAATTGGTACTTGAACTCTTTGCCTTAAGCTGAATTGTTTTCTATAATCCTTCCTGTCTTAGCAACTGAAATAGCCAACTCCTTTAAAACTTACTATACCATGCACATGCTTCACACATTTCTGTTTCAGTTTTGTGGATATTTCCCCCTTGTTCTTGGTTGAAAAGTTAATTTGTCACAAAGGAATTATCTCTGAAATCTCTGTATACCAAGATGTTCAGTTTCTTCGATTTTAAAGTCCACTTAATTTCATAAAACACAGCCCACATATTACACAATCTGATGAACAACCAATCAACCCAATCAAACTAGAGTATGAAACATATATATAAAATCATTTTTTTTAAATAGCAGATGCAAGTAGTTAGAGAATAGTCTTCCACCAGCTCTCAAAATTACACATTCATTTAATGCAGCTTGCAAAATTACTGATGTAAGATAACGAAAATAAATAACAGCGACTTCTATTCCTTTGCCTTTCCATTCCTCTTCCTTTCTTGTACCAGAATGCTATTAAGCAGTCAGCCATTAACCACCTCCAGGATAGTTGTCTTCCCACCTCCCTTTTTCAGCTAGACCACCTCTTTCTTCCCGGCCCAGGGCAGTCAGCCCTGCTTACCATAGCTTTCTTCCATCAAGGCTGAATGACAGCCTCTTTGATTTTCCTTGCCTGGAAGGCATCCATCGTAGCATTCATTATCTATTCCGACATATTTACACACTGTGTGTGCTCAGCTGTTGGCACTTTGCCAACAGCTCACCTTGGCCCCTAACAGGCAGCATCTGGGTATTGTGGTGAACTATCAGGCTAAGTAAGTGAGAAGAAGCACCTACTAGATGTGTTAGGAAGACTGTGCACAAGTGTATACACAAGCTTAAGTTGGAGGCCAGGGAAACTCTAGACTCTTGGTTTGTGATTCTATGAAGCGTCTTCTTCCTCTTAATTGGTCACCTCAGCCTGGAAGAAAAGCAACTATGATTTTTTTTTTTTTTTAATCTCTATGGAGGGAAAATGTTTAGCTGTTTGAATGTGTCTACTTACCTAAAAACATACTCAATTTAGTGAAATACCATTATATCTTAAGTAGTTCATAAAAATCATTAGTGGAAAATAGACACAGATACCCCCTTATTTTATCTTATTATATACACACACGTTCTTGTATATTATATAATGATATGTGATTTATGAGAATCCTTCAATTTTTAAAATAGTTTAGTTTTGGGTTATGGGAATTCCAATACTTGAAAAATTACACTAAAGTTATAAAAACCTAGTCATTCTCTTCTAATTTCAGGTTCAACAAATAAAAATAAGTCTTATATACTTTATTTTTTAAATGTTTGAAACAACAATAACACATCTTATGTTAATACTAACGTAGAATCAGGTGCCATTTCAAAAATAGAATTTCTAACGCATTAGTATAAATAAAATATAAAATACATTTTTATACGTTTTTCAATTAGTAAAATTAATATAATAAAAATAGAGTGGGTTACTAAGCAGTTCAATCCCAGCAAATAGAAACAAATTTGACTGAATTTAATAATCCAATGAAATTTGTAGTGAGTCTCCTGTGTGATGCATGTTTTCTCAAGTCCATTTTATATTCTGTACTGAATAACATTTGTAATACATGACTTCACTATGCAACAATAATTTTATGATACCTTATTCTTTGCTTGAAAAGCAAAAGACATATCATGCACTATTACTGTAAGCTGAAGAACTACCTTCTAAAATGATTTTAATGCCGGCAAAATTCAGGAGTCATCATTTTAGCATAGTGAAATTTATTAAGACCTCAATTTGAAGCCGTAAGCTCTGCTACATCGCTTCCTATTGAGTTTCAATTAATATTTTGAAAGATTGTACTTTGTACTATAAAATTTTAAAATGTCATATACCAGCAGATTTTGTGTAAAGAAACTAATAATATCTTACAGGCCATTTGATTGTAGCTATCTTACATACACATTCAAATTCAAGGCATACGCTGCAAACGCTTCTGCTAAAACTGACAGACCCACCAAGTAGTTGAAAAAATCTTTCCCATGTCCATAATTCAGAAGAGGTAAAGATAAATTTTAACAAAACTAATATGGGAGTGATGTCAGCAAGATGGCAGAGTAGGCCGCTCTAAACTCCCTTCCTCCAGTAGAAACATTGAAAACAAGCAGAAACTGTCAGAAACAACTTGTCAGAGCTCTGGAAAACAGACTAATGTTTACAACAACCATGTGAATACTGAATCAAGAAAGAAGAAAATTCAAAAACGTAGGGGAGCTTTGTGGCATTTTACTTGCCCATGCCCTATGAGTCCTGAGGTGATACAAACAGTTAAGTGCTTGACTACTTGCCAAAAGGTTAGAGGTTCAAACCCACCCAGAGTCACCTTGGAAGAAAGTCCTGGTGATCTGCTTCCAAAAGGTCACAGCTTTGAAAACCCTATGGTGCGGTTCTACTCTGCACTCACGGGAACACCGTGAGTCAGAATCCACTTGATGGCAACTAACAACAACAACCACTTACCTGTGCTCTACCTCCTTCCCAGCATGGCAGCAGGCTAAAAGACAGCAGCCCACATTCCCCTCTGTGGTACCCTGGGAGCAGAGTGGACTTTATTCACAAACTATTGAGTTTGTCTGTTCTAATCTGCCTAGTGGCTGCCTGAAGTACTCATGCACGGTGTTCATCTCTGTTTCGCTATTTCGGAACTCAGTCAAAGTGGCAGGCATTGCTCACTGTAAGGTGAATGATATATCTGTAGCCATTCAGGGCAAAAGAATACAACTGAGACATACAATAGACCACCTAAGGCTTGGGAGGAAAAGCCCAGCAGAGGAATTCTTTGGGCTATTATTAGAGCATTCAAAAGCACCTGTGTATATGAAGGAATTAGAAAGTCACACATATACCCAGGGCAAAACACATGCTCAGAAAAGACTTAAAAAACCCTGAATTTTCACCTTGGGCTGATTTTTAGGCTCAGGGTAAACCTGGCTAAGTGCTGAAGGAGTGAGTCAGCAAAGAGTCAATCTGCAGGGATATTTTTTTATTGTTGTGGTAGACGATCAACACACAAAAACCGGTTGTGTTTTTATACACCTGCAACAAACAATCTGCAATAATTCCATTTAAAACACCAACTGAAAGAATAAAATAGCTAGAAATTAATACAAACAAGGAGGTGAAAGATTTGTACATTGAAAACTATAAAATTCTAAAATGTATATATTATAATTTACTAATTACAAAAGAAATTAAAGAAATCCTAAATAAATGGAAAGATATCCTGCGTTCATGAGTAGGAAGGCACAATATGGTTAAGATGTCAATACTCCCAAAGTGATCTACAGATTCATCGTAATCCCTATCAAAATCCCAACAGCCTTTTTGGCAGAAATGGAAAGTCAATGCTTAGATTCATATGGAATTACAAGAGGCTCTGGATAGACAAAGCAATCTACAAAAAGAAGAAAAAAATTTGGTGGACTTTAAAAATTTACTCCAAAACTACGATAATCAAAGCAGTGTGGTACTGGTATAAAGACAGACATAAAGGCCAATGGAATAGGATGCAGAGTCCAGAAACAGACTCATACACATACGGTCAACAGATTTTCCATGAGGAGCCAAGAATATTCAATGGGGAAAGAATAGTCTCTTCAGCAAACGGTGCTTGGACAGCTGGATTTCCACATGAAAGGATGAAGTCAAATGCCTACCTCTCACCATATACAAAATTTATATCAAAATGGATCAATGACCTAAATACAGGAGCTAAAACCATAAAATTTTTAGAAGAAAACATAGGGGTAAGTCTTCAGAACCTTGGGCTTGACAATGTATTTGCAGATATGACAACAGAAGAATCAGCAACAGAAGAAAAACTAGATAAACTGGATTTCAAACAAATTAAAAACTTTGGTGCATCAAAGTATATTATTAAAAAAGTGTAAACACAACTTATACAGTGGGAGAAATTATCTACAAATCTTTTATCTGATAACGGTTTAATGTCCAAAACTCCTACAGGTCAACAACAAATTTAATGTGAAGAATTCCTACAACTCAACAACAAAAAGATAAACAACTCAGTTTAAAAATGCGCAAATGACTTAGACATTTCATCAAAGAAGATACATGAATCGACAACGAGCACATAAGAAGATGCTCAGTGTCATTAGTCATTAGGAAAACGCAAAATAAAACCGTATTGAAATATCAACATTTCTGGTGGGAATGTAAAATGGTTTAGCTGATATGGAAAACAATTTAGCAGTTCCTCAAAAAATTAAACACAGAATTACCATATGATCCTGCAATTCTACTCCTAGCTACATACCCAAAAGTATTGAAAGCAGGGACTCAGATGCTTGAACACCAACGTTCATAGAAGAATTATTCCTAATAGCCATAAGGTGGAAACAACTCAAATGTCCCTTAACAGATGAATGAATAAACAAAATATAGTGGTATACACATATAAAGGAATATTATTCAGTCATAAAAAAAGAATGAAGTTCTAATACGTGGTACAACATGGACGAACCTTGAAAACATTATGCTAAGTGAAATAAGCCAGGCCCAAAAGGTCAAATGTTGTATGATTCCACTTATATGAAATATCTACAGAAGCAAATTCGTAAAACTAGAACCCCAGACCTATTGACTCTCAAGTTATCAGGAAGCTATGTAAAGGCTTGCCAAAGCAACACTAGATGTTCTTGTAACAGACAAATGGATATTGTAAATCAGATACTTTTTTTCTTTCTCATGAAAAAACAAAACAAAACAGTAGGTCCTGTCCTTAAATTCTACACATAAAGAACCACTGCGATAAACACAAAAAAAATAATTTTTCTTTTGTCATTGCCTGACTTGTATGCTAACATTAGGTGCATTATACTCTCTGGGGAATAAAAGAGAGTTGAAGCATATATTTCTTCTTAAATCATTTTTCTCTCCTCCTTTAGTGGAGTTAGGTTGTACTGTTTTGTTTTTCACTGTTATCTTAAAGAGAAGTATCACTTTTACAGGAAATTTTCAAAGAACCAGAGAAAGAATTTTTTTTCCCCAAAAATAAACCAAAAGAATCTCTTCTAATAATGACTTTTTTTATTTTCCCCTACCCTTGTGTTTATTTAATGATGCACTCCAAGTGCTCTGGACGACCAACAACATAATAGATTGGCTTAAAAGAGAAAAAAATGCATCAGTATGTTAACCACACGGTAAAACACGGTATTATTAAGATAATGATGATTCCATAATAAAACAATAAGAAATGCCTGCAATCTAGTATTTGAAGGAGATTCATTTTTAGTTACAAAATTACAGGGCTTTTAAATTTTCTTTTGGCTGGTAGCACATTCTCACTGAAGTGCATGAGTCCTATTTTCTGTAATTTTACAATTGTTATTGGATAGCTTCACATTGGCTAGAAATCATCACTCTCAGGAGAAATAATGTTGTAGCACCAAACACTAAAAGATAGATGCCAAGACATCACTCTCAGTTAGAATGTGACTTTGTGATCTCAAAGGAGATGATGCAAACCAAACACTTTAGAAATACCCTTATTACGTGCATTTTATAGGCACTGTCTCATTTAATCCCCCTCCCATCATTTTATGGTGAAGATTTTTGTTTTCTTTATGTTGAGGTGTAATCCATAGTGAAGGCTGTGGTCTTTGATCTTCATCAGTAAGTGCTTCAAGTCCTCTTCACTTTCAGCAAGCAAGGTTGTGTCATCTGCATAATGCAGGTTGTTAATGAGTTTTCCTCCAATCCTGATGCCCTGTTCTTCATATAGTCCAGTTTCTCGGATTATGTGCTCAGCATACAGATTGAAAAGGTATACTGAAAGGATACAACCCTGACACACACCTTTCCTGACTTTAAACCACACAGTATCCTCTTGTTCTGTTTGAACGACTGCCTCTTGATCTATGTACAGGTTCCTTATGAGTACAATCAAGAGTTCTGGAATTCTTATTCTTCCCAGTGTTATCCGTAATTTGTTATGATCCACACAGTCAAATGCCTTTGCATAGTCAATAAAACACAGGTAAACATCTTTCTGGTATTCTCTGCTTTCAGCCAGGATCCACCTGAAGTTAGCAATGGTATCACTGGTTACATGACCTCTTCTGAATCCAGCCGGAGTTTCTGGCAGTTCCCTGTTGATACACCGCTGTAGCTGCTTTTGAATGATCTTCAGCAAAATTTTGCTTGCATGTGATATTAATGATATTGTTTGATAATTTCCACATTTGGTTGGATCACCTTTCTTGGGAATAGGCATAAATACAGATGTCTTCCAGTTGGTTGGCCAGGTAGCTGTCTTCCAAATTTCTTGGCATAGACGATTGAGCACTTCCAGCACTGCATCCATTTGTTGAAACATCTCAATTGATATTCCGTCAGTTCCTGAAGACTTGTTTTTTACCAGTGACTTCAGTGCAGCTTGGACTTCTTCCTTTAGCACCATCGGTTACTGATCATATGCTACCTCTTGAAATGATTGCATGTTGTCCAATTCTTTCTGGTATAGTGACTCTGTGTATTCCTTCCATCTTCTTTTGACGCTTCCTGCATCGTTTAATATTTTCCCCATAGAATCCTTCACTATTGCAACTCAAGGCTTGAATTTTTTTTTCAGTTCTTTCAGCTTCAGAAATGCCAAGCCTATTCTTCCCTTTTGGTTTTCTATCTCCAGATCTTTGCACATGCATTATAATACTTTACTTTGTCTTCTTGAGCTGCCTTGTGAAATCTTCTGTTCAGTTCTTTTACTTCATCATTTCTTCCTTTTGCTTTAGCTACTTGACGTTTAAGAGCAAGTTTCAGCATCTCTTCTGACATCCATTTTGGTCTTTTCTTTCTTTCCTGTCTTTTTTATGATCTTTTGATTTCTTCACGTATGGTGTCCTTGATGTCATTCCACAACTCGTCTGGTCCTTGGTCATTAGTGTTCAGCATGTCAAATCTATTCTTGAGATGGTCTCTAAATTCAGGTAGGATATACTCACAGTCGTACTTTGACTGTCATGGACTTGTTCTAATTTTCTTCAGTTTCAACTTAAACTTGCATATGAGCAATTGATGGTCTGTTCTCCAGTCAGCCTTTGACCTTGTTCTGACTGACAATGTTGAAGTTTTCCATCATCTCTTTCCACAAATGTAGTTGATTTGATTCCTGTGTATTCCATCTGGTGAGGTCCACATGTATAGTCACCGTTTATGTTGGTGAGAAAAGGTATTTGCAATGAAGAAGTTGTTGGTCTTGCAAAATTCTATCATGCGATCTCTGGCATCATTTCTGTCACCAGGTCTGTATTTTCCAACTACCAACCCTTCTTTGTTTCCAAGTTTCCCATTCCAATCACCAGTAATTATCAATGCATCCTGATTGCATTTCAATCAATTTCAGACTGCAGAAGCTGTTAAACATCTTCAATTTCTTCATCTTTGGCCTTAGTGGTTGGTACGTAAATTTGAATAGTAGTCATATTAACTGGTCTTCCTTGTAGGGATATGGATATTATCCTATCACTGGCAGTGTTGTACTTCAGGATAGATCTTGAAATGTTCATTTTTGATGATGAATGCAACACCATTCCTCTTCAAGTTGTCATTCCCAGCAGAGTAGACCATATGAGTTTCCTATTCATAATGGCCAATACCAGTCCATTTCAGCCCATTAATGGCCTAGGATATCAAATTTTATGCATTCCATTTAATTTTTGATGATTTTCAATTTTCCTAGATTCATACTTTGTACATTCCACTTTCCGATTATTAATGGATGTTTGCAGCTGTTTTGTCTCATTTTGAGTTATGCCACATCAGCAAATGAAGGTCCTGAAAGCTTGACTCCATCCACGTCATTAAGGTCGACTCTATTTTGATGAGGCAGCTCTTCCCCGGTCATCTTTTGAACGTCTTCCAGTCATCTTTTGAGTGCCTTCCAACCTGGGGGGCTCATCTTCCGGCACTACATCAGACATCGTTCTGCTGCTATTCATAATATTTTCACTGGCTAATTCTTTTCAGAAGTATACTGCTGAGTCCTTCCTAGTCTTTCTTAGTCTGGAAGCTCAGCTGAAACCTGTCCACCATAGGTGACCCTGCTGGTATCTGAATACTGGTGGCAAAGCTTCCAGCATCACAGCAACATGAAAGCCCCTACAGTACAACAAACTGACATACACATGGACAACTGGACCAATAAACAACATCATGATAAATGGAGAAAAGATTGAAGTTGTCAACGATTTCGTTTTACTTGAATCCACAATCAACACCCATGGAAGCAGCAGTCAAGAGATCAAAAGATGGATTGCACTGGGCAAGTCAGTTGCAAAAGGCCTTTCTAAAGTGTTGAAAAGCAAAGATATCACCTTGAAGACTAAGGTGCACCTGACCCAAGCCATGATATTTTCAATTGCGTCATATGCATGCGAAAACTGGACAATTAATAAGGAAGACTGAGGAAAAATTGACACCTTTGAATTGTGGTGTTGGCGAAGAATATTGAATATACTATCAACTGCCAAAAGAATGAACAAATCTGTCTTGGAAGAAGTACAACCAGAATGCTCCTTAGAAGCAAGGATGGTGAGACTATGTCTTACAGACTTTGTACAGGTTATCAGGATGGATCAGCCCCTGAAGAAAGACATCATGCGTGGTAAAGTAGAGGGTCAGCAAAAAAGAGGAAGACCCTTAACCAGATGGATTGACACAGTGGCTGCAACAATGGGCTCAAGCATAACAACGATGGTGAGCATGGCGCAGGACCAGGCAGTGTTTATTCCATTGTGTATAGGGTCGCTATGAGTTGGAACTGACTCAATGGCACCTAACAACAACAACTACCCTCCCACAACAATTAGTTTAATGTCTTAAATAAAAAGCTCACTAGACATATATAAGATGAATGAACAAATAAACTATGAAGAATGCAAGGATAAGAATAAGAAATGCAGAAACTTTCAATTTGCAAAATGTTTGTCATAGAGTTGATTCTGACTCATGGTGACACCTTGTGTGCCGAGTAGAACTGTTCCATAGGGTTTTCGAGGCTGTGACCAGTCAGAAGCAGATTGCCAGGCCCATCTCCAGAGAACCTTTGGGGGTTTCAACTGCCAACATTTCAGTTAGTAGTCGAGCACTTAACCATTTACGCCACCCAGGGACTCCCAATTAATTTCACTTAGTGTAGACCTGAACTCACAGTCTTTTGATAATCATGTACAACGACTGCTGCTCTGTGGCGTAAGAGTGGAACATATAGGCATGCCTTTGTTAAACCAGTGAAATGCAGGGATCACTTCAGTACTTTCTGATAAAAGAATAGGTCACCATCATTATCTTCTCTATCAAGATAAAAATGCTATTTTCATATTGAAGTTTATAATGTGAGATACCTTGCTAGTAGGTTACAAAGGACACAAAACTGTAACAAAACAGATACAAGGATCTGTTAATTTTTTGTGCTTACAAAGAATGTTTTTACTATCTATGGAGAAAACCAAACCCATTGCCAACTCAGGGACCCTATACCAAAGACTGAAACCAAACCAGTTGCTGTCGAGTCAATTCTGACTCAAAGAGACCCTATAGGACAGAGTAGAACTGCCCCATAGGGTTTCTAACGAGAGGCTGGTGGATTTGAACTGCTGACCTTTTGGTTAGCAGCCATAGCTCTTAACCCCTGCACCACAGGGCTAAGTGGAACTGCCCTGCAAAGTTTCCAAGGCTGTAATCTTTAGAGAAGCATACCACCACATCTTTCTCCTGAGGAGTGGCTGGTGGGTTCGAGCATCCAACCTTTCAGTTAGCAGGCGAGCACTTTAACCACTGCATCACCAGGGCCCCTATCTATGGAGAGGCACCTGTAATTTTGTGTGGAGCCCTAGTGGCACAGTGGTTAAGAGCTATGGCTGCTGACTGAAAGGTTGGCAGCTGGAATCCACCAGCCATAGCAATTAAAAAAAAAAAAAAAACTGTTGCCAGGCTGTTGATTCAGACTCACAGCAATGCTATAGGACAGAGTAGAACCGGCCCATGGAGTTTACAAGGAGTGGCTAGTGGATTCGAACTGCCGATATTTTGGTTAGCAGCCAAGCTTTTAACCACTTTGCCACCAGGGCTCCTGTGTAATGATACTAAAACAAAAAAACTTGTTGCTGTCAAGTCAATTCCCACTCATAGCGACTCTATAGGACAGAGTATAGCTGCCCCATAGGGTATCCAAGGAGCGGGTGGTGGATTCCAACCGCTGACCTTTTGGTTAGCAGCAGAGCTCCTAACCACTGCCCCACTAGGGTTCCGTGTGTAATCATAGTTGAGGCTTGTTGTTAGAGTTAAAAGATTCTGTGGTGACTCAAGTGCTACCAGGTTCTCCAGCTTATAAAATTTCCAGGTCACCCTTGAACTTGAATGTGGTGTGTAAATTTGAAAGAAAAATGATACAGGAATTATGCCTTTCCTGGAACATATGCGGTTGTGAGAAACACACTTCACATGACTTGATGCCACATACCCATGGGATTCCAAGGTTACTGAAAGGAAGTGAGGGAAGATTTGGAATCAGATAATTTCATTCCTGTTTAAATGTTCTGGGAGCCCTGGTGGTACAGTGGTCAAGCACTTGGCTAGTAACTGAAAAGTCAGAGGTTCAAAACCACCAGCCACTCTGTGGGGGCGGGGAAGATGTGGCAATCTGCTTCTGTGAATATTTACAGGCTTGGAAACCCTATGGGGCAGTTCTACTCTGCCCTATAGGGTCGCTATGAGTTGTAATCGACTCGACGGCAATGGGTTTTATTTAAATGTTCCGAGACCTAAAAGCATCACTTGGAATTTAAATCAAAGGCAGCTTTAATGAACTAAACCAATCCTGTATGAAAATGCTTCCTTTCACATTAAATCTCAAAGCTGTATACTATTTGCAAAGGTGAAATTCGATTGGCAAGCTATGTTCGAAGTTAATACTACAGTCACTTACATCTCGGACGACTTGAAGCATTAGTTTGCTCTGATAAAACAAACAAGACACGATGAAAAGAACACTAACACAAACAACTTTTTGCTAAAAAGATTTAGGGGTCACGTAGTTACTCATTATACACTCATTGGATTCAGGACTCAGGTTTGAAATACAACCTGAGCTTAAATTTAAAAAGGCGCCTACCTTTTTCAGGTGACCTATCAAGTTCTGCAAGATCTGGTCCCCACCTCCCAGTCAAACCTCATCTTTGACTACACTCCCTCTTTCTCACTCTGCTCCAGCCACTTTGGAGCACAAAGTCCTTTCCTCACTCAGAGTCCTTGTACTACGCTATTCTCGTGGGTAGATCATCCTTACCCTCTAGATTTGTTCTGTATAATACGGTAGCCACTAGCCACCTGTGGCTATAGAGCACTTGAAATATGGCTAGTGGGAATTGAGATCTGCAAATTCATACTGGATTTCCAAAATTTAGTATGTATAAAAAAAAGAATGGCCTTATTAATGTTTTTTTTTTTAATATTGATTGCATGTTGAAATAATATTTTTGGCTGTTTGGGGATAAATAGAATATGTTATTGAAATTTTCACCTGTTTCTTTTTACTTTTCATAATGTGGCTAATAGAAAATTTTAAATTACACGTGTGGCTTGCATTTATGGTTCACATTGTATTTCTTGTAAACTATGCTCCTCTAAATATTAGGGCTCATATCATCTTCTCAGAAACTTAAATTTGTTAGAAGGCATTTGTCTGTTTGTTTTCTTTGTTTATTTTATACAATGTTGTATCCACACCACCTAGACGTGTATAAGGCATGAATGAATAAATTATACATGCAGTGGTGAAGAGCTCAGGCTCTGGAATCAAGCTGCCTAAATTTCAGTTCCAGTTCTGCTATTTGTTAACTGTATGAGCTTGGTGGAGTTACTTAATCTTTCCAGAGTGGTTGTGAAGATTAAATAAATTCTTAAATTTAAGGAGCTTAAATCAGTGCCTGATATACAGTAAGTGCTCAATAAATATTTGCTATGGATGAGCAATATTATTCCATTCTGTAGACAGGAATGTAAGGTACAAAAAGACTAATCCTTTGGTTCCCAAGGTAGTAAATAGTAGAGCTATGATTTTACCCTCGAACTGACTCTGAGACTCACTTTCTGTTACATAAGTGTAAGTCAACAGTTGATGTAAATCAAGACCTAAAGTCAATTTATAAAGTTACTTTAATAATATCAAAGGTAAATATATGATTCACATCTAACCATCCTGATAATATTAGGCTTTAGACTCCAGTTGAATATTACCTGTTAAATACATGACATGTGAAAATTAATGTTTTACTTAGGTTTCTTTTTAGTTCTATTAGCAGCAGTTACTCCTCTTATGTTACATGTATCAAGACATTGAATTCTCATACCAATTCTGAAAGTAGGCACTATTTATTATCATTTCTATTTCCAGAAAAGGAAACTGAGATACAGAGAGGTTTAGTACCTTGCCCAAGGTCACACAGTTAAGAAGTAAAGAAGGTGGACTTCCACTCAGCTGATGTACTCCCAGAGTCTGTGCTCTTCTTCTTTCTGCTGTACTGCATTCTCCTTTCCCATTTTATGCCCGTAGAACAGTAAAACATGGGTGAGCATTCAGCCTTGTAGGTGCTGTGATTAACTCAAAGATAGGAACTGACTTCTGGTATTTATCAGTAACAGTACATTTTCTAAGAAAAATTGTTTTCCTGACTCAAAGTGTGGAATGGACTATCTAAAAGTAAATTTTCCTTCCCAAAGACATCTTCGTAATCCATATAAACCTTGCTTAGGCCATCAAAACCTCTGCTCCCCTGGGTATTTTTCCCCTTAATGCAAGAATAAATTATCCTGCAAGTGATACCACATCAGGCCCAATCAAGCTCAGCAAGTGACTATTTGCTTCTCTCCTCAGAAGCCCAGCACAATAGATCCTCTGCTGATGACACTTACAATATTTAAATAAAACCAGGCCCAGTTTATGATTAAAGAAGCCATCATTTTTCATTAGAATGAGAATATAAATTTTCAGTACTGGGCTACTTACATGTTTGAATGGTTCAATTCATTTTCTAGCAGGTCACGGCCAATATCCACTACAGAGCAGCCCTGTTGAAAACAGTCGTCTTAAAGAACCCACTTTGTCTTGATGACAAAGATGTGTGTTCTTCCTCTGACAAGAAATGGAAGAAAAAAGTACTAAACCCTCTAAATATTTTTACATTTCAGTGATTTGATTCTGTGACATTCTATCCTGTGTGAGGGAGAAGAGAGGAAGCAAGCGATAAGGAAAAGGACATCATTACCAATAAGCGATTGAAACCTGAAAATACCACTGGCCTGAGGCGGTCTGACATAGAGCTATCAGAATGAGAGTTTGAGGGACCAGGTTTTGCTTCCTACCTTCATACATTTGAGCATCTCACTAACTTTTTCCAAGTAATTACTTATAAAATGAGGGGGTTGAATTAGATCACTAGACCCTTTTTAACCTGTACCTACATCAGAAAATTTGGAAATTCTTTAATAGGTGTGCTATAGAATAATTTTAGAATGTAGGCGTCACAGGGAGGTGCTCCTCTCCTCAGAACTTGAAGGTGAGGCAGATGATGCTCTCCTCTGGTAGCTAAGGTAGCACAGTCCACTCAGTATGGTAGTGGTCAGTCATCAGGGAAAGTCAACTGGGAAGATGCATATGATTCTGTGACTGAAGAGCTCGGGAACACCCGAAACTCAGGAGTACAGGAATGGAATGTGAACATGCCTGAGTATCTTGGAATCAAAACATGTGCGTTATCCTTCTTTTGGAGAAGGATAGTGTGAACAGAAGGGGGATGATCAGCCTGGAAAATAAAAATGGAAAGACCAGTAGATTTGCCTTATTTGCTTATCTATCCAGTTATGAGTCTTGGAGAGTGGTGAGAAGTCTGTACTATTGTCTAACTGGAACAATACCTTTTCTTATTAATAAGGTCTCCCTTGAAGCCTTGGTGGTGCAGTGGTTAAGAACTTGGCTGCTAACCAAAAGGTCGGCAGTTCAAATCTACAGCAGCTCCTTGGAAGCTCCTTGGAAACCCTATGGGACAGTTTTACTCTGTCCTATAGGGTTGCTATGAGTTGGAATCGACTCAGTGACAAGAAGTTTTTTTTTTTTTTTTTTTTTTTTTGGCCTATAGAATGGGAATGCATTGGGCAGACTGATACAAACATCCAATTTTCAAATAGTCATATTGTTTTATTGAAAGTAAATGAGTCTGCATTCTGATGGGCTTCCTATAAGAAACGGGCTTCAGGAAGAACAGGTAGCAGTTGGCAAATTCAAGTATTCTAGCCCACCTAACAACTGTATTTCTCACTCTAAATTGATTAATTGACATTGTGGTTTAAATACATCCATCTAAGTGAACTTTATTAATGTGACTCTGTCCCTGGGAAATGGATCATTCTAAGGATGCTGGCAAAATGAGGTTTAAAACAACATACCCTCACATGTTCCAGACTTTGGATTCACTGTTCCTTTCAAAATGCAAGTCACAACAGTCCTAGTCTCTGTCCTATTTGATTAGTAGGGAATCCTGCCTTTCCCTCCTCTGGTTGTTTCTTGGTCTCTTAGGAGTATTTACAAGTCCTGAACATCTGATTTGTTTGCTGCTTTTCGTCTCCGTCAACCCTTTCCCTCTCTTCTTTCTTTGCCAGTTGCCTTTTCCCATCTCCTAACCAGCATTGCCAGACTAGTGTGGAGATTTCCTATAGCGCATCACCACAGGCCTGGACGGGTTTGAAAATAAACCCCGGTTATTTCACTAAAAGTGCAAGGTCATAGAAAAGAATAACAACTACAAAAAGAAAAAGGCAAAAATTCTCAAAACTGGACAAAGGTATTATGGCTCCTTCAATCTTTGGGCTTCACTCTTCCATAGGGCCTGCTCTTTCTTAGGCTCCAACCTGCTGCCACATTGCAGGGACCAGATCATCTGTAGATACACATGTAACTCCCTGTATCAGGGAGGCCGGGATCTGCTTACCTAAAGTCTAGGCCCAGCAGTCAAACTTTTTACATCACCTATGGAAGATTAAAATAATCAAAACATTCTTTCTCCATAGCCAATGCAAGGTCTATTTCATAGTCAAAATCAAAATGAGTTCCGCTGATGATGCAATTCCAATCACAAAGAGAAAAGTTGTTTCAAACTTTGCCGTTACATGATAATTTTCTAAAATTAGTGTCTATTACTTAAATAATATTTAAATTACTTAAAAGTCAGCTTCAAAACAATGCGGATAGAAGGATCCTGATTTCGTTTGAGTATTTATATATATTATATATACAACAACTTGTAGTTAATGTCTTTGAGGGCTGAGATTATGATTTTTTTACTCTGTGTTTTTATGTATTTTTACCATTTAAAATGAGAAAAGTGGGAATAATTAAAATTTTAAGACGGTTCTAATATTTGGAAATTAAGGAATCATTAGCTAGACCCTTGCCACTCAAAATGTGCATCACAGACCAGCTACAATGACATCACCTGGCAAGGACAGACACTCAGGTTCCACCAGAGATCTACTCAATCTGCTTCTGCCTTTTCTCAAGATCCCAGCTGATTTGTACTACATACATCGATGTTTCACAAGTACTAGTACAGGTGACAATTCCCTACCCAGAGACTTTTTTTGATCCATGTTATCAAGGTTGTTTAGTTCTCTGTTAAATCTTCTGATTGGCACTAAATGCTGCTATAATCACAAGCGACTGAGGATGGTGACCATTTATTTCTCATACTTGGTGACTCCAGGGAGATTTATATAGGATTTATTTTCAGTGACATTTGATTAAAAAAATGAATATTTAGAAGGCTATAAATGGCCTCTCTGGAGGATGAAACAGACAGAGGGAAGGCAGAAACAGGTATGAGGAGGGAGAACTTTTGACTATAACTATTCCTTAATTCTGGTGGAGATATGAGGTGCTCAGAGATATAAAGGCAAACAATGGGAATTAAGAGCTAGATATGTTTTATGTTTTTCTTAATCAAATTAATTTTTTTCATCATTGATTATTCTCATTATGAAGGGATTTATTTGTAGCTTTAGATTTTATAAATAATTTTACATGTATTAGCGAATTTCATCTTTACCACTACCCAATGGGATTGACAATTTTAAGGAAGAGCACTATGCCTCACAGAAGTTACCATACTGCTAAAGATCTAAGAAGCCCTAGTGGTGCAATGCTTAAACAGTTGGCTGCTAACTGAAAGGTCAGCAATTGTGACCCACCAGCTGCTTCACATTTGTGCACATTCCAAACAAAGGTGATCCAAAGGTATGTGGAAATTATCGAGCAATATTATTAACATCACACACAAGCAAAATCTTGCTGAAGTTAGTTCAAAAACTGTTGCAGCCATACATCGACAGGGAACTGCCAGAAATTCAAGCCGGATTAAGAAGAGGATGTGGAACCAGGGATATCATTACTGATGTCAGATGGATCTTGGCGAAAAGCAGAGAATACCAGAAAGATGCTTATCTGTTTTATTGACTATGCAAAGGCATTTGATTGTCTGGATCATAACAAACTATGGATAACATTGTGAAGAATGGGAATTCCAGAAACTCAACTGGGCTTATGTGGAACCTATACATAGACCAAGAGGCAGTCATCCAAACAGAATAAGGGAATACTGCATGGTTTAAAATCAAAAAAGGTGTGCACCAGAGTTGTATCCTTTTACTATACTTATTCAATCTGTATGCTGAGCAAATAACCTGGGAAGCTGGACAATATGAAGAAGAATGCAGCATCAGAATTGGAGGAAGACTCATTACCAACCTTTGATATGCAGATGACACAACCTTGCTTGCTGAAAGTGGAGAGGACTTGAATCACTTACTGATGAAGATCAAAGACTACAGCCTTCAGTATGGATTATACTTCAACATAAAGAAAACAAAAATCCTCACAACTGGACTAATAAGCAACATCATGACAAATGGAGAAAATAATGAATTTGTCAAGGATTTCACAATCAATGCTCGTGGAAGCAGCAGTCAAGAAATCAAACAACATATTGCATTGGGCAAATCTGCTGCAAAAGACCTCTTTAAATTTTTAAAAAGCAAAGATGTCACTTTAGTTACTAAGTGTGACTGATCTAAGCCATGGTACTTTCAATATGCATGTGAAAGCTGGACAATGAAAAAGGAAGACTGAAGAAGAATCAATGAATTTGAATTATGGTTTTAGCAAAGAATATTGAATATACCATGGGCTGCCAAAAGAACAAACAAATCTGCCTTGGAAGAAGTACAGCCAGAATGCTCCTTAGAAGTAAGGATGGTGAGACTTTATCTCATTTACTTTGGGCATGTTATCCAGTCCCTGTAGAAGAGCATCACACTTGGTAAAGCAGAGGGTCAGCACAAAAGAGGAAGACCCTGAATAAGATAGACTGACACGGTGGCTGCAACAGTGGGCTCAAACATACCTATTATTGTGAGGATGGCACAGGACCCGGCAACATTTTGTTCTGCTATACATACAGCCGATAGGAGTCAGAATCGATTCAAAGACACCTAACAACAACAAACATCTAAGGAGCCCTGATAGTGCAATGGTTAAGCATTCGACTGCTAACCGAAAGATCAGCAGCTGGAACCCACAAGCTGCTTGCGGGAGAAAAGAACTGGTGATCTGCTCCCATTAAGATAAAGGATAGGAAACACTATGGAGCAGTTCTACTCTGTCCTATAGGATCACTATGAATTGGAATCGACTCGATTGCACACAACAACGACAAAGATGTCAGAGCTCCTAGTCTATTAGTGATAGGACTGTGAGTCAAAGCTCCTTTCTGCACCAATAGCCAAGATTAAGGCAAGGAAGAACCATTTTTATAACTCCTTCTTTTCAAAGGGTCTCAGCCTCTGGCTCCAATCCCATTCACTCAACCACGTGTCCTTATCACCTCTCTAATCCCAAGACTATGTTGGCTACTAGGCAGAAAATAAAGAAGCATAATATATGGTTCCCCACACAACAAGGAATTTACGATCTTCTGAAGACAGACTGTCCTTTACATATTTTATATTTATTTAATTCAATATGTCAGACACTATGTCATCACCCTCATAAACATGACATATCCCACACTAGGAGAGTGCTCATTCCGGAAAGTACTTTTCCTTAACCTCTAGCTCAAAAGCTTACTTTTGTGATAGGCTCAGGGACTTATCTTACATACAAACCAGCATGTTTATATCAAAATAAGTAAGTCCATTTCCATTGGAACACTTCTTCTCTTCAAAAGATCCCTTTCATTGTGGTATCAATGCTTATCCACAGAAAGCAGGAATAGTATTTCCCAGACTAATAACCCAGACTGTTTCAAATGGAAATCCCTCCTGATTATGTGGCTTGTCTGAAAGGCCGCACCCCAGAGAGCAGAGAGCAGCATTAGCTGCCAGAGCTGCTGTTCCCAGTCAGAAATGGATGCTCAGGATCGCCACCAAGGTGCAGGTTTTACTGCTCTGCTTACTTGGTTGCTGGATTCATTAACATCACCAAAAGGTTTTAGTTTTTTAAAAAGTGCCCTCAGTAATGAATGTTCTAATGAAAACAATAGCTTTAGTTTAAAAAAAAAAACAGAAAATGTTACTAAAATTTTGCCTTAGAACTGAACTATCTGGCACATAGAAGTTTTTTCCAAACTCGTCTGCATGCATTTGCTTGTCCTGATTGGTGGCCCCAGATACACGAGCTTTATAGGCAGCAAAACAGAGCAGTTAAAAGCATGAAGTCTGGAACCGCATTTCTTGAGTTTAAACTGGGATTCTGGCAAGTATTAGCTATATGCACTGAATCATTTCAAAGTGATTCAGCTCACTTATCTGTAAAATGGGCATAATAATAGGATCTCACAGGGTTACCAAGAGGATTAAGTGAGACCTTTTATCTATGGTGCTCAGAAGAATGCTGTCTTAGTTATCTAATGCTGTCGTAACAGAAATACCACAAGTGGATGGCTTTAACAGAGATGTGTTCTCTCACAGTCTAGAAGGCTAGAAACTGGATTCAGGGTGCCAGCTCCAGGGGAAAGCTTTCTCTCTATGTTGGCTCTAGGGGAGGGTCTTTATCATCAATCTTACCCTGGTCTAGGAGCTTTTCAGCACAGGGACCCAGGTCCAATGGACACACTTCTGCTCCTGACTCTTCTTGCTTGGTGATAATGAGGTCCCTCTCCTTTCTGCTTGATTCTTTCTTTTATATCTCAAAATAAATTGACTCAAAATACAACCTAATCCTGTAGATTGAGTCCCACCTCATTAACATAACTGCCTCTAATCCTGCCTCATTAACATCATATAGGTTAGGATTTACAACACATAAAATAGTCACACCAGATCACAAAATGGTGGACAACTATACAATACTGGGAATCATAACCTAGCCACGTTGACACACATTTTGGGGGGACACCAAGTGTCTAGCATATAGTTATTACCATATATGCTTTGGCTATTATTAAATTGTGACTTCTCTGAAACTGAAGTCCAAGCATTTCTCCTCAGTAGGAATAAAAGATTTGCATACATTTTATGCAATAGTATAAGCCTTCACTCCTACAGAAAAAGATTACACAGTAGAAACAGTACTGAACAAAGAATTAGGAGATGTGTGTTGTTAGTTCTAATTCTGTTATTAATTAGCTTAGGGATCTTGGGTAAATTTCTTAGCTTTTCTGAGACATGGTTCCTCATTTTTTTTAAAAAGGAGATTAGAGTAGCTAACCTCAAAATTTCCATTTAGTTCTAACTTTCAGTGATTCCGAGCTTTTGTTCAAGGTTTCATTAAGGATGAGAGAAGTAAGGTTAGCATGGCTAATAATAGCTAATAATTGTATGTATAACATAAATAATTTTTACTTGAAACTGAAAGAAAAACCATTTTAAACCGTTTTGGCCAGCAGCTAAGAGCATTCTGTACCAGAGCCTATTCCAAATATCTCATTATATCACTGGACACAGAGTTCACGGGATTAGAGCTAACTGGATCTCTTGTAAAACTCACTCCAGGGAGTGGATATCCATGTGCTGAACCACCACTTCTAGAAAAGGGTCTAAAATAACCCTAGGAAGCTGACACTGAAATGGCAGGGCCATTGCTATAACAGTTTCATAACCCTGGAGTCTAGCAAAAGGCCAAAACAGTTCAGCCACAGGAGGCTGAATCATAGCCAGCAGCTCATTATCCTGCTGAAGGAAGGAGGTTTGAACCGAGATAACTTTTGCTGCGCAGGAGTCTTCGAAGACCCAGTGAGCCCCTATGTGGCTTATTCAGCAGATGCTTTCATTTGTGTGGTGACAGGTTGTGTATGTAGATCTAATAAAATCACTCCTGTCTTATATCAGGGCATGAAGTCTTGAAACAACTGCCATCCACTGCTTTTAATAATAATGGAGGATAGAAACTCATATCCAAGCTAAAAAGGGAATGTGAGAGGTCATGTCTATGATTTTGATGTCATAACTGGCCATCATGACAACATTTATCCTGGGATACCTGTCCGTCTCAAACTTTGCTAGCTTGTGATGTTTGCATGGGAAATAGCCATTCACATTTGAAGGAAGATTACCATGGTTCAGAATCCTCACACTGCCCCCTGACCTGTAACCTCTCATCAAATGATAAAACAAAACAGTGGGAAAATAACAAATCCCCATTGAGATCCAGACGCTAAGTGACCAGCAGTACAAAATTACAAATTAAACTTTTGAGGGTTCTTGAGACAGGGAAAACTGTGAATGCTAAGTATATTTCATTTAATTACTTTAGCAGAGAAAATTGATAATGGTAAGAAAAGAAAATTCTGAGAGTATTTGGAAAAAAGTGTATAGATCAACATGGTCCTATAGAAATTTCTGTGATGATGGAAATATCCTAGATCTTTATGATGTCCAATGGGGTAGTCACTGGCTATACGTGACTGTTGTGCACCAGAGATGTGGCTAGTATGACTGTGAAAATTGAATTTTAAATTTTATTTAATTTAAATAATTTGCCTGTGGTTACCATTTTTGGTAAAGATCTTAAAAGTCAGAAAACTTGAGTTGTTACCATTTAGTAGATAACTCTAACTCAAAGCACTCTGCCATTGTTTCAACTGGCTTATCTCAAAACCACTTGAGAAAACTGTTTACATTGTAATTGCCAAACTTGGTATTGACCAGTCCTGGGCAAGTTCAGCTCCAAGGAATCTGTAAGGTAGATGATGTTTATGTTTTTCTGGTGTGGCTTTTCCTACTATCAATCTTCTCCTTTGGTGCTATCAACTCCTTCTGGCCTTTTTCTACCTATCAAGCACCAATGTAAATCACATTCTCCCTATGTTTTGCTCTACTACTTATAAACAGGTTATTAGCAGATGTAATGTCCTCTGGGGAATTTTAGTTGCGGTATGTGACTACTGAAGACCAAACAATGCCTTTGAACCCCCAACATCAGTGCTTTTTAAAGTATGGTCTGAGAACACCTGGTTTTAGAGCTGGGGAAAAGTGCTTGTTGAAAATTCAGATTCCTAGGCTTCATCCCAGACACTCTGATTCAAAAGTCTCTGAGACAGGAAGCTAGGAATCTTCTTAGGGACCAGCAAAGTGGGTAAGAGCGGAGCCTCTGGAACCAGACTGCCTCAGTTTGAATTCCAGTTCCAGCCCTACCGTTAACCTTGAGCAATTGAAGAGACCTCATTTTGCTTCCATTTTCTCTCCTGTAAATGGGGATAATCATAGCATTTACCTCAGGGTTGTTGTGAGGAATAAATCTGTTGATAATATGAGGTTCTTGAAGAGAATGACTAATGCATATTAAGTACTAGATTAGCTATCATTACTATTCTCTTAGCAAGCAACTTGGATGAGTCTCACATACAATTAAATCTGAGAATTCTTGTCAAGGAAAACAGTGAAAACGGTAGAAGGGTAAGGAGTCTAGACTGCATAGCGATAGCTCCTATCCTGTATCTACGTGCCTTTAGCTGTAAAAAAAGATGATAATATTTGCCTGGAGTTAAATGGATTCAGAAAACAAATATGAAAGCTCTACTGTGGTTTACACATGAGAATACCGATTGGAGTTTTGAATGGAATGAGATGCTTAGGGGCTATCAAATAGACAAGACTAGCACATTGGGGAATGCAAAAAGGAAGAATCAAACCTATGTATATGGAAGAGGAGCACGATATTTCCATGTGAGTGCAATTTGCAGAGTGGTGCTTATAACACATCAAGGTTTTCGGTGGAACCATTGCACATGCCAGGTTATAAAGCCTCCATTTTAAAAATCACCTACACCTGCCAAATGGGACAGGCGATTTTCCCTTGTCAGCAAGATGGAGTGAAAGCTTTGCTGATCATCATCCTGCCAGCTAGAAAATGGATCTCACCATCAATTTATTCTGGAAGTGAGAAGCTCCTTGCCGCTGGGAGAGATTATAAAATGGAGTCATTTTACTCCTGACACCTTCAGAGTCAGTTATTCCTTGTGGGACAACTCAAGATCCACGTTCCATGTCTTTGGCAAGAAAATATTTTCTGCAAGCTACTGGCTAACACCTCACAGAGGAGTTTTATTTAAGGTCCATGTGAGACCAGAAACCAAAAATCCATAAATTGACACTTTGCAGAGAACACAAAATATCCCAAGGCTGAACCTGGCTGGTTTTTTTCCTTTTCTTTCAGTGTTATAAATCACTATTGTTTAAATGGATGAATGGATTCTGAAAGTAAGATATGATAACTTTTGACAATTTCTGCCCTGTCAATTTCTGAAATAAATATGTAAACTAGGTCACTTTACTTAGATAATATCCTGTACTCTCTCCATTAAAGATATTATGCATGCTTCACTCCTTTGATATGAAATACATTTTCAGAGTTCTATATGGCTATCATATATTTTCCTATGATATATGATTGTGCTTTACAGCTAATTTCAGAAGACCAAAGGCCGATCTCATTGCCCACTATATTTACCTCTCCTCTTTCCAGGGGCCAGTTCAGTTCCAGTTGTCTCTTGGGTATGGAACATCTAGCTGCTCTGAAAACAGGACTGGTAAAATTAAACCTAGGGTACCTCTGGTAACAAGCAGCCCTGGTTGCTGTGGTCAGCTCAGGAGCTGAGGCAAGGTGAGCCTCTGACACCTTCCAGAGATAGTTATATAAACCTCATCATAGATTCTTTCATTAGCAAGACATAACTGCCAGACCTTTTCCAACAAGCCTCGTCTTCCTGAGAGCCTATGAATGGAAAAATCAGGCTGACTATAGTGAATACAGCCCTAGTGGCGCAGTGGTTAAAGTGCTTAGCTGCTAACCGAAAGGTTGGTGTTTCAAACCCACCAGCCACTCCCTGGGAGAAAGATGTGGATGGCAGTCTGCTTTCGTAAAGATTTACAGCCTTGGAAACTCTATGGGGCAGTTCTACTCTGTCCTATACGGTCGCTATGAGTTGGAATCCACTCAAAGGCAGTGGGTTTTTTTTTTTTTTTTTTTTGGTAAATAAGGTCAGCCAGCTAGGAAGAAGAGCCTACACTCAAAAAGGCCAAGTTGACAACTCATGTGACTGGCACATGACTGAAAAGTCTTCTGGGTATGAAGATCCAGCCATTAATCATATTGTCATTTATCTTTTGTTCATACCAGGTCAGTATTGAGTCTTAAAATATATATATATATATATTTTTTTTTAACTTGCAATTAACTTCCATCATACAAGCATTGTAATCAAACACACTCAACTGAACAAGCTCATTGAGAGAATGCCCTTATTTAACCCTCCATTTTCTACCCACATCACATTTTCAAACTTACTTGCTCTCCAGGGCCCCAGGGAAAGAAATACCAGCTCCTAAAAGCAAAGAGAAACCAAATGCATTAATTCTTGGCTTTTGAGCATTCAATTGCCCAGTCTCAGAAATATTAGGTTTATTTAAGAAAATCTCAGGGATAAGTCATTATTCTCTATGTTTGCACTACTGGCTGGCTTTACCTCCAAAGTGCCCATGTAAATTGTGACTTCACCTAAAGTGGCTTTTCACATTATGAGGAATCAGGAGCAGCTCTGAGAATCTAATGAAAGCTTTGGAGTTTAAATTATGTATGTAGAAACACAAAATTTTGAACACAATTTTAGGAGTATCTTAGACACCATGAAGTCCGTCCATGGATACCCTAGGTTAAGAACAAAACCTAATTTAATAAAACACTAAATTACAATGGAGCCTAAAAGGAATAGACTTTGGAATCTGACAAGCTGAATTTGCCCCTTGGCTCTGTTACTGGCTATGTGAAGTATCTTATCTAGACCTCAATTCTTTCATTTGTAAGATGAGTTTTTTGAGTATTAGATGTAGAAACATAGCATGGGTTTAGCATATAGCTAGCACTCAGTTTTAGTCCATACTATTTTGCTATCAATCATTTGAAAACAAATATGGATAGAATTCAACAAGATGGAGAATAAGCCTAGACGCTAGCAATCACCTCTAATTTCATCCAGAAGATGCACCAGAAACAAAAACAAAATGGATTTTGAAGGGGGAAGAAAAAAAAAAAAACAGGAAAAGTTTGAGAGAAATGCTTAAAAATGGGGCAGGTGTGGCTGAAGGACAAGGTACCATGGTAGGGGAATAAGGTAAAGAGAACTTTTAAACTGGATCTTTGTTCTCTTATCACATTGTTCTGTCCATATGATAGACCTAGGTACAAAAATAGCACTGCCTACCCCATGCCACTGAGTCAGCAGATAACATTTAGGCTACATTAAAAAAAAAAAAAAAAAACCCAAACCCACTGTCATCCAGTTGATTCCAACTCATAGTGACCCCATAGGGTTTCCAAGGCAGTAAATATTTACAGAAGCAGACTGCCACATCTTTCTCCCGCTGGGCCCTGGTAGTTTCAAACCATCAACCTTTCAGTTAGCAGTCAATTGCTTTAACCATTGTGCCTCCAAGGCTGCATAGGAGGCTGATTAGGGTTAAGTGAGATATCAAAAGGGCCAAAGGAGTTATGAAAAAATTCCACGGCATCCCTCATATCATTCCTGCATCTATCAACAGCAACCAAAGGATAAGAGTCATCTGCTAAGGACCCCAGAAAGAGGAATGGTCAAGTTCAGACTGCATCATGGAGGGGTCTCTGTCGAGGATCATCATGGCCCACCCCACTTTCCACCCACAAGCTAGAATCTGGGCCTCCCTACTTACAACACCAGCCAGACTAAAACAAGCTCAAAGGCAAAAACAACTGGACACACGAGGAACAAAACTACTACAAGACAAGGACAGCAAGCCAAACTACAAATAATGGGTGAACTAGTGTTGACAAGCTCCTGGTAATACTATCCAACAATTCAGAATGAAACTAATAAAAATTCTCGAAGAATTAAAGGAGAATACTGAGAAACGAAACAGTGTCTTAGGTTCCTAGGGCTGCCATAACCAAATACCACAAAGTAAATGGCTTTAAAGAACTGAAATTCATTGTCTCACAGTTTTGGAGACTAGAAATCCAAGTCAGTGTATTGACGATGTTGGTTCCTTTGAGGGCTCTGAGAAAGAACTGTTTCATGCTTTCTCCTAGCTTCTGGTTTCTGCCAGTAATCCTTGGTGAACTTTGCTGCTTGTAGATGTATCTTCATATGTCTTCTTCCACTTATGTAACTTTTTCTCCATGTCTGTTCTCCCCTTTTATAAGATGCCACTCAGAGGGATTAGAACCCACCCTGCTTCAGTCTAACCTCGTTAACAAATAAGATCTTCAAAGAAAGACCCTATTTCCCCAAACAATATCACATTCATCGGTACAGGGGTTAGGACTTCAACCTATCTTTTTGAGGGGCACAATTCAATCCACAACAAGCAGAAACAAGCAATTATAAATAAGAACTAAGCAGGCATATGGGAAGAAGCCCTGGTGTTCCAATGGTAAGCGCTTGGCTGCTAACTGAAAACTCAGCGGTTTGAACTCACCAATGGCTCCAAGGAGATAAGACCTGGTGATCTGCTCCCATAAAGATTACAGCCTAGGGAAACCCTATGGGCAGTTCTACTCTGTCATATAAGGTTACTATGAGTTGGAATCAACTCGACAGCACGCAACAACAACAGTATGAAAAATATGTGTTTAAATAATTTATTAAAACATTGGATAAATAACAAAAAGGAGACAGGCAAAGAATGAAATAAGGCATTGGAAAATAGTCTAGAGAATTCTTCCAAAAGACACTTGGAAAAAAGAACCAAAAAGAAAAAAAAAAAAAAAAACCTGTTGCCGTAGAGTCGATTCCAACTCATAGCAACCCTATGGGCCGGAGTAGAACTGCCCCACAGGGTTTCCAATGAGTGCTTGGTGGATTCAAACTGCCAACCTTCTGGTTAGCAGCTGAACTCTTAACCACTATGCCACCAGGGTTTCCTGGAAAGAAGAAAGAGAGGGTAAAAGAGATTATGGAGGCAGTGATAGAAATATCAAAATACTTCCAACAGGAAAAAAACATATACAGATAGAGAAATGGAAATATTTCAGCAATGACACCCAAGAATTTCTCCAATTGAAAAAAGATGAAAAACTTCAGATTAAAAAGGATTCAGACTGAAACAGCATAGAGAATGAGAAACCCAACCTAAAAACATTATGGTGAAATGTATGAAGACATACGATTGAAGACAAAGAGAAAAATTTGGAAGTTTCTAGTGAGAAGAGCAGACCACCCATAAAGGAAAACAAGTCATATTGACATCAGACTCCAAAAAAGCACGTTTGAGTGAAGAATAAAGTAAAATAATACTTTCAAAATGTTTAAGAAAATAACATCATGATTTTAAATAAAAATTTATCAATATTAATATTAATATTCAAAGATCAAAATCCGGAAATATATTGTTATATATGATCATTAACAGACATATTTTAAAGCTATCGTTTTGATGATTTGTCAAACTCATTTTAAAATTCATATGGAAATAGAACTAAGTTGAAAAAGAAAATTAAAGTTGTGCAGAGGGTGAGGAAGGGAGAAACTTTCCCTACAGAGGTGAAGCCATAAACAAAGACTAGTTGTTGTTGTTAGGTGCTGTAAAGTCAGTTCAGCTCATAGCGACCCTGTGAACGACAGGACGAAACACTGCTGGGTCCTACACCATCCTCTTCTTTATTCCTTGCCTAGCTTTTGCGTGCATATGAGGCGTTTGAAAACTCCGTGGCTTGGATCAGGTGCACCTTAGTCCTCAAAGTGTCATCTTTGCTAACAAAGATATATTAATAAAAAACATTATGACTCAGGAATGGACAAGCAATCCAATGGAACAGAATAGGGGGTTTGGAAGTTAAATATGGCTCCAGAAAGCAATGGAGAAAGAGACTGTTTATAAATGGTGTCGGGAAAACAGGCTCACTAAATGAAGGAAAATAATGCTAAATTTGTACATTACCATAGCATAGATGACAGATTAAAAACCAATATGTGAAAAATTTTAAAAAATTAAAAATGTAGAAAAAACACTTTGGCATTAGTGGTTGGTGCATAAATTTGAATAATAGTCATATTAACTGGTCTTCCTTGTAGGTGTATGGATATTATCCTATCACTGACTGCATTGTACTTCAGGATAGATCTTGAAATGTTCTTTTTGACAATGAATGCAATGCCATTCCTCTTCAAGTTGTCATTCCCAGCATAGTAGACCATATGATTATCCGATTCAAAAAGGCCAATACCAGTCCATTTCGGCTCACTAGTGCCTAGGATACAGATGTTTATGTGTTCCATTTCATTTTTGATGACCTCCAATTTTCCTAGATTCATACTTTGTACATTCCATGTTCCTATTATTAATGGACGTTTGCAGCCGTTTCTTCTCATTTTGAGTTGTGCCCCATCAGGAAATGAAGGTTCCAAAAGTTTCACTCTATCCACATCATTAAGGTTGACTCTACTTTGAGGAGGTAGCACTTCCCCAGTCGTTATTTTGAGTGCCTTCCAACCTGAGGGGCTCATCTTCCAGCACTCTGTCAGTAATGTTCTGCTGCTACTCAGAACGTTTTCACTGGTCAGTTTTTTCAGAAGTAGACTGCTAGGTCCTTCGTAGTCTCTGCTGAAACCTGTCCACCATGAGTGACCCTGCTGGTATTTGAAATATTGGTGGTATAGCTTCCAGCATCACAGCAACACACAAGCCACCACAGTAGAACAAACTGACAGATGAGCGGTGGAAACTTTAATGAGAAAGGAAATTAAAACAAGACAATTGAATAGGACATATTAGAGAAATCAGAGAAAAAGTATAAATTTTGATAAACTTACATATGTTTGTAAAGGAGAAAAAGATAAGAAGTAATTTTTTTAAATCTCCCATAATATAATTTAATGTTCTATTTTAGACATTTTTCATTGAGAATATCTAGTTTATTCTTATTTTCAAAAGATCATATATCTGGTATGATATGAATATTGTAAGTCATAAGATAGTAGAACCAATCATACCTAAAAACATAAAACTGCAGAATGTGTTGAAAAGTCACCAAATATTTTGTAATGATGACATAAATAATAATACCATTGATGTCTTGCATTAATATATCCCTTACTTCCTAAGTGCTCAAAGAATTGTGACTGTAACTCACAAAATGTTTAACATTAATATTATACTGTTGCCATTTTTCATAGGTTATTGCACTGATTCAATGCAATGAGACCTGATCGTACCCATCTTCTCTGTCAACATCAGAAGGATTTGTGGTCACGTTCTTATAAAGGAGAGTAAGGCTGTGGTGTTAGAACTAACTGAAGGCAGTTATTCAGAGACTGGAGATGACTTGTACAACAAGAGAAGGAAATAGAAAAGAAATGACTAAAGAAATCAGTGTAGAAATTGTTTAAAAATTGGAGAAAAAATGATTTATGTTATCGACATGGATTGAATTGTGTCTCCCCCAAAATATGTGTCAACTTGGTTAGGCCACGATTCCCAGTATTGTGTGGTTGTCCTCCGTTTTATAATTATAATTACAATTTTCCTATGTGCCTGTGGTTAATAAGGCAGGATTATATTATTAGGTTGGGATTGTAACACCCTTACTAAGGTCCCATCCCTGATCCAATGTAAAGGGAGTTTCCCTGGGGAGTGGCCTGCACCACCTTTTATCTTATAAGGGATAAAAGGAAAGGGAAGCAAAAGAGGGGGACCTCATACTACCAAGAAAGCAGCGCCAGGAACACAGCGCGTCCTTTGGACCCGGAGTTCCTGGGTGGGGAAACACCTAGTCCAGGGGAAGATTGATGACAAGGACTTTCCTCCAGAGCTGATGGAGAAAGCCTTCCCCTAGAGCTGGGGCTATGAATTCAGATTTCTAGCCTACTGGACTGTGAGAGAATAAACTTCTCTTTGTTAAAGCCATCCACCTGTGGTATTTCTGTTATAGCAGCACTAGATGACTAAGACAGTTATGTTTCAGGGATAGATATTTTTATTGCCTACATAAGTTTCCAATGCTTAACCTCAGCAATGATCACCTACCTTAAATGTTACCAGGTGTCACCACCAGAGTACCTATCTGCATGATACAACATATCTATCATTTTCCAGAGCTAAGTCCAATCATTTGGCCACCTCAATTTTATTCTCTTTATGACCATTACTGTTAGGAAGTAACATTATGTTAGGAAGATTTTTCACCTCAAAGAGCCTCTTTATTTCATTAATCCCCATTCTACGCTTAAAAACACTTTTTATCTAGGATGTTTCACATTCGTCTATATTCTTTTCTCTATAATGGGAAACAGTTGACAAAAACAGTTATGCAGTGACACTTTTTAAATTAACATAGCCTTTCTTTCTTCCTTAAAGAGGGGCTGAATGTATGTCTTAATAGATGAATATTAAACTTTTTTAGTGGTGTTCTGAGTTAATGCTTATCTTCCTACTCTGTAAAATTGATTACATATTGTGATTTCAGTGCCTTAAGTATGAAAATGCTTATGCAATTCCTTATAGATAATTGAAAACCAAACACTGTTATATAACTTGCTGAATCATGTTAATTATCTTATAAGCAACCATCAAAATTTTACGGATGCAATGATTCACAAGTATTATTTTTCTCTTAAAAGACAATGTCTTCCGGACAAACTAGAAGTAAATACGTTGGACATTGTAACCAAGCATATTATCATTATAAGAAAACGTTCTATGAAAGAAGCAAAACTATAATGTAGCAATTACCCAGAATTCTCTATCCTATTCATATCAGCTGGGAATTAAGAGGAAATTTCAGTAATTTCATGACAGGGCTACAAATTATACATGATTCAGATGCTAAGGTTCAAGAGGAAAAAGCCTCAGAGTTTATACAATGGTTTGTACTGTTGGATGAGTGTATTTTTCCATTAGATAAAAACAGACAAGGTCTTTGAAATAGAGAATGAAGAGAGGAGACTGTTTATACTCAGAAGGGTATTGAAAAATTCTTCCCCAAGGGAAAATAATAAAATAATTTTAGTGTGCTATTATTAACAAATGTAACCTTTCTATTCTCAGGCAATCTATCTAGTTCTGGCAAATAATTGCCATCATTAGTATGTGCTGTGCTACCTCATGGTTTTTGCTTAATAATAAAATATATGATAGTGTCATAAAACACAGATGCTTACGTAGAGATTTATTGCTTTCCTTCATATACAGCTTAAGTGTATTTGCTAAATTTCTTTTCCTTCCCTCTGACATTTTCATAATTAACAATTTTCAGTATCCCCAGGCTAGGCTGCAGTTGTTTTGTAGCTAGAAGATCAAATACTTGATTTGAACTGAAAAATTCAGTAAAGACATCGAGTAATAAAGAAAGTACTTAGCACCCTGTTGCATCTTCTTGGCAGAGATGTTACTTTGCAACAAAAATATCACTTCGTGAGTCTCTAATCCAACACAGAGAGAGAGAGGAGAGGGAGAGGGAGAAAGAAGATGGAGAAGGAGAGAGACAGCAGAGGAGAAGGGAAGATGGCGAGCATGGAAGGCACTGATATAATTGGGTATTCACTGTTCTCAGATTAAAGCAGGAGTGAAAGGGGAAAATTTCAGAAACAAAACTTTGAAGAATAACCAAAAAATGGTTAACATTTGTTAAGTACTTGTTATGCCCAGCTCTGATCTCATCACTTTGCACTTATTAACTCATTATTCATTTTGAATGAGGTACTATTATTATACCCAAGCTACAGATGAGAAAACTAAGGTGCGCAGAGGTTAAGTATTTTATCTGCACTGTTAATGGATGCATGGTACTACCTCTCAGAGAAGCAAATGAAAAGTTAATCCAGAAAATAAATTAAGGGTTAATTTTAGCTAGGAGAGAAACTTTTCTTATATTTCAGTGGAAATGTGAGTATAGATTTAGAGGGGTTGGTGAATTTGTTTATGAGAAGAGGAAGTGGTAGTTCTCATCTGATAGCATCAATTTTCTCTCTAAATTTGAGACAAAGTCATCGGCTGAGATAGAGTGGGGGACTAGTGTTAGAAATTCAAAGAGAAAAGCGGCAGATGTGAAATATTCATTTCAGAGACTCCCTGTTGCTGTCAAGCCAATTCCTACTCATAGCAACCCTATAGAACAGAGGAGAATTGCCCCACAGTGTTTCCAAGAAGTGGCTGGTGGAGTCAAACAGCTGACCTTTTGGTTAGGAGCCAATTTCTTAATCACTGCGCCACCAAAGCTCCATTTCAGAGACTAGGAAAGAAAATCTACTAAAGAGATATATTCAAATTACTTGGCAGTTTATGAGTGACCATTGATATTTGTGGTTCTACGTTGAAAGTGAGCCCATCAGGATGATAAACTTTATGCAAGTAAGTAAAGAATAAGAATATTTTGGTTTATAGAGAAGCAAAGGAACAGAGAGAAATGGAGTGATTATTCTGGTAGACCCAGAATATAAGCTGAGTAAGGAAGGACATGAGAGCATGGAAGTGACTGACAGGGAAAAATAGTGGGGTGAGTGGGTTGGAGGTCTTGATGTGGTCAAAGTGTCCTTGCAATGCAAGTACTAGAGTAACAGAGTTGGAAAAATTCAAGGTCAGAGAACAGGATGCTTGAAACTGATATTTTCAAGGCTGTGCCATTACTTGTTGTCTGAGATGGGGAGAAGGAAATGATTTTGGAGGAGAGCATGTCAAGGAACTGAGAAGCCAGGATGCTGGGTGTGTCATCTTTGTGGATAATGAATCTCTAGGATGCTGAGAGGAGTAGTGGTAGAGAAGAATATAGTGGGCCACATGTTAAAATGACTAGTAACTGTTGAGTACAGGTGGGGAGGATAGTTGCCAGGAGTTCATAGATGGTAACAGTAAGGAAGGGGAAAGCTGGATAAAATGGGCTCCCAAAGAGCAGAGGTTTTTCAAGGAAGAGGGAGAAATAGTTTAGACGCATCAATGGAAGAAAAGGGGGATATTTATTTTATGCAATGAAAAATAATTCTGACTCCTATGAATACAAGTTTAAGTTTACTGGAAACCATGCATTTATATGCATGTACTAAAGTATACCAAAAACCCATTGCCAGCTTGTCAATTCTGACTCATAGCAACCCTATAGGACAGAGTAGAACTGCCCCATAGGGTTTCCAAGGAGCGGCTGGAAGATTCAAACTGCTGACCTTTTGGTTAGCAACTGAATTCTTAACCACTGTGCCACCAGGGCTCCTATGAACTAAAGTATGGACCTATAGAAAGCAAAAATATGTTTTTGCAAACTGATAGTATGTCAAGTTAGACAGCATTAATAGTATTAAAAAGGGAATGGTTGTCTCTGTATAACATGGCTACCAAGTTTAAGAAAATCTATAATATTTCATTTATAATTCTTAGGAATGATTATTCCTGCAAGAAATAAATGATGAAGATATAATAAAATTAATTCAGTGGGCCAATGTGCTTCCACATATGAACATATCTAATGTGAAATTGGCAAAATAGCATGAAATGAAATGAATGCATTCATTTTTATGTAACTAATATTTATTCTAAGCTTTGTTGTTTTTAAGTTTATATTAACACTGGGAATAAATATAATGAACAGTCACATAGGTTTGAGTAACATTTGAATAGTCAATCATCTAATTAACTAGTCACTTGCAAAGCAAAAAGGGTAATTGTATCTGTTGTTTAATTGCCGCATTTCAATTACACAGTTTTGGCTGGCTACATCTAAAAGGAAATAATAATATGAGATCATGAGAGCATTTCATAATAATGAGCAGGCTCTGGTTTCTATTTATTACATATACAAAGGATACTGGCAATAGTTTTGGAAAAATGAGCAAAGCTCTCAAAATAACTAGCACAGAGATACGAAACACTGGTATGAGGCAAATCAATTCTAATACCGTCTCCTGGGGGAAGAGGACAGAATTTCTTAAAGCTGTAAAGAAGGAATATGTGTCTCAGAATTATACAGTTTGAAGTAGTAACCTTTGCACCAAATCCCAGTTCCAGCCACATACATTCTTAAGAGGGAACATACCTTGGCTTATCAAAGACTCAGCTGTCATACCAGCCGTCATTGTACTCATATTCTAGCAGCCCCTCAGATACGGTCTTCCTTACACATGATGGGAAAAGATTCCAATGGTTGAAATTTTTCTTTGTAATTCTTCTGTGTGTTAAACATTTCTGCTTCCACATTCAAAATAAGAGATTTCAGGGAAAAATAAAATAGCAAGCCCCCAATGCTTTAAGGTTTATGAGTATTAGAATACTTTTTTTCTTCCCTAGACGCTTATATGTGGTAATGGGAATAGGAAAAAAAAAATACATAAAATAGTTGTAAAGAAAGGAGAGGGATCCCAAAAACAGAATCCATCTGGTTTGTATCTTCCCCCACTTTCTTTTTTCATAGAAGGCTAGTTATGCTCCATTAGTCAGGGTAACAACACTTAGGAACTGATTTTCTGTCATGCCATGTATCGCATGTAGAAGAGAATGTAACTTGTGATATGATGGTTAAGTGGAAACAATAACAGCAATATTACAATATAACCCTAGAACCCAAGAGCTGAAGGCCTTACAGTGGCTCACAAAGCACCCCCACCACACACACACTCACATCACCTCTCTGAATTCCTTTCCTACTACTCTCCCCCTTGCTACCTGCCCTCCAGCCACACTGGCCCCCCTGCCTTTCTTCAGTCATCCCTGCCATGTTCTTGCCTTGACACCTCTCCCTGGCCCTGGACCTTGTCTGCAACTCTCTTTCCTATATATCCACATGGCTAACTGCTTCACCTCCTTTATGTATTTGTTCCAGTGACCTTGTTTAAAATTGTCACCACCCCTACCCCTGACATCCCATACCTCCTTCTTTATCTTTTAACCATAGTACTTATCACCTTCTAACAGTAATATGATTTACTTTTTTCTTTTTTATTATCTATCTTCAACCCACCAAAATTTAAATCTCCATGAAAGCAGAGAATTTTTTTTGTCAGATATGTCCCAAGCTCCTGGAAAATGTTGGCATTTAATAAATATTTGTTGAATGAATGAATGGATGAATAACTGGTATTGTCACTATGTTTACTACTGTGTTAAGACTTCTACACACATATTGTTAAGGCTTCAAAAGCAATGTGAAAATTTTTTTAAGTTTGATTTCCTGAGGTGACAGGATTGTGAAGAAATGTTGTCCTTTTGTATTTAATTATTCATTCTAAAATATTTGTAATAATAAGAAGTTAAAACAAAAAATGAAAATTTGTGGGAAGTCTTTTCCCCCTTTTATAGAAAGCAAAGCTAAAATACCAAACTCATTGCCATCAAGTCGCTTCCGACTCATATCAACCCTATAGGACAGAGTAGAGCTGACCCATAGTTTTTCCTAGAAGCAGCTAATGGGTTCAAATCGCTGACCTTTTGGTTAGCAACCAAGTTTTAACCACTGTACACCAGGGCTCCTTATATAAAGCAGGCAATATTATTGTCTTAGGCTGGGTTCTCTAAAGAAGCAAACCCAGAGAAATGACTCATGCGATTGTGGAGGCTGATGAACCCAAATCAGCAGGTCAGACAACAGGCTGCTGGCCCACCAGTCTGCATAAGCTGGCCAGTCAGGTAGAAGGCAGGCTGCTGGCTCACAGGGCTGCAGAAGCTGGCGAATCCCAGAATCGGCAGGTCATACAGCAGGCTGCTGGCTCAGGTTCCAAGAACCACAGGTCAGATGATGACAAGCTAGATGCAGGGACCAGAGCAAGGGAGAACTTTGCCAGAGCCTCTATATATAGATTTTGGTTGCAGGTCACACTCCCAAGGAAACTCTCTTCACATCAGATACTTGAGAAAGGTGACTTGAGTAAGGTTGTGACTTGAGTAAAGGTGTGACTTGAGTAAGGTTGTGACTTGAGTAAGGGTATGACTCATGATATACCCTATGTTAATCCTGCCTCATTAACATATAAACCCAAAAAACCAAACCCATTGCCATCGAGTTGGTTCTGACTCATAGCAACCCTAGAGGACAGAGTAGAACTGCCCCATAGGGTTTCCAAGACGTGGCTAGTGGATTCAAACTGCCGACCTTTTGTCTAGCAGCTGAGCTCTTAACCACTGCACCACCAGGGTTCCCATTAACATATAGAGGTCAAGATTTACAACACATAATATCACCAAATGGAGGATAAATACATCAGATCACAAAATGGAGGATAATTAACAATCATGGCCTGGCCAAGTTGTCACATAACATTAACCATCACAATTATAAACAGATGTGATGGTCAAACCAGTACATTATTGCATACTCTGAAAGAGAGAAGGAATAGTTCGCTACTCAATATTTAATATATTTAACTACCTTTCAGCAAATTTTAGCCTGCATCAACCAAAACATACGGCATTGAGAGCCCCAGGCAGAAGAACGCATACTTTCTCTTTCTAATGCGTTCTAACTCTAAATTTATATGATAATTTGTTACCCGAAATACATATGGTTTCTAAAAAGAAATTCTATGCAGTGTTTGAGTTTATTTCCAAAAATGTTCCTTTACGTATTTCAATGTGCAGTATTACCTGAGATATCTTTTCTTTCAGTTAAAGCTAGATGATGAATAGGTCACAAGGCAACTCGCTAAAATCATGCTGTTAAGCAGGACAACATTAGGGCTTAAAGATAAACTAACATTTCTCACTTCTTTCTAATTCACGGTAATGAGTTTTACAGTATATTGAGTGCAGGCTATTATGTAAACTAAGTGATTATCAATGCACTGCATGAAAAAAAGTGATTCGAAGTCCCTACTGTCATTTCTGGTATTCTTTTACTGTTACCTTTCTTTCCATATGGTGGCTTGTTTAATTTAGTTTTATTTACTTTTTCTAAAGCATTGTATAAAAATTTTTTTTCTTAATTTTTAAAAAGTGGCTAGAGTAAGAATTTTCCTTACTAAGTATTCAAACAAGAACAAAAACTTTTACTTCACTCTGAATTTCTGGATAGTTTTTGAAACAAACAAAATAGTAATGTTCATATTCATGATTTTACCTACTTTTTACATATTCGACATGAAAATGAAAGGAATTCAGAATAAAACAAAAAATATAAAAAGCTTTCATAAATAAAGTGGTGTTTTAAGTGCACCTTAAAGGTAGTATTTTATGTTAATAGAACATTTACTGGAAAAAAAATTATGTCACAAAAAGCTCAGATTATGTTCAAAGGAAAATGAAAATAAAAAAGGTATACCTAGATAGCAGTCCTCAAATAGAGTTTCTCATACAGCAAATATTTAATAAATATTTTGGGAAATAAATTTGTTCTTTACTTATTTCATTTGAATATAGGGGGATAATTGTTTTAAAGTTCATTGAGGAATAATTTAAATTCAGCAACATTCACCTTTTTTAGTGTATAGATCTATGAGTTCTGACAAATGCATATAGTCATGTAATCATCACTAGAGTCCAGATAGACAACAGTACCATCCCTCCCAAAAATTCTTTCAAGTACTGTGATAGTTAAGGTTGTGTGTCAACTTGGCTAGGCCATGATTCTCAGTGGTTTTGGCAGTTATGACGTAGTTTGGCAGTTGTATAAGTTGTATAATGATGTAATCACTTCCATAATGAGATCTGATATAACATGATCACCTCCATGATGAGATCTGCTGTGAGTAGCCAATCAGTTGAAAGGGAGTTTCCTTGGGGGTGTGGCCTGCATCCAATATATGGGGACTTTCTGGCAAAGCTTACAGGCTTTTGCTTCACTCTGGATCCTGCATTCGACTCATCAGCATCTGACCTCCAGTTCTTGGGACTTGGACCAGCAGTCTTACTTGCTGATCTTGGATTTGTCAGCCTTCACAGCCGTGAGACAACAGCCTGCGGTCTGACCTGTGGATCTTGGGTTCCTCAGCCCCTGCAGCTACATGAATCCGAAGTCTCCAGCCTGACTTACAGACTTGGGGCATTCCAGTCTCTACAACCGTGTGAGCCATTTCCTTGAGATAAATCTCTCTCTCTCTGTATGTGTGTGTGTATATATATATATATATATATATATATATATATATATATATATGTATGTATATACTCATTTTGCTTCTCTAGAGAACCCAGCTTAGACAGGTACCTTTCCCTAGCCACAGTCACTGCCAGCTACTGATTTGTTTCCTGTCACTATAGCTTTGCCTTTTTATTCATTTTCAAATGTTGAGCCAGCCTTGCATTCCTGGTATAAATTTCACTTGGTTCTGATGTACTATTCTTTTTATATATTGCTGGATTTGATTTGTCAATATTTTGTTGAGGAATTTTATATACATATTCATGAAGCCTATTGATCTGTAATTTCCTTTTTTTGTACTGTCTCCATCTGGTTTTGGTAACAGAATAATACTGGCCTCATAAAACAAGTTAGGAAGTGTTCCTTCATTTTTGTATTCCTTGGAAAATTTTTTGTGAAATTGGTATAATTTCATCCTTAAATGTATGACAGAATTCTCAGTAGAAGCCATCTAGATCTGAAATTTTCTTTACTGGAAGGTTGTAAACAACAAATTCAATTTCTTTAATAGATATTGGACTATTCAGATTATCCATTTCTCCTTCAGTGTGCTTTGGTAGTTTTTGTACTATATTTTTATGCAAATACTGTGAGCCTTCTACGTTTGTTTGCCAACCTCCCTCTCCTCCTGTGACATATTTTCATAAGCATCGCTATGTCAGTTTTTTAAAATACTTTGCTGTAAAAAATTAGCATAGTGTGCTTACAAAAATACCTCATGGGAAGATGGTACGCTTGGCAAACAAATGTAGAAGGCTTGCATTATTTGTATAAAAATATGATATTTAAAGAAGTTTGTCCATTTCTTCTAAATCGCCAAATTTATGGGCATAAAATTTATATTAATATTCCCTTATTGTCCTTTTAATGTCTGTAGGTTCTGTAGTGATGTTCCTTCTTTTATTCAAAAGATTGATAATTTGTCTTCTCTCTTTTCTCCTTGATCAGTCTAGCAAGAATTTTATCAATCTTATTGATCTTTTTTTAAAAAAAACTGTTTTGTTTCATTTCTATTATTTTTCTGTTTTTGATTAAACTGTTTTCTACTCTTACTTTATAATTTCTTTCCCTGTTTATGTTGGGTTTAATTTTTTTTTTTTCATAGTTTCTTAAGGTAGAATCCTAGATAATAGATTTAAGACCTTTCTTCTTTTCTAAAATAAGCATTTGATGTGTAAATTTCTCTCTAATCACAATTTAAGAAGTAATATTCCACAAAGTTTGTGTCATGAATTGAGTTGTGTCTCCAAAAAATATCTGTCAGCTTGGCTGGGTCATGATTACTAGTGTTGTATGATTGTGTAATCTGATGTGATTTCCATATATGTCATAAACTCTTATCACTATGATGAGATTATATATGATCTCCTTATGTGTTGTAAATTCTATCACTGTGATGAGGTTATACCAATGAGGTTGACAAGATTAGGTAGTGTCTTAATCCAATCTCTTTTGAGCTATAAAAGAGAGAAGCGGGAGCAGAGACACATGGGAACCTCACACTACTAAGAAAGCAGTGCCGGGAGCAGAGCATGTCCTTTGGACCTGAGGTTCCTGTGCTGAGATGCTCCCAGACGGAGGGAAGATTGATGACACGGACCTTCCTCCAGAGCTGACAGAGAAAGTGTTCCCTTGGAGCTGACGCTCTGAATTTGGACTTGTAGCCTACTGGACTGTGAAAGAATTAACTTCTCTTTGTCAAAGCCATCCACTTGTGGTATTTCAGCACTAGATGACTAAGACAGTTTGATACAATGTGTTTTCATTTTCATTCAATTAAAATATTTTATAATTTCCCTGTGACTTCTCTTTGTCTCACAGACTGTTTAATTTCCAGATATTAAAGGATTTTTCAACTGTCTTTCCATTATTGATTTCTAGTTTACTTCCATCATGGTTTGAGAACATACTGTAAGATTTAAATTATTTAAAACCTGTTAAGACTTTATGCATTAGAATATGATCTATTTTGGTGAATACCCCATGAGTACTTGAAAAAATATGTATTCTGATATTGTTGTGTAGAATATAAATGTCAATTAGTTTATGGAGGTTGATAATGAGGAGACCGTTAATAATGTTGCTCAGATCCTCTATATCAATACAAATTATTTGTCTACTTTTTCTATGGATTACTGAGAGAGCAGTGTTGAAATCTCCAAAATTGATTGCAGGTTTGTCTATTTCTCCTTTCAGTTCAGTCAGTTTTTGCTTCATGTAATTTGATGTTTTGTTGTTAAGTGCATACACATCTAGGAACAGTATGTCTTATTGTTTAATTGAACCTTTATAATTATGTAATATACTTCTTGATCTGAAGGCTACGTTTTCTGATACTATTATAGAATAGTCATTCTAGCTTTCTTTTGATTAGTGTCAGCGTGGTATACTTTTTTCATCCTTTTAATCTATGATTGTCTGGATGTATAAAGTTGGGCCTTGCTTTTTTGTTCAATTTGACAATCTGTCTTAATTAGTGTGTTTAGCCATCTTCATAATATGTAAATATTGATATAGTTGGACTAAAATCTACCATCTTGCTATTTGTTTTCCTTGTTCCATCTGTTCTTTGTTCCTTTCTGCTGCTTTTTTTTTTGCCTAATTTTGATTTTAGTAATTTACATCATTTTATTTTATATCTATGATTAGCTTATTATATATTGCTCTTAATTAAAAAAAAAAACAAAACTCTAATTGTTGCCCCACTAAAAACCCAGGGTTTTCAGTGTACATCTTTAATTAATAACAGTGGGCTTTCAAATAATACTACACTGCTTCATTTAGAGTACAAGAATCTTAAAATAGCAAACTCTCAATCCTCCCTCTCATCTTTGGTGCAACTGATGTCATCCATTTTACATTTATATATACTATGAATCCAAAATGCATTGCTACTATATTTTCATTAGACATTCCATTATTTTCTAGAGCAATTAAAAATAAGGAAAATGCCTTTTATATTTACTTTTATTTTAATTATTCCTGGAATTCTTCATTTGTAGCTGTGTGTGTGTGTGTGTGTGTGTGTGTGTGTAGATCCAAGTATTTGTTTAATATCATATAGTTTTTGCTTAAAGATTTTTTTTTTTAACATTTCCTGTGGTGCAGGTCTGCTGGTATTAAATTTTCCAGTTTTTGTTTTATTAATCTGAAAAAGGCTACTTGGTTGACCTGTGACGTCAGGTGTATGTTGGGTTCAAGTAAAGTTATGATTTTGAAGTTTTTCCAGGTTTTTCTGTTGTTGTTGTTAGTCTGGATACAATGCTCTTTCCAGCTTTCTACATTCTAAGCAGACATGGAGACCCCAGGACATCTGTCTGAGTGAAAAGCGATGTTATTTATAATTACACGGACGAGCAGGTGTGAACAAGGACTGTTCCAGGCAAACAGGGAAGCATGACCATTCTACTTAGAAGGATCTTTTTTCTATGTTCCCGGGACTTTACTTAACTTTTCTTTATTTGAAATGCCGGAGCTCTGCAGGTAAAAATCTCTTTATTCAGGTCCATTCTTTACACAAGTCTTCCTAATAGACTTGTCTGATCTGATTTGCCAATACCTTATCTGCAGTTTTTGCACAATATTTATAAGTGATACTGAGTGATCTTTCTTTTTTTTTTTTTTTCCTCCGGTGGTTGTGGTTGATTATCCTGGCTACAAAAATGCTGTTATTTAATTGAGAAACTGTCCTACTTTGTATACACCCTAGACATTTTTAGGTAAAATATGAATTATATTGTTAACAAAAAGTTTGAAATAACTCACTTTTAAGTTCTTTAACTGTTAGAGCCAGTCTCTTTAGTGATGGGTGAGATTGCTTTTGACAATTTTCAGTTAATCTATTCAGCCTTATTACTTCATCTTGAACAAGTTTTAATTAAGTGTAAGTTTCTTAAAAATCATACATTTTACCATGATTTTTAAAAGCTTTTCACCATTGTGCTACATATAACATTCAATTATAACTATAGCTTTTACATCTCTTATTTTTATTCTAAATGTTTTATACATATTTTCTTTTTTCTTTCACTAACCGAAGAAAAACCCACCTCTAGTAAGAAAATAATTATCAGTTATACTACTTTTGGTTTTCTATTCCAGTGATGCCTGCTTTAATCCTTATTAAGTCCTTCATCGTGCTATGCCTTGTTATGATCATTATGCTTTTTGTATATCCATGAGTTGTTACTCTTGGTTATTTGATTTTCCTTTTTTCTTGATTAATAATAAACACCCTTTGGTTGGGAATTTTCTTCCAAACACAACTTTGATTATAAGTTTCCATATGTAGGGCTGTCAGGTAAATTTTTTGTGAGTTTTTAATTGTAGTTTTGGTTTCCTCTTTTGTTTAAAATATTATTTAGGAGAGTTGGTTTTCATTTTTTTTTCCTATATTTTTCCCTTCCCTCTGTCAGACATCTTTTCATTCAGTCAGTGGGTTAGGAAAGAGTGAATTTTCAATGGGCCAGCTCTAGAATTTGTTTTGATTCATATTTATTTGTTTTGACTCCAAATTTACTTTGATTCATATTTACTTGTTTTGATTCAAAATTTACTTCAATTCATATTTCATTGGCTAGAATTCAGTCATGTGGACAAGAAAGACTGGGAAATGGGAATAACAGTGTGCCTAGGATGATTAGGGACCAGGTTTTGTTGAGCAATAGTAGTCTCTGTCATATAATTCTCAACTGAAATAAATTTTCCCTGATCTAAGATTGATTCTCTTGTGAGAACAAAAACTTTTTTCTTTTTTTTTTCAATGCTTCCTTTTCCTATTTCACAAATAATTTACTTCTTAGGGGATTAAAAATATATTTCATCAGAATGATTCCCTGTGTTTTTGGACAACCAAGTCTTTTCATAGGTCTGATAATTTTCTTATAGTTTAAAAGGGAGCTCTGTCTCTGTACCAGGGCATAGTGGTGGCATAGTGGTTAAAGCGCTCGGCTGCTAACTGAAAAATTGGTGGTTTGAACCCACCAGCCACTCCTTTGGAGAAAGCTATGGCAGTCGGCTTCCCTAAAGATGACAGCCTTGGAAACCCTATGGTGCAGTTCTACTCTGTCCGGTAGGGTCGCTATGAGTTAGAATCAACACGACGACAGTGGGGTATCTTTGAACCCTTTTTCCCCTGGCACTCAAATAATTTTACCCTTCTAAGTTCTCCTTGTGTCACAGGAGAGATAAGTCTATTGACAACATACTCCAGCTCATTTGCCCACAGGGAATTTCAGGCTGGAGTCTAGACAGGCACACAACTATTTTCATACATAAAGTTGATGTAAAATTGTTTCATGCGACAGCAGCAGAGCTGAGCATTTTCAACAGAGACTATATGACCTACAAAGTCTAAACATTTACTGTCTGACTCTTTTTAGAAAAAGTTTGCTAACCTATGGTCTAGAAGTTGTAGAGTGTAGAAATTGTAGGCCTTAGAGTCCAGAAAGGTGAAAGTGTGTCTGAAGTAGCAATTAGGAGATATCTAGCCCCTAGAGCAACAAAGAATAAGTCTACTCCACATTCTTTTTAGATTGATTTTCTTTATATGAAACTTTCCCCATTCATTCGCTCATTTTTCTTATGGCATGACTCTCACCAACTTAATCAAAATGAAATTTCATTCGTGTCACTATTAAAATGTGGCTCTGAATTGAACACTTCTAGTTATATACTTCATTAAAATACATATAAATAGTTCAAAAATTTTCCAATAATTTCTTTACATATCTACCTCTTTAACATGCAGGAATCTGGGTGTAGTCTGTCTGATCACAATTTCCAATTTGGAAATAATGTCACAAATTTTTCCCTATACATTTTGGAAGGAAGTAAGTGAGCAGAGCTCTCATTCTTGCCTAAAACTCCTCATGCCCATTTATTTCCATTTGCTTTTCAGGCAACTGGCAGGAATGGCTTACCTGTGAATTTTCTTTTATGAATCAAAGTCCAACAAAAACATCAACAGATTTTTAGGTTACAAATAATAATCTACTTTAACAGGCAGATGTTGACACTATTTTTAAAAAAATAAACTAGATTGGAAATATCTCCTGCAATTCCATTTTTCTTTCATGGGTTAAAAAAATAATTCAGGGTTTTAGCCAAAGTAGTTTTTCAAGCATAATTATATTTATATTCCTCTGAGCAATAACATGTGAAAAACTCATTTTAAGTAATAGATTCTCTGAGCTGAAGCCTTATTTTTTGCTTGATTACATATATATATGTATGTGTGAGTATAAGTATATATTTTATATTTATAAATACTTTTTCTGTGACTTTCAGTTACACATAGTATTAAAAACCGTGGTTTAATACTTTAAGTACAAACCAAACCAACTGAAAATTTTAAGAATTGTCCTGTAATTTATATTATCTTGTATTTTAAGTCCTTTTCCCTCTTCATGGTCCAAAGTTTCTATAAATAAACCAACCCCTGTGTCCATTCTTTCACATAATCTATCTAAGGGTGGAATAATGGTACTGATAGACATTTTTATTTCATTTATATGTCTAGATTTAACACAGATGTGTATTATTATATAGTGTCTTCCTGTAGAGGATAGGAGGAGTCCTGGGGGCACAGTGGTTAAGTGCTTGATGCCAAGTGAGAGGTTGTCGGGTCAAACCCACAGCTGCTCCATAGGTGAAAGACGCTGCACTCTGTTTCCATAAAGATTACAGCCTTGGAAACCCTATGGGGTGGTTCTACTCTGTCCAATAGGGTCACAATGAGTCGGAATCAACTCGACGTCAATAGGTTTGATTTTTTTTTTTTGGTTTTATTCTTGCTCCAGTTCAGAAGAAAATCATGAAACCAGAATCAGGTTCCATAAACTACAGATAGAAATTTATGACCATCGGTTTGCAAAGTCAAGAATGAGAACAATGAAGGTCAGATTCAAGGAAAATGTATGAAGAAACCACAATCATGAAATCTTAGAATAAGAGTTAAAATATTAATTTTATAATCATATAATTTAAAAATAATTTTGACGCTTACATTGTTTTATAACCATATATGGTAGGCCAAATATTGGCCTCCCAAAGAGGTCCCTCTCTTAATTCCTGGAACCTGTGAATATGTTACCTTACATAGCAAAAAGGACTTTGCAAATGTGATTAAGTTAAAGACCTTCAGATAGTGAGATTACCCAGGTAGGTTCAATATATTCACAAGGGCTTTTAAATGTGGAAGACAGACGCAGAAGAAAGTGAAAGGGAGACATAATTACAGAAGAATGAACAGAGAGATGCAACGTTGCCGGCTTTAAAGATGGATGAAGAGGACCATGAATGTGGGTGGTTTCCGGAAGCTGGAAAAGGCAAGGAAAGGAATCCTCCCCTAGAGCCTCCAGAAAGGAACGCAATCCTGCTGACACCTTAGTTTTATCCCAGTGACACCCGTGTTAGACCTCTAACCTACAGAACTGTAAGATAATACATTCGTATTATTTTAAACTACTAAAGTTTGAGGTAATTTGTTACAGCAGGAGTAGAAAACTAATATCACTGATAACTTTCTTAATACCACTGCTTCCCAGTTCCTGTGTTTTCTATTTTGATTCAACTCTTGCTCTAAAGGATCATGAGTTTTTTTTTCCAGGAATGTACTTGAGTGGAATTTTCTAGATCTTTCCATATATAAGAATAACTTTCAGCTACCCATGTCCATAAACAGCAACTTGACAGTATAAAATTTTGGGGTCGCTATCTTTTATTCCCATCACAGTCTGGATTTTGATCCATTTTCTCTTTTCTCCCAGCACTTTTTTTTCCTCTCTGCCTCTCTTTATCTCTGTGTTTACACTACCAAACCAAACCAAACCCATTGCCACTGAGTCGATTTTGACTCATAGAAACCCTATAGGACAGAGTAGAACTCGCCTAAGGTGCACCTGACCCAAGCCATGGTATTTTTAATCACCTCATATGCATGTGAAAACTGGAAAATGAATAAAGAAGACCGAGAAACTGATGCCTTTGAATTATGGCGTTGTCGAAGAATATTGAATATGCCACGGACCTCCAGAAGAACGAACAAGTCTGTCTTGGAAGAAGTACAGCCATAGTGTTCCTCAGAAGCAAGGATGGGCTGAAACATAGCAATGTTGTGAGGATGGCACAGGACCAGGCAGTATTTTGTTCTGTTGGTGGCTATGAATTGGAACCAAGTTGACAGCACCCAACAACAACATGTGTGTATAGATATATATGTATATATATATATATATATATATATATATATATATATATATGCGTGTGTGTGTGTGTATATATATATGGAGCCCTGGTGGCGTAGCAGTTAAGAGCTCAGGCTAACCAAAAAGTCAGCGGTTCAAATGCACCAGCCACTCCTTGGAAACCCTATGGGGCAGTTTTACTCTGTCCTATAAGGTTGCTATGAGTCAGAATCAACTCAATGGCACACAGCAACATATATATATACATATATATATATATACATATATATATATACACATACATATATACATATATATACGTATATATATACATATATATACGTATATATATACATATATATATATATATATATATATACAGAGACAGAGAGAGAGAGGGTTGCTATGCGTCAGAATTGACTTGACGGCAACGGGTTTGGTTTTTTTGGTGTATGTATGGGAATCCTGGTGGTGAGGTGGCTAAGAGCTATGGCTGCTAACCAAAAGGTTGGCAGTTCAAATCCACCAGCCGCTCCTTGGAAACCCTATTGGGGCAGTTCTACTCTATCCTATGGGGTCTCTAAGAGGCAGAATCAACTTGACGGCAACGGGTTTGGTTTTTTTTGTTTTTATATATAAATATATATGTGTGTGTATATATGTAGTTTCCTAATATCTACTTGATCTTGCTTTTTGACATTTTTATATTCTATTTTCCTGCTCACTAGTCAACTGGGAGGGAGGGAGTTAGACATGGCAACTCATGTTAACGTTACAGAAAATTAACTATTACTCTTGAAGTAAGTTTTCCTTCTCAAGCTTATCTTATGCTCAATAAGGTCTTTATTGTTTTAAAATTATAAATCTAAATTTTTTCTAATGCTTTCACATTATGACAAAGCTGTGAATGGGAATCGTTTTCCATTTCTTAAACTTCTCAAATCTTATTTCTACTGCTTTAGAATCTGTTTAAGGTCTAGTAATTTCTAAAAATACTTTGCTCTATTAACCTAAAATCATCTAGCATTACTTTATGACAATAGCAATTAAAATGAAGGCAGGTTTTGTATCTATTTAATTCTTACATTTTCAGCTGCAGCCCAATCCCCCTGAAAAACTGTTCAACACTTTAAATAGGTAGTTCGATATAGTGGAATTGGAGTCCCTCAACAATATGAAGCAATATAGAAGGTATAAAAAATAGTTTCAAGGGGATCTCCTTCCAATTGAGGTAAAACAGACGCTGAATACATTTTAAACATTGTCAGTCTCATGTGTCCAACTTTGTCCCACAGAGCTAACAATAAAATAATCAGACTTCTAAAGTTTCCCTTTTAAATCACTGAAGGTAATTGTTTTGTGGTATGAAATTTTTATTTTGGATCATCTACTGATTTATAAGATACAATCAATTTTTACATTTCTTAGTTCTTTTTTTATGAATTTCCAAAGTTGTAACATAAAACTTGAAGTGAAAAGACTCTGAAATGAGCTTTATTGCCAATTCCTTGTTAAAATCAATTATATTTATAATATCTAGAATAACATTACAAAATCATTGAAAATTGCAAACACGAAGGCAGTAAGAGCTTATGGAAGGGCCGAAGGCCTACTTCTGGCTCTAATAATAGTTGGAAAAAATCTATGTTTCACTTTAAAAATTAGGACACTTGTCTTTTGAGTTCTCTCAGAAAGACAGAATTTATGTATATTCAGAGTAGGCATTCACCCAAGGAGAAGGATTTAAGGAGTCCTGGAAGGAATATACTGGCCTCCTCTGATAATTGCTTTTGCTTTGGTCTAGTTGTGCTGACTTCCCTTATACTGTCTGCTATCCTTCCCTTCACCAAAGTTGACACTTGTCTTCTACCATCTAGTTAGTGATTTCTTCGCCCTCTCCCTCCTTGCCCTCATAATCATCAGACTGTTTTTTCTGTATGTAAACCTTTTCTTGAGTTCTTATAATAGTGGTCTCATACAACATTTGTCCTTTTGTGACTGATGCATTTCACTCAGCATAATGCCCTCCAGATTCATCCATGTTGTGAGATGTTTCATGTATTCATCATTGTTCTTTATCATTGCATTGTATTCCATTGTAAGTTGTTTATCCATTCATCTGCTGATGGGCATTTAGGTTGTTTCTATCTTTTTGCTATTGTGAATAGTGCTGCAATGAACATGGTCATGCAGATGTTTATTCATGCGATGGCTCTTATTTCTCTAGGGTATATTCGTAGGAGTAGGATTGCTGGATCGTATAGTATTTCTATTTCTAGATTTTTAAGGAAGCACCATATCATTTTCAAGAGTGGTTATACCATTTTATATCCCCACTAGCAGTGCATAAGAGTTCCAATCTCCCCACAACCTCTCCAACATTTGTTATTTTCTGTTTTTTTGATTCGTGTCAGGAGTGTCAGGGTGAGATGCTATCTCATTGTAGTTTTGAGTTGCAATTTTCTATCAGCTAATGATAGAGAACATTTCCTCATGTGTCTGTTAGCCGCCTGAATGTCTTCTCTGGTAAAGTGTCTGTTTATATCCTTTGCTCATTTTTTTAATTGGGTTATTTATCTTTTTGTTGTTGAGGTATTGAAGTAGTCTATAGATTTTAGAGATTAGACCCTTATCAGATACAATTTCACAAAACAATATGCGTATAAATTTTTGAATGAGAAATTAAAAACAAATTCTAGCGTTACCCATCTACTTATTTGTCCTGTGGGCAGATATCATTCCTCCCTCCCCTTTCCTTCTCTCCCTCCATTTCTCCCTCCCTCTCTTCGCTCTTCCTTCTATTCTATTCTCCTGTTCTCCTGTATATCAGAGTAATCTAGAAGAGCAAACAGCATTTAGCAAGGCATTAAGCATACTAAATAAACACAGATTGAAGTGGGTTATTTTGCTTTGTATCACTGTCTTAAAATACCAGTATTCCTGGGAAAGTTGAGATGTTAAGTCTCTATCACGGTGGTTATCAAAATTTATTATGCATAAAATAATCTGGGAGGCTTGTTAAAATGCAGATATCCCATGTTATCAGAAGGGACCAGTTCCTGGAGAGGGACATCATGCTTGATAAAGTAGAGGGTCAGTGAAAAAGAGGAAGATCCTCAATGAGATGGATTGAGACAGTGACTGCAACAATGGGCTCAAACAGCAACTATTGTAAGGATGGTGCAGGACTGGGTAGTGTTTCATTCTGTTGCACATAGGATCTCTATGAGTCAGAATCAACTCAAGGACATGTAAACATGTTCACTGCTACTTTTTTCACGATAGCAAAAAAGTAGAAACAACCTGAGTGCACATCAACCGATCAATGGATAAGAAAATTGTGGTATATACATACAATGGAATACTATGCAACCATAAATAACAGTGATGAGTCCATGAAATATAACATTATGCCTGGAGAGCATAATGCAAGTGAAATAAATCAAGCATATGAGGGCAAATATTGTTTGATTCCTCTTTTTTAAGACAAGAATAGATAAGTACAGACAGATCAATAATTGTTGGTGGTTACCAGGGAGAGGAAGAGGGGAGGGGAAAGCACACTGTAGCTTGTAGACTCTTGTTATTTTTGGTGACAGGAAAACTGATGCTGAATGTTGATATAGTGAGCACAGCACAACCAAAGTAAAAACAAGTGTTTGAGCACATATGGCTGGGTATAGGCATATTGTGATACGAGTAGGTATAGGTGTGCATATAGATGAGACTATATATAAGTATCTATGCCCCAAAAATCCATTTCCTTCAAGTTGATTCCCACTTATAGAGTAGAAGTGCTGATAGGGTCTCTGAGGCTGTAAATCTTTACTGAAGCAGACCGCCACATCTTTCTCCAGCAGAAGTATCTATAGTTATGTGTAAATACAAATACGTGGGTGCAGGCACTTGTGTTCATTGAAGACAAAATATGGATACTCCTCAGACATAACCAAACACCTTCCAAGACTGGTTTTCTGGGTTTGAAGACTTAGGACCATAGTCTCATTGGACAACTCAGTCAACTGGCATAAGAGTTCACAAAAATCATGGTCTGCATTCTAGTGAAGTGAGTAGCATCTGGGATCTTAAAAGCTTGCTAGGAGCCATCTAAGACACAACTATGGGTCTCTACTCACCAGGGGAAAAACAGTAAGAAGTAACCAAAATCTCAGAGAAGAAACAAGTCTATATGACCCACAACCTCATCTACCCTGAGCCCAGAAGAGCTAGATGGTGCCTGGCTACCACCACTGACCGTTATGACCAGGGTCACAATAGTTGATCCCAGATAGAATGGGAGAAAAATATGGAGCAGAACACAAATTCTTACTTAAAAAAAAAAAAAAAAAAAAAACCAGACAAACCAGAGCAGTAGAGAACAAAGGACTCCCTGAGGCTATCTCCCTGCGACACTCTTTAAACCTGGAACAGAGCCTATTCCCTGAGATCACCTTTTAGCAAAATAGTGGACTGGCACACAGAATAAAGGATACTACCTGTAAGATCAGTGATCTACTTAAAAGCCATCAATATGAGACCAAAAGGTCAATAATTACTTAAAAGCAAAGAGGAGAAGATGAGGGGGCAGGGAAACTAGAGTACTGGAAAGGGAACAAACTGAACACAATTAAAGAGAATGTTGACACATTGTAATAAATGTAACTAATGTCACTGAACAATTTGTGTGGATATTGTCAAATGGGAACCTAACTTGCTGTGTAATCTTTCACCAAAAACTCAATAAAATATTACTAAAAAAAAAAAAAAAAAAATGCAGATATCCATATCCTACCCCCCTGAGATTTTGGTGCAGGTTATCCTTGATCCATACGCTCTGAAACCGCTTTCTAGTATGTTAATATGGACATATTTTATTACTTTCCAATGGAAAAAGATGAGAATTCCTCAATGGAGTCAAGGAAGAACAGGTTAGGCAAGAATGTGACTTTAACAACTGCCTTTGCTCCTCCATCTTCATTATTCAAGAATTTGGCTAAGAGAGTGGATTTTTAGAGAGGATGCTAAAGCAGTTTCTTTTTGCTTCTGTTATTAAGATCAGTGGGACCAACCACATAGCTTTAGTAAAGGTACCTCCTTCACACACACCCAGATAGTCACCAAGTTTGCTTGTCTCCCTTCCTTAGTGATTCGGTAGTCTTTCCCCAATTTCCGTGTCACTATCGCTGCTTTCATTCATGGTCTTAGCATTACTATTAGACTGTTGCAATGGAGTGACTTGCCTATGGACTTACTTTATCCCCTATATCCAAATGCTTTCTTAAATAGCTGATGAATGAGATTTCAAAACAGCATGCCTAAAGAACTCCTTCTGATGCTTCAACACCTTCTAAGGATTTTCACTAATTTCAGGATAAAACTCAAATAGCTGAGCCATTTGTAATTTAACTCTTGCCTTTTGCCCCACCCATACACTGACCTCCAGCCACACTGAACTATACCTATGTCTTTGGACAAAACACCCTTCCGCACATCCACAGACTTTGGCTTCTTCCCACCTTCTGTCTGGAGAACCAACCTCTCACCTTCTTTGGCTGCCTAATGTCTACCCATCTCTTTGGTTCACTCAGGTACCACATCCTTGGAGAACTTTTACTGACAAATCTGTCTTCGGTGCTCCCGTACCTTTATGACAACTCTTATCCCTGTGTTGTTGTTGTTAGGTGCTGTTGAGCCAGTTCCAACTCATAACAACCCTATGTACAACAGAATGACTCACTGCCTGATCCTGCACCATCCTCACAATAGTTGCTATGTTTGAGCCCATTGTTGCAGCCACTGTGTCAATCCATCTCTCTGAAGGGTTTAATCTTTTTCAATGACCCTCTACTTTACCAAGCATAATGTCCTTCTCCAGGGACTGGCCACTCCTGATAACATGTCCAAAGTATGTCAGAAGAAGCCTCGCCATCCTCATTTCTAAAGAGCACTCTGGCTGTACTTCTTCTAAGACAGATTTGTTTCTTCTTCTAGCAGACCATGGATATTCTTCACCAACATCATAATTCAAAGGCATAAATTCTTTTTTAGTCATCCATATTCATTGTGAAGCTTTTGCATGCATATGAGGCAATTGAAAATACCATGACTTGAATCAGGTGAACCTCAGTTCTGAAAGTGACATCTTTACTTTTTAACACTTTAAAGAGATCTTTTGAAGCAGATTTGCCCAATGCAATATAACCTTTGATTTCTTGACTGCTGCTTCCATGGATGTCGATGTGGATCAAATAAAATGAAATCCTTGATAACTTCAAATTTTTCTCCATAAACAATGATGTTGCTTATTGGTCCAATTGTGAGGATTTTTGTTTTCTTTATGTTAAGGTGTAATCCGTACTGAAGGCTGTAGTCTTTGATCTTCATCAGTAAATGCTTCATATACTCTTCACTTTCAGCAAGCAAGGTTGTGTCATCTGCATATTCCAGGTTGTTTATGAGTCTTCCTCCAATTCTGATGTCAGGTTCTTCTTCATATAGTCCAGCTTCTTAAATTATTTGCTCAGCAAACAGATTGAATAATTATGGTGAAAGGATACAACCCTGATGCATACCTTTCCTGATTTTAAACCACACCAAAAAAAAAAAAAACAAAAAACAGTTGTGTAGAGTCAATTCCAACTCAAAGCAACCCTATAGGACAGAGTAGAACTGCCCCCATAGGGCTTCCAAGGAGCAGCTGGTGGATTCGAACTGCTGACCCTTCGGTTAGCAGTCAAACACTTAACCACTGTGCCACCAGGGCTCCAAGAGTATCCCCTTACTCTGTTTGAATGACTGCCTCTTGGTCTGTGTACAGGTTTCTCATGAGTATAATTAAGTGTCCTGGAATTCCCATTCTTCACAACGTCATCCATAATTTGTTATTATCCACATGGTTGAATGTCTTTGCATCGTCAACAAAACACAGGTAAACATCTTTCTGGTATTCTCTGCTTTCTGCCAAGAGCCATCAGACCTCAGCAATGATATCCCTCATTCCACATCCTCTTCTGAATCCAGTTTGAATTTTTGGCAGTGCCTTGTCAATGTACTGCTGCAACTGTTTTTGAATTATCTTTAGCAAAATTTTACTTGCAAAGTGATATTAATGATATTGTTCAATAATTTCCATCTTCTGTTGGATCACCTTTCTTTGGAATGGGCACAAATACGAATATCTTTCAGTCAGTTGGCCAGGTAGTGTCTTCCAAATTTCTTGGCATATACAAGTGAGCGCTTCCAGCATTGCAGTCATTTGTTGAAACATCTCTATGGGTAGTCTGTCAACTCTTGGAGCCTTATTTTTCACCAATGCCTTCGGTGCAACTTGGACTTCTTCCTTAAATACTACCGATTATTGATCATATGCTACCTCCTGAAATGGCTAAATGTTGACCAGTTCTTTTTGGTACTGTGACTCTGTGTATTCTTTCCATCTTATTTTGATGCTTCCTGTGTCGTTCAATATTTTGCCCACAAAATCATTCGATATTGCAACTTGAGGCTTGAATTTTTTCTTTAGTTCTTTCAGCTTAATCAATGCCGAGCAAGTTCTTCCTATTTGGTTTTCTAGCTCCAGAACTTTGCATATTTCATTATAATACTTTACTTGGTCTTCTAGAGCCATGCCTTAAAATCTTCTGTTCAGGTCTTTTACTTCATCATTTCTTCCATTTGCTTTAGCTGCTCTACATTCAAGAGCAAGTTTCCGAGTCTCTTCTGACATCTACTTTGGTCTTTCCTTTCTTTCCTGTCTTTTTAATGACCTTATGCTGTCTTCATATATGATGTCTGTCATGGATTGAATTATGTCCCCCCAAACATGTGTGTATCAATTTGGATGGGCCATGATTCCCGGTATTATGTGGTTGTCCTCCATTTTGTGATTGTAATTTTATGTTAAAGAGGATTAGGGTGGGATTGTAACATCCTTACTAAGGTCACATCCTTGATCCAATGTAAAGGGAGTTTCCCTGGGATACGGCCTGCACCACCTTTTATCTTACAAGAGATAAAAGGAAAGGGAAGCAAGCACAAATGTGTAGAATTACCCAATGTGTCACTTCCTAGAACATGCAATTGTTTATAAGAGGTAGGCAAGACTTCTCAGGCTGTGTTTATTTTTCTCATTTTAGACACAATGACTGCAGCCTTCACAGTGTTCACTTTTCCAGAAGCTTCTCAATTATCAAATGTGTGTGGACCCAATTGTGTCCCTTCCTTTTTCAAAGTTATGCTTTGGGGGAGGGGAGGTGGAAAGAGCAACACAATGTACAAATGGTCAAACTCTTTGCCTGATCATCTGCTATGCAATACAAGAAGTATGTTAGATTACTCCCTAATAATCATTCTGAAGAAAATATTCTGCAAGTTGTAGCTCAGTGCATTTTAACAGTTTGGGGAAAGACGATTTTCCAGGGGGGCAGAGAGGAGGAGAACAAAAGTATCAGCATCTCCTTTACTTGGGGCCGAAGTGGATTTTTTCTCAGGTGTTTTTCCTTCCCAGATCTTGGTGGGAGGATGGGTCACTGTATACATTGGGACTTTTATTGTTGGCAGGGCTATGGTTTGAATCCAGAGGAGATAAAGAAGGCATATTGCCCATTCAGTTAAAACTAAAGAGGCTGGACCCTGCAAAAAAAAAAAAAAAAAATCATCTCTATGAGACCAAACAGTCAACAATTACTTTAAAACAAAGATGAGAATGTATGCGGGCAGGGAAACTAGATTAATGGAAATTGAACTACCAGAACAGAAATATTGAGAATGTTCACGCATTGTGAAGAATGTAATCAATGTCACTGAACAATTTTTGTAGAAATTATCGAATGGGAACCTAAACTGCTGCTTAAACCTTTGCCAATACCACAATATTATTAAAATTAATTAAAAAAAAAAAAAGGAAAGGGAAGCAAGCAGAGAGTGGGGGGCCTCCTACCACCAAGAAAGCAGTGCCAGGAGCAGAGTGTGTCCTTTGGACCTGGGGTTCCTACACAGAGAAGCTTCTAGTACACGGGAAGATTGATAAAAAGGACGTTCCGCTAGAGTCAACAGAGAGAGAAAGCCTTCCCCTGGAGCTGACTTCCTGAATTTGGACTTCTAGCTTACTAGACTATGAGAAAACAAATTTCTCTTTGTTAAAGCCATCCACTTGTGGTATTTCTGTTATAACAGCACTAGATGACTAAGATAGTGTCTTTTGATGTCATCCCATAACTCATCTGGTATTTGGTCATTAGTGTTCAATGCATCAAATCTATTCTTGAGATGGTCTCTAAATTCAGGTGGGATATATTCAAGGTCGTACTTTGACTCTTGTGGACTTGTTTTAATTTTTTTCAGCTTCTACTTGAACTTGTGTATGAGCAATTGATGATCTGTTCTGCAGCCAGCATCTGGCCTTGTTCTTACTGATGATATTGAGCTTCTCTATAGTCTCTTTCTGCAGATGTAATCGATTTGATTCCTGTGTATTCCATCCAGAATGTCCACATGTATAGTCACCATTTATGTTATTGAAAAAAGGTATTTGCAATGAAGAAGTCATTGGTCCTGCAAAATTCTATCCTGTGATCTCTGGTGTCATTTCTATCACCACACCCATTATTTTCCAACTACCAATCCTTCTTTGTTTCCAACTTTTGCATTCCAATCACCAGTAATTGTCAACGCACATTGATTGCACGTTTGATCAGTTTCAGACTGCAGAAGTTGGCAAAAATCTTCAATTCCTTCATCTTTGGCCTTAGCAGCCGGTGCATAAATTTAAATAATAGTTGTATTAACTGGTCTTCCTTGTAGGTGTATGGACATTATCTTATTATTGACAGTGTTGTACTTCAAGATAGATTCTGAAATGTTGTTTTGACAATGAATGCAATGCCATTCCTCTTCATTCCCGGCATAGTAGACTGTATGATTGTTCAATATAAATGGCCAATACCAGTTTACTTCAGCTCAGTAAAGCTTAGGATATGGACGTTTATACATCCCATTTCATTTTTGACAGCTCCCAATTTTCCCAAATTCATACTTTGTACATTCCACGTTCCAATTGTTTGTTCCAAGATGTTTGCAGCTGTTTCTTCTCATTTTGAGTCATGCCACATTAGCAAATGAAGGTCCGAAAGCTTTACTCCAGCCACATCATTAAGGTTGACTCTACTTTGAGGAGGCAGCTCTTCCCCAGTCATGTTTTGAGTGTCTTCTAACCTGAGGGGCTCATCTTCTGGCACTATATCAGACAGTGTTCCACTGCTATTCATAAGATTTTCACTGGACAATTTGTTTAGAAGTAGATTGCCAGGTCCTTCTTCCTAGTCTGTCTTAGTCTGGAAGCTCTGCTGAAACCTGTCCCATGGGTGACTCTGCTGGTATTTGAAATACCAGTGACAACTCCAGGATCACAGTAACATGCAAGCCACCATAGTAAGACAAAGTAACAGATGAGTGGTGGTTTATCCCTGTAAGAGTTGGTTTATCTACCTGTAGTGAGTTTGAGGGATTTAGGGTCTGATCATGGAAAAAGATATGACTATAAGATAACAGTGTTGTAAATCAAGCTATTTACTTGAACAAATGCATTGACAGATGTTGCATGTGGGGGAAGTCCCTTATAGCAGGCGACTCTCCTAATACAAGAGGTGTAGGGTGGCCACCAGTAAGGGAAAAGGTTAAGGGAACTCTTCAGGGAGAGAGGAATTGGAGAGGAGGCTTGTATGTCTAGGTGATGTTGCTCAGCAGACAATGGGGGAATCACAGTCCTAGAGCTCCTAAGACCAACAACAGCTTGGAGATCTTTACAACTATAGGGTTTATCTTATCAAAGGTTAGCAGATACAGGGTGCAGTTTCATGGGATACGCAAAACAGGCAGATTTTAAATGGCTAAAAATATGCTTATGTGGACTATTTTTAAAACAATCCGATGTGTTAAAATCTGAGTTTGGTGCCAGTGAACTTTTATGCTAACGGGTCCCAGCCTGCTGTGAAGAAATAAACAACCAGGGGCCAATACAGAGGCCAACTTTTATATAATAGTGCTGTGAGGGTAGAAATGATGTCTGTTTATGTCCATACATCCAGTATCAGGAACAGGGAATGGTGGCTAGTAGGGATGAATAAGTGCTAGATAAAATTAAACTTATTGTAGTACAGTATTAGAAAGTTTAAAGACATAGCAACTCTGTTTTTTCTCCTTAACTCTGAATACTTCAGCAGTTTGGAAACATTAGGTTTGACTCTGGAGCAAATATGTACCCCTACAGTTATAATTTGGTCTCTAGATTAATACTTAGATATTAAGGAAATTTTTGCATGAATAAAAAACTCTGCACTTAAGTAACTCTCAAACCGTCATATGATTCTGTCATCAGAACAGCAAAGGTATAATTATTGCCTTTGGAACATTTTTTAAATGACTATACAAAATATTGTTTATACTGAGTCCTGGGATTACAAATTATTATTCCGTATTTATGTTTTTCTGAATGTTAAATATTTTATGGCCTGGAAATTTACTTATTTCATAATGGGAAGAATAATCGTTATATATTTTTGGTGAATGACTAATGGCACAAAAACCTGTCATTTCTGTATCATTTCTTTTAAGGAGTTGTAAGTGCTTCACATGTATTCACTCATTTGTACTTTGACATCCTTCTCAGCTATGTTGGAGACTGACTTAATATCACTGCCCAAGCACAAAGAGTAACTTACAAATAGCACCTAAGGGAGCAAATAGCACCTAAGGGAGCAAATAGCAGAGTAGTCTTAAAAATGTTTGTCCATCAGACTTTTTCAGCACGGCCATTGTCAAGGTTTTGAGAATGTCAATCATTATCAAACTACTACGATTTTTTAAAGGAGCCTTGGTGGCACAATGGTTAAGCGCTCAGCTTCTAACTGAAAAGTCGGTGTTTGAGCCCACCGTCACTCCACAGGAGAAAGACCTGCCAATCTGCTTCCATAAGTATTAGAAAACCCAATGGGGCAGTTCTACTCCTTCCTATAGGATCACTATCAGTCAGAATCAGCTTGATGGCACACAACAACAACAGCAACCATTTGTTAAGCAACGGTGGCATCCACATGTCTGTATCAGAGTACTATACCCCCAGATAAGGAGCTAGAGAGGGCTTTTCCAACAGCACACGTAGTTCCTGCCCCTCCTTCCCCATCATTCAGCTGAGAAGCCACAACACGTATAAAATGACAGATTTCTCTTAAAGTGTGTTAGCCAGACAGGGTTCTTGCTTATTAACAACAGAAACTACTCTGGTTAAGTGAGTAGAAAAGGAATATATTGTAATATCTCAGGTAGCTCATGGAGTCTATAGAAGGTCTGAAAAACCAGCTCTGAGAAGAGAACATGGCCAGAGTCGAACTACAGACATGATCTGGTTAGGATGCTAACTGCAAGCCCTCTGTGGCCACTTTACTGCCCTGTGCCTCCTGCCATCACTGCAGAACTGAACCTTCACAGTGTTGGTGCATGACTCCTTCTAGAGTCTAAATTCCGTGAAGGTGCTACCGATTGGCCAAGCCTAGTTCATACGCTCACAACATCACTGACAGGGAGCAGGGGCTCCTGAAACAGGAACTATGTCCCAGTGTTAGGTAGCACCAAAAAGAAAAAGTGCCCACTGCAAAAAGTACCAGGCTGAACCAAGAGATGCAAATGTACAGACTCTGGCCCTGAGCTCTAGGGAAAATGCTGGTTTGTGTCTTCTGTCAGGTTGATTAGCTGCTTAGAGAATAGACGATGGAGATGCTTGTAAAACCTCCTTGAACGACAATAAAGAAATAATTAAAACGAAGGAAGGAGAGAAAGAAATTGAAGTCAAGGGAGAAAGACAGAAATGTGGAGAGGAAGAAATGACGAAGGGCAGAATTTAAAGAAAACAGATGTTGCGAGGAAAACAGGATATCAAAAGAAGGCATGCGAAGATAAATGGTAAAACAAAACGAAACAAAAAATTACAACAAAAAAAGTCACGACCCTTGCTCTCAGTAGTCATAGTATTATTAAGTTTATTAATGAAGATTCTAAAATTAGAGAATTAGAATTTTCCAGGATATATTAGCTAAGCACTCAGTAATGATTGTTAGTAATTGGGTAATTCATAAATATTAATTACAGAAAAATTTTTATCTCATTAATTAGTAACAATCCTGTTAGTGCTCTAGTTGTATAGGCGCAGATAGTGAGAAATTTCAAGACAGGAGGAAGAAAAATATTGTAATCTTGGTTTCTATCACTTCATCTAGTGCTGCTGTAACAGAAATACTACAAGTGGATGGCTTTAACAAAGAGAAGTTTATGTCCTCACAGTAAAGTAGGCTAGAAGTCCAAATTCAGGGCGTCAGCTCCAGAGGAAGGCCTTCTTTCCTGTTGGCCTTGTCATCAATCTTCCCCTAGACTAGGAGCTTCTCTGCACAGGGCCCCAGCTCCAAGGATGAGCTCTGCTCCCGGAGCTGCTTCTTGGTGGTATGAGGTCCCCTGACTCTCTGCTTGCTTCCCTTTCATCTCCTGTAAGATAAAAGGTGGTGCAGGTCACACCCCAGGGAAACTCCCTTTACATTGGATCAGGGATGTGACCTTAGTAAGGGTGTTACAATCCCACCCTAATCCTCTTTAACATAAAATTACAATCACAAAATGGAGGACAACCACACAATACTGGGAATCATGGCCCAACCAAATTGCTACACACCTTTTTGGGTGACATAATTCAATCCATGACAATCACTACCTTTACATTTTTCAGAATATATGGCTTTATAAGTTACCTAGTGTTTACGTAGTAATGACTATAAGTAGCTTCAAGAAATGTTCTATGTATTCAAGTCTTGATAATTTATTTTTATTCACAAATCAATAGATTTCTCATATTTTTCTTTCTCGCCTGGCTACACATAATTTGTTTTCTTTTTAAATAACACTTTATATTATTGCTTATATTTATCTTAAATAAAACACGTATATTCTTAAATGTCTAGTCACTAACACCGTGATTTAAAATAATCTGTTGTTTTTGTTAGCCTGAAGTGGGGGCAGCAGGAATAGAGTAGGGAAAGGGGATGAGATGATTCCAAGTGAAATGCAAGGAAACAAGCCATCTTTATAGGTAAGAAATAGACTAGGATTATTTATCACTCCACATTATTTCATTAGAGTTTTAAGATGTATATTATTCAAGGCTAGTCTTTAAAGTCATAATAGGCAAACTATTTATGTTTTCCTCTAAATTGCAATTAATGAAATAGAAGGCAAATATATTAATACAGGCCTTAGGACAGTCAGTGAATGAAACAAGCCTTAGAGGTGCTGGAATATCAATTCAAAGATATACACTAGAGGCCTTAGCCTCTAATGGCAAGAGTGACTCCAGGACCAAGGGAGATTTTTCTGGCCACTCATGTAATTTTTTTAAAATTGTTGTTGAAAGTACACACAGCAAAATATATATTAATTCAAATTTTTGTATATGCACAATTCAGTGCGCATTCTTCAAGTTATGCAACCATTCTTGCCCTTCTTTTCTGAATTATTCTTCCCCCATTATCATGAACTCACTGCCCCCTACACTTCCTATCTGATCTTTCAAGTTGCTATTGTCTGTTTGATTCCATATAGATAGTTCCTCAAAGAGCACGATGTTTGAAGCAAACATTCTTTACTAAATAAGCTAACTTATTATGTGGTTTAAAGAAGACTTCAAGGGATAATTTTGGTTTAAGGTTTAAAGATTATCTCAGGGCAACAGTTTTGGAGGTTCATACAGCCTCAATGGCTCCAGAAAGTCTGGATTCTAACATTCGTGTAATTTTGAGATCTACCCTGGGATTGATTAACCAAAAAAAGAGCTGTCCTTGATAACTCCATAAATCATAACTCTGGTGAAGGTTCAATAACGACAATAACACCATTAGTAGCTACCATTGACTAAATTCTCAGTATATTTCAGGCCCCATGCTAAGCGTTATGTCATTTTATCTTATGGCACTCTCATGACCGAGTATTATTAATACCACATTTTATAGCTAAGAAAGCTGAAGCTTAGAGACATCAGGTCTTGCCCAGTAAACTAACATTCACTGAATACTTGTGATGTGGTAGACACATTGCCCTCGCTTCACAGTACTTAATCTTTGTCATATACTTTTGCATATGGAATTATCTCCCCTATTTTACTGGTAAGAAACTGAGGTCCAGAGAGTTTGCAGAGCACACCCAGTGTTTAATATCCAATAAGTGGTGTACTCCAAGCCAGGTCTTTCCACTCAAAGCCCATATTTGTTCCACTGCTTGGCAGAGTACCTAACACTCACTTTTTCACTCAGAAGACTCCTTACAGAAAAAAGGGAACACAAAGTGATGATTGCAGGATTGCTCTTTTGTTCCTGGTTAGACAAAAGAGAAGGTAGGTTTTCAGGATTCACAGAAAGTTACCATAAACAAACAGCATACATAGTAAGGAGTGTGCTATATGTATCCCCGATGAGAGTTTGTGTAATGAGAGTAAAGCATGTAAATTTTGTTTCTTTGTTAAAGTCTTATTTTATATTATCTATCTGTCTGTCTGTCTGTATATATATATATATATATATATATATATATATATATATATATATACCTGGAGAATTATTGCTTAGGTGAACAATAAGGCATCCATTCATACTATTTCTTTACTAAAGGGAATTTAAGTAGCTAATATATAACACCATCATCACCTGTCAGTTTGTTGTACTGTGGTGGTTTGTGTGTTGCTATGATACTGGAAGCTATGCCACAGGTATCACAAATACCAGCAGGGTCAACCATGGTGGACAGGTTTCAGCAGATCTTCCAGACTAAGACAGACTAAGGAGAAAGGCCTGGTGATCTAGTTCCAGAAATAAGCCAATGAAAACCCTATGGATTACAACAGAATACTATCTGATATAGTGATGGAAGGTGAACCCCCTAAGTTGAAAGACACTTAAAATACACAGTGGCTGAAACAATGGACTCAGGCATCCCAATGATCATGAAGATAGCGCAAGTACGGACAACATTCTTTGTGTTGTTCGTGGGAATGCTATCAGCCAAAGCTGACTCGATGGCAGCTAACCACAACAACAATACAAGACAGAGAAGTAATAATAGCAACAATAATGATAGAGCTAGAGTGTCTTAACCACAGTGTCACACTACATAGCTTTTTTCATATTCATGACATGTACCTTAAGCATTGGTGTTAACAATAAAGTGCTAATGATCTCGAATAATTTTTTCTCTTTATAAATCAGAGTGGATACAAGGCTCTGCCTATAATATCACTCTCTGAGTTTTGTCAGGGAGAGTTTGGTCAGGAACGAGTCACTGCGATTTTTCTGGGAATAAAGGATTTAATATAGAAATTAGGGAGTGCACAAATATAGCAGGAGCTGGACAGCTGCCGCCAGTGGATTGAAGAAACAATCACTAGTGATTTCAGTCTGAAGCCCTGGAGTAGCTGGGAAAGCTGAACTAGGAACCGGTTGTATCTGGCCCCTAGACCTGCTTAGTGTGAGTTGGTAGAAAGTGTCCGAAGCTGCCACACATTATTGCCATGACCTCCCAGGAATAATGGCTTGCTCTTCACTTAGCTTTCCCAAATTTCTGCGAGTACCTCTTCTTGGCAAATGAGTCTGTAACCAGACAGGAAAGGGGGTTCTGGGAAACAAGTTCCCAGCTCAGAAGGGAGTTGTGGTGGTGCTGAGCTGATAAAACTCACTTGGCTTATGATCTGCTGTCTTACGAGGGAGAGAAAGCTTGAGGTGAAAACTGTGACACCAAGAATTGCAAATACGCAGCGAGTCTCCCCCGTCTAAATGTGTGTTATAAGAAAGGAAAAAGGCAGTTTGATCTCTCGATGATAAAAATGCATACCTGAATCACCTGACTTCTGAATGTTGGTTTACACTCGTTTGAAATCTACCATGATGAATTCTTTCAATAGAGTGAAACCAATTTTTGGACTTTTTTCATTTTTTCATGCTGGATGCTATGGAAGGGGGGAAAGAAGGAAGGTCAGGTGCTTCTATCCTCCTCTAACGGTAGATGTTAACCTCAAGAGAAAAACGAGAGGAAGCAATTGTATCATCACCTGCATTTGGGTACAGGCTGCTATCCTGAGAGCGCCACCTGTTCAATTGTCCTTGTTGCTGAGTGCTGAATAGGCAAGACTGCGTCTTGGCCATGCTGAGCTGCTCTGATGTGACACGGAAAACCCGGGCAAGTTAGCTCTTTGAAAAAACTAGCACCATAAAGTAAATCATATAAAAATAGCACTATAAATTCAGGGTATTGTCCCTTATAAAGATGAAAAATTAAGACCCTTTAAAATGAGGCAGTATTTACTTTGTAAGTGAGGCAGCATGAGCATTATTATTATTTAATATTTAATGAAGGCTGCCAGTTTGCTAGGTGTTGTGTGGCTATATAGGAGCCTGGAATCCTATAAGCATAGGGTCATATTGAATACGGGAAAATGGGCCATACCCCAGAAAGGGCAGGTGAACACCATAAATCATAACTAGTTTATATACTTCATTTCCACCAACTGAGGTTTCATCTTTCCTGATACATTAACATTTATATTACACTTCGCTGCTTGTGTGGGACTTGTTGAAAATCATGACTGCTTGGAAAAGAGTTAGGTTCTCTTTGTCCAATTATAAGTTGCCCTTAAATGAAACCTCCTTTTATAATGTGTGAAATACTCTATCTCTATTGGGTTTGCAAGTTCTTGACATTGAGAAATCAATTTTAAAGAGAGAAAGTAAGATGTATTAGGCACTATATTTGCAAAAAGAACAGAAATTTTTTTTAAAGAGGCATGATTTTGTTTATTAAAATTTGAGTAAAGAATTCTTCTGCAAGACAAATTTTCACTTGCAACACATTTATCTTTGCCCATCCCTTTGCCTACATTCACTCTAAGTTTCAGTGACAAAGAAGGCAGAGCATGGGGGATGCATGCCATTGATTATAAAAATCTAACTTTGTAATAATAGTACAAAATTCTGTCCCAGAGTTTTAGCCATTTCTGAAGAACTCCACTGCTCATGTGGCTTATGTGCCAATGGTAACACGTGTGATCATGAGTAACTACAAAGTATTTAGGGTCTAAAAAATCCATCCCTCAAGTTTCCACGTTTAAAAGAAAAAAAGGATGGGGCAGAGAAGAGTAAATGGAAGACGAGATGACCTAGTCGGCCGGGCCTGAGCTGCCGGTGAGAAGGTGGACAGAGCCGCACCAGACTCCCGGTGACTCACCCATTGGCAGCAGCAAGTCTTCAAAGATCAGATTCCAAATGAACCATAATCTCCTTGACAGCTGTGTTTTTACAAATCGAGGAAGCAACATTTCCTTAGAAGAGTAAAAAACACTTTTCGCCTCTAAGGAGGAACTTTCAAAACTTTAGAAACCACAAAACTGAGAACCTCTTTGGAAGCATACGGTTAAGCTGAGAGAATGGACAGATATAATGGAAGGATACTGTTAAGCTGAGAAAGTGTGCAGTTATAATTTTCTCTCAGAGTTCACAGGTGTTTATGTCATTGGTGTTCCTAATCAAGGAAAAGTTGAAGTCTCTTTTATGGGTCCTGTAGGCCACCTTTTCTTTTTATCACCCATTTCAGGTAAAACAAGTTTAGAAACCTTTAAGCTATACTTTCTGGGCCATTTTTAATTTCCTTGATGAAGACACCACATTGGAAACATGAGATACTTGGGTTATTTGATGAAATGCAAAGATGTGCAGGAGAGATGCACAGGCTGCCCCCTCACCCCGAGTCACACTTGCCATCAGGTCTGAAGGACCAGTGCACTAAGGGATCCTGCTAAATAACCAAGGATTCTGAAAATCAAAGAGAATTACATGCCAACTAGACAGGCAAGCTTGGTGGGGTATTTTCAAAGCCAGACGTATTTTAAAATGGTCATATTTACGCAATAACTGAATTATGTAGTGAGAAACATCAAAATTATGTTGATGAATAAAAGGGCATTCTCTAAAAGAAAAGTTCAAGAGTAGAAAGAACAGAACAGCTCTTTTTGTTTTGTTTCTAATGTAGGAAAGAGAGAGACAGACACAATCATTTTTCAGTGGATGTTTCTGTCACTCCCAGTAGACCGTTACATTGGCTTCTCTATCCCGTGTCTGAAGTAGTCTTTTCTTTCATTAGCTTCTGGGAAGGGATTAGTCTTCTGCTGCGCAGAGGTGGTACATCAGGGCTACAATCAGTGCCGAGATGGCTGGGATCACCCAATTGGTCCACCAGCTGGAATTAAAATCAATAGTAGTAGTAAGAGTTTCTGAAGGTTTGGCTAAGCTTTGATCTGTCATCTGGATGAAGCTCCCCAAAGATGTATGCTTTGGACATTTCTCTAGCATCTGTAGAGTGCCCAGCATCCTCAAAGTTCTCGGTAGCATCACTGCCAGCTTGTTCCCTAAAGACTTCTTCCCCACCAGGATGCTCGTCCAGGAACTTGGTCAAGTCGTATACTTTGTGGTGCAGGATGAGCCAGGTGCTCTGGGTGTGGTTGTGCTTTTTGATCTCGTCTAGGGTGTAGTACTTCACGGCCTTGTCCAACAGCTCAGCCATCTTGAAAATGCGAACCCATTGCCCCACACGCACCAACCTCCCAGAAGAACAGAGTAACTCGGGCACTCCGGCCGGACACCTTGTGCCTCTCTCCGGGAAAAGGAGGAACAGAAGTATTTTATGGTAAAAAAATCTCTAAAAATCGAAGAAAGGAACTCATAAGTTGTGTGCCAAGAACTGTGTTAGGCATCTTCTCAGCTGATTTGCCTACCAAGGATAATTTATTCCACCTCAGAAATACCATAGAAAGATAATGATCATAGTTTTGAATATTGAAAATCAACTCTTCCAAGGGGAGAAACAGATTAAAAAATGATTGCACAAATGCACCAAAAAGCTCTTTGTAAACAAGCCAAAAAGAGTCACTTTTCTTGTGCCATTCCAGGTGAAGATTAGTTTTGTGGTAGAAAAATAGATAGTTACAAAGTCTCAGCTCATTAGTTCTGATGCCTACCTTCTAGAAGTTCATAAAAATCAAGCTAATCTGCAATAAAGATGGTTGAATTTCTATCATTTAAGGTACAGATGAAATAAATTTTCTCAAATTCAGGTGCTTGTAAATTTTTTATAGTACAACAGTTTCTAAATGTACTAATTGAGTCACAAGCCATTTCTATTACTTCCACAGCTGGGGCTAGATATAATCAAAAAGAACTACTGTGACACTAGGAAATAAACAAAAGTTAATAGAACTTTTGCTGAGCCACAAAGAGAGTTTTTTCAGTGTTTGGCTAAGGGCTCAATTTCACACTTGAGAACTTTCAAGTCTTTGCCCTCTTTCACTGGTCTGTACCACTCACACTCCAAAAAGGGAAGAAAAAAACTGAGTCAAGCTGACAGCAGCAATGTCTTTCAGGCAAGAAATACAGCTGCCAGAGAAGGCAAAGGAGGACTTTACAAAAGCTTAAAGCCAGCAGGGTATCTGGTGACACCACATTTCATTGCTCTTTGCTATTTACTACAAGATATTAAAACAGTTATTTGCCACTGGGGGGATGTTTTATGAATTCAATGTTATGATTCCATAACCGGGTACTATGGTTTTAGGGGACTAAGTTAACTTTTCAAGATAAGCTTTTTTTTTCATACTATGATCCTAGAAAATGTTCTAGCAGTACTTCAGTAGGTAAGTGTTAATTGTTTAAGCAGCTACTGTTGGTCCTTTCTGACCTAAACAAAGAACTTAAGGAGTTTTCTCCTCTTTCTTTGTCAGAGTCCATTGAAAACATAGTAATAGCAAACCATCTTAAAAGCAACAATTTTATTGATTTTCTTCTCTCTAGCACATAATCTCTTTCTCTCTCTCTTGAAAAACAGATTTTTCTCCTTATCTTTTCAAAACTTCCCCATATGAGTCCTTTATGTTGGCTCATCTTTCACTTGTCTGGAATACAAGATGCAGCCACTTTCAGGGAGCATGGTTGAGTTGCATATTTCATGAATTCTTGCATATTTAACGATTTTTTTTGCCTTAATTCATAAACTTAATCTTATAAATGACAATTTCACTGGGTAGAGAAGTTATTGGATCACACTTTTTCCCCTTCAAAACAATGTAGACACTTCTCCATTTTTATTGGCATCTAATTTACTAAGATGATTATACCCTTTTCTCCCCCTTGTAGATGACATATTTCTTTTTTACAGATGCTTATAGTCTCCTTTCTTTGGTTTAAAATACTTCCATTTTTTAAAAAAAAAAAAGATCACGAGGTTATAGCTAACTGTAGATTGGTCTTTTACAAAGAGAAATGAAGCAGAAAACATTATGACTTTCAAGACAGATAAAATTAATCAAATATTGATATACAACACAAAGTAAGCTTAATTGGCTTATCATCAGGTTGTTCAGATTCATAGACTGTAAGAGAAGACCCTAGAAAAACTGATCTAACAGTAACTCTGCAAGGGCTTGTGTATTCTAAATATACTGAATATGCTGAATGTGCTGAACAATGACTGTTCAGCAACTTGCCTAGTTCTCATATCCTGACCATTCCCTGACCAGACCACTCTTACATTCTTTTGCCCTAAAATCATTCTGTGACTAAACCTAGCCTTCAAAATTCTATTAGTACCTTTTCCTAACTTCTGAGATTCTGTCAACATGGTGCCCTCCATTGCTCACTTATTAAACAAAGCCAACTTTGTATGATCAACAGCTATTCCCTTATAGTCTGTGAATGGGGTCTCCAGCATAAATTATCTCTGGGATAGAGTTTGCATTTTGTATCTGAAAATCCATTCCTTCCTTAATTTCACAACATTTCTATTCTATTTTTTAATATTTTTAATATATTTTTTTGGTTTTCTTCTTCAAGCACACCAATTATACTTCTGTTGAATCTCCATTATTATCTTCATAACAGTCATCTTCTCTCTACTTGCTCCTATTCCTTGTCTAGTTTCTTTACTTTTAATATTATTTCATCATGTTTTCCCTACATATTTGGTTTTCCACAGTATTGATTCTGTTCTATTCTCTTTCAAATAGTTTTAAATGCTGCAATAGCATCATAATTTTTTGTAAATTTATTTTCTCTGTTCTGTCTTATGAACTCGAATTTCATGCATTATTTCAACCGGTTCATTTTTTAATATCCTTGAGAATGTAACACAGCTTTAATTTAAAATATTCTTCAGGGTCTTAGACAAAAGTTTTTTTCCAAGTCTATGTTTTGACTGTCTTTTACATACAATATTCTTCTTTTACTCTGTGGCTGAAGAATTTTTGCATAGGTTACATTTTGATTTTTTTTACACTTAGTTATATTTACCAGTTGCAATCCTACATGGGTTCCCTACTTGTGTCAAAACGGTAGGAGTAGAAACTCTTTGACTTTGCCAACTCTTTATCTAATGTTTTATAAATTTTCCCCTTAAAATTGAAGCTGAAAAGTTAAATGTTGAATTTCTCTATTCTCTGTAAGGATGTTGGATACTAGAGGAGAGTAAGGTAGAAGCTGGGGTCATGAGTACCCTTAGTCTCAGAACTTTGCCCCTGTGTCCTTTACTTCTAATTCTATTTAAACCTCTAATCCTTCTAGGCTAGCAGTATACCCTATTCCATGATGGTAACAGGATATTCTCTTAGAGTTTTGGTCTGTTTTTCTACTTTGGCTCCAGGGAAAATTAACAAGAAGCCAAACGAAAATTTTGAACTGACAGATCTTTCCTTTGATAAGTCAAAGATTTTTTTTCAGATGACACTGATCTCCATGATTACAAAGCTGGCTCCAGGATTTTGTTTCATATCTCTTTCTTCTTCTTTCAAGCTTACTTTTTAGCATGTACTTAGAAGTTAGGAAGCCAAATCAATGAAATGTCACTGTCTGTAGCTACTATTTCTCCTTTAATCCTGGCTGCCATCCCTGCTTGGCCATAGAAGAATACACACCAGATAATAGTATTCTCTATTTCCAGTTCCATTTACTTCATGTTGAAGGTCTTAATAGATTTTGAGAAATACTTCCCTTGTCTTCTTGGGTATTTTAATATTTTCTAGATAGGTGAAGATGTAGCTCAATTACAGCCATCCTTTTAAATTTTCTTCAGTACTACTTAATGTCCAGTAGGTACTCTTTGTCGTGTGTCGTTTTAAGCTGAGGTTCTCCAATTATTTTAATGTAAATTACATTTTACTTCTACTGTGCTAGTGTTCTAGCCTTCTTCTGTCAGTTTGTTATACTGTGGTGGCTTGGGTGTTACTGTGATGCTAGAAGCTATGCCACCGGCATTTCAAATAGAAGCAGGGCCACCCATGGCAGAAAGATTTTAGCAGAGCTTCCAGATTAAGACGGACTAGGAAGAAGGATCTGGTGATCTACTTCTAAAAAAAAAAAAAAAAAAGCCAGTGAAAACCTTATAAATAGCAGTGGAACATTTCTGATATTGTGTCAGAAGATGAGTCCCTCAGATAGGAAGGCACTGAAAATACTACTGGTGAAGAGCTGCCTAGTTAAAGTAGAGTTGACCTTAACGATGGGGGTGGAGTAAAGCTTTGAGGACCTTTTCTTATTGATGTAGCATTACTCCAAATGAGAAGAAACAACCACAAACATCCATTAAAAATCAGAACATGAAATGTACAAAGTATGAATCTAGGAAAACTGGAAGTCATCAAAAATGAAATGGAACATATAAAGATCAATACCCTAGGCATTAGTGAGCTGAAACAGACTGGTATTGGCCATTTTGAATCAGACAATCATATGGTCTATTATGCCAGGAATGACAAATTGAAGAGGAATGGCACTACATTCATTGTCGAAAAGAATATTTCAAAATCTATACTGAAGTACAATGCTGTCAGTGAGAGAATAAAATCCATATGCCTACAAATAAGACCAGTTAATGTAAATATTATTCAAATTTATGCACCAACCTCTAGCGCCAAAGATGAAGAAACTGAAGATTTTAGCAACTTCTGCAGTCTGAAATTGATCAAACATGCAAGCAACATGCGTTGACAATTACTACTGATTGGAATGCGAAAGTTGGAAACAAAGAAAAAGGATCAGTAGTTGGGAAATATGGTCTTGGTGATAAAAATGATGCTGGAGATGGTGTGATAGAATTTTGCAAGGCCAGTGACGTCTTCATCGCAATACCTTTTTCAACAACATAAACGGTGACTATACACGTGGACATCACCAGATAGAATACAGAGGAATCAAATCCACTACATCTGTGGAGACAATGGAGAAGCTCAATGTCATCAGTCAGAACAAGGCCAGGGGTGACTGTGGAACAGAACATTAGTTGCTGATATGAAAGCTTAAGTTGAAGCATAAGAAAATAAGAACAAGTCCACAAGAGCCAAAGTACAACCTTGAGTATATCCCACATGAATTTAAAGACCATCTCAAGAATAGATTTGATGCATTAAACACTAATGACTGGAGACCAGATGAGTTGTGGGATGACATGAAGAAAGCAAAAGGTCATTCAAAAGGAAAGAAAGACCAAAATGGATGTCAGAAGAGACTCTGAAACGTGCTCTTAAACATAGAGTAGCTAAAGTGAACAGAAGAAATGATGAAGTAAAAGAGCTGAACAGAAGATTTCAAAGGGCAGCTCAGGAAGACAAAGTAAAGTATTATAATGACATGTGCAAAGACCTGGAGTTAGAAAACCAAAAGGGAAGAACACACCTGGCACTTTTCAAGCTGAAGAAAACTGAGGACAAAATTCAAGCCTCAAGTCGCAATACTGAAAGATTCTATGGGCAAAATATTGAACAATTCAGGAAGCATCAAAAGAAAAAGGAAGCAATACATAAAGAGTCACTATACCAAAAAAACTGGTCAATGTTCAACCATTTCAGGAGGTAGCATATGATGATCAAGAACTTATGGTAATTAAGGAAGATGTCCAAGCAACACTGAAGGCATTTTAAAAAACAAGGCTCTAGGAATTAACAAAATACAAATTTACCAATTGAGATGGTTCAACAAACAGGTGCAACCCTGGAAGTGCTCACTTGTCTATGCCAAGAGATTTGGAAGACAGCTACCTGGAATGGAAGAGATCCATACTTGTGCCCATTCCGAAGAAAGTTGATCTCACAGAATGTGAAAATCATTGAACAATATCATTAATATCACATGCGAGTAAAATTTTACTGAAGATAATTCAAAAGCAGTTGCAGCACTACATGGATAGGGAATTTCCAGAAATTCAAGCCAGATTCAGAAGAGGATGTGGAATGAGGGATATCATTGCTGATATCAGATGGATCTTGGCTGAAAGCAGAGAATACCAGAAAGATGTTTACCTGTGTTTTATTGACTATTTAAATGTATTCAACTGTGTGGCTCATAAATAATCATGGATAACACTGGGAAGAATGGGTATTCTAGAACACTTAATTGTGCTCACGCAGAACCTGTACACAGATCAAGAGACAGTCATTTGAACAGAACAAGGGGATATTGTGTGGTTTAAAATTAGGAAAGGTAGGCATCAGGATTGTGTCCTTTCACCATACATATTCAATCTGTATGCTGAGCAAATAATCTGAGAAGCTCAACTATATGAAGAACATGCCGTCACAATTGGAGAAAGACTTATTTACAATCTGCGATACGTAGATGACACAACCTTGTTTGCTGACAGCAAAGAGGACTTGAAGCGCTTACTGATGAAGATCAAACTTAAAGAAAACAAAAATCCTCACAACTGGACCAATAAGCAACATTATGATAAATGGAGAAAATATTGAAGTTGTCAAGGATTTCATTTTACTTGTATCCACAATCAATACCCATGCGAACAGCAGTCAAGAAATCAAAGGATGTCTTCCATTGAGCAAATCTGTTTCAAAAGACCTCTTTAAAGTGTTAAAAAGCAAGGATGTCACTTTGAGGACTAAGGTGTGCCTGACCCAAACCATGATATTTTCAATGCCCTTATATGCATACAAAAGCTGGACAATGAATAAGGAAGACAGGAGAAGAGTTGATGCCTTTGAATTATGGTGTTGGTAAAGAATACTGAATATACCATGGACTTCCAGAAGAATGAATAAATCTGTCTTGGAAGACGTACAGCCAGAATGCTCCTTAGAAGTGAGGATGGGGAGAATTCTTCTCCTGTACTTTGGACATGGTATCAGGAAGGATCAGTCCCTGGAGAAGGACATCATGCTTGGTAAGGTAGAGGGTCAGCAAAAAAGATGACTCTCAATGAGATGGATTGACACAGTGGCTGCAACAATGGGCTCAAACATAACAATGATTGTGAGGATGGCACAGGACCAGGCAGTGTTTTGTTCTGTTGTACAGTGTCACTATGAGTCAGAAACAACTCAACTGTAGCTAACAACAATGTATTAATTTTGGTGGATTTCAGAATAATCATTGCCAAAGATCTTGTTGATCACTTCTACTGTAGAGTCATATATTGTTTGTTGTTGTTAGTTGCCATCTAGTTGATTCCAAGTCATGATGGCCTCAACTCACAGAGTAGAACTGCTCCATAGGGTTTTTTTTTGCTGGAGGAGATCACCAGGCCCTTTCTGCCATGGTACCATTGGTGGGTTCAAACCACCAAGCTTTAGGTTAGCAGTTGAGTGCAAACCCTTTGTACCACCTATGGACTTTTACATGTTGGTAGTGTTCTTATTTATTACATACCTCCAGGAAAGACTACTTTAAAACATCAAGTCACAAATTTCTTCCTACAACTCCCTTGTGCTGAGCCTGTCTTATAAGTATCCAGAGGGGTAGAAGGTAGCATATCTTGGTGGAAAGATCATAGGATTAAAGCAGAGCTTCTAGGAAACTGCAAAATCCTTAAAAATGTGTTATCATACGTATATATGCTCTGCAATCTTAAAACATTTCTGTTCCTTCATATATTAAGAAGCAGATATGATATCAACTTTGTTTTGCTTTATTATATATATTATATTATTTGGGAAACATATACTCTTTGGGTTTGAGCAATATTCTTTCCTCTTAGGATCCTAAGAAGTTCTTAAACAATGCTCTGAGTTGCAAAGTCCCTAACAAAACTAGCTGATAGGGTTCAGGCATAAGTCTTTGCAGCTCTTTCAAATAATAAGCTCTTTTACATTTTTTTCAGTACAAAGCAATCCATTCCTATCTCCTGTTTCTGGTTGCTTTCCATAACTACATGTAAAAATTCAAATCAACCTAGTACTGTGACTAAATATTGCTACTACATGGTGATACTACTGAAGTTCATTCTTGCACAGTCCTGTGGACTTTGTTCACTCTGTAGTGATTCCCTTGCTGACTCAAATCCTTGCAAAGGTTATAGTAGTACGTGCTTGGACTCCAAGGATTATTTGTTACCTTAGGTCACATTCATCTGCTCAATCATTCTTTTCCCAAACTCTACACCATACCAAAATGAATGAGTTTAAAGGATATATTGGAACAAGTACTCCTCATTTCCTCAAGATCATTTCCTTTTAGTGGTTGCATTGTCTTTCTCTGTCAATGGGCCCTCGTTGGGACTTCCTTCATCTATTTTGGCATGTCTTCCTACAGGTCTCTTTTCTTCTAGGTACTCTATTTATAGGCTATTGATCTACCCCCTCCTGAGACGTGATAATTTTTACATATGATTTTCAGAGAGTGACAACCTCTATCAAGTCATAAAAATGTCACCACTACATGTGTATAACCTCTACATGTATATAACTGAAGATTACTGCTCAAGTGATGCCTAAGTGTTGGTGAGTTCAGGGAACAACAAGGAGGTCAGTGTGGTTGGGGCAGAGTGATTAGAGTTGGTTGGGCATAGGGGTAGGTATCAGTGATGGAACATAAGGTCCAAGAGATTATAGGTGGCAGAGTGTGAGGGCTTCTCCTGGCCCATATGACAACTCTGTGAGACTTAGACTTGGTCATACACAAGGACACTTTTTTTTTTCATGTTCAGATGAAAAGATTAATTATATTTTTCAGGCATTTTCTGGAATCCTTTATCTCCTCTCTCAATCAGTCCACATCTACTGCCTAGGCATTGGGGATACAAATACAACAAGGTCACCATTACAACTGCATCACAACTGAAAACTTTGGACTATTCTGTGACTTTCTTTTTAGTGCCATGGGGACAAGAGTACACCCTGGGACAAAAGAGGTTAGTTGCCTCTATCACCCACCCTGAGAAGTTGTTGGTCCTGGGACAGCAAATGAGGTGCATCTTTGAAATGGGGTAGGGAAGAGCTTCCTCCTCATTCTGGGAGTGGGAAGGGCTAGAGCAGTTCCCCTGAGAGGACAGGGGTGAGCATCATAAAGAGGCAGGTGAGAGTGGCCACCAACTATTTTCTCTGGAAGCAGCACTGACTGTACAGAGAAACAGCCAATGTCATCAGGAGGCACAGCTCCTAAGCAGAGGAGCTCCTTACAGAAGAATTCTAATGAATAAATGTTGACGGAATAAGGAAAATATCAAATCACCATTAGAACACTATGGTAATACTGCCACACGCATGCTCTGATGGACACTAAAACTAGTGAGAGTTTGTATTGTGCAAAATAACGCCTATTATTCTACTTTGTATAACGAAATATCCTGTGTGTGAAAAAAAAATTAGTGAGAAAATTTAAAGAGAACCAGAATATGTGCATGGTGTCACAGTATCCACCTCCCCCCCCAAATAAATTAATTACAAAGGGAAAAATAGTAGTTTTATCAGGGACAATCATGGCAGCTACTACCTTAACCAAGTGGTCCAGGTTAACACCACCAGTGATACTTATTAATATCATGCACTCCCCAATGTGACACACTTCCCTTTAATTTGTAACCTCAATCTAGTAATGAGAAAACATCAGGCAAACTGAAATTGAGGGATTTTTTCAAAATAACTGGCCAGTATCATTTTAGCGTAAAATCCCGTTGCCATTGAGTCGATTTTGACTCATAGTGACCCTATAAGACAGAGTAGAACTGCCCCCATAGCGCTTCCAAGGCTGTAAATCTTTATGAAAGCCGACTGCCACCCCTTTCTCCCATGGAGCGGCTGGTAGGTAAGGGCACATGTCTGATGAGTGAATTTCAGCCTCTATTAGTTATATCAGCCTAGTGTACCCTTATGCATTGCAGGGCCTGTTAATCATATGGAGCAGCAAGGACTTGAAAAATTATTATATGGACATTGGTTTTTACTCTGACTCAGATAGGAAGCTACTGGAAGCTGTTGTGTAAATGACTGACATGACCTAACTTTTAAAAGGATCATTTGGGCTACTCTGTTGAGAATAAGAGACAATGCCATAAGCAAAGAGGCCAGTTGGCTAGGTTGTACATAATTTAGATAAAAAATGATGTCGACAAGGACTAGAAAGTGGGAGGGGACAGGAAAGCTGATAATAGGGAACCCAAGGTTGAGAAGGGAGAGTGCTGACAAGTCATGGGGTTGGTAACAAATGTCACAAAACAATATGTGTGCTGATTGTTGAATGAGAAGCTAGTTTGTTCTGAAAACCTTCATCTAAAGTACAATAATAAAAAAAAGATAAAAAAATGATGCTGACTTGGATTATGGTGTTAGCAGTGGAGATAAAGAGAAATGTTTAGATTCTGGATTTATTTCCATGGTAGGTTATAGAATTATGTAGAGAGACAGGCATCAAGAATGACTGTACGAGCATAGAGTAAAAAGTTCAGTCCTCGAGTCTTCACAGAATCACTAATTAGGTGAATTGGGAGAAATAGCTTAACTCCATTATATTTTAGACTTCTCATTTGTTAAATGAAGATAACAGCATTGCCCTAATTACTATATTTGGTTGCTGTGAGAATCATATGCAATATTGCATGTCAAAATATTTCAAGATGATAACATATAATATAATGCTAATTATTAGTAGAAGGCTAACTACAGGGGATGGGTAAGGGTACCTGGAAGAAACCCTGCTTGTGCTCCTATCATCTCCTCTTCTGTTCGTCAGAGACACACAAGCACACCCTTAGAGACTTATTGGGTCTTAATCTTTGTAAGCAGTCAAGAGACCCTGTTACAGTCAAATACTTCTGTGGAGAACAACTCCTTTAGTGATTATTAGTTCAGCTGATAACAATATGGGAACTTGGCACTGTGGGAGTTATGCCCAGTTTCGGTTTCAGGGAAGGACGCTAGGAGGGGCTGATATGAAAAAGAGAAGATCCTAAGTCTAAATTTTGTCTACTTCACAGTTTTTTTTTGTAAGCTACCTTATTTCCAAGGCCTGTGTTCCATATGCAGAAATTCTGAAACAAGGGAAACTATAATTTCATATTTCAAAGCACAGAAAAACAAGCCTTTCAGATAGAAGTCATAGAGAGAGAATGTTAATACTACCCAGGAAAGGATCAGTCATATTAATTAGACTGAAGAGCAATTTATCTTATATGAATTAAAAAAAAACTATACACACAAGAAAGAGAAATCTATAACTGGAAGTTTTTCCAAAATATATCTAATTCAACAACTTCTTGTTTGCCTAGAATTAACACATATGGAGGAAAAACAATCCATATTTACTGAATTTAAGAATATTTTTCGGAATGAATACCTTTCCTAAACTTTTTTTTTTTTTTTTATGTTGATAATACAGGCAGTCCCTGGATTACAAATGAGTTCCATTCCTAAATCTGTCTTTACATCGAATTTGTATGTAAGTTGGAATAGTTAGGTATGATTTGTATTTAACATCAATTAGTCAAATATTTTAGTATATAGTATATAGTGTACCTTTCTAAGCATAAAAAACGTTAAAGAAACACTTCCAGATGCAGTAAAACATCTTTAACATCATAATACAGTAATAATAACAATAATGTTTTGATGTATGTTGTGAAGTAGTGTTTGTTACTACAAACCATTGTATGTACCTCGGATTTTTAATATAATAGGCTTTACGGAGGTTGGTTTGTAACTATGGGTTGTACGTCAGATGTTCGTAAACTGTGGACTGCCTGTATAGAGTTCCAAAAATGTGCTGTTTCCTATAGTTTGTATTTAATATTCAGAATTATGTAAGAAAGATGACCTCATTTCCAAAGATCAGGCATAAGTACAATACAGTATGTTTACGTGTTTTACTAATAAAGCTAATATTAGTAATGACTAGTATTTATTTAGTGCTAGTTATGTGCCAGGAAATACACTAAGCTGTTTTATTACATGATCTAAATTAATCATTCAATAACTCTGGGGCAGTTTTATCTCCATTTGACAAATGAGGAGCCTGAGAGGATTATCAGTTGACACCTCGGTGGAGATCAGTTGACAAGTGTAGAGACACTTGTCTGTAAGAGTGTTGTACAGGGTTTGTAGTGAAAGCAGAGGACAAGTGAAGCAGTGGAAAGTCACTAAGGAGTGGGACTGAAATTTGAACCAAAGTGATCGTTTTTAACTCATACTATTACCTACCTCACAATACTATCTTCAGTATAACTTCCTTTGTGAAGAAATCCTTATTAACATACTAACCATAATTTAACAACTTTTAAAGATGCCCTATGAGTGAACCAAAAAAGCATTAAGAAGTTAATTATAACTACTTTTCCTATTATGTACTCTAAATTTTTAGTGTCAATATTAAAAATATGCCTACTCAATGCCAACTTTCTCACTACTTGTAATACTAACGCAGCACTTTTAGTTCTTAGTAAAAATAGAAGAGACTGTTTTGTAACCATTTGTTTGTTCAGCAAATATTTATTGAAAGCCTTCTGTATGCTAGGCACTGGTATATGCCAGGGATAGCACTGGTACACAAACAGCTAAAGTCTCTGTCTCATGGAGCTTCCCTTCTAACTATGAAAATTAAACCACACAAAGAAAATATTAATTTATCAGTATTAGAGAAGGTAAAGGCAATCTAAAAGGAGATCTCAAAGGCAAAAAAAAGTGTTATTGTGGTTAATCAGCTTCTAAAGCCAGTTGCTGTCCATTTGATTCTGAGTCCTGGAGACTCCATGTATGTCAGAGTAGAACTGTAATCCATAGGGTTTTTAGTGGCTGAGTTTTTAGAAGTAGCTCACCAGGGCTTTCTTGAGTTACCTCTGGGTGGACTCAAACCACCAACCTTTTGGTTAGCAACCAAGTATTTATCTGTTTGCGCCACCCACGGATTCCAAATCAATCTTTCGATGCTTAGTTATAAGCCAATTTTGCTTTCAAAAATTGTTGAAAAAGTGATTGCTTAGCTTCTCCTTATGGCAAGCTTAGGGCTAGGCATGGGAAGAAAAATGATGTCAAATGGTTTAGACTAAATATCCAGTCTAAGTTAATTAAAAGATCTGAGGAAGTTTCTAAACCCGTTGCCATCAAGTCGATTCCAACTTACAGCGACCTTTATAGGACAGAGTAGAACTGCCCCATAGGGTTTCCAAGGAGTGGCTGGCAGACTCGAACTACTGACCTTTTGGTTAGCAGCTGAGCTCTTTACCACTACATCACCAGGACTCCAAGGAGGTTCCTAGAAGGGTGTAAAGAAGTTCCCAGAAGTTTCAGTGGTGCTGTCACAGCTGTACTATGATGCCCATGTGAAGCCATATGCTGTGTTGATGTGCACAGATATTCTTCTAGATTCCTCTCTTCCTGGAGCCTATGCCTCAATGACTCCTCCATTCACTATGCTTTACTTTTCCTCTTATTTCTCTGCCTGTCAAAGAAAAGCACACAAAAAATTTTTTTGTCCCTCTTACAAGGGAATCCAGACCAGTAAATATAGTTAGTGTTAACCACAAGGTGACTATTGTCCAAATGTTAAATATTTAGCCACAGAATGAAATTCTACATTTCCAAGTAGGAAGATTTAAAATGCTTATCTAGCTTTTAGGGTTACTATGAAAATTCATTAATGGAGAGTGGAGAGCCTTGAGAAATAGTGTTTATAAAGCACTTGAAAAGGATAATTAAAAGAAAGGCACACTTAGCAGGCATGTAGAATGTGGTTTAATTTCTTTTGGTTATAAACCTCATCAATGTACATAAAAACTCAGCTTTTTCATCAATGGATAAGTCAGTTAGAAGAACTCTTAGTAGTCAGTTCTGCAAGATATTATATTCAGTAATTAATTTTATAATAACTGGTTTACACATATAAAGTAGTCCATTTGCATAAAAAATTACTGCTTAAATGACAAATCAAATATTCCACACAAAGTCAATTATTACACACTTGTTTTAAACTGAATATCATAATTAAAATTTGAGCAATTTGCTATTTTTCCTATTGCAACACAGTACAGTAATTAGTATTCTGGCTCTGTGAGATTAAGTATCTCTATAAAGTCATTAAAATAAAAATTCCAAAATCGAATGCATAGTAAATGCATGATAATTGTGATATTTCAAGGAAAGTCTTTTTTTTTTTTTTTTTTAATAGAAATGATCACTGGACCTCTTTCTCCTTTCTTAACATTATATCAGATTTCACACAGCTATTGGTTATCATGCTTGTTTCTGAAATAGAGGTGAGTGTAAAAACTGAGAATGCAAACCTGGAGATCAAGAGTCTTTCTGATAAAATGGAGTTCAACTGTAAAACATATAAAATAGTATAATATAAAATATAAAAAAGAATTTTAATTTTTTAAAAAGACTCTAAGAAGTATTTGTTGATCAGTTGTTCTAATTAGAACATGTAATTCCCAGTGAACAGAAGATAAATGTTTAGTTTGTTTATTTATTTGTTTTAATTTCCCAGAAATATTCTACAAGAGAGAAACATTCAGAATGGTAGCAGAGTCATCACAGGCATTTTGGAGAAAAGGAGGCCAGGGCGCAGGGGTAGAAGCTCTGAGAAGGGTGAGTGGAAAGTGGCAGACAATGAGGTTGGAGAAATAGCCAGGGGTAGATTTGGTAAGGCCTTCAGATACGATTCTAAGTGTGCTGTTAGCCATTGGAGAGTTTTCATCAGCAGAGTGACTGGATCTGACATATCTTATGAGTGTAGATGCTGGAAGAGCACAGAGCCTGGCAAGCGAGAATTACTCTTAGCAGTTACAGGATATTACTAACAGCTCCTTGGTAATATTTGGGAGCTAGGACAGAAGGCTTGACCCAAGACATGGTGTTTTCAATCGCCTCATATGCATGTGAAAACTGGATGATGAATAAGGAAGATGAAGAAGAATTGACGCCTTTGAATTGTGGTGTTGGCAAAGAATACTGTATATAACATGGACTTGCAAAAGAACAAACAAATCTGTCTTGGAAGAAGTACAACCAGAGTGCTTCTTGGAAGCAAGGATGGTGAGACGTTGTCTCACATACTTCGGACATATTATCAAGAGGGATCAATCCCTGGAGAAGGACATCATGCTTGGTAAAGCAGAGGGTCAGCAAAAAAGAGGAAGACCCTCAAGGAGATGGACTGACACAGTGGCTACAGCAATGGGCTCAAGCATAACAACGATTTTGAGGATGGCGCAGAACCGGGCAGTGTTTCATTCTGTCGTACATACAGTCGCTATGAGTCAGAACCGACCCGACGGCACCTAACAACAACAGGCTAGAAGGCCCAGAATGGCATATCATCCAGGAAAATATGGGAGCAGAACAGTATGGTAATTTGATTTTCTAAGTCCCACTGTCATAGCCCAGTTCAAAACAGAAGTATAGTATTCAACACACCTAGGACTTATCCCTCCTAATATTGAAAAAGAAAAAACACTGCAAGAAGAAGTACAGTATTTTTCAAAACTTCTACTGCAAAGAGAGAAAAATAGGGTCAGCAGAAACAACACATGACATTAACCACTCAGGACCACCCATTCCCCTGGGAAATATGTGGCCGGATTGGCCCCATTAGTCATTTATGATCACATAAATAAGACATTCATGGAGGAAGTCACCTTTAACCCCAAAGGGACTGTTAAATGAGTAACAACATAGGCCACTGAAGAAATAAATTTTTCCTTTCACTGTCCTAATGTACAGTTTTTTTTTTCTTTCTCCCTAAAATTCCATCTGTTATTAAGTAACCCAGAGTTTATTTTTGCTTTACAGTAAGAAAACATGCCATGATACTATGCTGCAACCATACTAATTTGTTCCTCTATACTCAAACTTCTAGTTATTTAAACCTATGCCCATCTACAGACCTGTGGCATAGTCTTATTGACTGTGATGTAGAGACAAACAAATGAGCTCATGAAATGTAAAAGTCCCTTGGACTTACTAGACCATGGCTACCAAATAGGGTGGTAGTTATGTTTTTGCCCAAATTATTATTTGGAGCCTTTACTTATCTGAAATTCATATAGTACCCCCTCTCCAATTGTTCTTGATGATTTCTAGAAGGGCCTGTTGTTCTTGTATGACTGGAATGTTTATTTTGGTAATAGGCTCACTTTCCTCTGGGACTCCATCTTCTTGGTTTGGAAAATGGCATAGCATAGTCATTACAAGCTTAGGCTCTGAATTCAGACAGCCTAAATTTGAATTCTAGCTTTCACCTTTACTTGCTATATGACATTGGGCAAGTTGTTTAATCTCTGCCTGCCTCAGTTGCCTGCTTTGTAAAATGGGGATAATACTACCTCCCTACCTCATAGATATTGCCACCTCATAGTACTTTTACAAGCAATAATTGAGATATCTGTGAAACATTTAGAACAGTGTCTGACCTTTGATAAATGATTAATAAATGTTAGCCATTATCATCATGTCTTAGGGAAGGGAGTTGTTTTCAGCCTCACCGCTGCCCCCACTGATGGTGCTCATTATAAGAATGCCAGTGTCTAGGCCAAGCATCATGTATCCAGGTGTCCCCAAAGCTACCCTTCTTAAGTGCTGGATTCTGGACAGAGGCAGGAAGAATAGTTTTCTTTTAAACTCTTGGTCAGACCTTGCCTCCTGGGCCCCGATATAGAAGGGTTTATTGTTTTGCCAAGTCTCAGGCCTCTGGTCAATAGTTTTGTTAGTTTGGGTTTGAATCCACCTGGAGGCACCTCAGAAGAAAGGGCTGGCAATCTACTTCCAAAAAATCAGTCATTGAAACCCCTATGGAGCACAATTCTACTCTGATGCACGTGGGGTCACCATGAGTCAAAGTTGACTCAATAGTAACTATTTTTTATTTTTTTATTTATTCCTCTTGCCACATTCTCTGCAAGGAATTATGATTTAAACAGGAGGAAATATCTGCTGACAAAGATTGCTAGATTAAGTCCTCATTCTAGAAATCAGTTTTAGTAAAATCTAACCTTTGTGGAGCAAAAATAGTAAATAAATGAAAAATGGAACCTGAGTACCACCCCCGCCCCCCTTTCCTTCCCCAGCATCTAACCAAGGACTCACATTAAGTTTCTGGCAAGTAAGGAGAAGGCAGTAAATATTCTCACTTCATGGTGCTCATTAGCAGGATTTTTAAAGACTATTTTTAACCTTAATAAACTAATTCAATTCATACTCAGGGAGTTGCTGAAATTACTGGATTTCAATGTACTAAACAAATACCCCTGACTCAGGCGATCTCTTTTTCTGTATTACTAATGCATTACACATAAGCTTTCCTAATATTGGTGCCACTGTGCAAACAGTACTGTCACTTAGAGCCACGTTCACCTTTTATAAACAAATGATTCAATTAATAAACTTCACCGGGGGGATAGTACTTTGACTTAAAGGTTGCCTTTTTAAGATTGCTTTATAAAACAGTCTTCACTTTCCTGAAGCTTGTGACCTACGTGCATTCAGGATCTGGTAATGAACTGCTCAGCTGCTGAGCTGAGTACCGTAAATATAAAAGGCCATTTCTCTTTGCTCTTTTCACACTTTTAATTGGAAGAAATATGTTTTGGTCTGATTCATACTACTTTTATGTGTTAGAAACTTGAGTGCATAAGAATTTGGTTGAAATTCTGCAGGCACTAGAGGTCAGATTTTTTAATGTGGCCAGTGGGGTTGTTTTAATTCTACAGGACAAGGATTAATAGATCATGAGTGACATGATGGATTGGTTTGAGAATTACAACCCAACCTAAGTGAGTTTTAACTCCCGTAATGTGTCTGTCCATGTTTCTAAAGAAATTATTTTCGAAGTAGAATGCACAAGGTGGCCCCAAGGGGGTTAAGAGAGATTGTATTAGTCATGACTTTCTGGTCGCAAGTGATAGAAACACTTCTCAAAATGGATTAAACAAAAAAATGGAATGCTCATGCTCATGGATGTGAAACATCTAGAGTTGAGCTGATTTCAGGCAAGGTTGGTGTGTCATTAGGCGTCTCAACAGAAAAACAGCTGGCACACTCATATGAAAATAATGAGAACAGGTTATTTACAAAAGGACTAATACAAAGGCGTGAGAGTACTGAATGAAAAAGAGCTAGTAAGAAGCAAAGAAGTTACCACAGTTAGCAGCCTTAAGCCCAACTGTATGAGGAACCAGAACCTGGAAGGAGCCTTTGCAGAGGCAGTCTGACACAACCCTGCAGAGGGAACCAGAGGATCAGATCCCCTTGCCTCCCTCTATGGGCACTCTGCAGTGCCTAATCCCATCTGGAGGCCAGAAGCACTCTGTAAGTAGTCTTCACAGCTCAGGCACCTCTGGATAGAGAGCCAGTGGAGCAAAATGGACAGTGGCTCTACAGGTGCAGACAGATGTTGGCCCACACAGCTGGATATGGTATCCTCAGGACTGAGTCTCCATCTCCTGCATCTTGTTTACTCTCTATTGCTCTTACTGTCAGACCCTTTCCCTTCATGATGGCAAATAGGCCTTCATCAGCTCCATGCCTAATTTCTACCAGCTTAGCCTACTCTGAGAGGGTTTCTTTTTCCTAAGAATTGAACACAATCCCATTACACACCCTTTCCTGAACTAATCCTGGAATAGAATTATAGACCCTTTCCTAAAACACACACTTTATGCACGTGATGGAATATACTGACAGGCTTTAAACTACGTGCCAAAATATGGAGCTAGGAGTGGATTCAGCCATACCTCAACCAAATGAATTGAGTTGGAAAAGGAAAAATCAGGGTGTTATTATTGGAAGAAAGGGAAATTGATGCTGGGCAGGTAGATATCTGGTGAATTGATAACCACTTCTGCGGTAAAAAGTGAAAGCAGCGTGTGACCAAATCCTCTCATCACATCCATGAAGCACATTCCCAGTCATCTTTTGTTTCTTTTGCCAAGCTCCATCTGAGAAACGTAATTCTTTTTTCTTGGGATATACTCCCTACAGATTTTAGATTTACCAGCCTCCTCAACTGCAGGAGCCAATTCTTTAAAATAAGTCTATCTCTCTCCCTCTACCAGTAGAGAGATACAGATAGAGATATATATGTTATTGGTTCCGCTTCTCTAGAGAACCCGAACTAAAACAGAGGGGGAGAAGTGTCAACCCAATACTTCAGTTTCTTCCCTTATATTGTTTAGTCGTAAGTTCTGAGCCCAGCCCTGTGTCCCTAGGAGGTAAACCACACATGGAAGGGTCACAGCTTAAGCCATGCCCTATCTTCTAGATGGAATATTTTACAAAAAAAAAATTTATTATTCATAGCTGGGTATATGAGGTTAAAAGAGACACAATTCCTGGCATTGTGATGCTAAGCAAGCACATAAATGAGTCTGATGGAGCATATAACAAGGTCTCGTTAGCAAAGTACAACATGAATTGGTTTGGGAGTATAAAGCAAGGACAGAGTGGATGTAATGGATTGAGTAAAAAGATACGTTGAAGTCCTCACCCCTGTACATGTGAATTCAACCCTGTTTAGAAATAATATTTTTCTTTTGCTTTGTTAATGAGGACATATAGAAGTAGGGTGGGTCCTAAACCTAATCCCTTCTGAGTGGTATCTTACAAAAAGGGAAAACAGATGGAGACACACACACAGGGGGAAGACACCATGTGACAGTGGAGACAGAGACAGATGTATCTCTAAAACCAGAAATGCCAAAGATTGCTAGCAGCTACCAGAAGCTGAAAGAGGCAAAGAAGGACCTTCCCCTAGAGCCAATGCCCTGAATTCGAACTTCTAGCCTCCTGAACCATGAGAAAATAAATTTCTGTTCTTTAGAGTCACTCATCTGTGGTATTTTTGTTACGGCAACCCTAGGGAACTAAGACAGCAGATTTACTTCAAGAAATATGAGGAAAGGGTAGGTTGGTCAAAAGGGTACACTGTTCTAGTGCATAACATGTTCCATGATTGTTATTGGGGATTGCTGCTGTTGCTTTTATTACTGGTGCTGTTATTTATGGTAAACTTGAATAAAATGGAAACTAGAAAAATAAATTTATCAAACCCAAGATTTTCATGAACAATAGAGAGCCAAAAATGATCACTGAATTCTGCAGTCTGTTAGCAGATTTTTAGAGCTCTGCTGATTTAAAATAATAATAATAAGATAAACTAATTTAAAAAAAGTGCCTTGGGACAGACCCAAACGTGGAACTGTGCAGTGGTCATGTCTGATCTTCAAGGTGCCTGTTAGGTCTTGCCATACCCTTGATGTTGTAATAAGGTTCCTGAAGTCTTGTCAATGTCACCAGCAAACCATAATTAGCATAAAATGAGACAATTGGGAATCGCCGAGAAGATCCTGAAATAGTCAATTTAAACAGCGGTGGATGTGGTTTTATACCTCTGCTCCATGGCAGCTAAAGAGCAAGTTGAATCAAAAAACTTCCTAGAGACACTGAAGCCCAATTTCAAGTGGAATGGCAGAGCTGGGAAAGGATTGGAAACATCACTGGTAGACAGAACTATATGGCATGAAGCATCGCAGATGGGGTGACTTTTTGACTAAAGGTGTCAAACAGACTGTGAGGAAAAGAAACAGATTTTTAGATGCTGGCTGTAAATGAAAAGGAAAGGGCGATTTTGTGTGTCTACAAGGTGGAAAATGCTTTGCCTTTTCATCATCAGCAATACCCATACACCCAGATTGCGAGCACTAACTGGGAAGATTTTTTAAGTTCTTAACAAATTTGATTCACAAGAGGAAAACCTTAAAGAACACTGAGTATTCTATCACTATGATTTCTTATGGTGTTTTGTGCTCAGTGCAGTCTAAACTTCAATACATAATCTACATCACAATATTGTATTAACCATTTTTATCTACTTACTTTCTTAGCTATCTAGTGCTGCTATAACAGAAATACCACAAGTGGATGGCTTTAAGAAACAGATTTATTCTTTCACAGTCTAGGAGGCTAGAAGTCTGAATTCTGGGTCCTAGCTCCAGGGGAAGACTTTTTCTGTTGGCTCTGGGGGAAGGTTCTTGTCATCACTCTTTCAAGGGTCTAGGAGCTTCTCAGCTCAGGGACCCTGGTTCCAAAGGACACACTACACCCCTGATTCTTCATTCTTGGTGGCATGAGGTCCCTGTCTCTGCTTGCTTCTCTTTTTTTTTTTTAATCTCAAAGGAGATTGACTCAAGATACAACCTAATCTTGTAGACTGAGTCCTGCCTTATTAACATAACTGCCTCTAATCCTGCCTCATTAACATCATAGAGGTAGGATTTACAACACATAGTAAAATCACATCAGATGACAAAATGGTGGACAATCACAATGCTGGGAATCATGGCCTAGCCAAGATGACACATATTTTTGGGAGACACAATTTAATCCATAACACTTTCCAATCCACATAGGCTTTTTCTCCCAACCAGAATAAAATAAATGGGATGATAAGGAGAAGGAATGCCTTAAAACGTGATCATGTCAGATATTTTAAAAAAGCAACTTGAGGGGTTTAGCTAAAAGAGAAGATAAAGGTATTTGTAAAACTAAACTGAACCCGACATAGGGTCTTTAGATATTTAAAAGATTATTCAGCAAGAGAAGGAATAGATTGTTCTTGATTGAAAATACCAGAACAAAAATCTGGAAATAAAACAGAATCAAAAACTGGAAAGAAACAGATTCTATTTCAGTGTAATGAAGAATTTTCCAATTATATTTCAATCCTACAGAAGAACAGTTTGCACTATGAAGTAGCCACTTAGTTAGCAGTGGTCAGTGACTGGAAAGCCACTTGTTTGAGATGATATAGAATAAGCTCATTACTCACGCAGAGGTTGAATTAAATGTCCTTTATATTTATCTGTTTGTCTCTTATTCCTCTGTCTAGGTTGTAAACTCCTTGAAGAAGGGATACGTACCAGTTGACATCAAGTGGACTCTGACTTATGGTGATTCCATATATGTCAGAGTAGAACTGGGCTTCATATGGTTTGCAATAGATGACTTTTTTTTTTTTTTTGGAAGGAGATCACCAAGTCTTTCTTTTGAGGCATCTCTGGATGGACTCAAATCTCCAACCTTTCAGTTAACAGACTAGCTAGGATGTTAATCATTTGCACCAACCAGGGACCCCTGGTGGGATAGGGTTAGGGTTCTTTAACAGGGTTAAAAACTTGTTGCCGTGGAGTCAATTCCGACTTATAGAGACCCTATAGGGCAGAGGAGAACTGCCCCATAGGGTTTCCAAGGAGCAACTGGCGAATTTCAATTGCCGACCTTTCAGTTAGCAGCCGAGCTCTTAACCACTGTGCCACCAGGGCTCCTTAACATGGATAAACTAAACCAAACCAAATCCCATTGCCGTTGAGTCAATTGTGACTCCCAGTGACCCTATAGGATAGAGTAGAACTGCCCCACAGGGTTTCCAAGGAGTGGCTGGTGAATTCGAACTGCCGACCTTTTGGTTAGCAGCCGCACTGTGCCACCAGGCCTTCTTAACAGGGATTGTGTTCTTTAAATATTTCTCATCTCCACAGAGGCAAACAGAGATCCTTGAATGTAGCAGGTTCTCAAAATTTATTATTGAATTAATTTCATAAACTTATTTCAGCTTGAGGTTATATTAAAAATTCAGAAGTATTCATTCAATTCAATTCAGCTAACTCATTCCAAAAGTAATCAATTTAATGAATTTACTCAAAAGACTAGATTTTGAGAGTCAACCATAAACACAGAACTGCTCTAAGAATATATGACTCTTTGCCAACAAAGCACTTAAAATCAGTTTACATGGTTTGTATCAAGAGGCCGATGTCAGTTGACTGGCTATATTTTCCACTTTTGAAGCTTAAACTCTTCATCAATAGGATATAACTATACATACGAGGGAGTCCCTGGGTAGTGCAAATGGTTAACACGCTCGGCTGCTAACCAAAAGGTTGGAGGTTGGAGTCCACCCAGCAGCTCCTCAGAAGAAAGCTCTGGTAATCTACTGTGAAATAAAATCAGTCACTGAAAACACTACAGAGCACAGTTCTGCTCTGATATACACGGGTTGCTATAAGTTGGCGTTGACTTCACAGCAACTGGCTTGTATACATAGGAGGTCATTTTATACCTTTAGGAGATTCACATCAGTCAAAGTAAAATCAGATCATTGTCTATACTTTTTAAATATTAGCCATTACTATGTATTGTACTTATAAAAAATATATTAAATTATCAAGAGATTTCTGTTATATTCTTTTAAAACTTAATAAATGTTTGAATGACCCACTTGAAAATATTATGTTGACTTTTGGAATTTCTACGCTTGAGACCTTCTTTAAAAATGTGGCAGACATTTTTGCTTTAATAGACATTTCATTAAGGTCAGTACTACATTTGCCGTAATAAATAGAGGGGAATTAAGAGCTCGTCAGTACTGCCATAGTACAACACTGAATAGATTGAATTATGTGCTTAAGGAGATGAATTCATGGCAATTGGCAAACTCTGCTAAGAAAGCTGTTGCCTTGAAAAATATCTCAGAGAGAAAGCATTTCTATGAATATTTTTCCTCCTTCAGCATACTTTATTTTGATAAAATACTCCCATAAATTGAGGTTATCTCTTAAAGATTCATACTTGGACTTTATGATTTAACTATCCTCTAATGAGCTTGCAGGGATCCCTGTCATAGCTGCTGCTTTTCAAGCACACTCCGTGAAAGCCTGACATTGAGTGCTCATTGAAAATATGAGTTGTTCTCTTGACCCAAGGGAGTAATCAAGTTGCTGTCTGGTTAAAAAAAAATAAAAAGGAAGGAAACTGAAGAAATATTAAAATAATGAAGACATATGCTATGTGTGTGGTATAGAGGTACACTCAGAGCTATTTAAAATATCTTTTGTGTAAAATGAAATATCAATCTAATTCCAAGTGTGGAGAGGGAGCACAGCAAATGCAATGTAGCTGCAAGGCAGTTTACATTGTATCTTACCAATGTTCAATTTAAGAAAAGATTGAAGAACATCAGGCTGCTATAAAAACAATTTGCGCAGAATAAATTTGGTACTTGCCAACCATTTCTCGGAGAAAGCAGCTCTCCAGCGGAGCCAGGATGACATGCAAGATGGTTACTAGCACTCAAGCAGAATGATTATTAGGTATAAAATTAGTTCAAAAAATAGATTTACAAAACCATTAAATGTTTGAAATGAGAGCAATAGCTTCCATCTAAATGGTATTTAAATTTTGTTAGCTGAGAATAGGTAGTAAGAGAAATACGCTTCTTACTGAATCTTACAGTTTTGTTTTTTCTGTTGGATTTTTGCTGCCTACAAAATAATGGATTAAGGAAAGATAGTCAACATATTATTTAAGCTGGGTCACTATGAGTCAGAATTGACTTAATGGCAACAGGTTTTTTTTTTTTTTTTTTTTTTTTTTGGTAAGCTCTTTGCAAAGAGCCCTGGTAGCACAGTGGTTAAAGCACTGGGCTGCTAACTGAGAGGCTGGCAGTTTGAACCCACCAGCCACTCCATGGAAGAAAGATGTGGCCGTCAGCTTCACCTTGGAAACCCTGTGGGGCAGTTCTACTGTGTCCTATAGGGTCACTACAAGTCGGAGTAGACTCGATGGCAACGGTTTTGGTTTATGCTCTTTGAAATATGTTACATGCTATTGAGAAACAGGTGGAGGGTCAGGAAGTCAGAGCATGGGAATTCAGAGAGAAATTGAATATAGAGAATTAAAAGAATGGGTGTTTTTTGGAAAATGTGGGATTTAAGGTAGTCTTTTAAATAGAGTTAGATAAAGTAGTGAAAATAAAGTGTACCTATTGACAGCATAACTTAGTAGTTCGGAGCAAGAGATCAGAATGTCTGGTTTTTGTTCTGCTACTCCTTAAATTAGTAGCTTTGCACAAGTTACTTGGCCTCTTTAGGTGCTATAGGCGCTTTAGTTTTCTCATACATTAAGTGGGCGTAATGAGAGTATCTGCCTCTTTGGGTTGTTTTAAGGATTAGAAGAGATACTACATGTAAAGTTTTTAGAACATGCCTGGCATACAATAAATAATAAGAGTTAGCAATCATTATTAATATCACCATTTTTATCAACATCATCTGACATGAAATTCCTAATCTCTTTAAATTCATTTTACCTGTAGGAATGTGACTTTATATACATTTCTTTTCACAAAGAGTAAACCAAAGGTTCTCAGACTGTTTGAATATAAACACGGACTTCAAAAAATGCAGTTGCTTTTTTTCAGAACTGTTATTTTTTTCCCTCTGTGAATACTAACAAAATACAAAATTTTCCTGCTTCTTTTGATTAATAAAAAGGTCGGTGTAGCTTAAAAATGAAATTTCCTACGTAATTCAAGGCTTTCCTCTTCCTCCAGCATGGGTTAGACTTCTGGTTTGAGGATATTGTAAAGAAGAATCAGGTGTGGTTACTCTTGATACATTCTTCTCCTCTCCTAGCCAGGTGCTAGCTTCTCTAGTGTTGGGGCAGAATGGGGATGGGGCATGGGGAGAAGGGCAAATGTGTCTTTTTAACTGAATGAAGCCACAACCTCTGCTTATAGGTTCTTGCTACTCCTTTGGCTAATACTGACTGACCATCAATGCCCTCTGTATGGCTAGTATCAAAATGTTGATTCTCTCTTAGGGCACATGTTTGGTTTCTTTGGAGGTTCCTTGGCCCTTGCTATTGCACAGTCCACTCTCATGGGAGATCCTGCTCTGGCTGAACCTCTTTTACCCTCCATCCCTGCCTTAATTCCTGCCATCTACAGTAGCTTCAACAGCCTCTTGCTGCCAGAATCCCCATGCCTGATAGATAGCCTTCTTGGATAAGATATCTTCTTGATTCACATATCCAAACATGGGAGGGAAGTGTGTTCCTAATCTCTTCTCTAAACCCTGCCATCTCTTTCTAATTATCTTTAATATTACATAGAGAGAGAAGCAGATCTGGAAATCTGCTGCAGATCTGGAAATCTGCTGCCTAAGCATGCATCTAACAAGGAGATGAGAAGCCAATTGCCCCTCCTTGCATATACACCCATTATAAGAGTATTTTCTAAGAAGCCATCCCTCACATATCTTGGAGGAGGCATACCCCTCACTTCCCAATCAGGCCAACAACTTGCATTTACCTTTATAGCCCTCTATTTGTAGGTGACCCAAAAAGTAGGAATGATGGTGGGACAGTGTGCTGATGAAAGTAGGTGGCTGGTTCTGCTGCATTTTAGTAGGTTTTGCAGGCAGGTATCTGGTTGGTGTGGAAACCCTGGTGGCGTAGTGGTTAGGAGCTACACCTGCTAACCAAAAGGTCAGCAGTTCGTAATCCACCAGGTGCTCCTTGGAAACCCTACGGGGCAGTTCTACTCTGTCCTATAGGGTTGCTATGAGTTGGAATCGACTTGAGGGGCAACGGGTATCTGGTTGGTAGCCTTCTTTAGAATGTGGGTTTCTCATTCTCACTTTGGACCTTACCTGATATTATGAGATAATATGAAAAGTGCTACCGTGCATCCTATAACAAATAGCTCATACTCAGTAACTGTAGTGACCTTGGTAGAGACTTTGTATCTGTGTTGCTTAATTCTACTCACTTTTCAATTCATAGTTCCAATGGCACCTGTGCAAAAATGCAACCCTGACTCCCAACAGCTGAAAATACTATATCTCATATCTAAATTCTTGTGGTCCTTTATTTATAACATTTTGATGCTCATCACGTATCCCTGTGTAGTATAACTATTATTTATTTTCATGCTTTTGCTTTTTATCATTTTTAGGTGATAATTTTCTTGGAACTAAAGTTATGTATGAATCATCTTCATATTTCCCATAGTAACACCAAAGCCCTTGGAACAAAATGATTCTTAAGAAGTATATCTGAACAAATTTCTTTAAGTGGACTAAGCCTTATATTTAATGCCATATCTTGTAGTGTCTAAATACCTAAACCAAAAAATACTCGTTGCCATCAAGTCAGTTTCGACTCATAGCAACCCAATAGTGCATAAATAGGTATCAACATTTAACAAATGGTAGGGAAATTTTATTACTGGCTTTTTTCACAAACATAGTACATTCTTCTTCTAGAAATGTATCATAAGGAAATAATTCAAGCAGAACAGAAGTTCATGAAGATGCATGCACTAATATTACATTAGCGAGAACCTGAAAACAATCTAATGTCCAATAGGAGGGAAGTGGATGCAATTTGCACACATTAATCAGATTAAAAACGTGCAGTCATTAAAAGATGACCACTCTGAAAAATATAAAATTAAGATATGGAAAGTTATATGCGAAACAATAAGTGAAGAAAGAAAACAAACTTGAGTAAACACAGTTGAAATTATTAAAAGACATATGCCTACGAATAAAAATTGGAAGGAGAAATGAATTTAGTGAGTAAGAACCATGTTATTTCAATGTTATTGTAATTTGGTATAAACATTAAATATATGTTTAAAACAAATATTTAAGAACAAAGGAAGCTGATGCATGACACTATATGAGAGAGATGTTTCTTTTTGTACAATAATAATCACATTATACTTAGATTTGTCAGTAGCTGAAAGATCTCCATCCTTATCTCCTCCCAAGTGAATTACTGTACTACCCAGTTCGGTTCCTTCTACCATAAAGAAATGTCACTTTTCTTTGGATCTTATTGTCATTTTTCCTTGGATCTCTACTTGCCTGTCTATCTAAAGCGGAAGTGTCAAGTGACCTTGAGGAGTCGTCGATGAAAACGTGGCTAACAGAGAACATTATTTAATTCTGTCAATCCATATTAGATGCTAATGGATGCTATGGCATCAATTTGAATCCTATGTTTTGCCCTCAATGTTTTTTCACCAGTCTAAAACAGTGAGTTTCCCCAAAAGACCAGCATTAATACATTTGAGAGTTGGACTAGTTCATACCTAGTCAACGGCTGAATAAATTAAAGCAGCAAAAAAGGTTAAAAACAAATTGCTAAGTAGCCAGCCATCTCCAGTGCTATCCACTTTAGTAATTTCTGAAACATACACTTTGTTTCATTTTTCCTAAAATACTGAAGTCACACTATTGGAAATTGGGGTACACACAGAAAACCTCTCCACAAAACTGAGTTTAATGCCAACCTATGAAAACAAAATATCGCAGTATTTCTAAACCTCAAAACTCTCAGACTCTCGGTTGTTTGTATTGATGAGTTCAAGGTTAAACCTTCCCGTGAATCACTTGATGACCAGAGACCCATGTTTCTGAGAATAGTAACTTGGAGCATGATGACAATATGGAACATGATGGCAATATGAAGATGTTTTCCTGGGAATCAAATCTATGTCCTTATCCTTATTTCAAACTAAACTAATTGTCACCGTCACCAAATTTCCAAGTTGTTTCCTCTTAAAAATATCATAAGGTGTATTACTATTTTGGAAAATTACTTTGTTTTTTAATTGGAGGAAAATTACTTTAATTCAGCTTCTCCTAATCAAAGACTTCACTCCATTCTAAGCCCTCAAGTTCTTATGCACTGGTTTTGTTTGTTTTCTGGCAGTTTATTATGACAGTGAATTTACTTTTGTAATATAAACCCCACATTGGGATATTACTTCACTACAACTCTACCTTCAGTTAACTTTCTCCCCAATGACTAAATTAACACAAATTAGACAGGATGCCATTCCAAACTATATAACCTTAGCATGATAACTAGTGGTGTTATGGATTGACTTATGTCCCCCTAAAATGTATGTTGTAAATCCTAACCTCTATGCCTGTGGTTATAATCCCATTTGGGAATGGGTTGTCTTTGTTATGTTAATGATGTAGGATTAGTGTAGGGTGTATTTTGTGTCAATCTCTTTTGACATATAAAAAGAGGTAAAACAAGGGAGCAGAGAGAGAGATGGGATAAGACAGACGCCAAGACACACGGAGATCTCCAAGGAACCAGGAAGCAGAATCTGAAGAGGCAAGGACCTTCCTCCAGAGTCCACACAAAGAGAAAGCCTTTCCCTAGAGCTGGTGCTCTGAAGTTGGACTTCTAGCCTCCTAAACTGAGAGAAAATAAATTTCTGTTTTTTTAAAGCCATCTACTTGCGGTATTCCTGTTATAGCAGCACCAGATAGCTAAGACAGGTGTTCATTTCATAAAAACAATGCCTCTGTTAGAAAAAAAGAAAATTATTTTTAATGCATAATTGTATGCAGATTTCATTTACCTCTTGGTCCTTATTATATAGTGTTATTCCTGAAAATCAGTGGATACAGAATATCAGTTTATCCTGCCTTTTTCCACCTTATAAACTGAAATGTTCTAACATAGCCAAAACAGCATTAAGTGTGTCTGCCACTTCACATACATTAGTCATGCAGGAAGTTCATCACCTGACTATAAATGAAAGCTTACACCAGTTTCAGTAAAGCAATATTTACTTTCTTTTTATCCTTAGAGATAGAAAATCTAATTGGTGGAAGAAATTAAGACTGACGAACCTTGAGATCATCTGGTTTGTAAACACATAAACAACATTTTCCGTTGTAATTTCTCAGAGCAGAGATACCCAGCCTTTTTATAATGAGAAAGGAGTAAGTGTACCCCTCACCTAAGACCTGATGAGTGGAGAGAAGATGATGGTCAATGTTTCAGAGGCAGAGAAGAACAATTTCACAGCTCACCACCGCACTCACGGTCATCACTACAATCCTCTCCCCATGTCTCACTGCCATTTGCAAAGGTGGGGAGGGCCGGTCTGACGGTTGCCAGTTTTGATTGCTTTCCTTTCCTAGGACCCCACTTTGAAATTCTGGCAAGCTCTGGAGAAAGAAGATTGATACCCATTGTTAGCCTGAAAATGACTGTCCGGCCTCCTGACTCAGGCAAAGATTGAACCCATGGGAGAATACCTGTACATGAACTCAACTATTAGTTGTAAGGCACTGTGTAGCAAGAGGCTGATCAAGGATAAGTTGGAAAATTTGGGGGCAATTCTATTTTTAAAATTATCTTATAGGTGATCTTACAGATCATTAGAATTTAAGATCATATTTTCTATAAGTAGGATTAAAATGATTAGTGACAATGGCACTGAATAGACTACCTGGCAGGCTTCCCATTACAAAATGGCTGACTAAGCATAAGCTTTATGTTGCTTCTTTTGACTACATCTATTAAAAATGGCAGATGAAATATACAAATAAGAATAAACCTGTGGAGTCACAGAAAGTTTGCTATAAATAGACCCGAACATTGAAGAATTTGTGGCAAGTAGAAAACAGTAGGGAACAGATCATCATGAAACCCAACGTAGCTGAGGAAAAAAACGAGGCTTTCTGCAAAAATGGATCCTTCCGAAAGAAGCAAACAATAACCCCAATATCAAGAATAATGGGTGTTGGAGTAGCAGTGAACTGTCTAGCAGTGGGCAAGATAATTGATTTAAAGTCTGTGGAATATTTGCCCCAGTCTTCCCACTCTCACAGGTTCTGACTACAATATTTGAAGCCAAGAGAAAACCACCATTAGAGCTCTCCAAGTAAAGTCTGAGGCTCGCTGAAGAACGTGCTCAGAATTAAGAGTAAGAATGAGAAGAAAAGCAGGACAGTATCCCCAGGCGAATAGTTGTCATCATGATGGACAAGAGGTCACCAAGGAGGCAAACTCTCTGAACACTAAAGGATAGTCTGGCCAGCATATTTCTGCACCCACAAAATGGAACGAGGACTTTCATTTGTGTTAGGGATTCAGTTAATAGTATTGGTGGTTCAGTGGTTAAAGCACTCAGCTGCTAACCAAAAGGTCGGCGATTCAATCCAAAAATAGCTGCTCTGTGGGAGAAAGATAACAGCCTGCTTCTGTAAAGATTACAGCCTTTGAAACCCTATAGGGCAGTTCTCACTCTACCCTATAGGGTCCCTATGAGTCGGAATTGATTCTACGGCAGTGGGCTTATATATGAACAGACCAAAGATAACTAAGCATTTGAGAAAAATCAACACCACTCTGAACAAATCAAACTACTCCTCAATGAAAATGGCAATGCAAAAAGTTAGAAGAGAACTTTAAAATTAATATTACTAGAGAGATTCAAACGGCCGCTAACCCTTGGCAATTTGAACCCACTCAGCGGTACCACAGAAGAAAAGTTTTTGCAATCTGCTTCTGTTGATAGTATAGCCAAGAAAATCCTATGGAGTGGTTTACTCTGTAGCACAGAGTCGCCATGAGCTGGAATCAACTCGACGGCAACTAACAATAACAGTAAGAACAAAAATCATATCCATAAGATAAAAACAGGCTGCTGTGAAAAAAGAAGTAATTAAATCCTTGAGATTAAATTCATTATTGTGGAAAAAAAAAAAAAAAAACAATCTCAGTAGCTAGGCTGAATGGCAGAATAGGTTCCCTCTGTTTCTCTACAGTCTGCCATATTGACTGAAATTTCATCTTCAGGATCCAAACACTGGCCCCTCAAGCAGATCCAGGCTGTCCCCTTATGACCAAAAATAGATGCAATTGTTACTGTTCTTAGATTTTTTTCAATAAACATTCAGCTTCAGACAGCGATCTCTCCTGTTAGCTGCAGCCTGTGCTCCATGGTTTACTCTATCTCGTGGACCAGAGCCATTCAGGACCCAGAGCCTACTCGTGGTAATAAGGGTGGGGTCAGTTTCACCCAAACAGCTTGATGGAGAGTGGGGGTGAGGTGAATTCCCTGTGGAAAATTAGTTGATGAGAAAATGCGGAACGGATTCTGGAGAACCAATCAACTACACAAATCTAACAAGTCAAAAGGTAAGAATATAGAGAATCTGAGTGATTAACAAGGCTAATTTTAACAATACATGCTTGTATGTGTAATCATGCATACTTATACTGGGTTGTTGTTGTTGTGAGCTGCCGTGGAGTTGCCCCTGATTCATGGTGACCCCATTCACAATGGGTTCAAACCATTGTGATCCATGGGTTTCTCACTGGCTAATTTTTGGAAGTAGATCGTCAGGTCTTTCTTCCTAGTCCATCTTTGTCTGGAAGCCCTGCTGAAACCTGTTCAACATCAGAGCAACATGCAGCCTTCCACTGAGAGACTGGTAGTGGCTGCTTATGAAGTGCATTAGCCAGGAACTGAACCTGGGTCTCCTGCATGGAAGGCAGGAATTGTACCACTAAACCACCAGTGCCCTCTACATATACTGGGTAACACGTAATAACTCAGTACATTTCAATAGATAGAATTTACACTGACCATAATGTCCTACCAGAGGTCCATAAAATTCAACATCCATAGCAAAATGAAAGCTGAATGATATAACCACTGACATGTAAAGGCATTCTTTTAAAAAATATGTCTTAAGTTAAAGAGAAATTCAAAATGAAAATTAGAGATCATTCAAACTATGTGTGTAATGATAATCTGATTATGTGGTAACAATAACTAGGGTCTGATTATTAGAGTACCCAGACTCTCATTTGAGCTTTTGCTAGCTGACCTGTGACTTTAAACATGTTACCTAATTCCTCTCACAGCTTCATTTTCCTCTCGTTTTTATCTTGTTAGTTTGGGAAGAAAAAAACTTGTGTTTTTGAAAATACTATATAAATTTAAAGATATACACACATGGCTATATATAAAGATATACATAGCAATAACATATATACATGTAGATATGCATATATATATATAATTAATGTTTCATAGAGTTCCTGGGTGGCACAAAGAGTTACGCACTCGACTATTAGCCGAAAGGGTGGTGGTTCAAACCCACCCAGAAGTGCCTTGGAAGACAGGCCTGGTGATCTGCTTGAGAAATGTCACAACCTTGAAAATCCTATGAAGCAGTTCTACTCTGCACACCTGGGGTCACTGTGAGGTGGAGTTGACTTGACAGCAACTAACAACAATCAATGTTTTCAAAATAACTTAATTTTCGTGATCCTGAAAATGCCAGTTTTCACAGCTTCTAAAATTATATACAGTAAAACTAGGGCTTTATTCTCTGTGTTTATATCTTAAGAGAGCAACATTTTATGTCAATCACATGTATAAAACATAGCCTGTTTTGTATGTATCTTTGGGTATAGTATGAAGGACAGAGCTCAAATATTAAACCAGTTACCCTCTTTTATTTTGGATGCTAAAAATGTAGACTAATCAGCTACATAAATATATATGAATATGTACAGAAGCCTGTTCACTTGTTTCAAAGCAAAGGAGCTATTTCACCCCAAAATAAATTTCTAGAAGCTATCTTTGATATTCCCAAAACATCGTGGCCTGATTTTTATGGCCCGGTTGCATTCCTCAGACTAGTTAATATTTGTTTTTCATGAAGTTATATTCAAGACCCTAGTCTTTGAGAACTTCATCTACTTGAGAAACAGAAAATATAATTTTGTCACTAATTCACAGAACCTAAAATTATATTTGGTTATAAATATCTGAAGTATATCATAAAGAATAATACTGATGACAGCCTCATGAAAGCTCAATGTTCATAAAACCTCAAATCTGCTAAATATGCCAATAACTACTGATTTTTTTTTTTTTTGGAACATTTTGAAAATTTGCTTTATGCTACTATGCCAAAATTGAGAAAACTATAACATAAGTACATAAATCTGGCCAAGTGTATTTTCTTTTTATAAGCAATAATCCTCAGTATGGACCAAAAGGACTTCATGACCAGCAATCATATGTGTATAGTAAGTACAAAGAAAATGATCTGATATTTGACAGATAATTTTTGCATTATTAACTTCCTTGATGATGAGGGTAAGGCCATTTCATAGATGGATGAGCACAGTTTCTGAAGGTCAGTGATTGAAGAGGAACAATCCAGTGCATCCCCAAAATCATAAAACCAAACGTTACTTGACACTATCACATTGCTTCCTCAAATCACTGCCCACTCCCACCCTGCTACAATCACAGTTCAGACACTCACGATAAAGAATGTCAATGCAGCTTCAACTATAGTGAAGAGTTCCAGGTTTGAGAAAACATCACTATTTTTTCCTCCATGGTAGTTTTAAGAAAAAATTGAACATAAGTAAGGGTTAGGCAAAAATTTCCTTTATGACAACTAATAGGAAATGAGGATAATAATTTCATCTTTGGGATACTAAGAATTTAATATTCTCAATTAAGTCTTCAGTTGAGCTTTGAATATATATATTTGGACAATGAACTATTCTCAAATATTTCAGTTTCCTCTCCAAGTAATGTTTTGGCAAAGTACTCAGAATGCAAGTTTTCACAAGAATTTCTCCAGTGGAGTGGGTTTTTTCCTAAGGATTAAAATGACTATTTTAAACAAACTTTCACAGCCCTCAGAGATTGCTAGTGTGTTTTTATTACCATTTAATCTCAAGTACTTCAACACATTACACACATCATTAAAATAATTAAAAATACATTTCTATGATGTTTATTCAAATCAAAAAGGTCTCATGGTGTCACTGCTTAGTGTTTATAAACATAAAACACATTGATAAGCTTTGACTCTATCTTTTGTAATATGTATAGAGTCAATGCAATCCCAATCAAAATCCCAGTGGTGTAGTGATTAGGTGCTACAGCTGCTAACCAAAAGGTCAGCAGTTCGACTCCATCAGGCACTCCTTGGAAACTCTATGGGGCAGTTCTACTCTGTCTTATAGGGTCGCTATGAGTCGGAATCGACTTGATGGCAACAGGTTTACACACATTAAAAGCATAATAAGGTTCTATTGTAAGCCACTTTATTTCAATAGATTTGGTCACATATGAAATGGGAAATTTTTTGAAAAACACAACTTATCAGAAGTGGTACAATAAGAAATAAAAAATCTGATATTCTTTAAATAAATTAAATTCTCAATTTAACAACTTCCCCAAAAGAAAAACCTCAAGGCTCAAATCTTTATTCTCTGTCAATGTTAAGGAAGAAATAACACCAATCCTACACAAATTATTGCAGAGGAAGAGAGAATACATTCCAACTTATTTTATGAGGCCAGAATAACCCTAATTTCAAAACTAAACAAAGACATTACAAGAAAAGAAAATTATAGACTCATGTCCCTCATGATTAAAGACATAAAAAAATAAAATATTAACAAAGAGAATCCAGGAAGATATAAAAAGATAATGCATCATTAGCAAAAGGGCTTCATACCAAGAATGATAAAAACTCTCAGTAAACTAGGAATAAAAAGAAACTACAGCAATCTGATAAAAGGTATTTATTAAAAAAAAACAAAAAAAAACCCTAAAATTAACATTATATTGAATAGTGAAATATTGTGGTTTATTTAAAACTATATTTTTACTAAAACATATAAACCACTGTTGAAAGAAATTTTAAAGGTCTAAATAAAAGGAATTATATGTTTTCTTAATTGATGTCCTGCATATTTGTACTTGATAAGATTTTTAACAAACTTTAAAAAGATTAACTGCCATTGAGTCAATTCCAATTCACGGCAACCCCATGTGTGTCAGAGTAGAACCATCTTCCAAAGTGTTTTCAATGGCTGATTTTTAGGAAGTAGATTGCCAGATCTTTCTTCCGAGGTGCCTCTGAGTGGATGTGGAACACCAACTTTTTGGTTAGCAGGGAAACCTGTTAGCCATTTGCACCACCAAGACTTTATGCTCTCTCTCAATTCCGTTATGAAAATAATGGAGATACTTCATTTTCAAATAAAAATTTTAATACTGAGTATGTTTTTTTTTTTTTAATTATATCACTTTTACCCGCTTCCAACCTAAAGATTCTGAAGTGACCCACTGATTGAAAATCAAGGACTCAATATGCTTTTAAAATCCTTACTTGGGAATACATGAGACATATATTTCATTATGTATGGTCAGACTTTCTTTCTTAAGTAAAATTGGAGTTTCAGCTTGTTTAACACCAAAGTCACAAACTTTAGCCTTAGATGACTTTCAGCTGTTTCCAGAAGTCAAAGCAGTTCTCTACACTCGGGGGACAAGGACACTTCTATATGAGGAATAGTAGGATCAGTCCCATAAATGCAGTGCTTGAGCACTACCTTACCCTAATGCAGCATTATGGGGTTTTGTTCTTCTGTTCCTAATCATGATGCTATGTTTTAAAGAGATACTACCATCTATTTAGTGGAGCCCTGGTGGCACAGTGGTTAAGAGCTTAGCTGCTAACCAAAAACGTCGACAGTTCAAGTCCACCAGTAGCTCCTTGGAAACCCTATGGGCCAGTTCTACTCTGTCCTATAGGGTCGCGCTAGGAGTCGGAATCTACCTGACGGCAGTAGGTTTTGGTACCATCTATTGAAAGGATTTGTGCCACCACTTACTGAGATAACTTAAGGAAAAAAAAAAAAACTGCCTGAAAAGAAATATACATATACCACCATTGTCGAAGACAGTTTTGAAATTGGAATTTTGAAACTGAGCAACGGAAATCATTCTATTTAAGTGATTTGACATGCGGATCATTCATTAGGCTAAGAGATTAAAAAAAAAAAAGTCATATTACTTTATAGCCACAATTCAGGTACTTTTAAATATTTTCCAAATAACATAATACCATCAGGGGCCCTATTGCTTATTTGCATTCCATCAATATGTCATTAGGTAGAAAATAAAATAAAAGAGAAGATGCAGCATTATTTACGGGATCTAGTTATGCACAATCTGTTACCCTATGTTCATCTTTTTACCAGGAAATTATTCATGCCAATTGGAAACTTCCTCTTGTAGACTAAAAAGTAATCAGAATCTCTGTTAACACACCTGTACAAGACTGCAAGATGCAGTTTAAATTCGAACAAATGACAAACAGAAGGCAGTCTTGAGGGACTGAAATCCTTTAACTTCTCAGAAATGTTTACAGTTAACACATTTCACAGTACTATGCTACATGATTTAGAATCAAAATACCAAACTGTTATATTGATCATTTTAGTTATTTTTCCTTTTTGTTCATCCTTGTAACATAAATCGTCATCTAATTTTGAGAATAACCTTTATATGCAACAAATATGAGAAAGAACAACACTTAGAAACACCTGAAAAATTGTGATTAAAATTTGGCTATCCTTACCCTGAGAACTTATTCTGAAATGTTGCATACACATGTACCTCAAGCCATATTGTCTTCACCTCTAAACAAACCTACATGGTAAATACCCATTGACTGAGAGCAGAAATTCACAACTTTATTTGTATTTGTAAATCATCAAGTGCAGTATATAAAGTAGGCTGTATCAAGTCTACCAGATTAAGGAGATCATATCAAGTAGACCGAGTTAAAAAACAAGAACCAAGCTTTTCATTAGTGATCTTATTAAAAAGTGTTCTAAGATGTAATTTTTACTAAAAGGAATTCTAGTCAGAGTTTAGGTATACCTATTTCAAATAGTGCTGAAATATATGAATTAGACAAATGCCCCACCTAATTTTAAATGGATATATAATTATTGATGGACTCATAATGGTTCTCAGCTCCACAGCTTATAGAATCAGTGTTTGTGCTCAAAGGATTTTAGAAGTGAGAAAGCTAAGGTTCAGTGAGTTACAATTATTCAGTAGTTGGTTGAGGAAAAACTGGAATAGAAGAATCCAGACTGTCATGTTGTGTGACCAGTGATCACTATGTGTTACGTGGCATACAATTCTGTTATGCTGTATGATCAGTGATCTCTACTATGTTGAAAAATGCACCCTTTTCCTGGATTGACATCCTTAAAAAGTAAACTAATTGTGAGGGTTTTCTAAATAGCTAAGTCGGGCCAAAAAAAAAAATGTACATCTTGAATATAGATGATGAGAAAATCAAATGTTGATTTTCTCAATCCTACACTGTCTAAGAATCTAAGACACATTTTTATTCAAAACACTAATATGTCAAGATATTACATATACTGTTAATATAACTGAAAGGCTATACACTCAAAAACATAAAGCTTAATATTCAGATTTCAGTGGCATCCACGGTCCTAGCCATTTTCCCCCTTTACTTTGGTACTGATTGATTTTTGAATATATCATTACTTTTAAGGTGGGAATATTTAATTGTCAAGTATTTGGACACAGGAAGCACATTCATCTTACGTACTCCCACAGCAGATCATAGTTCTCCATTAGACATACACCAGGCTGTAACTGCCATTTGGTTTGTCTAACCCCCCAACAGACAACAAGTTCTGTGAGGACACCGATTGTAACACTTTTAGTCACTATTTTTTTATTTTATTTTTTTTATTATTGTACTTCAGATGAAGGTTTACAGAACAAACTAGCTTCTCATTAAAAAATTAGTAAACATTGTTTTGTAACATTGGTTACCATCTTTTACTCACTATTACAGCCACAATACTGGTACTACAGCTGGTATGTAGCTAGTGCTCAATAAACGTTTGTTGAATTTTTATCCATTCATTAAACAAATAATTGTTAAACATTTCCTCTAGGCACCACCATGGGCAATAAAGATTCTGGCATGAACGTAACTAAGATGCTCATAGGCTAACAGAAGAAATCAATAAAATACAGTGTGACAAGGGCAACAATAAAAAAAAAAATGCATTATTTATAAAAGTAACAAGTGCTACCCAGGGACCTGACAAAGAAGAAGGAAGACTTAATTTTCTCTGTTGTTGTTAATTGTCATTGGGTCAATTACGACTCATGTGTTATAGAGTAAAACTGCTCCATAAGGTTTTCTTGGTTGTAATCTTAATGAAAGCAGATTGCCAGGCCTATCTTCTGCAGTACCTCTGGCTGGGTTTGAACTGCCACCCTTTAGGTTAGCAGTCAAGTGCAAACCGTTTGCACCACCTAGGGACCTTAATTCTCTTTAAGAGTCTGTAAAAGAATCTTGAAGAAGGTGACAACAGAGTTGGATTTTAAACAACAAATAGACAAATGGGCTTTGCCAGGCAAATAAGTGGAGAGAAGTAACACATTCTAAATAAATGGTACAGTATTTGTAAAGGCACATTAGACATGATTAAACTGACACAACCATATCCCTAAAACATAAAATAAATTAGTTCTTGGAGCATATGAAAGCTCTCACTCCACAGAGAGTGAATTCTCATCCCGAAAATCATATAAAGATTTCCTTGATATTTCCACTTCTTTGACCCTAGTTTAGGCTCCCATAAACCTTTATAATACCATTACTATTACAGTTCCATTCTATTATAATAAGTATGTCCCACTTACCAGAGTGAGGTACAAAATTAAGTCACATTCCTTTTACTCAAATTAAATGCTGCTGAGATTCTATTCCATCTCTTCAGAATCCTCTCAACAATTGCTCCAAGACCCTGAGGGATAGTCACTTAGTCCAAAGGGACAATCTTGGTTACCATCACCTCAGACAGAGAACCCAGGAAAGCATGCTGTCTGTGGAGGGGCCCTGTTGCTGCCTGCTGTACTGAAGGCTGCTTCCATAGGACTGCTATTGCAGCCTGGGCAGTCTGCCCAAGCTGAGGCTCTCCAAGGAGACAAGATTTTCCCTGGGAGACAATGTGCAGTGGCTTGGGCACACATTGAGCCCAATATTGGGTGAGCCAGCATCTGGGTACGATTCCTGTCCTTTTAAAGAAAGTGTTTCCTGTTTCCACACCTAGTCCAGGATGAAGGTATAAACATGCTTAGGTCATATAACTTTATGCCATCTTCTATATGAGTTCTCAGTATCAAAGTTAATTAAACAAATCTTTCTATTTACACACACATATATATACACAAAGGGGCCCTGATGTCACCGAAAAGTTAGCGGTTTGAACACACCCAGTGGCTTGTCTGGCGAAAGACCTGGCGATATGCTTCCATAAAGATTACAGCCAAGAAAACCCTATAGGGCAGTTTTTCTCTGTCACATGGGGTCTCTGTGAGTTGGAATCAACTGGATGGTGTCTAACAACAACACATATACTCACAGCCATGTTTTAACCCAAACAAGCCCAGATCTAGAGAGGTTTCAAGTTTCAGTCATGTGCTATGCCTTAAGCTACCTTTTTGCACATTTCCCAAGAGTGCTGGGAGTCTTGCCTCTTCCAAGCACTCTATGAATCACCATTTCCTATCCTTCAATGAGTGATATTTCTATCCATGAAAAACCTGATTCCAATCTGCGCTACGGAATGCTTCCCAATTAAACTTCCTAAAGCATAACTTTTACTGTGTTAGTTAAAATTTTGTATTGATTCTCTAGTGCATACCAAATTGTGGCCATACTCCAAGGGCCTCCTTGTTGTGGTTTCAAGCTGTTTTCTACTCATGTTCTAGCACACCACTTCATATAATCAGACTCGTATCTTACGACAGCTGCAAGGAATTAAATATCATCTAGTTCTAATCCAACCATTTTATTTTACTGGTGAAGAAGTAGACATGGAATTTCAAAATTCTATTAAAGTAAGGATTTTGCATGTTCACTACTATATAATCAGTGCTAAGAAGAGTGTCTGGCTTATAGAAGGTGCTTACTAAATATTTGTTGCATTTTGATCCATTAATTTTTTCAGTACTTTTCCAAGATATATGTCCAAATATGTGTACAGGACCTGACTCTCGTACAACACCTGTAATGAATACTGAAACAAAGGAAAATAAAAATTAGATATCTCCCTACATTCCCCTCTTTACAATAAAAGTACGTAAATTTAGAACAGCTGTTTTGTAATTGCCATATTACTTCTATTTTAAAAATAACAATACAGGCTGTCCAAATGAGTTCCATTCCTAAGTCTGTCTTTAAGTCACATTTATACATAAGTCAAAACAGTTAGGTATGGTTCATATCTAACGTCAGTTAGTCAAATGTTTGTCTTAATATATAGTGTACTTTTCTATGCATAAAAAACATTAAAGAAACACTTCCAGATACATTAGAACATCTTTAACATAATAATACAGTAAATAAAAATAATAATGTTTTAATGGGTGTTGCAAAGTAGCGCCCATTTGTTGTGACGAACGGTTGTGTTTACCTCGAATTTTTAATATAATAGGCTTTATGGGGGTTGGTTCATAACTACAGGTCGTACTACGTAAGCTGGACATTCGTAACTTGGGGACTGCCTCTGAACATTTATTGAATACTTTAGCACGTGCTGCTACTTTAACATGTGTCAGACATTATTCTAACACTTTATACACATTAACTAATTTAATCTTCAAATAATCTATACAGTATTACTATTACTATGTCCGTTTTACAAATGAGAAAACTGAGGCACAAAGACATTAAGTAACAAGTGTACTATAGGGCCACTATGAGTTGGGATCGACTCGACGGCAATGGGTTTGGGTTAAGTTTACACTAAGAAAAGAATGAAAGAAAATTTTGGCAAAATCATGTGTAGGAGCAGAAAGTTCCATGAGCGACTGACTCCCAGGTGTCTGGCCTAAGTAACCGATTGAAATGGAAATACGAAGATGGCAAACAGTGGATAAACATTTGGATTTCGGGGTGTAGGTGGGAACTTTAAGTGTTTTGTTTGAATTTTTTTAAGTTAGAGAGACCTCTAAGACATCCAGTTAGCCTAGAGCTCAGAAGAGAAGTCTTGAGTGGGGATATAAATCTGGGAGTCATTGACCTGCATCTTACATGGTATCCAGATATGACATGTATATATATACATATACCCCCATGCTCATACATGCATACATACACACACCCAGATGCCAAAATCTAGAACTATGTTGTGTTGAATGGAAATTTACCCCAGCTTCTGGATTCAGGAAAATACCATCTTTTGATACTGAAACTAAGGAATCTGTACCAGTTAGGATTGAGTTTAGCTGCTTATAACAGAAACCAGCTCACAGTGGCTTAACAAAATAGAGGTTTATATTACTAAGATAACATGAAGGCTGGAAGAAGGTATTCCTGGGCCAGTAAAGCTATAATCCAGACTCCTAGTTTCCTGCTAGTCCATCTTAACTGTGACATTTGCATTCATTATGCTTCATCCCTTGACTTGTGCCTGTGTCTTCCTGGAAGGAAGAAGGAAGTGAAAAAAAGGAAGGCTAGTGTCTATAACGCTATGAGTAGGAATTGACTTGACAGCAGTGGGTTTGGTTTCTTGGTTTAGAGCCTGTATTGGAAAAGGAAAGCAAAACTTTCCATTTAGTTTTCATTGGCCAGAATTGTGTTACATGGCCAACCCTAGAAAAAAAAGGAGCCTGGGAAATCAAGTTTTATCAGAGTGTATGGAAACCTCATATAAAATTGAGATTCTGTTTTGTTAAGGAAGAACAGGAGAATGAATACTAAATAGCCAATTGGCATGTCTGCCAGAGAGCTGCAGGAGTTTAGAGTTTTAGTAGAGTTTAAAATTGTCTAGCATAAGCTTTTCATCTCCTAGGTGAAAAGATCAAATGGTTTTCTTCAGGTTATATCACAAGTAGGTAGCACTGGTAGTAAGTGAAGTTGCTAAGAACAGAATCTACGTCCTCTGACTCTTAATTCAGTGGTCTGCCGATTATATCACATCACACACTCAATTGCCTAAAAATTCACCATGCTGGTCCAACAACATTATCCCAAAGCCTCTGTTTCCTATGCCCATAGTCCTCTGTGCAAATGTTTACTATCATACTTATCACACTCTATTGTAATTATTTGTTTGTGTGTCTATTTCTCCTCTAAATTAGAAACTCTCCCTGGAGCTGGCATCATGGTTTATTCATCTTTACATTCCCCCCAGGGTCTCATAGAAAACTAGGTAATAGGTTCTTGTTAAATGAATTGACCTCACATGGATGAATATAACCTCAGAATGATATTTTAGTCATCTCTGATGTATGTTAATTTTTACCCCAACAGCCTCTGATCCGTTGGTTAAAATCCTTCTTACAATATTATACTTTTAGATATTAGAGCCAGTAAAAATCATCTGATTCTGTTGCCACCTTCATATAGACTCTTTTTTCATCGGAGGCAACTAAGGCCCAAAGAAGTTACCTTGCCCAAGGTCACAGGAGCAGTAAGTGGGAGGGAGAAGACAAGGCTCAGGGGCCTTTCTCAGGGCTGTTAATGTTGTTTTCTTAATACGTCATATTGCCAAAACTTTCATGTAATCAGATATTTCATTTTTATATTTTATATGGTCAAAGTCTAAACTGTTCTATATTGGTTTAAAATGCTGACCATTTGATACATCTTCAGGTAAAAATGCAAAGGTTTGCACATGTGTAATATTATAATAAGAGCAAAAGACAGAGCCAAAACTTATCATCAAGACTGAACTTGAACTTTTCCACTTCTGGGGACTGATACTTATAATACATCTTCAGTATCCCTCAAGGGCAGCTTTCTGTTTGTATCCGGGAAAATAGAGGTTAAAATAAAGGCCACAGCAACTGTCAGAAGGCATTAGTTTTGCTATTATATAAACATATCCATTTGCTTAAATTACACTGGCTCTTTGCATCTATTCTTCTGCTTGAAGCAACATGGCCAACACTATTTTCTCAGCACTTCACTCATTTGAAAATGAGAATATGCGTTTTATGTGATTAAATAAATTAGACCAGGCTAGAATATGAGGAACAGTCCTTGACCCTGAGACCTAAATGAAATCAGGGAAGCCTATTAAGAGCTAGTTGGTAGACATAAAGGAGCCCTGGTGGCACAAACAGTTGAGCGCTCAGCTGCTAACTGAAAGTTTGGTGATTCAAACCCACTCAGCCGCTCCATGGGAGAAAGGCCTGGTGATCTGCTTCTGTAAAGATTACAGCCAAGAAAACCCTATGAACGGTTCTGATCTGTCACGTGGGATCACTATGAGTTGAAATCGACTCAGTGGCACTAGCAACAACAACAGTGAACATAAAGACAATTAGGTACAAACTAAATATTAGCTTATGTTTTTCATGCATATCATATATATCAAACACATCTTATGTATCTATAGCACGCCATATTTTTGTCTCAAGTAGTCATGTGAGCTTTGTATCTCTGGGATCTAAATTTCACTCAAGAAAAATCTGTTGAATAAGACTCATTTAGGTTTCTTCTTCAATTCAGTGCAACTTATCAAGGGAGGGGAAAATCTGGAAGTTGTTTGAACAATAAGAGAGAGATAGTTGGGTCAGTCAAACAGAATTATATGGAGGTGGCATGTGTTATGACTTGAATTGTGTCCCCAAAAAAGATACGGGAAGTCTCAACACTCACTACCTGTGAACTTGAGCTTGTTTAGAAATAGGATGTCTGAAAACATCATCAGTTAACATGAGGTCATATTGGAGTAGAGTGGGTACTAATCTAGTCTGAATCATGTCCTTATAAAAGAGAAGAGACACTGAGACATTTTCCCCTAGAGCCTTTGGAGAGACCATGGCTCTGCCAACTCCCTTTATTTGGAGAGCTAGCCTCCAGAACTTCGAGGCAACAAATTTCTGTTCTTATAAACCACCCCATTTGTGGTATCTTGCTACAGCAGTCCTAGGAAACTAATACAGCACATCGAGGTTATGGCCCTTGATGTACCCAAAGGGTCAAAAGCTTAGGCTTCTTTTTACAAAAATATATTTTCATTCTCACGCTTGATTCCATTTGACCCTCTCCAAAACCCCGCAAGGTAAAAAGGGCAGGTTTCCTCATTTTTAAATGAGGAAAATGAGGCTCAGAGACACTGTGTGGTCTAGTCAAGTTGTTATAACTATTAAGTAATAGAACTGGGAGTTGGAGTTCTAAATCCAGGGAGCTCTGCTTCTAAACCCAAGGCTCCATCTTTTCCTGTTGTTAGAAATGAAGCAGCCTGTGATATGGTGGGCAAAACCAATGCACATTGTAACAGATGAGCTGATGCTTTATAGATTTGCTTTAAAAAATATTTTTTAATCTAGTTTAGTTAATAAACAGCTATACTCAAGACAGGTAATCATATGCAACTTCATTCATTTGATAAAAGTAAGCAATACCTGACAGTATTCAGTTTGGCTACATAATTGCTTTGATGTGTTACATTTAATGATTACACCCACTCCTCACTTATCAAAATGGTTACGTTCCAAGGACCAGGTCATTAGGCAAAAATCAGCATTATGTAAAAATGGAGGATGACCACATCAGATCACAAAATAGAGGATGACTACATCATTACATAACTGCCAAATTACATCGTTACATAACTACCAAACCACTGGGAATCATGGCCCTGCCAAGTTGACACATAACTTCAACCATCACAGCCAGCATTACTCTCACCGCACAGCTCAGTGTATGTTAACACCAGACATACACTGTTAATGTGGAAAATAATCAGATAGTAGATTTTTTACTATTGTCATAAATGTGAAATGTCAGTTAATGAGATAGTCGATAAATGAGGAATAGGTGTACTATGCTTTTTAATTCGTAACTGCCTAATATCTACCTACCTATTGCTATGGGACAAAGAGACCCTTCTCTGTGATATGCATGCCCTGTAATCCTGTCTTTATATTGCACCAGGAAAAGCTGATTAGGAGCAGAAGCCATTATGGTTTACATTAAAGGAACTGTGGGAAAATAATGAATCAGAAGACTGACAAAGGGAATTAAATGGAAAATAAATTCTTTAACGTTTGTTCATTCTTTTTAAAATGTATGCATTTCCTTTGCAGCAAAGTTTTAGAAGTCATATAAAAACATTACAAAAAAGACGTATTGTGAATAATTTGGAACATTCTTCCACACAACACTGTTTTCTTATAACTAGCCTGCCTTCCAAATAACAGTATTATATATACTACTACTGCCTTTACGTTTAGTGCTTTATAGCTGAAAAAAAGAATTCACATACTTTATCTCTTTTGATCGCTTTCTCTATATTAGTTTGCATATCCTATTTCATCTGCATACTTACTGCATTTCTCTTTTGTCTAAAATGTAAGCTCAGGAGCTATCCTTGCATTGTAGTACCAAGACATACCTGCATGTTTAGTTTTGAAAATATAGACAGAGTATAAATGTTCTGAGTATTATGCAATAAATTTCATGACAAAATATTTCATAAATCATCCAGAATCTGCTTCTTTTCCTGGATCATTAAGACCTAAGAATTCCAGAATTAGAGTGATATTGTCATCATCCTTTGATGCTCAGAGGTCACTCTTGTTACTAATATCCTCATCTGTATTTGAGGTTGCACCCAAAAGACACTTATAACTCTTAGTCCTTCCCACGTAGACCAGGCCCCATAACTGTCAGTGCTGTCATTGAAAGATCTGGTTTATGTGCACCTCTACTCATGCTGAGAATTTTACTTCAACTTTTGAACTCTACATGCCAGTTGAGCTGCTACGCTACCATTCTTATTCCATCCTAAGCAGTTCTTCTTCTTGAAATTATGTAACCCTGTAATGTTTGTTTCACCCACTCTCATTGCTTAGTATGCCAGTTTAAGTTTCCTAAAGCTATTGTAACAAAATACCACAAAGAGGATGTCTTTAAAGAACAGAAATGTATTGTCTCAAAGTTCTGGAGGCTAGGAGTTCAATATCAGGGTGTCAGCTATGTTGATTCCTTCTGAGGGCTCTGAGAAAATAACCGTTCCACGCATTTCTCCTAAGGAGCCCTGGTGGTGCAGTGGTTAGAACGCTCAGCTGCTAACCGTAAGGTCCATTGTTTGAACCCATCAGCGGCTCTGTGGGAGAAAGATGTGGCAGTCTGCTTCCCTAAAGATTTCAGCCTTGGAAACCCTATGGGGCAATTCTACTCTGTCCTATAGGGTTGCTATGAGTCGGAATCAACTCAATGGCAATGGGTTTGGTTTTTTTGGTATGCATTTTTCCTACCTTCTGTTGGTTGCCAGCAATCCTTGGGGTTCCTCCTCCATCATTACATAGCCATTCTTCCTCTGTTTCACCCTCCATGTCTGTTCTCCTCTTTTATAAGACACCCTGGAATGGGATTAGGACCTACCTTACTCCTTTGCCTTCATGTTAACTGATAAGCTCTTCAAAGATCCTATTTCCAAACAGGGTTACATTCACAGGTACCAGGGGTCAGGACTTGAATATTTCTTTTCAAAGGACACAGTTCAATCCATAACGACGCCCTTATGTTCCAGCCTAACTTCATAATTCTCCTCCATGTCTAAACTAGGACCATGTGCATAATGGTCCTGGGCAAGGGAGGGAACTAAATGAACTTGAGGTTAGGTGTCCCACCCTACTTAGTTCACATGTCCCTCCCATCCAACAATGCCCTTTGTCCTCCAGGCCCAGTATTCATGACTCCCCTAACCACTCCTCCAATCAAAATCTGCTTTGAAGAAAGAGGACTGTAAACATTACTTAAATTCTTTTGTAAATTTAAGTCACCTTAACACAAAGGTTTTAATTTTTAACACGGTAACTCTCATTCTGGACTGAAAAGATTATTAAAGCTATTGTAGACTTTAAATGAGGAAAAAATATTCATAGGAGTGTTGGGATGCAACAAGTGCAGGGCGGAGAGCTTGTTTCTGGCATATCAATTTGACCGATCTTTATCTGAATCAGAATCTGACTTTGTAACCCTGAAAGTAGTTTCTAGTTTCACTGAAGTTTCACTGAAGACATTCTAGAATGATTAAGGGTGAGATCTATGATATTTTAATTTAAAGCTGAAAAGCAATATTTGGGTTAAGAAGAATGATGTCAAACTCAGTACCAAAAGCAAAACATTTCAACTTTTTAAAATTTTATTTAGTGCTCAAAAATATTGTGGAGAAGGAAATATATTCTTGAGAAAGAAAATATTGAGAATGGAGACATCCTTGGGAAAAGAGGCAATATAACTTTTTAAGTGCCTACTTCCTAATGATTCAAATGGCATAAGAACTTATCCCCCTTCTCTATCATTTTGCCAACCTCCTCAAATGAGATCTTTCCATTTTTCTTATACTTGGAACAACAATTAGATATGTTATTAAAATGTCAGCCTTAAGATAAAACTCGGATAATAAGAAATGAAATGGGTGACATTACAACAGACCCAACTGAAATAAAAAAGATCATAACAGAATATTATGAAAAACTATACTCTAACAAATTTGAAAACCTAGAGGAAATGGATAAATTTCTAGAAACACACTACCTAACCAAACTACAACAAAGTGATGTTGAAAATCTGAACAGACCCATAACAAGAGAAGAGATTGAAAAGGTAATAATAAAAAAAAAACTCCCAACAAAAAAAAAAGCCCTGGCCCACATGGCTTCACTGGAGAATGCTACAAAACATTTACAGAAGAGTTTGTACCAGTACTACTCAAACTATTTCAGAGCATAGAAGAGGAAGCAACACTTCCAAATTCATTCTATGAAGCCAGCATAACACTGATACCAAAACCAGGCAAAGACGCCACAAACAAAGAAAGTTACAGACCAATATCTCTCATGAACATAGATGCAAAAATTCTCATCAAAATTCTAGCCAATAGAATTCAACATCATATCAAAAAAATAATACACCACAACCAAGTAGGATTCATACCAGGTATGCAAGGATGGTTCAACATTAGAAAATCAATCAACGTAATCCACCACATAAATAAAAGGAAAGAAAAGAATCACACGATCATCTCAATTGATGCAGAAAAGGCATTTAACAATGTCCAACACCCATTCCTGAGAAAAACTCTCAATAAAATAGGGATAGAATGGAAATTTCTCAACATAATAGAGGGCATCTATGCAAAACCAATGACCAACATCATTCTTAATGGAGAGAGGCTGAAAACACTCCCCTTGAAAACAGGAACAAGACAAGGATGCCCTTTATCACCACTCCTATTTAACATTGTTCTGGAAGTTCTAGCTAGAGCAATAAGGCAAGACAAAGAAATAAAGGGCATCCAAATTGGTAATGAAGAAGTTAAACTGTCCCTGTTTGCGAGTGATATGATACTATACATAGAAAACCCTAAAGACTCACGAGAAATCTACTGGAACTAATAGAAAGATTCAGCAAAGTGGCAGGATACAAGATAAACATACAAAAATCAGTTGGATTCCTATACACCAATAAGGAGAATGATGAAAAGGAAATCAGGAAAACAATTCTATTTATAATAGCCCCTAAAAAAAAAATACTTAGGAATAAATCTAGCCAGGGATGTAAAAGACCTATACAAAGAAAACTACAAAACACTACTGCAAGAAACCCAAAGGGATCTAAATAAATGGAAAAACATCCCATGCTCATGGATAGGTAGACTCAACACTGTGAAAATGACAATTCTACCCAAAGCAATTTACAAATACAATGCAATCCTACTCCAAATACCAACAACATTCTTCAAAGAGATGGAAAAACTAATCATTAACTTTATCTGGAAAGGGAAGAAGCCCTGAATAAGCAAAACACTACTGAAGAAGAAGAATAAAGTTGGAGGACTCACACTACCTGACTTCAGAACCTACTATACAACTACAGCAGTCAAAACAGCCTGGTACTGGTACAACAACAGATACATTGAGCAATGGAACAGAATTGAGAACCCAGATGTAAATCCATCCACCTATGGTCACCTGATCTTCGACAAGGGCCCGAAGTCCATCAAATGGAGAGAAGGCAGTCTTTTTGACAAATGGTGCTGGCAAAACTGGATATCCATTTGCATAAAAACGATACAGGACCCATACCTCATACCGTATACAAAAACTACTTCAAAATGGATCAAAGACCTAAACATAAAGCCTAAAACTATAAAGTTCATAGAAGAAAAAATAGGACCAACACTACAGGCCTTAATACATGGCATTAACAGGATACAAACCATAACCATCAACACACAAACCCCAAAAGATAAGCTAGATAACTGGGATCTTCTAAAACTCAAACACCTATGCTCTTCAAAAGACTTCACCAAAAGGGTAAAAAGAGAACCTACAGACTGGGAAAAAAATTTTTGGACAGTACAAGTCAGACAAAGGTCTAATCTCCATAATCTACAAGAAAATCCAACACCTCTACAACAAAAAAACAAATAATCCTATGAAAAAATGGGCAAAGGAAATGAACAGACACTTCACCGAAGAAGACATTCAAATGGCCAACAGACACATGAGGAAATGCTCGCGATCACTAGCCATTAGAGAAATGCAAATTAAAACCACAATGAGATACCATCTCACCCCGGCATTACTGGCACAAATCAAAAACACTGGAAATAATAAACGTTGGAGGGGCTGCGGGGAGATCAGAACTCTTATGCACTGCTGGTGGGAATGCAAAATGATACAACCATTTTAGAAAATGGTATGGTGCTTCCTCAGAAAGCTAGAAATAGACATACCATATGATCCAGGAATCCCACTCCTAGGAATATATCCTAAAGAAATAAGAGTCATCACTCGAATAGACATATGCACACCTATGTTCATGGCAGCATTGTTCACAATAGCCAAACGATGGAAACAACCTAGATGCCCATCAACAGATGAATGGATAAACAAACTATGGTACATACACACAATGGAGTACTACACAATGAGAAAGAAACATGATGAATCTGCGAGGTATCTCATAACATGGATGAAACTGGAGGACATTATGCTGAGTGAAATAATTCAATCACAAAAGGACAAATATTCTGTGACACCGCTATTGTAAAAACCCATGAAAAAGTTCACACACAAAATGTAACAATCTTTGTTGGTTACCAGGGATGGGAGGGGCTGGAGGGGAAATACTAAATAGGCAATAGATAAGTGGTATCTTGGGTGAAGGGTGAGACAGTACACAATACTGGGGAAACCAGCACAACTTGTACAAGGAAATGTCATGGAAGCTCCATAGACTCATCCAAACTCCCTGAGGGACTGAATTGCTGGGTGGAGGGCTGTGGGGACCATGGTCTCGGGGAACATCTAGCTCAATTGGCATAACACAGTTTATAAAGACAATATTCCACATTCTACCTTGGTGAGTAGTGTCTGGAGTCTTAAAAGCCTGTGAGAAGCCATCTAAGATACTCCACTGGTCTCACCCCTTCGGCAGCAAGGGAGAATCAAGAGAACAGGATAAAAGGAAAAGATTAGTCTGAAGGACTAATGGACCACAGCTACCAAGGCCTCCACCAGACTGGGTCCAGTACAGCTAGATGGTGCCTGGCTACCACCACTGACTGCTTTGACCAGGATCACAACAGAGGGTTCTGGACAGAGCTGGAGACAGATGTAGAACAAAATTCTAACTCACAAAAAAAAGACTAGATTTACTGGCCTAAAGGAGACTGGAGAAACCTCGAGAGTATGGCCCCCAGACATCCTTTTAGCTCAGTGGTGAAGCCATTTCCTAGGTTCACCGTTCAGCCTGGGAGTGGACAGCCACATAAAACCAAATGGGACTAATGAGGCACAGCAGTCCAGTGACAAGGGCCAGAAGGCAGAAGGGGACAGGAAAGCTGGTGATAGGGAACCCAAGGTTGAGTAAGGATAGTGTTGATGTGTTGTGAGGTTATTAACCATTGTCATAGGGCAACATGTGTACTAACTGTTAAATGAGAAACTATTTTGTTCTGTAAGCCTTCATGTAAAGTGAGAATAGCAGCACAATTGGAAGAGCATAGTCGATGTCACTGAACTGTGCACGTAGACATTTTTGAAATGGTGTATCTTTGGCTATGTATATTTTCACCAAAAAAAAAAAGAGTCGAGAAGGAAGAGGGTTGGTTGATATGTTGTGGGGTTGTTAACCAATGTCATAAAACAATATGTGTACTACTGTTTCATGGGAAACTATTTGTTCTGTAAGCCTTCACCTGAAGTACAATAATAAAAAATAAAAAAGATAAAAATTGGTAAAAGGCATCACCTTGGTTTTTATCATTTTATGCCTTGAAAACTGCAACTTAAAGCGTGTATTTAATAGTTTCAGTAACTGGGCTACAGAATTGCCAGTTGTCTTAGTCACCTAGTGCTGCTGTAACAGAAATAGCACAAGTGGGTGGCTTTAATGAACATAATCTTATTTTCTCAAAGTTTAGGAGACTAGAAATCTGAATTCAGGGTGCTGGCTCTAGGGAAAGGCCTTCCCTCTCTCTGCCTGCTCTGGGAGAAGGTTCTTGTTTCTGGTCAGGTTCTATTCCTACGATCTTTGGCAGTCATACGGCTTGTATCTTCCCTTCCATTTGTGCTTGTTTGCTTGCTTGCTTAATCTGCCCTTTTATATCTCAAAAGAGATAGACTTAAGACATACCCTACACTAATACGGCTTCAATAATATAACAAAGAAAACACAAATTCCCAAATGGGATTATAACCACAGATATTCCAAACCAAACTCACTGCCATCTAGTCAATTCTGACTCATAGTGACCCTATAGGACAGAATAGAATTGCCCCATAGAGTTTCCAAGGCTGTAATCTTTATGGAAGCAGACTGCCACCTCTTTCTCCTGCAGAGTGGCTGGTGGGTTCAAACCACCAACGTTTCGGTTACCAGACAAGTGCTTTAACCACTGTGCCATTGGGGCTCCATAACCACAAGTATAACTAATTAACCTAATCCGTTGCCCTCGAGTCAATTCTGACTCATAGTGACCCTATAGTAGAGAGTAGAACTGCCTCGTACAGTTTCCAAGGAGCAGCTGGTGGATTTGAACTGATGACCTTTTGGTTAACAGCCACAGCTCGTAACAACTGTGCCACTAAGGCTCCAACCACAAGTATAGGGGTTAATATTTACAATACATATTTTTGAAAAACATAATTCAATCCATAACACCAAGTATCACTTTTGTGGCAGAGTGTATTTTCCTGAGATGACTGTACCAATATCCTACCCTACAAACTCTTCTTCCAATGTGACATTAACACCCCTCTATCAAGAGGTAAGATCTATGTCCCCTCCTCTTGAACTTCAGCAGACCTTTGTAACTGCATTGATCAATGGAATGCCTTAAACATAATGCTGCATGACTCCCAAGGCTAAATCATTGTTATGGATTGAATTTTGTGCCCCAAAAAGTGATGTTGATGTGCTAATCCGTGTAATGGTAAATATGACCCTGTTTGGAAATAGGGGTTTTCTCTTATTATGTTAATGATATCATACTGGAGTAGAGTGTGTCCTAAATCCAATCCTGAGTACTGTCTTATAAAGGAGAATACAGACACAGAGACATACACACAGAAAAAAGACTGACACACATGGCAGTTGCATCTATAAACCCAGGAACACCAAGGATTGCTAGCAGCTACAGGAAGATCTTCCCTAGGTTTGATGCCCTGAATTTGGACTTCTAGCCTCCTAAATTGTGAGACAATAAATTTCTGTCTTTAAAGCCATCCACTTGTGGTATCGTTGCTAAGGCAGTACTAGGTAACTAAGTCTAAAAAGGTGATATGGCTTCTGCTTTCTCTCTCTCTCTCTCTCTCTCTCTCTGTCTCTCTCACCCTTGTATCCTAGATACCATGCAGCGAGTAACCCATACTAGCTCATGTGCAGAGACCACACACAGAGTCCCACATGGAGAGAAACCGAGTCCTCCATCCAATAGCTAGTTACAACTGTGAGCTATGTGAGTGAGTGAGCCATCCAAAGGTTCTACTCCCCAGACTCTGAGTCTTCCAACTGAGGCTTCAGTCATTGTGGAGCAGAAATAAGCTGTCTGCATTGTGCCCTGTCCAAACTCCCGACCCACAGAATCCAAGAGCATAATAAATGGTTGCTTTACTCAAATACATTTTGAATAACTTATTACACAGCCATAGTAATTGGAACATCATCATATTAGAAATATGTACTTGATGTTTCTGGTGTATCCTCTTTTTGGTTTCTATTATTAGTGCAATTTTGGATTGCCTAAAGAAATGATGAGCCATAGTTTTGTACCATATACTCCATTCTTTCTATGTCTCTGAAACTTCTAGGCAGGCTCAATATATTTCCAGAGGTAGCACATGGCATAACCACATTTTAAAACCAAGTTAGCAATTTAGAAGCCACATGGGAACAACATATTCTGTAATCCTATCTATGAGGGTACACAGATAAGGAGACATTCATCTATATCAACAGATATTTGGTGAGTCTCTGTATGTGCAAAAGAAGAGGGAATTAATGTTATTAAGTAATTTCTATATGGCAGGCACTATTAGTTCTCTAATATTTACAACTATGCTATGAGACAAGATCTCACCACAGATGAGACTCAGAGAAATTAACTTTCAACATTAGCTGCCAATAAGTAGAAGAGTCAGGATTCAAATGGCATTATAATAAATAAATGTCTTTTGCACTCTATGCTGTTTTTATAATGGGTATAATAATAGTAAAACCTCAATGGTTGTCATGCAAATTGAATAAGATCGTTTATGAAAATTGCCTAGAGCATAGTAAACAATACATATTAAATATTCTTTTTATAGTTTTTTTTACTTTCCTACTTTAGTGCTGAATACTGTAAAAATAAAAAAATGAGTAAGACATAGTCTTTACCTTCAATAAGTTCACATTACAGTGTTGGGGGTGTTGAGGCGGAGCTGTGGTGGTACTGGTGTTGAGGTAAATATACAAATAACTGTAATGTGAAATAAATTTTAATAAGCGGCTTCAGAAAGGTATAAGAAAGTGATTACTTTCAGTTAAGATATAAAGAAAGGTTTCATTGTTACAATGATGCTGAGGATTGACCTTGATGGTTAAGATTTTAATATTTAGAAAAAGTGGCAAATTTTATGCAGAAGGAACTCCATAACAAAAGAATATGAAAGCATTGGTAAATGTTCAAGAAATTCTAAGTAGTTCAATATTTCTGGAGAAAAAACTCATTAATTTTTTTAAGATGGAAAATTGGACAAGTTTATAGGCTTAGAGGAAGGAATCAATAAAGATTTTAAGGATAGAGTTAACAAGAGATTGACTGTCTGAAAGAGGTGGGAATAGAATGGGTAGAGGAAGATGGGAATGGAATTGTCCCTGAACAGCAAGAGAAACACCGCATTTTCAGAGACTGGAGGGAACTGAGGCCATAGATTAGATGACTTTGTATGAAAGCGTGGGGAGTGGAGGAAGGATGCATATGACAACCTCAGGTCCCGGGTTGGATAGGAAGCAGGATTATATGAATGGTGGGAGTCAGAAGAGGGCTTGAAAAGGACTGGGAAGGCTTAGAATGGTTTTGGGAGGGAATGGAAGAAGTAACTGAATAAGAATATATAAAAAGAGTATTGATAGCACTGCTCCCACAATAAATGTTTATTGTTATCCTTCATGTACTTGCTGCTGAGAGTATAAAAACAAGCTAGACATTGACTCTGTGTTCAAGACAAGGATAGGGTTAAGTAAATGGGAAATGGCCATTTGGTGTTATATTGCCAAATATCAGGGGATGCATAGACTTCTATAGTGGCAGACCTTAGAGGGGGCACTGATCCTCGACTTTAGGAGTCAGAGGACACTTCCCAAAGTACATGGCATCTAGATTGAAAATAACAAGAGCAACAAGAAATCAGTAGGTGTTAGCCAAGAAAAGGGAGAGAGGGGGAAGTGGCAGGAGTGTTGAAACACATAACCTAGTGTGTGCAAAGACTCACAGTTAGAGGAAGTTTGCCACATTCTATTTCACTGTGGTACCTTCTGGAAGTTCACAGAGATACAGCTGGGGGTGGGGAGAGAAGAGGCTGAAGAGTAAGCAGAGGCCTGACTGTAAAGGTCTTTATATGTTAAATCAAGGAGTTTGGACTAAACCCCCAAGAGATTAGAGAGACACTGAATGGTTTTAAGTAGGAGAAAAATCAGCTCAAATCTAAATTTTGGAAAGATGTCTTACTCAAAGCTCTCAGTGGCAAAGAACAGAATCCCACTTGAGCTGACTTAAGCAAAAAGGAGAAACTTATTAACTATATATTACAGAGCTTTTCAACCTTTTTCATATCCTGGCACAGATGGAAAACGATAATATTTGTACAGCACCCTGGGGAAAACAGGAGAGGCTGGTTGTGGCAGGAGGCAATCAGCCTGGGGACTCCAGCTGCCCTAAGGGCTATAACAGTCAATATTGTAGCACACATTTGCAGCATACCAGTTGGGGAGCTCTGATCTATTATACAAAATTATAGACTCAGAGATAAATCATAGAACCTGAAAAACTGGCTGAACCTCACAAGGAATTGAGGTTAGGAACTCTAAAGCCATCAGAAGTCAAGTTTCCTTTCTCAGCTTCCCTTTCTTTTCTCTCTCTCTCTCTCCTCTCTTCCTTCCCTCCCTCTTACCCTGTTCCTGGGGCAGTTGGGCCTTATGTCTGTTCCTCCCTGTATGTGTGCTTCATTCTTCTTTCTCTTGAGCTAGATCCTTTGTTTCCCTATGCACGTGGCAGAAGATACTGTCTTATAACTCTCACACGTACATGTTCTTTGAGTTAAAATATTTAATAAAGGTAACTAACATTTCTTAATGTTAAACCCGAATTCCAAAGAAACAGAATCTGATTGGTCCAGGTGTCCATCCTATCTGAATCTTTTGTTGGCAGTTAGATGGCTATCCTGTAATAAACATACAGCCGCAATGCTCCACCATCCTGTGATTGTGGGTGGACATTTCCAAAGAAGAGGCTGTAGGAACCAGCAGATCTTGGAGATGTCCACCTCAAAAGATTGTTCTGGCTGCAATATGGAGCATGTCTGGATGGAAAAGCAATATGAGAGTTATGGAGATGAGTCAAGACATTGGTGCAGTAAGTCAGGAAAGGGTCCAGGGGTGGGGTGAGAGCAGTAGTAAATAACAGAGAGAATTACAGCTATCTCAGCAGTAGTTAAAAGGCAGAATCAATAAAGCTTGGGGTTGGACTAGATGTAGGTATAAGAAAAAAGGAGCCATATTTCTGGCTTGAACAGCCATCTGAAGGGTGTGGAATCTCTCATTGATATAAGACGTACAGGAGGAAGAACAAGTTTAAGATATGGGTAAGTTTTAGTATTGGACATAAATTTTAAGTTTCTGTGGGAAATCCAAGTGGCTATATCCAATAGACAGCTGGTTAGAACAGCTCAGAAGATCCATCTAAGAGGAATATAGACTTATGATTCTTTGGCATATGGATGATAACTGAAGTTTTGAGAGGTAGGAAGAGAAGCTGAATAATGGTGAGAAGAAGCCTAAGAAAACCCAACATCTGAGATATGATCAGAATAAGAGATACCTCCAAAGGGCACCAAATAAGGAAAACAAGGAACAAAAAATAGATGGTTAATAAAAGACAAAAGACAAGATTTTCTTTTTTTCCCTACAAGTAGGGAGTAGTCAGTAGTGCCAAGTACTGCCAGGAAAAAGAAAAAAAGAATACAGAATAAAAAGAGCTCAGTGGATTTGGCAATAAGGACCTTGGCAAGAAAGCAGGTTAAGCAGAAGAGTGAGGATCAAAGGCAAATTAGAAAGCATTTAAGAATAAATGGGAGCTAAGAAAGTACAGCAAATGACTAAGCATAAATAAAACAAGAAATTTGGCTGTGAAAGAGTGGAGAGAAATATGCCAATCATTAGAGAGATGCATGGGTTAGGGGAGTGTTTTGTTTTGATTTGTTGTTTAATAAGTCATATTAATCCACATAATGTTGTTGGCAGGTGTCCCCAGGCTAAACAGTGAAGCTTGAGTAGGATGAATGGCTCAAAAAAGAGTGCTAGATCTTTGTTACATGTGCCTAAAAATGCTGAGAATGATGCTGAACTTCAGGAGTTAGAAGTGAATTCTCTGGTCATTGAACATATCAGGAAAACAAAGCCTTCAAGATGCCAAAAGAGATCATGTTCATGCTGGCTCATATATGAGCACCCCCACCACATCAAGGGGATCCTTACTGAAAAGGAACACCAGTTCCTAAGCCAAAAATTGAAACTGCTCAGAAGGAAAAGATAACTCAAAAGAAAGTGAAGAAGGAAAAACTTAGGGCTATGGAATATTATAATAGCTGCAACAATGGACTCAAACATACCAACAATCATGAACACGGTGAGGGACCGTAAAATGTTTTATTCTGTTATTCATGAAGTCACCATGATTAGGAGCTGACTCAATGGCAACCAACAACAACATGGAATATCATGGCACACAATAAATGCAAGTGACCGGGAAAGGCATGGGGTTTGTGCAAGATTTCATCAATGTACAGAGTAAGAACTAACTCCATGCAATAGGTCTGAACATTGAACAGAGAAAAGAATCAAGTTGTTTACTGAGTGCCCCACAAAACCCTCTTGTTCACCAAGTTGTTTACACAGGTATTCACAATCCTCCCAGTACTTGCTCTCTTTCCCCAGGCAATAGAGAAACAGACATTTCTAGTGTCTTGGAAATTTTACCTGTCTTGCAACATGAAATTTAAAAAGGCAATAAAGTAATGAAAAAAGTCAGATGGAATCTAACGTTATTTCATTTTCTTTTCATTTATTTTCTGGGAGAAGTAATTTAGTTAAAGTTTGAGGGAAGATTCCTTCTGCCTATAGACTATAATCTGTGCTGAATGTGTCCATATTTCCTAGATCAATTTACCCATTTACTACCATTTTAATGCCTATTCTTGAAATATATTTCATTAATTAAGTAATTCCAGTGAAATGTAAGTGTTAGAAGAAGAATGAAATCTGTAAAGTCTTAATTTAAGGGCTACCTCTTCCCTGGCTGACTATGGTTTCACAGACTGTAAATTATTTGCTTAGATAGAGTTCTTTATTGTTTATTTACTCAGAATACATGACAGGGACTGTGGAATGCTGATTTCCATGAGCAATTCTTGAAGAAATGAAAGCAAATGTTTGGATATGAACCAAATTCTCTGCCTATGCCGAGCAACCAACAATGTACTCAAGTCGGATACTAGAATTTGGGAAGTCATTTCATTAAACTCACACGTTAGTTAGCTAAATTTTCATGTGGTGCCTGACCCAGGTATTCGGAAATGAAGTGGGTTTGTGTTCACGAAACCATTATTGCTGTAGACTGTTTCTACAACATGTTTTCTACCAAAATCAATTTTTGGTTAATAACTTGTTGAAATATGAATGTACATTTTTATAGAGGTCTTCTGAGGCTTTAAATCTTGGAGAAGTAAAAAATAAGTTTATTTTTCCTGTGTCAGATGCACTTGTTCAATTTTTCATTTGAAACAATATTTTCTTAATTTGTTTTTTCTATGATGCTGAATTTTTTTGCTGAATTTGAATGATAAATTGAAAGGGACAAATAGAGTAAAGATGTTTCCTAGAATCATTTTGCTGTTTGAAAATAAAATAAAGGTTCACATCCCTTATTAGGAATTTATTTTAATATGTTTTCTTCCTATGGTAGAATTCCTTAATGCCACAAAATAGAAAGGATAAATACTATGCTTTAGCAAGGTCAAAAGGTAAACTAAGAACAGAATTTGCACTAACATGAATTCAAAAGCAGGTTCTATCCTCCAAACGGGTATTCTTTTTTATGGTCTACTGAATGAAAACATTCCTTATTGCTCACAAATCTAGATATCTCATATTCAGCCTCTACCCCTAAAATTCATGCCTTAACTTCCATGGGGTAAAGGAAGTATATAGGCAGTGTTTCTCATTGCTTGGAGTTTTTATCTTCTATCAGACAACACCTTTGCATGTAAGCAACAAAGAAAAGAAAGGAAAAGAAAGAAACAAACCTCTGTAATCATTAAAAATAAAATACACACACAGCATTGGAACTCGGTGCCTATTGGTTTCTCGTTCTTGTTTCAATTCACATTCCCCAGGAAAGGAGCATATGACTTCTGGAGGAAACACAAAACCAACATGGTCCCTACGACAATTGCCTCCTTGCTCAGTAAGTCACTTTATTCCTAGAATTTTGAGGAAAATTTCACCTGACAAATGGAGATACACACAAGAAGCATTAGGAATTTCATCCTAGAAAATGAAAAAAAGTACTTTATGTCACCTGAAGTTAGAACTCTGAATCTGTTTCCAAATTTATTGTAATTTATGCCCAGAAAGACTCAGTTTTTAAAACAAAAATTTGACACAGTTCTGAAGAGCTTCCTTTGGGCCTCTTCCCTGTCTTCATAGTTTTCCTACTGTATAATGTGTATCAGAGTATTCATGGAAAATCTTGACCAGCCATGCAACCTATTGTGCTGCCCTCGTTTCCATCCCCGCCACCTGTTAGAGTCCTGTGGCTTTAGCTTGTTACTTTGTTCATATAGCCAGTCAGTAAATTCCATTCAACAAAGTCCACCTAAGCATTATTCTTGTAGGCCTTGATCATAGTGTGGAGAGGAGATTCAGCAGTTGACACAAGAGTCATGGGCCCTGCCATCATAACACTTATGCTCGAGCAGTAAAGAAAGATGTTAATCCACCACTGACATTATTAATTTTATGACTGTATCAAACGCTATGGATGGCAGTATAGGAAACTGGGGGAAATGATTTAATAGGAGAATCTGAACTAATCTGGAGTTTCAGGTCTCAAGGAGGTTTGGGGTGTACGCATTGTAAGCCAAAGAAATTATAGTATGAAGACTCTGAAGTGGAAAGAGCATGGCACACTCCAGGAAATGAAAAGAATCCAATATAACTAAAGCAGGTTTCTCAACTGAGTTTCCATGGAACCCTGACGTCTCACAGGATCTCACTAGGTGTGTCACTAGATTGGGAGGAAAAGTGGGCACTTTTTAAAATTAATACACCATACAATGTTAGCACTTGTAGTTATGAATAGCTACTGAGTGGCCCCAGTAATGAAACAGCAATTTCACAGAGGTCTGATAGCTCCACTTAGCAACGTGCAATAGGACTGTGTTCATTTGGTTGAGTGCATTCTCAGTTTTTCTGTGACATAAGGGAGGTTACTGAGAATTGGTAAGAACCGTATTGCACAAAAGAAAGGATAGGAGATTGACGACATCAGCCTCAACCGCCCACACTCTCTCCCACAATCTCCCCTTACATGGCAATGAGTGACTTTTAAGAGTGACGAAGATCCACTGGTTCAATAGAAAACTGTAGGAAATCTTTTAATTCTAAAAAAAAAGGTTATTTTCACATGTCATGATTCAGCTTCTCCCATACTGCTTTGCTGTTGCTGTAAATGTTGCAACACATGGATGTTTGGGGTTGTATTGTATTGTGAAGTTTTCATGTTTTGTGATTTTCTAATTTAGTTATTTATTGTCATTCTGTTTTATATTTTATTGGTATTTGCATTTTCCAAAATTTCTGACATTCTGGTGTGACAATTTTTAAAGATAAAGTTTGAGATGAAAGAGGAAGGTTCTAGGCCTAGGTCGAGGGATAATCCTGATAAGGCTAGTGAGAAGTACAAACTTCTGAGTCATTTCACTGTGCTAGTGCAAGAATGGACACAAAGTTTATTTTTATAATAAAAACTACTATCAATGGGTTTGCATGGGCTGATTATCTCCGTTGTCATATTCTATTGTGCATATGCTACAGGAAAATTAAAGATACTTAACTATGTAAATCATAGTCATTAGGCAAGTAAAGATGCTGATTATGGCTATTAGAATCTCAAAACAAAAGAGTCAAACTTTCTGTTTGAAAAAAAAAAAGGCACATTTAGTGAAAAGGATCAGGAAGCAAGTTATTTGGTCATAGGAGTTATTGCCCAGAGGATGAAAAAATCACGCACTTGGTGAGAAAATAATAACGCCAGTATGTAAAACTACAGGGAGAACAATGCTAGGACAAGATGTAGCATGAGAAACTGAAAAAGTTCCATAACAAACTATACAATAAGTTACCATATTGATGACATGTCACGTGATACAGAAGAGCTTTAAAGTAATAAACGGAAGAACAACAGCTTCCTGATCCAGGTTGATGAGTCAACAGATTTCATCAGTAAATGTCATGTTGTAACATTTGTGAGATTTATAAATGATCATAAAATTCAAGAACACTTTTTCTGCTGCATATAGCTGACCCAAACAAGCAAAGGCCGAGATCTACTTAATGTTTTGTCTTCATACCTGGAAACACAAGGCCTGTGTTGAAGGAACTGTATTGGCATCTGTGCTGATGGTGCCAAATCAATGGTTGGCTATGTGATAGGTTCGTCATGTACTGTAAAAAAAGAAAAAGAAAATATCAATGTTGTTATGCACATTGCTTTCTTCACTGAGAGGCACTAATCACAAATTCTTGGCTATGAAATAAGAAAGTTCTAGATGATGCTATCAAAATGGTTGATTTTTTACAAAAGACCAAATCATTCAAGAATATTTAAAAACCTGGACAAAGACAACATAAATCTGCTACCTACAGACATTCATTTATTTAACAGAGAAAGAGTTCTCCATAGGGTTTTTGAGCTGAAAGATAAATTACGGGAGTACTTGAAAGACAAGGAAGGCCAGGTTTGGCTAAGTGCTTGGATGATGAAGAATGGCTGCAGAAACTAGTCTGCTTAGCAGACATTTCTCATCACAGGAGCCAGTTGGACAAGTTTCTGCAAGGTCCCAGAGAAAATGTATGACTTCAAGTGACATGATGTTTGGATTTAAAAGAAAACAGAATCATTGGGGGAAAAAAATCTTGTTGCAACAGGAAACCTTGAAATGTTTCTCGTGCTGCTGTGTTTGAGAGTGAGAAAGGTTATCAGCAAATTTTGAGCCTTATTGAAATCCAGCTGGAAGAACCACAAAACAAAACTCATCAGTTGTTTCCCTACCAGTCAACACAAGGACACGGCCCGGTGAGGGGCCTTTTCTCTGAATCTCCTGCCCAGCCTAAGAGTTTGATATTTTAGTATTTATAAAGTGAAAAATAAGCACAGATTTCACATGAAAGAGGAAAATTTTTATTTTTTGTTTTTAGTTTATGCGTATACAAGCCTATAAAAGAGACCGGAAAACCAATATATGTTTATAAGAATTTTGTAATTATCTAGGCCTATAGTTGAGTCTGGTCATGTGACTTAATAAGAAAACATTTTTTAAAGTCGTGTATAAAATTGTGTCTTAATATAAATATTTTTATTTATATTGCTTTGGCTTCTGGTTTTGTAGCTTTGCTATTCAATATTGCCAATAGATGTTGATGCTGCAATAACATGAATTAAAATCAATTTATGACGTTTATTAAACTCACAGAGCCTATCTTCTGAAAAAATACAAATCTCATTCTAGTGTAAGCTAATTATTTAAAAGAAATGTTTGTCTTACAGTGTTTTATATATATATATATATATATATATATATATATATATATATATATATATATATATATATTTTATTGTACTTCAGGTGAAGGCTTACAGAACAAATAGTTTCTCATGAAACAGTAGTACACATGTTGTTTTATGACATTGGTTAACAACCCCACAACATATTAACCCTCTAAATTGTCAAACTTTTTTTTTTTTTTGCTGAAAATACACAGAGCCAAAGATACACCGTTTCAAAAATTTCTACATACACAGTTCAGTGACATTGACTACGCTCTTCCAATTGTGCTGTTATTCTCACTTAAGATGAAGGCTTACAGAACGAAATAGTTTCTCATTTAACAGTTACTGCAAATGTTGCCCTATGACAATGGTTAACAATCTCACAACATATCAACAATATCCTTACTCACCCTTGGGTTCCCTATCACCAGCTTCCTTGTCCCCTTCTGCCTTCTGGCCCTTGTCACTGGACTCCTGTACCTCATTAGTCTCATTTGCTTTTACGGGGCTGTCCACGGCCAGGCTGAACAGTGAACCTCGGAAGTAACTTCACCACTGAGCTAAAAGGGTGTCTGGGGGCCATACTCTCGAGGTTTCTCCAGTCTCGTTTAGGTCAGTAAATCTGGTCTTTTTTCTTTTTTTGTGAGTTAGAATTATGCTCTATATCCTTCTCCAGCTCTGTCCACAACCCTCTGTTGTGATCCTGGTCAGAGCAGTCAGTGGTGGTAGCCGGGCACCATCTAGTTGTACTAGACTCAGTCCGGTGGAGGCCTTGGGAACTGTGGACAGTTAGTCCTTCAGACTAATCTTTTCCTTGTATTCTGTTCTCTTCATTCTCCCTTGCTCCCGAAGGGATGAGACCAGTGGAATATCTTAGATGGCCGCTCACAGGCTTTTAAGACCCCAGACACTACTCACCAAGGTAGAATGTAGAGCATTGTCTTTATAAGCTGTGTCATGCCAATTGAGTTAGATGTTCCCCGAGACCATGGTCCCCACAGCCCTCTGCCCAGCAACTCAGTCCCTCAGGGAGTTTGGATGACTCTATGGGGCTTCCATGACCTTTCCTTGTACAGGTTGTGCTAGTTTCCCCTGTACTGTGTACTGTGTCACCCTTCACCCAAGATACCACTTATCTATTGCCTATTTAGTATTTCCCCCCCACCCCTCCCATCCCTGGTAACCAACAAAGACTGTTACATTTTGTGTGTGAACTTTTTCATGGGTTTTTACAATAGAGGTCTCATACACTATTTGTCCTTTTGTGATTGACTTATTTCACTCAGCATAATGTCCTCCAGTTTCATCCATGTTATGAGATGCTTAACAGATTCATTGTTGTTCTTTCTCATTGCATAGTACTCCATTGTGTGTATGTACCATAGTTTGTTTATCCATTCATCTGATAATTGGCACCTACGTTGTTTCCATCGTTTTGTTATTGTGAACAATGCTGCCATGAACATAGGTGTGCATATGTCTATTCGAGTGACGACTCTTATTTCTCTAGGATATATTCCTAGGAGTGGGATTGATGGATCCCATGGTACGTCAATTTCTAGCTTTCTGAGGAAGCACCATATCATTTTCCAAAATCATTTTGCATTCCCACCAGCAGTGCGTAAGAGTTCCCATCTCCCCACAGTCCCTCCAACATTTGTTATTTCCAGTGTTTTTGATTCGTGCCAGTAATGCCGGGATGAGATGGTATCTCATTGTGGTTTGAATTTGCATTTCTCTAATGGCTAGTGATCACGAGCATTTCCTCATGTGTCTGTTGGCCATTTGAATGTCTTCTTTGGTCAAGTGTCTGCTCATTTCCTTTGCCCATTTTTTCATAGGATTATTTGTCTTTTTGTTGTAGAGGTGTTGGACTTTCTTGTAGATTATGGAGATTAGACCTTTGTCTGACTTGTACTGTCCAAAAATTTTTTCCCAGTCTGTAGGTTCTCTTTTGACTCTTTTGGTGAAGTCTTTTGAAGAGCATAGCTGTTTGATTTTTAGAAGATCCCAGTTATCTAGCTTATCTGTTGGGTTTTGTGCATTGATAGTTATGGTTTGTATCCTGTTAATGCCGTGTATTAAGGCCTGAAGTGTTGGTCCTATTTTTTCTTCTATGAACTTGATAGTTTTAGGCTTTATGTTTAGGTCTTTGATCCATTTTGAAGTAGTTTTTGTATACAGTGTGAGGTATGGGTCCTGTTTCATTTTGTTGCAGATGGATATCCGGTTTTGCCAGCACCATTTGTTAAAAAGACTGTCTTTTCCCCATTTGATGGACTTTGGGCCCTTGTTGAAGATCAGGTGACTGTAGGTGGATGGATTTACATCTGGGTTCTCAATTCTGTTCCATTGGTCAATGTATCTGTCGTTGTACCAGTACCACGTTGTTTTGACTACTGTAGCTGTATAGTAGGTTCTGAAGTGAGGTAGTGTGAGTCCTCCAACTTTATTCTTCTTCAGTAGTGCTTTACTTATTCAGGGCTTCTTCCCTTGCCATATAAAGTTAATGATTAGTTTTTCCATCTATTTGAAGAATGTTGCTGGTATTTGGATCGGGATTGCGTTGCATTTGTAAATTGCTTTGGGTAGAATTGCCATTTTCACAATGTTGTGTCTGCCTATCCATGAGCATGGGATGTTTTTCCATTTATGTAGATCCCTTTGGGTTTCTTGCAGTAGTGTTTTATAGTTTTATTTGTATAGGCCTTTTACATCCCTGGTAAGATTTATTCCTAATTATTTTATCTTTCTCGGGGATACTAAAAATGGTATTGATTTCCTGATTTCCTTTTCATCGTTCTCCTTACTGGTGTATAGGAATCCAACTGATTTTTGAATGTTTATCTTGTATCCTGCTACTCTGCTGAATCTTCCTATTAGTTCCAGTAGATTTCTCGTGGAGTCTTTAGGGTTTTCTATGTATAGTATCATATCACCTGCAAACAGGGACAGTTTAACTTCTTCATTACCAATTTGGATGCCCTTGATTTCTTTGTCTTGCCTTATTGCTCTAGCTAGAACTTCCAGCACAATGTTAAATAGGAGTGGTGATAAAGGGCATCCTTGTCTTGTTCCTGTATTCAAGGGGAATGTTTTCAGCCTCTCTCCATTAAGAATGATGTTGGCCGTTGGTTTTACATAGATGCCCTTTTTTATGTTGAGAAATTTCCCTTCTATCCCTATTTTATTGAGAGTTTTTATCAGGAATGGGTGTTGGACTTTGTCAAATGCCTTTTCTGCATCAATTGAGATGATCACCTGATTCTTTTCTTTCCTTTTATTTATGTGGTGGATTACGTTGTTTGATTTTCTGATGTTGAACCATCCTTGCATAACTGGTATGAATCCTACTTGGTCGTGGTGTATTATTTTTTTGATATGATGCTGAATTCTATTGGCTAGAATTTTGTTCAGAATTTTTGCATCTATATTCATGAGAGATATTGGTCTGTAATTTTCTTTTTTTCTGACGTCTTTGCCTGGTTTTGGTATCAGCGTTATGCTGGCTTCATAGAATGAATTTGTAAGTATTGATTCCTCTTCTATGCTCTGAAAAAGCTTGAGTAGAACTGGTACAAGCTCTTCTGTAAATGTTTTGTAGCATTGTTCAGTGAAGCCATCTGGGCCAGGGCTTTTTTTGGTTGGGAGTTTTTTTATTACCTTTTCAATCTCTTCTCTTGTTATGAGTCTGTTCAGATATTCAACATCACTTTGTTGTAGTTTGGGTAGGCCGTGTGTTTCTAGAAATTTATCTATTTCCTCTAGGTTTTCAAATTTGTTGAAGTATAGTTTTTCATAATATTCTGTTATAATACTTTTAATTTTAGTTGGGTCTGTTGTAATGTCCTTCATTTCATTTCTTATTTGGGTTATTTGTGTCCTCTCCTGTTTTTCTTTTGTCATTCTGGCCAGTGGTTTGTCGATTTTGTTGATTCTTTCAAAGAACCAACTTTTGGTTTTGTTGATTCTTTTATTGTTTTTCTGTTCTCTATTTCATTGATTTCTGCTCTGATCTCTACTGTTTCCTTTCTTCCGGTGGTTGTGGGCTTTTTTTGCTGTTCTCTTTCTATCTGTTTGAGTTCTGTAGTTAATGTTCTGATTTTGTCCCTTTCTTCTTTTTGGATATGTGCATCTATTGCTATAAATCGTCCTCTGAGGACTGCCTTTGCTGTGTCCCAGAGGTTAGGGTATGATGTGTTTTCATCTCATTTGATTCTAGGAATTTTTTTGATTCCATCTCTGATTTCTTCTATTACCCAGTGATGTGTAAGCAGGGTATTATTCAGTTTCCATGTAGTTGATTTTTTTCCCTTGCTCTTTCTAGTGTTAATTTCTACCTTGATGGCATTGTGGTCAGAGAAGATACTTTGAATTATCTCAAGGTTTTGGATCTTGTTGAGGATTGCTCTGTGGCCTAAGATGTGGTCTATTCTGGAGAACGTTCCATGTGCATTGGAAAAGAATGTGTACTTTGCAGCGGTTGGATGGAGTGTTCTATATATGTCTATGAGGTCAAGTTGGCTGATTGTGCCGTTTAGGTCTTCTGTATCTTTGCTGCGTTTCTTCTTAGTTGTTCTGTCCTTTACTGAGAGTGGTGTGTTGAAGCCTTTACTATTATTGTGGAACTGTCAATTTCTCTTTTCAGTGCCGTTAGAGTTTTTTTTATGTATTTTGGAGCCCTGTCATTGGGTGCATAGATATTTATTATGGTTATGTCTTCATGATGGATCATCCCCTTAATCATTATATAGTGTCCTTCTTTGTCTTTTATGGTAGATTTTGTTTTCAAGTCTATTTTATCTGAGATTAGAATTGCCACTCCTGCTCTTTTTTGGTAGTTGTTAGCTTGATATATTTTTTTCCAACCTTTGACTTTTAATTAATTCACATCTTTGTTTCTAAGGTGTGTCTCTTGTAGACAGCATATTGATGGATCCTGTTTTCTTATCCATTCTGTCACTCTCCGTCTCTTTATGGGTGCATTGTGTCCATTTACATTCAGTGTAATTATTGATAGATTGAGTTTGTTGCTGTCATTTTGTAGTGCTTTTTTTTGTGATGCTGAAGTTTTCTTTGTTCTTCTTACTGTCTTGTGCTGAGTTACTTTTGTTCGTGGATTTTTTTTTTTTCATTTCTTTTGTTTTTGTAGGTTTTGTTTTTGCTGAGACTTTATGTTTTTCATTTTTACTTTTATGAGTTTGTTTCTTAACTTCCTTTGTGGTTACCATGAATTTTACCCTTATCTTTCTAAGTTTGAAGCAGTCTACCATTACTTGGTATCGCCTTGCCTTCCTCTCCATTAGAAGGTTCTATATCTATGCCGTTTATTCCCTCTTTCATTGTTTTGATGTTGTTGTCATCCATCGATTGACTGCTCTGATTCCCTGTTGTATTTCTTTTGGTTTTCGATAGTCCTCGAGAGTTCATTTCCTAGATTGGTATCTAGCTCGTACGATCCTGCATCCTAGGTCCTGCCTGAGGGCTGAAGCTGTTTTCTTCAGATCGAAGAACTCCCTTTAATAATTCTTGTAAGTTTGGTTTGACTTTTACATATTCCCTTAGTTTCTGTTTATCTGGAAATGACCTCATTTCACCATCAAATTTGAACGAGAGTTTTGCAGGATATACTATTCTTGCCTGCAGGGTTTCTGCCAAATAATCTGAGCTTAGTCTTATTGTTTCTCCCCTGTATGTGACTTCTTGTTTTTCACGAGCTGCTCTCAGGATTCTTTGTTTGTCTTTGGTTTTGGCGAGTGTGAATATGATATGCCTTGGTGATTTTCTTTTGGGGGTCTCTTCTATATGGGGTTCGTTGAGCTTCTTGGATGGCCAGCTTTTCATCTTTCATGATATTGGGGAACTTTTCTGTCAGCAGTTCCTCGATGATCCTCTCTGTGTTTTCTGTTTTCTCCCCCTGTTCTGGAATGCCAATCACTTGGAAATTTTTGCTTTTAATTGTGTCCCTCATAACTCTCAGGGTCTCTTCATTTTTCTTTGTTTTTTTTTTTTCTGAGTTTTCCTGAAACAGAGTTGTATCCAAGTGTTTGTCTTCAGTTCCACTGATCCTGTCTTCCATGGTTTCATATCTGCTTCTCAGCCCTTCTGTGACATCATCCATTTCTGAAATCTTGTGGTTTATCTTTTGGATTTCTAATGGTTGTTTTTGTATAATTTCTAGTTGTGAATTTATTTTGACATTTTGTTCCTGCATCATCTTCCTGAATTCTTCCAATTTTTTGTCTGTATCTTCCCATGAATTTGTCTATTTTTTTCTCATGTTTGTCAGCTTTTTGCCTCAGTTCTTGGAAAATTCTGAGTATTAGAGATTTGAATTCCATATCAGGTACTTCTAGTGCATTTTCTTCCAGAGGAGAGTCGTCTGGTGTTTTAATTTGGATGCCTACTGGAACCATCCTGTCCTGTTTTTGTAAATGTTTTCATGTTGTTTGCTGTTTTTGTGGCATTCAGTAGATATTTCTCTTGTTTATTGGTTGTAGATTTGTTTGTTTCATCCCTTTTTTTAAGAAAAAGAATTTGAGTATATCTGAGCAGGCGGACTGCATGCTCTTTGTTGTTTGCTCGTCTGTGCGCTCAATTCTTTTTGCCTCCTTCTCCAACTGGCAGGTTCAGTCACTCAGATAAGGTACAGCAGGGAAGGTCTAGCTGAGGAGGAGGCACCGGGACTGGTTGTTTGTGGCACTCACTACAGCCACCAGGGCAGGTTGGTAATCAGTGCTGGGATGGTTTCAGTAGGCCGTGCCTGCAATGTGTGGTGGTGTGATGTCAAGCACACGGTGCAAGTAGGCAGGATGCAGCGGGGAGATGGTTATGTGTGGAGCTAAGATGGATATGGGAGAGAGGAGAGAGGAAGAGGAGCCAAAAACATACAAACAAACAAAAAATAATGCTAGGGGAGCTTGCTGTTGGAATGGAGAGATGAGAGAATATGAAATGGAGAAAAACAGAAGGGGGAAGAGGAAGAAAAGAAAAGAATGAACAAATAAAAATCAGAAAGGTTAAAGAACCACAAAGTTCCCAGGGATCCCACCGGTGCAGCTATGAGGTCTGGGGAAGTCACTCTCAGGTGTCACAGCACAGGCTGGCCAGAAGGAGCAGAGGCATACAACACCTGGTATTCAGGGATCAGAAAGAGAAGGAAGATACAGAGAGATGAGAAACTGAGCAATGAAGAAAGATAAAACGGAAGAGGGAAAAGAAAACAAAACAAATAAAAAAAAAAAAAGAACAAGAAAGGCCCCCCTCAAAAAACAGGAAAAAAAAAAAAAAAACAAGAAAGGAAATGTTCTCAGGGATCCCTGTGCACTTCTGTGGAAGCCGAAGGGGAGTCTCCCTGGCTCGCAGCTCCACCTGGCCAGAAAGGGCTCCCAACTCAAGAAAAGGAAAAGAAAACAGACAAACAATTCAAAAAGAAGAAAAGCCCCGGGATCCCACCAGCGCAGTAGCCCAGACCGGGAAGCAGCTCCACACTCGAATGGAGCTCGCAGCCCCTCAGGAAAAAGCAAAGATGGCACACGGAGCCAGGCACTTGAGCGAAAGGAGGGGGAGGCAGCAAGAGGCAAGCAAGAAATCCAAAGAAGCAGGAAAAAAAAAAAAAAACCAACACCAGCAGCCAACAAATGGCACTCAGAGAGCCAGCCAGTGTGGGCTGGTGTTTCTGGACAAGAGACTGTGTCCGTGGGAAGCAGAGGAGGCCGAGTGTGGGTGAAGAAGGATGGAGAGTGGGAAAGCATATATCACAAATTGTTGGCACTCTGGAGCCCCTCAGGAAGAAGCAAAGACGGCATACGGAGCCAGGCACTGGAGTGAAAAGAGGGGGAGGTGACGAGAGGCAAGTGAGAAATCAAAAGAAGCAGAAAAAAAAAGGAACACCAGCAGCCAACAAATGGCATCTAGAGAGCCGCCCGCCTGGTGTGTGGAATCCAAGCAGCCGGCGCCTCCCAGTTAACAGACTGTGGCCGCGGGAAGCAGAGGAACAAATGAACAAAAGCCCTGGGATCCCACCAGCGTGGCAGCCCAGACTGGGAAGCAGCTGCACACTCGAATGGAGCCCCGCAGCCCCTCAGGAAGAAGCAAAGATGGCGCTCGGAGCCAGGCACTCAAGCAAAAGGCGGGGGAGGCGGCAAGGGGCAAGTGAGAAATCAAAAGAAGCAGAAAAAAAAAGCAACACTAGCAGCCAACAAATGGTACCCAGAGAGCCACCTGCCTGTGTGTGTGGAATCCAAGCAGCCAGCGCTTCCCAGTCAAGAGACCATGGCCACGGGAAACAGAGGAGCCTGAGCAGGGGCGAAGAGGGGTGGGGGGTGGGAAAGTGCACACCGCAAATTACCAGCTGTTTTGTCTCCCACTGGATGCTCTGTGATGCTGCTTTCTGGTACCCCTGCTTGCTGGTCTCTGATAGGAGTCCAAGATGGTGGATCCGTGCTGCATTAGCTGGTAGGGGACCTCTGCATGAATCTCTCCTCGCTCTCCATTCTCTTTCAGTATTCTCACTCCATTTGGTGCTCGGCTGAGTTCTTTATCTCTTCATTTGATGTTCTAAGGTTTCAGGATTGTTGCATTTTCTGTTTGGCTTAGTTTCTTGGATCTTTGCTGTGGAGGGACGGCGTGGTGCCTCTTCCTAGAGCGCCATCTTGCCAGAACTTACAGTGTTTTTTAATTTACAAAAAATAATAATACTTTCAAAACCACTAATATATACTTAACTTTTTTTAAGGAAAACTTGGATAAAAAGTTATCTCTAGTTGTATATAAGAAAAAAGACCTGCTACTCTTGTACATACCATATACTATATAATAAACCTCATTAGCATGTGAAATAGCAGAAATTTGTGATAAGACTGTCAGGCCTACTTGGATAAACTTAAAACATCAAATGGGAAATTTTTAAATAAGGGAAATGCTGAAGCTTCCTTTACCTACATACTGACTTGCTTTAGAGTTGATGTCCTTTGTGGACAGGGGGAAGAGCATGAGAAGAATAGGCTAATACACTGGCCAAAATAAATCGATTCACAGAAAAATACCATTCTCTACTCAAAAGAACATTGGCAATTTTTACTGGATTATTTTATCTACAATTTGCTGTTCACACTAACATACGGTGAACTGTAGATATATTATGAGATATTTTATTTGTATAGGGTTCCCTGAAATCCTATAATTATTTCAAGTGTTCTCCCGGAGGGGGGAAAAAAGATTGAGAAAGGCTGGGTTAGAGCAGAGGAGATTAAGCATTGATACACACTGGATTAGGAGTCCCTGGGTAGTGCAAACAGTTAATTGTTTGACTACCAGCCGAAAGCTTGGTGGTTCAAACCCACCCAAGAGCCCTCAAAAGACAGGCCTGGTGATCTGCTTCTGAAAAGTCACAGCCTTGAAAACCCTATGGAGGAATTCTATTCTGCACACATGGCATCACCATGAGTCGGAATGGACTCGAAGGCAACTAACAACAATAAAAACATACACTGGATGAAGATGGGAAGGCCAGTAAAGATCAGATCTGGAGTAGAGCTAAATAGAAGTACATAGGTTAGAAATTTATGGAGGAAGGGTGAGGGTTAAAATGTGTAAAATATGTCTTCTACGTTTGTGGTTTATACAGATGAATGGATAATGGTACCATTCTGAGGTTTTAGGGAAGACTGGAAGAAGAATAGGTTGGAGCGGGGGTATGATGTTTAATTTTGTGTCAACTTGGCTAGGCTATGGTTTCAGTGGTTTGGCCAAACACTAGTCTATTTGCTGTCATGGAGTAGTTACACGTGATTAAATCAGTTGGCCTTGGGCAGAGCAGATGAGCTTATATAATGTCATGCAATGTAATGACCTTCTATAATGCAATTGAATGTAATATAATCAATCAATCAGATGAGGTCATACCAAGGTAGGTTGGATCCTAAACCTAATTACTTCTGAGTTATAAGAAAACTGGAATAGACAGAGACAGAGGCCGACACACACGGGGAAGACACACACCAGATGAGGATGGTTTACAAGTCAAGGAATTTCAATGAAACGAGGAATGCCTGGGGCTTCCAACAAGGAAAGAATCGATATGGCTGAGACCCTGATTTGGTCATTTAACCTCCAGAACTGTGAGAAACTAAATTTTTTGTACCTTAAAGCTACCCATTTGTGGTATTTGTGTTATAGTGGCACTAGGTAACTAAGACAGGGTCCCAAGTACTCAAATCATAGTCTAGAAAGAGGGAACATGAGCTCTGGATGGATACATCCCCTTGGCCCTAGATACCTGGCCCTATGTGAGTGTAGTGGTAAGGCTATGTCAGGTCAGGGTCTTCTAAATCATGGGGCCCATATCAGTGTTTCCTCTTCCTTAGTTCTGAGGGTGCCAATGGTAGTTGGAAAGAGGAGTATTTCTAAAACTCCAATCACCTTTCTCCCCTTTTGGAAATACACTTTCTTGGCAGGTAAGTAGAATGGTCTGCTTCTACTCTAGTTTTTTCCTGTTCAACATTATCTAGAGGGGAAAATCAATAGGCTGCGGCATGGTTTCAAATGAAATGGGCTGGTCACTGAATTCTTTTATGACATAGATTTGTGAGTTATTTATTCAAGTTCACTGAATAAGCAATTTACAAATCACTTTCTATTGAGCTTGATTCAACACTATAAAGTAAATAAATACGGAATCTCGATCAGGCTTTTAGTACAACCTCAGTCTTGCCTAAATAGAGGTTGCTGAATTTATGTTACAAATCCAAAAAAATCTATTTTGCTATATTTGGACTGTATATTTGTTGTTGTTGTTGTTCCTTATATTCTGCTAGAACTACATTAACAGAGTAAAATTAAAACAAAAACTGTAACAATGTTTTTGTCTTAACAATATATTTTAAGATGATTTAGCCTTAATTATCTACATAACTAGTTTAATTTTCTTCTTCATTTTAACTGAGTAAAACTGTCCAAACATAGAGATTTTGCCTAGTTGTCTTCTTCTTAAAACTTGACAACATTAGATAAAAACACAGTCTCTTATACTGCACTTCTAAACTTGAAATTGGCATATTTTCACAAGATTTAAAGTATGATTTATATTGTTCTATACCATGTTTTTATGCAAATAATGAGTGCCTTCTATGTTTGTTTGCCAACCACGCCTTCCCTCTGTGAGATATTTTTGTAAGCTTGCTATATTAATTTTTTTTACAGCAACATGTTTAAGAAATTGTTAGAGAGTAAGATAACTAGAAGAAATTATCTGGCAGTTATCAAATAATTAACTATTTTTTTTTTAATTAATAAACTGAAAGAATCTGAGGTTAAACATATGAAACAATGTCATGACTGGTTACTTAAAAAATAATGAATTGACCTAGAGGTCAGTTGATGAAAATTATTCCCAGAAATCAAAATCCTCCTGCTACATAGATTTAAACAACTAGTTTACATACAATATATAAATGTCTTATGAATTATTCCCAAATGTTTCTGTTTATTTCCTCTATGTTTGATGTAGAGTATAATAAGCGGCCCCAAAGTACCATTTGGAACTCTTAGAAGTTATTTGAAAATCAGAGAGATTTCAACAACAATTCTAATCACATTAATAATAAAAGTATTGCTTTTCCTCACTGGGATAAACCTAGCTTTTGAACAATATTGGCAATAAGGAAGTAGACAGAGGTAGACTCATAATAACATACTCATATGAAAAGGGAGCAGAGATCAGTAGCAAGGGGTCATGTTTTACTCATGTTTTCCCCAGGTTTGTGGGTACAAATAGATCCACATTATTTTGAATGTGAAGTCCAAAAACAAACAGAAAATAAGTAAACAGAAAGCTGTCAGAAGAATGTTAAATTGTGCTAACCCAATTGTGTTCTCCATTAGTGAGTGAATAATGGGTAAAATCTATTTTATCTAAGGCCATACACATAAAGTGATTCTTGCCCACAAAAGACATTTTAAATGCCCTTGCCACCCTCACTGCCACTGCAGAGCACCGATGGTGCATGCAGAATGCTGATCAGCAGCAGGATCACACTGGTCAATGAGAACACAAAGACTTCCAGATTAAAGGGGGTCAGAGTGGCAGCACCAGTCAGCCATTCACACTAATAGTGCACGCAAAGCATTTTGGGGACAAGCAGTCTTCCATGGAAATATACCAGGAAAGAGTCTGTGCTTGAGGCTGGCCTATGTGTGATTTTATAAGCAAAAGAAAAAGTCCCAGTCATAAGAATCTTAAAGTAAAAGTACAGACACAATAGCACAAGAGAAACATGGGACCCACTATAGAGGATTAAATCTTGACTAGAATTCTTGTGAGCAGGTTGGAGGTTATTACCTATTTCTCAGCAAAGAAGAAGTGGAAGGTAGAAGTTGATAGCCAACTTGATACATGGTTTTTGCAATTAAGTGTATATTAAATATGCATACTAGACTGAATAGAATGCTAATGATACTGTATGGATTCGGTACTATCAAAAACTCCTTTTTGATGTTTTCACAAATTTTCGAGCTAAAAATTTGTTTTTAATTGTGCTTTAGGTGAAAGTTTACAGCTCAAGTGCAAGCTAAAAATTCTTATAGGTAGTGCAATAGTTAAATAGCTGAACTGGAATATCTCAGGCTGTTGAGTTAAGCTTCTAGTGAATGGAGTAGACATACCAGGTAATTTGCACCTCATATTGAATCATCTGAATGGGGCACATTGCATAAACACTGCCCTTGACAAAATGGAGAAGAAGTAGAAAAGAAAATTCGAAAAGTTTTATGTTGTTGTTGTTAGGTGCCTTTGAGTCGTCTCTGACTCATAGTGACCCTACCTACAACAGAACGAAACACTGCCCAGTCCTGCGCCATCCTCACACTTTTTGTTATACTTGAGCCCATTGTTGCAGCCACTGTGTCAATCCGTCTCATTGAGGGTCTTCTTCTTTTTCGCTGACCCTCTGTTTTATCAAGCATGATGGCCTTCTCCTACTGGTCCCCCCTGAAAACGTGTCCAAAGTATGTGAGACGAAGTCTCGCCATCCTCGCTTCTAAGGAACATTCTGGCTGTACTTCTTCCAAGACAGATTTGTTCATTCTTTTGGCAGTCCGTGGTATATTCAATATTCATTGCCAGTACCATAAACCAAAGGTGTCAATTCTTCTTCGGTCTTCCTTATTCATTGTCCAGCTTTCCCATGCATATAAGGTAACTGAAAACAGCATGGCTTGGGTCAGGTGCACCTTAGTCCTCAAAGTGACATCCTTGCTTTTTAACACTTTAAAGAGATCTTTTGAAGCAGATTTGCCCAATGCAAGACATCCTTTGATTTCTTGACTGCTGCTTTCATGGGCATTGATTGTGGATCCAAGTAAAATGAAATCCTTGACAACTTCAGTCTACTCTCCATTTATCATGATGTTGCTTATTGGTCCAGTGGTAAGGATTTTTGTTTTATGTTGAGGTGTAATCCATACCAAAGGCTGTGGTCTTTGATCTTCATCAGTAAGTGCTTCAAGTCCCTTTACTTTCAGCAAGCAAGGTTGTGTCATCTGCATAATGCAGGTTGTTAATGAATCTTCATCGAAACCTGATGTCCCATTCTTCTCCATATAGTCCAGCTTCTCGAATCATCTGCTCAGCATACAGACTGAATAACTATGGTGAAAGGCTACAACCCTAATGCACACCCTTCTTGATTTTAAACCACCCAGTATCCCCTTGCTCTGTTCGAATGACTGCCTCTTGATTTATGTACAGGTTCCTCATGAGCACAATTCAGTGTCCTGGAATTCCCATCCTTACAATGTTATCCATAATTTGTTGTGATCCACACAGTCGAATGCCTTTGCATAGTCAACAAAACATAGGTAAACATTTGTCTGGTATTCTCTGCTGTCAGCCAGGATCCATCTGACATCAGCAATGACATCCCTGGTTCCAAGGCCTCTTCTGAATCTGGCTTGAATTTCTGTCCCTGTCAATGTACTCCTACAACCGCTTTTGAATGATCTTCAGCAAAACTTTAGTTGCATGTGATATTAATGATATTGTTTCATAAATTTTGCATTTGGTTGAATTACCTTTCTTCGGAATAGGCATAAATATGGATCTCTTCCGGTTGGTTGGCCAGGTAGCTGTCTTCCAAATTTCTTGGCATAGACAAGTGAGCACTTCCAGGGCTGCATCTGTTCATTGAAACATGTTGATTGATATTTCATCAATTCCTGGAGCCTTGTTTTTTGCCAATGTCTTCAGTGAAGCTTATACTTCTTCCTTAAAGTACCATCAGTTCTTTTGATTGTATGCTACCACCTGAAATGACTGAATGTCAACCAGTTCTTTTTGGTACAGTGACTCTGTGTATTCCTTCCATCCCCTTTTGATGCTTCCTGCATCATTCAGTATTTTGCCCATAAAATCCTTCACTATTGCAACTCAAGGCTTGAATTTTTTCTTCAGTTCTTTCAGCTTGAGAAATGCTGAGCGTGTTCTTCCCTTTTGGTTTTCTAACTCCAGGTCTTTGCACATGTCATTATAATACTTTACTTTGTCTTTTTATAGAGTGTTTACATGTGGTCAAACCATTGCGGGTAGGAAAGGGGGCAAGGATTCTTTGGCCATTGAATCACCTGGGCTGCAACAGTGGGCTCAAACACATCAAATATTGTGAGGACAGCACATAACCAGGCAACATTTTGTTCTGCTATACATAAGATTGCTGTGAGTCAGAGCCAACAGGATGGCACCTAAAAACAACCCATTAGCCTATTGTTGTTGAATTGATTCCAGCTCATAGCAACCCTATAGGGAACTGTCCATAGGGTTTCTAAGACTGTAAACTTTATGGAAGCAGACGGCCACATCTTTCTCCCATGGAGAGGCTAGTGGGTTCGAACTATCTACTTTTCAGTTAGTAGCCAAGCGCTTAACCACTGTGCCACAAGGGCTCCTAACAACAACCGCCCTGAAATGATCCTCAGCTCAGTGGACCTGGAGGTCTGGCATCTCTGCAAGCCTTTCTATGGCTTCCAATTACTTATAGGAAGTGCAGAGTAATTTCTTCTTTTAGGTCTTATGCCCTCTCTGGGCTCTTCCCAAAAAGATGGACATAGGAATGCTCTTTTAGAGGCACATCTGTGATTCCTTTCCTCCTCTCCACCTCTCCCTTCCCAAGTCTAGGGGAATTGTTTTCTAGATTTGAAATCAGGCACAGGAAACTCTATACACTTCTTCTTTCTTCCAAATGTTTAGTCTATTCTTTGGAAACTCTTCCCGTTCCTAATGGCTTAGACTTTTGGAAACCAAAGTGAAGGTAATTAATGGGATTTCTCCTCTCTCAGTCCTGTCACACCTGTCCCCTAAGGGATTAAATATAGAGTCAACTAGCTGCTTCAATGGGGAAATTTTCTCCCAAAGAAATAACCTGAGGGGAAAAAAGGATATTGGTTAACAACTTAAGAAAAAAAATTAAGTTTTCTTTTTTTGCCACAAAGTTGTTGTTGTTAGGTGATGTTGAGTCGGTTCTGGCTCATAGTGACCCTATGTACAACAGAACAAAACACTGCTCAGTTCTGCCCCATCCTCATGATCGTTGTTGTGCTTGAGCACATTGTTGCAGACACTATGTCAATCTATCTCATTGAGGATCTTCCTCTTTTTCACTGACTCTCCACTTTACCAAGCATGATGTTCTTCTCCAAGGACTGGTCCCTCCTGATAACATGTCCAAAGTATGTGAGATGAAGTTTTGCCATTCTCGCTTCTAAGGAACATTCTGGCTGTACTTCTTCCAAGACAGATTGGTTCGTTCTTTTGGCAGTCCATGGTAAATTGAATATTCTTTGCCAGCACCACAATTCAAAGGCGTCATCTTCTTCAGTCTTCCTTACTCATTGTCCAGCTTTTGCATGCATATGAGGCAATTGAAAACATCATGGCTTGGGTCAGGTGCTCTTTAGTCCTTAAGGTGACGTCTTTGCTTTTTAAAACTTTAAAGAGGTCTTTTGAAGTAGACTTGCCCAATGCAATTCATCATTTGATTTCTGGACCACTGCTTCCATGGGTGTTGAATGTGGGTCCAAGTAAAATGAAATCCTTGATGACTTCAATCTATTCTTGCCACTATAGCTTTTAAAAAGTCACTTATAATGCAAAACCAAAAGATGGTCATTTACTGTGAAATCTTCACATATACATCTCATAAAATACTGCCACATGTATACTACTATAGCATGACTCTTGGCTTTATATTGCCAATGAACAAATGTAAGAATACTTTGGGTTTGAAACTTAGTATTCAAAATCTTTCAAGAATCTTTTTTTTCTTTTTAAATTTGAAACTAGACCTCTGGAATCAAAATATAGTTTCCACTTTTTAAATGTCACCTTACTCTGAGCCTTTCTGCAGTTAATGATGAACAGAAATTTCTGAAGACCTCCAGCAGCCGTCATATCAGACAGGAAATGAGAGCCCTTCATATAACACACACCCAGGAGTGATGTCCTGCAGGGGAAATGTCATGAACAACGTTATGTTGGGGATTTCTCTACCCCTCCGTTGCCAGGCACCTGTGCTCTGGGGCATCCATCCAATCAACCAGAGAGCAGGCACCTTGCCATTTCAGCATATGGGTATTAATGTTGAAGGCAAAGGAACCATGTACAGTATATATTTCAATTACGAGTGTGGAGACTTGGAGTCCCAGTTGGAATCCTGTCCATTCCAACTTTCTGAGCATGTAACAAACTAGAGATTGTACCATCCAGAACGCAGCTTTACATGGAATTAGCTTTCAGGAAAAATACACATTTACAAAGGAAAGAACATATTTTGTATGACAAGTCAAGAGTCAAAGGAAAGAAGCTAAACATTCCTTAAAGAAATTTTCCAGGCTTTTTGTTTCTACTGAACCAGCAATGAAAAGGCAGAGAGGAGGGAACATCTCCACCACACAGACACATTATGTCAGAATTGACAGAATTTTGAAAACCTGTGCATTCTTAAATGTCAGGTGTGTATTCAGTTTTGCAAAGTGTTCTAGTCAAACAAACCTCAGAGGTAAAGCGGCTTCTGGGGCCGGATTATTTTCCAGTTTTGGTCTGCACGTTCTAAGCCACAGATGTCTAAGTCTATCCCTGCAGGTCAGACTGACTTCTACATTGGTAAATTTTATAAGAGTTTCAAGTAAAAATATCTAGGTCTTATACTGATTAGCACTATTCACAGTCCAATTACAATTTCAGTACGTGATAACCTAGCATGCTGTATCATTTTAACTATTTAAATAATGCCATTTTCATGATCACCATCAAAAGTTATTTTAATGCTCACTTTATATTTTACACATTATTCTGGCCAGTCAGCAAAAGATCACACCTGGGTGAATGGTTGCAATTATCTAAAGAAGCATCATCCTGATCATTTCCTTGCCTTGGATAAAAATCCACAGATACCTGCTCAAAAAATGATTTTAGAGAGTTCTGGCAAAATGGCCCTCTAGGCAGAAGCACCATGCCGTCCTTCCACAGCAAAGATCCGAAAAACTAAGCCAAAAAGAGAATACAACAATCCTGAAACCCTAAAACATCAAATGAAGAGATAAAGAACTCAGCAAAGCACCAAATGGAATGAGAAAACTGACAGAGAACGGAGAGCGAGGAGAGATTCATGCAGAGGTCCCATACCAGCTAACGCAGTGCGGATCCACCATCTTGGACTCCTATCAGAGACCAGCAAACAGGGGTACGAGAAAGCAGCCTCACAGAGGGTCCAGCCGGAGACAAAACAAACGGAATTTTGTGGTGTGCGCTTTCCCACCTCCCACCCCTCTTCGCCTCTGCTCGGCCTCCTCTGCTTCCTGCGGCCACAGTCTCTTGACCGGGAAGCGCTGGCTGCTTGGATTCCACACACCCAAGCGGGCACCTCTCTGGGTGCCATTTGTTGGCTGTTGGTGTTGCTTTTTTCCACTTCTTTTGATTTCTTCCTTGCCTCTGGCCATCTCCCCCTCCTTTCGCTCGAGTGCCTCACTCCGTGCACCATCTTTGCTTCTTCCTGAGGGGCTGCAGAGCACTGGCAATTTGTGATACACACTTCCCCACTCTCTACCCTTCTTCACCCATACTCGGCCCCCTCTGCTTCCCGCAGACACAGTCTCTTGTCTAGAAACACCAGCCCGCATTACCTGGCTCTCTGATTGCCATTTGATGGCTGCTAGTGTTGCTTTTTTTTTCCTGCTTCTTTTGATTTCTCACTTGCCTCTCGCCACCTCCCCCTCCTTTCACTCGAGTGCCTGGCTCCATGTGCCATCTTTGCTTCTTCCTGAGGGGCGGCAGAGTGCTGGCAATTTGTGATATATGCTTTCCCACTCTCTACACTTTATCACCCCCACTTGGCCTCCTCTGCTTCCCGCAGACACAGTCTCTTGTCCAGAAACACCAGCCTGCACTGGCTGGCTCTCTGAGTGCCATTTGTTGGCTGCTGGTGTTGCTTTTTTTTTCTGCTGCTTTTGATTTCTTGCTTGCCTCTCGCCATATCCCCCTCCTTTCGATCGAGTGCCTGGCTCCGTGCGCCATCTTTGCTTCTTCTTGAGGGGCTGTGGAGCTCCATTCCAGTGTGGAGCTGCTTCCTGGTCTGGGCTACTGCGCTGGTGGGATCCTGGGGCTTTTCTTCGTTCGTTTTGACTAGTTTCTTTGTTTTCTTTTCCTTTTCTTGAGTTGGGACCCCTTTCTGGCCAGGCTGAGCTGCGTGGCAAGGAACTCCTCTTCAGCTTTCACAGACGTGCAGAGGGATCCCTGAGAGCATTTCTTTTTCGTTGGCTTTTTTTTTTTTCCTGTTTTTTTTGGGGGGGCTTTCTTGTTCTTTTTTTTTATAAATTTGTTTTGTTTTCTTTTCCCACTATTGCCTTTTTGTCTTTCTTCATTGCTCAGTTTCTCGTCCCTCTATATCTTCCTTCTCTTTCTGATCCCTGAACACCAGGCGTTGTATACCTCTGCGCCTTTTAGCCAGGCTGTATTGCAACACCTGAGAGCGACTTCCCCAGACCTCATAGCTGCACCGGTGGGATCCCTGGGAACTTTGCGGTTCTTTAACCATTCTGATTTTTATTTATTCATTCTTTTATTTTCTTCCTCTTCCCCTTTCTGTTTCTCTCCATTTCATAGTCTCTCATCTCTCCATTCCAACGGCAAGCTCCCCTAGCATTATTTTTTGTTTGTTTGTGTGTTTTTGGCTCCTGTTCCTCTCTCCTCTCTCCCACATCCATCTTAGCTCCACACATAACAGTCTCCCTGCTGCATCCTGCCTACCTGCACCGTGCGTTTGACATCACACCACCAAGCAGCACCAGCACGGCCTACTGGAACCTGCCCTGCACTGATTACTAACCCACTCTGGTGGCTGTAGTAAATGCCACAAACAACCCATCCCTGTAACTCCTCTTCAGCTAGACCTGCCCTGCTGTACCATATCTGAGTGACTGAACCTGCCAGTTGGAGAACGAGGTGAAAAGTACTGAGCGCACAGACAAGTAAACAACAAACAGCATGCAGTCTTCCTGCTCAGATATACTCAAATCTTTTTTTTTTAAAAAAAGGAACAAAACAAACAAATCTGCAATCAGTAAACGAGAGAAATAACTACTGAATGCCCTGAAAACAGCAAACAATATCTAAACATTTACAAAAACAGGACAGGATGGTTCCAGTAGGTGTCCAAATTAAAACACCAGATGACTCTCCTCTGGAAGAAAATGCACTAGAAGTACCTGATAGGGAATTCAAAACTCTAATACTCGGAATTTTCCAAGAACTGAGGCAAAAAGCTGACAAACATGAGAAAAAAATAGACAAATTCATGGGAAGATACAGACAAAAAAATTGGAAGAATTCAGGAAGATGATGCAGGAACAAAATGTCAAAATAAATTCACAACTAGAAATTATACAAAAACAACCATTAGAAATCCAAAAGATAAACCACAAGATTTCAGAAATGGATGATGTCACAGAAGGGCTGAGAAGCAGATATGAAACCGTGGAAGACAGGATCAGTGGAACTGAAGACAAACACTTGGATACAACTCTGTTTCAGGAAAACTCAGAAAAAAGAACAAAGAAAAATGAAGAGACCCTGAGAGTTATGTGGGACACAATTAAAAGCAAAAATTTCCAAGTGATTGGCATTCCAGAACAGGGGGAGAAAACAGAAAACACAGAGAGGATCATCGAGGAACTGCTGACAGAAAAATTCCCCAATATCATGAAAGATGAAAAGCTGGCCATCCAAGAAGCTCAACGAACCCCATATAGAAGAGACCCCAAAAGAAAATCACCAAGGCATATCATATTCACACTCGCCAAAACCAAAGACAAACAAAGAATCCTGAGAACAGCTCATGAAAAACAAGAAGTCACATACAGGGGAGAAACAATAAGACTAAGCTCAGATTATTCGGCAGAAACCATACAGGCAAGAAGGCAATGGGATGACATATACAAAATCTTGAAAGAAAAAAATTGTCAACCAAGAATAATATATCCTGCAAAACTCTCGTTCAAATTTGATGGTGAAATTAGGTCATTTTCAGATAAACAGAAACTAAGGGAATATGTAAAAGTCAAACCAAACTTACAAGAATTATTAAAGCAAGTTCTTTGATCTGAGGACAAACAGCTTCAGCCCACAGGCAGAACCTAGGACGCAGGATCATACAAGCCAGATACCAATCTAGGAAACGAACTCTCGAGGACTATCCAAAACCAAAAGCAATATTACAGGGAATCAGAGCAGTCAATCGATGGATGACAACAACATCAAAACAACAAAAGAGGGAATAAACAGCATAGGTATAGAACCTTCTAATGGAGAGGAAGGCAAGGTGAAACCAAGTAATGGTAGACTGCTTCAAACTTAGAAAGATAAGGGTAAAATTCATGGTAACCACAAAGAAAGTTAACAAACCAACTCATAAAAAAAAGACAAAAAACATAAAGTCTCGGCAAAAACAAAACCCACAAGAACAAAGAAATGAAAAAAAAATCCACAAACAAAAGTAACTCAGCACAAGAGAGTAAGAAGAACAAAGAAAACTTCAGCACCACAAAAAAAAGCACTACAAAATGCTAGCAACAAACTCACATCTATCAATAATTACACTGAATGTAAATGGACTCAATGCACCCATAAAGAGACGGAGAGTGACAGAATGGATAAGAAAACAGGATCCATCAATATGCTGTCTACAAGAGACACACCTTAGAAACAAAGATGTGAATTTATTAAAAGTCAAAGGTTGGAAAAAAATATATCAAGCTAACAACTACCAAAAAAGAGCAGGAGTGGCAATTCTAATCTCAGATAAAATAGACTTTAAAACAAAATCTACCATAAAAGACAAAGAAGGACACTATATAATGATTAAGGGGATGATCCATCATGAAGACATAACCATAATAAACATCTACGCACCCAATGACAGGGTTCCAAAATACATAAAACAAACTCTAACAAACTGAAAAGAGAAATTGACAGTTCCACAATAATAGTAGGAGACTTCAACACACCATTCTCAGTAAAGGACAGAACAACTAAGAAGAAACTCAGCAAAGATACAGAAGACCTAAATGGCACAATCAGCCAACTTGACCTCATAGACATATATAGAACACTCCATCCACCCGCTGCAAAGTACACATTCTTTTCCAATGCACATGGAACGTTCTCCAGAATAGACCACATCTTAGGCCACAGAGCAATCCTCAACAAGATCCAAAATGCTGACAAAATTCAAAGTATCTTCTCTGACCACAATGCCATCAAGGTAGAAATTAACACTAGAAAGAGCAAGGAAAAAAATCAACTACATGGAAACTGAATAATACCTTGCTTACACATCACTGGGTAATAGAAGAAATCAGAGATGGAATCAAAAAAATTCCTAGAATCAAATGAGAATGAAAACACATCATACCCTAACCTCTGGGACACAGCAAAGGCAGTCCTCAGAGGACAATCTATAGCAATAGATGCACGTATCCAAAAAGAAGAAAGGGACAATATCAAAAAATTAACCACAGAACTCAAACAGATAGAAAGAGAACAGCAAAAAAGCCCACAACCACCGGAAGAAAGGAAACAGTAGAGATCAGAGCAGAAATCAATGAAATAGAGAACAGAAAAACAATAGAAAGAATCAACAAAACCAAAAGTTGGTTCTTTGAAAGAATCAACAAAATCGACAAACCACTGGCCAGACTGACAAAAGAAAAACAGGAGAGGACACAAATAACCCAAATAAGAAATGAAATGGGGGACATTACAACAGACCCAACTGAAATTAAAGGATTATAACAGAATATTATGAAAAACTATACTCCAACAAATTTGAAAACCTAGAGGAAATAGATAAATTTCTAGAAACACACGGCCTACCCAAACTACACCAAAGTGATGTTGAAAATCTGAACAGACTCATAACAAGAGAAGAGATTGAAAAGGTAATAAAAAAACTTCCAACCAAAAAAAGCCCTGGCCCAGATGGCTTCACTGGAGAATTCTACAAAACATTTACAGAAGAGCTTGTACCAGTACTACTCAAGCTATTTCAGAGCATAGAAGAGGAAGCAACACTTACAAATTCTTTCTATGAAGCCAGCATAACGCTGATACCAAAACCACGCTAAGATGTCACAAAAAAAGAAAATTACAGACCAATATCTCTCATGAATATAGGTGCAAAAATTCTGAACAAAATTCTAGCCAATAGACTTCAGCATCATATCAAAAATATAATACACCACGACCAAGTAGGATTCATACCAGGTATGCAAGGATGGTTCAACATTAGAAAATCAATCAACATAATCCACCACATAAATAAAAGGAAAGAAAAGAATCACATGGTCATCTCAATTGACGCAGAAAAGGCATTTGACAAAGTCCAACACCCATTCCTGATAAAAACTCTCAACCAAATAGGTATAGAAGGGAAATTTCTCAACATAATAAAGGGCATCTATGCAAAACCAATGGCCGACATCATTCTTAATGGAGAGAGGCTGAAAACATTCCCCTTGAAAACAGGAACAAGACAAGGATGCTAGATAACTGGGATCTTCTAAAAATCAAACACCTATGCTCTTCAAAAGACTTCACCAAAAGAGTAAAAAGAGAACCTACAGACTGGGAAAAAATTTTTGGACAGTACAAGTCAGACAAAGGTCTAATCTCCATAATCTACAAGAAAATCCAACACCTCTACAACAAAAAAACAAATAATCCTATGAAAAAATGGGCAAAGGAAATGAACAGACACTTCACCAAAGAAGACATTCAAATGGCCAACAGACACATGAGGAAATGCTTGCGATCACTAGCCATTGGAGAAATGCAAATTAAAACCACCATGAGATACCATCTCACCCCGGCATTACTTGCGCGAATCAAAAACACTGGAAATAATAAATGTTGGAGGGGCTACAGGGAGATCGGAACTCTTATGCACTGCTGGTGGGAATGCAAAATGATACAACCATTTTGGAAAATGATATGGTGCTTCCTCAGAAAGCTAGAAATAGACATACCATTTGATACAGCAATCCCACTCCTAGGAATATATCCTAGAGAAATAAGAGTCATCACTCGAATAGACATATGTACACCTATGTTCATGGCAGCATTGTTCACAATAGTAAAACGATGGAAACAACCTAGATGCCCATCAACAGATGAATGGATAAACAAACTGTGGTACATACACACAATGGAGTACTATGCAATGAGAAAGAACAACAATGAATCTGTGAAGCATCTCATAACATGGATGAAACTGGAGGACATTATGCAGAGTGAAATAAGTCAATCACAAAAGGATAAATATTGTATGAGACCTCTATTGTAAAAACCCATGAAAAAGTTCACACACAAAATGTAACAATCTTTGTTGGTTACCAGGGATGGGAGGGGTTGGAGGGGAAATACTAAATAGACAATAGATAAGTGGTATCTTGGGTGAAGGGTGAGATAGTACACAATACAGGGGAAAGTAGCACAACTTGTACAAGGAAAGGTCATGGAAGCCCCATAGACCCGTCCAAACTCCCTGAGGGACTGAATTGCTGGGAGGAGGGCTGTGGGGACCATGGTCTTGGGGAACATCTAGTTCAACTGGCATGACACAGCTTATAAAGACAATGCTCTACATTCTACCTTGGTGAGTAGTGTCTGGGGTCTTAAAAGCCTGTGAGCGGCCATCTAAGATACTCCACTGGTCTCATCCCTTCGGGAGCAAGGGAGAATGAAGAGAACAGGATACAAGGAAAAGATTAGTCTGAAGGACTTATTGTCCACAGCTCCCAAGGCCTCCACCGGACTGAGTTCAGTACAGCTAGATGGTGCCCGGCTACCACCACTGACTGCTCTGACCAGGATCACAACAGAGGGTTCTGGACAGAGCTGGAGAAGGATGTAGAGCATAATTCTAACTAACAAAAAAAAAAAAAAAAAAAAAGACCGGATTTACTGGCCTAAACGAGACTGGAGAAACCTCGAGAGTATGGCCCCCAGACACCCTTTTAGCTCAGTGGTGAAGTTACCTCCGAGGTTCACTGTTTAGCCTGGGAGTGGACAGCCCCGTAAAACCAAATGAGACTATTGAGGTACAGGAGTCCAGTGACAAGGGCCAGAAGGCAGAAGGAGACAAGGAAGCTGGTGATAGGGAATCCAGGGTTGAGTAAGGATATTGTTGATGTGTTGTGAGATTGTTAACCATTGTCATAGGGCAACATTTGTAGTAACTGTTAAATGAGAAACTATTTTGTACTGTAAGCCTTCATCTTAAGTGAGAATAACAGCACAATTGGAAGAGCGTAGTCAATGTCACTGAACTGTGCATGTAGAAATTTTTGAAATGGTCTATCTTTGGCTATGTGTATTTTCACAAAAAAAAACATTGAGAATTTAGAGGGTTAATATGTTGTGGGGTTGTTAACCAATGTCATAAAACAACATGTGTACTACTGTTTCATGAGAAACTATTTGTTCTGTAAGCCTTCACCTGAAGTACAATAAAATACAAAAAGAAAAAGAAAAACAATGATTTTAATTTGTTCTTTCTAACTAGCATTTGTATAAAAGGAGTTGTATGTTTTTTTACATTGACCAAAAATATATCTATTATTGTACATAGTACATCATCAATTCTTATGAATTGTTGTATAACACCTGGGGTTAAGCAGGTGGGAAGAATGCCAGCATATATTGGGATGTCATCTAGCCCATGAAATGTCTCTAAATTCTTGTGCAAGGATTTGACTATGTATTTTACTGACCACAAGCACTGCTGATATCCTTAGTCTGAAGAAGTAGTCATAGCTCATAGGCCAAACAGGAATTAGAAATAGTGGTAGAGTTCCTATTGAACCACTCAAATGTATTACAGTTATGTACCTGTTACTATAGTATAGCCTTCAGACCACTGCAATCATCCCAAACTCTGATAGCTCTGCTTGTAGTCTAAAATGCTACTTGGGGCTCACTCTCCTTTAATAATTGCTCTAGCAATGCAGGGACTATAAAAGTAACACCTGCAACACTCAAGGGAATTGCAGAGGCAACCAGATGGCTGGACCACTTGCCAGAGAATAAGAATAATAATGACAACAAAAATACCCACTGCACCGCTGTCTGCTCAGGGTGGGCTGAGGAGCAGTTTTTTAAATCAAATTTCTAATCTGTTTAAGAATGTTAAGAAAGACTCCTGTATCCCCCTTCTTTAGAGTGTCAGGGTTAAGTTCAGAACTCCCAGGCTGCTCTCACCATCATCCTGAAACAAGAGGTCAGAACAGGCACAGATCCAGCATCAGGCTGGCCTGGGTCTGCATTCGCAGGCCAGCCACGTACAGGCTTCCTGGACCACAATAGACACCTTGCACTGACTTACACCTGTACCCAACACCAGCAACGTCACTCCCTACTAATTATTGTAATAATAGTTACCACATATCACAACTTAGTGGTGGTACAGTTAACACATTCAGCTGCTGACTAAAAGGTTGGAAGTTTGAGTCTACTCAGAGGCACTTTGAAAGAAAACCCTAAAAAACCAAAGGCATTGCCGCCAAGTCGATTCTGACTCATAGCAACTCTATAGGACAGAGTAGAACTGCCCCATAGAGTTTCCAAGGAGTGCCTGGTGGATTTGAACTGCCAAGGTTTTGGTTAGGAGCCTTAGCACTTGGCCATTATACCACCAGGATTTCCACTTTGAAAGAAAGGCCTGGAAATCTACTTTCACAAAATCAGTTGTTGAAAACCCTATGGAGCACAGTTCTACTCTGACACACATGTGTTCGCCACGAATAGGAATAGACTCAAAGGCAGCTGGTTATGTGCCAAGTGTTGTGTTAACCACTCCATCAATGTTGCCTCAGTTAATCTTCTCAAAAGCCTTAAAGCTAACCCCAGCCTTCAGATCCAACATCTCCTTTTCAGAACAATATTTTGTCATTCAATGTTCACTATCCTGAAATGATATTCATAGCTAAAATAATCTACCTACATATATAATTTTAAAAAATTAATATAATACCCTAATTGCAATATAAAAGAAATAGAAGGAAAATAATATATGAACATAAAATATATTTCATTATTATATTTCAATTACTTTATTTCAACAAGGAAATGCTCAGGAATGATTACTCTAGAAGACACAATGAGATAGTCAATGACTTGCACTAATACACGAATCATTGAGAATACAACCCCCTCAAACGTAGTCTGAAACAGGCTGATTTCCTGGAGGTCAATGCCATAAGCAGGGTCAGCATGTGCTTTTTTTTTTCAAAAGAGAGAGCAACTTTTGATAAGAAAGCACAAATCAATGCAGATCTTCCTTCAATTTACCTGGTAGCAATGATCATTCATGAAGAATTTACTGTGTATCGAAACTATGCAAACAAATACCTCATATTTGTATGTAAAACAGAGTTAGGTATTAGGTTTAGATAACCCTAAAAAGGATTTTCACCTTCATGCATGTTTGTGGGACACGTGGTGAGACTGTCCTACACACTGCTTGGCATCCAGCACCCCTGGTCTCTGCCCACCAAATTCTAAGCCTCTTCCAATCCTGCGAGCACCAAAAACTCTCTCCAGGGGAAAGTAATTCCCCTCCTCCACCACCTATGGGAACCACCACACTAAGTATAGTCATCTTTAGGTCTATTTTACAGATTAAAAACTTGATTCTCAGTAAATCTGAGTAATTTGCCTAAAGTCAAATAGCTGGTAAGTTAGATTCAAGCCCAGGTCTGTTTTATTTCTAAAGCAAGAGTTCTTCTTATTACACTGACCTATTAGACCAATTATTTCTCCTTTTCAGAAGAAGCACAGGTAATTTAATTAGGTAGGGCTGAAATGAGGATTAAACAGTATCCAGACTCCAGATCTATATTCTAGGAATTTCTATCCACGTTCAGTTTTGAGTGAGTAGGAAATTTCTATGGCTCCGTTAGCACTTCATTATCTGTTCATTTTCTCATCCAGTTTTCTTCACATGTTGTTTCTATTCTGAATTCAAAGCACTTTAAAATTACTACAATCCCTAAAACTTAAATCAGAGAAAATATAGAATATTAACTATGAAACCAACCTACTTTAATTTCATTTAATGCATTGTGAGTGCTGCCTTTACTACTCTACGGGTAGCTCACATTTGCAAAGACGCTTCAAAGGAATGCTGAGCCCTTTTTCCAGTTGTAATCCTAAACTTTCTTACCCCTAAATCTACCCGCACTCAGGTTCTTCACTTTGCTCCACCCCACAGTTGTATTCCCTTACCATATTTACTCTCTGAATATAAGACTATAAAATAGGAATTGTCTCCATCAGTTAAAATGACCTTTTCTCATGTAAAAGAACCTGTTGGCGCAGTGGTTAAGCTCTTGGGGGCTAACTAAAAGGTTGGCGGTTCAAACCTATCAGCCTCTCCGAGGGAGAACTATGTGGCAGTCTGCTTCCATAAAGAGTACAGCCTTGGAAACCCCATGAGACAATTCTACTCTGTCCTATAGGGGCACTATGAGTCACTCGAAGGCAGTGGGTTTGGTTTTGGTTGGTTTTCTCATAATTCCTACATAACAACCGTTAGCATTTCTAATCTTCTGTTGCTAGAAACACTAAAGCAGTGTTTCACAAACTTGAGTGTGCATCAGAATTACCTGGAGAGCTTGTTCAAACACAGCTTGCTGGGCCTACCCTCAGCGTTTCTAACTCAGAGGTCTGGGGTAGGGCCAAGTTCTAACAAGTTCCCAAGCACTGCTGATGCTGCTGATCTGGGGACCATACTTTGAGAACCATTGGAGAAATTTCCCTCCACTGCTGACATAGGAAATACTCGTTGGAGGACACATAATGACTAAGGAGCTACATATATGTTCAAGAACATATGTATGTTGCAACTAAATATTGAACAAGTTGATGCTGAAGCCTTCATTGTAGTTACTTTTAAAAACGTCCTTGAACTCCTGTTGCTATGTGACAAGGAGGTGTTAATATCTAACCAGGTTTTCATATCTGGAACCTAGACACTTGGACTAGAAGCCTAATTAATTGCCTAGGAAAATCATGCTAAAGTAAAAGTAGCAACATCTAAAATTATAACAATAAAATAATAGTAATAACAATAATATTTACTGAATATTTACTACAGACTAGGCAATGTTCTAAGCACTATTTTTCCTAAATTATTTCGTTTATTATTAGTCTTAAAAGATGCAGTTATTATACTCTTATATACAGTCGAGGAAATAAGACCCAGAGCGGTTACATAACATGCCCAACATCACACAGTCAGTGAACTTGTTCTGTCTGGCTCAAAAACATGAATGCCTATCCAAGGAGCCACATCAACAGTTCCTCTTCTCTTTCTCCCTTCCGTAGGCATTGACATGGACTAATTCCCTTCAGCCATGAGATACGAGTATTCACAAACATAACAAATGAGTATCATATATAGAAAACTTTCTAGTGCCCCAGTGGTTCCATTGCCAAATGGTTAGTTGCCAGATGGTTGTGATTTTAGGATCCAGAAGATTAAAAGATCATGTGATTCTTTAATCACCGCATGCTTCTTTATCATATGCTAATCTGACCTTTTAGTCATTATGCTGCAGGGGAAAATATGTTGATGGTTGGTTAGCATGTCTCACATTTCTATGAACTGTGATAAATTCACAACAATGTTAGCATTCTTTATATTAATTGTTGCCATTATTATACAAGCTTGGCTTTAACTTAAATCAAGACTCTGGGCAACCCTCCTGCAAAGCATAGTTTTGAACATTTTAGCAACAATTAGCTGAGGCAGAGGAGTTTTGCATTGATAATATGGCTAGGAAAGCCGGCTTTATCTTGGCCTTAGCCACACCACAACATTAAGTGAAAGACTCCAAAGAAAGAAAGAAAAATAGGGGTCAAAATGAACCTTTGCTACATAATTGAAAAAAAACAATAACAAAACAAAACTTTTTTTTTTTTTAAATAAATGACTGTAAATGTTAATAAAATGTCACCAGGGTAAGTGATCAACTGTTGTGACATTAAGAATGAGAATTAAGTAATACATATTGTAAAAGGTTAGCCCACAATTGGGGTGTCATTTTCCTTTACTCACATTACAGTCTATAAACACACCATCTATAAACACACCATGATAAATAATACCATCAATTCTTGTAGCAGAGTATTCTTCCAACCAAAACCCTCACCTTAGAAAAATTCTGTAGCATAACTTTTTGATATTTTTATGACTACGTGGATTTTTTTTTTAATTAACTGTACTTAATTTGGTTCTTAATATCACTTACAACATATTTCTAAATATATAGGCTTTTAAATAACAGGTCATGTGATTTTTTGAAAAGTGATCACCTATTATCATCCACTGAAGCATTTATCTTTAAGCAACTAGAAAAAATGTGATTTGCCTGTATGTCTTCCTTGTAAGAATAGAGGTGTAGTTTTAAACAAAATTTTTCCCAATTGGTTCATAATAGAGCAGTACAAACACATTGCAACAAAGTCAAAGAATTATTTGCAGTTCTTAATAGCCTCCAAGGAGCCCTGGTGGCGCCCTGGTTAGGTGCTCAGCTGCTAACCAAAAAGTTGGCAGTTTAAACGCACCATGCTCTCCAAGGGGGAAATATGTAGCAGTCTGCTCCCATAAAGGTACAGCCTTGGAAACCCTGTGAGCAGTTCTCCTCTGTCCTATGGAGTAGCTAAGAGTTGGCCTCGGCTAGACTGGATGGCAATGGGTTTGGTTTTGGTAGTAAGCTCCACACAGCATGGTGATCACAAAATGCTCACTTCTAAAAAATTCAGGCTTACGGTTATTTTATCATCTCAACAGAAATTCAACTGATTTGGATTTACATATGTAACAGGTGGGAGTTTCAAATAGTATTTCCTACTTGCTTTACTAATTAAAAAAAAAACCCGCTGTGGTCTAATCGATTGACTCATAGCAACCCTATAGGACAGAGTAGAACTGCCCTATAGGGTTTCCAAGGAGCAGCTAGCTGGTGGATTCGAACTGCCAACTTTTGGCTAGCTTTTCTAATAGTGATGTTAATTTTTCACTATGTCTGAACAAGGTGAACTAAAAATGGATAACAATGACATGTATACTGGGCAAAGTCAAATGTTCTTTTTTCTTTCCCAAGTTTAGAAAAGCTACCAGTTTAGCTTTAAAGGACACAGCAGATACTCTCAAACCTAGTTCTCCAGCAGTTTTGAATTCTGCTTGATCCTACAAATTTTTTCCGTGGTGAGGCCAGAAAGGGAGGTAAAAGAGCAAGAGCTGGGAATATGTTAGGGTCAGGACTGAGGCCAAAAGAAGAGGAAAACAGGACCGTGGTAGGAAACAAATTGGGGCTAAAGCCAGAGAAAGGCAGAAGACCTCTATCTAGTGGAATAGGCTGAAGATGAATTAAAAATGGAAACAGAACAGTGGGACCATGGTAAATGGTCTTAAAGATTCTGGAGCATCTAATACATTGTTTACTTTCCCTCCAAGATAATTCAGCTAGCAGAAGTTCTATTGCACTATTTGTAAAACTAATTTTTTAAAGTTCTATCCAGATATATATATACATATGACAAAAATAGTTCATTGCATCTTCTAATGATTAACTGAGACAGAAAATATTAACTTACTGATATTATTTCCAGTGAACCAGAAAGGTATGTAAAGCGTATTTATCCAACAACCTCTTTTATAGCTACTTATTAAATACTTAGAAAAATAATTATTTAGAAGCCATAGAAGTAGGTGTGAATTTTTATCCTTCTGCTTTTCAATAGAGATCAGAGAAATAAGGGACCTGCTGAGGTCACACAGATACTGAGCTACCCTAAAAAAGATTCCATTAGACTTGCCCTATTCCATAGCTGGGTTCTGAACCACTTTTCCACACACTCTTTTACTGGAAAATGCAGAGAAAGTGGCTTTCTCCTTGTTTAACCACTGGTGACTAAAAGCAGACTGGGTACTAGGGTGAAAGCTGAGCACTCACAAGCCTAAGATCCCTGCCTCTCCTTTTGGTTACTTGGTTTGGTGTTTTCATGATCATGTGTACCCCGACCAATCTCCTTTTCCATAAGCAGAATTTGTGTCTCTCAGGTAGAACTAAAACAACCCAGAAGGAGACTGGAAGGGAAAGACAAGAGAAAGGAAAAGAAGAGTAAATACTGTTAAGAAACCACTAAAATTGTACAAGCCAAAGTCAATTTTTGCAAACATAATTTTTATTATAAGTGATTTCAACACAAGAGAAAAAAGATCTCTCTCTTTTTGCCCCCATGGCGCCCTCTTCATGCTTCTATTATAGAATACAACCATAGGATAGTATAATTCTAAGTTTTCATATCTTTCCCTCTGTGAAGGCAGGGACCATCCTTAATTATCTCTATATTCAATTCAATGCCTGGCATTTAGTACACACCTCAAAAATGGTTTTTGAGTAAATGATGATTGACTGAATAAATGAATGAACAGTGTTAAAGTGCCAATTAATGTTTTCATTGCCCTCAAATTGCTCAGAATAGATTCTTGGAAGCCATTCTGGAAAAGACCAATATACACGCAAAAGTATTTCGCTGACCCACTTTGCCAGCCCAGGATGTAAATTGTCACATCTGTTTTAATATTTAAATTAATTGCTGAAAAAATATCAGGACTTCTAGTATCCCCCCACCCCCTCCACTCCCACCACACCTGAATGCTTATACACTATATCTGGAAGGCTTACTGAATGTGAAAAAGCCAGTCCTTCTTTGAAACAGGTGAGGTGATTACCTGTGACTGTAACCAGTTTGCTAGAAGGTCAGCTAGGGATGATTTGCCTTCTTTGGCTGTTAATAGATGATAAGTTGAAAACTTGTTCTCCAAAATTTTTAACAACTTTATTGAGATGTAATTCACATACTCTACAGTTCAGTCATTTAAAATATACAATTTAATGTTTTCTAGTATGTCACAGAGTTATTGTTCTGCAAATTCTTAATGTTTTCCTGTTCACTGCTTCAATGATAATCTTGCTGATCCATGTATCTGCATAGGCCACAATACTTCCTTCAGAAAGGAGAACGGAACCTTTTCTAGTGGTACCCAGGGCCAAGGGTGCTTAGGCGACTGACGTTACAACTCCATGGCTTAAGCTCATAAGCTCAATTATTGTTCCCGGAATACACTCTTTGCCCCAATGCCAGTCTGCCTGAGTGGGAAGAAAATGCAGGGTTTAAAAAAACTAGGCACCACAACCCTACTACTGAGCTCTGTTAATAGTCCAGGCTCCCTGTGGTACACATGGAGATGCACAACCCAGATCTCTCTTCAAAGGACAGGCTCCCCAGATGCAGGGAATGTGGTCCCCAGACAGCCTCCAGCTCTCAGCTCCTTTAGGGTCTGCCTCAGCTTCAGAGTGCTTTCTTGCCCAAGGTCATATCCAGTCACTGAGGGAAGTAGAAGTATAAAGTCCTGGCCATTGTGGGCTGACTTGGTACACTGTGATAGAAAATTGTCACTTCAGACCTTCCTGGAAGGTGGGCTGAGATTTGTTGGAATGCTTTGCAGTTCAGTTTTTTTTTCTTCCCAATATTGTTTCTTCTCCATCCCTTTCAAGTGTGTTACTTTCTAATAAATATCTTGCATCTCAGACTCTATCTCAGTGTCTCAGGAGTGATAGTTATTCTAAGCAGTGCTTTGAGAAATAGGCAATAAAATAGTTTTGAAGTTGGATCACATGCACAGCTGGCAATGAGTGCCCCCTGGAAAACCTACTGGCAGTGGGTAGAATACAGACAACCCCTGGCACAAAGAACTATTGCCCATCGAAAAGTCACAATCTCTTGCTCACTTTCCAGACGTGAGCCATATCCCAGATGTGTAACACTGACTGAAGAAGTGGTTGGATCCCCAGAAGGGAGGGTCTCTTCCATCTTTCCATCTTTGGAAGCAATGTATTCCACATATATATATATATATATATATCTCCTGGATAATATAAAGGTTTCTAGCTTTGAGTAGGGAGCAGCAGGTCTAGGCTGCAGTGTGAACAGTCCTGATACTTGGACCATATTATCTGGACCTCCCTGTGGTATGGGAGGAATCAGTAGTGGGGTAGGGAAAGATGCCATATAGAAAGTTACAGTAGGAGAATCACAATGCAGACCTCCTGAAGATTTATGGCAAGGTCTTGCCACCTGTGGTGTAGCATTAAACACCTTTTGAAAAATAATTCCTGGCACGCTTCTGGGCTGTGGTAAAGATGGAATACCTGACCCCGACTCATCAAGTGAATATGTGGCCAGAACTGTCCATCATGAATTGGGTCTTATAAGACTCATCAAATCATAAGATATGATGAATCCAGCAGCAATCCATCAAAATACAGAAATAGCACATCTGTGACTGAGCACAAGCAAGATTGGAATCAACCACTGTTGCACCAATGCCCCTCTCTTAGGTCATTCCTATAGCTGTATGTGGAATCTTGTATAACAAGCCAAAGGCAAACAAAAATCCTCCGAATGGGCAGAGCTTTGGGCAGTGAATCTAGTCATTCATTTTGAATAAGATAAGAAGTGGGCCAAGGTTATAATATAATCAGACTCTTGAACAGTGGTGAAAAGTCTAGCCAACTGTTCAAGATCATGGAAGGACAAAGATTAGAAGTTTGGGGATAAAGAGGCTGGATTAAACATATGGGATATCTATGAGATAGACATATGAGAATGGGCATGAAGTGTGCAGATGAGTGTGTCATATGTTAATGCCCTTATCTACCACAAAAGATGCACTAAGTAACCAAGCAGACAAAATAATTTGACTGGTTGGCATCAGTTTCTGCCATTGGCAACGCCAGTGTTATCTTGATGAGCACATATAAAAAGTAGTCACAGTGGCAGAAAAGGTGACCATGCATAGGCCAGCATCATAAACTCTAAGCTATCAAGGCCAATCTAGCTACTGAATTTCCAACCTGCCAACAACAGTCCCTAATATGGCACCATTCTTCAAGGAAACCAACCAGTCACATAAGCTACTTCCACCTTAAAGGGCCATCCACCACTTTACACTCACAGAAATAGATATAACATGTATTCCAGGTATGGCTTTGCTTTCCTATCCTATTTGAGGGATTATAAAATATTTTATTCACTAGCTTGGGATCCATCATAAAATTGCCTCAGACCAGGGGACCACTTTACAGCATACTGAGTGCCATAATGGATCCATGATCATGATATCCACGAGTTATATCACATACCACTCTGCTCAGACCTGCTGGCCTAACAGAGCTTTGGAATGGCCTGCTGAATGAACAGCTGAAACACTAGCTCACAGGCAATCCTTCATGAAGATGGGGTGCCATCCTCCAGAATACAGTATTCACACTGAATTGAAGAACTTTATATAGCACTGTGTTTATGACAGAAAGAATTCATGGGTCCAGGAACCAAGAGGTGCAAGCAGGAGTGGCCATATTTACCATCATAAATAAATATCCCCTGAGGAACTCTGTGCTGCCTGTCCCTGCATCTCTGATCTCCGTGGGGTTTAAGGTCCTGATCTACAAAAGGGACGCAATTTCTCCAGACAGCACACCAAAACTCTTATAAAATTATAAGCCGTAAGTACTATCTGGGGACTTTGAGCAAGAAGAGGAGTCACTGTCTTGGCAAGGTAACTGAACTGGCTCATCAGGAGGAGGTAAGACTGCTGTTACCCAATGGGGGCAGTTAGGAATATGTGTAGAACCCAGGTGATCTACTTGGGTGCCTAGTGTTACTCCCTTACCCTATTGTAAGTGTAAACAGATAGACACAGCAATGCAGGCATGAGAAGGTCATGGTGACCAAAAGATCAGACCCCTCAGAGATAAGAGTCTGCATAATGCTACCAGATAAGCCACCATGGCCAGCAGAGGTGGTGGTCGAGGGTGCAGGAAATCTAAAATGAATAGTATAGGGGAGAGAAAGTGAGTATCAGTTGGGACCAGGAGATCAACTGCAGCAGTGGAGCTTTAGTTTGTTCCACATACTTCTGTCTCTTCTAAATTTCCCCTCAGGAGAAGAGGCCCACCAGAATCCAGGAGCAGTTGCTTCCCAAATGTATATGGAGAAATGGATACAAGACAAGAAAAGGGGAGATTGTGGTACATACCGAGATGTGCCAACCAGATTCTTCTTCAAGGAAGAACTTACTGCCTTCAGGGTCTGCCTCAGCAATATTAGTTATCTATTGCTGCTAACAAGTTATCCTCAATTTTAAACGAAAGACATTTCATCTCAAATTTCTGTGGGTTCAGAAATTAGGCTTAGTTGAATGCCTCTGGCTTAAAGTCTCTCTTGAGGTTGCAGTTAAGTTGTCAGCTGGGGCTTCAGTCCCATCTGATGGTTCTACTGTGTGTGTGTGTGTGTGTGTGTGTGTGTGTGTGTGTGTGTATTGTAGGCAGGGGGATGTTTCACTTCCAAGCTTACTGACATGATTGTTGGCTGCTCTCAAAACCTCTCCTGAAGGCTGTCTGACAACATGACAACTGGCATCCCCCAGGTTGAGCAAGCCAGTAGAAAGTGAGAAAGAGAGCCTCATCAAGGTTATGCCCTTTCCAGGTTACCTCATATTCAGTGACTGTATAAAGGAGGGGTAGAAAGACCTATCAATTTCACCCAGACATGGGTCACTCTGACAGATAATACTCGACTCCTAGCTCCCTGTGGGTTGGCTGAGGCATTTTCAGGCAGTTCAACTTCTTCCTCTACCTAGTCTTGCTTTCTTCTCCTTGTTCTCACAAGAGTTAATCCCTAATAAACATCTTTCATCCCAAACTCCATCTCAGGGTCTGCTTCTGGACAATTCAATCTGTGATACTGTCTCTTTCTTATAGTAAATTCATGGGAGAGTGGAGAGTGTTATTTTCTTTCCTGCCCTTGCTGATTGTTTCCCTCCCAGGAAGCTCTAAGTACTCTCTTCTAATTTAGTACTTCCTCCCCACTGACCATATTTATCGACCAAGAGACTGGAAAGGTCATAAGAGGTCTTATTATACTTTTCTCAAGTTAACTGATACCTCCTGGCCTTATATTTAAGGTGGTTTTGGTTGTAGAGATGGTAGAGGAGTTGAGGAGAAGTTCTGAGAGTCTTTTCCTGAATTAAGAGGTTCACCTATACTTTCTAAATTAACCTAGAAACGCAATTGACTTTCAAATGGCAGTTTTCTTAAAATTTCACCAGAACTACCTTGTAAACAAATATGATATTATCATATAAGAGATTATCTCATAGAGGTACAATGAAAGTGTTAGGAGGCACAGAAACTGAAGTAAATAATTCAGTTTTGTCTTTGTTAATAATCTGCTAATTTGAAAAAAAATTGGAATGCACATACTATTAAAGCTCCACTTAAAAAATTTATATTCCATGATGAAATAAATAGTCTCTAATTATTTTGAGAGTACAAATGATCAAACATAATGCATGCAATTTAGTAGCAGAACTGTGATGAAAGCGCAATTAATTCAAAGGCCCATAGTGAGATCACTTGGCCATATGGTCGCTAATGAAGTTACTAATTGCTAGAACAGCAACACTCCTGTATGAAGGCAAGGCGGAAAAATTCTGTTCTGTTTTGATTTTCTTAAAATATTTTAAAAATTTAAATTGAATTTTAGGAAATAATTGGAATATCTCCAAAATATATATATACGTATGAAGGAGTATTGCAAACCTTGTAACTACAAAGCTTGTTTTTTTAAATAGTTGAACAATAATTTCCCACAGTTTAGGATGAACAAAACAATCAAAGTGCTACATTCATAATTAAGCGTACAAAATATATGCCAACAGGAATTCTATGATGAATAAAATTGATTTGGTCATTCATTCAAGACATATTTATTAGCATCTACAATGTGCCTGGAATTGTTCTAGGCATTGGAAAGATGCATCAGTAACCGAAACAGGTAAGAATCCCTGTCTTCATAGAGTTTACATTCTACTCAGGGAGACAGAAAATAAAACAATAAATAAATAAGATATACATTATGGTACATAGTAAAAAGCTCAAAAAAAAAAATATATTAAAAGCAGAGAAGGGTGATATAGATGGCAGTGAGGGATAGGGGTAGGAGTTGAAAGTTTAGATTCCATAGTTAGGAAAGACCTCACTGAGAAAGTGACTTGACTACAGACTCGCAGTGAAGACGTGAGCCAGGCTTCCTCAAGGGGAGGATCATCCAAGAAGAAGAAACAGTCATTGCAAAGTCCCTGAGGCAAGATTAGATTTACGTGTGTTAGGAACAGCAAGGTGACCAGTGTGGCTGTTGCTAAGTGAAGAAAGGTAATGAAAGCAGATGCAGATCAGCCATACCTTGGGGGTCACAGAAAGGGCTTTGGCTTGACTCTAGAGGAGAAGAGAAGTCTTTAGAAGGTTTTGAACACAAGCGTGATGGTAAGATTTCACTTAGGTTTCAGTAGAATCACAGTGGCTGCTCTGAGGAGCAGTAAAATAGAACGAAATTAGAAGCAGGACAATTAGTTAGACACTATCACAATGATCAAGGTGAGATGATGGGGACTTGTCCGGAAAGATGGCGACTGGGCTTGTGAATTGATTCTGTAGCACATAGGATTTCCCAGAGGTCCAGACTGAGGAGTGTGGTTTCCACTGATGAAAAGGATGATTTTAAAGTGTCTTTACTTTCATTTTATAAAGCATGCTGCATGCTCTTTAAGAATCTTGGTGTGAAATCTAGCTTTCTTTGGCCTTTTTGTTCTGTTTGCTTATTTTGCTTTTTTTTTTTTTTTTCCTTCTCTTAGCAAATAGACATATTTCTGAAGTGTAGCACTTAACACTGGCCTAAAGATGATGACTTATTGATGAAGCTTTAAATGATGTCCTAGTTCAGTATTGAGTAATAATAAAAAAAATTCAAAAATCTATAAACTTTTGACCTATTATCCACGTTAAAGAGGGCCCTTGGAGAAAGATCCTATTGAAAACTTTCTTTACTTTAGTCGATTCTAGATAAGCAAAAGTTAATTAGTGGCTGTCTAGGAAGGGAGGCCAAAGAGGAAGGCAGAAGCCTGACTACTTAGTTTATAAGGGCATCTGCAAACTCTTTGACTAAATTAATACCCTCCCCCACACAACAAAAAGGTAGAGTTGTTGACTCAATGATTCTTCAACTACCCAAAGCAATTTTATTTTACACTGTAATTATAAGTCATGTTTAGAGATCCATCACTTTCCTTCTGAATCAAAAGAACCAGTTAGTGTGACAATCCAGGACAACATTTGAAAAGTATAACACACAAACTCTTAAATACACAGCCATATTTCTGCAGGCTGCTCTGTCAGTCTCTTAGTCTGACATTTCCACTCTTTCCTCTTCTTTACTTTATTCTACTCTCGAAGTCTATACAACCCCATGCAACTCGGTGTTCAAGTGACGTTTCATCTTATCCAATCCTTCAGTAGGTTTTAGGTTTGTCTTTAAAGCTTTCCCATTTTTCCAGCTGAAAAAGGAATCAGTTCCAATCTGCTCCCACCACAGTTCTTCTATTTCTATAATTTCTATCTTTGGCTTTATAGCATGGTTATTATTTGTCTTTCCTTCCCAATTCCCACCAAGTCATTAGAGTATAAGCTTCTTACCCTCTAGTTTCCAGCATAGCATCTTATGAATTTTTTAAAAATTTATTCCATATCTTATCGGCCTATGTTTATAATTACACCAGTCAAAAAGAAAAGCTAATTCTTCAAACATGCATTATTGTGGTGGTTGTTAGGGATACTCATAACAATTGTGTTGTTACTTAGTGATTTTTTTCTGAAGGAGACTATAGGTAAAGAAAGCCAAATCAGTAGCATCATAAAATGGTAGGAAAAGCAAAGAGTAAAGAGAGGAGAATGAAGTGAGGTAGTCATTGGCACCAACCAGAGAAAGGAGGAGGGTCTCCAGATAAAAGCAGAAAGCAAGACCTGGACTAGAATTAGTCACTCATGGGAGCAAAAAAGCAAAAGGGCCTGGTGAATGGGACTTAACATCAGAAAAATCAAATAAAAACACTAGAAGATGAAAATGAAAAAAAAAAAATTCCAAGGCAAGACGATGACATAAACCTGCAGAAGAAATGGATAAATTATACAGAGTTTGTTAGGAGCTAAAGGCAGTCAATTCATTGTCCAAATCACATCCTTGGCTGTAACAAGCCAATTATATGATAGGACATTTGTAATCAGTTGATTGAAAACTGGCACCTACAGATGCCTTTCCCAAAATATAAATAAAATCCCAGCCATGAATAAGTTGAAGTTAAGGTCAAGAATATATCAGTATGGGCTGATTCCGGCAAGATGGCACTCTAGGTAGAAGCACCATGCCATCCCTCCACAACAAAGATCCGAGAAACTAAGCCAAACAGAGAATGCAACAATCCTGAAACCCCAGAACATCAAATGAAGAGATAAAGAACTCAGCCGAGCACCACATGGAGTGAGAATACTGACAGAGAATGGACAGCGAGGAGAGATGCATGCAGAGGTCCCCTACCAGCTAACGCAGTGCGGATCCACCATCTTGGACTCCTATCAGAGACCCGCAAACAGGGGTACGAGAAAGCAACCTCACGGAGCGTCCAGTAGGAGACAAAACAGCCGCTTAGCTCCACACATAACCATCTCCCCGCTGCATCCTGCCTACCTGCACCGTGCGCTTGACATCACACCACCAAGCCGTGCAAGCACTGCCTACTGGAACCTGCCCAGCACTGATTACCGAACCGCCCTGGGGGCTGTAGTGAGTGCCACAAACAACCCATCCCACTGGCTCCTCTTAAGCTAGACCTGCCCTGCTGTACCATATCTGAGTGACTGAACCTGCCAGTTGGAGAACGAGGTGAAAAGTATTGGGCGCACAGACAAGCAAACAACAAACACCATGCAGTCTGCCTGCTCAGATATACTCAAATCTTTTTTTAAAAAACAAACAAACAAGCAAATCTGCAATCCATAAACGAGAGAAATAACTACTAAATGCCCCCAAAACAGCAAACAATATCTAAACATTTACAAAAACAGGACAGGATGGTTCCAGAAGGCATCCAAATTAAAACACCAGATGACTCTCCTCTGGAAGAAAATGCACTAGAACTACCTGATAGGGAATTCAAATCTCTAATACTCGGAATTTTCCAAGAACTGAGGCAAAAAGCTGACAAATATGAGAAAAAAATAGACAAATTCATACGAAAATACAGACAAAAAATTGGAAGAATTCAGGAAGATGATGCAGGAACAAAATGTCAAAATAAATTCACAACAAGAAATTATACAAAAACAACCATTAGAAATCCAAAAGATAAACACGATTACAGAAATGTATGATGTCATAGAAGGGCCGAGAAGCAGATTTGAAACCATGGAAGACAGGATCAGTGGAACTGAAGACAAACACTTGGATACATCTCTGTTTCAGGAAAACTCAGAAAAAAGAACAAAGAAAAATGAAGAGACCCTGAGAGTTATGTGGGACACAATTAAAAGCAAAAATTTCCAAGCGATTGGCATTCCAGAACAGGGGGAGAAAACAGAAAACACAGAGAGGATCATCGAGGAACTGCTGACAGAAAAATTCCCCAACATCATGAAAGATGAAAAGCTGGCCATCCAAGAAGCTCAACGAACCCCATATAGAAGAGACCCCAAAAGAAAATCACCAAGGCATATCATATTCACACTCGCCAAAACCAAAGACAAACAAAGAATCCTGAGAGCAGCTCATGAAAAACAAGAAGTCACATACAGGGGAGAAACAATAAGACTAAGCTCAGATTATTCGGCAGAAACCATGCAGGCAAGAAGGCAATGGGATGACATATATAAAATCTTGAAAGAAAAAAATTGTCAACCAAGAATAATATATCCTGCAAAACTCTCGTTCAAATTTGATGGTGAAATTAGGTCATTTTCAGATAAACAGAAACTAAGGGAATATGTAAAAGTCAAACCAAACTTACAAGAATTATTAAAGCAAGTTCTTTGATCTGAGGACAAACAGCTTCAGCCCACAGGCAGAACCTAGGACGCAGGATCATACAAGCCAGATACCAATCTAGGAAACGAACTCTCGAGGACTATCCAAAACCAAAAGCAATACTACAGGGAATCAGAGTAGTCAATCAATGGATGACAACAACATCAAAACAACAAAAGAGGGAATAAACAGAATAGGTATAGAACCTTCTAATGGAGAGGAAGGCAAGGTGAAACCAAGTAATGGTAGACTGCTTCAAACTTAGAATGATAAGGGTAAAATTCATGGTAACCACAAAGAAAGTTAACAAACCAACTCATAAAAAAAAGACAAAAAACATAAAGTCTCGGCAAAAACAAAACCCACATAAACAAAAGAAATGAAAAAAAATCCACAAACAAAAGTAACTCAGCACAAGAGAGTAAGAAGAACAAAGAAAACTTCAGCACCACAAAAAAAAGCACTACAAAATGACAGCAACAAACTTCCATCTATCAATAATTACACTGAATGTAAATGGACTCAATGCACCCATAAAGAGATGGAGAGTCACAAAATGGATAAGAAAACAGTATCCATCAATATGCTGCTTGCAAGAGACACACCTTAGAAACAAAGATGTGAATTTATCGAAAGTCAAAGGTTGGAAAAAAATGTATCAAGCTAACAACCACCAAAAAAGAGCAGGAGTGGCAATTCTAATCTCAGATAAAATAAACTTGAAAACAAATTCTACCATAAAAGACAAAGAAGGACACTATATAATGATTAAGGGGATGATCCATCATGAAGACATAACCATAATAAACATCTATGCACCCAATAACAGGGCTCCAAAATACATAAAACAAACTCTAACAACACTGAAAAGAGAAATTGACAGTTCCACAATAATAGTAGGAGACTTCAACATACCACTCTCAGTAAAGGACAGAACAACTAAGAAGAAACTCAGCAAAGATACAGAGGACCTAAAGGGCACAATCAGCCAACTGGACCTCATAGACATATATAGAACACTCCATCCACCCGCTGTGAAGTACACATTCTTTTCCATTGCACATGGAACGTTCTCCAGAATAGACCACATCTTAGGCCACAGAGCAATCCTCAACAAGATCCAAAATGCTGACATAATTCAAAGTATCTTCTCTGACCACAATGCCATCAAGGTAGAAATTAACACTAGAAAGAGCAAGGAAAAAAATCAACTACATGGAAACTGAATAATACCCTGCTTACACATCACTGGGTAATAGAAGAAATCAGAGATGGAATCAAAAAAATTCCTAGAATCAAATGAGAATGAAAACACATCATACCCTAACCTCTGGGACACAGCAAAGGCAGTCCTCAGAGGACAATCTATAGCAATAGATGCACATATCCAAAAAGAAGAAAGGGACAATATCAAAAAATTAACCACAGAACTCAAACAGATAGAAAGAGAACAGCAAAAAAGCCCACAACCACCAGAAGAAAGGAAACAGTAGAGATCAGAGCAGAAATCAATGAAATAGAGAACAGAAAAACAATAGAAAGAATCAACAAAACCAAAAGTTGGTTCTTTGAAAGAATCAACAAAATCAACAAACCACTGGCCAGACTGACAAAAGAAAAACAGGAGAGGACACAAATAACCCAAATAAGAAATGAAATGGGGGACATTACAAAAGACCCAACTGAAATTAAAAGGATTATAACAGAATATTATGAAAAACTATACTCCAACAAATTTGAAAACCTAGAGGAAATAGATAAATTTCTAGAAACACACAGCCTACCCAAACTACACCAAAGTGATGTTGAAAATCTGAACAGGCCCATAACAAGAGAAGAGATTGAAAAGGTAATAAAAAAACTTCCAACCATAAAAGCCCTGGCCCAGATGGCTTCACTGGAGAATTCTACAAAACATTTACAGAAGAGCTTGTACCAGTACTACTCAAGCTATTTCAGAGCATAGAAGAGGAAGCAACACTTACAAATTCATTCTATGAAGCCAGCATAACGCTGATACCAAAACCACGCTAAGATGTCACAAAAAAAGAAAATTACAGACCAATATCTCTCATGAATATAGGTGCAAAAATTCTGAACAAAATTCTAGCCAATAGACTTCAGCATCATATCAAAAATATAATACACCACGACCAAGTAGGATTCATACCAGGTATGCAAGGATGGTTCAACATTAGAAAATCAATCAACATAATCCACCACATAAATAAAAGGAAAGAAAAGAATCACATGGTCATCTCAATTGACGCAGAAAAGGCATTTGACAAAGTCCAACACCCATTCCTGATAAAAACTCTCAACCAAATAGGTATAGAAGGGAAATTTCTCAACATAATAAAGGGCATCTATGCAAAACCAACGGCCGACATCATTCTTAATGGAGAGAGGCTGAAAACATTCCCCTTGAAAACAGGAACAACACAAGGATGCCCTTTATCACCACTCCTATTTAACATTGTGCTGAAAGTTCTAGCTAGAGCAATAAGGCAAGACAAAGAAATCAAGGGCATCCAAATTGGTAATGAAGAAGTTAAACTGTCCCTATTTGCAGATGATATGATACTATACATAGAAAACCCTAAAGACTCCACGAGAAATCTACTGGAACTAATAGGAAGATTCAGCAGAGTAGCAGGATACAAGATAAACATTCAAACATCAATTGGATTCCTATACACCAGTAAGGAGAATGATGAAAAGGAAATCAGGAAATCAATACAAGCAATTTTCAATAGCCCCGAGAAAGATAAAATACTTACGAATAAATCCGACCAGGGATGTAAAAGACCTATACAAGGAAAACTATAAAACACTACTGCAAGCAACCCAAAGGAATCTACATAAATGGAAAAACATCCCATGCTCATGGATAGGGAGACTCAACATTGTGAAAATGGCAATTCTACCCAAAGCAATTTACAAATACAACGCAATCCCGATCCAAATACCAGCAACATTCTTCAAAGAGATGGAAAAACTAATCATTAACTTTATATGGAAAGGGAAGAAGCCCTGAATAAGTAAAGCACTACTGAAGAAGAATAAAGTTGGAGGACTCACACTACCTCACTTCAGAACCTACTATACAGCTACAGTAGTCAAAACAACCTGGTACTGGTACAACAACAGATACATTGACCAGTGGAACAGAATTGAGAACCCAGATGTAAATCCATCCACCTATGGTTACCTGATCTTCGACAAGGGCCCAAAATCCATCAAATGGGGAAAAGACAGTCTTTTTAACAAATGGCGCTGGCAAAACTGGATATCCGTCTGCAACAAAATGAAACAGGACCCATACCTCACACCGTATACAAAAACTACTTCAAAATGGATCAAAGACCTGAATATAAAGCCTAAAACTATCAAGTTCATAGAAGAAAAAATAGGACCAACACTTCAGGCCTTAATACATGGCATTAACAGGATACAAACCATAACTATCAACGCACAAAACCCAACAGATAAGCTAGATAACTGGGATCTTCTAAAAATCAAACAGCTATGCTCTTCAAAAGACTTCACCAAAAGAGTCAAAAGAGAACCTACAGACTGGGAAAAAATTTTTGGACAGTACAAGTCAGACAAAGGTCTAATCTCCATAATTTACAAGAAAGTCCAACACCTCTACAACAAAAAGACAAATAATCCTATGAAAAAATGGGCAAAGGAAATGAGCAGACACTTGACCAAAGAAGACATTCAAATGGCCAACAGACACATGAGGAAATGCTCGCAATCACTAGCCATTAGAGAAATGCAAATTCAAACCACAATGAGATACCATCTCACCCCGGCATTACTGGCACAAATCAAAAACACTGGAAATAACAAATGTTGGAGGGGCTGCGGGGAGATCGGAACGCTTATGCACTGCTGGTGGGAATGCAAAATGATTTTGGAAAATGATATGGTGCTTCCTCAGAAAGCTAGAAATAGACATACCATTCAATCCAGCAATCCCACTCCTAGGAATATATCCTAAAGAAATAAGAGTCGTCACTCGAATAGACATATCCACACCTATGTTCATGGCAGCATTGTTCACAATAGCAAAACGATGGAAACAACGTAGGTGCCCATCAACAGATGAATGGATAAACAAACTATGGTACATACACACAACAGAGTACTATGCAACGAGAAAGAACAACAATGAATCTGTGAAGCATCTCATAACATGGATGAAACTGGAGGACATTATGCTAAGTGAAATAAGTCAATCACAAAAGGACAAATATTGTATGAGACTTCTATTGTAAAAACCCATGAAAAAGTTCACACACAAAATGTAACAATCTTTGTTGGTTACCAGGGATGGGAGGGGTGAGGGGGGAAATACTACATAGGCAATAGATAAGTGGTTTCTTGGGTGAAGGGTGAGACAGTACACAATACAGGGGAAAGTAGCACAACCTGTACAAGGAAAGGTCATGGAAGCCCCATAGACACAACCAAACTCCCTGAGGGACTGAACTGCTGGGCGGAGGGCTCTGGGGACCATGGTCTTGGGGAACATCTAGCTCAATTGGCATGACACAGCTTATAAAGACAATGCTCTACATTCTACCTTGGTGAGTAGTGTCTGGGGTCTTAAGAGCCTGTAAGGGGCCATCTAAGATACTCCACTGGTCTCATCCCTTTGGCAGCAAGGGAGAATGAAGAGAACAGGATACAAGGAAAAGATTAGTCCAAAGGACTAATTGTCCACAGCTCCCAAGGCCTCCACCGGACTGAGTCCAGTACAGCTAGATGGTGCCCAGCTACCACCACTGACTGCTCTGACCAGGATCACAACAGAGGGTTCTGGACAGAGCTGGAGAAGGATGTAGAGCATAATTCTAACTCACAAAAAAAAAAAAAAAGACCGGATTTACTGGCCTAAACGAGACTGGAGAAACCTCGAGAGTATGGCCCCCAGACACCCTTTTAGCTCAGTGGTGAAGTTACCTCTGAGGTTCACTGTTCAGCCTGTGAGTAGACAGCCCCATAAAACCAAATGAAACTAACAAGGTACAGGAGTCCAGTGACAAAGGCCAGAAGGCAGAAGGGGACAAGGAAGCTGGTGATAGGGAACCCAAGGGTGAGTAAGGATATCGTTCATGTGTTGTGAGATTGTTAACCATTGTCATAGGGCAACATTTGTAGTAACTGTTAAATGAGAAACTATTTTGTTCTGTAAGCCTTCATCTTAAGTGAGAATAACAGCACAATTGGAAGAGCGTAGTCGATGTCACTGAACTGTGTATGTAGAAATTTTTGAAATGGTGTATCTTTGGCTATGTGTATTTTCACCAAAAAAAAAAAAAAATGTTGAGAATTTAGAGGGTTAATATGTTGCGGGGTTGTTAACCAATGTCATAAAACAACATGTGTACTGCTGTTTCATGAGAAACTATTTGTTTTGTAAGCCTTCACCTGAAGTACAATAAAATAAAATAAAAATATCAGTATGACATATTTTGGAAGTAGGCACAACATTCCTGGAAAGAGTTCATTGTTATTAATATGGGGCAATCTAAGATGAACCTCTTAAAAAGAAGCTGAGGAAATGAGCTAACACAGGATCAGACTGTCAAATCAGACTCACATGAATCAGAGATCTTACTCAATATCAAATGCTACTGAATAATTACAAGAAAACAGGCATTCAGCGGTTCAGAGAAAGCAGAAAGGTCTGCGACATCAAGGGCTTCTTCCCATGTGCTTCTGCCTAGCATGGGATATGCACCCCTGGCCCAGGATAATAGATGCTGTCTAAGTGACACTTCTGGGTTCCTCACACACCGGGAATATTTAAATTATGAAATGTCTCAATTTTATACCCCATAGAGTTTTGTAGCCTATGTGACATTCCTCAGGGAGCTATGCCACATAGATCCTGTGTTCCATTTATTATACATAATCCTTAGTAAGAAATAACCTAATAAGGCCACTTCAGATATAAGGTCTCTTCCTTCTAGCAAACAGCGTTTATCTATTTTCCTAGGGGAGTCCCTGGGTAGTGCAAACAGTTAATGAAGTCGGCTGATAACTGAAAGTTTGGAGGTTATAGTTCACCCAGAGGCACCTCAGAAGAAAGTCCTGATGATCTACTTCCAAAAAAAACCTAACTCACTGCCTTCAAGTCGATTCCAATTCAGTGAACCCATAGATTTTCCAAGGCTGTAAATCTTTATGGAAGCAAACTGTCACATCTTTCTCCCACAGAGCAGCTGGTGGGTTGGAACTGCCAACATTTGGGTGAGCAGCCAAGTGCTTAACCACTGCACCACCAGGGCCCCATCTGAAAAACCAGTCATTGAAAATCCTATGGAGCACAGTTCTACTCTGACACACATGGGGTTGCCATGAGTTGGAATCAACTCTACGGCAACTGGAAAAATTTACCAGGGGGTCCATTTGACACGGAGATTAGCCTGGGTCACCTGCTTTCTCCAGTGAAGGGAGAGAATGGATTCTGTGGATTCTGGCCAACTGCTTTAACATCTTCCTCCCAGGCAGTTTAAGACATTATTTCTTATGATAATATAGTGATTTCAGTAAGTAAATGTAAAGTTATTTTAGTAAAGTGAGAGAAAAAAAGAATATAGAAAGAATTAAGATAAAAATAAAATATAAAATCCCTGAGGTTACAATTGAAGATAAGAAGTGAGAATGATATTTGCAGAAAGGGTGAAATAAATAACTCTGTTGAGGATGCTTTTGTTAGCCTGTGGAAGACATAGGCTATTGTGTTTAAAATGCAAGGAACTTGGGATCCTCTTATGATTGGTAGCAACAATTATGCCCAAGCTGACACTTTGTCATTAGTTATGAGTTAGATTACCTCCTCTCATGACGAATTCACATATGCTTAGAGAATATAAACTACATGCAACAGAATATTGAAATGAGCCTTCCTGCCTTCATTGTGGTTGAACGTGAAGATAATAGATGCTCCATTCCTAAGTGAGTTGTAAGATAGACCATCATGGCCCATAATCTGACAGATGTGAGAGGTCGGAACCTCAACAGCAAAAATTTTGAGGAGTGGAATGCCTAAAAATCAAGGGCTGAGAGAGAAGCTGCAGCCTCAGGAAAATGCACCAGCTGCAGTGCAGGAAGTGGCAGGGAAATGTTCCCAGTGAGGGCATCTGAGGCAACCAGAGAAAGAGTCAACTTTAAATATCTTCCAGGTTCACAGAGTGTCAAGTGACTTAGGAGAGAACCCCAAAAAACCCATTGCCATCGAGTTGATTCTGACTCATAGCGTAATAAGTTTCCTGTCCTGTTTTCCTTTCCCACTGTCCTTCCTCTACCTCCAAACTGCTCCCACAAGCCACCTGAAGGAAAAGTAGAAACTCCACAGCAATGGAAAGGGAGAGAAAAGAGCAGGTCTTTCTGTATTCAGGTTCTGCCTGCTGCCAGGCTCAACTGGGAGGAAAGAAAAGATTTCATTTTAAATCGAATTCAAAGTTTGATAATTACTAAATTGAGAAAGAGAGAGTATATGCGTGTGAGACAGAGACAGATTTCCATTACCTACAAGTAGTCAGAAAAAAATTTCATCCAAGTGTCCAGGTGGGGACAACACTCACTGATTAAGTTTAAAGAGACTGTGGGAGACAAAATAAAATTGCTTTTGCAATTTTACCTTGTGAAAACTGCTTGGTCACATTTATTTATTAATTTGAACCTTAATATCCCAACAGAAAACGTAACAAATGTAACTAAAAGTACCTTAAAAAAAACAAAAAGAAATCAAACTGACTCTAAAGAAAAACACATATGATTCAGACCATTGTTTCATTCATCAAAATAATGGATCAGTAATTAACATGTAATCAAGAAGTGCATATTTGTTATTTCAAAAACTAATAAAATACATATAAGCAAAAAGAAAAATAGTTTCATTTTATCTTGTAAATAATAACCACTATTGACACTTTGAATTATATATATCTTTTCAAATGTTTTCATAAATGGGATCTTCTATGAACTTTTTTCCCACTGAAGAAGGTATCAACTTCTCATTTCAATAAATATACATCTTCCTTTTAATTTTAAAGGTGGTATTGCCTCCCATTGTATTTAACCAGCTGCTAATTCTTCACAATTTTATATTATTATAACCAACACTACTTATACCCTTTCATTATATATTTTTCCTACTTTTCCATTCATTTTTAGGATAAATTCCTAGAAATAGTACTGAGGGTACTATATATATGAAAGAAGAGGAGAACACATATAGGGGTGCAACTAGCAGTCCTTGCCATTACGTGCCCAGTGTATCCTCACTTGTTCTTTTATAATATTTACTTTTCCTTTAAGTTTTATCAAAGTTATCATTTTTACATTGGTAAAATTCAAATGATTCTCTATGTTTTATTATAAAAAACAACTGTTCCACGAATTCCCTTCTATCCCCCAGCTTTGCTTTCCAGAGGCAACCACTACCAAAATCTTTCAGCATTTCATTTTTTTTAACCATTTTTCAAAAACAACAGTTTATACTGCCATTTATTTTTAGTACTTCTGTCTACTAGGGACAGTAAGGATTTAGCTTTTGGACCATTGCTCCACCCCCACCCCCACCTACAAATTTCCTTCTATCCAATTTAATATACTACAATTATTGGATAGACCAGCATTCCATTTTCACATAACTATGACAAAGTAAATGTTAGATAAATTTAGGTTTTATCTGGGATAATGGGAGGCATCAAAGAGATTCTAAAGAATCTTAAGAATTTAAAATTGCCAATGAATAATTTTATGTCATACGATTTTTACAAATCAGCTTTTGTTGGACATTAAGGTAAAAAAAAAAAAAAAAAAAAAGCTTCAGAAACATTTCCACAGGTTCATTGCTTCAGCTGTATAAGCATGTTTCCTGCGCTAAAGCCTGAATAACTCACTGGGGCGCAACAGGCCCACTCCTGTCTTCCTGGAGCCTATGTTGTATTTTTTTTTTCTAGATGCTCAGAAGGAAGAAATTTTTAGGACAAATTAGCAAAGGCTCAGAAGTCTCAATGATGTAGGAACTTTGACATAAGAGGAAAATGATATTGGCTGAGCAGCTGCTATGTGCTAGGTGCTTTTACAATTATTATATATTTAACCCTCAGCACAAAAATAAAGCAGGTACTTATCCTTATGTGGGATGAACAAAACTGAGACTCAGAAACCTTATGTAACTTGCCCAAGCTCACCCACATAAGTGGCAGAGCAGTGATAAGACATCAGATTTGCCTGGTTCCAAACCTTGTGTGTTTTCTACTACATTATGCTGCTTTTCTATGAAATGGCCACATTGAGGTTAGCTAAATATGAGAAACAAGGATCTGTAATTTTCAATTTTGAGATCAAAGCAATTTGGGACCATCTTAATTGTGAGCATTATAAAGCAAATTCCATATAATGTGGGGTCACTATGGATTTTACCCTTAGGTTATAATTCCTTATTAAAGATCCATAAGAATATGAGTCCACGTGTAAGCTGGATCAGCTAAAATTATATGAGAAAACTTAGGTGAAAGTAGTCTGAATTATTTAGAGGCAAGATACTTATTATTTTAATAATAACTTGAGTATATTGTAAACTCCCTAATACAATGTTGTGAACTCATCATTTTCAAAAATGTAGATACTGATTTCCTTTGTTGCGTTACCACACTATGTAGAAAGTTTGTAACTGTTCTCGAAACATGAAAACAAGAAAGCAACAATAATCTCCTTATGACCAACTAACAGTCCCTGTTTTCCTCAGGGTGAATATTACTGTTGCCACCATCATGGAATAAAGTATGCAGTCTTTTTTTACATAACATCAAAGAAGAATAATCATGACAACAAAGTAGTCAGAAAGTCTACATTCTGACCTCTGGTATATACTGATGCTCCCAATTATTGAACTATGCCAAAGGAAGATGCTTATACAAGTAATTGTTATGCTTCTCTATATACATCTTACCACTTATAATTTTAAATAAATATGCTCATTTTCAAATATTTATTCAGCAAGCATTTATAAATAAACTACTCTGCTCTGTGTGCTATGGGAGATGAAAAATAAATACAACAAAATCTCTACTGTGTGGACATTATAGCTAAGTAAAGCAGATGGGATATATTAAAAAAAAAAAAATGCCTTCCAATGGGTTCCGACTCATAGTGACCCTATAGGACAGAGTAGAACTGCCCCACAGGGTTTCCAAGGAGCAGCTAGTGGATTTGAACTGCCAACCTTTTGGTTAGCAGTCATAGCTCTTAACCACTACTGCCACCAGGGTTTCCAATGGGGTATAAATACACAAAGATATATACAAGATATAGTATAAAAAGCGTCATAAGCAAGAAGTAAATGCAGTGATATGAGAGTTCAAAGGAGAGATTACCTTCATCTGAAGGAATCAAGGACGACTTCTGGAAAGAGGTGGCTTTTGATGACAGCTTAAAAATGATCTTTGAAATCCATCAAATGCTCTTAGTATCTACTGAAGTTAATTAAAATAATGATTGTTCTACTTTGATCTACTGATGTAACATATTATGCTAATAATTTCTTAGTTGTAAGTCATTCTTACATTCCCTCAGGGAAAAAAAGTATTGAAAAAATGTGATAACAGATACAATTTGCTTGTATTTTATTTTGGAGTTTTGTCTGCTTATTCATGTATATTCCACAAGACTGGTGTGTGGTTTTCTTTCTGTGTACCATCTTTATCAAGCTTCATTATTAGGCTAACATGAAATGAATCAAATAGCATTCTATTCTTTTCGTTACTTTGGAAAAATTTACCAAGGGGATCTTCTGTCCCTTGGAAAATATGAAAGAATTCCTTGGTAAAACTACCGTGTTTTGGAGACTTTTTTAAAGGTAATTCTATGATAGCTTTTTTAGTTTACTACAAGTCTATGAACGCACCATAAAATAGAAAATATTGTTTATCATTGTAACATAGTAATGGTTTTAAAGTACTACTTTAATAGCTGTGCTTAAATGAGTATTGTATTTTATCAAACTAAATGTCTTCGAACATAGGTGGTGTGAGTTAAAGCCTATGTTTATACAGAAAACCAATATGTGAGCTAACCGTAGTACAGGCGCTAATAAAGTTGGTTTTAAACATTTTGTTCAACCTTCTCTTGCTCATCCTGTATCAACTGGGAATACTTGGCCCATCTTTATCCTCCAAGGGTATTTCAATAATAAATGAAGAAGTATACCAACTATTCTCAATCTTTAAAAAAATGGGTGGTAAATAAGAAAATCTTAAAGCTTTCTTTTAAAGTATAGTTAAGGAGTTTTAGTTTGTTTTGCCAGTGAAAACTAATGTTATAGATTGAATTGTGTCCCCCCAAAAATGTATATCAACTTGGCTAGGCCATGATTCCCAGTATTGTGTGGTTGTCCACAATTTTATGATCTGATTTGGTTATTCTATGTGTTGTAAATCCTAACCTCTATGACGTTAAAGAGTCAAAATTAGAGGCAGTTATGTTAATGAGGCAGGACACAATCTACAGGATTAAATTGTATCTGGAGTCAATCTCTTTTGGGATATAAAAGAGAGAAGTGAGCAGAGAGGAGAGGAACCTCATACTACCAAGAAAGAAGTGCCAGGAGCTTCCTGTGGATCTGGGATCCCTGCAATGAGAAGCTCCTAAACCAGGGGAAGATTGATAACAAGGACCTCCCCCAGAGCCGACAGAGAGCAAAAGTCTTCCTCTAGACCTAGTGCCCTGAATTTGGAATTCTAGTCTCCTAAACTGTGGAAGAATCAATTTCTGTTTGTGAAAGCCATCCACTTGTGGTATTTCTGCTATAGCAGCACCAGATCACTAAAAAAACTAACAAACTTGCTTCTTCATCAGAATATTTCATCGTATGCTTTAATTTCAGTGTTTGTAGCCAAATTAGTTGACATCCGGTTTATTAAAGTGGAGTCTTGGCTATGAAACATCTCAGACTGGCATTGTAATTCCTCTCCTGTGTAGGGCAACTGGCAATGTTGAACATCAGGACTGTTTCCATATTGAAATAAGTACAGCCATTTCACTAGGAAGTCTATGTTATTTATATTGTTGGCCCTCTCCTGTTCTATCAGTAAGCACAAGTACAATGAGATCCTGGAACAAATGAGCTTATTAAGAGCATGGTTAGACGTATCGTTTTTCAAATCACACTCTACAAGACAGATATGCTGGCAAAACTGTAATAAATGTCAAGGCTCAAGTCATCCACCATTCTTTTCAGCAGTCTGAATGGCCTGGCTAAAAAAGCTTGTCATAAATTCTAGTGCACACCTGTCAAGTGGCAGGTGTGATAGTCTGTTGTCGCAGAGCCTGAGCTGTGATTTCTGGGCTGGCAGCACTGTCATCGTTTTCAGGGCAATCATGTGCTTTTCTCTGTTTGTGACCAGGGAAATCTATGTGACCACACTGAGGATCTGTGCGTCTTGGCAGATCTGCCAGTGGTACTCATCACATAGAGATTATTTTAGATTGGCTGCCATGAGGTGTTATTTCCCATTTGTTAACACACTGGGGTTTCATGACTACGACAACTGAAACACATTCGTTTGTGTATGGGTTTTGTCCTTGTCGTGGATACAAAAACCCATTCCGTCTTTTCTACACTGTTTTAACCTTCTTCTATCAATCCTCGACCTGAAACTGCTGCAGTACTAATTAAGTCACATTTCTTAGGGGAAACAGAGGTGCAGGGGGGGCCCTTATTTTGCTTTGACAAGCTAAATTTGTGAGTTAGAAATAAACTTGGTGATACCAATTACGTGAAACAAAATTGTATTTCAAATGCATACGTATATACGTATGTAAATGCTTAGAAAATTTCTGAAAGGAAACTCATCAAGCTATTTATGGTGATACCACTAAAAAGAAGGGGAAATTTGATGAAAGGCAAGCCAAGGAAACTTCCATTTTCTTCTCTGCATATTAATGTTTGCATTTCTATAATGAGAATGTATTCATGTATTCCTTGTAATAAAAAAGTAAATTTTAAAACAGGAAAACCTAAATACTGATATCAAGAAGAGAATAAGGCCCCATAAGACCATACTTTGATGAATAGTACCATACATTTATATAGTGCTTTTACATATATTCTATCACTAGATCCTCACAGAAAGTAGGTGAGATAATTGGATCAGATATTAGCATTTCCATTTACATAGATGAAATCTAAAACTTAATGAGATTCAGTGATATGCTCAAGTTTCCAGTTAAGTTTCTAATTGGGGATTAAGAACCTAGGTCTTCTAGTCAGAGCTTTCATCACCTATGCCCCTACCCCTACTACTCCATTGTGTTCTGATCTGAATGCAACAACAAACATATTTTCACTGTTTTCTGAAAAACATACTATAATATGTTTCTTTCTATGTTAAACTTTTTTCTGACATGCACATACTATGTATGTATTTCAAGTAAACCAATAGAGTGGCAGCTTTATAATAATAAAATAGATCAATTACTTAGACAAATTGTTTAGACACAAACTTGGAACATAAATGAAATTTTAATTCCAAGCTTTCCATTGGAGAAAAAAATAACTGTAATTATGTTTATTAGCATAATAACATTTTTTTAAAAAATTACGGCAATTGTAAGACCTCTGGTTTGTCTACTAATGGATGTCTGCCACAAAAACCATTAAAAAAGAACTGTTTAAGTGAAAGTATTAGTTTCTATTGATGTTACAGTCTAGTCTGGTGAAATTAATAGCAATTCACCAGTTGAACACAGGCGTGTTTTTAAAAACCTTTAATCTGCTAACCAATGATTACTTAGGTCAAAACCTTAGTGTGAGAATTTCAGGAAATTGCTTACTTTTCCACTCCTTCTTTATCCCCAAATCTCTGCCCTCTTATGGTATGACTGTAACTTAGATACTTTTTTTCCTTTCTTAACCCATTTTTAAAAGGTTTTAGAGGAGAGAATGGTAAGGCCTCTTGCCTCACATTTGCATTGAGTTTTAGAACTTAAATAATACTACACATTCCAATCGGTGTGCAACTAGGCTACATTCACGCACTGAAAATTCCCTGGTGACCTTGAAACCTTACCTAAAACCACTGGCACTCCTTCCAGTGATTCTCAACGCTTGTGTTCTAGGCACTCTTTGGAACCAGAATTGAGGTAAGGATTGGGGAGAAATATTTGAGGGAATAAAAATCTCCAAATGACGTTAAGCAAGTCAGTAATGATGGCCAAGGAATCATAACTCTGCTACAGCAAAGTCTCACAGTGTCTTACAAAGGCACCATGCTGCTCTCTAGCCCTGTCACTGTTTGAGCACTGCCCTTTCTGGGCTTGCCTCACAAGGCAAACTGCAGGCAAATTCTTGACTTTCCTTTGAGGCTGTGTATGGCTGGAATTGTGTCTCCCAAAAAGATAAGTTGAAATCCTAAACCCTGGTATGTGTGAATGTGACTTTGTTTGAAAACAGGGTCTTTAAAGATGTCATTAGTTAACATGAGATCATACTGGCATAGGGTGGGTCCTAATCCAATATGACTGGTGTACTTACAAAAAGAGCAGAAGTGACAGAGAGACACAGATGCAGAGGGAAGAAAGCCATGTGAAGACAGAGACAGAGTTTGGAGTGATGCATCCACAAGCCAAAGAATGCCAAGTATTTCTGGCTGCCACCAGAGTCTAGAAGACAGGCATGGAATGGATTCTTCTCTAGAGTCTTCAGAGAGAGCATGACCCTGACAACACCTTGATTTCGGACTTCTAGCCTCCGAAACTGTGAGACAATAAAATTCTGTTGTTTGAAGCCACCCAGTTTGTGTTACTTCATTAGGGCAGCCCTAGAAAACTAATACAGGCTGCTAAACGTGCCTCTGAATTGGAAATATTAGATCTCACTCTCAGCCAAGTCATAAGGCATGGTTAATTCAACGTTCAGTTTGGCAGGCTTTGACCAAAAAAACTACAATCCAACCGGTTGCCATCAAGTCAATTCCAACTCATAGTGACCCTATATGACAGAGCAGAACTGCCCCCATAGAGTTTCCAAGGAGTGACTGGTGGATTTGAACTGCTGCCCTTTTGTTCAGCAGCCAAGCTCTTAACCACTATGCCACCAGGGTTCCACTTATTATTGATTGAAGAAAAAAACATAATGCTACACTTCATTAAAATTTTCGGAAGACACCTGTGAAGGTGTCACAGTAAGTGACTGCCACAAAACACAGGATGAGATCTACTGCTTCGTTTTTTCCCAAGTAGGTCATCAGCTGCTGCTGGTACAATGACTCCTGGAAGTCTCCAAGAATTTTCCATGGGTGCTTGTTGAACTGAAATATCCATCTCCTGAAGATGGCTGTGATTTCTGTATTTTGTACCTTTACTTAAAGTCCCTGGACCTGCACAAGCATCTAGGGCCTTCTTGACGCGGTGGATGAAAGAGCTACAAGAGCCCTGTCTTCTGTTGCCAGGGGCTCGGAGGCACAAGGCACAGACTTATTACATTTAACAAGAAATTGGTGTTTTGGTATTTATCTTTATTTCCAACATTTTTCTCTGTCTTCCAATAATCCCAAGTATTTATTTAATATATGCCAGATACAGTTCTAAGAGCTTTACATAAATTAAATCATTTAATCTCTAAAATAACCCTAAGGTACTGCTATCATCCACGTTTTATAACGAAAACATTGATGCACAGAGAGGTTAAGGAATGTGTCCAAGAACAGAAAAATAATAAGTATTGGACTCAGGTATCTAAATCTTGATTCTGTGGTCTTAACCACCATGAGATGTTTTTACATTTAGTGACTTCTCTCCACATTGGTGGCACAGTGGTTAGGAGCTCGGCTGCTAACCAAAAGGTTAGCAGTTTGAATCTACCAGTTATTCCTTGGAATCACTAGGGGCAGTTTTACTCCTTCTGTAGTGTTGCTATGAGTCAGAATCAACTCGATGGCAACGAGTTTTTGGTTTGCCCATTGGTTCTTCCTCTGACTGTGTTTCCAAGGTTCTTCCTCTGACTGTGTTTCCATCTAGAACATAACATTTTAAATTTCTAGGGTCCTGTGCCTCTTACACAGCATCAGTCTCATGTGTTGAAGGATAAACTACCTTAATCAAACTCTTAATTTTGAAATTAAAAGGCTTGAGATCTCATTTAATGTATTCTAATATCTAAAGAGTGAACAAAAGCTGGATTTAATTATTAATGTATAGCATTTTCCCCTAGAATGCTTAGGTTGTATTCTCCCAAAGTCAAGCACCTTGTTGAAGAGTAATGCATTTTATAAACCATCTTCCACCTCAGAGCCCTAAAAAGTAGGAGAAGGCAAATCAGACCTTGAAATCCTTCCTGACCCTCAAACAGCTAAGCACTTGACTAACCGAAAGGTTGGCAGCTTGAACTCACCCAAAAGTTGCCTCCAAAGACAGCTCTGGCAACCTGTTCCAAAAGGTTACAGCCTTGAAAACTCTCTACTTTGCACATGTGGGGTCACCAGGAGTCAGAATCGACTTGATGGCAACTAACAACAACAGCAAGAAACGTTCTTGCACTGAGTGTTCCTGTGACTTTCTTTTCAATAGCTATTGAAGTTGTCACTTGACAAGGGACTGAAGGGGATTGCGAATAAGACAGAAAGGACGCTTGGCCTGATTCTGTCCTCAAAGCTTACATCCTATCTTAGATGAAATAAAGCATCACATATATGTTGATTTTAGAAGAGGTTTAATGGAAGCTGTAAAGCTCTGACACTTAAATGAATCCACAACTTTTTCCAATATGAGATGAATATAATTACTACCTTAATTAATTATGTACCTTTCTACATCTGGTTGGGTACTTTCCTCCTTCCTTTTCCTTCCCTGGTGCTGGATGCCAGGCATAGCTCTAGACATGTGAGTACAGAGACAATGCCTATGGCATAGGAATCCTGCTCTCCAGGATTCCAGTTGGTTTCTGCAGTAATTTCAGCATTCCTCATCGTATAGCTTCTAGAGGAATCTTTACATTCATATTTTAGCTTGCAAACTTTCAAGGTTCTAATTCTAAGTTGTATTAATAGTTCCATTGTCCTTTCCAGCTGTCATTCAATGGTCTTGGAAACAAATACCCGCATCTTGCCTAAACTGGTGATCAAAAATTGTTTAAGTAAGTGAACAAAACAATGGAAACTATCAAGTGAAAGGAAACGCTTATTAAATGTTGACGGGGGAAACCATTAATACTTGAAGAGTTTTGGGGAGTGTAATCAGACACTTGATTAATTCATAACCTTTTTTCACTGGCAGCCTATACAACCTTAAACAAAGCAGGACTTTTCCCAATCTGGCTAGATCACTACAAGGAAGGATTTAAAGGAGACATAAGACCTATAAATAGCTCCTTTGCTGTAGCACTCAATAGTTGAGAAATTTAAGCAGAGGATAAGTAGCTTAGCAGGTTCATTTCTCCGATATTTTTGCAATAAAGAGTTGGCTGACTGCCTCTTTTTTTTTAAGGTTTTGTTGCATTCAATTTGACATGAAATCGTAGTTTTTACTTAAGGAAGGTGTGGGATTATTATTTTTCATTTGTAAAATATAGCCATGATTTTAGTGGGTGAATTGTAAACATGCTAATGTTCCCCTAGCTGCATTGCTAGAGGTTTTCCTCATGTGCATTAAGCCATCTGCTGGTTACAGGTCTAATATCCATCACAGAGGACAAGCAACACTAACAATGTGCTTTATGAGCACCCTAAGGCCCTGATTCAACTGCTATTTGACTGGGTTTGTATAAAGAAATGATATGAAAATCTGAGGAAGCATCATTTTTTTATAGGTAGCTAGGTGAGCAATCTACCATTAAAAAGACAAGAAAAGAAAAATAGTTACCATATTTTGAACCCAATCGCATAGTAAATGCTTAATAAGTATTAGATTTCACCACCAACACCATTGTTGTTTCTGACAGTGCTAGTGGGTTGTATAATTTCTATATATTAATTTTCAGAAATATGTGAGGTAGGTACTGCTGTTACTTTCATTTTTACAGTTAAGAAAACTAGGGCTCAGAAAAACCAAATGACTTGCTCAAGATCATTCAGCTATTCAGTGGGCCAATCAGGATAGGAAGTCTGGTCTGTCTGACTCCAAAGCTAACCTCTAGCCTGCAGTCTGCTACTGAGATGGAGATGCTAATGCAGGCTAAACTGTTAAGTCTCTTTTGTGACAAGGAAAGAAAGTCCATTTACAGTCACTTTTTGGTTAAATAACACATTTAAATCTTACTTGCTTATTTTGACATGTCACAAGAAGGTAACAAATACTGACAATTTTCTGTGTGTCCTTCCATTCCTTTTTCTAAATTTATACAAGCATAAGTAAACATATATAAGGTTTATCCTTCTCTAAAGTAAGAAGATAATCATTTTCTATATTACGTCTGTATTTTTTTTACTTAATATTTATACATATGTGCATATGGATATTCTTTCAAGATAACACATACTGCTTCAACATGTTCTTTCTCATAATTGCATTCTATTTCATGGTATATAAAACACCTGTATTTAAGCATTCCTCTATTAGAGGGCATCTAGGTTGTTTCTAGGTTTTGCTCTGACAAATAATGCTACTATAAACAGTCTATACACACGCGCACGTACATGTATATATATATATATATATATATATATGTATGTATGTATATGTATATATGCATATGCCTGTGTGTGTGTGTGTGTGTGTGTATGTGGAGAGAGAGAGAGAGAGTTGAGTCTGAGATACTAGAAATTTTTTATTTCCATTGATAGATTCCAAAAACAGAATGGTTGGCCAAATAGATATAAACAGATACGACTATTTCTAAATTGTTTTATTACTTCTCACATCCACCAGCAATGAATGAAAGTATCTGTTCTGCCATCTTTCTCCAGATCTGGCTCTTATTGATATTTTTTAGTTTCTGTCAATCTCATGGGTGAAAAATGATATCTTGATGTTAATTTACATTTTATGAACAGGTAAGATGTAAAGATGTTAAAGTATTTATATTCACATTTAACTTTCTACTAAATATCCATTATATTTTTAATCTATTCTTCTATTTGACTTTTGTCATGGATTGAATTGCGCCCCTTAAAAGGCATGCTTATAACAGGTATGGAGCACAAAGGCTATTTGAATATCTCATTGCAGAGATTAAATCACGTGATGGGAATGGGGGGACAGAGATAAAGAGAGTATCTGTGTTTCTGGGGATGTTGCAACTCCGGGGTCCTATAGGACAACTTATTTTATTTGTAGTACATTATTACAGTAATTTATGCATTCCTCTCTTTCTCTTCCTTACCATTTTATTTATATTGCTGCTTTAATTCCATCTCTCTCTTCCCTTCTCCTGTGCCTTCACCTGGCAGAAGCATCTGCCATCTTCCTCAACTTTGTTAGTGTGAATGAACTAAAGCCCACCCTGCCACCCACCATAGACACTGTGTGATGTTACCAAGGATAAAGAAAACTCAGTTACTCCCCTAAAGGGAAATATGACTTCCCTGTGGATTCAAGATATGTAAGTAATATATATAAATGACAATAACATGCAAACGCAAATATCACCAACTACCTCTAAGTGTACAAAAAAGAGCACCAAGAGAACTCCCCAAGGAGGATGAAAAGAAAAACACAGAAACATGGAAAAGGAAATGAAGTAGCTGAAGTCAGGTAATGCTCTGCAGAATCTTCATAACCAAGGAGAGTCAAAATACTGAAGCAGGATTACTAAATGGTTTGGAAAAGTATGAGGATATTAAAAGTGGAGGCATAGGTAGGGACATAGCTTAGTAGAGAGCTTCCCAACCAAAAAACCCATTGTCATCAAGTCGATACCGACTCATAGCGACCCATCAACCACAAATTTCCTGTCCCTCTTTTTCCCTCTTCACCTCCACCACCTTGTTCACAGGATCCCAGCCATTCCCAAGGTGCAAGTGATGGATTCACCAGGAAAGATGATCTAATATTATAAAATATTATAAAGCATGATTTTATTCCAAAGAACTACCTCTTTCCATGTATTTTTGTACCTTTCCGTCCTGTAAAGCATAATAATGCCATCTTGATTTTGCCCACAAAATGTGTACAGATTCCTGAGAGTTATAACCAAAGAAAAATATGAGTCAAGGGTTCACAGTAATAGATTTCTGTGCCCAAAAAGTGTATCACACCCTACCTGAGAAGTAGGTCTAGTTGGCATCATTTGTAAATGTCTTAAAATTTCCCACTGAAAATGGAAGTTTTGTTCAAAATTTCAGTGTGCCCCTTGCTGTAAGATTATGGAGTGAAAAAACACTCTAAGCTAAGAACCAGGCTTCTAGGAGTGCTCCATACCTTACTGGTTCTACGCTATTCTGTGGGTTGTTGTAAATATCTAATGAAGCAATGTATATAAAAACATCCATAAACTGTGTCTTAGGCTGAGTTTTCTAAAGAAGGAAAACTAGTGAAGCATACATATATATATATATATGTGTGTGTGTGTGTGTGTGCTAACCTTATTTACATCTTACATTTTATAAGTGAACAAAGCAAAAATATTTGACACACACATACAAAGAAGAAACACTTACAACAATTGCAGTCCTCGTTTCTGCAACAGGTCATGTGGTCATAACTTCTTCCACCACCCATTCCATATCCCCTTCACCTTCAGCAAGTATCTCACCTGGTCGTGGTTCTTTGCCTGGTGGGGTGACCCAAACCTTCATTCCTGAAGGGTTTGGGCCATTAGTAGTCATGTTTGAATTGGGTTGCTGTAGTTTTCTATTGACTTTAATTGCAAGGAATTGTAGTACTAAGAGATGTTCTAAGGGATCTCCTGTATTCCAGACATACTCTTTTTAACCTCCACTATGTAATATCAATTCGATTTTCCCTTGATAATCAGGATCATTCACACTGGCCAATACAGTAGCCCCCTTCTTTGGTTGATCCAGAGGCACGAGGAGCTCAAAGTCACCATGTGGCATTCTTAACTTTGAGTTCAATGGAATCGTTATTGTGTTTCCAGGTGGGAGCATTCCTCCCTTTGGAACTAAGACCTCTAGACCTGCAGGACTGTGGGGACAGGAAGCAAAAATTTTGAGAGTGGCTCACTAGGGGTAATAGTGAGAGGTGCCACTCCCATTTCCACCCTTTGATTCCTGCACCCACGAATCCTGGATATGGGAGAAACAGCACCACACATTGGACACTGGTTTAGAGTATATACAGCCTCCTAGAGAACACTGTCCCAACCCTGCAAGATATTGCCACCTAGCTGGCATGATAACTGTGTCTTTAGAAGGCCATTCCATTGTTCTATCAAGCCAGCTGCTTCAGCATTATGGGGAACATAATAAGACCAGTGAATTCCGTGAGCATGGGCCCATTGCTGCACTTCATTTGCTGTGAAGTGAGTCCTTTAATCTGAGTCAATGTTGTATGGGATACCAGGACAGTGGATAAGGTATTCTGTAAGTCCCCAGATGGTAGTTTTGGCAGAAGCACTGCATGAAGGGAAGGCAAATCCATATCCAGAGTAAGTGTCTATTCCAGTAAGAACAAAATGCTACCCTTTCTATGAAGGAAGTGGTCCAATGTAATCAACTTGCCACCAGGTTGCCAAGGAATGGTGCCATATCAGGGACTCAGTGTTGGTCTTGCTGCTGGCACATTGGGTACTCAGCAGTGGCTGTAGCCAAGTCATCCTTGGTGAGTGGAAGTCCATGTTGCTGGGCCCATGCATAACCTCTATCCCTGCGACCGTGGCCACTTTGTTCATGAGCCTATTGAGCAATGATGGGAGTAGCTGGGGAAACAGGATGAGTAGTTTCCACAGAATACATCATCTTATCCAATTGACTGTTAAAATCCTCCTCTGTTGAGGTCACCCTTTGGTGAGCATTCACATGAGACACAAATATCTTCACTTCTTTGGCCCATTCAGAGAGGTCTATCGATATACCTTTTCCCGATACTTCCTTGTCTCCAATTTTCCAATTATGTTCCTTCCAAGTCCCAGACCGTCCATCCATCGGCCACAACCCATGAATCAGTATACAGTTGCACATCTGGCATTTCTCCTTCCAAGCAAAGTGAACAACCCGGTGCACTGCTCAAAGTTCTGACCATTGGGAGGTCCCAGAAAGGGTCTGTAGTGTTGCTGCTGTCCACTTTTGAGTGGTGCCTGCATATTGTGCAGAACCATCTATAGACCAGGCACAAGTTTTCTCTTCCTTAGTTAACTGATCATAGGGAACTCTCCATGAAGCCATAGGTGCAGACTGGGAGAGGGCAGACAATGTGACCGAAGTGGAGACCATGGGAATTTGGGCCACTTCCTCATGTAACTTACTTGTGCCTTCAGGTCTCAATCTTGTGTATACCGCTTCCATTTAATGATGGAGTGCTGCTATGCACGTCCAACTTTATGGCTCTGTGGGTCAGACAATAGCCAGCTCATGATGGGCAGCTCAGGATGCATGGTGACTTGGTGGCCCATGGTTAAGCATTCAGTCTCTACTAAGGCCTGGTAACAAGACAAAAGCTGTTTCTCAAAAGGAGAGTAGTTATCTGCAGAGGATGGCAGGGCTTTGCTCCAAAATCCTAAGGGTCTGTGCTGTGATTCACCAATAGGGGCCTGCCAAAGACTCCAAACAGCATCTTCAACTGCCACTGACACTTCAAGCACCATGGGATAAGCTGGATCCCATGGTCCAAGTGGCAGAGCCACTTGAGTAGCAGGCCGAACCCATTCCAGAGCCTTCGCTTGTTCTGGGCCCCACACAAAACTAGCCACTGTTAGAGTCACTTGATAAATAGGCTAGAGTAGCACACCCAAATGAAGGATATGTTACTACCAAAATCCAAAAAGGCCCACCAGGTGTTGTGCCTCCTTTTTAGTTGTGGGAGGGACCAGATGCAATAATATATCTGACTTTAGAAGGAATAGCTCGACTTGCCCCACACAATCCAACCCCTAGAAATTTCATTGAGGTGGAAGACACCTGAATTTTTGTCAGATTAATTTCCTACTCTCTAGTACACAAATGTTTTACCAATAAGCCCAGAGTCATTGACACTTCTTCCTTACTAGGTCCAATCAGCATAATGTCATCAATGTAATGCACCAGTGTGATGTCTTGTGGGAAGGAAAAGTGATCAAGATCCTTGTGGACTAAATTATGACACAGGGCTGGAGAGCTGATATACCCCTGAGGTAGGCAATGAAGGTGTGTTACTGGCCTTGCCATCTGAAGGCAAACTGCTTCTGGTGGTCCTTCAGAACAGGTTTGGACAAAAAGGCATTAGCCAGATCAATAGCTGCATACCAGGTACCAGGAGATATATTAATTTGCTCAAGCAATGAAACTACATCTGGAACAACAGCTGCAATTGGAGTCACCACCTGGTTAAATTTTCAGTAATTCATGTCATTCTCCAAGATCCATCTGTTTTTTGAACAGGCCAAATAAGTGAGTTGAATGGGGATGTGGTGAGAATTACCACACCTGCATCCTTCAAGTCCTTCAATGGTGGTACTAATCTCTGAAATCTCTCCAGGAATACAGTATTGCTTTTGGTTTACTATTTTCCTAGGTAGAGGCAGTTCTAATGGCTTTCACTTGGCTTTTCCTACCATAATAGCCCTTACTCCACTTGTCTGGGATCCAGTGTGGGGGTTCTGCCAGTTACTGAGTATATCTATTCCAAGTATGCATTCTGGAACTGGGGAAATCACTACAGGATGGGCTCAGGGACCCACTGGACCCATGGTGAGATGAACCTGAGCCAAGACTCCATTAATAACCTGCCCTCCATATGCCCCTACTCTGACTGGTGGACCATACTGACATTTTGGGTCTCCTGGAATTAGTGTCAGTTCAGAGTGAGAATCCAGTAGTCCCCAAAAAGTCTCATTATTTCCTTTTCCCCAGTGAACAGCCACTCTCATAGAAGGCCGTAGATCCCTTTGGGGAAGGCTGAGAGAAAGATTAATAGTTAAATTTTGGCAGTGTGGTGGGCTCCTTCCTCAAGAGGACCAAGTCTCCCCTTATTCAAGGGAAATGTCTGTAAACTGTTTCAAGTCTGGGAATTGATTGAGAGGCCGTGACTATCCTGGTGATTCGAGTTAGACTGCTATTCTCTTGACCTGGAATTCTTCTGCTTGTACAAATCAAGTAAATATTTAGTAGCTTTCTCATCTATTTCACTCCTAGGGACACCATAACTAAGTAGCCAATGCCCTAAGTCCGTATGAATCAGACTATTCTGATTACTGCTTTGACTCCAATGTCCATTACGATAACCATACCCACATTGTTTTTGTCAGTTGAGTGCCGCCAGTTGGCCCCTACCACTATGGGGTCCAATCCGTGTCATTGTAGTTAGGTATCTTAATTCAGTTAGGGCAGTTGCAACTGTCAAATCTAACTTACATAAAATAGCAATTACAGCAGTTTTCAAGGATGTTGGGGCTCCCTTCACAAATTTGCTCCTCACCGTTGTGGTAAAAGATGTGTCTTCTGGGCATTCCGTGTGTGTCTGTGGGTCTAACCTGACAAATCCACTCTAAAATGCCAATTTCCCTAGGCTTTCAGCTGTCTTCTTCTACAGTATACCGAGGCAAGTCTGGTACTTCAGTTTGATTTAGTATAGGCCACTGTGTAATCCATGTTTTACCAAACTAACCAAATAAACTATTCGATCTTTTCCTAACCTCTTGAGCTGAAACACTGAATGAAGAATCTGTGCTTAGTGGACCCAGATCAATAAACTCAGACTGACCCAACTTTATGTTCCTTTCACCATTATCCCATACCCTTAATAGCCATTCCCACACATATTCCCCACGTTTCTGTTTACATATATTAGAAAAGTTAAGCAGTTCTTTTGGAGTGTAGTATACTTCCTCCTGGGTCACACTTTGTACTTCACTTTTTCCAGCTTGCTGAAACTTAAGTCTATTTATAGGTATAGAAGCAAAAATGAGTGGTAGGGATGTGTGCTGAGAACATTCAGCAATGTCTTGTAAGGTGTCTTCCTCAGGTGATGCCCCAGGCAATGACTCAGATGCCTCCCGAGGCAATGACTCAGACACCACCCCAGGCTAGGTGATATCTCAGACCAGGTCTATTCAGTTATAGCTGGGTTAATCTCATCAGATGGGGATGGAGGGACTAATGGTTTTAGTGGAGAGGGTGATTTAGCAGTCAAAAATAGATGAGAGTGAGAGGCTGGTTCTTTTGGCAGAAGTGATTCAAAGGATTTTAGGGGTACGTGTCTCCAGCTTCCTGATTATCTGCCCATACATCCCTATCTCAAGTTTCAGGATCCCATTTCTTCCCAATCAATGCCCTCACTTTGACTTCAGACACGATTCAAGGTTGATAATTCATTTAGTGTTGTAATTCAGCTACCCTTACGAGAAGACTCTGGGTTTGGTTTTTGGCAATATTAGCTGTGTTACTACAAGAAATGAGGCTTTTCCTGTGAGCGGCCATCTAAGATACTCCAATGGTCTCATCCCTTCGGGAGCAAGGGAGAATGAAGAGAACAGGATACAAGGAAAAGATTAGTCTGAAGGACTGATTGTCCACAGCTCCCAAGGCCTCCACCGGACTGAGTCCAGTACAGCTAGATGGTGCCCGGCTACCACCACTGACTGCTCTGACCAGGATCACAACAGAGGGTTGTGGACAGAGCTGGAGAAGGATGTAGAGCATAATTCTAACTCACAAAAAAAGAAAAAAGACCAGATTTACTGGCCTAAACGAGACTGGAGAAACCTCGAGAGTACGGCCCCCAGACACCCTTTTAGCTCAGTGGTGAAGTTATCGCCAAGGTTCACTGTTCAGCCTGGGAGTGGACAGCCCCGTAAAACCAAATGAGACTAACAAGGTACGGTAGTCCAGTGACAAGGGCCAGAAGGCAAAAGGGGACAAGGAAGCTGGTGATAGGGAACCCAAGGCTGAGTAAGGATATTGTTGATGTGAGATGTTAACCATTGTCATAGGGCAACATTTGTAGTAACTGTTAAATGAGAAACTATTTTGTTCTGTAAGCCTTCATCTTAAGTGAGAATAACAGCACAATTGGAAGAGTGTAGTCAATGTCACTGAACTGCACATGTAGAAATTTTTGAAACGGTGTATCTTTAGCTATGTGTATTTTCACCAGAAAAAAAACGTTGAGAAGTTAGAGGGTTGACATGTTGTGGGGTTGTTAACCAATGTCATAAAACAATATGTGTACTACTGTTTCATGAGAAACTATTTGGTCTGTAAGCCTTCACCTGAAGTACAATAAAAAAAAAAAAAGAAATGAGGCTTTTTTCAGGGTACAAGTGGCAACTGTGAGGTCATTTATGCAGTGCTTGAATTGCAACTCTGAGACTTTGAGCTCTTTCCTTTTTTTCACGTCTTTGTCTAGCAAAAAGTAGTACAAACCAACCGGCCTTCTTATACTTTTCATTCTGACAAAATTGTAGAGAAGTATCAAACATGCGACCACCCTGAGCTTCATCTCTCACCAATACTTGATCTATTGGTGGTGACATTTTTGTCTATTTGTATTGCCGCCTCATACCATGGATTAGTAGTGCCCTCTTTACTATTGGAAGCAGAGTCATCAACATCTTTAAGACTAACCAGACATGAGAACCAATTTAGAAAACTCTTCCTTACAATTTTGTTTCTCTAGAACCACTCTAGGTACCAAATGTCTTAGGCTGGGTTCTCCAGAGAAGAAAAACCAGTGAAACACACACACACACACACACACACACATATATATATATATTTATACGTATATGTATACTGATATGTATATGTATATATACATAGAGAGAAATTTATCTCAAGGAAATGGCTCACATCGTTGTAGAGACTGGCAAATCCCAAATTCGTGAGTCAGGTGTCAGATTGGAGGCTTCTCCTTACTCATATAGCTACAGGGGCTATTGAACCCAAGATTGGCAGATCAGATGGTAGGCTGCTGGTTCATGGGCTGAGGAGGCTGACAGATCCCGAGATCAGCAGGCAATACAGCAGGCCGCTGGCTCAGGTCCCGAGAATCAGAGGTCTGATGAAGATGATGGTGGATCCAGAGTGAGCAAAAGCCAGTGAGCTTTGCCAAAATGTCCATATATATTGGATGCTGGCCACATCCCCAGGGAAACTCCCCTACAACTGATTGGCTGATCACATCAGATCATATCACGGAGGTGATGAGATTGTATTACAAAATGGAGTATAATTACATCATTACATAACTGCCAAACTACATCATTATATAACTGTCAAACTACATCATTACATATCTGCTAAACCACTGAGAATCATGGCCCAGGAAAGCTGACACACAACCTTAACCATCACAAACTGTATGTAAATTCTTATATAAATAAAAGCACTTATACCATTACTACTGCTTTTGTGTTGTTGGGTGCTGTCGAATCAATTCCAACTCATAACAACCCCTGTGACAGAGTAGAATTGCCCCATAGGATTTTCTTGGTGTAATCTTTATAGAAGCAGATCACTAGGTCTTTTTCCTGCAAAGTGGCTGGGTGGATTCGAACTGCTAACCCTTCAGTTTGCAGCTGAGCACTTAACCTTTGCACCACCAGGTTCCTTAATTATCATTGCAGATTCCATCACTTCTGTGGTACTAAAATCCTGCTGTTAGCGGAGGTTTGGAGAATGCTGCTATAAATGGTTGTTTTCATAGAATTCCTGAGGTATCCAGATCTTCTCTCTGACTTGGCTGCTATTTAAAAGCAGGACACATTCATGAATAAGCAAGCAATTTTTACATCACCAGAAACTATGACAAAGTTTTTAGAAAATAATAATCAAAGGACAGACCCAGGTTTTCTCAGACCTAAAGTTTATAATCTGCAACCATCTTTAAGAAAAAGAATATAAAATCACCAATATATAATTTAGTACAAAATTAATATTTATTTAGAATGAGGAAAGAAATCACGAATTATCAATTTAAAAAGGCTGACAAAAATCAAACATACAAATTCTGGAAAAATAGCAATAAAAAATTTAAGTAAATATCTAAGACATAATCCAAGAACATTTTTTCCTAAAATTTTCAGCTGCATACTCTTTTATTATTACCTTTTCATATGACCATAAATTTATAATAACATTTTCCACATAGAAATCAAAATGGTAATTTAGTCTTTCCTCTAGCATAGGTGACTAAAATACGTTTTTTATTATTGATAATTGAGATGTATAAAATATGGCTCTTCATACTCAGATGTACTCTCTGTATCACTGCTTCAGGTTTGTGCTCTCGAACCAGAAATTTAATAAATTCTATTTTCTCTTAAAAATATGACATGCGTAGGAAGTTTGTAATTGTGTGTATTCATTATTGTGAATATTCCTGACAGAAGAGAACTTCTGTTTATACTTGACATCAGTGAGAACTGAATCTTCTAGTTAAAAATTTTGTACATCTGCCGTTCGGAAAAATTTACCATAGACTACTTTTGGCTCTGTATGGTTCCAATCTTGTTTCTCCTTGTCAGCCCATATACGTCCAGCGCTGGGTGCTGTGGGACCTGTGCACGTCATGATATGACTGCTAGCTCTGCACCTCCTGTTATGACAATAGGTGAGTCGGCACAGGGAGTGTCTTTATGGAAACAAGTTCCACCTTGAGAGAGGTAGCAATAACCTATCTCTACAAGGATGTGACTGCACACCTCATAAATTTTTTAAACTACAAACAACACCAGTATACGTCTACAAAATACAATGTATCCTGAATTCTACTTCCCCTCATCTGCATACTCAAAATGCTCATAACCATGCAAGCATCAGTAAACAGGAGGGGATGGAGTGAGGGGCATCCTGGTGGAAAGAGACAGAAGTCTTAAGGGAAAGTGGTTAAAATATCCTTCTTTGCAAATATCATAAAACCATACGACCATGTGAACACATTGCGAAGGCCATCTCTGGACCTTGGAATGGTCCTGGGCAACTAAGGGTCCTAAAATTTAAGTTCATTAAGCCTCGTGGTAAGTCTACTTCTTCTTACATGAAACCAAGTAACAAATATTGTGTTCATTCTTCCTTTCCATGTGTGTCACAGAGAAGAGGGTCACGTGTACATTCGTGATAGATTGGTTATTCAAGCTTGATCAAGGATCAGAGTGTGAGGTCAAGAAGATGCAACAAAAGGAAATTTAGCTAGGAAAATTAGGTGACAAAGATTAAATTCTAATGGGGATACAAGGAACATCAGAAACAAGAGTTAAGAATAAGAACACTTACTGGGTCACTGGGTGAAACCACAGGAGCAGCTAGCTATACCCAGAAATACTTCCGCTATTATACCTTGGTTTTCTAATAATACCTGGATACTCTATAAACTCACACAATAAAAGACATTCAACATAAGCAGTTATCCACTTCAAGAATACAAAAGGGAAATCATGCTGGTATTAGCCCAAGTTACTAAGCAATAACAAATCTCTAACCACTCTGTTTAGTTAGAGGTTTGTGGCTTTTGTTAGTGGCTTTGTCCCGAAATTTCTTTCAAATCTCAATGAGTAACCCAGCTAAAGTGATGCTGTGTCATTGGTGCATTACCATATTTTTACACAAATAAGGAGGTATTTTCTTAAGCATGCTATGCTAATCTTTTTTACAGCAACATGTGGAAAAGGATTGGCATGGCAACACTTGTGAGGGTGTTTTTCAGGGGGAGGGTGCAGCCAGAAAACAAATGCAGAGGGTGTGCATTATTTGCATAAAATGTGGTAAATAAGTCTGCCAGTGGGGGTGGGATGCCAATGACTTACGTTAAGAATTTCTAGACTGTATTTTCTTCCAGAACTATCAGATTTTTTTGAACATGAGAATTTACAGTGACTTGGGAAGGAGTACCAGAGAGAATCCTTTTGCTCCCAGAAAATAAACAACTCTTCTCCCATCAAATACACATACACATACAAAACAAAAAGCCTCACAGTTCAAGAAAAGTATTACTGTACTCCTTTTGTTTCCAACTCTATCATGGGAAAGGATTACCAGTGGTAAAGGTTAGATTGTTGTTGTTGTTGTTGTTAGTTGCCTTCAGGTCAATTCCAACTCATGGTGACCCCATTTGTGCAGAATTTGTCACAGGAATAGCACTAAGACTGTCAATTCCTATTTCAAATTCATAGAATACCTTCAGCTTGAGTACTCAGGGTACATTACAAAATATCCAAAGCTAAATATTCATCGGTTAAGAACATAGTCAAAACTATCACGTGGAAGAGAAGCACAACTGTCAGAAGAAAGAACTATGATCAGTAGTGCTAATTATAGAGAGACATATTTTGATTTGTCATAAGAAAGATGATTCTAATGATCATACCCATTGCTGACAAGTCGATTCCAACTCATAGAGACCCTTTAGGACAGAGTAGAACTGCCTCATAGGGTTTCCAAGGCTGTAAGTATTTACGAAAACAGACTGCCACGTCTTTCTCCCACAGAGCAGTGGGTGGGTTCGAACCACTGACCTTTTGGTTAGCAGCCAAATGCTTAACCACTGTGCCACCAGAGCTCCTTGTTTCTAATTATTAGTAGTCTCTAAAAATAGAACAAATAGCCTCAGAATTTCCTTTTAACAGAATCAATCAAGCAACAGCCATATGATAACATTTCAGAAATATCATTGACAGAATTAAAGCATTGGTTAAATATGAGATCTCATTTGGTCATGAGAATGTAGAATGAACAGGAGAGCCATTGAATACCAAAAATGAAGCTGCATCAGACAAAAGAAGTGGAGAAGAAAAGGCAAGGGAGAGTAATGGGAAGCAGCAAAATTGAGCTGGTGTTAGAGTAAGGACTTAATCTTTCTGGAGATGTAGTTCAGGAAGAAAGAAGGGAGAATTCAGGTGTGTCATCAGCAGCACTTTGGGACTCTTAGTGACTCTAGACTTGTGACTTGAAGATTCCTTGGGCTGTCTTGATGGTACCTAAGTATCTTGCATTAAATCCATCCCCACTTCTTTATGGGAGGTTCTATCATTTTCAGGAGTTAGCGCAAGGTCATAGAATCCCCTGGGGAACTTGTCAGCCACACAGACTTGTGGGATCTACACGTAGAGATTCCAATTCCTTACGTATCTTTGGGCTGGTGATTCTGCATTTAAATAAGCACCCTTGAGAATTCCAGTGCAGGTGGACCTAGGAACACCCTTTAGGAAATATTGTTTTGGAAGGTGTAGTTTAGTTTGTGATGGTTCTTACTCAAACCCTGTGGACTTTGGACTTTGTAATCTTCTTGGGAAAGAGATAGTCCAAGGAGAATTGTCTTCTTTCTTATTCCATTACAAAAATGAAAGACTCAGAAGAGCCCTTTTTCACCTTCCCAACACTGAATCTATTAACTCACCAGCATCTGTAACCATGTATGGTTTGCCTCCATTGCTGACTCAATGGATCCACTGTTCATGTTCTATATAGGCCAAATTTTCCTCTCATACTGGATCCATCCCTGCCTACTCAAGGACCTTTCTAATATGATAATCTCCTGTCTCTCCTGCCTTATCACTTCAATTCCCCCTCCCTCTCTTCCATATCATTGATATCATTATAAAAGCAAGCTATACCTATTACAGCTAACCCCCAGTCCCATCTTTAACACTGCCTCTTTCCACTCTCCCTGCACCGTTTCAGCTCAAACTCTCGGCATCAATTGATACAGCTCTTCACTCCCTCCTCCTCGAAATCTTTTTTTTTTTTAACTTAGATTTTAGTACATTATTTTTTCCTGATTTTCTCTTATCCATCTAGTTGCTACTTCTCAGTCGATTTTGCTGGATCCTCTTCATCTCTCCAAACTTGAAATGCTATGGTGTCCCTCACTCTTAGGTGATCTTATCCACTCCTATGGTCTTTAACACATTCTATAATGCTGATGACTCCCAAATTTATAACTTCAGTATGAATCTTTTTAAATCTTTGCATCTGCCCTAAGATAGCTAATGAGTGTTTCAAACTTAACAAATCCAAAACTAATCTTTTGATTCTCTCCCCTAGCAGTTGTCAAACATATTCTTTAGAAGTCCCCATCACAGGAGTTATCACTACAAAGCATCCAGTTGCTCGGGTAAAAACCCTGGAGTCACCATTGACACCTCTCTGTATCTCATAAATTTACAATACATCAATGAATCCTGTTAGATCTGTGTTCAGATAATATCTAGCATGTGATCTCTTCTTCCTATACCAACCTAGACCAAGCTACCACTATCATTCTCCTAGATTTATTGCCTGGTCTCCCAAGAAGACTTCTTGCTACTGCTCTAGAAAATTTACAGACAATTCTCCCAAAAGCAACCACAGTGAGTCTTTTAAAATAGAAATTATGCTAAATTCACTCCTGGATATGCTGTAAGTAGTTTACAATACACTGAACAAAATCCTAAATCCTTACTGTGGTCGATGAGATCCTACCTGATCTAGCTCTGGATATTTTCCCACTCCCCTTTCCTAACATTCTTCTTCTTGCTCTTGAGATATTGTTGGCCTCTTTGCAAATCTCAGTCTCCTACACATGAGGGTCTTTACACTCACTTTAGTTGCTTCTTGAAACAGTCTTTCTCCAAATGTTCACATGGCTCATCAACTCATTTCATTCATGTTTCTGCCCAAACATCATTTCCTCAGAGACTACCATATCTAATGATAACACTCCTTCTCTGTCTCCATACCCTGCTATAATTTTCTGCCTAGCATTTATCACTACCTGATGTTATATTGTAATTTACTTGTTTGTATATTTCTTGTATATATCATATATACTACATAATCACAGGATCTTCTTTTGGTTCAAAACTTTACATCCAGTGTGAAGAGCTATGCTCAGAATATCATAGGCACAAAATAAATACTTGCCTGAATAGTGAATGAATTTGTCTCTATACTCAGCCTTACATCACCTAGAATATGTAGTCTTAACTTTTGTAAATTTTTCTCACTTCATGCTTTTACTAACTTTGGACTTTAAGAGGCAAATACCTATGCTATTTATAGTTAACTGAAAAAAAGCATTTACCCAGTGAACATACCACACAGTAAATACTGTGCCACAGTACATCAATTAAGTACAAATAAACAATAAAATAATTACTAATATATCACATTATTTAAAATAGTTTCATATTATTTCTAACATTTTTAAGAATAAACGAAAGCATAATTACAAGAGTTTGCATTATTTTCAGCTGCAAGAGAATGACTTCTAGATGATATCTGTCATGGATTGAATTATGTCCCCCCAAAAAATGTGTGTATCAATTTGGCTGAGCCATGATTCCTAGTATTGTGTGGTTGTCCTCTATTTTGTGATTGTAATTTAACGTTAAAGAAGATTAGGGTGGGATTGTATAACACTCTTACTAAGGCCACATGCCGGATCCAATGTAAAGGGAGTTTCCCTGGGGTGTGTCCTGCACCACCTTTTATCTTACAAGAGATGAAAGGAAAGGGAAGCAAGCAGAGAATTGGGGACCTCATACCACCAAGAAAGCAGTGCCAGGAGCAGAGAGTGTCCTTCGGATCGGGGTTCCTGAAGAGAGAAGCTCCCTAGTCCAGGGGAAGATTGACAAGGACCTTCCTCTGGAGTCGACAGAGAAAGCCTTCTCCTGGAGCTGACCCTGAATTTGGACTTGTAGCCTACTAGACTGTGAGAGAATAGATTTCTCTTTGTTAAAGCCATCCACTTGTGGCATTTCTATTAAAGCAGCACCAGGTGACTAAGACAATATCTTAGAGATGGGAGCAATTTAAGTTCTTCAAAGAGAAATGTGGTATATATAATGACTTTTAAACAACATTTTGATGCAAGAAGCAATATCTGTCTTTTTTAAATTAGGTTTGAATGCATCTGTTGACATTCAGGATTTGAAGTCCAACAAGTTGACAACACCGGATGGAACTGCACTCTTTCGCTAGAAAGTGGAAACAGACATTTGAGAATCGTCCTAATAACACTGTAACCTAAAAAAAGTTCTGAGTAATGCAGAGGCTAAATAGACAGACAGTCTTACTGCTCCTGTATGGATTTAGACATACTGGTGGCTCAACAGTTAAGTGCTCGGCTGCTAACCAAAACGTTGGCAGCTCAAACCCATCCAGCTACTCCGAGGGAGAAAGACCTGATGATTTGCTTCCGTAAAGATTATAGCCAAGAAAATCCTATAGGGCATTCTGCTCTGTCGCATGGAGTTGCTATGCATAGGAATCAACTTGACAGCATCCAACAACAGTCCCCCAGAAGCACTAAAAATGAACAATGAGCTCCTCACCTCAATCTTGCTGAGAATAAGCATTATAACACTTCCTATTTGGCATTAAGGTAATTAAATGTCTCTTAATATGGTTTTGAAGAACTGGATTGGGAGGGAAGAGACCTGGATTCTAGTCTTTGCTCCTCCGGTGAGTAGTTGTATGACCTTGAACCTCAAGTTCTTAATTTTTTTCATTAATTAATAAAAGGTGGAGTGAGACAAACTAACCTACTTTATGTTTCCTACTTTGGGCTAAGGATTCCTAGTGGCACAATGGTTAAGCGCTTGGCTACTAACTGAAAGGTTGGCAGTTCGAACCATGAGTGGTTCTGCGAGAGAAAAGATCTAGCAATCTTTTCCTGTAAAGATTACAGCCAGGGAAACTTATGGGGCAGTTCAACTCTGTCCTATAGGGTTGCTATGAGTCAGAATCAACTCAATGGCACACAACAACAACAACAATTTGGGCTAAATCACAATAAAATTATACAATCATTTATCGGAAGAGCTGGAATTTAAACCTGTATCAGTCAGGATAAGCAAAGTCATGCTGGGATAACAAGCAGCCGTTAAATCACAGTGACTTAAAATAATAAAAGCATACTTCTTACTCATGCTACATGTCAACAGGGATAGTGTGTGCTCCTGCTAATCATTCAGAGATCCAGTTAATGAAGGCTCCATCTGACATATGCTTCCATAAACACTGAGGTAGCAGAAAGGGAACATGGTGCTTAAAGCTTATGACCAGAAGTAACACACACCACTACTCCTCACATTTTATTGGTCAAAGTAAGTCACATGTTATTGTTAGCTGCTATCGAGTCTGCCCCCAACTCATGGAGACCCCAAGCACAACAGAATGAAATGCTGCCCACTGCCCAGTCCTGTGCCATCCACATGATCAGTTGTAGACCAAACTGTTGTGATCCATAGGTTTTTGACTGACTGATTTTCAGAAGTAGATTGCCAGGCTGTGCTTCCTAGTCCATTTTAGTTAGGAAGCTCCACTGACATCTGTTTAGCATCATAACAACACACAAGCCTTCACTAACAGATGGGTGATGGCTGCACAAAAGGTATACTGGCCAGGAATCAAACCTGGGTCTCCTGTATGGAAGCTAAGAATTCCACCACTGAACCACCAATGCCCTCTCTGAAAATTATAAAAGAAAAATACCTATGTTTAAGTTTATCCTAAAAATTATGGACTGTATCATTTTTACTTGTAGACAGATCATGAAACATGTACAGATTTTAAGGGCTGGTGATCGCCATTTTCATTTTCAGTCAAATACCCGTAAATTGTCAGAAAGAAAATACCTTCAGCAGCATAGAAATGAACCTAGAATATTCCATATTCTGACGGAATTTTAACATTATTTCAGAAAGGATGTAACAGTATTAGGGCTAGGGCGGTCTCCAGACTTTTGACTTGAGTAGGATATTTGGCCAAGAGCCACCAAAGTGGGAATCAGTCAGTCAGCCTCAACTTCCTGGTTAATGGTCACAACACAAACCAGAGATCAATTTTGGGTGGGGCAGCCTTCCAGGAAACGCACTGAAAGGATGAAAGAGTAAAATTGCTAACTGTATAATCAGCCCAATTCTTGGAAAGCATCTCAAGTTAAGAAGAAATACTGCCTTTAATCCCCAGTATGCTATAACATCAATCTAAGCTGGAGTGTTATAGAGAGATAGTGTCAGGCAATATCTGAAGGTATGGAAATAATTTCCCTGTATAATCTTCCTCAGGCTGAGCAATCCACATAGGCTTGGGACACACTCACCCACCCACCTCAGCCTTTCTGTCTAACTACTGAATAGTCTTTCACCAATATCACTGCCAGCAATTTTCCCTCTGGGGCACAGGCTCCTAATGACTGATGAAGTACTTCAGAGCAGTTTTCCATGAGACCCATCCTCTAAGAATTATGAAAATAATTTCAAGAAAAAATAATAACTACTGACTAGGGATGGGGGGGTAGATTTGAATAGTTTGACTCCCATGAGAAATTTCTATATGAAAAACAAATGTTTAAGTTTCCTTAAACATTTTTAATCTTTGTAATTTTTTGCTTTCTAAAAAATGCATGCTGTATCTATATACATCAAAAGTCAAAACTTATGCTTTAGGGCACAACATCAAGAAAGTAAGAAGACAACTCATGTAACAAAAACAAAATATTCACAAATCATATGCCTGATAAGGAACTTGTATCCATAATACATAAAGAACTTTTAAACAATAAAAATACAAGTAATCCAATTCGAAGATGGGCAAATTACTTGAACAGATATTTCTTCAAGTAAGATATACAAATGGCTAACAAATACATTAAAATAATGTTCAGCTTCATTAGTTATTTGTTGTTGTGGTTAGTTTGCTCTCAAGTCAGTTCCAACTCACAGTGATACTATGTACAACAAAACTTAACACTGTCCTGTCCTACACCATCCTCATAATTGTGGCCATGTTTGAGCTCATTGTTGAGTCACTGAGTCAATCCGTCTCATTAAAGTTCTTCCTCTTTTTCACTCACCCTCTACTTTACCAAGCATGATGTTCTCCAGGAATTGGTCCCCCCGATAGCATGTTCAAAGTAAGTGAGAAGAAGCCTTGCCATCCTCACTTCTAAGGAGCATTCTGGCTGTACTTCTTCCAAGACAGATTTGTTTGTTCTTGTGGCAGTCCATGGCATATTCAATATTCTTCATCATCACCATAATTTAAAGGTGTCAATTCTTATTTGGTCTTTCTTATTCATTGTCCAGCTTTCGTACGCATATGAGGCGATTGAAAATACTATGGCTTGGTTCAGGCACACCTTAGTCCTCAAGGTGATATCTTTGCTTTTTAACACTTTAAAACAAGTCCATAAGAGCCAATGTATGACCTTGAATATATCCCACCTGAATTTAGAGATCATCTCAAGAACAGATTTGATGCATTGTACACTAATTACTGAAAACCAGACAAGTTGTGGGATGACATCAAGTACATCATACATGAAGAAAGCAAAAGGTCATTAAAAAGGCAGGAAAGAAAGAAAATAACAAAATGAATGTCAGAAGAGACTCTGAAACTTGCTCTTGAATGTAGGGTAGCTAAAGTAAATGGAAATAAAATCATGAAGTAAAAGAGCTGAACAGAAGATTTCAAAGAGCAGATCAAGAAGACAAAGGAAAGTATTATAATGAAATGTGCAAAGACTTGGAGTTAGAAAATCAAAAGGGAAGAACACACTTGGCATTTCTCAAGATGAAAGAACGGAAGAAAAAATTCAAGTCTCGAACTGCAATGGCACAGTGGTTAAGAGCTCAGCTGCTAACCAAAAGATCAGCAGTTCGAATTGACCAGTCACTCCTTGCAAACACTATGGGGCAGTTCTACTCTATTCTATAGGGTCATTATGAGTCAGAATTGACTGGACAGCAACAAGTCTTTTTTTTTTTTTAATGGGCAAAATATTGAATGATGCAGGAAGCATCAACAGAAGATGGAAGGATGACAGTCACTGTACCAAAAAAAACTGGTCTCCATCCAACCATTTCAGGAAGTAGCATACGATCAAGAACCAATGGTAGTGAAGGAAGAAGTCAAAGCTGCACTTAAGACATTGGTGAAAAACAAGCCTCCATTAGTTATTACAGAAATGCAAAAAAATAAAATATGACTTCACACCTACCACACCTACCACCAGTAACTGTCGAGTCGATTCCAACTCATGGCGACCTCAAATTAGAACTGTGCTCCACAGAATATTCAATATCTAATTTTTTGGAAATAGAATGCCAGACTTTTCTTTCTAGGTACCTCTGGATGGACTTGAATCACCATCCTTCCAGTTAGTAGACAAGCATATTAACTGTTTGCACCATCCAAGGACTCCTCACACCTACTAGGATGGTTAAAATTAAGAAAATAAAATAATATCGCATTTGGTGAAGATGTGACAAAATTGGAAACCTCATACATTGCTGGTGGGGTTGCAAAATATTGCAGCCACTTTGGAAAACAGTTTAGCAGTTATTCAAAATGTTAAAAATTGAGTTACTGTATGAACTAGCAACTCCCCTTCTACCTATGTTCTCAAGAGAATTAAAAACCTATATTCACAAAAAACATTTACATGAATATTCACAGCAGCATTCCTCATAATAGCCAAAAAGTAGAAACAACCCAAATGTCCATCTTCTAATGAATGGATAAGCAAAACTTGGTATAATCTATCAATGGAATATTATTTGGCAACTAAAAGGAAAAAAAATTATGATACAAACGATGAATTCGTGAAACATCTCACAACATGGATGAATCTGGAGAGCATTATGCTGAGTGAAATAAGTCAATCACAAAAGGACAAATATGGTATGAGATCAGCATTATAAAAGCCCAAGAAAAGATTTACATACAGGAAAAAAAAAAAAGAGAAAATCTTTGATGGTTAGGAGGGACAGGAGGGCTGGGAAGGGAAATCACTAACTAGATAGTAAACAAGAGTTAAATTTGGTGAAGGGAAAGACAACACACAATATAGGGGAAGGCAGTACAACTTGACAAGTCGAAGTCATAGAAGCTTCCTAGACACATCTAAAAACCTTGAGGGATCAAGTTACTGGGGCTGAGGACTGGAGACCATAGTCCTGAAGGACATCTAGGTCAACTGGCATAACATAGTCCATAAAGAAAATGTTCTACATCCTACTTTGGTGAGTAGCCTCTGGTGTCTTAAAGTCTTGCAAGTCACCCTATAAGATACATCTATTGATTCCATCATGTTGGAAGGAAAGGAAAATGTAGAAAACCAAAGATACAAGGAAAATATTAGTCCAAAGGAATAATGGACCACATTAAACCATAGCCTCCACCCATTTGAGCCCGGAAGAACTAGATGGTTCCTGACTACCACCACCAACTGCTCTGACAGGGACCACAATAGTGCATCCCTGACAGAGCAGGAGAAAAATGTAGACCAAAATTCAAATTCACACACACACAAAAAGACCAGACTTTCTGGTCTGACAGAGACTGGAGGAACTCCCGAGACTATGGCCCCCAGACACTCCATTAACTCAATACTGAAGTTCTAAGAACTCATGAAGTCTACCTTTCAGCCAAAGATTAGACAGGGCTATAGAACAAATTTTTTTTAAAATTTTTTTGAAAATCATTCAAGAGCAGTTGCAGCGGTATATCAACAGGGAACTGCTGAAATTCAAGTCAGATTCTGAAGAGGACATGGAACAAGGGATATCCTTGCTGATGTCAAATGGATCTTGGCTGAAAGCAGAGAATACAAAAAAATGTTTACCTGTGTTTTATTGACTATGCAAAGGCACTCGACTGTGTGGATCATAACAAATCATGGATAACATTGCGAAGAATGGGAATTCCAGAACACTTAATTGTGCTCATGAGGAAACTGTACATAGACCAAGAGGCAGTCATTCAAACAGAATAAGGGGATACTGCATGGTTTAAAATCAGGAAAGGTGTGCATCAGGGTTATATCCTTTCACCATACTTATTCAATCTGTGTGCTGAACAACTAACCCGAGAAGCTGGACTATTTGAAGAAGAATGCAGCATCAGGATTGGAGAAAGACTTATTAACAACCTGCGATATGCAGATGACACAACCTTGCTTGCTGCAAGTGAAGAGGTCTTGAAGCACTTACTGATGAAGATCAAAGACCACAGCCTTCACTAAGGATTACACCTCAATACACAGACAACAAAAATCCTCACAACTGGACAAAGAAGCAACATCATGATAAACAGAGAAAAGATTGAAGTTGTCAAGAATTTTATTTTACTGGGATCCATAATCAACACCAATGAAGCAGCAGTAAAGAAACCAAAAGCTCATTGCATTGGGCAAATCGGCTGCAAAAGACATCTTTAAAGTGTTAAAAAGTAAAGATGTCACTTTGAGGACTAAGGTGCACCTGACCCAAGCCATGGCGTTTTCAATTGCTTAATATGCATGCGAAAGCTGGACAATGAATAAAGAAGACTGAAGAAGAATTGATGCCTTTGAATTATGGTGTTGGCAAAGAATATTGAATATACCATGGACTGCCAGAAGAACAAACAAATCTGTCTTGGAAGAAGTACAGTCAGAATGCTCCTTAGAAGCTAGGATGGGGAGATTTTGTCTCACGTAGTTTGGATATGTTATCAGTAGGGATCAGTTCCTGAAGGGCGTCATGCTTGGTAAAAGAGGGTCAGTGAAAAAGTGGAAGACCTTCAACAAGATGGATTAACAACAGGAGCTTCAACAATGGGCTCAAGCATAACAATTGTGAGGATGGTGCAGGACTGGGCAGTGTTTCATTCTGTCCTACATGGGGTCGCTATGAGCTGGAACCGACTCAATGGCACCTAACCACAACAACAACAACAACATAAAACAAACAATAACACACTCGAGGAAAGCAGTTCTTGGTCCAGTCAACTATAGGAAACCAAATAGGCAACATCTGCCCCAAAGCAAAGACAAGAAGGCAAGAAAGGACAGGAAAATTGGATGAATGGGCACAAAGAACCCAAGGTGGAAAGGGAAAGGGGGAGAGTGCTGACACATTGCAAGGATTGCAACCAATATTACAAAACAATTTGTGTATAAATTTTTGAATGAAAAACTAATTTGAGCTGTAAACTTTCACCTAAAATACAATAAAATTTTAAAAAATGATCCATGCTACAAGATAGATGAAAAGTGAAAGCATTATGCTAAGTGAAAGCAGTAAAAAAAGAGAAAAAAAGCCATATATTGTAGATAAAAGTCATATGAAATGTTCAGAATAGGCAATTCCACAGAAACACAAAGTAAATTAGTTGTTTCTAGACTCCAGGAGAAAGGGGAATAAGGAGTGACTCTTAATAGACACAGGGTTTCTTTTTGAGGTGATGAAATGTTCTGAATTTAGATAATGATGATGGTGGCACATCTCTGTGACTGCACTAAAAACCACTGAATTGTACACTTTAACATGAATTCTATGGTATGTGAATTACATCTCAATAAAGATGCTATTTTTCAACAGTCTGTGAGCCATCTTTAGTTTCAAATCTACCCTACAAAACATGGGCATTTTCTCTCAAATCTACGTATACACATGCACACCCAAGCCCACAGATTCTGTGTATTTCAAAATGTGAATATCAGGATTTTCAATAATGTATGAAAAATCATCTTTCTGGTGTTATAAATCAGTAAGTCACTTCCATGTAAATATACAGATCCCTCAAGTGTCGTAAAACTTATTTGAGTATTTCCATTATTTATCCAACATCTTATCTCATGCACATGGATCATTCCCGAAAAGGTTCCCTGTAGTTATTCAACTAGAAGACATTAATAAGTTGAGTTGATTTTTATCAGGCCAGTGTCATTATATTAAAATTTTAAGTATCTGAAATTTGTCAGCAAAAGACATTTCATCACATCATTCAGCATATACCATCAGTTAGACAGATATGAGAATTCAAGAAAGTAAAAGTTAAAATATTAACACTGCCATTCTTTTCCCCCAAATAAGTCAATCTGGAAGATACTATTACCACTTCTGCAGAGCAGTAAACTCGTCAATTTATATAGGTCACGCTTATTTTGCTTTTCCACAAATTCCTTATCAATTTCACACAGGCCTTCTTTGAGAAATCACTGGTATGAGAGAGCAACAGAAGTGTGAATTTTCTAACACCTCTTTCTGTCAATATTTTCCTTTCAATTCTCCCTTGTTCCATTACAAGTTTGAAGCACAAGTCATTTTCTAGTCAATAGTTTTTTGTGTCTTTCGAGTGAACCAAGAAATAAGGAGACTCTCCAAGGAAAATCAGAGTTCTGAGTGGCCATTATAAAAGAATAAATTTTAGTCACAAATACACAGGTTTGGGTCACTTAATTAAACTAGTGCAAGAAAACTAAATTATAAATACTGTGACTGACATAGTACACACTGAAGACAGCCAATTGAACTATCAATTTCACATGAGCAAATAGCAAATGACACTTTAATATTTAGGATCTTATTATCCATAACATACAATCAGCATTGTATAACATAGCAGAATTATTTAAAACCTGTATTCTTTATATTAACTACAAAGAAATTTTATAAACTTTGTCTCAGTTTTTTCCTTACACACCATAATACATATTAAGACTCAATTATGATATGAGTGGTAAATCTATAGCCTTTTTTATATTTTAGGTCATTTTGGGAAAGTATTTATACAGAAAGTATTTATATACAGGATAATTATTACAAAGGTAGGTATATTTAAGATAGTGTCATTAGTTAAAATTTTATAAAAGGAAATTAAAATACTAAAAGTAGGATATTATTTTTAATATACAATCAACTATAAGTGCTTTAGATACGTTCCATCAAAATTGTTTATTGCAAGTGATATAAACTGACTTAGTTGGATATCCTGATTTCTTCCACGTCTTAAATTAGTAGACTCCTATCTTATTCCAGTTGGTCTAAGATTAAGTGTTTTTATGTGAAAAGAGTAAAATTCTCCATTTGACTTTTTGGAATGCTTAAGAGATAAAAAGAATTGATTGACTGCCAAAAGAGGGAGTTAAGTTGACATTACAATTTTAAGGTTGACCAGCTATGTGCTAACATATTCAGAAAGTATGCCACAACATACTCAGTATCTTTTTTTTTTTTCCCCATGCTAAGTACCTTGGGTTAGTTAAGGGTAAGGGGTAGCAAACTGAAACTCTGTCCACAAAAAAATCACAACAGTGAACTTAGCAGAAAAGTGAATACTTTAATAAGTGAAAGTCAAAATTTAGACCAAAAGTCACAGGCTAATGCTGTGAAGCTGTGAAGGCAGATATTTTCTACAAATGTGGTATTTTTTGTTTGTAAAGTGTTTTTGTTTTTTTTTTTTTTTTTACAATTTCAATTTGTTATCTGTGTTTAAAAATTGGGATATTTCATATAAAATTCTGGATATCTGGCTTTTCTTGGGAAAAAAAAAGAAAACACATAATCTGGTAACACTGTGCCCGTCTTTCACACATACCAAAACATCTGTGTAAATGAGTAGAGCATGCTTGTTTAGTTGAGGGCCATGCCAAAAACACTGTTTTCAGTCTGTCTGTTGCTTCTAGGGTTTATGGTGCCTTTTACGTCTCTGTTTTGCTGACTTACACTACCCGCCCTTCTTAGCATCTAAGTTTGCAATCCCCACCAAAATAAATTCAAATGCCTCTGTTAAAAGAAAACAAAGCCAAAAATACCCAGAATTTAGTTTTAAAAAGTTTAAATTTTCCCAGAGTATATCTTCAATCTTTTCATTTTGATTCAGAAGTAATTATTTTGATTAGTCTCTAGAAGTTGCTGCTGTTGTTAGTTTGCGTCAAGGTGATTCCAAGTCCCTACAAGTACTGGTACATATAGATGATCAAGTGTAGCTGTGAAGGCAGCATGGAAGGGAAGCCTGGAAACCTTGTGTATGTTGTGCTCCCTGCCTGTTGATAATTGTGTTCCCCTCAATCTCTTCAAAATCTACCACTGTACCTGATGAAGACCAATCTCTTCAGAATCTACCACTGTATCTGATGAAGACCAAACCCTACATGTGAGAGCCAATGGGGTTAGAGAAGACAGAAAAGAAGGCAGTCCTTCCTAATCAGTCATATACAATATTGGCCCAAAAGATGAAATTGCCTTATTCTAAGATTTAACCTGGAATATAACCTACTCATAACATTCAAATAATATTAAATATAATACTGACTAGATGAGATGTTGGGAGTTCAATAAAATTTTCTCTAGGATTAAGCTGTTATTTTCAAAGAGGCATAATACATTGAGTCTACTTATCTGTCATTCAGTATATCAGATGGTTTAATATGAATATTAAATGTCTTGAAAAAAATATATACCTTTGGAGAAAGCAATTTCTCTTCTAGAATAGCATTTCACATTATGGAAATAATCCCTGATATACCCAAAGGTTTATGAACAAGGAAGTTCATCATAGCCTTGCTTACACTAGCAAAGAAAGGGGAATATGTATATAACATATTCACCAATAGAGTACTGGTTGAATTAATTTGGTACACTGAAAACCTAAAGTGTAAGAAATTACTTAATGACACAAGAAAGTACAACACAGAATAAAGTAAGCTAAGTGTAAAATAGTATGTGTATCAAGATCCCAATTTCATAAGAAATAGAAGGAAAATAAAAATAGAAAGCTCATACATCGAAATATTAACAGAAATGAGATTATAGGTGATTTTTATTTTCCTCTTTATGTATAGTTTTTGTCCAATTTTATAAACTAATCATATGTTACTTTATAACAAGAAAAATGTTATTAACAATGTATTTGACCTAGTAATCAATTAATCAGTACTTCATAACTGATAATTACTATTTTGTTAGAGCCAGAAGGTTCTAATCCACATATTAAAAAAGAGAAAAATCAGTATTCAAACATACTCTAAAATATTGATGAGTGTCTGAAGCTCTAATACTTTTATGATTATTTACATTATACATTTATTAGATTTGTAGATAAATAAGGAACATCTCTCTCCTCTAAGAATGATCAAACTTCACTAAGATTTGCTAATAATGAGATCAAAGTAAGCTGAGCAACTTGGTAAAAACAATAAAGAGCTTGTGGAAGAGCAATGGTGCTTGGAATATATAATATTGATTTGGTTTTAGTAAATAGAGACACTTGTCAGGTGAGCATCAAGGAAGTTCAACACGTAGCAAAGAAGAGAAAATATACTTGGGTACAAGAAAGAAAAAATCCAAATAACAAAATCTTGGAGTTGGAAGGTTTAGAGCTCATCTAGTACATCTTTCAACAATTCAAGAATCTTTCAAACAACATTCCTGACAGGTGATGAGGTGATAATTCATTCAACAGAATGAAATTTTCTAAATACCCATTACTTCTCAAGGATGCATGACTAGATTATCCAATGCCAATCTTCAAAGGCAGAAGCTCACTTCCTCAGAAAGCCTATTGTCTTCTTATATTTTCGTCCTTAGAAAATACTTACGTTGTGATAAAATCTTCTCTCTGGAGTTTCTACTTTGTGTGTGTGTGTGTGCTTTATGTGAAAGTTTACAGTTCAAGTTAGTTTCTCACACAAAAATTTATATACACATTGTTATGTGACCCTAGTCGCTATCCGTATAACGTGACAGCACACTCCTCCTTTCCATCCCGGATTCCCCGAGTCCGTCCAACCATCTCCTATCCTTTTCTGCCTTCTCATCTCACCTCCAGATAGGAGCTGCCCATTTAGTCTCGTGTATCTACGTGAACTAAGAAGTACACTTTTCACAAGTATCATTCATGTCCTATAGTCCAGTCTAATCTTTGTCTGAGGAGTTGGCTTCAGGAATGGTTTTTGTTCTGGGTTAACAGAGAGTCCGGGGGCCACGTCTTCTGGGGTTCCTCTAGTCTCAGTCAGACCGTTAAGTCTGGTCTTTTTATTAGAATTTGAGTTCTGCAACCCACTTTTCTCCTGCTCTGTCAGGGACTCTCTGTTGTGTTCCCTGTCAGGGCAGTCATTGGTAGTAGCTGGGCACCATCTTGTTCTTCTGGTTTCAGGCTAATGGAGTCTCTGGTTTATGTGGCCCTTTCTGTCTCTTGGGCTAATATTTTTGTGGTGTTTTTGGTGTTCATTCTCCTTTGCTCCAGGTGGGTTGGGACAAATTGATACATCTTAGATGGCCACTCACTAGCTTTTAAGACCCCAGCCACTCACCAAAATGGGATGCGGAACATTTTATTAATAAACTTTGTTATGCCAATTGATCTAGATGTCCCCTGAAACCATGGTCCCCAGACCCCTGCCCCTGCTCCCCCATCCCTCAAAGTGTTTGGTTATATTCAGGAAACTTCTTAGCTTTTGGTTTAGTACAATTATGCTGACTTCCCCTGCATTGTGTGTTGTCCTTCCCTTCACCTAAGATAATTCCTGTCTACTATCTAGTTAGTGAATTTCCCTCTCCCTCCCTCCCCACCCTCGTAACCATCAAAGAATGTTTTCTTCTGTGTTTAAACCTTTTCTTGAGTTCTTATAATAGCAGTCTTATACAATATTTGCCCTTTTGTGACTGACTAATTTCACTCAGCATAATACCTTCCAGATTCATCCATGTTATGAGACGTTTTGAGGATTCATCGTTGTTCTTTATCATTGCATATTATTCCATTGTGTGACTATACCATAATTTGTTTATCCATTCATCTGTTGATGGGCACCTAGGTTGTTTCCATCTTTTTGCTATTCTGAACAGTGCTACAGTGAACATGGGTATGCATGTATCTATTTGTGTGATGGCTCTTATTTCTCTAGGATATATTTGAAGGAGCAGGATTGCTGGACTGTATGGTACTTCTATTTCTAGCTTTTAGGGAAGCGTCAAATCGATTTCCAAAGTGGTTGTACCATTTTACATTCCCACCAACCGTGTATAAGTGTTTCTTCCAGGCTCTCCACAACCTCTCCAACGTTTATTATTTTGTGTTTTTTGGATTATGCTAGCCTTGTTGGGGTGAGATGGCATTTCATTGTAGTTTTGATTTGCATTTCTCTAATGGCTAATGATCATGAACATTTCCTCATATGTCTGTTACCTGCCTGAATGTCTTCTTTGGTAAAGTGCCTGTTCATATCCTTTGCCCATTTTTTAGTTGGGTTATTTGTCTTTTTGTGGTTGAAGTTTTGCAGTATCTTACAGATTTTAGAAATTAGACCCTGATCAGATATGTCATAGGCAAAATTTTTTTCCCAATCTGTCAGTTGTCTTTTTACTCTTTTGGTGAAGTCTTTTGATGAGCATAAGTGTTTGATTTTTAGGAGCTCCCAGTTATCTAGTCTCTTTTCTGGTGCTTGTGCATTGTTACTTATCGTTCATATTGTGTTTATGCCATGTATTAGGGCTCCTAGCATTGTCCCTATTTTTTCTTCCGTGATCTTTATCATTTTAGGTTTTATATTTAGGTCTTTGATCCATTTTGAGTTAGTTTTTGTGCATAGTGTGAAGTATAGGTCTTGTTTCAGTTTTTTACAGATAGATATCCAGTTCTGCCGGCACCATTTGTTAAAGAGACTATCTTTTCCCCATTTAATAGACTTTGTAACCTTGTCAAATATCAGCTGCTCATAGGTGGATGAATTTATGTCTGGATTCTCAGTTCTGCTCCATTGGTTAATGGATCTGTTGTTGTACCAGTACCAGGCTGTTTTGACTACTGTGGCAGTAGTTCTAAAATCAGGTAGTGTGAGGCCTCCCACTTTGTTCTTCTTCTTGAGTAATGCTTTATTTATTCGGGGCCTCTTCCCTTTCCATATGAAGTTGGTGATTTTTTTTCTCCATCTCACTGGAAAATGTTGTTGGAATTTGGATCAGGATTGCATTGTATCTGTAGATTGCTTTGGGTATAATTGACATTTTCACAATGTTGAGTCTTCCTATCCATGAGCAAGGTATGTTTTTCCACTTATTATGTCTCTTGGTTTCTTGCAGTAGTGTCTTGTAGTTCTCTTTGTAGAGGTCTTTTATACCTCTGGTTAGATTTATTCCTAAGCATCTTATCTTCTTGGGGGCTATTGTAAATGGTATTGACTTGGTGATTTCCTCTTCGAAGTTCTCTTTGTTGCTGTAGAGGAATCCAACTGATTTTTGTATGTTTAGCTTGTATCCTGATACTTTGCTGAAATCTATTAGTTACAGTAGTTTTCTTATGGATTCTTTGGGGTTTTCTGCAAATAGGGATACTTTGACTTCTTCATTACCAATTTGGATGCCCTTTATTTCTTTTTCTAGCCTAATTTCTCTGGCTAGGGCCTCCAGCACAATGTTGAATAAGAATGGTGATAAAGGGCATCCTTGTCTGCTTCCTGTTCTCAAGGGGAATGCTTTCAAAGTCTGTCCATTTAGGATGATGTTGGCTGTTGGCTTTGTATAAATGCCGCTAGTTATGTTGAGGAATTTCCCTTCTATTCCTATTTTTGCTGAGAGTTTTTATCATGAATGTGTGTTGGACCTGTCAAATGTCTTTTCTGCATCAATTGATAAGAGCATGTGGTTCTTCTCTTTTGTTTTATTTATGTGATGGATTACATTGGTTGTTTTTCTAATGTTGAACCATCCCTGCATACCTGGTATAAATCCCACTTGGCCATGGTGAATTATTTTTTAGATATATTGTTGAATTCTATTGGCTAGAATTTTGTTGATGATTTTTGCATCTATGTTCATGAGGGACATTGGTCTGTAATTTTCTTTTTTTTTTTTGTGCTGTCTTTACCTGGTTTTGGTATCAGGGTTATGCTGGCTTCATAGAATGAGTTTGGGAGTATTCCACCCTTTTCTATGCTCTGAAATACCTTTAGCTGTAGTGGTACTTACTCTGAAAGTTTTGTGGAATTCTTTGGTGAGGCTGTCAAGGCCAGGGTTTTTTTTTTTTGTTGTTGTTGTTGGGAATTTTTTAATAACCTTTTCAATCTCTTCTTTTTTTTAATAGGTTTATTTAGTTGTTCTACTTCTGTTTGTGTTAGTTTAGGTAGGTATTGTGTTTCTGGAAATTTGTCCATTTCCTCTAGGTTTTCTCTAAGTGTTCTCTATTTTTTACCCTCCTTCTTTCATTCACCCTTCAATAAGCAACTTGGTGCATTATTTGAAGTCATATGTTTAAAGAATTTTGAAGAGGAAACCAAGAGATTACTAATTTCTCACCAACGGCAAAATTCCCTTTGCAGCATTCTTTACCAGATCGTCATCTGCACTCTTCTTGAACATCTCCATTGAACAACACCCCCTTGTCTTTGGACAGGTTGAATGTACTTTAGGTATGTTTTATATGGACCTGACCTCTTCCTTCCTGTGACTTTCACTGATTTTCTTCTATTTTTTCCTTCCAGAGACACAATGAACAGTATAAACTTTTCATGTTAAAATTTTCCAGGCATCTGAAACCACCATAAGCTCTAGCTTTGCCCTTTGACTACCACATCACTGGGCAAAACAGTCATATCACTCTACTGATGTATATTGACATTTTCACTTACTAAAACTCTGTTTTCATAAAAATACTGCCAAATCCAGTCTTTGTTTATCTTGTACTTTCCTAATTCATTTACTATTTAAGGGTTTGTGTAATATAAATTTTTGTATTTGTACTTAAGGAAATACCTTGTGGTTGTTAGTTGCTATTGAGTCATCTCCAACACATGGCAACCTTGTATATAATGGAACAAAATGTCCAGCCCTGTGACCTCTTCATGATTGTTTATATGTTTGAATCTATTGTAAATACAAGAGTCTACATTCCCCATTATATTTCATTCTGTTAACCTTGGCCCTTATTCCTAAGAGAAGGGCATTAGAGATATAAAAGGGAGGAAGGGATTATTTCAGCATGAAAAAGCTGCAAGTCTTTGAGGGCTCACAAACTCAGAGGCAGGTAATATAAATGATGAAGCAAGTTAGGGTGGGGGTGAGGGTTCATGCTGTTGAGTATTTAATCATTCAAAGGGGGCAGCCATTTCTGATCGGTACCACAGGGGAATGTGGTCAATCTGATTTTTCATGACAATTCAGAAATCTGGGTTTTTATGTGAAATCGTCCCCACCTAATTGAAAAAAAAGTTTAGTGATTTATGTATTCTAAATTAAGTATATCCACCAGCCAAATGTACCCTATAGATAGCCAATTTGTGATCCCTTAGTGGATAGTGGCTAAGAGAAAAGGCCAGAGTCCTGCCATCTGACTCACCACTACAGGTGGGGTGCCAGGATTGGCAGTTTCCTTGTTTTGCATTTATTGAAAGGTTTCCGAGTTCTAGATATTTTACTGAACACTGATTTTAAACATATTTATGGATTTCCTTCTATCCACTATAATGTTGTAAATGAAAAAAAATAATCATTATTATCAAACTACTAGTGTCTAGCCAGAATAACTTGAAGAGAGTAAAATTCAGAGTGTCACATATGAGTTCCTCTAAAAGACTTAATAAAAATCTATTAGATCAGAATTAACTAAGGGAAATGTTTACTCAGTATCTCTTAATCAATATGAGGAAAATCTGGCTCACAATATAAAACTTCCATAATTTGGAGATATTTTAGTACTTTAAGGTTTTTAATTAGACTTGCTAGGAACCTTACCTTTGTTAAATATAACTAGTTATACCACCACTGACACAATGTCAAGAGTCAATGAGCAAAAATACTCTCCTCTGACCTATAGCAACTGCACAATTCTATTCCATGCCTGACAGCTGATTCTCACAAGACCTCTGACATGCCCAACATAATCCATGACAGCTGACCCTAGCAAATGGCAATCACTGCAGCCAATTCTTTTCTTACTATCTGAAAGAGGCAAGAATGGGTTATCATACACTTGATCATCTATAGAAATAACCTCTTATTAGGTCAAAGTGTGGAATAACTGGGCTTTTCTGGTGAATAGTTATTGCCAGTTGTGGACAGTACTATGACTGTGGGTCCAGCCTCCTTTGATACGATTCCTCCAAAGCAACAGCGGCACAGTGGTTAAGAGCTCAGCTACTAACCAAAAGGTCAGCAGTCTGAATCCACCAGCCACCCCTTGGAAACCCTATGGGGCAGTTCTACTCTGTCCTATAGGGTCGCTATGCATTGCAATTGACCTGAAGGCAATGGGTTTGGTTTGATTTTGGTTTCTCCAAAGCAACAAAGCAGTTAGATGCTGGGAATAAACACCATTAGCTGAATGTATTGGCTTATCTGATAGTAAATAGGAAATAGCAGTCAATTACGTGGGTAAAGGTGTGCTTGGGTGTGTGTGCACGTGTATGTGGTGTAAGCACTGAGCATTACAAACTTTTCCTGACAAATATGTGACCCAGCTGTGACACTGTCTGTACTTCCTTAGCAAGTACTTTCACTTGGACTTCCACTCTTCGTCTATAAAATAAGGGAATTTGATTCAGTGATGCCAAAAGATTTTTCCATCTCTCATGCTTTGTTTCATTCAAATACAAATTGCCTTGCATTATTATTTAAATATCTCATCTGTATATTTCACCAACAAAACTGTAAACTTCATAATGATGTTGTATCTTAAGTTTCTTTCTTTTACCCATAGCATCTGAAATCACTGTTCTTTTCACTCACAGAATTTTGCAGAGACTGGTTAATAATTTCCTTTTCTTCTGGGGCACACAAGTAGTCTATATTTTCTCTCCTCCTTTGCAGTTATATATGATCATGCGACTGAATTCTGAACGATGGAATGTGAGCAGAAGTGGGATGTGTCATTTCTAAGTCAAGCCCATAAAACCCTCCCATATATAATTTTCCACCCTTTTCTCCATATATCAGCTGAAAGGAGAAAACTTAAAGGCCTAGAGTAGAACTAAGTCCCAAGATGGAAGGAACCTGGGTCCCTGGTTACTGCTGTGAAGAGCTACCCAGAGAGCTGTCCAACAAGAAACATGAGTTCGCGGTTGTTGAATGAGAAATAAATAAACTCTTTATTATATTAAACCCATTGCTGCTGAGTCAATTCCAACCCATAGCGACCCTATAGGAAAGACTAGAACTGCCCCACAGGGTTTCCAAGACTGTAAATCTTTACAGAGGCGGGTTGCTACATCTTTCTCATGTGGAGTGGCTTGTGAGTTCAAACTGCTGACCTTTCGGTTACCTATCAAGCACTTTAACCACTGTGCCACCAGAGCTCCTTATTATGTTAATCCCCCAAAATTCTGCATGTTTTTATATTAACACTTAGCCTACCTAATACATAGCACTTATTTCAGTTATAACTATATATCATTTCTTTACAAGGGTAAGTCAAAAAGTGTTCCCAGTAGGGTTCCAGATCATACATGTACAAGTTTATTCCAAACAAAACGTGTTTAAACATGTCTCTGCAATCAGTGAATGGCTGCAGGAAAGTTCTCTCAGTATTATGCTTGTCTTAGTCTCGTTAGGGCACCTTTGAAAACCAAAAGGATACTTTTCGTGTCATGAAAAAAGTGATTTTGAGGTCAGGGCGAATATCAAATTTTTAATAAAACTCAAGTGGCCATCCTCCCAAATCATTGAAGCTTTGCAACAAATTTATGGGAATGCTGCCCCCACATAAAACAACAGTTTTAAATGGATCAAGTGCTTTAAGGAAGGTCGGGAAGACTCAAAGATGAACCAAGAGAGGGAAGACTGCTCAGAAGGTTATCGCAACTGTTTTCTGGAATTCCAAAGGCGAAATCTTGATAGATTTTCTTGAAGGACACAGGACAATCACGAGGGCTTATTACGAAGAAGTCTTAAGAAAATTGAAAACTGCATTGGTAAGAAGGAGGCCAAGAAATTTGCGCCGAGGAATTTTTTTCCATCATGACAATGCACCTGCTCATTCTTCGACGGTAGCAAGGGCTGTCCTATAAGAATTTCTTCAGGAAACCTTACCCCATCTACCCTACAGCCCTGTTCTCGCCCCTTCAGACTTCTTTTTGTTCCCAAAACTCAAAGAACATTTAAAAGGAACACGATTTTAGTCCCTTGAGGATGCCAAAACTGCCGTTTTGACGTGGCATAAATCGAAGAGTGCAGAATTCTTCAGGGAAGGGTAAGAGAGATGGAAACACCGCCTTCAGAAGTGTATAGACCTAGATGGAAGACATGTTGAGACATAATAGCTTCACACTTTGATATTTTTGTTTAATAAAGGTTTCCATGATTTTGTAGCAATACTTTTTGATTTACCCTCATATTTGTTTACTTATCTCCCTAAATAAACCAGAAGCTCTTTAAAGGCTAGAACTATGCCTATTTTTGTTCACCATTGTCTCCAGCTCCTAGCCCAGTGCCTGGCACATAGCAGGTTCTTAATATATCTTGTTAAATGCATGAAGACAGGAAGGCATGTACAAACAGGTAAAAGTTAACAAATGCTATTAAATTGAATCACAGAGGCAAAGAAAGAAATCCAAAAGTAAATTTTAGAAAATGCATAGTCTTTTTTTTTTCTTTCTCTTCTGATCCAATACATTTCAAAACACTTGGAAGGGAATCTGTGGGTTTTATAAGTACTGGAATAAATTCAACTATATAATGACTACCTAACAATTGCACTACAATATTTTCTGTTCTCACAACAGGTCTGTGTAACTTTTCTTGCTTTACTGAATGGAACTGCGTTGATTTTGTGCCATACTCTAGCAATTAGCCAATACTACACCTGTACTGGCACCATTGGACTGCTATGTTCATTCTGCCTGATTTGTTCTGATTTCCAATAGCTTTCTCTCAGCCAGACAGCTCCAGCTGTCTGTCTAATACAGCTTGCTTCTTTATATGAGCCCCTGTGTAGATCAGATCAGATCAGCAACCCCAGTACAAAATGCTGAAAGGTAATCTCTCTTTGTCTTCCCTGACTGCAAAGCCAAATCAATGCCAACACACTTCTTTACACGTTATTGCACTTGCTGTCAGTCAGTGCCAAAACAGACCATCTTAAGAGGGTTAGGTGAAGCAGTGTGGTGTTTAAAGTATGTGTGCTGCCAAGACAACAGGGTGTATTGCATCCGTTGCCTGGGATACACAGCTACAATGTCCAACAAACGAGCCACGTAGTTTAGTGTTTGAGAAAAGCCCAGGACATGCCTATCAAGCAAATGAGGAGGAACTGCCTTAGAAGATAAGCACAAACCAAGTCATCACCAACAGATAGCGCCCCAGGCACAACCTAAATATCAGAACTGTATATCAAATCTCCATAGGGAGAAATGCATAAATATCTTTTACTTGTTAAAATTTTCTTTTACACAATGGTAATCTGCCCTAGACAGCACCTGTTCAGCAGGACTGCATAAGGTTAAGAAATAATTTGACCATAAACAATAATTTTCATTGACATTTATCTGTACACATTAATGTTTTTGGTTTTACAAGACCCCTTTCTCTAGAAGACTCTAGGACATGATATGGTGGGTTAAAGAGGGCCACAAATATTTGGGTATCCTTCTCATCAAGGAGTAGAGTTTATTTCCCCTCCCCTTAAATCTGGGATGGCCTGTGACTATTTTGACCAATGGCATACAGTGAAGTAATGCTATTCCAGCCCCAGACCTAAACTCTGAAAAGACTGTCAACTTCTACCTTGGTTTCTTGGAGCCCTGAGCCTCCGGAGAAGAAGTCTGACAACTCTGCTGGAGAGACAACATGAACAGGTCCTACAACGACTTGGGGAAAGAGAGTGCCCTGTTGAGCACAGTCTTCTGATTGTCGCCATCACAATAACAGGCTTGTGAGTGAAGCTTTCTTGTTCCCTCCAGACTAAGCCACAGTGTAACAGCACCAAGAACCCCACATGACCCCATGTGAAGTAGAAGAATAGTCCAGCCAAGCCCTTGTGGAATTCCAGACACACAAAATCATTCAATATAATAAAATGGTTCTTTTGAGGTACTGAGTTTGGGGGTTATTTATTATGCAGCAATATCTAACTAAAACACAAGGACATCAAACAGAAGAATTTGGTGGTATGGTTTTTATATGAATTTAAGATCCATACATTGGTGACCAAACCATAAAATGATCCCATCAGAAGAGTAGGGGGAAGAATCCAGGTAGACAATTACCCATGGCAGGAGTAGGTCACCTCAGAGCTGGCCTAAGAGAATCGCAATCCCTCCAAGTCTCAGCTCAGTCACCATTCCTTAGCTTCTGCTGACTGGCCTAGGGGATTTTCTTCCAAAGGCCATAAAATTAAATCAGAATTCACTGCTTAAGCTTAATGACTTCCCACTGTTTATGTGGGTTGTCATTTACAACCAACTGGCATTTAATCAAACCACTATTTTTATTTCAGGGCCAGAGGCCACAACACTGTGTTTTCTCTCCTTCCCTGAGTCAGACAGCTTCATCCAAGCTGTGAAGGGATATCAAGTTGTTTATGAAGAATCAGCATGCAGTATTGTTTTCAAATATATTTATGATTTCACACCAACTTAGAAAGGATTTAGTTCATTTTGCTGATTGACACATAATTTTTACATTTACACATATAATAATGACAGGATCTCCCAGAGAAAAAAAAACAGGAATTAAAGGAACACAGTCAAATTCTGATACAAATTCACCTCTGAGACTTTATTCCTGTCCCAAATTCTGATTTGGCTCTTAATAGGAAGTATCTGGAGTATGCGCACCATTAGGCAGCCAGTGAGCAACTTCTCTGCACAACTTGAATCTTCTCATGTCCATACTCTTGCTCCTGTCCTTGGCCTGCAATGGCAGGAATTCTAAAAACTTTGGCCTAGAATTCCCTCTCTTGTTCCATTTTTCTGCCTCTTGAAATCATCAAGACAGTTAAACACCATGTCTGTCATGGACACCTGTGGGCTTGCCTGCCTGGAACCGCTCCTTCTAATTACCAGAAATATTATTCTCCTCCCAGGCAAGACCTTCCCCCTCTCTCCACTCTGAGCCCAGCTATCCACATGGCTGCCAAAAAGCAAACAAATAAACAAACAAAACATATTTCTTGTTTTAAACTAGCCAGGGTCGGTTTTGTCATGCACTTGCTGCCAAGTTAGTCCTGACTTCCTCTTTTCAAAGCTTTTCCTATACACATAAAACTGTAAATTGTCGCATCTGAACACCTGTAGTTATGTGTTTATTCCTGTCTTAAAGTGCTTATTTCAAATTAACCAGTAATAAAGTTATTTGTGTCTCTCTTTCCTAATAAATTAGAAGTTCCTTGCAGAAGGAACCTGATTCTTTCACGTTCTCTAATATCAAGCATGTTGTCTTCTTTGCACAGAGTAGGTATTTACTTAACAAATGATGTTAAATAATGTAACGTCTGTCAAAATATTAAAATGAACAGAAAATTACAGAGGGTTTTCTCTACCTTCCAATAAACACAAGTAGAAATGCAAATTTGATGACACACTAGTCGATTACTATGAAAATGACATATGTAATCCTTTTCCTATCATCTGGACCCTCCCTTGACAGTATTGATGCTGGAGCAAAGGGCACATGTCTGCCTGTTGAATAATGGTTTAGTTAATATGAGGTTTGCGGTATCTGTGTGACTTGAGCCATGGCATAACCAAATTCATCTAATAACCTGTGTTATGACAAGGCCTATTAATTTGTTTTTTAAGAACTCATTGGATTTAAAATTTCCTGAGAGCTCATAAGACAAAACTTTCGAAAATATATTAATTTTTGTGGTGTTTCAAGTGAAGCGCCAATTTAAACAGGTACAGCGAGTATGGTGTTTACATATATGGGCAATCTCAGTTCAGGGAAATGTACGTTTTATTTTATACGTGCTGGTAGCTGTCATGGTCATGCCACAGCTGTTAGAAATTACAGGTTTTCAGTAGCAAGCATCAGCCATCACTGTAATTATTATTATTTTATCAAACACAATCACAGGGAGTATTTTAGGCTGACAAAAGCCTTCTAGGTCTTTGTTTATTCATTGCACCATATATTCTGCACTCCACACCGAATGAGTTAAAGTTCTCTTCCTCCTGATTTAAAACCTACTATTAGAGAAAGCAAAGGTTCCCATCTTTTACACACAGTGAGATTGGTGCCTAGATGGAAAGCACACTAATCTTGGAGTGTAAGTAAAAGAATGCACAACCTGAGCACCCTTATTCCATGTGCTTTAGGCAGCATTCCCACATGCAACGTCAAGTGAAAACGCCAGGCTGAATGAATTTAAAACCTAAGATACAAGGCTAACCGCTCAAGGAGTTCAAGCTTTCTATCTGAGCAGCGAGGCCCAGCAAAAGCTGCCATCTCTGTGGCCTGGATGTTTCACCTTTGATACTGAAAGATTATTCTGTGAAAAACTGATCATGGAACCAAAAACAAAACCAAACTTGCTGCCTTGGAGTCAGTTCCGACTTACAGTGACCCTACAGGACAGAGTAGAACTGCCCCATAGGGTTTCCAAGGAGGGGCTGGTGGATTCGAACTGTCAACCTTTCAGTTAGCAGCCAAGCTCTTAACCACTGAGCATCATGGAACAGAGGGACATTGTTCTTCTTTAAACTCTCCAGTGAGTGTGTGGAAGAAGAGCTAGGTACAGGCAGACAGCCTGGTGATAGAGTGCCCAGGAGAAATTAGACAGAGGACAATAACCACTCGCTAGAGAAGAACCACTGCTGGGCAAAGTACCAGTCAACTGGGGACTGGATTATTTGAGAGGGGCATTTCTAGCAATCTAGCTTGCAACCACTGTCACCAGCAAGCATTTTCAATCATATATTACATACACATTAATACAACACATACTTTTATTGCCCTATTATGCCAAGCACGGGGTAGGAGGATAACACAGGATTCATTTCTTAGGTCATTATTCAGAGGTAAAACAGATGTCTATAATCACTTAATGAGTAAAACAGAAAAGAAAAGAAAAAATCAGAGATCTAAAGTCTTCACATTACATTTTGCAAAGAAACATTAAATGTTTCCAGGAAATGGTGTGAAGTCTCTCTGGAGTTAATGTTACAGGAAGAGAGTGACATCATCATCAAAGGTTGTGATGTAGCATTCACTTATAATATGAAGTTGGGTGCTAATATTTGGCTCATAAAATCCCAAACCCATGAATAACAAAACAAGTTACCATCCTAACATGGTTTTTTAAAACGTGAAGCACATTTTCTACATGCTTTTCCATTATCAACCAGGTACTATTCTTCTAGTAGCACTCAAAAGAGTTTTACCCTTAAAGTTAATAAATGTTTAAAAAGATGAAATTTTATTTGTGTACCTAACACAGAACTAAGGAATAAACAATCTGTCTGTACTATATGTTGAAATGCCAAAATAATACATTAGCCTTATTACACGAGTTGTCACTGAGTTGAAGCTGACTCATGATGGCCTTATATATGTCAGGGTAAAACTGTTCTAGGGTTTTCAATGGCTGATGTTTTGGAAATAGATCACCAGGTCTTTCTTCTGAGGCACTCTGGGTGGACTGGAACCTCCAAGCTTTCAGTTAGTGGCCAAGCATATTAATTGTTTGCACCACATAGGGACTTCAAGCCTCGTCTTAACAGTATGTTAAAATATAACATGTATCATTACTGTCCAAGCTTATACTTGCTATTATTATTTGCTCCTTTTAAAAGACTCACACTTAATACCATAGCCGTACTCAAAATAGAAAGTTCTATTTGAAGCTCAGTTGCTACGTAAACCAAAGCTCTGTCTACTTAGAAATTACAAACTTGGCCTGTAGTTGGAGAAGGATGGTTCTCAGAGAAATCATACTTTAACTCTATTAATCTTAGTAGAACAGAGATAAAAGTCCAATTACGGTCATCTAGTCTGTCTTTTCAGTGTTAAATTGAAGAGCTATTCTATAAGGTCACACTTGAATATTTAACCCAGTCAAATTTTCTCCTTTTATTTTCACAGTCCAGTAGTCTCACCATTAATTTTCCCTGAAAATTAACCTGTTGACATTTTTCCAAATGATCCTCTTCTAAAATTAGCAATTATAATCCTTCTTTGTTTTTTAATTTAAAAATCTATTTAAAGGCTTTGAAAAGTAAAATTTGCACATCCTAAAAGTAGACATCAATAGCATTCTCTTGGTTTCAGAAAAAGATTGCTAGAACCTGATTTGCTAGAAATAGGAAATATATCAAAACTTACATAAAGCGTCTAGAAAGAAACAAATGGAAGACGTCAACCCCTTCCAAAGTATATACTGAAATATAAAAACACTTCAAAGAAAAAAATAGCATAACTTTTAAAGATAAGCAGTCAGCAATGAGAAGGGGTTTAGCTATATATTACTCCATCTATATAAAGAAAGATGCAACAAATATCCAAAGGGCCTCAAGATATGAAATCTTTATTGTTGAAAGTTTGATGAGATTCAAACCCTGTGGAGAGGAGTTGCAAAACCAATTTGTTAAATCACAGTAAATCTGAAATAAGTACTCAAATCTGCCCAGAGCATCAGGAACAAAAATCAGATCCTTCCTCCTTTTATACAGTTGGAGGACAGGTACTGTACATCACTTCTTTAAGCCTCTCTTCCTATGATAGCATACACAGAAATCCCTGCACAAAAGAGGGCAAAGCACATATCATGGCTGCCTTACGCTACAGTAAAACCAGTTGCTGACAAGTCAACTCTGACTTATAGCAACCCCATATGTGTCACAGTAGAACTGTGCTCCACAGGATTTTCAGTGGCTGATTTTTTGGGAGTAGATTGCCAGGCCTTTCTTCTGAGGTGCCTCTGGGTGGACTTGAACCACCAATCTTTCAGTTAGCATCCAAGCATGTGTACTGTCTGAACCACTCAGGTCATAATACCATGCACAGCTAATCATAATCCCATGTGCAGAGAAGGGACGAAAACACCACCATCTAAGAGAGATAAGCAGAGGAATCCCATTCAGACAACATAAGAATGTAAGAAGATGAGGGTATTCTTTTTTTCCCCAATGATATTATTTCGCTGCTGAAAAATGCTTGAAAGGGCACAACTATTTTTAGAGCCATTGGAAATATTTGAATTGCACCAGATATTAAATGACATTATGGAAGTATTGTTAATTTTCTTAGGTGTGCTGATACTGTAATTATGTATGAGAATGTCCTTAAACTTAGGAAATACACACTGAAGAATTCAGGCATAAGTTCTAGAAAAAGACAGTAATAAAGAAAAAATAGTAAACCAAATTTAGTAAAATATTAACAATTGCTGAACCCAAATGAAAAGCTGACAATTTTCAAAATAAACTGTCAAGAAATTGCACACTAGAAAAAACATCAGGCTTTGTGGATCCAGATTCCACCACTTTAGCCTTTTGCTGTTATGTGTGGTGAAAGCTGAATGGGAAGTGTGGTGAGACCAGAGGGACAGAGTAGCTGAGCTGAGGGACTCAGGGGAAAAGTGTTGTGTTGCGGGTTGGAGGATGAGTAATTGAGCTTTTAAACAGATTCTAAATGAGTAATGGAATGCATATGTATGTTGCTAAGACAGAATGCAACATAAAGAGGCCAAGTCAGAAAGAACAGTACCAGCTCTAAAACACTTTTTGTTTCTTTAGCCATGTTATACATATTGCTCATTTATAAATATTAATTGCATATATGCTTGAAAATCAATGTCTAAATCTTACGCTGTAATCTCACCAAACTTTTAGGAACAGTAGATTAAAGCATTAGCTAAAAAAAATCCATAAATGCTCCAAGAGTGGGTTTTAAAATGACAGGGGTATTCTTCACAGTTCACCTAGGGGGAGATGCAAAATTAGTGGGTATTTCGTTTCATTTATTCATCTGTTCATTCAACAAAAGCTTTACTGGGTTTTAGGAACACGTGTGCACATAACTTCTACCTCTCTTCTTTTTTCTCTTCCCAGACTTTGCTTATACAGGCCTCCACCATCTTGTATTTCCTTACTTGTAAATAGGGCCATCCACTGATGACTGTAATTCTAGGAACCTCTCTCATCTAAACCTTGATAAGACATATGGACTTTATGGTATCTTTGGCTGCAAGATGTTGGAATGACCAGAATCACCTAGAAAATGTCACAAGGTGCCAAAACTTTACACAAAGAAGATATATTCTATGAGACTCACTAGGACAAATATCTGAACTGGAGAACTGGGAGGGACAAAGGTCACATTTTCAGGCTTATTCTTCCAAATAACTCTTTCTCTATGTCCATACAGGAAGGAGAGCTTTTATGATAATGGCCAGGGGGTGCTGATTTGAGAAGGGATTGTGAAAGATTTCACAATGTGGGCAGACAGCATGGCATAAAACTTTATAAAACTGCCTTGCTTGGAGCACAGCTTAAATACCATTTTTCTTGCATCCATGATGCAGTTTTACACCAAGGTTAAAATTTTTCTAAGACTTTGCAAACCACACAGGTCTCTGTCTTCTGTACGTTATTCTAGGATCCCAAGGAAGTCATATTGGCTAAGGGCAGAAGAGAATCAGGAAGCAACAATATCTTTGACATCAAAGGGGAAGATAAATGCCTAATCATATGTGTAATTTCTCAACTGCTCACAACCCCCAGTAAAGCACGTCTCATGGATAGCTTAAGCTTTCACACAGCATAGTGGCTGGATTCCAAAAGTGAGTGTCCCAGGAGAGCCAAGTGGAAACTCTATCACTTTTTATGACCCAGCTTCAGGAGTTACATAGCATAAATTCCACTGTGGTTACAAGCTCACCTAAATTCAAGGAGGAAACAGAGACCTCTGCCTCTTAGTAGGAAGAGTACTGAAGTCATATTATAAGTGTGTGGGATAGGAGTACTACTGTGGCCATTTTGGAAAAATACTCCCATAATAGGATTTTTAGAGGTAGAGTGGCATGCTAGTTTGTCTGTTTGCAAGTTGGCATCATCCTTGCTCTGTCTACATTGTCTTCTGCATTGTAGAGGCATAAGTCTGAAAATATATTTTTCAGAATCTCTTTCTCCATGGCTTCTGGATTAGATTTCCCCCTGCGACACACTTGCAGGAAACTTGGAAAGGAAGAAGAGAAACAGAAGGCATTCTCTAAGCAGTAGCTGCTGGCAGCAGCTGAGGTCAGCAGCAGCAGCTTCTCTTAGTTTCCGGAGGTTTTCCTGAGAAACATTCACTGCAGTACCTGGGATCGTTAGTGGGAGTTTCACTGTGATCCTTGAATTTCCAAGTTTCCTGAAAATAGCATTCTTGATCTTTGCTCCCTCAGTTCTTCCAATGGCTGCATATGCCTTTAATTCCTTTTATTAAAACTCTTTTTACTCATCCTGTTTAGTGGTTACTAATTCTTGACCAAATCCTGGTTGATATAGATGGGCTTTAGAATCGCTTGATTCTGCTGCTCAATGTTTTCATCAAGGATGGCAGTTTTTTTCAGTTTCTCTAGATAACATGTCCATTGCTGACTAGGCCCTAACAAGTTGATGGAAACACTTAAGTCAATACCTTTTGTTGAGGTTTATTATCCAGACTGTATTGTTGCTACACAGTGGGGAAGGAGTGGAATGAATTTTAAGGCAACAACCATAGTGTCCTCTATGCCTTCCTTTATTATTTTTTTTTCTTTGTATATTTTCCAGACTATTCTCACACATTTATTCTTTTCATGTGAAATTTAGAGTCATGATGTCAGATTTTGTTTTTAAAAATTGAGAACTTAAAAATATTGTATTTAAGCATGTGGATTAATGTCAGGATAATTTTTTTTCCTTTTTTTTAATTTTTTATTGTACTTCAGGTGAAGGCTTACAGAACAAATAGTTTCTCATGAAACAGTAGTACACATATTGTTTTATGACATTGGTTAACAACCCCACAACATGTCAACCCTCTCCCTTCTTGAACTTTTTTTTTTTTTTTTTTTTTTTTTTGGTGAAAATACACATAGCCAAAGATACACCATTTCAAAAATTTCTACATGCACAGTTCAGTGACATCGACTATGCTCTTTCAATTGTGCTGCTCTTCTCACTTTAGATGAAGGCTTACAGAACAAAATAGTTTCTCAAATTTCAGGATAATTTAAGTATTTGAAATCTTGAGGTTTTTAATCAAGTAATGTATTTTTTTATTCACCACAAAGTTCTACAGTCATTTTTACATAGATTCTGGCCATTTGTTATTGTTGCTGTTGTTAAGCTTAGTCTTAAATATTACGGTAGTTCAGCAAGCAACAAAAGAGAAAAGGCGCTGGCTTCATGGAGCTTATAATCCAATGGGGGGAAAAAAAAGATATAAATGAACAAATAAATTAGTTTATTTCTCACATGATATGTTCTGTGATGAAAATGAGAGAGATGAATTAGATGAAGTGAGAGGAGCGGGTTATAAGTAAAACTTTAGTTATCAGTGATGACAGAAAGCTTCTTCAAGGAGGTTAAGTTTGAGCTGACGCTTAAATGATGATGAGGAGGCAGCCTTGCAACTAAAAATATACATTGACTATTTTATCATTAGTATTATTTTTAATGAAAGCAGAGGTTGCTGAACACACTTGGTTCGGGGATGAAGAAGACTTTACCTACTTTTCATTCTAGGCTGGAAAGGAAGACACTGAACCTGTAAACATACAAAGGAAGAAACTGTCCATAGAATAAGAGAAGGACAGTTTTCCAATTACTTTCTATGGGAAAATATTTATTTAAATGTTTTAGTCAAAGCAATCTTACAATGTACTAGAGTTCAAATACTGGATGCTGATCATAAATTTGAATAAGAAATGGACCTTTCTCTTGAGGAACTTACAGCCTAGAGGGCACTTCAACAGTCTTTCTTTTTTTTTTTTTTTTAATGAAATGGTAATATGAAAGAGAGGTTGTAGGCTTTACCCAATTTGGAGCCCTAGTGGTGCAGTGCTAACCATAAAGTCGGCAGTTCAAATCCATCAGCCACTCCTTGGAAACCCTATGGGGCAGTTCTACTCTGTCCAATAGGGTTGCTATGAGTTGGAATCAACTCAGCAGCAAGGAGGGTTACTTAATTTGGTGTTTGCCCTTGGTTACTGAGAGGTAATTCTAAACCTTTGGAATTTCCTGAGCAATTTGAGTGCCTTTTTTATCTATTGGCCTCCAGGCCACACCTGAGAGTTTATGCTAATGAAGTGACTCAGGTAGGGGCTGGCCAGACCAGAAAGACCACCTTATGATATCAGTTGACCTCAGGGGAGGTGGTTGATTTAATCAATCATGACTATGTAATGAGGCCCCAATAAAGTTTCAGGACCTAGAAGCTCCATGGGCTTCTTGGTTGGTGAAAGGCACAGATGCATGTGAGAAGGTAGCATGTACCTTTTTGAGACATGGAAGCTCCATGTTAGGAACCCTCCCAGACGTCGCTTCATTTGTATCCTTTTTGCTGTAATAAAACTGTAATCATAAAAAAGAAATAGGATAGTTGTAAGGCAAGGCTAGACCCATACAGCCATTTTTCTTAGTCTCAAGACAGCCCCTCACCCGGCCCATTTCCTAGAGTTCTTTCTTTTCCTCCCCAGAAACTCCTTGAGGACAAACAGCCACCAGCTAGCTGGAATTGGCAGGAACAGGTCCTGCCCTCCATCCTGGCATTCCAGATGACCTTTAGCTCATTAACTGCTTCATGCATGGTAAATTCTCCAACCCTGGGTGGAGAGCTGACATGCTAATGAGCAAAAATGACTAAGTGCCTCCTACGTGAGGAATCGAACCCTAGTTTTAGAAAATGCTTACTCATTCTAAAATATTCCACGCCTGCGCGAGCGCCATTTTGTATTCTGAAACTGATCCTGCCTATTATAAACCAGCCTCAACAAGCTGCCTGTGCGCAGCCCCATCTGTCTCCTTGCTTGGCCAACCAATAAAGTTGCCTTTCCTTGTCTCTACCTCAGTCTCTGTCTTTTTGGCCCTGATGGAGTTATGCTGAGCAGAACCTGGAGTTCTGGCAGCAGTTGTTGTGATCATGTTACTGGGACTGAGGTGATTTTTTTCCATTATATTTTTAATTGATTATTATTCCTGTACAGTATATTGTTAGAGATTAAGCTCTGCAAGCGGGGAGAGAAAAATCCACAGATATCTGCCAGATTTTTTATACAGGAACAGAAACCACAGTGTATGTTACTTCTCAACCTTGGATAGTTGAGTCTTCCAAGAATAAATTAAACAAAAAATACATACCACATGTAAAATAATGCAGCTTTATCCTAAGTGCTGATGTAATATTTGTGCACATGATTAATTGTGTAAAAGAAATTCCACTCTGGCTTTGTGGCCTGATATATTACCTCGCTGCTGTCAGGTAAGTTCTGCCATTTACCCTCTATTTTAGAATCCTATCCATCCACTGATACCAAATCCACCACCCACTGCTGTCAATTCAATTCCATCTCTAAAGAACGGAGTAGAACTGCCCTTATACAGTTCCCATGGCTGTAAATCTTTACGGAAGCAGACTGCCACATCTTTCTCCCGAGGAGCAGCTGGTGGGTTCAAACTGCCAACCTTTCAGTTAGCAAATGAGCACTTTAATGCTTTAACCACCAAAGAGCATAGGTAAATGGCAGCATTCCTTTCTGTCAAATCTGGCTTGACAGTAGAGGGTGAAAACCTCCAGTGAGTTTTTCAAAAATGCAAAGTGTATTTATTTCTTGGAGCCTTAATGAAGTTTTCTCCTGGTCCTGCTGTGGAATGTAGTCAGCTGACGGGTTCTTTGATCTCACAAGGTAAAATCAGTCAAACATTTTCCTTCCTCAAGTCTTCAAATCCTTTTCTTAATACTCTGTCAAGGCAATTCCAGTATCTCTACCTCATTAACTATAGGCCATTGTTGTGTCCAGGCTTCAAGAAGCTATCCCAGAAGCATATTAGAACCAGTTCCATGTGTCCTTGCCAGGACATTAAACCCCGGGACACACAGGAGAGTGCTCCCTTGTTAATACATTCTTCTTTATTCAATCTGATACACTCCCTTCTCTGGCCAATTCCCTCCAGCTCTACTCTCACATGTGTTTCCCCAATTCCAGATGGTACACAGTAGTCAGAACTTACAATTCTTTTGGTGAGTACATTATTTCCTCCTGGGTTGTGCTATCATCCTGACCTTAATTAATGATTTTGAGTCAACTGGGAGGGGGCAATGTTGAGAGGATAAGCATCATTTGTGAGGAAGCCAACACAGGTGATGTATTTATAGGTCTCCAGTGGGACTTTGAAATGATTTTGTTCCAGTTGGAACCCCTGCTGAGAATCTGCATTTCTAACAAGTTCCCAGGCAATGCTAATGTTGCTGGTTAGGGATCAATTCTGTGAATCACTGATAGAGTAGTTGTTCTAAAAATTTATTATACATAAGAATCACTTGGTGATCTTATTAAAATGTAAATTCTGGTTCAGTATACCTAGGGTGGAAATGCAATTTCTCAGCAGGGGCTTAAACTGGAAAAAATCGGTTCAAAGCCCTGATCTCCCAGCAAAGGGAGGCAGCTCACTTCCAGAAAGACAAAAGAAGCTGCTTTTTCTAATCTGTGGGGTTCAGAGTAATCTGCAAATTCAAAATTCTTAGACTCATCCATTCAAATGTCCCTGTACCAGGTCCCAGAGTTTCAATCAATCTTTTCCTATTAGAGCCTTGGCTTTGGCATGTGACCTACTGAGTTTGTACATTAAGCCTATCTTTTACTTTTTTTGTCCTTGACAACAAGAGGTAAAGTTCTCTTAACCTTTATAATTCAGATTTTCTGACATTTACAATGTGCCCTGAGTTGATGGTTGGATAACCTAAGTCTATCAGTTTACTTTGTGAAGGCTTCTAAATTTATTAAAATAAGCCAGCCAACTCCACAGTCTTTTTAATTCATTGCTCCCATACTGTTTAAGTGACAATCCAAAACACAAGCTTCTTCCTCACCTTCCTTATGTACCTCATCCTAATACACCTCTGTTCCCTGTTAAGTCAGTAATTATGATGCTATTACCTGCCAGGTGTCATTAGAATCCCTCTTTCCACCAGTAGTATGGTCCTTTTGCCATCAGACTGCAAGTTGTCCAAATTCAAGATCCTAACCTAATGATTTGCTTTCCCGGGCCATTCCTGGTACCAACCATCTTGTTTGGATTCTCCTCAGAAGTAGAGCTTAGAGCCTGAGACAAGTATCTCTATGCAGTTAGTTTATTTTGGGAACTCATCCAAGGTAACTGGAGAGTGTTGAATGGAAAGAGTAAAGAAGAAAGGAAGGAACATCGATCGAAGAGTACATAACTGAGCTGGTTTAGAATGTGCTTCAGAATTATCATCCCAAGATTTAGAAGGGAAGACTATGTATCAATTGGCTACCATCTCCCATGGTTCAAGGATTGTCCAAACGCAATGTTTTCCACACTTTGCTGCATGTTAGAATCACCCGGGAGCCTTTTAAAATCCTGATGCCCAGGTCACACACATCCCATACCAATTAAATCAGAATGTCAGGAGTAGAAATAGTTTTTAAAGATCCCCAGGTGATTCCAATGTGTAATATAGTTTGGGAACAACTATCCCAGGAAGTACTAGAAAATATTAACTCCTTTCCAGTTCAAGGTATGTGTATGCATCAGGATGACCGACCAGGTTCCCACAGGGAGTTCTATTTAACAATGACAGAAAAGCCCCAGAAAGCAAACAATCCAGGGTGAAGCTGAGGTGAGGTGGTTTCAGGTTCTATTTGTGTGTAGTCAGTTGCTGAAGTAACAGCTACAGCACAAAGGTAGATTAAGAAGTTGTGAGGCAGAGTTCAATAAGTATCTGACAAACTGATGAAGCATGTAAGGTAAATTTTGGTTGTGAGGTAAGCTGTCAGTCCATTAGTAAAGACTTAATGAAAGAGAGCAGCGTACAGTTGAAGTGACAATAAATACAATCAAGTGTGAAAGGAACAGGCAGGCTCTACTTGTGAATTGACTGCTTTCTAAAGTGAAAGGGCAGAGCAAATATCAAGGCAACACAAAAAGGTAATATTTACTCAAACCTGTAATAGACTCTTTTCTATGTTGTTGTTACTGTTGTTAGGTGCCGTCGAGTCAGTTCCAACTCATAGTGACCCTACATATAACAGAATGAAACACTGCCTGGTCCTGCGCCATCCTCACAATCATTGCTGGGTTTGAGCCCATTGTTGCAGCCACTGTGTCAATCCATCTGCTTGAGGATCTGCCTCTTTTTCACTGACACTTTACCTTACCAAGTACGATGTCCTTCTCCAGGGACTGATCCCTCTTGTTAACGTGTCCAAAGTACGTGAGATGAAATCTCACCATCCTTGCTTCTAAGGAACATTCTGGCTATACTTCTTCCAAAACAGATTTTTTCGTTCTTCTGGCAGTCCATGGTATATTCAATATTCTTTACTAACACCATAATTCAAAGGCATCAATTTTTCTTCGGTCTTACTCATTGTCAGTTTTCGCATGCATATGAGGCGATTGAAAATATCATGGCTTGACTCAGCCACACCTTGGTCCTCAAAGTGACGTCTTTGCTTTTTAACACTTTGAAGAGGTCTTTGGAGAAGATCTTCCCAATGCAGTATGTTGTTTGATTTCTTGACTGCTGCTTCCATGGGTGTTGATTTTGGATCCAAGTAAAACAAAATCCTTGACAACTTCTATCTTTTCTCTGTTTATCATAATGTTGCTTATTGGTCCAGTTGTGAGGATGTTTGTTTTCTTTATATTGAGGTGTAATCTGTACTGAAGGCTGTAGTCTTTGATCTGCATTGGTAAGTGTTTCAAGTCCTCTTCACTTTCAACAAGCAAGTTTTGTGTCATCTGCATACCACAAGTTGTTAATGAGTCTTCCTCCAATCCTGATGCCCTGTTCTTCTTTATATAGTCCAGCTTCTCAGATTATTTGCTCAGTTTATAGATTGAATAAGTACGGTGAAAGGATACAATCCTGACACACACCTTTCCTGATTTTAAACCACGCAGTATCCCTTTGTTCTGTTCGAACGACTGCCTCTTGGTACAGCTTCCACATGAGCACAATGAAGAGTTCACAATTCCCATTCTTTGAAAGGTTATCCATAATTTGTTATGATCCACACAGTCAAATGCCTTTGCATAGTCAATAAAACACAGATAAACTTCTTTCTGATATTCTCTGCTTTCATTCAAGATCTATCTGACATCATCAGTGATATCCTTTGTTCTACATCCTCTTCTGAATTCAGCTTGAATTGCTGGCAGTTCTGTCAGTGTACTGCTGCAACCGCTTTTGAATTATCTTCAGCAAAATTTTCCTTGCATGTGATATTAATGATATTGCTTGATGGTTTCCACATTCTGTTGGATTACTTTTCTTTGCGATGGGCACAAACGTGGATCTCTTCCAGTCAGTTGGCCAGGTAGCTGTCTTCCAGATTTCTTGGCAAAGATGAGTGAGTGCTGCCAACATTGCATCTGTTTGTTCAAATAGCTCAACTGGTACTCTGTCAATCCTTGGAACCTTGTTTTTTATCAATGCTTTCAGTGCAGCTTGGACTTCTTCCTTCAGTACCATAGGTTCTTGATCATATGCTACCTCTTGAAATGGTTGAACATTGACCAATTCTTTTTGGTATAATGACTCAGTGTATTCCTTCTCTCTTCTTTTGAATATTAAAGGATTCTTTTCTATGTAGGATTCATTAAATCACCAGAGATCAAATCTGAACTAATGAAAAACTAGCAAAATCGTTACCATGGAGCAGTTCTTCTGATAAGCTTGGCATTAAAAGATTAGGAAATGACTAGAAGAATAGGTATTTGGGGACTTTAAGTAGCTATGACTTGCCCAACAATTTCAAATCCAAGTTAAAACAGAGAAGTAAAAAAGAAGCCAGATTAGAAAAATAACTAGATTCACAACCCACTAGATTTTCCCTGGTAAGTCCCTAATTAAAATGATCCCATTGCATAAATATTGTCAGTCAAAAGAAGAGAAAAGAGGTTGGTTCCAGCAGAGTGGCATAAGCACCCTACAGCCTATAGCCCCCTCTGATTAAAAGTAAAAATTCTAATTAAAACACAAAAAACAACTACCAACTATCTTTCTAAGACTTCTCCAAATAAACAAAAGCTGGCAGATCGTTCAGCAGAATCAAAAACTTGGAGATGCAACCTATATATATATATTTTTTTTTTTTTTTTTCCTCTCCCAACTCTACCCTAAGGGGGGCCTGGTTGCCAGGTGGCACGTCATTGTGGGCATTTAAAACTCTAACAGAAAACTCATATTTCTGGCAAGAAGAATCAGGAAAAGAATTACAGCTGGATAGATAGTTAGAGGGAGAGAAGGTTAAAGGAGAAAAAGCTGAAGGGGATTGCTTATTGTTGTACATAGATCCATTCAAAGCTTAGCCAAATCCATCAATAATGTATTCGTAAGACATACTCAAAACAATAAGGACAGGCTTAGAGAATTTAGTGAATTTGAATGACTGCCCACAGAAGACACAAAAAGAATTTGTGGAGTGAACTGAACTAGGTTGATTACCTGCTAAAACAAAAACAATAATATTTTCCATAGGACTATACTAGGACTCAGACACTGAACAATACAACATTCATAATGTCCAGGATACAATCCAAAATAACTTGACATAAAAAGAAACAGAAACATGTGACTAAATATCAAGAAAAAAGATAATCAAGACATGCCAAGTCTGAGATGACCTAGATGTTAGAACTATCTGTCAAAAATTTTAAAGCAGCTTTTATAACTGAGCTCCATGAGATAAAGGAAACATACTTGAAATGAATGAAAAGATAGGCATTTCTCAGCAGCAAAACAGAAGAACACAATGAAAAGTTTAAAATTAAAAAATACAATATATGAAATTTTTAAAAAGCTAGAATAACCAAGGCAATTTTAGAATATAAGAACAAAGTTGGAGGGCTACCTGATTTCAAGGCTTACTATAAAGCTACAGTAATCAAGACAGTTTGATATTTTGGAAAATCTGTTCCATAGGTCTGTTCTATAGAACAATGGAACAGAAAAGAAAGTCAAGAAATAGACCCATACTTATATGGTCGATTGAATTTTTACAAAACAGCCAAGGCGATTCAGTGAAAAAAGGAAGTCTTTGGAACAAATAATGCTAGATAAACTTGATATCTAAATAGGGAAAATAAAAGGAACATCAACAATTACCTCACAAAATACTAAACTTTATTCAAAATGGATCAAAGACCTAAATTTAAAGTCTAAAACATAATGTTTTTAAAAGAAAACATGGGGGAAAATTTTTGCTTTCTTGGAGTATATAAAGCATGAAACATAAAAGAAAAAAAATGATAAATTGGACTTAATCAAAATTAAAACCTATTCTTCAAAAGGTGAGTAGTATTACTAGATATACTTGGTTGAATCTCAAAGGCATTATGCTAAGTGAAAGAAGCCTGTCTCTAAAGGTTACATACTGTATGATTTCATTTATATGATATTTTCAAAAGAAAAATCTACAGTGATGGAAAACATATCAGTAGTTGCCAGGGGTTATGAGTGGGAAGAGGGTGACTATAAAGTGATAGCTTGAGGGAGTTTCCTGGAGTGATGGACTGTCTTTTATCCTTGATATGATGGTAGTTTCACAAATCTACATGTGTATGAAGATTCACAGAACTTTTTGAGTTAATTTTACTGTAGGATCACTTAAAAAAAAAACAAAAACAAACTGTTCCTCAGGGTTGATATCCTAACGAATACCTCTACCCCATTCCCATTAACTGTGTAGGAGTATCTCTTTATTTTTATTGCTTTTAAATCTGAGAAGTAAAAAATTGAATTTTAATATTTTGATCTGTATCTCTCTAATTATAACACTAGTGTCTTTTCATATGTTGATTGGCAATTTATTGTGCTGTTGTTTTGCTTTGTTTAGAGGAAAGTGTGTGTGTGTGTGTGTGTGTGTGTGTGATGAGGTAGGGGAAGTTTCCTTGTTAACTTCAGGTTTAAATTCCTTGTTCATTTTTCCTGATTTTTATATTGCTTTGTATAATCTCTTTATAAAATAAGTAAATCTGAAAAAGTTGACATTTAATTTGGCATATTGTAGAAAACATTAGTGGGTATAACTGGAGTTGAGATTAGAAACATTATTATATTTTTTTCTAAGATTGCAGATGTTATAGATTGAACTGAGTCTCCCAAAAATGTGTGTCAACTTGGCTAGGCCATGATTCCCAGTATTGTATAGTTGTCCTCCATTTTGTGATCTGATGTAATTACCCTATGTGATATAAATCCTAACCTCTATGATGTTAATGAGGTAGGATTAGAGCCGTTATGTTAATGAGGAAGGACACAATCTACAGGATTAGGTTGTATCTTAAGTCAGTCTCTTCTGAGATGTAAAAGAGAGAAGTGAGCAAAGAGGAGAGGAGCCTCCTACCATCAAGAAAGAAGAGCCAAGAGCAGAGCACCCTTTGGACCCAGGGTCCCTGCACTGAAAAACTCCTAGATCTAGAGGACAATTGATGATAAGGATCTTCCCTCAGAGCCAACAGAGAGAGAAAGCCTTCCCCTATTGCTGGTGTCCTGAATTAGGGCTTCTAAACTGTGAGAGAATAAATATTTGTTTGTTAAAGCCATCCACTTGCAGTATTTCTGTTTATAGCAGCACTAGATAACTAAGACAACAGATGATCCTGAATATCATACTAAGGAATTCAGATATTTGGTAATCAGAGCCCAGTTGACATTGATCTGTATTTTCAAACCAAGACATCAGAATTTCTGGCATGACCACTGAGCTAGATTTGGGGGCTGAAATCAATTTGATAGGCATTTATTAAATCTAAGTGTAAGAGGAACCATACCTGACTACCAATACCTTCAAAGGATATGAATAGGCAACATAAGAAGGAAAATTGCAATTCAATTAATTGCATTGATTAAGCTCATGTCCCTGAATACAAAGAAATGTTCCTCTATATGGTACTGCCACTGGACCATAAATTGCAAGAGTGAAGCGACCTCTTGTTAATAATCCTCACTGCTAATGTGAATGTGAATTTGACCTTTAGCCAGATTAGTGTTCCCTGCTCGTATTCTCCCAACATCCTCTGTACTTCTTTCCAGTGCTTATCTAGTATGTTTTCATGTGCCATTGAGTTGATTCCAACTCATAATGACCCTATAGGACAGAGTAGAACTGCCTCACAAGTCGGTAAATCTCTATGGAAGCAGAGTGCCACATCTTTCTCCCACAGAGAGGCTGGTAGGTTCGAACCGCCAACCTTTCGGTTATCAATCAAGCACTTAACCACTGAGCCAGCAGGGCTCCTTTTATCTAGCATCCCCATCGCTGCCGAGTCGATTGGTAAATGATATCTAAAGCTTTTTTTGAGAAAAATAAAAATGGATATCCTCTTCCATTGATTAATCAGTATTTCAACCACCACTCTTCGTTGTTGTCTAGATGAAGGATCTTATTTTAGACTATTTTTTTTTAATCTAGATGGAGTTTTAGTATCTTCAGAAGCTATTGGACTAGAGTATTATTCTTTCTATTTTGACTTTTGTCTGGGCAGAGGTGGACCAGGCAAGACGGTAGGAGGAATATTACAGTCACCTACACTTCACTTTGAGCCCTGGTGGCACAGTGGTTAAGAGCTCAGCTGCTAACCAAAAGGTCAGCAGTTTGAATCCACCAGCCACTCCTCGGAAACCCTACTCTGTACTATAGGGTTGCTATGAGTCGGAATTGACTTGATGACAATGAGTTTGGTTTGGTATACTTCACCTCCAAATGAACACTGTGTTGTCAGCTGTGGCTACTAAAATAGATTGGACATGAATCTAAATCAAATTCTAAATCAAAATAAAATTAGTTCATTCTGGCCAACTAATATACTCATATTTAACCATCTCCCCCACCCCCCACCCCCACTGCCATCTAGTCCTTTCCAACTCATAGCGACCCTATAGGACAGAGTAGAGCTGCCCTATAGGGTTTCCAAGGAGCGGTTGGTGGATTCGAACTGCCGACCTTTTGGTTAGCAGCCAAGCTCTTAACCACCACACCACCAGGGCTCTTATTTAACCACAAAATTAACAAAATGAAATAATCTGTATTTTTTCAACTAAAAGAATAAAACACCAACAAAACATGTTTTCTTCTTTAAAATTCTGTATAATAATATGATTAAATACACTCTCTCCCCATATTCCATGTAAATTAGGGTAACTGAATGTTTGGGGAGTACGTTCAACCTAAATATTAACTAGGGAAGTGAGTTACTTGCAGTTTGTATAAACAACTTATTTAGGCATAATGTTTATTTCTAAGTAGTAAAGTAATGATATAAAACTCTTTGGAGCTGAATTATACAACCCTCTATAATGTTCGCCATTTTAGAGTATATTACTTTTCCCCTCCTGTAAACATTTTTAATGAAGAATTTAAATGCATGCAACCATATGTCTCTTTTCCAAGCAACAACTCCTCAGAGGAAACAAAGTCCCCAGTGATCAGTTAGCTTATGCATTAAATAAAATACTATCCTAAGGAAGACTCACACTAGAACACTTACCGTATAACGTAGTCTTTCCTATATTTCATGTAAATATAAACCCTAGACTATTTATATAATTGTGTCATTCATAAAGTAATAATTAAATATTTTTTAATAAAAAATTACTTTCAAGATTAGATCCATATCCAGGCAGTAAGCGCATGGGATGATGATCCACAAAGGAAGATACAGAAAGCATTAAAACTGAAAGAGAAGGCTCTAAAGACCACGTCTTTCAATTTGCTATTACAGACAGACCCCTAAGAGCTCACCATTCTGCCAAGGGTGTGTTTTCTCCTTCAAGCTGTGAACTATATCCAGACCTTGCAAGTAGTGGTCCTTTGGTTTCCCTCACAGCCACCTTCACAAAGCAGGACTACTGTTGCAGATTATTAGACATTTTCTGTTATAAAAACCTTTACATCCATAAAGCAATCCTAGTTTGGACCTTTTCATTTTACAGATGATCCAAATATCGATAGCAAGTGGCAGAATATTTGAGTAACATGTTGCCTTTTCTGGTCAATTTTCAGTCTGATAGAGTTCCTTTCTAAAAGCTATTGAGCTTTTTAACACTGTGATGGTAAAGATTGTGTGTCAACTTGGCTGGGCCATGATTCTCAGTGGTTTAGCAGTTATGATGTAGTTTAACAGTTATGTGAGGTTGTGATTACCTCCATAATGAGATCTGATGTAATGTAATCACCTCCATGATGAGATCTACTATGAGCAGCCAGTCAGTTGGAAGGGAGTTTTCTTGGGGGTGTGGCCTGAATCTAATATATGTGGACTTTCTAGCAAAGTTCACTGGTTATTGCGCCCTCTGGATCCTGCATCTGGCTTGTCATCTGACCTCTGGTACTTGGGACTTGCACTAGCAGCTTGCCTGCTGATTTTGGGATTCATCAGCTTCTGTGGCCTGTGAGCCAGAGGTCTGCCATCTGACCTGCTGATCTTGGGTTCACCAGCCCTGCAGCTACATGTATCCGGAGAAGCCTCCAGCCTGACCCATGGACTTGGGACTTTCCAGATTCTACAACCACATAAGCCATTCCCTTGATATAAATATCTCTCTCCCCGCTCCCTCCTCCTCCCCCTTCCCCTCCATCTCTCTCTAAATATATGTATATACACTTCACTGGTTTTACTTCTCTAGAAAACCCAGCCCAAGACAAACATGTTAATATTTTTCTAACTGGCATAGATATAATTTGATAGTGTGCGTTAAAGTCAAACTTTTTGTTAATTATTTGAGTCTATGTCTGCATCTCAGAAGTGTATCTAATAAAAAAGAAGAGTTAAAAACCTATTCCTCTCTTGATCCACTGAATGTGATGCCTCATAATATTCGTTTATTATCAGAGTATTAATTTCTCAGCCCTTGAAATTATACCACTTTAACAGAAAGATGGCAGGCCCTTGATTTGATTATATTTCTTAAATACAATGTTTATATTGTTGTTATTGAAATTTATTCTTTGTGCAATATGATTGATCTGCCCTGAACTTGTCTCTATATTCCTCCAATTATTATATCATTATGGAATTGTCTAGCATTCTGACTTTCGCCAGATTCCTGTTGTCATATTCATAGTCATTGTATTTCAAGTAATCTCTTTTTAAACACAGTAATATTGAACTCTCTCCACCAAGCATCTGTACTCACATTTTGTTTTTGACATTATATATGTTGGCATTGAATATCATAAATCCTTTTAAACTGAGATTGATAACAATCTTTCTGACTGCTGAGTATCTGGAAGATTGATTAAAGAAAAGCTTGTAAACAGAACATGACAATATCAGCAGAGTTTGCCTGTAATTCAAACAGACCATTAGGCTATTTGGACAAATCAATACTGTAGCTTACATCAACAGAGGGGTTAAAAGAAAGCTCACTGTTAATGAACAATTGGTAAATTGAATACCACTGGCTATATATATATAAAATAATAGAAATTTTCACAAGTTGACATGAGTAATTTTTTTCTGGGTATCATTATCACCAACTGATTTTTTTTCAGAATAAATGCTATATTTTATGTGATGCCCTATAATAATGACAGAATGATGATACATTTTTTCTAGCAGCATTGCCATCTCCGTATTTATTTTTTACTTTGAGCACTGGTAAATTTTATTTGCATAATCTAAGAATATATTAATTTATAATCAATCAGCCATCTACAATTTTATTGCACACATTCTCGTTATTTGAGATGAAAAAATATGGATGCATACTAAGTACAAGCTATAGAAGTACTTACAGTTTATAAGGAAGTAAAGACAAAACAGAAGTATTCACACAGCAAGTAGATAATAATATAATAAAACACTACACAGCTCTAATTGGATAGCATGATTCAGATGATAGGAATGTAGGATTAGTGAGTGAAAGATCAATGTAGGTAGCAGAAGGCACTATGGACTTGATAAAGAAAGAGAGCATTAAGTTTACCACTGAAAATGGAAATATTTTTGAAGCAATAGAAATAACTCAGAAGTGGTGGGAAGGGAGGTAAAAGGATGCTGGGCAGAGGAATCCTAAACAAACATGATTTATAAGGAAAAAATAACCTAGGATAAAACTCCTGCTCAGAGGAGGGGTCAGGAAAGCTGATGATAGGGAACCCAAGGTTGCGAAGGGCCAGTGTTGACATGTCATGGGGTTGTTAACCATTGTTACAGGGCAATATGCGTACTAACTGTTTAATGAGAAACTATTTGTTCTGTAAACATTCATCTAAAGTACAAAAAAAATAAAAAGGATTATCTGTGTGAGATCAAATTGACAATACCAATTCAAAAGGTTTGATGGGAAGCCTAGGGAGCAGTGAGTTGAAGACAATGGGTGATGAAATAATTTGGAAAAGGATAGTGAGAATAGCAGCACAACTGGAAGAATGTAATCAATGTCACTGAATTGTACATGTAAAAACTTTTGAAATGGTGTAACTTTGGCTATGTATATTTTCAACAATAACAAAAAGTTCTCCAGGGTCAAGAAGGGAGAGTGTTAACATGCTGTGGAGTTGTTAACCAATGTCATAAAACAATATGTGTACTGGCTGTTTAATGAGAAACTATTTGTTCTGTAAATCTTCATCTAAATTACAATTAAAAAAAATTTATATATTATAAAAAAATTCTGCTAAGGATGATATACCAGATGTATGAATCATGGACAAATGTACACACAAATCTATTGAGAAATATACACAAGCAGCTTAATGCAATTCACATTTACTGTATTCAATTGTCATTTTAATTACATAGATTAAAACTATTTTTGAAAGATAATGTGGGACAAGGTAGTATATTAAGGTAGAAATTAATTTCACGGCTTCAGTTCTGTTACTCTAAATAGTGATTCCACTGAGATTCACTGGTGTAATTTGAACTCCTTTTGTTAAGCCCATAAGAGTTTAGAATAAAGGATACAGACCTATGAGTTTCAGTGTGTACAGCTGAGATTTTAGATACAGGCACCATGATTTTTCTCTCCAGATTTACCATAGACTCAGCCTGATCACGATATATTATTTTCCTATACTACCCACCTTCATGGTTGGACATTCATGAAAATGACATTGTGGTTGTTAAAGTAGAGGGTCAGTGAAAATGAGGGAAACACTCAATGAGATGAATTGACACATAGCGACAACAATGGACTCAAGCATACCGAAGAGCATGAAGATGTCACAAGACTGGGCAACATTTCATTCTGTTATATGTAAGGTCACCATGAGTCAGACAACTCAATGACAACTAACAACAATAACCTTTCTTTTTATTTACAGAGTAAATAACATCGAATTGCCTATATGGAAATTATATGGATTCAGTTCAGTAAATATTTATTGAACATACTACCTTTTATGTTCTTAGTGCCAAGTATGGTGAGAGATACAAAAGAATCCGTGAGACTTCTCCACCCCAAGGCACACATGAAGTTCAGTAGGTGAGGAGAATGTGGGAATTGAGTTATAAATGAATGCAGGACTTGAATAATCAGGGTTGAGAATTCCAGACAACAGTAAAAACAGGAGCAAAAGAGTAAAGGTAGAAATGATAAGGTGGTGTTAGAAGAAAAATAAGAGATGGATTAGTCAGGGTTCCCCAGAGAAACCAAGACCAATAAGTTATTTAACCAACCTAAAGAATTGGCTCACATGATTGTGGGTGCTGGCAAGTCCAAAATCTATAGATCAGATGGCAGGTGGAAAACTGCAACAGGATAGCAATGTTATACTCTCTGAGGTATAATCCTTTTCCCTCAAGAAACCTGATTTTGCTCTTATGACCATCAACTGATTTGATGAGGCCCACCCACATCATGGAGGGTAATCAGTTTTACTTAAGGTCAGCTGATTTAAACATGTAATAAGTATAAATAATATGTGTAAACTAGTTCATAGCAACAACAAGATCATGTTTGAACAAATAACTGGACACCATAGCCTAGCCAAGTTGACACATAAAATTAAACATCACAATAGGTAAGGCTTGATAGAGTAAGGAGTTCTGTGGTTGAATTGCTAGAGATCACATGGCAGACTCAAGGCTGGAAGTGGATTTTGGAAGTTTGGGAAAACAAATCAATTGAGAAGAAGTAACATACAGTGTAAAAGGCAGATTTTGATCTGAGATTGCAACTTTGGTATTGGTATTATTTTTAAAGGGGGAAAAATGAATAAAATGTATTTCTTTCTTTCCCTCAAAATAATTTAAGAGTGATGAAAGGATCAGAGAAGATTCAATTAAGTATAACCTAAAAGAGTCTGTGGGTTGGAGTTGACCCGAAGACACGGGTTTGGGTTTGGTTTTGGTTTTGGTTTTGGTTTTGAAAAAGAGTCCGTTAAACACCAATAAAAATGTACTGCGAAAAGTATGCTAGCAATTCTAAGTCTTCCGGGTGTGAAGTGTTAGGGGGAGTATAGTTTTAACGAAAACAGAGAGATAGTTTGAAAGATGATAATCAAACCTTTGATCTCAAGTATCTAATTTTCTAAGGTAGTCCTTTCTTCTAATACCCAAATTAGCCATAATTAAAACTTGAACCCTATGTAATTGTGTTGCTGTTTTTGTTAGGTGCCATCAAATTGGTTGTTACTCATAGCGACCCTATGTACAACAGAAAGAAACGCCGCCCAGTCCTGAACCATCCTCACAGTCATGGCTATGTTTGAGCCCATTGTTGCAGCCACTGTGTCAATCCATCTCCTTAAGGGTCTTCCTCATTTTTGCTGACCCTCTACTTTACCAAGTATGATGTCCTTCTCTGGGACTGATCCCTCTTGATATCATGTCGAATTACGTGAGATGAAGTCTCACCATCCTCACTTCTAGAACCATTCTGGCTGTAGTTCTTCCAAGACAGATTTGTTGGTTCTTTTGGCAGTCCATGGTATATTCAATATTCTTCACCAACACCATAATTTAAAGGCATCAATTTTTCTTGAGTCTTTTTTATTCATTTTCCAGCTTTAACATGCACATGAGGCAACTGAAACTACCATGGCTTGGGTCAGGCACATCTTAGTCCTCAAGGTAAACTCTTTGCTTTTAACACTTTAAAGAGGTCTTTTGCAGCAGATTTTCCCAATGCAATATATTGTTTGATTTCTTGACTGCTGCTTCCATGGGCGTTGATTGTGGATCCAAGTAAAATGAAATCCTTGACAACTTCAATCTTTTCTCAGTTTACCATGATGTTGCTTATTGGTCCAGTTGTGAGGATTTTTTTTTTTTTTTTTTTAATGTTGAGGCACAATCTATACTGAAGGCTGTATCTTTGACATTCATCAGTAAGTGCTTCAAGTCCTCTTCACTTTCAGCAAGGAAGGTTGTGTCATATGCATATAGCAGGTTGTTAATGAGTCTTCCTCCAATCCTGATGCCACATTCTTCTTCATATAGTCCAACTTCTCAGATTATTTGCTCATCATACGGGTTGAATAAGTATGGTAAAATGATACAACCCTGATGCTTACCTTTCCTGATTTTAAACGACACAGTATTCCCTTGTTCTGTTAGAATGACCATCCTTTTGTCTACATACAGGTTCCTCATGAGACAATTAAGTGTTCTGGAATTTCCATTCTTTGCAATGTTATCTATAATGTGTTATGATCCACACAATCAAATGCCTTTGCATTGTCAATAAAACACAGGCAAACATCTTTCTGGTATTCTTTGCTTTCAGCCAAGATCCATCTGACATCAGCAATGATATCTCTGGTTCCACATCCTCTTCTGAATCTGGTCTGAATTTCTGGTAGTTCCCTATTGATGTACTGTTGTGATTTTAGGAAACTCATTTTGTCCCCTAAAGCCATCCTCATTAGATGTCTTGCTCCAGATCATTGTTCTGGGAACTCCCCTCAACCTCCATTATCTCTGGCCATTCTGTAATTCTTTGAAGCTACAGCTTGCTTTACTTCACCTTAGCCTCAATACCTACACACAGGTCACTCACTTTAGTCGTCCAAGTACATGTAGGCTTGACAATAAGATGTAGAAATGAAAACAAAGTGGAAAAGGAAATTTCAGAACTAATATCAAGTATAAATCCCACAAAAATTACTGCCCCGTGTATCTATTGATTATGCTTTTACACAGAAAATTCCATAAGAACCATCTCTGTTCCATACTCCAGCCTGCCATCCTAGTCTTTGGACTCGCACTCTCCATAGGCCAACTCAAGTTTCCTCTCTTTCTGTGCTTTTTCTCAAGGTCCAGCATCCCAACCAGTTTCAGCAAAAATAATACTATAATACCTACTGTTATGAAAATAAATACATCCTGATCTCAAGATATTCAGAACAAAATTACTTCTTTTCACATCTTCTTCAACTTGGTTGGTGGTACCACCATCCACTCAGTCTCTCAAGAAAAAATATTATGGCGTTTATCTTGGACTCTATCCTGTCTCTCACTAGCCATATCCAGTTTAACACAAAATCATGTCCATTTGGCTTTCTGTTTAAACTAGCATCATTCTTCCATAGATTATTGCTATAGGCTCTTTAACTAATTTCTCTCCATCCAGCCTCAGTTTCTCCATCCATCCTTCATGCTATTTTCAGAGTGTGCTTTCTAAAATGTAAATCAAGTCATATTACTTCCTTGTGGCCCTTATGGTCTACAAAATAAAGTTAAAACTTCTTCAGATGTTCTACAAGGTCCATCCAGATTTGGACCCTTCTTACTTCCCTAGCTTAATCTTCTGCTCTTTCCTCTTCCTTTGCCTCAAACTTGATGGCCTATTATCTACTTCCAGTTAGGAAGTGGTGGGAGATGTAGACAACTATAGAGGTTGAGCCCATCTAAAAGGGGCCATGGCTACTAGGCTCCAGCCAACCATTCCCACAAAAAAACCTGAACTCAGTATTGGCAGATCTTCTGATTTTCCAAAAGAAGCCTCAAATCCTGATTATTGCATGCAATATCCTAATTTTTAAACATTGCATCTAATTCAAAAATTTCAAAAAATACTCTATAAACCAAACTTCACATATATTCTGGATCAGACTTAGCCTGTGGACTGAGAACTTGTGAGTTCTGAACTAACACTTGTTCTGATGTAAGGGCAAATTCAGTAGCTGACACACAGAGGCCCTCAATAAATGATTTTTACATATACACAGAATAAGACACAATGGTATTAACACCTACATTTAAAATGTAGTTACAAAAATCACTTGAAACATTTGAGAATTTTAAAAGAAAGGTATTATTTATTACATTCACTTAGAGCACATCAAAAAGTATTTTCTGAGTCCCATTTGCCTCTTCCCCAACAGATATATTTCATAAAACTGGCAGAAAAATCAAAGTTGACAGGCTACAATTTTTCCTTCCTACTTAGCTCCCTCAACCTCCACTCCCAAATTCCACAGCTTGAATAAACAGAAAATAAAATCAATAAAACCCATTTCATTATAACTGACCCCCTATAAATTATTTGTGACTCTGTGAATGTGAACACATGGCAAGCTTCAAGGTTGTTAAATAAGCATGCAAAATATTTACAAAAACGGTCATGTGATTTGGTTATAAATTATATGAATTACTTCAAAGGAAAGGTGCTATGTAAATGTGAAATAATAATGATGATGAAATATCCATTATAAACCATATAAAAATAAAATGAAATATTTTGTGTATCCTTAGCACGTAAGCAAATTCTTTTACTAGAAACAATTAAACAGCAAATAAAACATGCTTATGTGCTGGAAATGGACAGCTGGATTTATGCCACTCTTGCAATATCTCCATCACAAGCCATATGACTCTTGCTCGTTCATGCAATTTTTAAAGAAATTCCCACTAGAGATTAAGTCTACAATATGATAAATAAAAACTTATTATGTCATTGTCCCTCTTTTGCACATTAAGTGTTTTCATTGAATTGCATCAGCTGTGGGTTTATCCTCAGCAATAACACCTCCAAATACAGTTTGATAAGTACTTACTCCTTTTTAACTTAGCAGATCTAGTGATTAGGTTTTCTTTTTACTAACAAATGGTGATTTACAACAATGAGGCTAACCAGAGTTGATAGAGGTAGCAATATCACAGCAGAATTTTCAGACATTCCAGGAACTATATTTAATTTAGTTTGGATATCTATGTTGTTTCAGTTCATAGACTGGTTAAACAGAAAATCCCACTATCCAAGAACTCCCTTTAATTTAAAGTTTATAGATTTTTGTTTTCAATTCTGGGACAATAATTAAAAAAAAGAAGAAAAAAAAAGACTTCTCAGTAGGGTTTGTTCAGAGATAACCAACTCTTAAGAGGGATTTAGTCAGAGGAGAATGTTCTTAAGAAGTCACATGTAAGTAGAATATCTCTGTGAAAACTTCTGTGCCAAATTCTAGAATGGGTAGAGCATTTTCTCATTTATGACGGTTTTTTATTTGAAGAAACATGTAACTTTTGTTCTTAATTTACTGTACCAAGTGCATGTTAGTAAATAGAAGGCAATGTGATGGTAATGAGAAAAATGATAAGCAGAAGCATGTAAAAATATGCTTGATTATACTGGATATTATAGAAAGGAAATATCTATGTTTAAGTTTATCCTAAAAATTATGAGTTGCCTAATTTTGACTTCTAGGCAGATGGCAAAACATGTAGATTTTAAGGGACAGTGGTCACCATTCTCCTATTTTCAGTCAAATACCCATAAAATTGTCAGAAAGAAAATATCTTCAGCAGCATAGGAATGGAACCTAGCATATTCCATATTCTGAAGGAATTACAACACAATTTCAGGAAGGACATATTAAGCCTAGGGGTCTCCAGGCTTTGACTTGAGCCACAGAAGTGGGAATCAGTCAGTCGACCTCAACTTCCTGGTTAATGGTCACAACACAAACCAGAGATCCATTTTGGGCGGGGCAGTCTTCTGGAAAACCCCCTGTAAGGATAAAAGGCTAAAACTGCTAACTGTATAATTCTTTACCCCAATTCTTGGACAGCATTTCAAGGTAGGAAGAAGCACTGTTTTGAATCCCCAACAAGTTGTAATACCAACCTAAACTGGAGTACTATAATAATATAATAATTAAGGCACTACCTCAAGGTGTTGTGCTTCCCAACTCCAAGAATTTGGAAGTGACTTCCTTGGATAAACTTCCTCAGGTTGAGCAATCAGTATATTATACCCACATACCTCAGCCTTCCCGCTTAACTACTGATTGATCTTCACTGATATCACTTCCAGCAACTTGCCCTCTGGGGCATGGCTCTGAGCAACTGCATAAGCACTTCAGAGTAGCTTTCCATGAGACCCGTTCTCCAAGGATTATCAAAATAATTACAAGAAAAAAAAAAAAAAAGAACTAGTTGAAGGGGCAGGTAGGATTGGTAATCATTTGAAAAGTTTGGCTCGCATGAGAAATTTCTATACCAGCAGTCCCCAGGTTACAAAAAACATCCAACTTAAGGACAATTCATACTTGCCCTTTAATGTTATGTAAATTTTCCCTCACTTTGAAACAGGACTTCACACTGGTTAGTTCTTGTTTGACCCCTGCTGAGAATTTGCATTTCCAGCCCAGGTATACTGAATCAGAATCTACATTTTAACAAGATCCCAAAACAAACGGGTTCAAAGTCCTGCTTTGAAACAATTGAACCAAACCCTACTCGCAACAAATTCTTCACCACAATCACCTTCACTTGCTACATGTGCAGCTTTTAAATAATTGAAAAGACTTTGAGCCTTTTCTTCTACTAAAGTAAGGCTAAATAACAACCATATGCATCTGTTCTGACTCACCTACAAATTCAACTTAAATACTTAAAGACACACAGGAACAGATTTCATTCATAACCCAGGACTGTCCGTATTAAAAACAAAACAAATGAAAATCTCCTCAAACATTTTTATTGTTGCAATATTTTGCTTTTTAAAAAGTGCATGCTATATCAATATTCATTCTATTTTTTCCCTCCTCATTTGTTCACACAAGGTCTTTTGAAATGCATCACAATTAGTGTAAATCACTAATCATATAGCATAATCTGTGTTCCTTTCTCAAATTCTGGTTTGTGAACAGATCCTGAGAACACTGTGAAGTTCTCCAGGTTTTTTTTTTTTTAATTACAATTTATTTATTATTGTCCTTTAGATGAAGGTTTACAGAGCAAATTAGTTTCTTATGAAACAGTTAATACACATATTGTTTTGTGACATTGGTTGCCAACCCCACAACATCTCAACACTCTCCCCTTCTTGACCTTAGGTTCCCAATTCTCAGCTTTCCTATCCCCTCCTGCCTTCTCGTCCTTACCCCTGGTTTGGTGTGCCCATTTAGTCTCGTTTCGTTTTATGGGTTTGCCTAATATTTGGCTGAAGGGTCAACCGCAGGAGTAACTTCAGTACTCAGTTAAAAGGGTGTCCAGGGGCCATACTCTTAGGGTTTCTCCAGTCTCTGTTAGGCCTGTAAGTCTGGACTTTTTTGTGTGTGAGTTAGAATTTTGTTCTGCATTTTTCTCTAGCTCTGTCCAGGACCCTCTATTATCTTCAGGTTAAATTTTATTTTGGGGTGGTAAAAGTAGTGGGAAATTGAGTCAACACATGGCACAAGGTAGTATGAGATGCTGGACTATGATGTAATCAGAACTCTATTCACGTTTCAACCAGAAATTTCATGTTAGCAAATCAACATCATCTATCTTATTAGTATTTTTTATTTAAATTTAATTATGTCCCATTTTATGTATTGAATTTATAATTTTGCTTTGATTTTATGTTTTTATAAGTGGGGTTAGCATATGGTATTTTAACTAACAGTATAATAAAAAAAGTTAAGTCAATATGGGAGTTCTGTGAGAATTTTGAGGTGGGATGGTTTAAAGGAAGTACTCATAATATACAAGCTTTACAAATTCAGCCATATAAGATAATAGAATTCTGTCTTATGACTGTGAAGATAAACTCAGACCCCAAGGGTCTAAGTCAGAGTGGTCTATTAATCATGTGATCCTACACATTCGTGGATCTCAATTAAGAAAAAAAAAAAATCAGAAAATCTGTAAGGCTTTTCCGCTGTAAAATTCTTGAGTTATTTACTTCCATACTACTAAACATCATGAAGTTCAAGTCCCAGGAAACAATCTTATGTTTACCCTGTAGATAGTAAAAATAACCTATAAGTTTTGCCATCTCAGACACTGGTCATAACCAATGAGACAAGGATTTCACCTCCCTTCTGTGCATCAGAAACCCTGGTAGCATAGTGGTTGAGTACTACAGCTGCTAACCAAAAGGTCAGCAGTTTGAATCCACCAGGTGCTCCTTGGAAACTATGGGGCAGTTCTACTCTGTCCTATAGGTCACTATGTGTCGGAACTGACTTGACGGCAATGGGTTTCTGTGCATCAGAGCTGTAATTCTATTAACCATGACTTTCAGTCTCATGCACCTACCCAATCTCAGCAGACAGCACAAAATATTCTATCTCCACTGACCACAGAATTGACCTAGTTTATCTACTTTCTAAACATTTTCCTCTCGATCCCTTATTTTTACTTGATACTGGTTTTGTGTATGTGACTATCTTTTTTCCTATAGATAAATTTGCCCTGCTATCAGCCAAATCAGCAAGCAAGTCATATTCTCTATCATTCTACAACATGTTAAACAACAACACTTGTCAGATAAAACTTGTCCTTTTGGGCCAATGTTTTCCAAAGAACAAGAAGAGAGAAAAGACTTGTTTGCTTCATTCGTCTTTCCTCTTAACTCTCTTAGTCTTGCAGAAGGGAACTTGTTGCCTAGTACATAGATACAGTGTGAGCCAGATAAGCCTCCTGTAGATGATAAACTCTGTTCTGATCCGAGGAGTACTATCTGAGCAGGGCTTTGATAATTTATTAAATTCAGGGGAGATTATTGGGCATTGCTGTACTCTTAGCTGCAAAACATGTTCAGAGAGATCTTAGGATTTAGGCCCAATTTCTAGCTGGCAAGTAAATATGTCATATAATAGTTGGCTCTGTACCACAGTAAGATATATAGAGTCAAGTTATGAAACTGAGTATTTTAGTTATCTTACTGATAAAATATCATTGTTAGGGACATGGCGGATAGGGGAGACCTAAAGCTTACAGGCATATTTTATTTGGCTGAATCAATTTTTAAAGCAATTTAAATCTGAAAGCCTTTACACTGGACACTCAAACCCCACCACTTTCTATTGTCTTATACCAGGCCAGCTTCGCTCATTTGTGTTACCTACCCAGTCCCTGAAGGCATTTGCTTTGCAATCCCTGGATGACCTTTAAAAATTCTCTGTTACAGTTTATGGGTTTGGCCAATATCTGAAATAATTTCTCTGCCTAACAATTCTCTTTACTATTTCAGATTGTTATAATATTCAATGTGCATTAAGTCCTTAGGGGATTTTATGGGAAAGGTCAGCTGTAAGAGCCAATTACTGCTTATTATTATTAAGACTCCTTTGTTCCATACAATCCCTTCATACAGTTGGGGAACACCCCTCAAGGGATGAGTTTATCTCTGTGTACTTTTTCAATAAAAGCAGTATTCATTTGCAGTCTTTGCCTTCTTTTAATTCCACCCTTGCCAAAGAAAATCTCTTTCTCTGGTTAATGTTTTTAAATTATTACTTTAAAATCTATCCCATGTGAGGTATATTAGATTTACCTTTAGCTGTTATCTTTGAACTGTGACTCTGCCTCAAACAGACATGAAACTCCTAATTTACATTTTTCCTGCATTTGGCTCTCACTACTGGACACCAATTCCAGATCTAAAGGACAAAAATTAATACAGAACAAAAGTGTTGTTAAAAAAATATTTTAATCATGACCGCTTTAAAAAAATCACCCTTAAAATTATTTGTTACTATACTCTATGATGAAACACCCCTTCTCCCTTACTGGGAATCATGCCTGTCATCATTTAAAGTAAATATATATATATTTTTTCTTTTAACAGAATATTTTGCTCTATTAAACCCATGATGACATGATTTTGAAAAACCACTGACTTTGAACACCTGATAATGAATTATCAAAGGGAGTCTGAAAAAGGAAGAAGCATGATATTGCAGTGATTGTAACACTGAGTAGTCTCTTTCCTACCAGCTGCAAACTAAAGATATCTTTCAAACAAGAAACCACAACCTCAGGTGATTATCAATGAACCCTATCATTTTAGAATAGGAGGAGATAGGAGCACGTTTGGGGTTGTGAAAGTAACTGACACAGTACAGGTAAGGTCTAGAGAAAGATGGCACCTGCCATTAAGATCACAGGGCCAGACAACACAACTACATAGAATATTGATGAGTCCATGAAACCTCTTATAACTTGAATGAATCTGGAGGACATTATGCTGAGTGAAATAAGTCAATCACAAAAGGACAAATATTGTATGGTCCCACTTTTATAAAAAGTCAAGAATAAGTATACACACAGAAAACAACATTCTTTGATGAGTATCAGGGATGGGAGGGGGAGGGAAGAGGAATCACTTTCTAGATAATACACACTTGTTATTTTTGGTGATGGGAAAGGCAATACCCAATATGGGTAAAATCTGCACAACTTGTCCAAGGTAAATGAAGACACTAAGAATTACGCAAGAATAAGGGACAATTTTGGTAAATGATATAACATACAATTTTGCAACAACAATAACAACTGAGAAAATATATGTATGGTTATATAGGTAGATATGTACACATATACATTTATACAAAGGGACATGTCAATAAATGGGTGTGCATGTATAAGTGTATTTTTAGACATATGTATATACATGTTTGTGCACTGCATATATATTCATATATAAAATAAACCATATATGGGGTGCAGTTACAGGTACTTCCTAGACATAATCAAACACCTTGCAGGATTGGTTTACTGGGTTTAAAGCTTGAGGCCATAGTCTCAGGAGACAGCTTGGTCAATTGGCGTAATATAGTTCATAAAGATATTGTTCTACGTCCTAGTTTGGAGAGCAGCGAGTGGAGTCTTAAAATCTCGCAAGCAGCCATCTACGATAAAACTATTGGTCTCTACTTGTCCAAAACAAAACAGAATAAAGGAAACATAAGACTCAAAGAAGAAACTAGTCCACAGGACTAATAGTTCACATGAACCACAGCCTCATCTAGCCTGAGACCAGAAGAAGTAGATGGTGCCCAGCTACCTATACCAACCATTCTGACCAGGGATGCAACAGAAGGTCCCAGATAGGGAGAAAAATGTAGAACTAACTCAAATTCCTGAAGAGGGGCAATGGATAATGTCCATTGCCCAAAGGAGGCCCTCTCCTTTTATTACCCCCTTCATCTTTTTTTAACCCCCTTCCACTATTCTATTTCTGTACATGCTGTGTGGCACATAGTATATTAACACCGAGAGAGAAGGACTTGGAGGTTTCTCACCCATGGTGCAAAGTGGGACATACTTGGATGCAATAGTACCATTCCCACCCTGGGATAGGAGCCTAACTTCTGGGAACCTTGGCTGATGATAATGTTTGCTGTTCTAGTCATCCCTGACCTGTTTATTCTGCGAGTAATAAATGCCAGTTGATCATGCCATTAGAACAGTGTCTGGTCTGTGCTCTGCTCCAAATGGTCCTTCATGTTAAGAACTTGTGAATTCAGTACATTGCACAGAGGTCAGCTAACACTTAGGGAAGAGCAGAAAACTCTTGTCCAAGACCAACCACAGAAAAAAGGCAGTGTGATTGTCATGGGAGGGAGAAACAGTAATGCAGAGAAAGCCCAAACCTAAGGTCAAGGTACATAGGGTGCAAACTAAGACTGAAGCTGGAACAGGACAACAGAGCCCTCACCCCTTCACCACAGTGAGTCTGGCACTAACTATTAAACAGCAGCAGTCTACACAGCTTGAGGGCAAGAACATGGAGAAAAACTCCATGCGGGTGTACAGAAATAGCTGACAACTGAGGGCGAAGAACAAATCCTCAGAATTTCCTCCAGCATCACAGTCGTCACTCTATACACAAGAAATGGTAGCCCACCACTAGAGGAATGTGAAGCCTATGGTGCAATGAAACACAAAACCCGAGTCCAGCACAACTCCTAACTAGATTAACTCAACTCCCCACACTACTGTCCTGACAAAAGAAAGGTGTGTCCGTTTCTGGGAGTAAATATTTATCTCAGTTTCTACTGTTCTTTACTCAATGTTTCATATTCAAGTAAAAATAATGAGAAATACGGGAAAGCAAGAAAAAACCTATTGTCAAGAGACAACAAAAATCGTTAAGTAGAACAAGTCTCAGAGATGACTTAGATGTTGGAACCGTGAAAATGGGAAAACAAAGCTAAATAAAAAGATATGTTTCTTATGTTTAATTTCTCTGAATAAATACTATTATTAATGCTATTAATACTATAATAATAATAATAAAAATACTAGTATTAATGTTATATTCTGGGGCTTATAATACAAGTAAAAGTAAAATGTATGACAACAATAGCAAAAAGGATTGAAGATAGAATTTGTAAGTATATTGTTATAAGATTCTTATACTGCATATGAAATAGCATAATAAACCTGAAGACAGACAGTGATAAGTAATGATGAACATTATAAAATGTAGGGCAACCACCCTCCCCCGACCCCCCGCCACATACAAAAACAAAATTAAAGGTGAAACTAGTTGAGGTTGAGGTTAGCTGAAGTGGATGGACATATGAGTTGCAAACACCCAACAAGAATCTGGGGGCCAAGAGGTATTTCCAAATACATGGTAGCTATAATTTTGTCTCTATAAGATCTAGGTCTTAATAAATTCAAGATAAGCCAGAGTGAAGAGCCAGGATTTGGAGATTATGTAGAGCCACCAAGAGAGTACAGCTGATGCTAAGAGATCCTCACCATGAACAGGCAAGAGAGTTGCTCTCAGGCCATATACAGTGAGATGATAACCATCAGGGAAACCTGGTATTTAGTAAAGCAAAACCACAAGAATTCCTAAAAGTCATTACCCATGTCATATTCATTTTTGTATACCCTAAGTGTCTAGCAAAGTGCATTGAACATACAGTAACGAACAAGATAGATAAGTCCCTGCATTTATGGAGCTTACACCTACAGCTTTCAGTATGAATTACACCTCAACATAAAGAAATCAAAAATCCTCGCAACTAGATCAATAAGCAACATCATGATAAACGGAGAAAAGATTGAAGTTGTCAAGGATTTCACCTTACTTAGATCCACAATCAACGCTCATGAAAGCCATAGTCAAGAAATCAAATAGGGGCAAGATGGCGCTCTAGGCAGAAACACCACGCCGTCCCTCCACAGCAAAGATCCGAAAAACTAAGCCTAACAGAGAATCAACAATCCTGAAACCCTAGAACACCAAATGAAGAGATAAAGAACTCAGCCAAACACCAAACGGAGTGAGAATACTAAAAGAGAAAGGAGAGCGAGGAGAGACTCAGGCAGAGATTCCTTACCAGCTAACGCAGCGCGGATCCACCATCTTGGATTCCTATCGGAGACCAGCAAACGGGAGAGCAGCCTTGCAGAGCATCTGGTCAGAGACAGAACGACCGCTTAGCTTCACACATAACCATCTTCCCGCTGCACCCTACCTACCTGCACCGTGCACTAGACATCACATCACCAAGCGGTGCAGGCACGCCCTATTGGAACCTGCCCAGCACTGACTACCGACCGTCCTGGTGGCTGCGGTGAGTGCCACAAGCAACCCATCCCAGTGGCTTCTCCTCAACTAGATCTGCCCAGCTGTACCACAAGAATGAAAAAAAAAAAAAATCTACAATCAATAAACGAGAGAAATATCTACTGAATGCCCCGAAAACAGCAAACAATATCAAAACATTTACAAAAACAAGACAAGATGGCTCCAATAGGCGTCCAAATTAAAACACCAGATAACTCTCCTGTGGAAGAAAATGCACTAGAAGTACCTGATACGGAACTCAAATCACTAATACTCGGAATTTTCCAAGAACTGAGGCAAAAAGCTGACAAACATGAGGAAAAAATAGACAAATTTATGGAAAATACAGACAAAAAATTGGAAGAATTCAGGAAGATGATGCAAGAACAAAATGCCAAAATAAATTCACAACTCGAAATTATACAAAAACAACAATTAGAAATCCAAAAGATAAACAACAAGATTTCAGAAATGGACGGTGTCATAGAAGGGCTGAGAAGTAGATTTGAAACCATAGAAGACAGGATCAGTGGAACTGAAGACAAACACTTGGATACAACTCTGTTTCAGGAAAACTCAGAAAAAAGAACAAAGAAAAATGAAAAGACCCTGAGAGTTATGTGGGACACAATTAAAAGCAAAAACTTACGAGTGATTGGCATACCAGAACAGGGGGAGAAAACAGAAAACACAGAGAGGATCATTGACGAACTGCTGACAGAAAACTTCCCCAATATCATGAAAGATGAAAAGCTGGTCATCCAAGAAGCTCAACGAACCCCATATAGAAGAGACCCCAAAAGAAAATCACCAAGACATATCATCTTCACACTCGCTAAAACTAAAGACAAACAAAGAATCCTGAGAGCAGTTCGTGAAAAACAAGAAGTCACATACAGAGGAGAAACAATAAGACTAAGCTCAGATTATTCAGCAGAAACCATGCAGGCAAGAAGGCAATGGGATGACATATATAAAATCTTGAAAGAAAAAAATTGTCAGCCAAGAATAATATATCCTGCAAAACTCTCATTCAGATTTGATGGTGAAATTAGGTCATTTCCAGATAAACAGAAACTAAAGGAATATGCAAAAGTCAAACCAAACTTACAAGAATTATTAAAGGGAGTTCTTCGATCTGAGGACAAACAGCTTCAGCCCTCAGGCAGGACCTAGGACCTAGGACGCAGGTTCACATGAACCAGATACCATTCTAGGAACTGAACTACAGAGGACTTTCCAAAAACAAAAGATATACAACAGGGAATCAGAGAAATCAATCAAAGGATGACAACAACATCAAAACAATGAAAGAGGGAACAAACGGCATAGGTATAGAACCTTCCAAAGGAGAAGAAGGCAAGGCGATACCAAGTAACGGTAGACTGCTTCAAAATTATAAAGATAAGGGTAAAATTCATGGTAACCACAAAAAAAGTTAACAAACCAACTCATAAAATTAAAGACGAAAAACATAAAGTCTCAACAAAAACAAAACATACAAAAACAAAAGAAATGAACACAAAATCCACAAACAAAAGGAACTCAGCACAAGAGAGTAAGAAGAACAAAGAAAACTTCAGCATCACAAAAAAAAGCAATACAAAATGACAGCAACAAATTCACATCTATCAATAATTACACTGAACGTAAATGGACTCAGTGCACCCATAAAGCGACGGAGAGTGGCAGAATGGATAAGAAAACAGGATCCATCTATTTGCTGTCTACAAGAGACACATCTTAGAAACAAAGATGTGAATTTATTAAAAATCAAAGGTTGGAAAAAAATATATCAAGCTAACAACTATCAAAAAAGAGCAGGAGTGGCAATTCTAATCTCAGATAAAATAGACTTTAAAACAAAATCTACCATAAAAGACAAAGAAGGACACTATATAATGATTAAGGGGATGATCCATCATGAAGACATAACCATAATAAATATCTATGCACCCAATGACAGGGCTCCAAAATACATAAAAAAAACTCTAACAGCACTGAAAAGAGAAATTGACAGTTCCACAATAATAGTAGGAGACTTCAACACACCACTCTCAGTAAAGGACGGAACAACTAAAAAGAAACTCAGCAAAGATACAGAAGACCTAAAGGACACAATCAGCCAACTGGACCTCATAGACATATATAGAACAATCCATCCAACCGCTGCAAAGTACACATTCTTTTCCAATGCACATGGAACGTTCTCCAGAATAGACCACATCTTAGGCCACAGAGCAATCCTCAACAAGATCCAAAATGCTGAGATAATTCAAAGTATCTTCTCTGACCACAATGCCATCAAGGTAGAAATTAACACTAGAAAGAGCAAGGAAAAAAAATCAAACACATGGAAACTGAATAATAATCTGCTTACACATCAATGGGTAATAGAAGAAATCAGAGATGGAATTAAAAAATTCCTAGAATCAAATGAAAATGAAAACACATCATACCAAAACCTTTGGGACACAGCAAAGGCAGTCCTCAGAGGACAATTTATAGCAATAGATGCACATATCAAAAAAGAAGAAAGGGACAAAATCAAAACATTAACTACAGAACTCAAACAAATAGAAAGAGAACAACAAAAAAAGCCTACAACCACCGGAAGAAAGGAAATAGTAAAGATCAGAGCAGAAATCAATGAAATAGAGAACAGAAAAACAATAGAAAGAATCAACAAAACCAAAAGTTGGTTCTTTGAAAGAATCAACAAAATCGACAAACCACTGGCCAGACTGACAAAAGAAAAACAGCAGAGGGCACAAATAACCCAAATAAGAAATGAAATGGGGGACATTACAACAGACCCAACTGAAATAAAAAGGATTATAACAGAATATTATGAAAAACTATATTCCAACAAATTTGAAAACCTAGAGGAAATGGATAAATTTCTAGAAACATACGCCCTACCCAAACTACAACAAAGTGATATTGAAAATCTGAACAGACCCATAACAAGAGAAGAGATTGAAAAGGTAATAAAAAAACTCCCAACCAAAAAAAGTCCTGGCCCAGATGGCTTCACTGGAGAATTCTACAAAACATTTACAGAAGAGCTCGTACCAGTTCTACTCAAGTTATTTCAGAGCATAGAAGAGGAAGCAACACTTCCAAATTCATTCTATGAAGCCAGCATAACGCTGATACCAAAACCAGGCAAAGACATCACAAAAAAAGAAAATTACAGACCAATATCTCTCATGAATATAGATGCAAAAATTCTGAACAAAATTCTAGCCAATAGAATTCAGTATCATATCAAAAAAATAATACACCACGACCAAGTAGGATTCATACCAGGTATGCAAGGATGGTTTAACATTAGAAAATCCATCAACGTAATCCACCACATAAATAAAAGGAAAGAAAAAAATCACATGATTATCTCAATTGATGCAGAAAAGGCATTTGACAAAGTCCAACACCCATTCCTGATAAAAGCTCTCAATAAAATAGGTATAGAAGGGAAATTTCTCAACATAATAAAGGGCATCTATGCAAAACCAACAGCCAACATCATTCTTAATGGAGAAAGGCTGAAAACATTCCCCCTGAAAACAGGAACAAGACAAGGATGCCCTTTATCACCACTCCTATTTAACATTGTGCTGGAAGTTCTAGCTAGAGCAGTAAGGCAAGAAAAAGAAATAAAGGGCATCCAAATTGGTAATGAAGAAGTTAAACTCTCCCTGTTTGCAGATGATATGATACTATACATAGAAAACCCTAAAGACTCCACGAGAAATTTACTGGAAGTAATAGAAAGATTCAGCAGAGTAGCAGGATACAAGATAAACATTCAAAAATCAGTTTGATTCCTATACACCAGTAAAGAGAACGATGAAAAGGAGATCAGGAAATCAATACCATTTTCAATAGCCCCTAAAAAGATAAAATACTTAGGAATAAATCTGACCAGGAATATAAAAGACCTATACAAAGAAAACTACAAAACACTGCTGCATGAAACCCAAAGGGATCTACATAAATGGAAAAACATACCATGCTCATGGATAGGCAGACACAACATTGTGAAAATGGCAATTCTACCTAAAGCAATCTACAAATACAATGCAATTCCGATACAAATACCAACAACATTCTTCAAAGAGATGGAAAAACTAATTATTAACTTTATATGGAAAGGGAAGAAACCTCGAATAAGTAAAGCACTACTGAAGAAGAAGAATAAAGTTGGAGGACTCACACTACCTGACTTGAGAACCTACTATACAGCTACAGTACTCAAAACAGCCTGGTACTGGTACAACAACAGAGACATTGACCAATGGAACAGAATTGAGAACTCAGATGTAAATCCATCCACCTACGGTCACCTGATTTTTGACAAGGGCCCAAAATACATCAAATGGGGAAAAGACAGTCTTTTTAACAAATGGTGCTGGCAAAACTGGATATCCATTTGTAGAAAAATGAAACAGGACCCATACCTCACACCATATACAAAAACTACTTCAAAATGGATCAAAGACCTGAATATAAAGCCTCAAACTATAAAATTCATAGAAGAAAAAATAGGACCAACACTTCAGACCTTAATACATGGCATTAACAGGATACAAACCATAAACATCAACACAAAAAACCCAACAGATAAACTAGATAATTGGGATCTTCTAAAACTCAAACATCTATGCTCTTCAAAAGATTTCACCAAAAGAGTTAAAAGAGAACCTACAGACTGGGAAAAAATTTTTGGACAGTACAAGTCAGACAAAGGTCTAATCTCCATAATCTACAAGAAAATCCAACACCTCTACAACAAAAAGACAACAAATCCTATCAAAAAATGGGCAAAGGAAATGAACAGACACTTCACCAAGGAAGACATTCAAATGGCCAACAGACACATGAGGAAATGCTCGCGATCACTAGCCATTAGAGAAATGCAAATTAAAACCACAATGAGATACCATCTCACCCCGGCATTACTGGCACGAATCAAAAACACTGGAAATAACAAATGTTGGAGGGGCTGCGGGGAGACGGGAACTCTTATACACTGCTGGTGGGAATGCAAAATGATACAGCCATTTTGGAAAATGATATGGCGTTTCCTCAGAAAGCTAGAAATAGACGTACCATTCGATCCAGCAATCCCACTCCTAGGAATATATCCTAGAGAAATAAGAGTCATCACTCGAATAGACATATGCGCACCTATGTTCATGGCAGCATTGTTCACAATAGCAAAACGATGGAAACAACCTCGATGTCCATCAACAGACGAATGGATACACAAACTATGGTACATACACACAATGGAGTACTATGCAACGAGAAAGAACAATGAATCGGTGAACCATCTCATAACATGGATGAAACTGGAGGACATCATGCTGAGTGAAATAAGTCAATCACAAAAGGACAAATATTGTATGAGACCTCTATTGTAAAAACCCATGAAAAAATTCACATGCAAAATGTAACAATCCTTGTTGGTTACCAGGGATGGGAGGGGGGGGGATACTAAATAGGTAATAGGTAAGTGGTAACTTGGGTGAGAGATGAGATAGTACATAGTACAGGGGAAACTAACACAACCTGCACAAGGAAAGGTCATGGAGGCCCTATAGACACATCCAAACCCCCCGAGGGACTGAGTTGTTGGACGGAGGGCTCTGGGGACCATGATCTCGGGGAATATCTAGCTCAATTGGCATGACACTACTTATAAAGATAATGCTCTACATTCTACCTTGGTGAGTAGTGTCTGGGGTCTTAAAAGCCTATGAGCGACCATCTAAGATACTCCACTGATCTCATCCCTTCGGGAACAAGGGAGAACGAAGAGAACAGGATACAAGGAAAAGATCAGTCCGAAGGACTAATGGTCCACAGCTACCAAGGCCTCCACGGGACTGAGCCCAGTACAGCTGGATGGTGCCCGGCTACCACCAATGACTCCTCTGACCAGGATCACAACAGAGGGTTCTGGGCAGAGCTGGAGTAGGATGTAGAGCATAATTTTAACTCCCAAAAAAAAAAAAAAAAATAAGAAGACCAGATATACTGGCCTAAAGAATACTAGAGAAACCTCGAGAGTGTGGCCCCCAGACACCCTTTCAGCTCAGAGGGGAAGTTACCTTCAAGGTTCGATGTTAAGCCTGGGAATGGACACCCCAGTAAAACTAAATGGGACTAACGATGTACAGGAGTCCGGTGACAAGGGCCAGAAGGCAGAGGGAGAGTAGGAAACTGATGATAAGGAACACAAATTGAATAAGGACACTGTCGATGTATTGTGAGATTGTTGACCACTGCTATAGGGCAACATTTGTAGTAACTATTAAATGGGAGGCTTTTTTGTCCTGTAAGCCTTCATCTTGGGCGAGAATGGCAGCACAATTGGAAGAGCATAGTCAATATCACTTAAATGTGTAAGTAAAAAGTTTTCAAATGGTGTTTAAATAAAATAAAAATAAATAAATAAATAAATAAACAAATGAGACTAAAGAGGTACAATAGTCCACTGACAAGGTCCAGAAGACAGAAGGGGACAAGGAAGCCCCCTGGTGATAGGGAACACAAGGTGGAGTAAGGATATTCTTGATGTGCTGTGAGATTGTTAACCATTGTCATAGGGCAACATGTGTAGTAACTGTTAAATGAAAAACTATTTTGTTCTGTAAGCCTTCATCTTAAGTGAGAATAACAGCACAGTTGGAAGAGCGTAGTCAATGTCACTGAACTGTGAATGTAGAAAATTTTGAAACGGTGTATCTTTGGCCATCTGTAATTTTCATCAAAAAAAAAGGTTGAGAATTTAGAGGCTTAATACGTTGTGGGGTTGTTAACCAATGTCAAAAAAAACAACATGTGTACTACTATTTCATGAGAAACTATTTGCTCTGTAAGCTTTCACCTGAAGTACAATAAAATATATATAAAAATAAATAAATAAATAAATAAATAGAAAGAAATCAAATAACGTATTACACTGAGCAACTCTGCTGCAAAAGACCTCTTTACAGTGTTAAAAAGCAAAGATGTCACTTTGAGTACTGAGGTGTGCTTGATCCACATCATGGTATTTTCAATCGCCTCATATGTATGTGAAAACCGGACAATGAATAAGAAGACCAAAGGAGAATCGGTGCATTTGAATTATTGTGTTGGTGAAGAATATTGAATATGTGTGGACTGCCAGAAGAATGAACAAATGTGTCTAAGAAGTACAGCCAGAATGCTCCTTAGAAGAGAGGATGGAGAGAGTTTGTCTCACGTACTTTGGACATGTTATCAGGAGGGACCACTCCCTGGAGAAGTACGTCATGCTTGGTAGAGTGTCAGTGAAAAAGAGGAAGATGCTCAATGAGATGGAATGACACAGTGGCTGCAACAATGGGCTCAAACATAGCAATGCTTGTGAGGATGGTCCAGAACCCTGCAATGTTTTGTTCTGTTGTACACAGGGTTGCTGTGAGTCAAAACTGACTCCGGCACACCTAACAATATCTAAAGCAAGGGGGCCCTGGTGTTGCAACGGTTAAATGCTCAGCTGGCTGCTAACTAAAATGTTGGCAGTTTGACCCACCCACCAGCTCTGTGGGAGAAAGACCTGGAAATCTGCAGTTCTACTCTGTCACATAGGGTCACTATGAATCGAAAACCGACTAGATGGCATCTAACAACAACAACAACACCTAAAGCAGGGGAGAGAGATAATAAGCAAGTAAACACATGCATAAATATTGCAGTTTGAGATAGGGATAACTGTGATGAAGTCAAGTAAATGGGGATATGACAGAGAGTGGCTGGTTGCTGGGCAACATGAGCTGGTGAAATCAGAGAAGGCCTCTGTGAAGATGTGACATTTGGGCTGACTTGAATGATAAGAAGGATCCAGTCCTGCACTATGAGCAGAAGAAATGGCAGATAGAAGACCCTGAGGTAAGGATGTCTAGAGTGGTTGGAGCAAAGAGAACAAGGAGACGTGTGATCATAGACACAGGCAGAGACCAGATTCAGCATGGCCTTGTAGATCAAGCTACATGTTTGAATATTATTATAATTGAGATGGGAAGACATTAGAGTGGTTAAACCAAGATACAACATAATATTATTAATAGCTTCTAAAGAGTGAAGCCAGGAGTCAAAATAAAACTACATGAAGGCCCCTGAACCAGGAACAAGATTGGTCTCAAAATTTTGGTGACACTGGGCTTATGTAGGGGGTCTAATTAATCGTAAAAGTGATTAATACTCTCACTACTCACTCTATTACTGCTCTCATCATTTATTAAGCACTTTTTACGTTCCAGGCATTTTATAAAGGGCTTTTCCATGCATTATTTCTAAACTTCACAACCACCCTGATAGGAAACTGAGCCTGAGAAAGATTAGATAAATTTCCACATGGTCACAGAGAGTATTAGTTTCCTAATGCTGTTGTAAAAAATTACCACAAATTTGGTGGCTTAGAGCAATGCAATTTATTATCTTACAGTTCTGGAGGTCAGAAATCTATATAATGTGTCTGCAGGGCTGTCTTCCTTTCGGAGCTCTAGGGAGAATCCATTTACTTACTTTTGCAGCTTCTACATTCCTTGGCTCATAGCTTGTTCTTCCATCTTCAGTGCTCATCACTCTAATTTCTTATCTCTGTTTCCATCCTTACATATTCTCTCAGACTCTAATTTTATTACCTTTCTCTTATAAGGACCCTTGTGATTACATTGGGTCCTACTGGGACAATCCAGGATAATCTCTCCATTTCAAGATTCTAAATGTAACCACACCTGCAAAGTGCCTTTTGCTATGTAAGGTACATATTCACAGGTTCCAAGGATTAGAACATGGACATCTAGAGGAGGGGGCACTATTTAGCCTACCACACACAATCAGGATTTGAACGTATCTTTTAAGGACAAGGTGAAAGAAAAATCATTACAAAGTGAAGGAATCTCTGGGCTGAAGATAAAGAAATGCATTCCTCTTCTAGTAAAGACACTGAACTGAAAAAGATGAAAGGTTGCTGTATAGCAGAAATACAGCCTGGCCAGGAGCCAGAGTATACACATGTATATACCATATATGTGCCTCTGGGGCATCACCAAAGGAAAAGAAGAAAGAATAATCATTGCTTGTACTGCCTACCTTGGGCCAGATCCAATTAACATGCCCTAAACATATATCATCTGATTTAATCCTCTTAGCCAATACATATGATATTCCCAGTTTTACAAGAGAGGTAACCCAAGCTCCATCAGTACAAGTTAAATGATGTAGTGTGCCAGCACCTCTACCCAGTTCATACTCCAAAGTTTACATTGTGTGTGTTTTATCAAAAATATTTTTAAAAAATTTTAAGAGAAAATTTGTCAAACTGGAATAATACCTTGGGGAGCAGTTTGGGGAATATATCATATTGAAGAAGGATTGAAGGGACAGAGGATGGTTAGCATGAAACAGAAGGCTTAGGGAAGATATCAAAACGCTACCATGTGGAAAGGAGCCCTGGTGGCACAATGGTCAAGCTCTCTGCTGCTAACAGAAAGGCCAGTGGATTGAAACTCACCAGTGGCTCTGCAGGAGAAAAGACTTGGCAATCTGCCCCCATAAAAACTACAGGAAACCCCATGTGGAGTTCAACTCTGTCATAGAGTCGTTATGAGTCGAAATCAACTCGGTGGCCAGGGGCGGATGATCCAGTAGGCCAGGTAAGCACGGTGCTTACCTTGCTTACCAGATCATCTGTAGTGAACAATTTTACCTTTTTTTCACCACATCAAAGATTCTGCTTCTAGGTATGGCTGGCATCTGCAGGAGTGGATTATCCAATAAGCAAGGCAAGCATGGGCTTATTTGTGCTTACTTGCTAATCTACAGTGACTAATTCCACATGAGTTTCACCACACCACATGAAAGCAAAACCCACGGGAAATTGTTGACCACAGATTAGTAAATAAGCAAAAGTGAACCCATGCTTATCTTGCTTACTGAGTCATCCGCCCTTGTCAAGGATTGCAAATTTGAAAACAGGCTTTGATTCTGGAGGAAGGTGCTGTGGGGGTGGGAGAGAGACTGATGCCAACCATACCTAGAAGCAGGATCTTTGATGTGGTGAGAGAATGTGAAATAGGTCACTACAGATTAGTAAGTAAGCTGAGAGATGACAATAGCACACAACAACAATATACCCGTCCCTGTAGCCTTAACTGTAAAATGAGGGAAAAAATAGTACCTCACCTCATAGGTTTGTTTTAAGCACTAAATGAATTAAAGGATATAAATTGTTTAAAACAGTTTCTGGGAATAATAATTCCATAAATGTTAGTTATTATCATTATACCTATAGGAGGTTGAACTGAGGCAGTACTAGCTACAAGGAAAGATATGAGCATGTGGGGTTGTAAGATGTCCATTACTAGAATTATTCAAACCAAATAAATAGTCACACATAAAGCATGCTAGAGAAAAGATGCATTGAGTAGAAAGTTAGGGAAGGCCAGCTTTTTCCAAATGGTGTTGCATGAACTTCTGGTAAAATAAGCTATTAATACCTGTTCCATGGGTTCAGGGTGGAGAGGGAGGTAACTGATTAAGTATATTTGAGAAATGCTACAAGTTACATCCTTGACATGGGGAACCATATTGTATATTAGTATGTTAAAACTCTGAGAAGTCCTACAGGAAAAGAAAGCCATAAAACTTTTTCTAAAACCCTACTTTTCAACTCCGTGTATGTGTGTACGTGCGTGTGTGCACACATGCATGTGTGTATAAGCATGCTTGTTAATATCTACTGGAATTTCTTTGGAGTACGGTTTGTGAAATGCTGAACTAATCGACCAGATAATCTCTAAAGTACCTTCTGCCTCTAAGCTATTAAGATTCTAGGATTATATAATGTGACCCCAGATATGTTAGAATAACATGGTCTACAATGATGTGGGCTTTCAGGATACAACTCTATTTCACTATCGATTTAGGAAACACTGCAATTCTTCAAATATTTATGCATATATCACTTAAAATTTCCAGGAAGAAATTCCTAAGTAGCAAATTCCTTTGACAAGGGCACCTTCAGGATCTGAGCACTTGCCTTTAGTTTTTACTAATTACTTTCTAATGCAGGGTCAAGCCATAGAGAGATAATGGCACACTCACTGGCAAATGACCAGTGTCTTAGTGATCTGATGCTGCTATAACAGAAATACCACAATTGGGTGACTTTAACAAACAGAAATTTATCTCCGTACAGTTTAGGAGGCTAGAAGTCCAAATTCAGGGTGCCGGCTCTAGGGGAAGGCTATCCTCTCTGTCAGCTCTGGAGGAAGGTCCTTGTCTCTTTTCAGCTTCAGCTCCTTGTTGATCTTCCTGTGGCTTGGCATCTCTCTTCTACCATCTTTGCTTGCTCACTTACTTGTTTAATCTCTTTTTATATCTCAAAAGAGATTGACTTAAGATACACCCTGTACTAATAATGTCTCATTTACACAATGTCATGGATTGAATTGTGTCCCCCCAGAATGTCTGTCAACTTGGCTAGATCATGATTCTCAGTATTGTATGATTGTCTACCATTTTGTCATGCTATGTGATTTCCCTATGTGTTGTAAATCCTGTCACTATGATGTAATGAGATGTATTAGTGGCAATTATATTGATGAGATCTACAAGATTAGATAGTGTTTTAAGCCAATCTCTTTTGAGATATAAAAGAAGCAAGCAGAGAGACATGGGGACCTCATACCACCAAGAAAGTAGCGACAGGCGCAGAGCACATCCTTTGGATTTGAGGTTCCTGTGCTGAGAGGATCCCAGACCAAGGGGAAGACTGGTGACAAGGACCTTCCTCCAGAGCCGACAGAGAAAGAGAGTCTTCCTCTGGAGCCAGCTCCCTAAATTCGGACTTCTAGCCTACTGGACTGTGAGGGAATAAACTTCTCTTTGTTAAAGACATCCACAGGTGGTATTTCTGGTACACTAGCACTAGATGACTAAGACAAATAACAAAGACAATTCATTCCCAAATGAGATTATAACCACAGGTACAGAGGTTAGGATTTACAATACATATTTTGGGGATCCCAATTCAATTCATAGCAACCACGGGACACAAAATTCTGATCAGGAATGCTCAACATTGCTTCAAAAATCTAAGAATTATAGAAGATACATAAAAATGTTATATAAACTATTCATCTATGCAACAGTAAAAATAGAAATTATAGAAATCATATACTGGACATGAGTCAGATCCTTTTCATGCACTGAACAAAAACGTATATTTGTAACTCATACCACATGCAATATATAAGCTCCAGTTTTCTTAACAACCCTGCAAGAAAGGCATTATAATTTCTCTTTTACAGGTCAGTAAACTAAGTTTCAGAGAGCTAAGCCGCTCACTTTGCCCTGTAGCCACCTTGACCCTCTTTCACTCTTCAAACACACCAAGCTTATGCCTTCCTCAAGGTCTTTGTGCTTGCTCTATCCTCTGCTTGATCACTGCCTAAATCACTGCCGATCTTAAATTATTCCCTTACCAATCCACAGAACTATTAATCATATCTCTTTGGCTTAAACCTCAAACCATCTTATAATGCATTTATTTGTGTGAGCCTGTTTTTCAAGGTCAGTTTAGCCCCTTGTAATTTAAGCTATCCCCTAGAAAAAACTTAAATGGCCTAGCCATAACCTTGGAAAACATATGTTTAACTGCTGATAGAGGCATTTTGACTAACAGGTGTAGTTTAAACAAATGGCCTTTGTGAACTTTACTACATTCTAGCAATGGACTTCCTGCATCTTAAGGGCTTAATTCACCATTTCCATAATCATCATGCTACTTGTGCCATAGGAAATTAGTATGTACTCATCTTATTATCTGGCCGTCATAATTATTATGGTTACAGTAATCTAATGATTGAATTGACAGAACAAGAGCACACAACTAAATGGCTTTCACAGAGAAATTTTTGATAATTTTGTAAACTAAAACTAGTCACTTTTATAAAACTAAAGGGACTTCAAGATATAAAATTGGTTTATTGTTTTATCTTCAGACAAGATCATCTAGTTAAGAGGGATTTATGGTGGGCGTGATGATGTCTGAATATGTCATAAAGATTGATTTAGTCTGACATAGCCAGATTGAAGATATATAAAAGCTATCATAAGACTACATCAATATATCACAGTCTCTGAAGCACTAAAAATAACTGCTGTGTGAACAAGTGTATAACATTTTTACTGACATAGCCCCACTGCTGAAACATGAATTTCGAGTTACGAAGTGTTCTGTACTTAGAAAAACGAACTCAATAATCAAAAACCATAATAAAAGGAGCAGCTAATAATCAGAAAATTTCAGCTTATACATGTAAATTAACTATTCTTTTCTACAGTCAGTAAACCCAAAACCAAACTATATACCCTCTGCTGTTGAGTTGATTTCAACTCATATCAACCCTATAGGACAGAGTAGAACTGTCCCATAGGGTTTCCACGGCTATAATCTTTCTTTTTTTTTTTTTAATTTTATTGTGCTTTAGGTGAAAGTTTACAGCGCAAATTAGTTTCTTGTTCAAAAATTATTCATGCACAAATTGTTTTGTAACATTTGTTGCAATCCCCACAATGTGTCAGCACTCTCCTCCTTTCCCTTTCCACTCTGGGTTTTCCATGTCCATTCATCGAGTTTTCCTGTCCCTTCCTGCCTTCTTATCTTTGCTTTTGGGCAAGTATTGCCCGTTGGATCTCATATACCTGGTTGAACTAAGAAGCATGTTCCTCACGTGTGTTATTGTTTGTTTTATAGGCCTGTCTAATCTTTGGGTGAAAAGTAGACTTCTAGAGTGGCTTCTGTTCTGAGTTAACTGAGTGTCCAGGGGCCATAGTCTCAGGGGTTACTCCAATCTCTCTCAGACCAGTAAGTCTGGTCTTTTGTGTGTGTGTGAACTTGAATTTTGTTCTACGTTTTTTCTCCCACTCTCCTCGGGATCCTTCACTGTGATTCCTGCCAGAGAAGTCAGTGGTTGTAGACTGGCACCATCTAGTTCTTCTGGGCTCAGGCTGCTGGAGGCTGTGGTTTATGCGGTCCACTCGTCCTTTGGACTAATATTTTCCTTATGTCTTTGGTTTTCTTCATTCCCCTTTGCTCCAGATAGCGTTGGACCAATAGATCTAGTTTGGACGGCCACTCACAAACTTTTAAGATGTAAGACACTACTCACCAAAGTAGGATGTAGAACATTTTCTTTGTGAACTATGCATACCGGTTGACCTAGATATCCCGAGTCCATGGTTCCCAGACCTCAGCCCTGGTAACTTGGTCCCTCAAGGTGTTTGGATGTATCTAAGAAATTTCTATGACTTTGGCTTGGTCAAGCTGTGCTGACTTCCCCTATATTGTGTATTATCTTTTCCTTCACCAAAGTAAACACTGGTCTACTATCTAGTTAGTGATTTCCTCTCTCCATTTGTGTTTAAACTTTTCTTGGTTTTTATAATAGTGGTCTCATACAATATTTGTCCTTTTGTGATTGACTTATTTCACTTAGCATAATGCCTTCAGGTTCATCCATGTTCCGAGAAGTTTTGCAGATTTATCATTGTTCTTTATTGTTGCATAGTGTTGTGCCTGTACCATAATTTGTTTATCTGTTCATCTGTTGATGGGCACTTAGGTTGTTTTCATCTTTTTGCTATTATGAATAATGCTACAATGAACATGGGTTTGTATATGCCTATTCATGTGACAGCTCTTATTTCTCTCGAGTATATTTCTAGGAATGGGATTGCTGGATTGTATGGTATTTCTATTTCTAGATTTTGAAGGAGGCACCATATCATTTTCCATAGTGGTTGTACCATTTTACATCCTCACCAGCAGTGCATAAGAGTTCCAAGCTCCCCACAACCTCTCCAACATTTTTTATTTTCTGTTTTTTTAATTAGTGCCAGTAATGTTGGGGTGAGATGTCATCTCATTGTAGTTTTGATTTGCATTTCTCTAATGGTTAATGATTGTGAGCGTTTCCTCATGTGTCTGTTAGCTGCCTGAATGTCTTCTTTGGTGAAGTGTCTGTTCATATCATATCCTTTGCCCATTTTTAATTAGATTATTTGTCTTTTTGTTGTTGAGATGTTAAAGTATTCTAGAGATTTTAGAGATTAGACCCTTGTTGGATATGTAGTAGCCAAAAATATTTTTCCCAGTCTATAGGTTCTCTTTTTCCTCTTTTGGTGAAGTATTTTGATGAGTGTTTAACATTTAGAAGCTGCCAGGTGTCTAGTTTCTCTTCTGGTGTTTGTGCATTGCTAGTTACGGTTTATATTCTACGTATCACATGTTAGGACCTCAAGTGTTATCCCTATTTTTTCTTCCATGATCTTTATCATTTTAGATTTAGGTTTGTGACCCATTTTGAGTTAGTTTTTGTGTATAGTGTGAGGTATGGGTCCTGTTTCATTTTTTTGCAGATGGACATCCAGTTTTGCCAGCACCATCTGTTAAAAAGACTGTCTTTTCCCTATTTAAAGGACTTTGGTCCTTTGTCAAAGATCAGCTGACCATAGGTGGATGGATTTACACCTGGGTTCTCTATTCAATCCATTGGTCTATGTGTCTGTCGTTGTACCAGTACCAGGCTATGTTGACTACTGTGGCTGTACAGTAGGTTCTGAGACCAATGAGTGTGTGGCCTCCTACTTTGTCCCAAGGCTGTAATCTTTATGGAAACAGACTGCCACATCTTTCTTCCATGGAGCAGCTGGTGGGTTCGTACTGCCGATCTTTCAGTTAGCAGCCAAGCACTTACCCACTGCAACATCAGGGCTCCTTCTACCATCAGTACCTATATGTAATCCTGCTTTGATAATAATATCTCAGACTTTGAAGCCAGACCAAACTGGATTAAAATTTCTGCTCTAACACTTATTAACTATGTGACCTAGGACAAAACTGGGTCAATGACCACCTCTAGCTGCAAGAAATTCTGGGAAGTGAGTATTTGGCCCTTTCAGCCTATTTCAGGGGATGCAGACTCTGCCAGCAAGGAGAAAAAGAGTATAGAATGTCTGTTGAGGGGGCAACAAAGAGTGTGTGCCTTATCTCCCACAATATAGTGTGTACCAAAACTCCCTTACTCTTTCCTTTACCTCTCAAAGGCCCCACTTGCCAGTACTGTGATGTGTATCTACATTTAGAAAAATCAAAGAAAAAGGAAAGAAAGTGTTTGCTTCCTTCTCAAGCTCAAGATGAAATATTAATTTACCCCTGCGTAATCATTTCCGAGTTATATAAAGTTTCTCCTTTTTTAATCTGTGCTAAATTTGCTTGGTATTTTGGTAGTTGGCATGCCCTTTTGACTCCATTTTCTTCTACTATTATCCTTGATGCTCTTCCATTTAGTGCATTGCTGTGTCTGAAGTCAGACTGCCACGTTCAAATCCTGACCTCACCATTTGAGAGTTGTATGATTGTCTTAGACTGGGTTCTCTAGAGGAGTCGATCCAATGAAGTGTATATATAAATATATACAGAGAGGTTTATTTCAAGGAAATGGCTCATGCAGTTGTGGAGAATGGCAAGTCCCAAATCTGTGGAGGCCTCTCCAGACTCACGTGGTTGCAGGAATTAACGAACCCAAAATCAGCAGGTCAGGCAGAAGGCAGCTGGTTCACATCCCAAAAAGTGGAGGTCAGAGGATGATGAGTCGGATACAGGATCAAGACAGAGCAAACTTTGCCAGAACATCTATATGTATTGGATGCAGGCCACATCCCCAAGGAAACCCCCCTTTCAACTGATTGGCTGCTCACATCAGATCACAAAATAGAGGATGATTACATAATATCTGCCAAACCACCAAGAATCATGGCCTAGTCAAGTTGACACATAACCTTAACCATTTCTGTAAATTACTTAAACTCTCTTTGTTCTCACATGTAAAATAAAGATGATAATATTATCTACAACACAGGGTTATGAAGACTAAATGACTTAATATGTATATTGTACTTTTAATAGTGTTAAGAATATAGTAGTACTGAATAAACATTAGCTATCAGTATTATTATTTCAGATTGAGGAGTAAACATATCCTCAGAGGTTTTGTGACAGCAATGAAAGACCATGGTAAGTACAACTCAAATCATTTTTGGAGTCACTTAGTTGGCTAGTTGGCTAACAAACAGCTTTTAATTTACGGTTCTTTTTAATTTCGGAAGGCATTTTTTACATACGTTTTCTATTAAATATCATTTAAAAATACCACCATTCTATTTTCAGGAGCTGGTAAGGAGTTTTCTAAGACGGTCGAGAGTAATGTTCTAGCCCGTGGACATGAGCAGCTGAGCTGAGGAGTGTATTTTATGATCTTTTTATGGCGTTCTCTGAAAATTAACAAGGTGACTACATTAAAACGTTTATTAGTCTGTTTATGCTTTGGCATTTCTGTTAGACTTTAATTTCCAAGAAGGATAATGGTTGGAAGAAAAGTTCCACATAAACAGATAATGTGAGTAGCAAAGGAAACTGATATGTATCCTAATATGTCAGATGTCCTGAGCACTGTGAAAAGATTGCCTCTGACATGGTCATAAAAGTTAGAGCACAGAGACTTCTGGATTATAAAATTTTGGAGTTGGATTATACCAATGAGATTGTTTTGGCTCATTTGTCATTTTATAGGTGTAGAAACTGACACAAACAGGGTTCTGCAACTTATTAAAAGCCACACAGATCTCAAAATAAGATTTTGGGCCCAGTCCAATCTTCTTTCCACTATGCCAATTTTTCTCTCTCATTGATTTTCCTTCTCTGAATGATAGTTCCTAAACTTGAAGTTAAATTTATTTTTCTACAACTCACACAGACTTTCATTCAGAAATGTTTCCATTAATAATAAAATAGCTTGGCTGAGATTTAATTCAAATATTACCATATTTAATTTTTTTTGTTGTTACCTAACAAGTATTTCCTCCTTTACAGTCAGAACTCAAAGTTATTTGTAAGCTTTATAATAGGCTGTCTCCAAAATATACTAGTGTTTAACTAAGGTATCAATAAGAAACCTAAGAAATACGTGAAATTACTACCAACAATCTTATAAAGAAAAACTGCAGATTATATCTGCCAAAGAGCACAAGTCCAACTGCTCTCATTTCTATAGAGATAGTGGCCAGGATAGGTCATCTGCACTGTTTGATTTAACTCAGTGACTCCATTTTACATATGGACAACACTGAGGTGAGGCATTCTGTAGAAAAAACCATTCCTAGTGATTTTAGGAAAACAGACACCTTTCATAGGATCAAACTACTATAGACTGAAGACTTCCCCAGAATCTGTAGAATATGTCTACTTAGAAAGCAAATCTGGTAAATCTAATTAAACAGAGGAAAAAAGTAAACACATCAATTTTATACTCAATGTTCTCATCTAAAAATATTCACAGATGGCGCACACATTAAGTGATTCTGCTTCACTATGAGTGAACATGTTAGGTGAAAGAGGTGACACCAGCCGGCTGATCCTCTTCCACACTTATGAGTTACACATAGAAACATCCTGGGCCCAGGCACCCTTTTTAAGGTATATAAAAACAAAACAAAAGCCACTGCCTTCGAGTCAATTCCAACTCATAGGGACCCTATAGGACAGAGTAGAACTGCTCCACAGGGTTTTCAAGGCTGTAAATCTTTATGCAAGCAGACTGCCATGTCTTTCTCCCATGGAGTGGCTAGTGGGTTTGAATAGTTGACCTTTCAGTTAGCAGCCAAGTGCTTTAACCACTGCACCATCATATATAGCCACTTAAGTTAAAAACGTAACTTTCTGTGATTCTCATCCTTTTCCCTATGTAATTGGGTGGCCAGATGCCTTCCATTTCAGACAACAGAATGAACCAAGTAAAAAAATGAAATACTGCATGAGATTACATAAAAGAAAGTGACAGGTGTTAAATATTCTACCAGTGAGGTTATAGAATGTGCTTCATTATCATTTTAAAACGGACAAATTATCATTTTAAATTTAAAATTAGAGAAGAGTAAATGATTTCACAAGATTTTTTTATACTGTGATTGTGCCAGCATTACAGAATTATTTTGCAAAACACCTACGGGAGATTTACAGGTCAAGATGATATACTTAAAACAGATTTAGATCACTTGTTTCCTGAGGCTTCATTGAAATGACAGCAAAAAAGTAAAAATAGTATAAACCAACAACAGCAAAATAATTCAGAAATGGAGTCATGTGAACAGAAATTATTTTGATGACTTCCTAAAGTGAATGTATGCATGCTAATCACCACAGAAGAGCCGAAGTTACAGTCTAGAAAATGTGCCATGGATCTGCAGTGAAAGAGGCAGCTGACCCAGTGAATTCAGAAACTGCAGGTCCACTAGAGTGCAGAAGTGAGGAGGGTAGAAAACAGATATTATTTATGGGGCTGAAAACAGAATAACATTGACCCTACCTCCTCGCGCCCAATCTAGAGAGCACGATAACTGGTAGCCAGTCAAGAGAATTATATCCCTGATATGTTGTGTCTGTTTTTTTAAATCAATCCTTTCTAAGGTATGGTAAGTACCTTCAATTGAAAATCTCAAGTTCTCTTCATCTCAACGAAGTTTTATCATTTTCTGGAATATTTTATCTTCCAGGGGATATTGGTCATTTGTAGTTGGTTAACATTTTAAAATATCCTCCCTAAATTTTGTGATTTTTCCATAGTTACTTCCATTCTCCCAGTTAGAAGCCAGAAACCGAGAAGGAAGGACTGATATCTTCTGGCAGGCATGGCAGGGGAGAGATCATGCTCTCAGAGCAGCAGTAGAGAAGTTTTCACCTCCATTCCCCAATGGTGATGGCAGTGTCATTGGCACTATAAAAGCCCTTTTGTGCTTGGGCAATATTCCTGACTGCCTAGCTTCAGAATCAGGCTTGCTGCATGTTCTGAAGATTCTGAGAGTTGTCTAATGTGCTTTAATAATTTCCTTTCTGCTTAATCTTATCAGGGTAGAATCTGGTTTTTGCTACTAAGAACAATGATCGATACGGTAATTGGTATCTAGAGTGGTAGCATGCAAAAAAAAAAAAAAAAAAAAAATCCCTTAAGGAAATGAACGCAGTGTGAAGAAAGTAAAAATTAAGCTAGAACATGAGGTTAAGACACCGTCTAAATTTTCAGCTGTGGTCGCTTGAAATGAAGTATCTACTGAAAACAGACTTTGGAAGACTGATTGGCTGCTGCCATAGAATATTATAAAGGGCATAAGGAATACAAGGGCTGTGGAGGGGCCTGAATATTATTAACTGCACAGGAGAACTTCAAGAAAGGAAATGAACAAGATAAAAAATCATAAGCTTTCATATTATTCTATGGTCAGCAAATTACAGAATTTCTATGATTGCCCAAAAAGAATCTCTTAGCTTTTAAAACCACATGACCGGCAAAATAAAAATAAAATGTATTTATTTGTCTGTCGAATGCTGAGTTACAAAATAAGTTGAATTCACATCTTTATGCTAAAATTAGGGCATTGATTAGAAAGGAGAAGCTCTCTGAGAATTGGAATGAGAGACTTTGGAAAGATTCATATGACTGAGAGTACCACAAAACATAAAGTTTGTACCTACTTGGTTTGAAGATTCTGTAACAATCTCATCTACAACAATCATCTTGCAATCATCAATTCTTATGTCTCATTTTTAACACCCCTTGCTGAATCCAGGCCTACATTTAAAGTCAGGTCTCACAATACCGCAGGGTATCTATTTCAGAGCAAACCAGGAGAAGACTGTAAACCCACAGTGGCAGAGATTAGCAGCTCTTCAACTGAATATATAATCCCTTTCTACAATATAGAATTGTAGAGTATAGAATATCATCCCAGTCAAGGACTATATTTCACAGCCCCTCTTATCATGGGGCTAGTTCTCACACTAGAATGTAAGGGGAAGTGATGTGTACCCCAACTCAACCCTCTAAAATTGGGGAAATGACCAGAGAATAGGTCCATGCCCACATTTACTGGGCCCTCTGTGAGATGACCATGGCAGCTAGAATTCTCATCTTGACTCTGACCTGCGCAATAAGGGCTCATATAATAGGAAATCACTAGTGGAAATTCTCGCAGATCCCCCAACCTACCAAAATTCTAAACCACATCAATACTGTACCTTGCGGAACTGGGGAAATTAGTACTCACCAGGAGTAGATGACCCAGTAAGCAAGTAAGCATGGGCTTCACCATGAAAAACATGGGAAATCGTTCACTACAGATTAGTAAGTAAGCACAAGTAAGCCTGTGCTTACCTTGCTTACTGGGTCATCCACCCCTGTCAGGGATTGTAAATTTCAAGAGGCTTTGATTCTGCAGGAAGGTGTTATGGGGTTGGGAGAGAAACAGACGCCGGCCATACCTAGAAGCAGAATCTTTGATATGGCGAAAAAAAATGTGAAATTGCTCACTACATATGATCTGGCAAGCGAGATAAGCACCGTGCACACCTTGCCTGTTAGATAATCCACCCCTGATACCCACCATTATGGAAGTGAAAGATCCAGGGGTATGAGGTGATTTCTATCAATTCCCATTTAATTCACCTGTTGAGCCAGTGCATCAGACAAGTGGACCCTGGAAAATAATAAGATACTATTAAAACTTAATAAGTAGTTACTTATAGCTACCTTTCCAGATGCGGCCTTTTTACAGGCTCAAGCAAAGCCGTTTATACATGACAGGCAACTTTTGATAAATATTTTTTCCCTCTATCCTAACAATTAGAGGAGCCCTGGTGGCGAAGTAGTTAAGTGCTATGGCTGCTAACCAAAAGGTCAGTAGTTCGAATCCACCAGTAGCTCCTTGGAAACCCTATGGGACAGTTCTTCTCTGTGCTATAGGGTCGCTATAGGTCCAAATTGAATGACGGCAATGGGATTAATTATTAGAAACATAAAAGCAGCAGCTTGTTTCTAACAAGTTAGCTGTTTTTCTTAATATTATGCTCTCACTGATGTCTTGTTTTGGTTTGGTAGAAAAGAAATTTATAATGTAATTAATATGTTATAAAATATCAAGATAATATTGTGACTGAACTAAGGGAAGGAACAATGCCACCCAAAGATCATGGACTTAAGGTAGTTGCAGTAACAGTGAAGATTTTTGGTGGTCCACTTTTGGGAAGAAGGTGAGCATATTTTCATTGATATTGCAATGTTAGGTGGAAGTGTGTTGATAATTTTATGCACGAAAAATATGTAATTCTTCAGCATGGGAGAAGTTTACAAATTAATGTTAAAATTCCTGGGGTAGAGCAAAAAGGATACTGTTTATTTGTAGCCTTTAAATATCATTTTTCGACATTGATCTTATGTTTTGATAATTTTACACATTACTTCTATTTTCCCAAGGAAAAAGCCAGAAAGCTCCACATTCCAAGACTCACTTTTAATTAGGATGTAGGTCTATGACCTATATATATTCTTCTGAGCAGCAGCAACCACATGAGACCTGAACTTGGAAGTGAGTAAGGTAAGGAAGTACACAGAGGAGGAAATGTACCCTTTCCAAGCTCTATTGTGGAGGCATTTGTTTTTAGGGAAGATCTCTCGTCCTCAGTCCTGAATGGCAAAGGTACCAAGTGGTGAAGGCAGTTGAATTTTTACTAGAGCAACCCCCATGTTTTCCTTAGGCAATTGTGTCTATTCCCATAGCTTCACAAGCTAGCTCTCCGGCCATATAGAAGAGATTCTGCCAATATATTTTAATAGATTCCTTTTCCTCTTCAACTAGCCAGAGCACATTCTGTTGTATGTAGTGAAGAGCCCTTACCAACATATGTGTCCATCTGTTCCATTTTCTCCTTATGGCAATCTTATTATTAGCTTATTCAGTCTCCTATGTCTATCATCCATAGCTTTTATGAATATGGTCAAAATTTTATTTCCTTCTACTTTTGCACTATATTATGATTTTACACTTATCAAATCTTCCAGAAAACTAACTTGGTTTTCATTTTTGATTCCTATGTTAATATTAAAAATTATGAAATCATGTTCTTTGTTCCAAAAGCCCTTTATGGCCTCTAATCATAGTTTCTTAAGTACACTTAAATTAAAATGTATTATTCTATTTCTCCCCTTAGTTCTGTGTCTCATAGAGCCATCTGTTCTTGTTGCTTAATTGAATTTCCTTGCTAAAGTTTCTGTGTCCCCTTCTATGGAGTGTGATTGTTCTTTGCTTGGTAATATCAGTAGATGAGGAATCCTTGGGCATCAGGATCCATTAGTTGTTACACTGTCTCTGAGAAGCAGTTAGATGATAAGATGGAGTTTTTTTTTAATAGTATTGGTAAGCTAGGCCCTCCCTATTGAAGTATGATGCAGAGGGGAAACCACTCTACTCTCAAATACATGTATCAAGGAGGTCTAACACTATTGTTGCACTTGAGTGTGGTGACACAGGCAGCATCTTGCAGTGTTATATAAAACAGGAAGACAGGAGCAGGTCTCTCAACTGGATGAAATCTTCTGAGGTCACCAGACTCTCCCAAATGTCATCTATTTTACTTAGAACTTTAGGTCTGAGATATATCCAATGAGAACTGACACCAACATAATTCCCTTTTCCTGTGTTAAATTATATTGACATCAGGCATATTTTCTTTCTATTCATAGTGTCACATAACAATGTATAAATTTTTGTATGAGAGACTAACTTGAATTGTAAACTTTCACTTAAAGCACAATAATTTAAAAAAAAAGCAAAAGGAAATTCAGAACACATCATTTCTCAGTAGCATTAATGTATTTTTTCAGTGATTTCCAAATTCTTTTACATGTTATACAATGTCTTCCAAGCTACAAAGTCAATTATGATTGTAGGTTTCATTTTACTTCGATATATACATTATTTAATTGCTTGATTAAAACATTGACTAGGTTTTTATTCTTACCCAGAAAAAAAGAATGAAAACTGACCATATATTGTAAAACATAATTTGAAACATTTTCCTCATTCAGAACTGAATTCATCAACTTCTAAAAATTTAGAGAATATTAACCTTACCCATAGTTAAACTTGGTTCTGATAAAAGGGTAGTCTTCTTTGGTCAATTTTTTTAAATTTTTACTTTTTATATTAGTACTCTTTATGTCTACTTTCTGATTTGCTGAGAGATTTAAATATGAAATATACAGTTATACATTTAGGTCTCTCAGACTAAAATCATGTCCAAGGTAAGTACTAGGTGACTTTAGTAATAAAGTTAGAGAAAGTAGCCAGTAGGGAATGTGTGTGTGTGTGTGTGTGTGTGTGTTTAAAAGATAAATCCAAACAAAATACTTCTAAATAACACAGTTCTTCAAAGAAGTCTCAAGAAAAATTTAAAAATGCTTTGAAGTAAATAAAAATGAAAACACAACTAATCAAAATTTGTGGGATGCAGTGAAAGCAGTACTTACAGGGAAATTTATAGCATTAAATGTATATATTAGAAAAAAAGAAAAACCTTAAATTAATAATTTAAGCTTCCACCTTAGGACTCTGGAGAAAGAAGGACAATTTAAGTCTAACAATCCAAAGGAAAGAATAATAATACAAATTAGAGCAGAGATCAATGAAATTAAAATTAGAAAACCAATAGAGAAATCAACAAACCAAAAGCCGTTTTTTTGAAAAGATCAATAAAAGTAAACCTCTAGCCAGGCTAACAAAGAAAAAAAGAAAAGATACAAATTACCAGTATTAGAAATGAAAGACAGGTCATCACTACTGATTGCATGGACATTAAAAAGGATAATAGAGGAATACTATGAACAACTATATGCCTATAAATTTAATAACTGAGAAGAAATGGAAAAATTCCTTGAAAGACACAAATTACCAAAACTTCCACAAGGAGAAACAGATCATTTGAAGAGGCCATATCTATTAAAAGAAGCCCTGGTAGCACAATGGTTAAGCACTGGGTTGCTAACTGAAATGGTGGTTCAAACACAACCAGTGGCTCCATGGAAGAAAGACCTGCCAATCTGCTCCTATAGTATTCCACTCGTGTCACTATGAGTTGGAATCAAGTTGATGGCACCCAGCAACAACAACAACATGTCCATTAAAGAAACTGAATTAATAATCAATAACCTTTCAAAGAAGAAAAACCTCAGGCCCAGATGATTTCACTAGCAACTTATACTAAACATCTAAGGAAGAAGTGGTATCAATTCTCCACCATCTCTTCCAGAAAACAGAAGCAAAGGAAACATTTCCCAATGCATTCTAGGAGGCCAGCATTACCCTAATTCCATATCCAGATAAAGTCATTACAAGAAAGGAAAATTATGAACCAGTATCTCTCATGAACATAGAAACAAAAATCAAGAAAATATTAACAAATCAAGCCCAACAATAATACATAAAAGGAATTATAAACCATGGCCATGTGGGATTTATTCCAGGTATGCAAGCTTGGGTCAACATTCAAACATCAATAAATGTAATACACCATATCAATACGCTAAACAAGAAAAATCATATAATCATACCAATAGATGCAGGAAAAGTATTTGGAAAAATCCAACACCCGTTTATGAGTAAAAAAAAAAAAACCTCTCGACAAACTAGGAATAGAGGGGAACTTCCTCAACTTGATAAAGAACATCTACAAAAAACCCACAGCTAACATCAGACTTAATGGTAAGAAACCAGATGGTTTCCCCCTAAGATTAAGAACAAAACAAGGATGTGGCCTCTCTTTACTCATATTTAACACCATGCTGCAAGTCCTAGCTAAGACTGTGAAGGGACAAATAAAACTATTTTTGTTCACAGATAACGTGATTACCTATGTAGTATAACTCATTAAAAAAAATACTGGAACAAATAAGCACATATAGCAAAGTCATAGAATACAAGATTAATGTAGAAGAGTCAATTGTTTTCTATATACCAGCAATGAACAATTGGAATTTGAAATTTAAAGAAAGTAATGACATTTAAAATAGCACCAAAATCATGAAATTCTTAGGTATAAATCTAACAAAATATGTACTGTGTCTATCTGCAGAAAACTACAAAACTCTGATCAAAGAAATAAATGAAGAGATATTCCATATTTATGGATTGGAAGATCCGGTATTGTTAAGATGTCAATTCTTCCTAACTTGATCTATAAATTTAATGGAATCTCAATCAAAATTTGCAGTAAGCTGGTTGCCATGAGTCAGAATCAACTCGACAGCAACTAACAACAACAATTTTGTAGATACAACAAACTGATTCTAAGGTATATATGCAAAGACAAAAAAATTGGAATAGCCACACAATACTGAAGAAGAATAACAAATTAGGATGACTCACACAACCTGATTTCAAATCTAACTATATAGTTATAGTAATCATGGAAACGTGGTAACGGTGAAAGAATAGACAGATAAATGCAACAGAATAGAGAACCAAGAAACAGACCCACACAAATACAGAAAACAGATCTTTGACAAAGAAGCAAAGGCAACTCAAGGGAGAAAGGATAGTCTTTTCAACAAATGGTTCAGGGACAATTAAACGTCCATATACAAAAATATGAACCTAGACACAGGCCTTACACTTTTCACAAAAATGAACTCAAAATGATTCATAGACCTAAACGTGAAATGCAAAACTAAAATACTTAGGAAAAAATCTAGGTGACTTTGAGGTTGCTGGTGAGTTTTTAGGTACAAACTTAAAAGCAAGATCCATGGTAAGAAAAAAAATTGGTAAGTTGGGCTTTATTAAAATTAAAAACTTCTGCTCTATGAAAGACACTGTTAACGATCAAATGACAAGCCACAAACTGGGAGAAAATATTGGCAAAACCCCTACTGGATAAAGGACTTGAATTCAAAATACACAAACCAAACCCACTGCCGTCGAGTGGGTTCCAACTCATAGTGACCCTACAGGACAGAGTAGAACTGCTCCACAGGGTTTCCAAGGAGCGGCTGGTGGATTCAAACTGCTGACCTTTTCGTTAACAGCCACAGCACACCGTAGCTCTCAACCACTGCTCCACCAGGTCTCCAGAATGCACAAGGTATTCTTAAAACTCTATAAGAAAACAAACAACCCAGTTTTTAAAATGAGCCGAAGATCTGAGCAGGCACCTCACCAAAAAAGACATACATATAGCAAATACCAAAAACCAAACCCATTGCCATTGAGTCGATTCCAACTCATAGCGACCCTACAGGACAGAGTAGAATCGTCCATAGGGTTTCCAAGGAGTGGCTGGTGGATTTCAACTGCCAGTCTTCTGGTTAGCAGCCTAAGCTCTTAACCACTGTGCCACCAGGGCTCCTATATATAAACATATGAAAAAATGCTCAGCATCATTTATCATTAAGTAATTGCAAATTAAAACAATGAGATACCACTACATACCTATTAAAAAAACAAACCAGTTCAGACTCATGGTGACCCCATGTGTTCCAGAGTAGAATTGTGCTTCATAAGGTTTTCACAGCTATGACCTTTTGGAAGCAGGTCACCAAGCCTTTCTTCCCAGTAGCTTCTGGCTGGGTTCAAACCACCAACTTTTTGGTTAGTAGTCTAGTGCTTAACTGTTTTTGCCACCCAGGGACTCTATAAATACCTAATATTCATCAAAACAGCCAAGAGGAGCCTAAGGAAATGAGACCACTAAAAGTATGCGGTACCATGGATGGGATCCTGGAACAGAAAAAGGACATTAGGTAAAAATTAGGAAATTTATACAAAGTATGGACTTTAGTTAATAATGTATCTGTACTGGTTAATTAATTGTAACACATATACTATACCAATGGAAGATGTTAATAATAGGAGAAACTGGATATGGATTATATGAAACTCTGTACTATCTTTGCAATTTTTCTGTAAATGTAAAATTGTCCTATAAAAAAACGTTTATTACAAGTTTAAGAAAAAAGAAAACCCATCTGTGCTTTGCCAAGTCTGTACAGAGCAACTTAAAAAGACACATCTAAAATCAGAAAAACATCTTATAACAGAAAAAACATGCAGCTTCTCCCTTTTGCTAAATGATCAACCCTTGTTTCTTAAAATACCTGTAGAATTTTGTTTAAGAAGATCAGAATAGACTGTCCAGTCTTAATAAGGCATTTTTTCCTATAGAATTTAGCAAAGGTTCGATGAATTCCAGGTAAATGTTGCCAACCTACAGGTCTACCAGTAATCCATGATCATTCCTGGAAATCGTTACTACCCACATTATAAATATGTTTGAAAATCAGTCCCCAGGGAAACTAAGATGGAGTGAAATTGTCCTTATGCCAACCTCATCTCTGAACTTCTAGGATTAATTTTCAATTAATTGTGTCTCTGTGGTGAGTAGAAAAAAAAGGTTATTTTTGTTAATTTTGACCTTCAGTCCAGTTCAGTCACCATTGAGTAGATTCTGACTCATGGCGACCCCATGTGTTTCAGACTAGAACTGCACTCCATAGAGTTTTCAATGGCTGCGAACATCCCGACGTAGGCATTGTTTAATGTTAGGGCTGATTAAAATAGAAATTGAAAGAGGAATGGTGTGGAAAGGGAATAAATCACTGGAAGAGTAAAGAATTATCAAGTATCTGTGCATCCGTCAGAGTTCAACTGCAGACAACAGAAAACATCGAGACTAATGTAAACCAATGGGATTTAATACTATACCAATATAACATGCTTATGAAATTGCTGGAGAGCCTAGAGGAACATGCTCTGGGCTGGGCCTCCAAGAACGATTTTCAGAAAATCACTGCAAAATTGGCTCACCAAGGAAACTGCTACCTCAGCTACAATCAGGAAGCGAGAGATTCGAGAAGACACTGCCTTAGCTCTGCCCCAGGGATCAGGAAGCTGCCTCTGGAACTGTCAGCTCCTGAGCGAGGCCCTGCACCAAAAAAATGCCTGACTCCTGCCAGCCTCCCACTTTCCCCACTTTGCTCTGCATTCAGACCTCTCATGAGTGCATCTGATTGATTGAACTTAAATTACTTCTGGAACTTCTGCTCCAAAGGAAGTCTGAGAAAATGTACTTTTAGGCTTTCCAGTCTCTGCCACACAGAAAGCACATTAAGGAGGCTGGAATAAATATTAAGTCAGTCAAGCCAGTGTATTCACCACATGTGACATTAGATGATTGCAATGTGAGTAATGTATTTAAGGAGTTATTATCAAAATGCTTCTTACTGGAGACATATCTTTCTCCTAGAGCTTAACAATTATCTGCTCAGATAGATGTTGTGGCCAACGTATATCCCAGATACGCAAATGAGACATAGTACCCCCTCAAATTGTTACAACTTGGTAGTTAATTTGTTCTTTTAAAAAGTCTTCATGCCCTAGGGTCTGCATCCAAAATTCCTTTTAGAAGTTTTTCCTAAATTTCATATAATCTTCAGATTCCTTGAAATGTGCACACATTCACACACATACACTCACATGCACACATTCACAAAGACACTGTACTCAGCTTTCATCAGTCTGAAAGGTCCACTGCTACTACCTACATGTTGTGTGCTGTTGAGTCAGTTCTGACTCATAGAGCAAATACCATGACAGAGTATAACTGCCCCATAGGGTTTTCTAGGCTGAAATCTTTACGGGAGCAGATTGCCAGGTCTTTTCTCCCTCAGAGCAGCTGGTGGGTTGGAACTGTCAACATTTCAGTTAGCAGCTGAACACTTAACCATTGCACCACCAGAGTATACATACATGCTAACCTCATATTAATCAAGATATCTTGAGGAGATTTGTCTAACCTTACAACTTCAGTATTTGTCCTTCTAAATTAAAATATTTCTTCCATGGAATGGAATGTTACCTTAGCATTTGCTATTTATCCCATTATCAAATATTCCTGTAAAATAACCTCCTACTTGTTCTGCTACTTCCCACATAGACTTCTTAGTCACCAAAATAGTTTGGTTTTCTATACGTAAGAATAAATTATGAAATTTCTATTCTATTAAACGATAAACTGAAGTTAATCCTAGGAAAACACAAAAGGGATATAAAAATTTGGTCAGACTAGACTTCTACAGAGTAGTATCTCATGACAGTGAGTTGGGGAAAGAAAATTCTATAAAAATGTACAAAATAAAATTATTAGAGAAAAACCAATAGGACCAGTTGCTGAGATGGATTAGGTAACACGAGTGTTGTAGGCAGAGGAATTATCGTTGAATGAGGTATGAATGATGTCTTCAACAGCAACCGAAAGAAGTCCCTGTGGAGCTCTGTTAGCCGTGTGTCACTCCGCTCCTGTCAGTTTGTGGGTAAAGACAAATGAAATGCAAGAAATTCCATGGGTTTCTGTACTTCTACAAAGCCTTTCAAACTGTCTCCCAGTTATAGATGGCACCAACGAAAACGCACAAGTTTGAAGTAAATTCTGTCACTGTCTATTTGTTTTCACTCATTCTTTAAATTCTTTCTAAATAACACATTCTACAATAGAACTGTTATACAAAGAAGTTCTTTAAACTGACTGGGAATAACAATGAGGAAGAGATCTGAGCACAATATAAAAACTGAAATAACCTTCTCTCCCTGGTCTGTAAAATTCTCCAGATAAATTTTTGAAATGAAGTATTCATCATTCAGAAAGAGTGCCAGGTAACAGTGGTTTCAGAGGACCCTAAATTTAACGTGCTTACACTTGAATTGCTACTATATCAAGAAGGGAATGTTCCACATTGAATTTACTAGCACGCATCAATTTATTCACGAAACATCTATTCTCCTGTAAAATATATTTTATTTTATCTTCACTTTTGTATACCGTAATTGAAAACAGTTCTTCATGGATGTCTCCAGAATATATTAAAAAGGAAGAAAAATTTGAACCATCCAAGTTTCACTAAAGTTGAAAATTTACACTAAATTTTTATCAACTAAAATCAGCAAAGGACAGAATAGATATTTTATCAAAGAAATTACTTCTTAAATCAGAAGTTATGGCATTATTTCCTTACACATGAATTTTTAAAAACTATTTTAAAGAGCTAGTTTAAACAACTAAACTAAAGCAATATTTTTTTTTTTTTTTTTTTTTTTTGCTTTTGCTTTGCCTCTAAGTAGTAAAGATGGAGCTATAATTGGCCCGCGGGTTTCCTTTTTCATATCAGGCTTCGCACATCACATAACAGTGACAGGTGAGTGATAATATTCCCTCAGACTTTGCTTTTTTATTAGACACTTGTTGTTACGTGCCGTTGAGTTGGTTCTGACTACTAACGACCCTATGTACCACAGAACGAAACACTGCCCAGTTCTGCACCATCCTCACAATCGTTGTTATGCTTGAACCCATTGTTGCAGCCACTGTGTGAATCCATCTCGTTGAGGATCTTCCTCTTTTTCACTGACCTTCTACTTTATCAAGCATGATGTCCTTCTCCAGGGACTGATCCCTCCTGACAACATGTCCAAAGTATGTAAGACATAGTCTCGCCATCCTTGGTTCTAAGGAGCATTCTGGTTGTACTACTTCGAAGACAGATTTGTTTGTTCTTTTGGCAGTCCATGGTATAGTCAATACTCTTCGCCAGCTCCACACTATTATGACTTATTGTGCTAACAAACTGAAACATTACCTTATTTTCTTCCATATTTTAATCAATTAACTGATAGTAATTTTAAAAAGTAGTCAATAACAGAAGTTTACCAAACTATGAAATTCTTTTGACCAAAGAGAGAGAAAAGAAAACTAGCATCTACTGAGTGCCTACTAGATAACCAGCAAGATGACTGAAGCATTCACACTCATTATTTTAATGTTCTCAAAAACTCTGTGAAGTATAAAAAAAAAAAAAAAAACCTTTATACAGAAGAAAAGACAGAGGCTAAAGAGTTTAAATATTGTTTGAAAAGTTAGGCTACTAATAAATGATAGTGCTGTTATTCTGACCCAATTCTGTTATTCTCCAAAGTCATGCTTCTTTCATAGACTTAAACATTTGCTGCTATGAGATGTATTATTATAAAAATTGAACAGAGCAGGCATTCTTGTCTACTCATGCTGCAGGGTCCAGAAAACAGGTGCCCTCAGTAAAAAGCTGCCCTGCAGCATATCTCTGAATAGCTCTCCATACAGACCATAGTACTGTCTCATTTCTTCTGTGGTCCCAGATATGTAATGTCAGTGTGTGCTTCATCTGGGACGGTAGTCCATCTTAATGAAATGAGAAGACGGTCTTCAAAAAAGGGCATGTCATTTTAGAAGCCACCTCCTAAAGTTTTCTACACTGTAATCAGAATTATTAAGTTGGGTCACTAAAATATAGTACAAAAAGGGGCATGAATATCCATAAGCATTCAATCTCCCAAAGTTCCTCCAAATTAATTCTGCATCCACAGTTTCAATTAGAACATCATTTTGATGAAATACAGTCATAAGTGCTAAATAAGCACCATGGGAAATTCTGCTTAAGCTAGTCATAAAGGGCAAAGTTTCATTGAGAAATGAATCTCAAGGGAGGTCTGGTTCAGAGATTTGTTCACATCTGTCCCCACTGGCCTTTGTAAAGCAAACAAAAGAAAGGCAGATGAAGCTGAAGTTCCCTGTGAACTAATGGGAAATGAAGTTGTTTTCTCTCTTTCTCCCAGGGACAATCATTCAGTTAATGCCAAAAATAAATGACACGGACCCATTTTTTTTGCCCAACTTTAGCATAGGTAACTTGTTTAAGCATCATAGAGGAAGGGGCAATTAGCAATTCCCAAAGGTGTCCTTAATTATGCTCAAAAGTTTACTCTGCAGAAATTTTTTAATCTAGATATTATGCTACAGTGAAATGGTCACCAGCTCAGAATAGCGCAAGCAACCCAACATTCTCTGTCCCAGTAGACTCACGTCATATCACAGCTGATTATGACATGATTCTTATATCCCAGACTAGACAGACTCCTGCAAACTGCCAGTTATGTTTCAAGAATCAGATATAATCCTGGAAGTTTGTTGATGTTAATCCCATATTCCTTCAACAAGGACCTTATGAGGGAGTTTTAAAATAGCAGTATTTCTTTTATTAAGAATACTCAAAATTGAAGTGAAGATATGATCCATGGAAGAAAATTAAACAACTTGGTGTGTGAAAGGATCTATCAAGTCACATTTAACTGGGGCAAGTACTAATATTAGAAAGATCATGACCTGAAGAATGTTCCAAGCTTGATATAACTTTTCCTTGGATGATTGTAACAGATTCTCTTAGCAGGGCTTGCTTATCTAACTAAATTCTAGATGCTGGAGGAACAAGGGTGTGTTATTTGAAATCCTGGGGGGCTTGGAGACTCAAGCAGAAGAAAACGTAAAGGGATCACACACAGTGGCAGATGTGATCGTTGTTTATTTCCCACACCCCAGTTGTATATCTCACTTTAAGGAACATGGGAATAATGGGGTATACTCAGCAGGCTTAGGGTTGAAGAAACTGATCTCCCAGAAGAAGAAAAAAAGTTAAATTTCTTTGTCAGCTGTTGGCACATGGTTATAGGAATATTTGGACTTTGAGGGAAAGAAACAACACGTTTCAAAGATTTCTAAGAAATTCTACTGAAGTCAGTTTAAAATCAACAAAGCATGTGAAGGATATTAAACATCTTTTATAGCAAAGGCAAATAAGCAATTCTTATGAGGATTTTTAAAAATCATAATAAGGAAAATAATTGGAGGGGCTGCACTGTAATTAGGTACTACTACAAATGTAATATTCAAAACAATAAAGTAAATAATTATTCTTTCATATTTTATTAATTCGCAGGCTCTTCCAGGAGGTGATGATGGTTAGTTAGTTAGCTGTGCTTGATTTACACAGCTGAACTTCTCACAGAAATTTTCATAAAAATATTAAAAGAGATATGAAGTCAACAGTAGCAGAGGTCATTATCTATTTTTAAAAACATTGCCGAACTCTGGGAGGAAATTCCCCTTATTAAGTTGCATAGTTGAACTGATGGAAAAAATGATCAATGTTCACAGCTGTGCTGTTTTATAGGTAGTCACTAGCCACATCTGGCTACTGAGCACTTGAAATGTGTTTATTCCAAATAGAAATGTTCTGCAATTGAAAACACACGTCAGATTTCAAAGACTGTACAAAAATAAGAATGTAAAATATCTCATGAATAATTTTTGTATTGGTTACATGTTGAAATGATTTATATATATATATTAGGTTAAATAAAACATTTCAAAACTAATTTCACTTACCATTTACTTATTTTTTTAATATGACTACTAGAAAATTCAAAATTAAATATGTTCCTAGTATATTTCTATTGGACAATGCTGCTCTTGACCTTCGAACAAGCAACATGGCTAGAGAGAAATGACATTAAGAGGTCTTCACTCTCTTCCAGGGTGACCAGAGAAATGCAGCCAGAACGACTCTCATCCTTCTTATGTGGGATATATTTTTGAGAGAGCCAGAATTGTTTCTCTTTCCATGTCTCTACCATCTATCAATAACCTTCTTCCTACATCCCTTTATGAAACCACATATCCTAGCAATGCAATGTGGCTAGTTGTAAAACACACAGACTGTAATAAATTGCAACCTGGGTGTTCCTTGGTGATAGAAAAGGACCAAGACAGGAAAAGCCCTGGGAGTACTTAGTCTTCATCAGGGACTGAAATCTTCTAGCACATTATTCAGGAATAAAGTCACCTGTTCATATTCAAAAAAATGAGTAATCAAAGAAAAGAATCCATTTCCCTCTGTCAAAGGAGAAGTAAATAAAAGCCTTTTAAGAACAGAAATTTCACTATGGACTGTGTAGATCAACTTTTGTTCCAGTATATATCCTGAGAGAGAGAGTCTGGCAACCCAGAGAAATACAGTAAAGGGGATAAAAGCAAACGGACATGCCCTGTCCAATGGAATATTGAGCTTAGCTAGATCTTTCCTAATTAAAGAATCACATATAACTATTTCATAGCATACAAGAAAAAAAAATTAATCTGCTTAGAATTCAGAGGAAAACATGCCCATGAAAACAGAAGAAAATGTGACTCCATCTGGTTTCGTAGAGTCTATGAAACAAGAGATGACTGACAAGGCAAGAATAAATGTCAGCTAAGACAAAAACAGAACTAGCAGATATAAGAAAATAATACAGAGAATCTGAAATAAATAACAAAATCAAAATCTATATTGGAGGCAGCAGAGTCCAGAATCAACGCTAAAGTAAATAGGAACAGTGATGTAGAATACCAGCTTTCAAATGCTGGTCAACAAGTCAACTACATCAGAATCACATGGACTGCTTTTCACATATACAGACACTGGACCCTACTTCTGCAGAGTCTGAATCAGTTGATATAATAGGATCTGGAAATACATGTTGTAAAAGAGTTCTCCAGGTGATTCTGATATGTACTCAAGTATGGGAACAACCAGTGTGGTAAAACAGAGGAGCTTTATGTCAATGGGGAGGGAAGGATAAAGATGAAAAGAAAAATGACAAATATAGAAAGCAGAGCACAGAGATGAAAATTAGCAATAATAGACTTCTTTGAGAAAGATAGAGACTAAAATAGAAAATTTTCCAAGACAATAAAAAGAGATATCATATTTTCACACAAACAACACACATATTATACATTTTTTTGCCCACCACACCCTCCCTCCAGAGTGAGGTATTTTCGTAAGCATGCTATGCTAATTTTTTACAGCAACATGTAAAAAAAAAAAAAGATCTAGAAGCCAAAAACAACCAATTTGACCTCACAGATATATACAGAACACTCCAACCAACAGCAGAAAATTATACACTCTTTCCAATGCACATAGAACATTCTACAGAATAGGCCACATTTTAGGCCAAAAAGCAACCCTCAAAAAATCTGAAACATCGAAATAGTACAAAGCATTCTCTGATCACAATGACATAGTAGTAGAAATCAATAACAAGTAGAGCAAGGAAAAAAAAAAACAAAATACATGGAAACTGAATAACACCTTGCTTAAAAACAACAGGGTAATAAAAGAAATCAAAGAGGGAATCAAAAAATCCCAATGATTCAAATGAGAATGAAAACAAATCATGACAAAAACTTTGGGACATAGCAAAGGCAGTGCTCAGAGGTCAATTTATAGCACTAAACACACACATCAAAAAATAATAATGGGACAAAATCAAAATGTCAACCATACAACTCAAACAAATAGAAAGAGAACAGCAAAAGAAGCCCACAGTCTCAGGAAGAAAGGAAATAATAAAGATTAGAGCAGAAATAAATGACACAGAGAACAGAAAAACAATGAAAAGAATAAAGACCAAAAGTTGGTTCTTTGAGAAGATCAACAAAAACAACAAACCACTGGACAAACTGACAAAAGAAAAATAGGAAAGGAAGAAAATAACCCAAACATGAAACGAGTTGGTGGACATTACAACAGACCCAACTGAAATAAGAATGATCACAACAAAATTCTATGAAAAATTGTACTGCAACCAATTTGAAAACCTAGAGGAAACAGACAAATTTCCAGAAACACACTACCTAACTAAACCAACACAAACTGAGATAGAAAATCTGAACAGACCCATAACAAGAGACTGAAGAGGTAATTTAAAAAAACAAAAAAAATAACTCCCAACCAAAAAACAAAGCCCTGGCCTGTATGTCTTCACTGGAGAATTCTACCAAACATTCAAAGAGCTCACACCAGTACTACTCAAACTATTTCAGAACATAGAAATTGAAGGAATACTCCTGAATTCATTCTTTAAAGCCACTATAACCCTAATACCCAACCCAGGCAAAGACACCACAAAAAAAGAAAATTACAGACCAGAAAATTACAGATCAACAAAATTCTAGCCAACAGAATTCAGCATCATGTAAAAAAATAAAAATACACCTCAACCAAGTGGGATTCATACCAGGTATGCAAGGATCATTCAACATTAGAAAATCAATCAATGTAACCCACCACAAAAAGAAAAAAGAAAAGAATCACATGATCATCTCAATCAATTCAGAAAAGGCATTTGATAAAGTCCAACACCATTCTTAATAAAAACTCTCAGTAAATAGGATTAGAAGGGAAATTCCTCAACATAATAAATGGCATCTATACAAAACCAACAGCGAAAATCATTCTCAACAGAGAGAGGCTGAAAGCATTCCCTCTGAGAATGGGAATAAGACCAGGATGCCTTTTTCACCACTCCTATTTAACGTTGTACTGGAAATCCTAACTAGAACAATAAGGCAAGAAAAAGACATGAAGGCATACAAATTGGAAAGGAAGAAGTAAACTGTCATAGATTGAATTGTGTCCCAAAAATGTGTGTCAACTTGGTTAGGCCATGATTCCCAGTATTGTGTGGTTGTTCTCCATTTTGTGATTGATATGATTTTCCTACGTGTCATAAATCCTAATATCTGCCTGTGGTTAATGAGGCAAGATTCGATTATGTTAAAGAGGATTAGGGTGGGATGTAACACCCTCACCTAGGTCACATCCCTGATCGAATGTAAAGGGAGTTTCCCTGGGGTGTGGCCTGAACCACCTTTTATCTCTCAAGAGATTAAAGGAAAGGGAAGCAAGCAGAGAGTGGGGGACCTCATACCACCAAGAAAGGAGCAACAGGAGCAGACCACATCCTTTGGACTTGGGGATCCTTCTTGGAGAAGCTCCTAGTCCAGAGGAATATTGATGACAAGCACATTCCTCCAGAGCCAACTGAGAGAGAAAGCCTTTCCCTGGAGCTGTTACCCTGAATTTGGACTTCTAGCCTTCTAAACTGTGAGAGAATAAATTTCTCTTTGTTAAAGCCATCCACTTGTGGTATTTCTGTTATAGCAGCACTAGATGAATAAGACATAAGCCTATCCCTATTCACAGATGGTATTATCCTATACTTAGAGAACTCCAAAGAGTCCATAAGAAAACTACTGGAACTAATAGAAAGATTCAGCAGAGTAGCAGGATATAAGATCAACATACAAAAATCAGTTAGATTCCTACACATCAACAAACAGAACTTCAAAAAGGAAATCAGGAAAACAATACCATCTATAATAGCCCCTAAAAGAAGCCCTAGTGGCTCAATGGTTAAGAGCTCTGCTGCTAACCAAAAGGTCAGTAGTTCAAATCCACCAGCGACTTGTTGGAAGCTCTATGGGGCAGTTCCACTTTGTCCTATAGCATTGCAATCAGTTGGAATCAACTTGATGACAATGTATTTAAAAAGATAAAATAGGAATAAATCTAAGCAGGGACGTACAAGATCTATACAAAGAAAACTGCAAGACGCTACTGCAAGAAACCAAAAGAGACCTACCTAAATGGAAAAACATACGATGCTCATGGATAGGAAGACTCAACATTGTGAAAACATCAGTTTTACTCAAAGCAATCTATAGATATAATGCAATCCAAATCTGAATACCAACAGCATTCTTTAATGAGATGGAAAAATAATCATCAACTTTATATGGAAAGGAAAGAGGCCCCAGATAAGCAAAGCATTATTGAAGAAAAAGAATAAAGTAGGAAGCGTCACACTACTTGATGTCAGAACCTACTGTATAGCCATGATAGCCAAAACAGCCTGGTACTGGTACAATGACAGACACATAGACCAATGGAACAGAATCAAGAACTCAGATGTAAATCCTTCCACCTATGGTCATCTGATCTTTGACAAAGAACCATAAGTCCATTAAATGGGGAAAAGACAGTCCTTTTATTAAACAGTTCCGACAAAACTGGATGTTCCATCTGTAAAAAAATGAAACAGGACCCATACCTCACACCATACACAAAAACTAACTGAAAATGGATGAAAGAAATAAATATAAAACCTAAACGATACGGAAGAAAAAATAGGGAAAACACTAGGGGCCCTAATACATGGCATAAATAGAACACGAACCATATTAGCAATGCACAAACACCTGAAGAGAAACTAGATAACTGGAAACTCCTAAAAATTAAACACTTAAACGCTTATCAAAATATTTCACCAAAAGCGTAAAAAGAGAACCTACAGCTGGGAAAAAAATTTTTGGCTACAACATATCCAGCTACAGTCTAATATCTAAAATCTACAGAATACTTCAACATCTCAACTACAAAAAGACAAATAATCCATTTAAAAAATGGGCAAAGGATATAAACAGACACTTCACCAAAGAAGACATACAGGCAGATAACAGACACATGAGGAAATGCTTGCGATAATTAGCCATTAGAAAAATGCAAATGAAAACTATAATGAGATACCATCTCACCCCAACATGACTAGCACTAATTAAAAAAACAGAAAATAAATGTTGGAGAGGATGCAGGGAGATTGAAACTCTTATGCACTGCTGGTGGGAATGTAAAATGGTATAACCACTATAGAAAATGATATGGCATCTCTTTAAAAAGCTAGAAATAGAAATACCATACAATGCAGCAATCCCACTCCTTGCAATATATCTTAGAGAAATAAGATCCATCACACAAATAAACATATGCTCACCCATGTTCATTTCAGCATTATTCATTCACAATAGCAAAAAGATGGAAACAACTTAAGTGCACATATAAACAAATTATGGTATATACACACAGTGCAATACTACACAACAATAAAGAATAACAATGAATACGTGAAACATCTCACAACATGGATGAATCTGGACAGCATTACGTTGAGTGAAATGAGTCAATCACAAAAGGACAAATATTGTATGAAACTACTATTACAAAAACCCAATAAAAAGTTTACACACACAAAAAAACAATCTTTGATTGTTATGGCAGAGGAAGGGGAGAGGAGGGAAATCACTAACTAGATAGTAGACAAGTGTTGAATTTCATGAAGGGAAAGACAACACACAATATAGGGGAAGTCAGCACAACTTGACCAAGGCAAAGTTATAGAAGCTTCCTAGACTCATCCAAACACCTTGAGGGACACAGTTACTAGGGCTGAGGGCTGGGGACCATGGTCTCTGGGGACACCTAAGTCATTTGGCATAATATAGTTCACAAAGAAAATGTTCTACATCCTACTTTGGTGAGTAATGTGTGGGGTCTTAAAAGCTTGCAAGCAGTCATCAAAGATACATCTGTTGGTCCCAGCACATTCGGAGAAAAGGAGAATGAAGAAAACAAAAGACATATGGAAAATATTAGTCCAAAGGGCTAATGGACCACATGAACCACAGCCTCCACCAGCCTGAGCCCAGAAGAACTAGATGATGTCCAGCTACCACCACAGACTGCTTTGACAGGGATCACAATAGAGTGTCCTGGGCAGAGCGGGAGAAAAATGTAGAACAAAATCCAAATTCACAGAAAAAGACCAGACTTACTGGTCTGACAGAGACTGGAGGAACCACCAAGACTATGGCCCTCGGACACTCTGCTAACTCAGAACTGAAGCCTTTCAGCAAAAGATTAGACAGGCCTACAAAACAGACAATAACACACATGAAAAATGTGCCTCTTAGTTCAATCAAGTATAGGGGACCAAATGGGCAACACAAACCCAAAAGCAAAGATGTGAAGGCTGATAGGGACAGGAAAGCTGGATGAATGGACACAGGGAACCCAAGGTGTAAACAGAAAGGGGGAGAGTGCTGACACATTTCAGGGACTGCAACCCATGTCACAAAACAATATGTGCATAAATGTTGGAATGAGAAACTAATTTGTGCTGTAATATTTTATCTAAAGCACAATAAAATTTAAAAAAACTTCTAGTATTCAAAAACATTCTCCTGATACTGTAATTAAGTTGTTTTTGTTGTTATTGTTAGGTGCTGTTGAGTTGGTTCTGACTCATCCTGACCCTATGGACAACAGAACGAAATACTGCCCAGTCCTGTGCCATCCTCAAGATTGTTGCTGTTTGAACTCATCATTGCAGCCACTGTGTCAATCCATCTCATTAAGGGTCTTCCTCTTTTTTGCTGACCCTTTACCTTACTAGGCATGATCTCCTTCTCCAGGGACTGATTCCTCCTGATAACACATCCAAAGTACATGAGACAAAGTCTTGCCATCCTCGCTTCTAAGGAGCATTCTGGCTGTACTTCTTCCAGACAGATCTGTTCATTCTTCTGGAAGTCCATGGTATATTCAATATTCTTCACCAACACCATAATTCAAAGGCATCAATTAATTAAATAGACCTTATAAAATAATAATTTCATTTGTAATACAACAGCCACTACTGTTCAAAACATAACAAATAGAAAGCAGCAGAATATTCTGTAGGGATAATGACTTGATCACTTTCCACACTTTCTCTTACTTGTTATACACATAACTCCAAGCTGGCCACATTCCTTATGTCTAAAGAGCAAAGCTTGACAAGTACATGGGATTAAGGGAGAGGGACCCAGAAACTGAAAACACTGCAAAAAGGCAAACGAGAAATATATGATATAAAGGCTATAGAACAGTCTAGTTATTTGCTGATTTAAGTTCCATTAATTTCGGCATTGTTGAAGTTTTCTAAATTTGCATTTGCTACAAAACTCACTGAACATCTTAAAACTTATAGAAGAATGTTAAATTCAACCTTAAAGATCCTCAAGTCCCACTAACAAATAACAAATGTTGGTGAGGATGTGGAGAAATCTGAACTCTCATCGATTGCTGGTGGGAGTGCAAAATGGTATAGTCACTGTGGAAAATGGTTTGGCAGTTCTTCAAAAAGTGAAACATAGAGTTACCGTATGACCCAGAATTCCACTCTTAGGTATATACTCTGCAGATTCAAAAGCAGTGATGCAAACAGAAACATGTACACCAATGTTAATTGCAACTATTCATAATAGCCAAAAGGTGGCAACAACCCAAAAATCCATAAACAGATGAATAAACAAAATATGGTATACATATATACAACAGAATACTACTCTGCCATAAAGAGAAATTAAGTCCTGAAACATGCCACAACATGGCTAAACCTTGAAAACACTACACTGAGTAAAATAAATCAATCACAAAAGGGGAAATATTGTACGGTCTCAATAACATGAAACACCTAGAATAGGCAAATGTATAGAAATCAGAGTTTAATAGTGGTTGCCAGGAATATGAGGTACAGGAAAAGGGAGGAGTCATTGATTAGGTAGCACTGAATTTTTTTTTTTTTTTATGGGGATGGAAAATTTGGCAAAAGATATCGGTGATGGTTACAAAACATGATTGATATAATTAGTCTCATAGAACTATACATGTGAAAAATGCTGAACTGGCAAATTCTGTGTTATCTATATTCTTATAACAATTAAAAAATCTCTGAGTTCATTATCTTAGTATAATGATGAGGAAACTAAGGTGCAGTGAAGTGAAATGTCTTCTCTAAAGTCACATAGCTAATTTGAGATAGAACCGAGACTGAATTTGTGGTCTACTGTCTACATGTTGGAGCCCTGGTGGTACAGTGGTTAAGCGCTCTGCTTCTAACCAAATGGTCAGCAGTTCAAATCTACCAGCCACTCCTTGGAAACCCTACGGAGCAGTTCTGTTCTGTCCTTTAGGGCCTCTATGAGTCAGAATCAACTAGATAGCAATGGGTTTTTGGGTTTTGGTCTACGTGTTGGAGATTGGTAACTGCACTGTTGGGATGTAATCACTCAGGAGGCTCTGAGCTGAGCAAGGAAAAATATAGAAGTCTTCACCAATACAAGTTCTGCTCAAATAACTCCTATAGTAGCTAGAGATATTTTTATTGTTTTGTTAACAAAGGCCAAGGGGGTCTCGGTCAGGAATTTCTGCTGAAGGTACTAAATTTCTGGCTTTGCCATTTGATGGTCTCTGAATGAAAAAAAGCCCAGGAATTATGGGCCAATGAACCAGCAATGTGCTAGGAGGAAGATAATAGTTATAACAAGGTGGCCTGTGTGGAACGAGAAAAAGACTGTAAGTGTGAGAAAATATTAGCATAAATATCTCACCAAAACAGCCTGTGATCTCACTTTCCCTTTTCTGTTGCATAAACACTATTAATATTGCTGTGAAATTATAACCATGTTGCAGTAAAGCTGGGGTCCTGTTTCTTGACTATGTCAATTATTTTATAGGAGGTTCTGATGAAATTGCCTGAGGCTATGTTTCCCAAACTTGCTGTATCATATTTTTTTAAACGAGTGATTCTTAGGCTCTGTCATCTCTTGTAAACAGTGGTCTAAGGCTCTAGCTCTCAGCTTTCTTTTGCATCAGAATCATCTGAGAGAACGGGAGAGGACTTGTTAAAAACATAGTTTCCGGAATCTTATCCCTGGGGACTATAATTCAGAAAATCTGGGATGAGGTTTGGGAATATTACTTTTAGTAAGCTTTTGATTATTCTAAAGGAGGTTGTTTGAAATCCACATTTTTAGAAATAGTAGTCCACAAGCTATACCAAATTAAATGCTTAATATGTTTGTTTGGGGTTTAAAATGTACTTTTAAAAATGAAACTTACCCCAGGGACTCACAATAAATCAATTCCCTGAATCTGTTTTATGCCTCCATCCCATTTACTAACCTTAAACAGTAATTTTATTTTCTTCCTTCATCCCATTATACTATCCCCTTAAATAACACTATTTAAATTGTAATAGTAATACACACTTCTTGTAAGGATTAAATACTACAAAAATGTGTACAGCAAAATTTCATTATCACTGGAATAAAATAAACTTTAATAGAAGAAAATCAGATGAGATGAAAAATGAAGGTAGGAAAGATATGACAAACCCAAGAGTAAGTGCAGTTAATATATACAAAACCATGATTTAAAGTTCTATATCTTTGTACAGAGAAGCCAAAAACTTATCTGTGAATGTTTTATAGAATCCTACAAAAAGAAGGCAATACAATCTGTTTCACCAGTTATAGTTATAATTAAAAAAAAAAAAAACTTCATTTATCCAACCAATATTTATTGTCTACTATGTGAAAGTACAGTTCTAACTTTAAATTCATATTGTTAAGTGAAAGAAAACAAAAACACCAAACCCATTGCCATGGGGTCAATTCTGACTCATAGTGACCCTGTAGGACAGGGCAGAACTGCTCTGTAGGATTTCCAAGGAGCAGCTGGTGGATCCAAACTGCTGATCTTTTAGTTAGCAGCCGAGCTCTTTACCACTGCACCACCAGGGCTCAAGTGAAAGCAGCCGGTCTGAAAAAAAGCTACGTACTACATGATCCCAACTACTGTATTTAACGCAAATTTAACACATGCATTCTCCATTTGCCTCCTCCCCCGTGAGGCATTTTTGTAAGTGTGCTATGCTTTTTTTTTTACAGCAACATGTGAAAAAAAAATTAGCATAGTGACGCTTACGAAAATACCTCGCAGGAGGAGGGCACAGTTGGCAAACGTAGAAGGTGCACATTATTTGTGTAAAAATACCATACATGGCATTCTGGGAAAGGCAAAACTATAGAGACAGTAAAAAGATCAGTGGTTACCAGGAATTCACAGGGGCATGTGAGAGATAAATAGGTGAAGCACAAGACATTTTAAAGGCAGTGAAACTAATCTACATGATACTGTAATGGTGGATACGTGACATTATGCCTTTGTCAAAACCCAGAGAACTGTACAACACAAAGAGCAAATCCTAATATAAACTACTGACTTTAGTTAATAATAATGTATCAACACTGGTCCATCAATTGTAAAAATGTACCACACTAATGCAAGATGTTAATAATAGAAGAAACCATGCAGGGAGAGAGGCAGAATATGGGAACTCTGTACTTTCTAAGCAATTTTTCTTTGAACCTAAAATAATTCTAAAAAATAAGTCTATTAATAAAAATTAAGTGAATAAAACTAAAAATATTTTAAAGTACAGCTCTACAAGCTACCAGTACAGTGGTGAAAAAGATAATCAAAATTCCTGCTGCTTGGAGTTTACATATTAGTGAGAGAGACGGATAATACACAAATAAATACATACTATAATATCATATAGAAAATTATAGGGAAACATTAAAGTATAGAATAGAGAGTGACTAACAGAGAAGGTATAGTTATTTTAGCTTGGATAGTCAAGAAAGGAATCTTTGAGGAGATAATATGTGAGCACAAATACAAAGTGGATTTAATTCTTGTCAGGAAGCCACTGAAGATTTTAAACAAGGAATTATTGGATTTACATACAAAAAGAATCCTTCTAGCTTTTGTACGGAGAATGGACCATGGGCAGACAAAATACAAAGCAAGGAGATGAGCTGAGAAGTTATTGCAAAAAGAGAACGTGGTGGCTTAGACAAGAGTGATCCAAGTGGAAGTGATGAGAAGTAGCTGGATTGGGAATATATTGTGAAGGAGACTTGCACGTGGATTGGGTGTGGGATGTGAAGAAAGGAAACTAGAAGACCCCTAAATTTTTATCTTCAGCAAAGGAGTGGTGGATTCACTCATACTGAGAGCAGGACACCTGCAGAAGCAGACTGGGAAGCAAAATCAAGACTTTGGTTTTGAGATGCCTGCTAGATATCTAAATGAAGCTGTCCGAAAAATGCATGGAAATACAAGTTTAAAGAGGGAAGAAGTGAAAACTGAAGATATAAATTCAAGTGTTAGAAATGTTTATATGACATTTAAATATTAATTTAAATTTTAGATAAGACTAGATGAGATTTCTAGGGAGACAGTGTAGATAGAGAAGAGATCATACCTAAGGGCTGGAGTCATTTCAGCACTTAGAGTTGGTGAGTTATTATTATTATTTTGCACACCATCCCCTCTAGGTAACCAGTCATTCCAGTTTGCCCATGATTGAAAGTTTTCCCAGGACTTTCAGCACTAAAATCAGGAAAGTCACAAGAAAATTAGGACAAACTGGTCACTTTAAACCTTTAATCCATTCCCACCCTTCTCTTCTTGGCTATATGCCCCAGGGGGCTGCCCTCTACAAGGTGCCATCACCCAGGCTCTCCTCCCCCGTCTCCCTAGGGCTCAGCAAATGAAAGGCATCAACAGACTAGAAAATGAAAAGAAAAAAAGGCATGAATATTTATTCCTGACCCCTCTTCATCTCATGACAATCACCACCGTTCCTGTGCAAAAAAAAGCAAAACCCAAACCCATTGCCGTCCAGTCACTTCCAACTCATAACGATTCTACAGGACAGAGTAGAACTCCCCTATAGGGTTTCCAAGGAACAGCTGGCGGATTTGAACTGCCAACCTTTTGGTTAGCAGCTGAGCTCTTAACCATCCTGTGCAGCAGCAGCCCCTTTTTCGTGGTTCCAAACTCTTCTTCCAAGCTCCAATTTACGCATTCTCTCCCATTTTGCCCTCAGGCCTAAGGATGGTAACAACTTCCCCCTGATGCTAATCCCTGGTGCTTCCCCATGCTTTACTGACTGCTTCCTTTAAGCTTATGCACACTTCTCTAAATAGCGCCTACATTAAAGTCTTCTTATAAACCTGAGAGAGGCCTGACACACAGGTTAGGAAGAGTAGGAGGATCCAACAAAGGAGAGGCAGACATAGTGAAAGAAGCAAGGAAATCAAGGAACTGAGAGGCCAGGGTGGCTATGTCAGTGATTTTCAGTGTGACTAACACTTTCTCCTAAAAGGTATTTTAGAAATGTTTAGGATTGGTTTTGGCTCTCTTAAGTGCTATTGGCATTTAGTGGGCAGGAACTAGGGATGCTAGAAGTTCTTCCAATACTCTGAATGGTTCCAGTCATCAAAAACTGCCCCATATCCCAATCAATTTTGAAATTCCTGGCTGGACATTCACATGAAGTGGAAAAATAAAATAAATAAAGCCTTTTTATCTGAGCTAAGAACTTATTTTATACATAAAGTATTTTTGCACAGTCAATCTTTATATAACATTTTCCATAAATGCAAGCACCATTTAAGTCAAAGGAAGGTTTTATGGATTTCTTTGAACATTTATCAAAGTAGTTTATTATTTTGGAAAATTATTTTACTCACATCATGGTATTTAACTCCCATTGTATCATAGGCATATCAGTTTGTAGTTCTGTGTTTATAGCCAGCATATTACTATGTTTATGTCTTCTAGTGTAGTTATGCTTGAGCAGTCACATATTAAAGTAAATATTATTATATTATACATTATTTTTCTCATTTATATATATTACAGTTAGGTAGTTATATTGACTTTTTATATTGTCTGTGTTAGCAGATGGTCTTTTCTATGCAATTAATTTCAAGCTAGTAAAGGGAGCAAGGAGCCCTGGAAATGCAGTGGTTAAAGCACTTGGCTGCTAACTGAAAGGTCGGTGGCTCGAACCCACCAGCAGCCACTCTGCAGGAGAAATCTGTGGCAGTCTGCTCCCATAAAGATTACAGGCTTGGAAACCCTATGGTGAAGTTCTACTCTGTCCTTTAGGGTTACTATGAGTCGGAATCAACTCAAAGGCAGGAGGTTAAAGGGAGTACTACAAAATATTTGTCATGGGGAAGATATTGGGGGGGTCTGGTACTGTAAAGAGTAACTGATAAACAAACACTGAAATCAATGAGAAAGATAATTTACTGGTAGAGAAAGCCAGGTGCAAAAAGTCTTTAGTAAATGAGAAGGAATGACTAGGACAGTGATTTCTGAAACTTTGTTGTACCTTATAATCAACTGGGGAGCTTCGGTAAATTCTAATGCCCAGGCTGGTCATATCAGAATATCTGAAGATGGAACCCAGGCATTAGAAGTTTTTAAAACTCCTTAGGTGTAGCTCAGTTTGAGAACCACTAAACTAAGAGACCAGTAGATAATTACAAGGTATAATTGAAGGTGGTCAAGTCTGATGTCATGCAGTTTAAAGAATCAGTGGCATTTTAGGAGAAGGGAATGGAAGAAATAGCCTACAATTGACAATGAGAAGCAAGAAAAACCCCTACTCTACCTCCAATCCTAAGGAAAATGACCGCTACCACTTGAAAAGACCTTCAGGGAAACCAGGACCCTTGGGGATGAACGCCTTCATAATAATATTGTTGTTAGATGCCATCAAATTGATTTTCGATTCGATTTTTTATTCACAGTGACCCCATTTGACAATCGAACTGCCCATAGGGTTTTCTAGACCGTAATCTTTACAGGAGCAGATTGCCAGGTCTTTCTTCCATGGAGTCACTGGGTAGGTTCAAACCACCAGCATTTTGGTTAGCAGTCAAGTGCTTAACTACTGCACAGCCAAGGAAATATGCTAAAGGGATATTTAAGGATGAGGTTGAGGGTTGTCTTAGTCATATAGTGCTGCTCTAACAGAAATACCACAAGTGGATGACTTTAACAAAGAAAAGTTTATTCTCTCACAGTCCAGTAGGCTACAAGTCCAAATTCAGGGCATCAGCTCCAGGAGAAGGCTTTCTCTCTCTGTTGGCTCTGGAGGAAGGTCCTTGTGATGCATCAGTCTTCCCTTGGTCTGGGAGCATCTCAGGGCAGGACCCTCAGGTCCAAAGGACACGCTGTGCTCCCAGCACTGCTTTCTGGTGGTATGAGATTCCCACGGGTCTCTGCTCGCTTCTGTCTTTCATATCTTAAAAGAGATTGTCTTAAGACACTATCCAGTCTTGTAGACCTCATCAGTATAACCTCATCATAGTGACAGAGTTTACAACACACAAGGAAATCACATAGAACCTCATCATAGTGACAGTTTACAACACATAAGGAAATCACATCAGATTAGAAAATGGTACACAATCATACAATACTGGGAATCATGACCTACACATTTTTTGGGAGACATAATTCAATCCATGACATTCCACCCTTTGGCCTCCAAAAAATCACATCCTTGCAACATGGAAAACATATTCGCCCCGTCATATCATAGCAAAAGTCTTAAATCAACTCCAAGTCCAAAATCCAAAAATTCCTCTTCATCTGTGAAATCTAGAATACAAGTTTTCTACTTCCAAAGGTACAATGGCAGAACAGGCACAAGCTAGACATTTCCATTACAAATGGGAGAAATTTCAGGGAAAGAAGGAATAACAGGCGCCAAGCAAGTTAGCAGAACACATTATATTAGCCCTCAAGGCTTAAAAATAATCCTCTGTTTTGAGACCATTTACGGAATAGCCCTGCCCTCCAGACTCTAGGTATTGGCCACAGTCTCTGGATTCTGAGTGGAGGCCCCTCGGCCCTGGGCTTCAGCTCCACCTTCCAGGCCCACTGGGACAGCAACTCTGCTCCCTCAGCTTTAGATGCACCATTCTCCTAGTCCATCTAAGTGACAACTCCACCCTTAGAAATACTAGAGGCCATGGCTCCACCCTTTGAAAGCCCAGAGGTCATGGCCATACCTTTTGAGACTGAGGCAGCTCGGCTTCTTGTGTTCCCTGTCTCTTCAGCTTCTGCTTCCTGGGGCCTCTCAGCCCTCGAGCCTCTTGCCCACCTCTGCCCTGCTGGGGCGAGTGTTCCAAAGCTCTGCAGCTCCACCGATAAGTGTGCAGAGGCACCCCACTCTGCCAGGAAGCCTCTTGCACACAGGCACTCAGCTCTCTTGCTCCATGGGTTGGCTCCAGCACTGTCTGGTCTCCTGGTTCTGCTACTGCCAGTTCTCTGCTGCTGCCATTTCTCTGCTGCTGCCGTTTGTCTGCTGCTCTCGGTCCTCTATCCATTCTCAGTTTCAAAGCCGCTTCCACATTTTATGCATCTGTTAGAGCAGCACCCCACTCCTGGTACCAAATTCTGTCTTAGTCATCTAGTGCTGCTCTAACAGAAATACCACAAGTGGATGGCTTTAACAAAGAAAAGTTTATTCTCTCACAGTCTGGTAGGCTACAAAGTCCAAATTCAGGGCATCAGCTCCAGGAGAAGGCTTTCTCTCTCTGTTGGCTCTAGAGGAAAGTCCTTGTGATGCATTGGTCTTATCCTTCGTCTGGGAGCATCTCAGTGCAGGAACCTCAGGTCCAAACGATGTGCTCTGCTCCCAGCACTGCTTTCTTGGTGGTATGAGGTCCCCATGGGTCTCTGCTCACTTCTCTCTTTTATATCTCAGAAGAGATTGGCTTAAGACACTATCCAACCTTGGAGACCTCATCAGTATAACCTCATAATAGTGACAGAGTTTACAACACATAAGGAAATCACATATAACTTCATCATAGTGACAGAGTTTACAACACACAAGGAAATCACATCAGATTACAAAATGGCACACAATCATACAATACTGGGAATCATGACCTACACATTTTTGGGGGGACATAGTTCAATCCATGACAAGGATATAGGGATATCTGCTAGGTTTCTGAGGTACAATGGAAGGGCATAAGTGGTTGGGAAGGGTACAAGTCTGAGTCATATTAGAAGATGTACAGAGACTATGCTGGTAAAAGTTCCTTGAATGACCTGGGAGAAAGAAATGTAAAGTATGATGGGATTGAGACCAGCTAGGGACAGAAAAGGCCTTAACCGACAAGTTATGTCGGTTAAAACTTTTTTCTAGAAGAAGAATGGTGCAATTGTTGTTTGCTCCCTCCTAGTCTGTCCGCTTGTAGCTCTCTTTCAGATCAGCCAATTAGAACTAGAATCCTGGGCATGCTCAGTAAAAGACCAGGTTGACCCTCAGATGGCCTCATCCCGTAAGTATTGCCTAGGAACCAAAATCACTGGACATACATCATGGAGCAGTGACCGAGCCCATTTCAGAAGGGAGAAGTCCATCGGCCACTTCCGTGCCGAAATCCTAACCCGACCCTTTTTTGAATATATATGAAGTTAATGGATATACATGACTTCCCATTTCCCTTGTGGTATAAAACTGCACCCCCAGCCCTTTGTTCAGAGGGAGAGTGTTTTGGGGGAGGATCCCCCCTCCTCTCCTTACTCGCTGCGAGTAATAAACTATGCCTTGCTTTAAATCCGCTTGACTCTTAGTTACTCTTAATGAGAGTACAGGAAGTGAACCCACTGCGTTCGGTAACAGGATCAATTTGAATGTCACTTGGGGAAAGATGGACAACCGGTTCTAATTATAGCCAAGATAGCAGACACTGCCAGTGCTCTGCCTAGATCCTCTGGTATCCTTTCTACTACTTCTGTGTGCCTCACCCTAGCTTCTTTGGCCTTTTACCTAAAAGAGTTGGCACCTGCCTCTGTCTTAGGAAGATTACCTTTGAGCTACTGAGCCACAGGGCAGAGGTGGAGGAGCCCTGGAGTTTATATTCCCACTATGATGGCCTTAGCCAGTGCCTGCCTGGTGCAGAAGAATACCCAGCTCCCTTGCTGCAAGTCAGGAAGAATTCTAGGGCTTAATTTATATTCCAGAGTTTTCTTGTGGGATCAAGTTGAAGTGCTCCATCATGCTTTGCCTAAAATTGCCCCTCGGCTTGGCTTCTTCCCCTTCTCTGTCCTGCTTTCCCCATTTCCTTACCAGTTTCTCCCTGTGAACACTTCTTTAATAAATCGCTTACTCTCAAAGCTGTGTCTCAGTGTGTGCTTCTGGGGAACTTGACCACAGCAGCCTCCTTCTTATAGTGGACAGGTGGGAGCATGTGTTAGCAAGAGCAGGAGGAGTAATGTGGGACTCGCTAAGTACCCACTGAGGAGATATCACGGATTCAGGTGACGGGCAGTCTTCCCACATTCACATGAAATTATAGAGACGACTAATTCTGCTAATGAGATCACAGAGTAAGTTTTTCCATCAGTTCTTGCAAAGCGGACAAAATTCTCAGGAATACCTTTCAGGAATTACAGCACCAACTTTCAGAAGAATGTTTCCGACATCATTATTCATCACTCAGTAGAATCAAATGGTGTTATTTAGAAATAAGTAACCATGTAGGGTGCCAAAACAATGTGGTAGTATGCGTACTTAGTTCTCCTTTAGCCTGGTTTCACCTAGAGATAGACTTTAGAGTATCTAGAAAAATAGAGGAACTCTGTATCCATCAGGTAATCCCCTTAAAATATTGTTTTAAATTGTAAAGCTTTTGATAAGTGTTGAGCATTAGCGAGTTCAAAGTTATTTTTCCTCATTAGTGTTCAGAACGCAATCTAAGTTGCTAGCTAAGTGTTAAGCAACATATTTTAAGTGTCAGTCAAGGTGGGGCAAACATGATGAAGCATAGGCAGTAAGAATTATTGCATCTACCTGACTTTTACACTCCCCAGGTGGCACAAATGGTTTGTGCTAACCTAAAGGTTGGTGGTTCGAACCCACCCAGTGGTACGATGAAAGAAAGGCCTAGTGATCTGCTTCTGTTAAGATTACAGTCAAGAAAATCCTATGGAGCAGTTCCACTCTGTAACACATGGGTCACCATGAGTCAGAATCCACTCAACAGCAACAGGTTTTACCTGACTTGTATCTGACTGTCTTGTCCTCCCTAATATCCAGTGTTTGGGGGGCAGAGTTCAAACAATTATATGAAAAACAGTGGACCTTTCTACTTTAAACCCCACTTCCCAGAACTATGACAACAAGGGCAAAGATTTTCACAATCACAGTTTCATATTAGGAAATATATTGGCTTTGTTCCCATCAGAGACTTTTACTTTCTTCAGAAGTACCCTTTAAGTCCCAAAGTGTAGGGAAAAGGAGGAAATATATATCCAAACAAAGATCAATAGGAGAAATATTAGAAAGAGAATGGGTACAAATGATTAGCAAGAAACTGTTTTTAGATAATATCTCAAGAAAAAAAATGATTGGTTGTATTTTAGAATTTTTTATTAATAGATTCTTCCAAGCAGCCGTCTAAGATACTCCACTGGTCTCATCCCTTCAGGAGCAAGGGAGAATGAAGAGAACAGGATACAACGAAAAGATTAGTCCAAAGGACTAATTGTCCACAGCTCCCAAGGCCTCCACCGGACTGAGTCCAGTACTGCTAGATGGTGCCTGGCTACCACCACTGACTGCTCTGACCAGGATCACAACAGAGGGTTCTGGACAGAGCTGGAGAAGGATGTAGAGCATAATTCTAACTCACAAAATAGAAAGACCAGATTTACTGGCCTAAAGGAGACTGGAGAAACCTCGAGAGTATGGCCCCCAGACACCCTTTTAGCTCAGTGGTGAAGTTACCTCCGAGGTTCACTGTTCAGCCTGGGAATGGACAGCCCTGCAAAACCAAATGAGACTAACGAGGTACAGGAGTCCAGTGACAAGGGCCAGAAGGCAGAAGGGGACAAGGAAGCTGGTGATAGGGAACCCAAGGCTGAGTAAGGATACTGTAGATGTGTTGTGAGATTGTTAACCATTGTCACAGGGCAACATTTGTAGTAACTGTTAAATGAGAAACTATTTTGTTCTGTAAGCCTTCATCTTAAGTGAGAATAACAGCACAGTTGGAAGAGCGTAGTCAATGTCACTGAACTGTGTATGTAGAAATTTTTGAAACGGTGTATCTTTGGCTATGTGTATTTTCACCAAAAAAAAAAAAAGGTTGAGAATTTAGAGGGTTAATATGTTGTGGGGTTGTTAACCAATGTCAAAAAACAACATGTGTACTACTATTTCATGAGAAACGCTTTGTTCTGTAAGCCTTCACCTGAAGTACAATAAAATATTTTAAAAAAAATTGAATCTTCTAGAAAAAAAAAAATAGATCCTTCCAAGCTTAATACTGGCTCCTGTAACATGGTGATATGAAGATGTGATAGTAACAACAGCTGAAGTCATCACATTATTTTCCTTTCCTCACTTCTAGTGGGAAGGCATTTCTAATACTCATAGTAGTAAAGCTAAGTAAGCAGATCACAAGTGTACCACATAAGGCTGGCAACATTCAGGCCCTGTTAAGATGTTTCTTCCAGAGACAGCCACTGGCTTGGGGCACCCCAACAGCAATCCACGCCTAACAGGTGGATTGCTCTCTGTGGAAGGAGGTGGGGTAGGAAAGCCCATATCTCAATAGGACTACTGACCCGAGGAACTGCACAAAGGAGTTCCCTACGGAGTACCCAAAAGACAGTAAAGTTGCTATAGAAGAAAATCAGCATTTGGAAGCCCTCTGCAAAGCCACGGTCAGTCAAATGAAGGAGTAACAATCCTCACTTTGCCACTACTTTCCACAGGCACTCCCATAAGCAGAACTTCTTCCTCCTTCCTCTACGCCCCCCCCCCCCACCATGAGACTCGGAAGAGAGAAAAGGAAGAAGAATCAGGCTACATTCCTTTCAATTGCAAATATTTTTTAGGAGCCAAAAGTGAACTAAAGGCTGTGGGTTTGGAGAACTTACAATAACTATTGAAATAAGTATAAAACTTGCTTCCAAAGTGATCAAAGTGATTAAAATGCCATTTACTGTCAACTTTATATTATCCTGCCAATCCACTGGAATATGCCATCTGGCATCTGTTATTAGTGACAACAGGAAAAAACAAAGCGCCGTCTTTACATCGCTGAGTTGAGACCATTCAATGAAACCTGTGCATTTCTTCATGAATCTGACCTCTGTTGGTAACCTGGATTTCAAGCATTTATTAAAGAGAAGTGTAGTAGAAAGAAATATACTGACCTAAGCATCAACCTTGGAGCCCTGGTAGAGCAGCAGTTAAGAACTTGGCTGCTAACCAAAAGGTCAGCAGTTTGAATCCACCAGCGGCTCCTTGGAAACCCTACAGAGCAGTTCTACTCTGTCCTATAGGGTTACTACCAGTTAGAATCAACTCAACAGCAATGGGTTTGTTTTGTTTTGTTTTAAGTGTCAAACTTGACTCCATTATATACCAACTATATGATTTGGGGCAAGTTTCTTTTTTTTTTTCCTAGCATCTTTGAGTCTTAGTTTTCTAAAATTTAAACGGGGTTGAAAATACTTGTCAAACACAAGAAAATATTTGTTTCCATTCTACCCATACCCTCAACCTGTAGTCCAAACCTGTCATTTTTTTTTTAAACAGTTCACAGGCATTGCCTTAATCCCTGTAGTGTTATCTTTCTAATCAATGAGGTATTTCCTTTTTAATCATGCTAAAGAAATGTGCAGCTAATTGATCCTCCAGGATTTATTTTTGCATCTTTAAATGACATTTAACACTTGAATAACAATTATACTACAATTCTAGAGCTTGTGTGAATTCAGAGCCTCTGTTCACCTTAGCTTGTTAACTCTGGGCCTTAGCAGCTAGCGCACAGCAGGGATGCTGACGTGACTGAGTTGTATGTCTTCCCTGTGTGCATATTTGTCTTCCTTCATTGTTATTTGAGTTAGTCCTTTTAATTTTTTTAAGATAACAGTATGTTTGCATTTGGCCTAGTTCAGCTATAATAAATTCTTGTTCTATCCCATGACAGGTTTTCTTAGGCTGCCATATATGTGTCCTATATCCTGCCAGATTTGCTATTTAAATATTTGGATTTTTTTTTTTTTCTGACTTTCTTAAGTCTTATCTTCCCTCTAATTTTTGATGGTAATTTTACTCTGACTCTCAAAGGCTTTAATTTGCATATTCCTAGTAACCAATTTATAGTTAGGTATGGTAATAGTCCCTGACAGTGCCTAGAGTCTTTAAAATAGTCCCTTGTAGCACATCGTATCTATAAACATTTTACAAGAAGGGTAAGTCAACGTATTTTAAAAGGTTGCCTCAGAAAGGACCTGTGTAACTTACGGAGCAGAAATACTGCTACCAGAAGCATTTTCTCATCCCACTAAAACTATAGCATGGCTTCAATGTTCAGTGACTGACTTTTGTTCAGGGAAAAGATCCAGGAGGAAGAAATAAATGTCCAGGTATTCTTTTGGAATCTTGAATGTATTACTTTTTCTCTCTTTAAACGGATATAAATCTCTCTGGAATACACCTCTTGAAATTCCTCTTCAGTTTCCTCTGCCCTTGTGCCATGTTAGATTAGTTAAATTAACCTCTGTACCTCAGGAAAATGAGGATGATAAACCTCATCAGTAAAACGAGGATGATAATAGAAAGCTCTTTCATTAGGTTGTTGTGATGATTAAATGAGTTTATACATATAGAGTGCTTAGAGTAATCTCTGGTCCTCAGCTGGCACTCAGCAAGTGTGAAAGTCTTTACACATTCCTTTTATCGCATTTTCTGTACCTTCCTCATCTCCTACGTTCCCTATCAAGTTAACTGGGTAAAGAAAGATGGAGGACAAAGCCGAAGATGAGAGACCAGTCCTGTTCTTGGGTTTCCTCTTCTCAGGTTCCATCCTTTTTTGTGGACTATCAGGTCAGTGAAGACTTGGAGTCCCCTGCTCCAGCCCATTGTTTGCCCACAAGTAGCTGTTTATTTCTCTCCTATCTCCTGCTACCATCTAACCTTCTAGTATACCTCCTGAACCTTATTTCAGCAAAGATGGCAAATGAAACATGCTAGTTTTACTTTCAATTTATTATCACTGATACAAGGAACAGGCAAACAAATTAGGAGGGTTCGGAACTAAAAGCAAGCAAGCTGTGGGCATTTAAGGATAATAACAATTGAAAAAAGCAACTTCCAGTACCAGCCCTTCCTCAGATTTCCAATGTTCTCTGCCCCCATATCCCTCCTTTAGTAATAACCACAGGAAGAGCTGAGAGGGTTATTAGGTAGCCGAAGAGATGTTCTGGCTCTATGTATAAGATTATATTCTGGTCATTAAAGAGCAGCATAACATTCCCAGCTGCAACCAACATAAATTGAAAAAAATATTTCACTAGATCTAACCAATTTAATAAACATTTATTTAATACCCACTATGTGCACTGAGGTATGAAATGATGAACAAAATACTGTAATTTGCCATCAAGTAGCTCAGAATCTAGTAAGGGAAATAAGCTAAATACACAAATAACTATAATACCAGGTACACGATAATAAGTGCAGTAGACAATATTAAATAAAGTTCTCTAGGGTGAAAACTGAGAAATGTAATCTGTTCCCATGAAATTCAATTTTTGCATCAGAATCTCTACTAAAATAGCTACTTCACATTCAAATAAAATTTGACAAAGTGTCTGGTCTGAGCAAGGCCTACGAGATTCTATGTTAGATCCAAATGTGAACAGGGAACCTAAAATCTTGTAGGTGATGTAAGACACACAGACATACAACCTTATTAAAAGGCTGAATGTGAAAAGGAACATGGGAACACAAAGCAGGAAGTGAAAAGGATGGAGATAGCCACCTTCCTAGTCCAAGCTCAGTATCAGGACTCACCTTGTCTGCTACAATGTCTTGCAGTGGTTCTCCTGATTCTGCTCTTTCCCCTTGTAGCTCCTTCCTCATACTGTGTCAGAATGACCTTAAAAAATGAAAATCAGATCGTGGTTCTCTCTTGTCTACAACCCTTCAAAGGTCTCCCATTTTCTCTAGAATCAAACCCACTTTGCCAAAGCCTACAAAGCCATGTGAAGTCTGCACTCTGCCTACTTCCATAACCTCAGCTCACACCACTTGTTCACGTCACTGCATCCACACTGGCTCCTTGCTGCCCATTGGTCTTGTCAAGCATGTGTCCTTCTTAGCATCTTTGTATTTATATATCCCGCTTCTTAGGACTCTCAACTCTCTGATCCTAGTACCTGGATTCTAGCCTTTCTCCTTGAGAACTCTTGTCCCCTCTCCCTTATCTTTGTAATAATTGTCTACCTGTGTTATTTCCTGTAGCTAAGTTGTTGGCTTGATGCTCTGCCTGGTTTTCAGGTGCTATCGGACAGAGAGCTCATCTTGCTGTCTCTAGGATGGGTCTGAGATCCAGCTTCTTAAGCCGCCTATTGGGTCAAAGTAGCTCCATGTGCCATTGCAGGGGCAATGAACTGGATAATATTTTGGTCAAAGTGTTGGGGTATGAAACCTGTGCTCCACTTCAGTTGCCTCCACTACCTGTGTGACTTTGATGGAGTTACTTAACCTCCCTGTCTCTTTGTATCCTCACTTGGAAGGATCTCTATTATCCCTTCTAGTCCAACATTTTGTCCTTTATTCCTCCCTTCCTTCATCCACACATAATTATTGAGAACCTTTTAATGCAGGGCACCGTGCTAGTCCCAGGGGCTAAGCTGTGAATAAGACAAACACCATTTCTGCCTTTCAGGAGCTTAAATTTTAGCAGAGAAGAAAATATCAAACAATTTTATCCTGTATGCTGATGAAATAACTATCTCCCTCCCAGATGCCTGTTTGGGGTGTGTCCTGGTCCTGTAACAGTAAAAGAAAAATACTTGGATTCTGCCAAATCCTATTTCAGAGACCAGTGGGAAAGAGCACCCTTCCCAAGAATTTAAACTGGCTCAAAATACAGGAAAAGCTATTATTTCAAAGCTTCAGACAGTTGGTTCTTTTGCTTGCTTGTTTGTTTTTCCTAAAGAGTGGATGGCTTTGTTATCTGAAAAGACACAATAATGGGCCCCGTTCTTATGTACTGATAAGCCACTGGACATGGTCTAAAAGCAGAGAAATAAACAAAGGACAAGTATCATCTACCTGCATGAAATGCCATCTCCATTGAGGGGACGATAAATTTATATAATGAGCAGTGCAAATGGTTAGCACTCTCAGCTGCTAACTAAAAGGTTGAAGGTTTAAATCCATCTGGAGGCAACCGCAGAAAGGCCTAGGGATCTACTTTCGAAAAATCAGCCATTGAAAACTCTATAGAGTATACTTCTACTTTAACACGCACGGGGTCACCATGAATTGGAGTCAACTCAACAGCAACCTTTTTTTTAGGGGAAGAAGAGTTTCTATTCCTTAATAGGGATCTCAGCTGTAGAGTCTATGAGAATTACTGTTTGCCCTGGAAGGTGTGTGGGGGGGGGTATGCGTGCGTACGTGTGTGCTCTAACAGTTCCAGCCAATAGATTAAAAAAAAAAAAAAAAGGAACATATCTTTATTTTACAACAATGGAGAGGCTGCCAAAGCTCATTGTTGTTGCTAAGTGCCGTTGAGTTGGTTCCAGTTCATATCGACCCCATGTACAACAGAAAGAAACACTGCCCGGTCTTGCGCTATCCTCAAAATCGTTATGCTTGAGCTTACTGTTGCAGCCACTGTGTCAATCCATCTCAGTGAGGGTCTTCCTCTTTTTCACGGACCCTCTACTTTACCAAGCATGATGTCCTTCTCCAGGGACTGGTCCCTCCTGATAACATGTCCAAAATATGTGAAACAAAGTCTTACCATTCTCATTTCTAAGGAGCATTTGGGCTGTACTTCTTCCAAGACAGATTTGTTCATTCTTCTGGCAGACCATGGTATATTCGATATTCTTCGCCAACACCACAATTCAAAGGTGTCAATTCTTCTTCAGTTTTCCTTATTAATTGTCCAGCTTTCTCATGCACATGAGGCTATTGAAAACACAATGGCTTGAGTCAGGCGCACCTTAGTCCTCAGAGTAACATCTTTGCTTTTTAAACACTTTAAAAGAGATCTTTTGCAGCAGATTTGCCCAGTGCAACCTGTCAGTTGATTTCTTGACTGCTGCTTCCATGGGTGTTGATTGTGGATCCAAGTAAAATGAAATCCTTTACAATTTCAGTATTTTCTCCATTTATCATACTGTTGCTTATTGGTCCAGTTGTGAGGGTTTTTGTTTTCTTTACGTTAAGGTGTAATCCATACTGAAGGCTGTGGTCTTTTATCTTCATTAGTAAGTGCTTGAAGTCTTCTTCACTTTCAGCATGCAAGGTTGTGTCATCTGCATATTACGGGTTGTTAATGAGTCTTCCTCCAATTCTGATGCCTCGTTTTTCTTTGTATAGTCCAGCTTCTCAGATATTTGCTCAGCACACAGATTGAATAAGTATAGTGAAAGGATACAACTCTGCACACAACTTTCTTGACTTTAAACTACTCAGTATCCCCTTGTTCTGTTTGGATGACTGCCTCTTGGTCTAAGTACAGGTTCCTCATGAGCACAATGAAGTTGTCTGGAATTCCCATTCTTTGCAATGTGATCCATAATTTGTTATGATCCACACAGCTGAATGGCTTTGAATAATCAATAAAACAGAGGTAAACATCTTTCTGGTATTCTCTGCTTTCAGCCATGACCCATCTGACATCAGCAATGATATTCCTTGTTCCACATCCTTTTCTGAATCCAGCTTGAATTTCTGACAGTTCCCTGTCAATTTACTGCTGCAACTGCTTTTGAATGATCTTCAGCAAAATTTTACTTTTGTGTGATATTAATAATATTGTTCAATAATTTTCACATTCAGTTGGATCACCTTTCTTTGGAATGGGTAAAAATATGGATCTCTTCCAGTTGACTGGCCAGGTAGCTGTCTTCCAAATTTCTTGGCCTAGAATAGTGAGCACTTCCAGGGCTGCATCTGTTTGTTGAAACATCTCAACTGGTATTCCGTCGATTCCTGGAGGCTTGTTTTTCACCAATGCCTTCAGTGTAGCTTGGATCACTTCCTTCAGTACCATAGGTTCTTGATCATATGCTACTTCCTAAAATTGTTGAATATTAACTAATTCTTTTTGGTGCAGTGACTCTGTGTGTTCCTTCCATCTTCTACTGATGCTTCCTGCATCGTTTAATATTTTCCCCATAGAATCCTTCAATATTGCAACTCTAGGCTTGAATTTTTTTCTTCAGTTCTTTCAGCTTGAGAAATGCCGAGTGTGTTTTTTCCTGTTTGGCTTTCTATCTCCAGGTCTTTGCACATTTCATTATATATAATACTTTATCTTCTGGAGCTACCCTTTGAAATCTTCCATTCAGCTCTTTTACTTCATCATTTCTTCCTTTTGCTTTAGTTACTCTACATTCAAGAACAAGTTTCAGAGTCTCTTCCGACATCCATTTTGGTCTTTTCTTTCTTTTCTGTCTCTTTAATGATCTCTTGATTTCTTCGTGTATGATGTCCTTGATGTCATTCCACAACTCATCTGGTCTTTGGTCATTAGTGTTCAATGCATCAAATCTATTCTTGAGATGTTTTCTAAATTCAGGTGGGATATACTCAAGGTCGTACTTTGGCTCTTGTGGACTTGTTCTAATTTTCTTCAAATTCAACTTGAACTTGCATAGGAGCAATTGAAGGTCTGTTCCATAGTCGCCCCTGTCCTTGTTCTCACTGACGATATTGAGCTTTTCTATCATCTCTTTCCACAGATGTAGTCGATCTGATTCCTGCGTATTCCATCTGGCGAGGTCCACGTGTATAGTCTCAGTTTAAGTTGTTGCCAAAGCTAGCTACCTTAAAAAACTTAAGATGGTGGGTAGTTAAATTAAAGGCCAGTAAAGGGAATCATGGTCTTCCTCATCACCTCCTGCTGAGGCTAACAGCAAGAACTGAAGAAGATGGCCATCCCAGAATTCCACGTGGAGAGGCAAAACAAATAGTGTCCAAGGCATTGCTGAGAACAGAAAAGAGAAATATTTGATGTGGTGATACCAAGTGGATGGATTCAAAACAGGGCTTGAAACCAGTTCATTCCGGTTCAAACCCATGCTGAGAATGGGCATTTCCACCCCAGATATACTGAATCAGAATCTGCAGTTTAACAAGCTCCCCAGGTGATTCTTATGTATAATAAATTTTGAGAATCACTGCTCTACTAGTGGTTCTCAGAATTGGTCTCTAACCAGCAGCATTAGCATGACCTGGGAACTTGCACATTCTTAGTAGGGAACCAGTATGAAGCCCTGATTCAAAATGGCCAAGAGCCAAACACTCCTTTCCCCAAATACACCAGCCGAAGGAGATTCTCAAAGGGATGAAGCAGACACTTGGGTCTGGGAAAGGACAAAGTACTAAGGGAGCAAAAAATGGGAGAATCGACTTAAATCCCTAGCATTTGAAGACTGACTAGGAGTTATTAAATTTAAGAGGAGCATGCCAAGAAAGAATACCACAGGCAGCAGGAAGGGCAGGGTGAAGAATGAATGATGTTCAAAGGACTGAAAAAAATGACCAAGTAGCCAGACCAGTCATAGTGAGACAGGATGACGTTTGTGAGGCTGGCAGGGCCAGATCCTACAAAAACTTGTAGGCCAGGCTAAACATGTTGCATTTTATCCTAAAACAAGAATACTGAACCTTCTTCTAGGTTCGTAAGTCTAAGCGCCATTAGCTATATGAAGTGGTAAATTAGTGCTATGGCTTGCAGGGAAGAAAAAGCATTACTCTTGAGTAATCAGAAAAAGCTTCTTGAAGTATATAGGTCCTGAGGATAATCATGAAAGATTGATAGAATTGATAGGCACACAGAATGGTGGAGAGCTTCTGGATAAGAAAAAAGAGAACATAGTCCAAAGGGTAAGAATGACCACAGATTTCATAACAGCAAGTAGCTGTCTGTCTGCAGAAGCAATACATAATCTTTTCTCCTCATAGGAAAAATTTTTTCTGTTTGCAAAATATCTCTATTCTGAGCTTATATAGTCTTACCCTGGCTTTTAAAGAAGCAAGGTTTTTCTCTTGCCAATGACATGTGTAATTAAATATTTTAAGACCAGATGAGCTTTAATTTTCTTTGATAGGTACGCTGCAGGATAATTTCTATCATTATCATCCAACCACTGAAATTCCTTCATATTAAAAGTTCACTTGTTAATCTAAAATAATTTTTCAAGAAATTACAGTTAGATATTTTCTTCTTAACTATGTCTATGCCATATGAAACATTTACAAAATTAAGAAAAAATAATAATTCCTGAGGTAATGGACCATCTACACTTTTAAAGAGTAATTTGAAGTGCTATTTGTCAAGTCAAGCTTTTGTTCTAAATCACTTTCACTCAGAAAAATAATTCAGTTAGGGCTGCAAATGACAGAAAAGCTTACTACAAATCACTTAATAACAGGCACATAAGCACACAAAACAAGGCAGGTGGATCCAGGATTGAAAATTCATAGACAAAACGACATCAGCAAGGACCTGGGTACGTTCCACCTTTCTGATGGGTTATGCACAGTATGTCAGAGATGTCTCCCCTCATGGCTGCAAGATGGTGGTAGCAATTCCATGTATCACATGCATACATAACTGCATCTAGCCTAGAAGAGGAAAATTTCCCTTTATTATAAAGTTTCTTTTCATTGGGAAGGAAAAACTTCCCAGAAACACTCTTTCTTCTCCTCAGGTCTCATTGGCCAGAAGTAGGTCACATGAACATGCGTAAATCAATCACCAGCAAAATGAATTAGAATTATTTGGTAATCTTAACATGATTTATTCCCCAAGGCTACAGTGTACATCACCTTTCCTCAGCAGAGAGGAATATAAATGCTGGCATAAAACTAGAGAATTCCTAGAAGGGAAAAATTGGGGGAGGCAAGAAAGGGGACAAGGAATGAATAATTCCAAAATTAGAGGATCTGTTTAGAGAGGTATAAGTAGGACATAGGGAAACCAACAGTGGGGTGCTCTATCATCCCTAGGCCTAAAGAGGTAAGGAGAGAGAGAGGTTACAAAATCCAGACGGAGAAGTTTGTGTTGAGAGGGTCTCCCCTTGGAGTCTTGATCAGCTAATCTAAGGCAACCCCATAAGGAAGGAGATAGGGTAATAAACACCTTGACCTTACCCATCTCCTGTTGGAGTTCCCCACTGACCAATCCCACCTGGAAACCAGGAGACAGCTAGTCCTTACAGGACAGCCTTCTGTGGTAAAGAGCAGCTGAGGGGTGTGAGGGAGAATTGATTTGTAGGAGCAACTGGGAGATATCTAGCACAATCAATATAACCATTGATTGAAACCATTATTACCATCACTGCAAATAAAAATCATCATCCTGTACCTGTATTTTCAAATGAAAAAATATTGTTACTTTTAATTAAGTAACATAAAGAGTTGTTCTCTTTCCCTTCCTCTTCCCCTGAATTGTACCTACAACATTGATTGGTTTCCTATTAGAAACTGATATATATATATTTATTTATCTGTACAGTTAGCACAGGTTAGCGGTTATTGAAAATGGTTATATACACAGACACAAGCTTAGAAAGGGGAACCCAGAATATTTACTATACAAGTTGGGCAGAAGATCTCAATGGCGTGGGATCAAGAGCAGTGGGGGCACAGGTGAGGGATAGTTTGGTTAAGTTGTTCCAGAGAGTTTAAATTTTGCAAGATTAGTTTTCAAAGCCCTTAAAAGTCTCAAATAATTCCAACCTACACAGAACAATACTACCTTATTTTGCCTCTCTGGATTTCTCCCAAACTTCTTTCCTAAATACTCTAGTATTCTTTAGACTAGTTCAGATTTGTCTAGTATCCAATTCTTTTGGTACCAGGAGAAAGAACTAGACAGAAAGGTATATAGAAACAAAAGGAAAAACAAGACAAACTTGAAGGTGTTAACCTTCAGTTTTTAGTCTATTACTTTAATCCACTGAACTCTTTTTTCTACCTTTTGCTGCTCTGATAATATAATAATAAACTCCAAACAAATGACATGTCACCTCCTTCTGAGGTTTATCAGCTATTGCACTTGGCTTTCAAGCATCTTCATTTTGTCTTGCTCCTGGCTGAACTACTAAAGTGCATTTCAATGTGCTGTTAATATTAAGGTACATGTACCATGCTTAATCAGTTGACTCTGTATTTCAGAACATGATGGTTTCAGGTGAAAGATACAGGGAATGAATAAAATAGTCATGCAGGCCCCATTATATGGTACTAATTGATTTTTAGTACCTCTTTTAAGCCAACGAGATTTAAGTGGGTTAATTTTTGATAGCTGTTAGCAATATTTAATCTTTTCATGCCTGAAATTCATACTTTTATCTATGGCTAAAATTAAGAAATCTCTTTGAAATACTTGATCTCAAATAGAATAGAAAAAGAAAAACTTAAGATGGACTTTGTTTTAAATAGCTAATTCTCTAACAGTGACTGAATCTTTTTGCTAACAGAAAGGCCAGATAATTAGTCTACCAAATGTAAGATCCACATGAGCAGATATTTTTATCTGTTGTGTTCACTACTATATTCTCAGTGCTGAGAACAGTGTCTGGCCCATGAGATGTTCAATTAAGATATAAATATTAATTAATGAATAGTTAAAGCCCCCAAGTAAGACTATCAAACAATTTAAATATCAAAATTATGCTTAACTTATTTTAGGAGCTAAATGTTATAATAATAAAAACATTATTACCATCTTTTCAGTACTTAATCTTTGCCAGTTCGAGTTGAGAGTTTCATTTATAGTATTTGTCGAACTGCCACCTCAGTTCACTGGGCCAAACTGTTGAGCCAGTGTCTGGCTTCACCAGCAAAAAGCACATCTTACACACAGAGGCAGTGGAACAATGCTTTACTTACATAGGGAAGAGAAAGAGCAAAGTCAGCTTCAACTATGGCGCCAGTCCCCCATGGCTAGTAGGTTCCATCCCCATGGCCAGTGCAGGGCTGGTGTTCTGCACACACTTCTCTTGGACACAGGTGAGGTACCCCATTCCCCTCCCCTTCAGAAACAGATACAGAAACAGGATTGGCTGGATGCCATATAACGTATACTTGTGCAGGGTAGAGAGGAAGGATTATTGTGTATCCAGAACAGGGAGGGAGTTTCCCTGATAAGAAGAAACTGTGAGATAGAGAAGTTTAAAATTTCCAGGCTCCATTATCAGTCCCCAAGGCTTCTGATTAGGCAGTCCAAGTAGAGGGTCAAAAGGCTGTGCAATAGACTGCTTTCTCATTTTCCCAATAGTATCTGATTGAACACTTTATGAGGATTCAATTTTCCATAAAATAGGTAGTAAGAATCCCATTCTCTAGATAAAAAAGCTGGAATTTATAGAAGCCACTGTTTGGTGAATCTAGGATTCACAGTCTCATCTATCTGTCTCCAAAGTCCAATCTTGGTACAGCACCAAGCTATACCTACAACTTGTATCACCAACGTATAACTTCTCAAACCCAGAATCCAAGATTAGTACTAAGGCTGCTTGGATCAGATAATTTCTAATGACTTGAGGTCAGACAGCTCTGGATATGAATGTCTACTAGACCATTTTTCTCTATGTGACAGTGTACATGTTATTTAATTTCTCTGAGCCTCGGTTTCTTCATCTGCAAGTTGTATTAAATTATCCTGCCTCATGGGGCTATTATAAGAATTAGATGGGATTTTTCGGTGAACTCGCCTAGTATGTAATCAATTTTTTATTTTTATGATTGTGTGGATCTATCCACAAAAGCACAATGAAGTGGTGAGTTAAATTACTATTCTGTGAAACAAAATGTGTAAATATGTGATCTAAATAATGCCAACACTAGAAGTACTTATTGCCACTCTCCCCCCACCCCTTTTTTTTCTTTTTTCTGGGTGGGGTGGAAAAGGCATTTCACTTTCAAGATCCTAGTCTAAACTCTCCATTTCACTTTGGTGATACAGAGAAATATGTCTATTAAATCTTCAAGGTTCTTTATCAGGGAATACTAACCACTACTGATGACTGATCAAAGAAACATGAGAGATCAGACTGATATTAAAATAAGATCATTCTTGTTTCATTTATTTATTGCTGCATTTTCAGGGCACACAGAGAGCAAAGAAAAAGTAAAAAAGGGAATATTATCCACTAATTACTTTTTACTAACTCCTAATTATTAGCTGTATTTGTTTATTAAATTTTCCATTTTTTTCGTAACATCACAGACATTTCCCTTTATTGCTTAATTTGTCCAAATTGCAGGTGAACATGAGACAATTCTCCCCACTCTACTTGTACTGAAGGGCATTTTTAATTGCTTAAGCTATTAAAATTTTTTCTGAGAATTATTACATACCAGAGTAGAACATCATCTTAAAATGAATGTACTATCTAAGCCAGTGTTTCTCTGAGTTCCTCATCTCCCTGAGGGTTTCCACCTAAAAGAGGGCAAGCCACCACGGTCAGGAGAAAAAAGAAAGGAAAAAGATGAAGAGGAAGGAAAAATAAAATTAACACAAGCCCTTATTTTGTTGATTGTAGGAATTACTAGTTTCTTACAAGCATCTAGGAGACAGCAGCAAAAGATGAAGACGATGGTTAAAGAAAGGGGAGGAGAAGACATAACATGTTAAGAACTGCCAGGTGACAATTTAAAAATAGTACTTGGGTATCAACTAAACAGTTATAAAGCAGGAGTTGAGGTGAGACAAAGGAGGAGGCTTTAGAGTTGATTGAGAAGAGGGTAGTTCTGAGAACAATTTCATTGTTAGTGCAGTGACTCTCTACGGTGGTTGTCCATCAGAATCACCTGGGAAGCTTTTAAACATAGTAACTCCCAGGCTGTACCCTAGGTCAAGTACATTAGAAACTCTAAGAGTGATATCGGGGCATTTATATTTCCCTAAGCTCCCAGTGATTCCAATGAGCAGCCAAGGCTGAGCACCACTGGACTAAGGAGGTAGACTCATGATTCCTCCAAACGTTTTGAGAGACTTGGAAAACTTAATAAGTAAAGTCATTATTTTTCAAGTTGTTAGTTGCCATAAGTCAGCTCCAACTCATAGTGACCTCATGTATGCTGTTGTGTGACATTGAGTCGATTCCGACTTATAGTGACCTTATAGGACAGAGTACAACTGCCCCATAGGGTTTCCTAGACTGTAATCTTTATAGGATTAAGCACTCCACTGTTAACTGAAAGGTCAGTGATTCTAACCCATCAGCTACTACACAGGAGAAAGAGGTGGCAGTCCGCTTCTGAAAAGATTACATCCTTGGGAACCCTATGGGGGCAGTTCTACTCTGTCCTATAGGGCTGCTATGAGTTGGAATCAACTTGACAGCAATGGGTTTGGTTCATGTTTTTGGAATCTTTATGGGAGTAGATTGCCAGGTCTTTTCTCCCTGGAACCACTGGTGGGTTTGAAGAGTCGACCTTTCGATTGGTTAGTAGCCCAGTGCTTAACCATTGTGCCACCAGGACTCCTTTAATTTTATATGTAACAGAACAAAACATGTCCCAATCCTGCACCATCTTCATGATCACTGGTATGTTGATATTTTTTTATAGAGACAGTAATAAAATCAACACACTTCCTGCATGAATTCACTGGCTGAGTTTCCTGACCACTCCTGTCCACTGTCAGTAGAACAGGTGAGAAGACTGCATAAGAATTGAATCGCAGCTCTGACTGAGTCTCCTGAGTGGCTGATTTATGAACCAGGGGCCGCTGGATCGCTGCACTCACATACAGCTGGTGAAAATCTAGAAGATCTCTGGAGCAGCTGTAAGTAGAGCCTCTCCTCCTGCCAAAAGTCCAAGGAAACACTTGTCACCACAAGCACCTGCCCCCAAGGCATGAATGAATTAACCAGTGCCAGGGACCACAAACAGCTGCTGAAATCAGATGCTGGTGTTAGGTGAAGGAGAGTGAAAGAGCATTTCTGTAGCTATCCTCAGCTCCATGGGGAACCCACCCCCATCACTCCCTGTGTAATGTGGGTGTCGTGGAACACAAAAGGATGGAAGCTTGTGAAACAATTGCAAACAAATATATGCAAATTAAGTTACTAATTAATGAGCACACACTTTGACAAGAAGCTATTAATAACTTTCTATTTACTTGGAAATTTAAATATCTGGCATTCAAAAGAATTATATCTTGAAATGCTAAAATATATTTCAAATTCATAGGCCTACCTTATTGTTTTATTTTTTAAATCTGAGCATTAACAAATTTTCTTCTTTGTGCTTGTCAGGTTTTATAAACATGAGCTAAAGCTTTTTTAAAAAAGCTACTTCAAATGAATGAATTATTCCTTCATTCCAAACCGTAGCAGTTTCCATATTTAAAAAATGCATTTTTAGTGAACTAGAAAGTAGATTTAAGGGTGTTAACAAATTCTGGAGCTTAGGAAATATATTTACATTTCTCTGGCACCTAGTGAATGTTGCTGAGCAGTGGGAGTAAGTAAGCTTCAAAATCCAGAAGACACCAAAGTCCTATGCCTATTCTGCCACTTGATTTTTATCTTTTACCCCCTGTGATAATGTTTCCACTTTGTTTTCCTGCTCTCTTAGATCTATATACCTCAAACTTGTTAATGGATTTATTACATTTTTAGTTTATTATCTCTTTAGTTCAAGACATGGTAGGTTATCAAACACAGCTGTAGTAAACTACTTAACCGTAAGTACAGTTCCCGAGTTCTGTGAGACATTGCAGTGAATTACTGAACCCAAAGATGGGAGGAAGAATACTGAGTGGAGAGGGAGTAGTTGATGTTACAGATGATGGAGTGGTACAACAATTTGGAGAAGTTGGACATTTGGGACACCTTTAACCTCTGCCTCATAGGAACCAGCTTTGTGCTGATCTTTAAAAAAGAAATTATTCATTTAAACCCTCACAACCAAGATTTTTTTTTAGATCCTTTTTTTTCCCTCATGGTAGACCATATTTTTGATACAATTTTTATGAGGTTGTTCAAGAGGGAATATATATATATACAAACAGGCAGACTTAGGAAAGACCTGGAGAATTGAAGAAAGGTCAAAGAAGTACTACGTAGATAGCCAAAAGGTGAAAATTGGAATGTACACAGAACAAAGGAGGAATAAGGGTCATATAAGTAAGAACAATTTTGATTACAAATGGCTGAATTCAACTCAAAACGCTTTAAGCAAAATAGATATTAACACTTAAAAGCAGCCACTTTCATCCGAATCCACACTCACACACACATGCACATGCACACATGCGCACACGTACACACACATCTTATATCATTCAGCATCCCAGATAATATGCTCAAAATATTACAGTCCAAGGAGGCTTTCATAAAGGACTATTTACCTAATAAAGGTATGGGCAGGGAATAGGAAAACCACAAGAAATTTGAAGAAGGGGAAACAACAGTTACCAGAATCTGGAATGAGAGAATCTTGTAGAAAGGGTCATCTTGAAAGAAACAACGGCCTTCAAGGGACAGAGCCAGCCCAAGGCAACCTGGCAGGTAGGAAGACAAGGGAATGAACTCACTCTCCTCCCTCCCTCTGATCTCTGTCAGAACTCCCCATCGGCCAAACCCAACACGAAGCCAGATGGCTAGGGTGTCATTGATATAGTCCAGAAAGATTAGCCCCCAGGGCGTGGTAAAATGTAGAGAGAGCGGATCTGGTGGATTAACTAGAAGATATCTAGTACACACAACACTACAAAAAGATATTTCTTAATACTTCTTAATGCTGTTTAGTTGTAAATGTCTGACAGAACAAATTCCATTACAATAAATGCCATTGAAATAAAGATATCAGCATAACTTAAAAGAAATCCATCTTCAACTCCACATAACTCTAGTTCCAACATTCACCTCTCTACTTTTCTTCATAGCCAATTTCTTGACAGAATAGTCTTTATACCCTGTTCAGACTTTCTCATAGCCCATTCACTCCTCAATTGCAATCTGATGTTTGCTTCTAATACTCTATAGCTTTCCAAGTTTAGTCCCCAGACCAGCAGCATCAAAATCACCTGGGAACTTGTTAGAAATGCAAATTCAGCTGCCTCCATCCTAAATTTACTGAATCAGAAACTCTAAAGGGTTTGGATCCAATAACTTGTGTTCTAGCAAGCCTTCCAGGTAATTCTGATCCATGCTAAAGTTTGAGAACCATTGCACTACAGAAACTACTATTCTAAGATTACCAATGAGCTCCACCATGATAGGGGCTGACCACTTTTCTGTCCTGATCTTTCTTGGCCTTGACCTTAATATTTTATTTTGTGTAGCATTTGACATTGTCTTCTCTTCTGCAGGGAGAATCACCCTCTCTGTACTCCCATGCTCCTGTCTCAGACCATAAAACAGGAGTATCCATCCTCTTAAAAATATTGGGAAGAAAACCACTTTTCAATTATTCACACATCATACTCAAACCTTCCTAATATTGGTGAGCACCTGACTGATAATGAGCTGGATTAATGACGTATAGATCATTGTTCTCATAGGAACCGCCCTTATTGTTTTTTCAAGTTGCCTACTTGCAACCTTGGTTGGATGCTCTTCCTTGATCCTGCCTCCTCCATGCACAAAACCCACTAGAGCATGGAAGGTGAAAACTGTAGTTTTCCAGCCATTGTGCCTGCTAGTAAGTTGTTGCTGTTAGGTGTCGCAGTGTCAGTTCTGACTCATAGCGACCCTATGTACAACAAAACAAAACACTGCCCAGTCCTGCACCATCCTCACAAGCATTGTTATGCTTGAGGCCATTTGTTGCAGCCCCTGTGTCAATCCATCTCATTGAGGGTCTTCCTCTTTTTCACTGACCTTCTACTTTACCAAGCATGATGTCCTTCTCCAGAGACTGGTCCTTTCTGATAACATGTCTGAAGACGAAGTTTTGCCATTCTTGCTAGTGAGTAGGAAAGTATAATTCAAGGAGGAAATAAAGAGAGGCCCAATTTGGTATCAAGTTCCAGTCAAATTTTCTAATCCAGGTTGGTGAACAATAATGCTATTTATGACCTCTATCCGGCTCCTATGGATATTTTTCAACTCAGAATTTATTCAACTGAGGGAGGAATATAGTTTATTGTCATCCTAAATTCCCAACACAAGGTACACTAGCCGAAAATCTTTGAGAATAGACCCAGGTCTCATCAGTTTTAGACCAAAATGTGACATGGACAGATTGAATTTTCTAATGAGGCCAAAATGAGCAGCTTTAACAAATGCTGGCTTCCCAGTTCTTTGAACTTTGAAGTCAGCAGAAGTGTATATTGTGGCTGGAGTCTACCTGGATTAGGCTAGTTTTAACAGGTTTAGGCTATATAGTTAGTCTTGTTAGGTTCCGCTGAGTCGGTTCCAACTCATTGCAACACCACGAGACAGAGCAGAACTTCCCCATAGGGTTTTCTAGGCTGTAATCTTTATGGGAACAGATCGCCAGGTCTTGCTCCCATGTAGCCACTGGGTTGGTTCAAACCACCAATCTTTCGATTAGCAGCCAAGGGCTTAACCATAGCACCAGTTCAGACATTAAGCTTGAGTTTGAGCTTGGAGTTTGAGCTTGGAGTTTGAGCTCAGAGCCGCAGTTAGACTTAACCAGGAAAAGAATTCATTTTCAAAGCCATGATAGGCATTTCAGAGCCTTCAAATAGAACAAGCAGAAATCTGGCCTTAAGTGGAGATAGGGTGTTCTTTTTCTGAGGTCAGGAGAGACTCCCTTAGGGAATTTAAACTGGACAGTCACCATCACTTCTTCTGGGACTTGGTCCCACACAGAGCAAGACTTTTGTTAGAATCAGGAAAGGCTCCCATGAGAATGAGCAGACTTTCATTTAGGCACTGTTGGGAGGTGTCTAGGCCTGGAATATGAAGTACAGGGCTGGACTGAGCATCTGCTGATCTGTAGGGGTTGTCATTCTTGGAATCCTGAACACTGATAGAAGAAATAGAACAGAGTTGCTTATTTCCAGCCTATCCTGTTTCTTAGATGCTGCTAAGTGACTCATAATGGAAAAAAGTCATCCTGCTGAAAGGGGAAAATAAGAGGTAGAGATGGCACCATTAGAATGGTAAAGATTAACCAAGAACAAAGGAATTAAAAAAGAAAAAAGTTATTTTGAAGAATCACATGGCACAGGTTGTTTTCCATTTACTTGTATTCTTGCAGCTATGAAAGCTTGGGCTTGTAGAAGTAGAAACTGTTGATGGTAGATTGACTGCTATCATGGAGAAGCTAAAACCAAAAATATTTCTATCATTTACATCATTTTTTTTCCTCCATATACTACTAAGTGCATGATCTTTTGCTGATATCTATAGTAAGGGTCTGGACTGCACTCTGTTCTAAACCCTGGTTATATTATTTTGCTGGAATTACTGCTGTGGATGCTGTGAATTTTTGTGCTTTCTCAGTTATAAGAGTAAGCAGATAGTACTGTGATAATCCAATGTGTCCTACTGATTCTCTTTAAGGAGCAAGTGGAAGATACTGCAAGTTACAGACGCTGAAGGAACCCTCAGTGTCTGATTTAAAACTTCAATCCAATTAAAAATCAGGAAAATAAAACATAATGGAGATGAATTTTGCATTTTAATTCTTTGGTAATTTAGAAGGAAATTTATTTCTGGGCACTCATTTTTCCTTAGCAATTTAATAATGAGAGGATATTCTGATCATAAAAATTTGGGTCATGTTTCTACTGCTGGAATTGTGTTATTTGAAACATTCTTATACTGTAATTTGGATTGAACATACAGTATAACCTCTGGTGAATTATATAAATGAATGCAAGTTGAGATTAGGAATAGAATAGGAAATATATTTATAGCTCAGCCTAGTGGTTATATTATTGAATGATTCTTCTTCTGATCCATTTAGATCATTCTAGGGGTAAAATCTGAATTGCCCATCTTGGTTCAAAGAGGATATGAGGAGTGGTGACTGGAGATAGGATGTACCTTCACAAAGATGGGAGCAGGACTGACCTTATAAACTGAGGTTCTCCTCTCCTGCACCCTAGTTTTACCATAAGCCTCACTGTCAAGCCAAAGGGTCAAGAGATGTAAAGAAGGTGAGTAAAGAGAATCATTATTGGACCCTCCTCACATTCCAACTTTTACCCCTAAAATGGTAATTCCTGCTGTCTACAATCTCCTCAGTCACTGCTCGCAAAGGAAGAAGAAATGACAGATATTCGTGAAACCCTGCCCTCTCCTGGAGATAATTAATCTGATGAAAGTCTTTTTGTGCACTCCCTTCTGTACAAAACTCTATCTTCCTTTCGCTACTATGACTCTGTTGTCTGCAAATATTTCTCCTACCCCTATCCATTCCTTCTCAGTATCTTTCACCAGTTCCACCCTTCCATGAATACCTTCAGTGTGTTCTCTGGTGCACTATCTTCTGTGCTTTAAGAGTGATCTTTCTAAAATGCAAATGAAGACTAGCCACTCCTCTGCTTAAAATCTTTCAATAGACTTCAATAGCTTTCAAAGTAAAATCTAAATTCTTTTTTAGTCTATGAAGCTATTCATAATCTAGTTCCTGCTGGCCTTTCTGGAATAAGCGAGGAGAGGCATGATCAGATTTATAAGTTTGAAAGATCAATTTGATAGCAGTGTGAATAAACATAATAAACCGTTGCCATCGAGTCAATTCTGACTCATAGCAACCCTAGAGGACAGAGCAGAACTGCCCCGTAGGGTTTCCAAGGAGCGGCTGGTGGATTTGAACTGCTGACCTTTTGATTAGCAGCTGAGCTCTCAACCACTGTGCCACCAGGGCTCCCTGAATATAACAGGTGCCAGTAAATATTTACTGAATGAATGATTGAATGAAGAAATGAGGATGAGGGAGCCTGACTGAAGGCTGTTGGAGGAAGTGAAAAGGAAAGAGTACTCAAGAGATAATAAGGAGGTAAAATCTGCAGAAAGGATGACTAATTAAATAAAGGAGACAGGTTAGAGGGGAGATATAATATACAGTTTTTTTTGTTTAGTTGGTGGTATCATTTTTCAAGACAGAATCATAAAAAAGAACACTTTTAAGGGAGAATTCATGAGTTCAGTTTTATAAATATTGGCTTTTAATTTCCAACCACAGCCCAATATGAATTCTTTGCTCCATCCATTTGGAATCATTTATTATGCCTGAACACATTATAATATTTCTAAGCTTTTTTAATAATATGGCATATCTGTTTCTATTGCCTGCAGTACCCTTCTTCTCTTCTGTTGCTAACACCTTTTCATTCTTTGAAATTCATTTAAGGATTCCTCCCTTTACGAACATTACCATGGTCCTTCTCTCAACCCATAGTCAAACTGTTGTTGTTAGGTGCCGCTGAGTCAGTTACAACTCATAGCAACTCCATGTACAACAGAAAGAAACACTGCCCAGTCCTGTGCCACCGGCAGGAAGGATAGCCAAATTAGATCCATTCATTTATTCACCCATTCATCTATCCATCTCTTCTATATTTATTTATTAAGTAACTACTGTTATGGACTGAGGAGCCCTGGTGGCAGAGTGGTTAAGAGCTATGGCTGCTAACTGAAAGGTCGGCAGTTTGAATCCACCAGCCGCTCCTTGGAAACTCTATGGGGCAGTTCTACTTTGTCCTATAGGGTCACTATGAGTCAGAATAGACTTGACAGCAATGGGTTTGGTTTTTGGTTATGGATTGAATTGTGTCCCCCCAAAATTTGGCTAGGCCATGATTCCCAGTATTGTGTGATTGTCCACCATTTTGTCATCTGATGTAATTTTCCTATGTGTTGTAAATCCCAAGTCTATGGTGTTAATGAGGCAGGATTAGAGGAAGTTAAGATTAGGTTGTATCTTGAGTCAATCTCTTTTGAGACATAAAAGAGAGAATCGAGCAGAGAAACAGGGGGACTTCATGCCACCAAGAAAGCAGCACCAGAAGCAAAGCATGTCCTTTGGACCCGGGCTCCCTGTGCTGAGAAGCTCCTAGACCAGGGGAAGATTGATGACAACGACCTTCCCCCAGAACTGACAGAGAGAGAAATCCTTCCAGGGGAGCTGGCATGTTGAATCTGGACTTCCAGACTACTAGATTGTGAGAGAATAAACTTCTGTTTGTTAAAGCCATTCACTTGTGGTATTTCTGTTATAGCAACACTAGTTAACTAAAACACCTACTTAATAATAATTTATTAAGTGTTAATAATTAAGTAACAATATTTATTAAATATTGTATCTTGCACTGCCCCTACTCTGTGCCTCCCTACCTTTAAAATAATATTTAACACATTACAGTGACATAATTGATTTATATTACCTCCACACACTATAAGCTCTTTGAATATAAGTGCATTGTCTTATTTGATTTGATTTTCCTAGCACCTAGCCTATTACTAAGCACAAGGACGTTGCTGAATAAAAGATTATGAAGGAATGAATGCAATAAACTTATTGATAGTTATAGATCAGTACCATAATTCTTAACCTTTGGTCAGTGGTCCCCTTTGAGAATCTGAGTCTTTGTAGAATCAACTCCTGAGAGAACTGACAAGATTAAAAGTCATAATACAACACCAAGTGTCAGAAACCAAATTCTGCCTCAAGCTGAAGGAACCAGGCATTAGCGGGACTGATAAGCTAACAAAGTTTGCAAGAAAGCAGTAACAACAGGGCATCTCTCAAGTCAACTTCATAGATTGCTAAGGCAATTACCTGGGGTGCCCTTATGTAACATCAAGAGTGACTATGTCTGAGCCAGGGTTGGATTTTAAAGTGAAACTCAGTGAAATATTATACTATTATCATTAGTAGGTTTTTGTTGGATTGTGAATGAATCTTCCATTATCTTAAAATATACTACAATTTTATTATAACTGTGGTTCTATAACTTTCTTTGGATATTAAATATTGCTTTGTATTAAAATTTTTAACAGCATTGCTGTTTCAAAATCAAGTTATAATTTTCTTCATATTTTCCAGATATAAATAAACAAGGTACACATAAACTGCCATTTGATTATATTCCTACATGTATTAAGTTGTCCAAGTTTGTCCAACAAAGATTAAAAACCTTTAGTTTTTAATGATTTCAATTTTTACACTAATTTTACATTTTCTCTTTTAATAGAGAGATGTGAACTCATTCATTACCATTTCTTTATAACAAGTATTCCTAAAATCTGATTTGTTTGTTTATACATATGAGCCACTGAGAAGAGATTAAAATAATATGTTTCAGGGCAAAATGACAAACATACATAGTATTATAATACAAAAGAAGTGAAATATAGCTTTAAATACAAGTTCAAATTGGATGTGTAAGTCAATAAAAATGTGTAAATGTCCTAAAAGGTCACAGGATTTTCACTGGCCTAACCCTCACTTATTGATCAAAGAGATTTGAAGGGCTAAAGATAAATAAGAGAAAAATTTATAGAACATGACTGGTTGATTATGAGGGGTCAGGAATATCTCCAGCCTGATTGACTAAGCAAATAGAATAACTATTGGTAAATAGGAAAATCAAAATAGAAAAGAAACAAATTGATCTCAAAAGAGAATGAACTTGACTTTAAAGATATTGAGTTGGATGTTGCAGCTGGCTATCCAAATGGCAATAAATATTTATACAGCACATGGAGATATGAGAGTAAAATCCAAGAAAGAGATCATGACTGAAATAAAAAGCACATATGAAAATCTTATATAGAATAAGAATTGAGGGTATGACATGGTTAAGAATTCAGAGAATAGAGATTTAGAACAAGAAGAAGGCAGAAGATGTGAATGGAATATGCAAAGAAAAAGAAGCAATCATAAACTGTGAAGAAATGTGACCAAAACAGCACTGGAGCCGTCGGACTGTGTAGAGTTCACTCAGCTGGGCCCAGTGTCAGAAACCATTGAACATTTGGACAACACTGGAGGTTCTCAGCTTAGCCTGGGGCATGGTTTTTTCAGAACACACCAATTTCCTCCACAGAGTCAATAAACACAATAGAGATGTAACCCCTTATGCTCCTTAATTCATTTTTCCCATGCCCCTTCTACTTAATGGTGGATGGAGGATTAAAGTGCTGCTTACCCCCACATTGGCTATCAGGTATAGTATTTCTCCTGGGGAGGCCTTCTGGTAACTCTGCTATTCAAAATCATAAGCTCTTTTCACTACTAAAGGGCGCCCTCTATTAACCTCCCAAAGAAGAACCATCTTGCTTCACCTACCTAGCTCCCTAGGCTGCTGAAATAACCCCAAAATCTAAATGAATTAGCAAAACAAAAGTTGATTTCCCTCACAAAGTCTTTTGTAGTTTAAGTAACTCTGTAAGACAAATGTCCTCTCTGCAGTGACTCAGCAATCCAAAAAAACTTTGATCTTATGACACAACTCCCTCAACACATGATCAGTAAAAAAAGAAGCTGGCATGTTTCACAGGGGCTATGGTGATTGTGTTCTGTGTCAACTTGGCCAAGCTGAAACTGTTTTCCAGAATCCCCTTCTCCTTTATAGTTACCAATTAGAAATGACCAAAAGAGAAATGCCCACAAGATTTGAAATGCAAAGGTGAAATATCAGTGATTATATACTGAAAGTCATCATGGTTAGAGATAGTGAGAGACAGATGCAGAGCTATTGGCATATTCCACCTTGTCTTTGTTTTCTTTACACTGAGAAACCGATGCAGAGATGCAGGAGATTCTACCTTCTTCTTGCTCACCCTCACGCCATGTTCAGCTCTTTTTCCTGACTACCAGCCTTCCAACCAACAGTAGTCCCCAGCCCACCTCCAGAAACAAGAGAAATAGCTTTCCATAAACTTTTCCAGCAGTTCTCCTTCACAGTCCCACACTGGCAGCTAGAGATACTGTGAAGAATATACGAAGAATACTGGCTCAACATATTCACCAATGAGCACCAATTTATAAATCTGTGCTAATGTTTCAGAAGTGCTGGTTAGTAACTTTTCATTGATCCTCCAACTTCCCCTTTATATTAGTTTCCTAGGGCTGCCCTAACAAAGTACCACAAACCGGGTGGCTTAAAACAGCAGAAATTTATTGTTTTATAGTTCTGAAGTCTGGAAGTCCAATCTCAAGGTATCAGCAGGGTCACACTCTCTATGAAGACTCTGAAGATTCTCCCTTGCCTCTTGCTACCTTCTGGTGGTTCTTAGTAATCCTTGCTGTTCCTTGGCTTATAGATGCATTACTCCAATCTCTACCTCTGTCTTCATATGGTTGTCCTACTCCTGCCTCTTCTCCTCTTTGAATAAAGATACCAGTCACATTGGTTAGGGCCCATCCTACTCTAATATGGCCTCATGTTAATTACATCTGAAGAGACCCTATTTCCAAACATGGTCACATTCTCATGCACAAGGAGGGGGGTAGTTAGGACATCAAAATATCTTTTTGGTGGGCACAATTTAACCCATAACACCCTTTCACACTCTTCTCTTACTTCTCCATATTTTCCTATAATTGTGTAATTACAAGTCTTATCCCAATAATAATTCCATTTATTGTTCCATAATACTCATAGTGGTTCTTCTTTCCTTACTGAACATTATCTGATACATTTATTGGTACCAAGAGTGGTTACAGAGGAATAGAAGTTTAAGAATGGGAATTAAAAGCATCAATGACCTTGTCGCCAGTGGTAAAGGGAATGTTGGTATCCAACGACATGCAGTGGCAACAACAACAACAAAAGCCACTTAAACTATCACCTGCAAACAAACACCTATAGAAGGCAAGGCTTTGGATGATCAAGTAATTTCTATTATGGAACAATTTAATACATATAGAAGTATTATGAGTTGATTGTATGCGCTAAATGCACTAGAAAACTTGGAGAAAAGAATGCGTTCTTCAGGACTTTAAATTTTCATCTCAAGGAATGGCAAGAAAACATAAAACTTCTCTGCCCCAAACAAAACCCTTGTTTCCTTAGCTGCAGGGTCAAGATTTCTGGAAACCAAACTCAAAGTTGGATCCCATGGGTACCTAAGTTACAACCAATTGAATTATCAACATCACAGGTCTTCTACATTAAAATTAGGGCATTAATTGGGAAAGAGTGGGACCCTGAAAATTATGATGGGGATATATAGGCAGATTCCAGTGAAGTAGAGGACCTTGACCCTGAATTATGTAGAGATTTCTTTGCCAGTAAAATCAACACTTCCTCCCTTGTCCAAGTTGATTAGTGTCCCTTCCTAAAGAAACTAGGTAGTTACATCACAGGTACCTAACCCCTCAAGGCCAACTGCCACCAACTCTCCTTGCTTCTAGACCTACAACGAGACTTAAGTCCCGGCAAGCCTCCGATGGTCAGATTCAAAAAAGATACTATACATACCCAAAGATTTTCAAGAGAAAAATTTTCAATTTTCAAAAATTTTCTATTTTTATCAACAGAAATCTGAGTAATGTGTACAACAATAGATCGTAAAGGTGTTTTGCTATGGTGGTAGTAATAATATGTTTGATCAGGCTGAATTTATTGATATGTCAAGGGCTAATTAAAGCTCTTAATTTCCAAAGACAAAGTGAGCAATACTATTGCAATGGAAAGTAGAGCCAAAGAAATAATTGGAATGATTTGACCGACAGGAATTCTTGGCGTTTGACAGTTCATCGTGGTGTACCTAAAAAACAAGTAACTACGGTTTCAATGACCAGATATATAGCAGAAGACTAGAATCAAGAGCATAAGGGAAGAGGGTAGCCTTTAAAACGAGAGACCATACTTCCTTTGCCAGTGGAGAGATGGATGAGAGCAGGGGCAGAGATGTCAAAAGTTCTGACATGGAAAGGAATACAGTATCAGTCTCTCTCCCTCTCTCTCTCTCTCCCTCCCTTCCCTCTACCCCTTTTATCTTCCTAACACGCACACACACACAGCCAGGCTTTTTCAATAGCCATGGCTAGTAAATTATTAACACAAAGGCAAATCTTAAAAAGAAACATCTCTTACTTACATAGTGATGTGTCCTGATTGAACTTAAGATAGGAAGTGTGAGGCCAACAAAGAGGCTCCCACCAACCCACTGCCATCACTTCCTGACCTGTACACACCCAGAGAAAGAGAGAGAAGAGAGAAACTCTATACGTGTGTAATTTTCAAGGAACAGAAGGTGACCTGTATAGAGGAATTTGAAGCATGGAGCGAGGAGTATAAATAGCAAAGTATAGCAAGAAATTACTTGGGAAATTACCATCTTAACTCATCACTAATTTCATTTAATTTAATTATAGCCATCATACTATGATTTCCACAAAAGGGGGGAAAAAAGGATAATTAAGAAAAACATTGAAATGTAATTTAATCTTTAGTGGTCACTCTGGAAGCTCACAGCTATTGGCAAGCTTCTGAAGAAATGATGAAACTTGGCTTATATCTGAAGTTGTGTGTACAAAAAAATTGAAGCAATTATTGCAAGAAATACAGTGTAATATATTGCATTAGTTTAACTGTTTCAGTCCTCAAACCCTCCATAAGAACAACTACACTATTATACAAGATTACTTAATAATAATAACAATGATGACGGTGATAATGAGAGCTAACATTACTAAGAACTTACTATGTATTAGACACTTTGCTAAGTGTTTTACTTATCTCATTTAATCTTACATCCATAGAAGGGAAGCACTATTATTATCTCCATTTCACAGATAAGAAAATTGGAGTTGAAATATTAAGTGAGCTCCCCAAGGTCACACAGTAAGAAAGGAGAAGGAGTACCTAAACCCGCAGCTCTCTGACACACAATTCCATGCTCGCAACCACTGTGTACCTCCTTACACTCATGGACCTCCAAAAACATTCATCCAACTTTAATTACTGGCTGCTTAAATGTGTATTTCCCAGAAATGTATATTTCTTTTCTATAGATTTTACTAATTTTTTTGTGAATGAAAATCTTTTATAAACCACTACATTAAAAAATAACTATTTTCAGTATTATCTTTGCTGTGTTTTCTTTCAATAAGACAGTCTCCGAGATGGCTAGGTTTAATTTAAATTCAACCCAAGTTGAAAAGGTTTGTCACTCTCCTGAGTACTACTATTCCTGGTGTGGAATTGCTGACCTAGTTCTAAAGTGAAGGATGAATTCATATACATTAAATCTAGTCTTTAGGCAAGATCTGAGTTATTGTTCATGCCTCATTTCTGTAGAATACTGACCTTTTCAAATAATCCATTTCTTATGGTAAACGTTTAACAAATAAAAATAATTGGGCTCAAGTTAAAATACCTTAACAATGATCCATGCTACTTTGGTCTTGGTTTTTACATCTTACAGCCTGAACACCCTGCTTTTTTCAGACTTAGAGAATATAACATATGTCACGTAAGCTAAAATATCACATATTTAACCCTATATACCTTAAATCTAGGAGCCTGGTGGTGCAATGTTTAAGTGCTCAGCTGCTACTGAAAGGTTGGTGGTTGGATTCCACGAGCCATTCCACGATAGAAAAGACCCGGTGATCTCCTCTCAAAGATTTCACCCTTGGAAACCCTACGGGGCAGTCCCACTCTGTCCTATAGGGTGACTAGGAGTCAGAATCAACTCGATGGCACACACAACAACACCTTAAATCTGGAAGGTAAAATGAATAGGTAGCAAACAGTTATCTCTGTTTATGCTAAATCCGATATTGAGGGAAAAGAGCACTTAACAGTCTAGCTGTATGATGACAAACAGATATTACTGACTATTGTATTGATGGCATATAGACATTGATTTTGGCTCATACAATAAATAAAGTGTCAGCAACAGGAAAGTGTCTACTAATTAGAAATATCAAAATTATAACCTGTGACACTTACAAGCAATCTTTTTGTTCTTTTATAGTACTTATAAGGAAAATCTATTTAAAAGAATATTACAGAATGTAGAAATGTTACAAGATACAGTATGAAACTGCAAAATATAAATCTTAAATGGTAAAACCATCAGAGTTGTAGGTACAGTCATCTTAATTTTGTATAAACTAATTAAAAATAACAAAGTTCTATGTAATTAAGTAAGAGCTATAGGTTAAATGAAAGAAATAAGTACATCAAGAAAAATATTCAGGGAAGAATGTAAAAAATCTGTGTCTTGGGGTGTATTTGATAGCAAGGTATAGACCTCTAAACCTAGCTGAATGAAAAGAAGGCTTAATATAAAGGTTATGCAAATTTCATGGGCATTCAAAGACAGGAATGAAGAACAGCTAGACCACAAGGGTATCAGAAGTGGAATTGGAAGGCCAGGAAAGACAGAAAGCACATCTCTCTGACTCTCAGAGGTCAACTGTGTCTCTCCTCTCTCCCTCTCACCAGTTTGTTAGGTTTGCACGTGACCCAACATGGCCACATTTCTCCCAGCTCTCACCTAAGTCTGTTATTCTAAGCACCTGCCATCATTGGATGATCACAGTTCCCAGGTGACTCAGCCAGGCGTTGTAGATTGTTCCTGAGTTGGGTGTGCATACTAAGGCACATCAGCTGTGGCAGGGGCTCCAACTAAAATGGAAGGAAACTTTGATAGGACAAAACACCAAAGTGTACATCTACTACCACCTACAAAAAGGCCAAGAAAAACATAAAATAAAATTTAGCCTTTAGCCTATATAATGAAGGTCCAAATGAGATAAATAGAAAATTTTTATGGTGGCATATGGGGCCTACCCAAATATAAGAAAAAATAATAAGGATTTCCAAAAAATTAATTTGGTCAAAATTTCTCCCACTTTTAATACAGGTAAAACATTTAATTTCATTTTTAGCTTATTGGAAGTTGAAAAAAATGTTCAACATTGCTTTTAATTTTGCATTTTGGATTTTGGATTCAACAAAAGCTGTTTGAGTAACAACTAAATTTAATAGCTTCAACATGCATATTTTCAAATGGGTAAGTCTCTGGTTAACATGTAGAAATAATGAGCACAGAATTCAATCCACTATTTATAAAACTTCTTAAATATTATCCTGATGGTAGAATTTCAACTGTGGTTTAAAGAAGAAATACTCCTAGGGTTTAAGATTTATTTTTTAAATTGAGGTTTTTTCAGATAGGCATATAAAATCAGTTAATAATATGAAAATTTTCTAATATCTTTTAAGCATGATTTCCAGGTATATTTCTAATATTCAACTATCTAAACATGTATGTATAATATTATATATGCTATCTCACCAAGCTATGTGAAGACATCATAGGTGCTGGTGTTTTAAATTTATTATCAAAACACTTTTTTTTTTGCTTAGAATCTATGAATTATTTTCTACATTATGTGGAACTCTTAGCACCTTAATTTCAACAAAGGAGGTATTTTAAATTTATTGGCTGATTTTAATCTTTCATGGTCTATGTTCCCGTCATCTACAATTCCATAAGTTTTATTAAGTGCCCACTTCATAGGAAGCACCATACTGTCTACAAATTGCTTTACTAATGCAATTAGGTTTTTGACTGGCTTTGATCAGTGATTAAACTTCCATTTTACTCTCTTTTTCTGCAATTCCCTAATAGATGAAGAAATGCACTCATGAACTAGTAAGTCCTCTGATAACTGAGGATTGATTGCATTTCCTAATAATTTACCTACTTTAATTGGTTCTCCTTTGCTTCTATATTCACTTTATTGGAGGATTCCTCCCTTGGCAAATGGGAGTTAATTGTAGATTTTTTTTCAAATTTTGTGAAGTTGAATTTATTGCTAGTTAAGAAAGTTGCTGTGGATGGAAACACTACCAACTATTATTTAGTCACTAGTGCTGAGATTTGGTAGTTTTTAAATTGGGTGCATCTTCGCTGTTTGTATAGTATGTAAAGTCTGACAAATTTTATCATCTGCCTAGAATTTAGGTCCTAGCTTTCTTCCAAGTAGCTATTAGTATAAGCCTCCACTTCCATTCCTGGTACTGCAATATTAAAAAGTACTGAATGTTTAACATTATTAAACACATTTTGAAAGCAATTTCCCAATAATAAATCCAGAAATAGAGCCCAGTTATTATACATTATTAAAGCACTGTTGTTGTTAGGTGCCTTCGAGTCGGTTCCAACTCACAGCAGACCTATGTACGAAAGAACAAAACATTGCCCGGTCCTGCGCCATCTTCATAACCCTGAGCCCATTGTTGCAGTCACTGTGTCAATCTATCTCCTTGAGAGTCTTCCTCTTTTTGCTGACCCTCTACTTTACCAAGCATGATGTCCTTCTCCAGGGACTGGTCCCTCCAAACTAAGTGAGATGAAGTCTCACCATCCCTGCTTCTAAGGAACATTCTGGCTGTACTTCTTCCAAGACAGATTTGTTTGTTCTTCTGGCTGTCCACGGTATACTCATTATTCTTTGCCAACACCGTAACTCAAATGCATCAATTCTTCTTTGGTCTTTCTTATTCATTGTTCAGTTTTTGCCAGCATATGAGGTGACTGAAAATACCACAGCTTGGGTCAGGTGCACCTCAGTCCTCAGGCTGGCATCTTTGCTTTTTAACACTTTGAAAAGGTCTTTTACAGCAGATTTGCCCAATGCAGATTTGTCCAGCGCAATATGTTGTTTGATTTCTTGACTGCTACTTCCCATGGGTGTTGATTGTGGATCCAAGTAAAAGGAATCTTCAACAACTTCAATCTTTTCTCTGTTTATCATCATGTTGCTTATTGGTCCAGTTGTGAGGATTTTTGTTTTCTTTATGGTGAGGTGTAATTCATACTGAAGGTTGTAGTCTTTGATCTTCATCAGTAAGTGCTTCAAGTCCTCTTCACTTTCAGCAAGCAAGGTTGTGTCATCTGCATAACGCAGGCTGTTAATGAGTCTTCCTCCAGTCCTGATGCTGCATTCTTCTTCATATAGTCCAGATTCTCAGATTATTTGCTCAGCATACAGGTTGAATAAGTATGGTGAAAGGATACAACCCTGACACACGCCTTTCCTGACTTTAAACCACGCAGTATCCCCTTGTTCTGTTCAAACAATTGCATCTTGGTCTATGTACAGGTTCCACATTAGCACAACTACGTGTTCTGGGATTCTCATTCTTCACAATGTTATCCGTAATTCATTATGATCCAGTCAGATGCCTTTGCATAGTCCATAAAACACAAGTAAACATCTTTCTGGTATTCTCTGTTTTCACCCAGGATCCATCTGACGTCAGCAGTGATATCCCTCATTCCTTGTCCTCTTCTGAATCCAGCTTGAATTTCTGGCAGTTCCCTGTCAATGTACTGCTGCAATCTTTTCTGAATTATCTTTAGCAAAATTTTACTTGCATGTGATATTAATGATATTGTTTGTTAATTGCACATTCCATTGGATCACCTTTCTTTGGAATGGGCACATATATGGATCTCTTCCAGTCAATTGGCCAGGTAGCTGTCTTCCAACTGTCTTGGCACAGACAAGTGAGCGCTTCCAGCATTATATCCATTTGCTGAAACATCTCAATTAAAACATTACTGCTGACAATTTCAGATTTGAAGGGGTAAAAGCCACACTATAAGGGTTGCTGAGTTAAGGACAGTGTATCTGTCCATAATGGAAAAGCAATGGATTAAAATACTGGGGTAACCTGGCTTAGAGAGTTTGGAAGGAAGAACAAACAAGTGCTAAGGCTAAGTTAGGTGCTAAGTGTCCTAGCTCAGGGGTGAGAAGGTTGAAGTCATTATGTATTAAGAACAAATCCAAATCTAAAGGGAGAGCCGGAGGTCAATTCTTTGGAGATGGTTAACTACAATTCTTCAGAACTAAGGTTGGTGGCAGAAACAGAGTCAAGCAGGAAACCAGTAAAATAGGAAAAACTACATCCAAGAAAGGCATAAGTCAAAGGCAAGGACTAGAAGATTAAAAAAAAAAAAAAAAAGCAGGAAGTGAAAAAAATTTAACAATTCATCCAAGAGAAATTTCTCTGATAACAGAGAGTCCTTCCTTCTCTGCCCAATATGTTGGCCTATCCACATATTGGCACTTGAAATATATAGCAAGTGCAACTGAGGAACTAAATGTTTACATTATATCTCATTTTAATTAATTTAAATTTTAATAGCTATTTGTAGCTACTGTATTAGACAATGCTTCTCTATGGGACATAAATATGACTGACCCTGACTAAGTCACATCAACTGTGCTTCATTACCACATGACCTCTGTCGAGCGACTGGGCCATATCACACTGTTGCACTTCTAGTTTTAAAATTGCAGCATCCTTCACCCAGCATCTGATATTACCCTTTCTTCCTTATTTCTCATGACAGTTATATCCAACCAGGGTGAGATTTTTATTTCACAGGGATGTGTAAGATCAGAATAGTGATTTGGTGGGCATAAAGCTCCTGTCCTAGGTATGTCCACTGTCCCCTCCCAATGTGTACTTCCCAATTAAGCCACTGTCAGGAGATGCCACTTTTACTGGCCACAATCCTGGGGATAGACATGGATGTGGTGGATTCCTGAAAAAGAGTAATGGGAAGAGATTCAGGAGTACTCAGAGAGATGGCAGAATGGGAAAAGAAAAGAAACAGAATAGGAACATGTGGCACAGCCTTCCAAAGTAAAGGGGTGGTTTCTGACAGTTGGTGGCATATTTGTACCGCACATGAACCTGATGGAAGGTGCCCTAGAGAAGGGTCCAGGATCTGCTCAGTTTGGAAAACTTAATATTGATGAGATCTTGATCTTTTTTCCTCCAAACAGTGTGATGAGATTATACATCGGATGATTCTGCTCTTTGCAGGTCTCAGAGAACTTGAACTTCAGTCTCAGAAAGGGAACAGACATCTGATCTTTATGAATAAAAGAGAGTATATTTGGAATTTCTCGGTTGGGTGTGGGGAAGGGGTAGATAATTATTTCACTTTACACACTCACACTGAATATGAGACTAACTCCAAATAATTTGGGAGAAGCAGGAGGACATTATCTATGATAACTGGTCACTGTTGTATTCTCAGTTCCCAAGATGGTACCTGGCACATAGCTGATGCTCAATTAGTATAAACTGAACGCTAAAGCATGGCAGCCCCAGCCTGGACTGTACATAGTTCTGAAAATGGTATTGTCAGGTTGGAAGGGGGGAGAAAAACAATTTTTCTTTAAAGTATAGCACTAGGAAAAAATTGTAGTAGTTATAAGAATACAAATGACGTCTCAATGCAGGGAAAGAGCTTTTCAGTAGTAAACTAAGAGTGTACAACATTGGAATGAGTTGTCTAGAGAAGTGAGCTTCCATGTATCATGTTCAAGTAGGGTTGTTGTTGTTTTAAGGTGCCGTCAAGTCAGCTCCGACCATGGTGACCCTTATGTGTAACAGAAGGAACCTTTGCCTGATCCTGTGCCATCTTCACAATCGTTGATATGTTTGAGCCCATAGTTGCAGCCACTGTGTCAATCCAAGTAGGGAGACTGTTGTAAAAAGCAGGACTGTATTTGGTGAATGTTGCACCTCATCAGGAAATCTCAAATTCAAAAGCCAGAAGAGAACTAGGTAATAACCATTAACTACTAAGGCATGCTGGGAGAAAAAAAAAAATGTTGTTGTTGCTATTGTTAGGTGCCATTGAGTTGGTTCCAACTCATAGAGATCCTATGTACAACAGAAGGAAACACTGCTTGGTCCTAATGCTTTCCTCACAATCATTGCTATGTTTGAGCCCATTGTTGCAGCCATTGTGTCAATCCACCTGTTTGAGAGTCTTCCTCTTTTTTGTTGATCCTCTACTTTACCAAGCATGATGTCCTTCTCTAAGGACTGGTCCCTCCTGACAACATGTCCAAAGTAAGTGAGATGAAGTCTCACCATTCTCACTCCTAAGGAGCACTCTGTCTGTACTTCTTCCAAGACAGATGTATTTGTTCTTCTGGCAGTCCATGGTATACTCAATATTCTTTGCCAACACCATAATTCAAAGGCATCAATTCTTCTTTGGTCTTCCTTATTTATTTTCCAGCTTTAGCATGCCTATGAGGCAGTTGAAAATACAATGGTTTGGGTCAGGTGCACCTTAGTCCTCAAGGTGACATCTTGGTTTTTTTAACACTTTAAACAGATCTTCTGCAGCAGATTTGCACAATGCAATATGTTGTTTGATTTCCTGTCTGCTGCTTCCATGGGCATTGATTGTGGATCCCAGTAAAATGCAATCCTTGACAACTTCAATATTTTCTCCATTTATCATGATGTTGCTTATTGGTCCAGTTGTGAGGATTTTTGTTTTCTTTATGTTGAAGTGTAATCCATATTGAAGGCTGTGGTCTTTGATCTTCATTAGTAAGTGCTTCAAGTCCTCTTCACTAATAGGTTGTGTCATCTGCAATCATGATGCCACATTCTTCTTCATATAATCCAGCTTCTTGGATTATTTGCTCAGCATACAGGTTGAATAAGTATAGTGAAAGGATATAAGTCTGACACATAGGCAATAAGGAACAATGGAACTGTGGAGAACTGAAGAGTCCATCTGTCACCTGGCTCTGGGTGATGGTTGCCTTGTGGGAATGCTGACCTGGAGCTAGAGCTTCAGATGTTTCAAGAGAACGTGTGTATCTGTTTTTTTATGTGAAATCTCCCAATAATTAAAATGTCTTTGCAACTTGTTTATGATGTTCAAATACTATGAGGTCTAAAACTGTGTAATACGTATAAAATTTATCTGGAACTTATCCTATTGTTTTAATTTTAGCACTTTAAAGAAGTCAAAAGAATGACTTCTATCACTGCATCCTCACTTTGTGAATTTCTCAAAGCCTCTTATCTTGATATCCCATCATAGATTGCTGTGTCCTTGAAAAGCTCATTTGCAGTGATTTGTATTTAATATTAAGGTAGCAGTCAGAGCAATGTCTTTCTGCTAAGCCCTAGGTCTTTTTATTATTATTATTATTATTATTATTATTAAGGGGATCACTTATGAAAATTCCAACTTTCTTGCAGAATGTATCATCTTTACCACATATTCAGACAAATAATGATATATTTCATTGTTCAAATTTACTTCATATGGGTATGTCTTTTCTCCTAACATGATTGGGACTTTCCTAAGGGAAAAGATCAGGTCTTGTATTTCTTTTCTCTATCCTCAGGATTGCTTGACACAGTTTGAATCACACAGTAAGTATTCAAAATGATTAGATCACAAAAATTTATTTAGCATTAGGCCCTATGCCAGAGCCCTGATGGTACAATGGTTAAGCACTCAGCTGCTAATGAAAGATTATAGGTTCAAACCTATCCAGTGTCTCTGTGGGAGAAATACCTGGCAATTTGCTTCCATAAAGAAAACTCTATGGGGCAGTTTACTCTGTCTCATGGGGTCGCTGTGTGCATAATCAACTCAACAGCACCTAACATAATAGACCCTACACCAAATAATGTGAATTGAAGGTATCATATAGTCAAAAAGGAAGAAGTTGGGAGCAAGTGGACTGGAAGATAATAAATCCTCTACATAATCATACCATCACCCCTATCACAACCTCCCAGGCCCTCAGCAGGTCTTTCCCTCTTGAATCTTCAGCAACATTAGTGGTTGCCCAGGAGTCTTCAGGGGCTCTCAAATAGGCAGTGATTGAGAATATCCATTAACTGTCTTGAATTTTAAAAAGAAGTAAAGAAAACAATCAACTCCTTCTTTGTCCCATGCATTTTATGTAACTGAGGCCTTGGAAGGAATCTGCATTGTAGGGTAGCTTAGATGGGCTTTATGAACCAACGGAGGAGGTAAAAGGCTCTAATTCATTGTTTTTCTTTCCCTTCCTTCCTTTTCTCCCTCCCTCACTTTCCCTCCCTCCCTCCCTCCCTTCTTTCCTTCCTTTGAACTTCAAATAAATGTCATGTATTCATGAGTGTCTTCAATGCTTATGATAGCTTGATGGTCCTGTGGTGAATACAGGGCTTCTAAAAATTAGATGGAGTAACTGAAAACATGGCAGTTGGCATCTGAAAGAGAAAAAAGTAATGGTTACCCAGCTTACAGGGCCCTCAACTCTCCACTTGCCCATCAGACACTGAGATATTGAACAGTGAAAATCATTATGTTTAAAGAACATAAAGATAACTTTATGCTTGAGAAGAAAAAAAACACACAATCAATTAAAATGAAAAAATTTGAGGGGCCAAGCACATGGTCTTTGACAATCAAATGCAGTACTTTTTTAATCAAGTGCAAAAACTAAAGTTCAGCACAATTGGTGTCTAGAGAAACTTCATCAAGAACTATTTTTAAGAATTTTTAGTTTGACAGTAAGAAGTCTGAGAATCCACACTTGGTTCCAGAAATGCCTATATGTCAAGAATGAAAAAGTGTTTAGCTGTTTGGGCTGGGCAGGGCTCCCTAGCTTTCTAAGACAGCATGGTTTTCATTTCACTGATTTTCTAAACTGGCTGAGTCCTGTTCTACCTTACCCCCAGAAAGTTTCATACACTTTAACTTATTCTTTTGCCTCCACCCAACTTCTCCACTCAACGGCTGTTCCAAATATGGTACATCTCTTTCTTCTTCACTAATGTGACTACTGTTATTTAAGCCCTCTTAAATGTGTTCTTTTATAGAAAGAAAGAAACCTACATAAAAGTTCCCTGTCCTACTGGGTATTCCTGCTTCAAATGTCATTTCTGAGGACACAAGCTTCATCTGGCCTAGCTGGCCAGAATTTCAGGCAAGACGGTATGTAAACCTAAAAACTAGAACAGTCTTCTCACATCCTGAAATGCCACAGAGCAGCACAAAGGAGAGAGACACACTCTCTGCTATTTCATTTCACCTTTTAGTCCTGAAAAAACAAAGGTTACCAAACAACAGACAATTTCTCTCGAAGTGTGGTTCCACTGCAGACTTTAAGTGTTAGATCTAAGTCCAGTGAGAACACTAGTAACAGTGTTCCTTGGGCTTTTTGGTTTTTTGTTTGTTTTAATCTATAGCGAAAAAGAATCCATTTTCTTGTTTATTTGAATTACTAGACCAGACTCTTAATTGGTCACCAACTTCTGCCCTTGCTTCCCCCTTGATTTCCTCCAATTTATTCTCCAAGAGCAGCCAGAGTGAGCCTTTAAAACATAAGTCACATTGTGAGCCTCCCCCCTTCAAAACTCTGCAGTGAATCTGCCTTTTAGTTGGGATCAAACCCCAAGTTTTACACCATCTCCTCACTCCGCATCCCTATTCTCCCCACCCAAACCATTATGGTACTGATCTCATCTACCACGACCACCCCACCCTACTAGTCACACCAGTTTCTTTGCTGTTCCTTGAATACACCGGGCAGGCTCTTGCCTTAGGGCATCTACACTGGCAAATTCCTCTGTCTGGACCACTTTCCCATAGACATCACTTCCTCCAAGACTTTGCTCAAATATCAATGTCTCAAAGAGGCCCACTGACCACCCAATAAAAGGTTGAAAATCCCTTTCCTCCTCTTTTCCCCTATACTTCCAAGTCCTTTAATACTAATCTATTTTTCATTTTTCCTAATTATTATGTCTTTTGTTTACTATCTGTTTACAGTGAAGCTCTATAAAGGCATAGATCTTTTTTTTTTTTTTTTTTTTTTACTCATCCATGTAACCCAACCACCTAGAACAGTGCCTGGCATATGCAGAGAGAGCACTCAGTTGTATTTGTTACATAAACGAATAAATGGTACATTGGTTTGTATAAGATTTTTTTTCTTTGAAGGGATAAATGGATTATCCTAGAAAAAAAAAATCTTTAACAAAGTAATTACATCTCACAGTGACTAAATAATCATAACTATATAGTTTCTGAGTTCAGATTCACAAATTTTTTTTCTTTTTCCCAAAGTTTCACGAAGACCCTCAATATCCATAGCATAAAGGTAACTATAAAGTTATCAGTATAATTTCCAGGTGAATTCAAGTTAGTAAGTGAATTGAAAATTTGGAGACCATTTTTTTATTATCTCCATCTAGGAAATCAGGCCCCCCCTCACTCTTAGATCAGTTTTCCACTCTCTGAGACCAGCTTTCCACCCTCAGATGCAGAGACATGGGAACTAAACCATTAGTTCTGTATCAAAATTCTCTCCTGTTGTTTGGTACCTATGTCAGCACTTAAACTCTTTGCCTAGCTCTGGAGCTTTTCTTGATAAGAAGCCCTGGTCTGCATGATCTCGGGGAACATCTAGCTCAACTGGCATAACAGTTTATAACGACAACGTTCTACATTCTACCTTGGTGAGCAGCATCTGGGGTCTTAAAAGCCTGTGAGCAGCCATCTAAGATACTCCACTGGTCTTAACCCTTTGGGAGCAAGGGAGAATGAAGAGAACAGGATACAAGGAAAAGATTAGTCCAAAGGATGAATGGACCACAGCTACCAAGGCCTCCACCAGACTGAGTCCAGTACAGCTAGATGGTGCCTGGCTACCACCACTGACTGCTCTGACCAGGATCACAACAGAGGGTTCTGGACAGAGCTGCAGAAGGCTATAGAACAAAATTCTAACACACCAAAAAAAGACCAGATTTACTGGCCTGAAAGAGTCTGGAGAAATCCCGAAAGTATGGCCCCTCAGATACCCTCTTAGCTCAGTGGTGAAGTCACTTCTGAGGTTCACTGTTCAGCTGGGAATTGGACAGACCCATAAAACAAAATGGGACTAATGAGGCACAGCAGTCCAGCGACAAGGACTAGAAGGCAGAAGGGGACAGGAAAGCGGTGATAGGGAACCCAAGGTTGAGTAAGGAGAGTGTTGACATGCAGTGGGGTTGTTAACCAATGCCAAAAAACAATATGTGTACTAACTGTTTAATGAGAAACTATTTTGTTCTATAAACCTTCATCTAAAGTGAGAATAGCAGCACAACTGGAAAAACGTAGTCAATGTCACTGAACTGTGCATGAAGAAATTTTTGAAATGGTGTATTTTTGGCTATGTATATTTTCACCAAAACAAAAAAAGGTTGAGAAGGGAAAGGGTTGACATGTCGTGGGGTTGTTAACCAATGTCATAAAACAATATGTGCACTGACTGTTTAATGAGAAACTGTTTGTTCTGTAAACCTTCACCTAAAGTACAATTTAAAAAACAAAACAAAACAACAACAACAAGAAAACCAAGGTCTTGAAGATTTACCCCTATGTTTTCTTCTAAGAGTTTTATAGTTTTAGCTCTTATATTTGGGTGGTTGATCCATTTTGAGTTTGTTTTCTTAGATGGTGTGAGTTATGGGTTCAACTCCATTCCTTTACGGTTTTCCCAGAACCATTTGTTGAAGAGACTGTTCTTTCCCCAATGAATAGACTTTGTACCCTTTTCAAAAATCAATTGGCCATAGATGTATGGGTGTACTTCTGGACTATGATTTTCATAATTAAAAATAGAAGTTAAAGGTCTCACAACTTCAGTTGTTCACCTAAATTTTAGATATAAATGTATTATCACTGTAACCCATAGTTAAAAGTAATAAAGGCACTGCTGTCACATTAAAAAAAAAAAAAAAAGAAGAAGCCCTGGTCTGGGCCCCTGGGTCTATGTTCCTGACTCATGTTCTCTGGCCACTAGTGATAATTTCTAACCCTTGTTTGCTAATCTCCTTGCTCTCTGAGTCTCATCACTGTGCAGACTCTTGCCTCCAACTTGTTCCTTGAGCCTTGGCTGATTTTCCAAATCCTGACCTCTGTGGTAGTTACAGAGATGCATCATCCAGATTCCCCTTCTTGGAAACATTTGTTGGTCAGCTGCAGGAAGTGCTGTCAGCAGGCAGCCTCCAACTGTCAGCCCCATCAGGGTCTGCCTCAGCTGCAAAGAGCCACATGGTCCATGGACACACCTTCCCCTGAGGAAGCCTGCATCCAGTGATGGAACAAAGCCAGCTCTTACTTTCTCCAGAGCTCTCTGCTAAATTGACCAAGGTATTCTCAGGCCTGCATCACAATTTAACCTCTCCCTCAGCCCAATCCTGCTTCTACCCCCATCCCCTCAGAGGATTCAATCCCTAGTGAATATCTCGTATTCCCAAACACCATCTCAGTACCTGCTTCTGGAGAACCAACTGCCAATAACCTCTAACACTCCTAACTAATAGAAATGTCAACACTGAGACACCAGAAGAGGTAGAAAGTAAAGCAGAATATATGTGAACAGCCCACAGGGAACAACATATGATATATAAAAGACTGATCTACCGTTGAGGCAATGCCAGTAAGTAATCAGTCATCATTGTATTCTGTGTGTTTAACATCAGTAAATAATATAAGAAAGGTAACTTGCTTTTTTGAGGCTTTGGGCCAAAAATCTCTTCCATATCTGTTTTAAATTATTTTTACAGTGAAGACTGTTTTCAGCTCTTTTTATATTGCACGTAGTCTTTTATGTAATCTACTGGCATATGTTTTGTAGACTGTTTAATGACTGGATATCTTCCTCCAATTTGTGAAATACAAAACCAGTGTTTTATACTTGTACACTGTTTTAAAGTTTATTAAAATTGTCACTTAAAAAAAAATTTCTTCCAGAACACCTTCTGCAAAATCCCCCTCCATTTTTAAGTTGATAATTCTTTTATAAAAAATTAAAAGATATCTATTCTAGAAAAATGATCATATATTTTAGATTTTGAATGAGGTCCTAGGAGAACTGAACTTGGAATATCAGAGAATGTATAAGGATTTCATCCTGAATTTTTTATATTAACAGTATCTATTTGTCAGAAATCCACTTTCAACTATGTATCTTTAAGTTTTAGCACGTTTTTAGGATAAAGGGGGCCCTCTGTTTTTCGCTAAGATGCAGTGAATTTACCGTTAATCCTGTTTTTAAATCCTGATGCTGGTTGATACTACCTCTTATTGGCTGGAATCATTCACTCCTATTTTATTGTGGTATTTCCATGTTATTCAAGGTAAAACTGCCTTTGATCCAGCATACCTAGTACCCAGAAGACACTTTAACTAGATCCAAAACCATGCATAGGAGCTGCCCTCTCTTTTCCTGAGGGTGGGTCTCATTAACATTTTCCAAACCCCCTTCATGTTACCACGTAGATCCTCTAAACGACTTATTTCCGTGCCAAGCCTTTTTGGCTTGGCCCCTTATGAGCAGTTCTGAATTCCAAAGGTTGCTCGTTAGAAAATTCATGAGCTTCTCAGTGATGCAGTTCCTTTTTTGTCTGCCCCACTGCTCAGTTAGTTAAGACAACAAGCTGCTTAAGAATGGATAATTTTTTCCTTGTAGCTGCCAAATCCTACAGGGGGTTGGTATTTTACTGCTAATGTGGAAGTTTCAGAAGTTTGGAAAACAGAGGATTTTATTTTTTGTTTTGTTTTGATATAGAACATTTTGACAATAGCTTTGGCAGTGATACAAAAATCTCCATGCTTGTAAACCAGAATAACATTCACAGCCATCTGGCTTCCATGTAGCACCCTCTGAGTGGGACAGATATAAAAACAGTTAGCAATTAAGAGGTTTAAAATGACTTTCCCATTAGTTTCTGAACTGAACTATCCCATGATAAAGATATAATAGGCAATGAAGAGGTTGCTGATTCTTTGTGGGCATATTTCCCATCATGATAAAAATTGTCTAACATTTCCATTACTTCTTAATTTCTCAAACACCTTCCACTATCAACACCACCATTCACCCAGATTTCTTGGCTGAAATTTTTTTTTTCCTAAATATAATATCCCCAATTGTGACAAACTGAAAAATTGATTGAAGATCCACTCTATGCTTAGTTAGGCTGGTTATTCTCCCTTTTGAATATGGCTGTTATGGGTGGATTTGTGCCCTCCAAAACAATAGGTGCAATTCGTAAGCTCTAGTACCTGTGAATGTGATCTTACATAGAAATAGCGTCTTCACAAATGTAATTAGTTAAATTATCATTAGGTCATATGGGAGTGGGGTGAGCCCTAAGTCAGTATGACTGATATCCTTACAAAAAGAGGAAAAAAGACACAGAGACACAGAAAGAAGAACGCCATGTGAAGACTGAGACAGAGATGGGAGTTATGCTGCCACAAGCCAAGAATTACCTGGAACCGCCAGAAGCTAAGAAGAAAGGAAAGATTCCATACTGAGAGCCTTCTGAGGGAGCATGGTCCTGCAACAACTCAATTTTGGACTTCTAGCCTCCAGAGCTGTGAGAGAATAAATTTCTGTTTTAAGCCACGCAGTTTATGGTACTTTGTTATGGCAGCCCCAGGGAGCTATACAATGCCTAAGGCTTGCCCTCCTCCCCCCAGAAAATAACACACCCAGAGAAAATAATGTAAAATAGCATTATATGAATCAGCTTTCTTTAATTTAAAATGTCAAGGCTTGAACTTTAAACAATAAACATTATATATTTTATTGGAATATTTTTAAACAACAGAAAACATACGAAAGTTTTGATTGTTGAAACTGATAATACACTTCCTTTAGGTCAGGAATTATGCCCTTGGCCTCTTTAAAATGGTTCAAATGCATTCATTATAATAATCTTTACATGTTAAGATATATAAATAGCACTACCAACTTGGAGTTTTTTCAATTTCCAGTATAATGAATAGAAGACAAAAGTTATCCCGATGTTCTAGAAGCAAATTCTAAGAGGTTATGCTGAGATAAAAGAATGAAATAAGGTAGAGTTTGGGAAGAGGTTTCTATTTTCCCCCATCCAGCTTGCTCCCCAGAATTCTATCCTGCCTGCCCGGGAAACTTGATGTCTTAGTTACTTATTGAAGAAAAGGCTTCATATGTTGCCACTTGTTTTTCACTTTTTATATAGAGTAACATATTGGCTTTCAGAAATTTCTCGCTTGGCTGTCAAGTTCAGAACACCCAGAGCTGGAAGCCATTAGACAGGAATTTTCCCAAACAAATTAGCATGCTGAAGGAGGAGGATGTAAATAGTAGAGTCACAGGCAGAGTGAATTTCCCCTATGCTTGAGCACGTTTTTGCAGCACAGCTAAGGCATTAACAAGTGATGGTTTCATGCACTTGGGCTAGTGATTTACGAAGTTACTTCCTGATTTAATAGAGTGCTAGAAAAGATTGTTATACCAACTAAAAGAATCATAAAATGGTAATGAATGTTATGAAACTTCATGAATATTTCATCAGAAGACAGGCTGTCAGATTTATCTTAAGGTTAAAGAGCACATAGATCATAAATCAGGACCAACATGGAGTTGCTTGAAGTTCATCGTTGGTGAGAACTGTTTACATGTAAGACAAGGCTATCTGTGGATGTTAATACTTTAGTCATGCATTAGAGCCCAATTAGCTTAAGATAAAGAAAAAAATCAGTTTTAAAATAGATCACTTCAAAAAGAACCAGAAAAGACTTCTAGGAAGCCTTAGAGATATTTTATGAAACAAAATTGGCTTTTCTGAAATTTTCTCATTGAAATTATTAAGTATTCAAAACTATAACTGATATTCAATAAAGGCATCACAAGGGTATTGAATTAGTGCAATAAAATGGTTTAATGAGCATAAGCTTATTCTTTAGCTATGAGCCACATATAAAAGCATCATTTACATTAAGCCTTTAATATATCACCAGTTTCAAGGCAATTCCTCATTTGAAATATTTATAGTTAGCTTAAAATTTACTACTTAGTTTTGAGATAGAAATATTTTATTTCTTCCATTAATACCCCAGAAAATCATGCTCCCCTACTATACTATGAGATAGAAATGAAATTTAATTCAGTGACTATGGAATTCCCCCCTAGCTCTGCAGCTAGTTGATAGCAAGCCCCTTAACTCCTCTGCGTTAAGTTTTTCCCCTTTCTTACATTTTCCAAAGTATAGGAAATGTTATTTAAATATGAAGATAACCTTTCCGAATTTTTTTTCCTGACAGTGTAAATAGAAACCAAAAATGTTTGTTTATTCATTCATTCATTTGATCAATCACTCAGCAATAATTTGAATGCTTACTATGTGCCATATTCCTGGCTAGGTGATGGGGAAGAGATGTAAAATGAGTAAAACAGGTCCCAACCCTGTAGAAGGGGTACAAATAAATGAATAAGCAATTATATAAAGTGTGACGGCTGTCGTAATAACAAATGCTCTACATGTTATGAGAGCACATGAGAGGGATACATGTTTCAGAGTTGAGGGGTGAAGGATGGCATCTTGGAGAAATTAATGTCCAAGGTCAGAACTACATAAAGCACATATGAAGTCATGGGTAAAGTAAAGTGAAGGCCAGGAGGAAAGAATATGATCCACTAGAGGAGCTGAGAAAAGCTTGTGATTATTGAAGTGTATTTGAGAGTGTGCTGGGGAGGGTGGTTGTACAAAGACAGTGAGGGAAGATAAGTAGGACACAGACCATGCCTATACACCCTGCAAGGAATTTAAACTCTACCTCAGGGAAATGAATTCCACTGAGGGGTTTCAGCAGTATAATGATGTACTTAGATTCCCATTTTATCCTGTTTGAAAGTTACATCTGTTGTTTGGTAGAGAAAACATTTTATACCTCTAGGCTGAGTACTAAAAGAAAAAAAAAGAATTTGATAAGATTTTATAAATCAGTGAATGACAGATTTTGAAAGTAATTTTATGAAAAGAGTGGAAAAATCAGATTACTTACTTTGAAAATGCTGAACAGCACCAACACTCTTGAATGTAAGAAAAGAGGGTGATCAAATAAACATCTCTCTAAGAATACAGTCAGTCGGAAGAATTTCCTGAGAAGAATGGAGTAGTTTCAAGGTTAAGTCATGAGATCTCTTTAAGAAGGTTTTAAATATAAAAAGTATGCTTCTTTTTAAGGAAGAACTTAAAGAACCTTACATTCTAAAGAAATCATTCCTCTAAAGAGAAGTATTTCTACATTTCAGCATCCTCATCCTGCTCACTCCCTAGGAAGTGTAGTATTAAGATGATAGTTAATGTTGATTAACTCTGTATGAAGTGCAGTTCCTGTCCTAAATGCTTTACATGTACTCACTTTGTTAATTCTCATTAAAAATCTGTATAGGAGGCAGAGCTAACATGGTGCCCTAGACAGATGCATCATGCAGTCCCTCTGCAGCGAAGACCTGAAAAACTAAGCAAAAGAGATACAAACGTCAATCCTGGAACCCTAAGCATCCAATGAAGGGATAAAGAACTAGATCAAACACTGAATGGAAGAAGAAACTGAAGGAAAACAGAGAACGAGGAGAGATACGGAGTAGAGGTTTCCTGCCAACTAACATGGTACAGTGTCGTCATCTTGGAGAACAGCCATCAATGACTCCAGACAGGGAGCACGGGAAGGCAACTTCACAGAGCTCCCAACAGGAGACACAGCACCTGGTAACCAGAGAAGCATGCTTTCCCACTCTCACCTTTCTGCCCCATTCACCACCTCCACCCCACCCAAAGGACCACACTGAGCTGCCTTGGCTAGAGAGCTACTGGCCCACCACCATCCTAGGTCTGCACTGCCTCCACCTGCTGGCTCCTGCCATGCTATATTTTTCCTTTCCTTTTTCTTTTTCCATCCCACCTAGCCCCGTACCCCACCTCTACCCTTTCCCACCAAGCTATGCCATGCCATCTTGGCTACAGTGACACCAGACCACTGCAAGTCTAGGTCCAACCCACCCCCACCTGCCAGCTTCTGCTATGCCATTTTTTTTCCACTTTCTTCCTTTTCTTTCTCCTTCCCACCTACCCCTACACCACCTCATCCCCTTCCCACCAGGCCAGGCCACGCGACTGTGGATAGAGAGCTGCCTGTCCACTACCATCCCAGGTCCCCCCCAAACCAGGTATACAAGGATGGTTCAACATTAGAAAAACCAATCAACGTACCAAAACCAAACCAAACTCATTGCCATCAAGTTAATTCCATCTCACAGCAATCCTATAGGACAGTGTAGAACCATCCCATAGAGATTCCAAGGAGTAGCTGATGGATCTGACATTTTGGTTAGCAGTCTGAGCTCTTAACCAGGGCACGACCAGGGCACCCAATCAACGTAATCCACCACATAAATAGAACAAAAGAAAAGAATCACATGATCATCTCAATCGATGCAGAAAAGGCATTTGATAGCGTTGGACTTTATCAATAAAATAGGATAGAAGGGAAATTCTTCAACATAATAAAGGGTATTGTCTTAGTCTGGATTCTCTAAACAAGCAAAACCAGTGAGCATCTCTCTCTCTCTCTCTTTCCCTCTCTCTCTCTATATATATATGTACACACACACACAGAGAGAGAGAGAGAGAGATTTATATCAAGAAAATGGTTCACATGGTTGTAGAGGCTGGAAAGTCCTAAGTCCGTGGATTAGACTGGAGGCTTCTCCTGACTCATGTAGCTGTGGGAGCTGGCAAACCCAAGATTGTCTGGTCAGACAAGAGCCCTCTGGCCACAGGCTTGCAGAGCCTATAAATCCCAAGATTAGTAGGTAAGATGGCAGGCTTCTGGCGCACAGACTGTGGAGGCTGACGAATCCCAGGATTGGCAGGTAAGGTGCTGGCTGAAGTCCCAAGAACCAGAGGTCAGATGAATAGGAGCCAGCTGCAGGATCCAGAATGAGCAAAAGCCCACAAGACTTCCCAGAAAAACCATCTATATTGGATGCAGGCCACAACCCAGAGTAAAATTCCTTTCAACTGACTGGATGCTCACACCAAATACCATCATGGAGGCAATCACATTATATCAGATCTCATCATGGAAGTGATTACTTCATTATACAACTGCCAAACTACATCATAACTGACAAACCACTGAGAATCATGGTCCAGTCAAGTTGACACACAACCTCAATGATCACAGAAATCTATACAAAATCAACTATCAACATCATTCTCAATGGAGAGAGGCTGAAAGCATTCCCCTGAGAACGGGAACAAGACACGGATGCCCATTATCACCACTTCTATTTAACATTGTGCTGGGAGTCATAGCTAGAGCAATAAGGCAAGAAAAAGAAATAAAGGGCATCCAAATTGGAGAGGAAGAAGTAAAACCATCCCTATTCACAGATGGTATGATCCTATACATACAGAATGCCAAAGAGTCCACAGGAAAACTACTAGAACTAATAGAAAGATTCAGCAGAGTAGTAGGATACAAGATCAACATACAAAAATCAGTTGGATTCCTATACACCAACAAAGAGAACTTCAAAAATGAAATCAGGAAAAAAATACCACTTATAATAGTCCCTAAAAAGATAAAATACTTAGGAATAAATCTAACCAGGGACATAAAAGACCTATACAAAGAAAACTACAAAACACTATAGTAAGAAATCAAAAGACACCTACATAAATGGAAAAACATGCCATGCTCATGATAGGAAGACTCAACATTATGAAAATGTCAATTCTACCCACAGAGATCTACAGATATAATGCAGTCCCAATTCAAATACTAACAGCATTCCTCAATGAGATGAAAAAACTAATCACCAGCTTTACATGGAAAAGAAAGAGGTCCCATATATGCAAAGTGTTATGAAGAAAAAGAACAAAGTAGGAGGCCTCAAACTACATGATCTCAGAACCTACTATGCAGCCATGGTAGTCAAAACATCCTGGTACTGGTACAATGACAGACACATAGGCCAATGGAACAGAATCAAGAACCCAAATGTAAATTCATCCACCTATGGTCAGCTGATCTTTGACAAAGGACCGTAAGCCCATTAAATGGGGAAAAGACAGTCTTTTCAACAAATTGCTGTTGTTCATTGCCATTGAGTTGGTTCTGACTCATAGCGACCCTATGTAAAACAGAACAAAAAAAACAGTGCCCAGTCCTGCACCATCCTCACAGTCATTGTTATGCTTGAGCCCATTGTTGCAGCCACTGTATCAATCCATCTCGTTGACAGTCTTCCTCTTTTTCTCTGACCTTCTACTTTACCAATGATGCTGGCAAAACTGGATGTCCACCTGTAAAAATATGAAACAGGACCCATATCTCACACTATAAACAAAAACTAATTAAAAATGTATCAAAGACTTAAATATAAAACCTAAAAACTATAAAGATCGTGGAAGAAAAAATAGGAACAATACTAAAACCAAACCAAACCCATTACCATCGAGTCAATTCCAATTCATAGCAACTCTATAGGATAGAGTAGAACTGCCCCACAGGATTTCCAAGGAGCAGCTGGTGGATTTGAACTGTCAAGCTTTTAACCACTGTGCCACCAGAGCTCTGGGACAACACTAGGGGCCATAAAACATGGCATAAATATAATATAAACCATAGTTAACAATGTACAAACACCAGAAGATAAACTAGATAACTGGGAGCTACTAAAAATTAAACCACTTCTGCTCATCAAAAGGCTTCACCAAAAGAGTAAAAAGAGAGCCTACAGACTGGGAAAAAAAATTTTGGCTACTACATATTCCAGCAAAGGTCTAATCTCTAAAATCTACAGAATACTTTAACAATGAGAAGACTAATAATCCAATTAAAAAATGGGCAAAGGATATGAACAGACACTTCACCAAAGAAGCCATTCAGGCAGCTAACAAACACATGAGGAAATGCTCGTGATCATTAGCCATTAGAGAACTCCAAATCAAAACTACAATCAGATAGCATCTTACCCCAACATTACTGGCACTAATCAAAAAAACAGAAAATGACAAACATTACAGAGGGAGATTGGAACTCTTATGAACTGCTGATGGGATGTAAAATGGTAAAACCACTATGGAAAATGATATGGCACCTCCTTTAAAAACTATAAATAGAAATACCATAAGATCCAGCAATCCCACTCCTAGGAATATATCCTAAAGAAATAACAGCCATCCACGGCAGTCCAGGGGCAAGGACTAGAAGGTAAGAGGGAACAGTAAAGCTGGTGATAAGGAACCCAAGGTTGAGAAGGAACAGTGTTGACATGTCATGGGGTTGTTAACCATTGTCATAGGGCAGTATGTGTACTAACTGTTTAATGAGAAACTATTTGTTTTGCAAACCTTCATCTAAGGTACCAAAAAAAAAAAAAGAGAATTATCTATGTGAGATCAAATTGACAACACCAACTCAAAAGGTTTGACGGGAAGCCTAGGGGGCAGTGGGTTGAAGATAATGGTGATGGCATAATTTGGAAAAGGATAGTGAGAATAGCAGCACAACTGGAAGAATGTAATCGATGCCACTGAACTGTACATGTAGAAACTTTCAAAATGGTGTAACTTTGGCTATGTATATTTTCACCAAAAAAAAGTTCCTCAAGGTCGAGAAGGGAGAGTGTTGACATGTTGTGGGGTTGTTAACCAATGGCATAAAACAATATGTGTACTGTTTAATGAGAAACTGTTCTGTAAACCTTCATCTAAAGTACAATAAAAAAATTAAAAAGAAATAACAGCCATCACACAAATAGACACATGCACACCCATGTTCATTGCAGCATTATTCGCAATAGCAAAAAGATGGAAACAACCTAAGTGCCCATCAACAGATGAATGGATAAACAAACCATGATACATACACACAATGGAATAATACGATAAAGAACAATGATGAATCCAGAAAACATCTCACAGTGTGGATGAATCTCAAGGGCATTATTCTGAGTGAAATAAGTCAATCACAAAAGGACAAATATTGTATGAAACCACTATATAAAAACACAAGAAAAGGTTTACACATAGAAAAAAAATCTTTGATGGTTATGAGGGAGGCGAGGAGTGGGGATAGTAGACAAGTGTTCAACTTGGTGAAGGGAAAGACAACACACAGTATATTGGATGTCAGCACAACTTGACCAAGACGAAGTCATAGAAGCTTCCTAGACACATCCAAACACCTTGAGGGACCGAGTTACTGGGGCTGAGGACTGAGGACTGGGGACCATGGTCTCAGGGGGACATCTAGGTCAATTGGCATAACATAGTTGATAAAGAAAATGTTCTACATACTACTTTAGTTAGTAGCGTCTGGGGTCTTAAAAGCTTGTGAGCAGCCATCTTAGATACATCTGTTGTCCGCAGCATGTTGGGAGCAAAGGAGAATGAAGAAAACCAAAGACACAAGTAAAATACTAGTCCAAAGGACTAATGGACCACATGAACCACAGCCTCCACCAGCCTGAGCCCAGAAGAACTAGATGGTGCCTGGTTACCACCACAAATTGCTCTGACTGGGATCACAATAGAGGGTCCCAGACAGAGTGGGGAAAAATGTAGAACAAAATTCAAATTCCCAATAAAAGACTAGACTTATTGGTCTGATGGTAACTGGAGGAACCTCAGAGACTATGGTTCTCAGACACCCAGCTAATTCAGAACCGAAGCCACTCCTTAAGTCCACCTTTCACCCAAAGATTAGACAGGCCTATAAAACAAACAGTAACACACATGACAAACGTGCTTCTTAGTTCAATCAAGTATATGAGACCAAATGGGCAATGCCTGCCCAAAAGCAAAGATGAGCAGGCAGAAAGGGACAGGAAAACTAGATGAAAGGTCACTGTGAACCAAGGGTGGAAAGGAAAAGGGAGAGAGTGTTGACACATTGCAGGGATTGCAACTAACGTCACAAAACAATTTGTGCATAAAATTTTTGAATGAAAAACTAGTTTTCATCGTTAAGTTTCACCTAAGACGTAGTAATTTTTTTAAAAAAATCTAATATAGAAGTTCTATAATCATCTCCATTTTAAAGATGGGAAAAACAGGTATATAGAGTCAGGTAATTTTTCCAAGTTTTACTAGTCAGTGAGCAGCAGAGTTGGGATTAGAACCTAGGCAGTCAGACTCAATCCCAATGTGGCATCCCAATATTCTCAGTTGTGACATACTACATAATAACACAGTTTTCATAGTTAACAAAGTAATGATCAGTAGGAATATAAATGAGAATTACCATAGAAAATAAAACTGTTTCCATTTACCCATGAATATTGTTTTATGTCTGTTTATGAGGAAGTTGATATTTAGAGAAAGAAGAAAATCCCAGGTTGTTCTTCTGTGAGGCAAACACACCAGTGCAGACTTGACACTCATAGCAATGTGTTTGCTCATTAATTATTGGTGAATGAACTTTGACTGTGGCACTCCTATATAGTTAGTGCATTGGACACATGACATCACTTGTAAGGGAATAAAGAACTTAAAAAATTTTCCTTCGCAGAAAATATCACACTGAACTGTCATTAACATTACCCTAAACTGAATTATAATGTTATTTCCTACTAAAATTCACACCCTTCATTCAAAAATGGAAGGTGCGTTTTTAATTTCTAGAGAAAAACACCCCACGTCATTTTAAGCCTAGGAATACGGCATAATACTGAAGTCTCCCCGGTACAGGGCGTCATTTTTTCAGTTTTCTGACCTGTCCCAGCCTAAAGAACAGAAATGCATAAGATGACGAAAGGTTTCCAGCAGAAACAGATTTATAGTCAGAATCAGTTTTCTATGTTTTCATTCATTCTGAATGAATACAAAGAATAATCTTGCCGCTAATACAAATGCAGCAAACTGAGCCATTAAATTGACAGTGTGATCTATCCCACTTCACACAGATTTATAAGCAAAATGTATCATTCTTGGGAGCTTTCTACTGGTTAAATAATTGTAAGAACTATATCTCTTGCCATTACTTTTACTGATAAAACACAGCATGTCATCTTAATTCATCCTTCCAATGCCCTATTTTATCATCTTCTACCGAGTGATCGGGATTCTGATCACCCTGCGTTCTGCTCTCAGATTGAAAGCCTCTATCTATTCATCTGTTATTCTTCATGAAGCAAAGCTCCAGTGTAACATCTGTTTTCTTGCCGAATCTTCACCAGAGACTCAGATTCCAGCAAGCAGTAACCTTGGGGTTCCCTTAGAAACACCCAAGGGTCCCTGCTATGTCAAGGCTTGAAGGTATCAAACAGAATTAATGGACAAAGTGCCCTTATTCTATTTTCATTTCTGAATTTGATTTGGGGTACCTGAGCTTGGTGGAGTTATGATAATGTTTTACTGATCTCTGAAGCTAGTCATCACTTACTGAAAGCTTTAAAAGTCTGGAAGCTTTAGATGCATATTTTAAACTTCATTCTTTCCCCTTTTCCTCTATTGATTTTCAGCTAAACTCATATTTTAATCTCAGAGCACAGAGAGCATTTGTTTTTTCTCACTCAGGTATTTTCAGGAAATTTCCCACTTCTAATAACAAATGGTGATTTACAATTTTTATTTTGAACTTGGCGTCTGTTTGGATATTTTGTTTGCATTTCTTGATGGAATTTGACTGCTGAAAGTTAATCTATCAACTTAGTTCAAATTACTGAGAAAAGGTTATAAATGAATTTAAATCAGAAACTGATTTTAGCTACAAGTCAGAAGAAATATACAATCTGGAAGGTTTATAGATATTGATCATTTTTATAATAAGTTACACATCAGAAGCCAAACTGCATACTTTAAACTGATGTGTATATATATGTATTCACACACACATTCATACACATATATACTTATACATACTATTCATATTCATATACAACATACTCATAGACTTTTAAATTCAGTGTCAGAAGCAATGAGTTACCTACCATTTCATTATCCATTGCTGCAGAATGATCCACCGAAAACTTAAGTGACTTAAAACAACAATGATTTATTATTTGTCACTAGTTAGTCAGTTGACTGTACTCAGCCGGGCAGTTCTTCTGCTCCATGTGGCATTCACTGGGGTCACTCACTCAGCTGCATTCAGTTGGCAGTTGAGTTTGACTGGAAAGTCAAAGAAGGTTCTACTCATACATACATCTCATACATCTGTCAATTTGGTGCTCCTCCACATGGCTAGCTTGGACTGCCTCACAGCATGGTGGTCTCAGGATAGTCAAACTTTTTTCATGGAAGCTGGCTTCAAGAGGAAGGAAGTGGAAACTGCCAGTCCACTTAAGGGCTAGGCCTGGAACTGGAACAGTGTCACTTGTACTGTATTCTACTGGGCAAAGCAAGTCCCAAGGCCACCTCAAACTCAATAGGAGATGAAATAGACTCTACATTTTCACTGGTAGAGCAACATGCATGTAGAAGAAAGGAAGAAATCGATGGTCCTCTTTAGAGACTATCTACCACACCTACCAAATTTAAAATTGGAACGCCTGTTTTTATGTTAGAACAGAAGTGCTCTCTACCTTCCTCATTATACTGTTGCTGTTGTTAGTTGTCATTGAGTCGATTCCAAGTCATTGCAACACCATGTGTTAGAGTAGAACTGCTCCATAGGGTTTTCTTGACTGTAATCTTAACAGAAGCAGATCACTAGGCCTTTTCTTCCACAGTATCACTGGATGGATTCAAACCACTAACCTTTAGGTGCAACCATTTGAACCACCAGACATCCTTAACTGATTTTCTCAAAATATTAGCCCATCTACATCACATTCAACCATGCATGTTTAATAATGCCTGGATTGATCTGCTCATGATGCTACGGTAGACATTGACTCAAATTTCAGCTTTATTGTCTTTCCCCCACTGCGCTTCCAACTTTCACTAGCCCTTTCTTCATTAATTTACATTTCCTCTGGGATACCACTTGCAACTAAACAGAAAATGAAAACTGAATGCAAATGTATAATGTGCTTACACGTATGACCCACTCAATCTAGTCAAACTCAATCATCCATCCAGAAGGGCAACAGGGACCATGAAGCAGGGTGAGAAGTTGCCGAGCAGTGTTTCTTTCCATCCATCTCCATCATCCTCAGTCGGACAAAGTATCTCCAGTTTCCAATTATCCACACCAGTGGTTTCCCACATTGACAGGAATAGCTAAGAAATGACTTTACATTTAATAAGAGTTTAATAAATGTTAGTCACAAAATATTCTTTGCAAATATATCACAGAGAGTCATCCTCATTCTTTTGTTTAAAAACATTTGTCAAGGCCCTGGTATATGCTAGCCATTGAGAATATAAACTATCTCCTTTTCAAAATTTCAGAAAGCTAAGAAGACAGAAAAATACTTGCTAAGATTTCTAGTTATATTTTGTTTTAAAACATGAACAATCAGTACAAAACAAAATGACCTTTCATCAAAGTTTGCATTCATAGTGACTTCAGTGATTTCAAGTGAGATTAAACCAAATAAAGCTGCTGTTAATAACATAGGAATATTTAACAATGAAGTATTTCTACAGAAAAGGCAGACTTATTGTAGTGACAGTGTTCTGATTTAAGGGACATAAAACTTACACAGAAAAGTCCACGATATGTTACTGCAGAGTGGGTGGTCAGCTCCCACAAGACATGACTGATACATAGAGGGTCTGGTTTATTAATTTATCCAATAACTATTTATTGAGCACCTACTATGTGCCAGTTTGGAAAGGAAAAACAAGAGAAAGCAAGAAAGATACGATCTTTGTTTTCACAGAACCTCCTGTTTTGTGGCAAATACAGACACATAGGCAGATATAATCTAAAAACCAAAACAACAACAAAAACAAAAACAAACAAACACATTGCCATCCAGGCAATTCTGACTGTTTCCAAGGCTGTAAATCTTTACAGAAGAAGCCCTGGCGGCGCAGTGGTAAAAATGATAGACTGTCAGCAGTTCGAAACTACCAGCCATTCCAAGGGAGAAAGATGTGGCAGTCTGCTTCTGTAGAGATTTACAGCCTTGGAAACCCTGTAGGGTCATTATGAGTATGAATCAACTTGACGGCAATGGGTTTGAGTTTTTTTTTTGGGTTAGTCTTTACAGAAGCAGATTGCCATATCTTTCTCATGCAGAGCAGCTGGTGGGTTCAAACTACCAGTCGTCATTTCAGTTAGCAGCCGAGGGCTTAACCACTGCACCACCAGGGTTCTCATACAATCTAAAACCCACTGCCATGGAGTCAATTCTGATTCATAGCTACCCTATTGGACAGAAGAACTGCCCCATAGGGTTTCCAAGGCTGTACTTTTTATGGAAGCAGACTGCCACATCTTTCTCCCGCAGAGCGGCTGGTGGGTTCAAACTGCTGACCTTTTATTTAGCAGCCGAGCAGTTAACCACTCCGCCACCAGGGCTCCTTTTATATAACCTAGCTTGGTATAGTTTAAGAGTGAGTAATATGAAATTTTGTGGGAACACAGAAGAGGGTCCCCCAATCAAGGAGAGTCTCAATAAAAAAGGATGGACACAAATCAGCTAAATGAAAAGTCTGGGAATTGAGAGAGAAGAGTGTCCTGTGCAGAAAGAACAGAATAGACATAGGCCCAGAGTTAAGAGAGGATATTCTCTGCTGGGAATTGAATTGCCTTTAATCCGGCAGGAGCACTACTGTGGGAGGAAATGGTGAAGACGAGTGTGTAGCTTCAGCAGAAGTGCCACTGAATCCTAGAAAGCAAGAAAAGAAGAAATCAGTTATGTAAGCAATTAACATTCCTGTTCTAAAGATTTCCCAATTATAAAATGTATCATGCACACCTTTAGCTTTCAACAGCATGTGTATATATGTATTTGAGCATATTACCCATAAATAAAGTTGCGGAAGAAAATACATCAACATGTTAACCGTGCTGGGTGATGGGATGACAAATTATTTTTTCTAAATTTGCTTCTTTGCCCTTTTTCCTATTTTTCAAATTTTATACAAATACTATATTTAACAGAAAAAAATAGCACTATTTAAAGGTAACTTAACTTTTAAATATAACTATAAAACTAATGAACAGAAAACGGGGAAAAGCCTGTTAGAACCAAAAAAAAAAAAAAATCTTCCATTCTTGTCTTACTCTAGTTTCCAGGTGCTTTGTGTAAGAGATTAATTTCAGCAATATTCAGGATATTCATAGTTTACTGTTCATAAATCACCCTACATAATATTGTCCTAACCACTTCCTTGTAAACTCTGTTTATTAAACCCAAATCCATAAGACTACTACATGGTTCAGCATTGAAACTCAGAGTAAACAGGAAAAAGCAAACTCATGTTCAACCCTGTAGTATGTGTGAGACCACAGAAGACAAACACAGAATAGATGCATCTGGTGACAACCGCTATAAAGATGACAAGAGTGATGGCACTCCCTCGAAAAGCAATAAACATAAAAGGTGCTTTGTCCTCCCAGTTCCATTTCTCAGGGCTGAGTTTATGCTGTTTTCCATAATTCCAGGCATGACTGTCAACACGAAGAGTAAACGATCCAGTTCTTAGCTCACGCACAGACCTTCAGAGCCCCCGGCATATTCAGAACATCAAAATTCATAACTTAATTTGTTTACCGCAAGGAAACTCTCACTTGGTTATCAAATGTGAAGTGTCCTAGAGCTAAGATAAAAAAAAAAAAAAAACTAACATGCCTGAATTGTTAATTATCAGTTTACAGTTTAAGTCTTCACTTGGCAAAACAATTCACTTTTCAAAGATTGTTATAACAAGTCTCGGCCCAGCTAGAGGAAACATTTGTGCTTGTATTAAATCTGGCTATTTTCACATATGCTCACTGTGACTTTAGAACAGAGTCATAGGGAGAATGTACGGCCGGCAGTCAATCACATTGTGCTGATAACAGCAATTTAGGTTGGTAGGCTAGCTGTGTCAAAAGGAACACTAATATTAATATTTATAACTTGCTTTTCTCCTGCCTCAAGTCTACTCAAGACATTGTCTTATTTATCTCCAGGGTATTCTTGGAGGAACACAGGTACCAATTAAAAAAAAAAAGTTAGGAAGTTTTTTTTGTTGTTGTTGTTTTTGGTAATCTCGGCTTTTAGTGTAGTCTAGTTTCAGTTTAAAAAATTTTAAAAAATCATAGATATTACAACTTCCCCAAACTGACATTCCCTAATTGAATAAGAAAGGCATTCGCATTATGGATTTTCTGTGTAGCTATTCCACCAAATCAAAAGTGTAATTTATAGGCTGCAGAAAGGAAGAAGATTGATCAAAATCTAAAGAAGATTGATTAGATTTGCAACAATGCTTCCCTGTCATTTTCTCCCACAATAAGACACCTTCTTTCAGTCCTTTAATGTCTAGGGTGAGAAAACAGAGCCATGGCTCAAGGAACACATGGTAACAGGATAGGCTAAAGGAGCCCCTGAGGATTATCTACACTATTAAAGGCTCAGCTGCTAACCGAAAGGTCTGTGGTTCAAACTCACCAGCTTCTCCGTGGGAGAAAGATGTAGCAGTCTGCTTCCGTAAAGGTTACAGCCTTGGAAACCCTATCAGGCAGTTCTCTGTCCTGTTGGGTAGCTATGAGTCAGAATCAACCCTACTGCAATGGGGTAAGCCAACTATCACGCAAACCACACTGGGAATAGTACAAGCCACAAGTAGTGGGACATGGCCACTTTTAGTGATGGATTTTAATGTATCCAAACCCTTGCGTTCAATGACTATCTTAATGTTTAAAGTCCCATACTATATATCTATGTATCTATAAATATATTCTTTCTTATATGTCTTAAAATTTGAATAAAAAATGCCTATAAAATTTCCTTTCTTCCTTCCTTTTTTTTTCTTTCTTCCTAATTTTCTAAACTAATAATACCAAGTAATACAAAAGAGCAAAAGGAAGTGCCATAGAAATTTTGTAAAAGAAGAGATTTGTGTAATCTGGAATGGGGAAAGGTTTCTTGAGGGATAAAGATTTGAAATAGACACTGAAAGATAGACAGAATTTGGCTAGCCAGAAAAGACAAAGGGATTCCAATATGAGCATAGCCTGAGTACCAGGTGAGGCATTTGAATAGGCTGGCTGGAACTAGTAAGTTTGGAGTATCGGGAAATATCAGACTGAAACAGCCCAGATAAGGGCAGGCCTTAAAATCCAGATCATTTGCAGCAATTACAAACTGATTTCAGATTAAAATGCAGATTTTAACAGATGTTGCCAGTATTCTTTTTTAAATAGCCTATAGCCATTTTCAGAAACCCTGGTATCATAGTGGTTAAGAGCTATGGCTGCTAACAAAAGGGTTGGCAGTTCAAATCCACCAGGTGCTCACTGAAAACCCTCTGGGGCAGTTCTACTCTGTCCTATAGAGTCACTATGAGTCAGAATCAATTTGACAGCAATGGGTTTACAGCCTTTTTCACATTTTAATTAACAATGTATAAGAATACCCACACCCTACATAAACCTTTCCCCTTTACAATGAATGTAAATTGAATTTCTTTTTTTCTACCAGTCTGAAAGGTGTATTATCTTTGTAACCTTAATTTATATATTGCCAAGTTTGAGTATCTTTTATTTGTTATGTTTTTGTTTTGTTTTTAACCATTTGAATTTGCTCTTCATATTTTCCAACCATTTTTCTATTAGCTTATTTGTCCCCTTCCTGTCAATTTTTAAGTTAGTTTTCTGTCTTTCCTTTTCCTTGCAGCTACCGAATTTTTATGCAAATAATGCACGCTTTCTATGTTTGTCTTTTGCTGTAAAACAAAAAAAAATTAGCATAGCTTGCTTACAAAGATACCACAGGGGGGTGGAGGAGGGAGCAGTTGGCAAACAAATGTAGAAGTCATGCGGTATTTATGTAAAAATACGGTAGATCTTCCAATTATACCAATTATCAATTGATTTTATTTATGATTTATTTGCGTATAGCTGATTTTTCAAATATTTTTACTTTCATCTAGACAAATATTTCTATTTTTCCTTATATAAAGGCTAAGTTTCCACTCTTGGCTCGGAAGTCCTCTCTAACCCCTTCAGTCTAGCAATCTCACAGCTAGGAATCTGTTCCAAAAAAATAAAAGCAATATAAAAGTACATAATGACCTATATACAGGATTTAAAATACAAGTTTGTTTGTATTGGCAAAAAAATCTGAAAGCCAAAGGAATGGCTGTCAATATGCAAATAGTTGGAAGAGTATGTCACATATATCCCTTGGGATGAATTTCAGCTCAACCAATTGAATTACGGTGTTGGCAAAGAATACTGAATACACCACGGATTGACAGAAGAATAAACAATCTGTCTTGGAAGACATACAGCCAGAATGCCCCTCAGAAGTGAGGATGGCAAGACTTTGTCTCAGTTACTTTGGACACGTTATCAGGAGGGACTGATTCCTGAAGAAGGACATCATGTTTGGTAAAATAAAGGGTCAGCAAAAAAGAAGAAGTCTCTCAATGAGATGGACTGACACAGTGGCTGCAACAATGGGCTCAAACACAGCAATGACTGTGAGGATGATGCAGGACGGGGCACTGTTTCCTCCTGTTGTACATAGGGTCGCTATGAGTTGGAATCAACTTGATGGCACCTAACAACAACAACAATTGATTTGGAGGAATTTCCACATGGTATTATTGGGCGAGAAAAGAAAGATGAAAAGCTGTGTATAATCGGATCCTGTTTTTGAACATCAATGATAAAACTTGCATGTCTTTATATATGTATATTTTTATGTATTTACATAAACATATATTCTATATAATTATATAAACCTGGAGGATTCATACTAGAATGTGGCCATGGATTAAGAGTAGAGCTATCTATGAAAACTAGGGGTGGGGGTGGGGGATGGGAATCAACTGCACTAAAAAAGCAAATACATACGACTAGATTATATAAAATTTTATATAGTATGTATAAGATACAACCAAAACAAAACAAAACCTATTACCATCAAGTCGATTCCAACTCATAGCAAACCTATAGGACAGAGTACAACTGCCCCATAGGGTTTCCAAGGAGTGGCTAGTGGATCCAAACTGCTGACCTTTTGGTTAGCAGATGTAGCTCTTAACCACTGGCCACCAGGGCTCTGTGTATTATATATACACAATATTATATGATACATAATATTATGTGTGTGCATGCGTGTGTGTGTGTGTGTGTGTGTGTGTGTGTGTGTATAGAGAGAGACAGAGAGACAAAGAGGAACAATTTTTTAATTTAATGACAGGATTTTTCATCCCAAATGGAGGTGAAGAAACAAATGTGATAACTCCCCAATAAGTTGCATTTTCAAAATGCAAATTAATTCATTTCACCAATAGATATCATCTGATTAGATAATATTTATCTCATTATATTAATTGATCAAACATTGGCCATCAAATTTATATCACTTGAAGAGTCTCTGTGTGACCTTGGGAGAGTTAAACCTTCTGTGTCTTATTTGTCAAAGAAAAACAGAACTTCAGGATTTATCCTAAAAGATTTTTGTGAACATTAAGCTAGATAATATATGCAGGATTTAGGACAGTGTCTGGGTAAGTAAATGCTAGTGGTGCTAAACCAGCTGCCATCAAGTTGATTCCAACTCATGGTGATTCTATGTGTATCAAAGTAGAACTGTACTTCATAGAGTTTTCAATGGTTGATTTTTCAAAGGTAGATCACCAAGTCTTTCTTCCTAGGTGCCTCTGGGTGGACTCGAACCTCCAACCTTTCAGTTAACTACTGAGCATGTTAACTGTTGGACTAGTGGTGCTAGAAGTGGTAAAAAATAGTAGTAGTAGTGATAGCATCCTATGACTGCTCTTAAAACAATCATCAAATTAGGTATTTAGTTTGTGTTGATCTCCTTGACAGTTTCGTATTAATTCTTAATTCATTCATCAGCATGAGACAGGGCATCACTCACTGCTATGCTTAACACTCTGATACCCATTTTCCTTAAATTCTGTTTGCTTATATAAACTGTCTTGTGTTCCCATCATGCTTCTAGACTTGTGACTTGTCATATTAGCACAGTAATACCAGCATCTGTGTAGTTATTTAGAGTTTACAAGGTGCTTTTCATACTTTTTTCTCATTTAATCCTCACAATTCTTTAGCTAAAATAACTAAGACCTAAGGAAGTTGTGGTTCTCCCCAGATCATCACCAATATGTGAAAAGCCAAGAGTCAAACCCAGGTCTTATAATCTATAGCTCCTGCTCTTACAATTTTCATAGCTCTTATCAGATTGATTTTTCAAACACAACAGAGTATGGTGAAGATCTAATGTCTTTTTTCAAGGCAATCTTAGCTGTATTTATGACATATTTTATGTAATCATTGGATTTGTAATTCCTATTATTTTTCTGACACCATATAAGTCCTGGGAATCCAAGATTAGACTCATGAAAATAAATAAATAAATGTTATGACAGCAGTCAAACTTACTGCAAGTTGTCCTACATGTCTATTTTGCTAATACAATATTTATTCTCTTTATATGTAGCCCAGAGCCAGGAAGGAATTTTTTCTTTTCAAGGTGAGCTAATAAAATTTCCCATATATTAAAGAGTACATTTGTCCCTGCAAGTACATCTGCTTCTACATGAGAAAATTTGAAAAGCCAGTGAACACATCCAACCACTTCTGACAAAAATTATGTAATTTTGACATCTTGCATACAAATTCAAATGTTTAATGCCAAGGCTCTTGTATTTGAATTTCATATATTTGAAGAGATGAATACTTTGTATTCACAGATTCTTTTTATGTTTTTAGAGAATAAAATGGCTCACAAATCTATCCAGATGCCTTAATTCTTACAAAAGGGACTCCTGGTAAAGTTAAAGCCCTCTATTTTGTCTCAGAAGTTACACAACAAAGACTTTCATCTGATAATAAGCTATTACCAAATGTTTCAGGGTACTTTATAAATACATGGGCCCAAGGCGGGGCCAAGATGGGGGAATAGTCAGATGCTTCCTGTCATCCCTCTTACAACAAAGACCAAAAAAACAAGTGAATCAAATATATATGACAGTCTAGGAACCCTAATCATCAAAGGCAACACTGAAGAACTGGACTGAGAGGCAAGTGGAAGGAGAGACAATTCAAAAGCAGTGGAAATGGGGAAGCTCACCTTGCGGGATTGCCAGCGCCCTGCTAGCTGAATCTGCACAGATCACACAGGCTGAGGCAAGCAGCAACATACAAAGCTGAGGCCCACCACATCAGGTGCAGCCAAGCAGCAGCGAACCTGCACACACCTCCAGAACAAAGCAGGAGCGACACCAGACTTGGGAAAGTTAAGTGCAAGCTTCTAACCTACCGTGTGTGGGGTCAAAATAACCCCTCCCCTCCCCACAGCTTCACAGCAGAGAAGCGCTTCCTTCCCTTCAGTCACTCCCCACTCTGATCTGCTCTGTGGCATTCAACAACACCATGCCCCCTAAGCCAGGAACTCAGGGGCCTCCTCACTGACACCAGTCCCATGGCATTCATCAAGGCCATGTACCCTAAGCTGAGAACTCAGGGCTGGTCGGGAGGCCCTGTCCTTTTGCCTAACCACAGGTGTAAGGGGTCCATGGACTTGCAGCACCCTTCACCACCACCCAGCCCCTTGTGGGCTCATTCAACACCACAGCCATCATTAGCATAAAATAGTAGGGCATACACCTGAAGCCCATTTTCATCTGCAGCAGCCAAGGGGGGGATGCAGATTTGTGACGTTCGACACTGTCCCACTCCCTAGACAGGGGCCTCACCTACCCACACCTGGGGCCTGAGGGCCAGCAATACCACCCACTCCATCTCACCATCCACAACAGGGGTCTGAAAATTAGTGGAGCCTCCCAGTCCCTCCGGCCAACAGCACCGGGTGCCCAAGGACTGACTGCATTACCCCCTCCCCTACTATGCACTCTAGGGGACAGGGACATGCACTCCATCCAGGCACCTGGGGGCAGCCATCAGCCCCCTGACTTATTCACACATAGCCCCCCACTGCAGCCAGAGACCTGTGCCTGCTCCATATACCCCCATGAAGCCCTGCTCATCTAGGACTGTAGGTGAGAGTTTGCACCAAATACTCAGTGACTGATGACCTGGACACCTGTGCCTTGAATAACTGCGCCCCCCACAAGAAAAGTGAACAGACTGTTGGGCTCACACACCCAAACTGCTTGGGATTATCAAAACAAAACAAAAATACAGGACACAGTAAACAAAAATACAATAAATAAATATAACAACTTATTGATTCCTCGGAGACAACAGTCAATATCAAATCACTTAAAGAAGCAGGTGAAGATGGCTTCAGCAAGTGACCAAAATAAAGAACCAGGAAAACTTCCGGAGGAAGATAAAGCAATGGAACTCCCTGAGAAAGAATTCAAAAGACTAATATACAGAGCTCTCCAAGACATCAGGAAGGAGATAAGGCAAAACTCAGACCAAGCCAAGGAAAACACAAACAAAGTAATAGAAGAATTCAGGAAAACAATACAAGAACAAAATGACAGAATAAACAAGGTGCTAGAAACAACACAGAGATAGCAACTAGAAGTCCAAAAGTTCAACAATAAAATTTCAGAGTTAGACAACTCAACATAAGGTCATAGGAGCAGAATTGAGACAACGGAAATAAAAATTAGTGAGATTGAAGATAAATCCTTGACACCAATTTGTTTGAGAAAAAAACAGAAAAAAAGAATGAAAAAAAGTGAAGAAAGCCTAAGAATTATGTGGGATACTATCACTAGGAAAAACCTACGAGTGATCAGAGTACCCGAACAGGGGCAATAACAGAAAATACAGAGAGAGTTGATGAAGATTTGCTGGCAGAAAACTTCTCTAATATCATGAAAGACAAGAAGATATCTATCCAAGAAGCACAACGAACCCCATACAGGGTAGACCCCAAAAGAAAGTCACCAAAACATATTATAATCAAACTTGCCAAAACCAAAGACAAATATAGAATCTTGAGGGCAGCTAGGGAAAAACTAAAAGCCACCTACAAAGGAGAACTATTAAGAATAAACCCTGACTACTCAGCAGAAACCATGCAGGCAAGGAGGTAATAGGATGACATATATAAAGCCTGGAAGGAAAAAAATTTCCAGCCAAGAATTATATACCCAGAAAAACTGTTTCTCAAAGAAACTAAGGGAATTTGTAAAAACCAAACCAAATTACAAGAAATATTAAAGGAAGTGCTCCAGTTAGAGAACCAACATTGGACAGCAATCCAAAACTAGGACACAGGACAGATCAACCAGTTATCAACACAGAGAATTCACAAAAACAAATCAAAGCTAAAAGACTGAAAATAGGGAACCAGAGACATCAATATGTAAATGATGAAAAAGTCAAAACAAAAAAGAGGGAATAAACAGTGTAGTCACAGAACTTCCATATGGAGAGGAAGTTAAGGTGATATCAAAAAATAAACAATTGGTTTAAACTTAGAAAAATAAAGATAAATTTCAAAGTAACCACAAAGGAAGCTAACAAACCTACCCATCAAAATAAAAAAGAGGAAAAGGGAGCCCGAGGGGTTCAGCAAACATAAAATCAACAATAATGAAAAAGATGAAAAGAAAATAAACAAGAAGAACTCAGCACAGAAAATTAAGTGGAACAAGGAAATGGTCAACACCAAAAATATCAAAATGACAGCAGTAAACTCATACCTATCAATAATTACACTGAATGTAAATGGCCTAAATGCACAAGTAAAGAGACAGAGAGTGGCAGAATGGATAAAGAAAAAACACAATCTGTCTCTATGCTGTCTACAAGGGACACACTTTAGACACAAAGACATAAAAAAACTAAACTCAAAGGAACGAAAAAAATATATCAAGCAAACAACAACCAAAAAAGAGCAGGAATGGCAATATTAATCTCCAAAAAAATAAACTATAAAGCAAAATCCACCATAAAGCATAAGAATGGACATTATATAATCATTAAAGTGTCAATACACCAGTAGAACATAACCATAAATATATACACATCCAATGACAGGGTTCCAAAATACATAAAACAAACTCTAACAGCACTGAAAAGAGAAATAGACAGCTTCACAATAATAGTAACAACTTCAACACACCACTTTCAGTGAAGAACAGAACATCGAGAAAGCAACTCAATAAAGATACGAAAGATTTAACTGCCACAATCAATCAACTTGACCTCATAGACATATACAGAACACTCCACCCAACAGCAGAAAAGTATACATTCTTTTCCAGCACACATGGAACATTAGCCAGAATAGGCCACATTTTAGGTCACAAAGCAAGCCTTAACAGAATCCAAAACATCGAAATAATACAAAGCATCTTTTCTGACCATAATGCCATAAAAGTAGAAATCAATAACAGAAACAGTAAGGAAAAAAAATCAAATACATGGAAAGTGAACAACACCTTGCTTAAAAACTATTGGGTTACAGAAGAAATTGAGGATGGAACAAAGAAATTCATAGAATCAAATGAGAATGAAAACACATCTTACCAAAACCTTTGGGACACAGCAAAAGCAGTGCTTAGAGGTCAGTGTATAGCAATAAACGCACACATCGAAAAAGAAGAAAGGGTTAAAATCAAAACATTAATCTTACAACTCAAACAAATAGAAAAGAGCAGTAAAAGAAGCCCTCAGGAACCAGAAGAAAGGAAATAATAAAGATTCAGAGCAGAAATAAAGAATAGAAAAAAATGAAAGAATCAACAAGACCAAAAGTTAGTTCTTTGAAAAGATCAACAAAATCGACAAACCATTGGCCAAACTGACAAAAGAAAAACAGGAGAGGAAGCAAGTAACCTGAATAAGAAACAAGATGGGCGATATCACAACAGACCTAACAGAGATAAAAAGGATCAACTCTCTATCACCCCAGAACTAAAACAATTTCCGAGGACAACTCTTCAGACACGGATTGGACTGGACTGTGGGACATAAAGTGATACTCGTGAAGACTGTGCCTCTTAGTCAAGTAGATACAAGAGACCAAAGGGGAAGCTTCTGTCCAAAGGTGAGATGGGAAGGCAGAGAGAGTTAGGAGCTGGTTGAATGTTCATGGGGAATCAGGGGCAGAGGGGAGGAGTGTGCTGTCACAGAATGGGGTGAGCAGTTGGGGCCTCATGACAATATATGTAAAAAAAAAAAAAATTGTATGGGAGACTAACTTGAAATGTAAACTTCATTTAATTACAACAATTAAAAAAAGTGTTAAAAAGCAAAAAGAAATAAAAAGGATCATAAAAGAATACTATGAAAAATTGTACTCTAAAAATTTGAAAATCTAGAGGAAATGGACAAATTCCTAGAAACACGCTACCTACCTAAACTAACACAAACCAAGGTGGAAAAACCAAATAAACCCATAACAAAAGAAGAGATTGAAGAGGTGATAAAAAAAACTCCCAACGAAAAAAGCCCTGGCCCAGACGGCTTCACTAGAGAATTCTATCAAACTTTCAGAGAAGAGTTAACACCAATACTACTAAAGCTATTTCAGAGCATAGAAAAGAAACGAATACTCCAGAATGCATTCTATGAAGCTAGCTGTCATGGATTGAAGTGTGTCCCCCCAAAATACATGTATCTATTTGGCTAGGCCATGATTCCCAGTATTGTACGATTGTCCATCATTTTCTCACCTGATGTGATTTTCCTATGTGTTGTAAATCCTATCTCTAGGATGTTCATGAGATGGGATTAGCAGCAGTTATGCTAATGAGGCAGGACTCAATCTACAAGATTAGATTGTGTCTTGAGCCAATCTCTTTTGAGATATAAAAGAGAGAAGCAAGCAGAGAGACATGGGGACCCTATACCACCAGGAAAGCAGTGCCAGGAGCAGAGCACGTCCTTTGGATTCAAGGTTCCTGCATGGAGAACTTCCTAGACCAAGGGAAGATTGATGACAAAGGCCTTCCTCCAGAGCCGACAGAGAAAGACTTCCCCTGGAGCTGCCACCCTGAATTTGGACTTCTAGCCTATTAGACTGTGAGAGAAGAAACTTCTGCTTGTTAAAGCCATCCACTTGTGGTATTTCTGTTACATCCACACCAGATAACCAAGACACTAGCATAACTCTGATACCAAAGCCAGGCAAAGGCACCACAAAAAAAGAAAACTACAGACCAATATCCCTCAGGAAACACACATGCAAAAATCCTCAACAAAATTCTAGCTAATAGAATTCAACAGCATATCCAAAAAATAATACATTATGACTGTCTTAGTTAACCAAGAAATGAAACCATTCCCAAAGTCCACTTTTCAGACAAAGATTAGACAGGCCTATAAAACAAAAAATTAATACACGTGAGGAACATGCTTCTTAGTTCAATCAAATATATGAGACCAAATTGGCAGCTCCTGTCCAAAAGCAGAATGAGAAGGCAGGAAGCGACAGGAACTGGACAAATGGAACTCAGAGAGGAAAGGGGGAGTGTTCTGTCACATTGTGGGGATTGCAACCAATGTCACAAAAAATATGTGTATAAATTTTTAAATGAGAAATTTAATATATATACGTGTGTCCCTAAGTTAGATAAGGGGCTATATATATATATATATATATATATATATATATATATATATATATATCCCTAAGTTAGAAAAGGAGCCCTGGTGGTGCAGCAGTTAAGAGCTACATTGAGCTACTGGTACTAATCAGAAGGTCAGCAGTTCAAATCCACCAGCTGCTCCTTGGAAACTCTATGGGGCAGTTCTACTCTGGCCTATAGGGTTGCTATGAGTCAGAATCGACTCAATGGTAATGGGTTTTTGGTTTTTTGGAAGTTAGATAAAGAAAGCAATGTGAATAGTCGTATATGAACTCTACCCTAAAAGAATCTATAGGATACAAAGGGAAATAAGATAGTAAGACACACACGTATACACATATACACTGTAAGGTAAAAAGTGACAGATATAAAAATATTAAATAGGAGGATGTACTAAAAATGTATGGGCTTTAAAAATCAAACAATACTTAATCTGATTTTTTATCTGAGCCAATGTGACTTTGAACAAGTTACTTAAACACTGTGGTTTATTTTCCTTTTTTTGGCTATGCTGTTAGTTGCTGTCAAGTCAGCTCTGACTCATGGAGACTTTATATATAACAGAACGAAATGTTGCTCAGTCTTGTGCCATCTTCATGATTATTATTTGAGTCCACTTTTATGGCTATTGTGTCAATATATCTTATTGAAGGGTTCCCTTGTTTTTGTTGACCCCTCTATTTTACCAATCATGATGTCTAGTGATTGGTATATCCTAATTTTTGCTATAGAATGGGTGCAATAATGCCTACCTTACATAATGGTTGTGGTGACCAAATAAAGTAATACTACATGTGTAAATCACCTAGATCAGTACCCAGGCCAAAGGATCTGCTCAATAATGGTAACTATGATCATCATCAGAGAAGAACTGATAAAATACCATCAAATTTCAGAGAAGGGAGAAATAATTTTAAGAAACACTGCAGAGGTAAAATCTATAAAACTTTGTAATTATTAGATGTGAGGGGAAGAGAGACAAAGTCGATGAAAGTTGTCAAGACAGGTAGGTTGAAGGATGGTGGTACCATCAGCAAAAATTAAGATAAGGAAGCAGAAGGTAAGAGGATTAACCAATCATAAAAAGAACCACAGTTTACAGAAAGGACACTTTTATTCTTTAACCATTTTGTATTTAACCAAGGGTTTTCTTGATTTTTTAGAAATACAAAGAACATGGCAGTCATTTTCCAATGTATCTATTTTAAGCAAATTAAATTACATGTTCGGCAAGAGTTCTTGATATTATAAGAGATGTATTTTTATAAAATTTCACATATTCAGGCCTTCTCAGACCACACAGGCTGGTTCAGAAATTACTTAACTTTGCAACAAAATGACTTTGACAGTTTTGAAAAATCTGGCTGTTGAAGAACAAATGTTGTTGTACCTACCTTGCCTATCGGTGAAATCCAAATAAAAAATAAATCCAAAGATTTCAAAATCCTGTGTCTTAAAAAAAAAAAAAAAAGTCTTCAAATGCCAGGTGATGTGAGCTTAGCTTGGGATATATTTTAAATGATGAAATCTTATATTGCATTAAAAGAGCTAACGTGAACAAAAAAAGACCTCAGGTGGTTTCACAGAGCACAAATGACTTTCAACTTGGTAACCTACGGGAATGCTGATAAAGGGAAATTAGCTTGGTAAAAAGATTTTTGTATTCCCTGTGAGTAGGTTCCTACTGTTCATCAAAAATGCTTCAAATATTTTGCATTCTTAACATAATTTTTTCTTTACAGGTGTTTAGCACAGTAACATAAAATCATTCAAATTGTAAAATCTACCTGAAATACTCCTGCCACTGCGTTAATAGAGAAAACACTCACTGTGTCTGGACTAACCTTAATAACACATCCAGGAATCAAATTAACTGACTGTGATTGTGTGAACACTGTTTTTTCCCACAGGAAGTTGGCTAACTGGGCTGACACTGCCTGGTCACAGCAAATAATGGTTGGCCCTACATTAGACTATTTAACCTTGGGAATAGGGAACTGAATTTACATAACATTTGTATTTGTTGTATAATAAACACCTTTTTTTCATTAAAAAAAAATGCATAGCTTTTCTAGTTGTAGTTATTTCAGATTTCCATTAGCTTTCTGAAGCTGTGTAGAACCCTACCTTTGACTCAATGTTTTTCCATACTTAAAAGTGAAATAATATCATCATCATGGAGCATACATTCACAGAGTTATGGGATATAGCCCTCCTGAGGTGTTAAACATTCATTGGGAATACGGCTCTATAGGACAGTTCAACCAAAAAAGAATCTCTTTTTTCATGCAGTACAATGGAGAGAGTCCTTTTACATTTTTGTATATCACTGATTAGTTCATTTTTAATACAAAAAATATAAAAACAAAATGGTCCATAATCACACTGCTCATATAATGTCTAGAGACATATAAAAAGAAAAGAAAAATCATAAAGCAAAAATATAAAAAAGCCATGAATATTATGTGAATATGTTAAGAAATTTCAAAAATTACTGAAAGATATGAAGTTAAAAGTCTCCCTCTCCACCCCCAGCTCCAAACCCTTTCTATGAAAGTAAGCATTATTAAGAGTTTCTTGAGCATTCTTCCAGAAAACAATTGGCATACACCACATTATATAGCATCTTTTTAAATTTTTATACCAAAAGAATCTTACAAAACAATTATTCTGTGCCTGACATTTTTTACTTAACATATCTTGGAAATCTTTCCTAATCAGTGAATACAGACTTATTTCATTTTTTAAAAAGAACTATGTCATTTTCCATGTGTAGATGAGCCATAATTAGTAACAGTTTCCTCTATTTGTAGACATTTAGGTTGTGTCCAGTTTTGTTTTGTTTTGTTTTGCTCTTACAAATAATGCTGTAATAAACATGCTGTGCACATATCTTGGAGAATATCTGTGAGCATATCTACAGGGAAAATTTTCTATGAGTAGAATTGCCTGGACAAACATGATGTACATTTGAAGTTTTCACAGATATTTCCAAATTGCCTTCCAAAAGATAAGACCAATTTATACTCCTAACATCCGTATGAGAATGCCTGCTTTCTCCTGCCTCACCAAACTTCACCAAATATTAATCAAATTTTAATTTTACCAATCCAGTAGGTACAAATAACATTTCATTAACTGATATGCTTTTATTTCATCCTTTCTCCCATCATCATCTCTCCTCAATTTTTTTTCATTTTTTATGTCTCCCCTAGCAGCCTAACACAGTGCCTTGCATGCAACAAATGTTTGACAAATATTGGCTGAGTGAATAAATATTTGTTACATTAGGTGGGCTAATAATTATGAAGATGGCACAGAAACGGGCAATGTTTCCTTCTATTATACATAAGGTTGCCTTGACTTGGAGCTAACTCAATGGCAACTAACAACAGCAAATAAGATGACAAAAATTTATAGGTGAAAATTGTATATTTTCATTGTTTTGATTGGCATCATAAATGAGATGTTTTCTTTGTTAATATGCTCTAACTTATTCATATTAGTTCATTGAAATCTATTGATTTAGAAATGTTAATTTTGTATTGAATGATGCAGGAAGTACCAAAAGAAGATGGAGGGAATATAGAGTCATTGTACCAAAAAGACTTGGTTGACTTTCAACCATTTCAGGAGGTAGTATATGATTAAGAATTGGTGGTATTAAAGGAAGAAGTCCAAGCTACAGTGAAGACATTGGCAAAAAACCAGTCTCCAGGAATTGATGGAATACCAACTGAGATGTTTCAACAAATGGTGTTCACTCATCAATGTCAAGCAATTTCGAAGACAGTTATTTGGCCAATTGACTGGAAGAGATCCATATTTGTGCAGATTCCAAAGAAAGGTGATCCAACAAAATGCAGAAATTTCTGAACAATATCATTAAAACCACACACAAGTAAAACTTTGCTGAAGATCATTTAAAAGTGGTTGCAGTAGTACATCAACAGGGAACTGCCAGAAGTTTAAGCCAGATTCCGAAGAGGATGTGGAACAAGAGATATCATTGCTGATGTCAGTTGGATCTTAGCTGAAAGAAGAGAATACCAGAAAGATGTTTACGTGTGTTTTACTGACTATGCAGAGACATTCGACGATTAGATCATAGCAAATTATGGATAACATTGTGAAGAATGGGAATTCCAGAACACTTCATTGTGCTCATGTGGAACCTATACATAGACCAAAAGGCAGTCGTTGGAACAGAACAAGGGGATACTGCATGGTTTAAAATCAGGAAAGGTGTGCATCAGGGTTGTATCTTTTCACTATACTAATTCAATCTATATGCTAAGCAAATAATCTGAGAAGTTGGACTACATGAAGAAGAACACAGCATCAGGATTGGAGGAAGACTCATCAACAACCTACGATATGCAGATGACACAGCCTTGCTTGCTGAAAGGGAAGAGAACTTGAAGCACTTACTGATGAAGATCAAAGACTACAGCTTTCAGTATGGATTACACCTCAACATAAAGGAGACAAAAATCCTCACAATTGGATCAATGAGCAACATATGATAAACGGAGAAAAGTTTAAAGTTGTCAAGGGTTTCATTTTACTGGGATCCACAATCAATGCCCATGGAAGCAGCAGTCAAGAAATCAAATGACATATTGCATTGGACAAATCTGCTGCAAAAGATCTCTTTAAAGTGTTAAAAAGCAAAGATGTAACCTTGAGGACTAATGTGCACCTGACCCAAGTCACGATATTTTCAATCACCTCACATGCAAACAAAAGCTGGACAGTGAATAAGGAAGGCCAGAGAAGAATTGATGCCTTTGAATTATGGTGTTGGTGAAGCATATTGAATATACCATGGACTGCCAGAATAACAAACAATTCTGTCTCGGAAGAAGTACAGCTAGAATGCTCCTTAGAAGCAAGGATGGTGAGACTTCATCTCGTGTGCTTTGGACATGTTATCAGGAGGGACCAGTCCATGGAGAAGGACATCATGCTTGGTAAAGTAGTGGGTCAGTGAAAAAGAGGAAGACCCTCAATGAGATGGACTGACACAGTGGCTGCAACAGTGGGCTCAAGCATAGCAAATATTGTGATGATGGCACAAGACAGGGCAATGTTTCGTTCTCTTGTATATAGGGTCGCTATGAGTCAGAATAGACTCAACAACACCCAGCAACAACAATTTTGCAAGTGACCATTTTGCAGAATTTTCTGTTTTATTATAGTTTTTATGGCAATTCTCTTTAGGTAATTCAGATTACAATCATATCTTCTGCAAACTCCTTCATTCTAGTATTTAATTTTCTTATTTAATTGCATTACTTCACACTTCTGTAAAACATTAAACAATAGTATTGATAGGTATTATTATCCTTGTCTTATTTCTGATATTAAAGGGGTTCTTTTATCATTTTGCCATTAAGCCCTAACTCCAGGCAGGGAAGGGAGAACAAATGAATTCTAACATTTAACCTCATAGTCTACAAACTTAAAATGAATCTTAAAATACCTGTCTGTATCATTGTTGTATGAATAATATTATGATACATATAATAAGCCTAGCCCATGATAAAATTTTAATGTTACACAATTCCTTTCTCTTGGAAACCTTTAAATGTTTTAATAATTTTAAGTACGTATTAAAGGAGAATACTATTTTCATTTAAGCAAAAATAACTTGGACTTTAAAAATATTTAGGGGTAATTAAGTCATCACATATTTATTATGTTGTACTTAGGAGCAAGACATGGTAGAAGGTCTAGCACTGCCATTTCCACAGACTTTCTTAATCATTCTCTTTACTTAAACTTCAGTTGCCCTAGACCAGGCACTAACTACCCAAACTACTAAGTAGCTCCTATATAAATCCACATAATAATAACAGCAAACATACTTATAGAGCTTAGTATGTGCCAGGTACTGGTCTGAGTATTTTATCTATATTAACATTTAATCCTCAAAACACTTTTATCCCTGTTTTACAGATGAGAAAGCTGAGGCATGGAGTTTAAGAAATTTGCCAAGGTCTTACAGCCTGGAAGTTGTCAAGGTGCAAACCAAGGCAGACTGGCCCATACTCATAACAAGCATGCAAGTCTCCTTCTAAGTGTGGAGTCCATACTTCTATTCATCCATTCATTCAATGTTTGATATCAATTCTGTCTCTTTCACATCTGTTCCCTCCTTTCATATCTGTACCTTCCTTTATATTCCTCTGTCGGGCACCCTAAAATAAATCCTGATTGACTTGTAATTGATAGCCGTTGTCTCCTAATTAGTCTTCTCATCTTCTCTCTGCTCCAACCCCAACCCCCCATTCTATCTGACACTTTCTCTGCCAGTTTAGTGTTTTCAAAATAGGGTACAAGTGTAAATATCTTACTTTGGCATTTATAACAATTGGCCTGTGCAATCAGCTCCCAATCTACCAAGCCCCCCAAAATATTTTTATGCGCATTTTATGCTTTTTCCAAGCTAAATTTTCCATCATTCCTTGAGAATATCCTACATTTTCCAAACCTTCATTCATCTAATATACTATTTCCTCTACCAAGACTGGCCTCTCTCCTTATCTCTTCAGAAATTCTAAGTCATTTTTCAAGGACCCTTTCAAATGTTAATCACTCCAGGGATCCTTTCTCAAACCTAGGCTGAAAGTGATTTCTCCCTCTTCCCTTTTTTCATAGAACTTTGAAGTATGGTGTGGCATAGCTCATATTCTATTTTACAAATCAGTTATTTGTGTACATATGGTTACATGCTGGGCTGACATGCTAATACAATATTTATAAAGGAGACAAAATTTAAAGTATTTTAAATTAGGTTTTTAATTTTCACTCAACTTTAAAATTAGGTTGAGTTTGGATACGCAAAGAGAATATTATAAAATAAGCTTTAAAAAAAGGAAGGGAGATAGGTGAGACAACTAGGAGGGAAAGTTTGCATAAGGAAGCATTTGGAAAGAAGGCTGAAAATGTAAAATGGGTCCAGACTATTGAAGACATTTAATTACTCATTAAATAATTTAGATTTAATGTTGTATGCAGTGGAAGACTTCTGAAGGTTTAACTTCTGGGAATGGGTTACATGTAAATAGTGTCCTTAGAAGGTTAATCTGGTGCACAGAGTAGGATGGATTTTTGGATGGGAAGACTGGAGGCAAGGGGATAACCAACGGTCAAGCCAGGATGAAAATCCAATTATCCTTCTGGTTAAACTCGAATCAATTCTTAGATGTGATTGGCCAGAGTATATTACTGTATCGAAAAAATTGCCCCAAAGCAGCTACTTAACAGCAAGATCTATCAGGTCAAAAAGACAATATCCCTCTTGGCAAACTATTTTATAATCCAGTTTTCTCTAAATGTAAGAAGAGAGTTTCTGGGCTGCTATCTATTGTTAATAAAGGCCTTCACTTTCACAGTTCCCTAATTCCTTCCATTCTAATCCCTGGCAACACATTTCTGCATATACTTGATGGGGAAACGGAACTAATATTTGTAGAGGGATTATAAGATTTCATACTTAATCTTCATAACAAGCCTGTGATTTAGATATTATTTTCCCCATTTTACAGTTAAGGAAAGGGAGTTTGCTAATAGATTCTCCAGCCCAGTCAAGCATTTAGATGCCAGACACCCCTGTGGAATCTGAGAAACCTCATGAGAGATACTGAACCAAATCAACCCAGGTAAACTTCTTCTGAATTCCTGACCCACAGAAGCTGAGACAATTTCCCAGTTGGTCTCCTTGAACTGCTTTAGTTTCCTCGAACATAGAAATGCTGGCTATTAATTAGAAACATCATTAGGCTTAAGATTACTTTTTAATACTTGATACTTGTGGGTATGTATATATGTGCGTGTATGCAGGACAGGTTGCATAATTTGCAGGACACCAGTGCAAAATAACAAATTATGGATAACATCGCGAAAAATGAGAATTCCAGAACACTTAATTGTGCTCATGAGGAACCTGTACATAGATCAAGAGGCAGTTGTTCAAAAAGAACAAGCGGATACTGCTTGGTTTAAAGTTAGGAAAGGTGTGCATCAGGGGTGTATCCTTTCACCATATTACTCAATCTGTACGGTGAACAAATAATCCGAGAAGCTGGACTGTATGAAGAAGAATGGGACAACAGGTTTGGAGGAAGACCTGTGTTACACAGATGGCACAGCCTTGCTTGCTGAAAGGGAAGAGGACTTGAAGCACTTACTGATGAATATCAAAGACCACAGCCTTCAGTATGGATTACACCACAACACAAAAAAAAACGAAAATTCTCACAACTGGACAAATAAGCAACATCATGATAAATGAAGAAAATATTGAAGCTGTCAAGGATTTCATTTCACTTGGATCCACAATCAACACCCATGGAGGCAGCAGTCAAGAAATCAAACGACACATTGCATTGGGCAAATCTGCTGCAAAAGACCTCCTCAAAGTGTTAAAAAGCAAAGATGTCACCTTGAAGACTAAAATGTACCTGACCCAAGCCATGGTGTTTTCAATGGCTTCATATGCATGCAAAAGCTGGATAATGAATAAGGAAGACTGAAGAAGAATTGATGCCTTTGAATTATGGTGTCAGCAAAGAGTATTGAATATACCATGGACTGCCAAAAGAACAAATAAGTCTGTCTTGGAAGACGTACAACCAGAATGCTTCTTAGAAGCAAGGATGTTGAGACTATGTCTCACATACTTTGGACGTGTTATCAGGAGGGATCAGTCCCTGGAGAAGGATATCATGCTTGGTAAAGTATAGGGTCAGTGTAAAAAGGAAGACCCTCAATCAGATGGGCTGACACAGTGGCTGCAACAGTGGGCTCAAGCATAACAAGGATTGTGAGGATGGCACACAACCAGGCAGTGTTTTGGTATGTTGTACATAGTGTCGCTATGAGTCGGAACCGACTCCATGGCACCTAACAACAACAGTACAAAATTAAAATACTAGGTCCCTTTTTCAAAAATTATTAAGAATTTCAAGAGGACAACAGCAGAGAATTAAACCAAGCATAGAGCATGGTTTCTGAGCATGGAGCCCTTTGTGATTATGCAGGTCAATCCTAATATTTATGGGGTGCTTACTATATATCAGGCCCTCCACAAGCATGTTCTAGCTTAAGCCTCACATAACCCCATGAGGTAGATCATTCCATTTTCAAGTGAGAAAAATGAGGCTTAGATGAGCTGATTTAACTTACTGGAGGTCAATCAGGTATTAAAAGACAGGACCAAGATTCAAACTAAGGTTATATATCCTTGAGTCCAGACTTTTAATTACTACATTAAATGACTTTAAGGATATTGTTCTGTTTATATTATTGCAGCAATAAAAAATAAATCCAAAATTAGCAGCTTAAAACATCCATTTTATTTTGCTCACAATTTGTGTCAGGAATTCAGCTGGGCAGTTCTCACTGGGAGCCTCTCATGTGGTTGCAGTCAGATTTTGCCTTGGGCTGCAGTCATCTGAAGGCTCAACTGGGCTGGGAGTCCAAGATAGCTCAGTCGATGTTCGTTATTTGTTGGGAGCTTCACTGCCAATTAGAGCACCCACACATGGATCTTCCAGCATGGCAGTCTCAGAGCAGTTAGCTTTCTTACATGTCAGCTGCTTCTCTCAGAATGAATGTCACAAGAGAATCAGACAGAATCCTCATGGCCTTTTCTGACTTAGCCTTGGAAGTTACACAACCTCACTTCTCTTGCATTCTATTAGTTATCAGTGGGTGAATAAAGTGAGTCTATATTCAAGAGAAGCCCTGGTGGCACAGTGGTTAAGAGCTAAAGCTGCTAATCAAAAGGTTGGCAGTTTGAATCCACCAGCTGCTCCTTGGAAACCCCATGGGGCAATTCTACTCTGTCCTACAGAGTTGCTATGAGCTGGAATTGACTCGATGGCAACAGGTTTGTAGTTTTGGTTTCATTTTCAAGAGAAGAAGGAAGAGACTCCACCTCTTAATGGGAAAAGTATCAAAGAATTAGATACTTATGTTTTAAAATCACAGAAATTAATTGGATGGTTATTTGGATTTCAAATATCTATTTTAAATTTGCCTCCATTAAATATCTGTTTAATCCAATGAAAATTAAAATATTCTAGGTGATTGCTCACAAGTATAAGTGAGATTTTGTGATAGACTAGTTGTGTATAATATTTAATAAAAGAAAAATTAACAATAATTGTTGATTTTTCAGTTGATTGGGCAGTCTAATTTATAAGCAAGCATGTAGCAAAACCTTTTATAGGAGCCATTATTTAACCTTGAGTCTGATATTTATAATCACTATTTAAATAGAAAAGTAATAACAGTATAACTTGTGTTTGTGAAGCTCTTAGTGACAATTATTACATTTATTTACTATCACTTCCTTTTTATAGTAAAAGGTTAAATTTGTATTTTTGAGGGGAAATTAATAGCTTCATGAGATACCATTGATCTTTAAAACTGTGCGGGAAAAAAAAAAAATAGTTTAACATCATGTGTGTCTGTGAGAGGAAGAGGGAGTGGAAAAGGCACAGAGAGAAACAAATAAGGATTAAAGGAAATGATTTGGACCAGTGGCTGGCAAACTAGTCTGCATAGACCAAATCTGGCCAACCACCTGTTGCTGTATGCTTTTTTTTATGGCTCATGAGCTAAGTACAATTTTTGTATTTTTAAATCCTTGAGAAAACCAAAAGAAATAAAAAATTCATGACATGAAAATGTAACTAAAACTTCAATGTCTATAAAATAAAGTTTTATTGTAACACAGTCATGCTCATTCATATACTATTGTTAATGGCTGCTTTTATACTACAATGGCAAAGTTGAGCAGTTGTGACGGTACAGTACACACTACATAAAATACTTACTATCTGGCCCTTTATAAAAAAAAAAAATTTACTAACTCTGATTTAGACAAAATGAGAATTAGACTTCTACAGAACTGGAATAATAGATGAAGTTATCCTTATTAGCATAAAACACAGAGAGTCACACAGATTTAATCAATAATGCTGATAGAAATAAGTTTGCGAACATTTTAGAAAATTATTGAGAGTATCAAAAGTTTTCTTTCCTTATTTTAAACTTATGATAACTGGGATATTTGTCTTGCAACATCTATTTCATTTTGCCAATGTAAAGCTCCAAAAGTAAACACGTATCTTCAAGAATCATAATTTAATTTTTAATGGTTACAAATCAGAGGCTTTAACAAGCAGATTTTTCATGAATGTGTGTGCCACAGTGTGAAAGTTCAGAGAGAATAAAGCTAGGGTGTTATTTCCATTCTACTCTTTTATTTATTTAGTACCATACCATGAATTATTGAAGAGACAGGTGCTCCTTGAACCATAGCTTCTATTGTTCTTTTAGCTATCACTAGCAGAGGGTCAATATGATGACAGGTATCTCAAAATACAAACTACAATTTCAACCAGAAACTCATGAAGCTGGAATATTACATAGAGTTTAATCGTATATATTTTCCTTTAGTCTGGCTATAGAAATAGATGCCAGTAATAAAGAACAGAATTAATGACTTTAGTCTGAATTCTACCTCTAATAAGCATACCAATCACAAGTTAAACCATGCAAGAACAGCAGCTTAGATACAATAAATGCAGTCTTTCACTTCTAAGCCAGAATGAGTGTAATCCACCCTGAATGACATTCTGATTTTATCTCCTGTAGAAAATCAATCATTCAACGTCTTTCCAGCAGTGGTTGTTAAAACCCGGAGAGTGGATGGGATGACCCAAGGAGAGCTAGAGGATAGGGACAGAATCTAAATGTCTCATGGGATCACACCTGGTCCAGTGCTCCAAGAGTTGGGGCAGGGACGGGGATGAACAAAGGTGACTCTCAAGCTGCAGAGCATGGAGCTAAGAGAGTTCCAAAAAACAGTGCCCAGGTGGGATACTAGATATTATGTGCCTCCTGATGCGATGCATCTATGAAGTATAGTAACCAAAAATGTTTAACTCTAATCAAGCCTTTTACAGCTAATTTACATTTTGTGAGGAAGTAGAGGGAAGAGAGGATGATGAATACCAGGAGGGAAGATCTGACAAAACCTGAATGTGAGATTTTCTATAACAAAATTGGTTGCTGTGCTGTCTTTGAAAAGACAATACTAGGTTACAGAAAAGGAAGGAGTGGAACTATTCTAGATTAAAGGGAATTTAAGATATATAATTTAAGTGATTTAAGTGTCATGTATAGTCCTTAATTATATCTTGATTTTAAAAATATAGATTTTATGGGGGAAAATTTAATATAGACTGAGTATTAAATATAACAGAGGTTTAGTGCTAAATGTGTTTGATGAGATTATGATATTGTGGTTAAGTACTAATATATATATATACATATATATAAAATTGGGTATTTTTTGGAAATGTATGCTGCAATATTTAGAGGTAAATTATCTTATATCTGTAATTTAATTTAAATTGATTCCACACTTGATATACATATAAAAATGAAGCAAACATCAAGATGTAAGCAGTAGGTATATGTGTGTTTACTGTATTATTCATTCTATTTTTGTATGATTGAAAAATTTTATAACAAAATATCCCCCATAAAAATTTTCTGCAGCAAAGAGGGGATAAACCATATGGTACATTTATCAAAGCAATGATCTGACGGTTTAGACTAGAATGTGAGAATCCAGGTATGCCAAAGAAATAGGGTAGAACAAGTAGTTTAGAAGAGAAAGTAAGAGGCAAAACCTAGAGCAATGCCCTAAAGTGTTGGCACATAACCAAGTGGCCTTTACATTTCTGGGATGGCTTTCATCAAGGGCATAGGAGTTGTCAATATAGCAGACAGGTTCACACAGAAGCACCAAACCTTTGTTGCTCCTGCCCCGTCCCTCCCACCCTTGGTTGCAAATTTCAGCTCTTTCCAGTATTAGCCTTCCTGATAATCTTCTCATGGACCATATTGATTTTTTTCATTAGTCTTTATCTATACATTTCCTTTATCTTTTGTAAATATTACTTTAAAATCTTATCAGAACTACCTCTTAATTCATTGTGTAGTTCTTGGGGTCTTAAAATCTTGCAAGTGGCCATTCAAGACACAACAATTGGTCTCTATTCACCTGGAGCAACAGAGGAAGAAAGTGCATCAGGAATAGGAGAAGGATATGGAATGTGTGGTTAATGCCTTCGTAAACAACTTCCTCCTTTGCCATGAGACCAGAAGAACTGGATGGTGTCCAGCTACTATAGCTGAGCATTTTGATCAAAGATTCCACAGAAGAATCCACATCAAAAAAAAGAAATGCAGAACAGACTTTCTGGAGCCATGGAGAGTAGATGAACCCCTGAAACTATTGCCCTGAGAGAATCTTTAAAACTTAAACCAAAAATATCCCCTGAAGTCTTCTTAAAACCAAACAATAGTTCAGCTTAGCTAGTAAAAGAGGTCTGCCTTGAGCATTCTGCTCTTTTAAGAACTATTTATATGGGATCAAACTGACAACAGTAATTTGAAAGATTAAATAGAAAACTTAGGGGGTAGTAAGTTTATGTCAATGAGAAACAACTCAGAAAAGGAGGGTGAAAATGGTTGCACAGCTTGAAGAACATAATCAATGTCACTAAATTGTACATGTAGAAACTGCTGAATTGGTGTGTTTTGCTCTGTATATTCTTAACAGCAGCAACGAAATAAATAAAATTTAGGGAAAAAAATCTCATCAGAAGGCTTTGTAAACTGCAGTAGTAGTTTCTTCATTTGCTTCCCTCTCTTTTCATTCACATGGACCCCTTTTCATATTTGGAATTTTGTTCTTTATAGCTCTCAAACATTGGAAACGTCTTTCTTTCTATAATTTCGGGCCACAAGGGTATGCCCATGACGCAGTGGTTAAGAGCTCAGCTGCTAACCAAAAGGTCAGCAGTTTGAATCCACCAGCCACTCCTTAGAAACCCTATGGGGCAGTTCTACTCTGTCCTATGGAGTTGCTATGAGTTGGAATCGACTCAATGGCAACCCCTTTTTTTTTTTTTTTTTCCTTCTCCTAAAACCTAGGCCGTGCTTCTGCTCATTGTTCCCCTTCCAGGACTACGTGAGATCTTGGAATCTTGGAAATCAGTCATTCTGCCACAAGTCTACCACTTTCAATTTGTTGACCAATTCCTTATGGCCCAGAAGTAGGTTCAGAGTAAAACCAAAACGAACCCAGTTGCTGTCAAGTTGATTCCAACTCATAGTGACCCTATAGGACAGAGTAGAACTTCCCCATAGGGTTTCCAAGGAAAGCTGATGAATTCAAACTGCCGACCTTTGGGTTAGCAGCTGAGTTTTAGCAGCTTCCAAATATCTAATAATAATTTCCGATAAATTAAACAATTAACAAAAGAAGTAAAGAATTTATGTTTTGGTGATATTTAGCTCAGGTGATTCGGCAGAAATCTGAGTAGTTGAATTCCCCAATACTCATGCTGCCTCTGTGATCTGGGAAAAGAATAAGACTTCCTTTCCCTCTGGTTGGCCACTTGCATCTTTCTTTTTTATCCTCACTTAAATGTTTGACTCCTTCTATCCTTGATTGTCTCGGATGTTCCTTTATTACATACTTCATTACTCTGTCTGATCTCCTGCCTGCTTTTGCCAAAGGTTGCCCAAAAAATGAGAAATAGAATTAGAAATAGAGGACAGAAATCTCCTGACTTCCTGTGACATCTGGCTACACTATACCACACTGCTTTCCTTTTAACTAACAAGGAAAAACACATTAGTGAGAGAGACTCACACTGAAAAAGACCATCAGTGAGGGAGGGGAAAGCTGAACATAGTCAAGCATTTCCCCTAAAGGATTAGGTTTAGGAATTAAATGCCAGCCTCTAATAGAGCAATATTGGTGGAAATATGCCAGTGAAAAGAACTGGGAGAGAGGGAGTAAAACTATAAGAGGACTAAGCCCTTTTCACAGACAGTGATAACTACAGTGCTGTAGAACCTAAGCCCAACAGCTCCCTTTGCTTTCTTCTGAATTGGGTCCCAGTAGCAGTTAAGCCATCATCAGATGAAGTTGCTACTATCATATTCAATGCCAGTCAAGTCCATCTAAGAGCAGATGTTTAGCACAAAAGACTATCCTGCTCTGGGACAAGTATTGATGCTATTTGCTTATTTCTCGATTGCACCACAATAAATAGAAATTTATTTTTAAATTCTTTGTGTTAGAACTGCTTATTACATTGACTGTCTTAGCCATCTAGTGCTGCTACAACAGAAATACCACAAGTGGATGGCTTTAATGCAGTAAAATAGGCTACAAGTCCAAATTCAGGGCATCAGCTCCAGAGGAAGTCTTTCTCTCTTTGTCGGCCGTCTCATCAATGTTCCCCCCGACTAGGAACTTCTCTGCACAGGGACCCCAGTCTAAAGGACACACTCTGCTCCCGGCACTGCTTTCTTAATGGTATGAGGTCCCCCGACTCTCTGATTGCTTCCCTCTTCTTTTATCTCTTGAGAGATAAAACGTGGTACAGGCCACACCCCAGGGAAACTCCCTTTACATTGATCAGTGATGTGATCTGGGTAAAGGTGGTGTTACAATCCCACCCTAATCTTCTTTAACATAAAATTACAATCACAAAATGGAGGCCAGCCACACAATTCTGGGAATCATGGCCCTGCCAAATTGATACACATATTTTTTGGGGGGACATAATTCAATCCATGACATTGACTCATATGGGTAAGTTAGAGAAGACTCCCCATAGATGCCCTTTTTCATCACAGGACAATTTCATATGGCTCAATCTGTAGAACAAAAGGGTGGGACAAACATTTTAAGGAGAACACTGAAACACAGTAAATGAGATTCAGTGAGGGGGAGGTCACATAGCTGCTCTAAATGAGTTTAAATCAAATTAATTCTAACTAAAGGAATTTAGAAATATAATCTCAGAGCCAGGTTAGCAACTTTGGGAAAACATGAAGGAGAGAGGAACCAGATGACCAGAATTGGGAATGTTCAATCAGAGAAAAAAGGAAAAATATGGGAGCCATAGATGTGGATCCTTGGCAAAATCTGATTATTATACAATTAGTGATCATTTCTAAAACAATGCAGTGATTCCTAAAATCACTTGTGTGTTTTGAACCAACAGCCAAATCATATTCAACAGTCAAACAAGACATAAAATTTAGAACCATTAATTCTGAAAAATACCAAATTTTCATTATTTACAGACAATATAACTGTATAGTCAGAAATGATAATCAATTAAAAACTCATTTGAATTAAAAATACAGTTCAATAAATTAGCTAAATATAAGATACATAAGAAAAAAAAAATCAATAGTTTTTCTGTGTTATGCCAACAACCATTTAGAAACTTTAAAAGAAGTGAATTCAGAAAGGTGGCACCTGGCTGGTAATGCATGAACCAATCTTGTTCTGTTTCCAAAGAAAATAGCTATGAAAATTCAGAAAAAGTTGAACGCTCTTAACAATGCTGAAAATTTAAGACTAAAGGCCAACATATTGCTGGAATCTGGAAGGAAAACATTATTAATAGTAAGAACTATGGAGATAAAAAGCAATTACAATTTGTGGCCAAGGTAGACACATACTTTACATTATTCATCTTTTATGGTTTAGCTGTCAAGAGCTGCTGCTTTATGTTTTACCTAGACAATTATAAAAATACAGGATCAAGCATTTTTTTAAATTAAAAGTTAAAAACTAGCAAAATTTAAAATATGAAGTTAGAAAATAATTTTTTACAAATAACAGCTAAGGAGGCGGGGCAAGATGGCTTTCTAGGCAGAAGCACCACGCCGTCCCTCCACAGCAAAGATCCGAAAAACTAAGCCTAACAGAGAATCAACAATCCTGAAATCCTAGAACATCAAATGAAGAGATAAAGAACTCAGCCAAACACCAAATGGAGTAAGAATACTGAAAGAGAATGGAGAGCAAGGAGAGACCCATGCAGAGATTCCCTACCAGCTAACGCAGCACGGATCCACCATCTTGGACTCCTATCGGAGACCAGCAAACGGGAGAACGGAGAGCAGCCTCGCGGAGCGTCCAGTGGGAGACGGAACGACCAGTAAATTTCGGTGTGCGCTTTCCCACCCCCCACCCCTCTCCGCCTTGGCTGGGGCTCCCCTGCTTCCCGTGGCCAGGGTCCCTGGGCCAGGGGGCGCTGGTGCTTGGATTCCATGCGCCCAGGCCGGCGGCTCTCTGAGAGCCGTTTGTTGGCTGCTGGCGTAGCTTTTCCTGCCACCTCCCCCTCGTTTTGCTCGGGTGCCTGGTTCCGAGTGCCATCTTTGCTCTCTCCTGCGGGGCTGTGGGGCTGCATTCGGGCGTGTGGCTGCTTCCAGGTCTGGGCTGCCACGCTGGTGAGATCCCAGGGCCTTTGTTCGTTCGCCCCTCTGCTTCCCGTGGCCACGGTCTCTTGACCCGAGACTGCCGGCTGCTTGGAATCCACGCGCCTGAGTGGGGGCTCTCTGGGTGCCGTTTGTTGGCTGCTGGTGTGGCTTTTTCTGCTTCTTCTGGTTTCTCGCTTGACTCTCGCTGCCTCCCTCTCCTCTTGCTCGGGTGCCTGGCTCAGAGCGCCGTCTTTGCTCTTTCCTGCGGGGCTGTGGGGCTGCGTTCGGGTGTGTGGCTGCTTCCAGGTCTAGGCTGCCGCGCTGGTGAGATCCCGAGACCTTTGTTCGTTAGCCCCTCTGCTTCTCGTGGCCGCAGTATCTTCACCGGGGTCTGCTGGCTGCTTGGATTCCGCATGCCCGGGCGGGTGGCTCTCTAGGTGCTGTTTGTTGGCTGCTGGTGCTGCGTTTTTGTTTTTTTTTTTTTCTTTTTTTTCCTCCTGCTTCTTTTGGTTTCTGGCTTGCCTCTCACCGCCTCCCCCTCCTTTCACTCGGGTGCCTGGCTCCTTGCACCCTCTTAGCTCCTTTCTGAGGGTCTCCAGAGTGCAGGCAATTTGTGATATACGCTTTCCACTCTCCACCCTTCTTCACTCACACTCGGCCTCCTCTGTTTCCCACAGACACAGTCTCTTGTCCAGAAACAACATCCTGCACTGGCTAGCTCTCTGAGTGCCATTCATTGACTGCTGGTGTTGCTTTTTTTTTTTTTTTAATTTTATTTTTTTTCTTTTTTGATTAGTTTTGTTTTCTTTTCCCTCTTTTTCCCTTTTGTCTTTCTTCATTGCTTAATTTCTCGTCTCTCTATCTCTTCCTTCTCTTTCTGATCCCTGAATACCAGGCGAGGTATGCCTCTGCACCTTCTGGCCAGGCTGTGCTGTGAAACCTGAGACCGACTCCCCCAGACCTCATAGCTGCATTGGTGGGATACCTGGGAAATTTGCAGTTCTTTAACTTTTCTGATTTTTATTTGTTCATTCTTTCCTTTTCTTTCTCTTCCCCCTTCTGGTTTTCTCCATCCCATAGTCTCTCATCTGTCCATTCCAACGACAAGCTCCCCTAGCATTCTTTTATGATTCTATCCTTTTCGCTCCTGCTCATCTCTCCTCTCTCCCATATCCAGCTTAGCTTCACACATAACCATCTCCCCGCTGCATCCTGCCTACCTGCACCGTGCACTTGACATCACACCACCAAGCTGTGCAGGCACACCCTATTGGAACCTGCCCAGCACTGACTACCGACCATCCTGGTGGCAGCGGTGAGTGCCACAAACAACCCGTCCCAGTGGCTCCTCTTCAGCTAGATCTGCCCAGCTGTACCACAAGGACGAAACAAAAAAAAAAAAATCTACAATCAATAAACAAGAGAAATATCTACAGAATGCCCTGAAAACAGCAAACAATATCAAAACATTTACAAAATCAAGACAAGATGGCTCCAATAGGTGTCCAAATTAAAACACCAGATAACTCTCCTGTAGAAGAAAATGCACTAGAAGTACCTGATAGGGAATTCAAATCACTAATACTCGGAATTTTCCAAGAACTGAGGCAAAAAGCTGACAAACATGAGGAAAAAATAGACAAATTTATGGAAAATACAGACAAAAAATTGGAAGAATTCAGGAAGATGATGCAGGAACAAAATGCCAAAATAAATTCACAACTCAAAATTATACAAAAACAACAATTAGAAATCCAAAAGATAAACAAGATTTCAGAAATGGACGGTGTCATTGAAGGGCTGAGAAGTAGACGTGAAACCGTGGAAGACAGGATCAGTGGAAATGAAGGCAAACACTTGGATATAACTCTGTCTCAGGAAAACTCAGAAAAAAGAACAAAGAAAAATGAAGAGACCCTGAGAGTTATGTGGGACACAATTAAAAGCAAAAACTTATGAGTGATTGGCATCCCAGAACAGGGGGAGAAAACAGAAAACACAGAGAGGATCATTGAGGAACTGCTGACAGAAAACTTTCCCAATATCATGAAAGATGAAAAGATGGCCATCCAAGAAGTTCAACGAACCCCATATAGAAGAGACCCCAAAAGAAAATCACCAAGACATATCATACTCACACTCGCCAAAACTAAAGACAAACAAAGAATCCTGAGAGCAGCTCGTGAAAAACAAGAAGTCACATACAGAGGAGAAACAATAAGACTAAGCTCAGATTATTCGGCAGAAACCATGCAGGCAAGAAGGCAGTGGGATGACATATATAAAATGTTGAAAGAAAAAAATTGTCAGCCAAGAATAATATATCCTGCAAAACTCTCGTTCAAATTTGATGGTGAAATTAGGTCATTTCCAGATAAACAGAAACTAAGGGAATATGCAAAAGTCAAACCAAACTTACAAGAATTATTAAAGGGAGTTCTTCGATCTGAGGACAAACAGCTTCAACCCTCAGGCAGGACCTAGGACGCAGGATCATACGAACCAGATACCATTCTAGGAAATGAACTCTCGTGGACTATCCAAAACCAAAAGAAATACAACAGGGAATCAGAGCAATCAATCAAAGGATGACAACAACATCAAAACAATGACAGACGGAACAAACGGCATAGGTATAGAACCTTCTAAAGGAGAGGAAGGCAAGGCGATACGAAGTCAGGGTAGACTGCTTCAAACTTATAAAGATAAGGGTAAAATTCATGGTAACCACAAAGAAAGTTAACAAACCAACTCATAAAAATAAAGATGAAAAACATAAAGTCTCAGCAAAAACAAAACCTACAAAAACAAGAAATGAACACAAAATCCACAAACAAAAGTAACTCAGCACAAGAGAGTAAGAAGAACAAAGAAAACTTCAGCACCACAAAAAAAAAGCACTACAAAATGACAGCAACAAAATTCCATCTATCAATAATTACACTGAATGTAAATGGACTCAACGCACCCATAAAGAGACGGAGAGTGGCAGAATGGATAAGAAAACAGGATCCATCAATATGCTGTCTACAAGAGACACACCTTAGAAACAAAGATGTGAATTTATTAAAAATCAAAGGTTGGAAAAAAATATATCAAGCTAACAATTACCAAAAAAGAGCAGGAGTGGCAATTCTAATCTTAGATAAAATAGACTTTAAAACAAAATCTATCATAAAAGACAAAGAAGAACACTATATAATGATTAACGGGATGATCCATCATGAAGACATAACCATAATAAATATCTATGCACCCAATGACAGGGCTTCAAAATACATTAAAAGAACTCTAACAGCACTGAAAACAGAAATTGACAGTTCCACAGTAATAGTAGGAGACTTCAACACACCACTCTCAGTAAAGGACAGAACAACTAAAAAGAAACTCAGCAAAGATACAAAAGACCTAAAGAACACAATCAGCCAACTGGACCTCATAGACATATATAGAACAATCCATCCAACCACTGCAAAGTACACATTCTTTTCCAATGCACATGGAACGTTCTCCAGAATAGACCACATCTTAGGCCACAGAGCAATCCTCAACAAGATCCAAAACGCTGAGATAATTCACAGTATCTTCTCTGACCACAATGCCATCAAGGTAGAAATTAACACTAGAAGGAGCAAGGAAAAAAAATCAAACACATGGAAACTGAATAATACTCTGCTTACACATCAATGGGTAATAGAAGAAATCAGAGATGGAATTAAAAAATTCCTAGAATCAAATGAAAATGAAAACACATCATACCAAAACCTTTGGGACACAGCAAAGGCAGTCCTCAGAGGACAATTTATAGCAATAGATGCATATATCAAAAAAGAAGAAAGGGACAAAATCAAAACATTAACTACCCAACTCAAACAAATAGAAAGAGAACAGCAAAAAAAGCCTACAACCACCGGAAGAAAGGAAATAGTAAAGATCAGAGCAGAAATCAATGAAATAGAGAACAGAAAAACAATAGAAAGAATCAACAAAACCAAAAGTTGGTTCTTTGAAAGAATCAACAAAATTGACAAACCACTGGCCAGACTGACAAAAGAAAAACAGCAGAGGGCACAAATAACCCAAATAAGAAATGAAATGGGGGACATTACAACAGTCACAACCGAAATAAAAAGGATTATAACAGAATATTATGAAAAACTATATTCCAACAAATTTGAAAACCTAGAGGAAATGGATAAATTTCTAGAAACACACGGCCTACCCAAACTACAACAAAGTGATATTGAAAATCTGAACAGACCCATAACAGGAGAAGAGATTGAAAAGGTAATAAATAAAACTCCCAACCAAAAAAAGCCCTGGCCCAGATGGCTTCCCTGGAGAATTCTACAAAACATTTACAGAAGAGCTTGTACCAGTTCTACTCAAGCTATTTCGGAGCATAGAAGAGGAAGCAACACTTCCAAATTCATTCTATGAAGTCAGCATAACACTGATACCAAAACCAGGCAAAGACGTCACAAAAAAAGAAAATTACAGACCAATATCTCTCATGAATATAGATGCAAAAATTCTGAACAAAATTCTAGCCAATAGAATTCAGTATCATATCAAAAAAATAATACACCACGACCAAGTGGGATTCATACCAGGTATGCAAGGATGGTTTAACATTAGAAAATCCATCAACATAATTCACCACATAAATAAAAGGAAGGAAAAAAAATCACACGATCATCTCAATTGACGCAGAAAAGGCATTTGACAAAGTCCAACACCCATTCCTGATAAAAGCTCTCAATAAAATAGATATAGAAGGGAAATTTCTCAACATAATAAAGGGCATCTATGCAAAACAAATAGCCAACATCATTCTTAATGGAGAGAGGCTGAAAACATTCCCCTTGAAAACAGGAACAACACAAGGATGCCCTTTATCACCACTCCTATTTAACATTGTGCTGGAAGTTCTAGCTAGAGCAATAAGGCAAGAGAAAGAAATAAAGGGCATCCAAATTGGTAATGAAGAAGTTAAACTCTCCCTGTTTGCAGATGATATGATACTATACATAGAAAACCCTAAAGACTCCACGAGAAATCTACTGGAACTAATAGAAAGATTCAGCAGAGTAGCAGGATACAAGATAAACATTCAAAAATCAGTTAGATTCCTATACACCAGTAAAGAGAACGATGAAAAGGAGATCAGGAAATCAATACCATTTTCAATAGCCCCTAAAAAGATAAAATACTTAGGAATAAATCTGGCCAGGAATGTAAAAGACCTATACAAAGAAAACTACAAAACACTGCTGCATGAAACCCAAAGGGATCTACATAAATGGAAAAACATACCATGCTCATGGATAGGCAGACTCAACGTTGTGAAAATGGCAATTCTACCTAAAGCAATTTACAAATACAATGCAATCCCGATCCAAATACCAAAAACATTCTTCAAAGAGATGGAAAAACTAAACATTAACTTTATATGGAAAGGGAAGAAGCCCCGAATAAGTAAAGCACTACTGAAGAAGAAGAATAAAGTTGGAGGACTCACACTACCTGACTTGAGAACCTACTATACAGCTACAGTAGTCAAAACAGCCTGGTACTGGTACAACAACAGAGACATTGACCAATGGAACAGAATTGAGAACCCAGATATAAATCCATCTACCTACAGTCACCTGATTTTTGACAAGGGCCCAAAGTCCATCAAATGGGGAAAAGACAGTCTTTTTAACAAATGGTGCTGGCAAAACTGGATATCCATCTGCAAAAACTGAAACAGGACCCATACCTCACGCCGTACACAAAAACTACTTCAAAATGGATCAAAGACCTGAATATAAAGCCTAAAACTATAAAGTTCATAGAAGAAAAAACAGGACCAACACTTCAGGCCTTAATACATGGCATTAACAGGTTACAAACCATAAACATCAACACACAAAACCCAACAGATAAACTAGATAACTGGGATCTTCTAAAAATCAAACACCTATGCTCTTCAAAAGACTTCACCAAAAGAGTCAAAAGAGAACCTACAGACTGGGAAAAAATTTTTGGACAGTACAAGTCAGACAAAATTCTAATCTCCATAATCTACAAGAAAATCCAACACCTCTACAACAAAAAGACAAACAATCCTATCAAAAAATGGGCAAAGGAAATGAACAGACACTTCACCAAAGAAGACATTCAAATGGCCAACAGACACATGAGGAAATGCTCGTGTTCACTAGCCATTAGAGAAATGCAAATTAAAACCACAATGAGATACCATCTCACCCCGGCATTACTGGCACGAATCAAAAATACTGGAAATAACAAATGTTGGAGGGGCTGCGGGGAGATGGGAACTCTTATACACTGCTGGTGGGAATTCAAAATGATACAACCATTTTGGAAAATGATATGGCGTTTCCTCAGAAAGCTAGAAATAGACATACCATTCGATCCAGCAATCCCACTCCCAGGAATATATCCTAGAGAAATAAGAGTCGTCACTCGAATAGACATATGCACACCTATGTTCATGGCAGCATTGTTCACAATAGCAAAACGATGGAAACAATGTAGGTGCCCATCAACAGATGAATGGATAAACAAACTATGGTACATACACACAATGGAGTACTATGCAACGAGAAAGAACAACAATGAATCTGTGAACCATCTCATAACATGGATGAAACTGAAGGACATTATGCTGAGTGAAATAAGTCAATCACAAAAGGACAAATATTGTATGAGACCTCTATTGTAAAAACCCATGAAAAAATTCACATGCAAAATGTAACAATCCTTGTTGGTTACCAGGGATGGAGGGGAGGCGGGGGGGAAATACTAAATAGGCAATAGATAAGTGGTATCTTGGGTAAAGGGTGAGACAGTACACAGTACAAGGGAAACTAACACAACCTGCACAAGGAAAGGTCATGGAGGCCCCATGGACACATCCAAACTCCCCGAGGGACTGAGCTGTTGGACGGAGGGCTCTGGGGACCATGGTCTCGGGGAACATCTAGCTCAATTGGCATAACACTACTTATAAAGATAATGCTCTACATTCTACCTTGGTGAGTAGTGTCTGGGGTCTTAAAAGCCTATGAGCGGCCATCTAAGATACTCCACTGGTCTCATCCCTTCGGGAGCAAGGGAGAATGAAGAGAACAGGATACAACGAAAAGATTAGTCCAAAGGACTAATTGACCACAGCTACCAAGACCTCCACCGGACTGAGTCCAGTACAGCTAGATGGTGTCTGGCTACCACCGCTGACTGCTCTGACCAGGATCACAACAGAGGGTTCTGGACAGAGCTGGAGAAGGATGTAGAGCATAATTCTAACTTCCCCCCCCCCAAAAAAAAGACCAGATTTACTGGCCTAAAGGAGACTGGAGAAACCTCAAGAGTGTGGCCCCCAGACACCCTTTCAGCTCAGAGGTGAAGTTACCTTCGAGGTTCACTGTTCAGCCTGGGAGTGGACAGCCCAGTAAAACTAAATGAGACTAACGAGGTACAGGAGTCCAGTGACAAGGGCCAGAAGGCAGAGAGGGAGTAGGAAGCTGATGATAAGGAACACAAGTTGAGTAAGGATACTGTTGATGTGTTGTGAGATTGTTAACCACTGTTATAGGGCAACATTTGTAGTAACTGTTAAATGGGAGGCTATTTTGTCCCGTAAGCCTTCATCTTGGGTGAGAATGGCAGCACAATTGGAAGAGCATAGTCAACGTCACTCAAATGTGTAAGTAAAACGTTTTGAAATGGTGTATCTTTGGCTATGTGTATTTTCACCAAAAAAAAAAAAAGCTGAGAATTCAGAGGGTTAAAATGTTGTGGGGATGTTAACCAAAGTCAAAAAACAGCATGTGTACTACTGTCACATGAGAAACTGTTTGTTCTGTAAGCCTTCACCTGAATTACAATAAAATATTTTAAAAAATAAAAAGTAAAAAAATTTAAAAAATAACAACCAAAAAAAATTACCTATATAGTAAAAGACACATGAATGAGAAGAAGGGGGAGAAAAAGGAAGAGGAAGAGAAGGACAAGGAGGAGAAAAAGACTCAAAGATAGAAAATAGAAAATAATATAGAAGAAATAGGCAAAACATATCAGTATGGCAATAAATGAAAAGATGTTAAAAGAAAATCTCTAGTACTGAACAATTAAACTAAAATCATATGTTGTTTATAAGAATCACACGAAAATATGACATGTTTAAAATTTTAAGAATGGAAAAGATATATCAAACACAAAAGAAATGCCAAGATAGTAATTTAACCTAAGAATTCTGTGTTGCCTTTTCAGTCCAGAAAAAGGAAAATGCATTCACTACGTTTATATGAAGTATACTTGTAGCCCCCGACTTACAATGTATCTGAGTCATGACAAACCGCACTTAGGACTATAGTTTTTTTGTGTATGTGCTTCTTGTTAGTAATATGTGCTACATATAATGTTGCAGCATGTAATTTGCAGATGTTATCTTTTTTATACCTATCCCCAAAGATAAATAATAATAGGATTTATGAAGATACTGATAATAAAAGGCAATAATAATGAAACTAAAAAAAAAAGAGGTATTCAGCTTACGTCAGAACCAACTTACAATGGAGTTGTCGGAATGGAATCCCATCATAAACTGGGCACTATAGGTATATGTAAAATTGCTTAATATTAAGTTCAAAGACAGGGAAGTTCCTTGGGCAGAAAAGCATTAATTCTGCAGAACTGGTTTGCTCAAACCCTGCACATTCCAAAGAAAGGCCTGTCTTCTGGACTGGCCCATGTCCAACTCCTGGAAGATAATCTCTGAGCCCTTAGAATATTCTGCCTGATAAGAGTATTTTTATATGCCTGAAACCTTGTATCATACCATACCAGTTTCACCAGACAAGTTTATCCTAACAATGTAATTTATGGTGAACATTTGTTTTTGGTCTCTGGGGGCTAGAGTCTGAGTAACTAAGGTCAGTCACTGCTTGTCTATGTGACTGATCCCCAATAAAAAGCCTGGATTCCAAGGCTCAGGTGAGCTCCTCCGGTTGACAGCACTTCCCAGGTGTTATTACACATTGTTGCTGGAAGAATTAAATGCATCCCTGTGCATCTCCTACAGGAGGGGGACACCACAAAGCTCACTTGGAACCTTGCATCTGGTTTCTCCTAGACGTCACTCTGTGTGCCTTTTCCCCTTGTTCTTTTCAATCTGTATCCTTTTGCTGTAATAAACTGTAACTATGAGTATGACAGCTTTTCTGAGTCCTGAGTCCTTCAGGAAAATCATCAAGTCTGAGGCTGATCTTGAAGACTCCCCAACACAACTGACAACACAGAATGACCCTGACTCACAGAAATATGGAGAAACCATTGTTTGTGAAAGGATGAGAGGGCAAGGGATGATGACGTTTCATTACTGAATGGCTATCAAGTCATCCACAGTATCAGACTGGAAGTAAAAATTACCAATGGAATTTAGAAATGATAGATTCACTCCCAAGAAGCTGGCTCATTGGATACATGAGGGAATGTAAAATAATGAGAAATAAGCTAAAAATGAAATCTCTTCCTTATTTTTATCAATAACAACTAAAATGAAAGTAGGGCAGAGTGCTGAGATGGACCCTGGTGCTGTGCTAAGCTCACATTTCAACCAGTCTGAGCTGCTACCACTAGCCTCAGGGCTGCTACCAAAGAGACAAATTATGCTGGAACAACAAATAGAATCTCTTTTATTCTGGTCACCAAGAAAGTAGTCCATGTGGCAAGGGGACAAAACCAAGAAACCACTGAAGCAAATGTGAAGGAGTTGCCTTATTTTGTGGATCAATATCATCAGCTTCCTGAAGAATTTTACGAAATAGATGTGAGAGTGACTAACTTAGGAGCAGTCCCTTTGATTTTGAGTGCTACAGAATGCAGGAGCATGCTGGGGTTGATGCAGGACCCACAGCTCACCATTGAACAATCACAGATGGCTGTAAGTTTCCCCAGGGAGAAGGCCCAACGCATAGATGAAAAGTAGACTACATTGGGCCACTAATACTAGTCTCTAGGGGGTTATAAATGAGTCCGAACGAAAATAGATACTTACTCTGGACTGGGCTTTTCATACATGGTGGTAGATGCAAATGCAAAACACTGTAAGAGGACTGGAACGGAGCTACCTTACCAATTAGGTCCTCCAAGCTACATTTCTTCAGATCAAGGAACACATTTTACAGCCCATAACATGAGTACAATTTAATGATAATTCTCAAAATGTAGCAATGGCTTCTAAATTTGCATTTTTAGAGTTTCATATAGTTTTTGATGAATACTTACATAACTATGATAAAGGAATGATATACTATTTTATTAACTTGAGCACCTGCTTCATTTTCACATAATTCTTCATTCGCTTGCTCTCTATATTCTTCTTTAAACCCTCACAAATTGCTTGATGTCTAGACAAGTAGCACCCGGCAATATATAAAAATCTATAATGATGATGAACATGATAATGTGATGATAATGGCTGCTACATAGATTAAAAAGTATATCTAGCTAGTTAAAAACTTAATTTCCATTTCATTATAAAAGAGTATCTAGGAACAATAAGAAGAAAAATTAACAGGGAAATTAATTACAGGGACTTTTAAAAAGAAGATTCGAAAGGAAGGTGGGAGGGGAAGCAAAGAAAGAAATCACTTAACAAAACCATTCAGTGAAACCTGTAATAGGAAATAGGAAATGCTCAAGGCATTGATGCAGCAGCAATTATATTCATATCTCCCATTAACTTTCTAGTTGATGCCTCAGGGAGTTTAAACTCACATTTCTTGGGGATATCATTTTTGATGGTTGGTTTACTTATCATCTTGTCCCTTTTTAGAATTATTAAACTTTCTATCAATGGCATTAAAACACAATATCTAACATGGACAAGAAATTTCTTATAGTAAGAATTTGGTTGTTTTGTGGATGGATTTATTGAGCATTTTTATTTTTGTTGGGCATGGAGGAGCTGAATGGAGTTTGTCATTTTACATTAATTCATTAATGACAGATGAGCATTCCTTTATATTCCATAAATACACTCTCCCCTCCAATCCAATTCATACATCTTTCTCATAAAGTTTAGTACCATGGTAGTAACGGAAGAAATATTAGAAAAACTGCAGGTCTCGCCTAGGCTAAGAGCATCCAGGGATTCACGTAGGCATTCTGTGTTAAGGATCAAAGAGATTAGAGATTGTTGAATTTCCTCATTTTGATACAGGAGAAGCATCAAGTCCACTGAGACTCACACAATGGACTTGAAGGTGGTTAGCTGCAGATCTAGAATAAAACCACAATCTTCCCACAGCATTGTTTTTGCAACTCCCAACTCTTTCTACATTTCTTGATCCATCATATTATATGCTGAACTGGAAACCAATCCCTTCAGTAAATATCTTCCTTGTCATATTTTGCCATTGATTCCTACTGCCTTAGTTTCCTAGGGCTGCCGTAACAAAATATCACAAAGTAGTTGGCTTTAAAGAACAGAAATTTATTGTCTCACTGTTCTGCAGGCTAGAAGACCAAATCAAGGGTATCAGCTATACTGGTTTCTTCTGAGGGGTCTGAGATAGAAACTGTTCCATCCCTCTCTCCAAGCTTCTGATAGTTCCTGGAAATCCTTGGCATTCCTTGGCTTGTAGCTGCATTTGCCTCCATCGACATATGGCCCTCCTTCTTCTGTCTTCCTGTCTCTGTGTATCTTCTCCTCTTTTACAAGTAATATTGAATGAGGACCCACCCTGCTCCAGTATATGATTTTCGTGTTAACCTTCAAAGACTCTATTTCCAAACAAGATCACATTCACAGGTACAGAGGTTAAGACCTCAACATATCTTTCTGGAGGACACAATTCAGTGCATAACACCCATTAAGTGGGAGACTTAAACAACAGACAATGCTTAGTTTTACGCCTTTGTTCATTCTTTCTAGTGGCTAGAAAAGAGTACTAGAAGAGAGCATCAGTGAGCATCCTAAGAGATATCCAGGAGGGAACAAGACAGATGTGGGGACTGAAGAAAGGAAGGTACCACATACTTAAAGGATAAATATCCTCAAAATACAGATGTTTTCACATCCCAGTTAGTGATCTACAGCAAACATGTGAAAAATATCCAAGTTCTCACGTCCTCACTACCAAACTTAACTATGTTAAAAATCACAACAGTCCCATAATCAGAGGGTGGCCAGGTTTGCTGGAAATAAGACAATCAAGGGGCAAGATGATGTAACTTCAGCTATTTTCTAGTTAGTGGCCCAGATCCCTGGTGGTGCAGTGGTTAAGAGCGTGGCTGCTAAACAAAAGGTTGGCAGTTCGAATCCACCAGGCATTCCTTGGAAACCAAATGGAGCAGTTCTACTCTATCCTATAGGGTCACTATGAGTCGGAATTGACTTGACAGCAATGGGTTAGTCAGTGGACCACTGACAAGCAAAATGCAATCTCTGTGATGAAAGCGATGAAGTTCATAGAAAGCAAAGATGCTGTAATGCAGGTGGAAAAGAGTTAAGGAAAATTCACAGAAGGTTGCCAAAGACACATCTACTTTAGAAAGTCTAAGTAAAGCTTTTGTTCAAAGTCTCAAAATACGTGGATAGGAAATAAACGTAAAGAAACCAAAATTACACCTTTAGACTAGGCAGAGCCAACATGGCACTATAGACAGAAGCACCATGCCGTCCCTCTACAGCAAAGACCCGAAAAACTAAGTAAGATACAAACGTCAATTCTGGAACCCTAAGCGTCAAAAGAAGGGATAAAGAACTTGGTCAAGAACCAAATGGAATAAGAAACTGACAGAGAACAGAGAACGAAGAGAGCCACAGAGTGGAAGTCCCCTACTAGCTAAGGCGGCACGGATTCGCCATCTTGGACCTCAGCCACAAAGAATGGTGGACAGGGAGTAAGGGAAGCCAACTTCATGGAGCCCTCAACAGGAGACAGAGCACCTGGTAACCAGAGATACACACTTTCCCAACCCCTAACCTTCTTCCCTCTAATCAGCCTCCACTGCTTTCCAACATTCCAATGGGCCATGGTTGCTCAGCCAGAGAGACACGAGCTCACTGCCACCTAGGTCCTCCGGCCCCCACTAGCCAGCTCCTTCAGTGCCATTTTTGTTGTTTTTGCTTTGTTTTGTTTGTTTTTTCTCTCTCTCGCTTCTTTCCATTCCTTTCTCCCAACCAGCTAGCACCAGGTGCCATCCTCTCACCTTCTTGATGGGCTGTGCCACACTTCTTGGCTAGAGAGCTACCAGCACATGGCGGCCTCCCTGGGTCTTCACTACCCTACCAGCAGGCTCCCTCAGTGCCATTTTTGTTTGTTTGTTTGTTTGTTTGTTTCTTGTCTCTCTCTCTCTCTCCCTTCCTTTTCTTTCTCTTGCCCACCTGGCCCCATGTGCCATCCCCACACCTTCTTGACGGGCTGTGCCACACCACTCAGCTAGAGAGCCACTGGTACATGGCCTCCCCAGGTCCATACCACCCCACCAACAGGCTCCCTCAGTGCCATTTTCTCTTTCTTTTTCTTTTTTTCAGTGTCTGCTGCCTTCATCCCTTTGTGATGGGCTGTACTGCACTGCCCAGCAAGAAAGACATCAGCTGGCCACCACCCCAATTCTGCCCCCTCAATGGCCAGCTCCCCCAGCACCATATTTTTTTCCTTCTTTCTCTTCTTTCCTTTCCTTTCTCCTACCCACCTAGCTCCATGCACTGCCTGTACCTTTTCTCAACAGGATGAGCCACACCACTCAGCTAGAGAGCCACCAGCACGTGGCCTCACCAGGTCTGCCTTGACCCCACCCGCGAAATCCTACCATGCTGCCATTTTATTTACTTTTCTTTTTTTCCCCCCTGTTTCTCTATTTTCTTTCTATCACCCACTTAGCTTCACATAACACAGTCTCTCCTTTCCTTCCTGCCTATCCGCATGGGCATGGTGTGCTGCAGTCCTGCCCCCAAGTGGCACAAGCATGGACTGTCAGACCCCACCTTGCACTGCCCCCTGGCACCCACCCCGTTGGTCCAGTACATACCACAAATGACCCATCACTGCACCTCCCCCAAGCTTGACATGCACTGCTGCACCATAACTGTCCAACCAGCCCTGCCCCCCTGAACAAGGTGGTGAGAAGTATGGTCCCCACAGAAGAGTAAGCAACAAAGCATGCACAGCCTGCCAGTCCAGAAATAACCAAATAAAACAAAAAAATGACAAAACAAATTCAACAAGCAATAAATGGAGAAAATAATTCTTGAATGTCCTAAAGACAGCAGACAATACCAAAACATATGAAATAAAAGGAAAGGATGGCTCCAGAAAGTAACCAAAATAAAACACCAGATGACCTTCCGGTAGAAGAAAAGGCATTGGAACAACCTGAGAGGGAATTCAAAACTCTAACATTCAGGGTTCTCCAAGATATGAAGGAAAACGCAGACAAAAATAAGGAAAAAGTAGACAAAATCATGGAAAATACCGACAAAATCAGGGAAAAGACACACAAAACAATGGAATAACTCAGGAAAATACTACAGGAACAAAATGTCAAAATAAACACACAGCTAGAAATCATACAAAAACAGCAATTAGAGATACAAAAGATAAATAACAAGATTCCAGAAATGGACAGAGCAATAGAAGGTTTTAGGAGCAAAATTGAAACAATGGAGGACAGGATCAGTGAAATTGAAGACAAATCCTTGGATACAACTTTGTTTGAGGAAAAGTCAGAGAAGAGAATGAAAAAAAAATAAGAAACCCTGAGAACGATGTGGGATACCAAAAGCAAAAAATCTGTGTGTGATCGCAGTTCCAGAAAAAGCAGATAAAATGGAAAACACAGAGAGGATTATTGAAGAATTGCTGACAGAAAACTTCCCTAACATAATGAAAGATGAAAAGCTGACTATCCAAGAAGCTCAATGAACACCATGTAGGAGACAGCCAAAAGAAAATCACCAAGGCATATCATAATCACACTCAATAAAACCAAAGGCAAAGAAAGGATCCTGACAGCAGCTCAAGAAAAATGAAAAGTCACATACAAAGGGGAAACAATAAGACTAAGCGCTGATTACTCAGCAGAAACCAGGAAGACAAGAAGGCAATGGGACATATATAAAACCTAGAAAGAAAAAATTTTCCAACCAAGAATAATATATCCTGCAAAACTCTCACTAAAATATGATGGCAAAAATAGGACATTTCCAGATAAACAGAAATTAAGGGAATATGTAAAAACCAAACCAAACTTAAAAATTATTAAAAGGAGTCCTTCAGTTAGAGAACCAACAACATCAGACAACCTGAATCTAGGACACAAAACAGCATCAGCCAGATACCAAACTAGGTAGGTAGTGAACTCTCAAGGATAAAACAGAAATTAAGATTTACCACAGGGAACCAGAGAGGTCAATCTATAAATGACAACAATGTTAGAACAATAAAAAAGGGAATAAATGGTGTAGGTACAGAACTTTCAAATGGAGAGGAAGTCAAGACAATATCAAGTAATAAATTCAAGGTAATCACAAAGAAAGTTAACAAACCTACTCATCAAAATAAACAAGAAAAACATAAAGTCCCAGTAAACACAAAATCTACAAAAACAAGAGAAATGGAAAAAAAAATCCACAAACAAAAGGAATTCAGCACAGGAGAGTAAGAGGAACAAAGAAAATGTCAGTATGACAAAAAAAAAAAGCACTACAAAATGACAGCAATAAACTCACACCTATCAATAATCACACTGAATATAAATGTCTTAAATGCACCCATAAAGAGACAGAGAGTGACAGAATAGATTAAAAACAGGACCTATCAATATGCTGTCTACAAGAGACAGACCTCAGAAACAAAGGCGTGAATATATCGAGAGTCGAAGGATGGAAAAAAATATATCAAGCAAACAGTGACCAAAAAAGAGCAGAAGTGGAAATACTAATCTCAGATAAAAATAAACTTTAAAACAACAGCCACCATAAAAGACAAGGAAGGATATTATATAATGATTAAAGGGACAATCCACCATGAGGACATAACCATAATAAATATCTATGCACCAAATGAGAGGGCTCCAAAATACATAAAACAAACTCTAACAGCACTAAAAAGAGAAATTGACAGCTCCACAATAATGTAGAAGACTTCAACATACCACTCTCAGTAAATGACAGAATATCTAGAAAGATACTCAACAAAGATACAGAAGATCTAAAGGCCACAATCAACCAACTTGACCACACAGACATATATAGAACATTCCACCCAACAGCACCAAAGTACACATTCTTTTTCAGTGCACATGAAACATTCTCCAGAATAGACCACTTCTTAGGTCACAATGCAACCCTCAACAAAATCCAAAACACTGAGATAATACAAAGTATCTTCTCTGATCACAATGCCATCAAAGTCGAAATTAACAACAGGAAGAGCAAGGAAAAAAAAATCACATACATGGAAACTGAATAACACCTTGCTTAAAAACCAGTGGGTAATAGAAGAAATAAAACAAGGGATCAAAAAATTCCTAGAGAATGAAAACACAGCATACCAAAACTTTTGGAACACAGCAAAGACAGTGCTCACAGGTCAATTTATAGCAATAGATGCACATATCAAAAAAGAAGAAAAGGACAAAACAAAAATGTTAGCTATACAACTTGAACAAATAGAAAGAGAACAGCAAAAGAAGTTCACAGCCACCAGAAGCAAGGAAATAATATAGGGCAGAAATAAATGAAATAGGGAATAGAAAAAGAATAGAATCAACAAAATCATAAGCTGATTCTTTGAAAGGATCGACAAAATCAAAAAACCCTTGGACAAATTGACCAAAAAAAACAAAAACCAGAAGACATGAATAAACAAAATAAGAAATGAAACGGTGACATTACAACCGACTCAACTGAAATAAAAAGGATCATAACAGAGTACTACGAAAAACTATACTCCAACAAATTTGAAAACCTAGAGGAAATGGACAAATCTAGAAACACACTAACTAACTAAACAAACACAAACGAAGGTCAAAAATCTGAACAGAACCATAACAAGAGAAGAAATTGAAAAGGTAATTTAAAAAAAAGCTCATCACAAAAAAAAAAAAAAAAAAAAAAACTGGGCCCAGATGGCTTCACTGAAGAATTCTACCAAACTTTCAGAGAAGAGCTCGCACAAAAAAAAAAAAAAAAAAAAAAAAACCTGTTGCCGTTAAGTCGATTTTGACTTGTAGCGACCCTACTCAAACTATTTCAGAATATAGAAAAAGAAGGGATACTTCTGAATTCATTGTATGAAGCCAGCATAACCTTGATACCAAAATCACACATAGACACCACAGAAAAAATTACAGATAAATATCTCTCAAGAATATAGGTGCCAACAGAATTGAGGATTATATATATTAAAAAAAAAAAAAAATACACCTCGACCAAGTGGAATTTATACCAGGTATGCAAGAAGAATGGTTCAACATTAGAAAATCAATCAACATGATCCACCACATAAATAAAATAATCACATGATCATCTCAGTTGACACACAAGAGGCATTCAATAAAGTCCAACACCCATTCCTGACAAAAAAGCTCAATAAAATAGGTATAGAGGGGAAATTCTTCAAATAATAAATGGCATCTATACAAAACCAACAGCCAACATCATTCTTAACAGAGAGACGATGAAAACATTCCCCATGAGAATAGGAAGATGACAAGGATGCCCTTTATCACCACTCCTGTTTAACATTTGCTGGAACTCCTAGCTAGAGCAATAAGGTAAGAAAAAGAAATAAAAAGCATCCAAATTGGTAACGAAGACATAAAACTGTCCCTATTTGCAGATGATATGATACTATACATAAAGAACCCAAAAGACTCCACAAGAAAACTACTGGAACTAATAGAAAGATTCAGCAGAGTAGCAGGATACGAAACCAACATACAAAAATCAGTTGGATTCCTATACACCAGTAAAGAGAACTATGAAAAGGAAATCAGGAAAACAATACCACTTATAATGGTCCCTAAAAAAATAAAATACCTAGGAATAAATCTAACCAGGGATATAAGAGACCTATACAAAGTAAACTACAAAATACTAATGCAAGAAACAAAAAAAGACCTACATAAATGGGCAAACATATCATGCTCGTGGATAGGTAGACTCAACAGTGTGAAAAAGTTAATTCTACCCAAAGCAATATACAAATACAATGTAATCCCAATCCAAACACCAACAACATTCTTTAAAGAGATGGGAAAACTAATCATTTATATGAAAAGGAAAGAGGCCCTGGATAAGTAAAGCACTATTGAAAAAAAAAGAATAAAGTAGGAGAACTTGCACTACCTGACCTCAGAATCTACTATACAGCCACGGTAGTCAAAACAGCCTAGAACTGGTACAACAACAGACACATTGACCAGATGTAAATCCATCTACCTACGGGCACCTGATCTTCAACAAAGACCCAAAGTCCATCAAATGGGGAAAAGACAATCTTTTTAACAAATGGTGCTGGCAAATCTGGATGTCCATCTGTAAAATAATGAAACAGGACCCATACCTCACACCATACACAAAAACTAACTCAAAATGGATCAAAGACCTAAGTATAAAACCAAAAACTATAAAGATCATAGAAGAAAAAATAGGGTCAATGTTAGAGGCCCTAATACACAGCATAAATAGGATACTAACCAGAACTAACAATACACAAACACCAAAAGATAAGCTAGATAACTGGGATCTTCTAAAAATTAAACACTTATGCTCATCAAAAGAGTTCACCAAAAGAATAAAAAGAGAACCTATAGAGTGAGAAAAATTTTTGGCTATGACAAATCTGCCAAAGGTCTAATCTCTAAAAATTATAGGCAAATCCAACAGCTCTACAATAAAAAGACAAATAATCCAATTTAAAAATCGGCAAAGTTTATGAACAGACAATTCACCAAAGAAGACATTCAAGTGGCTAACAGACACATGAGGAAATACTCACAATCACTAGCCATTAGAGAAAAGCAAATCAAAACTACAATGAGACACCACCTCTCCCTGAAATTACTGGCATGAATTAAAAAAAATAGAAAATAATAAATGTTGGAGAGGCTGAGGGGAGCTTGGAAATCTTATGCACTGCTGGTAGGAATGCAAAATGGTACAACCATTTTGAAAAACGATATGCCACTTCCTTAAGAAGCTAGAAATAGAAATATCCTAGGATCAAGCTATCCCACTCCTAGTAATATATCCTAGAGAAATAAGAGCCTTCACGTGAATAGACATATGCACACACATGTTCATTGCAGCATTATTCACATTAGCAAAAATATGGAAACAACCTAAGTGCCCATCAACAGATGAATGGATAAACATACTATGGTACATACACACAATGGAATACTACTCAATGATAAAGAACAATCATGAATCTGTGAAATATCTCACAACATGGATGAATCTGGAGGGCATTATGCTGAGTGAAATAAGTCAATCACAAAAGAACAAATACTGTATGAGACCACTATTATAAAAAATCATGAAAAGATTTGCACAAGATAAGAAAAAATCTTTGATGGTTATGAGGGAGGAGAGGGATGGGGACGAAAAAACACTAAACAGACAATAGATAAGTGGTGACTTTGGTGAAGGGTAAGACAGTACACAATACTGGGTAAGCCAGCACAACTTGACGAAGGCAAGGTCATGAAGGCTTCACAAATACATCCAAACTCCCTGAGGGACCGAATTACTGGGCTTAGGGCTGGGGACCATCTAGCTCAACTGGCATAATATAGTTTACAAAGAAAATGTTCTACATTCTACATTCTACTTTGGTGAGTAGTGTCTGGCATCTTAAAAGCTACTCCAAGATACTCCATTGGTCCCACCCCATGTGGAGCAAGGGAGAATGAAGAAAACCAAAGACACAAGGGAAAGATTATTCCAAAGGACTAATGGACCACAACTACCACAACCTCCACCAGACTGTTGTTGTTAGGTGCCATCAAGTATGTTCCAACTCATAGTGATGCTATGTACAACAGAACAAAACACTGCCTTGTCCTGCGCCATACTCACAATCGTTGCTATGCTTAAACCCATTGCTGCAGACACTGTGTCAATCCATCTCATTGAGGGTCTTCCTGTTTTTCTGACCCTCTACTTTACCAAGCATGATGTCCTTCTCCAGGGACTGATCCCCCCGATAACATGTCCAAAGTACATGAGACATCAATTACCGCCCTGACAGGGAACACAACAGAGAGTCCCTGACAGAGAAGGAGAATAGTGGGGTGAAGAACTCAAACTCTAGTAAAAAGACCAGACTTAATGGTCTGACTGTGACTGAAGGGCCCTCAGACTCTCTGTTAGCCCAAAACTAAAATCATACCCAAGCCAGTTCTTCAGACAAAATTTAGACTGGACTATGGAACATAAAATGATACTCATGAAGAGTGTGCTTCTTAGCTCAAGTAGATACATGAGACTAAATGGGCAGCTCCTGTCTAGAGGTGAGATGAGAAGGCAGAGAGGGTCAGGAGCTGGTTGAAAAGAAAAGGAAATCTGGGGTAGAAAGGAGGAGTGTGCTGTCATAATACAGGGAGAGCAACTAGGGTCACATAACAATGTATATATAAATTTTTGTATGAGAGACTAACTTGAATTATAAACTTTCACTTAAAGCACAACAATAAATAAAATACAACACATTCCAGAAAAAAAAAAAGTACATGAGAACATAGTATCGCATTCTTGCTTCTAAGGAGCATTCTGGTTGTACTTGTTCAAAGACAGATTTGTTCGTTCTTTTGGCAGTCCAGGGTATATTCAGTATTCTTTGCCAACGCCGCAATTCAAAGGCGTCAATTCCTCTTCAGTCTTCCTTATTCATTGTCCAGTTTTCGCATGCATATGAGGCAATTGAAAACATCATGGCTTGGCTCAGGCGCACCATAGTCTTCAAGATGACTTCTTTGCTTTTCAACACTTTGAAGAGGTCTTTTGTAGCAGATTTGCCCAATGCAATGCATCTTTTGATTTCTTCACTGCTGCTTCAATGGGTGTCGATTGTGGATCAAAGTAAAATGAAATCCTTGACAACTTCAATCTTTTCTCTGTTTATCATGATGTTGCTTATTGGTCCAGTTGTGAGGAATTTTGTTTTATGTTGAGGTGGAATCCATACTGAAGGCTGTAGTCTTTGATCTTCATCAGTAAGTGCTTTAAGTCCTCTTCACTTTCAGCAAGCAAGGTTGTGTCATCTGCATATCACAGGTTGTTAATGAGTCTTCCTCCAATCCTGATGCCCTGATCTTCTTCATACAGTCCAGCCTCTCAGATTATTTGCTCAGCATACAGATTGAATAGGTATGGTGAAAGGATGCAACTCTGAGGCACACCTTTCCTGATTTTAAACCATGCACTATTCCCTTAGTGTTCAAATGACTGCCTCTTGGTCTATGTACAGGTTCCTCATGAGCACAGTTACATGTTCTGGAATTCCCATTCTTTGTAATGTTATCCACAATATGTTATGATCCACCCAGTCAAATGCCTTTGTGTAGTCAATAAAACAGGTAAACATCTTTCTGGTATTCTCTGCTTTCAGCCAAGATCCATCTAACATCAGCAATGATATCTCTGTTTCCGTGTCCTCTTCTGTATCCGGTTTGAATTTCTGGCAGTTTCTGCTAATATACTGCTGCAGCCACTTTTGAATGAGTCCAGACTGAGTCCAGCGCATCTAGATGGTGCCGGCTATAACCACCGACTGCTCTGACAGGGATCACAATAGGAGGGCCTGGACAGAGCTGGATAAAAATGTAGACCAAAATTCAAACTCACAAAAAGACCAGACCTGTTAGTCTTACAGAGACTGGAGAAATCCTGAGATTATGACTGCCAGACACCCTTTTAACTCAGTACTGAAGTCACTCCTGAGGTTCACCCTTCAGCCACAGATTAGACAGGCTTATGAAACAAAAGGAGACTAAATGGGCACACCAGCAGGGGCAAGGACGAGAAGGTAGGAGAGGACACGAAAGCTAGTAATGGGGAGCCCAAAGTCAAGGAGAGAATATTGATGTATTGTGGGGTTGGCAATCAAAGTCACAAAACAATGTGTATTAATTGTTTAACGAGAAACTAATTTGCTCTGTAAATCTTCATCTAAAGCACAATTTAAAAAAAAAATCCACTTTTATAATTCTGACCAGGATTTGATATTTATGACAAAAGTGAAAATTATTAAAATATAAGAATAATTGCTTATTATATTCCATTTCTATCTTCTGATTCATTTGGTTTTCTTATCTGTACTCACAAACACTAAGTTTAGTTAGAATACAATTCAAGGACATTGCTTTATTGTAAAAAGACTCAAATATGAAACTAATCTTTTTAGGGGCACCATCTGTGGAATTATGGTGTTGGTGAAGAATATTGAATATACCATGGACTGCCAGAAGAATGAACAAATCTGTCTTGGAAGAAGTACAGCCAGAATGCTCCTTAGAAGCGAGGATGATGAGACTTCATTTTACATACTTTGGACATGTTATCAGGAGGGACCAGTCCCTGGAGAAGGACATCTTGCTTGGTAAAGTAGAGGGTCAGTGAAAAAGAGCAAGACCCTCAAGGAGATGGACTGACACAGTGGCTACAACAATGGGCTCAAACATAGCAGTGATTGTTAGGATGGCACAGGACCGGGCAGTGACTCCTTCTTTTGTGTACAGGGTCGCTATGAGTCAGAACCAACTCAGCGGCACCTAACAACAACATCTGTTGTTCACAACACTTTAAATGAAGGAGATTTCAGTTGCTAAATATTCCACAGAAACATATGAAGAGAATTCAAAGGGTCTGAACTTCCAAGAAAATATAACATCCCCTAAGCATGAAATGAAACCTTTTCTTCAAAGTGTTTGCAATAACAAAGAAGTATTTAATTATATTTGATATACATAAATCGTTTCTGGAAAAGCAAAATAACACATGAATTAGATTAATCTTTCTGTAAAGCAAGTGGAATGACGAAAGTTGGTGATATTATTTATAATGATGTAAAGATAGAAAAAAATGAAGGTAAAGCAACTTGCCCCAAATCAAATGATTCTGAAAAGGCTAATTGATTTGTTCCCCCTTGTTGAAGATACAAATGAGTCAATTGCCCAAGGACAGAGTTGAGCTTTTAGAGGGCAAGTGGTCTAATGGAGTTTCTCTGGGGGTTGCTCAGACTTCCCAGGACTTAGCGTCTTATTTTTAAATGACTTAAATATACTAGACTTTCTCATAGGAATAACTGATGAATACTAAGATTCCAAAGCCCTTGCAAATAAGAAGATAAATATTTAGACATAAAAGTACCTATTAGTAATGTTTTGAGCTCCTTGGATGAAGAGTTTTCAAGAACAGCTCAGTCATACTATTGCAAAAGAACTGGAACTGCCATCTTTTGTGAAGCACTCTAATCTATAATAATCTACCCTGTCAATAAACCAGTTAAACTGTGGCTTTGTCAGAGAGCTGGGGTCAGAAAGTATTATCGTAGATTGTCATTTTGCTCTCTACATGGTGCACTACACATCATTTTAAAATGATATGCTGTGTTCAATATTTTATATGAATGAAGGATAACTCTAGATTTGAATTTATTGCCACATATACTTGCAGCTAAGTCATATAATATTGCTTCAAATACTATTTTCAGGATATCAGCTAGTAACATGATAAACCATTTTATATACAAATTCATTTTGTCTCATTTTTCATTTGCTACTTTAATGCTTTATAGTTATCTAAAATATTTACACCTAGAAAATTCTTTGACATCTTTACACATGATTCTAATTCTGCTGCAGTTGGATAACTAAAAAACAAAACCAAGACTTGTTCCCTTTATGGAAAGTATTTTAAGGTTTTTGTTTTGTTTTATTTTTTAACTTGGAGTTGCTATAATTTGAAGAAGAGCTCTTTGTCTCAGGACAAAAATCAATGTTGTCTTATTGCAAAAACTTGTTTTACAAGGTGGCTGAGAAAAAAATCGGGACAAAAATGGTTTTTTACATTTATTTCTGAATTACTTATATCTTGTGTAAATATCATTTTATCCTGCAATTCTATTTAAATTTTATTTAATTGTGCTCAATGTTCCTCACAGTATTTCCACACTTAAGCTTCAATAATGTTATATTCCAAGCTTTGAACCAGCAAACTTACTCAACCAAAATCAGTAAGGTGCTTTCTAAGGCATTGCATCACTTAGTACACAGAGAACTCAACAAGCCAAGAATTGTCTTACTTGAAAGAAATTTAACTAATATGGGCAAAGATCACACAATGATTACAGGAAGATGGTATGCCTTTGAAGTCAAAATATTGAGTGACAAAAATCTGAAGACAAATTTGTTCACAAAAACTTTTTTTTCTTCACTATAAGTGTTTTGACAGTCTAGAATGTAATTGAAGATAGACCTGAATTTGGAAGTATAAGGACTACTGTTTTATTTATCTTCTTACAATTTCAGTAGAACGTCTTAATGTGAGACCAAACCCACCAACTAATCATTACAGCTTCTAATCTTAAATCCCAAGGTCAATCAGGCACCATGATCACTAGGTTAAAATAGAAAGCAAACTAGCCAAAGTAATTCTGCACAATTACTTTGTGCAATATATGCTCAATCCATATAGCATTTTACTTTGCCATTTAGGATCACATGCCAGTAAATTATGATTAATAAAATATTTTAAGGTTCTATAAAAATAATATAAATAGCATAAAATACATGGTGCCTAATGGGCATTTACCTCTGAATAACCTCTGAAGGCACTGTGTGTAGTTGTATTTTAGGAAGACATAAATCATGAAGAAAGATGGCCCAGGAAGCAGAACAGCCAGGTGTGTGTGTCTGTCTCACTCGGGTGAAAATACATTCCATGTAACATGAGGTAAATTAATTGGTGTCTAGTTCTCATCCTTCTTCCCAACTCCATAAAATAAAAAATGATGACACTTACCATGGATCACAGGGATGCTAGGATATTAAAAAGATCATCTTGTTCATCTACACCCTAACAGTCTCAAGCAAAATGCTCCATATAAATTGTATTGATATGATTTTATTCTCCAGTATTAGTGTTCTATTTATTTGTAGTTACTGTATGAGAAAATAAGGTAACTGGCTGAAGTAAATTTGCTGAAGTGAAGTCTCTGTAAATTTATTGAAGACTACAGTGGGAAAATGATTTTAAGAATGCAGGAGGAATAGATAAAAGCAAATAAATCTAAGGGCCTACTATGTTTACATTACTTTAATGGTTTGCAAGTAAAGAGTAATGAGAATTATATAAAAATATGTTCTCATAATAAGTGCTCAAGGTGGATTAGCATAAAGAGCAGTTAAAGATTTCCAGGAACATAACATGTTGAATTATAGGAATAGTGACCTAATGATTAAAATGAAATGAAATCAAGAACTTAAATAAAAGTAATGTTCAGTCTTCAGGGAAAAGTATGGCACCTTTTCCATTGCAAAATCTACGACCAAGATTTTCTAGAGAGTTTTTGTGCTCAAGAACAGATTTATATAGCAATTTTACAGCCATTAGTAACTTCTATATATAATAAGTAAATCATCTACCAAATTACCCATCAATCTTTCTTGAATTTACCTGTTTTCAGCTAATAACACCTACCATGTGTTGGCTCTGAGTTAAGCCCTGGTTAGGAATATTAGGAAATTTCTTAATATCACTTATCATTTGAATATTTCAAAAAGAAAAACTCTCAGATGTTGCAAAATCAACACCTGATTTTGACTAAAATTGCTAGTAAAACAAGGATAAACAATACTTCTTTAACTTAATGTCCAAAATCTAAAGATAATAGTCATTTTCAAAGTTAACAGTAAAACATTAGAAATGCTGCTATTAAATTAAGTATTTTAAAAAGATGTCTATTAGCCCCATAAAACAAAATGGGACTAATGAGGCACAGCAGTCCAGGGACAAGGACTAGAAGGCAGAAGGGGACAGGAAAGCTGGTGATAGGGAACCCAAGGTTGAGTAACGACAGTGTTGACATGTAGTGAGGTTGTTAACCATTGTCATAGGGCCACAAGTGTACTGTTTACTGAGAAACTATTTTGTTCTGTAAACCTTCATCTAAAGTAAGAATAGCAGCACAACTGGAAGAAAGGAGTTGATGTCACTGAATTGCGTATGTAGGAATTTTTGAAATGGTGTCTCTTTGGCTATGTATATTTTCACCAAAAAAGAAAAAGTTATCCTTCTTCACCCCCACTCGGCCTCCTCTGCTTCCTGCAGCCACAGTTTCTTGGCCGGGAAGCACCAGCTTCTTGGATTCTACCCACCTGCACTGGCCAACTCCCTGAGTGCCATTTGTTGGCTGCTGGTGTTGCTTTTTTCCACCTCTTTTGATTTCCTCCTTACTCTCACCACCTCCCCCTCCTTTCACTCAAATACCTGGCTCCGTGCACCATCTTTGCTTCTTCCTGTGGTGCTGTGGAGCTCCGTTCGAGTGTGAAACTGCTTCCCGGTCCGTGCTGCCACCCAGGTAGGATCCCGGGGCTTTTGTTCATTTGTTTGTTTTGAATTGTTCGTTTGTTTTCTTTTTCTTTTCTTGAGTTGGGAGCCCGTTCTGGCTGGGCAGTGCTACGCGGCTTGGGAACTGCCCCCTCAGCTTGCGTAGATGCGCAGAGGAAACCCTAACAGCATTTCTTTTTTCATGTTTTTTTTTTTTCTGTTTTTTGGGGGGTTTTCCTTGTTCTTTTTTTTTTTTTAATTTGTTTTGTTTTCTTTTCCCTCTTTTTCCCTTTTTGTCTTTCTTCATTACTCAGTTTCTCATCTCTCTATACCTTCCTTCTCTTCCTGTCTCCTGAATACCTGGCGCTGAACACCTCTATGCCACCTAGCCACGCTGTACTTCAACACCTGGGAACAACTTCCCTGGACCTCATAGCTGCACTGGTGGGATCCCTGGGAGCTTTGCTGTTCTTTTATCTTTCTAATTTTTATTTATTCATTCTTTTCTTCTTCTTCCCCTTTATGTTTTTCTCCATTTCATAGTCTCTCATCTCTCCACTCCAATGGAAAGCTCCCCTAGCACTCTTTTTTGTTTGTATGTTTTTGGCTCCTGTTCCTCTCTCCTCTCTCTCATACCCATCTTAGCTCCAGATATCACAATCTCCCCACTCCATCCTGCCTACCTGCACCCTGCACTTAACATCACACCAACAAGCAGCACAGGCACAGCCTAGTGGAACCTGCCCTGCACTGATTACCGACCCACCCTGGTGGCTGTAGTAAGCGTCACAAACAACCCATCCCAGCAACTCCTCTTCAGCTAGACCGGCCGTGCTGTACCATATCTGAGCTACTGACCCTGCCGATTGGAGAAGGAGGTGAAAAGTATCGTGCCCACAGATAAGCAAACAACAAAGAACACACCGCCCGCCTGCTCAGATGTAGCCAAAGTTTAAAAAAAAAAAGGATGAAACAAACAAATCTACAATCAATAAATGAGAAAAATAATTACTGAATGCCCCGAAGACAGCAGACAATATCAAAACATTTACAAAAACAGGACAGAATGGTTCCAACAGGCGTCCAAAATAAAACACCAGATGACTTTCCAATAGAAGCAAAGGCACTAGAACTACCCGATAGGGAATTCAAATCTCTAACACTCAGAATTATCCAAGAGTTGAAACAAAAAGCAGACAAAAATGAGGAAAAAATAGACAAATTCATGGAAAAGGCAGGCAAATTCAAGGAAAATATGGACAAAAAAATGCAAGAATTCAGGAAAACAATGCAGGAACAAAATGCCAAAATAAATTCACAACTAGAAATTATACAAAAACAACAGTTAGAAGTCCAAAAGATAAACAACAAAATTTCAGAAACAGACAGTGTTATAGAAGGACTGAGGAGCAGATTTGAAACAGTGGAAGACAGGATCAGTGGAATTGAAGACAAACACGTGGATACAACTCTGTTCAAGGAAAACTCAGAAAAAAGAACAAAGAAAAATGAAGAGACCCTGAGAATTATGTGGGATACAATCAAAAGCAAAAATTTTCGAGTGATCAGATTTCCAGAACAGGGAGAGAAAACAGAAAACACAGAGAGGATCATTGAAGAACTGCTGACAGAAAACTTCCCCAGTATCATGAAAGATGAAAAGCTGGCCATCCAAGAAGCTCAATGAACCCCATATAGGACAGACCCCAAAAGAAAATCACCAAGGCATATCATAATCACACTCGCCAAAACCAAAGACAAACAAAGAATCCTGACAGCAGCTCGTGAAAAACAAGAAGTCACATACAGAGGAGAAACCATAAGACTAAGCTCTGATTATTCAGCAGAAACCATGCAGGCAAGAAGGCAATGGGATGACATATATAAAACCTTGAAAGAAAAGAATTATCATCCAAGAATAATATATCCTGCAAAACTCTCGTTCAAATATGATGGTGAAATTAGGACATTTCCAGATAAACAGAAATTAAGGGAATATGTAAAAACCAAACCAAATTTACAAGAATTACTATAGGGAGTTCTTCAATCTGAGAACAAACAACTTCAGCTCACAGGCTGAATCTAGGATGCAGGATATTACCAGTGAGATACCAGTCTAGGAAATGAACTCTCAAGGACTATCCAAAACCAAAAGAAATACAACAGGGAATCAGAGCAGTTAATCTGTAAATGACAACATCAGAATAAAAGAGGGAATAAACGGTGTAGGTATAGAACTTTCTAATGGAGAGGAAGGCAAGGTGATACCAAGTAATAATAGACTGCTTCAAACTTAGAAAGATAAGGGTAAATTTCACGGTAACCACAAAGAAAGTTAACAAACATACTTATAAAAATAAAGAGGAAAAACAATAAGTCTCAGTAAAAACAAAACCTACAAAACAAAAGAAATGAAAAAAAAATCCACAGACCAAAGGAATTCAGCACAGGAGAGTAAGAAGAACAAAGAAAACGTCAGCACCACAGAAAAAAAGAGCACTACAAAATGACAGCAATAAACTCACATCTATCAATAATTACACTGAATGTAAATGGACTCAATGCACCCATAAAGAGACGGAGAGTGACAGAATGGATAAAAAAACAGGATCCATCAATATGCTGTCTACAAGAGACACACCTTAGAAACAAAGATGTGAATTTATTAAAAATCAAAGGTTGGAAAAAAATATATCAAGCTAACAACTACCAAAAAAGAGCAGGAGTGGCAATACTAATCTCAGATAAAATAGACTTTAAAACAAAATCCACCATAAAAGACAAAGAAGGACACTATATAATGATTAAGGGGATGATCCATCATGAAGACATGACCATAATAAACATCTGTGCACCCAATGACAGGGCTCCAAAATACATAAAACAAACTCTAACAGCACTGAAAAGAGAAATTGACAGTTCCACAATAATAGTAGGAGACTTCAACACACCACTCTCAGTAAAGGATAGAACATCTAAAAAGAAACTCAGCAAAGATACAGAAGACCTAAAGGGCACAATCAGTCAACTTGACCTCATAGACATATATAGAACACTCCATCCAACAGCTGCAAAGTACTACACAACGATAAAGAACAGTGATGAATCTGTGAAGCATCTCATAACATAGATGAAACTGGAGGACATTATGCTGAGTGAAATAAGTCAATCATGAAAGGACAAATATTGTATGAGACCTCTATTGTAAAAACTCATGAAAAAGTTTACACACAAAAAGTAACAATCTTTGTTGGGTATGAGGGATGGGAGGGGTGGGGGGAAAATACTAAACAGACAATAGATAAGTGGTATCTTTGGTGAAGGGTGAGACAGTACACAGTACTGGGGAAACCAGCACAACTTGTACAAGGAAAGGTCATGGAAGCTCCATAGATACATCCAAACTCCCTGAGGGACTGAATTGCTGGGCAGAGGGCTGTGGGAACCATGGTCTCAGGGAACATCTAGCTCAATTGGCATAACACAGTTTATAAAGACAATGTTCTACATTCTACCTTGGTGAGTAGCGTCTGGGGTCTTAAGATACTGTGAGCTGCCATCTAAGATACTCCACTGGTCTCAATCCTTCAGGAGCAAGGGAGAATGAAGAGAACAGGATACAAGGAAAAGATTAGTCCAAAGGACTAATAGACCACAGCTACCAAGGCCTCCACCAGACTGAGTCCAGTACAGCTAGATGGTGCCCGGCTACCACCACTGACTGCTCTGACCGGGATCACAACAGAGGGTTCTGGACAGAGCTGGAGAAGGATGTGGAACAAAATTCTAACTCACACAAAAAAGACCAGATTTACTGGCCTGAAAGAGACTGGAGAAACCCCGAAAGTATGGCCCCCAGAGACCATTTTAGCTCAGTGGTGAAGTCACTTCCGAGGTTCACCGTTCAGCCGGTGATTAGACAGCCTCATAAAACAAAACGGGACTGAGGCACAGTAGTCCAGGGACAAGGACTAGAAGGCAGAAGGGGACAGGAAAGCTGGAGATAGGGAACTCAAGGTTGAGTAAGGACAGTGTTGACATGTAGCGGGGTTGTTAACCATTGTCATAGGGTGACATGTACTAACTGTTCAATGAGAAACCATTTTGTTCTGTAAACCTTCATCTAAAGTGAGAATAGCAACACAACTGGAAGAACGTAATCAATGTCACTGAACTGTGCATGTAGAAATTTCTGAAATGGTGTATCTTTGGCTATGTATATTTTCACCAAAAAAAAAAGGTCAAGAAGCGAGAGGGTTGACATGTCGTGGGGTTGTTAACCAGTCATAAAACAATATGTGTACTGACTATTTAATGAGAAACTATTTGTTCTGTAAACCCTCACCTAAAGTACAATGAAAAATAAATAAATACATACATACATTAAAAAAAGATGTCTATTATCACCACTATTTTAACATAATTTTTGAAGTACTAGTCAAGTCAGTTATACAAGATAACTAAATCAGAAATACAAATATTTGAGAAAAGAAGACAAATTTATTTTTATTCGCTGATAACATGATTACACTGGCATTCCAACTCTTTGGGGCACATAATCACTCTTTGGATAAATCAGTATGCCTAGGAGAGGGGTGAAGAACTATCAATGGTCTAGCTTGGGCCATATGTCCACCCCAGTGGATACATATTTGGAAATTCCACTAGAACTCCATGTTGTTGTTGTCAGGTGCTGGCAACTCAGTTCCAACTCATAGCGACCCTATGCACAACAACAACACACTGCCTGGTCCTGTGCCATCCTCACGATAGTTGTTATGCTTGAGCCCATTGTTGCAGCCACTGGGTCAATCCATTTCATTGAGAGTCTTCCTCTTTTTCACTGACCCTCTACTTTACCAAGCATGATGTCCTTCTCCAGGGACTAATCCCTCCTGATAACATGTCCAAAGTATGTGGACGAAGTCTCGCCATCCTTGCTTCTAAGGAGCATTGTAGTTGTACTTCTTCCAAGACAGATTCGTTTGTTCTTTTGGCAGTCCATGGTATATTCAATATTCTTCACCAACACCATAATTCAAAGGCATCAATTCTTCAGTCTTCCTTATTCATTGCCCAGCTTTTGCACGCTTATGAAGCGATTGAAAACATCATGGCTTGGGTCAGGCGCACCTTAGTCTCCAAGGTGACATCTTTGCTATTTAACACTTTAAAAGCAATCTGTTGCAGCATATTTGCCCCAATGTGATGCATCATTTGATTTCTTGACTGCTGCTTCCATGGGTGTTTTTGTGGATCTAAGTAAAATGAAGTCCTTGACAACTTCAATATTTTCTCCTTTTATCATGATGCTGCTTATTGGTCCAGCTGTGAGGATTTTTCTTTTATGTTGAAGTGTAATCCATACTGAAGGCAAGGACTCCATAGGTTGGATAAAGTCAGTTCTCCAAAAGAAGGAAAGGACTACTGTCAGAAGATGGGTGAAAGAAACACTAGACAACTAAAAAAAAAAAAAAAAAAAAAAAAATGAAGGTATCCACATGGGTTACTAACTAAACCCACCGCTGCTGAGTCAACTCCAACTCATAGAGACCCTATAGGACAGAGTAGAACTGCCTGATACAGTTTCTAAGGCTGTAAAACTTTATAGAAGCAGACTGCCACATCTTTCTCCCACGAAGCAGCTGGTGGGTTTGAACTGTCGACCTATAGGTTAGCAGCAAGTGCTTAACCACTGCACAATCACAGCTCTTCCTGGGTTACGATGAAACTTTAAGTAAGATTACAAGTAGCCCTCACTTTTCAAAAGTTCACTTTACACCATTTCGCTTTTACAAGACCTGCATTAGTACCTGTTTTCACTAACCAAAAGAAATCCAAAGAGGATTTTCACTTTTGCCAAAAAAGGCGAAAAGTGGAAATAGTGTTCAGCGTTTGTTTTGCAGCCAGCCTCAAAGAGGTAGTGCACACCCCACAGCCGAACAGCGAGAATGGCAATGTCAAGCTCCTTCCCCAGGAACTACACACAGCATCTCAGCATCAAGCCACCATGGCTTTGAACTGTGTCTGTGAGCATCTGTACTTTATCTCCATTTATTTTGTGCATTCATTAGCAAGATGTGTCCTAAGATATCAAAAAAGCCTAAGAGAGCTCATAAGTGTCTTAGGTTTAGTGTAAAACTGAACATAGATTATTTTCGGGGCTTAGAAATGCTCAAAAAATTTTTCCTATATAAATTAATCATAATTGCTTCTTAGCTTTAAGCCATTTGGGCTTATGAAAGTAGGGAACACTCTACTTCCTGATAGCAGGGGAAACCTATATACATATAAAGTACTTAGTATGGTGCCTAGTAGATAATAAGTGCTCACTAAATTTTAGTTATTAAAGTAGGAATGATTTTCTCTTTCTAGATGCTCCTACTTTTGCCTGTGAAGTAATAATGACTCTCAAAGGTATTGAGAAGGCGATTTCTACCCTTTCATCTCCCCCTGACACATGACACAATATTTTCCCTACCAAAGTGGGAACAGATAGAATAGATGGATCCCAGGCTTACTTGCCCAGGTGAAGAAGAACTGCAAAAAATTTGAAGAACAATCGGCTATGAGATGCCTTCATGTTTGTACTCTCAAATGGGGATAAAACTATCATCTTCCTGATGAAGAAGGGACAATAGAACATGCCTAGACTTGAACCATTATATTTTAACAAAAAAAAAAAAAACAGATGAACAAATCTGTTGCTACTGACTCAATTCTGACTCTTAGCGACCCAATAGGACAGAGTAGAACTGCCCCATAGGGTTTCCAAGGAGCAGGTGGCGGATTCAAACTGCTGACGTTTTGGTTAGCAGCCAAGCTCTTAACCACTGCACCACCAGGGCTCATATTTTAACAGGCTCCTTGATAATTCCAGGCAAGTTTTGCATATGATAAAGTTTGAAGAGGGAGCAGAATGACAACTGTCACTCTGTTGAATAAAATAGACCCATTGCCTGAACTCTTCTCTCTGTACTATCCTATTTAAAATTTATTATCCTTGATGATCTAAGCAAAATAACACAAGAATTCAACAAGAACCATTTGCACTATGGAACTGATGATCCTCATCCAGTTCTCATGTAAAATTATGTTCTCATTAAAGATAAATTGTTGAGAACTAAAGACAGTGATTTCAAAACTCCCTTTGTGGTTCAACCTACCTTCAAGTAGTTTCCTGGCCATCAAAAGGCACAGGTTGGAAAAATATTTTTTAAATGCTTAATTTCTCAAATGTATGTATTTAATGTTAAGCAATGTAAAATTCTGGCCTTATAGTTTACATACTGATCAACCCAACAATGACAGAGTGAAAGAAAAGGTAAGACGTATCTTTTTAATTTGTAGTTTTCAGGTTAACATTTAGAGTATATGGCTACCATGGCTATAAATGAAAATAGTCAAAAGAGGAGGGAAGTGCTTCAAATAATTAATTCATGTCCTCAAATTATGAATACAGAATTTTAAAGGTTTCTATTTATAGTTTATAAGGGAAATACAATCTAGGAGTACACCGGAGTATGTTTTTATTTGAGTACAAATTCAGAAATCAAATTATGAAAAATTAATGAAAGAAAAGTAAGTTTAAATGTGATGCTATCTTTTCTCACAAGAAAATAAAAAGTATTCAATTATTACTGTCATTCCCCTAGAGAAAGCAGTTAAAATAGAAAAAGGATCCGGTGTTGGTAACCTCACACTGGATAAGCAGGCTCGCTCTCAAAGACCTGTCCCCAGACTCTCATAAAGGCAGAACAAGGTGATTCACATTATTAAAACAGATTGTATTGTCTTACCACAGAAGTTCATTGCCCCGGGAATAAAGAGTAGATGAGAAACTCTTGGTTTTGATAAGAAAATTTAGGTTCTGATTTATCAATAAAGGGAGTTATAAAACATGGGGTTATCCTGAGCTTAAGCCACTTTGACTGAGAAAAGATTTAAGTTTTGATGGCTTCTTCCTGATTACATGGTTACATACAGGGCAAAAGGAGCCCTAGTGGCACAATGGTTAAGTACTTCGCTGCTAACCGAAAGGTCGAAGGTTCCAACCCATCAGCTGCTCAGTGGGAGAAAAGACCTGGTGATTGGGTCCCACAAAAATTGCAGCCTAGGACCCTATAGGGTCATTATAAGTTGGAGTCAACTCAATGGCACACAACAACAACATACCGGGCAAGGGTTTGAGAATAAAAACTCTGATGTTTTCCAGGCAATCTCATCTTCTGGAGATTCAGGTCACCATGTGTCAGGGGATAACAGTCATGCATCTGTTTCACCTCCCTCCCTAACCCTACAGTGCCTGATGCTCCTTAATGTCCAGCCAATGCCCTGAGTAACAAGCTGGTATCTCACACATATAGGTAGGATTTGCTGAACCTATCGAAAAGGTCCCCAGTCTGGCCCTACAGGGCATGGTTCTAATTTGAACACGTTACCTGTCACATTTATTTTCTGATTAATAATTCAATGACTAGGGCTAAATTTTTCAAGCAATTAATGAAGTTTTGGCTATTTAGCCTTCTTTCCTATTCAATGGCAAAGCAGGCATATAAAGAAAATACTAAAGACTTTTTGTGCCTACGTTTAAAGAGTAGAATTTTAAATACCTACTATAAGACAGCCAGAAAATGAGAACTGGGATAAGGCTGTTTATAGTTGTGATAAAATTAGAAAAAAAGAAATCAAATTAAATAATACATATTTTGCAAAAACGTTTGTTAATTGAAGAGAAAATTTATTAAATTGTGCTGGGTTCTGATTCTAATGACTTTCCTAGATATTCTTAATGCTTATAGCAATTGGGCTAATATTAAACTTTTGCCATCCTAACATTACTAAGGAGAGATGGGAAAATTTTTTTTCCTTAAATCTTGTTTGGCTTTATGACAAATAGTTCTGTCCCCTCTTACTTCAAATCTTCTAATAGACTTCAATCCCATTTTGAAGGAAGAGAAATAGTTGTTGACAGTGTTTTAGAAATTAGGATTAAGCTGCCAGTAACCTTGATGCTAGGCAGTGGAGCAAGCAATAAAATGATGAAATGTGAAAAGACAGCCTTATCTTGGACGAGGTAAATCCCAGGCCTCGCCACCAGAATCTATTAAAATAGTATTTTGTTATTTATTTATTTACTTGTTTGTTCTGTAAATATAGGAAATGGTCTTTCACTTTAAATCTAAGGAATTACATAATTTTGTTCTGTTGCTATTGTCCTTAATTAGCCTACAGTGCTGCCCTGAGCTATTACTACTACTTAAAACTATTCAAGATATGGAATTGTTCCTGCTGATATTCTTGGCATTTTCACTCAACAGGAATTCTACAAATTACTATCTTATTCCTGATAGCTGATTATAGGCATTCAAAAAATTTAACTCCTATATGTCTTTATTGAAAATTTCCTCCAAATAAATCTAGATTTAATTCTTTTTAAGTCATCTCAAAATATTATTTTCCAGATTGTTTAACGAAGGTAATTTCCTTTCATTTTCTTCAGCAGGAATTGCTTAGATGATCCACCTTGTTTTTTTTTTTTTTTGAAAAAATTCATGTAACTCCTGCGCATAGGCTGATTTCTTCAGGCCTATACAACAACTGTTGGTGTTAAACACCTGCAAGAATTTTAACTAAAATTGTGTAGATCAAATCCAAATTCCCCTATTTTCTTATCAAAATCTCAATATTATTCATCTTAAAATATTTCTCTTACAGGTTTATTTATTTACTATTCCAATTTTAACCAAAGTTTCAGAATTTAATATCGATATTCAAAAAGGCTTTATTTTTGTAGTACTTAATTCTATTAAGGAAACATTGTTTCAATTGACTAATATTCACTTTTATTGTTTTTTATTATGTAAGATTTTCCTAGTCACATAAAAGAAAGTAAGGATTTTATAAATCTAGGCTACTTTCTTGATTGTTTTGTCTTATTTGCTTCTTTCTAGTCTTATTTTGGTAACTTTTTCAGAGAAATTAAGAGAAAACGATAACTGTCTCGGGAGCCATTAACTACCTTCTCCAAACAGAACTCCTGCTATCCAGGTGCCACTTGCAGGTAAGGGGCAGGACTGAACTCACTCCCTAGGAAAGGAAGGTGCCTCTCCCTGAGGCTCACTTTACTTGAGTGGGAAGCAGGGAGTGTTCCAGAACTTACTATGGCAGCTTTGAGAAATGGGAATTTGGCCTGATCTTGGACCTAATCTGATAATAGATATTAAGTGAAAAACATTATGTTTCTATGGGCAACAAGGAGCCCTGGTGGCGCAGTGGTTAATGCGCTCTGCTGCTGATCAAAGGGTGGGCAGTTGGAATCTACCAGCCCTTCCAAGGGCAAAAACGTGGCAGTTTGCTTCTGTAAAGATTTACAGCCTTGGAAACCCTATGGAGCAGTTCTACTCCATTCTATAGGGTCGCTATGAGTCGGAATTGACTCGATGGCAGTGGGTTTGGTTTTTGGTAGGTCTATGGGCAATGTGAAGGATCCTTGTAGTTATGAAAATGTTCTGTATTTTGACTGTATCAATGTCAATATTCAAGTTGTGCTATTGTACTAGTTTTGCAAGATGTCACCATTGGGGGAAGTGGGTAAAGGGTACACAGGACCTCTCTGTAATGTTTCTTATAACTACATGTGAATCTACAAGTATCTCAAAACGAAAAGTTTAATAAAACATTATGCACCTAAAGTGCTCAGTCAGCCCCCTCCACCCTTCTCTGGAAGTTGGCAGACAAGGGGAAAGTCTACCTCAGACTCACTTATGCTAACCTGAAAAGAGCTGAGTTGTCCAAACTTCAATTTTATGTATGACAAAACCTTGCGCTGGATTTCTTTTGCATTTTGGCCCAGGAGTTCTCAATTCTAATCCCAGCTTAACTTCATTGTTCATCAGAGAAATGCAATTAAAACAAAAATGACGTATCACCTTACAATAAACTGGTCAACATTAGGAAGTTGAATGCTGTCAAGGATTGGCAGGAATATGACAACACAGGAATGCAGCTATTCTGGGAGCAATCTGGCTACTAAAAAATCTTGCCAGCCCTTCTCTTGCCCATAAGATTTTCCAGGTAGAACTTACATACCCATCTATAATATCCCCCAAATTACAAGAAGCCCACATTAAGTCTTTGCTTTCTTCTTAAACCACCTCTCTCTTGACTTGAGGAGTTGGCGGAAGCACCTCCTCCTCTTGGGGAAGGATGTAAGATTCACAGCACACCAACGCCTCCTCTAAAAACCCTCCTTCCAAATCCAATCCCTGACCCTTTTGTAAGAGACATGCAGCCATCTTCAAGCCACCTCTCACCATCTCGTTTGAAAATCCTGCATCATGATCGCGTATCTCTTTGGACTGCAGCATCTGTTAACTCAGTGCTTCAGACAAATTCTCCATCATTGAACTACGGCAACTGCTTATATAGGTCCAGTTTAGCAAGCACATAAAATTGAATACCCAGATTTGTGTTGACTTCTATATCAGAAGAAGGAGAACAGATTCATGCTACCAGGAGTGGGTTAACTTTTACACTATACCTGGCACCTGAATATCATGAAGCTCCCTTTTCATTCTAAAAGTACATTTTTCTAGGTATACTAAAATCCAGTTACCTAAAGCCTATGGGAGAGTGACCACCATTAAATTTCAAGAGAAGGATGAGGCATTTGATAATTTAAAAAAAAATTGTTATAGTTATGCTTCTGAAAATATGGCTTGAAATAATTATGCTTAAAATTTTAACTGATTTTTAAATAAAACTTATGAATAAAGCATAATAACTTACACTTATGGATTCATTCTTCATAAAATGTTATATTTTAAGCTTTTATGTAATACAGAGCATCTTTCTCCAAAATTTGAGGTTCTTTTAATTTCAGAAAATTGGGTCAATTTCTCTATATTACTAGTACATTACTTGAGGCATGTAGAGCAGTGTCTCAAAGTGTGGGCAAGACTACCTGCCTCAGAATCACCTGGGTTATGTTTACAATATGTAGATGCCTCAGTTCCATCCAGACCTATGAAAGCAAAATCTCTGGGGTTGAGGACCCACCACTTTGCATTTTAAAAGCCCCCGATACTCAAAGCAACAAAATCTCAAGCTAAATTATTTAAGAACGCAAATTAACATATGAGAACAACTGCTTTGCAATCTGCATTTATGAAGAATTTGTTTTTTTAATACAGACTAAATAGGATCTCTTCTTTAAATTTATAAACATTACTTTCTAGAGAAAATCAGCTTGGCTAAATGATTAGGGCTATGGACTAAACCTCAACAAATGTTTTATTCCATGTTCCACCATTTCCCCCTAAGAATGATATCAGTAAATTATTTAAATTCACTGTGATAAATAGGATATACAGTAATTCCTTTTTCCTGCCTCCGAGGCATAGTATGAGGTTAATTAAATAATAGCTGCAAAATACTTTCAGTTCCTTAAATAAAGACATTATATAACGCATTATATTATATATGCAGCATTTTTCCCTCCACGAAAATAGGGCTAATTGTTCTTGAGAATTCAGCCCAGGGCAGAGAAAACAACCATGTCACGGCTTTCACAAGCATTAAATTCACAAGGACAAATTTTTTGTCACAGCTGGTATCAGACCCAGTGAATGCTATGCTTTTATTCTTTGCACAAAGACCACTGCCATCTTGTGGAAAACAGCCATTGTCCTTATCTTCAGTTTCTATTTCATTTGTGTGAAATGATGACAAGATAATTTGGGTTTTCTGCTATTGAAGATTTGTGACTTATAGAGTCTTAGTCATCCTTGGGCATGTTATCTGTGGCACACAAGGGCTAAGGGAGACCACACTGAAGGTCAGGTAGTGTTAATGGAAAGACGGGCTTTATAAACAAAACATCTCCCCAGGGCTTTGAACTATACATATCCCTCAAATGGGGCTTACAACAAAAACCTGCTTTGTGTTCCATTGTATTCTGAAATTAGGACTAAAGAGAAGGTGAAATTAATCACTGGTGATCATTAAATCCGATGTTTACTGCTCTGGGAAAAATAAGTCAGTCTGTAGATGTTGTTTGTATTCACTTGTCAAAAGAAGAAGAGGAATTGCTTACAGAAAATAAATGAAACGAGATCACCAATCAGCCCTGAAGTCTATCAAGTTTGATAAATAATTGTCATATTTTGACAAACGTGATGAATTTTTTAAGTCCATCTTACAAAAAAATAGGCTTTTATAGATGGAAGATTCCTTTCTAGCCTTTCTCTTATTTGTTGAAAGGCTTTAAAATTGATAATGAAGCATATTTACAGAAAATAGGCAGATAGCTTTTATTTATTTGAAGAACTAGATGGTGCCTGGCTACCACTAATGACTGTTCCCACCAGGGACTCAATAGATGGTCCCAGATAGAATGGGAAAAAAATGTAGAACAAAACTCAAATTCCTGAAAAAAAAAAAGGCCAGACTTACTGGACCAGTAGAGACTAGACGAACCCCTGAGACTATCACCTTGAGATATTTTTTCAACTTGGAACTCAAACTACTCCCAGAGGTCACCTTTCAGCCAAAGGACAGATTGGCCCATAAAATAAATAATATCACCCATGAGTACTGTACTCCTCAAAATAAATCATCTACATGAAACCAAACAGTCAACATTTACCCTAGATCAAAGATGAGTAGGCAAGGGGACAGGGAAGATAGATTAATGGAAACAGAACAACCAAACCAAAATGGAAATAATGGGAATGTTGATACATTGTTAAGAATATAACCAATGTCACTGAACAGTATGTATAGAAATTGTTAAATGAGAACCTAATTTCCTGTGTAAACTTTCACCAAAAGCACAATAAAATATGCATATGGTTTTTATTTATTCCAGAGACACTCTGAACTAAGAAGTAACACAATATGGAGAAAACATAGTTTTTCTAGTCAAAAATAATGTCTTCTACCTTTATAAAGCAGGAATTCTTCGAGAAACACATACTTTTTTTTTTTTAGTATTGTTATATGCATTTTTAAATTTTTGTGGCTAAGTCAGCTTAAGGCAGAAATATGAATAAATGAAACACGTCTTTGATTGGCTTTTATACTTATAGCCCACCATCACTTCAAGTATCTTTCCTCAGCTAGGAATTTTCTCACCTCTGTGCCTGCCCTAGCTTCACCAGTCAGCAGACTAAAATTTAAATCAATTTACAATGAAACATTAGAGACTGAATAAATCACTCCACTGAGGAATAGACACATTTGGGGAGAATTACCAGTTAGTCACTGCTTAATACAAAACACAAAACATCAGAGATAGATTCTAAGAAACTGGGAAGGGGGGAGAATTTGGTAGGTAAAATTTTTTCTAGAACCCAAGATCTCATCTAGAATTTTTTTCCCTAGAATCCAAGCTGCCATCCAGGATGAGTAGACAGGGGAGAGAGTTTAGTAGGTGAAATCTTTTTCTAGAACCCAGGATCTCATTTGGAAATTTTTTTCTAGAACCCAAAACCTCACTCAAAATGAGTAGCCATATACTCATCTTACTGATTTTTAAAAGTCAAAGAAATACTTGAGCAAGAATAATATCCTAAGTCCTTCAAATAAAATGGTGTCTTCTTACCTCAGCCTCAAATCTTATTTCAGCACAGTATTGCATCCAAAAGAAATAAAAATCAGATGCCCCAAAGCATCAAAGAATAATATATGAGTTTACTGAAATGTCTTGAAGAGGCAGCAAAAAGGGGACCAGGAATACAACACATAACACAGGGAAATTTCTTCTATAAGTTCCCATGAATTGAAGCAATCAGTCTCCCTAAATCTTCCATTTTTTCTCTCCAAAAACATCTCCAGCCTCCTGTTCCATCACTGACTTCCAGAAGAAGCTTTTTCTTATGTAAACAGAATTTTTTATGCTACTTTTCTACCCAGTATTCTGGTCAGTACATCAGAAGTCCAGGAACCTGGCAGTGACTGCCAAGAACTCCTCATTGAGGGTGGTGGTGGTTGTTATGTGCCGTCAAGTCATTTTCAACATGTTGTGATCCTATAGAACAGAGTAGAAATGCCTCATAGTGTGTCTTAAGCTGTAATCTTTACAGGAGCTGATCACCAGATCTTCTCTCCCGTGGAGTTGCTGGTGAGTTCGAACTGCCTACCTTTAGGTTAGCAAGCGACAGCTTAACCATCATGCTACCAGCGCTCCTTATTGAGGGTGGAGAGAGCATCAAAGCCCATGAACATGTATCTTGCAATAATTTTGCTCCCATTACAAAAGTAATATCATATTACCAAAAAGAAAAAGAGTCCCTGTCTGGGCATCATTTTATCCTAAATCAGGGTGGTCTTTACTCAGTCTTCTGAAGGGTAACAAATACACAAATAATGGATGTATTGGAGGACACTTTGGTCTGGGTACATAGTGACTAAATGAACATGGTCTTCTCTCTGCCTGGAACATTTCCCATGCTGTCTGCCTAGCAAACTCCTACTCATGCTTGAAGAGTCTTCTATTAACTCAAACATTGATTTGGGTTCTGTAGCAGAGATTGCTAGTCGCCTTCTTCCCAATCCATTCTTCGTTCCTCGTGGCAATGAAACTCTCAATTTTTAGCAGAAGATATAGATTCTCAAAAGGAAGAATATATTTCCGTTTTCCCTTTATCTTTCAGTTAGTTATGGCCATAAAATTTCCAATTTCTATCCAATAGCATGAAAGCTAAATGGACATGTTCATCTTCTGAGTTGCGCCTTAAAGGAATTCTCAGTGCCTTCAACTCTCCCACTTTTCCCTTCTTGCTGGCTAGAGCTAGAATGTGGTTGAGGACCATTGTGAATCACATGGATGAAGCAACACATTCATGACAGCAGAAAAGCAAGACAGAAAGAAACTAGAGCTTTCCTACTATGGAACTTCCATGTCTTTGCTGCAATTTTATGCCCTGAATGGTAGATGTGAGAAAAATTAACTCTGAAACTTAAGTCACATTAATTTGGGGTCTCAATATACAAACTCAGGAGCTCTCCATCATGTTCCTATAGCACCCTATGCAGGCTTCTGCTGAGATGCTGATCTCTCTGCATTCAGTAAATGTTGGTTTTCTTATCCATAGACTTTAAACTTAGGGAAAGCAGGATATTGTTAACTGTATGTTTGTAATAAATATGTACTGGATGGAAAAACAGATGGGTGGATGAATAAATGAATCAAATAAATCATTGATCAGTTTGTGTTTACTCAGGTTCAAATATTTTACCTTATAAGCTAAAGGAGCTTTCCAACTTGGAATTTGGGGCATAATATTAAAGTTATAACAGAAAAGAAAGAATTAACTATGGAAAAAAAATGCTTTATAGTACTACACAATGTGATTTTCTAAGATGATTGATTTACACACATATATAATTAATGACAACACATCTCTCAAGTGGGATTCTATTTTAATCAATAATCTCTCTTCACACAAAGTCCTAGTGCCAGTGCTGGTTCTGTTTTTATTTTTCTTATTTTCATGATCTTCTGTTGATAGCAGTAGGAGCTCTAAATAGAACAAGCTATGAAATTTCTCAGATTCTATCTATACTTACATAAATTCCATTTCTAATGTACAAGGCCTCCTAAACTCAACTGTTGCTACCTCTGCTGCACTCTGATCTTTTATCATTCTCTGTCTGTTTGCATTTCTATGTTCACACGCTGTCCTACACTGCAGTGTGGGAAGAAATTTCCTGATAAGTGAGGAAAACTAAACTCTTCATTTACACATTACAATTTGCATTGGGTATAGAAAATTCATCTGGGCTGAGAGGGTTGTTTCATCCATTCTTTACTCACTCTAGAAATATGTTACTTGGATGCCTTCTGTTGCTGCCTGGAAATAGTTCTAAAGGCTGCAGTCTGAATGCTCCAATTAACGGTTCTGCTGTTTCAAGATGGTGCTTGACTTCATGGCATATGACTGTTGACATTCTCCTGATCTTTCTGGCCACCAGTAGCTATACCGCCCGTTCTAGCATCACAATTTGCTGTTCCACTCATGCTGTTGCATTTGTTTTCCTTTGGTTTTTCTTGACGCTCGGGTTCCATTGTTCTCTCTCTTTTCAGCAAGTTAGATGCTATTTAGCCTATCCTTAGAATTTAAACATACAAAAATGGCAGCCAAGGGAAGTAGCTCTAGGAAAATCTCTTCTATTTCATGGCCCTTCCCTATTTCGACCCTCTCCCAAGATTCTCACACAAATATTCATATGTATCACACACACACACAAACCCTCTCTCATGACCTTTCCCTAGCTGCCTTTCCAAATCTCTCCCTTCTACAACTACTATAGGACAAGGTTCAAAAGGTCATGCTTATTTTGCAATAGCTGCAGCTGGCATTAAATTGCTGCTGTACTTGCGGAAAAGTAATTTTCAATATTTCTTCTTCTTTAACTCTTTCATAATCCACTTTATGTGGTTTACTCTATTTACTGAACAAGACTTATAAAACATGATGCTGCCTTTCAGAGGTTTTATTCTAAGAACAAAAAATATCAAAAAGTCTTATATCCGTGTAGTGGTTCTTCTTTTTGTTATGGCATAAGTTTATCTTGTTCCATAGATAACAAGCCATAATATGGTGCTATACATTTTAACTTACTTCACTCATCTGTGTCAAAGAGATCTGAATAAGTTATTTTACCTTCTCTTTTAAACAGACAATCCATTTCAGATGCAACTTCTTTTTTATGTAAATTCACACCTTTCTGTGGCTAGACAGTTCTTATGTTTCTATCTGATGAATTATTTTTCATTTTTGCATTAAATGCCAGCTGATTTTACTTTAATAACCAGTTACCTCAGAGTCGATTCCGACTCTTGGAGACCTCATGTGAGTCAGGGTAGAACTGTGCTCCAGGGAGTTTTCAATGGCTGATTTTGCAGAAGTAGACAGCCAGGGCTTTCTTCTGAGTAACCTCTTGGTGAACTCAAACTTCCAATCTTTTGTTTATCAGCCAAGTACCTTAACCATTTATAACACCCAGTCTTTGATCTAGACATAAAAGTAGGTAAATTAATGTCATTATTTAGAACACTGGAATTCCTGGGTGGTACACAGTTCTACTCTGACATACATAGTGTCCACATGAGTCAGAAAAGACTCATGGCAATGGATTTCAGTTTCATCATGTACCTATCATTCACAAGATCAGCTATAAAAATACCTTATGGCCCTAATAGAAACTCTAGGAAAATCATACAAGTACTCATTTTTCCCTCAGGTAATCCATGTATTAACAGAGCCAAATTCTGGTAACTCAGAATTTCTTACTGTCTTAAACCCTGGTGGCATAGTGTTTAAGAGCTATAACTGCTAACCAAAGGTTGGCAGTTCGAATCCACCAGGTGCTCCTTGGAAACCCTGTGGGGCAGTTCTACTCTGTGTTAAAGAGTTGCTATGGGTCAGAATCAACTCGACAGCAGTGGGTTTGGTTTTGGTTTTTTATACAGTAATTTGTCGCACTTCTAGCTTTTTTGTTCTATTGTCTATTAGCTCAGTTCAAATATTACAGTTTACTAGACTCTACTTAACATCATCCTCTCAATTTTCCTTATAGAGCTTAAGAGTTCATTTCTAAAATATCCTCCAAACCTCATTTCATGCAATAGTGCCAATAAATTTCAAATTGATAGGCTTCAATCCAAGAAAATAAATGGCAGGAAGTTGAAACATGACTTGAGAAACTGTGTTTGCCAAGATCATTTTGTCAGAACATGGAAAAATAAACTGTGGTTTGATCATTTTTAATTTTCTTTACAATGAACTCAAGGTAAATATCTCAGATATGCATGCAATGATAAAGCATCTTCTCAGGGCAGAAATTATTAATTTACCTCTGTTTAATAAAAGGGCATGCAAAATGTCTCCACTATGTTCTCTTGACAAATACAGATGACATGCTTTCTGACATAAAAATGTTCAGGCATGAGACACACCTACCAGAATAAATAACTGCTTATCATATTTTGATTATATGAGTTAAAGTGCTATTACTTTTACCCTTAAAAAAAATTTAAAGCTGGTGAATAAATAAAATAGGTCTACCATATCATGGGTGCCAGAGGAGGCAACTTTGAATCCAGAGAAACAGAGCTCAATGATTACAAATGTTAAAAGTGGTGGAATTGGTAGCATGGATGACTATTTTTAAACTGATGAAATGGCCATATTTAAATAATAACCTGTACTGAACATATGTATTTTAATTCTGAAATTAAATTGTTAAATTATTTCTGATGTATTTTCATCTTGAAATTGAGACCAAATCCAAGGGGGAAGAGCAAGGAAGGATGGCATTTGCCTTTCTAAGTTGGGTATTTTTTAGCCTCTCACAGACTTGAAAAGGAAGTGGAGACCATAAACTCTACAGACACCAAACCAGCAGACTACATGATGGGATGATCAGATTAAGGGCCAGACTGAAACCAAACAAATGAATAATTGATAATTATATCAAGGGAGTAAAGCAGCAGATCAGAAATAGACAAGCCACTAAATTAGAAAGACAAGTATGGAATGCCTAAATCTCCTCATCTGCTTCTCACCGTAGTCAACTGTCATTTTTGTTTAGAACTTTTAGAATGCTTTAAATCAGGAGGGTAAATTAAAGACATTTTCATCATCAATCACTGCTCCCCCCCCCCCCGATATGCTGACATATGCTAAACACTTTTTCTATTAAAAATAAAACTCCATAAAATCACAAAGAAATTTCAAAGTTTCCTTAGATATGATATATTGCGAGAACAAAAAGAGAACATCCATTAGGTTATTTAATACATTCATTTATTCATTAAAAAGTATTTAATGTATCATTGAACTTTAGTTCCATTAGTAAAAAGTGCCTATATAGCATAGGCTATACAACTCCTTTATGATAAAAAATTGTATTTATTTGTCATTGTTTAGGCTGAAAGCAAGGGGATATATTTATTTTTTGTATTGATATCCTTGTTGGCTACAGTAAAGATTGTAACATCTAGTAATCTTTCTAGAGTTAGTTTTATGTGTCTGGATTTGTTTTTTCCTATTTTTTTTTTTTTTTTTTAGAGACAGGGCTTATATTTTGGATCCTTTCCATTTCATTTGGATCAGAAGTCCTCAGGGAACTCTGAAAACACACCTGGGACTTTTGCTGATTCTTCTCTTTAGGAAAATTTTTCACTTATTGTAAAAATCTCTCCAGTTTTTTATAGTTTCTAATTTCCCACAAAGTACTTTAACTTTGACATTAAAACCAAAAAACCCTGTTGCCGTCAGGTCAATTCCAACTCTTAGTGACCCTATAGGACAGAGTAGATCTGCCCCATAGTTTCCAAGGAATGCCTGGTGGATTTGAACTGCCAACCTTTTGGCTAGCAGCCGTAGCACTCAACCACTATGCCACCAGGGTTTCCTTGACATTAATGTGTCTTTTAAAAATTAATTTGGAAGTTGACCCTCATTTACCAATATGGACATTCTAAGCAGCATCCCAACATGGAGAGGTATCCTACTGAAGCCTTGTCAAGTAAGTACATACATTCATAAGCACATATTGAGCACCTTCTCTGTGTCGGACACTGCTAGGCAATGAGGGTATGGATATGACACTGATCAACCCTACATCTAAGGAGCACATGCATTTATCATAGTTTGTATGTATTACATGTTCATATGCATATTCAATCATTCACTTAATAAGCAACTAGCTAGGTACTGGGCTAGTCCAGAATTAGAAATAGAAATACAATATATGTTCAGCCTTCCAGGCACACACAGACTAGTAAGAGAGAGGAAAAATACATAATGGCAAATCTCTATGATAAGTACATTAAGGGAAATATGTAAAAGTACTGTAGTAGCACAGAGTAAAGGTTATTAACTTTACCCAGGGACATTCACACAACCACTGGGCATGCTCAAAACAATACTACTAGACAGATAAAGAAGGGAGTCCTTGATTTTCTCATTCATTCGGACAGCAAGTTTCCTACCAAAGTATCTCAATTCATTCTAAAAGAACACCACTCTCAGACCACCCACCAAATGGCTCTGTCTCTGGGCACAGTTACCACTTGGCATCTGCTGAGATGTGCAGCAAGCGTATTAATTATTGCTCGCCACGTGATTAATGCGACTGATAGTTCTTGATGAGGTCAGTGTGTTTTGTGGATCTTAGACTAACGATTGCAGTTTGACAGCAAGCCACTAAATGGTTACCAGGTGGTAAAAATATTGTGTTACCAAGGCAGAATTGAAGAGGGTAATACAACTAAGAAAATAACTCACAGGAGGATTAATTATATGAGAGTGTTCCCCAAATATTCTTCCAAACAATCTTAAGCAGAAATTCTAATTTTGACCCATTTTTATTTTTATGAAACAAACTGACTTCTCACTGGGCTCTACCAAAAACCAAAGAAATTATTTGAAGATAAAACATAAATTTGATGCCACTGAGGCATGGTGAGGCATGTCAGCTTTAGGCTGCACAGCATATGTCTAGTCTTTGGATGGAAGGGGCCACATAAATGTTAAGTAATTTTACTTTACTACTGACACATTTAACTGTTTAAATCGCCTAAGTACATTTATGAGAAGACATTTACTAAAAGACATTTCCTGAACTTCCTCAGGAAATTCTAGTAGTATATTATCTTAAATAAAGCACCACTTAAATAAAGACAGAAGTCAAGAGAAAATAGCTTGACAGAAGAAAATTTAATGGAACAGAATTATATTTCTGTTTCCTGTCTATTATGGACAGCAAAACTCCCAACATATGACTCCCTTACATCTTTCCCAGCTCATGAGCTCACTGAGAAAGAAGCCACTTGTTAACTATTCTTATATTCCCAGCACCTCCCATACGGTCCAGTATAATTTTGTTGAGTCATTTAGCACCAAATCTGGACTATGAAGGCTCGGCTCTGGCATGTATGTCATCTTGTGTACAGGACCTCAGCCCCCATATGCACAGTCACTCAGCCCAGAGGCAGACAACACAGGTTAATGAGCAAACACAGGCACAACATGTGAGCCTACAACAAAGGCAGCCACTGTCCTTAAGGAGCTTAATATATTTATTAAGACAGAGTGGCTGTTGATGGGTAGGAATATTTTGTGTCCCAAGAATTAGAACCCGAAAATGCTTTGTGCATGTTTCACTCCAAAATGTTGGCCTAACTTATGATCCTTCCATGTATGTAACCATAATCATCACAAATAAAACTGCTAAAGTAACAATAAAATCTCATATTATCAGCCAGAGTGATGCTTTAGAAAATGTCAGTCTGTCATCTCATTCCTCAGCAGACATCCTATATCAGCTCCCCATTTCCCTCAGGGTGAAGGTCAATGTCCTTACACTGGCCTCTGAAGTCCTGTAAGATCCGGCTGCCTTTACCTCTCTGACCTCTTTTCCCTCCCTCCACCTGCTCTCTTTAAGCCCTGAGAGGCCCCCTCCTGCCTCAGCTTTTGTGTTGTACTTGATATTCTCTCATCCTGGAATTCTTTTTACTCCCACCCCATGCTTAAGTCTTTGATCAAACATCAATTTTTCAGGGAGGCCTACCCCACCCACCAAGTCTAAAATTGAAATCTTGTCACCCAGCACTTCCCATTCCCCTTATTCTGCTTTATTTTTCACACAGTGCTTATAATGCTCTAATATTCTCTGCTGTGTCGTCAGTGCCTAAAGGAATACCTAGCACACAGGAAGCATTCAATATTTTAAATGAATTAATTCAATCAATTGCTTAACTACCATGACCTTAGTCTGCCGAGCCTATCTAAGCTACAAATAAGGAGCTAATAGAGGTTGGAGAAAATTAGAGTTTAATGTCTTATTGGGGTGGAAAAGTAAGGGTTTCCTCAGGAAGTCATCCTAGAATTGCTCCCCGCCCCCAGCATTTATTATAAAAAGCCTTTCACAGGCACCCAACACACACTGTATTGGTGAGGAAAAAATTATACAAACAAATGATCCTTATTTTGAAAGCACTTTAATGATCTCGGGAACAATGATGAATGCCTATGCATAATACAAAGATTATTGTTGTTAGCTGCTATGGAATCGATTGCGACCCATGATGACTCCATGTGAGCACAGCAGAACTGCTCCATAGGGTTTTCAAGGCTGTGACCTTTAGGAAGCAGATTGTCAGGGCTGTCTTCCAAGGCAGGTTCAAACTGCCAGCCTTTAAGGCTAGTAGTCAAGTGCTTAACTGTTTGTGCCACCCAGGGACTCCAAATACAAGGATGAAAAATTCATTGCCTTCAAGTCCATTCCAACTCATAGCGACCTTACAAGATAGAGTAGAACTGCCCCATAGAGTTTCCAAGGCTGTAATCTTTACAGGAGCAGATCTCCAGGTCTTTTATTCCACAATATAAGGATACTTACTAGCAAAGGAAGATTTTAGTCTAGACTTCATCAGATGTATCTTTCTTTTGAATCTACAGGCAGTACAGTCCTTGCAGGAAAAATTCCCCTCTAATTACACTTATATATAAGTGAGTGCTGTAGAAGCACCACATTTCAGCTAGTATTCTAACCCTGTATTAAGTGAGTAGTCCACAGTCATAAAACAGTCTTTATATACACAATACATTCTTGAAAAAGCCTATATACAGAAGAGTTCTTCATTTAATTTCATAATCAGTTTTAGTATTTTATGAAAAAAAAATGATCATGAGTGAAACAGCAGATTATAACCTCATATTTTCAGAAAATAAAGGTTCAACTAACAGCTCTTGACAATCTTGTTCAAAACAAATTAGGTGAGCAGAGGAAGTGGTCAATATCCTCAACGGTATGCCTAGATTGATTCTGAACTATGATGAATTTCCACTATATGCTGCTGTCTATTTCCTCACACTCAAGATAGTCCAGGATATTCTGGACTTTTGGTGTGTAAAAATGACACAAGAATATTGACTGTACAAATAATAAGAGCAAAAACTGTTTTCTAATCCCTTAGAAATATAAACTGTGGGGTCACTTTGAAATTCAAATTTAAGTATCATACTTCATTTAAATTATTGATTCTATGATGCATCCTTAGTCTGTGCATCACTAAGAAATGATAAATACTGAATTATAAGATGTTTTTGATTATAAAACACATGCCAATTTCAGATATATTAAAATGAGGGGAATATCTATCTTTGAATCAATAAAATACTCATTTTCTAGTATTTAAGGGAGTTATAACCAGGGTGACCAAATGTTCTCTTTTCCTACCAAGGAAACCATAAGAATAAATTAATTACTTGGGTAAACCACTATTGAGCAATGAAGTTCTATGGCAGCTCAGATTATCAAACAATGCACTTCATTTAAGAGCAACTGTAGAATATCCTAAGCCAGCTGCCATCAAGTCAATTTTGACTCATGGTGACTCTATGTGTGTCAGAGTAGAACTGTGCTCCATAGGGTTTTCAGTGGCTGATTTTTCAGAAGTAGAGGGCCAGGCTCTTTCTTCTTTTAAGGCACCTCTAGGTGAACTCAAATCTCCAAACTCTTAGTTAGCAGCCAAACGCTTTAACTGTTTGCACAACCTGGGGACTCTACCCCCACAGGGTCTCTGCCCAGAATATCCTAGAATGGAATAATTTTTGTTTGTTTGATATTTTTTTTTTTTTTTTTTTTTTTTTTTTTGTGGCTGGTTGTTGTCTTTTTTTTTTTTTTTTTTTCTTCTAATTGTGCTTTAGGTAAAAGTTTACAGCACAAATTAGTTTCTTATTCAAAAATTTATACATAAACTGTTCTGTGACATTGGTTGCAATCACTGCAATATGACAGCACTCTCCTCCTTTCCTTTTACACCTCAAGTTCCCCGTGTCCATTTGTCCAGTTTTCCCATTCCTTCCTGCCTTCTTGTCTTTGCTTTTGGGCATGTGTTGCCCATTTGGTCTCATATACTTGATTGAACTAAGAAGTACATTCCTCACATGTGTTATTGTTTTATAGGCCTGGCTACTCTTTGGCTGAAAGGTGGACTTCAGAAGTGGCTTCAGTTCCGAGTTAGCTGAGCGTCCAGGAGTCATTGCCTCGGGGGTTCCTCCCGTCTTTGTCAGACCAGTAAGTCTGCTCTGAATTTTCTTCTACATTTTCCTCTGGCTCTGTCTGGAACACCTACTGTGATCCTTGTCAGAGCTGTACGTGGTGTTAGCTGGGCACCATCTGGTTCTTCTGGGCTCAGGCTTGTGGAGGCTATGGTTCATGTAGTCCATTAGTCCTATGGGCAAATATTTGCCTTATGTCTTTGTTTTTTTCATTCTCCTTTGCTCGAGATGGGATGGGACCAAAAGATGTATCTTAGATGACTGCTCACAAGCTTTTAACATCCCAGACGCTACTTACCAAAGTAGGATGTAGAACATTTTCTTTATGAACTATGTTATGGCAATTGACCTAGATGTCCCCTGAGACCATGGTCCCCAGCCCTCAGCCCCAGTAACTCAGTCCCTCAAGGGTTTGAATGTATCTAAGAAACTTCCACGACTTTGCCTTGGTCAAGTACTGCTGAGTACCCCTATAATGTGTGTTGTCTTTCAATTCACCAAAGTTAATACTTGTCTACTATCTAGTTAGTGACTTCCCCTTCTCAACTCTCCCCTCTCTTGTAACCATCAAAGATTGTTTTTTTCTGTGTGTGAACCTTTTCTTGTGTTTTTATAATAGTGGTCTCATACAATATTTGTCATTTAGTAATTGACTTACTTCACTCAGTATAATGCTCTCCAGATTCATCCATGTTGTGAGATGTTTCATGGACTCATCACAGTTCTTTACCTTTGCATTGTACTCCATTGCGTGTATGTACCATAATTTGTTTATCCATTCATCTGTTGATGGGCACTTAAGCTGTTTCCATCTTTTTGCTATTGTGAATAATGCTGCAGTGAACATGGGTGTGCATATGTCTATTCGTGTGACGGCTCTTATTTCTCTAGGATATATTCCTAGGAGTGGGATTGCTAGATTGTATGGTATTTCTATTTCTAGCTTTTTAAGGAGGTTTCCCATAATGGTTGTATCATTTTACAGTCCCACAAGTAGTACATAAGAGTTCCAAACTCCCGACAACCTCTCCAACACTTGTTATTTTCTGGTTTTTTGTTTTTGTTTTGTTTGTTTTTTTTTATTAGCTCTGGTAATGTCAGTGTGAGATGGTATTTCATTGTAGTTTTGATTTGCATTTCTCTAATGGCTAATGACTGAGTATTTCCTCATGTGTCTGTTAGCTGCCTGAATGTCTTTGGTGAAGTGTCTGTTCATATTCTTTGCCCACTTTTTAATTGGATTATTTGTCTTTTGTTGTTGAGGTGTTGAAGATTTTAGAGATTAGACCCTTGTCAGACATGTAGCCAAAAAATTCTTCCCAGTCTGTAGGTTTTCTTTTAACTCTTTGGTGAAGTCTTTTGATGAGCATAAGTGTTGATTTTTAGGAGCTCCCAGTTATCTAGTTTCTCTTCAGGTGTTTGTGTATTGTTAACTATGGCTTATATTCTTTTTAAGCCACGTATTAGGGCCTCTAGCATTGTCCCTATTTGTTCTTCCATTATCTTTATTGTTTCAGGTTTTATATTTAGGTCTTTGGTCCATTTTGAGTTAGTTTTTGTGTATGGTGTTGAGGTGTGGGTTCTGCTTCATGTTTTTACAGATAGACATTCAGTTTTGCCAGCACCATTTGTTTAAAAGACTGTCTTTTCCCCATTTAATGGACTTTGGGCCTTTGTCAAATATCAGTTGACTATAGGTGGATGGATTTACATCTGGCTTCTCCATTCTGTTCCACTGGTCTATATATCTGTCTTTGTATGAGTACCAGTCTGTTTTGACTACCGTGGCTATACAGTAGGTTCTAACATCAGGTAGTGTGAGGCCTCCTACTGTATTCTTTTTCTTTAATAATGCTTTGCTTATATGGGGCCTCTTTCCTTTCCATATAAAGTTGGTGAGTAGTTTTTCCATCTAACTAAAGAATTTCTGTTGGTATTTGGATTGGGGTTGCATTAAATCTGCAAATTGCTTTGAGTAGGACTGATATTTTCACAATGTTGAGTTTTCCTATCCATGAGCATGGTATGTTTTTCCATTTATGCAGATCTCTTTTGGTTTCTTGCAATAGTGTTTTGTAGTTTTCTTTGTATAAGTCTTTTACATCCCTGGTTAGTTGTATTCCTAAGTATTTTATCTTTTTTAGGGGTGATTATAGTAGTATTGTTTTCCTGATTTCCTTTTCAAAGTTCTCTTTGTTGGTGTATAGGAATCTGACTGTTATATGTATGTTGATCCTGTATTCTGCTACTTTGCTGAATCTTTCTACTAGTTCCAGCAGTTTTTTTGTGGAATCCTCAGGGTTCTCTGTGTATAGGATCATATCATCTGTGAATAGGGATAGTTTTACTTCTTCCTTTCCAATGTGGATGCCTTTCTTTCTTTCTTTTTTTTTTTTGCCATATTGCTCTAGCTAGGACTTCCAACACAATGTTAAATAGGAGTGGTGATAAAGGGTATCCTTGTCTTGTTCCCATACTCAGGAGGAACGCTTTCAGCCTCTCTCCATTAAGAATGATGTTATCTGTTGGTTTTGTATAGATGCTCTTTGTTATGATAAGGAATTTCCTTTCTGTTTCTATTTTATTAAGAGTTTTTATCAGGAATGAGTGTTGGACTTTATCAAATGCCTTCTATTCATAGATTGAGATGATCATGTGATTCTTTTGTTTTAATTTATGTGGTGGATTACATTGATTGATATTCTAATGTTGAACGATCTTTGCATACCTGGTATGAATCCCACTTGGTTGGGGTATATTAGTTTTTTGATTTGATGCCGAATTCTATTGGGTAGGCTAGAATTTTGTTGAGAAATTTTGCATCTATATTCATGAGAGATATTGGTCTGTTATTTTCTTTTTTGTGGTGTCTTTGTGTGTTTTGGTATCAGGGTTATGCTGACTTCATAGAATGAATTCGTAGGTATTCCTTCCTTTTCTCTACTCTGAAATAGTTTGAGTAGTACTAGTGTGAGGTATTCTCAGAATGTTTGGCAGAATTCTCCAATGGTGCCATCCAGGCCAGGGCTTTTTTTGTTGTTGTTGGGAATTTTTTTATTACCTCTTCAATCTCTTCTCTTGTTATGGGTCTGTTCAGATTTTCTATCTCAGTTGGCATTACTTTACATAGGTCCTAGAATGGAATAATTTTGACTTAAGTGAGCCATGTAATTAATCATCATCCATAAGTCCAAGATCAAGATGAAATTAGGCTGGATTTAAAAGAAATTAAATTTTAACTAGAGTGACAAACATTATGCTTCAAAAATATGTAATATTATCTTAGGATAATACTGATCCTTTTTAAATTATTGAAGTAATTGATCTTCTCAAACTGTTTTTATTGGAATTCTGAATTTCCACAAAATGTTTTTCTATAATGAAAATATTCACCAATATAATTTTTTATACCCAATTCTTCTTCAGGCAGTGCTCTAATGGGAAACTAGAAAATGTCATTTTAAAAATTGTTTTGACAAATAGCAGGTAAATCACAAAGCATAAGTGAGATAATGTTTAAAATGGGGAAGGATTTGGCAGCAAAATAGCCGAGAAAGAAAAATGAAAACTACTGGTATGAACACTGAAAGCGTTTATAAAATTTCAAGAATGCGTGACTACATCATTCAAAATTGAAATTATAAACAATAAGAAATGTCATGCAGTAATTTCATTTTATGCAAAACCATGTAAGTAAATGTACCATTTAATAATGAAGATATGAAAAAGATAAACTGTTAACACAATACAGTGTGCACTATCTGTTTTCAGTAATAGTGTATACATTTTAAAAGGGAGAAAGTCAATAGATGTAGGATTAAAAACATTATTCATCTCTTTCTCACAGCAGGGTGACTAAGCCTGCTGTCATCAAATGTGTTACCTCACTGTTCCCTGATGGCGTTCCTTTAATAGGATGAGATGAATGCAAGTGTTTAACTATTTTAACTTATCAACAAAAGAAAATAAAAGCAGCTATTGAAACAAATGATCTGGCTTCCCACTAATTGAATATGTTTATGTCTTTAGACAGAAAAGCATTCATGTCTAAAATTTTTATAGTGCCATAGGAATAGAGGTTTACCAATTAAAGACAAATTAAGATCAATACTAAATAGTGTCTCAAACTCTTTGCCAACCCCTCATACACAGAAGTGCTTAACATCTGTCAGGGAGTCTGCATGTTGTTTTAAATCTAAACTACATACAAACCATAATTTCAAAAGTTCACTGCTTCCTGATTAATGTCTAAATGCAGGAGACTGCCTAAATTATTAATATGTCACACTGCCTTGGACATGTCTTCAGTAATGAAAGGTCTCTAGAATTTAGAAAACTAACAAGGTATCACTTGGAAAAAATCGTTACAGTCTGACCATTTACTCCAACAAATGAATCACTTCAAAATTTCCATAGTTTTAGGCCTTGTCCTATCCCTAAGTCAAAATGGAAAATAAACCCATCTGGATTGCCCATATTTTCCCCTTTCCCAACCTCTTCTCTTTGAATGGGTTCTCTTTTCCCAAATCTCCCAATCTTCTAATCCAATCTCCATTCACAAAGAATGACCTGACAAGTTTTTGTGGGATAAAGACCTAACAAATTATTTCTTCTAGTAATATTTACATTCAAAAGGTGATACCTGGAGAAAGATTAACAATGCATCACTAGGCCATCTAAGATAAATCTGTTGGTCTGTACGGGTATGGACCAAAAGAGAAGGAAGGAAATCAAAGACTCAAAGAAGAAACTAGTTCATGGGACTAATAACCCATACAAGCAAAAACCTATTCAAACCTGGCACCAGAAAAACTAGATGATGCCTGGCTACCACTACTGACTGTTCTGACCAGGGATACAACAGAAGGTCCTGGATAGAATGGGAGAAAAATATAGAATAAAACTCAAATTCCCAAAAAAAGCCAGACCTACTGGACCGATAGACACTAGAGGAACCTCCAAGATTATCACCCTAAGATAACCTTTGAATTTGGAATTGAAGCTATTTCTGTAAGACATCTTGCAGCTAAATAATACATTGGCTTATAAAATAAATAATATCACCCATGAGTACATGCTCCCTTAAACAATTAACTATCTGAGAACAAAGAGCAGTTACTCAAAAGCAAAGACGAGATGGCAAGGAGGGGAAGGAAAACTAGATCAATGGAAACAAAACAAACGCAATGGAAATAATAAGAATGCTGACGTATTGTACAAATTGTAACCAATGGCATGGAACAATTTATATTAAAATGTTAAAGGGGAAAGGTGGGGCCAAGATGGCAGAGTAGTCAGACACTTCCGGTAGACCCTCTTACAACAAAGACCCGAAAAAACAAGTCAATTGATTATATATGGCAATCTGGGAGCCCTGAACATCAAATTCAAAGTTGAGGAACCAAACTGAGTGGCAGGGGAGGGAAAGACAGTTCGGAAGCAGCGAGGAGTTGCCAGACCTGACCTGGCGAGAGCCTGAGCCCTCCAGACCTGATCAGCTCAGGGGTGAGCAGTGAGTAAGGCAAGCGGCGGTGCTTGGGAGGCACATTTTCTGCACTGAGAGGGACACAGTGCCAGAAAGTCTACACGGCAACCCAGAACCAGTGAGAAGCAGCCCTCAATCCGGCAAAAGATAAGTAATTGTGTATGGCGTACAATGCAAATCAAAAACACTGCCCTTCAAGAAAAACCTCTCTCCCATTTACCTCCCTGCTCTGCACTGGGTCCTGGATTGGCTTCAGCAATTGCTGAGTCCCCTGGGCTGGAAGTAGGATCCATCACATGCCTGGAACAATTCTCCCTGCTTTGGAGAGTGAACAAATTAACAAACACAGGAAAAAATAAACTGTAAGCTCCCCTAAGCCAGGAACCCAGGGTAGGCACAACTCCTTTGCCTAGGCACAGGCATAAGGGATCCACGGACTTTGAGTGCCTTTCCCCCTGCATAGACTTGTGTGGGCCCATCTCAACAGCGTAGGCCCTCATTACTGCAGTTCAACAGGGTATATACTGGAAGGCTAACTTCAACTGTTTTAGCTGTGAAGTGGCAGGTTCTTGACATTTGACACTGCTCTACCCATTAAGCAGGCTCTTCACCCACCCACATCAAGGGCCTGAGGACTGGTGGCTCCACCCAGGCCACCTAGCCACCTATGATAGGAGCCCAGGAATAAGAGATGCCCCCCAGTCCTTACAGCTAACAGCATTAGGTGCTCATAGTCTGGCTCAAAAACCCACCCACCTACACGCTGTATGGAACACGGACATACCTTCCTCCTGAACACTTATGGGCAGCCGTCAGTCCCCTGCCTTGCTGAGAGTGTGTCCCCCTGCTGCAGCCAGGTGCCTGTGCCTACACCAATCACCCATGTCTGTCTAGGACTGTAAGTGAGAGCCTACACCACACATTTGGTGGCTAGCTACCTGGGTACCTGAGCTGAATCCATACAGGAGAAGTGGGTGGACTCCTGAGCTCATATACCTAGTAACAGATCTAACCACCTGGTGACAGGACATTAGAGCTTCAAAGGTGCCAATAATCAAACTAGCTCATATGAGCAGCCTATTTGGGCATATCAAAACAAAACAAGAAGCTAGGACACAGTAAGCAAACATAAAATAAATAAAAATAATAACTTATTGATGGCTTGGAGACAGCAGTAAATATCAAATCACATAAAGAGGCAATCCACAATGGCTTCAGCAAGCTCCCAAAATAAAGAATCTAGAAATTTTCCAGAGGAGGAAAATTTCTGGGAATTACTGGTGGCAGAATACAAAAGATTAATATACAGAACTTTTCAAGAAATTAGAAACAACATTAAGCAAACCGTGGAACACACAATAGAGGAAATTAAAAAGATCAGAGAAAAGCATAATGACAAATTTAACAGGCTGTAAGAATCCATAGAGAGACAACAATCAGAAATCCAGAGGATTAACAATAGAATTTCAGAATTAGACAACTCAATAGAAAGTCATAGGAGCAGAATTGAGGCAATAGAAGTCAGAATTCGTGACATTGAAGATAAAGCATTTGACTCCAACTTATTTGAGGAAAAATCAGATAAAAGGATTAAAAAAATGAAGAAAACCTAAGAATTATGTGGGACTCTATCAAGAGGATTAACCTACGAATGATTGGAGTACCAGAACGGGGAGGGGGAGGGGTATAACAGAAAATACAGAGAGAATTGTTGAAGATTTGTTGGCAGAAAACTTCCCTGATATCGTGAACAAAGACAAGATATCTATCCAAGATGCTCATCGAACCCCACATCAGGTAGATTCCAAACGAAAGTCACCAAGACATATTATAATCAAATTTTCCAAAACCAAGATAAAGAAAGAATTTTAAGAGTGGCTAGGGATAAAAGAAAAGTCATCTACAAAGGAGAGTCAATAAGAATAAGCTCAGACTACTCAGCAGAAATCATGCAGGCAAGAAGGCAATGGGATGACATATATAAAGCCTTGAAGGAAAAAAACTGCCAGCCAAGAATTATATATCCAGCAAAACTGTCTCTCAAATATGATGGTGAAATTAGGGCATTTCCAGATAAACAGAAGTTTAGGGAATTTGCAAAAACCAAACGAAAACTACAAGAAATACTAAAGGGAGTCCTCTGGTTAGAAAATCAGTAACATCAGATAACAACCCAAAACTAGAACACAGGACAGAGCAACCAGATATCAGTCCAGATAGGGAAGTCACAAAAGTAAATCAAACCTAAAACACTGAAAATAGGGAAACAGATGTCAATATGTAAAAGATGACAACATTAAAACAAAAAAAGAGGGACTTAAAAAACGTAGACATAGATTTTTCATATGGAGAGGAAGTCAAGGTGATATAAAGAAATAAAAGACTGGTATAAACTTAGAAAAATAGGGGTAAATATTAAGGTAACCACAAAGGAAACTAACAATCCTACAAGTCAAAATAAAAAACTAGAAAAATATAAAGATTCAGCAAACACAAAATCAACAGCAATGAAAAAGATGAAAAGAAAATAAAGAAAAACAACTCAGCACATAAAATTAAGTGGAACATAGAAGCTGTGAACAACACATAAAAAAGGCACCAAAATGACAGCACTAAACTCATACCTATCAATAATTACGCTGAATGTAAATGGACCAAATGCACCAATAAAGAGACAGAGAGTGGCAGATTGGATAAAAAAACAAGATCCGTCTATATGCTGCCTACAAGAGACACACATTAGACTTAAAGACACAAACAAAAACTCAAAGGATGGAAAAAAATATATCAAGTAAACAACACTCAAAAAAGAGCAGAAGTGGCAATATTAATCTCTGACAAAATAGACTTTAAAGTAAAATCCACCACAAAGGATAAGGAAGGACACTGTATAATGATTAAAGAGTCAATACACCAGGAGGACATAACTATAATAAATATTTACGCACCCAATGACAGGGCTCCAAAACACATAAAACAAACTCTAACAGCACTGAAAAGAGAGATAGACATCTCCACAATAATAGTAGGAGACTTCAACACACCACTTTCAGTGAGGGACAGAACATCCAGAAAGAAGCTCAACAAAGGCATGGAAGAGCTAAATGCTACAATCAACCAACTGGATCTCATAGACATATACCAAACACTCCATCCAACAGCAGCCACGTATACTTTCTTTTCCAACACACATGGAACATTCTCCAGAATAGACCACATATTAGGCCGTAAGGCAAACATGAACAAAATCCAAAGCACTGAAATATTACAAAGCATCTTTTCTGACCATAAAGCCATGAAAGAAGAAATCAACAACAGAAAAAGCAAGGAAAAAAATCAAACACATGGAAACTGAACAACACTTTGCTCAAAAACTACTGGGTTATAGAAGAAATTAAGGATGGAATAAAGAAATTCACAGAATCAAACGAGAATGAAAACACATCCTACCAGAACCTTTGGGACACAGCAAAAGCAGTGCTCAAAGGTCAGTTTATAGCAATAAATGCACACATCCAAAAAGAAGAAAGGGCCATAATCAAAACATTAACCCTACAACTGGAACAAGTAGAAAGAGAGCAGCAAAAGAAGTCCTCAGGTGCCAGAAAAAAGGAAATAATAAGAATTAGAGCATAATTAAATGAAATAGAGAATATAAAAACAATTGAAAGAGTTAACAAGACCAAAAGCTGCTTCTTTGAAAAGATCAACAAAATGGACAAACCATTGGCCAAACTGACTAAAGAAAAACACGAGAGGAAGCAGATAACCCGTACAAGAAATGAGATGGGTGATATCACAGCAGACCCAACTGAAATTAAAAGAATCAAAACAGAATACTATGAAAAATTCTACTCTAACAAATTTGAAAACCTAGAGGAGATCGACAAATTTCTAGAAACTCACTACCTACCTAAACTAACACAAACAGAGGTACAACAACTAAATAAACCCATAACAAAAGAAGATATTGAAAAGGTAATTAAAAAACTCCCAACTAAAAAAAGCCCTGACCCAGATGGCTTCACTGGAAAATACAACCAAACTTGCAGAGAAGAGTTAACACCACTACTACTAAACATATTTCAGAACATAGAAAAGGATGGGATACTCCAAAACTCATTCTTTGAAACCAACATAACCCTGATACCAAAACCAGGTACAGACACCACAAAAAAAGAAAATTACAGACCAATATCCCCCATGAACATTGATGCAAAAATCCTCAACAAAATTTTAGCCAATAGAATTCAGCAACATATCAAAAAATAATTCACCATGATCAACTGAGATTTATGCAGGGATGGTTCAACATTAGAAAAACAATCAACATAATCCATCGCATAAATAAAAGACAAGAACCACATGATCTTATCAATCGATGCAGAAAAGGCATTCAACAAAGTCCAACACCCATTCATGATAAAAACTCTCAACAAAATTGGAATAGAAGGGAAAGTCCTCAACATAATTAAGGGCAGTTATACAAAGCCACCAGCCAACATCATCCTAAATGGAGAGACTTTGAAAGCATTCCCCTTGAGAATGGGAACCAGACAAGGATGCCCTTTATCACCACTCTTATTCAACATTGTGCTGGAGGTCCTTGCCAGAGCAATTAGGCTAGAAAAAGAAATAACGGGCATCCAAATCGGTAGGAAAGAAGTCAAAGTATCTCTATTTGCAGACGATATGATCTTATACACAGAAAACTCCAAAGAATCCACAAGAAAACTACTGGAACTAATAGAAAACTTCAGCAAAGTTTCAGGATACAAGATAAACATACAAAAATCAGTTGGATTCCTTTACACCAACAAAGAGAACCTTGAAGAGTAAATCACCAAATCAATACCATTTACAATAGCCCCCAAGAAGATAAAATACTTAGGAATAAATCTAACCAGAGACGTAAAAGATCTATAGAATGAAAACTACAAGACACTATTGCAGGAAACCAAAAGAGTCCTGCATAAGTGGAAAAACATACCTTGCTCATGGATAGGTAGACTCAACATCGTGAAAATGTCAATTCTACCCAAAGCGATCTACAGATAGAATGCAATCCCGATCCAAATTCCACCAGCATTTTTTAAAGAGATAGAGAAGCAAATCACCAACTTCATATGGAAAGGGAAGAGGTCCCGAATAAGTAAAGCATTACTCAAGAAGAACAAGGTGGGAGGCCTCACACTACCTGATTTTAGAACCTATTATACCGCCACGGTAGTCAAAACAGCCTGATACTGGTACAACAACAGATACTTAGACCAATGGAGCAGAAGTGAGAATCCAGATGTAAATTCATCTACCTATGAGCAGCTGATATTTGACAAAGGCCCAAAGTCCATTAATTGAGGAAAAGACAGTCTCTTTAACAAATGGTGCTGGCATAACTGGATATCCACCTGCAAAAAACTGAAATGAGACCCATACCTCACACCATGCACAAAAACTAACTCAAAATGGATCAAAGACTTAAATATAAAATCAAAAACGATAAAGATCATGGAAGAAAAATTGGGGACAACACTAGGAGCCCTAATACATAGCATAAACGCAATATGAACCATAAATAACAATGCACTAGCACCAGAAAAGAGACTAGATAAATGGGAGATCCTTAAAATCCAACACTTACGCTCATCAAAAGACTTCACCAAAAGAGTAAAAAGACAACCTACAGACTAGGAGAAAAATTTTGGCTACAACAAATCCAATCAGCGTCTAATCTCTAAAATCTACAAGATACTGCAAAACCTCAACAACAAAAAGACAAATAACCCAATTAAAAAATGGGCAAAGGATATGAACAGGCACTTCACCAGAGAAGACATTCAGGCGGCTAACAGATACATGAGGAAATGATCACAATCATTAGGCATTAGAGAAATGCAGATCAAAACTACAATGAGCTATCATCTCACCCCAACAAGGCTAGCATTAGTCCAAAAAACACAAAATAATAAATGCTGGAGAGGTTGTGGAGAGACTGGAACACTTATACCCTGTTGGTGGGAATGTAAAATGGTACAACCACTTTGGAAATCGATTTTGCGTTTCCTTAAAAAGCTAGAAATAGAAGTACTATATGATTCAGCTATCCTGCTCCTTGGAATATATCCTAGAGAAATAAGAGCCATCACACAAATAGATACATGCACGTTCATGTTCATTGCAGCACTGTTCACAATAGCAAAAAAAATGAAAACAACCTAGGTGCCCATCAATGGGCAAATGGATAAACAAATTATGGTATACCTACACAATGGAATACTACACAATGATAAAGAACAATGAAGCTGTGAAACATCTTATAACATGGAGGAAGCTGGAGGTCATTATGCTGAGTAAATTTAGTCAGTCACAGAGGGACAAATATTGTATAAGACCTCTATTATAAGAACTCAAGGAAAGGTTTAAACACAGAAGAGAACATTCTTTGATGGTTACAAGGGTGCAGAGGGAGGGTGAGGGTTATTTACTAACTAGATAGTAAATAAGAACTATCTTAGGTAAAGGGAAGGACAGCACACACTACATGGCAAGTCAGCACAACTGGACTAAACCAAACCTAAGAAGTTTCCTCAATACAGTCAAACACTTTGAGGGACAGAGTAGCAGGGGTAAGGGTCTGGGGACCATGCTTTCAGGGGACATCTAGGTCAACTGCCATAACAAAGCTTATTAAGAAAATGTTCTGCATCCTACTTTGGTGAGTGACGTCTGGGGTCTTAAAAGCTTGCAAGCGACCATCTAAGATGCAGCAATTGCTCCCAACCACCTGGAGTAAAAGAGAATGAAGGACACCAAAGACACAAGGAAATTATTAGCCCAAGAGACAGAAAGGGCCACATAAGCCAGAGACTTCATCAGCCTGAGACCAGAAGAACTAGATGGTACCTGGCTACCACCAATGACTGCCCTGACAGGGAACACAACAGAGAGTCCCGGATGGAACAGGAGAAAGGTGGGGTGCAGAACTCAAATTCTAGTAAGAAGACCAGACTTAATGGTCTGACTGAGACTGGAGGTACCCTGGAAAGCACCACCCCTGGATTCTCTATCAGCCCAGAAATAAAACAATTTCCGAGGCCAATTCTTCAGACAGGGATTGGACTGGGCTGTGGGATATAAAGTGATATTCATGAGGCGTGTGCCTCTTAACTCAAGTAGATACAAGAGACTAAATGGGCAGCTTCTGTCTGGAGGTGAGATGGGAAGGCTAGGAGCTGGTTGAATGGACATGGGGAATCAGGGGTGGAAAGGAGGAGTGTGCTGTCACAGTATGGGGAGAGCAATTAGGGTCACATAACAATGTATGTATAAATTTTTGTATGGGAAAAAATAAAAAAAAGTAAAAGGGAAAAAAATGTTAAAGGGGAACCTAATTTGCTGTGTAAACTTTCACCTAAAACACCCCGATCAATTATTATGAAAAAAAATCACTAATAGTGGAGTTTCTGGAGATGCTTTTTAGGACTTCTTCGGTGCCAAAAGGAGCCCTGGTGGGGCAATGGTTAAGTGTTTGGCTGCTAACCGAAAGGTCAGCCGCTCTGCAGGAGAAAAATGTGGCAGTTTGCCTCTGTAAAGATTACCAAAAACCAAACCAAACCCGTTGCAGAAGAGTCAATTCCGATCTCGTAGCAACTCTATAGGACAGAGTGGAACTGCTCCATAGGATTTCCAAGGCTGTAATCTTTATGGAGTTGTTCAAATAGAACAAAGGGATACAGTGTGGTTTAAAATGAGGAAAGATGTGTGTCAGGGTTGTAGCCTTTCACCATACTTATTCAGTCTGTATGTTGAGCAAACAGTCTGAGAAGCTGGACTATATGAAGAACATGGCATCAGGATTGGAGGAGGACTCACTAACAACCTGTGATATGCAGATAACATTACCTTGTTTGCTGAAAGTGAAGAGGACTTGAAGTACTGATGAAGATCAAAGACTACAGCCTTCAGTATGGATTGCACCTCAACATAAAGAAAACAAAAATCCTCACAACTGGACCAATAAGCAACATCATGATAAATGGAAAAAATATTGAAGTTGTCAAAGATTTCATTTTACTTGAATCCATAGTCAACATCCATGGAAGCAGCAGTCAAGAAATCAAACAACGTTTTCAATTGGACAAATCTGCTGCAAAAGACCTCTTTAAAGTGTTAAAAAGCAAAGATGTCACTTTGAGGACTAAAGTGCGCCTGACCCAAGCCATGGTATTTTCAATAGCCTCATATGCATGCACAAGCTGGACAATGAATAAGAAAGACAGAAGAAGAATTGATGCCTTTGAATTATGGTGTTGGTTAAGAATAATGAATATACCATGGATTGCCAAAAGAACAAACAAGTCTGTCTTAAAGTACAGCCAGATGCTCCATAGAAGCGAGGATGGTGAGACTTCGTCTCGATTACTTTGGACATATTATCAGGAGGGACCAGTCCCTGGAGAAGGACATCATGCTTGGTAAAGTAGAAGGTCAGTGAAAAAAAAAGAAGACCCTCAACAAGATGGATTGACCCAGTAGCTGCATGATGGACTCAAGCATAACGATGACCATGAGGATGGTTCAGGACCAGGCAGCATTTCCTGTTATACATAAGATTGCTATGAGTCAGAACTGACTCAATGGCATCTAACAACCTTTATGAAAGCAGACTGCCACTCCTTTAAAATAGGGACTATAGCCCGAGGGCAACTAAGAACATGAGGCCAAAGGCAAAAAAAAAAAGTTGTTTTGTGTGTGTGTGTGTGTGGTTTAGAGTATTTTAAACTCAGAACACTGACTATATATTTTAGGCCAGAGATTTCCTTTTGTTGTTGTTGTTAGGTGCCATAAAGTCCATTCCAACTCATAGTGACCGTATGTACACAGAAAGAAACACTGCTCAGTCCTGCGCCATCCTCACAATCACTGCTATGTTTGAGTCCATTGTTGCAGACACTGTGTCAATCCATCTCGTTGAGGGTCTTTCTCTTTTTTGCTGACCTCTACTTTACCTAGCATGGTGTCCTTCTGTAGAGACTGGTCCCTCCATAACATGTTCAAAGTATTTGAGATGAAGTCTTGCCATCCTTGCTTACTTCTAAGGAGCATTCCGGCTGTACTTCTTCAAAGACAAATTTGTTTGTTTTTCTGACAGTCATGGTATATTCAATATTCTTCACCGATACCTTAATTTAAAGACATCAATTTTTCTTCAGTCTTCCTCATTCATTGTCCAGTTTTCGCATGCATATGAGGCGATTGAAAACACCATGGTTGGGTCAGGCTCACCTTAGTCCTCAAAGTGTCCTCTTTGCTTTTCAACACTTTAAAGAGGTCTTTTGCAGCAGATTTGCCCAATGCAATGCGTCATTTGGTTTCTTGACTGCTGCTTCCATGGACATTGATCGTGGATCCTAGTAAACTGAAATCCTCGACAACTTCAATCTTTTCTCCATTTATCATGATGTTGCTTATTGGTCCAGTTGTGAGGATTTTTGTTTTCTTCATGTTGAGGTAGAATCCATACTGAAGGCTGTAGTCTTCGATCTTCATCAGTAAGTGCTTCAAGTCCTCTTCACTTTCAGCAAACAAGGTAGTGTCATCTGCATATCGCAGGTCATTGATGAGTCTTCCTCCAATCCTGATGCCGTGTTCTGGTCCTTCTTCATATAGTTCAACTTCTCAGACTATTTGCTCAACATACAGACTGAATAAGTATGGTGAAAGGATACAACCTTGACACACACCTTTCCTGATTTTAAACCACACAGTATCCCGTTGTTCTGTACAAATTACTGCCTCTTGGTCTATGTATAGGTTCCACATGAACACAAATGTTCTGGAATTCCCAGTCTGCACAATGTTATCCATAGTTTGTTATGATCCACACAGTCAAATGCCTTTGCATAGTCAATAAAATACAGGTAAACATCATTCTGATATTCTCTGCTTTCAGCCATGATCCAACTGACATCAGCAATGATATCCCTTGTTCCATGTCCTCTTCTGAATCTGACTTGAATTTCTGGCAGTTCCCTGTCGATGTGCTGCTGCAACTATTTTTGAGTTATTGTCAGCAAAATTTAACTTGCATATGAAATTAATGATATTGTTCAATAATTTCCGCATTCTGTTGGATCACCTTTCTTTGGAATGGGCACAAATACGGATCTCTTCAAGTTGGTTGACCAGGTAGCTGTCTTCCAAATTTCTTCGCATAGGTGAGTGAGGGCTTTCAGCATTGCATCCATTTGTTGAAACATCTCGATTGATATTCCAGCAGTTTCTGGAGCCTTGTTTTTTGCCAATGTCTTCAGTGCAACTTGGACTTCAGTACATCAGTTCTTGATCATGCTACCTCCTAAAATGGTTGAACATTGACTAATTCTTTTCGGTACAGTGACTCTTTGTATTCTTTCCACCTTGTTTTGATTCTTCCTTCATCATTCAATATTTTGTCCTTTGAATCCTTCAATATGCTACTTGAGGCATAAATTTTCTCTTCAGTTCTTTCAGCTTGAGAAATGCCAAGTGGGTTCTTTCCTTTTGGTTTTCTAACTCCAGGTCTTTGCACATTTCATTATAATGATAGATTTCTTTTTAAGTATATGCCCACTTTGTAGCCATAATTTTAGATTTACCTCAAAAAAAAAAAAGGAATTAAAAGAGAATGAGAAAAAAGGGGGAGTAGGGGAATTGAATTTAGTGGTTTGGAATGGAGAATGGAATGCCATTCTGTTGTACAAAAAAATCCCTCTATTATGAATATCAAAACTGTCCAAGACAAAAAGTCCATTGTTGAAATCCACACTAGGATATGAGGCAACAACTAAGGTTTCTAAATTGAAACAACTTTGCCACAAATGTAGTAATGTCTTTAGTTATTCCCAGCCCACGATACACATTAGAATCACCTGGGAAGGTTTAAAACTATGTTGACTGCTGATACCCCAAAGCTACCCTCCAGAGGTTCTGACGTGATTGGCAGCCTGGGCATCAGGAGATTTACAAGCGTCTCGGGTTGTTCTCACGTGCATGTAGTCAGGTTTCATCAAATGACAGAAGACAGCGTTACTGCAAACACCTGTTTGAGCTCCTTGATTGAGCCCATGATTCACTCTGTCACCTTGTACTGAATCTTCATAGATTCCTCCATATTTACTCAAGTAAAATGGGGAGAGTAGTGGGTCACAGTTTTAAATAGTACTCACTGACCTATTTATTAAATCCTTTATCTCCGTGGGTTCTGACTCATGCTGCAGTAGAAAAAAAGAGACAAGCAGATCACCTTTCTTTGGCTACACTTAATGGCCATAAACTGCCTTTCAATACTGCAGAGACAGCATAGGAACAAGGCTGCCATCTTGCTGCCTTCTTGGGCATCTCACTCCTTTTTCCGCAGAAAGCAGTATCAATGACTAGTCATAACCTCCGACTTCATCTACACATTTAGACGTGGACTTAAACATTCCTCTGTAATGGTGGATTCCATGGCAGCAGGTGGAACTCAAAGGAAGAGCAGAGCCAGGCTTCTGTGTAGATCAAGCAGAAATACACACAGTCGCCTTCAAAACTTGTTTTCACCTACCTGTCTGCCTTCAAAGAGAGGTTAGTCCAAATGGGATAAGGCAGTTTTGTTACCAGGAGGGATCTAAGTCCAGGACTTCGAACAGGTTAATTCCGGTTCAAACCCCTGCTGAGAATTTGCATTTCCACCCCAGATACACTGAATCAGAATCTACATTTTAACAAGGTCCCCAGGTGATTCTTACCTATACGTAAGAATCTTGTTAAATCCTCAGATGATTCTTATATTTAATAAGAATCTAATACAGCAGTTCTCAAGTCTACCTTGCATCAGAATCACCTAGAGGGCTTGTGAAACCCCCAGATTACTGAACTGCAGCCCCAGAGTTTCTGATTCGGTAGGTCAGGGTTAGAGCCTGAGAATTTGCATTTCTGACAAATTTCCACGTGATGCTGCTTGTTTGGGGACCTCCCTTTGAGAATGCTGGACAAATTGTCAAAGATTAGTTCACTTTTAACAGTTGATAATCTAAGAGATCCATCTGTCCTCTCAGTGGGCTGAGGAGGTAAAGTACCCATAGACTGGGGCAGTGACTAGGGGGTTGTCCCTAGATATCTACACAGCAGCTGGTTGTTGTTAGATGCCGTTGAGTAGATTTTGACTCATATTGACCTCATGTGACAGAGTAGAACTGCCCCATAGAGCTTTCTAGACTGTAATCTTTACGGGAGCAGAACACCAGGTTTTTCTACCGCAGAGGGTCTGGGTGGATTCAATCCATCGACCTTTCAGTTAGTACGACAGCACTTAACCCTTGCATCCAAAATTACCAGGTAAGAACGAGAAGTGGTTTGGACGGGGATTAGACAAAAAAAATGCCTCTTTGTTGTTTTCCTAGGGTCTCCCAGAATATTGTGTGGTCTCTTATACATAAATACTAAATCATACCAATCCATTTAGTTTAGGAGGCAGCAGGCCTGCTTCGCAAGCCAAAATGACATGCCGCAATGGATTTTTAACTGAGGATTTTATAGAGACATACAGTGACAAAAGCTAAATTAAATCGTTTGCACTCCACTAGCACCATCTAGTGGATATTTTGGGATTTTTGTTGAACATCAAGCTTAGCCTAAAATGGAGGTGGTTTAATTTTTATAACAGGAAAAGAGGGCCACATCATATGCTAATTGTGGTACATCAGAGGACGGTGAGTAAACAAAAACAGTACATTTTGGCTAAGTGAAAAACATTTTTGCAATCATGCACAGTACGTTCTATAAAACCCAGCAAAGCCACTAGCTGAGGAACCTGTATGCGTATAAAAATGCATACAAGTAGCTGTTCCAGAGTACTGTGTAAAAATACGTAGTAAAAGTAGAAAAGTTACATCAAAACTATATTATGAAAATCCATATTACTATATGGATACCATGTTACTTCCTCATAACAACTGATAAATAATTACATAAAAATAAGAGAACACAGCTCATGTTCTGTCTGAATGTACTAACATTCAAATAACCACATACTTTACAAGAAATTGAATAAATTGAATTTTATATTCTCTATTACGGTCCCCAGAAAGAGAAAGAGTAAGAAGGAAAGAAAGATGCTGAGCTGCTACTGTTGGCCCTAAAAAAGGATCAGAAAGGAAGTAATTCAAGATGTTGAAAATTTGCCTCACTCGGTGAATTTGTGTTAATGATGGTGAAATGATTTGGAAAAGGACATCAAGAGAAGTAATACAACTTGAAGAATACAGCCAATGTCACTGAATTGTACATAACAGAAATTGTTGAATTGGTGCAAGTTTTGTTGTGTATATTCTCACCAGAAATAAAAAATAAATAAAATTTCAACAAAAAAAATCTGCCTCACTAACCCACAGACTATTATTTATGAAAATCTGTTCTAGGTAAGCTGGTAGTTTAAGGGTAATCATTTCCCTGAGCAGTTTGAATTTAGTGCAATGTTAACAAAAAGCGATTTTATTTTTTCTAATCATTCAAATGTGATTGGCTGATTTCCCTCTTTTCTGCTCTGAATGGTATCTCAGGCAGATACCATTGGCTGTTGCTGCTTATGTGGCTAACACCAACTAGCAACAGATATCCCAGGTGTGGCAGGTGTCTAAATGCTAGTTGTCTGGAAGGATGACTGTGTGAGTTGTTTAGAGGTCCTGAGGCACCTTTCTGACATGATAGATCCAGCACAGTCTTTCCTGCCCTTCCTCAACTTCCCCCAGTAGCTTCTTCTGCTAGTGTCCCCACAGCCAGTAAACAAGGACCCTTGGGTGGAAAGAAGTGCTGTCAAGATGACTCCAGTCCAGCAAACTTTTCCCACACCCACTCCGCCTACAGGAAACTTAAACATCCTTGTCCCTCCAAACAGGTGAAGCCAGAGTACTCTCTGCTCCATGGCTGCCACATTTTCCCCCTGCCATCGCCCCACAGGGTTTGAATAGGAACTGACCAAGGAGACATCCAGCTGGGAAATAAGACATCGATTACCCTTCTTTATTCTCCTCCCTCCCCAACCCCCATCTCATCAAGGAGGGGTACAAATCCTTTTGCCCCACAAATATTGCATGCTGAGAATTTTCAGCTCCTTTCTCTTCCCAACTGTCCCCCCATAGCTTCCCTTCCCCAATCTTACCTAGTTATATTAGTCAGGATCCGATCAGGAAAATAGAAACCTCTTTATACACACACACGTTATCTGCCGTCAAGTCAATTCTGCCTCATAGTGACCCTATGTGACAGATTAGAACTGCCCCCATAGGGTTTCCTAGGCTATAATATTTATGGGAGCAGATTGTCAGATCTTTTCTGCCACAGAGCTGCTGGCGGGTTAAAACCATCAACCTTTTGATTAGCAGAGAGTCGATTGTACGGGATATTAAAGAACTGAGAATCCAAATAAGCGTCAACATTACAACCAGTCCAGTAATTAATGACAGCAGGAAGTCACTGCCACATTAAGGTGGAGGCACCCAGGGAAGATGTAGGATTACCAGAGTCCAGGAGCCAGGGTCATTTGGTGGAAGCTGGACCACAGGCAGGCCTGTTTGCAGGAATTGGAGCTACAGAGAAGACGCACATAAAGCCATCTGAGACAGAGTGGGAAGGGTAGAAATATCCTTCCTCATGATTCCTTGTGTGCCCTCTAGTCTTCCACGAATGTTTCCCATCGGCCAAAAGCAGCAGGAAGCGTCTGAATGGAAAACCTAAACTACATACCATGAAGAGGTCAGCTCCCCTGTTAACACATGGCAGAGCAGTAGTGTGAGGAATGGATTGAGGGTGAACAGGCCTAAGACAGCATATTAGTGTGAGAGCAGAAAAACTGCCTTTGCACACACACATCCCAATTTTTCTCTCTTGTACCTAGGTCACGCGATTTCTTTGAACCTTTATTTATATTTTGGATTGGGATAAAGGAACCCTAAAAACACTTAGTACTTGTTTGTTTTTATCTTTGTGCTCAAGTCACTATCTTAAAGTCAAGAGGAGAAGTCCCTCTCAACTTCCTGTTATATGAAATGCATTCTATTTTTCTATTTTTGTAATTGCCTTGGCACTACACCACTTGGTCCCAAACGATCTCAGATATTTTTATAAATAATATTGATAAAATTTTACCTAGCCCATCATTACCTACCCCAAGTGAGAGTTCAATATGCCCAGGATTTCTTAATGACATTTGAGAAAGTTATGTAATTCTATAGAGAATCCCTGAATATATTTCAGTGACTTCAACTAAGGTTTTATTAAATTGTGTTTATATTTCTTAAATCAAAAATCCCTACACTAATAAATCTTCATTGAATTTTATAACGTGCTCAGCACTATGCTTTGAAAGAGAGTTGAGTGTCTTAGGTTGGGTTCCCAAGAGGCAGACTCTGAGATGAGGATTCATAAGCAAGTGATTTATTAAGAAGGTACTCCCAGGAGAAACCAGTAACGGAGTGGTGCAAGCAGAACAGGGAGGAAAGTCAAGTAAGGTTATGTTTCAGAAAAAGTCCCATGGAGAGTAGCTTCAGCCTGATTATCCAGGACACTCTGGAATTTGTCTCAACCAGAAGCAAAGGAGCTGGGCTTTCATACTCCTAAATACATTGTTTATTAGATAAGGATCCTGAGGTTGGTGTGTCAAAGAAGATTCACAGGTGCCAGCCATTGGAATCTAAACCATGCGAAAGCTGCAGGATAGGCAAACAGATGGATAAAAGGGATCCAAAGGGATCAGGGTGGAGCACCAACAGTATCTACTTCAATCAGCATACAACTTGTTTTCTTTCCTTGGCATATTATCCTGTAGATGATTAGCAAAAAAATAAATAATTAGACACCAATATTAGACTAAATCTAGCCAAGAGTTTATAGCTAATGGTATAGCTGAAGAATACTATTACAGACCAAAGCACTGATTCCCAAACTTTACTGCACATTGAAGTCACCTGGAGATCTTTAAAATATAACTGATGCCTGGCTCCCCACCCCTAGGGATTCTGATTTATTTGATATGGGGTGCAACCTGGGTATTTGAATTTTTAAAAGCCATCCCCACCTCCAGGTAATTCAAATCTTCAGCAAAGTGTGAGATCCACTGAGAGATCAAGGTGAATTGCTTTCACTGGGGAAGAAGATACCAGGGAGGGGCTGAGGTTTGAACTGGGCCTTGAAAGATGGTTAGAACTGGAGTAACAAGAAATCAGAGGGACTGACATGAATGGCAAGAGATGCAGCATAAGTTCAAAGGCAAAAATTATCATGACTAACAAGGGAAAATAAGGAAACCAACTTGAAAATTTGTTGCTAAAACTAGTGAAAAATAAGGTTTTACAGATAAAGTACATCCCTATTACAGCTGGCCCAGAAGTCAAGCAATCTTTTTTTAACCTGACCCAGTGGGTAACCACCATAGGTTTTTGAACAGAGAAGTAAAATGATAAAAGCAGTGTTTAAAGAAGAGTCTTCTAGCAACAATTCAGAAGATAGATTCAAATTGGGGGAGATTGAGTCAAGGAGGTTTGTCAAAAGGCCGTTTCAGTAATCCTGGTATTTGATAAGGTCTTCATTAGGGCAGTGCTGTCAGAATTGAAAGGAAAGGGCAAGTAAGACAAGGCATTTTAAGTAAAACAGAGGTCTCAGATCTTGGATATAGAAGCCAAAAACTGGAAGGAATGAAAGAGAAGTCTCAGCTCAGTAGGTTATGTGAAGTATTAACTGATGTGTTTTCACCACATGTACCTTAACCCCTTGATCTGCCTCCATGTGGGCTGTAAGACATAAAGTAGGCTTTGTTCCATTTGGAATGTCAAAGAGGGATAGGAGAAAAAAGAAACCAAATTATCCGCTTTAAATAAAAAATAATATCTTAGGTGAAAGGAAAGACAGAACACACGACAGGGGAAGTCAGCACAAATGGACTAAAAAAAAGCTAAGAAGTTTCCTGAATACAATCAAACTCTTTGAGGGATAGAGTAGCAGGGGTAGAGGTCTGGGGACCATGCTTTCAGGGGACATCAAGGTCAATTGGCATAAAAAAGCTTATTAAGAAAATGTTCTGCATCCTACTTTGGTGAGTGGCATCGGGGGTCGTAAAAGCTTGCAAGTAGCCATCTAAGATGCATCATTAGTACCAACCACCTGGAGTAAAGGAGAATGAAGAACACCAAAGACACAAGGAAAGTATTAGCCCAAGAGACAGAAAGGGCCACATAAACCAGAGACTTCATCATCCTGAGACCAGAAAAACTAGATGGTGCCCAGCTACCACCAATGACCACCCTGACAGGGAACACAACAGAGAGTCCCGGATGGAACAGGAGAAAGGTGGGGTGCAGAACTCAAATTCTAGTAAGAAGACCAGACTTAATGGTCTGACTGAGACTGGGGGTACCCTGGAAATCACCAACCCTGGATTCTCTATCAGCCCAGAACTAAAACAATTTCCGAGGCCAATTCTTCAGACAGGGATCGGACTGGACTGTGGACATAAAGTGATACTCGTAAGGAGTGTGCTTCTTAGCTCAAGTAGATACAAGAGACTAAATGGGCAGCTTCTGTCCAGAGGTGAGGTGGGAAGGCAGAGAGGGTTAGGAGCCGGTTGAATGGACATGGGGAATCAGGGGTGGAAAGGAAGAGTGTGCTGTCACATTATGGCAAGGGCAATTAGAGTCAAATAACAATGTATGCATAAATTTTGTATGGGAAAAAATAAAACAAACTCTGCCGTCACACTGTGAGAAGCCCAGGCCACATGGAGAAGTCGTGTGTAGGTGCTCCAGTGGACAGTGCAGCTGAGCCCAGCATTTGAGTTATCCCAGCCCAGACCCCAGACATGTGAGGGGAAAAGCTTCCAGATGATTCTAGCCCCAATCATCTGAGTCTTCCCAGCTGAAGTCCCAGACGTGGTAAAGCAGAGTCAAGCCATTCCCACTGCGCCCTGTCCAAGCTTCTGACCCAGAGAATCTGGGAATACGATAAAATGTCTGTTTTACATCATGAAAAAATAAAAATAAATAATAATAATATACAATGTATATGTATGATGTAAAACAAAATAATACGTACTTTAAGGCACGTGGAAACCCTGGTGGCTTAGTGGTTAAGTGCTATGGCTGCTAACCAAGAGGACGGCAGTTCGAACCCACCAGGCACTCCTTGGAATCTCTATGGGGCAGTTCTACTCTGTCCTATAGGGTCGTTATGAGTTGGAATTGACTCAACGGCAACAGGTTGGGTTTTTGGTTTTTTTATAGGGTACATATAACACAGAAAGATTTTTTTTAATGTATTAAGAATTTTTTTTTTATGCCCTCCTTGTCCACAAATCCTCCCTGGAAAAGAAGAAGGGGATTAGCTCGGAATAAGAGAGCTTAGACATTCATAATAAGGACTCTGGACCCTGCCCACGCCTATTTCTCTGCCTAAGTCTTATTGACTAAAAAAAAACACTGGGCTGAGGGTTGGCGACCATGGTCTCGGGGGACATCTAGCTCAATTGACATAACATAGTTTATAGAGAAAATGTTCTACATCCTACTTTGGTAAGTAGCATCTGGAGTCTTAAAAGCTTGTGAGCAGCCATCTAAGATATGTCTACTGGTCCCCACCCCATCTGGAGCAAGGGAGAATGAAGATAACCACACAACAGAAAGATTAGTCCAAAGGTCTAATGGATCACAACTACCACAGCCTCCACCAGACTGAGTCCAGCACAACTAGATGGTGCCCGGCTACCACCACCAACTGCTCTGACAGGGATCACAATAGAGGATCCCAGACAGAGCTGGAGAAAAAGGTAGAACCAAATTCTAACTTACAAAAAAAGACCAGACTTACTGGGCTGACAGAGACTAGAGAAAACCCAAAAGTATGGCCCCCAGACACCCTTTTAACCCAGTACTGATGTCACTCCTGAGGTGTACCCTTCAGCCAAAGATTAGACAGGCCCATAAAATAAACAATAATAACAGGTAGCTCAACCACATATATGAGATTAAATGGGCACACCATCCCAGCGGCAAGGATGAGAAGACAGGAGGAGACAGGCAAGTTGAACGAATGGAAATGGGGAACCCAAGGTCAAGAAGGGGACAGTGTTGACAGGTCACAGGGTTGGCAACCAATGTCACAAAACAATATGTGTATTAATTGTTTAATGAGAAACTAATTTGCTCTGTAAACCTTCATCTAAAGCACAATAAAAATAAAAAACCTGAAAAAGAGTACAACCTTCCTTTATTCTTAGGGATCCAAGGATGGAGTGGGCAAGTGCCCTCCTTTTTGCCACAATGGCATGAAGACTTGTGATGTCACAGGCACACAGGTCTTGACAACAGTCTTAAATTTTCACAGCCCTGGAGAAGACCCTCAAGCAAAGAACAGAAGTTATTTGAAAGAGTTGGTGCTCCAAAGGGGTGTCGGAAATAGTGATGAAGAACTATGGCAGCAGCAAATAGCATTGGACCTCTCAGTTCCTACACTGTGATGGGTCTAAAGACATCTCAGAAAAAGTAAGAATGAATGCTGACAACCAAGGATGATGGCAGGGGGATTATACGCCGACGGCAGCAGAGGGCAAACCAAGCCTGAGTTAGAGACTCTTTACCATCAATACTGTACCTCTTCAGTGAAGACAGAAAGGTATTAAATACACTGATGTCTAATCCTGAAATGACTTCGAGAACAATGAATGTGATTGAGTTTAATGATTAAGAATGATTAAAGCGATTAAGTTTTCCTATACATCATTAGAAATGCTTTGTTACCATTATGAAGAATGATGCGTGTGGTAGAGAGGTAATTACATTTCATTATAGGAATATAAAGAATGTTACATTTTTGTACCTCTTTGAAAAATCATACTGATTTCACAAGGCTTTAAGTTAGTATGACAGGAAGAATGGTGGCACCAAGATGATGAGTCTGGCTTGGGTCATATCAAGTTTGAAGTGACAAGACAGGCAATGGAAAATATTCTATGGGATTTGAGAATGTGAAACTGGTGCCGGACTAGAAAGTAAAGGCAAAAGTAATAGATACATTTAGTAGTCATCACCATGTTGGTGATAATTCCAAAGAAGAGCATGTAGGCAAAAGCCGTGAACCTCCAACAAGCTTGTATGGGACATAAAAGTGAGTTTGATATTTTAAATGTTATGGAATTATTCAAACATATCAAAAGGTATGACATAAATTGTTTACATTTTTCCTGTGTCTTTTGCTTCAGCATCTGATTAAACTGAATAACTCATAAGAATCTAGTATACCTATATTTTCTCATCTATTTAAGAGACTGAACCTAGTATTATAGGTTTGTGGAATAAGATTTCAGAAATAAAAATGTGTATTGTACATTAGAAAGTCTGGGAGATAAAGTTAAGGAAATGTCCCAGAATCAAGAACTATAGAAACAAAAGGTGGAAAATGAAAGAGAAACAATAGACATATAAAGGAGGCCCGGGAGGTCCAGCATCCAAATAATAGGGGTGAGAGAAAGAGAGAGGGCTAGAGCAAGAGAGAGAACAGAGAAAATAGAAGAGTAAAATCAAAATTAAAAAGTAAAATCAAAGAAGCAGTAGAATTTTCCGGAATAGTTTCTGCAGTGAACAATATTTACTTATTCATTGCATGCTAATCTTTGTTTACAGATCTTTATTTTACAGAATGAACCTGTCAAAAAATCACAGAGGTACCATTTTAATTCTAGAATAAAACATTAATCCTATGAGCTTTGACAATGTTTACACTGTAATTTATTGCTGATAGCTTGGGGGCAGAGATAAGATAAGAGATCTAATGGAAATACAGGAACCCTACTGCCTTCACCTTACATAGTACAGAGGGAAGAGAAACCATTTTAAGCTATCGGGCTATAAAATAAAGTTTGTGAATATTATTTAAAGTCCTGATAGTAACCAACAAAAAACCTAGAAAAAAAATTATATCTGACTAAATATAGGAAATGGAGAAGACTGGGGTGAAATAATATTGTGTGACTGAGCAAGATGTATGTGGTAGGTACCCTTTAACATGGCCCCTGATGATCCCATCCTCTTGGTATTAACATCCTTGTGTAATCCCCTCTCCCTGAGTGTAGGTTGGACCTAGTGATTCACTTCTAACAAATAGAATACAACAGCTATGATGAGATGTCACTTCCTAGATTAGGTTACAAAGAGACTTTGGCTTTCTTCTGGGACACGCACTTTTTCACTCTCCTGTTAGTTCTGAGGGAAGCCAGCTGCCATGTCATGAGCTGCCCACATGACAAGGAACTGAGGGAGGTCTCTGGCCAACAGCCTGAGAAGAGCTGAGTCCTACCAGCAACCATGTGAGTGAGTGAGCTTGAAGCAGGTCTTCCTATAGTCCAGCATTCAATGCTACTGAAGCTGCAACTGACACCTTGATTGCAACTTTGTGAGAGACTGAGATAGGGGACGTAGCTCTAAGTCATGTCCTGATTACTGCCCACAGATTGTGAGATAATAAATGTCTATTGTTTGAAGTGAACGTTTTGGCGTAATTTGTTTCACAGCAATGAATATCTGATACAATCCTCAACAGTTTAAAGTTGATGAATCTAGAAATAGAGATATGCAAATAATAGTTAGTGCTCAGCTGCTAACCAAAAGGTTGGCAGTTCCAACCCACCAGCCCTTCTGCGGGAGAAAGATGTGGCAGTCTGCTTCTGTAAGATTTACAGCCTTGGAAACCCCATAAGGCAATTCTACTTTGTCCTATAGAGTTTCTATGAGTCGCAATCAACTCAACGGCAATGGGTAAATTGATAGAATCATAGAGGTAATCATCTAAAGAACTAAAAACAGAAATATTCAAAAGTGCTTTTCTGTGGAATGGTCGGATCATGGGAGATACAGAAAGAAATGGAGAAATATTTTTCATATCTTATCCCTCTTTATTATTTTTTTATTTTCATGTGCTGTATTACTTTTATAACTAAAAAATGAAAGCTATTAAGAGAGAACTGGTCTCAGTAGCACTGAAATAGGAATATTGCTAAATAATAGAACAAATTATGAGAAAAAGCGTATAAACATTCAGGCAGAATACATAAAACTGATGTTCTAAAAAGCAAACACAAATCATTTTCTTTCAATACATAGGCCACTAAAAGAGTGGAACAATGTCTATAGAATTTTGAAGAAAACTGGTTGTGTTCTAAAGTTGTTTGTGTGCAAAAGCTACTAAAAGGCATCCTGAGACATAAAAGGGCTGTGATAATAAACAACTCATTAATTCTTCTTTTAAAAAGTTATACAAAGATAAACTCTATCTAACTGAATGATTAATAAAAAAAAAAAAAAAAGCTTATTTAATAACAAGAAAAATGGGATACAAAAGATCTGGTGAGAACATTTATATCAGTTAAATATGCAGAATTAAATCTAAATAAAATACACTAACATTAATCTGAGACTAAAAACAAATGTATGCTAAATTCTTCACTATTTATAGTGAACTGCAAAAGTGAACACATTTTGGAATGTTTTTGAAAAACTGAAAGGGAACCAGTAGAAAAGTTTATCAGTTTTCTTTTACTGCACAACTAAACTTATCCCAAAGCTTACTAGGTGAAAACAACAACCATTTATATAGCTCATGATTCTATGGGTTAGCAATTTAGATTGTGTTCAGCTGCCTAGACAGATATTCTGTTCTCAGCTGGCATCACTAATGCATCTGAGGTCAGCTGCTAGGTGGGTTGGGGGCTAGCTAGTTTAGGATGCTCTCTGCTGGGAAACTCATCTTTGCTTCATGTGGCCTCCCATGTTTCTGCAGGATGGTCCGGGTTTTTCACATGGCAGCTGGGGAGGTTTTTAACAGAGCTGTTGGAAACACACGAGGCCTCTTGAGGTCCAGGCCCAGAACAGAATGTCACTTTCATTATGTTCTGTTGGTCAAAGCATATCACAAGGCCAGCCCAGATTTGAGGTGTAGAAGAATTGACTCTAACTCTTAGCAGGAAATTCTGCAAAGTTACATTGCAAAGGAGCATGGACATTGGAAGGGAATAATTGTGGCTAATTTTGCAAACAATCTACCACAGCCTGACATCTGGCCATAATTATTTACATCCTTCTCATAGGCAAAATATACTTGCCCTCTCCCGAGACACCCCAAAGTCTAATCCAATTATAAGATTATATTCAAAGTTCCAGATCTTGTGATCTATATCTGGTAGACACATCTGGTCAAGATGCAGCTCCTCTTGACCCAGAGACCTCTGACTTAAAAAAGACAAGTTATCTCTCTCCTATACACCCAAGCTATAATAGTAAGACAGGGCAGGATAACCACAACAGACACTCACATTTGAAAAAGGGAAGTTATTGAAGGCATATCACAGTTATGATCCACAGGAATTCTGAAATTCGGCTAAATAAATGTTGCTAGGTCCCCTACTCAGATCTAGGGAATGTTCCTTGACTAACACCAAGTTCTGGTCCCTAGGAGAGGCTTCCCAGTAAATTGTTCTCAATGGCTCTTAGCTCTGTCTTCTGGAAACATAGCTCCACCCTCTAAATATCCTTTCTTTTTTAATCTTACCAAGTTGCTATGAGTGCAAGCCTGCTTGATGATTACAGACATGTGACCCAGTTGTCCCTCTGTCACCATAGCTGACAGCCAGACTATCCCCAGAAGCATAGCCAGCTGGTGAATGCATGAAGGATTTCGACTTTGCCATCAAAGCTCAGCCTAAATTGCTGACCCACCAAAACTGAGTTAAATAAATGATTGTTGTTTTAAGCCACTTAAATTTAAAGTGGTTGTTACACAGAAATAGCTAATATATAAATTTTAAAAATTGTACATATATATCTTCACTACTACAGTTTGTTGTTGTTGAGTCAGTTCCAACTCATAGTGACCCTATATGACAGAGTAGAACCACCCCATAGGGTTTCCAAGGAGCAGCTGGTGGATCCGAGCTGCTGACCTTTTGGTTAGCAGTCGAAAGCTTAACCATTGCACCACCAGGGCCCCCCCTACTACAGTAGGTAAAGGCAAAAAAGAAAAATCATAGTCATTATGGAGAGAGAAAATCAAGCAAACAGGAACAAAAAAAAAAAAGATAAAACAAGATGACAGAGGATAAAGCATACTATTTATTACAGAAAAAAATAAATAGGTTAAATCCCTCAGGTAAAAATAAAATATTCTCATTTAGTTCAAAACAAATTTCAACTATATGTGGCTCACAAAAACCACGTCTAAGATGACATGATAGGGAGGTATCCAACATAAAAGGATGGGTGAAGATGTATTAGGCAAGCAAAAACAAAGAAATCAGGATTTCATTATTAATATTATATAATTTCCAACAAAAATCTTTCAAAAATAATAATGGTCTCTATTTTTTATAAAGAATGAATCAACAGGTGGATCCAACATGGCGTTATAGACAGAAGCACCACGCCGTCCCTTCACAGCATAGACCCGAAAAACTAAGTAAAACAGAGACAAACATCAGTCCTGGAACCCTAAGCATCAAATGAAGGGATAGAGAATCATCCAAGCACTGAATGGAATAAGAAACTGAAAGAGAAGAGAGAGCAAAGAGAGCTCAGAGTGGAGGTCCACTATCAGCTAACAAGGCCATCTTGGACCCCTTAGCCACCAAGAACAGTGGACAGGGAGTACAGAAAGGCAGCTTCATGGAGCTACCATCAGGAGACAGAGCACCCAGTAACCAGCAACACACGCTTTCCCACCACCCACCCTTCTTCCCCCTGCTTGGCCTCTGCCGCTTTCCGGCAGGGTGCAGTCGCTCAGCTGGGGAAACGCCAGCTTCTTGCCACTTGGATTCACCACACCCACACCAGCTAGCTCCTTCAGTACCATTTTTTTGTTGTTGTTGCTTTTTTTTTTTTTTTTTTTTTTTTTTTGGCTTCTTTTGGTTTCCTGTCTCTCTCTCACCACCTTCCTTCCCTTTCTCTTGAACACCTGGCTCCATGTGCCATCCCCACTCCTTCTTGACAGGCTGTGCAGTGCCACTCGGCTGGTGAGCCACTTCCCCAGTCTGCACCACCATGCCGGTGGGCTCCCTGGGGGCATTTATTTTTTTCTTTTTGGTTTTTCTTCATTTCTCAGTTTCTTGCCTCCCTCTACCCTCCTTCTTTTCCTTTCTCACAAATACCTGGTGATGTGTGCCATCTCTGCTCCTTCTTGACGGGCTGTGTAGCACCACTCAGCTGGGGAACCACTTCCCCAGTCCACAGTGCCATTCTGGTGGGCTCCCTGGCAGCATTTTTTTTCTTTTCTTTTTTGTTTTTCTTCGTTTCTTGGTTTCTTGTCTCTCTCTACCATCCTTCCTTTCTTTTCTGATGAACACCTGGCACTGTGTGCCATCTCTGCTCCTTCTAGATCGACCATGCAGCACCGCTCGGCTGGGGAGCCCCTTTCCTGGTCCACACAGCCAAGCCAGTAGGCTCCCTCAGGGCTTTTTTTTTTTTTTTTTTCTTTTCTCTATTTCTTGTCTCAATCTACATCCCTTCCTTTCCTTTCTCCTGGACACCTAATGCCGTGTGTCATCTCCACTCCTTGTTGATGGGTTGTGCAGCACCACTCAGCCAGGGAGCCCCTTCCTAGCCTGTGCCACCACAGCAGTGGGCTCTGTCAGAGCATTTTTTTCCTCTTCTTTTCTTTTCTCAGTTTTTTGTCTTTCTGTAACTTCCTTCCTTACCCTTCTCCTTAACACCTGGAACCATGTGCCATCTCTGCTCCTTCTTGACCAGCTGTGCAGTGCCGCTTGGCTGGGGACCTGCTTCCATTGGGCTCTCTTGGGGCATTTTTTTCTTTTCTTCTTCTTTTTGTCTCAGTTTCTTGTCTCTCTCTACTGTCCTTCCTCCCAAACACCTGGCATCTTTCATCTCCCCCCCCCCCCGATTTCTTGTCTCTCTCTACCTTGCTTCCTTTCCTTTCTCCCAACAACCTGGACTCATGTGCCTTTCTCTCTCTCTTTTTTTTAATCTAGCTTATTATCTCTCTCCCTTCCTTCCTTTTCCTTTCTCCCACCTACCTAGATGCATGTGCTGTATCTCTCCCTTCTTAAGGGGCTATGCCATACCACCCAGCTAGAAAGCCACAAGCACACAGCTTCCCAGCATCTGTGCCATTTCAATGGCAGGTTTTTTCAGTACTTTTTTTTTTTTTTTGTCTTCTGTTTTTCCCTTCTCTTTTTCTTCTTTCCCACACCCACTGAGCTCCACATATCACATCCTCCCCCCTCCTTGCCTATCTGCACCCCGCGCTAACCAACACACCCCCGAATGGCACAGGCATAGTCTACTGGAAACTGCCTTGTGCTGCCCCTCAGCCCCGCCCTGTCAGCCCCAGTAAGTGCCAGAAACAACCCAACCAATCCTCTCCCCTTCTGCTGGAACTGCCCTGCTGCACCATAGCTGAGTGACTGGCTCTGCCCATTGGACAAGATGGTGAGAAGTATCACACCCACAAAAGAGGAAACAACAATGAACATCCAGCCCACCTGCTCAGACATAACCAAATAAAACAAAAAAGCAGGACAAGACAAACAAACCTATAATCAATAAACAAAGAAAATAATTACTGAATGTCCCAAAGACAGTAGATAATATCAAAACGTATTTTTTTAAAAAAAGGGCACAACGGTTCCAGTCGGCGTCCAAAATAAAACACCAGATGACCTACCAATAGAAGAAAACGCACCGGAACTACCAGAGAGGGAATTCAAATCTCTAATACTCAGGGCTATCCAAGAGAAGAAAGAAAAAGCAGACAAACATGAGGAAAAAAGAGACAAAATCATGGATAAGAAAGACAAAATCATGGAAAAGAAAGACAAAACAATAGAAGAATTCAGGAAAATAACACAGGAACAAAATGTCAAAACAAACTCACAACTAGAAATCATACAAAAACAGCAACTAGAAATTGAAAAGATAAACAACAAGATTTCAGAAATGGACAGTGTCATAGGAGGTTCGAGGAGCAGAGCTGAAACAATGGAAGACAGGATCAGCGAAATTGAAGACAAATCCTTGGATACCACTTTGAGGAAAAATCAGAGAAGAGAATGAAGAAAAATGAAGAAATCCTGAGAACGATGTGGGATACAATCAAAAGCAAAAATCTGTGCGTGATCAGAATTCCAGAACAAGGGAGGAAAGCAGAAAACACAGAGAGGATCATTGAAGAATTGCTGACAGAAAACTTTGCCAATATCATGAAAGATAAAAATCTGACCGTGCAAGAAGCTCAACGAACCCCATATAGGATAGACCCCAAAAGAAAATCACCAAAGCATATCATAATCACATTCAATAAAACCAAAGACAAAGAAAGAATCCTAAGAGCAGCTCGAGGAAAACAAAAAGTCACATACAAAGGAGAAATAATATGACTAAGCTCTGATTACTCAGCAGAAACCACACAGGCAAGAAGGCAATGAGATGACATATATAAAACCTTGAAAGAAAAAAATTGCTAACCAAGAATAACATATCCTGCAAAACTCTCACACAGATATGATGGTGAAATTAGGACATTTCCAAAACAACAGAAATTAGGGGAATATGTAAAAATCAAACCAAACTCACAAGAATTATTAAAGAGAGTCCTTTGGTTAAAGAACCAACAACATCAGACAACAGCCTGAGTCTAGGACACAAGACCGCATCAGCCAAATACCAACCTAGGTAATGAACTCTCTAGGATAAAACAAAACTAAAAGATTTACAACAGGGAACCAGAGAGGTTAATCTGTAAATGACAGTAACGTCAGAACAATAAAAGAAGGAATCAATAGTGTAGGTATAGAACTTTCAAATGGAGAGGAAATCAAGGCAATATCAAGTAATAAAAGACTGGTTCAAACTTAGGAAGATAAGGGTAAATTTCAAGGTAATCACAAAGAAAGTTAACAAACCTACTCAACAAAATAAAGAAGAGAAACATAAAGTCTCAGCAAATATAAAATCTACAAAAATGAATGAAATAAAGAAAAATCCACAAACAAAATGAATTCAGCACAGGAGAGTAACAGGAACAAAGAAAATGTCAGCACAAAAAAAAAAATGCACTACAATTTAATAGCAATAAACTCACACCTATCAATAATGACACTGAACGTGAGTGGCTTAAATGCATCCATAAAGAGACAGAGAGTGACAGAATGGATAAAAAAAAAACAGGACCCATCAATAGGCTGTCTGCAAGAGACACATTTTAGAAACAAAAATATAAATTTATTAAAAATCAAAGGATGGAAAAAATACATCAAGCAAACATCTACCACAAAACAGCAGGAGTGGCAATACTAATCTCAGATAAAATAGACTTTAAAATAAAATCTACCATAAACGACAAAAAAGGGCATTACATGATGATTAAAGGGACAATTTGTCATAAAGATGTAACCATAATAAATATCTACACACCCAATGAGAAGGCTCCAAAAAACATAAAACAAACTCTAACAGCACTGAAAAGAGAAATTGACAGTTCCACAATAATAGTAGGAGACTTCAACACAGCACTCTTGGTAAAGGACAGAATATCTAGAAAGAAACTCAGCAAAGATACAGAAGATTTAAAGGCCACAATCAGCCAACTTTAACTCATAGACATATATAGAACACTCCACCCAACAGCACCAAAGTACACATTCTTTTCCAATGCACATGGAATGTTCTCCAAAATAGACCAATGTTAGACCACAAAGCAACCCTCAACAAAATCCAAAACATTGAGATAATACAAAGTATCTCCTCCGATCACAATGCCATCAAAGTAGAAATTAACAACAGGAACAGCAGGAAAAAAAAATCAAATACACAGAAACTGAATAACACCCTGCTAAAAAACCGCTGGTTAACAGAAGAAATCAAAGATGGAATCAAAAAATTCCTAGAATCAAATGAGAATGAAAACATATCATACCAAAACCTTTGGGACACAGCAAAAGCAGTGCTCAGAGGTCAATTTATAGCAATAGATGCACATATCAAAAAAGAAGGGACAAAATCAAAACATTAGCTATACATCTCAAACAAATAAAAAGAGAACAGCAAAAGAAGCCCACAGCCACCAAAACAAAGGAAATAATAAAGATCAGAACAGGAAAAAATGAAATAGAGAATAGAAAAACAGCGGAATCAACAAAACCAAAAGTTTGTTCTTTGAAAGAATCAAAAAAATGGACAAACCATTGGCCAAACTGACAAAAGAAAAACAGAAGAGGACACAAATAACCCAAATAAGGGATGAAATGGAGGACATCACACCAGACCCAACTGAAATAAAAAGGATCGTAAAAGAGTACAATGAAAAACTATGCTCTAGCAAATTTGAAAACCTAGAGGAAATGGAGAAATTTCTAGAAACACACTAACTACCTAAAGTAACACAAAATGAGGTCAAAAATCTGAACAGACCCATAACAAGAGAAGAGATTGAAAAGGTAATTTTAAAAAACTCCCAACAAGAAAAAAAAAAACCCTGGTCCAGATGCTTCACTGGAGAGTTCTACCAAACATTCAGAGAAGAGCTTGCACCAGTACTACTCAAACTATTTCAGAACATAGAAAAAGAAGGGATACTTCCAAATTCATTCTATGAAGCTAGCAAAACCCTGATACCAAAATCACAAAAAGATACCACAATAAAAGAAAATTACAGACCAATATCTCTCATGAATATAGATGCAAAAATTCCCAACAAAACTGTAGCCAATAGAATTCAGCATCATGTAAAAAAAAAAAAAAATACACCTCGACCAAGTGGGATTCATACCAGGTATGCAAGGATGGTTCAACGTTAGAAAATCAATTAACGTAATCCAGCACATAAATGAAAGAATCATGATCATCTCAATGGAGGCAGAAAAGGCATTTGACAAAGTCCAACACCAATTCCTGATGAAAACTCAATAAAATAGGTACAGAAGGGAAATTCCTCAACATAATAAAGGGTATCTATACAAAATCAACATCCAACATCATTCTTAATGGAGAGAGGCTGACAACATTCCCCTTGAGAATAGTAACAAGACAAGGATGCCCTTTATCACCACTCCTATTTAGTATTCTGTTGCAAGTTCTAGCTAGAACAATAAGGCAAGAAAAGAAAATAAAGGGCATCCAAATTGGTAATGAAGAAGCAGAACTGTCCCTATTTGTGGATTATATGATACTATACACAGAAAACCCAAAAGACTCCATGAGAAAACTACTGGAACTAATAGAAAGATTCAGCAGAGTGGCAGGATATAAGATAAACACACAAAAATCAGTTATATTCCTATACACCAATAAAGAGAGCGACAAAAAGAAAATCAGGAAAACAATATCATTTATAATAGCCCCTAAAAAAATAAAATACTTAGGAATAAATCTAACCAGTGATGTAAAAAACCTATACGAAGAAAACTACAAAACATTACTGCCAGAAACCAAAAGAGAACTACATAAATGGAAAAACATACCATGTTCATGGATAGGTAGACTCAACATTGCTTCTACCTAAAGCAATCTACAAATACAATGCAATCCCAATCCAAATACCAACAGCATTCTTTAAAGAGATGGAAAAACTAATCATTCACTTTGTATGGAAAGGGAAGAGGCCCTGGATAAGTAAAGCACTACTGAAGAAGAAGAACAAAGTTGGAGAACTCACATTACCTGACCTCAGAACCTATTTTACAGCTACGGTAGTCAAAACAGGCTGGTACTGTTATAATGACAGGTATATTGACCACTCGAACAGAATTGAGAACTCAGATGTAAATCCATCCACCTATGGTCACCTGATCTTCAACAAGGGCCCAACATCCATCAAATGGGGAAAAGACAGTATTTTCAACAAATAGTGCTGGCAAAACTGCATGTCCATCCCATCTGCAAAAAACTGAAACAGGACCCATACTTTACACCATACACAAAAGCTAATTCAAAATGGATCAAAGACCTAAATATAAAACCAAAAACTATAAAGATTGTGGAAGAAAAAAAAAGGGTCAACACTAGAGGTCCTAATACACAGCATTAACAGGATACAAACTATAACTAACAACACACAAACTCTAGAAGATAAGCTAGATAGCTGGGATTTTCTAAAAATTAAACACTTATGCTCATCAAAAGACTTCACCAGAAGAGTTAATAGAGAATTTACAGACTGGGAAAAAATTTTAGGCTATGATAAATCCAACAAAGTTCTAATCTCTAAAATCTATAGGAAAATCCAACACCTCTACAACAAAAAGACAAATAACCCAATTAAAAAATGGGCAAAGGATATGAACAGACACTTCACCAAAGAAGACATTCAAGCAGCTAACAGACACATGAGGAAATGCTTGTGATCACTAGCCATTAGAGAAATGCAAATCAAAACCGCAATGAGATACCATCTCACCCCAAGATTACTAGCACGAATCAAAAAAACAGAAAATTACAAATGTTGGAGAGGCTGCGGGGAGATTGGAACTCTTATGCACTGCTGGTGGGAATGCAAAATGGTAGAACCATTTTGGAAAACAATATGGCACTTCCTTAGAAAGCTAGAAATAGAAAACACCATATGATCCAGCAATCCCACTCCCAGGAATATACTCTAGAGAAATAAGAGCTGTCACATGAATAGACATATGCACACCCATGTTCACTGCAGCATTGTTCACAATAGCAAAAAGATGGAAACAATCTAGATGCCCATCAACAGATAAATGGATAAACAAACCGTGGTACATACACACAATGGAAATACTATGCAACAATAAAGAACAACGATGAATCTACGAAACATCTCACAACATGGGTGAATCTGGAGGGCACTGTGCTGAGTGAAATAAGTCAATCACAAAAGGACAAATATTGTATGAGGCCACTACCAAAAAAAACTCATGGAAAGGTTTACACATGAAAAGAAACCATCTTTGATGGTTATGAGGGAGGGGATGGGTGGGGATGAAAAAACACTAAATATACAATAGATAAGTGGTAACTTTGGTGAAGGGTAAGACAGTATACGATACTGGGGAAGCCAGCGCAACTTGTCCAAAGTAAGGTCATGGAAGCTCCATAGACACATCCAAATTCCCTGAGGGACCAAATTACTGGGCTGAGGGCTGTGGGGACCATGGTCTTGGGGAACATCTAGCTCAATTGGCATAACGTAGTTTATAAAGAAAATATTCTACATTCTACTTTGGTGAGTAGCATCTAGGGTCTTAAAAGCCTGACAGTGGCCATCTGAGATACTTCACTACTGTCATCCAATCTGGAGCAAGGGAGAATGAAGAAAACCAAAGACACAAGGGAAAGATTAGTCCAAATGATTAACGGTCCACAAGTACTACAGCCTCCACCAGACTGAGTCTAGTGCAACTAGATGGTGCCTAGCTACCACCACTGATCGTTCTGACAGGGATCACGATAGAGGGTCCCAGACAGAGCTAGAGAAAAATGTAAAACAAAATTCTAACTCACAAAAAAAAAAGACCAGACTTACTGGTCTGACAGAGAAATGGAGCAACTCCAAGAGTCTGGCCCCTGGACAGCCTTTTAGCTGAGTAAAGAAGTCACTCCTAAAGTTCACCCTTCGACCACACATCAGACAGGCCCATTAAACAAAATGAGACTAAAGGGGCACACCAGCCCAAGGGCAAGGATGAGAAGGCAGGAGGGGATGGGAAAGCTGGTAATAGGGAAGCTAAGGTTGAGAAGAGGAGAGGGTTGACATGTTGTGGAGTTGGCAACCAATGTCATAAAACAATATATATACTAATTGTTTAACAAGAAGCTAATTTGTTCTGTAAACCTTCATCTAAAGTACAATTTAAAAAAAGAATGAATCAACAGAAATACATAACAATTGTGAACCATTATTACCAAATGTCACCAAAATATATAAAGTAAGCATTATTAGAAGTGTGAGAGAGAAATGACAAATAGATATTTACAAATTTTGGACTTGACTCCTATGAAGGAGGCTAATTTATATTGGCTTCCATATCCAATATGAAGAGAGTGAATACATGTAATCCCCAAATATTCCTGGAATATGTCTAAAAATTGATCATACAGTAGATAAAAAGGAAAACCTCAAGAAAATATCAAAAATCAAAAATTTCAAGGACTCATTTAAAGATCATAGGGCAGGGGACCTTAATCAGGAGCCCATGTATGGGCTTCAGAAAATCCATGAACCTCCTGACACAGTATTTTGTGTTTATGAGCATTTTTCTCAGGGTTAATGTTACCATTTTCATCAATTTTCCAAATGATAGTAATCTGTTCACAAAAGAATGAAATTAAGCACTAAGAGATACAATTTTAAATGAAAAGTTAAAACCCCAGCTACATGAAAATTGATTTTTTTTTATTGAAAAGAATATCTTAAATATCAGGATTAAGTTTAATAAGGTATAGACTACAAATTATTCTTTCCATTTAATGAATAAGTCTGTGTAATTAGAACTGCTTCAGGTTTGGAAATGGACATAAAGTTTCACATTCATTAATAAATAATTCATAAATAAAAGCATGTATTTGTAATTAAAGTGAGTCCAACATGCACAATGCAATATATAGTTGTTTATTGTTGTATATAATCAACTTTTGTCAATTACAACTTTTTCATTCCAAGCGAGAGAAAATCTGATTCAAAATGGCTTAAGCAAAAAAGAACTTAATGATCATGAAATTTAACATTGTAGGGCTAGATTCATCTTGATGCAGAAGAACAAACCATGTCACCAGGACCCAGGGGCAGATTAACCAGTAAACAAGACAAGCACAGGCTTACTTGTGTTTACCTACTAATCCATAGTGCATATTTTCACATGGGTTTCACCACGTCTTTGATATACTATCTTTGATGTGGTGAAAAACAGGTGAAATTGTGCATTACAGATTAGTAAGCACAAGTAAACCCATGCTTATTGGGTAATCCATCCATGCCAGGACCAAGTATATTTCCATCTCTATTTCCTGGTTCATTTTGCTGACAGAATCCTCCTCCTCTGAAGGTAGAGAGCTTCAGCAATTCCAGACACTTATATCCTCTTAGTCTCTAGTTTAATGACAGTTTGAACCTTCTTCTATCCCAAAAGTCTTCAAAAATCTCATGACATCTCATCGGTTCTAATGGCATCACCCTTGCATCCCTGAATTAATCACTGAGGACATGGAAAAGTGGCAATCTGATTGGCGACACCTGACTCACATACTCTCCCTGACCCTCAGCCAAACACATTTACTCAGAGTGAATACATAGGTGAGCTGATGACCGAAAAGAATAAATATCACTAGCAATATCACACATATTATAAAATATAAGAACTTCATATGTATATGTTTAATGTTCATGCCAGTTTTTTTAATGAAATAGAGCTTTCAAAATTGGCAGAATTTGGTGTGAAAATCCAATACTGCTCATATGCCTTTCCCTTTTCTCATATCTATTTTCAAAATTAATAGAAAGTCCATTTGCCAGAGTCTGGTAGTTCCAGGTCTATTAGGATTCATGGAATGAAACTACCTATATTCACATTATCTCATATTTAATATATTAAAAACCAAATTCAAATAAATGCCCAAGTTTTAGCAAAGTTTAACTAAACCTCAAACTCTTTTTATCTTTGTCATTAATGATTCACACATTTCAGTAAAATCAAATCAAAATAATTCATTGTTCATACTCCTAGAAGATACTGGGATCTAAAAATAATTGAATTCTTTTCTTTACCTGCCAAGATATTCTCTTATTTATGACTGAAATTACAATGTATGGAAATGCAGTAGAGATAATGAACCGAAGATACAGGATTCTAAGCAAAAGTTCAATAAAGCGGAGATGCCATACAAAAGAAAAGGCACAGTGCGAAAGTAAAAAAATCATAGCACACTGAGAGAAGACAAGGAGCCAAGAAGAGTTCAAAGAATGTCTAAGAGCTTAACCTCCCTGACCTCAGCATAACAGTGAAGAAAATAAAAGTTATTTAACATTTCTTGGGCTTCAGAATATATTGTACATTGAAGGAACACAAGATAAATTATTTAGACTGTTTCAACTAAGATTGGCAAAATCCCAACCTGTCATAACTGGGTTTAAAAAGCTAGATGCTGCATAAATAATTTATAGTTCCTAAGCCAGAGAAGTTCTAAATTTGAAACCCTGCACTGAATACAACACTGTATATGGGCACCCATCTCCCATAAGGCAGTGACTGAGATACTATACAAAAAGGTCAGCATTATTAATCAAAGCACAATATTTCATTTCATTTCCTATTTTCACAAATGTAAAGCAAACACAGGATATTTAAGAGGTATGTCATAGCACTTTTTAAGTAAACAACAACAAAAATCCTTCCTATGTTCTTATATTTATTACATAAATTGCATGCTAAATTACTCCTGTCTGTTTCTCTTTCATAGGAAGACCAAGTTAATTCATACTTGCTCAAGTTCCATATCATAAAATACACCCATGATGCAATGTGTCTTTAAAGTGGAGCAAGAATTATAAGCCCCTTATGAAGAAATCTGATTACAGAATCTCTCTGTACTTTTGTAAGATTTTTCTTATCTTTTACAGTTTTCTTTCTCACTACTAATTTGACATGGTTTTTTTTAAAATGACTTGCCTCATCAAGTGTATCCAAAACATTCAACTAGGTTTTTATAGAAATACCTCTTTCCTCCCTCATTCATGTTTCACTGGTTTATACAGCAATTCACTTAGATTACATGATGAAAATAACAAGCCTAATGGACACAAACAGGTCCAGGACCAAGCACAATCCATCTTCAGCAATCATACATTGTGGTACCTGGTGAGAGCTGACCTGCACAGGCATAGCCAGGGCATTTCAAGAGTATTAGTCAAAACGTTTTACAAGGAGAATAAAGAGGTTAATCTGGAGAGTCTCGTAAGTGGAGGTGAGATAAGAGCACTTCCACAGTGTAATAATGAAAACAGCTACTATCCGTGGAGTGTTCGCTATGGGCCTTGGCACTATGCCAAGTGCTTTACTGACCATCTGTCTGATTTAAATACATTGGTGGGCAGTGAGACATGTGTTCCGTGTGATAATATCCCTAACACACATACAGATCAATTAATATTTTTTTGAAGAATGATCACAATATACTTTATAAAGTTCCTTTGCCTTTAAAACGCTTCATAATTCAGCCCCAAATGATCTGGCTAATCTTATCTTCTACCATTTTCCCATCTGACTCTGCTACTCCAGTAAGGACATCTAGCCACCATGCCCATAACATATCCATTACTATGGGATGCAGCACAGGAAAGTGGTTCAAAGAAAAGGCATTGAACTCAGACTGCCTGGGTTTAACTCCATACTCTACACTTATTGGCCATGTGGTCATGGGTAAGTTTCTCAGCTTCTTTAGGAATTGATTTCCTTTGTATAAAATGGGGATATTACAACAATGAGAGACTGCCTATAAAGTACCAGTCAATGTCTGACACAAAGTAAGTGCTCAATAAATGTTGTCTATTATTATTGTTATATAATAGTATTAATCATAATGAAGTTTGAGAACTGAAGGGTACTTCTTCTCATATTTTCTGACACTTGAAATACATAACTTTGAATGACTAGTATTTCTTTTCCTCTCTGTAACAGAATGTATATTAAAAAAAAAAAAAAGTACTTCCAATCCCTCAGACTAATTTACAACACTCCAGGTTTAAAAAAAATGATTAAAATAAAAATAAACTTTTAGGATTCTGGAGTTTGATATGAGACACCAAAGCTTTTCCTAGTGTCAAGTAAAGAATAGTCAACGTTTATAAAGTATTTCTATGTGCTTACCTCTGTGTTAAGTACTTTATATATGGACTATCTTATTTAATCCCTGCAAAATAACGATGTAAGCATTATTATTTATCTTTTTTTTAGCTAAAGAAAATGAGCTTAGTTAGTTAGTTTCCTGCCCAAAGTCACATAGCTGGATTTGAAGTCAAGATTTGAACTCAGTCTGATGCCAGAGCCAAAATTTTAAAGCTGTGTGCTATGCTGCCAAGATTCTTTGCTGCTGAAGAGTAAAAACAGCAAGGGCTCACAGCAGAGATCAGACATCTCCCAGACCAAAGTTGAAGGCTGCAAGTTCTCCTGATAATGTTCCCTCTATCCCTCCCCCAAAAGCTCTTATCACAGGGAAATGGTGACTTCTGTGACGTATTGGGAGAAAAAAAGGATTTTTGGGTCTTGGGAAATAATTGAAATTTGAGATGTTGTAAAATTTTTGTGAAGCCTTTTCTTTCTTAGAGAGGTCTGTTTTAGGAAAATGCCTGAACTTTGTGGCATGGGGGATGCTGAGAACTATAAAAATTTCCTAAATATTCTGCTAGCTAATAGCTTGTACCATATGCCTAAAGTTATAGAAGCAGAGATAGGGTGGGAAATAGGTCCCAGTTAGCTGACAATTATTAATTTTTAAAGTACCATGACTATTGTGGTTTTATTACTAATATTGCTTCCAGTGCCACTCTTGGGTCTTTGGCATGCCATCTTTTCCCCACTCTCAATTCCTGACATTTCCTATCATTTCAATAAATCTATTAACACATACTCAGTTCCACTCCAAGCAGCTTTTCCTAACCATACAAGCTCACCATAATGTTCCTGGATGTGAATCCTAGCAGTTATTGTAATGGTGGTTATTTTTAAGGCACACTTGATTTATCTCTACTTATACAGAGATTAATAGGTTCTTTGAGAACTGCACTATGTGTTATATGTCACATCACCCTCAGTATCTTTGTTGTAAGAGACATTCAACCAAAAGGTACTGATTTTCCACTTAAAGGAAACATAACCACAACACAGCAGCACTTACAAATCAATTGGCCTTAGGATATTTCTTACTCTGCTGAGACCTGCATACCAAAAAGGAGGAAATATAGCTGTGCTAGTTTTGATGGAGCAGGTGAGGAATAGGTGGCTATCTTGTTCATTTGAGGTCTTGTCAGAAGAAATTTCAGTCACTCCATTTCTAACACAAACAACAAATCCTAAAATCAATAAATACAAGAAAATGCTCCTCTGCCTATTCTCCCACAATATGAATGTCAGAGACACTTCAACATAGTGTGGATTAGGAGGTATAAGCCTGCACATGAGGTAGTAATGACAAGACTCATACTACTGAAGAACCCGTCTCTGAAAAGAACAGCAAAGAATCCAAAAATCATATATGTTAGGTTATTTTTCTCTGAAAATAGAACTGGTTAGTACCAGAGCTTTGATGAGAGCATGGACCTTATTTCTTGCATTTATGTTCATTGAACAACATACAACTAGTTATCAAGAAAGGTTTTATTTTTATTTTATAAGACAACTCATTGCATTACCTAAAAATCAAAAATTCTAGGATAACTTTAGAATGGATTTAGGATGACTTAAAATAGAAGCAAGATAATAAGGTTTAGCCACACCTTCCCTTTTTCCTCACCTATAACCAAGCATATAATCTTAAAATTACTTTTTCAAAATAGATAATGATTTATTTTTCCTTTAAACCTAATGGCAAAAGAGTTATGAGGTATTTTAGTGTCTCTATGTTGACAAATGCTTTTTTCCCTTTTTTTTTAAATTCCAAAGTGCAATTTAAATTATCTTGGTAATCTTCTAAATGATAAAATGTGCTGGAAAAAGAGAATAACAATTACAACCATAAAAAGCACCATCACCAAGAGGAAGAATGGATAAGAGCAACCCATTTTCACCTGTAACAAAAGGTAGAAATTCCTAATGTTGCTGTTTGTTTTGAAACAGCCATTTTGGTGGTGAACAGATCTTCCAAATAAATGTATTTAAAATTTTGCCTTTATATAAGCAAAATTAATTTTTTCATTGAAAAATATACACGTAGAGAAATCTTGAGGAATTTCCAAGAGGTATATGGTGAATATTTCATCTTCTCTCTTCGAGTCATCCTGGACACTTCACTTTCCCTCACCCGAACCCATAAAGTAATCCCTCATCAAGTCCTACTTGCTCTACCTACAAAACGCATCCTGCATCTATCCATTTCTCCCCATCTTCACTGATACTGTCCTTTTCCAAGTCACCACCATCTCTTATCTCTGGACTAATGGCATTGCCTCTTTTAAAATTAATTTTTGTCTTTTTGCGTTGGTTATGAGTGATTTATATTCTTTAAAACTTCCTCTATTTTCAAAATTTTGTATAATGAGTGTATATTATTTGTCATAAAAACATCAAGAAATTATATATTTAAAAATATATTTACTAACATATTTTATATGGTATAGATTTGACACTGGGCTAAACATTTATGTCACCTTCATTTATCCACTCTACCAAAACTGTCCTTATCAAGGTCAAAGATGGCTTCTACATTGCCAAATGCAGGGGTCTATTCTCAGGTTTCATCTTATTTGATCTAATAGCAGCATTTGACACTTTCCCTTCCTTGAAAAATGTTCTTCATCTGGCTTCCAGTACACTCAATCCTCCTGATTTTCCTCTTACTTCCCTGTCTGCCTCTTTTCGGGCTCCTTTACTCTTTCCTTCTCTTCTCCCCAGAGCTCAACAACCTGACTGCTTCTCCTTTCCAATGCCTCTGTAATATCATCCAATCTCATAGCTCTAAGTATCTGATATTCCTAAATGTATATCTCCTGCCTAAATGTGTATCTCCTGAAATCCCAATTCATATGTCCAACTCTCTACCTAATCTCTCCACTTTGATGTTTTATGCATCCCAAACTTGTCCTGTCCATCAATTCTGCTCCACCTTAACTGTTCAATATCCAATTTGTCAGCAAATACTGCTGACTTTACCTTCAAAATATACTCCAAATCTGGATTATCTGCTCTTATGCTTACCACCTCGACTATCATTCTGATCTAAAACATTTTTTTCTTAATTACTGGTGATCTTCCCAACAAGTAAATAGATTCAAAAGTTTTATATTCTACAAGATTTATAACAAAAACTAACAATCCTTTACCCCTACTCTCAACTCTCACCGAAGAGACAATTGCTTTCAATTATTTTAGCTTTTTCTTCTGCTATTTCTTGCCATATTTTAAAACAATATGGTTATTTTGCTATTTCTTGTCTGTCAGCTTTAGATATATATTTACTTGCTATGTGAAAATTATTTCAATCTCTTATACCTGTGATGGTCTGAATTGTGGCCCTCCCCCAATTTATCTTGAAGTCTTATCCCCTGGTACCCATAAATATGACATTGTTTTCTTGGAAACAGGGTCTTTGAAGATGTTATCGGCCCTAGGAAACTAATACATCCCTTTGCCAACACACACACTTCTATTCCCCACTCCCATTATAATTATAGGATAGTTTTTGGTACAAATAAACGTTAAATGTTTATGTTACAGTGATTTTTCAAATGTTATTCACAGCTGACCCATGATGTAGACAATAATGCCATTTCCTTTCTTGAATTTTTTTGTTTTCCCCAGGGTCAACTGCCTCATCTTATCAGTGGACATTTTCACTAATTCATCTCTAAAAAACATTTCAACAGATTCAAACACATCAGGTCATCTCTCCCTTTCCTATTCTCTTTCTTGGAAAGATTATTACTGAAATCTTCTATTCAGCTCCTAGCTAGACTGGTTGCTCTTTAGTCTGGTAGCACATCTGGAATTCTGTGGTCTCTTATCACCTTCATCCTGGGAATTCCCTTGGCTTTTTATCTATGTCGGAAGGATGTTTCCTGGATCCCATGTCATCTTCTTTGTTTACTCCTCTTTTTGGTAAAAATTCCCTAGTTAATTTCTGAGAAAGAATGCATTAGAGGAAAATGTTTTGAGACCTTGCTTTCAGAAATACCTTAATTCTACCTTTACTCTTGAATGATTGTGTAGCTGAACATGGGATTCCAAGAAATGTACTACCCTATCTCTATTTTTGCTGTATTTTGGGGTAATTTCTCAGTCCTTCTAACATTTCCAATGATTATTTTTGTTTCTATTACCAATTTGTTTCCCAAGATATCTTTTTATTCTCTAAAGATCCTTTAATTTCTAGCAGCCTGTTCTTGTTTTGGAGATGCAAAATCTTCTAATGATAAATAAGTTAAATAATATCTGGTTCTCCTCTTCTTGTAGACACAAGGGAGGACTGTAGTTTCCCACCCCTTGATGGTCATATGTCTTCCTATGGCCAAATAATGTGACAGAAAATGACTTGTGTCATTTCCAGATGGAAATATTTAAATGTGGCACTCAAATTCCCATCTTGCCCTTCCTTACCATAGTGATGGTGGAAGTATGTATTGATATGAAGATAAAAGCAGCCTAACATGATGAGCCAATACACGGAGAACAAAAGCCCAGAAGAGAGACCTGAACCTGCAGCACACTCTGCATGAGCAAGCAAAAATGATTAGTTATATTTGGGCATTCAGTTCAGGGGTTGCTTGTTCCCACAGCATAACTTAGGCTCTCCTGGCTGATTTAATCATTGGCGCCACAACTGTGGTACTATCATAACAAAAAACATCAATTATGTGGCATTGGCTTAGTGGCTGGATATTGGGTGATGAAGAAACTGATATTGGAAGCAAGAAAGATAACAGACTTTAAGGCAAGTGTTTCTAGAGATAAAGGGCAATATTTTATACTGATCAAATGATCAATTAACTAAGAAGATATAACAATTGTAAATTTATGTACACTAAATGACATAGCTTCAAATATAAAAATAATAATAATAAATGTGCCTGACTGGGAAATTAAAATACCTTTCTCAATAAATGATAAAGCAAGTAGACAAAAGATTTACTAAAGACCTGATAGGCTTGACTATATTTAGAGAAAATTAAAAATCCAAAAGTTGATTCTTTAAAAAGAATAATAAAGTAATATATTTCTAGCAACACTTACAAAGGAAAAAAAAAAACTTGAGAAGGCTCAAAGTACCAATAAAAGAAATGAAAAAGACACCACCACAGATCAGACAGATATTGAAAAAGAGAATGAGAGGATTTTCTGAAAGACTATATACCAATAAAGTTGAAAATTTCGATGAATGGGTAAACTCCTAAATCAGTAAATTAAAACCTTCACACAAAGAAATCTGTAAGCTCAGATGACATCACCAGAGATGAACATTTAAGGAAGAAACAATTTCAATCTTACATCAACTCTTCCAGAGATTAGAAAGAGAAAGCACTTCTCAATTTATCTCATAAGGTCAAAATTATCCTTAAAAGGCCTTTAAAATGATGAAACATTGGAGATCAACCTACCTTCTCTATGTCCAACAAATCCAGTTTTTCCTCCAGTATCGGACCTAGATAAATGTGTTGGCTATAATTTAGGGATCATGTTATGTGAAAAATGCATAACTTTAAATATTAGAATAATACTAGCAAGGCAAGGTGCCCACACTGTGAGGGGCTCAGAGAAACTGAGTTAGAAGGAAGGAACAGCAGATTAACAGCTCACATCTAACACTCAGTCAGTAAAGAATGCCAGTGAAGGGGAATGGCGGGAGGAATAGCCCATATCATGTCATCGTTCTCTCCCCATTCCTTTCCCTGCTTTCTCCTCCCCCATTTTTGGCAAGTACAAATAGTTGAATTCACATTAATCAAATGTTCACAAAATGAGACTCCACAGTATTCGAAAGTGGGGCATAATCTTCTCAAGGACTAAACTGACTGTTTCGCAGATGGGAATACATTATGACTGGAAAATTATCCATCCTTTCTCCTCAGCACAATTACTCAATTCTATAATTTTTTTCCATTTAGTTTGGGAAGATGCTCAATGTTAAATGTGACCTTGGATAAGATACTTAGTTTTGTCAACTGTAAAGTAAGGATAATAATATTTTGTGTCTCATGGAACTGTTCACTCAGAACAGAGTCTAGCAAATAGGAAGTGCTACATAGTATTTAAGGAACCCCCTTGATACAGTGGGTAAGCGCTCAGCTGCTAACCAAAAGGTCAGCCATTAGAACCCACCAGCCACTCTGTGGAAGAAAGATGTGGCAGTTTGCTTCCGTAAAGATTACAGCCTTGGAAACCCTATAGGGCAGTTATACCCTGTCCTATGGGTTGCTATGAGTTGGGTTCAACTCGACAGCAATGGGTTATATGGTATTTATTAAATAAATAAGTAAAAAAAAACTACTGATCCCTCTGCTATGAATCCTCAAATATGTTCTTGTTAGGTGCAATCAAGTCCATTTCAACTCATAGCGACCCCATGTGACAGAGTAGAACTGCCCTATAGGGTTTTCTAGGCTGTAACTCACACCACAACAACAATCATTATGGGAGCAGATTGCCAGGCCTTTCTTTCGGTTAGCAGCTAAGCACTAAACCGTTGCACCACCAGGGCTCCTTAATTAAGTGTGTAACTTTATCATAATAAACTTGCAGTAAAAATTAAGACTCTACTTTTTTACCTCCTCTATTGACGTTAGTGTCTCTTTGCCACTTTATGCCACAGAAAATCTAATTCAGTAAGGTTTCCTTCCAAACACCGTATTCTTCATTCACATTTGAGCAAATGTGTTAAACTGCTTCAGCATTCCCCTCTGAAGCTCTTATTTGAGAAATAAGCCTTAACACAAGCTCTGATATATTCACATATCCATGCCCTCAAGCTTTTGGGGACACAATGCAGTATCCTGTTGAATTAATTGTCCCTGCCAGTCATCTCTGCATGGAACCATTAGGCAACAATCACCTTATTTATAAGGCACCACCTACCAGGTCTCACAAAGTACCGGGGGAAAAAAAAAATCCATGATAAATAATAAAACACACAAACAGAACAGGCCCAAACTAGCTCTCAATAATATGCATTTCCTGCTGATCTGAACAGGAAGGGACAAGATGAAAGTAGTTTATGCACATAATAGTACCACATTAATATGGAAACTTCATAAAATGTTGTATCTATGAAGTTTCACCCAAATTGCTGAGCTTCATTTTATAGATGTGAAGCAAATAAAAATAATTCTAAAATAGTTTAATACATTCTATAGTTAGCATTCTATAGTTGTTTATGATCATTTTCTTTTCCCTCATATTTTATTTATTCTACCTATATATTTCTACATTGTGCTGTTTCAAAACATTCCTCTTTGAGTTTCAGTTCTTTCATTTCCTTATTTAATCATAAGTAGAGGTCATCCAAACTTATTTCAGATTCAATTTCTGTATCTTTAATACCAAGAATGCTTGTTATGCCTTCCACATAGACTTTTCAGGGGATGATGTATATGAAAACTTTTCAGAAAATTCAATAGAATGATCTCTAAGAATATTTCCAGCTTACACAAATAGGAATAATGTTGAAATAATTTGACTTTTTATTTCACTGGCATTCATGCATTTATTCTAAGACATTATAGTATGTGTTATTTACATAATTTTGTAATTGGTATTTTATACGTAACCCAAATAACCCTACAGCCCATCAACTATGGATCCTGAGAAGCATTACATCCCCAGTTTGCTTCTGGGTGATTGGACTATTTGCCCCATCTGCCAAGTGGCAGGACTTCCTCTTAAGCCTTTTTAGAAGAACCGGTGTGGTAGTGACAAGGGGTCTTCATAGGATGTGAGGTCCCACTGCTCCACTGTTGCTGCTGCTACTGTATTCTGGTGGTCACTGCCTGTCAGCCTAAACCTCTGGCAATTTAAAATAGCTGTTGATATCACCCCAAGATCACTTTCCATTTAGTCCTGATCAAACATGGTCTCCAGTGTCCTCTTAGCTATATTTCTTTCTCCACTGTTGCCAATATAGGTCTGTACCTTTTGCAGCACATCGTCTAATCTCTCTCTAGCCCTTCTTTCATAATGCCCAGCTCTTCCAGAAGGAACTCTAATTACACAATTCTTTGTTTCTTATCACCTAGCACTTCCCTTAGGATGCACGTCAATCTTACAGAGGCAGACAAAGTCAGGGAGGGTTTAAGAGCAGCTTCACAATTTATCCTGAATTACAGTTTCTTCCTATAAGGTTGCTATGAGTCAGAAAAACAATGGAACAGAAGAAAAAGAGCCAATATGCACTTGAACAGATGCTCAACAAATTAAAACCACCAATAAGATACCACTACATACCTACAAGAATGGCTAAAGCCAAAAAGATTAACAATCTTTTCTCAGTAATTTGTTTAAAAAAAAAAAAAGCAATAAAGACAGATAAGCTTTGAACACTATCAACTTAACCTGAGTGATATCTAACAAATAAAGAATACACATTCTTTTCAAATGCACATCGAACATTTATTCTGGGCCATAAAATAAAACAATCTTGACAAAGAAAAACAAAGTTGGAAGAGTCCCACTACTTAATTTCAGTGCTACTTGATTTCAAAGCTACAGTAACAAGACAGCGTGGTTTTTGTATAAGGTTAGGCAAATAATTCAATGGAATGGAATGCGATACAGAAATAACTCCACCCTTACATGATCACCTGATTTTCAACAAAGGCACCAAAAAAGGAAGGAAAGTCTTTTCAATAAATGGTGCTGGAACAATTGGATATACATATGAAAAAAGAGCCAAGACCTCTAATCCACACCATATATTAAAAACTAAATTGATATGGATCATAGACCTAAACACAAAAACAAATAATAAAGCGTCTTAAAAAAAAAGCACAAATCTTTCCCAGTTACCAGAGACTTTACATAAAATGTGCCTTTGAGTGATCTATCACCAGACCACACAAATGTCCAAAGTAACCTCCTCCTCCAGCCTGTTTTACTGCTTTCTCCTTCTGTGTAATGTGCCCATTTCCAAAAGTTAGATTATAAATCATATATTAAGCTCAAAAGCTAAAGAAAATAGGACAACTTTTTATCCTTAGCATATTCGTAAGTTTAGCAGATCATATGATTCTTATTGCAAAGTGGGAGCACTTGACTCAGAGCTGAGCTACAGAAAGACCTATAATTATTAAAGTGGGTGTTGACAAAAGAAAAGGAGGTACAGAGAAAGCAAGAATATACAAATAAGACTTGGATCATCCAACAGTTGCCACTGACATGGTTCGGCTCATAAATGGCAGGTCCCAGTACGTTTGTGGAGGCACACAAGCGCACGCATGTATGTGAGATGTAGCGAGAGAGGGAAAAATCCACGTGTGTGCCTGAAACAAAGGCAAGTGAACGTAAAATGAGGAGCTGGATATATAAAAACAATCTTCTTTTTTGCAGAAGGGTAGCCCTGGTTTTTACTTTCAGAATTTAATTTCTTTTGTTCACCTGTCATGAAGTTTTCAGGAAAAAAAGCCTTAAACCATAATTTTCACAGAATAATATTCCAATGGTCAGAGTCTTTTATGAAAACTAAAAGAGATCAAGTTATTCAGTGAAAGGAATGAGGGAATTATACATATTTTTTAAAACATGGTTTCTCTTGCTAAATTCTCTATACTGGAAGCTGCAGCATGAATTTGTCCTAGGCATTAGAATAAATTACCGCTCACCTCTTCCTAGAAGAACAGTATTCCTGTCCACTCTGCTCAGTGGGGGTAAGCTGGGAACAGCTTATGAGATTACACAGTATTACTAAGTGCATACTGCTCTTATCCGATTGCTTTTCAATCAGAACCTTGCATCTTTAGCCACATACAAATCAGCTTATATAAAAGAGCTTTTGAATACTAAACCAGTGAAATTTTTTTTCCAGAGAACTTAATGCAATTCTTTGATTATGAAATTTAAACTTGCTCACTATCATCTACGTGGAAAAGTATACTGTGTTTCTGTAATGTAAATACTACAATTATAAAACATATGATCTTCTGTTGGGACCATGGTCTCAGGGAACATCTAGCTCAACTGGCATAACACAGTTTATAAAGACAATGTTCTACATTCTACCTTGGTGAGTAGCATCTGGGGTCTTAAAAGCCTGTGAGCAGCCATCTAAGATACTCCAGTGGTCTCATCCTTTCGGGAGCAAGGGAAAATGAAGAGAACAGGTTACAAGGAAAAGATTAGTCCGAAGGACTAATGGACCACAGCTACCAAGGCCTCCACCGGACTGAGTCCAGTACAGCTAGATGGTGCCCAGCTACCACCACTGATTGCTCTGACCGGGATCACAACAGAGGGTTCTGGACAGAGCTGGAGAAGGATGTAGAGCAAAATTCTAACTCACAAAAAAAAAACCAGATTTACTGGTCTAAAGGAGACTGGAGAAACCCTGAGAGTATGGCCCCCAGACACCCTTTTAGCTCAGTTGTGAAGTCATCTCCTAGGTTCACCGTTCAGCCTGGGAGTGGACAGCCCCATAAAACCAAATGGGACTAATGAGGTACAGCAGTCCAGAGACAAGGGCCAGAAGGCAGAAGGGGACAAGGAAGCTGGTGATAGGGAACCCAAGGTTGAGTAAGGATAGTGTTGATGTGTTGTGACGTTGTTAACCATTGTCATAGGGCAACATGTATACTAACTGTTAAATGAGAAACTATTTTGTTCTGTAAGACTTTATCTAAAGTGAGAACAGCAGCACAATTGGAAGAGCATAGTCGATGTCACTGAACTGTGCATGTAGAAATTTTTGAAACGGTGTATCTTTGGTTATGTATATTTTCACCAAAAAAAAAGGTCGAGAAGGGAGAGGGTTGACATGTTGTGGGGTTGTTAACCAATGTCATAAAACAATATGTGTACTACTGTTTCATGAGAAACTATTTGTTCTGTAAGCCTTCACCTGAAGTACAATAAAAAATTTTTTTAAAATGTGATCTTTTTACTAAACTGAAAAATATGCATCGGTAGTACTACCCTAAAATGGAAAAATAAACCATGACATACTTTGTTACTTCAAATTATACTGCATAATTACAAACGTAGCCTCCAGTTCAATATTCAAGGGTAATGGAGAAGACAGAGTATGTGTATGAGTATGTGGAAGGGGAATTGTGTTGGGAGAGAAAGGAACAGGCACATAAAACCCTGCCTCCCTAATCTCCAGGTTGGTATTTGGGAAATATCCCCAAGTACTTTGGAATTAATTTAGTAGTCAAGTTGCCTGGGTTCAAAATCAAGCTCTAGGCCTAATTCACTTTGTGGTCTCTGATAAATGATTTCATATCACTGAGTCTCAATATCCTCAGTTATTAAAAATATATATATATGATTTGATTTTACTATATCTAAGATTTTTATTATTATTCTCAAATTAACTGAATATACTGTATACATGCCAAAATTGTGATGTCTACTTGTTTTCCATATTTTTAAATACTGGTTAAAAGGTAAATAAAAATGAAAATAGAAAGACAAATAAAACAGAATTAGATGTTTCAAATCATTTTTGAAAGGATGAAGTTCATTATTCAACAATTATTTATTAAGTACCTACCATGTGCCAAGCACAGTATAGGATACTAAGTTGTAGATAAATAAATAAATGGGTGGAAAGATAAATAGCAGGTGGGAGAAAGGAGAGAGTGAGTTAGCTATCTGGTTAGCTGAACAGCCAAACCTACACCAAATCATAGTATGGGGAGAGAGTAAATATTCCACTCATTAGAATAATGCCACCAGGGCTCCAAAATAATTTTAGCACTGATATGTACTGTACTATGATTTTAGGTGATACACAAAGGAATGTTTTTATTTTAAAGGTTATAATTTTAATATATTCATAAAAATAACTAAGCATGCCATATCTATAGGGGTATTATTGATTAAGATGAGGTAAAGTAAAATTAGTGAGTTGAATTAAGGAAAATTTAGAGAAATATTACGTAAAAATAGTAATCTGTTAGATGTAGATGGTAAAAATAATGATAGAGGAACAGAACATTGGAAGACATAAAATGAGAAAATAAACCTCTGGTATTTGTGCTGTCACTCTCCTGAGTTCCATGGTCCCTTTTATGAATCTATAAATTCTAAATTGTTGAACTAGACAAAAGCAGCTCATTTCTAGTCCAAGGGTTTAAGAATTTACACACACACAAAGCAGGCCAGTGTTCTCTCAACAGATGGACTTATAAACAGTTATCAAAGTATGGGCAGTAGAAAACATTAAGAGCTTCACGAAGAAATGGAACTAGAATAAGGGAAATAATGAAAAACCATCACAACTTACTCAGCATCAACTTTATGCCACTCAACATATTTGCGTTATTTCTAGTCTTTGAAACAACCGTAAACGATAGCTTTTTTTTCCAATTTTAATTATAAGGAAACTGAGGTTGATAGATTTTAATGAATTTTTTCTAAATAACATTGAGTGACAAAGGCCCAAAGTCCATCAATTGGGGAAAAGACCATCTCTTTAACAAATGGTGCTGGCATAACTGGATATCCATCTGCAAAATAATGAAACAAGATCCATACTTCACACCATGCACAAAAACTAACTCAACATGGATCAAAGACCTAAATATAAAATCAAAAACAATAAAGATCATGAAAGAAAAAAATAGGGACAACGCTAGGAGCCCTAATACATGGCATAAACAGAATACAAAACATTACTAACAATGCACTAACACCAGAAGAGAAACTAGATAACTGGGAGCTCCTAAAAATCAAACACTTATGCTCATCAAAAGACTTCACCAAAAGAGTAAAAAGACAACCTAGAGACTGGGAAAAAAATTTTTAGCTATGACAAATCTGATTGGCATCTAATCCCTAAAGTCTACAAGATACTGGAAAACCTCAACAGCAAAAAGACAAATAACCCAATTAAAAAATGGACAAAGGATATGAACAGGCACTTCACCAAAGAAGATATTCAGCCAGCTTCCAGATACATGAGGAAATGCTCACGATCATCAGCCATTAGAGAAATGCAGATCAAAACTACAATGAGATACCATCTCACCACCACAAGGCTAGCATTAATCCAAAAAACACAAAATAATAAGTGTTGGAGAGGTTGTGGAGAGACTGGAACACTTATATACTGCTGGCAGGAATGAAAAATGGTACAACCACTTTGGAAATTGATTTGGCACTTTCTTAAAAAGCTAGAAACAGAAGTACCATACAATCCAGCAGTTCTACTCCTTGGAATATGTCCTAGAGAAATAAGAGCCATCACACAAATAGATATATGCACACCTATGATCACTGCAGCACTGTTCACAATAGCAAAAAGATGAAAACAACCTAGGTGGCCATCAACGGATGAACGGATAAACAAATTGTGGTATATTCACACAATGGAATACTACACAATGATGAAGAACAACAATGAATCTGCCAAACAGCTCATAACATATGTGGATGAATCTGGAAGGCATTATGCTGAGTGAAATTCGTCAGTCGCAAAAGGACAAATATTATATGAGACCACTATTATAAGAACTCAAGAAATGGTTTAAAGACAGAAGAAAACATTCTTTGATGGTGATGAGGGTGGGGAGGGAGGGAGAGGGGTAGTCACTAATTAGATAGTAGATAAGAATTATCTTAGGTGAAAGGAGGACAACACATAATGCAGGGGAAGTCAGCACAACTGGACTAAATCAAAAGCTAAGAAGTTCCTTGAATACAACCAAACACTTGGAAGGACAGAGTAGCAGGGGTGGGAGTCTGGGGAAGACAGTTTCAGAGGACATCTAGGTCAATTGGAATAACAAAGTTTATTAAGAAAATATTCTGCATCCTACTTTGGTGAGTGGTGTCTGGGGTCTTGAAAGCTTGCAAGCAGCCATCTAAGATACATCAATTGGTCCCAAGCTACCTGGAGCAAAGAAGAATGAAGAACACCAAAGGCACAAGGAAAATATTAGCCCAAGGGACAGAAAGGGCCACATAAACCAGAGACTCCATCAGCCTGAGACCAGAAGAACTAGATAGTGCCTAGCTACCACCAATGACCGCCCTGACAGGGAACACAACAGAGAGTACCTGACAGAGCAGGAGAAAAGTGGGGTGTAGAACTCAAGTTCTAGTAAAAAGACCAGACTTAATGGTCTGACTGAGACTGGAGGGACCCTGGAAAACACAGCCCCCGGACTCTCCATTAGCCCAGAACTGAAACCATTCCCGAAGCCAACTCTTCAGATGAAGATTAGACTGGACTATGGGACATAAAATGATACTCGTGAAGAGAGTGTTTCTTAGCTCAAGTAGATACATGAGACTAAATGGGCAACTCATGTCCAGAGAAGAGATGAGAAGGCATAAAGGGACAGGAGCTGGTTGAAAGGACACGGGAAATCCAGGGTAGAAACGAGAAGTGTGCTGTCACATTATAGGGAGAGCAGCGGGGGTCACATAGCAATGTGTGTACAAATTTATGTATGAGGAATTGACTTGAACTGTAAACTTTCACTTAAAGCACAATAATAACTAAATAAATAACACTGAGAACAGGACTAAATGAATTGAGTTCCTAGCATATTGTTACTAAAATAAATTTTAGTTTTAGTTTGTGGTATAGTTTTCTACGTTAAACAAAATATTTATAAACAGCAAGATTTCGCTCTAAAATTTATATCTTTTTATGAAATGAAGCAAACCTAGCAGAGGATATAGAGACATTAGGGCCATTGCCATTTACAACTATGACTGGGAGATTGTATACTAAAAAGAATGTTCTCCCCAAAGATATGTGAGAGGAAAAGAGGAGGCTGGAACCATCAGGCACTGACATCAGGTAACTGGGAAAAGTCAAAGTTCCGCTTTTTCCCTCAAGCTCTCTACTATGGGAGACATTGTTCACTAGGACATCCCAGGCTTGGAGGAGACTCCTAAGAACTCTGTTTTGGATTTCAGCTGCTCATCTGTTTTATCTATCCTTCTAAAATTACTTGGCACATATGTACTTAACATAGCCAAAATAATTCTTGAAGCATAAGGCAAATAGTATTAATGACAATCTGGTCTATAAGGCCAGATTAACTAACATTAACTATAAGAGCTAGGAAAGGAAGGAAGAAAGTGACAGCGTTTAAGTTCTTGTTTGAATTAATTTTAGACCTTGTTAGAAAACCACAAGCTTATTCATCAATGTTATGTGTACTCAAAAAATTTTAAGGAACATGACCAGCAACAGATGAATGGATAAACAAACTACGGCACATACACACAATGGAATACTATGCAACGATAAAGAACGATGATAAATCTGCAAAACATCTCACAACATGGATGAATCTGGAGGGTGATATACTGAGTGAAATAAGTCAATCACAAAGGATAAATACTGTACAAGACCACTATTACAAAAACTCATGAAAAGCTTTACACACAGAAAGAAACAACCTTTGATGGTTACTAGGGAGGGAAAAACACTAACTAGACAATAAATAAGTGGTAATTTTGATGAAGATTAAGACAGTACACAATACTGGGGAACTCAGCACAATTTGACCAAGACAAGGTCATGGAAGCTTCATAGACACATCCAAACTCCCTGAGGAACCGAATTACTGGGCTGCGGGCTGGGAACCATGGTCTCGGGGGACATCTAGCTCAATTGACGTAACATAGTTTATAAGAAAATGTTCCGCATACTACTTTGGTGAGTAGCATCTGGGATCTTAAAAGCTTGTGAGCAGCCATCTAAGATACTCCACTGGTCCCACTCCACCTGGAGCAAGGGAGAGTGAAGATGACCAAAGACACAAAGGAAAGATTAGTCCAAAGGACTAATGAACCACAAATACCACAGCCTCTACCAGACTGAGTGCAGCACAACTAGATGGTACCTGGCTACAACCACTGACTGCTCTGACAGGGATCACAACAGAAGGTCGCAGACAGAGGTGGAGAAAAATATAGAACATAATTCTAACTCACAAAAAAAGAAAAAAGACCAGACTTATTGACCTGACAGAGACTGGAGAAACCCCGAGAGTATACCCCCCAGACACCCTTTTAACTCAGTACTGAAGTCACTTCTGAGGTTCATCCTTCAGCCAACGATTAGACAAGCCCATAAAACAAAATGAGACTAAATGGGCACACCAGCCCAGGGGCAAGGACGAGAAGACAGGAGGGGACAGGAAAGCTGGTAATAGGGAACCCAAGGTCGAGAACCGGAGAGTTGACATGTCATGGGGTTGGCAACCAATGTCACAAAACAATATGTGTATTAATTGTTTAATGAGAAACTAATTTGCAACGTAGACCTTCATCTAAGGTAAAATTTTAAAAAATACAAAAAATTTTAGGGAAACCTCCATAAAAAGATAAATGGAATATGTAAATATCAAACAGCCAGAGGAAAATTTTTTTAAAGGTGTGATTAAAACACAATTCACCTAGAGACAGACAGGGAAGTAAGAAGTAAATAGGAAAAAAGGAAATGTAAAACCATAAAATGTTGTCATTAGGTGCCACTGAGTCAGTTCCATCTCATACCAACCCTATGTACAACAGAATGAAACACTGCCCAGTCCTGCCCCATCCTTACAATTGTTGCTTTGCTTGAGTCCATCATGGCAGCCACTGTGTCAATCCATCTCATGGAAGGTCTTCTTCTCCTTCAGTAACCAAGTATGATGTCCTTCTCCAGGGACTGGTCCCTCTGATAACATGTGCAAACTACATGAGACCAAATCTTGCCATCCTCACTTCTAAGGAACATTCTAGCTGTACTTTTTCCAAGATAGATTTGTTTGTTCTTGTGGCAGTCCATGATATATTCAATTTCTTCAACAACACCATAATTCAAGTGCATCAATTCTTTGTCCATCTTCCTTATTCATTGTCCAGCTTTCACATGCATATGAGGCAACTGAAAATACTATCATTTAGGTCAGGTGCACCTAATCCCGTAGATGACATCTTTGCTTTTTAACACTTTAGAGAGGTCTTTTGCAGCAGATTTGCCCAATGTAATGCGTCATTTGGTTTCCTGACTGCTGCTTCCGCGGACGCTTATCATGGATCCAAGTAAAATGAAATCGTTGACAATTTCAATCTTTTCTCCATTTATGATGGTGTTGCTTAATAGTCCCGTTGTTTTCTTTATGTTGAAGTGCAATCCATACTGAAGGCTGTAGTCTTTGATCTTCATCAGTAAGTGCTTAAAGTTCTCCTCGATTTCAACGAGCAAGGTTGTGTCATCTGGATATCGCAGGTCGTTGATGAGTCTTCCTCTAATCCTGATGCTGTCTTCTGGTCCTTCTTCATATAGTCCCTTCTCAGACTACTTGCTCAGCATACAGATTTAATAAGTATGATGAAAGGATACAACCCTGACGCACACCTTCCCTGATTTTAAACCATGCAGTATCCCTTTGGTCTGTTCAAACGACTGCCTCTTGGTCTACGAACAGGGTCCACATGAACACTAGTAAGTGTTCTGGAATTCCCATTCTGCCCAGTGTTATCCATAATTTGTTACGATCCACACAGTCAAATGCGGTTGCATAGTCAATAAAACACAGGTAAACATCTTTCTGGTATTCTCTTTCAGCCAAGATGCATCTGACATCAGCAATGATCTGCTATGCTTAAGGAGAATTAACAAGAGTTTACAAACTTTCTTAAATTACCCCCATTCAATAGTATACCATATTAGAACACAAGAGGGCAGTATTTCTTTAAAAACTTCCTCCACCAGCTAAGGCATGTAATTCACCGAGGCGGTAACAAAGGAACGTCTTTAAACGGTATGTTAAGATTAAAACAATTTAGCATCCATGTCAACTATAACTCACAGCCATTGGGGAAAAAAGAGTCATAGTACTACATTTCTGGAAATACTTAAATAGTCCCTAAAACAAGAAACTCATGGATTAACACAGCTGTAGAAATTAAATATCTGCCAACCAGAATAGAATAGAAAAATAGTCCTGGCCGTAGCTACTGCATCTGTTTTCATACTAAAAGCAGGTTAGGGTGCATGTCACTGGTTGAACAGCAGCAGCAGCAGCAATTAGTATGAAACAAACAAAATCATGTGTGACTTCATCACCATAATAAAATCCATCTTGGAAATACCAAGTAAACTAAATAGTTGTTTCCCTGGAAACAGGCAACAGGAATCCTTCCAAAGAACCCCCACTCCATGTTTAAAGTACCAACTTACATGAACTTCACCTTAATATTTACAAGTACCAGAGATATATAGCTCAATACTTCTTTTTATGGTGGCTCTAATGGCATTTTATTTCTGGGTCAAGTCGTGGGTCAATAGGAATAATTTCTCTGATGGGTTGAATAAGTAAAATATATAACACTGCAGCCTGGGCTGAACCTACAAATAGCTGAACTGATGCTAAATATAGGTCAGATGACAGAGCACACCGGCCTTTTCAAGGAGACATGGTATCACTAACATACAGTGAGTGCTCACTGTGCTGGCTGTTTTAAGTGCCATTTGGCTCATTTAATCTTCTCACTAAGTCTGTAAGGTAGGTACTGTTACAGAAGCCCAGGTTAAATAAGTAGCAAGGACTGGGTTGGAGCCAAAATGAAACCCAAGAGGTCTAACTCCAGAGTCTGGCACTTAATTACTACATGAGACATTGCTTTCCATAATGCTGAGTTCTGTACTGGCATTCAGGCAGCGTGGATTCCAGTCCTACCACTGCCACTGCATGTTGTGTGAAAATGGGAAAACTGCATCATTTCTGGGCCACAAAGTCCTATCCACTCACCTACCACTCACTACCATAACCTCTGTAAACAAAGGAGTTGGACTAGCTAATGCACAAGGTTATTCTTTATCTCAGAAATTGATGACAATGTTATGAAAGCAGCTGTCAGGTTGATGCAAAATGTGGGATCTTGTATTTTTAGATACTTGACATCTGTAATCTCTGAAAACAGCAAAGAAAACTTGCTATTTAATTTTTGAGTCAAAGGCATATAATAAATACTACTGTATTTGTATACATAAATTTATGGCTATCTCTTACCTGCTATCTGTCTGCAAACAGGTTTTGATATAGAGGACTATATACGAGCACAGAACGCTTATAATTAAATGGAAGTGGGACGGGAGGTTGCCATCAAGAAGGCAAAATGGGAATCGAATATGGAAGTTCTGGAAAGTAAACAGGAACTTCACCCACTATACTTCACAGCTCTGACTTTGGCTAACTCCAGTCCTTCCAGTGGGATTTAGCAATGTAATAGCTTTGAGAGGCTTCATAAGATAACGTATGAGCTTTAAAGATACTCTAACAACTACAATTGCTGACCTCTTCATTAAAATTTTGGGAAATTTGCCGCAAAACACCAAGCTATGATTAGGTAATCTTACAATCATTTTAAGAGGTCTTTGGATATCTTAACAGAATATCAATTCATCATGAAATTATATTGGTTCACACTCATCATGAGTATTACAATTACTCTTTAAAAGCATAATTTTTAACTCATCATTTCTATAAATTAAAGAAAATATTTCCTTCTTTTAACACATTTTTCAACTGAGTATTTTATATCCTTTGAAATTTTTAAACATGAAGTCAATTTATTTTTGCCATATTCTTGTTCTGTTCTGTTCAGAGATGTTGTTAGAGGATTATTTGGAGAGAAAAAAAGGAACATTATCTTCAAATATAGAAAAAAATTTAGAGCTCAACCAAGTATCAAAAGTGCTAAAATTTCAGAGTTGAAATAAATGTTAGTAGTTAAAAAGAAATCTAGGGAGAAGGTTTTTAAACAAAATTTTAAAATCTTTAACATTTAGTACTCTGTTTATAAAGGAGCAGTCTCATCCAGGCAAACCTTATAGTTCCTGATTTATAAATTAACTTTGGCATCCCCCAGCCTTCCAAAACATAGCTGCTGTTAAGACAGCTATAAACACTGGGGACAAAGTTTCAATACAGCTGAATAACCCTCCTTTTCTATCTTTTTAACAATTAATTTCTTGTTGTCTGATATATATATACAAATCAGGTATTATGGATTGCATTGTGTCTCCCCAAAACGTATGTTGATGTCCTCATCCCTGGTACCTGTGAACATGATCTTGTTTGGAAATAGGGTCTTTGAAGATGTTATTGGTTAACATGATATCATACCCGAGTAGGGTAAATCCTTATCCAATCTGAGTGGTGTCTTGTAAAAGAGAAGAGATACAGACAGAGGGAAAATGGCCATGTAGTTACAGAATTATGCTGCAGCTGCACTCCAAGGATCGCCTGGGGCTACCAGAAGCCAGGAAGACAAGGATGGCTAGTCCCCTAGAGCCTTTGGAAAAAACACAGCCCTGCCAATACCCTGAATTCAGACTACTAGCCTCCAAAACTGTGAGACAATAAATTTCTGTTCTTATGAGCCACCCATTTTGTGGTATTTATTTTGGCAGCCCCAGAAACTACTACATCAGGAGCTCAGTAAAAATGAGTCCTACATGATGATTCTAAGGACTACAAACATTCTTTCAGAGGCTGAACAACACTGATAGAAATTTTTCCATAGAGTTTATGTTGTATTTTCCTACCTAGAAATAAAGAAATAGGCATAGTATCGCTAACTTAAAAACTGAAAAAACTTTATTTCAATACTATTATATTTTCTGATAATCCCAAAACTGTTAGGAAACAGCATTAATTTTAATTATCTTTAAGATTTACATATGTATTAGTGTCTTTATTTTGTAAAAGTAATACAGAACTCAAATAATAGTAGAAATGTTCACATAATTCTTCTCTGAAATTCACTCAAGTCTAATAGTTCTCAAAGGCAGATTAGATCAGACCAAAAAGCATTTTCCAGAGTCATAAACTGAACTAGAAAACAGGATTCCAGACACTAATAACATAATGAACAAAGTAGCTCTATTTGTGCCAGAATAACTGAAAAAGTTGTTTGGATTGATTCTTAGCTTGATTTGAACTACATTTAAAGAAAACAACCAAAAAAAAAAAAAAAAAGCAAAGTATATCTAGGCAAGAATAATCAACTTTAATAAACCTCAAAAGCCATTTTGAATTTTATTATTTTATTCTCTTCTTGTAGACTATGCTATATATTTTTTAAGTTGTCATGCTTAAATGGAGGAAAAGAAACCAACATTTACTATGCCCAAACTAAGTGCCAGAAACCGTGAATTATCTCATTTGGCTCTTATAACTTCCCTGCAAGGAATATATTATTTTCCAGAGATTTCAGATGAGGGTCTTTAAACTCAAAAATAATGGTGCCATGCTATTTATCGATGTTACTAGAAAGACTGACCTGGGAGCAACAATTCTTTCCGTGGCATATTTCTAAACTCTTTATGTGGAAAAATGCCTGAACCATGTGATTAATTCAGATCTTAGAAGCCATAGAATTAGCTAAGAAGAGCCTGCCATTCAACAAATGAGTACTGAGTGCTCACAGAGGCCTTGGGTGGGGACTTGGACTAAAGATAATACACAGTCACTGCCCTTAAGAAGCTCATAACTTAGGGCCTGTAGAAAGAGTTATGAGATAAGCACATCCAGTTACAATATGTTCTCTTTCTAGCCCAGATTTCTACCAAATACCTTCTTGGAGAAGACCTGAGGCATCCCTGCAACACTGAGCACTGGGCTCTAAATATGTGAGAGGGGATCTTCTGACTCAGCTCCAGGACAGCTCCTGGCTGACTATGACACATGAGCAACCTCAGTCTACAATACATGGAGCCAGAAGAACTGCCCACCTGAGCCTAGTCAACTAACAGAGTTGTGGGAGATAATTTTTTTTTTCTTGTTTTAATCTACTAAGTTTTGTAGTGGCTTGGTTCACAGCAATAAATAACTGAAACAGAGAAGGAGACTTGTATTGTAAAGATGAAAATGGTATTTTTTTTTCACCTTTGGGTCTGAAGGTTATCTGTAAAAATATTCAGCGATAATAGCCAATCATTTTTTGAAAAATAAAATGAGGGGATACTTGTACTACCAAACATTAAAATATTTTTAAACTTTAGTAATCAGAAAGAGAATAATAGTTATCATTTATCCATTACTCACAATGTCTTAGTCACTGTTCAAAGTATTACCATGACAATTAATGCCATTATTTACAAATAAAGAAGACTAAAGAAGAATTGACACCTTTGAATTGTAGTGTTGGCGAAGAATATTGAATATACCATAGACTGCCAAATGAACAAACAAATCTGTCTTGGAAGAAGTATAACCAGAATCCTCCTTAGAAGAAAGGATGGCAAGACTACGTCTCACATACTTTAGACATGTTATCAGGAGGGCTCTGTCCCTGGAGAAGGACATCATTCTTGGTAAAGTAGAGGGTCAGCAAAAAAGAGGTAGGCTCTTAACGAGTTGGATGGACACAGTAGCTGCAACAGTGGGCTCAAGCGTAACAACGATTGTGAGGATGGCACAGGACCCGGCAGTGTTTCGTTCTGTTATACACAGGGTTGCTATGAGTCAAAACCAACTCAATGGCACCTAACAACAACAGCAACAGTTATTCTCTGTGCTTCTAGATGAAAATCTGAAATTAACTTTTCCCTTTTTTTATGCTAATAATTAGAAGGCATCATCACTAAACTAGAATAGTAGAAAAGATACTTACTAAAGCTATAATTTTTTAAAATAATACTTTATTGAATTTTTGGTGGAAGTGTACACAGTAAAATAGGGTCCCATTCAATAATTTCTACACATATTTTTCAGTGTCATTGGTTACATTCTTCACATTGTGTCAACATTCTCATTATTTCCATTCTAGTTGTTCCATTGCCATTAGCCTCGTCTCACTGTCCCCCAACCTTCTTATCTATGCTTTAGAGTAATTATTGACTATTTTGTCTCATCCAGATGATTGTTTTAAAATGTGCAGTACTCAAGGGCGATATTCTTTACTTTATGAATTGACCTGCTATTTAGCTAAAAGGTGACTTCAGGGGATAATTTCAGTTCAAAGTTTAAAGAGTATCTCAGAGCAACAGTCTCGGGGATTCCTTCAGTCTCAAAGGGTTCAGTAGGTCTGGGTTATTGAGAATCTGAAGTTCTGTTCCACATTTCTCTCCCTTTCTATCAGGATTCAGCTATTGTGGCCCTGATCTGAACACCTGGTGGTGGTAGCCAGGCACTATCTAGTTCTTCTGGTCTCAGGGTAGAGGAGACCGTGGTTCATGTAGACAATTAGTCCTGTAGACCAGTTCCTTCTCTGAATCTTGGGCTTTCTTCTTTCTCTTTTGCTCCAGATGAGTAGAGAACAATAGTTGTATCATAGATGGTCGCTCGCAAACTTTTAAGACTCCAGATGCTACTCACCAAACTAGGACGTAGAACATAAACTTTATAAACTATGTTATGCCAACTGACTGAGTTGTCTCACAAGATGATGACCCCAAGTCTTCAAACAAACAACACTAATCCCATAAGATAATTGGTTATATCTAAGAAGTATCAGTGCTTGTGGTCCCTGTTTGTGTATATGTGTGTGTGTGTGTGTGTGTGTGTGTGTGCTGTTGTTGTTGCAAAATTATATACAGCATAACATTTATCAAAACATCCTTTTCCTCGTGTACAACTTAGTGGCATCAGTTACTTTAGTCAAGCTATGCATACTTTGCCCACATTTGGTATAAAGCTATAAATTTATAAGTTAGGTCAGGTCACACTGTGAAAGATAGTTAAGGTGGATTATGTATGTAGGAACACTGGGCCTGTCCATACACTTTACTGAATAAATAATTAAAACTCAAGAGCCTCCAGCCTTCAGAACAAGTCTCCTAAGAGATCTAGGACAACAAATGCTCTCATTTTAAAAAATAAAACATGAGGAGAAAAGAACAAATGCTCCATGATTTCAACCCCCATCATTCAGCTCTGTACAGTCAAGCACAGCAGTGAGGATCACCAGGGGAAGATAAAGTAGGATCACTCTGCTTATCACATAAACTTTGCTTCCGTAGTTGAAAGGATAACCCATCCCTTGGTGCAAAAACACAAATCTCCCATGTTCATAAACTAAAGCTGAAAAACTCCCTTGAGATCAAACAGCAATACATTCATTTCACAGATAAAGAAATTGATATCCAGCACTAATGTGATTTTCTCAGTCATATATTAGTACCAGAACTGTTCCCTAAACCCTACCACTTCCACACTACCCCAGAGTGATTCCTTCCCTATACGTTTTCCACACCAAACTTACTCAAGAAGCATCCTCTTCATTCCTTCCCATTTCACTTTTAAGAACCAACAGCAACTTAAGAAAGGAAGAGGGCAAAGGCGGAGGTTGTCTCACTCACACCGTACCTCAGCGCCTGGCGCTATTCCTTGCCATAGAACACACTCAAGTAGCATTGATCAAGGGAAGGAAGTGAAATGACTGTTGGCCAACAGTTATCTTCAGTTCTATTCAGCAAACACAAGCTATTTATAAAAGCAATTTACTGAATACATCAATCATCTGTTAACATACAAGTATTGATTGCTATCTATGCTAATAAACTGTGAGACAAGATAATCTTATTCTGTGAAATTAAAGAGGTTTTTCCAGTGTAACTCTTTTTTTTCCTTTTGTAATTAGTATAATCATTAAACAGAATTACTTCTTTTCATTTATCTCCAAGACAGCAAGGTGTTTACTTATAATTAATGCTTCAAATGCTCTGAGGTGGGCAGCCCGCACTTTGCCTGAAGCACCATTTCACCAGAAGGAACGCAACTCCTAGTTCATAAAGCCACATTAAAAGCATAAATTTCTTTATTTAAAGACACCTGTTCACAAAAGGCATTGCCAAGATAAAATTCAAATTCAGAAGGTATCAAACTGTATTACTAACAAAACGGTAGTTTAGAGTCATGGCTTTTTACAATATCCTAAACAAAAAATATTTCCCCTTGCAACCTTCGAACTGGTCAAAACAGGTGCTGTGTCATAATGTTTTCTTCTCTAATTATTTTTAAAAGATTAATTGTATACTGCTCATGTTTTAGAAATAGTTCTATCCTCAGAGCCACAGTGTTGTTAAAATACAGGGTCATGGGCATCCCCTAATCTGGTCCTCACTCAGCGTGGATACCCTCCGCACATTCTCAACAGGAGAGCATCTATCAGTGTTTCCCAACACTGGCACTTGCACCATTTGACTAGGAAAATTCTTTGTTCTTTAGGACTGTTTCATCACCTTCTGTCCACTAGATGTCTACAGCATCCGCAATCATAGACCTGTTGCCATCGAGTTGATTCCAACTCATAGCGACCCTATAGGACAGAGTAGAACTGCCCCCGTAGGGTTTCCAAGGCTGTAATCTTAACAGAAGCAGACTGCCACATCTTTCTCCAGTGGATCAACTGGTGGGTTCAAACCACCGACCTTTCAGTTATCTGCCGAGCACCTAACCAGTGCACCACCAGGGCTCTTTCTCCAGTCAGAGGGATAACCAAGAAACCTACTCATTTATCAACTCAGAGGGTCTGCCCAGCCATATCTGGATTCCTCCTCCCATCACACCACACTCTGGAAACTCCAGGCAGCAAGCTGGGCAATGGTAGGACTCACCTCATTTGTTTCCCATTTCCAGGGATTATTGCCCTTTGTTATCTGATGTCCAGTGTCTTGAAGACCAGTTTTTTCATACTTTTTTGTCCTGTGTTTTGTTTCCTTTCAGGCAGGAGAATAAATCCAGTTCCTGCTACTGCACCCTGGCTAGAAGCGAAAAAAGCAATTAGTTATTTTTTTAATTTAATATGAGTATGACTATGACTTTTTTTAAACAGGATATAGGCTCTGATGGAGATAAGGAAGAAGGAGCCCTGAAGCAGAGAGAGGGTGAGGGTGAGATGGCATTGAGGAGTGGAAACAAAGAACAGGAAGGCATCAGACACTAACCTGCTCTCCCTCCCAATTTTTTCTAGAGAGGGCCTGGAAATAGAGTTCAAGAAATTTCATGGTTATGTCTAGGCTTATAGTTATGATTCAGCATTCCTCATTCTCAGATTCTTTCATTCTACCCAGATTATGTAAAGCCACTTTCTTTATAACTGATGCTCTGTAAATTGTTCTTAGGTCTACTCTTGCAGACAGCAGCTCTCTGCAAGGCTTCCACATTCCAACATGGAGACAAAGCCATAAGCTCCTACCATGCACTGAGTTTATAGTCATCCCTGTGTTCTGCATCTTGACCCCTACTTCCTCTTCCCACCATCCTCCTCAGTCTTCCTCAGGTCACAGAGCACGTAATATTTGTTTAACTGCCAAAAATCAATTCCTGAAAGACTATTGTCATTCGAGCCTACACAGTCTCTTATATTCCATTCCCTTGGAGAATAAAGCAGGCGTAGAGGAGAAAAATTTTAAAATAACTGTCTTTTGGATGAGTCTAGGCAAACTAGAGATTCCAAAAGTAGAGTCTACCAGTGTAGTGAGCAGAGGGGACACATAATGAGGTTTTTAATTAGTTGAGTAAAATTTCCCAATAATTAGAAACATAGTATCATTTACATGTCAGGTGATGTTTTCTTTGTAAGGGTACCAGAATCCTGGCCTACATACATCGGTAGGCTAGATAGAAAGCTTTTGGTAAAATAACTGACACTGATTCACTCCAATGAGGAGTAGTAAATCTTTTCTAGTACCTGCCCTGGTTAAAATGAACCACTCCTTGCCTTGTTATTTGAATGAAAACTAAATTTCTGTCATCTGAATGTTAATCCATGCAAATTTCACAGATGCTATTTGAATGAACAGGAAACTGTCAGCATGGCCCCATTTAAACAGCATGCTGCTTGGAGTTTTCTGCATGACTGAGCAGGGCTAAAACATGGCAGGTGTGGATATGCCAGGTGACACATTGAGTCAGACTGTGCTCAGGGGGATGAATCTGATGATGCAAGTCATTAAGAAGGAGGATAAAAAATACCAAATAATAAACATATGCTTCTGACTTAGAAGAGCAAAATGAAGGTCATGTTTTAAGAACTGCGTTGACCCAGAGAGCTGGTTAGGAAACGGCACATATAACAAAATGAACTCTAGCCTGACTTTCACCCAACGAGAACACGGTGCTTAAAATAGCATGTCTATAAAAAGTGGATTTATGTGTGGTCTTCTGTGTAAAGGATAAATACTGCTTCCATACTTTCTATATACTTGAGTCCAAGTTCATGTTATTCAGAAATACAAGGTATAAGCACCATGAACTCTTCCTAACATCTTTAACCACACTCAACTACAATCTCTGATGCCCTTTACCTACATGTCTGAGCTCAGCAATTCCAAAGACAATCATAACTAGTGCATTAAGTACAAAAGGAATCTTGACATTTGTAAATTTAGTCTGCTGCTAAAGGTAAGGCATTTGGTAAGCATAAGCCCTCAGCTCTTGTGGGTTCGCCAAGTATCGCGTACAGGTAGTCTCTGACTTACTACAGGGTTCCATGCCCAAGACTCCAACATAAGTCAGTTCTTACATAAGTCAAATACCTCATTTTTTTTCTTGTAGTTTTCATTATTATTATTTTATTATCAGTATCTTTATAAATCATACATAAAAATCTTAATTGGTCTTTGGGGGTTGGAAACATTACATATAAACTTACAGATCTATTTTAATATATACATGTTACTAACAATAAGATGTAAAAAAAAAAAAAAAAAACCCAGACTGTCATAAGTACGGTTCACTGGAATACCTGTAGTCTCCACATTCCTGATGGGCTAGCCTAGACTAGATGATTCTGCCTCAAATTCTTACTTAAAACTCTAGTATGCTACTAAGGCTGTTCTGTTTAACAAGGTGCAGTGCACTGAATTGCTTTCATATGGCTTTTCTAGCCATGGTCTTGATTGGCTGGAGCTATGTAAACCGAGTGACTTACAGTCTGTCAAGGGGATTGGTCAGTTCATGGTTCTGGTAGGAGGACCATGTCTTGAAATTGACAAGGAGTAGGCTTACATAAGGGCAAATGCCACAGAGGTTTGGGGGACCTCATTACCGTAAAGAAGAGTCTGCAGCAAAGCACATCCTTTACACCAAGGATCCTTTACACCAAGGATCCGGGTCCCTGCACTGAGAACCTCCTAGAGCCAAAAGAAAGAGCTGTAACACTGAAGATGGCATGAGATGGTGAGAGACAGCGGCTGTGGGCTTGCTGGCCCAGAGAGCAATGTGGCTGAGGTGAGCTTGCAGACGAGAGCTGAGCACCTTCGGGCAGGAGGCTTGGCGGCAAAGTTAAAAGAGCTATAATACTTGCCCGTGCAGGGCAGAGCCCTGAGTGTGCCCTGTGCAGGGACTGCCTTGGAGGATCCTGTGCAGAAGTCTTCCTACAGCAAGGCAGAGCCAGATGCCTCTGGGCAGTAGGCTTGCCAGCAGAGCTAAAAGAGCTATAACGCTGGTGCAGGGCAAGAGAGGCCTGAGTGTGCCCTATGCAGGGGTTGCACACACCCCCTAGAAGCAGGGATTAGCATGGTGACAAGAGTGCCCCTCAGGCCGGGGTAGTGTGGCGGAAGGCAGAAGCCTCTGGCAGGGTGGAGGCAGCGGTGACAGGAACACAGTGTCTGACTTGAACCACAGCATGCTGTCCAGCGACATAAGAATGGACATGGGTAATTTGGGGGAGGGCGAACATTTCCACTTTAGAAATCTCTTGTTATTGTTTACTGTTTGATTTCTATAAATAGTAATCATGGTTTTCATTTTGCCAACACTGTGTAATGTGCCATGTGTCTGAGATAAAGTGTCTTGATCACAGATGAACGTAGTATCCAGAGTACAGTTGATGCCAGTCGGTATGTCTCATTCCTTGCAGTCTTATGGCTGCCTGGAAGTCTGAGGCACAGTCTTTCTGCATGTGCAGTGCAGATAGGCAAACATATGCATACACAAGGGTTCTGAACCTGGTTAACTATTTGAAACTGTTCCTTTATGAAGATATGGAACTCTGTCCCGTCTACTTTTAGCTGTAGTTTGGAGTTTGGTTTGGAACAGTGTGATGATCTGGAGAATTTTTTTATGATGCCTGTCTAACTTTGCATGTCATCACTGCTGAAATCCTCCTTCTGCTATATGCCATCTTCCAGACTGGACCACTATTTAATCAAACTTTACTCTGTGTATTAGGCTACCAACTACCCAACTTGAAGGCAAATCCTAGAGCAAGGGTTCTTATATTAAAGTTCAAAGACCTTTGGATGGCTCACAGATACCAGGCAATCTATGAACCTCCAACATTAATTTTGTGTATAGATAGTTTCGAGCATATAGACATGTATTTTCATCAAAGCCTCAAAGAATCCATAACTCAAAAGAGGTTTAAGATCCATCTCCAGGAGAGAGGTCTAATTTTCCTATCTTGGTCCCTTCGAGTCTTAAGTTTCTTTCTCCTTTCTACTAATAACAAACACAACTGATATCCCAAAAGGAACAATAAATGAGTCAGACAGAATTATAACAACTTCAGAGCATGTCTTACAGGCAACCACATCATTCCAAAACGTTCCCTTTACACCAATTTTGTCTTCACATTTCCCATTTGCAGTTAAAAAAAAAATTAGCAACTGCTATTACTTAATGATACAACACTCTCATGCAAAGCCTTAAGGGATATTTAACCGATTTTTCACTCAGATTAAAACATTTGCTTTCAAATTCCACAAAATGTCAGTGGAGGGTATCAGTTTCCAAGAATATTCTCTGCCACATGTTTTGTTTGTTTTCCTTTGCTTTGCTTTTTCCTGCTGTTTTGATGAAGCTATCATAGTTTATAGGAGGAAAATGTCGAAACTTAATCCCAGCTGACAGCTAAGAATGTTAAGTAACGCTAATTATCTTCTTTATTTGAACAGTCATTCTCATTTATTTGAACAGGTTGTGATATTTAGAAACTAAAGCTCTCCTATCAGCTCACAACTCACATGTCTCAGTTCTTACTGAGTTCTATCGGATATCAGCCACAGGTCACAACAAAAAACACATTGTTTTCTGATCAAATTTCATTTTCAAATTAAATAATAAACCTGTTGATTTATTTTATCAGACATTCTTCTTCAATCTCTGTCCAGCTCTTGCCAAAATCTCCCTGGAAATGAAATTAAGACAGCTCACTGATTGGTTTTGCAGGGAAATTACCAGAAGAGAAGAAAGAGGGGAGGGAATTGGCCCAGTTTCTTCTTTTTTTTTTTCCAGTTTTTGATTCTTTATATTCATATAGTACCCTATCCATAAAATATAATAGTAAAAGCCAGTAGTAAAAAGAAAACAGATTACATTGCAAATTACAATAATAAGAATGAGATCAAAATTTGAAATTCATTATAGTAATACTTTCCTGTTTCATTATATTAAAAAGTATAGGCAATGTATTTTAAAAACGTATTTTAAACCCTAATTAATAAATATTATGTCTTTTCATTTACTAAAATGCAAAGACATTAAACTTAAAACTCTATCAATAAATGAATTTCTTTTCATTTCAGCTATTTTTACTGGAGAAAATCACAAGAGTCAGGGGTATGCGCGCCAGAATTTGTTTTGTTTTATTTTCTTGTTATTTTCAAAAGAGTAATATGTGTATGTGTAGCATTACAAAACCTAAATATTATGTAGAAAAATGTTCTTATAGGGAACTGTATTCAACATTTCAGCATGAACACTATCAGTACAGGGCAGAATGGGAACTTCACTGTGAAAGGGTGTAGACCAGAAGTGGAGAATGCCATCTTTGGGGTTGGCTTTGAGACTAAATCTAGATAAAACAAAACAAAGAAAGAAAAAAATACCTATATGGCATCAGAGCAGCCCTTCTAGATATAGCCATAAAAAGCCTCACCCTGCGTGAGTCCTGAGAAGAAGTAAGAACATACCTCCCCATACTTCACTTACTACTATGGAAGTGTAATCAGGATCATAATGCCTTCAAGACTGGGCAGGCAACATAAATAACTGAAAGTGTTGCATATTTTGTAACAGGGAGTAGTGGGGACTGTGTTAAACTGCACAGTGCATACTCCATACATAAGTCTTCATTTCCGAAGGAAAAAAAAAATTAAACACCGTATTGGCCAATAAAAAGAGCGACAGAGTAAACTCAGCTATGGTCCATCAATTTGCTCCCAAAGACCTCCTCAAACCCCCAACTCCAATCCAAGCTTCTGATGCAGTTCTCATGGCCTAGGAAGGGCTCCAACAGAATATGGCTTGATGGGGTTCTTGAGAACTGGAGTCAAGGGCTTCTGGGAGTGATGATAAATCAGGCCTCCATCTTGGATAGTGCCCTGTCACCTCCATTCTTATTTCCTGGAAGCCTTAGGAACTGGACAAGCTACTTCCACTTTTAGGGACACATTTTCTGCTTCTGTCTAGAGCTTTTTCCTGGCCCAATGAGAAACATAATACAGTAATCTCACAGCATTTATTCTATTCTCTTGGCCTTAAAGCAAGCAAGGAACTATTTTTGTAGTTTTTCTCAGTTTTACTTTTAGTAGTTAAAGATAAAATGTAACTTAAAAGGTCATTTCCTACATACATAGTTTATTTTTTCTCTCATTCTTCTGCTTCAACTCTAGCAGGAAAGATAAAGGTGGCATAGTTGATAATGGCAGGTTTATGTAGGAAAATTTGTCTGATGTTCAGAAGACCCCCAAGTATTTCATAAGCGCGTATGGGACACAGTCTCTAGGTAGGGAGCTAAATCGGGAAAGGGAAAGATTGTGGAGAGGTGGTGGGAAATGCTCAATCTGAGACCAACCCTGAGTGTGATAGAAGACAAGCTGGGAAAGGGAACAGCTGCCTCAGTGGCTTATGGATTGATTTTCTCTTCTCCTACATCTCTCCAATATTTCCTCCTCCTGTTTTCATAGATCCCACATTAAAAGACAGTGAAAGAAAGAGAAATGGATGAGATGATTATGAGAAAGCAAGAAGAAAGAAAATACACAGTGGAGAAAATCTCCCAGGTTGGAGTAACTAGAAGGAAGGTGGTAGCCTGAGCCCAGGAGATGATTTCTGTGTGTCCACTCTGATGAATGAGAGATTCACCAGCTGGTTAGGCCAAAGTCCACTGTTGCCCATGTCAGCTAGGCAAGTCTTCCACTGTCTCCCACCTATACTCATGCTGCATACTCTGTAAACATCATAGCACTAGGCATTTCCAAGGAAATATCCATGATTAGCCACAGTTTCAGCAACTGTTTCCCGCATTTCTTGCCTTAATAGCATAATTTCTACTGTCAAATAATTATAGATTCAAACAACTGAGAATAACATCTGAAGTATTCATTTGGCTTCAAACAATCTTATGTATGTGTGTGTGAGTTTAAGTGTATATGTGGATGTGTTTACTCTGGCTAGTTTATTTTACTGAAGTCAACTAGAGAATTTTTCTGTATTCCTTTAAAAAAAAAAAAATCAAATAACAAAATTCACTGAAAGGCAAGAACTCTGTTAACCAATGAACAAGTGAATCCAGCAAACAAAGGAGAAAAAGAGAGGGCAGGTGTTGGTTTATAGTATTCATTTCTGTAAAACTAACCAGACCATATTAACTGTAACCTGTGGTCTTTACTATTTCAACAGGAAAAAGGAAATCAACATGTCAGATTGACAATTTTGGCAGGGAGCCTCTCTTAGCAATTTTTAAATTGGTTGGTAAAAATATTTTCTGCCAGTTAAAATTGTGCAATATTATCACAGATTAAAATATTCCCAGCAACTACAACTTCTTGGAAAAAATAAAATTGTGTGTTGGTTATTTTCTAAGTGGTTAATTTAAGAATGTTTTCAGTAGGCCTAACCACAAAAATCTTCATTTTAAAAATCTTGTGAACATTGAGAATGAAGATCCAGAAATTTCTTCATTATCCAGAGCATAAAACTTCTGAAATAGTTCTGAATGGTTTATAACGAAAGAATAACTTTATAAGTCTGAGAATTTCTAAAAATCATTAAAGCCATTCTTGTTGATCTGCAACAACTGGTCTTTTGATCTGCTACAACTGTTCTTTTAATCTGCTACAAGGCCCAGACGTTGAAAACAATCAAGAAGCATCACTCTGATTTAGATAATAAAATTTCATCAAGTGGCTATATAAATAAAACAAAGGACAAAATAATTGAATAGATCAACCACAGAAAAAATGCAAATGGCCAATAAACATATGAAAAAAGGCAGCATAATGCTAGAGTCAGACTATCCAGATTTATATTCAGGCTGCCACTGCTTAGCTGTGTGACCTTGGTCAAGTCACTGACCTCTCTATGCCTCAGTCTCATCTGCAAAATGAAGATGATTAGCTAGCCTGCCTCACAGGGATAATGTAAGGAGTAAATGAGACATCCATATCAAGCATTTAGCAAATAATCGTCACAGTATAAACACTCAATAAGTGTTGACTATTAACCTCATTAGAAATCAGGAAACTGCAAATTAAAACATTAAATTTTACTTCGCCACGTTAAAACCCAAAAAACTCGTTGCCATCAAGTCGATTCCGACTCATAGCCGGTCTATAGGACATAGTAGAACTGCCCTACTGTCCCATAGGGTTTCCAAGGAACAGCTGGTGGATTTGAACTGCTGACCTTCTGTTTAGCAGCCTTCGCTTGCCATAGCTCTTAACCACTTTGCCACTAGGGCTCCTTTACCACATTAGAGTAGCAAAGTTCATTAAAAAACTGATAGTACCCAGTGCTGGCAAGAGAGTGAAGAAACTGGTACACATATACATAGCTGCTGGGGATTCATATGGTTCTGTCCCTCTGGAAGCAATTCAGGTGAGAGAGGGGAATAGGTTGGTGGAGGAAAGAGTAATAAATATGTGTATGCAGTGTTTCTTAACTACAGGACGTTTTTTCATCATCATCATTTGTTACATTCTACTCTTTGCAAGCCATTTACCTGTAGTTTTTCACTTAGGTGCTGTATTTGGAAAACCAAGAAAAAAATCAAAAGAGACTGACTACACAGACACCCATCTTCACTTGAGTACTTTTCTAATCCAATGACAGACAACATCTTTCTTTCAGGAAGTCCCTGTTGTTGTTGTTAGGTGCTGTCAAAATGGTTCTGACTCATAGCAACCATATGTACAACAGAATGAAACACTGCTCAGTCCTGTGCCATCCTCACAGTCATTGTTATGCTTGAGCTCACTGTTGCAGCCACTGTATCAATCCAGCTCACTGAAGTTCTTCCTCTCTTTAGCTGCTCTCTAAGCATAATGTCCTTCTCCAGGGACTGGACCCTCCTGATAACATGTCCAAAGTACATGAGATGAAGTCTCACCACTCTTGATTCTAAGCATTCAGGCTGTACTTTTTCCAAGACGGGTTTGTTGGTTCTTTGGGTAGTTCATGGTATATTCAATATTCTTCACCAACACCATAATTTACATGTGTCAGTTCTTTGTTCTTTCTTATTCATTGTCCAGCTTTCACATGCATATGAGGCAATTGAACACGATTTGGGACAGGCCCACTTTAGTCCCCAAAGTGACATCTTTGCTTTTTAACACTTTAAAGAGGTTATTTGCAGCAGATTTGTCCAATGCAGAAAAGTTTACAGGACAGAGAAAGTAGAGATGAAGAGAAAAATGGGAAGAAAAAAGAGAAGAGCAAAATGTGTATAAAAGAAGTAAAAAAAAAAAAAAAGGAGAAAGTAGAGAAACAGAGAGAAATAAATAAGACGGTAACAAGAACTGGTATTTCTGAACCATAACCCAACAGGAATTATCAACAATGACCTTGTGGTTGCAAGTAAGAAGACAAGGAATCTTTCTTTAAGACAAGAGAACGAGCTAAATATGGTGTATGCTGCGTGCTAGAATCTTAGCACTACCTGAGCCACTGGGAAGCAGGAGGAAACATACTAGGCCTGGCTAATTCACCAGGCTGCAAAAGTTGGCTTCTGTGAGGGAAGCTGAGAAGACCAGTCCCAGATCTTAGGAAGCAGTACAGCACGGTCATGATGTCCAGGGCCAGACTGTTGTCGTTAGTTGCCATCAAGCTGATAATTTAGATTTAAATCCCAGTTCTTCATCCCAGCTGTATTAGTTACTTATTAGTATGTAATAAATTACTCTAAAATCTAGAAGCCTAAAACAATACTTATTATCTCACAGTTTCTGTAGGTCAGGAATCCAGGTACAGCTTAGCTGTGTCCTCTGGCTCAGGGTCTCTTACAAGGCTGCAATCATGGTGTCACCATGACACGGCTACAGTCATCTCAAGGCTCCAATGGGAGAGAATCCACTTCCAAGCCACTTCATGTGTCTGTTGGAAGGCCTCAGGTCTTCCCTGGATGTTGGTCAGAGGCATCAGTTGCTTGTCACTGATGTGGCACTTCTCCAAAGGGCAACTCACAACATGACAGCTGGCTTCCGTCAGAGCAAACAGGTGAGAAAGGGTGAGAGAGGGCATAACCTAACCTTGAAAGTGGCATCTCATAATTTCTGCCAAATCCCGTTTGTTTGAATTCAGTCACTAGAGACAGTCTACACTCAAAGACAGGGGATCACCCAAGGGCATGAATACCAGGTGTCTTAGTCATCTAGTGCTGCTCAAACAGAAATACCGCAAGTGGATGGCTTTACAAAGAGAAATTTATTCTCTCACAGTACAGTAGGCTACGCGTCAAAATTCAGGGCATCAGCTCTGGAGGAAAGTCCATGTCATCAGTCTTCGTTTGGTCTGGGAAATTCTCTGCGCAGGAACCTCAGGTCCAAAGGACACGCTCTGCTCCCAGCACTGCTTTCTTGGTGGTATGAGGTTCCCATGTATCTCTGCTTGCTTCTCTCTTTTATATCTCAAAAGAGATTGCATTAAGACACTAATCTTGTCAACCTCGTCAGTATAACCTCATCACAGTGATAGAATTTACAACACATGAGGAGATCACATATAATGTCATCATAGTGGTAGAGTTTACAACACATAAGGAAATCACATCAGATAACACAATCATACAATACTGGGAATCATGACCTAGCCAAGTTGCTACACACAATTTTGGGGGGACACAATTCAATCCATGACACCAGGCCATGGGAAGATCACTGGAGACCATCTCAGAGGCTGCTACCATACCAGCTAGGTAACCCAACCAACCAATCTTCAGTTTCCTTAACTCTAAAATGTTATAATGATATGTATCTCATACAGCCGTTTAAGAATGAAATGAGGTAATGTATATAAAATGCTAAGCATGGTGTCTTACACAGAATATTTTAAAATATTTACCATTTTTTAAATTTTTTTCCTTTGGAGATTTCATTTTCCTTTCCCCCATGCAAGCAGTTGATTTGCCTTTGTTCAACCCTCAGGAGAGGAATGTGGCAGAATGGGAAGCTGGAGACCTGCTGGTCTTCCTGGTTTGGCTTCCAAAAGCCTAGATCCTTACAGAAACAAGAAGTTTGGAGTGGAGACCAAATATTTGGGAAAATAGCAGGGAAAGAACAGGTCCCAGAAAGGAACGGTTGAGTGAGTGCTGAGTTTTCTCTTGCTTAAATCAGATGTATAAAAATAGTCTTTGCTTTCTAATTCTTTTGAAAAATCAATTTGGTGAATATTATGGACATAATTGAATGGACATGAATGAACAAGCAATTCAGTGAAGGAAAATGGTGAGATCATATCATGAAGATCATTTAATCCCACAGCATTTGTTCTGTAATCCTTGGACTAAGTCAGAATGAAAAGTGCTCCTCAAAAAGCAATAATGGGGATCTCACTGCCTGAGATTTAGGTTTAGATTGAGTTAAAATTTAATATCACTTAGTAGTATTTTTAAGTCTTAAATGTGTAGTCATCAAATTAGTTAGTACTATAGTAGAATACAACAAATATTCTATGAGACAATCAAAGCTGTGCTAGGAAAAATGCTGACTTTAGATGGCCTAAGGTCAGTGTTCAATGTATTGGCACATTAAGGAATATAAAAAATAAACATCATTACTTATATTTTGTGTTTTCCATCAGGAAATTACTACCAAGCACAGTAAGAGGTCCTGTGAGGAATATAAAGTCTAGAAAATGGTTCTCTTCTACCAAGTTTTCTATTTAGTTCAGAACTTTTTGAAGTCAGGCACCTTGTTTGACATAAAGTATCTTTTATCAAGTTTCCCTCCTGATTTCTGAAAATTCACAGGGAATATGTACTCATCCTATAAGACTGTCCTGAGAGACAGGATATTACAGTGGTTAAGGCAACTGGCCCTGAGGGGTAAAACTGCCTGAATTTGTACCTGTGCCCTACCACTTACTAGCTGTTTAATCTTGAGAAAGTTACTTAGCCTCCCTGTGCCTCAGTTTTCTTACCTATAAAGCAGGGATAATAATGTTACTTATGTCATATGGTTATTGTGAGAATGAAATGAGATAAACTGTGAAAGTACTTAGAACATGTTAGTTCTGGCTCAGTAATCGCTGTTGTTGTTGTTGTTTGGTGCCGTTGAGTTGGTTCTGACTCATAGTGAACTTATGTACAACAGAATGAAACACTGCCCCTTCCTGCGCTGTCCTCACAATAAGTGTTATGTTTGAGTCCACCATTGCAGCCACTGTGTCAATCCATCTTGTTGAGGGTCTTCCTCTTTTTCACTGTCCCTCTATTTTATCTACTATAATGTCCTTCTCTAGAGATTGGTGCCTCCCCATAACACGTCCAAAGTACATGTGCCCAGCTCTCACCATCCTTCCTTCTATGGAGCATGCTGGCTGTACTTCTTCCAAGACAGATTTCTTCATTCTTCTGGAAGTCCATGGTATATTCAATATTCTTCACCAACACCATAATTCAAAGGCATCCATTCTTTGGTCTTCCTTATCCATTGTCCAGCTTTCGCACGCATATGAGGCAATTGAAAATACCATGGCTTGGGTCAGGCTCACCTTAGTCCTCAAAGTACATCTTTGCTTTTTCACACTTTAAATAGGTCTTTTGCAGCAGATCTGCCCAATGCAATGCATCATTTGGTTTCTTGACTGCTGCTTCCAAGGGCGTTGACTGTGGATCCAAGTAAAATGGAATTCTTCGATATTTCCTCCATTTACCACAGCTTTGCTTATTGATCCAGTTGTGAGGATTTTTGTCTTCTTTATGTTAAGTTGTAATCCATGCTGAAGGCTGTAGTCTTTGATCTTCATCAGTAAGTGCTTCAAGTCCTCTCTACTTTCAGCAAGCAAGGTTGTGTCATCTGCATATCGCAGGTTGTTAATGAGTCTTCCTCCAATCCTGGTGCTGTGTTCTTCTTCATACAACCCAGTTTCTCAGATTATTTCCTCAGCATACAGATTGAATAGGTGTGGTGAAAGGATACAACCCTGATGCACACCTTTCCTGATTTTAAACCATGCACTATTCCCTTATTCTGTTCACATGACTGCCTCTCGGTCTCTGTACAGGTTCCTCATGAGCACAATTACATGTTCTGGAATTCCCATTCTTCACAATTTTATCCACAATTTGTTATGATCCCCCCAGTCAAATGCCTTTGTGTAGTCAATAAAACAGGTAAACATCTTTCTGGTATTCTCCACTTTCAGCCAAGATCCATCTAACATCAGCAGTGGTATCCCACATTCCATGTCCTCTTCTGAATCTGGCTTGAATTTCTGTCAGTTCCCTGTCGATGTACTGCTGCAACCATTTCTGAATTTGAATTATTTGTAAATTCTGCCTCACATCATACCATGCACACTTAAATGTACCCACATGCAACATTAAATGTAATGCTTGTGCAGTGAAAAAATATTTACATACCTTTTATATTTGGGGGTTTTAAAATTATTTTATTTATGGTTAGCTCTGACTTCTTAAGAATCATCTTGCTTACTAGGGGATTATTTTGAAATAATACAATCTAACCTGCAAATTGCTCTCCAGGAAAATGACATTATTATTAATATTAAATTTAATGATTAATGAAGTTAACATAATATTTCTTTATAGATATTTAATTAGGCCTTTTGCTTTGTATTGGAGCCATTAACTTTTTTCCTACTTTAACTTTTCTTAGGCCCTCTAAACCCACACACCGTGGTCACTGTGCCTGTTTCACCTAATGGAAAAATGGTGCAAGGTGATAGCTCCTCAATGACAAAGCCTGAGTGTTTCCACAGATATGAACTTACTTTATGAGGATTATTTTCTACTAAGTCCTCTGGATTTCTAGTGATCTAAGTTCTGATGATCAAAGGGGAGCTCAGAATTCTGACTTCAGGCAAAAGACAGAGAGAAAAGGTTTTCTTCTTTCTTTTTTTATTTTAGCTTACTGGAAGGTAAAAACAAGGAGAAATCCAGTTTGTGCACAGGGAATAAAACAGAGAAATTTCTTGCTTAGCTATTTTGTACAGAAGGGGACAAAAAGGGGACAAGCTAGTCTCCAGAATGATGAAATTTATTGTTAGCAAAAAGAAATTATTGCTGGGGGGAGAAAAAAAAACTTTAAGTAACTCACCCTAATATAGTATTTGCTTCCATCAAACCCACACACCCTCTAGTACTTAGATTCTCAAGAATGACAATACTAAAGATCAACACTGGTCAAACGCATTCTTAATTACTAAACAGGGCTTCTATCTTGCATCTCCACTTCCCTTCCCAGATGAATCAGACATAAATACCTCCTTTTACAGCAATCCTTTAAAATCACTATAAGAGCCATATTTGGGCACCCAGATTGTTTTTTTTTCTCCCCTCAGGTTAGAACCTTGGTCCCTCAGATAACTATAGTCAGAGATGTCCTGAAGCAAAAAGCTGGATCAGCAAAGCTTTACCAAAAGAGAAGAAAAAGTGTAGGATGAAACATCAGATTTCTATATTCCTTCAATTCCATCCATAAATCCTCCCATCTGCTTATACTGGGGAAAAGGATGGGTTAAAGTGTGCCCTTAACCTGACATTATGCTTTAACGCATGCCAAAATCTTTGCTTGAGGCATTTGAAGCAGGGGCACTGAAGATTATTGTTTGGTCACTAACTCTGGCAAAAGGTCATTTGGAAAAATACTGTGGATCTTATGAGTTTTTCTTTTTAATATATTAGTGTTTAATATAACTAGATTAATGACTAACTATGCTTAATAATGAACTTTAACTTCTTAGTAATGAACAAGTTGTTTTCGGGTTTGGTTTTTTTTTTTTTTTAGCTAAAAATAAAGAGACTGGTATGAGTAGAATATATGACAAGCTAAGTTTTGATGAGAAGTTGGTATGAAGTACTGACCCACAGAAGGAGGCCCTGTTGGGGTGGGCCAATCTGAGTGGGACAATATACAGGAGCACCTGGCCCACCAGGGGGCATTAAGAGGGATTTGAGTGCTGGGGAGTCTTCAGAAAGAGAAAAACTGTAAATGATGTTTGGAAGGGGCCAAAGAAAACTTTTGCCTTTTCATAAATTTGCCTACAGTTAACTCTGCCCTCATTGGGCATCACCAATTTATGGACCTTAAGACATATAAAAGCCAAATAATTTTATGAGGTAGCTAACTAATTTTTGAATAAAATCATTTATTACTCTGGGACACTTTCTCAGATTGCATCATCTCTTGCCATCAAGTTATGTTGGACATTTACCACTTTTAACAATCCAAATAAGCTCCATGTACTTCCTATACTGTTCCCCAGGGTTTCTCAGAATAAGTCCTTGAGAATGTCGGGATTACATAGAATATTCACTTTGTATTGCACGTAGGGCTTACTGGCTTGAGAGATGAGCCTTCAGAAACTTAGCAATCTATAGAGACACATTTAATTCTGGGACTGTGGCAATAATTCTAACAGGCAATGTCTTTTTGGGATCCCTTAATTGCCCTGGAATTACCCTAGAGGTGATATACCTCATGTGAGGCAAAAATAATACCTAAATCTCTATCCCTAAAGCCCAAACTCTCCTATAACAGGTTGTCTCACATTTTGAGGTCCCAAAGGATGAAAGACCAGGCCTTCAGGCATTGCCCCCTGTGATGCAATGGATCATTTTTATCTGGCCTTTCTCAGCATGGTCTTGTAATTCTCACCAAAAAACTGGGTGAGACTATGCAAATGAGGGCTTGTGGCCCACCGAGGGGATTGGATAGCTTGTTAATAATGTAAATAAGGTGCATGACACCCTTATGGGGGTGAGACCATGCAAATAAGGTGTATGGAATCCTAACAAGGGGATTAGTCAGTTTTGCCATCATGCTAAGCTTAAAAGAGAACCAATTTCAGAGCAGAGAGAGCATTTCACCACCAACAAGAAAGAAGAGCCAGGAGTAGAGTGAGTCTTTTGGACCTGAGATCCCTGTATTGAAAAGCTCCTAGAACCAGGAGATTGAGAGAGAGAGGTATATCAAGAGAAGGATCCAATACCTCTATTGCCATAGAAACTGTGGGAAGAGAAAGTCATTTTAAAAATGAAAGAAACAGAAATTTGGGGGTGATATATTTTTTCCCGTTCAGCAAATCGTAGTGTTCAAATGATTTACAGATGAGAAAACTGAATCCACGCCAGGTTAAGAGACTTGCCTGAGGTCTCAAATTGGTATAACTCAGAGTTCTTGACTGGACTGCAATTTTCTTTTCCACTACTCCATGGCTCCTCCTTAACAGTACTATTTTACGTTTTATTTATTCTAAAGACTGTGACTAAGGGAATTTCCCCAACAATATGTATGAAGTTGGTCTGATTCAAGTCAGAGGAATGAACTCTTTGGAAAATTCGCCAATAGAAAAAGAAGAAAGAGAGAGAAAAGAAAAGAAAAAAGGAGATTAAGTATTATATATCAGACTTACTTACATTAAGGAGCTAATAGAGACCACATGGATGCTTTATTTAATAAACATTTTATTTAAAGATCTATAGGGACTTTGAGCAAATAATCCGAGAAGGTGGACTATAGGAAGAAGAGAAAAGCATCAGGATTGGAGGAAGACTCATTAATAACCCGCGATATGCAGATGACACAACCTTGCTTGCTGAAAGTGAAGAGGGCTTGAAGCACTTACTGATGAAGGTCAAAGACCACAGCCTTCAGTATAGATTGCACTTCAACATAAAGAAAACAAAAATCTTCACAATTGGACCAATAAGCAACATTATGATAAATGGAAAAAATACTGAAGTTGTCAAGGATTTCATTTTACTTGGATCCATGATCAATGCCCATGGAAGCAGCTTTCACTTACAGAAAAAGGTGCTATTTACTTTGTGGAAACTTTTAAATTTTTCTGAAAAGAACAGCTTTCTGGAAACACATCAGAAAGAAAAACACAGGTAGGGTAAGCTTGGAAGGATGGAACAGAACCCTCTCCTTTAGTGGGTTTTTTGTTTTTGTTCCCACCCACTCTCTGTATCAAAACATGTCCTGCGGCAGTCAAAATTTGTTGGCCACCCCAATTAAAGTGTTTTTGTAGAAACTGTCAGACATAGTTCCAAGAGCATTTTTAAGTTATTACATGTCAGTTACATAAGCACCAGAGACTCATTAAAACATTGAAAATATGATATGACTTCAAGTCACATAGCAGTGAGTCAAAGCTTTAGCTTTTCAGTGCGACTGACATGAGCATCTGAGATTTGGGTACCCTCAGAAAAAACATGTTTTAAAGAAAATTTTTTTCACTTCCAGAAATCTCCGTATCTCCTGGCTTTTAAAATATGAATATAATTACTATGTTTAACTATGCTTTTAAGTATAGAAGTAACAGGGCCAGTCACATTGCAATTGGATATGGCAAGCAAATGTAATTGTGTATTTGGTTTAAACTAATCTTATATTTCTCAAGAGCCCCACCAACTGGGTTGTATGGAGAGAAAAAAAATTAAGCCACTCCCCTGAACTTGAATGAAGGGTATGATTTAAACAACCTATTTGTGTTTCTCATGGTAATTAAGAGGCATGTTGGGTCAAACAGTTCTTCTTAGCACTCTGTAGACATTGAACACTCCCTGTGCCCTCCCCATCCCTACCCTATTCTCTCTACAAATGCCAATGGCACCTTCTCCAGGCATGATGACAACCCAAACTGCCCTTACACACCTCACACTGCTTTGGCAGTCGGTACTGCCTCCCCTCCCCCCTCCAAAAAAAAACAAACCTAAGGTATGCTTAAATATTTTAGGTAAACCCTCCGGTGTGTCAGACCCATTCCTCCCACCTCCTCTTCAAGATGGGATCTGAGTTTTACAGGAAAAGGGAAAATGGATTCATGAGGATCCTTATATCAGTGCAGTGTCCTTGGGTTTTTTGGTCTCTAAGGCAATGGTCACTGCTCAGCTAGTTGATCTTCATGGCTGCCGTCAACAGTAAGGTCATTCATGAGCTGGTCTTCACATATAAGACAACCCTCTTGATATCTGATTAAATAAAATTATCCTCAAATGTGACACTTTAGGTATGACCTTCTATGATTTGTCTAATTACATTAAGGTAAAAAGGAGGACATATTTTCATTGATCCTTACTGATACAAAAAACTACATTGCTGTGAAAGTAAGGAGACTCAGTGAAAGTATTTGTTTCTCACTTCTTAGGTGCTCAGTGAGAATCACATCCCAAAGACAGAGTCCACTAAGTCGAGGATTTGAAATAGCTTCAGAAGACAAAGAAAGAACTTGCTCTTGTATCTTAAAAAAAAACTCAGAACATTAAAATAATACCAAAAATATTCTAAATATATAACCACATTAACATTCCCCTCATTAGTTTATTCAAACCACTATAATTAATTCTTATTCTGCTGGACCTTGGATCAAGTCATTTGCTTTGATGAAATATTCCTGCTCCCAAAATGAGAAGACTGGGAAATCCTGACTTAGTCTACTAGCCTTAAAGTTTTCTAAGCAATGTTATGTAGGAAGCCTGTACAACAAGAGTATATACTTTGAAATGGCAATAGTTCAGAGAAGCCAGTACAGTCTTTTCCAAGGGTTCTGAGACTATCCTTTGCTGAAGATATAAAGATTAGTCTGTTGCCTAAAGTAGAGTCTTCAGGTTAGCTTCAGAGAGAAGCAGAAACCTGTTTGATAATGAGACTGAATGGTTGTAGTTAATTTATTACAGTACCAATAATATCAGAATGAAGGAGTATAAAAATCTCTATTGGTTATTTCATAAGGGTTTGATTAGTGCTTCCTCTGAAAGTACTAACTATGGACAGCAAGTGCATTGACAAATTTCCAGGACCTTTTCTTAAAATCTGAATCTCTGAAATATTTATACTATCTTTTACCTATGCAAAACTAACCTAGGGAAAGTTGAGCATCTCCTCTGATTTGACAAGCCTTCCCATACAACTCTTAAAACTGTGTTGCACCAATTAAGAAATATGGAGCATGCCAAACAAGCCTAATTATTTCTAGCATCTCTCTGGTGCTAGTACCTAGTAGGGAAGACATAGAAGTGTGCTGTTCAGATCCTTCTTCAAGAAAGGACTATGGCCTGAGCTGGTAACTCCTTCAGGTCAGCCTCAGCTTTTGAGCTGAGGTCATGTTAAGACAGAGGTCCCCAGGCTGCAGAAAATTCCACTGCCTCAAGCAGGGTACACCTGTAGCTTTACATTAACATCCTGGTTCCCTTGCTTGACAGGTCCCTAGCTTTACATAAACATCCTACTTCCTCTTTCCTTAACTGTTGCCCAGAACTAGAGGAAGCTGGTGGAAACCAGTTTAGGCACCATGTCGACATTCTGTATAACCTTTCAGCTCATTAAGTACCTCATATATAATAACTTCCTTGCTTCTGGGTGAAATTTAACTGCCATTTTCTGAACATGCAATGCATGAAGTTATATGTTAACCCCATCGCACCTGCATAGTATGACTAAGAATATTGCTGATGTAACTTGTATAAACTTCCTGTTTGTAAAATCCATAAAAGTAACCTTCCCTCTCACCCTCGCTGAGCATTCTTGGAGGCAGTAGCCCTGACTGTTCCTTTCCTTGTGCAACAAAATAAAGGTGACTTTCTAATCTCCCACCTCGGCCTCTGGTTTATTGGCTGAGGTGAGCCTTGCCAAGTAAAACCTGGAGTTTCTACCTGGCAACATTTCTGGCCAGCCAGTCAGGAGTCATCCACTCAGTTCTGGAGGCGGACTGGACAACAGACTGGCCCGGACGTCTAGCACCACCAGGAGATTTCTGCCAGAAACCTTGGAGCAGCCCTGGAAGCCAGTCCACCTCGGACCCAACGTTGACTCTATGGCAGACATGAAACGCACCCGGGTTATTTGGTAAGTAGCAGGGTAATTCCAAGGTAAGGCCCTAGGAGAGTCCCAAGAAGCAGTTGGAATTGACTCTTGAGGGCATTAAAAGCTCTAGGTATCTGGCTTTATTTGTTAGATAACAGGGTAATTCCTAGGTGAGCCTTAGAAGAGTCCCAAGAAGCAGGAAGAACTGACCATTGAGGGCAAATTGGGTTGTGTGTGTGTGTCCAGAGGATGGGGAACATTCAAGGGATCCCCAACTGCAGCCCCTTAGGATGCATCCTTATGAATTGGAAATATTTGGGGCCGAGTCCCATGAGAAAGAAGAAAATGATTTTCCTTCACAATACTGCCTGGCCACAATATAAATTGGCAGATGGAAAGGAATGACTAGAGAATGGGTCCCTAAGTTATAAAAACCATCCTTCAGTTAAACCTTTTCTGTACTCACAACAGAAAGTGGAACGAGAGGTATTATGTGGAAGTTTTCATGACTCTGTATTGGGACAAGGGATTGCAGAAGAAATGTAAAATTCTAGTCCAGAAGGGGGCCAGCGGATTGCAACCACCAGTCCTCCCCTCTGACCCCAAGGAAGAATCCTTATTTACCTTGCCTTCTGCTATGGCACTAACACCACCCCCTGCCTACACCCTGCCTCTACCCAACAGAGCCACCGTGCCAGTGACAGCCCCCACTGTTAAGGCCCCTCAACCTTCGTATCCACCCTTCCCAAGCCCTTCCACCCTGGCGTTGGGCTCACTGCCCCATACGAGGAGCAGAACAGCCTTTGGGCACCCCAATTTGATGACTGTGGAGAATGAAAGTAACATGACCGTGACCGATTCTCAGGAGAGCCATGGCACAGCCGAGCCCAGGGGCATGCACTCTGTCTGAAAAGTCCCAGCAGGAGATGCCATCATGGTCTAGGTCCATCAACCTTTATCAACAAGTGACCTTCATAACTGGAAAAACCATCACCCCAGGTATCAGGAAGATCCTAAGAGAATGCAGGATCTTTTTGCCTCTATCTTACACACTCATAACCCTAATTGCGCAGATTGTCAGGTGCTGCTAGACGTGCTCCTGACCCCAGAAGAAAGGCACATGGTCCTAGAAAAGGCTAGGGCCAAGGCAGACAGGCGCCATGAAATGCAGCCAGTAAATCAGCTGGGAGCAGAAACTTTGCCCATGGGGAACCCTGGCTGGGATCAGAATAGGGCTAAGGCATGGACCCACTTTGCTTTTCATAAACAGTGCCTTTTAGAAGGGTTGAAGAAAGCAGCGCCTAAACAAAAAAAACCTTAGCAAAATATATGGTAGCAAACAAAAACCAACTGAAGATCCCTCTAAGTTTCTGGAAACAATTTATGAGACTTTTAGACAGTTTGCAGACATGGACCCTGAGAGTCCCAAAAATGCTCACATGGTGAATATAATTTTCATTGGGCAGAGTGCCCCAAACATATAAAGAAAACTCCAGAAACTTCAGGGAGGTGTGGAGTTGGGGATCTCATGGTTTATTAAGCTTGCCTACCAGGTATATTCCAATTGAGACCGGGAACAGGAAAAGAGAAAAATCACTGATCAGAAGAGACAGGCTGCATTCCTGGCCACTGCTTTGCAGGGAAATGACCCATCTCCTGGTGGCCCAAGAAGAGGAGGGCTCCTGAGGAGAGAGGGAGGTGTGAGACCCTGACCCTCATTAAGCACCTGGTGCAAGGAGAGAGGACATTGGAAAAGAAAGTGCCCTAAATTCCTATCTGGAGGTAAGAAAGAGCCTGGAGCTGTCCAGTGCCCCATTATGCTGATGGGGGAAGACTCAGATTGAGGCAGAAGGAGGCAAGTCCCCCACCTGAGCCCCTGGTTATAATGAAAGGGGGAGGGAACCTGTATGGTTTCTAGTGGATACCGGAGCAGCCCACTCTGTCCTGACCCAGAAAAAGACAGCCCCAATGAAACAAACTACGTAGATCACGGGAGTCTCCGGTAAGAGGGAGATCCCTCCCTTCCTCTAGCCTCTAACCTGCTCCATACAAGGGAAGTCATTAACACATTCTTTTTGCTACATGCCTGACTGACCCATTCGCTTGCTTTTGAGAGACTTGTGCAAACTGCAAGCACAAATTTCTTTTCATAAAGGGACCATGCAGATGCGGGTACCACCAGAGAATGGATGGTGACTGGAGATGGCCCTTACTGCTGCGCAGGAGGACACTACCAGATATCAGTAGGGCCAGACATCAAGGATGCAGTGGTCCTGTCGGTATGGGCCAAAAAGGTGCCAGGATATGCCAAAAACGTTCCCCAGTGGCGATTGAGCTCCTACCTGGCATAGTCCCCAACCCCACCCCAGACGTAAGTGATACCCTATCTGGGCAGAGGCCCAACAAGCACTGGACAAAATCATCACCAGATACCTGAAACATGGACTGCTTAGACCGTGTCACTAACAGTTAAACACCCCCATCCTGCCGGTGAAGAAGAAAAACAGAGAATACTGGATCGTTCAGGGTCTGTGAGCCATCAGTCAGGTAATAGTCATGGTCCGTCCTGTAGTTCCCAACCCATATACCCTGCTGTCGACCTTGTTGCCCACCTTTTCCAGGTGCACTGTGCTAGACCTGAAGGATGCCTTCTTTGGCATCTGAGTGAAGGAGAAAAGTCAGGAAATCTTCGCCTTCAAGTGGGAGGACCCAGGAACAGGACAAAAATAGCAATTGTGCTGGCAAGTCATCCCACAGGGCTTTAAAAACAGTCCTCCTCTTTTTGGATCAGCTTTGACCCAAGACCTGAGACAACTGACCCTGACCAATGGTGCCCTCCTCCTATATGTAGGCTACCTACTCATCGCCAGTCGCAGTGAGTACGACTCAGTCCAGAACACCATAGAAGTTCTGAACTTCCTGGGAAATGCGGGGTATCGAGTCTTGGAAGAAAAAGCTCAGGTCAACCAAAAGGAGGTGATTTATCTGGGTTTTCAAATCAGACAGCGAGAACTCCTCCCTGTCCGAAAAGAAACTATCTGCAGATTGGTGACCACTACCAAACGGAGACAGCTCTGAGGTTTTTGGGGAATGGCTGGTTTTTGCTGCATCTGGATCCCAAATTTCAGACTTATTGCCAAGCCTTTATACTGAGCCTGAGAGAGAAAATACACAGATCCCTTACAAAGGACCATGACAGAGCCAACAGGCTTTTGATACTATTAAAACAAAGTTGATAGAGGCCCGGCCTTAGGACTCCCTGATAATGAACAAACCTTTTGACCTGTTTGTACATGAGTCCACCGGAGTGGCAGCTGGTGTACTTACCCAGAATCTCAGGTGATGGAAGCGGCCAGTGACATATTTCTCAAAGCAGCTAGACCCAGTCACTGGAGGATAGCCGGAGTGTCTTCAGGCAGCAGTGCCAGCAGAATTAATCTTCAAGGAAGCCAAGAAACTCAACCTTGGTCAACCTCTCTGGGGGACCATGTCTCACTTGGTTCTGACCATCTTAGAGAAGAGAGGGTCACACTGGATCTCCCCAGGGCGAATGGCTCAGTACCAAGTGGTGCTGTTAGATGACTCAGCCATCACCCTACAAGAAACCACTGGTTTAAACCCAGCCACCCTCCTGCCCACCTTGCCAAAGGAAGAAAAAGAAGATGGCTGCCCAAAGACCATTGACCTAGTGTATGCCAGTTGACCTGACCTCACTGACCAGCCGCTTCAAAACCTAGACCTTGAACTGTTCATCGATGGAAGCAGTTACATGGAACAAGGAGAAAGGAAAGCTGGATATGCAGTTGTCACTTCGGAGGAGGTTTTAGAGGCTAACGTGCTTCCCCCAGGTACCTCTGCCCAGAAGGCCAAGCTCCTTGCGATGCTGCAAGCCCTTAAAATCGGCAAAGATAAGCGAGCAACTACTTATGATTCCAAGTACATATTTGGGGTATTGCATGCACAAGGAGCAATCTGGAAAGAAAGAGAGTTCCTAACAGCAGGTTCATTCCATCAAAATTCACGCAACCTATCCTACAGAGACCCCACCAGTCCACCCATTATGCACAAGATGGACTCTATGCTTGGGTTAGGTGACACTTAATTGCACCACAGGTCCACACCACTATTTTGGCAGTGGTAAAGAGCTGCCCCACCTGCGGGAGAAATAATCCCAAGAACACTGCTGAAGTGCCCCCAGGAGTCCAGCGAACTGGGGTAATGCCTGGAGACAGCTGACAGGTGGATTTCACTGAGATGCCTCAAGCCCCCAACAATTACAAATATCTGCTAGTCTTTATCGACACCTTCACTAACTGGGTTGAAGCTTTTCCTTGCAGGATTGAAAAGGCCACTGAGGTTCTGAAGTACCTCCTGAATGAAACCATCTCTTGTTTCAGGCCTCCCGTCTCCATTGGCAGTAACAATAGACCCCATTTTGTGGCCTTGGTGGTACAGTTGGTGGCAACCATCCTGGACGTTAATTGGAACTTACACACAGCCTGGAGACCTTAGTACAGTCGTAAAATAGAATGGGATAACCAGACTCTGAAGAGACACCTAGCAAAGCTGTGCCAAGAGACCAAGTTGGTATGGATAAAGGCACTGCCTATGACCCTCCTGAGAGTTCAGTCTTCCCCTAGAAGCAAACTAAAACTTAGTCCATTTGAGCTATTACACAGCGCCCTTTAGTAGAGAACCCCAAAATGACCAACATAGCTTGCCTTAATAATAATCAACCTCCCTCCCTCCATGAGACTGGAGATGTTCAAGTTACTAAATACTCGCAGTCTCTTTGGGAGACTCTGTTTTCTCTTCACAGATATGCCCACCTGAAGGGCCTGCCTGAGCCAGAGGCGCCCCTCCATCCACTCCAGCCTGGTGATTGGGTCCTCAAGGTGTGGAAAATCAACCCCCTTCAGCAGAAGTGGACTGGCCCCTTTGAAGTCCTCTTGGCTACCCCAATGGCTGTCACACTCAGTGGGATCAAAGCTTGGATTCACCATAATCAAGTAAAGAAAACCACCCTGCCAGATGCCTAGGGAAAACTCTTCAGAACTGTAGAACTGAGCTCGTGAGCCAGTCAAGGACCTTAAATATTTGTTTTCCCAACACCCTCCTGATGGGTGAGATCCCCCAAAGACTCTTAACACTGCTAATAACCTTGGTGTTAGTATTCTGTCTCCTATACCTATATACTCTACGTGAACAGGTTAGATTGCCATAGACCTGTGAGTGAGAAGAATCAACCATGAACAGGGTGATATGGTTATTCCTAGGAGTTGCCCTTTGTGTAAATGTTTGATGGGATTTCCGTGTTCTTAATAGGTTGCACCAGGCAGTTGTAAACCATACTGCATGGGCTAATAATTGCTGGATTTGTTCACACTCCCCTTCGTATGTAGGGCAAGGGTTACCCGTAATCCCTGTACCTCTCCATCTAACTTACTGGCTAAAAGAAAAGGGGGTACAATTAATAAATAAAAACATAACCCTAGGCAGAGTCCAATACACCACTATGAGGTCTGACTATCCAGCAGTTTGGTGCGTACAGTGGCATCCTACCCATAATACTTCAACAGTAGGTCAGTGGCCACGATGCAATACTACCTGGGTCTATGCTAACCAAACATGGACTAAATTCAATACCAACATCTCTTTTGAATGGGACAGCACTAGCACAGTTATGTCAGAAAAATTAGGGCAAATGTAACCGATCAAAGCATTATAAAACAAGTCTTCCAATTTCCCCCTACAGCTTACTCATTAAGATACCAAGGACTTTATTGATTGTGTGGGCATTCAGCCTATAAGACATGGCCAGCTAATCATACTGCCACATGTATGCTGGGCTGGATATGGGCAGGAAGCATACACTTACTCCCCCTAGAAGAGTATGATGGTCAAGATTGTGTGTCAACTTGGCTGGGCCACCGTTCTCAGTGTTTTGGTAGTCGTATAATGCTGTGATCACTTCCCTGTTGAGATTTGATATGTGATGACCCCCATTATGGGATCTGCTTTGAGTAGCCAATCAGTTGAAAGGGAGTTTCCTTAGGCATGTGGCCTGTGTCAAATATACACAGACATTCTGGCAAGGCTGGGGGGCTTTTTGCTCATGCTGGATCCTGCAGCTTGCTCCTGTTCGTTTGACCTCCAGTTCTTGAGACTTCAGCTAGCAGCTTACCTGTGGTCTTGTCTGCCAGTCTTGGGATTCATCGACCTTCCCAGCCTGTGAGCAAGAGTCCTGCTCTCTGGCCTGCCAATCTTGGGTTCGCCAGCCCCTGTGGCTACATGACTCAGGAGAAGCCTCTATCCTCACTCAGGACTTGGACATTCCAGCCTCTACAACCACGTGAGCCATTTCCTTGATAAAAATCTCTCTCTATATATATATATTTATACGCTTTACTGCTTCTCTAAAAATCCCAGCCTAAGACAAAGAGGTTCTGTATTCCACCAGAAGCATCCACAGGTTTAAAAGAGAAACTATAGATATTACTAAGAGTGCTTGGGAAAAGGCACAGAGGGTGCTACTCCCAATGCTTGGAGTTGGGAAAAATTATGATGACATCATACCCTGTATCAGTTCATTAAGAATATATCTCTGTCACTTGAGACAGTAGCCAATACCATCAACAGCTTGACCCAGACTTTGCAATCTGAAGTAGACTTCACTGAAACCATAATTCTACAAAATCAAGTTGCCTTGGATCTAATGTTAGCTTCTTACGGAGAAGTTCGTATATATATCAATGCTAGCTGTTTTTCTTTAATCAATGCATCTGGACAGATTGAACATGACCAAGAAAAGTTGAATTCAGTAGTTAGACAACTACAACTGGATTGCACAATTGCTGAACAATTAATGATGCCTTTGGGTCCTGATTTTAGCTGGCTGACATCATGGTTACCCAACCTAGGATGGTTAAAATCTTTCCTTGCTTTTATAGTGTTAACAACGACCATAAGTATATGATCCTGCTGTTGTGTGCAATGTATCCCACCTGCACATCCTGGTTAAAAAGGCCAACTGTTCAAGCCTATGTCCAATAACTGCCCCCTCCGCGAGAACATGCCAAACAATTCCAAGCCAGACTATAGTTCAGAATGGACACTGGTTCTGAATGACCAATATCCAAAAAGAAAAGAAGGGAATAAGACAGAAGTCTCCAGGGTGCAGAAAATTCCACTGCCTCAAGCAGCTTGCTTGGCATGCCCTGTAGCTTTACGTTAATATCCTGGTTCCCTTTTCCTTAAATGCTGCCCAGAACTAGAGGAAATCAGCAGAAACTGGGTTAGGCACCATGCTGACATTCTGCATAACCTTTTAGCTCATCAAGTACCTCATACATAGTAACTGCCTCATCTCTGGATGGAGTTTAGCTATGATTTTCTCGACATGTGAGGCATGAAGTTATATGTAAACCCCATTGTGCTTGCATAGTATGATTAAGAATGTTGCTGATGTAACTTTATGAACTTCCTGCTTGTAAACCCCACAAAGGTAACCTTCCCTCTCACACTCACTGAGCAGTCTTGGAGGCAGCAGCCCTGATTGTTCCTTTCCTTACGCAGTGAAATAAAGGAACCTTTCTAGTCTTTCACCTTGGCCCCTTGTTTATTGGCTAAGACGAGTCGCGCTGAGCAAAATTTGGGGTTTCTACCCGGCAACAATGTTCTTCTTGCCAATGACCAAGCAAGACTGTGGGTATAAAGGCCTAGATTTTCACCCAATGCAGGACTCTTCTAATAGGAAATCCTTGCCCTGGACCTCTCTGTTGGGCTGCCACAGACTTTGTCAGATATGCATCATGGTCTGATGGTGCTCCCTTCCCAATTATGCCTTTTCCCTTTTCTTTCACAGTTGTTACTCCCCAATAAACTTTTTGCACTTCTGTCTCCATCTCAGTGTCTGTTTCCTAGAGAATCCAACTGACGCAGTGATACCAGGAATGATCTGAAAAAGCAAGTGGTAAACTGGGATTTTGAGATTGGATCAATAACTTCCAGACTGTCAAAGAGGATCCTGTCCCAAGTGGTATATGGGGCACAATGTGGTGGTACAGTAGATAAAACTTTTAACTGGTAGAGAGGGCTGGAACATAATACCAGATAAGGGAGAGTTTATTGACTTGAGGGTACTTGGAATATGAGATTTAACATCCTGGCAAAGATCCAAGGAGATGGAGAAAATTTGCTGCTAGGGTGTCTTCTAGAAGTCCAGAGAAAGTAATGGCTCTTGCTGAGCAAAACTGAAATGCCTGAATTGCCACTGCTGACCATGGAGAAAGTAAAAAGTTCAGGGGAGTGGGCATCCCAAAGTGGATATATTATATGAGGCCAGAAAATCTACCAGAAAATAATTTTCCACATAAGGTGTAAAAATGGGCTGGGGGGAGAGGCGGGGCAAGATGGCGCTCTAGGCAGAAGCACCACGCCGTCCCTCCACAGCAAAGATCCGAAAAACTAAGCCTAACAGAGAATCAACAATCCTGAAACCCTAGAACATCAAATGAAGAGATAAAGAACTCAGCCAAACACCAAACCGAGTGAGAATACTGAAAGAGAACGGAGAGCGAGGAGAGACTCATGCAGAGATTCCTTACCAGCTAACGCAGGGCAGATCCACCATCTTGGATTCCTATCGGAGACCAGCAAACGGGAGAACGGGAGAGCAGCCTCGCGGAGCGTCCAGTGGGAGACGGAACGACCGGTAAATTGCGGTGAGCGCTTTCCCACCCCCCACCCCTCTCCGCCTCGGCTGGGGCTCCCCTGCTTCCCGTGGCCAGGGTCCCTGGGCCAGGGGGCGCCGGTGCTTGGATTCCATGCGCCCGGGCTGGCGGCTGTCTGAGAGCCATTTGTTGGCTGCTGGCAAAGCTTTTTCTGCTGCCTCCCCCTCCTTTTGCTCGGGTGCCTGGTTCCGAGCGCCGTCCTTCCTCTCTCCTGCGGGGCTGTGGGGCTGCGTTCAGGCGTGTGGCTGCTTCCAGGTCTGGGCTGCCGTGCTGGTGAGATCCCGGGGCCTTTGTTCATTCGCCCCTCTGCTTCCCGTGGCCACGGTCTCTTAACTCCGAGACTGCCGGCTGCTTGGAATCCGCGCGCCTGAGCAGGGGCTCTCTGGGTGCTGTTTGTTGGCTGCTGGTGCTGCTTTTTTTTTTTTCTTCTTTTTTTCTTTTTCTTTTTCTTTTTTTCCTCCTGCTCCTTTTGGTTTCTCACTTGCCTCTCGCCACCTCCCCCCCCTTTCACTCGGGTGCCTGGCTCCTTGCACCCTCTTAGATCCTTTCTGAGGGTCCCCAGAGTGCAGGCAATTTGTGGTATACGCTTTCCACTCTCCACCCTTCTTCACTCACACTCGGCCTCCTCTGTTTCCCACGGACACAGTCTCTTGTCCAGAAACACCAGCCTGCACTGGCTGGCTCTCTGAGCGCCATTCATTGACTGCTGGTGTTGCTTTTTTTTTTTTTCCCCCTTAATTTTATCTTTTTTCTTTTTTGATTAGTTTTGTTTTCTTTTCCCTCTTTTTCCCTTTTGTCTTTCTTCATTCCTTAATTTCTCGTCTCTCTATCTCTTCCTTCTCTTTCTGATCCCTGAATACCAGGTGATGTATGCCTCTGCATCTTCTGGCCAGGCTGTGCTGTGAAACCTGAGACCGACTCCCCCAGACCTCATAGCTGCATTGGTGGGATCCCTGGGAACTTTGCAGTTCTTTAACTTTTCTGATTTTTATTTGTTCATTCTTTCCTTTTCTTTCTCTTCCCCCTTCTGGTTTCCTCCATCCCATAGACTCTCATCTGTCCATTCCAAAAAACAAGCTCCCCTAGCATTCTTTTATGTTTGTATGCTTTTCGCTCCTGCTCCTCTCTCCCCTCTCCCATATCCAGCTTAACTTCACACATAACCATCTCCCCGCTGCATCCTGCCTACCTGCACCGTGCACTTGACATCACACCACCAAGCTGTGCAGGCACACCCTATTGGAACCTGCCCAGCACTGACTACCGACCATCCTGGTGGCTGCGGTGAGTGCCACAAACAACCCGTCCCAGTGGCTCCTCTTCAGCTAGATCTGCCCAGCTGTACCACAAGGACGAAACAAAAAAAAAAAAATCTACAATCAATGAACGAGAGAAATATCTACAGAATGCCCCGAAAACAGCAAACAATATCAAAACATTTACAAAATCAAGACAAGATGGCTCCAATAGGTGTCCAAATTAAAACACCAGATAACTCTCCTGTGGAAGAAAATGCACTAGAAGTACCTGATAGGGAACTCAAATCACTAATACTCGGAATTTTCCAAGAACTGAGGCAAAAAGCTGACAAACATGAGGAAAAAATAGACAAATTTATGGAAAATACAGACAAAAAATTGGAAGAATTCAGGAAGATGATGCAGGAACAAAATGCCAAAATAAATTCACAACTCGAAATTATACAAAAACAACAATTAGAAATCCAAAAGATAAACAAGATTTCAGAAATGGACGGTGTCATTGAAGGGCTGAGAAGTAGATGTGAAACCGTGGAAGACAGGATCAGTGGAACTGAAGACAAACACTTGGATACAACTCTGTCACAGGAAAACTCAGAAAAAAGAATAAAGAAAAATGAAGAGACCCTGAGAGTTATGTGGGACACAATTAAAAGCAAAAACTTATGAGTGATTGGCATCCCAGAACAGGGGGAGAAAACAGAAAACACAGAGAGGATCATTGAGGAACTGCTGACAGAAAACTTTCCCAATATCATGAAAGATGAAAAGATGGCCATCCAAGAAGCTCAACGAACCCCATATAGAAGAGACCCCAAAAGAAAATCACCAAGACATATCATATTCACACTCGCCAAAACTAAAGACAAACAAAGAATCCTGAGAGCAGCTCGTGAAAAACAAGAAGTCACATACAGAGGAGAAACAATAAGACTAAGCTCAGATTATTCGGCAGAAACCATGCAGGCAAGAAGGCAGTGGGATGACATATATAAAATCTTGAAAGAAAAAAATTGTCAGCCAAGAATAATATATCCTGCAAAACTCTCGTTCAAATTTGATGGTGAAATTAGGTCATTTCCAGATAAACAGAAACTAAGGGAATATGCGAAAGTCAAACCAAACTTACAAGAATTATTAAAGGGAGTTCTTCGATCTGAGGACAAACAGCTTCAACCCTCAGGCAGGACCTAGGACGCAGGATCATACGAACCAGATACCATTCTAGGAAATGAACTCTCGAGGACTATCCAAAACCAAAAGAAATACAACAGGGAATCAGAGCAATCAATCAAAGGATGACAACAACATCAAAACAATGACAGAGGGAACAAACGGCATAGGTATAGAACCTTCTAAAGGAGAGGAAGGCAAGGCGATACCAAGTAAGGGTAGACTGCTTCAAACTTAGAAAGATAAGGGTAAAATTCATGGTAACCACAAAGAAAGTTAACAAACCAACTCATAAAAATAAAGACGAAAAACATAAAGTCTCAGCAAAAACAAAACCTACAAAAACAAGAAATGAACACAAAATCCACAAACAAAAGTAACTCAGCACAAGAGAGTAAGAAGAACAAAGAAAACTTCAGCACCACAAAAAAAAGCACTACAAAATGACAGCAACAAACTCACATCTATCAATAATTACACTGAACGTAAATGGACTCAATGCACCCATAAAGAGACAGAGAGTCACAGAATGGATAAGAAAAAAGGATCCATCAATATGCTGTCTACAAGAGACACACCTTAGAAACAAAGATGTGAATTTATTAAAAATCAAAGGTTGGAAAAAAATATATCAAGCTAACAACTACCAAAAAAGACAGGAGTGGTAACTCTAATCTCAGATAAAATAGACTTTAAAACAAAATCTGCCATAAAAGACAAAGAAGGACACTATCTAATGATTAAGGGGACGATCCATCATGAAGACATAACCATAATAAATATCTATGCACCCAATGACAGGGCTCCAAAATACATAAAAAAAAACTCTAACAGCACTGAAAAGAGAAATTGACAGTTCCACCGTAATAGTAGGAGACTTCAACACACCACTCTCAGTAAAGTACAGAACAACTAAAAAGAGACTCAGCAATGATACAGAAGACCTAAAGGACACAATCAGCCAACTGGACCTCATAGACATATATAGAACAATCCATCCAACCGCTGCAAAGTACACATTCTTTTCCAATGCACATGGAACGTTCTCCAAAATAGACCACATCTTAGGCCACAGAGCAATCCTCAACAAGATCCGAAACACTGAGATAATTCAGAGTATCTTCTCTGACCACAATGCCATCAAGGTAGAAATTAACACTAGAAAGAGCAAGGAAAAAAAATCAAACACATAGAAACTGAATAATACTCTGCTTACACATCAATGGGTAATAGACGAAATCAGAGATGGAATTAAAAAATTCCTAGAATCAAATGAAAATGAAAACACATCATACCAAAACCTTTGGGACACAGCAAAGGCAGTCCTCAGAGGACAATTTATAGCAATAGATGCACATATCAAAAAAGAAGAAAGGGACAAAATCAAAACATTAACTACACAACTCAAACAAATAGAAAGAGAACAGCAAAAAAAGCCTACAACCACCGGAAGAAAGGAGATAGTAAAGATCAGAGCAGAAATAAATGAAATAGAGAACAGAAAAACAATAGAAAGAATCAACAAAACCAAAAGTTGGTTCTTTGAAAGAATCAACAAAATCAACAAACCACTGGCCAGACTGACAAAAGAAAAACAGCAGAGGGCACAAATAACCCAAACAAGAAATGAAATGGGGGACATTACAACAGACCCAACCAAAATAAAAAGGATTATAACAGAATATTATGAAAAACTATATTCCAACAAATTTGAAAACCTAGAGGAAATAGATAAATTTCTAGAAACACACGGCCTACCCAAACTACAAAGTGATATTGAAAATCTGAACAGACCCATAACAGGAGAAGAGATTGAAAAGGTAATAAAAAAAACTCCCAACCAAAAAAAGCCCTGGCCCAGATGGCTTCCCTGGAGAATTCTACAAAACATTTACAGAAGAGCTTGTACCAGTTCTACTCAAGCTATTTCAGAGCATAGAAGAGGAAGCAACACTTCCAAATTCATTCTATGAAGCCAGCATAATGCTGATACCAAAACCAGGCAAAGACATCCCAAAAAAAGAAAATTACAGACCAATATCTCTCATGAATATAGATGCAAAAATTCTGAACAGAATTCTATCCAATAGAATTCAGTATCATATCAAAAAAATAATACACCACAACCAAGTGGGATTCATACCAGGTATGCAAGGATGGTTTAACATTAGAAAATCCATCAACGTAATCCACCACATAAATAAAAGGAAAGAAAAAAATCACATGATCATCTCAGTTGATGCAGAAAAGGCATTTGACAAAGTCCAACACCCATTCCTGATAAAAGCTCTCAATAAAATAGGTATAGAAGGGAAATGTCTCAACATAATAAAGGGCATCTATGCAAAACCAACAGCCAACATCATTCTTAATGGAGAGAGGCTGAAAACATTCCCCTTGAAAACAGGAACAACACAAGGATGCCCTTTATCACCACTCCTATTTAACATTGTGCTGGAAGTTCTAGCTAGAGCAATAAGGCAAGAGAAAGAAATAAAGGGCATCCAAATTGGTAATGAAGAAGTTAAACTCTCCCTGTTTGCGAGTGATATGATACTATACATAGAAAACCCTAAAGACTCCACGAGAAATCTACTGGAACTAATAGAAAGATTCAGCAGAGTAGCAGGATACAAGATAAACATTCAAAAATCAGTTGGATTCCTATATACCAGTAAAGAGAACGATGCAAAGGAGATCAGGAAATCAATACCATTTTCAATAGCCCCTAAAAAGATAAAATACTTAGGAATAAATCTGACCAGGAATGTAAAAGACCTATACAAAGAAAACTACAAAACACTGCTGCATGAAACCCAAAGGGATCTACATAAATGGAAAAACATACCATGCTCATGGATAGGCAGACTCAACATTGTGAAAATGGCAATTCTACCTAAAGCAATTTACAAATACAATGCAATCCTGATCCAAATACCAACATTCTTCAAAGAGATGGAAAAACTAATTATTAACTTTATATGGAAAGGGAAGAAGCCCCAAATAAGTAAAGCACTACTGAAGAAGAAGAATAAAGTTGGAGGACTCACACTACCTGACTTGATAACCTACTATACAGCTACAGTAGTCAAAACAGCCTGGTACTGGTACAACGACAGAGACATTGACCAATGGAACAGAATTGAGAACCCAGATGTAAATCCATCCACCTACAGTCACCTGATTCTCGACAAGGGCCCAAAGTCCATCAAATGGGGAAAAGACAGTCTTTTTAACAAATGGTGCTGGCAAAACTGGATATCCATTTGCTTAAAAATGAAACAGGACCCATACCTCACACCATATACAAAAACTACTTCAAAATGGATCAAAGACCTGAATATAAAGCTTAAAACTATAAAGTTCATAGAAGAAAAAACAGGACCAACACTTCAGGCCTTAATTCATGGCATTAACAGGATACAAACCATAAACATCAACACACAAAACCCAACAGATAAGCTAGATAACTGGAATCTTCTAAAAATCAAACACCTATGCTCTTCAAAAGACTTCACCAAAAGAGTCAAAAGAGAACCTACAGACTGGGAAAAAATTTTTGGACAGTACAAGTCAGACAAAGCTCTAATCTCCATAATCTACAAGAAAATCCAACACCTCTACAACAAAAAGACAAACAATCCTATCAAAAAATGGGCAAACGAAATGAACAGACACTTCACCAAAGAAGACATTCAAATGGCCAACAGACACATGAGGAAATGCTCGCGTTCACTAGCCATTAGAGAAATGCAAATTAAAACCACAATGAGATACCATCTCACCCCGGCATTACTGGCACGAATCAAAAATACTGGAAATAACAAATGTTGGAGGGGCTGCGGGGAGATGGGAACTCTTATACACTGCTGGTGGGAATGCAAAATGATACAACCATTTTGGAAAATGATATGGCGTTTCCTCAGAAAGCTAGAAATAGACATACCATTCGATCCAGCAATCCCACTCCTAGGAATATATCCTAGAGAAATAAGAGTCACCACTCGAATAGACATATGCACACCTATGTTCATGGCAGCATTGTTCACAATAGCAAAACGATGGAAACAACATAGGTGCCCATCAACAGATGAATGGATAAACAAACTATGGTACATACACACAATGGAGTACTATGCAACGAGAAAGAACAACAATGAATCTGTGAACCATCTCATAACATGGATGAAACTGGAGGACATTATGCTGAGTGAAATAAGTCAATCACAAAAGGACAAATATTGTATGAGACCTCTATTGTAAAAACCCATGAAAAAATTCACATGCAAAATGTAACAATCCTTGTTGGTTACCAGGGATGGAAGGGAGGCGGGGGGGAAATACTAAATAGGCAATAGATAAGTGGTATCTTGGGTGAGAGGTGAGACAGTACACAGTACAAGGGAAACTAACACAACCTGCACAAGGAAAGGTCATGGAGGCCCTATGGACACATCCAAACTCCCCGAGGGACTGAGCTGTTGGACAGAGGGCTCTGGGGACCATGGTCTCCGGGAACATCTAGCTCAATTGGCATGACACTACTTATAAAGATAATGCTCTACATTCTACCTTGGTGAGTAGTGTCTGGGGTCTTAAAAGCCTGTGAGCGGCCATCTAAGATACTCCACTGGTCTCATCCCTTCGGGAGCAAGGGAGAATGAAGAGAACAGGATACAACGAAAAGATTAGTCCAAAGGACTAATTGACCACAGCTACCAAGACCTCCACCAGACTAAGTCCAGTACAGCTAGATGGTGCCCGGCTACCACCGCTGACTGCTCTGACCAGGATCACAACAGAGGGTTCTGGACAGAGCTGGAGAAGGATGTAGAGCATGATTCTAACTCCCAAAAAAAAAAAAAGACCAGATTTACTGGCCTAAAGGATACTGGAGAAACCTCAAGAGTGTCGTCCCCAGGTACCCTTTCAGCTCAGAGGTGAAGTTACCTTCGAGGTTCACTGTTCAGCCTGGGAGTGGACAGCCCAGTAAAACTAAATGAGACTAACGAGGTACAGGAGTCCAGTGACAAGGGCCAGAAGGCAGAGGGGGAGTAGGAAGCTGATGATAAGGAACACAAGTTGAGTAAGGATACTGTTGATGTGTTGTGAGACTGTTAACCACTGTTATAGGGCAACATTTGTAGTAACTGTTAAATGGGAGGCTATTTTATCCTGTAAGCCTTCATCTTGGGCGAGAAGGGCAGCACAATTGGAAGAGCATAGTCAATGTCACTTAAATGTGTAAGTAAAAAGTTTTGAAATGGTCTATCTTTGGCTATGTGCAATTTCACCAAAAAAAAAAAAAAAAGAAGCTGAGAATTCAGAGGGTTAAAATGTTGTGGGGTTGTTAACCAAAGTCATAAAACAGCATGTGTACTACTGTTACATGAGAAACTGTTCTGTAAGCCTTCACCTGAAGTACAATAAAATATTTAAATAAATAAATAAATAAAAATGACCTCCTCTAACTTCACAAGGGGGAAGGAGAATCAAGATCAACAGCCCAAGGCTGATTCCTATGAGGCAGAGGTCAGACATGCCTCCACCCAGTCTAATAAATACATACAAAGAAACACATAATCTTTTTAAAAACATTCCAGTTTCTTCTCCTCTTCTCCATGCCTTGACTATCTTCCCATTCATATGCGCATGGCCTCAGGCCACTGGCTGGGTGAAAACAGTAGACCTTGGCCCCCTATCAATCATCTTGTTTAATCAACCTATCTTTTGTCCCAGGCCACTCTAAATGCACCTTTTCTCCACTCAGCTGGAGCATAACATCCCTTACTTTCCTTTCAGCCATTATAGGTAACAACAACCAAAGTAACCATCTAAGAATCAAAAGTTTCACTTCTACACCCCTTCATTCTTTGTCTTACAAAGTCCCATGCTTCCATGAATCCGGAGCCTTTGCAATAGATTCCACTTCTTACACCAACTGTAAGAATGACATGGCAATCCCTTGCCTAATTCCTGGACTCATGCTAGATTTCAAACCATTGAAGACTTGACTCGGTCTCAGGAAGAAAGATCCTGCAACATAAGGTAAAATATATATTATAATGATTCCCCTGGACCTTGCCCTAAAGGACTTACTTTCACTTATTTGAGGGACTGTACATTTACACAGCCTGGTGAGTTAGCCAGGTCTAGTATGCGCCCTCATTTTAATTATTATTGAATACAGGTTCAGAGTTGATATTGATACCTGGAGATCTGAAGTCATCATGGCCCTCCTGTTGGAGAAGAGGCACATCAGGGCCAGGTAGTAAATGGTGTCATGGCTAGAGTCTGGCTCACAATTGGTTCACTGGGTTCGCAGAACAACCCAGCGGTTATTTACCCAGTGTCCAAGTGTGTAATTGGGATTGACATATTTCACAGTTGGAGTAACTTCCATATATGGTACTTGGCCTGTGGAATAAAAGCTATCATAGTGGGGAAGGCCAAATAGAGGTCATTGAAACTGCCTCTAGTGGTCAAGAGAGCAAATCTAAAACAATATCACCTTCCAGAGAAAAGTAGAAATGAATGATACCCTTAAAAATATAAAGGATGCAGGTGTGATAGTCCTCATTATTTAAAAAAAAAAAAAACTGTTGCCATGGAGTCAATTCCAACTCATAGTGACCTTATAGGACAGGGTAGAACTGTCCCATAGGGTTTCCATGGCTGTAATCTTTACCAGAGCAGACTGCCACATCTTTCTCCTTTGGAGCAGCTAGTTGGTTCAGACTGCCAACCTTTCAGTTAGCAGCTGAGTGCTTAACTCCCATGCAATCAGAGCTCCTAGTCCCCATCATATGGCCACTTAATTAGCCTGTCTGGCCCCTCTAGAAACTAAATGAATTAGGAGAGTGATTGTAGGCTATTGCAAGTTCAATCCAGTAGCAGCCCCAATTGTAGCTACCATGCCAGGCATAGTATCATTGCAATCTCAGGATAATATGGCTTCATGTGCATGGTATGTGGCCATTGACTTGGAGAATGCATTCTTTTCCATCCCAATCAAGAAATTAGAAATAGTTCACATCTACATGAAACAAACAGACAATATACAGTGACACTTTTGCCCCAGGACCATGTTAACTCTACTACTCTCTCTCATAACATACTTCATGAGATTGGGACCATCTGGAAATCCTGCAGGATATCATATAGAACCATTATATTAATGACATAATTGCTGATAGAACAGATGGAGCAAGAGGTGGCTAGCATGCTGGAGATATGATAAGGCACTTGTGCTCCAAAGAGTGGGAGATAAACCCTATGAAGAATCAGGAACCTGTCCCTTCAGTAAAAGTTTTAAGTGCTCAGTGTTTAGGATACTGTTAAGATGTCCCCTTCAAAGTAAAAGACAAATTGCTACATCGCGCATCCTCTACAAGAATGAAGAAAGCACAGTGCCTTGGAAGCTCCTTTGAGTTCTGGATGCAACATATTCCACACCTAGGAATATTTTTCTGGCCCATATACCAGGAGATACAAAACGCTGCCAGCTTTGCACAGAACCTGGCACAGAAAAGGGCTTTGTCAGGTCTGTGCTGTGATAAAAGCAGCCTTGCCACTTAGGCCATATGTTCTGGCTGACACTGTGGTGTTAGAGGTGTCAGTTGTGGATAAAGATGCAGTATGGGATTTATGGAAATCTCAGTGGGAGAATTACAGTTCAGGCCCCTGGGGCCATCCATCTGTAGTGGAGAATTGCGTATCTTTTGAAAAACAGCTCTTGGTATGCTATTGTTAGAGATGGAATGCTTGACCATTGGGCACTACATAAGTGATCCATTATGAAATGTGTCTTGTTGGACCCACCATATCGTAAATTCTGAGGGGCCCAACCACAATGCATCATAAGATGGAAGTCTCACATTTGGGTTGAAGCACAAAGAAGACCAGAGCGCACAAGAAAACTACATGGGCAGGTAGCACAGACCTCCACATTACCCATCAGGTACACTGACACCCCTCCCTCAGTTCATATTGATAGCCATATGAGGGGCAGGGGAGCTCAAACCACCAGAGGAAGGAACTAAAAAAGGCCAAGCTAACTTTATGGATGGATTGGCTCAGTACATGGATGAAAGCTGAAAATAGACAGCAACCACATTATGGTCTCATTCAGGAATAGCCTTGAAGACAGTGGAGAGGGACAATCTTCTGAGCAATACTGTGGTACAAAACCAAAAATCAAACTTGTTAAAAAACCAAAAACTAAACCCATCGCCATCACATCAATTCCAACCCATAGTGACCCGACAGGACAGAGTAGAACTTCCCCCACTGGGTTCACAAGGAGTTGCTGGTACATTTGAACTGCCGGCCTTTTGGTTAGCAGCCATACTTCTTAACCACTGCACCACCACTGTGGTACAAGGGTCCAGTTATTTCATCCCTCTGTAGTTCCCCACCCCCAACCCACCCTTTTAGAAACCCTGGTGACATAGTCGTTAAGAGCTATGGCTGCTAATCAAAACCTCAGCAATTCAAATCCACCAGGTGCTCCTTGGAAACTCAGTGGGGCAGTTCTAATCTGTCCTACAGAGTCGCTATGAGTCGGAATCGACTGGACAGCAATGCGTTTTTGGTAGTTCCCCTTTGAAGATACCCCTGCCCGATCCTGCTTCTTCTGTTTTTCTCTAACATTCCTAATTCTTTCTTAGTATCTGCTTCTTGGAGGACCCAAATGATCAAATCTGGTCTTTTCTGGCTCCATCTAACTCTCTTAGGCTCAATCCTAACTTTCTTATTTCCATTGATAATTGTAAAGGCGTTCATTATACTTTGTTCAGATGTGTTCACCAGATTCATCTCCTGTGCCCCATATTGGTACAAATGAAATGTATTCACTTAAATATCTTAAAACAGCAAAATGCAACTTTAACTATGGCCAAGTCTCTTAATATGAATAATAATGTTGTTGTTGTTGTTAGGTGCCATTGAGTCGGTTCCGACTCATAGCGACCCTATGTACAACAGAATGAAACACTGCCTGGTCCTGCGCCATCCTCACAATCATTGTTATGCTTAAACCCACTGTTGCAGCCTGTGTCAATCCATCTCATCAAGGGTCTTCCTCTTTTTCACTGATCCTCTACTTTACCAAGCACGATGGCCTTCTCCAGGGACTGATCCCTCCTGACAACATGTCCAAAGTATGTGAGACGTAGTCTCGTCATCCTTGCTTCTAAGGCGCAATCTGGTTGTACTTCTTCCAAGACAGATTTGTTCGTTCTTTTGGCAGTCCATGGTTTATTCGGTATTCTTCCCCAACACCACAATTCAAAGGCATCAATTCTTCTTCGGTCTTCTTTATTCATTGTCCAGCTTTCATGTGCATTGGAGGCAACTGAAAACACCACAGCTTGGGTCAGCGCACCTTAGTCTTCAAGGTGACATCTTTGCTTTTCAACACTTTAAAGAGGTCTTTGGCAGCAGATTTGCCCAATGCAATGCATCTTTTGATTTCTTCACTGCTGCTTCCATGGGTGCTGATTGTGGATCCAAGTAAAATGAAATCCTTGACAACTTCAATCTTTTCCCCATTTATCATGATGTTGCTTATTGGCCCAGTTGTGAAGAATTTTGTTTTCTTTATGTTGACATGTAATCCATACTGAAGGCCGTGGTCTTTGATATTCATCAGTAAGTGCTTCAAGTCCTCTTCACTTTCAGCAAGCAAGGTTGTGTCATCTGCATAACCCAGGTTGTTAATGAGTCTTCCTCCAATCCTGATGCCCTGTTCTTCTTCACAGAGTCCAGCTTCTCAGATTATTTGCTCAGCATACAGACTGAATAGGTATGGTGAAAGGATACAAACCTGATGCACACCTTTTCTGACTTTAAACCACACAGTATCCCCTTGTTCTGTTTTAATGACTGCCTCTTGATCTATGTATAGGCTCCTCATTAGCACAATTAAGTGTTCTGGAATTCCCATTCTTCGCAATGTCATCCATAATTTGTTATGCCCCACACAGTCGAGTGCCTCTGCATAGTAAATAAAACACGGGTAAACATCTTTCTGCTATTCTCTGCTTTCAGCCAGGATCCATCTGACATCAGCAATGATATCCCTGGTTCCACTTCCTCTTCTGAATCTGGCTTGAATTTCTGGCAGTTGCCTGTTGACACACTGCTGCAGACACTTTTGAATGATCTTCAGCAAAATTTTACTTGTGTGTGATATTAATGATATTGTTCAGAAATTTCCACATTTGGTGGGATCAACTTTCTTGGGAATAGGCATAAATATAGATCTCTTACAGCTGGTTAGCCAGGTAGCTGTCTTCCAAATTTCTTGGCATAGACGAGTGAGTACTTCCAGTGCTGCATCTGTTTGCTGAAACATGTCAATTGGTATTCTGTCAATTCCTGGAGCCTTGTTTTTCACCAATGCCTTCAGTGCGGATTGGACTTCTTCCCTCAGTACCATTGGTTCCTGCTTATATGGTACTTCCTGAAATGGTTGAACGTTGACCAGTTCTTTTTCATATAGTGACTCTGTGTATTCCTTCCATCTTCTTTTGATACTTCCTTAGTCATTTAGTATTTTCCCAATAGTAATCCTTCAATATTGCAACTCGCGGCTTGAATTTTTCCTTCAGTTCTTTCAGCTTGAGAAATGCCAAGCATGCTCTTCCCTTTTGGTTTTCTGTCTCCAGGTCTTTGCACATGTCATTATAATACTTTACTTTGTCTTCTGGAGCTGTCCTTTGAAATCTTCTGTTCAACTCTTTTACTTCATCATTTCTTCCTTTTGTTTTAGCTACTCAATGTTCAAGAGCAAGTTTCAGAGTCTCTTCTGACATCCATTTTGGTCTTTTCTTTCTTTCCTGTCTTTTTAATGACCTCTTGCTTTCTTCACGTATAATGTCCTTGATGTCATTCCACAACTCATCTGGTCTTTGGTCATTAGTGTTCAATGTATCAAATCTATTCTTGAGATGGTCTCTAAATTCAGGTGGGATATGCTCAAGGTCGTACTTTGGCTCTCGTCGGCTTGTTCTGATTTTCTTCAGTTTCAACTTGAACTTGCATAGGAGCAATTGATGGTCTGTTCTGTTGTCAGCCCCTGGTCTTGTTCTGACTGACAATATTGAGCTTTTCCATTGTCTCTTCCCAAAGATGTAGTCAATTTGATTCCTGTGTATTCCATCTGGCGAGGTCCACATGTATAGTTGTTCTCTATGTTGGTGAAAAAAGGTATTTACAATGAAGAAGTCATTGCTCTTACAAAATTGTATCATGATTTCCGGCATCATTTCTATCACCAAGGCCATATTTTCCAACTACTGATCCTTCTTCTTCATTTCCAACTTTCTCATTCCGATCTCCAGTAATTATCAATGCATCCTGATTGCATGTTTGATCAATTTCAGACTGCAGAAGCTGGTAAAAATCTTCAGTTTCTTCATTTTTGACCTTAGTGGCTGGTGCATAAATTTGAATAATAGTCGTATTAACTGGTCTTCCTTGTAGGCATATGCATATTATCCTATCACTGACAGTGTTGTACTTCAGGATAGATCTTGAAATGCTCTTTTTGACAATGAATGCAACGCCATTCCTCTTCAAGTTGTCATTCCTGGCATGGTAGACCATATGATTGTCCAGTTCAAAATGACCAGTACCAGTCCATTTCAGCTCACTAATGCCTAGGATATTGATGTTTATGCATTCCATTTTATTTTTGACGACTTCCAATTTTCCTAGATTCATACTTCGTACATTTCACGTTCTGATTATTAATGGATGTTTGCAGTTGTTTCTTCTCATTTTGAGTCAGGCCACATCAGCAAAGGAAGGTCTTGAAAGCTTGACTCATCCATGTCATTAAGGTGGACTCTACTTTGAGGAGGCAGCTCCTCTCCAGTCATCTTTGGAGTGTCTTCCAACCTGAGGGGCTCATCTTCTGGCACTATATCAAACAATGTTCTGCTGCTATTCATAAGGTTTTCACTGGCTAAATCTTTTCAGAAGTAGACTGCCGGGTCCTTCTTTCTAGTCTGTCTTAGTCTGGAAGCTCAGCTGAAACATGTCCACCATGGGCGACCCTATTGGTATTTGAATACCGGTAGCACAGCTTCCAGCATCACAGCAACATGCAAGCCCCCACAGTACAACAAACTGACAGACACTTATTATATACTAGGTGTTTGACTACTGTCATGGATTGAATTATGTCCCTCAAAAAATGTGTGTATCAATTTGGCTGGACCATGATTCCCAGTATTGTGTGGCTGTCCTCCAATTTATGGTTGTAATTTTATGTTAAAGAGGATTGTGGTGGGATTGTAACACCCTTAGTAAGGTCACATCCTTGATCCAATTGTAAAGGAATTTTCCCTAGGGTGTGGTCTGCACCACCTTCTCACAAGAGATAAAAGGAAAGGGAAGCATGCAGAGAATGGGGGATCTCATAACACCAAGAAAGCAGTGCCAGGAGCAGAGCATGTCCTTTGGACCGGGATTCCTGTGCAGAGAAGCTCCTAGTCCAGGGGAAGATTGATGACAAGGACCTTCCTCCAGAGCCAACAGAGAGAGAAAGCCTTCCCCTGGAGCTAACATCCTAAATTTGGACTTCTAGCCCACTAGACTGTGAGAAAATAAATTTCTCTTTGGTAAAGCTATCCACTTGTGGTACTTCTGTTATAGCAGCACTAGATAACTAAGACTGAATTTGGTACCAAGACAGTGGGGTGCTGCTCTCTAAAAGATACCTAAAATGTGGAAGCAGTTTTGAAACTGTGAATGGATACAGGAGTGGCAGTGGCAGAGGACCAGCAGCAGCAGAGAACCTGCAGTGGTAGAGAAGCGGCAGCAACAGAACCAGGAGACCAGCGCCAGACAGCACTGAAGCCAAACCACGGAGAGGCAGCTGACTGCATGTGCACAGGAGGCTTCCTGGCTGAGCAGGGTGCTTCAAGACCCTTATCAGTGGGGCTACAGAGCTCTGGAACACTTGTCCCAGCAGGGCAGATGCAGGTGTGAGGGCTGAGGAGCCAAGAGGTCAGGAAACCAGGAAGCTGAAGCTGAAGAGACAAGGAACACAAGAAGCGGAGCTCCCTCAGTCTCTAAAGGTATGGCCAGGACATCTAGGGTTTCAAAGGGTGGAGCCATGGCCTCTGGTGTTTCTAAGGGTGGAGTTACCACTCAGATGGACTAGGAGAATGGTGTGCCTAAAGCCGAGGGAGCAGAGTTGCTGTCCTAGTGGGCCTGGAAGGCAGAACTGAAGCCCAGGGCCGAGGAGCCTCGTCTCGGAATCTGGTGAGCATAGGCAATAAATACTTAGGGTCTGGAGGGCAGGGCCATTGTGTAAATTGTCTCAGAGAACAGAAGATTATTTTCAAAGCCTTGAGTGCTAATGTAATGTGTTCTGCTGACTTGTTTGGTGCCTCTTATCCCTTCTTTTCCTCCAGTTTCTCCCATTTGTGGAAATGTCTAGCTTGTGCCTGTTCTGCCATTGTACTTTTGGAAACAGGTAACTTGTATTCTAGATTTCACAGATTAAGAGGAATTTTTGGATTTTAGACTTGGAGTTAAGACTTTTGCTATGATATGATGGGATGAGTATGTTTTGCATGTTGCAAGGATGTGATTTGGGTGGGTCAAAGGGTAGAATGTCATGGATTGAATTATGTCCCCCCAAAAACGTGTGCATCAATTTGGCTGGAGCATGATTCCCAGCATTGTGTGGTTGTCCTCCATTTTGTGATTGTAGTAATTCTAGCCTACTAGACTGCGAGAAAATAAATTTCTCTTTGTTAAAGCCCTCCACTTGTGGTATTTCTGTTATAGCAGCACTAGATAACTAAGACAACTACTAACCTAAAGGTTGTTGGTTTGAACCCACCCAGCAGTGGCTTGGAAGGAAGTCTTGGTGATCTGCTTATGTAAAAAGTTACAGCCATAAAGATTACCGATTGCTGTCATGTTGATTTCAATTCATAACGACCCTATAGGGCAGAAAACTGTCCCATTGGGTTTCCAAGGCTGTAAATCTTTATGGAAGCAGAAGACTAGAAAACCCTATGGAGCAGTTCTACTCTGTAATACATAGGATCTCCATGAGCCAGAATGGACTATAGTGCATTTTTTTTAATGGGATGCATACCATTATTATTCCTATTTAATATATCAGGCAACTGGGCCACAGAGTGTGAAGTAACTTGCCCAAGGCCACTCAGCTAGGCAGCCATGATTCAAACATGAGTAGTCTGGCTCCAGCATCTTTAATAATTAACCACTGTACTCTTCTTCCTCTTGAAAAGGATTGGTAATAGAAGCACCCTAAAAATGTAATAGAGAAGTATTTGGAGAAAGCAGGCTTGGTTTATACAAGGTTGAGGAATATAGTTGTTTTAAACCAAAACCCAAACCCATTGCCCTTGAGTGGATTCTGACTCATAGAAACTCTATGAGACAGAGTAGAACTGCCCAATTTGGTTTGCAAGGCTGTGAATCTTTATGGAAGGAGATTGCCACGTTTCTCCCACGAAACAGCTGGTAGCTACAAACAGCAGCCCAGCGCTTAACCACTGTACTGCCAGGGCTCCTTATCGTTGTTTTAGGGAAGGATATATCCCCAAACAGTTATAAGTAGTTGAACTTTTGAGTTTTGTTACTATTGTAAAGTAAAGCATAAGGAAACTGATTGATGCTGGATCCCTGAACTCTGTACAGACTACTGTTTCCAACTCTGCCAGGTAATCTCCTTATCCTCATGATATCTTGTCTATAATATCCGATACTGGAATCTTTAAGGTTGTGTGTCAACTTGGCTGATTTGGCAGTTATGATGGCAATTGTGTAATGATGTAATCACTTCCATGATGAGGTCTTCTATAATGTAACCACCACCATGATAAGATCTGCTATGAGTAGCCAATCAACTGAGAGGGAGTTTCCTTGGGGGTGTGGTCTGCATCCAATATACGTGGACTTCTTGGCAAAGTTTGCTGGCTTTTGCTCTGCTCTAGATCCTGCATTTGGCTTATCAGCATCTGACCTCCAGTTCTTGGGACTTGGGCCAGCAGCCTGCCATCTGACCCGTGGATCTTGGGTTCGTCAGCCCCTGCAGCTAATTAAGTCAGGAGAAGCCTCCAGTTTGACACCTGATCCATGGACTTGGGACTTGCCTGCCTCTACAACCGTGTGAGCCATTTCCTTGAGATAACTCTCTCTATATATATATATATATGTATATGTACATGTATATATATGTATACATGTATGCATATATGTTATATATTATATACTATATATATACACACACGTATATATCTACGTATACACTTCACTGGTTTTGCTTCTGTAGAGAACCCAGCCTAAGACAGGTACCTTACCAAAAACAGAGGCATCATCTTCTTTCCAGGATTAGTTTCTCTTCATTACTTCATTCTATTTATGGTTCTGTATTCTCCCGTTCATTTGGGCTTGAAATCTTGGCACTGTATAGGCACTTAACATTTGGTAAAGCTTAATAGACTCTCACGAAACTATTGTGAAAAGTCTGAATAAGCTGTCTGCTCTTCAGGTTTTCACGGAAAAGCGACTGTTAAGGATTACTTTCATGCCAACTGCAGAAAATAGTTTTAGGTGAAGGTAAAACCTGCTAAACCCTAATCGCTACCAGGTTTCCTGTGCGTTGACTGGATGTACTCCCGGACGCTTACCTACAAGGACTACAATTCCCGTCGTACACTGCGGCTTCCTCAACCTAAAACTACAGTTACGCTAGGCGACATTTTCGTCCGTACAGGCAGTGTATGTTCGAATAATAGTTTGTATCATCTTCTCTTTTGTCACGGTCTTAGTGGTAAAGTTTGGCTGGATAGAGTGCTTTGAATCTAGTTCTACGATACGGTATTTAAAATAAATCAATACTGTAACATATCACAGCTGATTTTTAATGTATTTCACGCTCCGCCTTCATTCTACTGCCGGTGCCCGCGAACGGGAAGTGACGTGTATCCGGTGTAATGGCGGCGCGGTGGAGTTCTAGGTACTTGCCATCTCCGTAGACACGCTGTAGGCAGGGAACTGGGGTTAGGGGTGGAAGTTTTCCTGAACGGGTGGGAAGTGAAAGGGGCTCAGGAGTGAGTGCGGGCCCGCTGGTCCAGCCGTGGGCGGTAACAGGGTGCGCGCTGGTCCCGGCGCGCCGTGCGCTGCCCCGCGAGGTGGGGGTGTGAGCGCGGGTCGGGCCGAGGAGTCCGAGCGGGTGGGGAAGGGGCGGTGGTGAGCTCGCTCCCCGCCTGCGCGGGTGGACTTAGTTTCCGCCTGAGGCTTTCGGGCTGTCTCCTCTCCTTTTGTTACTGTAATCCTGCAGTACAGCTGGTCCTCTCTTCCTTCGCGTACAGTGTGGTTCGGGCGCGGGGTACTTGGAGCCTGGAGTCAGTTGGGCTTCTCAAGGCCGGTTTCGTAGGGTCCGCGTCCTAGGGTCATGGGAGTGGGATTAGCAGACTGTAGTTGATTGAAATAGTGGAAGTAGCACTATTACGCTCATTTCCGTCTTAATATTCTTGTGGCTACTTGTTTTATTGTTTCATTTTCCTTCATTTGCCTCCTAAATACTAATATTTCTCAGTGTTTAGGCCGGGGGCTCGTCTCTTACGTATATTCTTCCTCTGTTATTTTCATCCTTTGATAACTGGAACTACATCCAATAAGGTGATGATAACTCCCAAATTTGGGTCTCAAGTGTCCACCTCCCTTCTGAGCTCCGGATCCAACAGTACCTTCTTGCATACAATGGTAATTTAAAAGTTAATTTCACTTGAGTGTAATTGCGGTAACCGCTTTAGTTACGCTTAACCCTCAAAGCAATTCTTTGAGGTTAGTGGAAAAGGAAACATTGAGAAAGGCTATTCCAGAGACAAGCTTTGGGGTGATTGAAAGCGCGATAAGAATTTCCTTTGCATATTTAGGTGTCCACAGTCTAGAAATAGCAGGTAGATAAGCAGACAAGCTTGGTCTTCAAAAAACCAGTTAACCTGCCTTTTACTTATCTGTATTTAGACTTGTCTTGGTTTAGTATTGCCTGTGAACTCAGGAGTTAGCTTCAGTTACCATCCTCCTACAGAAGAGCAACTTTAGAATTGGCATTAAAAGTGTGGTTTTGACCGTGGTAATGTCACTGCAGGCTGTGTCTGTAGGAGGAGGTAACTCCCTTGTGTTGAGTTGGTCAATGGACTAGTAAGCCAAAGGTTCTGGTCTTAGCCTGACACTTATTAGGTCTGTCACCTGGGGAAAGTCACCTTATGTCTCTCATCTCAGCTTCTTTATCTGAAAAATGCAGATAATAATAATATCTATCTCACTGAGTTGTTTTGAAGATGAAGGAAAATAATGCATATTAGGTACTAAGTACAGTGCCTGGTATATAGTGTTATCTCTTGCCCTCGACTCATAGCGACCTTACAGGACAGAGTAGAACTGCCTGTTCGGGTTTCCAAGACTGTATATCTTTACGGAAGCAGTCTTTCTCCCGAGGAGTGGCTGGTGGGTTTGAACCACAAACCTTTTGATTAGCAGCTGACCATTTAACCACTGTGCCACCAGAGCTCCTTTACATAGAGAGGCCCATATAATGTTAGCCATTATATTAAGGAGCCCTGGTGGCACAGTGGTCAAAGTTACTGACTGCTAACTGAAAGGTTGGCCTTTGGAAACCACCAGTGGCTCTGTGGGAGAAGGATGTGGCAGTCTGCTTCTGTAGAGATTCATAGCCTCAGAAACCCCATGGGGTTGCTATGAGCCGGAATTGATTCAACAGCAGTGGGTTTGGTTTTATTATTATCATTGCTGCTGTGCTGTTTGCTACTACTACTACCACTGTTCTACAGGTTGCCCTTCCGCTATTAAGTGCACAGGCACCTTTCTCAGCTCATCTGGCTGGGGCTGTGAGACTTTGTGGAAGAAAGGCCTGGTGATCTAATCCCAAAAAATCAGCCATTGAAAACCCTTTAGAGCACAGTTCTACTGTGACACACATGGGGTCGCCATAGGTTGGAGTTGACTCAACAGCAACTGGTTACTGGTTTTATTGGGACTCTGCTTTGCTCGTACTTGCTTTCCTATCAAAGGCGAAGAACCCTGATCTGATGCCTGGCCCAGTGGTTCTGAAAGTGGTCTTCTGAACCAACAGTATCAATACTTGTTAGCAGTGCATATTATTGGGCCCACCCCAGTCCTATTGAATCAGATACTAGAGGAATGGGAGCCCATCAGTCTGATTATTAATAAACCATTCAGGTGATTCTCATGCCTGTTTGAGAACCACATCCCCAAGAGACCTGGTTGTTGTTTTTTTTTCCCCCCCAGTTTTCTTTTTTTTATTGTGCTTTAGATGAAGGTTTATAGAACAAATTAGTTTCTCAGTAAACAATACTCATGTTCTGTGACACTGGTTGTCAACCCTGCGATGTGTCAGCACTGTCCCCTTTTCGAACTTGGGTTCCCTGTTTCCATTTGTCCAGCTTTCCTATCCCCTCCTGCCTTCTCATCCTTGTCCCTGGGCTAGTGTGCCCATTTAACTCATATACATGGTTGAGCTACATGTATTATTGTTTGTTTTATGGGCCTGTCTAAATCTTCGGCTGAAGGTGAACCTCAGGAGTGACTTCATACTGAGTTAAAAGGGTGTCCAAGGGTCATACTCTTGGGGCCTAGAGATCTGTTTTTGTCTGTGGTTTGTGTTTTGTCTTGTTTTCCAGAATCAGCTGCCACTTCCCTTTCACACTTTGGATAGTTTGGCTCCAAGCACTTGTGGAGTTAGACACTTCCTAGACTATAGGGTCGCTATGAGTCGGAATTGACTCGATGACAACTGGTTTGGTTTTTTTTTAGACTACTTGTCTTTTCCTAAACCAGCTTTCCTAACTGTCAGCTTTCCCACCTGCTGAATTGTTAGTGGTTAACTCCTCTCTGATGATTGTACGTTGCCAGGATACCTATAATGGCTTGAACCTAAGGCCACCTGAGAGGACAGAAGGGCATCAGGGTGTATACTAATGCCATAACTTGAACATTATTTTCTGTTTTTTGACCACGTGGATTTAGAGCTAGTTGAAGAAAGACGTAGTTATTGGTGATACAGCTGATCGCCTGATGACTTTGAGGACTCCCTTGTTGCATTTCTCTACTTTTCAGTTTGAGAGTCCTGGTATGGGAGGATGATGGAGCAGTAAGGCCTTTGGCATATTAGTTTCAACGAACTGTTAGACTTAACTAAATCTCTAGCCTAAATACTTTATCTCAGTATTTACGTATCCTAGGTAGACATTATGGAGACATATCAATATCTGCAAGAAAGTATAAGCTTTTCAAATAATTTTTTTCAAATTTAGTACATGAACCATGTAATTAGGAGAGGAAGCAGTGGATTAAAGTAAGTCTTGCTATTTGTAGCCTTGTTAGATATTAACAAATCTTTCCCAGTGGACAGATAACAAAAGGAAGGTATGGTCTGCCTTGGCCTGGAATATATAAAGGGATGGCGCCTGTGATTATAGAAAGGAGGCCTGGTGGTGCAGTGGTTAAGCGCTTGGCTGCTAACCAAAATGTTGGCCATTGAACCCTCCCAGCAGCTCCACAGGAGAAAGACCTGGTGATCTGCTTTTGTAAAGGTTACCACCTAGAAAACTGGGGGGCAGCTCTACTCTGTCACATGGGGTCACTATGAGTTGAAATTTACTCGACAGCAGCTAACAACAAAAACAACATGATGATTGTAGAATGAGGTAGCCAATGGAAGGGAGAGACCTAGTGGGAGACTCATACTTATCCTGTCTTTGAGCCTAACTCATTAATGTATCAAGCTAGACTAAATTCAGCACTTCCACCTGGAAAGTTACTCTGTGAGTCTTTCCCTGAATTTATTAGGACAATTTTATTTTCTCCCTGGACACACAAGTATGATAGGAGGTTTTGTTGTACAATTGTAGTTCTATGTTTCTAGAGACTATTTCTTTAATGAAGGCCAACCACTTCCAAATTGTTTTCTCTAAAACAATACAGTTCATTAAATAACTCTCTAAATAATCAGAAAGCACACTCTCAAAGCTGTGGTGTGAGTTGACAGAAACTATGTAGCCCGTATACTTGTTAGGCAAGCTTAGGAGCAAATTTGGAAAGGGGGGGGGGGGGGCAAAGTGGTATGAATGTGTGAAGGCCTACTGCATACTCAATAATTAGACTTTCTGTAAGTTAAATGAACTCCCTGCACCTTCAGGGCTCTATGACATCCTGCTGTGTTAGTAGAGGAGTTGGGATTTTCTTCATCTCACTTGTTAGGGATGTTTATTCAAGCTGCTCATTAAAGATGGATTTGGAATGGCACCTTATAGTGCTGTCTTGATGCAGTTGATGACAAACAGATTGTAATTCCAAGAAGTAGGAATTAATAGGTGGAACAAGACTATTGTGGTATTCCTTAGTAAAGAAGTTGTCAAAATACAGGGAGTTTTATGGTAGAAGAAATGTTGTTAGGTGCCACTGAGTCGGTTCTGACTCATAGTGACCCTGTGTACAACAGAACAAAACACTGCCCACTCCTGCACCATCCTCACAATCGTTGCTGTGTTGAGCCCATTGCTGCAGTCACTACGTCAGTTGTCAGTCCATCTTGTTGAGGGTCTTCCTCTTTCTTGCTGACCCTCTACCAAGTGTGGTGTCCTTCTCCAGTGACTGGTCTCTCGGGGGAGAAATAGAACCAGTTTTAGAATTCAGTCTCATATGTTCCATCCCATATCTACTCAATCCTCCACATACACCCTGTGCTCTACTCAACAAACAACTCAAAGTTTCTGAAATTTTCTTGCATCTTTTGAGTCTTTACACAGCTGATCTCATTGCCTGAATGTGCCCTTTTTTCTATATGGACAATTTCTACTTGTCTTTCAATACTAACTTCTTTCTGTATATCCCAGGCCCACTTACCTGTGCTTTTCTTTTTTGTACTACTGTGTTTATTGTTATATTACCTGAGCACTTAAGGTTATCTTCTCTACCAGACTGTGGACTCCCTGAGGATATGGACTTTCAGTTTTTAGTCCTTGATGCTTTGTGTTCTGCTTAACATATACATCAGCCTACTTTTAGCCATAGTCCTTTAGCCCGCTATTCTCAATTTTTACCAAAAAATAGGGCTTAAGGTAAAAAACAGGGCTTAAGGTAAAAAATAGTGGAAAGACCATGAACATGCTTCTCTTTCACATTTTCTCTGTGTTTTTCTAGATCCCTTCTTAATTAAGTATTGTGGTTCCAGCCTCATCATTTTTTGCCCTATTTCCCTGTTTATACAAAAATTTTTAATTTTGATTACCTCACAAAGACTCATGCATAAATACAAACTTTAACAGAAAATTAAAAAGAAAGCATTTGTTGAAGCTCTAGTACTTCTAAAATATTATTATGTACTACAGGGTGTTCATTAAATAAGTAGAATAGTGAGGGTTATAGTATTAATTTCAAATTTAAGATTTGATTTCTTCTCTGTTATCGTGAAAATGGATATAATCATTTGACCAAGAAAAACCATAATGATAGTCTTTGTTCAGTGAATGAGATTCTGCGGTTACTGAGGAAAGTTAAATTCTATTGCTTGACAGCTGAGCCATGTACCAAGGGATGCATTGGGAAACTGAGGCAAGAAAAGGAAGGCTTAAGAGGATATAAGGACAAGTGATTGAGGCGGTAGTACAGAAGGGATATACCTTAGAATTTTTTTTTTTTTTAAATTCAGTAACTTGAGGAACTGCTCCTGAGTAACTCTTTTCTATTAAAGAATAACTTAAGGAGACAAATGGTTGATAAGTAGGCATAGAGACAAATTTTCTATTTTAAAAGGTTTTCAAAAAAGCAAGATTTCCTTTGTGTGCTGCAGTGAATAGCTTAATATGGCCCTTCTAGCCCTAGTCTTAACTCCCACCAAATAACTGGGTGGGGCTTTGCATATGAGGTACTTGTGGTCCACCAAGGGGATTGGATAGCTTGCTAATAATGTAAATAAGGGGCATGGCAGCCTCGTAGGTGTGGGACCATGCAAATAAGGCATATGAAACCCTAACAAAGGGGTTGGTCAGTTTTGCCATCCTGCTAGGCTTAAAGGGAGATGCAGGGAAAGAGACAGGAGCTGTAACCCAGAAGACTGAGCGGTAGCAGAACTAGGACAGAGAGGGAGAGCTGTATGTAGCACCTGAGATGAAAAGAAGAAGCAGCAGTGGCAGCAGAACCAGAAGACGGCACAGTGGGCCTCCCAGCCCACAGAACTAGAGCTGAGTGCCTTCTGGCCGAGGCTTTCTGGCAGAGTGGGGTGCCTCGGGACACTTATTGGCAGAGCTAACAGAGCTTTATAATACTTGCTAGAGCAGGGCAGAGGCCAGGCCAAGGGGCTGATGGCCAGAGAGAGACCTGACTGTGGCATGGTGGCGAAGAGGCTGTCCTGACCAAGAAACTGTATCCTGAGTGTTCCTAAACCTGAACTGCAATCTGTTACTTTCCTAGTAAACCCCGTAAGTGTGAGTATGGTCTGTGAGTTCTGTGTGGCCATGGCAATGAATTATCAAACCTAGCAGAGAAGTAGAGAGTGCCATGGGAGGGAAGGTTGGTATCCAAATTGGTAAAAAGGCTGCAGGGTGAAGGCATATCGGACCCCTGCCTCATGGGAATCAACCTTGGGCTGTTGATTACAATGATGATTCTCCTTCCCTCTTGTCATCTTAGATGAGAAGAATGCTGCTGCCACACCATTTTTGCAGTTGGTATCAGGAGCAGAATTTGTTGCAATGGCTCCAGACTCATGGAAGCATGGGGCTTTGTAAGAGAAAGAATGAGGGGGCATGGGAAGTGAAACTTTTGATTCTTATTTGGTTACTTTGGTGGTTATCTGTAATGGCTGAAAGGAAAAATAGAGCTATTATGCTGCAACTGAGAAAGAAGAGCTGCATCTGGAATGGCTTGGAGCAAAAGCCAGGCCCGATAAGCAAGATGATTGATAGGGGGCCAGGGTCTGCTGGTTCCATCCAGCCAGAGGCCTGAGGTCATACGCATATGAATGGGAAGACAGTCAAGATGTGGAGAAGAGAAGATGAAACTGGAATGTTTTAGAAAGGGTTTGTGTGTTTGTTTGAGTGTACTATGGCTATTGAATGTTTCTCCTACCTAGCATTGTAAAGCATACCAGGTATATGATACAAATGAATACCATATATTATAGATAACCTTGATGGCGTAGTGGTCAGGAGCTATGGCTGCTAACCAAAAGGTTGGTAGTTCAAATCCACCAGACACTCCTTGGAAACCCTATGGGACAGTTCTACTCTGCCGTACAGGGTCGCCATGAGTTGGAATCAACTCAATGGCAGTGGGTTTTTTTGTTTTTTTTTTTTTTTTAAGTAGATAACAGAGAGCTGTAACTCTGCCTTCAGCCAATACTTGATTGGATATGCTAAAAAAGGAGCTAGAATTTGCCTGAAAGAAGCAGGCTGTTAGCTTGTGTGCAGTAGCCTGTGTATGGACCGCTGGTGGCACAGTGGTTAAGAGCTTGGCTGCTAACCAAAAGATTAGCAGTTCGAATCCACCAGCTGCTCCTTGGCAACCCTGTGGGGCAAAAGTAGAAATCTACAGAAAAGGATTTGTTGGGTTTTTTTTTTTTTTTTTTTTTTTTTTTTTCCCAGCCTTGTGTAGAGTACTGGGCCTTAGGTCCAAAACCTGAGTCCATCCAGGGATTTTGCATTTGAAAAGACATATAGACCTACCTAGAACTGCTGAGAGAACAAAAGATTTCCATTTGAAGGAAGGACCTGGAGAAAAAATATTGACCTTTTTGCGTTTTGAATTTTGAGCAAGCAAGTGGTTTCCCTTTGGGTGCATTGAGGCAGGAAAAGTCAGTGCCCATCAGAAGAACCCCCTTCCAGTACTGGAAGTTAAAGGGAGTCTACTAGTAGACAGCCTGGTATACTTACCTATGGTGACAACTTGGATCCGCTCATGATTGGAAGTAGGGGAGGTGCAGCAATGTGAGGAAAAAGAAACTACCACTTGGTAAGCTTTATAGCTTTATAATATCTTAAAGGAAGAGCTGGCTTGAGGTGAGGAGGAAAAGATGAGTTCCAATTTAGACTTTCTTGGTTAGGAAGGCTTTCGGACATCCAAATGGAGGTTTCCAGTAGACAGTTGGACATAAGGATTTGGAACTCTGTAAGATTAGGCTGGAGATAAAAAAGTCATTCTCATCTGTGCTAGTTGAAGCTATGGGGATGGAGATGGTCTTCCAGAGAGAATATGAAGATAGAAAAGATAAGAGCTATTTATTAATCCATTTAACAAATATGTATTGAGAATCTTCTGTGTTATGAATACAACAATGAACAAACAGAAATTCCTGACTGAAGACTGAACTCTGAGGTATAGTAAATATTAAAGGGGTAGACAGAGGAAAGAGACAGGAAGAAAACCAGATGATTGTGGTGTTCTTGTCAGTCAAGAGAAGTAAGAACTTCAAGGAGGAGGGAGTTATTACCAAATGCTAGAGTAGTGCTGGATAGAAGAAGGAAGTGGCCCCTTCATTTAGCAACACCAAACCCAACCCAACCTGTTGCCTTCGATTCTGACTCATAGCGACCCTATAGGAAAGAGTTGAACTGTCTCATAGGGTTTCCAAGGACCAGCTGGTGGGTTCAAAGTGCCATCCTTTTGGTTAGCAGCCTGAACTCTTAAACACTGTGCCACCAGGGCTCCAGATTTAGCAACAAGTAGGTCAGAATTGGAGATACCATGTGTAGACTCATCTGTGAAAACATCTTGGCTGTGTAGGGAAAGAGAATGGAGTTAGAGGGGGAACAGGATAAAAGGAATTTGCCCCATAAATGTCATAATTTATTTTTAAATGAATCAGTAAAGAAGTTTAACATGTAGAATTTTACTTTAAAACAAACTCAAAAGGAAGTCAATACTGTAAATCAAGAGATAACTGAACAAAATTTTGAAACAACTATAGAGAAATACCTCCTCTCATAGAGCCTACATTTTCATCAAAGAGCACATTAGGGGATCTTCCTAATACTAAAACCAAACCAAACCTGTTGCCATTGGGTCAATTCCGACTCATAGTGACCCTTTAGAGTAGACCTGCCCCATAGAGTTTCCAAGGAGCGCCTGGTGGATTCAAACTGCCAACCTCTTGGTTAGCAGCCGCAGCTCTTACCCGCTACACCACCAGGGTTTCCTCCTAATACTAATAAACCAAAAAAAAAAAAAACCCATTGCCGTGGGCTGTGGATTCGATTCCGATGACTCATAGTGACCCTGTAGGACAAAGTAGAACCGCCCCATACGGTTTGGCGCAGTGGTTAAGAGCTACGGCAGTTTGAATCCACCAGCTGCTCCTAGGAAACCCTGTGGGGCAGTTCTGCTCCGTCCTGTGGGGTCTCTAAGAGTCAGGACGGCAGTGAGTTTTGGTTTGGAATCTTTTATGGAAACAGACTACCTGTCACATCTTTCTCCCAGGAGTGGCTGATGGATTCATACCTTTGTGTTAGCAGCCGAGCACTTAAACATTGCTCCACCAGAGCTCCGTAATACCAGTAAAAGAATTTAAAAAATTTTTTAATAGTGTAGCCAAATGATTGTATCACTTACTTGTTGATTTCTTTGGTTGCTTAAATACAGACCAATATGACTGCCTTCATGATATAGGAATTAACGGGGCATACCTCCTCCCAATTTATAATGGATAGTTTTTAGTATACATATTGGTGTCAGTGAATTCATTGCTGTGTATATTCTCAACAACAACAACAAAATAAATAGAATTTTTTAAAAAATGATAAGACTTTAGATTTTGTCATTTTTTTACTCATCCAAGTCTTATTGTCTTAAGGTCTTTCAAAATTGGGGCTATCTTCCCTGCACAAAGAATCAAGACAAAGGTTTCCATATTGTACTTAATTCCTTATCACTTTAAAAAACCCAGACAATATTCAGGTACTATCTCCACAGCTTTCAGCCCTGTACTTGAACAAAGGAATCTTCAGTCATTCAAATGGTTCTGAGTCAGAAAGCATGCCTGATATATACGATGATTAGGAACAAGGAAGGGAGTACAGGTCTGCAGTTCTTTATTTTAATTCTTGAAATCAGAACTGTTCTGATATTTTGAAATTTTCATATTTTAGAGAAGATATACAGTACATATACTGTTTATTAAGTAAACTCCTATTAGGGTCTGGGACAACACCTTCTAGTGAAGTGTAGTACTCTTTCTGCAGTGCGTAGTATGGAGAATCACATTGAAGTCTTGAGTCAGTGACGTGAAATAAGTTTGCCACAAGCTAAAAAAAAAAAAAAAAAAAACTTTGTATTTTCAGAGCATTTCAAATTTCAGAACTGCAGATAAGTGATTGTGGACCTGTATCTGGTGACTTTCCAGACAGGAACAGAAGTATTCTGACTGTTTTATTTTCTTGAAATTGTGGACCTATGATGAAATCAGAGTACATCATTTTCCTTATGTGGAATGTCGTAGGACAAGTTTCTCACTAACATATATTTAAAAAAAAAAAAGAAAGCAAGTGGTTTTACTAAACAAAGGAGTTTTCCTTCAGTACAGATAATGGAAAGGACACAGCCACCTTGTCATATATTGATCAAGAACAGTGGCCAATCTCATCTGTTCCTGAGAAGGAAAATCATTATTTGGAAAGGGTAGGGGCTTGGCCCCTGTTTGGGGATTTTTCTGAGGATCTCCCCCACCCTACATTACATTTTTACATTTAGAACAGATTTAAACCAGTTTTTAGGTTTGAATGTTGTTTAATATTACCATTTTCCCTATTGGGCAACTAGGGTTTTTTTTTTTTTTTTTAAGCCTTTATAATATTTGAAATTTCACCAAGCATGCTGTTACTCTTTAGAATGCAGAAGAGCAAGCCAAAGAGAATCTACTTTGGTGACTCCCTGTTCTTCTTCAACGATTTTATAATGTTGTTTCCATGAGTTCCTCTAACATTGGATGAGGACCCCTGAGGCTCAATAGTAGAAGTGTTATGCTCCTGAAATAATCTAGAAAGCAGTACGTTTCAGCCGTTAGTTGAGTATTTTCTCATTTTCTAAATTTTTGAGATAATTGCAGAATTTACAGTTTCATAGCTTCCGGTTAACAATCTAAAGTGTTCCTTTTAAATGCTATTAAATGTTTTGCTTTTCAGTGCTTGCAGAAACTAAGAGAGACTGGAAAATCGTCATCATTTTTAAACTAGTGGTCCCATGAGTGCTGCAACATCTCCTCATTATAAGATATCCTTCTTGCTTGGGAGAGCAGCTGTGGTTTTGCTGAGTTGCTTACTTGTGACAAGGGAAAAAAATGTAATAATTCATCATAAGATCCACCAAGTGACGCTAAAAGCAGCAGCAAGAGCTATAAACTCTAGATGAATTGCTCTCATCGCAGGAATTTCCAGTTAGTCTCAGTATCAGACATACACATATCGAACTCTCAGAATTTCCCTACAGGCATATTCTGTATAAATCTGGACAATGATAGTACTTTATGCATTTTTTTCTAGAACTACAGTAGCAGTGTACAGTGTTGTCAGTGTCACACTCGTTTTGGAGCATGGACATGTAATCGATTGTACTTGATTGTGAGGAAGTTATTTGGCAGTGAAGATTGAAAGATAAAAAGGGGGAAGATGACACTGTTGAGAAATAAAGCTCATTAAATTTAAATAGTAGCATAACTTGAAACAAAATACATAGTAATTTGTGCTTTTATTTTTAATGTGTAAGTAGGTTGGGAAGGGAAAATGGGGTTAAGAGGGAAAAACGAACGAAAATGCTTAATCTAAAACAGGTGATTTATTTGCGCATCTTGTGTCTGATTACGGTGAGGTCTAGATATGGTGATTAAAAGGAATCCTTAAAATTACTGTTACGCATGTTTGAAAAGAAGTGCTGCATTATATTAACATCCACATCTTTACTGTCCGGAACTTTGGAGGAATCGAGCAGTTTAGGATAGGAAAATTTCAATATTAGAGACCGTACCTGCTTACGTTTTATAATTTACTAATTTGACATCAGTTTATTAATGTTGACGTTTTCATTGGCATGCAGCGTCAGATGATTTTGGCATCAGATAAATCTGGCTTCAGATTTTAGCTCTACCATTGACTAACTGTAACCTTGGATAGATTGCTTCAGCTCTCTGCATCTCAGTTCTCACATTGAAAAAATAAGGCTAAAAAAATCACTAAAGCATAGTAATCAGGAGGATTGAATAAGGCTATATAAATGAAGTGCGTAGCATAGTGTTTTTGCGGCTATAATAATTTATCATTTATTATTGTTCTTGTTATCTTACTTAAATTACATATTTGTCACTTCAAAAACAAAAATACGGTTTATCTCTGGCTATCTCAGGAACATGATTTTTAATTGGCTGTGAAATCTATTAGAGTAGATGGTAAGTTAGTTTGTTGTAGTGCTACTGTATACATTGACAGTCCTGTTTGCTGGCTTTTGAACAATAATTAAACAGCAATTTCACAATCTTACTGGATTAGAGAGTGTTCTCTTCCATTATTTTATACCCTATGCTGAGATAGGAACTTTAGCCCACCTCTGTTTTAAGAAGACTGGGTAGAGAATATTAGTCAGTTGAGTTACTGCTGAATTCAAATTAACATGGGGTTTTACTGTGTAAACAAATTCCTTTTTAGAGTAGGGCAAATTGTTGAAATCAGAATCTAAAAAGACGCATACATTACATTTGTTGTTGTATCTCTTAAGTGTCTTTTAGTCAACAGCAGCAGCTGTCCTCTTTCTTTTGTTTTTAATTCCCTGTGCCATTGAATCATCCAAGAAACCGGGTCATTTGTCTTGTATGTTAAAGCCCACCAACCAGAGATCCTCGGTGATATACCAGTAGTCAAAGTTAAGTTTATTAACTTGCTGCAGGAAGGGAGAAAGCACACTATGGGGAATTGTGGGTATATTAATGGGAATTAGGGAAAGATATTTATTACAGAGTTTGCAGGGCTAGAGGGAGACACAGGAAGGTCTTGGCAGGGATTAGGCAGAATTTGTATAATAGGGAGTTCCTGAAGCAGTCAGGAATGTCTTTAGAACAGTTTTGTCACCTCACTTTGGAACAGATGGATCTGAACATATTAGAAGTAAGAATTTGAACTTAGAAAATCCATGATGTATACCATGGTTTGGACTGGCATAATTTATCTGTTTTGCAGGTTAGTGGAATTCATTTTACAAGTTGTGGTTTTTGTTTCAATTGTCAGTTCTTCCCCCATAGCTGCCATCAGGGCCGTTTTTAATTTTATGAGTACTCCCTTCTGTTTACTCAGCCTGAGCTGAAGGATGGACCATTATCTTCTGGAGATGTAATCACTCCATATCTGCACTGTTGTTCAGCGGGTCATGATAGTGTATCAGGTTTATGATGGTGGTAGTCTTTATATGTAGTACCAGGCTTTCTTGTTCTTTATATTGAATGAGCCCATGTTGAGTCATTTGATATCACAGCTGCTGCACAGCAGTATTTTAAGACTCTGGTGGTCACACATTTGGCCATTGTGCATAGATAAACTCTGGGATGAGGGTTATCATATTATCTGTTATTTATCATGATTGTCATGGATTGATTTGTGTCCCCCAAAAATATGTGTCAGCTTGGTTAGGCCATGATTCCCAGTGTTGTGTATTTGTCCTCCATTTTGTGATTGTAATTTTATGTTAAAAAGGATTAGGGTGGGGTTTTAATGCCCTTATTAAGGTCACATCCCTGATCCAATGTAAAGGGAGTTTCCCTGGGGTGTGTCCTGTGCCACCTTTTATCTTACAAGAGATAAAATGAAAGGGAAGTGTGCAGAGAGGGGGTGACCTCATACCACCAAGGAAACAGTGCCAGGAGCAGAGCACAACCTTTGGATCCAGGGTTCCTGTGCAGAGAAGCTCCTAGTCCAGGGGCAGGTTGATGACAAGGACCTTCCTCCAGAGCCAACAGAGAAAACTTTCCCCTGGAGCTGACGCCCTGAATTTGGACTTCTAGATTGTGAGATAATAAATTTCTCTTTGTTGAAGCTATCCACTTCTGGTATTTCTGTTATAGCAGCACTAGATGACTAAGACAATGATCTATAATTAATCTTTTTTATAAGATAACCAGGTGGCTTTTACCATTAATTTGGATATGGATTAGTCAACTTTGCTAGTATCTGAAGAATTAGTCCCGTATATGGGGATTGTCAAGGATAAGGATTTTGGGAGTACCATGACTTAAGGCAGGAGTGTATACTAATCATTTAGAATTGTGCTGTTCAGTATGGTAACCATTAGCCATATGTGGCTAGTTAAATTTTTTTTATTACTATTTTATTATATTTTTGGTGAAAGTTTACACAGCAAATTAGGTTTCCATTTGAAACATTTATTGTCATTATGTTTTATTTACATGTTAGTCTAGGAAGGCTGAACTTCTCGTTCGATGTGGGTTTTTTCTCTCAGATTTTCATTTTTTGTATTCATTTTAAAGATGATAAAAACATTTTGTAAACATATTCTGGCATCTGAATGACTCCATCTTAGTGCTTGAATATGTGTTTGTGATCATGTTGCAATAGGTATTACTTCAATTACCAAGAAAGGTGTGGCAGTCTGCTCCTATAAAAATTTACAGCCTTGGAAACTCTGCAGGGCAGTTCTGCTCTGTCTTACAGGGTCTGTATGAGTCAGAATTGACTTGACGGCAATGGGTTTGGTTCTTGGAATGAGAAAACAAGTGTCCCTTTCCATAATACGTGTATGAAGTATTTCTGCCAAGTGAGGAACAAATGAGGTTATAGCATGTGTAAAAAAACATTGCAGTAGTTTGGATAAAGAATAGTAGTGGAAAATTTAACACTCACGTAGTATAGGTGTCTTAAACTCAGAAGAACCTCTGCTGTGGCAGTCAGTGCATTCATTATAAAGGAGATTTTTTTTTTTCCTGTAAACTGTGCCCATAATTTCTCAGTTTTTAAAAACACTAATGTAGATATTCTTTTCTACTTGCATCTACCAGCTTCTTACCAATAAGTGAGTCTGTGTTAATAAAATTGGAATTTATCTGTCCCTTTGCAATTGATTTATTGCTAAGTTTTTCCTTATTAAGTAACTAGGCTATAGAGCATATGCTGTAAGTTGGCCCATGACTTAAAAAAAAATCAAGAACCAGATTTCTCATCCAGAGGTGGGAGCTGAGAAGACTTGAGGGGAGAGTTGGGAATTTCCTCGGCAATGCTTTCATAAAATAAGTATGCCGCGGCCTGCCTTTCACCTCCACGTGTGTCTTCTGATTTAATACGTCAGAAGTGGCCCCAACGTATTGTACGTGTTTTCAGAATTCAGATTGGTTTTAACACAGACAGTTACTTAAGGAATTAGTTTTACACTGTGAACTAATGATCTGAAACTGGCATGTAGAAAAACAGCCAAACCAGCCACTTTGCTTGAGTGTCTTGTTGCTTTGCTTGTGGTTATAGATTTCCCTCTTATAACTAGAATGTAAACTTTATATGGGCAGGGTTTGTTAGGCTTGCCCATGGCTATCTACTTCTCTTTCCCCATTGAAACAATTCTTTTTTGTAATTTGACTTTTGGTAACACAGGTTTGTTAAGGTATTTCTTCATTATATCAACACAGACTAAGGTAGGGAGATGTGCCTCTTCTCTCCCCCTTACTACCACAGAGACTGATTTTATGAATTGTTCTTCATAATTTATTCTCAATTGTTTATCTGAGTTGTAGCATCCAACAGGAAAAGTTGCTTTCAAACTGAGTTCAAACACTGAAACTAATTCAAACAAAAATACTATAGTTGTTGACATGATAAGAGTCCTAGACAGACTGGTCTGTTACATGGCTGTTAGTGTTTAGGGTCAGAGCAACTCTTTTAAAAACAAACGAACAAACAAAAAGGTTTTGGGCCAACCTGCCAGCCAAAAACAAGCCTGAATGTAGTACTGTATTGGCCCCTTATATAAAGTTAGACACATTGGCAACTGCAGATACATAAGCCATGGTGTGCTTTAGATGGCAATTATTTCATAGATTGATAAGTTTGTAAAGAATCTTGTGTATATTGCTTTTACTAACCTTGAAACCATGCTACCAATTGTAATAGAAACTTTTCTTGACTTAATGATTTGTGTGCATCCCCATCTGCATTAAAATGACAGCAGCTCTACATAGCTTTATAGTGTGTCAGGGCTGTTTGTGTATTACGTATCTAACTTGTGGACTAGTGAAAGAAACACTTAACTGGGTGTCATTACACTAGATTTCTAGTTATAGGTTCACAACTAACTGGTATCATAACTTAAAACTTCGAAATGACTTATCTGATCTTCAGTGTTCTCATTTTTAAAAAGAAAGAATTGGACCAGATAACATATAATGCCCTTTCTAGCACTCAGAATAAAAAATTTTTTCCGAATTTTATTCATTTATTTTGGTAATGTATACAAGTCTTTCTCTGTATTCTCTCCCATCTTCTCATCCTTTTACATTTTTCCATTTCATTTATTTTTGTGATTTCGTTATTTTATACTATAAGCCATTTAGATATGTGATTCCAGTAAAATGCTTGAATGGCAGTTCTATGCAAACGTAACTGTTGATTCAGAATTTAGCAAAACTTAACTAAAACTCACTTTACAGTTGGGTATTGAAAGATATTTTAGCATTTAACTTTGATGACTAGGCTTACTGTGAGCCAAGTACTTAATTCTCTAATGTGAATATATCTGAAGCTTTGTGCTTTTGATAGATAAAATTGAGTCATAATCATTTTAGTTTAGCACTTTTTATTTTCGTGTAAAGTACATTTGTCTATGAATAATCATTATTGCAAGAATATTGGCTATTTCACTCTTAGTTTATATAGAAACACTGGATATGTTGCACTCAGTTTATGGATAACTTCTCGTATATAATTCTCAGTTCATTTGTTTTTTTAAAATATGATAGCTATTTCATGATGTAGCTATAGGGCTCCTTCACTGAAACATTTTGAATAAAGGTGTTGGACATCTATTTTTAAATTGATTTTTGTTCCTCTCAGTCCGTAGAGTAAAATATTTTATGGTGCTTGATAAGCCCTTGTTACCATTTACTCTGTTGTTCATGGTTTCTTTTTATTAATATGTGTTAGGTATACATTGTTATGTGAAACTGTTTAAGGGTTTATTGATTTTTTTTTTGATTAAATTATTGCTTATATCTTTGCTTATTGGTTAAGAGATATAAAATAGTCAAATGTCTAGTGTGTTGAAATAATGTGTCATTATTTCACATACATTTTTATCATCATTAACAAAGCTTTCTTGGTGTGTTTTATAGGTGACGATTGCAGACAGAAAAAATAAACTTTCAAGAGATTCAGACCACTGGGTACTTGTTGCTTGGAACAACTTAAGGAGTGTTTGATTTATTGGGTCAGTTGGCAACAGAAAATGAAAAGTAGTGTGGCACAGATAAAAGTAAGTGTTTGAATCTTATAATAGACAAAGTAAACTTAACAGTCAATTACCTAATCTGTAGACAAAAATACATTTATATAATTATACCATTTGAACCATACGATAGAGATTATACACACATTTACTTAACTGACACAATTTCAAATGTAGATACTTGGCCAGATGGAAGTAATAGTGTGCAAGAGGGCAGTTGAAAGAGCATGCAGGGTGTGTGTGTGTGCATGCATGCATCAGTGCCTCCTCAAATCAAGAAAGTACATGAGAGTGAGCACATGCAAAAGATAAGTAAATAACAAATAGTGGCGGCAGTTCTACCATTTTTCTCAAAAAGCCTACTCTTCTGAATGATAATGTATTGGAAGACAGGGATCTCCTCCCTCAGTTGGTCTCATTTTCCATGTTTGTCATAGTGGAGCATCTTATTTGCATATTTTAGATTCATAGAAGAGCTTTTTATTCTGTGACGTACTTTAGACGTTATCCAGTCAACATATATTTATTGACTTCTTACTATGTCCCAGTTGCTGTTATTGGTACTTTGGGTAAAATGGGAACAAAACAGACATCTTTGCTCTCATGGATTTTACGTCCTAGTGGAGAAAGACAAAATAAACTATAAACTTAATATATAAGTAATTCGTATAGTAAATTAGAATGTTAAGTGCCGGACTTGTGCTATGGAGAAAAAAAATAGAATAGGGTAAGGAGGGTCAGAAGTGTTTGGGGTTGCAGCATTCATTAAGGAGGTGAGTATAAGCCCCATTGAAAAGGTAGCCATTTGGACAAAGACAAAAGGGGTGAAGGAGTTAGCCATGTAGCCATCTGGGGGAAGAGTATGCCAGGCAGAGGGAACAGCAAGTGCAAAGGCCTAGAGTCAAGTGTGGCTGGAGCAGGTTATAAGAAACAGAGAATAGTAGAAGATGAGGTCAGAGCAGTAACAGGGACCATGACCCCATCTGATTTCAAAACTATTCTTCTGCCCGTGAGTGAACTTAGCTGGAGAGCAAACCATTCCATTTCCTGTTCTTTTCAACAGCAAGGATCTACAAATCAGCCCCATCCCTTTTTTCTCGTATGTCATTTCCTGAGTCTTGAAGTCAGTAAAGGGGAAGGTATATTTTTATTTGACTATAAATATAACCATTCCTCCCTCCCTCTCCTCCACCATCTTTCCCCCACTAAACCACTTTCTTCTTTAAGGAGAACTAGTAGACCGTGAGCTCCTTGACAGCAGGCACCAAGTGCATGGCCTGGCATGTAGTTAGTGCTTAATAGACTGAAGGGGTAGACCTGTAGACTAAGGTAGATCTGTTGCCATCTTTACTAACTTCTATTGTCAGGTGGATATCCAGCCTCTGCTTGTATGTCTCCATTAGAGGGTGCTCACTATTTCCTAAGGTAGCCCCATCCGTCAGTAGATACCTTCATATATTGTTCTAAAATCTGCCTCTTTGGAACTTATACTCATTAGTCCAATGAGTATAAATAAACAGTTACTTATCCAGGGCCTAGTAGTTGTCAGACTCTGTTAGGAGCTGGGCACATAGAGAAAAAGGAGACCTTGTGTGGAAATGACTCTCAGCTAAACCATGTTAGACAAGCGCTCAGATATTTAGGCTGATACCTTTTACACAGAAAAAGAAATGTTTAGTCTTTCTCAGAATCTTCTTCCTGTTAGCCACAAGCAGGTCCACTAGCTGGGTTCAGGCCTGTTCTGACTTCATGTGAAGTTCAGATCTTCCCATGATGTTCTAAGGACACATATGTTAGGATCATGAGGATTCAATTGAGGATCCTGCTCTTTTTTTCCTTGAGCCTTACTGTAGCTTCCTTAGCTAGCTAGAAGCAAGCTCCCTACCTCTTCTAGTCCCTTCTCTGCCTTGCTGTTGGAGACTTGTTCGCTGAGCCTAGTGAATACTGAAAGCCTTCTGGACTCAGGCTTCCTGGTCTACTCACCTTTTCACATTGCTCTCTTGGCTGCATACTCCCTACGTAGACTACCTGCATAGGTTAATCTAGTTAATGTATACTATTCACATGTATCCTATACCTGATGTTGTATGTGCAAAGCCATATTTGTTTTGCTTAATGAACAATTCAGAGAATTTTTCAAGGTAATTTTGACTATATATTCAACTATTGCACTCTAAACTCTGTGGTAAGGGAAATAAAGAGATTAAGGTTATTAATATTTAGATTACACCCCAAAATGACTTTTAACTTAGTGAGAGCCTATTCATCGACCAAAGCTCATTTTAAGTACCCAGAGTTATCCCTTAGTATCCTATGTCATACTGATTTTTCCCTACTTGAGATCTCCTGTTAACACTTATTATCTGTGCCAGACATTTGTTACTTGATCGTATTTAACAAAATCCTTCCAATTCATGACTTCAGTATTTTTGATTTCTCCCCCTTGCTCAGAACAGATGTTGCGGAGATGTGTTAAAAATCATTAACACAGAGTTGAGGTCTTCTTTTTAATGTAATCAAAATAATTGCGTTGCCTTGTAAAAGAAAAAGTAGACAGTACGGTTTTATTGTTCTCGCTCTCTCTTTTGGGACACATAATTTGATATCTTTAGTTGTGGGAATCTTTAAAACTGTCTGTCTCCTACACAAACATCAGTTTTTGGGGGGTCCCTCTATTTGTACTGTTTGTAAGACATAGGCCTTCCTATGTATGTCTTACAGTAGTCAGTAAACACTATGATTTTATGTCACCAGTTTCAGTTAAATCTTGTACTCCATATCTGGCTTAGGATCTTGACGTCAAGTTTTATGTAACCCTGCGTCATATGTATTGAACACTTCTGCTTCATTGTGTTGCTAAGTGCAATAATTTTAAAAGCTTTCTTAAACACATTAGAAACAGGATTTTAAGATGGTTGCATTTAGTGTAAAATAGCCAAATGATGGCTACTTTAAATTACAAATTTTGATTACATGTTCGTTCACCTGTGTAGTCTACTTATTGCATCATCACCACCAGTTGCTGTCAGATCGACTCGGACTCATGAGGACACCCTGTGTGTCAGAATATAACTGTGCTCCCTAGGGTTTTCAGTGGCCAATTTTTTTCAGAAGTGGATCACCAGGCCTTTCTTCCAAGGCACCTCTGGGCAGTCTCAAATCTACAACCTCAATAGTGAAAGTATTTTGGCAATTGTGGTAACGTTAGACTCAAAACTGCTGTTAATTATTAGGTAATCATAAAGTCAGAGGAAGTTGGGGCTTGTTTACATTCCTGTGCAGAATAATTCTCTATTTTAGATACATCTGTTTCGCATTAAGTAGATGAGCATATAAATGTGCAAAACAAATTACTGATTATTTAATTTTTTTCTTAGATTTCAAGATTAAGGTACTTTAGCAAACATACTCTGCTTTTCCTTTCTTATTGTTAGGTTAATTAAAATTATCTTAATTCTTAAAAAACAAGCAAAAACTTGTCAGTATGAAGGTTGGCCAGTTGTATTAAAAAATTACCTATTTATAGAGATAAATATTATGGTTTCTTTAATGTTTTTGATTTGTTAATTAGAATATATTCTCAAACTGTTTTGTTCGTATCTCTGTCATGATACATTGAAGTTACTTATTTCTGTGTCTGTTTTTGAAAGAATTTCGCCTAGGGTCTGTATGTTAATAAAGCCACGTTTTTAATTCCCTTTAACATAGGGCCATATGTATCAGACACTCAAATGATGTTTGTTGAAAACAAAATGAATTTTTATAAATATTTCTCTTTAATATAGAGTCAGTCTAGCTATTTATTTTCATCTAGATTTAGTAACCTAAAATTGTGGTTTTCATAAACCAAAGGGAATATGAGGCAAGTGCAGAATTATAAGACTTGAGTATACTCAAAAGTGAGTTCTTGCTAGAAAGCATCTGGCCCTTGATTTTGGTTTTCACCAGGAGAAGCCCTTTAAAAAAATGGTGCTCTGTATATCAGTTTATAACTTGCTACATAGGAATAAAATATGGACTAGGTAGCATCTAAAATTTGAGAATTATCTTCTACTTTGTTTTTTTGTTGTTGTTACAAAAATATTTGGTCCATAGGGGAAACAGGTAACTGCCATAAACATTTACCTTGGATGGCCTTAAAATTTTGTTTTATCTTCATACAATTTAGTTAATGTGAGTTATTCTTATGATAAAAAAAGTTTTGAAATAATTTCTAAAGTACTTCCTGTTTTCCCAGATACACATTTCATTCTCTATGTTTTTAACATTACAAATAATTTTTAAAATGCTTTCTCTCGTTTTTCATTTTAAAAGCATTCTTCTGGTCATGACAGAAGGGAAAACTATAATTCACATCAGAGGACCTCCTCTCCAGAAGACAGGTAAACAATTTTATATGTTCTGAATACAATTGAAAGTTTTTGTGATAAGTTTAAGAAGTAGCTCTGCTCTTAGGTCCTTCATTTTAGGGTGAACAGCTTTTTTATGGTTTTACAAACAATATTGCTTTAATGAGCTTTAGGAGGAATCTACAGTGGCTGCAACAATGTCAGGATGGCGCAGGACTGGGCAGTGTTTTGTTCTGTTGTGTGTAGGGTCCTTATGAGTCAGAACCAACTGGACAGCACCTAACTACAACAGGAGGAAACATCTCTGAATCACTGTTCTAGGAGTTTCTAGTAAATAATTCTGGATTTTATGTAATATTTTAGGTGATAGAGAATAATTTTAATAGTTCAAATACTAAATATAGTAGAAGTTGGTAAAATAGAATACTGAGTTGAAATTACATTATTTGAAGTACTGCTTCTATTGCTACTGCTATCTTACATTTATATAGTTTCATATTTTGGAAATATTTTTATATACATTATGTAATTTTATCATAATTATGTTGAGATCAAAGATCCAAAAATGCTACTGTTAATGTGGATCATGCATTCATATCAGGACTTCAGTTATGTCACTTAGTAAGCTGTAAATCATTAAAAATGATTTATGAAGGGAGAAATCATTCTCTAAACTTGCTTCCATTTTTCTGATCTCTCCTTTATTCCCTATGTTCTTTCTTCGTATTCCACTTTGCTAAATATCTCCAAAAACCTTTGTTTTATAGCCATCATGGTAATTGCCACGGTTTGATACCACCTACTACCTTTCACCAATCATCTGCTCCCTATACTCAAAAAATACATCTGTGCATGCGTGTGTATATACATCTAAATTTATGCACACACACATATACATACATGTGTATAAATTAATTGTAGATGTATATATAACTTATGCATTATATTATTATGCATATGTATTATATGTGTACATATTTAACTTTTCTTAATCTCTGATTTTACTGACTTGTAAGATTTAAATAACAGATGTTATGCTCTCTCTCTTTGTATGCTAATAATTTCAATCCATTCTCACTGTTGTACAATATTGCAGTTCCAAGAATAACAGTTGATGAATATAGTCTTTTGGGATGGAATTAAACTGGTCCTTGTGGAGGCCAACCAATGACATTGGTCTCATTTGTATAGTGTTCCAATAAAATGAGCCAACTAAACAGAAGTCATTTACAGGACAGCCTTTTTCATGCTAACTATATATGATATACAGATATATGTCTTCTATTAAGGATGATATGAATCAGGATGAACAAGTTTGGTTAAGTGAATTCCAGAAATTGTTCCATTTCACAAAAGCTAGGAGCTTTTGTAATCATGACTGAATAAACATCAGCTAAAGAGCCGTTCGTTGAAAACAGTTTGTTAAAAACAGTTTGACGAGAAGTTTTTCAGTCATAGAGTTGCTTTAGCATTATATTTATAACACAATTGTTTCCAACTTATAATTTTGTTTTTCCTATTTTACGTTAGATATGCAGAACAGGAAAGATCCCCCCGGGAGAGAGATTACTTTGATTACAGCAAGTCAGACTATGAGCATTCAAGAAGAGGACATTCTTATGATAGTGGCATGGAGTCACGGTTAGTGTTGGAAATTTTAACTATAGCAAAATTATATTTGTTTATATATATTTATATTTATATTATATTATATTATATATATATTTATATTATATTTGTTTATATTTTCTTTATGCTTTGTAATAACAGAATAAGTAAAAATAGCAGCTGGCTTTTATTCTTGGGATGTTCTTAGGCATCAGGCTGTCTGATAAGGACTTCATGTGGATTAACTGCTCATTGCAATAAATATGTGAAGTTGTTGTTGTGTGCCTACTATTGTATCTATTTTACAGCTAAAGAAACTGAGACCTAGAGAAATTGAGTAATTTGTTCGTATTTATGAAACATGTCTGACTGTAGCACCCAGGCTCTTAATCATTATACTGTACCGCATTAGGGGTTGGCTTATGTGATATTTTGAAGTTCTTTACTGAATGAAAGAAAATAATTTATTTTATGACCTGGAATGATTTAAATTTATTTTCCTATGTAGTGGCAGAGACACATTGTGAATGGTGTTACTAATCTGGAGTTTTTTCTAAATATAAATGATTCTTGAGTCTTGGAGAACTTGACCGCTCACCTGTTCCTCCTGCTAACAGGACCTACAGAACTTACCTGGCTGAGATGGAAAAGGGAACTGAAGGGAGGGCAAATAAACTCCTCTCCAAAGCAAAGATTATTAGTAGATTGAGGGCTTTTGGAAACTCTTAGGGGCAATATTTAAGAAAAGTCAGATGTACTTACATTGAAAACTAGGTGGAGTGTTATAATTCCTTGTTATTGATCTATGTTTGTTGTTATTTCTTTTTCTCCCTTGGAGAAATTAGTAATAACTTTTGCAATGAGAATATTCAAATGAAGCTAACATTTTAGAAGACCCTCTAAAAAAACCTTTCTAAATGGCCTCTGTATTTGCTTAGGAGCAAGTTGAATGGAGAAAAAAGTTGCTTAGTGGATCTGGAGAAAGAATTCCCCAGGTAGAAACAATGGTAGCATCAAAGAGAGTAGGTGAGCAGTTAACTAGAATGCTCAGCATAGGGAAAGAGGTTCACGAAATTTTACAGGAGATGGAACTATTCTCAACTGCTTTAACAGGAGTCACTGTATGAGTAATGCTCTATTGTACGTATCCATGCTTTTGAGAAGAGTAGTGGTGCAGACAATTTACTAATCATCTAAAAGCGGCTTTGGTATTTCCTTTTTAATGAGGTAGAGTTGCATAGTAGAAAGAACCCTCATACTTCATATTCATACAGATTAGAGTTCAAAGTCTTAGTTGTAGTTATACAAATTTGGGAACGTTTCTTACCAATTTTATTCTGAACGTCAGTTTCCTCATCTGTAAAATGAGGGCCGTAATGTGTCTGAACAGTTTGTCTTAGTTTGGAAATAACTTCTGTATTAATACCATGTCTGGAACATAGTAAAAACAAACAAACAAACAAACGCACTGCTGTTGAGTTGATTTAAACTCATGGAAACCCTTTGTGTGACAGAGTAGAACTGCTCCATAGGGTTTTCTTGGTTGTAATCGAGGTTCCCTGGGTGGCTCAAACAGTTAAGCCCTCGAATACTAGCCGAACGATTGATGGTTCGAACCTACCAGGAGGTGCCTTGGAAGAGCAACCTGGTGATCTGCTTGCAGCAGGTTACAGCTTTGAAGACTCTATGGAACAGTTGTACTGTGCACACGTGGGGTCACCATGAGTCAGAATCGATTCGATGACAACTAGCGACAATTTTAATGGCAATCTTAAACGCCTGGCACATTTGTCAGGCCTTTCTTCCACTACAACTTATGGATTAGTAATTGAGCACAAACTGCTTGTACCACATAGGGTCCTCAGAAATAACAGTTTTAAAAATTATTTTCTTAAACACATCAATTTAAGTAGTGAAGAGAAGGGAACCAATGGCATATTGAATAGTATATAGAAAACAGCGGAAGAATTCAAATTTCTTAGTGTTGTACAAAGTGTTTAAATACTGATTATATGTTTTAATTAATCTGGCAAAGTTAACAAATTCTATTATTTTAGTATTTCATAAACCATATGATCAGTTTCCCAAGTTCTATTTATGTATCTCCAACAACCGTTTCCCTTGTTCCTTCAAAGACATCTAAAACTACATTTGTTATCTTCATAAGATTAGCTTTCTCCTCATTTTCCTGTTTGTCTTTACCAATCATCCAGTTTCAAAAACTTGTCTCCCATGTTCTATTTGTTCACCAGGTTCTATATCCTTCTTGATGTCTCATATTTTACCTACCCCATAACTACCCAGACTATACCTCCGCTAGAAATTTGATCAGATTCCTCTGCAGTTTAGAGCTGTGCACATTTTTTGGTATCTGCAACCTAAATTATCTTCTCACAACTTTCTGTTATGTACCTAATCCTGACTTGTCACATTAGTCTCCAAAAAGCCAGGCTTATCTGGTGTTACCTTAATAAGAACAACTAATACCACCATTAACTGGATGCCTCTACATTTTCTTCCTGTGCTAGGTATTTTGCATACTTTCACAAATACTCTAAAAACTCTTACAAAGTAGGTACTATTATTCCCAATGTATAAATAAGGAAATAGGTTTGAAGTGATGAAGTAACTTACCTACCGTTATAATTACACAGCTGGTAGATGATCCAGCTGGAATTTGAACTCAGTTTTATCTGACCCCAAAACTCATGCACTTTCCACACCCATGGCTATATTACTTCAGTAACTCTTTACAGGTTGATACATTCTAGATATTTAAAGTCCCATTTGATCCTCACAGTCATACTGTGAAGTAATCAAGCTGTATATTATGTAGAATATAAAGGCTAACAGTCCGAAAGCATTTGAAGACAGATGTTTCCGTTTAGAATCAAAGAAGACTATTATTTTTGCACTGTAAAGGAGCAAGCACAATAATTGTAGGGACATAGTTTTATCAGCTAGCTAGCTGCCTTACCTGATGTTTCTCAGAAGAATCATAATCAATGTCAGTAAATCCCTGCTGTAGCTACTTCCTGGAACATGCTACATTTACAGTAAGGATCAGCTCAGTTGCAAATCTGTGCCTAGAATTTGGAATACCCGCCCTTGTGACTAATTGTAGTTTGTATTTGAAACCACCTTTTTTCCCTTTTGTTCACCCTCCCTTACTGTACACAGACTGTCCTCACTGGCAGTCACTCAGGTCCCTGTATACCTCGGTTTCAAAACTGCTCCTCTGCAGCTGCCTGGGGTATTGCCTGATTTTCTCTTTCCATGCAGATTGTGTTTCTGTATATTAAGATAGACCATCTCAAACATATCCTTCACATTTTGCTGAAATCTATTCAGTTGTTCCCTGGTGATGCAATGACAACATGAAACTTATTTTTATTTACTATGTTCATATAACTCATGGTTGCCCAAAGCATGAGTGGAAGGCTCTGAGTTTCAAAAGCAATATAAAAAATCAGCTAAGTGGAGAAAGTCTTCTCTGGGGAAAGATAGCAAAAAGCAAACACTCACTCTTTGCTGTTTAGTTCTTGATGGTATCATAGAACAAGACTGTTTTAAAAGGGTTAATTTAAGAAAGAGTACTCACCTACATTAGTAGGGAGGAGTTAATTTGTGGCTAGAAAATGGTTGATTTTTTTCACATTGTTTCAAATAACCAGAAGCTTCTGATATCCTGAGATTTCTAGTAAAAGTACCAGTTATATTGAAAACAATTTTAAATATTACATTTTATTGTAACAGTGTTATTCCTAAAATTGCCTTTGTTGTTAGTTGCCATTGAGTTGGCTCAGACTCATGGCAGCCATATGTACAACAGAATGAAATGTTGCCCGGTCCTGCACCATCTTCATGATTATTGGCATGTTCAAGTCCATCGTTGCAGCCATTGTGTCAATTCATCTCATTGAGGATTTTCCACACTTCCATTGGTTAACTTAGGGGATTCGTCTTCCATCATCTATATGGGACAATATTTTGTTGTGACTGCAGGGTTTTTACTGGCTAATTTTTGGAAATAGATGGCCAGGCCTTTCTTCCTAGTCTGTCTTAACTCTGGAAGCTTTGCTAAAACCTGTCCACCATGGGTGACCTTGCTGGTATTTGGAGTACCAGTGGCATAACTTCCAGCATCATAGCAACATGCAAACCACCACGATATGACAAACTGACAGACAGGTTGTGGAAAAATTGTCTTTATTAGAGATAGACTCTGGTTTCTCTTTTATACAATTTGTTATATACATCACAGGCCAGTTTGTCTTCTTAAAACGCTATTTTTATGTCATTCTCCCACTCAGAAACCTTTAATGATTCCCTATCATCTCCATATAAAAAACTTAATCTTTAAGATTTCAAAGTCTAACTCCAACTCCTTTCCCCAACCACCATAATAACATTGTTCTTTATTGTTTACTGATTGTTCTACTCATTCTAAGGAGCCAGGGTGGCACAAACACAGGGTGGGACAAAGCTCTGGTTAAGAGCTCAGTTGCTAACCTAAAGGTTGGTGGTTCGAATCCACCCAGTGGCTCCATGGGAGAAAATCCTGGAAATCTGCTTCTGTAAAGATTACAGCCTAGAAAACCCTATGAGACAGTTCTGCTGTGTTACATGAGGTCACTATGAGTTGGAATCAATTCAACAGCACCCACCAACAGCTACTCATTCTGGCCTAAACATTTCCTCTTTTTTCACTAGTTAATTCCTGTTCTGTTAGTTGCAGAATACTCTTCTCCCTCCTCACCTTCTCCCTCCCGGTCTAAATCCAATGAAACCTTCAAATCAAACCAAACCCATTGCCGTCAAGTTGATTCCAACTCAGAGTGACCCTACAGGACAGAGTACAACTGCCCCATAGAGTTTCCAAGGCTATAATCTTTATGGAAGCAGACTGCCCCACCACCTGCTTTGCAGTTAGCAGCTGATAGCTTAACCACTTTGTCACCAGGGCTCCTTATGAAACCTTCAAGACCTAGTGTAAGTTATAGTTTTTCTGTGAGGCACTTTCTCTCACCATTCCAAACACTTTTTCTAGTCTGAATTTGTGAGCCCACTTATGCTGTCATTTATTTCATGTGCAGTTCATTGTAAGAGTATATTTATATTGTTCTTTTCTCTATTTAAAAAAAAATGAACATTACAGAAGTAGGGACCGAGAAAAACGAAGAGAAAGAGATATGGATCGGAAAAGGTCCTGGAAATCCCCATCTCCTGGGAGAAGAAGCCCAGAGCCATCCGTAACCCAGAGTTCCTCTGCTCAGGATGAACCTACTGCAAAGAAGAAGAAAGATGAACTGGATCCTCTCCTTACTCGAACTGGTGGAGCATATATTCCTCCTGCAAAGCTCAGGATGATGCAAGAACAGATCACAGATAAAAGCAGGCATGTTCATATTACTAAGTACAGGTAGTCCCCAACTTACGACAGGGTTTCATTCTGACCCCGCCGTTGTAAGTTGGTTCTGACGTAAGCAAATGCCTCGTTTTTTAGTTTTCAGTGTTACTGCCTTTTATTATCAGTGTCCTTATACATCATAACATTGAACATCTGGGAGTGAACGTCTGAGTGATAACATGAGCAGATTTCTCACTACAACATTGCATGTAGTACATATTACTAATGATAAGATGTACAAAAAAAAAAACAACAACTGCAGTTTGTCATAACTTGAATACATCGTAAGTCGAGGACTACCTGTATACAAAGCGATGAGATAGTGTTTAAAAAGAAAATCATCTATTGTCTAATTAACCTTGGCTGTTGAAAATTTACTGCTTGCATACTAATTGCCCTGACATTAGCCTATAACTTCTTTATTGTTTGTCGTGAATGAATTTAAAAGTTTGAGGAAAATGTCACATCTTTTTTTTTTAAAATAATTTTCAAACTGTTTTTCTCATAATTACATGCATGCCTATTAGAAATGTCTTTTTTCATAGATAGTGAAAAGTACTATTGATAGTTTAAACCTACAGTGGATCTTTACAATTGTACTAAACCAGGAGTCAGCACTTTTTCTGTGAAGTAAATATTTTAGGGTTACTTTAAAAAAAAAAAAAAAAACTGTATAGTCATCTAGCATTCAGCTGGTATAGCTGTAGGTCTATTGTTTAAATGTAGAGGTGTTCTTAATAATATTTAGAGCATTCTTTCAGCCCCATGATTCCATTCCTTTTCCTGTAATTATTATCATTTATTTATAGTTCAAAACATTTTACTTTGTTGTCTCTGTCATATTTTTATGAGATGGGACATAATAACAATTGCTTTTTTATGGCTTATATTCGAGTGTTTCATCTTGTAATGTTTTTTCAAAACATAATTGCCTTTATTTTAAGATTTCTGTTAAAGACAAGTTTAAGTAAATGAAGTATATAATGTAACATAAGCATGTATTGAACCTAAGTAGTAAATGTTATCAATTGAAATATACATGGACATAAGAAAAAAACATTATCCTTTTAATTATATTATTAAGAGGAAGTGATCTCTACTTAAACATGGTGTATATGCAGAAAGTTGAACGTGGTTTAGGATATAATCTGTTTCCTATACCCACCTATATTTTATTGTACTTTTGGGTCATTTTATTGTGACAATAACGTTAAAAGTAAAGGAACACTAAGTATTTTTTATATTCTTACTAAACCTCTTGTGATTGTAATTTTTGACTAAATCTTGTCTTTATTAAAATCTATTTTTTTAGCTTAGCATACCAGAGGATGAGCTGGGAGGCACTGAAGAAGTCAATCAATGGGCTTATTAACAAAGTTAACATTTCTAACATAGGTATTATTATTCAAGAACTTCTTCAAGAAAATATAGTTAGAGGAAGGTAAGTGTCAGCCATTTTATTTATAGTATTTCAAAGGAACGTAATATCTACATGAACAATTGATTTATTGTGCTACTTCATTTCAAAATTGTTGTTGTTGTTAGATGCTGTCTAGTCAGTTCTGACTCATAGTGACTCTATAGGACAGAGTAGAACTGGCCCGTAGGGTTTCCAGGGAGCAGCTGGTGGATTTGAACTGCCGACCTTTTGCTCAGCACCCCTTCTATTAACCACTGCACCACCAGGGCTCCTCATTTCAAAGTTAGTGGAGAATATTTATTTAAAATATAGTTCTTAGAAAAATGTAAGCTACTGACAAATAACTTGCACCTCACTGTTGAGATTGTGTGGAACTTTTGCTTTTCAAGAAGCTTTTTTTTTCTTTCTCTCTCTATTAATGACTTTATTAATTTTTTTTATTGTACTTTAGAGAAAGGTTTACAGAAAAAGCTAGCTTCTCATTAAACAATTAGTACACATATTGTTTTGTGACCTTGGTTACCAACCCCATGACATGTCAACACTCTCACTTCTCGACCTTGGGTTCCCTATTACCAGCTTCCCTGTCCCCTCCTGCCTTCTAGTCCTTGCCCCTTTAGTCTCATTTTGTTTTATGGGCCTGTCTAATCTTTGGCTGAAGGGCGAACTTCAGGAGTGACTGCCTTACGGAGCTAAAAGGGTGCCTGGGGGCCATACTCTTGGGGTTTTTCCTGTCTCTGTCAGGCCGGTAACTCTGGTCTTTTCTTTGTGAGTTAAAATTTTGTTCTGTATTTTTCTGCAGCTCTGTCTGGACCCTCTATTGTGATCCCTGTCAGAGCAGTCGGTGGTGGTAGCCGGGTACCATCTAGTTGTGCTGGACTCAGTTTGGTGAAGGCTGTGGTGGTTGTGGTCCATTAGTCCTTTGAACTAATCTTTCCCTTGTTTATCTTTGGTTTTCTTCATTCTCCTTTCCTCCTGAAGGGATGAGACCAGTGGAGTATCTTAGATGGCTGCTCACAGGCTTTTAAGACCCCAGATGCTACTCACCAAAGTAGAACATAGAGCATTTTCTTTATAAACTATGTTATACCAGTTGAGCTAGATGTTCCCTGAGACCATGGTCCCCATAGCCCTCAGCCCAGTAATTTGGTCCCTCAGGGAGTTTGGATGTGTCTGGAGCTTCCATGACTTTGTCTTGGACAAGTTGTGCTGGCTTCCTCAGTTTTGTGTACTGTTTTACCCTTCACCAAAGTTACCACTTATCTATTGTCTGTTTAGTGTTTTTCCCTCTCTACCCCTTCTCTCGCTCATAACCATCAGACATTGTTTCCTTTTGTGTGTAAACTTTTTCATGAGTTTTTTTTTAGTAGTGGTCTCATACAATATTTGTCCTTTTGTGATTGACTAATTTCACTCAGTATATTGCCCTCCAGATTCATCCATGAGATCCTTCGCAGATTAATCATTGTTCTTTATTGTTGTGTAGTGTTCCATTGTGTGTATGTACCATAGTTTGTTTATCCATTAATCTGTTGATGGGCATCTAGGTTGTTTCCATCTTTTTGCTATAGTGAACAACGCTGCAGTGAACATGGGTGTGCATGTGTCTGTTGGTGTGATGGCTCTTATTTCTCTAGAATGTATTCCTAGGAGTGTGATTGCTGGATCATATGGTATGTCTATTTATAGCTTTCTAAGGAAGTGCCATATCATTTTCCAAAATGGTTGTGTCATTTTGTGTTCCCACCAGTAGTGCATAAGAGTTCCAATCTCACTGCAGCCTCTCCAGCATTTGTTATTTTCTGTTTTTTTGATTCTTGCCAGTAATGCCAGGGTGAGATGGTATCTCATTGTGATTTTGATTTGCATTTCTGTAATGGCTAGTGATTGCGAGCATTTCCTCATGTGTCTGTGAGCCACTTGAATGTCTTCTTTGGTGAAGTGTCTGTTCATTTCCTTTGCCCATTTTTTAATTGGATTATGTGTCTTTTTGTTGTAGAGGTGTTGGACTTTCCTGTAGATTTTAGAGATTAGACCTTTGTCAGATTTGTCATAGCCAAATTTTTTTTTCCAGTCTGTAGGTTCTCTTTTTACTGTTTTAGTGAAGTGTTTTGATGAGCTTAAGTGTTTAATTTTTAGAAGATTCCAGTTATCTAGCTTATCTTCTGGAGTTTGTGTGTTGTTAGTTTTGGTTTGTATCTTGTTAATGCTGTGTCTGAGGGCCTTCAGCATTGATCCTGTTTTTTCTTCTATGATCTTTATAGCTTTTGGTTTTATATTTAGTCTTTGATCCATTTTGAATTAGTTTTTGTGTATGATGTGAGGTGTGGGTCCTGTTTCATTTTTTTGCAAATGGACATCTAGTTTTGCTAGCACCATTTGTTCAAAAGATTGTCTTTTCCCCATTTGATGGACTTTGGGCCCTTCTCGAAGATCAGGTGACCGTAGGTGGATGGATTTACGTCTGGGTTCTCAATTCTGTTCCATTAGTCAGTGTATCTGTCGTTGTACCAGTACCAGGCTGTTTTGACTACCATAGCAGTATAATAGGTTCTGAGGTCAGGTAATGCGAGTCCTCCAACTTTATTCTTCTTCAGTAGTGCTTTACTTATCTGGAGCCTCTTCCCTTTCCATATAAAGTTAATGATTAGTTTTTCCATCTCTTTAAAGAATGCTGTTGGTATTTGGATCGGGATTGCATTGTATTAGTAGATTGCTTTGGGTAGAATTGACGTTTTCACAGATACTGAGTCTACATATCCATGAGCATGGTATGTTTTTCTGTTTATGTAGATCTCTTTTGGTTTCTTGCAGTAGTGTTTTGTAGTTTTCTTTGTATAGGTCTTTTACATCCCTGGTTAGATTTATTCTTAAGTATTTTATTTTTTTAGGGGCTATTATAAATGGTATTGTTTTCCTGATTTCGTTTTTGTCGTTCTCTTTATTGGTGTGTAAGAATCCAACTGATTTTTGTTTATTTATCTTGTATCCTCCTACTCTGCTGAATCTTTCTATTAGTTCCAGTAGTTTTCTCGTGGAGTCTTTTGGATTTTTTTATGTATACTATCATATGCTTTTCAAGAATCTTTGATGTCACATGATTTATTCAGTGTCTCAAATGATTTAAATCCATGAAGAATAATTAATAAGAATATAGAGAGAAAAAAGAAGAAGAGCTACCTTAAACCAATTTAATTTCTAATGAAAGCAAAATGAGAATATGAGAGCAAAATTGATCATCAGTAAATTCTAGAAAAACAGAAGGTATTGATTAATCATTTGGATTAATCAGTTAACTTTTCTAGATCCTTGCTTCAGCATAAATTGTGACTATAAGACTGATAAAACACAGAACACGCAACCAGAGGCAATGGTGAGTTTCTAGCCTTGAAAATCACCAAAGTTGAATATCTAACATTTTCCTAGATGTTTTTGAAATCTCGGTTTGCCTGAGGCAGCGGTTATCTTTTTATACCTCTTTCCTATAGATTAAAACATGTTTTATTTCAGTACTGCAAGAGGCTGTACACATATTTATTAGTTTAAGGCAGTCTTTTTAAAGTGCTGTTAATATCTTTGCTTTAAAGAAAAAAGCGTTTTAGAAGCTCTGAAATAAAATTAAGCTGATTTCTTGGTTGCTGGATGTCTCAGACATTTTAATATCCTGACAGCATCGTGAGTCTAAGGAGGCTGTTGTTATATAGAGCACTTACATCCCAAATTTATTTAACCATGGAACCTTCTTGGAGGAGATATTATTAAAAGCTCTCTGACATATTGTTCCTTGGAATAAAATTTGAGATATTCTAGACATTGACTTGTCCTGCCCTAAAGTTTGGCTAATAAATATGGTGGTATTCTTATAATACTAGTTAAATATCCGTAGAGATATTTTTAAATTTTTTAAAAATGCAGTGTCTGTTTTGTTATTTAACATTGTTAATCATAAAAAGAAAGTTCTTAAATTCAAGTTAAAATTATCTTAGAGCAAAGCAGAGTAAACTAAAAGAAAAAAATTTTCTCCAAACTTTACTCAGATATTTTTCATAATTCCATTAAAAAATTTCATAAATCATTGAGAACTGAAAGGTACCTTACATTTTATCACTTAAAGAAATAATGGAGTACTAGACTGTATGTTGATACTCTTTAAGACTAGAGGAAAAATAAACTATGTTAATATAAACCTGCCTCCAAATGTTAACTATCAAACTTAAGAGCACAGCAGAAATTTATTGTCCCTCAGATAAAAATGACCATTTCCAAGGGTCTGAAGAAATAGTATGATTTAGAAGTACAGTGACTTGCTAACTGGCCTTGTTATCATCATCATACATAGTATTTTTATTAACAATTACTGAGCAGTTATATGCCAGATCCTGTGCTAAATGCTTAATGTTTTTTTCCTTGTAACCATTTCAAAAGGTAGGTTCAGCAAGGCTATGTACCTTGGCCAAGGTTAAGCAGCTGGTAGGTGGCCTAGCCAGAATAAACTCACTTTTGTGTGACTCCCAGGCTCACATTCTCTGCATTTTGTCTGTTGTCTCATGTGATTCCTCTGTTGTGTGGGCTGAGTTCTCTTGTTTTCTAGCCTGAGTGATTCAGTTGTTATACCTAAACCTGATAACTGTTAAGACTTTTTTTCCTGCCTTTTAGCAGTCCAATAATTATTTGTTATTACATTATTAAAAATAACTCTTCAGTTAGCCCACTCTGCATCTCTCCCTTCCCAATCAAATACATATAGAAAACATGACCATTTCCAAATGAGCTAAAAGTAGAATGTTTTATTTTTATGTCATTGTTTTACCACTCATCTTGCAGTGTCTTTACTCAAAAGAGTATTCCAAATCTTCAGTTTTATTTCATTAAGAATAGACTTCAAGAGTGAAACCACCCAGATTTATCTTTAATCACAAAATTAATTTTACATAAATCATGGGCCCGTAGTGAAAGTTGTGCATTAAATCTAAATATAGTACTTTTGAAAAAAGTCTTTTTTTTCCCCTTCACTTCTTTGAAAATGTTTTAAAAAGGTAAGTTCATGATTAGATGAAGCAGGAAAAGAGGAATTATGTCTAAAAAGAAAAAGATTGTAGTAAAAATTTAAATCTGTTTTACAAAAGCACGAATTCAAGTTTTGTTTTCTCAAAAACAGTATGTATTTATTAGTGAGACAAACTATTCCCCTAGATAAAGTAGTGAAAATTTGGTTGTGATTTAGCTTTGGTGGTTATTTACAGAGTAATGTTACTGGCATTTTAAATGAATTTATTAAAATGAATTTGTTTTCTTTTTCTTTTTTTTTTAAATAAACAGAGGACTGCTATCCAGGTCTGTTTTGCAAGCACAGAGTGCTTCTCCAATCTTCACTCATGTTTATGCAGCACTGGTGGCAATTATCAACTCAAAATTTCCACAAATCGGAGAATTAATCCTCAAGAGGTTAATTCTTAATTTTCGAAAAGGCTATCGAAGAAACGATAAGGTATATATGATGGACTTGTATGTAGACTGCCCTGCAGGGACAGACTAACAAACCAATAGCAATAATAGTGAGAAATGTTGCATTATACAGAGGAATGTTTTCTAAAAACGGTGTACTTCATGAGAACTTTTTTGGTTCTTTTAAATATCCCTGGCCATAAAATTTTTAACTATAAATATTTAAATATTAACTATTAACTATTAAATATTTAAATATTAACTATTAAGTATTTAACTATAAAATTTTGATGGTTTAGCCAGAAATGGCACTTTTTCATGGGTATTGGTTTTTATCTTGTAACTTTCATAAAAATTTACTTTGTGCATTACATATTTGAAATAGAATGTGTTAGTAGACTGTAGGTTCTATAGATAAGTGAAAATTGGTTTTAGTTTATAAGTTAACCTTGTCTCTGTCTTCCTTTCAGCAACTTTGTCTGACTGCTTCAAAATTTGTGGCCCATCTTATTAACCAAAATGTGGTTAGTAGTTATCTTTAATACTATGTCCTATTCAGTGGCATTAGACCATAGTTCAGTGCCATTTCAGTAACACATCTCTTTCTGTGTTTGTTTTGATTTATAGTTTTTGAGATAAGTATCTTGGATGATATTTTCATTTTAAAACTGTTATAAATGCATTTATATTCTTTGATATTAAAAGGAACCAGAACACTTTTACGTTCTTTATCAAATTGATCTAAACTCTTAATATTGTGGTTGATTACTTGCCTACAAATTATTCCTTCAAAGAATATAATTTGTTTTGTTTTTTTATAATTTAATTTTGTTGTTGTTGAGAATATACACAGCGAAACATACACCAGTTCAACAATTTCTGCATGTTCAGTTCAGTGACATTGATTACATTCTTCAAGTTGTGCAACCATTCTCACCCTCCTTTTCCATATTGTTCCTCCTCCATTAACATAAACTCACTGCCCACTAAGTTTCCTGTCTAATCTTTCGAGTTAATTGTTTTATAAAACATATAAAATTGTTATCTCCTCCACTTCTTTCCCCCATACGTAGTGCTCATGAGAACCTAATCAATATCTGGTTATTTTATCAAAAACTTGATTCCTTGCAGCTGTGTAGATATAATCATATTTTTAGAATCAATCTCTAAAATGCAGATTAAATAATCTTAATCTGTTTTAAATACAAATAATTTTATTACTCAGTTTTTCTATTTTGTATTCATATACTATTTGAGAATTTTTATTTAGCTTCTGTTTAAACTTGAAAATAGTAAAATTGCTCTTGTTCATCTTCAGAGGTTTCCTTCAGATACATATTATCATTTTAAATTTAGTATCTGTTATAAGTGGAAGAATTTTGAAGCCATACTTAATCTTATTTCTGTGGCATAAAATAACATTTTAATTCTTTCCTACATGAAATTCTTTCAAGTGTTCACTCTTAAAACATCTTTGGATTTTAACCTAGTAAGTTCTCATATTATTACAATGATAACCATGGAAACTTAACTTCACATGCTACAACAGCACAGATAATTTCAGTTTTCAGTTATATATTACACTTGTATTGGATTTTTGACATTGTCACAAAATAGTTAAAGTGATAAATATTTCCTTCTTCTCCATGTGGAATGGGACAGAATTTTCTTGTCACTGCTGTAAGACTATTTCGCCCCTTCCCTAAAAATAAAAAATGTATTTTTGATGTTATGCTCAACGTGAAGTGGAAATTCTTGGGCTAATCATCTGGAAATTCTTAACAGATGGGTAATGAAAGCAAAAGAAAAATTGTACCCCATATTTGGAGTATTACTATATATATTATAAAACTTTGATCATCATGTATGTAATATAACCATTGCAGTGCACAGATTTACTAATTTTTTAATTTTCTGTCAGCAATAAGTTAATACGTCTAAAAATGTTTTTTCTCTTTCAAATGACTGCATTCTGTTCCAGGCACATGAAGTTTTATGCCTGGAGATGCTCACTTTGCTCCTGGAAAGACCTACAGATGATAGTGTTGAAGTAGCTATTGGTTTTCTCAAGGAATGTGGCCTCAAATTAACAGAAGTATCACCGAGAGGAATTAATGGTAAGTGTATCCTTGCTTTGATACTGAGCTTTTATTTGCATGTTATAATATTTACTGCTTATTTTATTGTCTTTTCTTTCTGTTTAACTTTAGCTATATTTGAACGCCTTCGAAACATTCTCCATGAGTCTGAAATCGACAAAAGAGTTCAGTATATGATTGAAGTGATGTTTGCAGTACGGAAGGATGGATTCAAGGATCACCCGGTTATCCTAGAGGGACTTGACCTAGTGGAAGAAGATGATCAGTTCACCCATATGCTCCCTCTGGAGGATGACTATAATCCTGAAGATGTTCTTAGTTAGTCTGGGGCAGGGCTGTGGGAGTGGGGCACCAACAAATGTAAATATAGAAAATGAACACTTACTTAATTTTTGCTTTATTTTTTAAAGATGTTTTCAAGATGGATCCTAATTTTATGGAGAATGAAGAGAAATACAAAGTCATTAAGAAGGGTATGTAGAATTTTTTTTAAAGAATTTGTTTTGGATAAATAGAAGCAGTTTAGGTAATTACATAAATGCTGATAGAAAGGAAATATTTATGTATCAGTGATCCCCACGTGAAGAAACGCCTGTTCTTGTGAAGCCATTCTCTTCACTGTTTCCTATGCCTTATTTTCTTTCTAGTGCTCACCCATGGTATTACTTCTTTCTGAATTATTTGTCTCACTATCCCTTTCCTCTTTCCCTCCTTGTAAATTGTCTGCAACCTTTAAGTCTCACCTCTCTTAAGAAATATTCATAGATTACTCATGCCCTTTATTAAATCTCTCTACCACTTACAGTCTCTGCCACTTGGTTTCATATTCAGTTAAATGCTGTACTTTATTATTTCTTGAAGGCAGTTGATAACTATCTCTTTTCCTTTTGATAACTGCAATCACAGTTCTAGATATAGGATTGATGCTTAATAATGGTAAATTGGTAATTATTACCATTTATACATCATTAGTATATTATAAGCGCTAACTTTGTTTCGACGTTGACTTTTATTTTGTCTTTGCCATTACTAGCTAAGTGACCTGGGGCAAGTTACTTGTTTGATATAAGGATAAATGTTACTTGTTAGCGTAACAGTAGATGAAATAAAGTTCTTTGCATTGTCGGAGTTAATGGTCAGACAATGATAGCTATTATTATTTTCACATTTGTGTCATTTTTCTTTGGAAATCTACTGTTCAGGGCTACTTATATAGTAATATTACTGGTTCATTTTCCTTGAGCTGAGATTATACTTGAGAGTTTTATTGCCTGTATTTCATGCTTTATTATTTACTTTATTAGGAATTAAAACTGAAAATTTTTTAAAAATTTATTAATTCGCTTAAAAATGATAATAAACCAGTTACATGTTAATATAAATTACATATTTTTTTGAAAAATAACTTACAAAACAAAAATTTAGTGAGAAGAATAGCATGTTTTATATTACTGCAAATCTTTTTAATGTCTGGCTAAGTAGAAAACAACTGGATTTTCATATCTACTTCTATATTCAGTCTGTTGGAACACATTGTTTTGACTGAAGTATTTGAAAAAATTTAGCCTCATACAGATATGTAGTTGGAAAAGGGAGCACTATTTTAATAGCCTTTTCAGATAATTGTATATATTCTTCCTTGATACCCACCCAAACCCACTGCCATCGAGTCAATTATGAGTCATAGCAACCCTATAGGACAGGATAGAACCGCCCCATATGTTTCCAAGGGTATAAATTTTTACAGGAGCAGACTGCCACATCTTTCACCTACGGAGCAGCTGGTGGGTTTGAACCACAGACGTTTCAGTTAGCAGCCGAGCATTTAACAGGTGTGCCACCGGGACTCCCTATTCTTCCTTGATACTATGACAGTATTTTATAACTGGAAGTTTCTTACAGATTAATTGCTATTAGAATATGAAGCACTGTCCGTGAACTTTTCCTACTCTGTTACATGAAATTTCCTTGCTCTGCCTCTTCCAATGGAGCTTTTACTTTTACCCATGCCTGATTTTGTAACATGTTACAATGGTCATTTGGAAATTTCTGATACACTAAGTTATGTGTATCTTCGAAGTGTTACCATGTCATTTTATAATAACAAAATCACGTTTGTTAAGACTACTTCTAGGTCTCTTCAGAAGAGTCTTAAATATTGGGAAACTGACACGCTTACATTGATGGATACAAGTTTTTCAAAATTATAATTTTCTCTTGAAAATTTTAAATTTATCATGGTGGAACTGTTAATTGTTTTCCTTGAAGTGACAGGCTCTCTTTGTTTATATTTGAGAAAATGTCTGCAAAATACCTAATAAGTAGTTTGTCACCCAGTCTTTCAAGTAAAAAATTAAAAAACAGCTAATTCATCTTGAGACACAATCACACAAGCACTTTTCCTTGAGACCACTATCACCATTATACATATGTCTTTAACAGAAGTGCTGTATATGAACTTCATATTTTGTCACCCTGAATATTATAAAGATAATTCAAGGACTATGATTTAATAAAATTAATGTTATACTTCTTCGCCAATGACATTTTTAAATGAAACTAGCGGTTTTTTTTCCCCTACAGCAAGAATGTGGCAGTGAAGAATACAATGACTAGTGCAGTTTGGTGCGTTGACTTGTGCTAGGGTTGCAGTAGTTGTAACCCTTGTTGCTTTTGAACCATCATTGCAAATGTCAGCACAGTGAAAAAGTCAATGTCTTGGTATTATTATGAAAATAGTTTTGACCTCACAGATCACCTGACCTCACCTCAGGAGTTCATAGACCACACTTTGAAAACCACCACTTCAGTCAATCAGTTAATAAAATCCAATGTCATTGCCTCAGGGATTCCAGTAAATATATTCTAAAGTGGAAAGATGAGAGGGTGATGTAAATGATTAGATAATTCATTTGACCTTCATTCGTTCATAAGATGTTCTATAGCTGACATAAAAATATGGCCCCAGCAGGAAGCGAGCACAGCTTTAGTAATTAGCACCTTAGAGTGACCCAGGTGTACTTGTGTTTTGGGTCTTACAGCATTTGGAAAAACAGCAGGAGTGCCTCTCTTCCTACTAGTGAATACTAAATAATTTCCTCTTTTAAAAGTCTGTGTAAGTCATAATGTAGAGTGATACACTAGATATTACACATTGCTTCTTGAAGTCACATTTGTTAGAAGTATTCTTGAAGAGATTCGTGTATCAGATAAGGCCTGAATGACAACTCTGCATTTTTGTGAAGTGTTCCTTATAGTATCAAGTTTTCTCCTAACATTAATTGTGTATGGCTTCTGATTTATACTGCTTAGGTTAACTTGAAAGAAAGTAGAATTTTCCTAAAAATTAATTGGCCCCCAAAACTTTGTATTAAAAGCTCTCTGATTATAATAGAAATGCAAAAGTAAAGTGTTGGCCTGGTTTATGAAATTATCAGGCTAATAGAGCACACACTGTGGTGCAAAATATAATTTTAGTTTGTGTTATTTGTTTGCTACTAATATAACTGACCTTATGTAGTCTCTGTTTATATCACTTATTTTCATCAATTTCTAAAGGTGAGTTTTATTTAAGAAATGATAATCCAATAAAAGTGCCCGTCTTACCAATATTAAAGATTTATAAACTTCAGCTTTTATTTACACATGAAAAGACTGAATTGATTGTAATGTTCAATTTATTTATTTTTTTGCTTTTTTTTATTGTGCTTTAGGTGAAACTTTACAGTTCAAGTTGATTTCTCAACAAAATTTATACACATATTGTTATGTGACATTAGTTGCAATCCCTATAATGTGACAGCACACTCCTCCTTTCCACCTCACATTCCCGTGTCCATCCAACCAGTTCCTGTCCCTTTCTGCCTTCTCATCCTGCTGGACAGGAGCTGCCTATTTAGTCTTGTGTATCTGCTTTAACTAAGAAGCATACTCTTGATGGGTATTATTTTATGTTTTATAGTCCAGTCTAACCTTAGTCTGAAGAGTTGACTTCAGAATTGTTTTAGTTCTGGGTTAACAGAGAATCCGGGGGTCGTGTCTTCAAGGGTTCCTCTAGTCTCAGACCATTAAGTCTGGTCTTTTTACATGAATTTGAATTCTGCACCACATTTTTCTCCTGATCCGTTAGGGACTCTTTGTTGTGTTCCCTGTCAGGACGGTCGTTGGTGGTAGCCAGACACTGTCTAGTTCTTCTGGTGTCAGGCTGATGGAGTCTCTGGTTGATGTGGCCCTTTCTGTCCCTTGGGCTAATGTTTTCCTTTTGCCTTTGGTGTTCTTCATTCTCCTTTACTCCAGGTGAGTTGGGACCAATTGACTCATCTTAGATGGCGTCCAGATGCTACTCACCAAAGCGGGATGCGGAACATTTTCTTAATAAACTTCAATATGTCAGCTGACCTAGATATCCCCCGAAACCATGGTCACCTGCTACTCTGTCCCTCGAAGTGTTTGGCTGTGTTCAGGAAACTTTTTAGCTTTTGGTTTAGTCCAGTTGTGCTGACTTCCCCTATATTGTATATTGTCCTTCCCTTCACCTAAGATATTTCTTGTCTACTATCTAGTTAGTGGAAACCCTGGTGGTGTAGTGGTTAAAGCTACAGCTGCTAACCAAAAGGTTGGCAGTTCGAATCCACCGCGTGCCCCTTGGAAACTGTATGGGGCAGTTCAGCTCTGTCCAGTAGGGTTGCTATGAGTCAGAATCAGCTCAGCGGCAATGGGTTTGAGGTTTTTTTGGGGGGTTTTGATCTAGTTTGTGAATTCCCTTCTTCCTCCCTCCCCACCCTCCTAACCATCAAAAATGTTTTCTTCTGTGTTTAAACCTTTTCTTGAGTTCTTATAATAGTCGCCTCATATAACATTTGCCCTTTTGTGACTGACTAATTTCACTCAGCATAATGCCTTCCAGATTCATCCATGTTGTGAGGTGTTTCACGGATTCATCATTGTTCTTTATCGTTGTGTAGTACTCCGTTGTGTGTATAAGCCATAATTTGTTTATCCATTTGTCTGCTGTTGGACACCTAAGTTGTTTCCACCTTTTTATTATTGTGAGCAGTGCTGCAATGAACATGAGTCTGCATATATCTATTCGTGTGACAGCTCTTATTTCTCTAGGATATATTCCAAGGAGTGGGATTGCTGGATTGTATGGTACTTCTATTTCCAGCTTTTTAAGGAAGTGCCAAATCAATTTCCAAAGTGGTTGTACCATTTTATATTCCCAGCAGCAGTGTATAAGTGTTCCAATCTCTCCACAACCTGTAATGTTCAATTTAATAGGTATACAATTTAATAAAATCTCAATACTTATTTAAAGAGAACACTGAATTATGCAATTATGTCCTCCCTTCTTTGTATTTCAAAGTACATTCTTAACCTAAATTTTTGTTTTCTGTATCTAGTCTTAGCTTTGTAGAATAGATTCTAATTATGAAAAAAAAATATAGTATTTTGACTCCAATATGCTAGTTTCCATTCCTAATTTATTTTTCAGTGTTCTTCCTCTTTTAGAAAACCTACATCTACTTCTCATGACGTCTTTGTTTCATGGCCACTTTTTATGTGGCAGAAGATTGATACATATGGCTGTCTCTAGTCAAATCAGTTGTAATGCCTTCTGGTCACCAAGGCAGTAACAGAAGGCCTGAGTGATGATCTTTTTTTGTTTGGTAAAGTGTTGTATCACTGTGGATTTCAATCAACTGATAATTATATTCTCAAAATGAGATACATGTATATAACTTGCTAAGTAATTTTACCTTATATTTATTTTGTTCTTAAAGAAATTCTTGATGAAGGAGACAGTGACTCAAACACAGACCAAGATGCTGGAAGTAGTGATGAGGAGGAAGAAGAAGAGGATGAAGAGGGAGAAGAAGATGAAGAAGGTAAAGGTGCAGCTGATTCAAATAATACTGTAAAATACTCTAATTCTGATGTTATCCTCTAGAACAATAGTTCTCAGTGGACATTTAGCAATTACTGGAGACATTTTTGGTTGTCACAACCAGAGGGGAATGCTACTGTCATCTCATAGGTAAACGGTAAGGATGCTGTCAAACGCTACAAGTCATAAGACTGCCACCCACAACAAAGAATTACTCAGCCCAAAATGTCTGTATTACCAAGTTTGAGAAATCCTGCTCTAAATGTATTAAGTAGGAAAATTCCTTTTTAACATCAGTGTAATTTTTATTTGGCCTTTTATGCCTTTGATTATATTATAACCCATGAAAAAGGTACATCCATGAAGAATACATGTGATTTATATGACCTTGGTAAAAATGTGACAGATGAGAATGACTAAATATTTGCTATTCATTATGGCAAAATAAAGTGGGGAGGCCAAAAGCTATATTGATATAGAAGCAGGCTTTGATTACATTATTTTGCTGAAAAATAAGCTTAGAACTTTACTTTGTAGTACATGTATTAGATATTTGAAAACATTAAAAGTATGTTTTTCCCTTTTAGGGCATTTGTATTTTAGTTCTGTCTTAGAGTATAATGACTCTTCTATAACATTTATAAAAATAAGTTTAAGTACTGTCTTTATTTCAAGCATCTTCTGACTATCTATGTGCTATGTACTTTAGAGTTTATTTTATGTGGAAATACTATTCAAAATAAACACTTTTAAATACAAGGAAAGTTTTTGTGCATTATATAAAAGGAAATTTTGACAAATAGGTATATTTGTATTGGACCAGTCCAACCTGTCACGATGATCCAATGTTCTCTCAAAGTGAATTTCTACCCATAAATTATTTCAAATTATCAAAGGATTGTTTGTAACCCTAGAAATAATATTTTACCAAACATCAGCATGACTGCAGTATTTTATAGCCTCTAAATGAGCAGGTGACGACAAAAAAAATTTTTTTCCGGGTTCGGTTGTGGACTTCTTTGAATAAACAAAACTTATTAAAATATTCTTAAGATTTGACTAAAGATGAAGTAGTTACTTCAGATTCTATAAATAATTAACTTACACAATAGAAAAAATTATTATTAAGCTGAGAGATCGTAGATAATTTTATGGCAAGAAAATTATACAGAAATACATTTTTAACTCTTCACATTGATGTTTTTAGCTTCTTAATTTTGTTATGTTTAATTTCTTCCAGGACAAAAAGTCACTATTCATGACAAAACAGAAATTAATCTGGTCTCATTTCGTCGCACAATTTATCTTGCTATTCAGTCAAGGTAAGATACAGTAGTCTAGTAGATTCTCTTTTTTGTCAGGTAGATCAAGGATACGTTTTAGAATCTGATAACAGAAAAACTAAATACCACACGGATTCTCAGGCTGCCTAACTCTTTACCCCCATCCCAACCTAAACTCATCCATAGACTGCTACTCTAGATTATTTGCTGCAAGAACAATTGTTTTTTTAACTTAACTTGGAAAGTTACATAATTAAACATTTTTAGCTCTGTCATTTCTTGTAGTTTATTATAGAGTTAGCATAGTATTTAATTGTATAGTAGAAATATGTTATTTTTCCTAGTTCTAGTTCTAAGCAGAGAAATAATGTTAAGATAACTATTGGTTACTGATTTGCTATGCAGGTGAAAATGAATATAAATAAAAATAGGAATTAAATTTAAAGGAACGTTTTGAGAAACATTTGAAGTAATGTTAAGTAAGAACTGCTATGATGTCATGAAAACAAAACCTATTCCCTTTGAAGCCTGTGAGTTTGGTTTTAAAGAGAAATAAATGAGAATGTTAAATGGTTAATCCATCTGTTGTTTTGTGTGACAGTCAACCTATTGAGTTAGTGGGCACAGTGTTTATATTTTACACTGGAGGAGGAATGTTTTCTCAGTTTTGTTACTAGGTTTTGTGTATTTCCATTTAGTATGATGTAATGGCAATGGTGATTCATAAGTAAGAGTCATCTTGTTTTCATTCTGTCTGAAAATTTTTTGGCTTTAGATTCATCTTCAAGTAGAGGAATGTTAAACAACAAAACATTGGTTGGAAATGTTTTGGTTTTTTCTTAGCTGCTGCTTTACCTTACACATGAAAAAGAAAACTATTAATTTTTTTTTTTTTTTTATACAAACTGAAAGAGGGAGGTGAGAATTTTTTGAAGTAATTATTGTCAAATTATTTGTCAAAAAGTAAATATTGTCAAATAGAGTTTGGCCTTTAATTTGCTTGTCTTTTTTTATACATCCAATAGTAATCACTTGTGAATAGCAGATTCAGTGTTTTAATACTGCTGTTAGCATTAACTCTGAAGAGTTCTAGTGAAGTTCTTTGAATCATTATATAAACGAAAACCTTTTTTTCTTTTTTTTTTTTTTGAGGTTTTTTTTTTTTTTTTTTTTTTAATTGTACTTCAGGTGAAGGCTTACAGAACAAATAGTTTCTCATGAAACAGTAGTACACATGTTGTTTTATGACATTGGTTAACAACCCCATGACACATCAACCCTCTAATTTCTCAACCTTTTTTTTTTTTGGTGAAAATACACATAGCCAAAGAGACACCATTTCAAAAATTTCTACATACACAGTTCAGTGACATTGACTACGCTCTTGCAATTGTGCTGTTATTCTCACTTAAGATGAAGGCTTACAGAACAAAATAGTTTCTCATTTAACAATTACTGCAAATGTTGCCCTATGACAATGGTTAACAATCTCACAACATATCAACAATATCCTTACTCAACCTTGGGTTCCCTATCACCAGCTACCTTGTCCCCTTCTGCCTCCTGTACCTTGTTAGTCTCATTTGGTTTTACGGGGCTGTCCACTCCCAGGCTGAACAGTGAACCTCGGAGGTAGCTTCACCACTGAGCTAAAGGGGTGTCTGGGGGCCATACTCTACATCCTTCTCCAGCTCTGTCCAGAACCCCTGTTGTGATCCTGGTCAGAGCAGTTGGTGGTGGTAGCTGGGCACCATCTAGCTGGACTGAGTACTGGACTCAGTCCGGTTGAGGCCTTGGTAGCTGTGGACAATTAGTCCTTCGGACTAATCTTTTCCTTGTATCCTGTTCTCTTCATTCTCCCTTGCTCCCGAAGGGATGAGACCAGTGGAGTATCCCAGATGGCCGCTCACAGGCTTTTAAGACCCCAGACACTACTCACCAAGGTAGAATGTGGAACACTGTCTTTATAAACTGTGTTATGCCAATTGAGCTAGACGTTCCCCGAGACCATGGTCCCCACAGCCCTCCACCCAGCAATTCAGTCCCTCAGGGAGTTTGGATGTGTCTATGGGGCTTCCATGACCTTTCCTTGTACCAGTTGTGCTAGAGAAAACTTTTTTTAAAAAAATTAGTCTTGACAATTTGTGACTCAAACAAAAAACATGAAAAATTAAAGTCATAAGAGATAAGTGACTGCTGCTATGATATAACGATACCAATCCTAGTAATAACCAGCTAACTTATGTGTTGATATTTGTTAAAAAAACAGTTTTACATATGATAAAGGATTACTATGCTTAAAAGATCATACAAGTTTATAGAAGAAAAACAAAGACCTTAGTGGAAAGATGTTTAAAGGATATGAATGGAAGATTCATATAATAGGATTATAAAACTTAATGAAAAATGTTAGTTATCAAACAATATTACTGTAGACAAAGAAGTTCCATTATTTGGTTGTTAAATTTGCCAAAGTGGTTTACTTTATTTTGGTTTTTAAAGTAACAGTACTCAATAATAATGATGAGGCTGTGAGATATGCCTAAATAATTATTGGTGGAAATTTAAATTGGTAGACTCTTTATGGAAAGCAGTTTTGTAACCTGAATCAAGGGCCTTACATATCCATGCCATTTGACTCTTTTTTTCTCCATTATTGTATTTCCTAAAGAAATAACTATTGACTGAGAATTATATGCAGAATTGTCACTGAAAAAAAAATTGGGAAAATCTTACTGTCACACATAATCAATTGAAATATCCAATTTATGCCACCACTGAAAATGAGATTAATGGAGGTTGTTACTGATTTGAGCAAGTGGTCTGATAAAATGTTAGGTGGGGAAGAACTACCATATAGAACTGTGCCTATAGTATTATCTTAATTGTATAAATAAAACCAAAAATAAACCTATTGCCATCAAGTTGATTCCGACTCATAGCAGCCCTATAAGATAGAGTAGAACTGCTTGATAGGGTTTCCAAGGCTGTAAATCTTTACGGAAGCAGAAGGCTACATCTTTCTCCTGTGGAGCTGCTGGTGGGTTCAAACCACCGACCTTTTAGTTAGCAGCTCAGTGCTTAACCACTGTGCCACCAGGGCTTCTTATTGTATAAATAGGTAAATGAATTCCAGAAAGAATAAAATACCAACATGGTTGTCTTGAGGAGACATGGATTGTAGATTTTTTAATGCCTTATTTTTTTCAAAAGTCTTCTGTTTATAGTATAAACCAAAAATCCAAACTCACTTCCATCAAATCAGTTCCAACTCATAGTGACCCTATAGGGAAGAGTAGAAATGCCCGATAGAGTTTCCAAGCTATAATCTTTACTGAGGAAACCCTCGTGGCATAGTGATTAAAAACTACAGCTGCTAACCAAAAAGCCACCAGTTCAAATCCACCAGGTACTCCTTGGAAACCATATGGGGCAGTTCTGCTCTGTCCTATACGGTCGGTATGAGTTGGAATCAACTCTACAGCAGTGGGTATGGGTAATCTTTACAGAAGCTGACTGCCACATCTTTCTGACTCAGAGTGGCTGGTGGGTTCAAACCACCAACCTTTTGGTTAGCAGCCGAATGCTTAACCAGTGCACTTCAGGGCTCCTTGTTTTAGTATAACGAGGCTAGAAATCAAGAATGCAACCTAATCCTCAAGTCAGATGACTATGAAATGATTTTATATAAGTTCATTTTTAGAAATTTTGAGAGCAAAATTAATTCTGGCGGTTGAACTATTTTTTTTTAAATTTCTTTCTGTCTTGTTGACTGATGTCTTCTTACTGTTAAGACTCCTTTAATGACCCTTTTTTATTTTCACAATATAAAACTACAGAATTGGCTTTGTTATTGAAAACAGTGCATTCCTATTCTTTTAAATGATGTTTCCATCTTAATTTACATTATTGAAGCTATAGCATCAGAGGGAGGTGGGACTACCATAGCTCCCACCAATTTAAAGTTTTTGAGATTGGAGATTTCGAAGGAACCATTTGTCACCACAGCTTGAAAACCGGCATCAAGTGGAGAAGACAGTAATTTAGTAAATGTGTTCTTTTTTCTTTACCTTCCCTCAGCCACCATTTGTGTTAAACCTAGAATTCATTTTGGTTTAACACCTTAAGATAAGAATTGAAATACCAGGTAAATTTAATTCACTTAATATTTGCAATTACTGAAACTTTGAAATGATCTTGGTGTAGGGAATCCCCAAATACTTTTAAAATATAACAGGAACAAGGAAATAGATTGTCATACAACTAACCTCCATGACACTTCACTTATTAGATAAAGAGGAAAACCATAAAACTTGACAAATTTCTTCAGCAGTTACCTGACTGATTTTTCAGAAATTTCAGGGTTTTTCCTGACTAATTCTGTTTTGAAAAGAGAGAAAAGAAAAAGTAAAGTCTTCCTTTACCCTTTTTGGTGGTGGCATTGTTGTGTGCCATCAAGTCAATTCCTACTCATAGTTATCCTATATGGTCAAGTAGAACTGCCCCATAGGTTTTCCTAAACTGTAATCTTTATGGGGGCAGATTACAAGGTCTTTTCTCCTCAGAGCACTGGGTGGGTTCTAACTGCCAAACTTTTGGTTAGCAGCTGAGCACTCAACCATTGTACCACCAGGGCTCCTTAGTACTTAATACTCTTTTTGGTATTGCTAAATTATTGAAGTTTGTTAACTATACTTTTAATAATTTAATCTTAGGGCTACATAGTATTTAATGTTACCTGTTATAAAAGCTCATTCCTGGTAGATTTCTATTTTTAATTTTAGTTTTTTGGTTCCGTTGCCCTGTACCATCCTGAATTAATACCCTGGTGTGCTTGTGAAACTCAGTAAGTAATAGGAGCTGAAGAAAACAGATGAGCTATAAAACTAAATTCATGGTCATTAATATTTCAGTAAGTGAGGATTTTATACTGCTGTTATTAAAAGAATGGAAGTTTGAATATTGTACAAAAGGTACAAATATATTAGCATTTTTCCCAAATCAAGTTCACGTTGAATTTGCTGATTCTCTTAGGTGAAGTATGTTGAAGATAGTTTTAATTTAATTCATATGAACATTGGGAAAAGCAATTTATTTCTTCTTGCAAATTAATGTTGGTCATTTTAATATTGTTACACTTCATTCTTAGAAAATGTATAAGTCCTGTGTTTAGGTATGAGCCAAGGTAACTTGTAAAAATGATGATTGAGCACGAGGTGTCTTGCTGGGCTCCTGTAGCATCTTTGACTTGTATCAGGGGAAGTAGAAATACTTAACAGTTTAGTAAAATTTTAAATCGTTTTCAGTATCAGTAAAAGTAGGACTTACCGTATGGTAGAATATGTAAGTAAATCTTCCAAGCTGAGATTTTAAGATAAGCCTGAGAAACTTGACCTATGTTTGCTCCTATTTTGGTTTTAATTTTAATTAGGACTTTTCCTAGTTTTTCTCAAAACATAATGTACATTTCAAGAAATCACTGTTCAAATTAAATGTTGGTTATAGCCTTTTCTTATGAAATGTTGGATGAGGAAGTATTAAGTATATCCTGTGTGGCCTGGAGCAAGTCATACAAACGCCTCTGAGTCTCGTTTTCTCATCAATAAAAATGAGAGGGTTGGATCATATTATCTGTAAATACTTCTGAAATCCTAATTATGTATAAACTTAGATCAGGATGATATGCTACAGGTGTTTTACCTCCAGTAATTGTTACTGCGTTAGATGTGCATTTGTGACTGATGAATAAAAAATACATTTCTTCAGAATTTTAGCTGGATATAAATATTTACAGAAAAAGTTAACATTTTTAAAGCTTTTATTTCTCTTAGTCTTCATTGTTGAGCATCCTATCTGTTGTTTTATCTAAGTTTTGAATGTAGTTACTGTTTTTTGTTTTTGTTTTTTTTCTTCCTTAGATTTATTTAACAAATATCAGCACTTGATTTGGTGAGATTCTTAATGGCTGTAGAACAGGACAGCTGGCTCTTGGCAAAAACCTTGAACATTAGATAGCACTCCTTGAAATTTGTGCCGTGGGACATAATTGGTTTCCCAGAGTTCAAAACCTTGTGCTCATTAGCAGTCATTCTCCATTTCCGCTAATTTACTGTCTGTCTTTGGATTTGCCTATCTGGACTATATAAATGGAATCATACTATGTGTGACCTTTTCTGTTTGGCTTCTTAGCCGTGTTGTAGCATATATCAGTGCTCCATTCCTTTCTGTAGTTGAATAATATCCTATTGTATGTACATACCACATTTTATTTATCCATTCATCAGTTGATGGCCATTTGGGTTGGTTCCACTTTTTGACTATTATGAATAATGTTTCTATGAATATGAATGTTTTTGTACAAGTTTTTCTGTGGACATATGTTTTCACTTCTCTTGGTTATATACCTGGGATTGGAATTGCTGAACCGCATCGTAACTCTACATTTAACTCTTTGAGGAACTGCCAAATTGTTTTTTAAAGTCACTACACCATTTTACTTTATCCACCAGAAACGTAAGAGGGTTCCAGTTTCTCCACATTCTCACCAAGAGTTGTTGATTCAGTTGCAGCCATGCTAGTGGGTATAAGGTGGCATCTCACTGTGGTTTCAGTTTGCATTTCCCTAATGACAAATGGTATTACACATCATTGCATGTGCTTTGGGGCCATTTGTTTATCTTGTTTGGAGAAATTCTGCCCAAATCCTTTGCCCAATTTTAAATTGTCTATTTATTAAGTTATAAGTAAGAGTTTTGTTTTTGTTTTTTTTTTTTTTTAATGTATTCTAGATACTAGTCCTTTATCAGATACGTGATTTGTAAACATTGTCTCCCATTCTTTGTGTTATTTTTTACTTTCTTTTTCCTTTGAAGCACATCTGTTTTGCTTTTGTTGTTGTTGCTTATGCTTTTGGTGTTCTACTTAAGAAGCCATTGCCTAATCTAACTTCACAATCATGTCTATGTTTTCTTCTAAGAATTTTATAACTTTCTGTCTTACACTGAGGTCTTTGGTCCATTTTGAGTTGATTTTTATATATGATGTGAGGTAGGGATCCAGTTTTTCACATAATACACATTCATTCACCAGTCTTTTGATAGAGCCCAGGCCCTTTCTTTGAGTGTTAGTTAATTGTTAGTCAGAAGTTTCGTGTCATCTTTTTTTTAATAAACCATACCCACTAGTCTATGATTTGCACAGTCAGTTTCTTCAAAGTGAAATTAGATCATAAGGACACTTGCAAAGTAATCTGGGTTCAGAATCTTTTCACATTTTTATGCCTTTTTTTTTTTTCCAGTCTTGTAATAGTACTTTTTTCTGGGTTCACATTTAGTTAAAATATTCAGTTGTAATAAAAGCAACCAGCACATGCACATTTGGGAACACACACTATTACCTCTTGATAAACATGCAGTTCAGTTGTAGGGAGAAGTGCAGTATATTAGTAGAAAGTAGGCAACCAGCCAGGAGCGTTCAGGATCCCCTGCACATCACTTGACGCAAGTGAATTTGCCAAGTCTCTCGGGAGGTTGAAGTTTCTACGCTATTCTATTTCATCAAACTTTGTTATATTTTTATTACCTGTATTCTTATAGAGTTAAGAACTATGTTTTTCTTTATATACAGTATACAATAATATGAAATTATACTAAAAAAGATTATTCAGAAGAATTATTAAAGTAAGATTTTTCTGTCTAAAAGAGTGCTACAGTTTATGCAGCAAGCTTTTATCCTAACTGTTTTGGCCATTTTATCTCCACAGTTTAGATTTTGAAGAATGTGCTCACAAACTGCTGAAAATGGAGTTTCCTGAGAGTCAAACAGTGCGTTAATACTTTTTAATTAAACTATATGTATTTGTCATAAAAATGCTTAAGACAATTAAAAATTAGGTATAGTGAGTGAATTGGAACAATAGCTCAGTGCTAAATATATCCAGCGTATGCTTTAAAAATACAGATTTTTAAAAAAATTTTTAAATAACTCAAAACTTAGAAGTCCTGTAGTGTTTCATATGCTACTTGCTGCAGTGAATTAACCTGGCTGCTCAGACAGGACATGGGAAAAAGAGGGACATTCTTCGAACTACTTACTACCCTTTACATAGAATTTCTGAAAGGTTGCCTGTAAATTGAACTGTGGCTTAAATAGAATAAATTTGCTCTTTGATGAATTACCTGGTCCATTTTTGTTATGCACAAAAGCATTCTTTTATGGAAGAAATTATGAAGATCACGACACATAGTATTTTATTACTCTAATTGGATATAGAAGAATCTGTATTATTTGTCTCATTCATTCATTTATTCAACAAAAATGTGTTCAACATATTCTACATGTCAGGCATTCTGTGAGGTGTCGGATAGTCAGTGGTCACCCTTAGCTCCATAGGGTTCAGTCTTATAACTCAGTATACTGTACTATTCAAAGTATTATGGAACCCTAATGGCAAGGAAAATACAGAACAGATTAAATAGATTATCATTTTTTCTAGTTGTTTTCTTATGTATACTGCTCCCTGCCTAGATTTTAGGTCTTTGGAACCTGAACAAAGTCCTCAAGGCTTTTCTTTTAATATTGCATTTTATGTGGTAGACATAGCACAGATGTTGAATTGTGTGAATCAGCTCCCGTAGGTTGTTTGGTTTCTAATTCTTCTATAAGGATCTTACTGGCTATGTGAATAAAGTTGCTGTTAGGTGTGAGTCATTTGTTTTAAGACTTTAAACATGGTCTGATACAGTGGCCAGCAAGCTGTGGACTGGGTCCACCTCCTGTTTTTGTAAATAAAGTTTTATTGGAACATGTCTGTGCTTATTTGTTTATGTATTGTCTATGGCTGCTTTCACATTACTGCAACAGAGTTGAGTAGTTTAGTTATAACAGAGATCAAAGAATCTTTAAAGCCTAAAATACTTACTATCTGGCCTTTACAGAAAAAAAATTCCTGAATTTTGTGAAATGTCATGGTATGGAATTTTGAAAAAAAAATTTTTTTTATTTTTTTAAATTTAAGATTTTCCCTTTTGAAGTTTATTTATTGGTGTACTAATATTAGACTACCTGTTTGCTAAACAGCAGATATTATATGATTCCACATATATGGTAGATAAATTTGTAGAGACAGAAAGTAGATTAAAGATTACCAGGGTCTAGGGGGAGGGGAGAAAGGGAAAAGGGAAGTTATTGTTTAATAGGTATAAAGTTTCTGTTTGAGATGATGAAAAAAAAAATTTGCAAAACTTACTACAAAACCCTATGGGTGGGGCAGTTCTACTCTCTCCTGTAGGGTCACTATTAGTCAGAATCAACTCAGTGACAACAGGTTTGGTTTTGGTTTTTAATTGTACTCAAACTTCACTTGATGGGGTTTTGTTGGAAGAAAATAAATTAGTACATTAACCTTTAAAATTGTAATTGAAACTGAAACTACTGTATGATCTTGTCACATTATTTGAGGAGTATAATTAAGTCGTTACAAATATTAATATTAATCCACAAGATAGTTGTTCTAGCACTAACCTCAACATATTTTGATAACATTTGGAAGACTATCTTGGTGTATCTATTTTTGTGCATATGGTTACTCAGAAGGCTCTCCTAAAATCATGTAATATTTAATTAAAATGTTAAAATATTTAATTATTGTACACCACAGGGAATAACTCTTGTAATTGCATTTAGTCTTGGAAAGAAAGTAATTTGTTTTGCATGTGAGGTTGACTTTATTAGCAGTGTTGTCAGCATATTATACCATGTTTTGTTGTTTAAAACCTGATTAAGTGCTGTATTATTTCAAACACAGAGTAGAAGAAGTTAAAATGCATTTTAATATATCAAGTTAACATAATATGGCAGAGTTCAAAAAAGTTTCAAGTTTTCTGTCCTATATTACTTAAATTTTGGCAAAAGATATCTTTTTAGAACTTACACATTTATATATATATTGAGTAAGGTACTTTTTGGCTAATATTAAAAAAATAAATCTGCCAATAATAGCATCTAAAAATAACCCTGTTTTAAAGGTAGGGTTTTGAGTAGATTGTTTTATAAGTAGATTACCAGTTTCTAGAACTTTTAAACTTCTTGGAATGGTGGGAAAGTTCATATTCTGCGCTGTGTAGTACGGTAGCCACTATCTCCATGTGGCAGCTGTTGATCAACTGTAATGTGAATAGCATGATGGAGGAACTAAAATTTTAAATTTTATATAATTGTAAGTAATTTAAATAATGATACACAGCTATTGGCTACCATATTGAAGAGCACGGTTCTAGAGTATACTGTGTTTTTCAAGTGTCCCCTTCTGCCATACCCTGAGATTTCTCCTGGAATCTCACACACAGATAATTTGCATAGAGATGACTTAATTTTTTTAGTATTTAAAATTTATAGAAAGCATATATTTGCAGTTACTATCTTTAAAAAAATAATTTTTACTGATAAAGATTATGTTGTAGAAAAAGATACTTAGTCAATTCTATAGCAGTGATCAGAGAATGAATTTATGCCTTTATTCATTTGGTCCATATTGGCTGAGTTTCTTCATCTGTAAAGTTGCTATAATACATTTTTTGTTAGATTTATTTCAGGAATTAATAAATATTAGGTTAATTCTAGATCTCTAATTCTCTATGATGATGATATTTCCTGACCAGACCAGAGATTTATTAGTGCAGTTATTAGTTCACCAGAATTTTCACTGAAGGGTTATTCAGTCACTTAAATAGCCTTATTGGACAATATATTATGCCAGCAGTTATGCAGTTATACCATCTCTGTATCCCAAACAGCGATCTATATGCATAACATTTATTTTGAGGCTTGAAAATTTAGCTGCAGAGATATATATATTTTTTAAATATATTTTTATTTTATCAACCAGAGGGTTTTTTAAGTTAGCGTTAAAATTGTACCCATTTATTCTCCTTAAAAACTCATGTTTTGTTTTTTCCGTAGTAACTCTATTCCTTAGTAATTGAACTTAAATCTTTGAGAAATATTTAAAGTGAATTGTTAAATGTTGTGTTGGTGAGTCTATATTTAAAGAATTCTGTATAGAATTCTATTAGAATACAGTATATTAATCTTTCTCTGATTTATCTGTTTCTTATACCAGGTTTTTTTGAAGTGGTTCATATTATATAAATTTAGAAATTTAAAATCAATCTAATTACTGTAAATGAATGTCAGAGCTGTCAGCCAGACAGAAGGCTTTGAAAAACAGCTTAACCAAGATCAAGATTTTTATTTTGTCCTAATAACTAAAGTTCACAAAATTTTAAAGTTTTATATTTTTAAAAACATTATTTAGAAGTTTGAACAGTCTCTATCATATAGGCAAATTATTCTACAGCTTGAATTCATTGTGTTTTCAATCATTAATGCAGTTGTTTTTGTCCAAACAGAAAGAACTCTGCAACATGATACTTGATTGCTGTGCCCAGCAAAGGACGTATGAGAAATTTTTTGGCTTATTAGCTGGGGTGAGTTCCAGCCTTGTTTTTCACATCAGAATTTAATAGAAGCACTAAAGGAATTCTCATCCTGAATGTTGTGAATTAATGTTTCTTCTTTGTGGTCTGGTCTAATATAACAGCGTGTCTTTGCTAAAATCAACTTGTTCCTTCCCTTCTTCAGGTTTCCCCCTCTTGGGAATCATTTTTTGCAGTGCCTTAACTTTGCATATCTTTCTTCCAGTACTTTTTAAATTCTGCATGCTTTGTAACAGTTTCTTAATAAAAGGCAATTAAATGCTGTTTTTTCAAAACCTCAAAGCCGTTTCTGAAGTCAAGGACATTTTTAGACAGCACAAATAGAGCATAAACTAAATTATTTTTCAAATCCAAACTGTATCTGCTGGGTAGAAGTATATTTGTAGAGTATACAAGTAGGCATCTATGATTAGTTACTTGTGTAACTTATTTTAGCATGTAAGTCCCAGGTAAATAAGGACCATATTAACTTCTTTTTTGAGCATCCCATCATATTGCACAAAAAGATTTAGTGATTTGGTATATGTTCTTTGAAGATGTACAAAATATTTATTCACTCTGATTCAGTAAATTTAGGGGGATTTAATATGCTTATGATATTCTTGACATTCAGTTTTTATTTATTAGCGTTTTTGCATGCTAAAAAAAGAATACATGGAATCCTTTGAAAGTATATTCAAAGAACAGTATGATACCATTCATCGCTTGGAAACAAACAAATTGAGAAATGTTGCCAAGATGTTTGCTCATCTTTTATACACTGATTCACTTCCATGGAGTGTAAGTAGATGGTTCAATATTTATACTTTTTCTAATCCCTTATTATTCTCAAGTAAGTATTAAGTAATATAGCCATACTTCTTCTATTTTGGAAATGTGCTTTAAAAAAATGAAAAGGTGGCCAACTTTTACTATAGCTGCTATCTTTGAGATTATGTTCATATTGGTTATATAACATAGGCTGAGAAAGCTAAGTTGATATATATAAGTGTAAGAAATACCCCAGATTATATTAACGGTCCAAACATCGCAGCGCTTTTTTTTTTTTTTTTTTTTTTAATATATATTTTATTGTACTTCAGGTGAAAGCTTACAGAGCAAATAGTTTCTCATGAAATAGTAGTACACATGTTGTTTTTTTTGACATTGGTTAACAACCCCACAACGTATTAAGCCTCTAAATTCTCAACCTTTTTTTTTTGATGAAAATTACAGATGGCCAAAGATACACCGTTTCAAAATTTCGCAGCGCTTTTTTTTGATAGGGATGGTTAGGAACATTTTCAGGGTAAATGTTGCAGATTTTAATCTTCTCTATGTACAGACATATGCGTTCACACTCGTGTCCACATGCACCACTATTTTGGTGTTACATGCTTCTTTGAGCCACTGCTCGTGTTTCCTGAGTGAGTAGTGTCCATGGTTCCTTGATTTAGGATAGCAGAGAAGTGATTGTCCTAGTAGGATGTGTTCTTTCACCAAGCACTGAAGTTGAGTAAGTGATAGGGAAGAATTCCTATAATCATAGAGCAAAGAAAGATATATTCTTGATGGGAAAGGTGCGCTGGATTGGAATTTGAAATGCATTCATTTAGCTGACATATATTGTACAACTACTGTTCATTTAGCAACTGTTTATGGAGCTATCAACTATGTGCCAGTCAGACAGTGATGGGGATCCAAAGTGAATTAAATACGGTGCCTGCTTTCAGTGAGGTTACCATGTAAGAGAAGATGTAAGACATACCCAAGAATAGCAATAATAACAAAATAAAAAGTGTTAAATTATAAGAAAAGTAAAACTGCAGAAGTTCAAAAAAAGAAAGAAATTAATCCCAGGAAGAAAGAAAGAAGAGGATCACATTGTAGAATACCATAATCTAATGGCAGAACAAGGCAACGTCATTGAGTTTATAAACACTGGATAGTTTTTTTAGCACTCTAAGTACTAAGTGTGTCCAGCTACATTAATAGACATTTATAAGCTCACCCAGGAGCCTAATTGTAATCATTTCTGACTTCGGTTTTTTTTTCTTTGGGAAAATGAAATTCAGGTTTTAACAATTGACTAACAAATGGGTTCCTGGAACATATAACCCATTTGTTAATCAGTTGTTAAAACTGGAAGCTGCTTTTATTTTTATTTGCCCTTAAACATCTCTCCATGGGCTTGTCTTTGAGCCCCAGTCTTACTATCCCGAACAAGCCATCACTCTTTCTTTACCCTTAGATTGTGTATTATTTGTGCTATATGAAGCTGTACTCTAAGAGGCTGCTCTAAGAGGCATTTCGCCCCAGACTCTCATACCCACCACATTTTGACGAATGAAGTTTAGGAGCTAACGTTATGTGCTTCAATATATGTTCAAGATACAAAATCCTCCCTGGTATTCAAGCAAATTCCTCATGCAAGAGAATAAACTCTGTAGCATCTTGATATTTTGAAAGTTAGTATAGAAAAGTCTTAAACTTTGCCAAGAAATAATACAGATCAGCGCAAGGAAGGCTACTCAGAGATACTCTGTTTGAAAATGAGAATAAATCATAATTTCAGGAGACACTTAAAGTTATAAATATGAGTCACTTTGTCCTATCTTTTGAAAACCAAGATAAAATTGCCTTTTTAAATTTTAATTTTCAGGTTCTTGAATGTATAAAGCTGAGTGAAGAAACCACTACATCATCCAGTAGAATTTTTGTCAAAATATTTTTCCAGGAACTATGTGAATACATGGGTCTTCCTAAACTTAATGCAAGATTAAAAGATGAGTAAGTTTATCACTAAACACTTTTTATTCTTACTGTCCTCAGGGTTTCTCCTACTTTATCAGAGGTAAGTCTGACATTGGTTGTAGAAGCAAGAGAGTTAAGCCCAATAGTGGACTTTGTTCATCCAGTAATCACTACACTGAATCTTTCTGTGGCACCAGACAACATGCAACTTTTAATGGTGATTTTTAGTCCAAGTGGAAAGAACACAGAATTAATGCCTCTTTCACTTAGTTAGAAAACACAAAATTAATTTTGTATGCTTACTGTAGTTCTCTAGTAATTGAATATTTATAGGTTTGTTTTCATTTTAACTCTAATGTTGAGCCTTAGAATGATAATTTCTGTCATCAGTGGACGTTTGTAAATCAGTTAAATATCAATCGTGTAGTCGTTTAAATTACCACACTGAACTAGAATATTGCTCCAAGACTATTATATATGATCCCTATCTCAACTTTCTTATTTCCTATTTATTTAGATTGCCCATTGCCACTATAGGGTCACTATGAGTCAGAATCAACTCCATGGCGATGGTTTTTTTTAATGGGTTCTTTGCACTAAGATTGGCTTCAACACCATTCACACTACTGAAATCATCCTTTGAAATATCTCAGTGACCACTTGCCAAACCCAGTAGTCTTTTTCAGTCCTCATGCCCCTTGACTTCTCTACCCCACTTACACAGTTGACCACTTGCTCAGTGTGGCTCCTTACTTTTTTTTCTTTCTACTTCTCTTAGTCTTCTCAGTCTCTGACTCCTCTAAGCCTGCCCCTCCAACATTAAAGTTTACCAAAGGTGTATCCTGGGTTCTATGTGCTCCGTCTGGGCTATTCCATCACTTTCTCTTAGCTTCATATATTTATTTGGTCCCTGTCTCCTGTACTAATTTACTCTCTCTTCAGCACTCTAGCTACACCACTGTTGCCCATCTTGTTAAGCAGACCTCGGTCTTTAGGCTTCTTTGCCTCTGTTTCCACTGCTAGGAATCCCCTCTCTTCTTGTTCTTTCTGGCAAATGCTTCATCATTCTTCTTTTGTGTCATCTTTTTCTATGAAACAATTTTCCCTGACTCCGCTCCTTAGTCATTCAGTGATGACACTCAGGACATGTCCAAAACCATACTGCATTATGAGGTTTTTTGTTTTACCTCTCCCTAAAAACTGATTATATGCAGCCTTCACCCTTAATTTCTCCCTTTTGTTGATTACGTTTTCCCCTCTTGCAGTGCCTTGCACAGTGCTGTGTATATACACACACATACCCACCCACCCACCCCAGAGGTTTTTTTTTTTTTTTTTTTACTTTTCTCCATAAATACAGAGAATATAGATACATATATATGTGTACATGAATACACATGTATCTATTCTGTGTATGTCTAAACGTAAAAAAATGCTCTCTGTTGCATAATTATAGAAATTAAGTTTAATAAATTATGACTTGATCCTACTCATTCCTTTAAATAGCATGTAGCCTAACCAAATAAATGACATAAACCACTTACATGGTTATATTTCACTTACTAATTTAAAATTTAGAAAAATAACTATAAGGATTTTGTCTTTTATTTTTAAGAAATTTGTTCTCTTTTGTTCGTTTTTCTTTTTAGAACTCTGCAGCCATTCTTTGAAGGATTATTACCCCGAGATAATCCAAGAAACACTCGGTTTGCCATCAACTTTTTTACTTCTATAGGTCTTGGAGGTTTAACGTAAGGATTATTTTCAGAATCTTATTTTCAGTTTACAAAATTATCTCACAATTGCCTTTAAAATAGGATCTAACAGATTATATTTTTAATTAGGGATGAGTTGCGCGAGCATCTCAAGAATACACCAAAGGTCATCATGGCACAGAAACCAGATGTTGAGCGGAATAAATCCTCGCCCTCCTCTTCCTCTTCTGCGTCCTCCTCTTCAGAGTCTGACTCCTCTGACTCTGATTCTGACAGCAGGGATAACAGTTCAGAATCGTCCAGTGAAGAGAGTGGGTCTTCATCTATCGGTAGTCATAGCTCTGCCTCAGGTACTGAAATTCATGTAATTTATCTTTCTCTTTTCTAACAAATATGTTGTTTACAATAAGGGAAGAAAGTAATTTGATTGCTTAGTTATTTTCATATTCAGTTGTTTAAAAGCACAGTTAATCGTTTAAGTTCTTGCAGTCTGTAGTATACTACAACATTTGTAATGCTGAGGCCTCTTCTCAGAATCCTTCATAGAAATGAGATACTTCAATGATGACTGAAATACCACTTACAGTGTCAGTAATCTAGTTGATAGGAGCCTTCTTGACATTTATATTTTAAATTTTCTCTTTTTAATAGCAGAGTTTCAAGGTTAGTGTTTGGCATGTACCATACATTCAGTGCACACCTTGTAAGTATACGGCTATATAGCTATATGGGTTTTCATAAATAGAACACATCCATGTAACTAGCACAGATCAAGAATTACTGACACCCCAGAAGCCCTTTTTTTTTGTGCTCTCTCCCAGTTATTACCACCCTCTCATCCACCTCCCTATGGCAACTATTATTCTTATTTCTAATTCCAAAATTTACCTGTTTTTAACTTTAGAATTATACATGGTAACCTCTTTTATATTTGGTTTATTTCTTTTCATATTATGTTTGTGAGATTCATCCATATTATTGTATTCAGTTGTAGCTCATTCTCATTGCTGTATAGTTTTCCACTATATGAGTATACCACAGTTTATTTATCCTTTCTATTCTTACTGGAAGAAGCCCTGCTGGCATAGTGTTAAGCACTTGGCTGCTAACCAAAAGGTCAGCATTTCGAACCTGCCAGCTGCTCCACAGGAGAAAGATGTGGCAGTCTGCTTCTGTAAAGATTATAACCTTAGTGACCATATGGGGACAGTTCTCTGTCCTCTAGAGTCGCTATGAGTCAGAATCAACTCAACAGCAATGGGTTTTAGTTTACTCTTAATGGGCATTTAAGTTTACAATAATGTATCCATGAATACTCTCATACATATCCTTTAACGACTACATACACACGCATGCATGCTTACTCACACATTTCTGTTGGATATATATCTAGGAGTAGAATCATCACTGGTTCATAAGGTGGGCATATATTTAGCTTTAGTAGATACTGCCAAATCGTTTTCCAAGTGAGTATTCCGATTTACTCTCCCCACACCCATATATTAGAGTTCTAGTAGCTTCCATTCTAACACTTTAAATTAACGTCTTTTTCATTTTAGCCATTCTGGGACGTATATGGTATTGCATTGTGGTTTTAATTTGCATTTCTTTGAAGCTGAGCACCATTTTATATATGGTTGGCCATTTGATTATTCCTTTTTTTTTTTTATAAATGGTTGCTCAAATCTTTGTCTTCTTTTTTTTTTTAAGTTGTCTTTTCTATTGATTTATAGTTTTTTATGTATTCTGGATATGTATCTTTTGTCACATATATGTAGTATAACTAACTAGTCCCATGTTTGTCTCTCCAACCCTCTGAGGCTTCAGAAGCTCCGTTGGTCCCTCTGTCCCTGAGCAGCAGCCCTGTGTTCAGGCAAAATCCTGAATCTTGCAAGTGCTCCCAGGGAGAACGTCACTGTCAGCTTACTTCTCTTTGGTTCTACCCTTTTCTGAATCTTGACCCCCTTTAATTGTTTTTTCACTAGCTCCTGGATGCCTTTGTTTACTTTTTAACTTTTTATTTTGAACTAATTTTAGAGTTAATAAAAAAAAATTGCAGAAATAGTATAGAGAATTCCCATATATACTTCACCCAGCTTCCCCTAATATTAGCAACTTACATAACCATAGTTCAGTTATCAAAACTAGGAAATTAATTAACATAATGCAGTTAATTAAACGACAGCTCTTGTTTGGATTTTACTACCTAGTTTTTCCATTAATTTCCTTCTTCCTGTTCCAGGATTCTACTTGTATTTAATTGTATTTCTTCTTAGTGTTATACCGTCTGTGGTAGTTCCACTCAGTGTTTCCTTGTTTTTAATGATCTTGATATTTTTAAAGTCTACTGGTCAGTTATTTTATGGAATGTCCCTCAGTCTACATTTGTCTGATATTTCCTCATGATTAAAATAAGGTGATGAATTTTTCGCAAGAATACCACAGAAATGATGTTGTTTTCCTCTTAGTACATCTTCTCAAGGTGTTCATAATACTGATGTGTCGTATTATTGGTGACGTTAACCGTGATCACTTTATTAAGGTAGTGTCTGCTAGGTTCTTCACAGAAACTTCTTTTTTTTTTTTTTTTTTTTAAATTTATTGTACTTCAGGTGAAGGCTTACAGAACAAATAGTTTCTCATGAAACAGAAGTACACATGTCGTTTTATGACATTGGTTAACAACCCCACAACATGTCAACCCTCTCCCTTCTCGACCTTTTTTTTTTGGTGAAAATATACATAACCAAAGATACACCGTTTCAAAAATTTCTACATGCACAGTTCAGTGACATTGACTACGCTCTTCAAATTGTGCTGTGATTCTCGCTTAAGATGAAGGCTTACAGAACAAAATAGTTGCTCATTTAACAGTTACTATACATGTTGCCCTATGACAATGGTTAACAATCTCACAACACATCAACAATATCCTTACTCAATCTTGGGTTCCCTATCACCAGCTTCCTTGTCCCCTTCTGCTTTCTGGCCCTTGTCACTGGACTCCTGTACCTCGTTAGTCTCATTTGGTTTTACGGGGCTGTCCACTCCCAGACTGAACAGTGAACCTCGGAGGTAACTTCACCACTGAGCTAAAAGGGTGTCTGGGGGCCATACTCTCGGGGTTTCTCCAGTGTCCTTTAGGCCAGTAAATCTGGTCTTTTTTTTATGAGTTAGAATTATGCTCTACGTCCTTCTCCAGCTCTGTCCAGAACCCTCTGTTGTGATCCTGGTCAGAGCAGTCAGTGGTGGTAGCTGGGCACCATCTAGCTGTACTGGACTCAGTCCGGTGGAGGCCTTGGTAGCTGTGGACAATTAGTCCTTAGGACTAATCTTTTCCTTGTATCCTGTTCTCTTCATTCTCCCTTGCTCCCTAAGGGGTGAGACCAGTGGAGTATCTTAGATGGCCTCTCACAGGCTTTTAAGACCCCAGACGCTACTCACCAAGGTAGAATGTAGAGCATTGTCTTTATAAGCTGTGTCATGCCAATTGAGCTAGATGTTCCCTGAGACCATGGTCCCCACAGCCCTCCTCACAGCAATTCAGTCCCTCAGGGAGTTTGGATGTGTCTATGGGGCTTCCATGACCTTTCCTTGGACAAGTTGTGCTAGTTTCTCCTGTACTGTGTACTGTCTCACCCTTCACCCAAGATACCACTTATCTATTGCCTATTTAGTATTCCCCCCCCACCTCTCCCATCCCTGGTAACCAACAAAGATTGTTACATTTTGTGTGTGAACTTTTTCATGGGTTTTTACAATAGAGGTCTCATACAATATTTGTCCTTTTGTGATTGACTTATTTCCCTCAGCATAATGTCCTCCAGCACAGAAACTTCTTTTTGTAAAATTAATAAATAACTTGTAGTGATATAATTTGACACAAATATTCTTTTTCTCCTCAAACTTCGGCTCACCAATTTTAGCATGCATCTTTGGTTCTTTTCTGTGATAGGTATTACTCTGGTGTTTGCCTAATGGTGATTTTTCTATTTGTCTTGTTTCTTCTATATTTATTAATTAAAATTCTTCTGTAAGAAAGAGTTGTTCCTTTTCCCCCATTTATGTATTTATTCAGGTATATGTTTATATCAGTATGGACTCTAGGACATTTATTTTGTTCTGTGGGTTGAGGTCCAATACTATTATTTATTTTGTTGTTCAAATCATTCCAGCTTTGGCAGTTACAAGTTCCATCAGATTGACGCCTGTGTTGCTTTGGCATGCCCCATCCTTATTTAGAACACTTTCTTCCTTTATGGCATCACAAGTTGTTTTAGTTCTTCAGTGCCTTTAAACAAGGTTGTTCAATTTTATTTGGCGTTTGTAGTTCTCAGCAGGAGCAAAGGTATGCCACAAGCTTCTCCATCCTACTTGGAAGTAGAAGAGCTGTAGTAAAGGACTTTTTAAAAACGTCCGTTTTCATAGTTTGATTTTAGCTCAGATTTTGTGAAAAGGTCTATGTTGTTTTCCCTAAGATCAGCTCTACTTTCTTCCATCATAGTATTTTAGTCCTTCGAAGGGCTTGTTCATTTATCTGAAATGCATGCCATTCTTGTTTTTTGTTGTTGTTTTATTTTATATGCCATGTTTAAGAGAGGCAGCAATTTTCCCTACAGCCTTAGGTTGGAAGGCTAATCATCGTTCCCTAGCTTGTTACATTTTAAAGTGTTTCAGTCCAGAATTACAGGACTCTCAATGTTTTATATTATCAAAGCAAGATTCCATTTACTCACAAGAAGTCTTACTCTTGAATTATACTCATAGTGTTCATTTAACATTCACTACTTTTAATTCTAAAAAATTTGTTGTTTCATGGTATCTGTTTTGTGAACAGATGATAACACAGCATGAATTGCTGCAATAAGGAAGCTTGCTGATTCAAAATTAATTTGCCTTATCATGCAATTTCAGTAGAAAATTTTTATTTTATTAATAAAATATTAAATAGCATAAAAGCAGTATGAAGTGCCCTCAAATTAGAAAATTGTAGAGCACGCTTAGCAAAACGAGAGGGGACTGTATATTGTTATATGGCGAAGGTTTTCTTGTCAACAAAGCACTGAGAGTAGTGTAAGGTAGGGTTGGAGAGATAGATGTTGGTTTAACATAGAGCCAGACGGTTTCTGCTTGGGTAGCTGACTCGGTTGAGCAGCTTGATAGGCACCAGAGAAGTAAACCCTTAGTTGCAAATCAACTGACCGTACAAGTGCCAAGGATAAGCATTTGGCAGAAGAAGTAGAGGTTAGCACAGTGAGGTTTGAGTGGAGGTAGGGCGAGGGTAAGCAATTTTCTGCCATATTTTCTTCTTTCTGTGTATATATGAATTTGTCAGAAATTTTGGTCATCTCAGCACCTTTGGTTTATGTACCCAAACTATATAATACTATAATTATTTTATATTTATATTTGTGGTTATATGAGTAAAATTATTCAAGGCCTTTTGAGAAAAATTGTCTTTAAAAAAGCAAGCTTTAGTGGTTCTCATAAAGCCTATGATTTTATGTCTTAACGTAGCTTCTTTTACTGGTGCAGTTAGTGCCTCTCTGACAGCACGGGAGAGGAGAACTATTGTTTTCATACGAAGAGTTTTTATTTGAAAAGTACCTATGCATGGGGTTAAGCAAATCTAGTCATGCCATTCCCCCTACCTTTAGGAAGTCATGTTGCCTGTGAGTGTGATCATTGAGTTTTGATTATGTACCAAATCTGACATAGTGTTTCATATGACACAATACACATGAACTGGAATTTCCATTTTTGGATAACATTTGTAAGTGTAAATGTACCATTCAAGTTACTTCCACAAAAAAATGTTACAATGTTTGCTATAAAAGTTTTTGTTCACTGTCTTGAGTCTAAGGGTCAGAATAGTACTTTGATAACTAATGTTGAAATATTGTATATTCTTAAAAATAAGGCATTTTGTAAAATGTCCAATCAATTTGGCTTTGTATCCAGTTTGAGTTAGTAAACCTATAATGTATCAATAAATGTGATTTATTAAATTAACATTAAAATAAAAGCTAACTATATTTTATTTTATATGCGCAGCTAAAAATATAAGAAAGAAGGCACAAGGGAAGACCAGAAGTAAAGAAGTAGATAAATCGATTAGGAAACAACAAACAAATGATAGAAAGCAAGAAGAAAGAAGACCAGAACAGAGGCACCAGGAAACAAGGACTGTGAGAGAAAGGAGGTCAGAAAAACATAGAGATCAAAATTCAAGAGATCCAAATCGGAGAGAGACCACTACAAAATACACTTCAGACAGAGGTGTTCCTTCTGAACGAGATAGTTACAGTAGGGTTGCAAATGACAGAGACCAAGAAATGTACATAGATTTGGAAAATAAGCATAGTGATCCCAAAAAGAAAAGAGAAGAGAGGAGAAATTCTTTCTCTGAAAATGAGAAGCACAGACACCGAACTAAGGATAGTGAAAATTTTAGAAGAAAAGGGAGATCAAAGTCAAGGGAAAAAAATAGCAAACATTCAGGCTCTAGAAGCGATGACAACAGGTATCAGAATGGTGCTGAGAGACGATGGGAAAAATCGAGCAGCTACTCTGAACAATCGAGAGAATCAGAGAAAAATCAGGACCGGCGAAGAGGAAAGTCTCCAACAAAGCAAAAATAATTTTACAAAATAATACAAACGGAACATGCTTTACATTCAGTTGAAACAAAATATTTTTTACATTGATTGACGAACTTTATAGAGAATTCTTGTATAAAGTACTGGTTTGTATTTGTACATTTAAAAAATGTTTTCATTTCACCACATTTTATAATTGGTACATCTCAAGCCCCTCCACATAAACTTATAAGGGAAAAGTTTCTCCAGAGAGTGATGTAAGACTTACTTATATTTTGTAAATAAAATGATCAAATGCTCATTGAATCAGTGATTTTTTTCATTGACAGAATATTTTCTTCTCATAATAATGTTTCTAGTACTACTGTTCATACAGCTGCTAATGAATTATTAATGGCTTTTTATTTGTAACTGAAGACCAAAGTAATTGAACCAGTTCAGTTTAACGTTTTTGGTTTGTTAATGAGATGTTAGTTATGAGCCTATTTTTTTTTACAGTAGAGGATTTATTACAAGTTTCATATTGTGTCTTGAAAAAAAGAGGCATGTGCAATTTTTCTCACAAGTATTGCAGTGAAGCTAGGTGTATATGGTCTTTAAAAAGATGCACAGCTATATTGTTTATAATTAGAATTTCAGTCAGTAACATTTCTGGACTGCTAGATAACATTTAATTGAAATTCTTTGTGATTGGTGCTTTTTCTCATCCTTGAGGTTTTATCACTGTTGGTGAATTAATGTGTATTTAATTTTTAATATGGATTAATAGGTTATTGGAAAAGATATAGTCATGAAAAATGTGTACAGCCTAAGTGTGAAATAATTCCAGTTTTTAATAAGAATTTTTAAAGGTTTCCACTGTTGTAACTCTCAGTAATTAATATGTGACCATAATATTTATTACATTTGAAATAAAATGTTGCCTCTGAGATCTTAGATTTTCTGACAGATATTTAACCTTACGTATTAGATAGACTTCTTGTGCTTGCTCATTTTAAAAGTACATAAAATCCATTTTAGTCAATGTCTGCATTCAAGAATAGGGAGACCACCATCCTAATATTTGGCTCTTAAGCATGCTCTGGAGCCCTGGTGGCGTAGTCGTTAAGAGCTCAGCTGCTAACCGAAAGGTTGGCAGTTCAAACCCACCAGCCACTCCTTGGAAACCCTATGGGGTAGTTTTCCTCTGTCCTGTAGGGTTGCTATCAGTCAGAATCGACTCGACAACACTTAACAACAACAGCAAGCATACTCTAACACAACATGTTCTCTATTTTTCTTGTTTAAAATCCTGTCTATAAATTAACAATAACGTCCATGTAAATAAAAAAAGTTGCCCTCCCACCCCTCCCAAAAAAAGTATTAACTATGTGGCAACTTGGAAAGGTTCTTACTTGTGTTTTCCCCTGGGGCAGTTAAAAGGTGATATCATTAGAAAAGACTATCAGGATCTCTATGAGTCATAATCGACCCAGCCGCAATGGGTATCATAGACAAGGAGCCCTGTGGCGTGGTAGTTAAGAGCTTGACTGCTAACCAAAAGGTCAGCGGTTCAAATCCACCAGCTGCTCCTTGGAAACCCTATGGGGCAGTTCTGATCTGTCCTGTAGGGTTGCTGTGCGTCAGAGTTGACTCGACGGCATGAGCCCTAGTAGCCTAATGGTTAAACACTGGGCTGCTAACCCAAAGGTTGGTGGTTCAGATCCACTCAGCGGCTCCAGGGGAGAAAGACCTGATGATCAGCTCCCGTAAAGATTACAGCCAAGAAAACCCTATGGGACAGTTCTGCTCTCTCACACGGAGTTGTATGAGTCGGAATCAACTTGACGACACCTAACAACAACATCATAGACATAGTGCATTTCACAGAATTGTAAGATTAGCAAATTGGATTCAAGGAACACATAGGCTATAAGCCCTAAAGGAGGTAAGAGTTTATTTTTTTACTGAACACTGATAAACCAAAAAAAAAAAAAAAAACCAAACCTGTTGCCGTAGAGTTGATTCTGACTCCTAGTGACCCTATAGGTAGGACAGGGTAGAACTGCTCCATAGGGTTTCCAAGGAGTGATTGGTGGATTCGAACTGCTAACCTTTTAGTTAACAGCCAAGCTTTTAACCACTGTGCCACCAGGGCTCTGAACACTGATAGGGGTTATAAAAAAAAGGACTAGAAATTTTAGTTTATTTAACCTTGTTCATAACTTCCTTTCTAAATGTAAAAATGGAAACAACCCTTGTCATGGAGTACTAAGACTTCCAAGAGTTATTATATTTTCAAAATGTAACTAATCTCTATTGAGTTCCTACTATGTGCCCAGGCCTGTCCTAGGAACTAGAGATAAAATAATGAACAAAGTAGTCTCCCTTCAGATGGAGTTTATATCATAGTGAGATGAGGAAGTAAGAGATAATAAACAACTAAATGTCTGAGGTATTAGATGGTGATAAGTACCATGAAAAAAAGGGAAAGGAGAGTGATATGTGTGGGATGGGGGCTGTGTTGCATATGAAGAGCAAAGAATTTCTCCTAGAAGGTGCCCTTTACCTAGATATCTGAAGGAAGTGGGGGTCATGAATTTCTGTGGGAAGAACCTAGGCAGAAGGAACAGTTGATGCATAGATGTTTGTCAGTGGTAAGTGTTGACTGAAAATCCTTGTTAACATTTCCTATTCTACTTAATCAGTATATGTTTTTTTTTTCCTTCTCACTATTTTATTTACTCTTACAAAAGCAATTAGCAGAACACCTAACTACCTTCAAGTAGAAATATTTGACTGTAAAAGTAGTATTAGGTTAAGGAGATATGGTGAGGAACTGGACTCTTCTGCCATTGAGGCAGATTTTCCACCTTTTAATGTATAGACAAAAAACATTTCCTATATTTGCTGTTTCTGATTTTTAGGATCAGCTTTTATTAAGGTGAGCTGAGTTCTTGATTTTTTTTGTGAATCACACATTCTTTTTTCTCGACTTCTTTGCCTTAAGTTTTTATTCCTCCATCCTGTTCTCGTGATCATCCCCTTTATGTTGATATCAAAGTCCATACCAACCTCTGGAATCGCTCCTTCAAGCATCACTCTTTGAGCACTGCCTATCCAGCTCGTCTGATTTAGTACTTCTTCTCTAGGAATCCTGTCTCCTCATTAAAACTTCTGATCTATTGACCTTACCACTGATAATCAGTGAAATCTTTTTCACCCCATTTGGTCACTTCCTTTGTTCCATGGTCAAAAGGCTCAACTCCAATTACTCCCAACTCTTGCACCTAATATTGAGCAACTAAACATTGGTAGGTGCTGCTGGATTAAAAACATACAACCAGGTTGGCTAGTCTCATAGCTACAAATCTTAAATGAGCACTGAATATTGCCCAGCAGTTCACCACCAAACAAACCAAAAAACCCCCTGCCATGGGGTCAGTGCCGACTCATAGCAACCCTATATGACAGAGTAGAGCTGCCCCATCAGGTTTCCAAGGCTGTAAATCTTTATGGAAGCAGACTGCCACATCTTTCTCCCGCGGAGGGGCTGGTGAGTTTGAACCTCCAACCTTTTGGTTAGCAGCTGAGTGTTTTAACAATTGTGCCACCAGGGCTCCTACATTGTCAACACTTCTTGATTATGTTTGCTTTTCCACTCTTCACAATGGCTGTTTCTCATCTTGTCAACCTTCTGTATAAACCCATCTGCTGCAAAAAACATCACAGTGTGTCTCAGCTGATGATGATCTTCATATTGTGTTTGAAAATAGAAGTCAGAGAGAAACTCCCTCAATTTTTCAACACCGAAACCACTGCCTTGTCCTCATCTGTGCCAGTATTCAGTCTCTTCCCTCCTGTTAGCATGGATGTTCTGTCCCTGCTTCTGTCAAAGATCAGTACTTCCATTTGTGCTCTCGATCCCATCCTTGCCTTCCCAGTGACTGTAGTGATCCACTCTCATGCAACATCAGTTTTTCACTTTAATGAAACAAACATGTTCTAGTTCAGTTTTCATTTCGCTGCACTTCCCCTTAAAACATCTAGAATAGAGTTGACTGTATTCTATTACCTAACCTGTGTCCTGTTCTGTCAGTCTACTCCACTTTGCCCTTGTCAAAGTCACTGGTGACCTCCATCTTGCCATATCCAAGTCACTTCTTTTTCTTTTCTTACTTGACCTCTGTGGCATTTTACTCAGTTGACCATTTTCTAACTTTTGAAACCCTTTCTTCTCATGTCTTCTGCAACATCACATTCTTGGTTTTTTTCTTGCTGACCTCTCTCCTAGTCTCCTTTGCTCTATGTTCTCCAAGTCTAAGTACAACTCCATTCTGGGAGTTGTGTGTAACCTCTTTCAGATCTGTGGCTGTAAATACCATCTAACCAAAAAGACCAAACCCATTGCCGTCCAGTCGGTTCCAACTCATAGCAACCCTATGGGACAGAGAACTACCCCATAGGGTTTCCAAAGAGCGGCTGGTGGATTTGAACTGCCAACCTTTTGGTTAGCAGCCAAGCTCTTAACCACTGCACCACCAAGGCTCCAAGTGCCATTTGTACACATATAATTCCCAAATTACTTTCTCCAGTCCTAACTCTTCCCCCACAGTTCTAGGCTTCTGTGTATACAACGCCCTGCTTGACACCTCCATAAGGGTGTCCATCTCAATATGACCAAAACAAGAAAACCATATAGCACATACCAAAAATATAGGATTATTAAAATTTGAATGTATATGCTTCTATTTTCACTATTACTACATGCGGTAGCCATGAGGCAGAATGATGACTCGATGGCAACTAACAACATTATCACTCTAGTCAAAAGCACCATTATTTCTCCTTGATTACTGCATTAAAATTCTAACTGGTCCCATTTCCGCTCTTGCCCTTCTACAGTCTTTCTTCAAACAATATCTAAAGTGGTCTTTTAAGAACACATTAATTCCCAGAATTTTTGTCTTGTCCTATAAAGATTTGACCCCATCCTACCCTCTCCTCTTGCCACCTACATTTTAATTGTGCTAGAATGTGTTTCTAGGACATGCCAACCACCTTCTCACTTTAGGTCTTTTGTATTCATTTTTTTCATTTTCCTAGAATATCCTCCGTTTATTCATTTAGATCTCAATTTAATTGCCATCTTCTCAGAGGTGACCCTATCCAAAAGAGCTACCTACCCTAGCCAGTAATTTTCTATCACATTGCCTCATTTTAAGTATAGTATTTTTCACTGTCAGATATTGTCTTGTTTACTTAGTTATTTGTTTCTAACTGCACCTTCACTTGCATAATGTAAATGCCATGATATTAGGAACCTTATCTTGTTCATCACTGTCTGTCTAGCCACTAGAACATAGTAAGCACTTAATAAATACTTGTTGAATAGATAAATCAATGAATGGAGCAACTAATTTAATTCTCACAAAACAACCCTATGAGAATTGATACTGCCCACCACTCCCCCATATTACAGAAGAGGAAACTGAAGTCCAGAGGTTAAATAGGCTCAGACCACAAAGCTGGTAAGTAGCAGAGCCAGGTTTTAACACTGATTGGCTTCATTCCAAAGCATAACTGGAGATGGATAAAAGCTTGAGAGAGAAGTTTTTGATTCCCAGCTTTGCCACCTAGCAGTTCTGTGAACTTAGGAGAGTTATTTCACCTCTCTGACCTTCAGATGCATCTTTAAAATATTTATTGTGTTTACCTTAGCAGTTGTGATGATAATCAAATGAAATTAATGTATTCTAGGTCCCTAGAGTAGTATGTACCAGGAAGTAGGAATCCAACAAATCGTTTTCTTCTTTTCTAACATGCAACAAGGACTTCTCTTAGAATAAAATTCAGGCTCATAAACTGGGTCATTATGATTTCTTTGTTTCATCTCATCTGTAATAGCATTTACAGTACATGGAAAATATATGGATTTTTCTGGAGACAAGGTGTTACAAAGACAGTAATTCTTCAGTTTTCTCCTATCATAGTACTTCTTGCCTAGATGTATATACATCCTTTTAGCTCAAGCAGCTTGCTTCTTATACCCCTTATTTCACATTTCCCAAATGTATCATTAAGGAAAAAAAGAAGTTGATTTCTCTGATAGTTACAAGTGAATTTTTTAATCTTGATTTTAATACTTTATTACATTATTTTCATTTTGACTCGACTAATGTTCTTTTTTCTAATTCACGTCTGCCTTATACTTTTATGCTTTCATCAAGATGTTTTAGAACCCTGACACTTTTTTTCCCAATCCAGTTCTCACTTTCCAATATTCCTTTAGTTTCTGCTCTTGTTCTTTCAAATTCTTTTATTCTGTTCCAGTGTATTCCACTGAATGCTTCAGTCAAGAAAACTTTTTTAAACATCTACTGATACTTTGGGAGAGATCCCAGAGTGTCCAGTGTGACCTCTAGGAAATGTCCATCTCCTTAATGTGAACATCTTCACATTCCCTATTTCAAAACCCTAACTGAAACACTTCCAAATGGTTTTTCTGGCTATCCTTGTTCTGATCTCTTTTGTGTCCCCTAAGCCTTGTATAACGTCTACCACTTCCATTTTTACCCATCCATGTTACTTTTCAAATGTCCTTTAAAATATTGGTCCTTAAACATAATGGTGATATGTTGCATATCACCAATTAAAACATACATTTTTTGAAGTTAGTCCATCTATGTATTTCATTTTTTTCTGGAGATAAAAATGAGGACAAGTCTCCTTACTACTACCATCTGTCCTCCCTGTTACCCAAAGTCCATGCCTTATGGTGAGGAATCAGACTGTTGAGTTCACCTTAACTATGCAACCAAGTAGAAGAAAGGAGATATTCCACTACCCAAAATCGCATAGGAGTGTGGGTGTCTGTCTGTGTGTACACTGCAGAAAGGAGCACAAGTCTTTGTAACTCTAGTGGGGGTGCTTGCTTTTAGAAAAAGACTCTGGTTCATATGGAGTAATTTGATATCTTTAATTTGAATACTATTTAACTAAATACACATTTAAATCTGACTAGATTTTTATCTCAACTTTACCGCTTGCTGGTTGTTGACCTTTGAGCAGGTCCATCACCAACTTTGTTTCAGTTTTCTTGTCTAAATTGGCATCAAATAGTACCTCCCTCAAAGCATTATCTCTGTAGCATGCTTAGAATAAAAACCCATGGCTGTCAAGTCAATTCCAACTCATAACGACCCAACAGGACAGAGTAGAGCTGCCCCATAGGGTTTCTAGGGAGCAGCTAGTGGATTCCAACTGCTGGCCTTTTGGTTAGCAGCCGAGCTCTTAACCACTGTGCCACTAGGGCTCTGGAATTTAGTGCTAGCGTGTAGTATTACTGTTATTATTTTTATGATTATCATTATCATTAAAGCTGACACAGTCTCGTTCGGCCAGGAATTGCAAACTTAAATACCTACAGAGGCCAGGTGGATAACACAAATTACAAAAATTTAATTGACTAGTGAATTGGAGGCACTTAAAGGCAGCAACAACTGCTCAGCTCCCTCCAATTGTGCCTGCTGAAAAGCTGGTCCAAGTTTGATGATGATCTGCCTGCTTTTCAAGAGAAGGAATCAGAATTTTTATGTAGCTTCTGAATTTTAAATGTTAACAATAAATTTTTTTAAGTTTGAAACTGGACCAAAATTAAGCAGTCCAAACAAAACAATCTACAGGTAAACTAGCTTTTGAGTAGCTAGTCTTGACTCCAGTCTAGATGCTCAAAAACTGTCACTTAATTTTGAAATGATGTTATTTCTTACACAAAGAAGGCCATCTTTTTAGTTTCTGCTCTTGCTAACGGTGGATAAGGCCCCTTTATCTTTCTTAAGAAACCTCATTTATGTTGCTAACCTCAGCAATCCCCTCTAGTTATATCACTTTGAAACTTGTCAAGTTTTAGTTCCCCACTGGCTACTCTCATTGGTCTACCCTCTCCTCATAATTCCGTGTATCAAAAATACAATTCTTTCTCCAGTCAGCATCTTTCCTAACTTCCCTACAATTGGTTCTACAAATCCCTTGTCACTTTTGAGTTTTCATTGCTGCTCTCATATGCCCAAATAACCAAATTCTATTAATGTTGCTTTTCAAAAACTAGCATATGTCCCTATCTTCCCACTCAAAGTGCTGCCACCATGGTTCTGGCCCTTTTTACTTTGTGGTTGGACTGGTCAACAACAGTTTATTGGTCATCTACTATGTGCCAGGTCCTGTTGAAGACAGAGTGGTGAACAAATGAACAGGGGATCTGTTCTCAGTTGAGCCTAAATTCTTGCAGGGGAAAACAAAAATCAAATTCAAAAAAATAAAACTACTTTCAAGTTCAACCGGCCTTTCTTAATGTTTGCTCTATGAACTACTCTATGAGCACTACCATGTGACAGGCACTTTAGAGTGTCTAATTTTTATAGTAAAGTAAGAGATATCCCAGTTTTACAGCTGACAAGATAAGTTGTAGGCTGGTATCTACCCAGCTAAGATGTTGCAGAGCCAGGACTCTATCGACCACATTATCTATCCCATGTGACAAGTGGAAGTGTTTTTCCTTAAGGCTACCCTGCCCCACAAACCTTGCTCTAGCCAGACTGGTTATTTATTGCCCCCAGAACACTCTGCTCTTTCTCATCTCTGGATTTCTGCGTTCCTCTTATCCTCCACCTGAAATGTGCTTTTCTATTTGCCTATCCAGATCCTCCAAGATTCAGCACATATCCACCTTGCTACTTACATGAAGGTTTCCCTGACAGAATACATCAATGGTGTTTCCTTCTATAGCACTTGATGCAATTCAAGGCATACTTGGTAAAGGCTTTGCATGGCACTTATTACATTCTACGGTGAGATCATTTTTATTTATCTTACCTCTCAAGTAGCTTATACATTCATTTGGGGCAGGAATTTTGTCTTAAACACTGCCTTTCCCTCTGTGTCTTGCTGTAGACCAGGGTTTTTTAACCTCAGCACTATAGAGATTTGGGTCAGTTAATTCTTTGTTGTGAGAAACTGTGCATTGTAGGATGTTTAGAAGCATCCCTGGCCTCTAAATGCAAGTAGCACCTACCTCACACTTCTGACAATCAAAAATGTCTAAAAACATTGCCAAATAATAACCTCAGGGGCAAAACTGCCCCCAGTTAAGAACTACCACAGACCTAACTCTCAGGAAATACTCTTTAGTAGATGGCAATGATAGTGCTGTTCTGTGCAATATCACAGTTGTTCACTCATATAAAGCTATGTCACCTTAAAATACCCTCTTGTTTTTGTGAGGACCTCATCATTTAATAGAGTGGTGGACAGCAGTATTCCAGTGTTTTTGCTTGGCAAGATATTTTGATATTCTGGGGGAGATATTCTGGTTGGCATTCTAAGAGTTAGGTTTTCTGTAAATGGAAGCATGATGAGCTTGCTATTATAGTTGTCCCATGCAAGTTCTGGTTGCTCACTGTAGCTGTTTATTATAACCAAACCCTATTTTAGGAATGGAAAACAACCAGCTGTGACTATTGTATTATTTTTAATCCTACATTAGAGAATTGGAGCCCTGGTGGCATAGTGGTTAAGAGCTCAGCTGCTAACCAAAAGGTCAGCAGTTCAAATCCACCAACTGCTACTTGGAAAACCTATGGGGCAGTTCTGTTCGGTCCTATAGGGTTGCTATAAGTCAGAACTGACTCATCAGCACCTAACAAAAACAACAACTACAACATATTAGAGAATTAAGTTGTCCAATATCCAAATACCTTAATTTTTGATCAAACTCTTCAGTGACAGACAAATGGTTGTTAAACTGAGTTAACTGGTTGTTTTAATCAGTAATATTATGCATTACAACACCTAAAAGCTTGGGCAAATGGGATTAAATCTGCCACAGGTCAGTTTCCCTCCTGGAAACAGGAAATCCTGGAATAAGTATCTCCAGTATGAATTAGAAATCCTTGTTTTGAGTCCTATATTTTATGTATATATATATCACCTTGTTTGCTTACCTAGAAATCTTCCTTCCCTAAAACTATCTTTATGGCAAATACATGAGAAGCCCCTGTGAGGGCAGTACTGAACGTTTGTTGTTTTTGTCTTTTCTCTAATCAAATGATTCTGGTGAATATGCCAAGCAAAGAACTCTGTGGCCTGACTATGCATAGTATCCAATTCCCCTGGGCACAGTCATTGGTTCAGGAGTGAGCATATGACCTAACTGGGCCAATCGGAGTCCTTACCTAGTAGTTTTTAATTTGGAGCATGAAGCACAGGGCCATTTCTAAGGGCACACAGAGCAGGAAGAATGCACATTGGAGCTGGAGCATCCAGTGCCAAACTGAAAAAGCCTGTCTGCAATAGGAGAGGATTAGTGCAGCTCAAAAGAATGCAGAGACCAGATGGAGGGGGAGAGTTCTAACAATTTCGTTGTTAGAATTCAAATATGCTGATGATATTTACCCTCCTAGACTTTCCAGTTATATGAGCCAACGAATTCTCTTTTCAACTTAAGCTACTTTGATATAGTTACTACTTCAAGCATCTGTACTAGTTCAAGGTGATTCCTGTTGATAGCCAGCAAGCGTCTGTCAGTTTGATGTACTGTGGTAGCTTTTGTGTTGCTGTGATACTGGAAGCTTTGCCACTAGTATTTCAAATACCAGCAGGGTACGGTTGGTGGACAGGTTTCAGAGGAGCCTCCAGACTAAGACAGACTAGGAAGAAGGATCTGGTGGTCTACTTCTGAAAAGAATAAGCCAGTGAAAACCTTTGGAATAGCAGCAGAACATTGTCTGATACAGTGCCGGAAGATGAGCCCCTCAGATTGGAAGGCACTCAAAAGACGACTGAGGAAGAGCCACCTCTTCAGAGTAGAGTTGACCTTAATGACATGGTTGGAGTCAAGGTTTCAGGACCTTCATTTCCTGATGTGGCGTGACTCAAAATGAGAAGAAACAGCTGGAAACATCCATTAATAATCGGAATATGGAATGTATGAAGTATGAATTAAGAAAAATTGGAAGTTGTCAAGAATGAAATGAAACATATAAACCTCAATATCCTAGGCATTAGTGGGCTGAAAGGTACTGTTATTGGCCATTTTGAATCAGACAATCATATGGTCTACTATGCTGGGAATGACAAATTGAAGAGGAATGACATCGTTTTCATAGTCAAAAAGAACATTTTAAGATGGATCCTGAAGTACAGCACTGTCAGCGTTAGGATAATATCCATACACCTACAAGGACAACCAGTTAAAACAACTATTATTCAAATATACGCACCAACCACTAATGCCAAAGATGAGGAAATTGAAGATTTTTACCAAGTTCTGCAGTCTGAAATTGATGAAACATGCAATCAAGATGCGTTGATAATTACTGGTGATTGGAATGTAAAAGTTGGAAACAAAAAAGGCTCAGTAGTTGGAAAATACGGCCTAGGTGATACATCACATGATAGAATTTTGCGAGACTAGTCACTTCTTCCTTGCAAATATCTTTTTTCAACAACATAGATGGTGACTGTATACATGGACCTCATTGGATGGAAAACACAAGAATCAAATCAGCTACATTTGTGGAAAGAGATGGTGAAAAAGCTCAATATCATCAGTCAGAACAAGGCCAGGTGCTGACTACAGAACAGACACATATGTTGTTCATATGTAAGTTCAAGTTGAAGCTGAAAAAAATTAAAACAAGTCCACGAGAGCCAAAATATAACCTTGAGTATACTCCACCTGAATTTGGAGACCTCCTCAAGAATAGATTTGACACATTGAACACTAATGACTGAAGACAAGATGAGTTGTGAGAAGACATCAAGGACATCATACATGAAGAAAGTAAGACGTCACTAAAAAGATAGGAAAGAAAGAAAAGACCAAAATGGATGTCACAGGAGACTCTGAAAGTTGCTCTTGAGCACAGAGTGGCTAAAGCGAATAAAAGAAATGATGAAGTAAAAGAGCTGAACAGAAGATTTCAAAGGGCAGCTCAAGAAGGCAAAGTAAAGTATTATAATGAAATGTGAAAAGACCTGGAGTTAGAAAACCAAAAGGGAAGAACACGCCCAGCATTTCTCAAGCTGGAAGAACCAAAGAAAAGATTCAAGCCTTGAGCTGCAATTTTGAAGGATTCTATTGGCAAAATATTGAATGACGCAGGAAGCATCAAAAGAAGATGGAAGAAATACACAGAATCACCTATCAAAAAGAATCAGTTGATGTTCAACCATTTCAGGTGGTAGGATATGATCAAGAACCGATGGTACTGAAGGAAGAAGTCCAAGCTGCACTGAAGGCACTGGCAAAAAAGAAGCCACCAGGAATGGACGGAATACCAATTGAGAAGTGTCAACAAATGGATGCAGTGCTGGAGCTGCTTACTTATCTATGCCAAGAAATTTGGAAGACAGCTACCTGGTCAACTGACTGGAAGAGATCCATATTTGTGCCCATTCCAAAGAAAGGTGATTTAACAGAATGTAAAAATTATCGAAAGTATCATTAACATTACAGGCAAGTAAAATTTTGCTGAAGATCATTCAAAAGCGGTTGCAGCAGTACATCAACTGGGAACTGCCAGAAATTCAAGCTGGATTCAGAAGAGGACGTGGAACCAGGATTATCAATGCTGATGTCAGATGGGGCCTGGCTGAAAGCAGAGAATACCAGAAAGATGTTTACCTGTGTTTTATTGACTATGCAAAGGCATTCAACTGTATGGATCATAACAAATTATGGATGAGATTTCAAAGAATGGGAATTCCAGAACACTTAATTGTGCTCATGCTGAACCTATACATAGACCAGGATTCAGTTGTTCGAAAAGAGCAAGGGGATTCTGCATGTTTTAAAATCAAGAAAGGTGTGTGTCAGTTGTATCCTTTCACCATACTTATTCCATCTGTATTTTAAGCAAATAATCTGAGAAGCTGGGCTATATGAAGAAGAACGTGGCATCAGGATTGGTGGAAGACTCGTTAACAACCTGCAATATGCAGATGACACAACCTTGCTTGCTGAAAGTGAGGAGGACTTGAAGCACGTACTGATGAAGATCAAAGACTACAGCCTTCAGTATGGTTTACACCTCAACATAAAGAAAACAAAAATCCTCACAACTAGACCAATAAGCACCATCATGATAAATGGAGAAAAGATTGACGTTGTCAAGAATTTCAAGAATTTCATTTTACTTTGATCCACAATCATTGCCCATGGAAGCAGCGTCAGTAAATCAAACAATATATTGCACTGCGCAGATATGCTGCAAAAGACCTCTTTAAAGTGTTAAAAAGCAAAGATGTCACTTTGAGTACTAAAGTGTGCCTGACCCATGCCATGATATTTTCAGTCACCTCATATACATACGAAAGCTGGACAACAAATAAAAAAGACTGAAGAAGAATTGATGCCTTTGAATTACGGTGATGGTGAAGAATTTTGAATATACCATGGACGACCAGAAGAACAAACAAGTCTGTCTTGGAAGAAATACAACTAGAGTGCTCCTTGGAAGTGATGATGGTGAGACTTTGTCTTACATACTTTGAACATGTTATCAGGAGGGACCACTCTCTGGAGAAGGACATCATGCTTGGTAAAGTAGAGGGTCAGTGAAAAAGAGGAAGACTCTCAATGAGATGGATTTACACAGGGGCTGCAACAATGGGCTCAAACATAATGATTGTGAGGATGATGCAGGACCGGGCAGTGTTTCGTTCTGTTATACATAGAGTCACTGTGAGTCAAAACCAACTCGATGGCACCTAACAATGACAACCTGTTGATAGACAGGGTGGAATCAATTGGATGGTAAGGACAGTTATTCCCATCTTACTGTACTTTTTCTTGAAGCCCTTCCTTTTGACTATAGAAGGAAATATGGACCCAATAAAGTTGACCTGTGGAGAAAATTCAACCCAGGACCTTTGGGTAGCTCTGAATACTTTATATAACATCTAAATAAGTTATTTTAAATGAGGTTAGTTTTATTAACAGAAATCTGTGCTCTATTTTTATAAATAGCAGGAAAAAAAAGATCACTTTTGTACAGGACCCTCCTTTGGCTTTGAAATGTACTGCACAAATGCAACAAGGAGATTCACAAACAAAAGCTGGTTTCATATTACCAGTGAGAAGGACTAACTGCAGCTATTTTGGGAGCTTTAATACCTCTTTTAAGCTCAAAGATACCTGAACACATTAACGTAACAACTAATGTATTCTTCTGATCATTTTACAATATGAAACACTGAATAATAATAACACTGTGAACATTTTCAATCTTCTTACACAATATAAATGTCTACAAATCCCATTATACAGATATACATACAGAAACCTTTCCTCAAAATACTGAAAAATTGTGAAAAGCAAATATTACCACCATTACTCAAGTTCTGAGAACTATTTTGCTGGTGTCCTTAATATCATTTCATGTTGAAAAAGAAGGTGAAGGGAAACTCTTATGAATAGTTATTCAGAGAGAAAAGAGACAAGGGAAACTGTGTTTGTGGTTAATGAAAGTTGCTTCTAGCAGTAGTACAAATAATCACATTCATAACTGCTAACCTGCTATGCATTGCTCACATAGGCTGGAGGCAAGTATTGGTGACATGATAAGAAGGAGTAGGAGGCACTGGAGAGGGACAGACAGTGACTGATGGAGAAAGGTGAGCCACTACTGTAGACACTTCTTGGAGGTAGGAAGTTCAATTTTATATTTCTTTGTATACCCAGGTTCAAATCTAGAATATCTTGTAGGCACTCGATAAGTATTTGATGAATGAATAGATGGAGTTGAATTATTTTGGTTCCTTCCTAATTAAAATTATTTGATATACTTTGAGATTCTTGGGAATTTATAGAGTTTTAAATGCAGGGTCAAATACTATTAACCCAGTTGGGGTCCAAATGTATGCATTTTCTGATAGAGCAAGAGAGAAGAGCAGACAATAAAGCATTAGCTGAAAACCTAGGCCACCAACATGAAGGTAAAATGTACGCATAAAAGTGTGTTAAGGAAAAAAAAAAGCATAGATGCGGTGAGAGTGTAAATGAGTATCATCAGTTTGGACAATTGTTTGACAGTATTGGCTAAATTTGAACATACATGCTTCCTATGACACAGCAATTCTGCTCCTAAGCATATACCCAACAGAAACATGAACATATGTGCACCAAAAGACAGGTACAAGAATTTTCAGAATAACATTATTCATAATAGCAAAAAATTGGAAACAACCTAAAATCCATCAACAGTAGAATGGATAAATAAATTATGTTATATTCCTGTAGTGAAATACTATACAGAAATGAAAAGGATAAAACCACAGCTACATTCAACAACATGGATGAATCTAACAAGGCAAAACAAACCTAAATTGAGGAAAATCATCAATCCACACATTCAAGAAACTCAGTAAACCCTAAGCAGGATAAATACAAAGTAAACCACACAGAGACACATCATGGTCAAACTGCTAAAAAATGCAAAGATAAAGAGAAAAACTTAAAAGCAGCCAGAGAATAAAATGTGCATTACATAAGCTGAACAGCAATAAGAATATTGACTGACTCCTCATTAGAAACAATTGGAGGCCATAAGACAATAAAACAATGTCTTTCAGCAAGTGCTAGAAGAAAAAACTTCAACCTAGTATCCAGCAAAAAATATTCTTCAAAATTCAAGGTGAAATAAAGACATTTGCACATGGAGAAAACCTGAAAAAATACTCGTCTTCATCAGACCTGCATTGAAAGGAATGCTAAGAGAATTTCTTTGGATTAAAGGAAAAGATAGCAAATAGAACAAATAATAGATTTTAAAAAAAGATATTACATAGAAATATATATATATATATTCAAATTTTATTTTTAAAACTATTAGTAGTTGAAATAAAAATAATAACAGTATGTTGTTTAAAAGTAAAAGTAAAATATATTTAAAAGTAAAATATATGATAAGAATAGCACACAGGGTGGGAGAAAAATACACTGTTATATTTACAGTGTTGATGAAATAATATAATTTTTTGGGGGAAGATAGTGAAAAGTTAAAGGTGTATTTTGTAATCTCTAGAAAAACCACTAGAAGACACAAAGAGGCACAACCAAGTTTCTTAACCACAACACCACCAGGGCTCCTAAAAATCAATAGAGAAGCTAAAATAGAATATTAAATAATTACCTGATTCACCCAAGAGTTATACGAAGGGAGAAACATATAAAAAGCACATGAGACAAATTTAAACAAATATAACATCTTAGAATTAAACTCAAACATATTAATAATTCCATTAAATTGGAGAGTTTACTACTCTCCAATAAAGTCATAGATTGCCAGCCTGGATAAAAAGTTGAGCTCCTATATGCTCTTTACCAGTAACACACTTTAAACATAAAGACATAAATAGGTTGGAAGTAAAAGCATGGAAAAAGATATGTCGTGCAAATACTAAACATAAGGAAGCTGGTATAGCTATATTAATAGCGGTCTCTTCAAAACAAAGAGTGTTACTAGAAAAAAAACTTAAAAAAAAATTTTTTTTATTGTACGTGAGATGAAGGTTTACAGAACAAATAGTTTCTCATTAAACATTCAGTATACATATTGTTTTATGACATTGGTTTACAACCCCACGACATGTCAACACTCCTTCTCGAACTTGGAGGACTTTTTTTTTGGTGAAAATATTCATAGCCAAAGATATACCATTTCAAAAATTTCTACATGTACAGTTCAGTGACATCAATTACATTCTTCCCGTTGTGCTGCCTTTCTCACTATCCCTTTCCAAATGATTCCATCACCATTATCTTCAACTCACTGCCCTCTAGGCTTCCCATCAAACCCCCTGAGTTGCTGTTGTCAATTTGACCTCACATAGATAGAAAGAAAAACATTTTATAATAATAAGAAAGAGGACGATGTGTATGCATCTAATAACAAAACTCCTAAAGCAAAGATGTCACCTTGAAGACTAAGGTGCGCCTGACACAAGCTGTGGTGTTTTCAGTCACCTCCTATGCATGTGAAAGCTGGACGATGAATAAAGAATACCGAAGAAGAATTGATGCCCTTGAATTGTGGTGTTGGAGAAGAATTCTGAATATACCATGGACTGTCAAAAGAAGGAACAAATCTGTCTTGGGAGAAGTACAACCAGAATGCTTCTTAGAAGCAAAGATGGCATGACCACGTCTCACATACTTTGGACATGTTGTCAGGAGGGATCAGCCCCTGGAGAAGGACATCATGCTTGGCAAAGTAGAGGATCAGTGAAAAAGAGGAAGACCCTCAATGAGATGGATTGACACAGTAGCTGCAAAAATGGGTTTACGTGTAACAATGATTGTGAGGATGGCACAGGACAGGGCAGTGTTTCATTCTGTTGTACATAGGGTCGCTATGTGTCAGAACCAACTGGATGGCACCTAACAACAACAAAATGCTTGAAGTCAGGCTGAAATAGACAAATCCACAAATATAGTTGGAAATTTTAACACTTCTCTCTCAGTAATCGATAGAGCCCATAAACAAAAAAATCAGAAAGGATATAAAAGATTGAAAAAACTCTAACAACAATTTAACCTAGTTGACAGTTATAGAACACTATAGCCAAAAATAAGAGAATACACATTCTTCTTAATCACACATGAACATTTACCACGATAGACCTTACACTGAGCCATAATTGTCTCAATAAATTCCAAAGATTGAAATCATACAGATTATGTTCTCTGACTACAACAGTATTAAATTAGAAATTAATAGCATTAAGATATATAGAAAATCCCCAAAATTTGGAAAATAAACAACATATTTCTAAATTATTCATGGGTCAAAGAAGAAATCACAAGAGAACTTTAAAATACTTATAATTAAATGATAATTTAAACAAAATATTTCAAAATGTGTGGCATGAAACTTAGAGGTAAATTTATAACTTCAAATGCTTATATTAGAAAAGAAGAAAAATGTACATTAAATGACCTTTGTTTCCAGCTTAAGAACCTAGAAAAAGCAAAGAAAATTAAACCCAGTATAAGTGAAAGTGAAAAAATAGGAGTTGAAGTAAATTAAATAGAAAATGGACAAAAATAGAAATAAGAAATATCAAGGATTTATTTTTTAAAAAGACTTTAAAAATTCGTAAGTATCTAACAGGACTGATCAAGAAAAGAGATAAAATACAAATCGTCAGTATCAGGAATGATAGAGGGGATATACTTACAAATCCCACAGATATTAAAGGAAAACAAAGGGATGTTATAAACAATTTTATGCCAATAAGTTAAGCAACTAAGTGAAAGAAACAAATACTTTGAGAAACACAAATTATAAAAACTAGCATGACAAGAGATGGAAAACCTCAATAGTCTTATATCTATTAAAGAAATCAAAACCTTCATTTAAAATGAATTTGAAGTGTCCTACAGTTTCAAGAAATAAAGAAGAAACATTTCCCAACTCATTTTGTGAAGTCAGAATTACCTTGATATTAAGACTAGAGAAGGACATTCAAGAAGAGAAAATTACAGCCAACTACACACCCACTAGAATGACTAAAATGAAGAAACAAACAAAAACTCTGACAATAACAACTGCTGACAAGGAGTGGATCCGTTGAAATTCTCATAGATCCATGGTGGGAGTATAAAGTGGTACAACTACTTCGGAAACTTTAGCAGTTTATTTTAAAAGTTAAACATACATTTACTCTATGATCCTGTAACTCCACACCTAGGTATTTTATCTAAAAGAAATGAAAGCATATTGTTCACCAAATGCCTCATACAAAAATGTTCATAGCAGTTTTATCATAATAGCCCAAAACTGGAACTAGCTCAGGTGGCCATTAACAGGAAAATGAATAAATAGTGGTATATTCATACAACAGAATAAAAAGCAAGGATTAATTTTTAAAACATTACACTGAATGAAAGAAGCCAGATACAAAATAATTAATACTACATGATTCCATGTATATGACTTCTAGAAAAAGTGAAGCTAATCAAGGATAATAGAAATCAGAACTGCAGAGAGTGAAGGGGTACAAGAGAAATTTCTGGAATGGTGGAAATATTTTATATCTTGATAGGGATTTGGATTAAATAGGTGTATGCATTTATCAAAACTTATTGAACTATACACTTATTATCTGTGCATTTCACTGTGTATGAATTAAATAAATGTAGCTGGAAACCAAAATAATACTTATGACAACTTATTTAAGAATACTTAAAAATCGGAAGTTAAGCTATACTTTCAAAAATAGGAAACAGTATTCAGGCTTAAGCATATTACAAGATAGCTGACTTTTTATGTTAGAAAAACTGAACAACTTCTAATGAGATTATTATTTTAAGCTTTATTTCATTTTTTACCTTAAGTGGTTTTAGAAACTGTAATTTCATAGTAAATTGAATTAGGAACTTTAAAAAAAATTTTTTTTTAATTTTCTATTTAAGATTGATTATTAAACTAGTTATTAAAAATGTTTTGAAGCCAAAACAATTCTGTATTTAAAAACCTACAAGTCTCAGTGCTTCTCTTACCAACAGGACTTACTTTAACCCCATTTTTGATAAACACATTAAAACAAAAATTAAATCAATCTTATCTTTGCCACATACTCAGTTTGAAACAAATTTAAATCTCAGCAGTCTTATTACAATTTTACTAGTCCCAGATCCCTAATTAATTTGTTGTTAAATATAATTAAGAAACATAAATTCCAAAAAGCAATTAAAAGGCTTCCTTAATTCATTGGAAACTGGATATATTGGGTTTTTTTTGCTCACCAGAGGAAAAACAGAACTCAAAGCCTCCCAACTTCAGTATGTAGCTTTTAGACTTGTCTATTTCTCTGTAAATAAAAAATATCCTACACAACAGGATCATCTGAGTTTGCTATTTTATGCAAAGAAATTTATCATGTTGGGAAAAGATATGCTTCCTTTTTTTAAAAGTGTGTTTACTCTTACAATTTCATTGTAAAATTAATACATCCTCATGAAAAAAAATATGAAAATATCAGAAAAGATGGAAAAACAAGAATACCCATAGTCTAATGATTCAAATGCAAGTATAGTTAACACTGTGGAGTATTTTCTTTCAGGCTACTTCTTAAATGCTTTTTATTAAATATTGACAATATGCAAAAGAGTGTTTATAATATATATCCACAGCATAAAGATAGCAATTAAAAGGAACTGGGTACCCACCATCTGTGTTAAAAAAATAAGATATGACTAGTATCTTTGAAGTCCTATATGCTCCATGTGATTTCATAATTCTCTCCACCCCACGGATAACCATAATCCTGAATTTAATGTTTATCATTCCCATGCTTTCATTTATAGATTTACAACATGTGTCCACAATCATTCTACAACAGCTCTTAACCTCTTTAAGTATTTTCTCTTTGTCTCGTTTTGCTACGTTCTGGGTAATTTCCTTAGATAATGCTTTCTGACTGATCTATTAGACACAGCTGAAGAGAGAATTAGTCTGTTTAATTCATCCACTAAGTTTTAAAATTTCTATTACTTTATTTTTTATTGCCAGAAGTTCTATTTATTTTTCTCAAGTCTGCTTTTTAAAATCATTTTAATAGACTCTTGCTTCTTTCTCATATTTATGATTCTGTATTTTATTTCCTTAAATGTATTAAACTTGTTTTCTGTTTTGTGCCTGTCTTAATATTTAAAACTTTTGCAAAACTTATTTTGTTGTCTGTTCCTTCTTACTCAAACTGTTATATTTTCTGGGTAGTTTTTCATTTTTTTGTCTAAGTTCATATTCCTTATTTGGACTAATTTTTGAGGTCAGGTTGCCAGTGTGTTTCCACAAGATTTGTGTTTAAATTTGCAAGGAACCTGGATATACTATCAACTGGAACCACTTTCAAAAAAAGTTTTGTGGACCACATAAGTAGTATGAGTTACAGGTCCTAAAACTTTCATGAGGGTGAGCTTGTGGTTAAATCTTTAGGGAAGATTTTTTTTTTTTCCTCTACCCAGCATCAAGTTTGCTTCCTTGATGATTTCTTCTATGGAATAGGCTTATTTCTGCTTCTTTCTTGCACTAAACATGCAGCTGTTCTGAGTTCCAGCTTTATGTGGGGTCTACGACTAGACTATCTTTGATAGACCCTATGATTTGTCTCCTAAACTTTGTGCTTAGTAGTGTATTGGTAAGTATTTAAGAATTGGCCTTGTGAAGAATAAAATAATCTTAATTTGTAGTATTTGCCAATCTCTGTATTGTAAATACTCACATGGCTGATTTCAAGCTACCAAAGTGATGTTACTGCATGTGAATTTGGGAAGAAATGTGTACAATTAGCTGTCAAGGGCTTGTAAGAGCCAGCTTCATTACGCCACTGCTTACGTTCTATATGACTGTGAAAACTGAAGTTCAATTCATATCCTTTATAGTGAAAGACATTTTGAGTAATTTCTTACCTCCCTAGATTTCCACTTTTACTTTGATTTTAGGCTTGTGCGTTTTCTCTACCAGCTTGGCAGTATGTTTTTAAAAGAGGGGTTTTGTTTGTTTTCTTTATATTTTAACTGAGAATTTCTTGTTTTCAGCAAAAGAGGATGCATAGCTTTATAGCCAGAAATAGAAATTTTTCTTTTATGAAAGTATAATTTATTGTTTTTATTTTCCGATTGAAAAATAATACGTTAATTATAGAAAATCTGAGAAATACACTTTTGCAACTTCAAAAGTACAGAGAAGAATGTTAAAATATCCCATAAGCTCATAACCAAAAGCTAAGTATTGATAACATTTTGTTGCGTATCTTTCCCATCTGTAATATATGTGTGTATATTTAAGTATCTCTGTGTGTTTTTTATCTAATTTACATTATACCCTATACCGTTTTTTAACCTGGTTTTTATTTCTTTACAGTATTTAATGAATGATTTCTCAGCTCCTTAAATATACGTCTGCAATCCTTTTTTTATGGCTGCATAGTGTTCTTTCACATGAATAAACCATAATCGCTAGTCATTTGTATTGATCCTAACTCTTTGCCATTACAGATAACGATGAAATGAGCATAACACGTACTGTTCTGGTCAGTTCTCTGGGGCAGTAATTTTTTTTTCTCCCCTCTCAGAATTGAGATAACTTTCATCTACGGTGTTACACTATTGTTCTCCTTTCTTATTTCTGCCTTGCTCAGCTGTATTTCATTCTGCATCAATTCACTTACCTCCTACTGTATCTCCAATTCTTCGTCATTAATAATCCTATTTATGGGACTGTATTTTTGCTTTGTTAGCCAAATATATTAACTGTTGAGAATTGGTGTGATGCAGGGATATATAGTTAAATACGATTAAAAAAAAAAAAAGCCAAAGGAAATATCTATTGTCTTTTTCCAGTTTTGTTTTTATTAAAATCAGTTTTGCTCCTAGATGTTGATGATTCTATTAACTATTGATATGACCACCTTGAAAACTATCAAAAGCATTTCTTCCCAGCAAGTAAAGGTATTGCCAATCCATTTGTGTCTATCTTTGGCAAAGCTGTTGAGACAGCATAGCAGAGCATCAGTGCCGAGTGAAGCCAGTGTTTTCGAACAACAGTGAGTCATCAGTTTGTCAGAAATAACACTGGGGATCAGTCCTTTATCTCTGAGCACTCCTCATATCTCTTGCTGCCCTGGGACGTCTTTTTTTCCTTTTTTTTTTTTAAATTGTACTTTAGATGAAGGTTTACAGAACAAATAGATTCTCATTAAACAGTACACATTGTTTTATGACAGTGGTTAACAACCCTAGGACATGTCAACACTGTCCTTTCTCAACCTTGGGTTCCCTATTACAGCTTTCCTGTCCCCTCCTGCCTTCTAGTCCTTGAACCCTGGGATGTCTTTTGATTGAATCTCTTTTGGGTGAATCATCTATCAGAAAGGGACAAAACAAGAAGAAGTGATGGTATGATTCTAGGCTGACCCCGGGAAAGAATAAAATATTTAATATAATACAAACTTGAGGAAGGAAGAGTATGTGATATTTCCCAAAAGATTTATGGTCAAAAGAGAACATTCAAAGTTGTTATTTTTAACAATGCAGTAACAATGGACTATGCAACACCTTAAGTTATCTTAAAGCTAAGTCTTCTGAAAAAGTCAAGTTGTAGAAATCAAATACAAGCAACTTCATTTCTCCAGTAGAAATGATTGGCAATCCCATATGAAATCATAGGCTATTTAAACATCAGGCTTCAGTAGTAGAAGCACTACAGGTAATATTCTTGACTGAATTCAATTTTATCTCCCCTAACTGAGTTTTACATCTAGAAAGACTCTCTGTGACTCGTTTCCTCCCCACCCCCACTCCAGATTATTATTATCTGTTAGTCGTATCCCAAGCACATACTAAGTGCATGATATACCTAATATTCAGTCCCGTGTATGTTGTTAGTTGCCATCCAGTCAGTCCTGACTCATGATGACCCCATGTGTGCATCGTGGAAGTGCTTCATAGGGTTTTTCCAAGGCTGTGACCTTTTGGAAGCAGATTGCCAGGCCTGTCTTTCGAGGCATCTGTGGGTTGGTTTGAACTGTCAGCCTTTTGGCTAGTAGTCAAATGTTTAACTGTTTGTGCCACCCAGGGACTCGAGTCTCATGTATGTAACAGTTTTATATATATATATATATATAAACAATGTAAGTTGGAATCTACTTGATGGCAATGGGTTTTTTGGTTTATATAGGATATATGTATATATCAGAAAACCAAAAAAACAAATCCACTGCCCTTGAGTTGATTCTGACTCCCAGTGTCCCTGTAGGACAGAGTAGAACTGTCCCATAGGGCTTCCAAGGCTATAAATCTTTACAGAAACAGACTGCCACATCTTTCTCCCTTGGAGCAGCTGGTGGGTTCAAATGGCTGAACTTCATTGGTTAGCAGCCGAGCGCTTTAACCACTGCACCACCAGGGCTCCTTTATATGTATATAATATACAATATATAATGCAGGGAGCCTCCTTGGTGAGCAGAATCAGCACTGAACCTTGGAGTAGACAGTAGTTGGACCTTGTGGGAATTGTTGCTGTGACAGGAAGTCACAGTGGAGCCCTGCCTTTCATCATCGGCAGTCTGAACAGTCCTTAGCCACATCACTAGTATCGACCCTTAGGCCCTGACAGTTCCCTGGCCTGGGATGGGAAATTCACTCTCCTATATATATATATATACATAGAGTATATGAAGCCCTGCTGGCACAATGGTTAAGTGCTTGGCTGCTAACCGAAAAGCCGGCGTTTGAACCCACCGGCCGCTCAGCAGGAGAAAGATGTGGCAGTCTGCTTCTATAAAGATTATAGCCTTGGAAACTCTATGGGGCAGTTCTGCTCTGACCTATATGGTCGCTCTGAGTCGGAATCGACTTGACAGCAATAGGTTTTTGTAGTATATATGTATATAATATATAATAATGACGTATGTTCTATTCAACCAATTCTTATTCACTCTACCCAGCAGCAAAAATTATTTTGCTAACATCACTTATCTTAATTGACTCGACGGCAATGGGTTGTTTAACCAAGTCTTAACGTGAGAGTATAGTATGTGATAAGAATGCAGATTTTATTTAGACAATTTTTATTTGAATTCCAGATGGCCACTAGTTATCTTTGTGAATTTGGTCAAATTATTTAACTTTTCTCCCCTTTCCTCATTTGTGAAATGGGCAGGATGAAGCTTACTTCACAGGTCACCTCCATTAAATGAGACAGTATGTGTAAAGTACTTAGCACAAAAGCTAGGATAAGTGTGGAGTTCCTGGGTGGTGCAAAAGGTTGAAGTGCTCAGCTGCTAACTGAAAAGTTGGAGGTTCAAGTCTACTCAGAGGTAACTCAGAAGACAGTCCTGGCAACCTACTTTTGAAAAAATCAACCATTGAAAACTCTATGGAGCACAGTTCTACGTTCACACACATGGGGTCTCCATGAGTCAGAGACAACTCCACAGCAACTGGTTTTTAGGTTAAGTATGCTAAATACTTTATTAAGCATCAAGACTCATTTTAAATGGTCACTGTCAATTCAATTTGTCTAGTAGTTATGGAATACTTATGAGATAGTGGGTTGGTAAATTGAGAGAGTATATGGAACATATTAGCATGACTCTGTCTTCACAAAATTTTCATTCTAGTTGGGAAATAAGTTACATACTTCAAACACGTAAACAACCACATGAAGGAGTATATAATCAAACTATGGTATGTATGACAAAGCCTTTGATTTAGAAAAGAGATTACATTGGGCTGGAGTAGTGGGCAGGTCCTTTGAAGGAGATGGGACTTAAGACACTCAAAGACATAGAAGAATGAGTAATAACTTAGTCTTTGGAGTCACACAGGTCTGATTTTAATTAGTATTTTAGTCCTAACTGTGTAATCTAGAACAAATTATTGAACAACCCAATGCAGCATAGTGAGTACCTAGCCATAGATTTTTTGGGAACGTTAAATGAGTTTTAGAGTGATTAGTACAATTTTGGACCCTGGTGGCGCAGTGGTTAAGAGCTCGGCTGCTAACGAAAAGGTCGGCAGTTTGAACACACCAGCCGCTCCTTGGAAACCCTGTGGGGCAGTTCTGCTCTGTCCTATAGGGTCACTATGAGTAGGAACTGACACAACGGCAACCCATTTGGTTTTTTCTGTTTTTTGTTTTTTTGGTTTAGTACAATTTTTGGCCTGCGGTAAGTGGTGTATAAATGTGGTTGTAGTGATAAAAAATGTTATAAATGAAAACACAGATGAGAACAAACATAGAAGAAACACAAGGATCAATTCTTAATGTCTTTCTGTGTTGTTATTTGTGTGCTTGATATGGCTTCAAAGGAGGTTAATAAATACCATTTGAGGATTATGATGATCATGCTTTACTTGCTATTCTTTATTGAACTTTATAATAAAATACCAAGGAGTTTTCAGGCTATTTAAATTATTAAATATAAGTAAGTTTCAGAGCCAAAAGACACTCATGCATCATTTTAACTCTTTTTAGGGTATACAATTTTTTAAAAAAACCTTCTGTACCATAATGTTAATTTAAAGATCAATTTGTTTTCTAAAGCTCTGTTTCTATTAATAATTTTACTTTATTCCATTCCCCTTAGATATATTCCCATTTCATGTAATTTTGTCTTTTTCTTTCGTAAAACTATATTTATTGTTCTCATAATAACAAATATACACTTGAATACAAACGTAAAAAGCCATTAACAGTGAAGTGATTAACATACCTACAAGAGAAACATTATTGAATTAGGGGCATTTACATCTCTGATAAATAATCCAGAGGCAAATATGTTAAATAATAAAAACCTATTTTAGTTCTCTTTTAAATTATTGAAAATCCAAATGGTAAATGTTAGTATATTGTAAGACTTGAATATTCATTATATTCTTTCCACTTTTCTATTTTTCCCTCATTTGACAAAAAATATCATTTCTATTACCCTGTAATATACCAAATATCATAAAGAAGCATTTTTGAAAGGAGTAATTTTATAATCAGAACTCAGGCCACTTTCTTTTAAAAATTACTTGATTCTTCTTTTAAGATTTTGGATAATATCAGTATTTATTCCCTGTCTTATTTATCTAATACTGCTATAACAGAAATACCTCAAGTGATGGCTTTAACAAAGAGAAATTCATTCTCTCACAGTCTAGGAGGCTAGAAGTCCAAATTCAGGGTTCAAGCTCCAGGGGAAGGCTTTCTCTCTCTGTCAGCTCTGGAGGAAGGTCCTTGTCACCAATCTTCACTGTTAGAGGAGCTTCTCAGCACAGGGACCCAGGGCCCAAAGGATGTGCCATTCTCCTGGCCCTTGTTTCTTGGTAGTATGAGGTTCCCCTGACTCTTTGCTGACCTCTCTCTTTTACATCTCAAAAGAGATTGACTTAAAACACAACCTAATCTTGTAGATTGAGTCCTGCCTCATTAACATAACTGCCTCTAACCCTGCCTCATTAATGTCATAGAGGTAGGATTTACAACACATAGGAAAATCACATCAGATGACAAAATGGTGGACAATGACACAGTGCCTGGGAATCATGGCCTAGCCAAATTGACATACATTTTTGGGAGACACAGTTCAATCCATAACACTCCCCAATTAATAAAACTATTTTGGAAACTGCGAAGGACTTAATTAAACATAAGCTCATAAATGGTCCTTGATTAGATGAAAGGAAATTCATTCAGGAGACATAGAACAATGAGTCAAAGTTAAGATGTGGCACAGATGAAGGGAAATAAACTGGTCATAGGCAAGGCTGGAGCTAAGCGCTTTGTACATGAGAGGTTAAAGAAGAACGGTTAAGAGAGTATGCAGAGGAGCAGTTTCATGAGCAAGATACAGGGAGCCTCCTTGGTGAGCAGAATCAGCACTGAGCCATGGAGTAGACAGTAACTGGACCTTGTGAGGATTGTTGCTGTGACAGGAAGCCACAGTGAAGTCGTGTCTTTCATCCGAGGCATCTTAGACATATTCATCACTAATATCAACTTTTAAGCCCTGACCGTTCCCTGATCTGGGATGGGATATTCACTCTCCAAGAGGGAAATCTTTGATTTCAGGGTGGATGTGGGGATCACAGGGAGTCCTTTTAATCTAAGGAGTCCAGTTTTTTATGGACTCAGTGCAGGGAGGGGCATTTTCTTTCTCTGGGGGAGTCCCTTTTAGGTGATAGTTGTGTCCTTGGGTTTGACATTGACAATTGATTCTACAATCCTGGCTCTAAAATACTCCTTGGTAATCCATTAGACACACACAGAGAAACATTACTCTTGCAGATCACTAGGACTATATTTATTGAATTTCTGTTGTAAGGTATTAAATGCTTAGTCATTCAACCTTTATTGAGCAAACATTGAGTATCCAGCAGTATATTAGATGCTGTAGGCAGACAGAGAAGATATAATAAATGAAGTGTATGCCCAAGTCTAATTGTGATACAAGAAAAATACATATAAAAGACAAAAGAGTCCTCGAAATGAAACATGTTGTTGTTAGGTGCTGTTGAGTCCCTTCCAAGTCATAGCGACCCTATGGACAATAGAACGAAACACTGCCCAGTCCTTCGCCATTCTCACAATCCTTGCTGTGTTTGAGCTTATTGCTGCAGCCACTGTGTCAATCCATCTCGTTGAAGGTCTTCCTCTTTTCTGCTGACTCTGCTTTACCAAGCATGGTGTCCTTCTCCAGGGACTGGTCCCTCCTGATAACATGTCCAACGTATGTGAGACCAAGTCTCACCATCTTCGCTGCTAAGGAGCATCCTAGCTGTACTTCTTCCAAGACAAATTTGTTCATTCTTCTGACAGTCCATGGGATATTCAATATTCTTCACCAACACCATAATTCAAAGGCATCAATTCTTCTTCAGTCTTCCTTATTCATTGTCCAGCTTTTGCATGCATATGAGTCAAATGAAAATACCATGGCTTGGGTCAGGTGCACCTTAGTCCTCAAGGTGGCATCTTTGCTTTTTAATGCTTTAAAGAGGTCTTCTGCAGCAGATTTGCCCAATGCAATACATTGTTTGATTTCCTGACTGCTGCTTGATCGTGGATCCAAGTAAAATGAAATCCTTAACAACTTCAGTCTTTTCTCTTTTTATCATGATGTTGCTTATTGGTCCAGTTGTGAGGATTTTTGTTTTCTTTATTTTGTTGTCTTTGATCTTCATCCGTAAGCACTTCAAGTCCTCTTCACTTTCAGCAAGCAAGGTTGTATCATCTGCATAACACAGGTTGTTGATGGGTCTTCTTCCAATCCTGATGCCCCATTCTTCTTCATATAGTCCAGCTTCTCAGATTATTTGATCAGCATACAGACTGAATAAGTATGGTGAAATGATACAACCCTAATGCACACTTTTCCTGGTTCTAAACCATGCAGTATCCCTTTGTTCTATTTGAATAACTGCTTCTTGATCTACTTACGGGGGGATGAGCACAATTAAGTGTTCTGGAATTCCCATTCTCCACAATGTTATCCATAATTTGTTATAGTCAATAAAACACAGGTAAGCATCCTTCTGGTATTCTCTACTTTCAGCTAATATCCATCTGACATCAACAATGATATCCCTCATTCCACATCCTCTTCTGAATCCAGGTTGAATTTCTGGAAGCTCCCTGTACTCCTGCAAATGTTTTTGCATTATCTTCAGCAAAATTCTACTTGCTTGTGGTATTAATGATATGGTTTGATAACTGCCGCATTCTGTTGTATCACCTTTCTTTGGAATGGGCACAAATATGGATCTCTTCCAGTCAGTTGACCAGGTAGCTATCTTTCAAATTTCTTGGCATAGATAAGTAAGTGCTTCCAGCATTGCATCTGTTTCTTGAAACATCTCAATTGGTATTCCAACAGTCCCTGGAGCTTTGTTTTTTGCCAATGTCTTCAGTGCAGCTTGGACTTCTTCTTTCAATACCATTGGTTCTTGATCATATACTACCTCCTGAAATGGCTGAATGTCGATCAATTCTTTTTGGTATAGTGACTCTGTGTATTCTTTCCTTCTTCTTTTGATGCTTCCTTCGTCGTTTAAAATTTTCCCCATAGAATCCTTCACTGTTGCAACGCAAGCCTTGAATTTTTCCTTCAGTTCCTTCAGCTTGAGAAATGCCGAGTGTGTTCTTCCCTTTCGGTTTTCTAACTCCAAGTCTTTGCACGTGTCATTATAATACTTTACTTTGTCTTCTAGAGCTGCCCTTTGAAATCTTCTGTTCAACTGTTTTACTTCATTTCTTTTTAGTTACTCTTCATTCAAGAGCAAGTTTCAGAGACTCTCGTGACATCCATTTTGGTCTTTTCTTTCTTTCCTATCTTTTAAATGACGTTTTACTTTCTTTATGTATGTCTTTGTTGTCATCCCACAACTCGTCTGGTCTTTGGCCATTAGTGTTCAACGAGTCAAATCTATTTTTGAGGTGGTCTGTAAATTCAGGTGGGATATCCTCAAGGTTGTACTTTGGCTCTCGTGGACTTGTTTTAATTTTCTTCAGCATCAAGTCGAACTTGCATATGAGCAATTGATGGTCTGTTCCGCAGTCAGCCCCTGGGCTTGTTCTGACAGATGATATTGAGCTTTTCCATTGTCTCTTTCCACAAAAGTAGTCGATTTGATTCCTGAGTTTTCCATCCAGTGAGGTCCAGTCACCGTTTATATTGTTGAAAAAAGATATTTGCAATGAAGAAGTAGTCGGTCTTGCAAAATTCTATCATGTGATCTCTGGGGTCGTTTTTATTACCAAGGCTGTATCTTCTAACTACCGATTCTTCTTTGTTTCCAACTTTTAAATCCCAACCACCAGTAATTATCCTGATGGCATGTTCAGTCAATTTCAGACTGCAGAAGTTAGTAAAAATCTTGAATTTCTTCATCATTAGCATTAGTGGTTGGTGTGTAAATTTGAACAATAGTCGTATTAACTGGTCTTTCTTGTAGGTGTATGGATATTATATTATTATCACTGACAGCCTTGTTCTTCAGGATAGATCTTGAAATGTTCTTTTTGACAATAAATGCTGTGCCACTCCTCTTCAATTTGTCATTCCCAGCACAGTGGACCATAGGATTTTTTTATTCAAAATGGCCAATACCAGTCCATTTCAGCTCACTAATGCCTAGGATATCGATCTTTATGCATTCCATTTCTTTTTTGACATCTTCCAATTTTCCTGGATTCAATATTAATGGATGTTTGCAGCTGTTTCCTCTGATTTTTAGTTGTGCCACATCCAATTTTCCTGGATTCAATATTAATGGATGTTTGCAGCTGTTTCTTCCGATTTTTAGTTGTGCCATATCAGCAAATGAAGGTCCTGACAGCTTGACTGCATCCATTAAGGTCGACTCTACTTTGAGGAGACAGCTCTTCCCCAGTCATATTTCGAGTGCCTTCGACCTGAGGGGCTCATCTTACAGCACTATATCAGACAGTGTTCTGCTGCTATTTATAAGGTTTTCACTGGCCAATTTTTTAAGAAGTAGATCGCTATGTCCTCCTTCCTAGTCTGTCTTAGTCTGGAAGCTCTGCTGAAACCTGTCCACCATGGGTGCTATTTGAAATACTGGTGGTATAGCTTCCTGCATCACAGCAATGCACAAGCCACACAGTATGACAAACTGACAGATAAGTGGTAGAAATGAAACATATAAATGTAAAAATTAATATAGCATACTTGCATACTCACTATTAGCTACCAATGATCAGCCATATCATTCATTTAACAAATATTTATCACATATATATAATGTGGAAGAGCCTAGGATAGTGCTGTGATATCATAAAGTCTGAATATAATATCGGCTGCCCTTAGATTACTTGTAACCTAGAAATAGTTATGAAAAGTAGACACGTAACTATAATGCTTGTGATGTACCATGTAACTGGTACAGATATCAGATTGCTATAATTAAGAAAAGCATTGTTGGAAGAGGTGTTTTTTTTGTTGTTCCTTAAAAGATGAAGAAGATACAAGGGGGGGTGGGGCATGTACAGAGGGATTCCAGGCAGAAGAAAAACTCATACTGAAGGACAAAAGCATAGACTATCTTTATTAATTATCTAATGCTGTGTAACAAATAAGGAGCCCTGGTGGTGCAATGGTTAAAACATTCGACTGCTAACCGAAAGCTTGATGGTTAGAAACCACCAGTGGCTCTGCGAGAGGAAGATGTGGTAGTCTGCTTCCATAGAGACTTACAGCTTTGGAAACCCTATGGGATCACTGTGAGTCAGAAATCGACTCGATGGCAGTTGGTGGTGGTGGTGTAACAAATTGTCCCAAAACTTACTTGCTTAAAACCACAATGATCATTTATTATCTCTCATGGTGTCTGTGGATGAGGAATTTGGGATTGATTTGACTGGCTACTTCTGGCTTGGTATCACTCATCAAATTGCAGTGAAATGTTGGCCAAAGCTGCAGTCATCTGAAGGTTTGACTGGGGCTGGAGGATTAGCTTCCAAGATGACCATTCATGGGGCTGGTAAGTTGGTGCTGGCTATAGCCAGGAGAGCCTCAGTTCTTTGTAGGTAGTCTCTCCATGGGCCATTTTAGTGTCTTCATATCATTTGGTTGGCTGATGAGCAGTCTAAGAGACCCAGATGGAAGCTGTGATGCCTTCTGTGACTTCAGAAGTCATCCACCATCTCTTCTACTATATTACATTGGTCACACAGGCTGGCACTGATTTAATATGGGAGGAGACAATACAAGGGCATGAAGACCAGGAGGTGAGGATCATTGGGTACCATCTTGGAGACTGGAGACAACACTGTCCAACATGATGATAATTTAAAAGTAGTATATTGTATAGCTGATTTTGGAAACATTTACAGATCTCTGTGAGGGGGTTTACTTACCTACCTTCCCAACTAGAATGTGAATGCCTTGAAGGTAAAAACAGTGTCTTTTATTTCTGTACTTAGAACAAGTACCAAGAACCATGCTTGATAGATAGATAATAGACACTTAATACCTGTTTCTTGAAAGAGTAAATGAATAAATGAATGAATGGATATGGGTGGCTACAATCTAAGAGATAAGTTAAAAATATCAAAACCACTCAGTGAAGTCTTGATTCAGCATAATGTAGGAAGCTACACAAAAGTCAGAGTCTGCATGGAATCTAGAAAAGAAGGTAGGGTGTATAATAAGAATTGTAGGGTGTATAATAAGAATTAGTTAATTGTAGGTGCTATCCAGTATTAGCCATGACTTCATCTACAAGACATGATTATTTCAATCACGTGAGAAGTGCACTTTATGGTATAGACTGGAAGCAGGGTGGCTTGATCAATGGATGAAATGGGTCTCAGAACAACCACAGAGTTCAGCTTATCAAGACAAATCTCTGAATCACATCTCTGTATTAGCTTCACCCTGAAATTGTCACTACATGGAGATATTACTGTGACAGATTGCTACTTTACATCTTAGAATGCCTTTGGTAGAAATGGTGAGAATTTAGAGTTTGTTATATTATTTGTTTTTTGGCCATGACCTGGCCAGTGGTGCTGAAATCTCAAGGAGCCCATGTGGCTCAACAAGAAAATGAGGAGATTATGTAATTGTGATGCATCAAGAAATCTTGAACTTGGAACCTAGACATTAGCTCCAGATGACATAGTTTGCTGGGCCTGTGCAGTCCCCATCCACTGTATCCTCTTTGTATACGTCTTTTGTGATCTTCTGACATGGTGAATTCCTCACTCTGCCTGGGCTGCCAGGACTCTAAATTTTGGGAGCAAGCCCATTCACACCATCATGTATTCTTCATCTTGAGGACGCCCTTTGCACAGCTTGTTTGCAGGTTCCACAATAAAACAAGGAGAAAGCAATCTTACAGGACTGAGTCAAGCCTTTGGCTAGCCCTTGTAACTGGACCAGCTTTTGTGGTCTGGCCTCACTTCATCACTGAGTACAGGACTAAGTTAAACCTCATTTATGTACAAACGTAACTGTGAAGGTACAGGAAAGAGACTGTCCCTATGTTCTTATAACAGGACTTTCAGAGTTGTGTATAACCTTTTTAATTTTTCCACTCAGACTGTTAGGAGAAAGTGTTGCAGTTGTTCTTAATAATTCCATTAAAATAGGAGAGGTAAAACGCTTACCATCTATGCTCCAGCTGCTGTTAGGAACTGTTGTTGGTGAAAACCTCCTTCCCACTTTCATGCTGCCCTCACAAGGTGTCCCAAGGAGCTACGTCTTCTCACAGATGCAGCCTGAGTAGAGGCAAGCTCACAGGGAACACCAATGCAGATGTCACACTGGGGAGAAACAGGCCCATCTTAGAGTAGACAGATGTGAAAGGTAAAACGAAAACTTTGTGTTTTTTTCTTTACTAACAAGATTGCTGAAATCTGTTTTCCAAATAAAAGTGCTGATACTTTGCTTCAACAGTATTAATGTATTAATACCATTTTTTAACAGAAGGGAGGCCAAAAGCAGTGCTAGGAACGCACCCATTTCAATGAGAGGGCACACCCAAAGCTGGGGACAAGGTCAGAGATGGTTTCCTCTGAGAATGAAATGAATAGAATCGGCATCTATTCATATACGCCCTCACCCCTCACCCACGCACCCTTGCTCAACTTTTCCCTGCAACCCACTCTGCGCTGGAAATAGATCGATAGACTGCTCTGTCAGACTTATGCAAGGCTTACAGGCTCTCAAACATCTCTCAGACTGATGTTCAGAGTGGAAGTTTACCCAAGGGGTTAAGAGTTGAGATTTCACAGGGTTTCTCTGTACACAAAGAAAGTATGTGGTGTTGAGATATTAACAAAACAAAGCAGATTAGGGGCAATAACAGTCTTCTGGTTGATTTCCTGAATTACCTGTCAGGTGCCCCACTTCTCCCATCTGCCTGCAAGTTTAACTTTGTCCCATTATCAGGACCAATTTTGTCCTACACAGAGTGTTGGGAAAGAACACCATATAAATAACTCTGATTCAGTACCATGTCAGTGCTGCTATTTGTCCCTCGCCGACCTTAGTGACCCAGGCTGTCAGTGACTACTTTCCTGCCATTGACTTTCAGTGCTAAGTCCCAGGCATGAGACACTAGGTCTCCCTGAGGTTTCTGCCTGGCCATTGATAAGATGGTCTCTTTCATAACTTACCTGATCTGGCTTAACCTCCTGAACCCTGACATTGCTTATCCCTAAATTTCTCAATTCTGATTGTATATCAGCATTACCTAGGAAGTTTTAAAAATTACCAGTGTTCATGACCCAGCCCCAGATACTCTTAGTTAATTGCGTTGAGGTGACCCCAGGTGATATTGGTGGCTTTCCTGGACCCACATGAAGAGACAGAGGCCTAGACAGGGATATGCCAAGTACACACAGCAGTAAGTTACAAGGTCTGTCTGACTCCAAACCCTATGTTTTGTTCATTGTATCCCACTGTACCCTAAAGAGTGATTTTCCGCAGGGTTCCTTATGCAGTCTGCCAGTACAGGGCACACAATCCTTGGATGTATATCATGGGGAGTTTCTACTGATCTTCCAAATTACAATCATTTCTACCATTAGTTGAGAGTTTGATGTAGACCTTAGGTCAGCCTGTTAGAATCAAGTCTAGAACTAGAATTGCACTGGGATCAGAATGCCAAAATGGCCACATAAATGTTTACCTCAGGCCCGACTTCTCAGTTCATCTGTAATGGGCTCTAGAGAAAAGCCCATTTCCTAAAATAGTCTTGAGACTGCCATGGAACCAATGAGGTCCTGCTGAGACCCTAAGCACAACATGCCACAGAAATGCCCCAGACTAGAACTCATACCTGCTTTCTCTCCCACCTTAAAAGGGTCTACTGAAGCACAGAGCTCTGGGGTTGCTCTGGGATGGAAAATTCTGGGATAAAATGTACACTGTTATGGATTGAAATGTGTCCCTCCAAAATATGTGTTGTAAATCCTAATGCCTATACATGTGCATGTAATCCCATCTGGGAGGCGCCCTGGTGGCGCAGTAGTTAAAGCACTTGTCTGCTACCCAAACGTCAGTGGTTCAAACTCCCCAGCAGCTACACAGGAGAAAGATGTGGCAGTCTGCTCCCATAAAGATTTACAGCCTTGGAAACCCTGTGGGGCAGATCTACTCTGCCATAAAGTGTTGCTAGGAGTCAGAATCAACTCAATGGCAATGAATTTTAACAGGCTACAACTCAGGATGAGGATCAACTTGGAAGTAACAGGATACAACTCAGGAGACAGGATAAAGTTCTTCAGTCAGGACCACTTTCAACCAAGACAGCTTTCAGCTTCTTCTCAGCCCTGCCCAGAGGTTGGCCTTCTCGTGGTCATGCCCACCTCTGGGGCTTCTGTCAGTTCTCTTAGCTGTGCCCTGGTTGAGCAAGTGTTATGGTTCTTTGGCTCCACCAATAAGTGCCCAGAGGCACCCCACCTGACCAGCAAGTCTCCTGCCCAAAGGCGCTCAGTTGTCTCTCACTCCATGAGTCGGCAAGCCCGCCGCAGTCGTCTATTAGTCCCATGGTTCTTGTGGTTCATGCTGCTACCGTCATTTCTCTGCTGCTGGGCTCTGCTATGGTTACCACCATTTCTCACCATCTTGTGCTATCTCCAGTATTACAGCTCTCTCTCTCCTATTTCTAGGAGGTTCTCCACACGGGGACCCCAGATCCAAAGGATAGGCTTTGCTTCAGGCTCTTCTTTACAGTAGTGAGGTCCCCCTCAGCCTCTATGGGATTGGTCCTTATATAAACCTACTCCTTGTCAATTTCAAGGCATGGCCCTCCCACCAGGACCATGAACTGACCAACCCCCCATGGTAGACCAGAGTAGGAATTGACCAATTCCCACAAGGTCATTTAATCCTTTTGGGCAGTTTTACACACCCTATTTACATAATAGACTAACTAGTTCCTTTGCAAGACTGTGGCCTAGTCAATCATTTTGGGAGAATTATAAACCCAAGGCCAGAAAGGCCATAAGAGAAACCCATTGCACTGCATGTTTTCTTTGTGATATTAATGAGGCTATATCAGTGCAGGGTGTGTTTTAAGCCAATCACTTTTGAGATATAAAAGGAGTGGCTTAGGCACAGAAGCAAGCAAGCACAAATGGAGAAAGATTGATGCCACGTGGAGATCAGCAAGGAACTAAGGAAGAGAAGCTGAAAGAGACAAGGATTTTCCCCCAGAGTGGACAGAGAAAGCCTTCCCCTAGAGCCAGTGTTCTGAATTCAGACTTCCAGCCTCCTAAACTGTGAGAAAATAAATTTCTATTTGTTAAAGCCACCCACTTGTGGTATTTCTGTTATAGCAGCATTAGATAACTAAGACATACACCAGTGTTCATTGCAGCACTATTCACAACGTGGAAACTAAATGTGGAAACAACCCAAGTGCCCATCAATGGAGGAATGGATAAACAAAATGTGGTATATACACACAATGGAATATTTTTCATTCATAAAGAGAAATGAAGTTCTGATACATGCCTCCACATGAATGAACTTTGAAAACATTATGCCAAGTGAGATCATATGTATAAAATATCTGCAATAGACAAATCTATCAAGAGAAAAGATGAGTGATTGGTTACTAGGGATGGGGGAACGGAGAATGGGGAGTGTAAAAATTTTTTTATATATATAAGATCCTCCTACAGATCATATATGTGTATGCACTCACAAACATATATATATGGGACCCTGGTGGCATAATGGTTAAGCATTTGGCTGCTAACCAAAAAGTTGGCAGTTCAAATCCACCAGCTGCTCCTTGGAAACCACATGTGGCAGTCATATAGGGTCTCTGTGAGTTGGAATTGACTTGATGGCATTGAGTTTGGTTTTTGGTTTGTACATATACATATATATATAATCAGTAGGAGGAACTGATAGCATTTACTATCTCACTGGTAGAGCTCCAGGCTGACCACTTGAAACTAGTGTCCTCTCCTGTCTCCTTGCTCAAAATCATCCAATCTAGACCTTGGTGGCCACACTGTGCCTGATGATATCAAGGCTTCTTGGAAAACTCCTTCTCATGGAAAAAAACAGCTGCTCTGGGGTGAGAAGGAAGGGGCTCCTTACCTGGGCCATCCCCCTCCTCAGCTTTACCATCCAGTTTGTATCAGGAAAGTCCTTCCCACGTGCAGCTATCCTTGATGGCCAATCCCTCTAGACCTATCACCTGGGAGCAGTTTTGGGGAAAGGAAGTTGCATTTGGCCTCATAAATACCTTCATAGTGTGCCAGAATCAGGGCAGCCACACCTTTCCACACCAACTGTGCAGTCATCTGGGATGTTGGGTGTAAAATCCTGAACTGAATTATTTTCAGTTCTGTGGTGCTTAATAAAGGGTCTAAAGTGAGAGCATTCTATTTCTTAGCTTTGCAGAAAATTGCACACGTGATTCTCATTCTCATTTTATTTTAATATTTGGAGTGATTTTATTGCAAACTATGACTCCTTTATGAGTGAATACATCTGAGAAACCAAACGCAGTCTCCCAGTGGACTCAGTCATTCGTAAAGCTGTCAGAGAATCTACAGGCAGAGGTTTTACAGAGTGAGAGAGGCAGTACATCAACTCTTCATACATATTTTCCTGCTGACCAGGGAAATTAAATTTGTTTTTCACCTACTGAAACCTCAACACATTTTTATTATTTAAACCTGATATGTTTTTAATGTTAATTGGCGATCAATTTACACATTATATGAAAACCCAGTCCTACATTCTCTTTCTCATTAGAATCTTTGCTTTAGCATATTCATTGATGGTCCAATTTATAGATTTATATCCTAACATCTTTGCAAGTTTAAAATTTTTTATGTTGTGCTACTGAGCTGGTCATTTTTTATATTTTCTTTTCTCTCCTTAGGATTCTTAGTTAATTAGATGGAAATGCTGCAAGTTCAAGGACAGGATCGTATTACTCTTTGCCTCTCAAGGCCTAGCAGAATGCCAGGTTCATTGTTGTTGTGTGCCACTGAGTCTATTCCAACTTATAGCCACCCTATGGGACAGAGTAGAACTGCCCCATAGGGTTTCCAAGGCTGTAATCTTTACGGGAGAAGATCACTAGGTCTTTTCTACCGGTTCACAGTTAGTGTCCAATAAATGTTTATTGATATGGGTTTGTGCTTAATATATAACATTGAAGCTAAATCTGACTCAGCATTTTCTTTTATCCGTTTTTAATAGTCCTGGTGGTGCAGCGGTTAAGAGCCATGGCTGATAACCAAAAGGCTGGCAGTTCGAATCCACCAGCCGCTCCTTGCAAACTCTATCGGGCAGTTCTACTCTGTCCTATAAGGTCGCAATGAGTCGGAATCGACTCGATGGTAATGGTTTTTTTTTTTTTTTTAAATATGTGTTCTATTATATATGTTGTTGTTGTTGTGGAGTAGATTTTGACTCATGGCAACACCATATGTGCAGAGTAGAACTGCTCCAGAGGGTTTTCAAGGCTGTAACCTTTCGGAAGCAGATCACCAGGCCTGTCTTCTGAGATGCATCTGGGTGGGTTTGAACCACCAACTTTTGGGCTAGTAGTCAAACGCTTAACTGTTCGTGCCACCCAGGGACTCCTATTATAAATAAGCCTTCTCAAAGCTTAGTCAGCTATTTTAGTTATCTATACAAAAAGCAAACATATGAATATAAAATTGTCAGTGTACAAATGGCCAAGGGATACATGTAAAGATGCTCTACCTCACTCATAATTAAATAAATGCAAATTCAAGCTGCAAGATAATTTTAATCTATTAGTTTGACACAAATGTGAAAGTCTGATAACATACTGAGCTAATGAGGGCAATACCATATATTGTTGATAGGAATTGAAATAGGTATATGAATTTTGGAAAGGAATTTGGCAGTTTCTATTATCATAAAAGGGAGCCCTGTTGGCACAGCGGTTAAGTGCTTGGCTGCTAGCCAGAAGGTTAGCAGTTTGAACCCACCAGCTGCTTTGAGGGAAAAAGATGTGGCAGTCTGCTTCTGTAAACATTTACAGCCTTGGAAACCCGGTAGGGCAGTTCTACTCTATCATATAGGGTTGTTATAAATCAGAATTGGCTTGATGGTAATGGTTTGGGTTTTTTTTTGGTTTATTATCATAAAAGTATTTATGCCACTTAAGAGATCTATCTCAACTTTAGGAATCTAGCCTACAAAAATAAGAGCACAAGTATGTAAATATATATGTACAAAGGACTTTTTAATAATAAATAATTTGAAACAAACTCAATGCCATCAGTAGGAGCATGAATATAGAAACTGTGGTTCATTCATACAATGGAATATAATGCAACTTTTAAAAACAATGAGGTAAATCTAATGGCCTGGAAAGATGGCCACAGTATATTGTTAAGTGAGAAAATAAACTGTGGACCAATATATATAGGTATATACCATGATCCATTTTTATTAGAAAAATGTGGCTGTACATATATATGTGTATGTGTATGTGTATAGATAGAAACAAGATAACTAGGGAAAGTTAATTATCAAAATTTAATAGAGTTTCATTTGTGGATAGGAAACTCACAAAGGTAAAAAACCTCATAAGATACAATGTATAAGACAAAAATTGAAGGTCCAATTTTTGTCTTATACAATTTTTTAATATAATGAGATTATGCTTGATTTTTTTACTTTTCTGTTTTTGGCATTTAAAAAATATAATATGAAAATAAATATGTATCTATGAATTATTGATAGTGGAAAATTAGGATAGTGCAACTCCTTTTAATTTTTCTTTTGTTAGAAATACTGTTTTTCCCCTTTTTAACTTCATTATTAAAGGAATAAAAATATTTCAGAGCACATAAATAAATTTGATACAGAGATTATTAGAGCACATATTTTCTTATGGTTTTAATATAAATTCCTAATCACTTATTCTTTAAATCATGTTTAGACTCACTGGGAAAATCTGGGAGTCTGAAGTTAAAAAGTCATTAAGAAAGAGAGGAAAATGGGTATTTGAGAGAGAACTGTACAGATCTCAAAAAACATTGGAGAAAATGAGGGCTGAGATGGAGGGACTACTAAATCACAAGTTAAGGAGGCATTCACTAATTCATTCATTTAGTTAGCAATTTTTTAATTCAATATCTACTGTGCCTAATACTCTTGTAGACACTGGAGCTCCTTTGTGACTAAAACAGGCACAGGTCTTATTATTAAGTGCTTAGAGAGCTGTGGAGGAGGCTTGCTCATTCAAGGCTTCCTTACATGCGTCTCCTGAGAACCACATACTGCTCTGGGCCCTGGGCACACTGGGTGAACAGATTAGGCAGGGCCAATCTCATATGAAGCTAGTGGGAGTACACAACAATAAACAAATTGACAAGTAAATAAATATGTGATATTTCAGGTAGTGGTAAGAATTAAGAAGAAAATAAAGCAGGGGCAATGACAGGGGTAAAGTGGGGTAGTCAGGGTGTGTAGCTACTTTAGATAGGGTATTTAGGGAAGGCCTCCCTGGGAGAGGACATTTGCACTGAGATCTGAATGTTGAAAAGGAGCTGCTCTGAAAAGATGGGAAATAAGAGCACTCTAGGCCAGAGGAAAAAGGTCAAAACCCTGAAATTGTTGTGGTCTGATGGGAATTTTATTTAAGAGGTAGAGCTTACAGAGAAAATGTGTGGAGTAGGGGGAAAAGATCAAAGATAACTTTGAGGTTTTTTGCCTGAGTGAGGAGGGAATGGTGATGCATTAATTGTGATGAGGAAGACTGGGATGGGGTGGGGGGGAGTAAGTGAAACAGAAAAAGCTGGATCCGGAGTCTTGCTGTGTCCTTATTAATTTTATGATCTCTGCCTATTAGACATTGCAGTGGAGTTGGACATATGAGTTGGGGCTCAGGGACAGGAATGTCAAGTTGGGAGCCATCAGCATTTAGCTGGGGGATAAAGCTATGGAACTGAGTGAGATTTCCTAGACAAATGTATGCACAGGTAGGAGGCCCTGAGCCTGGAGGCATTTCAACAGTTTGATGGGAGTCGAAGAAGGAAAAGCCAGTGAAATCAGGAGAAACTTGTGCGAGAGGGAGAGCACCAGAAACCAACAATGGTCAAACTGCTGTCAAATGCTGCTGAGAGGTTGCGTAAAATGAGAACAGAGATTGAGCGATGGATGTGGAGGTCATGGAGTCATAGTGAATCTGGATAACAGGAGTTTCAGTGGAGTAGCAGAAAGCAAACAGCTTGGTTTGTCAGAGTTTGAGGATGGGAGGTGAAGAGGTGGAGACCAGTCTTATGTAGAATTTTGCTCCAAAGAAGAGCAGAAAAATGAAATGGTAGATAAAAAGAGATGTAGAGTCAAGAGACAGTTTTTAAAAAAATATTTTTATTATGGAGAATTGAAAGCATGTACAAAAGTAGGCCTTACATACAGTATAATGGACCTCACATAGCAATAAAAAGCTTTAAGAACTGATTATCTTATTCATCTGTACCACTCTCCACTTACTTACTCCTGTATTATTTTGAAGCAAATCCTAGATATAATTATTTCATTTATAAATATTTGAAGGAGCCCTGGTGGTGCAATGGTTCAAACACTCGGCTGCTAACCAAAAGGTCAGCTGTTGGAATTCACCAGTGGCTCCACGAGAGAAAAAGACCTGGTGATATATTCCCATAAAGATTACAGCCTAGAAACTACCCTATGGGGCAGTTTTACTCTGTCCTATAAGGCTGCTATAAGTTAGAATCAACTCAATGACACACAACATCAACAATAACATAGATATGTAAGTGTATGTGTGTAAAAGATTAGGACTCTGCGCAAAACATATAATTACAACGCCCTTATTACACCTAAGAGCAACTGATAATAATAATTTCAAATATCCAAAGAGTATTCAAAGTTCTAATTGTCTCATAATGTTACAACTTTGTAGGATTCGTTTATTTCAATCAATATCCAAGTAAGATCCACACATTGCAATTGTCCTTTGCTTTGATATTGAGATGTTTTTTAAATACCTTTTAGTCTGTAGATCTCCTCTCTACATTTTCTCTCCCCTTGCAATTTATTTTGAAGAACCAGATTGCTTTTCCTGTAGTTTCCTACAGCCTGGATATTCCTGATTGAATTCCTGTGGTTTTGTTTAACATGTTCCTTTTCTTTGCATTTCCCTTAAACTAAAAAAGCTTGATCAGATTCAGGTTTAATTTTTTTTTGGCAAGATTATTTCATAGGTGTTGGTATGTTTATCCATCAAGAACATCATACTGGTTGTCTTGCTTTTTATGATGTTAGCAGCATTGATGCTCAGTGCCTAGGTACATTAATTTATTAGAGATTGCAAAATGGTGACATTCTAATTCTATCCTTCCCGCTTCATTTATTAGCTGGAATATTTCCCTCATCAATTATTTGCCTACTCACTGTTACAGTGTGTTTAGGAAAGAATAAGTTTATGATTCCTTTTATTTAAAGTTTTCAAAATAATAACTAAGTTTTTTAGTATCCTCCAATAATGAACAATTTTTAAAATAACATAATGAACTTGTGGATTTAAACGTATTTGATGTGTTTCATACATTGCCATTATTATCATTATTGATGCTCAAAGTGTCCCCATTTGTGCCTACTGGGAGCCTCTTCATTTTGACCCTTGAATCCTTTTAACATACCCTGGTATTTTTTTTTTTTATAGCTTTCTTGCTAGCTAGTATAACAAGATGTTCTAGAATCACCTTGTACAATTTCTAACTTAAACAAAGTCAGCCATTTCCCTGAGAAGAATTTCAATTTTAAATAAAGATATTGAAGCATATGTATATATAAGTGGGAATAATCCAGTTGAGAGTCAATAACTGCAGCAGCAAACTCCTTGAGTAGGTGAAGGGGGATGGGATAAATGGAAAGGTTGGCCTTAGGCTGGAACAGAGACAGTTCATTCATTGTAACAGTACACTGGAAAAAGCAAAATGCTATAGAAATATAGAAGCCTCATGGATGACTATGTGACAAAACTTTGCCTATGTAATTCTGGGTTAAATCACCTCATTTGCCACTTATAAATTCTATACTAGTATGTAGAAAACTCAGCTAGTCATTTCTTCAATCAGTGGACATGTTGAACACATGTGTTTTCCTATAAATAACCTCCAGTCAAGAAATCAGAAAACAGATGACTAGCAATGCATCAAACTTTCAAGATTTTCCACGGATTAGCAAGAATTATTTAAAACTCAAAAGAGAAAAATACTTAAATCTTAAGATTAAAAATTTGAAACCCAATGTAGTCATGAATTCAAATATATACTTGAGCCACTTATGCAAAGTTGAATTTCCAAAGTATAAATCATTATCTAATTATTCAGTTTACAGAACTATTCACCCTAGGATTCCTTTAAAACAGGAACTTCTTTAGTGTTTGTTTCCAGCAGGGCTTCCAAAGAGTTCATTCTGGTTTGAACCTCTGCTGAGAAATTTGCATTTTTCTCTCTCTCTCTTTTTTCACATTTTATTGTGATTTGGGTGAAAGTTTACAGAACACATTAGTTTCCCATTCAACAATTTATACACATTTTGTTTCTTGGCATTAATTGCAGTCCCCACAATGTGACAACACTCTACCCTTGGAGGAATGCATTGAACCTGAGTGATACAAGTCTGTTACAAGATATGGTCATTCAGATATTCCAGAACACTATAATATTTTGAAATTCTCATTAAAATTAAAAAATATATATAATTTAAGAATTATTGTAGAATTCTCAGAGCACTAGAATACATCCACAAATCCTACTTTGAGTAACACTGCTATATATACACGTACATTTTTTTTTCTTGAACAATTTATTGTTGTTTAGGTAAAAGTCTTCACAGAGAATTAGTTTCCCATGCAACAATTTATACAAAGCTTGTTTCATGACATTGGCTGCAAACCCCTGAATGAGTCAGCACCCTATCCCCTTCCTTCCTGGGTTCCTTGTGTCCATTTGCCCAGCTTTCCTACCGAACTTTGCTTTTGGGGAAATGCTGCCCTTTAGGTCTTATGTAGTTGACTGTTCTTCGTTGTACATTCCTCACTGGTGTTATTGTTCATTTTATAGATCTGTCTATTGTATGACTATAATGTTACCTCTGGGAGTAATTTCATTTGCAAGTTTGAAGGGTGTGTAAGGACCATAGTCTCAGAGGTTCCACCGGTTTCTATCAGATCAGTAAGTATGGTCTTATTTTTGAGTTTGATTTTGTTCTACATTTCTCTCCCACTCTGTCTATGGCCTCCTACTGTGGTCCGGGTCAGGGCTGATGGTAGTGGTAGCCAGGGACCTTATAGTTCTTCTGGTCTTAGTGGAGGCTGTGGTTCATGTGGTCCATTAGTCCTTTGGACTAATTGTTTCCTTGAGTCTTTGGTTTTCTTGACATTTGCATTTCTAACATGTTTCCATCCTGTGCTAATGATTCTACCCCAGATATGCTGAATTAGAATCTACATTTTAACAAGAATCTTATGTAAAAATACAGGAATCACCTGGGGATCTTGTTAAACTATAGAGGTGGAATCATTAGCATCGGCTGGGAACTTGTTCAAAATGCAAATTTCTTAGCAGAGGTCCAAACCAGAATGAACCAGTTTGAAGCCCTGATTTCCAGACTATTAACTACTTGATAGGGAATCTATGAGTGGGTTAAGAAGCCTAATGTATAAAAGTTAGAAATTATTACACAAAGATGGGTTAGATATGAATGTTAAATACATTATAGAGAGATAGGAAAATAGAATTGATTTATTGATCTATACATCTTGGAAATAAATGTATTTGTGAAAGTGAGGTAGAGTCTTAATTGCTGCTCACAGGCACATCATAATTTTGTTGTAATGGTTACAGGGAGTAATTGAGTATTTTCTTCCTACAACATGAAATATTTATCAATACTTCCTTATTCTATTCTACAGATTTCTCTGAATACTGTTTTAAACATTTCATAGAATGTTTCTATGTCTGCACGCCACTTATGAAAGAAAATGCAAAGTCATATTAAGTTCCAGAGAGTTATTAAAATTTAGTGAGCATCAGTTGGTGATAAATCCTAGCATGATAATTGGGAGCAAGATGGAGGACTAAGACACTTATCCAAGTAATTTGGGAAAATGCAGAGTTATTTCACTTGACACAGTCAGATAACTTAAAAAATTTCCTCCTAAATTTAATATTTATACGACTAAGTAATTTGAGTGGGGCAGAATTTTAGCACTCCTGTCCACAGACAGCTTTTGTTCTAAGCTGGCAACTTAATCACATGTGTTGAAGGAAACCACTCCCATTTTGCACAACTCTTTGGCTAAAGACTGAAAGCCGATAAATACATTTTAATTCTTCTCAACTACTCAACATTATTGAGCTTAATATACTGAGACTACCCAGACTACAGTCTCATGGAGGTTATGATCTCGTGAGGAACAATAAAATAATAACATATTCTAACTTTTTTTGTTGTAATTTAGATGAAGGTTTACAGAACAAATTAGTGTCTCATTAAACAATTAATATACATATTGTTTTATGACATTGGTTGCCACCCCCACGACATGTCAACACTGTCCCTTTCTCGACCTTGCCTATTACCAGCTTTCCTGTCCCCTCCTTGCCCCTGGGCTGGTGTGCTCCTTTAGTCTCGTTTGTTTTGGGGCCTGTCTAATCTTCGGCTGAAGGATGAACCTCAGGAGTGACTTCATTACTGAGCTAAAAGGATGTCTGGGGGCCATACTCTTGGAGTTTCTCCAGTCTCTATCAGGCCAGTAAGTCTGGTCTTTTTGTGTGGGCTAAAATTTTGTTCTGTGTTTTTCTCAGGCTCTGTCTGGGACCCTCTATTGTGATCCCTGTCAGAGGAGTTGGTGGTGTTAGGCAAGCACCATCTAATTGTGCTGGACTCAGTCTGGTGGAGGCTGTGGTAGTTGTGGTCCATTAGTCCTTTGGACTAATCCTTCCCTTGTCTTTGATTTTCTTCACTCTCCTTTGCTTCCGACAAGGTTGGACCAATGGACTATCTTAGATGACTGCTCACAAGCTTTCAAGACCCCGGACACTACTCACCAAAGTAGAATGCAGAACATTTTCTTTATAAAATATGTTAATGCAAATTGAGCTAGATGTTCCCCAAGACCGTGGTCCCCACAGCCCTCAGCCCAGTGATTCAGTCCCTCAGGAAGTTTGGATGTGTCGTTGGAGCTTCCATGACCTTGCCTTGGATTCCCCAGTACTGGGTACTGTCTTACCCTTCACCAAAGTTACCACTTATCTATTGTCTATTTAGTGTTCTTCCATCCCCACCACTCCCGTTCCTTGTAACCATCAAATATTGTTTCTTTTTGTGTATAAACCTTTCCATGAGTTTTTATAGTAGTGGTCCCATACAATATTTGTCCTTTTGTGATTGACTTATTTCACTCAGCATAATGCCCTCCAAATTCATCCATATTGTGAGATGCTTCGCAGATTCATCATTGTTCTTTATTGTTGCATGGTACTCCATTGTGTCTATGTACCATAGATTGTTTATCCATTCATTTGTTGATGGGCATCTAGGTTGTTTTTATCTTTTTGCTGTTGTGAACAATGCTGCAATGAACATGTATGCATGTCTATTGGTGCGACGGCTCTTATTTCTCTAGGGTATATTCCTAGGGGTGGGATTGCTGGATCATACAGTATTTCTATTTCTAGTTTTCTAAGGAAGTGCCATATCATTTTCCAAAATGATTGTACCATTTTGCATTCCCACCAGCAGTACATAAGAGTTCCGATCTCCCCGCAGACTCTCCAACTTTTGTCATTTTCTGTTTTTTTGATTCCTGCTAATAATGCCAGGGTGAGATGGTATCTCATTGTGGTTTTAATTTGCATTTCTTTAATGGCTAGTGATCACGCTGCTTGAATGTCTTCTTTAGAAATGTGTCTGTTCATTTCTTTTGCCCATTTTTTAATTGATTATTTGTCTTTTTGTTGTAGAGGTATTGGATTTTCCTGTAGATTTTAGAGATTAAAACTTTGTCAGATTTGTCATAGCCAAAATTTTTTCCCAGTCTGTAGGTTCTCTTTTTACTCTTTTGGTGAAGTCTTTTGATAAGCGTAAGTGTTTAATTTTTAGAAGATCCCAGTTATCTAGCTTATCTTCTGGAGTTTGTGTGTTGTTAGTTATGGTTTGTATCCTATTAATGCCATGTATTAGGGCCTCTCGCACTGATCCTATTTTTTTCTTTTATTTATCTTTATGGGTTTTAGTTTTACATTTAGGTCTTTGATCTATTTTGAATTAGTTTTTGTGTGTAGGTGTGAGGTAAGGGCCCTGTTTCATTTTTTTGCGGATAGACATCCAGTTTTGCCAGCACCATTTGTTAAAAAGACTGTCTTTTCCCCATTTGATGGACTTCGGGCCCTTGTTGAAGATCAAGTGACTGTAGATGGATGGTTTTACAGCTGGGTTCTCAATTCTGTTCCATTGGTCAATGGATCTGTCATTGTACCAGTACCAGCCTATTTTGACTATTGAAGTTGTATAGTAGGTTCTGAGGTTAAGTAGTGTGAGTCCTCCTACTTTATTCTTCTTTTTTCAAAAGTGCTTTACTTATCTGGGGCCTCTTCTCTTTCCATATAAAGTTAATGATTAGTTTTTCCATCTCTTTAAAGAATGTTGTTGGTATTTGGATCCAGATTGCATTACATTTGTAGATTGCTTTGGGTAGAATTGACATTTTCATAAAGTTGAGTCTACCTATCTATGAGCATGGTATGTTGTTCCATTTATGTACATCTCTTTTGGTTACTTGCAGTAGTGTTTTGTAGTTTTCTCTGTATAGGTCTTTTACATCCCTGGTTAGATTTATTCCTAAGTATTTTATTTTTTTTTAGGGGCTATTATAAATGGTATTGTTTCCCTGATTTCCTTTTCATTGTTCTCTTTATTGGTGTATAGGAATCCAACTGAGTTTTGTATGTTTATCTTATATCCTGCTACTCTGCTGAATCTTTCTATTAGTTCAAGTAGTTTTCTTGTGGAGTATTTTGGGTTTTTTATGTATAGTATCATATCCGCAAATACAGACGGTTTTACTTCTTCATTACCAATTTGGATGCCCTTTATTTCTTTTTCTTGCCTTATTGCTCTAGCTAGGACTTCCAGCACAATGTTAAATAGGAGTGGTGATAAAGGGCATCCTTGTCTTCTTCCTGTTCTCAACAGGAATGTTTTTAGCCTCTCTCCATTAAGAATGATGTTGGCTGTTGGTTTTGTATCGATGCCCTTTATTATGTTGAGGAATTCCTCTTCTATACCTATCTTACTGACAGTTTTTATCAGGAATCAGTGTTGGACTTCGTTGAATGCCTTTTCTGTGTCAATTGAGTTGATCATGTGATTCTTTCTTTTTATTTATGTGGTGGATTATGTTGATTGATTTTCTAATGTTGAACCATCCTTCCACACCTGGTATGAATCCCACTTGGTTGTGGTGTATTATTTTTTTTATATGATGCTGAATGCTGTTGGCTAGAATTCTGTTGAGAATTTTTGCATCTATATTCATGAGAGATATTGGTCTGTAAGTTTCTTTGTTTGTAGTGTCTTTGCCTGGTTTGGGTATCAGGGTTATGCTGGCTTCATAGAATGAATTTGGAAGTATCTTTTCCTTTTCTATGTTCTGAAATAGTTTGAGTAGTACTGATGTAAGCTCTTCTCTGAATGTTTGGTAGAATTCTCCAGTGAAGCTATCTGGGCCAGGGCTTTTTTTTGTTGGAAGTTTTTTTTTTTTTTTAATTACCTTTACAATCTCTTCTCTAGTTACGGGTCTGTTCAGATTTTCAGCATAAGTTTGTGTTAGGTTTGGTATGTAGTGTGTTTCTGGAAATTTGTCCATTTCCTCTAGGTTTTCAAATTTGTTGGAGTATAATTTTTCATAGTGTTCTGTTATGATCCTTTTTATTTCAGTTGAGTCTGGTGTAATGTCCCCTATTTCATTTCTTATTTGGGTTATTTGCATCCTCTCATGTTTTTCTTTTTCAGTTTGGCTAGTTATTTGTCAATTTTGTTGATCCTTTCAAAGAACCAACTTTTGGTTTTGTTTATTCTTTGTCTTGTTTATCTATTCTCTGTTTCATTTATTTCTACTCTGATCTTTATTATTTCCTTTCTTCTGGTGGCTGCAGGCTTCTTTAGCTATTCTCTTTCTATTTGTTCGAGTTGTGTAGCTAAAGTTTTGATTTTTTCACTTTTTTTCGTTTTTGATGTGTGCATCTATTCCTATAAATTGATCTCTGAGCACTGCCTTTGCTGTGCCAAAGGTTTTGGTATGATATGTTTTCTTTCTCATTTGATTCTAGGAATTTTTTGATTTTATCTTTGATTTCTTCTGTTACCTGGTGGTTTTAAAGCAGGATGTTATTTAGTTTCCATGTAATTGGTTTTTTTCCCTTGCTCTTCCTGTTATTAATTTCTACTTTGATGGCATTGTAATCAGAGAAGATCCTCTGTATTATTTCAATGTTTTGGATTTTGTTGAGGGGTGCTTTGTGGCCTAAGATGTGGTCTGTTCCGGAGAACATTCCATGTGCGTTGGAAAAGAATGTGTACTTTGCAGCTGTTGGGTTGAGTGTTCTATATATGTCTATGAGGTCAAGTTGGCTGATTGTGGCCTTTACATCTTCTGTATCTTTGCTGAGTTTCTTTCTAGATGTTCTGTCCTTTACCAGAGTGGTGTGTTGAAGTCTTCTACTATTATTGTGGAACTGTCAATTTCTCTTTTCAGTGCTGTTAGAGTTTGTTTTATATATTTTGGAGCCTTGTCATTGGGTGCGTAGATGTTTATCATGGTTATGTCTTCATGATGGATCATCCCCTTAATCATTATATAGTGTCCTTCTTTGTCTTTTATGGTGGATTTTGTTTTAAAGTCTATTTTATCTGAGATTAGTATTGCTACTCCTGCTCTTTTTTGGTAGTAGTTTGCTTGATATATATATTTTTCTAATCTTTGATTTTTAATAAATTTACATCTTTGTTTCTAAGGTGTGTCTCTTGTAGACAGCATATTGATGGATCCTTTGTTTTTTATTTTAATCCATTCTGTCACTCTCTGTCTGTTTATGGGTGCATTTAGGCCATTTACCTTCAGTGTAATTATTGATAGGTGTGAGTTTATTGCTGTCTAGTGCTTTATTTTTGTGGTACTGATGATTTTTTTGTTCCTCTTACTCTCCTGTACTAAATTCCTTTTATTTGTGGATTTTTTTTTTCATTTCTTTTGTTTCTGTAGATTCTGTTTTTAGTGAGATTTTATGTTTTATTCTTTATTTTGGTGAGTAGGTTTGTTAACTTGCTTTGTGGTTACCTTGAAATTTACCCTTATCTTCCTAGGTTTGAACAAGTTTATTATTACTTGATATCCCCTTGCCTTCTTCATTAGAAAGTTCTACACCTACACTGTTTATTCCCTCTTTTATTCTTCTGATATTGTTGTCATTTGCAGATTAACCTGTCTGGTTCCCTGTTGTCAATCTTTAGGTTTTAGTGATTGTGATTACGATATGTCTTGGTGTTTTTCTTTTGGAGTCTATCCTATATGAGATTCGTTGAGCTTCTTGGATGGTCACCTTTTTATCTTTCACGATATTATGGAAGATTTCTGCCAGCAAATCTTCAATCATCTTCTCTGTGTTTTCCATTTTCTCCCCCTGTTCTGGAACTCCAGTCACATGCAAATTTTTGCTTTTGATTGTATCCCACATTGTTCTCAGAGTTTCTTCATTTTTCTTTGTTCTTTTCTCTGATTTTTCCTCAAAGTGATAGCTAAGGACTTGTCTTCAATTTCGCTGATCCTGTCTTCCATTGTTTCAAACTTGTTCCTAAAACCTTCTATTGAGTTGTCCATTTCTGAAATCTTGTTGTTTGTCTTTTGGATTTCTAGTTGCTGTTCTTCTGTGATTTCTAGTTGTTTAGTTATTTTGATGTCTTGTTCCTATATAATTTTTCTGAATTCTTCCATTGTTCTATCTTTTTGATGATTTTGTCTGTATTTTTCATGATTTTGCCTATTTTTTCCTTATTTTTGTCTGCATTGTCCTTTATCTGTTGGAGAACCCTGAATAGTAGAGTTTGAATTTCCTGGGTAGTTCTAGTGCCTTTTCTTCTAGCAGAAGGTCATCTGGTGTTTTATTTTGGTAACTTTCTGGAGCCATCCTCTCCTGTCTTTTTAATATGTTTTGATATTGTCTGCTGTCTCCAGGACATTCAGGAATTATTTTCTTTGTTTTTTATTGTAGATTTGATTGTTTCATCCTACTTTTTTGTTTTATTTTGTTATATCTGGGCAGGATTTCTGGGTGCGTTTTGTTGCTTGCTCACCTGTGGGTATGATACTTCTCACCATCTTGTCCAGGGAGGCAGGGCCTGTCACTCAGCTATGATGCAGCAGGGTGGGTCCAGCAGGAGTGGAGAGGTGAGTATGGGTAGTTTGTGGCACGAACTGGGGGTGATGGGGTGGGGCTGGGTGGCAGTGCAGGTTGGGGTCCAGGGGATTGTGTTTGGTACCTCTCAGGGGCTTGGTACTTGGTGCACAGAGCAGATAGGCAGGAGGGAAAGAAGAGGAAGTGATGTGCAGAGCTAAGTTGGAGGGGGTGAATGAAGAGAAAGAAGAGAGAGTATTAAAAGCAAAAGAAAAAAGAAAGAAAAAACAAAGTGAAAAAAATAAAATAGAAAAGTAAATAAAATGGTGGTGTGGTAGGATTTGGTGTGAGGGGTAGACCTGGTGAGGTTGTGTGCTGGTGGCTCTCTCACCAAGCAGTGTGGCTCGGCCCATTGAAAAGCGGTGTGGTTGGCACATGGGGCTAGGTGGGTGGGAGAAAGGAAAACAAAGAGGGAAAAGAGAGAGAAGAAGCCAACAATCAAAAATAAATAAATAATGATTAAAAAATAAAAGCAACAACAACAACAACAAAATATGGTAGTGGTGGCGCCACCTGTTGGGGAAGGGGTGGAAATGGGGCAGCAGTGAGCTGTTGTTTCTCTTGCTGGATGGCACGGTACACCAGGAAGAGGCAGAGGCAGCTAGGACCTAGGTGGGAGGGAGAAGGAAAAGGAGAACGGGAAAGATAAACAAAAATAAAAGATATGGAGCTGAGGGAGCCAGCTGCTGGGGGCAGCGAAGACCCAGGTAGGTCATGTGCCAGAGGCTCTCCAGCCTAGCGGTACAGCCCAGACTGCCAAGAAGTTGAGGGTGGCACATGGGGCTGGGTGGATGGGAGAAAGGAAAGGAAGGAAGGGAGAGAGAGAAGCAGCAGAAAAAAAAGGAAAACAAAAAAAGAACAAAGTAAACAAACCAAAAAAATCACAGCCTGTCAAGAAGGGGAAGGAATGGCATACAGGGCTAGCTGGGTGGGAGAATGGAAAGGAAGGAAGGGAGAGAGAGAAGCAACAAAAAAAGCCAAAAAAAGAATATCAACAAACAAATGAAAATACAAACCAAAAAAAAAAAAAAGACCAAGAAGATGGCACTGAAGGAATCGGCCCTTGGGGGCAGGGTGGACCCCAGCGACAGTGAGCTAGTGTCTTTCCAGCCAAACAACTGTACCCCACTGGAAAGCAGCAGAGGCCTTGGATAGGGAAGAAGGGTGGGGTGTGGAAAGCATGTATCCCTGGTTACTGGGTGCTCTGTCTCCTGTTGGGAGCTCCATGAAGTTGCCTTCCTGTACTCCCTGTCTGTGTTCTTTGGTGGCTGTAGTCCAAGATGGTGAATCCGACCATGTTAGCTGTTAGTGGACCTCCACTCTGTAGCTCTTCTCGTTCCCTCTTCTCCATCAGTTTCTTATTCCATTTGATGTTTGATTGAGTTCTTTATTCCTTCATTTGATATTCAGGGTTCCAGGATTGACAGTTGTGTCTATTTTACTTAGTTTTTCTAGTCTTTGCTGCAGAGGGACAGCATGTTGCTTCTGTCTATAGCTCCATGTTGGCTCTGCCTCCTGGAGGACAGTCTTCTGAAGGAAGAACACAGAGACAGGAAAATAAAGGACTTTTTTTAGAGAATTGTGGAATGTCCAGCGGCACTAAAGCTTAGGCTATGGGAGTTTGCAGTAGTAATTGAAAATATGGTTTGAAGCCAGAATAACAGGGTTTGGCAGACTAAGACAAGAAGACTGGAATTTTCTAATTGGCAATAGAGAGCTAGGAAAAGTTTTTGAGCATAGAGTGTTCTGTTTAAGGAGGTAACTTTGGTATCAGTTTATAGGAGTTGAAGGGGCAGAAGCTGGAATGTTGTAGATCACATGGAAGACTCTTGCATTTGCCTAATCAGGAGCAGATGAGACTTTAAATTAGTGTAGGAGCAATGGGAATGGGAAGAGGGGGAGATTTCTAGATTTTACAGGGGTAGGATTGTGATAACCTAATGACAGACTGAATAGCATGGGAGTGGGGGTGATGCAGAAGCCTCCTACATTTGTGCAGAGGAAGGGAAAGCAGAGTTAGAGAAAGTCATTTTGGAGATAGGCTACACAATACCTCAGAAGACAAAGGAAAAGAGGATTCAAGAAGGAGGTCAACAGAAACAAATGGTTCAAAGGACAAAAAAAAAAAAAAAATTAGACTTAACAATTGAAAGGAGTCTCTGGGTTGCCAAATGGTTAAGCACTTGACTACCAGCCGAAAGGTTGGCAGTTCGAACCCACCCTGAGGAGCGTCCGAAGGCAGGCCTGGTGATCTGCTTCCAAAGGTCACAGCCTTCAAAACCCTATGGAGAAGTTCTACATAGTAACCACATGGGGTTACTAGGAGTCAGAATCCACTTAGCAGCAACTAATAACAACAATAACTGGAAAGTTGTTAGTTTTTACTAATGTGATGAACCTGGAAGTGAGAGTGCAGTTGGTTGAGGACTAAATGAGAGGAGTCAGCCTGGAGGATACAAGAGTAGAGAATTATTTTTGAGACGTGGTGATGAAGTTAAATGAGAGAGGATTATAACTCTTTGGGGGAAATAAGGTTAGAATGAAAGTTTTCTTAGGATAAGGGAAGCTGGTTCTAAGGAGGCAATGGTGAGGTGGGACAGTAATCTGTTACATTGGTAACCTGCAATGAGTTTTGTCCCCCTGTATTTACACCATTGTGTAGTCACCTCCCCTTAAATCTGGGATGGCCCTGTGGCCAATAGAATGTGATGTTCTGTGACAGACTTCTAAGCCAAGGCATTAAGAAGGCCTGGCAACTTGTTTTTGCACTCTGGGAGAAACTACCATGTAGGAAGTCTAACTACCCTGATACCACCCTGCTGTGAAGGAAACCCAACCTGCTCACATGGAAAGGCCATGTGGAGAGAGAGAGAGAGATGAGAGATGTCCAGCCAGTCCCAACTGTTGTAGGCATTACAGCTGAGCCATCAGACACATGAGGAAAGAAGCTACCTTAGATTTTCCAACCCTGGAAGATGCCACTTGGATTAAAGAAGAGTTGTCTCAGGATCCCTGCCCAAATTGAAGACTTCTGAGCAAATAAATAAGTGTTGCTGTTTTAAGCCTCTACATTTTGGGTGATTGTTATGCACCAACAGGAGACTGAAACAGGACATTTTAAAAAATGTTAGACGAGAGGTTTGATGGATGGATTAAGAGCCCAAAGAAGAGGAGATAAGACTAGGTGGAAGGATTAGTCTTGGAAGTGAGTGAGGCTCTTGCTTTTCCTGAGGCAGAAAGGAATGAGGAAAGAATGGGAGGAAAATGTAATTAAAGTTAGATATAGATGGGAAGGAAATTCACATTAGATAGTGAAGTGGTATGGTGAGACCGAGGGCTTCATGAAGGAGCTGAGAGCTGAAGAGTGAGAAAAGTTTGATTGTGAATGGAATAGGAATTCATCCTGTGAGGAGGATGGCAGAGAGGCTGTAAGAGTCCAGGTGAGTTTGGTGGTCATGAATTTGTGACAAGGCCAATCAGCACAGCCCTGTGATTTTCTGTACCCACTCTTACTGAGACCAGCCATTCCTGCTTTAAGGAGATTTGAACTACAGCTATATAACCAAAGGAAAAAAATTTAACCCACCTGGAACTTTTGATTGCTTTAAGCCTTTTGGAAACCCTTCCCACTTCTACAAAACAATCTATGCACCTGCAGCTTACCCGTTTGCAATATGGGGAATGATAACCATTAGCAATTGCTGAATCATATACCTGAGATTACAGGCAATGCTATTTATACTAAAGAAATTGAGTGCATATCTATTTTAGCTTCCTGCCCTATTTTCATACTTCCATCCATTTGGATTTTTGTCCCATATGTTGTCCTCAGCCCTCTGTCTTAAACTGCTGTCAAGTTATAGCTCAAAAAAAGCTTCTGTTCCAAATGAGGCTTTATTTCGGTAGAGGGTTGTACTTTCTTTCAATCTATTACTTAACTGACAGATATTGTGAAGTTTAATTAGTCAGTTTTAATAAGCTCTCTGTGATAGCAAAAAAAAAAAGTTAATTTTATACCCTTACGTAGTACAGAGTGATTGTTCTTTATAGCTCTTTACATGAAAGGAGAGGCTTAGAATGTGACTAGTTGTAGAAGGCCAAGGCTGAAGTAATGCAATGATTGAGACATTTATGGCAATTTATGACATCCTCATACGGCTACTGAATAACATCCAGTTGCTTCCACCTTGTTCATTGCCTTGCCTTGACCTCCAGGGTCAACTTGCTCCCTGACTTCTCACTTCTTCTCTGAGCCTCAAAGTCATCTTTATGGTTGGCTTTGAGCCCTGGGTTCTACTTATATTCACTTCAGGTCCTAATTGCCTTGATTTTTTTCAGTTCTGGCTACTCAGTCTGATTCTGTGATAAGACTCCAATCAATGGGTCTGGGCTTTACCTTCTACAACTAGGATGCAGTCCCACAATAAGGAAAGAATTTGTCAAGATGTAATTTTTGTTGACTTGTGCCGTGCAATCCTAGTGTTATGCCTGCATATTGAGGGGACGTTCGTTGACATTCAGGTGATTCCAACAGCTACTAATTAGGTTTGTTCACAAGAGAATTTCAACAGGTTCTTTAAGATATAACAAGATGGCATTGATTGTTATGTTAGGGTTGATAAATAATATTCCAGTTGTATTCAATGAGGAAATCTGGGTTAGGATTAATTACTTGTTCTTTAATTCATTAGCTAGTAGCTAATATAGGACTTGTCTATGTTTATATATGATGTTCCTGGGCAGCACAAATGGTTAAGTGCCCCACTACTAGCCTTAAAGTTAGTGGTTCAAACCTACCCAGGGTGCCTCGGAAGACAGACCTGGCAGTCTGTGTCTAAAGTTCACAGCCATGAAAACCACATTATGGAGCAGTTCCACTCTGCACACATGGGGTCACTTGGGGTTGCCATAGTTGAAATCGATTCAGTGGCAACTAACAACAACAATTATATTTATAGCTATCTTCTGGAAGTTAACATACATTAGGACAAGCGTAGAACTGCCACCAAATTAAATGAATATCAGCCTAAAGGAAATCAAGGTTATACACCATGGTATGTACCATGGACAAATAAGCATTTCAACTGAAACAAAAACACATTTTTGCTATCCCAGTCAAGCTACATGCTAAATAGATTGGGCAGGAGAAAATAGAATCAAACAAATCTATGGCTTGGAAACTAGATTGGCATCAACACAGCTGGGAAAGTCAGGCCAAACTAGAGATGTGCTAAAAACCAAATTTCCTAAAGGCCTGGGAGACTTTGGCATGCAGTGTTGAGCAGTTAAATTCTAGAGCTATTTCATTTGCGCCAGTTACTTACCATCACCAACATCAAACCTGCATAACGACACTGTAGTTTTACTGCTGAAAATGAACTTTTCTTGGCCTGAAAGTGTGCAGAGGGTAAATGAAAAGAAGACAGCAGAACTGCTGTGCAGAAATGTAAACGGAAACATTCACAGAAGGAGGCTTGAGCATAAAGAACTCCTCAAAGGCATTTGGCAGAACAATTTCCATATAAAGGGTAGTTATTGCCTGGTTCGAAACTACAAACTAAGTAAACTCACTTTATGTGAGGTCTTCCAAAACAGTAATTTGGAACAAGGATGTCCCAAAGATGATGAAGTCATCGCAACATGGGAACAGGTAATTCCTATTATCTGGTATGGAAAGACCACTTTTAACAAAAGGCTTATAGTGGATGCTGTTTTGCACCACCCAGATACACCCTTCAAGGCTGAGGTACTCTTTCCCTCAGCTGCCGGGGACGTTGTTGGTTGCTGTCAGTTCATAGCTGATTCCTTTATCCTCAGCCAGAGGGAGCTGCCTTGCCCAGGATTATGCCCCTTCCTGGGTCAGTCTCTTCTAAAGAGTTGGGCTTTGCCTGCTTCATTTCTTTTCCTCCAGCATCCTCTGAACTGCACCTTGCTTTGCAGAATTTTGGGAAAAGGGGAAAGGTGGTTGGGAGAAGGATTAGAGGGCTGTAAGGAAGAGTTCTGAGACCGAGAGATGCAGGAGAATATGTGGCAAGTAAAGAAAGTATGTGGGAGGGAAAAGGGATTTTACGAAATATTGTGCTCAACATGATCCCTTCATGGTATTTAAGCAATGCGAGCAAAAACTTGAATTGTTAGGAAATTAATATTTAGTTGGTTTGACTGCAATTCTGCTTTGAGTTTGGATTACGTGGGTCACAATTTTTAAGCCTTACGACTGAATAGAGTTGGCGCTCTGTATCTGCCACAGAGATCCCGTCTGCAGGCACCTGGGGCTCCTCCATCTCCTGCAGTCTCCCTTGGACTGATTCAACCAACTGAGGATCGAAAATACTAGGGGTGGGCAGAGGGAAGAAAGGTTGAAAAAGCAAAACCTGAGTTTGTAGCGCTGAGCACTACGCTGAATCCACGTGAATGAAATGATGTGTAGGCATCCCCTGCTGTAGCCTCCCACCGTTTCACAGATTCTCAGTCTCTCTCCAGCACTTGTTGTTTGAGCACTGTTTGGCTGGAGTCATGTCATTATTTCCTGAACAATACTATGTAACAATTATTTACATAACATTTACATTGTATCAGGCATTATAAGTAATCTAGAGATGATTTGAAGGATGTGAGCAGGTTATATGCAAATATTATTCCATTTTATATAAGGGACTTGAGCATCTTTAGATTTTGGTATCTGCAGTGGGGGTTGGTGGGGGGGGGTTCCTGGAACCAATCCCCCTCGGATACCAAGGGATGACTGTATATGCAACTTCATTTTTAGATGTGAGTGATTATACTATCTAAACCAATATTTTAGGAGAGTTTGAAGATGAAGCACAGTGTTACTATAGTCCAATCCATAATCTTTGAATCCTATGAATTTAAATCAGCAAAAAATAGATTCATAGAGTCCATATCTTTAACTAAAAGGTCTTATGATAATATAAAATAATTAAATTGTAATTTCAACTCTTATTATGAGAGACATTTAGACAACTATTAAAACATTCTTCAAAAACACCTACAAGTGTCAGCCCTGCACATAAGGGAACTAGGGACACCAGACTCTGATGCTAGTATAAAGGTCTGTGGGAAATTTATGGGCAGAAGGGTTGAGACACTCCAGCAATCAACATTTTAGATATGCCTGAAGTTTAAATGTTTATTCTAATTCCCAATGGCACATAAATAGAATTGATGTGAAGTCTGTTCAGGCCGGAGTATACCCCACAGCAGCTGGAGAGGTGACAAGCAAAGTCACTCTCTTGTTAACCTCTTTCAGCCCAGGGATTATGTCCTAACTGGACTCTGTTGAAGTGGTTTTGGAATGGTTGTAAATCACAGAACTCTGAGCTACCCTGAGGTTGAATCTTCTGTTTTTCTTTCTTTTGGCTATTAAGAATCTCAGCGGTAGTTAAGAATTGTTCGCAATTTTCCTCAGTGGTAAAAATTTATCAACAATAAGACTTAAAAATACAAATAAGTATCTGTAATGATAAACTTAGGACATATATTCCAAATACAGTATTTCCATGGGGTACAGTTCAAAGAACTGGTAATAATCATGAACCGCTGGCAATCTAAGAATCAAAGTACTTACGTTCCAAATCTACGAAGATGCTCCCATTTGTCATTTTAGGTATGTTCTTTCAAGGCCCAGTAGGTAAGCTTTCCTCTTGAGGATCTCTGCCTCTTAAATTCAGCTGCAAACACTAAATCCAGGGATGCTAAGCCTATTGGGGAAATTCAGGGCAAGAAGATTAAATATTCTTCAGAGGAAAGTATAGGGTGTGTGTGGTGTGTCGCCCAATGTCCCTTCCTTGTCCAGACCTACACTGAGAGCTATTGGGCTGTTGCTGAACTCAGTCCCATTTCTACCCTATGTTATTATTGAGTGTTGTTGTAGATCATTCATTCTTATTGCGTAGTATTCCATTGTATGAATAGGCTACAACTTCTTTATACATTCTACTAGAAATATTGAGAGGAAACTTGGTGGTACAACGGTTAAGCGCTCAGCTGTTAATTGAAAGGTCAGCAGCTCGAATCCACCCAGTGGCTCTGCAGGAGAAAAGACCTGGCAATCTTCTCCTGTAAATGTTACAGCCTAGGAAACCCTATGGGGCCGTTCTACTCTGTCATATAAGGTTGCTATGAGTTGGAATCAGCTCAATGGCACACAGCAACAACTAGAAACATTGTCCCTACCACCAGTCTCAGAAATCAAGTTCCCATCTATTGGTTGATCTTAGGAGCCTGAGTGATGCAAGCAGTTTACTCTCAGCTGCTAGCCTAAAGATTGATGGTTCAAACTATCCAGCAGTACCACAAAAGAAAAGATCTGGCAAACTACTTCCATAAAGACTACAGCCATGAAAGCCCTATGGAGCAGTTCTACTCCGTAAACATGGGGTTGCCATTAATCGGGGGCCAACTTGATGGCAGCTGACAACAACAACAACAGTTGGTCTGAATCTCTGGGGGCCAAGTAGTGCTCTCTGGAGGGAAAGCCTACTCTTTCCCAGGCTTTTTATCATTTCAGTGCCAAGAAGCCATTTCAGCTCACTTTGATAGCCCAGAGCTGCACTGTCAATACAGTAACTACTAGCCACGTGTGGCTATTCAGCACTTGAAATGTGGCTGGTACAAATTGAGATGTGCTCTAAATGTAAAATACACACCATATTTCAAAGATTTGGTATGAAAAAGTAAAGAACAATAGTTTAGCAATTTTCCTAGTGAGTACTTGTTGCAATAACGACGATTTGGGTGTATTTGACTAAATACCATATATTATTAAAATTATTTTTGCTTTTTTTTAACTCTTAAAACGTGGCTACTAGAAAATTTAAAGTTACATCGGTGGCATGCTTTTTATTTTGATTGGATGGTGCTATTCTAGATCACTATCTTATATAAGTGGCTTGGTTATTCTTCTTCTAAAAGTCAGAATACAAGAATAGGTGGTCTCTCAAGTTTTTTTTGTCCCAAAAAATTCTCTAAAGGCCAGGTATCCACAGGAGCAAGTGGAGGTTGCTCAGTCACTGACACGGCCCAATTGCCTCTTCAGTAATTTCAGGTTGGTCTAAGTAGAACCAACACATGCTTGCATCAGTCTGTGAATGCTGCACATATGCCTTGGGTAGCCAACAAGCTTGGGTGTTATATTAAGCACTGATACGTCTTTAATTAAAAATGTGATAAGAGATGTTTGTTATGGGAGTATATGAGGCTAAAAATCATGAGAGACTTCACATTTCAAGCTTCCATAGGGAAATCACTTTTCACTTCACTTAACACTGTTTATAGCTGCTGGTGGCTTATATGGAAAATGTGGGAGCTAAAGTTCAAACAATATATATGGGAATATAATTTATATGGAATCATTTTGGAGGCCAGCTGAATAATGAAAGTGTCAACTTTAAAGTTTTTAACCACACATTTAGGTTTTATCACCCACACCACGTTTTAGACGGATTTCAAACATTCAAATTAAGGTGGCCCCACAAGCCCCAGAATCATAAAGAAATTAAGATGAGCCTAATGAATTATGAATATACCATGCAAGAATTAAAAAAGATATATGATTCCTAATAACTTTACTGAATTGCATATTCTACTCATGTTTATGGTTTTATTCTAACTTATAGTTTTTAAACTTTAAGATAGAATTCAGGACTATTAAACATTTTATTCAGAAGGTAGATTTTTTAATCTCTCAGCAGATCTGAGTTTCTATATTTTTTTACTTACATGTTTTTCTTCTCCTGTGTCATTATTACTCATTGTTGGCAAATACACACACATACCTCTTTAAAGTCAGAAGAGCTTTAAATTATTAAAAGCCTATAGATATATGGCATCTTGATTGTACATTATATTATGTTTCTAGTCCCCAATTGCCCTAATCTTGTAATTAAAACCGGAGAAATTTAAATCATTGCAATGATGTTTTCATGATTCTATATTTTAATTGCATTTAAATGATGAATATTTGATGCCGTTTATTTGTCAGACAAATAGGAATAAGCACCCTAATTCCCCCAAAAGGCAGTTACTATGATTTAGAGCTAGAAAGCCTTGATTAAAGGGATTAGGAAATTAGACACAACATGTTTATGAGTCCAAGGGGCAAAAATTCAAGGGCTTCATTCTCAATACCTTTATGGGAAAAAAGAAAAAATATCCTGATTTTAGAAAGGATTAAAAATTGAACAGGTGTAGAGTTTTCATTGGGAAATGATCTGGTTTAAGAATCTCCATTATTTTTTTAAAGCTACTTTGGGTACTATTTTAGAAACAGCTCAGCTTCTGTGGAATGATCCTCTGAGTAAAGGGCTGACTAGAATCTGTTTTTCTATCACTGGATCCTTACATAAAACCAGTCCATTAAAGTCCTTTTCACATACTCTTGAGCAAGAATATAAAGCATTACCTCAAAGCCAAAATAGATTGAGAGAAATGGAGGTCCTGGGTGTACTTCCGTTCTTGTCACCCACAGAGGACACCTTGGCTGTGCTACTTAAGTTTGTGCAAGGCCATGGAGTCAGTAAGCAAAGGGTGAAGCCATTTGGCATTCTTCTGCAGGCACAAAAATGACTCCATAGCATCCAGAAATGTTAGCGCTAGAAAGGGACCTTCGAGATCATTGAATCCAACTCCCTCTCTTTATGAGGAAGCTGAGGTCCAAAGGGGTGGTTGCACACTCATTATTGGCAGGCATGTTGTGCATATAAAGTACATTAAGGCAAAGGCAGAAAAATTCACACACATACAGACTCACACACAGACAAGCACATACTCATACACACACACACACACATACACGCTCATATATCCCTGGCCCTCCGTTGTCAATAAGTTCTCCCAGAGTAATAGTCTAGTGAGAAGAGGAGGGAGCTCTCTACATGGGCCTGGGCTTATCCTCTTATAAGTAACTCCTGAGAAATGCTTCAGAGGAAATTTTTCAGATCCAGTGTTGCAGTCTTGAGAGTCAGGGGACAGCTCATTTATCTTAAACCCACAGTTGTTGATAATGTGTTTTACGCAAAGAAGAATGTGTGGCCTTTTTTTATCAGAGGTGTCTGTGGCACAAAGGATCCAGGTTTTACTCATTAACAGTTTATACACTGCCTACTTCCAGATGGGTCACATGTTTACGTTAGTGTTGCCCTTCTCTTTACATACACGCATGCACACAAACAAGGAAATGGAAGTCTTTTCTGAGACTGAGGGCTCAGTCATTAACTTCAAACTGCCTGAGGAGAGATTCTAATTTTTGTCAGCAAATTGATACTATTGAGTGATTCTCAAATGAAATTTTCAGTTGAAAATATTCCTACCCTATTCTGAGGTCTCTAAAGTCTTTGAGGTTTGCTTGAAAAGGACAAACTTCTGCCAACTATAGGGTCCTCTGCTGTACTGGGATCCCACATGTTCTACTTTTTAATCTCCCCAGACTCCACCCACTCACTCCCTCTAGCACAGGGTTTCACAGCCTTAGCACTATTGACATGTTGGGTTGTGCTGTAGATTGGATTGTGTCCTCTAAAAAGATAAGTTAAAATCCTAACCCCTCCACTGGTGAATGTGATCTTGTTTGGGGAGAAGAGTTTTTCTTGGCAGATGTTATCTGTTAAATTAATGAAGTCATACTGGAGTAGTGTAGGTCCGAATCCTAATCCCTTCTTAGTGGTGGATAATAAAAGGGAAACACAGACACAAAACAGAGTCACACATACAGGGGGAAGACACACGACCTGTGAAGATACATTTACAAGCAGAGGAATGGCAAGGATGGCCAGCAGCCACCAGAACCTAAGAGACAGTCATGGAACAGCCTCTGTCTTAAAGCCCCAGAAGGAATCAACATAGCTGAGACGCTGATTTGGAGTTCTAGCCCCCAGAACTGTGAGAAAATAAATTCCGTTTTTTTAAAGCCACCCACTTCGTGGTATTTTGTTAAGGCAGCCATAGGAAGCTAAGACAAGCTGAATAATTCTTTGTTGTAAGGAGGTTGTGCTGTGCATTGTGGGATGTTTGGCAGCATCCTCGACCAATAGCCACAAGGTGTCAGTAGCTCTCCCGCCTCCCAGTTGTGACAATGAAAAAATGTCTTCAGAGACTGAAGTTTATTAGTTGTTACCAGGGGCAAGCAGGAGGGAAGAGGAAAGGATAGCTCAGTGCTTAGGGGACACTGAGCTTCTGTTAAGGGTAATGGTATAATCTGGGAACAGATAAGGGTGATGGTTGAACAACATGATGAACATAATTAATGTTACTGAACTGTACATGTAATGATTGTTGAAATGTCAAATGTTTTGTAACATATATATTTACCACAACAGAAAAAATTAATGGCAGAATATGAATTATAAAATTAATAAATATAAATAAATACTACAGGGAATGCTTAGAATGTAAAAAAAAAAATGTGAAAAAAAAAAATGTCTCCAGACATTGCCAAGTGTCCCCTATGAGGTGTCATTGTCCTACTTGAGAACAACTGCTCTAGCATGATCATGCTGTTGGGAAAGGCTGATGGTGTAATCCATGGTGTCTGCATATGTGTTCCCATTCTCTGTGTGCAGTACCTGCAACTCACCTTACAGAGATCTGCAGCAACCCTAGATACTCCAGGTGTCCTCAGTAAGTAGTTTAGGAAGTTTCAGTCCTGGTCTCTGTGGTCACTATGTTTTTCTGTAGTGTGCTCAAAATTTGTCTGATTGAGGTTGCCCTCATTAAGGGCAAGAAGAATCTCCATAGAGATAGAGAGTATCGTAGGAAGTAGGGCATTGGTGCCCTCCTCAGATGACTCTCTCTCTCTTCTGCTACCAACAAAACATTTCTCAAGGAGGCCAAACCCTGATTCTCAATCTGAGAAGAGGAAGGCTCTTGCCTAACAACCTAGTCCTTAAGGACTCTGGGTGGCACAAGTGGTTTGCAACCAGCTGCTAACCTAAAGGCTGTCAGTTCAAACTCACCTAGAGGCTCCAAGGTGCTTCTGTAAAGATTTCAGCCAAGAAAACCCTGTGGAGCAGTTCTACCCTGTAACACATGGGGTTGCCTTGAGTCAGAAATGATGGCAATGGGTTCGTTTTGATTTGCTTTGTTTTCAGTTCCGCCTCCCTGATGGTGTATCAGTTCACTATCAGAAGGCATGGGGACACGTTTATAGGAGAGAGGCTGAGAGAGAGAGGGAGAGAGGAAGACACAAAGTCTCTGCTCTCCCCTATACCATGGCTAATCAGTGTCTTACATACCAATGAGTAAGGACTATGAGCACTGCTTTGCCAAAGTTTTGTTGACTTAAGTCATTCTAAACAAACTCTATTTCTTTCCTAGTTAACTCCTTTGGTGAGAACAAAAAGTTCACAAACCAGTATGGGTAGAGAAGAGGGTGTATGGGAACAGGAAAAGAGTGGGAGAAGCATTTTACAGATTATTAAAATAAAACCATCAGCACCTCTTTTTTTTGGATACAAAACCGAAAAGCAATGCATATATGCGTGTTTAAACTCTTCCATCGTCTGGGCCATTTCCCAGCAATAAAGATGCATTATTTTGTAGATTTTTTTTTTTAACTTCTGTGTTTAAGCTCAAACTCATAGGGCTGTTTGTAGGTTGAGGAGCCCTGGTGGTACAGTGGTTAAGCACTTGGCTGCTAACCAAAAGGTCAGTGGTTCAAACCCATCACCCCCTCTGTGGGAGAAAGATGTGGCAGTCTGCTTCCCTAAAGATTCCAGCTTTGGAAAACCTATGGGGCAGTTCTACTGTCATATAGGATCACTATGAGTCAGAATCCACTTGACAGCAATGAATTTTTTTCTTTGTTTTTTGGTGAGGGAGGGAGTTGTAGGTTAGCAGGTACACAGATGAGAAAAATATCAGCAGGCCAAATTTTTCTCTTCCTCTCTTCTTAATTTTCTCCTTTACATGGTGGAGCAGAGCTTCAGTGCTTACAAAGGAATTTCAGGGGCCGTTTCAGGTAAGTGCAATGAATAAGCGGTAGGACAAAAGAATAGCCACTGATACGAGGCAGAGAGGTAAACTTCTTCCTAAGATGGTTAAGTTTGCATAACTCAGTATTTTTCCTCCTGCTCCTAGCATGGCCACAGAGATGCTGGCAAGGGGTCATGTAGCCTGTGCCAGAGGGTACCTCCTGCAGTTGTTTGATGGTGTCATCTCCAAAGGCAGATGCTCTGACCTGGGTGAATCCTCTTTCTGCTACAGAATTCTGTCACTAGCACCTTTCACCAGCTCCAGCCTGACTGTCTGCTCTGACGTCAGGAGAGAGATTAGATTCTCATTACTGAATTGCAAGCCATAAGGTGTTTACAGTAAATAGACAGTAGAGCTATAACCTGGAAGTTCTAGGGACGTTGTTGTTGTTAGGTGCCTTTGAGTCAGTTCCGACTAATAGCGACCCTATGCACCACAGAAAGAAACACTGCTCGGTCCTGTGCCATGCTCACAATCATTGTTATGCTTGAGCCCGTGGTTGCAGCCACTGTGTCAATCCATCTTCTTGAGGGTCCTCCTCTTTTTTGCTGACCGTGTACTTTACCATACATAATGTCCTTCTCCAGGGGCTGATCCCTCCTGACAACATGTCCAAAGTATGTAAGACAAGGTCTCGCCATCCTTCCTTCTAAGGAGCATTCTGGTTGTACTTCTTACAAGACACAGTTGTTCATTCTTTTGGCAGTCCATGGTATATTCAATATTCTTCACCAGCACCACAATTGGAAGGGTTTATAAGCCCCTTGATATTGAACACGTGTATTTTTCAAGGGACAGATTCCATATCTTTAATCAGATTCTCCAAGGGGTCTATAATTGATAAAAGGTTAAGAACCACTGTGTTAGAGGCAGTGATGAAGGTGTTGTTTTTTGTTTTGCCTAGAATTTTGGCTTCTTAGCATGTGTGTGTGTGTGTGTGTGTGTGTGTGTGTGTGTGTTTGGTTTTGAATTTTCTGAGACTAGATGGTTTTGTTGGTGTTTCTCTATGAGATGTTTTCTTGGACAGTAAGCCATTTTAGGATTGAAAAAAATCTCCAGAGATTTAACTCTTAACTGTAATTAGGCCTTGTAGAATGTTTCATTGAAATTCAACAGTGACTTCTGTTCAAGAGTGATATTGGTGTGAGAAAGGACCTTTGGTGGAAAGAGGGGAAAAATTAAGTACTCAATGTGTACAATAACTTTTGTACCTTTCCAGAAAGCTCACATTTATTCAAATAATATTTCATCTTTAGAATTCCACCTATATTATGTAAAACAAGGAAGCGAGCAAGCAAACAAACAAACAAGAAACACATCTTTCACCTCACCTGTGGACTTCTTTGTTTAGAAAGTGTGCTGTGATTAGCCTTGGAAGCCCACCTTGGACCAGGGTTGAACTGAAGTGCCCACAGAGCAGAACAGGGGTGGGGGCCATTATAGAAGTCAGAGGGAGAGGTAGAAATGAAAGGTAGGGTGATTTGTTGTTGTTATTGACTCTGACTCATGGCAATCCTGTGTACAACAGAACGAAACGTTGTCCAGTCCTGTGTCATACTCACAATTGCCAGCATGTTTGAGTCCATTGTTGTGGCTACTGTGTCAATCCATCTCACTGAGAGCCTTCCACGCCCTTACTGGTCCTCTGTTTTGCTAGACATGATATCCTCCTTTAGCATTTAATCCCTCCTGATGACGTGTCCAAAGCAAAAGAGTCAGACAATTTTCTGTTGTGATACATAAGGGTTTCATTGGCTAATTTTTGGTAATACAACATCAGGCCTTTCTTCCTAGTCTGCCTTAGTCTGCAAACTCCACTGAAACCTGTCCACCATGTGTGACCATGCTGGTATTTGAAACACCAGTGGCATAGCTTCCAGCATCATAGCAACACAAAGTTATCACAGTATGAGAAACTCAGAGGCAGGTGATTAACTGGGTGTAAATAAAGGCTCTTGAAGCAGAGTTCTGAGCTATAGTAAGCAATAACTAGAGCGAGAATCTTAAGAAAATCAGTGGGAGTGACTCTGGGTTGGTTTTATGACAACTCTGGGATTCTGTAGTGCCTTCAACCTTTTATATAGGGGCTTGGATGTTCTATCTTTCTCATCTACAAAATAGTCTATTGCCTTTAGTTCCACGTAACTTCTAGGTCTGAATCTACTTTTTCAGGTTAATGATTGATATAGACAGGGAACCTGTGGAAGTTACTTTTTAGGTTCCCAGATTCATCTTCAACAGTCTGGATTCTCTTTTCCATACTGAGACCTGATAGAGCATGGCTGGTGCATTCACTCCACCAATGTATTCTGTGGCCTCCATGATCCTCTAATTCAGCCTTACAAACACTCTTCCCAACCTGATTTTATTTAATCAAAATTTCATGGTGATTTCATTATAAAAGTATATCTGTAATTAGCACATACATTTTTCCCTACTCTCCTCAGCATCTTTATTTATATCTTTGTAAATGTAAATGGCATGTCCTTTAGAAAATATGAAGCTGTCCATCACTTTCTTCTATAAAATTGTCACTTGTTTTAAAATACTAACACCTTTTACTCTGCTATCTTGGCAAAAAAAAAAAAAAAGTCCACCTTATGCAGGACTTCCCTGATCAATAGTTAGAAATCAGAAGCTGGGTAGATCAATCAAGAAGTTTCTGACCCAATACAGAAGGTGTTATTTAGTTATTTATTTTATTTTTCCCCTTCACTGTCTTATAAACTTTCTCTTTTCATTAAATTGCAATACCAGGCAAAGTCAGGAGCATGCTGTGCCTGTCATTGTGGTTTATAGATCAAATGAAAGCCTATATTAATCATCTTGCTTGATTTAGGAACCTATTAATTTTCTGAGAATGATGCCCCAATGACATGAGTCCTTTATTCTATGATCTTATACAGTGTCATTTACATTTTGTCTTCTTAAGCTTTAGAAAATGTTAGTTACGAAAAAACCATTTTAAATTAAGTCTGTATCTTTTCACTGGCCTATTAGGTAAAAGTTCGGTTTAAGAAAACTATACTTTGCTTCTGTTTTCCTCAGGAATCTTTAAAATATAGTTGAGATTCCAGATCTAGCCTGATTAACTAGAAATAAACTTGTGTCTATTTTCTATTTATTATAAAGGATTTTATAGCCAATGTACTAAAATCCATTCTCAAATCTAGGGTCTTCAGCTTTTTGGTAAAAAGAGATTAAGTTTACCAAAGTCTTAAAGTTATGGAAAGAAAGTGACAATGAACATAAAGTCCTCAAGATACTGAAGTTCTTAGGAGAAACGCTGTAGACCCTAGATAAATATTATTCAGTGTATCAAGTGAAGCTGAGGACAGGGCATTGTTATTCGTCATACTCTCCATCCTCACTCTCATCCCCAGAGAGGAGGACAATGAAGCAGTTGGGGAATGCTACCAGCTAAAGCCTCAGTGTCTCCTGACTCCAGTAATGTCATTAAAGTAAACACTGAGTTTGTGGCTTAAGAAAATATCAGATGAATGTTTGTTTACTTTAATACAGCTCTGAGGTAATAAAGAAAATTAAGTCAGAACTGGAAAAACAGATCAGAAGGTTTCAACTAGGGCAATTTTGTATGTATGTGATACCATAAAGTTCCATTTACAAAAGTTCAATTTAAAAAAGAGTCAGTTTTTATCCCAGAGTTTTCTATGCAAAACAAAACAAAACAACATATGTAGCTTCGGCTGCAGTGCAAGTTTATTGTTTTGTTGAGGTGACCAAGCAAGAAGGACAAAATTAATCTAATTATGCACCTGGTTTTCATGTCAGCTTTTCTCTGCCTCTTCATTTACTGTTATGCTTAATGCTAGGCTCTATTTTTAGCCTGAGGGAGAGGGGAACAGGGTAAAAGATACTTACAACATCTGTAGCAATGGACAAAAGAATGAATAATAATAGGAAATGTCTATCTACCATCTGGTATAAACACAGATGTGTGTTTTATTTAAATATAACAATCCTGGACTCCAAAAAGGGAAGATTTACAACAAGAGAAGAGAAAGTCAAGAGCCGGTTCTTGAGTGGCTCTTAATTAGCAAGAAGCAATCCTCCCTGTTAGTTACCGTTTATTTATAGAACCCCACTGGTAAGTACAGCTCATTTCCCCAACAGATGATAAATGCAGAGGTCGGGATGCTCTCCAGCATCAACGGTGATATCAGATGTGTTTTTTCATGTCAAGTATTGTATTTCTTCACCTCCTTATGCACCTAGTACAGTAAATCCAGAATTAGAATATTCCACATTTCCTCCAAAGTCTCATTATGGATTTTGAAAACTTCAAAGAAAAAAGGTTATAATAGAAGAAATGCAGGGCATTAGGCATATATATAAATTGTATAATTTAAATTTTTAACTACACCATAATCTCTGCACAGGAAGAGGAGACCACCTGCAAAACCAACAAACAACTTGTAGAGAAGGTTATCTTTTTTTAAAGCATTTGTATATTTACTCCTGATAACGAATTTACTAAGCCTACTTAATTTTGCGGAGAAGAATTGACTCCATATTTTTTTATGAGGCAACCGACACTTCTCATATTCAGAGTGGTCCATAGTGCATGTTAACAGACTGGATAAAAGGCTCTGAGGATGTGTCTACCACACTTTGAGAGGAGATCACCAACAAGTTAAATCATTCCAAACATAAAAGAGTAGATAGTAAATATTGGTATGTTGAAACTGTCCCAAGGACAATCTGGAGGACTTCCATAGACCACACTCCTTGAAAATCACAGTATGATGAAATGTCTGATGAGCATGGAAAACAGTAAAAATGAGAAATATGAGATGTCTTCTGTTATGAATGTTCACAAGCTTCACCTACCAAAGGAAAGGGAAGGACTGGTCTTGTATGGATGGGATGTATGTTTAGGAAGATGCCTCCTTTTTAAACAACCTCAAACATTTACCTTTCAGCACAATAGAATTCATTTGACTTGTCCTGAATAAATTCAGTGTAACTTTTCAAAGGTTCTTTATTTTCCCCCTATGTTTCTATAAAAAATAAATGATAAAATTTGGAAAATGCATTAAGTGTATTGGCTTTAGTTAACAGCCATTATCCCAAGTCCAATTTACTTCTGACACTCTCCTCTGTAACAGATAATTGACATAATTTCAGCTTCATGTTCTGCTTGTCATCTACAGGTGCAGCTTCTCTGCTCACATCAGAGCACATGAAGTCCAGTGGTACAGAAAGCTCTCATTGAAGTTAGGAGATATTTGACAATGGTAAAAATCAGGCACTCAGTCTCTAATCTGTTGGCTTACTGCTTTTTGTTGGCTTTGTGTTCCAACTCTTTGATTCTTTTCTAGTTGGTTCCTTACTTGGCAGATGCCAGCTACCTATGTGCTGGCTCACTTGAAGTATTATTCAGGATTGATCTGTACAGCTGATCTTGTCTTAGTTCTTAGATTGTCTTGTTTTGCACTCAATTAAAAAAAAAAAAAGGTACTGTCATGGTTTGAATTACGTCCCCCAGAGAATGTGTGTAGCAATTTGGCTGGGCCATAATTCCTAGAATTGTGTGGTTGTCCTCCATTTTGTGATTGTAATTTTATGTTAAAGAGGATTAGGGTGGGATTGTAACATGACCCTTACCCAGGTCACATCCCTGATCCAATGTAAAAAGAGTTTTCCTAGGGTGTGGCCTGTACCACCTTTTACCTTTCAAGAGATAAAAAGGAAAGGGAAGCAAGCAGAGAATGGGAGACCTCATACCACCAAGAAGGCAGTGCCAGGAGCAGAGCACGTCCCTTGGACGCGGGGTGCCTGCGCGGAGAAGCTGTTTGTCCAGGGGAACATTGATGAGAAGGCCAACAGAAACAGAAAGCCTTCCTGTGGAGCTGACACCCTGAATTTGGACTTTTGGCCTACTTTACTGTAAGGGAATAAACTTCTCTTTATTAAAACCATCCACTTGTGGTATTTCTGTTATAGCAGCACTAGATAACTAAGACAGGTACTAAAACCCAAAATTAAACAAACAAAAATCAAAACGATCATGACTGGGCTCCACATATAGAATCTATTTGTCCTGTTTCTTCAAAGATTTTTTTTTCATTGTTTCAAGAGCTTTTGACAGATAAGCATTAGAAGAAAAGTGCTGATGATTTCCACTTTATTGGTCTGAATGTTATTTTCTTAATTTCAAAAACTTACAAAGCTTATGTAGAAAAGATTTACAGAATAATTACAGATGTACTCTTAGAGGATAGTGTAATTGCCTATGTACTACATTTAATGAATGTAAACTTCTTCTACATAAAAAGTTAAAATAACAATATACTTTTTGTAAGTTTAAGTACAAGATTCACTTTTGTCTCCAGGGCTCACCATGACATTGCTCTGCTAGACTGGGAATGACAGACGAGGCAGGGACAATAGGATCCCCCATGTTATTGCTGAAGAGGGTTGCAGTAAGTTGAGTGGGCAGAATAAAGGCTTGAAAGATAGAACAACAACTTCTAAACTGATGTCAAGGCTGTGAAATTTTGGGAAGTCACATCTAGAACTCCCAGCCTTACAAGTAACCGTAAGAAATGGGGGAAATTCTTTTAAACAAAGGTTACTGCTTGGCTGCAAATCTAGAAAGACAAGGCAAAAAAAATATAAGCCTATCAAAGAACGACTGTAGCCTGGCCTTGAGGAGCTATCATTGTAGGTATACAGGGTAGAAGGGTAGTTGTTCCTGTACTGTCATTTTCTGTTGGCCACACAGACCCCTTTCTTGCTAAATGTACTGTGGTATTATGAGAGCAGTGGTTTTCAAACATGTTGCACCAACCCACAATATGAAATATAGTTTATATTACAACCCAGTACCACATACATATATAAAACCATATCAGTATCTGGAAATAAAAGTTTAATAAACTGACTCTTATTTTTAGTATATACCATTCATGCACTCTATTTTCTACTCTATGAAACTATTTTGTTTAATCAAAATAAATGTTAATCTTAACTCACTGATGACTGTGACCACTGTTGGAAAAACAGGTTACAGTTAATCTTCCAAGAGTATAAGAAAGCTGTCTTGGGAACCCCACTCCCTCTCACTTTCCAAAGGGATGCTTGGTACTTTAACTGTATTCTTTCAGCACCAATGCACACAGCTTGCGCAGAGTTAATTTACACTTATTATTCCAAGTGTTCTGACATTTTCTCTTTGGTTCATTTTGTATTCTCAGCTTGAATGAAAACTAGAACAACAGGGGCCATGTACCATATCTCCTTTCTTAGCTCCCCCCTGTATCTAGTACAGTGTGTCCCTCCGGCTGGACTATTGATAAATGCTGTTGACTGTTAACACAATTGCATGGCAATGCAGAAGGAATATAATTTGATTAGATGCACAGAATTGTGAATGCAGACTCTCCTCCAACTGAAGAATTTCAGTCTGCAAAATTGATTGTACTGAAGATTCAAGTTAAAAATATACATACTTTGTCCATGATGCTCTCTACCATTCGATTGTTTATTCACTCATTCTTCAAATATTTATCGAGTGGCTATTATTTGCAGGTATTGTTTTAGTTACTGGACGTACATGCCCTCTGAGAATGTGGCTCCAGGACAGGTAACAGGTTTTTCTCAAAGTTGTGGGTTATCCTAACTAATAGTTGGTGTCTAATGTTGAGTTGGCTGGTGCAGATTTCTTGTGTTCACTTCCCTCCATGTCATTAAATATTCTAAAATATGATCTGATTTTCAAAAATACTTACCAAAGGTGTCCCAAGTAGTCTCCCCCTCCCTCATTTCTCACTGTAATCTTTGGACCTCAAGTGTACAGAATTAGTCATAATCCTTGGGTGACGAAAACGATCATCATTGGTCCACTTGCCCTATCTTCTGTCTCTCTTTCTCTATCTACTTCTACCTACCTACCTATATATCATATTCAAATTTATTTATAGATTTAATATTCTACCAAATATAACAATATATTATAAATCAATAGTAATTTGGACAGCACGTAAGACTGTCAATGGTCAAGAATATTATTTTTTTAATTGTGCAGTACCACAGAACAGAGATCTTGAAACGGACTTGTGCATATAGGGACTTTTAGTATATACCAGGGGATATAACATCACTGGAGAAAGGAGAGGTAACTCAGTAAATTGAGCTGGGAAAAAATATGGATCACCAACACTGATTACAGATGGATTAAGAATGTAAATGGCAAAAGCTAAACTTGAAAACTTTTAGAAGAAAAAACAGGTGAATATCTTTCTAACCATATGGTTAAAAAAATGATTTCTTAAACATGATACAAAAGCGCTAATCATAAAGGAAAAGGTTGATAAATTTGACTGCTCTAAAATTGAAAACTCGTACTCATCAGGTCATCTTAAAAAACATAAAAGACAAGTTAGAAACTGGGAGAAAATATTTGCAGCACACTGACAAGGATCAGAATCAAAATTATGTAAAGAGTTTCTACAAATCAAATATGAATAAATTCCACTCTTTCTTTCTCTTGACACCAACTTGCTCCTGCTCTCTCATTTTCACTGACTCCAATTCCCTCATCCACCCAACAACAAATTGGATATTATCTGAACATGTTGCTCATTTCTACCTCTGTGCCATTTTCTCCAGCTGGAATGCTTCTGCTATATCAGCTGGACCACTGACATCCTAAACACTTCCTTGCACAAAGCCCATGATTCCGAAGAGCCTTCCTTGATGAGTCCAGATCAACACTGCTTACTCCTTCTTAAGTCACCTTGGAGTTCATAGAGTCAACTTATATGTGGTTATTATGTTCATGTATTTTTGAATTTGGATTTTTTTTGACATCCTTTCTGCTGTGTCATACCACAGTTTCCCCTGAATATAACTCTTGTATTCCATTCTGCTTTCATGGTCTTCCCTCTCCTCAGCCGTTCCAGCCCAAAGGTTAACACAATGTTGTTCAAGTGTTGTATACACGATGGGTGAAATTTTGTTTTATGGACTGATTAATTGAATATATAAAGATCTTACTCAATTTTATCATAAGCTCTTCAAAAGAATAGAAAAAAATAATTAAGGTGGACTTAGCCAAGGAAGTAAAAGGAGAGGAAAAGACAGCAGTTCACACAAATAAATGCTTAACTGAAATCTTAGACAAGTGATATAGACACATGGAGGAGATTTAAAAATATCCATTTATGAAGAAATTATAAAAGAGGAGAAAGCTACGTAAACAAGACAAATTAAGGAAAAATTACATATTAGAGAAAGACAATAAGCAGCAAGTTACAGAAAACATTTCAAATGACAGTAAAATATTCAAATAGGATGGCAACAAATAAAAGGAAATGACTGGAATAATTAGGACTATAAGCAAGAGACTATTTAGAAGATAAAAACCCAGATGTGTTTTTGCCTCTTACTTTAGAAAAAGCAAGTGGAGAGCTACTTTTCTCAGACAACAATTTTCCCAGGACAACAGATGTAGGCGGTTAAAAAAAAAAAAAGTTCTGGGCAAGGGCTGTGGGGATCATGGTCTCCGGGAACATCTAGCTCAATTGGCATAACACAGTTTATAAAGACAATGTTCTACATTCTACCTTGGTGAGTAGCATCCTGGGTCTTAAAAGCCTGTGAGCAGCCATCTAAGATACTCTACTGGTCTCACCCCTTCGGGAGCAAGGGAGAATGAAGATACAAGGATACAATGAAGAACAGGAGACAAGGAAAATATTAGTCCAAAGGACTAATGGACCACAGCTACCTCCACCAGACTGAGTCCAGTACAGCTAGATGGTGCCCAGCTACCACCACTGATTGCTCTGACCGGGATCACAACAGAGGGCTCTGGACAGAGCTGGAGAAGGATGTAGAACAAAATTCTAACACACACACAAAAAGACCAGATTTACTGGTCTAAAATAGACTGGAGAAACCCCGAGAGTATGGCCCTTAGACACCCTTTTAGCTCAGTGGTGAAGTCACTTCCGAGGTTCACCAGTCAGCTGGGGATTGGACAGCCCCATAAAACAAAACGGGACTAATGAGGCACAGCAGTCCAGGAGCAAGGACTAGAAGGCAGAAGGGGACAGGAAAGCTGGTGATAGGGAACCCAAGGTTAAGTAAGGACAGTGTTGACGCATAGCGGGGTTGTTAACCATTGTCATAGGGCAACGTGTACTGTTTAATGAGAAACTATTTTGTTCTGTAAACCTTCATCTAAAGTGAGAATAGCAGCACAACTGGAAGAGCATAGTGGGTGTCACTGAACTGTGCATGTAGAAATTTTTGAAATGGTGTATCTTTGGCTATGTGTATTTTCACCCCTCCCCCTCAAAAAAAAAAGGTCGAGAAGGGAGAGGGTTGACATGTCGTGGGGTTGTTAACCAATGTCATAAAACAATACATGTGCTACTGTTTAATGAGAAACTATTTGTTGTGTAAACCTTCACCTGAAATACAATTAAAAAAAAAAAATGCTACATTAAAAAAATAAATAAAAATCAACACCAAAAAAAAAAAAGTTACCTGCAATTAAATTAGACGAGGCAGCAATTCTAGACAGCCTGTGTTTGTGATTTTTATAAAAAAGGAAGAAAGTGATAATCATTGTTATATATATTTTTAGAGGATACCAAAGTATAAGAATTTTGGGATGATTAGAATAGAAGAAGATGGGAATTGGGTTGTATGGGTTGAGAAAGCAACAACAAATTTAGTTTGGGCATTTAAGAGTCTCCAATTTCTTCAATCACTAAAAAGTACTTGAACGAAAGTGATTATTTGTAAATTAGAGCCTCACTGAAGGAAGGTTTTAAAAGAAGGTTTATGTGCTCTTCAGCCTTAGGCTGTTGAGTTACTCAGGCACCAAAAGACCCTAACTGGTTCACATGTAAGGCCCTTTCCTTGAAAGGCTCTTGAGGACACCATTTCAGTACAAATAAGTTCCATCCTGCCCACCAGGAGCCTAAGTGGGTGAGAGTTCAGTGTTGAAATCTAGACAGCAACAATAACTGGGCAGCAAGTCCATGCCCAGTGCTGCATGAAGCACTGTCAGATTAGGTCGGAGAAAGAAAAATGTTTTCAAGTATTCTGCATTCCATATGCATGCAGTTGATTAATATAGATGCAACCAGTTGTTCATTTAGTCAGCCCATAGACAGTATGGAACCAAGTCTTGGCTCTGTCATACACCTGCCGGGTGACCTTGGGTAAAGCACTTACACTCCCTGCGCCTCATCTGCTAAATTAGGGTTAGGCTTGGTGTTGTAGTGGAATATAGCTCCTTTACAGGATCATTGTGAGAATTAATTATGATCATAACATGTGAAAATACTTTTTTAATCATTCACATCCTCTAAAATGAGAGAAGTTAAAGAGAATGAGAACGGAGAAAAAGCTATGAGATGTAGGGGTCCATAGATCACTGATGGTATTGGAAGTAGAAATCAGACTGAGGAAATGGTTGGTGAGAAAGTGTGGGTAGCAAGTGGAGGCAGTTTTTTTCCAAGAAGATTCTTGTGGATTTGCCTCCCGAAATAGACCAAGCTTTTAAATCAGAGATTTCAACCGGGTAGCCTGTTATCAAAAATATTAGTTAAACTAATGTTGATGAGAATGGAAAGAATGAAAGAAGACAACAGCTTTGGATGAAGCAAAGTCAAGGGAAGTTCTTCTGGATTTGGGAGTTTTCTTATTGTGAAAAAAGGAGCCCCTTGAATATATTGTGAGAGGGCAGAGTAAGTAGAGTAGGAGAGATTGGAGGTATTGCAGAGATACAGCAATCATCTCTAATGACGGAGCAAGGTAAGAGGAAATGATCAAGAGTATAGAGGAGGGTTGTACTGAAAAAGGCAGGAGAAAATGGCATCAAGAGTACAAAGAGGAGGCCTCCTTTCAGAGAGAAAAAGAGAAATTCTGAGGTGTTCCTTGTGGTGTGGAATGTGAGTTGAGGAAGAAAGTTAGTTTCTACCTTCCAGGAATGTAAGAGTTAAACTTTTCCTGATGAATAAGAGAGTTGGGGTTTTGAAACGGTTGAATGTTCCATGAGGAGCTAATATGAGGTAAGAAGAGGATAGTCAAAAATGATCTGGGGTAGGGAGTGTGGTGGACTTCATGAATGTTGAAAAGAGAAGAGGGAGGGTGAACTGCAAGTTAGGAATAGAGGAGAGGGAGGGCCTAGTGGCTACCTGTTTAGTTGTTATGGTTGGCGTATATTCAGAGCAAGAAAGGTATGCTGGCTTTCTGCCAAATTTTCACCTCAGTAGCCAATGTCATGGTATTTTTCCTTTCAGTGGGAGAGGATAGGCAGGGAGCCTGGCATGGAATCTGAAAATTGCTTACAAGAAATAAACTTATGAAATAGAGGTGGGGAAAATTCGTATGGCAGATTGAGGATTACTATGAAAAAGAATTGATGCATTTGAATTATGGTGTTGGTGAAGAATATTGGATATACCATGGACTTCCAGAAGAACGAATAAATCTGTCTTGGAAGAAGTACAGCCAAAATGCTCCTTAGAAGGGAGGATGGCGAGACGTCATCTTAGGTACTTCGGACATGTTATCAGAAGGGACTAGTCCCTGAAGAAAGACATCATACTTGGTAATGTAGAGGGTCAGTGAAAAAGAGGAAGACCTCAAGGAGATGAATTGACAGTGACTGCAACAATGGGCTCAAACATAGCACTGATCATGAGGATGGAGCAGGACGGGGCAGTGTTTCATTCCGTTGTACACAGGACGGCTATGAGTTGGAACCAACTTGATGGCATCTAACAACAACATCATAAAAAAGAAACATCTAATAGTTGGACCTGCCCAGAGATGGCAGGGGTTATGAGAAGAATAACTTCCCAGTATTAGGGGTGCTCATCTAGGCCAGGGAATATAATGATTAGTGGGGATGAAAACAGACGAAATTTAATTTTATGATTCTCTGGACAAGCTTGTCACCCCAGTGCTAACCTGGATAGATTATGCCTCTTCATTCCTTGCTCAAAGTGTGTTCAATATTTATTATAATTTTTTATTAAACAAAAGCAATGCATAGATTAGAACAGATGAACTTTAGATTTCAAAACACCCTGGACTTCAGTAAATTTTGTGAACAAGGTTGACCATCACCACACTGCTTAGCTGATAGCGTATACTACTTCATCCTCTGCCAATTGCTTTTTGAAAAGCATTTTATTGCTTTATAATAAAAGCTAGTATGTTAATACATTCTACTTGTTAAAGGTTTAGTTCTTGCGTAGTAAGATAATTTATTTAACCATTCCTCTATTGCTGGGCACTTAGTGTGCTTCCAGTTTTTTCTTTTCCAAACTATAATGTAACGAACATCTTTGTACATACTGCTCGTGGAGGTGTGTTAGTGTTTCTCTAGGATACCGTGGAACTGCTGTGTTGAAGGATATGAACACCAATAAGGCTATATCAATGTACAGCCCCATTAATAGTGCATGAGAGTGTGCCTGATTATTTAATACTCTCATACAACATAAACTATATCTCTAGTGTAACAAAGGAAATAAAAAGGAAATTCTTTCTCTTAGGCTTTTTAATCAGTGAAGTTTAACATACATGAAAGAAATATCAGATGGTATGCACTACAAAGTAGAATTGTGAAGATATATGCAGGTATATATTATGTGGCCTATAGTGTGCTTCAAATGTTATGCGTCAGTCAAAGCTTTTTAAATCAATTTATATAGATGGATTTGCACTTCCTTTCAATTTTTGAATGCATTGATTTATTTTGTTTAGTTGTGATTGTGCTGTACTAGTTATCTTCTTTTCTCTTTACATGATAATAAATAATTTCTTGTTATTATTGTTGTTTTTAGTCAGCTGTCCAGTGGGCTTCAGCTCATAGTGACCCCCCATGTACAACAGAACAAAATTATTGCCCTGTCCTGTGCCATCTTCGTGATTCTTGCTATGCTTGAGTCCATTGTTGCTACCCCTGTGTATTTTGAGCACCTTCCAACCTCATGGGTCCACCTTCCAAGCACTATATTGGACAATATTCTGTTGTGATCCATAGGGTTTTCATTGGTTAGTTTCCAGAAGTAGATTGCCAGGCATCTCTTACTAGTTTGTCTTAGTCTGGAAACTCCGTTGAAATTTGTCTACCATGGAAGACCCTGTTGGTGTTTGAAATACTGGTGGCATAGCTTCTAGCATCCTAGCAACATGCAAGCTACCACAGTACAACAAATTGATAGACAGGCGATGGGTACATGCAATACATAATATTTGCTTAAAAAATGACTGGTCCTGGCTTCTTAAAAAAATCACTTCCTTTGCTATAGCAGGGAATCAGGTTCTGGCCTTTCCATACTTGTGAATAAAACGGAAAATCACCAGGTGAATTTCACAAGCTTCACTGAGCACCTACAACTATTTCAGATCAGACATAGGCACAGCAGGTGGGGGACAAATGCAAGCAAAACATAAGAAACCATCCTCGGCTTTAAGGGTCTGACAATCTTATTGGAACAATGAAATGTGACATAGCTACCATCTGTAAGGAGTTGTTTAGAGGGGTCCAGATGATCATCCAAAATAGAAGATGTTGAGAGGTCAAAGGCTACAGCATATTTGGAATTTGTCAGAAAGTAGGGATCTTCTCCAATGCCCTCAACTCCTTTCCCACAACCCTGCCTTAAGGTGGCTAAACTGTGAATGGCTTCAAAACCTACAGAGACAGTAGTTATAGAAAGTGAAAAGCAGAATACGCGAAACCATTTACTCTGCAGATATTGAGCTGCTCTTTGTAAGGCACTCTACGTCAGGCATTATAAGGGCCAGAGAATGAGTAAGATATGGTTTCTACTCTCAGTGGAACTTACGTTCTAATCAATAATCTTATTCAAGCTCAAGAAGTAACAAATAAAGTCCTTTTTAAAGACAAGTTAAATCTGAGTAAGAATTTTGGCTCTGCTAATTTGTGACCTTGGGCATATCACAAACTTCCCAAGCTTCACTTTGCCCATCTTTAAATAGTGTTATTATTACTTCCTCCTTCATAGGATTCTTGCGATGGTAAAACGAAACAGTGCATGTACCGTCCCTGGGACAGAGTGTTCTTCAGTAGGGCTAAATTCTGGCTATTCGGGCACTGAAATTTTTGAAAACTATGCAACACACACCAACATTAGTAATTTCTCTAAAATAATGGCATAGGCTAAAATGAAGAACTTTTTAGAAAATAGAATTTTAAATCAAAAAGTACTAGTCATTGGGGAGCTTCTCCAGTTACTAGGCAGTTGTGACTTAGGTACACAAGGGAGTGGACTGAAGAACTAAGCTTAGGAAATAAATCACCATTTCTGAAAGGAGTATTAACACATCTTCAGATTTACAAAAAGTGGGAGGAAATCAAAATTGCAAATGCAGTTCAAAGAAGATTAGTTATTTTATGTTTATCTCAGAGAAAAGAGCCAAATGGGAATATGTGCTAACCAGGGTAATCACTTTGCAATCTAGTCAGAAAAGGATTTGTGGGTATTGTGAAACCGGTGAAACCTTTGTCCTGGGGCCCAAGGCAATGTTGGATTAGGTTTCAAAGGGACTGGTGCATGAGAAGAGGCACAGTTATTCTGCAAAGCCATGGTTAGGGTCTAAAAGGAATACTTTTAGAATATTGATCACTTCTGGACACGAATATTACTATTGCCTCAGAGGGGGCACAATGTCAGAGCAAAGTATCCATTCTACTAGATCTAAGAGGACAGATTTTTATGAGGAAAGGGTGAAAACAAACAGAGCTCAGTTATACTTGGGAAAAATACTTAAATAATTAATTTTAAAATATCAAGGCAAACAAAGTATAACATGTTCCCCAGATAGAACAGGAGAAAAATTGTAGAACAAAAAATCAAATTCACAAAAAAGATTAGACTTCCTGGTCTGACAGAGACCGGAGGAACACTCCAGACTGTGGCCCTAAGACATGCTTCCGACCTGGAACTGAAGCCATTCCCCAAGACCACCTTGCAGCCAAACCATAGACATGCCTGTAAAATAAACAATAATACCCTAGAGGAATGTGCTCCTTAAAACAATCAATTATACGAGATCGAAAGGGCAATATTTGCCCAAAATCAAAGATGAGAAGGCAAGAAAGGGTAGAAAATCAGGATGAAAGGAAACAAGGAACCTAGAAAGGAAATGGGGAGAGTGCTGACACATTACAGGGAATAAAACCAAGGCAATGAAACACTTTCTGTACAAACTATCGAATGGGAAACTAATTTACTCTATAAACTTTCACCTAATGCAAAACAATGATAATAATAAAGTTGCTGTATTAATCAGATCTATCACTCACTTAGAATTTGATGTTTTTTTCCTTTAAAAAAAAAAACCATAAAGTGCTAAATGCAAAATGAGGAGACACATTAGTGAACAAGGAAATTAAAATACATGGCCCTTTTCTGCTGAGAGTTTTCAAATAGAAAAGGAAGATGAAAGGAAACTCATTCTCCAGCTAAAAAACAATTGTTGGCTAAGAGTATAATTTTTTTTCAAAGAATACTTATGATTCACATAAAAAAAATCCCTTAAGAGAGGGAGAAAAAAGGAAAGAAAAAAAGAAAACATAGCTCTTCAAGTAAGCCTGAGATTTAACGAGTTTTATATCCTTTCACCTTCCAAATGCAGAAACTACACACATTTTAAAAGATAATACAGTTAGATTTAAAAATGAGACAAATGTTAAACACAAATTGACAGCTCAGAAATAATGTTAAGATTTCTATTTAACACAAACTCCTACACTTTTTTATATTGATTTTTTTAAGAGATAAATGTCTAGGTCAAATTTGCAATTTCTGAATAAAACAACTCATTAACCTTAAAAATCTATCTAACCCATTATTTTCATCAAACTTATGAAAAAATTATATTGTAAATCACCCCAAATTTTTGTTATAAATCATTGTTATATCTCCTGAGTGAGCAGACATACTTTAAATAATTAATGTAGGTAGTTTTGAACAAATACAAAATTTTTGATTGAACTTGAGGGCTTTGAAGAGAAATGTCACCGAAACAACTATTCCATTAATTTCTCATAACTTGTGGTAGTTGAAATAAAATATTTTCTGATACTTGCAAGATATTCATGCACCCTTATAAACAAATATAATTTAGTTGCCTATTGAAGAATTTTTATACTATCTTCCTTCTAGATGTAAGTCCCAGACATAAGTATTTTGTATTTCTAGGACTTTTTAAACCTCATTGCCAGATGTGGAGATAAACCTCCTATTTACTTCCCAAGTGCTTGTTAAATTATAATTAACATTTGTTAGGTGGTTTACAGTTTGCAAAATATTTTTATATTTGCGTTGGTCCTCGTGATAACCTTATAAGGATGGTATATTTATTTTCCCAGGTTACAGATGAGAAAAGTGAAGTTTAGAGGGAATGGAATAGTGAATATCACACAGCTAGTAAGTAAATGGTAAAACCAAAAAAAAAAAAAAAAACCCAAACTCGTTGCCTTCGAGTTGATTCCGACTCAAAGCAGCCCTATAGGATAGAGCAGAACTGCCCCATAGGGTTTCCAAGGAGTGGCTGGTGGATTTGAACTACTGACCTTTTGGTTAGCAGCTGAGCTCTTCACTACTACTTAGGTCCGGCTCACTCACCACTAGAACTCCTTTGTGTCCATTAAATGATGACAATGGAGCCGTCAGAAAGAAGAGTCATCAGAAGGTGTTTGTAGTGGAGATTATTGAAAAACTAACCAGGATTCGTAAGTCACTTTGAAGGCAAGTTTGCAAAATACTGCAAAAACAGCAGAGGAAAAGAGGGATATGAGCAAGACGACTATTAACTAATGGCATCTTGTGTCCCTATATAATTTTCCAAGTATTTCACATATGTTATGCATTTCGATTATCACAGTAACCCAATGAGATGAGACGGCTATAATTAGCCCTGTCTTACAGGTAAAGAAACTGAGATCTCTAGGCTTGAAAGTGACGACTGAAATCGCAATTTTCATCTTCTGATTCCTAGCCAATTTTCTTCCACTGCAAGCAGGGACTGGATTAACCGGTAAGCATGGTATGCACAGGCTTGTGTTTATTTATCGATCTGTAGTGCACAATTTCACATAAATTTCACCACCTGGAAAACAGGTGAAATTGTATGCTATAGATTAGTAAATAAGCACAATTAAGCCCATGTGTACCTTGCTTATTGGGTAATCTGTCTCTGACAAGTGTCACTTTCAAGACATGGGCCCCCTCACTGATGGCTGCAACACAATCTAAAAAGTCTATAGGCCCTTGTTTTAGAATAGAACGTTTTATGCATAAGCTCGTATCTGTTTCTTATAGAGTAAAACTAAGTGATTTATGAAAGCTTCCTCAAATTGGTTGATGTTGTTCTTATTATCATCAAGTTCTTTATCTACTGGGAAGTGTGAATATGAACATAGTTAAAAGGTATCTTTTGTCTGCCTAAGGTCATAAATGTTTAGGAACCAATGTACCACATACCTCATAAACACAAATAGTAAAAAAAAAAAGCCTAAATGTTATGTTCTTCTTCGATGTATGTACCTTCTCCTTCATGGACTTTTCCCTGTGTGTTGCTGCTGTCCTGATGGCTCTCCCAATGCTCCCGGCCTGTTTCTGTAGTTTCCCAAGTTGATTTACTCCATTATTGCCAGGAGCCATCAATAATGGTTCTAGGGAAATGGTAATGGGATAGTTTGAGGATAAGAGGACCTGTATCAGATAGTATTAGAAGGGCATGGGCAATGCCATATTATCCAATAAGCACAAATTTGCAACCAGAAAATCAAGAGAGAAGCTATTTTAATTTCTCTATACTTTTAAATCTTGTGTTTTCTAGTTTAATGTTTTCATGTTGAAGTACATCTAGAAGAGAGGCACTGCAATTGTTTCAGTGCTTGGGCCTCTAGAAGTCTTAATCCTGCATGGCCTAAGGACATGAAGGGCACAGTTTTTAGTCATTTAGTATTATGAACAATTGAAAGTAGCATGCACTTTATGCTTCTTGTAGCTGTTGTTAGGAAATGCAACTCTTAAATTATTCTCCACCATAGGTCTTAGCTATAGGTGATTAAAAATAGACAGGGAGAAGAGAAGGATATAGTTGCAGTTCGCAGGACATAAAAAATGCACATGCAGCTAAATGGTGCAAGCCATAGGAGACACTTCTCACAGGTGTTCCACTCTGCAAAGATTACTCATTTGCCTCCAAGTGCAATCCAAGGTGTTGACTTGAGGCTTTAAGAGCCCCACCCCCTTTCTCCCCACCTTAGATACCTGGAGATACAAATACTTATCTGAGCTCAGTAGCAACAACCACTATGTTCCCAACTCTGAAGTGCGGGGCACTAGAAGCTGGGTGTTTTTCTCATGGAAGATTTTGATTCTGGAATTTCCTACCTGTCTCAGTCTGCCAGAGCGCCACCTTACTGACCTTCAGGGGCTGGTGAAAGACTTGTTTTCAATATGATTTTCAATGATGGGCAGAGAGAACTTAAGACCTTTTTTTTTTTTTTAAATAAAGAATTTAAGCAATCTCATAGCTCATGTTCTTTTGGATTATGATGATTTAATTTTGGTACTTGCTTTCTATAACAATTTCAAATCGGGTACAATTTCAAGAATAAACATACCAGTAAGTGTGTGTCCTCAGTAATGAGTGAGAATGCCTACCTGGATGTGAAGATATTTCAATTTTAAAAATACAAAAAATATCAATCAGGTTAGCGCTCTTTCTCACGCTGGTACCTCAGGTGTGCTGGCGCCTGCAAGAACCCTAAATTCCAAGGTGGGTAATAAACACAACCCGCTCCTTGAGAAAGTTCTGAGATGGTGTGTGTGTGTGTGTTTATCGAATCTCAAACCCACCCTGAGGCCAGCCTTGGCTTTCACTGGACGTTAAGATATTTATCCTGGACGATTATGCCAAGACATTAACAGCTGCTGGATTAATTATTGATGGAGGAGTTAGTGTCCATCAACTGAGAAAAGAACCAAAGAATAATAATTTAAAATCATCTGGTCAAAAAGAGAGCTGTATAACACAGTTTTCTCGTCATTTATTACTCTTGAACTTCTCCCCCAAAGAAGTAATCTCAGAAAAGGCTCTTCTAAAATTATTTTTCCTTTCCCCTTAAATGTTTCCTTTCCAAAGGCTCTCTCTTTCAAAACCCAGCACCTTGGCTATGTTTGCACTGTTTTCAGAAGATGCCCTACATCAGGGTAACCGATGACATGTTTTTGTTTTAAAAACTTAAAGAAACATGGAAAGGAAATCTGAGGAAAATGAGTTCCCCCACCCACAAGTCCTTCAGATCCACGGAGAGGCAGTTACGCCTTCAGCGCTGCGGGCCTTCCCGGCTCCGCCAAAAATGCCCAGGCTGCTCCGTGTGGTCTGTGAACGAAGAACTGGTCAAAGAGGAAAAACAGTTGGTCTGACGATCTCCAAGAAGGGTTTTCACTCTTGCCTTGACTAAATTTTAAACATCCGCCCAATCGCAACGCTTCGCATCGCGGTTTGGGGACCTTTCTGCGGTTGCCAAGAATTTTTTCAGAGACCTGATCCCCGAGGCCGAGGACCACGCCTGAGCCCCCGGTCGGACAGAGCCTTCTCTCCCTCTCTGTGCGCGCACGTCTCGAAAGGCGGGATTTAAAGGCAGCGATGCTGCTGGAGACTCTGCAGTGTCAACGAGCCCCCGAACAGTCCCGCCTCATTCGCCCTGGTGTGTGTGCATCGCAAGTCCCTCCCTGGTAAACCGTCACCAGATTCGGCGCACGGGAGTGGCGTCTGTGTTCAAATCCACGGGTCGTCGGCCAGGCCAGGGGGCCGGGCGGGCTGGTGAGCCAACCGAGCGTAGCCCAGGGCGAGGCGCGCCCCACGGGCTCCGGACACACGCCTCTCACCTGGGCGAGGCCCGGCGCGCAGGCGCTCCAGCGGGGACCGCGGCCGGGCGCTTCAGCCCTGCGCCGGCAAGAGTTGGACAGTTTCGGGGCCGCGCCGGGTCGAGCTGTCGCCGTCGCCGTCGCCATCGCCCAGGCTGCCGCAGATTGCGGGAGAGCTTCTGCGGAAAGCCTCAGCGCAGCCCCGGCGGGACCACCGCAGCCGCCAGAGAGCGAGCAGCAGCTCTTTGGCTGCAGGAGCCGGTGCACCGCGCGCCAAGGTAAGCTCCGGGCGCCCAGCCTAGCCCGGCGGCACGGGGGCGGGCGCTGCCTTCCCGCCCGGCCCCCCGCCCGCCTAAGAGGGGCTAGCTGATACCTGGGCGCGCAGCGTGAGAGCCAGGCCGGGACCTCCCCTCCCGATAGAGTTTGCGCTTTGTCCCACGGTACCACTTGTAGAGGGGACGCCCAGGCGCCGCTTCCCCGGGTTACGGAGGCGAAGCTCCTACGAGCTCCGGGAGTTTAGGAGTGGGCGGTGGAAGCTAGAGGGGCGGAGGAGTGCCCAGTGCAGGCTCTGCTTCCGAAGGACGGAAGGGGAGGATGAAGAAGGGGAAGAGGACAAGGAGAGTGCTCCCCTGTGGTTAGCCGCAGCGCCTCGCCACCTGGACTGGGAAGTTTGGTGTTTGACGTCTCCCTCTTCATTACAGGAAAATGGGTAGTTTGGGGACGGAGGTGTGGGAGGAGGGTAGCAGTCGAGGCTTAGGGACCCGGGAGGGTGCTGCAGCTGAAGGGAAGGGAGATACACAGGCGGTAAGGCAAGAAGGTCTCCAAAGTTTGTACTTGATTTGAGCCCCGAGGGGTAGCCCAGGCTACCAAGCGCTGGGTGAAGGTTGCAGCGCAGGATGGGAGGACACTGTGGGACTGCGGAAGGGATGAGAAGGGGAGGGGGAGGACCATCTGCTCTACCACTGCTACGTGCGGGGGCCGGTGGGGAGAAGGGAGAGCTGGCAGGACGCTACTTCCCGAGTGCTTCCCGAGGCTCTGGAGAACAATTTTAATAGTGAATCTGGAAGAAGAATGCTGTGGGTCCTTCAAGAAAAATAAACTGCCAACAAACACCTCTCTCCTCCCAGTGAGTACAGAATAAAAGCAATTTTGGAGTGCTCTCCAAAGTTCTTGGATTGGGGACGTCGTCTTCCTTTTCATACAGAGATGAGGTTTGTAGTTCTCCTTGGTTTTGCTTTGCTCAGGAGCATCACACCAAGGTGAATGGAAACTTTGTCAAGATGTAGCAAAAGATACTCAAATAGAAGAAACAGAACATTTAATCTGTGTTTTAGAGTTCAGTTTATAGCTTAGAAACTGGCAGATTTTGCATACTATGAAGCTACAGGAAGTGCATTTATCAAATTAAAAAGAAGCCTTTTCATAAAGTCAATAAGCTGCATTTAGAGAAAGTTAAAGGTTTTGGCTTGAAAGAGCACCTTTTAATATTTCAAGCACCACTTTCACTGGTTTTCAGAATCCTTTTATTTTGATGCCGTATGTGTATTAAGTGTGTGCTGCCCTTTCCCTACAGCACATAAATGCTATTATAACATGAGATACTGCATTGCAAATTTTGTTAAGTGAGGTTTTTAAGGTGAAAATACGTTTATTTGGTTAATGTCGGTGGCAGTTCTGATTCTGTATTTCTGTAAATCAAGTATTTGTGAATTTATAATTTGTACTCCTACCCATGTCCAAAAGTGATTTGAGGAACCTTGGGATGAAAACCACAAATCAAATAGCTATTCTTGTAGATCACCTTGACCTCTCTTGGATGCATTTGTAGTAAAATGCTTTTCAGAAGGTAAATTCTCGTAACAAAGGAAAAATTGCTATCCTCTCTGGAATCATCCTGCTGATAGAAATGTTTTTGCAATGTAATTTCTTAGGTACTTTATTTGTCAGGCATTATATCACTTTATATTATATAAGTAATGATTTCTGTATAGAAATTTAATGCACTAAGTAGCATCTATATTAAGGAAAACAACATTGATATTTTACAGTATTTTAACAATATACATATTCACAGAACAAACAGAAAACAATGAATTTAATGTATCCCTCTTGAACGGAGGCAGAAAGAAAACCAGTATTGGTGTTTCTTGTACAGTCAAACCAGAGAGGAACTGCTGTTAGTACTTGTCACCCAAACATTGCCCACTAGTCAGACCTGTCAGCTGTTGGAGGATAACTTTTCAAAGTGTAACTATTATATGAGTATCAACAAAGTGTATCAGATGTTCTTAGCATTCTTTTTCTCAGGTTAGTGACCTGGCTCAGATTAAAAAAAAAAAGAAATCCTTCAAAACAAACACAACTCCAAAATGTTAAATGTCTCAATAGAATAATGCTATATGGAGTTGGGCACTATGGAAGAGATGAGGGTCTCAAGTCCTTGGATTGGCCCCCCCTTAAACTCTCTTCTGCTAGCTGAGTTTGAAGATGTCAGGCTATTGCTTGATTTTTAGCAGCAGCAATTTGTAGTAAAAACATTAGCAATTAGCTGACTTCTCACAGGAGTGACTCCTTCATTTGTGAAAATCTTTGTTCACAGAAATTAAGAGCGAAACTGACTTTCTGCCCTTCCCATGTCTTCAAAGATCTGAAGAACAGTGAATGAGTATGTTTGTTTGTCCCAACTTCTCATCGCTTTTTATTTGCTTCTTTTTTTTGTTGTTGTGACTCTCCCCACCACTGCCACCATTTCTCCATCTCAACTTTGCCACCCCTATTACTGCCCCTGGAAACCCTGGTGGTGTAGTGGTTAAGTTCTATAGCTGCTAACCAAAAAGTTGGCAGTTCGAATCCACCAGGCGCTCCTTGGAAACTGTATGGGACAGTTCTACTCTGTCCTTTAGAGTTGCTGTGAGTCGAAATCGACTTGACGGCAGTGGGTTTTTCTGTCCCTACCCTGCCCTTTCTTTTTTTTATTCTGAAGTTCTCTTTGGATCCTCTTTGTTTATAGATTATCTCCTTTTTGCTGGTTTGTAGTTTACTTCTTATTCAGTGGTGTCTATTATTAGTACTAAATTATTTCTTCCTTAAGTGACACCTCAATCCTGCTTTCCCTCCTTAATTCCATAGTTGCATTTTGAACCACCTAAGAGATGGCTTTATATTATTCTCAAATGGTCAAATCTAACAGATCTAAACGAAGAGGGGGCAGCTCTCTTTGTCAATTTCCATATTTCTCCTAGTCACCCAGGATCTTCCCACTATCTTTGCTTTCCACAATATGATTTACTGACAAATCCAATAGACTCCATCTCCACAATGTCTCAGGAAGCTTGCTTCTCCATCTTTCTGTTTCCATAGATACGGTCTTCATTCAGACTCTTCCTCTTTTTAGATTACCATGATGGCATCCTGACTAGTTTCCCATGTTTCCTATCCATTTTACATTTAATTTGCAGGATAAGCTCCCAAAGGCAGAGCCAAGTTCAGTCACTGGTTGATAAGCTTTTCCCCAGTGGCCTACCAAATCATATACACATCTTCTGTCTAACATTTAAGACCCTCTTCATTCCAGCCCAAAGTAGTTCCACATTTTTTACTTTGATCCCATTGATTGATTGACTCATTTGTTTATTAATTTATTCAATTAATATTTGAGTGCCTACTACATGCCAGGCATGGCTCTAGGTGATAATTTTAGAAGGGCCCTATGTGTTGGCTCAGTGATGTTTTTCAAGGTTTTCTTTTTTAATTGTGGAATTGATTTTTAAAATATCTTATGTGGTTGAAATGGGGGCCCAGCAATACCACCACCTCCCATCCCTACCTTTAGTAGTCTCTGAGACATCGTCAGTCAGTAGTCCCCTTGAAACAGTTTGAAAACCACTGCTCTAAGACTGAAGGCACTGCTCCTCTAACACAGCAGGACTCTGAGTTCTGCATCTTTGTTTATGCTGTTCCCTCTGCCTGGAACAGGGCCTCCATCTCACTACAACACTTTCTATCTGTCAGAGTCAGCACAATTTGCTACATGCTTCCTTATCTCCCTCTGAACTCCATCATTTGCTGCTCCAAACCCTGTTGCATTTTGCTTGACCTCCTCTTGGAGCACATATCCTAGTGTTCCTCTTATTTTTGTGCTTGCTGCGTTGTCTGCTAAGGGCTCTGAACCAACCATACCTAACCTCAGACAGTCCATTTCCTGAAGTATCCAGGCCTGGCATATTGTTAAGGTATCAAATAATTTAATAGGTTAAATTCTATCTAGTTCTCTAGTCCCAACTTCTGTAATAGTTTTTTCTTTTTAAACCTCAATTTGGTTCTTAGAGCAGAGCCAGTGCTTCTCCATCTTTAACATGCATATAAATCAGGAAGAGATCTTATGAAAATACAGATTCTGGTTGAGAAGGTCAGGGATGTGGCCTGAGATTCTGCATTTTTAATAGACTCCCAGATGCTGTTGAAACAGCTGATTCTCGAACCACCAGCTGAGTAGCAAGATAGATGATATTTAACAGGTTTGGGGGTTGTGGCAATCCCTGCCTCTCTGCCTGGTGATTTTCTTACAGTTAGTGTTTGCTTCATATTACTTTCTATTTTGAAAGTGCTTTAGGCCTTGACATGCTTCCCAAAGCTGAATATAAGGTTTGGTTGGTTATTTCCTTGTCTTTTCCCCATATTTTAATGCTACATTAATTCACTTGCCAGTTCTTCCTATTATATTTTTCTCTGGCTAGTTATATTGCTTTGTTATGTATTCCTTCTCATTTTCCCATTATTTGCAGATTGTGGCTGTTCTCCTTTCTCATTTGACTTTGGCTTTTTTTCTTTGCTTTCTTTGGTTCATGAAATTCCCTTCAGGTGCCTTGGCCGACTCTCTGCCCCACCCATTTTCTGCTTCCAAATTTTTTCAGTAAAGGACCACTGAAATAGGGCACAGGAGATTCAAGCTCTCATTCTGCCCTTACTGTTAGCGTGAGACCTGGGGTAAAGCTGTTTCTTTTCTGCGCATCTCAGCCCAGATGAGGAGGGTGTGGATTACACAAATTCCTTGTCTACTTCAGCAGTAAGATTTTCTGTGGAATTGTCACGTTAGGGCCGAAGGAGCAGGTTAGGAGAGGAAACATGGCTGGTCTGAGGATCCCGGTGTTGGTGCATGCCACTGTCTGGTGTTCCTGTTTCAGATACCAGGTCTAGATGAACAGTTTAACTTATGTTGTTGTTCTAGCAGTAGTTAGAGAAATACTTATATTTCATTGAAAAAGAAAAAGTGACTATTCCTTGGTATCCTCTAATCCAGTTGTTCTCAATCCTAGATTCACATTAGAATCATTTTGGGAGCTGTAAAAATAATAGCAATGCTCTTAGCCCATTTCTAGGGAATGATTGAATGATTTAATTTATCAGTATTTTTTAAAGCTCTCCGAGTGATTCTCATTTTGAGTCTGGGTGGAGAACTGTAGTGTCTGGACTTAAAGGCAGTGTCACGTGGAGGTTAAAAACATTGGCACTGGAGCCGGCCAACCTGAGTCTAAGCCTGGGTTTGCCACTCACTAGCTTTCAGAGCTTGGGGAGTTTACTTAACTTTTTTGGGCCCGATTTTTTCATCCGTGAAATGGGTTGACTTGATTGTTGTTAGGAATACATGAAATAATATTTGTGGGGCCAATAGTGGAGTACTGTGCTAATTGTGGTTGTTCAGGAAATAGTAGTCATTGTTTATGATGATAACCATACTGTTACAACTTTATCACCCCCTGAGTCAGTTAGGGTTCATCTAGCCTTAGCAGAGTTAACACTCTCCCTTACCTTCTGTTCGTCTTCAAAACATTTGGCACAGTATAATCAGTTTGAAAGGAAATTTATGAGCATACTTTTCAGAAGTCAGTGAAAGAATTCAGGAGAAGGCATATATACTAATAAAAATCAATCACCATTTTATTTTTGATCCCTTTGGTGCCACATCAACTCTGTGATCTCATAAATAGCAGATATAGATTAAAATAAATATAAACTGATGCAAAAAGATGACCATGCTTTCATACCTACTTTATGAAAAATGATTTAGCTCTTTAATAAAGATGGTTCTACCATCAACAAATAAAAAGGATTGAAATTCATGGGTCAAAGTGAGCATTTTAGTTTGGAAATAAATATGAATGTGCTAAGCATTTCTGAATTTATAGTGGGAAATGGAATTTAAAAGTAAAAAAAGGAAAGCACACACAGAGATATCCTGTCGTATGCAGGCTAAAGCTAATCAACTTTTCTTCTTTTTGGCCGAGATTCTAGAATAGCCATTCAACTATTATGTTATCATTATATCAGCAAAACAAAGATTGGATAAATGGATATAACCAATATTAACTGAGGGCCTATGTCCCAATTATTTTTTGTGTGTAAGCATCTGACAGTAAGAAAAGGGGTGCTCTCTAATTCTAGTGGGGTGAGCATATGTCCCCAAACATGAATGTCAGTGGCTATTATGCTTTTGTCCTTTGCATGTGAAAGAATTGCAGATGTATACTGTTTCACACCTTTTTTTCTTGGAATAAAAAGTTTTATTTCTCTATTGCTTTTGAGCAAGACAGTGAGTATTTTTCAGTTAAATCTTCACTGACAATCTAATGTTTATTTTCCATACTGTGATATGTACTTTTTTTATGAGGAAATTAAGAAGAAACTGTGGAATTTAAATAAAAATACTTTCGAGCTAAAGTAAGAAAAGGCCCATTGTGAGATACTCAGCTAATTCTTTTAAGTCTTTGTTTCAATACACTTGTGTTGAGATTGTGTAAAATTCTACAGAGAGCTGTGATTTTCGATGTGTACTAGTTAAAATAGCCAGTCTGATGGCTAATCTATATCTTGGTTATCTAGTGCTACTATAACAGAAATACCACAAGTGGTTGGCTTTAATAAATAAAAATTTATTTTCTCACAGTTCAGGAGGCTAGAAATCTGAATTCAGAGTGCCAACTCCAGGGGAAGGCTTTCTCTCTCTGTGGGCTCTGGAGGAGGGTCCTTGTCTCTTCAACTTCTGCTTCTTGGTTCCACGGAGATCTCCATGTGTCTTGGTGTCTATCTTACCCCCATCTCTCTCTCTGCTTGCTTTGTTTAATTTCTTTTTCTATCTCAAAAGAGATTGTTTAAGATACACCCTACACTAATCCTTCCTCAGTAACAGAACAAAGACAACCCATTCCCAAATGGAATTATAACCACAGACACAAGTTAGGATTTATAACATATTTTGGGGGCCACGATTCAATCAATAACAATCTATTAAGTAAGATTTTCCTAGACTAGAGGCTTGAACGTTTGGTCAGCTCATATTGGTTGCAAACCAGGGTTCAGATTCTAATTCATCTCAGGCTAAATAGATAGCTATTTCTGTGAAATATTCAGTAGGGCTATGGACTTGACTAACATTCAGTCAAATAGAATCGTTAAACCATGTATTTAGAGTTAAATGGGGTCTTGCTGTGAAATCCTCATTGATAATTTAGGAAAGTGAGACCCAGAGAATTTATAGTATTTAAAATTTGAGCCTAGAGAAATTAAACATTATAAGTAAAAGTAAAAAACTTCTAATATTAACATTAGAATTTAAAATGTCACAAAGAAATTGGATAGAATCTGTGATGTTCTCAGATTTGATACCTTGGAGCTGGGAAAACTTCTTGCAGGCTTAGGAAGAGGTATTACTGTATATGTTATGAAAAATCTAATGCTTTGTTTAAGAATACAAAGCATGCAATGGCATTGTTTGTGTCCAAGTAAACATAATTGTATGTAAACATATACATTTGATTTAATATATATGAAATATTTTTATTTAAATAAATTGGTGATTGCACATGTTCTTAGATAATATCTGGAAATTCAGATTAAGTGCATCTCATTCCTTGAACTATTAAAAATGAGAAATAGTATAGTTTAATGGTTGCGTTCAAACTCTGGATACTTTGTAGATACAAATTCTAGATTTTCCAATTATTAGCTGTATAACTTTGACCAAGTTGCTTAGCCTCTCTGTGCATTAGTTTCCCAAGTCAAACAGGGAAAATGAGATTGTTGTCAGGTAAAGTGAGATAATACACATAACAGACTTAGAAAAGTTGCTAGTAGCTACAGTACTTATAAAGGTCGCTATTATTATACATTGTACATGTTAATTATTAATATCAAATACCTCTTGGGCACACTGATTTTTTTTTTTTTTTTTTTGCCAAGAGAACTTTTGCAGTTCCTGATTTTTGAATGTTCAGTTTGAAACTTACTCTGTATTTTTCACTGATAAATTTTCTATTTTCTCATCCACTTTTCATTGTTTACTTTAGGAGAACGGTGAAATAAAAGAATAGAATTGTGAAGGGTAAGCACTATAAGAACTATTGAAAATTTATGATCATGTGAAGTACGGATGAAGTTTTACTAACCAAGTATATAATATGGGCTCTAGGTTTTGTTTTGTTTTTTTGAAATTGTACTTTAGATAAAAGTTTACAGAACAAACTAGCTTATTAAACAGTTAGTATGCATATTGTTTTATGACATTGGTTAAAAACCCACGACATGTCAACACTCTCCCTTCTTGACCTTGGGTTCCCTATTACCAGCTTTGCTGTCCCTTCCTGCCTTCTAGTCCTTGACCCTGGGTTGATGTCTCCTTTTGTTTTATTGGCCTGTCTAATCTTTGGCTGAAGGGTAAACCTCAGGAATGACTTCATTACTGAGCTAAAACGGTTTCCGGGGGCCATACTCTGGCGGTTTCTCCAGTGAGCTCTAGAATTTTTTGAAAGACCAAGTGGCTTAACACGTAACTTCTGCATGAATGTGCTTCTTGAACTGGAATGCTTGGAAGTGACCCAAATCAGAGGGTGAACCAGGTATAGGAGCCAGCTTTTGTACCCAAGGTCTGTGTAACCTAGGCGGACTCATCAAGGACACTGTCTTCTCAGCTGCCTGGAACCTCACCTGGTTCCTCCTGGGTTCACAGGCTTTTATTGTAACATTTAAGTAGGATTTTCTAAGTTGGAATTCAGAAAGCAAAATAATTGGCAAGAGAAATATATAATTGGTAAATTAGATGCAGGATTACTATAGGCAGAGTTTGTGCATACATGCTTCATTACTGCATATACGGTTCTTAATGGTCACTCTTACTTTCATAGGAATAAAATCTTAAAGACAAAGAATATGGAAGGTAAAATCTTAGTCTTGTACCTTTTTTGCATGGCTTTCTCCCTGTGTCCCATGCTTGTGGTCACCAGGCTATTTGTAAAAAGCCTAAGTACAGTGCTTCTTGGACTTTAGCATGTAAAAGGATCCCTGGGAGCTTGCTCAAAATGCAGATTCCTGGACTTCACCTTTGAAGATTCTGGCTCATCAGGTATGAGGTGGGAATTGGGTATGTAAATGTTTTATGAGTATCCTAGGTAATTAACAGACCACACCTGGAAAACGCTACTCTAGATTAGTGCTTGTACTTAACCAGGAGTGCACATCAGAATGACCTGTGGTTCTGAGTAAAAGTCCACTAAAGATGCCAAGCCCAGTTCCCCCATGCTACAGTAACAAGAGGGCACTCCTTCCTTTTTTTTAAATTGTACTTTAGATGAAAGCATACAGCCCAAGTTAATCTGTCATACAAAATTTCATATGCATATTGTCATGCGACACTAGTTGCAGTGCCTACAATGTGACAGCATACTCCCTCTTTCCACCCGGATTTCCTGTGCCCATCCAACCAGCTCCTGCCTTCCTGCAAGGTTTAAATTTGTTGAGAATTTCTCAGGTTCTTAGATCTGTTGTCTTCTTCTTACATTTGAAAAGGAACAGTATTGTGTACTCTTGGTTGGCATGGGTAACAGGCAATCTGATCTTTAGAAATATTTGATTTCTTGGGATCATGTTTCTGAATTGTCAAGAATTATAAAGAATGATAGCAACAGAAATTGTTTACTTTGTATATGTAACAGTTCTTCTAAGTCTTCAGATTATACACTTCAGTTGTTGTTGTTAGTTTCCATCAAGTCCATTCCAACTCATGGCAACCCCACGAGTGCAGAGTAGAACTGCTTCATAGGGTTTTCAGAGCTGTGGCCTTTTGGAAGCAGATTACCAGGCCTGTCTTCCGAGGTGCCTCTGGGTGGGTTCTAACTGCCAACCTTTCGACTGGTAGTTGAACACTTAACTGTTTGTGCAGCCAGGGACTCCTGTGCACCTCAATAGATCCATTTAAAAATGCAAATTATAGATTTTTATAACATTGCTATCTATGCTAATGAACAAAAATGAAATTAAAATGATCCAACATTATGTCATGACACTTCATTAATTATTTTTAATCCAGCAATAGGGTTCTATTCTGTTTAATATCACTTTGTTATTTATGAAACCCCAGAGAGTGATTGAGGGTCAGGTGGCATAAAGGTCAAAGGTTAGTATCTCCTTTTTGTGGGGTCATGCTATGATTGAGCCCTAGGTTCAGCCTGATTCAGCCCTCATAGATGCCAAGTTCTTTCATCAACAACAAGGAAAGTGTGAATGGTAACTGAAGGGAGCAGGGGTTGATGAAGGTGAGTGATTGGCAAAAAGGTGTACCTACCAAGAAAGTGATAGAACCAATCAAATTAAATGTGAGAAGGAATTCTGTGTGTGGGAGAGAGCATTGTCAAACCTTATGGATTTTCTGAAGAGGAAAATTACTGGCTACATAGCAAGTTTATTTTCTAACATTAAGAAGAAAATTTGAAAGGCAGCATCTGAACTGTTCCACCATATTATGGTGGTTATTTGAGGGGCCCTCTGCGGGATGGATTTGTAATGGTCTGTAGTACCGGTAAGGAGCCCTTGTGGTGCAGTGGTTAAGTGCTTGGCTGCTAACTGAATGGTCGGCAGTTCGAACCTACCAGCCACTCTGCAGGAGAAAGATGTGGCAGTCTGCTTCTATAAAGATTTACAGCTTTGGAAACCCTATGGGTCAGTTCCACTCTGTCCTATAGGGTTGCTGAGTCAGAATCAACTCCATGACAATGGGTTTTGGGTTTGGTAGGACCTGTGCTTGATTGGGAAGGTCTTACCATTCCAAAGAGATCTCCAGGGACTGGACCACCTCTTCATTTCTCTCCAGTCTTTGTATGACCATGAGAAAGCGTGCACTCCCGATCATGGTTTCAGCACTGGTTGAGGCTACTTTTAAGTGGCCTAGCATGATGAAAGACAGAAAGCAGAATCGTCGTTAGTCTCTCCCCACACCCATAGCTACTATTTTTTGACCTATATCAAGAGGACATGGCATGTGCCTCACCATCTGTTGCCAGATAAGAAGGCTTAGAACAGACATGATAGCTGCCTGCAAATGCTTGAAGGGATGACATGTGGACAAAGAAGTTGATTTATTTTCTGAAGTTCCAGCAGGCACATCCAGATTCAGTGGGTGGGATTGTAGGGAGCAGATTTCAACTCAGTATGAGAAAGAGTTTTCTAATGATTCAAACTGTCCAGTAATGAGATGACTGCCTTAAAGTTTCATGCTCACTCTAGCTGAAAGTATGTGATGGATGATAAGATCAGCCACCAGAAACAACGTATAAAGAATCCCTGCATGGAGTGGGAGCTTGATGGGCTGGTCACTACCATCTGTCCCCTCTCAGCATTATTGATAAAATAATTTGAAGAATGACTGTAGGAGGGGAAGAACATACATAAGACAAAAAGTAGGAGAAGAGGTCTTCCTGGGTTCTTTAAAAGATGAAAGCATTATTGCTTCAATTATTATTCCAGCTTTTAAGCACATTGTATTTACTGGGTACCTACTATGTCTTAGAACATAATCTCACTTAAGAGCCAAAGGGCACAGGCCCCAATGTGTCCCCTCTTAGCCAGAATTCTGCAGTTGTTCTTCTGCTCCTCACCCAAGACTCCTGGGGGCAACTTTGTTAACGTCCCACAGGCTGCCCCACACATTCTTCATACCTGAGCTAAACTGCTGGATAAATCGTTTCATGTTCCCGTATCACTTTTTCTGTGTTTCTCTTACGATGCTTACCCTGTTAGATTGTAATGATCTGTTTATATTGATTTTTCTCACTAGATTGTAAGCTCCTTGAGAGGAGGCCTCTTGATTTATTCATCAAGTTAACGACTATTCGAGTTTCTGGCAAGTAGTAAATGCTTAGAATTGACTGAATATTTGATCATTCCTCCCATGAGCTCTTCCCTTTCCTAAAGAAATACATGGAACACTTTTTATCTTCAAATTGAGGAACTAAAAGGAAAAACACCAAAATATTCTTTCTCCTCTTCCTGACCCTACCTTCTCAAACCTAATCACAAATCTATCCTGTCCATCCTACTTTTAGGGGGAGAAGAAAGGGTTGTGAGGTGAATGAGGGGGGAAAAAAACTCCCCAAAATTGGAGAAGGGAAAACTACCCCTTCCACAATTCCTTCTTCACCCCAGCTAGATGTATTGCCTTCAGCTGTTGAGGTCTCTGGCCATAGCACGAGCTATTATTATACGAAATATAGAGACAGCCGACTTAAAGATGAAGTTATTTTAATAAAAAATGGCAACTACTCATTATGTGCAGTTTGTTCTTTACAACCTGAACTTCATAAGTGGAGCCACTACATGGAAGGCTGAAGAGGAAATCCTGCTCCTGCTGTTAACAAGCTGTGTGGCTGGGCAAATCCTGTGACCACCTTGCTGTTCCTTCTTAGTACAATGAGGAGTTTGACAAGATAATTTTTAGGGCCTCAGTAAGGTCTTAAATTCTGTAATTCATAATCTCTTTTTTCCTTCAAACATTCCTAAAGTCCTTTTCCTCTACTTAGTGTTCTCCTAGATAATCAAGAGGCCAGAGTGATACTGAGGATGGAAGTAATGGTGGATGTAGAATGGGAGGCAGCATTGGGATAAGATTGTGTTCTTTGTGATCTGACAGATCCGAATCGAATCCCTGCTGTGCGACCTTGGGAAAATTATAAACATTTGTAAGCTGAAGTTTCCTCTCCTGTAAAATGGGTATAATATTACATATTTCATAGGGTTGCAAGGACTTAATAAGATAATGTGTATAAATGTTTATCCTGCAGTAGAGACAAAATGAGCACTTGGAAAACAATAACTACTATTATTTGGAAATAGTTCCCTTCTCTCTCTTTCCTTTCTCCAACCTGAAAGACACCCACATACAGTCCTGAAGAAGTTTCCTTGGCATGAATTTTGTTATGCTCTTGAGCGTCATTTCTCATCCATCTAGCATTAGTCAAGGTCCCTTCCTGCTGAAGCATTATGCTCTTACATGTACAGTGGCTGAAAGAGTAACCCATTCAACAGTGGTTGGAAATATTTTAACATTTGCCTAGAAGATGCATTACTGGGGAGACGCTGGAGGTGGTATGGGGTCGTATATCTTAATATCATATAATGTATCACACCCAGATAAAAATTCTTTTATTTGAAAAAGCTTTGACTGAGCAACGGTGACACAGCAGCTCCTGAGCCTGACAATAAATAGACACCTTATAAAAATTTATGAAGTTCAGGTTGTAAAGAACAAACTGCACATACCGAGTAGTAACATTTCTTATTAAAATAATTTCATCTTTAAGTCTGTTGTCTCCATATAGCCTATAATAATGGATTGTGCTATGACCACACACCTCAACAGCTGTAAAATTTTATATGGGCTTTTGGAATGGGGTGATAACTTTACGAGATGTGATTTTCTCATCTCACCAAATTAAATTATTTGAGATAGCATCCCTGGATGTAAAATTTTGGTCCTGAGTAAATCTTGTCCTTCTAAGACTCTGTGTACCTGCTAGTGGAGTGGAAATGGAGCATAATAAATCTGCCCTGAGCCTGTTTCCCTCCACACAACTCCATAATTCATTCTTTGCTTGGTACCCATCACTACTTTTTCTGACTAATCAGACTCCTTTCATGTGCAGTACGTCCTCCTTGGTCCAGCTTTCGAGTCTTGGCATGCTCTGCTGCTTACACTATTCTTTGCTGGAGCTGTGTGCCACCATGGACCCTGGAGCCAGCTGTTCCTGATTATCTGGCAAGCAGTTACTCTGGTTGCAGTATACTTTTTAAAAGATGGTCTACTTAAATGGATTAAAATAGACTAAAATAGAAGAGAGCATCTCTGGAGTACATCACTAGACCCAGTGAGTATTTATTTCAGTTATTCTTCCCTGATTGTCCTCTGAGAGGATAGAAGAGGGGTGACCTGCTATTAAGGTCACATGCTTCTTTATTCTAGTCCCTTCTACTGTATCCATGAGGAAAGCTTCTCTGTTGTTCCTGTGGCTTCTGTTCCTTGCCTCTGGTTAAAAATTAACTTGCCTTGGTCCTGTGGTACCACCGCAATCTGCTGCCACAAAACTAAGAGTGGCTGCAGGTGACTTGCAAAGGTCTTGGAAAAAGAGAAAGGTTTAGGAAAACTTTCTCCAAGGTGGAGTAGAGGCAGTTACACTGAACTAAGGATTAAACACATGGTTTCCAGTCCTTTGTCCACCCCTAATTATGGATGGAAGGAGTACACAAAGTCACTGTACCAAAAGGAACTGGTTGACAATCAACCATTTCAGGAGGTAGCATATGATCAAGAACCAATGATACTGAAGGAAGAAGTCCAAGCTGCACTGAAGGCATTGGCAAAAAACAAGGCTCCAGGAACTGACGGAATACTAACAGATGTTTCAACAAAAGGATACAGTGCTGGAAGTGCTCACTCATCTATGCCAAGAAATTTGGAAGACAGCTACCTGGCCAACAGACTGGAAGAGATCCATATTTCTGCCGATTCTGAAGAAAGGTGATCCAACAGAATGCGGCAGTTATCAAACCATATCATTAATACCACACGCAAGTAGAATTTTGCTGAAGATAATTCAAAAATGGTTGCAGCAGTTCCTTGACAGGGAACTGCCAGAAATTCAAGTCGGATTCAGAAGAGGACGTGGAACCAGGGATATTGTTGCTGATGTCAGATGGATCTTGGCAGAAAGCAGAGAATTCCATAAAGATGTTTACCTGTGTTTTATTGACTACGCAAAGGCATTCAACTGTGTGGATCATAACAAATTATGGATAACATTGCGAAGAATGGGTATTCCAGAACACTTAATCGTGCTCTTGAGTAACCTGTACAGACACCAAGAGGTAGTCATTTAAGCAGAACAAGGGGAAGGAGATACTGTGTGGTTTAAAATCAGAAAAGGTGTGCGTCAGGGTTGTATCCTTTCACCATACTTATTCAATCTGTATGCTGAGCAAATAATTCGAGAAGCTGGACTATATGAAGAAGAATGCAGCATCAGGATAAGAGGAATATTCATTAACAATCTGCAATATGCAGATGACACAACCTTGCTTGCTGAAAGCGAAGAGGACTTACTGATAAAGATAAAAAACTACAGCCTTCAGTAGGAATTACACCTCAGCATAAAGAAAACAAAAATCCTCACAACTGCACCAATAAGTAACATCATGGTAAACTGAGAAAGGAAGGAAGTTGTCAGGGATTTCATTTTACTTGGATCCGCAATCAGTGCCCGTGGAAGCATCAGTCAAGATATAAAATGATGTATTGCATTGGGCAAATCTGCTGCAAAAGACCTTTAGACTAAGGTGTGCCTGACCGAAGCCATGGTATTTTCAGTCACCTCATATACATGTGAAAGCTGGACAATGAATAAGGAAGACTGAAGAAGAACTGATGCCTTTGAATTATGGCGTTGTCAAAGAGTATTGAATATACCGTAGACTGCCAGAAGAATGAACAAACCTGTCTTGGAAGAAGTACAGCCAGAATGCTCCTTAGAAGCGAAGGTGGCAAGACTTCGTCTCATGTACTCTGGACGTGTTACCAGGAGGGACCAGTCCCTGGAGAAGGACATCATGCTAGGTAAAGTAGAGGGTCAGTGTCTCAGTCATCTAGTGCTGCTATAACAGAAATACCACACATGGATGGTTTTAACAAAGAGAAGTTTATTCTCACAGTCTAGTAGGTTACAAGTCCAAATTCAGGGTGTCAGCTGCAGGGGAAGGCTTTCTCTGTTGGCTCTGGAGGAAGGTCTTTGTTATAAGTCTTCCCTTGTTCTGAGAGCATCTCAGCACAGGAGCCTCGGGTCCAAAGGACTCACTCTGCTCCTGGCACTGCTTTGTTGGTGGTATGAGGTCCCCCTGTCTCTCTGCTCGCTTCTCTCTTTTATATCTCAAAAGATTGGTTTAAGACATTATCTGATCTTGTAGATCTCATCAATATAACTGCCACTAATCCATCTTATTGCATTATAGTGATGGAATATACAACACAGAGGGAAATCACATCAGATTACAAAATGGTAGACAAGCATACAATACTGGGAATCATGACCTAGCCAAGTTGGCAGATATTTTTGGGGGACACAGTTCAGTCCATGATAGTCAACAAAAAAGAGGAAGACCCTCAATGAGATGGATTGACCCAGTGGCTGCAACAGTGGGCTCAAGCATAACAACAATTGTGAGGATGGTGCAAAACCGGGCAGTGTTTCATTCTGTTGTCCATAGGGTTGCCAAGAGTTGGAACTGACTCGACAGCACCTAACAACAACAGCAATTATTGCTGTGATATTGGGCAAGAGGTTTATCATTACTAACCCTCACTTTTGTCATGTTTAAAACAAACCAGTAGGAATAGGGGAACTTTAAGAGAGAAGGTTATATAAATTATGAACTATAAAGAGATGGAAGATTGACCTCTACTCCTTGCTACAGTTTAATTTAATAACTTGGTGTCTTGAGAATAATTTAATGGAACCTAGGACTTTGGAAGGAAGAGTTATCAGGACGGTTGTGCTTTCCTGTTGGGCATGGTCCAGGGGCCTCCAAGAAATAGCTTTGTTAGAAGGCCAAGTTATCAGCTGAAGCCCTTGTCAGAGGGCAGGCACGTAGAGCAGCAGATTGTTGGGGAATATAAAATTGAAATGCTCAGTTGCATGTAAAACTGACAGCAGAAGCGAAGACATCCAGTTTGTTGGTTTTAGGGGAGGAGTTATTTTTGGGTCCTTAAATGATTTTAAAGACTGTTAGTTGGATAGTTCTTTAAACTTTTTAAGAATGCTTTCATCTGCATTTTTTCATTCATGATTTCTTCAAATCCCTGAATTTGGTAAGAGCATTTATTTCTTGCCTAGGTTTTTGAGGAGGGAACTGAAGCACGGAGAAGTTACATAATGTGCCCAGAGTGGCACAGCTCAGTGGTGGCAGAGCAGGACTGGTGCCTGACTGAGGTGACTGGACTTCTAGCTTTCTGTGTTTTCTTGGGCCACACCACTCAAGGTTGCTCCATAGACAAGCAATATCTGCATCACTTGGAAGCTTGTTAGAAATGCAGAATCTTGGACCCCACCCCAGACCTATTGAATCTCCACTTTAAATCTCCAGGTGTTTTGTTTGCATATTAAGGTATGAGAAATACAGTAATCTATTAGAGCCTCCTGCTTCCTATGAAGGTTCATCTCTGCTCCATGCTTCTGGCACAAAGTCAGGCCTTCTGGGTTTACTGAGAGGCTGGTCTGTAGAGGGAAACATATCAGAGGTGCCCCAGGACAGCTTCCTAGACTTTATACATGAAATAAAGCAGAAAAAAAGTTTTGTGTCCCTCCCTCCCCCAACCATAAGGGTGGTTACTTACAACCAAATGAATAAATAAGCAGGATATGGAATGCCTGTCTCAGTTAAAGGCCTTCTAATGTAGCTGCTGGGCAGACCATCTTCTAGGATCACCACCTTGTCTCAGCAAATACCCACTTAAAAAATACTGTGCTAAAATAGCAAATGTAACAGGGCAATCAGACAACATACCTGATTAGACACTTGAATGATTAGAACAACTCAGATTAAATTTCACACCTCCTGATTCTGAAATGACTTCAGAATGCTAAGGCTGTTGGACCTTAACAGCCAAATTCTGAAAATAGCTATTCTAGCTGTTTTACTGCGAATGTAGCTTTAAAATGTAAATATAAAGTGAATAACACCAAGTTGGGGACATACAAGTGCTTTAATTACTATTTAGATAGTAAGTCAGCAGCAGCTCCTCCGAGGAGATGATAGTCTGTAAGTCAGTGCTCATTCAATACCTACCAAATACATCAGTGGAGAGAATATAGACTAAGAAGAAAACTTTTGAAGTGTTTCCTTTTGTCTTTCATCGCCTTGCAAAAGAACCAGTTGGCTTTATAAAAGTCCTGCCAGCCTGATGACATAACAACTCTTGATAGTGTCAAGATAATGGGAATGGGACAGACGGTAGCATAGATAGCTTTAGCATAATTCATTTTGCTGTATGATATCCAGGACCACCTGAAACATACCTTGAATTCTAGGGCACCTGACATCAAGTTGCAAATATAGGTTAATGGATGATTTAGTTCTTGTATTTCCTAGGAGGTCTCTAGGATCCCCCAAAATAGTGAAACTCTTGCCAATTTCCTAGTGTGACCATCTGAAAGGGTCATTTGTGCACATGTTGCTTTGCACATATAAGCCTGGAAAATGGAACAAGAGCTGCAAATCTTTACAAATGTGGTTTGAAAAATACGGTGCATGTGCTCCATACAGCCTTTTTTAAAAAATTTTTTTTACGGTTTACTTTTATTTATTTTTGATTGTACTTTAGATGAACGTTTACAGAGCAAATTAGTTTCTCATTGAACGATTAATACACATATTGTTTCGTGACATTGGTTGCCAACCCCATGACATGTCAACACTCTCCCCTTCTTGACCTTGGGTTCCCCATTGCCAGCTTTCCTGTCCCCTCCTGCCTTCTCATCCTTGCTCCTAAGCTGGTGTGCCCATTTCGTCTTGTTTTGTTTTATGGGCCTTTCTAATCCTTGATAGAAGGGTGAACCTCAGGAGTGACTTCAGTACTGAATGAAAAGGTTGTCCAGGGGCCATACTCTTGGGGTTTCTCCAGTCTCTGTCAGACCAGTAAATCTGCTCTTTTTTTGTGAGTTAGAATTTTGTTCTACATTTTTCTCTAGCTCTGTCCAGGACCCTGTGTTGTGATCCTTGTCAGAACAGTCAGTGGTGGTAGCCAGGCACCATCTAGTTGTGCTGGACTCAGTCTGGTGGAGGCTGTGGTAGTTGTGGTCATATAGCCCTTTTATATGAGTGATGGATGTGACATGCCCTTTGAATGAAGAATTTACCTTTGATCCCTTATTTCCATGAATTTAGTGGCACTTGCTCTCAGCTTTATAGGTAGAATGACATTTTTGTTCAAGCTAAAGTTCCCTGGGTCAAACTGCTTTCGCTAACCACAGCCTGTTGGTTGAGATTTTCTGTCTTTCGAGGTGGGTATTATATTATCTACCTTGTGAGTTACTAGTTCTTTCATGTTTTTTCTCTTACCTGCCTTATATCCTGTCACCCTTCTTCACTTTTTGTATTGTACCCAGTCTGATCCCATGACTCATCTAAAGAAGTGAACTGGGATAAGGCTGCATACTTAAGCAAATCTATAAGTTGCTGTTAGAACATAGTATCTACATAGAGATACTTTGAAATAGATATTCTTTGTTTATTCTTCTGAGCGTCTTAAAAAATTATCACCTTTAGGTATTATGGTATTTTCTGGACTTTATTTCTCAGATAGGCAATCTTGTATGGTGTTTGAATGGTGAACGTTATGGTCCCAATTTTAGAAGGAAGGGATGTTCCATGTTTTTAATATTGTATGTGTCATCCGGACAAAGTTATGAAGAAAGACAACAGAATAAATAGGTCTAGAACATAGTGTTTCAAATGTAATATTTCATTGACTTTATCATTCATGAGAGTTATGATTTTATCCAGTGCCATTTGTATATGTAGTACACTTTAGTATATTTTTATTTAGGTTGTGCAAGTAATAGAGTTTGAGATAAATAATGCTACGTTCTTTTCTTAGGCTGTGGTTAAACATCCTGTACATTTTTATATACCTGGAGAGCCATCAATTCTTTTTGCACCCTTTTTGCACCAATGATGCTCCAAATGGATTCTTATTCAAATCATTCCTTTTGCTGAACAGTTATGATGTTTTCACCTTGGTTTCCTTCATTACTTTCTTCCTTCAGTCCTTCCTTCTTTTCACTTTCAAATCTGGTTCCATATAGGAATAACAACAACAATAGCAGCCAGTGGCCATGAGTTGCTTTACTGTGTTTGGTAGTGTCTTACACACTTAACGTATTATCTCATTTAATCTATACAACAACAAGGTAGGCACTATTACATCTCCATTTTACAGATGATGAAACTGATGCTTAAGAAGGTGAGGAGCTTTTCTAGGTTGTAAGACTGGTAAGTGACAGAATATGGTCTTGTTGAACCCAGGCTTCACTAACTCTAGAATTCACTTTCCTTATTAAAACCATAATGCCACAGCAGTAGGGAAATTTAAAAATCATCTAGTTCAATCTATTTTTTGTACAGATGTAAAAATAGGTCAAGAGAGGTTAAATGTCTTACCTGAGGTCACACAACTAGCAAATGGAAGAGATGGTTTCAATTAGTATCCATTTTCAAGGAAGTTATGCAGGTGTATTCTGTTCCATCTAAATGGCCAGCTTGGGTCACGTATCATCTCTGGATCCTTCTGCTCTAACAGGGAGTATGTGCGTATTGTACAAAATTGTTGAAAATGACTACCACCTAATTCCCCTCTTGCTGGGCTTAAGAGGAATCTTTGAGCTGGGCAGTGATGTTTCAGTGATAGAATTCTCACCTCTCATGCAGGAGACCGGGTTTGATCTACAGCCAGTGTACCCCATGCACAGCAAACACCCGTCTGTCATTGGAGGCTTGTGTGTTGCTAAAATGCTGAATCAGTTTCAGTGGCGCTCCCAGACTAAGACAGACTAGCAAGAAAAGCCTGGTGATCTATTTCTTTTTCTTTCTTCTGTTTATTGTTGTAGTTTAAATGAAGTTTATATTTCAAGTTAGTCTCCCATACAAAAATTTATACATACATTGTTATGTGACCCTAACTGCTTCCCCATACTGTGACAGCACACTCCTCCTTTCCACCTCTGATTCCCCATGTCCATTCAGCCAGTTCTTAACCCTCTCTGCCGTCCCATCTCACCTCCGGACAGAAGCTGCCCATTTAGTCTCTTTTATCTACTTGAGCTAAGAGGAACACTCCTCACGAGTATCACTTTATATCCCACAGTCCAGTCCATCCCTGTCTGAAGAGTTGGCCTCAGAAATTGTTTTAGTTCTAGGCTAATAGAGAATCCAGGGGCCGTGCTTGCTGCAGTTCCTCCAGTCTCATTCAGACCATTAAGTCTGGTCTTCTTACTAGAATTTGAGTTCTTCACCCCACCTTTCTCCTGCTCTATCAGGGGCTCTCTGTTGTGTTCCCTGTCAGGGTGGTCATTGGTGGTAGCCGGGCACCATCTAGTTCTTCTGGTCTCAGGCTGATGATGTCTCTGGTTTATGTGGCCCTTTCTGTCTCTTGGACTAATACTTTCCTGTGTTTTTGGTGTTCTTCAGTCTCCTTTACTCCAGGTGGTTGGGACCAATTGATGCGTCTTAGATGGCCGCTTGCAAGCTTTTAAGACCTGAGACACCACTCACCAAAGTAGGATGCAGAATGTTTTTTTAATAAGCTTTGTTATGCCGGTTGACCTAGCTGTCCCCTGAAAGCATGGTCCCCAGACCCTTACCCCTGCTACTCTGTCCCTCAAAGTGTTTGACTGTATTCAGGAAACTTCTTAGCTTTGGTTTAGTCCAGTTGTGCTGACTTCCCCTGTAGTATGTGTTGTCCTTCCCTTCACCTAAGATAATTTTTATCTACTATCTAGTTAGTAAATAACCCTCACCCACCCTTGTAACCATCAAAGAATGTTTTCTTCTGTGTTTAAACCTTTTCTTGAGTTCTTATGATAGTGGTCCTATACAATATGTGTCCTTCTGTGACTGACTAAACTCACTTAGCATGATGCCTTCCAGATTCCTCCATGTTATATGTTTCACGGCTTCATCATTCTTTATCATCGCGTAGTATTCCGTTGTGTGAATATACCATAATTTGTTTATCCATTCATCCGTTGATGGGCATCTAGGTTGTTTCCATCTTTTTGCTGTTGTGAACAGGGCTGCAGTTAACATGGGTGTGCATATATCTATTCGTGTGACGGCTCGTATTTCTCTAGGATATATTCCAAGGAGTGGGATAGCTAGATCATATTGTACTTCTATGTCTAGCTTTTTAAGGAAGTGCCAAATCAATTTCCAAAGTGATTGTACTGTTTTACATTCCCATCAACACTGTATAAGTGTTCCAGTCTCCCCACAACCTCTCCAGCATTTATTATTTTGTGTTTTTTGGATTAATGCTAGCCTTGTTGGGGTGAGATGATATCTCATTGTAGTTTTGGTCTGCATTTCTCTAATGGCTAATGATTGTGAGCATTTCTTCATGTACCTGTTAGCCACCTGAATATCTTCTTTGGTGAAGTGCCTGTTCATATCCTTTGCCCATTTTTTAGTTGGGTTATTTGTCTTTTTGTTGTTGAGGTTTTGCAGTATCTTGTAGATTTTAGAGATTAGACACTGATTGGATTTGTCGTAGCCGAATTTTTTTTCCCAGTCTGTAGGTTGTCTTTTGACTCTTTTGGTGAAGTCTTTTGAAGAGCATAAGTGTTTGATTTTTAGGAGCTCCTAGTTATCTAGTTTCTCTTCTGGTGTTTGTGCGTTGTTAGTAATGTTTTGTATTCTGTTCATGCCATGTATTAGGGCTCCTAGCATTGTCCCTATTTTTTCTTCCATGATCTTTATCATTTTCAATTTTATATTTAAGTCTTTGATCGATTTTGAGTTAGTTTTTGTGCATGGTGTGAGGTATGGGTCTTCTTTCAGTTTTTTGCAGATGGATATCCAGTTATGCCAGCACCATTTGTTAAAGAGACTGTCTTTTCCCCAATTAACGGACTTTGGGCCTTTGTCAGATATCAGCTACTCATAGGTGGATGAATTTATGTCTGGATTCTCAATTCTGTTCCATTGGTCTATGTATCTGTTGTTGTACCAGTACCAGGCTGTTTTGACTACCATGACAGTATAATAGGTTCTGAAATCAGGTAGTGTGAGGCCTCCCACTTTGTTCTTCTTCTTAGTAATGATTTACTTATTCAGGGCCTCTTCCCCTTCCGTATGAAGTTGGTGATTTGTTTCTCCATCTCATTAAAAAATGTCATTGGAATTTGGATCAGGATTGCATTGTATCTGTAGATCGCTTTGGGTAGAATTGACATTTTCATAATGTTGAGTCTTCCTATCCATGAGCAAGGTATGTTTTCCCACTTATGCAGGTCTCTTGGTTTCCTGCAGTAACGTTTTGTAGTTTTCAATGTGAAGGTCTTTTACCTCTCTGGTTAGATTTATTCCTAAGTATTTTATCTTCTTGGGGGCTTTTGTAAATGGTACTGATTTGGTAATTTCCTCTTCGAGGCTCTCTTTGTTGGTGTAAAGGAATCCAACTGATTTTTGTATGTTTGTCTTGTATCCTGAAACTTTGCTGAAATCTTCTATTAGTTCCAGTAGTTTTCTTGTGGATTCTTTGGGGTTTTCTGTGTATAAGATCATATCATCTGCAAATAGAGATACTTTGACTTCTTCCCTACCAATTTAGATGCCCTTTATTTCTTTTTCTAGCCTAATTGCTCTGGCTAGGGCCTCCAGCACAATGTTGAATAAGAGTGGTGATAAAGGGCATCCTTGTCTGGTTCCCATTCTTAAGGGGAATGCTTTCAAAGTCTTTCCATTTAGGATAATATTGGCTGTTGGCTTTGTATAAATGCCTTTAATTATATTGAGGAATTTCCTTTCTATTCCTGTTTTGTTGAGAGTTTTTATCATGAATGGGTGTTGGACTTTGTCAGATGCCTTTTCTGCATCAATTGAGAAGATCATGTGGTTCTTGTCTTTTATTTATGTGATGGATTACATTGATTGTTTTTCTAATGTTGAACCATTCCTGCATACCTAGTATAAATCCCACTTGATCATGGTGAATTATTTTTTTGATATGTTGCTGAATTCTATTGGCTAGAATTTTGTTGAGGATTTTTGCGTCAATGTTCGTGAGGGATATTGGTCTGCAATTTTCTTTTTTTGTGGTGTCTTTACCTGGTTTTGGTATCAGGGTTATGCTGGCTTCATAGAATGAGTTTGGGAGTATGCCGTCCTTTTCTATGCTCTGAAATACCTTTAGTAGTAGCGGTGTTAACTCTTCTCTGAAAGTTTGGTAGAATTCTCCAGTGAAGCCATCCGGGCCAGGGCTTTTTTTTGTTGGTAGTTTTTAAATTACCTTTTCAATCTCTTCTTTTGTTATGGGTTTATTTAGTTGTTATACCTCTGTTTGTGTTAGTTTAGGTAGGTAATGAGTTTCTAGAAATTCGTCTCTTTCCTCTAGGTTTTCAAATTTGTTAGAGTACAGTTTTTCATAGTATTCTGTTATGATACTTTTAATTACAGTTGGGTCTGTTGTGATATCACCCATCTCATTTCTTATATGGGTTATTTGCTTCCTCTCCTGTTTTTCTTATGTCAGTTTGGCCAATGGCTTATCAATTTTGTTGGTCTTTTCAAAGAATCAGCTTTTGGTCTTGTTAACTCTTTCAGTTGTTTTTCTATTCTCTATTTCATTTAATTCTGCTCTAATTCTTATTATTTCCTTTCTTCTGGCACCAGAGTGCTTCTTTTGCTGCTCTCTTTCTACTTGTTCCAGTTTTAGGGTTAATGTTTTGATTATGGCCCTTTTTTCTTTTTGGATGTGTGCATTTATTGCTATAAACTGACCTCTGAGCACTGCTTTTGCTGTGTCCCAAAGGTTCTGGGAGTATGTGTTTTCGTTCTCGTTTGATTCTATGAATTTCTTTATTCCATCCTTAATTTCTTCTATAACCCAGTAGTTTTTGAGTGACGTGTTGTTCAGTTTCCATGTGTTTGATTTTTTTTCCCTTGCTTTTTCTGTTGTTGATTTCTACTTTTTGGCTTTATGGACAGAAAAGATGCTTTGTAATATTTTGGTGCTTTGGATTTTGTTAAGGCTTGCTTTATGGCCTAATATGTGGTCTATTCTGGAGAATTTTCCATGTGCATTGGAAAAGAAAGTATACTTGGCTGCTGTTGGGTGGAGTGTTCGGTATATGTCTAATAGATCAGGTTGGTTGATTGTAGGATTTAGCTCTTCCGTGTCTTTGTTGAGCTTCTTTCTGGATGTTCTGTCCTTCACCGAAAGTGGTGTGTTGAAGTCTCCTACTACTAGTGTGGAGCTGTCTGTCTCTCTTTTTAGTGCTGTTAGTTTGTTTTCTGTATTTTGGAGCCCTGTCATTGGATGCATAAGTATTTATTATAGTTATGTCCTCCCAGTGTATTGACCCTGTAATCATTATATAGTGTCCTTCCTTATCCTTTGTAGTAGATTTTTCTTTAGAGTCTATTTTTTCAGAGATTAATATTGCTACTCCTGCTCTTTTTTGAGTGTTGTTTGCTTGATATATTTTTTTCCATCCTTTAAGTTTTAGTTTGTTTTTGTCATTAAGTCTAAGGTGTGTCTCTTGTAGGCAGCATATAGACGGATCGTGTTTTTTAATCCAGTCTGCCACTCTCTGTCTCTTTATTGGTGCATTTAGTCCATTTACATTCAGCGTAATTATTGATAGGTATGAGTTTAGTGCTGTCATTTTGATGTCTTTCTTTTTGGGTTGTTGACAGTTTCTTTGTTCCACTTAATTTTCTGTGCTGAGTCATATTTCTTAATGTATTTTCTTTTCATCTTTTTCATTGTTGTTGATTTTGTATTTGCTGAGTCTATATTTTTCTAGTTTTTATTTTAACTTATAGGATTGTTAGTTTCCTTTGTGTTTACCTTAGTATTTACCCCTATTTTTCTAAGTTTATACCAGTCTTTTATTTCTTTATATCGCCTTGACTTCCTCTCCTTATGAAAAATCTATGTCTACATTTTTTAAGTCCCTCTTTTTTGTTTTAATGTTGTCGTCTTTTACATATTGACATCTGTTTCCCTATTTTCAGTGTTTTAGCTTTGGTTTATTTTTGTGACTTCCCTATCTGGGTTGATATTTGGTTGTTCTGTCCCGTGTTCTAGTCTTGGGTTGTTGTCTGATGTTATTGATTTTCTAACCAGAGGACTCCCTTGAGTATTTCTTGTGATTTTGGTTTGGTTTTTGCAAATTCCCTAAACTTCTGTTTATCTAGAAATGCCCTAATTTTGCCATAATATTTGTGAGACAGTTTTGCTGGATATATAATTCTTGGCTGGCAGTTTTTTTCCTTCAAGGCTTTATATATGTCATCCCATTGCCTTCTTGCCTGCGTGGTTTCTGCTGAGTAGTCCGAGCTTATTCTTATTGATTCTTTTGTAGATGACTTTTCGTTTCTCCCTAGCTGCTCCTAAAATTCTCTTTATCTTTAGTTTTGGCAAGTTTGATTACAATATGTCTTGGTGACTTTCTTTTGGGATCTACCTTATGTGGGGTTTGATGAGCATTTTAGATAGATATCTTGTCATCTTTCACGATATCAGGGAAGTTTTCTACCAACAAATCTTCAACAATTCTCCCTGTATTTTCTGTTATCCCCGCTGTTCTGGTACTCCAATCACTCGTAGGTTAATCCTCTTGATAGAGTCCCACATTATTCTTGGGGTTTCTTCATTTTTTTAAATCCTTTTACCTGATTTTTCCTCAAATAAGTTAATGTCAAGTGTTTTATCTTCAATCTTACTAATTCTGACTTCCATTGCCTCAGTTCTGCTCCTGTGACTTTTTATTGAGTTTTCTAATTCTGAAATTTTATTGTTAATCTTTTGGATTTCTGATTGCTGTCTCTTTATGGATTCTTGCAGCCTGCTAAATTTGTCATTGTGCTCTTCTCTAATCTTTTTAATTTCCTCTATTGCATGTTCTGTGTTTTGTTTAATTTCCGAAAGAGTTCTGTATATTAATCTTTTGTATTCTGCCTCCAGTAATTCCAAGAAATTTTTCTCCTCTGGAAAATTTCTAGATTCTTTATTTTGGGAGCTTTTGAAGCCATCATGGACTGCCTCTTTATGTGATTTGATATTGACTGTTGTCTCCAAGCCATCAATAAGTTATTATATTTATTTATTTTATGTTTGCTTACTGTGTCATAGCTTCTTGTTTTGTTTTGATATGCCCAAATAGGCTGCTCATGTGAGCTAGTTTGATTATTGGCACCTTTGAAGCTCTAATGTCCTGTCACCACGTGGTTAGATCTGTTACTAGGTATGTGAGCTCAGGAGTCCGCCCATTCCTCCTGTATGGATTCAGCTTAGGTGCCCAAGTAGATAGCCACCAAGTGTGTGGTGCAGGCTCTCACTTACAGTCCTAGACAGGCATGGATGATTGGTGTAGGCACAGGCATCTGGCTACAGCAGGGGGACACACTCTGAGCAAGGCAGGGGGCTGATGGCTGCCCCTGAGTTTCTAGGAGGAAGGCATGTCCCTGTTCCCTAGAGCATGTAGTTGGGTGGGTTTTGCAGCCGGCCTATGAGCACCTTTTGCTGTTGGCTGTAGGGACTAGGGGGCACCTCTTATTCTTGCGCCCTTATCACAGGGGTGTTTTTGATCTGTGTGTTAGGTCAGTCACAAGTACTTATCTCTTACTGCTCGAGGGCTGTTTCTCACTGGTTCTGGGTGGCCAAGTAGACTCTCAGCCGCTGGGTGTCTTCTGGTGGAATACGCCTCCTGAGCACTGCTGCTTGCCTGCCTTGCCGCTCACCCATGAGCTGATCAGGCCTGAAGGGCTCAGGCTCTCTCTGGGTCAGGTCTGGCAACACCTCGCTGCTTCCAAACCGTCTCTCACTCCCCTGCCACTCAGTCTGGTTCCTCAACTTTGCGTTTGATCTTCAGGGCTCCTAGATTGTCATATATAATCGAATCATTTGTTTTTTTGGGTCTTTGTTGTAAGAGGGTCCACTGGAAGCATCTGACTACTCTGCCATCTTGGCCCCCCACCTCATGATCTGTTTCTGAAAATCAGCCAGCGAAAACCCTCTGGATCAAAATGGTCTGATCCACAACTGGTTGATCATGGGGTTGGGGTGGGACCAGGCAGCATTTCGTTCTATTGTTGCCATGAGTAGGGGGCTGACTCATAGGCAGCTAGCAACAATATTGTAGCTGGGGAAACACTGCAAAAACTGTTCACTATGTGGGGTCATTATCTCCCATGGCTGGAGGCCCAGTTCTAGCCAGACTCTCCCCCAGAAGCAAACCCTTGTTAGCAAATTCTCCATGTTATTAGGATGCCTTCTCCCATCAAAGTGGGTAAAGTCCAGAGCAGAACCAGCTTGCTGTACTTATTGTTTATTCAGTCACCTCTGCAGGCCCTGCCTCTGTGTTGAAGATAGTTTGACAGATGGAAAACCAGCAGCAGTCTTAAGACTGGCTGCCAAATGGAACAGAGGAGGGCGTGATCTGATGGGCTGTGACATTGAACCGAAGGCTGTGGACATCTATGCATGCTTTGAAGACAATGAGTGGTGACTCTCCTGAGGAAATAGCAGTATTTTCTAGCACTGAGTGAACTGTGTTGAAGGTTTTGAAAAGGAAGAAGACAGTTCCTGGGCAAGCTACTGCTTCCTGTCATATATTTTGATCACAGTTTAACTTGGATAATAGGAGGGCTTCAGTATAGTTGTGTGACCCTATTGGGCTTCTTACATAGTATGCTTTTCTAACTTCAACTAATCTAACTGTACTGAACATAAGTATTAAGGATGGGTGATTCACTGAGACACATGAACAAGTGGAAGAGTAGTACACAGAGGTACACATGCAGCTGGAAGGGTAATTGACTGAGATGCATTCATAGTTGGAAGGGTAATTTACAAAGACACAAACACAAATGGAAAGGTAATTCACGTCAATATGCACACACAGGTTAAAAAGTGATTCACTGTGCTATAATCACAGGTGAAGGGTGATTCACGGAGACACACATGCTGTAGGAGGAGTGATTCACATAGACACACATGCCAGTGGAAAGGTAATTCACATCAAACCCATACAGGTGAAAAAGTGATTCACTGAGATATAATCACAAGTGGAACGGTGATTCACTGAAATACACTTGCAGGTGGAAGGTAATTCGCAAATACATATGCAGCTGGAAATGTAATTCACTGAGATAATTAATGCAGATCCAAACCCACTGCTGTAGTGTCTATTCTGACTCATAGTGACCCTATAGGAGAGAGTAGAATTGTCCCATAGGGTTTCCAAGTCTGAGAATCTTTACAGGAGCAGACTACCGCATCTTTCTTCTGTGGAGCAGCTGATGGGTTTGAACTGATGACCTTTTGGTTAGCAGCTCAGCACTGTAACCACTGTGCCGCTAGGCCTCCTTACTTATGTAGGTAGAAGGGGGTAATTCACTCTGAAACAGTTTGTGTTTTACTCTAGATGTGCATTTCCCTTCACTTAGCAAACAGGTAGCTAGGCCCTCTGCTCTCCCCTTGCCTCAGAGGAGGGTTGTGTTACAGAGAAGATAGAAGTTGTCCACACTAGAAGGGAGGCTGGCTTTGGTATTCTAGAGGCTCCTTGAGGAGTTTATATTCTGAGAGGGAAAAGCAGCGGGGACCTTTGGGAGGGGTAAGCAGAGATATGAAAGAAGGGAAAGAAAAATTGATTTTCTACAGTTAATAGACTCCAATGGTCAGCTTCTTTAGAGTACCCCAGTGCTGTGGCAGGACTTTGCGGGAGGGTGTGATACATCTAGGGTTCATCCAACCTTGGCAAAGATTCCTAAAGTACATGAAGCAGGCCCCTCTACACAAAAGTCTGGAGAGGCCTCCAGTCTATTAGTTTTCTTTTGAAAATGCAAATCTAAGCATATTTCCCAGCAATAGCTCCCTTCATTACTACGCATCTGTAAGAGATAGAAGGGTATTCCAAGCAGTTGGAATGGCATGTGCAAAACTATGATGTTAATAGCTCAGTGTACTCTGTATCAGTAATTTTCTACATCTTGATTACAGGTTTGTGTTGATGAGCCACCGGAGAGGTGGGTAAGGGCTGCTCTTGGGTGGCCTTGACTGCCATCTGGTGGAATCACTGTGGGCCGGTGATTTTCAAACCTTTTTTAGGAATATATATCGTTTTTCAAATAAAATCTTAGAAACTCAATATACAAAATACATAATAGTGGAGAAGCAGGTTAGGGCTCTCATGCCACACCGTCCCCACATAGCCCCTGAGCCATGAGTCCTCTCTGTGGGACTATGATGATAATGTGGAACCCATTACCTGAAAAGATTTGAGATTTAGAAAGATGGCCACAATGGCATTATGAAGATACAATGAGAGGCAGAAAGGGAGAACTTCAGATTGGGTATAAAGAATCAATGTAGTAAGAAGAGATTTCTGAACATAAACTCTTTATGTAAAACATAACTTCATTTTTCTATGCATTTTAGTTTCTGTTGTGAACATCATTTGATTTGACGCTAGAAATTTATGTCTAGTCAATTCAGGGTCACACTCTCCTCTGATTTGGATCTAATTCCAGAGGCCTTTATATATTTATATATATATGGGAGCCCTGTTGACAGTAGTTAAGAAATATGGCTGCTAACCAAAAGGTCCACAGTTTGAATCCACCAGTCACTCTTTGGAAACACTGTGGGGCAGTTCTACTCTGTCCTACAGGATTGCCATGAGTCAGAATCGACTCAATGGCAACAGGTTTTTTTTTTTTCCTTTTTTTTTTTGGTTTTATGTATATCTAAGGAGTCCTGGTAGTATAGTGGTTAAGTGCTCGGCTGCTAACCAAAAGGTCAACAGTTCAAACCCACCAGCGGCTCTGTGGGAGAAAGATGTGGCAGTCTGCTTCTGTAAAGACTATAGCCTTGGAAACTCCATGAGGCAGTTCTACTCTGTCCTATAGGGTCGCTATGAGTCGGAATTGAGGACAGGATTGGGTTTGGTTTTGGTATTATGTACATAATAAAAAAACCAAACCAAACGCATTGCTGTCTAGTCCATTCCAACTCATAGAACCCTATAGGACAGAGCAGAACTGCCCCATAGGGTTTCCAACCAATGAGCACCTGGTGGATTTGAACTGCCAGCCTTTTGGTTAGCAGCTGAACTCTTAACCACTGCACCACCAGGGTTTCCACATAATAAAAGCCACCACTTAATCAAAGCTTAATTAGATAAAAGGGCAGGAACTTTACACTAAGAAACACTGAGATTTATAAATTTTAACGTACTTAATTATCATAATAACCCATAATTACTGTTATTATCTCCATCTTACAGATAAGGAAACTGAAGCTTACAAATTTGAGTGATTTGCAAGGTCAAACAGCTCTTAAGGGTTAGGGTTAGAGTTTGAACCCAGACAACCTGGCTCCAGTATCTATGTTCTTAACCAGTGCAGCTACAATGTGGAGGTTTTATGGAAAGTGTACCATTTTGTCCTTGGGGATGATCAAGAGGTGGGGAGATGTCTTTCTGGAATCCATTGCCATAGAAATTTTTTTTATTCCATCTGGTTCTTGGACATCATCTATGAAGGTTGCTCTGGATCCTCCAGAGTAATTTATTCTGCTTCACACAACCTACCCTCGGCCAAGAGGAAACTCTGAGGCTGTCTAGGGCTCTATCTACCTAGACCAGTAGTTGTCAACCAGAGGCAGCTTTGCCCCAGGGAACATTTGGCAATGTCTGGAAACGTTTTTTGTTGTCACATTTGGGAGTGGGGAGTTTGCTACTGGCATCTAGTGGGTAGGCCAGGGATGCTGCAAAACATCTTACAGTGCACAAGACTGCCACCCCCCTCCCAGTGAAGAATTATCTCGTGCAAAATGGCAACAGCGCTGAAGTTGAAAAACCAGGACATAGACATGAAGTCATATTTCAGCTATTTCATTTACAAAGTCTTGCTTTCTTCCCAGGGCTCTATCTGGCAAGGAAGGCACAGGTTCTCTTTGTTATTAAATCCCACCAAACCATCTGGGGCTTCTGTTGCCTTTCATCCATTGGACTCAGCCCAGGGCTGGTGAGTAGGCTGGGACCTGGGCCCCATTGTCAGGTACCTGCTTGTGTCTAAACTCTCAGTTCTCACCTTCTGACCCTCTTCCCTTTATCTGCTGTAGTCTGGGTGTAGGGAGTTTTGCTCTTACTCATCTTATTCTCCCAAATCTAGTGTCTATGCCCTGGGCTAGTTTTTCGCTAATTTTTGAAACCCAAACTGCAAGAATTGATTACCTTTTTCTCTGCCTTATGCTATGTCATTCCTTTCCTGGTGGCAGTAAACACAGAAAAGTCAGCTGACTGAAAGAAATTATGCCAAACTGCAAAGGAAAGCCTTTACTTGTCCAGGTTAGCATTTTGCCATCTATTTTCTGAGGGGCACCAGTGTCCCTGGAGATGTTGATAATGTTTTCTACAAAAAGGGGGAATTGCTGCATGTGGCACCCCTCTCTAGGAATTCAAACTCACGTAAGCATTCTTAAAGTCTCAGGAAACTAAACTCTTTAAATTTGTTTATTCCAGGACTTCCCAAAAGTATTTGACCAGAAGACCTTTGTTTTTCATGGAATCCCCAGGAAAGTTTGTACATAATTTTGGAAGTGCTAATCTATGTGATAAATGAGGCTTTCATCAAAACATTGGCAGAGAGAAGAGGACAGGTACTGGAGAAGTTAAAAGGTAGACTCATTAGGACTTGAAGACTAGATGTTGGAGGTAAGGAAGCAAGAGAAATCAATGGGATAATATAGAAACCTCAAAATTGAAGGAACAAAGTCTGTATCATTCCTTATAAATCACAAAGTATTAGACACCAGGGATTTTAAAAAGTATAAGCCACAAATGACAATACTGAATTTATCTCTCTCCTGGATTATTGCAATGACTTTCTAAAAGGTCTCCTAGCTTCTGTTTGCTTCCACTTCTAATCTTAACTCCCTAGTGTCACCAAAGAATCCTTTCTAAATAAAGACCTAATCATGGCATTGCTCTGACCAAAGACGTTTGATGGTTCCCTTTTGCGCATTGACAATCCAAATTCCTGTGCATGGCATTCGAAGTCCCTTGTCAAAATCTTCCTGAATATGGATATAACTTGATGTGGCAAGAAATGAGAGAATCTGATCCAACAAGATCTTACCTTGCACTGCCAGTCGCTACCAGCTTATGTGCCTTCTAGGAGCTCTGTGGGACAGGGCAAGCTGTGCTGGGGGATCTTGCGCTGCTCCTGCCCTGTGAAGGCTTTGGTTCTAATAAGGCTTAGTATCCTATATAAATCTAACTTAATCTAATCTTAGAGTGGAAATGTGTGTGGTCTGATTCTGTCTCTCTAGAACAAGGTTGGATACCTTCCATTTGCCCATCCAGTTCCACTCTGACCCTTGTTCATTCTGTTCTGTGCTCTGGAAGGCTGACCTGTATGGTTGGAATCTACAGAATCCCTTGCCCTCCATCTTATAGCTGGATTTGGTTAGTGGGGAATGCTGGCAGGAGATAGGAGCAAGGAGAAGAGTGAGGTCAGAGTGTTTATTCCCCAGATCTCCCCCTGGAAGGGCACCACAGATGGTCATTGCTACTCTCAAGGAGGTCTCCTTCATAGTCTCTCCTCCTCTCCAGCTTCAGGTAACTGCTTCGTGCTCTATTCTCCTTGGGCCTGGATATGGTAACAGTACCCCAGCTTTAACCCCTGGTTCCTGCAGTATTCTTGTGGTGGTTCCTCTGTACCCTGACTATATGCTTATATATATATAAATCATAAAAATAAAACCTATTGCCATTAAGTCAATTCTGACTCATAGCAACCCTGTAGGATAGAGTAGAACTTCCCCTAGGGTTTTCAAGGCTGTAAATGTTTACAGAAAGCAGACTGTCACATCTTTCTTCCATGGAGCATCTGGTGGGTTTGAACTGCCAATCCTTTCAGTTAGCAGCTGAATGCTTTAACCACTGCACCACCAGGGTTTTGTAGCTTGTTTATAGTTCCCTCAAAAAGTAATCCTCTTCAAACTGTCCCAATTCAAGTGTTATATTTCTTGCCTACTGGGAACCTAAGTGATACAGCTGGCCATTTGATACATTATTTTTGAGTGCTTGGAATCGATAAAGATTTAAGTGATAAAGAACACCCGTTTTTATGTTTTACCTCGTAGTGTTTCAAATGATACCATAAAATTTTAAAATGGAATATCAAATTTAAAAGTAATCTTGATTAAAGGATAGTATTAGTTTCCTGGACAGAAGAGCCGTTTCTTTTGTGATCCATTGACTGGAAAATTTTCTGATTCATTGACTAACAAAAAATCAATGGAGTAGAGCCCTGAATTCGTTTGGATGGTAGGATAGTTTCCATCTACCAGCGGTTCTCTATGGTACATAAAGTCCACTGGCCTAGGTGGGGGAGTTTAATTGGAGTGCAAAGATCCAGGATTTTTTCCATGGCTCAGTGGCTACAGCTTTTGAAGCTGGCCTTTAATGAGTCCCAAATGAAACTTTGAAGGATAAGTAGAAGCCTGACTCCTGCTGACTAGAGCCAAACAGTTCTCTTCTTTGGTCAGATATGATCCTCTTCAGGAGAAGAATCTTCCAGAACCAATCTATGTAGGAATGTCAAGTTTAGATAGGTTTCTTTCTCCATACCGTTTATGATACTATACATTCTTTGAATTAGAAGAGCAGAATATATAACATTGAAGCTGAAAGGGCCATACTTGCAGGGAAAAGCAAAATGCCTTTTTTGTTTTGTTTTGTTTATAATAATAAGTGATATTCATCTCTAAGTCTGTTTATTATTCGTTCATATTATTTTTATTTTAAAGCAAAACATTTTAAAGGTAGTTTTATATAAATTAACTTCATCTCCCATGATTCTAGCCATAAAAAATTTCAAATTACTGATTTATTTTCATTAGTTGTTAAATAGTGCTCAAATGTGACTAGAAATATTGTGAAGCTTCCAGTATTCTCTGCTTAGCTATTTTTTCCTAGTAGATCTAGCCATATAGATATCTATGTATCTATCTATTGATTTATGTCCTGTAAAACTACATGCTTTCCTTTTCTTGAGGCATCTTGTTTGGGGAATAGTAACATAGTAAGCATTTCCTTTGGAGTTGCAGGAGAGAAGGAACCCCATGTATTATAGCAGTGATATTGGGGGGACAGAAAAGGATAATAACAATACTTTCCATGTAATTGGAAGAAAGGTACCCCCATGTTCTGAAGATTTTGATGTGAGTAGTAAAAAGACAAATCTATTGTACAAGCAGAATTTGCTGTACAGTTTTTCTTGTTTTGTATATACTGATGTACCAACATTGTTATAATCAGTAGTTATAATTTGATTAGGAAAGATCCAGGTGATCTGTGGTTGTTTTGAACCTTGTATTGGTATTTGATCACAGAGAGAAATATGTATCATTTTATTCGGAGAGAAGATTAAAAATCAGATACAACTGGAACCTTCCTCTGTATAACTCCTAAACTTCTTCACTGTGGTATTCACAGAGGGAAAAAATTTTTTACCTGGGACTTGAATTGAAAATATTGGAGATTTATATTTTAAGAGAATTAATAAACTGTAATATACTTTGCTTTTACATTTTTCATTCATATTAGCTGTGATTCTGAAGTATTATTAAAGTTGGCAAAATTCTCATTGTAATGCAACACCTCTGAAAATGCACTTTGTCTTTTTAGGTTGTTATAGTCATGATAGAAAGTTAGTGCCTCTCTGAAATAATCTAACCTTGTGTTTATATCTGACTGTGCTGTTCTCAGCGTGCTCAGTTTCAAGCCTTATTTCATAACTGAGACCTTTAAAAGAAGGAAAATAGTCATGATATTTATTATAGTGTCTAAATAATATTGTTAGATTTTTTTTTTATTTGAAAATTCTTTGTTGTGAGGAATGCAAATGTAAGAATATGTAAACTTGAATACCCTCAAAATACCTTTTAGATGAAGCCGTGTATTTGGAGAAAGGAAAACCACCGTGAGTCAGCTGTCTCTTCAGATTCTGCTCTCGATACAGTTACTGACTTGTTTGGTGACCTTGGACACCTTAGTCTTTCTCCATTTCAGTTTTCTCTCTTGACAGCTTCCCTGTTGGAATTTCGTTCTACTAACCTGCTTTGCCTGGATGTACTTGGGGAGAAAGATGCTATATAAATACCAATAAAGAGCAATATCTCTCATCTCAGGAGTGAATTTCAATCTGCAGTGAGAACCCAATTCATTGGTATTTCTTTTGACCTTAGTCGTTGTAAAAATAAAATAAAATTCAAGTACAGTTTAATAAAGTACCCTGGGATAAATGACTGAAAGTTCATTACCATATAAGCATTATATTCAATGTAGATTCTTTTAAATATGAATTTTTGGCTCAGCAAGTTGGCAGCTTGAAAATCCTTGCTTTATTAGTTGGCAAATGATTCTGGGTTTTATCACATTTTATTGTCAATTTCAGGTCTTAGATACCTAGGAATTCAAAATTATATGCTCAACTGACCTTTTAATTAGTTCTCATTCTGTCTTACATGATTTATAGCCTGGCGGCACACATGTAAAAATGATGTATGATTTAATGAAGTGGAAACAGGAATAGGTTCACACTTCTGATTGTTTAATGCTTTCCTCTTGCTGGTGACTGGAGTGCTGGGGGCAAAGAAAGCAGCAATTCCATCCACTCGTTCATTTATCATGACAAGGACAGGAAGTTGCAGTTTGCTATGATTTGCAATTGTTTGCAAATATACTTTTTGTTTCATTAGGAAACACAAAAACATTGATTCAAATATCTTGAAAGAATCTTTTAAAAGAAAGATGAGAGAGGCTATTACCTCAAAATCTCTTAGTTTACATTTTTTACTTTATAGCTCTAAATGCAAATACTGCAGGGAAAGCAATACTTGATTTAATAAGCAAGGTTTTGCAGTGTTTTGGCACCATTCATCCACTGAGTCTGTAGGTGTTCAAGGAATCTGTTAGGCACTGGTTTAGGCATGGGCTATAGCAATGGAAAAGATGACAGGGTCCTCTCATAGGAGGACAGAAAACAAACTGATAAGCTGCATAAACATGATATTTTCTGCATGGTGCTATGTGATGAGTGCTACAAAGAGATTTAAACACATGCTCTGAGAGAGTGTGCTGGGAACAAGGGGCTGAATACGAGGATCTGGAGGCAGAGGTTCCAGGGCCCAGTGAACACAAAGCCCAAGGAGGAATGAGTTTGATAGTCATGAGGACTAGAAAAAAGGAGAGTGGGGAGGAGGAGTAATGCAGAAGGTAGGAGAGGTAGGAATTGAGAACTGAGAAGGGTAGACAGTTCAGGGCCTTGAAGGCCACGGTAAGAAAATGACAGTGTTTCAGCAAGTGCCACATTCCAAAGATGTTTGCCAAGGTTCTCTCTGCTCCTGTCCCTACAGCACTCTGCAGAAACTGGCCTATGTGTTTAATTTATATAGAGAATATGAGTTTCCATCATTCATCTGTCAGTTTGTTGTACCGTGGTGACTTGTGTGTTGCTATAATGCTGGAAGCTATGCCACTGGTATCTCCATATCAGCAGGGTCACCCATGGTGGACAGGTTTCAGTGGAAACTAAGGCAGACTAGGAGGAAAGGCCTGGTAATCTACTTCTGAAAATTAGCCAATGAAAACCCTACGAATCACAACAGAATATTGTTCAGTGTAGTGCTAGAAGATGAGCTCACTAGGTTGGAAGGCACTTAAAATGCACAGTGGCTGCAACAATGGACTCAAGCGTGTCAATGATCATGAAGATGACACAGAACCAGGCAGTGCTTCATTCTTTTGTACATAGGGTTGCCGTGAGTCAGAGCTGATTCGATGGCAACTAACAACAACTTATGAGTTTAGTCCATATAATATGGAGTACACCTTTTCCTCACTTACCGGCTATCTCATTATCTGACATTTCACATTTATGACAATAGTAAAAGATCTACTATCTGACTATTTTGCTTATTAACGACGTACGTGACAGTAATGGATCCCGAGGTATGCGGCGAGAGTAACCCTGGCTTTGATGGTTAGGGTTATGTTGTTTAAATTGGCTGGGCCATGATTCTCAGTGCTTTGGAAGTTATGTAATGATGTAGTCATCCTTCATTTTTGCATAATGCTGAGTTCACGTAATGACCTGATCTATGGAACCTAACCATGTTGGTAAGTGAGGAGAAAGTGTATAGCGTTTCAGCACCAAAAGATAGGCAGGAGCGTCCCATCACTTCCAGGGTTTCCACCCTACCCCCTCCTTTTTTTAATATCAAAGTTACAAATACTTGGAAAAGTTGCATAAACACCTCATGTGGGTTCACCAATTGGTAAGAATTTGCCACCTTTGCTTTATCTCTCTTCTCTCTATACACATTTGAATTTTGTTTTGTTTCTTTTTTTTTTTTTTTGTTAAAGTATGTCAAAGTTAGTTACAGACATCATGACATTTCACCCTTAAATATTTTAATATGTATCTGATCACATCCAGGAAATTTAACAGTTCTATACTTTTATCTATAATTCAGCCTATATTTAAATTTCCCAAATTGTCCCAATAATGTCCTTTATAGCTGGGTTATTATTATTATTTTTAATTATCATGTTTCTTTTTTCTCCCTTAATTCAGAACATTTTCCTGTTTGTCTTTGTCTCTTATGATATTGATATTTTTGAAGTGTGCAAGCTTGTTGCTCAGGAGAATGTCTCTCAGTTTGGATTTGTCTGTGTTTCCTCATGATTAGATTTAGTTACATATATTTGGTGGGAATGTTCCATAGGTGATGTTGTGTCCTTCATAGTACGTAAGATCAGGTGGCTCATGCTGGTTTGTCCTAACGGTGATAATATTAAGCTCGATCACTTGGTAAAGGTGAGTCTGCCGCATTTCCCCATCGTAAAGGTATCTTTTTCCCTTTGTAATCAATAAATAATCTATGGGGAGATACTTTAAGACTCTGTGAATATCTTGTTTCCTAATAGCCTTTCACCCAATTATATTAGCTTCCACAAATGCATCTTTCCAGAATCAGATATTACTATGGTGGTTGGAAAATGATGACTTTCTGTTTCTATTGTTCCTTCTACACTCATTGGTTGGCTTACTTTGATTAAAAAAACACCTTTCTTCCTCTTCTCTACCTTTTAAAATATCAATATAAACTCAAGAGTTTAAAAAAAAAATCATTTTGTTATAATCCATTCCTGTCTCTTATTTTGATGCTTAAATTGTTCCAGATTTGACTAGTAAGAGCCCTGTCAAGCTGGCTCCTATGTCCTTTAACATTTCCAATTTCAAGCCAGGTTTTGAGTGCTTCCTTTTTTTCTGGCACAGAAAGAGGGTTCAGGCTCATTTTGTACTTTTCCTGCCCCAGGCAGGAATCATGATTTCTCCAAGGAATCCTGATTTTTTTTTTTTTTTTAAATGAGCAATGGTACATAAAAACTAAGCTCTGGAAGATAGGTGTGTTTGAGTACTGGGGTATAACTGCCTCCAGAATGGGGGTATCATTGTTTCTAGAACTGTTCAGGGGACAGAGCTGGTGAATATATAAACACACACATGCAAAATCATGAATTCTTACTGGTACCTCTAATTCTAATCCAACACCACACCATTCTTTTTCTTCTTTCTCCATTCCATAGCTGGGTCTCCCTTCTCCTATGGAGAGAACTGTTTCTTAATAACATCAGTGTGTTAATATTTACTTATTTGTGGCTATAATAAAACTAAAAAATCCAAACCAGTGGTCATCAAGTTGATTCCAACTCATGGTGACCCCTATATATTGCAGAGTAGAACTGCAGAACTGCTTTCCACAGGGTTTCTTTTATGGCTGTGACCTTCAGAAGCAGGTTAGCAGTCCTTTCTTCGAAGGCACCTCTGGGTGGGTTCAAAACACCAATCTTTTGGTTAGTAGCTGAGCATTTAACTGTTTGTACCACCCAGAGACTCCTTGTGGCTATAATACTCCCCTTACCCCCACATTTTGGAATTGTTACACCAATACCAGTATCAACAACAAACTCATTAAGTAAAGTTCAGTATCTCTTTGTAGTTATTTTTGTCTTTAGAATATATTTCACTGAGGATGTAAAGTCATATACTATGTTCAAGAATTACCTGCATACGTTTTGTGTTTTCCTCTGTATGGTTATGTTATCTATCTGATATATGATTAGGTTCATTTGTTTCTGTTTGAATTCAACTTTAGTTTTTCCCCCAACATTTTAAACTTAAATTTAACTTTTTAATATATAAAACATTAAAACATTTAAAAACACAATTAGTCATATTTAACTTTAAGCTCTAACAAGATGACACTGTGTATGTACTAACCATTAGTGAATAGGACAGCTTTATCACAATTTGCAAAATGGGCATCAGTACACTTGTAGAACTGTAAAGGATTATGCAAATAGTAAATTATTGCTTTTTTGATCTTAGAATTAATACTTTCCCTCTTGATTGTTAATCCTTTAAATTCATATTTGAAAGTTTATACTATTTTTTAGTAAGATACTGTATGTTTTCATTTTTTTTTTTTTTTTAGGTATACATCATCTATAGGGCAGTGTTTCTTGTGCATACCACATCTTATTTATGAGATCTGAAACAATGTGGAAGAAAAATAAAAAGACATTTTTATCTATATAATTTTCCAGTATATTCTTGTGAAATAGTCAAAAGATGAGCACATTTCGAGAAAAGACTGAAAACTGAAAAACAGTTAAATAATCAGCTGTGTCCAAATACATTAAAACTACACAATTGTTTGAATAATCATTCAGTAATCAAACTGAATATTTTGAGTTTATTTTTCCTTTTTCTCTGGATGCTTTGTTTCTATGTAAGGACTAAATAAACACTTTCTATATCCAAGGTTGTGTACCTAGAGAAATGTAAAATACTGGGTTTTGGTAGACTTTTGAGACAAGTGAATCTCCATAAGCTATAAAATAACATTGAAAAAATTTGATATAACATAGTTATTTTTGGCCAAAATCAGATAAATTTTAAATGAATAAAATGTTTCTTTTTAAATTGTGCTTTAGGTGAAAGTTTACAGAGCAAATCAGTTTCTCCTTAAACAGTTAATACACAAATTGTTTTGTGACATTGGTTGCCAATCCCGTAATGTATCAACACTCTCCCCTTCTCCACCCCAGGTTCCCTGTTTTCATTCATCCAGTTTTCCTGTCCCTTCCTGTCTTCTCGTCTTTGCTTTTGAGCTAGAATATAATGTTTTTTGTTGAAGGTAATGTCAGCAAAATAATTGTAACAAAAATTAATTGTATACCGAGTAGTTATTTCTTGAATATTTGTCTAAGCATATCTTACTTTAATTCATAGTTGCTTTGATTATTATTGTGGAATTTGTTGATTATTTGAAGTATACACTTGGCAATTTTGGCTGCTAATTTAAATTGTTAGCCTGAAGGCATGGGTAGCCTGGTATTTTGCAGAGTGGCCAGGCAGTTTGGATTAGCAATCTTTCAGAAGTGTGCGGTGGGTTGCTAGTTGTCTGGTTTTGTGTTTCTGATTTGGTGGGCTAAGGTGAGGTAGATATTAAAGGCATAGTACCCTAGATAGAGGAGTAGTGTACCCTTTCTTTCCCCAAACCAAGTCAATTAAAAAAAAAAAAAAGCCACAACACTTCCTCTTAATTATCCAAATTCCACTTTTAAAAGATCAATGTATAGTAACATTTTTAAATGTAAGTACTAACATTAGAAAGGTTAAACTCGTATCGGTCATTTATACTGTAGTCTGATTCATTTTAATCTGATGCTTTCCTTCTAATCCCTAGCTGCAGTGAGACTGCATTTTTAAAGGAAGAGGTGAATATTTTGTAGCACATAGGGAATTTCAAGGAACATCCTGGGATGGATGCCCAGAGTGGTGGGAGGAAGGAGTAGGCAGTAGGAGAGGGCGTTAGTAGGAGAAGGAAGATTCCTTTTTAAGTATAGCAGAAGACTAGACATTTCCTGTTTTTTCAGCTTTGCGTAGGGCTCTGGTAATCCTTAATGACCTGAGATGATAACTGAATTCATTTTCCTAACACTAACACAGTTTAATTAGTCTGACTGTTCTGATACCCTGAGCTGTGTCTAGGGAAGGAGGCTGTGCAGCAGACCCCAAGCTCACAGCTGCCAGGTTACACAAAGGCAGTCTGGCCTAAATTGAAACCAGACTTCACACCCTATCGAAGTTTGTTCATGCCTTACACCTGAATTCTTTCGGTTACGAGAATTAATAATCCTCAAGATCCCAAATGCACAAATCAGTGATCTGGAAGATACTTTGAGATAATCTCAACCAATCTCTTTATGCGTTAATAAATCAAGGTCTCAAGAGACAGAGGTGCTTGACACGCGAGTGGCAGAATTTGGGCCACAACTCTGGTCTCTTCACTCCACATTCAGGGCTTATCTTTTTACCCACATCCCATTTGTTACGATTAAATGAATCTCCCTTTTTTCTCTTAGAAGGAGTCTTTGAACAATCTTCTGGGCCATGAGAGCATAGGTATCTATTTGCAAGGAAGTTTACTTCTGGAAAATAAGAGATTATTTTCATTTCATGCTAGTATATGTAGGTCACAAGATAGGTTTTTGTTTTTAAACATAATTTAGATGATAAGTCCATTTTTACCTATTTTTTTTTCAAGTTTCTCATAAGTTTTGAATCCCTAGGGAATGTTCATACAGTTTTGCTGGGCCTTCACTTTGGCTGTGGAATGAGGTGGTTAAGAGTGCGTTGTTGTTGTTGTTAGATGCTGTCTAGTCGGTTTCAACTCATAGTGACCCCATGTGATACAGTAGAACTTCCCCATAGGGTTTTCTAGGCTGTAATCTTTACGAAAGCAGATCACCAGGTCTTTCTTCCCTGGAGCTTCATAAAAACAAAACAAAACAAAACAAAACAAAACAAACAAACAAAAAACAAAACCATTGCCCTCGAGTCTATTCTGATTCATAGCGACCATATAGGACAGAGTAGAACTGGGTTTTTTACTATCTTCTGATATTGTTAGTTCCCTACTCATGTGTGTCAGAGTAGAACTGTGCTCCATAGGGTTTTCAATGGCTGATTTTTCAGAAGTAGATCACCGGCCTTTCTTTCTAGGTTCCTGTGGGTGAACTCAAACCACCAACCTTCTGGTTAGCAGCCCAGCACTTAACCATTTGTACCACCCAGGGACTCCTTAGCGTCTTTTAGCCTTTTAAAAAGAGATCTTTTGCAGCAGATTAGCCCAATCGTTATGCTTGGTAGAGTAGAGGGTCAGCAAAAAAGAGGAACACCCTCAATAAGATGGATTGACACAGTGGCTGCAACAGTGGGCTCAAGCGTAACAACGACTGTGAGGATGATACAGGACCGGGCAGTTCTGTTGTACACAGGGTCGCTATGAGTCAGAACCAACTTGACGGCACCTAACAACAACAACAAGGTTATTGTGATGATTAAATTAGATAACACGTAGGATTTATAGCACAGTGCACATTAATTGTTATCTCTATCATCTCTCTCTCTCTCTATATATATGTATATATCTCATCAATATCACCATCGTTATTATTACTGACCTTGCCTGGAAAAAGTAGCTTGTATAGACTGGGTACCTTAATTTCAAGGTTCAAGTACAACTTCTGTATTTTCCATTTTATAATATTTTAGTATATTTCATTTTCCTGAAAATAAAAATCAGTTCATTTAATTTTTTACTGTAGTATGTGAATAAAGTTATTCTTAAAGACATTTATAAGAATGTATTTTAATCACTGAAGATGTGGCAGAATATTTAATTCTTTTTCAGTGAACAAGATCGCCTCAGGAACATGGAATTGTTTATCAGTGTAGAAGTTTGGGATTTGGTCTTTTATTATATTTTAGGATGATTTGGGAAGGCTGTCAAATGGTGTATATGATTTAGGGATGGTTGTATTTCTTAACGAAAACCTAGTCACTGACTAGTGTTTTGTATAACTCTTATTCAAGCAGTTATGTCTTTTATAACTTTTTTTTTTTTTTTTTTTTAATCCATTCCATCATTTGAGTTACTGGTTTAGGGGATTGCTGAGATGCTTGGCTTTCTTTTTTTTGATCCCTGTTCTTGGCTAACAGGCCTTAACATCTGTTGACATTATTGATCCTAAGAATAAAAACGTGAGCTGATCTCTGGGAAGTTTTCCAGGCACAGAGCCCAGGCAATCCATAAAACCCATATATCTCAAACCATGGGAGTCTTGTGAAATATTTTCAGAAATACAGTTGCTAGTGTTTTGGTTATGTAGGTCTGTTTAAAGGAAAGGTTTTAAAGTTCTTCTTAAAGTGATTTGTATTTTTCAATCTCTCAAATTTTGTGAAAATCAGAAGCCTGTTTCTTTTACAAACATTTCCTTTTATACTCTCTTGGTAATTCTTTTTAGGTGTAATGTAGCCACTTACAGTATGGTGGTTTGCTTACTGTTGAACCAAATAATCTAAAAGATAAAATTGAAGAAAGGACTTACTCTTTTTAAACTTGCCCTTAATCAAGCTGCGAAGCAGAAATGGATTCATGTTGAACTTTTAATAAGGATTTTCCAAAAAATGATCATTATCCCTAAACAATGCATGTGAGTTATATGATGGGTCATGGTGAAAGAATTAATAAGCAATTTAACAATCAGTGTCAAATTTTGGTCTAGCTGTTCTGGGATTGTTTGTGGGATGCATTTTGATCTCTTATGATCTTTTGTGGTTTCCCACATATCCCTGTCTTATATTTGCCCTCTGTTTGAAAGTATTACACATTAAAACAAACAAACAAAAAGGCAGATCCAGCAGTTCCACAGACATGTGCACCTGTGTACCCAAAACACAGGGTATTCATAGCTGCACCATGGTAATCGTCCCAACTGGGAAGAACTCTAATATCAGTCTATAGTAGACCAGATAAATCCTTTGTAATGTATCCATATAATAGAATAATATAGAGCAATGAAAACGAATGATTTACAGCTACACACAAAAATATGGAGCAAACTCACAAATGAATAAATGTTACATAATTCCATTTATAAAATCAGTTTCTGCAGAGTCGTTTCTGACTCATGGTCGACACCAGGTGTGTCAGAATAGAACTGTGCTCCATAGGGTTTTCAGGGGCTGATTTTTTGGAAGTAGGTCACCAGGCCTTTCTTCTAAGGTGCCTCTGGGTAGACTTGAACCTCCAATCTTTTGGTTAGCAGCTGAGCATGGTAACCGTTTGCACCACCCAGGGACTTCAATTCCATTTATAGGAAGTTTAAAACTAGGCAACTCTAATCCATGGTATTAGAAGTCAAGATTGTGGTTACCTTAATGATTAGAAGATGATATGGGGGTGAGAGGAAAGGGCTTCTGGATTTTTGTAGTAGTCCATTTCTTGATCTTTATGCTAGTTATGTGGGATATGTTCACTTTGTAACAATTCATATACTGTATGCCTGTGATTTTGCTTGTATATGTGTATGTCATATTTTAATAAAATGTTACCACAAAAAAAGGCAATGTTTACATTAACTGTGGCCCCAGTGAAGGCAGCATTTAATAGGTAGCACTTAATAATAGGGTATTAGGAAATGTGGGGCAGTTCTGATTTTAACATGCATGAATTAGTTTATTTCTTAAAAGAATAATATTATTTAAATAAAGTGAATTATTTTTACATTTGAAAAATATATTTTTCAAATAAATTCTTCTTTATATTTACAAAAATATAAATGTGAAACACTAATTTCCCACTGCTGGAAATGTATCATCATTTCCTTAAAATGGTAAAAGTGTTGTTATGAAATCAGTTATCAAATAATTTGAACGATGCAAGAGAGATCCCTCTTTAGAAGCTCTCAATGACTTACCCATTGCCTACAGGATAGCATTGTAATCTTGGGGGAAGCAAATAAGGACAGAGCCCTGGTGGCACAGTAGTTAAGAGCTTGGCTGCTAAACAAAAGGTCAGCAGTTTGAATCTACCAGCCGGTCCTTGGAAACCTTATGGGGCAGTTCTACTCTGCCCTATAGGATCCCTATGGGTTGGAATTGACTCGATAGCAACAGGCTTGTTTTTTTGGTGATTTGGACTCACCCCATGTATCTATTCATCTCTTCCTCCCTACCCTTACCCCCCCATCACACTGTCTCCAAAGTACCCAGCTGCTTGCAATTCCTAGAACACCTACAAGTCTTTGTTCTGGTTGTTCCTTGTGCCTTCCTTCTCCCCCGTACCCCAATCATATTGATGTGTGTTTGGCTGCTGTATCCCTATTGCTTAACACAATGTCTGGTGCATGGTAGGCTGTTACTAAACTGAAGGCAGCTTGAAGAATTCATCAGTGGCTTATAATGTACTATATCCTTTTATCTTTTTAATCTCCTTAAGTAATTTATTTTTTTGTTTTTGTCTTCTCTTAAGTTTTAAGGTTATTAAGTGTAGGGCAAGTTTCTAATTCATCTTTTGTTTACTGTATTACTTAGGGCTTGGTAAGAACTTAGTAAGTTTGAATGAATGAAAGATTTGAATATTTTTAATTGATACAAAACCAGAAGTCAACTAAATTTGTCTCTTATGTATGCCTTATACATTTTTAGCTTCAAATTTACTTTTATTATTACATTATTTATAATTGTGGTGTTGGCGAAAAATATTGAATATACCATAGACTGCCAAAAGAACAAACAAATCTGTCTTGGAAGAAGTACCACCACAATGCTCCTTAGAAGCAAGGATGATGAGACTACATCTCACATTCTTTGGACGTATTATCAGGAGGGATCAGTCCCTAGAGAAGGACATCATACTTGGTAGAGGGTCAGCAAAAAAGAGGAAGACTCTCAACAAGACAGACTGACACAGTGGCTGCGACAATGGGCTCAAGCATAACAACTATTGTGAGGATGGTACAGGACCAGGCAGTGTTTTGTTCTGTTGTACATAGGGTCACTAGGAGTTGGAACTGACTCGATGGCACCTAACAACATTACACTATTTATAGGTACAAAAGCAGTTGATATTTATTTTTAGTATATAGTTTGTGGGTAAGTCCCGGGCAGTGAGAGAAATCCAGGCAGTTATTTTATTCTGGATAATTTACGAAGCAGATTTAAAAAGCAAAAACCAAAAAACCTACCGGTTCCTTTTAAGGGCTGATTCCGTTGTGTGTATTTTGGAAGAATATGTTGCTATTGGCCCCTACTTTAGGGAGGGTGCCGCCTACTGAAAAGGCACCTCAGGAATATTTTGCTTTTCAGTAGACTTATCAGTAGAACTCTTTGCTTCATAAAGATGGATGGAGCTGCGGAAAGTGATGTCTAAGTATTCTAAAAGGAATGAAATTCATAAAGTTAGAATTGAAATTTGTCTTTTTGTTGTTGTTAATAAGCCTGCCTTCCACCTCCACCCCTGAAGAAAACTCATGAGCGCATCAAAGCTCTCGTTAGTTTTGTTTCTGTTTTATTTGGGGCTTTATAGAATTGTATTAAGAAGCAGAGCATCATTAGTCTTTTTTGGAAATATTCTTTTCCTTTCTAATACATTTAGAAAAATTTCTTCCTTATTCATTTAAACGCTGAACTCATTCCTGTTTGACGATTACAAAGTCCAAACACGGTTGTGATGGTGGTAGCTAGATTTTGGAGCTGTTTTTCATATTTCAAATACTTCTTTGTGTATCTGTTTTCTTCCAATTTTAGACTCTGATTTCCTCGTCATATGATAGCTCATGGAGAGGACCCCCAACATTTAGTCTCCCTAAAGCCTGCAGAGCTGAGGGAGGAGATAGCATCAGAATACTGACAAAGAAATCTAGGAGGTTGGGATTAAGGGGATGGTGGGGCACTACTGAGGTGCTGAAAGAGAAGAAAGCTGGGGCTTGCAGATGGTGAGAGCCACGACTGAAAGAGGAGAGTGGTGTTGCCATCACCTGGTACCTCACCCCCAACCCTTCCTTGAGAATTCCACTTAATCACAGAGGCTCATGGTGAAGCAAGACTTGGCAACAGTGTAATAAAGTGGCAAAAGGCAGAATGGTTAAATGAATCACCTTTTGGCAGCTTCTGCTTTAAAACATCATTGCTGCTTAGCTGATAAAGTATAGGTGGAGTTCACTAGTCTGAGGTTCAAGATGAACTCTCAAATAATTTATAAAGAGGAAATGAGAGGCTTTTTAAGCTTGCTTTTGTTCTTCCAGAATAGTGTGTGTGTGTGGGGGGGGGGTGGCGGGTAGTTTATTTTGTTAATCTGTATTCTTCAGAAAGAAAGGAATTGTTTTTGCAGTAACCCATTTTAGGTTATCAGAAAAAAAAAGTATTTTAACTACATCCTAAAACCACCAAATAGTTATTTTTAAACTAAATTTAGACTGAGTGAACTCAAGATTTTATTTCTGTCACTTAAAAATTAGGAAACAAAATCAAATAAACAGAAAATAATGAATAGTCATCGGGGACTGGACTGGCTTTGCTTTTGTAAATGGGGGATTAGGATTTGTCTGTACTATAAAGGACACACAGCATTTAGATTAGACATAATCTGATTGTATTGCAATACAAAGGCCATTCAAGTCAGCTCAGTGTCCAGGGTCTGTAAACACCATATGACCCCTGATTGGTCCAGGGAAGAGTATTAACAGAAAGGTAATGATGAGTTTTAATCCAAATCCCTAAAGCATAACAGCTGTGGCTTCAAATGAGTTTTCTTTTAGATATTAGAAACTGATGCCTTTTCTTACAACATAAATTGCACTATTTTTTTCTTTACTCATAGGAAGACTATGCCTGTTTAACTTTTATTTGATTAGGTGGCTTTCTTGTCTCAAGTTTCTTTTAGAATATAATTTAGATGCTGTCAACATGCTTGAATATTTATTTAAAATTAGAATGACCATATCATTTATTGTTCAAAGCAATACTGTCTTGAGAGTGAAAGTGTTATTAGTAGTTACCCAAGGATGAAAGGTATAAACCAAGGATCTCCTGGGTAAACCATCATGTATGGCCACCTGTTTAAAAGCAGTATTTTTATCCTTAATATAAAATTATAAAATCATATTTTAAATATTAGAGAACCAAATACTTTTCAAAAAAATAATATGTATAATGTCTGATGCTTCAGAAATGAAACAAATAAACATGATGACTTGTGGTCAATATGAGTTTTTAAAATGCTGTTTGTTTAAATGTGATTTGTTTCTTTCTCATCTTGTGATTCCTAAATGTATTGAGTTGCTATACACCAAACCAAACCATACCAAACTCATTGCTGTCAAGTCGATTCTGACTCATAGTGACCCTATGGGACAGAGTAGAACTGTCTCATAGGGTTTCCAGTGAGTGGCTGGTGGATTCAGACTGTGGACCTTTTGGTTAGCAGCCAAGCTCTTAACACTGTGCCACCAGGGCTCCCCTGAGTTAGTAGAGCAAGCATTTCTTTAGCATTTATTCTCTGTATGTTTGTATTTTACTAATATTATTCACAATGAACCTACTTTATAGAGAATGTTCTACTGTTCCATGTGGGATATCATAAGGAATAGAAACTACAGAAGATTTACACCAGATAAATGTCAAGGCTTTAGTTTTGTGATCAATGCTTACTTGTTGGCTCCCAAATATCCCTTCTCTCTTCCAAATCCAGTGGCTCAAGTTTCCTGAGTGTGCAGTGTAGGTAAGAAAGATCTCTCCTTTAGCTCCAAAAGAGTCTTGATAGATGTAAGCAAATCAGTGTTTCCCATCCTCGTAGCCACAGTGATTTTTTTCCATGATGGTCACATGTACCACTGAGCTATTTACTGGCATTTTAATTGAGCTACTGGGGAAACTCTGATTTTCCTACTGAGAGTAAACAAAGTTTGTAGCCTTAGGAGGTACTGTGAACTATCTGAAGACCACCAAAAAGCCTTGGGATAAAGACAACACCTAGGATCAGAGGGCTGGTATGAAGGTAGTCTTGGTAACACTGCTGATCTGCTGAATCAAACCAAACCCTGTCACTGGGGTTTTTGGTTACATGAATCAAGAAATTTGTTTTATTGCTCAAGCTTTTTGAGTTGGACTTTCAGTTACCGGTGACCAAAGACTTCCTAACTAGTACAGGATTAAAAATAATTGCAAAACATTTGATTTGCAAATATTTGGAAACCATTATTTGATTTTGAGAAGAAGAATGGCATACTATTTCCATGATGGATAACTAGGAAGGCCTTATAGATGGGATGTTGGACTGGTGAGGTAGAGACTGGCTGAACTGCAAAATCCAGAAACTATGTAAGCTCAGGATGCTTCTATACAAAGAGAAACAGTGGGAACAAAGAGAAAAAAGTGGTACGGAAAATGTTACAGAGACTCTTGATGTTGAAACAAGTGTTGACAAAAAAAGCTAAGGAGGAGTTAAAAATGAGCTCAGCTTGGTGGCCTTGGGTAGCCTGGAAAAGATAGCTGGATATGAAATTAAATGTGTCTACTAATAGCAAGCGTCTTCATCTTTTTATCTGTAATTAAAATTGACCTGTTTGTGAGACTTGCATGGCAGCTGTGTAATAGAGCATAGCAATTTTATGCAGTATTTTATAGTAACTGAAGAATTTGATTTGTGGGGACAAGATCCAGGCAGAAGAGTGGGTCTCACTCTTGTTACCTCAACTGCTTTATTTCACTGATGGAATCCAGGTTAGTAAATTGGAATATTCCTTCGACTAAGACTGTATACCAGTGCAAAGTTATCTTTTGATTCATTATGAATTTTGAGCTCCTGGATGCTAGACATTTCTATTGCTTTTGTTTTCTTCTTCTTCCTTTAAGTGAGAGAACCCATCTGTAGAGGAAATTTTCCATAACAGGCTGAAACCTACTTTTTTTCTTTTTCCTCACAACCTCTGAGGTTATATAATAACTGAGAACTTTAATATCCCTATAGGCTTTTTTGTTTTCTGCAAATTTTTACAAAAAGCACAGGATTGTATCATGCCTTACGTGTAATGGCTGGCTTAGTCCCATAAGCCTAGAATTATTGTTTTGATATGTTCATTTTTGTGTTCAAGAGACTAATTTTTTAGAATGGGGAAAGATTTCAGTGATTTAATTTTTTAAGGCTTAACGATCTGAGATCTTTGACCATTTACTTAAGGCAGTGATGTCTATGTTCACCCTGTCCTTTCTTTCGACCAGAATGGTATTCACATGCTGGCTTTAATTACAGATTAAAATTCAAAAGTCTAAGAAAGATTTTTTTATTAAGCTCCGGTATGTGGGGATAACATCTGAAGCACAAATGTCCTGTGTGGCTTAGGAGTGGCACTTTCTGTAAGCCCAAGACTCCCCAAAATGTATCACCCAGATCTTGATCGCCCAGGTCTATGTTGCTGCTGCTGCTAATAATTAGGATTATACTGAATCAGACAGAATAGTACCAATTTTCATCATTATTACTTCTATGCTATTTTTGAACTTTAAAGTACTTTACAAATGGAAATTGATTTTACCCGTTATTCTGTTCCCTTTAGTAAAAGCTAGTTTTGAATAAAAGGGGTGTACTAAGCTTCAATAATTTAAGAACTCTAAATTGTGGAGTAACCTCACACTTGGAAAGATATGATAAATAAGAATGCCAGGCAATCTTCTCTGAAGAGGAGGTATAAGAAGCTTGGTAAAGGAGGACAACGCCTGTTAGCCCACCGTTTCCCACTGTCCTACATAACCCACTATGCTTAGCAGACTTTTATTTAACTTATTACCTTAGTATAATACTATGTATTTTAGAAGTCTATTGTGTAAGAAGTTTTCTTTCATGGAAATCAATCATTTTAATTATTGAAATAATGAGAGTTCAGTAGGCTTGTTTGGGGGTGACCATTTTACCCAACAGAGGCACATAATGTGTGCGCTGCTGGTACCTTTCACAAGGAATCTGCAGTATGCAGCAGAACATTGCGGATTTTAAGCATATGTTAACTTTAAGGAACTCTCTTAGCTTTGTCTCTTTGGATACCAAGGAGGCACTTTTTGTTTTTTCAGCCTATTTTTTCATTCTGGTCAGGCTAATGAATTATAAACTATATAATTTCATTAGGATAATAAGAAATAAGAGAATAAGTTTTCCTTGGGGATTTCTGCTTAGCATATATCATTAATCATATTCTGTGAAAACTATAGCCAAGGCTGCATTGGGAATGCTAGTTTATCTGACATGTACCAGAGGAGGAAACAGGTTGTCATTTAGTCTCTCTTGGGTAAAGTGCTTAGTAAAATGGTTAGATAAAGAATGACACCTTAAAATTGCTTCTTTCTTTGATTTCTGCCAAAGGTCTGAAGAATCTCATGTGAGACTGTGAAGTGCTCTCACTAAAAGTTGAAGTCATTTACGAGAGTATTGTTTTTAGCTTCATGTGTGGTTTTGGGGAATAAAATGTAAAAATAACTGAACTGTGACTTAGAGGCTTTACTTATTTTTCTCAGTGAGCCTTTACCCTCTTCCTAATTTTCTGAATGCCCGACTCTTCTTTTGTTGGAGGAAGCCAAATTGTCTAGCAGAACATTTTACACAGTTACATGAGCATTTCTGATATTGATTGCCTTAAAAGAATTTAAATCATGAGGACCTTTTTAACTTGCCCCAAATGACTGTTTCTGATTACTACTTAAAGGAGTGATATGGCTAGATAGAAGAGACCTTGGTGACATAGTGGTTAAAGCACTTGCTGCTAACTGCAAGGTCAGTAGTTCAAATCCACCAGCTGTTCTGCAGGAGAAAGATTTGGCAGTCTGCTTCCATAAAGATTTCAGCCTGGGAAACTCTATAGGGCAGTTTTACTCTGTCCTATAGGGTCACTATGAGTTGGAACTGACTCAATAACAAAGGGTTTTGTTATGGGTATGGCTAGATAGAAAGAAGGGGGAGAAAATGAGCTGTGCTATGACGGTCGGGAGTTTGTGTCCATCACCAGCTACAGCAAAATGCAGGGACTTCCTGTAAAGATCCACAGTCTTTCTTTCACGAGGTACTTTGAATTAGTGAAAAGATGTCATAAGAGAAAATGACCAGAAAGTAAATATTACAACAAATTACTGTATTTTATTTTTAGATAGCTCTTTCATCTCTAGCATGTTATAATTAGAAACATTTTTCTATTTTTTGCCCTTACAAATTCTGCAATGATTTCATCACAGTTAAGATGACAAACAATATCTACTTCCAGACATGATAAGGATAATAAACAGAGTCTTTCCTGAATCATTGTTATATGCTGAAGGTTTATGAGTCACTTTCAGGACAAAAATGAGCATTCTGTTGTGCAGTTTGTGATCATTAAAGTTAGGAATATGCATAAAGCTGTTTCAACATTGGGAAATATGCATTGTATTTTATCTTCAATTATGGACTTATATGTGCCTACATGAGTAAAATTAGTCTTTCCTGAATCTGTAAACTTAGCTATCATGTAAGAATGAAATTGTTGCATTTCTTCATAAAGGTTTGTATTTGAGTCACTGTTATAAGCCTGAACAAATTTCTTGGATGCCTTCATGCATTCTTCATCAGGTATATCCACACTGTTTATGAAGGAAAATCTATTTGAAAGAACTTTGTACAGTTTTGCCCCTCTTTTCATGTAAGATTCAAGTGTGTCAATGATGGTGTAGTATGTGGTTATGTGAAATTGATCTCTGGCAGTCAGTGATACTTCTAGAGCACTTCTGTCATTTACTTGTTCCTTCTGTGACGATGAACTGCTTGATAATCAGTATTTGAGAGTATTTGTTATGTTGTGTTTTCAAAATCTTCTCCTAAATTATGTAAATACTCTGTTAATGATGGTAGAGATCTGTGCATGTCTTTAAGTTTACTTCTGAATCTTGGAGAGCTTGACTCATCCGATGAAAATGCTGTAATATGTTATTCTTCATAACTAACATAAACACGTACTCTAGTGTTTGCATTTTGTTGGTGATGTTTTCAGCTTCTCTTCTCGTATCTCCTTTTTTGTGTATGGCCTTCAGCAGTATTTTCTAAGACATCTAGAATCTGAGCGTACAATTCCAGGATTGCACTTGTTGCTAAGTATGTGCTTCCCAAGGTGTATTAGAAAGACATTTTAATACTCGATCATTGCCTAAATATGTTTTAAGAACTGCCCATTGGTGAGTAGTGAGGGCAAACAATGTGTAGACTAACTGAACAGTAGAAGAAAATCAACTGCTTCTGGACAACAATCTACCACACTATGTGCTACAAGATTAAGTGAATGAGCAGCACAAGATATGAAAATGACATATTCATTGCATTCTAAAATTTTCTGTTGCATACCTTTATAACACCCTGACATATTAGCGGCATTGTCATAGATAGGAGTGGCCTCTGCACCTGGAAAAATGAATTTTGCAAACTTCACATAAATAGTGAAGTACCTGATTTGCAATTCCTTCACCAGTATGTCTTTTTAAGCTAGTAAATGCGGTAAATGGCTTGACAGGTTTTCTATCTGTTGGAGATAACATATTTTAAAACAATACTTAACTGATCTATATGAGAAAGATCAGGAGTGGAAGCTACAGACAAACTGAAATATCGAGCTATACTTATTTTACTGAAAATAGTTGATGAAACTTTAATCACTTAGGTTTATTAATTCTTCACACATTGTTTTAGACGTATACAATGGGTTACCTTTTTTGTGTTATCGTATTCTGAGATGCGATCTGCTAAAAATGGATCATACTCAGCAACAAGTTCAAGTAAACGCCTAAAATTAACATTTTTTGGATACCCAAACCACTTCATTTCTTCCTTGAAAAGATAGTCCATGTTCAGCAATTGTTATCATGACAGCAAAATGGCTTTCCAGTACAGAAGTTTTTCATTAATTTGTGTTTCCAGTTCATGAGTTAAGCCAAAACCATGTCCTTGGTTTAAATATGACAACATACAATCTCTGTGAATCGAACTGTTTTTGTGTTTATCAGTCATATTCGAATTGCACCAATCACTAAATCCATCCATAGTAAATTGAGAATTAAATGATTTAGGACTGAATAGGTTTCAAACATAACAATATACAGAGCTGACTGATGGAGAATACAGTAGCCATTCCCTCTTATAGTTTTCACCATTAGCTTTGCACTCTAGAAATAAATTCTGGCTACAGAACCTTGTTTGTTTATCATCCAGAAATTTTTACATGAAGTTTCAAATGCTCCACTGAGATACTGGCAATCACTTTGTCCTCTTTCAATCTAATAACTTACATCATTAGAAGAAAAAAATATTACACAGAGCAAGATCTGTACTTCAGTTATTTATGGGATCTCCGGATGTGACAATTTCAGATTCTAAAATAGTTTCACTTTCTACACTATTAATTTTTTTTTTTTGCTACAGAAAGGAATGGATGCACAATTTGGAACGATTTATGTTATATTCACATTACTATTAGTAATTTCAGCACTAGCAGTACAACAAGTCGCACCCATTAAACTCAAGTGTTCAATGGAAGAAGTCTCTTCTGATTCATTATATTTTAAAAAGGAAGTTAATTTTGGAATTGTCTTTAGGGATTCACAAGTCTATTTCTTTTTATCTTCTTTAAGCTTTTGTTTTTATACTACACTTAGTTGTTGCCATTTCATTTTACCTGGATATAAAATTATATTACTTTTTAAATTTAGTTTTACCATAGCAAATAAATTTGAATAATTGAAAATAAAATTTATAAAACAAGTAAAATTTACATTTGAATTTGAACATTAATACAAAAATTTATATTTGAAAATTGGTACGTAAAACATGGATTTGAAACGTAATTTTGTTCATCAGGTCTGAGATAAGTCAAAAGAAATCGAACTTACAAGGCAATTGGAAATAATTTCATTCATTTGTTGTACGATGTTTATTGGTGGGCCATTCACAGATCTCCATGAGTATTTTTCATCTTGAAATAATACTTAAAAACTTGCACACTAACTTTCCATTTTTTGATGTTGTGTCTTCACAGTTCATTGGACTACTGCTGATACTCAGTGGGGGCAAGAGCAATTGCAGAGAGTATGATACAAACCAAGGGCATGCTCTATCTGAAGTCTTATTTTTGCTCACTTTGTGCAGGACCAGATGTGTCACAAGTCAAGTGATTATAGTGCCACTATCGTATATTTATGTGGTTGATGGGAGAGAATTGAATGTGAAGTAATACCCAGTTGGTCCAAAATGAAAAGGAAAATATAATTGCTATCGTATACAAAATTTATAAAATAGTATCAGTTTCATTTAGTGCCCTGCCAGTTTCCTTCCACTGTGGTGCTCACTTTTCCTTGTGTCCTGTCTGCTTGGTATCTGTGGGTCTTTGCTTTGGACGACTGGTGCCCCAGTTCTGTTGATGCCTTAAGTATGTGCTTGTCTTGCTTATTGACTAATCCGTCCGGTTACCCATTGTGATGGTTAAGTTTGTGTGTCAACTTGGCTGGGCCATGATTCTCAGTGTTTATATGTGATCACTCCCATGATTGAGTTTGCTGTAAGTAGCCAGTCAGATGAAAGGGAGTTTCCTTGGGGGTGCGGCCTGCATCTGAATATAGGCAGACGTTCTGGCTTTTTGCTCACTCTGGGTTGGGATCCCGCAGCTGCCTGCTGTCATCTCACCTCTGGTTCTTGGGACTTGAGCTGTCAGCTTATCTGCCGAACTTGGGATTTGTCAATCTTCACAGCCTGTGAGTAGAGCCCTGCTCTCTGACTGCTGATCTTGGGTTCACCAGCCCCTGCAGCTATGTGAATCAGGAGAAACTTTGTGGTCTTGCCTGCCGATCTTGGAATTTGTTGGCCTTCATAGCCTGTGAGCGGGAGCCCTGCTATCCGACCTGCTGGTCTTGGGATCACCAGCTTCTGTGGCTGCGTGACTCTGGAGAGGCCTCTACCCTGATCCACTAACTTGGGACGTTGTAGCCTCTATAATCACATGAGCTGTTTCCTTGATATAAATCTCTATATATATTTATACACTTTACTGGTTTTGCTTCTCTAGAGAACCCAGCCTAAGACACCCATGTATGGTACACGCCCTCTCAGTCAGCTCTGGAGGGTGAAGCAGCATGAACCATTCAGTGATGAATTGCAGGAATAAAAATATAGTTATAATCCAGCATATTGTATCAGTACTTTATGGTATTGAGTTTTAAAAATTGAGACACTTATGTACTAACCGATAATGCCAGAAATGAAATTAAAGATCTTTACCAACTTCTGAAGTCTAAAATTGATCAAATGTGCAGTCAACATGCATTGATAATTACTGGTGATGGGAATGTGAAAGTTGGAAACAAGAAGGATCAGTAGTTGGAAAATATGGCCTTGTTGATAGAAACAACACCAGAGATCACCATGATAGAGTTTTGCAAGACCAATGACTTCTTCAATGCAAATACCTCTTTTCAACAACATAAATGGCAACTATACAAGTGGGCCTCACCATATGGAATACATAGGAATCAAATTGACTACATCCGTGGAAAGAGACAATGGAGAAGCTCAATATCATCAGGCAGAACAAGGCCAGGGGTTGACTGTGGAACAGACCATCAACTGCTCATATGCAAGTTCAAGTTGAAGAAAATTAAAACAAGTCTACTAGAGCCAAAGTACAACCTGGAGTATATCTTACCTGAATTTAGAGACCATCTTAAGAACAGATTTGACGCATTGAACACTAATGACTGAAGACCAGATGAGCTGTGGAATGACATCAAGGACATCATAATGTGAATAAAGCAAAGAGATATTAAAGAGACAGGAAAGACAGAAAATACCAAAATGAATATCAGAAGAGACTCTGAAACTTGCTCTTGAATGTGAAGTAGCTAAATCATTTGGTAGAAATGATGAAGTAAAAGAGCTAAACAAGATTTCAAAGGGTGACTCAAGAAGACAAAGTAAAGTATTACAATGAAATGTACTAAGACCTAGAGTTGGAAAACCAAATGGGAAGAACACATTTGGCATTTCTCAAGCTGAAAGAACTGAAGAAAAAATTCAAGCCCGGAGTTGTGATATTGAGGGAGTCTACGAGCAAAATATTGAACGACACAGGAAGCATCAAAAGAAGATGGAAGGAATACAGAGTTACTGTACCAAAAAGAATTGGTCAATGTTCAACCATTTCAGGAGGTAGCGTATAGTCAAGAACCAATGGTACTGAAGGAAGAAGTCAGAGTACACTGAAGGCACTGGCAAAAGACAAGATTCTAGGAATTGATGGAATACCAGTTGAGGTGTTTCAACAAACAGATGCAACGCTGGAAGTGCTCACTTGTCTATGCCAAGAAATTTGGAAGACAGCTACCTGGCCAACCAACTAGAAAAGATCCATATTTATGCCCATTCCAAAGAAAGGTGATCCAACAGAATGTGGAAATTACTGAACAATATCATTACTATCACATCTAAGGAAAATTTTGCTGAAGATAATTCAAAAACAGTTGCAGCACATCAACATGGAACTGCCAGAAATTCAAGCTGGATTCAGAAGAGGATGTGGAATGACGGACATCATGGCTGATGTCAGATGGACCTTGGCTAAAAGCAGAGAATACCAGAAAGATGTTGTCATGGATTGAATTGTGTCCCCCCAAAATATGTGTCAACATGGCTAGGCCATGATTCCCAGTATTGTGTGGTTGTCCTCATTTTGTGATCTGATATAATTTTCCTCTGTGTTGTAAATCCTAACCTATGATGTTAATGAGGCAGATTAGAGGCAGTTACGTTAGTGAGGCAGGACTCAATCTACAGAATTAGGTTGTATCTTGAGTCAATCTCTTTTTTTTTTTTTCCAGATTTTTTTTTTAATTGTACTTCAGGTGAAGGCTTACAGAACAAATAGTTTCTCATGAAACAGTAGTACACATATTGTTTTATGACATTGGTTAACAACCCCCCAACATGTCAACCCGCTAACTTCTCAACCTTTTTTTTTGGTGAAAATACACATAGCCAAAGATACACCATTTCAAAAATTTCTACATGCACAGTTCAGTAACATTGATATGCTCTTCCAATTGTGCTGCTATTCTCACTTGAGATGAAGGCTTACAGAACAAAATAGTTGCTCATTTAACAGTTACTACACATGTTGCCCTATGACAGTGGTTAACAATATCACAACACATCAACAATATCCTTATTCAACCTTGGGCTCCCTATCACCAGCTTCCTTGTTCCCTTCTGCCTTCTGGCCCTTGTCACTGGACTCCTGTACCTCGTTAGTCTCATTTGGTTTTACGGGGATGTCCACTCCCAGGCTGAACAGTGAACCTCGGAGGTAACTTCACCACTGAGCTAAAAGGGTGTCTGGTGGCCATACTCTCGAGGTTTCTCCAGTCTCCTTTAGGCCAGTAAATCTGGTCTTTTTTTTGTGAGTTAGAATTATGCTCTACATCCTTCTCCAGCTCTGTCCAGAACCCTCTGTTGTGATCCTGGTCAGAGCAGTCAGTGGTGGTAGCCGGGCAACATCTAGCTGTACTGGACTCAGTCCGGTGGAGGCCTTGGTAGCTGTGGACAATTAGTCCTTCAGACTAATCTTTTCCTTGTCTCCTGTTCTCTTCATTCTCCCTTACTCCCAAAGGGATGAGACCAGTGGAGTATCTTAGATGGCCGCTTACAGGCTTTTAAGACCCCAGACACTACTCTCCAGGGTAGAATGTAGAGCATTGTCTTTATAAGCTGTGTCATGCCAATTGAGCTAGATGTTCCCCGAGACCATGGTCCCCACAACCCTCCTCCCAGCAATTCAGTCCCTCGGGGAGTTTGGATGTGTCTATGGGGCTTCCATGACCTTTCCTTGTACAGGTTGTGCTAGTTTCACCTGTATTGTGTACTGTCTCACCCTTCACCCAAGATACCACTTATCTATTGCCTATTTAGTATTTCTCCCCCACCCCTCCCATCCCTGGTAACCAACAAAGATTGTTATATTTTGTGTGTGAACTTTTTCATGGGTTTTTACGATAGAGGTCTCATACAATATTTGTCCTTTTGTGATTGACTTCTTTCACTCAGCATAATGTCCTCCAGTTTCATCCATGTTATGAGATGGTTCAGAGATTCATTGTTGTTCTTTCTTATTGCATAGTACTCCATTGTGTGTATGTACCATAGTTTATTTATCCGTTCATCTGTTGATGGGCATCTAGGTTGTTTCCATCGTTTTGCTATTGTGAACAATGCTGCCCTGAACATAGGTGTGCATATGTCTATTCAAGTGACGACTCTTATTTCTCTAGGATATATTCCTAGGAGTGGGATTGCTGGATCGAATGGTGTGTCTATTTCTAGTTTTCTGAGAAAGCGCCATATCATTTTCCAAAATGGTTGTATCATTTTGCATTCCCACCAGCAGTGCATAAGAGTTCCGATCTCCCTGAAGCCCCTCCAACATTTGTTATTTCCAGTGTTTTTGATTTGTGCCAGTAATGCCGGGGTGAGATGGTATCTCATGGTGGTTTTACTTTCATTTTTCTAATGGCTAGTGATCGCGAGCATTTCCTCATGTGTCTGTTGGCTGCTCGAATGTCTTCTTTGGTGAAGTGTTTATTCATTTCCTTTGCCCATTTTTTAATAGGATTATTTGTCTTTTTGTTGTAGAGGTGTTGGATTTTCTTGTAGATTATGGAGATTTAGACCTTTGTCTGACTTGTACTGTCCAAAAATCTTTTCCCAGTCTGTAGGTTCTCTTTTGACTCTTTTGGTGAAGTCTTTTGAAGAGCTTTGGTGTTTGATTTTTAGAAGATCCCAGTTATCTAGCTTATCTATTGGGGTTTGTGCGTTGATGGTTATGGTTTGTATCCTGTTAATGCCGTGTATTAAGGCCTGTAGCGTTGGTCCTATTTTTTCTTCTATGAACTTTATAGTTTTAGGCTTTATATTCAGGTCTTTGATCCATTTTGAAGTAGTTTTTGTATATGGTGTGAGGTATGGGTCCTGTTTCATTTTTTTGCAGATGATTGAGTCAATCTCTTTTGAGATATAAAGGAGAGAGAAGCAAGCAGAGAGAGGGAGATCTCATCCTACCAAGAAAGAAGCACTGGGAGCAGAGTGCATCCTTTGGACCTGGGGTCCCTGTGCTAAGAGGTTCCTAGACCAGGGGAAGATTGATGACAAGGACCTTCCCCCAGATAGAGAAAGCCTTCCTCTGGAGCTGGCACCCTGAATTCAGACTTCTAGCCTCCTAGACTGTGATAGAATAGATTTCTGTTTGTAAAAGCCATCCACTTGGGGTATTTCTGTTATAGCAGCACTAGACAGATGTTTACCCATGTTTTATTAACTATGCAAAGGCATTTGTCTGTGTGGATCACAACAAATTATGGATAACATTGCAAAAATGGAAATTCCAGAACACTTAATTGTGCTCATGAGGAACCTGTACATAGACCAAGAGGCAGTCATTTGAACAGAACAAGGGGACACTGCGTGGTTTAAAATCAGGAAAGGTGTGCATCAGAGTTGTATCCTTTCACCATACTTATTCAATCTGTATGCTAAGCAAATAATCCAAGAAGCTGGACAATATGAAGAAGAACAGGGCGTCAGGATTGGAAGTAGATTGATTAACAACCTTCGATATGCAGATGATACAAGCTTGCTTGTTGAAAGCGGGGAGGACATGAAGCACTTACTGATGAAGATCGAAGACTACAGTCTTCAGTATGGATTACACCTCCACATAAAGAAAACAACTGGAGCATTAAACAACATCATGATAAATGGAGAAAAGATTGCAGTTGTCAAGGATTTCATTTTACTTGGATTGGCAATCAACGCCCATGAAAGCAACAGTCAAGAAATCAAATGATGTGTTGCATTGGGTAAATCTGCTGCAAAACACCTGTTTAAAGTGTTAAAGAGCAAAGATGTCACTTTGAGGACTAATGTGTGCCTGACTCAAGCCATGGTCTTTTCAGTCGCCTAATATCCATGTGAAAGTTAGACAGTGAATAAGGAAGACCGAAGAAGAATTGATACATTTGAATTATGGTGTTGGCGAAGAATATTGAATATACCATAGACTGCCAAAGGAATGAACAAATCTGTCTCGGAAGAAGTGCAGCCAGAATGCTTCTTAGAAGCAAGGGTGGCAAGACTACATCTCATGTACTTTGGACATGTTATTTGGAGGGACCAGTCCCTGGAGAAGGGCATCATGCTTGGTAAAGTAGAGGGTCAGCATAAAGGAGGAAGACCTCAACAAGATGGATTGACACGGTGGCTTCAACAGTGGGCTCAAACATAGCAACATTTGCGAGGATGGCGCGGGATTGGCAGTTTCATTCTGTTGTACCTAAGGTGGGTATGAGTCGAAAGCAACTGAATGGCACCTAACAACCTAACAACAACAAAGAAGCAGAGGAGTCACACGATCTAAGCTATGTTTCTAAAGAGTCACTCTGGCTACTGTGTGGAGAACAGACTGTAGGGGATAAGAGATGGTGGGGAGCACCCTTTGAGGGACCAAGGCAATCTAGGTGAGAGATTATTGTGGTTTGAACTAGAGTAAAAGTAGTCAGAAGTAGCGAGATCCTACTATATTTTCAAAGTAGAGTAAATAGTTATTAGAGGTAGGCAAGAAGAGATAAAAAGACTCTCTATTGATGACTCTAAGGCTTTTAACCTGAATGTCTAGAGGAATGGAGTTTCCATTTGATAAAATGGATTAGTAGTTTAAGGAGTGATGAGTAATTGGGAGTTTGCTTGCGGACAAGTTTGATAAACATCCAAGTAGAGTGTGCTGTTCTATACAAATCTGAATTTCAGGTGAGAGACTTGAGACTGCAAGTGTATGTGTGTGTGTATAATATATAGAGAAGTTGTCAGTTTACAGAAAGTTTTTAAAGCCTAGAGTCTGGATGAGATCACCTTGTGAGCGAATGAATATAGCGGAGACACAAGGACTGAACCTTGGGGCACGCCAACCTTTGCAGATCAGATAGATAAAGGAGGAGCAGCAAAGAAGTCTAAGAAGTGGTGACCAGTGTGGTCGGAGACCATATACCTACCAAGAGAAAGTGGTGTCTTAGAAGAAAATAAATTATAATTTTCAAGAATGAGGGATTCTAAATATGTCACATGCTGATGAAATGTCAAATAACGTGAGGAGTGTGAATTGACCAGTGAATTTGCAAATGTGGAGGATATTAGTAATCTGGTTTAGGGCTTCAGTGTTGTTGAATGAATGAATGAAAGAATTAGTGAATCAGAAATCAAGATATGACATAGATAAGTTAATAAAATTGTTCTCTGGTAAACAAGATAGTGATTACATTTGGTCTCCAAAACTAAATGGTTTCGTGATCTTAATATGTATTTAGGAAAACAGAAATATCGGACTAGTTCTTTTCACAATTTTTAATTAGCTCTCTCTCCCTTTCCTCTTTCATAATCCTATCATTCTTCTTAAATTCCCTAACCACCCTTCACCTACTTCAATCTCAGTGGATGTCCTTGGCTCATGATTGACTTACATAGAAAAAGTGAACATTTGTGAGTTTCATGAATGTTCTATCCTCATTACCTGCTTAAAAATCTGTCTACATTTGCCCCTGTCCCGTAGGTCCTCCTCACAGATATCAAAGGATTGAAAACATGCTTTCTAGGCTAGTATCTCCACCTGTTCTCTTGATGCCCCTTCCCTTCGGGATCCTTATACCCATTGCTGTCAAGTTGATTCCGACTCATAGTGACCTTGTAAGACGGAGTAGAACTGCCCCATAGTGTTTCCAAGGAGCTGGTGGATTTGAACTGTCGACCTTTTGGTTAGTAGCTGAGCTCTTAACCACTGCACCACCAGGGCTCTTCAAGATCCTTGCAGCATCTGTTACTCCCTTTTCTTACTCCCTTGATTGCTTCTTTCAGCTTATAAATATGTTTGCTCATAGCTTTCCCATCTTCAAAAGACAGGTTGTTCTCAAATATGTATTCCTATTTAGTTATATAAAAACAATACAAACATATTGCTAAGTATTTTGGAAATGAAGAATGAAGAAAATAACTGCCCAAAGCCCCACTTCTCAAAGATGATTATTGTATGTGCTCACTTTAAGTTTGTTATATATGTATTTTAACCAAATTGGGATCCAACTATATATAAATTGTTTAAATCTTCCTTTTTATTCACCTAACATTAAACAGTTTTAAAAATGATTATTTTAAATAGCCAGGGTATTCAATACTGTAATTATGTTGTGATTTATATATTCATTATTTTGTTGGATTTTTACCTAGTTTCTATTTTTGATATAAAGAAAACTAGGGTGAATATCTTTGTACCTAAATCTTTTACTACATTTCAGATTATTTTCTAGGCTACAGTCTGAAAGAAATTGCTGAGTCAAAGGATATACACTGTTTATGACTCTTGTTACCTATTGCCAAATTGTTTTTAAAAATGATTCTACTAATTTATGTGTGTATTAGGAAGTGTGAGAGTGCCTCTCCCCTCAGATTTTTTTCAACTTCTAGGTTTTGGTTTTCTTTTTTTAATTTATGAAACAATCTTTGCTATTTTGAAAGGCTTTTAATTGTTCTCTTTTTTCTTAAATTTATATTTCCTTGATTACTAAAAGGATTAATCACTTTTTTATGTTTACATTAGTAATTTGTCCCTCTTCTCTTATAGATTTTTCCCTTGAGTCTATTGCCCATCTTCCATGACCCCACTGGAGTTTCAGTATATTTTAGTGACCTGTATGATTTTTCACATTAATGTTATCAACCGTTTCCCTGTCATGTTTGCTGCAATAATTTTTTCTAATTTGTCGCTTTTTACTCTTATACTTTTAATGATTTAAAAATTTTTGGTAGTCAAATGATCAATTTATAATTAAAACAGCACGATGTTAGTGTCAGAATTGTAAACCCAGAAACAGACCCAAGTATGAACTTGGCATATTTCAAAGTATTTAATTTCAGTGGGAAATGTTAGATTGGTCAATACATCCATTGTGGACAGATGTCTAACTTTTTGGGCAAATATTGTTAAAATTCTGTGTCATATCTCATACCAAAATAGGTTTTAAGTAGAATAAGGACTCAAAAAAAATAATAGAAGTATGTGGAAATGTTTAAGTGGATATTTATATAATCATGAGATAGTGATTATCTTTCTGAGCATGACAATAAAGGTAAAAAATGTCAATATTGAAAAAGGTGACTAATTTGAAAATTACCATATGGCAAAAATTAACAAAGGTAATATAAGATGACAAGCAGGGAAAATTATTTATAAAATATATGAAAACTATTACTATTGTAAACATAGTAGGAGAGGATCTCTTTCAAATTAAAAGAAAAAAAGATGTTTTTCCAAATAGTACATTTATCAAGGAACGTGAAGGGAAAAGAAGAAATAGCAGTGGCCAGAAAAAACATTTGAAAAATCTAACCTCACTAGTTTTCAAAGAAAGTAAAATAAATACATAGAGATAATGTTTGGAAATATATAAATGTGCTTTGCATTTCAGCACTTTCTAGTACATGAGTAACCCTACAGAGCCAGAGTCATCCATTACACCAAGGGGGAATTTGAACTGTTAAAACTAAGAAGAAAAAAAAAAGAAAAGACTTCCAAAATATGCGTTTGAGGCCAAGTAGTTGAAAGAGAATGTTTTTGGTTTTGGTTTTGGTTTGTTTATTTTTTAATTCTAACTATAGTTGTTGGGTGCTGTTAAGTCTGTTCTGACAAAACACTGCCTGGTCCTATACCATCCTCACAATTGTTACACTTGAACCCATTGTTGCAGCCACTGTGTCAGTCCGTCTCATTGAGGGTCTTCCTGTTTTTCACTGACCCTCTCTCTCTGTATATATATGATATACTCTAAAATTTAATGAAAATTTCTCTGGATGGTAAGGAAAATCAACAAACTCTTCTTTCTTTCTTTCTTTTTAAATAATATTTTATAGTTTTTTCGGTGGAGGTTTACATAGCAGTTTAGGTTCCCATTCAAAAATTTCTACACAAATTGTTCAGTAACATTGGTTCCATTCTTTACAATGTGTGAACATTCTCATTATTTCTGTTCTGCTTCCGTTTCCATTAATCTAGTTTCCCAGTCGCCTTATAGTCTCATCTTTGTTTTAAAGTATTATTGATCATTTGCTCTCATATTGATGATTTTTTTAAAGGAGCACAGTACTCACATGCGATAGTCTTTATTTTGTGACCCAATCTGTTATTTAGCTAAAAGATCACCTCAGGTTAGTTTCAGTTTAAGGTTTAAAAGTATCTCAGAGCAGTAGTCTCAGGGAGTCCTCCAGTCTCAACTAGCCCAGTAAGTCTAGTTTGTTTGTTTTTTAAAGAATTTGAGGTTCTGTTCCACATTTTTTTCCCATTCTTTCAGGATCCATCTCTTGTGGCCCTGATCAGAATGGTCGGTAGTGGTAACTGGGTACCATCTAGTTCTTCTGGTCTCAGAGTAGACAAGGCCACAGTTTGTGTAGACTATTAGTCCTGTAGACTAGTTTCTTCTTTCAAAAAGGTTCTTGTTTATTTTTGGTCACATTTTAAGATTTTTTAAATTTCCCATATGTTACTTTCAAATTATATAAATAAATACAGTAAAGATGTTTACTTTTTGGAAAAAAACCTTTTTTTTTTTTTTTTTTTGGTAGGCATTTTTCTCTATGTTTAAAGGCCTTTATCAGGTAAGTAGTGACCATTTTTAAGTTTTTTGTAAAGTCTTTTACCTGGAATTTATTTCCATGTATGATTTGAGGTGAGAATATATTTCTCCCTAAGTAGCCAATTTTCCAAATAGTTGACCAGTTGAAACGACTGGTCCTGAAACAGAACCATTTTATTAGATAATTACTTATTGATTTCTGATGTTCTGCTTTATCAAAGATCGCTAACTTCTATATCCTACTGTCTATTTGAGGACAACTCTGTTGCACTGATCTGGCTGTCTCTTCTTGTGACATTGTCTCATTCTTTTCATTATTGTGGCATTATATTGTGTTTTAATACTGATAGGACAAATCCCCTTATTATTATTATTATTTTTGAACATTCTTACCTATTTGATTTTCCAGAACAGTTTTAGAGTTAGGAGCTTAAAGTTCATTTCTCCATGCCTCTTAATCAATGAATAGGGAAGAAATATCATTTTTTTCCCCTGATAATTCAAGGCCATGATTCTGAATCATCATAAATACTGTAGCGTTTTTGTGAGTTATTCAGATATGATGAATTCTTTGTGTTCCAAGTGGCTATTGATTATTAGGTTTTTCAAAATTTCTGTGACAAATTTGTATTTTCCTCAATATTTTTCTTTACTGGTACTTCCAGATGTTACATCTATGCATTTTCTAAACAAGTTCCTTCTGTTCCTATTCCAGTGTTTTGCAACCTCTGATCTCTAATGGTCTGGGGTATCAGATGATTAAATTTTTAGCATTATATTGTAAAATAAGACTAAATGCTTAAACTCTGTGCTTTGTATTGTAATTTTTCCCAGACCTTTTATGCATATTTCTAGCCTTGGCCATGTTCCATGTAATTCAGATTGCCGGCTTAATAACTCTGGTTAAGTGTGTTAGTATGTTTGCATAGTAGTTTGATCAGGAGACATATGAGTTAGGTAAACAATGAAGACATAGCTTTTATAATGTTATGATATATAAATATATAAAAGATATTATTCATAATAAAATAATATATATTATATATAATGTATTATTAATATATTGTTACAGTATTATATACATAACATATACATTATAATGAGGCAAATTCAATGGTAAGAAATACAAAAGTAGGAAAGACAGTTTTACTGAAATCTTGAGTTCTCTTCATTTGGCAGTTCTTTGCATGTCATACTTCATGATCTATCCTTCCCTATATCTGAATCTTAGAATTTGTAATTAGATCATTGTTTATCCTAGAACTTTGATGGTGGAACATAAATGTGCAGAGTAATGGGCCAGTTAACTCAGACACAAAATGAATTTTTTTGTTTGTTTTGCCCTGATCTTTTTACTTTTTGATATTCTAAAGGCATTAATCATAGCTTGGCAGTTATCAAACCTGATTCAAAATCATTAACCCTGTAATGTTTTCTCTTCTACATGGAAGAGAAATTGCCAACTCTCTACAAAAAGGTGGTAAAAATATTTTATCTTCATATTTTACCTGCTATTATCTGTCCTATGGCATATTTTGTCAGGATAGGACAAACATGTTGCTGATATTTTTGTAAACATTTTGCCACTAATTTTATTTTCCTGTTAGTCATAATCATAATTACTTAACTGTTGTATACTAAATGGTAATGTTATTGCTGTAGTAGAAACAATTTGTTTTGTTAAATCTCTAAAGGGAGGCAGGACCCATGAAAGTCAAGGACCTAGACTTAGAGCAACAGATGCTCCTGTAAAGCAATGTGTTCCTCACAAAAGGAATTCAATGAAGTATATGTAAATTGCCCTTTTTGTCATTTATTTTTGGAATGTTCTGTTATACCACATTTCACTTGTGTTTATATTTTTATTATGAACTACTTTCAATATAGAGACAAGTATAGAAAATAGCTTTCCACCACGCACCTCCCCATCTCCCTAATTCACCCACACACATTCCTTCCTGTTCACAAGACAGTTTTAGCTCAGAATCCAGACAGAGGATAAAGACTCAGTTACCCAGTCTTATTAAATCTTAACATTTTGCTGTATTTGCCTTTGTTATTTTTTTTAAGTTAGCGCTGCATTACTGAGAGAGTTCTATCTGTACAGTTGTATCAGATAGAGTTGTGTACCCTTGCCTCATCCGGTTTCCCTTCCTCTCTGGAGGTAACCATGTCCGTGAATTTATTGTTTATCATCTCCATTCATGTTTATGTACTTTACTACATATGCATAAGGACATATGTATGTCATTCAAACATATATATACTATTTTTCATGTCTTTTAACTATGTAAATAACATCACACTGTATCATTCTTCAACTTTTTTATTGTGTAAATATATATATAACAAAACATTTGTCATTTAAACATAACTTCACATGCACAGTTCAGTGGCATTAATTGTGTCCATCATGCTGTGCAACCATCATCATTTTGCTTTATTATTTGACATTACTGTTTTAAGATTTATCTATTATGAAGCTAGTCGTTCCAATTTATTCATTGCAATTGCTGAATAGTCTCTATTATATGACTATATTAACTATATTTATCTAGTCTCTCACTAATGGATATTTATACATTTTTTAAAAATATTGTGTTTTAGGTGAAAGTTTACGCAGCAGTTTACATTTCCATTTGACAATTTTTGTACAGATTGTTCCATGACATTGGTTAAAATTTTCACAATGTGTCGGTATTCTCATCATTTTTATTCTTTTGTTCTGTTTCCATTGATCTCACTTGCCTTCCTCTCCTTGCCTTCTCATCTTCGCTTTTGGGCAAGTGTTTACCATTTGGTCTCATATAATTGATTATTTAAGGGAGCGCATTACTCATGGGTGTTATGAGTCGATCTATTTGGCTCAAAGGTGACCTCTAGAAGTAGCTTCAGTTCCGAGTTCAAAGGATATCTTAGGGCGATAGTGTCAGGGGTTCTTCTAGTTTCTAACAGTCCAGTAGGTCTGGCCTTTTTTAAGGATTTGTATTTTGTTCTACATTTTTCTTCTGTTCTATCCGGGAGCTTCTGTTTATGCCCCTGGTCAGTACAGTCAGTAGTGGTAGCTGGGCGCCATCTAGTTCTTCTGGTCTCAGGTTAAAACAGGCAGTGATTCATGTGGGCTATTAGTCCTGTGGACTAGTTTCTTCTTTGAGTCTTTGGTTTCTTTCATTCTCTTTTGCTACAGATGAGTAAAGACCAATAGTTTTATCTTAGATGGCTACTCACAAGCTTTTAAGACCCTATTTGTACATTTTTACTATTACAGCTGTGACTGAAATGAGCATTTCTGTGTGTCTTTCCCTGGTACGTATCATCTCCACCATATATACCTGCAACTAAAGCTGCTACATCACAGAGAATGCACATCTTCCATTTTAGTAGATATTAGCAAATGCTCCTGAAAGTGTTTGTACCAGTTTATAAGCCCCGTAGAAGAGTGGAGATTCTCATTACTCCACATCCTCATAGTACTTATTATTGTCAGACGTTTAAATTTTTGTAATTCGGCACATTTATGTTGCGGTTTTTCATTTACCTGATTACTAGTGAGATTGAGCATCTTTTCATATGGCGTATATTTAGAGACAGTCTAACAGTGGTTAAGAGCTGGATGCTGGAGCCAAACAACACGGGCTTGAACCCTGACTCTTCTGGGTGACCTTGGGCCTCTTTGGCAAAATGAGGATAATGATTATACCTGCCTCATAGGGCTGTTCTGAGTTAATCTGTGAGAATATTTTACAATGGTGCCTAACCTTTCACAAACTGCTGCTGTTGTTATGGCTGTTTTTTTTACAAAACCTCACCATAATGTGACTAGTGGGATTCAAAAAATTTAATTATGTAACATGTCAGTTTATGTTATTGAGAGATTAATGGCTTTCATCAACCTGATCCTGAAACACTGAGGTAGAAGACTACTGGAGATTAGGGAGTCCTCCTTCGCCTCCCCATCTCCCTAATTTACCCACACACATTCTTTCCTGTTCAGAAGACATTTTTAGCTTAGGAGCAAGGCAGAGGATAAGGAGCATGTGATATTCTATTTTTCTTTTTAGTTGAGGGGCATATTATCTTGGAGTTTTATTGACTTATGTTATTAGTCATTTGGGTTACCCTTATGTAAATAGCTTGCTTATCATTTTGCACATTTTGTATGAGGTTATTTGCTTTTTTATCGATTAATAGGATTTCATTATATATTTTGGAGACTAATCCTAACAAATTTCTTTTCCCAGCATATGGCTTGTCTTTTAACTTTTTTAATGGTATTTTTTGTTTATACAGACAGAATTGTAAAAATTGTGTAGACAAACTTACCATTTCCTTAAAGGTTCGTGCTTTTAATATCTTAAGAAATTTTTTTTTCTATAAACCAAGCTATTAAATATATTCTCCATTTGCTTCTAAATGTTATGAAGCTTTTACTTTTAACAAGCAAAATTCTCTCTGGAATTTAATTTTGTGTGTGATATGAGAGTTAATTGTTCAAACACTATTTACTAGCTAGTTCCAGGGGCCTCTTTGTCTATCCATGATCTAAAAGAAAATTGTCTCCATTACTAAGTCTTTATAATAGCAGGAGGAGAAAAAAAAAGAAGAGAAGGAAGAGGAGGAGAAGGAGGAAGAGAAGGGCGGAAGCAGCAGCGGCTAACCCCTACATAGGCCTTAATGTATGCCAGGCACCATTCTACATGCATTACATATATTGACTCATTTACTCCTAACTGAGCCCTATGAAGAAGGTAGTCTCATTACTTCCATTCTATAAAGAAAGAGACTGGGACACAGATTAACTGGTTTTCCCAAGGCCATACCACAGTTTAGGTGGGATTCAAACCCAGACTGTGAAACTGAAATCAAAACCCAGGCAGTTTGACTCCAGAGTCCACACTATTACACAGACTCCCAAAAAGTAGTACTGGCTAGTAGGACAAATCCTTTCTCCTTCTTGTTCGTTTACTGGCTAGTAGGACAAACCCTTTCTCCTTCTTGTTCATCTTAAACAAATAAACAAAATAGTCTGGGCTACCTTTGGCTCTTTCCTCTGTTTCATTTGTTTCTCTCTCATCAGAAGAGGGCCCTGGTGGTATAGTAAACAGGGTGCTAGGTAGAAATTATGAAAGCATCCAATCATTGTTTTGGGGTAACAAGTCTTACCCTCTCTATAACTTGGTTCAACTCTATGAAGGGCTAGAGATTGCCAAAATGATAGGTGAGGAGTGACTCCTGAATTTTTCTTATTTGTTATACCTTTGTTCTAGCCATTGCAAATCCTATTACTTTTCTTAGGATTATTTCTGGGTTTTTTTTCTGCTTTGTCCATAGTTGCTAGTTTGAGACCTCACTTAGTAGGGAAGACAGACATAAAAATATATAATTACAACATATTTTGTTAAATTGTAGAATAGGGTCATGGGAGCTTAGCCCAAGAAATACCTACCTGGAGTCTAGGAGTTTCATGATAGGTGTTTTAGTTATCACTTGCTATGGAAAAACAAAACAAAACAGAATTCAGTAGCTTAAAACAATAATTGCTTTGTTATCTCCTATGGTTGTGTGGGTTGACTAAGCTCAGCTGGATACATGATGATGGACATGGATGCAGTTATCTGGGACTCAGCTGGGCTGGACCCTCCAAATGGCCCATTCATGTGGCTGAGGATTGGTGCTGGCATTGGCTGGGGGATAAAATGGGGCTGTCAACCAGTGCACCTTGGTTCTCCCCCATGTGACCTCTCTGTGTGACATGGGCTTTTCACAGCATGGTGGTTGGGTTTTAAGAGCAGAAAGTGAAAGTTGACGGACCTCTTAAGACCTGAACTCAGAGTGCCAGAATTACTCCCACCCAATTGTATGGTCATCCAAGCCAGTCTCTAGGCCAGCCCAGATTTAATGAAAGGGCATTGGATTGCCTATCTCTTGATGTGCAGAGTAGCATGGGCATGCAGAGGGAGGAGAAGTTGTTGGAGGTCATCTCTGACTGTCAACCACAGAGGGCATCCCCAGAAAAGGACGTTTGTTCTGAGCCTTGAAGGATGAAGAGGCCTTCACCAGAGACAATTAAGGGAGGAAGAGCCAAAAAAAAAAAAAAAAAAAAAACCACCAAGTCCGTTGCCATCGAGTTGGTTCCGCCACATAGCAACCCTATAGGACAGAGTAGAACTGCCCCATAGAGTTTCCAAGGAGCACCTGGTGGATATGAACTGCCAACCTTTTGGTTAGCAGCCATAGCACTTAACCACTACACCACCAGCGTTTCCAAGGCAGAAGAAAATAACAGAAGCATGAAAGAGCATAATGTGTTTGGATAAAAGTTTTGTACACTGGAATTACAAAGGTCAAAATTGATAAGGTGTGTTAGAAATAATAATTTAAAAAAGCTAAAATACATCAAGTGCCCACTATTTTGCCAGGCACGTTCTGAGGTCGTTTCAAAAGAATTATATCTTTTATTCTCTTAACAACCCTATGAAATAGGGACAACTATTATCACAGTTTTCTAGAGGAAGTAACTGAGGTACAGGTAAGTTATGTAGTTTGCACATGGTCACCCACCTAATAAGTGTCAGCTGTACCACCCAGCTCCTGTAAATTATAAAAGCATGTGTATGCTATGTATCCTGGCTCCCATAGATTGTATATGTCTTATTAAGGATACTGGGCTCTAAGGAATATATTGGAGTGATCTTAGCAGTATTCAGTTTGCTGTACTTTTAACACTAGTCCATATTTCTTAGTAGGAGCTGAGTCTGGAAATCTCTTAGATGTTGATAGTGACTTCATGGTTTCGGAAGGTCTAGGTCAAGCAAAGAGGTTTTCCCTCCTCCTGGGTACATCTTCTGTCATTCTGCAGGTAGTCTTAGTGGGAAGACTCAGCCCAGTAAAGATGGTGGTGACAAACTTGACCTACCAGATCCTCTCTCTGGAAGAGAGGGGAGCAGTTGGACACAGAAACAGAGACCTAATGACAAAGAGAAGCAGAGATGAATACAAGCGGAGTAGGGACAAGCAAACTTGCACTGGCAACCCAGTTGCTAGAGCTTCTTTGAATCTCAAATGATCTTCCAGTTCTTGAGCTCATTTTTGTTTCCCTAAGTCTGAGCTGAATGGTCCTTGGGTTTCTGTGCAGTCTGATTGTATGGTGGAAATACCTATTTTCCTTATTTCCAAATATAGCCTTGCAGTCAACACCCATTAGGTAGCATAATCTGGATAACTCTATTCTTAATCATCCAAAGAGCCTAACTAACACAGATATTTAATTCTTATCAGATGCTATGATACTGGCTATATTTTTTGAGGATAGAGACTGACCCTCTTTGCATCAGAACTGTCTTTGTTTGATCCTCCAGAGAGTCTAGCTGAGGGCTTTGCTCTCAGTAAATATTGGTGAATATTTGCTGATTGATTGGTCTACCCACTGAGATGCTGAACATGTATGTTGGTCATGGTTCAGTACTGGTAATGGGTAAAATATCAGGCACAGTTCATAAATCTCATAAGATTTATGCTTCCACCTCTGAATTATTCCATTAATTAGAACAAAGCATTTATCTAAATACTATTTGAGTTTTTAAAATATAAACAGATGATGTTTATATTAAGAAATTTCAAAAGATCTTTGTTCACATTATCAGGCATACAGGCATGTGGTATTGAAAATGCTGTCAGCAGTTTTTTACCTTCTGCCCATAGAGTTTCCAAGGATGGTGGATTCGAACTGTCCAGTTTTTGGTTAGCAGTTAAGTTCTTAACCACCACGCTACCAGGACCCCATGGGAAGAATAACCATATTGAAACCACATTGATAGTGGTTTCATGTTGATTTTTTCCCTAGTTTTTATTAAATAAGATGAAACATTGTTTTGGAAAGGTTCATATTTACCAAGCATGTATTACCTTACTAGATAATGTGTGTTACATCACAAAGATGAATCTTCTAAACCATTTATAATATAGGTCATGATTATGAACATAAACTCTGGAGTCAGACTCCCTGGATTGAAATCCCAGCCAGATCATTCATAACTTTGTTGTTGTGTGCTGTTGAATTGATTCTGACTAATAGTGACCCTCTACAACAGAGTAGAACTGTCCCAGAGGCTTTCCAAGGCAGTAATCTTTACCGAAGCATACTACCACATCTTTCTTCCATGGAGTGGCTGGTGGGTTCGACCCACTGACCTTTCAGTTAACAGCCGAGCGCTTAACCACTGCACCACCAGGCCTCCCAAGTATTTTAGCTTCTATGGCTCCTACAGTTTCTGTGGCGACTGTTGTTCAACTCATAGCAACCCCATGTGACAGAGTAGAACTGTTCCTATAGGGTCTTCTAGGCTGTAATCTTTATGGAAACAGATTGCCATGTCTTTCTCCTGCGGAGCCACTGGGTGGGTTCAAACTACCAACCTTTCCGTCAGCAGCTGAGCACTTAACCATTTGTGCCACCAGCGTCCCTATTTGGGCAAGTTATTTAAACTCTCTGGGTCTCGGTTTCCTTGTCTGTAACATGAGGATTATAAAAATGTCTTCTTCACAAGAATTCAAAGATTGAATGAGTTAATACATGTAAAGTATTTACAGTAGTGCCTGATATGTAGTAAGCACTATATAAACCAGTTGCCATTGAGTTGATTTCTGACTCATGGCAACCCCATGTGTGTCAGAGTAGAACTGTGATCCATAGGGTTTTTGATGGTCTGTTTTTTGGAAGTAGATTGCCAAGCCTTTCTTCCAAGGCATCTCTGGGTGGACTCAAACCTCCGACCTTTCAATTAGCAGCCAAGCTTTTTAACCATTTGCACCACCCAGGGAATGCAAGCACCAAATACCAAAAAACCAAACCTGTTGCCATCAAGTTGATTCCGACTCATAGCAACCCTATAGGACAGGGTACACCTGCCTTATAGGGTTTCCAAGGAGCAGCTGGTCGATTTGAACCGCTAACCTGTTGGTTAGCAGCCAAACCCTTAACCACTGCACCATTAGGGCTCCTATATAGGGGTTGGCTATTGTGTTGTTGTTTTGTAGTTATTATTAACTATTCATATCTAAGACTAAACAAGGCATTTATTTTTAGCTTCATTTACCAACAAGTTTTATCCATCAAACTTTTTGGGTAACAGCAAATGAACGCAGATTAACATACCTTAAAATAAGCAGTGTAGGAGAGAATACTCTTGCTGTACTTTTCTCTCTGGGACGTGTCACTTCACCTCGCAGAAACTTTCTCAGATTTGTAAGTTGTAAGCAGAGATGTTTGAATAGATATTATTCAGCTTCAAAACAGCTCTAAAATATCAGAGGGTTACAGGATGGCAGAACACACAGAACACTTGTAGAAATATTTGAGGAATGATTTTGTGAGGTTTAATTTGTGCTAAAAATTCATCAACACATCTCTAGGAAGGCAAATCTTCCAAAGACATATGGAAACTGTTTTATAGTTGATTTCATGATTCTGATTGGGACTGTTTTAATTTTTGTCATTGCACACTTCAAAATAAGGAATGAAATGTAAAGTAAATTACTTATTTAAAATAAGCCCTTCCAGTAAGATGTGGAAAGCAGAATGTCAATTTGAGAGGTGAATGGATTAAAGCAGTAAATTGAACTAGAGGCATTAACCAAAAGGGTTTGGGGAGAGGTGCAGTAAAGAAATGTAACAAACATTGGATGACTTAAAATGAATTACATAAAGGAACATTCCGAGCAGGATGCATAAGGAAGGGTGTGAAGAGAGCTGCATATTTTAAAGATCGGAATAAGCAGTGCATATTTGGAGGGTCTCAGTGTATATAAAGAGATCTGCCAGATGCTCACCTCTCATGGTAAAATAAGAAGAAATGTGCTTAAGCTGAAGTGTAAAGAATTTTAGCTAGACTTTCTAAACAATTAAGATTGTTAAACATGATGTGGAATTGTATTATTCCAACCCTGGTAATAATGAAAAATGGCTTAACTGCTACTTAGCTAGAAATGTTCCTGTACAAAGACAAAGTGATGGATTCATGAACTTACGAACTACTATTGGTTTGCTTTATTTTTTAGTATTCCAGAGAAATTTCGTACTTGCAAGTATACAATTTTCTCTTAGACTCTTTTTCCCTACGTTTCCTTTATATGCTCTAATTTCCATTCCTCATTTCCTCTATGGTACTGTCATCTTGTGTGGGTGCATTAGAGAGCTTTCTCTCAGATAAATGATATACTCGCCTCTCAAAACATATTCTAAAGGTGGTATGAGTCATTGACTCATTTCCTTTCACTATTTCTAGTCAACAAACATTTGAATATTGTGTTACGCCCAGCCCTGTGCTAAGCCCTGAAGATTCAAAGGTGAATAAGGCATAATTTCTATGCCGTTGGGATATACCATGTAGTGGGTTGAAGTTAGATATGACTACAGTAAAATATGAGACACGCTGTAATAGAAATGTGACATGGTGTCTTAGCACAAAGAAGGGAGTTAGGAACTTTGTCTTAGGGAATGTGTATATGACCAATTTTGCTCAGAAGTCACCTTGCTGAGAGCAGATTCCTAGGTTAGTGGCAGTTACTGAGGCATTTGTCATTGGAACCGATCTTTAGTTCAGGAAATGCTCTAGACCAGTCCTGGGCCACCTGGCCCAGATGATCACCTTTTGGTAAGGCCTCTGCAGCTGCTTCCCAAGAATTCAGTACCATGGAGGAGAAAACACAAGTTTTGGTAGATAAGTACCTCTCTCTGCCACATACACTGTGAAGATATTTTGAGATTAAATTAGATAATAAATGCAAAAACACCTAGCAAGACATAGACACTTGGGAAATGTGTATGTAAAAGAAAGAGAAGGTTTCGCCTGTAAGGGAAAGCCCATATTAGTGGCATGGGGGAAAACAGAAGAAGCAGAATTCTGTTAAAACAGACTTTCACTTTGGAGATGTAACAACCAAATGGAATGTGTAGACTTCACTAGGTTCCTGATAGGAGCATACCAACTCTAAAGATGGTGATTTTGAAACAATTGGTAAATTTCTATTATGAACTAGGTAGTAGAGGAAATCGAGGAACCATTAAAAATTTTTGTAACTAAACTCCCCTGCCCCTTTACCCCACTGAGCTGTTCATGACTAGATTGGTGGCTTAGAAATATAACTGGTGGCTGCATGCAGGATTGAATTGGAAGGAGAAAAATAATGAGCAGTTTCAAGTTTAGAGCTAAAAAAACATATATAGTATTGTTTTGATTTTTACAAGTGAGTTTAGCTACAACCCTTTGTGTACATTCCCCCCTTTGTGTGCACTCCCTAAAGCAGATTTCTGTTTCAAAGCAGAGGTGCAGATTTCTTCAGCTTCAATTACCAACAGGAATCATGCTCAGAGTTCATTGGAAAGAATGAATAATTTTATGGGTATGATTTATAATGGCCAAAAAAGGCAACTGTGAACACAGTTGATTTTTAATGCAGCATCATAAATCTCTTATTTATTCCTGTTGCTTTATCATTTACTGAATCGCATTCAGAATGCTACATAGTATAATTTTCTTTCTTTTAATGAAGTTTATGGCTGTTTTAAAAGTTATAAGAAAAAATGATTAATTTTAGTGTTTTATTTTCCCTTATCATAAAATATAGATAATTTTTCTCCCCAAGATTATATAAAAGCTTTTGGATAGCAATTTTCAGAAATGAGTTTCCATCTGAAGACATATTTTCTATATTGAATAATCAGAGTTGAAATTAAAAGTCACTTGAGATTAGCAGGTTGCTTTCTTTTTTTTTTCCTGAATGTTTTATCTGCTTTCAGAGTTTTAGCTCTTGGATGTCAGATTAAAATTCTGATGCATGTTCGATTCATCTCAGAATTGAATGTCAAATCCAAAGACAGATATTTATAACTGAGTTCTCTTCAGGCAAAAAGTCAGTTCCCAGACTGCAGCCTGGATGATTGCAAAGCTCTCATTCACAGTTGAATGTTGCCATCGTTTTAAACAAACAAATTAAAGCGTTAAGATTGGATTTTAGCAAACCAGCCATTTAATTCCCTGCTTATTATGCTTTACACTTGCAGCATGCTTTGGGGGTTATATGTTGCTTTCAAATACTTATTTCTTTCTCGCAACAATATTCTGACATTGGTAGTGTTATCTCCACTTGACTGATGAGAAAACTGAAGTTCCGAGAGGTGAAGTGAGTTGCCTAAAGTCACCCAGCTAGTCAGCAGCTTAGCTAAGATTCCTGTTCTCCTGACTCCACATTTTTCCATTATAATTTCTACAGGCAAGAGACTGATAAAAAGAAAACTCACTTGCGTGCATTGTAGAAATCCTTACAGATATTTCAAGGTTTTAATTAATGGGATATTTGCTCTTTCAAATCGCTTAAGGGGGGAAGAGGAAGCTATACAAATTTTTAGCAGGTTTTCACATAAAGGAACACAGCACTGATTCTAACAGAAACAGCCAGATTTTAAGAGAAACAGCTTTATGATCATTCCTTTTTAACACCGATACTTTAAATGAGGGCCTAAGTTATACTTTTAAAAATGATCATTAATGGGTCTTTGAACATGAAGGAGGAGATCTTTTTCAGTGGACATTGTTGAATCTTACACAAATGTGACAGTAATTTCTAATAATCATGACATTCTCTTAGGCAACATAAGCCATTATCTTCCCAAAAGCAGTTTATCTAATATTGTATTGGGGAAATATTTACAGTTTCCACTGTAATAAGCCGTATTTATGGAGTATTGCTAATGTCTAGATTTGTCATCGGGGGGTTTCTGCCTTAAACATCAAATATGCAGATAGTAGAATCAAAGATTTTGTTACTATATTTTTGGTGTGGATTATTTGTTGAGAGTTTCAGTTCTCTACCTCTCTTTTGCAGTATAATTTTCTTTCAGTGCTTCCTGCACTAGAGCGTTGTAGAATACTAGTCATTGAGACCCAGGAAGAAAAACGTTTCTTGATCAGATAAATTTTGTATCACTGTCTACAGTGTCCCTTTTTTGAACATTCCAATGCACATAAGTATATCAAAGACTCTGGGAGGTCCTATAGTAAAGAAACCTGCTTCTCTTCTTTTAACTGGCATTTCATTTCCCAACCTTATGTTTGACCATGAAACCAGTTTTATACTATAATATCTGTTAATATCCTGTACACTGGTGTTCTAAATTGGTCACCCAAAATTCTTTTTGAAGGCCAAACTATGGTTAACTGCTATTTATTTGTGTTCTTGGAAGGAAGCTTTAATGTGAATGGAGTAAAGTCTGCACAGGACCCTAGATGCATTTATAGTTGGGGTCAAAATTTAGTGCTTCATGTAGAATAATTAGTTTGTTGTAATGTGTTGTTTTCTGCTAAGCCATGCTTATGTGTTCTCTGCTCGTTAACAGCTCAGGAAGGCTCTTAAAAGCTGGGATCCGGAACAAAAGCAATGATTCTAAATTTTGGGGGACAGACACAGCACAGGCTTTGAAGTCAGACAAAACTGCATTTGGATCCATGCTCTGTTGCTTATTAAAGGAGCTCTGGTGGTACAGTGGTTAAGTGCTCAGCTGCTAACTACAAGGTTAGTGGTTTGAACCTACCAGCTGCTCCGCAGGAGAAAGATGTGGCAGTCTGCTCCCCTAGTAAAGATTACAGCCTTGGAAACCCTATAGGGCAGTTCTATTCTGTCTGATATAGGGTTGCTATGAGTCAGAATGGACTCTATGGCAGTGAGTTTTTGGTTGGTTGCTTATGAATAATGTGACATTGAGCAAGTCACTTAAGTTATATAAAATAAAAATAAAAACATCTACTTTACAGGCTTATTATAGCTCTTGCAGAGAATAAGAACAAAGTTCCTAGCAAAAAGTAAGTGCCTCCATTCCCTTATTAAGAGCCAAATGCAGTAATCTTTGTGGAGCTTTAAGTCTTAGATGGTAGGTTTTGCTTTTCTATATTATGATTTTTCAAAGAAGTATATTGATGTATTCATTTATATAGTTATATATAATTGGATTCAAGTTTTGATAGAAAATGCTTCTTTTTCCTATTGCCTCTCCATTTTCAGACTACAGAGATAAGCTTGTTTACTCATCTTTATAATGGTACAAAATGGGAAGGTGGAGAATAAATTGTATATGCAGAATCCAGCATTTAAGAATGTAGCTTAAATGCAAAAGCAAAACAAAAATACCATAATTAAAGTAAAAAGGCAAATGACAAACTGGGAAAATCTATCTGCAGATTGTATCACAGACAAAGAGATAATGTCACTAATATAAATACTCTCTGAAAATAGAGGAGAAAAAGAAACCAAACAATCCTATAGAAAAATGGGCTGGCGAAATGATAGATAGTTTGCAGAAAAAGAAACGTAAATGAGCCTTAACATATAAAAAAAAGTTCAACCCTAGTCATGATGAGAACATTGCAAATCAAAATGACGCTGAGATACCATGTTTCACCTCCCGGATTGTCAGAAATCCAAACTTTTGACAACATCCTCGGTCGGTGAGGATGTAAATAAAACAGGCATTCTCATATGTTGCTTGTGACAATGCAAAATGGTGCAACCTCAGTGAAGGGGACTATGGCAATATCTAGCAAAATTTTACATATATTTACCCTTTGAACCAGCAATCCCACTTTTAGAAATCTATCTAAAAGAAACATTGGCAAATATACAAAATAATCTATACTCAAAGCTTTAGATTGCAGCACTTTATATAACGGCAAAGGACTGGCAACAACCCATCAAGAGGGACTAGTTAAATAAACTATAGTACATTCACACATTGGAGTACTATACGACTGTAAAAATGGATATAAGGTATAGCTATACATTGTTGTTGAGCACCATCAGTCAATTCCGACTCATAGCGACCCCATGTGACAGATTTAGAACTGCCCCACAGATTTTTCTTGGCTGTAATCTTCATGGAAGGACATCTCCAGGTCTTTCTCCCGAAGAGCAGCTGGGTGGGTTCAAACTGCCAGCCTTTTGGTTAGCAGTCGAGTGCTTAACCGTTGCACCATCAGGGCTGCTTATATCTATACATACCACAGAGTAATCTCCAGAAACTATTGAGTGAAATAAGTAAAGCAGATAAATGCATGTATATTATGCTACTATTCATCTAAGAAGAGGGTGTATTTGTTTCTATTAAAAGTATGAATGGATAAATTAATTATAAAGTTTGGTTCATGTAGAGGAAGGAGCGGACAAGTAGATAAGTTAGAATTCCCTGAATATACCTTGTTTTTATGCATTTAATTTTGGAACAATGTATTTATAAAACAAAATTAAATGTAAAAAAAAAAAAAAAAGTCTCTAAAAGCCAAAAGCAAAGTGAAATAAATAACCTGTGTAACTGGTTGGTGGGATAAACACATAGAGAAGTTCTTAAAACTTTAAACCACAGTAATTTGACTGTATATACCTAGGGGTATACACCCTAAGAACAACAACAACAAAAAAAAGCAAAAATTTAAAAAATTATAGTAAGTGTATTGTTGGTGGTAGTAATCATATTATGATTCCTGAGAGGAGTAGTGTGGGATAAAGCAGATGAGTAATTAGGTTGGTATCCTTGAGAACTGGAATTTTGGGTATTGGAGAAGGAATATAAAGATGAAGATCAGTGAAAATAAATGAGATTAATAGAAATCTTGTCCTGAAATTGAATTACAATACCAGTATGAACTTATTTATATATATATATATATATATGTATATGTTTTTATTTTAAAACTGTATCTCCTACTTCTGTATGCTGAAAAGGCTTAGAAACAATGTTTACTTCATAGCGATGAGCACTCCTAGCACCCACTGTGATATTTAAATACCATTTCCCACTAGGGTCTTTAGAGAAATGGTTAATTCTAGGGTTGGGGCAGAAGTAAAGGATGAAGTAGAAAGCAAGGAAGCTATAAAGACTAGTAGGTTTGTGTCCAAAGAACTCAAGAATTAACTTGAAAAGGCTATTATTGACCAAAGATAGAAAAATTTACCATCAATTACAATAATACTTGTAATGGATTGAAACACATCTGATAAGCTAAAATTCATGAGTTTATAATGGTACTTAGAAAAGAAAAAAAAAGACCCCCCCCCCAAATTGATCACCTGTGGAGGATGCTAGAAAAACCAACTCATTATTTTTAAATAAAGAGGAAAAAAATGAAATTTTCTTTACTTTCCTATATGAACTGCTGTTGTTGTTAGTTGCCGTAGAGTTGATTCCGACTCATGGAGACCCCATGTGTTACAGAGTAGAACTGCTCCATGGGTTTTCTTGTCTGTAATCTTAGAAGAAGCAGATTGTCATGCCTTTTCTTCTGTGGTACTATTGGGTGGATTTGAACTGCCAAACTTTAGGTTAGCAGTTGAGCACAAATTGTTTTTACCGCCTAGGGACCTGTACCTCAGATAATGAATAGTTGATGAGAGAATGTTTCTTTTTATAGGAGTATGCTAGCTAATAAATGAAGAAAGAATGATAGAATTAGGATATTACCATTTTGTAATAGTGGATCAAGGTAATGACCACTAATAGCTGCTGACATCACAAAAGAGAGACAAGAAGACACTACGTGTCCCCTGATGGAAGTCTACAGTATTATCTGTGATGTATTCTTGACACAGATTTAAACCTTAATCTGATCAAGCCTCTGGATCTAACTACCAGTTTCCAGAAAAGAGAAGAAAAACAGAATGCATTAAAAGACTTCACAGGGATGCAATCAGTAAAATCTAGCCTGTAGAGAAATCTAAAGTATCAACATCCTGGTTTCTTTGACAAATAAATTGAAAGGAGAAAAAAGGGTGAAGGAGAACTTTAAACTAGTTTTAAAAGACCAATTGCAATATATGGATCTTATTTGGATTCTGAATCAGCAAACTATTGGAGGGAGGTGGGAAGCGCGGGCAGTTGGGGAAATTTGAACGCTGAGTGGATATTTTATGATATTAAGGAATTATTGTTAACTTTTTTGAATTTGATAAAAATATTGTGGATTAAAAAAAATCTCATTATCTTTTAGACCAAAACCAAACCAAACCCATTGCCATCGAGTCAATTCCTACTCATAGCAACCCTATAGGACAGAGTAGAACTGCCCTATAGGGTTTCCAAGGAGCAGCTGGTGGATTCAAACTGCCCATCTTTTGCTTAGCAGTCTTCGCTCTTAACCACTGTGCCTCCAGGGCTCTATCTTTTAGAGACACACTGAGATATTTATGGCTGAAATGATGTTTCTGGGATTTGCTTCAAAATAATCTAGGGGGAGGAGAAGTGGCAGGGAGTATAGGCAAAACATGATATGATAATTGTGAAAGCCGAAGAGGATTAACTCTACCACCCTCTGTACTTTGTGTATGTTTTTAAATTTTTATAATAAAATGGAAAAAAAGAAGTGTCACTTAAGATCAGCCTCATAGATCATATTGTAAAGATACATAGTCATGTCTGTGAAATAGTTACTATGTTAAGAAGGGCCTCAGGTTGTTTTTTCTTTTCACCCTATTTCCAAAAGTACATTTGTAATCAGAGTAGTTAACATTTATTAAATATCAAGTTATGTGCCAGATGCTTGTTCTAGTCACTGTACATGTGTTATCTTGGCTAAAATTACCAGAATCCTATGGAGAAATTCCACTGTCCTCATTTTTCAGATGATGCTGAGATATTAAATATTTTAAACCAAGACACAGTTAGTAGAGGATGGAGTCACGCTTCCAATACGGCCCTTTTGGCTTTCAATACTGGCAAGCTCCGCTTTACTCTGCTCGGTCTAACAGTTAACAGGAGTGGAGATTTTGAGTGATGGTGTCTGCTGTTATATATTTCCACTTTCTTGATCAGCATTCTTTGGCCAAACTCAAGTCTTTTTGAGGAGACTGTAATTTGCATTTTGGCTAAATAAGAGACTCCAAAACTAGTCAGCCTGCTCTAAGGCAATACGAGCCACTACTTGAATCTTTAATGAGGCAAGCTGTTCCCCTTTCCCACAAGATGGGGAGAAGAGCAAAATTTTGGTTTTAATATTTTGCTTAATCAATTGTTCCAAGGCAGTTTTCCCTAGTATAGTATGCTGAAATGGAGTGCTGCTGTTAGCCAGGGATAGGATGGTGCATCCTAATGGGAGACCTTCTCATTATCATGCATGTGCACAAAGGAAGGGAAAAACCTCCAGCAAGTAAGAAATGGCGTTTCTAGTACTAAGAGATGAAACGAGCCCTTGGATAAAACTCTGATGTCCCCTTAAGGGGTGGTGTCCTCATCTAGGATATCTAGGATCTAGGGGAGCTTATAAAATCTTTTATAAAGTAACCTTCTCCTCTTCTTGTAGCGTCTATAATTTGTGATAATTGAAGCTTTATTGGTAAAGTAGTAGCCTGGGAGGATGGCTAAAATAAGTGTTTGTGCTTCAAGCAGTTAGACAATTGACTCCAAGCTCATAAAACTATAGAGAGAGATTTGAGAAGCCTTATCGATTCAGACATCTTTTATCTCCTGCTTCTCTGAAATGGAGGCAACTTAGATACTTTACCTGAAGTGAATAATAAATGTAAAACATAACGGAGCAATCCTTTAAGGAAGGCAAAAAAATATTAGGAAGTTTGGTTTCTAGTTGGCCAATGATTACTTAGAAATTTGCAACAAATTTCCCTAAGATTGACTCAAGAGTACCTCCCTTCAAACTTAAAATTACTTGTTTTTTCCCTTTATAGGAGTGGATTACCCTACAACCCCAGCAAGGATAGCCAAGTTAAAGTCTTCGTAGTATCTGCCTCACAGGACAAAGAGGGACATAAGGTGGCAAAGTCTATAATAGTTTGTTCTTTGGTTTAAAATCCAAAACTTCCTTCACACCTGGAGATGCTTCTCCTTACTACGTAATTGTTGAATGGCTTCCTGATATATGGGAGGTCATAGAGAGACTCAGTTAAACTCAAGATTGCTCCATCCTTTAAAATATGGTTATTATTAAATGAATTTAATAGTAGTTCTGTGATACTAATTACTTGTAAAATGTGTTCATTATTAAGCTCTGCCAACCCAAGTCACTGACACCATGCTTTTCCACTTCAAAATGTTCTGTAATAACAAACTAAATTAGCAAAAAAAAATTTAAAAAGTTGAGTGGCTCCTAGAATATGAAAATTTGTAAAATAATGAAAAGTGAGGTTTTATTCTAGATCTATAGATACAACTAGACTTTATATTACTTACACTTTATGATCTTCAGAGAGAAGCTTTTTTAATATAAAATTTGTGAAATATGAGACACACAACCTAGTGCAACCGTAAATGATGGAGATAGCACTGACATCCTGCAGAACTTGCCACTGCAGTTAACCAGGAAATTCTTATCTGTCCCATTCCCTCCTTTGACTTCAGATGATGATCTTACCGCCCTGCCCACCCCCCATAATGAAAATGATGGAAACCATCTAGGATGATCTCCTACATATATCTCCACCTTTCCCCATCAGTTTGCATCCATATCTTCCTGCTAAGGGTCTTCTTTCCTCTAAAGCTTTCTCTTCCCACTATAGTCTGTATCCCATCCCGACCTCCTTCGTCTGGAAACTTGCTGCCAGTTACCCTTCTCTTATTTTTAGCTTCCCTAGTCACAAGTTCATTGTATTTATTTTATTGTGTTTTATGTGAAAGTTTACAGCTCAGGTCAGTTTCTCATACAAACATTTACACATACATTGTTACGTGACCCTAGTTGCTATCCCTATAACCTGACAACACACTCCAACTTTCCACCTCGGGATTTCTCGTCAGTCTATTCTTTGTCTGAAGAGTTCCCTTTGGGAATGGTTTTAGTTTTGGGTCAACAAAAAGTCCAGGGGCCGGGTCTTCTGGGGTTCCACCAGTCTCAGACAGACCATTAAGTCTGGTCTTTTTACTGGAATTTGAGTTCTGTACCCCACTTTTCTCTTGCTCCATCAGGGCCTCTCTTGTGCTCCCTGTCAGGGCAGTCATTGGTGGTAGCCGGGCACCATCTAGTTCTTCAGGTCTCAGGCTGATGTAGTCTCTGGTTTATGTGGCCCCTTTTGTCTCTTGGGCTAATATTTTCCTTGTGTCTTTGGTGTTCTTCATTCTCCTTTACTCCCAATTGATGCATCTAAGATGGCCACTAGCTAGCTTTTAAGACCCCCGATGCCACTCACCAAAGAGAGATGCAGAACATTTTCTTAATAAACTTTGTTATGCCAGTTGACTTAGATGTCCCCTGAAACCATGGTCCCCAGACCCCCGTCCCTGCTATACTGTCCCTCGAAGTGTTTGGCTGTGTTCAGGAAACTTCATAGCTTTTGATTTAGTCCAGTTGTGCTGACTTCCCTGGTAGTGTCTGTTGTCCTTCCCTTCACCCAGGATAATTCTTGTCTACCATCTAGTTAGTGAATTCCCCTCTCCCTCCCTCCCCATCCTTGTAACCATCAAAGAATGCTTTCTTCTGTGTTTAAACCTTTTCTTGATTTCTCATAATAGTGGCCTCATACAGTATTTGTCCTTTTGTGATTGATTAATTTCACTCAGCATAATGCCTTCCAGATTCATCAATGTTATGAGATGTTTCGCAGATTCATCGTTCTTTATTGTTGTGTGGTATTCCATTGTGGGAATATACCATAATTTGTTTATCCATTCATCCGTTGATGGGCACCTAGGCTATTCTCATCTTTTTGCTATTGTGAACAGTGCTGCAATGAACATGGGTGTTCATATATCTGTTCATGTAATGGCTCTTATTTCTCTAGGATATATTCCAAGGAGTTGAATTGCTGGATCGTATGGTATTCTATTTCTAGCTTTTTAAGGAAGTGCCAAATCAATTTCCAAAGTGGTTGTACCATTTTACGTTCCTGCCAGCAGTGTATAAGTGTTCCAGTCTCTCCACAACCTGTCCAACATTTATTATTTTGTGTTTTTTGGATTAGTGCTAGCCTTGTTGGGGTGAGATGGTATCTCATTGTGGTTTTGATTTGCATTTCTCTAATGGCTAATGATGGTGAGCATTTCCTCATATATCTGTTAGCCGCCTGAATGTCTTCTCTAGTGAAGTGCCTGTTCATATCCTTTGCCCATTTTTTAATTGGGTTATTTGTCTTTATGTGGTTGAAGTTTTGTAGTATCTTATAGATTTTAGAGATTAGACCCTGATTGGATACACTGTAGCCAAAAAATTTTTCCTAGTCTGTAGGTTGTCTTTTTACTCTTTTGGTGAAGTCTTTTGATGAGCATAAATGTTTGATTTTTAGGAGCTCCCAGTTACATAGTTTCTCTTGTGGTGTTTATGCACTGTTAATTTTGTTTTGTATTCTGTTTATGCCCTGTATTAGGGCTCCTAGCATTGTCCCTATTTTTTCTTCCATGATCTTTATCTTTTTAGATTTTATATTTAGGTCTTTGATCCAGTTTGAGTTAGTTTTTGTACATGGTGTGACGTATGGGTCTTGTTTTGTTTTTTTGCAGATGGATATCCAGTTATGCCAGCACCATTTGTTACAGAGGCTGTCTTTTCCCCATTTAACGGACTTTGGGCCTTTGTCAAATATCAGCTGCTCATAGGTGAATGAATTTACATCTGGATTCTCAGTTCTATTCCATTGGTCTATGTGTCTGTTTTGACTACCATGGCAGTATAATAGTATAATAAATGGGTAGTGTGAGGCCTCCCACTTTGTTCTTCTTTTTCTTCAGTAATGCTTTACTTATCCAGGACCTCATCCCTTTCCATATGAAGCTGGTGATGTGTTTCTCTATCTCATTAAAAAATGTTGTTGGAATTTGGATTGGAATTGCATTGTATCTGTAGATCGCTTTGGGTAGAATCGACATTTTCACAATGTTGAGTCTTCCTATTCATGAGCAAGGTATGTTTTCCCATTATGTAGGTCTCCTTTGATTTCTTGCAGTAGTGTCTTGTAGTTTTCTTTGTACAGGTATTTTACATCTCTGGTTAGATTTATTCCTAAGTATTTTATCTTCCTGGGGACGATTGTAAATGGTATTGATTTGGTGATTTCCTCTTCGAAGTTCTCTTTGTTGGTGTAGAGGAAACCAACTGATTTTTGTATGTTTATCTTGTATCCTGATACTTTGCTGAAATCTTCTATTAGTTCCAATAGTTTTCTTGTGGATTCCTTGGGGTTTTCTGTGTATAAGATCATATCATCTGCAAATTGGGATACTTTGACTTCTTCATTACCAATTTGGATGCCCTTTATTTCTTTTTCTAGCCTAATTTCTCTGGCTAGGGCCTCCAGCACAATGTTTGGTAAGAGTGATGAGAAAGGGCATTCTTGTCTGCTTCCTGTTCTCAAGGGGAATGCTTTCAGACTCTCCATTTAGGATGATGTTGGCTGTTGGCCTTGTATAAATGCCCTTAGTTATGTTGAGGAATTTCCTTTCTATTCCTATTTTGCTGAGAGTTTTTTTTAATCATGAATGGGTGTTGGACTTTGTCAAATGCCTTTTCTGCATCAATTGATAAGATCATGTGGTTCTTGTCTTTTGTTTTATTTGTGTGATGGATTACATTGATTGTTTTCCTAATGTTGAACCATCCTTGCATACCTGGTATAAATCCCACTTGGTCATGGTGAATTATTTTTTTTGATATGTTGTTGAATTCTATTGGCTAGAATTTTGTTGAGGATTTTTACATCTATGTTCATGAGGGATATTGGTCTGTAATTTTCTTTTTTTGTGGTGTCTTTACCTAGTTTTGGTATCAGGGTTATGCTGGCTTCATAGAATGAGTTTGGGAGTATGCCATCCTTTTCTATGCTCTGAAATACCTTTAGCAGAAGTGGTATTAACTCTTCTCTGAAAGTTTGGTAGAATTCTCCAGTGAAGCCATCCAGGCCAGGGTTTTTTTTTTGTTGGGAGCTTTTAAATTACCTTTTCAATCTCTTGTTTTGTTATGGGTTTATTTAGTTGTTCTACCTCTGTTTGTGTTAGTTTAGGTAGGTAGTGTGTTTCTAGAAATTTGTCGATTTTCTCTAGGTTTTCAAATTCGTTAGAGTATAGTTTTTCATAGTATTCTGTTATGATTCTTTTAATTACAGCTGGGTCTGTTGTGATATCACCCATCTCATTTCTTATTCAGGTTATTTGCTTCCTCTCCTCTTTTTCTATTGTCAGTTTGGCCAGTGGTTTATCGATTTTGTTGATCTTTTCAAAGAACCAGCGTTTGGTCTTAACTCTTTCAAATTGTTTTTCTATTCTCTATTTCATTTAATTCTATTCTAATTCTTATTATTTCCTTTCTTCTGGCACCAGAGGGCTTCTTTTGCTGCTCTCTTTCTACTTGTTCGAGTTGTAGGGTTAATGTTTTGATTTTGGCCCTTTCTTCTCTTTGGATGTGTACATTTATTGTCATAAACTGACCTCTTATCACTGCTTTTGCTGTGTCCCAAAGGTTCTGGTAGGGTGTGTTTTCATTCTCGTTTGATTCTATGAATTTCTTTATTCTGTCCTTGATTTCTTCTATAACCCAGTAGTTTTTGAGCAGGGTGTTGTTCATTTTCCATGTATTTGATTTTTTTCCTTGCTTTTCCTGTTACTGATTTCTACTTTATGGCATTATGGTCAGAAAAGATGTTTTGTGACATTTCAGTGCTTCGGATTCTGTTAAGGCTTGCTTTATGGCCTAATATGTGGTATATTCTGGAGAACAGTCCATGTGTGTTGAAAAGGAAACTGTACTTCGCTGCTGTTGGCTGGAGTGTTCTGTATATATCTATGAGATCAAGTTGGTTGAATGTGGCATTTAGATCTTTATTGAGCTTCTTTCTGGATATTCTGTCCTGCACTGAAAATGGTGTGTTGAAGTCTCCTACAACTATTGTGGAGCTGTCTGTTTCTCTTTTCAGTGCTGTCAAAGTGTGTTTTATGTATTTTGGAACTGTGTCGTTGGGTGTATAAATACTTATTATAGTTATGTCCTCCTGGTGTATTGACCCTGTAATCAGTATATAGTGCCCTTCCTTATGCTTTGTGGTAGATTTTGCTTTAAAGTCTATTTTGTCAGAGATTAATATTGCCACTCCTGCTCTTTTTTGAGTGTTATTTACTTGATATATTTTCTTTCCATCCTTTGAGTTTTAGTTTGTTTATGTCTTTAAGTTTAAGGCATGTGTCTTGTAGGCAGCATATAGACGGATTGTATTTTTTTATCCAATCTGCCACTCTTTGTCTCTTTATTGGTGCATTTAGTCCATTTACATTCACCATAATTATTGATAGGTATGAGTTTAGTGCCGTCATTTTGATGTGTTTTTGTGTGTGTGTTGTTGACAGTTTCTTCTTTATATTGCCTTGACTTCCTCTCCATATGAAAGATCTATGACTACATTTTTTTAGTCCCTATTTTTTGTTTTAATGTTGTCATCTTCTACATGTTGACATCTCTGTTTCCCTATTTTCAGTGTTTTAGCTTTGATTTATTTTTGTGACGTCCCTATCTGGGTTGATATCTTGTTGCTCTGTCCTGTGTTGTCATCTTGGGTTGTTATCTGATGTTATTGATTTTCTAACCAGAAGACTCCCTTTAGTATTTCTTGTAATTTTGGTTTGATTTTTACACATTCACTCAACTTCTGTTTTTCTGGAAATTCTCTAATTTTGCCATCGTATTTGAGAGACAGTTTTGCTGTATATGTAATTCTTGGCTGGCATTTTTGTCTTCCTTCAAGGCTTTATATATGTCATCCCATTGCCTTCTTGCCTACATAGTTTCTGATGAGTAGTGCTTGCTTAGTCTTATTGACTCTTCTTTGTAGGTGACTTTTCATTTATCCCTAGCCACTCTTAAAATTCTCTCTTTGTCTTTGGTTTTGGCAAGTTTGATTATAATATACCTTGGTGACTTTCTTTTGGGATCTACCTTGTGTGGTGTCCAATGAGCTTCTTGGATAGGTATCTTGTCATCTTTTGCGATAGCAGGGAAGTTTTCTACCAACAAATCTGCAACCATTCTTTCTGTATTCTCTGATATTCTCCCCTTTTGTGGTACTGCAATTATTCATAGGTTATTCCTTTTTATAGAGTCCCACATAATTCTTAGGGTTTCTTCATTTTTCTAAATTCTTTTATCTGATTTTTCCTCAAATAAATTGGTGTCAAGTGCTTTATCTTCAGTCTCACTAATTCTGACTTCCATTGCCTCAATCCTGCTCCTATGACTTTCTATTGAGTTGTCTAATTCTGAAATTTTTTTTTTTAATTATATTTTATTGTACTTCAGGTGAAGGCTTACAGAACAAATAGTTTCTCATGAAACAGTAGTACACATGTTGTTTTATGACATTGGTTAACAACCCCACAACATATTAAGCCTCTAAATTCTCAACCTTTTTTTTTTTTTGATGAAAATACAGATAGCCAAAGATACACCGTTTCAAAAATTTCTACATACACAGTTCAGTGACATTGACTACGCTCTTCCAACTGTGCTGTTATTCTCACTTAAGATGAAGGCTTACAGAACAAAATAGTTTCTCATTTAACAGTTACTACACATGTTGCCCTATGACAATGGTTAACAATCTCACAACACATCAAGAATATCCTTACTCCACCTTGTGTTCCCTATCACCAGGGGACTTCCTTGTCCCCTTCTGTCTTCTGGCTCTTGTCACTGGACTACTGTACCTCATTAGTCTCATTTTTTTTTTTTTTTAACACCATTTCAAAACTTTTTACTTACCCATTTAAGTGATATTGACTATGCTCTTCCAATTGTGCTGCCATTCTCGCCCAAGATGAAGGCTTACAGGACAAAACAGCCTCCCATTTAATAGTTACTACAAATGTTGCCCTATAACAGTGGTCAACAATCTCACAACACATCGACAGTGTCCTTACTCAACTTGTGTTCCTTATCATCAGTTTCCTACTCCCCCTCTGCCTTCTGGCCTTTGTCACCGGACTCCTGTACCTCGTTAGTCCCATTTAGTTTTACTGGGCTGTCCACTCCCAGGCTTAATATCGAACCTCGAAGGTAACTTCACCTCTGAGCTGAAAGGGTGTCTGGAGGCCACACTCTTGAGGTTTCTCCAGTATTCTTTAGGCCAGTAAATCTGGACTTTTTTTTTTTTTTGGAGTTAAAATTATGCTCTACATCCTTCTCCAGCTCTGTCCAGAACCCTCTGTTGTGATCCTGGTCAGAGCAGTCAGTGGTGGTAGCCAGGCACCATATAGCTGTACTGGACTCAGTCCGGTGGAGGCCTTGGTAGCTGTGGACAATTAGTCCTTTGGACTAATCTTTTCGTTGTATCCTGTTCTCTTCATTCTCCCTTGCTCCCGAAGGGATGAGACCAGTGGAGTATCTTAGATGGCCGCTCATAGGCTTTTAAGACCCCAGACACTACTCACCAAGGTAGAATGTAGAGCATTATCTTTATAAGTATGTCATGCCAATTGAGCTAGATGTTCCCCGAGACCATGGTCCCCAGAGCCCTCCGTCCAACAACTCAGTCCCTTGGGGGGTTTGGATGTGTCTATAGGGCCTCCATGACCTTTCCTTGTGCAGGTTGTGTTAGTTTCCCCTGTACTGTGTACTATCTCACCTCTCACCCAAGGTACCACTTATCTATTGCCTATTTAGTATTTCCTCCCCTACCCTCCCATCCCTGGTAACCAACAAGGATTGTTACATTTTGCATGTGAATTTTTTCATGGGTTTTTACAGTAGAGGTCTCATACAATATTTGTTCTTTTGTGATTGACTTCTTTCACTCAGCATAATGTCCTCCAGTTTCATCCATGTTATAAGATGGTTCACAGATTCATTGTTGTTCTTTCTCATTGCATAGTACTCCATTGTGTGTATGTACCATAGTTTTTGTATCCATTCATCTGTTGATGGACATCGAGGTTGTTTCCATCGTTTTGCTATTGTGAACAATGCTGCCATGAACATAGGTGTGCATATGTCTATTCGAGTGATGACTCTTATTTCTCTAGGATATATTCCTAGGAGTGGGATTGCTGGATCGAATGGTATGTCTATTTCTAGCTTTCTGAGGAAACGCCATATCATTTTCCAAAATGGTTGTATCATTTTGCATTCCCACCAGCAGTGTATAAGAGTTCCCATCTCCCCGCAGCCCCTCCAACATTTGTTATTTCCAGTATTTTTGATTCGTGCCAGTAATGCCGGGGTGAGATGATATCTCATTGTGGTTTTAATTTGCATTTCTCTAATGGCTAGTGATTGCGAGCATTTCCTCACGTGTCTGTTGGCCATTTGAATGTCTTCTTTGGTGAAGTGTCTGTTCATTTCCTTTGCCCATTTTTTGATAGGATTGTTTGTCTTTTTGTTGTAGAGGTGTTGGATTTTCTTGTAGATTATGGAGATTAGAGCTTTGTCTGACTTGTACTGTCCAAAAATTTTTTCCCAGTCTGTAGGTTCTCTTTTGACTCTTTTGGTGAAGTCTTCTGAAGAGCATAGGTGTTTGATTTTTAGAAGATCCCAGTTATCTAGTTTATCTGTTGGGTTTTTTGTGTTGATGTTTATGGTTTGTATCCTGTTAATGCCATGTATTAAGGCCTGAAGTGTTGGTCCTATTTTTTCTTCTATGAACTTTATAGTTTGAGGTTTTATATTCAGGTCTTTGATCCATTTTGAAGTAGTTTTTGTATATGGTGTGAGGTATGGGTCCTGTTTCATTTTTAAGCAAATGGATATCCAGTTTTGCCAGCACCATTTGTTAAAAAGACTGTCTTTTCCCCATTTGATGGACTTTGGGCCCTTGTCGAGAATCAGGTGACTGTAGGTGGATGGGTTTACATCTGCGTTCTCAATTCTGTTCCATTGGTCAATGTCTCTGTCGTTGTACCAGTACCAGGCTGTTCTGAGTACTGTAGCTGTATAGTAGGTTCTCAAGTCAGGTAGTGTGAGTCCTCCAACTTTATTCTTCTTCTTCAGTAGTGCTTTACTTATTCAGGGTTTCTTCCCTTTCTATATAAAGTTAATAATTAGTTTTTCCATCTCTTTGAAGAATGTTGTTGGTATTTGTATCGGGATTGCATTGTATTTGTAAATTGATTTAGGTAGAATTGCCATTTTCACAACGTTGAGTCTGCCTATCCATGAGCATGGTATATTTTTCCATTTATGTAGATCCCTTTGGGTTTCATGCAGCAGTGTTTTGTAGTTTTCTTTGTATAGGTCTTTTACATTCCTGGTCAGATTTATTCCTAAGTATTTTATCTTTTTAGGGGCTATTGAAAATGGTATTGATTTCCTGATCTCCTTTTCATCGTTCTCTTTACTGGTGTATAGGAATCCAACTGATTTTTGAATGTTTATCTTGTATCCTGCTACTCTGCTGAATCTTTCTATTAGTTCCAGTAGATTTCTCGTGGAGTCTTTAGGGTTTTCTATGTATAGTATCATATCATCTGCAAACAGGGAGAGTTTAACTTCTTCATTACCAATTTGGATGCCCTTTATTTCTTTCTCTTGCCTTATTGTTCTAGATAGAACTTCCAGCACAATGTTAAATAGGAGTGGTGATAAAGGGCATCCTTGTCTTGTTCCTGTTTTCAAGGGGAATATTTTCAGCCTCTCTCCATTAAGAATAATGTTGGCTGTTGGTTTTGCATAGATGCCCTTTATTATGTTGAGAAATTTCCCTTCTATACCTATTTTATTGAGAGCTTTTATCAGGAATGGGTGTTGGACTTTGTCAAATGCCTTTTCTGTGTCAATTGAGATGATCATGTAATTGTTTTCTTTTGTTTTATTTATGTGGTGGATTACGTTGATGGATTTTCTAATGTTAAACCATCCTTGCATACCTGGTATGAATCCTACTTGGTCGTGATGTATTATTTTTTTGATATGATACTGAATTGTATTGGCTAGAATTTTGTTCAGAATTTTTGCATCTATATTCATGAGAGATATTGGTCTGTAGTTTTCTTTTTTTGTGATGTCTTTGCCTGGTTTTGGTATCAGTGTTAATGCTGGCTTCATAGAATGAATTTGGAAGTGTTGCTTCCTCTTCTATGCTCTGAAATAGCTTGAGTATAACTGGTACAAGCTCTTCTGTAAATGTTTTGTGGAATTCTCCAGTGAAGCCATCTGGGCCAGGGCTTTTTTTTGGTTGGGAGTTTTTTTATTACCTTTTCAATCTCTTCTCCTGTTCTGGGTCTGTTCAGATTCAATATCACTTTGTTGTAGTTTGGTTAGGCCGTATGTTTCTAGAAATTTATCCATTTCCTCTAGGTTTTCAAATTTGTTGGAATATAGTTTTTCATAATATTCTGTTATAATCCTTTTTATTTCAGTTGGGTCTGTTGTAATGTCCCCCATTTCATTTCTTATTTGGGTTATTTGTGCCCTCTGCTGTTTTTCTTTTGTCAGTCTGGCCAGTGGTTTGTCGATTTTGTTGAGTCTTTCAAAGAACCAACTTTTGGTTTTGTTGATTCTTTCTATTGTTTTTCTGTTCTCTATTTCATTTATTTCTGCTCTGATCTTTACTATTTCCTTTCTTCTGATGGTTGTAGGCTTTTTTTGTTGTTCTCTTTCTATTTGTTGGAATTCTGTAGTTAATGTTTTGATTTTGTCTCTTTCTTCTTTTTTGATATGTGCATCTATTGCTATAAATTGTCCTCTGAGGACTGCCTTTGCTGTGTCCCAAAGGTTTTGGTATGATATGTTTTCATTTTCATTTGATTCTAGGAATTTTTTAATTCCATCTCTGATTTCTTCTATTACCCATTGATGTGTAAGCAGATTATTATTCAGTTTCCATGTGTTTGATTTTTTTTCCTTGCTCTTTCTAGTGTTAATTTCTACCTTGATGGCATTGTGGTCAGAGAAGGTACTGTGAATTATCTCAGCATTTTGGATCTTGTTGAGGATTGCTCTGTGGCCTAAGATGTGGTCTATTCTGGAGAACGTTCCATGTGCATTGGAAAAGAATGTGTACTTTGCAGCGGTTGGATGGATTGTTCTATATATGTCTATGAGGTCCAGTTGGCTGATTGTGTCCTTTAGGTCTTCTGTATCTTTGCTGAGTTTCTTTTTAGTTGTTCTGTCCTTTACTGAGAATGGTGTGTTGAAGTCTCCTACTATTATTGTGGAACTGTCAATTTCTCTTTTCAGTGCTGTTAGAGTTTTTTTTTATGTATTTTGGGGCCCTGTCATTGGGTGCATAGATATTTATCATGGTTATGTCTTCATGATGGATCATCCCCTTAATCATTCTATAGTGTCCTTCTTTGTCTTTTATGGTAGATTTTGTTTTAAAGTCTATTTTATCTGAGATTAGAATTGCCACTCTGCTCTTTTTTGGTAGTTGTTAGCTTGATATATTTTTTTCCAACCTTTGATTTTTAATAAATTCACATCTTTGTTTCTAAGGTGTGTCTCTTGTAGGCAGCAAATTGATGGATCCTGTTTTCCTATCCATTCTGCCACTCTCTGTCTCTTTATGGGTGCATCGAGTCCATTTACATTCAGTGTAATTATTGATAGATGGAAGTTTGTTGCTGTCATTTTGTAGTGCTTTTTTTTGTGGTGCTGAAGTTTTCTTTGTTCTTCTTACTCTCTTGTGCTGAGTTACTTTTGTTTGTGGATTTTGTGTTCATTTCTTTTGTTTTTGTAGGTTTTGTTTTTGTTGAGACTTTATGTTTTTCGTCTTTATTTTTATGAGTTGGTTTGTTAACTTTCTTTGTGGTTACCATGAATTTTACCCTTATCTTTATAATTTTGAAGCAGTCTACCCTTACTTGGTATCGCCTTGCCTTCCTCTCCTTTAGAAGGTTCTATACCTATGCTGTTTGTTCCCTCTTTCATTGTTTTGATGTTGTTGTCATCCTTTGATTGATTTCTCTGATTCCCTGTTGTATTTCTTTTGTTTTTGGAAAGTCCTCTGTAGTTCAGTTCCTAGAATGGTATCTGATTCATATGAACCTGCGTCCTAGGTCCTGCCTGAGGGCTGAAGCTGTTTGTCCTCAGATCGAAGAACTCCCTTTAATAATTCTTGTAAGTTTGGTTTGACTTTTGCATATTCCTTTAGTTTCTGTTTATCTGGAAATGACCTAATTTCACCATCAAATTTGAACGAGAGTTTTGCAGGATATATTATCCTTGGCTGACAATTTTTTTCTTTCAAGATTTTATATATGTCATCCCACTGCCTTCTTGCCTGCATGGTTTCTGTCGAAAAATCTGAGCTTAGTCTTATTGTTTCTCCTCTGTATGTGACTTCTTGTTTATCACGAGCTGCTCTCAGGATTCTTTGTTTGTCTTTAGATTTAGCGAGTGTGAATATGATATGTCTTGGTGATTTTCTTTTGGGGTCTCTTCTATATGGGGTTCGTTGAGCTTCTTGGATGGCCAGCTTTTCATCTTTCATGATATTGGGGAAGTTTTCTGTCAGCAGTTCGTCAATGATCCTCTCTGTGTTTTCTGTTTTCTCCCCCTGTTCTGGGATGCCAATCACTCGTGAGTTTTTTCTTTTAATTGTGTCCCACATAACTCTCAGGGTCTCTTCATTTTTCTTTGTTCTTTTTCCTGAGTTTTCCTGAAACAGTGTTGTATCCAAGTGTTTGTCTTCAGTTCCACTGATCCTGTCTTCCATGGTTTCAAATCTACTTCTCAGCCCTTCTATGACACCATCCATTTCTGAAATCTTGTTGTTTATCTTTTGGATTTCTAATTGTTGTTTTTGTATAATTTCGAGTTGTGAATTTATTTTGGCATTTTGTTCCTGCATCATCTTCCTGAATTCTTCCAATTTTTTGTCTGTGTTTTCCATAAATTTGTCTGTTTTTTCCTCATGTTTGTCAGCTTTTCGCCTCAGTTCTTGGAAAATTCTGAGTATTAGTGATTTGTGTTCCCTGTCAGGTACTTCTAGTGTATTTTCTTCCACAGGAGAGTTATCTGGTGTTTTAATTTGGACGCCTATTGGAGCCATCTTGTCTTGTTTTTGTAAATGTTTTGATATTGTTTGTTGTTTTCGGGGCATTCAGTAGATATTTCTCTCGTTTATTGATTGTAGATTTTTTTTTTTTGTTTCGTCCTTGTGGTACAGCTGGGCAGATCTAGCTGAAGAGGAGCCACTGGGACGGGTTGTTTGTGGCACTCACCACAGCCACCAGGACGGTCGGTAGTCAGTGCTGGGCAGGTTCCAATAGGGCGTGCCTGCACAGCTTGGTGTGATGTCAAGTGCACGGTGCAGGTAGCTAGGGTGCAGTGGGAAGATGGTTATGTGTGAAGCTAAGCTGGATATGGGATAGAGGAGCAGGAGCAAAAAGCATACAAACATAAAAGAATGCTAGGGGAGCTTGTCGTTGGAAAGTACAGATGAGAGACTATGGGATGGAGGAAACCAGAAGGGGGAAGAGAAAGCAAAGGAAAGAATGAACAAATAAAAATCAGAAAAGTTAAAGAACTGCAAAGTTCCCAGGGATCCCACCGATGCAGCTATGAGGTCTGGGGGAGTCGGTCTCAGTTTTCACAGCACAGCCTGGCCAGAAGGTACAGAGGCATACATCGCCTGGTATTCAGGGATCAGAAGGAGAAGGAAGAGATAGAGAGATGAGAAATTAAGCAATGAAGAGAAACAAAAGGGAAAAAGAGGGAAAAGATGACAAAACTAATCAAAAAAGAAGAAGAAAAAAAAAAAAGCAACAGCAGCAGTCTGTGCCAACAAATGGGACCCAGAGAGCCCCCACTCAGGGGCGCAAATTCCAAGCAGCCGGCAGTCTCGGGGTTAAGAGTCCGTGGCCACGGGAAGCAGAGGGGCCAACGAACAAAGGCCCCGGGATCTCACCAGTGTGGCAGCCCAGACCTGGAATCCACCACCCACCCAAACGCAGCCCCACAGCCCTGCCGGAGAGAGCAAAGACTGCGCTCGGAACCAGGCACCTGAGCAAAAGGAGGGGGAGGCAGCGAGAGGCAAGTGAGAAACCAGAAGAACCAGAAAATGCCACACCAACAGCCAACAAATGGGACCCAGAGAGCACCCACTCGGGCGCGAATTCCAAGCAGCCGGCAGTCTCGAGGTTAAGAGACCGTGGTCATGGGAAGTAGATGGGCAAAGGAACAAAGGCCCCGGGATCTCACCAGCGCGGCAGCCCAGACCTGGAAGCAGCCACACGCCCGAACACAGCCCCACAGCCCCGCCAGAGAGAGCAAAGACAGCGCTCGGAACCAGGCACCCGAGCAAAAGGAGGGGGAGGCAGCGAGAGGCAAGCGAGAAAGCAGAAGAAGCAGAAAATGCCACACCAACAGCCAACAAATGGGACCCAGAGAGTCCCCACTCAGGGGTGCGAATTCCAAGCAGTCGGTAGTCTCGGGGTTAAGAGACCATGGCCACGGGAAGCAGAGGGGCGAATGAACAAAGGCCCCAGGATCTCACCAGTGCGGCAGCCCAGACCTGGACGCAGCCACACGCCCGAATGCAGCCCCACAGCCCTGCAGGAGAGAGCAAAGACGGCGCTCGGAACCAGGCACCCAGGCAAAAGGAGGGGGGAGGCAGCAGAAAAAGCTTCGCCAGCAGCCAGCAAACGGCTCTCAGAAAGCCGCCAGCCCGGGCGCGCGGAATCCAAGCACCGGCGCCCCCCAGCCCAGGGACCCTGGCCACGGAAAGCAGGGGAGCCCCAGCTGAGGTGGAGAGGGCTGGGGGGTGGGAAAGCGCGCACTGCAGTTTACCGGTCGTTCTGTCTCCCACTGGACGCTCTGCGAGGCTGCTCTCCCGTTTGCTGGTCTCTGATAGGAATCCAAGATGGTGGATCCGCGCTGCGTTAACTGGTAAGGAATCTCTGCATGAGTCTCTCCTCGCTCTCCGTTCTCTTTTAGTATTCTCACTCCGTTTGGTGTTTGGGTGAGTTCTTTATCTCTTCATTTGGTGTTCTAGGGTTTCAGGATTGTTGATTCTCTGTTAGGCTTAGTTTTTCGGATCTTTGCTGTGGAGGGATGGTGTGGTGCTTCTGCCTAGAGCGCCATCTTGCCCCCTGTCTAATTCTGACATTTTATTGTTAAGCTTTTGGATTTCTGTTTCCTGTCTCTGTCTGGATTCTTGCAGCCTGGTAAATTTGTCATTATGCTCTTGAATAACCTTCTTAGGTTCCTTGTTGCTTTGTCTGTGTATTCCTTTGCTTGTTCTGTGTTTTGCATGATCTCCTTCCCTGTTTCTTGAAGAGTCCTGTGTATTAGTCTTTCAAATTCTACAGCTGGTAATTCTAAGAAGTTCTCTTCCTCTTAAAGGTTTTTTGATTCTTTGTTTTAGTGCTTGCTGAAACCATCATGGTCTGCCTCTTTATGTGATTTGATAATGACTGTTGTCTCCTAGCCATCAATAAGTTATTATATTTATTTATTTTATGTTTGCTTACTGTGTCCTAGCATCTTATTCTGTTTTGATATGCTCAAATAGTCTGGTCTGGTGACTAGTTTGATTTTTGGCGTCTTTGAAGCTCTCATGTCCTGTTTCCAGGTGGCTAGAGCTGTTACTAGGTATGTGAGCCCAAGAGTCCATTTACTTTTCTTGTGTGGATTCAGCTTAGGTGTCCAGGTTGTTGGTCACCAAGTGCATGGTGCAGGCTCTGACCTACAGTCCTAGATGGGCAGGGGTGATTGATGTAGCCATAGGTAACTGGTTGTAGTAGAGGGTCATGCGCTGATCAAGGCAGGGGTCCGACTGTCACCCTTCAGTGTCTAGGTGAAAGGCATGCCCCTGTTCCCTAGAGCATGTAGGTAGGTGGGTTTTACAGCCAGACTATGGGCACCCAGTGCTGTTGGCTGTAAGGACTGGAAGGCACCGCTTATTCTTGGACTTCTGTCGCAGGTGGCTTGGTGAAGTGGTGGAGCCTCCAGTCCTCAGGCTCCTGATGTGGGTAGGTGAGGTCTCTGCTTAATTGGCAGGGCAGTGTCAAATGTCATGAATCTTCCACTCCCCCTAATAGCAGATACAGATGAAAATAGGCTTCAGGTATATACCCTGGTATACTGTGCTAATGAGGGCCTATGCACTGAAATGGGCCCACAGAGGTCCGCACAGGGCTGAAAGACATTCAGAATCCTTGAACCCCTTATGCCTGTGCCTAGACAAAGGGGCTGTGCTTGCCCTGAGTTCCTGGCTTAGGGGAGCTGACAGATTATTGTTTCCTGTTTGTTAATTTGTTCCCTCTCCAAAGCTGAGAGAATGGCTCAGGGCGTGTGACAGGTCCTACTTCCGGCCCAGGGAGCGCTGCAATCTCTGAAGCTGGACCAGGACCAGAGCATAGTGGGGAGGGAGCAGTTAAATGGGAGAGAAGTATTTCCCAAAGGAAGGGTTTTTTTTTTGTTTTTTTTTTTTTGATCTGTGCAGTAGGTTAGATGGTTGTACTTATCTTTCACCGATCAAGTACTGTTTCTTGCTGGTTCTTGAAGTTTGAGCCAACTCTCCGCCACTCAGTCTCTCCTGATGTGGTAAACATGTCCCAAGTGTCACTGCTTGCCTCACTGCTTGTGCCAGCCAGTCCAGCCTGCAGGATGCCAGTTCCCACCAGGTCAGGTCTGGCACCTCCTTGCTGCTTCTGAACCATCTCTTCCTCCCCTACCACTCAGTTTGATTCCTCAGCTTTGTCTTTGATGTTCAGGGCTCCTAGATTGTCATTTATAATCGATTTACTTGTTTTTTTTTTGGGTCTTTGTTGTAAGAGGGACCACAGGAAGCATCTGAGTACTCTGCCATCTTGGCCCTACCCTCCTAGGCACAGGTTCTTTGCATTCTATCTTCAAAGTTGTTGAAGTCTCTTATCACTAGAAAGAGTTTTTCAGTTGCCCCCTTTGGCCTCTTCCTTTCTTAGTCAGAATTCTTTAATGTGAGACCTATAACTATTCTCTCCTATTACTATTCTCTCATTTTTTTTCTCTTTAAACTCCTTTCCTTGTGTCTCCCCACTGCATACTCTCATGACTTAAATTTCTGTCTTTAGACTACTGGAAACCAGGCTTTACCTTCAACCTTGAGTTCTCTCTGTGTTTTAGGCCCAATTTATTCTCTTTTACACTCGGTCAGATTTTGCTAGTCGTGTTCCCATCCCATCCATGACTACTATCCAGGTCACATTAATCTCCCTTTTCTGAATTCTGAGTACAGCCTCAAGGTAAGTTAGCCTAAAATTATGGGTGAATGTATGTTAGTTTTTATCTCCCTGATAATATTTTATGTTTCCCAAAACTGTAACTTACATTTCTACCCTTCACCCATACTCCCATCTTAACTAGATGTGGGGAAATAACAAGAATCTAACAATTATTAAATATTAGAAGCCTATAAATATATTTTGAGGGGACAAAAACTTATTTAAATGACAGGTGAGTGATTGCATTTCAAGCTCTTGACCTACACAGTTATGATTATTATAATTTTCATTGGTAAGTAATCATTGAACCTTTTTATGGTATATAAAATTTTATTAGGTTATAGGAAAAAAACCCACTGCTGTTGAATCAATTCTGTCTCATAGTGACCCTATAGGTTATGGAATTTCTGTAATTAAGTTTTAGAATATTCAGACACCTTCAGAAACTGAAAGTCTGCTTACAAATTCAGCCATGATCTAGATACATTAATAGACCAAACACCATAGGCATGAGTGCATAAATAATAAATATGCCATATAGTAAATGTGTAAACACAAGGTGGGGACAATGGTAAGATGTTAAGTAGAGGATGGTATTGAGTTAATGAGAGTGATTTCCCTGGGGAAGATGGGTTTCAAGTAGGTTCTGATTTGAGACCATAAAAACTGAAGACTGTCCCAGTAGGGACAGCTTTAGTTAAATATCAGAGACAGAAGGCAGTCACTGGAGTTAAGACAGAAAGGCAGAATGAAGATGATTCCAGAGATGTAAGTCTGGGCTCTAAAACAGGCTCAATCCAAGATTTTGTTCTTCTCTCATCAAACTAAATTATTGTCATATCTGTAAATATATTAGAAACCTTGATGGTGCAATGGTTAAGCACTTGCCGCTCGACAAAAGATCGGTGGTTTGAACCCATCCAGCAGCTGTGTGGGAGAAAAGACCGGGCAATCTGCTCCCATAAAGATTACAGCCTAGAAAATCCTATGGGGCAGTTCTACTCTGTCTGATAGGGTTGCTATGAGTAGCAATTCACTCCATGGCATACAACAGCAAACAAATAAGTAATTCGCTCATGTAATAGCTAGCATTGATATAATGGCTATGCTTCTCTCGTTTTGGATTTTAAACTGAAAAGTGAAACTGTTGCATGCGAAAAACATTTTCCTCTTTCCTCCTGAATTGTTCTGTCTCTTCCTTGCCGCAACACTTCTGTTACCTTTTCCTTTTATCTGTGCGAGCAGCTGACATCTGGTCCAACTAGCTGCCATTGCAGCTGTTGACCACTAACAGGAGCCATAGCCAGATTCCCTGATACAATCAGGGTGTCCCTGGCACGTGGTGGTACTCACTGAACAGATGTTTCCCTTCTTTTCCCCATGGAAGTCATAGAGTATAACGGAAGAGCCTGAGATTTGGAGTTAGAGCTGGGTCAAATTCTGATTTTTCCACTTACTCAACCTGTAAGTTTGCAATTTCCTTATCATCTTGGATTTTTCTACTAATATATAAAGAAAGGGGTATAAATTCTTACTTTTTATGATTACTGGGCTTTGTGTTTTTTTGAGAAAATGTTTTCCAGATACTTAGCCCAGTTTCTGCCAGAATAGGTGCTTCTCGTCAGTGTTTCTCAATGTGTGGTCGCCAGACCACTTGCACCACAGTCACTTAATTTACTTTGTTAAAAATGCAGATTCTGGGTTCTACCCTAGGCCTATTTAATTTAAATTTATAGGGATGGGCCAAAGAATCTGCATTTTAAGCAAACTTACCAGCTGAGTCTTAACACACACTGAGTTTGAAAATCGCTAGGATATGTATTTACTCCCCTCTTCCTTACCTTTCTCCCTCTTTACTTTTCGTCTTTACTTTCCTTTTTCTTTCTTGCCTTTTTTTTTTTTTTTGGCTTTACTTCATTTAACAAGACAACGTGCATGAAACATGAGAATTTTAAGGTGCTGATTGCATGATAGGAGCCTTGGTGGCACAATGGTTAAACGCTTAGCTGCTAACAAAAAGGTTGGTGGTTCGAACCCACCCAGAGGCTCCTTGGGAGAAAGATGTGGCAATATGCTTCTGTAAAGATTTACAGCCTACTGGGTCCCTCTGAGTCGGAATAGACTCGATGGCAATGGGTTTGGTTTTTTTTTTTTTTTTTTTTTGGGTTCTAATTGCGTTATATCCTTTGTCAAATTATTTTCACCTTTCTAAGCTTCGTTTTCCTCTTATGTATAAAGGAAATTGCCTATTTCTCAAGTCGTTGCTTGGAACAAATTATTAAAATGGTACCAGTCACTTAGAAAAGTCACACACATAAATGATAGCTATACTAGAAAAACTTAGAGTTGTGGTAGGGATCTCTCTTTATTAAGAACAAGACACAGTAATGTTTGTTTGTTGTTTGTAATAGAATGTAGAGTTATCCAAGGGTTGAGACTAAGGTGAGGTGAGGGAGGCACTTGCCTTCGGTACAGAATTTAAGGGAATGCCAGAAATTCAGTAATCAAGATAAACTATTTTAATGCAGTCTTCTAAAAAATTCACTATTAATGAAAAAAATCAGTGATGAACAAATTATCAAAATTTTAAATAAAGACAGGATCAGTGTTATGATTTTCACCTTTGCCTCAGCTTCCACTATGGCTTGAAACAGCACTGCTACTGAGCTAAAATATTGCGTTAAAATATTATTGATCTTGATTACTGAGATTTTTGGTGCCCCTTAATTTTGTACCTGGGATAAGTGCCTCACTTGCCTCACCTTAGTCCTGGCCCTGCCTTATCTCAGTGCTGAATCATTTCAGTGTTTAATTAGCTAAACAGAACGATTCACTTACATCCACTTTCAGCCACAATATTTCCCACTACTTTTAAGTGATACTTGTACAAATATCCTATTTTTGATATTAAAAAAAACTAAACCCAACCGGTTGCCTTTGAGTTGATTCCGACTCATAGCGACCCTGTAGGACAGAGTAGAACTGCTCCATAGGGTTTCTAAGAGGTGGCTGGTGAATTTGAACTGCCAGCCTTTTGATTAGCAGCCAGGCTTTTAACCACTGTGCCACCAGGGCTCCTATTTTTGATATGGATATTGGCAGATATCCACATGTTAAGAATGTTAGTACAGATTTCAGGGATTCAGATGTTCCAAAAGGAGACATTATTTTGCAAATTATAACGTCACCTAAAGATTTTATTAAGAAGAAGAAATAGAGAAACTGAAAATCTAGTGTTTAGGGATAATTTCTGGTTCTCGTAAGCACTGAAAAAGTAGGAGTCAACAAAAAAAACATTCAAGTAGATCAGAATCAGCCTGCTAAGAGAAGTGATCATGGAAGGAGATTTTTGTGTAATTAAATGTCAGTTTGCATTTTGAAATATTGCCTGCTGCCTCCCACTCAATCATCAAGTAAGATGAGAGGGAATATTCTTTATACAAACCCAGAATTTGACAGCAGTACTTGTTGGGTTCTCCATGAAGGATGAGCTGCAGATCAGAAGGATCAGAGCAGGTCATGTTCCCAAGACAATAAAATTTTGCCATTAAAATAAGTTAGACATTATAATTTGCCCCTGTAAGAAAGGCAAATAAACAACAACAACAAAAATGAAGCTGTATAAACTTTTGGGATTTTGGAGCAGGAAGGAATTATAGAGGTCATCTAGTTCAATCTCCTCTCTTTACAGAAGAGGAATTTGATGCCCAGGCAGATGAGTGAGTTTCCCAAGGTCACTCAACTATCAAGTGACCAGTGGAGCTGTCATTTTCTTCCACAGGATGCTAGGAGCGTTCACTAGGTTGTAAAGCACGTGAGTGATATAATATAGTAAATGGTACTAGTCTCCTGTTCCTTGTAGGCAAAAGGCTTAGAAGTCTTTAGATCTGGTGTGTGGGACTGGGACATGGGAGATACCCCAGGATATATGCTTAGGACCAGCTGAACAAACAAGTTTCTTAGCATTTCAAGAGATAGTGTTACTTTTTCCTTCCTCATTCTACCAGTTACACAAACCCCAACTCACGGAATCAGAGTCTACAGGGGTAGGGCTTGAGCATGTGGGTTTTGGTGTTTTTGATATGCACCTGCGTTAAACATAGCTGCATTGGAGATTTATTTCTTTCTGACAAATACCTCTCTATCAGTCAATAACAACTTAGTGTGAATTAATTCAAGGAAAGTCTTGGATTCAGATTCAGAACGAAGAATAAGAGTCCTGGTACAGAAATGTACCAAAAGACAAAAAAGGAGATTCTTCAAAGGCAAATGTTTCCTCTTTTCAATTTTGTCCAATTAACGTAAGAATGGGAGAAGTTAAGGTCTGTGTTTTGTAATCCTAGCGAGAGTTCTCTTCCTGTCTCTTCTCATAACCAGACTGAGCTCTTAAATGGCCCAACTGGAGCTACTCTAGAGTCTTACTTTTATGGGCCTGTAGACATGAAACCTAATACTACAATATTCATCATCACGGAATGGTTTGAAATAGGAATTAGTCTTTTTTTCCTAACCTCAGAGATAGTTGAGTTAATCACACTCCTCCTATCATGGCATGCCTAACATGTAACTGGTTCGTGAGAGGCTCCTTTCTTGTATTTTCAAATATTTTATTCCCATTTCCTCCCCTCCCATCCCAAAATATGCAGACATTCTTGTGTTTTTGGCATGAACCCATTTAGAATTATTCCAACATACTGTACATGTGTTTATTATTTTAGTGTATTTTCCATTCCTCATCTAGGTCATTGGGTGAAAGGAGAGGGAAAGAAGAAGAAAAGAGCTTGATTGATGCCTCACTACACATTTGTGGGGATTATTGGATGTTCCCTTTCAAAATGCTTTATGGTCCTCCCTTAATTTTTCTTGGTGGTATTCTACTATATTAATTTTCTGGTGTAAAGGGAATGTAGTGTCTCAAGAATTCAAACCAGCAAATCTAATCTAGCCCGATGTATTTGGTCCCTACCATGCATTGCCTCTTCTCACCCATACCTTCTCCACAATCCCTAGGTCCAAAGGGTGGTTGATTGCCAGCTACCTATATATTGAAAATATTTTGCACCCATTTGTGTATTTAAAAATTATGAAAATGGTGACTGATGCAGTCACCAATAGAGACACTAACATCTTTTTGAGTGGCTGAAAAATTGGATGTAGGCTGTTCTTTTTCTAAGTCTTTTCTGAGCGTAAATCAGAATGATTTTAACAATTTCATTACTCTAAAATGAAGAGCTTATCTAAAAATAGGGGAATGTACTTCATAAACATAGAGTAAATTTAGCAATTACTCTTGAGGGCAACATATAAATTTGGTTTTTCACTTTTTTTTTCAGCTTTTCTTATAATAGAATTAAGTCAAAGCCAGTCATTTCTTTCAAGGGGAAACTGAGAATGTAAAACTTTAAATGTCATCAAATGTAACATGACACTCGGTGGATATGTTTGGCAAAGGAACTATTTTTAGATCAATTTTAAAAGTGCAAAAGGCCACTTTAAAAAAATCAATATGAGAAGAACACAGTCAGGAGTGAAACTAAATTAAAAAGTTCAAGCAAAATCAACTTTCTTGTCATCAGCTTCCTGTTTGATATATCCCCCTTCTGGGTAATCTTTACCTGCCTTCTCTAATTCACGTTGATTCCAACTGTCAGCAGGGTGATGACATAATGAACAGGTCACAAGAGTATCCTCCTTCATTTGAAAACTGGAGGGCTGGTCTTTGTCCCCCACAACATCACACCACTGATTTTCAACAAGGCATTTTCTCCTTGTCTCTTCTGACTAGTTTCTTATTTGACTCTTATAATCAAATGTCTGACAAATGCTTTGATATTTGAGTCCTTGTGGCATGATGTCCTCATCATTGTGTTTTATATACCTGGCATTCTTCTCAGTAATTGGTTCATCTTCTCCCTGTAGTACCTTTGGGATTAATTTCTCCAACAGGGTTGCAGGGTTATTTCCTGGCAGCCATATCATATCCACCAAAGCCGCCAGCTTTGAATCTTGACCTGGTCTTCAGAATTCTCAAGGGAGACTTGGGAATTGCTATTTTCTTCTCATGTTACTCTTGAGTGTGTTACACTTGCTGTATGCTTTGACCCAACAGCACACAATCCTTTGTCTAAATCTACCTTTGTTCCCTATTAGTGTCAGTAGCTCGTAATAGGGTAACTACCAGGGGAAGATAAGAAGCTGCCAAAGGAACAGATAAAATTACTCACAGGAGGTGGTGGCTTCAAACTCAGTGATATCTCCATATTAACTATTACTGTGTGTGTGTATACACACAGCATTGCATTTTCAGTTCTCCCAGACCAAATTTTAAAACTATAACATGAGGAAAGAATAAGAATGGCATTATTATCAAAAGATATACTTAGTAATCTGAAAAAGTAATCATCAGAGATGAAATACTTATAGAAAAGTTTATTTTGCCTCTCCATTGAATACCCAGAAAACCTTAAAACTCTGCACAATTAATATAACTTCTTTGATTTTTAAAAGAGCAAATGTTAAATGATATCTAAGATTTGTTCCAGTGAATTAATTATAGAGTCATTTCTTTATCTGACAGTTGCTCAGGGTTTCACAGCAATTCATTTTTTAGCTTTCAGAATGGTGATATAGACAAACCTTTAATATCCAAATTTTATAGTTGAAGTAAAGAGAGAAGTTTACTGGAAAAGCCAGAACCTAGTTTATTTACTGGACCTATGTTCTGCTTCTCTAGGATCAGAGCACTGGGAGAGAAGCTGGGCTACCCTGTCCTCCTGCCTCTAACACTGAATGATCTCAAAGATATAGCCGGGTCCCTTTGAATAAGTTGAAGGGTAGGAGGGTTCATTACCACAGTCTTCAGGAAGGAATATTTTCCTAGCGTTTAACAAGAACTTTTCCTGCTGTTATCTTACTCCCTTTTGCTCAGCTTTCAGTGGAACCACCCAATAGTAGCCACAGCCACTTATGCAGTTGTCCCCTATGACCTTAACAACATTAGGAGGGATTTTGCCTATTGGCTTCTATACGTGCTTCTATACATTTTTCTTCTGTGTATCTTATTTAAAACTATAATGGCAATTACATAATTATTTAAAAAAATAAATTTCTATAACATGGAGATTGGAAGGATTTTCTAAGCTAAAGGTAGAGGTCATAAATGAAAAAATAAATAGATTTGATGACATCAAAATAAAAACTTAAGTATATAAAAAATCACTAAAAACAAAATGAGAAGTTAAATGAGAAAATATCTGAAATACATGAGCGATTGAGTTAATATGTTTAATATACAAAAAAAAAAAAAAAATCCCTTGAAATCAATGAGAGACCAGCTTCAACTGAAAAAAAAGAAAAGAAAAGGTCATGAATAAGAAATACACAAATAAAAGCTATAACACATGGTCAATACACATGTAAAAAACTGCCCAATTATACCAGTAATCAAATAAGTGCACTTGAAAACATGTTATGCTTGTCAGATTGACTAAGGTTTCTTTAAGTAGTGTTCCTAGCATTGTTTCGGGCTGTGGGAAATAAACATTCTCATACACTGCTGATAGAAGTATAAATTGGTACAGTTTAGAGGTCAGATTGGCAATGTGTATCTAAAGTGAACCTAGTAATTCCACTTTCAAGAATTTCTCTTAAGGGAGTAACCATGGATAAAGACACTGGTCCAGAAAAATCTTTCCCAGGACTATTTAAAATAGCTAAAAACGAGGCAGGGGGGAGGATTGGCAAATCTGTCATACCACTATCTCCAGGTTCACATCTGAAGCTGTTTGGGACAAATGGCTACCAGAGCCTTAAGAGTAACTAACCTATGATTCCCTGGTCTGGCCCTTCCTTGTCTTTCTGGGGTTCCCAGATTCCAGAAATAAGATTCCATTTTGGTTAAATTATCTTCTGTATAATGGATATTTTGCTGTCATTAGGATTGATGTTGAAGATGAAGATTTAATTAATGGAAAGATGTTCATGATATGTAAGTGAAAAAGCAGAATACAAAATAGTATGTACACTAATCAGATTTTTATAAATATGTAATTATGTGGAAAAAAACCTAGAAAAAATACCCTAAGTTAAAATATTTATCTCTGGTGGTGGGTTTTGAGGGGGCATTATTTTTCTTCATTTTTATGATGTTTCTCAAATTTTCCCACATTACTTTTTAAAAATATTTTATTTATTTTGTTGTTATTGCTGAGAATATACAAAACAAAACATACACCAATTCAACAGTTTCTACATATACCATCTGGTGACACTGATTACATTCTTCGAGTTGTGTAATCATTCTCACCCTTCTTTTCTGAGTTGTTTCTCCCTCATTAACATAAATTCACTGCACCCTCATTAACATAAGTTCACTGCACCATAAGGTTCTTATCTTAGAGCCCTGGTGGCGTAGTGGTGAAGCGTTGGACTGCTAACCAAAAGGTTGGCAGTTCGAATCCACCAACCACTCCTTGGAAACCCTATGGGGTAGTTCTACTCTGTCCTATAGGATTACTATGAGTTGGAATTGACTCGACTGCAGTGGGTTTGGTTTTGTTTGCTAAGGTTCCTGTCTAATCTTTTGAAGTTGCTGTTGTCAATTTGATCCCATATGGATAGTTCTTAAAAGAGCGTAATGCTCCAGGCAGATATTTTTTTACTAGTTAAGCTAAACTATTTAGTTTCAAGACAATTTTAGGAAATTGCTATGGATTGAATTGTTTCCCTGAAAAATAAGTGTCACCTTGGCTAGGCCATGATTCCCAGTATTGTGTGATTGTCCACCATTTTGTCATCTGATGTGATTTTCCTATGTGTTGTAAATCTTGCCTCTACGATGTTAATGAGGCAGGATTAGGCAGTTATATTAAGGAGGCAAGACTCAATCTACAAGATTAGATTGTGTCTTGAGTCAATCTCTTTTGAGATATAAAAGAGAGAAGCAAGCAGAGAAATGGGGTCTCCTACCACCAAGAAAGCAGAGTTGGGAGCAGAGCGTATCCTTTGGACTGGGGTCCCTGTGCTGAGACGCTTCTAGACCAGGGGAAGATTCATGACAAGGACAGAGAGAGAAAGCCTTCCCCTGGAGCTAGTGCCCTGAATTCAGACTTCTAGCCTCCTAAACTGTGATAGAATAAATTTCTGTTTGTTAAAAGCCACCCATCTGTGGTATTTCTGTTTTAGTAGCACTAGATAACTAGGACACAAATATTTTTGGTTTCAGGTTTTTAGATTATCTCAGGGCAATAGTTTTAGGGGTTCACCCAACCTTTATGGCTCCAGGAAGTCTGGAGTCTATGAGAATTTGAAATTCCAGTCTGCATTTTCCCCCTTGTGTGCAAGATTCTTCTATGAAATCTTTGACCAAAATGTTCAGTAATGGTAGCTGGCACCATCTAGTTCTTTTCGTCTCGTGGCAAGGAGGCAGTTGTTCACAGAGGCAATTAACCACACATTGCGTTATCCTCCTATTCCTGACTCTCCTCCTTCCTCTGTAGTTCCAGGTGAATAGAGACCAATTGTTGTGCCTTGAACGACCACGTCAAGCTTTTAAGAACCCAGGCACTACACATCGAACTAGGAGATAGAACAGAAGCACTAAACATGATGTTAGACCAGTTAACTGGGATGTCCAATGAAACCATGACACTAAACTTCCAAACCAAAAAACTAAATCCTATGAGGTTTTTGGTTGTACATAAACAGCCTCAGCAGCTACTCTTTTTTTTTTTTTTTTTGGTCACTGTTGATATATCTGTCACATAACTCTTGCCAATTCAACTTTTTACAGGCGTACAACTTATTGACAGCAATTACAATAATTGGCTGAGCAACTCTACCCCTAAACAACATGATATTTCTATCACTGTTAACCCCCTCTTCCCCTCCCTCCCGCCCCTGGTGACGACTAATAAACTTTGCTCTCTATACATTTGCCTTTTCTTGTTTGTTTGTTTTTTTTTAAATATAATTGAGGTCATACAATATTTGTCCTTTTGTGATTGACTGTTTCATTCAGTATAATGTCTTTCAGCTCCATCCATATTATAGTATGTATCAAAACTTCATTTCTCCTGCTGGCTGAGTAGTATTTCATTGTATGTGTGTACCATATTTTGTTTATCCATTCATTTGTTGATGGGCATTTAGGATGTTTCCGCCTTTTGTCTATTGTGAATAGTGCTGCAGTGAACACTGGTGTACAAGTCTCTGTTTGATTCTCTGCTTTCAAGTCTTTTGGGTATGTATCTAGGAGTGGAACTGCTGGGTCATATGGTAGTTCTAGTTTTAGTTTTTTGAGGAACCACCACACTATTTTCAATAATGGCTGTATCACTTTGCATTCCTACCAGCAATGGGTAAGAGTTCCAGTTTCCTCACATCCTTGCCAACATTTGCTATTTTCTGTCTTTTTTTTTAATCTTAAGTGTCTTAGTGGGAGTGAAATGGCATCTCATTAATTGTTTGATTTACATCTCTCTGATGGCTGATGACACTGAGCATCTTTTCTTGTGTTTGGTGGCCATTTGAATGTCTTTGGTGTAATGTCTGTTCAAGTACTTTGCCCATTTTGTGTTTGGGTTATTTATCTTTTTGTTGTTGTCAAAATTTTACATATATTTTGATTTTTAGATTCTTATTGGAAGTATGGTTTCCAAAGATATCTTCCAGTCAGTAGCTTGTTTTTTCACTTTTTTTAGATAAAGTCCTTTGATGAACAGAAATTTTAATTTTTATGAGGTCCCATTTACTTATTTTGTCTTTTGATGTTTGTGCTTTTATTATATTAATCCATTGTTGAAAACTAGGCTTGACAGCATTGCCCTTGCTTTTTTTCTAAGTCCCACCTTACTTTTAAAAAAGTATTGAAGTATAATGTATATCCAGAAGAGTATACACGTTACAACTGAACAGCTTGATAAATTTCTACAAGCTGAGCACACCTGTGTAACCAGCACCCAGCTCAAGATGCCAAACATGACCAGTTTATTTTATTCTCATTTAAAGTCATTACCCACATCCTCCTCCTCCTCAAGGTGATCACTACCTTAACTTCTAACAGCATTGATTAGTTTTATATGTTTTTATACTTCCATAAACAGATGAAATCATACGTTTTTTGGCTGGCTTCTTTTGCTCATTATTGTTGATATTTATCCATATTGTTGCATATAGGTGTAAATTACCCATTTTCGTATGTTGTTTTCTTGTACTAATTGTCTTAGTTAATTTAGTGCTATATAACAGAAATGCCACAGTGGATGGCTTTAACAAATAGAAATTTATTTTCTCATAGTTTAGGAGGCTAGAAGTCTAAATTCAGAAACCTGCTTCTAGGGGAAGGCTTTCTGTCTCTGTCAGCTCTAGAGGAAGGTCCTTGTCTCTTTGGTTCCTGCTTCCTGGTTCCTTGGAGATCTCCATAGGTCTTGGCATCTATCTTTCCTCATCTCTGCTTTGCTCACTTGTTTAATCTCTAGAGATGGACTCAAGATCTACCCGATACTAATCCTGCCTTATTAACACAACAAAGACAACCCATTCCCAAATGAAAGTATAACTGTAAGCATAGAGGTTAGGATTTATAACACATATTTTTTGGGGATATATTTCAGTCCATAACATTCTACCCTTTGATCCCCCAAAATTCCTTGTCCTTGCCACATACAAAACACATTCACTCCATCACATCATCTCCAAAGTCTTAAATCAACTCTAACATTTCATCTTCAGAATCATCTAAATCAAATATGGGTGAGACATTAGGCGTATTCTATTCTGGGGCAAAATTCCTCTCCATCTGTGAACCTGTGAAATCTAGACTGCAAGTTATCTGTTTCCAAAGTACAATCATAATCACCAGCATAGAGAAACTGGAGGGAAAGAAGCAATAACAGGTACCAAGCAAGTCCAAAACCCAGCAGAACAATTTACATTAACTCTCAAGGCTTGAAAATAATCCTCTCTTCTCTAGGCAATGGCTCTGTCCTCCAGACTCTGGATGTTGGCCATACCCTCTGCATTCTGGGTAGAGGCCCCTTGGCTCTGGACTTCAGTTCCACCTTCCAGGACTTCGGAATGGCAACCCTACCCCTGGCGTTAGACAGCCCGATCCTCCTAGTTCATCTGAGTGGCTATCCTACCCCTTCAGCCCCAGCAGGCCCTGTTCTTCTTCCTCTGGGGCAAGGCAGCCCCACCTGCTTAGCTTTAGATGGTGGCCCCATCCCCTGGCACACCTTTATGGCAGCCCTGCACTCCAGAACTGAGTTGGCAAAGACCCGACTCTTTGAAACCTAGGAGTCTGTGGCCCCACCCTTTGAGATCCAGGTGACTGTGGCCCCACCATTTGAAACCAAGAAGGCCCTGCTTCCCATGCTCCTTCTAACAGTTCTGATGATCTCCAAACTGTTCCAGAGATGGTCCTTTACTTTTCTTGGAGGACAACAGATGTAACTCCTTTGGCCTGGTTCCTGCCTGTATAATTCCAGACACCGTTCTTTCCTTTCGTTCTTTTTCTGTCCCCTTCAGTCTAAGCTGATGGGTTTTCTGCTATGGTAGTTGGTTAGATCCATCAGTCACAGGCTTAATCTCTTTAACAAAAGATTGTGTAGCCACATCCTTGGTGAATGTTCTAGGACATGTGTCTTTAGTTTGTACAACAGAATTTTCCAAATCTTTATGTTCCATTTTGCACAGTTTATTTGTAAGTCCATCTCTTTCCTCTTGCATTTTGCTGTAAGCAGCAAGGAGAAACCGTGTGGCCCCTTTAAGATCTTGCTTAGAAATCGCATCAGCCACATATCCAAGCTCATCACTTACAATTTCTACCTTCTACCAAATATTTGAACATAATTCAGACAAGTTCTTTGCCACTGCTTAAAAAGCACCGCCTTTCCTCCATTATCCAATCATGTATTCGTAATTTTCTTTGAAAGCCTCACCAGAAGCACATTTGATGTTCACATTTCTAGCAATATCTTGTTGCTGGTTCCATATGTATTCTCTAAGACTATAGAGACTTTCTGCATAGCTCTCCTCACAGGAATTGCCTTTGACACTTATAATTCTACCAACAGTCTCTTCAAGGCAATCTAGGCTTTTACTATTTTTGTTGTTAGGTATTGTCGAGTCAGTTCTGGCTCATAGTGACCCTATGTACAGCAGAACAAAACACTATCTGGGCCTGCACCATCCTCACAATCACTGTTATGTTTGAGCCCATTGTTGGAGCTACTGTGTCAAACCATCTTGTTGAGGGTCCGGCTCTTTTTTGCTGACCCTCTACTTTACCAAGCATGATGTCCTTCTCCAGAGACTAGTCCCTCCTGATAGCATGTCCAAAGTACATGAAACAAAGTCTTGCCATCCTTGCTTCTAAGGAACATTCTGGCTGTACCTCTTCCAAGACAGATTTGTTCATTCTTCTGGCAGTCCACGGTATATTCAATATTCTTCACCAACACCAAAATTTAGAGGCATCAATCCTTCTTATGTCTTCCTTATTCATTGTCCAACTTTTGCATGTATATGAGGTGATTGAAAATACCATGGCTTGGGTCAGGTGCACCTTAGTCCTCAAAGTGACATCTTTGCTTTTGAACATTAGTAAAGTCAAGTCGATTCCCACTCATCCAGTCTCTACCCAATTCCAAAACACTTCCACATTTTAGGTATCTGTTAGAGCAGCACTCCCACTTCTCCCAAGCAAATTCTGTCTTAATTATCTAGTGCTGCTATAACAGTAATATCACAGTAGATGGCTTTAACAAACTGAAATTTACTTTCTCACAGTTTAGGAGGCTAGAAGTCTGTATTCAGAGCACTGGCTCTAGGGGAAGGCCTTCTTTCTCTGTTGGCTCTGAATGAAGGTTCTTATCTCTTCAGCTTCTGCTTCCTGGTTCCTTGGAGATCTCCATATATCTTGACATCTATCTTTCCCTATCTCTGCATTACTTGTTTTCCTCATCTCTGCATTACTTGTTTGTTTAATCTCTTGTATATCTCAAAAGAGATTGACTCAAGATACAACCTACACCAGTCCTGCCTCATTAACATAAGAAAGACAGTCTATTCCCTAATGAAATCATAATCACCAGCATAGAGTTTAGAATTTACAGCACATATTTTGGGGGGGCATAATTCAATCAATAGCACTAATGAATATATTACAATGTATTCACTCATTCTACTGTTGATGATCATGTGAGTACTTTTAAATATGGAGCTATTATGAACAGTGTTCCTATGAACATTCTAAAGAATATAAGTACATTTGGTGAAAATATCTACACATTTCTTTAAGTATGTACCTAAGTGTTGAATTGCTGGGTCATAGAGTATGCATATATTCAGCTTTAGCAGATGTTGCAAAACAGTTTTCCAAAGTCGTTGAGCCAATTTATACCTACTCCTTACTTATCAATGATCTGTTTATCAACATTTTGTATTTACAACAATAGTAAAACATCTACTATCCTACTATTCTTCACATTAATGACATATGTCTGGCAGTAATGAACACTGAAGTATGAGGTGAGAGTAATGCTGGCTGTGGTGGTTAAGGTTATGTATCAACTTGGGTGAGCTGTGATTCTCAGTGCTTTGGCAATTATATAATGATGTGATTTGGCAGCAATATAATGATGTAATTTGGCAGTTATATAGTGATGCAGTCATCCTTCATTTCGTGATCTGATGTGGTCATCCTCCCTTTTTGCATAATGCTGATTTTTGCATAATGACCTGGTCTTTGGAACCTAACCATGTTGATTAAGTGAGGAGTGGGTGTGTCCTTCCACCAGCTGTGCATGAGTTTTGGTTGTCCCACATACTTACTGAACACTTTGTATTTTCTGCCTTTTCCATTTTAGCCATTTTAGTGGGTATTGTAGTACTATTACTTTATGGTTTTAATTTGTATACTCCTAATCACTAATGAGGTTGAGTGCCTTTCCGTATGATTATTGGCTATTTGGATAGTCTCTTTTGTGAATTCCTGCTTTTGCTCATTTTTCCATTGAGTTGTCTGTCTTATTGATTTGACGGACTTTTTATATATTCTGGATACAAGTCACTTGTTAGGTATATGTATTGCAGATATACTTGTCTACTCTGTGAGTTACCTTTTACATCTCTAATGGTCTCTTTTGATAAAGAAACATTTTAAATTTATAGTTTTCTTTGTATTGGTTAATAATTTTTGTATCTTTACCTACTCCAAAGTCATAACAGTTTCTTTAAAAGCTTTATTATTTTACTATTAATGTTTAGATTTGCAATCCTTCTGTAATTGATATGTAGTATGAGAGAACGTCAAGATAATTTTTTTCTTATATATCGTATTTTCACACAAATAATGCACATCTTCTACATTTGTTTGCCAACCATGCCCTTCCTCCCAAGGTATTTTTTGTAAGACACTATGCTAGTTTTTTTTTTTTTTTTAACAGCAACATGTAAAAAATTGGCATAGCAACGCTTATAAAAATACCTTAGGGGGAAGGGCATGGTTGACAAATGTAGAAGGTTCACGTTATTTGTATAAAAATATGGTAGATATCCAGCCACCCCAACTCCATTTATTGAAATGACTGCTCTTTCACCACAACACTGTCAAACCTTTGTCAAAATCAGGTGATAGTATGTGTATATGTTGCTATGTGTCTGAAGTCTCTCTTCTGTTCTATTGGTCAGGTTGCTTATCATTGGGTCAGAACCAGACTGTCTTAATTGTGATAGTCTCAGAATAGCCCATGATATATGGTAGTGTAAGTCCTCCAAGTTTATTCTTCACAATAGGCTTGGCCATTTTTGGCTCTTTGAACTTCCATATAAATTTTAGAATCATGATGTCAGTTTCCAAAACAAACCTGCCTGTATTTAAGGTTGGATTGAATCTATAGACAAATTCGAGAGAATAAACACATTAGTTTTGTAATAAAAATGCAAATTAATTTAAAAAATAATAAAACACTACTACTTCAAGTTTTTTTAATCAGTTTTATTTTCCAAAAAGGAGTTTCTTTTAAATTTTCAATTATAGATGCATTCAAGGCAAGTATATTTTAGGTATATTCTACTAGATATAAAAGTAGCAGTAAAATCTAGTTGTTGGCTCTTTAGAGAAATCATAAGATTTCAAGGTTTATTTCTTAATATTGAAAAATATGGAGAAAGTGCGTGTGAACAGCCTAGGATGAGTTTTTGCTTTCAAAGGTTTGATTTACGTTTAAAGGCCTCATGTCATAAAGCAGTGTGTTGTAAGCATAAGCAGAGGGGGACCATGAGCTCCATTTTGCCTGGAATGTATCTTCCCCAGCTAGCACCTATTGACCAGGTGTCCTGCTCAGTTTAGCATTTTTCCTGGGCAAAAGTGTTCTGATATGGCTGATTAATGATATGGTCATGTTATATAAATTTGATCATTATTTTTACTACAAACGCCACGACAATATATTGTCCAATGAAACAGTTTTCTTTGGGAATAGGTTTTTCTAAATTAAAACTTCTCAGATATTTCTAAATGTCAGCTTTAGAAAAATTATTCTTACATATACAGGTATGAATCTCTTAATGTCTTTTTCAACTGCATATATGTCCGTGGTCCCATATTTCTTTTCTTTTGTAAGGGAAAGCAGCTCTCCTTTTGTGTATTTTTTTCCCCCTAATGATTTTAAAGACCCCAAACTCAGACTCTTGCAGCACTGGACCACAGGTGGGATACAGGCAGGTAAGGCAGAGGACATGGCTCTGGGCACGGGGTATCTGGGCTTTGTCTGGCAGGCAGGCAGGCGTGTGGTGGCGAAGGCTGTGGGGCCCGGGCTGCTCCTGCTGTTCAGGCAGGCAGGCAGGCAGGACTGGGCACGCTCCGCTCCTTCCTCACTCACTTCCTCTTGCTCGGCTCCCACTGCCGCCCTCTCAGCGACTACCCCCGCAGGCACCTGTTCCTCCAACCTTTGCCAGCAGCTCCAGCAGCAGCAGCAGCAGCGGCGGCAAGGACAAGGACAACCAGAAGCGGGCTCCTGTAAGGTTTTAATATGGTGTTCACACAAGTCCAAATAACGTAACGTTTTATTTCACAGAACGTATCATGAACCGTAAGTGACGCATACCTGTACTTGATTTTCCAAATATGTATTTTCAACAACGCTCCCAGGAAGGGTTAAGTGGAATATACTGTTGTGACACTTGCAATAAAAACTTTCTGACTGGGAGGAAAGCGAGTTACCTGCAGTCAGGAATGAGGTCCAAACAAGGTCATGGCACATCCAGTTCAGTTCTAGGTAGACATTGGGAACCTGTGGAAGACTGAACCAAGGAAGCCCAGGAGAACCAGGAGGAAGCAAAGGCAAAGTGAGGTCATTCAAGGAAATTCTACAAAGCAGGAACTGAGAGCTGGGCTCACCTCCTGAGAATTGGATATTGGCTCTAGCTTCCTGGCAGTGATGTAGAACAGGGAGCGTATATTAAGCATATAGGATTTTTAATCCTAGTTTATCTGAAATGCACATCCAAAACCAGAAACCAAACTCGCTGCCGCTGAGTCAATTCTGACTCTTAGCGACCCTATAGGACAGAGTGGAACTGCCCCATAGGGTTTCCAAGGCTGTAATCTTTATGGAAGCAGACTGCCACATCTTTTCCCTTGGAGCAGCTGGTGAGTTTGAGCCACTGACCTTTGGGTTAGCAGCCCAGCCCTTAACCACTGCACCAACAGGGCTTCTCTTCTGTGAAATTCCATGTGTTAATTGACAGCATGGACAAGGCCAGCAACCTAAAAAGAGATTACATTTTCAAATCAAAGTGTCATCAGTCCTCAGCTGAGTCAACGATCTTGGTGGCTTGAGTTGAAATATGACACTTAGGTTTCAATGATTCAGTGAGATGATGCCTGACCTGGCTTTGCAAGGTTACAGGTTTTTTATTTTCCTTATGTTTTATAATGGATTAGTTGCCTAAGTGGGGCACAATATAGTGCTGAACTCATTATAAAATTTATTTGTCTCTTTATCAATTTGTTCAGTTAACTACTATGATATATTTTAAGAAAACTGCTTTTGTGGAAAGCTGAAAGGAAGGGATTTATTTAGAAAATTTCATGCAATAGAGTCCCTTAAAATGGTGGCATCAGGATAAAGTACAACATGGGACAGATAGGTTTTGCATATCAATTTAGAAATATCCTAATCATACTCTGAAACTTATATTTAGTTTGTGGTGTATGGAAAATATGAAACTTTGCAAAAGAGTGTATGGCCTCAAAAAAGGAGATCTTCTTGGCATATTATACAGTGAAATAATGTCTTTCTTTATGGCTATACCCTGTGCTATAACTCACTTTCTGAGTTATAAGCATTTGGCTTGTGAACACGTCAAATATGGACTAGTCTCTGGTTGCTCCTTCCTTCCCATACAGTTCCAAGCTAGCTTGAATCAATAGAACTACTCAAAGGCTGAGGTACACATATCTTTTAACCCCTCTGAGTTTTTCCCCATAGGCATAAATCCCTCACAAGCTATGATCCTTCCTTTATCTGAATTCTTCATCCCTTATGGCATAGAACTATTCCACTTCAGCCGATTCTTTCTCATACATATTCCTTTTCCCTTAATTTTAGCCCAGTCATTTCCTGAATATTGCTCTCCCCTTTCATCTATGTGAGTATCTTTCTCTTTATTCTAGTTAAGAACCAAAATCATTGTCACAATCACACTGATAAGTATGAACATGCTGGTAATAATGATATTAAACACAAAGAAAAATATATATTTTAAAGTGGAACTGAATAAAATAAAAACCCAAGACAATCTTCATCATCCAAGGTTCTTGAGGACTGGAAAGTCCCCTTTGAAATTTTCACTTAGGTTTTAATTCATCACTATGTCCTTTAAATAAATTAAAAAGAAATCAGCACTTGAAATTATATCTTATTCTATTTTACTCTTTTTCTGTCTTTCAGTTACTAGTTTACCATAGTATTATATTTCTGTTATTTTGTATTGCAGATGTTCTGTGTTTCAACTTCATCAGAGATTAAATTGATGTTTATGGGCTAATCTGGAAGTCTAAAAACCATTTGCCTCACTACTTCCGTAAGAATATATGTTCAAATTCCCATTGGCTGACTTGTAACGGGGCTTTTGGAAGAGAACTCAATGTAAGTTACAGACATACTATGTTTTGGCCTTTGTTATTCACTTCCTTTCCAGGTTAGGGCACATATCTGTTTACATGTGTGCTGGTGTGTGTGTATTGTATATACATATGTGCCTACACATACATATTTTTTATAGTTCTGCATTCATAACATCATTTATTCTTTCCTTCCTTCCGTTTTCCTCCCTCCCTCAATTTCTTCCACAGATATTTGAATGACTACTATGCGAAACGTTCAGTTATCAGCCTAAGGAGTTTCCAGGGACAAGGTCACTGGCCTCACAGAGCTTGTACTCTAGCAGGGAGACAGACATAAATTAAACAATTGCTCAAATACATGTGAAATGCATACCCTGATAAGTGAAGGGAGGTCACAGAGTACTATTCGAGCATATAACTGGGACCTCCAGGTCATTAACAGGTTCCTTGGAGGGAGTAATTCTCCAACCAAAATATATGATGCAGCAGAAGTTAAAAAGGGCTAAGGGGGTAAGAGGTGATGGGAGGAAGAAGGAGGGGAGGGTAGAAAGTACTCCAGACAGAGGGAACAGCATGTGCAAAGACCATATTTACTCAGTAAGGTACTTTTTGATGACTTTTTTCAGGAATGGCCCCGGGGTAGCTGGGAGAACTTTTAGCTTAAACCACACCATGAAAATTAATTGTAATCATATTAGAAAGCAACAAGGCACATATAATTTCATAAGCAGTTTTACTATTTTTGTTTTTCAGGTATGAAGTATCCCTTTAGCCCTGACAACCACCTTAAAGATGGAATTGTGAATATGGCAACTTTTCTACGGGGCTTTGAAGAAAAAGGGATAAAGAACGACAGTTCTGAGGACCAGCTGAGTAAAGAGAAAAAGAAAATTTTGTTCTCCTTCTGTGAAGTCTGCAACATCCAGCTGAACTCTGCAGCCCAGGCCCAAGTCCACTACAACGGCAAATCCCACCGCAAGCGAGTAAAACAGCTGAATGATGGGCAGCCCCCACCTCCAGCTCAGGGCTCGGGGCCACCGCTGGACAGCCCCAGCACCAACACCAGCACAGGTAGGAAGGAGGGCCTGGGGGTTCCATCGACTTGTGGGAGATAATGGCTCTGTTCTAGCAGTGAAGGATTTAGAGCAAAACTGGTCATTAGCCTTAAACTACCATTACAATAATATGTACTCTTTTCCCTACAGGTAAAACCCAGGAGCTGTTTGTCACTTCTCAGTATATTTATTATTATTATATACACATCTCTCTGTATATATCTATGTATCTATCTCTATAGATACAAAATTTATATATTAGAGTATGGACTTCCCATACCCTCATAGTGTGTGAACATTTCCTAATGTATTTTGAAATATGTTTAAGATAGATCAGTGAGATCAAATTTTCCTTCTTTGGAAAACTAGGTTTTCTTCGGTTTCCTTCATCTGCTTTCTGTTGGATAACATACTACTTGGTATTATATAAAAAGTTGCAGCTTTATTTATAACATCTCATCATGCAGGAAAGGAGCATTAATCTTGCATGTTGGAGTTGTCATATTCTTTTATGGAGGTGCCAGCAGTGTGCTGGTGGTGTTCTAACAATAGGAACAGGCATTGCCAAAACCAGCAATGCTCACCTCTGAGCTCAGGCACCAGTAATTACTTTCACTTGCCTCTCACTTTTTCCTGTGGGCTGGATAGAGGCAGAAGCTTAGGAATTTTGGTGTTCCAGCATCGGCCCTGACTTCTAAACAGTCTTTCAAATTCTTTATCTTATCCTTGGGCAGCCCTTCCTCCCCTACGTTCCTGTTCATTGGATGCCTTCACTGTGGCAGAACTAAAGCAAAATGTGAAATTTACTGTTATTCACAGTGAATATTTCTATAAAAATGTGGTCATCCTACCCCAGTTTACTTGGGAGGCCAAAGATAAGTCTCCTTCTAAATGTGGTGGAAGAGCTCCAAATTCCACTCTAGCAAGTGTTTGCTCTGGTAATGAGAACTCGACTTGAAGTTAGATGACAGAGAAGCCGCTTGTTGGCATTTTGCAAAGTTACGTCATGATCCATGTTAAGCTTCAGTGAAAATTGTGTGTGTGTGTACGTGCGCGTGCAAGAGGGCTCTGTTAAATATAAATACTTTTTACTCAGTATATGTTTTAATTTTTTTAACTATTTTTTCCAGTTAGTACTTAATGTGCTGTGAAAGAACAGGGTATAGGGTACACACTGATAACAGTGAAAAATTATTTTTTCCATTTCCCATTTATTTATTATTATGATTATTACAAATATTCACAGATGCATGAATGTATCTATATTTACATATTAAAATATAGTTAGTGTTAAGTTAAAAACTAACTAATTGAAATCAGAGAGTGAACAGTGGCCTGAGTAAAGGTTTGAATCCCACCTATGTAATTATTATGTATTATAGGCAACCTCCGAATTATCACTGAGCTCCATTCCTAAGTCTGTCTTTAAGTCAAATTTGTAAGTAAGTCGGAACAGTTAGGTACAGTCCATATCTAACATCAGTTAGTCAAATGTTTGTCTTAATATATAGGTTATAGTATACCTTTCTATGCATAAAAATCATTAAAGAAACACTTCCAGACACACTAAAACATCTTTAACGTAATAATATGGTAATAGTAATGATGTTTTGATGCACGTCACAAATAGCGCCCATTTGTTATTATGAACATTGTGTGTACCTCGAATTTTTCCTTTTTTTGTTTTAAATGTTGTAATTAAATGAAGTTTACATTTCAAGTTAGTCTCCCATACAGTTTTTTTTTTTTTTTAACATACATTGTTATGAGACCCCAACAACTTACCCGTTCTGCGACAGCACACTCCTCCCCTCCGCCCCTGATTCCCCATGAATATTCAACCAGCTTTTAATTAACTCTCTCTGCCTGCCCATCTCACCTCTGGATAGACGCCACCCCTTTGGTCTCTTGTATCTACTTGAGCTAAGAGGCACACTCTTCACAAGTATCACTTTATGTCCCACAGTCCAGTCCAATCCCTGTCTGAAGAGTTGGCCTTGAAAATTGTTTTAGTTCTGGGCTGATAAGAGAGTCCAGGGGCCATGCTTTCTGGGGCACCTCCAGTCTCAGTCAGACCAGTAAGTCTGGTCTTCTTACTAGAATTTGAGTTCTGCATCCCATCATTCTACTGCTCCATCAGGGACTCTCTGTTGTGTTCCCTGTCAGGATGTTCAATAGTGGTAGCCGGACGCTGATCTCAGGCTGATTAAGTCTCTGGTTTATGTGGCTCATTCTGTCTCTTGGGCTAATACTTTCCTTGTGTCTTTGGTGTTCTTCGTTCTCCTTTACTCCAGGTGGGTTGGGACCAATTGATGCATCTTAGATGGCCGCTTGCAAGCTCTTAAGACCCCAGACGCCACTCACCAAAGTAGGATGCAGAACATTTTCTTAATAAGCTTTGTTATGCCAGTTGACCTAGATGTCCCCTGAAAGCATGGTCCCCAGACCCCCCATCCCTGCTACTCTGTCTCTCAAAGTATTTGATTGTACTGAGGAAATCTCTCAGCTTTGGTTTATTCCAGTCGTGTTGGCTTCCCCTGTAGTTTGTGCTGTCCTTCCCTTTACCTAAGATGATTCTTATCTACTATCTACTTAGTGAATAACCCTCACCCTCCCTCCCCACCCCCGTAACCATCAAAGAATGTTTTCTTCTGTGTTTAAACCTTTTCTTGAGTTCTTATAATAGTGGTCTTATACAGTATTTGTCCTTCTATGACTGACTAAATTCACTCAGCATAATAAGTTCCAGCTTCCACCATGTTATACGATGTTTCACAGCTTTATCATTGTTCTTTATCATTGCATAATATTCCATTGTGTGGATATACCATAATTTGTTTATCCATTCGTCCATTGATGGGCACGTAGGTTGCTTCCATCTTTTTGCTATTGTGAACAGTGCTGCAATGAACATGGGTGTGCATATATCTATTCATGTGATGGCTCTTGTTTCTCTAGGATATATTCCAAGGAGCAGGATAGCTGGATTGTATGGTTCTGTACCTTGAATTTTTAATATAATAGGCTTTACAGTAGTTGGTTCTATGTAAGTTGAACTTTCGTAACCCAGGGACTTCCTGTATACCTATACCTAAATTGTGGTTAACCTGCAGCCTCTAATAAATAGTAATAAAAGTAGATAATATTAATTGAACATTGTCTATGTGCCATGTCCTAGTGCTATGCACTCAGTATGAATTTTCTCTTAATTCTCTCATCAGCTATAATTATCCCCAATTCACAGACCAGGATCTGAGAGATAAAATAATTTTCCCAGATTCATGTAGTATAGAAGTGGCAGATCCAGGGTTCCAACTATGTTCAATTGATAGTGAAGTCGTTAATCAGTATTTCCCTACAATGCAATATAACACAGGTAAAATTTAGACCTACATGTTATAATATACTTGTGGCCATTAATAATTGTTATTAGAGCAAACTGTCTTGCTTTGATGAGATTTGAAAACCAAAAACCAAACCTGTTACCATCAAGTTGATTCCGACTTATGGAGACCCCGTGTGTTACAGAGTAAAACTGAGCTCCATAGGGTTTTCTTGGCTTTAATCTGTATGGAAGCAGATCACCAGGCCTTTCTTCATGGTTCCACTGGGTGGGTTCAGAAGTCATCCTTTAGGTTAGTAGTTGATCGCACACCACTTGTGCCACCCAGGGATCTCTAAAACATACACAGAATATTATGGTTCTGTTCTATAAAGAAAACATAGCTCGTCATGTAGTGTAACACAGTATATTTACATATAGTAAAATGGGTAAGAAAATAAGACAGCTTTTCAAGTTGTACGTTAGGCATAGCAACAATTGTGAAGATGGCACAGGACCACTATGAGTCGGAAGCAACTCGATGGCACCTAACAACAACACCACATTAGGCATAAGGACAATTTTCATATAATATAGTCAGTTATCCACTCTCAGAAGACTTGGATTTAACATATGATGAAGACAAGTCACTTAACCTCTGAAGGTGGTTAGCATTAATCCTCAGCTGAAAAAAATAGGTATAATAATGTCTCCTCTTTGGAAATAGAAATTAAGCATAGATACATGTACAGATATGATAATGACATGTTTAATTCCAAAATATTAGATGTATCCTGGATATCCAATAGTAGAAAGGTTAAATACATTATAGTACCCTTAAAAGATGAATGATAAACCAGCCCATTGCGGTGGAGCCAATACTGACTCAGCGACCCTATAGGACAAAGTAAAACTGCCCCATAGGATTTTCAAGGCTGTAATCTTTACAAAAACAGACTGCCACATCTTTCTCCCACAGAGCGACTGTGGGTTTGAAATGCTAACTTATGGTTAGCAACTGAGTGCTTAACCACTGTGCCACTAAGGCTCCCCTAGATGAATGATAAAAACCAACAACCAAACCCATTAAGGCTGGGTCGATTCCGACTCATAGCGACCCTATAGGACAGAGTAGAACTGACCCATAGGGTTTGCAAGGAGCCAGCGGCTGGTGGATTCCAATTGCTGACCACTTGTTTAGCAGGCAAGCTCTAAGTGCCAGCAGGCTCCATAGATGATAGAAACAATAATTCTTTAAAATGATATTTCTGAAGAATACCTAACGATGGGACAATCATCTATTATATAGTGCTAAGTAAAACAGCAGGATATAAAGCAGACTTTACCTCAGTGCGCTTCTATGTCCACGTGCACATATATCTACTAAAGCCTCAATTCAATGAGGAGCAGACCTGACATGGTTTTATTTTTCCAATCACTTTCCTCAGCTTTGATCTATCAAACTTCTGTTTCCTGCTGTGTAGCAGGTCCCTTAACACCCTCTCAGCCCATAACTTCTCACTTCTGTGTATTCAGAAGGAGTCTTTCTGGTTTAGAAGGTTCAGTTCTATTTATATAAACATCCGTCTCATAGCCAAATTAAGAGTTGGCTACACAGAATCTGGAGCTGAGAATGGAGGGCGGGGGCACAGTTTGCTCTCAGTCTGCCCCTCCTTGGCCCCACCCTTCAGCACAGGTGGTGGTGAACCATGGAGGGATGAGGGGTGGAGCTTTTCTTGCCTGACAGCCTTGGCAAGGTTGCAATGCTCTTCTTGGTTGCTGATTGTTATTCTGGCTGTATTTGTGGGTCACAAGTGATCTAACAGACCCTGTGGATGAAGGGCTCCCTCTAAGTGCTCCCTTAGGCATTGGGGGTCCTTTGCAAAATTTAACTGCATCTTCCAGCTTACTTGCAGCTCATAGCAAAAGCCTCCATTCCTTGGCCCTGTGTGCCTCTTTCTCCCACACTGTGGCAGCCCTAGAAAGATTGCATCCTCTATTCCCATCTATGTACCAACTCTTGGGGCTTGAGGGCACATGTAGCAGCTATCTGACATCTAACATTCCCCTTGAACACCAGGAACTGCTGGGTCTCAGGCAGGTAAAGATGGAATAGGGTGTGAGTGGCTTCCCTCCACATATATCTTCCTGTTCAGGTAGCACAGGGGCAAGTCTGGGACAGACAGACACCCAATCAGGGAACAAAATGCCAGTCTCCTCTTCCTGTTCATTGCTTGGCTTTAAGGAGGAAAATAGTAGCCCATCCCCTCTCCAAAGGGGAAAAATGCATTAGTAGAGATATCCTTCCCATGAAATGCTAACTTAAGAAGCTAACTTTCCCTTTCCCCTGTTAGTTTTTTTCTTATAGTAATGAGACTGATGGGGGTGGAGTGGGGTTTATATGGTGGTGGTTGAGACTTGGTCTATTTTTCTTAGGAAAACCTACTCGAAAAAGCCCTACGGAGAAGTGACTAATGCCTAAACACTGTCAGTTCTTCCTCTGATCTTAGAATTCAGGGTAGAACATTTAGATCTCAGCTGCTGGAGCAATAGGAGGATTTCTACCCTGCACCTAAAATTGCTCTGCTATGTATGTGTGTAAATTTATAAATGTAATTTTTTTTTTCCCCCTGAGAGAGGGATTCCTGATGAGTAGCAGCAAAATTCCTTTCCCAGCCCTATCACCTGGCAAAACAATGTAAAAATTCTCTGGACTGCAGAAGAGAGAATAAGAGGGGGAGCAAAGAGAGCTTTGATAACTTCTTCTGCTCCTTCCCCCATCCAGTCCCAAGGGATTAGTGGAAAAAACAATCCACAGACCTGTCTGGGGTCTGGACATAGTAGTTGTGTGATTCCATCCCTCGTAGGACTACAAAGATAGTAAGACCCTGGTGTTCCTGGCCCCAGAAAGGATAGGCAGATGGGTCCAAGGCAGTCTCCATGATTTCCTGTGGGTTTAGTGAGCATAGGGTCTGCTGGGGGAGCCTGGGAGCCACCGAGGCACACCTCGGAGCCAGGAAACAGCATTTCCTGCAGTTGAATGGGGGCAGTGGCAAGAGAATGTTTCCTGTGTGCCATGAGTGATGTACAGACTGACCTAAACATCCCTCATAGTTGGGAACAAGGGATCATCCCATAGTGCCTGCATGAGCTAATAACCAAATGCAAGACAGAAATAAGAATGTCTCAGCAGATGTCTGTGTGTAGAAATGACAACCAGGCCATACAGCTATCTGTGCCTTGGTACCATGTAAGCCCATAAGCATCCTCTGTACCCCACCCCAAATCTAGATGCAATTGTGGGGAAAGAGACACTTTAAACAGCCTGAAATGAAGTTTCTATCACCATATGGGATGGAGTTTGTACTAGAAATTAAATTCAGCTATAAAAACATTTGGATTTCTTCTAAATCTGAATTTGTAATTGAGATCCACATTCCTTTTATGTTATTAAAAATGAAACTAAATATATAATTCATGAATTAAATAATCTAAATATTGAAAGTTGAGAGTTGAAAATCAAAGTATGTTGTGCAATAGGATCTTTCTGTGCAGTGTGTCATTTGTGTTTATTGTTGAATAATAGTAAAGTCATTTAATTAAGGACACGGAATAACTGCAAAGCAAATGGTAGATGTTGTTTTTTATACATTCCTTTCCTGTCTCTTTCTCTGTCATTTATGAACTATCACACTGTGTTCTATATGGTCGCTATGAGTCAGAATCAACTTGACGGCAACAGGGTTATGTTTCCCAGAAGGAGCCCTGGTGGTGCAATGGTTAAGCACTCAGCTACTAACTGAAAGGTTGACGGTTTGAACCCACCACCCTCTCCGCGAGTGGAAGATGTGGCAGTCTGCTTCTGTAAAGATTACAGCATTGGAAACCCTACGGGGCAGTTCTCCTCTGTCCTATAGGGTTATTATCAGTTGGAATCAACTCGTCAGTACACAGCAACAACAATGTATTTCCCAGGCTTCCTTGCCAGCTGGCTTCCTGATACCTTTGGCCACTGGAAGGCAGTCAGGAGATTAGAGGAAGGAAAGAAGGAAGGGAGCATCAAGGGCATTTATTGTTACTCCTTGTATCTAGGGTGGTGTCTCTCCATGGATGCATTTGCCTGTGACTCTAATTTCAGCTGGACAGGCTGCCAAAGTTTCAGCTTCTGTGAGGTAACCCTGCCTCCTGGGCTCTGGTAACACTACCTCCTTCTTTTCCCTTCTGGCCAAGGAAGTGGCTTCTTCCTGTTGCTAATCTCCATGTTCATTCACTGTCCCCTGTTTGGTTTCTCAGATCTTGTTTCACTTGTATAACCAAATCCCTGTGTTAAATTCCCCCGGTTTAAATTGCCTAGAGTGGTTTCTGTTTTCCTTTCTGGACCCTGATTCATATAGTTGCCAATGTGTTCTTCAAAACATCATAATCGACTTCTGTTCCAGACAAGACAGGGCAGACTCATTTTTCCCTGCTCCTCTCGCAAAGTACAACTGTAGACCCTGGGCATAGCATAAGAGATAAACAAAGATGATAGGAAGGAGGTAATCTAGTTTGGCATCCCAGGACTAGAGGAACAGCCCAGCATCAGTCTGTCTTGCATTACCCCCACCCCCGCCACCCCAATCCAACAGAAGCAGGTCACTTAGACAAAGCATTTCTTGACCTCCAACATAGCAAAAGAAGACAGGCTAGGTAGGCTTATTCCTCCCCCAGGCTGAACGGGGAAACATTAGGTGACACCACTGATTGAGAGTCCCACCAAAAGTAAGTGGCTAGGGGAAGCACTTTCCTTCCCCATCAGGCCTAAGACTCTTTGTCCTTGGAGTTCTGAGTCTCCTCCCCTAATCAGAGATGCCAGAGCAGTGGAGGGGTAGGGAGTAGAAGCCACTAAAAGGGGGATCCCACCACATTCCTCCCCCACCAAGAGACACCTGATGTCCTGGCCTGATGAAACCCCTTTGCTAGCACCAGCAGGAACCAGTGGGAGCCCCAGCAGCATTAAATAAAATGAGCAGACCAAAATAACACCTCAGTGACTCAGTGAATTCAACTTCCATTGGAACCATAGCCTACCTAAATAGGCCAAGGTCCATTTGTGGACATGTGCCAGTTTGGGCAAAAATTGCCAAATTTTTTCTTACTGGTTACTGTTCAGATAGTGGACCTGATGTGGAAGTTAAATTAGAAAACACAGGCGTTAAGTTCTCTTTCCAGATGCAGCCTGTTGATGAATTAAGACCAGCTTTTATTGTTCAGAGGTTACCCCACATACCAGCCAGTGAGACATGCTGCTCTGATGATCTCCCCCTTTCAATCAGAAGTAGGTAATTTGTCAAGTAAAATAATAAAAGTTAATTTACACTTTATTCACCCTGTGTTCTCAAGGAAAGTTTGTGTCTTTCTTGGAGAATCAAGTCAACCCAGGAAATTACAGTGGAGATTGATTTAATCCTGGAGCTTTTTGGAATCCACATTACTTCAGTATTGGAGGGAGGTTTTCTCTTGGGGGGATCTTTGATGCTGCCTCTGGCAGCAGTTTGGTACAAATAATATTTGCAGCTCTGAAAGGTCAAGCTGAGAGCATGGAGGTTCTGGTGAATTGTGGTAAAATACACCGGAACGTGATTTGAGGTGCACTGGGAGTTAGAGGTTATCATAAAAAGACTGAAATAATGACTTGGCCTCATAACCCAGTAAGGTATGTATGATTATCATCCCTTTATAGATAAGGAAACTGAGAATTAGAGAGATTGAGAAGACTTGCCTAAAGCCACAGAAAGATTCAAAGTCAGGCCCTATCCCCCATTCTATATTACCTTTCATAACTTTTTACAGCAAATTGTTTTCTAAGTAAAAATGAAAAAAATTCAGAGCTCTTTCCTTATTATTTAATGTTATTTTTTCCATTTGCATGCTAACTTAACATGCCTTGTTGTTGTTGTTGTTAGGTGCTGTTGAGTTGGTTCTGACTCGTAGCGGCCCTGTGTACAACAGAACGAAACACTGCCTGGTCCTGTGCCATTCTCACAGTCCTTGCTGTGTTTGAGTGTATTGTTGCAGCCACTGTCTCAGCCTATCTCATTGAGGGTCTCCCTCTTTTTCATTGACCCTATACTTTACCAACCATAATTTCCTTCACCAGGGACAGGTCTCTCCTGATAACATTTCTAAAGTACGTGAGACCAAGTCTCACCATCCTCGCTTCCAAGGAGAACTCTGACTATACTTCCAAGACAGACTTGTTCGTTCTTTTGGCAGTCCGTGGTATAGTCAATATTCTTTGTCAACACCATTCAAAGGCATCAAATCTTCGATATTCCTTATTCATTGTCCAGCTTTTGCATGCATATGAGGCAATTGAAAATATCATGTCTTGGGTCAGGTGCACTTTGATCCTCAAATTATCTTTGCTTTTTAACACTTTAAAGAGGCCTTTTGCAGCAGATCTGCCCAATGCAGTGTGTTGTTTGATTTCTACACTGCTGCATCTATGGGCATTGATTGTGGACCCAAGTAAAAAGAAATTCTTGACAACTTCAGTATTTTCTCCATTTATCATGGTGTTGCTTATTGGTCCAGTTGTGAGGCTTTTTGTTGTCTTTATGTCGAGGTGTCATCCATACTGAAGGCTGTAGTCTTTGATCTTCACCAGTAAGTGCTTCAAGTCCTCTTTACTTTCAACAAGCAAGATTGTGCCATCTGCATATTGCAAGTTGTTAATGAGTCTTCCTCCAATCCTGATGCTGCATTCTTCTTCATATAGTTCAGTTTCTTGGATTACTTGCTCAGCTTACAGATTGAATAAATACAGTGAAGGATACAACTCCGATGCACACCTTTCCTGATTTTAAGCCATGCAGTATTCCCTTGTTCTATTTGAATGACTGCCTCTTGGTCTATGTACAGGTTCTGAGTAAGCATGATGAAGTGTTCTGAAATTCTCATTCTTTGCAATGTTATCCATAATTTGTTATGATCCACACAATAGAATGCCTTTGCATAGTCAATAAAACACAGGTAAACATCTTTCTGGTATTCTCTGCTTTCAGCCAAGATCCATCTGACATCAGCAATGATGTCCCTGGTTCCACGTCCTCTTCTAAATCTGGCTTGACTTTCTGGCAGTTCCCTGTATGTTGCAACCATTTTTGAATGACCTTCAGTAAAATTTTACTTGCATGTGATATTAACGATATTGTTTGATAATTTCTGCATTCGGTTGGATCACCTTTCTTGGAATGGGCACTAGTATGGATCTCTTCCAGTTGGTTGGCCAGGTGGCTGTCTTCCAAATTTCTTAGCATAGACAAGTGAGCTCTCCGGTGTTGTATCCATTTGTTGTAACATCTCAACTGATACTCCATCAATTTCTGGATGCTTGTTTTTCACCAATGCCTTCAGTGCAGCTTGGACTTCTTCCTTTGATACCATTGGTACTTGATCGTATGCTACCTCCTGAAATGATTGAATGTCAGCTAATTCTTTTTGGTACAGTGACTCTATATTCCTTCCATCGTCTTTTGATGCTTCCTGCATCTTTCAATATTTTGCCCATAAATCCTTCAATATTGCAACTCCAGGCTTGCGTTTTTTCTTCAGTTCCTTCAGCCTGAGAAATGCTGAGCGTGTTCTTCCCTTTTGGTTTTCTAGCTCCAGGTCTTTGCACATTTCATTATAATACCTTACTTTGTTCACTCAAGCCATCCTTTGAAATCTTCCGTTCAACTCTTTTACTTCATTTCTTCATTTGCTTTAGCTACTCTATATTCAAGAGCAAGTTTCAGAATCTCTTCTGACATTCATTTTGGTCTTTTTCTTTCTGTATTTTTGATGATCTTTTGCTTTCTTCATGTGTCATGTCCTTGATGTCATCCCACAACTCATCTGGTATTCAGTCATTAGTGTTCAATGCATCAAATCTATTCTTGAAATGGTCTCTAAATTCAGGTGGGATGTATTCAAGGTCGTACTTTGGTTTTCATGGACTGTTTTTTAAATTTTCTTCAACTTCAACTTGAACTTGCATATTAGCAATTGATTATCTGTTTTGCAATTGGCTCCTGGTCTTGTTCTGACTGATATTAAGCTTTTCCATTGTCTCTTTCCACAGATGTAGTCAATTTGATTCCTGTGTTTTCCATACAGTGAGGTCCGCATGTATAGTTGCCATTTATGTTGTTGAAAAAGGTATTTGCAACAAAGAAGTTATTGGTCTTGCAAAATTCTATCATGCCATGTCTGGTGTCATTTCTATCACCAAGGCCATATTTTCCAACTACCAATCCTTCTTTGTTTCCAACTTTCACATTCTAATCACCAGTAATTATCAATGTATCTTGATCGTATGTTTGATCAATTTCAGACTGCAGAATTTGGTAAAAATGTTAAATTTCCGCATTGTTGGCATTAGTGATTTGGTGCATAACTTTGAATAATAGTTGTATTAACTGGTCTTCCTGGTAGGCATATGGATATTATACTATCACTGACATGCCTTACCTTCATTTAATTCCAAAGGAATTTCTAATTCTCATTTAAGTTGGATTTTTAAGACTAAAAAGGAGTTAGTCATGCAAAGAGTGGGGAAAAGTGATCCAGAGAAAATGAAGAGAATGTTCAAAATCTTAAGCTGCGAAAAAGCTTGGCATGTCTAAAAAACTGAGATGTGGCTAGAACTCATTGAGGGAATTACAGAGAAACACAAGGTAAGTTTGGGAAGGTAGGCAGAAACCTTAGAAAAATTTTAATAACAACAATTCTTCATTTTAATCATGATTCTTTTCGAGCAATTTGGGCTGGACTCAGCTGGGTGATTCTCCTGAACTCACCAGTAGTCACTCATGCAGCTGAAGGCAGGTGACAGAACAACTGGGTTGCATAGTCTAAATTGGCCTTACACACGTGTCTCGCAGCTGGTGCTGGTTGTAGACTGTATTTTTCTCGCCAGGGATCTCTCCTCTTCAAGGAGGTAGAATAGGCTTCGTGACACAGAGGTCAGATCAATATTGCAAAACAACAAGAGTCGAAGCTGTAACCACTGCATTCTTTAGGTCAGAGGTAGTCACAAGGCCAGCCCAAATTCCAGAGACTCTGTGATGTGTCAACTTGGCTGGGCCATGATTCTCAGTGTTTTGGCAGTCGTATAATGTTGTGATCACTTTTCTGTTGAGATTGGATATGTGATCACCCCCATGATGGGATCTTCTGTGAGTAGCCAGTCAGTTGAAAGGAAGTTTCCCTGGGCCTGTGGCCTACATCGAACATAAGTGGACATTCTGGCAAGGCTCGAGGGCTTTTTGCTCATGCTGGATTCTGCAGCCGGCTCCTGTTTGTCTGACCTCCAGTTCTTGGGACTTGAGCTAGCAGCTTACCTGCGGCCTTGGCCTGCCAATCTTGGGATTTGTTGATCTTCGAAGCCTGTGAGCAAGAGCCGATCTTGGGTTTGCCAGACCCTGTGGGTAAGTGAACCAGGAGAAGCCTCTATCTCGACCCACAAACTTGGACATTCCAGCCTCTACAACTGCACGAGCCATTTCCTTGATATAAATCTCTCTCTCTCTATGTATTTATATGCTTTACTGATTTTGCTTCTCTAGAGAACCCAGCCTAAGACAGACTGTGACTCTTAATGTGAGCAGTGGCATCTTCTATTTGTCTTTAAAATTTTAAGTTGAACTTAAACAGATTTTAAGATGAGGACACGTTTGCAGGGGGAGAGAAGTATAAGGGTGATGAAACCAGGGGATTTTGCATGAGGAAGTGGAGGTAATGGTTTGAAAGTGGGAATGGAGAGCAAGATTGGAAAAGGGGTTGTCAGTTGGAGCATTGTGTACTGTCTTTTTTTTCTGTTTTTGCTGCTATAGTCTATGCTCCTCCTTGATACCCTGGGGTCCTCATTTTTGTTTCTTTGTTTGTTTTTTCCCTCCTTCTAGTAATCTCATATTTTCATTCCTATTCTATATTCAAAAAACAGTTACTGGTATGAAGCAGCTTCTAGGGTCAGGGCACTATGATAGGTGTATCATGACTATAGAAAGATGCATGTGAGTTTTTAAATACGTGGGCCAAATTTCTTATACTGCATACCAGGTATATTTAAAATGTCAAATTTATCCTCAAATGCATTTTCCTAGACATGTGGGAAAAACTTGAGAAATTGAACTTGAAAATGCAACACAACAAAACCACCACAAGATGGTGCCACAAGTACATTGAAAGTACAGATACTGGCCTCATTCCTTGGTCAGAATTCTGATTGAATTCACAAATGAGTATGGAAAGCCAAGAAATACTGAAGGGATGAGATGAGTGTGGACATGCACGTGTGTGCAGAAGCGTGCTAATTTGACACACTTTGTTTAGTATCTTCTATGTATTAGGCAGGATCTGTAGGGGAGATTGTGTGTGTGTGTGTGTGTGTGTGTGTGTGTGTGTGTGTAAGAGACAGAGGGAGAGAGAGAATGAACTTTCCAGTTTTCAGGAAGAGTAATTACTACTTAAATATCTTAATACTGCCCCATATCTGGGAAAAACTGCAGCCTATTTTAAGAGATGTTAAATCTGAACATATATGTTAAATGACACAGAGTTTTGTGTTATAGATGCAGAGACAGGGCTAGAATCCATCACCATAATGTCTTTTACTTTTTCAGTATAAACATATGGTTTTAAATGCTTTCTTTTTTCCTCAGTTTTTTTAGTCAATTTGCCACCTTATTTAACCAAGAAGTCTGACCTTTGTGAAATATAAGTACCACGGTGAAAGTATTAACAGATCACTGGTGAAGTATCAGTAAGTTTCATTCTATTTCAGGGTGGAGGCAGGCTGGTTCATTATTTAAGATGGTTAAGCAATGGTTAAGTGCTCAGCTGCTAACCGAAAGGTCAACGGTTGGAACTCATCCAGCTGCTTTGCAGGAGAAAAGACATAGTTATCTGCTTCTGTGAAGATTACAGCCTAGGAAACCCTATGGGGCAGTTCTGCTCTGTCCTGTAGGGTCACTATGAGTTGGAATTGACTTAATGACACCCAACAACAACAGTTTCCCTAGACCTCTTAATTAGAAGTCCATAAAAACTAGTTTCATGGAATGATTACTATACAGTCCATTTATTGTATAGAGCCCATATGACTTCCTATGGTTTCCCATTAAGGGACAGACTTAGGAGGGGGCCTTGGTCAAAATATACCAAATTGGACCCTTGAGACGGGGACATCTGTTTTCCTTAGTATAAATCCCAGATCCTTATAGGTTCCCAGGAATTATCTCTTATTTGGGAGAATTCAGACCAGTGATGGAACAGTAGAAGGAATATTGGCATACTTTATTGACCTTTTGTCTTATCCACAGTTGATCATGGTAAGTTTCCAAGTATTTTACAAAATTCTGATTCTATTCTCCCAAGCAAGGATGAATTTGGTGCTTATACCTGTACTCTCAAGGTAAATTTAATTAAAATTTGTATTGCAGGGCTTATTGAGATCGAGGTACCATATGAATGAGAGTAGAACAATTTGAAAATTGGACGAAGGCTAGAGTCATAACTCTAACCCCTCAAAACTGCTTTAACTTTGAGACAGAGTCCCAGACTTTCTGGAGGGTATCAGAAATCTAGAACTACACCTGAGGTAAACCTGAAAAAGTGAATATATAACAACTTCATATACTGTACATATGGTACAAAATGTTAAATGAAGGTGTCAGTTGTAAGTACAGAACTATAAGGAATCAATATATTAAAAAGTTTAAAAGGAATTTAAAACAAAACAGAGGGAGTGGTTGGCTTTTTTTTAAATTGCAGAACAGATAGTCTTCTCTTTTAAGAAGGTTCAAACTATGAATTTTTAAATAGGTCGTATTTATTAAGAGATAAAGCTTGCTTTAGGATGAAAGGCCTGGCAATCTACTTCTGAAATTCGCCAGTAAAAACCCTATGGATCACAGCAATTGGGTTTGCAACCAATCATGGGGATGGTACAGGACTGGGCAGCATTTCGTTCCATTGTATGTGGGATCGCCATGAATCAGGGGCAAACTCGGCAGCCATCTTTTGGTGTGGAAACTGAGTTGTTGACAATTATAGCAAGCATTTGGGTGGCTAAGTGTTTTGAATTACCAAAGGCATACTTAAAAATTTTAGTATCTTTTTGGATTAGAAGTGTTGCCCATGTTAAACGAGTTAATTCTAGGGAGAACAGACGCTGAGTAGCTCACTCAATGAAAGTTTATAATTAATGAGTTCAGTTTCTCACTGTGGAATGAATGGGTTGTCACCCTGAGTGACCATCTTTCTTCGCACAAATGTTCTACTTTCATATCTTGACAACATCACAGCCAAAGAGTCTGTTGGACATTGTTCCAAATTAGGCACTCCTGTGGAATGTCACAACTCAGCCATGGAGTTGGTATTCATCCTTGACACTTAGGATTTTTTGGGACCTGGTTCTTGGGCCAGCTGTGAAACACATTTCCTCTTCTTCTGGTTACAGAAAAAGTTTGGAGAAACTGGGTGGGCTGAATATTGTGAATTTTTACAGACTGAATGTGATAGCATTCACTTCATGTTGACCTATGGTACTTCAGTTCAGGAGGCTGCCCTCTGGTGGGCCTGCATTACAGTCTAGAGACTCTTGGCCTGTAGACATAGAAGCAAATCCATTCTTATGTGGACATCATGTACAAGGTATAAGGAGATACTGATCCTGACCCAGAGGTGTTAGTCACCTTATGGAATGTTCAGTTATTTTTAGAAGCTGCAGTAACTCCATCAAGCCAACAGGGCACCAGGAAGGAAGTCATCAAATTTTGTTTTCTCAAAAAAGAAGAAATGCAGTTTCCTTCTTTGCGTAGAAAAATGGCTTTGTTGTCATATTCTGTATACTAATATTAGAGCCACACATTCCGCTGTACTTTGTACAATGAATAGGAAATCCAGCGTTCACATACTCATCTCCAGGACCCCTCTTCACTGCAAGGCTGGGACCTAAAAGAAAATGCCCCTAGAAGATGGTGGATGTTCTATCGGCCCAAGGTCTTAAGGCCTGTATTGATGCTTTTCTGTATTAAAGTTCCTTAATGTACTTACTTTAAAAAAGTATTTATTTGGGAAATACGCTCACAGCAAAGGCCTCAAGTAAATGCAACCCAGCATTCACATTTCTTGGGAAAATTGTTCTAAAAAATGAGTTTTAAAACTACACAGTTTGAATATCGATGGTAAAAAATTTGCTACATCTTTTCTACAAGTGATTTTGAGGAACACCTACACCAAATAACATATACAAATAAAACAGGTAACTTTACCTAGTAAGTTAAAGCTTATTTTTTGTTTCTGACATTCTCATACATGATGTTTAACATTCTGGATGTTTTCCTTTAAGATATGATGAGAAGGAGTGGGAACCCAGTGTTTTATGCCTCATTCTGAAAATACTTTCTTTTAAAATTTCCTATGGCCCAGCAGAACTAGGTGGTGCCCAGCTACTATCACCAACCACTCTGACAGGGATCACAACTGAGAGTCCCAGACAGAGGCAGAAGAAAAATATAGATCAAAATTCAAATTCATGAAGACCAGACTTAGTGGTCTGACAGAGACTGGAAGAACCTCCTAGGCTGTAGCCCCTGGACACCCTGCTAATTCAGAACTGAAGCCACTCTCATTTTCAGGCAAAGATTAGACAGCCCTATAAAACAAACGATAACACACGTGAGGAACATGAGTCTTAGTTCAATCAAGTGTACGAGACCAAATGGGAAGCTCCTGCCCAAAAGCAAGACAAGAAGGCAGGAAGGGACAGGAAAACTGGACAAATGGACAAGGGGGACATGGGGAATGCAATCGATGTTACAAAACAATATGTGTATAAGTTTTTGAACGAGAAACTAACTTGAGCTGTAAACTTTCACGTAAAGAACAGTAAAATTAAAAAAATTTTTTGCCTTTAGAAAAATATAAGGTAGGTTGCTAAGAGTGACTTTTATGTCAAGTGCCTTTTACCCTACTGGGTGTACAGTAGAGAATCAGTGAGGGCTTGATATTACTATTATTACGTTTTGTTTGTTTTCTTGACACTAATTCCTAATGGCTTCTTCTTGCCTTCTGTTCTTTTGCCCCGGTTTTGTCGTCTTGCATTATTGCTGTGGCTCTGCTCTGCTTAGTGTCTCAATCTTAACATCACCTTTCCTCTTATTTTTTGCCCACTCTGTTAAAGCAACACTACTCTCCAAATTTCTTGCCCAAACAAGAAAACACCTGCTTAGGTGTTTGTTACCTAACCCTAATCTTATAAAACTTTAGGCAATCATTTCAACAGATCCCCAGTCCTTTACCTATAATTCCCAAAATCTAGCAACCTCTGAAAACCACAAGATTTTGTAACTTATTTGATGGCAAAACCTGACCTGAACTGATGTGAGGTTAATTATAGTCTTTATTTATCCCATCTAGTATGAATATGCACAGGTTTTGTTACATAAATGTTAATGTGTCTGATTACAGAGAGTTGCTCCAGACCCCACTGGAGGTGTTACAGAATTTGTACAGTGTATTACCTATCCAAAATCTGAAAGTATGTGAATTCGAAATGTGTTTGGCACTAAGTCTTTTAGATAAGGGATCAAGGACATGTAATCAAATATTGTGGTTTGTTTTTAAACTTTTATTACTAGGGAGCTTCACATATGGTAATAAAATAATTTTAGGCACATTGTTTGTCATGAACTATTATCTAAGATAGGAAAAGTAATAAGAGAAAAAAGTAAAAGAGAGAGAACACTGAGCAATTGTTGAATCTGAGATGTCCCATGACATTACTCATAACGCATTTAAATGCTACCCTAGGGGCTTCATGAGCCACTAAATGAATGGAATTCATGGGGCAAAAGTAACTGCAAAGGGTAAGTGGGTTCTCCTATGACAGGTGTGTGTTTGTGTTTGCTTGTGTGCATGTCCAATCATGTATGTCTGTATCTGTCTCCAAGGAAGGGTATCCAACTAGTAGCTTCTAAGGAGTTAACTCTACATAAAGGGGCATAGTGGGAATACCTAGGTGTTTCCTTATCCATGGGAGTGCCATGTTTAACATTGCTCCAGAATGCTGTGCTATATAAATGCATGTTGTGACAAATTGCTTATTTTTATACAGAAGCTTTAGGTTGTAAGACACTACTAAATGTAGCACCCAAGAGCTGGTAGTATTACTAGAACTGAACACAGTCATTTGAAGGAGATCCTCAAATCAGGGATTGCCTTTATTGGCTCCTGATTTGCTCTGCCTTTATAGTCTCAATGAGAAATCAATAGCCATTTTAAAAAATCTGAATGTAATTTTACGTGTGTTCTTTGGTAATGCTGCCTGCTAGGAATTTATTCTAGTTATTTTTATGATTTTTTTGATACATGTTTTGTCCTTTTTGCTTTACACTTTGCACATACACATCAAAGCTCTGTATTTTGTGATCTCAAATCATTGTTGCTGCTACTTTCTGGGGTGTAGCTACCTTGTGCCTTTGTAAGAATGTGCCAGTTGTCTCTTGCATCTTATATTTTAGTGACAAAAGCGGAATGATAATAAAAGGTTAAGGGGTAAATTTGGGGGTGGGTGGGATAGAGATGTGTTGATTTAATTAGCTATAGATTTTTTAAAAATAATAATCAAAGACTATGAAGATAAAAATATTCTGTATCTTACATGTTTACTTTCTTGTTACACAACATATATTTAAATCTTTATTGCTTAAGAACTTGTCTTTGAATGAAATTAATAGTATTTTGCCCTGGTGCTAACATAGCTCTGCAAATTTTTACTAATGTTATTATTTTAATCTTAAAGACAGGTGCTTAGGAGTAAATATATTTAACTTGCTCTTTAATGGGCTTCTGTGTTAAATGTATGGAATTTTCTTGTTGTTGTAATTGTAATAGCTTCTTGTGCCTTCATCTGTCTACAGAGAAGTCCCAGGAATCTACAGCTATTTTGTTTTTTGCAGCCTTTATGATAAGTCCTTATAATATAGACTACTGATTTCTTCTCTGTATCCTGCTCATTGTTGAAAAGCCAGAGCTATTTTTAGCATTTACACAATTTCGATAGACGATTCTCCCTTCCACAAGGTTTGGTGCTAAATCTGTGGAGACGTTCATAATCATATCCTTTTTGTGGTTTGTGTGAATTTGATCACAGTGGCTGATTTCATGCATTGATAATGAAGGCTTAGGTTGCCTGTTTCTCGGCATAAATCCACCTCAGACTTGTAGGTTGACAGTGCTTCTGGTTTCAGCACGCATAGAGATATAGAATTGAAATTGCTTTGCTTTCTTTACAAATGACTCAGAATGTGCTTGTCCTTCCCTAAAATGTTGCCAGCGTGTAAAGGATTTTCAATGAGCAGTGCAATAAGCCAGCATCTGGGAAGGTTTGGAGCTGCACTGATATAACGTGGTACTGTCACACAGATAATCAGGGCTGGAGTCAAGTCTCAGTAACACTGTGCATTATACTGTCGCATACTGGAAGATTTATTTATTCAAGTTGGTTGCTGTCTGGGCTGGTGAAAGCCCTGCCAGGATGTGGAGTGGACTTCCTAGTAGAGGTGAGCATTTTTATTCTAAAACTTGGATGCTGGGATCTGGAGTGTCAGTAACAGATTCTTCTGTACGTTGTGATTGATTCTGTGGAGTCATCAATTGTGTTTATCATGTTGTGCTGACAAATCAGAAGGGGTAAAACGGAAGAGAAAAATATATGATTCTTTCATTTTATTGCAAAGTTACTCCTTAAATGGGTGTGATAAGCGTTCTTTTCTTTCTGTGCTAGCAGTTTGCCGAGGACATCTTACCAGTAGGTGACTTCCTTTGCATTTTAAACATTATTCAGAATAAGTCAGCGATATTATGTGATTTGCTATCAATACTGAAAGTAGGTAATTAACAGCATTATTATATGCTTCGGGTATATAAAAAAAGGCTATGAACTAAATGTACTTTATAGAATCTTTGACATGAAAAATATATAGGAGGAAACAAGTCATGTTTACAAGGTAGCTAAGAAAGTAAGTGACATAGATTACATACTGGAGTTGACATCTTGTTAAAGCTGACATTATTAATAATTAAAAGTTATGACCTGTCATGCACTGGACAGTAATTGATTTCTTAGTGATGATGTGTTATATGAGAGAAGGGAAAGATTACCAGCATTTCTTCGTAAGCATGTTCTAATTAGATGTGACATTTTAAAATGTAGCAGATTTTATTATTTAAATGTAAATAAAGTACTGCTGATCACTGGGAAGTTAAATTACTAAATGATCATACTCAGAAAGGTCTGATATAGCATTATAAGTATAAAGTATTTGAAAGCCAACTAGATAAGGGCAGGCTCAAAGTTAGCCTGCAAGTAGATAGAGTCCTTTTTCTGAGCCTCTGCTAAACTCTTAGTCCTACGTGATGAGAAGCTGTTTCTAAACAAGAATTGAGTGTGAGAGTTACGATGTATTCAAATTATGCTTATTAAGTGTCTGCTAGTATGTTAGGTGTGCAGAGATATCTATTTTCATTTAATTGGAAGCTAACATGGCACATGGGGTGTGTGTATATATGTGTTTGTGCTTTTCTTGCTAAATTTATTTGAGGCAGGTGTTTTATGGCTTTCAGCTCTGAAGTTTGAGATAAGTGTGTATTTGACTGAAGATTCGAGAACCCCATTTACTGCCAGTACATGTAAAGCTTGGCTAAGCAGATGGATCAGGAGCAAATCATTTGTGTTCACCAATTTGTCTTGGCAAGTCCCAGGGTCACTATCTTGCTAGAAGCCACTGTGTGCTTCTGAAAGCATGAAATTAGTTTTATACTGAGCACATGGTTTCTCATTTAGCAGCTCTTTTTATGGTAATGGTCAATTTATGGTTCACTGCCAGGATTTGGGTGTTCTGTCAAAGCTGATAGTTTCTGCTAAAGTGTCTCTATGAGATTAAAAAAAAAAAAAAAAGAGGGAGAGGAGGAAACCTAATTAGACCCTCAAGAAGAGACACTTACCTTAAACATATTCTACTCTCAGAATGCATAGTCATGTCTCCAGAGTTCCTCTGTGTTGTTTACTCTGGGACCTATAGATGTAAAGTTGCTAACATCTGCCTCTTTGGACCTTTCTTAATATGTAACATCAAAATACCTGTCTGTATTTTCACAACAATTTTTTTAAAAAGCTCTGTTCTGAAATGTAACACATCTGTTCGTCATTTTGCAATGTATTTGTAGAAAACCACTCTATAGGTGCTAACTGTATTGTGTGATTCATCATTATCCTTATCTGATTGCTTGGTAATGTATCCTTGGGCACTGGTGGAGGAAGTGCAAGGCTTTTATATATTTTTATATAAACTACACATACTTTAGTATACCTGTATGTACTATGAGTAGGGTCAGTTAAGCAGTAAAATTAACCATCTGAAGAGAGATTAAAAATATCTTTTTTTTTCATGAAACAGCCTCGTTTTAAAAAGTAAAACTCTCAACTGCCAAATTTATAGAAATATTAAATATAGTTTGTTTCCACAGAGTGAAAATAGATCAAATGCACTTGTAAATGTTGTAAGAATGTTTTCTTTAGCCTTTTCTTTTCATCAGCAAATAACCCTTGTTGAAAAGTTGTGCTGGTCATACTGCATTTAAAATAGAGGCGTTCAAAATTAACTACCAGGACATTTAGTGGTGTATTTAGTCTTGTGCTTAGTCTCTGCATGGTGGTAATGGATATGCAGGTGGATTACGGATGGTGCTAATACATGTTTTCTCTTATGTGGTCTTGCCAGTGGAACTAAAAACACCCGTGCAATCTTGAATTTCATGTTTTTTATTCTTGTTAATCCTTGGATCTTTGCCTAGGCTAAATGACTGCACATGACTAAGGATTCAAGATAAAATGTTATTATTGAAATGCAAGGATATAATATGTACCCTTATAATTAGACGGTTTTCTGGCTTTAAATGAAGCATCATACTAAATAACTTATTTTTCTTCTGTTCTTTGGGAAAGTCATGCCACAAGTCGTCACCAGATTGTCAGGGGGACTATGATTTAGATTTTGACTTACAACTAAGTGTCTCCTATTTTTCACCTCCCCAAAGCACATGACACAAATTGTGTTTGTTGGTTGCAAATTACAAGGTTAGAAGGGCATGGAGATTTTCTCTTCGAAATTCCTGATGATGTAATGTGTTTAGTAAATGAAAGCCTTTCAAGAAGTTCAGAATGGCAGTATTCTTCCAGAATGGTGAAAGTTGTCATATTCTATAGATGTAGAAAATTCACTTGGAGAAAGTGAGGGATAATTTGGCACATCTGTCTGAAGTCTTAGCAGCAATTTCTCCTTCATAAGAAATAGGATCTAAAAAGTCATTATGAGGATGTGAATCTCATGAATCTCAGTGATTTACCTGCATCTTTTCATTTTTGTATCAAGGGGCAGCAGTTCTGAATCGTTGTTCAGCAAATTTTAAAAGCAGTTATTTATGAAAGACAGCAGATGTAGTAAATTTATTGGAGTCGAGAAACCTGATTGCAATGTAAAAGTACTGTCTGAGTTCACTGGGCTTTCCTATTGTATACATTCAATAATTAGTTTGGACTATTTATAGAGAGTTTGTAATTTGTTTTAAGGTATGTTGCTGAGGTGATTGTTTTTTGGCAAGAAAGTGAATTCTTGCCTTGAAGCTTTATTTTTCTTTCAGCCTTGTCCCTGACTTTCTGGTCCTATTTCCCATTTATGAAGTAGGAAGTCCTAGTTCTAGGGTTGCCTGATGTAACAAATAAAAATACAGGATTCCCCATTAAATTTGAATTTTCACTAAACAATGAGTAGTTTTTGGTATAAGTATGCTCCATGCAATATTTGGGAGATACTTACACTAAAAATTATTCATTGTTTATCTGAAATTCACATTTAACTGGGCATCCTGTATTTTATCTGGCAACCATACATAATTTCTAAATAAGGTGAGTCTCTGTTAATGGTCTAGAAAGTTGGTTCTACCAAAGCCATAACGGAGGCTTTGTATTTCTGTAAAAACAGTCAGTTTCTACTGTTAGGGTTTATGCCTGAAAACATTTATGGTAAGAAAGTTATCATCTGAGAAACTTAAAATGGTATGAAAAAAATCGGATTGGTGCAGTAGAAATTGTGAGCTGTTGTTGTTAGGTGCCATCGAGTTGGTTCCGACTCACAGTGACCCTATGTACAACAGAACAAAACGCTGCCCGATCCTGCACTGTCCTCACAATCATTGTTTTGCTTGAGCCTGTTGTTGCAGCCACTGTGTCAATCCATCTTGTTGAGGGTCTTCCTCTTTTTCGCTGACCCTCTACTTTACCAAGCATGCTGTCCTTCTCCAGGGACTGGCCCCTCCTGATAACATGTCCAAAATACATAAGACAAAGTTTTACCATCCTTGTTTCCAAAGAGCGTTCTGGCTGTACTTCTACCAAGACAGATGAAATCCCCCTGTAATTACTAAGATAAAGCAATAAAGGCAGCATGTTAAATAATAGCTGTCAGAAAAATTTTAAAGGTGCCCTGGTGGCACAATGGTTAAGCGCTCAGCTGTTATCCAAAAGGTTGGTGGTTCAAACCTACCCAGCAACTCTATGTGGCAATCTGTTCCCATAAAGATTACAGCCTGGAAGACCCCATGGGGGCAGTTCTACTTTATCACATGGGGTCACTATGAGTCAGAAGTGAGTCAACGGCACCTAACAACAACAGAAACATTAAAAAAAAAAAAATTTTTTTAATTGTACTTTAGATGAAGGTTTACAGAACAAATAGTTTCTCATTAAACAGTTAGTACACATATTGCCCTATGACAACGGTTAACAACCCCCCAACATATCAACACTGTCCTTTCTCAACCTTGGGTTAACAACAGAAACATTTTAAATAAATAATGAGTATTGTACAACTAATTTCCAATTGTTATTCCTTACCAACTAGAATATTTTCAGGATTTTCCTTCCCCAACATGTTTGAGATGTTTATATATTTATTTTGTTTTGTTGTGGTTAAGATGCATAATGGGAGGTCCTTCCTTTAGTCCCCCCGCCCCCAGCCCCATCCCATCTGTATTGAAATGTTCATCATGTTTTTTGTTTTAGGACTCAACTTTTTTGACTGCCACCTCCTGGGTTTCCCAGAGAGGCTGAGTAACTTGCAAACTTGAATTGTAAGAAAATCTTTGGAATCTTTTAATTATTCAACTCACTGTAAGAGCCAGATAGGCTAGAGATACTGTTTATTGGGTAACTACTATGTACCTCAATACTGTCAAAATATTTATGGGCAGGGTTTTATTGAAAATCTATATTACTGTAATCCTCATTGCATATATGTCAAACTAGTTACCAAAAACCCTGTTCTAACCCAGAGCTACCCCAATTCTGATCTCACCAGAACAGAAGCAGAGTATTCCATCCTGGCTCTGAAGGCAGCTCTTACTGATCTGGGCTACCTCCCCACAGGAGAATAAGGCTGTTCTGAGGCTCGTCTTCCTTTATCTAACCTAAGGCTGTATTGCAAAATTGTCTTTATTCACTCAGCCTTCTGCATGATCTTTCTTCTCTGTTCCCACATCCTAATTCTGTTCCCTTTCCCCTGGTTTTGGTTGGGTAACAGGAGTGACTAGACATCTGTGTATAATTTATTCCTCAATATGAGAAAAAATATAGAAATGAACCACGTATACTCTACTAGAGTTTTGTGTTAGCCGACCTTGCTGTTAACTAGTGAATAATATCGAGGAGATGTTTGTAGTAATTCATTTAAACTAACCTTTTTGTACCCGGTATAAAATGTTACCTCAGTTCTCCCTCTCAGTCAGTCATGTACCATGCAGAACCTATCTGGAGCCTCAGTTGGTCAGTTGAATGTCAGATCAATTCACTCAAGTTTTGGAAATGAATTAACTCTTCCATCCCAATAAAGTACCATTCAATAAACCATGTCTTTTTAAAATTAAATGAGACTTCCAATGATCTAGTTCATTTCTCCATTTCTGTTGTCTTTTAAGGCCAAATTATAATTTACTTCCATTTTTTTTATGTCTATTAACAGTATACCATTGTTTCAATCTGATTATTTTGGATTTAAATGATACTATTTTTTTTTTCTGCCTCCCCTCATTCACCTTTTTCCACTTTTGCCTAGTCATAAATGTTTATGTTATACATTACTTCTTCTAATTTTTTATTATGATATTGATGGCTTTTTCTGGTATCCCGACCATGTTCTTTGGGAAGAGATTCTGGTTTCTTTGTACCTCGAATATCACTTTTCTGTAGCCTCCATGTCAGCACCAGCATTTTCCTGCTTAATTCAATCCTGTTTGGTTGTGTTGGTGTGTTTCTTTCAAAATACCAGTGAGAATCCACAATCTAAATTTCAATCACTCAGTATCTTCCAAAAATATTATTTGCCTTTGAATTGTTCTCAATGTTTTGGAAAAGGCACTGATAGGTTACTGGTAGTAAGTTAAAGTTACAAGTAGTTTGAAGGGCTCTCTTCTTTTAATTTCCTAGAAGGTGAAGTTTCTCACTATCTGTATTTTGACAAATAGCAACCGAGTAATAAACAAACACCTTTCATAAGAAACACCTATGCAGTCAGAGGTGAGAAGTGTTCATCTCCTGATTAGTACAGGCAATCTCTGACACTACTCGGACATTTAGCCGAACATCTTGTGTGGACATTTCAACATTGGTATGTGAATTTCACTTGAAGATCTGTGGTAATGCTAGTTCTGTTTTTTTCTCTGATTCACTCTCTGGCAGTGTTTGGTTTTTTTTAGAAAATGATGGAGGGAATAGCTTTACATCTCGAACCCTTCTGCTTCATCCAGTAATTTAAGGAGGGATTTCTTTAAGAATCTTCTGGGTGCTGGAAAAGGTTTTCGATCTGAACTTTGAAGACATTTAAAAATATCCAGTGGTAAGCAGATTCAGAAATGACTCCACAGGGACTTATTTTTCTGACATTCTTCTCTAAAGTATGTATTTTTATTATTGCACAATGGATAATGCTGTATTCATCATAGATTAGTTAACTCTTGCCTAACTGGAGCTTTTGAGTTTTGTGTAATTTGGGTACATAACTACTTTTTTGTAAATTAAGGGATGTAACCAGTGGGTTCCCCTGTAGGCAGTAATAATGTAGAAAATGTATACACTCAGTTAATCCTCATAACATCCCTATAAATAAGTACTATTATTTTCCCCATTTTGCAGGTAGGGAAACAGGTGTACTGTGAGGTTAGGTGACTTGCCCAAACTCATCCAGCTAGCTGAACTGGGATTTGAACCTAGGCATTCAAGTTCCAGAATCCATATTAGTTCTCTGTAAGACCTTTAACAAAGTGTTTGTTGCTATGATTTGTGAACAAAGTAGAAAACTGTCAAATGATAATGTAATTTCATGGATTCTTAATTGGTTGAGTTCTATACCCAAAGTATACCTGGCCAACAAATAACCTAAGGTGAGACTCCAGGACTCTGCAATGACTTAGTGAGAACATTGATGACTTGGTCATTAGATGCACAGATGATATTAATCTGGGTAATAAATACATAGGAAAATACAATTAATATAAATCCTGGAACACATCATGTATCAAATAAATCAATATCTGGGTGTGACCCAACTATCAATATTTTTAGAGCTCCCAAGGTGATTCTAACATGCAGCCCAGGTTAGAATCATTGTTCTAGAAAGGCAGACTGACTCCAACATGGTCAATGTCAACTGCTCTAAATGGGACAGAAGGAAAAAAAATATAGGAATATTAGTTGCAGATAAACTCATATATGAGTCAAAAGCATGATATACTTGCCCCTCCCCTACAATCTTAGTGGTATTTGTTGTTGTTGTTGTTTTTGTTAGTTGCCATGGAGTTGTCTCCAGTATCTTAGATAGTATTAATAGAAATAGAGTATATGTAACAACAAAGATAGTTGTCCTGTTCTTTGATTGAACAGTCAGAGCATACTTGGAGTTTGAGAGAGATGCAGAGGACCTTAGGTGTTTTCGTTTGAGAGAGACAAACATGACCAAGGTACATAGAGTACATTTGTCCAGGAGAAAGGATTATTAAGGGATTTATTATATATAATAGCTGAATTATACTTTTTCAAAAAAACTCTCAGGTAAAATTTAGATCAATGAGTAGACTTTTGAGTGAAAGACTTCCGCTTAATAAAGAACTTCCCAACAGGGCTGTCTGAAGATAAAGGGACTCCCTTTGGGATGGGGTATGCGTTTCTCATTGGTAGTACTGAAGCAAAAGGCAGATTATTATTTAGGTGTGTGATAAAGTAGGTTCAGTGTTGGATGGATGGTTAAACTAGATGATCTTCCAACTTCGGAGTATGATTTTATGAGCATGTTAAATGAAAAGGTTATACATCAGTGACATTTGTTCATTATATTACTTCTGCATGTAGAAGCAGCAGAGCAGAGTGGTTATGGGAGCAGTTTCTGTGGGGTTCAAATACCAGCTCCAACACAATTTAGCTGCAAGATCGTGAGCAAATTACTTCATTTTCCATGTTCTTAGTTTCCTCATCACTAAAACAAGAATAATAATAATAGACTCCGCTGCATGGATTTGTTGTAAAGGTTAAGTGAGAATACTGTATATAAAGCTCTTTTCATGGCAAGCTCAGAGAAAATGGGAGGAATGTGATGCAATGAGAAATTATCACAGTTAAAACCATAGGGTTGCCAAATGATAATTTTATGATTTAGCATGTAGTAAATACTCAATAAATGTAGCCGATTATTTTCAAATTATTCTTTCTTTTATTATATCTGTCTTCTAGAAGATAGATATAATATATAATAGATAAGGTCTGAGAGATAAAACATAATATAGGTAAGTATTGACAGGCGATATGGTGCTGGAGCATAGGAAATGCAAGTGGGGGTGGCACAGTCAGGGAGATTGTGAGTAGGAAGAGGCCACATAAAGAATTTGGCCTGGGTACAAAAGGAAGGGAGTTTCTGAAAGGGGGTTTGGGGATTCTTATTGCTTTTAACTCTTGATCCATTTCTTCTATCTATTGTTTCACTTTGTCCTTGCCATTATTCTGGGAAGTAGATAGAGCAAGTAGTATTTGCTAATTTTACTGATGATAAATCAGAATCAACAAAAAGGTGAGTGATTTGCCAAAGAGTAAAACTGGAAGTAGAACCTAGACCTTTTGAGCTTTCTACTCAACAGCTTCGATGACATCACACCAGCTTCTTCTGCTCTAGTTCTATGTGCAGCCCAGTTTCAGTGCCTACATTTGGATGAGGACATAAGTAGAGACTACAAACAATGTGATGAAGTTTGGAAATGAAGGCAACATGTAAAAAGGGAATGTGGTCAGTGAGTAGAATTTGGTCTCAGGATAAAGCTTTAAAGCCTTCCAGTTGAGACAAAGACAGTGTTTAAGGAAGGTTAGATTGGAGATTAAAAGCTCCAATAGTAGCCTCATCGGTCAATGATATTAACATTATTATCACATTTTATTAGTATCTGAATACTGAAAGTGCTTTCTGTGTAATGTAATTAACTATCCGTGATACACCTCATGCTAAAAGGCAAGCTTTGTGTATAACAATAGTTAATAAGAGCCGCCATATATTAAAAGTTTAATGGTTCTATAAGTTGGGGAAGAAATAAGGGCAGGATGATAAAGTTTGGACTTGGAATTTGTTAATGTAAAAAAGAGCTAAAATTATCTGGAAATATGGAGAAAAAATACTTTGTTATTGAATGTTTTTAGACAAAGTTGTAAGTCCCCAAAACATGTATCGAACAAGAGAGGAGATTTTTAAAAATTATTCTACACTTTTTCCAATAAATATAGATTATAAATGTAGATGAGTTGATAAAAATAATTCTTCACCTAATCAGATCTTTTAATTACTAGCTGTAAGTATCACAGTCATGCTTCTTGCTGACCAAGGTATTATGTTTATTTTCCTTATCACATTGAATATGTTTGTAAAATTAAAAAACTAAATTAATCGAGTAAGTAAGGTATATTTATGAAACAAGCTCTTTATTCAGATTTAACTACTTCTATATCCAGATAGTACAAATATTCTATTATGACACTTATCACACTGCATAGTAATTATTTTTTAATACTATCTTTCTCTCTTCCTAGACCTTGAGTACCTTGAGAATAGAGTCTGTGTCCTGATTCCTTTTAAATATGTACCTCTTCATACAATGCCCGGCACATCATAGATGATGCACCTAAAGCACTGACTAAAGTGTAGGATACTTGCATACAGGATTTGTGAATAATTGTGCAGAACTCAATAAACTTGTTGATATTGCTACTCATAAGATTCTTTAATAAAAACTACAGTGAGAAACTATTTTTCTTAACTATCAAATGGGCAAAGATCAGCTGTATGATTATACAATGAGTTAGCAAGTGTGTGGGCACAGGGACACTCGTTTACTGTGGGATGGAGTGTAAATTGGTTCACGCCTTTGCAGGGTGGTTTGGCAATAACTATCTAAACTTAAAATGTGCGTTTCTGACCCAGCAATTCCACTACTCCAGATTTAGTCAATATATATGCTTGCATATTTGCGCAAAGATACATATGTCAGTAAATTTTCTTGCATGTGTGTATATACGTATACATAAAGAATTTTATTGTGATGGTAAAAATTATGGTTCATCCATACAGTATGATATTATACAGTAATTTAAAATAAGGTACATCAGAAGAAACTAACATGGAACAATGTACAAGATATAAGCAAAACAAGCAATATGCAAGTCTCTGTATTTTGTGTAAAAGGTATATGTGTGTGTGTTTGTATGTGTTGTTGTTGTCAGGTGCCATCGAGTTGATATTTGACTCATAGAGACTCTATGTGACCAAGAGGAATTGCCCCATAAGGTTTTCTTGGCTGTAATCTTTACAGAAGCAGATCACCAGGTTTGTATGTTATATACATACATATACATACAGAGAGAGGGAGGGGAAAGGTGGGAGAGGAGAAAGAGAAAGAAAGAACGAATGAATTCATTTTATAAGGGGACTGGGGACTGAGTAGGAAGTAGAAATACTTTTAATTATTATATCCTTTTACACTGTTTGAAATAGACATACTTTGTACTTTTGAATTTTTTAATATATACACGATTTACCTTTGAAAATAACAAATATTTTCAGATTAAAAAGGAAATGAAAGAGGAAAGAAGTGGAAGGAAAATGGAGAGAATGTGATGTGATCAAAATTTATTACAGTAGAAGCTGTAGAGTTGCCAGTTGATGATTTTATGGTTTCCAGTGACAGTTAATGGGTGGGAAAAGACAGGGCAGAAGCCAGCCAACAGGTGGCTGTAACTAATTGGTTGATTATCCAACTGGTTGCCCTTTGTCCTCCCAAGTGTCTGCTCCCTACAAGTTCAAGGTGAGAACTGGTGTATGGTGAAGTTTGAGCAGGTGTTGCATTGACCCTGTTATGACCATGTCCAGTGTCCAGCATTAGCCTGCATGATGGTACATGTTTACCTTGCAGTACTTTCTGGAATAACATTCCTCACATATGTGCTGTTGTATAGTCACTTGAATATCCCTTCCATATAATACTTCCATTTTATATTACTTTCAAATGTCCATGTAAAATACAGGGACTTTAGGGGACTTCAGCTTTGTGATGGAAATGAAAACATCTGAAGTACCATAATAGAACTACCACAGTACAAGTCACACTACCATGTTAAAAGGAAGGCAGACAGACCGAGGGTCACATTAACCATAATAAAGCATGTCTTAAATCCACAAATGTGACAGCATTCAGTGCTGCATTGAGGTGGTTCTGTCGTGCAGTGGGTTTGTTTTTTACTCTTATGCATTTAGTTCTCTGTTCGAGAAACTCAGCATTGGGTGGTTTTACCTATGGGGTTGTAATACAAAGTTTTGATGAAATGATAGGCGTTTTCTCATGAATTCTCTTGCTTCTAAGGGTTTGAATGCTAATTTAATTCTTTCGTTTAATAAGCTCAAAATCCCAGCTGAACTGGAATGGGAGTGATTTTACCTTATAGTCAGTCAGCTTGCACAACTGTAATGTGAAGGGCTTGATTAATATGATGATCAGCTGACTGTTGATTAAGTGGTTATTTTCCTTCTGTCTTCTAATTGGTCTAAATTGGATGGACTGCTGCTCTTTAAAATATGCTCATCTTTGCATTTGAAGATGATACTTTCTCTGTTGTAATCAGCTGAAAAAATGCTGGCATTAATGAGTGAGTTGTCTCCCCAAGATTAAATGTACAGTTTGTGTTTTTTAGTCCACACAGAACCAACTAGATGGTGAGAAAACCATGACATTAGTCTCATCAGCACCGTGCTCTTGTCTGAGCTAACTGGACACAGGTGCTAGTGTCCTAATACTAATATTTTATATATTTCCATTTTTCTTGGTCGCATAAAAATGGCAGCAGAAACAGCAGGGGAAGATACCTCACTAAATTCTCCATGTTAGACAGTTTCAGTAGGTTCAAAGAAATCTCCAAGAATCACCACAGGGAATATAATAACCAAACTACAAAGGCTGAGAACATTTGCATGAGAGAGATCCCAATCTGAGTAAGAACGTTTCTATCCTTTGATAGGCATTATTTCTTTGTATAAAGGTCAGTGTCAGATGGTGATCTGTTTGTAGTATGTTTGGAGGATAGAGTGGCTGTGAGGAACTTCGGAAGCAAAGTTGGCAGAGGAGATAAGCTAGTCATGAAGAGCCTGGAATGCAAGTCTCAGGTAATGTTTCCATCAGAATCAGTTGGGGAATTTTAAAATAGTACCACTGCCCAGGCTCCACCTTATTTATTCAATTAAATAAGAATCACTGGCATGGGTATTTTTTAAAGTTCTCCAGTTGGTTCTAAGCACCTTTGAGAGTTACTGGTTAAAGGGTTTGCACTGTACTGTGCAGGTAGGGCTGCTATGAGTGGGAATCAACTCGACGGCAACAGGTTTGGTTTTGTTTTGGTGCAGGTAGTGGACAGTCTTTGAAAGAAGCACCACAAATGAATTGATTGTGAAGGCACTAATGAGCCAGATAATAGAGCACGGTGGCAAAGAGTTTGTGATTTGGCATCAGATGGCCACAGGTTCAGTACCTGCGCCTACCGCTTATGAGCTCCATGGGAAAATAATCTCTTTAAACTTAGTTTTCTCATCTGAAAATGTACCCCATAGGGTAGGAGTCATGAACAAATGAGGTTACATATGCTACAGACCTTTGTAGAATGCTTAAAACATGGTAACTGTGAAAAATAAAAGCAGAGGTACACATTTCTAAGTTTACAGTCTTATGCAAAGTGGGAACACTGGCCAGATGTGAACATTACAGATTGAAGGTCAACACATGCACATTTTGCCTGAAGACATAGAAGCATTTTGGTTGACTAAATGCATATTTCTGGAAATTTAATCCATCTTAACTAGTGACTTCTGTAATAATATCTGAGTTACATTTTTATAGTAAAAAAGAAAAAATATCCCAGTAGACTGAGTTATAAATTTTGGTGCCCTAAGATATGCTGGTCGTTGTGGAAAATCAGTAATTCTGTGTATGGCAGGGATTCTTCCAAACTTAATTGCACTTTTGATTTTAGGCTTCTTCTCCTCTATCTTGTTACCATGTTATCTCTTTTTCTTTGTAGGATAAGAGCTTTTCTATTACTTTACACTTAAACTCCTTGTCTATAAATTTCTTTCCTAACCATTCATTCACGTGTTTATTCAGCAGCATTTGTTAAGCATAAATTTTGTCTTAAATGCTTCTTTTATCAATATAGAAGTCATGCCCAATTTACAAATGACCTGTATTGCAATAATTGATTTAAAAGTTAATTAGTGGTTTTGAAGACATTTTTGTGGAGATTTAATATTGTAAATTAGGTCTATGCTTCCAAGCCAGTGAAGCACCGGGAGGGAAATTTCAGAGAAGAATAGTGCACAATTTCCATAGGGAGACAGAAATGTATACGAGTAATAGAAAGTGGTAAAGAACAGGGGGTAGGAAGTAGGACTTAAGAAGTCGAGGTATATACTAAAGTTTCCTGTCATGGTGAGGTCCACATTTAAATCCTATTCTAGCATTATATTCTGTGGAAGAAAGTCTTCTTGAGGACTTGGACATGATGGAAGAGACCACTTAAAGTTCTTAATAGCTGGTGGTCATATGATTTATAATCAAAATGGGACACTTTTAAGAGTTATTTCTAGGTTAGTCTAGGACACAGTTGTAAATTTAGGCTATCTAATTAGGACTGTGGTCAATCTTATAATTATCCCAAAACAAGTGTTAAATTGACTGAACAAGAATCCAGATATATTTAGACTTAACAATTTAGAACTAACCATTAAAAGCACTCCCAGCCTTGGAACGCTGGTATTCACTACCTTGCCTTCTTAATAGCTAATACTTACGTGACCCTTGGAATATTTAGGAAATTAGAGAAGACAAGTATTTTATATAATCATATGCAACCTGAAAAATAATAATGAGACTAGGAAAGAGTCTGTATTAGTTAGTAATATATCTCTGAGCTTGAAAGTGCAAGGCTTACCATCTTGGTTTTTACTGATATGGTCCCTGCAGTCTTGAAAATGCTGAGAGGTTTATGACTGTTCACAAATTCCGTTTTCCGAGACCATTTTGCACTCATGAGATTCTGTTCCCGTGGAATCTCCGACTGGATTGGGTCCACCTCCAGCTGTCTCAAATTGTGTTTAATCACCAGGAGAGTTTTGTTGATTGTCAGTGATGTTTGCTTGATTAATTCAGCTCTAGCTGTGTTGCCTTTTTACCTATGTCTTTCAGCATGTCCTAGAAAATTAAGTGTTTCCTTTTGGAATTTTCAGGAAACTGAGCTAAAAAATAAAGTTCATTTTTCTCCCTTTTTTTTTAAATAGAAGAATATTTTCATTGGTTTTCTTTAACTCAGTTTAGACTGTAGTATAAATATTTTATGTGAACTATATCCTCTTTGAAGTCATTTTTTAGCTCTACTGTGTTAACTCCACAATGTTATTGTCTGATACTATAATTTAAAGCATAAACTACTTGAATCTTTTTAGAAGATTTACATGGGGGGGTAGATTTAAGAAAAATTTAAAAAGTACTTGAGGTACTATGTTTTACACATTAATTTCTGTTTTTAATAGTTTCCTGGCTTGATCTTTTATGAAGAATTTAAAATTAGAAATACATAAAATGGCATGACTGTTTTGGAAAAGTATTTTCAGATTTGATTTCTATCACTGATGGTTTAAATTAGTGTTATTTTTTCCTGTCCCAAAGTCTTCCCAACTGAGAGTTTACAGATGTTGTCTTTAACAATTAAAGACTGTAGTTTGCCAACCAGTATTAAGGATTTCTGATGATATCAGTTCTTCTGCAAAAAAAAAAGTACAACATATCGGGACCAGATAATGGTAGATTATTTTTAAGTTATTTTTTATTTTCTATTTATAGATATGATAATACTGTTGTATTTTGAGCCAAAAAAAAAAAAAGATTAGCCTTGAGAAAGATAATTTTTATGACCCAAAATCCACAAATCTGTCTCCTTCACACTGATTGCTCTCTTCTGTATAAGAGAGGCCGTATGGTGGGTGAGAGAGAGGTTTTCTGGATTCTCATCCTGAGGCTGCCACTAATTGATTTTGAGACCTTGAGTAACTCACTTAACGCTCTGGGCTTCAAAATCCTTATCTCCAAAATGAAGGATTTGGGCTAGAATTTTCTTGAGTACTCCTTAAGAACTATTTAAGCTAGAAAATTCTAGGAAAATTATAAGGATACTTTTCGTGTGACTTCTTTTCATTGCAGCTTTTTTAACCTGTTAGATTCTTAAAGATTAATTGTATTAGTATTTTGAAGAAAATTTGTAATGTATTTTGAGTTTCTCCAGAATTATTTGCTTTAAGAACATGAAGGATTAAATGAGAGATTATTATTGAGATAACTATGCTGCAAGACTTTAACCATGTGCATTTTATTTAGGGAAATTTCTCACTGATTTTTATCTTAAAGAATCAGACCTGACAAAGGTGCAGTTGCTCTCTGAGAATGGGGATGAGCTGTATTCGTTTTAAGATTCAGGTCATTTATTGTGGCTTTGATGCTCTTTAGAAATATTTTGAAGTGCCCATATTGTTCATTATCATCAATATTCATGCATTTTACTACTAAATTTCTTTTTATAGACTTCACAAAACTGCCCCAGTGATGTGATTAGTCAGCCAGTGAAAACCTGCTGCCTCCAAGCTAGTCTGGGCATCTGCTCACCAGAAGGATTTCCCCAATGTTAAAACAAATCTTTTCAGTCACTTTATGCTACCTTTGATGTGCTCAGTATGGGTTAAATACATAGAATTTAGGTGTGACATGGTGTTTTTCCATGGTGGCTATTCAAAACAGTTTTTATTGCATTTTTAAGTATATATTAAATTTTCAAGTATATAATTCCCAGTTGATCTTTGCTTCATATATAATTCTGAGTTTATAAAAATTGAAAGTGTGTCTAAGCACAAAAATTTAAGGATAACTGCTTAAGTAGATTATAACTATTTTGGGGTGATAGTTAATTCTTAAAAGGCTAGAAATAGTCACTTGTAACTGCAACAGTCATATCCTTTCAGATATTACTTTCTCTAGTTGAAAGACTCTTTCTCAAGTATTTCATTATAAGACAGTTCATGCCATAGGATCCTAATATTTTCTAAATAGCAAAATTCCTGTTGAAAGTTCTGTGGACCAGAAATTAAACTGGTTATATTTTATATTGCTTGGGGATATAGTTCATGTGTATCTTTTTGAAAACAGCTACTTATTTAAGCCTGATGGCTACTGTGAGTAGGATACTTCAAATGAGAGTCTTTTTAATGTAATTTGAATTTATAAAAATGAAATCATAGAAATAGAGGCATTGTATGATAAGTTATCTTTCTTCTGCTGCATTCAAACCATCTTTCAAGGCAGCTGTGGTCTATTTTTAATGTTGAGTATTGTTTCTTCTTATTTAACCTGATCACCATAGTCCAGGTATTCCATAAAACACACACCTGAAACTCTACTTGAACCACAGGAGTTACATTTCAAGATGGCATGGCATGCTCATTTATATCACACCTTTGGAGTACTTGGGTCAAAGTGATGTGGTGTCCATTCTGCATTAACTGGATCAATGTCCAGTCGAGCTACTTATTTAACCTCTCTGTGGGTTGATTTCCTTATCCTTAAGATAAGGAAAATTATTTATGCCCTATCAAACTTTATACATATGTTATGCATGTGACATGGGATGATGCCTATGAAACGTGTTTGTAAAACACAAAGGCAGTATTCTTACTAATATCACTTCTTCCTCTTCCTCACCATCATCACAGGTCAATTACTAAGCAAACAGAAGTAGTCCACAATATTCTGGCTACTTTCATGTTATTGATATTGGACTTTGTCATTATGAAATAAGGTAGAAAGTTTGGAGCAGGAGCACAAAAGAAGAGTGACTTGCAATAAAAATAGTAAACCACAACCACCAGCGCCATTTATTGAAGTCTTACTATGTGCCAAGGACTGTATGCTCAGTACTTTATATAATTGCACTTAATGTTGAAAAAATGGCTGCAATATAGATACTGTCATCTCCATATCCTAATGAGCAATAGAGGCTCACAGAGTAACTGCCTCCAAGTCACATAGCTAGTAAAATGTGATTACAGGCTTGTCTAACTTTATTTTTAAAACAATGCCTAGAGTAAGACAGGGAGTGATAGAAGGAAACACAGAAAGGATATGGAGAAGTGCGAGACATGTATTAGGATGAAAGGGGGCATGAAGCTTAGTTCTAGCTTTGAGACGTTATATAATGGTAACTGGTGTGTTAGAGCAGTGAACAGACAAGAAATTTTAATGAAGGGAAAAACACAGAATCCCAAAGGTGGCCATTCCACAGCCTCCTTTCTTTCAAAACTGGTATTTCATACCTGTTGTAAAGGGAGTTAAGGAGATGACTGTGGAGAGAGGGTTTGAAATGACAATTACTGTATCCACAAGAATGCAAGAGTAGGAACTACCACTTGACTCTAGGGAGATAAGCAGAAACTATGGCTCTAAAATTTCATTCTAAGAACACTACACTTCTTTGCCTGCGAGGCAGTCAGGTAGTAAGGTAATATGCTACTGTATAGAGTATCCTACTTTCATGTTTTAAACATTTGTACATATATAAGGTTCACATATTTAGAAGAATTTAGGATTCTTTGGAACATCTCATCAAATTGGAATAAAGTCAAAGTCGCTGCTATCAAATATTTATTTTTTCAGCCTTTCTCAAACATTTTCCATAGTAATTTCTTGTTAAATTTCTGTGCTTCCAGTTGTCGGCTTTGCACCATTTCTTGTCAATTTCACACTAGAGAGCAGTGTGAAACAGTCAGAGCTAGAGAAACAGAGAACAGTATGACTACATGCTAAAAATAAATTGTGTAAAAGCCAACACCTTAATTTATAGCATCTAGAAAAAGAAGTCCAAAATGACCTTCTTATGTATGTATATCTCAAAAGAAAAGGGAAAGTGTAGATTTATGTACATGCATGCACACATACACACAACACATGCATTCGTGTATATAGTGGGTAATTTTAAGGTAACTGAATCTTGCTTTTGTTATTGGCTATTCAAAATATGTTATAGGGAAATATGGTTACAGCAGTATTTCATTTATAGCTAACCTTTTCACTGCAAATCTACAGATCTCCTAGGCTAGAGTAATTTCACTTGACATTTCTAAATACTTAGGTGTTTGGAAATTAGGTGATTTTGAACGTTTAATCACAGAAACCTTTTTTTTTTTTTACTTTATTGAAATTTTGAAAAATATGTCTTTGTGGCTCCTGATCTGATGGGTAAATTAATTATGTATTCTATGAATTTGATTAATGCTGCATAGTTTGCAGTAGATATGTAATAGTGATATTAACTTATAATAATGCTCATTTGTTTATATGTATTGTCAAAATTCTCCCAAATTATATATGTGTAAATGCCTACCAATAGTGACATAGATTTAGAAATCATTTTCAAAATATGTGTTGACCATTAAGTAAGCTTATTTTATAGCAAAATTACTAATGGTCTGAATTACAAAAAATCTTATGTTAAGGTTTTTGTGTAAAAATAATTCATTTGTATGTACAGGCACTGTTCTTTCCACTGAGGACAATAGTTACATTTCCCACCTCCCTAGCCTCCCAGCTTACAGTCTAGAGAGGAGTTATTTATTAGAATTTGGCTTAAAGGGTCAAAGTAATTATCGACCTTTAAAAGAGAGTTTCCACTTCAATATTTCTATTCTGCAAAGTATTGCCTTAGCATCATCTCCTAGTCTCAAACTGAAATTATGTTTGAATAATGTTCACTAAATATGATTTCTAGCATTATAAACGTGATGCTGAATCAGTTTCTATGAATGACTTTCTATTATATAAACTTTTATAAATCTTTTTCTAACATGATTATTAACTATTTCTAACATGCTTATTTCTTAATGGGGCAAATTATAGATTGATCGTACCATGGTAGGCATATTTCTGGAAGAAGTTACCTAAATAAATTTTTCGAGAACCAATCAATGGAACCAGTTTTTTACAATACTGTAGATTTTGTTCTTGATAATCACATGTCATCACAGATCTTTATTTCAGTTTTTTGATGACTTTAAATTGCTTTTTATTTTTACTGAGAAAAATTATACTAATTGTTAATACAATGATATACTATTTTTTATACGATATATGAACAGTGAGTCCTTGATTTTACTACTTTATTGTTTTGGTCACCAATTGAAAACCAGGAAAAGAAAACAAAACAAAACCCATTGACGTGGAGTTGATTCCAACTCATAGGACAGAGTAGAACTGCCCCGTAGGGTTTCCAAGGATCGCCTGGTGGATTTGAACTGCCAGCCTTTTTTGCTAACAACTGAACTCTTAACCACTGCATCACCAGGGCTCCAGGCAAAGAAACTAAGCCTAATTAATGTTTTAAGGATGTAGAGTATTTGTTTATTGTAAAATATATCATGTTTTCAAAAAATATATAAACATTTTGTGGTTATGATGAAATTAAACCCCCATGTACCTACCCGAACCCGAAAAACCCATTGCCGTGAAGTCAGTTCCGACTCATAGCGACCCTATAAGACGGAGGAGAACTGCCCCACAGAGTTTGCAAGGAGTGCAAGCCCTAGCACTTAACCAGTATACCACCAGGGTTTCCATGTACCTACCACTTGGTTGAAAAAAAGAGCCTTACCTTAGATGCCCCCCTCCTTTTTCTTCCTTACTGCCCAGAAGTAATTCTTTTCTGGAATTGTGTGTTACCATTCCCTCGCTGTTCTTTATAGCTTACCACTAAGTGTGTTTATGTGTCTCTATATATGTTTAATTTTGAATATTCTCACCTACTACTTCCACTAACAGTTTTTGAGATTCATATTCATTAATGTATAGCTGTAGTTCATTCATTTTCAATGCAGTTTTAGATTTTTTTTATCTTATACTATAATTTGTTGATTCATTCTACTGATGATACATATTATTGGTTATTACCTTTCTTAATTTGACTGAAAGCATTAATATTTTGAACATTCACATACGTACACATGTACAGATTTCTCTAGGTTATATACCTGTATTCTGTAGGGCATATCCTCTCCAGGAAGTAGAATTTGGGCTATAAGATATGTTCAACTTGAATCAGTGATTTTTATATTTTGTTCATGCTGAGTCCCCAGAATAGTACCAGGTGCATAGTAATTAGTCAGTAATATACGTTGAATGAATGAATGAATGCCAAGTTATTTCCCTAAGTAGTGGTATCAGTTTACACCCAGACTAGCAGCAGATGAGAGTTCCAGTTGTGTCACATCCTTGGCAACACTTGAAACTGTCTGACTTTTTAAAATTGTTGACAATCTGGTGGTTGTGAAATGCTGTCTCATTGGGGGATTTAATTTGCATATCCCTGGTAAGTAATGAGGTTGAGCATCTTTTCATGTTTACTGGCCATTTGTGTTCCCTCTTCTGTGAAATTCCTGTTCATCTCCATTGACCATTTTTAATTGAGTCTTTTTTTAATAATTCATTTGTAGCGGCTGTTTATATAGTATAGATAAAAATTCATTTTCAGTTTTATATGTTGTAGGTACCTTCTCACAGTTTATAGCTTGAGTTTTTACCGTTTTTTGGTGTGCTTTGATAAAATTTAATCTTTCATTGTAATGTAATCAAATGTTTCTTTTGCTTTTATAATTTGTGCTTTTTGTAGTCTGTTTAAGAAGTCTTTCCCTGCCAAGGTAATAAAGATCCCAAATATGTTTATCTTCTAAAACTACTATAGTTTGACTTTAAATCTTCAATCTACCTGAAATTGTTTTTATGCAATACATTTTATGTAGTATTTTTCTTTTATATGGATAACCAATTATTCCAGACTCATTTAGTGAATAATTTCTTTTTCTCCACTGACTTTCAGTGTTCATTCTGTTAAAAATCAGGTTTCTGTGTATGTGTGGGTTTGTTTCTGGACACTCCATTCTTTTCCACTGGTTTATTTGTCTATCTCTACACCAATACCATACCGTTGACTTGAGTAAGGTCTTGATAGCTGATTGGGTCAAGCACCCCACCTTGTTTTTCTTATTCAAGAATGATATCTATCTTTGCTTTTGCTCTTCTGTGCAAATTTTAGGATCAGTTTCTGGAATTCCATAAAATAACCTGTTAGAATTTCCATTGGAATTATGTAGAATCTATAGGTCAATTTGGAGACAGTTGACAGTTATAAAATATTGTGTCTTCATATCTATGAGTATGGTCTATCTCTCCATGAATTTATGTCTTCTTTAAAATCTTTATATAAAGTTTTATAATTATCTTCAAAAAGGGCTGACACATTGCTTATTGGATACACTCCTAGGTATTTTACATGCTCTATTGCTATTTTAAATGATATATCTTTTTATAAGTTAGGTTTACTAACCGATCATTGCTAGTTTATAGAAAATTAATCGACTTTAAATATTGGTTTTTTTAATCCGTCCATATTACTAAACTATTAGTTTTAATAATTTATCTTTAGGTTATTTCATATTTTATATATAGATAATCATGTCATCTACAAATAATTTTCATTTTGTTTTGTCTTTTCTATTCCTGATACTCTATACCTCTTTTTCTTGTCTTATTGCACTGGCTAGAACTTCCAGTAATGTTACATAGAAGTTGTCAAAGTATGAATCATTGCCTTTATTCCTTATCTTAAAGAAAATTCTTTAAAATTTCATCAATAAATATTAGGGTTTTTTTTTTTTTTTTGTATATCCTATAAAATATTAAGAAATTTTGCTTATTATCACTAGTGTGCTAAGAATTTTTATTATAAATGATATTGTATTTTATTAAATATTTTTTCTGTTATTGAAATGACCATATGGTTTTACTTTTTAAAATAGATATGAATGTAATGAATTACATTAATTGATCTATAATTAAACCAATTGTGATTTCTGGGTAAATCTACCTAGATTGTAATGTATAATTTTTAATCCATTTTTTAATTCAGTATACTCATTTTTCTAGGATTGTTTACGCTGTCTTCATGAGAGAAGGGACTAATTTTTTTTTCTTATATTATCCTCCTCATTTAGATTTGTTACAGGATGTGATGGCCTCATAAAATGAGTTGAGACGTATTCTTTTGTATGTTCTTTGGAAGAATTTATGAGATTTAATGTATCTGTTCTTTAATTTATTGGTAAAACTCCCCTGTCAAACTAATCTTACACACAATATTTCAGTTTTATATTTCTTCATTTCTTTTTCAGTCAACTTTGGTTAAGCTGTATTTTTCTAAGAATGTTTCCATTTCATGTATGTTTTCAAAATTGTGGTAAACGGCACTTAGTAATTTGCTTATATCTTTGCAACATCTCTGTTTATGTTGCTCTGCTCATTCCTAACATTGTTCATGTGTATATTCCTTCCATGTATTGAAACTATAGTATTATGTCCTTTCATCTCTAATAATTCTTTTTGCCTTAAATTTTATTTTGTCTGATACTAATATAATTACTTGGGGATTCTTCAGTTTAATATTTTTTTTCATGTATCTTATAGCAGTCATACAGCTTAATGTTTATATCTTTACGTTTTCTTTTTAATCTAATCTTTGAATCTAATCTGAAGAGTTTCGTCCATTTATACTTACAGTGATAACTGATAAGCTTGGAATTCTAGGCTACTATGTTATAATGTGCTTTCTATTTCCTTTTTTTGTTGTTTTGTTTAATTTTTTTGCCTTCTCTCCATTTTTTTCATGCTTTTGAATGGAATGAGCTTTATCTTTCTTTAAAACCTCATTTCAGCTTTCTGCATTCTTTGAAGCTTTATATTCTGTATTTATTCTTTTAGCGGGCACTCCAGTTGTTTTTAGCATGATACTTAACGCCCGAAGATAAACATTATCTATACCATTATTCTGAAGATATAGTCACTCTGAAATTTATATGCTATTATTGAAAAACATTTTCATTTCAGATGACTTTCTTCCAACAAATTAGACAGTATTATTCTAAGCTGTCAATATTTTTAAATGCTGTATTTTTACGCAGATAACACACACCTTTTACATTTGTTTAGCAACCTCGACCTCCCCATGTGAAGTATTTTCATAAGCCTGCTATGCCAACTTTTTTTACATTTTGCTGTAAAAAAAAGTAGCATAGCTTGCTTATGAAAATACCTTGCAGGGGAGGGAGAGGGCATGGCTGGCAAACAGATGTAGAAGGAGTGTGTTATTTGCATAAAAATATGGTACATCCTTTGAGAGAGGAGTTATCAAGCCTAAACCTGTTTTGCATGTGATAATAACCTTGGGTTACCCTCTCTCAACATTGTTTGCTTGGAAACATACATGGTTAAGGTAAATGTGGAATGCCAGCTATGTTCAGTGTTGTTTATTGTGAAAACAACTCTTGATCTGAACTAAGGAGACTATAAGCTGACACACCAACCCAAGGGCCCAGGTGATTACAAGTGTCATGGATTGAGTTGTGTCCCCCCCAGATATCTGTCAACTTGGCTAGGTCATGATTCCCAGTATTGTATGATTGTCTACCATTTTGTAATCTGATGTGATTTCCTTGTGTGTTATAAATTCTATCACTATGATGTAATAAGATAGATTAGTGGCAGTTATATTGATGAGGTCTCCAAGATTAGATAGTGTCTTAAGCCAATCTCTTTTGAGATACAAAAGAGAGAAGCAAGCAGAGAGACAGGGGGACCTCATACTACCAAGAAGGCAGCCCCAGGAGCAGAGCGTGTCCTTTGCACCTGAGGTTCCTGTGCTGAGATGCTCCCAGACCAAGGGAAGACCAATGATGAGCACCTTCCCCTGGAGCCGACAGAGAAAGCCTTCCCCTGGAGCTGACGCACTGAATTTGGGCTTGTAGCCTACTAGACTGTGAGAGAGTACATTTCTGTTTGTTAAAGCCATCCACTTGTGGTATTTATGTTATAGCAGCGCTAGATGATTAAGACAGAATTTGGTACCAAGAGTGGGGTGCTACTCTAACAGATACCTAAAATACGGAAGCAGTTTCAAAACTGTGAATGGATAGAGGAGCGGCAGCAGCAGAGGACCAGTAGCAGAAGCAGAGGACCAGCAGCAGCAGAGAACCTGAAGCAGCAGAGAACCAGCAGCAGCAGAGAACCAACAGCAGCAGAACCAGGAGACCAGTGTGAGAGGGCACTGGAGCCAACCCACAGAGCAAGAGAGCTGAGTTCCTGTGCACAGGAGGCTTCCCAGCAGAGTAGGCTGCCTCCAAGCACTTATTGGTGGAGCTACTGAGCTTTGGAACCCTTGTCCCAGCAGGTCAGAAGCGGGCGTGAGGCCCGAGTGCTGAGAGTCAAGGAACTCAGGAAGCCAAGCTGCCTTAGTCTCAGAACATATAGCCAGGACCTCTGGGGCTTGAAAGGGTGGAGCCATGGCCTCTGGTGTTTCAAAGGGTGGAGTTGCCACTCAGATGGACTAGGAGAATGGTGTGCCTGAAGCCAAGGGAGCAGAGTTGCCATCCCAGTGGGCCTGGAAGGCAGAGCTGAAGCCCAGCGGTGAGGGGCCTCCTCTCAGAATCCAGAGAGTGTGGCCAGTACCTAGAGTCTGGAGGGCAGGGCCATTGTGTAAAATCTCTCAGAGAACAGAGGATTGTTTGCAAAGCCTTGAGGGCTGATGTAATGTGTTTTGCTGACTTGCTTGGTGCCTGTTAAGCCTTCTTTCCCTCCAGTTTCTCCCATTTGTAATGGAAATATTTACCTTGTGGCTGTTGCACCATTGTACTTTGGAAGCAGATAGCTTGTATTCTAGATTTCACAGATGAAGAGGAATTTTTGGATTTTGGGCATGGAGTTGATTTAAGACTTTTGCTATGATATGATGGGGTGAATATGTTTTACATGTGGCAAAGATATGAATTTTGGGGGGCCAAAGGGTGAATGTCACAGATTGATTTGTGTCCCCCCAAAATATCTGTCAACTTGGCTAGGTCATGATTGCCAGTATTGTATGATTGCCTACCATTTTGTAATCTGATGTGATTTCCCTATGTGTTGTAAATTCTGTCACTATGATGTAATAAGATGGATTAGTAGCAGTTGTATTGATGAGATCTACAAGATTAGATAGTGTCTTGAGATACAAAAGAGAGAAGCAAGCAGAGAGACAGGGGAACCTCATACAACCAGGAGCAGACCATGTCCTTTGCACCTGAGGTTCCTGCGCTGAGATGCTGTCAGACTAAGGGAAGACTGGTGACAAGCACCTTCCTCCAGAGCCAACAGAAAGCCTTCCCCTGGAGCTGACACCCTGAATTTGGACTTGTAGCCCACTAGACTGTGAGAGAATACATTTCACTTTGTTAAAGCCATCCACTTGTGGTATTTCTGTTATAGCAGCGCTAGATGACTAAGACAACAAGTATATGAAAATATTTTGGAGAAAACATAGCCTCCCCTTCCTGGGAGAGCACCTCTTGTAACTGAATGTATACCTTGTAGAGACTTGGAAAATGTACTCACAAGATGTGGTTCCCATCATGTATATGAGTCTTCCTTATGTCATAGTAGCCTACATTCATTTGTGAGATCTCATTTCTTGCAACTGAGCTGAGTGGGATCTGGGAAACAATGTCTAGACTTCATTATCCTAGCAATATTTTATGTAGAATATGATCTAAATTGTAAGTATTTCTAAAGAATGATCTTTATACCAACACAAACAGTATTGTTAGTTAATTCAGGAAACACTGATCTGAAATTTTCCTTATCCACAAGCATGTTAACTCTAAAATAATGAGAATTTTAGCTCCACTTGTTTTAAATAATAGGTCTTATTTTCTTCACTTGATGAGATATATATATCTGTGTATATATACATAGATATATATATCTGTAAGAATATCTTTTGAAAATGTATTTGATGCAATCATGCTGACCTGCTGTGTTGCCTGTTTTGTGTCCTTCTAAGTAAACCTATTGTAATTAAAACATATTGTGTCCTATATGTGTGAAAGTCAGTCTAATTCAAGACCAATACTGGTCTTGCAGAGTGGGCATTGCAACCCACATACTTACCAGTGGCTTTGCTCACTCTTTCTTCTTGAAGCTCAGATCTCAGTAAGGTAGTACTTCTTTGTACTTCATCTTCCATTATGGCCTCTGGGGAAAAGGTGAAGTATCACCTCGAGAAAGGGAGGATGTGATATATAATGTATGTATAATGAAATTAAAAAAAAAAAACACCCACTGCTGTTGAGTTGATTCTCAACTCATAGTGACCCTATAGGACACAGAACTGCCTCATAGGGTTTCCAAGGCTGTAATCTTTATGGAAGCAGATTAGGAGGTGAAAATTCTGGGTTCAGTGAGGGATGGAAGAGAGAGGCAAAGTCAGAGGAGGTGAGGAGTCCATGTATGTAATGCTTCCATGTATATAATGCTCCCCCTTTGCCCCTCCCCAATCACATCTTGGTTGATTCCTGGTAATATCAAATAGGTTAATGGGAAAGCCAAAAAACATGGGGCAATTATCCCTTGATCCCCTTTGAAACCTGGTTGGGTTAGGGGTGGGGGTGGGGCAAAAAGAGACGGCCCACTAGACTAGGTTGCCCAGTGGCAACATGTAGAAGTCAAGGACAGTAGAGATGGCAGCATGGTGTTCTTAGGGCTGAGAGACATAAAAGAGTTCCTGGCAGCTCATGATAAGCTGACTAATGAGGATTCCTGAGGAAGATCAGACCAGTTATAGAAAGAAAAGCTATTTTTTTTTTTTTTAATAAATTGAGTTGCAAAGTGTAAGTAAATTTGTAACCTCTCCACAGTATCTCCCAGCTCTGTTACTGTCTGATTCTATGATTCATTACCTTTAAAATTAAATCAGTAATTTGTAAAGAAACAATATATTCAGAAGCAGTCATTTAAAACCCAGTTGTTCATAATCCTTAATGTTTATTTTGATGATTTAATGTGTAACGAAATGTAAAAGTACATTTAAGTATAACTCAAAATATTTACAGATGTTATAATTATCCTATAATGGAAGAAATATATATATTTATTTTGATCATAAAGTGAAGAAAACACTTTTAAGACCTACTGTTTAAAACAAGTGAAGCTAAAAGTTCCATTAGTTTAGAGTTAACATGCTTGTAGATTGATAAAATTTTAGATAAATGCTTTCTACATTAAATAACAGTACTGTCTGTGTTGGTAAAATCATTCTTTAAAAATCCTTTCCCTATATGTCATATCCTACTTAAAATATTGCTGGGATAATAAAGTCTCATTAATTTAGGCTTTACTTATTGAGATCGTATGAATATCACTGGTTCAGCATAGCATAAACTTTGGGCTACCTGTTAAGAAATGTATTTGGCAAGAAATTTAATAGCAAAAATAAGTCTTCAGATGACAGTATTCATCTGTGTAAGGAAAAGTTCCTTTCAAGGATTTTGATATGCAATTATGCAAATGATAACTCCCTGGTGGTGAAGCTGGTTAAGCACTTGGCTGCTAAGGAAAAGGTTGATGGTTTGAACCCACCCAGCGGCTCTGGGAGTGAAAGAGCTGGCAATTTGCTTCTATAAAAATAACAGCCAAGAAAACCCCGTGGAGCACATTTCTGCTCTGTCACATGGGGTTGCTATAAGTCTGAATCAACTCAATGGCACCTAACAACAACAGCAATGACAAATTAGACATTTAAAAATATATATATACTCAAACTTCCATCTGGGAACAATTTGTTAATTAGAGGTTCTGAACATTTGTGAAACTGAAGTTTATAATTAAATAAAATCAAAGATTTAGTTGTGCTGGTTTTGTTTGGACATCCCCTTTCCCTTAGTCAGAATATTAACTTTTTTATTTTTTTAATTAAACACTTGGGAAAATTTTTTTTTTTCTTCCTATAGACATTATTGTTGTTGTTTTCGTTAGGTGCCGTCGAGTGAGTTCTGACCCTATGCACCACAGAATGAAACACTGCCCAGTCCTGCGCCAAGCTCACCATTGTTGTTTTACTTGAGTCTGTTGTTGCAGCCACTGTGTCAGTCCATCTCATTGAGGGTCTTCTTTTTCTCTGACCCTGTACTTTACCAAGCGTGATGTCCTTCTTCAGGGACTTATCCCTCCTGACAACATGTCCAAAGTATGTAAGAAGTAGTCTTGCCATCCTTGCTTCCAAGGAACAGTCTGGTTGTACTTCTTCCAAGACAGATTTGTTCATTCTTTTGGCAGTCCATGGTATATTCAATATTCTTCATCAACACTACAATTCAAAGGCGTCAGTTCTTCTTCAGTCTTCCTTATTCATTGTCCAGCTTTCACATGCATATGATGTGATTGAAAATACCATGACTTGGGTCAGGTGCACCTTAGTGTTCAAGGTGACATCTTTGCTTTTCAACGCTTCAAAGAGGTCTTTTGCAGCAGATTTACCCAATGCAATTGGTTTCCTTACTGCTGCTTCCATAGATGTTGATTGTGGATCCAAGTAAAATGAAATCCTTGACAACTTCAGTCTTTTCTCGTTTATTATGATGTTGCTTATTGGTCCAGTTGTGAGGATTTTTGTTTTCTTTATGTTGAGGTGTAATCTGTTCTGAAGGCTGTAGTCATTGATCTTCATCAGTAAGTGCTTCAAGTACTCTTCACTTTCAGCAAGCAAGGTTGTGTCATCTGCATAATGCAGGTTGTTAATGAGTCTTCCTCCAATCCTGATACGCCATTCTTCTTCATATAGTCCAGCTTCTCAGATTATTTGCTCAGCATACAGATTGAATAGGTATGGTGACAGGATGCAATCCTGACACACACCTTTCCTAACTTTAAACTACGCAGTATCCCCTTGTTCTGTCTGACCAACTGCTTCTTGATCTATGTACAGGTTCCTCATGAACACAATTAAGTGTTCTAGAATTCCCATTCTTATCAATATTATCCATAATTTGTTATGATCCATACAGTCGAATGCCTTTGCATAGTCGATAAAACACAGGTAAACTTCTTTCTGGTATTCTCTGCTTTCAGCCAGGATCTATCTGACATCAGGAATGATATCCCTGGTTCTACGTCCTCTATGAATTTGGCCTGAATTTCTGGCAGTTCCCTGTCAACATACTGCTGCAGCTGCTTTTGGATGATCTTCAGCAAAATTTTACTTGTGTGTGATATTAATGATATTGTTCGATAATTTCCACATTTTGTTGAATCACCTTTCTTGGGACTAGGCATAAATATAGATCTCTTCCAGTCGGTTGGCCAGGTAGCTGTCTTCCACATTTCTTGGTATAGATGAGTGAGCACTTTCAGCACTGCATCCATTTGTTGAAACATCTCAACTGATATTCCGTCAGTTCCTGGACATTAAAGTCAATAGACATTGTATGTTTCCATAAACATTAAGTAAAATCTCGCAATCAGTTTGTTTCTCTTTTGGTATATGAACCATTTGGAAATGAATGGAAAATGTAACTGATTTGAAGTAAATTAAATGAGCTTGATGGAAATACTTGACCATGTAAAGGACTGCACAATAACTAATTGACTCTTACCATCTCTTGCTGGATCAAGTTTCAGAATCATAGGAGCACAACTGAAGCAATAGTTACTGAGCACTATTATAATCAGAGCCCTGAGCTGGGCCTGGGTCCTACAGAGATAGGAAGGTACCCTTGAGGCACTGGCATTCAGAGGGGTAGACAGACATGTCGTTGTTTTTGTTGTTAGTTGTCACCGAGTCAACTTTAACTCATGGCAACCTTACGTATGACAGAATGAAAGGTTGCCTAGTATTGTGCCATCTTCGTGATCGTTGATATGTTTGAGTCTCAACCTAACGTGGATTGCTAAGAGAATAATGTATAGTAGAATCCGTGATATCACAGGTAAAGGACTTCAGTACATTTAATTTCATAAAATATTTAAAATTATAAGATTTCCATATTTGATTGGTTTTGTTTCTAAAGCATAATGTGGGGTAGAAACAAGTAGCTAAATGCCTAAGGTTTCACAGAGAGGTACAGCCTAACTAAGATTTGTTCTCACCCTAGAGTAAATTTTCCACTGATTGATTTTCCTCCAAAGTTTATCATAAGGTTTTAGGTTACATTAAACAGTGTTTGTTTTCTCTGCTTACAAAAGGAGCATGAAAACATAAAACACAAAATAGCAAACAAAAAATCACCCATATAATTCCATTATCCAGAAATAGCCCATCAACATTTTAATACATTTGACACAATTCAGTCCATAACAGTGTTTATGTGTTTTAACTTTTCTCCCTTTGCTCTGTGCATGGAATGCTCATGTTGGTTGTGCTGCCAGATTTGAGACATTCTAAAAATGATGAAGATGTTTATTAGTGCATTATTTTAAAACTTACATTTTGTATAGTTGTTACAAAATTAACTGGAGCAAAACACTCTAATGTAGAAAAAGAAAGGATGTATTATTAATCAGGCCTGTTTGGGTTGCAAGTGCTAGGAATTTAACTCAAATTAGCTAAAGTAAGAAGGGACTCAGTTGCCTGCTACAGCTGGGAGGTGTTAGGGGGAGCACATAGGTGGCTCTAGAACCTCAAATACATTGTTGAATCTCCATCTCACAGCTTTCAAATGTGGCTTCATTCTCAGACAAGGTCTTTACATGTAGGAAAACGCTGGTCACCAATAAGCCCAGCCTCCTCCTCTGTTTAGCATACCTGGTAGAAGGGAAATTTCTCTCCCTATTGTTATTGTTGTTAGATGCCATTGAGTTGATTTTGACTCATAGTGACCCCATGTGACAGAGTAGAACTGCCCCGTAGGGTTTTCTTGGCTGTAATCTTTATGGAATCAGATTGCCAGGTCTTTCTCCTATGGCCAGTCAAATATAAATCACTGGAAATAATCTTATTGGTCCTTCTTGGGTTACATGAACTAATTGATAAGGTTTGGGAATGGGTTGATCTAAGTAGTCAATCTGAGTAATATTACCCTTTCTGTGGTGATGGACAGGGAATCAATTGACAGCCGGCTTGATTTGACTTGGGATGGGGAACTTCTAAGTGATCTGAAAATTCTCTTAAGGGGATGAAAAACATGTAAGTTCATAGCTGAGGTGGATTTACCATGAACTTGATGAAACTTCAGTTTCAGAGCCTTTTACTTGCGTAGGCCCCTTCCAAAACTGTGGGATGGCCCTACAAAGTGTTCTTGTGATCATATGTTTTTGTGGGTATTCTAGCCACAATCTGATAAAAACACTCTCTCCTCCCCATCATCGCATTTCCCCTCATGGTAGGTGGCACTGGTGTGGCCACAGGCATGTTTGGGATCTGGCTAAGGAAATGTTGGGTGGGGATACGTTTAGTTTGAGTTTGGGGGATAGATTTACAAGGTTCATAGTCACTTCCTTGTATAGTTATTGCTAGCTATCCTGTTATCATAATGACGTCTAGGAATATTGCCTACTGAGCCAACTCACCCCGTGGAGCCATATTACTATATGAGTGTATCTTTTGACATCAAACTGTGGTAAAATAGAAAAGAAACAAGGTTTGAAATGTACAAAGTCAGAAGCTGGTCTGTGGAAAAGTCATCTAAACTGTAAAATTTTAAGTGCAGAATTTGGTTCTTATCAAAAACCACTGACTAATGAGTAGAGAGTAAAATAGGTAGGAGAGGGGAGAATGAAACAATTTCCATGTGTTGCCACACGTAAGTTTTCTCCTATCAGGAGTACAGTCAGTTATGCAGCATCTACAATTTTAAGCACATCCAGAAACCTTTGTAAACTACTGTTGTTGCTGTTAGGTGCTGTCGAGTCAATTTTCGACTCATAGCAACCCCGTGTGACAGAGCAGAACTGCCCCATTGGGTTTCCTAGGCTGTAATCTTTACAGAAGCAGATTGCCTGGTCTTTTCTTCTGTGGTGCTGCTGGGTGGGTTCGAACCCCAACCTGTCTTAGCAGTTAACTGTTGCACCACCAGGGCTCCTTTATAAACTATTACTATTTTAAAATTAATTTCAATCAGTCATGCTAAAGGAAAGATTTATCTTTTTATCTACAGAAAATAATATAAAAATAATTATCATACAAAGAAATGATCAGTGCAGGTATATAACAAAAAAAAAAAAGAATGTAGATAAAAGTATCATAGACCTGTGTCAGGCAGTTAATTAACACAAATATTTTTTTCCTGGATTTTGTGAAATTGATAGTATTTATCAGCTTTTTAGAAATATTTTGTTGTGATTTCTCTTCTCAGTCTAAATAAATATCTTCTACTTAATTTTTTATATGTAATTTTATATTCCTTTTCTTAAAGGGTCTCCAATATTGTATAAGCAACGGTCTCCACAAAACTGGAATCTGCCCCCAGCTATAGCTATAACGTTCCACCACAGAGGGTGTGATTTGGAATCATAAAGCATTAAAAAACACAACATAATTATTTTTATAGGCATAATGAGAGTTAGGAAATGATTTAGCAAGAGTTGAGGAAGATAACCTAAAGTATATAACATAGTTACTTTAAAACATGTCATTTATGCCATTTCCATATTTTCTCATTTCATTTGGCAGAACAAGGTAGAGATGATGTTTTTATGCAAGGGATAATATTTTTTTTAAAAACCTGAAGAAAAGTGGTGGTTATCTAATCAGAAGTTTAAGCTTTAGAATACAAATATTCCTTTGTCTGCCTTCACTTTTATCCATTCACTTTCATGGAAGCCAAAAATTGAACTGGTTTTGCTTTGAGCACAGAGATAAAAGGCCACTTGGAAATAATCTTTTCCTGATTTATAGGAACGTTTCTACTTTTGGTCTATTTTTTTAAGTATTCATTTGGAAAGCCTAAACCATTAAGCAATTTTTTCCTATTACTGTTGCTGTATAACAAATCACTCCAAAAGTTAGTAGCGTAGTACCGCAGATATTATATTCGGAGCTCTGCGGCTCTGAAATTTGGGAAAGGTTCAGCTGGGCAGTTTGAGCTCCGGTCTCTCGTGTCGTTGCAGTCAGACAGTAGCTGCAGCTAGAAGAGCTGGGGCTTGGCTGGGTATCTCTGTCTCTGTCCATGTAGTCTCTGGGTTTCTTCATGTGGTCTCTCCATGTGGGCTAGTTTGGGCTTCATCACTACATGGCAGCCTTAAGGGAATTGAATTGTTTACGTGATTACTCAGGGGTCTGAGCATAGATATTCCAGCTTACATCTCAGCTGCATCTCACCTTTACTGACCTAGCCTCAGAAAGACACTCCCTGCTGTTTCTACCACATTCTATTGGTTAAAAACCAGTCACCAGCCCGCCTAGATTCCAAGGAGGGCAGTTGGACTCTACCTTTATAATGGATGCTGGAAGAGTCATCCCAGGTGGTGCAAATGATTAACATGGTTGGCTGCTAACCCAAAGGTTGGTGGTTTGAGTCTACCCAGAGGCACTTCAGAAGAAAGGCCTGGCAATGCACTTTCAAAGAATTAGTCACACAGTTCTACTGTGCCACACATGGAGTCGCCATGAGTCAGAATCGACTCAAGTGACAACTGAGTTTGGTGGAAAAATGTGAAGGTTTTATAAAGGCATGTGAACGAGATACTGCGCACATTTGGAAAATTTAATTTGCTACACAATTTTTAAGTAAATCTGGTAACATAACTTGTAGACAACATTTTGGTGTAGTGAACATAACCTTACTCAAGAAATTTTTTAATGCCCCTCAAGGATTTTCCCAAGACAAAATGGAGACTGTCTAGATTACCCTGTAATAAAACTTCAATATAAAATAGAAAAAAATTAAGGATTACATATAGTTTTATAAGCATATGGGATTTATTGAGGACATATTTCCTCATGACTGAGATTTCAAGAATGGAAAAATATGACCTACTTGATTATTAAAACCGTTATTGATGCCAAATGAGAGACTCAGAATGCCTGTCCTCACACCTAGACCTTCTCTCTTGGTATGTTGTCACCAGACCTTGATTGGTGCAGTTCTTCGATGAATTCAGTAAAGATTAAAGGAGGTAGGTGGTGACTGATATTTCCAAATATAACTCCTGAAAAACAAGAAGATAAACGTATATTAAGAAACACAGCCCATTGAACTTAGCAAAATCTTGTGTTTGTTAGGATTGATGGGATGTTAGACAAAATTTTGGAGGTGGTTCTTAATATGTCTTGCATTACGTCATATAGCTGTTATGGGCCATGGAATTCAACAGTATTGAAAAGCAGACAAAATTCAGGCATAAATCAATTTAAATGTGCATACCATTCCAACATTTTTAATGAAAGCAAGAATAAAAGCAAACCTTAAAATAATTAACTCACTATTTACCCAGCATACATAAAAAAGAGCTTTTGCATATATCAATCTCGATTTAGTATTTTATCACACAAGGTAAACTAATTTTCTGCATGTATCTTAGAGTTTATAATAGGTTCTGAACTAGATTATTTCAGGAAGTCATAATTTAAACCCTTGTGAGAATCTTTTAGGGAGAAGGTGTAGAGTGAAAAAGGAAGGAGCTACGGGGGTGAGCCTTGAAGATCATGAACATTCAAAGGCAGGCAGAGTGGGCAAGACTGGCGAAGTAGCCTGAGAAGGAGAGGACACAGGCATGGGAGGGAAAATAACACCTACCTAGGTTTGTCACTTTTAGCAACTCTCACTGCTTTGTGTCACACAGCATTGTGCTAAATCTCAGAAACTTAATCATTGCACAGTTTAATATGTTTATCTTCTTTCACCCTTAGCAGAGTATTCATAAATATTTTAAATATGTTAAGGTAACATAGAATAATATAAAAAACCCCTGCGGACCCACCTAACAGCTTTGTCAAATTTTAACATTTGCCGTATTGCTTCGAATCTTTAAGAAATACTTTACAGGTAAAGCCCCTTGTGGGCCTCTTCCTAGATGTAGCCACTATCTTGAATTTGTTATTTATCGTTCCTATGCATATTTTTATACTTGAGATGTATGTATGTGTTTGTATCCAGCCAGCCAGCCTGCCACCCATCCATCCAACCATAAAAACATATAACATTATTTTGTATATTGTCAAATTTTATAAATGATATTATAGCATAATTTTACTTTTTCAAATTGTTATTAATCCTCAGTATTTTGTTTTTCCACATCTGATGCATGTAACATTAGTTATTACCTGTTGTTTAGTATTCCATATTACGAGCATACAACAATTTATATATCCATTCTTGTGATGATGAACATTTAGGTTGCTCCCATTTTTTTCTGCTACTATAAGGAATGTGATAATGTAAATTCTTATACATGTCTCCTTGTATACATGTGCAAGTTTTTCTTGAGCAAACCTATTAATTATATGTGAAATTAATTGAGTGGCTCTCAGTGAGCATGTTGAAAATGTGAAGTATCATAGAATAGATAATATTAGAGTGTATCACATAAAGTATGGATAAGTATTGCTTCATGGAACTTTAGTTTCAGTTATATGTATATATGTGATAGATAAACACACCCACACATCAAAATCTTCTCTGAGGAGTCTGAGTGCTTTAAAATGCTAGTGGTAAGGAGCCAGTACAGATGAAAAAGAGGTCATATGCACAGATGGGAGGAAGAGGGAAACAAACGTCTTCCAGTGAGATAGGAGGGAAGGAAATATAGGTTTGGATGACAGTACATTTGTAGGTGGGGTAGTGAAATATTTAGGAAGTTTTTTTTGGGGGGGGGCATATTCTGTTTTCTCTATGAAGTAAGGTAAGAGATAATATGCTGGGAACAAGGAGGCTAGTAATAGGGTAGAATTTTTGAGGAAAATGGAAAAGGTTGAAAATTGCTACTGGAGAAAATAGAAGAGAATACTGAGGAAACATAAAAAGTTTACTATGAAGTCTTGAAAGTTGGGGATTGAAGATTAGAAATTATATAGTATTATTAGTAGGAGAAAGAATGATTTTGTTTCCTCCATTAGCGTTTAGCAACCCAAGAGTAGAGAATGTAGATAGTTGGATTAATCTAAGATTTGAAGTTCTCTGGGCAAGGTGGCCAAACATAGTGTATTAATGGAGTTGTCAATGATGGTGAGAGAATGATAGAGAAAGGGACTGATAGGATTAAGGAACGATCAAAAAAGAGGGAGAAAGGTGAAAGAGAGTGAAGAGGATAAAAATCTATTACAGAGGTCAGCAAACTATGGCCCATGGACCAGATCCAATCCACCACCTGTTTTTGTAAATAAAGTTTTATTGGAAGACAACCATGTCCTTTTGTTTACTATTTTTACTATGTGTCATCTGTGACTGCTTTTGTACTACAATGGCAGAATTGAGTTGGTACAACAGTAGGTCAGCAAAGCCTAAAATATTTACTCTCTGGCCCTTTACACACAAAATTTGTTAACTCCTGGTCTATTCTACTTCATTTCTCCCAGTGAGATCAAAGAATAGGCATAATGTTCTAAAAAAGGAAGGGTAGGACGATGAGGTAAAAGAAGGGAGAATGAAACAGTTTGCAGGTGTTACCAAAGTCCAAGGTGATCTTGGGAGTAGACAGGTGAGGTGAAGTAGGGATCTCTGAAGTTCCTTAACTTTTTCCTTAGGTAAAGGACTTAGATTATCAAATGGTTTGCCTATCTGGATGTTGAAATCATGACAGGTTTTGGGGTACAGAGAAAGATGGTGAGTCCAGCCTCAAAGTCTTGGATACAAACAAACAAATAATGTTTGGTAAGACTTTGGAAGCCATGAACAAGGAAGGATAGAAAGAGGTATGGCCTGCTAATAAGACCTTTGAATAAACAGAGTGTGAAATAATGGTCTGAAGGTGGAAATGAGGAGTAAGGAGGATACTGATCCACTCCCAACCCTAGCAGAATGAGCAGTGCTCATCCAGAGGGTTCCAAAGGGAGCAGTGTCTTCAGAGGAGAGCTAGGTTTCATTCATGGAGAAGAGATGGAGGAAGCCTTAGGACAGAAAATGAGAGTAGTACGGAGGTATTTTTGTTTGTTTTGTTTTGTTTTTTTACTTTGGAATGAAAATTCTGGAATGAAAAACAGAAAGGTTTAAGAGGGAGGTAAACTCTATGGGTTTAGGCCAGGGGAGGAAGAAGACGAAGGAATAGACGACGGGGATGAAGGAATAGATGACGGGGATGCTTACATTTAGGGGTTGACCAAGGATTATGTGTGTGCTAGTATTCTAAAGAATTGCCACCAGGGGTCCTCTGGTGGACAGAAGAAATGGGACACTTCTCTGAAAATACAGTTTTCAATAATACCTGGAAAGATTGCACCACTGTGGAAATCCCAGCCAGGTGAGCAGGCAGACTGTGGTATTAGTTCATTCTAGGATTTCAACCAAATGTTACAAATAGCTGCAGGTCGTTGTGATCAGGGACTTTGGCTTTCTCAGAGTAGTCAGTCACCTTCGGTCCTTAGCATCTACTCATTAGTCAGTAGTTCTACCAAGCACATAGTTATTCATGCAAGAAACTTCTTAGTCACCTGGTACCTCCATTCTACCATCTACATTTATTCCTTCTTCATATTCCTCCTGGGTTTGCTGCCATGGTCTCTTGTTAGGGCTCTCTCCTCCATTCTAACCCCCAGAGTTGTTTCCTTTATTCCCCTCAAAATTTAAAAAAAGCCACTTTTCTTATTATAAAAGCCATACAAACTCACTGTAAAATTAATTCAGATAAAATGGAGTGGCATAATAAAGAATATAAAAATTACCCCAATGCTACAACCTAGAGATAATTACTGTTAACATTTTGTTATATGTCTTTACAGACTTTCCTTATACAGACACTTTTTTTTTTTTTTTTTTTTTTTAAATTTAGTGGGACCATGTTGTATGTGCTCTCTTGAAATGTATTATTTGCTAACAATACATTATGGAACTCTTCCTACTGATAAATACTTACCAAATTATTTTTAATGCACACATAGTATTTCATTATATAGATGTACCTTGAATTATTACTCAATTCCATATTTTTGTATATGGTTTCTATTTTTTTGCTACGATATACAGCAAAAAATATATAAATCCTTATATAAATGACTTTCATAAAACAAAGATCTGATCATGTCACAGTTTTTTGCTTGATATTCTTCAGTGACTTTCTACCTTGTGACTTTGAGATTTAAATCTAGTCCCTTACAATGAGAAAAGAGGCCATTTATATTCTCACTTCTGTCTGCCTCCTCTCCAGCCTGACTGCTCAATGCAGCCCTACCCCTGCCACTCTAGTCAGGAGCCCTGGATGGGTGACCCAATAATACCTCCATCACAGCATTAATTACAATATACCTAGCAATTTTCTAGATAATTCAGCCAGAAATATTTTTGAGAGGTAGGAAGAATCAACATGGCAGGACATGCTGTGATATAGCTTGAAGCAATGTATTATTAAATGTGTGTTTACTTGTTTACCTTTCCAGCTGTACTAGAAACTCCAGGAGGAAGTGTATGTTTTATCTCCTGAGAAGAGTTACATATAGGGACACAATACATGCTGTTTGAACGAAAGACTGAATTCACACATGATCGTGTATTTTTTCCTCATACCTTGTTTCCCTTCACTGGGAATTAAAATAAGTACTTTTTTTTTAAATCAGAGTTTGTTTTGTTATGCTCTTGAATTCATTCATTTATTATATTCCATTAAATGAAAGCTGATTGAGCACCTACTATGTGAATAAAACCTCCTGCAACTTACATTCTAACATAGGAGACAGTCAATAAGTAAGAAAAGTAAGTTCAGTGTGTGTAATATGATAGTGATACATGCTAAGGAGAAAAAATGAAGCGAAGAAGAGCATTTTGGTGTGTGTGTCTCTGTGTGTGAGGTGTTGATTATTTTAAGACAGTGTAGCAGGGAGAGACTATTAGGAAGTGAGGGAGCTAGTTATACAGCTTTCTGGGGAAAGGGCATTCTAGGCTGAGGAAAAAGCAAGAGCAAATGCCCGGAGGCAGGAGCATACTGGGCAAGTTCGAGAAAGAACAAAGAAGGCAGTGTTCTTGCTTCAGAGAGGAAAAAAAGGAGAGTAGGAGGAGATGAGATAAGAGTGAAAAGAGCAAGGCAGATTGTGGGAACATCTTCAGAACTCTGGCTTTTGTCCTGAGTGAAAAGAGAAGCCACTGGAATGCGTTATGACTTGTTTTAATAAAGTCTTCTTGGCTACTGTTTTGAGAAGAGGCTGAAGGTGACTTGTTAGGTGGTTATTCCAATAATTTAGATGAGAAATTATTGTCATTTGGACCAGGTAGTGGCAGTGGCAATAAATGATTGTATTGTGGATTCCTTTGAAGGTACTTCCTCATGGACAGATATGGGTGTGAGAGGAAGAGAGAAATCACAGATAACACCAAGGTTCTCAATTCCTAAGAACATAAAAATAATACAAATTCTGTTATATTTACCCAGCAATTACTTATTTTTGCTCATTGGCCTAATTTCAGAGTCACACTTAACCAGAAAACAGTCTCCTTATTTCATAAGCACATCACGTGCAATACCCACATCCAGTTTTAATATCTGCCATAAAATTTCTTGGATTATGTGGCTCTAGTAATAAAATCTCCCTGAATTCTGCAACTGCATTTGTGTGGCACCTGGACCACTCTCAGTTAAATGCTTCCAGATGACTCTAAATAAATTAATAGATAAAGCAGGGCTGCCTTTTACTCACAAGTTTTCTAGTGACTACATTAATAACTATAAATGGAAATAATAATGGTAAATCATTTACAGTGATCTGATTGTTTTCTGTTTTGATTAAATTATTTAAAACCATAGTATAGAGTTAGAAGTTTCAAAATACAGACTAATATTGATTGATTTGCACTAGCATACATTTTTAAATAAGTTGGATATGTCTTATTTAGAAATATAGTGACAAAAATCATCTTAATAGAGAAAGTATCACATAAATTTTTTTGGAAATATTTTTGAATCAGCAGACTAGTCTCTTTGGGGACCATTAGACATAGTTGGTATTTGCCTCCTTTTGCTGCCATATATGATTTGAGGATTCATCTCTGGACAGACGGGGAGAGGGGAATCGACTTTGATTTGGAGCAGTGCCTGTTCTTTTCTCTGGAATGTCTTTAGAATGATATGGAGAGGGGCAAGAGATATATCCATTTTCTCATTGTAATAGAGTGCCTACCTAGTGTTTTTCTAGGGGATTCCCCAATTTTGGCCTTAAATCTCAAGAAGTCACTTAGGCAGAACTGTGACTACCAACTATAACAGTTAAGTGACTCTTTTATGAGGGTCAGCAGTGACTTGCTTATAAACTGTGTGCAAAGAATTGTTGAGATACCAAATACTAAATTAAAATATCCAAGGTGCCCAGCACAGGACCATGCCCTGAAATGCTAGAAATCTTAGACATGAATAACAGTAGTCTGCCTTCCCAGAAATAATATGCATTATTAGTCATCCCTTTAATATATAGGTATCCTTTTTCAAAACGGATAAAACTGGAAAATAGAAACAACTTTTATGTGGAAAGCAATACTGACAATTAATAAAGAGTGTGACCTGTCATTGCTAGTACTATCTGAGTGTCCTTGGGTAAGTTTCTTAATCTTTGTGTGTGCACGAGCAACTTGTTGGTACATATTTGTGAGTAGATGAAAACATAGTCTATTAAATGGGGATAAGTGTTCCTGCCTTATAGGATTGTTGTGAGGAGTAAATGAGTTAATACATGTAAAACTCTTAAAGCAGTTCTTAGCACATTGTAAACTCTCAATAATCCTTAGTTGTCATTGTTATTATCTAAGAATATGATGAAACTCTTGGGTTTACATATATATTGCATCTTGAGAAAAGAGATGGCATTAAAGAGAAGAAACAAAATAATTCCAGGTGAATCCTTACCCTGGATACTCTTGATGTATTGTTTTATTTTCGTCAGTATTTCTGCCAGAGACCGGCAAGTAGGATTTCTGAACTGTGTGTGAGATCTTCAAAGAGTACAAGCCATTACATCCTACTTTGCTGAGTGGTGTCTGGGGTCTTAAAAGCTAGTGAGCTGCCATCTAAGATGAATCAATTGGTCCCAACTCACCTGGAGTAAAGGAGAATGAAGAACACCTAAGTCACAAGGAAAGCATTAGCCCCAGAGACAGAAAGGGCCACATAAACCGAAGACTGCAACAGCCTGAGACCAGAAGAACTAGGTGGTGCCCGGCTACCACCAATGACCTCCCTGACAGGGAACACAACAGAGAGTCCCTGTTGGAATGGGAGAAAAGTGGGGTGCAGAACTCAAATTCTAGTAAAAAGACCAGACGTAATGGTCTGAGACTGGAGGAACCCCAGAAAGCATAGCCCCCGGACTCTTTCTCAACCCAGCACTAAAACCATTCCCAAGGCCAACTCTTCAGTCAAAGATTAGACTGGACTATGGGACATAAAATGATACTCGTGAAGAGTGTGCTTCTTAGCTCAAGTAGATAGATAAGACTAAATAGGCAACTCCTGTCCAGTGGTGAGATGAGAAGGAAGAGAGTGTCAGGAGCTGGTTGAATGGACACAGGAAATCACGGGTGGAAAGGAGGAATGTGCTGTCACAGTACAGGGAGAGCAATAAGGGTCACATAACAATGTATGTACAAATTTTTGTATGAGAGACTAACTTGAATTATAAACTTTCACTTAAAGTACAACAATAAAATTTTTTTAAAAAGTACAAGCCATTAAATATTGTGCCAGTATTAATAACATCCCCCACGCATCTGTCAGTTTGTCATGGAGGGGGGCTTGCATGTTGCTGTGATGCTGGAAGCTATGCCACTGGTATTCAAATACCAGTAGGGTCACCCATAGCTGACAGGTTTCAGCTGAGCTTCCAGACTAAGACAGACTAGGAAGATCTGGCTGTCTACTTCTGAAAAGAATTAGCCAGTGAAAACCTTATGAATAGCAGTGGAATATTTTCTGATATAGTGCCAGAAAATGAGTCTTTCAGGTTGGAAAGCAGCAATAGGCTCAAGCATAACAATGATTGTGAAGGATGGCTCAGGACTGGGCGGTGTTTTGTTTTGTTGTACATAAGGTTGAGTTGGAATTGACTCCATGATACCTAACAACAACAACAAATCAATAACATGTTAGAAAACTAATAAGATGACCAGTATTTCAGTAATTTTGAGTTTGCTCTGAAAAGCGAGGTAAACATGATCCAGTATCAGGCTTTATTGTTAAAATGACATTCATCATCACCAGGAAAGTTGAGCCACATTGCCTCTGCTTTCTCACTTCCACCATATCTCAAACTGAACTGACTCAGCAGCCCAAGACTGATTATATCTTCCTTTGCTACCATACTGTACCATCTACCATCATCTCTGAGGGCACCAGCTTTTGTAGGCACAGATAAATAATTTAAAGAGCAAGAGAAGAACTTGGAAGAGAAGATGGGAAGTCCATGGCACATGGCATGTGAATGTTGTTGTTAGGTGCCATTGAGTTCATTCCAACTCGTAGCAACCATATATATATATATGTATATATATATATATGTAGTAGTATGGATTTGAGTAAGGTTGAAAAAGCTAGGATGAATGAATATGGTACACTCAAGCATCTGAAAATTTTGGTGGGAAGGGTTCCATACCCTGCAGGAGTGGAATGTGGACTGGGTGGAATAAGTGTGTCCTGTGAGGATACAGTCAGCAAATATTTGTTCATGATGCAAGGCTACATCTTGGAGTCATGGGCTCCAGAACATAAGGAGTGCGTGCAAACATAGAAAAATCATTTTTTAAGTCAGACACGCATGTGCTTTCATTCAAGTTAGACATCTGGATTAGGTGCTTTTGGAAAGTTTCTTTGCCTAAAATGGTAAATTTTTTGTGAGACATAGTTTATTCTCTCATTGACACTTACAAGCATCTTTTTCTTCCTCGTTTTTAAAAATTAATGGTTACTACTAATTATTGAATTTCCCTGTTCATACCCTGTTTCGTGTTTTCATCTGTTAACAAAAATGTGCCATCAAGCTACCTATTTAGGGTATTGGATATAAATGAATCCTTATAAATCTATAGACACCTTTAAGAGTATTCATGGTGGATCAGGGTTATCATGTGAATATACAAATGGGAGCCCACTATTTATTCCATATCCTCACCCCCCATACTAATCTTTTGTTAAAAGTAGAAATTATTAAATCATATGAGAACATATTATAATATTTACAGTTATTTTCATTGTTATTTAAAAATAATTGTATAGCCAAAATTCAAAATACATAATTACTCTGTAGCATTAACAAATATGCTTACAATGGCATAGGGTTAGGGTTAAGGTTAGAGTTACGAGGGTTAGGGTTACCATTGCCAGCAATATTTTGAAAATGGATTTGTTCAGTAATTGTTTCTAAAGAATAAAATCAAAATATTAGAGCCTTTCAGTTGAGAATTTCTGTTTAATAGTGCAATTACAACTTATAAATCTGTTTTTGAAAAGCCTGTTATTTAAAATTGTCCCCTCCAAACATAAAGAGCTTTCTAGCATGTTTATAATATTATTTCATAACAATAACTTATTTTCTTTGAAGTAACTCTAAATCCAATATGAACATGCAAGTAAAAATGCATCAGTAAAATAAATGTAATAATTGGTCAGACTTCCAGCCAGCAAGATATTTAAATAAACTGATGTTGGTATTGTGCAGAGACACACTAAAGCATTCACTAGCAGGGATCATAAGGGTGATTCTTTTTTTTTGTTATCTTGATGACCTTGTAGTTTAATGTAGTGGTTTCTTAGCTCAACTGAAAAGTTTAGAGATGACTGGTTATTGACTTTAGTCAAAGAAAGAGACGATTATTCAATAAAGACCATAAACATTAAACTTCTGGTATTTGGAAGTTGTATTAGATTGAATTTCAGGTATTATGTGGAGAATAAAGTGCTTTTATTATTATCACTCCTCTTTTCAACTCTATATATTTCCAGTTTAATGGCATAATAATAGTATGACTGGGATTTACCAGCCAGAGTTATAAATATGTAACATTCATTTCTGGGTAATATATTACACAGTTCTTTTATAAAGAAGTAGTCGCCCTTGACGTAAAAATGGATATTTGATTTGAATAAATGATTCTGGAATTTATGTGGTACTCTAAGTTATCCTGTCCTCTCAGACATTGAAATGCTTTTGTGAGATGTCAGAGTTAGATAAATAATAATTGCCTTCAAGAATCTTCGATATATATGATAGTTATTTTAAAACCTAGTTTAAAACTGTCATGACAGAAATAGTTTAATTTCTACCATGTCTATTACCTTAGCTGTATTTTATTGAAAGATAGCTATGAATCCTAATAACAAACTATCTTTCCTTCTTAAAGGACTCATAGAAAACCCTCTTCATATACATAAATGGTTATCTAGTTGGAATTTTTTTTTAATGATTCAGTTTCTTAACAGATTCAGCTGTGCAATTCACACATTTATAAATATTGTTTAAATGTACTGAAAATGAAAAGGAACACATAAATTCTTATGGTTAGAATTTAAACTGTAGCACAGGTAGGAATATCTACATCTTAATCTCTAGATGGGCTACAGAGAAGCCAAAGGACTTAGGTTGCAGTCATGGTTGGCTGGATAGAGGTAGTGAGATGGATATGAATTTTACTCCACAAAATCAGTTGTAGAAAAAATTGGCACTTTTTTTTTCATAAATAAAATTAAATCTGACTCCATTGTGGCAGGACATTTAATATCAGTTAAAAAACAGGATCTATTTAAAGTACAAAAGCTCTTACAAAGAGTGGAGCATTGGAGGATGGGGACACTGCTTTGGTCTTTGGTCTCCATTGGTCTTAGCTGATTCCTTCATTGTCCCTTGAACATGGGAGACTCTTCTGTGCCTAGGCCAAGCTTGGGCATGGAAATATTTACTGAGGCTCAGAGACCAGTGCCTGGAGTCAAGCTCCTCTCTCTTTACTTCAAGCCTCTCACCTTGGAGCTCTTGCTAGAGGGCAGGTCATAGGTTTCCACCATTGGTCTAAATCCCAAACCACTATCCCCTTTGTGGAGTGGGCCTCTATGCTCTGCTCTTACAGCTTGTGCATCATCCCCTCCAAGGCATATACCTCTGCCTCAGTTCCCTCTATAAGCTCTGGAATTCTAAAACACAAGCCAGGAAGGAAGGCTGTTCTCAGTCTTCTTTGGCTTTAGTCCCACGATACAAATCCCATCTGAGACCACCATCTTGAAAATCAAAGGGAAGAAAGTTGCGAGAAGCAAACATAAATTGAAAAGTGCCCTGTCATTACATGCAGAAACAGTTGTGTTGGTGTATATTTTGCTGTATGTATTCTCAACAGCAGCAAAATAAAAAAAATTTTAAAAGTATCCTGTCACATTGCCACCATATCTTTTTCTAGCATCAATTTCTAATACTTTTCTCCTTTGCTTCTACTTATCTTCTCCCATGTTTCAAGACTTGTCTTCTATTCTCAGTGATTTCCCTCCAGCCAAGGACTTTTTCTTTTGTGGCTGTTTTTGTCTGTCTGTCTTCCTTCACAGGATGGAGTTAACACCTGTAGAGGGTTGCCGCACTGAGGATAGCATAATTCAAAGCCTGGTGTATGGACGTTGAGTTCCATTGGATTTCAGGTATTATATGTAGAGCGTATACTTGACATGAAAATAGCCTCTTTCTATAGGTTTTAAAATGCAAAGTTCCAGATAAGCTTATTAAAGCTGGACTTATCTGGGGGGACCCTTGCTCCTTAGGTGCCTTAAGCATGTGCTTAATCTACCTGTTAGGTGGCCCAGTATTGCTGACTTGTACCAAACCAAAAACCAAACCCGTTGCCATCGAGTAGATTCTGACTCATAGTTGACTCTGTAGGACAGAGTAGAACTGCCCCATAGGGTTTCCAAGGAGGAGCTGGTGGGTTCAAACTGCCGACATTTTTGGTTAGCAGCCAAACTCTTAACCACTGCGCCAACAGGGCTCCTGCAGACACATAGATATTGAAAAATAGCCCGGAGGCCTCTGTGCATGAGAATATCTATAAATGAGTTAAAATTCTTTCTTCCTGTCTGAAGATTCTTCCCAATCCACTTCATTAGAACATATTTTTTGACTTGTGTTTTAGAAACAATGCCAGTATAAGGTTAGGATCAGTCAGAATTTCTTACTAGTCCTTCTCAGGAGGAGTGGAAGATGAATTAAGCAGATGACCTCTCTAATCCCACCCCAGTATCTGCCCAGGATAGTCCCAATTTGTGCCTAGTGTCCCAGCATAGTTATTAATAAGAACATCTCTTTTCACTCTCAAAAGTACCCTTGTTTGGTTGATAAATTATATGGTCATCCTAATTAGAGGTACAGTCAGTGCAATAGAGTAAAGCTCCCTTACCTATGAGCGTATCATAATGCTGTCCATGATCTCAGTAGAAGCATATTCTAACGCAGTTAATCAACCCAAATTTTTCACATACAGAAGCAAGAGATGTACAGTCCTAAGAAAATATAGAGAAAACAATTTAAAAAAAGAATAACTCAGAGGGTAAGAAGATAAACCAAAGTTTATAGATATCTTCTTTCGAAAGTCTGCATCTGTACTTTAAAGCCTTTTTCCATTCCTAGAATAGTGTATTCAATTCCTGCTATTAAAACAGTGTGGCTATAGGCCAACATGCTCAGTAGGGTTTCTATTAACTTTAAAATGTCAATTTTGTATTTTCTCTTAAAGAATTTAAATATGGATTTTACAAGGGAATTAGGCGACTAATATTTGCACAGCTACTTAAGTGATAGAGAAATCCAGGGGCAGAAGAAATGCTAGTGCAACTGAGTGCTATTCCAAATATGCTGTAGTCTGGTGATAGACTTGTCATCCTTCCACCAGTTCTAAGAATTATCAGTTTAATTACCCTAACCATATTTTTAATGAACTGCAGTAGAGAACTTTGGAAACTCCAGTGGCATAGTGGTTAAGTGCTACAGCTGTTAACCAAAACGTCGGCAGTTTGAATCCACCGGGTGCTCCTTGGAAACCCTATGGGGCAGTTCTACCGTGTCCTATGGGGTCGCTATGAGTTGGAATCGACTTGACAGCAGTGGGTTTGGGTTTTTTTTTGCAGTAGGGAAGTTTAGACCTGATAAAAGATCTACATGACTATGAGTTGGTTATAGGTCATCTTAGTTAATGATGTGTGGTGAATTCTTGTGTAGAATTTAATAACACTGAATTTGGATCTTTAAGAATGTGTTTTCTCATTTATTTCTCTTAACAACAATTGGATATTTTTCTGAGTTTTATCCTTGGATTAGTACTAAAATAGGTAAACGTCCATATCTGAATGTAACTAAGTCCACTAATGATCATGTTGGTAATTTTAGGCTTCATATGTATTTGGGCTGCTTATACTTTGGTGACATAGCTTCTGTTATAAGAAAAAAGGCAATTTGTTTTTATTTTTTTACTCTGTATACTTGTGCTATTTAAGGATTCAGTATACAACAGAATTGTTTTTCTACCTTTTGCTAGCCCATTATCAAAAGATTATTATCAGAGTCAGGGAAAAAAAAAAAAAAACTTGATTACATTACATTTATTTGGCTTTATCCCTTGGGGTTGAAGGAGATTTTGGAATGAAATGTTTACTGCCAAAACAGGCAGTTATTGCATTGCTTTCTTGGTTCTGTCAGTCAATTTGTACCTATGATTATTTCATAAAAAAGTGATTTGAATGATGTTTCACATTTATCAGTTTGGGGAACAGCTCTATGGAGCAGAACACAAATGTAAAAATCTTAGCCAATGAAACTACTCTGGATTGTTTTTGTTAGTTATCAAGCTCTGAGAACTTTAGAATTGTAAAGTGCTTTTAAATTATTCATCAAGCATCTCTGCGTCAGAAATAATTCATTATTGCATTATTTTCTCCATTTTCCGAATGAGTAAATTCAGTCGGTCATCTAAGACAGCCAGTAGGGGATGGGAGATCATAATTCACATTTCCCTGTTGTTCACATACTTGGAGAACAGTACTATAGATGTCGAGACACGATGGGAGTGTTTCTCCCTCCTCCTTACTGCAGTCATTCAGCATTCTGACTGATGCTGAAAGTGACTCGCAAAAGGAGTGTGTGGGATGGGTGGGATGAGAATGACTTCAGAGGTGAACCTCTCCTTTTTACGTGAGTGTGTGGCTATAAACTTTTTTCAGCAATGCAGATATTGAATAAATGTCTCAAGAATGCTTACTATGGCAAATATGGCACAAAATAAAGATAAGATTTGGAAAGTGAATTTTTGCATCATATTAGGGTTTGAAAGTTCTGTACTGCTAGTTTATTAAGTTTTTCCAGAGTAATTCTTAGGACTTTAACTGATTAATGACTTGAGAATTTAAAGTGTGGCATGTGTCACAAATTGATGTGATTTGAAATATATCACTGAAAGTGTGAACACTTCAGAGCTTGTTATTCACCAAAGGGAGATATGACAGACATGCTGATGGTGGGAGCCTTACCACAGCCTCCCTGTGTGAAAGAGGGGTGCAAGTGGCCACAATCAGAGAGCCCCTAAATTGGTACTGAGGAACTGATAGGATTCACCAGCTTTGAGCACTGTTGATTAAGCCAGAACCTTATTAGAACTCTTAAACTGGGGAATGTAGAAGGAAGGGATTTGATGAAGTAGAAAAATAACAGGTACAGCTGCCATTTACTAAGAACTTACTGTAAGCAGGCATGCAGCCAGGAGGATTCCATTTAATCTCATAAGAATCCTGTGACGAAGGTATTATGGCCCCATTTTTCAGATGAGAAAATTGAGGCATAGAAAGATGAAGTAATTTAACACAGTAAGTGGTGAAAATGGGTGTCTTAGGCTGGGTTCTCTGGAGATACAAAACCAGTAAAGCATATATATATATATAGAGAGAGAGAGAGAGAGATTTATATCAAGGAAACCGTTCACGTGATTGTAGAGCCTGAAACATCTCAAGTCTGTGGATCAGGATAGGGCTTCTCCTGATTCATGTAGCAGCAGGGGCTGGTGAACCCAAGATCCACAGGTTGGAGAGCAGAGCTCTTGCTTATGGGACGTGACGGTTGACAAATCCCAAGATCTGCAGGTAAGACCACAGTGCTTCTCCTGATTCAGGTAGCTGCAGGGGCTTGCAAACCCAAGGTCAGCAGGTCAGAGAGCAGGACTCTTGCTCACAGGCTGTGAAGATCAACAAATTCCGAGATCAGCAGGCAAGACTGCAAGGCTTCTCCTGATTCACGGAGCTGCAGTGGCTGGTGAACCCAAGATTGGCGGGTAAGCTGCTAGCTCAAATACCAAGAACTGAAGATAAGATGAATAAGAGGCAGCTGCAGGATCCAGAACAAGCCAAAAGCCCTGGCAAGGCGAGCAGGAAGGAAGCAGGCGGCGGAGGGCAGAGAGATGAGGGCTGAGGGGGTGGTGAGCTGCCCCAGGCCCCACCCCCGCTGGTACCACTCAGCATATTCCATCATGGGGGTGATCACATATCAAATTTCAACAGGGAACTGATCACAACATTATACAACTGCCAAAACACTGAGAATCATGGCCCAGCCAAGTTGACACACAATCTTAACCATCACAATGGGATTTGAATCTAAGTCTCTTTCTATTATGCAAGACTGCAAATCAACTCATTCCTATAAAACATAATATTGCCTTATTTTCCAAAAAAAAAATCCACCATTGAAAAAATAACAAATAGATCGTATTACTATGAATCTAGTTTTGAGTTCATGTGAAGTTAAGAAACATCCTCTCACCCAAGGTAATTAGTCCAGTAGCTCAGTTCCACTCCCATATTTTCTCCCCTCCTCTGACTTTTTCAAGAGGTTGACACACTCTCTGCATTTTTTAGAATTGTATGGTTATTATTTTACCTGTGTGTATCAGTTGGTATCTGGGCAGGTAGCTGACTGTACATTCAAATAGGGTAATTAAAGAGATTTAATGAAGGGTAGGGTTAAAAGAAGCAATGAAGAGAGAGTGAAGAAATAAGGACTAGCAACAGCTGTCCTCAGTGATCAGCCCTAGGACCTGAAGAGGCAAAGGGAAGGAGCAGTTAGCAAAATAGAGAGAGCTGTGGTGACACCCAACCGGAAAAGAGCTGCTGTCTTCCACAAAGGATACAGCCAATTTGTTACTACCAATTGTCAGGGCTGTTGTTGTTGTTAGGTGCTGTCAAGTCTGTTCTGACTCACAACAACCCTATGTACAACAGAATGAAACAGTGCCCTGTCCTGTACCATCCTCACAATCAATGCTGTGTTTGAGCCCATTGCTGCAGCCACTGTGTCAATCCATCTCATTGAGAGTCTTCCTCTTTTTTGCTGAACCTCTGCTTTACGAAGCATGATGTTCTTCTCCAGGGACTGGCCGCATTTGATAACGTGTCCAAAGTAAATGAGACCAAGTTTTGCGATCCATGCTTCTAAGGAGCATTCTGGCTATACTTCTTCCAAGACAGATCTGTTCGTTCTTCTGGTAGTCCATGATATATTCAATATTCTTCACCAACACCATAATTCAAAGGCATCAATTCTTTGGTCCTCCTTATTCATTGTCCAACTTTCACATGCATATGAGGTGATTGAAAATACCATAACCTTGGTCCTCAAGGTGACTTCTTTGCTTTTTAATACTTTAAAGAGATCTTTCGCAGCAGACTTGCCCAATGCAATATGTCGTTTGATTTCTTGGTTACTGCTTCCATGGCGTTGCTTGTGGATTCAAGTAAAATAAAATGCTTGACAACTTCAATATTTTCTCCATTTGTGATGATGTTGCTTTTTGGTCCAGTTGTGAGGATTTTTGTTTTCTTTATTATAGGTGTAATCCATACTGAAGGCTGTAGGCTTTGATCTTCATCAGTAAGTGCTTCAAGTGAGTGCTTCAAAGCAGAGCTAATCTGGGGTAAAAAACAAACGCTTGACCTTGTGGTCTTCTTGCAGTCCAGTCTTTCTGGTGGCCAACATTAACTACACTCATCTGGCAAGGGAGTCACTGATACAGTCCACAAATGTCATTCTCCCATGTACAAGAGCAGGATACCAAAACCAAACTCATTGCCATCAAGTTGATTCTGACTCATAGCAACCCTATAGGACAGAGTAGAACTGCCCCATAGGGTTTCCAGGGAGTGGCTGTGGATTCGAACTGCTGACCTTCTGGTTAGCAGCTTAGCGCTTAACCACTGTGCCATGAGGACTCCACAGAGCAAGATGGGAAATGGAAATACTGGATGTGCAAGGGAAAATATCCATTGCACAGGGTTTACTGCAGTGACTGCATACCCCATATGCTTACTTTCCCCCCTCCTGCACTCTTGTTTCCCATGCTCCTGCAGTTGTCCCTTCCATGCACAGTTCTGTATTGGGGCTGTTTTCTGCTACTTCTTAACTTAGGTGACGTTATCCTGATGCTGGGCTTAGTTTCTGCAGAGCTCCTTTTCCTGGGTCCACTGAGGAATGCAAACTCTGAGGCAGGTCTCCCTAAGAGGCCCCTCCCTAGTTAACCTATTCTTTGATTTGCTGATTTTACTTGTAGAGTATGTCTTCCTTGTTACACCGCTGGCAGACTATCTATCTGCCTCAGGATGCTCCAGAAGCCTAAAGATATGACCCTCAGTAGCCACGCTTTTGGGAAACCACATAGCCCCTTTCTCCATGTCAGTGCCTGATTTCCTATGGCATCCTAGCCACAGCATCAGTGGAACTCCCTCTGCTACTGGTATTACCTGCTAGAAGCTACAGCTCGTTTGGCACAGCCTCAGAACGCTAACACTCAAAGAAGTCCAGCAGCTAGAGTTTGTGTGTGTGTGTGTGTGTGTGTGTGTGTGTGTGTGTGTGCATGTGTTTATAGTTAAAGTTTATTTGCTTTCCTTGAATACATAAAACGGTAATTCAGGAAGTCCACTTTCCCCTTCCATCTACTTTCCTGCCATCACCATCGTTCAGCTTTTCAGGAATCTCTTTTCTCAAAAGTCTTCCCTGTACCCGTCCTCCAGCTCTAACCTACATATCTCCCTTCTTACTTTTCTTCCCTCTTTCTTTCATTTCTAGACTGCCAAAGTCCCAAACAACATACCTGGCAACAAAACTTTCCTTTAAGGGCAGAGAGGCTGTGTGGTAGAGCCTGAGCTCTTGTTAGTAGATAAAGGATGAGAAAGGCTGGGCGCACTCCTACCTGAACAATTTTTACCCCACAGCGCTAGGACCAGGATAGAGTGAGAATAGCGGCACCAAGAGGCGTCAAAAGAGCTTTTATCTTTTAATGACTTGATACTTACGGCATGGGGATTACAGTCTCATTAACTAATGTCATTTTCCATGTGTAATGATTATAATGACTGCCCTTTATTGAGTGCTTACTCTGTGCCAGGCATTGTGCCAAGGGTTTTAATATATTTATCTCTAATGTTCATACCCAATCTACAAGGTAGTTAGTTGCAGCCCCCCTTTATAGATGAGGAAGTTCAAATGCAGAACCATGATTTGAACTAATTGACTCAAAAGAACGTGGTCTTTCCGTTAATAATAGAACTAATAGTCACTCCCAGCCTTGAACACATACTTTTCAACAATCCTTGTGCTAATTATACTGCATGCACATTTTTAATCTTCACGTAAATCCAATGAAGTAGTTCTATCATTACCACCACTTTATGGATGTGGACACTGAGGTTCAGAGAGGCTTAGGCACCTTGGTGGCCACATAACTAATACATATCAGAGCCAGGATTTGAACCTCAGGCCCATCTGATGCCGTATCTGTTCTTAAATCACTGATCTATAATCCCATGATGCCTACTTTTTAATATTATATGCCAGGAACATAGTGGAATTACCGTATTTTTATGCAAATAATGCAGGCCGTCTGTGTTTGTTTGCCAGCAGCGCCCTCCCCACCCCCGAGAGGTATTTTCATAAGCACTATGCTGATTTTTTTCTTATAGCAACATGTGGAAGAGGATTGGCGTAGCAATGCTTGTGAGGGTGCCTCACAGAGGGGAGGGTACAGCCAGCAAACAAACACAGAAGGTGTGTGTTATTTGCATAAAAATATGGTATTAGTGTTACTTAGCAATTTTCTGGATAATTCAGCCAGAGATACTTTTAAGAGATTATAAAGAATCATCATGGCAAGATCTGTTGCAATATAGCTTGAAGCAATGCAGGTCAGTTAGTGAATTCTGAGGTGGAGCAACGTAGTCCATACCAATCATTTTTAAATACAAATATATTGAGTTCATGAAGTAAATCAAGAGAATTACAATGGCAATTGACCCTGTGAACCAGGAACCAAAGGACAGATTACAATCTACGGGTAGCTCAAATTAGCCCATCCTCAGATTCTGAATAATGAAGATTCACTGCATTCCTTTAATGGAGGGAGCCTACAGAAGGTGATCCAGATGATATTCATCTTTTCACATCTAAATTTTCTAATAATTTAGATAATTTCTTTTTTGATTAGGTCCCAGTTATTACAGGACTCAAGCACTCCTGGATATTTTTGATAGTTCTTAATCATGCCAAATAATATCAGAGTGGGAAGTGAACAAAGTATACAACATCTAGGTGAAAATATGGTTACAATAGTTTTATGGAAGGTGAGTCTTGACACAAATTAGGCTATAAATTCTGAAATGATTAAGACATGGAGATGTTTTGATAAAACAGTACAAATTTTGGTTCGACTATTTAGTTTCCTCACGACTAAATTGGCAAAAATAGTTGTGAAGTAATTCTCTGAAGCCCACGGATAAACTGTTTTATAGGCTTCAGGTAATTTTCTAAGATGTGTATTTCTAAACAAAATTTTTATTTTCTTTAGATGAAAGCCATCGATTTTCAGCAGACTAAGCTGATTTTTAATGTTAAAACAAATATTATATGTATTGAGTAATTTCTGATGTGACTTCATGGCGTTTTTTTTGTTGTTGGTTTCTGATTTTAAGGTAAGCCAAGTTGAGGAAACTATGCTTTTAGGATCAAGGAAAACTGTTTTAAATCATACATCTAAAACATTGTCCTCTCTTCTAGCCCGTCATTCACATTCTTCATCCTTCCTCATAACCTATTTTTATAGGTGACAAAGTTAAGATTCAGAGATGTGAGTGTATAACAGAGCACTTTGTCAGACCTACTTCTTGAAACTTCCTTTCCCCAAGCCAATTTCTAATGTAAATCCTGCCTTTTCCACGCTGACATCTCTTTTCAGTGTCATTTTTATTGAATTTTTATAACATTTGAGGCAATGTGCCAGGCACTCAGGATACGGAGATCATGAAGTACTCCGGAAGCTCATAGTACGGGGCAGTCTTCTCTTGAAAAGTGGCCCTACGGCCACCCCTCAGCATCACTGTGACAGCTTGTGAAAAATTCAGGTCCCTGGGTCCCAGTGGAGGCCTATGGAATCAGAGCCTCTGCAAGGTGGGAGTAGGAGGTTGTCTCTGGAAACATGGTAGAGGGACACTAGGGTGAACAGAACTGATGGTAACTGTTAAACGTAGTTAAAACTCACCAAAATTGGAACATAAGGTTTATTCTGAGCAGTTATTCTATGCATACAGGGAGGTCATTTTGATTCCAGAAAAAGCAAATGACTCAAAGAAGCTAGGTACAATGGGGCTTATAAAGAGAAAAAAACAAACCCAAACCCGCTGCCGTAGAGTCAATTCCAACTCATAGTGACCCTGAGTAGAGCTGCCTCATAGGATTTCTAAGGTTTAGTAAATCTTTGCAGAAGCAGGCTACCACATATGTCTACCACGGAGCAGCTGGTAGGTTTGAACTGCGGACCTTTCAGTTAGCAGCCAAGCACTTAACCACTGTGCTACCAGAGCTCCTCTAAAGAGAAGACCAAACCAAACCTGTTGCCATTGAGTCCATTTTGACTCATAGCATCCCTATAGGACAGAGTAGAACCGCCACATAGGGTTTCCAAGGAGCGGCTGGTGGTTTCAAACTGCCAGCCTTTTGATTAGCAGCCCTAGCTCTCAACCACTGTACCACCAGGGCTCCCTAAAGAGAAGAGGACAGAGAAATATAGAAGATCAACTGTTGGCTAATCTTAATGTGATTGATTGGACGAACACTACCTTCCCCCTTTACTGAGATCCACTGATAGCAGGTTTCTTCTGGCCTGGCCACTAATAATTTGGCCTTCTACCCATCTGCAGCCACGAGGCTTTTTGAGATTTAAATTAGGAGGTAATGCTTTGACACCTATCCATTTCTAGCAGAATAAGCAAATTTACATTGCTATAGATCAATTTCTGGCAGGCTTTTACAGTTTGGGTCAGGCTTTTCATAGTTAATATTTGGTTTCATGGATAAGGACAAACTTAAAATCAAAGTTAGATGTCTGTCAATAATTTTCCTATTCAACATAATGTAATGAGATTAGTGTACAAATAAAGGGATGTAAACACATTTATGTAAATGGTTGTGTAAACTCTTCCCACCATATTAGCTACAGATTTTGTTTTGTTTTGTTTTTGACTCTTGATTCAAGCAAATAAGAGTGTGTATGTCTGAAGGGAGTGATGGTGCCAAAAGGAAAGAGCAGGAATGTGAAGAAGTGGTAACTTATACCCCCTTTGTGATTACTGGGAGTCAGCTAGGTGGGAGTCTTCCATACGATCTTTGCCCTGGGTCCTGCTGGCCTTTGATGCCAGCTAAAGTAGAAAATGAATATGATGGTGTGTGTGGTTCATCCTAGTTATCTAAAGTTTGTTTGGAATCTATCAGACCTATTTCTTGCTAAGTTTAGTTTGCTCTTCAAAATTTAACATAAGGGCATGGGTTAAGTTTTAGCTGTATAAGCTGAGTTTAGCAAAGGAGAAGAGAGAACTGTCATTTTTTGAGCACCTACTCTGTGTCAGGCTCTGTGCTGGGCATTGTAAATTTATTCACTTACAAGTAGTAAAAAATTGGGCTGTGCATATAGACATGATGACTGCAGGTACGATGCTTGGTCTATAGTCCATGAATGGGTATTAACTTCTGTTTCTTCTTCTGCAAAATTATATAACTATTGCATTTTTAATTAAGAGGGCAATGATGCTGATACCAAGAAATTCAATGCAATGAACTTTTTATTATTAGAGATAAAAATTAATCCTCAATTCCTTTGGCCTTTTAATTATTAACTGTGGAATCAGTCAAATGTGGAGGCTAAAGAAGCACCAAGGGATAATGTAATTGCAACTCTTCAAACAATTGTATCTGTCTGGAGAATGAAGATTGATGATCTGGAAAATAGATCTCATTGTTTCAGAAGTAGAATTATGAGCTTTGCCAGTGGCTATTAAGAGAGCTTCTCTAAGAAACTTTTTACCAAAAGAAAAAAAAATTGATACTTGTTAGATGAAGAAATTTAATTCAGCCACTTTTCATTAAGCAAGGCCAGTAACTCTAATTCCCAAGTTCATAGTTGACGAAAGGCCCCAGAGCAGTAATTATCCATTTTTCGAGTTTCCTGATAGAAAGCTCTTCAATTAGATATAGACAAGGGGAAAATTATGGTAAAAGGAAGGGTATTTTGTCCTTTCTAAAGAGCACTAGGAAAATAGAGACTATATAACAATGTTAAGAGATAATTATATTAAATGAGTTAAGCACTTTGAATTATCTTAAGAGATGTTAAATTACTTTCAGTATTGCTATTTCACTTAAAGTGCCTAAAATTTTAATTCAGAAAATAAACTTGCTTTTAGTACAGTATTTATGTTTCCTGAATCCTCAGGGAGAGCAGGTTGTTTTGGGCATCCTTGGACTTCCCTTGGGGAACTGCATTAGTCTGTAGATTAACTCGATAGTGTTATTTGTTCTAAGTGTCCAGTGAATGTTTGAAATGTGATTCAGTGTATCTGTCATGCCATTAGGAAGATTGATTAGTTGTCTCACTTGTTGGTTCTAATGTTATTTGGCAAGCATCATTTGCACAACCCTTATTTTTTCTATCTTCCTCATTCATATAAGAGGTAGATGTGGCTATAAATGATTGACTTGGCATAAGGCAAGCATGGATTAATATAAGTAACAGGAAATGCCTCCCTCTTTTTCCATCCACATAATGGCAGCACGTGAATATTTTATTCCACAGTTTTAAAGTAGAACCAGCTTAGAAGGTGAATGTAAGTAACCTAAGGCTCTCTTGTTATGCATTTGATGTAGTGTTTTTTGTTCTTTGTTACTGAGCAAAGAGTGAAGATGTAACTGTTTACCTCTACAACCATGGTCCATCAATGGCCTGAACATTGAGTACATATCTGTCCAGGAATTATTTCTAATATGAGCACAAAGGTGATTCAGGACACACATTTAGGATAGTTAGAAATAGTTGCTGTTATTTTGTATGACTTTGATCAGCTAATGGAGGCTCCTGCCAGCTGACTGGGAACATAAACGGGAGGTTTCTAAAACCTAGGGCTTGAAAACCATATTGTGTGCTTCTGTTGTTGCTGCTGTTCCTGCTCCTGCGGCTGATGCTGCTTCTTCCCATCCTTCCTTTCTTCTACTGCTACTACTTATTGTTATTAGAATTTTGTCAAGTCCATCTTCGAGAAATGTGGAAAGTTATTCTTTCTTAAATCTATAACATTTCTTAATGTAAAGTTACAATTAAGTAATATGAGAATGGTACTAAAAGATGATGAAACTGGGGAATCAGGGAAAATGGAAAACAGAAAACAACATATTTAGACTCTTCGCATGGCTACTTCATGATGTTCAAGATAAAGCAGCCAATGGCATGTTAAAAAAAAAAAAATGAACAGTAATGTTCTCTAACGATAAAAATAATAAATAGGTTTTGAGTTTTTTTGTTTTCTAAAACATTTCAAAAATACAGACATGCAAAACTAAGAGAAATTAAGCTGCTTCTACCACTCAAAGATAGCCACTATTAGCTACTAGTGCTTCTCATCTTGATTCTATGTGTTACTGTGGGGGACTTTTTTTTTTTTTTTTGGTATTTGGTAGGTACTCTTTGTCCCACTTAATAATTTGCCTTTATTTGTCTACATTATAAGTCAATAAAAGATACTTAGAAGGAGAGATCAAGAGAGAAGGAAGCTGCGATTCTGTATACCTAGGGCTGTTCCTCCATTAGCCAGCTGATCCTTGTCCCTTTAGGGATGACTTTCCTTCCTGATCAGAGCCCTTGGCCTACAGTCCCTGAACTCTGATCTCAGCTACAGGTTTCAGAAACCCAAAGTATTGATTCAACCTCATTGGGCAATGGAGTTAATAATAATAGTAAAGAATAGATAATAGGATTGGGGGGTCCCTGCTAAATGAGGGATATATTTTCTTCTTAGGTTGAGGAGGAATGAAATTTTAGTGAAATTATCACAAACCCAAGGACTAAGAAGGATATTACAGAGTCCTTTGCTCTAATCAGTTTAGAGTCTCCTAAATAGGTTTGTTGAAAAACAAAGAAACCAAAGGGAGAAGGCAAAATGATGTCAGAGTGTGGTAAATTAACAAGGAAACTATTGCTAGGATTTTGGAATCAGAACATAAGGGATTAGAATAAGGAATAAAAGAGATCAATTTTAAAAATAAAGGGATATTTATTTACTTTGCAATTATGACAAGAACAGTAGGAAATAGAAAGAAACAGGGAAAAGGGCACTTAGATCCAGGAAATCATATTATCGCGATACATGGAAACAGAGGAAATGATCATCAAAAAAAGTGGGACAGAAATTCCAAAATTGCGTTCTGGACCTACTGAAACTGAGTAGGGTCACAAAAGAGGCGTAAGTGCAACACTTCAATAAGAAACGGCAGATCCTGCTGATGCAGGAAGAAGGTGTCAGAAAGAACTGTTTCTGCTGTCATTGAAGTATTGAAAGTTACTGAAGCCTTAGCATAATATGATCCTTTGTTTGACCCTGTCACATGCATGTATATATTATTCAAGAATACTGTAGGTGAAAGGTGACTTGAGGACAGGATTTGAATATTATTGGTTTTCCTGGCCAAATACCATCTCACAACTATTTCTAACACACAATGTTATTTTTAACAGCTTCAAAGTTTCCCATCCTATGAACATGCCATGTGTAATTTAACAGATTTTTATTATTTGACATTTATATGACAAAAAGTTTTTTCCATTATAAACTATGCTGGAGTAAATATCGTTGTAGGTAAACCTTTGTGTGTCAATGATTGTTTCCTGTGTATAATTTCTAGAAATTGAGTCACAAGGCGATAGGGAATGCCAATTTTAGGTGTTGTTACCTCTTGCAAATCTCCATGGAGTTTACCTGTGTATATTGCCATCAGCAATGGAACAGCCAAGCCACTTCCCACACTCAAGGATGAGACTACTAACACATTATCAGTTTTATGGTATACACTTTTTGAATTAAATTATTTTTCCTAATAGTATAGATGATGTCATTTAAGTCATATAAACCCTTTTTCTGGATACCCCATTGTGATCAAAGGTATGCAATTTCAGAACACCTGGTGGAAGTAAGGAATGTATTCTATAGTGAGCTATAAGCTATACAATGTGATTATACTCATGATATTATTTCACTAGCTAAGTATTCTAATCTATTTCTCTAACCTCAGTCTAAAAGATTTCTGTCTTTCTTTCTTCTTATTGGATAACCACTAGAAAGGAAACTAACAGTTCTCCAATAAAAAAATCAATTAGAGAACTTCAGAAGATCCCTGAACAGCTCAATTATTTTACTGTAGTTTAGTTTTTTTAAAAAAAAGCCTACCCACATTTGAATTGTATTGCTATTTTTAAAAAGTATGAAATGTTGTTCACACGCATTATTTGATGGGGAAAAAAGAAAAATAAATGGAAAATGTCCTTCTATTATTGACCTCAATAAATATGTTCATACTGAAAAGCAAAGACGTTTGGGAGAAAACAGCAATGCCAGTTTTAAAGAATTAAAATGAATCTAGTGAGAATAAAGTGAAATAAAAAGTTATTTGAATCATTGGTAATTTATTCCAGTTACGTATTATTTTAAATGGCTATGGGTAGAGCAGAAAGAACAATTGAAGTCTTAGGGTAAACTCTTTCACTTTTCAGATATATGAACTTGGAGAAAAAAATTTAACCACCTCTAAGCCCTGGTTACACAGTGGTTAGAACTCGGCTGCTAACCAAAATGTCAGCAGTTCGAATTCACCAGCTGCTCCTTGGAAACCCTATGAGGCAGTTCTACTCAGTCCTGTAGGGTTGCTGTGAGTCAGAATTGACTCGACAGCAACGTATTTGGTTTTTTGGGTTTTCTGAGTCTCAGGTTATTCATCTATTTAAAAAAAAGCTCAGTAATTGATCTCTCTTGGGATTGTTATGAGTATTGAGATAATGGATATGAAAATTTGTGGACTCACACATTTGTAACACTTATTAATTTTAATAATTATAGTAATATATTTCCTCTCAAGACCTCAATATCTTAGGTTTTAATATTTAACAGTCTAAAGTGAAAAACAGAAAAGGGAGAGAATAAGAGGATTGACAAAGGGTAGTATTTCAAGTAAACTATTTGACATGGCTTGTAAGAGCTGGCTTTTTATTCTCTCAATAGTGATAAATTAAAAAAAAAAAAAAAAAAACAACCAGTTGCCATCAAGTCAAGTTACACTCATGGCAGCCCCACACGTGTAAATATAGAACTTGTGCTTCATAGGGTTTTCAGTGGCTGATTTTTTGGAAGTAAATCACCAGGCCTTACTTCCAAGGTTCCTCCAGGCATATGCAAACTTCCAACATTTCAATTAGTTAAATAACTGTTTGCAATCTTCTTCTGGCTTCTTAGGCATCATTCTACATTCTATATCTACATAACTGCATTCTGCTTATCTCCATATCTACATTCCAGGCAATAAGAAGGAAATAGCAGTCACTTCCTCTTCTTTTAAGGAAAATTCCTATTAAATTCCAAATTCCCACTTGGCTTAACCATTGTCACATGGCCATGCCTAGCTGCAAGAGAAGCTGGTAAATGTAGACATTATGCCAAGTTGCCATGTACCTAGCCAAATATTGATGATATTATTAATAAAGTAGGGACACATATATATTGAGAGACTATGATTAATTACTCTTGCTAAAATCATGGCACAAGGATCTATGAGGCATGGAGGAAGAGTATAAAGAGACAGATTGACTGCAGCAGATAGTTTTTGTATCATATATGTAACATGTAATATATGTCAATTAATTAATTTATTACTGTTAAAAGAAAAATCCAACATTATTTAATTTTAAGTTTGAAGTGGCTGATTCCAGCCCCCCCCCCCCTTTTCGGTTATTGGCCTTGATAGAAAAACAAAAACAAAAACCAAAAAGCATGTGTCATCTTGCTATAGGATATTAATTCTGAACTCTTTATAGGTTGTTTCTTCTGTAGATACCTGCTTAAATGGTTGCAGAAGGCAATAATGGAAAGTACTATTTGGGAGCAGTTTACTAGAAGAAATATATCTTGAAAAGTTTTAAGAAAATAAAGTAAATTTTTAATATCTCAAACTACATTTTAGAAGACCCTGTGAAATGAAGGAAAGAAAAGGAACCTCTATTCAGGCTAGTCTGTGTTTTGTTTGCATAAACCTGTTGACCCATTGTCGTCAAGTCAATTCCCACTCATACCAATCGCGTAGGACAGAGTAGAATGGCCCAGTAGGGTTTCCAAGGAGCCGCTGGTGGATTTGAACCGCTGACCTTTTGGATGGCAGTTGAGTTCTTAACCACTGTGCCACCAGGGCTCCATTTGTTTGAATAGAAGAGATTAAACATGTAATGAAGGTGTCAAGGTAAAATCTTGATCTTTTCTCACTCAGCAATAGGACTGGCTCTGCCCTTTTCCAGTTCAATTTTTATCCAAGTCACATGATGGACAATTAGTAGATCTTCTGTTCAAATAAAAATGTTTATTTGCTTTTCTAATTTACCATTGTAAAACTAGAACGCTGAGAGAAAGCTTTTTAACTTTTATAGTAAACAATAAAAAAGCCTCATAAAGCTTCTCACAAACGTAATTCTTTTCAGAAATTAAGATATAATCCTTATGAATGCCTACATGTGATATTCGTGTTGCCAGTTTATCTAGAATCATTCCTTTAACTCCATGTTCTGTTTTTGGGGCAAACTTTGCAGAGGACATGTTTTTAATAGGCTGTATAGTCACATGAGTAACAGGGATCTTGGCAAGTAGCTATTAACAGTATAGACAGAAACCTAGGGTGTGATGGTTTTAGACTTTCTGAGCTTCTTGATGCTATTTTAATGCACTAAGAGTATAAACTAAATTTAGATCCTACTGACTGTTACTGGAGTGAAGTGCATGTCTCTTATAGACAATGCTAGATTTAGTTACTGTATATTTTTGTCAAGCTGAGAATGTATCCCTTCTGAGCATTTTACTATGTATATGTATTTAATGGCTGCTTTGATTTGCAAACTGTTCATTTAAATTTTGTTATTTTTCCCTAAAGCAGTTACTGACAAGTATATTTTTCTTGTGGTCAAGCTTTTTATTTCAATTAATCTGGCATTACACTTAAAGTTACTATTCGACATGTGACTTCCTAATTATTTCTCTGGTCTGTAGTTTCTCAACCTCAACACAATTAACATTTGGGTTGGACAAGTCTTTGTTATAGGGGGCTGTCTTGTATGTTTAGCAGCATCCCAGGCCTCTATCCATTAGATTACAGCAGCACCAGTAGCACCTCTTCAGCCCATGCCCAGTTGTGACAACCACAAATGTCTCCAGACCAAAAACTTGTTGCTGTCGGGTCGACTCCGACTTATAGCAACACTGTAGGACAGAGGAGAACTGCCCCATGGGGTTTCCGAGGAGCGGCTGGTGGATTTGAACTGCTGACCTTTTGGTTAGCAGCCGTAGCTCTTAACCACTGCACCACTAGGGCTCCAGCGTGTCTCCAGACATTGCCAAATGACCCGAGGGACGAAATCAGTCATGGTTGATAACCACTGCTCTGGTCTGTCCACTTCTCTCTATCTCCTTCGGCACTAGTTCAGGCTACTGTCTCTCAATGAATGATTGTAATGGTTTCCTTTTGGGTCAGCCTGCATGTACCCCAGTTGTTCTCCAGTTCATTTTCCATATTGTTGCCAAAGGAATCCTTTCAAAACCCACATATTACCATGTCACTCCCTTTTAAAACACTGTCGTGGCTTTCCAAAAACTTAGGATAAAGATAGAACTCTTTAAAGTAGCCTATAGTGTTCAGCCCAGCTGAATCTGGAGTACCTCTGAAGTCTCAGGAGTAAATCAGACTAACCTGTTATAGGTAATTCTGTCAATTGCATTAAAGCTAATTATGTAAGCACCAGTTTACCAAAGGGCCAAATTACTGAACCAAGTCACCTAACATATGGATTTAACAAAACTGTTTTTCTTTTCACCATGTATAGTTTCCTGTAATTGGTTTGCATGGATTGGATGGGGCTTAGAGGGTTCTGAGGGCTGCAAGCCATCAAAACTGAGTTTCTGGGATCTTTGGGGCTCTCCCTACCTGTAAGTCCTCTCCCCCAACTCAGTTTTCTCTCTTTGGGACTAGCAGACCAGCTGCACAATGTGCTAACTGCATCTCCATCTTTTCCCCAGCAGACGATGGGAGTCAGAATCAAATCAAATGCTCCTTAAAATGAAGCTATGATGACACAATGAAAAATAAAAATCTTCAAAACCTGTTAAAACGTCTTATGTAATATGTATTGCTTTAAAGTTTGTAAATAGTTAAACAAAATCTAGTAAATTGTTGAAATTGATCAATTCAGCAATTTTGTCATTTAGGATTATAATGAAAGAATCATAAAAATTCTAAAATGTGGGCAGAATTCATAATGACTTTAAAAGGATTCAGGAGGAATCACTATCAACTGAAGATTTCCCATGTGAAATTTGGGATATATATACATACATACATACATACATGTATACATACATACGTCCCATTGCCAAAACCTGTTGCCATGGAGTCGATTCTGACTCATAGCGACCCTATAGGACAGGGTAGAGCTGCCCCATAGAGTTTTCAAGGCTGCAGTCTTTGCAGAAGCAGACTGCCACGTCTTCCTCCTTTGGAGGGGCTGATGGGTTCGAACCACCAACCTTTCATTTAGCAGTCGACTGCTTAACCACTGTGCCACCAGGGCTCCTTCGTACATACATACATATATGGTATATTGCATTCACAATAAGACTTAAAACATTTTCTGTCCCTTAACGTTTAACAAATTAAATATTCTTTAAAAGCGTCTTAAGACCAATGTACAGTTGACTACAGTCAAGAAGAATATGTCATATTTGCCCAACTGCAATTCTACGTTTATTTGGTGGTTACTCTGATAATAATAAGGGCAGAAACTATGACCATTTTTGCTTGTTGATTATCCATAGAGCATATAATATTACTGGGCACAAAGTAGATGTTCATTTAAATCTGTTCATTTGAACAGAGAAACACTTTATAAAAAAGAATGCAGTATTAGCCTCCTAGCATATAATAATGACATTAAGTAGCTCGTGACTTTGAAAAAGCTAGAGATAATTCTAGACATAATTTTATAAAAATAACAATAGATAACAGAGTTTGTCTACAACATTTGTTGAAACACTGTGCTTCTAAGACCAAGACATTTTAACAAATGACTTATTTTTTTGATAGTTATACCAAAATCATTTCATTTTTCAGATAAATGTCTGTGTGGTTTTAAGTTGTGTGAAAAACAGATTTATAATTTTATTTACTACTGTATTCAAATGAAATAGCACAGTTCTTTATCAAGTTTAAGAAATATGCCATAATGAGAGTGTTTTAAAACTAATACTATAAAATAATATTATCAGATAAAACTAGAACATGAATATTGTCCCTCTATTGTAAAGATCCTTGACAACTTCCAATATTTTCTCTGCTTATCATGGTATTGCTTATTGATCCACTTGTATTTTTTGTTTTCTTTATGTTGAGATGTAATCTATGCTAAAAGCTATAGTCGTTGATCTTCATCAGTAAGTGCTTCAAGTCCTCTTCACTTTCAGCAAGCAATGTTGTGTCATCCTCATATCACTGTTAGTCTTCCTCCAATCTGATGTTCTATTCTTCTTCATAGAGTACAGCTTCTCAGATTATTTGCTCAGCATACAAAATGAATAAGTATAGTGAAAGGATACAGCTCTAGCACACAGCTTTCCTGATTTTCAACCATACAGTATCCCCTTGTTCTGTTCAAATGACTGCTTCTTGGTCTATGTACAGGTTCCTCACGAACACAATTGAAGTGTTCTGGAATTCCCACTCTTACAATGTTATCCATAATTTGTTATGATCCACACAGTCTAATGCCTTTGCATAGTCAGTAACGCACAGGTATTCTGGTATTCTCTGCTTTCAGCCAGGATCCATCTGGCATCAGCAATGAGATCCTTGGTTCCATGTCCTCTTTCTGAGTCCAACTTGACTTTCTGGCAGTTTCCTGTCTATGTACTGCTACAGCCACTTTTGAATGATCTTTAGCAAAGTTTTTCTTGCATGTGATATTAATGATATTGTTCAATAATTTCTGCATTTGGTTGGATCAACTTTCTTGGGAATAGGCATAATTATGGATCTCTTCCAGTCAGTTGGCCAGGTAGCTGTCTTCCAAATTTCTTGGCATAGATGAGTGAGCACTTCCAGTGTTGCATCTGTTTGTTGAAACATCACAGTTGATATTATGTCAATTCCTGGAGCCTTGTTTTTCACCAATATCTTCAGTGCAGCTTGGACTTCTTCCTTCAGTGCCATTGGTTCTTGATCATATGCTACCTTCTGAAATGGTTGAACATAGACTAATTCTTTTTGGTACGGTGACTCTGTGTATTCCTTCCATCTTCTTTTGATGCTTTCTGGTCTTCAGTCATTAGCATTCAATGTATCAGATCTGTTCTTGAGATGGTCTCTAAATTCAGGTGGGTTATACTCATGGTGGTACTTTGGCTCTCATGGACTGTTTTAGTTTTCTTCATCTTCAACTTGAGCTTGCATAGGAGCAATTGATGGTCTGTTCCACATCAGCCCCTGGCCTTATTCTGAGTGGTGATATTGAGCTTCTCTATCATCTCTTTCCACAGATGTAATCAATTTGATTTCTGTGTATTCCATCTGGAGAGGTCCACGTGTATGTGTAATCACCATTTATGTTGTTGAAAAAATGTATTTCCAAGGAATAAATTGTTGGTCTTGCAAAATTCTATACAATTTCTGGCATTGTTTCTATCCCCAAGACCATATTTTCCAACTACTGATTCTTTTTCTTTGTTTCCAACTTATGCATTCCAATCACCAGTAATTATCAGTGCATCTTGATTGCATGTTTGATCAGTTTCAGACTGCAGAAGTTGGTAACAATCTTCAGTTTCTTCATCTTTGGCATTGGTGGTTCATAGGTAAAATTGAATAATAGTTATATTAACTTGTCTTTCTTGTAGGCATATGGATATTATCCTATCACTGATGGTGTTTTACTTCAAGGTGGATCTTGAAATGTTCTTTTTGAGGATGAATGTGACGCCGTTCCTCTTCAATTTGTCATTCCCAGCATAGTGGATCATATGATTGCCCAATTCAAAATGGCCAGTACCCCTCCATTTCAGCTCACTAATGCTAGGATATCTATCTTCAAGTGTTCCATTTCATTTTTGACAACTCTTAATTTTCCTAGATTCATGCTTTGTACTTTCCACATTCTGATTATTAATGGATATTTGCAGCTGTTTCTTCTCATTTTGAGTCATACCGCATCAGCAAATGTAGATCCCAAAAGCTTGACTCCATCCACATCATTAAGGTTGACTCTACTTTGAGGACACAGCTCTTCCCCAGTTGTATTTTGAGTGTCTTCCAACCTCAGGGGCTTGTCTTCCATCCCTGTATCAGACAGTATTCTGCTGCTGTTCATAAGGTTTTCACTGGCCAATTTTTTTTAGAAGAGAATATATTGAAGTTGTTAAGGATTTCATTTTACTTGAATCCACAATCAATGCCAGTGGAAGCGGTGGTGAAGAAATCAAACAACATGTTGCACTGGGCAAATCTGCTGCAAAAGACCTCTTTAAAGTGTTAGAAAGAAAAGGTGTCACTTTGAGGACTAAGGTGCGCATGACCTAAGCCATGGTATTTTCAGTCACCTCATAGCATGTGAAAGCTGGACAATAAGTAAGGAAGACTGAAGAAGAATTGATGCCTTTCAATTATGGCATTGGCAAAGAATATTGAATATTCCATGGACTGCCAGAAGAATGAAAAAGTTTGTCTTGGAAGAAGTACAGCCAGAATGCTCCTTAGCAATGAGGATGGTGTGACTTCATCTCACATACTTTGGGCATTTATCACTAGAGACCAGTCCCTGGAGAAGGACATCATGCTTGGTGAAGTAGAGGGTCAGCGAAAAAGAGGAAGACCCTCAACCAGATGGATTGACACAGTGGCTGCAACAATGGACTTAAACATAGCAGTGAGTGTGAGAATGGTACAGGACCAGGCAGTGCTTTGTTCTGTTGTATATAGGGTCACTATGAGTTGGAATCAACTCAGTGGCTCCTAACCACAAACAACATTGTAAAGATTCCAGTTAGTTTTTCCAGTTAGGGTTAGCCTTATTCTGAGGTGAGTCAGAATGAAAATTCCAGGTTTCCCAAGGGTGTGGAGAAAAAGGAAAGCAAGTGAAGGAAGCAGAAAGAAGGGGAACAGCATGTGGGCTTGAGAGGAAAATAGCCTGTTGTTGTTTTAATCCTATTCGTGGCCTTATTTGAAAACCACTGTAATTCCAAATACATGTTCTCAAGTTCTCTCTATATCCTACCTCCATACAAAACATCAGTATCAGTCATTTGAATCCTTTAATGACTATTTAAGGAACTTAAGGAACCCTGGTGGCATAGTGTGTAACTGCTCGCCTCCTAACGAAAAGGTCAGCAGTTCGAACCCACCAGCTTCTCTGAGGGAGAAATTATGTGACAGTCTGTGTCTGTAAAGATTCCAGCCTTGGAAACCCTATGGGGCAGTTCTACTCTGTCCTATAGGGTCGCTAAGAATTGGAATCGACTTGATGGCAGTGGGTTTTTTTAATGACTGTTGTGGGAATTACAATCCACAGTTCTTCAGATATTTCAGATGTATTTTATATTCTATATTCAATAATTTTAACATAAGAGATTTATAAAGGAATCTAAGTATGCTATTTTCTATTTCTCTGTCTCTTGCCCACGGTGGCATGTTTCTTTGTGTGTTTTATAGTTTTGGAGTATGAGCTCTTGTTTTGCTATGCTTTCTCTGTGGGCATTCTCCAAGGCTTAGGTTGAGAGTGCACCCCTCCAGAAAAAATTACTTTTGATTTTTCTAGGTACCTTGTTGTTAGGCACTGTTGAGTCGGTTCCGACTCACGGCGACCCCTGTGTACAACAGAATGGAACACTGCCTGGTCCTGCGCCATCCTCAAGATTGTTGTTATACTTGAGCCCATTGTTGCAGCCCCTATGTCAGTCCATCTGGTTGAGGGTCTTCCTCTTGTTCGCTGACCCTCTACTTTACTGAGCATGATACCCTTCTCCAGGAACTGGTCCCTTCTGATAATGTGTCCAAAGTGTGTGAGATGAAGTCTGGCCATCCTTACTTCTAGTAAGTATTCTGGCTGTACTTCTTCCAAGACAGATTTGTTCATTCTTCTGGCAGTCCATGGTATAGGCAATATTCCAGTTGCCTTAGGATGCAAAAAACCCTAGACTATATATGTTACTTTTCTTGGCTTGAGGTTTCCTGGGCTAGGCAGGTAATGAATATCTAAACCCTGAACCATGTAAAGGTAGAACTGTGGTTATAAATTTTTTGGAAGGCATCCTTTCTCTCCAATCTCTGGCCCAAACAGACAAATTTCGTTACCATCCTACCTTACTGGTGAACAGATTTTCTCTAGGGCTATTCTTCAAGGGCCTGTGTTTGGGGTTTTATTTTTCAACTCTCTATCTTGCAGAGGAGCAAAGCCTAGAATTTTCTTCCCATCAACTGTCAGAACCTAAGGCTGTAGAATATCCACACTGGCAAATACCTTCAGGGCGGCTATTGATAGTGCCATCTTACAAAGCTAGTTTCCTTCTCTCTCCATTTTTGGCCTTTGGAGATTTTCCTTACTTTGTTGCTAAGCCTCCTATGCAGCTAAATGATTTTTAAAATAATTTTATCGATTTTTCAGGAGGGTTTCATCATATTGCTAATATTATATTGTTGAAAATAGAATGCAACAGTGACTCTGTATTTAAAGAGATACTTCTTGTAAGGAAAAAAAACCTTAATTTTTCTTCTTTTTTCCCTCCCTTCTTCCTCCTACCCCCTCTTTTTTCCTTCCTTCCTTTTCACACTCCCCTAAACCTGACTACATAAGATAGTTGATTTTTTGGATATAATTGCAATGCTATTCTTTGGAGGAAAAGGGAGTTTATAGTCATATAGCTTCCTTCATTATACAAACAGTAATTGATGGGAGACACCAAAGCTGTTTTTTCCCTAAACTTTGGATTTTTTAATGATTATAGTAGCTAATAAAATTAAATAAAATACAACTGGCATTTATTGATGTCCTATTATTTACCTGAAACTGTTCTCTGCAGATAAATATGTTGGAATGCAATGCCTTTAAGACTCTTCCAGAATGAAACAGGGGAAGGTATATATAGATATAGAAGTAATATCTTAAATTTAATAATCATGTCTTAAATTTAATAATTTAACTTAAATTTAATAACTTTGATTTTTGTAAAAACTTTATTTTTGCACATAATACTTGGACATCCCAAAACATTAGGATCCAGGCCTTTCATGCACTGAACGGGTTTTTAATATATCAGTCCTCATGGGAGATTTTGAGTTCTCACCTGAGGGAACTGCTTGTGCTAAGTGCAAGTTCTCTCAAGGAGTGGTCGACTCGTGAGGAAGGAAGATTCTAGGAAAGAGAACCCTTCCCCTACCTCACAAAATACATGAGTCTTATTAGACTTCCAAATATTCGAACATGTTTTCAGGAACATATCAACTGTATATTAAGAATAAATAAAGCATATTCTTATAAAGTACAATTGAATCATCTATGTTGGAGGCTAATCAGAGATAGTTAAGAGAGGTTATATATATATATATAAACTCTTTTTTTTAGGATGTTTAAAATTTTTTTATATTGTACTTTAGATGAAGGTTTACAGAATAAACTAGATTCTCATTAAACATTTAGTACACATATTGTTTTATTACAATGGTTAACAACCCCATGACGTCAATACTCTCTCTTCTCAACCTTGGGTTCCCTGTTACTAGCTTTCCTGTCCCCTCCTGCCTTGTAGTCCTTGCCCCTGGGCTGGTGTACCCCTTTAGTCTCATTTTGTCCTACGGGCTTGTCTACTCGTTGGCTAAAAGGTGAATCAAAAGAGGTTATATTTTTTAGCAGAGCCTAAAAAGACATGCAGGAGTTTATTATTTCAGGCAGAGGGAAGAGCATGAGAAAAGGCAGGACATTTGAAAGCTCTTGGTATATTCAGGGAGCTTTAAATAGTTAGCAATGGCCAGAGCCCCTTGAACTATACATAGTTTCCATTCTTGAAGGCACTTTCATATGATAATGGTAGCATTTACTGTGTTCCAGGCACTGTAATAAATCATTTAATTCTTCCAACAGCCGTACACCATGTGTACCATTGTCATCCCATTTTGCAGATGGAGAAAGTGTGGGTAAGAAGTTTTCCCAAGGTCATAGACTTATAGATGGATGAGCCAGGGCTCAAAGCCAGGCATTCTGACCCAGAGCCCATACTCTTTACCTTTATGCTGTTCAGCTCAGAAAAAAGGCTGGATTTTCTCTGGAAGATTTAATAAAAAATTGTCCTTTTTAAGAAAGCTGAATTAATGAAGAAAGCTTGTTGTTGCCTCTATAGACTATATGCACCATAAAAAATGAACTCATCCTGGTTTAATTTAATTAATTAAATATTGCCCTTCTTGAAGAAAAGTGTGTGCTTGAATGAATGCTTCTTCAGGGGTGTGTTGGTCCACCTCATGAGAGCCAATTATTAAATTTTCAGGAATTGTGCAAGCCAGTTAGTAAACACAGCCATTATTAAAAATTAAGTTATATAAACTTACATTAAATGAATTATATTTAAAACAAAGATAATAAGTATTCAAAATCCATTAGTTCCTAATTATTTTATCAGGTTTTACTACTGTCTATGCTCTTGAGGTTTTTTCTGCCTATTGTGTCTGTATGGTGGAAATTCTATGTGATGGTGTGTTCCCGGACATCTCTCCCAACTCTGCATTCAATAAATGTCATCTCCAGTCTATGTAACACATATCCATTTACATACTTGAAGGCTGCACCTTGATTTTTTGTACTATTTATCTTTCCTGTTGTCTTCTAACCTTTTAATCATATTTCTATTTCCCCTTTTAACTGTCTAGAATTCTTTATTTTCCCTTATGTTGGAAAACCCTAGGCAGGTAAAGTGCTTCAGATGACTCAAAGCCATTGCTGAACAATGTCTCCTGTATCATTTTAATAAATCTTTGGAATTAAAGCATTTTCATTGGCTGAAAATGGTTCCTTTACATTACAAAAAATAAAACTTTTTATTTTTTTTCTGGTTTATGAGGTGGCAGCAATAAATTTGTGTAGACTCTGTTCTCAATGGGAAGAAAACAGACACAGAAAAAACAACAACAAAAACTCATGTTTGCTGCAAGAACTGTGTGATGAGATGAACACGTAGAGAAAAATACCTTAACTAAATCCTTAAAGGCAAAACAAAAACAAAGGAAAAAATGTGTTTTCTCATCCATTCAGCTTGAGGAGGATCGATGACTAATTAGGTGGACAATAAAGGAGAAAACCCTAGTGAGGAACTATTTTAGGAACAATATTCATTGGGGGGAAGTAGCAGGAAAGCACTTCAATATAGAAGAATATTAGAACTATGGCAAACTGAAAGTGCAGACTACTACTACTTACCTTGGTTTCCTTGGATGCTTGTTTTCCAATGCTTCTAATAGAGAAAAGGAAGAGATGAGGTAAGTACAGTATGAGCATCACCAAAACTATTTTTAGGCTGAAAATTGGAAATGATATTCAGTACTATGGTATTCTGAGACTCCCATATGATTTTGTATTTAAAGGGTTATAGAAATTCTTATTAAATACCAGTATGTAACCAGTGCCCCAAACTGACATGGATAGGATGATCCTTAAGAGACTTAAAGAGGAATTGAGTACTATCAATTTGCTCTTTTCTTATGGTGAAAAGTCTAGATGCATGAAAAGCCATTTTTCTTGGCCAGGGTTTGTTTGATTGCAAGAAATAGACTTATTCAAGCCAACTTAAGATTAAAGAGCTTTGTTGTGAGGATACAACAGGGAATCTCAGGAAATCCAAGAAAATAATTGCAGCAGGCTGGGACTTGTGAAAACTGGTAACAATGACCTGGAAAACCATCGGGAGCTACCTTTCCTCTCAAAGTCAGTCCCTACCTTTCATGGTCCCTTTCTTGCCTTGCCTGCTTTTTATGCTCTGTTCTCCTCTCTCTAGTAACCTGTTCTTTTCCCCCATGAATGTTGGCTTGAACATGGCTCCCAGTGAACCTGGTCAGAGCTCTACATTTTCCAGTGCTCACCCATCAATGTCTCATGTTCCCAATTCCAGATTCTTGGGAGTGGGAGGCGGGGGATTGGTTGGAACATTGTTTTGAACCAGGCCACCAGTCATCTCTGCTAATCATCTCTGACAATAAATTGGTTACCATTGAGTCAATTCCAACTCATGGCAACTCCATATGCATCAGAGTAGAACTGTGCTCCATAAGGTTTTCAATGGCTGATTTTTTGGAAGTAGATCACAAGGCCTTTAAACCAAGGTACCCTTGGGCCGACTCAAACTTCCAACCTTTTGGTTAGCAGCCAAGCACTTTAACCATTAGCACCAGCCAGGGACTCCTCTCTGATGATTTAAAAAGAAAAAAAAAAAAAAAACCTGGTCCACTCAGCCTGTGGCTATAATGGGATAGGGTCATGTGGTACAAAGAAGGGTCACATTAAGCAGAAGAGGCTGGGGCTGGCAAGCAGTGGAAATATGCCTTGTATTCTGTCTTAAGATTAAATTGGGCAAGAAATAGCAAATCAGTATCTCTGAATCTCAAAATACTTTTTTTTTTTTTTTTTTGCACAAGGTTGGAAAAATTACAGTCTTCCAAATTGTATTATGCCATTGCATCCCAAACATGTTAAGTGATGTAAAAAATATAATACAGATTTTATTATGTAAGTTGTGCACTGAAAGACACACAACATAAGGATCTGGAATTTTTTTAATATGCATAAATCTGATTGCCTTCAAGCAAATAACCATGACAGATAAATCTAGGTGGAATTAAAAAAAGAAAAGAAAACAGGCATTTTTATCATCCATTGAAGCTTCTTTATATGTTGTGTAGATTAGCCCTTTCGGGAAGAGATGTGAGCAAATAAAAATAATGGCATCAGGAAACATTAGTCTTAATGCACGTTTCACGAGATAAGGGGCTCCAGTAGCCTCAGCACTCAGTGGCTGGCGTGAATGGAGACTCCATAAAGATTTAGAGAATGTATAAATATTCTTAACAGTTTTTTCCTAATCCAGCTGGGTGACAGTAAGCAAAATAATTTGCTTCTCTGGGTCTCAGTTTCATCATTAGTAAAATAAGAGGGTTTTGAGTCATTTAAATATTGAGATTCTGTGATTATACAACGAGTATTCAAATTTTCAAAACATCTACAGGTGATCCCCGACTTATGATGGAGTTCTGTTCTGGTGACTCCATCGTAGGTCGATTCTGACATAAGCTGAATACCTCATTTTTTTAAATATACTTGGTATTGCTTTTTGTTATCGGTATCTTTATAAATCTGATCTCTATTTGTCTTTGGGAATTGGCATGAGAATGATAACATCAGCAAACTATGGGCTGCAACACTGTATGTAGTACGTATTACTAAGATGTTAAAAAAAAAAGGACGTTCATAAATGTAGTTTGTTGTAACTCGAGTATGTCATAAATCAGGGACTACTAGTTAAATCTTAAAACTATCTGCATTCTCCATTTGAAAGCAAGTAAAGTCATTTTTCCAGACTAAGTAAAATCCTTTATCTTTTCTTTACTAAGATGGTTCAAAATTTGTATATATATGTTATCTTGGATAAAGTTTATTACTGATAAAAATATTTTTATGGCTAATTTAACAGTATGGAATCAGTTGAGGGAAAACTGTAATCAAATGCCTCTAAAATTGTAATTCAGCGGTTTTGAGTCTATTAAACTCCCATCTGATAGAATATTTACATTATATCCAGTCTTGTTTACAAATACCTGCTGTAACCAGCCCTTGAGTGAAAACAAAACCCACTGATGATTTTTTAAGGGATTTTTAAAAAAAGATTTTATGTTGATACAGAGCAAACCCTTTGGATTTCAGCTTCTAAAGCTGGATATACCTAAACACTTTCATTTGCAGAATATCATGTAACTTCAAAATTGTCCGACTTGTCCAAAGTTTTATGGTCTTGTCCACCTCCCTCCAAATAGATGGCTGTAGGAAAACTAGAAAAAGCATGTTCTTCCCAGCTCAAGATCACCCACAGGGGATAAAGAGTTACAAAACATTTTGCTGCCCTAAGCAAACTTCACCTGAGAGGACAAGCTGGCTTTGCATAAAAATAAGCAAAGTAGAGTGAGTGCCTGCCTACTAGGCAGGTAGAGATTAAAAATTAAAAAAAATAGCATTTCTAATTTAATTCTGTTGAAAAGCTTGCCTTGTCTGAGTAGTGTTTATCTTAAGAAAATCTACATTGCGTTACTTGCACATCTGCTGTACAGAGTAGGAGGGGCGCAGGTGCTCTTCCGGTAGCATCGTTGATGACATAATAATTCTTTTGATGTGTCCAGTTCTGCAAAGATCTGATGTGTTTGAATCATGTTAATTATTTGGCACAATGTTTTCATGGAAATCTTATGGTAACATTGATAGAGAATAAACAGTTTAATGAGGACTACCATGTTCTAAAATGTTTCTGGGGAACCACATTTCCCAGCATATAAATGATTTCTTTCAAGTAAGTTAAACACTTAGGTAGAAATGGCAGTGCTACTGTAGTGTTTGAAAAGATGTAATGCCTTGGAAAAAATCATGCATGTAAGCCTATCCCTGAGCTGGATTACTGCCATCACTTCTCTGCAGGCTCTCAATTCTGATATATGGATGCAGATACTACAGGTGAAGACATTAAGTCACTGAAGAGTTTTGGGGATTGATGGCTGAAGCTTACTGTAAATATTGTATTGCCATTATCCTCATTCCCTTTTATCTTGTTTATTTCACTCCACTTAGTATACATTAGCCTTTTGACTGTGATCAATGTGAGCCCATTGTGTGTGTTTAGCTTGCGTACTTGCCCAGGCTTATAACCTTTCTCTAGTGGAATCAAGGAGTTATTAGCGCCCAAAAGAAACTTGAGAATTTGGCTATTTCTACAAAGCTTTTAAGCAAGGTTGTATAATTAGCTAAGTTGTATATCCATCCAGGTTTTTATAAACCATATGTTTTCTTATGAGTAGCAAAACCTCTCCCACTCAAATTTTTAAAATGAGCTTTTTTTTTCCCCCCGGTTTGGTACCAAAAAAAGTAAAAATATAGAAAAGAGTAAATATAAAGTAAATTTATCCATAATTCCACAATGTTAACATATTTTGGAGTGTTTTCTCCCAGATGTATGATATGTACATAGGCACATACACAAATATTCACATTAATATGTAATATGCATATTTTTACAAGGTTAACCCTTATTGTACATCCAGTTCTACATCATTCTCCCCACTTGTTATTTAGTGAACATTTTTCTATGTCACTAAATATATGTTTTAATATTTCATAATATATATGCACCATAATTTATTAACCCATTCCTCTGGTATTGGACTTTCAGGACGTCTCTCATATGGCAATTTTGGTTTCTTTCTTTTAATTCTTTGTTTCTCTTTTCTTGATCTCTTCTGGATTCTCAAACCAGAACACGTTGTTGTTGTTGTTGTTGTTGTTAGGTGCCGTCGAGTCAGTTTCGACTCATAGGGACCCTACGTACAAAAGAATGAAACACTGCCCAATCCTGAGCTGTCCTCACAATCATTGCTGTTTGAGCCCATTGTTGCAGCCACTGTGTCAGCGCATCTTGTTGAGGGTCTTCTCCTTTTTCGCTGACCCTCTACTTTACTAAGCATGATGTCCTTCTCCAGGGACTGGCTCCTCCTGATAACATGTCCAAAGTACATGACAGAAGTCTTGCCATCCTCGCTTCTAAGGAGCATTCTGGCTGTACTTCTTCCAAGACAGATTTGTTCATTCCTCTGGCAGTCCATGGTATATTCAGTATTCTTCACTAACACCGTAATTCAAAGGCATCAGTTCTTCTTCTGTCTTCCTTATTCATTGTCCAGCTTTCGCATGTGTATGAGGTGATTGAAAAGACCAGGCTTGGGTCAGGCACGGTTTAGTCCTCAAAGTGACACTTATCTTTTTAATACTTTAAAACGGTCTTTTGCAGCTGATTTGCCCAGTGCAATGCGTCATTTGATTTCTTGACTGCTGCTTCCGTGGTCATTGATTGTGGATCCAAGTAAAATAAATTCTTCACAACTTCATTCTTTTCTCCGTTTATCCTGATGTTGCTTATTTGGGAGGATTTTTGTTTTCTTTATGTTGAAATGTAATCCATACTGAAGACTAGTTCCTTTGGCTTCTGCTTTGAAATTATAATGACAGGTGTATTTCAGGAGGTGAATTTTTAAAACATTGTCTCTCCTAGAATGACAGTGGTCTATTAAAACTGTGCTAGTAAGTGAAAGGTTGCTATTTTGCCATAAAATCATAAACATGTAGACAAATGAGAGATAGTTAATAGATACACCAAACAGAAATAAAAGTTTAACCTCTAAGGTTAAGCAATTCTGATGTCCCCAGGGGTACTCTGATTTCTTTGTGTATAGTTAGTCAAAAATAATTAAAACAACATAAATTTGTATAGCAATTTATGGTTTCAAATGTTGTCACATTTAGTTGGCTTGATCCTCATACCACCAAGATCACAGAAGCTCATAGAAAGGTGAGTGAATGACCCAAGGCCAAATAGCTAATTAATAGCAGAGATAGAATTAAAAGAAATCTTGTTATTTTGACCTCTTAGCATACCGTATTAATTGCCATCTAGTCAATTCCAACTCACGGCAACCCCAAGTGTGTTAGACTAGAACTGTGCTCTGTAGGATAATCAATGGTTGATTTTTTCAGAAGTCAATCGCCAGGCCTTTCTTCCTCTGAGTATACCTCTGAGTATACTGGAACTGCCAACCTTTTGGTTAGCAGCTGAGTGTGTTAACAGTCTGTATCACCCAGGAACTCCTTTATGAATTAGCATATACTAAGTATCCAATACCTGGCAAGGATGCCCTCTTTCTTTTATTAATCAGTCATTTACTTTTACAAGGTTTTAGAACTTTGAAAAAGGCCCTTCCTTGTTACTTTTATGAATGTTTATAAACATAACAGAAAATTTTAGGACTGAAACGGACCACAGGAATCTGCTCTAACAATCCTTTATTTTATAACTGAGAAAGCAGGCTCAATGATGTTGGGTAACTTTCCAGTCTGTAAATTATATGTTGGTTTTCTGGTATCCATCTCTTTCAAATTATTCACACCATTCAGGACTTAAAAGGTACGCAGTCAGTACCCAGCTGGCATTGGACTCTCCAGTTTGGAGATGTGGAGCTCCTGTGTACTTGTTCTTCCTGGTATTGTGCCTTTTCATCAAGTACTGCTACTTTAGGCCTAGTCAGATGAGTGTCCACTACAGTCTCTGGCTTATTCTCCTCTGCCTTCACAAGGCTTCACTGGAATATTTATGTAGTTTCCTGTTTTCGTTTTATGAAACTTCTGTGAGGATAAACTGTCTCATAGCTTTCCTTGTATAGTTTTAATCATTTGGGAAATCCCAAAGGTTTATCATAATTGATTTGGAATCAAAGGTAGTTTTCTCAGAAATACATTACTCCTAACATTTAGAAGAAGGTCCCTGGGTGGCGCAAATGGTTTGCATGTGACTACTGATTTAAAGGGTGGCATTTTGAACCCACCCAGTAGTGCCTCAGAAGAAAGTCCTGGCAATCTACTTTCATAAAGATTGCAGCCAAGAAAACCCTATAGAACATTTTACTGTAACACATGGGGTCACCATGAGTCAGAGTTGGCTCCACAACAAAGAGTTTCATTGCTATTCTTATTAAATTTCTAGTTCTTCAGTGGTCTATGTCTAGTCATCTAGTGCTGCTATAACAGAAATACCACAAGTGGATGGCCTTAACAAAGAGAAGTTTATTTTCTCACAGTCTAGTAGGCTAGAAGTCCGAATTCAGGGCATCAGCTCCAGGGAAGGCTTTCTGTTTCTGTTGGCTCTGGAGGAAGGTCCTTCTCATCAATCTTCCCCTGGTTGAGGAGCTTCTTAGGTGCAGGGACCCCAGATCCAAAGGATGTGCTCTGCTCCTGGTGCTGAGGTCCCCCCGTCTCTCTACTCGCCCCTCTCTTTTATATCTCAGAAGAGATTAGCTTAAGACACAATCTGATCGTTTAGATCTCATCAACATAACTGCCACTAATCCATCTCATTAGAATTTACAACACATGGGAAAATCACATTAGATGACAAAATGGTGGACAATCACACAACACTGGGAATCGTGACCTAGCCAAATTGATACACATATTTTTTGGGATACAGTTCAATCTATGACAGTCAGTGATTCTAAAACCACATGCTGGTTCAGTAGATCTCTGGTGCTCTCAGTTATCTGCATTTTTAGTGGGCATGCTAGTGATTCTTTAGGTGGTTTGCAGACCATACTTTGGGAGTGGGAGGGAAACTGTTTTAAGTCAATACACAGATCATTAATTTTTAAAAAGCCACTGCTAGGAATGATTTCATTTCCCAAAAATATCATTTTATTAAATCTAAGATTCTGTTTATTCTAAGTCACATTGGTGTTTCATGTATCACTAAGTGGGTGGGGAACCCTATCAAATAAACTATGACACAGGGCCTTAAAGAGAGTCCTTCTCAAACTATGAATTATTCACATCAGCAACTCATCGCTTTGAAATTTCTGTTCAGAGGGATTTGGCAATTTCTTCTGCCTTCAGATGATTACTGGGCCTGAAATAAGCAAAACTTCTGCATGTGTCACAGCTGCTTCTACTTGAGGTTACCTTTCTTTCTTCTATCCTCTAATGCAATTAGATTGCTATTTTGCATGAAAACCTGGAATTGGTGTTAGTTCTCTAATAATGAACATCTGCTTCACTAATAGCAAATATATACCTTACACCTGTTTCTGTGCCTGTCTTTGTACACAATGACTTTTTTTTAAAACCTAATCATAATGTTGTAGTTTAAAAAAATTTTTTTAAATGGCAATTAAACTCACCACATGTAATTTCAACAGTGATATCACTCAACTAAAGAGACAACATGAACAGCTCTGACCAAGTTTGTGTGTGCACTGACATTGGCTTCTACAGTAGTGAGTGCTGCCTTGTGGATGGTTATCCTAAGATGGGGTTAATTATATGATGCATTCAGAGACGTGAAAAAAGTGAGCCTTAGAATCAATGTAATATGATAATAAAACAATTTACAAGAGAAACTACCCTCATCCTAGATGCTAGGTAACATAATGAGCTAGAGTAAAGGTTCTCAGAGTACAGTCTGGGATTAGTAGCATCCGCATCACTTGGAACTTGTATAAATGCAAATTATCAGACCCCACCCCAGAAAGACTGACTCAAACTCTGTGGATAGGGCCCAGCAGTCTGTTTTAAAAAGTCCTTCAAGGGATTCAGATGCATACTAAGGTTTGAAAATCACTGGTTTAAAGTCAAAGGGTGGGTCATAGATAAGAAAAAAGGCCTCCTACCACATATCCAGAAAAATGCTTATTAATATATAAACACATACATCCCTGCTTCTGCTTGATATGTGGTTTACCCAGTATGGGAATTTCAATGTGTAATCCTTCAAAGTGCTACATTTAAATTGATTGATAGAGATATATATGACATAGATATATATGACATATATGCTATAGATGCTAGAGATCACATATATAATAAATAGATAATATCTATGATATAGATTGGTATTCAAGAGTCCTACATTTCATAATGGCAAAAGACAGGTTTATGATTATCATCTTTAGTCATCTCTCTCTCTTCTATTCCCTTGGTTCCAAATTATCCTGTCTTCATAGTATTTCCCCATCTTTGCTTTATACACTTATTTCCCCTTTACACTTTTTCTTAGACTGGCTCATTTTTCATATTTTCAACTTTTCAAACTTACCCATAAACCCATTGCTGTCAAGTCAATTCTGATTCATAACAACCCTCTACTCAAAATAAAAGTAGCTAGTCATGTAAAAGTTGAATTCCAAATTAAAGGATAGGAGAGTACAAAAATACACACAAATACCTATAAAACTTTACTTCTTGACTATTTGGACCACAGAAAGGTAGAGTTTAACTGCTGTCTTCTGTCTTTATAATGTGTTAAAGATAGTATTTATTGCAGGATAATTTAAAAACAATTGCTAAAACAGGTAATGTTTGGAAGTGTCATTTTTTATTTTAGAAAATATAGTCTCAGAAATCACATTCAACTCATTGGCTTTAGTGTTGGCTGGCATGCTATATATTCTTCCTTTGGGCCCAGATAGATTTTCTCTTTTTAAACTGCTAATACACATCCAGTAGAGAAATGAAAAGAAGTGAGACGTCCCTTTGTTAAATGTTCACCGCAATATCCTTATTGCTTTAAAACTAAGGCTTGTTCTTTCAGGAGAAACCTATTTCAGAAATAATTATCTTTGTATTGGAGTCAAACAAACAATCCATTGTAAAACTGAAATCTCATTGGAAGCTCAAGCTCATAGCACCAAATAAATATATTTGCATTTTCTGGTCCTTGGTGAGTGATACAATTTTAATATTCCATCGCGCTTTAAAACATGCATATTATACAGAGGGTTATTTGTGGCACAATTTCTTTTTAGTTTATAGTGGAATGTATTTTAAATTCTTAGAGAAAATAATATCAGGAGGGAAAAGAGGGTAGTTATATTTTTAAATATGATTTTATGAACTTGTTTGCATAAATTTACATTTTTTTCTTAGTGAATTGAGCACAAAATTTTACTTAAAATTTTAAAGAAACAGCATGATCAATTTGGAATTTATATCTGAAACTCTAGTGAAGTAACCTACTTTTCCATAATTTTTTTTTTTGGCTCTCTAGGCTGAGAAGGCAACATCTACTGACAGTCAGTATATTGTTTGTTAGTTTCAGACGAGGTACACAGTGAGTGAGTGCAGTCAGTCCAGTAACCCAGCAGCCTTAGCATACAAGGACGAGTTTGTGAAGACTCACACTCAATCTCTAATAACCTGTGGCAGGTTAGCAGACTTCTCAGCTCCTGCTACATTTGTTATACAGAAATTATAGACTGGTTGAATTGATATCACTGAGAAACATGCTTCTAGGTAAGTAGCATAACTTATAAACAGCAGATCAGTTGTAGAATGACAGGAAATATACATGTAGGTATTTGGCTTTGCCTGTAATTTTCCAGAATGGTAGAGATCTCATGTGTAGTGCTACGATCAGTGTTATTTGTCTTACTAGATTTTTAGGTGCTGAGGTTTGGCAATTTAGAATGATCTTAAATGTGTGTGTAGCTTAAAGAAGCAGCCTTTGAAAAGATAAGCCTAACATTCTGGGGTTTAATCAGTAGTTGTTATGGATTCTAGAGCCTTCATGATCTAAATGTTAATATGACTTTTTGTTTAAAAATGCATTGGACTTCTATATGTTGTTAAAATGTTGTGATACGTCTTCTATAATGGCCTGGATCTGCATGATTATCTTATTAATATTTAAAATGAATGCAAATACTAGATTGTCGGCTTTAAAATTAGTTTCAAGTAGTGGATCATTGAAAAGGTGAAGTGTTAATATGTTGCATCATTTTTAGTAATATTCACAATGATACTTTATACATTGTAAGATATTTTTAAATATAATGTTTGCATGCATTTGTCTTAATAGAAATCTGGGAAAATCTTTCAAATAAGATAGGAAGCTTTCTCATTTTATAAAAGAGCATAATTATGTTAAGGATTTCATTGGAAATTGCATAAACCTTTTAAAAACATTTTATTGATAAAATGCATCATTTACTGTCAAGTTAATATTATGAAACACTAACTGATCTGTAGAAGAATTTAAGCTTATGGATTCAGAATTTTGTGGCTTGGATTATTTATTTGAAAAAAAAAAGTTTCCTACTAGAATATGTCAGTAAGTGTACAATGAATTGAGGAATTTTCTAGTTAATAAAGGCCAAATTTTCTGAAATCTCCAGAAAGCAGGTGAAAACATCTTTTATTGCAATGGTTTGTATTTTTATCAGTTGGGCACATGACTTCACATGTGAGAATAATTTCAGTCTTCTATTGTGGAGTTACTCACAATACCACTATTTAGGGATATTTGATAACCCATTTGGGACATAGCAAACATAACTACTTTAGTAGTTTAAAGATAACATTACTTTGTTTGACCTAAATATTAAGACAGTTTGCACAGAGAAAGCCTATAATTGATGATGCTTTTTATTTTTGTTTTGTTTTGGGGGGGGGGGAGTCTTTTTCTACTGTGATTTCTAGCTGAATAACCTACTTGATAGCAGTATACTATACTGAAGAGAAGTACTGTCTAACCTGTTGTCATCAAGTCGATTCTGACTCATGGTGACCCCATGTGTTACAGAGTAGAACTGCTCCATAGGGTTTTCTTGGCTATAATCTTAACAGATGCAAATCATCACTCCTTTCTTCCAAGGTACTGCTGGGTGGTTTGAACTGCCAACCTTTAGGTTAGCAGTCAAGAGTAGGACATTTAAGCCACCTAGGGATCTTAAAGTACTGTCTAGGAGTTAGGAAACGCAAATTTTGGTCCTGGTTCTGCAACACTTCTCCTGTGACCTTGGGCAACTCACTTTACCTCCAAGGGCTTCGATAACCTCCTCTATAAAATGATTTCTTAAAGTTTTACTCTGTTTTTGCTATTCCAGTCCTATCCCCTTAGTTTTCATTATCCTGTCACATTGAAGACACTATATACATGTATAAAATACACTGGAAATTTTAAACAAGGGTCATCCTTTCACATGTGAATCCTCTTCTCATTGTCTGGCTCCAGGCAGATCATAAAGTTCAAGGAGAAAGGTAGGGAGAGAGCAATGTAAGTGATTTGGGAGAATGGTCCCAGCCTTTGGTAAGTGCACCTGTGACTCTGAAGCAATCACCATCTTGTTTATCATTTATTAAGGTCCTAATACACATGCGTATGTTTCACAGCCCTTAAAGTCAGAAAATTCTGGCCAGTACTCACATACAACGTAGATAGATAAATAGACAGGCAGACTGATGGTGTCAGAATAGACAGAAAGAACAAAGTGGTCCTGCAGTTGAGATCATCTATATAGTAATTTCTCACATGTAAAATCTTAATATGTTTACTCATGACATCTCTATTTGCCCAAGATTTCTCCATTTGATTGAAAATTAAAAGTTTGCAGATGGAGTTTTTCTACCATTTCACTGAGATAATTTCCACTGTGGCTGAGGTGACAGAGCATGATCTTCAGATGACAGGAGTTTGAATCCTACCTCCTCCACTTCTCAGTGGCTTCTGGAAAATTTCCTGTCCTTTCTGAATTCATAAATGAGGATATGAATATTTACAGGATTGCTGTAAGGCCAGGTAATATAAAGTGTCAAATGTGGTACTTTGGCCTTTAAATAGGGGACCAAGAAATGGTAGACAATTTTTATTGTTCTTATTAAATTATCAACTGTTTATTTCTATTTTGAGTCATCATATTTTCTAGGATTTCTAAAACTGTATGTGTTTTATGAAGTTATTTACTTCAGTGTTCCAATAAGATGAGTGAATTATTTTCCAGTGTGAATTTAGAGTCAACCAGAGCTAACTCTAAATTATAGTTGTGAGCTATAATTATTTCAATGGTTAAGACCATTTTTGACTTCTGGGAGGAAAAAAAAAGGTTACATTTTACAGTGCATATGAAAGAAGTATTTGTGAATTCATCTCTGTCTTCTGTTCATACCTGGGTTAAAATGAGCCATGGTGTTGAACAGTTTCTTGGGAACATTACATAAATTTACTTGTTCTTGGCCACATAGCAGTTAGGAATATGCAAACAGGGCTGAAAGGAACCAAACAGCAAATTCTCCACAGGACGGAAACCTAGTATTTACCCAATAATCAATCGGGTGATGGTCACTAAGGTGGCTTATGACTAAGTTTTCTTGTTCATAGTGAATGAGAGCTAGCATCTTTTCTTAAAGAACTTCATGTTAATGTATTCAGTGGGACTAGACTAAAGCACAGTTTTGACACAGGCATTTGGACATCAGAGGCTCTCTGTTCTTCCCACTCCAGTATGGAATGCCCTCACAGTCTCCTTTCCACTATCAAACTGGCTTTCTACTCTTATTTATTCTAAAGTATAAATGTCTGATAGTGGTCTATCAATATTTTCTATGTATTTTCATTTTAACACATTGAAAAAATATAAGCTAAAAATCTAAAGCCCTAATTCATGCAGTTTTAAGCAACTGCCTGTGGGTTGGAAGGTTTTGGAGAAACAAAGGGTTGTATCCTCTAGATCATGTATTGTCAGTGTCCAGAAGTGGGCACAAATTCATTCATGGAGGGGGGCAAAAATCGTACCCTTTTTATGTATAAAGCATAGATATGCATATAGTACAGAAGCAGACATATGGTATATCCGTGATATTAAAATTTCATGGGGGATAGATTAAGAAAAATATGTTGGAAAAGTCCCCTTCCAAACCCAAATCAAACCTACTGCCATCAAGTCAGTTCTGACTCATAGTGACCCTATAAAACAGAGTAAAACAGCCCTATAGGGTTTCCAAGGTTGTAATCTTTATGGAAGCAAACTTGTGGAGCAGCTGGTGGTTAGCAGCTTTTGGTTAGCAGCTGAGTGCTTTAACTTAAACATTATGCCACCAGGGGTCCTTAACGGTCCCTTGAGCGGGGGGGGGGGGGGGATGGGGGGTGGGAGGGGGAGTGGGGGATGGGCAGGCAATAATGAAAAAAACAACAGTTGAGAAACACTGTTCTAGATGAGGTTGTCAAAGGACTCTCTAAGCCTGAATAGTAAGAATTTTATGTATTGTTTCTAAATGTTTTCAGTATGAAATAACTTATTCCTGATTTAGCACATATTTGAAACAAATATTTGTGTTCTAGTAGTCAAATATGGACATTGTTGTTAATTACTGTCTTTAGAAAGTATTGTAGAAAAATGATTTAAATTTGGAAGGCAAAAGTATTATTGCCCATGAAGGACATAAACCTCCCCCAAAAAACCAAACCCGTTGCTGTCAAGTCAATTCCAATACACAGTGACACTATAGGACAGAGGAGAACCGCCCCATAGGGTTTCCAAGGAGCAGCTGGTGGATTAGAACTGCTGACCTTTTGGTTAGCAGCCAAGCTGCCTCTAGGGCTCCATGAAGGACATAACCAAAAAAAAACCAAACTGATTGCTGTCTAGTTGATTCCAATTCATAGCGACACAGTCCACTCTAAAGTAAGTATTAATCCTTTCCACTAAAAAAAAAAAAAAAAAAAGGAGTCTTCTAGTATTCCTAGTAAACCAGTGACCACACCTGTTGACATAAATCAAAAATCGTAATATTTAAATTAAACCTTTTGTTTAATAGAAGTCTGTTAATAACAGGTAACCATGGAGTAGTGTTCTCCATGCCAGAGTGTGACTTTGTAATTCTTGGCTCTGACAGTAGAAAAAATAGGAGTTTGAGAAGCAGAGTAAAGAGAATGCCATGTGTAGTCAACTTGTTTTTCCAGCTGAAGTAGCCCATAAGTAATGGAATTCAGAAAGCATTGATGAAGCAATTATTTAAGGACCTTCCTAGCTTTCCAGGGATGCAATTATTTAAAGCTCTTCCTAGCTTTCCAGGAAGCCGGGAGAACAGAGTTTCACAGCGCAGACAAACATCACATTTCAAAAGCATATGAGAAACCAAAGAGCCTCATTTGGAATAAAATATATTGGCTCAGATTCTGTCTCTGTATGCTTTAAAAGTCATACCCTAGAACACTTTGGAAAAATTTTTTTACTTTAAAAAGCCATTAGGCTGATAAGTTGGGTAATTTAAGAATACCTATATGCTAAATGACAACCTGGAAGTTCTGTTCTCTAATCCATGTAAAATTTTCTTATTTAGACAATGCCATTCCACTGGAAGAATCTGAGAGTTTTCAAAACAGTGAGAAGCATATGTTTAAGCAAAAATGATAAGATTTGAAAGATGACTGTACCCTTTGAGGCCTGACCAGTGAAAAAATTTCCTCAACCTAAAAATCTAAAAATGCCATCCCAGGTGGTGAGAATAATCTTCACATACTTGAACTTGGAACCACAGCAATGTGAGGGATTACATGATTTTGTTCATCCCTATTTATTATTTAACAGTAATGAATGGAAGTTTTCCTTCAGTTCATCACATTGCTTTCTGCTTCCTTTAATGTTATATACAGTTTGGCTTTATTTATTTATTTTAACTTGCACTTGGGAACCTTAACACAAACATTATTTCAGTTAAGAAATCTGATGTCCAGACAGTAAAGTGACTTAACCAAAATGATCTATCTAGGAAAGTTGGAATTACAACCCTATCCAGTACTTCTTCCTATCTATTCATTGTGCTTCCTGCCCTTCTAGGTAGGGTGAGCAAGAGACCTGGCTCCAGGGTTGGTTTGATAATTGATTTGTTCCAACTATATTGGTTCTAAGTCTCAAATGATGTAGAAGGAGCTGTCTGTATCCTATGCTATATCAGTCAGAAAACCCTGACTGTACACTGGAGGAATAATCAACTGAGATTTTCAAAGAGAATTTAATTACAGAGATGTGGGCAAGGTTGAGGGTGTCAACAACCCAAGAGGTTGGGGTGCCTGTTGACTAGCCATCAGCTGTCCCACCTCTGATGGGGAAAGTGAGATAATGGAGGTGCCTAACTCTGGTGAGAGCTGAAACTGGAAGAGTGACTGCTCAATAGGAGCTGTTGTCATAGAAAAATGCCACTGCCGGAATACAGGCAGGGAGGGAAATAGAAGGAAATGCTCCAACTTCTCTCTTCTTCTGTCCTACTTTCTCCTGTTGGTGCCTTCCATTGATTGAACCCAACCTAAAGCCACAAGTACTGCTGTCCATAGAGGTAGAGCACCAACTCCCCACCTATCTTAGTCATCTAGTGCTGCTATAACAGAAATACCACAAGTAGATGGCTTTAACAAAGGGAAATTTATCTTCTCACATTCTGGTAGGCTAGAAATCCAAATTCAGGGTATCAGCTCCAGGGGAAGGCTTTCTCTCTCTGTCAGCTCTGGAGGAAGATCTTTCTCATCAGTCTTCCCCTGGACTAGGAGCTTCTCTGTGCAGGGACCTCTGGTCCAAAGGACATGCTGTGCTCCGGGTGTTTCTTTCTTAGTGGCATGAGGTCCCCACTCTCTGCTTGCTTCCCTAGCCTTTTATCTCTTGTAAGATAAAAGATAGTGCAGGCCACACTCCAGGGAAATTCCCTTTACATTGGATCAGGGATATGACCTTAGTAAGGGTGTTACAATCCCATCCTATCCTCTTTAACATAAAATTACAATCACAAAATGGAGGGAAGCCACACAATACTGGGAATCATGGCCTAACCAAGTTGACACATATTTTGGGGGGACACAGTTCAGTCCATGACACTACCTCCCACACAGAAGTGGCAAAGAGAGAAAGGATCAGGGAGCAAATAGAGAACAACCAGCACACATGCTCTCCTAAACTCATCCCAGAACTCATCCGCAATTTAAATTTTAACAATAACAAATGGGAGTGGGGTGTTCCTTTAGTGCATCACATTGCTTTCTGCTTTCTTTAATGCTCAAGACATAGTTTGGCTTTTTTTTTTAAACTTCAACTCGGGATCCCTAACACAAACACTAATCATCCTACACAGTAGCAGTGCCCATGTCTAGTGAGGAATTGAGTGCTCTTTGCTCCTAAAAGAAATGGTACCAACTTTTTGTACTTTTGTTCTTCTGACCAGGTTTTTTATGGTATTCTGGTGTTCCAGGGTATCAGCTGTCATGTGTCACAGCTGCGTATGGGCCTGTCCATAGCAACTCTAGCTCCTAGTTTTGAATTCAACTATTTTCAGTCTTTTATGAGTTTAGAAAAGAGATAAATATTAATTTATTCAGTCAACAATTTTTTTTTTTAGCATCATTATGTGCCAGCCCTGAGGATATCAAAGTGAGCAAAGCAGAAAAGGTTCCTTCCCTTACGGAATTTATCTCTCAACTGTTTCTAAATTAGGGCTTTGAGACCTCAAGGAATCTTTTAATCTTCTGATTTGTTTTGTAGGGGGTGGAAGAGGGCACATTTTCTGGTGCTTGTTAAGTTCTGAATGGATGAGGTTACCAAGTAAATAGATGAGGTATTTGCCATATCCTATTTCATATCATTATTGTTCATTCAAAAAATAATTTCTGAGCATCTTCTATGGGTTAGTATGCAGAGATTGAGATATTAATAATATATCTCAGTGTTCAGAGCACTGCTGGTCTAGTTGGGAAAGATATATACAGGGAACTACAATGGTGTGTGTCAAGTGCTATGGGACTAGCCAGTGATTCTGTTGTTTTGGATGAGGGTGACTGTGAGAGTTGCGGTAAAAACCATAACATCCAGTTTCCTGTCTGCCCAGGTGAGCAATTTAAAGCCTCACTGTTTGTAATGTGTGCTTTTCTTTAATAGGAGTCCCGTAAGTACGCCCTAGTGAAAGCGGGGCTTCCCAGAATCCACTGGCATAAATTAACTCCTTGAAATACATTTGAAACAGTTCCAAGCACAGTGTTAACACTGTTTAGGGGTGAACCACTCGGCTGTGAATTGGGGAGCTCAGAAGAAACTATGGATTTAGAGATCATTGTACTTGTACTTTATCCCAGTACTAGCGTTCTATACTCTAGAAAGATACTCAGTGAAGCTATGAAATTTGAAACCACATAACCATGAAAAAGTTGTTCTAATGGCAGTTGGCATTATTTATGTATCTTAACAGCTGTAACCACAAACTCTTTTTGGCCACTTAGGACATCATAGCCCTTATCATGTTGCCAAATATACACCTTAAAATGCTTTTCTAGTCCAGAGTTAGGAGCCCTGGTGGCACAGTGGTTAAGCGCTCAGCCACTAACTAAAAGGTCAGTGGTTTGAACCCACCAACAGCTCTGCAGGGGAAAGATGTGGCACCTTGGAAAGCTGTGGAGCAGTTCTGTCCTACAGGGTCTCTATGAGTCGGAACTGACTCGACAGCAGTGGGTTTGGTTTTCTGGTTAGTCCAGAGTTATCTGATTCTCTAATATACTGAAGAGGAAATTAAACAGTCCTGTTTTTTTTTAATCTAATTGAGACTAAAAATTTTCCCTGGCAGTACAATTTAGACATGCCCAAGAGGTTCATTCTTTCTAAATTATAGAAACATTCCTATGGAATGTATTTTTTATCTCTTCCTGCCTCTCTTTCACTTATTTTTTTAGGGGGTTGAGGTGTCCCTGATAAAGACAAGGGAAACTAATACTAGTTAATTTCCATTAGGAGGATAGTCTTTAGGTACACCATAACATTTATAGTGACTGGATTCACACCTTAGCTCCTACCCTGTTAACACCAGCCCATGCACGTGGTACCATGCCAATGGTTTAGCACTCAAAGACCTAGGAGACCTCTACAAAGCAATTTTCAGATTCTCTTTTATCGTACTATAAATCCATATTTGGAGGTTCTCATTAGAAAATTTAGCATCAGTGACAGTTATTTTAGAGTTTTGTTTTTGTGTTTATTTTTGTTTTGATGATGAAAGAGTTTTAGCAATTCATGTGCTATGTAATACAGTGTGTCCACAAAGCTGGGAGACAATGTAAGGTTATTTTTAAACCGTATGTTAGTGATACTTTAAAATAGTATGCTAGGCATGCTTTTCTTCAGCCTCCAGAGACCTTTTAAGATTTAAAAAAAAAAAAAAAACAAAACCTGTTGCCATTGAGTCAGTTCCAACTCATAGTGACCCTGTAGGACAGCAGAACTGCCTTATAGGGTTTCTAAGGCTGTAAACCTTTAAGAAAGCAGACTGCCACATCTTTCTCCTGTGGAGTGGCTGGTGGGTTTGAACCTCTGATCTTTGCAGCCGAGCATTTAACCACTGTTCCACCAGCGCTCCTTTGTATCTAAATGTAAAGCAATGGGGCCAGTTACTAATATGCAAAAGGACAGCAAATGCCTTTTTTCCCCCTGTGTTTCCAGATGTTTTGAAAACTCAGTATATTTATTAACTTTTTACATATTTACCATCGTACCCATTGCTCTACATTTAGAGGTTTTTTGCCTAAAAACATATTGAATATAGTGTTCAAAAATGTAATTTCATATTATTTAACAGTACTTTTATTCTATGTTAGTTACCTAATTTTTCAGACAGCCTATATAAATTGACTCCTTATGCCAGATTTTCATCAAATGGTAAAAAATATTGCAGGAAAACCTCTACTCTAAATACCTTAGAGTTAGAATTATCTAAACGATTCTATGTCTTTTTCCTATATTATACAGTTAAATCAATATATGTCTTTGTATTTTTATCTTTGAGTAATGCCTGTGGCAAAGGGGACTCAATAGACATTGTTTCCAAATGTTTGTCATTGTTGCTGAAGATAGCTATTTTGCCTTAATCAGTTCTTACATTGTATCAGGGTATGAGTGTATCAATTGTCTACTGGATTTAATACCTCCTAGCTGTCTAGTAAGACAGGAAAAGGTTCAGCTATCAGTCAGCCAAGTCTTGTGCTGTGACACTTCAATGCAAAGAGAATTCATAATGTTATATAGACAAACACAAAAGGCTTTTGTGTCTCGGTTTCTCACCTCCCTACCTTACTGATTTGCTTTTTTTCTACTTCTGATAAAGGCAGTGAAATCCACCTGTGTGGAATAAATGTGAGTTACTGATATAAACAAATGACTGGAAAAGTCACAGTGCCACTCGCAGAATGACAGCTTGTTACAGGATTCTTCTTTCAACAATAAAGCCCACAGTCTTTGCACCAAGCTTAAGCGTGAAAGATACCATGTTATCCTTCAGCATTTAGCAATATCTATTACTTGGGCTTTCATTTGTCTTCAGGCACCCCTTATCTTGAATAATGTATGTCACCTTCTATCATATATGCCTAGTCTTTCTGATTACCCTTGGATATATAGACCTTATTTATTAAGCAAACATTCTCCCTAGACCAGTGTCCTAAACTTGGAGCTTTGGTATAATGGAGCTAAATGTGAATCAGAATTTATTTCCTTTTCTAATACTTCAAACATGCTCCCCCTTTCAAAATATATACACACAATCTTTCCAGGTGAAATCTCTTACTTGTTTAGGTTTCTAGAGTTCTCATAGAGAGAAGTTTCTTTGGCTTGAGAGTAGTCATGTTTTACATACATCACAACAAACAGAGATCTTCTGTGCCTGGAGAGGAAAAACCGTATTGAGATCATATAGTTGTGAAAGGGCTATATATATGACTTATGGGCACATTCATTTACTCAGCAATACGTAAGGACTGCCTACTATGTGCTAGACTTTGTGCTGGCACTGTTTCTCCAGTGGTGATATTTCTTTTCTCTTAGCCTAGCAAGATGGAAAGCAAGAAAAGGAAGGATACTAGTATTGGGAAATGCAGATAGATATTATGATTAGAATTAAGATTATTTAAAATTTATTTTGTTCTGATTTTATTTTATTAGCTAAATATTTTAAAAAATTACAGTAAAACACAACACAGTAAAACTTAAGGATATAGAAAGTTATGTAATGAAAAGTAAAAATCTTTTTCTCTCTCCAAAACTTCTAATCCTCGTTTCCCAAAATAAACATTGGTAATAGATTTTGGTTTGTTTCAGAGTAAAACAAAACAAAGCAAAATACACAGACACAAAAATCTCTCCAGATATATATGTGAAATAAGTGAAGAACATATATACTGTATTTTTACGCAAATAACATGTGCCTTCTATATTTGTTTGCCAACTGCGTCCTCTCCCTGCAAGGTATTTTTGTAAGTACTGCTTTGCCAATTTTTTTTTACATGTTGCTATAAAAAACGTGTGTGTGTGCATATTCAAATGCACACAAATGGTATCATACTATATATTCTACGTCTTTATATTTTCACTTGGTAACATATCTGATATATCTTGTGGCTTTTTTAATAGAAAGACTTAAATATTTGTCTCATTTTTTTAAAGACAATCTCAGTCTCAAATTTCAGAAAATTTACAATACAGTACAGAAACTTTTTTTTCCCTCAGTAATTTGAGAATAAGTTGTCAGTCTGTAGCTCTATTGCCCTGGAACATCCTAGAGTGCATTTTCTACCAACAAGATAATCTCCTACACAACCACAGTGCAACCGTGAAAACTGGGAAATTAACACAGATGCATTTCTACATCTAGTCTTCAAACCCCATTCAAGTTTTGGCAGTTGTCCTAATAATGTACTTTACAGTTAAAGACTTCATTTCAAAATCACTCATTGCATTTAGTTGTCATATCTATTTGGTCTCCCTTAGTCTTGACTAGTTTTCAGTGTTTGGTTTTTTGTTTGTTTTGTTTTTGTTTCCATGATCTTGACTCTTTTGAAGATTACATGCCAATTTAGGTTTTCTAGTGTCTCCTCTTGATTAAAACTTTAGGTTATGGTTATAAGTCTTTGGCAGAAATACTGTGGAACTGGTGCTGTGATCCTCTCGTGTCCTACCAGGTCTCACATTATTTTAATTTCTCTCATTACTATTGATGTTGACTTTGATCTCTTGATAAAGTTGGTGTTTGCCAGGCTTCTCCACCATAAAGCTATGCTTTTCCTCTTTATATAGTAAGTATTTTGTGGAGAGATACTTTGAAACTATATAAATATCTAATTCCTCATTAAACTTTCCATTTATTCATTTATTTCTATCCACATGGATCATAGTTTCCTATTTTTACTCATGAGTTATAATTAATTACTATGATTGTTTATCTTAATTCTCAAATTGTCCTAAATTAGGCCAAGGGGAGCTTCTTTAAGCACACCCCTGTGTCCTTTTGACTCAGGATCCTTGCCATTCTTTGGTCACTTCCTTGCTATCTGGCACAGTAAGATAATGCAGGCACACCTTCTACTTTCCTTACCCTAGCCCTGGTTTCACCCTTTTCTTCAATGAGTCTTGGTCTTTTTAGTGGAGAATGGTATTTAGAAACCAGGATCTTAATGCTCATTGCATTTGGTGTATTACAGCCATCAAGTCCTCCTAGTAGACAGTGCTCTCTCTCTATATATAGAAAACCATGGGTTCTTACTGATACCCCCAACATCACAGAGTTACCCTTATTTTCTCTCTTTCCTCATTTGTGACTCAGTTCTCTAACAGTAAGACACTGGCTACCATTGTCCTTAATATATTTACTTATTGATCAATTTCCCTGTATGGAACCAATCTCCCACTGTCACTACCACCTTTCCCCCATGCAGATGCCTTCCTCACCCCGTATGTGCTCTGACACAGTATATAGGGCTACTGCCTCTCATGTGGAAGCCCTCCTCACCCCACTCATGCTCTAATACCCCATTATAGGCTGCTGTTCACATCTAAGTTCCTTCAACACTTAAGCACTTCATGCTGGACTACCCCCATGTGTGGACACCTTCATTACGTTGCTGGGACTCTGACTCTCCATGTGAAGCTGCCTCTCTCCCAACCCTCACTTTGATCTCTCACCCTGCTCAGGCTCCAGTACTTTGTGCCAGGCTGCCCCCATGTGTGAACACCTTCCTTATCACCAAGTCTATGATCCCCCCATACTGGGGAATCCGCCATCACAGACACTTTGTTCACCCTGTTCTATTCTGACTCCTTGTTCTGAGTCACCAAGTCTCCCCCATGCCACACCAAATACACACTATGCCTTGCTCTTCCCCATCTAATGGCTTTAGGAAGGAATTATTCAAGAAGATGAAAGAGAGAGTAAATTTTTTTTTTTTTAATTATTATCTGGTTCTGGGCAATATGGTGCTATAAGCAGAAGGACCACACTGTCCCTTCACAACAAAGATCCAAAAAACTAAGCCAAATGGAGAAAATGGCAATCCTGAAACACTAAGCATCAAATGAAGAAATGAAGAATTCAGCCAAGCACCGAATGGAATAAGAAACTGACAGAGAACAGAGAGCAAGGAGAGATACATAGGTCCCATATCAGCTAACGCAGCACAGATCCACTGTCTTGGACTCCTATCAGAGATCAGCGAACAGCGGGTGGGAGAAAGCAGCTTCACAGAGCTTCCAGTAGGAGACCGAACAACCGATAATCAGCAATATACACTTTCCCACCCCCCAACCCTTCTTCACCCCTACTCGGCCTCCTCTGCTTCCTGTGATCACAGTCTCTTGGCCAGGAAGCACCTGCTTCGCCCCAGTGTTGCTTCGATTCCACCTGCCTGCATTGGCCGGCTCCCTAAGTGCCATTTGTTGGCTGCTGGTGTTGCTTTTTTCTACTTCTTTAGATTTCTTCCTTACCTCTCACCACCTCCCCCTTCTTTTTCTCAAATACCTGGCTCCAAGCACCATCTTTGCTTCCTCCTGAAAGGCTGTGAAATGCCACTTGAATGTGAAACTACTTCCTGGCCCATGCTGCCACACTGGTGGGATCCTGGGGCTTTTTTTGTTTGTTTTTTTGCAATTGTTTGTTTGTTTTCTTTTTTGTTTCTCGAATTGGGAGCCCGTTCTAGTTGGGCAGTACTGAGTGACTTGGGACCTACCCCCTCGGTTTGCACAGATGCGCAGAGGGATCCCTGAGAGCATTTCTTTTTTTTTTTTCTGTTTTTTTGGGAGGGTTTTTTCTTGTCCTTTTTTAAATTTTTTAATTTGTTTTGTTTCCTTTTCACTCTTTTTCCCTTTTTGTCTTTCTTCATTACTCAGTTTCTCGTCTCTCTATGCTCTCCTTCTCTTCCGTCCCCTGAATACCTGGCACTGAGTGACACTTCTACCCCTCCTAGCCAAGCTGTACTTCATGACCTGGCAACAACCTCCCCAGACCTCACAGCCACACCAGTGGACTCCCTGGGAGCTTTTCTTTTCTTTTTTCTTTCTAATTTTTATTTATTAATTTTTTCTTTTCTTTTTTTCTCTTATCCTTTTTGTTTTTCTCCATTTCATAGTCTCTCATCTCTCCACTTCAACAGCGAGCTCCCCTAGCACTCTTTTTTGTTAGTCTGTTTTTGGCTCCTCTTCCTCTCTCTTCTCTCTCGTCACTCCCATACCCATCTTAGCTCCACATATCACAATCTCCTTCCTCCATCCTGCCTACCTGCACCGTGTGCTGAACATCACACCACCAAGCAGTCCAGGCATGGCCTACCGGAACCTGCCCTGCACTGATTACCGGCCCGCCCTGGTAGCTGTAGTAAGTGCCACAAACAACCCATCCCTGCAACTCCTCTTCAGCTAGACCTGCCCTGCTGTACCATCTGTGAGCAGCTGACCCTGATAATTGGAGAAGGAGGCAAAAAGTACTGTGCCCACAGATGAGCAAACAACAAAGAACACACACCCTGCCTGCTCAGACATAGCCAAATAAAACAAAAAAGTAGGATCAAACAAATCCACAATCAATAAACAAGGAAAATAACTACCAAATGCCCCGAAGACAGCAGACAATATCAAAACATTTACAAAAACAGGACAGGATGGTTCCAGTAGACGTCCAAAATAAAACACCAAATGACTTTCCAGTAGAAGAAAAGGCACTAGAACTACCTGATAGGGAATTGAAATCTCTCATATCTAGAGCTATTCAAGAGTTGAAGCAAAATGCAGACAAAAATGAGGATAAAATAGACAAATTCATGGAAAAGGCAGACAAATTCATGGAAAATACAGACCAAAAAAATGGAAGAATTCAGGAAAATAATGCAGGAACAAAATACCAAAATAAATTCACAACTAGAAATCATACAAAAACAACAGTTAGAAATTCAAAAGATAAAAAGATTTCAGAAATGGGGAGGTTCTAGCAAGATGGCGCTATAGGCAGAAGCACCACACCGTTCCTCCACAGCAACGATCCAAAAAACTAAGCCAAATAGAGAATGCAACATACTGAAACCCTAGAACATCAAATGAAGAGATAAAGAACTCAACCAACCACCAAATGAAGTGAGAATACTGAAACAGAATGGAGAGCGAGAAGAGATTCATGCAGAGGTCCCCTACCAGCTAACGCAGCATGGATACACCATCTTGGACTCCTATCGGAGACCAGCAAACAGGTACGAGAAAGCAGCCTCACGGAGTGTCCAGTGGGAGACAAAACAGCCGCTTAGCTCCACACATAACCATCTCCCTGCTGCATCCTGCCAACCTGAACCATGCGCTTGACATCACACCACCAAGCAGTGCAGGCATGGCCTACTGGAACCTGCCCAGCACTGATTACCGACCCGCCCTGGTGGCTGTAGTGAGTGCCACAAACCCGTCCCAGTGGCTCCTCTTCAGCTAGACCTGCCCTGCTGTACCACATCTCAGTGACTGAACCTGCCAGTTGGAGAAGGGGGTGAAAAGTATTGAGCACACTGACGAGCAAACAACAAAGAGCATGCAGTCCGCCTGCTCAGACATACTCAAATTTTTTCTTTTTTTAAAAAAGGGACGAAACAAACAAATCTACAATCAATAATCGAGAGAAATATCTAATGAATGCCCCGAAAACAGCAAACAATATCAAAACATTTACAAAAACAGGACAGGATGGTTCCAGAAGGCGTCCAAATTAAAACACCACATGACTCTCCTGTGGAAGGCACTAGAAGTACCTGATAGGGAATTTAAATCTCTAACTCTGAATTTTCCAAGAACTGAGGCAAAAAGCTGACAAACATGAGAAAAAAATAGACAAATTCATGGAAAATACAGACAAAAAATTGGAAGAATTCAGGAAGATGATGCAGGAACAAAATGCCAAAAGAAATTCACAAACTACAAATTATACAAAAACAACAATTAGAAATCCAAAAGATAAACAACAAGATTTCAGAAATGGATGATGTCATAGAAGGGCTGAGAAGCAGATTTGAAACCGTGGAAGACAGGATCAGTGGAACTGAAGACAAACACGTAGATACAACTCTCTTTCAGGAAAACTCAGAAAAAAGAACAAAAATGAAGAGTCCCTGAGAGTTATGTGGAACACAATTAAAAGCAAAAATTTACAAGTGATTGGCATCCCAGAACAGGGGGAGAAAACAGAAAACACAGAGAGGATCATTGAGGAACTGCTGACAGAAAACTTCCTCAATATCATGAAAGATGAAAAGCTGGCCATCCAAGAAGCTCAACGAACCCCATATAGAAGAGACCCCAAAAGAAAATCACCAAGGCATATCATATTCACACTCACCAAAACCAAAGACAAACAAAGAATCCTGAGAGCAGCTCGTGAAAAACAAGAAGTCACATACAGAGGAGAAACAATAAGACTAAGCTCAGAGTATTCAGCAGAAACCATGCAGGCAAGAAGGCAGTGGGATGACATATATAAAATCTTGAAAGAAAAAAATTGTCAGCCAAGAATAATATATCCTGCAAAACTCTCATTCAAATTTGATGGTGAAATTAGGTCATTTCCAGATAAACAGAAACTAAGGGAATATGTAAAAGTCAAACCAAACTTACAAGAATTATTAAAGGGAGTTCTTCGATCTGAAGAAAAACAGCTACAGCCCTCAGGCAGGACCTAGGATGCAGGATCGTACGAGCCAGATACCAATCTAGGAAATGAACTCTCGAGGACTATCCAAAACCAAAAGAAATACAACAAGGAATCAGAGCAGTTAATCGATGGATGACAACAACATCGAAACAATGAAAGAGGGAATAAATGGCATAGGTATAGAACCTTCTAATGGAGAGGAAGGCAAGGAGATACCAAGTAAGGGTAGACTGCTTCAAACTTAGAAAGATAAAGGTAAAATTCATGGTAACCACAAAGAAAGTTAACAAACCAACTCATAAAAATAAAGACTAAAAACATAAAGTCTCAGCAAAAACCTACAAAAACAAACCAAATGAAAAAAAAATCCACAACCAAAAGTAACTCAGCACAAGAAAGTAAGAAGAACAAAGAAAACTTCAGCACCACAAAAAAAAAGCGCTACAAAATGACAGCAACAAACTCACATCTATCAATAATTACACTGAATGTAAATGGACTCAATGCACCCATAAAGAGACAGAGAGTCACAGAATGGATAAGAAAACAGGATCCATCAATATGCTGTCTACAAGAGACACACCTTAGAAACAAAGATGTGAATTTATTAAAAGTCAAAGGTTGGAAAAAAATGTATCAAGCTAACAACTACCAAAAAAGAGCAGGAGTGGCAATTCTAATCTCAGATAAAACAGACTTTAAAACGAAATCTACCATAAAAGACAAAGAAGGACACTATATAACGATTAAGGGGACAATCCGTCATGAAGACATAACCATAATAAACATCTATGCACCCAATGACAGGGCTCCAAAATACATAAAACAAACTCTGACAACACTGAAAAGAGAAATTGACAGTTCCACAATAATAGTAGGAGACTTCAACACACCACTCTCAGTAAAGGACAGAACAACTAAGAAGAAACTCAGCAAAGATACAGAAGACCTAAAGGACACAATCAGCCAACTGGACCTCATAGACATATATAGAACACTCCATCCAACCACTGCAAAGTACACATTCTTTTCCAATTCACAAGGAACGTTCTCCAGAATAGACCACATCTTAGGCCACAGAGCAATCCTCAACAAGATCCAAAACACTGAGATAATTCACAGTATCTTCTCTGACCACAGTGCCATCAAGGTAGAAATTAACACTAGAAAGAGCAAGGAAAAAAAATCAACTACATGAAAACTAAATAATACCCTGCTTACACATCAGTGGGTAATAGAAGAAATTAGAGATGGAATCAAAAAATTCCTAGAATCAAATGAGAATGAAAACACATCATACCAAAACCTTTGGGACACAGCAAAGGCAGTCTTCAGAGAACAATTTATAGCAATAGATGCACACATCAAAAAAGAAGAAAGAGACAAAATCAAAACATTAACTACAGAACTCAAATAGAAACAGAAGAGCAAAAAAAGCCCACAACCACCGGAAGAGAGGAAATAGTAAAGATCAGAGCAGAAATAAATGAAATAGAGAACAGAAAAACAATAGAAAGCATCAACAAAACCAAAACTTGGTTCTTTGAAAGAATCAACAAAATCAACAAATCACTGGCCAGACTGACAAAAGAAAAACAGGAGAGGACACAAATAACCCAAATAAGAAATGAAATAGGGGACATTACAATAGACCCAACTGAAATAAAAAGGATTATTACAAAATATTATGAAAAACTATACTCCAACAAATTTGAAAACCTAGAGGAAATGGATGAATTTCTAGAAACACACGGCCTACCCAAACTGCAACAAAGTGATGTTGAAAATCTCAACAGACCCATAACAAGAGAAGAGATTGAAAAGGTAGTAAAAAAAACTCCCAACCAAAAAAAGCCCTGGCCCAGATGGCTTCACTGGAGAATTCTACAAAACATTTACAGAAGAGCTTGTACCAGTTCTACTCAAGGTATTTCAGAGCATAGAAGAGGAAGCAACACTTCCAAATTCATTCTATGAAGCCAGCATAACCCTGATACCAAAAACAAGGCAAAGACATACCAAAAAAAGAAAATTACAGACCAATATCTCTCATGAATATAGATGCAAAAATTCTGAGCAAAATTCTAGCCAATAGAATTCAGCATCGTATCAAAAAAAATAATACACCACGACCAAGTAGGATTCATACCAGGTATGCAAGGATGGTTCAACATTAGAAAATCAACCAATGTAATCCACCACATAAATAAAAGGAAAGAAAAGAATCGCATGATCATCTCAATTGACGTAGAAAAGGCATTTGACAAAGTCCAACACACATTCTTGATAAAAACTCTCAGTAAAATAGGTATAGAAGGGAAATTTCTCAATATAATAAAGGGCATCTATGCAAAACAGCCAACATCATTCTTAATGGAGAGAGGCTGAAAACATTCCCCTTGAAAACAGGAACAAGACAAGGATGCCCTTTATCACCACTCCTGTTTAACATTGTGCTGGAAGTTCTAGCTAGAGCAATAAGGCAAGAGAAAGAAATAAAGGGCATCCACATTGGTAGTGAAGAAGTTAAACTGTCCCTGTTTGCAGATGATATGATACTATACATAGAAAACCCTAAAGACTCCATGAGAAATCTACTGGAACTAATAGAAAGATTCAGCAGGGTAGCAGGAAACAAGATAAACATTCAAAAATCAGGTGGATTCCTATACACCAGTAAGGAGAACGATGAAAAGGAAATCAATACCATTTTCAATAGCCCCTAAAAAGATAAAATACTTAGGAATAAATCTGACCAGGGATGTAAAAGACCTATACAAAGAAAACTATAAGACACTACTGCATGAAACCCAAGGGCATCTACATAAATGGAAAAACATACCATGCTCATGGATAGGCAGACTCAACATTGTAAAAATGTCAATTCTATCCAAAGCAATTTACAAATACAATGCAATCCCGATCCAAATACCAGCAACATTCTTCAAAGAGATGTAAAAACTAATCATTAACTTTATATGGAAAGGTAAGAAGCCCCGAGTAAGGAAAGCACTACTGAAGAAGAAGAATAAAGTAGGATGACTCACACTACCTGACTTCAGAACCTACTATACAGATACAGTAGTCAAAACAGCCTGGTACTGGTACAACGACAGATACATTGACCAATGGAACAAAATTGAGAACCCAGATGTAAATCCATCCACCTACAGTCACCTGATCTTCAACAAGGGCCCAAAGTCCATCAAATGGGGAAAAGACAGTCTTTTTAACAAATGGTGCTGGCAAAACTGGATATCCATCTGCAACAAAATGAAACAGGACCCATACCTCACACCGTATACAAAAACTACTTCATAATGGATCAAAGACCTGAATATACAGCCTAAAACTATAAAGTTCATAGAAGAAAAAATAGGACCAACACTTCACGCCTTCATACATGGCATTAACAGGATACAAACCATAACCATCAACGCACAAAACCCAACAGATAAGCTAGATAACTGGGATCTTCTAAAAATCAAACACCTATGCTCCTCAAAAGACTTCACCAAAAGAGTCAAAAGAGAACCTACAGACTGGGAAAAAATTTTTGGACAGTACGAGTCAGACAAAGGTCTAATCTCCATAATCTACAAGAAAATCCAACACCTCTACAACAAAAAGACAAATAATCCTATTAAAAAATGGGGAAAGGAAATGAACAGACACTTCACCAAAGAAGACATTCAGATGGCCAACAGACACATGAGGAAATGCTCGCGATCACTAGCCATTAGAGAAATGCAAATTAAAACCACAATGAGATACCATCGCACCCCGGCATTACTGGCACAAATCAAAAACACTGGAAATAACAAATGTTGGAGGGGCTGCAGGGAGATGGGAACCCTTATGCACTGTTGGTGGGAATGCATAATGATACAACCATTTTGGAAAATGATATGGCGCTTCCTCAGAAAGCTAGAAATAGACATACCGTTCGATCCAGCAATCCCACTCCTAGGAATATATCCTAGAGAAATAAGAGTCATCACTTGAATAGACATATGCACACCTATGTTCATGGCAACATTGTTCACAATAGCAAAATGATGGAAACAACGTAGGTGCCCATCAATAGATGAATGGATAAACAAACTATGGTACACACACACAATGGAGTACTATACAATGAGAAAGAACAACAATGAATCTGTGAACCATCTCGTAACATGGATGAAACTGGAGGACATTATGGTAAGTTAAAGAAGTCAATCACAAAAGGACAAATATTGTATGAGACCTCTGTTGTAAAACCCATGAAAAAGTTCACACACAAAATGTAACAATCTTTGTTGGTTACGAGGGGTGGGGGGGGGGGAATACTAAATAGGCAATAGGTAAGTGGTATCTTGGGTGAAGGGTGAGACAGTACACAATACAGGGGAAACTAGCACAACTTGTACAAGGAAAGGTCATGGAAGCCCCATAGACACATCCAAACTCCCTGAGGGACTGAATTGCTGGGAGGAGGGCTGTGGGGACCATGGTCTCAGGGAACATCTAGCTCAGTTGGCATGACACAGCTTATAAAGACAATGCTCTACATTCTACCTTGGTGAGTAGCGTCTGGGGTCTTAAAAGCCTGTGAGCGGCCATCTAAGATACTACACTGGTCTCATCCCTTCGGGACCAAGGGAGAATGAAGAGAACAGGATACAAGGAAAAGATTAGTCTGAAGGACTAATTGTCTACAGCTCCCAAGGCCTCCACCGGACTGAGTCCAGTACAGCTAGATGGTGCCCGGCTACCACCACTGACTGCTCTGACCAGGATCACAACAGAGGGTTCTGGACAGAGCTGGAGAAGGACGTGGAGCATAATTCTAACTCATAAAAAAAAGACCAGATTTACTGGCCTAAAGGACACTGGAGAAACCCCGAGAGTATGGCCCCCAGACACCCTTTTAGCTCAGAGGTGAAGTAACCTCCGAGGTTCACTGCTCAGCCTGGGAGTGGACAGCCCCGTAATACCAAATGAGACTAACGAGGTACAGGAGTCCAGTGACAAGGGCCAGAAGGCAGAAGGGGACAAGGAAGCTGGTGATAGGGAACAGAAGATTGAGTAAGGATATTGTTGATGTGTTGGGAGATTGTTAACCATTGTCATAGGGCAACATTTGTAGTAATTGTTAAATGAGAAACTATTTTGTTCTGTAAGCCTTCATCTTAAGTGAGAATAACAGCACAATTGGAAGAGAGTAGTCAATGTCACTGAACTGTGTATGTAGAAATTTTTGAAATGGTGTATCTTTGGCTATGTGTATTTTCAGCAAAAAAAAAAAAAGGTTGAGAATTTAGAGGGTTATTGTGTTGTGGGGTTGTTAACCAATGTCATAAAACAACATGTGTACTACTGTTTCATGAGAAACTATTTGTTCTGTAAGCCTTCACGTGAAGTACAATAAAATATCAAAAGAAAAAAAAAAGATTTCAGAAATGGACAGTGTCATAGAAGAGCTGAGGAGCAGGTTTGAAGACAGGTGGAAGACAGGATCAGAAAAATTGAGGACAAACTCTTGGATACCACTCTGAAGAAAAATCAGAAAAAAGGTTGAAGAAAAATGAAGGGACCTTGACAGTTACGTGGGATACAATCACAAGCAAAAATTTGTGAGTGATCGGAATTCCAGAACAGGGGGAGAAAACAGAAAACACAGAAAGGGTCATTGAAGAACTGCTAACAGAAAACTTCCCAAATATCATGAATGGTGAAAAGCTGACCATCCGAGAAGCTAAACAAACACCATATAGCATAGACCCCAAAAGAAAATCACCAATGCATATCATAATCACACTCGCCAAAACCAAAGACAAAGAATCCTGAGACCAGCTCAAGAAAAACAAAAAATCATGTACAGAGGAGACACAATAACACTAAGGTCAGATTATTCGGCAGAAACCATGCAGGAAAGAAGGCAATGGGATGACATACATAAAACCTTGAAAGAAAAAAATTGTCAGCCAAGAATAATATATCCTGCAAAACTCTCATTCAAATATGATGGTGAAATTAGCACATTTCCAGATAAACAGAAATTAAGGGACTATGTAAAAACCAAACCAAACTTAGAAGAATTATTAAAGGGAGTCCTTCGATCTGAGAACAAACAACATCAGCTCACAGGCTGAATACAGGATGCAGGATCGTACCAGCCAGATACCAATCTAGGAAATGAACTCTCAAGGACTATCCAAAAACAAAAGAAATACAACAGGGAATCAGAGCAGTTAAACTGTAAATGACAACAACATCACAACAATAAAAGGGAATAAACGGTGTAGGTATAGAACCTTCTAATGGAGAGGAAGGCAAGGCAGTACCAAGTAATAGACTGCTTCAAACTTAGAAAGGTAAGGGTAAATTTCATGGTAACCACAAAGAAGGTTAACATACCTACTCATCAAAATAAAGAGGAAAAACAAAGTCTTACTGAGAACAAAAACAAAAGAAATGAAAAAAAAAAATCCACAAACGAAAGGAATTCAGCACAGGAGAGTAAGAGGAACAAAGAAAACGTCAGCACCACCAAAAAAAAACCACTACAAAATGACAGCAATAAACTCACACCTATCAATAATTACACTGAATGTAAATGGCCTAAATGCACCCATAAAGAGACGGAGAGTGACAGAATGGATAAGAAAAAAAACAGGATCCATCAATATCCTGTCTACAAGAGACACACCTTAGAAACAAAGACATAAATTTATTAAAAATCAAAGGTTGGAAAAAAACATATCAAGCAAATGACTACCAAAAAAGAGAAGGAGTGGCAATACTAATCTCAGTTAAAATAGACTTTAAAACAAAATCTACCATAAAAGACAAAGAAGGACACTATATAATGATTAAGGGGATGATCCATTGTGAAGACATAACCATAATAAACAAGTACGCACCCTATGACAGGGCTCCAAAATACATAAAACAAATTCTAAGAGCACCGAAAAGAGAAATTGACAGTTCCACAATAATAGTAGGAGACTTCAACATACCACTCTTGGTAAAGGACAGAACATCTAAAAAGAAACTCAACAAAGATACAGAAGATCTGAAGGGCACAATCAGCCAACTTGACCTCATAGACATATATAGAACACTTCACCCTACAGCTGCAAAGTACACATTCTTTTCCAGTGCACATGGAATGTTCTCCAGAATAAACTACATCTTAGGCCACAGAGCAATCCTCAACAAGATCCAAAATGCTGAGATAATACAAAGTATATTCTCTGACAATGATGCCATGAAGATAGAAATTAACAAGAGAAAGAGCAAGGAAAAAAAAATCAATTACATGGAAACTGAATAACACCCTGCTTAAAAACCACTGGGTAATAGAAGAAATCAGAGATGGAATCAAAAAATTCATAGAATCAAATGAGAATGAAAACACATCTTACCAAAACCTTTGGGACACAGCAAAGGCAGTCCTCAGAGGACAATTTATAGCAATAGATGCACACATCAAAAAAGAAGAAAGGGACAAAATCAAAACATTAGCTACACAACTCAAACAAATAGAAAGAGAAAGGCAAAAAAAAAAAGCCCACAGCAGCCAGAAGAAAGGAAATAAAGATCAGAGCAGAAAAAAATGAAACAGAGAATAGACAAACAATAGAAAGAATCAAGAAAACCAAAAGTTGGTTCTTGGAAAGAATCAACAAAATCGACAAACGATTTTCCAAACTGACAAAAGAAAAACAGGAGAAGACGCAAGTAACCCAAATAAGAGATGAAATGAAGGACATTACAACGGATCCAACTGAAATAAAAAGGCTCATAACAGAGTAGTATGAAAAACTACATTCCAACAAATTTGAAAACCTAGAGGAAATGGATAAATTTCTAGAAACACACTACCTACCCAAACTATCACAAAGTGATGTTGAAAATCTGAACAGACCCATAACAAGAGAAGGGATTGAAAAATTAATTTAAAAAACTCTCACCAAAAAAAAAAAAAAAAAAAAAAAAAAACCCTGGCCAAATGGCTTCACTGCAGAATTCTACCAAACATTCAGAGAAGAGCTTGTAACACTACTCCTCAAACTATTTCAGAACATAGAAAAGGAAGCAACACTTCTGAATTCATTCTATGAAGCTAGCATAACCCTGATACCAAAACCAGGCAAAGATGCAAAAATTCTCAACAAACTTCTAGCCAATAGAATTTAGCATTATATCAAAAAAATAATACACCATGACCAAGTAGGATACATACCAACTATACAAGGATGGTTCAACATTAGAAAATCCATCAGCATAATCCACCACATAAATAAAAGGAAGGAAAAGAATCACAAGATCATCTCATTGATGCAGAAAAGGCATTCGACAAAGTCCAACACGCATTCCTGATAAAAACTCTAAATAAAATAAGTATAGAAGGGAAATTTCTCAACGTTAATAAAGGGCATATATGCAAAACCAGTGGCCAGCATCATTCTTGATGGAGAGAGGCTGAAAACATTCCCCTTGAGAACAGGAACAAGACAAGGATGCCCTTTATCACCACTCCTATTTAACATTGTGCTGGAAGTTCTAGCTAGAGCAATAAGGCAAGAAAAAGAAATAAAGGGCATCCAAATTGGCAATGAAGAAGTTAAACTGTTCCTGTTTGCGGATGATATGATACTATACATAGAAAACTCTAAAGACTTTACAGGAAATCTACTGGAACTAATAGAAAGGTTTGGCAGGGTAGCAGAATACAAGATCAACATACAAAAATCAGTTGGATTCCTATATACCAATAAAGAGAACAATGAAAAGGAAATCAGGAAAACAATACCATTTATAATAGCCCCTAAAAAAGTAAAATACTTAGGAATAAATCTAACCAGGGATATAAAAGACATATACAAAGAAAATTACAAAACACTACTGCAAGAAACCCAAAGGGATCTACATAAATGGAAAAACATACCATGCTTACGGATAGATAGACTCAACATAGTGAAAATGACAATTCTACACAAAGCAATTTACAAATACAATGCAATCCCAATCCAAATAACAACAACATTCTTTAAAGAGATGGAAAAACTAATCATTAACTTTATATGGAAAAGGAGGAAGCCCCGAATAAGTAAAGCACTATTGAAGAAGAATAATAAAGTAGGGGGACTCACACTACCTGACATCAGAACCTATTGTACAGCTACAGTAGTCAAAACAGCCTGGTACAGGTACAATGACAGATACATTGACCAATGCAACAGAATTGAGAAGCCCGATGTAAATCCATCCGCCTATGGTCACTTGATCTTTGATATAGGCCCAAAGTCCATCATATGGGGAAAAGACAGTCTTCTTAACAAATGGTGCTGGCAAAACTGTATGTCCATCCAGAAAACAATGAAACAGGGATGATACCTCACACCATATACAAAAATTAATTCAAAATGGATCAAAGACCTAAATATAAGGCCAAAAACTATAAAGTTCATAGAAGAAAAAATAGGATCAATGCTAGAGTCCCTAATACACAGCATTAACTGGATACAAACCATAACGAACAACACACAAACTCCAGAAGATAAGCTAGATAACTAGGATCTTCTAAAAATCAAACACCTATGCTCTTCAAAAGATTTCACCAAAAGAGGAAAAAGAGAACCTACAGACTGGGAAAAAATTTTTGGTCATTACAAGCCAGAGAGGGGTCTAATCTCTATAATCTACAAGAAAATCCAGCACCTCTACAACAAAAAGACAAATAATCTATTTTAAAAATGGGCAAAGGAAATGAACAGACACTTCACCAGAGAAGACATTCAAGCGGCCAACAGACACATGATGAAATGCTCGTGATCACTAGCTATTAGCAAAATGCAGATTAAAACCACAATGAGATACTAACTCAGCCCATCATTACTGGCACGAATCAAAAACACTGGAAATAACAAGTGTTGGAGAGGCTGCGGGGAAATCAGAACTCTTATGCACTGCTGATGGAAATGCATAATGACACAGCCATTTTGGAAAATAATATGACGCTTCCTTAGAAAGCTAGAAATAGAAATACCATATGATCCAGCAATCCCACTCCTAGGAATATATCCTAGAGAAATAAGAGTCGTCACATGAAGAGACATATGCACCCTCATGTTCATTGCAGCATTGTTCACAATAGCAAAAAGATGGAAACAACCTAGATGCCCATGAACAGATGAATGGATAAACAAACAATGGTTCATAGACACAATGGAGTGTTATGCAACAATAAAGAACAATGATGAATCTGTGAAGTATCTCATAACATGGATGAAACTCGAGGGCATTATGCTAAGTGAAATAAGTCAATCAAAAGGACAAATATTGTATGAGACCTCTACTGTAAAAACTCATGAAAAAGTTTACACACAAAAAGTAACAATCTTTGTTGGTTACGAAGGGTGGGAAGCCGGGGGGGAATGCTAAATAGACAGTAGATAAGTGGTAACTTTGGTGAAGGGTAAGTCAGTACACAATACTGGGGAAGCCCGCACAACTTGTACAAGGGAAGGTCATGGCAACTCTGTAGATACATCCAAACTCCCTGAGGGACTGAATTGCTGGGAGTAGGGCTGTGGGGACCATGGTCTCGTGGAACATCTAGCTCAGTTGGCATAACACAGTTTATGAAGACATTGTTCTACATTCTACCTTGGTGAGTAGCGTCTGAGGTCTTAAAAGCCTGTGAGTAGCCATCTAAAATACTCCACTGGTCTCACCCCTTCAGGAGCAAGGGAGAATGAAGAGAACAGGATACAAGGAAAAGATTAGTCCAAAGGACTAATGGACCACAGCTACTAAGGCCTTCACTAGACTGAGTCCAGTGCAGCTAGATGGTGCCCAGCTACCACCACTGACTGCTCTGACTGGGATCATAACAGAGGGTCCTGGACAGAGCTGGAGAAGGATGTAGAACAAAATTCTGACACAGAAAAAGACCAGGTTTACTGGCCTGACAGAGACTAGAGAAACCCCAAGAGTACGGCCCCCAGACACCCTTTTAGCTCAGTGGTGAAGTCACTCCCAAGGATCACCGTTCAGCCGGGGATTGGACAGCCCCATAAAACCAAATGGGACTAATGAGGCACAGCAGTCCAGGGACAAGGGCTAGAAGGCAGGAGGGGACAGGAAAGCTGGTGATAGGGAACCCAGGGTTGAGAAAGGCCAGTGTTGACATGTCGTGAGGTTGTTAACCATTGTCATATGGCAATATGTGTACTGTTTAACGAGAAACTATTTTGTTCTATAAACCTTCATCTAAAGTATGAAAAAAAAAAGAATTATGTGAGATCAAATTGACAACACCAACTCAAAATGTTTGATGGAAAGCCCAAAGGACATTGAATTGAAGACAGTGGTGATGGAATAATTTGGAAAAGGATAGTGAGAATAGCAGCACAACTGGAAGAACTTAATCGATGTCACTGAATTGTACATGTAGAAATTTTTGAAATGGTGTATCTTTGGCTATGTATATTTTCACCAAAAAAAAAAAAAAAAAAAGTCCTCCAAGGTCAAGAAGGGAGAGTGTTGGCATGTCGTGTGGTTGTTAACCAAAGTCATGAAACAATATGTGTACTGACTGTTAAATAAGAAACTATTTGTTCTGTAAAGCTTCACCTAAAGTATAATTAAAAAAAATAAAAATAATAAAATACATTACTACTTCCCCAAAAATTATTATCTGTCAGTATTTTAACTTGAATAACTGCAGAGTAAAAATTTAAATAATATGATCACTAAATGTTTTAATCACTGATGTAACTTAGACCTCCTCACCTCTCTTTTCTGAGTCTCTGTCTCTCTTTCTCTCTCCCTGCTGTGATCACTGATGCTGTTAGTATGTTTTGGCTTTTTAATGTACGCAGTCCTTAACTTATGAGCCTTGTAGGAACACTGTATTCCTGACCAACCCCTTCTGGCTTCCTCATCCTTAGGGTCTCCCCAGCCACATACCTGCTCTTTTTTTTGTATCTAATATAGCTGCTATTGAGGGAAACCATACTCCAGTACTGTAGCCACTAAACCTGGAGATTGTGCCTTCGCCCCTTGACCACCTCATGCTGATTTAGAACTCAGCATGTTCTGGGCCCAGACTCAGGACTTAGTAATGTGTTGTGAGGCCTGGGGCCAGGAGGGTCCTAGACAGTTCTGAGTGGCTCTAGGCTGGGAGCTTTGGTTGGACAGACGTGTCTTGGTTCCACGATGAAATGAGCTTCAGGGCTTAACAGAATGTGAGGGTTCTAGGTTAGTATGGGGACAATTGGTTCTTAGGGTCTTTTGTACTAACTTGAAAACCTAGTCAAGTTTTTCTGGGGGATGATCCACCCTGTGGTAGAAGTTTGCTGTTGTTTAGTGATCTGTTCACATATGGGTAAGATGTAGTATGGGAGGTTTGTACTGCTGAATTCTAGGATGAGTTTGTGTTAGCATGACCTGGCAGGCAGACAGCCCATTTCTGTCTAAATGTCAAAGCTGTGACATCTGACATGGATTCTTTTTTTTTTTTTAGATGTTTGGAATTTTAATCCTTAAACATTTGCTGCTCCTAGATTATAGCTTTGCCGACATCTATGCTTATATGTTAAATAGTATATATATTAATTTATGCAATAGCTCTTTGAAATCTCCTTCTCAAAGGAGTGCATTCCCTGATCATTCTAAGCATAGTCAAAACCACGTGCCAACTAACGTGATTTTTATCTGTTTATTCTTGACATTTAAACAGTTATTGTGCACCATATGGTGAGTTCCAACTCATAGCAACCCTATAAACTAAGAGCTCGTTTTTGTAATGTATTCACAAACTGGAGACTGTGATTTTTTTTCAACTAATTTTTTTTATTGTGATGAAAATAAAAGCAACAAAACATACAGCGATTCAAGAATTTCTGCATGTGCAATTCAGTGACACTGATTACATTCTTTTAAGTTGTACGACCATTTTCAGTACCTTTTTCCGAATTATTCCACCACCATTAATTAAATTCAATGAACCTTAAGCAAAAACTCCCTCTTTTCCCCTCCCTTGCACCCCTGGTAAACACTAATAATTTTTGGTTTCTATGTATTTTTTTATTTCGTATAAGTGAGATCACACATTATTTGTCCTTTTGTGACTTACTTATTTTACTCAAAAGATGTTTTCTAGATTCATCCATGTTGTGGTATGCGTCAGGACTTTATTCCCCTTTATGGCTGAGTAATATTCTATTGTTTGTATATACCACATTTTGTTTACACGTTCATCGGTTGATGGACATGTTGGTTGTTTCCCCCCTTTGGCTATTGTGAGTAGTGCTGCAATGAACATCAGTGTACATGTGTCTGTTTGTGTCAGTGCTTTCAGCTCTTTTGGGTATATATCTAAGAGTGAAATTGCTATGGTATTTCTATGGTCAGTTGTTTGAGGTACCACCAAACTATTTTCCACAGTGGTTGTACCATTTGAGACTATGGTTTTAATTTCTCATGTTAGTGTATCTTGTATTGCATCTAATACAGTGCCAAGCCATGGACTCAAAGGGTCTTAGGTGTTACAAGGAAAAAATCAGGGAGGTTTGTATTTGGTCCTGAACTGAGGGCTCAGGCTGTCAGCAGGAACTTGTTTATTTATTCATTTATTTAGTGGATAGTTTTTGAACATCTCCTGTGCTCAGCATACTGTTAAGTATTAACAGGATACAGAGTTGAATATGACATCAGGCTTTTGTTTTTAAAAGATCATTCTGGCAGCATTATAGTGGGTAGAATACAGGAAAGGCAGACAAAGGCAGGAGACAGAAGGCATAGCAGTATTCAGGGGGATGATTCTGAGATGAGGCAGAGCAGTGGGATGGAAAGCAAGGAACCATTAGACCCAATATGGTTCTTAAACTTCTGAGGGTTATGGTCCCCTTTAACAATAAGATGAAAGCCTTTGATGTTCTCCATAGAGAGAAAAATGCATATGGGCATGTATATGAAGACAGTTTCATGAGGCCCACCCTTCCTAGTTTACTTTCCTTTAGGAAAGTAAATACAGACCTGGGGCTAAGAGGGTCTCTAGTTGTCTCAAGAGACAGCTGTCCATGAGCCTTGTTCTGTATGACTTCAAGAAGGATGAGCTCATGTCAAGCTGGGCTGATGAGGGAAAGCTCCACAAAGGAGTGGCATACAAGCTGGGATTTAGAGGAAGGGAATAGTTACAACAGACCAGGATGGAGAATACACTTCAGATGACGTAAACAGTCTCCAGGCTTGTGGCAGCTTATGGGTCTTCATGGCCTATATTTTGCGAGCCATAGGGCTTCAGTCTTAAAGGTAATTGGTTCGCAAGAACTATCTTGAAACTCTTCTTCATTGTCTTATGTGATGGTACATGTGAAATCCTTAGCATATTGCCTGATACATAGAGCTCATTCAGTATTAACTCTCATTATTATCAAGTACATCAAAATACATGATCGATGGTGAGATATGTCGATGTTTTTCCAGAGTTGTAGAGGGTTATTGGATAGTAATGGCTTAATTGTATCAGCAGTCCCAAGAAATGGGAATAAAAACTGGATAATAAGAACTAGTCCTGAAAACTTTAGCATTTCTGGACCACACCGTCAGAATTTCTCCTTCGTAAGATTGGATGTTGTAATGTTTGTCTCCTGGAAGTGACAGAAGTTGTGTTTGATCAGGTGATAGGCTTAGACATCCTTCATGTTTTAATTTAGTCTAGTGGTCTGATCCTGTCAGCTGAAATCCAGGAAATGATAGTATTAATAAATTGCCAAGCTTATATTTGGAAAATTTGGCATCTTGATTTGAATCTTCATAATGAAAGTAAATCTTTTACCAGAATCTGTTTGGAATAGAAATGTCTCACAGTAAGTTTTCAAAGATTTGTTACAATTGGACAGAAGATAAAAGGCAGTTTTTCTGTTACGTCTGTTTTTGGTAAATATTTGGCCTTGATTGGATGCAGAGCATGCTTTGCCCAGGGCTGAGTGCATGTATTTTGGGGTGTAACTGTGAGTTATATAAACTTGAAATGATATTACCTATCTGATAGGTTTGTTGTGAGGTTTAAATGAGATAACTGGGTATAAATCTTGGCATACGGGCTGGTGATAGCAATCCCTCAATAAATATTAGCTATCATTACTTTCATCAACTGCTGACAACACTAACAAATAAGCTTCACGATATCCAGGACAGGGATGAGAGAGCGGATTATATCTGTTTTCATATAGTTAGAAGCAGAACTAAAAGCAAACTCCAAGATTTCAATTTCCATATGGTTTTTATAAGACTAGTCATTCCAAAACCAGACTGAGCATGAGAATGATATATGGAAATGTTTGGGGGTTTGTTTTGTTTTCTAAGTGTAGAATCTCTTGCTCCACCCTGCCTCAACAAGAATCAAATTAAGCAAGTGGATTGAGAGTGGGGCTCAGAATTTTTTTTTAAAATACAAAGCTAGTATTTAATATATACTGTAAGCTAACCTTGTGCTGTGTGATTTTTTCTTTTTCTTTTTTTTTTTTAGTTTATTTTTTAATTAACATGCAATAAAATAGACTTTTTGGTTGTTCTAACAGTTTCAATGCATGCATAGATTCATGTAACTACCAGCACAATCATGATTCAAACACTTCCATCATCCCCAAAATTCTTTTGTACTGCACCCTTGTAGTCTGTCTTAGTCATCTAGTGCTGCTATAATAGAAATTCCACAAGTGGATGGCTTTAACAAAAAGAAGTTTATTCTCTCACAGTCCAGTAGGCTACAAGTCCAAATTCAGGGCGTCATCTCCAGGAGAAGGCTTTCTCTGTCAGCTCTGGAGGAAGGTCCTTGTGATGCATCAGTCTTCCCTTGGTCTGGGAGCACCTCATCACAGGAACCTCAGATCCAAAGGACATGCTCTGCTCCTGGCACTGCTTTCTTGGTGGTATGAGGTTTCCATGTGTCTCTGCTCACTTCTCTCTTTTTTATGTCTCAAAAGAGATTGGCTTAAGACACTATCTAAACTTGTAGACCTCATCAATATAACTGCGACTAATCCATCTTATTACATCATAGTGATAGAGTTTACAACACAAAAGGAAATCGCATCAGATTACAAAATCTGACCCAGCCAAGTTGATACACAAATTTTGGGGGGGGACATAATTCAGTCCATAACATTCCACCCTTTGGCCCCCAAAATATCACATCCTTGCAACAATGCAAAACGTATTCATCCCACCATATCATAGCGAAAGCATTAACTCCAAGTCCAAAATCCAAAAATTCCTCTTCAGCTATGAAATCTAGAATACAGGTTATCTGCTTCCAAAGGTACAATGGCAGAACAGGCACGAGCTAGACATTTTCATTACAAATGGGAGAAACTGGAGTAAAAGGAGGGATAACAGGCACTAAGCAAGTCAGCAGAACACATTACATTAGCCCTCAAGGCTTTGAAAATAATCCTCTGTTTTCTGAGACAATTTACACAGTGGCCCTGCCCTCCAGACTCTAGGTATTGGCCACATTCTCCAGATTCTGAGTGGAGGCCCCTTGGCCCTGGGCTTCAGCTCCGCCTTCCAGGCTCACTGGGACAGCAACTCTGCTCCCTTGGCTTTAGGCGCATCATTCTCCCAGTCCATCTGAGTGGGAACTCCACCCTTAGAAACACCAGAGGCCATGGTTTCACCCTTTGAAACCCTTGAGGTCATGGCCATACCTTTTGCGAGTGAGGCAGCTTGGCTTCTTGTGTCCCTTGTCTCTTCAGCTTCTGTTTCCTGGTTCCTTGGCCTCTCGGCTCCTTGGGCCTCACATCCGCATCTGCCCTGCTGGAGCAAGTGTTACAAAGCTCTGTAGCTCCTCCAATAAGTGCCTGGAGGCACCCTACTCTGCCAGGAAGCCTTGTGTGCACAGGCACTCAACTCTTTTGCTCCATGGGTTGGCTGCAGGGCTGCCTCATGCTGGTCTCCTGGTTCTGCTGCTGCTGTTTCTCTGCTGCTGCAGGTCCTCTGATGCTGCTGATCCTCTGTCGCTGCCACTTCTCTATCCATTCAGTTTCAAAACTGCTTCCGCATTTTAGGTGTCTGTTAGAGCAGTACCCCACTCTTGGTACCAAATTCTGTCTTAGTCATCTAGTGCTGCTGTAACAGAAATACCACAAGTGGGTGGCTTTAACAAAGAGAAGTTTATTCTCTCACAGTCCAGTAGGCTACAAGTTCAAACTCAGGGCGTCAGCTCCAGCAGAAGGTTCTCTCTCTCTCTGTTGGCTCTAGAGAAAGGTCCTTGTGATGCATCAGTCTTCCCTTGGTCTGGGAGCATCTCAGCGCAGAAACCTCTGGTCCAAACGATGTGCTCTGCTCCTGGCACTGCTCCCAGCACTGCTTTCTTGGTGGTGTGAGGTTCCCATGTGTCTCTGCTCACTTCTCTCTTTTATATCTCAAAAGAAATTGGCTTAAGACACTATCTAATCTTGTAGACCTCATCAGTATAACTGCCACTAATCCATCTTATTACATCATAGTGATAGAGTTTACAACACATAAGGAAATCACATCAGATTACAAAATGGTAGACAATCATACAGTACTGCGAATCATGACCCAGCCAAGCTGATACACACATTTTTGGGGGGACATAATTCAATCCATAACATAGTCATACCTTATCTCCATCCCTAAACATTGGCAACCATAGAGCTGTTCTCCATCACTGTAGTTTTGCCTTTTCCAAAATGTCATGTAAACGGAATCATGTATTATGTGACCTTTTGAAGACTGGCCTCTTTGACTTTGCATAGTCTGTGAGAACATGTCATTGTATGTATCAGTATTTCATCCCTTTTTTTTTTGCTGAATGGTATTCCATTCCATTTGATGCCACAACAAAATTTAATAATGGTAGTTTCTTAAAGCTTAGTAGCAATGTGGAATCTGAAACTCTATCAGTGAAATTTTCATACTACATTATGTTAAATGCATCAGTCTCTTTTGCACTTTGAAGGGATCTTTTAACCATTCATCGTTCTGTAAAATCCTGCATTGGTCACTTAAAAAATATGGGTTCCCTGAGATATGCAAGTCCTCTAAATATTGACACATTTCCTTATACAATATAAAAAAAACGTCACATTTGTATTACTTCAACCCACTAAGATGCTATGTTTAAAAGAAAAAAAAAAAGAGAAAACAACAGATGTTGACAAGGACGTGAACAAATTGGAACTCTCATCCACTGTCAGTGGCAATGTAAAATAATACAGGCACTGTGGAAAAAAATTGGTAATTCCTCAAAAAGTTAAATAGCAAATTACCATATGATCCAGCAATTCTACTTGTAGGTTTATACCCAAATGAATTGAAAGCAGGAACACAGATACTTGTACAACAATGCTCATTGCAGCACTATTCATGATAGCCCAAGATGGAAACAACCCAAGTGTCCATCAAGAGATGAATGGATAAACAAAGTGTGGTATATACATACAATGGAATATTATTCTGCCATAGAAAAAGAATGAAGTCCTGATAGATGCTATGACATAGATGAACCTTGAAAACATTGTGCTGAGTGAAACAAGTCAGTCACAAAAGGACAAATATTGTGTGATCCCACTTATACAAAATATCTAGAATAGGCAAGTATATAGAGACCAAAGTTTGTTCATTGTTGCCAAGGGTTGGGGGGAGAGGGAAAGGGAGAGTCATTGCTTAGGGGTCACTGAGCTTCTGTAAAACGTGATGAAAATTCTGGAAATGGATAGTGGTGATGGTTGCACAACATGATGAACATAATTAATGTCACTGAATTGTACAAGTAAGAAATATTGAAATGCAAATGTTTTGAGACATATATACATACATACAGTAAAAAAACAAATTTGTTGATATCATTGATTTCATCAGAAAAGTCTTGAAATACTGGGAAGTTGTCAAGCTTACAGTGGTAAATGCTAATTTTCTAAAATTCTAATTATCACTTGAAAGCTTGAATTTTATTATTGGAAAAAATATTGTCAGTGTTTCTTGAAGTGATAGGTTCACTTCATTTATTTTTAAGAAAATGTCAGATGCCCAAACCTGAATAGCCATAGTTTGTCAGTCAGTCTTTCAAGCGAATGTGGTATTCCATGAAAAAAGTAGCAAATAAAGGTGATTTTTCTGGAGACAACCATTATACTTCAGTATGCAGCAGAAGTGCTTTATGCATACTTCCTGTTTTTTCCCACAAAATGGTCAAAAGAAATTTATTGAAAGGTTGTGACTTAATGGAACTAATCATTTTCATTGCTTTACCAAGGGTATTCTTAAGTGGAATTTCTTTGTGTTTTTCTTTAACTGTGAGTGCATAGTGGTGAAGACAGTGACTACTAGTACAGTCTGGTGTCACTGCTTTATTCATACTATGGCAATTTCATATACCATTGCTTTTGTACCATCAGTGTAAGACTAACACAGCAAAAAGACAAAAAAAGTATTATTATGAAAATAGCTTTGACCTAGAAGAAACTCTGAAAGTGTCTCAGGAACCCTCAGGGGTCAACAGACCACATTTGGAGAGTTATTGGTTAGATTATGCTTCATGTTGGTTCAAAAAAGAATAACCAAGATTATTATGGAATATATGTCCTATATTTTAGACATGTTATCAGGAGGGACCAGTCTCTGGAGAAGGATATCATGCTTGGTAAAGTGGAGGGTCGTGAAAAAGAGGAAGACCCTCAACAAGATGGATTGACACAGTGGCTGCAACAGTGGGCTCATGCATGCATAACAACGATCATGAGGATGGCACAGGACCAGGCAGTGTTTCGTCCTTTTGTACATAGGGTTGCTATGAGTCGGAACCAACTCAACGACACCTAACAACAACGACAACATATGTCCTATTAGGGGAAAAAGAGGAATGAGGTTGTTTAGGCATGAGAAGAGATGGATGATGAGGTGACTTGATTAGTGACTTCAAGTATATGAGTCAGTTGAAGATCAGTGTTCTCCACATTCAGTGATATATATGAAACAAAGGGAATATTTTGGTTATACAGAAGAGAACATTATTCATTAGAAGAGAAGATCATGTTTCTTATATTTTAAATATCTTCAAAGAAATTTATTTACTCTCTTTAAATGTTCACTATTTAAATGTCTGAAGGTAGAATACCAGATCAAATGATTTATTAAGATTCCTCCAAGTTCCAATATGATGTGAATTCTTTTTTTCTTATCAGTTTGATGTAGGTTTAGGTTTATTTGTTTTTTAATATAATTGATTTAAGAATTTATTTTCCAATCTAGTTGATTTAGTCTATTTTTGGATATGTAAAAGAAATGCTAAGAATCTAAATCCAAACGGCATCATCATCATATGCAAGACTTGATATTGAATAAGAAATTTTAACTACTGTTAAGAAACTATTTATTCAAGACAGCGAAATCATAAATAAATGTTTTCCTTCTTATTCTAATGAAACATTTAAATTTTTATTAACTACTCCAACATCAGGATCAAAAGAAGTTTTTTCAAGCATACAAACACTGCGAGACAGTATTGCAGTGGTTAACAAATTATTTCTGGAATTAGGGCAAATCCTGGTTCCCACTCCCACCCTTCCACTTACTAGTTGCAATGAGGGCAAGTTAATTATCCTTTCACTGCATTGTATTCTGCATCTGTAAAACCAGGATCCTGGCGGAATTGAGATAGAATAAGGCACTCAGCTAAATAGTAAGTGCACAATAAATATTGCATGTTATTTTGGTGGTGCTGTTGGCAGTGGAGCTGTTTAAATCTTCCTGAAATGCTTGCCTGCAACTCCCAGGCTTGATAGGCAGCAGCATACTGTAACTAAAGTAAGTTCATTGTCCCCACTCTTGCTAGTGGGTGTGCTGTAGTACTAACCAAAATAATAGCTAGAAATCATTTTCTATGACTTTTTTATGTTATAGAGTGAATTCTGGAGATCCGGAGTTCCTAATACTATGTCTAAAGGCTTTTTTTCTTGGTAATCTTTTTTTTTTTTTGCAGGGGGGGGAGCAGTAGGAGGTAATTTCTTTTTTCTCTGCCAGTACTTTTGACACACAAAGAAAAGTTATGGCTTAGCTAGAAGTTCTGGCATTGGTAATGACCTTGTTCTTGTTTTGAAGTATCTGAAAACTAAAAATTCCTCGTGTAAAACCCCAGTCAGTTGGTGCAGCTGGTCCCAGGGCAGGCTGTCTGTGCTTGGATGCCAAGCATTACTGCCACCATAATCGCTGAGGCATCTGCCAGAGATCTCATGGCTGAAAACTAGGTAGGAAAGTGTATATTATGTCTAATAATAGCTCTGGAAATCTTCCTGAAATGCTTGCCTGCAACTCCCAGGCTTGATAGGCAGCAGCATACTGTAACTAAAGTAAGTTCATTGTCCCCACTCTTGTGGGTGTGCTGTAGTACTAACCAAAATAATAGCTAGAAATCATTTTCTATGACTTTTTTATGTTTTTACTTGTAGTACTCTTGGGTTATGAGCCATATATTTATATGGCTAGATATATTTATATAGAGGTCCTGTGTTGTTAATCCACAGAGAGCTTCATATTGGGTGGTACATGGTTGTGGGCATAGGGGACAAAGGGTTGGAGATACATTTACTCTGGATTTAGTGGAATATATATGGGGGTCCCAATCACTCCTGTGTATAATTAAGTACATTCAATCATTATTCTTTCAATCTATAGATTCCACCAGTGAAGAGTTTAGATAAGAGAAAAAACTATGTCCAACACTATTACTCTTTTATTACACTTAAGGGATTGTTTTCATGACAGTGCAAAATTATGATAGTTTTGCATTTGTAGTGGAGGAAGGATTTAGTGAGGAAGATGTGGTAGACAAGGAAAGCACAGGCTTCTTAATGTGTGCACTGCACAGACAGGAGAATAGGACCAACAAGTCAAAGGATAACACTATAAATGTTCAAGGAACTGGGAAAAGTTCTGGACAGAAAAGTTAAAATGTTTTGGTTAAGAAATGAAAAGAACACCTCCCGAGCCTTAGTGTTCTCATTTGTAAAATAGGCATAATAATATACTTGCCACAGTGGCAGAGGGAGGGTCCCATGAGCTATTAATCCATGCCAGAGTTTGATGTTGAGTTGTCACCTAATACATGTGGCTTCTTGCTACAACCTCAATCACATCACGTTCTTCCTTTGCTCCAGCGATCTAGCCCGGCGTTCTCTGTGTCTGCTCCCACCACTCTCCCTGGCTCTCTCCTCCAGCCACATGGGCCTTTACACTGTTCCTTGAACAAGAATGTGCCAGGCATGCTCCCACCTCAGGACTCAAACTGGCTGTTGCCCAGTGCCCACTTGGCTCAATCCATCCCTTCCATCAGACTTTGTTCAAATGTCACCCTTTCAGCGTGGCCTTCTCAGACTAGCCTATTTAAAGCATCAACTCACCACTCACCCTTTCCCTTCTTTATTTTCTTCCAGTGGCTTATCGTCATCTGATACCCTGGACTTGTTTCTTAGTTGTCATCTCCCCGTGAGAATGTCAGCTCCAGGGACAGACATGACTGTACGCCTGAACCCAGCACAGGGCCTGGACAGAGTGGGAGCTCAGTAAATATTTGCTGAATAAAAAAAAAAAAAGAAGAAGAAAAAAGTAAAGACTGAGCCGTGGGATGATGATGCTCTCCAGGCTGAGAATTACTGTGAAGCCCATGAAACTTAAGCTTCAGGGCCCTTCATTTGCATGGGTCCTATCCTAGGCCCTGGGAGGGGCCTGAGCAATGAGTTCACATGGCCATGTGGTTTTGTAATATTTGCTAAAGTAATGTATTCTAACCACAATTGGTTAAGACCACTGTTTCCTTTTGCTCTAACTTCCTCTCCTTCTCACTTTTCCTCATGTTGAGTGGTACATGGTTATGCGCATAGAGGACAAAGGTTGGAGATACATTTACTCTGGGTTTAGTGGGATATATATGGGGATCCCAATCACTTCTGTGTATAATTAAGTTATTACCAGCCATCTCAAAGATGGAATGGCTTCTAGGAGACTCTTAGTACGTATTTGGCTGACAACCCAGCAGAGCCAGAGGCTGTGTTGTATTAACATGCACTACGGTGCCTGTCTCTGGAAATACTTAGGTGGTAAATGAGAAATAATTATTGAAATGTACAACTCAGAAGTTAGTTTGTGAAAAATTCTTTCAGTCACTAGATGATTTAGTTTTTAATTGGTGGTGCAAACAGTTCACAAACTCAGCTGCTAACCAACCTTGGAAGAAAGGCCTGGCGATCAACTTCTGAAAAATCAGCTATTGAAAACTATACGGAGCATAGTTCTGTTCTGCCGTACATGGGGTCACCATGACTTGGAATTAACTCACTGTCAACTGCTTTTAGTCACAGTGCAAGTTCTCTCCTATCAAAAATATACTAGATTATATACTGCTGTATACAATTATAAATCCATCATACATTTTCCCTGCCTTTCATGGGAATTGCTTAAAAAGAATTTGTCAAAATTCCTGAGTAGGCCACAATCCATAGTAGTTCTATAGATAGGAACGTGTTTCTGTGTGTTAAATCACAAGTTTTCTGCATCCCAACTATCAAAAACTTTTTAAAAAAAATTTGGTCAATCATGCTAGAGGAAACACTGAATAATCTGTCTGGTGTCACTGTAGAATGATAACACAAAATCATTATATGAAAAGGCAATCAAGGAGTAAGCAAACCAAAAGTACAGGAAAGTAATACAGAAGTGTGTCAAGTAGTAAAATTATAAAAATATATTATTTTTTATATTTGGTGGTGTCTATGATACCTTCTAGATTTTTTACATGTGTAAGCAAGGATGGCGAGACTTTGTCTCACATACTTTGAACATGTTATCAGGAGGGATCAGTCCCTGGAGAAGGATATGATGCTTGGTAAAGTAGAGGGTCAGTGAAAAAGAGGAAGACCCTCAATGAGATGGACTGACACAGTGGTTGCAACAATGGGCTCTAGCATAGCAACGATTGTGAAGATGGCACAGGACCAGGCAGTGTTTTGTTCTGGTGTACATAGGGTCACTATGAGTCAGAATTGACTCGATGGCACCTAACAACAACAACAATTTGCTGTGGTTTTTTTTCCCTCAAGCTAAATATTCACTTTCTTACCTAATTTTGTATTTGTAATTTCATATTCATTTTCTAAAAGAGCCCCCCAAATGGTTTAGACTTCAGGTCCTACATAATCTGGATCTTCCCCACCCTCTACTATTATATGAAGTATGTGTACAGTACAGTCTTGTAGACAGTCACTCATGCATATGCTTGAGGCTATCAATAATGAGATGGTTATGAGTAAAGATTATATTGTGTGCATTTACCATGATAGATCCTGTAATAAGATGACAACTTTTGCTCAAAGAAATAAAATTTTAGATGCTGGCCATTAATACTTGGTACCACAATTGTATCCTGTGAGTACTCAGAGAGTTCTGGTGGAGAATCTCTCCTAAGTAAGATAGAACTCATATAAATGGTGGGCAGAATCCTTCTGGCAACAGGAAATCAGGCTCCTCAGAGAAATAGCTGATTCCAGAACAACCTGCCAAAAAATTGTAGACGAATCTGATCAAACCTCTAGGTCTAACTATCACATTCAGGAACTGCAGAAGAAAGAAGAACAAGTTAAATGATACCATGGAATACAGTCAGTAAAATCCAGTTTCTTTCACAGAGATTCCACAGGACAAATGACTTAACTTTTTCTATAAATAAATGCTGAGAGAAAGAAGAGAGAGGGACTATAAAAAATTGAATTAATTAACAGATTAAAATAAATTGATATTTAAGAGACATTTTATCTGAAAGTAATATGTGGACTTTGAGTCTTGATTTGAACAAAGCAGGTTTGTGAAAAGATATCTTTCAGGCAGTTGGGAAAAGTTCACTATGGACCGGGAAATAAGTGATATTAACGAATTACTGATAATTCTAAAGTATGATAATGGTATTGATCTAATGTTTAAAAATTATCTTATCTCTTAGAGGTACAAACTGATATGTTTACAGATAAATGATATATCTGCAATTTGTTTAAAAATAACCTAGCTTGGAAGAAAAAAAGTGTTTGGGGAGTATGAATGATGTAAGATTGGCTATATATTGATAAGGACTTCTGGTTGCATAGTGGTTAAGCACTTGGCTGCTAATCAGAAGGCTGGCGGTTCGAACCCACCAGCCGCTCCACAGGAGAAAGATGTGGCAGTCTGCTTCTGTAAGATTTCAGAAAACCAAAACCCTATGGGGCAGTTCTACTCTGTCCTGTAGGGTCACTATGAGTCAGAATTGACTTGACAGCAATGGGTTTTGGTGTATATATTGCTAATTATTAAATATTGCAAAGGTACATAACAAATAAGTATGGAAAGCATGTCCTGATAGGTACTGTACCTATACTTTCTCATTTTTTTTTTTTTTTGAAAAGGAAAAATAAAACTTGACCAATAGAAACATCTGCTCAAGACATCTGTGAAATATTAAATGCAAAGGTAATTAGCCGTAGTGTGCTGGTAAATGGCTTTCTGAAAAATAACACCCTGATTTGTAATGTTTGCCAGTTTGCACATTGTAAATACTCCCACTGTTGTTGATTTCAACCTACTGACATGTCCCTGAATGTGGAATTGGGGAGAGATGTGCACAATCAGCATTTAGGGGCCTGTACAGCCAGCTCCAGCTCACTACTGGGAGAAATATCAGAGAAACATTAGGTTTTGGAGTTAGACTCTGGGTCAAATCCAGCCCTAACATGCACACTCTGTCCTTGATCAATATAGCTTTTCTGAGCTGTAGTTTGCCCTTCTATAAAATGCACATAATAATTCCTACCACATTAAGATAGTAAGCATTTAATGAGATCACACACAGAATGAACTTAGGAGGGTTTCAGTTACCAGGTGACGGATGGATCCATCACACCAACATCCTCTCTTCTTTTCAAATTAAAATACAAGAAAGAACTTGGTTTGGGATGGTTTCCAAGTTTCATAAGGGAATGAAGCTGATCATCTTTTCAGAGGGCTTCCTGCCCGGAGTTTCTAAAATTGCTTAAAATTGCAGGTTTCAACCACAGTGTCAGAGCTACCTGCCAGAAGCTCACCAAGCTCTAATTTGGTTGGATATTAATTGTTAGGCTGGGAAGTTAATGTAATATGATTGTGGCTGAAATAGAACTATCTGTTAAAGGTAGGGGTTTCTGTCCAATGTGATCTGGCACTGCAAATACGTACTAAGAATTATCTTATAGTTGACATGGCAAAAAACCTATAACTTTTTAATCATCTGCTGGGGGAACTTAGAGACGAGGCTGAACAAGCCTAAGGGTTATGTTGGCAAATCAGAAATGTTTCCATTCACAATTCTGATTATCATCTGAGTATGTAGTTATTAATAATAGTGGCATTTTACTATTCAAATTCTTTACTGAAGTTGTATGATTAACCATGGTACCAGTTAATGAAAGAGGGTCCTTTCCTTTGTTTCCTGAACAACCTTATTTTTCTCCGTGTAGAAATCTAAAATTAAAGTCATCACCAATTAGTCAATAGTGATGAGTTTTCAGAATTACTGAACTACCTGCATATATATCAATCCTTTTAAGTCCATTCTTACTAAGTTTAGAGGGAAGCTGAATTATAAGTCAAGCCCATTTTTTTTGCTCATTCTTTTATTTTTTATATTTTATTGTACTTCAGGTGAAGGCTTACAGAACAAATAGTTTCTCATGAAACAGTAGCACACATGTTGTTTTATGACATTTGCTAACAACCCCACAACATATTAACCCTCTAAATTCTCAACCTTTTTTTTTTTTTTTTTTGGTGCAAATACACATAGCCAAAGATACACCGTTTCAAAAATTTCTACATACACAGTTCAGTGACATTGACTATGCTCTTCTAATTGTGCTGTTATTCTCACTTAAGGTGAAGGTCAAGCCCATTTATATAATCTAGAGATACTAATACTAAAGGCATTTGAAATTTGATTTATGTACACAGGTTGGTGTGTTCCTGTTGGGAGTACAACTTGGGGGTGTGTTTTCCCCTGTGAAGGAGAGTTGCATGATACATGAATCTACATATTTTGGATTTCTGAGCAAATACTTAGAGATAAAAAGTGTGCTGTATCACTCATCTAAATTCTGAAATGGCCCAGTCTCTTTGATCTCTAAAAGAATAGCTTTCCTTCAGAGGATTAAAATATTTCCTCCTTGGAAATTTGGACTTCCTGTTTCTTTAAAGCATTTGATAAGCGTGTTTTAAAAAAATGAAATGGAACAGAAGAGTATAAAACATTAGAGTGTGCCTCATATAGAAAGGATAAAGACTGTTTTGTGAAACTTTTGCTTTAGCTGTGTGTTTGTGTGTATACTTGAGTCATGAAATAAAATTTATTTCTAACTGTGAGTCATAGTAAAAAAACAAACAACAAAAAAAATTTAAACTCAGTGCTTTAAAACGTACAGTAAAAAACAATGAGGAGTCACTGTAAATAAAATAACAACTGTTTTTATATTAATATAAAAATGCTATCTAGATTAACAGATCTTCTTGAAACAAAGTTATTTATAACAAAATCATCTTGGATGTAGATGGGTTGAGGAGGTATGATATTACCACTGCTAGGCCTCACTGGGGATAGCAGACAGCAATAAGGAGAGGGGAGTGGCTCTCTTAGGCAGATGTGGTTGAGAAGGTATACCTTCTGTCTGTTTTGATTTCTTCTTAAAAATGGAACTACTCTGTTTTATGCAAATAACTTGCATATTGTATGTTTTTTTGCCAACTGCACCCTCCCTCACAAGGTATTTTCTTAAGATGCTATGCTAATTTATTTTTTACAGTGACATGTACAAAAATTAGCATAGCATGCTTATGAAAAATCCTGAGGCGGGGGAGGGTGCAGTTTAGCAAAAAAAAACATATAACACGTATGTTATTTGCATAAAAATATGGTACTTGGCCTGTCCTAGTACCCTAGAAAATATTAGAGTGTGTGTTATGAATTGAATTGTGTCCTCCCCCACCCCAAATAGGTGTTGAAATCCTAACCCTTGTAGCTGTAAATATGACCCTGCTTGGAAATAAGGGGAGTTCTTTTGTTATGTTAATGAGGTCATATCAGAGTAGTGTGGATCCTGAACCTAATCACTTCTGAGTTTTGTTTCTTTTTTTAAAAAGGATGATTTATTTATTTATTTCCCTAGAAGGCGTTACATTTCTATGTGAACTAGACAATCACATGGGCCATTTTCCTCAGGAAGATAAACCAAATCTGTTACCGTTGAGTCAGTTCCGACTCATAGTGGCCCTATAGGACGGAGTAGAACTACCCCATAGGATTTCCAAGGAGCGGCTAGTGGATTCAAATTGCCAACCTTTTGGTTAGCAGCTGAGCTCTTGACCACTGAGTCACCAGGATTCCTCAGGAAAATAAGTAGCCACTGAAGCCCAGCCAGCATGTACCTCAAAGCCAGCCAGAAAGCGTAGGAAATTACAAAGTCAATCTCCTGTCCCCTAGTGGGTGCCACAGATCAGAAGCCCCTGTTTGTCTGCAGGATGTTCTTTCATGTCAGTTACACACACAGGGGAAGACAGACACCAAGGAATGCCAAGGATCGTTGGCAGGCCCCAGATACTAAGAGAGAGGCTCACAGAAGGAATCAGCAAGGCTGAGACACCGATTTGAACTTTTAGTCTCCTGAACTGTAAGAAAATTAATTTCTGTTTCTTTAAAGCCACCATCTTGTGGTATGGCTATTACAGCAGCCCTAGGAAATTAAGACAGTGTGTCACACATAGAAAAGATAATTAATGTAGTATTTGTTGTGTTAACTTATGTATTAAATATTATATTGTATTCTTATGTATCAGCCCTATTATCTCAATTAAATTTTAAGACTGTTGAAGTCATGGGTTTTGCCTTAGGGCTATCTTATCTTCTCACCCATCCTGTGCCTCACACACAAATTAGTATGTGCTTACTCAGTAGTTATTTTTAATAGTGACTTTGATTAAAGTTCACCTGAACATACTATTTGAACACATTTAATCATCTATTTATACATTCATGCATATTCTACCCTCCACAAAGGATCTGTGTCAATTTATGATATGAATAAAAAAGAATGTATTAGCTGAAGTATTAAAATATATATATATATATATAAATTTATAAATATATATTCTTATATACCTGTTTATGTATCAGAAAGTTAAGTAAGGGCAGAAGAAAAAATACAAATAATCGAACTATAAGTTTCTTCATAGTTCTCTGTTTGAGTCATACACTTGCACCTTAACTGCCCAGTAGGCAAAGTGAAAAGGAAGATACTGTCAGTTTAATGATTCTCAGTTCCTAAGGGAAAGCAATGGTTTTCCCTGTATACACCTAAAAGACATTTCTCACACATAGTTTTATGTAGAAGACAATGTGTGTCTGGACTAGAAAATACCCACATCACTATCCTCAAGAAAATGTGGTGATGAATTTTATTTCTCTGTTATTTGTTCTCCTGTATAAATGCTGAAGGCTATACGATAAAAACCTAGTGAAAGTAAATCTGTAAGAAGACAGGCATTTTATGGTTCAGTAAGGTAATCTTTTGCCTGTTCTAAAGATATAATTTAGAACATTTAGAGGAAATTGTTCAAACAATCCTCTGCAAATATCACCTATCTCAACCAGATACTTAACTAAACTGGACGACAGAGAGTGTAAGATGACATTCCCTGGCAAGGGCTTAGATGGTAGACATTTGGAGGTGTTGGTTGAAAGGAAATCCATCTGCTTCAGAAAAAGTCATGATTAGGTGATCAGTTCAATATCCTTTAGTAGAAACTGGCAAATATATCCAAGTTCCCATCGGAGTGATGAGCCATCCCACCTTGTCCAAAGATGGGCTGTTCTGCCACAGATGTTTTGAAGGCTTGAATCTATACTATCATTTCTGAGCAGTTTTAAAATGTATGGGAATAACTTTTGCCCATATTTTGTTTTGTTTGTTTTTTCTCTGTGTCACTGCTAATCACCACCTTTAGCTCAGTCTGGTAGTACTATTCTTATTTTGTTAGGCTTTGTGTACATCAGGGGTCCTGTTAGTTTTCATACAAAAATCCCTAAGTGATTTGGGAGTGAAGTGGAAAGACAGAGGACCTAGTGTTTGGAAGCATCAAACTGAATCATCAGAATAGTCAATGGTCAAACGCCTGCTTGATGCAGAGGTGGAAGAATCACTTCCATAACTTCAAAGTCCATAGTAAACAGCATCCCAGTAGAGATGGGGAAGGTTCAGACACCTCTGTGAGGACAAACTATTGAGAAGCATGTGATTAAACACAGGTGATGTGGTAGAGGGTTGTTAGACTGGGTCCTCAGAAAAGGTTGGAGCAGAAGGATGGCGAATACCTAGAAAGGAGGGATAAAGAAAGGCATATTGGAATGACCAGGTAAATTTTACTCCCAATTTACTTGAAGGGAAATCGGCTTTTAAAAATGAGAGGTGGGAAAGTAAAGAAAAGAATATGATGAAATCAAAAGACCCCTGGGTTGGTTCTGGTCCAATTTTATTTTAAAAGTATGGCTACATGTGAAAGCCCATTTGGAAAGAAAACACAGTTATTTGTCTAATTTTTTAAGGGTATAACAACTACTTTGAGAAATAATTTTTTCATTGAAATTTGTGTAATAATCGGTGGTTTTAGTCACTCTGGCTGTTTGCAGAAGAGATGAAATTTATTGAAAGGACACTGGGGAGCTCCCAGAATCACCAGGAAGCCTGGAGAACCAGGTTCAGGACATCAGAGGGAGCGAAGAGACATGAGGAATCTAGAAACAGAACCTAGATCCATGCTATGGAATCCATCTGTTAAGAGCAGGGTTGCTTGTGCCACTAAGCACTGGCCACCACAGCTATGTCCCCACCACTGGACAGCTGCTGCCCCCCAACCCCCCACCTGCCCCTGGAAATTGCATGTAGCTGCTGCTGTTGCTGCTGTCTCCAAAACGGCTTCTCCCCTGTTCTGCCTCTTGACATTGCTAGTTCAAGATTTAGTGTGTGGTGGGGAGGGAGGGTAGAATGTGTCTGCTAGGCTAAGCCTACATCAGACACTCTTGTCCTAGCTTCAAGGAAGGCTGAGAAAGTGAGAATCTGGCCCTTTGAGCTCTTATACTGGGGAGTGGACTTTGCCCCCACCAAGACCCATAGATATGAGATAGACATGAGATTTAGATTCTGGGCATTCGAATGAAAATAACAAATATCCACTAAAATTGTCTTTCAAACCTGATACATTCTTCAGTTCTTAGTTGATTTTTGAGGCCAAATTCTCAGGACACCTAGGAAGGGCAATTCAATGAGTCTTAATCTTCTGTTCCAGTTTAAAGGATGAAATTTGAACCTGCCTATCACCATTGCCAGTCTGAAGTCCCAGATAATCCTCAAGTGCATCACAACTTCTTAGTGCTGAGTGCCAACATTTTAATTGTTGACAAAAATCAAATACTTTCTGCTGTGGCTGTTTGTAGTTTAAATGGAATAATTGAAAACAAATCTAATGATTTGGGATATCACTGTGTGTTTACCCTCTGAGGGCTCCCAGGGAAGCCTCAAGAATAATGGTAGTACACACACTGGCCCTCGCTGGTGCCAGCTATGTAGGCATGCCCCTCTAGTCATCAGGCACTCTGCCGGTCACCCCGGTCCTTTCTGCAGCTGCTGTTCTTGGAGAGTGCAGTCCAGTCTTCTATCTCTTGCTAGCTGACAATGCCACTTAGAATCAGGCCAGGTCACACTCAGGTGTGGCAGTTGTACAAGTGGGGATGTGAAAAAAATTATCCAACTAGTTGTGATTAAAAATTCTTATATATGACAGAAGGTTCTTAATATGCAGACTAGACACCTAAATAACTCCTATAACACTAAAATACAGAGTTGGAACCTAAATAACCTCTATAATACTTTCTGGGAGGATGCCCACCCAAGCCATTCTAGCCTAAACTTAGAAAATTTTTCTAAGATTTATTTTTAACTTTGTTACCTCTCTGATTTACTCCAAGAAGGTTTTTGTAGAGATTTTCTAGTGTTGTTAAATGTCACAAAGTACGTGCTGCACAAAGCCAATTTCATCTTTACTAAGCTTGAAGATAAGTCCAGGAAACTCCATGGGATTATTGTTTACCCCAGCCCAAGCCAGGCTGAAAGATGTCAGAGTGATGACACATTTGTTAGTGAAGACCCTGAGTGAGTAGGATTCTGGGGCTGGGCTGTTACATTTTTTTGTTTTGTTTTTGTTTTTTTTATTGTTGTAATTAAATGAAGTTTAAATTTCAAGTTAGTCTCCCATACAAACTTTTTTTTTTTACATACATTGTTATGAGACCCTAATTGCTCACCCCATTCTGCTACAGCACACTCCTCCTTTCTGCCTCCAATTCCCGATGACCATTCAACCAGCTTCTAACTCTCTCTGCCTTCCCATCTCACCTCTGGACAGAAGCTGCCCCTTTGGTCTCTTGTATCTACTTGACTAAGAGGCACACTCTTCACGAGTATCACTTTATGTCCACAGTCCAGTCCAATCCCTGTCTGAAGAGTTGGCCTCAGAAATTGTTTTAGTTCTGGGCTGATAGAGAGTCCAGGGGCCGTGCTTTCTGGGGCGCCTCCAGTCTCAGTCAGACCATTAAGTCTGGTCTTCTTACTAGAATTTGAGTTCTGCACCCCATCCTTCTACTGCTCCGTCAGGGACCCTCTGTTGTGTTCCCTGTCAGGATGTTCATTGGTGATAGCCGGGCACCATCTAGTTCTTCTCGTCTCAGGCTGATTAAGTCTCTGGTTTATGTGGCCCATCTGTCTCTTGGGGTAATACTTTCCTTGTGTCTTTGGGGTTCTTCGTTCTCCTTTACTCCAAGTGGTTGGGACCAATTGATGCATCTTAGATGGCTGCTTGCAAGCTTTTAAGACCCCAGATGCCACTCACCAAAGTAGGATGCAGAACATTTTCTTAATAGGCTTTGTTATGCCAATTGACCTAGATGTCCCCTGAAAGCATGGTCCCTGGACCCACCATCCTTGCTACTCTGTCTCTCAAAGTATTTGATTGTATTCAGGAAACTTCTTAGCTTTGCTTTAGTCCGATTGTGCTGACTTCCTCTGTAATGTGTGCTGTCCTTCCCTTCACCTAAGATGATTCTTATCTACTATCTACTTAGTGAATAACCCTCACCCTCCCTCCCCACCCCCATAACCATCTAAGAATGTTTTCTTCTGTGTTTAAATGTTTTCTTGAGTTCTTATGATAGTGGTCTTATACAGTATTTGTCCTTCTGTGTATATTGCATTTTTTATTAGTTGCATGTCTACAGGCCTGATTCGTTTCTAGCCATGGGCCTTTGAGCCCTTACTAATTTGCGTAAGTGCTCAGAATCAGCGCAGTGGTTAAGAGCTTGGTTGCTAACCAAAAGGTTGGCAGTTCGAATCCACCAGCTGCTCCTTGGAAGTTCTATGGGGCAGTTCTACTCTGTCCTATAGGGTCGTTATGAGTCAGAATCAACTCGATGGGAATGGGTTTGGGTGTTTTCTGGATTTATTATGTTAAGGGAGAACAAGCAAGTAGATCTTTGATAAACAAATACTGACTCAACTGATGGACTGTAACTTCTAGCTAGAAAGTTACAGCTTTGCATACAGTGGAGGAGCTAAAAATCCTGATAAACAAGTGATTTCAGTCTTTGCCATGTATAATTTTATAGTTGCTGCAAGATTCAGAGAAGCTAAGCATTGCCATCTTTTTTGTCAAATTGATAGTAAGATGTATCATCAAGCAAGTCTTTCGAATGTTTTCATCACTGGTCTAAAAAAAAATGGTAGGTTTTCATTTTATTTTCAGAGTGATTCTTGAATTTTCAGGTTGCAGTGAAAAGTGAGATGGAGGCGTGACTTGCAGGGTGGTCCACTGTCTTCAAAACACAATTCCAGAGGGGAAACTGGGGAACAAAACTCCGTGTGAAGCCCTATGCTGTGCCTTGGTTTGTCTTTTCCCTGGACCTGCTGTTGCTTCATCTCTCTTCATTGGAAAGAAGTAAAATAAGGAGAAAGGGAACTATATAAAAACAGTAATTTTTAGGGAACTTTCATTTATTTTCCACATGTATATTTTCACACACAAGACTTAGTTTGGAGAGAATGGCCCTCAAAGAACCAAGTCTACATGTTTAGAATTGACAGAAATCTGTTCACAAGCTGGTTTATTCTAAGAGTGTGCCTCTTTTCCCATTAAGCTATATTTCAAATAAATGAACAGAGAGCGATATAGGATTAGTTCCTAGTATCTTAACATTTTAGAGTGATTGCTTTTGTTATAAATCAGTAAGGTATATTTTAACAGAAAGCACTTTAGATTTTCTTTTCAGCTGTGCTCTGCAGAGCCCTGGAGGTTGGCAGGAGATACCTCAGAATCCTCACAGAGTGTCTTGGCCAGATTGGGGGACAGGACAGGAATCAAGCAGAGCTTGGTTACCTGGCTTTTACCAGAGCTGTTGACTATACATATTGAACATCAAAATGAAAAAAGGGTCACTAAAGAAGGTAGTGAAAATGTGAAACTCACTGATCTAATAGAATAAATCATTTTAGTAAAATAAATGGTGAATATATATTGCTCCAGGAAGCATGTGAGTCTCTGAGCTTATTGGTTGTTGCCAACATTGTGGGGATCCTTGCTGTGCTTTTGATATTCATAGCAATGCAGTGTTAAGATGCACCTGAAACATTCAGCAGCACAGCAGGGGAACCTAACCTGGCTGGCCGAAATCATTTGGCATCTATTCCACACTCACATGATCGTGCTAATTATGAGTGTTAGGTGATAACTTGTTTGTCCTGGGGCCCAGTCATCCAGTTCTTTTTTTTTTTTTTTTAATCATCATGTTTTACTTTTATAATACTGTGTTAGTAAACAGACCAGGTGTTGTTTCACAGTAGCTGCATAATTATATTCTCTGAACATTGGAACAAAAATTAGGCAGAAAACAAAAGCTACTACCCATCTGGCTGAGCTACCATCCTAATCATACGAATTGTATTTGTTCTACTAAGTAGATGGGAAGAATGGGAAGCTTAAGCTTTTTCTTTCCAGTTGCCATCGAGTCAATTCTGACTCATGGCAACCCCAAGTATGTCAGAGTAGAACTGTGCCCCATTAAAAAAAACAAAAAAAAAAAAAAAAAAAAAACCCTTGCTATCAAGTTGATTCCAGCTCATAATGACCCTATAGGATAGGGTAGAATTGCCCCATAGGGTTTCCAAAAAGCAGCTGGTGGATTCAAACCGCTGACCTTTTGGTTAGCAGCCGAGCTCTTAACCACTGTGCCGCTAGGGCTCCTGTGCCCCATAGGGTTCTCAGTAGCTGGTTTTTTGAAAGTAGATAGCTAGGCCTTTCTTCCAAGGCACCTCTGGTAGACTCAAACCTCCTAGAAGCTGAGCGTGTTAACTGTTTGCACCACCAAGGACTCCAGCTTAAGCTTAGGGAAGTCTGAGGGCTGCTAGAGCCCAGAAATTTAGGAGCATCTGGTCATTACTGGTAGTGGGAGTTTGGACTTTTTAACTTGGAGGCAAGAAAGCCAACTCGTGTCTAGCACCTTCCTGCCTCCACTTAGTCTCCCATTTAGTGATAACCTTGCTCTTCCTGCTGTACCCCTTCATGCATCATATGCTAAGAAGCTTGCTCAATGACGTACGCATTGCCGTCAAGTCGATTCTGATTTATAGCAACTCTATAGGACAGAGTAGAACTGCCCCACAGTTTCCAAGGAGCGGCTGGAGAATGCAAACTGCCGACCTTTTGGTTAGGCGCCAAACCCTTAACCACTGAGGCTAGGAAGAAGAAAAATAAGACAAATCATCCAGAAGATACTAGAAAGTAGAAGAAAATAAAATATGGAATGTAAGGAACTGTGGTTAAGAGCTTAGCTGCTAACCAAAAAGTTGACAGTTCAAATCCACCAGCTGCTCCTTGGAAACTCTATGGAGCAGTTCTACTCTGTCCTACAGGGTTGCTATGAGTTAGAATCGACTGGACAGCAATGGATTTGGGTTTGGTTTTGGTAAAGAACTGTATTTACCCACTGGAAAGCAAAGCAAGTGTATTATTTGTATGAGTCAAAATTACTAAGGAAAAACTTTTGAAGGAATTGAATCCTAGGAAACTATGTTTTGAAAAGAGTTCTGGATGTGAATAGACAGGGAACAGGGTGAGATTCAAGGTAGGGGAAACTGTAAGTGCAAAAGCTGAAAAGTGGGACTGAATGGACATAGGAGGTATGTAGAGATGAGAAATAGATAAGCAAGAATACAGAAGTCAGCATCACTGAAGCTAAATTTTACATTTTGCTGTTAAAATGATAATCATTGGTAAACTGGTAATTAATTTCTCCAAGGTAAAGGTTAGAAATTTCTTTCATTCTTCTTTGATAAGGCTCTTTGAAATTTACTGAGTCATTACTTTCTTAGGCTAGAATTGTCAGTTTTCAGTAATATGCAGTAAGTAGGAGGAAGAAGATAAAGACAGCAAGAAAAAACAGAGAAGAGTGCTAAGAGGGTTCCTGGCACACCTAGCTCTAATTTTCCATCTTAGCAGTATCAGCATCACCTGAGAGCTTGCTAGACATGCTGATTCACAAGGCCCCACCCCAGAACTATTGAATCAGAAAATCCAAGGTGGAGCCCAGCAGTTGGTGTTTTAGTAATCCCTTCAGGTGATTCTGATGCACACTAAAGTCTGAGACCCACTCACTTAAAAGGATTTGTTTTCAACATAAAAGTGCTCCAAAAAGTAGAAAGTTGGGGAATTTCTCTCCTAAACTCCTTTTCTCAATGCTTTAAAAATTCTCTGATTAAATCCAGGAGGAAAAAATCCCAATCAAGGGTTAACCCTTGGACACCTCATCTCCCTTTGAACGAAGGAAATGTAGCTGGGATCAGAGCCTCCAAACAGCAGCTGCAGGAGCACCCACCTGCAGTGAGCCAGGTGCAGCATCAGCCCCTGCTTGCCATGTACAAGCCCAGGAATAATTTTTTAAAGATTGAATTCTTACCTGAGACTCAGAAGTATTTGTATATGTGACTGAGCTTCAAAAACCAAAATCATTCATTACACCCAAGGCAAAAAAAATAAAAAGTTGATGATGCTAAAACTTAAATCTAAGAGAATTTAGTAAACTTTCATTAGATGGCACAGAGAGAATTGGTAGTTGTAACCTTTGGGGGTCAAATACACATGGTAAAAATAAGAGAGAAGCACACTGAAGGCAGACAAGTAGAAACATGAAGGCTTGGGCACTGGATAGAGGGAGAGCTAGAATACAGACTTTTTCTCAAGAGGAAGGGACTGAGAGTCACGGCAAGGGACAAGAAGGCAGATGAGAGGGATGGGATTTATTCCTGAAAACAGAAAGACATCTCCCTGCTTAGTGTTATACCCAGTTTTTTTTTTTTAAGCATTGTAGTAAAAATTAATTGATTGATTGATGTATAACTTCTGTAGAAAATAGAGTTAAGAATAGCCATAAAACAGTGCTTAGATATCCTTGTATTAATAATAACTAACATTTTGAGTGCTTATTATGTGCGAACACTGTATTAAGTACTCCATTTAATTCTCAAACAGCCTGTGAAATAGACACTACTGTTACTGTCTCTGCTTAAGAGATGAAGGAACCGAGGAAAGTTAAACAGGAGGAAAGTTACACCACTAATAAGTAAGCCCGTAGATTTGAACCCAGGCATCCTACTGGATACTCTGAGCTCTTAACCACTCTGCTATCTATGATGTAAGGAAACAAATCCCCAAGTTCCCAGTTCTCCCAGATAACTTGATACTATTCTGTCTGCATTCATCTCTTTTAAATAATTGCCCTGTTGTTATTTTCTGATTATAAAAGTAATATATGATCATTGCATTCAACTCAGAAAATATTAAAAAAAAAAAAAGTATAGAGGAAAAAGATCGCTCTTGGTCCCATCACCCAGAAATAACCGATGTTAATATAAACTATACTTTCTTCCATGGTTCTCATAATTGGTGCCTTGGAACTGTCTGGAGCATCCATTAAACGGGCAATCAGCCCCAACCCAGACACTCTGATTCACTAGGTCTGGATGGGGTCAAGGATTATATGTTTTTAATAAGTACCTCTCCCATTGTGGTGGTGGTGGTAGGTAATGGAGAGTCAGTTCTGACTCACAGCGACCTTATATGACAGAGAAGAACAACTCCGTAGGGTTTTCTTGGCTGTAATCTCTACAGAAGCAGATCTCTAGGTCTTTCTCCTGTGGAGCTGCTAAGTAAGTTCAAACCACTGACCTTCTAGTTAGCAACCTAGCACTTAATCATTGTGCCACCAGGGATCCTTACCTTACTGTAGTTGAAATTCAGTTCTGAAAACACTATTTTATACCTTAGACTTTTAAATATCCCTGTGAAGAGCATCGGGGCCCTGGTGATGCAGTGGTTAAGAGCTCAGGCTGATAACCAAAAGGTTGGCAGTTTGAATCCACCAGCCACTCCTTGGAAACCTTGTGGGGCAGCTCTACTCTGTCCTATAGGGTCACTGTGAGTCAGAGTTGCCTTGATGGCCATGGGTTTTTTATGGAGAGCATCCTGCATTAAGTTTATCTCTGGATTCTAGAGAACCGTAATTTTCTCATCAAAATTATCTTTTAGAGACAGGAAGATACCTAATAGCTAAATGTTCTCAAAGTGTAGCATGCATCAGAATTATGTGGAGGACTTGTTAAAACACAGATTGCCAAGGTTATGATTCAGTAGGCCTGGGATGGGATTCAGTAATTTGCATTGCTAACATGTTCCCAGGTGATGCTGGTACAGAGATCACCACTTGAGAATCTCTGTACAGTAAGTCCCTGAGTTATGAAAATCCAACTTGTGGACAACTCGTACTTGCTCTTTAATGTTATGTAAATTTGCCCTCTCTTTGAAATGATTGAACCAATCCCAACTCGCAAAAAATTCTTCATCACAGTCACCTTCACTTGCTGCACGTACAGCTTTTAAGTCAGTGAAAAGGCTTTGAGCCTTTTCCTGCACTAAAGTAAGGCTACATAAGAACTGTATGTACCTGTTCCGACTCACCTACAAATTTGACTTAAAGACATACTTAGGAATGGATCTCGTTTGTAACCCAGGGACTGCCTGTAATAGCGATTCCAAATGAGAGCTCCTGGTAGAAATTCCTTAGAATTCAAGTGCAAGAGGCTGACTTTGATGCAGTCATTTAGAAATAAATTCAGTGACACATAGAAGCATGGTTAGTATCACCTCTTCGTCAGGATCTCCATATGTGAAAACTAGTCAGCTGTTTCCGTGTCTCCATGAGTCAAAGTGTAACAAGAAAAGAATCACTGCTGACATTGTCAGCTGAAAAATCTTAAGTGTCCAAATGACTTGGTAGCCATGGAAGGGACTGTAGGACAAGGTCGGTTACATCCAATAACAGGCATACCACCAATCACAGATGTCTAATGTGTGACATTTCTTAAATAGGACAACTACCAGAGGAGGATGTTGATGCTACTGGCAGTTTTTTTATGAATTATACGTGATGCACTGTTTTAAAATTCAGTGGAAGACTGCCATTTACACTCTGTAGTAAAAGATATTATATGAAAAGCGAAGTGCTGGGTGAGTAATCATAAGGTGCTACCAAAATAATGGATATTAAGCACACTTCTCTTTGCTCTCTAGCACCTGATAGAAGACAACCAGGCTTTTGAAAGTAGCTGGTTGGCCTTTGGAAACCTAACAGAAGCTTTCCTGAACTAGATACTTCAGTACTGTTGATCTATGCTTCCAAACCAGCAACCAGTTTCTAAATGTAGCTCTGCCGTTTAATGTGCTTTTGGCTTTAACCCTTTGATGCTGGGGTAAGACAAATACTTAATAGTCATTTGTTTGTCAATCACCAAAAAAATGCAGAAAACCCACTGCCAGTTAACGTGAGTCATCCTAAAGTTTTGAACATTAAATTAGAAATTTTCAGTGTGACTAGAAATTACTGACATCATCTAGAAAAATCATTTATTCATTATTTGATCAAGAAATATTTATTGAGCACTTCCTACGTTGAAGGCATTGTTGTGGATTCTGGGGATGGAATAGTGGGGGCAAAAAACCCCAAAAACTAAAACATAGACTAAGTCTTGACATTTAAGGAGCTTACATGATGGTGGCAATGAAATCTGTCTCATTCAGCATCTTCTAGAACTTTGCAATGTAAAGAACCAACCGTGTGGGCACCACTTGGGAGCTTGTTAGAAATGCAGAATCTCAGGACCCAACCGAGAGCTCCTGAATCAGAATGTGTAATTTAACAAGATCCTCAAGTGATTTGTATCCATGTTAGAATCTGAGGATCACTGCTCTAGAACACACAGCCTGAGGCAAAGATTAAAGTACTAAAATTTTATTTGGGAGTATAAGCCTAGGAGAGTAAGAATAAGGGCAAAAGTAAAGTGAGGAAAGAGAAGCTGCAAAGAAATCAGATACCGTGCTGACTGCTACTTCAAAATGAGTCTGGAAGGAGCACAGCCAGTCATTCAGCAGGTGGGTTAGCCTGGCATATGGAATGGATCCATCTCCAGACAGTTTGCAAGGAAAGTTCACGCTGAGCCGTCTCTGACTCTTACTTTCTACTGACTGAAGTTCACACTACTGGGAGGTGCCACCTCTGCACTTCAGTCTGAAAGTGGAGGGCTGACCCAAAGGATTGAGTACAGGCCAAGAAAGAGAAGAAGACGGGAGCTGTTAAGCTTTTCTGAGAAGATGCACAAAGTTTGCATTTTAAAACAATGTATATGGAAAATTCCATCCAGATGAATTGGTAAAAGTGAATAGAAATGGTATTCATTTTTTAATCACCAGAAACACAGAAAACCCACTGCCACACAAGGTAGTTCACTCTAGAATTTTTAATGTTAAATTAAAAATTTTATCATGACTAGGAATTAACTGAAGTCTTTCTAGACACTCATTAGTCACTCTGACCTATGACTGCCTGATCTGCGACATACTCTTCATTTGACAGCATTGATGATTCCCACATATCTATAATTGTATTAGCTCCTCCTCCACCCCCAGATTTCTAGCCCTGCTTCCCCACATGTGTTGGTACCTGTACTTATTAATGCCTCCCAATTCTCAAACATCCAGGCCCATCCCTACTCAACCAGTGTACTGGCCCACACCACACCACACACGTTGGCTTTGATACCGCTGTGCCCATATCCTTACCCTTTGCTTATCTTAATTTCCCATTCCAAATTTTTGGTTCTATCTGTTCTATCTGGTAAATCAAGAAAAGCAGAAGGTAAGCAGTATCAGAGAAGAAGCTACAGATTCCAGAGTGAGGCCAAGCCAAGATTCAGCAGACCCCCTGCACACACTTTCCCAGGTATGTGCCCTGGCAGAGCTCTCCCGTTACAAGAGATTCTCATTCAGACCATCCAGATTTCACTTTGAGTCTGTGGAAATTATGAAGATGTGACTAACATCTCAATGTCATCCTTGAGTTGTTATCCTCAAGCAATAGAAATAGATATTCTCATTTCACTTATTTCCTGTGCTTTTCAAAATTTTGATGATAAAACTATACTTTTATAATGAGAAAGAAGCACTTCAACACTTTTTATGAAATAATGTATTTTGGCAAGGAAGCTCTTTTAAGAACATAATAAGGAAAAACCAGAATGACATGGCAGCCATTAAATTTTAAATTATTTGCATATTTTATAGACATTCAGTAAATGTCCCTGAACTCTTGTCTAGAGTTTGGAAAACTTTAGGTTTCCACAGTTCCCAAAACATAAATGAGAAGTCTTTCTCAGAGCAAAAGAGAAGAAATATGTAAAGAGAAAGCAGAAATTGTATTTCTGAAAGCAATACTTTACTGCCAGATGTCTAATGAGGCATCTCAAAAATGTATGTGACTCCCTTGTACTGGTGAAACACAGACTCTACAGCCTACAGTAATGAGAACAGCCATCAAAAAGGGCAGTGTGTGATGTTGGTCAGCCCCAAGCTCTAGAAACTTTTAAGGAGGTGTTCAGTTTCATAGAACATGCGTCACCTTTATTATTTTTTTTTTCTGAACAAGAAAAAGAACAAAAAAAGCCAAATCCATTGCCGTTGAGTTGATTCTGATTCATAGCTACCCTATAGGACGGAGTGAAACTGCCCCATAGAGTTTCCAAGGAGCACCTGGTGGATTCGAACTGCTGATCTTTTGGTTAGTAGCCGAACTCTTAACAACTACACCACCAGCGTTTCCAAACAAGAAAGGTACTTTTCAAATTCTACCTCAAATTCCAATCTCAGCCTGTATTGCTGCACAACTAGCAGAAACATATTTTCCGCGAAGTGATCATTTGATCAACTCTCATCATCACATCAGAGTTAATTTTGTATGAATGTTAACAGGTATGGTTAGTTTATTTCTACAAATTTGTTGTCTGCCAGCTACTTGTACTTTGTATGCTATAAGAGAAGAAATAATCTCTACTCAGATTTACAAGATAATGGACCCTTATTTTCTAGAGGTGGTTATAAATCACTTCCAATTTCACTGGTTCTGAAAAGCCCTCCTTGCCTATATACTGATGCTCTCTTCAGAAGATTTCATAGGTCTCAGGTTAAAAATCCCTGTGGAGAAGACAGAAAGGTGACTTTCTCCCTGTCTCTGCTGCCCTGATTCACTGGAACACTAGAGGCTTCGGGCCTCTAATACTGTAATACCATTGACATTTCATAGCTAAAACCAGTTAATTCACTTGAGAATACCATACTTAGGGTCATGAATTGGTGATGGCCATTTGACTCCCCTGTAATTATTAAGCTCATTTGATAATTTATGAAAAAAATATGAATATTAAAGAATAAGGAGTCCTGAGCATTCACTTTTCACATAGAAACCTATCACTCAGTAAGTATAACTATTAATATAGGTGCCAGCCACTATATACATACACAAACATTGGACCTGCTGCCACTCAGTTTATTAAACAGTGGACTATGGTTATTCAATATGAATGACTGCTCTTAGGTCCCACTTTCATGATGGACTACCTGTAAATAAACTTAATAACCTACCTTTAACATGTTATTGAGTGCATGTACTCTTCTAAGCCCTGTTGTGCTTTAGGCACACTGTTCATTTATAAACCTAAAGGTGGGCAGTATTATTGTCCTTCCTATGTAGGCAAGGGAATAGTGGCTTAGATAGGCTAATGTGTCTAAGATTGCACAGACAAAAAGGGGCAGAGCCATAACTTGAATTCACATTTGTCTCACTCCAGCACCAATGTTCTTTTCCTCTTTTCTGACCTGGAAATCCTATTAGCTAAGGGTCAGTTAATTGTATAGCAGTCCAAATCCATGAGGAAGAAAATTTAATAGTAAGAATCACATTGTTTAATCCCAAAGTGGTTTGAAAATACTTGTGAAATCACATTGATCTTTGGAAGTATTTAAGGCATTTTTTAGCATTTTTCCACATAAAGAGCTTTTAAAACACTAATCAGTTAGGAAAAATAAATACCAAAGTATACTTTCTGTAATGAGTTATTGCTTGATTAAAATATGTCTGTAGAAATGCGTGAACTTTCCAAATATGTAATTATATAATGTCAGGATTTTTTTTTTCTAATATAACATTAGAATTATGATAACTTCCATTTTAAAAAGTAACATTACTCCAGTTGAAAAATTATCCTGGTTTTCTAGACTCACAGTTGTTGGCAATACATAGGTTTTTCTCTCAAAAAACTAGAGTAGTTACCATTGTAGAAGGCAAAAAAGGTTGAGTCATTTAGGAACCACATGGGTTAATAGAGATACAAACTCTGACATATTCAAAAATGTAATTTCGATTTGGCAGTCTTAGGTGATTAGCTGAGTAGAATGTTTTTAATGGTAGTAACATTGAAAAAAGAAAAGAAAGCTCCTATGGTGTATTTTGGTTAGTGAGACTTTGAACTTATAATTGTGCAGTGTCTTAAAAATAAGCCCATAAAAATGGCCTCATCTTTATTGCACATTTTATTAGTGGACAGTTATGAGTATTGTGTAAATATCTGCTCAGGGTATCTTCTAATGAAGTCTCAAACAGTTTATAAAATAAAATAACTACTCCTATAATGAGTCTACACTGTAAATCAGTGGTCAGTAACTCTGAAAATCAGATGATATGCCATACTATTTTTATACTCCTTCTTTGTTGTAGAACCTACTGCAAAAAGGCATTTAATTTATTTGATGCTAAAGGCTTTACATGTATCTCCCATCAGTGTGATGAGAATTGTAGGTTAGTCACTAAGTAGTAAAAAGGAATCATTTCGATCCTGCCCCTAAAATCTTTTCCTATTGACTCTTTGGATCTTGTCATAATAACAAGTATGGCTTTAAGTGAACAAACAGATAATAAAACCTACAAATTGTTCTAATGGCATATTGGGGGAAAAATGTTAAAAACTAAACCTTTTTTTTCTATGACATTTTAATGTAACATTATCACCAGCTCTGTTGATTCAAAGGACTTGTGGCTATTGACCACAGGGTATATTTGTAATAGGGTGTATTGTAATTAATATAGAATTTCAAGTAATTTACATAGAAATATGCACACTTGTCATAACTGTGTCCCAAATTCAGGTGGCAAATTTGAGTCTGAAAGTGGAGGATTCTTTAAATCACTTGGGCAGGTGGCAAGACTAGTTTTTTATATCAGGTTCTATTTTTTTACATGTCACAACAGTAAAAAACAAAAAAAAACAAAAAAATAGAACCAGCAACACAAAATGGCAAAAGTGTTACCTTTCTTAAAGTTTAAAACTTTATATCCTAGTTGCTATTATGTTAGAGGTCAGAAAAATCGTTTTTTTCCATACCTGTTATCCAGTTTCATAAGACATAAAAAAAAAAGATGATCCGAGTTTATAACCAAGGAGTTTATACATAATGAATATTTTATTATTGCTTTGAGGTATTTTTCAGAATTTGCTTAGTGAACTTCAAAAATCTCTTATTCTTGCTTCACTCAGCTCAAAACCCTCACTCCTCCCTCCCTCAGCATAAAGCTATCAGATGAGCTGGCAACATCCCCAAACCTACACACAGCTTCTAGATGTTGCTGAAGAAATACATGCAGGGTCTCTAATGCATTTCAAAGGTTTGTAAGAATATGCATTTGTGTCTTATATATTTAAAGAAAATGATGCTGACTGGGATACCCACGTGGATTGTATGCCATCATTCATCCAGGAGTGAAAACTGCATGTGTGTTTATAATGTCACTTTCACCTTGTCTTTTTTTTTTTTTTTCTATCTACATATATTCTTAAAACTTTCAAGAAACTCAGCTACACTTCACCACTTCCTTCTCTAGCAGGAATCTAAATGCTGCATTTATGCAGGGAAAGTGGGAGTTGGAAATATTTTTCCTAAGTGGAATATAGATCTCTCTATTTGAGTCATATAATTCTGGCAACTTTTGTTAGGTACTCGCCTTGTGCTAGTTTCTGTGATGGAGGTAGAAAAATAAGTAATACAGGATTGGTTCTTGCCTTTAAGAAGCACACAGTGTATGTAGTATTCAAGACAGAGAAGTAAACAAGCGACCATCGCACAAAACAAGAAATACAAGACAATCACTTCAGTTTTGTTAAACAATTTAAATAGCTATGCCCCTCTGTAGAACCCAAAGTAAGGAATTACACTACATTAATTATTCTTTCAGTATAAAGGAGTATATCTGTGCAAAGATCTGAGAGGTAGAATATTTGACTATAAAGATAGAGAAATGGATATACGAAAACTTCTCCAGACGTAAATTCAGGTAAGTATTTTCTCTTTCAGAGTAGCAACCTTAGGAAGCTATGCAGTACTGCCTTTTATTATAGTATTATTAAATCTCCTCTAGTTGACTTGCCTGCAAAGGTAATTTACTTTATTGTCAAACTTGTCAGTGTCCAATTTACATTTGTAGTTTTTCAGTCAAAATGCAAATTTGCATATTAAAATGGTATTTTAAAGAAATGCCAAGCTATTTTCGAGTGGTGTCTTTAGTTCCCAGTATGCTGGAATGTGTTTCTTTATTGAGAACATTATTGAAATTCAGATTAGCTCTATTATTATATAACATAACGTTATGGTTGCAGACATTCACTAAGCAGTGATTGGTTGTGTGTTGTGCTGAGCCAGATCACTAAGTCTGATCTGGGCTGGAAGATTGTCACAAATGATGACTCAGACTCCATTCAAAGTTGTCTTCACTTAGGTTTACTAATGAACTAACAGCACAACAAATGTGAAGTCAAGATACAGATTAGTGGACACAGTTCTAGATGCCTCTCTTGTTCCTCAGAGCAGTCATATTCAAAGTGGTCAAGGTTATCCGTGTACCGTGAGGAAGCCACCTGGACAGAACAGCCCAGGCAGCTTTGTGTCTTAGCCCATGAGGCTGGGAGAAAGGTGTTTGCCTGCCATCATAAAAGGACTTTCTTCCTGAGTCACCATTACATACTCCCATGTACTATTTTTTACTGAGTAATAAAGCCTGGCTACCACCAGTCTTCAGAATTATATTTGAATTTCCAAGAAAATATTTCTTTTGCCCACTATTTCGATTCTACAGAATCCCTTAGTTGATCTAGTTACTACTGGTATACTTGCTTGTGGTTTAAGAAATGCTCATGAACTGTTTTTTGTCATTCAGAGTATTTACTAGGTACCTACTTTGGGAAAAGTCCACCAGTAACTGGAAGCCCTGGTGGGGCAGTGGTTAAGTGCTTGGCTGCTAACTAAAACGTCAGCAGTGTGAACCCACCAGCCACTCCATGGAAGAAAGATGTGGCATCTCCTTCCGTAACGATTTATAGCCTTGGAGACCCTGTGAGGCAGCTCTACTCTGTCCTGTATTGTCACTATGAGTTGGAATTGTCTCAATGGCAACTTTTTTTTTTTTTTACTTTGGGAAAAACACTGTATTGAAATGTAATACCACAACATTTAAATAATATAGAATCTTCTTTAACAAAGATATTTTAATGTATAAAATTTTTTAGGGTGAATATAATTTCACTTAAAAGCATAAAAGTATTTCTCTTCTTAAATTATTTGGGGGAAATGGTAAGTAAAGACATTTAAAGGAGTGTCTCAAATGTGACTGAGAAATTTTAACAATTAGTTGAAATTAAACATTTGGCTGTTCTTTCTTTGATATGACAGTATGCAGTGTAAGTTTATCATTAATTCTCTTTGTTTCCATTCATTTTCATTATTTTAAATACTTTTCACCTAAATGAACTTGACGTTAAGTTGTATAAAGTAATAAATATCCAGGGTTTTGGGATTCAGAAGATCCATGTCCGAGTCTCAGTTTGGAAAGTCAAACAACATAGCTTTGAGCCAGTCTCTTAGCCTTCCTGAAACTTAATGTCTAAATCCATCCGAGTAGGTATTTCTTGAACCACAAACAAATCTACCAGTAATTAGATCTCTCAAGAGTTTCTGTAGAAGATAGAAGTATAATAGCAAAGGAGTCTTTTAAGCAATTCAAAGGTCTTTCTGTTATTCAAAAAAAATCTAAATACTTATCCATTCCTGTAGAGGTGTTCCGTTTTCCATTAAAACACACACACACAAACACACATCCACTCAAAATGTTTATTCTTATGATTACTAATACATTCTTTTACTGGTTTATTTCCTATTTTATGTCAAATAATGTGCCTTCCCTATTTCTAAATTGAACCATAATTCTTCACATAATTTAGAATTCTTCACAATAATTGCCCTTAGGTAGGGATTGTTCCCTTCTTTCCACTATAAATATCTAAAGCATTTAATATAAAATCTATTGCTTATAGCAAAGTGTCCCGCTAATTTATTAAAATAATGAGTACAACAGATGCTTTATGAAAAGAAGTTTTCTGAACCATAAGAATTAGGGAACTCTTCTTAGAAGAATGAGCACTAAGGACAAGGCTCATTTTTCAAAGTGCCAAACATTAAGGTATTAGAAGATAGCAGAATGTAGGAAAGTTGTTATGCAGACAAAGCCTTAATTCTGTGGAATTTATTATGGCATTTATTACAACTTTATGGTAGAGTTGCTATGAGTTGGAATCGACTTGACGGCAGTGGGTTTGGTTTTTTGGTTATGGTATTTTCAGAATCCAAATTCAAAGCTGTAATAATGTGTAAGATATGATTCATGCTTTTGATATAGCATGTGCATTTTCCCACTCCCCATACATACAGGCTTCATTTTTTAAAAAACACACACCAGAATATTACCAAGTATGTGTATATTGTAAATGAACTTTGTTTTTGACATAGTCAAACAGATCATTTACTCATAAAGAAAGTTCCCAACGTGTTTAGACATGTCAAACAAAAGCACAGTAGAATCATGCCATGATGGGGGGAATATGGAACAAGAAAAATTCTGTGGTGCCCTCCACAATATAACAACTATTAGCATCACCCAGGTGGTGTGTCTTACCACAGTGAAGCAGGATCCAGACTACAAAGCTTGTGCACTAGAGCTCGAGAAACACCTATGGAAGAGGAGGCAGCTGAGTAGTCTCACACATATCAAGGAAACAAGCTCATTTTAATGGGACTTTAAGTTCGGCTCTGTAAAAATGGCTTGGAGGAAGGAGAATCAAGATCAACAGCCCAAGGCTGATTCCTGTGAGGCAGCGGTCAGACATACCTTCTCTCTCCACCATCTTTACCAATTCTGACAACAACTGTCTCTCCCACAACACTCTCTACTTCTCTGCTGGGTTCAGTAATTAATTGCAATGGCCACACAGAACTCACAGACCATACTCACGATTATGGGGTTTATTAGGGAAGTAACAGTTACAATTCAGGCTCAGGAACCCTCAGGATACAGTTCTTCCATCAGGACAGCCTCTCCCCAGCCGTGCTCACAGGCACGCCTCTTCTTGGCCCTAGGCCTCTGCTCAAAGGTGCTTAGCTTTCTCTCTCTTTGGGCTGGGAAGCCCACTACACCGTTTCCTGCTGTCGGGTCTGCACACGGTTCTCAGGTCCAAAGGACATATTGGCTCCTGGCTGTTCTTCCTTGGTAGTGGTGGGATCTTATCTTTCCCATCTCTGGGGTCATTCATTTCAAACACAGCGGGATGGCAAAACTAACCAATCCCTTTGGTGAGCTACAATTACCCTATCTGCACAGTCCTGCCCAATCACCTGGGTGGGAGTTAGAAGACCATGGCTTGAAAGGCCACACAAAAGCTATCCATCACACTGCAAGCTCTATTTTTAAAATGTCTTTATGAAAGCATTTCAGGATTTACTAATATTATTTTTGAGTTATCAAAACTTTGTGTTTATGGAGTATGTCTTTCATCCTTCAGAATCTAATACAGAAGCACTTTACTAACCATATACTGCTTTGCAGCAGGGCATACTGCAGTTACCATGGCAACTATATTACAAATCTTTCTTTTTGCTAACTTGGAATTTCTTCAAGATTCTTTCTTTGGACTGACATCTTCAGTGCTTGAGCTCTAGCACAGATGATTTTTACTTCTCCACATTGTGAAAAGTTGAATTAATCTTATCAGAGAATGTTGTGTATGGTGATTTTTTTTTTTTTAATCCATATCAGGACCTTTCAACCTAGAATTTGAAGTCTGAACCAGGTGGAGGGGGGTGGGGGAAATGAAGATCTATGGAGCAATGTTATTTATCCAATCTTTTTTTCTTTTCTGGCTGTAAAACATGAACGTAGCATATACTTCATACCTATCTCATGAAAAATTCCAACGTTCCCAAACTACATTAAAAAGTAAAATAACATGGTATTAGGATATAACTTATATCAATAGGACCCATGAATAATTGGAACAAAGATATTTATGCTTTATTTATGGGAAAGGTCAGATGGAGTGACCACAGGAAAGATGAATGGAAGGAACATGAAAGACTCATGGAAGCATAATTTCAAAAATGAAGCTACTGATTGTGGAGATAGCTGTGAAGAATTCATACCAACTTTGCATTTTCAGTCATTAACATCGTATTAAGCTGTCCATATATAAGCTATTGTAATATATTTTATCAGTAAAAATATATATACTTAAAAGATGTTGGCTACTACTGAACTGTGTTAAAGTGTTGCTGCACATTTTAAGATAAGACAGTGTACTAACTAAACCAACCAAACCCACTGCCATCGAGTTGATTCTACCTCATAGTGACCCTGTAGGACATAGTAGATCTCCCCCACAGGGTTTCCGAGGCTGTTCATCTTTATGGAAACAGACTGCCACATCTTTCTCTTGCAAAGCAGCTGTAGGATTCTCACTGCTGACCTTTTGGTTAGCAGCCAAGCGCTTTAACCACTGCACCACCAACACTCCTCCTGTTGGTGTACTAAACACACCATAAAAAAAAAATGAAGAAAAGTACCCCAGAAAACCAGATTTGTGGCTGTAAAAAGAATAAGAGCCTAGAGATATAGGACCTTTATTGAAAGATAGATTAGATACCTGGAAGGTGGGGTGCTGCCATAATAAATATGTAAAAATGTGGGAGTGCCTTTGGAATCAGTCAGTGAGTAGAGGATGGAAGAATATTGAGGAGCATGATAGAAAAAGTCCAGATTGCCTTGAACAGACTGTTAGTAGAAATATTGACTTTAAAGATGCTGCTGCTAAGGGCTCAGGAGGAAGTGATGAACATGTTACTGGGAACTAGAGGAAGGGAGATCCTTGTTACATCGTGGTAATAAGTTTAGCAGAATTGAGTCCTTTGATTATGTGGAATCAGACCTTGTAAAAAAACAATTCAAATGTCTAGCTAAGATTTCTAAGCAAAGTGTTGATAGTGTGGCCTGCCTTCTTCTTGCTGCATAAAGTAAAATGTGAGAGGACAGAGAAAAATTGAGGGCAGAACTGTTAAACAAAAAGGAACCAGGACTTGATGATTTAGGAAACTCACAACCTATTCAAATGATAGAAGTTCTGAAAGTGTGGCATAGAAAAAAGCCGAGGGTGTGGCTGCCCAACCCTTCGGTGAAACCTCTAAAAGATCAAAACATCAGAGTGCTCAACTATAAGAGATTAAGGTGTGCCTCATAGGTCTTCTCAAATCGAAGGGCTTCTAGGGATTGTGAGGGTCTTGTCCCTCAGCCACCTCAGCAGGGGCCAAAGATAGAGAGGTTATTATCTTCAAAAGATTTATGGACAGGGATTCTGCCTAATGAAGGGAATCCCTGTACCATCCATAAGAGACCCACAAAGTTCTTGAGAAAATTATGTCAGCAGAAACACTGTCAACTTGGACTGAAAGGAACAGAGAAAATACAAAATGAAAGGAGGTTTTTGGGCCTCAAAATTCTACTTGCTGGAAGCAGGCTGATAAAACTACTCAGCTGCAAACATGTGATACTTTTCATGAAAAAGAAAGAATGACCCAAGGGGCAGAACCAAGAGTCCAGAGGATAGAACCGAGAGCCTCCAGATAAGAGTCCAGCCTGGTCAACACCTTGATTTTGGCCTTGCGAGACCCTAAGCAGAGAATCAAGCCAAGCCCACTTGACTTCTGATCTATGGAACTATGAAATAATAAATGAGTATTGTTCTAAACTACTAATTCTGTGGTAATTTGTTATACAGTAATAGAAATTTAATACAGATATTAATAAAGATTCTAAAGGATTTAGTTTATACAATTTAGAAGAGATAAAAGTGGTTCCTTAAGATTTTTTATATATAAAAAATATAAAAATAACCAAACCAGTTGTCATTGAGTCAATTCTGACTCATGGTGACCCCATGTGTTTCAGAGTAGAACTACACTCTGTAGGGTTTTCAAAGGCTATGATCTTTTGGAAGTAGATTGTCAGGCTTTTCTTCTGAGGCACCTCTGAGTGGATTTGAACCACCAATCTTTCAGTCAGTAGCTGAGCACTTAACCATTTGCTCCATCCAGGGCCTCCATTTTTATATATGCTACTTTTAAACTGTTTATGAAATGCTTTCTCTTAAAACGATATTCTCTATATAGTTTCTATTAAGTTATAATTGTATATACTCCTGGGTCTAGAAACTTGCTAGTTATTTTCTACCCATCTTAATGTACACTTAGAGAAGTAGATTTCACGTCTCCCCTACATAGCCATTGTTGTACACAGGGCATTGTGGAATCTTCCATCTCATGTCTCACCTTTCTTGCACACACATTAATATCATTAATTGAATTGTTTACTCTGCATGGAAACTCCACATATCCACCTGAACCTGAAACATCACTTCAAAGGAAAGGTCCATTTGGGCAAATTTTGGTTTTGTACTCTGTTCCTAATGTAAGAACATAATTAAGTCACCAAATGGGAAGGAAATGGCATGGCCTATATTCACGTTTTAAAAATTTATCTGTATCTGAGGTGAAGGGAACGGGTTGGATGAATGGTCAAATCAACATTCCAGAACATGCCAACCTGAATCATTTTGTTTTCTTTAACAGCAGCAGTAGACGATAAGGAGATGTAGGAGAAGGAGTTGTATGGTACGCTAAGAATTTCCTAACCTACTGGAGAAAGATAAGTGATAAGCCAAGGTGAGAAGACTAAAACTCTGTCTCTTAGAAGAAATCTATGTCAGTATATATATTTTACATTTTTTAAAAAAGGAAACTAACAGTTTTGCAATAGCCTTCCCACTTTAAGGGTTTATTGGTCAGGGTTTATTGCAGAGAACAAATCCACATTAGCTAATTCAATAAAAAGAGATTTATTAGAACATATTAAATGACTTACAGAATATTTAGGATGGCTGAAAAAATAATTATTCATTTGAGTTTCTAGGTATGACTCCTGAAGTCCTATCACAAAACTGGTCTGTAAAGAGGCTGCTGTCGCTGCCGTGATTGGAAAACCTCACCACCATGCCCTTCTGCTGCAGCTCACAGTATCACAACCAGATGCCTTGGCCACGGAGGCTCTCCTCCATGTGACCCAGTTTAACGTTTCTAATTGGTGAACCTGTATCTTATCTGGAGCCCTAGCAGCAAGTACATGAGAAATGTAGTTTTTAAGCATTCCATGAAGGAGTATTAGAAGAAGGTTGGTGTAACTGCTAAACAACCTACAGTATCCCCCAAAACCAAACCAAACCAGTTGCCATTGAGTCAATTCTGACTCACAGCGACCCTATAGGACAGAGGGGAACTGCCGCATAGGGTTTCCAAGGAGCTGCTGATGGATTTGAACTGCCAATCTTTTGGTTAGCAGCCGAATTCTTGACTACTGAGCCACCAGGGCTCTACGGTATCCCCCACAGGGGCCTAATTTAAATCAAGAAGGCTGAGGAAAGCCAATTCACTTAGGAAAGCCAAATTATCTGTTTTGTAGGTAGCAATAAAAAGATCAGATACCTAAAGAATGATTTTTTCCTTTGAATCTTCCTAATTCCAGGTTTTATTAATTTTTTTAAAATGACAGTTTTCATTTTTTCACTTTAAGTTCTCTGTTCAGTGATTAATATTAAATGAGCTTAAAAAACCAGGTTGTTATTTTTCATTGACTTTTATTTTAGGCTTATATAAAATTTGCCTTATATTATCATAGATCTGCAAAATCTTCTTGTAATTTCTAGCTTATAATAAGAGTTCATCTGTATCACCTGATACAGTGGCTTCGTATCATGGTCTATATAAGATATTGTTGTACTAAGAAGTCCTACTTACAAGTTTATTTTGGCATTGAACTTACTCTTTGTCTGAACATGCTTCAAAAATACTTATGTCAAAAATAACATCAGCTTACAATGGGCTTACAGCAGTGATGGTAGTTTTAGTAACTGAGTCAACATTAGACTGAGTGCCATTTGCTGGCTCGAGTCATATGTCCGGGTATTATTTTCTGTGACTTACACAAAGAACATTGGATCTTAGATATAGGCAGTCACAAAGAAGACTAGAAATCGGTAGTGGTGAACAGTCTCTTCCCTGCTGTAATATACCACAAAAAAGTAGGTAATAGTAAGTGAATGATGATGAATTGACAATGACTAAATTTAGCGTAGCTGCAACTTGAGAGCACTGGACCCTTTACAATAGCTTTGAGCATTGTTTGTTAATGAAACCTGATTGAATTAACCACTTCTTATTCTGATGTTTATCTAGATTTATTTGTGTGATTACCAAATTAAGTTGAAGTTACAGCTGCTTAATAACAATAATAGATTACTAATCTAGACAAACTACTAACCTGTACTAGTAGACTAAGGGCCAAAAGGAAATCACAAAGCAAGCTATAAGCAACTAATTGGGGGAACAGAGTGAATTATTTTAACCTTTGCTGTCCATTAGCAACTGATCACCTTATTTTCTTTGATCTTTTCTTTTGTTTCACTTGCTTTTCCTTTTCAAATATGCCTGGTTTCTCCCCTCCTCCCCCCTTTCTCCATCCATCACTTTATGTGTTCTGGAAGGGGAAATTGTAATTTGAAGATGGTGACTACTACACATGTGCTTTTTTAACTTCATGACAGCAGAATGATTATGAGCAAAGATGGCTATAACTAGGGTGACCATTTATCCTGGTTTGCTTGGGACAGTCCTGGTCTATGCCTGTTAATAGCACCCTCCTTCAGTCTCAAAATTGTCCTTCTTTGGATGATAAATTACATACATGGTCACCCTAGTTCTAACTAAGATGGGCTGAAGGTTGGTATAGAAAAGCATAGGAATTTTCTTTTAAAATGTTGACAGTAGTTGACATTTTGGTAGAACCAGGCTAAGTTAATGTCTTATTAGTAACAGCAAGGACAGAATTGCTTTAACTGTCACTTAGGTCTCTGTGTACTCTTCAGAACTATGCTATCTTACAGGGGTGTTTTCAAATATTTATGTAATTGTTCTTGATAAAATGTATGAACATGGTACTACCCAAATTCTTATACATTTATAATAAATGAGAGGGTATTTTCCATTCAATAATTTTTTAAAAATTCCTAATGAAAATTCCTTTTTTAAAAATTTATTTATTTATTTGAATTGTTGTGATTAAATGAAGTTTACATTTCAAGTTAGTCTCCCATACAGAATTTTTCTTTTTCTTTTTTACATACAGTGTTATGAGACCCCAACCACTCACCCCATTCTGTGACAGCACACTCCTCCTCTCCGCCCCTGAATCCCCATGAACATTCAACCAGCTCCTAACTCTCTCTGCCTTCCCATCTCACCTCTGGACAGAAGCTGCCCCTTTGACCTAATGAAAATTCTTATTTAAAGTTAAGTTTTAGAAACATAAATTTAGTAAAATATATTCACCATTAATTTTTAAAAATAAATTTTGTTAAGGATTCAATTGTTGCTAATAACTTTGGGTAAAAAAAATATTTAAATGGAAAATATTTGAAATGCTCAGCAAACAGAATAAAAAATTAATAGAGTGGTGTCTTTTTCAGATACTTCAGTATTCTTTTTCATGTGTAATTTCCAAAAGCTATTTTGTTATGTTTCAGTGTTTTATCATAGTTTAAAGAAAATGTTTCTTGCCCTAAACCAGGTTTTCATTCCTATTAATAGCAAGTAATTAATTTTTATCATAATTGAAAGCAGTGTTAATATTTTGGAAGAATTTAATTCAATCCCAGAGTAGTTATTTTCTTTGTCTTCCCTTTAACAGTAACTTTTTATGGTGGGTTGAATAAGTAAAGCTCGCTGAAAAGGCCTAGGTTTTAGAGTCCCCCCAAGTAGATTGGAACAGACAGTATTCCCATATGAAAATTCACAGTCCTTGTTTTATATTACACTTAATATAAGGTTATAGGGATTTTGGAGAAGCCATTAAGGCCTGCTAGCAATAAAAGAAGATGCAGAGGAGTAAAGTATCCTATGATTACAACTACCAAAAGCCTCCAAAGGCAGTTTAGATGTACAGCTTTCAATAAGAGCTAACATACTTTTGGTGTAATATCGTGTTACCTTGTTAATAATTAACATAATGTAACAACCCCATCTGGACCATGAAATAATAGAACATAATTCCGAAGGAGTCCATATATAGCGCATTCTCTTCTGTAAAAAAAATTGTCCAAAGATCTTACAGTATACTTTTCTTCAGTATTCTTTTTCCCAATTATTAAACATTAGCACTTTCACAGGGTGAAATTTGCTGTGGGGCTCTGCTATTGTAAAGACGATATGAGGTTAATTACAGTCTCATGCTTTTGTTCTCAGTTTGTTAATTGAGATGTACTTATTGCCAAAGGAAAGCATTCTATGAATAAAGTGGAGCTCACGTTATGTCTGAATTATGTCTTTTAGCTGTCCAACTTACCGAGACTATTAAATTATAGGGGGCAGTGCTATACTTATGAGTTAATAAAAATGGCAGTTAAGTTATTTAAGGAACTTTTTTTTCCAAGTAGACATTATGTTTGCCTGTGTGGAGAAGGGTTTTCAAGAAGAGTGTGGAGAACTCTTAACTGCATCACTGCTGGGAGATCTACATGCTTTCTAGAAGATGATGAAAAAGAGAGGAAAAGCAGGGAAAGCCTGTGAGATATCTGTCGATCTTGAGATTTATCTCATTTTTTCTTAGAGGATTCATAGTGTTTCTTTTGCACGAATGGCATATATACAGATTTTAGTGGTTATATTTTGAAAAGATAATTGTTCCTGACAAATTTGTAATCACATCGCTGCTAACACCAAATTATTACACTTTTTCATTATGGACTTTAAGGCAGGCTTTATGCCTTATTCCCCTCTAAATAAAAAGCAAATAAGTTGATACTTAAGAGTAACTGGACCAGAAGGGACCTTGGGGGACAAGTGACCAATGGAACAGGTGGGAGACCTGAGATTCAGGCCACAGGTCTGCCACCTAAAGCCTCTGCCTTTGCCTCAGTTTATCTATTAATGAGGACAGCTCACTCATTCCATCATATCCAACTCATGAGGAAATCTATGCAAACAAATTCTTAGTATTAAGTGGCAGAATTAAGTATAAGCCAAAGCAGTGAGAGAAGGGTCAGTCTCTTTACTTTCCACCCTAAACCTTCACCGTGTTCAGAGGTCACCATTTGGGTACAACAGTCTGGAGGGGCTTTTGCAGTTAGCCCTGCTTATGAGGGATTAAGTTAGTTTCAATAGAGGTGAACTACTTTCCAGGGTTGATATCATAGAAAACCTCTTAAGGAAGTGTGTAGGACAAGCAAGGCCAACTTAGAATATAGGATTAGACAAGCCAGTTTCCTGCCTCCTTCCTGTGTTCTGTCTGCTTGGGAGTCATATTCCTCAAAGCCTTTTAATCGCTGCCTGTATTTTCCTAGTCAACAATGTACATATTCCACTCCAAAGCAAAACATGTACTGATAAAGCTATTCATGTTTTTCCCTAATCCAAGAACTATTTTAAAAGCTAAAGAAATTTCAACTTGAAATTTCATTTCATTTTGAAACCACACCTTAGAGATAATACAGAAAGGACTGAAGGAACATTTTTAATGGAATAGAGCAAATAGGAAATATTCAATGAGAAGAATTTTTTTTAAATAGCATAAAAGAATTTCACGTGATTACAAAGAGATTTTCCAAGAATTTGAGTAGATTATAGATATAGATATGGCCCTGGTGGCGTGGTGGTTAAGAGCTTGGCTGCTAACACTACAGGAGAAGTTAGCACAACTGAACTAAACCAAAGCTAAGAGGTTTCCTGAATACAATCAAACACTTTGAGGGACAGAGTAGCAAGGGTAAGGATCTCGGGACCATACTTCCAGGGGGCAGCTAGGTCAATTGGCATAACAAGGCTTAAGAAAATGTTCTGCATCCTACTTCGGTGAGTGGTGTCTGGGGTCTTAAAAGCTTGCAAGCAGCCATCTAAGATGCATCAATTGGTCCCAACCACCTGGACCAAAGACGCAAAGAAAGTATTAGCTCAAGATGCAGAAAGGGCCACATAAACCAGAGACTTCATCAACCTGAGACCGGAAGAACTAGATGGTGCCCAGCTACCACAAATGACTGCCCTGCCAGGGAACACATCAGAGAGTCCCTGATGGAGCAGGAGAAAGGTGGGGTGCAGAACTCATTCTTATAAGAAGACCAGACTTAATGGTCTGAATGAGACAGGAGTAACCCCGGAAAGCATGGTCCCTGGATTCTCTATCACCCCAGAACTAAAACAGTTTCTGAGGCCAACTGTTCAGACAGGGATTGGACTGGACTATGGGACATAAAGGGATACTCGTGAGGGCTGTGCCTCTTAGCTCAAGTAGATACAAGAGACTAAACAGGCGGCTTTTGTCCAGAGGTGAGATGGGAAGGCAGAGAGCATTAGGAGCTGGCTGAATGGACATGGGGAATCAGGAGTGGAAAGGAGGAATGTACTGTCACAGTATGGGGAGAGCAATTAGGGTCACGTAACAATGTATGTATAAATTTTTGTATGGGAGACTAACTTGAAATGTAAACTTCATTTAAACTACAACAATAAACAAACAAAAAAAAGAGCTCGGCCTCTAACCAAAAGGTCGGGAGTTCGAATCCACCAGCCACATCTTGGAAACCTTATGGGGCAGTTCTACTCTGCCCTATATGGTGACTATGAGTCGGAATCGACTCAATGGCAACAGGTTTTTTATTTGTTTATGTGTGTGTGTGTGTGTGTGTGTGTGTGTGTGTGTGTATCAACGTGTGTGAAGTTGTATATGTTTGTATATTTTTTCTTGGAGGGAATGAGCCACTCTGGGTCTGAGATATTTTATCTTTGTAATAAGTAGTTGGATAATTCCAGAATCTCTAAGGTCTCATTAAACCTTAGCTTTCTAGTACTGTTGCTACCATCGGTTATCGTAAGTGAGTGTAAGCCAGGTAAAAAGGGAAAGCTGAAATATTCAAAGAATATTTGTGTAGTATTAAACATGTAAAATTCTCAGAAGGGGGTGGAGAAAGGGAATTTAAAAGGAATAAATAAAGCCAATGTTTATTGAGCACTAGAACATTCTGAATGGCAAAAATAGCAGTAATCGTAATAACAACAATAACAATAATGACAGGTAAACTAGGTACAGGTAAAAGCACCAGGTGCCAGGCGTCAAGCTTAAGCTCCATACACACGTTGTCTCATGTAACCCTATGAAAGAATTATGACATAATTCCCATTTTACGTATGAGAGAACAGAGACCAAGAGAGGTTCATTTACTTGCCCACAGTCTCTGAAGTTGTGGAAAGTGAGTTCAAACCCTGGTGGTCTGGCTCCAGAGTCTGTCTCTCTTTCACCCAGTCCTGAAAACCATGTAAGTGAGGTATTATATTCTGTGCAGATGATGGCATCCCCATTGCAGAGCAGTGGCAACAGAAGGTCAGAGAGGTGAGGGGACGTCTCCTGGGTTACACAGACCCTACATGGTAGCAGGGATGTAAACCCAAGCCTTTTTAAACATGTACTTTCCACTACACCATGCTAAATCGTTCCCCATTATAATTTTTGTCCTTGAGGTGACAGTTTAATGAGCATCAAATTGGATATCTGACTATAATTAGATCTGCCTCACAAAAGAAAAATCAGTAGATAGATCAACACTAGGTTTCAGACTAGCAATACGCATTCACATCACAGTAACATCCTCTTTTCAAATTGGCCTGTTGCACAGCTTTACATCAGACTCAGTTCCTACGAAGTGGGACAGTTTCACAATTCTAAACCTGCTTTTATTCCAGAGACTAAGCTGATGGCATCTCAATGACATTCTTTGAATTATGAAGTTAGTAAGGTAGAGTGAGGCTTGGTTAATTATTTCTAAATTCTAGTACCCTCCAATAAAACACTCTTTATGCATCAGGTTCAGCATCAGTGGGACAGGACTGCGTGGAATCTGGGCTTTGACAGGAGTTGGAGAGAACTTCCATTTTTTCCCCATCTCTGGAGCACAGGGAAGAGCTGTGGATTAAAGAAATGGTAACACTGCTTCCCAACTAGTTCGGTTCCTAGCTGGCGCCAACAATTTGTGCTTGACTGCTAACCTAAACATTAGTGGTTAGAACCCGCCAGCAGTACTGTGGAAGAAAAGTCCTGGTGATCTGCTTCCATTAAGATTACAGCCAAGAAAACTCTGTGGAACACAGTTCTACTCTGTAACACATGGGGTCGCCATGAGATGGAATTGACTCAATGGCAACTAAACAACAACACCCTTTCCCCAACCTTATTCTGTTCTCTTCTTTGCTGCTCTCTTTTCCCTATAGAGTATGTCTATCTGGGCAGCCCTACATGGTTTGGATTTGATGGGAGAATGGGCAAGAAGCTGGATCATTCAGTGTCTGTCTCTCTGCTGATATAGACAGAAATTGAGCCAGTTAGACCAGAGTTAAGCCCCCTATTCATTTCATGTATGCCATTGAGCAGCTAGAGAGTAATGATTAATTTTATTCCCTCCTGACATTTAGTCTGAGAGGCAAACTGACAAGTAACGAGAAAATTCAAAATCAAAGCTGGCACACCTTCCTTAATTCTTCCCAAGGTCCTTGGGTATGATTATTATTTAATGCTTCTTTGTCACTGTAAATATACAGGGTGCCAGTCAACATATGAAATTGTTCCCGATAAACAGAAATCTGCCTGAAGAGTAAGACCAAAATGTGAAGACTTCCGCACTCTCTCGCTCTCTCTGTGCAGCACTAGGCAAAGTTTTTAAAGAGTTCCTGTTGTTTTGTGACGTTTTCCTTTTGTGTATAGCCTTCAAGTTCAATCCTACTGTATCATCACATTTTGCTTTTCAGATTCACCACCATTGATGGTGGGTCAGGAACATCATCCATGTACACAAAGGACAGTGCGTTGTAAACCATTTGAAGAAGGAAAAGATTCTTCAGTCACTAGGCAGGCTGACCTCAGGGCTGTCAAGCAAATTATGCCAGCATAGGATGTCTGCTCAGAGAATCACTGTGGTGTGGCATATGATGAGTGTTTTCATGGTCTTAGGCTTCTTCCCAGGAGAAAGAGACTAAGTTAGAAGATGATCTTTAGCAATCACAGTGGGTAAGTCTGACAACTCAAATATCACCCCCTACCTCCTTGCTTGCATGAATAACAACAGGAGTAGGTCTTGACTTTTGACTCGTGGGATGTTAAATATAAAGAAGAGAAAACTAATCTTCCCTATTCATCCCCCTCTTTGAAGTGAAAATTTGTCCAAGCAGAACAGGATTTATTTATATCATAAGTTTTGCTTATCCAGAGAGAATGGCCTGCAAGATGCTCACCTTTCCAATGGAGATTAGAAACTGGTATTGACAAAATGTTGTTGTGCGCCATCAAGTTGATTGCGACTCACAGTGACCCTGCAGGACAGAGTAGAACTGCCCCATAGGGATTCCCAGGCTGTAATCTTTATGGGAGCAGATCACCAGGTCTTTTCTCCCATGGAGTTGATGGGTGAGTTCAAATTGCTGACCTTTTGGTTAACAGCCGAGCACTTAACCATTGTGCCAAATGACACTTGGTTTTTCATCACAACTCGGTACGTCAAGACTTTTCATATTCAAGCCCCGTTAACTCCTACAGGAATATGAAGGACTACCTTATCTTTTGAGAGAATTTATGCATGGGACAAGTTTGTTTTTCTTCACAGATTTAAAAATGAAATTTATTGTTAGAAGAAAATAGAAGTTGAATATTCATTAGTACCCTTGATCCTCTTTTGAACAGAGGACTTGAAAGAAGCCTAGGCTTGGAGGGAATTTTTTAATCTTTTCTTTTTCCTGTGCTTTTGAGGGTTTGATTAAGTTCTGCCATCTGTAGGACATGTGCATTTTAAACCTTTTTAACTTACAAGCTTCAGCTCTTTACAAGAAATTATTTTTTGCTTGTGTTACCTAAACGGCAGAAATTGGCTTCCCTCTCACATAGTCCCCGTATTATTAAAATGCAGCTTGTTGTTCAAGCCTTAATGGCCTCTTTAGAGCCTTTACATATTTAATGTTATATACGAAGCACTATTAAAACATCCCAAATAAAACATATTCATAAGTTAAGTGTTCCATTTTATTTGTGGTAATGAATGAAAGGACAAGCTAGTTATCTTTGTGGTCATTTTTAAGAAAAAAATGTAATCTATTAAAGAGATACAGTCTTATTTGTATAAGGTAACTTAGATACATAATTCCAGGGAAGTCCTGGAGTTTATTACTCTCTCTCTGTGATTTTTATCTTTAAATAGCCAAAACAAACAAAAACAATTCCAACCTATAATTATTTAAGTATGAAATACTTAAATTCTTAATCCCAGGCAGGGTTTTCTTCTGCCAGTGAGAAGAGTTTGGTAACACATTTGTTTGTCTTCAGCTGGTATGTACTTAGGGATTGTGAACTTCTTCCGAAATACTTAATTAAAGGCGAAGTGATGAGGTCAGCCAGGTGGAAAGGAGAGGGGAATTGGGAAGAGAGTAAGAATAAAATCAAATACTATATCATTTTTAAATTATCTAGCCCACTTTTTCTCTCAACCAGAAAGGAATAGTTCATCATCAAATATTTATTCAAATATTTGATATTAAAACTTTGTTGGACCAAATTAGCAACTTAAGGATCTGGGTCCTGGATGCCCTGTTTTCAAGTAGATGGGGTGGTAGCATGGTGTAGTGTTAAGAGCCCAAGTTTAAAAGTCAGGTAACATCTATAGCTTCTATTCCCCACTCTGCCACTCATTAGATGGGTGACTTTGGGAAGTCATTTAACTCTCTAGGCCTTGCTTCTTCGTTGGTAATAATAGAAGCTTGGATTAGACTCATTCAACAGATATTTACTGAACTCCTGATATGCACCAGGCACTGTGCCATGAATTAGGGAGACATACAAAATAAAAAGCAGTCCCTGTCTTCAAGGAGCTGAAAGTTTAATAGGAGAGATACCTGTAAAAACTAATACATGTGATGAAGTGATTTGGAGACTATTACAGAAAATTCTGTAAGGTACATTGGGAATACCAGAAGAGGAGTGGTTAGCCCTATCTTGATTTAGGCAGAGGAGAGGAGATCCACAAAGACTTCCCAGAGAAGATGCTTAAACTGGGTTTGAATACCACTTTCCAAATGGACAGGGGATAGAAGGTGTAAGAGTCCAGGCCTGTACAGGTAAGTCAAAAGAAAGCCCCAGGACCTAATAGTGTTCTATATGACTGGAGTGTAAGTATAAGGTAACATATGCAAGGGATGGCTGGACCAAATAGAAAAGACTTTATATGACATAAGGATTCTGGATTTTGTAAGAAACCATAATACAGCTCTAAAGTAGTGTGTGAACCGTTCATGTATGTGTTCTAGAAGGATCATTCTAGCAAAGTATGGCAAAGCCTTGGAAAGATCAAAGATTAGAGGCAAGGAAACCAGTTAGGAGACTATTGCAGAGGCACATGGGAAAGATGACGAAGCAGTAGTATGGAGTAGAAGAGAAGTGATTCCTCTAAAGTCACTGAATGGATGTGAGGAGTGAGGGAAGAGGAGGAAGATTGATAACATGACTGTTAGCTTTCACCTTGTATGAGTTGATTATTCCAAGGCTGCTAGGTTACATACTAGGAAACCTCCAGATTCAAGCATGGCTTTTCACTTCTTAGGAATGTATTTTTTGAGCTTTGTAAAATGACTTCTTGTTTTAAATTCTTGCTCTTAAACTACTGGAAGCATTCTATTTTTGAAGGGTGTTCTATAATGTTAGTTCAGAATGTATTGGGTACGTGGTGTACTGTGAAGAGGTAAATACAATCCAGTTGTGCTTACATTCAGAAATTCCACAAAGTAGCTTAATATGAACACGAGTCTCCAAGGAGACTCGGAGCCAGAAATAGGAGTAGCCTGTAAGCAGTATCCACAGCTAACCTGAAGTCAGAACTCAGGCTTTAAAATTCCCGCTCCTACCCACTTTCAGTTTAATTTGTTTGACTCTTTGTGGATTTGACACTTACCCTACCATGAACATCATCTTTACATCACCCCAATACTTCCTGCCAAATTTCTTGAAACTATCTATCCTTGGTCCCATCTCATTCATTCTTCAGCCCACTGTAAGCTGGCTGCCACCCAGAACACACCACTAACGTGACCCTGGCAAAAGCCACCAATGTCTAATTGCCAATTCCAGTGGACATGTCTCACTCCTCATCCTACTTGACCTTTATGCCGTGTTTATGAAACTCTCTCCTCACTTGCCCTTTGTGACATCAGGATCACTCTGGTTTTCCCTCACCTCTACTTTGTCACTGTCCGGTCCATAGACTTCTCCTTCCCACTCTAAGTTCTCCCTGGGTCATTTCCTCTGCATGTATGGCTTCTCTATGTAGATGGTTTTCATTTCTCTGGCCTTAGTCATACCCCTGTATTCTAGAAACAAAAATCTAACTTTCTACTGAACTTCTACAACTGGTTGTCCTTCTGGCAACTCAAATTCAACACATCCACAACTAAACTTATTTTACCCCTTACCCTTGACTTTTTCTGATCGCATTCTGTTATCTTGTCATTACTAGACCCCTGCATTCCTATGTAGGCAAATGTACCTTTTCATTCTTCACTCTTAGAGCATACCTCTCCACTATAAGAATGCTAAACCACCTTTATTCTTCCATATGTGTTGTACTTGTTAGAAATTCTGAATCTTTGCACATGCTTAAAAAGGATTCCTGATACACATGTAAAACCACACACTCACACACAATAGCTTACTTCATCTTGCTGAATTTTAATGAACTTTCAGGCCTCTGTAAAGGGTTACCTCGTCCAGTAAACTTCTCTGACCCCAGACTAAGTTATATGTCCATCTTTTGTAGTTTTATGGCATTTTATACTCTATTGCAGAGCTTCTCAGAGGGTTAGGGAGATAGAAGGGTGATTTTGCCCCCAGGAGACACCTTTGGCTGTAACAAGGGGTCAGGGTGCTACTGGCATCTAGTATGTAGAGGCCAAGGATTCTGCTAAATGTGCTACAGTGTGTATCCCCTCACAGCAAAGAATTATCCAGCCCAAAATGACATTAATGCTGAGGCTGAGAAATCTTGCCCTATTGTATTTTCATATTTATTATTCTGTTTCTCCCACTAAACTATAAACTTTCAGAGAATAGGAACTGTGTCTTATTCAACGTTGTGTACATAGAAAGTAGCAGGTAGCTTGGCATTTAGTAGATGATCGGTAAATATGAATGCATAATTGGGTAGGTAGATTGATGGATGGTTTGAATGATCTCCCATTTTAATCCAGAGAGAAAAACTGTAGTTATATGTGAATTGAGGGCAATAAGTCCCAAGGTTTCACTCCTGAAGTGGCCCTGATACCACTTCTACTATTTGAGGTGTTGATCGTGGAGGGAAGTAGGACTCAAACTATGGATGCATGTTTCTATTTTGTTGCATATATAAATACATACCATTTTGTTTATTTAGATACCATCTTATATCACTTGTTGAGTGAGGCATAACAATATATGTGTTTGCACCCACTGCTAGAAACCAACGTAAGTCATGATGTTAGCCACTGTTGAGTCAGCATCCAACTTATGGTGACCCAATGCACAACAGGATTAGACCATTGTGATTCCACAGGATTTTCATTGAGTAATCACCAGGCTTTTCTTCCTAGTCCATCTTAGTCTAGAAGCTCTGATGAAATCTGTTCAGCATCACAGCAACATGCAAACATCCACTGACAGATGAGTGGTGGCTGCATTTGAGGTACACTGGCTGCGAATCAAATGCAGGACTCCTGCACAGACTGTGAGAATTCTGTCACTGAACCATCACTGCCATAGTCATTGTACCTACTATATGCAAGATGTTTTAGCATGCTTTAGTGGGAAAATGGAGTCTGGTTTAAATTCTGGCTTGATTTCAATACTGAGCTGTGTGAACCAGGTCAGGAATCTTAACCTGAGTTTTCTTCAATTTTCTCAGCTGTAAGCATAGTGAAGAAATAGAAGATTTTTACCGACTTCTGCACTCTGAAATTGATAAAACATGCCATCAAGATGCATTGATAATTACTGGTGATTGGAATGTGAAAGTTGGAAACAAAGAGGAAGGATCAGTAGTTGGAAAATATGGCCTTGGTGATAGAAACAATGCCAGAAATCACATGATGGAATTTTGCAAGACCGATGACCTATTCATTGGAAATACCTTTTTTCAGCAACATAAACAGCAACTATACACATGGACCTCACCAGATGGAATACACAGGAATCAAATCAACTACATCTGTGGAAAGACATGATGGAGAAGTTCAATATCATCAGTCAGAACAAGGCCAGGGGCTGACTGTGGAACAGACCATCAATTGCTCATATGCAAGTTCAGGCTGAAACTGAAGAAAATTAAAACAAGTCTGCCACAGCCAAAGTACAACCTTAAGTATATCCCACCTGTCTTAGTTATCTAGTGCTGCTACAACAGAAATACCACAGGTAGATGGCTTCAACAAAGAGAAGCATATTCTCTCACAGTCTAGGAGGCTAGAAGTCTGAATTCAGAGTTCCAGCTCCAGGGGAAGGCTTTCTTTCTGTCGGCTCTGGGGGAAGGTCCTTGTCATTAATCTTCTCCAGTTGAGGAGCTTCTCAGTGCAGGGACCCCAGGTCCAAAGGACACGCTATTCTCCTGGCTCTTGTTTCTCGGTGGTGTGAGGTCTCCACATCTCCCCTAGTGACAGAATTTGGCTAGTTTCTATTATTTGGCTATTACAAAAAAATGTTGTAAAGAATAACCTTGCAAGTACTTTATTTTGCACATGTAGAATAAATACACCTAAGTCAAAGGTAATGTTTGATAGATATTGCCAAACTGAATAATATATATTCCCCCTAGCAGTAAATGCGAGTACCTGGCGAACAGTTTGTTTTAGTCAAACTTTGAGACTTTTCCCAGTCTTATAGTCAAAAGGTGACATCATAATGTACTTTAAAAAAAAACAATATTTTATTGTGTTTTTGGTGGAAGGTTACACAGCAAACTAGGTTCCCATTTGACAATTTCTACACAAATTGTTCAGTGACATTAGATATATTTTTCACAATGTGTCAACATTCTCTTTAATTGCCTTCTGGTTGTTCCATTTCCAGTACTATAGTTTTCCTGCCTCCTTATCTTCTCATCTTTGCTTTAGAGTAATTCTTGACCTTTTAGTCTTATATGGCTTTTTAATGGCCACCGTACTGACGGATAATATCCTTTATTTTGTGTGCCAATCTGTTATTTTGCTGAAAGGTGACCTCGGGATAATTTCGGTTCAAAGTTTAAAGAGTATCTCAGGGCGGTAATCTCGGGGAGTCCTCTAGTTTCAACTCGTCGAGTAAGTCTGAACTTTGTAAGAATTTGAGTTCTGTTCCACATTTTTATCCTGTTCTATCAGGGTCCATCTATTGTGGCCCTGATTAGAATAGCCAGTAGCAGTAGCCAGGCACCATCTAGTTCTGGTCTCAGGGTAGATGAGACTGTGGCTCCTATAGGCTGTTAGCCCTGTAGACAAGTTTCTTCTCTGAGACTTTGGTTTCCTTCTTTCTCTTTTGCTCCTGGTGAGTAGAGACCAGTGGTTGTATCTTAGATGGCTACTCGCAAGATTTTAACACCCCAGATGCTGCTCACCTCTCCAGGATGCAGAACATAAGCTTTGTAATGCCAGTTGACTGAGTTGTGCCATGACACTAAGGTCCTAAGCCTTCAAACCCAGAAAACTATTCTTACAATGTATTTGGTTATGTCATAGAGTATCTGTAACTATGTCCTCTATGAATATATATGCATGCGTACATATATCTGTACATAATGTACATATAGATTCTTCTATCTGTGCACATGTATGTACTCACTTGTACCTACCCATACACACATACACATATGTACCTATACACCTACATGTGTGACCATACACTTGTTTTTTTGGTTACTGTTGGTGTTGTTACCAAATTACAGTCATCCCTCAGTATCTGTGGGGGATTGGTTCCAGGACCCCTGTGGATGCCAAAATCCATGCATGCTCAAGTCCCTTATATAAAATGGCATAGTATTTGCATATAACATATGCATATCATCCTGTACCCTTTAAATCATCTCTAGATTACTTATAATGCCTAGTACAATGTAAATGCTATGTAAATAGTTGTTGCATCACAATTTAAGACTTACTGTGTGTCTTAGGCTGGGTTCTGTAGAGAAGCAAAACCAGTAAAGCGTATAAATATCTATAAAAAAAACCAAACCCATTGCCATCGAATCGATTCCAACTTATAGCGACCCTACAGGACAGAGTAGAACTGCCCCATAGGGTTTCCAAGGTGTGGCTGGTTGATTCGAACTGCCAGCCTTTTTGTTAGCAGCCAAGCTCTTAACCACTACACCACCAGGGCTCCAAATATCTACATAAAGAGATTTATACCAAGGAAATGGCTCACAAAGTTTTAGAGGCTGGAACATTCCAAATCTATAGATCAGGATGGAGGCTTCTGATTCACATAACCACAGGAGCTGGTGAACCCAAGATCAGCAGGTCAGACAGCAAGACTTTTGCTCACAGGCTGCGAATACCGACAAATGCCAAGATCGACAGGCAAGATTGCAGGTAAGCTGCTAGCTCAAGTCCTAAGAACCAGAGGTCAGATGAACAGGTGCCGGCTGCAGAATCCAGAGTGAGCAAAAGCCCATGAGCCTTGCCAGAATGTCCACTTACATTCAGTGCAGGCCACACACCCAAGCAAACTCCCTTTTTACTGATTGGCCACTCACAGCAGATCCCATCATGAAGGTGATCACATTATATTAAATCTCGGTGTGAAAGTGATCATAACATTATACATGCCAAACTACATCATAACTGCAAAACCACTGAGAATCATGGCTGAGCCAAGTTGATATGACCTTAGTGATCACACCACCTTAATTTAGAGACCATCTCAAGAATAGATTTGACGCATTGAACGCTAATGACCCAAGACCAGATGAGTTGTGGGATGACATGAAGAAAGCAAAGGTCATTAAAAAGAAAGAAAAGACCAAAATGGATGTCAGAAGAGACTCTCAAACTTGCTGTTGAATGTAGAGTAGATGAAGCGAATGGAAGACATAATGAAGTAAAAGAGCTGAGCAGAAACTTTCAAAGGTGGCTTGAGAAGACAACATAAATTATTATAACGAAATATTCAAAGACCTGGAGTTAGAAAACCAAAAGGGAAGAACATGCTCAGCATTTCTCAACCTGATAGAACTAAAGAAAAAAATTCAAGCCACAAGTTTCAATATTGAAGGATTTTATGGGCAAAATACTGAACAACACAGGAAGCATCAAAAGAAGATGGAAGGAACACACAGAGTTACTGTACCAAAAAGAATTGATCAATGTTCAGCCATTTCAGGAGGTAGGAGATGATCAAGAACCGATGGTACTGAAGCAAGAAGTCCAAGCTTCACTGAAGACATTGGCAAAAAAAAGGCTACAGGAATTGATGGAATACCAATCAAGATGTTTCAACAGATGCAATGCTACAAGTGCTCACTCGTCTATGCCAAGAAATTTGGAAGACAGCTACGTGGCCAATCAACTGGAAGAGATCCATATTTGTGCCCATTCCAAAGAAAGGTGATCCAACAGAATGCAGAAATTATTGGACAATATCATTAGTATCACATGCACGTAAAATTTTGCTGAACGTAATTCAAAAACAGTTGCAGCAGTACATCAGCAGGGAACTGTCAGAAATTCAAGCTAGATTCAGAAGAGGGCGTGGAACAAGGGATATCATTGCTGACATCAGATGGATCTTGGCTGAAAGCAGGAAATACCAGAAAGATGTTTACCTGTGTTTTATTGACTATGCAAAGGCATTTGACTGTATGGATCATAATAAATTATGGATAACATTGTGAAAAACAGGAGTTCCAGGACATTTAATTGTGCTCATGCGGAACCCATACATAGACCTAGAGGCAGATGTTCAAACAGAACAAGGGAACACTGCATGGTTTAAAATCATGAAAGGTGTGCATCAGGGCTGTATCCTTTCACCATACTTATTCAATCTGTGTGCTGAGCAAATAATCCAAGAATCTGGACTGTATGAAGAGGAAAGTGGCATCAGAACTGGACAAAAACTCATTAACAATCTACAATATGCAGATGACACAACCTTGCTGAAAGCCAAGAGGACTCGAAGCACTTACTGATGAAGATCAAAGACTGCAGCCTTCAGTATGGATTACAGCTCAACATAAAGAAAACAAAAATCCTCACGACTGGACCAATTTTACCATGATAAACAGAGAAAATTTTGAAGTTGTCCAGGATTTCATTTTACTTGGATGAACAATCAATGCTCATGGAAGCAACAGTCAAGAAATCTCAAATAATGTATTGTACTGCGCAAGTCTGCTGCAAACGACCTCTTTAAAGTGTTAAAAAGCAGAGATGTCATCTTGAGGACTAAGGTGTGCCTGACCCAAGCCATGGTATTTTCAGTCTTCTCATATACATGTGAAAGCTGGACAATGAATAAGGAAGACCGAAGAACTGATGCTTTCGATTTATGGTGTTGGCAAAGAATGTTGAATACACCATGGACTGCCAGAAGAATGAACAAATCTATCTTGGAAGAAGTACAGCCAGAATCCTCCTTAGAAGCAAGGATAGCATGACTTCGTCTCACGTACTTTGGACATGTTATGAGGAGGGACCAGTCCCTGGAGAAGGACATCATACTTGGTAGAGGGTCAGCAAAAAAGAAGACCCTCAGTGGGTTGACACAGTGGCTGCAACAATGGGTTCAAACATAGCAACACTTGTGAGTATGGTGCAGGACTGAGTAATGTTTCATTTTGTTGTATATAGAGTCACTATGAGTCAGAACTAGCTAAAGGGCCTCTAACAACAAGAACAAACATAGTGTTGTTGTGATGATTACGTGAACTAAGGTATATAAAGTACTTAATATAAGCAGGTCTTCAGTAAATGTTACCTCCATCTGACTCCTTTCAGAACTACTTATATTAGTTAGGAATTGCATTAAGCTCAGAAACAAAGCCCTGATTGTAATGGCTTAGATACACAGTTCATTTTTCTCCCACATAAAAGTCTGTAGATCTGCAGTCCAGGGTTTGTATAACAGATTCACAAAGTCATTAAGGCATCCAGGCTCTTGTTAGCTCAACACTTCACCACTCCTGAAGGATAGCCCTGATACTGAAAACATTTGGTAGAACACGGGTCATCACATATATGTGCCAAGCAGGAGACTGGAGGACAGGGTGAAAAGGTCATACCTTCTCTCTTTTAAAGTGCCTTCCAAAAGGCATTTCTGCTACAGTAAGAGTGCTCATGTGTAAATTCCTTAAGGCATAGCATTCTTGAATATAAAGGACAGCAATGTAATAGGATTCATTTTACCGTTGATACCTAACATCATTTTACCACCTCTCAATTTATATGGGAGCCCTGGTGGCGCAGTAGTTAAAACCTCACCTGCTAACCAAAGGGTCGGCATTTCGAATCCACCAGCCATTTCTTGGAAACCCTATGGGACAGTTCTACTCTGTCCTACAGGGTCACTATGAGTCAGAAGCAACTTGATGGCAATGGGTTTGGTTTTTTGTGGTTTCAGTTTATATGTGTGTGTATGTGTGTATATATGTATATGTATGTACTTCCAAATATATTTACCATATTTAATGCAAGATTATAGAAATGGAACTCTTTAGTTCTGAGATTCAAAGTGTATCATAAAATCATTTAATTTAAAAGATTACATTAGTCATCGAGATGTCCTAGAAACAGTAATACCTCCGAAGCAATCAGCACACCCAGTACCCAGATCTTGGTTTCTGAATACCATTCTCCAATAAAAGGAACCAGGAGATAAGGGTTAGCATCACCAGTGATAAGTCATATTGCTATGATATACCCCTTGATACGTTTGATCAAAGGGGCATTTTACATCTGTGGTATTCTTTTAAAAAATCCATAACCCCATCCAATCATGTGAAAAATATGAGATAAACCCAAGTTGAGGAGCATTCTACACAATATCTTACCAGTACTCCTCAAAATTGTCAAGGTCGTGATAAAAAAGGAATGACTGAGTAACTTTCACAGACTAGAGGAGACTAAATGACAACTAAAGGCAATGTGGTTAGAGTTCTGGGATTGGATCCTGGAACAGAAAAAGGACATACTGAAAAATCTGGTGAAATCTGAATAAAGTCTGGAATTTAGTTAGTAGAAAGGTACCAGTATTAACTTTGACAAATGTATTATAACATGGTCAGGTAAGATGTTAACAGTAGAGGAAACTGGGTGAGGAATATATGAGAACTCGCTGTATTATCTTTGTAATTTTTCTGTAAATTTAAACTTATTCCAAAATATAAATTTTATTTTAAAAATACAAGTTACTGCACACATTGAAAACCTGTTATATTTGTGTAGAGCACTCTGTACAGTAGATACATTGAGTATAAACCCTATGCGTGCAGAGACTTTTGCTAGTTTGTTCCTTGCTATATTCCCAGTGCCTAAGGGAGTACCTGATGCAGAATACCCGTACCATACCTGTTGCCGTTGAGTCAATTCCAACTCACAGCAACCCTCTAGGACAGCATAGAACTGCCCTATAGGGTTTCCAAGGAACGGCTGGTGGATTCAAACTGCTGACCTTTTGGTTAGCAGCTGAGTTCTTAACCGCTGCACCACCAGGTTTCCTAGACTTCACTAAATATTTGTTAAATGTTGAATGAATGTGCATATTTTGCTTTCTGAGAACAAATTTATGTGTTAATCTAAGGATAATACTAGAGAAGAAAATGCACACACGCACAAACACAAAACCCTGTTATCTGTTTCTGAGTTATTGTGATTTCCAGTGTATTATTTTATAAATTGTTAGGGCATCCTAACTAGCCCTCCATTTCACATTTCAGGATAACTGCCATATTTTTTCTCCATAATTTTACTAATGGAACATTTTATGAGGGATAGGTCCTGGAGAAGCTAATCACCAACTGTCAGGTTCTTTATAAGAAAAATAAGGGTTTATAGCACTGATTCTAATCCAAGGAAATTGAAGCCTGTTTATAATCCTATGAATTAATATATTTGGTATTAGAAAGATATACAGTACTAATTTTCTGTAAAAATTCAAGCCAGATTCAGAAGAAGATGTAGAACAAAGGATATCATTGTTGATGTCAGATGGATCTTGGCTGAAAGCAGGAGATACCAGAAAGATGTTTACTGTGATTTGTTGACTATGCAAAGGCATTCAACTGTGTAGATCATAACACGTTATGGATAACATTTTGAAGAATGGGTATTCGTAATTGTGCTCATGCAGAACCTGTACATAGACCAAGAGGCAGATGTTCAAACAGAACAATGGGAAACTGTGTGGTTTAAAACCAGGCAAGGTATGTTTCAGGGTTATAACCTTTCACCATACTTATTCAATCTGTATGCTGAGCAAATAATCCAAGAATCTGGACTGGATGAAGAAGAATGTGGTATCAGGATTAGACAAAGACTCATTAACAACCTGCGATATGCAGATGACACAACCTTGCTTGCCGAAAGTGAGGAGGATTTGAAGCACTTACTGATGAAGATCAAAGACCACAGCCTTCAGTATGGATTACAGCTCAACATAAAGAAAACAAAAATCCTCACAACTGGACCAATAAGCAATATCATAATAAACAGAGAAAAGATTGAAAGGATTTCATTTTACTTGGATCCACAATCAAAGCCCATGGAAGCAGCAGTCAAGAAATCAAGATGCAACTCTGCTGCAAAAGGCCTCTTTCAAGGTGTTAAAAAGCAAAGATGTCACTTTGAAGGCTAAGGTGCACCTGACCCAAGCCATGGTGTTTTCAGTCACCTCATATTGCTTGTGAAAGCTGAACAGTGAATAACAAAGACTGAAGAAGAATTGATGCTTTTGATTTATGGTGTTGGAAAAGAATATTGAATATACCGTGGACTGCCAGTACAATGAACAAATTTGTCTTGGAAGAAGTGCAGCCAGAATGCTGCTTAGAAGTAAGGATGGTGAGACTTCATCTCACATACTTTGGACATGTTATCAGGAGGGACCAGTCCCTGGAGAAGGACATCATGCTTGGTAAAGTAGAGGGTCAGCACAGAAGAGAAAGATCCTCAATGAGATGGATTGACACAGTGGCTGCAACAATGGGCTCAAACATAGCAACGCTTGTGAGGATGGCACAGGACCAGGCTGTGTTTCATTCTGTTGTACAGAAGATGGCTATGAGTCAGAACTGACTCAGTGGGGCTTAACAACAGCAACAACAATTTTCTATAAATTAGTCATTTTCTTTCTATTAGTATAAAAAAGATCTAATGGAAAAAGCACTTGATTAAAATCATAGCTTCACTGCTTACTACTTACGTGATTTTGAAGAAAGTTCTTTAATCTGAGTCTAAATTGTCAAAAAAACACTAGGGTAGTAATACCTAACAAAGTATATGTACCAAAAACCAAAAGCCCATTGCTGTCGAGTCAATTCTGACTCATAGTGACCCTGCAGGACAGGGTAGAACTGCCTCATAGGGTTTCCAGTGACTGGCTGGTGGATTCGAACTGCTGACCTTTTTGGTTAGCAGCCTGAGCTTTTAAACATTGCACCACCAGGGTTCCAGCATATGTGTAGTCCTCCATTAATGAGGATACAGGCTAGATTACTATAACAGGAGTTCAGGAATACAGTGGCTATCACAATGCAAAGGCTTGTTTCTCTCTCACCTAACGCTACAGGAGTGATACAACAGTTCATTGGGAGCCCAGGCTACTCCATCTTATTGCTTAGTCATCTCTGCTCTGCAGTCCTTTTCTGCATGCTCAACTCACCACCACTTTCATATCCCAGGCCAAAGGAAGTAGGAAGTCTGGAGGAAACATACCTTTCCTCCTAAGGGAAGTTACTGCTTTTATTCATGTGTCATTAGCCAGAACCTAGTCACGTGGCCCCAGCTGTAAGGGAAGCTGGGAAGTGTTGTCTTTAGCTGGGAAGCAATTTGCTAAGCCAATATTTCTGGTATCATAGAAGGGGAGAATGGATATAGGCAAGACAATTAGCAATGCCTGCCATAAACAACTGGAGTAGCACCTCACACAGAATAAATGCTCACCGAATGATACTCTCTTTAAATCATCTAAAAGATTATTAGTGTGAGGAAGAAGGTAGGTAGAAACATTTTACCAAGTATGACTTTTTAATTACTCTGAACTTAGGATAGATGTTGCTGGGCAGCTATGTTTGAGTTTGAAAACTTGCTTATATTCTAGTAAATTAAAACACAGCTCCCAAGAAATAAGATTTATATTTGTCCTAAGGAAAATAAACTGCAGAATTAATTTTTCAAAAGTGTACTTGTTATTATATGTAATGATTTAGCCAGCTTCCTGTGTAACTCAGGAAGCTGGTAGATTGATTTAGAGGAACTGTGCTTTGGTGGAAAAGGAAAGATACAAAGTAAATTGTGTTTCATATTTTTAATGCAGAAATTATTTTGTTTGCCCAGCTGTAATTTTATTAATCAGATGTTTTTCTGCTATCTACTCTTTGCATGGATTCAGTTTCAAGCTTTTAGCAGTAATTTATACTTACAGACAGGGGTCTGTAACTTTATTGGTCTATTTATATTTTTCTTGGTTTGATTTGATTGCTTTCCTAATGATATTTACAGTAACCTGCTGAATTTGAACAGTTTTGTTCTAAGGAAAGTAGTTTATTCTGAGCCCCATTCATAATGAGCTTGTAGGACAGTCCTACATTCCATGGGCCCTAACCCCAAGTTGTCAGCCCTTCACGTGCTCTATCAGAACGCACTGCTACCCAGCTGGCATCTGGACAGGGTTCAGTTGGTCCTGCTCTGTGGGTGACATTGGCAATATGAGAAGTGAACATGACACCCTTCTCCCTTTGATTTATCATGGCACCCACAAAGGCTGAATGTTTTTTCTAAAGCTTGCCCTGTGCCATCCTGGGCACCCTGCCTAAAATTTCCTGTAATAGAAGAAAATATTCCTCCAGTGGCTTCCTAAACGCCCTTTCTCTAACGAGAGCCCTCGTTTAGTGTCGTTGTTTGGCCCCACAAAATACTTTGGGAGTTTTAAAATATTAAGATATTATAATGTAATAAATGATATTTGTAGAGCACTCTATAGTTTTCTTGCTTGCGCTATCTCTTGAATCTTATGAAAACTCCCTGAGAATGTCTGGGATGTTTTATTGGCTCTGTTTTGTATATTAGAAAATTGGAAGTTTGGAGTTCAGTGATTTCCCTAAGGACTCAGAGCCAACAGTTGATTGACACGGAAGCTCCATTCCAGGCCTTCTAATTTTCAATCTACGTTAGGCCAAATATGAGCTGGAGTTTGGCTCTAGAGTCACTAAGGTTTGGTTTTAATCAAAGTTTTGTCACTTTGTAACAGTAAATGGGCAAATTACTTAACTCACTAACATTCTTCAGTCTTCTCTGTGAGAAGCAAATAACACAGTCCACCTCATAGGATTCTAATGAAAATTAAATTATATAAGGCATAGAAATCACTTAGCATAGCACCTGCTACATAGAAAATTGTTCCAAATTGTTAGTTATTATTTTAAGCACATATCAAATCCATTGCATTGAATTTAACTGTGAAACCAAATTTATACATTTTATTGGAATTTAGGATAAAATATTCAAGTTATGTAAACTATTGGCTAATCTTGAATTCTTTACAAATTTATGTGTTATATAAGATTCATAATATGCATTTACTGAGATATAAGCATCTTAATTGTCACCCTAGTATCTGTATCTGTGTGTGTATATGTATACTTCCCTGGTCAAGCAACAGATTAAAACAATTAGTAGATGTTTTAAATCATTGCCAGTTGTTTTTTAAGCAAGCCAGTGTGGTTTCTTTTGTTTGTTTTGTTTTCTTTTTTCTTTTTGTTAATTTCAGTTACCTGGCTTTGGTTTAAGGTCTTTAGTCCTCATTAATAAAAGAGACTGAGTTTAGAATTCTCATTTTTCGTTTCACACTAGTATGCTAAGAACAGTCCACATATGCTAATAATTGTGATCAAAGAAACATTAAAGAAGCAAGAGTTAGCTGTTTGAAATTTGGTATACAGAAAAGCCAAATAAATTGATTTGCAGTTTTCTCCACATTAGCCAGAATTTAATCTCCATTGAAATACATATTTTTTATTAGTCTGATTTTACAAGGCCAGCATAAGAGGTCATTGCCACGTAGGCATATGTCTACCACAATAATTAGGAGATACTTTCCTAATGTGTCAAAATTACCCAAATTTGTTGGGTAATTTAATGTGTATGGTAGGGAAAATTAACAACACATACTTTAATTTGTTTTGCACATCAGTCCTAATTCTTATATGGAATAGGTAATTAGAGAATTTCATACATTTGGAGATTTAATATGTGTGCATGTTCTTGGATGTACAAGTAAGGGAATGTTCTTGTTCACATAATTAGTTCTAGTTAAACCTTCCTGTGGGAGGCCAAATAAGCTTTTTTTCAGGTAGGAGAAACTACAGCAAGCCAAGAGTTAGCACACTTGGAATGAAGCCTATTAGCAATGTAAATGTCATTGCCTCTGATTTGTGACCAGCTGAACAGTGAAGGGCCAGTGTGACTTTCAGGTTTCAGGAACAGAATCTGCTGACTTTGGAAGACAGAAGAACTGCTTCCCACTAAGTATGTAGGTTAGTCAATTCTGACCATCTTACTTGGGGATTATGATACTTGACTTGAGTAGATCCTAAATGGTTCTCAGTATTTGGGCAGAGCAACTTCGAATACATAGAAGTGTAAGGTAGGCTGTAACATAAAATTATTTATTTTCTTTCTATGCCTCATACATGTATGTATGTATACACATGGACTGACACCCACACACATCCTCTAATGGTTTTGGATTGGGTGGATGAGCTGAATATACCTGCTACATTAGTTTATTTTGTGTGTAATTGTTATAGTGTAAAGATATGGTTTAGCTTGTGCTATGTACTCAGAAAGGAGAGCTACACGTTGCTTTGTACATAATTCACTCATTGCTCTTGTCGTAATGCTTGTTTTGTTTTCCCTACTAGCTTCTTGAGAGCAGGGACCACCATGTCTTACCCTGGATGAACACAGGACCTGGCTCATAGCAGATGCTTAATACATATTTAAATGAATGGATAAATGGATTCAAGTTTATGAGTAGAAATCTACAGTACTTAAACATGCCACATAAATATAAACATTACATGAAGAATCTACCAACGTGTGTATGTATAGACACACACATGTATATATACTATGTTCAGAGTTCTGTCACTAGTTAAGGAAAGTAATTAATGTCTAAGGTGTCTAACCAACAATAATAGCATGTAAATATGTAATTAAATAGTGAGTAATTACAGAAGCGGGGAAAAACATTTTAAAAACTTACTGATTTCTTATTGTGAAAAATGGGACATGTTTTAGGTTAAAAACATTATGAGAGTTAAATCCACCAGCATAAGAAAACTGAAGTTCAAGCACATTGTCATTTCTTCATGGCCACCAGCTGTTTGTTCGTTGTTTTAGACAAAGACAGGCTGTCATTACAAACCACTAAACAATTATTTTATTCAGTGTTCTTCCTTACTGTGGACATAAGTAGTATTCATCTTAGTAAGAATACTGAAATATAATTATCCCAACTTTTATTTTAAAAGCAATTATATTTTTATAAGAATAATAAGTTATGCAATTTACAAGGTTATAGTAAACCCTTAAATTAACCTCATTTTTCCCCGAAATTAGTAATTAATAAAACAGCACAGGTCCAGTTGCCACATTTTCTACTAGCAATATCCTGACATACACAGGCAAAGTTTCTATTTAAAGTAGATACCAGCTCTGTGTAATTGGAGAATTATAGTAAGAGATCTTATCGATGGACAGAAACTATGTTCATTTATATTTTCTGGCGTATGTTATAAGAGAAACTTTTATGTTTCACTGTGAGGTTATATATCTGATATATATAATCAATTTTATATCATCTACTCCAGTTAGAACTAGAAATAGCTTAGGATGGAAAAAAAATAAATTATTCCAAAACCTCATCTCAGGAAGTAGCTTTGGCATATTCCCCATTAATCTGGGCCTTAAAAAACTAGATCCGTTCAGTCCGGCTGGGCCTAGGCAGCCTGTCCATTGTCTTGTGGAGTGTTCTGAGGGCCTCACAGAAAGTCTTAGTTTTTACTCTATTATCCCAAGAGTACAGGGCTTCTTCTCCATATGGTAAATGTAATGATTACTTTATACTGCCTCAGTATATTTTAATATTAAAAATATAATATTTTAATTTTATATTTTAATATCCAGTTTTCTTCCTGGATTCTGTGCATCTCATATGAGAAATGCTTGGAGCCATCTATTAAAAGGTTTTTCTCAAACCCTCTCCTCTAGCAGAAGGACTTGCCTTTATCACAACATGCTTAATTAACACCTTATCAGGAAGCCAGACATAACACTGCAGCAGAGATTACTGAATAAGAGGACCAGGTAGATTCACTCTATATTTGTTGAACTGCCTGAAATTTTTAAGCTCATGCTAGATATGGGCTCTAAACACCTCCTGCTCACTTCCCTGAACTATGACTCTCTATAATATCAGAATCTCTTTCCCTCCAATTTTCTCTGAAATTGTTCTGTTGTTGATGTTAGTTGCCGTTGAGTCGATTCCAACTCATAGTGACCCCATGTGTGTAGAGTAGAACTGCTCCATAGGGTTTTCAAGGTTGTGCCCTTTCGGAAGTAAATTGTCAGGCCTGTCTTCCGAGGCATCTCTGGGCAGGTTCAAACCACCAACCTTTCGGCTAGCAGTCGAGCGCTTAACCATTTGTGCCACCCAGGGACTCCTGAAATCATTATGGAATATATTAAATATATGAATCATTATGTTCATGTGTGGTAGTTATTAAGTAAATGTTTATCTAGAACCACGTGTACCTAAAATGTGTTCATCTATACCAATAATTATAATACAATGTGGTAGGTATGGTGATGTGGAATAGGTATTGTAGGAACACATTAAAGGGATACTTCAGCAAAGCTGGGTAGGTCAAAGAGAGTCTTCCTCTCTTAAATTGTGGATAGGAATTAGGCAGATGAAAATGGGGGAGGGGAGCAAAGGAATAGTCAGAGAAAATTAGAGAGGTGAGAAACGGCATGATGTGTACAGGGAACTATTAACAGACGTGTGTTGCTGATGCAATGTTTGAGACAGGGATGTGAGAAGTGAAGCTCAGGAGGTAGGCAGGGGTCTCGTCATGGAGTACCATGCAGGCCATGTTAGCGTAAACAACACGGTGAAAGCAAAGCTCCATGGGCAAGGGGATCCTGTCTGTCTTCTTCACACCATTTTCCCAAAATCATGCTTAGCTCTGGCACGTATGACCTAACCATCAGCAAGTATTTGGTGAATGCATGAACGAAGAAAGGATTGTAAGTGGAAGAGTGATGTGGTTCAGTTTTGATTTTATATCTATCATTCTGGCAGCAGCATGGGAGATGGATCTGAGGAGAATAAAACTGGAGACAAGGAAACCAGTAATGATGGGAAGAAATGAGGCTGTGAACTAGGACAAGGGTCAGTCACCGGTGGAAAAGAACAGACATTGGACGGTTGAACATCTAGGACCTAGTGATTATGTAGCTGTGAGAAGAAAACAAGAGGTAGGAGGCAAGTGCTATGACAGAGCTGCCATCATTTAACTTAAAGAATACAAGGAGAGGAGCTGTCTTGGGATTAGAAGCAAGCTTAGGTTTTTCTGCAAACGTATTAGAACTTAAATTTGTTTCAGCTTTTAACTTAAAAATGAGCCCATGAAAAAATTCTAATAGGTCAATGAAAATCTTGTAGTGCTTCAAATTTTTTGAACATCCTCTGGCCATTGCAGCAGCATTAGGTTAGGAACATATTCTGAAAACATGGGCATCCCCCCTTTAAAAAAAATCCTTATTTTAATGACGCCAAAACATTTTGGTGTAACTAATTACCACTTACTCTTCACACAGGCATGTTAGTGGGAGAGAAACATTTTAATCCTTTCCTCTCTTTCACTTTCCTTTTTTTCTTGATATTCTTCCCCTGGGTCTAGCTTTCTACACTGAAGGGGAAAAGGAATCAACTACCCCATGGAGGTTCCCTCCCAGACAGTGGCCTTTGAAAGCTTCTCCACTTTGCACAAGAAAGGAGCAATGCTCGAAGCCAAGGATAATTCCAAATAAACAGCATTTCTATTTCTGTTTTTCAATCTAATTTTAACATTTGGTGAGAGATAAAACAAACACAATAGAACAAGTGGCCATCCTTCATTTGAACTTCAAGTTCAAATAATGTTACATTTAATTTGTATTCAGATTCTTAGAAATATTGTTAAAACGTCTTAATTCTGGAACACTGAAGATTTACAAGAAATCTTGTTGTTTTTCTTTCCTGCCTCACTCTTTGGCACTAGCTTTCTTCCTCTACTGAATATATATTTTTTATTATCTCAGGATGTTCCTTTAGGATGAGTAATTGTATTTTGTCACATTTCAGAGTATAATTTGCTTTGCGTATAACTGTGACTTTAGATTAGCTTCTTTTTGTATTGCTTCCATCTCGTTTGTGTAAAGGCTTTGTGGCATTTAATGGTCTTTTCCTATAAGTAGCTACAATAATTTAACTATAATGCGAGTATTTCAATATTCATTATTTTAGTGGTTACCCAGCAAGTTTTACCATTGTTCCCTCAGGGATATTTTTTACCCCATTCTGCTCCTTGTTCAGGACAAAACAAATACCATTCTCAGAGCCAAAAAGAAAGAGTTTAGATTCTGCGTCCATGGAGTTTCTACTTTGTTGTTTGGATTAAGATGATTCCTAACAATTTTGAGAAGGATAATCAGAAAAGTTCATTTTATGGTACAGTGTTCTGAGCCAAGACAATGCTCCCTGTCAGATTAGTATCAGTTCTGAGGTGAATTATATCCACTGAAAGGTACAGATGTTTTTCACTGAAAACATTGTGGATTAACTATATTTGCCCCACTGTAAAATGCAGTTGCTGTGTAGGATTCAGATCCCTTCATCTAGGCATGGGTAGATTCTATTCTATTAAACTATCCTTGTTTTGTTAATTTCTATTTGCCCATGCCTGGTGGGGAAAGATTTCGTTATCAGTCTTAAAGGGCATCAGAGTAAAGGAGTAATTTAAAAACTCTTTCCTTTTTGTTCACAGGAATATTGGTCTGTGTAACTAGAAAATAAGATGAATTTACAGTAAGTCCCTGGGTTATGAACGTCTGATTTACATACAACTTGTATTTGCCCTTTAACTTTATGTAAATTTGCCCTCACTTTGAAATGATTGAACCAACCCCTGCTGGGCAACAAATTCTTCATCACAATCGCCTTCACTTGCTTCATGTGCAGCTTTTAAATCAAGCCTTTTCTTGCACTAAACTAAGGCTAGATAAGAACCTTATGCACCTGTTCTGACTTTCCTACAAATTTAATTTAGAGACAGACTTAGGAATGGATCTCGTTTGTAACCTGGGGACTGCCTGTAATAATAATGCTATTATTGCTATACTTTGTATCAGGTGAATATCAAAGCTTATTATAAGCCTTATTTTCTGTGGCATTTTGGTGAGGTTGTTTTGGTTCTATTTCTTTTATATATGAAGAAACTGAGATACAAAGAAATTAAACACTTTATCCAAAACCAGATAGGCATTAGATCTTAGTAAATCTTAGCACTGCTGACGTGACGAATTATCTTTGTCTTCTGAGCTTGCTTAAAATATTGATGCAGCCCTTGAAAGCTTTCTCATCCATTTTTTTTCTCCCTATGTAGTATTGATTTATATATATATATTTAAACTTCAAAAATTCATATAGTACAGTTGGTAATAAGTTGGAAAGAAAATTTCTTGGATTTGGCTTTCAACCTAAATTTTAATTTTTTTTAAAGACCTGACTGTACAAGCTAATATTCATTAATATTGAGCAAAATGTTCCACTTTACTTTCAAAAGTTTGTTTCGTGAAGGACTGAATCTGTCCCTTAGCTCATTGTTTGTTTTTTGGTTGTTGTTTTGGTTTTTAATGTTTGTTTATTCTGATAGCAGCTGGCCTTCACAAAGGATGGTTAGCGTATCAGTTGGTGTTTGTTGTTGTTAAGTGCCGTCCAGCCAGTTCTGACTCATAGCGACTCTATGTACAACAGAAGAAAACACTACCAAGTCCTGTACCATGCCCACAATCGTTGTTATGCTTGAGCCCAGTGTTGCAGCCACTGTGTCAATCCATCTTGTTGAGGGTCTTCCTTTTTTTCATTGACCCTGTACTTTACCAAGCATGATGTCCTTCTCCAGGGACTGATCCCTCCTGACAACACGTCCAAAGTATGTAGGACATAGTCTTGCCATCCTTGCTTCCAAGGACCACTCTGGCTGTATTTCTTCCAAGACAGATTTGTTGGTTCTTTTGGTAGTCCATGTATATTCAATATTCTTCACCAACACCACAGTTCAAAGGCATCAATTCTTCTTCAGTCTTCCTTAGTCACTGTCCAGTTTTTGCATGCATATGATGTGATTGAAAATACCATGGCATGGGTCAGGCACACCTTAGTCTTGAAGGTGACGTCTTTGATTTTCAACACTTGAAAGAGGTCTTTGGCAGCAGATTTTCCCAATGCAAGGCGTCTTTTGATTTCCTTACTGCTGTTTCCATGGGTGTCGATTGTGGATCCAAGTAAAATGAAATTCTTGACAACTTCAATCTTTTCTCCATTTATCATGATGTTGCTTATTGGTCCAGTTGTGAGGATTTTTGCTTTCTTTATGTTGAGGTGTAATCCATACTGAAGGCTGTAGTCTTTGATCTTCATCAGTAAGTGCTTCAAGTCCTCTTCACTTTCAGCAAGGTTGTGTCATCTGCATATTGCAGGTTGTTAATGAGTCTTCCTCCAATCCTGATGCCCCGTTCTTCTTCATAGAGTCCAGCTTCTCAGATTATTTGCTCAGCATACAGATTGAATAGGTATGGTGAAAAGATACGACCCTGAGGCACACTGTTCCTGACTTTAAACCATGCAGTATCCCCTTGTTCTGTCTAAACACCTGCCTCTTGATCTACATACAGGTTCCTCATGAGCACAATTAAGTGTTCTGGAATTCCCATTCTTTGCAATGTCATCCATAACGTGTTATGATCTACACAGTCCAATGCCTTTGCATAGTCAATAAAACACAGGTAACCATCTTTCTGGTATTCTCTGCTTTCAGCCAAAATCCAACTGACATCAGCAATGATATCCCCGGTTCCACATCCTCTTCTGAATCTGGCCTGAGTTTCTGGCAGTTCCCTGTCACTATACTCTGCAGCCGCTTTTGAATGATCTTCAGCAAAATTTTACTTGCTTGTGATATTAATGATATTGTTTGATAATTTCCACATTTGGTTGATCACCCTTCTGTGTTTAGTGTTACAAAATAAAAATTATACTATTTTTTATCAAACACTAAGTGCTACTGGAGCCTTGGTGGTGCAGTGGTTAGGCGTTCGGCTGCTAACCAAATGTTGGCAGTTCAAATCCACCAACTGCTCCTTGGAAACCCTATGTGGCAGTTCTACTCTGTCCTATAGGGTCGCTATGAGTCAGAGTGGACTCGATGGCAATGAGTTTGTTTGTTTGTTTGTTTTTAAGTGCTATTACTTAGATTTTTACCTCTGGTGTTAATCACCCTGTGAAATTCTTGGAGATTAAGACACTATAACTCAGGTATATTGATAAGTATTAACTGATAATATAGACATACTTCAAAATGCATATGATATGAATTAGCCATTCCCTAATTAACTTTCTTTATCTTTAAAGGATAAACATTTACTAGGTAAGCATCAAATACTTGAGAGCAGAACCGTGAAATAGTGACTAAACCTGAATCCTTGCTTTAATGTTTGAGGCACATGACAATCGAATATAATTGTGGAAATTTGTCAGTTGTTGGGTTGTCCTGGTAACTTTTATGATGACAAAATATTTTAAACAAATTATTATCTTTAACTGAAGAGCTATAAACGATGGCCTCATTAGATAATTCCCCATATTCATGTCTGTTGTTTGTCCACCCTTCCTCCTGGTAGGTGGAAAAGAAGCAGGGCAGAGTAGGAAGGAGAGGCCCCCACAGTCCAGCACGTAGGCTCTGGACCCTCAGTCTCAGCGTGTGATATTGAAAGATGAAAACCGAAAGCCATGACTTGGAGGGGTTGCTTAGGTCAAAGCTCAGAAACTAACTTCCCTTCAAGCTTACCCTTTCTTCTGGGTTCCCTCTCTGTGGTTGACCCCTCCACCTACCCAGACTGGGAGCTTTGCTTTAGTCCACTAGATAGCAGCTCATTATCCAATCAGTTACCATGTCCTATCAATTCTCCCTCCTAAGATCTTTTTTATCTGTCTTGGTTCCTCCATCCCCACTGCCTAACTTGCCTCTTACCTGGATTATTATAATGCCTTCTAATTGGACTCCTTATCTTCACCAGCCTCTGTCCCACCCACCCATTCCCCACCAGACCCCTCTTGCATGAGACATAATCCATTCTCCAACCCTTGATGTTCCTAACATGAAAGTTTCATCATGTCGTGCCCTTGTTTAAAATCGTCTTCGATCCTCCACTGCCTTTAGGTCAAGTCCGAACACATTAACATGAGTTATAAGATGTGCACTGGTCTGGTTCCAGCTTACCTCTCCGGGCACATTTCTCACCCTGTTATTCTTAGATGCCATTGAGTTGATTTTTGACTCATAGTGACCCAATGAGACAGAGTAAACTGCCCCGATAGGGTTTTCTAGGCTGTAATTTTTATGGGAGCAGATTGCCGGGTCTTTCTCCTGCAGAGCTACCGGGTGGGTTCCAACCCCCAACCTTTCAGTTAGCAGCCAAGAGCTAAACCATTGCACCACCAGGGCTCCTTTTCTCACCCTAAAGACATTCTTTAGTCAATACGGAATTTTTTTCAGTTCAGGACCCCATGCTTGCTCTGCCTCCGAGCCTTATATATGTTTCCCTCTACTTGAAAACATACCTGGAACACACCTTCTTTCTAAAGATAAATCCTACTCTTCAGATTATCAGTGTCTACCTCACTGGAAAGCCTTCCTGGATCCCTATGAAACGTGAGTTATATTCCCTCAGTGTACCCAGTATCACTCCTATTGTCACACTTACCACTCTGTATTTTAAATGCTGGTTTATTCAAATGGACCTTTGAAAGGGCAGATTGCTCCATGAGGGCAAGAACTAAGGTTTTCTTCTCCATTTTTATAACCCTAACATCTAGTACAGGGTGTGACTGATAGTCAGCTACCATTAAATGTTGGACAGATGTTTAGATAAATAGATTTCATACCAGATCATCTGTAAAGGTAGAGCAAGGAAAACAGGAGAGAGAGCAAGTATGGAGCCCATCTCAGAGGGATCAGAGAACTGGGAAAGCTAAGAGGGAGTAGCTCTGGAGGTAGAAAAGCCCTCTTGTACCACCTGGGAGGCCTGGAGTAAGAATGCAAATTGAGGTCTACTAATGTCTAACTGGAGCCCTGGTGGCGCAGTGGTTAAATCAGTTCTGACAGAAGTCAAATACCTCATTTTTTTCTTTTTTTTTAGTTTTTATTATTATTGCCTTTTACTGTCAGTATCTTTATAAATCTGATCTTTATTTGTCTTTTGGGGTTGGCATGAAAATGATAACATCAACAAATTATGCACTGCAACATTGTATGTAATACATATTTACTAACGGGAAGATATACAAAACAAAAAACCAGAAAACAGTCTTAAGCATGGTTTGTGGTAGCTTGAATACATCAAAAATCAGGTACTACCTGTATATCTTTCTAAGTAATTTGTTCATTGTTTATACTTTGAGACCATGTGACTCTCCATTCTATTGTATTTTGGGAAGCAGCTTAAAGTAGTCCCTGAGAGCACAGTCATTCAAGCGAAACAGGGGGTTTGAGTTCTGATCTGGCCATTTACTGGCTATGGAACCCTGGACAAAATGCTTCATCTGCTGAACAGAGGTAATAAAATCTTCCTCTAGGCTTGTAGTGAAAGTACATGAGGTTAAAGTCTTCAAAAGGCTTTATTTAGCCCAAGTAAATGCTCAGTAGATCACAGTTCTGTCATCATCTTCATAATCACTGTCGTTATTTTTACTGCTGTTATTCCTCATCATCATTAACTATTGCAATGACCTTGGGCAAGTTACGTAACCTCTCAGAACCTCAATTCTTCATCTGTTATTCCTCATCATCCATGACTATTGCAATGACCTTGGGCAAGTTACATAACCTCTCAGAACCTCAGTGTCTTCATCTGTTATTCCTTATCATCCATGACTATTGCAATGACCTTGGGCAAGTTACGTAACCTCTCAGAACCGCAATGTCTTCATCTGTAAAATGAGGTTTTTGGAGCAGGAGATAACTAAGATTCTGTCCAGTTAAGAGGAGGGACTTTCTGGAGTGCCTTCTTTTTCAGTTTGCATTGAACTTGAACTTAAACCCGAAGCTACGTTATAAATTGTTAGTGGAAGTTAGCTACTATGCACATAATAGCACTCTGTGTTCTATTTTAAGCAAACCTGATATATGAAAATCTAAATCTTTTACAAGAACTGAAACACTGAATTAAATATGCAGTTTATGTAACAAGAAAGATACACTGTAGAATTATTTTACTCACCAGCTTTTCTAGTACATTAAAACTCAAATGTGATTTACAAAAAGATATTCATTTTGCCGGCAATTTTTCAGAAACACACACAGAGAGTTTAAATCTCTTTTGAATCACAGAATCCTTACAGGATCTGATTAAAGCAACAGATTCCTTTCTCCCAAAAATGGGCACAGTTGCAAATATCTGCATATAATTTTTGGGAAGAAGGATCCCTGGATTTTAATTTAAGAATCCTTGGCATAAAGCCAAAACAAAACAAAGCCAATGAAAATGCTGAGGACACTGGAGACATTTCTAAATCCAGGCCTGCAGACACCTGGCCATTTTCAGGGTCAGAGAAACAAAGAACTAACGTTTACTGAAGACCTGCTCTTTGCCAGGCACTGTGTTAAGCATTTTATGTGCATTATGTTATTTTTACCCTTCCAAACCTAAAAATGATAGGTACTATTTTTGGTGAGAAAACTGAGGCTCAGGGAGTAAGCAGTTCTGCAAAGTTACATGGCTAGTAAGTGGTAGAACTGAAATTTGAACTGGGGTCTGACTAACTGTAAAACTACTACACTATAATAAAAGGCCCTAAATTCCTTCACTTCTCTTTCCAGGCTCCCAAATCTTTATAAATGAATACATCACAGAAATGCAGAGATTCCTCTTCTTCATGAAGCCTGAGCTTCTCACAGAGGAACTCCCTAAACCAGCTTCGTGCTAACAGCCAATCCTTCCCTTCTTCCATATTCTGCACCGTCTAACTGGAGCTGGGCTGACTTGCAGGAGTGACGTATTGCTGTTGAACGGGGTGGGGTGGGCAGAGAGCTGAGGGATATGATGGACTCTTGGCTGGACATGATTCAAAACTTCTGATCCCCTACATGCCACAGTAAAGGTTTCCGGCTGACATCTGTGTAAGAGAGTTGTCAGCCGAGGAGCAGAGAGGTGGCCTGTCAGACTCAGAATGTCCCATTTGCCAAGTTTCACATGAGAAAAGTGAAGACAGGCCCCGTTTGGAAACAAAGACCTGCTTCCCGAAAGATTTATTACATAAGGGTCATGTTGCACAACGTGCTGTGTTCAGTAGACTAGACTCCTCCTTGATTCATTCACATCTCACAAGGTAGCTGATTAATCTTTGTTAAAAGGAGACAACAGATCAGGGAATAAGTGAAGGACATTATATGAATAACAGTACCACCTGAGCCTTATTGGAATTCTGTCTTGGAGCTATAAGCTAACATTGACCTTTTTTCATAAACAGGCTGACCCAGTGCTGTGCGGAAACCACTGAGGTCTGCACACTTAATTAAAGCCTTTATATATTGACCTTATATGTTAAGGTGAGGTCTATGTCCTTATGTTCTAACCTGTCAAAGTAAAACATTCTCGGTGAGTCGGGAATATACTCAGAAATCTGTTTTTGGTTTCAAGTGATTTTAAGATATGCTATCTTATTATCTCAGACTTCACAGTGTGTCCTAGAAAGTCATGCTGTTTTCACAGTGATATCAAAGGCACAGTGAGATTTGGTATTTGATTTAGATTTTCCTCATGATTTCCGCATAATATAAACTGCTTCACAAAGTCACTTACTGCTCAGCATTTCCGGCCTTTATTTTGCAGTAATGAGGAAAACAGCTTCCTGAAAATACTTGGGGTGAAACATGCAGATTTAGGAATAGCTGACATCTGCTATTTAACTTTTCTTATATGCTGTGGATAGCGTGAGTGATATTCTGCTAGTGTAAAGATGGTACCTTCTTCTTATACTAGCAAGGCAGCATAGCATAATGGTTAAAAGCATGCATTCTAGAACCAGACTGTGTAGGTTTGAATCCCAGTTCTGCACTTAACCTGCTTTGTGACCTTGGGCAAGAAGTGTCATCTGTGTGTGCCTCCTTTCCTCATCTATAAAATGTTTATGATAGAAAATCCTTGACTTACTTTTACTGTGAAGATTGGGTGACTTAATGTGTGTAAAGTGCTTAGAACAGGGTTGGCGTATAATAAATGTTATGTAAGCCTTAGCCATTATTATACAAACATGTAAAGATGATTAGTAAACTCTACTTTAGGTGCTGAAGGAGTCCTGGTGGCACCGTGGTGAAGCTCTCAGCTGCTAACCGAAAGGTGGGCCGTTTGAACCCACTAGCCGCTCCACGGGAGAAAGGTGTGGCAATCTGCTTCCATAAAGATTGTTGTTGCTGTTGTTAGGTGCTGTCAAGTTGGTTCCAACTCATAGCGACCCCATGCACAACAGAACAAATCACTGTCCAGACCTGCGCCAGCCATCCCCACAATCGTTGCTGTGTTTGAGCCCGTTGTTGCAGCCACTGTGTGTCAATCCATCTCACTGAGGGTCTTCCTCTTTTTTGCTGACTCTCTACTTCACCAAGCATGATGTCCATAAATATTACAGCTTGGAAACCCTATGGGGCAGTTTTACCCTGTCCTATAGGGTCACTATGAGTTGGAATGGACTTGATAGTAATGGGTACAGGTGCTGTAGGTGTTAGAGGGTTTAAAAAGTAAGTTAGTGGATCCTTAGTTTAGAATAAGGCTTTAAATCAGGTTTATTCTTATCTCTGTCTTGAGAAATTTCTAACTAAGACAGCTGTCATTACTTCTTCCCTCTTACCTCAAGCCTGTATACCAATCAGTGGGTCCCATAACATCTGTGGGCTAAGATTCCTCGTGTGCCTGTAAATGTAAATGCACACCAAGCATTTGGTAGATTGAATAAATACCACGTATCACACATACCCAATATACTCTTACTCAAATGTATGTCAGTCCTACTGTGACTAATGAAATACCAGTTTACTTTAAATGTTACTGACTTCATAACGGTTTGCTATGCAATAAATAAACACTAAAGGAAAGAAAAACTAATAATATGAGAGGAGTCCTTGAAACTAGTTGATGCTAAAAATAGTATCTTCATACTTGAAAAGGCTGGGGAAATGTGGTCATTCATTCAAAATATGTATTGAGTGCCTACCATAAGCCTGGTACTGTTCTTGAAACCTCGTGGAGGTTATATTCTAGTGAGAAGTTAATGACCAAGTAAACAAATAAAGATCATTTTAGATAAGTGCCATAAAGTAAATGAAACAGTGATATAATAGAGGGAAGGCCTTATTGAGGAGGTGATAACTGAACACAATTCAATGAGGAAAAAAGAGTCCTGAGCTGAGAGAACAGCCAAGGCAAAAGCCATGAGGTAGGAATGCGTTTGACAGAGAGAGAGGAGGCTTAGACCTTGGCGAAAAAGGGAGGTGGTAAAAGGTGAGGTTTTGGAAGGAAACAGAGGCCTACTCATGCAGTACCTATGGGCTCTGGAAAGGCATTTTGGTTTTATTCTAAGCACAGTGGGAAACCATTAAGTACTAGAGTGACATGATTCGATTTGGATTTTCAAACAGTTTGCTTGGCTGCTGTGTGGAGAACCGAGTGTATGGGAGCATTAAGCAGCCCCAGAAAGATCAGTTAAGAATCATTAACTTTCATACAGATGGATGCTGGTGGCCTGGACTAGAATGCGGCAGTGACATGGAGACAAGTGGAAGGATTTGCAGTGTATGTTGAAGGTAGAAACAATAGGACTTGCTGATAGTTTGGACGTAGGTGTGAGCAAAAGGGGGAATCAAGGAATTGTATATTTTAAACCTCAAGTCTTGCCTTCACAGGGCAACTTTCCCCGGCCATTCTGACCCATGTTTGTCTCTCCTTTAGGTATAGCAATTGTTTGTTGAGCTCAGAATACGTGCCAGGCACAGATCCAGGTGTTTAGGATACGTTAGTGAACAAAACAAAGATCTTAGCCCTTTTGGACTTTGTATTCTCTCCTGTACAGCTGCTATAGCCATCCCTTGTAACTTACAAGGTTGTAACTTACACTAAATTTTATGTGGCCTTGAATTAGTCTCTGTTTCAGATATATTACTTTTTAGTTCTCCAGACAGTCACCTTCTTAAGGACTAGGAACCATGTTTTCCCACTTTTCAGTTTCCTGTAATGTCTAACTCAGTGTTAGGTGAAGCATAAGTGACAGTGAAAATATGCCTGTTTTTCATAAATATTGCCTTGTTTATAGGCCTGCCTATTTTAAAGAAATAAATCTGTGAAAATCCAAAATTGCAATTCAGATAATTGGAAAGGCAATCATGTTTCCATTAAAAAATGATTATTTACTCACTGAGGGGTTATTTTTAAATAATGGACACCCCCCCCCCCCCCCACCCGCATGGATGTAATTCAAAGTTTGTTAACAGGTCATTATGTATTTGTCAAAGGATGTCGGTAAAGTCATTGAAGCTAAAGTATCTGGGGCCATAATTAATTTAAAACCAATCCAAAATGAAGACAAAGGAGCTAAAATTTAGAATTTTAAGTAAAAGAGAAAATAAGTTCTGGTTTATAAAATTCAAATATATAGACAACTTTATAGAGGACCTCCATTTTCTAAATTTACAGTCTATAAATGACAATTATAAATTGATTTTGTAACCAGATCACCTGCATCCTGACAATGAAAAGGAAGCATTTGAATAAACAGTAAAATTGGCTTCTGGCTTTTTGTAGTATGTCTTAAAATATTCAGAAGAAAACAAAAGTCATAGTTTTATATTTTGCAAGGAAGACTGAACATTTTCATAAACACTCATAAGATATTGAATTCTTTTCAAGACCCCTTATAATTATGTTGGTATTGGGGTGCTATTGCTAATCTAATGCTTTGTCTAATATAGCCATCCTGTGGGTTAATTAAACTTCCAAGGACTATCCCAGAATCCAATGACCATTTATGACTTTGTTTCTTTAGAAAATGCTTCTGAGTTCTAGAATAGTGACTTTAAAACCAAGGTTTGGAACACATCCCATTCATAAGGTGTCCTCTTACACTTGTTTCTGTAATTCTCACAATTGTTTATTCTTTGAAGATCATCATAATTATCAATGGGAGTCAAAGTCTTTAATCAGGTAGTATACAGCGGCACAGCTCTTATAATAAAAATGTAGATACCATTCTCCTTTACCTCATTCATTAGCACACATTCATGGAGTGCCTTCTCTGGGCAAGGCACTGGGTTAGGGTTTATTGGCAAACAGCAGTAAATAAAGTCTGGTCTCTAACCCAGGGGAGCTAGCTCCTTGGGGAAGAAGACATGTACAAAAATAACACATAATAGAATATCTTAACTATGAAAAAGAGGTGTAAATGAAATGTATCCAGGTTAAGAGGAGAGTTATACTTTGTCCTGAGGGAACTGAGAAGGCTTCCTGGAAGAGATGGCATTTAAAATGCCACTTAAAAATGGAGAGAATTTGAAAGAACAGAAAGTGCTGGGTGTCCTGAGAGGCAGGGACGGCATGAACAAAGTGGTTCAATTAAGAGTGTGTGTGTAAGGGAACCAGCTAGTGTTTCCAGTAAACACTTCCGGAGCAACTACTGGGTGTGAGGCACTGCCTAAGGGACCAGAGACAGAAAGAAAAATAAGAAGTGGGCCTAGCCCTTAAGGGAGAATTCAGTTTAGTAGATTTTAGAAAATGTAAGTGAGGAACTGTTCAGTTAAGGTTTTGGATTGTGATGGATACTAAACTGAGGTTTTTGACTTATATTCTATGGCAGTGGCTTTGGTGATAGTGTTAATGCTTATTATTTACTAAGTCTTTAAATATCCTAGGCACTTCGGTAAGAATTTACATGCATTATTTCCTTCAGGTCTCCTCATGAGATATGATTACTGCCCGGTTCCTACTTTACAGCTGAGACAACTGTGGCTTAACAAGCCAATTAATTCATTTAATGTTGCCCAGCTGGTAAGTAGCAACCTAGCCATTAGAGCAGGTGTATTAGATTTTAGATCTTGCAGCTCACTAAGGAGGTCCAAGGAAGACATTTAAATAAAATGACTGATTCAAGCTTTCCTTCTTAAGAATTCATTTGACTGCAAGGGAACTACACCTATGAAAGGATTATGCTAGTGAACAGCTAATGAGGACCTAAGTGAAGGATGTGAAAAGGAGAAGGATGTGACAGATGTCATTAAAATAACCAGCTTGATTCAGAGGCCAGGAGAGGGAGAAGTCAAATGTAGCTTCAGTTTTACAGTCTGCATAACTGGAAGATGTATGGTGCTAGGCATTGAAAGAACATCACTGAAAGAACATCCCTTGGAGATGGAGGAGGTTGAGAGGACTAGTTTAGTTTAATTTTGTCCAAGTTGAAGTTGGGGGGCCAATGTGATACACAGGTAGAGGGGGTCCAACAAGTAGTTGGAAATGCAAAAGTTGAACTTAGAAAAGAGGCCATTTTGATATGGGATCATATTCTTCCAGAGATCAAAGGGGACTAATATGGTCTTCAGAATCATAATTTTATTAGCCTGGAGAAATCAGAAGCCAGATCATAGGGTTTACGAAGTGATGGGATAGTAAAAAAAGGGAAAAAGGAGGTACAGACTGCTCTAAAAGGAGTTAAAGGCCAAGGGAAAGCAAAAAGTACTCGGTAGACTAAGAGGCCAGCAGAAATGAAGACAATTTATTTTCTTTAAAAATGGAATGGCTGAAGAGAGATAGGGTGATTGATGGATTAAGGTGGTGGAGTGGATGGGGCTACATTAACTCAAGGGCGTACGTGTAACAGTTGAGCCTGAGTGAGAGATGCTTCCAAACTCTTACCCATTCTTCAGATCACCACTCAAATGTCACCTCTTTGCTGAGCCTTTCTCTCTCTCATAGTTACCCCCCTCCATAGACTTAAATGTTCCTTATTCCATTCTCCTACTATTCTTAGTACATACATGCACCATGGACCATTGGTTCTCAAACACCAACATGCCTCAGAATCACCTGGAGGGATTCTTAGGACACTGATTGCTAGGCCTCATCTGCCGAGTCTGTGATTCTGTGGGTCTAGGGTAAGACCTTGGAATTTGCATCTCTAACAAGTTCTTGGATGATGCTGATGCTGCTGGTTTGGGGACCACACTTTGACAGCCACTGAACTAAACTAAGACCATATGAACCAAAAAAATTTGTTGCTGTGGAGTCAATTCCGACTCATAGCAACCCTATCGGACAGAGTAGAACTGCCCCATAGGGTTTCCAAGGAGTGCCTGGTGGGTTTGAACTGTTGACCTTTTGGTTAGCAGCCATAGCTCTTAACCATCATATGAGAGGTACAAAAAAAGAAGGGCTTGGGGGTTTGAGGCTCGACTAGTGTGCTGGACCTGGAAATGTTCTAGAAAAATACTCTTAGAATCAGGCATGATTTAAGGGCAAGTGAAAAGAGAATGGAAAATTTTGCCTAGCTCCATGAAAGAAAAATACTTCAGAAGAGGTATCAGCACAATCCCTATTGAGCAAAGAGTTTTCTTAGGGGAGGGCTATCATGGGTGGAAAAGGAGCCGTGGTGGTGCAGTCATTAAGCACTCAGCTGCTAACTGAAATGCTGGCAGTTCGAACCCACCAACCGCTCTTTGGGAGAAAGATGTGGCAGTCGGCTTCCCTAAAGATTACACTCTTGGAAACCCTATGGGGCAGTTCTGTTCTGTCCTATAGGGTTGCTATGAGTCGGAATCGATTTGACTGGTAGTGGATTTTTTTAATGGGATCATGGGTGGAGCTTTAAAAAAAAAGAAGAAAAAAAGAAAAACACCAGATGTGAACCACAGCCCTGATTGTAATTTTATTTTAATCATGAAGAAGTGAATAGTATGTGAGCAAGAAGTGCACGGTTGTTATTTGGGAAAGAAATAAACATAGAGTTAGCATACTATTTAGAATGTTATTTTGTTATTCATATCATAACTTGGGCCTGGACAAATGCCATTTATAAGAGCTGGTTTTATAATTACCATTTTGATTGTTGCATCTAATTATTCCCTTATATTTACCTATCCCTAATAGTTACCCATGCAAATCTGATATAAGTAGATACATACCAAATGTCTGAATTTGGGTAGGTGTAGTTTGTTCAGGACGTCAGTAAAGTTATTACTGGCTGTCTGCACATGTGCTAAGCTGCACAACCAAAGGTGCAAAATCCTTCCTGACATCTGCAAACATCAGTCACTTCTAGTTTCTTTCTTTCATGTAAATGCCCACTAAGCTAACTCATCAGTATCAATAACAGTCAGCTTAGCATAAACAAAACAACAGTGCGCCATAGTCACACTGTGTAACACAGATAAAGCTCCCCCTGCTATGCGAAAGCAGAATGTTCCCATGAAAGATTTTATAAGCCAAAATGGCATAAAGCAAAGAAGCAGTTACCATTAATTTATACAGGAAAATGTTTTGAGTGTTCCTAGACCCCAAAAATAACCTACCAAATCATACCAAAAAAACAAAACAAAACAAAAATAACACTAACATATAGTAAAAGCAAGAATGATATGATAAATACACAGACTATATAATGTAGAAATGTTATGTACAGTGTAGTTTCACTTACCAGAATCGGGAAGACAGAGAGCACACTGGAAGGCTGAGAGGTGGTGATGGTGATGATGGTAGCCCCGTAGCCTAGCTGGGAGTGACACATGGGGCTGGGTTGAAGGACCGAGGTTTGAATCCCACAGAAGAGCGAGATTTATATTAACTCTGTGTGTGGAGGGATGAGTCCTGCATTTAGAGAAATGCACAGGGGATTACAAGTCGAGGATGGGATTTCATGATGGATGGTGCTTATAAGTCACCAGGCATTTGATTTGATGTGGCTAGGTCGTTCAATAAGGGCGAAGAGTTTAAAAGCGCTTGGTCAAGCCGCTATTTAAAATGGGCAGTGAACTCATTGAGGGAGGCACTTTACAGAGCGTCTCGCTGGCTGGGGAGGAGTGAGAATGGGTGTGGCCTTCTGCTGACCGTTATTCTCGCTTTTTTTTTGTAAAAGCAAAAATACTCCTCGGAGTTCTTTCAGTCAGTGAAAACAGGTACTAATATAAGTCTTTTGTAAAAGTGGAGTAGCATAAAGTGAACTTTCCAAAAGCAGAGAATAGCTGTGTATCAGAGGCCTTATTCTAATCCCATGGTCAGATACCACTAGATGGGGATGAAATTAGTTAGCTACATGAGTGTAAATAATGTATAATTTTATTTCCAAGCCTACACAACTGCTAATTTAACCATAATTCCCCCATATGACTGAAATTAAGTTTTTGCATTGAGATGCATAAACATCTCTATTTATGTTAGCAACATCAAATTGTCATCTGCTTTGCTCTTTTTAAATTATATGCTGTGAATCTTTATGTAAAACCTAAAAATCCACAGAAAGGGAAACAAGTTCTTCTGGCAGAATACTATGCAAAGAAATTATTCTGTACTAATAGTGTATAAAGGAGCCCTGGCGTTGGAGTGGTTAAAGAGCTTGGCTGCTAACAGAAAGGTCAGCAGTTCAAACCCACCAGCCACTCTATGGGAGAAAGATGTGGTAGTCTGCTGCCATAAAGATTTACAGCCTTAGAATCCCTGTGGGGAGTTCTACTCTGTCCTATAGGGTCACTATGAGTTGGAATCGACCCCGTGGCAATGAATTTGATTTGGGAATAGTATATAAATAAAGTTCATGTTTCAAGAATAGATTCCTTTTTGAAATTAAAAACAATTTTAAAATAAAGATTTAGTTGCCCACCTAGAAAAAATCCCTTCAAATCTAAGAGATACTGAAAATTTGAAATCATTGTAGTAAATGTGAGAATTGAATTGCTTTGTTGCCAGGGGGGGAGCATCAGATTTCTTCATTTCATTTTTTCCATGGCAGAAATTGTTTCTGAGTAGCTGGGAGGTATACAGAAAAATTATGTGAAAAAAAGTAACTTGTCAGTCTTTTAGGATATATTTGGTTCAATGTCGTCAGAAGGTAGTCTGCCTTCTCCCTAGAATCAAGTTGCAAACACTATCCTCAATAGCAATTAGAGCTAAGCGGCAATTACAGGACGTATGATTTGTTCAGGCGCATTGCCTGTCGGCTGTTTCCTAGCACCACATTTCACAGGAGCACCAGGTTGAAATGATGGAATTATTTATCTCTAAATGTAATGCCTCGTACAGTGCTCGAACGCAGAAGTGAATGTGGACTGTAATCTTAAAAACGAAGGTAAGCATTGCTGACTGATCAGCAGTTACACCTCAGGGAACTTTTTCATGAAGTATGTGACAAAAATATAAAACAATTAAAATCAATTTCAGAAAGAGAGAAAAGTTTTGGAATTAGGACAAATAGAATTCTCTAATTTTGTGACTCCCCTGTCCATTATCATCAGGTCAGATTTTCCTAAACTGTTTTTATTTAAATTGTCATATTGAATCCTTTTGCTAAATATGATAAAGATATGACCAATTTCCCACATTTCCTTTGTCTATGAACTACAGTTCCTTTTTCTTTCAGAGTTTGTCTCAGAATAGCTACCAGGTAAAAAATGAGTTTTGTATTTAATCCAAGTATGTTAGAACTCTCTCTCCTTTTTCTCTTCTCTTCAGAATGTATTTTTAAGCTGATGATTGTACATGTTCAGGAATCTACATTCAGATTAACAGAATGGTGGCTGGTAGCCTGTAATAAAATCGAGTAACATGGGTGATTTGTACTGCTGTCATATGATTTTTATGACAGGCGCATTTCAAGCTTTTAATGTTCCATCTAGTTCAAATCAAAACCCAAAGACTTCATATTTATTTGTACCCTGGGGTTTAGAAATCTCTCTGGAAACCAGGTAAGTTCAGCTTCTCAAGAAGGAGTGTTTTTTGTTATGATTGTAGGTGTATTTTGTGTGTATACAACAGATACTTGTGAAATTCTCATTTCTTTTTTAATGTTACCACTTTGTTTTTCCCCATCTAAGAAATCCTTTTTGTTTCACTATTACCATTTGTAAAACATGAATAAATATCACTGTTAGGTAAAGGCTTAGAAACTCTTGGCAACATAAAGATGTTTGTATCTAGTAGTTCCCAGTGGGATTTCAGGTGGTTTGGAAAATAATGAAAGAGCATCCACTTCTTTTATTCTACCTCATTGGTGGATTAGAGGTGTAAACACTGAGAGTTCAAAAAAAAATGAGTAGGTTAAAGCCAATTTGCGTTAATTTTTCCAAGGTCCTAGAGACTCTGAGATTTGTGTTGACCTATTTAGCAGACAGTATTGCTCAGTGTAGCTATCACAATAGGCTAGTACCTGATTTTTGGCTTCATTTTGTGTACTTCCTTTGTCATAGAGTTATTTATCCCTGAGTGCCATTTTCTTCATCAGAAAAAAAAAAAAATGGGATGCTCATAAGCTAGTTAACAGTTTAAAAGTCTATTTAATATCTGTAAAAGCACATTGTGCTCCCTAATGAAGAGGGATAAGGTATACACATAAAGCATGTGTATGACCCAGGACATTAATGATGAATTTCTATAAACATACATCATTAAATTCTATTATAGATTTAAGTTCTTAGCTTGCCTCACTCTGTCACATGTGTGGTAGATACTATCGTGTGAGCACACACGACAACAATCCTCTGTTGTTGAATCTGACACAACTGCTTGAGACCGTACCAGACATATGGCCTAATTTGATTATTACATCTTGTCACAGGGACAAACGTGTCCTAATACTAGCATAATCTTGCTATTAATCTTTTGATTTATAGAAGCAAATATTGATAAAGAAATTAATACAATATAGCTGGAAAATAAGGCAAATGACATTTTATGAGTAATTTCCAGTTCCCTAGCAATATTGTGGAAGGAGATGGAGAGAGATAAACAGATATAGACATACACAAAAAGACAGACCTGCATACAAAGACAGAGAGAGACACACAAAGAAAAACAGACAGAATATACCAGAGAGAGAGACAAACGCACATACAGAGACAGAGAGACAGAAAGATGCCAGAGACAGAAGAGATGAGAGACAGAAAAGAGAGATAGGAGAGAGAGAGGGATAAAAGAGAGACAGAGAGAAGGGGTGTGTGAGAAAATGAGACAGAGACACAAGTCAATCAAAGTTTGGAAATTTGTAGAGATTGTGCAATTTTGGAACTTTGGATTCTTTTTCTATTTAACTGGAAACAGGCTTTGACAAATTAAATTCATTGAGCACCAGGTCCTTTTTTTTTTTTTTTTTTTAATATTTTATTGTACTTCAGGTGAAAGCTTACAGAACAAACAGTTTCTCATGTAACAGTAGTACACATGCTGTTTTATGACTTTGGTTAACAACCCCACAACATTTTAACCCTCTAAATTCTCAGCATTTTTTTTTTTTTTTTTTTTTTTTTTTTTGGTGAAAATACACATAGCCAAAGATACACCATTTCAAAACTTTTTACGTACACATTTAAGTGACATTGACTACGCTCATCTAATTGTGCAGTTATTCTCACTTAAGATGAAGGCTTACAGGACAAAATAGCCTCCCATTTAACAGTTACTACAAATGTTGCCCTATAACAATGGTTAACAATCTCACAACACATCAACAGTAACCTTACTCAACCTTGTGTTCCCTGTCATCAGCTTCCTACTCCCCTTCTGCCTTCTGGCCCTTGTCACTGGACTCCTGTACCTCGTTAGTCTCATTTGGTTTTACTGGGCTGTCAACTCCCAGGCTGAACAGTGAACCTCGAAGGTAACTTCACCACTGAGCTAAAAGGGTGTCTGGGGGCCATACTCTCGGGGTTTCTCCAGTCTCCTTTAGGCCAGCAAATCTGGTGTTTTTTTTCTTTTGTGAGTTAGAATTATGGTCTACATCCTTCTCCAGCTCTGTCCAGATCCCTCTGTTGTGATCCTGGTCAGAGCAGTCAGCAGTGGTAGCCGGGCACCGTCTAGCTGTACTGGACTCAGTCCGGTGGAGGTCTTGGTAGCTGTGGACAATTAGTCCTTCAGACTAATCTTTTCCTTGTATCTTGTTCTCTTCATTCTCCCTTGCTCCTGAAGGGATGAGACCAGTGTAGTATCTTAGATGGCCGCTCACAGGCTTTTAAGACCCCAGACACTACTCACCAAGGCAGAATGTAGAGCATTATCTTTATAAGTAGTGTCATGCCAATTGAGCTAGATGTTCCCCGAGACCATGGACCCCAGAGCCCTCCGTCCAGCAACTCAGTCCACCGGGGAGTTTGGATGTGTCCATGGGGCCTCCATGACCTTTCCTTGTGCAGGTTGTGTTAGTTTCCCTTGTATTGTGTACTGTCTCACCTTTCTATTGCCTATTTAGTATTTCCCCCCCCCCGCTTCCCGTCCTTGGTAACCAACAAGGATTGTTACATTTTGCGTGTGAACTTTTTCATGGGTTTTTACAATAGAGGTCTCATACAATATTTGTCCTTTTGTGATTGACTTCTTTCACTCAGCATAATGTCCTCCAGTTTCATCCATGTTATGAGATGGTTCACAGATTCATTGCTGTTCTTTCTCGTTGCATAGTACTCCATTGTGTATATGTACCATAGTTTGTGTATCCATTCATCTGTTGATGGGCACCTACGTTGTTTCCATCGTTTTGCTATTGTGAACAATGCTGCCATGAACATAGGTGTGCATATGTCTGTTCGAGTGACGACTCTTATTTCTCTAGGATATATTCCTAGGAGTGGGATTGCTGGATCAAATGGTATGTCTATTTCTAGCTTTCTGAGGAAGCACCATATCATTTTCCAAAATGGTTGTATCATTTTGCATTCCCACCAACAGTGCATAAGGGTTCCCATCTCCCCGCAGCCCCTCCAACATTTGTTATTTCCAGTATTTTTGATTTGTGCCAGTAATGCCGGGGTGAGATGGTATCTCATTGTGGTTTTAATTTGCATTTCTCTAATGGCTAGTGAACGCGAGCATTTCCTCATGTGTCTGTTGGCCAATTGAATGTCTTCTTTGGTGAAGTGTCTGTTCATTTCCTTTGCCCAGTTTTTGATAGTATTTTTTGTATTTTTGTTGTAGAGGTGTTGGATTTTCTTATAGATTATGGAGATTAGACCTTTGTCTGACTTGTACTGTCCAAAAATTTTTTCCCAGTCTGTAGGTTCTCTTTTGACTCTTTTGGTGAAGTCTTTTGAAGAGCATAGATGTTTGATTTTTAGAAGATCCCAGTTATCTAGTTTATCTGTTGTGTTTTGTGTGTTGATGTTTATGGTTTGTATCCTGTTAATGCCATGTATGAAGGCCTGAAGTGTTGGTCCTATTTTTTCTTCTATGAACTTTATAGTTTTAGGCTTTATATTCAGGTCTTTGATCCATTTTGAAGTAGTTTTTGTACACGGTGTGAGGTATGGGTCCTGTTTCATTTATCTGCAGATGGATATCCAGTTTTGCCAGCACCACTTGTTAAAAAGACTATCTTTTCCCCATTTGATGGACTTTGGGCCCTTGTCAAATCAGGTTACCATAGGTGGATGGATTTACATCTGGGTTCTCAATTCTGTTCCATTGGTCAATATATCTGTTGTTGTACCAGTACCAGGCTGTTTTGACTACTGTAGCTGTATAGTAGGTTCTCAAGTCAGGTAGTGTGAGTCTTCCAACTTTATTCTTCTTCTTCAGTAGTGCTTTACTTATTTGGGGCTTCTTCCCTTTCCATATAAAGTTAATAATTAGATTTTCCATCTCTTTGAAGAATGTTGCTGGTATTTGGATCGGGATTGCATTGTATTTGTAAATTGCTTTGGGTAGAATTGCCATTTTCACAATGTTGAGTCTGCCTATCCATGAGCATGGTATGTTTTTCCATTTATGTAGATCCCTTTGGGTTTCATGCAGCAGAGTTTTGTAGTTTTCTTTGTATAGGTCTTTTACATTCCTGGTCAGATTTATTCCTAAGTATTTTATCTTTTTAGGGGCTATTGAAAATGTTATTGATTTCCTGATTTCCTTTTCATCGTTCTCTTTACTGGTGTATAGGAATCCAACTGATTTTTGAATGTTTTTCTTGTATCCTGCTACTTTGCTGAATCTTTGTTTTAGTTCCAGTAGATTTCTCGTGGAGTCTTTAGGGTTTTCTATGTATAGTATCATATCATCTGCAAACAGGGACAGTTTAACTTCTTCATTACCCATTTGGATGCCCTTTATTTCTTTCTCTTGCCTTATTGCTCTAGCTAGAACTTCCAGCACAGTGTTAAATAGGAGTGATGATAAAGGGCATCCTTGTCTTGTTCCTGTTTTCAAGGGGAATGTTTTCAGCCTCTCTCCATTAAGAATGATGTTGGCCGTTGGTTTTGCATAGATGCCCTTTATTATGTTGAGAAATTTCCCTTCTATACCTATTTTATTGAGAGCTTTTATCAGGAATTGGTGTTGGACTTTGTCAAATGCCTTTTCTGTGTCAATTGAGATGATCATGTGATTTTTTCTTTCCTTTTATTTATGTGGTGGATTACGTTGATGGATTTTCTAATGTTAAACCATCCTTGCATACCTGGTATGAATCCTACTTGGTCGTGGTGTATTATTTTTTTGATATGATACTGAATTCTATTGGCTAGAATTTTGTTCAGAATTTTTGCATCTATATTCATGAGAGATATTGGTCTGTAATTTTCTTTTTTGGGGATGTCTTTGCCTGGTTTTGGTATCAGCGTTATGCTGGCTTCATAGAATGAATTTGGAAGTGTTGCTTCCTCTTCTATGCTCTGAAATAGCTTGAGTAGAACTGGTACAAGCTCTTCTGTAAATGTTTTGTAGAATTCTCCAGTGAAGCCATCTGGGCCAGGGCTTTTTTTGGTTGGGAGTTTTTTTATTACCTTTTCAATCTCTTCTCCTGTTATGGGTCTGTTCAGATTTTCAATATCACTTTGTTGTAGTTTGGGTAGGCCGTATGTTTCTAGAAATTTATCCATTTCCTCTAGGTTTTCAAATTTGTTGGAATATAGTTTTTTATAATATTCGTTATAATCCTTTTTATTTCAATAGGGTCTGTTGTAATGTCCCCCATTTCATTTCTTATTTGGGTTATTTGTGTCCTCTGCTGTTTTTCTTTTGTCAGTCTGGCCAGTGGTTTGTCAATTTTGTTGATTCTTTCAAAGAACCAACTTTTGGTTTTGTTGATTCTTTCTATTGTTTTTCTGTTCTCTATTTCATTTATTTCTGCTCTGATCTTTAATATTTCCTTTCTTCCAGTGGTTGTAGGCTTTTTTTTTGCTGTTCTCTTCCTATTTGTTTGAGTTCTGTAGTTAATGTTTTGATTTTCTCCCTTTCTTCTTTTTTGATGTGTGCGTCTATTGCTATAAATTGTCCTCTGAGGACTGCCTTTGCTGTGTCCCAAAGGTTTTGGTATGATGTGTTTTCATTTTCATTTGATTCTAGGAATTTTTTGATTCCATCTCTGATTTCTTCTATTACCCATTGATGTGTAAGCAGAGTATTATTCAGTTCCCATGTAGTTGATTTTTTTTCCTTGCTTTTTCTAGTGTTAATTTCTACCTTGATGGCATTGTGGTCAGAGAAGATACTGTGAATTATCTCAACGTTTTGGATCTTGTTGAGGATTGCTCTGTGGCCTAAGATGTGGTCTATTCTGGAGAGTGTTCCATGTGCATTGGAAAAGAATGTGTACTTTGCAGTGGTTGGATGGATTGTTCTATATATGTCTATGAGGTCCAGTTGGCTGATTGTGTCCTTTAGGTCTTCTGTATCTTTGCTGAGTTTCTTCTTAGTTGTTCTATCCTTTACTGAGAGTGGTGTGTTGAAGTCTCCTACTATTATTGTGTTTGTCCTCAGATCGAAGAACTCCCTTTAATAATTCTTGTAAGTTTGGTTTGACTTTTGCATATTCCCTTAGTTTCTGTTTATCTGGAAATGACCTAATTTCACCATCAAATTTGAATGAGAGTTTTGCAGGATATATTATTCTTGGCTGACAATTTTTTTCTTTCAAGATTTTATATATGTCATCCCACTGCCTTCTTGCCTGCATGGTTTCTGCTGAATAATCTGAGCTTAGTCTTATTGTTTCTCCTCTGTATGTGACTTCTTGTTTTTTACGAGCTGCTCTCAGGATTCTTTGTTTGTCTTTGGTTTTGGTGAGTGTGAATATGATATGCCTTGGTGATTTTCTTTTGGGGTCTCTTCTATATGGGGTTCGTTGAGCTTCTTGGATGGCCAGCTTTTCATCTTTCATGATATTGGGGAAGTTTTCTGTCAGCAGTTCCTCAATGATCCTCTCTGTGTTTTCTGTTTTCTCCCCCTGTTCTGGTATGCCAATCACTCGTAAATTTTTGCTTTTAATTGTGTCGCACATAACTCTCAGGGTCTCTTCATTTTCCTTGCTCTTTTTTCTGAGTTTTCCTGAAACAGAGTTGTATCCAAGTGTTTGTCTTCAGTTCGACTGATCCTGTCTTCCCCGGTTTCAAATCTACTTCTCAGCCCTTCTATGACATCATCCATTTCTGAAATCTTGTTGTTTATCTTTTGGATTTCTAATTGTTGTTTTTGTATAATTTGTAGTTTGTGAATTTATTTTGGCATTTTGTTCCTGCATCATCTTCCTGAATTCTTCCAATTTTTTGTCGGTATTTTCCATAAATTTGTCTATTTTTTCCTCATGTTTGTCAGGTTTTTGCCTCAGTTCTTGGAAAATTCCGAGTATTAGTGATTTGAGTTCCCTATCAGGTACTTCTAGTGCATTTTCCTCCACAGGAGAGTTATCTGGTGTTTTAATTTGGATGCCTATTGGAGCCATCTTGTCTTGTTTTTGTAAATGATATTGTTTGCTGTTTTCGGGGCATTCAGTAGATATTTCTCTCGTTTATTGATTGTAGATTTTTTTGTTTCGTCCTTGTGGTACAGCTGGGCAGGTCTAGCTGAAGAGGAGCCACTGGGACGGGTTGTTTGTGGCACTTACCGCAGCCACCATGACGGTCGGTAGTCAGTGCTGGGCAGGTTCCAGTAGGGCGTGCCTGCACAGCTTGGTGGTGTGATGTCAAGTGCACAGTGCAGGTAGGCAGGATGCAATGGGGAGATGATTATGTGTGAAGCTAAGCTGGATATGGGAGAGAGGAGAGAGGAGCAGGAGCGAAAAAACATACAAACATAAAAGAATGCTAGGGGAGCTTGCCGTTGGAAAGGACAGATGAGAGACTATGGGATGGAGAAAACCAGAAGGGGGAAGAGAAAGAAAAGGAAAGAATGAACAAATAAAAATCAGAAAAGTTAAAGAACTGCAAAGTTCCCAGGGATCCCACCGATGCAGCTATGAGGTCTGGGGAAGTCGGTCTCAGGTTTCACAGCACAGCCTGGCCAGAAGGTGCAGAGGTATACAACACCTAGTATTCAGGGATCAGAAAGAGAAGGAAGAGATAGAGAGATGAGAAATTGAGCAATGAAGAAAGACAAAAGGGAAAAAGAGGGAAAAGAAAACAAAACTAATCAAAAAAGAAAAAAATAAATTAAAAAAAAAAAAAAGCAACACCAGCAGTCAACGAATGGCACTCAGAGAGCCAGCCAGCGCGGGCTGGTGTTTCTGGACAAGAGACTGTGTCCGTGGGAAACAGAGGAGGCCGAGTGTGAGTGAAGAAGTGTGGAGAGTGGGAAAGCGTATATCACAAATTGCCTGTGCTCTGGGGACCCTCAGAAAAGAGCAAAGAGTGTGCACGGAGCCAGGGACCTGAGTGGAAGGAGGGGGAGGCGGCGAGAGGCAAGCAAGAAACCAAAAGAAGCAGGAGAAAAAAAAAGGAAAAAAAGCAGCACCAGCAGCCAACAAACGGCACCCAGAGAGCCGCCTGCCTGGATGCGTGGAATCCAAGCAGCCGGTGGCCCCAGGTCAAGAGATTGCGGCCACCGGAAGCAAAGGGGCAAACGAACAAAGGCCCCGGGATCTCACCAGCGCGGCAGCCCAGACCTAGAAGCAGCCACACGCCCGAATGCAGCCCCACAGCCCCGCAGGAAAGAGCAAAGACGGCGCTCGGAACCAGGCACCCGAGCAAAAGGAGGGGGAGGCGGCAGAAAAAGCAACACCAGTAGCCAACAAACAGCACCCAGAGAGCTGCCGGTCCGGGCACACAGAATCCAAGCAACTGGCGCCCGCAGCCCAGGGACCTTGGCCACGGGAAGCAGGGGAGCCCCAGCCGGGGCAAAGCGGGGTGGGGGGTGGGAAAGCGCACACGGCAAATTACTGGCTGTTTTGTCTCCCACTGGATGCTCCACGAGGCTGCTCTCCCGTTCTCCCGTTTGCTGGTCTCTGATAGGAGTCCAAGATGGTGGATCCGTGCTGCGTTAGCTGGTAGGGGACCTCTGCATGAATCTCTCCTCGCTCTCCGTTCTCTTTCAGTATTCTCACTCCGTTTGGTGTTTGGCTGAGTTCTTTATCTCTTCATTTGATGTTCTGGGGTTTCAGAATTGTTGATTCTCTGTTTGACTTAGTTTTTCGGATCTTTGCTGTGGAGGGACGGCATGGTGCTTCTGCCTAGAGCGCCATCTTGCCGGACTCCCCAGGTCCATTTTTATGAATTTACTTTCCATTTGTCCTTTAAAACAAAAGGAGCTTAAAAGGCTATGTGAAGTAAAGAAAAGACCCAAACTCAAAACAAATGTTCTTCTAAAAGGAAATACTTCCATTCCTTTGTTGCCTTACAAAGCAAAGCATTGCAAAGGAAAATGATGAGTACTATGATTAATTCTCTTCTTTCCATGGGACCTCTTACTAAGCAATCATTATGTCTTTGACTTTTGGTGTTCATTAAAGGGGTGAAAGGGCATCATTTGGGAAGCCAGAAAGAAATCCCATATAAGAAAAACTGGAACAAGTCAGTATAATGGTACAAGAATAAACATGATACACAGGGACAGGGGCAATCATTTATGATGAATCACTTCCATTGAGGAAAGTTCTTGGGCATTCACTCAAGAGCCTTATCTGATGCTGTTTTGCATATCACTAGTGTTCCAGAAGCTGCTTACCTGACCAAAGCTAATAGCATCAATTTCTAGGATGTCAGGATAATGGCAGAGTTCCAAGAAGCTAGGCCAGGGATTGGCCCATTCTGTTAAATGCCCACTAAAGACCTTTTGGAGTACAAACATCCTCTGAGTCACAAGACACTCCATGTTTTTCAAGAAAGGGTAAGGTGATAGAGTGTTGAGGCCTGGTTACCCAGATCTTTTGTCTTGAAGGAATCAGATGCCCTGCCTCACTAGGTTGTTGCTACTCATACAGTTTTTGCTCTATTCTACTTTATATCGTACAGATTTCTGTCAGATAGTCAAAAGAAGAAAAGGAAGGAAATCCTTTAAAGAGTGAGATATTAGGAAATTCCAAATAAGGAATTGGTGCTAATTTTTGTCCATTTTGCAAAACTAAGCCAAATTTACCACTCCTTCTTCCCTCTCCGAGCCCTCCCTCACTGCTTTTCCCGTCCTAGCCCTACTATCTGACATGACAATCTGTTCACACCATCCCTGTCATGGCCAGATTAGGCTGCCATGCCAGGTTTACACAGGGATAGAGCAGGGCTTTTATGATGCTTGCACAGCAACACTGGATCTCATTTCTGCTGCTTTTGAGTGAAGATGGCTTCTTCATTGATGGAGAACCAAGAATAGAACCTTCTATGGTGTCCACCATTATTATAATACTCCACTAAGAGTTTTCCTGAATGCTCTGTTATTAGTTACCAGTTGCTGTGTACTCGAATGTTCTATAGTGTGTTACAATCATGGTGACCATTGAGTACGCATGCAAAAATGGTTTCAGCAGTTTTTACTGTCCCTGTTTATTCCCAGGAGCCCTGGTGGTGCAGTGGTTAAGTGTCTGGCTGCACCAAAAGCTTGGCAGTTCGAATCTACCAGCCGATCCTTGGAAACCCTACAGGACAGTTCTACTCTGTCCTTTAGGGTCACTATGAGTCAGAATTGACTCGAAGGCAACAGGTTTGGTTTTCGGTTATTTATTCCCAAGTTGTGATTTCTTAGAGCCCATTACTTTTTTTTTTTTTTTAATTTAAACGTGGACAACAGCTTTTGAATAGCTTTGAAATGCGTGGCTAATATTTAAGCTAAGGAAGCCTTTTATCTCTGCTAAGGTGGGAGTAGAGAGCACTAGTAGAGCAAATATTAACTCTGTCTCTTTAAACTGAGCAAGCTTCTGCAGGGGCAGAATATCTTTTTAAAGAGAAAATTTAAGTAAACCATTATTTCTTACCCCCACCCTCTTTTGATTCTTAAAAGCAAATAATAGCCTAGATACTGAAATTCTCTAACACCGGGGGAAAAAAACACTGTGTGGCCCGAGAGCAAAAATTTATAGCAGCAGCTTGGTACACTGACCTCCTGAATCACTGTATCCAGCCTCCTTCCGCCAGGCCCTTTCTGTGAGTTGCAGAGGAGAGGGCTAAAGACAGAGCCAGAGGGCTCAATGGCCCTGGTGCTTTGATCTGTTCTAATGGAAGGTCAGTTTCTTGGAAAAAAATACATCTTTTTAGATAACGTATTTGTTGCAATTTTGGTATTACTTCAGTATAAGAACTGCCAATACAAACGTTGAGTGTGCCTCCTATGATGAGGCCATTTGAGTTAGTTATATTAATGTAAACAGTATGGTTAAAAGCACAGTTTCAGTGGGCTTTGTTGTTCTCCCTTTTTCCGCTGGGAATATTAAAAGAATTATTTAAAATGAGGTGCTCTAGAGGAGTGTGCTGTTGCAGAATGGGGTGAGCAGTTGGGGTCTCATAACAATGTATGTAAAAAAAAAAAATTCTGTATGGGAGACTAACTTGAAATGTAAACTTCATTTAATTACAACAATAAATAAATAGATAAATGAGGTGCTCTAATCAATTTTCTGCCATTCTTTAAAATGGAAAGAAATGTTGGCTCTTGGCCTACACTGGCTTTTCTTTCATTTCTTCCATTACTCATATTGATAAAACATGAAGTTTAAAATCTTATTTAAAAAAAATGAATACTTCCTTCTAAATTCCAGTCAAAAGAAAACAGACCAAATACTAATCTACTTATTTTTTTAAGATGACGATGATCACAATGTATGATTCTTGTGCATCTTTGATTGTACAGACTCAACCATTCTAAACAGTATCCCTAGGGAATGAGGTTTAGGTTTGGTTCTACCATTAGTAGTCAGGAACTATGGTGGATTAAGCTCTCCTAATCCCATTTTTCTCATGTAAAATGAAGGAGATTTTATAGAGTCTTAAATTATGTTTCATTTCTAAAATTTTATGAAATATAATTCCTCCATAAATATTCAGTGATTTGAGAGATATAGTCATTTCCCTTACTAGGAAAATCTGTATCTTTAGGAAGTTTCCTAAAACAAGTCATAGTTCTATGCTGCTATTAGGTCCCTAGAATGTTGTAAAGGGAGTCCAGCTCTGTTTGCAACAGAAGGAGGCTTCAGACCTCATGAAAGCATCTTGATCCCATAAAGTAGCGTCACTGGGCAAATGTAGCTCAGGACACAAGGACTTTTTGCCAGAATGTTTTGTCAGGCTACTGTGACCTCCAGATCCATTCTCAACCTCAGACAATTTTAGTAAAGCCTGCCTGGAGATAATTTTGGCAACTCTAAAGATTTAGTAATTTAGGAACTAAGCACATGACATTCCTTTTTGATAAGTCAGGTGTATTAAACTACTGCAGATCAAAAACCTTGAGAAAGCATTTGTTAGAACCCTGTTTTCTCTTGTTTGAATCTTCTTTCTTGCATAGTCATGCCCAATACTGTTTGGTTACAAGTTGAGAAACTAACAAGGCAAAATGTTTTAAATTCAACTTAAAGGAGAAATTTGGTAAAGACATTTTTTTCACCATTAAAATTTACTAGAATTCTGAAATTCTTAGAGCTATTTCAGTGCTGCTCTAAAACGAGGGTTCAACTAAAAGGTAGAAGCAATCCAAATTTCCATCAACAGATGAATGAATAAACAAAATGTGGTATATCCAAACAATGGATTATTATTCAGACAAAAAAGAGAAGTGAAATTCTGATATCTGCTAGGACATGGATGAACCTTAAAAACATTATGTGGAGCGAAGTAAGTCAGTTACAAAAGCACAAATACTGTATGACCCCACTTACACGAAATACTTAGAACAAGTAAATGGATAAAGACAAAAATTTATTAGTGATTTCCAAGAGTTGAGGAGATGGGGAGATGGGGTATTACTATTTAAGGGGTACTAAGTTTCTATTTTAAGGAGCCCTTGGTGGTACAGTAGTTAAGCGCTGAGCTGCTAAGCAAAAGTCAGCAGTTCAAACCCACCAGCTGCTCCATGAGAGAAAGATATAGCAGTCTGCTTCCATAAAGGTTACAACCTTGGAAACCCTATAGGGCAGTTCTACTCTGACCTATATGGTTTCTATGAGTCAGAATTCACTCAACAGCAATGGGTTTTGGTTTAGTTAAGTTTCTGTTTAGGGCAATGAAAAACATTTGAAAATGGATAGTGGTGATGGTTGCACAATGTGGTGAGTGTAATTTATGCCACTGAATTGTACACTTAAGAATGGTTAAATGGCAAATATTTGTTATATATATTTTAAACCAAAAAAAAACCCAAACATGTTGCTGTCGAGTCGATTCCAACTCATAGCAACCCTATAGGACATAATAGAACTGCCCCATAGAATTTCCAAGGCTTTAATCTTTATCGGAGCAGACTGCCACATCTCTCACCCAAGGAGCGGCTGGTGGGTTCAAACCACTGATCTTTCAGTTAGCATCTAGGCACTTAACCACTGGGCCACCAGGGCTCCTTACATATATTATACCACAATAAAAATAAAGGTGGGGGGCCTCAACTATTGGAGTTTGCCACATGTTGAACCAAACTATAGTTTGTACTATATAGTCCAAGCCGCACTGAAGGCATTGGCAAAAAACAAGCCTTCAGAAATTGATAGAACACCAATTGAGATGTTTCAATAAACTGATACAATGCTGGAAGCACTCACTCATCTATGTCAAGAAATTTGGAAGACAGCTACCTGGCCAACCAACTGGAACCAAAACCAAAAACCAAACCCATTGCCATCGAGTTGATTCTGACTCATAGTGACCCTATAGGATAGAGTGGAACTGCCCCATAGAGTTTCCAAGGAGCAGCTGGTGGATTCCAACTGCCAACCTTTTGGTTAGCAGCCTAGCTCTTAACCACTATGGAACCAGGGCTCCAGCCTACTGGAAGAGTTCCATATTTGTGCCATTCCAAAGAAAGGTGATCCAACAGAAAGTGGAAATTAATGAATGATATCATTAATATCACATGCAAGTAAACTTCTACTGAAGAGAATTCAAAAATGGTTGCAGCAGTACATCAACGGGGAACGGCCAGAAATTCAAGCTGGATTTAGAAGAGGATGTGAACACAAAGGATGCCATTGCTGATGTCAGATGAATCTTGGTAGAAAGCAGAGAATACCAGAAAGATGTTTACCTGTGTTTTATTGATTATGCAAAGGCATTTGACTGTGTGGATCATAACAAATTATGGATAACATTGCAAAGAATAGGAATTCCAGAACACTTAATTGTGCTCCTGAGGAACCTGTACATAGACCAAGAGGCATTTGTTTGAACAGAACAAAGGGATAATGTGTAGTTTAAAATTCATGAAGATGTGTGGCAGGGTTGTATCCTTTCCCCATACCTATTCAATCTGTATGCTAAGCAAATAATCCAAGAAACGGGACTATATGAAGAAGAATGTGGCATCAGGATTGGTGGAAGACTCTTTAACAGCCTGTGATATTCAGATGACACCACTTTGCTTGCTGAAAGTGACGAGGACTTGAAGCACGTACTGATGAAGTTTAAAGACTACAGCCTTCAGTATGAATTACACCTCAACCTCACAACTGGACCAATAAATAACATCATGATAAACAGAGAAAAGATTGAAGTTGTCAAGAATTTCATTTTACTTGGATCCACAATCAAAGCCCACGGTAGCAGCACTCAAGAAATCGAATGACGTATTGCATTGGGCAAATCTGCTGCAAAAGACCTCTTTAAAGTATTAAAAAGTAAAGACGTCACTCCGAGGACTAAGGTGCTCCTGACCCAAGCCATGGTATTTTCAGTCTCCTCATATGCATGTGAAAGCTGGACAATGAATAAGGAAGACCAAAGAAGAATTGATGCCTTTGAATTATGGTGTTAGTGAAGAATGTAGAATATACCATGAACTGCCAAAAAAATGAACAAATCTGTTTTGGAAGAAGTACAGCCAGAATGCTCCTTAGAAGCAAGAATGGCAAGACTTACTCTCAGTTACTTTGGACAAGTTATCAAGAGGGACCAGTCCCTGGAGAAGGACACATGCTTGGTATAAGGTTTGCTAAAAAGAGGAAGACCCGCAACAAGATGGATTGACACAGTGGCTGCACCAATGGGCTCAAGCATGGCAACGATTGTAAGGATGGCATAGGACTGAGCAGTGTTTCATTCTTTTGTACATGGTGTCACTATGAGTTGGAACTGACTCAACAGCACCTAACAACAACAACAACGTATAGTAAATAAATATTAATCATTTTTTTCTACATTTAAGTACAATAAACTTGGTATATACACAAGATCTCCAGGCATAAATGAATCACCACTTGGCTGGGTATATTCCATTGCCACAGCATCTGAAAAGCCATTGATTGCATCTTACTGAAAGATTCACCTTTTGTGCAAAAGCTGGCATATTACTACTAAACCCAAAGGACACGGTGGCTTAAAATCTATCATGATGGCTTCACTGCTGTTTTATGATGGAACACTTCATTATTGCTTATGAACTTCAGTGTGGTGCTCAGAAGGATTTATTTTTCAGGGCAACATTTTGCCAGGATGCTGCTGTGGTGGCTGCTGCTGGAGTCCTTCGGAGGGGACCCTGAGCTGCCCCTGGGGAGATTCAGGCCCAGAACTGCCAATTGTTAAGATTTTATAGACTCAGAGTTCTAGATACACAATTTTATCCCTGGCATCACTGGGATATATTGGTATTCTCCATCTGCTTCCTGAATTCAGCAAAGAAGCATCAGCATTAAAGAGAACTTTTATTTGCTCACAGATCATTTTGAGCAAAATCAAGCTGCCAGTGGAAAAACTTACAAAAACATTACATTCATCCTAAAAATATAGAAAGTTGACAGTATTTGAAGATGTTATTCTTACTGGGGAAGTTTGTCTGTATTTTTAATAACATTTTACTAAAATTAATAGCATGGAGCACGTTACTTGTCAAAAATTTCTGTTGACATATATATACAGAAAAATGCACGTAAGTGTACAGTTGAATGAATTTCACCAGCTGAACATACCTGTGCAATTGGCAACCAGATTTTTAAAAAAGAACTTTTCCAGCGTCCTAGAAGTCCCTCTCATACTCCCTTCCAGTCATTCCACCCTCTACCCTACCACACCCTGCTACGAGGATAGCCACCAGCCCAACAGCACGGATTAACTTCACCTGGTTTTGTATTGTATATAAATGGCATCATATAGTATGTACTCCTTTATTCTAGTTCTTTTGCTCAACATTATATTTGCAAGGTCTGCTTGTTGTTGCATGTAATTATATATCATTCGTTCTCATTGCTGTATTCTATTGTGTGAATGTTTTGTTGTGTGAAGGTATGATAATTATTGAGTAACTGGGTGATTTCCAGTTTGAGGCTATTATAAATAGTATTGATGTGAACATTCTAGAACATATTATTTCTGTTAGATATACATAAAGAAGTGGAGTTGCTGGGTCATTGGGCTGCATATATTCAGCTTTAATAGATGTAGCCGAATAATTTTTCCAAGTAGTTGTATCAGTTACACTTCAGTATCAGAGTGATAGTTGCTCCATTTCATTGCCAACACTTGATAATATTCGTCCGTCTTCATTTTAGCCTTTCTGGTGGGTGTGGTTCTAATTTACATATCCCTGATGAGTAACGCAGTTAAGCATTTTTTTTTGGTATGTATATTGGCCATTTATATATTCCCTTTTGTGAAGTGTCTGTTCAAATCTTTTGTCCATTTTCTTGTTGCATTATGTATCTTTTTCTTTTGACTTGTACCAGTTATTTATTCTGGATTCAAGTTCTTTGTCAAAATATACGTATTGTGAATATCGTCTCCCACTTAGTGGGTTGCCTTCTCATTCCCTTAATGGCATCTTATTCCTACTTTCTTATTCTTAATAGAGTGTATTCATCGATTGTTTTCTTTTTTATGATTAGTATCTTCTGTTTCTTGCTTAAGAAATCTTTGCCTACTCCAAGGTCACAAAGATGTTCTATGTTTTTCTCTTTGTTGTTTTACCTTCTTTATTTAAATTCTGTGTTTGAAGCAGGTGATCTAGGAGTGACCAATTGACTAATATTTTCTAATCAAGAAACCCTGAGAACTTGAGTGCCTAAAAAAGTTTTGAATTTTGATGTGTTCCGTCTTCTCTATGCTTTTTGCTCATGCAGTTCCCTCCACCCAGCATATCATTTTCCCATCTTTACCTCTCAAAACACTAACCATTCTTCAAGGCTTATTTCAAGAGAGGGCTCCTCTATAAAAACATTTATGAACCCAAATCCTAACCAGATATAATTTTTGTTTCTTGAACCTCCTTAACATTTTGTTGATACCTCTTTTATGGCCCTTGACATACCCTGCCTTTTATCATGAGTATTAATATGTTTAACTATTTATGCTCTCCAAGGATGTGGTGTAGTGTAAGAAGAGCAGGAGTTGTTAGTAACCACAGTAATTGCATTTTATTGAACAGTTACGATGTGTCAGGCACAGGGTTAAGCACTTTGCACAGGAAAATCTCTGTTAGTTCTAACAGTCCTATGATGTAGGTATTCATACTTCTCCCATTTTACAAAAAATAAAAATAAAGGCATAAAGAAGTAAAATTACTTGTCTGAGGTTGCACAACAAGAAAATGATAGGCTGGGAAGTCATCAGCTATCTGTCTTCTGAGTTGGTGCTTCTAGCCACTACGTATGTAGAACAGTGTTGCCCAAAGGGAATGCTACAGAGCTCTGGCCATCCTAGATTCTCTATGAAAAAAAGAAGTATTGATTCCATATTCAGAAAAATTGGGGAGAGAAATTATGTCTACCTGAACATTCACAGTGTCTTATAGATATTAGAACCTCAGAGATGTCTTATAGAAAAGAACCCTTTTAAAATTTGCCAAAGCCAGCCTTGCCTAAATGTATTTGGTGACAGAATCTTTTTCATGTGACAACTTTGCACATAACCTACTCTGTGGAATGATGGCATGGGCTTTAGAGTCAGACAAACAGGAATTTGGACCCAGGCCCTACCACATGCTGAGTGATCTTAATCTCTCTAAGCCTCAGGTTTCTCCTCTGTAAAATGAGGACAATAATACAAACCTCATAGCATTATAATAAGATAAGATACACAAATCACTTAATACAGTCCCTGGCACAGGCTAGAATCTCACTAAGTGATAGTAGTTGTTTGTATCTTCTCTGAAAAAGTAAAATCAATTCTGTCTGACTATCAGTTTGTAGTCCCTGTAGCTGTCAGGCCCCATAAGTATTTATTGAATTAATTATCTTATTTGGAGATTATTTTTAGATACGTATATTATAGAAACTAGTCTTCTAGAGCATTTAAATAATCTTATCATCTATTTTAATATATTTAATCTTATCAGTATCGAACACTATATTACTGTCTAATAAAAGTTTCGACTAGTTCCCAGATGCAAGTTGTTCCTGCTAGAAGGTTCAAAGAGGAGCCCTCATGGCACACGGGTTAAACATTCGGCCGCTAACCAAAAGGTTGGTGGTTCAAAACCACTAGCTGCTCCATGGGAGAAAGAGGTGGTGGTCAGCTTCTGTAAAGATTTACAGCCTTGGAAACCTTGTGGGACAGTTCTACTGTCCTCTAGGGTCACTATAGGTCAGAATCAACTCTTTGGTAATGAGTTTTTAGAAGGTTCAACATTGTAAATCTTTTAGTTTGATGATAAAATGCTCCTGTCTACAGCTAGAGAATGTGTCTATATAGCTGCACTGTTTTCCAGCTGTACAATTTGGTAGGCATAGCATAGTAGTTAAGAGCAGAATTTAGCAATCAAATAGCTTAGGTTTGAATCCTGGCTTCTCCACGTACAAGTTGTATGAAGTTGGGCAAGGTGCTTAACCTCCCCGTGACTTACTTTCCCATTGGTAAAATGAGGCTATTGTGAGAATTAAATGGGTGTATGTATGTATACATACTTATTTATAAACATGCGTATGTGTGTGTATATATACGTATATACATATGTAATATGCTTAGGGTAGTGCTTGGAGCATACTATGAGCTATAAAAATGTTATCTCTGGCATTATTATTGTGTGGCCTTTTCAGAAGAGAAATCTTTATTGAGTCACATCCTCTATTCTCATAGCTACCTCCTAGCGGCCAAGATTGATTGTCTCCTGGGAAATTTGTTTTCCTCACATGGCAGACTGATGAAAAAATGGTTATGATTAGTTAGAGAAGGGGCAGAGGTGATGCTCAGCTTCTGATTGTCCTGGGAAGAGGGAAAGTAGGAGGACCAACACAGCTGGCAAAGCAGTAAAAGGAGAATACTGAGTTTAGCAGAAAATCTGAAATGCTTTATTCATTTTATTTCCTTAAGAAATTTTAGGAGTTCTGTAACTGGCATTTAAGGAGCCTTGGTGGCACAGTGGTAAGAGCTTGGCTGCTAACCGAAAGGTCGGCCATTTGAACCCACCACCCGCTCCACAGGAGAAAGATGTGGCGATCAGCTCCTGCAAAGGTTACAAAATTGGAAACCCTATGGAGCAATTCTGCTCTGTCCTGTAGGGCCACTGTGAGTTGGAACCAACTCGATGGCAACAGGTTTGCTTTGGTTTGGTTTATAATTGACATTGCCTCCCCATAATAGATTTTTTTTTTTTTGATTATGGTGAAAATATATACAAGTCAACCTATAGCAATTCAACAATTTATACCTGTACAATTCAGTGACATTGATTACATTTTTCAAGTTGTACAACCATTCTTGCCCATGATAGATTTTTATAATATATTGCTTTATTTATTTCAGCACTCACTGAAAGGGACATACGAAATAACAGCAGAAGAAAAGACTACTTTTGCAGAATATAGAATAGCTATAGATTTAACTTTATTCTGCAAATGCTTCTCCATACAGATTTTCTATGGTTTTGGTGGACCCTCCCCTTTAAGAATGAAGTGTTTTGTTAGTTTATGTTTTAGTACATAAAGAAGAACCATTAGGAAGCCTCAAACCCATAAACCTAAATGAACCTTCAAGATCATATTTCTAAAGGTCTAAGACTAAGGCAATAATTTCAAGTGTCACCTGACCCTCAAATCAGGTTTTATTGTGATGGATTATGACATAATCCATTGACATAATAAGGGACTTACTATGTTAACAGAGACAGTTGGCTGAAATAATAGTTTTCTTTATAATTATAGTGGTGAGTAGTCTTTCACATATTGTTAGTTTTATAGCTATAGATGAATACAGCTTGCTTTTTATTATCAAAATGAAATTTGTGGGAGAAGATTAATTACATTCTTATGGGAGAATATATGAATATGTGGAATTTCCACGGTGAGAAGAGTGACTATTAAATCATTGGAGTGTGTATTCTTGTATATACATATTTAATTTTAGTACAGGGAGTTTGACAAATACATATATATTAGATGGTATAAAAAGCCTTATTATAATATGGGGTGAAACTATGCTGACTTGATTCATTATGATATATAGCAGATTGTATCTTTTGCTCTGAAACAGAACTACACGCAGGAGGTATCTTCCATAATATTGCCAAATACTTCATATGGAAGACAAAGGTTGGTTCTGTCCCATGAGAACAGCAGTGTAAAGGGTGTATTATACCTCCTTTTACCTTCAAATTCCTGTTCAGTGTATTTTCAACTTTTTTTTCTCAACAAGTCCTTGCATTTTAGAGAAATGAAGCCTTTTCCTGCAAGATGCAATGGATTTGGCCAAGCTCCTGCTTGTGTCTCCTGTTGACTTAAGGGCATCCTGAGGCAAGGGGAAGACCCTATGGGGCAGTTCTACTCTGTTTTATAGGGTTGCTCTGAGTCAGAATGGACTCAAGGGCACACAACAGCAGCAGCAACAAAGTCTGGAATAAGGTGTCTGAGGGATCAAAGCACAAACTAACATGTGCCAAAAAATGGACTTTATCCCAGTTTTTCATTTGTAAATGCCTCCTTTGCAGCAAGCAGTGTTGGAAAATCAATATTAAAAAGCAGGTTTTAAAAGTGAAAACAGTAAGGTTGAGGTGAGGGACTTGAAAGAATAGTTTATTCAGAAGATCTACCAGTACTTTAATAAAACAATCTGTGTTTAACATGGCAAATTGTCTGTCATTAAAATGCTAGTGAAATGGTAAGCAGCTGCTAAGTTTTTTATGCTAATGATGGTGGCAGCTAAGTAGTTCTCAGGCCTTGTCTTTATTAGCATAAAGATTTGATTGGGTAAGGGAGAATCATTGTGCATTCTGACCTTTGTTGATGGAGTAATCTGTTTGTCAAGTTCCATGTTACATTCTATTTGATTTGAGTTTGTTTGTACAAAGTGACTGTTGCCAGGCCCTCGGGGACCATGTATTACACAGTGTTATCAGAGCCACCATTGTAGGCGTAGAGAAAGAACTTTGCTTCCCTTCGGGAGACCCACAATGGCAAAATAATTATAAATGTATTCATCAGGCAACTTTAGGTAGAATGATTCTTTATAATTAATCTTTATGTTTTAGACTTTTAATAATTGTAATAATAAATTGCAAAAGGCAGTTGGTATAATATAAAAATATCTGTTTTCCAATTTAGCTAAGATTTTTAAAGGAAAGGTTTTAAAATGAATATTTTTAATACATGCTTTGCAAACATTTGTGATATGGAAATGATACATCATCTTTGATCTATGGGCACTGAAGTTAGCAATGAATGTCAAGTTACCTATTTAGGGGAGCAATGTGTAATTAAATACAAGGTGGTTATGTGAATGCCAGACAGATCAGAGTGTTGACTTTGGCATCAGGGGAAGAAAAAACATTACTCTTTGATCTATTTGCTTGTTGCCGTGGAGTCAATTCCAACTCATAGAGACCCTCTAGACCCTTTGATCTATACTTTTGGCCAATTCTCTTTTTGCTGAGTCTTACCCTATATTCGCTAATGGTTGCAGCTGACCCAAAGATTTGCAGTTACAGATCAATGCTTCAGGTGTCCTTCTCTCTTTTTCCATTTTTAGGATCAATGTAAATGAGGTATGATAGTCCATTAAGCACTATTGCCCATAATGCTCTGGATTGACTTGAAATACTGTGCAGGGCTTATTAAAGAAATTCATTCCCACAAAAAAAATATATATGTACATACATCATATATATGTATACATGTGTATATATATGTATATGTGTGTATACACACACAGAGACACACACACACACACACACACACGCACACACACATATATGTATGGAGCCCTGGTGGTGGTGAAGTGATTAAGAGCTCAGACTGCTAACCAAACGGTTGGCAGTTCTAATCTACCAGCCACTCCTTGGAAACCCCATGGGGCAATTATGCTGTGTCCTATAGGGTTGCTATGAGTCAAAATCGACTCAACGGTACACAGCAACAACAGCAACTATAAATAGAAATTTTAATGATTTTAATGATCTGGGATACTGTGTATGAAGATTGGTGGAAATTTTTATCGTTGAAGCATTTTTCCATACTGCTTAATTCTCCTTGAAGTCAGTAGGGGATTTTAGGCATATAATTATTGTGTGGTCTTATATAGTCATACCGGGAAAAATTTAAACTCGCATGTACTATGGGTGTTAATGTAAAATAGGTCAGCTGCTTTGGAAAACAGTCTGGCACATCCTCAAAAGATTAAACCATAGGGTTACCATATAACCTAACAATTCCACTTTTAGGTGTATACTTAAGCGAACTGAAAACATGTTCACCCCAAAACTTGCTCATGAATGCTCGTATCAGCAGTACTAATAATAACCAAAAAGTGGAAACAACACAAATGCTCATCAACTGATGAATGGATTTAAAAAATGTGGTCTATCCATGTAACAGAATATCATTCAGCAATAAAAAGCTATGAGTACTGATACATAGCATGGATGAACCTCGAAAGCGTTATGCTGAGTGAAAGATGCCGGGTACCACATATTGTGTGATTCCATTTAAATGAAATGTCCAGGATAGGCAAGTCTGTAGAGACAGAAAGTAGAATAGTGGTTAACAGAAGGTAGGCAGGTTAGGAGGAAATAGAGAATGACTACTGCTGGGTGCAGGGTTTCTTTTAGGGGTGGTGAAATATTCTAAAATTGATTGCGGTGATGGTTGCTCAACTCTGTGAATGTACTAAAAACCACTGAATTGTACACTTTAAATGGGTGAATTGTATGGTGTATGAATTATATCTCAGTAAAGCTGTTATAGTTAAAAAAACAAACAAACAAAAAAAGGCAGGCTAGAACCTCTCTCCCAGAGGCTGTAGGTTAAAAAAGAATGCTTGTTACTGAAGAGTGTTTTAAACTTCCTACCCGTGGGTTAAACCAAATACCTAAAAGAGGTGATGTTTAATGGAACTGTTAAAAGGAATAGTTTCCTCTAATAATACAAAGTTGGTTAGCAATAAAAGCGGAAGACAAAAATTTGAGTTCCTGTCTCAAACCTTCCTTATCTCCCAATACCCTGCCCCCAACCAGGCCATAATCAACCCTTTTACGATCGGTAACTATTTAATGTCTAGACTACCTACTTCCCACAAACTAAGGGCAACTTTCAGTGTGTTTTTGTAGAAAATAAATTGTTTGAGTCATAGCTTTCTTGGGAGCAGACAGTAACTATAAGAATCTAAGGTTTTTTCGCCATGTAAAAACCCTATACTTATCTCTGATTTGCATAAAACATGCCTACTAGCCATTCAGTAACTGAATGGGAAAGAGCATCTGGCTTCTAGAGTCTGCTCCCTTTCCCTCTCCTGTGTTTTTGGTTGGTCAAAGGCAATGGGTCAGACAACAGGACGTCCTCACACTGCCCCACCTACTGCAGGATCTGGGCACTTGTGTCTCGGCAGTCTGTGTAGCCCTGACCCTTGCCACAGGGAAACGTTCTGCATGGCTGTCTTAGACAATGAGGAAGAAGATCCTTTTTAATTGTATTTACTCCTGCTGCGCCATTTGCTTACTTCACGTGTGACTCTCTTGCTTGCAGGTTGCAACTCAGCAGTCTTGTTTCGGCACTGTAGGTTTGAGAGGGAGATGGGTGTGAACAAGATATTGAATTCATTTTTGTTTTGTTCTTGGCAGGCAGTACATGCCACACTACTACCCTTCCTGCTCTTGTGCGCACACCTACCTTGATGATGCAGCCTTCACTGGATATCAAACCATTTATGTCTTTCCCAGTGGACAGTAGTTCTGCTATTGGGCTCTTTCCAAATTTTAACACAGTGAGTAAATGCATTTTAATTTTATTTGTGCCCTCCTCAGTCTCTTTGTTTCATTACAGTTGCATATAGGCAATAGATGCAGCCTGTTTCCAAAGTGTAATTTTAGACCATGTATTGGTTACACTGCTCAGCTGTGTGACAGAAAATAATGCTTCACCCATGGGAGTTAGTCCAAACAATAGCCAGCATATTTATTTTAGAAATATTTCCTCAACTGACTTTTTACCTGTTGTTCTGTGTGATTTTGATAGACTTTTTAGTAGCTTGAGAACCTATATAATTTCTGGGATGCTGTTTACATGCTGAAGAACACAATTTAGAGGTATCAAGCCACACTGATTTTTCCCTGCTACTAGAAAGAAAAAAAAAATGCCTATAGGCTTTATCTCCCTGGGTACATTTTTATTTGGGAGCTATTTTAGATAAAATGTGACTCTTACACAAACAGAATTTTTATTTGGAGGCTTTTGTAGATCATGTGAATCTGACTCTATTAGCAAAAAGAAAACACTCATTTTAAATCTACGTATAAGTTGTCTGCATGATACTTTGACATCCCCTTTAAAACACATGATAAATATTAATGAATTGCCTATAATTACCAATCTCCTTCATTCAAATCAAATGACCTTCTTTTATTTGAATAAAGAACATTTTGTAGGTTTGCCAAGTGGAGCATGGCATCTTTCAACAATAGAATTCAACATAAAAGCAGTCTGCAGCCAGATTCTAAGCTTATAGTAAGGGAAAAGGTTAAACAGTTCCGTCAATTGCATGAATTATGTCTGTTCAGTCAATAAATACAGTCCGTTTGGGCATGATGTGATACATGAGTGATACAGCATTATAGATGCTGCCGTAATCAAAAAAAGAATTGCATTATCAACACTACCAGGCAGTTAGCATCTGAAGTAGTGCCAAATGTATCCTTTTGCAAACATCTTCTGTATGAAGTGAAAACAGCAAGAGGATTTTTCCTAAAGGGTTGTAAATAAAATCTGCTGACAAGCCTTCTGTCCTGGCTTAGCGTTGTAAGGTAATGAGGGGGTAGTGGATCAGCCAACTTTTTAAAGAGCACTAGCCTTTTTTTAGCAAGTACACAGTTGAATGTTTTTGTCTTTGGGTTTTTCAGAGACAAGTCAAACAGTTAAAAACGGAAGGAGGATAAAAAGGTGAGCATCATTTCTAGTGCAGTGGAGTGTCTCACTAAGATAAATCACGCCTGCCCTGGTCACATTAATCCACCAGGAGTGACCTTCCCAAAGCACCACATCATGCCATTTCAGAGAGCTAGAACTCAAGCATGCCTCTGTTGAAACACATGTGGTGTATTCCAACCATAACTGAAGTAAACTGTACTTCTTAGAATGTTTACTAGGTGTTATTATTTTGATTCATGTACATTTGGAAGACAGCATTTGTGGCCACTACAGAAGTCCAGTCACCGTCAGGAAGCAGCACTGATGGTAGACATAGCTGACTCCTATCGTGGTCATCTCTGTGTATTTATTCTTTTTTAAAAAACACAAGTAATACACAGGTACTTATTCCGAAAGACTCAAATAAAACATTAGCACTTAAGACAGAATGAGAAAGTCATCATCCCTGACCCTGCACACATTCTTGCTTCCTTCCCTAGAGGCACGTGCTGTCAGCCCCCTTCTAGAAGTTCACTACGTACATACTTACATAGGTAGCCAATCACAGTTGTCTTTTCACAGCTGCAGTCACATGATTACCACTATTCTGTAACTCACTTGTTTCAGTTATTAAAATGTCTACGTATGATTCTCTGATTTTAAGGGTTGTGAAAAATGGTTATGATACTTTAATAATTTTTAAGGTAAAAATATGGTTTTTGTAATGGCTTATTAATATTGTGCAGTGCTTACAGATGCAGTAATATGCCTTTTTTGTTTGTTATACATAACAATTAATCTTATGATATATTTGAGAAAACTCAAAGAATGATGCTATTAATGGAAGTTCATTTTTTTCCTTTTTCGGAAGAAAGCAAACTTTCAATTTTCAGATGAAAATACTGTTTGGTTGAGGTGAAGAATGTAGCAAAGAATTACATGAGGTATTTATTTTACCCTCTCTATGTTATGTCCAGGATATTTGCTAGGAAGAAAGAGAGCCCTTCTGGTAATATACTAAAATTAAGTCATTCCAAGAGGAACCCTCTATTGTAAAGAGATAAATATATAGGATGAGTGGCCTACTTATGATTTTTCACTGTGAGTTGCAGTTTAAATTACTCTAATCCTTTTATTATAGGGTTTTCCATTCAAGCATCCAACTCACCCAATAGATTTCCTAGGGCAGTTTCATAAAAGCCATTGTCCGTATTTTCCTAGGAAAACATTATCATACATCACTTCAATTAAGTATAGTGCATTATTGTATATATGTGATGTTTTACATCCTTCAAAGGACTCAGGCCTCAGAACATTTTAGTAGGTAATGATTATTATTCCTATTGTGTAGGTGAGGAAAATTAGTAAAGGAAGAACTGAGACTCGAACTGGAATCTTCTAACCTCAGAACTCATGTTGTGGCTCTTCCGCATCCTTGACTTTTTTGGCCCACACCACCTCCCGCCTCGTTCAGTGTGAACAAAGCTCAATCAGAAATCTTTTGTGCTCTTTTCTGGAAGCATGATAGACAGTTTTCAGCAGAATCATTTAATAGAAAGAGGAAGGAAGTTTTTGAATGTGTAAAACAAACTTCTATAAACAATGTCTATACAGCAGAATATATTTTTTAGAACAGCTATAATTTCTTATTGGCACATTTTAAAAGTACTCAATAATCTACGTGGTCTTTGAAAACCAAGGTGAATGCCACCACACCACTTCATTTTTAACCAAGACTAATGTTAGTAAATATAAGAAATGAGGTCTATTTTAATCTCATAATTATTGTCAGAAGAATGAAAACACTATACTCTGAGACCGTAGTTGGAAGTTCCTAAAGTTTGAAATTTTGCTATTTTAAGTGGATTTTTAAAAGTAGTTTCCTCCTTTTTTTATAGTGATGTATAATAATGTTGCATGAGAAAGATAACACGAAATGGGATTCTGTAATATTCTCAAATAGAATCCGCGACTGTTCTCTGCTAAGTTATTTGCAGTGAAGGGACTTGCATCACGGCTTTCATTTAGTGGTTGTCTTGCCATAAACTCCACAACTGACAAAATCTCTCTTAGTGTTTTAATGAAGAATAAGCAAATAATTTGAGACCCTGTCCAAGTAGAGTTAGGAAGAGATGTGATGGGAAAGATGGAGTTTGGATTTTTGATAATTTTTGATGGGCTGTATGTCTAGGAAACACAACTAGAGAATGATGATGTTGTCTCCGTGTTCAGCAGTTGCACTTTGGCGGGGAGTAGGGGGTTCTGAATCACTTGCCGTCAACAAACTATCCAAACCCAAACACAAAGTTTTAAAGATCCAGCCTTTATATTAAAGCCTGCCTGGTTCCCAACTTTCATCACTGCTACCTCACCTTCAACTATTTGTCAGTCAGGGCTCAACTTAGATATCACTTCCTTCACACAAAGTTATCTGTGACTCTTCCAGGCTGATTTAAGTGCCCATCCTCTGTTTCCAAGGTACCCCTAGATTACCTGGATTATAGCAGTTGTCAGAACACAGTCTAATTAACTCATTGTCTTCCTCACTAGAATGACAGATCCTGAGGACAGGGACTATATCTTATTTATTTTTTATATGCTTGGTGTCTGGCACAGGTGCTCAATAAAACTCTTGAAAGGAAGAGAGGGAAAGACTCCAGTACCTCGGTTTTCAATGTTTATGCTTCCCTCGTCTAGCAAAGGGAATACCAATATTTACTTTTATTTTTATTTTTCTGAGAAATGTCACCTTTTTTTTAAATATAAAGACAATGGCTTTTCTCCAGCTTTAGTTTCCAGCATTATCTGTGTGGTTGATGTGGAGAGTATGGCAAGTATCTACTAAATTCCTTGACCTAGGCCCTAGTCTTAGGAGCATTTAGTTAAAAATCAAAGTTTTTAGTTACTGAAGATATACTATGTACACAAAATAGTACTGGGTTTGGAGAAAAGGATAAGCAAAGGAAATAAAATAAAGATATATTTGTGCCCAAGAAACTTAGAAGACATAGAATAACTATACTTGAAAAAGCATGGTAATAAAAACCAATAAACACAGGCAAAGTGAAAACTAATTGTTACCAAACTTTGAATATAGTTGTCAAGAAAGGCCAGAAAAATGATTTTTTTGCATTTGAATAGAGCTATTTTCATTATTTTGTTATTCACTTTTCTTCATGTTTGCCAAATACTCCATGGTCATCCTTTAATTATTATACATAATGTTTTGGGAGCTGCCAAGATATATACATTAGAATCAGCCTCCTTTACTGTGAATCAGATTTTTATCTTTGTTCACAAACAACTGGGATAATACTTGGTATTTTATTCTGCTTAAGAAGAGACTTTTTTGGAATTGAAATAAATTGCATGCTTACCAAGATGGATAATATTAACTTAATATAAAATAAATCCATTTAGAAGACACACCCACACACCTACCAGCTTATGTGATGTGTTTGTTAACAAGGAGGTAAAGTTTCTTTTTAACAGCCGCATATTGTGTACGTGCACAGATGAATCAGTGTGAGTCTCCAGAGCTATAGCTTGAATCAGGAGCAGCCTCGGGACCACAGTCACCTGTCAGTTTCTTGCCGACTGACGAGTATATTACGTGCCTATTTATTTGAAATGTCTTCCTGAGTCCTGCCATGTATTTGCAACTGCTCCAGGAAAGAATGAGCACAATGGAGGTCACTGCTGCTTTGTTGCAAGAGGCTCAACAATCTTGTTTTTATGAAAAAAAATCTGATTTTTACTACCTACCTTGAAATTATTTCTCCCTGACACATGAACAAATATGTGGAACAGAATAGAGAGCGCTTCTAAAGTCTCAAGTCCCAAATCATTGTATGATTCTTTGGATCATCCAGGACAAGCTGTGAAATGATCTACATGTTTATCATTTATTTTATCATTTTAGACCCTTTGAGATTCTGGGTCACTTATAGTTGGGCAATATCAATGAATATTTGAATTTTTTCTTTCTTATAGTAGAAATAGTAATATATTTATCGAATAGGTCCAAAAGACAGAAATTCCAAAATACAATCGGTGCCTGTTCTATGCTAAGTTATATGTGAGAAAGAGATATGCATCACAGCATTCATTTAGTTATTGTCAAAATCACAATTTCTTTGTTGTTAATTCATGTCATGTTTCTTATGAGGTGATATTGCAAGGAAACCTGAAGTAAGCTAAGACATTTAGTTACGTTTACTTGCCTTTAATATAGTGTTTTGCTATCATTAAAAAGTTGTATGTTCCGTATTTCTTAGGATATTAGTATGTCCAGCCAATTCTACTTGAAATGTTACACTTATCCCAATCAAATGAAAAGAAAATATGGTTGAATTTTTATTTTTTGTTAATGTGCTTTAAAATACATTGAAGGGTCATATTATTTATATGTCCTAAAGAAATATACGGTGTTAAAAAATGCTAAGGTGAAATTTTCCATGGCTACTCAAATTCAGTTGAGGAGGGAAAAGGATGAGATCTGTTATTGGTTTTACATAAGTCAACAGCAACATTCCCCAGATCATTAGAAAAATATGGTTATAGTAAATCTTTGACATGTGGTACAGAACAAATGAGGATTTTGTATAAATATATAAGCATAGATTTTTTTGCCTAGAAAATTTTGTATCCCAATTAAATATGATAGAAATAAAAATTACGTAAATATGATCATTGGGAGAAAAAACCCACATAGTGACCATCTGCACTATTGTCCCCCTCTCCCCATCAAACCACAAACATGTCCTTTGTAAATTTAACTGACATCCCTTACCTTACTCAGAAGTCTCAAGATTAAGCTAGTGAAGACTTGGTGTTCAAATCTTCCTTTTCCCAACTCGCTCTTGAATTTTAGAGTATATAGAAAGTATTTATATGGTATGGTATACCTTATGTATATATGTATGTTTGTTTGCATAATATGTGGCCATATTTGTTCTCTCTCCCTAATTAAATCATTAGGTCAGGGCATCTAGAAAAAGTCATCCATTCAACAACCGCTTGCTGAACGTCTATATGTGCCAGTCATTGTACTAAGGGAGGATTATAGTGACAAGCTGCTCACTGTCTGATAGGAATTGCTTCCTCCTCTTGTATAATTTGCTATAACATAAGAGAAGATTCTGCTCATACTGAATAATCAATTCAGGTGATAATAGCTGCCGAGAAAGGTCATCTTAAGACCTCAACAGGCCATGTGGGGTAAGGGAACACAAGGTTTCAGGAGGCTATGAAAAGAGGCATCTGCAGTCACCCCATGCTATGTCCTCTTGCGTGTCCCTTTCATTATCCTAGTCTCAACCTCACATGGCTCTGGGGCCTCTTCTTCAGTGCTAGAGTTTCAAGGATTATGTGTACTTGGAGGGTACATCAGATTTTCTGGCAAGACAGGTCTTCAGTCTTGGCATTGTCCCAGGTCAGCATTTTTTAAGAGTAGAGTCAACTTGGAAAAAGTGTCTATGTCAGGCCCTCTTTTAAAAATTTTTACCTTAGCTAATATTCTTAACAAATCTCCAGTTAATTAAAAAAGCAAAAGAAACTAACAACAACCCTGTTCTTAGCTTCTCTCAGTGACTAAGCCTTTATGTGGCTGTGGTGATGTAGGAGAGCTTAATAAAGATAAAAAAGTAACAAAATATTATTGTACAAAACATTCCCTCAGGTCTAGAAAAAGTATTTCTAAATTGGTTGCTCTATAAACATTAGTTGATGGTGGTGTTCCCTGAGAAGCCTTTATCAAATGCTTGGGAATCCATACAATAGTACAGACCCTTCCCCCCCCCACTAGACTCTGGTGTTCAGAATTAAGTCTCAAGTCCTTTGTTGGGTGAGGGAGGGGACACACCATGCTTTGAAATATTCCTTCTAGTCCTTGAACTTTTATAGTTGCCATTCAGGATACTAAAGATGAATTGGAGTGCTGTTTAGCTATCTGTGAAGTTTCAACATCTTTGTGGGGTCAGTAGGAATCTTGGGGAAAAAAACCTTTTTTTACATATTTAGCTTTCAGTTTAGGTTTTCTTATCTTCCTATTTATGTACTAATGCTTGAAATAAGACGGAAAAAATTAATTATATAAATCATACCTTGTTTTCAAACAAGTACCTGGAACAGATACTTCTTAGTATCTCACCGATGAAGAGTCTCACAACTTTTGTGATGTCACCATTCACGAACTACAAAGGACTAGAAAGGCAGGTTATGTGATAATCACAATAACCAGGAGAAAAACACCATTTTAGTAAAGATGATATTAAAATAGAAAATTTTGAAAGACCTGAAGCTATGCTGGAATTTACTTAATAGATTTTACTTGATAACTTGATTAACAAACTTGAGAAAATACGATTGAAGTCATTGGATTTTTTAATGTAATATTTCTCTGATCTTCACCTCGGGTTTCTGAATTAAGTCTTCAGAAATGAGCAGAAGAGATAGTAAGAAAACATGTTAGAGACAATCTATAATTAAATCTTTTAATATACTCACGAAATAGGCTATGTGTATATAGTTGTACCCTTTTTGCAGATCAGAAGATTGAAGAGTATAATCCAGTCTTCTCATTTCTTTAAGTAGACACCTTTGCCACTGAAAAGGGAAAACAAAAAGATCTAAATGTCAGACAGGCAAGAGTTGGTCTCCACCATACCATTCCTGAATTTACATGTGTCTACTTCTCACAGGTTATTCGTGTGGTACGTATTTTTTAAGTACCCAATAAATCCTCGTAGCTCCTAAAGTCAAGTTGAAAAACTCTCCTTTGCAGTACATTCTATTTAGAAGATAGATTTGTCTTGTCAGTTTCATACTTGTTTTCTCTTATTGTGAACACGATTTCTAGAACCAAGTAAAGATGTGAGCCGTGCAGTAGAAAATACATCTATCTTTTTCACAGGCTTATGAGTTACAATTAATTTAGAGGTGCACAGAAATTCTCCAAAAATTAAAAACACGTGTCTGAGCCTAACGTTTTGTTTTCCTTGTTTAAACACCAAACTTCCATCATATGTAAGATGGTACGTTGTCCTAAGGATATAATGAATCCTACAAAATCTCCACTCTCCATAATGAGCAGAAGATATTAGGTGCTAAAGTGATTATTAATAGTCACAGCACATGGTAGATACTGAAGTTCCGACTTTTGAAGGACTTACGTTCTAAAGGAAGTGGTGGTGTCATTGATTTATTTAGTTAGTCATTAGTTATATCCCACCTCCCCTCAGAAAGCCACTTAGAGAGTTCTCTCTGATCTCAGAAAAGTAACTCCACTAGATGTGTTCCATAGTAAGCTTCTAACAGCTCTACCTGCTTCATGCCACCAAGCAAGCAGGAACCAGGACAAAGGGGAGGAAAGGGGAGAGCAATGCAATCTATTATATATGGAATGAGCACTGGACTAGGAGTCAGAAGATCCAAGTCTGGACTCATTTTCTGCAATCTTGAGAAACTCACTTAACTCCACTTTTCCTCATTTTAAAACTAGGGAATGATAATACCTTCCTAGTCTATATCACTACATCATGAAAATTTGAGTTTATTAAATTATGGAGAATTGAAGTCTAACTGAAGATTTAGAAAATTTCTGGAGTTTATTTAGTGCTAGTCTGTAAAAAAAGCATAAATATATACTATCACCATACTATTTTTAATAATTTAAAATGCCCACAAACATTAAATAAGATCGTCTTTATTAAAGAATCTTAAAACCACAAAACTTTATTATTATAAATATCATTGGTCTTTTTATTAATATTTCTGTACCTTTTGATCTCTCCTTGCTAACTAACTGCCTTAAACAATTCAAGTTATATTTATCACTGGGGCCAGCTTTATGCATAAGGGCAATCCTGATTAAGGTAGATGCCGGGGAGATACAGATGGCTAAGACCTAGTTCTTGAGTTTAAGGAATTTATACCTCGGCTCTGAAATGATCATACCTGGTACTTAGCAGGTGCTCCGTGTTAGCTGAATAAGATAGTGGTAGGAAATGCTTAAAAATCAGAATCACTAGACTTCCTGAAAGCAGTGAAGAGGGATTGTAGCTGCTTTTGGAGCAGCCTGGGGAAAGGGTATTGAGTGGAGGTTGGGAATAACCACACAGAGTTTGGTTTGCTTCAATGTTTCTCTGTTTACCTTTAAGGATATTTAGACTTTAAAGGCTGCATACAAAGGTATTTTGCCCCTGAGAACTGTGTGCCTATGATATGTTGTCATTGAGTCCCAAGACATAAGATCATGAAGTTTTCTGTTATATATTTTACATATTGTTGACTTCCAAACATAGAACCTTTATTTTCACATTACCCATCTATCAAGCTGCCACTAATTAAAATGGCCGTTAAATATTTTAAACTCAGTCACGATAGTCAATATCTTGAATTATCCTTCATGTATTGATAATGGAAATTTATTCTAAAAATTCCTTGGATTTTTGGCTATTACTTATCTCCCTTTTCCTTACCTGCCTCCCTTTTTATTCTAAATTTATATTACCAATCATATGAGAAGGACCCACTTAACTTGAGTTCTGAGCAGTGGCATCTAACTCTAAGTTTGCTGTTTATAAAAAAGGATTGATAGTTTTATATTTTACCCTAAAGGATTATATAGAGTATATGCCTTAGTAGTGCAGTGGTTAAGAGCTTGGCTGCTAACCAAGAAGGTCAACAGTTTGAATCCACCAGCTGCTCCTTGGAAATCTTATGTGGCAGTTCTACTCTGTCACTATGAGTCGGAATCGACTCGAAGGCAACAAGTTTATACATACATACATACATACATAGATATGTATATATATGAAAACTACTTTTTCTCAGAATACAAATATCAGCCTAAATAAAACTTTAAAAATTATGCAAGCTAAGCTATTCATAGCTCCATAGCTATTAGGAGCAACACAGAAATCTAACAGTTTTTAGAGTTCTCGGGTTTGGGGAGGAAGGTTTAAAACCGGTACATTTTAAACCCTTTCAAGTCCAAAAAAGAAAAACCAAACCTGTTGCCGTCGAGTGGATTCCAACTCACAGTGACCCTATAGGACAGAGTAGAACTGCCCCATAGGGTTACCGAGGAGCGGCTGGTGGATTTAAACTGCCGACCTTTTGGTTGGCAGCTGAGCTTTTAACCACTGGGCCACCAGGGGTCCTTATATATAACTACAACTCACATTTTCCACCTCGGGGGTTTGGAGGTATGCTTTTGTAACGCTTATAATACGTGCTGGTATCGGGGCAGGGACTTCTGTAACTTCTGAAGCCATAAGGAAGTTCGTTTGTGCCATGTTGCTGTGCTGAGAGGTAATTGCAGGGGGCACTGCAGCCGAGAGGAGTCCCTGAGACTGGCTTTTGTCTCTGTTGCCTGCTGTACAGCGCAATAAGGCTTGTAAGTAGTATACTGTTTACTTTGTATTATTGGGAGGGTGCAGCTTTTGGCATTAGGCAATACAGACGTACCTCGTTTGATGTGTTTTGCTTTATTGAGTTTCACAGATAACTGTGTTTTTTACAAATTGGAAGTTTATGACAATCCTATGTCAACCGAGTCTCTTGGCACCATTTTTCCAAAAGCACGTGCTCACTTTCTGTCTCTGTGTCAAACGATTTCATTATTATTATATCTGTTATGGTGATCTGTGATCAGTGATCTCTGATGTTACTATTGTAATTGTTTTGGGGTTCCACAACTGCACCCATATAAGACGGTGAATTTAACTGATAAATGTTGTGTGTGTTCTGACTACTCCACCGACCAGCCGTTCCCCCATCTCTCTCCCTCTCCTTGGGCCTCCCTATTCCCTGAGACATGACAGTATTGAAATTAGGCCAATTAATAACCCTACAATTGCCTGTAAGTGTTCAAGGGAAAGGAAGGGTTGCATGTCTCTCACTTTAAATCAAAAGCTAGAAATGATTAAGCTTAGTGAGGAAGACATGTCGAACGCCAAGACAGGCCAAAAGCTAGGCCTCTTGCACCAAACAGTTAGCCAGGTTGTGAAGGCAAAGGAAAAGTTCTTGAAGGAAATTAAAAGGGCTACTCCAGTGAACGTGCAAATGATAAGAAAGAGAAACAGCCTTATTTCTGATATGGAGAAGGTTTTAGTGGTCTGGAGAGAAGATCAAACCAGTCACAACATTCCCTGAAGCCAAAGCCTAATCCAGAGCAAGGCCCTAACTCTCTTCAATTCTGTGAAGGCTGAGAGAGGTGAGGAAGCTGCAGGAAAAAAGTTTGAAGCTAGCACAGTTTGGTTGGCTCATGAGGTTTCAGGAAAAAAGCCATCTCCATACCATAAAAGTGCAAGCTGAAGCAGCAAGTGGCGATGTAGAAGCTGCAGCAAGTTATCCAGAATATATATCTAGCTAAGATAATTGATGAAGGTGGCTACACTAAACAACAGATTTCCAATGTAGATGAAACGCCCTTATATTGGAAGAAGATGCCATCTAGGACTTTAGGAGCTAGAGAAGAGAAGTCAATGCCTGGCTTCAAAGTTTCAAAGGACAGGCTGACTTTCTTGTTAGAGGCTAATGCAGCTGGTGACTTTAAGTTGAAGCCAGTGCTCATTTACCATTCCAAAAATCCTAGGGCCCTTAAGAATTATGCTAAGTCTACTTTGCCTGTGATCTGTAAATGTAACAGCAAAGCCTGGATGAGAGCATATCTGTTTACAACATGGTTTACTAAATATTTTAAGCCCACTGTTGAGACCTACTGCTCAGAAAAAAAGATTCCTTTCAAAATATTACTGCTTGTTGACAATGCACCTGGTCACCCGACAGCTCTGATGCAAGGAGATTAATGTTGTTTTCATTACACACAACATTTCACACAACATCCATTCTGCACCCATGGATCAAAGAGTAATTTTGACTTCAAGTCTTATTATTTAAGAAATAGATTTTGTAAGGCTATAGCTGCCATAGATGGTGATTCCTCTGATGGATCTGGGCAAAGTAAATTGAAAATCTTCTGAAAACGATTCACCATTCTAGATGCCATTAAGAACATTCATGATTCATGGGAGGAGGTCAAAATATCAACTTTAACAAGAGTTTAGAAGAAGTTGATTTTAACCCTCATGGATGACTTTGAAGGATTTAAGACTTCAGTGGAGGAAGTAACTGCAAATGTGGTGGAAATAGCAAGAGGACTAGAATTAAAAGTGGAGCCTGAAGATGTAACTGAATTGCTGCAATCTAATAATAAAACTTTAACAGATGAGGAATTGCTTCTTATGGATGAGCAAAGAAAGTGGTTTCTTGAGATGAAATCTACTCCAGGTAAAGATACTGTGCACGTTGTTGAAAAGGACAATAAAGGATTTAGAATATTATATAAACTTAGTTGGTAAACCAGCAACAGGGTTTGAGAAGATTGCCTCCAATTTTGAAAGAAGTTCTGCTGTGGGTAAAATGCTATCAAACAGTATTGCATGCTACAGAGAAATACTTCATGAAAGGAAGAGTCAACCAATGTGGCTAACTTCATTGCTGTCTTATTTTAAGAAATTGCCACAGCCACCCCAACCTTCAGCGGTCACCACCCTGATCAGTCAGCAGCCATCAACATCAATGCAAGACCCTCCACAAAGATTACAAAAAAATTACAACTTGCTGAGGGCCCAGATGATGGTTAGCATTTTTTAGCAATAAAATATTTTTTAATTAAAGTATTTACATTTTTTTAAGACGTAATGCTACTGCACACTTAATCGACTATAGTATAAACATTACTTTTATATGCACTGGGAAACTAAAAAATTTGTGTCTCTGGCTTTATTTCGATAATTTGCTTTATTGCAGTGGTCTGGAACAGAACCTGCCAATATCTCCAAGGTATGCCTGTATTTAAGTGCAAAAGTTACCTTCAGGTGAAATACACTATAAACACGCATCCTTGATGTACTTCATGACCAAAGGTACAAATAAGTACCAATTGTATTTTTTTGCCATTTGGGATTCCAGCCAGCAGGATAAGCCTTGTAAGGATATTTATGGTTTCCTTTGTGTTATTGGGCAGATACAGTTTTCAGGATTAGGTAATATTCAAGTGAAAAACTTATTTTTAGGCAAAATACAGTGTAAGCACAGGTTACAGTGTCCTTGACATTCTGCATGTATGTTTCATGCAATTGTGAAGGATCTGGTTTCTGAGCTGTAAGTATGAGTTTTGCAGTAAGAAGTAATTAATTGCAGTGGCAATGTTCCCACGACAGCACTTCCTTTTGGAGCTTTAGTTTTATAGGAGGCTGAAATTATGCGGTGTTTCCCCTTGTGTATTCTCATATTGGTTTTGAGGTTCCGGAAGATTGGAGATCATTTACCTGTTAGGACGACCAGAAGATGACGTGGAGAATGCAGCCCTAAGAAGAAGCAGGCTCAAATAGCAATTATGTGCAGCCAGTGTAGGGTACCTTTCTGTGTTACCCCATGTTTGCAAAAATTTCACTCAGTAAAAAAAAATTGATAAGACACAATGGTTTTTCCCTGCCTCATTCTACCTATCTTACCTCCATTGTCCACTGGTATATATGTGTACCTCATAATATTTAAATAAAACCACGTTACATAACAAAAGATTACCAACACTGAATGCTTCAGTATGCATTGCATTAGTGAAAAAACATTACATCACCAAAAAATTACGAACATAAAATAATTTGGTCACAAAAGGGTTAAATCAGTTTATAAAAGTTTCTTTATAAAAGAACTTTCTGGAAGGACAGCCTGTAACACACAGTTCATCACCCCTTGTGTAATCAGACCCTCCATTGTCTTCAGAGAGAGGTCTCTGCCTTACAGGCCTGGCCCCTTTAATGAGTAAGTAGCTTCTGAAGAAGCATCGTGACACCTAGATACAGAGCTCATTGAAGCTACCATCTGAGGAGCCATCGTTTTGTTACAGCGCAAGAGCAATACCAGAATTTCCTGGAAGTTGGTCATCGCAGGAAATCATCAGCAATTCATAGAGGTTCCTTTTTGTGTTTACTTCAGCCTCGAGGGTAGTCACAAAAGATTATAGTCTCCATTTCCGCTTTCAAATCACTGAAAGTCTTCTCTGCTGAGAGTATGATTGATTTCCAGAGGCCAGTTTTTAACCCCAGCTTCAGGAAGTCCAATTGGACTGTAGTGAAAACCGCCAGCAATTGATACTGTGGTATCGTTCTGTTGTGAGGCAGAGATTGATGCTTCCTGACTAATTAGACTAAATTTTTAAAATAAAGTGACATAGTCTTCTCATGTTGTTATATATATATAGGTGTGTGCCTGATTTTAGTGGAAGTGTTAGAGGTTGGGGATAGGCAGAAGGGTGAATAAAAATTTCAGATCAGTGTTGTCAAGACTTTGAAACGTCCAAGCGTCTTGATAGGCTGAATTTCAGAATGAAAAAAAAGAAAAGAAAAGAAAAGAAAAACCAAACCCATTGCCGTGAAGTCAATCCCAACTCATAGAAACCCACTAGGACAGAGTAGAACTGCCCCATTGGGTTTCCAAGGCGCGGCTGGTGGATTCAAACTGCTGACCTTTTGATTAACAGCCAAGATCTTAACAACTGCACCAATAATTCAGAAACATTTCTGAAAATCTTTACTAAGACCACTCCTAGTAAAGGTTTTCAGGAATGTTTCTGAATTATTCTTTCTATTCTGAAATTACAATAGATTACAAATTAAAATGTTTTTTGCCTCCTAATATTAAAACTTTTCATGAACATTACCAAGGGATTTGGCATGATTCATGACAACTTGCTGTGTTATTGATGTAGATTTTTCTCCATCGTTTAATTTAGAAATCTTGTTGCCACAACCATGGCCAAAATATAAGCAAACGGACACATTTTTAACTTGGTAATTTCGTTTGCTGTATTCCTTTTTCTCTGATATATGTTTTACTCTATTCAGAACATAGAGACAGAGAGTGTTTTGTGTATATTTAAAGTTGATTTGGTGGATAAAATAGAGTTTTGCCTAGAAGTAACTATATATTTCCTTACAAAGCTAAAAAAAAAAAAAAAGTTCAGTTTAAACTACTTTTGCTTTGAACTGTAGCCTCCTTGCAATCATGTAAAAATAGTTATAAATCAAATGGACAAATGTTAAATGTCAAGCTGTACCATTAACAGAGACTTATTCAATAAAGTAGTTATCACTGCAGAGAGCAGAGTAAGGCACTTTATTTAAGCTCTTTACTTTACTTTCACAAGTATTCTATATCTTGTGTAAGTCCAGGGACAAACTTGAACCAAAAATGTCTTCTGAGAAGAGCTAATACGTATACACATATACATACTATACAAAAAGACAATAGAAAGATGAATATATGATGCAAAATTTATTTTACATCTCCTGTCCATAAAATCACCCAGGGGTTACTTTCCTAATTAAATGTCTGACATGTTAATTGTGTCAAGGTGAGCCTGCAAGGAGATGGAGGACCAGTAGTATCAACATATGATATAGCCGTGACACCCTTGAATGGGACTCCAGGACTGAAGACAGGTAAAATACAGAATGCCCAATACAAGTTGAATTTCAAATAAACAATGAATTATTTTTAATATAAGTAATTCCCATGCAATATTTGGCACATACTAATACTAAAAAAAAACTTGTTTTTTTTAATCTGTAATTCAAATTTGACTGGGTATCTTGTATTTTTATTTGCTAAATCTGGCAACTCTAGCAGGAGACCAGAGTTCTGTCTTATCTGAGGATTCTGAGGATTCCTAACCCAGTCACAAAAATTCTCCAAATCTCTTTCCTCATTTTCAAGTGAGGAAGCTGGACATAAAACAGTGGTTCACACACAAGTAGGTCTGGGACCTGACCTACCTGTTTTAACCGGAACTCAGTTTTAAGTGTTTTTTTTGTATTGAATTCTTAATTAGGATTCGTTTTGGGGTGGGAGAGAGGTTCTAGGGCTAAAACTGAAACAGATATATATTTTTTTTAAGTTTAAAAATGTAGATGATCTCTGACATGTTACCACTGTGTAATGAGAGTGTGGCTTTGAGGATTAAGAGTCCAGGGTGTTTAGGACTGGACGTTTCAGATTTGTTGCCTTGCATTGAGCCTGTGGGAATGAGCCTCGCCAGTCCTCAATTGTCATGTTTCTTCAAGGATAAGAAATGTGTTGTCTTCCATTTGGGGAAAAAATGTTTTATTTCTGCTTTGCTTTGCAGAATGAATAGTGCATCCAAACAAGCTCAGGTTTCCATATGTGGGGCTTTCCTTCTATCTTATACCTTTTTAATTTGTGTCACAGACCTGTTTCACCTCAGCATCAGGATATATCTGATTAGTTACTGAACAGCCTTTCAAACTTGGCTTTGACAGAATGGTTTTGACAGGATGTCAGTTAATCCATTTGGCTGTTCAGGAGCTGTATTGATTTTTAAATCAAGAAAGCTCATTACCTCCCCAGTCTCCTAGAAAGCCCTTGTAAGATTTTTTTAGCCTATGTGCCAGGAAACAGGCAAACACATCTTTCCTTACTTTTTTGGATTTGGAGGTTTAGCATCAATAGTTTTTTTAAATGATGTATATAAGTATCAGCAAGTAGTTTTTGGTTACTTGTACACCATTTTTTTCTCCTAAAAATAAAGAATTCTATTTAAAAAATTTTATATATGTGTATATGACATATATATAAAACCCAAAAACCTGTTGCTGTCTAGTCAATTCCAACTCATAGTGACCCTACAGGACAGAGTTGAACTGCCCCATAGAGTTTCCAAGGAGCAGCTGGTGGATTCGAACTGCTGACCTTTTGGTTAGCAGCCAAGCTCTTAACCATTGCACCACCAGGGCTCCAATATTTCTCCGTCTCTTATTTTTCGCACTGAACTTTATGTTATGGAAATTTAATCTGTGGACAAGTTTTAGGGATTGTGCTCAAGTCACCATTTTAAAAAAGAACAAAAGGGCAGGTGAAGAACTAAGATCTGTCTTCTTTCTTAGATCTTGGCCTGTCCTTCCAAACTTCAGAATGGATCTCGTCTTCAAATGTGCAATGGAATAATCACTTCTCATGACCTATCCTCAAAGTAATCTCTATCTTATTTAGTATTTTGCACATTTATTGAAAAACTATTCTTCAACCCATATTTCTGAAATGAAGTATTTCTCATTTTATTTCACACTAAGGAGATACAATACTAAATAACACAGGAAACACGACAAATTTACTTTGGATTCTTTTGGTGAGTATAGTTTCTATTCTCCTCATTCTGAATTGTATGTCTAGACACCCTTGTTGGTATTTATCTTTTGGTGAAGCAGTTCATTGCTACAATGTATGCCTCAGGCTCGTTGTTTATTTGTTGTTTTGAAACACGAATACATCTCACTGAGAAATATAAAGTGTAAATTGAGGGCAGCAACTTCCCTAGACAAAAAGCGTTAACAGTGTTTATCATCAATTTGTTTCTTTTTCTGGGCTATTAACATTAACAATAGAGCTAAATTCTTAATAATTACCTGAGAGTAGTTTTTAATTTTTCTTGAAATTTTTGTATTTTTTCTCATATTCTCTCTAAAGGGCATCTGACAATTTCATATGAACTGTTTTTTACCTTACTGTCTTCCAAATCTGTATGCATACATCGACCAAAAATTTTTGTTTTTTGGAAGAATAAAACCTGGAGTCTTGGAAATAAAATGAAAAGTGTTTCAGAATTTTCTTTGTATCCTGATGGAAAAATACCTCCTAACGATTTCCAGTGACATCAAAGCATTTGTGTGTTCAGAAATGGAAACAAAAAAAGTAACGCACTGGGTTTACCTAGAAGACATAATTCAGCTCATTACCTTACTGCTTTTTCCCTACACTGAAAGCAGCAGTTGCAACTGAGGGTTAGAGTGGGCTGTGACTTCTTCTAATACATTAGATTAGCTAGGTAAACCTTTCAGTCTTCATTGTTTTAACCTGAATATTGGTACTTATGCCACAGAATTTCTATTTTTTAGTTTCTTTGTCTACAGTTCTAATAGGAACATTAACAACCAAAATATTGTTGAGTGTGTGTGTGTCAATGACAGCGAGTGAACATTCAGTTAAGTCCCATGCCCATTACAGACATAAACTGAAAATCTTATTTGTTAACCTGAACTTTTCGAAATGTTCTTTGTGGTGGCTTCTTAAATTACCCAGCAGCATAACTACAGCTTTGCTGCATCACTCTTTATCCCCGGCAGCATGGAAAATCACCAAGCATGTGGAGTCAGCCAGGAAATGGAACATTTTACATTTGTACTGACCATGTTTGTTACATACAAGGGTCTACTGTCTGAGTTGGACATTCGGCTGCAGTTAGGTACACAGATCTAATGTTATAGCATCTCCCATTAATAAAACAACTAATGTATGATAAAGAACTTTAAAATTATTTTACTCAGAATAGTTTAAAAAATTATCTGTCCAAAAACGTTACTGGTTTTCCCCTAAAGAGAGAGAGATAGAGTGAACTACCCATCCATTTGCTTTTTGCTTGACTATTAGCTGGAAGATTAGCAGTTTGAATTTACCCAGAGGCACGTTGGATGACAGGTCTGGTGATCTGCTTCCGAAATGTCACAGCCTTGGAAACCCTATGGAGCAGTTCTACTCTGCACACATGGGGTCTGGGGTCGTCATGAGTTGGAATCAACTTGATGGCAACCAGCAACACCACCACCGCTTTTAAGGTTCTAAAAGCATTAAGGATAAAAAACACTATTTTGTTGTAATATCTTCACAAGCAACTGTTAGATCTTAGACAAAATACGTACTTGTTTAAAAAACAAAAGAAGTAACTTGTGGTCATTTTGCTATTTGCTAACCAACTACTCAGCTAACCACTCTGGGTGGGTACAGAAACTCACTAGGAAGGGCTCCACATGAGACAGGTCTAGCATTTAGAACTCATGCTTGGAGAACTTCTCTATAATGTAGATTACTTTCATTTCCCCTTCTTCTTGGGGATATATATGATCATAGTGTTGACTCTGAGATCCAGTTGTTTTCTTGGTGCTTCGTAATTGAAGACTGTCCTCTGCAGAAATCTCAGAGACCACTTTGAAAGCTGAGGAGCATGCTCCTTAACCTGCAGGCTCTCCTCATTGTACAATTCTGAATTCTCTATCAACTTCCCTAAATCATGGAATGACATCCTTATTTTTACATATTTGGAATAGTTTTACATAAAGAACTCTCTGAATCACAGTGGTATTAGGAAACCATGATGTATTTAGGGGTAATCTGTGTTAAAATATTGTTTCTTTCCTATTATTTTTTTTCATGGTACTTACCACACTGTACAAATACCTTATTTATTCTATTAGATATGTAGGTCGATCCCCTCAACTAGAATTAGGATTTTTGAAGGCTTATTCTCACTGTATCTCCAGCTTCTAAAACAGTGCATGGTAAGCATTTAATGAACTTTAGTTAAATAAATAAACTTTCAGGAAAATACAGTAAGTCTATGAACAAATTAACAATCATATTCATAAAAGTGTTAGTATTAGAAAGGATAAAAAATTTCCACAAATAAAACTTTGTATTTCACTTGATATAAAACACAACCTCTAAAAAGGTTGCATCTTTTCCTGTCAGAGTCATCTAGAAAAGGATCATTATTTTGTGGCAGAAACGCAAACTCTTAGCATTCTGAATATGTTTGTTTCTATTCTTCCAAAATATAGAACCAAAATGAAATTTCTCCAGAAAAACTACTAGAAATGCAGACCTTAGTTTTCCTTTCAAAATACATAACAGAATGTTTTTTCCTTATTCTAGTCATCCTCTTTGTCAATGGAATATAAAATTTTTGTTGAAGAATCCCAGAGATTCTCAAAGACGGCCTGACAACCTGGAATTTGAGTCAAAGCTATCACACTTTCTAGATGCGTCAAAAATAATAATAATAAACAGAAATAAAATGAAATGTTATTGGTTAGTTGTACCTTACCTTGCTCCCAAGAGACAAAAAGGGATAAATTATTCCACCAACATTAGTTTTTTAAATCCTCCTAACTACTGAATGGGGGTGGTGCCATGGTTAAGAGCTCAGCTGCTAACCAAAAAGTCAGCAGTTTGAATCCACCAGCCACTCCTTAGAAACCCTATGGGACAGTTCTACTGTCTCCTATAGGTTGGCTATGAGTCAAAATCGACTCGACAGCAACAGGTTTGGTTTTTTGGTTTTAACTGCTGAATGGAGCTCCAGTGTGTCTTCTTGATAAGCCACTCCTTACATCCTTTGAAAATTAAAAAATAGCCAGTGCTTCACTCTGACTGGTTGCCTCATTTCTGGGTCAACTTCACTTGTATGTTCTATAACCAATACTGACCTCCAATAGATGTGACTCTGGAATAGTAGGAAAAGATGAAATCCTAGGTTCCACTTAATTGCTACAGCAATCAGATGCTGCCAATTGTCAACCACCCTCAAAATACTTAGCAGCCTACAACATTTTGATAATATAATAATAACAGCTTTATTGGGTCTGGGACTTAGATGTAATGTGACTTGTCTATTATTTTCTAAAGTGTGTGTTGTGTTACTTTCACCTTTATACCAACCAGTTCTGAGTGAGTGGTGAACTGTTTGGTGGAGTAATGATATCCCAGTGGAAGAGGGACACAGTTGATGTTGTTGTTTGCAAGGTACAATGCGCAGTTTCAGCAGAGAACTGAAGGTTCTTAAGGGAAGCACCTTTCCAGACAGTTGGCTCTCAGTTTAGTCAACAGTCTGTGGAGAGAGGTGCATGCCATTTGTCTTCCTTTCAGCGGCAATGAAGGCGTTCAGGTAGACCCTGTCAGGGGGCTCTGGGTAAGAGAATGCAGCATGGGCAAGGCAAGTCTCAGATTTTACACATCTCAGGTATGAAAATGCAGGTCTCACAGCAGCATGCCTTCCCAGTGTAACGATCCATATGCTTTATTTTTATTGAGCCTGCTAATTTGATTCCAAAATAATAAAAAGTTGTAGTATGATTGAAATAAGTTTACGAATCATATGTGATCTCTGAGAGAATTTATGTTTTTAATAGTCATATCTGTTTTGTTTCTATTTAATTTTTCAAGAATTTGAAAAAAGCAAAATAGTAGTATATAGACATGTGGTCAGAGTATTTAAATATAAAAGGCAAATTTTTTTAAAGTAACTTTAAAGAAATGTTGATCTTCAGTGATGCAGCTATCACTTTAAAATATGTCACTTCATGAATATTTGAAGTTCTGATGAGGCCCTGTTGTCACATTCTCTTGTATAAATGCAATATGGAAAAAGGAAGGGATAAAAAAGTTGGTTTTTTTTTTTTTTTTTGAATTACTGTAATTCCATAGTATCATGGTTAAAAAGTTGATGATTTGCCAAACTTCCAGAAAGCCCTGAGTCACCAGGGTTTCGTAGCCAAGGTCTGTTTTGCAGTAAATCTAGGACAAGTGCAAATGATGAATGCCACCTGCTAAAGTGTAACCTTTAAATATTCCTGGAATTTTTTTGTGTGTTTGCAAACCAAACATTTACAATGGAGAAAGAGGGAAGGACAGTCCAATTTTTTAATTTATGCTTTTCCTGAAGTTATACAAGAAGTTATCCTAAGAATAACATAAATGGGCCAGAAGGGAGAAAACTGAGGCCCATTTCTCCAGGAAACTTACACTTAAGCATCAAGTAGACCTTATTTGAGTTGGCAGCTGCCCTCCCTGCTGCAGATGTTCTAGGAACACACCCATCCTTTCTTCCCCAACCCCACACCCTACAGCAGTGCCACACATGGTACCCATCATCTATATGTATGTTCCTTCAGTAGGGAACAGTATGGGCAGTGTTAAGGGCTTAATCTCTGGACACACTTGCCTGAGTTTAAACTCTGGCTCCAGCACCCATGGACTCGAGGTGACAAGTTTTTGAACCTTTCAAAGCCTTGGATTCTTCATCTGTAAAGGAGGATAATTATAGTATCTGACACATGTGATGGTGGAGACTCCACAAGATAATCCCTTAATACAGTTCTGGCCCATACATAGTAAGAGCTTTGTAAATCTAAGCTATTATTATGATGTTCGTTGGTGTTATTAAAAAGCTAGAAAAAGGAATTTAAAAGCCAGTGCCCCTAGGAGGATAGCACACTGATGTCACTGTTAAAGAGAGCACTCTGAAGCTTAAAGTGTGAGAAAAATCAGAAAAAGGGGAAAAGGACCAAAGTGTAGGGGGTGGAGAAAAGGAGATGGACCTTTACATGCCTTCTCGTACCTCATTATTTTGCTTAATGAATGTTTCTTTTCTGAGCCTCCAGTTAAATAGAGTGTGTACTATCATTTTTACTTTTTTTTAACCTCTAAAACTATGTACTTCCTTGTGGTTGACTCATCTACCCATATAGCCCAGGACAGCATCTAAAACATACTAAAAACCAAACCCACTGCCGTCGAGTTCATGTAGCTTAGATACTCTCCTGTCTGATAGCATTCATCCTGCCTTTAGTGAAGGGATGCAGTATGTTGCTTTTCCCTGTGGCTAGGTTTTATTTGCAGCTGCATATTTTTATGTGATTGCTTACACTGTGCAGATGTAAATTACTTTTTTGTATACTCACTGAAAGCAATGATCTTTAAACAAATTCACACAGATTTGTAGTTCCCATAATTTTGGTGAATACACCAAAGAGATCTGTTTGTTCTTATTTTTATATTGAAAATATAATAGGTGGTGTGATAGGGTCAGCTTCATTAACTCATTTTATCAGTACTATAATATAATAGTTAATTTGTCCATATGTAGCCTCCAATTACCTCCTCAATTCCTGGTAGCAGCCACAACTCCATCTTTCATTTTTATTACCTACCAGTTAATTGCAGTAATAGGTTTTGCTTTTCATTTCTACATAATTTTTGTTAGAGAAAGTGGCAAGTGTTAACTCTTGCTGCTTTTTAGTTAGTAAGCATTTTAAGGTTTTTAATCAGAGATGAGCAGAGAAAATGAATTTTTTTATGTTTCGTATAAATGTGCTTACTAGACTCAAAATTCCAGATGACTACTTCTAACTTTTACTTTTTTAGAAAAGAAGAGGCTTATTTGGGACCAATAAATTCTGCCAGGTAAGGTATGTTGGTAGCTAAAGCTGCGTGGTAGTTTTTTTTTTTTCCTTTTCCCATTAAAAAAAACCTTCTATGAGTTGTAATATTATCTACCAGTGAGTCATAAGTTTCTCAATCCACAGAGAGCTTTCTTGTGCAATGTGAACTAACATGAACTAATTTTATATGACTGTGTAATAAGGCATTTTTTTCATTTATAAGTTATATAATGTACACATTTTCATGAAGATGTTTTAAAGCACTTATTTATTTTTAACAGTCAAATGTCTGGGAAATGCCAGTTGAATCTCTGAAAATGAGAATTTCTGGTGTGCTTGCAATATCTACTTATTTACCTGAGTATTCTGTATATGAAATTATTATGATACAGATACCTATTTTTATGATACTAAATTGAATCACTTGCATTTATTGCATTTTAGAATTTATGAGAATATTTTTATTCATACTGAATGTTTCATTCATCCTGAAAACTGGTGATTGAATAAAAGAATTACCATTGATTTAGTTAAACATATCTCATTATGATTACAGAGAACTGATATTGCATTCGTGGAGGAAAAAAATTAAACCTAATGTAAATTAACATTACGGTTGTTATTTTTATTTAGTTCTCAAGAGTATTGTAGGAAAGCTAAAACAAAAATGCAAGATTTTATCACTTTCTACTTAAATATACAAATATATAGCTATCTGACTACCTTCTCCATGTTACTGCCCAATCTGTAGCCCACTGAAATGACTCAGGTATTTGTAGTGATTGCATCAGATGACAGTTACTCAAAACATCAGCTAAACAGTGTCTGTTTCAAGGTATCAAATGAATTGGCAAATGGAACATTCTTTTTCATATCATTAAAATCTTCTTTCAACTATATTATGTCCCCCTAATGATATTTGAATAAGAACTATAATTATAGAATGCCATGATAAACAGCAGAGGAAGATAAAAGAGATCTAGACAGGGAAAAAAAAAAGTGGATCTCTTCCCAGAATGTCTATAAGGAAATAGAGAATCAGGTGGAAAATGAAGAAAATCTTCCAAGTAAGAAACATGAAAGAGAAACTTTTAATATGATTAGTGGTGAATAGGTCAAAGGATAGAAAGGCAGCAGGAGTTAATGACAGGTGACAAGGGAAGACTAAGAGGGCTGTGCTGGTTTAGTTTATTTTATGGGGACGATTAGGGTTGAAATATAAACTAGAAAAGCCAATGCCTGTGAGAGTTCTAAAGGAACATGTTTACTTTGCATTCAGAGAGGGATGGCTGGGAACTGGCCTGCTTTTACTTTGGAGAGCTCTCAGCCTTGGGAGCATGGCAGGTTTATTTTCAGGCTGATGTGGTGCAAATGTGACATTTGAGCAAAATAAAGCTGGATGAAGAATCATTTGAAAAATTATGTAGGCACCGAATGATTTCAAAAATTTTAAGGGTTGTTTATATTCGAGGGTGGTGTTGGGACTGTCAACAAGTATCTTGGTTTACTAAAAGTTTGGAACCAGATTTTTGTCAGATTTATCTTTTGTCTCAATGTTTCCACATGGTGGCATGGAAATAACTAGAATATGTGCATTTATTTTAGGTGATGTAAGTTTTCATTTTTAGTGTTAATTTTCAATGTATCTATTGAAATGAGTAATAGGAAAGAAAGTACGTAGTACATTAAAACTGATTTAATGAATGTTATTGCTGAAGTTTTTAAGAAGTCAATTTTAATTTGATTTAAAGAAGAAATATTAATTATAATAATACAGTAGTATATGGAAATGACAAAAATAAAAGAGGTACACAGAAAACTGCTGTTTAGGAAATATTTATATAATTTTAGCCAATGTAGTTCACACATTACCAGATGTAAAGTATTTTTCGGAGCCTGAGAACAGAAAATATCTCAATAAAATGCCCTTGTTTTTTAACTTTGCAGAACGATGTAGCTCTTTCATCCTGTCAACATAGTTAGGCTATTTTATTTTTAAGACTATCCAAATTGACTTGCCATCATCTCTCTTAATTATCAGGAAATATAGTTTTATGTTTTCAAAATGGATAGATGCCATCTAAGTGTGTGCACTTGTGAGTAAAATAAAAAAGTAACTGAAGTTTTACAGTCTGACCCTTTGAGATTTTCTTTGCCCCAAGGAGAGGTTTTTCTTTATTCTCATAATGAAGTTTAATACAATCAATTAATGGCCTTGAACATAAAGAATCCCCAGATTTTCCAGTAATGATATTTTATGTTTAGTAGTATGTTTACAATACTTTTTTACTTTTTAAATGATCATACATAAAATTGACTTTTATGGGGTATGTGTAATTCTATGAATTTTAGCATGTATAGATTTGTGTAACCACCGCTACAATAAGGATATAGAAGAGTTCTGTGACTCTAGAAAACTCCCCTCTTAGCATTTTTTTTCATTCCTGTTGTAAGTGTCCCAAACAACCATAACTGTTCTATATAGTCAGAATATAAGCTACCTTACTATTGGTAATTCTGAAATCCACCCTCCTTTCTAATGTTTTTAATTTCTAATTTTGCACGTTGTTGACCTATAATCATGATCGGGAATGGTATTCATTTCTCATCCCTGTATAACTTCATCAACTAATCCAATCCTAAACTCTTACCTCGGGCTATTTCCTAGACAATGGTGTTGTGAATCTGTCCTTGTTCATGTGACATCTGTTTATAAGTAACACTTTGTTCATCATCTACATTGTTTTTTGAATTGCCAGTTGTCTGATGCTAATGCTGGAGATTATTTGGAGTACACAAGAGAATCACTGCTGTGTCTCTCTGTTTTCAGGCTTTGCGGATAGAAGTCTTTCTTCTTCCAAGCATTTTAATGGCTTTGTGCCATGCTTTTTTTATGGTTGAGTGCTTTCATCACTGTATATTTCTCTGAATATGAGTGATACATGCAAACCAATGGGGGAAATATCACAGGTTACAAGTCAAAACTTTACTTGATTAATATTTAAACCAGGGATGCATATTAACCAATCTGCTATGGGCATTTGAGTGTACATTTCTGACCTGCATTTCCAGTACAATCAGTTTCAATCTATAGTACATGAAAGATAAATTATTTTAAAATAAAGAGTAACATTTTGTGTGTTGTGATATATGAGCCTGTCATTTATGACTGCCATAAATCAGAAATTAAGAAGCGTAAATATGTTTTTAAATCTGTAATAATTGTTATTGAGAGATCATTTGAGACCATCTTTTAAGTATTATCACCTTATATGGGGAAAACATTAGCAAGTTAATTTTAACCCTGGATCTTGAGTATTCTTGTTTTATGATTCTTTTAAGGTTTTTTAAGGCTCTTTATATAGATATGGAACTCAGGTGGTACAGTGGTTAAGAACTCGTCTGCTAACCAAAAGCTCAGCAGTTTGAATCCATCAGCCACTCCCTGGAAACCCTATGGGACAGTTTCACTCTGTCCTACAGGGTCACTGTGAGTTGAAATCAACTTGACAGCAACGGGTTTGGTTTTGGGTTTATATAGATATAAGATCTCTTTGAAGTGGTGATTCTTCTGTATTTGTTTTGTTTTATGATTTCTGACCATTTGTTTTGTTTTGTTTTTCTTATCTTTTGTTTTTAATTCCTGGCAACAAAACAAGCACATTACTATTGAGTGAGATTCATTATTTTCATCGATTGGGAACTAAAGATAAAACCATAAGGAATAATATAGCTGCTTTTACTTGCTAACACTATTGTGTATGCTTTGAAGTTATAAATTGACTATTTTGTCATTTGCTCCTCAGATGGATCCTGTGCAAAAAGCAGTCATAAACCACACATTTGGAGTGTCTATTCCCCCAAAGAAGAAACAAGTTATTTCTTGTAATGTCTGTCAGCTTCGCTTTAACTCGGATGTGAGTATTTCCTTTTCATTGCTCTCTGTAGTTTGTCAAGCTGAAAGTCTGATTGATCTGAATATGTGCATCTCTTCATATTTACATACTTTCTAGCAGCCACTCCTATTGGTGGCCCGCTTGTTTCAGTGTGCCAGACTTCTAAGGGATTGGAGCTCAATGCTAGAAACTTGGCCAATAGAGTAGATGGCTAATATAAAAATTAAAGCATTTCTCAATGTAATAACTCATACCTACCATTTTACTCTAAATTATACCAAATATATTTACTTGTCAAAAATACTTGCATAGTAGAAAATATTTTAAAATGTTTAAAAATGCAATGAACAGTGAAAAAAGCCATTGTTATTACTCTTGATATCAAATGGCACATTTCATATATATGCCAAATCTTGTTAAATACCTTAGCAAATAATATACTATACACTATGTATTTTCCCAGAACATGGAAAAAAGAGGGAAAAGTATACAAATTATTTTATCTGACCAGCATAACCATCCTGCTAAAAAGTTAACAATATATTTTATGAAAAAAGATTTTTTTAATCTATAAATAAAATAATAAGAAAGCAAAATAATCAACATTACAGTATTTGTGATACTCACTGACAAAATAAGGCCAGTGACCAATGCAAATCTAAAAGGCTGCATATAGTATGTTATATATCCTGAGTTACTCAACCTCAGAAGCCATTTTCCAAAGAGCACTTCACAGTATAAATGTTTTTTGGGAATGATGAAATAGCTCTACATTGGAAACGTAATAAAATTTATAGTCATTGAAAAACAGGAGATATGTTCATCATAAATTTACAAATTTGTATTAATGTAATTTCAATTAAAAGCCCAAGGGGAAATAAATTTTTTTTCTAATAAAATATTTCTTAAGTCCATATCCAAGAATTAAAATGTACCTAAACAAACAGAGATACATTCAGTGTTCATTCTTTGAAAGTCTCAGTATTGTCAAGATGTCGTTTCTCCCCAAATTGAACCATAGACCCAGTGCAATCCCAGTCAAAATCCCAGCCGGATTTTTTGTAGAGATTTACAAGATGATTCTTAAATACATATAGAAAAGCCAAGTCTTTAATGGCCAGACATCTTTTTAAGAAAGAACAAAAACGGAGGGCTCACATTTCTGATTTCAATACTTAACTGTAAAACCAACAGTAATCAAGACTCTGGTATTGGTGAAAAAATAGACATGTCAACCAATGGTCCATTGCAAATTAAATGCAAATTAAAACCACAATGAGATGCTACTGCGTGTATTAGAATGGTGAAAATTAAACAAATTGGTAATACCAAATGGCAAGGAGAGGAGTAATCGGAACTTTCCTACATTGCTGGTAGGAATGTAACATGGTGTAGCCCCTCGGGAAAACAGTTCGGCTGTTATTTATGAGAAATGTCATAAAGTTATATATATATTTCCCCTATGACCCAATAATCCCACTTCTAGGTATTTATCAAAGAGAAATGAAAGCATATCTTCATACATATGTGCTGTTTATAGTAGTTTTATTCATATGTGCTTGGAACTGAAAATGACCCAAATGTCCATCATCTGGTGAATGGATAAACAAACTGTGGTACAACCATACAGTGAACACTACTCAACAATAAAAAGGTAATGAATACTACTCAACAATAAAAGTAATGAAGTGCTGATACATGCTGCCACATGGATGAATCTCAAAAGCAGTATGCTAAATGAAAGAAGCTGGACACAAAGACTGTATACTGTATGATTTCACTTACACAGCTTTCTGGAAAAGACAAAACAATAGGGACAGAAATCACATTAGCGTTTAACAAGGTCTGGGGCGGGGTTAGGGAATTAACTACAAAGGGGCATGAGGAAACTTTTGGGAATGATGGAAATATTCTATATCTTGATTACGGTGATAGTTACACAACTGTCTATGCTTGCCAGAACTCATAGAAGGGGACTGCTTGCTGTGTATAAAGTATACCTTAGTAAACCTGATGAAAAAACAGTGTGATATGATCTGAGAAATATTTGGAAATTGAAGACTAATGATAGAGACTTAACTACTTGACATATTAAGGTATAATATTAGAACTAGATTTAAGCCACAATAATTGAAGAACTTTTATAATAGACAAAATAATATAGAAATAGATTCAAGTATATTTAATAATTTTGCACAGTTCTTATCCAAATTTCTGCAGTTATGTGGAGAAATTAAAGCTTCTATAGCTTTATGAATATAAAATGAAAAGATTGACTACTTAACTGACCACTTATAAAGGCCCACCTGAAAACATACTCCATCTTAACACTAGCATTCTCACCACAGCAGTGCCAGATGTTGAAAACATCTCATAATACATGTAAACAGACTGAAAAGTAAAATTGCAAAAAAAAAAAAAAATTAGTGAGAAGGAAAATATCCAAAGTTCGTCCTTCCATAGATCCTCTCAGAATATGATCCAGGTCTGTTGCTCTATATTTTTAGTATTCTGTCCATAAAGAGGCAGCATGGTATAAAACATTGGATTGAAAGCCCTTGAACAAGGATTTAGATTCTGATTCTGAGCTTGGTAAATCGCTTCACCACTGTGAGCCTCAGTTTCCTCATCTATAACATGACCTAAAATGGACTACATGATCTTTGGGAGAACCATTTCAGCTCTGTGATTAAAAATAATTTTTATGGCATCTCTGTTGGAACAGAGTATATTAACACCTCCATCTTACAGATGGAAGAGCTAAGATCCAGAAAGGATGACTAAGAATTCTGCTTTTTTATTTGGGTAATGTAGTAGGAGGAGGGAGCAATGAGAAATCTTTTTCTACTACCTAAAAGAACTCTGGAGCCCTGGTGGTGTAGTAGTTAAGCATTTGGCTGCTAACCAAAAGATTGGCAGTTCAAATCCACCAGCCACTCCTTGGAAACCCTCTGAGGCAGTTCTGCTCTGTCCTATAGGGTCATGAGATGGAATTAACTCCACAGCAGTGGGATTTTTAGAAGAACTCTGGGAGTAGGCTCACCTTTGACTTGAGCTCCACTTGATGTCAGCCATTTTCTTTGTATTTACTTGTAGGGACATGGACAAATGTGCACACATGAGCATGTGACCACCAGCTTCCTTGTCACTGCTCAAAAGCTCCGTTGATAATGGAGAAAGAAATTAAATTCATGAGTCGTGCTTAGACTCTCGGCAGTAAAGCCACAAAATCTGGATGGCAAATTCACAAGTGTGACATATACATGTTCTCAGTGTTTAGTAATGGTGCTATAATCTGCATAACCGAGCTCTGAAACTGAGCATTTTTTTATTTGAGGGAGAGTTTATTATTTTGTAATTATCCTATTTATATTTTAGTGTAAGAATTAAGAAGATGCTCATCTTTATTTTCTTTAATAACATTTCTAAATCAGCCTGAGACTGAATTGGCTTCACTCTTCAGTGTAGAAAATATGTTTATTGAAAAATCTGGAAGGCAGATTTGCACAGTAAACAGACGGCATATTGCAGTTCTCCATTATCCATATAAAATGTACCAGGGCAGGCTCACACATTAAAATGCAATGTGACCTAGTTTAAGTGTCCTGTAGCCTCCTTCGTCCAGCTTTTATCATTTCAGTAGAACTCCACTGTTGGAAAGCAAAAGGCTGCAGCTTTATTTACACAGTACAGTGTTATGTAAATGAGCAAGCATTAATCACAAACATTTCCCAAATGAACTTTTACAAATTAACACCATTAACTTTGCCAGGGGGCAGGCATTGCAGTCCAGGAATAATATGTCTTTCCAACTGAGTTCCAGCCATTTGCACAGATGTGTACAGCACCCCAATCCCTAGTTTCCTTTTTCCCACCTTTTTTTTTTTTTTTAATGCAGTTTAAGCTGAGTATTGAATGAGGTTGTCCTAAGCCTGAATGCCTCTTTCTTCTCCATTGAGTGAGTGCATTGCAAATGTAGTATGGTCATAAACTGATAAGGCTAAATCTGAATCTTTACCCTTTAGCTAGGAAGTGCCCTTTCCAAAGTTAAGCCTTGCCAGGGAAATAGCTCTGCATACTGTTGTGTAGTTGGTTTTAAATAAGACTCTTAAACTTACCGAGCTCTCAGTTTTCGTACAAAAATACCAGAATCTAGAGCTAACATATGCTTTTTAAGTATTTTTAAGACTAACATTTCTCTCTTTTGGCTAGGTTGAAAGTTGGCAGATCCCACATAATTTTAATAATTTCAGTTCCTTGGAGAATGAAAGCAGGGGGGTGAAGGGAACTGATTTTTAAGCAGCTTCTTACACAAAATCAGGACAACTTGATTCTCTTGACTGTTTAAAAACAAAGATCTTTTTTATTATTATTATTATCTCAGAACACAGGTAATCATAAATACTCTATATATGATTGGGTCCCTTATGCTTAATAGACAAATGGAAGTAAGAGCATAATGATTTTTTTAATCAGCTTTTATAGACTCTGATTCAGGAATTGACCCTGAAAATGTTATACTCAGCATTAACACCACAAATGATTAAGTATTAGACTCAGTGTCTCTCATCACTGACTCCATAGGCTTTCATTACTCATTTGGAGCTAACCCATTTGATTTTTCAAATTTACAGTATTACCTGTTGAATAGCATCTTAAACTTCAAATCACCTGTAGTTCTCATTTTCTTTATTTTGCCTTACTTTGTGATAACTCTAGGTTTGTGATTTTGTTGTTGCTGCTTATCTTTGTATCCTTTTTTGGTTTTTGGTTATCCATTATCTATCTCTCTCATTTTTGACCCACTGTTCTTTTTGCTACACTCTATTTCCTCATGTCTGAAGCTATAAGAAGACGACCTCATGGCATTTCATTGATTTTCATTAGACTGACTAAGTAAAAATGGACCGGAAATTCAGGGTTTGCTTAGACATTAAAATGGCAGGGTGATCAACCACTTGTGTGAACATTTCTGTAGGTGGCCCGACTCTCCTATTCTTTACTATAAATCTCGTTGAATTTTCAGAAAGTGCAGTCGCTCCACGATCACTCTCAATTCCCATATGACTGCAGTTAGTGTGTAACTGATATGTCTGCAGTGCTACCTCACTCTGCATTTGGCATCTTGTCATCTTAGTAGTTTCCATTTGGATAAGGTTGACTAAGTTGTGCCTTCCTGGGTCTTTCTGTATCTTTTTCTTTGGTTTTAATTCTATACCCATTTCCTGATTTCTTTAGCACTTAATATAATAATACAGTACAAACTCTCATCTGTCTTATATAAACAAACTTCCCCATTTACCATCTGCCACTTATGAGGCCTCAGTACCATCTCTACTAGAGGCCCTGGCATTCTCTGACATCTAGCAGAGACCTCAGCAGTCATGATGTTAGGGAGGAGCCACAATTTTGGGTCACACATAAACTCCCTTTCCACATGCTGGTGGTTGATCATCCATCTCCTCTGGCCACCAGACCTAACTCCACCTCTCCACCAGCTGCCATGAGGCAGCAAGTCCCTGAAGCAGCTGTGGTTCCTTCCCTAAGAAATCAGAGAGGACGTGAAACAGGAGCCGCGTTAAACCCATGTTTGAAGATGTCCCTTGAAGCAAAAGCAGGAGAGGCACTCAGCTGCAAGGGCACCAACTTGAGTTTTTATGAAGAAGCCACCTTTTTCTTTGTCATTATGTAACATTCTTCTAGGGGATTCCACTTTTTGCTGTTGGCTGCCTAGTGCTTGTTTTTAACCCCAGAAATTCTGTCTGCATGTTATCAGTGCTTCTCTTTTCCTGTCAGAACATGTTCTTGTCTAAACCATCACATGCCTCCTTCCTTTGTTCTCTATATTCTCTTCTCCCTCTCTTCTAACTCTTCTCCTTTTTTTCTTTCTCTGGCACAAAAGTTTACATATTTTCTCTGCCTTTCTTGGACATTCATAGAGTCTTTATTAAGCTTTTTTTAGGTTAATAACTGGATCCATTGCTTTAAATTTAGAGGTACTTCACTTGAAAAGGTACCTAGAAGGTTAAAGAGAAACATGCTGAGCGTATTATTTGAAAATCTAGCCAACATACTGTTAAGAAACAAGTTCATCCTGTCTTTTCTGAAAATTCAGATTTGATGATATATTATCTAAACTGATACGTCAGGGAAAACGTTGAACATTCATCTTCCAATATTTGACCCACTCCACATCACCACTGTCACAAATATCCAACAAATATGCAGACATGTGTTCATTCTACAGCTTAACTGTTCCATCTTCTCATATGTACATATATAATCACTGCCTGCTACCCAAATGCATCTGCTCTATTTCTCTTGAACGCTCTTGGGACATATAAAATCGATTGCTGTGGAAGTCAATTCCAACTCATAGCAACCCTGTAGGACAGAGTAGAACTTCCCCAGAGGGTTTCCAAGGCTGTAATCTTCATGCAAGCACACTGCCATATCTTTCTTTTGTGGAACAGCTGGTGGGTTCGAACTGCCAACCTTCTGGTTAGCAGCCAAACACTTAACCACTGTGCCACCAGGCCTCCTCTTGAGACAGCGGCTCCTTTATTCATATATATTTATACTACATTTATATTTATATAATTGTACATATATTTTATATGTGCAATTTTGTATCAATTATGCATATATACGTAAAATTTGTTGTTTTTTAAAAGAATTGGTGCTGGTGAAATGTGAAAGGCAGAGCTTTAAGAACACTGTACCTAGCCTGTTAGGTTTCACTTACGCTAATAATGGCTTCTTGTTCCGAAACAAAAGAAGCCACGGAAGTTGGTCCTCACTGAAAAGTGAATTTATGATGAAGGATTTGGGGGAAAAAGAACAAAAACAACTTAAACTGAACTCTGCAGTGGGTGATTAAATAAAGAGATACCGCGGTGATAATAATTTCATTGGTGGATTGGGAACCGAAAATCTGGTTGTAAAGTTTACATCTGCTATTAAAGAATACAAATTATTATATAAATGAATAATTTTGCAAGTTTGAAAAACTAACTGATTTCTGCCAAGAAAAAACGTACTGGAGAAAGAAGGAATCAATAGCATTAAATGGAAATCTAGAAAATGATAGCCTGCTTTTGTCAAATATTTTACATTTTTTCCATAAGTAAGACTATTTATATTGATTCTTAGGTTTGGAGGGTAGTGAAGCAGATAGGAGGTAATTAAAAGCATAAATCTCAGGAGCTTGGGAAGGTAATTCTCTGCTTTGCAGAGAGCTGACAAAATGATGAACATTTTTTGCTTCAACCTGACAGAAATATAGCGTGATTACAGGGAACAGGGACATGCCGTGCTAAAAGTTTTGTTCAATAGCTGCTATTTAACAAAGGTCTTAACCAAGTTTAGTTGCCTTTTTTAGGAGCATATAATAGTTACTTATTAAATTTTAAAAAAAAAACTTGCTTCGAAATTAGCACTATATTATAAATACGTCATAGCCTTCCTCAGCACTGCCTTATTTTAAATAGGTATTGGTTAATTTAGGACTGATTTTAAGTTCATCATCGGAAAAAAAAAAAAGATTAGGATAGAAGTGAAGTTTTAAAAAGTGAGCTTTATGACGTATGAAGACTCATCAGATCCTATAATTAACTGAATAGGGATATCATGCAGCATACATAATTCAATATTTTTCTGCCTTTTCTTAAAGCACAGATGCCTCACATGATATATTACTTTAGCTATTTATATGTGTTCAATAATGTTCAAGGTTAGGATGATCAGCTTAATATGATATTGTGAAGAACAGTAAATATGGATGTTAAAAGAGAAGAATCAGTACCCACCCCCACTTATCAGAATATGTTCTCAACAGAAAACTATTAAGTATCTACAATTCACCATCAAATACTGTAAGCTTTGGTGTATTTCCATTAAATGTTGGTTTGCATTAAACCAAACATTAATAAAGCCTTTTAAAAAAAACATCATGGGTCTTTGCTTCTCCTTTCTAAAATTCCAGGGTTAGTTACTCTCTTAGTCAAAAATAAAAGATCCCTAAGAGGATTTTAGAGTCATTTTATGGGTGATTTGTTCATTTACAAGTTGTCTTGAAGGGAGGAACAACTCAAAAAAAGAGGGTGAGAATGGTCGCATAACTCAAAGAATGTAATCAATGTCACTAAATTGTACATGTACAAACTGTTGAATTGGTGTATGTTTTGCTGTATATATTCTCAGCAGCAATAAAATAAGTAAAATTTAGGGGAAGAAGTTATCTTGCCATTTTGGGGGTTGGGAGAGGCTGTTGAGGACTTGTGTATTTTTCTTCATCACTTAGTATAGTTTTATTCAGTTAAGATTGGTTGCAGAATCCTTAACAATAAGATAATATTTCACTCGATTTGTGTAGTTTTGAATTCTAAAGCTAAAAATTTATTCAACATGTAATTAAGAATCAGGTAGAATTTCTAGAGTGAACACCTGTAGGCTTCTGACATGATTAGTAGCTGGTTTAAAGTTTATATTCAGGCTGTATTTACGACATGTTCAGTTTCTTTTATTCTGTATGCTTGAATGGGCAATTGGCTATTATTTTCACAACCTTTACAACAAGGAAAAAAAAAAGGCATTTATGTAAGACAAAAACAAAAAACGCTGGATGGAATGAAAAGTAATCTTGCCTACTCCACTGCTTCCAGGCCAAGTAGCTGGTTTAATACAATTCAGAATGTCCTGCGAAAAAAGTACCTTTTAGCCTCCTTTAATCTCTCAAACAGCACTTTGAACGAAGTGACAGCCGTTTGCCCTAGAGGCCGGAGAACTTTAGATATGGTGGGTCAGCATAAAGAGCAGTTCTTCTGGAAAGGCTGACTGCTGTAAGGACCTTTGTGATATATGGCTTGGAGGGAAAAAAAGGACAGCATATGAGGAAGTATTGCCTTAGCCAGTTTCTAAAGTCTTAAACTAGAAAGACTGTTGACAAGATAGTCTAGCTGGTTAATGTGAGTACTGCAAGAAGAATAAAGAAGCAGTAAACTTGACCAGAGACAGGAGAAGGGTGTTAAAATACTTCCTGTCTAGAAAGGAAAACCTGAGAAATACAAAACAAGAGTCCTGAGCCTTGTAAACCTGGGTATCTAGCTGGGGAAACAAAACTAATACACTCAGAGACGCTGCTGAACTGCAGGATGTTAACTGTAAGGTAATATAGATTTAGGAAAGGGGAGAGCATATGGGCTAGAATAATTACAAGTGGAGAGGTAGCATTTGATGGATGGCTACTCCTCTGCCAGGCTCTGAACTAAATACTGTCCAGGTATATTATCTCTATATCTACACAGAGGCTCATGGAGGAGGTGAAACCAAGAAAGACCTGAGAGATGATCAGGACTTGAAGAGAATTGAAGAATTATAAAACACTAGAGTTAAAACAGGGCTTCTTAAAGATACGGTCCATGGAAAGGCTTTAGGGTTCCAGGAACACCCTAATAGTATGCAAAATTTTGTGCCTCTGCATACCTGAAACCATGATCACTTAAGACAGGTTACTGAATCTTCCTTTCTCAAAGAGTGAGTGTTCCACAGCTTCCTTTGACAACATGTTCCAGGATTTAATCACACTTTTTACCTACATCTTTTTTTTTTTTTATTTTATTGTACTTCAGGTGAAGGCTTAGAGAACAAATAGTTTCTCATGAAACAGTAGTACACATGTTGTTTTATGACATTGGTTAACAACCCCACAACATATTAACCCTCTAACTTCTCAACATTTTTTTTTTTTTTTTTTTTTTGGTAAAAATACACATGGCCAAAGATAACACTGTTTCAAAAATTTCTACATGCACAGTTCAGTGACATTGACTACGCTCTTCCAATTGTGCTGTTATTCTCACTTAAGATGAAGGTTTACAGAACAAAATAGTTTCTCATTTAACAGTCACTACAAATGTTGCCCTATGACAATGGTTAGCAATCTCACAACACATCAACAATATCCTTACTCAACCTTGGGTTCCCTATCACCAGCTTCCTTGTCCTCTTCTGCCTTCTGGCCCTTGTCACTGGACTCCTATACCTCGTTAGTCTCATTTGGTATTATGGGGCTGTCCACTCCCAGGCTGAACAGTGAACCTCGGAGGTAGCTTCACCACTGAGCTAAAAGGGTGTCTGGGGGCCATACTCTCAAGGTTTCTCCAGTCTCCTTTAGGCCAGTAAATCTGGTCTTTTTTTTTTTTTTGTGAGTTAGAATTATGCTCTACATCCTTCTCCAGCTCTGTCCAGAACCCTCTGTTGTGATCCTGGTCAGAGCAGTCAGTGGTGGTAGCCGGGCACCATCTAGCTGTACTGGACTCAGTCCGGTGGAGGTCTTGGCAGCTGTGGACAATTAGTCCTTCAGACTAATCTTTTCCTTGTATCCTGCTCTCTTCATTCTCCCTTGCTCCCGAAGGGATGAGACCAGTGGAGTATCTTAGATGGCCACTCATAGGCCCTACATCTTTTTTAAAAAAAAAACAACCTTGGACTTTCCACCCCAACCCCCTTGTAGTTGCATCTTCTGAAGTCCCTGGGTGGTGCGAACAGGTAACACACTTGGCTGCTTACCAAAATGTTGGCAGTTCAAGTCCACCCAGAGGTACCTCAGAAGAAAAGCCTCATGATCTACTTTCGAAAAATCAGACCATTGAAACACTATGGTGACATATATGGGGTCACCATGAGTCGAAATCAATTTGATGGCAAATGGCTTTTGCTTTTTTCTATCTTCTGGTGCACACGGAGAGCTAATGCTGTATTCACTACTTAGAAAACAGGTCTGATGAATAAGAATTCTCAAGAATACGTCACTCTGTTAAGATTCTGACCTTTGCGGGCTGAAAATATGATTCAACTCTTGTTGTGTTTCCTTCATATTGAGAAATGTGTTTTAGCTTTTCATAAATTAATATTTTTATTTTATCAGTGGTATACCTATTTTGACACCTAGAGCAGATCATTTTTAACACTGCCTCTTTAGGACAAAGGCGTTTTCAGAAATAATTGTGAAATTACATCAATAATAACAATAGCCAGAAAAGAAACTCAGACAGTGGAACTTTTCTTTTGTTGAAGTCTGAATATATTATCATCTCATTTAAAAAATAAATATTTCAGCCCAAAGAAAGAAAAAAGTAATGAACTGATCCTTTATCATTGCAGAAATATATATTTTTTTAAATGGGGGAAAAAAGTAAACCTACATATTAGTCTGTCACACTAATAAACTATAACATTACAGTAACTAAAAAGTGGATTGTAAAATCAAAATTATACAAAAGATACAATTTAGGCAACTACTAAATGTACCACTGACATGTTATTTTCTTTTTCAATGTTTAGATTTAAATCACGTTGTTGTGTTTAGCTGCTATTGAGTCCACCCTGACTCATACCAACCTTACGTACAGCAGAACAAAATATTGCCTAGTTCTGCATCATCCTCACTGTTGCCAGCATATTTGAGTCCATTGGTGCGGCTCTCATGCCAATCCATCTCACCAAGGGTCTCCCTCACCCTTTTTGGCCCCCTATTTCACCAAACATGACATCCTCTATTGAATTGATCCCTCCTGATGACATGTCCAAAGCAAGAAAGTTGGACAGTGTTCTTTTGTGATCCATAAGGTTTTCATTGGCTAATTTTTGGAAGTAGATTGTCATACCTTTATTCCTAGTGTGTTATAGACTGGAAGCTCCACTGGACCTGGCCACCATATGTGATCCTGCTGCTATTTGAAATACTGGTGGCAAAGCTTCCAGCATCACAGCAATAGGCAAGCCACCACAGTATAACAAACTAACAGAAAGGTAGTAGTTAAAGCCCATAATTACTTAAAAAGCATAAATTTCTATTTTAAAAATATTAGCCAAATTCAGTAAAATATTTCATGCAGAAGCTAAAATTTATATTTACCAAACAAAAATAGTACACCTCAGTGCCTTTCTCTTGAATCTTAAACACAAATGAAAACTCCAAGTAGGCACCTAGAGAAAATTGAATTATCTCAAGTTTTGTTTCTTTGACTTTACAATTACTGTGCTGTCATTGTTTATTTGAAATCAACTATGTAAGAATATGAGTGGCACAAGCTTTGCTGACTTGAACTCCATCTGAAACAAGCTCGAAAGAGTCCTAACCATTAGGAATTTCCTCTCGAAATGAACAGATGTAGCAGAGCCACCATACATTGGGGGTCCAGTTGTATAACTAGAAGTTGTCTGTATTAACCCATGAAGTTTCTTAAAAGATATGTAACAAAAAGGTGCAGATTTGAAGTTTACATGTATATTGTTAAAACTCAACTGTTACTACAGCGATTGCTTACAACTTAGACCAACAAAAATATTTTTCAGGGAGGTGTATTTTATTGCTGTCGTTTAGAATTACTAGCATATAGTACTAATAAAAAGCAGACCGATTTTTAGTCAACTTTATTATTGTTTTTAAAGTCTCTACGGACAATGCAACCCTGTATTTCCTGCACCTGAGGTGGATGCTCCCACCACCTCGCCTTCGCTATGAGACTGACATTTGTTATTCCATTAATAGGAATTCTAGTTTTGCATTAGCTACATGTTACATTTTGCATCCGAGATAAGTAGTGCTGGTTTATACTCATAAGCACCAGATAGTTTCATTGTTATCTTTGGTGATGCCCACTAAGTGTTCTCTGAAAAGTAGCTTTCATTATGGCTGAACTCTGAATTCAAAGTGATTACCTGGTTTTTTCTCTTGAAAGAAATAACGCTGTATATTATTTGAGAGCTACCTATGGAATCTTTTTTATGTGATGATTTTTTTTTTATGTTGTGAAGTTTTGTTGGCTTTTTCTTGTATCATTTGACAGGAATGGAAAAGGATAGATTCACTAAAGGGGTAGTTGGGTAATTTCTTATAGTTTTATAATTTAAATTTTTAACCCAACAAAGTGTTCTTTATACGCTTTTAAGCTAAAAATACCAATAGCCGCTTTTTAAGATTTAATTTATACATTTACACAGATGGTTATAGAAAGGAGTACTCATTAACATCTGTAAATGTTGGGAAATGATGGATGTCTATATTTGTAGAATGCCAGAATAGAATCACTGAATTTGCAGATGTAGATTAAAAAATACAAAATTTGAATATCTGAAAGATACTCTCTTCAAGCTGGCTTTCTAGAGATCTAGACATCGAGTAACTGCCTTTTGCATACATTTCCATTTTTATAAGCACAGTAAATTCTTATTAATTTGGACTATACTAATTAGGAATTTGTGATAATTCAGGTATAGGCTGAACTGTACTTTTGTTTGGTCCAAATTCTTTCTTCAAAGATAATGGAAAGAATGTTGCAAAGGCAGTTAAAGCACAGAACAACAGTAGAACCAATTGTTTTTAAGTATACTTAAGCACTTCAAGGGCACTCAGTAAAATACTAGAAATGGTAAAATTTATAACAATTCTTATATATTTATTTTAACAAGTCACCTAAGAATCTCTAGAAGCTAGTAGTTAACAGTTATCAGCTAACTGCATTTCTTTAAAGAGTTTTACTTTTAGACTTTTTAAAATTATTTCATTATGCTCTTTCACCCAAATTAGTTCACATTAGTGAAGTTTTTCTGAAATCATAGGAGTTCCTGAGTGGTGCAAATGGTTAATGCACTTAGCTGTTAACCTCCAGAGGTACCTTGGAAGAAAGGTCTGGCAATCTACTTTGAAAAATAGGCCTTTGAACACCCTATGGAGCACAGTTCTACTCTGACACATGGGTCACCATGAGTAGGAATTGACCCGATGGCAACTGGTTTGAAACTAATATCTTTTTTTAAAAAAAAATGTATATTTTGTTACTTGTTTAACATTCCTCTGAAAGTCTTTCAGGTCAAATATTTTAATTAATATAATACCTAGATTTCATATTTCAGATCAAACAAACATTGTTTGAAGGTCTGGATTGTCCAATTTAGTTATCTACACTGGTCAAATTAACTGAAGAATCAATAAATCATTGATTCTGTGTTCTGTCGTGAGGCTATTTTGATAAATAAGTGAACAATTGCATGTAAGAATTGTTTTCCAATGACCAAGAAATTGGTCAATTGTGAATCTGATCACCCCACACTGAGACTGATTAAGCAGCCAGACCTCAGAAATATGCCAACCAGTGACTGGAACTTCTAGTTATAGTTTTACAGCCTATGTGATCACATGGCTGTTTCTTTTATGGTCTCTATAGCAGTATAAGGTATACCTCATCCAAGCAGAAATAAGCCAGGAATCTGGAAGAGATGCTCATTTGATTATGCCCACTCTTGGTTCCAGAATCTTTACTCTGCTGGTCCCCTAGCAGCCCCAGAATTCAGATTTCTAACCAGTTATGCACATCTCTAGTCTGTTTCTTGCCACATGCCCACCGCTTGCCACACTTCAGCCACATGGCTTTCTTTCATTTCTATAAATCTGCTAAGCTTCTTCTGCCCCTCCCACTTTTGTCTAGTCATACTCCTCCTTCAGGCCCCATCCTAAATGTCTCTTCCTCACAGGAGCTTTTCTAGACTCCCTAGTCTAAGTTAGCCAACCTCACCCCATTCTATTAACCTTATAACACCCAGTAATTTTTCTCTATGAAATGTATCACAGTTTGAAAGATATTTTTATGTAATTATTTGTTTAATATATTTTCATACACACACATACAAGACTGTTGGTTCCATGAAGACAGAGACTGGGTCTGTCTTGTCCATTGCTGTCTCCCCATTGCCTAGCACAGTGCCTGGCACATAGTAGGCATTCAAAAACTATTTCATGAATGAATAAATCCTAAAGGGGTTATTCAATTCATGACAAGCCAAGGGTTGGTTGAGAATGACTGAATCCATTCTCTATAATGAAAACTACACACATAAAATTAACAACCACACCTTGACCTTAAAGGTCACATCCCAATATCTGCTTTCTCCTCTAGTTATCCTATCTAAGGAAATGAAGATCATCTTTTATCAAAGTGGCTAAAGGAGAAGACGCTCTTTTGTTTTGGATCCTCCTCTATCAATGTTATTTGGACCCTGGGTTAGGGGCTTGTCTTAGGGCCCTACTGTGTAGTTGCTCAAAGTCCACTCTTTTAATAATGGATTGAATCCAGGCTCTTCCATTTCTAGCTGTGTGATGTTGGGCTATTACTTACCTTTTCAGAGTCTGTGTAAACTCGGGCTAATAATAGTTGCCTCATATGATTTTATGAGGACTAAATGAGATGTTATGTGTAAAGTGCTTAGCTAGCACTGTGCCTGGTACACATCAAAAACTTTTTAAATGGTAGCTATTTGTAACTATTTTTACTATTGAATTCAGAGGAACTTTTGTGACCTGACATTGTGTTGGGTGTTCTCTCTATGGCTCTGCATTCTTCAGCTCTTTGAAGTGATTGGCTGGGTATTACTGTTTTCCTTGAAGTAGTAACTGTAACCAACACCCACTGCCCTTGAGTTGATTCCAACTCTTAGCAACCCTGTCGGACAGGGTAGAACTGCCCTATAGTGTTTCTAAGGAGGAGCTGGTGGATTCAAACTGCCGACCTTTTGATTAGCAGCCAAGCTCTTAACCACTGTGCCACCAGGGCTCCAGTGTCTGTAAGTAGGTCCTTTATTTCACTAAACATGGCTACCACTACACTTTCCATGCAGCAGCATCGAATATTCTTCCAGGACATGAAGACCTCATAGTATATTAGTATATACTGTATAGAAATATTTTACCACTTAAGAAATTATTGAACTCCAGAAAGTCTGTAGTTTCTATTTGATAATTGTGTGTATGTATTTTTAACTTTCTTTCTTTGGAAATTTTCACTTCCCATGGTCTCTGTTTTATTACTTATTACTTTTTTTGGTGGTCCATTTTCTGTATCTTGTGCTAATTTCTCTTCCTCGTCCCACCTATCGAATATAGCTACTTCTCAAGATTATTTCTTCAAAGATATTTTCTTCTCTCTGTACTTAATCCCTCAGGATCTTCATTCATTCCCAGGGTTTCATTTATCATCTTATCATATACAGTAAGCCCCCAGGTTACGAACATCCATCTTCCAGGCAACTCATAGCTGCCCTTTAATGTTCTGTAAATTTGCCCTCACTTTGAAATGATTGAATCCTCCCCTACTCACAACAAATTCTTCCATCACATCACCTTCACTTGCTGTAGGTGAAGCTTTCAAATCATTGAAAAGGCTTTGAGCCTCTTCTTGCACTAAACAAAAAAAGCAACCCTGTTGCCATTGAGTCGATTTCAATCCATGGTGACCCTATAAGACAGAGTAGAACTGCCCCATAGGGTTTCCGAGGAGCAGCTGGCGGATTCAAACTGCTGATCTTTTGGTTAGCAGCTGAGCTCTTAACCATTACACACACACATTTCCTTCAAATTGGATTATTCGTATTTCTCTAAACATAGGTTTGTTTTCTTGGAGATATTTTTCTTTTCCTAATTGAGAATATGTACCTCTGCCTTTAAAATCCTTTCCATTATTTGTAGCCCATCTCAAGACTCTTTTTTTTCCTCACCAAATTTTTATGTATTATTAAGCCTCATGTAGGGGTAGGAGCAGAGGCCTAACTGGGGGGTTGGGGGTGGGGGTTGGGCAACAGGTAGGGTTTGTGCCCCTTGAGGCAGGGTGCCATTTAGCAATTTCTGTTGGCCATCAGTTTCCATCACCAGCTGTGAGAGATCATTCAGCAATTTAACACTCAGTGGCCTAGGCCCTATTTTCCATAGTTAGGCCCCTGGGTAGGAGGCATTTTGTCATCTGCTTGCTGGAAATATGCTTAGTAGGACATATAATTTTGCCCATATGTATGTATAAATTCAGTCACAAATTAGGGTATGGAAACTAATCAGGAAAATTAAAATTTTCTCCTCTAACTCAACCTTACAAAGTACTTTAAAAAAAAATCATTTCTAGTTGTAAAAAATAGAAAAATAACATTTAAAGCATGTAATGTTTGTTTTTTATCTTGAGTGATAGCACAACATTGGAAACAACTGAAATATCCATCAATTTAAAAAAACCAAACCCATTGCCATCTAGTCTGTTCTAATTCATAGTGAGCCCATGTGTTACAGAGTAGAGCTGAGCTTCATGGGGTTTTCTTGGCTGTAATCTTTATAGAGGCAGATCGCCAGCCTTTTCTTCTGCAGCACCACTGGATGGGTTCAAACCACCAATCTTTTAGCTAGTAGTCAGACACAAACTATTTGTGCCACCCAGGGATCATCCATCAATAAAGGACTGTTTAATAAATTATAGTTCACTTGTACAATGAAATAAATATGCACAGGCATGAAAAACTTGAGGACACTTTTTAAGTACTCATATGAAAAATCTCCACGATCAATTGTTAGATAAGAAAAAGCAAAGTTCAGAACATCATATGTAGTATGAACTCATTTGTGTAAAAATAGGGAGAAAGGAAGAACACACACATACATATTTGCTTGATAGGCATGTAAACTATCTCTGGCAGGATATGCAAGAAAGTGTTAACAGTGGTTGCTGGGTCTGGGAGGTAGACTTTTCACTGTGTGTACTGTATGAATTTTGAACTATGTGATTGTGTTACTTAGACAAAAATTTAAATTTAGAAGAAACAAAAGTAACGGTTAGCTAATTGAACACAAAGAAAATTTAGTAGAAATTATGGAGGACTGAAGTCCAAAAATGACTGATCTGGAACAGATTATAAATCTTGGTTAAGAAAAATCATGCATTTGAAGGCTTCCGTATCTTTCAATGGGATTTGATTTTAAACCCTTTTCACCTCTTGCCTGGGTGATTGTAATAGCTCCTCTTCTACCTGGCTCCACCTACAATGTCCCTGAGCTATACACAGTCTGTTCTCCACACAGCAAACAGTGATGCCTTATAAACAGAAGTAAAACGATCCTATTATAAACAGAAGAAAACAAGGTTAAAACAAACAAAAAAAACAAACCTGCTGCTGTCAAGTTGATTGCAACTCATAGCAGGGATTGCTTATCTCAGAATAAAAGCTAAAAGCCTTATGATTTTCTGTTCCTTGATCTAAAATGCTCTTCTCCCGAATATCTACCTGGTTAACGCCCTCATGTCATTCAGATCTCTGCAAATGCCCCCTTATCAGAAAGGCTTTGCTTGATATTCTATCTAAAATGGTATCCCACCCCATAACAGCATCTCCTCCTTACCCTTCATTATGTTTTTTTTATAACACTAAGAACTACAGCTGCTAACCAAAAGGTCGGCAGTTCGAATCCACAAGACCCTCCTTGGAACTCTATGGGGTGGTTCTATTCTGTCCTACAGGGTCGCTAGGAGTCAGAATCTACTCAACGGCAACAGATTTGTGTTTTTGTTTTTGTTTTTGTTTTTTTTGGTTTACCTAACATAGTCAAGAATTTATCATGTAACACTTATTACCTAAAATGTATATTTTATTTCTATGTCTCCATACTAGACTGTAAGTTTTAGTGTATCCCTGTATCTTCCAACACTCAGAATGATGCCTGGAACATAATGTATTCAATAAATATTTGTTGAATGAAAGAATGAATGGTCCCTCTTAGTACTAAATTCCAGCTTTGAAAAGATTCCCCTTACTGTGTGCTGTATCTATGGTATATTCATTTTTGTTAACCCCTCCACATTCTAAGCTCCTTGAAGTCACAAACTATGTCTTACTCATCTTTGAGTCTCCTGAAGCCAAATATATTATATGAATAACCTGTGATGTGACTATTATTGGTGAGTAGAATATTTAGACAATATCACACAGGACTTCCAGATAGAATCAGCAATGGGAAGTCTACCTAGCATTTGCTAATTATATTGGAATATTTCAATATTTTGGGGTGGATCAAAGTTGTAGGCATTTTTATTTTTGTTTTGCTTCCAGTAGACCGATCTCTTATATGAAAACTTCTGGATTAATCTGGTAGTTTAGTGTAGAGAGAGCCTTAACATGACTCTTTTTGGCTAAGAGACTATTAAAGATACATAGTTTCATTATTTCCTCTTAGTTATATTTGTGTGTTTTTAAAGTATCTGTTATTAATCTTTACATGTACATATTTAATTTTGAATTATAAAATATGTCTGCTAGGTTGAAAAATTGATTTAGGGTTTTATGAGTTTTACAAAATCCTATTTTGTAAAACAGGTTTTCCAAAGAGTCATAGTAAATTTATAATATTCAAATATGTAAAACACATAAAATATTACTAAAGACATTCTTCAGCCTATTTTCTCAGCATTGCACTTTCAAAGTTACTTTGCCACTTTTATCTACATTAAGAATATTAATCATCAAATATAAGGAGACACATGCAAATTCTAATTTTAGATTTATTTAGTATCATTTATGTAAATTTCTTTAATATGGAAATGGAAGTAAGTGTCATACCTTCTAGACTGATTAAAAATTAATGTGTAGAAGAAGCCTTGTAGCCTAATTTACAAGACCATCAGAAGACTTGAATTAGTTAGCTGGAGAGTCTCAGCTTCAGTGCTAGACTTGAAGTATATTGCATTACTTATCACTAAGTAACAAATTGTTAAATCGCTCTTCATGAAGCACGCAATGGCAATCCATCCCCCCGCCCTGAAAGATGGCAACACTCTTAAACACGTTAGAATCTTGGGATATAACTGTGAAATCACTAGAAATTCTGAGATTTCCTTCTTTATATTTCAAGTTGGCTGAGAATTATTAACTAAAATTTCCCAGTTTAATATAAAATGTGAAATTAATTTGAGGAAGGTGGATAATTTCCATTTTTAAATTCTTCTGGGAAAATTATAAAAATAAATGACTCAAAATATTACTGTAGTAATTATTAATAAATTTTTAATATTTTGTGATGTATTACAAAAATAAAAGATATCTGTGTGTTTCATAAAATTTCTAAGGTTTAGAAGTTCTAAAAGGTTAGTTCTCTATAGGCATAGTTCTTTGAAAAAATTAGATATTTTGATGAATTATAAATGTTCGCATTATTTCATATTCAAGATTATGTTAATGTACAGAGCACTAATTTTCCCACTCTAGGCATAATAAATTAGAGAATATGGCTTATCAAGTGCATTCTCTCTGGAGTTCATTATTTCCTCCCTTTTTTGATTTGGCGGAGAAGTTAAGGGTATGTTTTGTCAGGGTTCATTTACTTCATCTTGCCTAAGTTAAAATCTAGTGCACATACTAAGCGTTTACACCTATACTTATCATTCAGTTGACTCAGATATTGACTCCCAAGCCAAAAGACAACATAAATATACCTTCTAGAAATAATAATATAATGTAGAGGGTCAGTGAAAAAAACAAAGACCCTCAACGAGATGGATTGAACCAGTGGCAGCAACAATGGGTTCAAACATATCAACGATTGTAAGGATGGCGCAGGACTGGGCAGCATTTCGTTCTTTTGTACATAGGGTCGCTATGAGTCAGAACCGACTTGATGGCACCTAACAACAACAACAGTGTAATGTAAAATGAAGAATTAAATGAACAGTTTTATTGTCGTAGGGTAAGCATCTGAGGTACTTGATTGCTGAATTTTTAACTCGATTGTGATATTAAATAAATTGTGGCATTAAAATTCATTTTATTATCCTTATCGAAGTTGAAAAAACACATAAACCTAATTCCATTGGTTAGTAGGGAAAAATCTTTTTCAAAATACAATCTCTTTAATTTGTAGTAATCGTTCATAGAATTAAGAAATTAATCTTCTGGAATGAACTTTGCCTGGAAACCTATACGATAAACTTGTTTTTAAAAGAAGTTAGTTTTTAATTATACCCACCCACTGCCATCAAGTCAATCCCAACTCATAGCGACCCTATTGGACAGAGTATAACTAGGTTAGGGTTTCTGAGGCTATAGTCTTTACAGAAGCAGACTGCCACATCTTTCTCCGGTGGAGTGGCTGGTGGGCTGGAACCACCAACCTTTTGGTCAATAGCTGAGCACTTTAAGCACTGCACCACAAGGTCTCCTTAGTTTTTAATAATGCCCTAATTTAAATAAAGGTAAAAACTTGAGGATAGAGACGGAGCAGAGCTTAAATCACGTAAAGGAGTGGGGCTCAGAGTATAGTTGATATAGCCAAGCTCAAATAACTCTCTCTCTCATGACCCATCCTGCTCAACTCAAAACAGGTGATACATCCAGGGGAAGTCATTTAGATTTATGAGAACCATTTAAAATTAATAATTCACCTTCAAGTGGGATATAAAAATGTTACTCACTTGGACCTCTACAAGAAACCGTTGTATAAAGCAAGCATTTTTTACTCTACCTATATGCCAGCTGATTTTTTAACTGAAACTGCGATGTCTTTCTAATTCATCAGGCAAATTCTGTCACAGCTCTTTGGTCCATTTATAGCTTTTCTGTGTTTCAGTATATAAAGTAAGTCTACCAATGAATTGTGCACCAGAAACATGAGCACCGAGACTCTTAGCTAACTACTAGGCTGCATTCAAAAAATTAATTTGAAACCCACCAAAGATTTTAGCATTTTAAGAAATGAATTCATTTGCCTATATGGAAATGTTTTGATAATACGAATGAATGTATATGTAATGCTCATATATTGAAATGTGGCATTTTAAAGCAGCTCCAACCCAAGAATTCTACTTTTGTCTTGTAATATTTTTAGAATCTAAATTAAGCCCAAAGAGAATTAGCAGTGTAGAGTACACATCGTTTTCTTCCTAGAGAGCTACTACTTTTCTCTTTGGTAATGTAGAAATATTTGGAGTTGTTGGGTCTTTTTCACATGTATACTATAAAGGCAGTAAAAATGGAATGCCATTGCCATATGACACAAATCCAGGGGACACCATTAATATTGAGCTATATGTGAATGGTGCCCACCAGAGGAGTTATTCAATGTGGCGGCCCAGCCAGGCCATACTAACCTATAGTGTTATACTTAGCTACATAAATTAGAAATTAGCAAAAATATTATGTCTTTTTAAGCTAAAACATTCATAATGGTTATAATTTTGTCTGGACTTTGTTTTTAACAGATCCCAGTAACTGAGGATTGAATGAAGTGAATTTCAAAGCCAGTAGTATGTTATTACTGATATTGCAGGCCTTAGGAATGCCAATATCAGCAGAAAGACTTACTAGCAGTGTTTGGATTAAGCAAGCCTTTCTCTTGGGTGCATCTTATGTTTCTTACGTTGTAGCTTTGTCTTTGATAGTGTGTGATCTTATCAGGACAACAAGTATATGCAAAGAGCATTTTTATAATTAAAAATAGATTTTTGTTAAAACAAAGATTCAGATGTTTAGCTCTTATTCAGTAATCTTTAGTTTGTTTCTTAATATAGTTAACTATAATATTTTAAGTGCCATGCTAATATCTTAAATAATTACTAAAGCTTCAATATGAATATTTTTTGTTATTTTAATATAAGATTGTAGATTGGAGCAGAGGATAAAATACGTGATGTAAGTGCAACATTTAACTTCTTAATCATTTTCTTTACAAAATGCCTACAAATAGAATATTTGCTTTTTAATAGTATGATATCATGTAAGTTTTCTGATTTACAGGAGAATCATTTTCAAGGTGGCCTGATATGACAAGCTTTCCCTAGTGTTTCTTTTATATCACTGTGCTCTAGTTAAGCTGAGAAACATATGTGCTCAGGGAACACTGCAGGATTCACAAGGCTTCGGTGCCCTAGCACATGCTGTTCCCTTTGCCCAAAATACCTTTCCCTCAACACTGTCACTTCAGAATCCTGCCCCTGTAGCAAGCCCCTAGATCTGATGCCCATTTTTCATGAAGATTTCCCTGATCCCTTCCAATCTGAAGCAATTTCCTTCTCTGAACTCCCATAGCTCTTTTTTTTTTTCAAATCATAATTTAAGTTTTAAAAGTTTTTACACCTTAAGTGCACAGAGATCACAGTTTACTAGTGGTTACCAGGGGCAGGCAGGAGGGAGGGGGAAAGAAAGACACAACACTTAGGGGACACAAAGCTTCTGTTAAGGTTGATGGAAAATTTGGGAATGGTGATGATTGAACAACATGATGAACATATTTAATGTCAGTGAACTGTACATGTGAAGATCGTTGGAGTGGCAAATGTTTTGTTACCTATATGTATATATACCACAATTTAAAAAAAAAAATAGTTTTTGCACCTGAAGAAAACAACCTATTTTTCGGTCCTTAAGTTTAGCAGTTGATAGAGATAACAATTCTTTTAATGTTTCCAACTGTGTTCTGCTTTCTAATTTTTTTCTTTTAGTGCTTTAAGTGAAAGTTTACAATTCAAGTCAGTTTCTCATACAAAAATTTATAAACACTTTGCTGTGAGACCCTAGTTGCTCTCCCTATGCTGTGACAGCAGACTTCTCCTTTCCACCCAGGATTTCCTATGTCCATTCAACCCCATAGCTCTTTTTTAAAAAAATAATATTTTATTGTGTTTTCGATGAAGATTTACATTGCAGTTTAGGTTCCTATTTAGCAATTTCTGCACAAGTTATTCAGTGACATTGGTTGCATTCTTTACGTGAACTTTCTCATTATTTCTGTTCTGGTTGTTCCATCTCCATTAATCTGGTTTCCCTGCGCCCTTACATTCTCATCTTTGATTAAGTAATTGTTGAAAATGTGGTCTCATGTAAGTGATTTTTTAAAGGAGCATGGGTGATATTCATTATTTTGTGAACCAGTCTGTTACTTAGCTACAAGGTGATTGCAAGGTTAGTTTTGGTTCAAGATTTGAAGTGTATCTCAGGGCAATAGCCTCGGGGAGTCTTCCAGTCTAAACCAGTCTAGTAAGTCTGTTTTTTGTTTGTTTGTTTTTGTTTTTTGTTTTGGTTTGGTTAGGAATTTAGGGTTCTGTTCCACATTTTTCTCCCATTCTTTCAAGGTCCATCTGTTGTGGCCCTGATTAGAACAGTCGACAGTGGTAGCTGGGCACCATCTAGTTCTTCTGGTCTCAAGGTGGATGAGGCCATGGTTGAACTCTGATAGCTCTTGGTTGCTCTGTACTTCCCATTTTATAACTCCACTCTCTACTTTGGATTATAGTTATTTGTATGTATGTCTTTTCTTCCAACTACTATTCTTTCACGTTGTCTAGCACATGGCAGGTGCTAAATAATTCCTTATAAAATAAACAGTCAGATTTTCCTCTTGTTAGTTTTGCCTGTTTTATGGTAGTTCATATGACATCTGTTGTATTTGGCATTTTGTATATAGAGATTTTCTGAAAATTAACTGACCTCTGCTTTTTCCCTTATAACACTGCTTAGCACATTGAAATCTAAGGTCCCAGAAAAAACAGATGCCAGGAGTTTTAATGATGTATTTTCTTTAATTAAGGGAGTAGTTCCAATCACTTTTTTCAGTGCAAGTAGATTGGCTTCATTGGTGTATGAATAATAGCTAACAAGGCTAATTTCCAAAATGTGAAGATAACTCATATCCTCACTTTCCCACTTCATCATTCTGACACCAGCCACCCACGCGGCACTTTTTCCCTCTTGGACCCTAACCACCCAGAGTTTAGTCTGCACAAGTTAGGACTCTGTCCTTCCAGCACCTGCCAAATAAGCAAACGCCAGCCTGTCTGCTGGTTCTCACTGCCCCTAAGGGGTTCACTAGTTTGCTAGAAGTATAGAACTCACAGAAACTATTACCTATACTTACATTTACCTGTTTGTTATAACCAGAGAAGATACAAGTGTAGAGACACATCAGGCAAGGTCTAGAAGAGGTCCCCACACCAGGAGGCTTCCAATGTCCCCAGGGACACACCACACCCTCTCCCATGCATAGATATTTTCGTCAGTCCATGAGGCCCCAAAAAAGGATGGTCCAAGGTCCCAGGTCCCCTAGTCATTGGGATCTCAACAAATATGCATGACTTAGGCCTTAATTCGTAGTTATGATCTATCCAGTCAGTGAATATATATGATTACCTTAGGCCTGCCTCCCTTCCTAAAGTTAATTCTCCAGGTACGGGACCTTTGTAACCCCTACTTGCCTGGCTATTTTAGAAAGACAAAGAGCACCTAAATTGTTCAGGCTGTTTTCAGAAACCAGAGTCAAAGGTCCAAACTAAGTTCTTTGTCCCACAGTCGGTAAATAGTCAGGTACATTCTCAGGGGCATTGCCTTTCACAAGCCACTTTATCGATGTGTTTGGCACTGTTCTTTCCATAGAAACTGAACCCAGTTTAGCGTCATGTTTCAAGATTCTAGCCACCTCTCTAATGTCCAAATTAGAAATAAGGTAAAAGCCAGAAATAACAGCACAATGAATTTTAGAATTTCTCATTAAAAATGCCTGATTACATTTTTATTTTCAAAGCAATACGCTATCTCATTCTTTATCTTTTTTGTTTGAGCTAATGAGATCCTGAGAGATGCAGAGGTCTTAGGAAAGTGAAGGGCTTTAGTAACAAAGATGGAGATTAATAGAAAATTCCAGGATGTCATTTCCTATTAAAGCCATTCCTCTACCAGTGGATAGTCATGTAGCTAGTAGAGTGGCCTCTGAGAGAAGAATGTAGGTGCCTATGAATTCTTATGTGGAGGTCACTGTAGTGGTTCAGGCAACTCTTTCTAATTCTAGCAATTCTTGAGGGCTAATTGGGGGCACAGCAGCACTTTTGAAGGAAAAATAGCAAGTCATTAGTGCTAGACAACCATGTGGCTGCTGATTAGTTATTGGGGTATAAAATAAGTTGGCTTGGCCAACTAAGTCTCTTAGAAGTGATGCAAGAGCCATAGTTGATTGGGCTTGACTGTATTGCTTAGTTCATGGATTTTCTGGCTCTGTTCCTTATTTCTTTCACTTTTCAATTAAGGAGATCGCTAGATAATGAAGTCAGGTTAATCTTGTTGCTATTTAACAGTGTCTTAGTTTCACTTGATGATTTGCTCAGTATTTAGAAGTTGTTGACTGACAGTCCCTCAGATACACTACTGAAGATAGCAAAGTGCCGCTATCGAGAACACCACTGGGGAACTGGAAAGATGCCAAATGTGAGTGAGCGGCATCTGCCACTCTGACTTCACCCAAAAATCTTCCACTCCATTGTTCCCAAATCAGTGGGAACTAAGCAGGGCTTTGTACCTGTTGGTCTGGTTCAAACCCCTGCTGAGAATTTGCATTTCTAACAAGTTCCCAGGCATTGCTACTGCTGCTGTTCGGGGACCAATTCTGAGAACCACTAGTAGAGCACTGGCTCTCAAAATTTATTATACGTAAGAATCATCTGGGGATCTTGTTAAAATGTGGATTCTGATTCAGTATATCTGGAGTGGAAATGCAAATTCTCAGCAAAGGTTCAAACCGGTTCGAAGCTAAGACCCTGGCTGGGCTTCTCTCTATACCTCAGAACTTAAAGTGGATCATGGCCTTCGAGAGTTCTTTCCATCTTGGCATCCAGTATGGTGTCACTTAGCTGGATCTTTATCCCAAGTGCTAATTGATGGTGTTAACTTTCTGCACTGATGCCAGGAAATAGTAATAAGGCAGTGACACTCTGCTTATCTTGTGCTAGGCAGGTTTATTTAGAGAACTGTGTTTCTTTAGCTAAAGGGCACCGAAATAACATGGCACTTTCCAAGTAACAGTAACAGTGTACTTGGAAAGATGAGTTTTTAAGAGGGCTCCTGATGTCTTCTAAAATCACTATATACCTAAAAAATGAGACTTTCTTAGCTACTCACCAGAAGGATTGGACTTACTGTATTATGCTAGTATATTTCCCATGAATTAAGTAGATATTTCCTACCCATAAAAACTTCTGTGACATTAAGATATAATCCTTCACTACATCATTACAAGAAATGTGCATTCTTTGTGTGTTACTTTTCACTTCTAATAAAATTATAACGTTAAATTATTGTAGGTATGTGTATGTATAGTGTGTGGGTATATAATTAGAGAGAGGTACACATGTAAGCATTTGAGATCTACTAAATGGCTTTTATATATACCTGTATTACTCTTGATAAGTTACTTCTCTATGCTAACTTTCTGGTTTATAAAATGCTGGCTAATAATGATACCCAGGGACGGATTATCCAATAAGCAAGGTAAGCACAGGTGTACTTGTGCTTACTTACTAATCGGTAGTGAACAATTTCAGATTTTTTCACCACTTCAAAGATTCTGCTTCTAGGTGTGGCTGGCATCAGTCTCTCTTCTACCACCATAGCACCTTCCTACAGAATCAAAGCCTCTTTTCAGATTTACAATCCCTGACAGGAGCAGATGACTCAGTAAACAAAATAAGCATGGGATTACTTGGGTTTATTTACTAATCTGTAGTGAACCGTTTCACCACATCACATCAAAGTGAAACCCAAGCGAAATGGTTCACTACAGATTAGTAAGTAAGCGCAAGTAAGCCTGTGCTTACCTTGCTTACTGGATAATTCACCCCAGCTGGTACTTACCTCATAGGGAACTCATTCCCTGAGTGGCACATATGGTTTGCACTCAGATATTAACCTGAATGTTGGTAGGTCAAACTCACCTAGTGGCACTTTGGAAGAAAGGCCTGGCAATCTGCTTCCATAAAAATTGCAGTCAAGAAAAGCCTATGGAGCAGTTCTACTCTGAACACATAGGGTCGCCATGAGTTGGAATCGACTCAATGGCAATGGATTTTTTTGTTTACCTCATAGGGTATTATGAAGATTAAATACTAATACATGTAAAGCACTTGGGGCCACACTTGGCATAGTGCTCAATAATATTAGTTATTATTATCATTACTTCTCACATTATCAATTTTTAAATGTTTATTTGTAAATGTTCTTAATTTATGCAACTGGATTAGCTGGGTTTAACCATAGTGAAAACCAAAACACTAAACCCATTGCCACTGAGTCGATTACGACTCACAGCAACCCTATAGGACAGAGTAGAACTGCCCCACAGAGTTTCCAAGGAGCGGCTGGTGAATTCAAACTGCCAACCTTTTGGTTAGCGGCCCTGTGCCACCAGGGCTCCTAACCATACTTATTTGGTAATAAAGAAAGGACTTAAAAATAATGTTACATTTTTCTGCCTTCTTGGGATTGTTTTTATTTTTCAGCTTGACAGAGAACATCATGAAAAGTCCTTGAGCAAACCAAATAAGAGCCATAATAAGTCAATGGTGATCTAAAAAGATTATTTATTAAAAAAATAATCAGGAAATAAGGGGCTGTGTACAGTCAGTACAACGCTACAGGTCCTGGGTAATCTGGAGTATATACTAGGGAAATCACTGATAGATCTTCAATTCTAATACAGAACTAAAACCTGTCCCTAGACTAAACTACTACCAAGGCAATGTATTGTTTTCCTAACTGCCTCCCAACCCACAAGAAATAGCACAGGAGAGTCAAGTAATACTGAAAGACAGAATGTGTTAATTTATCATCAGTCCAGCTTGGATGGGAGAGCAAATGCGTGGGTATAATGCTTTCTACATGAACCTTGAGATTTGTGATTGCATTAGATATAATATTTGGCACGAGCAACTTCATCAGCATCATTCATGAGCTCAGGGTGAAGTGATTTTGCCCTTCACCAAGATCTGGGGATGATACTGGCATTGAAGTGGTGCTCAACCTCACCAGTTTTGCTGGACCAAGCATAGATGGATGTCAGCCAAGTGCAAAGCAACATGTGCCTGGAGAGCTGGAGCAGAACAACCAGGGAAATCAGAAGAAATGTTCCAACAACACGCTAAAGTTAGCCTTAAGTGGCTTAGTCTAATCATGGCATGTTGAGAGAGTATTTGGTATCTAGTAGTTAGAACTGAAATGGTTCGTTTGAGCAAAGGGCAGAGGGACTCACTGATATGATAATGACCAAGGCTTCAAGAAATTGATGATTTTATTCTAATTAGGAGGGTTTTTTTAATATTCATATTTTCCATTCATGATTTTATCTCAAGGTTATATATTCTTCCTGCTGCCTCCTAGATTGTCTCATCTCTTTCCTCTTTCAATCAACAAATAGTAAATAGCTGTTGTAGAAATCGACCCCATTTGAAATTTACATCATCATGCCCCTGCTTGAAAATCTCATCTCAACGATGTCCTACTCCACAGAGTAGTGCGTCCAGGTTCCTTGGCTTCCTATTGAAGATAGTCTACCATGAGGCCCACATGAGCCCCTTTCCAGCCATACCCCTCACTGCTCTGGCACTCAACTCCAGTCCTTTCTTTAGGCCTACTTCTTCCCACCAGAAATGTGCTTTTCTCTACCAATTCATATTCATCCTTTTCTTCAAACCTCAAGTCAGACGTTACCAATTTTAGGAAGTCTCCAGTAATACCACTCTTCTTTGGTCATTTTGTTCTTGTTCTCTATCTCCCACAGCTTGAATGTTTCACTGTGCTAGTTAACCCTTGCAGATGTATGGCTCTGCATTACACATGTCACCGCATGTATGGGTGAAGGCTCATTGAGCCCGGCTTAGTTTCCTAGTGCAGAAATACTACACGTGGGTGGCTTTAAAGAAAAAAAAATTTTTTCTCACAATTCTGGACGCTAAAAATCCAAATTAGGGTCTTAGCTGTGTTGATACCTTCCTTGGCTTTGTAGATAATCTTCACATAGCATCTATCTTCTCGTGTGTGTGTGTGTGTGTGTGTGTGTGTGTGTGTGTGTGTGTGTCTGTCCATGTCTGTGTCTAATCTGCTCTCAGAAGTGATTAGATTTAGAACCTACCCTACTCAGGTATGCTGTAATTTACATAACAAAGAAAACTCTATTTCAAAACAGGATTACATCTATAGGTATTAGGGTTAGAATTCTAAGACATATTTTGGGAGACATAATTCAATTCATACCTGCTCCTAGGGACAAACAGCGCATTTTTCCACTGTCACTTCTACCTACACACACGCACATACTACCTGTATTCTGCTTGCTGAGGAAAAGTATAATCATCTTCAAACACGTAAACGTATATAAAGAAAACTGACATAAAAAGAATTATTACAGCGAAACCTGTCAGAGCCAGAACTCAACAGGACTGACTTGTTTTTCTGGGTCTCACAAATTTTCTACATTTGACAGGGTGCAGTCTTACCACTTTTCCATTGCTCTCTATTAGTTGAAAAATATTTAAGTTTGCCTTCTCTGACAGGTTTCCGTCTTATACAGGTTCCAGCTTTTGCAGGTTTTCCTGTATTACTTTAGAAATCCTCTAACAAAAACTCATTTTATACGATAGATTTATTGCTCATTTCACCTTTATAGCTGAGCTAATATACCATATTAGCTTGTTTCCCAAATATGTGTTTATATTTAGGGGGCATATTTAAAATAAAAGTGAAGTTGTATATACATAGATTATTATGTTAATGTGTATGTACATTATTAGGCAGAGAGGAACTTTTCAGATGTCAATAAATTGTCAAAATGTTTTCTTGATTTCCTGTAATTTATTTTTGTCTTTTGGACATTTTTAATAGTCACTTTTCTTTTTCTTCTTTTTGATATAGTATTAAAGTCACAGTTCTACCTGCGATTATGCTTTGTATAAATGAATTGAACATTAACTGGTTTGACTGCAGAATCACATCTAAGATCCAAAACAAGGATTGTCCCTACCTCCTTTGTAGCTTATAATATCTATTCTTGGAACTGGAATTGCCAAAATGGCACATGAGGAACATGTAGATAGCTCAAGACTGTTGTGCTATTTCCACTCTCTAGCATCTTTTAAAGGAGCCCTCTTGGCACAGTGGTTAAGTGGTTGGCTGCTAACCAAAAGGTGGGTGGTTCAAACCTACCCAGCCACTCTGCAGGAGAGAAAACCTGGTAATCTGCTTCTGTAAAGAATATAGCCTAGGGAACTCTATGAGACAGTTTACTCTATCATATAGGGTCATTCTAAATCGGAATCGCCTCAATGGCACACAATGACAATACCACCGTCTATTGACATGCTACCTTATCAGATCATTTGGTCTCAGAGCAGATTCCAGAAGAAAGTAGACACAGGACAGACAGGTTTTTAACTGAAGGGGTGAAAAGATGGGATGGTTGTAGAAGGTTATGCTCTGGTAGGATACTCAAGAAGCTTGCTCCTAGCCAGTCTGAGGCCCCTGAAGGCCAAATGTTTGAAAAGTGACTCCAACAGGGCAGTAGTGGCAGGGCACTGATGACCAAATCCACCTTTGTGACAATTTTGCCCTAGCCCTGTTGTCCACTTGTATAATGTCTGGTTTTTAAAGACAAGAATGCTCCATGTTATATAGAAGGTTTCAATGTGCTAAAACCTCTTAGATGTTGGTCTACCACTTGATTAAATGCCAAAAGCATAGTTGAGTGCTGAGTTGTAAATGTTTGTGGTGCCTATGACTGAATGTATTTTTTTCCTGCATGATCATCCATTGTGGTGTTTGTAAGTAGCAAGAAAATGAGCCTGATTTATTCTCCTTTGTAGAGCCAGGCCGAGGCCCACTACAAAGGAAGTAAACATGCCAAGAAGGTCAAAGCACTAGAGGCAACGAAAAATAAACCCAAAATGGTTTCTTCCAAGGACAGCGCAAAGGCTAATCCCAGCTGCTCCATCACTCCAATCACAGGCAACAGCTCTGACAAATCAGGTCAATGACACTTTTTGTTCTTTACATTTTTGTGTTCCTCCTGTCCCCTTGCCCTCCCCCCTCCCCCCCAGTTGCTGCATGCTACTCGCCATGATTTGTTTTTATAATATTAATGTTTCCTTCACAGGAAGTGCTTTATGTTTGCACGGAATCTAAGCATTTGATATGTTACCATTCTGCGTTGTTAAATATATACATTTAAGTGTATATATGTGTGTATGTGTATAAATATATATTTATATATATATAAGTATATACGCATGTAGAAGTAGAAGCTACTTGGTTACAGTGTGTTTAGATAAAAATCAGGAAACGGATCTAAAATACTGAGTGAATTATTATTCCTTTCTATTCTTCTTATGTTTAGTTTTTGCTAGAGGCTTTTTCAGTAGAGGAATCTTAAACTTGTTTTCTAATAGACATTTTTATATTCTCATACCCTGATAAGAGGAGTGGAGGGACATAAGAGCAGAATTTTAAATGAATGTGGGGATGCGTCCAATAATAAAAAAAAAATTTGCTTTTGAAGACTTTTATAGAGTTCCTCTCAGAATTACAAAGGAAACTCAAAGATTTTGAGGGAATTATTTACAAAGTTATGAATTGGCTAACAAAAGTACTTTGTATAATTGGAAACGAGCTACTAGTGGAAGTATCTCTTAAGAAGAGTGTTTATTTCATAGTTCCGCTGAGTCACCAGTACTTCTGAGTAGATTCAAACTGAATGATTCAGTGGAAAGGGAAAATTTTCATTTTCCTAGCATGGATACCATGAAATTGGATGTTTAATAGGCTTTACACTCTCATATCTGCCCTTCAGGGCCCATGATGGATATGTCATCTTGTTTCGATGACTAATTGAAGAACAGTGTCTGTGAAAGATTAAGAGGATATGTCCCTTTTCCTTATGTTGGACTCTCTCGAGGGGCATCTCTGTTGTTGGAAAAACAACACACAAACATACTTCTGATTCTCTTCTGCTCTCTGTATCATTGTAAATTTGAGGAGGAGGCTTAAGAATGCTTTCCTATGGCCGCCAAGAGCCTTTGGAGAAAAGTAAATCCATTACTATCAGAGGAGGGTTCAGAAAAGCCTATTCATACAAAGAGACTATGCAGGAAGGGACCATTATTGATTAGGTCCCATAAATGCTGGTTCCAAAAACTGTAGCTTAGGAGAGAGCTAACTGAAATTTGATAATAAAGACTTTTTGTTCTTTGTATGATAGAATCACTAAGACATGTTATCTGATGAGCAGATAATAACAAGTACTGGATTATTACATAGTACGTCTCCCCTTCTAAATAACAAAATGTTTTAATCTATATTATCTAATTAATCTTTAACCCATTTCTGTCAGATATTAGGGTCAAATATTATCTTCATTTTACAAAAAAACAAACAGAGGCATGTGTATAGCTTGTGGCAGTTATTTGCTGAAGGTTACTCAGTGTTTGGAAGAGTAGGATCAATTCATCTCCTCACTTCCTGTCTGATTTCATTTTCTACAGGATATTGCTGCTTCTATGAAACAGTACTCTGTCAAAGATTTTTATTACCTGAATTATGATCCAACAGTACTTATAAGTAAAATAATAAAATAATGGAGGTCAGCACCACTTCATTCTTTCAGGTTATTTTGTGACTTGAGCACAGTTGGTGAGCACTGTAAATGTTCCAACATTGCTACAGCATGTGTTCAATACTCCACTTAAAATATATAAATACTTGGGAACTGAATTTGTTAGAAGGAAAGTAGTAAAATAGTGAGTAGAAAAGAGAGTTGAAAACGGAAACAGAGAAGGATCAGTAAGAGAGGAATCAATAAAAGAACAGAAGATAAAGGAAGAAGGAACAGTGTGGGAGACGAAAGGAAGTTGAAGGAAAAAGTCAAAGATTAGAGGCAGAAGTAAGGAAAGAATAAAGTACTGAAATAGAAAATCTCAGTAAGGGGTCTGGGTGACAATCACAGCATGCCTGTACCTACAAGGTGCTCAGTGAGTATCTGTTGAAATAAACTTTAATGATGCAAAGCTTTTATTCTAACACTCGAATACTAGCCAATGCTCAGTGAAGTAGAGAAACTTCCTAAACAGTTGTCTCTGCCTGGTAAGCAATAGGAACATACCAGGATCAACTATAGTGGCAGTATAAACAAGAAGAAAACTAAAATCTAGACGAACCCTAGGAAGCAAGTGTTGGGAAAAGGGAAAGAAATCTCCACAACAGTATCTCTTCTTCAGTGGATTTGAAAACCAAAACCCAAACTAGCTGCTGTCAGGTCAATTCCATCTCATGGTGACCCCATGTGCGTCAGAGTAGAACTGCACGCTATACGGTTTTCAACGGCTGTGATCTTTTGGAAGTAGATCATCAGCTTTCCTTCCAAGTTGCCTATGGGTGAATTCAAATTGCCAATCTATAGGTTAGTAGCTAAGTGCTTAACCATTTGTACTACCCAGAGACTCCCAGTAGAAAGGAGGTGATCTTTAACGCTTCATTCTCTGTTTCCTCTGACACTTCCCTGCCCACTCCCCAAAGTAGCTATGGTCTAACAGTATTGACCTCACTCAGCATGTTCCCGTCCATATTTGGACTAGAAGTAATGGAAATCACCTGCATTTTGGGGTTACCTAATTTTCCATGTTTCCTTACTCAAAATATGTATAAATTGGTAACTTGTTTGCTTGGACCATTAAAGTTACTTATTTGTATCTCCCATGTTTTATATAAATATTAATACTAATGAAACATTTTTATTTGCTTTATTATATCCACAAAAGCAATGCCAAAGTTACTGAAAGATTTAAAAATAAAGTAGGTTTTATTTGCTAAATAGGTGTATGTTCTTTTGTCACCTTCCACTGAATGCCAGCTTCTAAACAAGATTTCCCAGACATTTTATAGAATTTTCAAGTTGGAAAATTAGAAGCTTTGCTCAGATGGGAAATCTGGACTAAACAATGTAATAAATAACCTGGTGTTAACCACCTATTTCTAAATCCTTAAAAAGATCCAAAAGCTTTGTCAGAATCAGAGATTCTTGTTGGTAACTTGATTTCATTTCATGTAAAACCCTGTCTTAGAAGAAGAGCAGACATGAAAACAAGTCCTTCGTAAATTACCTAGGTGGGCTATAGGGAGGAAGAGAGTGGGAAGAGGAATGGTTACTGTGAAACTTAATTGACTGAAATGTTTTATTTCAGACAACATTGCCTGCAAGGAATCAGCCAAAAATTAGAGTAACAATCACAGTGAAAATTCATGATATGATTGGCAATTCTTATGAGACTGAAATTCCCGAGCATTGGTCTTTTTCTTCTAAATGAAGAGTACCTGTCAAGTGGGCTTAAGCAGTATATCTATGTGATTCTTAGGTACTTGAAAGAAAAGTTAAAATGTCCATTTTTCAATGTCCCAGCTGCCAGATTTCAAATATCCAGGTGTTCATAATATCCATAGGATTGATTAATTTAACTTCTATTCTCATGTTTTAGGAACAATAGCTTAGCAACAGATAGTTGTTCAACTAGGGCAGATTTTGAGGAGGCGAAAATAACTAAATGTTAAGGAAGGGAGTTTCTTGGAGAACAGCATCCTGGGGTTCACAGAACATCAGTCAAGGTGAAGTATGATTTCAGAGTATCTGACAAGGAACATGGAACCCACAGATGGCCTCTTTCTCCTCCTTGAGAGTATAAACTATTTATTCTAAGAACTGACCTAGCAATGTCCTAAGAGCTAGCAAAGCCTTCTTTACTTACTAAGTTGGCACTGGGACAACCATTTCTCTCTTTTATGTTACATTTGGAGATAACAGGCAGTCCCCAGGTTACAAACGAGATCCGTTCCTAACTGTATCTTTAAGTCGAATTTGTACATTTAAGTTGTAATACATGCATACGGTTCTTATTTAGCCTTACTTTAGTGTAAGAAAGGAGCCATGGTGGCACAGTGGTTAAGAGCTTGGCTGCTAACCAAAAGGTCAGCAGTTCAAATCCACCAGCTGCTTCTTGTAAACCCCATGGGGCAGTTTTACTCTATCTTATAAGGTCGCTATGAGTTGGAATCGACTTGACAGAAGAGGTTTGGTTTGGTTTCACATTAGTGCAAGAAAAAGCTTGAAGCCTTTTCAGTGATTTAAAAGCTGCATGTACAGCAAGTAAAGGCAATTGTGATGAAGAATTTGTTGTGAGTAGGGGTTGGTTCAATCATTTCAAAGTGAGGGCAAATTTACATAATATTAATGGACAAGTACGAGTTGTCCATAAGTTGGATATTTGTAACCCTGCCTGTACAATTTAACTTATGCTGTATCCAGATCTGTGTAATACAGAGAGATTTGTTATAATAGATTCTATCATATAGAAAAACTCCAGGGTATCATGTCAAGTTTTTGTTTGTTTTTCCTCTCAAGTTAGTAAACAAAATGAGTTTAAACTACAATAGCAGGAATTTCATTTATTGTTAAGAAGCTCTGACTCCATGAGTGAAAAATATATAAATATGTTTCATTAAAGACATTTAGGTAAGATTAGTGGTCCTGTTCACTTTTTAGAAGTTGGGGTGGAATTAAATGTAAAATCCAAAGGAGTGCGTTTGTGGTCTCCTAGGATCTATACCAGCTCTTTAATGATGCATCGGGAGAATTCGAAACATGGTGGGAGGGGGGAGGAATGTGCTTTGGGAGAACTGGGGTCAAAACACAGCAAGCATTAGGCAGCTTCAGGAAGATGGCTAGAACATATTGACCAAACACTGTACCGAATTTCTCCCTGGAGTTCAAGTGTCATAATGCCATATGACAGCACGCTTCCCTGTGATAATGGGCTCCATACATCAAATTGAAAGCTCTTATGACAGCATTTAACAACTTGTAACAGGTTCAAAAAATACAGAGCCTTCAAAAAACCTAATTTTCTTGAAAAGAGTAAAATATTTTGATAGTCAACCTAATGGTCCATATGTCTAGGCTTTAGCACTGGATTTTTTTTTTTTTTAAATTAACTAGATATCAAGATGGAGAAAATACATCTTATATTTCAAAGTATATAAAGCTATTTAGAGCTAAACTGCTTTTATTCATTTGCCGTCTAAACAAATGAAAAGAAGGTGGATTGATTCAAAATGCTATAGATACATTTATAAATGCAATTAAGAGCAAAGACGATGGAACCAGCATTTTGTGCTTAAAATATAACAATAGGGTCACCTTCAAATAGGGTCAGTTTACAAAATTGAGTCACATATATGTTTTTGTATAACCCTCACAACAACCCTGTCAGATTAGGTAGGACAGAAATTAATATACATCTTTTATTCATTCGTTCAACAAACTTGATATCCATGTATTCACTAAACAATTCTATATTATCTATACTGAAGGAGTATAGTCACTAGATACTGGGGTGTAACAATGAACAGAAAGTTGTTTGTTTGGTTTTTTTTTGTCCACAAAGAGCTTCTACCCTAGTGGTGTTTGTTTTGTTTTGTTTTTTTCACTTTGTAGAATATTAGGAATATAAAGAGAAATAATAATATATAGCTGCCACCTTTGAGCTACTCCCAAAAATATAGTAACAATGAAGAACTTGGGTCTTGTAATGCTTGCATGGCTTGCATGAGGTTGCACAACTCAAGTCCCACTGGAAAGACAATAGGAACTTCCTCCAGGCTTCTTGTTCTGTGTTCTCCATTTATTCCCTTTACTTCTCTGACTTAGAGGAGTAAATACAAGTATCCCAAGTGGCAAAGCCAGAAACCACTATACCACTTTTTTAGAATTAGTGAATAGGACCATACAATACTTTTGAATTGCTTGCTGACTATTAATATTTTTTTGGTAGGTGCTGTGGTAGTGAAATAAAGAGCTATTCAGGCTTTGTTTTATCAATAATCCTTAGTTCCTATGCACTTTGTTGTCTGTAGCATTTACGTTGTGAAAGAATAAAGCTTTAGCAGTAACAAACCTTTTCAAGGGCAAGTTTGAATAAAAACACTCATTTCAAGTAAATGGCAAATGACAAATGTTCTCAAAGCTCCAGCTTGACAATTGTGGGCTTTACATGTCTAGAGTAAAATATACCCAACTGAGACAGAGGTTAATGCTGGGAAAGGGCATGGCCAATATGGCAGGAGCCTTGAACTGCTTCTTAAAGGGGTACAGTTGGGTTGTTTTTAGCACTGTCCACATGTTCAGTAGCATTCTGAATCATTCCAACCAAAAGTCACAATTTTGTAAACTTTGGGAGATTGTTTCTTTTATCCCATACCCATGACCAGGGAAGGATTATCCAATAAGCAAGGTACCTACGGGCTTTCTTGTGCTTACTTACTAATCTGTAGTGCATAATTTCACCTGTTTTTCACCACATCAAAGACGTGAGGAAACCTATGTGAAATTGTGCACTACAGATAGTAAGTAAACACAACTAAACCCGTGCATACCTTGCTTACTGTAAGCCTGTGTGTACCTTGCTTACTGGTTAATCTGCCCCTGCCCATGACCGACAGAGACTGAAATGATCGTGTCAGAAAAGACATAAGAAAGAGGGAGAGAGAGGGAAGGATGCACCAAAACCGCTCATTTTAGTTCTCCACATGTTGTGCTTTCACATGGAGGCAATTCCTTGTGTGAACCCAGAGCGGTTATCAACAAGTAGATCGGTATGATTTGCCTAGGAAGGCTGCAGTTCAGATTTTTATGGTCACCCTGTTGCCTTATGTAAGGGTATTTTCAATTTTGCAAAGAGTTTTTGTGCCAAGAATACAAATGGAGACCCTCGCCTCATCATTTTTATGGGTTCCCCTGTGTGTTTCATAGTTTTTATGTGTTGTTACAAATGGAGCCAAGTTTTCCAAGCGACAACTCATTTCCACAGACTGCCAAGGGCTCCTTCGATTAGCCAGCAAGGTCTTCTTAACTGCTTCTTTCCCCCTTTCTGTCTCTAGCAACAGGACCTTGTGCTGTTGAGTAGAAGAAATGATAGTTTTCTGCTTTGGTAGCATCTGTCGTTTATAAACAAGCGCTGTCATAAATTTGGCATACATCTATCCAAATGCAGGAGGTCGAGATTTAGTATCCTCTCATAAAATAATAGATTAATTGTATTTTTGACAAACATCTTAAGTCTGAAGTTTTCTGGGATACAATCATGTAGAACACAAATGAGTCCCATCTGTCTAAAGAGAACAGACCATTACACTAAGGCTCATATTTTCGTGAAATGTACATATATCATTAAGACTTAAAAAGTTGCATTAAAAAATGGAACTGCTTTTGTCTTTGCCTACGCACCTTGAATTTGACCGCAACATCCTGCCAGGCAAGGCTGAAGCTTCTTAGGCAGTTAAGTGTTTGTCATCCTCTGGAAACTAACTTTTGAAACTTTTGAGCACTTTATATTACTTTGAAATAATGCTGAACATTTACTGCTAAGAGGAGCCCTGGTGGCATAGTGGTTAAGCACTTGACTGTTAACTGAAGGGTTGGTGGTTCTAACCCACCAGCCGCTCTGTGGAAGAAAGATATGGCAATCTGCTTCTGTAAAGATTGGAAACCCTATGGGGCAGTTCTACTGTGTCCTATGGGGTCGCTATGACCAGAATCGACTCGACAGCAATGGGTCATTTACTGTTAGTTTCTCTTCTACTTTTGAAAACTACTCCCCATTGTTGCTGTAAGAAAAGTGAACTAGAAGTTGAAACTGGCTTATGATTTCCTGAGGATCTGCTCACTTATGATTTATTAGGGATGTATTAGAAACTGCCCCCCCCCCCCAAATCAAAGCCTTGTATTTCTTTTTGTTAAAGTTTACATCACTATTAAAAACCTTTCTCATCTTCAGACGTATTTACTTCTAACTGATATTCATCCCTTTTGATTACATTTATTTACAACATTTCTGCATTGAAAAGATATTAGAATATAAAAGAGATTTTTATGTACATTGAACAAATTTTTCAATGTACAAATGTAAATGCCCTTGAGATTCCAACAAAGGTTATTACTTACATTTTTATGACACATTTCCACTTACTTGCTTGAGGAAAAATTCTCCTACAGTGACTTATTTTTCTGACATGAGTGGATGATCAAATAGAGCTACTCAATAAATACTTGTACATTCTGTGTACAGGCCACTGCGCTAGGCACTTACTGGGATTCTGGCCTCAACTCTGAGGATGTTTACAGTCTTTGTTGTTCCATGCCATCGAGTCGATTCCAACTCATAGTGACCCTGTATGACAGAGTAGAACGGCCCCATAGTGTTTCCTAGGCTGTAATTTTTACAGAAGCAGATGGCCAGGTCTTTTCTCCCATGGAGCTGTTGGTGGGTTTAAACCACCAACCTTTTGAGCAGCAGCCTAGCTCTTAACCATTGTACCACCAGAGCTCCTTGATTACCATCTAGAGCCACACAATTAAAGTTAACCTTATATTATAAAGCGCTACTTAAATGTTTTTCATAGAAACATTTCCAAAGTATCTTCCTCTTGCCTGACTTTTTTCTCTGAGATTCAAGTTCACAGTTATGGATACCGGGTATTGTATTGTACAAGAATGAATCGGTGCTCTTATTTCTATACACCAGTGCCATCCAATAAATCTTTCTGCAGTGACTGAAATGGTCTGTAATCTTCATTGTCCAATATGAGTGCCATCAGCCACACATTGCTACTGAGCACTTGAAGTGTGGTTAGTGCTACGAAGAAACTAAACATTTAATTTTACTTGATTTTAATTAATTTAATTTTAAATAACCACACACGGTTAATGACTACTATATTGGATATCACATCTCTGAACTGTGGTACTCTTTTCTCTTTTGACTCACTGAAGCTCTAGGGAAAGCATTAAATTCACTGAGCCTCTGTTTTCTCATCTGTAAAGTGGGAATGATGCCCCCCCTACATCACAGGAGTAGTGTATGAATCAAATGACATGATTGTGAAAGAGCTTTGAAAAATATGAAGCATAATAGAAATACCTGTTATTGATGTTCTTACAGATTTTAAATTTTTGATCCTCCTGTGGGGTCTTAACTGTCCTTTTTTACATCTGTCAGTGAGAAGTGACATCTGCCCCTTCTGGTGGTCAGCTATCATCATTGCCCATTATGCTGCATCTGATATACTATATTGTAGAAAACCAGGTCAAGAGTGTTAGTTAGACTTACTGTATTTTTATGCAAGTAACCATACCTTCTATGTTTATTTGCCAACCGTGCCCTCCCCACCCCAACCCCAGGGCATGATGCAAAATGAGAAGTAAAAACTGCAAACATTCATTAATAATGGGAACGTGGAAAGTACAAAGTATGAAACTAGGAAAATTGGAAGTTGTCAAAAATGAAATGTAACACATAAACATCTATATCCTAGGCATTACGGAGCTGAGATGGACTAGTATTGTCCATTTTGAATTGGTCAATCACATAGTCTACTATACTGGGAATGACGAATTGAAGAGGAATGGTACCACATTCACCATCAAAAAGAAGATTTCAAGATCTATCCTAAAGTACAACACTGTCAGTGATAGGACAATATCCACATGTCTACAAGGAAAACCAGTTAATACAGCTATTATTGAAATTTACACACGAACTACTAATGCCAAAGATGAAGAAATTGAAGATTTTTACCAACTTCTTCAGTCTGAAATTGAAAGAACATGCAATCAAGATGCGTTGATAATTACTTGTGATTAGAATGTGAAAGTTGGAAACAAAGAAGAAGGATTGGTAGTTGGAAAATATGGCCTTGGTGATAGAAATGATGCCAGATATCACAAGATAGAATTTTCAAGACCAATGACTTATTCATTGTAAATACCTTTTTTCAACAGTATAAATGGCAAGTATACACGTGGACCTCGACAGATGGAATACACAGGAATCAAATCGAGTACATCTATGGAAAGAGACAATGGAGAAGCTCAATATTATCAGTCAGAACAAGGCCAGGGGCCAAATGGGGAACAAGACCATTAGTTGCTCATATGCAAGTTCAAGTTGAAGCTGAAGAAAATTAAAACAAGTCCACAAGAGTCAAAGTATGACCCTGAGTATATCCCACCTGAATTTAGAGACTATCTAAAGAATAGGTTTGACACACTGAACACTAATGACCGAAGACCAGACCAGAGTTGTGGGATGACATCATATGTGAAGAAAGCAAAAGATCATTAAAAAGACAGGAAAGAAAGAAAGACCAAAATGGATGTCAGAAGAGACTCAGAAACTTGCTCTTGAGTGTAGAGTAGCTAAAAACAATGGAAGAAATGAAGTAAAAGAGCTAAACACAAGATGTCAAAGGATGACTTGAGAAGACAAAGTATTATCATGACATGTGCAAAGACCTGGAGTAAGAAAACTAAAAGGGAAGAATGCACTCAGCATTTCTCAAGCTGAAAAAACTGATGAAAAAAATTCAAGCCTCAAGTTGCAATTTTGAAGTATTCTATGGGCAAAATATTGAATGACGCAGGAAGCATCAAGCAAAGATGGAAGGAATACACAGAGTCACTGTAACAGAAAGAATTGGTCTGCATTCAGCCACTTCAGGAGGTAGCATATGATCAAAAACTGATGATGTTGAAGGAAGAAGTCCAAGATGCACTAAAGACATTGGTGAAAAACAAGGCTCCAGGAATTGACAGAATACCAACTGAGATGTTTCAACAAATGGATGCAATGCTGGAGGCACTCACTCATCTGTGCTAAGAAATTTGGAAGACAGTTGCCAGGCCAACCAAATGGAAGAGATCCATATTTGAGCCATTCCAAAGAAAGATGATCCAACTGAATGGGGAAATTATCAAACTATCATTAATATCACATACGAGTAAAATTTTGCCGAAAATCATTCAACAATGGTTGCAGTAGTAAATCGACAGGTAACTGCCAGAAATTCCAGCCAGATTCAGAAGAGGATGTGGAATGAGAGATATCATTGCTAATGTCAGGTGGATCTTGACTGACAGCAGAGAATATCAGAAAGATGTTTACCTGTGTTTTATTGCCTATGCAAAGGCATTCGACTGGGTGGATCGTAACAAATTATGGATAACATTTCGAAGAATAAGAATTCCAGAACACTTAATTGTGCTCATGTGGAACCTGTACATAGAACAAGAGGTAGTCGTTCAAACAGAACAACAGGACACTGCATGGTTTAAAATCAGGAAAGTTGTATGTCAGGGTTGTATCCTTTCACCATACTTATTCAATCTCTATGCTGAGCAAGTAATCCAAGAAGCTGGACTATATGAAAAAGAATGTGGCATCAGGATTGGAGGAAGACTCAATAACAACCTGTGATAAGCAGATGATACAGCCTTGCTTGCTGAAAGTGAAGAGGACTTGAAGCACTTACTGATGAAAATCCAAGACTACAGCCTTCAGTATGGATTACACCTCTACATAAAACAAAAATCCTCACAACTGGACTAATAGCAATGTCATGATAAATGGAGAAAATATTGAAGTTGTCGAGGATTTCATTTTACTTGGATCCACAACAATGCCCATTGAAGCAGCAGTCAAAAAATCAAACGACCTATTGCATTGGACAAATGTGCTGCAAAAGACCTCTTTAAAGTGTTAAAAAGCCAAGATGTCACTATAAGGACTAAGGTGCACCTGACCCAAGCCATGATATTTTCAATCACCTCATATGCATTTGAAAGCTGGGCAATGAATAAGGAAGACCAAAGAAGAATTGATGCCTTTGAATTACGATGTTGGTGAAGAGTATTAAATATACCATTGACTGCCAGAAGAACAAACAAATCTGTCTTGGAAGTACAACCAGAATGCCCCTTAGAAGTAATGATGGCGAGACTACGTCTCACATACTTTGGACATGTTATCAGGAGGGATCAGTCCTGGAGAAGGACATCATGCTTGGTAAAGTAGAGGGTCATTGAAATACAGAAGACCCTCAATGAGATGGATTGGCACGATAGCTGCAACAATGGGCTCAAACATAGCAACAATTGTGTGGATGGCACAGGACCAGGCAGTGTTTTGTTCTGTTGTTTGTAGTGTTACTATGAGTTGGAACCAACTCAACAGCACCTAACAACAGCATCCTTATTTTGGCTCTGTGATCACTTCATGCTATGCTGGCACAGAACAGTGACCTGCACCTACATTCCTCTTTATGTGCTTGTTTTATTGCCTCATAGTAATTATTTGCACTTGTGTTTTCATTCCGGGACATTAAGGCTTGATGAGCCTGACTCTCCCATTGGGACATTTAAAGATGTCGAAGAATATTCTAGGTCTCCCTCACATTTTTAATGTAATGGGAGAAATGTCTTTCTATTCATCCTCCCATTGGTTAACGTGTCTCACCCATTATGTCCCCTGCAGCTCCTGCTACTCCATCCTGCACACAGTAGTCATATAGTTAACAGATATTAAATGAATATCATTAAGTGTAATTTAATGTGAGGTGCTCTGGTGTTCTCCCCAGAAGAGACAGGGCAAGAAGAAGTTAGTGCTTTTTCCTTGAATTCAACAAGGTAGATGCCCCACCTCATGGGTTTACAGTCTGTTATATGTACAGCTATAGTTTTAAAAGAAGAAACAGCCCAACACATCCCCCATCTGCTGAAGGAGATAAGTGGGTGCTACATGTGGAGAAGCAGCCCTGCTTGGGGCCCAGGTTGGCTCCGAAGATCAAAGGAGTGGGGCAGAGGGTGTGATCCAAATGAGAAACATATCCTTGTCTGACAAGTTCCTGCTGGCATTTGTGTCAGTAAATCAGGAGAAACTTGTCAGCCCATATATTTTATTTCTAGTTTCTTGCTAAAAAATTTTCTTGGAGTATGGTTTTTTTAATGTGTATTTCTTATATGTTATTAATTGCTTAGCCTCTAGAAAATACATGATTTTCTTTCTTTCAAATATGAAATGAAAAAAATCCTAGAATTTCTTGACTTAACAGTGATTGTTTTTTCCTTGCTGTCAAATATTTGAACTTCTATCAGAGTCTTATAATGATTTTTGATCATTTAGCCAGTAAAATAGCCATACCTAAGTAAAAATCATTTATCTTTCCTAGCACAATGTTTTGGTCCTTCAAAAAAAAACTAAACCCATTGCCATCTAGCTGATTCCAACTCATAGAGATCTTATATACCCTATAGGACAGAGTAGAACTGTCTCATAGGATTTCCAGGGAGCAGCTGGTAGATTCAAACTGCCGACGTTCTGGTTAGCAGCCAAGCTCTTAACCACTGCACCACCAGGGATCCATTTTGTTCCTTAGTTCTATGTTAATAAATAAAATAATTTTACTCAATATGGAAATCAATTTATATACAAATTTTGAGTTTAGGAAAAGTTATCTACTTTATTCTTTTCAACTAAAATTTTACACAATCCTTTGAGTAATTCACACAATACAATGATTAATAGCCAATAAAAATTTCTTAAGTTCTTTGAAAAATCATTAGCAGATGCTCTGTTTATATTACTTATGGGATTTTAAATTGAGAGAAGCCTGTTGGAAAGCAACTTCTTAAAATAAATCAAGAACCATGAAAAATGTTCATTCCATTAGACCAATTAATTCCTCTTCCTGGATTTTAAACCATGGAAATAATCCTGAATACAAAGGAAAATAAAATAAAATTTTATGCAAGAAGGTACCCTTTGTAGGATTATTTGTATTAATGAAAAACAGAAACAAGATGATCAAAACTAGGAAATCATTTAAATAAAGTACTTGTACCTAATACAATATTATGCACCTTTAACGTTAGCAACATGGAAAATGCATGTAAACATATTAAAACGAAAAGTTACAAAATATATAAAATCAGAAGTTACAAAACGGTTTACTCATTTGTGTACCTGCATATATTCATTGAGCCCCCACTGTGTACCCAGCATTATACTAGGCACTGGGCATATAGTGATAAATCAGACAGACTTGGGCCTTGCCATTATGAAAACATATCGTCTGGAAGGGTAGATGCTGAACAAGTGATGACCAACCTGGTGAGTGAAAAGAAAGGGACCCTGACTAAGTCTGGGAAGCAAGGGAATGCCTAGTGGATGAGAAGTTAGGTAGGCAAAAAGGGGGCCCTGATTTGAGGGTGGAGGGGAAGAGGAAATAGTACTTCAGAAGGACTTGTGATGTGATAGATTGCCTCCCTTGAAATAACTGAGGCAATGAAGGGACAGTTGGGGGCAAGTAAGGAGATTTAAGATGTTGGAAAAGAGAGTGGTTGAGATGATGGGTAAGGACATAATGAAGACAGAAGGAAATGATGGGCATAATCACAGAGGTTCTTATCCTCTTCTTTGTTCCGTGATTCCTTTGGCAGACTAGTGAAGCCTGTAGGCTTTTCTTAGAATGATGTTTGTAATGCATAAAAGAAAACATATAATTTTACAAAGAAAATCAATGATATTATAATAGTTAACAACGTTTTATTGTGATGTAGTGATATGGCAATATTGAATAATATCCAGCAGCAGGTCTAATATCTACCATAATTTTATAGTGATAAGGAGCATAAATGGCATTTCACACTTCCTATGACAACTGGAATGTCTAATGAAATTGTATGATTTCTGTTGATAACAAAGTTACAGGTACTGCTAAGACTGCTATAGTTTGTTGCCTTCATTCATAATGGAAGGAAATGCAAAATTTCAATTAGAGGTAAATGAAAAATAAAGATGCATTTTTTTTTTTTTTTTTTGGTCATCCAAGCTCATGAATCCCCTAAACTCATGGGCCCCTTGGAGGTCCACAGACCCCAGGTTAAAAAATCCTAATTTTTTAGTATGATAAGATTTTTTCCTCTATTCTCCATATGCTATGCTATTTTTTATGATGTTGTTGTTAATTAGTTGCTGTTGTTTCTGACTCATGGCAACCCCATATATGCAGAGTAAAACTGCTCCATAGGGTTTTTGAGGCTGTGACCTTTCAGAAGCAGATCACGAGCACAGTCTTCCAAGACACCTCTAGGTGGATTCAAACTGCCAAGCTTTGGCTAGTAGTCAAGTGCTTAACCAACTGCGCCACCCAGGGACTCTAGAATAACTTCTTCCAATGATTTCATGAGGTTTATACATCATAAGGCATGGGTAGGATTGAAAATAAACTCTTAGCCATTTGTTTTGTATTGTACTGTGAGGTTCACAGTTTGCAATGCAGTGAATGTCTTATCTATTTCTTACTCAGTTCTATTATGGTCACAGTCATAATTCCCTTTGTAGCGATATTCCCAAATGCCCTAGCATAGTAAGGAACCCCCTGGCGAACCTCTTCAGGAGCCCAGGCTTCTTAAACCAGTATCACTTTTTAAAGAAGACTTTCTATGCTCAACAGATTTTCTCCTGGAACTTACAGGTCATAAATATAAAGCTGGCTTTGACAACTTAATAATGATGCAGCAGGTTGAATTTAGACACAGATGCTAGATTTTAAATGATTGGCCTTAGCAATATATTTTTAAAGGATTAGCAGCTTTTTTAATGTCTGGGCCATCTAGCCCTTGAGTGTCTCCGCAGTGTCCTGAAGTCAGGCAATACCTTGTTAGGTCCATAAAGAGAGAAGGTCCAATACTTGTCTCCTGGAGCAGCCTAAGGTAATAACCATGCCCTGACCAGATGAAGAATGACTCAGTTTCCTCAATAGCTCTTGGGTTGACCTTCCATTGTCAGCATGCACCTCATCCTGTCTGGAATGTCAAAGCCAAACCCTTTACTAACTTCTGCATCTGGCAAGGAAGGGCAGTGAGGAGGAGCAGAATCCAAATGTCTTTCTGGTACCTTGTGAATCTGTGTTTCCTCTGTGAAAGGCCATTCATTTAGAAGAAAAAGAGCCTGCCTCTCATTCTACCTAGAAAATTAGTTTTTAATCTTATTCCTTGCTTTTGAATGTCTACTGGACCTACTCCCTGAGGGGCTTCATTTGAGTGACATGAGTTACTTATTTTATTTTCCATAATAAAGCTGCCTCAGAAATAACTGTTTCACATCTCTTGGTGACAAATCGGAAAAGGGGCAATTTTTCAACCTGAAGAAGTTGAAATATGATTTCTGTATTGTACAAGTCTAATGGCTGGAAAACTACACAAAATAGGAGAAAGGTGTTCATTAGATTCAAACTCTAGCAAACAAGCCGTGTTTTGTGCTCGCCTAGAAAAGCTGACAAGTTCACTAACATCAGTGCCAGTTCACTGATATGGAGTGTAGGCTGACAGCTTTAACATGGAGATAGTTGGAGATGCCACTGTTTTATCTGAGCATGAGACTGGCAGCTTTTGCTCCGCAACAAAGTGTTACAGAGGACAACGGGCAGTTGGATGGGGTGCTCAGAGAAGAAGCGCAGTGGCTGACATTTCGTTGGACCTCAAAATTGCTGCGTAGTGCACTGGCTAGAATCCAGTTGACACGGGCTTACAAATGGAAAAAGCCGGGAGCTACTAAATCAGAGCACCCTGGCAGAGCATTACTGGACAATGTTAGTACAGTGCAGGGTCTATTTTGAACTTAGAAAATTAATCACTTCATTTTCATGGGCCCTAAGTAACTTGTAAACAAATAACCAAAAAAACAGTAACTTTAAACAGATAACCAAAAAACCAGTTGCCATCCAGTTGATTCCAACTCATGATGACCTCATGTGTGTCAGAGTAGAACTGTCTTCCATAGGGTTTTGAATGACTGATTTTCTGGAAGTAGATCGCCAGGCCTGTCTTCCAAGGTGCCTCTGGGTGGATTCAAACCTCCAACCTTTGGGTTAGCAGCTGAATACACTAACTGTTTTCACCACCCAGGGACTCTTTAAACAAATAAGCTTCTTTTGGTTTTTAAGGTAAATATATACAGATTCTGATCCAGTGAAAAGTACTTCAATTACAGACTATTTGTCCCGCTTTCAGGATTAGTCTAAAGGACAAGATAAGAAAATTACACGTAAGTGGAGTTGATTAGGAATTAGCAAGCTTAACAGTGTTCAACCTTGCTTGAAGAGATAGGGTTTTTGGAATTTCACTAGAGGCATGATAATGTGGCGTTGGATGTGAAGGGCCCACAAGCATCAGGATGACCCAACGTGTAATATTTTAGTGCTCTGAGAATTTTTAAAACTATCTTTAATTTGCATGTCTGTGCTTGGCTGCTTTGGGTTTCTGGGCATGTCGTTTAAGTATTCTTTTGTATTCCACATCTACAAAATGGCATAATCCATACAGAGAAGTCGTTAAGCTTCCAAAAGTGGTGTAGCAGCTCACCTTCAAGTAGGGCCATGAGATCAGACATTTTCCAACAGGAAGTCCTATGACTAATGAAGCAAGTCCACTAACTAGTAGATGTTGTGAGATAAATCAGCCTATGCTATGTTATCCTGGGTATAACCCTTGGGGACACTTAGAATTAGATCAAGTCAGAATAAGGCATCTAATTGGAGGAAGTCTAAATGAGTGAGTAAAGGACTCCCGGTGTTCTGGTCAGTCTCTGGCCACCTGCTATAGAGGTTATGTGCCTTGGGGATTTTGGTTAGTCATGAGTGGTACATCACCAAGACACATAGCCTCTGTAATGACCCTGTCAGTGATGGACATCTGTTACCTACAAGGGTAGGGAAAATTAACTTATGTTACCTGAAAGGGCAGGAAAAATTAAATTATACTAGGAAAGGACATAGCACTTGAAATTTCTTAAAGACTATACTATAAATACAGCAACCGTATAATTGTTGGATAACTCAAATAAATATGGTAAATATGATTTAATTTAATATTGACTGCCCAGAACATTGCAAAAATGAGTTGTTAGGCTAGAAACTTCTGATGAATCTCTTATAGCGCCATGAAAAATCTTGCCAGAGAGCAGGACACTAATTTAGTAGCTAAGAAAACCTGTTGCCATCGAGTCAATTTCGACTCATAGCAGCCCTATAGGACACAGTAGAACGGCCCTATAGGGTTTCCGAGGAGAGGCTAATGGATTCAAGCTGCTGACTTTTTGATTAGTAGCCAAGATCTTAACTACTGCGCTACCAGGGCTCCACTAGTTGCTAAGAGGACTGGTTATAATTTGGTGGTCCTTTGTTTTCACATGTACTTTAGGTTTTGTGGCAGAGGTAAATGCTTTTCTTTTTATCTGTGTGTACGTTTGTGTAGGATTTCTAGTAAAAGAGATAATGAAATCCACAGATTTATTCATTATGTCAAATATCAAAATAAATACGTTTGTTGTTATGACTCTATCCTTGTATACCTCAAGGAGATCCATTCTTAAGAGTATTGTGTCAACCTCAACTGACAGTAAATAATTATTACAAATATATAACCTTGGCAACACTGATACAAGCATTTTACATAATCAGCAATTGAAATGCATTTATCTTTCTGTTCTATGTATATTTATTTCACGAGTTATGATTCTGCTCTTAGCAGTGAGTTTTTCGTTTACTTGCGATGCTAGAAAGCACTGTCTTGAATTGGGCATTCATTATGTCAACCAACATATTGCCCACCTATGGTTTTCTGTACACTGGGCACAAAGATTATTTAAGACATTATTCCGGGACTAAGGATTCTTTCTATCCCAGTAATAATTTTTAAGTGCAAGTAAATAATTATAATTAGTATATGCTTAATTGAATAACACATGCCTTCCGTGTTTATTTGTCAGCCATGCCCTCCCTCCACGAGGTATTTTCATAAGCACACTATGCTGGTTTTTTTACAGCCACACATGGAAGAGGATTAATGGCAGAGCTTGTGAGGGTGCCTCACAGGGAGGGCGTGGCCAGCAAAAAACGCAGAAGATGAGCGTTATTTGTGTAAAACATGACAATGTAAGATCAGAATATAATTATATGCAGAGGATTATGAGAGTATACATAAGAGATGGAGGGCAGAGATGTGCTCATAGACTAGAAGTTGCAAGATCAGTAAGGAAGCTTTATGGTGATATAGAGAAAACAGATGAAGACTTGAAGCAGTAGCACATAGTAGATGCTGAATAAATGTCTGCTGGATGAAAGGGTGAATAGGCTGGTAGAAGAGAATTTTAAAAGATAATATCACTAGACTTTGGTCATTAATAGAATGTAGAATCTAAGTGGGAAGAATTCAAAGAGTCATTGCTGACAGTTCTAACATAACTGGTAATGCCATTAATTGAGATGGGGACTATTTGGAAGGGCCCCTATGTGGAGCAGATTATCCATTCAGAATCAGGCATGTTGAGTTTGCAATACCCACAAGACATTTAGAAATAGATGTCCCATAAATTACTGGGGGGAAAAGGGTTTTGAACCTGGAGGAAGGTAGAGACTTCACCTATGGATTTAGGAATCTATCAGTGTGGTGGAGGAAAACATTGCAGTGAATTAGAATCATATAAGGCCCAAGAAGAGGACAAGGGTATGACCTGGAGGGATGATAACATTTAGGAGAAGACAGAATAGTAGCTGGCGATAGAGGCCTAGAATGAGCTGTTGTGGCTAAAGGAGTAACAGCTAAGGGAAGTGTTGTGACATCAGGGAAGAAAAGCAATTCAAGAAGCAACTTGTGACCAGTGGAAAAGAAGACTGAAGAGAGACATTGGCTTTGCCAGGAAGGTGAGAATGGACATTGGATGAAGAAACAGAAAGAGCCATTGCACATGAGCACTTCAAGGTCCACACCAGAGAAAGATAGGTGGGAAACTCAAGAAGTGAATTGTGAGTCAAGGAGTGACTTTTGGGATGTGGATGTTTCATATTTTATAGACAGAAAGGAAGAACCCAGTAGAAAGGAAGAAGTCAAAGTTACAGGGAAGTGAGAAAGGCTTTAAAGGATAGAGTCCAAGTGGGAGCATATACTTATCCTTGAAGGTGGGTGAGAATAAAATAGGTGCAGATGGAAGAAATTGAGACATCAGGGATGGACTTACCCTGGTCCCCCATTTCTCTAAGAGATAGGAAACCAGACATTTTCTAACGAGAGGTTTGGAGTATTGGTAGGGTATTTAGGAAGAAAGATAAAGCTTCCATGGGGAAACTAACCAAGTATATTCCTTGTATATAATCACTTCTTTCCCGTTTGTTTGATTTGTTGACTTCTTCTCTAGGTATATAATGTTTCATTGTATATATTCCTAATTTAAGCAAACCTTATCTATAAAATTGCAGAATTTCAAAATAATTTTGTGTGATTATTACATTTCCAAGAAAGCTCTTCTTTCCAAAAAAAAAAAATTATTTAAATAGTTCTTTCAAATTATTACAGGCAGTTCCCAGGTTATGGACAAGATCCGTTCCTAACTCTATCTTTAAGTCGAATTTGTAGGTAAGTTAGAACAAGTACATACGGTTCTTATTTAGCATCAGTTAGATGTTTAAGGAGCCCTGGTGACCCAGTGGTTAAAGTGCTCAGCTGCTAATTAAAAGGTCAGTGGTTTGAACTCACCAGCTGCTCCTCAGGAGAAAAATGTGGCAGTTGCTTACATAAAGATTTGCAACCTTGGAAACCCTATGGGGCAGTTGTATCCTGTCCTATAGGGTCACTGTAAGTGGGAATTAACTCCACGGTGATAGGTTTGGTTTGGTTTAAAGTCAAATGTTTGTCTTAGTAACTTGTTGCCGTAGAGTCGATTCCAACGCACAGCAATCCTATAGAACAGAGTAGGGCAGTTCTTCTCTGTCTGATAGGGTCGCTATGAGTCAGACTCGACTCTGTGGCGGTTGATATGCATATAAAACATTTAAACACTTCCAAGCTGTGCGGTGTTTTCATGAGCGTCACGAAGTAGTATGTGCATTTGTTAAACCATTATATGTATTTAACTCAAAATTTTAATATAATAGGCTTTATAGCATCCATTCTTAAGTATAAGTTGTTCATAAGTCAGGCATTCATAACCTGGGGACTGCCTGTACTCAGTTTTCCAAGATCTTTTTTGCATATAACCTTTCAGGAAAACATCTAATAAATAAAGTGAGGCAAACGGACTGTTGTATGTGATCATTATCTGCAATATTGGTCTTTTCCTCCTGCTCCTTTGAACAGGTACAGTCCTCTTATGCTACAAATGAATACCCATTTCTTTGTTCTTCCAGGGGTAGAGTCATGATGCTCTAGCATCTGTGTGTCTCTTACTACATTTTGTTTTGCAAAGAATGCCGTGGTACCGATTGGCTTGTTCATCTTGTAGCTTGTGTGCTGCTACTGCCCCTTCTTTTTTTTTTCAAATCCATTAACTGTTTTAATGGAATTCTACTTTAAACTTTAAAGTATCTGTAATCAGTTCGTGGTTTCTATCACTTGTTCTTTGTCAAATGTGTAGATAAGGAAGAGAGAATGAGGCAAAAGCTTAAGTGTACCAATTTACATACATACAGGTTTACAGTGTTTTTTTGTCTGGCGCACAGCCCCATGGGCTTTTCAGCCTCATTTCTCACAAGACTGCACAACTGGTTAGGAAGTAGGTATTCTGACTGGCATCCATTTATTTCTCATTATTCAGAAAGTGGGAAGATAAAGCAGAAGCGAATGATTTCAGAATTCCTTATCAAAGTGAGCTAACTTGGTTTAATGAGTGTTAAGCAGTAATAAGGACATTGCTTTGGTTTTTGGAATGATAATGAGATGTTGGACAAAGTGCTCATGAATACAGGAAAGATTATGACCAGCTGTCGTTTTCATTGCCTGCCTCTGTTGCCTAATTCTTTTTAGTGTAATATTAAATGTAAAAGGAAAATTAATTGCAAAAATTGACAAGCAGTATCCTTGAATGACCTTAGAAAGTATGATTCTACTGAAATTGAGCCCTTGATTTCCTTGAACAGTTTTCTCAAGTTTTGGGGCACCTGTGCTTGTCTGGAAGGCTTGTCTTGGAAAGACATTGGTAGGAATCAATGAGCAAAGTTGTTGGTTTTCAAGGACTGTTTGACAAATGGTAAATGACCACGTGATAAACAGAGGACCTATTACATTTTCATTAAAGGAAAATGCGCATTGTTAAACTCTATCCAAAATGTTAGTCTTTTTAAATCATAATCATGAATATGCAAATGAGTGATAGTTCCCAAGAAAAGTTTAAAATTAAAATCATTGCATTAGGGCACAGGGTGTGAGCTGCGATTGTCCAGTTGTGGTGATTTGCTTGTACAGACTGGGCCACAACTTTTTTTAGTCCCCAGTGATAAATAGCATGCATTTAGAAATCCGGCAGCTCCTGAGTGTGGAACAGAACCCATGACCTTGGCCTCATTAGCATTATGTTCAAGTCACCTGAGCTTACTCCTGAGAACTATTAAATTTTCTTTGTCCCCTCTAACTGAAGCCCTTGCCTTACCTTTACAATCCCTGTGGTTCTGATAGCCCAATGAGAAAAATGGTATATTTTGCACATGTATGGATTAAGGTACCAATCACTTAAGTCACTTGCTTGAGATTAATCAGTCTCAGCAAAACTAGGAATAGCCAAGTTTTCATGGCTGAAAGACCAGGAAGTTCTGTTAGCATCCTAAATACATACCTAAAAATGTTATATATTTAATTACTAAGTGCAAGTAACTCCTGATGTTCCCTATGAATACAGAAAAACCTGAGAGAATATAGCACAGTTTTCCCGTTTAGTAGCATCTTCCTTTCACCTTTGAACAACCCAGGATTCTGTTATAGAGGCTAAATTATTTCCATTGATGAACTGGAAATTTTTCACGGTGATATTTCTTCACCCTACAGTAGTTATTCAGAGATACCTAAGAGCAAGGATACCTAAGAGCAGGTAAAGGTGTGAACAGAACAGAATTATGTGCTGCCTCTAAAATTATTCCCTTAACTTTTGCCCCAGGGTTACCAATATATGGCCCTCATTTCCTGTTTGTCCACTTATTAGATGCCATTATAAGTGTTATTATATAAAATGCTTATTTAAAAATGCACAGTTTACACACTAACAGTGGGATATTTCAAAAACAGAGAAAATACACAGAAGAAAATATTGTTATCTCTAATTTCAATAAATGGCATCACCATTCACTAAGTACTCATGCCAAAACTGTAAGAGTCATCCATGATTCCCATTGTTTTGTGATATCTCACATCTAATGAATAAGTAAGTCTGGTAGGTTCTATCTACAAATGTATCCTGAAACTAGTGCTCAGAACTCTATCCCAACCACCTGGTACAGGGAACTGTCATCTCTGCCCTAGAGAACTGCATTTGTCTCCTAACTCTTCTCCTTGTGTTTACCCTTTCACAGTCAATTTTCTCCACATAGTAGGCAAAATGATCTTATGAAAACATGAATCTGATCACCTCTCTCCCCTGCTCAGTAATCATACTGAGATTACATCCGTATTTCTCTCATGCTCTACCAGACTGTATGTGATTGGGTCCCTGGCCATCTCCTCCTCATATCCGTACTCCCCCCTCACTCCACTCCAGTCACTGACTTCTTATTCTTCCTGTTCCAACTTCAAGGTTTTTGCACTTGCTGTTCTTTCTCCCTGGAATGCTCTTCCTCCCAGAATTCCTATTATTTCATTCAAGTGTCTGTCAAATGTCACCTCATCAGTCAGGCCTGAGCTGACTCTATCACCATGCCCTGCTTTATTTTTCTGCTTAGAACACTGAGCATTATATATACATATAAATTATGATTTAAATATGATTTTTATATATGCATATAAAAATATATATGTACGTATGTAAATATTACATGCACACATTTATTTTCTGTCCCTCCATTTCTGGCTCCATTAAATCAAGGACTTGGTCTTTTCCACCTCTACCTTCAGTGCCTATAATAATGTATAGTACGTAATACGTGCTCAATAATTATTTGTTGGATGGATGGATGGATGGTTATTTATTTCAGATAGATGAGTAGAGGAGGACTTACTTGTGAAATGGTTTGAACTTCATATATATTGCTAAATTGTTTCAGAATGGTTATACCATTTTCAAAATCTGAAACCTATTGCCTCCGAGTCAATTCAGACTCATAGCGACCCTACAGGACAGACTAGAAATGCCCCATGGGGTTTCCGAGAAGCACCTGGTGGATTCTAACTGCTGACCTTTTGGTTAGCAGCCAAATTCTTAACCACTGCGCCACCAGGGCACCTATACCATTTTACACCCCCATAAAGCAGTAAAAGTAGATGCCTGTATCTTATCCTCCTCTCTCTTTGCCATTCTCAGAGGTAGAAAATGATAACTGCTTAGTAGTTTTAATTTGTACAGCTTGATAAATCAAGACACATGTTATCAAAAACAAAAATGCAAGGAAATTCTTACTTCACATAGGGAATCACAGAACTTCTTTTGGGTGTCGTTAATACTGCTGGGAAATTAGCCAAGAGGTAAAAACTCAGCAAAAACAATATCTAAGCAAATTTTTGCATGGAATGCATTTTTTTTAAAGGCTATTGTCATTTGCTTTCTGAGGTGACATGCAAAGTTTCAATCTTTAAAGAAACTGTATTAAAGCAGACTTCTTTATCTTGTTCCCGGCAACTCTTCCCATTATATGCTATGGTTTATATGATATCACAACTAAAATGTACAAAGATGTTACCATCCACTCACCTTTATTCAACAAAGTGAATCAAAGGCTCAGAAAAGTGTACATGGTCTTTGTCCAGCAATTCCTCTTCAAAGATTATGCCCTGAGGAAATATCAGACAAGTTTACAGATATGTCTGTACAGGAATGGTCATCACAATGCTGTTTATGTAACTAGCTTATTGAATATATTAATTCAGTGGGGTAAAAACTTTATTGCCTATAAGCTCTGCTGAATCTCCCTTTCCTACTCCTCAAAAACATTGTCAGATATCAGGAGGATTTGAGAAAAAAAGGGTGAATGTTTCTGTACATAACAATCATAGATGCTGTCTGCATGTAGGGTATCCAGATGCGCTCTCTCTCTCTCTCTCTCTCTCTCTCTCTCTCACCGTGTGTGAGGTCTTCATGGGGTTTCCTAACCACTTCCAATCCTTTTCCAGCTCCTGCCACTGAAGGTCCACTCCCCAGCTCTTGCCACCAGAGTCCTGATGGTCAACCTTCTTATGTGGGGTGCTAGCAAAATGGCTTAAGCCTGGCTACATTTCAAGGTGTCTTATTGACCCAAAGACAACACACTCAACCTTACACATGCCAAACTGAGACTGCAGGTTCTTCCACTTCTGACCCTTTCTTGGTCCAACCCCATCTCTCTTCTCTCTTGCCTTCCTTTCCCCTGCTTAACCTGGCATGAGGACAAATCACGAAGACCTGCAGTTGTCTGAGGAATAAAATGCCTGTGTTCCCTTCTTACATGCACTTCTAGCTTCACTTGGTTTGGCTGAATTCAGAAGCTCCCCAACCAGGCCAGAAACTCATGACTCTAATGAGTCCCCCAATTTTTAAGGTACTGCTTATATAGACTAGCGACGTGGGTGATAGGGTATTGGTGTCAGGACCAGATCTGCTACCTCTTATAAATCCTACAGATATGTGTCGGGGGTGCAGTCCTTGGGAGCTTTCCATAGCTGATTGCTTTCAGCTTTGGGCTATATTCTTCATTCCAAGGCAACGGGAGAGGTCCCATTCAGTATCCTATGACATTCATAAAAGCAAAAACTAGAAATAACCCAAATATCAAAGAGAAGATAAGTTGAATAAATTATAGCATACCTGGTAAGTAAATACTTGGTGTTATAAATGATGATCCAATTCTACATTTATTGACATGGTAAGATGCTCTTGATTTATTGCTAAGTGAGAAATGTTAGTTATAGAATAATATGTTTCTATATATTACTATTTACTGTTGTGTAAAAGGAGGAGCCCTGGTGGCGCATTGGTTAAGAGCTTGGCTGCTAACCAAAAGATCGGCATTTCAAATCCACCAGCTGCTCCTTGGAAACCCTATGGGGCAGTTCTATTCTATTCTATAGGTTTGCTGTGAGTTGGAATCAACTCTACGGCAATGGTTTGGGGTTTTTTTGTTTGTTTGTTTATTGTGTAAAAAATAGTCTGGAGTAATACATGCCAAAACATTGTCATTTAAATCAAGGGGCAGTAAACTACTGCCTGAGGACCAAATCTGGCCTGCACCATATTTTTTAATTAAAGTTTTATTGAAACACATCCATGCCTATGATTGCTTTTCCACTACAATGGCAGAGCTGAGAAGTTGCAGATGAGACATGTAGCCCTGAAGGCCTAAAATATCTACTGTCTGGTGCTTTACAAAAAAAGTTTGTTGACCTTTGTTCTAGAAGATGGAATCAAGAGTGGTTTTAATTTTTTAAAATTTTTGTCTAACTTTATTCTTAAAGTTTCTCCTTTGAACATATATTTATTGTATGAAATACTTGTCTATTATTAAATTATTGAAATACGATTAGAAAAGACTAAATATATTAATAAAATTAAATCTAAGAGCAAACTTCTTAAGCGAAATAATAAAAATTTGATTATACTTTCCAAAGTTCTAATTCCATGTAAGATGTACAGTGTCGGTAGAATATTATTTTGATTGCTTTTAAAATTAAGACCTGTACACGATGTAACTGTTCCATTTACCACCAGGATTAGTTTCTTAAAACTGCTTTCAGAACTTTTGGCTTTTTTTTTTTTTTATCTTTGGTATTGAAATATTAGTCCTCTGATGCTGTGTTTGACTAATATAGTGCTACATTTGGTGAATAAATCTTTAATTTGAGTAAAGATTTTGGAGTGAAAAATAAGGGTGACAAATATTGAATATTGTGAATAAAATGTGAATAGAAAATATTGATTTTATTCACATACTTTATCAACGAGATTTGAAAGCAGTTTCAAAAGAGGGGTTTCCAAAATGTTTGAGCTTTGGAATGAGTGAATCAATGTGGAATCTCCCAAGGAGGCTACTTTGAAGGACTGAGTTCACTTGGATGCATAAATTATGGATGTTTGTTACAAAAGGCAATTCTGATGTAGCTAAGCGAATTTTGCTTCAAAATCCTCTAGGGTAAAACCTTAAAAAAGATGTTTGAGTAATTAGGAAATAATTAAGACAGTCAGAAGACCCTCTAATTAACATTAGGTGAGGGAATACTTAAAAATGGAATTTGTATTAACCAGATGTTCCAGATGACATGCATCTTTATTACAAGACACAGAAGTAAACAGTACATTAATTAAACTTTCAAATACTACAAAATAAGGAGGCTTCATAAATGCCAGTAAGGGAAGAAAAAAGATACATAAAAATATCAAGCAATTAGGAGTAGATATTATAATATGATTAGGTTTTGAAGCTTATAAATTTACACATCCAGAAAGTATGGCACAATTTAAATATCTATAAATTTATCATTGACTTCCCTGATTTTTTTTGAACTAGCTGATATCAATCCAGTGGAACCATGGAACCATTTACATAGTTCCAAAGTTAAAATTTACCAATAATATTCTCAAAGATTAAAACTCTGGCCTACCTGGGAGAAAATATTTAAAATATAATTTATCTAAATGTCTTATCATATAAATGTTAAACATACCACACCTCTCAATATTTTTTAAAAGAGAAAGTTTTGCCCTGAGGATCTATTTTAATAGTTTTAAAATATCCTCTGCCTTCTGATTCAATCCACCTTTATAATAATATCTCCCATTGCCATCATCTGTGCTCAACTACCAGGTATTCACCAAGCAAACCCTGTGATCTCTAACCCGTAAGGGTTTCTTCATGCTTCTACTTCTAACAATTTCCCTCCTACCGCTTTTCACCTCTATTCCATGCTTATCTAAATCTGACCTTCAAAACACAACCAGAATGCCACTTCTTTATGAAAAATGTCTCTTTCTTCCCAACCAGCAGTAATCATTTCCTGCTCTATGCTCTTATGCCTCTTAAAGTTTCTATCATAAATTTTGGGTCTTTGAATGACTACCTTATTTCCTCTACTAAACTGTTACTTTCTTAAGGTCTATACTTACTTCATTGACTATTCTCTTCAGGGTCTAGCATATTATCAACAATTAGCAGATCGTTAGTATACATTTGTTAATGAATAAATGACCTCTTTTGAAAATGAGATATGAAAAGAAAATTTGTTTAATTTTTCTTAAAGAAATAGGAATACAGAGAAAAATAGAATTTTATCCTTTTTTCAGTGTAACCTGAATCAGATGATTGTTGACTAGGATAGATATTTCCTTTAGATTTTAGCAAATATATCATCTCCCACCATTTTTGGTGAGTCCTAAAAGCTTTTGTTTGCCCCATATGCAGAATCTCATGACATAAACACAGGCGTACACCACCATGTCACTGTTCCCCAGTCAATCCTTCCCTCTTGGTCATCCAGGCCAATGGTACACACTTCCAAATTAGCTAGGGCAATTAACAATTATATTTTCAGTTTTAATTCCTTTTCTTTCTTATTGAGAGCTTTTATCAGGATATCTGTAGACATTTGTTAAGAGCGCCAGCTCTATTAGGATTAAATATGTCGTGAATTTTGCTGCTGCCTAAGAAGCTCCAGTTTCTTTCCCAAAGGAGCTACTGAACAGAGCCTGTCTTGAACAGCAAATGAACCCCAATGAGGTAGATTTGTTAAAGTCACTCTGATCCCTCTTACAGCCTACGCATGGGCCTTGAGGATTATAAACATTTAGTAGCTACATGATCAAAATGCCAAGATGTTTGTAAGTGGTTTGGCTAATCCTCATATTGTGCTTATGGTTAATGTTAGTATTTGGAACTTTTCATTTAGACTGGCAATAATCAATAAGCATAATGAATGGAATCCTTGCCTCTTGTACTTTGGATAAATTGCACTGACATTTGAAGAGCAGCAAAAACTTCACTACTCGTAGCCAAAATTAACCATGTTTCTTTTGTCCCCTCTATCCCACACTCCAAAGTTAAAAAGTTTAACTTGATGTAAAAATTGAATTTTAACTTTGTCATAATTAAAGCATGAGTAGTCAAATGAAACTAGCATTGCCTAATGACTTCTTTCACGTTACCATCATATTATGTAATAGTGTTGGAGGGTAGCTGATTGTATTATATATTAAAGACTTCCCTGAAGTATGATTTAAAACTCGAGGATATCAGAAAGGAAGTTATCTGCTTCAAGTGGGAGGACAAAGTCAACATGATCTTGGGGTGGACTAATACAGAAACTGATGTCTTGAAGTTCTGCTTAAATCAAGCTCAGGGAACTAAAATCTGTGCTGCGGTAAAAACTACATATACAAATCAAATTTCCATTTTGAATTCCTTTACGGTGATTCATCTGTGTTTGTATTATATATAAGGAGCCCTGGTGGTGCAGTGGTTAAAGCACTCGGCTGCTAACCGAAAGGGTAGTTCAAACCCACCAGTGGCTCTGCAGGAGAAAGATGCAGCAGTCTGCTTTCATAAAGACTTATAGCCTTGGAAACCCTATGGGGCAGTTCTACTCTGTCCTATAGCGTCACTGTGAGTTGGAATCGACAACGGCAGTGGGTTTAGTTTGGTGTTGGTGTCATATTTGAAGCTTTAAAAGCATCTCTGTTTGTCTCTGTTAGAAGATAAAGGGAAGTTAAAAGCCAACAGTTCCGGTCAGCCGTCAAGCTGTGAAGGTGGCTCATTTCTCCTCAAATGTGGCACAACACCCCTACCACCTGGAGCAGCCACTTCTCCCTCCAAGAGCACAAACGGAGTTCCCGGTACCCTTTCTGAATCAGAAGAAGAAAAAGCCAAAAAATTACTCTATTGTTCACTATGTAAAGTGGCTGTGAACTCCCTGTCACAGCTAGAGGCACACAACACAGGTTAGCAGCTATCTTTTGAATTTAAATATTTATAACAAAATACAACTTTTCCCATCAGAATACCATATCTTTTGTTGTTCAAACAGCTTTGTTCAATGTCATCTCTATTTTTTTCATTCAAAGGAGTGATTTTTAAGAAAAGTATGAGCATAATGACTTTGGAAATAGCAAGGCAAAAGCAGGGTGAAAATAAAACTTGTTCTATTCTTTATTTCCTCGTGATCATCTAATACTCTATAAAACTCATTTTGATGAATATACAAATATTTATGTGCAACATTCACTGCATCACATTTAGAAGGAAAAAAATGGAAAAAACCTAAATGTCCATCAGTGAGGAAATGTTGAATAAATTATAGTAACCCCATTATAATAGGATGTATTATTCAGCTATTAAAATGTAATGATAACTCCAGACTCTCTGTTAGCCCCAAACTAAAACCATTCCCAAAGCCAACTCTTCAGAAAAAGATTAGACTGGGCTATGACATAAAACAATACTTGTGAAGAGTATGCTTCTTAGCTCAAGTAGATACATGAGTCTGAATGGGCAGCTGCTGTCCAGAGATGAGATGAGAAGGCAGAAAGGGACAGGAGCTGGTTGAATGGACACAAGAAATCTGGGCTGGAGAGGAGGAGTGTGCTGTCACAGTACGGCAAGTGCAACTAGGGTCACATAGCAAGTAAGTGTATAAAGTTTTGTATGAGAAACTAACTTGAACTGTAAACCTTCATTTAAAGCACAATTTTAAAAAAAATGTAAACTTAAGAAAATATGTACATGATTTGATATGTGAAATTTCAGATTGATCCCAATTTTGAAAATATATTTTTACTATTCAAAAATAAAAGCCTGAAAGGAAATACACTAAAATGGTAACAGTGATTATCTCTGAATAGTGAAAATATGGGTAACCTTTATTTTCTTGTGCTTCTCTACATTTTCCATATTCCTTTCATTTTATATTTTTATATTTTCCCATTTTTACAATGAAAATGATTATATATATAATCAGCATTAGAGTGGTATTTTTATTTTTTAAGTGTTGAGAACTTCAGCCTGCAGATAAACTTCTCCAGGATAAGAAAAAAAAAAAAAAAAGAGCATCATTTAATTCTTAATAGCTATTTAATACATGTATCCTTCTGTCTTAGGCTCTAAACACAAGACAATGGTTGAAGCTCGTAATGGGGCTGGTCCAATTAAGTCCTATCCTAGACCTGGATCAAGATTAAAGATGCAGAATGGCAGTAAGGGATCAGGACTACAAAACAAGACATTTCATTGTGAAATCTGTGATGTTCATGTTAATTCAGAAATTCAACTCAAACAGGTAATATGCCTTGAATCAGTATTCACTGCTGTTTGGGATCTCCACTTTATTGTACATCTTCTTTGAGGAGTCCCTGGGTGGCACAAAAGGTTAAGCACTGAACTACTAACTGAAAAGTTGGCAGTTTGAACTCACCAAGAGGTACCTTGGAAGACAGGCCTGGTGGTCTGCTTATGAAAGGTCCAGCCTTGGAAACCCTATGGAGCAGCACTACTTCTGCACAACATGGGGTTGCCATGAGTCAGAATCAACTCAACAGCAACTAACAACAGCAACAACATAGGATACATACAGTATACAACATACAGTTGCTGTGTTGGAGAAAACATCAGTCACCAAGTGTTTAAATGGTTTAAGTCAGAAATCTGAGCACCTACTAAGTGCCAGGTCCTGGGCTAGGTTTTAGAGATAGAGGGATAGATATAACAGTCATCTAGAGCTCACATATCAAGCAGGTAAGATAAGTGAGTTTTCCAAGTACCCAAAATCTGGTTAGGGAGACAGACTCACCTGTAACTCTAGTAGTACCAGGCAAGATCCTATAAGTGTTACAGATGACAGGAAAGGGGGAGAGGCATTACAGTTGAGGGGGGAACAAGTTTTTATTTAGAGATCATGGTGATTTTACCCAAACCATCTTGGAACTATAGACCCAGAGCTGGGACTGGAGAGATCAGCTACCACTATCTAGGAAATATCTTTTACATGGAACAAAACTCACTTTTAGAGTCAACTAATGCATTGAACTTTTCTTTAGCACATTTCTAGCCGGAGACATAAGGATCGAGTTGCAGGGAAACCACTGAAGCCGAAATACAGCCCTTACAACAAACTCCAGCGGAGCCCAAGTATTTTAGCAGTGAGTTCACCTCCTTTGTTCATCTGTTTTGTGAACCTTGCAGGGTTGCAGGGACTGTGGGTAAGGAGGACCTAGAGACTAATTGATCAGGAACAGTTTTGAATTTAAATGGCTGTCATAGACTTTCAGAAGTTTTAGAATAAACTGTTTAGTCCCTGCTGTAGGACACCTTGAAGAAAGCCTTCCCAGACAAGAGGAACTGAAGCACTTCAAGAGTTAGTACCTTGCTCTTTACCAGGACCTTTTCAAAAGACTAACTTCTTTAGCATATAAAGAAAAGTAAAGGCTCAGGAACAAGGACAAGTGATGCCTGAGGAATCCTGGAATGTGTTGAACCTGGGAAGAGGGATCGGACTGGAACTGGTTTTGTAAAACAAAAATTTGTCCGTTTAATATCCTCTTCCTTGCTGGCTCTTAATTTTATGTGAGAAAATAGTGTTTGTATTGCTCTGTTTCTGTGTCTAGCAGGCATGATGGTAATCAGCCTGTCTTACCTGCTCTCAATATGTGCTGTTTTCAGTTGCTTTGCAAAAATACCTAGTGGCTCCAGCAGTAGGTGTCATATAAATATCCAGATGGAGGGATTTCACCATCTCCCTGGGACTCAGCCCAGTGTGAGGTTCAGGATGAGGATGAAGCTGGGACTGGCCAGCTGGAGCCCATGCTAAGACGACCTTCCAGCTTCTCCCAAAGCCTCCATCAGATGCTGCCAGCAGGTGTTACCTGCAGTAAGCAAATCCAGCTTGCAAAACTCCTCCTAATTGTGAAAGGGGAAATTTAAGGGTTGATTTTTTTCATTCACAAGAAGATTTCACCGTAGGATTCCTTTAAATAGGGAATGTCACTCATTCCTTTACAGTCATTCCCAAAGACAGAAATTTGACTTAGCTGCAACTCTTCAAGGACTGCTCCTTAAGTGGCAAATGAGAGAGATGTAATCTGACTATGCTTTCATGACTCTTCTTGGGTCCCTAATGCCCTGAACCCCAGTTACCTAACCTCAGTGCAGCTTGTCTAAGTGAAGTGAAGGGTCACACATATTCTCCCAACACATCTCTCTCAAGGTGCACTGTAGTTTAAGATTAAGTCTGAATTTTGAATTGAGCTCCATGCCTAAATAGGAAAACTTCTGGATATATTTTTTATTCCTGCTGAGCAACAGCTTAATAAAATAACATCAGTACCTTTTCAGAGAGGCTTTCCTATGCTCTAGTGCCCAGGAGCAAAGACCACCAGAAAAGAGTTGAAATGGAAATAAATCAAAGTAAAGCTATGCCAAGAACCACTGAACCTAGCTTTATGAAAATAATCATCTCTTGACTTCTGAGTGTAAAGATTTTTAAAATATAAGACTTCTTAATACTGATGTTTTACTAATGAAAATCTGTCTGTGGTGTTGTTATTCGAAACAATATCCCCGTCCCATTTCTGGTTTTCTCCCTCCATTAGGCAAAACTTGCGTTCCAGAAAGATATGATGAAGCCTTTGGCCCCGGCCTTCCTGTCCTCGCCCCTGGCAGCAGCAGCAGCGTCCTCTGCACTGTCGTTACCACCAAGGCCGTCTGCCTCGCTCTTCCAGGCTCCAGCCATACCTCCAGCTCTCCTGAGGCCGGGCCATGGGCCCATCAGGGCCACTCCTGCCTCCATTCTCTTCGCTCCGTACTAGTGTCTGCAAGCTCTGAGACAGTTGAGGCCAGTAGGAAAGTTGAGAAAGAAAGCCAAAATGATTAAGCATTTTGTGTTGCAGTGCCCCTACCCACAAAATGTAGCATCTCACCCCTAACCCCAGCTCCAAAGATAAGTAAATCACTAGATTCAAGAGTGCTTTATAGACCGACCGCTTCTATGATTTAGGGATCTGAGCAGCAAGGCTACGTGCCTCTATTCCCTCCTCTCCCCACCCCACCCCCAGCCCCCACCATCTGTCTGATTCAATTCGTGTACCTGAGATATTTGGTTTCTTAAGAATGTATTGCTCAGAAAAGAAAAAAAAATCACTCTCTAACATTTTTCCCATGGGTGTGATCTGGCTTAGAAACAATACGGAATGTTTTCCTGACAGACTTGAAAATTAGGGTCTTCCTCATACGTCTGTAAATAACTCTGAAATCCAACTGGGCATATACTAGTGTGGAACAAAAAATAGTTGAACACAAGTGCTCACTTGTGGATACCATCTTACCAACAGATCACAACGTTTTCTCTTTGGTGTACTATTGTTGACAGGGATTGCGTACTGTTTTAGACCCAAGTACTGTTGTATCTTGTGTAGTACTAGATCTGTATCTCTTGTCTGAATTAAACATTTTTAGTTGCTGTGTAAATGTTAGGAAGCAAAATAGCTTTGAACTTTCTCTTCAAGAGAACAAAAGATAAAGTAATGTATTTTCTTTATTTCACATTTTATTTGGAGATATTTAAAAGAAATAGAAAGCCATATAACATAGCTATAATTACTCCCTGTTTGCTATTTTTGGTTAACTTATTTTGTAGCTTCCTCACCAATTTGAGTTGCTAAGCAAACGTATACAAACAGAAAAAGAGCTTCCTAAATTGCACATTTTTGCACCTCTTGTACATTCTGCAAGAAGACAATGAATCCATGTATTTCTACAGAATTATCTTCATTTTTAACTTGTTCTCATTTGTAATGATGCTACATAATTTTGTGGCTCCCTGATGCAATAATGTACAGAAGATAAAAAAAAAATTTATAATTGAACAACTTGTCCTTCTGTTCACTAAATATGTTGCAAGTCCTGTCCCCATGCCCCCCTTTCTAAGCTGATATCAACAAGACTGGAATGTTTGTGATATCAGGGGCAAGAGGTATCATAAAACAACAAAATAGAGTGAACTCTTTTAGAGCATCTATATCTGCAACCTATAAATGGTAAAATGTCTGTGTATTTTTTTAAATGTATCTTTTCAATAAAAGTACAAAAAATAAAAATCTGTATTCCCAAAGTTATTTTCTCCGGAGACACCTCCAATTTGAAATCATCTGATGAAAGGTTTTCAGTGGGTGCAAAGATTGCTTCTTGCCTGTTTAGCATTTTCAGCTCTTATTTGCAGCAGATTCATTTCTCCTGTTTATTCATCGCAGTTCACAGCATCTGCATGAGGTGGGACTTGACTGCTGTTTTCCTCTGAATCTTTAAGAAGTTGTGAGTTTTGCCCAAAATCATGGTAGTATCCTGCTAAAAATTTGTGGCTCTGATCTTTTTAAACTTGCTATAAAAGTGCCTAGCTCATCTTTTAATGGTGTCCATGACATTTATGATCTCTTTTTGGAGAATCTTACTACATTCCTCCTCCTTTGCCTTCTCTAATCAGCCCATCGTTTTTGTTTCTTCCATTTCATTCTGCTACGCTTTAAGCCTGAAGTTCAACACATCACCATATCTATTGCTTAACAAACTACTCCAAAACTCAGTGGCTTAAAATGACAACCATTTTATTATATAACAATTTCATGGGTCAGGAATTCCAGCAGGGCTTGACTAGGCTGTTCTTCTGTTCCACATGGCATCAACAGAGTTCCTTGAATGGTATTCAGCTGGTGGATAGGTTGGTCTGGAGGGCCCAAGATGGCTTCCCTCTCGTCTGCCTGGATGGAGATGACTGGAAGGCTGGGCTCTGCTGGGACTTCCACCAGAGGGCCTACACGTGGTCTTTCCAGCATGGTGATCTCAGGTAGTTACACAGCAGCTCAGAGCTCCCAGACAGTGTGTTTCAAGAGGCCTGTGTGAAAATCAAAAAGTTTCTTATGAAATTGTCTTCAAAGTCATAGCACATCACTTACGTTACATTCTATGGGTCAAGCATGTCACTGAAGCCAACTTAGATTCAAGGGAAAGGAAATTAAACTCCACCTCTCAGTGTGAGGAATAGCAACGAATTTGCCGCCATCTTTAATCTCACAGGACCTTGGTGGCACAGTAGTTAAAGAGCTCGGCTGCTAACCAAAAGGTCGGGAGTTCGAACCCGCCAGTCACTCCACAGGAGAAAGATGTAGCAGTGTGCTTCCAGAAAGATTTACTCAATGAGATGGTTCTGCTCTGTCCTATAGGGTCACAATGAGTTGGAATCGACTCCACAGCAGGTGGTTTAGCATTTTTGGTTTACTGTATCACACTGTTACAGAGTTTTGAGGGGAGAAGTAACACAACCATGACAGATTCACTTTCTCCCCACCCTAAGCCCAAAGCATGTCAGTTTTTAGAAATCAGATGACTTAGGGTAGGTGTAGGACTCACTCACATTCTCATGTCTAAAAATTTAAGGCCAATAGGTGGCAGTGCAGCAATAGACCCTCTATCAAAGAGTTTGAAACCCTGGTTGCACAGTGGTTAAGAGCTACAGCTGCTAGTCAAGAGGTCAGCAGTTCGACTCCACCAGCCGCTCCTTGCAAACCCCATGGGGCAGTTCTACTCTGTCCTGTAGAGTCGATATGACTCAGAATTGACTCAACAGCAATGGGTTTTTGAATATCAAAGAGTTTATGCAACTGTTTGGACATTGTTGCCTTTAATATTCTGGTCTTATAGTCAGGATAGTTTTAGAGCCTGTTAGGATTACAGTTTGACATTCAGAATTTTGATTTTTTTTTTAAGATCCGGCTCATTTGAACTTTAACCAAAACCAGTTTCCTAAAACCTGACTGCACATTCGGATATGGCTTATGGGCATTGTTGTCTGAAGGAATCATGTTTCAGTTTAACGCTTTGGAGAAGTTTTTATTTTTAAGGACATCAGTGGTAGTTATTTTGATTTACCTTGCATTATCCTAACCTCATTAAAGCTTAGTACAGTCCTCAAAATTTTTTTTTAATGTCAATATTAAAATAGACCCAAGAATTTGCTGATTAGATTTATGGAGTTAAGATTTTAAAAATCACCTCAGGGAGGAAACACAAACGAATAGCAGTTAATTAAAATGCATGCCTCCAAAAGATGCCATGAATAATTTCTAACTATGTTTTTTGGTTTTTTTTGTTTTTGTTTTTTTTTTTAATTGTACTTCAGGTGAAGGGTTACAGAACAAATAGTTTCTCATGAAACAGTAATACACATATTGTTTTATGACATTGGTTAACAACCCCACAACATGTCAACCCTCTCCCTTCTCAACTTTTTTTTTTTTTTTTTTGAAAATATACATAGCCAAAGATACACCATTTCAAAAATTTCTACAGGCAAAGTTCAGTGACATCAACTACGCTCTTCCAATTGTGCGGCTGTTCTCACTTTACATGAAGGCTTACAGAACAAAATAGTTTCTCATTTAACAGTTAGTACACATGTTGCCCTATGACAATGGTTAACAACCTCACGACACATCAACACTATCCTTACTCAACCTTGGGTTCCCTGTCACCAGCTTTCCTGTCCCCTTCTACCTTCTGGATCTTGTCCCTGGACTGCTGTGCCTCATTAGTCCCATTTGGTTTTATGGGGCTGTCCACTCACCGACTGAACGGTGAACCTCAGAGATGACTTCACCACTGAGGCAAAAGGGTGTCTGGGGGCCATACTCTTGAGGTTTCTCCAGTCTCCTTTAGGCCAGTAAATCTGCTCTTTTTTTGTGAGTTAGAATTTTGTTCTACATCCTTCTCCAGCTGTGTCCAGAACCCTCTGTTGTGATCCTGGTCAGAGCAGTCGGTGGTAGCCGGGCACCATCTAGCTGTACTGGACTCAGTCTGGTGGAAGCCTTGGTAGCTGTGGTCCATTACTCCTTCAGACTAATGTTTTCCTTGTATCCTGTCCTCTTCATTCTTCCTTGCTCCCGAAGGGATGAAACCAGTGGAGTATCTTAGATGGCTGCTCACAGGCTTTTAAGACCCCCAGACACTACTCACCAAGGTAGAATGTAGAACATTGTCTTTATAAACCGTGTTATGCCAATTTAGCTAGATGTTCCCCGAGACCATGGTCCCAACAGCCCTCCGCCCAGCAATTCAGTCCCTCAGGGAGTTTGGATGTGTCTATGGAGCTTCCATGACCTTTCCTTGTACAAGTTGTGCTGGTTACCCCTGTATTCTGTATTGTCTCACCCTTCACCCAAGATACCACTTATCTATTGCCTGTTTAGTATTTCCCCCCCACCCCTCCCATCCCTGGTAACCAACAAAGATTGTTACATTTTGTGTGTGAACTTTTTCATGGGTTTTTACAATAGAGGTTTCATGCAATATTTGTCCTTTTGTGATTGACTTCTTTCACTCAGCATAATGTCCTCCAGTTTCATCCATGTTATGAGATGTTTCATAGATTCATCATTGTTCTTTCTCGTTGCGTAGTACTCCATTGTGTGTATGTACCATAGATTGTTTATCCATTCATCTGTTGATGGGCATGTAGGTTGTTTCTATCGTTTTGCTATTGTGAACAATGCTGCCATGAACATAGGTGTGCATATGTCTATTTGAGTGACAACTTTTATTTCTCTAGGATATATTCCTAGGAGTGGGATTGCTGGATCGAATGGTATGTCTATTTCTAGCTTTCTGAGGAAGCACCATATCATTTTCCAAAATGGTTGTATCATTTTGCATTCCCACCAGCAGTGCATAAGCGTTCCGATCTCCCCGCAGCCCCTCCAACATTTGTTATTTCCAGTGTTTTTGATTCGTGCCAGTAATGCCGGGGTGAGATGGTATCTCATTGTGGTTTTAATTTGCATTCCTCTAATGGCTAGTGATCGCGAGCATTTCCTCATGTGTCTGTTGGCCATTTGAATGTCTTCTTTGGTGAAGTGTCTGTTCATTTCCTTTGCCCATTTTTTGATAGGATTGTTTGTCTTTTTGTTATAGAGGTGTTGGATTTTCTTGTAGATTATGGAGATTAGACCTTTGTCTGACTTGTACTGTCCAAAAATTTTTTCCCAGTCTGTAGGTTCTCTTTTGACTCTTTTGGTGAAGTCTTTTGAAGAGCATAGGTGTTTGATTTTTAGAAGATCTCAGTTATCTAGCTTATCTTTTGGGGTTTGTGCATTGATGGTTATGGTTTGTATCCTGTTAATGCCGTATATTAAGGCCTGTAGTGTTGGTCCTATCTTTTCTTCTATGAAGTTTATAGTTTTAGGCTTTATATTCAGGTCTTTGATCCATTTTGAAGTAGTTTCTGTATACGACGTGAGGTATGGGTCCTGTTTCATTTTTTTGCTGATGGATATCCAGTTTTGCCAGCACCATTTGTTAAAAAGACTGTCTTTTCCCCATTTGATGGACTTTGGGCCCTTGTGGAAGATCAGGTGACCGTAGGTGGATGGATTTATATCTGGGTTCTCAATTCTGTTGCATTGGTTAATGTATCTGTCGTTGTACCAGTACCAGACTGTTTTGACTACTGTGGCTGTATAGTAGGTTCTCAAGTCAGGTAGTGTGAGTCCTCCAACTGTATTCTTCTTCTTCAGTAGTGCTTTACTTATTCGGGGCTTCTTCCCTTTCCATATAACATTAATGATTAGTTTTTCCATCTCTTTAAAGAATGTTGTTGGTATTTGGATCGGGATTGCATTGTATCTGTAAATTGCATTGGGTAGAATTGTCATTTTCACAATGTTGAGTCTGCCTATCCATGAGCATGGTATGTTTTTCCATTTATGTAGATCCCTTTGGGTTTCTTGCAGTAGTGTTTTGTAGTTTTCTTTGTATAGGTCTTTTACATCCCTGGTTAGATTTATTCCTAAGTATTTTATCTTTTTAGGGGCTATTATAAATGGTATTGTTTTCCTGATTTCCTTTTCATCGTTCTCCTTATTGGTATATAGGAATCCAACTGATTTTTGTATGTTTATTTTGTATCCTGCTACTCTGCTGAATCTTTCTATTAGTTCCAGTAGTTTTCTCGTGGAGTCTTTAGGGTTTTCGATGTATAGTATCATATCATCTGTAAACAGGGACGGTTTAACTTCTTCATTACCAGTTTGGATGCCCTTTATTTCTTTTTCTTGCCTTATTGCTCTAGCTAGAACTTCCATCACAATGTTAAATAGGAATGGTGATAAAGGGCATCCTTGTCTTGTTCCTGTTTTCAAGGGGAATGCTTTCAGCCTCTCTCCATTAAGAATGATGTTGGCCATTAGTTTTGCATAGATTCCCTTTATTATGTTGAGGAATTTCCCTCCTATACCTATTTTATTGAGAGTTTTTATCAGGAATGGGTGTTGGACTTTGTCAAATGCTTTTTCTGCGTCAATTGAGATGATCATGTGATTCTTTTCTTTCCTTTTATTTATGTGGTGGATTATGTTGATTGATTTTCTAATGTTGAACCATCCTTGCATACCTGGTATGAATCCTACTTGGTCGTGGTGTATTATTTTTTTGATATGATGCTGAATTCTATTGGCTAGAATTTTGTTCAAAATTTTTGCATCTATATTCATGAGAGATATTGGTCTGTAATTGTCTTTTTTTGGGATGTCTTTGCCTGGTTTTGGTATCAGCGTTATGCTGGCTTCATAGAATGAATTTGGAAGTGTTGCTTCCTTTTTTATGCTCTGAAATAGCTTGAGTAGTACGGGTACAAGCTGTTCTGTAAATGTTTGGTAGAATTCTCCAGTGAAGCTCTGGGTTAGGGCTTTATTTAGTTGAGAGTTTTTTTATTACATTTTCAATCTCTTCTCTTGTTATGGGTCTGTTCAGATTTTCAACATCACTTTGTTGTAGTTTGGGTAGGTAGTGTGCTTTTAGAAATTTATCCATTTCCGCTAGGTTTTCAAATTTGTTGGAGTATAGTTTTTCATAATATTCTGTTATAATCCTTTTTATTTCAGTTGGGTCTGTTGTAATGTCCCCAATTTCATTTCTTATTTGGGTTATTTGCGTCCTCTCCTGTTTCTCTTTTGTCAGTCTGGCCAGTGGTTTGTCGATTTTGTTGATTCCTTCAAAGAAACAACTTTTGGTTTTGTTGATTCTTTCTATTGTTTTTCTGTTCTCTATTTCATTTATCTCTGCTCTGATCTTTACTATTTCCTTTCTTCCGGTGGCTGTGGGCTTTTTTTGCTGTTCTCTTTCTATTTGTTTGAGTTCTGTAGTTAATGTTTTGCGTTTGTCCCTTTCTTCTTTTTTGATGTGTGCATCTATTGCTATAAATTGTCCTCTGAGGACTGCCTTTGCTGTGTCCCAAAGGTTTTGGTATGATGTGTTTTCATTCTCATTTGATTCTAGGAATGTTTTGATTCCATCTCTAATTTCTTCTATTATCCACTGATGTGTAAGCAGGGTATTATTCAGTTTCCATGTAATTGATTTTTTTTCCCTTGCTCTTTCTGTTGTTAATTTCTACCTTGCTGGCACTGTGGTCAGAGAAGATACTTTGAATTATCTCAACGTTTTGGATCTTGTTGATGATTGCTCTGTGGCCCAAGATGTGGTCTATTCTGGAGAACATCCCATGTGCATTGGAAAAGAATGTGTACTTTGCAGAGGTTGGATGGAGTGTTCTATATATGCCTATGAGGTCAAGTTGGCTGACTGTGCCCTTTAGGTCTTCTGTAGCTTTGCTGAGTTTCTTCTTAGTTGTTCTGTCCTTTACTGAGAGTGGTGTGTTGAAATCTCCTACTATTATCATGGAGCTGTCAATTTCTCTTTTCAGGATGTTAGAGTTTGTTTTATGTATTTTGGAGCCCTGTCGTTGGGTGCGTAGATGTTTATTATGGTTGTGTCTTCATGATGTATCGTCCCTGTCTCAGTCATCTACAGCTGCTCCAAAAGAAATACCACAAGTGGATGGCTTTACAAAGAGAAATTTATTCTCTCACAGTCCAGTAGGCTACAAGTCCAAATTCAGGGCATCAGCTCCAGGGGAACGTCTCCATTGGCTCTGGTGGAAGGTCTGTGTCATCAATCTTCCTTTGGTCTGGGAGCTTCTCTGCGCAGGAACCTCAGGTCTGCTCCCAGCACTGCTTTCTTGGTGGTATGAGGTTCCCATGTGTCTCTGCTCGCTTCTCTCTTTTATATCTCAAAAGAGACTGCATTAAGACACTGATCTTGTCAACCTCATCAGTATAACCTCATCACAGTGATAGAATTTACAATACATGAGGAGATCACATATAATCTCATCATAGTGCTAGAGTTTACAACACATAAGAACATCACATCAGATAACACAATCATACAATACTAGGAATCATGACCTAGCCAAGTTGCTACACACATTTTTTGGGGGGACACAATTCAATCCATGACAGTCCCCTTAATCATTATATAGTGTCTTTCTTTGTCTTTTATGTTGGATTTTGTATTAAAGTATATTTTATCTGAGATTAGTATTGCTACTTCTGCTCTTTTTTGGTAGTTGTTAGCTTGATATAATTTTTTCCAATCTTTGACTTTTAATAAATTCACATCTTTGTTTCTAAGGTGTGTCTCTTGTAGGCAGCATATTGATGGATCCTGTTTTCTTATCCACTCTGTCACTCTCCGTCTCTTTATGGGTGCATTGAGTCCATTTACATTCAGTGTAATTATTGATAGATGTGAGTTTGTTGCTGTCATTTTGTAGTGCTTTTTTTTTTTTGTGGTGCTGATGTTTTCTTTGTTCTCCTTACTCTCCTGTGCTGAGTTTTATTTGTAGATTTTTGTTTCATTTCTTTTGTTTTTTTACGTTTTGTTTTTGCTGAGACTTTAAGTTTTTCCTCTTTATTTTTATTAGTATGTTTGTTAACTTTCTTGGTGATTACCATGAATTTTACCCTTATCTTTCTAAGTTTGAAGCAGTCTATTATTACTTGGTATCGCCTTGCCTTCCTCTCCATTAGAAAGTTCTATACCTGTGCCGTTTATTACCTCTTTTATTGTTTTGGTGTTGTTGTCATTTACTGATTAACTGCTCTGATTCCCTGTTGTATTTCTCTTGGTTTTGGATAGTCCTTGAAAGTTCATTTCCTAGATTGGTATCTGGCTGGTACGATCTTGTGTCCTAGATTCTGCCTGTGAGCTGAAGTTGTTTGTTCTCAGATCGAAGAACTCCCTTTAATAATTCTTGTAAGTTTGGTTTGGTTTTTACATATTACCTTAATTTCTGTTTATCTGGAAATGACCTAATTTCACTATCGAATTTGAACAAGAGTTTTGCAGGATATATTATTCTCGGCTGGCAATTTTTTTCTTTCAAGATTTTATATATGTCATCCCATTGCCTTCTTGCCTGCATGGTTTCTGCTGAATAATCTGAGCTTAGTCTTATTGTTTCTCCTCTGTATGTGACTTCTTGTTTTTCACGAGCTGCTCTCAGGATTCTTTGTTTGTCTTTGGTTTTGGCGAGTGTGATTATGATATGCCTTGGTGTTTTTCTTTTGGGATCTATCCTATATGGGGTTCGTTGAGCTTCTTGGATGGCCAGCTTTTCATCTTTCATGATATTGGGGAAGTTTTCTGTCGGAAGTTCTTCAATGATCCTCTCTGTGTTTTCTCCCCCTGTTCTGGAACTCCAATCACTCACGAATTTTTGCTTTTGATTGTATCCCACATAACTTTCAGAGTCTCGTCATTTTTCTTTGTTCCTTTTTCTGAGTTTTCCTCAAACAGGGTTGTATCAAAGTGTTTGTCTTCAATTCCACTTATCCTGTCTTCCACCATTTCAAATCTGTTTCTCAGCCCTTCTATGACACCGCCCATTTCTGAAATTTTGTTGTTTATCTTTTGGATTTGTATTTGTTGTTTTTGTATAATTTCTAGTTGTGAATTTATTTTGGCATTTTGTTCCTGCATTATTTTTCTGAATTCTTCCAATTTTTGGTCTGTATTTTCCATGAATTTGTCTATTTTTTCCTCATTTTTGTCTGCTTTTTGCTTCAGCTCTTGGAGAATTCTGAGTATTAGACATCTGAATTCCCTATCAGGTAGTTCTAGTGCCTTTTCTTCTACTGGAAAGTCATCTGGTGTTTTATTTTGGGTGCCTACTTGAACCATCCTGTCCTGTTTTTGTAAATGTTTTGATATTGTCTGATGTTTTCAGGGCATTCAGTAGTTATTTTTCTCATTTATTGATGGTAGATTTGTTTGTTTCATCCCCCTTTTTTTTAATTTGGCTATATCTGAGCAGGCGGGCTGTGTGTTCTTTGTTGTTTGCTCGTCTGTGGGCACAATACTTTTCACGTCCTTCTCCAATTGGCAGGGTCAGTCACTCAGATATGGTATGGTAGGGCAGGTCTAGCTGAAGAGGAGTTACTGGGATGGGTTGTTTGTGGCACTTACTACAGCCACCAGGGTGGGTTGGTAATCAGTGCAGGGCAGCTTCCAGTAGGCCGTGCCTGTGCTGCTCAGTGGTGTGATGTTAAGTGCATGGTGCAGGTAGGCAGGATGTAGCAGGGAGATTGTTATGTGTGGAGCTAAGATGGATATGGGAGAGAGGAGAGAGGAACAGGAGCCAAAAACATACAAACAAACAAAAAAGAATGCTAGGGTAGCTTGCCGTTGGAGTGGAGAGATGAGAGACTATGAAATGGAGAAAAACAAAAATGGGAAGAGGAAGAAAAAAAGAAAAGAATGAATAAATAAAAACCGGAAAGGGAAAAGAACAGCAAAGTTCCCAGGATCCCACTGGTGCAGCTATGAGGTCTGGGAAGTTGTTCTCAGGTGTTGCAGTACAGCCTGGCTAGAAGCCGTAGAGGTATACAACGTCAGGTATTCAGAGAACAGAAAGAAAAGGACAATATAGAGAGACGAGAAACTGAGTAATGAAGAAAGACAAAAAGGGAAAAAGAGAAAAGAAAACGAAACAAATTTTAAAAAAAGAACAAGAAAAGCCTCCAAAAAAACAGAAAAAAAAAAAACCAATGAAAAAAGAAATGCCTTCAGGGATCCCTCTGCACGTGTGTGCAAGCTGAGGGGGTAGGTTCCAAGCCACGCAGCACCGCCTGGCCAGAACGGGCTCCCAACTCAAGAATAGGAAAAGAAAACAAACAAACAATTCAAAACAAACAAACAAACAAAAGCCCTGGGATCCCACCAGTGCGGCAACCCAGACCGGGAAGCAGTTCCACACTAGAACAGAGGTCCACAGCCCCTCAGAAAGAAGCAAAGATGGTGCACGGAGCCAGGTATTTGAGCAAAAGGAGGGGGAGGTGGTGAGAGGTAAGGAAGAAATCAAAAGAAGCAGAAAAAATGCAACACCAGCAGCCAACAAATGGCACTCAGAGAGCCGGCCTGTTTGGGTGGGTGGAATCCAGGCAGCTGGTGCTTCCCGGACAAGAGATTGTGGCCGGGGGAAGCAGAGGAGGTCGAGTGGGGGTGAAGAAGGGTGGGGGGGTGGGAAAGCATATATCACAAATTACCAGTTGTTTTGTCTCCTGCTGGAAGCTCCGTGAAGCTGCTTTCTTGTACCCCATTTGCTGGTCTCCGATAGGAGTCCAAGATGGTGGATCCACACTGCGTTAGCTGATAAGGGACCTCTGTGTGAATCTCTCCTCACTCTCCGTTCTCTGTCAGTTTTCTCACTCCATTTGGTGCTTGGCTGAGTTCTTTATCTCTTCATTTGATGTTTTAGAGTTTCAGGATTGTTGTTTTCTCTGTTCGGCTTAGTTTTTCGGATCTTTGCTGTGGAGGAAAGGGGTGGCGCCTAGAACACCATTTTGCTGGAAGTCTCTAACTATGTGTTATAAAACACAATGACCCAGATATCTTATCATCCACCCTGAATATGAGGTATGGAATGGGTTAACCCTGATGGAATACACATATTTGAGCTGGTAGCCCTTCCTATCCCATTTCTAGTGGGAAAAGACTACCACTCTGCCCTTCTACTTACTGTGAAAGTTAAATTAAAAATTGCTGCTTGCTCTGACGTGCTTCACCTCTGGTCTCTGTAGGATCTGAAAACTGGTCTCAGGGAGGGTTATTAGATAAAATACAAAACACACAGTTCAATGTGCATTTCAGATAAACAAATTTTTTTTAGTGTAATATCTTAATTTTTAGCGTACTATTACACATGACATAAGTATATCCCATAAATAAATATGTAATAGTTGGGATATACTTACACTAAAAAAAATTATTCCTTCTTTATCTTAAATTCTAATTTTTTTATTTGCTAAATCTGGCAACCATCATCTCAGGAGCATTCCTCTTCATCTTAAGCACCATGATACTACAGGAAAGTGGCAACCTCTTGGGTATTAAAAAGTAAATAATGAGTTTTTTAAAGACACACTGTGAAAAACACAAATAGGCAGAGGAAAGAACTTATATTAAGTAAAAATCAGTGGTATATTGACATTGGAGAGGAGAAAACATAGTCACAGATGACTCTTAAAGCTGCACTGATATCTGATTAACCAAATTAAACAATTATAAAAGAAAAAAACAAAATTTGCATTTGTATTCCATACCACACACACCACCCTTGATTTGCTCCTTCTCTGGCCTAAAAGAATTCTGATTTTCAGGAGCAAAAATGGATATTTTTATTACCTATCCTATAGCTAATGTAGTTAAGAAAGAGACCAAGGGGAATTCCTATTTGGAAAAAAAAAAGAGAGAGCTAGAGCTGACCACGTGGAAAGACACCCAAAGGGATTCTAAAAAGACTCACTGAGGAGATTGAGTTTGGGGATCTAGGTGGGAAATGAGCACCCACTGCCTGGGGTGCCATCATCAGGGAAAGGGATCAAGGAGGGGGCGGAGAGTTGGCTGGGAGTTTTTTTATAGATGAGGATTAAGCCATCATCAAGACACACATCTTAAATAAGCACTAGCACCTTCAGGTAACAGGGGAAAGGATTTCATTTCTCCTATGCAGGTCAGCTGTGTGGTTTCTGGTCTCTGTTTACCGGATTTGTTCCATTAGATCCTTGTTTTGTTAATATAAACTAAAAAAAAAAAAAAAAAGCCTGTTGCTGTCGAGCTGATTCTGACCCAGCAACCCCATGGCCCTCAATTGAGAGGTGACATGTCCTCTTAGGGAGAATATCATTTTCTGGTATCTTATGAACTGGTGTGGGGAGGAGATGTGTAATGCTAACACTTCTTTTACAATCACTCCAAGAACAAATACCCCAGAGGATGCTCATCTTTACCTCCTTCCTTTCTCTAAGTAATTAGCTCGTGGGGGAATTCATCAGGGACGTGATAGGGCAGGTTCTCAGCAGCTGTGGAGTGTAACTGTAGGGAATTGCCCTGGTTTCTTTAACTAAAATTTCTAAAGCCAGAGTGACAATATAATGTATTCTTCTACTTTTAGCTAAGTGTTCAAAACACATCAAATCGCTGGTTATCAGATAGAATTCCTTCTGTGGGTGCAATGAGAAAATCTTCACGTCATATTACACATTTTAGGAATTGACCATGTTTGCCATTAAGTATTTGCTTTTCATTTATATTATAGTGAAAAAGTAAAATTAGGATAGAGGAGAATTAAAGAAGAATAATAGATAATTTGAACTCAACCTGAATTCAAGTCCTGGCCATGTCACACATATATTAATTCTGTGATTTTATGCCAGAAAGTGATTTGATGTCATTGTCCCAGAGTCTCCAGTTTTCACATATATAAAGCAGACATAATGGTATCCAACTCAAGGGTGGTTCTGAGGAGCCAATAAAACATGGAAATGTTTTACAAGTTATAGCATATGGAAAATCAATAGTTTTTCTCATTTTAAATTTGTAATTTTTAAGAGACTCTCAAATTAGGCAATTTTCAGACTTCAATGGCAACCTACACTAAGATAAAAAATATATCTATAATGGAGAAGAAATAGCAAATTCATTAAGTTTATATTCCTGTTCTCAAAGGTATAATTCAAGTAGAATACTGAGATAATAGAGCCAAAGTAAATAAAAAGCATTTACATATCACAAGTATGTTTGAACTTTATAAGTCTTATATTCCATATAAGAAAAACAGAATTTCAAGTCATTAAAAATAAAAATTTCTATATATTGTAAAATATCAAAACTTCTGTTATAAAAAATCAAAAACTTCGATGTAAAAATTTTTTTAAGAAAACAATAGTGTTGAAACATACAAGACAAACTAAGAAAAATATTTTCAATTCCTATGACATATAAAGCTTCATATTCTTATTATACAGAGAACTCATGTAAAACGGGGATGGGCAAAACTCTTTCAAGAATGAAACAATCCAATAGAAAAACAGGCATTTCATAAAAGGCAAAACATATAAAAATGCCTAATAAGTGTGAAAAGATACTCTTCTCACTAAAAATCCAAAATAATACAAATAAACATATTTTTGTCTAGCATACTGACAAAAAATTTATAAATTTTCTAAACCATATATTAGTGAGGGTGGGGAAATGGACACATACATGCAGTGTTAATAGTAACGTAAATTGCTTCAACTTTTCTGGAAGGATTGTTGGTCACGTGTATCCTCATATCAGTTATTCATAGCCTTTGGTCCAGGAATTCCAGGGCTTTATCCTAAGATATTAACTACATAAGGGTAAAAAGAGTTATACACAAGTGTGTTTCATAATACTGAAAAAATATTCATCCATAGGGAATGAGTAAATAAGTTAAGAAACCTAATCTTCAGTGGGAAACAGCGCAACCATTAGAATGGATGATATAATTCTCCAATTACTGCCATGAAAACATGTCCATGACATGTGTCTGAGTGGAGGAAATAAAAGGTCACAGAACATATTGAATATGATCTCATTCCTGTTAAATTTTAAAACTATATCAGTATGCATAAATATAAGCATAGAGAGATGGCTGATAAAGGCAGTTACCCCTGGATAGTAGATTTTCACACAGTTTTATATTTTATTTATAGTTTTTGGTATGGTTTAAGTTTTATACGGTGAAAACGTGTCAATGTTTTAAAATCATGGAAATATAATCAGTTGTCCCATTATAATCAAAACAGATGACCTCCACTCGATGATGACAGACCATTTCAAACAACTCCAAGTAGTTATAATTGGAAAGTAAATGTATACTAAATGTCAAATAAATATAGTCAATTACAAAAACAAAGAGAGTTTTAATTCTATTCCAGATTTTATTTCTGTCTTAAGAAAATCTATTTTCCTGATGTGATGAGAAACTGTACAATAGTTACTTTGAAAAAAGGAAAAATCCGTTTGCTTAAATAATGTAAACAGCCCCTTGACTCTTACTGCCTCTTACACGGGTTCTTCTCAACACTCTCCTGTGCTGGGAGCTCTTTTATCATCCAATCAATGAGGTATCCCTTATGACTAAACACCAATTCTTTGGGAATTGCACAACTAGTACATCGATTCATATAGACGGGTTTTTTTTTTAACTGAGAAATTATACCTATTTATTCTGGGAATTAAGGAGCCCTGGTGGTGCAGTGGTTAAGAGCTCGGCCTTGGAAACCCAATGGGGCAGTTCTACTCTGTCCTACAGGGTCGCTATGAGTCGCAATCGGCTGGGTGGCACACAACAACAAAAGCAACAAGGGAAAATACATCTGCCTTTCACTGTTCATTGGAAGTGCATTTTTACTACAAATACATAGTTTGGTAAATAGGCCACCTACTGGAAAAAAGCAGCCTTCCTTTTTTCCTATATGCGATGACCACCATATAGGCATATTTGATGTTTTATTCTCTGTGGTTTAAGTAGTGGGTAAGAATCACAGGTGAAAAGAGCACAGACTATGTAAGTACAAAGAGCTGATAGAATTTCCTTAACGAGCTACTGACAGCATTTACCATACAAGGCCCAGAAGGTTCAAATGATAAAAAGAATGATGCAAAACACAAACTCTCTTGTCAAGGAGTTGGAATCCCATCCAAACAACCTCCCTAAGAGAATTCACTATTTGGATGGCAATAATTGTTTCACTTTCCACTAAATATAAACACAAGGTACGTATGGGACTGAACGCTGAAATCAAAGCTTGCATGATAAATAGGAAAAAACCCTCTAGTGAAGAAACACTTTGCATTTTGATTCCTGGCTCTCCAAGATAAAGATCTGTAGAATCCTTGCAGCTCCTCATAATGGTAATCGAGGCTCTCCTGAGATGCAGTATCATTGCAGACAGCTGGTACTCGAGTTCATGCCTTTATTAAAACGAAAGACTAGCTTTAACTCTCAGAATTTGCAACATGGCTGAGCCCATTCTAAATCAATACACTGAGCAGTTAAATACTGAAATCAGTTTGGAAGTAGAACACCAAGCAAGAGTGAAAAGGTTCCACTGGTCTCAAGCAGGGCCTTTCTAATAAGCGTGGATGCTCTGCTTTGTCTATACACAAAACACTTGAACTAGTCTTCACTTGGGTGCAAAGTACAACCTGGATTCACAAAGAGTAGTGTGTACAAGAATCACCTGAAATGTTCGCTAAAATGGAGATTCTGGTCCACCCCACCCCCGCACCCCCCCCCCCCGCCGAGATTCTTATCTAGAAGAGTAAGAGTTGGGCCCAGAAATCTGCATCTTAAAATGCAGAGGAAATAGATTATCTCTAATTTAACTAAGACTAGAAATAAGGGATGTAAAGCAAAGATGTCACATTGATGACTAAGGTGCGCCTGACCCAAGCCACAATATTTTGCGTATGCATGCAAAAGTTGGACAATGAATAAGAAGTATTGATGACTTTGAATTGTAGTGTTGGCAAAGAATATTAAATATACCATGGACTGCCAGAGGAATGAACAAGGCTGTCTCTGAACAAGTATGGCCAGAATGCTCCTTGGAAGCAAGGATGGTAAGACGTGATCTTAAGTACTTTGGACATGTTATCAGGAGGGACCAGTCCCTGGAGGACATCACGCTTGGTAAGGTAGAGGGTCAGCAAAAAAGAAGAAGACCCTCGAAAAGATGGATTGACACAGTGGCTGCAACAATGGGCTCAAACATAGCAAGGATTGTGAGGATAGTGCTGGACTGGGCAGTGTTTCATTCCATTGCACATAGAGTTGCTATGAGTCAGAATAGACTCAACGGCGCCTAACAAAAATAACCGGAAAAGTGTGGCTTTATTAAGATAGGAAAATACTCCAGACTGCATCTCAAGGAACCTCTCTATTCCATGATTCCAGTTTGAAAATTATTGTTGTTAGTTGCTGTCAAGCCAATTCTGACTCATTTAGACTAGTAGCAATTCTAGGAACTGCTAGGAAAAAACAATTCTAGAAATTCTAGGAAAAAACTCTGAAACCACATACGTGCAGGGTAGATCTGCTCCATAGGGTTTTCAAGGCTCTGACCTTTCAGAAGCAGATTGGCAGGCCTGTCTTTCAAGGCATCTGTGGGTGGGTTCGAACCAACTTGGCTAGTAGTCGAGTGTTAACCATTTGTACTCCCCAGGGACTCCAATTTAATAATAAATCTACTATAATACAAAACTTTGCTTGCAATAATGATTTATAATTCAGAGAATGAGATGTACAACATAAGCTAATTTTTCATATACATGAAGCTTTGTCCCTTCAGACCACATTTGCTTTTGTTTTATTGAAACTTTTGGATGGAACCTGTGTTCGTTTCCTAGGGCTGCAGTAACAAAGTACCACAAACTGGATGGCTTATAACAACAGAAATTCATTATCTCACAATCCTGGAGGCTAGGAGTCCAAATTCAGGATGTCAGCAAGACCGTGTTCTCTCCAAAGGCTCTAGGAGAAGATCCTGGCTTCTGGTAGCCCCAGGCATTCCTTGGCTTGTAGCTGCAGCATAACTCCATCATCACATGGCCGTTTTCCCTTTGTCTCTCATTGTCTATTCTCTTTTATAGGACACCACTCAGATTGGATTAGGAACCACCCTACTCCTAATCAAGTATGACTTCATGTTAATTTAACTGATAACATCTTCAAAGATCCTATTTCCAGACAAGATACTAGGTGTTAGGACTTCAACATAAATTTTGGAGGGACACAATTCAATCCATAACAAAACCCTTTCTAAAAATTATTACCTATGGTATATTGGGTCTACCTTCTTAAACATGGTATATTGGGTATAATCTTTCCTTGATGATTCAAGTTCATCATTAAAGCCATCATTTGTCATACATATAATGTAGAAAATATTAAATAGTTATGGAAAGAAAAATGGACTAATAATCAGAATTCCTAAAATCTAGCCTCCAGAGCCTATGCTTACTGGCATGTCAACCTAAGCAAGTATTTTAACCAGTGTGAGACTCAATATCCTCATCTATAAAATGGGGATGATACTCCTTGTCCTGCATATACCAAAAGTCATTGTAAGACTCAAATAAAAATAACAATTATAGTAAGTGCTCAATAAATTTTTTAAGTATCATATTATCAGCATGTCAGGCACTGCACTAAGTGTTTTACAACCCAAGAGGTACGGATAAGGAAATGAGACTTACAGAGATTTATTTTTACAAAGTTGCACAGTTAATCACTTAATCCCAGGAAATGGGAAAGAGCTTTCTGTTTAATCCCATTCAACAGTCATTATTGTTTTTTAGACACTGAAAAGATACAAATGCGTAAAAATAGTTTTTCCCTTGAGTTACTTAGAATGTTGGAAAATAAGGGAGAGTTAGGAGGGAAAGAAGTGGCTGTGAAGACAAACACATATAAATGCTATTTCAATATAATAAGACCAAATGAAAGACAACTAGCCCAACTTGTGGGGAGTGGCATATGTGTGGAGTAGATTGGTGTCAAAGAAAACCTCCTGGAGATCAAGTTAGCTAAAATGAGTTCTGAAAGATTAATAGGATCCAAGCAAAAAGAAAAAGCATTCCAAAGAGAAGGAACAGCACGGGTAAAGGTAAAGAGTACAAAATAGTACAGTGTATGGAGGGAACCATGAGCAGTTTATAAAACTTAAAATGAGAGGCCAGCAGGGTGAGAGAGGAAGTTGGAGTGGTAGATGTGGATCAGTCATAAAGAGCCTTAGAAAGTAGTCTGGACTAGTCCTGTAGCTTGTGGGGATCATGAGGGGGCTTTAATTGGGAGCAATATTGTCATATTTGCATTTAGGGAGATTTTTTGACTGCTAAGCTAAAGGTAGAAGTTCAAGTCCACCCAGATGTGCCTGGGAAGAAAGGTCTGGCAGTCTACTCCTGAAAAATCATCCACTGAAAACCCTGTCAAGCACTCTGATACAGAAGGGGTTGCCATGCGTCAGAATCGACTCTACAGCAACTGATTGGTTCGTTCTGCTAACAGTATAAAAGAGAGATTGGAGGAGGTTATGTGGGCCAGAGAGATAGTTACGAGGCCAAAAGGTAGCCTGAACTAGGGCCTTAGCAGTAAAAACTATGAAAAGCTTTGGACAACAACCACTGCTATACAAAAAACAAACACTAGCAGCAACAGTATTATTTCTACAATATTTTAAGCAAGAATAATGTGGCCTGCCTGATAACAAGGTAGAAGCTCACTTGGTGAGTACTTGTTGAGAGTTCATCTTTGTAATCCCCATGCATCCAGCACGGTACCTTGCACCAACGAATCCTAATAAACGAATGATGGGCACAAAATCAGAGATGCTGGGTGTGTGCAAAACGATTTGCCCGCATCCTGAATAGTCCCAGACTACGATATTCTCCGTGTTCCTCTGTTTACTCTTTTAATGTATCATTTTCCTTAGCGTCAAATTGTAAAGCAGTCACTCCTCACCCTCTAAGATTCTATAAATAGAGAAACCAGAGAAGAAAGACTGTTAGAACTGTGTGTAAAGTAAAAACAGGGTTCCCAGAGCAGCCTGGGGGATGCTCCCAGGAATAAAGTGTACTAGAATCAATCCTAGTTTTTTGACATCTATTTTAGCTGCTCAACAGCAACAATTTTTTTTTCCCTTTCTTACTTTCAGATGTTCCATAGTGTTTGTAAGTTGAGAATGCCATAGAAATAATTTCTGGACATGTATTATGAATCACTATTGTACCATGGGAATAAATAATCTCCTTCTTAATTCACTCTACAAACTACTATACCAGGTTCTGTGCTGGAAATACTAAAATAAATGAGACTCCCACTTCGCCCTCAAAGAAAGTGTTACCAATCAGCTTGTTGCCATCGAGCTGATTCCGATTCATAGCGACCCTGTAGGACAGAGTAGAACTGCCCCCATAGGGTTTCCAAGGCTGTAAATCTTTACGGAAGCAGACTGCCACATCTTTCTCTAGCTGAGCGGCTTGTGGATTCCAACCGCCAACCTTTTGGTTCGCAATCGAGTGCTTTAACCACTGTGCCACCAGGAGTCCTTCAAAGAAAACTATTAAGACCCCTAAAAATAGCAAAGTCAATTACTGGGGTAGTAGGTTCCTTTTACACGTTTGTTGGTTTAGCTTGAATTGATTTGTTCTGTTTCGATAATGCTGAGATGAGTTTAATTCAGAGGCACTCAACCTGGTTAAACATCTTTCTTCAGGAGCTTTCAAAAAATGTCAAAGCCACAGCCTGAACATCAGATCAACTAATCAGATTCTCAAATGGTAGGCACTGATACGAAAATAAACAAATTCACAGGTGACCTTAATGAACAGCCAGGTTAGAGACCCACTGACTATTTGGAGCTGAAGAGGGACCACACATATGGAAAACGAGGAATTTGGTGTCCCAGATCACTACTGTATGAGGGCAAAATACATTCCCACACCTGGGGTAGAAAAACTGACAAACCAGCTTCCTTCGTGTGTGACTGATGGGAAGGGGAGAATAGTTTAGTTAAATGACATTGTCATGGATTAAATTGTGTCCCCCCCAAAACGTGTGTCAACTTGGTTAGGCCGTGATTCCCAATGCTGTGTGGTTGTCCTCCATTTTGTGATTGTAATTTTATGCTAAAGAGGATTAGAGTGGGATTGTAACACCCTTACTAAGGTCACATCCCTGATCCAATGTAAAGGGAGTTTCCCTGGAGTGTGGCCTGCACCATCTTTTATCTTACAAGAGATAAAAGGAAAGGGAAGCAAGCAGAGAGGGGAGGACCTCATACCACCAAGAAAGCAGCACTGGGAGCAGAGTGCGTCCTTTTGGACCTGGGGTCTCTTTGCCTGAGAAGCTCCTCGACTAGGGGAAGATTGATGACAAGGACCTTCCTCCAGAGCCAAAAGAGAGAAAGCTTTCTCCTGGAGCTGATGCCCTGAATTTGGACTTCAGCCTACTAGACTGTAAGAGAATAAATTTCTCTCTGTTAGGGCCATCCACTTCTGGTATTTCTGTTACAGCAGCACTAGATGACTAAGACAGATGTCTTATTTTTCTCAATCATATCATTGTCTATGTCACCCATGTGTGGTCCTCCAGACCATTTAAACTGTCATCTGGCACTGTATTCATGAGGATTTGGGAAGAAGAAAATTATCATTTATTATTAAACTACTAATGGAAAGAATAAATTCTAGAAGTAAATAAAATTATTTATTTGCATAATAAATTCCCAAAATGGCATAAAGTAATCAGTTGGACCACTGACGTTAGAACAAAATAAGTTCAGTTATTTAACTCATCACAATCCATACAAATTTCTGTATGGTTTGCTCTAATATTGCCGTAGGAAATTGATGTATTGCTAATGGCTAAGGCTCTCAGCTGTTAACTGAAAGGTTGGAAGTCTGAGTCTATCCAACAGGCCTCAGAATAAAGTCCTGGCAATCTACTTCTGAAAAGCCAGCCACTGAAAACCCTACAGAGCACTGTTCTACTCTGACACAAATGTAGTCTCCATGAGTCAGAGTTGACTTGATGGCAACTGGTTAAATTCAGGTCAGGATGGTTTTCAAATCACATACCAGTATTATGCATCACATACCAGGATGCGTTAGACACATTTTTTAAATCTTTATAGTGATGATGGTAGAGAAAGATGATCCTAGATACTTAATAAATAATAGTAAAAATAATAGATATAAATAATGGCTAGAGATACTAATGCTAAGAAGCCAAGATGCTTCTGAATCATGACTTATATTGAACTGTCTCAAGTAGGTTATAAATGATCTTTATCTGCTTCAAGTGTGAATGTTGCCCACAGTGTGGTCATCTCATCGTATTTTTGTTCTGAGACCTCATGTCATCATCTTCAGATTCTATGAAGTGAGCCAGAGGGGGAATCTCATGCAGAGCCAAACTCACTTGCTAGTACTGAACAAAACAGTAGAACCTGAGTCATATTTTATGATACAGAGAGACTCTCCCTACTTCCTCTTTTTGTTTTGAATTTTGTCCATTTTGTCCCATTTTGCTAGCGAAATACAAATCCTTGAAACCTTCAGACTGGGGAAGAAATTTTGGCTATGACATATCTGATAAAGGTCTAATCTCTAAAAACTGTAGGAAAATCCAACAGCTCTACAATAAAAAGACAAACAATCCAATTTAAAAATGGGCAAAGGATATGAACAGACACTTCACCAAAGAAGACATTCAGGAGGCTAACAGACACATGAAGGAATGCTCACGATCATTCACCATTACAGAAATGGAAATCAAAACTACAATGAGATACCATCTCACCCAGACATTATAGGCACGATCAAAAAAAATATGAAATAACAAATGTTGGAGAGGCTGCAGGGAGCTTGGAACTCTTAATGCACTGTTGGTGGGAATGTAAAATGATGCAACCATTTTGGAAAACAATATGGTGCTTCCTTAAAAAGCTAGAAATAGAAATACCATACAATCCAGTAATCCCACTCCTCGGAAAATATCCTAGAGAAACAAGAGCCATCATATGAATAGACATATGCATACCCATGTTCATTGCAGCATTATTCACCATAGCAAAAAGATGGAGACAATCTAAGTGCCCATCAACAGATGAATGGATAAGCAAACTATGGTACATACGCGCAATGGAATACTACTCAACAATAAAGAACAATGATGAATCTGCAAAACACCTCTCAACATGGATAAATCTGGAAGGTATTATGCTGAGTGAAGTCAATCACAAACGGAAAAATGCTGTATGAGACCATTATTATAAAAACTCATGAAAAGGTTTACACACAGAAAGAAACAATCTTTGATGGTTACGAGGGAGGGGAGGGATGATGAGGGAAAAACACTAACTAAACAATAGATAAGTAGTGCCTTTGGCGAAGGGTAAGACAGTACAGAACACTGGGAAAGTCAGCACAACTTGACTAAGGCAAGGTCATGGAAGCATCATAGACACATCCAAACTCCCTGAGGGGCCGAATTACTGGGCTAAGGGCTGGGGTCCATGGTCTCAGGGGACGTCTAGCTCAGTTGACATAGCATAGTTTAAAAAGAAAATGTTCTGCATCCTACTTTGGTGAGTAGTGTCTGGGGACTTAAAAGTTTGTGAGCAGCCATCTAAGATACTCCACTGTTCCTACCCCATCTGGAGCAAGGGAGAATGAAGAAAACCAAAGACACAAGGGAAAGATTAGTCCAAAGGACTAATGGACCACAACACCACAGCTTCCACCAGACTGATTCTAGCACAACTAGTTGGTGCCCAGCTACCACCACTGACTGCTCTGACAGGGATCACAATAGAAGGTCCAGAACAGGGCTAGAGAAAAATGGAGAGCAAAATTCTAACTCACAAAAGAAGACCAGACTTACTGGTCTGACAGAAACTGGAGAAACCCCAAGAGTATGGCTCCCAGACACCCTTTTAATTCAGTACTAACATCACTCCTGTGGTTCACCCTTCAGCCAAAGATTAGACAGACCCATAAAACAAACAATAATACACATAGCTCAACCATGTATAGGAGACTAAATGGGCACACCAGCCCAGGGGCAAGGAGTAGCAGGAGGGAACAAGAAAGCTGGACCAATGGAAATGAGGAACCCAAGGTCGAGAAGGGGAGAGTGTTGACATGTTGTGGGACTGGCAACCAGTGTCACAAAGCAATATGTGCATTGTTTAATGAGAAACTAATTTGCTCTGTGATTCTTCATCTAAAGCACAATAAATAAATTTAAAAAAAAAAAATCCTTGGCATAGCACTTTCTCATTTAGAAGCACCACCAAAATCAAACCAAACCCACTGCCAGTCAAGTCAATTCCAGCTACAGCAACCCTATAGGACAGAGTCGAACTGCCCCATAGGGTTTCCAAAGCTGTAATCTTTACAGAAGTAGATTGCTACATCCCTCTCCTGAGGAGCACCTGGTGGGTTCCAACCACGGATCTTTCAACTGGCAGCAGAGCTCTTAACCGCTGCACCACCAGGGCGCCTCCAGAAGCACCACGGATGACTATAATAACTTGTGCTCAGACCATGAATCTCAGAGAAATGTAAGGTGACTCCGTTTTCTGCATCTGTTGCCACATTTTCTAACACAAAGCTGGAAGCCTTGCATTACAGGCAGAAATGGAATCATGTTCACCAAGTACTCCATGTCTCCATTCTTCCATTACAGAGTCTGTGGCCAAATTAGCCACTGAAAAGAGAAACTAACATGTAATGGAAGGACTCCCTGCCCATTTTTTCATTCCGTCACACCATCGTCTGTGAGTGCGGGGAAGTGGAGGAGGTGAGCGGGTTTTGAGCCACTAGTAAAGCTGGTGGATGTTAACTGCTCCGTGCGTGTTCCAGAGCAGGTGGAGCTACTGTCAGGGCTCAGCAGAGCCAGCAGCTGAGGGGCTGACGTCCTGATGACCGAGGCAACAACCATCTGCAGGTGTCCCCACTCATTGCGTGGCCCCCCCACACAACCTGCTGCCTACTCGCACTGTCTGGAAAAGTGGGCAAAACTGCGCTCATTAAAAGCAAACCCAAGTCATGGAGATAAGCAATTAGCTCCAATGCTGGAACTTGACAATTTAGGATGAGTCAAAATTCTTAGCGGCAAGACTGATTTGGCATTTAGGAAGATCAAGAGTCATTTTTGACGAGCTGCAAGGGCTCCCACGCTGGGAAGCTGCCTGCCTTCCAAGGACAGCTTCCTTCTAAAGACAGGTCAGTCAATAAAGGGACCAGTCTGAAGCAATTGCAGATGTGCTTACTCGTAGCAGCCGGGTCGACTCCGACTCATAGTGACCCTACAGGACAGGGTAGAACTGCTCCGTACGGTTTCCAAGGAGCACCTGGTGGATTCGAACTGGCGACCTTTTGGTTAGCAGCCGTAGCTCTTAACCACTACGCCACCAGGGTTTGCGCAAATGTGTTTGGCTCTATTTATAACGTCAGTGTGAAACCTCGATCCAGCATGTGCCTAATGCAATACAGTTTTCATTTCCTTCTGCGGGGAGCAGAGGACAACCGTTACAACAAAAGGAACCAGAGGAACAAGAAAGCCTGCAGTTTTGCTGCCACTACGAGCACGTGGGGAGCAGTTTTCTGCTGTCCCCAAAGATGCTTCAAAAGAAATGGGATGTTCTAGGACATGAGTCTGAAAAGGTAAAAGGTCCATTTATTAATTAATAGAACTGCTTTGAAGCAAAATTAGGAAAAGGATAGAATTAGGTACAAGCCAATACAGATAAGGAAGTATGAGACTCCTTCGGAAAGGGTGCCTCCCCCTCCCCTAGTTTTTATACTGACCCTTCTCCCCCACCCGCCACCACCCTTAACATGGGGGTGTCCTCTCCCACTCCAGGGTCATTCCGGTTTTTTAAATGGGTGCCTGAAATCCCATCAGAGAGCTCCACAATCCCAGGACCTGACAATCTAGTTAGTATGCTTTGAACTGTACCTTGCTGGCTTTCACAATTTAGTAAATTCCTCCTTGACTTGATTGTGGGGATCATGAAGATGAAACGTTACCATTTTATTTGGTTATTTTACCTGTTCCCAGGCGATGGAGATACGCAGTAAAATTAATTAGACCAACACTCTTCATTATCACTCCTACTACTTCTCCAGAGTAAGTTGTCTCTCTCCTTAAGAAGGAGGATTTTTTTCCCCAAGGCTGTTTTAAAATGGTAATACAACCTCTGCTACAAATGCAGGAGGACTGGCAATAAAACGTGCAAAGTTACCTTTTCTAAATGTAATTAAACTCAAGTAGCGAGGCTCTCCCTGGCAGCTAGTCTCCTACTAAGTTCAGGCATACTGGAGCATATCTGGAGAACTTTTTTGTAGGGGGGGAGCAGTGAGAGAAGCCTATTTGCAGAGTGGGAAAGGTGGGTGGGCTGGGAGGGGCCTAAAGCCCTCCTGAAGAGGGAGGAAAGAGCTGGGGGGTGAGGAGCTTAACCCCATAACAAAGCCTTGGGAGGGGGGTGGGGAATGGGCAGGTGTTAATTTTTTTGGTTCATGGACCACTTTGAGAATCTACTGAAAGTATTGGGCCCCCTCCACAGGAAAATGTACGTGTGCATGTACACATCCAATTATTTACACAATGCCAGGGAAGTTCTCAGACTCCTGGAAGCCTATTCATGGATGGTCTACGGTTTCATGGGCTCCAGAGAGGCACTTGAAGAGTTCTTGCTTCTTGAAGATTGACTGAGAACAGCATGGCATCCCCTGTCCTGTCTCCGGCCCAGTGCCCTGGATGCAGGTCTGGTCCTGGGCAGAGAAGGGGCTTCTGTACTCAGTTTATAACACACTGGCCTCCAATAACACTGCTTTGGCAGTCCTGTGTCTGGATTTAATTTTAAGCCAAAGGATTTGGCCTCACCCACTCTACCCCAAGCACTTGTAGGACAGCCACTAACACTGGACATCTGTGCTCAGTTGTTGTTGTTGTTAGTTGCCACTGAGTCAGCTCCGACTCCTAGCGACTTCGTGTACAACAGAATGAAATGTTGCCCAGTCCTGCACCACTTCGTGATGGTTGTTATGTTTGATTCCATTGTTGTGGGTATGTGTCAGTCCATCTCCTTGAGGGTTTTCTTTGTTTTCAGTGACCCTCTACCACACATGATATCCTTTTCTAGAATTTGATCTTTCCTAATGATATGTCCAAAATAAGCAAGCCAACGTCTTCCCATCCTCACTTCTAAGGAGCATTCTGGTTGTATTTCTTCTATGAGAGATTTGTTCTTTCTTCCAGCAGTCCATAATATATTTAACATCCTTCACTAACACCACAATTCAAATGCATCCATTCTTCTGTCTTCCTTTCTCATTGTCCAGCTTTTGCATGCATATGAGGCAATTGAAAAGGTTATGGCTTGGGTTACGCGCACCTTAGTCATCAAAGTGACATCTTTGCTTTTTAAAACTTTAAAGAGGTCTTTTGCAGGAGATTTGCCCAGTGCAATACATTTGTGGTTATAGCAGAAACATCGCGTGGAATAGCACAAATATCATAGAAGTGACACGTGTGAAATATTCATGGGATAGCCCACCAGAGCCTTTAAGTCTGAGGGACTTGACCAGTCAAGGGCACCAGCACCAAGCCAATAGAGTGTGAGTGTAAATGCTACAGTGATCTCATTTGTACCCGCAGGCTGGCGAGCCCCAGGGGCTACACCTAATAATTGTTGTGTGCCATTGAGTTGATTTCAACTCATGACCTTCTTTAAATTATTATTTGGGATTTGGTATTGGGAAATGTCAGTTTAAGATACAGGAGCATTTCTGGAGGTGTAAAGGAAGGAGGCTTTCACAACCTCAGCCCATCACCACACATACTTTTTTAGCACCTCTCATTTAATATTGTCATGGCATTTAAAAATAAATACTGTAGGTAGTCCTTGGAGCAGAGACCTCTGAACACGACCATCAGATGGGAGGTGTGTCGTGGGGTGGGTGTATGCATCTCCAAAGGCAGTGCTGCAAGGGGCTGGCAGCGGAGGTGTGTTGGCAGTGGAGGTAGGGGTGGGAAGCAGTGATTTTATATGCAGATGTTCACCCAAGCCCACAGTGTCAGGAAGCCATCCCAACTTGCTAAATTTTAGGCATAAATCTGCCCCAAAAAGTAGGCGCAGTAATTGAGAGTGTCATCTTTTTGCTTCTATGTTCTTTTATCTAACTTCCTACTCCAGCTTACCAGTGTTTTCTTTCTTTCAATGTAGTGGACTACTTTAAGAAGGCATTGGCAAGAAACAGAATTACCACAAAATTGTAATTTGAATCTATGCTCTCCCTATAATGGGAGGAGGACGTTGCAGTGGTGCCGATAATATTGATGTCTAAAACAGAGCAAGTTTAGATTCTGCTTGCTCTCACCTGTGATTTTGAGCAGTTCAGTTAACCTGTCTTGTTCTCTTAGGTGTAAAATGAGGAGGTTCGCTGAATTATCTCTAATGTAACTTCTAGCTCCAAAATACTATGAGTCAAACCACAATCATGATTTTGTATGGAATTTTGATGTTTACAAAGCATTTTCCCTCATTTAATCTAACTTGGTATTTAAGAGCATAGGCTCTGGATTCAGACTATCTGCCTCCGTTCAAGTTCTGGCTCTACTGTGTGATCTGGAGTGAAGTACTAACTTCTTTGTGCCTTAATTTCCTCGTCTATAAAATGGACATAATGATTCCTTCCTCATAGGATTGCTATGAGGATTAAGGGAGTTGTCACATGTAATGAGTTTAGAACAATGTTTGGTACATCACCACCCAATGTTCATTGTATTTATTTTTAATTTAATCCATATCTGAGCCAGTGCCTGCTTTTAATTTTTCACTTGATTTCTCTCCTTTTCTATTTTCTCATACTTCTTTTTCTTTTCTTTTTTGTTTTATTTCATCTCTTGTGGAATTATTTAATGTGGTTAACAAATCTGAGTTTGTGATGGACTATCAAGTGCAGGCTTTAGCTGTGGGCTGAGAGAAACTGTTTGAAGCTGATACTAATTGAGATATCATTTGAAACTGTTCTTTTGTCCCATTTGTACCAGTTATAGGTCCACAATTTCTTAAGTAGCTTATTTTGCTCATAAATAGAATCCAGCCAATAGCTCAACTGATACATGGAAACAGAGACAGACTTCATGGAGGTAAACAGGCTGAGCACGTGTAAAGCGAGATTTCAGGGGCAGTAAGAGCCTTATGGAGCCCTGGTGGCATAGTGGTTAAGAGCTCGGCTGCTAACCAAAAAAGTTGGCAATTCAAATCCACCAGCTGCTTCTTGGAAACCCTATGGGGCAGTTATACTCTGTCCTATAGGGTCGCTATGAGTTGGAACCGACTTGACGGCACCTAACAACAGCAACAACAGCAAGAGCCTTATCTGCTGCAAATAACCCCTTCTAACCACATCATCCTCTACCAGTGTCAGTGTTTCCTTCTCTTTCTACTTGGACTGAAATAGCCACTGTGACTACTTTTGTGACCACAGTATAAGTCACTGCTTTGGGGCAATAGGGAAGGTGCTGCTTCTAGAATGCACAGACGTCACACCCACACCCCCCCCCCACACACATGCATGCATACTCTCTGTAAGTTTACCTGCTGGGGCATTTTAATATACATTTTCTTATGCGTATGTCATGGATTGAATTGTGTCCTCCCTAACTTGTGTCAACTTTGTTCGGCCATGATTCCCAGTATTGCGTGGTTGTCCTCCATTTTGTGATATTCCCATGTGTTATAAATCATAATCTCTGCCTGTGGTTAAAGAGAATTAGGGTGGGATGTAACACCCTTGCTCAAGTCACATCCCTGGTCCAATGTAAAGGGAGTTTCCCTGGGGCGTGGCCTGCACCACGTTTTATCTTACAGGAGATAAAAGCAAAGGGAAGCAAGCAGAGAGTTGGGGACCTCATACTACCAAGACAGCAGTGCCGGGAGCAGAGCACATCATTTGGATCTGGGGTTCCTGTGCGTAGAAGCTCCTAGTCCAGGGGAAGAATGATGACAAGGATCTTCCTCCAGAGCTGACAGAGAAAGCCTTCCCCTGGAGCTGATGCCCTGAATTTGGACTTCTAACCTACTAGACTATAAGAAAATAAATTTCTCTTTGTTGAAGCTATCCACTTGCAGTATTTCTGTTATAGCAGCACTAGATGACTAAAACAGTGTATTTCCCAATATACCTAAAGGGCCAGGGAATATTATCACAGAGGAAACAGAGAGAATCCAAAAGATTTGGCTAACAATCATGCTCATTAATTTTCTGAGCAACAAATAAGTGCCCAGCACAGGGTTCAAGGGGACTTAAAATAGAAGACCTAAACTTAGAAGAGTTTTTAATTTATCTCTGCTTCCTTTGATCCCTTGGAGGCTAGTAGTTGTGTTTAGAACTTCTAGATTTCTTGGATTAGTTAATTGTCACTTTGAGACATAGAGAAAACCAACCACACAGAACAGAGAACCAAAAACAGATGAGTTTCAGAGGGGAGGTAACATGGAAGAGGGTGTCGTTTCATGATTTAAATGTCTGAGACAGTCAACAGTGAAGGTCCTTAGTAACCCAGAGCTATGTCAAAGAATCAGCTCAGAATGATGGGCCCTGATTACGGGTCAGGTCACCAACAGTACACTCATAAAGTTAGAAAGGCAACACTGTCCAGGTGTTAGCACCTGGAACTTCTGCATCACTCTGACTGGAGGATCAGATGAGGGCATATTAATCATCAAGGAAACTGTTCCCTGAGACTGTCTGGATAATGAAGCCATGTGAGTTTCCCTTTTTTACAGAGAGTTTTAGAGCTGGAAAGACCATAGAGGTTTTTTAGTCCCACTCCCTTGTAAAAATTAGTAACTGGTATTGCATCTTTATCTACCACTTGCCTTTCCTATCTTACCTGCTTTTCTTGCCTAATCTTGCTCTGTCTTAAACATTTGCCTCACCTCACACCTCTTTTCTCAGGAATATCTGGTATAGGGCTTGTCCTGCCCATCATCCATCCCCCTTTCCCTGGTAATAACACGTCAGTGTCACCTGGGAACTCCACCTTCCCGTCAGGTGCACTGTGAGTGTGGCTGTCAATCCAGGTACCTAGACCACTGGTGGCTATAGGCAGCCATGTGATCCCGGTTTGTGCTGCTGGACTCTCTTTCAGGAACTGATTCTTGAGAATAGAAAGGACTAGAGATCATTTTCTGGGCACTGGCATCTTAGAAACTGCCCACTAGTTGCTGCTCCCTAGATCCCTGAAACTTCTTTTGTCTCAGTCTTTCCCGAGATCTAGCCAGTCATCTTTTCTTTGAGTTATTGAGTTCCTTCCTATCCTACCAATAAATTCCCATTCCCTTTGTGTTAGCCAAGGTCAGTTCCTGTTGCTTATATCCAAGAAATTCTTAACTGATACAGAGCTTTATGTGCTTCAGAGAAAATTTACTGATTTCTCTGGAGCATTAAGCTCTGTTTAAAGACATAGACCTTCTTTTTGTGTTGAGAAGCAACATCACACTATGATTAAGAGCATGGGCTCTGCCTGCTTTGAATTCTGGCTCCATCACCTACTGTATGACCGAGGGCAAGTAACTTAACCTCTCTGCTCAACTTTTCCATCTGAAAATAATAGTTACTGTTTTACAGAATTCTTAAATGTCTAAATGAGCTAATATAAAGCATTTAGGACAGAGTCTAGAACTTAGTAAACCCTCAATAATATTAGCTATTATCATGTTCCTTGTTCCCCATATCCAGTGAGTTCATATTTAGGCAGGAATGAACAGGCTGAATGTTCAGAGTTTGGAGAATTCCCTACCAAGCCACTCCACCAACATATTGTGTGATTTCTGTGGTGCGTCCATTTCTCTGCTATAAAATGAAGGAAAACAGATGGGTTGTGAGTTAATGAGTGTATAAAGCACTGTGAAATCCTTAGATAAAAAGTGCCCCTGAGCATTTTTATCATATGACAGGCAATCGAGTGTTATTATAGGCTAGGTTTTATATTTTTAATATATTTTAAATGCTTTTCTGGTCAACAGTGGGGTGAGAAAAACAAAGTGATGTTTGAACAGAAACTCATATAAACAGTGGTATAATTACTTCTTGGCTTACAACGCCTTGTTATATTCAACTCACTGCACAAAGAGTTTGAAAGATACAATCCTAATTTTTCTGGGTTTTACATTTTCTGGATTCTGGAACTGACAAGGCCATGCCAAGGCTACTTCTGTGATTTGAATGAGCATAAGCATTTGTAAGTAAATCATGGAACATCCAGCTATTTATTTTTTAATAAGCATCAAGCTTGAATAGGCATCCTTCTTCATCTGGTTTGTTTTTAGAGTGTGTCTCAAAACTCCATGATACTTCCAAGGATATCAAGATCATCTAACCTTTGAATTAAGAATATTGTCACCCTTTCAGTCATTAAAGGAAATACAATAAAAATAACCATAATTGTGCCTAGTGCATGATAGACATTCCCACGGCTAGCATGGTTCAGAATCACACCTGAATTTTAGCTCTGTATCTGGCACTTATTAGCTATGTGACCTTGACAAATTTCTTATGCTCTCAGAGCCTCATTTTTCTTTCTTTCTTTTTTTTTTTTTTAAGTAAAACAAAAATACTAGATAACTTTATAACGCATTGTAACTATGTGAAGAGTCCCTAGCCCAATGCCTAGCACATAAATATTTCTTCTCCTCTGGCTCTGCCATGAAAAGTCCTATATCCTTGGTGGGATCCTAGAGCCCTCAGTGTTTCAGGTCACTCTCTCAAGGGTTAAACTGGGTTCATAGAACATGAGAAAGTTGTGAATTTGCTAACTGCTCCGCTGAGCTACCAGTGGAATTAACAGGAATCCCTAAAATGGTTTCCTTCACAAATTTTCCACCTAGGAATTCTGTGCAGTAATGAGGAGAAAACTGGAACCAGAAACAGGACCCAGGTAAGCGGCTCTTCGTAGGTGAGCTAAGTCCACTGGGTAGGGCCCAAGGCAAGCAAGCCTACAGCCCTCTGGTGCCCCCTGGTGGCTGCCAGCACCTTACCCCTTCATGCAAGGAACTCTAGTCTCTAAGGCAAAATTCAGAGCCTCACTCTTAAACATGTTTAAATTAAATTAAAAAAAAAAAAATTATCTGAAGTTTGTTACCATCAGATCCCAGCATCCATTTTGATTCCTCATACAGAGAGGTTATCTTTCCTTTTGTTCATTAACTTTCTGTGTCTTGAGATGTCTAACACCTTTAGAACAAGTAATATCAAATATTGGTGGCAAGGTCGTAAAAATCAAACCAAGAAGAGTTCTTCTGTGCTTTTTGTAAAATTGTATTTTTTCACAAAATAATAAATTTCAAACTTTATGGAAAATTAATATTCTTCGCTTTGGCTAATGTGTGGCCATATGACCATGAAGTCTTGATAACAAAATGTGGATACATTCAAATGATGAAATACCAAACAACAATTAAATAAATAAATGGCATGCTTTGATATGATTAAATTCCAAAAATACAATGTTAACTGAAATAAAGTTTCAGAAGAATATGTACACTATGATAGAATGTATATTAAACTTTAAAAATGCATAATAACATATATGTGTTACAGATAAAATCCAAGTATAGTAAAGACATAAAAACCAGAACAAGGAGGATAAATATTAAATGCAGTTATCTCTAAGGAAAAGAGGAAGGAAATGAGACAGGAGGAAGTACATAAGTGGCTTATACTATATTTGTAATGTTTTGTTTCTTTTTAAAAAATGAAGCAAATTTGGCAAATTAAGATTTGGCAAAGCTAAAGATATGGGTATATTGGTTTTATATAGACTGCTTTAGACTTTTTCAACGCTTAAAATATTTCATATGATTTTTATTCTTCAAGATAAAAAAGTCAGTCTAGATAAATCTAGGGGTGCTAGAAGGGGGTGACTCTGGGAACAGACAGACAAGCTATGGAGACAAATGTACAAGAAGCAGCTAATTAAGAACCGAATTACTGCTGGGACAGTGAAGATGGGAGGAAGGACCTGGATTCAAGACACGGTTAAAAGCTGGTCTCAGTGTACTTTGTGACCAATTGAATGTGAGTGGAGTAAAGGATGCTGTCGTTGCTCACCAAAACGGAAAATCCTGAAGAAGGAGCAGGAGAATATTTGAGGAATAAAGCAATGAGTTCAGAGTTGAATATTTTGGGTTTGAGGTACCAGTGAAGCATTCCAGTGAACAAGGAGCCCCACATTTTCATTTCATACTGAGCTCCATAAATTATGTAGCCATCCTTGGTCATTTTGAATCTATTCCAAATGTGATAAGTATTATCCTTATTTATTCAACCAACCTAGAGTTTTTTTTATTCCTCCACAATCACCCAGTTCCAACTTCTTAGTAGAAGATTCTCAATAAAATTCGAGCCAATAGAATTCATCTTTTCAAAAAAATAGTACACCACGACAAAGTGGAATTCATACCAGGTATGTAAGTATGGTTCAACATTGGAAAATCAATCAGCATAATCCACCACATAAATAGAACAAAAGACAACAATCACATGATCATCTTAATTGAAACAGAAAAGGCATTCAATAAAGTCCAACACCCATTCCTGACAAAAACTCTCAACAAAATAGGAATAGAAGGGAAATTCCTCAACATGATACAGAGCATCTATACAAAACCAACAGCCATCATCATTCTCAACAGAAAGAAGCTGAAAGCATTCCCCTTGAGAACAGGAACAAGACAAGGATGCCCTTTATCACCACTCCTATTTAACATTGTGCTGGAAGTCATAGAGTAATCAGGCAAGAAAAAAATAAAGGGCATCCGAATGAGAAAGGAAGAAGTAAAACTATCCCTATTTGCAGATGATATGATCCTATACATAGAGAACTCCAAAGATTTCACAAGAAAACTACTAGAACTACTAGAAAGATTCAGCAGAGTAGCAGGATACAAGATCACCATACAAAAATCAGTTGGATTCCTATATAGCAACAAAGAGAACTTTGAAAATGAAATCAGGAAAACAATACCATTCATAACAGTCCCTAAAAAGACAAAATACTTAGGAGTAAATCTAACCAACAACACATGTGAAGAATGTACTTCTTAATTCAATCAAGTATAGGAGACCAAATGGGCAACACCTGCCCAAAAGCAAAGACGAGAAGGCAGGAAAGGACAGGAAGACTGGATGAATGGACGCTGAGAACCCAGGGTGGAAAGGGAAAGGGGGAGAGTGCTGACACATCGTGGAGATTGCAACTAATCTCACAAAACAAGTTGTATATAAAATTTTTGAATGAAAAACCAATTTGCACTGTAAACTTTCACCTAAAACACAATAAAATTTAAAAAAAAGAAGGTAGAAGAAAAAGCAACCAAGGGGATGGATAAGCACTAAAAAACTGAAGAAAAGTAATTGACTTGTTTTGAAGAAAGAGTAGATTGAATGCTTTCAATTTTACATTTTGAGGTTATTGTAACAAGAATGTGAACACATCCTTTGATCTCATACCCAGTACACACTAGAAAAGGAAATGAAATGCTCATGGTACTTCTATTTCTGCACATTGGGATGCCCCACTACTCCTTCCCTAAAACGCACACACACACACACACACACACACACACACACACACACACACATACAAAAAAAAAAAAAAAACCGGTTGCCATAGAGTTGATTCCAACTCATAGCGACCCTCTAGGACAGAGTAGAGCTGCCCCATAGGGTTTCTAAGGAGTGGCTGGTAGATTTCAACTGCCCACCTTTTGGTTAGCAGCGGTAGCTCTTAACCACTGCCCCCACCCCCAACAAGTCCTGCCTGGAAGGTGATTAGGTTCTTTCCTTACAGTTGTATGTCATGTCACTTTTCACCACAATTGAAACAAACCTGGGCCTATTTCCAACCTCCAAAGTTCCGTGTAGCAGAAGAGTGATTACTAAATCTGTTCCACGCATGCATGAATTTGAAAAACACGAAGTAATGAGTGGTAAAGTATCTTATGGTCCCACTGTGATACATCCTGCCCCACTGTCAGCTTGGTCAAGGTTAAGGCACTTACCTGGTGGCATCACTTCAAGGGGAGGGGAAGAATATCCGCCTCCTTTGCTGCACTCTAAGGTGGCCCTATTGCTTAGATCCCATATCCACTCTTCAGCACTGGCCTTCAGGAGCTTCAGGGCCTCCAAGAATCACACTATTGCCCCCTGGTGGACGAAACTATATAATAGTCTTTCTAGGCTAAATGTAGGTGAAGTGTTTCTCTAAACTTGGTTATTAATTTGATACATGAATCCCAGTAACTGACCACCCTAACATATGCTCTCTCTAAAGCAGTGAAGTACCTTGCCATAGACTGAGCAGTTTAGACTCTCATTTAGCCAGCAATATTTCTCAGTCACCAGCGACTTCCACCACTCTATCATCTATTCGTATTTCTATTACCCATTGAAAGTCCATTTCTCCAGTCCCTGGTATGCTACTTCCTGCAAAAATTTCAAGTAGCAGTTACTCAGTACCACAGCAGCCACTATATATCCAGGGGATCCAGTCCCAGAAGTGGGGCTGGCCAGAAACTTTGAATTGTAAGAGCAAAACAGTCGCTGACCTCCTCTTCCCTTTCAGGAGTGACACCCATTTCTTAAAAACTCAGTGAGTGTGGGATTTGGATTAAAAAAAAGAATGTCCAAGCATTTTGGCTGGCTAGATAAACCCAAAGTCTCTTGCTGCTAGACACATACAAGCAGATACTAGAAAACTCATTAATTAAAAAAAAAAAAGGTAACTGTACTTTCACATCTAATAAAAGTTATCTACCAAAAACTCCTACAGATCATGCTCAATGGAGAAATTTTAGAAGTTTTTCATTTACAAATCAAGATGAAGAAAAGGATAACTAACCACTTCTATTCAACATGGTGCTTCTGTTCTTGCACATTGGGACAACATGTCATACCCACCCATATTTTCCTGTCCTAGCCGGCACAGTAAGAAAGAAAATAAATTAAAAAGTGTATGAATTGGGAAGAAAGAAACAAAATTTTTCATGTTCACAAATAATATTAAAATCCAAAAATTATTAAAGAAATTATTTAAGACAGTATACAGCAAAGTGATGATATAAAATCAATATGCAAAACTTAGCTGAATTGCCAGAAAAAAAAAAGTTAGAAAGCATACTTTTTAAGAAAATATTATTTTCTATAGCAACAAGAAAGTACCAGGAATTAATCTAATAAAATACATTCAAAAATTTTATAAAGAAAATTATAAAACTTTATTGTAAATTATTAAAGAAGATCTAAATAAATAGAGGGAATACTTTGATAGGAAAGCTCAAATCTTAAAAATCCCAAATCTTTCCAAATGAATGTATAGATTTCATCCATAACAATTACATTCCCTAAGGGTTTTAATAGGAATTTGGCAAATGTTAAAATTCCTGTGGAAAAGCCAAAGCCAAGAACTACCAAGGTATTCCAGGGACAGGAGGATAGGGAGAAGGAGGTGGCAGAAGAAAGCATGTCCCATCAAGATTTATTTTAAAACCACAGTTGGAAAATTGGCAAATGGAACAGAGAACTCAAAAACAGATTCACACACATTTGGAAATGATGTGACAAAATTAGTATTGGAGATGACAGGGGAATATATAAAATACAACAAATTTTATCTCTACCTCACAGCTCACACAAAAAAATCCTTTAAATGGATTAAAGATTTGAATGTTAAAGATAATTAAAATAGACATGTTGCAATTTTATTCTTGATTTGAGACTAGATAATGATTTTAATCCAAGGGACAGCCTCAAGTCTAAAATCTCAGATGAGGGCTTTTAAATGGTTCAAATAAAGCGAGAAACCCAATGGAAAGCAGCCATGATGCAATATCCTATTCAAATAAGTACAGTCAGCAATTGTTGCTGTTGTTAGGTGCCATCGAGTCAGTTTCTACTCATAGTGACCCTATGTACAACAGAATGAAACACTACCCAGTCCTGTGCCATGCTCACAATCGTTGTTATGCTTGAGCCTATTGTTGCAGCCACTGTGTCAATGCATCTCATTGAGGGTCTTTCTCTTTTTTGCTGACCCTATACTTTACCGAGCATGATGTCCTTCTCCAGGGACTGATCCCTCCTGTTAACATGTCCAAAGTATGTGAGACATAGTCTCGCCATCCTGGCTTCTAAGGAGCATTCTGGTTCCACTTCTTCCAAGACAGATTTGTTGGTTCTTTTGGCAGTCCGTGTATATTCAATATTCTTCACCAACACCATAATTCAAAGGCATCAATTCTTCAGTCTTCCTTATTCATTGTCCAGCTTTCGCATACATATGAGGCGATTGAACACCATGGCTTGGGTCAAGCACATCTTAGTCTTCAAGGTGACATCTTTGCTTTTCAACACTTTAAAGAGGTCTTTTGCAGCAGATTTGCCCAATGCAATGCGTCATGTGATTTCTTGACTGCTGCTTCCATGAGTGTTGACTGTGGATCCAAGCAAAACAAAATCCTTGACAATTTCAATCTTTTCTCCATTTATCATGATGTTGCTTATTGGTCCAGTTGTGAGGATTTTTGTTTTCTTTATGTTGAGGTGTAATCCATATTGAAGGCTATAGTCTTCGATCTTCATCCGTAAGTGCTTCACTTTCTCTTCCCATTCAGCAAGCAAGGTTGTGTCATCTACATATTGCAGGTTGTTAATGAGTCTTCCTCAAATCTTGATGCCCTGTTCTTCGTATAGTCCAGTGTCTCAGATTATTTGCTCAGCATACAGATTGAATAAGTATGGTGAAAGGATACAACCCTGACACACACCTTTCCTGACTTTAAACCACACAGTATCCCCTTGTTCTGTTCATTAGACTGCTTCTTGATCTATGCACAGGTTCCTCATGAGCACAATTAAGTGTTCTGGAATTCCCATTCTTTGCAATGTTATCCATAATTTGTTATGATCCACACAGTCAATATTGCATAGTCAATAAAACACAGGTAAACATCTTTCTAGTATTCTCTGTTTTCAGCCAGGATCCAACTGACATCAGCAATGATATCCCTGGTTCCATGTCCTCTTCAAAATCCAGCTTGAACTTCTGGCAGTTGCCTGTTTATGTACTGCTGCAGCCGCTTTTGAATGATCTTTTTACTTGTGTGTGATATTAATGATATTGTTTGATAATTTCCACATTGTTTGATCACCTTTCTTGGGAATATGCATAAATATGGATCTCTTCCAGTCAATTGGACAGGTAGCTGTCTTCCAAATTTCTTGGCGTAGATGAGTGAGCACTTCCAGCGCTGCATCTGTTTGTTGAAACATCTCCATTGATATTCCATCAATTCCTGGAGGCTTGTTTTTTGCCAATGCCTTTAGTGAAGCTTGGACTTCTTCCTTCAGTATCATCGGTTCCTGAATCATATGCTACCTCCTGAAATGGTTGAACACTGACCAATTCTTTTTGTGTATTCCTTCCATTTTCTTTTGATGCTTCCTGAGTCATTTAATATTTTCCCCCATAGAATCCTTCAATACTGCAACTCGAGGCTTGAATGTTTTCTTCAGTTCTTTCAGCTTGAGAAATGCCAAGTGTATTCTTTCTTTTTGATTTTCCATCTCCAGGTCTTTGCATATGCCATTATAATACTTTACTTTGTCTTCTTGAGCTGCTCTTAGAAATCTTCTGTACAGCTCTTTCACTTCATCGTTTCTTCTGTTTGCTTTAGCTACTCGAAATGCAAGAGCAAGTTTCAGAGTCTCTTCTGACATTCATTTTGGTCTTTTCTTTCTTTCCTGTTTTTCTAATGACCTCTTGTTTTCTTCATGTATGATTTCCTTGGTGTCATCCCACAACTCTTCTGGTCTTCGGTCATTAGTGTTCAATGCATCAAATCTATTCTTGAGATGGTCTCTAAATTCAGGTGGGATATACTTAAGGTTGTATTTTTGCTCTCGTCAACTTGTTCTAATTTTCTTCAGCTTCAGCTTGAACTTGCTTATTAGCATTTGATGGTCTGTTCCACAGTTGGCCCCTGGCCTTGTTCTGACTGATGACACTGAGCTTTTTCCATAGATGTAGTCCATTTGATTCCTGTGTATTCCATCTGGCAAGGTCCATGTGTATAGTCGCTGTTTACGTTGTTGAAAAAAGGTATTTGCAATGAAGAAGTCATTGGTCTTGCAAAATTCTATCAGCAAATAGGAAGTATTAAACATACTTCAAATCTTTGTTAAACCTCTAAAAAATATACACTAAAGCAGAAAGGCATTCTTAGATGCGTACAGGTTTAAAAATCCTGTAACTTCTTGTCAAGATGTTCGTCTTATCATAAAATAAAATAACTTTCTTTATCCCTAATAAGCTTTTTCCTCAAAGTCTACATAGTATGATGTTAATATCACCAATGTCTTTCTTTTCATCGGAATGTGTTGATATATCTTTTTCTGTTTACTTTCAATTTCCGTATTTTACTTTACCTTAGATATGCCCCTTATAAGAGCACACAACTAAATTTTAAAACTAAATAATGATCTCTGCCTTTTTATTTTTCTGTTTATCATATGTCTTTTTGTTTGTGCTTCTTTTTATTCTCCTTCACATCTTTCTATTGAATTGATAAAGTTTTCTTCTTGAATTGATGAAGTCTCTGTTTACTTTACTGGCTTAGAAGGAATGCATTTTGTGTTTGCGTGGTTGTTCTTCGTTGCCATCGAGTTGGCCCATGGCAACCCCATTCACAATGAAATGAAATGCTACCAGGCCCTGCACCATTTTCATGGTCAGTTGCAGATCAGAATGTTGTTATCCATAGGATTGTCATTGGCTTAGTTGTGGAAGAATTCTATCCTGTGATTTCTGGCATTGTTTCTATCACCAACTACTTTTCCTTGTTCTTTGTTTCCAGCTTTCACATTTTAATCACCAGTAATTATCAATGCATCTTGATTGCATGTTTGATCAATTTCAGACTGAACTAGTTCCAAAAAATGTCCAGTTTCTTCATCTTTGGCATTACTAGTTTGTGAATAAATTTGAATAATAGTCATGTTAACTGGTGTGCCCTGTAGGTTTTGGATATTATCCTATCACTGGCAGCACTGGACTTCAGGACAGATCTTGAAATGTTCCTTCTGATGATGAATGTAACACCTTTCCCCTTCAATTTCTTGTTCCCAACATAGTAGACCATGTGATTGTCCTATTCAAAATGGCCAGTACCAGCCCATATTAGCTCACTTGTGTCAAGGATATCTGTCTTCAAGCATTCCATTTCATTTTTGATGACATCCAATTTTCCTTGATAAGTAGTTTGTACATTCCATGTCCCAATTACTAATGGATGTTTGTAGCTGCTACTTCTCATTTTGAGTCTTGCCACATTAACAGATGAAGATTTCAAAAGCTTTACTCCATCCACATCATTAAGGTTGACTCTACTTTGAAAAGGCGGCTCTTCTCCAGTCATATTTTGACTTATTCATTGGAAATACCTTTTATCAACAACACAAATAGTTACTGTACATATGGACCTCACCGGATGGAATACAGAGGAATCAAATCTACTACATCTGTGGAAAGAGATGATGGAGACGCTCAATATCATCAGTCAGGACAAGGCCAAGGGCCAACTGCAGAGCTGACCATCAATTGCTCATATGCAAGTTCAAGTTGAAATTGAAGAAAATTAAAACAAGTCCATGAGAGCCAAAGTACAACCTTGAATATATCTGTAATGGTTAAGGTTGTGTGTCAACTTGGCTGGGCCATGATTCTCAGTGAGTTGATAGTCGTATGATGGTGTGATCATTCCCATGATGAGATTTGATATTATGTGTTCACCTCCATGATGGGATCTGCTGTGAGTAGCCAATCAGCTGAAAGGGTGTTTCCTTTGGCGTGTGACCTGCATTGAATATAAGTGGATATTCTGGCAAGGCTTGTGGGCTTTTGCTCATTCTGGATCCTGCAGCTGGCTCCTGTTCATCTCATCTCTTGTTCTTGGGACTTGAGCTAGCAGCTTACCTGTGGTCTTGCCTGCTGATCTTTGGGATTCATCAGTCTTCACAGTCTGTGAACAAGAACCCTGCTTTCCAATCTGCCCATCTTGGGTTTGCCAGCCCCTGTGGCTATGTGCATCAGGAGAAGTCTCTATCCTGACCCGTGGACTTGGGATGTTCCAGCTTCTACAACGTCCTGAGCCATTTCCTTGATATAAATTTCTGTCTGTATATATTTATATGCTTTACTGGTTTTGCTTCTCTAGAGAACCCAGCCTAAGATAATATCCCACCTGAATTTTGAGACCATCTCAAGAATAGATTTGATGCACTAAACCCTGATGACCAAAGACCAGAAGAGTTGTGGGATGACACCAAAGAAATCATGCATGAAGAAACGGAAAGGTCATTTAAAAGACAGGAAAGAAAGAAAAGAACAAAATGGATGTCAGAAGAGATTCTAAAACTTGCTCGTAAGGGCATAGTAGCTAAAGGGAATAGAAGAAATGATGGAGTGAAAGAGCTGAACAGAAGATTTCAAAGGATGGCTCAAGAAGACAAGGTAATGTGTTATAATGAAATGTGTAAAGACCTGAAATTAGAAAACCAAAAGGGAAGAACACGCTTAGCACTTCTCAAGCTGAAAGAACTGAAGAAAATATTCAAACCTCAAGTTGCAATTTTGAAGGATTCTATGGGGAAAATATTAAATGATGCAGGAAGCATCAAAAGAAGATGGAAGGAATACACAGAGTCACTGTACCAAAAAGAACTGGTCTACATTTGACCATTTCAGGAGGTAGCATATGTTCAAGAACTGATGGTATTGAAGGGAGAAGTCCAAGCTGGACCGAAGGCATTAACAAAAAGCAAGCATCCAGGAATTGACAGAATATCAATTGAGATGATTCAACAAATGGATGCAACACTGGGAGTGCTCATCCATCTATGCCAAGAAATTTGGAAGACAGCTACCTGACCAACTAACTGGAAGAGATACATATTCATGCCGATTCCAAAGAAAGGTGATCCAACAGAATGCAGAAATTATCTTACAATATTATTAATATCATATGTAAGCAAAATTTTCCTGAAGATAATTTAAAAACACGTACAGCTGTACATCCACAGGTAACTGCTAGAAATTCAAGCCATATTCAGAAGAGATGTGGAACGGAATGAAGGATGTCTTTGCTGATGTCATATGTACCTTGGTTGAAAGCAGAGAACACAAGAAAGATATTTACCTGTGTTTTATTGACTACACAAAGGCATTCTATTTTGTGGATCATAACAAATTATGGATAACATTGCAAAGAATGGGAATTCCATAACACTTAATTGTGCTCATGCAGAACTTGTACATAGATCAGGAAGCAGTCATTCTAACAAAATAAGGGGATACTGTGTGGTTGAAAAGGAGCCCTGGTGTCACAGTGGTTAAAGCACTCAGCTACTAACAGAAAGGTCAGCAGTTCAAACCGACCAGTCACTCCATGGAAAAAAGATGTGACAGTCTGTCTCTGTAAAGATTTACAATCTTGGAAACCCTATGGGGCAGCTCTACTCTGCCCTATAATGTTGTTATGAGTCAGAATCAACTTGACAGCAGGGTGTGGTATGGTTTAAAATCAGAAAAAGTGTGTGTCGGGGTTGAATCCCTTCACCATAATTATTCAATCTGTATGCTGAGCAGATAATCCAAGAAGCTGGACTTTGTGAATAACTCAGCATCAGGACTGGAGGAAGACTCATTAACAACCTGCGATATGCAGATGACACAACCTTTCCTGCAGAAATTGAAGAGGGTTTGAAGCACTTACTGATGAAGATCAAAGACTATAGCCTTCAGTATGTATTGCACCTCAACATAAAGAAAACAAAAATCCTTACAATTGGACTAATAAACATCATGATGAATGGTGAAGAATTTGAAGTCTTCAAAAATTTCTTTTATTTGGATCAGCAATTAATGCCCATGGAAGCAGCAGTCAAGAAATCAAACAACGTTGTAGCATTGGGCAAATCTGCCGCAAAAGACCTCTTTAAAGTACTAAAAAGTAAAGACATCACTTAGAGGACTAAGGTACGACTGATCTAAACCATGGTATTTTCAATTACCTCATACGCATGCGAAAGCTAGACAATAAAAAAGGAAGACTGAAGAAGAATTGATACATTTGAACTGTGGTGTTGGTGTAGAATACTGGATATACCAAGGACTGCCAGAAGAACTAACAAATCTGTCTTGGAGAAAATTCAGCCAGAATGCACCTTTGAAGCAAGGATAGTGAGACTTTGTCTCACTTTGTGCATGTAATCAGGAGGAATCAATCTCTGAAAAAGGATATCGTGCTTGGTAAAGTAGGGGGTCAGCGAAAAAGAAGAAGACCATCAATGAGATGAACTGACACAGTGGCTACAACAATGAGCTCAAGTATGCCATTTATTGTGAGAATGGCGCAGGACCAGGCAACATTTCTTTCTGTTACATATAGGGTCATTATGAGTCACCGTTGACTCGACGACACCTAACAACAGCATTTTTAGAAGTAGATTGCCAAGCCTTTGTTCCTATTAGTGTTTTTTTTTTTTTTTCTTCCTTATTTTCTAGTTCTTTTCTTCACAAGAAATTATCTGGTGAATAAAATTCTTCAACATTTCGCACAAGTGACTTTCCAAACTAAACCGATACATTCATCTATGTGTTCTCTTTGGTCCAGTTTACCTATTCTTTGCAACACTTACAAAAAAAATTTTTAAAAAAGAGCAAATTCATTGCCATCAAGTGGATTCCAACTTGTAATGACCACATAGGACAGAACTGCTCCCATAGGGTTTCCAAGGCTGTAATCTTCACGGAAGCAAACTGCCACATCTTTCTCCTATGGAGCAGCTGGTGGTTTCCAACTGCCGCTCTTTCATTTAGCAGCCAAGCACTTAACTGCGCCACCAGGGCCCCTTGTAGTCTAGAGGAAACATTTATTCCTTTGTTGTCTAAATAAAAGGACTTAATCTGCAGTTCATAGCTGACCTTCAAAGGAAGTACTCAAAACTCTAGAAATTGCACACACTATGTGTTTATGTGCATTTTACTGGGGATAAGGTCCATAACTTGCATCAGATTCTCAAAGAGGCCCATAACCCCAAAACAATGTATAATCAACTTTCTCCTTATGGAAGGGATTTCAGACACATATGGATGAGGTCAACCCACTGGAGCCTGGTAGTCAGGAAGGGTTCCTTGGCACTTCTCCCTCACTGCAGACAGCCCCTTTGCATAGTCTGGGTCTATTCCTTCAAGGGAGCAACTATAGACTGTAAACTATGATTATATTATCTTCCAGGTCTATAATTTTATGAAGTAAATTTTAAATCAATAACCTTGTCTGCCTTTGTGATTCCAAGTTAAAGCCACAGATATACGACACTTATCTAATAAATAGACACTTCTGTAGATTTGTTCTAATCAACTGAAATGATAGAAAATAACAAAACATTAACTCCTTTAAATATAATTAATATCCTAGTGGATTTTTGTTTAATTACTTAATACGTATCTCTACGGTGCTTCAAAGAAATTGTTGTTGTTTATTATAAAAAAAGAAGAAAAAGAATATTTTTACCTCAGCTGATTGCTGTGGGTATGCCTTTCTCAGTTTAATGTAAAAACCCAAACTCACTGCCATTGAGTCTATTCCAAATCATAGCAGCCCTATAGGACAGAGTAGAACTGCCCCGTAGGGTTTCCAAGGCTGTAAATCTTTGTAGAAGCAGGCTGCCACATCTTTCTCCCGCAGAGCAGCTGGTAGATTCGTACTGGTGACCTTTCAGTTAGCAGCCAAGCACTTTACTACTGCTCCACCAGGACTCCTCAGTTTTACCATAGAGAATGCATTTATGAAGGTCCAGCTAATATTTTCATAAGAGGCATGTAGCCACCAAATTCCAAGCTAAATCTCTCAATTGGTAGAATAAATTGCTAACAACAGAAACATTTCCATTGGCTGAGCACTGTGGTTTGATTAAGTTTGCTCATTTATTTTATAAATCTGTTGTAAAGCTATTAGAAGACTTTTATTACTCAAATTATGAGGCTGAATCAGAGTGGCCTTTTAAATCTATAAATTAATTAGAACTCTATTTCCAGAGCACCAAAACTATCCACCCTTTACTTTCACTGAATATATTTCTCTTGTCTATTACAAATAATTTGTGATTCAGCTCACAGTTTCCCCACTTTGCCATCATTCATATGTACGGTACTTGGATAGGTCAACAAATATAAATTTACTTAACTATCCATTACTGAGTAGATGAGAAAAGCTTATATAGGCATCTTATAGAAAAAAAAATTAATCTCAGTTAAAGCATCGTCTATATTCAATATATGGTTTAAACACATGCCCAAGCCAGAATATGGTGCCGGCCTATCTTCATTCTCCATGCAAAGTTCTTTTTGCTTTCTCTATACTTTCAACATTGCTTCTGTTCAACATTTCTGCTTTTTCTTATTTTTTTTTCTGCCATCACCTAGTTCTTTCTACTGCTTTATCATCACCTTCTTGATATCCTTTCTAGGAGGTCATTTATTAAGTCATCCTTGTTAAGTTTTTTCCCGTCTCTTGTCCTCTTATGCCACACTTGTCTTGTTTGTTTTTCTAACTATATTCAAAACCATGTTGGACTGTGTCCATGTGGTCCTGGCAGGAACCACTCCATCACCTACCACCCCTTACCTCAGCCACAGTGATTTGTCCAGGGATGGTATGAGATCCTGGCTGGGTCAATCTGAGAAGAGAGAGTTCTCACCGTGGTTATCTATGCTGACAAGATTTAAAATAGGAGCAGATAGAAGCCATTGTGTCAGCACACAGGGAGAGATGGTCTGAGGATGATGGCCCACTGAGGGGAGCAGAGCAAGAGCAGCAGAAGAGATAAATTGTAAATTCTAAAGGTGTCTTCTACTTGTACTTGATCAACTCCTTGACTTCTCGGTTTTATGAAATTAATCATTTGATTAGACCAGTTTGAATCATGTTTCTTTTGTGTGAAAATAGGAGTTTAATACCTTATTTTGTTTCCATTCAGTAAAGGGCAAGAGATTACTACTAGAATCCTAAATACATTCCATAGACCAACATTGCCTTAGTCAGGACACATTAGATTTAAGCTGTGGTCGGGAGGAAGCCTCTTGTGATTGGTGGTCCCAGTAGCGCCACATGAATTGATTGGGACAGACAGAGGGGGAGTAGGAAAATAATTTCCCAGATGGAAAAACAAAAGATACAAGATTTCAGTTAGAGACACTGGGTTTTCCACCCCTGTGTATCTCCTCTTCCCCAACCCCTCAAGACCCCACTATGATGAGGAATAAAATGACAAAGATTATAAGAATAGAATTTTGGAAAGCAAAAAACAAATGGAAGAATAGAAATCAGTTACGTAGTTGGAAGAGACCAAAATCTAAAGGGTGAGTAGGAAGTGATAGTATCTTGAAATCACTGGCATGATTGAGGGTGGGGATAAGGTGAGGAGCTGAAAAAGAAGATACAGGTTAAAAGTCAGTATACAGAGTGATCAATCTTCCCAACCACTCACAAGCAGAATGTATGAAATCTTTCTTCTCCACACAGCCCTCTTTAGCAGTCCCCAGGCAGGAGACTGCGGGTTCCTTCTCTAAGAATTTGGACGAGGAGCACTCGGTTCTCAGAAACAGCCAGAGTGGCAGAAGCAGAGGTGGTATATGAGGTTGATAATGGTTGACAAGCTGCGTATGGACCCCCCACCAAGGCCGTCTCCCCATTACATCTTTGTACAGAATGCTAGTACCCTGAATATCTGGATCCGAGGAGGAGATAGGTTACTACTTGAGAGAAACCATGGCTCTTTGAGCTTCACCAATAAAATAGCTGGATCTCTGCTCAAATCCAATAAAATAAAACCTGCCAATAGACGAGGCACCTGTTTTTAGAGACTTTGAATTAGATTTTGTAGTACCTCATGCTTAAGTATGAATGGACACTGAAGGATAGCCAGACAGTTAAGACATCTCTCACATGAAAAACACCTAAGTAAAATAGCAACATACATTTGTTTTTCATTGTGTAAGGAGAATAGAGTATACAGGGAACAAAAAAGAACTTTAAAAAAGAAAATACCCATAATCAGAATCCTCAAAGAGATAAGAAGATAGAGCATGCATAGAACAAAGGGATTATATGAAAAAAGAAATAAAGACAGAATTTTGGAAATTAAAAATATTATCAAAATAAAAAATTCAATAACAGAATTAGAAGATAAAATCATAGAAAACTCAGAGTAAAACAGAGAAATAAATGTAGAAAGTATTTTTTAAAAGATAAGACATAGAAGTTCAATGTATAAAATCTTACATCCAACCAAGACAAATTCCATAAAGAGATACCAGAGAAAATTGTAGAAATGAAACCATCAGAAGAAATAATACAAGACTATTCTCTACCACTGAAGGATATAGTCCTAAAAGGGGGTATCTAAGTGTCCAGTACCAGAAATGGAAAAACATCATTTTCCTCAGCACAACAAGTCTTCAGCTCAACACCCCGTTACGAAACAGATACACCAAAATGTTTACAGGCTTAACAAATGGCTGTTTGGTGAGAGTTCATGTATCTTTTTGTTGTGGTGGTTGTTTTATTACATCTTCATTTGTTTTCATTCCTTTTTACAATGAAAACGTATTATTTTATAAATAGAAAACATAAGAAAGATACTAGAAGTTTCCAGGGTTAAAATACTGGTTTACATTTAAAAAAAAGATAGGGGCTGAGAATGGCATTGACTTCTCAAGAAATAGCATCGTAAGTCAGAACACAATGAAGCAACACCCTCAAAATGACGAAGCAAAATAATTCTCAGTCTCAAATCATTATTCAAAAAAGATGGTAGAGTGAAGACATAGACAGATATGCAGAGAATCAGATATTTAATCTTTAGTGTACCTTTTCAATACGATCCATGGAAGAATGGCTTCCTGCAAAACCAGGGAGTAAAGTGAGAAAGAAGAAAACATGAAATCCAAGGAAAAGTGGAGTCAACATTATACAGCGGCAAAGAGGAGTCCCAGGTAACTGGCTGTGCAGCCCGTATTAGAGAGAGAGAGTAGAGAGATTTCAAGCAAAGATCTTCAGGAAAAAAAGTATTTAGTAGAATGGTTGACACTAAGGAGCACTCTGGGGATGAGAAAGGATATATATCTAGCAAGTGCTATAAGTGAAAAATTTTGACAAAGGTAAACTGCAGAAAAAGGAAATGTATCATAGTATATGTGTTAGCCTTACAGTAAATAGTATTTACATGATTGTTATGATTTGACACTAAATATGGGTTTAACTGAAAACAGTAAAATATAATGGAAGATGGGTAGGAGGAGCGGTAAGGTGCTCTAAGAGAACTGAATTCTTATTGGTCATAACAAAATGCCTAAAATTAATAACTCGAGGAAATAGGATAAGTTTGTCATTTAAAAATATGGACTTAAGAGTAAAAGAAACACCTTGTAAACAGTCAAGAGGTTGTCTCTGAGGAAGAGGACATGGAGGTGGGTCGGACCTGTTTTTCATTATAGACTTATTGGTACTTCTTGATTTCTCAACCGTTTACATATACTATTGTTTTTTATTTTATAAATCAATATTTTAAAAACCCAAAAAATGTAAAAACGAAGTGATTAATAAATCTTTTTTTACATCTCTCTTACTAACCTGGACCTTACATTAGAGCTCGGAAGCAAACCATGTTGAAAAATCCCTTTAGATTACGTCTACACAGGCAAATTTTTAAGTATTTGATGATGAAATGCTTTTGTTGAATCCAGAAGCATAATTTATTGGAGTATAAGTGGCTGAAGTCTTAATTTCACCTGGTACTTCACCATGTTTCTGTGATGGGATTCTAATCTGAGATTTGTACAGCTGCTGGCTCCGTTAGCAAAGCACTTGGCCATCCCACAGTTAAGAGGCTCCTGAGAATTTGCTAACTCTCTTGAAGTCTTGGGGGCTTTTAGATACACAAATCCTAAATTTAATAAATTGTCAATGTAATCCCCAACAGACCAGGAATTTAGGTCAGAAAATACTCCAAATCCCTCAGGCAGAAAAAGCTGTAAATCCTTTAGGTTTCTTTGCAGAGTCTGAATTTACAGATGATGTATTTAAACCTGTGAATTACATGGCAGAATTAGATTAGCTTGGCAAGTTCTTTCTTTTTTTTTTTTTTTATTGTTGTGCTTTAAGTGAAAGTTAACAATTCAAGTTAGTCTCTCATACAAAAATTTACACACACATTGTTATGTGACCCTAGCTCCTCTCCCTATACTGTGACAGCACACGCCTCCTTTCCACCCCAGATTTTCCGTGTCCATTCAGCCAGCTCCTGACCCTCTCTGCCTTCTCATCTCACCTCCAAACAGGAGCTGCCCATTTAGTCTCATATATCTACTTGAGCTAAGAAGCACACTCTTCACGAGTATCATTTTATGTCCCATAGTCCAGCCTAATCTTTGTCTGAAGAGTTGGCCTCGGTAATGCTTTTAGTTTTGGGCTAACAGAGAGTCCAAGGGCCATGTCTTCCAGGGTCCCTCCAGTCTCAATCAAACCATTAAGTCTGGTCTTTTTACTAGAATTTGTGATCTGCACCCCCACTTTTCTCCTGCTCTGCCAGGTACTCTCTGTTGTGTTCCCTGTCAGGGCCATCATAGGTGGTAGCCAGGCACCATCTAGTTCTTCTGGTTTCAGGCTGATGAAGTCTCTGGTTTATGTGACCCTTTCTGTCTCTTGGACTAATACTTACCTTGTGTCTTTGATGTTCTTCATTCTTTGCTCCAGGTGGGTTGGGACAAATTGATGCATCTTAGATGGCTGCTCGCTAGCTCTTAAGACCCCAGACATAGCTTGGCAAATTCTTGCCATAATGTTGTTACACTCTTATGGCAAGAAACTCCACGGGTTCTCCATTACCTCTCTCATAAAACACAAAAATTGCCGATCCTTCCCAACAATCTGGCCCCTTCCACCTCCTGACCCCCAGAAGCCTCTTCAAAAATGTCCAGTTGCCCTCTGTTTAGAATGACCAGACCAAAAGAATTTGGCCAAAAAATTTGAGATGAAAACTTTTTATCTGATTATCTCCAACTCCTTAGCTCTTTCTAGATTACACCAACATAATTGCTCTCAAAAAGGAAATATTCTTTAATCCCACACTGATTGTATTTTGTTTCTTATCTGTATGATCAACTGGTTCCTTTTCCCTTCAACTTAATTGACTCCTTATTTGATTGTTGTTGTTGTGTATTGTCAAGTCAATTTCAACTCACAGGGACTCTATAAGACAGAGCAGTATTGTCCTATAGGGTTTTCTAGGTTGTAATCTTTATGGGAGCAGATCACCAAGTCTTTTCTTCCTCAGAGCCACTGGGTGGGTTCAAACCGCCAACCTTTTGCTTAGCGGCCGACCACTTAACTATTGCCCCACCAGGGTTCTTCCCTTATTTAATTAAGGCACCTGATTTGACAGGCAAAAGATTGATTTGGTTACCTGCTTACCTAATCTCTGTATTCAACAAATGAGACCTTAATTTAATCATCCATTTTATAAGCTTTACCAGAGCCAAAATTTTTGCCTAAGCTTTCTATAATGGCTACATTTAATAGATTACTGGATTCTATTGCGTTTCTAAGTTATATTCACCAATAAATTATCAATTTTGAATATTCCAGTTAAATGATTTAAGTCCTTTCAGTTTTAGAAGTATAGAATACAGTTATATCTTTTTTTTTTACTTATATAATTTGTGTTTATAAACTTCCCTTGGCCTGAAATAGCTGTTACTCAGTTGACAACACTGAGAACACGCATCCCTATTTTGCATTTGCTCAAAAACTTGAAGTACATGGATTGCTGAAGAGTAGAGACACATTTTTAATACAGTCTCTCTCAGGTCCTTCAAATGTTTATTCTCAGTATGGTTTGTCCCAGTTGGCCACCATGAACAGATTTCAAGTGACTATTCTGGAGGAAATTGATCCAGGTTCTGACAAATAGCCAACATACAGACCAAAAATTTACGTGCTGCAATTCTCTCCCTAGAATGCTTAGTTTGTCTATCTAGAAAATTCATGATTATCCTCAAGTCTAAGCTCAAATGCGCCTCCTTTTTGAAACTTCTGGTACCTGGTAAAGTCCATGGGTTGCAAGGGAAAGAAATGGATTCTGGCTAAGTAATGGAACCAGGGGATTTATTGAAAAGATCCTGGATGCCTCCTAAAAATCTCAGGAAGAGCTAAACAACTTGTTCTAGGGGAGACAGAAACCAAGAGGGCTCCAGGGAGCATCTCTCCAAAGTCGCACACCAAAATGACTTACAACCAATAGTTTTTCATCCCTCCTGACATTTCAGGTTCCAGGCAGAGATAATATGTCTAGAAGATGAGGTAGGAGCTCAAACCCTGACTTGGATACAGCTTTTTCTGTACACCAAAAGGACTTTGTACCAACTCTGTTAAGGAAATGATACTATTGAAACACTATGAGGTAGAAAGACTGTTTCCATATTTGAATTTATAGTATACGGTATAATGCTTGATACGTAATTGAGTTAAATTAGATCATATTTCAGTCTCATGTTATGAAAGAAATTATTAAATACCATAATGAGAGATTTCTATAAATGTTGTAAAAGCTCCTAGCAGCCTCCTCATGAGAGTGACCAGATGACTAGCAAAGGATATCTCTGAAACTCAAAAACAGGAAGAGGTCTTAGCACATGGTAACCAGAAAACCAGTACAGGACAGCAGGACCTATTGTCACTGCAATATAGTGACACCCGCCTGGATAAATGGCCCTTCCATCTCCCCATCCTTACCCTGTTGTGCTGCAGTATATTCTTTGATCACCCAACACTCCTCAGCATCAGACCAAGATGTCAGTCTCCAGAGGATCTTGGCAGCCTGTTAACCACATGCCTAGTAGACTTAAATCTTGCCACCTTCCTTTCACCCTCATGGCTTCTAGAGTTCTGTCACCTACCCTTTTAGACCTTAAAAAATAAAATGCTTATTTATTCCTTTATCCAATAATTTGTGTCAGGAGGTGCCCACAGCTTAGAAGCATTAAAAAAAGAAAGAAAGAAACCCATTCCCATCAAGTCAATTCTGACTCAGAGCGACTCTAGGACATAGTAGAGGTGCCCAATGGGGTTTCCAAGGTGGATTCAAACTGCCAGCCTTTTGGTTAGCAGCTAAGCTCTTAAGCAATGTGCCACTAGGGCTCCTAAAAGCATAAACCCCTGCATAATCAGGGTTAAGGTTGGGGAGGATACCTTACATTCCTCATTGATGAGTGAACCCCCCTCACCCCACCTCTCCCTATACCCATCCTTCTTTCCTCTAGACCAGACAAAGGGACCTTCTTGCTAAAGCAAAGAAAGAAAACACACTTTAACTGGTCAGTAGGTTACCCCCATTAAGTGTTTAGCACAACACTCAGTTTTGAAACCGATAAAATGTTTACAAGGGGTATTGGCTGGCTGGTGAGAGTTCAAGTGTTTTGTTGTTGTTTTTGGCTTTTTCTTTTGGTTGTTTTACTTCATACCTATCTCAATTGTTTTAATTCCTTTTAACAATAAACATAAATTATTTTATAAACAGAAAATAAGTAAAGATTTTTAAATAGTAAGACAAAGAATAGAGGAGGGGCACTAAATGGTAACTGGTAAACTCAGGTAACCTTGCTTCATCACTGCTGAAATGATGCTTTTAATCAATAGGAAAGCTGTTGAAATATATAGACTATCTTTGAGCACCCAGATCTCAGTCCCTAATCTTGGTCCCTGAGTCTAGCTGTGCCTGAAGTCTGCCACTGAACTTCTCAGTTTTATGAGCTAATGCATACCTTATTTTTTTCTTAAACTAGCATGAATTGGACTTTTGTTCCCTGCAACCCAAAAGGACTTCGCAAATATTGCCTTTCTTTGGAATCAAGTTCCACCATTACATGCCAGGAGACCCTCTTTAACTCAGTTTCCTCATTTGTAAAGCAGGGATGATAATAGTAGCCATGGTACTGGGGTGATATGAGGATTAAATGAGCTGACAAGTGTAACCCAAAACAGTGCTTTGCGCATAAAATGAACTCATTGATAATAGCTAATAATAATAGTAATATATCTTACATATTTCACCCAGTTGTTCTGCTGTGCTCCAACTCTGTTTTGATTTCCCAGCTATTAACTGCCCCATTAGACCAACCAATTACCTATCACCATTCCCGTCAGTGCTTCCAGCTTGACTGAACCTCCTTTTTCACCTTCAGCTAAATATGATAATAATGCCTATCCCTCCCAAGCGCCAGTCTAGTCTCTGCATCTTTCCCACTTGCTTTAGACCGCCCTGCTGTTTATCAAATTCACTCTTCTCTGACAACTGGGAACTTTGTGATCTGTACAGTCCAATCACTAAAACTCCCACTGTGATAAGTATTATAAAGAGTTCATTTTTCTAGGTTAGGAGTTTATTTCAGGTGAGATATAATACATATATTTCAATTTTGAGAAGTTTTTATTTTTGAAAAAATTAGTTGGGCTAAATCCTGTAATCTAAACTATTCTATTTTAGTTTATATACTATAATATGTGCTTTCTATTATTCACCATAATAATATACAAAATAATACTATATTATATAATGTTGTCGCTATTGTTAGGTGCCATCGAGTTGGTTTTGACTCATAGCAATCCTATGTACAACAGGACAAAATTTGGCCCAGTCCTGCGCTATCCTCACAATCAGTGTTTGAGCCCATTGTTGCAACCATTGTATCAATCCATCTCATTGAGGGTCTTCCTCTTTTTCGTTGACCCTCTACTTTACTAAGCATGATGTCCTTTTCTAGAGACTCGTCCCTCCTGATAACATGTCCAAAGTACTTGAGACAAACTCTCACCATCCTCTCTTCCTAGGAGCATTCTGGCTGTATTTCTTCCAAGACAGATTTGTTTGTTCTTCTGGCAGTCAAAGGTGTATTCAGTATTCTTCACCAGCATCATAATTCAAAGGGATCAGTTCTTCTTCGGTCTTCCTAATTCATTGTCCAGCTTTCACACGCATACGAGGTGATAGAAAATACCATGGCTTGGTGACAGTTATACCTTAGTCCTCAAAGTGACATCTTTTTTAACACTTTACAGATGTCTTTTGCAGGAGATTTGCCCAGTGCAATATGTCGTTGGATTTCTTGACCGCTGCTTCTATGAGTGTTGATTGTGGATCCAAGTAAAATGAAATCCTTGACAACTTCAGTATTTCCTTCATTTATCAGAATGTGAGGATTTTTGTTTCCTTTATGTTAAGGTGTAATCCATACTAAAGACTATATAGTCTTTGATCTTCATCAGTAAGTGCTTCAAGTCCTCTTCACTTTCAGCAAGCTAGGTTGTGTCATCTGTACATTGCAGGTTGTTAATGAGTCTTCCTCCAATTCAGATGCCAAGTTCTTCTTCATATAGTCCAGCCTCTCGGATTATTTGCTCAGCATACAGATTGAATAAGTATGGTGAAAGAATGCAACCCTGATGCACACCTTTCCTGATTTTAAACCACACAGTATCCCCTTGTTCTGTTTGATCAACTGCCTCTTGGTTCCTCTTCAGGTTCCTCATGAGCACAATTAAGTGTTCTGGAATTCCCGTTGTTCACAGTGTTATATATAATTTGTTATGATCCACACAGTCAAATGCTTTTGCATAGTCAATAAAACACAGGTAAACATCTTTCTGGTATTCTCTACTTTCAGCCAAGATCCATCTGACATCGGCAAATGATATCCCTCATTCCCTGTCCTCTTCTGAATCCGGCTTGAATTTCTGGCAGTTCCCGGTCTATGTACTGCTACGACTGCTTTTGACTGATCTTCAGCAAAATTTTACTTGTGTGTGATATTGTTCAATAATTTCTGCATCCCGTTGGATCAGCTTTCTTTGGAATGGGCACAAATATGAATCTTTTCCAGTCAGTTGACCGGTAGCTGTCTTCCAAATATCTTGACATAGACAAGTGAGCTCCTCCAATTCTGCATCTGTTTGTTGAAAACATCTCAAGTGCTATTCTGTCAATTCCTGGAGCCTTGTTTTCGCCAATGCCTTCAGTAAATCTTGGATTTTTTCCTTCAATACAATCAGTTCTCAATCATATGCTACCTCCTGAAGTGGTTGAACATCAACCGATTCTTTTTGGTATAGTGACTCTGTATTCTTTCCATCTTCTTTTGATGCTTCCTGTGTCATTCAATTATTTGCCTATAGAATCCTTCAGTATTGCAACTTGAGGCTTGAATTTTTTCTCCAGTTCTTTCAAGTTGAGAAATTCTGAGTGTGTTCTTCCGTTTTGGTTTTCTAACTCCAGGTCTTTGCACATTTTATTATAATACTTTACTTTGTCTTCTCGAGCCACCCTTCGAAATCTGCTGTTCAGCTCTTTTACTTCATCATTTCTTCCATTTGCTTTAACTGCTCTACATTCAAGAGCAAGTTTGAGAGTCTCTCCTGACATCCTTTTTGGTCCTTTCTTTCCTGTCTTTTTAATGGCCTCTTGCTTTCTTCATGTATGATATCCTTGATGTCATCCCAAGACTCATCTGGTCTTCAGTCATTAACGTTCAGTGCATCAAATCTGTTCTTGAGACGGTCTTTAAATTCAGATGGAATATACTCAAGGTCATATTTTGGCTCTCATGGACATGTTTTAATTTTCTTCAACTTCAACTTGAACGTGCACATGAACAACTGATGGTTTGTTCCATATTATATATATCATATATATTAATATATTATGTGATATATAAATAATATATAATATCCAACTTCTACCCTGGATTTATAAATGCAATTTATGCTAATAAAAAGTAACAGGCTAATTATAATAATAAAAACTGTAAGTTTTTTGCAATTTATTTACAGGAAATATTTTTGTATGCTATTTCATTTCATCCTCACCACAACTCTGTAGGGTATTTATTATTAATATCCCTATTTTACAGATTAGAAAATTGAGACTCAGGAAGGTTAAGTGACTTATGAAAATCACCTACTCAAGAAAGTTGGAGAACTAGGATCACAATCCACGCCTTTCTGACTTAAAAACCTGAATTCTTAACTATTCTGCTCTACTGGACAAGAATAAGTGCCTTGAATAGAACTAGCACTTTTTATGCTACTTTGAATAGTATCTTTCTAAAGCACAAAACAGGAAGATTCATAAGATGAAAGCTGAGAGGGCTCTATAAAATCTATAGGTAGAAATAAATCTCAGAGAGCGAGGACAACTGTACTATACTATACCTTGAATTACCCATAAGGTCAAAACAAGTATGAGGTCTATCTGTAGTTAGAAATCAATATTCTTTCTAGTTTTTCACAGCTTCTCTTTCCCCTCACGTTAAACTCCCCTAATCTGCTTTCCTACTGTGACTTATTTCTGGTAATATATAGTCAGGATAACAGCATCCTCACACCTGATGGGCTACGTAGCTATGCATGCTGGGAATGGTAAGGATTGTGAGGAACTGTGAAGGTACAATACAGGCCATCATCACCTCAAAAACAAAGATATAGGCTCTGCTGTAGTGGGAACTGGCCAAAGGCAATAACATCCAGAACCACAGGAGCACCTCACATGCAAAAGCAAACTTAGTAGTAGCTGACTGGCAGAGCATTTTGATAAGAAATAACATATTTTATTAATGCAGCTTCTTCTGTTTGTTAAAGTGAATGTCTTTAATCATGAAATGCACATTCATTAACCCTTCCTACAAACATGTATTCAGCATCAGACACTATGCTTGGTACTGGGGATGCCAAAAACAAACAAGCAAAAGCAACCAGTCCCTGATCTTAAAGACTTCATCATCTACTGGAAAGATCAAAATATGTAAATACTTTGATGCCTGCAAGCCAAAGGCCACCTGGAATATACCTGTACTCAAAGAAAGTTGGGTTTATTATTTGCTACAAGAAGGGAGACCTTACACCATGGGGAACAAAGGGGAGTCTCAGTAACAGGGTGTTAGGAATTACAGGAATTGAGTCTCTGCTAGGTAATTTTGGAAAGGACTAAATGAAGCGGGGGTTTCATCAGGATTAGGTGGTGTCAGAAAGTAGAGCTAATTCCATGATTTGATATCTTAATAATTTTTATCTAGAAGAAGGGAGGAATGGAGTAGAGTTAAAGCTGCCATTGGTAAAGAAGCAGCAGCCCTCCTATTATCTGGGAGATTGTGATGTGTGATCATTTTTTCGATTTGCTTAATTTTCTTGTTTTTGTGCTCAAATATAATTATGGAGGATTCTTGCTTTTGTCTGTGCTTAGGCATAATTATGGAGAGTTTTGTTCTGTGTTACTCTCTGAGAGTCACAGAGTGACCTCATCTGATTTTGGTGTTCTATGAAATTTTTAAGTTCAGCAACAGAATATTATGGCCTTGCTGAGAGCTATGAGTGGTGCTCTTTCTTCCTCAATACTGAGTTACATACACCTTGACAAGTGCTAAATTACAAGAATATACAAGATTTTGTGGGAGTTTGAAACAGATGCTGATAAATTCTCCTTCTGGATAGGTGTTTCTCAGAAAGGAAGTTCATGCTGGCTGGATCTTGACAGATACATAGGAATTTACTGGATGGAGAAGATGTCACAGGTCATTTCCAAGCAGAAGCAAACTGTGAGCAGATGTAAGCACACATAGCATGGTGCAAACTTTGAGCAGGGCTGCATTGCTAGAATAATCAAGGGAGGTAAGTCATGAAAGTGAGGCTGAGTCAGTCAGCAGTGGCCAAGTCATGAAGGAGTTTGACTTCATCCAGCTGGTAATATGGATCCATCAAAAATGACTTGAATCAGAGAATAGAAGAATCAGATCTGTGTTTCAGAAAGCTGACTTTGGCGGCCATATGGAGAACAAACTAGTCTGAGGAGAGATAAAAGACAGATGAGTTAGAAAAATACTTCAGGCAAGAAATGAAGAGGGTTTAATCAGAATCGGTAGCAATTAGGAGGGAGGACAGAGTGGCTATTGTATATCATTTCTGATATACAATTGACTAGGCTTGGATACTAATTGCCTATATCCTCCACTAAAATGTAAGCCACGTAAGGGTAAGAGTCAGGTACATTTTCTTACCACTGTAACAAACACCACACAACTAGTACAGTGTCCAGCATGTCGTAGTTGCTTAATAAATGCTTGATGAATCAATGAATGAATTGTGAGCAATGAGTAGGGGAAGAAAATATCATTAAAGCCAAAGCAGTAGATGTTTCTAGGTCATAGTGCTGAGTAATGGTGATTTAATAAACTGATAGGAAGGAGCATATTTGTGGAAGAAAAATAATAGTTTAATTCCAGGCAAATCCACAAAACAAAACAGGCATAGTTGGCCTTATATGTTACAATTTTTCTGGAAGTATTTTTTAAATGATAATAACCTGAAGTGTGTTGATCAACAGAATAAGAATTCAGAGTGCTTCAAGTATTACTTATGTTAAAAGAAGTTAATAAGTTCCTTTCGTATTGAAATCTATCCTGTAATGGATGAGAATCCTAGGCTTATTAATTATATCTGGTGATTATATTTGACAGAAATAAAAAGTTGAAGTTCTGGGAAGTGCAACTGACATATGAACTCAAAAATATTTCTTATTCACATCATAATTTTAAGCTATATAACTGACATAATAAATTGCACATATTTAAAGCATACAATGTAATGAGTTTAGACATTTTTGCACGTCTGTGAAATTATCAGCATAATCAAGATAGTAAACATTCCATCATTCCAAAAATTTCCTTGTAATCCTTAGAAATCCCTCCCTCCTTACTTCATTGTTCCATCCCCTCACCTACCCAGTGCTCGGGTCCCCAGGTAATCAATGGTCTCTGTCTCTGTTGCTTAGTGTGCAGTTTTTAGAATTTTATGTAAATGAAATCATATAGTACGTCCCCATTTTTTGTCTGATCTCTTTTACTCAGCATAATTATTGGAGATTCATCCATGTTGTGAATATCAGTAGTTCATTCCTTTTTATTGCTAACTAGTATTCCATTATATGAATATTCCACAACTTTTTAGTAGATTCTCTTGTTGATGGATGTTTAGGTTGTGTAGCGGTTTTAGAATGTGTCTATAAATTCTTTGATACTACTTCCTTTAAGAGACAGATCCTGATTTCCTTTCTCCTTCCAGTGTGGACTAGACTTAGTGACCCTTTTCTGATGAGTAGAATAAAGCAGAGGTGATGGTATGCACCTTCGGAGACTAGGTCATAAAAGGCTTTGGAACTTCCTCCTTGATCTCTCTAAGATCACCCACTCTGAGGGAAACCAGCTGCCACGCCATGAGGATATTCAAGCAGCCCTGTAGAGAGACCCACTGGAGAGAAACTGGGGTCTCTTGCCAACAGTCACTTGAGTGAGCCATGTTGGAAGCAGATCCTGCACCTTCAGTCTAGACATTGATGACTGCAGTCCTGGCTGCCAGCTTAACTGCAACCTCATGAGAGAGTCAGAGCCAGAATCACCCAGCTAAGCTGCTCCCAGATTTTGAAGGTGCAGAAACTGTGAGATAATAAATATTTGTTATTTTAAGCCATTACATTTTGGGGGAATTTGTTATGTAGCAATAGAAAACTAACGTAGATTGTTTCAAGTTTAGGGCTATTACAAAGCTGCAATGAACATTTGCATACAAGTCTTTGTATGGATATAGGCCTTCATTTCTTTTGGTTCACCATGTGTTTTGATATAATTTTTATTTTGCCTCATACTGTTTTCTAATACATTCAAATGTCAAATTGACTCCCAACAAGGTTATAAGCTCCAGGTGCTTACTTGATATTCCACACAATGTTCAACCCCATGCTAATTGCCTAATAGATGATCAATATTATGAATTGAGATAAATTGAGAACAACGATAAGTACCCAAATGACTTTCTGCAGGCCCTGAGAGGAGAGGGAAGAGGCGATTCAGTGTTGCTGGTGGACACACTGACTGACCTCCCCTGGTCCTGCCATGAAAGATGAATTGATTTTCTTTAGGTTCAAGAAAGGAATGTAGTTTGGAGGTCATAAAGTATCACCCTCAAGTGATGTGAGTTCTAATGTAAACACTGCACGAAAATAGAATCAATCCAACCTCATCCTAGTGAACCTCTGAAGGGACCTGCTCTTCAAAATAGAAATAAAATGTACTTGATCACATCTCCAGGCTGGGTCCCTCTCTTCCTTGGCTGCTCTTCAACCAGCGTGAACCATCCCTAGGGGTACTGGCCACGGCATTGAGAATTTAAGTAAGGTTTCTCTTCCAACTCTCAGATATGGTTGGAGAGAGGAGAAAGAAATGTATGTGGCAATGCTCTGTTGATGTTCAAATGGGTTTCTGCTGGTTCAGTTCTTTTATCTGGCATGAAGGATACTTAGATTTTTAAAGAAGTATAAATGTAGCATATGAAATGGCCAACTACCTCAAAGAAACATTCTGAGCGAAAGGGGTGCCACCAAACTTAACTGCAATGTACTGAATCTATGTTAAACCATGAGTATATCCATTAATGGGAGATAGGAATCACTCTACAACAGTTCTTGAGAGCTAGGAATAACAGAGACATTTTTAGAAATATTAATGAGACTTTCAATTTAGCATTTTCTTATACTAATCTTACTTCCATTCTGCCTGTTAATTTGCCTAAGGGAGATTTATAACTGTTAAAACAGTAATGCACATTTGCAAATTTTCTTGTCCAAACTAAAATTTTTAATGTGATTTGGAACATGTGAGTTTGAGTCTAATATATCAAAGTCCATTTCTTCAAGTATTTGTTTAGCATTTTATCTGCAGTAGGCAATGCATTAGACACTGTGGATTTCAAAATAAGTCCCTGGCCTTCTATCAGCTATTATCTAATATGGACATAGACATGTAAACAATCACATTAGCATAAGATAATTGAAGTTCTAGAGGTTAGAAAATAGGACAAAGAACACCAAAATAGGCAGGGGTTCTCACGAAAGGCTTCAGAGCTGAGACTATATGGATAAGCAGAAATACTTCAGCCAGGCAGGCTGGAGAACAGTCTTGGTAGCAGGGCCACCATGAAAAAGCCTGAGTCTGCTATATAAGTCTAATTCATTTTAGAAAATAAATTGTGTTTCCTTTTAACAGTACATGGAGCAATTAGGAGTTAAATCAGATCTAAAATCATTTGGGGTTTCTAAAAATTTGATTGGAAGAAGTACAAAGACTGACAAATCTCCAAGAGAATATTCAGAAAAAAAATAAACACATTTCTAGAATCTAACTGCTTCATGGCCCAGAGATTAAAAAAAAAAAAAAACTTTAAAAACACAAAAATAAGCTTGACCATGGTTAAGAAGAGAAAATTTAAAGTAGGTAAAGCACTTTAAGGTTCCAAGGCCAGCTTTAAAAGTAGAAGTAAAGAATAAAGCGGCTTCATAACCAGAATGCAAGAAGCATCAGATGTAAAAGCACGGTTAAACTTTGGGAAAATAAATTTTACCTTTGTTGTTTTAAAATTCTTTTTCAGGTTGGGACAATCATTTTTTGAAATTCCATTTAAAACCCAGGAGATCCTTACGATAAACAACCTGAATTCTCTTATGCTGTTACATGCCTTCATTGTCCCCATAGAGACCCAAAAAAATCCCTGTGGGCTTCAGAATATCTTAAGTACCTTAGTCATACCATATTCAATTTGAACTGGTATCATTTGTAAGCTTTTATGATTCAAAAATCATATGGTAAGACATTTTAAAATAGCCCTAAAGACTATCATAGCATTTCTATAATCATTTGCTGCAATCATGTATTCTAACATCCAAGAAAATGTACCTGATTTCCAAAGACACTGTTTCTCTTGGCAAAACATCTGTTTAAATTGAAACAAAGTTTCTTACTTCGTGTTGTACTTTGAAAGCACTGAGTATCACTAAAGCAATATATATGTCTTAGTTATCTAGTTCTGCTATCACAGAAATACCACAAATGGGTGGCTTTACCAGACAAACTTATTTTCTCACAGTTAGAAGGCTAGAAGTCCATATTCAGGGCACCAGCTCTAGGGTAAGTCTTTTGCTCTCTGTTGGCTCTGGAGGAAGGTCCTTGTTTCTTTTGAGCTTCTGCTCCTGGGCAGTGTTCATGTGGCTTGACATCTCTCTTTCCCCATCTCTGCTTGCTCTTTGATTGCTCAATTTGCTCTTTTTATATGTCAAAAGAGATTGACTAACAATTTAAGTGCCTATCAACAGATGAATGGATAAACAAATTACGGTACGCACACACGATGTAATACTATGAAATGATAAAAAACAATGATGAATCCGCAAAATGTTTCACAAAATGGATGAATCTGGAGGACATTATGCTGAGTGAAATAAGTCAATCACAAAAGGCCAAATATTGTATGAGACCACTATTATAAAAATTCAAGAAAAGGCTTACATACAGAAAAAAGCAATCTTTGATGATTACGAGGGAGAGGAGTGTGGGGGAGGGCAAATCACTAACTAGATGGTAACTAACTAACACATTGCCATCGTCGAGTCAATTTTGACTCATAGCAACCCTATAAGACAGAGTAGAACTGCCCCATAGGATTTCCAAGGAGTGGCTGGTGGATTCAAACTGCTGGCCTTTTGCTTAGCAGCCTAGCTCTTTGTTAACTTTCATGTAGGGAAAGACAACACACAATATAGGGGAAGTCAGCACAACTTGACCAAGGCAAAGTCATAGAAGCTTCTTAGATACATCCAAACACCTTGAGGAATCAAGGTACTAGGGCTGAGAGCTGGAGACATGGTCTCGGGGGACATCTAGGTCAATTGGCTTAACATAGTTCATAAAGAAAATCTTCTACATCTTACTTTGGTGAGTAGCATCTGGGGTCTTAAAAGCTTTTGAGCAGCCATCTAAGATATATCTATTGGTCCCACCATGTTAGGAGCAAAGGCGAATGAAGAAAACCAAAGACACAAGGGAAATATTCAGCCAAAGGACTAACGGACCACATGAACCACAGCCTCCACCAGCCTGAGCCCAGAGGAACTAGATCACAATCGACAGTCCCAGGTAGAGTAAAAGAAAAATGTAGAACAAAACTCAGATTCCCAAAAAAAGACCAGATTTACTGGTTTGACAGAGACTCTAGGAACCCGTGAGACTATGACCCCCAGACATTCTGCAAACTCAGAACTGAAGGCACTCCCAAAGTCTACCTTTCAGCCAAAGATTAGGCAGACGTATAAAACAAACAATAACACACATGAGGAAGATGCTTCTTAGTTCAATCAAGTATATGAGATTAAATGGGCAACACCTGCCCAAAAGCAAAGACAAAAAGGCAGGAAGGGACAGGAAAACTGTACAAATGGACACAGGGAACCCAGGATGGAAAGGAAAGTGCTGACACATTGAGGGGATTGCTACGCATGTCACAAAACAATTTGGGTATAAAGTTTTGAATGAGAAACTAATTTGCACTGTAAAATTTCACCTGAAACAAAATTAAATTTAAAAAAATGATTGACTTAACACACACCCTACACTAATACTGCTTCATTAACATAACAAAGAAAACCCATTCTCAAATGTGATTATAACCGTAGTTTTGGGTATAAACCCAAAACCATTGCCGTCGAGTCAACTCCAAATCATAGCGACCGTATAGGATAGAGTAGAACTGCCCCATAGGGTTTCCAAGGAGTGGCTGGTAGATTCAAACTGGCAACCTTTTGGTTAGCAGCCAAGATCTTAACCATTGCACTACCAGGGCTCAACCACAGCTATAGGGGTTAGGATTGACAATACTTATTTTGGGGGGAGCACAATTCAATTCATAACAAGACATTAACAAAGTTTTGTGGACTAACACAAAATCATCACCAAAATCCCACTGCAAGAGGTTGGCCTGGTTATGTTTAATTAGGTGGGTCCAGGCTGTCTCCCTTGGTGCTGAAAAACCCTGTCTTCTAAAAATCAGTTGTTATGTAATTATTTCAAAGTAGGTAAGTGGGACTTACTCCAGTGTAACTAGTATATGAATGTCCCAAATATAAAGTGTGTGATGCAAAAAGTAGAAACCAGATCATCCCCCAGCAAAGCCCACTTAGACTGTTCTCAACCATGCATAGCCATTTTCTCAAAAACATTCCTCTAATTGTGGTTCTTAGACCACCTGCATCAATATAATCTGGGGTGCTTATTAAGAAGGCAGTTTCCTTGGTGCCGCCTCAAACCTAGTGGATAAGAATCTTGGATTCTTGGGCATGCTAAAGTTTAAGAGCCATCTTTTTATGTTAAGAGTCTGTTGTGGATGAAATTGTGAACCCCAAAAATGTGTGTTATAAATCTTAAACCCTATCCTTGTGCGTGTAATCCCATTTGGAAATAAGGTTTTCTTTGTTATGTTAATGAGGCCATGATCAGTGTAGGGTGTGTCTCAAGCCAATCACTTTTGAGATATAGAAGAACAGAATCGGCACAGAAGAAAGCAAGTACAAATGGAGGGGAAGATAGATGCTATACAAAGATCTCCAAGGAGAAGCTGAGACAAGGATTCTCCCCCAGAATGGGTAGGAAGAGCCTTCCCCTAGAGCCGGCACCCTGAATTTGGGCTCCTAGCCTCCTAAACTGTGAGAAAATAGATTTCTTTTCTCTAAAACCACCCACTTGTGGTATTACTGTTACAGCAGCACTAAGAAACTAAGAGTCCAGCAAAATTTTACATAAGAAGATTACTTAGTTGGTGTTTAATTCATTCAATATATAAAATAGTACTAAATATGAATTTTTATTTCTTTAATTAATGGTATTAGTATTTTTAGCCTCCGTCTACATGACATTTGGGGAGGGGGGTGGAAATCAACTACTGATGACTTGCTTAAGAAATAAAATATTTCATCACTTTCGTGTAAACCCATGAGCCATCATGGTAAGTGTAATGCTGTTTCCTCAGGAGGGTTCGGTGGGACTTCTTTCTCCAGATAGAGGAGTCTGACTTCACAGATCCAATTTCTCTGAAAAAAAATTTTAACTTTGTAAGCAAAGGTGTGGATGTGGCCCAGCCCAGGAAAGGAGAGGTGATGTAACCTGAGAGCCAAAACAGTCTGGCCTAACAGTTAGCTTTAAAAGGAATAAAGCGTTTTGAACTGACAGGTTGTTTTACAATCATATAATATATCGTATAAAAACAACAGTCTTAAAATCATACACTCCTATAGGTCTTTAGTGCGTCCCAAGACCCCTAGTAAAGTGTTACTGATACCTTAGGAGGGAGTGTTGGGAAATGGAAGGAATTTATATATTCATGACTGAATGAGTGAAGTACATCTTCCTTCCAGTCACTGATCCAGGGTGACCATAACTTATTGTTCCTGAAGTGGATTCCCAGAGGAGCTGACCCATTGGTTAGCCAGAGACCTCTGGCCTGATAGAAAAATGTTTAAGTTGGGACAGATTCCTCTTACTGCCATTTTAGGGCCATGAGCAAGATGAGTGAGTGGAGGAAATTGTGATGAGAGAGCCACAGAGAGCAAAAACAAGATAGACAGAAAAGAAGAGACCACGTAGCCCTTGAAAGATGGAGCCTGGTTTTCCAGTTCTAGTTGCCATGAGGCCTAGCTGAATGGCATTTGGTGTCCTTGTATTCCAGGAGATCTTTTTTGTTGTGTTGTTGGGTGCCATCGAGTTGGCTCCAACTCATAGTAACTCCATGTGACAGAGTAGAACTACTCCACAGGATTTTCTTGGTTGTAATCTTCATGGGGAGCCCTAGTGGTGGAGTGGTGAAGTGCTCGGCTGCTAACCAAAAGGTTGGCAGTTCAAATCCACCAGCCACTTCCTTGGAAACCCTGTGGGGGCAGTTCTACTCTTTCCTATAGGGCCACTATGAGTCAGAATCAACTCGATAGCAACAGGTTTTGGTTTAATCTTTATGGAAGCAGATCATCAGGTCTTTCTCCCACAGAGCCACCTGGTGGATTCCAACTGCCAACCTTTTTGGTTAGCAGGCAATCACTTAACTGTTGCACCCCCAGGGCTCCACGAGATCTCTGAGTACTTGCAATAGCCCCTCTCTCTTTTGATTTGAGCTTATTTTAGAGAGTCTCCATTCTTGCAGCCTTGAAAGGAACAATCGAGTCCCTGAGAGAATGTGATAAATAATTATGTGAACTTCCATATAAAACATTTATAATAAGGATAGACTTCCTCACTTGGTTTCACCAGTAGTCAGGCCTTTCTGAAATAACTTATGTGTCTTTTATCAGCAATTTGTTGTATATCACCTGGGTAAGAACTACACAGAGAAGAAGGTATTTGGACTCAAATCATGCTGTCTTGACTTGATACACATGATGGTTAATTAGTTGAATTCCCTTCAAGGGATGGAACTAGCATTTATTAAGTGCATTGCATGTGCAAAGATTTTTACAGTAAGTGGAGGACATCCTCACAACTTTATTAGGTTCAGGGTCAGAGAGTTTGATTGACTTGCTCAATGATCAGAGTTAGAAAATGGTAACACTTTTACTTTCATCCATGCCTCTATTTCCTAGTTCAGAGTTCCTTCTACTAGACCAGTGTCTGTCAAAATATAGCACATATGTCAAATGTTGATACCCAAGATTATTTTAAATTGATTACAAAAACACTTTAAAAGTTCAATAGTTACACATTTATTTTAATATGTATTGGAAAAATCAAATTGAAATCAAATGTAATTTTATAAATATGTGTATGTACATGTGTGTTAGTTTTCTAGGGCTGTTGTAACAAAGTACCATGAACTAGGTGGCTTAAAACAAACAAAAATTTATCGTCTCACATTTCCAGAGGCCAGAAGTCTAAAATCAAGGTGTCAGCATGGTTGGTTCTTTCTGGAGGCTCTGAGGGAGAATCTGTTCCATGCCTTCTTCTAGCTTCTGGTAGTTGCCAGCAATCCTCAGCATTCCTTTGTTTGTGGCCGCACAATTCCCATCTCTGTCTTTGTCTTCACATGATCTTCTTCTCTGTGTATATTTCTGTATTGCTGTGTCCAGATTCTCCTTTAATGAGGACGCCAATCATTGGGTTTAGGGCCCACGCTAATCCAGTATGACCTCATCTTAACTTGATTATATCTACAAAGATTCTATTTCCAAGTAGGATCACATTCATGGTTTCCAGATGGACATGAATTTTGAGAAGCACTATTCAACCCAGTACAACATGTATATAGCAAATAATAATACAGATGCCATATAGAAATGGCAAAAATCTTGAAGAGAAATTTGTTAAAGTTTGGAAAATCTACACCACACCATACTTCACAATGAAATTACAAACACCATCTTGCAATTGTGTTCAAAAGTGATCCAGTGGCCACATTATGTTCAAGATTTGGATGTTAATCAGATTTTTTAGGAAAGAATATATCTATAGCACTCTGTCTCTGTATTACATTGAAATTGTTAGTGTGTAGAAGACATTATTACATTTTTGTATTTCTATAATCCCTCTATTATCATTGTTGTTTGAGATATTAAAATAGAAAAATGTTATATTTTTCTACATCCAATACATGAACATTAAAAATGCTGATTAATAATATAAGTACACATTTGCAAACTATTCTAATGCTTTAACAAATGCTAAAAAGGTTTAAGCATGCACTCATCAACTCTCTACATTTTGAGAAAGTTTTCCAGGTAATCAATAAAACAAGACAGGGTAATGTTATAATGAAGGCCAAGGGACTTCAACCACTGAAGAAATATAATAATCCTTTAGTAATGTACTACCTAGGGTGTCATAGCAATATGAGGAAATGGACCTGGGAAACTAAAATGACAGCGAAATCAAAGCTATGCATCACTGGACATTCTAAGCACGAATGTAGGAACACTCACAGCCAAATAGAAAATCCTTCTCATAGGAAGTCTGAAATTCCTTCAGAAAGATGTAAATGTGCCATCAAAGGGGTTTCTGAAGCTGAATCATCATAGTTGCATGACGTGGCAGAGTGTCAAGGCAAAAGCACTGGATTAGGAAGGAGTCCAAAGGCCCACTCCCCCAGCTCTGCCCTCTGTTTGGGGGACTTTTGGAAAGGCCTTTCACCGTTCTAATTCAATGTTTCCACACTCACAAAATGTAGATGAGAATACATACCTGACTGGATTGAAGAGTTATTGTAAAAAGCAAGTGTTAAGCATGTGGGAAAACGTTGAAAATTGTAAAGCGCCATGAGTCGGAATTGACTGGATGACAACGGGTTTGGTTTTTTTGTTTTTGTATTTTTTTTTTTTTTTTTTTTGGTGTGTTCCTGTTTAAAAGGTCCCTGGGTGGGGCAGATGGTTTGCACTTGACTACTAAGCTGAAGGTTGGCAGTTCAAACCCACCCAGGGGTGCCTGGCAATCTGCTTCTATAAAGATTACAGTCACAAGAACCCCATGGAGCAGCTCTACTCTAACTCATGTGGTCCCCACAAGTCGGAATTGACTTGAAGGCAATGGATTTGTTTTTTTGTTTTGTTTTGTTTTGTTTTGTTTGTGTATCTGTTAAGCAACACTATGCTTAGAAAAATAGTTAATAAATGAAGGTTTAATTTTTTTTTTCCTTATAATGACGCTTGCTTGCCTTATTTTCTCCTATATTGCAAAATGTGTGTTCTTTTTAAGAGGCAAAATTTTTCTGGAATACAGAATAATATTTGAAACTTGAAAGCTGAAAGCGTGTTTATAATGGGATATATGGGAAATTCTATATTAGAGAAAGTTTCTTTCCCCCCTCAAGAAACATTGTAGCAGAACAGATTGTGCATTGGATGAGATAGTCCAACATAAACAATAAACTGCTTTTTTTAGAATTCTAATGAGGAATGTGTTTATTTTTCACAACATGGGCCCACTAGTCTGATGAAATATCTGAAGTAAGGAATTTATCTGCTCTGCATCTGGCTCCCGCCAGTTGTCACTAGCTAGTTTGAGAATGCTGTCTCCTTTCTTTTAGTGCCAATTTGGATCATGCTGAAGCAGCCCTGCTGGCACAGTGGTTAAAGTGCTAGGCTGCTAACCTAAAGATTGGCAGTGGGAATTCACCAGCCGCTTTGCGGGGAAAAAAGATGTGGCATCTGCTTCCATAAAGATAACAACCTTGGAAACCCTATGGGGCAGTTCTGCTCTGACCTACAGGGTCGCTATGCATCAGAATCCACTCGATGGCAATGGCTGGATCTTACTGAGGTTCTGAAAGACGATGTCATCATTTTGTTTTCTAAGACCTCATGGAGTTTAGCTTTCTGGAGTATAATCACTCTAGGAACAGCTTTAATCAACAGTCTCGATGAGCAACATGGTTCCACAGTTCCATGTAAAGAGCAAAGGCTTGTTTTTTCCTGTTTGATTAGTTTAGAAGTGTTGCTGTATTCCTTGATAAACTCACTTTACTTTTGCCCAAGACACACATTGTCCTTGAAAAGTCTGTCTTTGGTTAGATGTCAAATCTGATGACCTGTCTGAAAGCCATTTCTCTTTCAGATGACCTGTTCAAGTTGTTTCAAGTGCTATTATTCTAAATTGCCTTTTATGTCTCGATAATATTCTTCTGCTCAAATATCTGGAAGAAAGGTTGCTTACCGTACCCTCTAGTGGTGATTGTGACATTCCTTTTAAAAATGTATTTATTTCATTCTTTAACCTTTAACATAAATTAAATGTAAAATATAAAAGAATTTTGTCAATCTTTAAGAAGAAACAAATGATAAAATTATTTGCATTACACTATCATGATGTTTATTAATGCATCAAAAATAATTTCATAGGAGATTGTCTCATTTTCCTCATACTTTATTAACCCAAATTTTATTCTGTTTTTGGAAAAGTTCTAATTCCTCTTTCTTCCATTCTGGAATATTATCCATACTCAGTTATTCACATTACTGGAGGAAGTATATGCATAGCCCAAACTACCATTTAGATTTGAGTTTAAAGGACATTTTATTTCATATTTAGGCATGAGTATGTCTCATTTTCTAAGAATTCTAATGCATTTAGAGTCAAAGTGGGTCCCTTTTGAAAAGCATGAAGCTCAGCAGACCAGAGTTGGAGCCTTATTGTTGTGTAGGTTGATCATTCTATTAGATGATGCTTTCTGGATGTGTTAGTATTGTGAACTCTTGCCTTTTTCCCTTTATGTCTGTGAGATAAGGCTTGCAAACATAATTATGGCTTTCCTCTGTGATAGTTAGGGAGCCCTGATGGGTTTGTTTTGGTTTTTCTGTGTCACATTTGGAAAGAGACTTTCCCCATGTAACCTAATGGAAAAATGCCCGCAGTAAATTATCTACATGGCTCTCATTGGCAGATAGTCATTCCACAGATTGGTGACACCACAGTGCCACTAGCCTCATTGGTGGCTTGTATTACCAGATCATATTTCCCAAAATCCATATTACCAACCAAAAATGCAAACACACTCAGTTAGTAAGCATGCTTTCTAACACTAAAAACACATCCCATCAAAACAAAAAAATTAAGGAGGAAAAAGGTAGTAACAAAAGTTAAAGTGAAGCAAAGTACATACTTTGGAAGAGCCATTGCTAAGTGTGCTGCTGTCTCTTTGTCTACATCCTTCTAGGGTAGAAATTTAATTGGATATTATTATCCTAAAACTCTTGCTTCCAAATTCCTAATGAGTTACAGTTTGTATATAAAGGGTAAGAATAAAAGCAGTTCAGAAAAACAAAGGAGATGATCAGGCAGTTCTCAACAAAAACTTGAAATTAAGATTTGTCTTCAACCGAGAGTAATCAAGAGATAACCATATTTCAATGACTTCAATAAATAGAAAAACTATCTTGTGCCTAGATAAAAAGACTCAGTGTTTTAAAGATGTCAATTTTCCTAAATTAATCCATGAATTCTATGACATCCCAATAGAATTTTAATAAACTTGACAAAATATTTCTAACACTTATTTGAAAGAATATTCAAGTGAGAATAACCACAAACAAAAACAAAAAGAGTAATATAGGATAGGGAAGGACTAGGTTTAATATATGTCTAAAGGTAATATGAGGCCTCAATAATTTAAAAAGCATGTTTTCAGTACAGTAAAAAGAGTTATGTTAATGGAACAGAAAAAAATAGTTGTTGTTGTTGTTGTTAGGTGCTGTCCGGTCAGTTCCGACTCATAACAATCCTACATACAACAGAATGAAACACTGCCCGGTCCCGCACCATCCTCACAATCGTTGTTATGCTTGAGCCCAGTGTTGCAGCCACTGTGTCATTCCATCTGGTTGAGGGTCTTCCTCTTTTTCACTGACCCTAATAATCTGAATAAAAAATAAAAAGTCCTACCTCTCTTCTCACACCAAAATAAATTCCAGATAGACTTAAGAATTAAATTTTAAAGGATAATAAAATACTAAAAATAAGCAAGAATGGGTATTTTAATAAATCTTGGAACGAGAAAAGCATTTGCAAGCATCACATGAAATCAAGAGGCCATAAAGAAAAATATCTATAAATATGACTCTGTAAAGATTAAAACTTGTTTATAAAAATTTCCATAAACATGATTGGAAGTCAAAATACAAACTGGAAAAAATAGACTATTTGTGAAGACAAAAGTACAAATTTTCAAATTTACAAAGAGCTCTCTCTAGTCAACCTAACAGAAAAATGAGCAAAGCATATAAATAGGCAAACCACAGAAGAACAAGTACTAATGGGCAGGAAACTATGAAAAGATGCTCAACCTCAGTAATGATTACAGAAACACAAATCCAAACAAGCTAAAAGTGTCAATGATCAGGCTGGCAAAGATAAAAGAGTTGATAATGCAGAATTTGTCAGAATGTGATGAAGCAGGAGTGTTTTTTTACTGTAGGTGGTGTTGTTAGGTCCTGTCGAGTCGATTCTGACTCACAGTGATCCTATGTACAATAGAATGAAATGCTGCCTGGTCCTGCACCATCTTCACAGTCATTGTTATGCTTCAGCCCATTGTTGCAGCCACTGTGTCAATCCATCTCATTGAGGGCCTTCTTCTTTTTCACTGACCCCCTACTTTACCAAGCATGATGTCCTTCTCCAGGGACTGATCCCTCCTGATAGCATGTCCAAAGTATGTGAGACAAATTCTCGCTGTCATTGCTTCTAATGACCATTCTGGCTGTATTTCTTCCAAAACAGATTTGTTTGTTCTTCTGGTAGCCCATGGTATATACAATACTCTTCTCCAATACCATAATTCAAAGACATCAATTCTCATTCAGTCTTCCTAATTCATTGTCATGCTTTCACATGCATATGAGGCAATTGAAAATATCATGGGTTGGGTCAGGAGGGCCTTAGTCCTTAAAGTGACATCTTCACTTGTTAACACTTTAAAGAGGTCTTTTGCAGCACATTTGCCTAATGCAATGTGTTGTTTGATTTCTTGATTGCTGCTTCCATTGATTGTGGATCCAAGTAAAATGAAATCCTTGACAACTTCAATCTTTTCTCCATTTATCATGATGTTTCTTCTTGGTCCAGTAGTGAGGATTTTTGTTTTCTTTATGTTGAGGTACAATCCCTACTGAAGACGGTAGTCTTTGATCTTCATCGGAAAGTGCTTCAAGTCCTCTTCACTTTCAGCAAGCAAGATTGTGTCGTCTGCATATCACAGGTTGTTAATGAGTCTTCCTCCAATCCTGATGCCCTGTTCTTCTTCATATAGTCCAGCTTCTCAAATTATTTGCTCAGCATACAGATTGAATAAGTATGGTGAAAGGATACAATCCTGATACACACCTTTCTTAACTTTAAACCACGCAGTATCCCCTTGTTCCGTTCGAATGACTGCCCCTTGATCCATGCACAGGTTCCTCATGAGCACAATTAAGTGTTCTGAATTCCCATTCTTCACAATGTTATCCATAATTTGTTATGATCCACACAGTCAAATGCCTTTGCACAATCAATAAAACACAGGTCAACATCTTTCTGGTATTCTCTGCTTTCAGCCATGATCCATCTGACATCAGCAATGACATCCCTTGAATGACGTCTACTTCTGAATCAAGCTTGAATTTCTGGCAGCTCCCTGTCGATGTACTGCTACAACTGCTTTTGTATGATCTTCAGCAAAGTTTTACTTGTGTGTGATATTAATGATGTTGTTCAATAATTTCTGCATTTGGTTGGGTCACCTTTCTTTGGAATGGATACAAATATGGATCTCTTCCAGTCAGTAGGCCAAGTAACCTTCTTCCAAATTTCCTGACATAGATGAGTGACTACTTCCAGCACTTCATCCATTTGTTGTAACATTTCAATGGGTACTGTGTCAATTCCTGGAGCCTTGTTTTTCACCAATGCCTTCAATGTCGCTTGGACTTCTTTCAGTACTATCTGTTCTTGATGATATGCTACCTCCTCAAATGGTTCAACATCAACCAATTCTTTTTGGTAGAGTGACTCTATGTATTCCTTCCATCTTCCTTTGATGCTTCCTGTGTCATTTAATATTTTCCCTGTAGAATCCTTCAATATTACAGATTGAGGCTTGAATTTTTTCTTCAATTCTTTTAGCTTGAGAAATGCTGAGCATATTCTTCCCTTTTGGTTTTCTATCTCCAGGTCTTTGCACATTTCATTATAATACTTTACTTTGTCTTCTATTTACTGTAGATAGGAATGTATATTAATATTACCTTTCTGAAGATAAATTTAGCAATATCTATTAAAATGGTTTTGACTCAGTAATTTCACTTCTACACTTTATCCTACAGAAACACTGCATGAATTTTCAGAGATATAGGTATACAGCTGTTTTTTATTATCAAAAGTGACCCTAGCATTCATTAATAAAGTCTAGTATAACCATTCAGTGGAATAGCATGCAACTATCAAAAAGAATGAAGTAGTTATATATGGAAAACCCAAAAGACTCCATGAGAAAACTACTGGAACTAATAGAAAGATTCAGCAGAGTAGCAGGATACAAGATAAACATACAAAAATCAGTTGAATTCCTATACACCAGTAAAGAGAACGATGAAAAGGAAATCAGGAAAACAATACCATTTATAATAACCCCTAAAAAAAAAAAATACTTAAGAGTAAATCTAACCAGGTATGTAAAAGAACTGTACAAAGAAAACTACAAAACACTACTGCAAGAAACCAAAAGAGATCTATATAAATGGAAAAACATAGCATGCTCATGAATAGGTAGACTCAACCTTGTGAAAATGATGATGGTATCCAAAGCAGTTTACAAATACAATACAATCCCGATCCAAATACCAACAACATTCTTTAAAGAGATGGAAAAACTAATCATTAACTTTATATGGAAATGGAAGAAGCCCCAGATAAGTAAAGCACCATTGAAGAAGAAGAAGAAAGTAGAAGGACTTGCACTACCTGACCTAAGAACCTACTATTCAGCCACGGTAGTCAAAACAGCCTGGTACTGGTACAATGACAGATACATTGACCAATGGAACAGATTGAGAACCCAGATGTAAAACCATCCACCTACAGTCATCTGATCTTCGACAAGGGCCCAAAGTCCATCAAATGGGGAACAGACGGTCTTTTCAACAAATGGCGCTGGCAAAATTGGATGTCTATCTGCAAAAAAAATGAAACAGGATCCATACCTCACACCATACACAAAACTAATTCAAAATAGATCAAAGACCTAAATATAAATCCAAAAACTATAAAGTTCATAGAAGAAAAAATAGGATTAACACTAGAGGTCCTAATACACGGCGTTAACAGGATACAAACTATAACCAACAATACACAAACTCCAGAAGATAAACTAGATAACTGGGATCTTCTAAAAATTAAACACTTATGCTCTTCAAAAGACTTCACCAAAAGAGTAAAAAGAGAACCTACAGACTGGGAAAAAATTTTGGGACATTACAAGTCAGACGAAGGTCTAATCTCTATAATCCACGAGAAAATCCAACACCTCTACAACAGAAAGACAAATAATCCAATTAAAAATTGGGTAAAGGAAATGAACAGACACTTCACCAAAGAAGACATTCAAGCAGCCAACAGACATGTTAGGAAATGCTTGTGATCACTAGCCATTAGAGAAATGCAAGTCAAAACCACAATGAGATACCATCTCACCCTGGCGTTACTGGCACGAATCAAAAAAAGTGGAAATAACAAATGTTGAAGAGGCTGCGGGGAGATTGGAGCTCTTATGCACTGCTGGTGGGAATGCAAAATGATACAACCATTTTGGAAAACGATATAGTGCTTCCTTAGAAAGCTAGAAATAGAAATACCATATGATCCAGCAACCCCACTCCTAGGAATACCTCCAAGAGAAATAAGAGCCATCACGCAAATAGACATATGCATACCCATGTTCATTGCAGCATTGTTCACAATAGCAAAAAGATGGAAACAACCTAGATGCCCATCAACAAATGAATGGATAAACTATAGTACATACACACAATGAAATACTACACAACAATAAAGAACAATCGTGAATCTGCGAAGCATCTCACAGCATGGATGAACTTGGAAGGCATTATGCTGAGTAAAATAAGTCAACCACAAAAGGACAAATATTGTATGAGACCACGACTATAAAAACTCATGAAAAAGTTTACACACAATCTTTGATGGTTATAAGGGAGGGGAGATGTGAGGATGGAAAAACACTAAGTAGACGATAGATAAGTGGTAACTCTGGTGAAGGGTAAGACAGTACACAATACTGGGTAAGCCAGCACAACTTGTTCTGGGTAAGGTCATGGAAGCTCCATGGACAAATTCCAACTCCCTTAGGGGGTGAATTGCTGGGCTGAGGGCTATGGGGACCATGGTCTCAGGGAACATCTAGCTCAATTGGCATAACATAGTTTATAAAGAAAATGTTCTACATTGTATTTGGTGAGTAGCATCTAGGGTCTTGGGTCTAAAAGCCTGTGAGCGGCCATCTAAGATACTCCACTAGTCTCACCCCTTCAGGAGCAAGGGAAAATGAAGAAAAGTAATGACACAAGGGAAATATTAGTCCAAAGGACTAATAGACCACAACTACTACAGCCTCCACCAGACTGAGTCCAGTACAACTAGATGGTGCCCAGCTACCACCACTGACTACTCTGACAGGGATCACAATAGAGGGTCCTGGACAGAGCTGCAGAAAAATGTAGAACAAAATTCTACCTCAAGAAAAACGACCAGACTTTCTGGCCTGAAAGAGACTGGAGAAACCCTGAGAGTATGGCCCTCAGATACCCTTTTAGCCCAGTAATAAAGTCACTCCGGAGATTCAACTTTCAGCCAAAGATTAGACAGACCTATAGGACAAAACAAGACTAAAGGGGCACACCAGCCCAGGGGCAAGGACTAGAAAGCAGGAGGGGACAGGAAAGCTGGTAATAGGGATCCCAAGGTCAAGAAGAGAGAGTACTGACACGTCATGGGTTTGTTAACCAATGCCATAAAACAATATATGTACTAACTGTTTAATAAGAAGCTAGTTTGTTCTGTAAACCTTCATCTAAAGTTCAATAAAAAAAAAACAATAAAAAGTAGATATGTACTTATATAGAACTATGTTCAAGATATATCATCAAGAAAAAGAAGTAAAAAAAATTGTATTATAATTTTTTAGTAGAAATAATATTACACCAAGTTAACCAAGTACTGTTATTGTTAGCTACTATCAAGATGCACCCAACTCATGGCAACACCATGCACAACAGAATGAAACGCTGTCCAGTCCTGTGCCATCCCATGATCGATCACGGATCACACAATTGTGATCCATAGGGTTTTCATTGGCTGGTCTTTGGAGATAGATTGCCAGACCTTTCTTCCTAGTTCATCTTAGTCTGGAAGCTCCATTGAAACCCATTCAGCATCATAGCAACACTAAAGCCTCCACTAACAGAAGGGTGGTAGCTTCACATGAAATGCATGGGCCAGAAATCAAACCTGGGTCTCCTGGAAGGTGAGAATTCTGCCTCTGAATCACTACTGCCCCCACTGACCAAGTGTAAGAGCATCTAAGCTAGATGATAGGAAATGCCATCATCTTTGTGATTTTCTTCTTGGAGGTCACAGAGCCGGATCTCGCTCTTGTATATAGGAGTTGGGTTTCTCTTGAAGAAGATGGTGTTCTCCACTGTCAATCATATTAGGAAGAGATTTACCCTGGAACAGGAAATAAATATTTAGTGAACAGGAGTTTGACTTAGGTAAGGTGAAAATTTTCCTCCTTTTTCTGCATTCAAGACTTGGAGAGTATGAGAGGCTTAGAGCCCTGGAGTTGTGCCTGATTCCATGGAAACAAGCTGGTAACAAGTCAGGAAGGTGGCTCAGACATAGGAGACCCAGAGCAACCTGGACTTGAACTGCAGCAGTGATTTATTTTCTGTGTTGAAATGTACTTCCCAGTTCTTCTATGAGGTCTCTTTAAAATGTCAACCTGATCTCAGTTGTGCTGAAAGGAAATTACTGGAAAGCCTGTGTCCATGCTGATGGTCAGCGGTCACTGCTGAAGGGCAGCCATGCCCTTTGAAGCATAGATAGTGTCATGGATTGAATTGTGTCCCCCAAAAATATCTGTCAGCTTGGCTAGGTCATGATTCCCAGCATTGTATGTTTGTCTACCATTTCACCATCTGATGTGATTTCCCTATGTGTTGTAAATACTATCACTATGATATAACAGGATGTATTATCGGCAGTTATATTGATGAGGTCTACAAGATTAGGTAGTGTCTTAAGCCAATCTCTTTTGAGATATAAAAGAGTGAAGCGAGCAGAGAGACATGGGGACCTCGTGCCACCAAGAAAGCAGTGCCGGGAGCAGAGCGTATCCTTTGGACCTGGGGTTCCTGTGCTGAGATGCTCCCAGACCAAGGGAAGACTGATGTGTCACAAGGACCTTCCTCCAGAGCCGACAGAAAGAGAAAACTTTCCCCTGCAGCTGATGCTCTGAATTTGGACTTGTAACATACTAGACTGTGAGAGAATAAATTTCTCTTTGTTGAAGCTATCCACTTGTGGTATTTCTGTTATAGCAGAACTAAATGACTAAGACAGATGGTGAGTTTCATCAACATAGCAAGGAGAAGCATTTTGACAAGAAGAAGGACCCGTGAGAAAGAAGCCCAAGAACTTATTCCTTAGTACATTTAATTCCAAGAACTGTTAGAAATATCTGAGGAATATTTTTATAGGGATTCCATCTTAAAAAGAAGATGAGACGGAACTGGTCTCACCATCAAGGTTTGGATTAGAGTAATTATAACCCAGAGAGTATCTGGGATCTTTCTGACCCTTATAGATAAATGTTCTACGACACTTGGCTGTATCTCATGTACTGTAGATGCCTAAAACCTCCCAAGTGTTCTGTGCATTCAGGGGAACCAAGTAGTAAAACAGGAAGGCACTTAAGTTCTCATGGCCTCCTCTGCTTCTCAGCCTTTGGGCACCTGCTTCCATACATGTGATCTGTCTTCACACACTCTTCACCTGTTGTCACAAGAAACACTTACTCATACCAAGCATTTTGTGTGTATAAAAGACTTTTTGCTAAACCACTGGAGGTCAGGATAGAGATGACACTGTCCACAGCATAGAAAGTGCAATCAAGTCCCCATGAGAAATTGGTAGTTTCCAAAGGCTTCTTGGGCACCAAAGCGCAAAGAATTCTCTTCACTTCTCCATGTAGCACCCAACCTCACAGCCTCCCCCAGCTCCTCTCTTCTCCCCTTCATTTATTTCTCCATGATTATTTCTTCTCCATTCTGCCCTCTTTTGGAAGAAAAAATAGAACCCCCTCTTTGTCTCATAAGGAGTTCCTGGGTGGCGCAAAGAGTTAAGCACTTGACTACTAGCCAAAAGTTTGAACCCACCCAGAGGCATCTCAGAGGACAGGCCTGGTAATCTGCTTCTGGAAGTCACAGCCTTGAAAACCCTATAGAAGACAGGTGGGGCAAGATGGCGCTCTAGGCAGAAGCACCACGCCGTCCCTCCACAGCAAAGATCTGAAAAACTAAGCCTAACAGAGAATCAACAATCCTGAAACCCTAGAACACCAAATGAAGAGATAAAGAACTCAGCCAAACACCAAACGGAGTGAGAATACTAAAAGAGAATGGAGAGCGAGGAGAGACTCATGCAGAGATTCCTTACCAGTTAACGCAGCGCAGATCCACCATCTTGGATTCCTATTGGAGACCAGCGAACGGGAGAGCAGCCTCGCAGAGCATCCAGTGGGAGACAGAACGACCGGTAAACTGCGGTGCGCGCTTTCCCACCCCCTACCCCTCTCCGCCTCAGCTGGGGCTCCCCTGCTTTCCGTGGCCAGGGTCCCTGGGCTGGGGTGCGCCGGTGCTTGGATTCCGTGCGCCCAGGCTGGCGGCTTTCTGAGAGCCATTTGCTGGCTGCTGGTGAAGCTTTTTCTGCTGCCTCCCCCTCCTTTTGCCTGGGTGCCTTGTTCCGAGCGCCGTCTTTGCTCTCTCCTGCGGGGCTGTGGGGCTGCGTTCGGGCGTGTGGCTGCATCCAGGTCTGGGTTGCCGTGCTGGCGAGATCCCAGGGCCCTTGTTCGTTTGCCCCTCTGCTTCCCGTGGCCACAGTCTCTTAACCCCGAGACTGCCGGCTGCTTGGAATTCGCGCCCCTGAGTGGGGGCTCTCTGGGTCCCATTTGCTGGCTGTTGGTGTGGCATTTTCTGCTTCTTCTGCTTTCTCGCTTGCCTCTCGCTGCCTCCCCCTCCTTTTGCTCGGGTACCTGGTTCTGAGCACCGTCTTTGCTCTCTCCGGCGGGGCTGTGGGGCTGCGTTTCGGCAGGTGGCGGATTCCAGGTCTGGGCTGCCACGCTGGTGAGATCCCGGGGCCTTTGTTCGTTGGCCCCTCTGCTTCCCGTGGCCACAGTCTCTTAATCACGAGACTGCCAGCTGCTTGGAATTCGCACCCCTGAGTGGGGGCTTTCTGCGTCCCATTTGTTGGCACTGACTGCTGGTGTTGCTTTTTTTTTTTTTTTTTTAATTTTATTTTTCTTCTTTTTTGATTAGTTTTGTCATCTTTTCCCTCTTTTTCCCTTTTGTCTTTCTTCATTGCTTAATTTCTCATCTCTCTATCTCTTCCTTCTCTTTCTGATCCCTGAATACCAGGCGATGTATGCCTCTGTACCTTCTGGCCAGGCTGTGCTGTGAAAACTGAGACTGACTCCCCCAGACCTCATAGCTGCATCGGTGGGATCCCTGGGAACTTTGCAGTTCTTTAACTTTTCTGATTTTTATTTGTTCATTCTTTCCTTTTCTTTCTCTTCCCCCTTCTGGTTTCCTCCATCCCATAGTCTCTCATCTGTACATTCCAACGACAAGCTCCCCTAGCATTCTTTTATGTTTGTATGCTTTTTGCTCCTGCTCTCTCCTCTCTCCCATATCCAGCTTAGCTTCACACATAACCATCTTCCCGCTGCACCCTACCCACCCGCACCATGCACTTGACATCACACCACCAAGCTGTGCAGGCAAGCCCTATTGGAACCTGCCCAGGACTGACTACCGACCGTCCTGGGGGCTGCGGTGAGTGCCACAAACAACCTGTCCCAGTGGCTCCTCCTCAGCTAGATCTGCCCAGCTGTACCACAAGGACGAAACAAAAAAAAAAAATCTACAATCAATAAACGAGAGAAATATCTACTGAATGCCCCGAAAACAGCAAACAATATCAAAACATTTATAAAAACAAGACAAGATGGCTCCAATAGGCGTCCAAATTAAAACACCAGATAACTCTCCTGTGGAAGAAAATGCACTAGAAGTACCTGATAGGGAACTCAAATCACTAATACTCGGAATTTTCCGAGAACTGAGGCAAAAAGCTGACAAACATGAGGAAAAAATAGACAAATTTATGGAAAATACAGACAAAAAATTGGAAGAATTCAGAAAGATGATGCAGGAACAAAATGCCAAAATAAATTCACAACTCGAAATTATACAAAAACAACAATTAGAAATCCAAAAGATAAACAAGATTTCAGAAATGGACGGTGTCATAGTAGGGCTGAGAAGTAGATTTGAAACCATGGAAGACAGGATCAGTGGAACTGAAGACAAACACTTGGATACAACTGTTTCAGGAAAACTCAGGAAAAAGAACAAAGAAAAATGAAGAGACCCTGAGAGTTATGTGGGACACAATTAAAAGCAAAAACTTACGAGTGATTGGCATACCAGAACAGGGGGAGAAAACAGAAAACACAGAGAGGATCATTGAGGAACTGCTGACAGAAAACTTTCCCAATATCATGAAAAATGAAAAGCTGGCCATCCAAGAAGCTCAACGATCCCCATATAGAAGAGACCCCAAAAGAAAATCACCAAGACATATCATATACACACTCGCTAAAACTAAAGACAAACAAAGAATCCTGAGAGCAGCTCATGAAAAACAAGAAGTCACATACAGAGGAGAAACAATAAGACTGAGCTCAGATTTTTCGGCAGAAACCATGCAGGCAAGAAGGCAGTGGGATGACATATATAAAATCTTGAAAGAAAAAAATTGTCAGCCAAGAATAATATATCCTGCAAAACTCTCATTCAAATTTGATGGTGAAATTAGGTCATTTCCAGATAAACAGAAACTAAAGGAATATGCAAAAGTCAAACCAAACTTACAAGAATTATTAAAGGGAGTTCTTCTATCTGAGGACAAACAGCTTCAGCCCTCAGGCAGGACCTAGGACCTAGGACGCATGTTCATATGAACCAGATACCATTCTAGGAACTGAACTACAGAGGACTTTCCAAAAACAAAAGAAATACAACAGGGAATCAGAGAAATCAATCAAAGGATGACAGCAACATCAAAACAATGAAAGAGGGAACAAACAGCATAGGTATAGAACCTTCTAAAGGAGAGGAAGGCAAGGCGATACCAAGTAACGGTAGACTGCTTCAAAATTATAAAGATAAGGGTAAAATTCATGGTAACCACAAAGAAAGTTAACAAACCAACTCATAAAAATAAAGACGAAAAACATAAAGTCTCAACAAAAACAAAACCTACAAAAACAAAAGAAATGAACACAAAATCCACAAACAAAAGTAACTCAGCACAAGAGAGTAAGAAGAACAAAGAAAACTTCAGCACCACAAAAAAAAGCACTACAAAATGACAGCAACAAACTTCCATCTATCAATAATTACACTGAACGTAAATGGACTCAATGCACCCATAAAGAGACGGAGAGTGGCAGAATGGATAAGAAAACATGATCCATCAATTTGCTGCCTACAAGAGACACACCTTAGAAACAAAGATGTGAATTTATTAAAAATCAAAGGTTGGAAAAAAATATATCAAGCTAACAACTATCAAAAAAGAGCAGGAGTGGCAATTCTAATCTCAGATAAAATAGACTTTAAAACAAAATCTACCATAAAAGACAAAGAAGGACACTATATAATGATTAAGGGGATGATCCATCATGAAGACATAACCATGATAAATATCTTTGCACCCAATGACAGGGCTCCAAAATACATAAAAAAGAACCTCTAACAGCACTGAAAAGAGAAATTGACAGTTCCACAATAATAGTAGGAGACTTCAACACACCACTCTCAGTAAAGGACAGAACAACTAAAAAGAAACTCAACAAAGATACAGAAGACCTAAAGGACACAATCAGCCAACTGGACCTCATAGACATACATAGAACAATCCATCCAACCACTGCAAAGTACACATTCTTTTCCAATGCACATGGAACGTTCTCCAGAATAGACCACATCTTAGGCCACAGAGCAATCCTCAACAAGATCCAAAATGCTGAGATAATTCAGAGTATCTTCTCTGACCACAGTGCCATCAAGGTAGAAATTAACACTAGAAAGAGCAAGGAAAAAAAATCAAACACATGGAAACTGAATAATAATCTGCTTACACATCAATGGGTAATAGAAGAAATCAGAGATGGGATTAAAAAATTCCTAGAATCAAATGAAAATGAAAACACATCATACCAAAACCTTTGGGACACAGCAAAGGCAGTCCTCAGAGAACAATTTATAGCAATAGATGCACATATCAAAAAAGAAGAAAGGGACAAAATCAAAACATTAACTACAGAACTCAAACAAATAGAAAGAGAACAACAAAAAAAGCCTACAACCACTGGAAGAAAGGAAATAGTAAAGATCAGAGCAGAAATCAATGAAATAGAGAACAGAAAAACAATAGAAAGAATCAACAAAACCAAAAGTTGGTTCTTTGAAGGAATCAACAAAATCAACAAACCACTGGCCAGACTAACAAAAGAAAAACAGCAGAGGGCACAAATAACCCAAATAAGAAATGAAATGGGGGACATTACAACAGACCCAACCGAAATAAAAAGGATTATAACAGAATATTATGAAAAACTATATTCCAACAAATTTGAAAACCTAGAGGAAATGGATAAATTTCTAGAAACACACGGCCTACCCAAACTACAACAAAGTGATATTGAAAATCTGAACAGACCCATAACAGGAGAAGAGATTGAAAAGGTAATAAAAAAACTCCCAACCAAAAAAAGCCCTGGCCCAGATGGCTTCACTGGAGAATTCTACAAAACATTTACGGAAGAGCTTGTACCAGTTCTACTCAAGCTATTTCAGAGCCTAGAAGAGGAAGCAACACTTCCAAATTCATTCTATGAAGCCAGCATAACGCTGATACCAAAACCAGGCAAAGACATCCCAAAAAAAGAAAATTACAGACTAATATCTCTCATGAATATAGATGCAAAAATTCTGAACAAAATTCTAGCCAATAGAATTCAGTATGATATCAAAAAAATAATACACCACGACCAAGTAGGATTCATACCAGGTATGCAAGGATGGTTTAACATTAGAAAATCCATCAACGTAATCCACCACATAAATAAAAGGAAAGAAAAAATCACATGATCATCTCAATTGACACAGAAAAGGCATTTGACAAAGTCCAACACCCATTCCTGATAAAAGCTCTCAATAAAATAGGTATAGAAGGGAAATTTCTCAACATAATAAAGGGCATCTATGCAAAACCAACAGCCAGCATCATTCTTAATGGAGAGAGGCTGAAAACATTCCCCTTGAAAATAGGAACAAGACAAGGATGCCCTTTATCACCACTCCTATTTAACATTGTGCTGGAAGTTCTAGCTAGAGCAATAAGGCAAGAGAAAGAAATAAAGGGCATCCAAATTGGTAATGAAGAAGTTAAACTCTCCCTGTTTGCAGATGATATGATACTATACATAGAAAACCCTAAAGACTCCATGAGAAATCTACTGGAACTAATAGAAAGATTCAGCAGAGTAGCAGGATACAAGATAAGCATTCAAGAATCAGTTGGATTCCTATACACCAGTAAAGAGAACGATGAAAAGGAGATCAGGAAATCAATACCATTTTCAATAGCCCCAAAAAAGATAAAATACTTAGGAATAAATCTGACCAGGAATATAAAAGACCTATACAAAGAAAACTACGAAACCGTGCTGCATGAAACCCAAAGGGATCTACATAAATGGAAAAACATACCATGCTCATGGATAGGCAGACTCAACATTGTGAAAATGGCAATTCTACCTAAAGCAATCTACAAATACAATGCAATCCCGATCCAAATACCAGCAACATTCTTCAAAGAGATGGAAAAACTAATTATTAACTTTATATGGAAAGGGAAGAAACCCCGAATAAGTAAAGCACTACTGAAGAAGAAGAATAAAGTTGGAGGACTCACACTACCTGACTTGAGAACCTACTATACAGCTACAGTACTCAAAACAGCCTGGTACTGGTACAACAACAGAGACATTGACCAATGGAACAGAATTGAGAACTCAGATGTAAATCCATCCACCTACGGTCACCTGATTTTTGACAAGGGCCCAAAATACATCAAATGGGGAAAAGACAGTCTTTTTAACAAATGGTGCTGGCAAAACTGGATATCCATTTGTAGAAAAATGAAACAGGACCCATGCCTCACACCATATACAAAAACTACTTCAAAATGGATCAAAGACGTGAATATAAAGCCTCAAACTATAAAATTCATAGAAGAAAAAATAGGACCAACACTTCAGGCCTTAATACATGGCATTAACAGGATACAAGCCATAAACATCAACACAAAAAACCCAACAGGTAAACTAGATAACTGGGATCTTCTAAAAATCAAACATCTATGCTCTTCAAAAGACTTCACCAAAAGAGTCAAAAGAGAACCTACAGACTGGGAAAAAATTTTTGGACAGTACAAGTCAGACAAAGTTCTAATCTCCATAATCTACAAGAAAATCCAACACCTCTACAACAAAAAGACAAACAATCCTATTCAAAAATGGGCAAAGGAAATGAACAGACACTTCACCAAAGAAGACATTCAAATGGCCAACAGACACATGAGGAAATGCTCGCAATCACTAGCCATTAGAGAAATGCAAATTAAAACCACAATGAGATACCATCTCACCCCGGCATTACTGGCACGAATCAAAAATACTGGAAATAACAAATGTTGGAGGGGCTGCGGGGAGATGGGAACTCTTATACACTGCTGGTGGGAATGCAAAATGATACAACCATTTTGGAAAATGATATGGCGTTTCCTCAGAAAGCTAGAAATAGAGATACCATTCGATCCAGCAATCCCACTCCTAGGAATATATCCTAGAGAAATAAGAGTCATCACTCGAATAGAGATATGCACACCTATGTTCATGGCAGCATTGTTCACAATAGCAAAACGATGGAAACAACCTCGATGTCCATCAACAGATGAATGGATACACAAACTATGGTACATACACACAATGGAGTACTATGCAACGAGAAAGAACAACAATGAATCTGTGAAGCATCTCATAACGTGGATGAAACTGGAGGACATTATGCTGAGTGAAATAAGTCAATCACAAAAGGACAAATATTGTATGAGACCTCTATTGTAAAAACCCATGAAAAAATTCACATGCAAAATGTAACAATCCTTGTTGGTTACCAGGGATGGGAGGGGACGGGGGGGAAATACTAAATAGGCAATGGATAAGTGGTACCTTGGGTGAGAGGTGAGATAGTACACAGTACAGGGGAAACTAACACAACCTGCACAAGGAAAGGTCATGGAGGCCCTATAGACACATCCAAACCCCCCGAGGGACTGAGTTGTTGGACGGAGGGCTCTGGGGACCATGGTCTCGGGGAACATCTAGCTCAATTGGCATGACACTACTTATAAAGATAATGCTCTACATTCTACCTTGGTGAGTAGTGTCTGGGGTCTTAAAAGCCTATGAGTGGCCATCTAAGATACTCCACTGGTCTCATCCCTTCGGAAGCAAGGGAGAATGAAGAGAACAGGATACAACGAAAAGATTAGTCCAAAGGACTAATTGTCCACAGCTCTCAAGGCCTCCACCGGTCTGCGTCCAGTACAGCTAGATGGTGCCTGGCTACCACCACTGACTGCTCTGACCAGGATCACAACAGAGGGTTCTGGACAGAGCTGGAGAAGGATGTAGAGCATAATTTTGACTCCAAAAAAAAAAAAAAAAAAAAAAGACCAGATTTACTGGCCTAAAGAATACTGGAGAAACCTCAACAGTGTGGCCCCCAGACACCCTTTCAGCTCAGAGGTGAAGTTACCTTCGAGGTTCGATGTTAAGCCTGGGAGTGGACAGCCCAGTAAAACTAAATGGGACGAACAAGGTATAGGAGTCCAGTGACAAAGGCCAGAAGGCAGAGGGGGAGTAGGAAACTGATGATAAGGAACACAAGTTGAGTAAGGACACTGTCGATGTGTTGTGAGATTGTTGACCATTGTTATAGGGCAACATTTGTAGTAACTATTAAATGGGAGGCTGTTTTGTCCTGTAAGCCTTCATCTTGGGCGAGAATGGCAGCACAATTGGAAGAACATAGTCAATATCACTTAAATGGGTAAGTAAAAAGTTTTGAAATGGTGTTAAAAAAAAAAAAAAAAAAACCAAATGAGACTAATGAGGTACAGTAGTCCAGTGACAAGGGCCAGAAGACAGAAGGGGACAAGGAAGTCCCCTGGTGATAGGGAACACAAGGTGGAGTAAGGATATTCTTGATGTGTTGTGAGATTGTTAACCATTGTCATAGGGCAACATGTGTAGTAACTGTTAAATGAGAAACTATTTTGTTCTGTAAGCCTTCATCTTAAGTGAGAATAACAGCACAGTTGGAAGAGGGTAGTCAATGTCATTGAACTGTGTATGTAGAAATTTTTGAAATGGTGTATCTTTGGCTATCTGTATTTTCATCAAAAAAAAAAATAAAGGTTGAGAATTTAGAGGCTTAATATGTTGTGGGGTTGTTAACCAATGTCATAAAACAACATGTGTACTACTGTTTCATGAGAAACTATTTGTTCTGTAAGCCTTCACCTGAAGTACAATAAAAAAAAAAAAAAAAAAAGAAAACCCTATAGAGCAGTTCTACTCTGCACACTTTAGTTGGAATCAATTAACAACAACAACAACTTCGTCTCATGTTGAATAATTGTGCTGTTTCCTCTGAAATTTGAGCATCAATCAAGATCTAGGCCAACGCCTTTATGTTTCACCTTTTAGCTCAATAATTTATTAAGGTATTTTTCCAAATTAAAACTGGCCTCAATCTAAGATGAACTTTGAGGTCTACCATTAAGATAACAAAAGTATTTTTACCTTGTTATCCAATATAGATAGATAAGTGACAGATACAGGCACTCCTCAAAAGACTGAGACATGATTTACTAAACTGTCAATAATAAATTACCACTGAGACAGTAGACCATAGATTACTTTCATTTTATTTTGGGGGTATTTCCAGTGATTTTTGAATTTTTACAATACACAAATATCACTTTTCACTTCAAAGTTGAGACAGACACAGTCCCTGCCCTTGCAATGCTCACAGTCCAGCACACACAGCTCAGGTATCAGTCATGGTATGATTCAGCCAGGCAATACGGCCTACCCCTGGCCATCCGAAGAACTGAGGTGTCTAGTTACATTGTCTGTTCCAGTAGAATAACATTGTTGAATTCATTTATACTGCTGTGAAGTAGTTTCTGAGTGGCAATAGGCCCGCTTTCCATCTCCCAGAACCATAAGTTACTGTCATTTTCTGGTTTATTGTCTCCCTAATGGGTTCCTTCTAATAAAATAGGCATTTGATTTTCTCTGTCATTCAAGCTGCAATTTCTCTTTTGTCAGATTTAATTGAAAACATCCAAATACTTCCTCTGCAGGTATAATGTCATAGAGCCAGATATGGTGTCAGGTATACTATCCTGTTTGTTCCAATAAGAAAGTCAGGGAATTCTAATTCTACTAGGTTTTTTCTTTTTTTCCCTAGCTTTGGAATTAAACTTATTTTAATATATTTATGAAATGAGGAAAGTTGATAGCAAGAGCAGTACTCAGTAATTGGAAAGTTGGTTACCTTTTATCTCTTGGTTAAAAAGAGGAAGTAGGTTAGGTTCTTGTTAATATTATTAGCAAAGACTATAGCACGGTATAAATTACTGGGGGAGACACCCTAATTCTGACTTTCAGACAGGAGGCAATAGCTAACCTGTTCCTACTCTAAAATATATTATAATGCAGCAGACCAATTTTTCAGTAAGTGAGTGTGTCCTTGCTACCTTACAAACAAAACTAAGTCCCTAAGACATTTTCACTACCCTGCATGTGTCTGCCAGAAAGGTTTGTCACAGATGCATATTTCAGCCACCTATCCCCGTCTTGCATGATGGAGAGAAAAATATAAAGTTGAGAACAAAATATTTCTGACATGGAGTTATTCATGCCTTTTTTTTTTTTTTTTTTTATAGACCCTTCTCTGTGTGTTTCTATCACAACTGTAAAATGAAAATGCTGGTAGATCCCTCTGCATTGAAGTTTTATGTACAGGAGATTGAAATTACCCATCTACTAAATCACATGCATCTGAAATAAATCGTGAGGTATATACAAATATCAGCATTTCAAAGGTAAGAAAATGATGTTTACATATTTGGCTTATTACTAAACTGAGAAGAAGTTTGTGTCAGAGGCAACAAAATTACCAAATAGCCTCGATATTTGCACACATCAGAATAAACAGCAATTTGGGCGTAAAAGGCAAAAGCGAACATTTCTCAGGAAGAACTATGATTTACTGCTGCCCAATCCCATCTAATTCTGGATGAAAACATTACCAAACACCTACTCTCTGCCTTGCACCTAAATGACCTAGAAGGTGGTGACATCATCCTTTGATGTTTAGAAAAGGAGGAAACGATATTTCAACTAGAAAGGAGAGGAAATATTAAAACTTCAAACTGCAAATTTCCCGCAACATCAACAATGCAACGAAAGCCACTGGGACAAATGTACTCAAAAGCACTGGCCTGTTTCTGTTTCCACTTTCCTCTCCTTTTCAAAGGCTCTTGAGTTCTCAGAACTGCTTTGGGTAGGGTGCTGCCCAGGCTCCAGGGTGAGCATTTCCCTGAGTGATGTTTCTTGCTGAACTCGTGCACAAGACCAGGGAGATGGTAGGCCCCATGCACTGACGAAATTGCTCCAAGAGAAGTCTGAGGTCTGGCCTGCAGGAGGTGCTTTTGGGGCCTGCCATGTCCCTGGACTCCACAGGATCAGGTCTGAGTCTTCAAACTGAACGTTAAAGCAAGAACTAGAACTTGGAACCCTGCCTTGTATGAGTTGTGAAATTTAGAAGAACCTTCAAAGACCTCAAGAACTCAGCTCTGAATTATAATTTTGTCGGTAGTTCTTTGCTTGCCACTTTCACATTTAATGCTTCTTCTTATAATTGTATAAACCCATGGATGATTTTGGTAACTTGAATCATGATTCTATTACTCAATAGTCATGAAGAATTATCAGTGTTAGGCTAGTTTCAGGAAAGTTCCATTCCCCCATCCCCCTCCCAATGATAGGAGTTCTCAGTTATTGCTGATCCATTGGGATTCCATTGCCCTGAACCCCTAGTCCCATATATTCCTGAGCTTTTGAGTCCTTTATATGGTCTATTTCTAGAATACTTACTTCCTTCAGCCAATTAAATCTACAACTACATATTAGCTCATTATTTTTTAGTTTTGAAGAGTAGGAAAGAAAACATTTTCCCCACAATACCCCCTTCTAGTCTACCCTTTTAAGCCATTTTGTTTCACATTAGAAATTCAATATTGTTCTCTGACTTTTATCAAGGCAGTGAGGTAGTAGGTCCCTTAAAGCTTACATTCTGAAACGGTATCAGATTTCACACTATAGTACTTAGCATGTCTTGTAAACTGTTCATGTAGCTAGCCCAGGAATATAATGAACACCTCAGGACTCAAGCAAAAATTCTTTGATGAAGAGAGAGACTGTTCGAATCTTAGAAACTGGACCTGCACACCTCTTAATATAATCTAGGTCCTTTCCCCACATCTACCTTTCACCAACTGCTGTGACTCTCACTGAGAGTTCACATTGTATACACTCATTTTTAATGTCTAGTTACTGTGGACTATAAATAGAAGTTAGAATAAATGTGGTTCTTGTCCTTCTTGATAAAGTGATTTTTCTCCAATATGTAAAATAAGACAAAACTCTCTTTGGAACCCAATTGTACTTAATTGCTTTCCTCGTTACCTTTCATGCACTACCTTTCTTCTCTGTACTGAAGTTTTAACTGTGATGGCCATCTCCTTATTTTCTTCCTGAAGCTTGAGTTGTAAGATGTTAATTCTCTCAGAAGCAGGCTGCAGGGCTTGGGACGTGGCACCCAAGATCTGAATTTCGATTTTTGCTGCGACAAACACTGGATTGACACCTCTGGAAACGTTGTTTTTGCTGTTAGGTGCCCTCAAGTGGGTTCCAACTCATAGCGACGCTATGTACAACAGAATGATACACTGCCTGGTCCTGCACCATCCTCACAATCCTTATGGCACTGTGTCAGTCCATCTTGTTGAGGGTCTTCCTTTTTTTTTGCTGACCCTCTACTCTACCAAGCATGATATCCTTCTCCAGTGACTGATCCCTCCTGATAACGTGTTCAAAGTATATGAGAAGTCTCTGAAACATAATCATCATAACAGTAGCTAAATTCAATTCAGTTAGCCCTTCCTATGTCACAGCTCTTTTACAGACATCGTCTGTCATAAAAACTCTAAAAGGCAGGCACCATATTATTCCCACTTTACAGACCAAGAAATTGAGACTCAGAGAGGTTAGGTAATTTTCCCAAGAGCACACAGTGGTTGAACTGAAATTTAACCCAAGCAGTCCGACTGCAGATATTGTATATCTTTTCAGCAACCAAGTAAAGTGTGGTTCCCTGACCAGAAGAGTGAAATGACTGTATAATTTATATTTCACCCATGCAATGATAAAACATAGTAATGATTTTATAAATATTTAATGTTATGAGAAAATGCTCACAACGCAATATTAAGTGAAAAGATAATATATAAAAACTACTAAGAAAGATCTCAATTTGATACTTTAAAAAAATAGAAAATGGTTATCTCTGGTAATTGGATCAAAGGTAATTTTAATTTTTTTCTTTATGCTTCTCTGTATTTCATAAATTTTTAAATGGCCGAATATTACCTTTAAAATCCAAGTATCAAGGCATATTAAAACATTAAAAAAATTCCTAAAAAGAATTTCCCCTAATTTCTAGCATTAAAGAGAATGGCATCTGTTGTGTTTTTGTTTTTTTCTGGGACAATCATGGCCACCTCTAATCAGAGGTGACGTGGCCTCCTACCTAGGCCTTTGTCTGGATTAGACTCCTTAGTTTTCATAAGAAAATGTCAGTTCCACCACCAGTTCAACTGACTCTGATGGATGTGTCCTTCACCAGCAACATAGATTATCTATACTTGAGCTTCTCTCCAGAGAGCATAACCTTGAATTCTGTTGTTCAAAACTGCTAAAAAGTTTTACTGTAAAAAAACAATATTCAGGTAAAACTCCCAATGGCCACATAGTCTATTTCTCTGGAACTTGACATTCTACCACCAAATCTTAGAGCTATGTCCTATAACCACATTGCTGAGCTCCTTGCGGAATTGCCCTTCCTGAGCTGAATTTGGTCATGAAACCATTAGTTTGTATTGACAGACCTTGTAAGTGACAATGCTATGAACCCCAATATAGCCCTGGTGATGCAATGGTTGAAACACTTGGCTGCTAACTGAAAGATCGGTGATTCGAAACCACCAGCCACTCTGCAGAAGAATTGTTGTTAGGTGCCATCTGGTCGGTTCCGACTCATAATAACCCTGTGTACAACGGAACAAAATACTGCCGGGTCCTATGCCATCCTCACAATCGTTGTTATGCTTGAGTCCATTGTTGCAGCCACTGTGTCAATCCATCTCATTGACAGTCTTCTTCTTTTTTTCTGACCCTCTACCTTACTGAGCATGATGTCCTTCTCCGGGGACTCATCCCTCCTGATAACACGTCCAAAGTATGTGAGACAAAGTCTTGCCATCCTTGCTTCTAAGAAGCATTCTGACTGTTCTTCTTCCAATACAAATTTGTCCTTTCTTCTGGCAGACCATGGCATATTCACTATTCTTGGCCAACACCATAATTCAAAGGCATCAATCTTCCTCAGTCTTCGTTATTCGTTGTGCAGCTTTCGCATGCATATGAGGCGATTGAAAATACCATGGCTTGAGTCAGGTATACTTTAGTCCTCAAAGTGACATCTTTGCTTTTTAACATCTTAAAGAGGTCGTTTGCAGCATTTTTGGCCAATGCAATACGTTGTTTGACTTCTTGACTGTGGATTGATTGTGGATCCAAGTAAAATGAAATCCTTGACAACTTCAATCTTTTCTCCACTTATCGTGATGTTTCTTATTGGTCCAGTTACGAGGATTTTTGTTTTCTTTATTTTTAGGTGCAATCCATATGGAAGGCTGTAGTGTTTGATCTTCATCAGTAAATGCTTCAAGTCCACTTTCAGCAAGCAAGACTGTGCCATCTATATATTGTAGGTTGTTAATGAATCTTCCTCCAATTCTGATGCCACGTTCTTCTTCATATAGTCCAGGCTCTCGGATTATTTGTTCAGCATACAGATTGAATAAGTATGGTAAAATGATACAACCTTGACGCATACCTTTCCTGACTTTAAACCACTCAGTACTCCCTTGCTCTGTTCGAACCACTGCCTCTTGGTCTATGTACAGGTTCCACGTGAGCACAATCAAGTCTTCTAGAATTCCCATTCTTCCCAATGTTATCCATAATTTGTTATGATCCACACAGTCGAATGCCTTTGCATACATAGTCAATAAAACACAGGTAAATGTCTTTCTGGTATTCTCTGCTTTCAGCTAGGATCCATCCAACATGGCAATGATATATCCCTCATTCCACATCCTCTCCACAGGAGAATAGACCTGGCGATACACTCCTGTAAAGATTTCAGCCTCAGAAACCCTACAGGGCAGTTCTACTCTGTCTTATAGAGTCACCATGTGTCGGAAGCAAGTCAACAACACACCACAACGACAACATGTAGAGATGCTGTTGAAACAGTTGTTCACCACGTCATTGTCCTTTAGGAGGGACATTCTCCAGGTCAAACACCATCAAGATTCTGCTGAGCAACTGGTTTGTTTTTGTTTTATAGACGCTGTAATTTGTATTATCAATTTACAAATTATAGATCACACATCCCCTCTGTCTTAGCTGCTATAAAGCTCTAGACCAAACATGCAGTGCTCCTCTAGAAAAGGCCCTTTTGTGAGTGTTTGGTGTGCTGGTCACTGATTTCCTCCTTGTCTTCATTTCGTATATTCCTCCAAATCCTTTCTAGACAAGGTGGGGGGTAGGGGGTGGCATGAATTAAGGAACGAAGGAAGAGAGAAAGAGAGGGAGGGAGACACAGAATAGGAAGTAAATTCTTGTTAGGACCTTATGGCTATGATTTAAAATCAACACAATATGGAGAGTTTGATTGTTTCATCTGTTTTTCTAGAACAATCTATAGTGATTCAAGAGGAACTGACGGGAGGAAAACATGACAAATGGAAGATTTTCCCTCACCGCTTGGTTTCAAGAAGGATGACAGAATCCAGTCCCAGGTACACTTAAGGCTCTGACAAGATCCACTGTGATGGTAGAAACCACCTAAAATAAACTATTTTCTTAGGGAATAGGCTATTAAATTCCAGTGCACAAGAAAGAGAGGCAGGGAAGAGTGACTATTACTCTTTGTTCCTTTGTAATTTTCCAAGTTCAAATTCTGCATTGCAGCTACTTATTACACAAGTTCTTCATTCTTACAAACTTTCAAGTTCAGAAAAGTGAGGACAAAGCTGACTATTAGAACAAAGAAGTGTAGTGTAGCCTCTCCCTCCACCAACAACAGTGTGATCACTTGATTAGGACCTCTTTGCTCCTGAGAACAAAAAGATTTACAGTTTTTCAGAGCCTGCCTTGTTCATACCTAAGAGAGCTTCTCCTATTCCTTTCTCATTTACCTTGCCCTCTCTGGATTTTCTCGTCTTTGCTTTTTCCATTCAACATTTAAGTCTGATGTTTCAGCTCTGCCTGTAGTTATCACTTGCTCTCTTTCCTTCCTGTAGACAGCAGTGTTTGTCCTAACATACCCTCCAGAACACTTTTTCTGTCTTAGGTGCTGAGTCACTGATGGGAGTGGCAGAGGTTCTGTGGGCAGCAGTAGTCAATTGAGAAAACAGAATAATTTCCCGGGACTTAAAAGTTTACTTTCAAAAGTGAGCAAATTCAACAGATCATGAAAGTGGGTGAGAAGGTCATGCAGGGTAAAAGGCACAAAGTCCATTTCACAGGGTTTGTGGAGGATCATGTTTCATAAATGAAAACTGCATGAGTGGAAAATTCCTTTATTTAGCAGCCACAAGGTAGTGCGTCAGCCCTGGGCTGGGACCATGAAGAGTTCTTGTGAGTTCTCACCCTCTCCTGCTAGCCTCCTGCTTTGAGTTTTTTGCCAGTGAAATGGGGTGATGACTTCCGCTTCTCCTACAATAGAAGGGTGCTGGGAGGATGAATGTGTGAAAGTTCTAAGCTTTCAGACACCTTGATTTAGCTGTTGATCTCCAAATATCTACTGCTTCAAAATCAAAGTCTGGGTACATTTATACTTTCCATTTTCTATTTCCCAAAGATCATTGAATTAACAGTAAAATTTTAAGTAAAAAAAAATCAAGTGCAGTACTATATACAGGAAAAGCGTTAGACTATGAGCCCTTAAAAATTGATACTGGTTGCAATTTCTTATGAATCAACAATATTTCAAAATAAAAAGGTTTTTTAAATGGGTATTGGTCCTATTCCAATACGGAAAAAAGCAGCAGTTGCATCAGCTCTGGCGACCCCATGTGTGTTGGTGTAGAATTGTGCTCCACAGGGTTTTCGATGGTTGATTTTCCATAAACAAATCGCTAGGCCTCTCTTCTGGGTGCCTCTGCAGGGAGTTGAATCTCGACTCTTCCAGTGAGCGGCCAAGCACGTTAACTGTTTGCACCACCCAGGGACTCCACCTGGTTAATAAAAAAACAAACCCATTGCCATGGAGTCAATCCCGAATCATAGCAACCCTACAGGACAGAGTAGAACTGCCCTATACAGTTTCCAAGCAGCTGGTAGAATCGAACTGTCAACCTTTTGGTGAACCTTAACCACTTCCCCACCAGGGCTCCACCTGGTTAATGCTAGGTGCTTAATAAGTGTTAGAATATGACCATCCACCTCCCTCTGCCAATCTAAATCATTCTCACCCTTTAATATCCAGTTCACTTTCCATCTCTGCCAGGAATCACAATGGATGTTATTGAGCCGCTTCTTTTCTGTAGTCTTTCAGGAATTATTATCCATACCATTCGTCACTTATACTGAAAAGCACTGATATTTAACTTTTTTATGTGTTATGACTCCCTCAGCTAGATTAAAAATCCTATGGTTTATACTGCTTTTGTATCCTCCTTGTGTCAGAATGCTGTCGATTACAAGTTATGGAAAACAACTTTGTTTTGGGTGTTGTGGGGTAAATTGTATCTCCTCAAAAAGATATGGTGAAGTTGTAACCCTTGGTATCAGTAAATATGACCTTGTTTGGAAATAGGGTCTTAAAATGAGGCCACACTTGATTCAGGTGAGCCCTAATCCGATATGGTTAATGTCCTTAGAAAAAGAGGGAAGAGACACAGAGACAGACACAGGAAGAACACCATATGATCATGGACAGAGGCAGAGATTGGAGTGATGTTTACAAACCGGGGAACACCAAGGATTGCCAGCCACACCAGAAGCTAAGAGTAAGGCATGAAACAGATTCTCCCTGAAGACTTCAGAGAGAGTGTGGCCCCACTGACACCTTGACTTTGCACTTTTAGCTTTCAGAACTGGGAGAGAATAGATTTCTGTTGTTTTAAACTACCCAGTTTGCGGTACTTTGTTACTGCAGCCCTAAGAAACAAATACACTGGGTTAAACAGGAAGGTAATTAATTAACTCACATAGGAGGATGGCCATGGTAGGCTTGAGGGAAGGCTGATTCAGCAATTAGCAATGCTATAAAGGACGTAGATTCCTCTCTGTTGCACCATAAACATATTAGCTTCACCCTAAGGCTTGTTACTCTTCCTGTTGAAGAAGGTCTAATGGTAGCCTACAGCAACCTGTTGCAAACACACTTCACTCCCATCTGAGAGGAGAGGAAGGCAAGAGAACGTATTTCCCACAACCACCTCCCCACCTCCCCGGTCACTCTTTCCTTGCAGCTCATTGGCCTATGTTGGCTTCAGCTTACCTACCCTGAACCATTCACTGGTAAAGGCAGATGGGTTATCATGATTATTTTCATTAACCATTTGAATGGGAGTAGAATTAAAGGTGTCAACCACATTGTTCACTACCCTCCTCAAAGCTTTATACTTTAGGGCTGAATTACTACTTCTTGGATGGACATATGAATAAGAACAAGCTTATGTATGACTACAGGTAATGATTCTAGTAACATCCAAAAAATCGACAGTGACTTGATGAGAATAAACCAAGTCAATCTGATTTCAGAGCCCACAATGTCTCCACATCCACTGAGGATGCAGAATGGTTGGTAAGAGTACACACACACACACACACACACACACACACACACACACACCTACACACTTTACCTTATACCAATCCTATTGTAATACCGATTAAGTTAGATCAGTACATCCAATGCTCAAGTACCAATGACATGAAAGTACGTGTCATGTGACACGTTATCTACAGGAGATTCCCCAAGAGATAATTTAGGTGGTGCATATTCACTGCATTAAATAACATGTAATTACATAGCAGTTAATCTCTATTCAGCTCCTTTTCAATCCCCCTGATACTATCAAGTGAAAGCCAATCTAGTGCTGTGAGTCTTTAACAGTCTCTAACACTTGTTAATCTCCCTTTAACAAAGAGCAGACTTTAGGTTCTGAGCTTAGAAGGAATTTTAAACATTGTTTTGTTGTCACATCAATTATGTTTACAGTTACTTTGTATTTGTGATATGTGGTACTGGTTTTTTTTTCATTTGAGGGAACCATAGAAAGTCTCCTTTGAAAATAAGTCTATTTAAGGAAAAGAAAGCCAATTAAAATCATTAATTTGGAGAAGACTTTGCACATGGATATGTTAAAAATCACGACGGTAATACATAGTGGTATGTGGATGGGGGAAAAATATGGCAGTGTTATGAGAAGACTTAAGTTTGACAAACATTTACCTGTAGGAATTAAAGAATGGTTGCAGATGGTGATGGTTGCACTAAGTAATGAATACAATGTCACTGAATTGTATGCGTGAAGAATGTTAAAATCGCAAATGTTTTGTTACATATATATTTACCACAATTTTTTAAAAAAGAAAATGCTAGCACAGAGGGCAATTCTTTGAGAAGCCACAAGAGAGCAGTATATGGGTGACTATACAAACAATTTGGGCAGCCCTAAACCCATTGCCATCGAGTCTAACACATAAGCAACTCTATAGGACAGAGTAGAACTGCCCCATAGGGTTTCCAAGGAGCAGCTGATGTATTCCATCTGCCAGCCTTTTGCTTAGCAGCCAAGCTCTTAACCACTGCACCACCAGGGCTATTTGGACAGTGCTAGATCTTCCTTATTTAGGCCCTTATTCCTCAAAGTGTGGTCCACAGACCAACATCATCACTGTCACTTGGGAACTTGCTAGAAATGCAGAGTCTCTGGCCCCACCACAGACTTACTCAATCAGAATCTACGTTCTAACAGATTCCTAAGTAATTCTTATGAACATTAAAGTTTGGGAAGCACTGTCTTGAGGTTTCCCAAAGCATCTAAAATCAAAGATCTGCTCTGTGATATTATAAAATTCTATTCAATTAAAGCTTTACTGCAAAAATCAGAGAACTGTGCTATTTTCTACAGTTTTATTTCTGCTTAACCCAAATGCAAATAGTTTAAAATCTGGCAGTATGTTTTTTAATAGATGGTATAACAAACAAACCTTAGAACTGAGTAACATTTTTGAATTTGAAAGTATATTCATAGGAGGTTTTATTTAGTCTAAGGAAAATAGGCTGAAATTAATGTAGTAAACATATTTACCGGGTTGTTAAGAAGGATTCTAACTGCTGACAAGCTAGAGTTGACCCCACTTTCAAAACTCTGAGTAGAACCAGTAGAGCAATTTGTACTCTCTTAGATCATTGTCAGTGTTTCTTTCTTTTTGTTTTTTTTTTTTTTTTTTTGGAGAAATATAAACTACTGCAAGCTTGTCATCTAAATGTATGCTCTCCATATCTGTACATGTTAATATTTCTCTAGGTAACAAGGTGATTTGGTAAGAAAAAAAAACAGATATACCCATCTCTTTCCCCACTCCCTGCCCATTAATAGGTGAAAAAGGAGGGGGGCAACATTATTTCTATAGACCTGTGGGGGTATAGATTAGGCAACGGAGGAAAGTGTCCTATCAGAGGTTCTACCTGAAGGAGAGAGAGACACTCCAAGATTGGGACAGATATAGGTTTAGTTTCCTGAGATTGGCAAAAATTTGCCCCCATCTCTTTTGCAGTACGCTGCTGATGAGACCTTGGGGGAATGGGCTCATGGTCCCTGAAGAGGATTGAACTCTCACCTTCAGCAAAGAGCCCATGACCAATGGGTGGTACTCACTCAAACAGTGGCCACCCTGTAGCTGACCAGTGTGAACCAAAGACCAGGGCTCCTCTCCATTTGCTCTGCACTAAATGAGATTCCCAGGACTTTACAGAGCCTGGAAGCCAGGGCTCCAATACTGACAGATTAAATTTCCCACCATGCTGGCAAGTAGGGATTCAAGATCAGTTTTAATATGATTTAGAAACATAAAGCAGTATGATGCTTCTTGCAGTCCAGAGTGGTGGTTGCAAATTGATAGCTACGACATGTATATTACGAGTGCGATGGTGCTAAAACATTTTGAGCCATAAATGCTGTCCACCTGGTTTCCTGTCATCTACTTGAAGACTCAGCTCTGTGGTCCTTTTTGTCTACTTACAGTGAACAGGGCTAATGTATTTACAATTTCAGAGAAGTAAATTTGCCCATAGATTCTGTAGTCATACTGCTCAGGGTTGAATCCCAATTCCTCCTCTTGCACGACGTGACCAAGAAACTACATTTCCAACACTTAGAACATTGCCTTGATAAACAGGTGCTCCATAAATGGATGAATAATGAATGGCTGATTTGAGTTGTGGGTCTGTTATGTTTGCAAATCATTTCGCTTGTTCAGACATCTCTAGGCTTGGTGTTTCTATGTCCCTGCTATCCTTTATTTTGGTGGTTTGATGGAGGGTGACGGTTTATTTGCGCTTTTTAGTATCAGCTGCTTTAAACCTTTTTGGAACAAGGCGAGAAATAAATTTCGTCCCACACATTCACATACATGTTCAAATGTTCCTGCCACATTCAGGCGAGTCTTCCTAGGGCCTTACGCATACGCTGCTACCCACTCTTACTAACATAAGACCCTGGGTGTGCAAAGTGTATATACAGGTAGAGTCTGAGCAAGAAAGGGGTCACAGTCTAATCATTTCATTGGTGTCAGAACATATAGGACTCAGGGTAATCAAGGAAATCAAGGTAAAAGAACAAAACACACACTTCTATTTCCTCGCTTAAAAATCAGTAAGCTATTCCAGAGAAATATTAAAAATGACTTGTCTATTTTGAGCAGTGGCGTCAACACCCAGAAGAATGCTCCAGTGTTTTTCCTTTTAATAAGTACAAGTGCAGTAGATTGAAAAATCAGTGCAATGTTCCAAAATATCTAAGATATGAGGCTTCCTGCCTCTGCAGGCTTTGTGTGTTTTCCAATCATTAACCCACCTCAAATCGATTTAGAGTTGAGTGGTTTCTCCATTAGTTTTGATACCAAAATGTACTGGGAGAGGAAAGAGAAATCTAATTGATGGGGCTATTTCTGGGCTGAGGTGACCCTTCCAGGCTTCATGCTTGGAAAGTTAAAGGGTAACCAGCTAGTGACTCAAGAAAACAGCATTATGGGAGAAAGAGGTTCAAATCTTCATTAAGAAAATGTCTCTTAATCCCAGCCACATAACCAGTTCATAAAGCCACCCCTGTTATTAAAGCCAGTGTGGAGGGATGCCCCTTCCTCCTTCGCATACTTCTAAAAATGCACTTTTTTGATTTTTCTCTCTTTAATTTCACGTTTACCTCTATTCATCCATTCATTCCATAAATATTTTTTAGTACCTTCTAGGTACTAGAGAAGAAACGCTGGTGGTGCAGTGGTTAAGAGCTTGACTGCTAATTGAAACGTCTGCAGTTCGAACCCACAAGCTGTTCTGAGGGAGAAAGATGTGGCAATCCGCTTCCATAAAGATTACAGCCTTGGAAACCATATGGGGTAGTTCTACTCCATCCTATAGGGTTGCTATGAGTCAGAATCAACTGGATGGCAGTGGATTTTTTTTGTTGTTGTTGTTTTAGTCGCTAGGGATATAGAAGGAACAAGACAAACAAGTTTTCTGCTCTGGGGGAACTGACTTCTAGAATATGAGAGGGGAGACAGACAATTAATTAACAGCCAAACAAAAAATAAATAAGGTCATGGATCAAAGACCTACATATAAAGCCAAAAACTATAAAGCTCATAGAAGAAAAACTAGGACCAATGCTACAGGCCCTAATACACAGCATTAACAGGATACAAACCATAACCATCAACACACAAACTCCAGAAGATAAGCTAGATAACTGGGATCTTCTAAAAATCAAATATCTATACTCTTTAAAAGACTTCACCAAGAGAGTAAAAAGAGAACCTACAGACTGAGAAAAAAATTTTGGACATTACAAGTCAGACAAAGGTCTAATCTCCATAATCTACAAGAAAATCCAACACCTCTACAACAAAAAGACAAATAATCCTATTAAAACATGGGCAAAGGAAATGAATAGACACTTCACCAAAGAAGACATTCAAGCAGCCAACAGACACATGAGGAAATGTTCGTGATCACTAGCCATTAGAGAAATGCAAGTCAAAACCACGAGATACCATCTCACCCTGGTGTTACTGGCACGAATCAAAAAAGTGGAAATAACAAATGTTGAAGAGACTGCGGGGAGATTGGAACTCTTACACACTGCTAGTGGGAACGCAAAATGATATAACCATTTTGGAAAACAATATGGTGCTTCCATAGAAAGCTAGAAATAGAAATACCATACGATCCAGCAACCCCACTCCTAGGAATATATCCTAGAGAAATAAGAGCCGTCACATAAAGAGACATATGCACACTCATGTTCACTGCAGCATTGTTCACAATAGCAAAAAGAGGGAAACAACCTAGATGCCCATCAACAAATGAATGGATAAACAAACTATGGTATATACACACCATGAAGTATTATGCAACAACAAAGAGCAATGATGAATCTGTGAAGCATCTCATAACATAGATGAAACTGGAGGACATTATGCTGAGTGAAATAAGTCAATCACAAAAGGACAAATATAGTTTGAGACCTCTATTGTAAAAACTCATGAAAAAGTTTACACACAAAAAGTAACAATATTTGTTGGTTACGAGGGATGGGAGGGGTGGGGGAAATACTAAATAGACAATAGATAAGTGGTAACTTTGGTGAAGGGTAAGACAGTACACAATACTGGGGAAGCCAGCACAACTTGTGTAAGGAAAGGTCATGGAAGCTCCATAGACACATCCACACTCCCTGAGGGACTGAATTGCTAGGCTGAGGGCTATGGGGACCATGGTCTCGAGGAAAATGTAGCTCAACTGGCATAGCACAGTTTATAAAGACAATGTTCTACATTCTACCTTGGTGAGTAGCATCTGGGGTCTTAAAAGCCTGTGAGCAGCCATCTAAGATACTCCACTGGTCTCAACCCTTCGAGAGCAAGGGAGAATGAAGACAACAGGATACAAGGAAAAGATTAGTCCAAAGGACTAATGGACCATGGCTCCCAAGGCCTCCACCAGACTGAGTCCAGTACAGCTAGACGGTGCCTGGCTACCACGACTGACTGCTCTGATCAGGATCACAACAGAGGGCTCTGGGCAGAGCTGGAGAAGGATGTAGAACAAAATTCTAACACACACACACAAACGACCAGATTTACTGACCTGAAAGAGACTGGAGAAACCCCAAGAGTATGGCCCCCAGATACCCTTTTAGGTCAGTGGTGAAGTCACTTCCGAGGTTCACCGTTCAGCGGAGGATTGGATGGCCCCATAAAACAAAACAGGACTAATGAGACACAGCAGTCCAGGGACAAGGACTAGAAGGCAGAAGGGGTCAGGAAAGCTGGTGATAGGGAGCCCAACGTTGAGTAAGGACAGTGTTGACAGGTAGTGAGGTTCTTAACCATTGTCATAGGGCAATATGTGTACTATTTAATGAGAAACTATTTTGTTCTGTAAACCTTCATCTAAAGTGAGAATAGCAGCACAACTGGAAGAACATAATCGATGTCACTGAATTGTACATGTAGAAATTTTTGAAATTATGTATCTTTGGCTGTGTATATTTTCACCAAAAAAAAGGTCCTCCAAGGCCGAGAAGGGAGCATGTTGACATGCCGTGGGATTGTTAACCAATGTCATAAAACAATATGTGTACTCACTGTTTAATGAGAAAATACTTGTTCTGTAAACCTTCACCTAAAGTACCATATAAATAAATAAGGTCATTTCAGCTAGTTATGGAAAAATAAAAAACAGGATATGTGATCCTGAGTGGAGAAAGAGAACAACCTTAGAATAAGTCATCAGGGCTCTCTGAGAATGTAAAATTTGCTTCAAGACCTGAATGATAAAAAGGAATTAGCCATGCAAGCCTTGGAGGAAGAGACTTCTAGTTAAAAGGCAGCTAGTAAAAAAGCCTCAAGGCAAGATCAAAAAAACACCAGTATTTCTGTACCAAATTGATCAAGATAGAGAGTGGTATGTATAAAAATACATTGGTGAGACGTCAGAGAGTGTATATATTTCCTATTTAGAGGAAGGTGTGGTGACGAAGTGCATTGAGAGCTAAGTGTAATGAGCCCTGCTGCCCCAAGCTCTACTGTGATTCCATTTCCTTATACTGCCTGGAGTCAACCTCGGTCACTCAGTACGTATGATTGTGGGAAAAGGAAGAAGCTTTGCATCTTGGGGCTAGGTTGACTTGCTAGAGGATTCTGTTGGTGCTCAGAAGTGGATCTATTTAAACGATCTTCAGCATGAGCGGAAACGGTGTCCAATCCTATCACTATATGGTGTATGTTGCAAATTGGGTTATTTTGGAAGCTGCTTCATTACGGTGGCTCTTGAAAAGAAAAGTATAACATAAAAATGCAACCCCCTTCATGAAAAGTCTTAGGTATTAAAATTTTTGGACTTATTAGTAACTGTTGTAATTACCTCCTGTTGAGAATCTGGTTTTTTTCAGAGCGTCATTACTCTCCATAATTAGTTCTATAATTTCCCCATAGAGTATGATCCATTTTATCTGAAGTGCTAACACCAAGCACTAGTAAGTGATCACTGTCTGTAATTTGCATTGCTTTTTATCCAAGAAAATATTAGTTCTTTTTAGCCAGATAGAGATCTATTATGAATGTCAATGTAACTTAATTAAAGCATGATATTAATCATAATACTATCTTCCGGTCTCAAATCCTTTCCAGATGATGTTTACTTGCATAGAGCTTCACTAATGAAATGCAAAAGTAAATCAAATAAAGATATTTTGATGAGTAGAAAGATTTAACCAAAGCCTTTCTTAATGAAAAATAATACAATAGGAAGTATATAAAAAATTGTATCTGATAAATCATATTCAAAGAGGACCAAAATAAAATAAGAAATTCATCTTGCTGACTTTATACCTCGACATTAATATTTATTAACTTCTGAGTATTCACGGCATTGTGCAATAAATGTTAGTCAGCAAGACATAGTTCATACCTTCTACTACTTTTCTTAAATTCTATTCATTATTATTTAAAATGCACAAGCCAATTTTAGGCGTTAGGGAAAGTTAAGCCACAATCACAGTTGTGGCTAGTTGCCTAGTATACGTAATAGCATAGAAAACTGAAATGTTTTCTGTATTAAAGGGGTGACTGGAACTTCTTTGGGGAAAATTGCCCGTTTCTTTGAGAAGATATTTTGAAGAATTTCTCATTAGGCAAGGTAAGGCCACAAACTTGGTGCTGGGGCTGGTGGAAGGGGCTATTGAGGCAATAAAGTACTAACCCACTCTCCATAATAAAATAAAAGGCTGCCTTCCTCTGTGGTAGAAATTGATACAGTAACTAATTTGGAACTTCCTGGTTGGGGAGATAGGTATCTCAGAAACAGCAAAGTTGTCATCCTGGAACTAAAAGGGGCTTAGATCTGTATGGGGACCCCGGTAAGCATTTGGCTGCTGACCAAAAGATCAGCAGTTCGAATCCACCAGACACTCCTTGGAAACATATGGGGCACTTCTACTCTGTCCTATAGGGTCAATATGAGTTGGAATCGACCCAACAGCAACAAATTTGGTTTGGTTTAGTTTAGATCTATATGAGAGTGGCCCTGGCCACAAGAGAAAAGGTGGCAAGAAAACACAAGGAGAAAGAATTACTCCCTGGTGATTCTCAGAGCACTTGGGAAGGGCACAGTACTTCCTGCAGTCTCCTGAGATGAGGGCCTGAATTATGGTATTAAAAAAAGAATGAGCCCAGACTACTGAAGAAATGTGTGGATGCTTGGGTTACACTTCAACCCATGCCAGATAAATTCTTTCGGATGCAGATAGCAAAAATCTTTGCCCCAACTGGATTAAACAATAAATGAGGATTTTTGGCTGAAAAGATTAAATGTCCAGAGATTTTTGTAGGGACGGGCGGATTATCCAATAGACAAGGTAAGCACGGTGCTTACCTTGCTCACCAGATCATCGACAGTGAACAATTTCACGTTTTTTCACCACATCAAAGATTGTTTCTAGGTATAGCTGGCGTCTGTCTCTTTTCCAACCCACAGCACCTTCGGACAGAGTCAAAGCCTCTTTTCAAGTTTACAATCCCTGACAGGGGTGGATGACCCAGTAAGCAAGGTAAGCACAGGCTTACTCGTGCTTACTTACTTGTTCACTACAGATGATCTGCTAAGCAAGGTAAGCATTGTGCTTCCCTTGCCAATTGGATAATCCACCCCTGGGCTGAGGTGAGGTTCAGTCAAAGTACAGACTCTGTGAAGCCCTTTGAGGCTGCCTTCTCTCATGTATCAGCTGTGCCGTCAGATTGACTTCACAAGTTGGCTGCCAGCATCAACTGGGCCACCTAGTCCTCATTCACATCCTGAAAGAGTTAAGAGACACGCTGCCCACAACCACTGAACGAGGAAAATGCCAAGTGCCAATTACCTAGGCTTGAGTTACCTGAAATAACAAAAGCATCAAGGCGACAGGATTATCCTGATTGGTGTAGATGTACTGAGGCTTACTTCTGGGCCTGGAAACAGAGTCAAGCTTACCCAAACAGAATGGCAAGAAAGATCAAGGAAGAGTGTTGGAAAGACACTTTAATGTCCTTTTCAAAATTTAAATACCTCTCAGAACTTAGACATCAGGAAAAGTTTTAGGAATAAATTTAATTTATTTATTTAATTGCGGTCATATTTTTGATGACAATATATAAAATTTTATATATATATATATATGGCCTTGGTGATAGAAACGACGCCAGAGATGACATGACAGAATTTGAAAGACCAATGACTTATTCATTGCAAAAACCTTTTTTCAACAACATAAATAGGCAATATATACGTGGACCTCACCAGATGAAAAACACAGTAATCAGATTGATTACATCTGTGGAAAGAAATGATAGAAAAGTGCAATATCATCAGTCAGAACAAAGCTAGGGACCAACATCAGAACAGACCATCAATTGCTCATATTTATGTTCAAGTCGAAGCTGAAGAAAATTAGAACATGTCCACAAGAGCCAAAGTATGACCTTAAGTATACCCCACCTGAATTTGGAGACCCTCTCAAGAATAGATTAGATGCATTAAACACTAATGACTGAAGAATAGACAAGTTGTAGGATGACATCAAGGACATCATATGTGAAGAATGCAAAAGGTCATTAAAAAGACAGGAAAGAAAGAAAAGACCAAAACAAATGTCAGAAGAGACTCTGAAACTTGCTCTTGAATGTAGAGTAGTTAAAACGAATGAAAGAAATGAAGTAAAACAGCTGAACAGAAGATTTCAAAGGACGGCTTGAGAAGACAAAGTAAAGTATTATAATGAAATGTGCAAAAACCTGGAATTAGAAAACCAAAAGGGAAGAACACGCTCAGCGTTTCTCAAGCTGAAAGAACTGAAGAAAAAAATTCAAGCCTCTATTTGCACTATTGCAGGATTCTATGGGCAAAATATTGAATGATGCAAGAAACATCAAAAGAAAATGAAAGGAATACAGAGAGTCACTCTACCGAAAGAATTGGTTGACGTTCAGCCATTTCAGGGGGTAACATATGATCAAGAACTGATGGTACTGAAGGAAGAGGTCCAAGCTGTAATGAAGATATTGGCGAAAAACAAAGCTCCAGGAATTGACAGAATGCCAATTGAGATATTTTAACAAACAGATGCAGCATAGGAGATGCTCACTCATCTATGCCAAGAAATGTGGAAGACAACTACCTGGCCAACCGGCTGGAAGAGATCCATATTTATGCCCATTCCAAAGAAAGGTGATCCAACAAAAGTCAGAAATTATCGAACAATATCATTAATATCATATGCAAGTAAAATTTTGCTGAAGATAATTCAAAAACTGTTGCAGCAAGACATCAACAGGGAACTGCCAGAAATTCAAGGAAATTCAAGCCAATTCACAAGAGGACATGAAACGAGGAATATCATTGCTGATGTTAGGTGGATCCTAGCTGAAAAGAAGAGAATACCAGAAAGATGTTTACCTGTGTTTTATTGACTATGCAAAGGCATTTGACTGTGTGGATCATAACAAATTATGTATAACATTGCAAAGAATGAGAATTCCAGAATACTTAATTGTGTTCATGAGGATCCTGTACACAGACCAAGAGGCAGACGTTCGAACAGAACAAAGGGATATTGAGTGGTTTAAAAATCAGTAAATGTGTGCATCAGGGTTGTATTCTTTCACCATACTTATTCAATCTGTATACTGAGCAAATAATCCAAGAAGTTGGACTATATGAAGAAGAACGCAGCATCAGGATTGGAGGAAGACTCATTAACAACTTGCAATATGCAGATGACACAACCTTGCTTGCTGAAACTGAAGAGGATTTGAAGCACTTACTGATGAAGAGCAAACACTACAGTTTTCAGTATGGATCACACCTCAGCATAAAAAAAACAAAACAAAACAAAAATCCTCACAACTAGACCAATAAGCAACATCATGATAAATGGAGAAAATATTGAAGTTGTCAAGGATTTCATTTTACCTGGATCCAGAATCAATGCCCAAGGAAGCAACAGTCAAGTAATCAAATGACATATTGCCTTGGGCAGATCTGCTGCAAAAGGCCTCTTCAAACTGTTAAAAAGCAAAGGTGTCACTTTGAGGACTAAGGTGCACCCGAAGCAAGCCATGATATTTTCAATTGTCCCATATGCATGCAAAAGCTGGACGATGAATAAGGAAGACAGAAGAAGAATTGAGTGCCTTTGAACTATGGTGTTGGTGAAAAATATTGAATATACCATAGACTGCCAAAAGAACGAACAAGTCTGTCTTGGAAAGAAGTACAGCCAGAGTGTTCCTTGGAAGAGAGGGTGGTGAGACTTCATCTCACATACTTCGGACATGTTACCAGGAGGGACCAGTCCCTGGAGAAGGACATCTTGCACAGTAAAGTAGAGGGTCAATGAAGAAGAGGAACACACTCAAAGAGATGGATTGACACAGTAGCTGCAATGATGGGCTCAAACATAGCGACAATTGTAGGATAGCGTAGGACCAGACAGTGTTTCGTTTCGTTGTACACAGAGTCACTATGAATCGAAATCAACTCAATGGCACCTAACCAACAACAACAAAATTTCAGTTGACTGCTCAGTAAAGTACAACTTTAATTCTCTTTCTATAGGTGCTACATAGAATAATTATTTTAAATTTAGCAATGCCATTTTCTCAGAGTTAGACAATACCTATTTAATCTAAAATATTTTTTAGTGAAACTTACCACCTTCATATTTAGGACTGATCATTAATAAATTGACAGCAGTGGGAAAGCTTTTACAAACCAACCATCAACTTAAGAATTCTCATGAAATCAGAAGTTGGATATTAGAAGAACTTGAAGGTCTTCAGAAAGCACAGGGGGTGGCCTCTCTATCCCCAAAATCAGAAGCTAAGGCACACTGCCCAAATATAATGCCACCTGTGCAGCCTGAAAAGGCAGCCTGACTGTGAAGCTCTAAAGGATTTTCCAAGACACCCTCTGGGCACCCTTGCACCAGTATGTGGGGCTCTACCAATACATACCAAAAGTCTGAGTAGCAGGAATTTCTGCCAGCAGTGCACAGTTGGAGTGATGCTTTAAGCAGCAAGCAATGTTTTCCAGATGTATAGTCTGTGCCGAGAGATCTGTTTGGGGAGTACGGGGTAGATATTTATCCCAGCTGACTAAAGAGGGTATGCAGCTGATGCCCTTCTACAAATGAGCTAGAAAATTCAATTGCATTTGTTTTAACACAACGAGGAAAGAACTAAAGAATAATGAAGGTGAAAGTTTTAGGAATCAGGTGACCCTGGGGCTCATCAGCAGGCTGAAGTCCAGGTCCCCTCACTTCCTTCCTGAATGATTTGACTGTTTATTTCTCCTTTGCCTGTATACAGAAGGTTTGGAAGCACACAGATGAATATATGTATGACACTTTCAGAAGTCCTGAAATACTTACAAAGATATGGGAGTCATCCTTTTTATGATCTCCTTTTGACTTACATTGAACTTTGTCTGCCAAATGCTTGCCTTCTAAAAGCTTTCATAAACTACACCTGGTAGAACTTTTTCTGTCTATTTAGCAAGGTCTTCAAAGATTAAACCATGAACATTTGCATTTTAAAGAATGTTAACTCCCTTGATTAGGACGCCAGCCAGGAAAACAGAACAAAGTTGGGTGGCAAATGCATTATTTATGTGAGTTTGTTTTTAACTGATTGGTTTGAATAATTTTCATCGTGCTGTTTGGGATTGACAGATAACGTATGCTGTTCTGTAGCTGAGGCTGCAGACTATATTAGCCTTTTCTAAAGGAGGACAGTATTTCATCTGGGCACCGTGACCTTGGACAGGAGAAAAACAGATTGCCTGTGTGCTGGAAACTCAGTTCAGGGGCTGCAAAGTCCCTCTACTTCAAAAATATCTGCCTTGCAGGTGCTGAAATCCCTTCCCCTTTACCTTACTGTTTAGAAGGATTCATTTCCAGGAGTCGCCTTCTAAAATGTAAACATTACCGAGAAAAGTCATATATTTAGCCAACTCACATCTGGTTTATACAGAATGTCTCATTGAGTTTAATTCTTTGTCTTGTATGTTCAGTTGGAGGTGGTTCCTAAGATTTTTTTCCCCATACTTTCTGAATTCTTTATATTTGGATTCTTTCTCATTCCTGTAGGCTTGGATATAAAATTATAAAACACACACACACATAAACCTGCCGATTTATGCAATCAATCCCCTGAAGCATGCCACAAAACACCATTATATATTGATGTTGCTATAACCATAAATTTAACCTCATTGATAGCGGTCATGCATTTTAGCCCTCCTGAGCTCGGTGTTGTATTCTATTCTTACTATTCCATTTTTCCATTTTCTAACAAAAAATAAATAAAAAAGTTATCCTTGTTGCTAGGTAACCTCGGCAATACTGTATGGTATGTAGCCGTCTACTTTCTGCATTCTTCCGGCTTCCTTCTTATAGCCTAATTATAATTTGTTTTTCTTCTGAAGACTCTCTCCCCATTCATGGCTGCCATTGTCATTGGATAACTGTCAGCATATTATTGTCACTATTGAATTCAGTGATGAGAAGCCACAATTTGTTCATCCTACTACAGAATAGAAAATTGACGTGTTCTTAGGATGCATCTGCGTGCTTTCAGAGAAATAGTTCCTCTCTTAGAGGTTACATTTCCAAAGAAGACTTTTAGCAGTTGGCAACCCTCCCCCTCTAATGTCTCATCTTTCAAGCCCCTACCATAATCCCTTTCTTTCAAGAAGTGGGCTGGTGACTGGAGTATGGCCACGTGTTGGGCAGGATGCTAACATTCTGACAGAAAGTAATTTTATAGATGCTTTGCCGTGAACAGTGCTCAGCCTGTGAACTGATAACCAATAACAATAATGACAACTCCAACAACTTTTAGTTGTGGGCCTATTATGTGTCAAGCCCTGCTAAGTGATTTCATACATTATCCCACTGCAGTGCAATGAAGTACTTAATACGGCCCTTCTAGCCATAATCATGCAATGACTGAGTGGGACCATGCAAATAAGGTATATGGAACCTGTGATGGTTGGCGTTATGTGTAAACTTGGCTAGGCCATGATTCCCAGTATTGTGAGTCTGTTTTATGTGTTGTGGATCCTGACCTCTACATGTTGATGAGGCAGGATTGGTGTAAGGTGTGTCTTGGATCACAGCCTTGCAGGAGGGCGTGCTCAACCCCTACCCTTACTAGAGTTATGCCCTTCCCTGGGGTGTGGCCTGCATCTAAGATATATGTGTGTGTCCTGGTGAGGCTCTCTCTCTCTCTGCCTCTGGATCCCACTTTTGGTTCATGATCAATTGACCTCCCCAGAGACCTGCTGTCTGACCTGCTGATTCTGGGACTCTCGGGGGCATAGCCCCTTGGTCTGCTGGCCTATCATGTGACCTGATTCGCCAGCTTCCACAGCCCTGTGAGCCAGCAGCCCCTGGTCTGCACTGCTGGTTTGGGTTGTCAGCTGCTGCAGCCACATGGGTCAAGAGAAGCTTACACCTGACCCAGGAATTTGGGACTTGCCAGCCTCCACAACCGAGTGAGCCATTTCCTTTATATAGTTAGTGAGTTCTAAGACACATTGCAGTGAATTAGGGAACCCACAGAAGGGAGGGAGAGTACTGAGGAGAGAGGGAGTAGTTGATGTTAGAGATGATGGAGTGGTACAACAATCTGGCAAAGCTGGACATTTGGGACATCTTTAACATCTGCCTGATAGGAACCAGCTTTGTGCTGATCCTCATAAAAGAAGTTATTCGTTTACCCATTTAATCTTCATAAACTCTTATGCAGTCAGTACTATTACTTCCATTTTACAGATGAGGAGCCTGAGACTCAGAGAACCCAGATAATATTGTCAGTGGGTAGCAGAACCAAGATTTCTTCATCTAAGATGCCATTGGTTATAAGTAACATCAATTTAATAACAGATTTACATTATATGCAAATGCAAAATGTAAGATGAATCTTGAATTCAGAAATATTAAACCATGTAAATAACACACACCTTAGAACCAAGAAAATACTATATGTATGCAATTGACTGTCACTCTCTTGCTTATAAATAGGAATTGTTATCTAATCATTGTTCCAAGTAAATAATGTAACTAAACAAAGTCTTTTAATTTCATTGTTTCTCTCCTCCACACCCCAACTGCCATCTCCTCACTACAACTTAATGGGACTCTTTCCAAGACATACATGCCTAATGAGTATTTTCTGAGCTATAAAGAAGTGTCTTTGAAATTAGAAAACCTATAGTCAAAACTCACCTCTGCCACTTGCCAGATAAATCATCTTGAACAAGTTGCTAAACCTTTTTGCACTTCTGTTCCTTTTCTATAAAATAAGAATAATTATATCTTTCTCACAATATTCTTATGAAATAACTTATGAGAAAGTACTTCTATAAAAGATTACATAAATATTGATCGTAATTATTATATTTTGCATTTTTATCTTCTTTGCACCAAATAATATCAAAATTCGCAGTTTCTTACCCTTTGAGTTTTTCCTGGGTTCTAATACCTTGCTGGAAACCCTGATGGTGTAGTGGTTAAGAGCTATGACTGCTAACCAAAAGGTTGGCAGTTCGAATCCACTAGGTGCTCCTTGGAAACTCTATGGGGCAGTTCTAGTCTGTCCTGTAGGGTTGCTATGAGTCGGAATTGACTCGACGACAACAGATTTGGTTTTTTGGTTTAATATTTTGCTTATTTCCCTTGTTTAATCATATAGAAACTTGTCTTCTAAATTTGAACTCAGTACCCATTCAAAACAAGATTCCAGTATCTGCGCTGAGTAACCAAGATCTTAGCGTCACCACCTGTAGAGCAAACAAGCCTACTCCTTGTCCATCACTTCAGCAACACTGTGGTAGACAGACTCACTCAAGAGTGAGGTCCAGGAGTCTAGCTGCAAAAATATTGCGATAGTCCAAACCAGAGATGGCACAGGTCTGAACTAGGGCAGCGGCAGCACAAATGGAAAAGTCAATAAATACAGACATTTAATGGGATTTGACAACTGATGTATGTAGAAAGTAAAGGGAAGGGAAGACTCAAGGATAACTCCCAGACCTCCAGCTTGGAAAAATGGCAGATATTGGTGTCATTTACCAAATAGGGAGCACAAAGGTAAGAGCAAGTTGGGGGTTGGTGGGTTCAATATTAGTTGTGTTGAGTTTGAGGTACTGGAGTTCCCAGGGTTGGCAACGTGGGTTTGGAGCTCCAGCATCAAGAGAATGATCTGCTGTTTCATCCTTTCTGACTTCCCTTCTCTGGCTATAGTTTCTTTAACACTGAATACATTTATGACAGAAAGATTTCTAAGTCCCCCACTAGGCTGTGTCTTCTTTTATGGCAAAGTCTGTGTTTTGTTCATCTTTGTATTTCTTCACAGTACTTAGCACAGTGTCTTTCACATATCGAGGTAGGTGTTCAATAAGTATTTTTTCAATCAAATTTGTGAAGAACGCATTTTTCCAAACGGTCAATTACAAGATGCTAGAATTTTGAGAACTTATCAAGTGGCTTGAGGAGACCTCATTTTCAGCTGTCCTCTAAGAAACAACATCTCAGAGTTATGCTTTCACCTGCTTCTTGAAGCTTTGCCTTAAGAGGCTGAGCTACCACCACTCTTTCTGCAGAGAGTATAAGGTTTTCAAAAGTTAGATTTGTGCCATTTTCTTCCTTTGTAAAATGAAGGCAGAGGGTTGAGCACAGAGTTAATTTTACTCAGCCTGAAGACTTTATAATCTTTAGTAAATTATCTTTTTTTAAAGTTTAATGGAATAAGTGGAATAAATCTTGTCTGGTTTCTAGAGATGATTTAAAACTTCATTTCATCATATATGGCATAATGTGTGTGCGTTTTTGTAATTTCCCCCTCTTGAAAAAATAGCCAGTTTAGATGCATCAATTAAGCCACAAAATGTGGTAAGGGACACCTACTAGCTGTGAAATAAATAGATTAAGCTTAACTGTGGCACATTGCTTTGCAAAGCACGGTAAACTCTTCATAAATGCATAGCTGTTAGCCAACTGGAAGAAGGGAAGAGATAGGAGATAAGCCTCCAGTTTAATTTGGTGACTAGTCATTTAATTTCTTTTCTTTTCTTTGTTTCCTATTACATCTCATCTCAAATTGTTTTATAAAATAAACTAAATTTAACTGAAAAAGAGAGGGGGAGCGGTATCCTGGTAGGCAGGTTGTGGGAAAAGCTGTACCTGGAATCAGCATAAAAACAAGATAAAATGGAAAAGGAATATTTGTTTAAACTTTGGATTTATATTGTTTCTACATTCAAGATTTTAAATCTTGGATTTAGTAAAACTAATCAGTGATGTTTGGGTTACACATCTCTGGGTAATAGGAATATGCATTCTGTCTGTTTTGATTTAGAGGTTTCCCATTACTTGTTATTTGATAATTAGCCTCTTGTATCTTTCTAATTCAACTATCACAAAGCTCACAATTTCAAATACTACCATCTCTCTCTCTCTCCCTCTCTCTCTCTCTCTCTATATATATATATGTACACACACACACACACACGCACATAGGAGGTCTGGTGGCACAACGATTAAGAGCTACGCCTGCTAACCAAGGACAGCAGCTCAAATCCACCAGCTGCTCCTTGGAAACCCTAAGGGGCAGTTCTGCTCTGTCTTATAGGGTCGCTAAGAGTCAGAATAAACTCAATGGCAATGGGGGCTATACATATATATATACACATTTCTCTCATAGATTTCTCTCTCTCTCATTATATATATTTATATATATGTATAGACGTGTGTGCGTGCGTGTTAAGGTCTCTGGGTGGTACAAACAGTTTGCCCTATACCAGCAGCCTAAAGACTGGGGGTTCAAACCCACCCAGCGACATCATGGAAGAAAGGCCTAGTGATCTGCTTTCATAAAAATTACAACCAAGAAAACCCTATGGAACAGTTCTACTCGGATACATGGGGTTGCCATGAGTCAGAATCGACTCAAAGACAATGAGTTTGGATTTTTTGTTTTTGTTTTTATGTGTATATATATAAACCAAAAACCTAACCCACTACCATAGAGTCGATTCCGACTCATGGCGACCCCATGTGTGTCAGAGTAGAACTGTGCTCCGTAGGGTTTTCAATGACTGATTTTTTTAGAAGTAGATCACTAGGCTCTTCTTCTGAGGTACCTGTGGGTGAGTTTGAACCGCTACCTTTTCAGTTAGTACATAGACCAAGAGGCAGTTATCTGAACAGAAGAAGGGAATACTGCATGGTTGAAAGTCAGGAAAAGTGTGTATCAGGGTTATATCCTTTCACTATACTTATTCAATCTGTATGCTGAGCACATAATCCAAGAAGTTGGACTATAGGAAGAAGAACGTGGCATCAGGATTGGAGGAAGACTCATTAACAGCCTGCAATATGTGAATGACACAATCATGCTTGCTGAAAGTGGAGAACACTTGAAGCACTTACTGCTGAAGATCAAACACTACAGCCTTCAGTATGGATTGTACCTCAACATAAAGAAAACAAAAATTCCCACAACTGGACCAATAGGCAACAATATGATAAAAGGAGAAAATATTGAAGTTGTCAAGGATTTCATTTTACTTGGATCCACAATCAACACCCATGGAAGCAGTGCTCAAGAAATCAAACGACATATCGCAGTGGGCAAATCCGCTGCAAGAGACCTCTTTAAAGTGTTAAAAAGCAAGGATGTCACTTTGAGAACTAAGGTGTTCCTGACCCAAGCCATGAGATTTTCAATCGCCTCATATGCTTGTGAAAGCTGGACAATGAATAAGGAAGACAGAAGAAAAATTGATGCCTTTGAATTATGGTATTGGCGAAGAATATTGAATATACTATGGTCTGCCAGAAGAACGAACAAATCTGTCTTGGAAGAAGTTCAGCCAAAATTCTCCTTAGAAGCAAGGTTGGTGAGACTTCGTCTCACATTCTTTGGACATGTTATCAGGAGGGATCAGTCCCTGCAGAAGGACATCATGCTTGGAAAGTAGAGGGCCAGCAAAAAAGAGGAAGACCCTCAACGAGATGGATTGACACAGTAAAGTAGAGGGCCAGCAAAAAAGAGGAAGACCCTCAATGAGATGGATTGACACAGTAGCTGTAACAATGGGCTCAAGCATAACAACTACTGAGAGGATGGTGCAGGACTGGGCAGTGTTTCTGTTGTACATTGCCGTATATAAGGTTCCTATAAGTCAGAACTGACTTAATGGCACCTAACAACAACAACAACAACAGCCAAGCACTCAGCTATTTGTGCCACCCAGGGACTCTGTGTGTGTGTGTGTGTGTGTGTGTGTGTGTGTGTGTGTACGTATGTGCGTGTGTATATATATATATACCAAACAAAACCTGTGGCCGTCAAGTTGATTCCGACCTGTAGTGACCCTGTAGGACACAGTAGAACTGCCCCATAGAGTTTCCAAGGAGCAGCTGGTGAATTCGAACTGCCAACCTTTTGGTTAGCAGCCAAGCTGTTAACCACTGCACCACCAGGGCTACATATATATATATGTACACTTATGTATATAAATATACATAGATATATATATTAAATCAGGCTGTGGAATCTCTTTCAGGGAGCCCTAGTGGCACAGTGGTTAAGAGCTCAGCTGCTAACTGAAGAGTCTGCAGTTCAAACCCACCAGTGGCTCCATGGGAGAAAAGACCTGGCGATCAGTTTCCATAAAGATTACATCCTAGGACACCTTTGGGGCAGCTCTACTCTGTCCTATAGAGTCACTATGAGTCAGAATTGACTGACAGCACACAAAAACAGAATCTCTTTCAAGAGCTATTAATTACCTGTTTCCAGAACAGATCTTATGCTTTATCTACTCAATGTTTTACATGTTTTCTGGGGGCTGTAAGATTGGTTTGTCCTTTCCCTTTTTAAGAATCAGGTTTATATATCACTCTTCAGATTCTTTTCAACATTACAGTAATATCATTAAACTCAGGTCAACAAATAAAACATGTGAGTGCATGCACTCTCCAAATTCCACACCCAACACAAATATCACTCATTGATCTTTCCTATTTAGCCTGAGCTTGCACTTGGAATCCTTCTCAATGCCAAATACCAGACATCCACTACCAAAGCAAACCCAGTTAACACACAAACTTTTTGCCAATCCACACTAAAGATTAACCTATCTACTTTATTTTTTTATTATTATTTTAAGTAGTGTACCATTAACTAAAATTTTCCTGGGTTCAATTGCTACCTAATCTGATGTTCTCCTACCTTAATATATTTTTCTCTTGAATTAACAATGTGACATTTATTAGCTATGACAAGAAGATTCCTTCATGGAGGAAAAAACCCTCCTAATGGGAATTCCAATCCTTGAAGCTTACTTTAAATTTTGTCTCATAGAAATGGGCAAAAATTTAATCTAGGAACTTTCTAAGTAAAGATACAGGATCAGAATCACAAGGTAAACACGCAGCCTTAAGTCTTTACACATTTTCTCTGCACCTGCTTCATGCGTTCCTAGAATATTTTTAAATCAATTGAATCCAAAGTGCGTATTTGTTATCTTTGATGTCCAGGACATATACTTCTCCCATGTTGCTTGAAATAGGTTCAGCCAGTCAGAACTGGTCAGCTTCTAGAGGCAAAAATATGGATTTTAGATTTTTATAATAACACAGCCTTGTCCTGCTGATATTTTTCCTAATGTGTTCACTGTCTCAGGTTGGAATGTGGTCCTTCAAAGTTTGTTTAGCAATAAAGCAGGCACATCAACTTTTATACATAATAAATTCTGGTAGAAAAAGGATAAATATTCCTTATTCGATTAGGAGTTGTGTCCCCATACATTATTTTCCTCTATATCAATTTCATCAAAGTTCTAACATTATTTGTTTAGGCAAAGTCAAGCAGATCTTGTTGAGGTTGTTAGAAGCAAAAATAAAGGCCCTAGTACAATGCCTTGACTATGGTAGATTCTTAATAAGAATTTGCTGTTTAGTTTGATGACAGTGATTTAAAACTTATATCTCCAGGCAAATTTTGGTAGATGTGGAATCAACATAGTCCTTTAGGTACCTCATCACTATGTGAGAAGCAGATCTCTCTTAGCCAGATCTGGTTGAAAATATAAATTTGAAGTTCAGATAAAATATGGTGCTGGAAATATAGCTTGACCACCCTCACATCCTTACTGGAAATATGGATGAGCCTTAGAAGTGCTAGGCAAAGCCACAGAGTAGGGGAGATTTCCCAGGGAAAGGAGTCTGAGAAGTGGTCTGAGAAGTAGAAGGAAAACCAAGAGACAATGGTGACAGAGAACTCAAAGGAAATCAGAGTTCCAAGAAGGAAAGAGGGGTCTACTTTATCAAAGTATTTTTTTTAATTATTAGAAACATTTGTTTTCATACAATCTATACCATAAATAACTCTGTAGAGGTTCCACTCTGCCACAGATGCATCTGTGAAGTAGGAGTCCTGTACTATACAACTGGTAAACATCTCAACAATGTCACATTTCTTATCCCAGCCAGAGTGCACACCTTCCATGTTTTGTCTATCCATTGATTGTTTCCAAATCCAGATAACCAAATGTCCTTCATCCCCAAAGTAGGCTCAGAATGATTGGTTCAGGTATTCCAGGATCTGCACCCCTCTTAAATCCCAGGTAAACCATGAGAGGGATGAAGCACCAGTGGATGACAAACCAGCCACCCTTGAAGAGCTGCTGCAGCATTTGCTTGGCCTCTTTGCTCATCTTCACCATGATGACAGGAGGGACATCACAGTGGGAACTTCAGAGTTGATTCTGACTCATAGTAACCCTGCAGAACAGAGTAGAACTGCCTTGTAGGGTTTCCAGGGAGTGGCTGGTGGATTCTAACTACCAACCTTTTGATTAGCAGCCTGAGCTCTTAACCACTGTGCCACCAGGTCCCCCCCCCCCATTTTTTTTAAGATATAAAATTTAATTTAGACCTGGTATAGTAGGCTCAAATTGAGAAGTATCAAAACAGGTATAGGGAAGGTTAGAGTTAGGATTATGGGAAGCTGAGGAACTGCTTGTCAGTTCACCTCTGTTTTCATGAGAAGTTGAAGATATATTCATTTAATAAATATAAATAAGGTGGGTTATGAAAGTTTGGGATAGTTACTGTGCAAAATGGAAGACAGAGTCAACTAAGAACAAGGAAAAATATTTTAGAGGGCTTTGAGAACCTAGGTGAGGCTGAGCAATACAAACTGTAATTGCACCAACATATATCATCACTATACAAGTTCCTCTGGTTGCCCAGGTGCAAACGGCAGTAGAGAAAGACTAAATTCATCCTTACTTGTAACCCAGTGATGAATCAGCAAAACTTCAAAAGATAGAACAGGAACCTCTGACAGCCACGGTCATATCTGAAATCCTACCCAAAAGTATCAGAAAAGTATGGACTATATTTTATTAAAGCTTCACTTGGGAATCAAGCAATCTGGGTTCTATCACTGGCTCCACCACTAACAAACTAATCTGTAGCTAGATTAAGTGACTAGTTTTCCCGACCTTCCCCTTTCTGAAAGTCAACTCATCTAGAAAATGAAGAAGCAGAAACTTTTAATCTTAAGGTCACATACAGGTCTAAAATCCCAAGACTGTGATTCTCTCTTTGTGATAGTCTCTTATTTATTTAACAGATATTTATTGATCACCCATATACCATATGTGCCAAGCACTGTTGAAAGGGCAAAGGCTAAAGAAATGAACAATTCAGACAAATTCCTTGTCTACATTCTAGAGAAAGAAGCAGACAATCAAAAACTAAAATTATGTTAAATGTATATGGATAGGCGATATAATTCAAATGGTAATAGGTGAGATGAAGAGGAAAAAAAAACAATGTAATAGAAAAACACTGAAGGGGAGGCTACCTGAAACAAGGAGATAAGGGAAGAACTCTCTTAGAAAATGACATGAGCTGATATATGAACACAAGCAAGAGCCAGCCATGAAAAGATACAGAGAAACAAATACACCAGGCTGAAGGAACAGCACAAGAGCGCTGAGGTGGGACCGAGCTTGGTATGTTTGAAGAAAAAAAAAAAAAGAAGGCCAGCATAGCTGGATCATAATTAAGGAAAAGAATGACACAAGAGGAAGTTGATGAAGTCAGCAAGTGCCGAATCGCGTATGCAGGGCCTTGTGGGCCAGGATAAGGAGCTTGAGTTTTAAATGTGACCTTTTCAATTAAAAAAAAAAAAAATTACTTGGATTAACAAGGATAGGAGCAGGAAGACCAACTAGGAGATTATTCAGTGTCCCATGTGAGAGATGTGTTGGCTTGGGATAGAATAGTAGCAGTAAAAGCAATAAATTAAGGATATATCTTAGAAGTAGCGGTGACAGGACTCACTGAAAGATTGAGTGGTGGAAGGGAGAGGGTAAAGGAAAGATATATCAAGAATTACGCCCAGGTCTTTGACCTTGGCAGTCAGAGATTTATAGGGGTCATTTTCTAAGATAGGAAAGCCTGAGTGAGGAAGAGCTTTCCTAGAGATGGTGAAAGATTTGCTTCAAGTGTTGTTTTTAAACAAGTTGAGTTTGATAATACTTACTGACATCCAACAGAGACAGCAGGTGTGCAGTTAGCGCTGAGCGCTGTTGTTGTGTGCCGTTGAATTGACTCCGACTCACAGTGATCCTATATGATAGAGTAGAACTGCTCCATAGGGTTTTCTCCCACTGGTGGGTTCAAATCACCAACTTTTTGGTTAGCAGCCAAGCACTTACCCATTGCTGCCACCAGCAGGGAGGTTGGTCTAGAGGTAAATATTTGAAAGTCTTTAGCACATAAGTGCTTCTTAAAGCCATACAGCAAATGAGGTCATCTAAGAAAAGAGTGGCGTAGATAGGGAAGAGAAGACTGAATTCTAGAGCTCCCCAACATTTAGAGAACAGGCAGAGGAGGAGGAACCAGAGACAGGAACTAAAAAGAAAATCAGGGCAGTTGGTCTTAAGAGGATGAGAAGAGAAAGGAAAGGGCTGTCAAGTGTGTCAGTCCTGCTGAGAGAATAAGAAAAGGACGAAGAAGTAATCATTGGATTTGGCAATGTGGGAAGAACTGGTGACTTAGAAAGGACCATTTTATTGGACAGTGAGCTTATGGAGCTACCAAGTAAAGACAACTCTTTCAATACAATTGGCTGTGAATGAAAAGCAAAACAACGGGATTGAGGCAGGAAGCAGATAAGTGGTCAAAAAAGAGTTTTGTTTTGTTAAGATGTATGTCCTACAAACTCAATTTAAGCGCACTCCAGCCAAGTTGACGTGGATTGTTATTAACGTTTTCTGTCTCTGGCTCCCAGTACTTGGGAACAAGCATTCTTCACAGTCTATATTGTTTCCTTTCTTTCTGCTTATAGAACCTGCAGTTTAGCTTTGGTTGTTCAACTTACATCAGTCCTGGTACATAATGAATAAACGAACTTCTTCTCATTTTTAAATTCTTGAAATATATCGAATTAAATTCGAGGAAGGAATTTTAGAGATTTAATCCAAACATCTTATTTTATAGATGAGAAAACTGAAGCACCAAGAAGGTAAGTAGAATGCTTAAGTGACAGAACCAGAAATATAATACAGGAATCAATAGTTTTACTGTCTGACCAGACACACGTTTTCTGATTTTTTTTTTTTTTTAATTTACCTCAATATGTCTGAACACCTTTCTAATCCTAGAAGGAGCTCCCTGCACATCTGACTGCAATAAAGCATCTTACCTTTAGCCAATGAGCCCTGAAATTTAAGCCATTTAATACCACATCCAAAGCAGTTTCTGTGAACATTTGATACATTTTTGCTAATATACTAAGAAATCCTTTGAAATTTTGAATTGGGCAATGAGGAGTATTTCATTACAAATGGTAGAAGATGCCTTCTTTTTACAAATTAGGAGCCTCCCCCATTAATGAGTTCCTAGAGAGCAGGAGTCTGACTAAATGTCTGGGATGTACCACAATGCTTTACTCATTTCTTCCCTAAGAATTAGTAAAGTTAAGTATGTATTTATCATCTTCTCTGGTCCTTGAGCTAGTAAGAGTCTCAATATCTAATCATTTTATGAATCTGGAAATATGTGTAGGATGTTAATACTACTGGTAACTTATGAATAAAAAATTGAGAACCTAGTCTTTCTTATAAGGATTGTAGAAACATTCATAAGTATTTACTTAAAGGAAATAATATTACTATGTAAATCACTTTCTACACGCTTTACAGAGATTGTATGGGTCAATGGTCCAAGCCTTGAATACGAGAACTGACTTTTACATCTATTTCTGAAGCTCTCTTTGTATAAGTGACTTCATCTGGAAAACGAAAAGTGAGTTCTTGAATAGTTGATGTAATAGTGAAACTTTCCAAAATCCATCTGAAATGTCATTTCAAATAGAGGGTAAGAAAAAAAAGTCAAATTTCAATCAGGGAAACTATACTTTAGAGGCTATTTTATGTTTTAAGGTAAAAGATGGAAACTCAGAAATGTCAAGAGAAAAAAAAAGTTGCGCTATTTCTAACCATGTTTTTTGGAATATTTTGTGATATCCGAAGAGAATTGACTCAACCTTTAGAAAATTCTACTTATCTTAAAAACTGTACGAAGATTTTGAAATTATAAGGTGGGGAACGATTCAAAAGAATAGGCAAACTATTCAAATTCAAGGAATCTAGAATTCCCTGACAACTTTTAGGAAAGTTGCTTCACTTATCTGTGGCACTTTGCACACCTGTAAAATGATTTTCAGTAAGGACTTTAATAAAGCTAAGCCTTAAGGTCAGATAAAGTGCTTTATGGAAAACTATGGAAATCTGGAATTTTGAAATCTAACTTTCCTTTAGAAAGTAAATTAATATCCCACTTGAGACTAGCCCAGTTTTGTGTTGGCATAATGTAGTTATAGCTAAGCCAGAAATGAAGAGTATTGGAAGGGTCAAACTTAACAGAGCAAATACAAAATATCCAATTGGAAGCATGGAAGAAGATTTATGTAGTTTGAAAATTTTCCACCAGAATAAAACCCTTAAGATAAGTGGCAGGGTTTGACTCCAAAACCACAAAGTCACACCTAATGCCTCCTCTAGCACATTGTAACAAGTGAAACCCAGCCCAAATTCAGATTGGTCGCTTTATACTTACAATTGATATGTGTAGAAGTTTCTGCTTTATAACTCATGTTAAAAACATAAAGCAGAAAGGTGGACACATGACATTAGGCATTTGTCAAAACTCACAGGACTGTACAACACAAAGAGTGAACCCTAATGTAACAATAATGTATCCATTCTCATATCTTCAGTTGTAACGAAGGTACCACACCAATGCAAAATGTTAATAGCAGGAGACGCAGTGTTCAGTAGGGAGAGGGAATATAAGAGAACTCTGTACTTTCTGCACAGTTTTTCAGTAAACTTAAAATTGCTCTAAAAAATAAAGTTTACTTTAAAACGTTAAAAAAAAAAAAAAAAGAAAAGAAACATAAAGCAGGGCAAAGTTTTGCCACCACCGAGAAAGCATCGAGTTCACAGCCAGCACCCACGTATGGTATCTGGAGACTGGTGCAAACCTTATGTTTCCAAAGGCAAAGGAGTAGCTCATTCAAGGCTGGAAGTTCAGTCCTTGGTAGTTGCAGCCATGCTTGAAAGGTTTTTGAGTTAAACTGTGGCTGAAGCAGAGTACAGAGGATAGGCAAAGCTAGTCAAGAAGGCTGACACAGGAAGCGACAGGGCTAAAAGGATTGTTTTCTAGCATTTGGGAATTTTCTAAATGGAAAAATTCCATATATAAATACACTCTGCTTCATGTATACCAAATGGTTTTTTTGCCGCATGGAGAAAAATCTTTGCAGGGTAGCAGCTAGATGCCATCCAGGGCTTCGTTGATCATTTTGAAATAAGCACCAGGTGAAATATCCTTTTAGACTTTGATTAGTGCTTTTTCTTGTGCACAGTTAGAGAGTGGGTGGATGGAATTTTGATAGATATTTTTGTATCATTTATCATTTCTCATTTTTTAAAATCGATAAATTCTGGGGAAAAATATGTGGAAATACATATTAAATATATTGTTGAGCTTGCTGAACAAAGGAAACAGGCGTGTATTGTCTGGTAAGGTCAGCAATCATCCAGCAGCCTCCTCTGTGTGAATCTAGACTTTCATAATTGGGTTTGATTAAAGCCAAGCCCACATGCCTTATTAAATTCCATATTTATACAGCAATTTTACTTCTTATGTGATGTAAAATCACTAATTACTTCTTCCAACTTTCCTTTGAGGATGAGAGGGAAACATTATTAATCTAATTTTATTTCTATATATGATTAACTAAACCACTTTGACTCAAATGAAAGCTAGTTATTTTCTCCCTGTTATCATGATACATATTATTGGAATATATAAAAGGTGGATTCAAAACTGTCGGAAGTTTATATATGAAACTGGATTTCTGGCTACTGCTAACACAGTAATGTTAATATTTACCAGTAAAAATCGGTAGGAACATCATGTTGAAAATATAGTATGTTTGAATCTAATATAGTATGGGGGTTGGCAAACTATGGCCTACAGGTCAAATCCTACTCACCTTATGTTTTTGCATGATGCAAGAAGTAATGTGTTCTTTACACTTTAAAATGGTTGAAAAAAATCAAAAGAAAAAGAATATTTTGTGACCCATAAAAATTATATGAAGTTTAAATTTCAGTTTCCAGAAATAAAACTTTACTGGAACACAGCCATGCTCAGTGCCGGATTAAAGCATGTGAGGGCCCTAAACACTGATAACCTGTGCTGCCCCTCCTCTGCTTACTCATGCATTTGAACGGGACATGTAAGTTATACACATACACATGTTCATATGTGTGTGTGTATGTCTTAGCTATCCATGAGGTAACTTCTTTTTAAATGTGACTATAATATTAGCTATTTAACACAAAAGTAGTGTATGCCATTTTAGCAGAATAAGATGAACTGGATTATAAAATTTTTAGTGGATGCAGGATACTAAGATTTTTTACTATATACCACATTTTCTACATAAAGAATATTCCACATATTCTACAACAAAGAAAATGAGTCAGTGAACTTAGTTGTTTCAACAATCAGTGTAAAATTCTGTTGATCTCCCACAACGAAAAATTGACTTTCGCCAGTTTTGCTTTAAATGGCTCATACTTCAGTTTTGATGCTTGTTTCCTATTAAATACTCTAAGTATAAGTGAACAAATGAAAAGATGTCATAAAGGAAAATTTAATGATCATAAAACAAATATTACAACAAATTACTATTGTCCTGGATTGAATTGTGTCCCCCAAAATGTGTCAACTTGGCTAGGCCATGATTCCCAGTATTGTGTGATTTTTCACCATTTTATCGTCTGATGTGATTTCCCTATGTGTTGTAAATTCTACCTCTATGATGTTAATGAGGCAGGATTAGAGGCAGTTAAATTAATAAATCACTACTGAATCTACAAGATTAGATTGTGTCTTAAGTCAATCTCTTTTTAGATATAAAAGAGAGAAGCAAGCAGAGAGACATGGTGACCTCACACCACCAAGAAAGTAGTGCCAGGAGAAGAGCACATCCTTTGGACCACGGGTCCCTGTGCTGAGAAGCTCCTAGTCCAGGGGAAGATTGATGACAAGGAGCTTCCTCTAGAGCCGACAGAGAAAGACAGACTTCCCCTGGAGGTGACACCCTGAACTTGGACTTATAGCCTACTAGACTGTGAGAGAATAAACATGTTTGTTGAAGCCATCCACTTGTGATATTTCTGTTATAGCAGCACTAGATGACTAAGACAACTATATTTTATTTTTATTTATTTATTGTTTTTTTATATTGTAGTTTAGATGAAGGTTTACAGAATAGTTTCTCATTAAACAGTACACATATTGTTTTATGACAATGGTTAACAACCCCATGACATGTCAACACTGTCCCTTCTCAACCTTGGGTTCCTTATTACCAGCTTTCCTGTCCTCTCCTGCCTTCTAGTCCTTGTCCCTGGACTCTTGTGCCCCATTAGTCTCGTTTGTTTTATGGGGCTGTCTAATCTTTGGCTGAATGGTAAACCTCGGGAGTGACTTAATTATTGAGCTAAAAGGGTGTCCGGGGACCATACTCTTGGGGTTTCTCCAGTCTCTATCAGTCCAGTAAGTGTGGTCTTTTTTTGTGAGTTAGAATTTTGTTCTACAGTTTTCTCCAGCTCTGTCCAGGACCCTCTGTTGTGATCCTGGTCAGAGCAGTCAGTGGTAGTAGCCAGGCACCATCTAGTTGTACTGGACTCAGTCGGGGGGAGGCCGTGATAGTTGTGGTCCATTAGTCCTTTGGACTAATCTTTCCCTTGTATCTTGTTTTCTTCATTCTCCCTTGCTGCCGAAGGGGTGAGACCAGTGGAGTACCTTAGGTGGCTGCTCACAGGCTTTTAAGACCCCAGACACTACTCACCAAGGTAGAATGTAGAACATTGTCTTTATAAACTGTGTTATGCCGATTGAGCTAGATGTTCCCCAAGACCATAGTTGCCACAGCCCTCGGCCCAGCAATTCAGTCCCTCAGGGAGTTTGGATGTGTCTATGGAGCTTCCATGACCTTTCCTTGTACAAGTTGTTCTGGCTTTCCCAGTACTGTGTACTGTCTTACCCTTCACCGAAGTTACCACTTATCTATTGTATATTTAGTGTTCTCTCCCACCCCTCCCATCCCTAATAACCAACAAAGATTGTTTCTTTTTGTGTGGAAACTTTCTCTTCAGTTTTTACAGTTGAAGTCTCATACAATATTTGTCCTTTTGTAATTGACTTATTTCACTCAGCATAATGTCCTCCGGTTTCATCCATATTATGAGATGCTTCACAGATTCATCATTGTTCTTTATCGTTGCATAATACTCCATTGTGTGTATGTACCATAGTTTGTTTATCCATTTATCTGTTGATGGGCATCTAGGTTGTTTCCATCTTTTTGCTATTGTGAACATGGGTGTGCATATGTCTATTCATGTGATGGCTCTTATTTCTCTAGGATATATTCCTAGGAGTGGGATTGCTGGATCATATGGTATTTCTATTTCTAGCTTTCTAAGGAACCACCATATAATTTTCTGAAATGGTTGTATCATTGTGCATTCCCACCAGCAGTGCATAAGAGTTCCAACCTCCCCGCAGCCTCTCCAACATTTGTTATTTCCACTTTTTTTGATTCGTGCCAGTAATGCTGGGGTGAGATGGTATCTCATTGTGGTTTTAATTTGTATTTCTCTAATGGCTAGTGAACATGAGCATTTCCTCATGTGTCTGTTGGCTGCATGAATGTCTTCTTTGGTGAAGTGTCTCTTCATTTCCTTTGCCCATTTTTTAATTGGATTACTTGTAGAGGTATTGGATTTTCTTGTGGATTATAGAGATTAGACCTTTGTCTGACTTGTAATGTCCAAAAATTTTTTCTCAGTCTGTAGGTTCTCTTTTTACTCTTTTGGTGAAGTCTTTTGATGAGCATAGGTGTTTGATTTTTAGAAGATCCCAGTTATCTAGTTTATCTTCTGGAGTTTGTGTGTTGTTGATTATGGTGTGTATCCTGTTAAGGCCATGTATTAGGGCCTCTAGTGTTGATCCTATTTTTTCTTCTATTATCTTTATAGTCTTTGGCTTTATATTTAGGTCTTTGATCCATTTTGAATTAGTTTTTGTATATGGTGTGTGGTATAGATCCTGTTTCATTTTTTTGCAGATGGATATCCAATTTTGCCAGCACCATTTGTTAAAAAGACTGTCTTTTCTCCATTTGATGGAATTTGGGCCCTTGTCGAATATCAGGTGACCATAGGTGGATGGTTTTACATCTGGGTTCTCAATTCTGTTCCATTGGTCAATGTATCTGTTGTTGTACCAGTACCAGGCTATTCTGACTACCTTAGCTGTATAGCAGGTTCTGGGGTCAGGTAGTGTGAGTCCTTTGAAAGAATCAACAAAATCAACAAACCAATGGCCAGACTGACAAAAGAAAAACAGGAGAAGATCCAAATAACCCAGATAAGAAATGAAATGGGGGACATTACAACTGACCCAACTGAAATAAAAAGGATCATAACAGAGTATTATGAAAAACTATACTCCAACAAATTTGAAAACCTAGAGGAAATGGATACATTTCTAGAAACACACTACCTACCCAAACTATCACAAAGTGATGTTGAAAATCTGAACAGATCCATAACAAGAGAAGAGATTGAAAAGGTAGTAAAAAAACCTCCCAACTAAAAAAAGCCCTGGCCCAGATGGCTTCACTGGAGAATTCTACCAAACATTCAGAGAAGAGCTTATACCAGTACTACTCAAACTATTTCAGAATATAAAAAAGGAAGCGACACTTCCAAATTCATTTTGTGAAGCCAGCATAACCCTGATACCAAAAGCAGGCAAAGACACCACAAACAAAGAAAAGTGCAGACCAGTATCTCTCATGAATATAGATGAAAAAATTCTCAACAAAATTCTAGCCAATAGAATTCAGCATCATATCAAAAAAATAATACATCACGACCAAGAGGGATTCATACCTGGTGTGCAAGATGGTTCAACATTAGAAAATCAATCAATGTAATCCACCATGTAAGTAAAAGGAAAGCAAAAAATCATATGATCATCTCAACTGATGCAGAAAAGGCATTCAACAAAGTCCAACACCCGTTCCTGATAAAAACTCTCAATAAAATAGGTATAGAAGGGAAATTTCTCAACATAATAAAGGGCATCTATGCAAAACCAACAGCCAACATCATTCTTAATGGAGAAAGGCTGAAAACATTCCCCTTGTGAACAGGAATAAGACAAGGATGCCATTTATCACCATTCCTATTTAACGTTGTGCTGGAAGTTCTAGCTAGAACAATAAGGCAAGAAAAAGAAATAAACGGCATCCAAATTGGCAATGAAGAAGTTAAACTGTCCCAAAAGACATAGAAAACCCAAAAGACTCCACAAGAAAACTACTGGAACTAATAGAAAGATTCAGCAGAGTAGCAGGATACAAGATAAACATACAAAAATCAGTTGGATTCTTATACACCAATAAAGAGAATGATGAAAAGGAAATCAGGAAAACAATACCATTTATAATAGCCCCTAAAACGATAAAATACTTAGGAATTCATCTAACTAGGGAAGTAAAAGACCTATACAAAGAAAATTACAAAACATTACTACAAGAAACCCAAAGGGATCTACATAAATGGAAAAACATACCATGCTCATGGATAGGTAGACTCAACCTTGTGAAAATGACAATTCTACCCAAAGCAATTTACAAATACAATGCAGTCCTGATCCAAATACCAACAACATTCTTTAAAGAGATGGATGAACTCATTATTACATGGAAAGGGAAGAAGCTAGGAATAAGTAAACCACTATTTAAGAAGAAGAATAAAGTATATTTTATTTTTAGATAGATCTTTCATCTCTAGCGTAAGTTAAAACATTTCTTTCTGTTCTTTGCTCTTACTAATTCTTCAATAATTTCATCACAATTAAGCTGCTAAACAATATCTACTTCTATACGTAATAAGGATAATGAATCAATTCTTTCTTGAATCATTATTGTAGGCTGAGGGTTTTTGAGTTTCTTTAGGGAAGAAAATGAGCATTCAGTTCTGCAGCTTGTGATCATTAAAGTTAGGAATATGCATAAAGCAATTTCAACATTGAGAAATATGCATTGTATTTTATCTTCTGTTATGGGATTATGCATGCCTACATGAGTAAAATTTGTCTTTCTATAATCTGTAAACTTAGGTCTCATGTAAGAATGAAATTGTCACACTTCTCTGTAAAGGTTTGTATTTAAGTCATCAGGATAAGCCTGAACTGATTTCTTGGATGCCTTCATGCATCCTTCATCAGGTATATACATATTGTTTAAGAAGGAAAGTCTATCTGAAAGAACTTTACACACTTTCACCTTTCTTTTCATGCAAGATTCAAGCGTATCAATAATGGTGTAGTATAGGGTTATGTGAAATTGATCTCTGGCACTCAGTGATACTTCTGGAGCACTTCTGTCATTTACTAGTTTCTTGCTAATGCTTCTATGACTGTGAACTGCTTGATAATCAGTATTTTACAGTATTTGTTTTGTTGTGTTTTCAAATTTTTCAAAATCATCTCTTAAATTATGTAAATACCCTGTTAATGACTGGTAGAGATCTGTGCATGTCTTTAAATTTACTTCCGAATCTTAGAAAGCTTGAATCATCCAATGAAAATGCTGCGATATATTTTCCATGTAACCAGCATAAATACATATTCTTGTGTTTGCATTTTGTTGGCAACGTTTTCAGCTTCTCTTTTGGTATTTCCTTTTTGTGTCTGGTCATCAGCAATATTTTCTAAGGCATCTATATTAAGTGAATGCACAGCACATGGTATGAAAATGGCATATTCATTAAGTTCTAGAGTTTTCTGTTACATGCCTTTATAAACCCGTTTGAAAAAAAAAAACAAAAACGGCCCCATAGAGTTTCCAAGGAGCACCTCGTGGATTTGAACTGCCGACCTTTTGGTTAGCAGCCATAGCACCTAACCACTGCACCACCAGGTTTTCCATGCCTTTATAATGCCCTGATATATTGGCAGCATTGTCATAAGACTGGCTCTGCACTTAGAAAAATCAGTTTTGCAAACTTCACATAAATAATGAAGTACTTGATCTGCAGTTGCTTCACTGGTATGACTTTTTAAGCTAGTAAATGTGGTAAATCGCTTAACAGGTTTTCCTTCTGTTAGAGATAATGTACCATAAAACAATACTTAGCTGACCTGTATGAGAAAGATCAGAAATGGAATCTACAGACAAACTGAAATATCGAGTTATACTTATTTCACTGAAAATAGTTGATAGAACTTTATCATTTATTAAGTTTATTAATGATTTACATGTTGCTTTAGACATATACAATGGGTTGCCCTTTCCTATGTTACCATATTTTGAGATGTGACTTGATAAAAATGGATCAAACTGAACAACAAGTTCAAGTAAACCAAAGAAATTTCCATTTTGTGGGCACCCGAACACTTCATTTCTTCCTTGAAAAGATAGTCGACATTCAGCAATTATTGTAAAGCCAGCAACAACCCATTGCAGAACGATTTTCCAATACTGATGTTCTTCATTAATTTATGTTTCTAGTTCATGAGTTAAGCCAAAACCATGTCTTCAGTTTAAATACAGCAACATACAATCTCTGTGAATTTAACTATTTTCACATTTATCAATCATATTTGAGTTGTACCAATTGCTAAATCCATTAGTAGCAAATCGAGAATTAGCTGATTTAGGAGTGAATAGTTTGCAAACAAAACCATATACAGAGCTGACTGATGGAGAATACAGTAGCCACTCCCTCTTATAATTTTTACCATTAGTTTTGCACCCTAAAAATATAGTTTGGCTATAGAACCTTGCTTGTTTACCATCCAGAAATTTTCGACATGAATTTTCAAATGGTCACTGTGATGTTGACATACACTTGGCCCTGTTTCAATCCAGTAATTTACATCATTAGAAGAAAAATTATTCCACAAAGCAGGATCTGTATTTCTGTTATTTATGGGGTCTGCAGATGCAACAATTTCAGATTCTAAAATAGTTTCACTTTCTAAACCATTAGTAATTTTTTTACAAGAGCAAGGAATGGATGCAGAATTTGGAACAAATTCTATTATACTTATATTGCTATTGGTAAGTTCAGCACTAGTGGTACTGGTACAATGATTTGCACCCATTAAACTCAAGCATTCAGTGGAGGAAATCTCTTCTGATTCATTATATTTTAAAAAGGAAGTTAATTTTGGAATTGCCTTTAGGGATTCACAAATCCTTTTCTTTTTATCTTCTGCAAGCTTTTGTTTTTGTGCTCTACTTAGTTGTTGCTGTTTCATTTTACCTGAATATAAAATTATGTCACTTTTTAAATATGGTTCTACTGTAGCAAATACATTTGAATAATTGAAAATAAATAAAATTTATATTTGAATTTGGATGTTAACACAAAAAAATTATATTTGAAAATTAGTAAGTAAAAAAATTTGATTTAGAACATGTAATTTTGTTCTTCAGGTCTGAGATAGTCAAAAGAAGTAGTATTTACAAGGCAGTTGGAAATAATTTCATTCATTTATCCTGTGATGTTTGTTGGCAGGCCCTTTCAGCTCTCCACGAGTGCTTTTCATCTTGAAATAATACTTAAAATCTTGCTCACTCACTTTCTGTCCTTTGATGCTGCATCTTCACAGTTCCTTGGACTACTGCTAATATGCGACAGGGGTGAGAACAATCGCAAAGAGCCTGATACAAATACAAGAGTATGCTCAATCTGAAGACTCCTTTTGGCTCACTTTGCACAGGACCAGATGTATCACGAGTCACGTGATTATAGTGCTGCTTACGAGTTCTTACGTGGTCATGGAGAAAGAACTGAATGTGAGGTTATACCCGATCAGTCTGAAATGAAAAGGAAAATATAACTGTTATCATATACAAAATTTATAAAATGGTATCAATTTCTTTTAGTGCTCTGCCAGTTTCCTGACAATGCAGTGCTTGCTTTTCCTTGTGTCCTGTCTGCTTGGCATCTATGGGTCTCTGCTTTGGACAACTGGTGTCCCTGTTTTGTTGATGCCTTAAGCTTGTGCTTACCTTGCTTATTGGGTAAACTATCCCTGGCCATGCTCATTCATTTATATATTACCTATGGCTGCTTTCCCACTGCAATAGCAGAATTGAATCATTGTGACAAAGGTTGTATAACCCACAAAAAACTAGAATTTTACAATCTGGCCCTTTACAGAAAAAGCTTGCTGACCCCTGGTATATAATATATTAGGTTGTTTACATCCCAGCAGTAAAAGCCTAGCAATGAAGAATAGTATTCACAAAATACCAAAAAATAATAAAGTTTCTGAGACTGGAATAATGTATAGATTATATGGACATGTAACGTTTAATGTTCCAAATGGAAAATAGTCTTGTTGAGAGAATGAATACACTGGTGATTAAAAAATGAAGTTGCATTACCCTTTCAATTAAATAAAAGGAAAAAAAAATAATTATGAATAGATATGGAAATGAATCTATGCATCGTTTTCATTTCTGGGCCCTCTGATCTATAATATAAAATTTCTTTTGGCTCTAACACAAAAAACTAAAGGACAGAAAAATGAGTAAAGAAGTAACTTCATTCAGATTATGGGGAGATAAATAATACAATTGATTAGTAGCACAATTGGAGTGAGTTATAATAGAAAAAATCCTCTTAGTAAAGTTGTTAAGCACTTGCTGAATTCCATACATCTGCACAATTTTTCCATGTTTCATTCATTTTGGAAATGTTGGCATTCTTTCTGATAATAACTTCAGACTTCAATGAAATAATTTTGTATCGTACTAAGTGTAGTGAGCATTTTGTAGGGTGTTATGGATTGAATTGTGTCCCCCAAAAATTTCTGTCAACTTGGCTAGGCCATGATTCCCAGTATTGTGTGATTGCCCACCATTTTGTCATCTGATGTGATTTTCCTATGCATTGTAAATTCTACCTCAGTGATGTTAATGAGGTGAGATTAGTGGCAGTTATGTTAAGAGGCAGGACTCAGTCTGTAAGATTAGGTTGTGTCTTAAATCAATCTCTTTTGAGATATAAGAAAGAAGCAAGCAGGGAGACATGGGGAACCTCATACCACCGAGAACGCAGCACTGGGAGCAGCACATGACCTTTGGACCCCATATTCCTGTGCTGAGAAGCTCCTAGACCAGGGGAAGATTGATGACAAATATCTTCCTCCAGAGCCAACAGAGAAAGAGAGCGCTCCTTTGGAGCTGCACCCTGAATACAGACTTTTAGCCTCCTAGACTGTGAGAGATTGAATTTCTCTTTGTTAAAGCCATCCACTTGTGGTCTTTCTGTTATAGCAGCACTAGATAACTAAGAGTATAAAGCACTTATCTCAGTTCTTGGCATATAATAAGCAGTCACTAAATTGTAGCTAAATTATTGTCATTATTATGATTACTGTCAGCTTTCTTGTTCCATGGACTGGGAAACCCACCATGCCATCTCCTGCCAGTCTCCTGGTTCTGCTGCCTCTGCTGCTGCCATTTTTCTGCCTCTGCTTCTTGTCATCTCTCGCCATGTCCGGTGTTACAGTTCTCTCTCTTTCTCTGTCTCCTGGGTCTAGGAAGCTCTCAGCACAGAAATCCCAGGTCCAAAGGATGCACTCCTCCCCTAGCTCTTCTTTCTTGGTGGTAGTGAGATCCCTTTCTGCTCTGGGATTATCTCTGTTTTAAGCCTTACAAGTTGGCAAAACTGACCAATCCCCTCATTAGAGTTCCATACACTTTATTTGCATGGCCCCACCCCACAGGGTTCCATGCACCTTATTTGGGTTAACAGCAAGCTATGCAAACCCCTTGATGGGCCACAAGCACCTTATTTGCATAGTCCTACCCAATCATTGTGTGGGAGTCACAGACTATGACTAGAAGGGCTGTATTAAATAATTCACAATACTGCAAAGCCCCTGACTTTTGGCTATACCCTTGGCCTCCATATGTCATGTCCCAGCTTCCCTTGTAGCTAGGAGTTGCCACATGACTGAGTTCAGGCCTGAAGGATTTAAGCAGACGGTTATGTGGCAACTTCTTGGAGATATTCTTCAGAGAATAATAGCACATGTGCCCTTTTCCTGGTTTTTTTGTTTGTTTGTTTGTTTGTTTTTCATCTCTTCCTCCATCCTACGGCCAGAAGCACAGAAGTTTCCATCTTGAGCTTTGAGGTTGAATCCATGCAATATGTTTAATGTCTGCCACCTATCACCATACCAGCCTTGGATTACCAACTGGATTTCATGCAACAGAGAAATAAGCTTCTATCTATGTTAAGCCACTGTTATTAAGGACTTTTCTTCACACATATTTGGACTTAATCTTAAGTAACATAGGTACATAATTTGTTACAGCCCATCCTTTTCACTTAACACTGTATCATACATTTTTTATTGTCAAATAATTTTTGCAGATCTAATTTTTAATGGCTGTTTACAACTCCTTTAAAAAATGTACCACAATTTACATGAATAGCTCCCTATTGTTGGACTTTCAGGTTAGCATTTATTTATTCTTTCAGCTATGAAATCACCCTAGTTTTAATATATTCATTCCTTCTAGGAAAACCAATATATACTACTATAGTACAATGTCAGCGTAGTTATTTTTGTGGCTGATCAGTTATCACAACACTATTTATTCAATAAGTTCCTCATTTCTTTTGATTTGTTCTTCTGCCTTCATCTGATATTAAATTCTTACACAGCTAATTTCTAGGCTACTTATTCTATTCCACTAATCTGGCTATTCTCAGGCCAGATTTATTTTAAATATTATGCCTGTAAGATGACCTAACTACACATACATGTTAAAATATTTATAACCTTTTTTTTAATTTGGGTGAGTCTATATACCCATATATCTTATGACCACAATTTCCTTTTTAGAGCTAAGTCTGTTGTTCAAAAACAATGCCAATCATAATGAGACCCTGCTTTCTCTCTAAACAGTATTCATTTCACAGCACCTTCAAATGCATTGTTTCAATTGAGTTCTGAATAGAGCTATTATATTATTCAGATTAGCTACATTCAACTCCTGGTCTCCCAAAATCTGAAAGCGAAGGATTTTAAAAAGGAGGTTGCAATCAAGCTCTCTGAAATACTCCTAAGGAGACAGTTGTCATCTCCTTCAGCCACAGCCCTCAGAGTTTGCTTCAGATTATTGATGGGGTTCTGCAGTCAGGTCATCGCCGGTTCGCCTCTTGCTAACTTTGGTTGCAGCTGTCTGCAGGCATGCTGGCATGTGAGGCCCAGCAGCCCAGACCATCAAAAACTGTTCTCCGCCGGCTTTAAAAACAAATCCCTATAAAGTGGGACAAGTAATTAAAGCTTTGTAATTTTTTTAGCTCAAGACCTCACTCTTATCTTAAGTTGACGGAGCATTAGTAGATCTGCTTAGAAAAGAGGTGAGAAGCTGTTGTTTGAATGACAAAACACGAGAGAGGACAGTTTACAGATTTTCAGTTTCTACTGCTGACAACAGGATGATATACCATTCTCAGAGTTCAACTGATTTCTCAGAATAGCATCTATTATGTGCAAAGGGATATGGAAAAAATATGCTCTTTAAGATTCTTTCATATTATAGCCCTATCTTTTGTACTTTAAGTGCTTTAACTACCAATAAGGCATGGTTCATATGTGATAGGACAAGAAACTCGAGCAATTTCTAAGATAATATGTTTTTTACAAAAGGCTTAAGTGCCAACTAGATCAACTGAAAATGTTCTATAAGTATATATCTATACAAAGGTGTTTTAAAGTGTTATAAAGGAAAAGGTATAGCCTAATAAGTAGCAAGAAAATGAAATGGAAATCTTCTAAGTGATAAGTGGATACTTTTAAGAAATTCCATAGAAATTAACTTTTACATTAAGGCAGTCTAAGACAGGAAAATGGATAAGGTGGAGGTAACGATCGGATTGGAAAGGAATCTTCAAAGGCACTTATCAAACCATGAAATAGTTGTACCTTAAGCCAAGCTGCTTATATAAGGAATTTTGTGAAACAAAAAAACTAAAAGGAACAATAGAAAGGTTGTTCTAAATCAGTTTCCCAAGTTGGTTCCATCAGAACAGATTGCCACAGGATATTAAACACATGCGGTATGAAAAAAGTGTTCTGTGCACATCAGTTTGGGAGATCCTGGATTAAGCACATTTCTATACTGCAGGACTTCTCTGAGCCTTTAATAGACCAAAATAGATTGTGCACCTCCAAGAGGAGCCTTAGAATGCAGCAGTTTCCTAAATTTACTTGATCTCTGCTGGACAATCTGTTATCCATTTCCTGGAATATTGGTTTGGAGAATACAGCTCAAAAGAAATATGTAGTTACCCAAACATGTTTTGCAAAAAGTCAGGTGTGTCAAGAGAGCAAATGAACACTCTCTTCTCTTATATTATGCAGGGAAGAATTTCAGGGACCCTGCTGTGGTGCCACCCTAAGGTATCAAACTGGTTCTAGAGAGTAAACAAAAATTAAGTCCTAAAACAGAAGAAAGAAACTCAGAGTTCCATTATAAAGTTGTTAATTTGTTCAGTTTTTACAATAGTAGAATTTTAAACCTGGAAACGATTTTAAGAGAACATCGAGTACAGTCAATACTCTCATTTTACAGGTGGAAAAATTGAGGCCCAAGTTAGTTAAGTGGTTTGTCTAAGGTTATTCAGTTACTTAGGAGTCTAAAGTTCTTATAACTTACATATCATACTCTCTCAGTCCCATAACCCCCACATAACAGGCCAATTATTTAAAAATAATAATAAGAAGCAAGTAAAAAGAAAAATGAAAGTTTCTCCTTTACTCCACCCTTATCTCATAACCCTCCCCAGTAACAGTTTTATGTTGCCTTTTTATTTGGGGCCCATATATCTGTATATCTCTAATTTTATTCAAAATTAATTCATTAATCATCTATTAATTTATTCAATTAACATCTAGTGAACCCTGACCATGTACCAGTCATATGCAACTTGAGTCTCTGCTCTCAGATTGCTCAGTCTAGTGGGAGAGACAAAATATTGTGTGGTGGGTGCCATCACAGAAGTTAGACAGGAAACTCAAGGAGCACATTTCTTGAGTTGTCAGAAATCAAGGGAGGCTCTCAAGAAGGGATAAAATTTTGACTGAGTCTCTTGAAGGACAACTAGAAGTGAGGTAGATGAATAACGGGTAGAGGTAATGGGAGCAGCACAGCGAAAACATAGAAGCAGGGGGAAGGTGCATAGTGTTGTGTGACTGTAGAGAGGAAGGAAGGCAAGGAAGTAAGTCTGGAGACATAGAGAGACACCAGATCATGAAGGACTTTGTATGAAATGCTAATGATACTGGATCTCACATGTTAAAAAGATCCAACTGAATATTTTGATCAGAGAAGAATCCTGATCAAAAGGGGGAAAATGTGGAACACAATTTAAAATTCTCATGGAATCCAGACTTTCGGGAGCCATGGAGGCTGGATGAACCCTCAAAACGACTGCCTTGACATAATCTTTAAACTAAAAATATCCCCTGAAGTCTTCTTAAAACCATAGTCTAGCTTAGCTAGTAAAGAATGTCTGCCTTGAGTTCTTTTAAGATCTGTCTACATGAGATCAAAGTGATGACAGCAGCTCAAAAGATTAGGTAAGAACCTTAGGGGGCAGTGAGCTTATATTAATGGAGGAGGAACAATTCAGAAAAGGAGGGTGAGAATGGTTGCACAACTTGAAGAATGTAATCAACGTTGTTGAATTGTTATTGAATTGGTATATATTTTTCTGTGTATATTTTCAACAACAACAACAAGATAAATAGATAATTAAAAAAAAAAAAAGATCCAACTGACGGCAATACGGAGAAGGGGTTAGAGTGAAAGAAGACAAAAGACTATGGCAGTGGTCCAAGAACAAGGTGGTAAGGGCCTGAAATAGAACATGGGAGATGGAAAGAGGACTACAGAGTGAAGAGCTCATGAGGAGCAAGAATAAAGCAGGGAGCCTTTCCTCTGAAGACAGATGAATGTGGCCCAGAACTTGGAGATAAACATGAGGGTGGAGAGTGGGTTGGTTTGAGATTTATTTTGGTACTATCAAAGGACTTGCTATTAGACTAGATGGTATGGGGGTGGACAGTTGGGGAGAGGAAGGAATTGAGGAACAGATAGTACAAAGTCCCAGAAAATGGGAACTTCCCTGGAGTGTTTGAGGAATAACAGGGACAATGTGGAGTGGAGTGAGTGAGATAGGAATAGGAACAGATTATGTAGGGTGCTGTAAGCCATTGTAAAATCTTCACATTTTACTCTGTGTTAAAATGGAGAATCACAGAAGGGTTTTCAGTAGGAAGACTTTAAAAAAAACAGCAGTTAACTTTGAGTGGGTTCTAACTCTTGACCCCATGTGTGTCAGAGTAGAAGTATGCTCCACAGGATTTTCAGTGGCTGATTTTTTGGAAGTAGATCTTCAGGACTTTCTTCCAAGGCACCTCTGGTGGACTCAAACCTCCAACCTTTGTAATTAGCAGCTGAGTGCATTAACCATTTGCACCACCTAGAAGCTTCTTCAGTAGGACAGTGATACAATTTGCTGTATATTTTAAGAGTTGCTTTGGCTGCTGTGTTGCTGTGGGAGCAGGGAGACCAGTTAGAAGGCCCCCAGCATGATCCTGAAGAGAGATGATGAGGCTCAACAGGGCCACAGCAGTGGGATGCTGCGAGGTGGTGAATTTCAGGATGCATTTTGGTATTTGCATATACTCATCAATCAAATATTTACTGAGTGCCTGATAGTTACCCTGTCATGATTGCTAATGGGGAAAAAAATGATTAGAAATTTGGATAAAAAGCTAAGAAGTTTCCTGAATACAATCAAATACTTTGAGAGACAGAGTAGCAGGGGTAGGGGTCTGGGGACTGTGCTTTCAGGGGACATCTAAGTCAACTGGCATAACAAAGCTTATTAAGAAAATGTTCTGCATCCTACTTTGGTTAGTGGCGTCTGGGGTCTTAAAATCTTGCAAGTAGCCATCTAAGATGCATAAATTTGTCCCAACAACCTGGAGTAAAGGAGAATGAAGAACACCAAAGACACAAGGAAAGTATTAGCCCAAGAGACAGACAGGGCCACATAAACCAGAGACTTCATCAGCCTGAGACCAGAAGAACTAGATGGTGCCTGGCTACCACCAATGACCGCCCTAAGAGAGAATACAACAGAGAGTCCCTGATGGAGCAGCAGAAAGATGGTGTGCAGAACTCAAATCTAGTAATAAGACCAGACTTAATGGTCTGACTGAGACTGGAGGTACCCAGGAAAGCATGGCCCCTGGATTCCCTATCAGCCCAGAACTAAAACAATTTCTGAGGCCAACTCTTCAGACAGGGATTGGACTGGATTGTGGGACATAAAGTGATACTCGTAAGGAGTGTGCCTCTTAGCTCTAGCAGATGCAAGAGACCAAAGGGGCAGCTTCTGTCCAGAGGTGAGATGGGAAGGCAGAGAGGGTTAGGGGCTGGTTGAATGGATATGAGGAATCAGAGACGGAAAGGAGGAGTGTGCTGTCACAGAATGGGGTCAGCAATTAGGGTCGCATAACAATGTATGTGGGAGACTAACTTGAAATGTAAACTTCATCTGGACTACAACAATAAAAAAAAAAAAAAGAAATTTAGATAGAACGATTCATAGTAAAAACGAAGGCAATAGAAAAAGGAGAGAAACTGGGAGAACTTTTATTTTTTCAAACAGGAGAAAATAAGACAGAGAGGGGCTTATAAAGGTAGTGAAGTGAAAAATTATTAAATGGTTAGAGAAAAAGATTATTTAATCAGAAATATGTTCAAATACTGGGAGCCCTGATGGCACAATATTAAGAACTTTTTTAATACGACGAGGTTGGATGCCATGCTAATTCTTTTCAGGTCTGATAGCATCTATTTCTCCTTGCCTTTCAACTTCTGTATTTTTTCCATTTAAACACAAAGGATATTTTTTCCCTTTATACATCTAAAGACATCTGGCTGCAGCATGTGGGTCATTTCAAAAGCACAGGAAGGGGAAGAGTTGAAATGGAACAAAGGCCAAGACATAAAGGGGGAATGAATGAATAAGGAGAAGGAAAGAGAATACTTGGTGAGGGTAATGGACACGATTCATCCAGCCTGGTGCCAAGGTCCACAAAACAGGGAGACAAACAAACAAAAAGATGACTTCAAATTGTATTTTAATCAGAGAATAAAAGGAAAGTGGATTAGCTGCTACAGTTAGAGTTAACAACTAATTTTTAACAAACACATTTTAAAAATACTTAACCAATTTCATTTAATTTTTACAAAGTCTTCAGATATTCCTTGGGTCCATGTTGGAGTTTAGTTTATAAACTTTAAAGACTACAAATCTACTTAATGGCACAGAAAGTAAAATACTTTAGTACTTAGTAGAATTACAACAAAGATACAATAAACATTATTTGAACTCACTGCGTTTTCAGTATAAGGAAACAAAGTTTGATTGGTAAAGTGAGCCTCAGGGCCGTGTGTGACAACCGAAGGCTTTCTAAGTAAAGCACTAGGTTAATTAGCTCCCTATTTTGTTCTACAGGAAACCCTGGTGGCGTAGTGGTTAGGAGCTATGGCTACTAACGATAAAGGTCGGCAGTTTAAATCTGCCAGGTGCTCGTTGGAAAACCTATGGGGTGTATGAGTCGGAATTGACTTGACAGCAACGGGTTTTTTTCTTTTTTTTTTTTTTAAATTGTTCTGTAAACAGAACAAAGATACAGGATCTATTTTAACTAAATGATATTGCCTATGAATACATGTATAAATCATGAGAAGCTAATGCATAATTCCTATCATGATGCAATGTGGTCAGTTGGGTTTTATTTATTATACTTTTTTAGATATTTCAGAAATAAAATTAAAGAATGAGAATTTCTATATCTTTGGTTTTCAATTTTTTCATGGTTTGAGAATAATACTTATTTGTCTATATTAAAGGTTGGTTGATAAAGGGGTCTCTATGAGTCAGAATCCACTCAGTGGCAACGGGTTTGATAAAGGGTTTGGAAGGATTTTAATTCTTACAAAAAATCCAGAAACAAAGAGGTTCATTTAAGATACTATGGGAGAACACTTCATATTTCTTATCATGTTTTACTCTTTAGAAGCAGAGGGAACTATAGTTTGGAGTAAATTCTTAGGAATAAGAGTCAAGGCATCTATTACATTCAAATTGTGAAAATGTAAATTTGAGTATCTATTATATTTTCCAAAACTTTCTTTCAAGTGTAAATAAATGTTTATTTCTTTAAATGGTATCTGTTTCTCTTTCTCTGCCCTTCTTACCGAAGATAAAGCAAAAGAAAATACTTTGACTTAAAGCTGTTGGAATTTGGGTCTCACAGTTGTCCTGTGCTCCTGTGTAAACATTCGCTTATAAAGATGTGTTTGGGAAATGGCTGCTACCATGTATTAATTTCACAGTGGGCAATGCTGCCGGTCAATTAGATTGCCCCATTTTTTCCAGTGTGTAATTTCTGAAGTTGCAAATTCTGAATAAGTAATCTGTTAAATTATTTCACAGGATTTAAAAATAGCATGTCATTACCATCAACCACCAAGTAGAATGATTTAATTTTAAATCCTTTCTCCATTTGCTTACTGAAGAAATGGTTCTGTGATCGATTTGACCTTTTACCAGCATAATTGCCAAATAATTAACAATGATAAATGAGTAGGCTCTGAAATATTTTTAACTAATCATTAAAGGACAGCATACATTTCATATGAACCAGGAAAGATATATTTTTCTATAAAATATTAGAATTATTTATGTTTTCCATTCATTTAATACATACTTATTGAGTACCTACTATGTGCCAGAAATTGTCATCATGGAGCTTATATTCCTAAACTAAATGAAACAAATAGGTAAGCGATATAGTATACTAGAAGAGACTAAGTGCTGTGGGGAAAAATAAAGCAGGGAAGGGCCGTTAGGGGTATGCACGTGAGGCTAAGAGAGCGCAGTGTTCAATAGGACGGCTAGGGAAGGTGACATCGGAGCCAGCACTTGAAGGAGGTGAGGTATGAACTATGTGGATATCTGGAGGAGACACAGGTGACCAGTCATCCTGCTTTGCCGAACTGAGGGGTTTCCTAGGATGTAGGGCTTTTCAGTGCTAAAACGATGGCATTCTCGGTCCATTCCTAGTTGGCACCCTAATTGTGTTCTAAACAGAGGAAATAGGAAGACCAAAAGCCCCGAGGTGAGAGCATGCCGGGCAGGTTCAACGACTAGCACAGAGGCCAGTGTGACTGGAGAGGGGGTGAGATCAGAGATACGAAAGGATCACGGCATGTAGGGTCTTGTAGTGGACGCTATGGAACTCCACTCAAATCCCTACTCGGGGCTAATGCACCAATCCCCAGCTGCAGCCAATAGGCTCACGGTTGTGTCTATCAATAGTACTTACCCTTGGCTGCAGGGAACTATCTCACCTAAGGCTGATGCCTTCCAGGGGCAGGCTGTGACTAATGACTAATGACTCACTAATATAGGCAAATCTACTGCAAAAGACCTCTTTAGAGTGTTGACAAGCAAATCACTTTGAGGATTAAGGTACTTCTGACCCAAGCTATGGTCTTTTCAATTGCCTCATAAGCATGCGAAAGCTGGACAATGAATAAGGAAGACTGAAAAAGAATTCATGCCCTTGAATCATGGTGTTGGCGAAGAATATTGAATATACCACAGACTGCCAGAAGAACGAACAAATCTGTCTTAGAAGTGCAGCCAGAATGCTCCTTGGAAGTGAGGATGGTGAGACTTCGTCTCGTGTACTTTGGACATGTTATCAGGAGGGACCATCCCCTGGAGAAGGACATCATGCTTAGTAAATTATGAGTGCAAAAGAGGAAGACCTTCAGTGATACGGATTGACACAGTGGCTGCAACAATAGGCTCAAACATAGCAACAATTGTGAGGGTGGTGCAGGACCGGGCGGTGTTTTGTCCTGTTCTACATAGAGTCACTATGAGTCAGAACCAACTCAACGGCACCTAACAATAACAACAATGTGAGAATAAAGAGCCCTGGTGGTGCAATGGTTAAGCGATTGGCTGAAAGGACAGTGGTTCAAACCTACCAGCCAGCTGCTCTCCCGGGAAAAAGATGTGGCAATCTGCTTCTATAAAGATTACAGCCTTGGAAACTCTAGTGTAGTTCTGCTCTGTCCTGTGGGGTCGCTACGAGTTGGAATCAAATCTATGACAATGGGTTTAATGTGAGAATAGGATGACCTACTTCCCTCCCTTCAATTTGGGCCAACCCAGCTCAAAGCTCCCCTTAAAATTGGCTGAGGCCTCACTGTAACTACACTGCAGTTCAGCTTTTCCCTCTGTCTCACTTCTTTATAGGTGTATCCCCAACAAACTTTCCAGTGTACCTCTTCATCTTTGTATCGGTGTCTAGGGAACCCAAGCACACACAGGCCTTGAAAGTGATTTTGAGAGATAAACGAAACCTTTGAAGGGTTTTGGAAAAAACCGAACACTGAAATAGTTTCTCTCTGTCTCTCTTTTTTTTCGGCATAGAAAAGTTTCTTAATTGCCTATTTCAAATTATTCTTCCGAACTTGATTACAATTTTTGCATAGGCTCAGAGAACTGGGCTTTAACCCAAGTGGAAATTTTAGTTCTGCTGAATAGCTGGCATTTCCACTAGTGTCTCAGAATGAGGGAGTGGTGGACCAACTCCTCAGCAGAGAAGTTCCTATGCTCCTGGATGGATTATTTCATACATTGAAGTTCACTGTGTTATTGGAACTCCAGGTTCTGTTTAAAGTGGGCACATCAAAGAGCAAGAAGCAAAAGGGAAGTCCTTGCCCTCAAGGATTTTATTCTGCTGTTCTAAGAGCCCTTTTATTGAAAATGTTCAATAATAAATGGCTTACTCCAGCATACCCCAGAACCTTAATTTCCTGTGGAACCAGCGTTTGTAGGCAATGGTAAGGAGGTTGATGAAACATCAGATGGGAAAACAACTATCTCCTTCTTTCTAGTCAAACACACCAGCATACGCTAAATGTATAGCCACCCAGGAAATACATGAGCTACATTTAACATATTTTCATATTTCATGCTTCACTAAAGAGTTTCTAGACTGACAGTGGACTCTAAATTCATATTACTTAGGAAAACGATGAATAGGAAAATATTAAGTAGGTGGCAATCCCACTCTTTATTCTGTACATGAAGAGACTCTTTGTCCCTAGGTTCAAAATGTTGTTTTTAACAAACTCTTTCAGTGTAAAAGTTTCTCTGACATATAAGAGTTTTATTGTTGTTGTTGTTTATTTTCCTCCTGAGCATATATAAATTTTCTACATGATAAGACATTTCTAGAAGCTAATAAAATTAATGTTGCTTATGGTCATTATGTAGTGTTAACAGTTCAGACTCAGACATGAAAAATATGAAAGGACCTTTTTAATTGAAATATTTATAAAGCTGTGGAAAGAACAGTGGTTTTGAGAGAAAGAAGATCTGAATTTATTCCTGACTCCAAAACTGATTCATGTGTGGACTAGAGTGATATATCTTGGAAGGATCAGATCCTATAACTTCATGAAGTTCTAAAAGAGAAACTGATTTTGAATGTTTCTCTACATGGATTTAAAGAAGAAAAAAGTGGGTAATGGTGGGAACCTGACTCCTGGTTCTAGAGTTTACTAACCAGTTTCACAACCTCCAGTAAATCCTTTAATCCTTCAGATCTTTGACTCTATTATTAGATAGGATTGATACCTACTCTGTCTATCTCTGAAAACTGATTACATGCATTAATACATGTGAGGATGATTTGAAAAGTAGAAAAAACAGAGTGCTATTTTTCATTTTTCCTATTTTTAAGTGGTAATAAAAGCCACCTATTCTCTCCTCACATAAGAACATATAGTTTTGAAATTATCTGATGCAGTATGTAGGCAAAGTGCTTTTTAACTCTTTAGGAAACATTTTATATTCATATAAACTCAAATGCAAATACACACAAATATATCAGCTATGAACCATGTAATATTCAGAGTGTAGCATATTTTAGTTGCTCTGTAAGTTTTCATTGAATGAATGAGTGAAGCTAAAAAGCAACAGAGGATTATTAAATTATACTAAATCATGTGGTCTTTTTTTAAAATGTATTGAAGCTAATGACACCTATAAATGATTAACAGATTTTAATTTCTATAGTTATATTTAAATTTCATGAATACAGCTTTACAAACAGAAGCCTGGGCTTATCAAGTGATTTCAACCAAATATATCAGATACTATTTAAATTAACAAATGATATTTCTTTGAAAAAGAGTAAAAAGAATTACAGAGTATTAGAGTTGCAAGTTACCTCAGCAATATGAATGAGTCACTACATACTTATGGAATTTGTCATTTTCCCTCTGCTTCAGAGATGAGGTAACATTTCTTGTTTGTCCTTTTGTCTATCTAAAACCAGACAGGTCTCTGCATAGGGTGACCAAAATATACCACACAGTCCTGTTACAACTAGACTACCATCAGACAGATTCTGCTTATCTTGGTCATAAGGACACGTACTCAATAAACATGTATCCATTTTAACATCTTAAGTGCTTTAGGAAATACAAAATTTTGTCACGTTTGTGTAAGACAATAAAACAAAAAACTCGTTGCCGTCGACTCGATTTCAACTCATAGCGACCCAATAGGACAGAGTAGAACTGCCCTATAGGGTTCCCAAGGAGTGGCTGGTGGATTCAAACTACCGATCTTTTGGTTAGCAGCCGAGCTCTTAACCACAGCGCTACCAGGGCTCCAAACATAATAATAGCTAATATTAATGAACATTATTATGTACCAGATGCTAGTCCAAGAGCTTTGTATGCATTTGCTTAGTCCGCACACCAATCCTATGAGATAGGTGTAATTATTATCATCATTATACAGACAAAAACATGAGGTACGGAGAGGTTAAGATTCCTGGCTAAAGTCACTCAGCTAATAAGTGATAGAGGCAAGATCTGAACCCAGGGAGGCTAGGTCCAAAACCAGTGCTAAACAATAGATTTCACTGGCTCAAATGTAATTGAGTGTGCCATTCTTCACTTGCTTGGGGGCCTTCCCTAAAACCCTGGAAAAAACAATCACATCTTACCAAACACACACTTGCAGACACTTTATACCCGGAGGGCTAGCAATTTTTTTGCTGTAAAGGGACATGTAGTAAATATTTCAGGCTGTGCAGGCCATTCAGTCTTTGTAGCAACTACTCAAGTTTGCCATTATAGTGCAAAAGAAGTCTAACTTGTAAAGGAATGAGCTAAGTTGTATTCCAATAAACCTTTACTTACAAAAGCAGACTGTGGGCCGGCCTCAGCCCAAGAGCTGTATTTTGATGACCCCTGCTCTATACAGCCTTAACCTTTTCGATTCACCAAAAAGAATTGCAACTAACTGTTCATGAGTACAACTTTGATTTGACAGGAAATGGCTCCTATTCTTGCCTGCATGCACAGAAAACTTCTAGAAGAAAAAGGCTACCCCTTGATATGTTTCTTCTTCTACAGCCTTTTCTTGGCCATTCTTTCCAATTCTTAGTTCCAGGTTTAAACTGTGGGTGATGATTTACCATTCTCTTCTGGAAGTACAATACACTTTTGTTGTTGAAGCTTCTAAAAAAAGTATATATTCAGATTCTGTCAGATCTTTTTGTTTTCCAAACGAGTAAGAATACCATTTTGCCACCGTAAATGCAATAATGATTCAGGAAATGAACATTAACTGCATGCTAAAACCCATCTCGTAAAAAATTGTTGGTGAAGAGGCTATTCACCAGTTCTCAAAGTATGAACACAGTATGACTCCACTTATTAATTCCAAAGGGAAAATGTACCTTTCAATAGCGAGATCTGACGGACACCTATTTAAACATTCAAATGCAGCATCACCAGTAATGGGACAAACTAGAATTATGTGCCTCTATTTGTAATGCAATAGGAAGAATACAACGTCACCTACGTAATATGTTTGCCAAAAATGTTTAACTTGAATCTAATCATGAGGAAATAATCTGACAAACCCAGAGTGTGGAACCTTCTCTAAGATAATTGGTCCTATGCTTTAGAAATGTCAATGTCATCATAGACAAAACAAACAAAGATAGGACTGCTCTGAAGAAAGAAGGTATGGCAAAAAAATGCAATGCGTGAACCTTGATGATCTTAGATCTAAAAGAAACTACAGGACGTTTTTGGGGTTTGAAGGGTGTCTCAGTTTTCTAGTGCTGCTGGAACAGAAATACCATGAGTGGATGGCTTTAAAGAACAGAAATTTATTTTCTTACAGTTTTGGAGACTAAAAGTCCAAATCAGGGTCTCAGCTGTGTCAATTCCTTCCTTGTAGGTAGTCCCAGACATTCCTTGGTTCCCTGGCTTGTAGACAATCTTCATGTGGCATCTATCTTTTTTCCATGTGTTTGTGCCTCAGTGTTTAATCTGCGCTTTTTATAACTCAGAAGTGATTAGATTTAGAACCCACCCTGCTTGAGAATGATCCAATTAACAAAGAAAGCACTGTATCCAAACAGGATTACATCTAGAGGTATAGGGGTTAGGACTCCAGCACATATTTTGGGGGGACACAATTTAATCCATAATAGATTGTATATTAGATACTATTGAATTAATATTAAATTAATTTTTGGGATTTTAAAAAGGCAATTGAAAATTTTCTGCCTTCAAAGAACTTACCATCTATTGGTGGAGACAGACTAGTAAGTAAATATTTACATTAGAACATCCTTTGGGTTTCTCTAGCTCTAGATAATCCTCATATAAGCTAATATATGAAAAATAAAGACCCCACAATAGTTACAGTTATCGGAAAGTCAAGTTTAAACCTAGCTACCATCCACAAGAAACACACAGTCTAATGGGGGAGATATGAAAACTATCCAAATCATATTGCAACTTTAATTTTATCTAAATACCATATGAGATTGAAAGTAAAATACAAAGCCCCTCCCCCCACCCACCCAAACAGAGTGGATAACATACAATTAGGATAAGGTAAAGCTTCAAGGAAGAGGAGATATTTAGAAATGGACTGTCTTAGCTTCCTTTAAGGAGCAGAAATTTGTTTTCTCTCAGTTCAGGAGACTAGAAGTCTTAATTCAGGGCACCAACTGCAGCTCTGGGGTTCCTTGGTTTCTTTGGCCATCTTCATGTGGCATCTATGTGACGCAATGTTTAAGTGGTCGCCTGCTAACTGAATACTGGTTGTTTGAACACCCCCAGGTGCTCAGCAGGAGACCTGGAGATATCCTCCTGTAAAGATTCCAGCCTAGAAAACTCTATGGGGCAGTTCTACTCTGTCAAATATGGTCACTATGAGTCGAAAATCCACTTGATGGCATCTAACAAAAATAACAACATACAATCTTAACTCTCCCTACCCATCCCCCTTTACCTCTCTGCACTGGCAGGCATGATCTCACCTCAGGGCTTTTGATTTGTTGTTTCCTCTGTTTGAAATGTCCTTCCCACAGACATCCGCATAGTTCACTCCATCACCTTCTCTATGTCTTTGTTCAATGGTTACTTTCTTGGTGAGGCCTTCCTGATCACTCCATCTAAAATCCAACCTATTTCCTATTCTCTAGTCACCATCCTCCTTTATTTTTCTCCATAGCATTTATCTGACAACTACACATTTTACTTTATCTCTTTTGTGTGTCTCCCTCTCAATAGAACATGTGTTCCATGAGGGTAGGGATTTTTGTTTTATTCACTGTTACATTCTCAATTTCTAATACAGTATCGTGTATTAGTAGGCACTCAATAAATATTAGTTGAATGAAAGAAAAAATTATTGTAAATATTCATTCTTGACAAGGGTATGGGAAAAGAGGCAATTGCTCACATTTTTGGGGAAGTGTAAATTAGTGCATTCCCTACAATGAGCCATTGGCTCAGCCACTCACACAGCAAATGCATTTGCACCTAAACCTCCTTGTTTTCAATCATTTATATTGCCTGCCTGACCTCTGCAGGCTGTTGAGGTATTTCTCATGCTGGTATTTTCCTTAAATGATCCTCTGCTCATGTGACCACATCAAGAATACTCAAAATTCTTCTCCAAATATCATGTTCCCTAGTGTGCCTAAGCCACCAGTATAAACTCTTTCCTCTCGTAAAGAATCCATCTCCCTTTTCTCAGCCTAGATAATACTGGCTCTTCTTTCTAGACTCAGTTCAAGTGTGAACACTTCAGTTCACTCTCCTTTAGGTTCCTACCATGTTTTGCGTAGAATTTAATTACACCTTGGGTGGCACAAATGGTTAAGTGCTCAGCTACTAGCTGAAAGGTTGGCGGTTTGAACACTCCCAGAGGCTGCCTCTGAAGTCAAGCATTGTGATCTGCTTCCGAAAGGTCATAGCCTTGAAAACCCTACTGAGCAGTTCTGCTCTGCACATGGGGGTCCCATGAGTGGGAGGCAACTAACACCAACAAATCTGTATGTAGCACGTTGCTTTTGTTGTTTGTTTGGGTTCTGTTTCCCAGTTAGACTGAGAGCAAACCCATAACCTCCTCATCTTTGTCTCCCAAGTCTAACGTAGTGCAGGCACTGAGTTTTTGGTTGAATGAACACATAAATCATTGAATGTCTTTCCTATGTTTCTGCTCGCCCACCTTTTTTCCAAGTAAAATGTTTAAGAATTAGTTGTATGACATTAAGATGACACATCTTCTTGAATACAGCCAAGTTGGTGTTTGAACGCAGAATCTTCAAACACTGCTCCAGAGTAGGATACTGCCCCTTGTGGGCAACCAGGCACAATTTCTCTACAGACAAGACACCCAAGATTAGTTGTCAGAAGGATGAGCGCACTGTGAAAGCTCCTGACCCACATGTGCTGTTACATTTTAAATGGAATAGTCTAGACTTCAATTCTTTTCATTAGTAATGGTGATAAAATATATTTACCGGTTTATTTGAATAGTTGTTTATACAAAAGTTAAAGTTTCAGAATAAAATGGTCTAGTAAGGCCTATTCAATGGCTCCTTTTCTTCAAGTCCCAAGAAAGAAACATGTTTTCTTTACTTTCTTTCCCTAAATCTAAGATAATATTAATGAGGCATGAACCTAGCTTTTGTCACATGTTTTGAGTACACTGATCCACAGTGCTGGAATCAAGTAACTCCACACCCTAAGAAGTGGCTCTAACCCAGGATGACACAATCTGTATTTGTCACATTGCCAATTAAAAAAGAAAGAAATTGTTTAAAGGCCCTTTGTTACATAATAATGTTTTATTCAGAAGGAGAGGAAAAGTTGGACTGATACAAAAAGCGATTCTTTCCATTTTCCACTTTATCCCACAACCAAATCAACTCTTTGCTTCTGTGTTGCTGGTGTTCCTCCTCCGGCTTTAGGCAATGGGACATCTCAGAAGCTGCCATTCAACTGCTATAGTGACAGAAGAGTTTACACACCTCTCCAAAGCAGCTGGAAAGTGTGACAGAGTGGAAGGAGCCTGGGCAGTGGGTGGCGATTATTTTAAAATGTGGTTTGTTCCTATTTTGCTCAAGAACTCAGGATTAAAAAAAAAAAAGTAAATAAACAAGAGAGCCACTTCTGACCACCAGAAAATTGAAGGTAGGAGGGAATACTCAGATTTGAAGAGTCTAGAGCAGAGCATATTACTTGATTTTAAGGTAAATATTTTTGACCTTTGTATTCAGGCCGATGACTGAAACACATTAGGAAAACAAAAGTGAACCTTATGACTTGGACCAAGTTGGTTTTTAACATTCTTTTCTGTCTTACTAATATCTAGGGCTTAGCCCCATATTGAAATATCATGTAACAGAAACCAAAGAACTTTCTCTGTAATTTCAACGATACCTTTTAAATGAGACCTGACTATTTTACTGTGCATCTTAAATTTGATAATCAAGTACTTCTACCTCTTCAGTTTTGAATAAAATATTTTTAGATCTATAATGCAAGTAATAGGTAAAAATCCTCTAATCAAGCAAAATTATATTTTTCTACCATAATCATGAATAAATTAAAGGATTTTTTCTAGGCTAGGATTTTAAAGGGAGCATTCACAAACCAGAAAAAAGTACTTGAATGTAGGTTTTTAAAATAAAAATGATGAAATTAGAAGTAATTTACTCCGTAATTTTAGTATTTCAGCAGATGATATAGTATTTCATAAAAATAGCCTTTCCAGTGTGAGGTTTAGCGAAGCACACATCTTGCAGTGAATGTTAATTGTTTTCGTCTGGCTGGTAGCCCTTTGTCCCTTTCTCCTTTGGAGTAAACTTCCTCCTATGATAGGAGTGGCCAGTTATGCTACCTAGCCCCGTACTCCCCAGGCCAATTTTATTCTACTGGCCACAATGTTTGAACATTCACGTGATGCAAAATATCTGCCATCCCCTGATATTTTTCTAAATAAACTATCCATAAGCTGGAGGATGTACAGTCAATGCTACCTGAGGCTCTGCTCCTCATGGTCTAAAAAGACCAGTTTGATGATAGATTGAAAATAAGTCAGAGAAGAACAGAGTTGAGAGAAGGGAACAATGAGAAGGATGCTCATTTTCTTTGGGTTTCTGGTTCTGGTCTCTGAGGTCCCCAGAAACGCAGTTTTTCCTTCAACGTTCTGAGCTACCTCAGTATTGTTCTAGAAAATCTATCACCCCTCCACCCTGGTCCACTTCAAATTGGTTTTGGCACTTGCTAATGAGTTCTTGTTAAGGAACCCTGGTGGTGCAGTGGTTAAGCTCTTGGCTGCTAACTGGAAAGGTCAGTGGTTTGAACCTGCCAGCCACTCCAGGGGAGAAAGATATGGCTGTCTGCTTCTGTAAAGATTACAGCCTTGAAAACCCTATGGGACAGTTCTACCCTATCCTATAAGGTCACTATGAGTCGGAATCAACCCGATGACAGCAACGGGTTTGATTTGCTTTTAAGGAATTCTAATTCAGGAGCAGAAACACTGGTGGTATAGAGATTAAGAGCTATGGCTGCTAATCAAAAAGGCTGGCAGTTCAAATCCACCAGGCACTCCTTGGAAACTCTATGGGGCAGTTCTACTCTGTCCTATAGGGTTGCTATGAGTCGGAATCGGCTGGATGGCAACGGGTTTTTCAGGTTTTGGAACTCAGGAGTTCTGATTCGGGAACATCCATTTGAGCATATGTTGTACTGACATTTAATGGTACTTATTGGAAGAAAGAAAACCCTGGTGGCACAGAGGTTAAGAGCTATGGCTGCTAACCAAAAAGGTCGGCAGTTTGAATCCACTAGGTGCTCCCTTGGAAACCATACGGGGGCAGTTCTACTCTGTCTTACAGGGTCACTATGAGACGGAATCAACTGGATGGCAGTGGGTTTTACTGGAAGAAAATTTATTGGGAACAACTATAAAAATTGGCATAGCCAGCTTACTTCCTCTATTATGTAATGTATTGTATATTGCCAGAAGCATTTGAAACAATTTGCTTGAATAATCTTTTAACTTGGCCTCCTTTGCTAAACTCCATTACAAAGCTCATATTAATTAAGAGTGACAGTAAATTGATAGCAGAAATTTGTGAATTTGCTTTAGTCTAAAATTTATTTCATTTTCTATTATTCAGAATGCTATTGATGATGTTTAAGAGAGAAACTTGCATTATGCCGAAATTGTGCACCCCATCTATTTATACATATACAATTGATACAGCTAATATTCAAATACTTGCATCTTATATCCATTAGTAGTCAAAAGACAAACAAACAGAAAAAACAACCCCATTGCCATGGAGTCGATTCCAACGCATAGTGACCCAATAGGACAGAGTAGAGCTGCCGCATAGGGTTTCCAAGGCTGTAAATTTTTACGGAAGCAGACTGCCACGTCTCTGGCTGGTGGGTTTGAATTGCCCACCTTTCAGTTAGCAGCTCAACGATTAACCACTGCACCACCTGGACTTCTAACTTTTAGTCAAAAAAACAAATAACGAAAAAAACAAATCTGTTGTGGTTGAGTCGATTCCAACTCATAGGGACCCTAAAGAAAATCCCCTAATTTCAGCTATCAATTTACTGTCACTCTTAATTAATACGAGCTTTGTAATGGAGTTTAGCAAAGGACAGAGTAGTACAGCCCCATAGGGTTTCCAAGGAGCGGCTGGTGGATTCAAACTGCCAACCTTTTGGTTAGCAGCTGAGCTCTTAACCACTGCCACCGGGGCTCCAACTAGTAGTCAGGAGGCCAAACTTGATTTTTTTTTCTTTTAACTAACTGTAGAATTGGGTATGTTGTTTGTTTAACTTGTCTGGGTCTCAGGAAAATGAGGATGTTGAAAAAGATGGACTAGCTTTAAAATCCTATGATTCTGTAATAAGAAAAAGACATCAGTTATGTTAGAAAAAGGTTTCGCTGATTTTACGAAAAATCAAACACTGCTTTTTAATCTCTTCTTTGGCCTGTTTACCAAAACCATTTTGTAAAGTATGATTGGGGGGAAAAATTCACCTGATACAAATGAACGTGAACTATGTTGGCCTTACAAAAAGTTCTGTTGTCTAAAGGGCTCCAAATACACTGGCCTACATTAGGAACTAATAGGTGGCCAGACAACAAACAAACAAAAAAACAAAGTTTAAAATTGTCGTCTTTATAATTTTCAAAACCCCGAAAATTAGTGTTTTGAAAAATACCAGATCTTCTTAACTTCCTCAAAGAGAGAAATTTTGACCTGGGAATTATAATGTGAAATGTAAAAACTGATAAGTACCAAGAGTAATTTCATTAAAATTATTAAATAATATTTAAAAAATTCAATAACGTATTAATGTAAGCTATTAAAATAAATGCCATAAAATATTTTTTCCTGATAAGTCTTTAGCTTTTAAAATATAATACTTTGACAGTTTTTAAAAGTTAATTTTGAAATTTTAAAGAAATACCTACACATTTCCATTTCTGTTTCGCTCCTCAAAGGCAAAGTTTACAGAATGAAGAACGCAAACCCAGCGATGTAGTTTTGGCACCACCATCTCTTAGCTTTGTCAGCGTGGTATTTTGGTTACAAGATACAGAAACCCAAACCATGTCATCTTAGGGAATAGGGTGTCAAAGTTTGGTTTTTGTTTGTTTTGTGAAGGCAACATATGGAAATTAGAAAACTGAAATCTCAGCCATGATACCAGACTTCCCAGGAATACCAGAGAAGTGGAACAACTAAACCTTCTAGAAGAAAAAGAATGCAAATTAAGTTGGGATTCCTGGAACACAGAATTTGAAGGGCCTTCTGCTATATGGGAGACCTGGGTGCACAGTGGCCAGGAGATTGTCTGCTAACCAAAACCATCGGGCAGTTGGTATCCACCAGCTGCTCCTTGGAAACCCTATGGGGCAGTTCTACTCTGTCCTATAGGATCACTATGAGTTGGAATCGACTCAACGGCAATGGATTTGGTTTTGTTTTTTGGTTCTGTTATACATAGGAGCTCTAGTGGTTTAGTGGTTAAAGCACTTAGCTGCTAATGAAAGGTCAGCAGTCTGAACCCACCAGCCACTCCTTGGGAGAAAGATGTGGCAGTCTGCTTCCATAAAGATCACAGCCTTGGAAATTCTATGGTAATGGGTTTGGTTTGGTTTTTGGTCTGTTATACATGGAGTCCCTGGGTGGTAGAAACAAATAACATGCTAAACTGCTAACCAAAATGTTGGGGGTTCAAGTCCAACTTGTGGGACCTCAGAAGAAAGTCCTAGTAATCTACTTCCAAAAAATCAGCCATTGAAAACTCTGTGGAGCACAGTTCTACTGTGACACACATGCGGTCACCATGACTCGGAATGGACTCAACTGGTTGTGTTTTCTGTTATAGGTAACGCCTCCATGAGTTGAGCCTACTTGATGGCAGATCACAACTACATCTGGGCAACACTCCAGTGCTCATCAGCAAGAGTGTCTGGATCTTTTCTTTAGAGTAGAGGCTTTCTTCCTGGTGGAATACCCTAATCACCTGGGGAATGTTCTTAAAATACAGACTTTAAGTCCCCATTTGCATGTGGAAACCTTGGTGGCATAATGGTTAAGTGCTACAGCAGCTAACCAAAAGGTTGGCAGTTCAAATCCACCAGTTGCTCTGTGGAAACTCTATAGGGCAGTTCTAGTCTGTCCTGTAGGGTTGGTATGAGTTGGAATTGACTCAACGGCCACGGGTTTTTTTTGTTTTTTGTTTTTTAAATCTGCCTGTGAAAGCTAGACAATGAATAAGGAAAACCGAAGAAGAATTGACACCTTTGAATTGTGGCGTTGGCGAAGAATACTGAATATACCGTGAAGTGCCAAAAGAACGAACAAATCTGTCTTGGAAGAAGTGCAGCCAGAATGTGTTTTTTGTCTGTCCCCATCCACGAGGCAGACTTTTGGTGTATTTTTTTTTTTCTATGTTGTATCCCCAACACCTGAAAGAGAGGAGATGCTTAATAAATATTTGTTGAATGAATCAACGTGTGAATGAATGTTTTCTGCTTTAGTCATTGTTTAGTTGACATATCTTCTGCACACTGATGAACACGGCCCCTCCCACCCATGACCTCCCTCTGTGCCTCCTTTTAGATTCAGATTCCCCAGTTGGTTGTCGGATTGGATCAGTTTTTTTACAATGAGTTTTCTTCCCCCAAGTCACTTTTTGGACAGCCTGTAACTTGGCTACTTTCAGGTTAAGTGCAATCAGGGATTACCAAAACCAAACCCGTTGCCATTGAGTCAATTCTGACTCATAGCAACCCTATAAAACAGAGTAGAACTGCCCTACAGGGTTTCCAAGGCTGTAAGCTTTATGAAAGCAGACTGCCACACCTTTCTCCCGCGAAGTAGCTGGTGGGTTTGAACTGCAGACCTTTGGGTTAATAGCTGAGCACTTAACCACTGGGCCACCAGGGCTCCTTGATTCAGGGATTACATAGCACAAAACAGTGCTGCCTAGGTCCACTCCTTCAGCAGGGGTTGTTGGTGGAGCAGTTTCTCCAAGAAATAGACTTTGGTGTAGAGTGAATGTTTAGCAAATTACCTAATACTGCTGAGGTTCAGTAAAATGGCATTAACAATACCAATCTGCCTTACCTCAGAGGGGTCTTGAGAGGTTTGAGTTACTTAAAATGTCCTTTGGATTCTCTGAATAGTTTTAAATGTTATTTTCATTTCACATTGATTTCTAGTTGGCAGGGGGCCCTGGTACATAACTTTCAAAGTGTTACTTAAGAGGAAAAAATGCAAAAATCTGCCATCAGTTTCCAAAAACAAATTGTACAGACATAGGATGGAGGGGAATATGGTTATATAGCCCTTATGTGTCAAAGACTTAAAAGCTTTGGGGGTATTTTTGTTTGTTTTTAGTTGGCAAACACATGGTATTTATGAATAGAGTGGGGTGGTAGAAAAATCATAATGTGATAAACTAAACCAAACCTGTTTCCGTCAAGTCGATTCTGACTCATAGCAATGCTATAGGATAGAGTAATTCTGTAGTCTTTACAGAAGCAGACTGCCATATCTTCCTACTGAGGGGCAGCTTGTGGGTTAGCAGCTGGACGCTTAACCATTGCGCCACCAGGGCTCCTTGGTAATGTGATATCAATTTGAATTTTGAAATCTCATCATTAGAATGTAGAAGACTACATTCCTCTACTCTTCTGTGTAGGCCTTGAATATTGAACTCACTTCTGGAAACTGCAATTTAAAAGGCACTAGAGTATGTTTTGACGCACTAAACACTAATGACCAAAGACCAGATGAGTTGTGGGATGATATCAAGGATATTATACATGAAGAAAGCAAAAGGTCATTAAAAAGATAAGAAAGAAAGAAAAGACCAAAATGGATGTCAGAGGAGGCTCTGAAACTTGCTCTTGAGGGCACAGCAGCTAAAGCAAATGGAAGAAATGATGAAGTAAAAGATCTGAACAGAAGATTTAAAATGGCAGCTGGAGAAGACAAAGTAAAGTATTATAATGAAATGTGCAAAGACCTGGAGTTAAAAAACCAAAAGGGAAGAACACGCTTGGCATTTCTCAAGTTGGAAAAACTAAAGAAAAAATTCAAGCCTCGAGTTGCAACATTGAAGGATTATATGGGCAAAATATTGAACGACATAGAAAGCATTGAAGACGATGGAAGGAATACACAGTCATTGTACCAAAAAGAGTTGGTCAACTTTCAACCATTTCAAGAGGTAGCATATGATCAAGAACCGATGGTACTGAAGGAAGAAGTCCAAGCTGCACTGAAGACATTGGCAAAAAACAAGGCTCCAGGAATTAACGGAATACCAAGTCAGATATTTCAACAAACACATGCAGTGCTGGAGGTGCTCATTTGTCTATGTCAAGAAATTTGGAAGACAGCTACCTGGCCAACTGACTGGAAGAGATCCATATTTGTGCCCATTCCAAAGAAAGATGATCCAACAGAATGCAGAAATTATCGAACAATATTCTTCATATCACACGCAAGTAAAATTTTGCTAAAGATAATTCACAAATGGTTGCAGCAGTACATAGATAGGGAACTGCCAGAAATCCAAGCCAGATTCAAAAGGGGACATAGAACAAGGGATATCATTGCTGATGTCAGATGGATCTTGTCTGAAAGCAGAGAACACCAGAAAGGTGTTTACCTGTGATTTACTGACTATGCAAAGACATTCAACTGAGTGGATCATAACCAATTATGGATAACATTGTGAAGAATAGGAATTACAGAACACTTAGTTGTGCTCACGCAGAACCTGTACATAGAACAAGAGGCAGTCGATTGAACAGAACAAGGGGATACTGTGTGGTTTAAAATCAGGAAAGGTGTGCATGAGGGTTATATCCTTTCACCATACTTATTCAATCTGTATGCTGAGCATATAATCTGAGAAGCTGAGCTTGAAGAATGCAGCATCAGGATTGGTGGAAGACTCATTAACAACCTGCAATATGCATATGACACAACCTTGCTTGCTGAAAGCAAAGAGGACTTATGAAGATCAAAGACTACATCCTTCAGTATGGATTGCACCTCAACATAAAGAAAACAAAAATCCTCACAACTGGACTAATAAGCAACATCATACTAAATGGAGAAAATATTGAAGTTGTCAAGGATTTCATTTTACTTAGATCCACAATCAATGCCTGTGGAATAGCACTCAAGACATTAAATGAAGTATTGCATTAGGCAAATCTGCTGCAGAAGACATCTTCTAAGTGTTGAAAAGCAAAGATGTCACTTTGAGGACTAAGCTGCACCTGACCTAAGCCATGATATTTTCAATTGCCTCATATGCGTGCGAAAGCTGGATGATGAATAAGACTGAAGAAGAATTGATGTCTTTGAACTATGGTGTTGGTGAAAAATATTGAATATACCATGGACTGCCAGAAGAATGAACAAGTCTGTCTTGGAAGAAGTACAGCCAGAGGGCTTCTCGGAAGGGTGGAAAGTGAGACTTTGTCTCATGTACTTTTGGCATGTTATCTTATCAGGGGGACCATTCCCTGAAGACGAACATCATGCTTGGTAAGGTAGATGGTCAGAGAAAAAGAGGAAGACCCTTAATGAGATGGATTGACACAGTGCTGCAATGATGGGCTCAAACATAGCAATGATTGTAAGGATGGCACAGGAATGGGCAGTGTTTTATTATGGTGTACACAAAGTCGCTATGAGTCAGAACTGAAGGGATGGCACCTAACAACAGAGTATGTTTAGAGAAGACGAGGAGATGAATGGGGGCATGTGAATGAAGGATAGGTGTGAGAAGACCCATAATATGAAAGGAGAATTGGGCTTGTTCTGTATCTAACAAACAGTACTAGATTCAGATTTAATGAACGCCTGTAGAGCACCAACTATGTGTAAGGTACTGCACTGGGATTTTAAATATATTGTTTTCATATTTATAATAATAATTTAAGGTATTATTATTATTTCCCCTTCTAGAGATAAGCAAGTTCATACTTGGAACAGTTTGTGGCTTGCTCAAGATTACACAGCTAGGAAGTCGTAGAACTGGAATTTGACCCCACCACTTCAGAATCCAAATCCAGTGGCATTTCTACCAAAACCACACTACCTACCAAATTTTTAGAGAGACAAATTTCAGTTCAGAGTAAGGACTAGTTGTTGTTGTTGTTAGGTGCCATTGAGTCAGTTCTGACTCATAGTGACCCTGTGTATAACAGAACGAAACACTGCCCAGTCCTGCACCATCCTCACAATCATTGCTATGCTTGAGCCCATTGTTGCAGCCACTGTGTCATTCCGTCTCGTCACGGGTCTTTCTCTTTTTCGCTGATTCTTTGCTTTACCAAGCATGATATCCTTCTCCAGGGTCTGGTCCCTCCTGATAACATAGGCAAAGTATGTGAGATGTAGTCTTGTCATCCTTGCTTCTAGGAAGCATTCTGGTTGTACTTCTTCTAAGACAGATTTGTTCGTTCTTTTGGCAGACCATGGTATAATCAGTATTATTCGCCAACACCATAATTCAAAGAGATCACTTTTTCTTTGGTCTTCCTTATTCATTGTCCAGCTTTCACATGCATATGAGATGATTGAAAACACCATGGCTTGGGTCAGGCGCACCTTAGTCCTTAAAGTGAAATCTTTGCTTTTTAACACTTTAAAGAGGTCTTTTGTGGCAAATTTGTCAAATGCAACGCGTTGTTTGATTTCTTATCTGCTGCTTCCATGGGTGTTGATTGTGGATCCAAGTAAAATGAAATCTAGTAGGACTAGCCAAAGACGAATATCATTTTAAGGGTGGTTCCCTGCCATTGAAGAGTTCAAGCAAATGCTGGGCAGCTACTTTGCAAGGATCTGGTAGTCCCCTCAAATTATACATATATGAAAAAAAGAATGTACTTACCTTAGCAACAAAATATTAAACACGAGTGCTAATCATAGAGCCAAACAAACCCAGAAGTAAGGCCTGGTGAATTTAAGTGATTGAGCTAAGTTCATTCAGTAACTACGGGAGAATACTGCACCTTAACTTCATTCTCTGGATTCAGTCTTATGGTTTTTCTATTACAGGCAGTTACCCCTCATATACTAACTGGGTAACACAGTGTGGAACCAAAAGACATGGAAAGAGAAAAGGCAGGGATGTTTTGTAAATTATATAATGGATTGTTTGGCATGCTCTTGCTTTATTAGGATAAGCAAAGAATGTGAGTAGTAGCAGGAGAATGTTTAAAATGATAAGCAGAGAGAGAATAGAATACTGTGAAAGGTTAATTTAAGGAAGACGGGAACTGTGGATACACTGCATTTCCCTCTTGGTTGGTAGATGGTCAATACCTATTTGTTGGATTGAATCATGACTATCTCATTTCAACAAATATTTAAAGAGGATCTTCTTTTTGCTGAGCACTGTGCTATGTTCTGAAGAGCCAAAGATGAATGAGAGAAAATCTCTGTCTTCTCCCAATGACCTCACAGAAAGGAAATAAGAGAAAAAAAAAAAAGTGCTAAGGATTATTGTAGAGACTAGATAAAAGTTTCAATGAAAGCAGAGAAGAAAGAGTATTTAATTCAATGTAAATCTGTGGGATAAGAATGTAGGTGTGGAGGAAGGAGGAAACATCAGGAAAGAACCCAAAGAGGAGGTAATACTAGATCTTGAAAAACAATAAGGAGTTTACCTGGTTAAATGAGGATGGTTTTCAGATAGAAAAAAATATGCAAAGATAAAGCCTGTTGAATCTGTGTGCAATGTGGATGTGGTAGGAGTTGGAGCTGAAGCTGAAGCTGAAGAGATAGAGGGATCAGATTATCAAGAGCCTGTATACCACAGAGAAACCCTGGTTGCGTAGTGTTTAAGAGCTACCACTGCTGACCAAAAGGTCGGCAGCTCAAATCCACCAGGTGCTCTTTGGAAGCCATATGCAGCAGTTCTACTCTGTCCTACAGGGTTGCTATGAGTTGGAATCGACTTGATGGCAACGGGTTTTTTTGTTTGGTATACTATGGTAAGTAGCTTGGAACTGACTGTCCAGGAGGAGACTCTCGGAGGGATTTTAAAGAGGGAGTTACCATGTTCAGCTTTGTGTTTTTGGAACATCCTTTGGCAGTCAAATGGAGAATTGTTAGTTGCCCATTGAGTCGATTGGGACTCATGGAGACCTCATATATGCAGAGTAGAACTGCTCCATAGGGTTTTCAAGGTTGTGACCTTTTGGAAGCAGATTGCCAGGCTTGTCTTCTAAGGCACCTCTGGGTGGGTTCGAACAGTAGTCAAGTGCTTAACCATTTGCACCACCCAGGGATCTCCATGGAGCAGGGAGTGGTGAGAACAGAAGCTGAAGTGAAATTAGAAAGGCTTGACCTAAAAGAGTAAAAGGAAGGTTTAAGTAGTGGAGACAAATTATTTGTCATGGAATGAAGAGGAAGAATTCATCCACAGGATTTTAAATCAGAGAACTTTAGTAGAAAGAGACTTGGTTGCCTAGTTGTTGGAATGGCTAGATTTTGTCAATGGAATTAGGTGATACTACAGTGAATTGCAGAGTGAGTAATGCTGGAAGGTCCCGGATTGGGACCACATGGCAGTAAACTTGTGGGTATTAGCCGATGACTCTTTTGAACTGAATTCAGGAAATGACATAAAAATGATTTGCGCAATAAAATGAGGGCTTTGAAGTCAGCACCTCTGGAGAAAAATAACTAGAGTTGAAGAAACTGGGAAGTAGCCATTATTAGAGGGCTGTTTGTGGGTAAAATTTGCACTGTCCAATGGAAAGATCCTCAAAGAAAAACACATGCCCTAAACAGGGATGGATTAACCAATAAATAAGGTTAGTAAGTAAACACAATTAAACTCGTGTGTACCTTGCTTACTGGTTAATCTGTCCTTGGCCCTAAGTCTAGCCCTTCTTCACTGCAACCCTTTCCCCCCCAGCTGCCTTCACCATTCAGCCACACCACAGATGTGGTGGATACCCCTCTCCTGGCATCTCTTGGCTGTGGGTACTTGGGGCCAGAGGAATCCCAACAAATTGAGGATGAGGATGTTAGAATTTTGAGAATCTTGGAGATCATATATTCTAATCTACATATTCCAGGATGAAGTCAGAGAACCCAAATGCCTTGCCAAGGTGTCAGATAGCGAGGTCATTAAACTGAGACTTCCTAACTGTAGGTCCAGTGCTCCTTCCACTACCCCACACAGCCTCTCCGGCTGAGGAGCTAAGAGCTCCGGGAGTGGTAGGGACTGCAGGGTCCGCCCCAGTGTGCCGGAGGCCCCCTCCTCGCCCAACCCCCAGCTCCCTGCCCCTGAGAAACTCCCCGCCCCACCCCCTTCCCGCGCCGGGTGGGGCTGCTCGCCGCCGCACCCGGGCACGCGCTGGGTCGCGCGGACAAGGGTTGGGCCGAGGTGCCGGGAGGTCGCGGGGCCGCCCCCTGCCTGACGCACAGAGTGGCCTGGACGCGATTTGCCGCGAGTGACTGGAGCCGCCGCTGCCGCCGCCGCTCGGGCCCGCTCCGCCCCCAGCCCGCCTTCCTCCCGCCTCGCCCTCCGCCTCTGCCTGCGCCTCGCTCTCGTCCCCGTGTCCTCCCCAGCGTCCCGGAGCCGCCGGCCGCCAGCGTCAGCGTCAGCGCCAGCCAGGTGAGTGTGGCCTCCGGGCGGCCCGGGCGAGGGAGGGCGCAGGGCCTCCGGTCAGGCGGCGAGCTGCGGCCGGTGGAGGCGACTGCGGCGGTGGCGGGGCGGCGGCAGGTCGGGCTTTCTTCTCTGGCGCCGGCCGCGGGGGCGGCGGGACCGTGCGGCTGTGGGTGGGACGCCCTCTCCCCGCCACCCTCACCCCCACCGCCGCTGCCGCCGCAGACAAAGCGCCGGAGGTGGGAGGCCCGCGGGCAGACCCTGCCTCCGCGCCGCCTGCGGGGCCAGGCCCCCGCCTGCAGACTCCGGGCCGCTCTTGTCTCCCTTCCTCAGCGCCCTTGTTCATTTTTGGGTGAAAGGAACCCGAAACGTGCAACAGGTTTGGACGTTAATCCTTATTTTACGGTGGGTCTCCTCCTCTCGTCGTGCAAGGACCAGAAGTGGTGCCCGGCTCCGGGGCGAGTGCCCGCGACAAGCGCCAGCGGCTGGTTCCTTTGTGTGGCCGGTGACCAGCCCTGTCCGGTGGGTGGGGGATGTCAGTTCGCGGCCCCCGGGCTGCGCCGAGGCTCCTGGACGCCTCCCTCGCTCCCCTGGTTTGGCTTCTTCCGGGCCTGCCGGGTAACATCCCTCTAGCGTTTGGAAGAGTCTCAGAAGGGGAGGGAGAGAGCAGGTTGGCAAAGATCCGTTGTTCTGTATTTGCTTTTTAAAAAAAAAATATTTTAGGAAGATTCATATGAGAGAAGAGCTGCAGTCAGACCGGCTCTGGAGGGTACGTGTGGGTTTTGACCCTGGGATGCAAGGTTTGGACTTGCTGCTGCTGTGACAGCCCCCGTGGGTCTCTTGGTGCTTTGACATCTTTCTCTCTCACACACACACACACACACACACACACACACACACACACACGCCATCACCCGAGAACTTGGAGTGCTGTTGAGGGAATAACTTGGTAGCAGCTGTTTGACAGGTCACCTCTTTCTTCAGATTTTGTCTGTGCCAAGCATACTCACCATTTATCCCAGCATAGATAGGTTGGCAATTCCTCAAATTAAAATTCCCACTCAGAATATCCCCATGCTGGCAAATCTTAATCCATAAGGTTTTCTTTGGTTTAAAAAACCTTTTAGGTGTGAGAAACTCCCTCCCCACCCTAAGAAAAATACATAATACAGAACAATTTATCTTTGTTTACATACCTTGGGTCATGCTGATACCTAGCTCGTTTCATTGGTATGCTATTTTGGTACAACAATACTAAATGGAAGGAAGATATCCTTCTTTTGCTTTGAGCAATAAAATACTTCTTTGTTTTAGAACCAGGAAGCCTTTATACGAAATATTTTATGTGTGCAAAAGTTGGTGACTGTCTTTACCCCATGGCCAAATACATGAAAAAATCCCCAAAGGACCTAGAAAGCATGACACAACTTTATAGGATTGTTTTTATACCCCAAATACCAGGAAATCATTTTATCAAATATTTATTCAAACATTCTAGACTAAATTTAACCGTAAAAATTGGGCCTGTTCAAATAAGTTCCCCAACGTTTGAAAAACGAATTGATTGCATTGAAGGGGTTTGCCGAGCGTTTTGCCCTATAGGGTTTCCAAGGAGTGGCTGGTAGATACAAATTACCAACCTTTAGGTTAGCAGCCAAGTAATTTTAACCATGGTGAGTAATATTGGATGACATGATGGAAGAGGTTAGGAGCTGGTGGTGGTATTAGATGCTGTGAAGTCAATAGTGACCCCATGTTACTACGTGGAACAGAGTAGAACTGCCTCAAAGGATTTTCTAGGTTTAATATTTAAGGGTGGGCCCTTGTGGCGCAGTGGTTGATTGGCTGCTAACCGAAAGGTTGGCAGTTTCAATCCACCAGCAGTTCGAATCCACCAGCAGTTCGAATCCACCAGCTGCTCCTTCGAAACCCTATGGGGCAGTTCTGCTCTGTCCTGCAGGGTTGCTGTGAGTTGGAATCAACTTGATGGCAACTGATTTGGTTTGAGTTTTTTTGTGTGGAATATTTAAGGGAGCAGATTGCCAGGTCTTTCTCTTGTGGAGCCACTGGGTAGGTTTTAAACCACCAGCCTTGGGGTTCCTTAGGAGCTGGTGAGAGACCTAGAAATCTGACAGCAGAATGCAGAACGTGGAAACTGGTAAATGGAGGTCATAACGCTGTATTTACTGGGTTTTAGTTAATGGGCATTTAATAACATTTTAAACAGGTAAAATGACATATCTGAAAACTAAATGCCCACTAATTAAAAAACAGAAAATGTCGCATTTTGACCTGTTTTTTAATGTACTCCATAAGGACTCCTTGAAACTTTCTGCTCCCTGAAAACAAACACAGAATTAATAACATTTATTTTGAAGAAATAAAATTATACCAAATTAATCTGATGTATAAAATATTTTTCTGGCATAATTAGTAGTTTTACTGTACTAAAAATACAAGTCATCTGTGTAACATCTAACTTTTCAGAGTCAAGCAACAGGAGACATTGTCTTCTACAGATACGGATCCGTAGAGCAGTCTTTTGAGAAAAGTATTTTCCAGTGGAAAGTTGCAGAAACTTAAATTTCCATAATAGTTTTCTTTCACTGAGATATAAAATTCATATACCATGGAATTTACCCTTTTAAACTGTAGTTTGGTGGTTTTAGTATAGTCACAGGTGTGTACTACTTCCAAAACATTTTCACCTTCCCAAAAAGAAGCTCTGTACGCACAGCAGTCACTCCCCAGTTCTGCCTCCCCCCAGTACTTAGCAACCACTGATCTACTTTCTGTCTCTATGGATTTGCCTCTTCTGGACACTTCACATAAAAGGGATCATACAATATGTGGCGTTTTATGTTTTGCTTCTTTCACTTAGCATAATGTTTTTAAGGTTCATCCATATTGTAGCATGCATCAGTGCTTTATTCCTTTTTATTGCCAAATAATATTCCATTTTAGGTATATACCACATTTTGTTTATCCAGTCATCACTTGATAGACATTGGGTTGTTTCCACTTTTGGTCTGTTAAGAATAATGCTTCTATGAACACTTGTGTACAAGTTTTTGGGTGGACATATGTTTTCAGTTCTCTTGGGTATATGCCTAGGAGTGGAATTGCTGGGTCGCATGGTAAATCTATGTTTAACTTTTTGAGGAACTGCCAAACTGTTTTCCACAGCAGTTGTACCATTTTAAATTCCCACCAGAATGCATGAAGGTTCCAGTTTCTCTATATCCTCACCAATACTATATTTTTTGTGTATTTTGATGATAGCCATCCTACTGTGTGTGAAGTGGTATCTCATTGTGGTTTTGAGTTGCATTTCCCTGACAGCTAATGATGTTGAGCATCTTTCCATTTTCTTATTGGCCATTTGCATATCTTTGGACAGATGTTTATTCAATCGGTAAGAGTGTGTATGTTTTTCACATGTATTTTCTCTTTTAATCTTTAAAATAATCCTGTAAGGTAGGTTTATCCCTATTTTACTACGAGGAAACAGTACAAAGAGGTTAAATAACTTGGCTCATTTTTTTAACCTTACAGTTAGTCAGATGCAGGGTGTGACTACAATAAACTCAGGTGTTCTGACTCTTGCTCTCTGCATTCTTTCCACTTCATGAAGCATACAGAAGTTAAACCATGTTTGTGAATTTGCTTGGCTGATTAGTGACAAAGTGGGAAGTAAAAAAATAACCAAACCAGGCAGCAGCAACTAAAAAGCAGGTGTTGGGGACCTAGGCCAACACTGCATCATATTCACCAGATTTTATTATGCTTTTTCAAATAGCTCTTGGTTTTCTTTGACCCTAATGAGTTCGTTATTATTTCTTTATTTCCAGTGGGGAAACAGAGCAAGTAAACCTAGTAACAGCTTCTTAGTGGTGTAACTGATTCTGGAACCAACCCACTGTTCGCTCTGAGCCATTGCTCTTTCTGTTCCCCTGAGGCTGACATGTTTTTTTTTCCCTTCTACTAATTTATTCCCTCTCATTGTAAAAGAATTGAACAATTTCACATTTTTGAGAAAAATTATCTTTCTGGGTGAAGCTGCAATTAACTTTTATTTTGAAGGAGGTGGTTTGCCAGATTGGTTTTGAAGTGCAGGATAACTAAGGTACATATTTCAGTTTTCTTGTACTGCTCTGTTTCAGACATAGTAGATCATGCAAAATTGTCAGCTCCTTAGAGGCTAGGTAGAGACCACATGCTATTTATTCATCATTATATGTCCATTGTCCAGCATAGTCCCTGACCCGTAGCAGGGACTCCTAGCCTTGGTTGAATGAATGAATACAAATGCTTTTTTTTTTTTTTTAGAAAACTGACAAAAAATTATCTGTTACTCTTTTTGTAGAATAAAGGGAGTACAAATTCCAGAAAAAGGAAATATTTTTATCCTTGACATACGATATAAAAAGTGATAAATGATAAGAATTAGATTTTGACTTAAAACTCAACATTGTCTCTCTGGTTTAAGAATTATGAAGGGAAGTAACTGTTTGATTTGGGGCCTAAAAAACAAGCTCTAAGTACCTGGTGGCTGGGTACATCTTTGTTTTCCAAGTGCTTAGCTCACTGCCCCATGCGTACGAGTTGTACCCTAAGTGTTTCTTAAATGAATAATGACCAGTGAGTTAATAAGAGAATTCGTTTAGCTATAACAAGCCCTAGGGGCGCAGTGGTTAAGCACTTGGCTGCTAACCAAAAGTTCAGTGGTACGAACCTACCAGTGGCTCTGCTGGAGAAAAGACCTGGCGATCTTCCCTGAAGATAACAGCCTAGGAAACCCTATGGGACAGTTCTGCTCTGTCCTGTGGGGTCACTGTGTGTTGGAATCGACTAAAGGGCATACAACAACGACATGAGAAAAGAGCTTAGTGCCTGGCATGTAGCAGGCGTTCAAAATGTTAATTTTCTGTCCTTGCAGGTAATGAGTGCCCAGCAGTTTGGAACATGAGATCCTGCTATTTTAAGGCTGCTTGTTATAATGGAAAGAACATTAGGCCCTAAGTCAAAGAGTTTTAGTCTGTGCACTACACTTATTATCCATTGGCCTTGGACAGGCCACCTGACTGCTCAGATCCTTCTGTTTCCTTACCTATTAAAAAAAAAAGACAAACAAACAGAAGAACTAACACTTACTGAGGACCTGCTTATGTGCATTTTCTAGGCAGTTGACTCATTTATTCTCCCAGGTATCCTATCATACAGAGATGATTGTCATTTTCCTTTTCAGTAGATGAAGAAACAAAGGCCCAGGAATTGGATTTTCCAGGCTCCACTCAGTGGACCCTGCAGTCCTATCAATGTTCTTTTACTCATTACAACTGTCCCCTCATGGGGATAATAGGGTGTATTCCTACATACTGGCAGTACTAAATGAGGAGTGTATTGTAAACTGGAATACTAAGTGTATAAAAAAGTGAATTATTGTAAGATGAGACTACTTATTTATTAAAGATTTCCATTAATAAAATACAGATAGAGGATTGTTAATGTGTTCTAAGATCTCTGCTTAAGAGTAGTAATTTAAGTTTTTTAATCCTTTGTGTTGTGCATAATTGTTTTGCCTAAATAATTTATTTCTTGGTCTTCATTGCATTTCCAATTTAACTAGGTAAGGGAGAGTGGGTAGGTGGTGGGCATAAAAGGAAATACAGGCTTGTGTGTCTGTGTGTGTGTGTGTGTGTGTGTGTGTGTGTGTGTGTGTGTTGTAAGCCAGGAAGTACAGTTTTCTGGCAGTTTGGCATTTGCAAAAACTGCAGATTCTTGGAAAGGAGTGGAGAAAATCTGCATTATAATTCATTGTCTTCTAGTGGACTTGCAGACTTATTTAAAAATGAACCTGCCTTTGTCAGCTGGTTTGTAAATAGCTACTGATTACATCTTGAAAGATAGTAATATTGTCTTTCCTTTGATAGGAGTTGCCAAAGCTTTTGCTTATGGGTTTCATTTTGTTTGATGAGATTCAGTGATACTGATTTTGGTATCTTTGCAAGTCTTGTGCTAGGTATATGCAAAACAAAAAATACTGTTGGGACATCAGAAATTAAATTGTGACTCAGAAATAGTATAGAAGGTTTAGAAATTCAATCTGTTGAGGCTTCAGTTAAAATTTTTACTGTGTTGTGTAGGGGTGGGAATTCCTGTGTTTAGGTTAGAGAATTTTTATCAGAGTAGGTTTGAATTGCACTATGCAAATACTTATATTGAATGCTTTTTTTTTTTTTTTTTTTTTTTTTGGCCTAAATACTCAGTAATTTTAATAATATTCACTGGTTTCCATTCCCATCATTCCAACGAAACTGCCCTTTCTCAGCAGATACCTAGTTCTCGTCCTCCTTGACCTCTTTTTAACAAACAGTTGATATTTCTGTTTGAATCCTTTCTTGGCTCCCTGTCTCTTCCTTCTCTCAGTTCCCTCCTAGATCTCTGACCTCCTTGTCTCTTTCCTCTTGCTCCAATGTGTGGGCATCCCCCAGAACCCAGGCTCATCCCCAGGCCCTCAAACACCTGGCCTCTGCCTGCTCCCCCTGCTGGGGACTCCCAGACCTCCTTCCCCCTGCCCCCTAGCACGACATTGCAGTGCTTATCGCACTGCCCTCAACTCCCCATGTGGCGAAAACTACTTTGACCTCTCTTGTCCTTGACCCTGTCAACAGCAGGTCACTTTCAACCACAAACATAATTTTTATAACTTGTTTTTGTTGTGTGTGCCATCGAGTCAACTCGGATTCATGGCAACCCCATAGGACAGAATATATGTACTCTCAAGTCAGTTCACCTGCCCTGTGCCAGAATGCCAAGCACTGTTTCTGATCCATGGGTGTGTGGAGCTGAGCTGATCATACAATAACAGTGTAAAAACCCATAGGATTTTCCAGGCTGCAATGAGCAGACTGCCAGGTCCCCCCTCAGAGGAGCTGCTGGGTGGGCTCGAACTGTCAACCTCATGGCCAGCAGCCGAGTACTTAACCATTGCACCACCAGTGCTACTTTTATAACTTAAAAAGGATAGTTTTTTAAAATTCAGTTGTACGTAGGGTATGAAAGAAAAGCGTATAAAAACAAATCTGTGTTAGCAAAGAAAATTCCACTTCCCCATCACACTTCCCATTTTCTGTGGATGGCACCACCTTCTCCTGTCCCCCAAGCTCCAAACCATGGTTATCTTTATGTCTCTTTCACTCCCTAATTTAGGAGATGCCAAGGCCTTTTGAGTCTTTCATGCTCTCTTCTTCTCCTCTCTGAATTACTTGGGTTTAAAGCCAGAAGGATCTTTAATGCTTTCAGGACTAAACCTACTCGGTGTGGGCTTCCCCACCTCCAGTCCCAAAACAGACCTGCCCCTTACCCTTGAGCAAGGCATCATTAGAAAGCTCTCCTCCACATACACCCCACTCCCATCACACCGTGTCTCACCACATCTTGGTAGCAGAGTGTAGGGGTTAAGGACAGATTCTAGAGCCAGCCTGCCTAGGTTCAAGTCCTGGTTCTACTGTTTGCTGGCAGTAAAACACTGGGGAGTTACTTAATCTCTGTGGGCCTCTTTCCCTACCTGTAAAATGTGAATAGTATTAGTACTTCCAGGGTCCCTGGGTAGTAGAAATGGTTTGCTCTCGACTACTAAGATTGGTGGTTCGAACCCACCCAGCAGCACCATGGAAGAAAGGCCCAGCAATCCACCCCTACAAAGACTACAGCCAAGAAAACCCCATGGAGCAGTTCTACTGCATAACACATGGGGTTGCTATGAGCCGGAATTGACTCAACAGCAATGGGGTTTTTTTTTTTTGGATCAGTACCTCCTTCATTTCTTTCCATTCTTTCTTTTTTTTCCTTCTCTCTCTTTTTTTAAATTATGCTTTAAGTGAAAGTTTACAGTTCAAGTCAGTTTCTCATACAAAAATTTATACACACATCGCTGTGTGACCCTAGCTGATCTCCCTATAACATGACAGCACACTCTTCCTTTTCACCCTGTATTTCCCATTTCCATTCAACCAGCTCCTGTCCCTTTTTTCCTTCTCTTCTCACCTCTGGACAGGAGCTGCCCGTTTAGTCTCATGTATCTGCTTAAGCTAAGAAGCACTCTCTTCACGAGTATCATTTTATGTGCCATAGTCCAGTCTAATCTTTGTCTGAAGAGTTGGCTTCAGGAATGGTTTCACTTCTGAGCTAACAGAGAGTCCAGGGGCCATGTCTTCCGGGGTCCCTTCAGTCTCAGTCAGACCATTAAGTCTGGTCTTTTTACTAGAATTTGAGTTCTGCACCCCACTTTTCTTCTGCTCCATCAGGGACTGTCTGTTGTGTTCTCAGGGTGGTCATTGGTGGTAGCCAGGCACCATCTTCTGGTCTCAGGCTGATGAAGTCTCTGGTTTATGTGGCCATTTCTGTCTCTTGGGCTAATATTTTCCTTTAGTCTTTGGTGTTCTTCATTCTCCTTTGCTCCAGGTGGGTTGGGACCAATTGATGCATCTTAGATGGCCGCTTGCTAGCTTTTAAGACACCAGAAACCACTCACCAAAATGGGATGCAGAACATTTTCTTAATAAACTTTGTTATGCCGATTGACCTAGATGTCCCCTGAATCCATGGTCCCCAGGCCCCCTCCCCTGCTACTCTGTCCCACAGAGTGTTTGCTTGTATTCAGGAAAACTTCTTAGCTTTTGGTTTAGTCCAGTTATGCTGACTTCCCCTGTAGTGTGTGCTGTTCTTCCCTTCACCTAAGATAATTCTTACCTGCTATCTAGTTAGTGAATTCTCCTCTCCCTCCCTCCCCACCCTCATAAACATCAAACAATGTTTTCTTCTGTGTTTAAACCATTTCTTGAGTTCTTATAATAGTGGTCTCATACAGTATTTATCCTTTTGCAACTAATTTCAGTCAGCATAATGCCTTCCAGATTCCTCCATGTTATGAGATGTTTCACAGACTCATCGTTGTTCTTTATCGTTGCGTGGTATTCCATTGTGTGCCTGTACCATAATTTGTTTATCCGTTCGTCTGTTGATGGGCACCTAAGTTGTCTCCATATTTTTGCTATTGTGAACAGAGCTGCAGTGAACTTGGGTGTGCTTATATCTATTCGTGTGTCTGCTCTTATTTCTCTAGGGTATATTCTCAGGAGTGGGATTGCTGGATCATATGCTACTTCTATTTCTAGCTTGTAAAGGAAGCGCCAAATTGATTTCCAAAGTGGTTGTACCATTTACATTCCCACCAACAGTGTATAAGTGTTCCAGTCTCTCCACAACCTCTCCAGCATTGATTATTTTGTGTTTTTTTGGATTAATGGTAGCTTTGTTGGGGTGAGATGGTATCTTATTGTAGTTTTGATTTACATTTCTCTAATGGCTAATGATCGTGAGCATTTCCTCATGTATCCGTTAGCTGCCTGAATGTCTTCTTTGGTGAAGTGCCTGTTCATATCGTTTGCCCATTTTTTAATTGAGTTATTTGTCTTTTTGTTGTTGAGGTTTTGCAGTACCCTGCAGATTTTAGAGGTTAGACCCTGATCGGATTTGTCACAGCCAAAAATATTTTCCCAGTCTGTAGGTTGTCTTTTTACCCTTTTGGTGAAGTCTTTTGATGAGCGTTTTAAGTGTTTGATTTTTAGGAGCTCCCGGTTATCTAGTTTCTCTTCTGGTGTTTGTGCATTGTTAGTAATGTTTTGTATTCTGTTTATGCCGTGTGTTAGGGCTCCCTATTTTTTCTTCCATGATCTTTAGCATTTTAGATTTTATATTTAGGTCTTTGATCCATTTTGAGTTAGTTTTTGGGCATGGTGTGAGGTATTAGTCTTGTTGCAGTTTTTTGCAGATAGATATCCAGTTATGCCAGCACTGTTTGTTAAAGAGACTGTCTTTTCCCCAATTAACGGACTTTGGGCCTTTGTCAAGTATCAGCTGCTTATAGGTCAATGAATTTACATCTGGATTCTCAATTCTGTTCCATTGGTCTATGTGTCTGTTGTTGTTCAAGTACCAGGCTGTTTTGACTACCATGGCGGTATAATAGGTGCTAAAATCAGGTAGTGTGAGGCTTCCCAGATTGTTCTTAACCATTGTCATAGTAATGCTTTACTTATCAGGGGCCTTTTCCCTTTCCATATGAAGTTGGTTATTTGTTTCTCCATCTCATTAAAAAATACTGTTGGAATTTGGATTGGGATTGCATTGTATCTGTAGATCGCTTTGGGTAGAATAGACGTTTTCACAATGTTGAGTCTTCCTATCCATAAGCAAGGTACGTTTTTCCACTTATGTAGGTCTCTTTTGGTTTCTTGCAGTAGTGTCTTGTAGTTTTCATTGTATAGGTCTTTTACATCTCTGGTTAGATTTATTTCTAAGTATTTTATCTTCTTGTGGGCTATTGTATATGGTATTGATTTGATGATTTCCTCTTCGAATTTCTCTTTTTGATGTAGAGGAATCCAACTGATTTTTGTATGTTTATCTTGTATCCTGATTTTTTGCTGAAACTGTCTATTAGTTCCAGTAGTTCTCTTGTGGATTCTTTGGAGTTTTCTGTGTATAAGATCATATCATTTGCAAGTAGAGATACTTTTACTTCTTCCTTACCAGTCTGGATGCATTTTATTTCTTTTCCAGCCTAATTGCTCTGGCTAGGACCTCCAGCACAATGTTGAGTAAGAGTGGTGATAAAGGACATTCTTGTCTGGTTCCCGTTCTCAAGGGGAATGCTTTCAGACCCTCTCTATTTAGGATGATGTTAGCTGTTGGCTTTGTATAAATGCCCTTTATTATGTTGAGGAAGTTCCCTTCTATTCTTATTTTGTTGAGAGTTTTTATCATGAATGGGTGTTGGACTTTGCCAAATACCTTTTCTGCATCAGTTGATAACGTGGTTCTTGTCTTTTGTTTTATTTGTGTGATGGATTACATTGATTGTTTTTCTAATGTTGAACCATCCTTGCATACCTGGTATGAATCCCACTTGATCATGGTTAATTATTTTTTTGATATGTTGTCACGGTCTATTGGCTGGAATTTGGTTGAGGATTTTTGCATCTATGTTCATGAGGGATATTGGTCTGTAATTTTCTTTTTTTGTGGTGTTTTTACCTGGTTTTGGTATCATGGTTATGCTGGCTTCATAGAATGGGTTTGGAAGTATTCGATCCTTTTCTGTGCTCTGAAATACCTTTAGTAGTAGTCATGTTAACTCTTCTCTGAAAGTTTGGTAGACTTCTCCAGTGAAGCCATCAGGGCCAGGGCTTTTTTTTGTTGGGAGTTTTTTAATTACCTTTTCAGTCTCTTATTTTGTTATAGGTTTATTTATTTGTTTTACCTCTGTGTTAGTTTAGGTAGATAGTATGTTTCTAGAAATTTGTCATTTCTGCTAGGTTTTCAAATTCGTTACAGTTTTTCATAGTATTCTGTTAACGATTCTTTTAATTTCAGTTGGGTCTGTTGTGATATCACCCATCTCATTTCTTTTATGGGTTATTTGCTTCCTCTCCTATTTTTCTTTTCTCAGTTTGGCCAGTGGTTTATTGATTTTGTTGACCTTTCCAAAGAACCAGCTTTTGGTCTTGTTAACTCTTTAACGATTGTTTTTTTTTTTCTAAAAATTTTTTTAAATCGTACTTTAAATGAAGGTTTACAGAACAAAAAGCTTCTCATTAAACAGTCAGTACACATATTGTTTTATGACATTGGTTAACCCCATGACATGTCAACACTCTCCCTTTTCGACCTTGGAGGACCTTTTTTGTGGTGAAAATATACATAGCCAAAGTTACACCATTTCAAAAGTTTCTACCGGTACAATTCAGTGACGTTGATTATATTCTTCCAGTTGTGCTGCTGTTCTCACTATCGTTTTTCAAATTATTCCCATCACCATTATCGTCAACTCACTGCCCCCTAGGCTTCCCATCAAACCTTTTGAGTTGCTCTTGGCAATTTGATCTCACATAGATAATTCTTTTTTTTTGTACTTTAGATGAAGGTTTGCAGAACAAATAGTTTCTCATTAAACAGTACACATATTGCCCTATGACAATGGTTAACAACCCCACGACATGTCAACACTGTCTCTTCTCAACCTTGGGTTCCCTATCACCAGCTTTCCTGTCCCCTCCCGTCTTCTAGTCCTTGTCCCTGGACTGTTATGCCTCATTAGTCCCATTTTGTTTTATGAGGCTGCCCAATCCCTGGCTGAATGGTGACTTTGGGAGTGACTACACCACTGAGCTAAAAGGGTGTCTGGGGGCCATACTCTCGGGGTTTCTCCAGTCTGTCAGGCCAGTAAATCTGGTCTTTTTTCGTGAGTTAGAATTTTGTTCTACATCCTTTTCCAGCTCTGTCCAGAGCCCTCTATTTTGATCTTGGTCAGAGCAGTCAGTGGTGGTAGCCAGGCACCATTTAGCTGTACTGGACTCAGTCTGGTGGAGGCCATGGTAGCTGTGGTTCATCAGTCCTTTGGACTAATCTTTTTCTTGTATTCTGTTCTCTTCATTCTCCCTTGATCCCAAAGGGGTGAGACCAGTGGAGTATCTTAGATGGCTGCTCACAGGCTTTTAAGACCCCAGATGGTACTCACCAAGGTATAATGTAGAACATTGTCTTTATGAACTGTGTTGTGCCAGTTGAGCTAGATGTTCCTCGAGACCATGGTCCCCACAGCCCTCCGCCCAGCAATTCAGTCCCTCAGGGAGTTTGGAAGTGTCTCTGGAGCTTCCATGACCTTTTCTTTTACAAGTTGTGCCGGCTTCTGTAGTACTGTGTACTGTCTTACCCTTCACCAAAGTTACCACTTATCTATTGTCTATTTAGTCCCCCCCCCATGCCTCCGATCCCTTGTAACCAACAAAGATTGTTTCTTTTTGTGTGTAAACTTTTACATGAGTTTTTGTAGTAGAGGTCTCAAACAGTATTTGTCTTTCTGTGATCAGCTTATTTCACTCAGCATAATATCCTCCAGTTTCATCCATGTTATGAGATGCTTCACAGATTCTTCATTGTTCTTTATATTTATATAATACTCCATTGTGTGTATGTACCATAGTTTGTTTAGCCATTCATTTGTTGATGGGCATCTAGGTTGTTTCCATCTGTTTGCTGTTGTGAACAGTGCTGCAGTGAACATGGGTGTGCATATGTCTGTTCGTGTGACAGCTCCCATCTCTCTAGGATATATTCCCAGGACTGGCATTGCATTTTGTGGTGCTTTTTTTTGTGGTGCTGACATTTTGTATGTTCCTCTTACTCCCTGTGCTGAGTTCCTTTTGTTCGTGGATTTTTTTTCATTTCTTTTGTTTTTGTAGGTTTTGTTTTTCTGAGACTTTATGTTTTTCTTCTTTATTTCGATGAGTAGGTTTGTTAACTTTCTTAGCGGTTACTTTGAAATTTACCCTTATCTTCCTAGATATGAACCAGTCTATTATTACTTGGTATCGCCTTGTCTTCCTCTCCATTAGAAGGTTCTATACCTACACCGTTTATTCCCTCTTTTATTGTTCTGATGCTGTTGTCATTTATAGATTAACCTCCCTGGTCCCCTGTTGTAATTCTTTTGGTTTTGTATAGTCCTTAAGAGTTCATTTCCTAGGTTGGTATCTGGCCAGTACAATCCTGTGTCGTATATTCAGCCTGTGGTCTGATGTTGTTTGTTCTCAGATGGAAGTACTCCCTTTAATAAGTCTTGTAAGTTTGGTTTGGTTTTTACATAGTCCCTTAATTTGTGTTTATCTGGAAATGACCTGATTTCACCATCATATGTGAATGAGAGTTTTGCAGGATATATTATTCTTGGCTGGCAGTTTTTTTCTTTCAAGGTTTTATATATGTTATCGTGTTGCCTTCTTGCCTGCATGGTTTCTGCAGAATAATCCAAGCTTAGTCTTATTGTTTCTCCTTCGTATGTGACTTTTTGTTTTTCTCGAGTTGTTCTCAGGATTCTTTGCTTGCTTTGGTTTTAGCAAGTGTGATTATGATATGCCTTGGTGATTTTCTTTTGAGGTCTATGCTTTATGGAGTTCGTTGAGCTTCTTGGACGGTCAGCTTTTCATCTTTCCTGATATTGGGGAAGTTTTCTGTCAGCAGTTCTTCAATGATCCTCTCTGTGTTTTCTGTTTTTTCCCCCGTTCTGGAACTCCGATCACTTGCAGATTTTTGCTTTTGATTGTATCCCATATAATTCTCAGGGTTTCTTCATTCTTTTTTCTGATTTTTTCTCAGAGTTGTATCCAAGTGTTTGTCTTCAGTTTTGCTGATCCTATTTTCCATTGTTTCAAACCTGTTCCTCAGCCCTGGTGACACTGTCCATTTCTGAAATCTTGTTGTGTATCTTTTGGATTTCTAATTGGTGTTTTTGTAGGATTTCTAGTTTTGAATTTATTTTAGTATTTTGTTCCTGTATTATTTTCTTGAATTCTTCCATTTTTTGGTCTGTATTTTCCAGGAATTTGTCTGTCTTTTCCTCATTTTTGTCGCTTTTTGCTTCAACTCTTGGATAATTCTGAATATTAGAGATTTGAATTCCCTATCAGTTAGATCTAGTGCCTTTTCTTCTAATGGAGGTTCATCTGGTGTTTTATTTTGGATGCCTACTGGAACCATCTTGTCCTGTTTTTGTAAATATTTTGATATTGCTGCTGTCTTCGGGGCGTTCAGTGGTTATTTTCTTCGTTTATTGATTGCATATTTGTTTTTTTCATCCTGCTGTTTTGTCTTACTTGGTTATGTCTGAGCAGGCAGGCTGTGCGTTCTTTGTTGTTTGCTCGTTTGTGGGCACGATAGTTTTCACCTCCTTCTCCAATGGGCAGGGTTAGTCACTCAGGTATGGTACAGCAGGGCAGGTCCAGCTGAAGGGGAGTTGCTGGGATGGGTTGTTTGTGGCATGTACCAGGGCTGACAGTGCAGACCAGGAATCACTGCAGGGCAGGTTCCAGTAGGCCATGCCTGTACTGTTTGGGAGCATGATGTTCAGCACATGGTGCAGGTAGGCAGGAAGGAGGGGATAGACTGTAATGTGTGGAGTTAAGATGGTTATGGGAAAGATGAGAGGAGAGAGGAACAGGAGCCAAAAACATACATACAAACAAAAAATAGTGCTAAGAGAGCTTGCTGTTGGAGTGGAGAGATGAGAGACTGAGAAATGGTGAAAAACAAAAATGAAAAAAAGAGAAAAAGTATAGAAAATAAAAAATGAATAAATTGAGAAAGTGTAAATGAACAAAGACAAAAACGGAGTAAGAAAGAAAGAAAGAACAGCAAAAAAAGGAAAAAAAAACTAAGAAAAAAGAAATGCTGCCAAGGATGTCCTTGTGCGTCTGTGCAGAGTAATGGAGTAGCGTCCAAGCCGCACGGTAGTGCCCCGCTAGAAGAGTCTCCCAAGTCGAGAAAAGAAAAAGAAAACAAACAAATCAAAACAGAACAAATCAGAGCAAACAAACAAATAAAAAAGCCCTGGCGGTCCCACCTGTGTGGCGGCACGGGCTTCGAAGCAGTTTCACAGTAGAGCGGTGTTTTGCAGCCTTTCAGGAAGAAGCAAAGATGGCGCACGGAGCTAGGTATTTGAGAGAAAGGAGGAGGATGTGATGAGAGGTAAGGAAGAAATCTAGCGAAGCAGAAAAAAGCAATACTCAGGGATCTGGCCAGTGCAGGAGAGTGGAATCCAAGGGACATTGGGGTGAAGCTCATGCTTCCCGCCCAAGAGACTGTGGCTGCAGTAAGCAGAGGAAGCTAAATGGGTGTGAAGAAGGTTGCGGGGTGGGAAAGCCTGTATCGCTGGTTACTGGTTGTTCTATCTCCTGCTGGAAGCTCCATGAAGCTGCTTTCTCATACCCCCTGTTCACTGATCTCTGATAGGAGTCCAAGATGGCGGATCCATGCTGCAGTAGCTGATAGGGGACCTCTGCATGTATCTCTCCTTCCTGTGTCCTCGGTCAGTTTCTTATTCCATTTGGTGCTTGTCTGAGTTCTTGATGTCTTCATTTGATGCTTAGGGTTTCAGGATTGACATGTGACTCCGTTTGACTTAGTTTTTCTGATCTTTGCTGCGGAGGGACGGCGTGGTGCTTCTGACTGTAGCACCATGTTGCCTGGAAGTCCTCAGTTGTTTTTCTGTTTTCTATTTAATTGTGCTTTAATTTTTATAGATTGCTTTCTTTTGCTGCCTGAAGGATTCTTCTGCTGCTCTCTTTCTGTTTGTTCGAGTTGTAGGGTTAATGTTTTGATTTTGGCCCTTTCTTCTTTTTGGATGTGTGCATTTGTTGCTATAAATTGATCTTTGAGCACTGCTTTTGCTGTGTCCCAAAGGTTCTGGTAGGATGTGTTTTCATTCTCATTTGATTCTATGAATTTATTCCATCCTTAATTTCTTCTATAACTCAGTAGTTTTTGAGCAAGGTGTTGTTCAGTTTCCATGTGGTTGATATTTTTTCCTTGCTTTTTCTGTTATTGATTTCTACTTTTATGGCTTTATGGTCAGAAAAGATGGTTTGTAATTTTTCAATGCTTTGGATTCTGTTAAGGCTTGCTTTATGGCCTAATATGTAATCTGTTCTGGAGAGTGTTCCATGTACGTTGGAAAAGAAAGTATCTTGGCTGGTGTTGGTTGAAGTGTTCTGTATATGTTGATGAGAGCAAGTTGGTCAGTTGTGGCATTTAGATCTTCCATGTTTTTATTGAGCTTCTTTTTGGATGTTTTATCTTTCACTGAAAGTGATGTGTGGAAGTCTCCTACTGTTATTATGGAGCTACCTGTCTCTCTTTTCAATGCTGTTGGAGTCTTTTTTAATGTATTTTGGAGCCCTGTCGTTGGGTGCATAAATTTTTTTATGGTTATATTTTTTGGTGTATTGACTTTTTAATCATTATATAATGTCCTTCCTTATCCTTGGTGGTTAATTTTACTTTAAAGCCTATTTTGTCAGAGATCAATATTGCCACTCCCTGCTCTTTTTTGAGTGTTTGCTTGATATATTTTTTCCATCTTTTGAGTTTTAGTTTTTGTCTTTAAATCTAAGATGTCTCCTCTAGACAACATATAGATGGATCGTGGTTTTTTATCCATTCTGCCACTCTCTGTCTGTTTATTGGTGCATTTTAGTCCATTTACATTCTTCATAATTATTGAGAGGTATGAGTTCAGTGCTGTTATTTTGATGTCTTTTTTTTGTGTGTGTTATTGACAATTTCTTTGTTCCACTTAATTTTCTATGCTGAGTCATTTTTTTTTTTAATGTATTTTCTTTTCATCTTTTTCATTGTTGTTGATTTTGTATTTGCTGAGTCTTTTACTTTTTTTTTTTTGTTTGTTTTTTATTTTGATGTGTAGGATTTTTAGTTTTCTTTGTGGTTACCTTAATATTTATCCTTGTTTTTCTAAGTTTAAACCAATCTTTTATTTATATTATCTTGACTTCCTCTCCATAAGAAAGATTTATGATTCCATTTTTTAGTTCCTCTTTTTTGTTTTAATGTTGTCATCGTTTACATATTGTCATCTCTGTTTCCCTATTTTCAGCTTTTTAGCTTTGATTTATTTTTGTGACTTCCCTATCTGGGTTGATATTTGGTTGCTCTGTTCTGTGTTCTAGTTTTGGGTTGTCAGCTGACGTTACTGGTTTTCTAACCAGAGGACTCCCTTTAGTATTTCTTGTAATTTTGGTTTGTTTTTTACAAATTCCCAAAACTTCTGTTTATCTAGAAATGCCCTAATTTTGCCTTCATATTTGAGAGACAGTTTTGCGGGATGTATACTTCTTGGCTGGCAATTTTTTTCCTTCAAGGCTTTATAAATGTCATCCTATTGCCTTCTTTTCTGTATAGTTTCTGCTGAGTAAACTGAGCTTAGTCTTATTGACTCTCCTTTGTAGATGACTTTTCATTTATCCCTAAAAATACCAAACCAAACTCTTGCCTTCGAGTCAATTCTGACTCACTGCAACCCTATAGGACAGAGTAGAGCCGTCCCATAGAGTTTCCAAGGAGCACCTGGTGAATTCGAACTGCCAGTGTTTTGGTTAGCAGTCGTAGCACTTAACCACTATGCCATCAGGGTTTCCTCGTTTATCCCTAGCCGCTGTTAAAATTCTCTCTTTATCTTTGGTTTTTACCAAGTTTGATTATAATATATCTTGGTGACTTTCTTTTGGTATCTATCTTGTGTGGGTTCGATGAGCATCTTGAATTGATATCTTGTCATCTTTCATGATATCAGGGAAGTTCAATTATTATCATGAATGGGAATTGAATTTTGTCAGTTGCTTTTTCTGCAACAGATGATGCAATTATGTGATTTTTCTTCTGTTAGCTTGTTAATTACATTGAGTAGCTTGTGGATTACATGAGTAATTATCAAATGTGAACCAGCTTTTCATCCCTGGAATAATTCAACCCCACTTGTTCATGGTGTGTAATCTTTATATATATTGCCAAATTCTATTTGCTACTATTTTGTTAAGGATTTTTTGCATTTTTGTTCATGTCTTTATCTGGTTTGGGTATTAGGGTAATACTAGCTTCATAAAATGAATTGGAAAGTGTTCCCTTCTTTTCTGTTTTCTGTAAGAGATTGGTGGAATTAGTATTCATTTCTCTTTAAACATTTGATAGACTTCTCCAGTGAAATCATCCAGGGCTAAAGATTTCTGTCTTATTTATTTATTTATTTTATAAATGATGAATTTATTTTCTTGATAATTATAGGGCTATTCAAATTAATCTATTCTATATTGTGTGAGTTGTGGTAGTTTGTGGTTTTCGAGGAAGTGGCAGTTTAATTGTCAAATTCATTTGTGTAGAGTTGTTCATAAGCCTGTTGCCATCGAGTCAGTTCTGACTCATGGCAATCCTATGTGTGTCAGAGTAGAACTCTACTCCGTAGGGTTTTCAGTGTCTGTAATCTTATAAAAGTAGATTGCCACACTGTAGGGTGAATTTGAACCACTAACCTTTTAGTTAGTAGCTGAGGGCAAACCATTTGCACTGCCCAGGGACCTAGAGTTATTCATAGTACTCTCATCCTTTTGATGTCTTCAGAGTCTGTGGTGATATCCTGCTGTTTGATTCCTGATATTGGTAATTTGTGACTTCTCTCTCTCCTTTTTTTTTGATCAGTCTTGCTAGGGATTTGTCAATTTTATTGACTGTTTTCAAAGAACTATCCTTTTAATTGATTTTCTTTATTGGTTTTTGTTTTGTTTTCAATTTCATTGATTTTTCCTCCTTATTATTACCTTTTTTTTTGCTTGCTTTGGGTTTAATTTGATCTTCTCTTAAGGTGAGAGCTCAGATTATAAATTTGAGATTTTTTTCTCTTTCTGATATACAAATTTAGTACTATAAATTTCCCTTTCAGCCTTGCTTTAGCTGTGTTCCACAAATTTTTTATACTGTATTTCATTTTAATTCAGTTCAGTGTATTTTTTTATTTCCCTTGAAACTTCCCTTTTGACCCCTGAGTTATTTAGAAGTGTGTTATTTAGTTTCCAAGTGTTTGGAGATTTTCCTGTTACCTTTCTGTTAGTGATTTCTGGTTTGATTCCAGTGTGGACAGAGAACACACACTGTATAATTTGAATTCTTCGAAATTTGTTGAGGTTTGTTTTTTGGCCAGGGTATGGTCTATCTTGGTATATATTCCAGGAATACTTGAAAAGAATGTGTGCTTTGCTGTTTGGTGGAGTGTTCTATAAATATCGATTAGATCCTGTTGGTTGGGAGTGTTATTGAATTCTTCTATATCCTCGCTGATTTTCTGTTCAGTAGTTCTATCACTTGTTGAGAGAGGAGTGCTGAAGTTTCCAACTATAATTGTTAATTTGTCTATTTATCCTTTCAGTTCTTTCAGCTTTTGCTTCACATATTTTACAACTCTGTTGTTTGGTGCATATACATTTAAGATTGCTGCATCTTCTTGATGAATTGATCCTTTTATCATTATGTAATATCTGTGGTAGTTTTCTTTGTTCTTTTTTTTTTTGAATTTTAATTTTTTTTTTAATTGTGCTTTAAGTGAAAGTTTACAATTCAAGTTAGTCTCTCATACAAAAATTTATATATACATTGATATGTGACCCTAGTTGCTCTCCCTATACTGTGATAGCACACTCCTCCTTTCCACCCTGGATTTCCCGTGTCCATTCAACCGGCCCCTGACACTCTGCCTTCTCATCTTGCCTCTGGACAGGAGCTGCCCATTTAGTCTCATCTGTCTACTTGAGCACACTCTTCACGAGTATCATTTTATGTCCCATCGTCCAGCCTAATCTTTGTCTGAAGAGTTGGCCCTGGGAATGGTTTTAGTTTTGGGCTAACAGAGTCTGGGGGCCATGTCTTCCGGAGTCCCATTAATTCTCATCTTTCTCCTAGAATTTGAGTTCTGCACCCCACTTTTCTTCTGCTCCATCAGGGATTGTCTGTTGTGTTCTCTGTCAGGGTGGTCGTTGGTGGTAGCCAGGCACCATCTTCTGGTCTCAGGCTGTTGAAGTCTCTGGTTTATGTGGCCATTTCTGTCTCTTGGGCTAATACTTTCCTTGTGTCTTTGGTGTTCTTCATTCTCCTTTGCTCCAGGTGGGTTGGAACCAGTTGATGCATCTTAGATGGCTGCTCGCTAGCTTTTAAGACCCCAGACGTCAGTCACCAAAGTGGGATGCAGAACATTCTCTTAATAAATTTTGTTATGCCAGTTGACCTAGACGTTCCCTGAAAGCATGGTCCCCAGGCTCCTGCCCCTGCTACTCTGTTCCTCAAAGGGTTTGGTTGTATTCAGGAAACTTCTTAGCTTTGGTTTAGTCCGGTTGTCCTTCCCTTCACTTAATATAATTCTTATCTACTATCTAGTTAGTGAATACCTCTCTCTCTCCCTTGCCACTCTCGTAACCATCAAAGAATGTTTTCTTCTGTGCTTAAACCTTTTATTTCGTTCTTATGATAGTGGTGTTATATGTTGTTTGTCCTTCTGCGACTGACTAAATTCACTCAACATAAATCCTTCCAGATTCCTCCATGTTATGTTTCACGGATTCATGGTTCTTTATCGTTGCGTAGTATTTCATTGTGTGGATATACCATAATTTGTTTATCCATTTATCCGTTGATGGGCACCTAGGTTGTTTCCATCTTTTTGCTGTTGTGAACAGAGTTTTCTTTGTTCTGAAGTCTGTCTTGTATTAATATAATTATTCCTGCTTTCCTTTGATTCATGTTTAAATGATATATCTTTCCCATCCTTTTACTTTCAACTTGCATATACAGTTATATTTGAAGTGAGTTTCTTGTAAACAGCATATTGTTTGGTCAGGTTTTTAAATCCACTCTGTCGTTTATTTATTGCTTTTAGACCGTTTACTACTACATTTAATGTAATTAAGTGCTGTGTTAGGGCTTAAGTCTGCCATTTTTTTTTTTTTTTTTTTTTACACATACTGTTTTATGACATTGGTTAACAACCACAACATGTCAAGCCTCTAACTTCTCAACCTTTTTTTTTTTTTTGGTGAAAATACACATAGCCAAAGATAACACTATTTCAAAAATTTCTACATGCACAGTTCGGTGACATTGACTACGCTTTTCCAATTGTGCTGCTATTCTCACTTAAGATGAAGGCTTACAGAACAAAATAGTTTCCCATTAGCAGTTATTACATGTGTTGCCCTATGACAATGGTTAACAATCTCACAACACATCAACAATATCCTTAGTCAACCTTGGGTTCCCTATCACCAGCTTCCCTGTCCCCTTCTGCCTTCTGGCCCCCGTCATTTGGTTTTACTGGGCTGTCCACTCCCAGGCTGAATGGTGAACCTTGGAGATAACTTCACCACTGAGCTAAAAGGGTGTCTGGGGGCACCATTTTATTTTTTTTTGTTTCCTGTTTTGCTCTGTGTTTTTCACTTGTCTGTTTTCTTTTTCCTGCCTTCCTGTGGGTTACTTGAACATTTTTTAGAATTCTATTTTGATTTGCCCAGAGTGCTTTTGAGCTTCTTTCTATGTATGTCTTTTTTTGGTAGTTGCTCTAGGACGTAATTTACACCGTCTGTTGGTGTCGTCATTTTTCCAGTTTCAGTGTAGAAACCTTACCTCCCTGTGTGTCTCTTTACCTTTTTTCCTTTATAATCGTCTTAAAATATTTATTGTATATACATTTAGAACCACTTAAGATAGTGTTAAACATTTCACTTGAACTGTCAAATATAATTTAGAAAATTTAAGAGAAGTCTAAGAGAAAGCTTCTTGTATTACTCATCTTTTTATTTAGTGTGTTTCTTTTTTCTTTCCTGTTGTTTCAAAGCTCTTTCTTTTGTGTTTTCTTTCTGTTCAGGGAATTTCGTTTAGCTATTCTTTTAGGGTGTGCCTGCTGACAACAATTTCTCTTAGTTTTCCTTCATCTGAAATGTCTGGATTTCCCCTGCATGCCTGCAGGATATTTTCACTGAGTACAGTCGTCCCTCTGTATCGGGGATTGGTTTCAGGATCCCTGCAGCTACTAAAATCATGGATGCTCAAGTCCCTTATATAAAACGGCATAATATTTGCATATAATCTCCGCACATCCTCCAGTATACTTTAAATCATTTCTGGATTACTTATGATACATAATACAATGTAAATTCTGTGTAAATAGTTGTTTCATCACAGTTGAAAACATGCTCTGGAAGGTAGCCTTTCTCTTGAGTTTCTTGAGCTCTTCTGGGAACGCTGATGCTGCCTGGGCCTCAGCTGATGCTGCTTTCCCGGTGATCTTGAAGTTTTTGAGGCTGTAGCACTTTACATAGCAGCCAGCTATCCCTTACTAGCCTGAAACTCCTTCCTTTTGCTCTCTGCAACCCCCTCACACTTAGCCTTTGAGGGATTGCTTTGACCACTTCATTGCTTTTTAGGAGCCATTTTTTCTCAGAAACAAAGGGTGCACACAAAACAAGTAGCAAAATACCGAGATGTGAGGTGAACAGTGCTCAAACAACCAGTGCTGGAGAGAGACTGAGGAATGTGAAATGGCGGGATGCTACTGCAGGGGATGCCTACACATCACTTCATTCGCAGAGATTCAGTGTAGTGCTTGGCGTGTGGCAAATTCAAGTTTCGCTTTTCGGAACTTTCTCTCCCCCACCCCCCCCAAAAAAATCTTTGATCTGTGGTTGGTTAAATCTGTACCATCACAGCCAGCATTACTGTTGCCCAGCACTTTGGTGTTCATTTCTGCCAGACATACGTCATTAAAGCACAAAGTAGTTGGATAGTAGGATATTTTTTGTAGTAAATGCGAAATGTTGGATAACAAGATAGTCGATAGTTGAGGACTAGGTATATGCTGAACTTCCTCTGCTGTTTCATACAGATTTTGCACTTTTACTGTCACTATACTGTGGCCTTGATCATTTTGTTCTTCTGTCTGAAATGTCCTTGCCCCAGTCCTTCATTGCACAGCTATGTCTCTCATCATCTTGTACTTTGCAAGATATTAGGTGTTTGCATCAATTTTTTTGTAGAAACTTGAAGCTGGAATTATTGTAAAGTGTCAAAATAATATGTTCTGTATTGTAATAGTTTTATATTTATTCCAAAGTAGTTAAAATAATAATAATTTTCATTGATTAAAATACCTATATCACCAACAAATGATTGTGGAGACAGCCTGCTTTTTGTCGAGTGATGAACTTAAATATTGCGATATTAGATGATTTAAAGAGTCACGTTTTGAGTGATACTTCTTTAAGAATAAAGTGTTATTCGTGCTAAATGATTATACCTTAAATTTTAGTCTATGTAAATAATTGTAAAGGCCTGGCCAGTGGTTTTGAATACTAGTTGCACTTTATGGTCAGCGGGGGCACTTTGAAACAATGCCTATGCCCAGGACCAAACCCCAGAGATTCTGAGTCAGTTGTTCTGGAGTGGGGCCCTGGCATTGATATTTTTTGAAAGCTTCCCGAATGATTCTAATACATGGCTGGATTGAGAACCATTGGTCTAGAATCAGACTATCATAAAATGTAAGTGAACACTAGTGATCTCAGTCACCATTAAATTTCTGTCCTGGAATGCTTTTAGCTGTGCAGCTTTGATCTTGGTCTTTCAAAGTATTTACCTTAGGGTTTTTAAAACCCTGTTATTATACATCCTGCAAATGACTCACCTCTGTGATGGTATTATAAAGCATCATGCAAAATATGATCTGGTTTTCAAAGGGGCAACAACATTTTATAGAAATAATTACATTTCTCTGGCAGTTAAAAATTACTAAATCTAAGAATATTCTTTCAAAGGTTTGTTTTAATTTTTATCTTAAAGGTGGTTGTGAGAATATTGCAGAGAATATAGCAGCCTAGACAGTCCAAGTAAAGTGTAGGATTTTTTTGTTAAATTAATAGCCTGAATTTGGCTTTGAATATTTTTCTGTCATAATACTAAGGTACACAGTCTGTAAGAATATAGGTATCTCAACTAGTTGTAAGCTTGGAATTTGCAACTAGAGCACAAAAATCAGACATTGGCAGTGATTAGCAAATGTGGCCCTGTTGAACGTCTTGTGATAAAGTTGGTGTAGACATTTGACATCTAAGTAGTGGTGTATTTAAGTTAAGAGGCTGACGGGACTCAGCTTCTAATAGTAGAAGCAGATAGGGCAATGGAAAGAAGGACAAGAAGAAGAAGAAGAAAAAGAGAAAGGAGAAAAGAGGTCAGTCAGTAGAAAAGATGGAGGAAAAAAATTACGATGAGAGGCAAGAATTTAATTGAGTTGTGTGACAGCAAGGCTTTCCCCCGAGGAAGAAGAAATTAGGTGCTCTATTTATTTTAGGGATACATACCCAGTTCAGTTCATTACATATGACCTTCATAGGCAGAATACAGAAGAACTATAAAATGACAGTAACTTTTTTCCTACAATTAGTGATTTATTAAGTAATAAATTTCTAGTTTTGTATAGAAACTGGTATGATTGAAAGGACTACTTCATTCAAAAGAGCGGTTAATTTATATTGTTAATTTTAATGAATGATAGTGAGAAAGTTATTGGATTATTGTCAAATTACTTGACATATTTTCTTTGTTTTTAATGTAGAGTATGCTGTTACTATGTTTCATTTAATATATATTTATGGAATCTAAGAATTTTGAAGGAATTTAATTGATTATCATATATTTCTATGGGAAGACCAAGAGAACGCATTAATTCATTATGCCAAAAGTTTTCTAGGTGAGGAGCCTAATATCATTTCAAAATTTGTATGCCATGGTTAGATCTCTTTTTCTGGCAGGAGATAAAGGGGCCAACTCTCATGAACTGGTGTTTCCTGGTGAGCAGGGACCAGGGAAGTCTCTGTATTCCCACACATTGAGGGGTAATTGTGAGTTACTCTTTATGCTACTGAAAATAGGCCCGTTGCCATATTAAACACATATGTCTACTAACCAGTGCTTATTCTGCAAAATGATCACTTTCCTTATTCTTTCAAGAAAATAAACTAATCTTTATAAAAACTGGCAGTTAAAGAAAATCCCAAACTAACTCAGCCACTCATTTTCTATTCATTGAATTCCTACCATTTTCCAGACACTGTACTTGGCACTTGTAGAGAAAGAGCAGGTAAACAATGGTAAATAAAATTGACTTGGTTTCTGACCTCCTGGAGCGTATATTTTTAATAGGTGCTAAATGTTATTCTTGGTAATATGAGCTATGATGCAAACATGTAGGAAGGGCCAGGTGAGCAGAGGTCAGATCATGGCAAGTCTCCCAAAAAGTCTAGACAAAATGATCATCAGAAAGCCACCAGAAAAACCAAAAAGAGGCTAACAAAGATATTAACAACAGTGCTAATTTCTGTAGTTATGATATTACATATTTGTATGTCATAGTATTTGTTTTAGTTATCCAGTGCTTCTATAACAGAAATACCACAAGTGGTTGGCTGTAACAAACAGAAATTTATTCTCTCACAGTCTAGGAGGCTAGAAGTCTGAATTTGGGACACTAGTTCCAGAGAAAGGCTTTCTCTCTCTGTCGACTCTGGGGGAAAGTCCTTGTCATAAATCTTCCCCTGGGTCTAGTAGTTTCACAGTGCAGGGACCGTGGGTGCAAAGGACATGCTCTACTCCTGGCTCTTCTTTCTTGATGGTAGGAGGTCTCCCTCTTCTCTACTCACTTCTCTTTTGTATCTCAAAGGAGATTGACTCAAGTTACAGTCTAATCCTGTAGATTGTGTCCTGCCTTATTAACATAACTGCCTCTAATCCTGCCTCATTAACATTACAGAGATTAGGATTTACAACACATAGGATAATCAGATCACAAAATGGAGAACAACCACACAATACTGGGCATCATGGCCTAGCCAAGTTGACACACATTTTGGGGAGACATAATCCATAACAGTATTTTTTCACGGAAACTCTGACATGCATTATTATTTCATTAATAATTTAAAGATCTGTGTTTTAAGATTAGGAAATAATTTCATTTGTCTCTGTGGGGTAAGTATATATTTTTAGATTATATATATATAATCGTTGTTGTTAGGTGCCATTAAATCATTTCGGACTCATAGCAATCCTATGTACAACAGATGAAACACTGCTCATCTCTGCGCTAACCTCACAATCATTGTTATGCTTGAGCCCATTGTTGTAGCCTCTGTGTCATTCTGTCTTGTTGAGGATCTTCCTCTTTTTCGCAGACCTTCTGTTTTACCAAGCATGATGTCCTCCTTCAGGGATTAGTCCTTCCTGATAACACGTCCAAAAGTATGTGAGAAGTCTCACCATCCATGCTTCTAATGAGCATTCTCGTTGTACTTCTTTCAAGACAGAATTGTTCGTTCTTTTGGCAGTCCATGGTATGTTCAGTATTCTTTGCCAGCACCATAATTCAAAGGCATCAGTTCTTCTCAGTCTTCCTTATTCATTGTCCAGCTTTCACATGCATATGAGATGATTGAAAACACCATGGCTTGGGTCAGGCGCACCTTAGTGTTCAAGGTGACATCTTTGGTTTTTAACCCTTTAAAGAGGTCTTTTGCAGCAGATTTGCCCAGTGCAATGCGTCCTTCAGTTTCTTGACTACTGCTTCCATGGGTGTTGATTGTGGATCTAAGCAAAATGAAATCCTTGACAACTTCAATCTTTTCTCTGTTTATCATGATGTTGCTAATTGGTCCAGTTGTGAGGATTTTTGTTTTCTTTATGTTGAGGTGTAATCCATACTGAGGGCTGTAGTCTTTGATCTACATCAGTAAGTGCTTCAAGTTCTCATCACTTTCAGCAAGAAGGGTTGTGTCATCTGCATAATGCAGGTTGTTAATGAGTCTTCCTCCAATCCTGATGCTGCATTCTTCTCCATAGAGTCCAACTTCTCATGTAGTTTGCTCAACATACAGATTGAATAAGTATGGTGAAAGGATACAACCCTGACACACCCCTTTGTTGACTTTAAACCACACAGTATCCCCTTGTTCTGTTTGAATGAGGTCTATGTACAGGTTCCTCATGAGCACAATTAAGTGTTCTGGAATTCCCATTCTTCGCAATGTTACCCATAATTTGTTATGATCCACACAGTGGAATGCCTTTGCATAGTCAATAAAACCCAGGTAAACATCTTTCTGGTGTTCTCTGCTCTCAGTCAAGATCCATCTGACATCAGCAATGATACCCTTTGTTCCATGTCCTCATTTGAATCTGGCTTGAATTTCTGGCAATTTCCTGTCAGTGTACTGCTGCAACCACTTTTGAATGATCTTCAGCAAAATTTAACTTATGTGGAATATTAATGATATTGCTCGGTGATTTCCACATTGTGTTGGATCACCTTTCTTTGGAATGGGTACACAGGGTACAAATATGGATCTTTTCCTGTCGATTGGCCAGGAAGCTGTCTTCCAAATTTCTTGGCATAGACAAGTAAGCACCTCCAGCACTGCATCCATTTGTTGAAACATCTCAATTGGTATTCCGTCAATTCCTGGAGCCTTATTTTTTGTCAGTGCCCTCAGTGCAGCTTGGACCTCTTCCTTCAGTACCATGAGTTCTTGATCATATGCTATCTCCTGAAATGGTTAAATGTCGACCAATTCTTTTTGGTACACTGACTCAGTATTCCTTCCATCTTCTTTTGATGCTTCCTGCGTCAGTCAATATTTTGCCCATAGAATCCTTCAAAATTCCAACTCAAGGCTTGAATTTTTTTCTTCAGTTCTTTCAGCTTGAGAAATGCTGAGCGTGTTCTTCCCTTTTGGTTTTCTAACTCCAGTTCTTTGCACATTTCATTATAATACTTTACTTTGTCTTCTCAAGCTACCCTTTGAAATCTTCTGTTCAGCTGTTTTACTGCATCATTTCTTCTGTTTGCTTCAGCTACTCTGTGTTCAAGAGCAAGTTTCAGAGTCTCTCTTGACACCTATTTTGGTCCTTTCTTTCTTTCCTGTCTTTTTAATGACCTTTTGTTTCACGTACGATGTCCTTGATGCCATTCTACAACTCGTCTGGTCTTTGGTCATTAGTGTTCAGTGCATCAAATCTATTCTTGAGATGGTCTCTAAATTTAGGTGGGATACACTCAAGATCATACTTTGGCTCTCATGGACTTGTCCTAATTTTCTTCAAGTTGAACTTGCATATAAGCAATTGACGGTCTGTTCCACAGTTGACTTCTAACCTTGTTCTGACTGATGATATTGAGCTTTTCCATGTCTCTTTCCGCAGATGTAGTTAATTTGATTCCTGTGTATTCAGTCTGGCGAGGTCACGTTTAGTCACCATTTATGTTGTTGAAAAAAGATATTTGCAATGAAGAAGTCGTTGGTCTTGCAAAATTCTATGATGTGATCTCTGGCATCATTTCTATCACTAAGGCCATATTTTCCAACTACCAGTCCTTCTTCTCTGTTTCCAACTTTTGCATTCCAATTGCCAGTAATTATCAATGTACCTAGATTGCATGTTTGATCTATTTCAGATTACAGAAGTTGGTAAAAATCTTCTATTTCTTCCTCTTTGGCCTGAGTGGTTGGTGCGTAAGTTTGAATAATAGTCGTATTAACTGGTCTTCCCTGTAGGCATGTGGATATTACCCTATCACTGACAGCGTTGTACTTTAGGATGGATCTTGAAGTGTTCTTTTTCACAGTGAACGTGACACTGTTCCTCTTCAATTTGTCAGTCCTGGCATAGTAGACCATGTGATGTCTGATTCAGAATGGCCAGTACTGGTCAATTTCAGCTTACTAATGCATAGGATATTGATCTTTATGTGTTCCATTTCATTTTTGATGACTTCCAATTTTCCCAGATTCATACTTTGTACATTCCACGTTCTGATTATTAATGGATGTTTGCAGCTCTTTATTTTCATTTTGAGTCGTACCACATCAGCAAATGAAGACCCCGAAAGCTTGATTCCATCTACATCATTAAGGTCGACTCTGCTTTGAGGAGGCAGCTCTTCCCTAGTCGTATTTTGAGTGCTTTCTAACTTGAGGAGCTCATCTTCCAGGACTATACCAGCCAGTGTTCCCCTTGTATTCATAAGGTTTTCACTGCCCAGTTTTTTCAGAAGTAGACTGCCGTGTCCTTCTTACTAGTCTTAGTCTGTAAGCTTCACTGAAACCTGTTCACCAGGGGTGACCCTGCTAGTATTTGAAATACCAGTGGCAAAGCCTCTAGTATCACAGCAACACACAAGCCCCCACAGTACTACAAACTGACAGACACATGATGGATATATGTACATATGTGAAATTATATATTTGAAATTATATATGTATATACATAAACATACACACAAAACCAAACCAGTTGCCATCGAGTCAATTCCCACTCATAGTGACCCTATACGACAGAGTAGAACTGCCCCATGGGGTTTCCATGGAGTGCCTTGTGGATTCGAATGGCCGACGTTTTGGTTGGCAGTCAGGCTCTTAATGACTGTGCCACTAGGACCACACACACACACGCACACACGCATGCACGCAGAGACACACATACACGTGAAAGACGGCGAGTGTAATATTTGTAGTGTTTTTCTTTAAATTTCTTCCCGATAGATTATATAATGGGCTTGTTAGTTTTTGGCCAAGAAAATAAGATTAAGCAGTGATTAGATTTTCTTGTAGAGTTGAGTTTAAATCCGGAATTATTGCTTTAAAAGCCTGTTGACCAAAAGGATGATTCTTGTACTTAAATATTGTGAACCAAATCTATTCTTAGCTTTATATTATTTCATTTATATAAATATGTTTTCGTCCCAGTTCATGATTTGAAAGTCTGTGAACAAAAAGTTTGATGTTCTTAATTATCAAATTATAAAAAATAAAAATTGAAAAACAATATCACATTGTTTTTCAAAGATGAGTACAAAAAATTAAACGTAGGGCTTGTTTTAACTTATGTTAAATGACAAACAGAAGTACATATTACCCTGTGAAATTGTTTATTACTCTCAAAATTATTTTTTCATTTTCTAGCTTTTACTTTTCGACATAGTGATTGAAACTTTCTTAACATTTCCTACCATGGGCTGTATGCTCATTTTGTGTGTGTGTGTAATTACTCATGCTAATAAACATGATTTGAGGACCTCTTGTATTCTTATTCTTAGTAATTCAGAAGATAAATATGTCATGGTCCCTACTACCAATGAGCTCACATTAGAATGGGGATAGATACACTGTGATAAGTGTAATAATGATAGTGGAAGATAAAATGGTAGCACTTACCTTACTTATCTTCACATTGAATGTTGAGTCAGGGAAAAGTTTCACAGAAAAAGGTTATGCTAAGGTAGGGTTTGAAGAATGAGCAGGAATTTCTTAAGACTAGAGAGAGTGGATAAGGTTATTTCAGCAGAGATAGCAGCAAATACCAAGGTACAAACAATCAAACATTAGAAATTCAGAGAACTACACCTGGTTTCTTGCTAATGAGAAGGAAGAGATGAGATGGAGAGATAGGCAGGGACATGATCTGGAAAAAACTTACAAGTCTTGTGAAAGAGTTGGTGGTGGCAGATTCCAGATACTAAAGTAGAGGAGTAAAGTGGTCAATTTTGCAAGTATATGAAAGGTGAATTGAAAGGGGAGAGTCTGGAGTCAGAAAATCATTCACAGGTTATACAATCATGGAGGCAGTAATGATGTTGAAGAACAGGATAGAGTCAACAGGTTGGGTGGCAATTTGTATGTAAAGGGTACATGAAAAGAATGATTTGAATGTTTCTTTTAGGTTTTTGTCTTTGGTTTTTTAATATGTGTGTGTATGGATACACATATGTTTGGAAATAACACAGAAAGTTTTATTATCAAGTACTACTGTAGTTTTACTTTAAAATGTTTCATTTTGAAATATTTCAGACTTACAAAAAAATCACAGAATACCCCATATACTCTTCAGCCCAGATTCCTTAAATGTTGTTTATTTTTTTCCACATTTGCTCTTCATGAAGCAATAAATCTCTTTTTTTCTGAACCATTTTGAGGGTAATTTGCAGACATTATACCTTTTTACCCTAAATACGTCAGTATGCATATCCTAAAAAACAAAGATATTTTCCTACAGTACAATGATCAAAATCAGGAAATTAACAAAGATACAATACTATAATCTGTAGTCTTTATTTGAATTTTGCCAGTTGTCCTAATAATACCCTTTAGAGTAAAAGAAAAGCTTTTCTCCCCCACCCCGTTGTAGGGTCCAGTGTAGGATTATGTGTTGTGTTTAGTTGTCATGCCTCTTTAGTCTCCTTTAATCTGGAACACTTCCTCAGTTTTTCTTTGTGCTTTACGAGATGACATTTTTAAAGAATCAAACCCATTACAGTCGAGTCAGTTCCAACTCACAGCGACCCTGTAGGACAGAGTAGAACTGCCCCATAGGGTTTCCAAGGAGCAGCTGATGTATTCCATCTGCCAGCCTTTTGCTTAGCAGCCAAGCTCTTAACCACTGAGCCACCGAGGCTTCTTTTGAAGAATACAGGTCAATTATTTGTAAAAGTATTCCTCAGTTTGAGTTTGTCTGATGTTTCCTCACGATTAGATTGGGGTTACGCATTTTTGGCAAGGATACTACACAAGTGATGCATCCTCCCTTTACTACATCAGGAGGCCCATACTGTTTTATTCCATTACTTGGTTAAGATGATGTCTTCCAGGTTTTCCTATTGTAAAATTGTTTTTTCCCTTTGTAGTTAATAAGTATCTGGTGGGAAAATACTTTAAGAGTATGTAAATATCCCATTTCTCATATAATTTTTGTTCACTAGTTTTAACATAAAATAATGATTCTTACCTGAATCAGTTATTACTATGGTGGTTGCAAAATTAGGATTTTTTAAATTTAATCATTTCTTTTGCATTTACTAGTTGGCATTCTACTGTATGATATGTTTGTAATGATAGCATATGTATATGTATAATGATACCATTACTATCATTATATCATTTTCAGATTGTCCAGATTTGGCCAATGGCAGTCCCTTCAAGCTGGCTTTTGTGTCCTTTGGACATGTGCTCATAAATGTTTAAGCACTTCCTTATGTTCTGGCAACAAGATGTTCCAGAGTTATCTTGTACTTCCCCTACCCAGCTTTGGAATCTGCCATTTTTTCAAGGAGCCTTGATTCTTTTTAGTGGGAATGATATTTAGAAATCAAGATCTGGGCACTTGTGCTCATTGCTACTGAGAGGTTGGTCATTGCTTTTAGGCCCTCTCAGTGAACAATGGACAGAGCTAGGACACACACAAACACACCCACTGCTATGTCTACCTATGGGTATTAAAAACTGTGCGTACATACTGATTTTTCTCCTTTTCCAAACGACATTATAGGATTTCTTCTCGTTGCCTTCCCCCTTTGCATATGTGCAGCTCCCTTCTTTGACAGAAACTTGGCCCCCCGTTCTCCACAGTATGTTTATTTGCTGAATCCTAGAGTACACTGAAAGTAATTCAGAATTGCTAATCTGTAATATCGTGAAAAGCAAACTCATTTATTGGTGTTCAGTATTATAGTTCTTTTTTGTTTATAGCCAGAGAGTATGTAGTTAAAATACTGTGTCCAAAAGTTACTTGGGTTAGTTCTCCCCTCCTCCCCTGCCCTTGAGTGTAGTTATGTTAGTCATTTGAAATACCTAAAATTTCCATTTTAGGAATTTTTTCCTCTCATTCTTGTTAATCTTGTTTTTGAGTATATGAAACATTAACACGGTTCCAAAAGTCAAAACTGTACAGAAAGGTATGCTAAATGTCACACTTAGCACAGTTTTCTCTGAGTTCTTTGCATATTTATAATTGTTTTTCTGTGGCCTTGATATTAGAAGGACAGCTTGGCTGGAAAGAAAATACCTGGTTCAAACTTGCTTTCCTTGTTTATAGTGTGGTCTTGCTTTATGTGTTGTTTTTGAGAAGTCTAGTGCCAGACTTCTTAATTCTCTTAACTGTTGAAGATATTTGATTCTTTTGCTTGCAGTTCCTGAGGGATTCTTTGCTTTTTAAAGTCACATAGTTTTACTGAGATATGTATTAGAGTTGCTTGTTGCAGGTCAGTTTTTCCTGCTACGGGTAGATCCTTTAAATATGTAGAATCGGGTCTTTTATTTCTGTTTTCTTGGATTATAGTTTTAGGTATTAGTTCTATTTCAGGGTTTTGTTTTTCTTCTTTAAGGACTCCAAACCAAAAAACCAAACCCATTTGCTCTCAGGTCGATTCCAACTCATAGCGACACCATAGGACAGAGTGTAACTGCCCCGTAGAGTTCCAGAGGCGTGCCTGGTGGATTTGAACTGCTGACTTTTTGGTTAGCAGCCGTAGCACTTAACCAGTATGCCACCAGGGTTTCCTTAAGAACTCCAGTTATATATAATTATATCTTCTTTCCCTGTTTTTCATCTCAACAACTCTGACTTTTTGTACTTCCTTATCTCATTTTCATTCCTTGGTTCTTTTCCACTTTTCTTCAGTGCCTTTTCATTTGAACCTGTTCTTGAGCACCTTGTAACTTGGTCTTTAATTCTGATATGGTTTTATCTTTTCCTTCTACTTCTTTCCTGAGTTCAGTTATCTCCTGTCATTTCTTTTGGTTTTGTCCATTGTGTTCTTAGGTTTTGTATTTCGGATCCAAAGTATTTTTCATATTCCTAAATACTTGTTTAAACATACATAATTCAGTTTGGGATGTTTATTAATGTTTTCTTCTGCTTTGTTTTAGATTTTTTTTTTTGATAATATATTTCATCAGCTTGATTGTTCTGATTTCATTTTTATAGTAGTTTTATGTAGAAACTGCTTGTGCTTCTGCATTTCTGTGGGCAGGGTTAGTGTTTTAGGGGGTTTTATAAGATTACTTTTTTTAAAGATTGTTCTCTTCTATCAGTGTCGAAAAATATAGTTTCTTTGCTGGATGGCTCTTTTTCCCCTTGTGGAGGAAAGGATTGTTTGTGTCTTCTCAATTTTTAATTTATATTTTCTGTTTTTTACAGGATCTTAAATTTTGCTCTTAGCTTCTTTTTTTGTCACCATCTAATTTCCAATAAATATATCCTCCTTCCTTTTATCCTCTTCTCCCTTGAAGCATTGCCTTTCCACAGCTGCCTCCTTGAGTCCTATGTGGACTTTTAAGTCCCTTTCCTCCAGTCTTCTACTGATCAGCTTTAGTATTTTCAAACTTAGGGTCGGCTGTCTCTTTCTATGGGTGATTTTAGTTCTGTCTTTTGGGGTCTGTTCTCCCGGTTTTCTTCTGTGCAATTTATCTTCCCATTGATCCACCTGTGTTCTCTCTAATGGGTTAGGGAACAAGCTTTAGAAAAATCCCATTGGAAATAGGGTTTATGTTTTCTGCTTACAGGTAATTTGAAGTCAGTAGTTCATTCTGTAGTTGTGTTGAAGGTATGGGATTTGTGTGGTTTTATTTGTTCTTGTTTGTTTAGTTTTTGAAAGACTAAGGTATGAATTCTGAAACTTTATTTCCATTGGTAATTTTTCTCTCTGCTGAGCCCCAAGTAGGCATCATTCATAGTCCACCATACTTTCAGTTGGCATTCAAGATAAGGCCTGTGTGCTTTACTGATGTAGAATGTGTCCTTGGGACTATATCCTTTTCGTTCAACCAGGCCAGACCGTATTCCAACCATAATTCATAGCAAAATCATTGCAGCATTTTTCTTTTCCACCACAGCCTTCACAAACCCTAAAATGGAATGCCTCCCAACTCTCATTATACACATATATCTGTTAAAAAGGAGGTATAACCCCAAAAGATGTACAGTTGAGGTAACAGGTGTGATAATTCAGGCCAGGAATAGTACCAAGGCACTTCTGTGTCTCCAGCAGACACACACACACACCCACGTTTGATGTCTTTCATGTTACAGAGGCTGCCTGGCAAAACACGAAATGACCCTGTATTTCTACAGTGTGAGAGTCTGGGGGCTATAACTGGATTACTGCCACTGTGTTTGATAGATGCCACCATAGATTCCTGGGAGGTGGAAGGATCATAGGGAAGGCGGTCAGGAAGGGTGGTTGTCTTCGTTTTTGTCCCTTTCATTTTAAGCATTGAAGCCAATGTGAGTGAGCTTAAGCTGAAAGGAGGATTTAATGGGTTAAGAGGCTCCACATGTAGCACAGAAGTCATTAAAAACAATAAGTGCTGCTTTTGTGCCTCCTACTTAATGAGTATGCTTTGTACTAGAAGCAATGACCACTTAGAGAAGTCCCTTTTAAACTTAAAGTACTCTGTAAAGTAAACAATCTTTAGTTTCTCCTTAAACATTTTTTATTTTATATATTATGTATTCCTATAAAATACAGTATTTGTTCTAATAGCTGTGCCATTGTCTCATTTACATAGTAGTATTTTGTGGCAAAAATGAGCATTATTGCCAGTTCATATAAATTTATTAGAAATACTTGCTAGCAAAAGACTTTTATTTTTGATTATCCATATATATGTATGAATCGTCTCGCAACCTGAGGAGTCTCAAAGTTTCCTCTGGAGTTCTTTTGTGGATTCTACAGATCAGATGATCTGCCCAGTGAAAAGTTGGGTGGCAGAGTCAGAAGCCGTCGAAATATTGCAAGAAGAAAGAACTAGGAGCTGGACAGTATTTATAGATATTAAAGTGAGAAGGTGAGGTGGAACGGAAAAGAGGGTGATGATGGTGAATATTGTAATAAAAGTTGGATATAGTTTCAGAAAATGGAAAATGTTCATGTTAACTAGTGACTTTTTCCACGTGTTGAAAACAATGAAAACTCAGACTGTAGTGGTAGAAAAGTCAAATAAGCCATTTCTAAAAGCCAAAAGTTAAGTTGGCTGAGCATAAAGAAGGCTTTATAAAGTGCATCTCTTCATTCATGATCCTAATGGGCAGGTCCCAAGATGTTTTAGTAAACGTCCCTGAACTATGTAATTTAATATTCTGTGCACAGTAAATGCATGCTCTATTCATAGTGCTTTGTCAAGTTTGAAATGATCTAAGCTTGTTTTTTCATTACTTTTTCTCCTGTTAGTTACTTGTTCTGCCCAGTGGCACTTAAATGCAAAAGTTGGCAGTATCATAAGAAGGGAGTCTATTCAGTGGATATTTATTGTGCTTTAGTCATGTGCCAAGAGTTGTCCTAGGCAAACAAATACACACATTCAAACGACTGAGCCAACACCTACTTTAGACTTCAGAAATAATTTTATGGGCTTATTGACTGTATCCGAAATCTGTTGCTGTTGAGTCGATTCTGACTCATAACGACCCCATAGGACAGAGTAGAACTGCCCCCAAAGGTTTCCAAGGCTGTAATCTTTACGGAAGAAGCAGACTGTCACATTGTTCTCTGGCAGAGCAGCTGGTGGGTTTGAACCACCGACATTTTGGTTAGTAGCTGAGTGCTTAACCACTAGCCACCAGGGCTCCTTTGACTATATAGGTAAAATAAATTGTTATTAAATTTGGAACATGCTAGTAATATGTGTTAGGCTCAATTCCCCTTCAGCACTTTGGAAGCTGTTTCTTTTCTGGGTCAGATAATACGACCCTTATCACTTCTTCATTAACATCTTCCTGGTTGTTTGACCAACCGCTGCTATTCACACATCACAGTGAATATATATTGTGTACGTAAACTTTTATGTTTCTTAGTGATTTGTTCACTGAACAAAAAGTACAATATGGTGATAGTGATAGACTGAGAGACTGCTGAAAAAATGATTACAGTCACAAAGTCAGAGAGGCCTAAAGAGACGGGGAACAAAAGTCTCCCGTGCCAGCAAAGAGGCAGAAGCTGGGATTCTGCCTGCTTGCCTGCTCCTTTTTGATCTTCTGGTTATTGCATTTATCCAACTGGTCTCTTCCTTCCTCAGCAGTCTTAAATGGGAACTAAATACTCAGATCTTTCTCCACAAAGAGGTTTAGAATATGAGGGTGAATATGAGAATATTTTAAGAGTATATAATCTGTTTCCTGCCTTCTCTTGAGATTTTGAAATAAAATATTGCTAAATGCACAAACTTTTTAAAGGATTATAGCTCCCTCTTATACAGTATTGATATATTTAACGATTTATTCTTTTTTTAAATTTTATCATAGACATTTTCAAACATATATAAAGGCAGAGGGGAAATTAAAATGAGCCACTACTGTTTACCCATCATCCACTTTCAACAGTTATCAACAGGTGGCCAGTTCTATTTCATGTATATCACCTCCCCATTATTAAAGCAAATTCCAGGCATCGTTTCATTTGTAGATATTAAAGTATATGCCACTATAAGTTAAAGGACTATTGAAAAAAAAAATAACCTTAATATCATATCTTTGAAAAAGAACAATTCTGTTTAAGGAATATTAAAGACTTCTACAAGGCCCCTAAAACAAACAAAAAACCCAAACCCATTGCCACTGAATCAATTCCAACTCATAGTGACCCTTTAGGACTGAGTAGAACTGCCCCATAGGGTTTCTAAGGCTGTAAATCTTTTTCGTGTGTGTGTGTGTGTGTGTGTGTGTGTGTGTGTGTGTGTGTGTGTGTGTGTGTGTGTGTGTGTGTGTGTGTGTGTGTGTGTGTGTGTGTGTGTGTGTGTGTGTGTGTGCGCGCGCGCGCGCGCATGCGCGCGCGCGCATACGGTTTTCTTTTTTAAGTTTTATTGTGCTTTATGTGAAAGTTTACAGCACAAATTAGTTTTTCATTCAGAAATTTATCCACAAGTTGTTTTGTGACATTGGTTGTAATCCTCGCATTGTGTCAGCTCTCTCCCCCTTTTCCTTTTCACCCTGGGTTCTCTGTCCATTCGTCCAGTTTTCCTGTCCCTTTCTGCCTTCTTGTCTTTGCTTTTGGGCAAGTGTTGCCCATTTGGTCTTGTATAGTTGATTGAACTAAGAAGCACGTTCCTCACATGTGTTATTGTTTGTTTTATAGGCCTGTCTAATCGTTGACTGTGAGGTGGACTTTGGGAGTGGCTTCAGTTATGAGTTATCAGGTTGTGAGGCTGTAAATCTTTACAAAAGCAGACTGCCACATCTTTCTCCCATGGAGCAGCTGGTGGGTTTGAACCACCGACCTTTCGGTTAGCAGCCAGGTGCTTAACCACTGTACTACCAGGGCCCCTCACAAGGTTCCTAGGTGGCACAAATGGTTTGGAGTTGCCCTTAGTTGGAATTGACTTCACGAACTAACAACAATAAAGACTTTTACTATTCATACTACAATAAAGGCTACAATGTTAATCAAACAAGAGCATGAGAGGTAGTATAACTTAGGGCATAAGAGAAGGGCCTTGGAGACTCAGACACCCTTAGGTTTAAATGCCAGCTTTTCTACTTGGACAGGTTAACCTCTCCATCTCACTAAACCTTGGTTTCCTCAGCTGTTAAATGGTGGCAGTAATAGTTCCAGCTTCATAGGATTGTTGAGTTATAAATGAAGTAATACGTGGAAAGTGTTTTGAATAGTGGTTTCTACATAGCATATGCTCAATAATGTTAGTCATTATTATTTTCGTTACTTTTATTTGGAGGTGTAAGAAAATACTCAGATAATTAAGCTCCTTCCCTTTCATGTAGGTGATGTGTCAAAGTGATTTGCATTCAACGATATTCTCAATCTCTAATTTTAGGGAATACAGAACAATCTTAGTATTATTTTCATTCAAAGGCACATTTTATAAATTTCTCAAAAGCAGACTTAATTTGCTTTTAAACATATAATACCATTGAAAATAATAAACATTTAACCTTTAATCACCCCTTGTTTGTCTTTCTGTGTGTTGGTATAAAAACTTTGAGATACCTTAAGAGATAGGACCTTTATGTATAATTTTTATAATAAAAAAAATAAGCTGAAATCCCTCTGTAGTGCCAGTTTATTTCAACTAATGTGAAGTTTGGACAATCTAGGCACATGAAAGCGATATTAACAGTATTGTTTATACTCTCTCCCCTCCATGTAACCTATTTTACTTTACAATGTACAGTGCTGACAAGTATTTCTTTGTCTTCATAGCTGGAGTTCTTTCATACCAGCATGTTCTAATTATTGTGGAAGTAAGGGGGATAAATTGCTCAGCATATGCAATTCATTTTTACAGACTTTTGGAACATACTGCTTACATATTTTTAGATTTTGTTTTTTGGTACAAAAAATGCGCATCATTTTCTTCCAGATTTTTCTGATTTATAAAACCGACAATTTTGTTACTTATTTTATTATTTTTTGACAGCTTTATTGAGGTAAATTTTACATACCATAAAATTCATCCAATTTAGGTGCACAGTTCATTGATTTCTACGGTTACAGAATTGTGCCACCATCACCGCAGTCTAGTTTTTACGACATTTCTGTTACCTAAAAAAGAAATCTCATGCCCATTAGCAGTCACTTCCCATAACCACCCCAGCCTTAGGCAGCCACTAATCTACTTTCAGTCTCTATGGATTTGCTCATTCTGGCCATTTCATATAAATGGAATCATATAATGTATGGTCTTGTGTGACTGGCCTCTTTCACGTAGTGTAATGTTTTTAAGGTTCATCCATGTTTTAGCTTGTATTACTACGTGATTCCATCTTATTGATGAATAATATTCCGTTGTATGGATATACCACATTTTGTTTATCCCTTCAGCAGTTGGTGGTTATTTAGGTTGTTTCTACTTTTTTGGCTGTTATGAATAATGTTGCTGTAAACCTTCATGTACAAATTTTTATGTGGACATGCATATTATTTTCAAAATTATTGCCATGTGTGAGATAATGGTTCTCTGCTATTGTTCATGTGTTTTTCTTTCGATTTTATTATGTGGCAACATAATATAATGGAGAAAAGCACTGGACAAGATTTTTGGAGTCTGGATTTTATGTTGTTACTCACCTGCTATGAGAACTTAAGGTAAATCAATATCTCCAGATCTCAGTTTCCTTACCTGTCAAATTAAAAGGTACATAGATGAACTCTAAGGCTCCAAGTCTATGATTTATAAATCTGTTGTTTTCTGTGTGGCTTGGGCAAATTATGGTGCCTTGGTTTTCTTATTAGAAAAACAGGGATATTAGTAGAATTGTATGTGGTTGTTCTGAGGATGAAATAAAATATTTTGGAACATAAATAGTGCCAGTGTATGTTAAGTATGTTATTTGTAATAAGGTTGTGACCATTTTAGTCTGTTGGATCAAGAGGGCCTTAGTAGGAATATTTTGGCTGTGGCCTTAGTGGAGAGTCAGTTATAGTAAATCAATACTGAATGGAGGAAGGAAAATTTAGCTACTAATAATAGATGGCATTTACTAAGTGCCTACTATTTTGGAAGTATACTAAACACTGTGCATACATTAGTTCATTTAATCCTCAGTCCTGTGAGTTAGGATCAGTTATTATTCCCATAAAATAAATTAAAGGAATTGCTAAAACCACCTAGCTAGTAAGTGGCTGGCCTGGAGTCACACCCCGGCTCAAAGGCCATGACCTTTACTAAACTTCCTTTCATGGGAAGGGACAACAACTGTTTGGAACAGAATCCCATGGTAGAGAGGTCTTCAATGAGAGGTCTTTGCTTGGGAGAGATAGCTAATATTCTTAACAATCCTTATGAGGGATAAAAGAGGTAGTTATTCTATAAATAAATAAGACATTTTCCATATGGATCTTACATTACTTTTGTTTCATGTGATAGAGAAATGACATTTTTTGAACAAGTTGAAGCATGTGCAGTATATTCGGTATTATGTTGTTAGTTTCACCACCAAAATATGTTCTTTTTAAATAGGACATTTAGTGTGATGGAAAGTAATTCTTTCATGTGTTCCACTTTATTCTTTCTGCCTTGGTAATACCATAATAATTTCCATTTTGGACCTTTTTCCATCTTTTCAGTTAACTTAAAACTTTAAAAATCTTTTTAAAACTATTTTTTAATAGACAGAACTGGAGAAGGATGTAGAACAAAATTCTAACACACACAAAAAAGACCAGATTACTGGCCTGAAAGAGACTGGAGAAACCCCAAGAGTATGGCCCCCAGACACCCTTTTAGCTCAGTGGTGAAGTCACTTCTGAGGTTCACCGTTCAGCAGGGGATTGGACAGCCCCATAAAACAAAACAGGACTAATGAGGCACAGCAGTCCAGGGACAAGGACTAGAAGGCAGAAGGGGACAGGAAAGCTGGTGATAGGGAACCCAAGATTGAGTAAGGACAGTGTTGACATGTAGTGGGGTTGTTAACCATTGTCATTGGGCAACATGTGTACTAACTGTTTAATGAGAAACTATTCTGTTCTGTAAACATGCATCTAAAGTGAGAATAGCAGCACAACTGGAAGAACGTAATCGATGTCACTGAATTGTGCAGGTAGAAATTTTTGAAATGGTGTCTCTTTGGCTATGTATATTTTCACCAAAAAAAAAAAAGGTCAAGAAGGGAGAGGGTTGACATGTTGTGGGGTTGTTAACCAATGTCATAAAACAATATGCGTACTAACTGTTTAATGAGAAACTATTTGTTCTGTAAACCTTCACCTAAAGTACAATTTTAAAAAAAAGAATTTCAAACTATGCTATGAGCGTTAAAAAAAAAAAAAATTTTTTTTTTTACTTTTCATCAATGTGGTATTTGGTACATACCAAATATTTACATTACATAAACAAAAAAACTGAGTAGTGCCAAAAGGTCGGTTTGTTACATGTATCTTACTTCATTTGAACATTAGTACTCTTGTGTATTTGTGGTATCCAACATGTAAACAATTGGATGCTAAGAATTAATTTGTATGTCAATTATTTGGAATTTGGGACCTTATAATACATTTGAACCTCTGTTAAAATCCCTTAGAATCTTATATATCTGGAATATTGAATTTAGTGTAAGCTCAGCTCAGTGAAAGGCATGCATGTTTTTGTTGAAGATAGAGGAAGAATACTTCTTTCTAGAGGAGAAAGGTTGAGATAGAAGAGGTTTGGTGATGGTTCAGAGAAATTCTGAGTTGAAGAGGAGGGCAGGAGACACCTACAGCAGGTGAAGAGGCTTGGGATCTAGAAATTAGATGAAGGAACTTGTAAAGTTATTGTGGCTGGACACATCTCCTCCTTTGATAATGGAGGGAGACCTACCCAGCCAGGTGAATTCAGTGGATACATGTAGGCCTTGGAGAAGGAAGTGTGTGGTCTAGGTTTCTGGACCTCAGCACAAGACAGCAGGTGCAGAAGCCTTGAAGGTAGAGGGCTCATCTTAGAGACCTCTGGCAGTAGGTGAGGAGGCTCTGCCATGGGGCGCTCTACAGCTGGGGATGCCAGGATTGTCTTTACCTACCTTGAATGCCATGTGATTCACTTCTCTAAACTAGTGTTCTTTTTTTCCTATCACTGCCTCAGTATTGGTAAAGAAGCATCCAAACCATTGAGAATTTAGCAATAAATTAACACAAACAAGAGCCAAAGATTTGGAAAATTCATACAGTTAAGGGATTTTTGAAGCTATACCTAAAAAATGGGAGTTTGCAGTTGCTAAGGGCTTATGTACAATAGCTAGAGGCATGGGAAAGCCCTTTGGGAACTGACTTCACTCTGCTTCTGCTTTGTACATATCAGTGTCAGTGACTCCTGCAGAGAAAGGCAGGGCTGTTCTAGGGATAAACCAAAAAAAAAAAAGAAAACCTAAACCCGTTGCCATTGAGTCAATCCCAACTTGTAGTGACCCTATAGGACAAAGTAGAACTGCCCTATAGGGTTTCCAAGGAGCAGCTGGTGGATTCGAACTGCCAACCTTTTGGTTAGCAGCCTGAGCTCTTAACCACCATGCCACCAGGGCTCTGGTCTAGGGATAGTTCCTCATACTGTAGTTTTTGAATAGAGTTTTTAATTAATTGGGATTTTTGAAATGTAAATACAGTATAGGACTGTTAATGTCCTACTAAACTCCTTAAAATAGAATTCTTGTCTTTCAAGGTGGATTATAGATATTTTCATAGAAAAATTGAAATCTCAAAATCTTTCTCCCTCCTTTCTCTCTTTTCCTTCTCTTCCACCCTCACGGAATAAAGCAGGCCCTGATCCGTACTGTAAAATGGTATTACATGGTGGTATTTAGCTTTCAGTTTTATTTAGAGGAGTTATACTTTTGGATATATCTGTGTTGTGGGGAAAGTAAGCCACTCTTTTGTCATTTTCGTTTTAAATCTGTCTAAAAGGATAGTCTTTAATTTAGAACTGTCAATATTGTAAAACCAGATTAATAATCATACATAGGTACCTGCAATAACACAAAAATTATATAAATTTTCAACTGGTGATTTGTATTATCCTAAAATTGAGTAATATGTTCTCATTTCTGCTTACTGTTATATATGTATATGTGGAGAGATGAACCCAGTAAGGTTAATAGTGAGGACCTGTGTGTGTTCTCAAATTTGTTATTTGACTGACAACAGTTGAAAGTATTTTTAACCAGAACTTAAGGACAGTACAATATCTCTTCTGGAAATACAAGGCTAAGGAGCCTACATTCTGATTTTGTTCATTGCCATTATGTGTGTACATGATGTAGGCTTATTAGAGATTATTTAGTTAGACTTAGGCTATCCTAATGGGTTTTCACTGGTTGTTAAAAAAAAAAAATGTGCTTTGCACATCCTAACTGAATTTTCCAAATAAACTGTTGATTTATGCTTATTGAGAGAGGGGTTCCAGTGCACCCACTCATATCATCAATTATAATCTTTTATGAAGTGTAATTTGCCCAGTCTTGATGAAAAGACTGGCAGTTCGCTTTTCCTGCTGCTCAGCACATCCTCTGCTGCCCTCTAATGGCTGCCCATTGATAGCACCCGTTGATATCCATCCACCACCATCACCAACCTTCCTTGCTCCAGCACCCAGCAACTTGTGTAGCTGCTGGAACTTGTGGGAGGCTATCCCAGTAGAAGGATGCTGGGAGGAGTTGCTTTGAAAGAAAAGCATGCACACGTGAATCCTTTGATTGCCCTTCAGAATGTTGGCATGCGGCTGGTTGTGATGATGTTAGGAATCCTAGGGTTAAGTGCTTTGCTCTACCATTTGTTTCATGTGTTTGTTCATCTGGTTATTCATTAATCTATTCATTAATTAGTCAGATATTTTTCAAATGCTAAATACGTTCAGAACCTAGCCTCGATCTAGTAGGTGCTTATTAAAGATTTGTTGAATAAGTGAGTGAATGAGTGAATAAATACAAAGATAAGATTTGGTCTCTGCTGTTGGAGAAACAAGATGACAACTTAACTGGACTACTTTTATTTTCCTCTAGTGTCTTTGGAAGATGGATATATCAGTTGAAACGTAGTCTCCTTTTAGTACTTCATCACCCCTAACTGTAGAAGGCTGTTTTAAGTAGGATTTGTTTTGCACCTAGGAATAATATTAATTTATTTGGGTATTTCTTGCTTTTGGTTGAAGATAACTTGGAGTCTTGGTTGCACATTTTCTTTTGTATTCACCAATCTCAAATGCACCTGTTCGGCTATAAACTCTGGCTTTCTGCTTCCTTTATATTTAATAAACTGTGACTTAAAATGGGTCGTGTTTTAAATGGTAAAAATGAAATACAGCAAATGCAGTGGTGTGTACTTCTTACTTGATTTTTCTTTGTTTGGCATATTGTGAATTCTTTAATTCTTTCATTTCTTAGCCTGCTTCACTTGGCAAGTTTTTTTTTTTTTTTTTTTTTAAATTCATTTTCCTTGTACTTTTTAATCATCTCACATCAGGTAAATGGACAGTTTCACTGTCATGGACTTCATTCCTTGATTGAGAGTACAATCCAAAAGCAAACCCACTGCTGTGGAGTCAATTCCGACTCATAGCTACCCTATAGGACCGAGTAGAACTGCCCCATAGAGTATCCAAGGAGGGGCTGGTGGATTCAAACTGCTGACCTTTTATTAGCAGCCATAGCTCTCAACCACTGCACCACCGGGGCTCCCCCCTTACCTGTGGGGGATATGTTCCAGGACCCCTAGTGGATGGCTGAAACCGTGAATAGTACTGAACTCTATATATACTATGTTTTTCATAGGCTCCCTTGCTGAAGTTTTCGTATAGGCTCGATGCTCTCTGTTGCCACACATTGCCATCAGTCAGAACATGTTTTCTGTTTATGTCTGCCACCCACAAATTTAATGCCTTTTCCATCTTAACTCAGCACTTATCACTCATTGTGGCCATACCTTTTGCAATTTGATATGGGACAGCAAAACTAGCATGAATTTCTTTTTCCTTCTTCACAATTGCATGGAGAGAAGATTCGTTCTTACTGTAGATCTTAGCAACCTCAGCATATGATTTTTTTTCTTTCATTATCAAGTTGAGAACTTTCGATGTTTTACTTAAAGGAAGCACTTTACAGCTTCTCTTTGGCATATTTGAATTGCTAGCATCACTACTTTTAAGCTTTGAGGCCGTTATTAATACGGGTTACTTGAACACAGGCGCCGCAATACCTCGACAGTTGATCTGATGATAACTGAGACTGCTACATAGTAGCTAACTGGCGGTATATGCTGGACAAGGGGATGATTCATGTCCTCGGAAGGACAGAGTGGGATGGTGCGAGATTTCATCACGCTACTCAGAATGGCACACAGTTTAAAACTTATGAATTGTTTATTTCTGGAATTTTCCATTTAATATTTTCCTACCATGGCTGACCGTGGGTAACTGAAACTGCTGAAAGCAAAACCTCAGGTAAAGGGGAACTACTGTATAATCGACTCGGAAATATTTAGGCCGAATAGCTTTTTCTTATGAAAAACAATAATCAGCATCAATCCCATTAGAGAAAAACATGAGTTGGTACCCTTGTGTTACTTAACATTTTGTTGTGGTGATGGTAGTGGTTGGTTGTTTTTTACAAGGATTTCCTTCATTTTGTTTGTTTTGTGTATTATCTAACTACAAGATATTATGATAACTAAAGAGAAGCCAATTTCATTGTTTTTCTTTTAATGACTGTGCTAAAGACTTGAAAAATCTCAAATAACTTAAAAAAATTCAGTTTAATTGGAACTAATAATACAGTAATCATAATTTTCATTACCCATCTCTTGTGACAGCAATGAAAGAGATTGATGGAAAGGAGACTCTAGAGGGGGAGACATATAAAGAGTAAACATACTAGTTTTCATCTCTTAACTACTTCTCGTTTTATCTATCAGTTTGTTTGCTCTTGGCCCACACATTCAAAAACCTGTATTTCTCATTAAATTAAACTTTTTCATCACTTCTAAGATGTTCTTTAAAAAAAAAAAAGAGCTGTTGGATTGGGGGGAAAAAGGCTTAGTATTTTGCCATGCCAAGGTGATTCTGGAAAGTAATAGAAAGTTTGGATAAAGCACCTGCATATCTGAGGAGGCAGTAATAAAATGTATGATTGCTTCTGGGATATCATAGTTTACCAGGGTAAATCTATCTTAAAAGACTGAAACTATCTCCCTTTTTTGCTTTAAGAATATGGGGAACACTGGTGAAAAATTAAACTTTGGTATTTGTTGGTATAAAGTTAGTAACCTGACTTGCAAAGATTGGATAACACAGGTTTATTCCAAGGGTCACCTGCAGGTATCATTTCTAATGCCTCATGGACCTTGGGAATTCCAGATGTTCCTGTCTCTTGGATGCTCGTTATTTGGCTTTATTGAGTAAATAAAAACTGTTTAGAATTGGCCAGGCCTAAAACCTCAGTGTATCTATGGTCATATTCATTCAAATAAATGGGAACAGATTAAAAAAATAATAAAAGAAGAAGCATTAAGTGATTGGAGACACACAGCCTACTAATCATATTTCTCCATTGACTAAAAGAGAAACCTTCTCTAACTAACTAAAGCAGAAAAGGGATTTATTGGAAGGATGTTGTATAAGTTACAGAATTATGAGAAAGATGGAAAAAATAGGCTCAGAAAATAGGAAAGAGCCACAGGCAGATAAGAATTCAGCTGTGCTCATATCACAGGAAAAGTCTGATTAGGAGACCAGTTCTGTTTCTGTGAATAAATTGTCCCTGTGCCTGCATCACTCCCTCAACGTTGAAATTCTAATGTGGGAGCATCCCGTTAACTTAGCCTAGGTCAGCAATTCTCGTTTCTAGCCCTCAGGGGGTCGTCCATGAAGTCAAAACTATTTTCATAATACATCTTAAGTATTATTTGCCTTTTTCACTGTGTTGACATTTGCCCTGATGCCAAAGCAATGGTAGGCAGAACTTTTGGTGCCTTTGCACAAACCAAGACAGTGGCACAAAACTGAACTAGTTACCATTGTATTCTTCATTGCCACACACTTGAAATAAAATTTATAGGTAGATGTTTATATTTTACATATAAGCCAGAGCTCCATATTGCTCAATTGGCCAGATGTCACTGGATATTTTTTTTTGTTAGTTTGTTTTAATGAAGAGAAGTTTATTTCCTTACAGTTAAAAGTAGGCTAAAAGTCTAAATTCGGGGTGTCAGCTCCAGGGGAAGGCTTTCTCTCTTTCGGCCTTCTCATCAGTGTTCCCCCAGACTAGGAGCTTCTCCGCTCAGGGACCCCGGTCCAGAGGATGCACTCTGCTCCTGGCACTGCTTTCTTGATGGTATGAGGTCCCCCGGTCTCTGCTTAATTCTGTCTTTTATATCTCAAGAGATTGCCTCAGGACACAATCCAGTCTTGTAGATCTAGTCCTGCCTTACTAACGCAACTGCCCCCCATCCTCCCTCATTAACATCATAGAGGCAGGTTTACAACATACAGGAAAATCTCACTGTACCAGCAATCATGGCCTAGCCAAATTGATACACACATTTTTGGGGGGATATAATTCAAACCATGACATTCCACCCTTTGGCCCCCAAAAAATTACATCCTTGCAACATGGAAAACATATTCACCCCATCATATCATAGCAAAAGTCTTAACTCCAAGTCCAAAATTCAAAATTCCTCTTCATCTGTGAAATCTAGAATACAAGTTATCTGTTTCCAAAGGTACAATGGCAGAACAGGCACAAGCTAGACATTTCCATTACAAATGGGAGAAACTGGAGGGAAAGAAGGGATTAACAGGCGCCAAGCAAGTCAGCAGAACACATTACATTAGCCCTCAAGGCTTTGAAAATAATCTTCTGTTTCCTGAGACAATTTACACAATAGCCCTGCCCTCCAGACTCTAGGTATTGGCCACAGTCTCTGGATTCTGAGTGGAGGCCCCTTGGCCCTGGGCTTCAGCTCTGCCTTCCACACCCACTGGGACGGCAACTCTGCTCCCTTGGCTTTAGGTGCACCATTCTCCTACTTCGTTGGAGTGACAGCTCCACCCTTAGAAACACCAGAGGCCATGGCTCCACCCTTTGAAACTCCTGAGGTCATGGCCATACCTTTTGAGGCTGAAGCAGCTCGGCTTCTTGTGTCCCTTGTCTCTTCAGTTTCTGCTTCCTATGGCCTCTCGGCCCTCGGGCCTCACGCCCGCATCTGCCCTGCTGGGGCAAGCATTCCAAAACCGTAGCTCCACCTGTAAGTGCCCAGAGACACCCCACTCTGCCAGGAAGCCTCCTGCACACAGGCGTTCAGCTCTCTCGCTCCGTGGGTCGGCCCCAGCGCCGTCTTGCACCGGTCTCCAGATTCTGCTGCTGTTGGTTCTCTACTGCTGCTGCTTCTCTGCTGCTGCAGGTTCTCTGCTGCTGCCGGTCCTCTGTCACTGCCGCACGTCTATCCATTCACAGTTTTAAAACTGCTTCCACATTTTAGGTATCTGTCAGAGCAGCACCCCACTCTTCTTGGTACCAAATTCTGTCTTAGTCATGTAGTGCTGCTATAACAGAAATACCACAAGTGGATGGTTTTAATGAAGAGAAGTTTATTTCCTCACAGTTAAAGTAGGCTAAAAGTCTAAATTCAGGGTGTCAGCTCCAGGGGAAGGCTTTCTCTCTCTCAGCCTTCTCATCAGTGTTCCCCCAGACTAGGAGCTTCTCCGTGCAGGGACCCCGGTCCAAACGACGCGCTCTGCTCCTGGCACTGCTTTCTTGATGGTATGAGGTCCCCCATGGATATTTTTAGAACTGTTATATTAAGCTGATAGTGTGACGTAAGGGAGCCCTGGTGGTGCAGTGGTTAAGCACTCAGCTGCCAACAGCTGCTCTGTGGGAGAAAGACATGACAGTCTGCTTCCGTAAAGATTGCAGTCTTGGAAGCTCTATGGGGCAGTTCCACTCTGTCCTGTAGAATTGCTATGAGTTGGAATTGACTTGACGACAACGGGTTAGTGTGATGTAAAAGCACCGTTGCTGGAATCAGATTGTCTGGGAGTGAATCCTGACTTTCCCACTTACTAGCTGTGTGATGTTGGCAACTTTTAACCTCTCCGAGCCTGTTAACTGTTCTGTAAAATTGGGGGTAATAATAGAATTTACCTCATAGAAATGTTATGAGGATTAAATAAGTTAATACAGATAAACCATTTAGTATAGTACATGGCTTGTAGTAAACACTTAGTAAATGTTAATTTTCATGATCATTATTATTACCATCATTACAAAGCTTTCAACCAGGTCTCTGGCAAGCTGGTCACAGGAGAAGGGACCCGAGATGTGATTCTGAGCTGTCTGGATTGTATAACATGTTGTCTGGATAACAACTTGTCAAGTTAGTATATTGATCTGGAAACACGACACAATACTCTTTTTAGGTTGAAGATGTAAAGCATGAGCTTTTTCTTCCTAATTCCTACTACTTCTCTCTCAGCCTGAGCTAACACAGAACAAAAGTGAACAAAATGCAAACAAATATTCAAGGAATAAAACTTGAAAAGAATAGATCATATTGTTTGACAGCTTGTTTTCTTTGTAAATAGTGCAAATAGTGTTTTTTTGATACACATAAGCTGCTAAATAGTATTTGTTAAATTAGTCTTGTTTAATTAGCCATTATCTGACAAATATTAAGACTATATTTTTCTTCTTTAATATTTGGGCTTTCTTTTGAGATTTTTCTTTTTTTTTTTTTTGCAGGTCAGGGACTGTGACTTGAGTTTTTAGCTCTAGCTTGGTAGCACAGTCCCTGAAATGGGGTAGGTTTACAGTAAAAGTTTGCAGAATAAGTAATATACATTCATAAAAAGAGTCACATTTTCCGGTCTGCTGGAAATTTGTTTTCAAGAGGGTATGCTAGCACTAAATACAATTTCTTTTAGGAACTTTCCCAAGGAACTGTCACTATATTGTGATGGTGTGTGGGTTTGAGATGGGACCAAAACAAACTGGTTGCTTTTGAGTCGATTCCGACTCATAGAGACCCTATAGGACAGAGTAGAACTGCCCCATGGGGTTTCCAGGGAACAGCTGGTGGATTTGAACTGCCAACCTTTTGGTTAGCAGCCATAGCTCTTAACCAGTGCACCACCAGGGAAGGCGAGTATAAACTGGGATGGAGAATGCTGTTTCAGACATGAAATTAAGTATACAAACCAAACCCACTGCTGCCATCAAGTCGATTCTGATTCATAGTGACCACTATAGGACAGGGTAGAACTGCCTCGTCGGGTTTCCAAGGCTATTAATCTTTACTGAAGCAGACTGCTACACCTTTTTCCTGCTGATCAGCTGGTAGGTTCAAACTGCCGACCTTCTGGTTAGCAGCTGAGTGTCTTAACCACTCCACCATCAGGGCTCCTGAAATTAACTGTTGGAGGATAATATGATTGAATCTTTGTTTTGTTTTTAAAAGTCCTGTTTTTCTTTAAATCTTGTTTTGGTAATACACTAGGCTGTCCAGTTTTCAGAATGCCTGCTTTCTAAGGGAAATTGCTTCACCCTTAGCCCTTGCTGTATAGATAGTCCCTTTTTGTGTTTAGCCATTACCCTTGGCTGTGGCTGAGTGGACTCTGCAAAACTGAACCGAGAACAGTGCATTATGGCTTGATACAAAAACATGAACTGGGGTAATCAAATTTTTCTCTAAAGAATGTAAAACTGTAAAATGTGAAGAGATGGAGGCAATTTTGACAGCAGGAGCAAAAACTGAAACTGTGTAGTAGGAAACAGATTGAGGTAGACCTGAGGATGAATTTATTAACATGGGTTATGGTGGAGCAAAAATGTGAGAAATCAGAGAACACCATTTAATAGGGGAACTGAAAGAACCAGATACATGGAATTAATAAGTAATGCAGTAGAGAGAAGATGGATTGATTGATTGATTCATTCATTCCTTAATTAAACAAATTAACATATTAAGTCACTGTGTACCAGGCACTGTTCTAGCCTACAAGTGTTTTCTCTGAAAAACATTTACGTTATTCCAGTGGTTCTCAACTGGGAGCAATTTTGCGTACCACAGGACATTTGGCAATATCTGGAGACATTTTGGTTGTCACAAGGGGGTGGGCATGCTGGCATCTAGTGGGTAGAAGCCAAGGATGCTGCTAAACATCCTACAGTGCACAGCACAGCTTCCTGCAGAAATTAATTGTCTGCTCAAAATGTCAATAGTGCCAAGCTTGAGAAACCCTGGTTTAAGTGTGTATGTTGTGGAATACAGTAATTATGATCTTATAGTTGACATTTAACTTTCTGTATTTTCAGAAGTGAGGAAGTTGACTGGAGTGAAATGGAGGCATCAATAATATTACCGATTCTGAAGAAAAAACTAGCCTTTCTTTCAGGTATGTTTTTAGTTTTGTTTTTTTTTTTCCTTAAAATTGGAAGTGTTTTATATATATATAAAATCTTATTTAAATTTTTCTTCTTTGGTAAGTTTGACAGAAATGCATTTTTTTTTTTTTTTCCCATGAAGGTTTTGTTTAAAAAGTATCACAAGACATCTTTTAACTTTCATGGATAGCTGTACAAGCTGTCACTGTTGGCACTTGACAGGGCAATTTTTATTCTGTCCTGTAATCTGATTGAAATGATAACATAAGGTAGAAGTTATGATGCTTTGCCTTTTATCTAACAATGCAATAATTAATACAGGGCAAGAATAATTGCTGAAATCTAAAGACTTGTTTCTGAAATGTAGTTAGGTATTATAATATCCTGTTTCCTAGTTTTTTTCTTTCATCTCCCTATGAGAAAGTTTCAGTATGCTAGAGGAGTTATAAAATATCCATTGCTTTCACTTTTTACTGTTTGAAATTGGTTACAGAGGCTTATATTTAGCTTCACTTAGTAATCCAAAGTCTGTATCAGCTAAGAAGAGTCAAAGAGAATTGGTGAAATATTTTGCTAGTGTGAGAGCAGTGGTATGGTACACTGGGTGTAGGATTTTCTGGAATCTTGGGTCATTGAATAAATCTACACATGCTTGAGAATAGGTACTGTGGCCTCACCTAACTAGGGTTATTCATTTTATTCAGACTATATTATCTGGTTTTTTCTTATTCTCTTTGGGTCTTGTCAGAATTTTCTTGATATTTATGCTATTAATGTCCTTTTTAAAAAATGTTTCTGTCTGTAAATGGACATGCTTTCCTAGTATAAGCTATAAAGGATAAAATAAAAAATTGAATTCAGCTAGTATTGTTTCCTTATTTAATAATATTTTCTTTTTTCTTTTTATCACTTCTTCCCTTGTCAGTAGATGCTTAAATTTTCCCCATCTGTTTCTAACATGAATGGTGTTGTAGTAAACATTCTTATCCATAGCTTTGTGCATTGTGTACAAGTTCAGCAGTATAGATTCCTGTAAGTGAAAGTCATTAAAGAGAACCTGCATTTAAATTTGTTAGGTTTTGTCACATTGCCCTCTTAGCAGATTTTTTCAGTTTACGTTGCTCCCAGCAATGTGTGAAAATGCCTGCTTTCCCATACCATTGCCGTAGTGTATATTATTATTATTTCATCATTTTTATCAGTGACATTTTTGAGTCCTGCAACACTGATCTGTGCAGCATTTGATTTGTTGACCATACCTATCTTGAAAGATTTTTCCTCTTGGCTTCTGCCCCTTTTGCTTTTGCCCTGGTGATTATTTTATTGTCCCTTAGCAAAAGCTGAGGGCATGAAGTCAGATGTAGTCCTGAATGTTAAACTTATCCTCTGAAGACAGTTCTACAGATGGCCAAAGTGCTACAGTATAGATATGAACCTTTATGTGGATTTGGTTTAATGCATGGATAAAACTTAGAAATTTTGAAGAGTAAATGAAACAACTCTTAGCCCGCCCCTCTTGACTTGCTCTCTTGATCACTGATTATTTAAGCCAGTAATTTTCACATTTTTTAATAGGCAGTTTTTTTTATACCTACAAAATCATTCTGGAGGTACTGTTTGAAAGCCATTTATGTGAGCCATTTAAAAAAACATAAAACCTATATTCTAAACAAAAACCACATGCAGTTGAAGTCACTGTTGATTATTAAGTTGAACCATATGAAATTACCATTTTGTGGTTAAACGGTTGGATATCAACAGTTTGTAGGGTTAACCTAACAGAAGGCAGAAGATCACTTCATGAATTGCATTCGTGTTACTGATAGTTTTTTTTCCTCCCACTTGACACCTTTCAGTTTTTAGTGAGAGCTTTCTGGAGATCGTATAGAATCGTTCCTTCAGTATTTGCTGGTTTTTAAGCTTCTAAGATTGCTGTAAATGTCAGTTGGGTCAGAAGATGGGTTTCCATGTGAAAGTCAAGCATGTAGGGAACTTACAAAGAAGCCATTTGTGCACAAAAGTATTAGTTAAGTTTTTGAGTTTGCTTGTGGCAAATTGAAGGCAACTTGAACTTAGATGAAATGTAAGTGTTCCGTAACCTGGCTTTCAGGCTTCAATACCCATTACCATACAGTCTTCTCGTCTTGGCAGAGCATTGCCTCCTGAACAAAACAAGCTTATCTGACCTTTGTGAGTTAAACTTGGATCCTTTTCTTCATAGAATGCCTCCTTTGATTTGGTTAGTACAAATTCTTCTCATTTTTTTTTAAATCTTTTCTATGGAACTTTCATATTTATTACAGCTCTCACCATTTTCTAAACTCTTTTTATAATACTTTATAATATGTTCTGTACAACATAATTTAGCAAGTAAACTCATTATTTCTTATGACTTACAGCTTAGCTTTTCTTCCTTGGTACATAATTGGAAATCCCTTAAGCCTGAAGCCTACAGTAAAACCATTTGTTTTATTTTGCTTGTAAGTGCTTATTGTACTAGGCACACAATAGGTGTCTGATGAATTGATTGCATTAAGCATCAGACTAAATGGAAGAAAATTAAACAAAATTAAAATTGCTGTGTTTGGGTGAAGATTTCATGGCTGCATTTTATCCTTTTCTAAATTTTCTACAACTGTGTTATATTACTGTACACATTTACAGTATATAAAATAAATAGCCATTCTTTTTTACTGATGTTTTAAATCTGTAATTGCTTTAGTAACTGGATACGAATATATATTATTCATAGATGTTTTAGTGTCTGTTACATTTTAAATTTATCTCTTTTTTCTTTAATAGGAGGAAAGGACAGACGAAGTGGCCTCATTCTGACAATCCCATTATGCCTGGAACAGACAAATATGGATGAGCTGAGTGTCACCTTAGACTATCTACTCAGCATTCCAAGGTGACTCTAAAGGTGTCTTTTCTTAAATCTCTATATGTTTTCATTCATCTTCTAATGATTCTTTGTACTGTTAGAAGTGTCTACTGTTACCTGCTTTTATTAGCAGTGAAGTTAAAATTAAAAGCATTAGGATTAATTTTGACACCGCAGCAAATAAAATACTTACTTTATGCTCTCTTGATGTACTTAATAGGTGTCTTAGGCTGGGTTCTCTAGAGAAGCAAAACCAGTAAAGCACATAAATATATATAGAGAGAAATTTATATCAAGTAACCAGCTCACGTGATTGTAGAGGCTAGAACGTCCCAAGTCCGCAGATCAGGGTAGAGGCCTCTCCCAGTTCACGCAGCCGCAGAAGCTGGCGAGCCCAAAATCAGCAGGTCCAAGAGCGGGGCTTCCGCTCACAGGCTGTGAAGGTTGATGAATTCCAAGATCGGCAGGTGAGACCACAGGGTTTCTCCTGATTCATGTAGCTCCAGGGGCTGGCGAACCCAAGATCGGCAGGTCAGAGAGCAAGGCTCCACTCACAGGCTGTGAAGATCGACGAATCCCAAGTTCGGCAGATAGGCTGACAGCTCAAGTTGCAACAACTGGAGGTGAGATGACAGGAGGCAGCCGCAGGATCCAGAGAGAGCAAAAAGTCAGAAAGTCTGCTTATATTCAGATGTGGGTCACACCCCCAGGGAAACTCCCTTTCCACTGATTGGCTACTCACAGCATATTCAATCATGGGAGTGATCACATATAAACACTGAGAATCATGGCCCAGCCAAGTGGACACACAATCTTAACCATCACAATATGATACAATTTTTAAAATGCACATACTGTCAGCTTTTCAGGAAGGAAAAGATAAAGCATCTGTATACCATACAACTTTAAAAAAGCTAGTGACATTAATTCAGTAGAAAGCTTCTTTTATTTATGTACCTGTTTCACTGTATAGATATAGCTATAGGTTTTAATATAGAGCAGAGGCTATTAGGAGTTTTAAAAAATATTTTTATTTAAAAAAATTATATTTATATTTTAACCCAAGGGTCCTTAAAATTTTAATTTTCACATTTCTTGAGTGAAGAGAAAACTTTTCTCAAGTCTACTCATCACTTCAACAACAGCAAAAACAAAAAAAGCCTTTTTCTTAACGTCCTCTCCATAAGTGATATTTGGGAGCTCAAGTCTGACAGAACATTAGAATCATCTGGAGATCTTTTTCAAAATTCTAATGTCTGGGCATCTACCCCCAGACATTCTGATCTAATTGTTCTTAGAAGCATGCTTATTAGAATTTTTAAAAAAATGTTTAGCTTTCCAAATAATTCTAATATGCAGCCAGATTTGCAAACCACTGCAATAAAGAGTGAGAATGAGGGCAGGGGCAGGGTTTTTGTGTTTGTGTTTGTAAAATGTAGAGGTAAAAAAAGGAGCAAAACTGATTCTTATTATATAAGAATGTCCTTAAGCTCCAGATAGTGCATTTTAAATATTTTAGTTAGAGTAATTGTTTGTATCCTTTTCCTTTACTGTAGTTTATTAACATAGTACAGCTTATTTCATTTAAACCACCTTGCAGAGTACAGGGTGAAAACATTTTAAAACAACTGATTTTAATCAAAACTATTTTCATTACTGTAATTTAATGATTTCATTGCTGATTATATTTTCAGTATTAGGGAGCTAGAGATCATAAAGTAAAACTTGCCTATTTTTTCAGTCTCTGTAGAGGGAAATTATCAGACCTCAGAGTCAGTGTATTAATATTAAATAACCTTGTTTAATCCTCCTAGCTGCTGATTGCTAATCTATTATTTACTATTACCATATTTTACTTAAATAACACCCACCTTCTGTTTGTTTGCCAACTGTACCCTCCCGCCACAAGGTATTTTCATAAGCACTGCTATGCCAATTTTTTTTACATGTTGCTGTAAAAAAATTAAAAAAATACCTTACGGGGGGAGGGCATGGTTGGCAAACAAATGTTGAAGGTGCGCATTATTTGTGTAAAAATACATTAGATAACAAACTGTTTTTTAGGTAACCGATACTAGCCAGACTTGTAGCTAACAGATTTTGGAACAAGTATTCATGGACTTGTAGATAGTTAAATGTATCAAGAAACTTAGTGACTGTCTGAACCAACTGCCTTATTTTGTAGCTCAGGGAATTGAGATCAGAGTTTAGAGTTACTTGCCAGGGTCAAACAGCTAGTTAGTAGTAGAACTGGGACTAGAATCTACAATTCCTGACACAAGTCCATAGCTTTTCCATACTTCACATTAGCAGAGTACAGTGTAAATTAACAATCCAGTTGTATCTTATGTGAAATGAAGTTCTGAATTTAGAATGAAATGCAAAAACCATTAATAGTCAAAATTACTCTTGAAAAATGCCTCAGAAGGATTAGAGACTTAAATACTATCTTTCCATGAACATGCTGGGTTTTTCTCCAGCATTGGAACATGTCATTGAGGCTGAGTTCTAGAAGACATGGTTTTTTCTCTTTCTGTGATTAGGTTTGTTACAAAAAAATGCATATTTATGTATATATTAGAATGGCGCTCAGCTCAGTGGGATACTCACGTTATGAGAGGCACTGGGTAACTGAGGCAGGTTAGAACAAACACGTTCCTGTCTCCTGTCTCCTGTTCACTCTGGGATGGTAAGCCAATAAGTGGAATGAAGGCCAAAATAGCTGGCACCATTTAAATTCTCTCTCGTTCATAAGTATTACATATGATGCTACTCCATTGTAATTTAACATTCATGCTAGTCCCACTGTAATTCAGCTTCTGCTTATAGCCACATACATGCCAGCTCTAGAGAAGACATACATTGAAGTGAGATGAAAGGGCTTATTCTAGCAAGGCTAAATAGATACTTGGGTAATTTATTTATCTTTCATAATAGTTTTTCTAAAGTTGTGCTCTCCCAGATACTTGTGAAAACTCTGAATTGGATTTCTTTAATCAACCTCCTATAACTTTGACATTTAAAAACCTGGCTGCCAGCTTTATATCAGTACTTGCCATTTCATTAGAGAGCTAGAGTGTCCTTTTGAGATATTTAGCACAACTCCGGATAGTAATTTAGTAGGTGTAATCTTAAGAACCAATTTTTCCACCATTCAGAACTGCTTTTAAGTTATTCCTCCCCCCAACATTTATGAAAATTTTCAAATATACAGAAAAGTTGAAAGAACTGAACAGTAAACACCCATATGCCCACCACTTAGAGTCTACAATTAACATTGTACTTTGCTTTGCCACATTTTTATGCATTTATCCTTCCTAGAACTGTTTTTAAGTTTACCCTGTCAGATCAGGCTTAGTATTTAGAAAAGTTTTTCCATTTCTAGTATTCCTGCATTTCTGTGTAACTTGTTTATGTCTCCCAGTCTCCTGCTGTTACAGTTCCTCCAGCTGTGAGCATCTCCAGATAGCTCAGAAGTGTAATTAGCTAATGTGACCTCTTCCTGCCAGGAAAGCTCCAAAAGTAGTCTCTTTTTAACACTTCGAATATAACAGTAGCTTTTAAAAATTTATGTAAAAATAAAAAAACTGTTCAGTTTCTTACCTATACTTTATGCTTATTTTTAATGACTAGGGAGTCATTAGGTGTACCTAAGGAGTGATATATACTATTTTAAATAGTATGAGAATGGGGCATTTCTTAGCCCCTTTGTTTGAGACTCTGAGTACAAAGGCTGAGAAGGGAAGGGTTAGCTTAACTGTAGCCTGACCTGAATACTGAGTTTATGTTCTTAACTCCTCATGTCTGGTTCTGTGTGGAGTTCCAGACTAACCATTACTGTCCCATTTTTTTATAAAGGGTCAGTCATCAGTTTTAATATAGAATAACAGAGTGGTAAGTTTGAGCCATCATGAATGTTAAATTTTAGGAGAGGTAAATGGAGTTTGTCTTTTGTTTTCCCAGCTATTGCTGTACATTTTAGCCATAAATATCAGGGTCAGAAATTATGATTCCATGATTCAGAAAGCATAACCAAATATAAGATTCCTTTAAGGAGGTAAAGACAAGAAATATAAATTAGTCCGCATATCTTTTCATAAAAAAGTGAATACTGAGATTACTGCTAACCAAAACCTCACAAATAGGTGTTCCTCTCAGATCCTTTCATTACATATTTCAAAATTTTAAATCACAAGTGTTTTTCATATGTGTTAATAATAATCAACACAAGGCCAATCCCCAAAATGTGAAGATAATTCACTAGCCACCCATGTGACATTTTCTCTCTCTGGCCCTAATCACCCAGTTAGGTCTTTACAAAACAGCCGCCTTTACAGCCCGCTTCTGTCCACCAGCCACCCAGGGCTGGAGTCTTCACAGGTTAGGACTCTGTCCTTTCTAATAAACTGCCAAATAGGCAGACACCATGCCCATTTGGCCCTCAAGGCTCCTGGTGTGTCCAGTAGTTCACTAGAATGACTCTGAACTCACGGAAAGAGCTATATTCACTGTAACCTTTTTAATATATCCACAATTGGATATAATGATATATTAAGGGTAAATAGGTGTACAGGTGAGAGGTCTGGGAAGAGTTTTTGGCACAGAGCTTCATGTCCCCAGCGATGGGCCCATCCTCCCAAGTTCCAGGGTCAGGGGTTCTTTATAATAGTTATTGGGGCCTCTATGTATATGCATGAGGGGACCTTAAAGCATAATGAGTGAGTGATTGAAGTTCACCAGGTGTAGTCCTTGGGCTCCCACCTCATTTGCAGTTATTTTAAGTGTTGCCTGGCTGCTTTAGAAAAACAAAGTCACTGTGGATTGCTAGGGAATTCCAAGGGCTATTTTCAGAAACCAGAGACGAAAGGCCAAATTGAGTTTTGTCCCACACATCATATTTAATGCATAGGATGAGATGTGTTTTCAATACTGTTATGTGAAGTGTAATTACAAAGCACTGAGTCTGCCTGCTTTTTAAAAACACATGGCAAAGCATATCAGGAGTGTTTCTCAACTTTTTAAAATTATCATTCTTATAAGGAGCTCTTTCAGGTATTTTTCCCTAATAGTAAAGTTCCTGAATAATTTTTCCCTATTTGGTATAATAATAGTTTATAGATGAATCACAGTCTCTTATTAAATTGTGAGATCCTTGAATTCTGAGCCATGTCTCATTTATGTCTGAATCCACAGTACCAATAAGAACTTGCATACTTTAGGTTAGGTGTTCAGTATACGCATATTGAAAGAATGAAGCAGACTTAGCAACGAAGTCATAGAAATGACTTAGAGTATACCTTGAAAGGGAGTGTAACAGCTGTATAGTTATAAAGTGAATCCTATAACATGTCATTTTGTAAGTGGCACTGGAAGAAACCCAGTGGCAATCTGCTTCTGTAGAGATTACCCAGTGGCACTGGAAGAAACAGCCCTGGCAATCTGCTCCTGTAGAGATTACAGCCAAGAAAACCCTATGGAGCAGTTCTACTGTGTAACACATGGGGTCTCCTGAGTCACAAATCAGCAACATAGGGCAAACCAGAAAAACCAAACCCATTGCCGCCGAGTCAAGTCTGACTCATAGTGACCCTATAAGACAGAGTAGAACTGCCCCATAGGGTTTCTAAGGAGCTCCTGTTGGATTTGAACTGCCTGTCTTTCAGTTAGCAACTGAGTTGTTAACCACTGCACCACCAGCCTCCTTCTATATGGCAAGAATGTTCCTTTTTTTATTTAACTCTATTTAGCCACCTTTGTTCAAAGGAAATTTTATACAGAAGCCAAGTATATAAAATAGAGGTAGAGGCCCACATCTGATTCTGCTCTTTTCCATCTTTCCTTCTTATACCTCACGTCAGTGGAATGCCCTTTCTCCCATTTTTAAGGAGCTTCCATGGAATTTATAGGACTTTATAGAAAGTAATTTGAGTATAACATCTTTATTTGATAATTTGTTTGTTGGCTTAGAGTTTAAAAGGACTTGTACAGTCAGGACTAGTGTGATTGTGATGGCGCTATTCTATTTTTTTTTTAATGGCTCAAACTTCCAAGAAAGTTTAAACAAATGCTGTCATTTTCCTCTCCATAAATACACTTATATAGAAAAAGGAGGTATAATTGCTTTGACCTTACAGTTACTTCAAAGCACTGTAGTTAATAGTTCCTGGGTAGCACAATCACTTTGAGCTAGGCCGGTAACCAGAAGGTTGGAGGTTCAAACCCACCCAGTGGCACTGGAAGAAACAGCCCTGGCAATCTGCTCTTGTAGAGATTACAGCCAAGAAAACCCTATGGAGCAGTTCTACTGTGTAACACATGGGGTCTCCTGAGTCACAAATCAACAATAAAAACAAAATCAACAACAAAGTGCTATGCTTAAGTGCTCTGAACATGCTTTATGCTGTTGATGAGTGTCTTTTTACTGTTTATTTCATTCAGATATTGAAAATCTAGTATGTGGCATTTTCAAAGGTGATAGCTGAGCCAGTATTTTTTTTTTTTTTTTTTTTGCTGTGTATTTTGTATTTTTGTGCCTCTTCCATTTTTTAATTTTTCAAATGCTTAAGTTCACAAATAGGGATGCACTAACTTTTGAAGTTGGATTACTACAGCGGTATCAAACCTTATGTCTATGGCCGCATTCACTCCCCCATAAGCACATAAGTACAAGATTAGTTTCCCCAAAGCAACAGTTCCATCATTCATCTCAGTTTTCTATGACCTTTTCTCCCTTTTCTACACAGTCAGTTCAGTATAGTAGCAATTTATTTTGCTGATACCAAGTTCATGACACTGTGTTAGGTGCTTTGTGCACTGTGAAGACAAGAAAGACTAAATCTTTGCTCTCAGGGACACTGTTTCAAGCTAGTTTGACTGCTATTAGATTGTCTGTGACTTGACTCAACCTTTTTCAGTTAATATTTCTTGAGTCCTTACTTTGCAAGACACTTCCTCTTCAAATGACTTAATGAAATGGATACTATGTTCTCCATTTTATAGATGAAAAAGTGAGAACAGAGAAGAAACCTGCCCAAGCTAATACGTGGTGCCTTTGCTCATGTTCTTCCTACTCTGTATCCAGCCTTTATGTTAAGGTTCATTAGATTGGTTTATAGAGGTTCCTCCCAGATTTCTTTTAGCTATTTTCCAAACTTATAGCACTTGCTGTTTCTGACTCTGTAGACATTTAATCATGATGTCCTTAATAATAATTCTTGAATTGTTGCATTTATTATTTAAATCTTACATTGTCTCTGAAAAATTTGAAAGATTCTTTTATGTTGTTTCCCTTGTGACATTAAATAAAAGAATGTCAGTATAAAGTAAGCAGTAATTAAAATACTGCTTTCTTCATCATTCTTTTGCCTTCCAAAAAGATGCTAAGCTCTATGAGGGGAGAAACTGCATCTTATGATTTGTATTTGTCACAACTCCATACAGTTCATTTGACTTCTATGAGTTGGAATCAAATCAACGACAACAGGGTAGTGTTTAATGGGTATGGAGTTCTGCCCTTTATTTTATTTTAGCTCTTCAGTTTCTTCAGGGTGCTGTGTACTCAAATGTGGCCTGAATTGGTTACAGAACATTAGTTACACTATCCTAGGTGCTGACAAATGGATGAACATAGCAGACCCCGTCTCTGCCTTTGTGACTTTATGTCCTGAAGGTCAGCCAAACAAATGTTACAAATAAATAGGCAATACGTTGGATGTTCATGAGTGCAAATTTAAAAAAAAAAAAAAAAAAGGCATGAAAAGAGTCGGGAGAGTCCTAGGGTGGGGAAGGGAGTGTGTGGTGATAATTTACAAAGGATGGTAAAGAAAGGCCTTACAGATAAAGTACCATTTTACCAGAGATGATTCAAGACACAGGGACTTGTATAACTGCAAAGGCCCTGAGGCAGGAACAGGCTTAGCATGTACGTATGGCAAAGAGGCCAGTATGCCTGGAGCAGATTGAGAGGGACAGTGCTAGGAAAGCAGTCAGAGAGAAAGGTTGGAGTCAGATCATGGAGGACCATGTAGGCCGTGATACCAAAAACTCATTGCTGTCAAGTGAGTTCTGACCCATAGTGACCCCTGTAGTACAGGGTAGAACTGCCCTGTAGGGTTTCCAAAACTGTCTTTACGAAAGCAGACTGCCAAATCTTTCTTTGGCAGAGAAGCTGGTGGGTTCTAACCATGAGCCTTTCAGTTAGCAGCTGAGCACTTTAACCACTGAGCCACCAGGACTCTGTGATAAGGATTTCAATTCTGAATGAGAAAGGGAGCCATTGTTGTGTTCTGACTGAGGAGTGATGTGTTTGCATGTCCTCCAACAATTTTAAAGGCTGTCTGTATTTAAAGCATTGTGCTAGAAACTGTCAAGATATTAGAAAGATAATCTTGATTTCTAGAGGCATGTTAGCTAGTGAAGATGAATTGTAAACAAGTAATTATAATAAACAATGAAAACCAAACCCATTGCCATTGAGTTGATTCTGACTCATAGCGACCCTATAGGACAGAGTAGAACTGCCCCATAGTTTCCAAGGAGCAGCTGGTGGATTCGAACTGCCAACGTTAACAGCCAAGCTCTTGACCACTGTGCCACCTGGGCTCCATTTATAATAAAAGCATAAGTGAAATAAGTGCTGCAATGTAGGTAAAAAGCAGACCTCTAAGAGTGGAAGAGAAGGAGCAGTTAGTTTCATTTGAAAAAAGTGGGGAAGAGTTGCGGAGCTCTGGTGATGCAGTGGTTAAGAGCTGGTCTGCTAACGGAAAGGTCAGCAGTTCAAATCCACCAGCTGCTCCTTGGAAAACCTATGGGACAGTTCTGCTCTGCCCTATAAGGTTGCTGTGAGTTGGAATCGACCTGACTGCAATGGGTTCCAGAAAGAGTTGCAAGATACTGAATGCAGGAAATCCCTCAGCATCCTTTTCTCTGTCAAAATTGAGCAAGCTTCTTATAAAAGTGTTAACTGTAGTAAAGGAATTTATTTGCGTATCACTTTTAGCTTCTCTGGCACGCCCTTTATGAAGAGCGTAACATGAATATGTTGTTGTTAAAAGCCGTTTAAACCGTAACTCTACTTGTAGGAATGAAGTAACAAAAATATTTCCCTTCAAGTAGCTGAAAGATCACTTGGTCTTGCAATTTACAATAGTATCTTTAGATTGCATGTGTTTTTACTATCCATCTTAGTAAAATATGAGAAAGTTATGATAAAGTGTGTTTTTAAGTACTCTGAAAGATAAATTTAGAGTATTTCATGCCCTTAAGCTCACTACAGATGGTATTTGCAAGCTTCATTACTTTTCCAGTCTTAATGTATAAATTAATTTAGAATGTTCTTTGAAATATAAATGTGTTGTTTGTGTAAAACTTATTTGCTTAACAAAATGATTGTTTAACCTTTATCTCAGAGATGCAGTCGCCAGTGACAAGAAAGTACCAAATTGCTTTTTGAAGATGTCATCCTTCTTGGCTCTAGTCCCAGCCTAGGTGAAGTCCCTCCACTGGACAGCTCTGGGTCTCACCTCCCCCTCCTGAAAATTTCTGTCAGAGGGCCCTTCGTCCTCTGAGTTTGCTGACACTTCTCTGAGGGCCACTAAACAGCCAGCCACTCTACCTTGACTGCTCTCTCCTGGGTTTGCCTCTTCACTCAGTCTTAGTGGTCTTCCTGGGTGTCTTGCTGGTGGGAACTCTAGGAGTTCCCTCCTTTCCTCCTCAGCCCACAACCAGCAATTAGGTGTCAGATTTGCTTCCCCCAGCAAGTCTTTATATGCCGTTGCTAACCCTGAAGTGATCATTTTATTGCCTTACTTTTTCTCCCGTAACCAATACTCAGTGGATCCTTTGTTTTATAATGCAAAATCCAAAATAGAGTACTTTAAATTTTTAAAAATTGAGATATAATTCACATACCATTAGAAAACACCCTTTTAAAGCATACAGTTAAGTGGTTTTTAGTATATTCACAGAAGGTTGTGCACCGATCACCACTACCTAATTCCAGAACACTTCCATCAGTCCAAAAAGAAACCCCTGTACCTGTTAGCACTCACTCCCCATCCTCCCCTCTCCCAGTCCCTGGCAACCACTAATCTACTTTCAGTCTCTACAGATTTGCCTATTCTGGATATTTCATACGAATGGAACCATTATATAATGATATGACCTTCTGTGTCTGGCTTCTTTCACTTAGCATAATGTTTTTAGGATTTAGTCATCTGTAGCATGTACCAGTGCTTCATTCATTTTTATGGCTGTATAATATTCCATTGTATAGATATACTCCGTTTTGTTTATTCATTCATCAGCTGATGGACAATTGAATTGTTTACATTTTTCGGCTATTGTGAATTATGCTTCTGTGAACATTGATGTGCAGATTTTGTGTGGACATGGTTCAGTTTGTCTCATCTTCTTGGCACTTTTTTACTTATTTTGTAAGCTGGGCTTCTATCCTTGCCTGCAGAGGAGTCTGCTTCTCCCTCCAGATCATTAGCAACATCATCCTCATACTGTGCCTTTACTCACTCTCAGTAGACTGGGATATCGCTTCTCCAAGAGCCACTTTTGGGGACAGTGTGAATGCTTGGAAGGAGTAGGGAAGGGACTAGTTAAATCCTCTGTAGTTGTTGGATTTAAATATCCAGGAAAAGGTCTTCTGTTTACTTTTCCTATAGTATAGGCAGCTGGGAGAACTTTGGGTGGGGAGAGGTCTCACTACCAAATCCTTGCTCTGCTAAGCAAAGTTGCAGTTCCTTCCACAGTACTGGATGGAGTGCAGTTAAAATCCTTGCACAAAGTTGATTTTTGTAAGTAATAATAATAATGTAGCTGTGTAGATTTGGTCTTTAGAATGGAGTTTTTCTGTACAGAAGTTGTTGCATTTTATTAGGGTAGGCTTCTGGGAAGTGCTTAGTAAATACCTGAATAGTTAAATACAATAGCAGTAACACATTTTGCAACACTCAAGATAATATTTTGTTGGTCAAGTGACTAAAAATGCTAAAGTGAGAGCAAAGGTGGGTCAGACATTGTGTAGTCAAGCTTTGAATTATTATGTACACCAATTGCTACCTCATGTCATTAAATTTTCCTAAAAGAGCACCAAGAAACCCATTTCCAGTGGTTTAATGAGAGCTTGCTTTGTTTCCTGTTTTAAACTATCCATTCATCAACTTTGTACTTCTGGCAGGAATGAGAGGCAAGAAGTAGGTAACACTGGAATCCCATTTTACAGATGAAGAAATTGAGAGGCTGGTGGGACTATTTGATTGTTGCTGGGATTTCTTCACTTCAGACATTGACTTTCCATGCTTTTGAAGTACTTGTCTTGACTAATTAGCTTGTGAATTGTAAACATTTCCTCAAATAAGAAGAATAAATTGCTTGAGAAAACTGAAAGGATACTATGAAGAATTTTATTTATTGACTGTGTAAACCAAACCAAGTGGGATTAATTCTACTGCTATATGATTAAGCTTTAAACCTTTACTATTTAGAATTTTGCGGAATAAAATCTAAAGTTTGTTTTAATACTTTGTAATTTTGTTTTGTTTCAGTGAAAAGTGTAAGGCTAGAGGATTTACTGTGATAGTGGATGGCAGAAAATCACAGTGGAATGTGGTGAAAACAGTAGTCTTAATGCTACAGGTAATTTTACTTTTGACTATCAGGAAATGGTTTTATTTTACAGCAGCAGATCATGGTGGTACTGGCAAACCCGTTTCATTCGCAGTACTGTGCCCAAGCTCAGCAGTGACAGAATTCTAAAAATGCACATATCACTATCAAACTGTGATTCAGTTAGATTAAATTCAGTTTAGATTCAATTCTTTAAAATTTAGAATTTAAGTAGTAAAATGAATTTCAACCCTCTTCTAAACGCTTTCAAGTGATCTAAAATAATACGTCATGTTTACATAATTTAAGTAAGTAGGCCAGTGATTCTGAAAGGATCGGGTATACATGATCAGACTCACCTGGGGAGTTTTGCATGCTGTGATACCTATACCATCTTCCCTTCTCCATCTCATCCTGACACTCTAGGTAGAGAGTAGAACTGGTTACGTGTAGGTGAAAAAACTTCTCAGGTGATTTCTGACATGCTTCTCCTTCCACTCCCTGCTTTCCTCCAAAAAAACACACCAGAATTCATGATGACTATAATCCAGAAGGAATTTACTTAATGACTGTGTCCTCAGGAACTTTAACAGCACACAAATTAACATTTAATAAACACCTACCATTATAAAACCCTTGAGATCTGATCCCAGTCTTCTGTTTTATATTTCTTGTGTTCTTCACAGAATATTTCCATGATGCCTTGCACGTAGTAGGTCTCCACTAAACCCTTGTTGATTTAATGTAAGAGTATTGAGAACATTATGATCTGATATGGAAAAATAAAACATCTGAGCAGTTGAAAGGGGGAGGTGGATTGCTCTCATGCACCTGGGTTCCCTTGAAAGGGCTTCTAGAGAAAGTAAATTTTAAGTGATTAAACAAAATAGATTATATAATTTAAATGAAAGAAAGAAAGGCTTTCCTGGCAGGAACACTGATTTAGTGATGGTGCAGAAATGAAGGCAATACAATGAAGTGAGTTGATGGAAGGCCGGGGAAAATACAAGCTGTCAGTAACATGAACATTCACTAAGTTAATTGTCAGTGATATTAAAAGAAAGATCAAGAATTTTAAATGAATTTGAGAAGAAATTGGTTCTGCTTTAGGGTTCTATGGAAAGGGATATAATTAAAAATTTTAAATGATGCCTAAGGAGAATAATGCTTAAAGCTTTATCTTTTATTTAGGATAATTAGGAAAAAGGGATTAAAAGCGGTGGGAATAAGGTGGTAATTTTAGTTTTAGTGTTTGATATGGTTCAGGTACTGAGCTAAGCTTGCTATATAAATTATCTCATTTAGTTTTATCCTCACATCCTCGTAAAGCAGGTTCTGTTATCCCCAAAGGTCAACACAGGTGCAAGGATTTCAAATCTTATCCAGGTTCTCCTAATGAATGTGGGGAAGATCAGGATTGGAACTCAGTATACCCTACCTCCTAGGCCATGGCTTTTGCCATTATAGTATGTATGTTTACCAGCCAGATGTACATCTGAGGTGGTCCCCAGTTATCTACCTATTGCCTCATTCTTCTTAAGTTTGTGGCCTAAATGTTCCATCTTTTAAACCCTTCTTTTGCATTAGAAAGGACATAGCCTCTGGAGGACCACTTTTTAAGCATAGGTTGGTGTTTTATGATAACTTTTTCTGTCAAATATATTTTCAGTACTTTTATATTCCAAACCCTGAAGATTAACTCTTTTCTGTAAAGGTTGTTAAAATAACTGTTAGGTGAGAAATCCATTCATTATGACCTTGTGTTCTTCCTTCCATCCTGTCATTGAATTGTGTCACAGATGAGCTGTTTGGGACTTGCTGTTTTAACTGGACTTTGATCAGTGGCAGTTTGGAAGAACAATCAATGGATGGCTTAATCCTCTCTTGTGATTTGTTTCCTGATAGGTATTTTAACAACTTTTGGATTTATTAATAACATTTTCAGCAAGTTGCAATGACCTGTTGTTTACTCCTAGTCAAACAGTGCTTCCACCTACAAAGTCATTCATTGCTTTCATCTCAAAAAGGACCAGTACTACACATTTGGGAGCCCTGATTTTGAAATAGTTAATTTAAAATGTAATATCAATTGAATTTTTATAAAAATCTTCCACAGTTCAATATTTGAACACATCTTGGATCTACCCTAAATTTCCCATCAGGAATTTATTCTGTTATCTTTATCACAACCCAGTCATTGCAGGGTCACCAGATTTCTGACAGACCTAATGACGTTTATATCATAAGGTTTTATATTTTCTCCCAATTACTAATGATGGTAATGATAACTACTAATAATTATTTAGTGGTGCCATTTATGATCTAGAGCAATGGTTGGTCCCTTGAGTTTATAAATAAAATTTTATTGGAGCATAAGTATGCCCATTTCATTTGCTTATTGTCTATGGCTACTTTCACACTATAATGCAGAGACTGTATGGCCCACAAAGCATTTACTAACTGAACCCTTCAGAAAAAGATTGGCAAGCCTTGGTTTAGAATATATGAAGTGGCAGGACTTTGGGTCAGACAGACCTGGTTTCCACTCCAGCTCCATCATTTTTTAGCTCTGTGATCTTGGACAAGTAATTTTAATTCTCTGAAACTCAACTTACTCTTCTGTAAAACTGGGAGAATGAGATCCACTTGTTATTGAGGACTCATTTATTCAACAAATACTTGTAAAGCATCTTCTGTATTCCAGGCATAGGCATAGATAGGCACTGGAGATGTCAGTGACATGCACCTGCCATTCGGAAGTTTACATTCTACTTGAGGAGTAGGACAATAAGCAATTAAAGCAAATTAATACATAATGTGATATTACATAGTGATAAATGCTATGAAGAGAAATAGAGCAGTAAAAGGAGACTGAGTCAGATGGTGCTACTTTTGATAGGGTGACCAGGGAAGGCCTTGCTGAAGATGAGATACTTGAGTAGAATCCTAAACAAAGTGAGGGAGCAATCCTTTTAGGTATAGGGCAAAGAATGTTCCAGACAGAGGCAAGGGCACAATGTACTAGGAAGAGAGTGGTGTGAAATGATGGGACCTGAGCATGGAGAGCCTCGTAGGCCTTGGTAACAGGTTTGAATTTTTTCTGGGTGCAAGAGGACATCAAACAGGGAGACTGTTTAAGAGGTTATTTCAGAAGGCTGGCTACTTTGGGGATGTTAGCAATCCAGGTGGTAGAAATGGTTAGATTTAAGATATATGTTGAAGATAGACTCTACAGGACTTGCTGATAAAATACTCATGAAATATTTTTTAACTCAATAAATGTTAATTTCCATTCTTCTTTAGGTAATACGACTAACCATATTTAGTAAACGTAAAATTGTATTTGTCAAAGATTAGCTCCTTCAAGGATGCCCTTTATCACCACTCCTGTTTAACATTGTGCTGGAAGTTCTAGCTAGAGCAATAAGGCAAGAAAAAGAAATAAAGGGCATCCAAATTGGTAATGAAGAAGTTAAACTGTCCCAAAAGACATAGAAAACCCAAAAGACTCCACGAGAAAACTACTGGAACTAATAGAAAGATTCAGCAGAGTAGCTGGATACAAGATAAACATTCAAAAATCAGGTGGATTCCTATACACCAATAAGGAGAACGATGAAAAGGAAATCAGGAAAACAATACCATTTATAATAGCCCCTAAAAAGATAAAATGCTTAGGAATAAATCTGACCAGGGATGTAAAAGACCTATACAAAGAAAACTACAAAACACTACTGCATGAAACCCAAAGAGATCTACATAAATGGAAAAATATACCATGCTCATGGATAGGCAGACTCAACGTTGTGAAAATGACAATTCTACCCAAGGCAGTTTACAAATACAATGCAATCCCGATCCAAATACCAACAACATTCTTCAAAGAGATGGAAAAACTAATCATTCATTTTATATGGAAAGGGAAGAAGCTCAAATAAGTAAAGCACTACTTTAGAAGAAGAATAAAGTTGGAGGACTCACACTACCTGACTTCAGAACCTACTATACAGCTACAGTAGTCAAAACAGCCTGGTACTGGTACAACGACAGATACATTGACCAGTGGAACACAATTGAGAACCCAGGTGTAAATCCATCCACCTGTGGTCACCTGATCTTCAACAAGGGCCCAAAATACATCAAATGGGGAAAAGACAGTCTTTTTAACAAATGGTGCTGGCAAACCTGGATATCCATCTGCAAAAAAATGAAACAGGACCCATATCTCACACCGTATACAAAAACTACTTCAAAATGGATCAAAGACCTGAATATAAAGCCTAAAACAATAAAGTTCATAGAAGAAAAAATAGGGCCAACACTTCAGGCCTTAATACACGGCATTAACAGGATACAAACCATAACCATCAATGCAAAAACCCCAATAGATAAGCTAGATAACTGGGATCTTCTAAAAATCAAACACCTATGCTCTTCAAAAGACTTCACCAAAAGAGTCAAAAGAGAACCTACAGACTGGGAAAAAATTTTTGGACAGTACAAGTCAGACAAAGGTCTAATCTCCATAATGTACAAGAAAATCCAACACCTCTATAACAAAAAGACCAATAATCTTATTAAAAAATGGGCAAAGGAAATGAACAGACACTTCACCAAAGAAGACATTCAAATGGCCAACAGACACATGAGGAAATGCTCGCGTTCACTAGCCATTAGAGAAATGCAAATTCAGACCACAATGAGACACCATCTCACCCCGGCACTACTGGCACGAATCAAAAACACTGGAAATAACAAATGTTGGAGGGGCTGTGGGGAGATGGGAACTCTTACGCACTGCTGCTGGGAATGCAAAATGATACAACCATTTTGGAAAATGATATGGCGCTTCCTCAGAAAGCTAGAAATAGACATACCATTCGATCCAGCAATCCCACTCCTAGGAATATATCCTAGAGAAATAAGAGTCGTCACTTGAATAGACATATGCACACCTATGTTCATGGCAGCATTGTTCACAATAGCAAAATGATGGAAACAACGTAGGTGCCCATCAACAGATGAATGGATAAACAAACTATGGTACATACACACAATGGAGTACTATGCAACGAGAAAGAACAACAATGAATCTGTGCAGCATCTCATAACATGGATGAAACTGGAGGATATTATGCTGAGTGAAATAAGTCAATCACAAAAAGGACAAATATTGTATGAGACCTCTGTTGTAAAAACCCATGAAAAAGTTCACACACAAAATGTAACAATCTTTGTTGGTTACCAGGGATGGGAGGGGTGGGGGGGGAATACTAAGTAGCAATAGGTAAGTGGTGTCTTGGGTGAAGGGTGAGACAGTACACAATACAGGGGAAACTAGCACAACCTGTACAAGGAAAGGTCATGGAAGCCCCATAGACACATCCAAACTCCCTGAGGGACTGAATTACTGGGCGGAGGGCTGTGGGGACCATGGTCTCGGGGAACATCTAGCTCAGTTGGCATGACACAGCTTATAAAGACAATGCTCTACATTCTACCTTGGTGAGTAATATCTGGGGTCTTAAAAGCCTACGAGCAGCCATCTAAGATACTCCACTGGTCTCATCCCTTCGGGAGCAAGGGAGAATGAAGAGAACAGGATACAAGGAAAAGATTAGTCTTAAGGACTAATTGTCCACAGCTGTCAAGGCCTCCACCGGACTGAGTCCAGTACAGCTAGATGGTGCCTGGCTACCACCACTGACTTCTCTGACCAGGATTACAACAGAGGGTTCTGGACAGAGCTGGAGAAGGATGTAGAGCATAACTTTAACTCACAAAAAAAAGACCAGATTTAACTGGCCTAAAGGATACTGGAGAAACCTTGAGAGTATGGTCCCCAGACACCCTTTTAGCTCAGTGGTGAAGTTACCTCCAAGGTTCACTGTTCAGCCTGGGAGTGGACAGCCTGGTAAAACCAAATGAGGCTAACGAGGTAGAGGAGTCCAGTGACAAGGGCCAGAAGGCAGAAGGGGACAAGGAAGCTGGTGATAGGGAACCCAAGGTTGAGTAAGGATGTTGTTGATGTGTTGTGAGATTGTTAACCATTGTCACAGGGCAACATTTGTAGTAACTGTTAAATGAGAAACTATTTTGTTCTGTAAGCCTTCATCTTAAGTGAGAATAACAGCACAATTGGAAGAGCGTAGTCAATGTCACTGAACGGTGCATGTAAAAATTTTTGAAATGGTGTATCTTCGGCTATGTGTATTTTCACCAAAAAAAAAGGTTGAGAAGTTAGAAGGTTGGTATGTTGTGGGGTTGTTAACCAATGTCATCAAACAACATGTGTACTACTGTTGCATGAGAAACTATTTGTTTTGCAAGCCTTCACCTGAAGTACAATAAAAAATAAAAAAATTTAAAAAAAAAGATTAGCTCCTTCAAGTTAATAATTGTGCAGAACCTTAGTCTCTTTTTGTAATGACTGATAAGCTTATTTTGTAAGAAAATTGATTTTATGTCATTTAAAGAAATGTTCTAAGATAATTGTGCTTGAGAAAAGCATTTTTCCGTATCATAGAAAATCCAAATTTAATTATTTCTCAATTAAAATTTAAACTTTACCGTTCAATCTAAACATATTCCTTGTAGAGAGAGTCAATAAAACAAACAAAAATAGTTCACATGTATGCTCTAATTTCATTATTTGAAATCTTTTCTGAATAGCTTGTATTTTTTTATTGCCATATGTGTTTTGAAGTTTGAGTATTCTATTATTTATTTCTTTTCCAGAGTCCTCTTAATTAGTCTAATCATGAATATCTAATAATTTATCCTTTACATTTTACATATATAATTTGGAATTTTTCCCTCTATTTTATAGAATGTTGTTCCAGCTGAGGTGTCCCTTGTTTGTGTCGTGAAGCCAGATGAATTCTGGGATAAAAAAGTAACACATTTTTGTTTTTGGAAAGAAAAGGATAGACTTGGCTTTGAGGTAAATATACTCTATTAAAAAATAAGCAAAGTATGTTATATCTTTAAAAATAATATTTTTCTGGTATTATTTTGTTTTCTTCACCATTGGGTGGGTACTAAGTTCCTAAACAGTGATTAGCATATATTGTTGGCATTCAGGTGCTTGTTGAATGTATTATAGTTTTTTGTCAAAGATGGCAAAGGCGTTCTTGTTTTCATTTATATCATGGTTAATGACTGAATAAGTAGAACCTTTTTATTTTAAGATTCTTTATTGGATTAACAAGAGGACATACTAGGCATTTTGGAATTGAAGGTAGAGCCTTTTTTCTGTATCTGGTTTGGTTTTGATACATGAAAATGGTTGTCCATTCTTTTCTCCTGACATCACGCTCCTCTTCTCACTTTTATTGTGTGAAAGTACATCTTATTATAGATTAGAAAGAAACTCTAAGATGGAATACAGATTTAAACATTTTGTCATATTTTCCCTTCCACAACCTGTTAATTCCCAGCATCCCAGTAGGAGAGTTGATAGATACCAAACTTTACATTGTTTAAGTAAACTGTGAAAGCATTGAAGGGTATGAGGTCTAACCTCAATTCTGTAGAATATAGACCCCGGAGTGCTTACAACAGACACATAATAAAGATTCATTTTGGACCTTGTAATACTGTAGTCATTTTTATTTTCACTGAAGTCAGTGTCAATGTATTTTTGGTATGAGGAATGATTGTCAAGGTGTATTAGAAAGGTTTAAGAAAGCCTAGTTTATTCTTGAAGAGGTAACTTAAAACATCTTAAAAATGTGTAACTTTTTTAAGCCGTAATATACATGCAATAAAATTCACCTAGTTTAGTATTCAGTTCTGAGACTTTTGACAAACATATAATTACATAATTACCACCACACTCAAGATGCAGAAATATCTTATCACTGCGAAAATTCCCCCATACCTCTTCGTAGTCAACTCTTTCTTCCATCTTCAGCCCCTGGCAACCACTGATCTGTTTTTTATTTCTATAGTTTTGCCTTTTCCAGAATGTCGTGTAAGTAGAATGACACAATTATTTAACACTTTTAATCTGAGTTCTTTCTCATAGCACAGCAAATCTGAGATTCATCCATGATGCTGCATATATTGGTAGCCCCTTTCTTTTTATTGCTGAGTAGTGTTCCATTGCTTAGAAGAACCACAATTACTTATCCATTGCCCAATTGAGGGACATTTTGGGTTGTTGTCAGTTTTTGGTGATTACAGATAAAGACATTAAAAACGTTCACCTATATGCTTTTGTGTGCACATGAGTTTTTATTTTGTAGGTTAAATACCTAGGAGTAGGATTGTTGGATCATGTAAGTATATGTTTAATTTTATAAGAAACTGCCAAACTGGCAGTTTCAAAGTGGCTGTATCATTTTGTGTTCCCACCAGCAGTATATGAAAGTTCCAGTTGCGTACTTGTCAGCACTTAGATTTACAGGTTTGTTTTTTTTTTTAAATTATAGATATTCTAGCGGGCGTGTAGTGGTATGTCAGGGTGGTTTTAATTTACATTTCTCTGATGACTAAGAGGAATCCCTGGGAGGCACAAACAGTTAAGCACTCGACTACTAACCAAAAGGTTGAATTCAAACCTACCCAGAGGCACCTCAGAAGACAGGCCTGGAGATCTGCTTCCAAAAGATCAGAGTCTTGGAAACCCTATGGAGCAGTTGTACTCTGCACACATGGGATTTCCATGAATCCGAATCAACTTGATAGCAACTAACAACAACAAAAAAATGACTTAGTGATGTACTGTATTTTTTTGCAAATAACGAGGGCACTATGCCAGAACTGTTTTACTTAATTTCATCCTTTCCGCGTGTTGTAAGTATGGGTGCACTACTTACGTGGGCACACTGTTTGTGAAAAAATACGGTAGTATCTTTTCAAGTTCTTATTTGCCATCCATATCTCTTCTTTGATGAAGTAAGTGTCTGTTGAAATCTTCTTTTTCATTATTTTAAAAAATGAGGTTGTTTTCTTTCTGTTGAATTTTGAGAGTTCTTTGTGTATTCTGGATAGAAGTCCTTTATCAGATACGTAATTTTCAAATATTCCATCCTATTCTGTTGCTTTCTTTTCATTCTCTTAGCTGTTTTTTAAGGAGCAGAAGTTCTTTTGTTTTTCTATAGATTTTTAACTTCAGTGAAGTTCAGTCAGTTTTTCAGTTTTTCTTTTCTGAATCATGCTTTTGATGTCATATCTGAGAAATCTTTGTCTAACCCAGGGTTGCAAAGATTTTCTCATTTTCTTGTAGAAGTTATGTAGTTTTAAGTTATACATTAAGTCTGAGAATATACGTTGTATAACTTCATTTCTTTTAAATTTGTTAAAGCTTCTTTTTGTCCTGGTACGTAGTTTATAAGGAGCCCTGGTGGCACTCTGGTTAAAGGGGTCGGCTGCTTACCAAAAGGTCAGCAGTTGGAACTTACCAGCCGCTCTGCAGGAGAAAGATGTGGTATTCTGCTCTCATAAAAATTACAGTCTTGGAAACCCTATGGGACAGTTCTCCTCTGTCCTGTAGGGTCACTATGAGTTGGAATTGACTCAACAGCAACAGGTTTGGTTTTTTTACATAGTCTGTCTTGGTGAGTTCCTTGTGCACTAGAAAAGAATGTCTGTTTGGCTATTGTTAGGTGGAGTGTTCTGTAATTGTCAAGATGGTTCATAGTGTTGTCCAGGTTTTCTTTATAATTCCTCATATTCTGCCTACTTGTTCTATCAATTACTGAAAGAGGAATATTGTAGTCTCCAACTATAATTTTGGATTTAACTGTTTCTCCTTTCATTTCTATCAGTTTTTGCTTCATTTATTTTGAAGTTCTATTGTTAAGAGCATACAGGTTTAGAATTGTTATGTCTTCTTGTTGAGTTGACCACTTTATTGTTGTTTAATATATCTTTTTATCCCTTATAATATACCTGGTTCTGAAGTGTATATTATCTGATATTAAAATGTAACCACTCAAGCTTTCTTTTGATTACTGTTTGCATAGTGTATCTTTTTCCATTCTTTAACCTATCTAGTTCTTTACATTTGAAGTCAATTCCTTGTAGCAACCGTATAGTTGAGTCTCACTTTCTATCCAGTCTGATAATCTCTTGTCTTTTCATTGATGTGTTAAGACCATTTACATTTAATGTAATTATTGATATGGTTGGATCAAAATCTACCATCTTGTTAGATTTTATCTATTTTTTTTTCTTTTTCTGCATTCTTTTGGATGAAGTACTTTTTATGATTCTAGTTTTTTTCCACTACTTGCGTGGTTTATAATTTATATCTCTAAAAAATTTTTTTGGTTCCTTTTGAGTTTACACTATACATATTTAATTAATTGGAGTCTTACCTTTAAATATTATCAGTTTTCATGTAGTGTTAGAGATCTTAAAAAGTATATCCCCAGTACTTTCCTCTCCTTCTTTGTGCTATTGTGTGAATGTGGCCTCGAGAGTCAGGACCATGGTAAGGCGGTGACTTCAGACAATTCATGAGGTCCCCAGTTCATGGCCAGGGACATGCAGGAAATAGACCTCTGACAGAATGCAAAGTAATCAGAAACCAGTGGTTCAGGACCCAATCCTGTGAACTCTGAGTAGGGGAGCAGATCCCTCTTACGAGGAGTCTGCCATACCCTTATAGAATATAGGCAGTTGCTCAAAGAGCTGTCTCTCGTTAGATCTCATACTGTATGAATTATTAGTGATTAAATACTTTGCCTCTTGGAGGATAAAACTGAAGACAGAGAATACCTACCTATTTTGATCTGATGTCGTAGATTTTTTTTTAAATTCAAACATTAATGCTTCTTACATCAACGTATTTTCTCTTAGACATTGATCAGATTCAGCTAGATATTTTACCAAGTAAATAGGTACCAGGCACTTATTAAAATTCTAATGTCCTTATGAGATGTGAGGAATTTCAAATGCTGGCTGATATGCCAGCAAACATGATAAACTTTAAGGAGCAGTTCAGCACCAGCTATTAAATGATTCTTGGATGTGTATATATAATTAAATTCAACATAGATGCTTGTTTAGTTAAAAACTGTTTTCCTTGTTGTTATTTTGGATCATTTGGGCTGTTGCAACTAAGCCTTCTTTTTTGTGTCTATTCTAAATGTTTTAGAAAGTGATAACTTTATGAGTACTGGTATTCCTATAAGCATGAGTGTATATGCTACCTTATAAAATTATCTGTAGCAAATATCCATAGCAAAGATTTATTACCAGCAGTGCAAAATGTTCATCAAATAAACACCCAGTGGTCATTTTAGTGACACCCAGTTCCCACATGATTTCACATTTTCGTCCCCATCACCCTTCCTAAATATTTTTTCCTAGGTGACCTATGTCCTTTTCATTTCTCCAGTGTTTTTCATCAGCCATTGAATATTCATCTCTCATTCTTAATCTGCATACCTCCATATGTCCTTCCTATTTCTGAGATAGGTACTTTTGGTCAACTCAGATATTTATAGTCAGGTATTTTCTGTCCTTCACAGCATTATAGTTGGTGACTTTGATAGATTTTGTTGGTCAGATGATAGCACCTATGGTCTAACAGCAAGATAAAATGCAGAACTACTGGCATTAATCTTGTCCTCATATTGGCAGACTACATAATCAAGAGGATCTCTACCCTCTCACTCTTCTTTGTCATTCATGATAATAAACGTGTTATTTACTGGTAATGGTAACCAGCCAGTATTCTAAATTGTTCTCTTATTTCTTCTTATAACTGCCTCTGATCCTGTTCTTCATTGAGGCCATACTAATGGTAGGATCCAGGACCAAAAGCTGGCTTCATGTTCCTCTATCAAGAACATCTCTGGCTTTATCTATGTTGACTTTCTATTTTTTGCAGACTTACTTTCCCTTAGTGAGAAAAATATTTTCCAACAGGTATAAGCAGACATACATATCAAAATAGTATGTGTATGAACACATGTACACACATAAATCTGTACCAAGTGCACAGAGAGGTACAAAGAGACATTATACTGGATCTTTCACATATATTCTTCAAGTCTGATTCTAAAAAATATTGGTTTCTTGTTTTTGCTTGTGCATTTGAATTTGCTCTTTTCATTAAATCACATTCCTTCATGACTTGCCATCACTGGAGTGGAGTTGAATTGTCCTTTATTCAAATTTGGTTTGTGCTTGGAAGTAGTTATCTGTAATTTATATGTTGCATCCTGGCACATGGTATCAGTTTCCAAAGGCTAGTGGGCAGGTATTCACCTTTGTAAACAGAGTGTACTTTTGCAGTGTACTGGAAAGAAGGATTCTTTCCTCTTAAGAATGCCACTCCTGACTCACTCCAAAAAGGTGATTCTTAGGTGTGTAGCATTTTCATATAATAAGATTCTTTTCTACTATTGTGAACTTTTTTCTTAAGTTTTTTTTCCCTTAACTGTTTTTTAAGATATAGAATCTAATAAAATAGAAACAGTTATTTTTGTTCTGCCAACCTCCTACTTTGCCCTTTCTCCTCACCTTCTTAACCAAAGATGCGATTATTGTAGTAGAAAGTGTAGTGTTTCATCATAGTGGATAAATGGTTAGCTTCAAATAATTGTGATTTTGAGTTTGCTAAGTCAGATTCTTGGCTTTTTCTACATACATTACCTAGATTTGAGATATTTTTAGTGTTGATGCAGTTCTGTATATCTACATGAGAGAGCCACTATTTCCACTTTGGACATTCGTCAGTGAATTTTATAAGAATATGGATTCTATGAAATGTTTTATAATGATGGAGAAAATGTGTTTTATGTAGCTCTCTATAATTGTGATGTTCCCTTGTTTTCATCTGTTTTGCATTGGTAAAAATATCATAATAGCAGTAATCTTAGTTTTTTTCTTTAAAGGTTATATTTACCGACAGATGGTATACTTTTAAATATATGTTATATCATAACAGAAAGTAAAACTGCCCCATAGGGTTTCCAAGGCTGTAATCTTTACGGAAGCAGACTGCCACGTCTTTCTCCTGCAGAGCAGCTAGTGGGTTCTAACCACCCACCTTTCGGTTAGCAGCCAAGTGCTTGTGAAAAAGAGGAAGACCTTCAAGGAGATGAATTGATACAGTGGCTGCAACAATGGGCTCAAACATAGCAACAGTTGTAAGGATGAAGCAGGACCAGGCAGTGTTTCATTCTGTTGTATATACGGTAGCTATGAGTCAGAATCGACTTGGCGGAACCTAACAAAAACAACATAACAGAAAGTAAATCTGCACTGTTTATGTTTAAATTGATGTTAGGAAAAAGGTTTCAAGAGAAATGCTCAGATGCAAATAAACTAATGTCACATGTAAGTGAACTACTACAAAATTTCCCTTTGGTTTATTAAACTTTAAACCTGCTTACCACTGATTTTAATGTATTTAGGAACTACAAAATGGAGAAAAGAATCTATAGGGTGAATTTAACCAGAGTGGGTGGGGAAGTGACAGGTGCTCTTCATTGGGCAAGATGGCTAATATGTTAGAGAGAATGCCCCAAGTTAAATGTATAGGATGACAACTTAGTAGAATTATGTCCTGTTAGAGCTTAAACAGGTAATTTAATACAGCTGGCAGATTCTTCTTTGGCAGATTGGGCAAATAGGCCTGGGGTGGTGAATTCCTTTAAGTGGACTTCTCCAGGATCAGCTAATATGTGTTACACCTAGGGCACAGACCTGGAATAATTAACTCCTAGTTCAGTATGGAGCCCTGGTGGTACAGTGCTTAAGAGCTCTGCTGCTAACCAAAAAGGTCAGCAATTAGAATCCACGAGCCACTTCTTGGAAGTCCTGTGGGGCAGTTCTGCTCTGTCATGTAGGGTCACTATGAGTCGGAATCAACTTGACAGCAACAGGTTTGGTTTTAGTTCAGTATCCTTCCAACTGTAAAAAATAGTGTTTAACCTAGAAAAAAGGAGTCCTGGTGGTGCAGCCGTTAAGCACTAGGCTGCTAGCCAAAAGGTTGGCAGTTTGAACCCACTCAGTGGCTCTGCAGGAGAAAGGACTGGGGATCTGTTCCCGTAAACTCCCTGTGAGGAGTTTCTACTCTGTCATGTGGGGTTGTTACGAGTCGAAAATCAACTCAGTGGCATCTAATAAAAGAACAATATAGGAAAGGGATTTGGAAATCTTTTGGGGTATTCTAATAAAGCCTTTGGCACTCTGCTGTTATGACCAAAAGAACAACAACATTTAGGATATTTTCAAAAAAGGCTTTAGAAACAAAACAGAAAACTTTAAATCTGCTTCTTTTTATGAAAGCGTTATACAGCTGTCCCTGGAACATTGCAGAAACAAAAAGCTCTTTTGCTTGGTGGAAGTGTGTATCTTATTCATCCTGAAACTCAGCACCAAAACACACGGGAAGTCCTAAATAATGATTGTTAGATGAACAAATAAGGCATTATTGAGAGTTAAGTTATAATAAAAGGGACCTCATAGAGGGATTTTTCAGAAGAGATTTTTTTTTCTGTGTTTGTGTAGAATATCATGCCAAGTAAGGCATATGAAAGAAGAGTGGAAAAAACATGCATTATGTTTTGCGTTTTATGTTTAGTTGTCCTTTCAGGAAAGAGTGCTCTAAGGATGTTATCTTTTCAGATGTGAATTTATGTCTAATTTAGCAAGAAATTTCCTCAGAGAATAAATAGATATTTCTCGGTTTCATTGTTAGTGTATATTTAGTTAATAGACTACAACCTGGCTGGCACAAAGAGTTAAGCGATCGACAACTAGCTGAAAGGCTGGCAGTTTGAACCCACCCAGAGGTGCCTTGGAAGACAGGCCTGATGATCTGCTTCCGAAAGGTCCACACACAGCCTTGGAAACCCTATAGAGCAGTTCTGCTCTGCACACATGGGGTCACCATTAGTTAAAATTGACTCGATGGCAACCAGCTACGGCAACAACAATTAATAGATTGCTAGGCAGTAATTAATAGATTGCTAGACATTTAACATTGCAAAGAATGGGAATTCCAGAACACTTAATTGTGCTCATGAGGAACCTGTACATAGACCCAAGAAGCAGTCATTCTAACAGAGCTTGGGGATGCTGCATGGTTTAAAATCAGGAAAGGTGTGCATCAGGGTTGTAACCTTTCACCATACTTATTCAGTCTGTATGCTGAGCAAATAATCCAAGAAGCTGGACTGTATGAAGAATGGGGTATCAGGATTGGAGGAAGACTCATTAACAACTTGTAATATGCGGATGACACAACCTTGCTTAATGAAAGTGAACAGGACTAGAAGCACTTATGAGGAAGATCAACTACAGCCTTCAGTATGGATTACACCTCAACATGAAGAAAACAAAAATCCTCAACAACGAGACCAGTTAGCAACATCATGATAAATGGAGAAAATATTGAAGTTGTCAAGGGTTTCATTTTACTTGGATCCACAATCAACGCTTATGGAAGCAGCAGTCAGGAAATCAAAGGACGTATTGCATTGGGCAAATCTGCTGCAAAAGACCTCTTTAAAATGTTAGAAAGCAAAGATGTCACTTCGAGGACCAAAGTTTGCCTGACCCAAGCCATGGTATTTTTAGTTGCCTCGTATGCGTGCAAAAGCTGGACAATGAATAAGGAAGACCGAAGAATTGGTGCCTTTGAATTATGATGTTGGCAAGGAGTATTGACTATGCCATGGACTGTCAGAAGAACAAACTAATCTGTCTTGGAAGAAGTACAGCCAGAATGCTCCTTAGAAGCAGGGATGACAAGACTTTGTCCCACATACTTTGGACATGTTATCAGGAGGGACCAGTCCCTGGAGAATGACATCACGGTTGGTAAAGTAAGAGGGTCAGCAAAGAAGAGAAAGACCCTCAGCAAGATGGCTTGACACAGTGGCTACAACAGTGGGCTCAAACTAAGAGCATCTTAATTGCACAGGCTATTTTCAGAAACCAAGAGACAAAAAGCCAAACTTAGTTCTTTGTTCCACAGTTTTATTCTGAGATGTTTATTTTAAATTCATTCCCATTATACTTGAACAAGGAGTCCTGGTGGTGCAGTGGTTAAAGCGCTTGGCTGCAAACTGAAAGGTCAGCAGTTGGAATCCACCAGATGCTCCTAGGAAACCTTATGGGGCAGTTCTACTCTGTCCTATAGGGTTACTATCAGTTGAAATCTACCTAACAGCAACGGATTTGGTTTTGGTTATTTACAACCCTAGGCCTAGAATTGGCTATTTTTCAAGGAGCCTTGATTCTTTTTAGTGAAAAATGATGTTTGGGGATGACAACCTGGATGCTGGGAGTGCACATTTCTACAGGATTGGTAAATTTCTTCAGTGGAAACCAGCGCTAGAAACTAGGTTTATGTTGTGGATTTTATTGTGTCCTCCGAAAATATGTGTTGTAAATTCTAACCTTTATGCCTGTGGTTATAATCCCATTTGGGAATGGGCTGTCTTTGTTATGATGACGAGGCAGGATTAGTCTAGGGTGTATGTTTTTTCTTTTTTTTTTCATTGTGCTTTGAAGTGAAAATTTACAGAGCAAATTAGTTTCTCCTTAAACAATATACAAATTGTTTTGTGACATTGGTTGCCAACCCTGCAACGTGTCAACACTCTCCCCTTCTCAACCTCGGTTTTCCCATTTCCATTCATTTAGTTTTCCTGTCCCTTCCTGCCTTCTCTTCTTTGATTTGGGTTGGTATGCCCATTTAGTCTCGTATACCTGGTTGAACTACATGTGTTATTGTTTGTTTTATAGTGTAGGGTATATCTTGAATCAATATCTTTTGAGATATAAGAGAGATTAAAGAAGCAACTAAGAAGCAGAGATGGGGTAAAATAGATGCCAAGACACGTGGCGATCTCCAACGTACCAGGAAGCAGAAGCTGAAAAGACAAGGACCTTCCTCCAGAGCTAACAGAGAGAAGGCCTTCCCCTAGAGCTGGTTCTCTGAATTCGTACGTCTAGTTTCCTAAACTGTGAGAAAATAAATTTCTGTTTGTTAAAGCCATCTACATGTGGTATTTCTGTTATAGCAGCACTAGATAACTAAGACAGTGTATATGAGTGTGTGTGTTTTTACTTAAGAAATACAGTGTGAGTTTAAACTGACACTTCCAGTTCAAATTGAGGACCATACATACTTACCTTTTGTCTCACATCCATATCTTTGTCCCTCCCAAGAATCCCATTTTCTTAAGGACACTGGGCCTAGCTGAATTAGAATATTCCATCTTACTAATTTGTTTTGTTTCACATAGAGCAGTCTCAGAATAGCAATATCAAAATTGCTACTAACAGTATGATTACTAAAAAGGAAAGAATGTAGTGATTCAGTTGAATGATTTATAGGTTTTATGTCTTTTCTTATATCAATTTTGCTGTATTAAACTTTCTTCCCTAGGAATTTACCAATTCTTCTAAATTCTTAGTTCTCAGCCTAAAATTGTTCTATAATCTTGTTGTCTTTTAAACTATAGCTTTAAGTATAGTTTAATTCTCCTTTTTGTTCTTACTGTTATTTATTTGTGCCTTTCTTTTCTTCTTGCTTTATCTTATCTAAAGTTTGTCTTTTCAGTCTTTTCCAGGAATAGCCTTTAGCTTTATTAAACCTTCATAATACCTGTATTAGTTCTACTTTTTTCCCTTTTTTTAAGTTATGTTTTAGATAAATTTTTATAGCACAAATTAGTTTCTCATCAAAACTGTCTACACAAGTTGTGTTGTGATGTTGGTTGCAATCCCCACATTTTGTCAGCACTCTCAGAATCGACTCAGTAGCAGTGGCTTTGGTTTTTTTGGTTATTTTCTTTGGCTTTATTCCCCCCCGCCCCCAATCCCCCATTCTTAGATTGGACAGTTTACTCATTATTTCTCAGTTTTTATTTTCTAATGTAAATGTTTAAGGCTCTTAATTTCCATTTAATGTATTGCTGCTATCAGTAGCAATTTGTTGTAATCTTCAATTAGGATAGTGTCTGTTTTCTGTGATAGTTTTATGAATTTTTGATCTGTTTTTGGTATCTTTCTGAAGATGTTTCCCCCCTTTCAACAAAGTAGTTTGTAAGCTTAATGCTTTTCCCTCCTTTGTTGTTTATAATTTTATATACAGTATGGTTGTACCTACTTTTGCATACTGATGTTTCTGAGGGGTTATGTATTGTGTTTTTCTTTTCGTTCTTTTTATTCGTCCACAGATTCTCCAAAGTTTTTTTTAAAGCTAGGTTTATTGAGGTATAATTTATATACAATTAAATCCATCCCTTTTAGTGTAGAGTTTTATTAGATTTGATAGAAACATGCAGTCACACAACCTTCACCACAATCAAGATACAAAACACTTCCATCATCCCAGAAATTCACTCCTGTTACTTTGTAGTCATCCCTTCTCACGCTCTTATACTGTCATTGGTACTTGTCTTTTTTTTTTTTCAGTTTCAGTTGGTTTCCTTTTGACCTCAGCTCTCTCATGGGTCTCAGAAAAATTATAATTTTATAGTTTGACTTGATGTTGTTTTTTGGGTGGGAATGGTGCTCAGCTGTCTGTCTGTATTTTTGGTGCAAGGTGAACCCTGCTATTTTTCTTGTCGAGTCATTTTTTATAAATTCAAATTTCCATGTATCATTTTTGGATTAACACCTCCATTTGAATATCTTTCTCCCACAGATATATTTTCTTTTATATTCATGTGTATCTTCATTGAAATTTTAAATATCTCTACAATGGTCTCTTAGGTATTTCTATAATTTGTATTTGAAATCTTATAAAGTTTAGAGTTAAAACATTATAATTTTAATATGTAAGTTTCACATTTATGAATTCTTTGACTTTCTCCCATTTCATTTCTGATTTTCAAATTAAATATTGGCATGTGTTATCCTGACTTTTACCCCACTATTACAGGTCTTTTTTTGTTAATATGTAATCAAGAGAAATGTTAGGAAAACTTTGAAATGTGTAAATTTTTTGTGTCAGATATTCATTTGTGTTTATCACTTTACTATCCCTAGCTAATTTTGAGGCTATGTGAAAAAGTTTCAGATTAGATTGTTGTATTAAAGAAATTGACTCTTATTATCATTGTATTAAAGAAATTGAGTTGTGAATATGATCAATTTTTTTTAACATTTTAGCTGAGCTGCTAGTGTCTCTTGTCTTGGAAGTGTGTTATGTTTTTTGATAGGTTATTTTTGAGCAGATTTCCACTATTTATTGAGACGTTTTAAATGTGCTGTTAAATAAATGACAATGTGTTATCATGTTGGAAGCAATATTGCAATGTTAAACTTAATTTTACCTCATTAATTTCATGGACTTTAATAGTGATTTGCTAAACATTTATTTTCTTTTTCTTTTTATAGGTTATTTTAGTGTCTGCCAATAAATTGACTCGTTACATAGAACCATGCCAGTTGACAGAAGATTTTGGTGGTAGTCTTACGTATGATCACATGGACTGGTTAAATAAGAGGCTGGTTGGTATATAACAATGAGATAAAATGTTATTATGTATAAATAAGACATTCTGATAACTTTACCATTTTAATTAACTAAAAATGTAGATTGTTTTTCTTTTTACAAATATGAAACCATTTAGCACATTCTGCATTATAGCCTGATACTTGAGGACAGACACTCTGGAGTCTGATTGATTTTATTAGAATCCTGCTCTTGCTCTTTGCAGAGTACGTGACTGTCTTAGTTTTCTAGGACAGCCATAACAAAATACCACACAGAGCATGGCTTTAAAAAAGTAGAAAGTTGTTTTCTCATGGTTCTGGAGGCTAGAAGTCCAAATTAGGGTGTGGGCTGTGCTGATCCCCTCTGAGGGCTCTGAGAGAGGAACTAGTTCATGCCTCTCTCCAAGCTTCTGGTGGCTGTAGCAGTCCTTAGTGTGCCTTTTCTGCTTCACATTTGCTTCACATGGAGTCCTTCTCCTGCTTGTGGACTGTTTCCATGGCAGTTCTTCTCTTTTATAAGACACCACTTAGAAGGGATTAGGACTCACCCTACTCCGGTATGACTTCCTTAATTTAACTGAGAACATCTGCAAAGAAAAACCCTATTTCTCCAAGTAGGATCACATTCACAGGTGCAGCCCTTAGGACTGCAACACATCTTTTAGGAGGGGTTACAATTCATTCCGTAACAATGACTGCTGGCAATGTATTTTACCTCTGTGTGCTTCTGTTTCCCCATCTCTATAATGTTGTTTAAGGAACCCTGGTGGCTCAGTGGTTAAGCCCTCACCTGCTAACCAAAGGTCCATGGTTCAAACCCACCTGCTACTGCACAAGAGAAACGTGGCAGTCTGCTTCTGTAAAGAGTTACAGCCTTGGAAACCCTATGGGGCAGTTCTACTCTACCCTGTAGGATCACTGTGAGTCAGAAATCGACTTGACAGCAATGGGGTTTTTTTTGTTTTTTTTTTGTTAATAGTGTTGTTCGTTGCTGTCAAGTTTATTCTGACTCATGACGACCCGACGTGTTACAGAATAGAGCTGCTCACAGTTGAGCACAAACCATTTGTGCCATCTAGGGACCTCGTCTCTATAATGGTTCCTACCTTAGGGGATTGTGGATAAGATGAAATAAATCTGCACATAAAGAATTTAGAACAGCACCTGGCGCGATGTGGTATTGTAGCACTATGTAAGTGTTGGCTGTTGCTGTTATTAGTAGCGGTGGTGTTACTAGTCAGATTTGTAAATCTTTAAAGGAGAATAATAGAGTAGCATAATTCCTTGAGAGGTAATAGAGTTGATGTACTATTTACTAAGGAGGTATTTAAACATCAGCTTGAACTATCAATTTGAAGTGCAATTTGATAGATTAAACATTCCTTTCTGAAAATGTATCTTCTTTATCAGGTCAGACTTCTGAAATCTGCTACTCTGTATAATAAGACATTGTTTTATGAACTGTAGGGGACTGAAAGAACAAACTTCAGATTAACTCAGTTTAGATTATATACTAATTTTTTTGCAGAATAATGAAAGTTCGTTATCTCAGAATGAATAATGGTTTTTGTTTCCACAGCATTTGAACAGACAAATGAGTATTCACTTTATTACATGTGTTTAAATAGACTTGCCCAAATCCCTTTTAAGAAATATTTTAAGAAACCATGTTAAGATTATAACATTAATTTTTATGCTACCTGCTTGTATGTAAAACCCTTTAACTGTTATATGCAATCAGAATAGCATAAAGAAATGTCTTATAACTAGAATGTTCTATAACTGAAATTAGAGGATTAGAACTGGTCCAAATAATGTTCATGTAGTTACAGCTATTTTTGGTGGAAATGTTACTCAGACAGACACAGGAATAAAAATAAACTTGTCTTAATGAGAACGAAAAATGATTCCTTATATATTTAAATTTTAAAAAATCCTTATCCTTTGAACCGTTCATTGTTTTAGGAAACGGTTTTGTCTTCTCTGTGTACACTGGTGCTCTGGTGGTTGAATTGCACTAAGTGATTTCCAGGGAAGGAGCCCTGGCTGGTTAACTCTATTGCTCTTAACATATTAAACACGTAAGATTATTTTCAGTATTGTTAATAAAGTCTCATATTGTAGGTTTTTGAGAAATTTACAAAGGAATCTACATCATTATTAGATGAACTTGCTTTGATTAACAATGGAAGTGATAAAGGAAATCAGCAAGAGAAAGAAAGGTAGGTAGCTAGTGTTATGCAGTTATATCTTTGCAAAGCTATGATTAATCTGAGAAAAGATACTGTTAATACCAAGAAAAGATATTATTAATGCATGGTTAAAACAACTAGGGTGAATTCAATCAAAATTGACATACAAAAGTTTAATTAAATTCATTTTTTGATTGGTAAGAATTTATTTTATGTGTAGAACTTACTGATTTGAATCAAAGTTTCTTTCACAAAAGGCATTTTTTGATGAATAACATATTTACCTTTAACACTGAGCTAAACATTTTAGAAACACATGTTTAGAAGAACGTGTTTTCAACAACGTTTTCAAAGTGAAACAATTATCTGCCTTTTTAGAGTTCTGCTTTACTTAGTGAAGAATATGAAAAAGGTTGCAGCTTGAAATAAAATTATTATAACCTTATTTAAATACATGAGCACTTAAATGTCTAGCTTGTAGAATTTCTTTGTCACTGCAAAATATGTGATATTCATGAGTTCATCGTGGGGAATGTAGTGTTTTGTGACACTGGACAAAGTGTTCGGTTTTATTATCTAAATGTAACTACCCAGATTTATCATTCTAACAGGTTTCTATTGAACATAACTTTGTCAGTTTTCATTTTTCTGTTGGTAGGCTAAGTTCCTCTCCTTTGGTTTTTGTTTGTTTTTTTAAGGAAGTGAATTAACTCTTTCTGGTCTCACAAAAGTGGTCACTGGAAGAGTAATTGTTTGTTAGGAAAGTTGAAAGAATCAGCACCTTTCTTTGTGTATCTTCCTTTGTTCTGACCTTGAAAATACAGTGGAACCTTCCTGTTATTATATGAATTCAAATGTAGTCTTGTGTCAGTTAGCTGAAGTAATAAGTGAGGGATGTGAGAAGGTCACAGTTTAACACCAAATCCTGGTTAAAACAAAGTCAAAATGTAAAGGAAATAAAAAGGTTTAAATGTAAATCTAGTTAAAGTTACAACAAATATTTAGGAACGTTTCTATCTTATAGATGCCATATAAAAATGTAAATGTAAAAAATATATATAAATGTGCGTATGTGTGTGCATGCGTGTGTGTATCATACATGCATATATGCAATGGTTTAGTAATTGAGAATGTTTCACAAGTTAACTTAAGGAACATTAGCCAAACCTGTTTGTTTTCTGAGTAGTCCAGCAGAGACTAAATTTGAAGTTCACACTATCAGAGAGAATATTTGCAGCTAGCAGTGGTTGCTGTAGATAAGTAAACCTTTGATGGGGGATGGCTGGGTGCATTTTTAATGTTACATTTCTAGGTTACTATATAGTTACAGATTTTGAAACATATGTTCAGGGAATAAACACTGAAATGGGTTCGTTTTGATACATTTGAAATAATGCTATAATTAATAAGAATAATCTTTTCCAAGTGATTTTTTTATGATCTATCACATTGATATTTATCTGGCTACTTGTATTATCTGTAATGGGTTTGCTTTTGCTTAAGAGAAGTTAGCATGGTAAAATAACATAATTCAGATTTTCCTATTTGTGTGCCCTGTTCAATATGTATGTATGAAAGACTTAAGTTATATGGATAAAAATATTATTATTTTCAAAATTATTCTTTGATATTTGCCAGATCTGTGGACTTAAACTTCCTTCCATCAGTTGATCCTGAAACAGTTCTTCAGACAGGTAAGGTGAAAAAATACATTTATTAGTGATAAACATAATATAATAAAACAATCATAGATTGATTGGTTAATTAACTAAACATTAATTGAATATGTATTATGTGCTAGGAACTTGAGGAAAATTTTTCAAACTGCCTTTTGGTTTAACCTAACAGTGTGTTAATTAATATACTTTAAAATAATAATGATAAGTTGTTAAGTTGAATTATCTCTCCCTTGAAAGATTTGGATTTATCTCTATACCTGTGAAGTGGAGATAGAAATTCCTCATTTATCAGGCTGCTATGGGTTTGATTTTTCTTTATAAGGATTGTGTAAGGTAATAATAGCTAATTTTATTAAATACTAATTATGTACCACGCATTTTGCTAAACACATTTTATATATAATTATCCTGATAATCCTTTGATATAATTAGTGTTATTTTCCCTATTTTGTACTTGAGGAAGTCAAGACTTAGAGATATAAAATAACTTTATCATGATAAAGTAACTGTTAAGTGCTCTCACCATAGCTCAAAATAAGTTGAAATCAAAAGCCACTTGATATACCACTTTACAGTAATCTGTGTAAAAGCATTAGCCCATCATAGTGGCCTTGCATATAGTAAGTGCTCAATGCTGCCTGTAAGTATGTTCTAGCCCAAATATTTCTAGTAGTGGTTTCACAAATTCTAAGACAGTAAACTTGAATGCTTTTAAATGGAAATACCTTTATTTTATTTATTTTTAACATTTTCCCACAAATAATAGTTCATAATTTTAATCTGACTGTGTACCAGACAGTGTTCTAAGCACTTGACATGTGTTAGTTAATTTATCATTCACTACAACCTTGTGAATTAGGTGCTATTATTATTTCAACTTTAAGATGGGAAAACTTCTGAGGTATAAGAAGTAGTCAAGTTATGCAGGTTACACAGCTAGGGTAGGGATTGGAACCCAGGCAGTTTCGTTTCAAAATGTGTTCTTTGAAATTACTATGTCATGCTGCTTCTCTAATGGAAATGGTATCCACAGGGAAAATGTTAAGGGTAACAGTTGTCAAAGTAGAAAAAAATAAATGTATTCTGTTATTAATGACTTTCATGAATGTATATGACTTTCTGCAAATCTTTAAAACATATTTTGTTATAAAATGTAATGAAGAGTAAAGAAATAGATTCTCAATATCTTGTTGTATTGATTCAGTAGTCCTAAGTTTTTTCACTATGTCAGAGGTCTTATTTCCTTAGAGAACAAAGAAATAATTGTAGTGTCTGCATATTTAGAAGGTATAGTAGAACTGGCAGTAAAAATTTTATTTTAGAGTTAAAACTTAATTCCACATATGTATTTATTTTGAAAATTTTTTATTTTAAGCCACTGAATTATGAAGATTTTTAGATTTGTATTTTAAACTTAACTTTATATGCCATCATATTCTTTTTTATATGCTACTGACTCAACATAGGGATCAAAAGAGAGTGTAAAATGGAGAGGTTTAGAATAATCTTCGGTGTTTTTTAGAAACTGGAAATACCTCCACATAATTTAAATATCTATATTGTTTTAGACACCCAAATAGTAATTGGAATAATATCCTAGAAAAACATTTTTTATTCACTTTTAAAATTGTTGATACACCTGCAGGTTTATATGTTGGCCATTCTACAATTTTAATTTCTCTCATGTGAGTAAGTAGATTTTCTACATGAGCTTGCAATAAGTGAATCACATTGAATGCAGTTCTTGAAGTAGTGTGGCCCTTCATGATTCAGTTAATATGTTCTGGAGCTTCCTATAAATAGATATTGTTTAAATATTATTTTGTACCAGAAATAAAGACTCTGTCCCTTAAATGTAATCATATATTTGTAACAGTATCAACTTTTCTTTTAGAAGGTACAGTTAATTAAGAGTATAGCTTTATACTGAAATGTTACAGTACTGCTTGGATTAGCACTATCAGAAATCCCAGAGTGTAATAATGCTGTGCAGGGAAAGAGGACTGGGTGGCTCAGTATTCTCAGTAATGAATCTACCAACAACAAGAATTTACTAAATGTGTGTCTGTGTTTATATCACACATGGATATATCTCTCTTTAAAGTATATTTTCACTGGCCAGTGTTTTCAGAAGTAGACTGCCAGGTCCTTCTTCTTAGTCTGTCTTAGTCTGGAAACTCAGCTGAAACCTATCCACCAAGGGTGCCTCTGCTGGTATTTGAAGTACCAGTGGCAAAGCTTCCAGTACCACAGCAACAGGCAAGCCACCATAGTACGACAAACTTAACAGACACGTGGTTCAGTCATTTCAGGAGGTAGCATATGATCAAGAACTGATGGTACTGAAGGAAGAGATCCAAGCTGAACTGAAGGCATTGGCGAACAAAAACACTCTAGGAATTGACAGAATACCAAATGAGATGTTTCAACAGATGGATGCAGTGCTGGAAGTGCTCATTTGTCTATGCCAAGAAATTTAGAAGACAGCTACCTGGCCAACCAACTGGAAGAGGTCCATATTTGTACCCATTCCAAAGGAGATCCAACTGAATGCGGAAATTATTGAACAGTATCATTAATATCACACACGAGGAAAATCTTGCTGGAGATCATTCAAAAGTGGTTATAGCAGTACATCTACAGGGAACTGCGAGAAATTCAAGCCAAATTCAGAAGAGGTTGTGGAACAAGGGATATCATTGCTGGTATCAGATGGATCATGGCTGAAAGCAGAGAATACCAGAAGGATGTTTACCTGTGTTTTATTGACTATGCAAAGGCATTCAACTGTGTGGATCATAACAAATTATGGATAACATTGCAAAGAGTGGGAATTCCAGAACACTTAATTATGCTCATGGGGAACCTGTACATAGACCAAGAGGTAGTCATTCGAACAGAACAAGGGGATACTGTGTGGTTTAAAGTCAGGAAACATGTGCATCAGGGTTGTATCCTTTCACCATACTTACTCAATTTGTTTGCTGAGCACATAATCCAAGAAGCTGGACTACATGAAGAAGAATACGGCGTCAGGATTGCAGGAACTTATTAACAACCTGTGATATGTAGATTACACAGCGTTGCTTGCTGAAGTGAAGAGGACTTGAAGCACTTATTGATGAAGATCAAAGAGCACAGCCTTTAGTATGAATTACACTTCAACATAAAGAAAACAAAAATCCTCACAACTAGACCAATAAGCAACATCATGATAAATGGAGAAAAGATTGAAGTCAAGGATTTCATTTTGCTTGAATCCACAGTCAACGCCGATGGAAGCAGCGGTCAGGAAATCAGACGATGCATTGCTCTGGGCAAATCTGCTGCAAGAGATCTCTTTAAACTGTTAAAAAGCAAAGATGTCACTTTAAGAACTAAGGTGGGCCTGACCCAAGCCATGGAGTTTTCAGTCACCTCGTATACATGTGAAAGCTGGACAGTGAATAAGGAAGACCAAAGAAGAATTGATGCCTTTGAATTATGGTGTTGGTGAAGAATATTGAACATACCATGGACTGCCAAAAGAACAAACAAATCTGTCTTGGAAGAAGTACAGCCAGAATGCCCATTAGAAGCAAGGATGGCAAGACATCATCTCACATATTTTGGACATGTTATCAGAAGAGACCAGTCCCTGGAGAAGGACGTCATTCTTGGTAAAATCGAGGGTCAGTGAAAAAGAGGAAGACTCTCAACAAGATGGATTGACGAAGTGGCTGCAAACAATGGGCTCAAACCTAGCAATGATTATGAGGATGGTACAGGACCGGGCAGTGTTTCATTCTGTTGTACATAGGGTTACTATGAGTTGGAATCAACTTGACCACACCTAACAACAAATATATTCGTTGTGGTTAGCTTCTGTTGAGTTGGCCCCTAACTCGTGGTCACCCTGTGCACAATTGGATGAGACCATTGTGATCCACTGAGTTTTCATTGGCTGATTTTTAGCAGTAATTATCAGGCCATTCTTCCTAGTCCATCTTAGCCTGGAAGCTTCAATGAAACTTTTTCAGCATCATAGCAACACACATGCCTCCACTGACAGACAAGTGGTGGTTGTGACTTGAGGTGTATTGGCCAGGAATCAAACCCAGGTCTCTCACATGGAAGGTGAGAATTCTACCACCGAACCACCACTGCCCTCTATAAAGTGTATGTGTAAGTGTGTACTATAGTGTGCGTACGTATATATACATACACACACTAAACAAAAAAACCCCTATTGCTGTCAAGTCGACTCTGACTCATAGCGCCCCTATAGGACGGAATAGAACTGCCCCATAGGGTTTCCAAGGAGTGGCTGGTGGATTCGAACAGCTGACCTTTTGGACCACTGTGCCACCCTATAGTACGTGAATATTCAGAGTTGTGTGTTTGTGTGTGAATGTACACATACATACATACATAAGTACATGCACATATGCAGTTTTCCTATTTATTGTGATGTATAGATAGAAAAATTGCATTTTGTAGGTAGATAGATAAGTAGGTAGATTTTGATAATGCGGAATTAGAATTGAGAAGATTGAAAAGTAAGAATTGTATTTCTTTGTGGTTACTAATTCTAAGTGTCTTTCATTTGTAAAGGGCATGAATTGTTATCCGAATTACAGCAGCGTCGATTTAATGGCTCAGATGGAGGGGTCTCATGGTCTCCTATGGATGACGAATTGCTTGCACAGCCACAGGTTATGAAATTACTAGATTCACTCCGAGAGCAATATACTCGCTACCAGGAAGTTTGTAGGCAACGTAGTAAGCGTACACAGTTAGAAGAGATTCAACAGAAAGTAATGCAGGTAGGTACCAGTATTGTCTGCTTTGAATATATTTCACTTTTTCTTTGATCATTTTTATTGTGTGACTAATTTTTTACTGTTATTGACACAATATAGAGAACCTTAGACAATAAACCAGATCCTAAAACTATTTCTAATTATGTATCTTTTCACAAATAATGTTTGCATTTAAATTATTTCTACAGTGTTGTTACTGAGCACTTAGCTCACTTTTAAGTTGTGGTAAAATGTATATAATAAAAGATTTGCAACTTTGACCGTTTTTATGTGTACACCCCAGTGATATTAATTACATTCACCATGTTGCTCAACCATCACCGCTGTTTCCAAATTTTTCCATCACCTTTAATAGGAACTCAATGTCCCCTAAGCAATAACTCCCACCTGCCCCTGGTAACCACTAATAAACTTTGGTCTCTATGCAGTTGCCTATTATAAATATTTCATGTAAGCGGAATCATACAATATATGTCTTTTTATGTCTGACTTGTTTCACTCAGATTAATGTTTTCAGGGTTCATCCATGTTGTATCATGTATCAGGACTTCATTTCCCTTTATGGCTGATCAGCTCACTCTTAACATTATATAACTTAAAAAATAACTATTTGTTGGGAACATCATTTGTGATCTTGATTTGTTCTTGAAATATATAACATTGGCTTTTGATATTTGATTTATTTTTAATTTCCAAGCATTAGTTAATTTTTTTATTTTGGTACTTCTACAAAATTTGTACATTATGAAGAATTTTCTATCCTATCCAAAATTATACATGTAATAAAAGTAATTCCAATATTAAATCTCATGATTTTATCATACTGATAGAAAATATTGATAGTTGAATGAATTATATTCATAACATGTAATAATAAGTATTTGATAGTTATGACTGTTTAGCTCCTTTTAAAATTGTTTTCTTAGTAAGAAAATTAGGTTAAAATACTAAATATCAATACTAAGGGAAGGCATTTCTGTTTTTAGATTACATTCTGGATTGGATTTTTATCTGTTGTATTATTGAGAAAAAAATCTTTCCATGTTTTCTTTAAAAAAACTAAATTAGAAATGCCACAATGTTGTTTTAATGTAGATTCATTCATTAAATAAATATTAAGTGCATATATGTGCAAGGCACCTGTGCTAGGTTGTGTAGAGAGCGTAAAGGTAGACTTGGGTATTTGCTAACCGTTAAGTTGAAGAGGAGAAAGTGTTAAGTGCCACAAGGGCATGAATAAAGTGCTGTGTTCCTTTATAGGAAGGATTATTACTCTGGCTATAGGGAATCAGGGAGCACTTGAGTTTGTCCTCTAAGAATGTTTAAGATAAAGGAAAATTGGCATTTCTTTTTCTTTTTTTTTGGGAGGAGAAAGAATAGCATGAGTAAAAGAATAGCAGCATGAAATCCTAAGCTCTGTTGAGGAAGTAGTAGGCACAGGAAAAAGTTTATGGCCTTTGAATCAAACAGCAGAACCTGAATCCCTGTTTCTCCGCTTATTAGTGGTGTGATCATAGTCACCTTATGTCATTTACCTGAGCCTCTGTCTTCCACTCCTCTCTTCTTTCCTTCCCTCCTGCCCTTCCTTATTTTTTTGTTAATAACAGTACTGCTTTTGCAATGCTAGTGTTTGGAAAGAACCCAGTACTCAATTAGTGACAGCTATTATATTTAAACTGGGACCCTGGTGGCATAGTGGTTAAGAGCTCAGGCTTCTAACCGAAAGGTCTGGCAGTTCAAATCCACCAGCCGCTCCTTGGAAACTCTATAGGGCAGTTCTGCTCTATCCTATAGGGTCTCTATGAGTTGGAATCTACTTGAAAGCAACAGGTTTGGTTATTTTGGTTTTATTATATTTAAGGAGCTCTGTTGGTGCAGTGGTTAAGCGCTCCGCTGCTAACTGAAAGGTTGGTGGTTTGAACCTACCAGCCACTCCACAGGAGAAAAAATGTGGCAGTCTGCCTCTGTAAAGATTTACATCTTTGGAAACCCTGTGGGGGCAGTTCTACCCTGTCCCATAGGGTCGCTTTGAGTCAGAATCAACTCGACAGCAATGAGGTTTTGTTTTTTTGGGTTTTTTTTTTTTTTTTTTTTGGTATTATATGTATTTCCACTGAACTAGACTCTAGCCTAGAGCCCTAATTCAGTTGCTGGCGAACTTATTCTGTAAAGGGCCTAATAGTAAGTGCTTTAGGCTTTGTGGCCTATTTGGTCTCTGTTGTGGCTACAGCTACTTAACTGCCACATAACTCTGCTGTTGTAGTGCAAAAACAGCCATAGACATTATGTAGACAAGTGGATGTGACTGTGTTCTAATAAAACTTTATTTACAAAACCAGGCAGTGGTCCAGAAATGGCATGTGGGCTGTAGTTTGCTGATCCCTGACCTCCAGCATCAGGATGTCATGGGAAAAAAGGCTTGAAAGGAAGGATGGGTTCCAGACAAAAGAATTTATGCTTTTTCCCATGGTAACTACATATAAACTGAAGATTTCTGAGCAAGCATTAATTTTTTACTTTAAAATGACTCTATATATTTAACTCATTTGGAAAAGGAGGATCCCCTGAATGGCACAAACAGTCACTCGACTACTAGCTGAAAGGTTGACGATTTGAACTCACTCATAGGCACCTTGGAAGACAGGTCTAAGGATCTGCTTCCAAAAGGACACAGCCTTGAAAACCTTTTGGAGCAGTTCTACTATGCACACATGGGGTCACCATGAGTTGGAAACCACTCAACAGCAACTAACAACAACAGAAGAGAAAGATGGGTATAAATAAGGCAATATCTGATTTTGACAAATAGAACCTGAAGGAGTAGGTCTTCTTGATTAAATTGGATACTTCCTGGAAACTCAGAAAAAGAGGCACCAGGAGATGGAAGAATGGTTTAGTAAGACAGGTGCAGCCTTCCTTAAAATAGATTTTATTTTTTCCAGAAATTGTTCAGAGCTGCTCTTCTTCCTTTTCTCTTTCCTGCATGGCCTCTCTTTTCAGGCTCTGTACAGTTAAGATTATACCTGAATATTGGAGTTAATAAAAGTTTGACACTCATTTGAAAATATAATAGTATTTTTTAACATTATTTTTATTCTTAAAAAAAAAATAATCCAAGTTCCTAACAATCAGATTATAGATGGACTTTTTCTAGGTAATCTATTCATAAGTTAAACACAACTTAATATTAAATGAAGGCAAACTTTAACCAAGTAGCTTGAGATTATCTTTGATAAACACAAAGATGGAATAGTAGTACAGGACAGATTCTGAACCCAAATAATCTGGGTCCACTCTCTTCTCCCACTTCCATGCTGCATGACCCTGATGCCCAAATACCCTCCTCAGTAGGCTGAGAGTAATAGTAATAGTAATGCCTACTTAATAGCACTGTTGTGAGGATTAAAGAAGGTAATTTTTATAAAAATTTTAGTGTCTGGCACATAATGAGTTCTCTATTAGTAGTATCTATTGTTTGTTCATTTAATCAATAAATAAATGTCTACAGTAGTGTGAAATTATGCTAGGTTTAGGAATATAATGGTGAATAAAAAAGAGAAAGTTCCCACCTTTGTGGATCATAATTACATAATCACACATACATTTGTAAATTGCAACTGTGACAAGTGCCAAGAAGAAGGGTGATGGGAGTAAGGGTGAGGAAGAAGAAGATACCAAGGATGAATCATGTTTCTGGCTTGCAGGACTTAATGGATGCTGGTGCTGTCTGTGTAGGGAACACTGGATGACGTTTGAGTGTGGGTGGGAAAGGGTGTTGAGATCATGAGTTTGGTTTCAGACGTGTTGAATTTGAGGTGATTTTGAGATATCTAAAAGAAAATGTAGGAGGGTAGTCTAGAATAGGTCCAGACATCAGAGTGGAAATCTGGGCTGGATGAGAATTATCCAAGTAAAGAGTAGGTGAAACAAGGATTTTTTTTTTTTTAATTGTACTTTAGATGAAGTTTTACAGAACAAATAGTTTCTCATTAAACAGTCAGTACACATTGTTTTATGACATTGGTTAACAACCCCAAGACATGTCAACACTCTCCCTTCTCGACCTTGGAAGACCTTTTTTTTGGTGAAAATATTCATAGCCAAAGTTATACCATTTCAAAAGTTTCTACATGTACTATTCATTGACATCAATTACATTCTTCCAGTTATGCTTCTATTCTCACTGTCCTTTTCCAAATTATTCCATCACCATTGTCTTCAACTCACTGCCCCCTAGGCTTCCCATCAGACCTTTTGAGTTGCGTTTGTCAATTTGATCTCACATAGATAATTCTTTTTTTTTTTTGTACCTTAGATGAACGTTTGCAGAACAAATAGTTTCTTATTAAACAGTTAGTACACATATAGCCCTATGACAATGGTTAACAACCCCATGACATGTCAACACTGTCCCTTATCAACGCTGGGTTCCCTATCACCAGCTTTCCAGTCCCCTCCTGCCTTCTAGTCCTTGTCCCTGGACTGCTGTGCCTCATTAGTCCCATTTCGTTTTATGAGGCTGTCCAATCCCCGGCTGAATGGTGAATTTCGGGAGTGACTTCACCACTGAGTTAAAAGGGTGTCTGGGGGCCATACTCTTGGGGTTTCTCCAGTCTGTTGGGCCAGTAAATCTGGTCTTTTTTTTGTGAGTTAGAATTTTGTTCTACATCCCTTTACAGCTCTGTCCAGGACTCTCTCTGTTTTGATGCCAGTCGGAGCAGTCAGTGGTGGTAGCCAGGCACCGTCTAGCTGTACTGGACTCAGTCTAGTGGAGGCTGTGGTAGCTGTAGTCCATTAGTCCTTTGGACTAATCTTTTCCTTGTGTCCTGTTCTCTTCATTCTCCCTTGCTCTCGAAGGGATGAGACCAGTGGAGTATCTTAGATGGGTACTCACAGGCTTTTAAGACCGCAGATGCTACTCACCAAGATAGAATGTAGAACATTGTCTTTATAAACTGTGTTATGCCAGTTGAGCTAGGTGTTCCCCGAGACCATGGTCCCCACAGCCCTCCACCCAGCAATTCAGTCCCTCAGGGAGTTTGGAAGTGTCTATGGAGCTTCCTTGACCTTTCCTTGTACAAGTTTGCTGGCTTCACCAGTATTGTGTACTCTTACCCTTCAGCAAAGTTACCACTTATCTATTGTTTATTTAGTTCCCTCCCCACCCCTCCCATCCCTCGTAACTAACAAAGATTGTTTCTTTTTGTGTGTAAACTTTTACATGAGTTTTTACAGTAGAGGTCTCATACAATATTTGTCCTTTTGTGATTGACTTATTTCACTTAGCGTAATGTCCTCCAGTTTCATCTATGTTATGAGATGCTTCACAGATTCATCATTGTTCTATATCTTTGCATAATACTCCAGTGTGTATGTACCATAGTTTGTTTATCCAGTCATCAGTTGATGGGCATCTAGGTTGTTTCCATCTTTTTGCTATTGTTTACAATGCTGCAGTGAATATGGGTGTGCGTATGTCTATTTGTGTGACGGCTCTTATTTCTCTAAGATATGTTCCTAGGAGTGGGATTGCATTTTGTAGTGCTTTTTTTTTTGTGGTGCTGATGTGTTCTTTGTTCCTCTTACTCTCCTGTGCTGAGTTCCTTTTGTCCGTGGATTTTTTTCATTTCTTTTGTTTTTGTAGGTTTTGTTTTTACTGAGACTTTATGATTTTCTTCTTTATTTTGATGAGTAAGTTTGTTAACTTTCTTAATGGTTACCTTGAAATTTACCCTTATCTTGCTAGGTTTGAACCAGTCTATTATTACTTGGTATCGCCTTGCCTTCCTTTCCATTAGAGGGTTCTATATATACACCGTTTATTCCCTCTTTTACTATTCTGATGCTCTTGTTATTTACAGATTAGCCTCTCTCGTTCCCTGTTGTAATTCTTTTGGTTTTGCATAGTCCTTAAGAGTTCATTTCCTAGGTTGGTATCTGCCTAGTACAATCCTGTGTCGTGTATTCAGCCTGTGGTCTGATGTTGTTTGTTCTTGGATCGAAGGACTCCCTTTAGTAAGTCTTGTAAGTTTGGTTTGGTTTTTACATAGTCCATTAATTTCTGTTTATCTGGAAATGACTTAATTTCACCATGATATTTGAAGGAGAGTTTTGCAGGATATATTATTCTTGGCTGGCAATTTTTTTTTTTTCTTTCAAGGTTTTATATATGTCATCCCATTGCCTTGTTGCCTGCATGGTTTCTGCAGAATAATCCAAGCTTAGTCTTACTGTTTCTCCTCTGTATGTGACTTTTTGTTTTTCTCGAGTTGTTCTCAGGATTCTTTGCTTGCTTTGGTTTTAGCGAGTGTGATTATGATATGCCTTGGTGATTTTCTTTTGAGGTCTATGCTTTATGGAGTTCGTTGAGCTTCTTGGATGGTCAGCTTTTCATCTTTCCTGATATTGGGGAAGTTTTCTGTCAGCAATTCTTCAATGATCCTCTCTGTGTTTTCTGTTTTTTCCCTCTGTTCTGGAACTTCAATCACTTGAAGATTTTTGCTTTTGATTGTATCTCCTGTAATTCTCAGGGTTTCTTCATTTTTCTTCGTTCTTTTTTCTGATTTTTCCTCAGAGTTGTATCCAAGTGTTGTCTTCAACTTCGCTGATCCTGTCTTCCATCATTTCAAATCTGCTTCTCAGCCGTTCTATGACACTGTCCATTTCTGAAATCTTGTTGTTTATCTTTCGGATTTCTCATTGTTGTTTTTGTATGATTTCTAGTTGTGAGATTATTTTTAGCATTTTGTTCCTGTATTATTTTCTTGAATTCTTCCATTTTTTTGTCTGTATTTTCCATGTATTTGTCTGCCTTTTCCATGAATTTGTCTTATCTTTGTCTGCTTTTTGCTTCAACTCCTGGATAATTCTGAATATTTGAGATTTGAATTCCCTGTCAGTTAGATCTAGTGCCTTTTCTTCTACTGGAAGGTCATCTGGTGTTTTATTTTGGATGCCTACAAGAACCATCTTGTCCTGTTTTTGTAAATGTTTTGATATTGCTGCTGTCTTCGGGGCATTCAGTGGTTATTTTCCTTGTTTATTGATTGTAGATTTGTTTGTTTCGTCCCTGCTGTTTTGTTTTATTTGGTTATGTCTAAGCAGAAGGGCTGTGCGTTCTTTGTTGTTTGCTCATCTGTGGGCACGATAGTTTTCACCTCCTTCTCCAATGGGCAGGGTCAGTCACTCTGGTATGGTACAGCAGGGCAGGTCCAGCTGAAGGGGAGTCACTGGCATGGGTTGTTTGTGGCACGTACCAGGGCTGACAGTGTGGACTGTGAATCAGTGCAGGGCAGGTTCCAGTAGACCGTGCCTGTGCTGCTTGGGAGTGTGATGTTCAGCGCACGGTACAAGTAGGCAGGAAGGAAGGGGTAGATTCTGATGTGTGGAGCTAAAATGGGTATGGGAAAGATGAGAGAGAGGAGAGAGGAACAGGAACCAAAAACATACACACCAACAAAAACGAGCAGTAAGGGAGCTTGCTATTGGAGTGGAGAGATAAGAGACTGAGAAATGGGGAAAAACAAAAATGAAAAAAAAAGTAAAAGAAAAAACTGAATAATTCGAGAAACTGGAAATGAAGAAAGACAAAAAAGGAATAAGAGAGAGAAGAAAACAAAACAAAGAGAAAAAAAAAAACCCAGAAGCAAACCAAGAAATAAGAAATGCCCCTAGGGACGTCCCTGTGCATCTGCGCAGAGTAAGGGAGTAGCTTCCAAGCTGCGTGGTACTGCCCGTCTAGAAGGGGCTCCCAAGCTGAGAAAAGAAAAAGAAAACAAGCAAACAAATTAAAACAGAACAAATTAGAGCAAACAAACAAACAGAAAAGCCCCAGGGGTCCCACCAGCGTGGCAGCATGGGCCGGGAAGCAGTTTCACAGTCGAGTGGTGTTTCACAGTCTTTCAGGAAGAAGCCTGAAAGGAGGATTTTTTAACTGAGCTTTGATAAACTCTCACAGTTAATGACAAGATAGAGGAGCATACACCTGAAAAGGAGCCTGAGAAGGACCAGCCAGAGATAAAGGACAAAAGTGTGAAGAGTTCTGTGTCATGGAAATGAAAGGAAGAAAGCATTTCAGGGAAGTAGTTGGGAACTCTATCAAAGTGCTCCTGAAAGGTTGAGTAAGATGAGAGCTGAAATGTCCATTGGAATGAGCACTCTTGAAGTCATAGAGTCATTGACCCTAGTGCACAGGGTGGCAGGGCCAGAAGCCACATTGGAGTGAATTCAAGCATGAGAGGGAGGTGTGGCGAAGGAGGGACAGTGAGCATAGACAGCTTCTTGAGAATTTTGTCTCTGAAGGAAAGGCAAGAAATAGAATAATGGCTAGAAGTAGAAGAGGGTTCAAGTGTAGGGTTGTTTTTTGTTTGTAATACAAAAAAGAAAAGCTGAAGAGGTTTAAAGACTAGTGGGAAATATCTGTTTGAAGAAAGAGATTGAATATACAAGAGAGAAGGAATAATCAATGCTGTGAAGTTCCCAACAAGGTAGAAGTGGATGGAATCCAAAGCACAATTGAAAGGATTAGCTTTCAGTTAGAAGAGGAAGGACTAAGGATGGCTAGGATGAGTCCAGAAGTGCCTCTGTGTGTAAGTCAGGCAATAGGAAGATGAAGGAGTTCTGTGTGATGTGTTCTTTTATTTTTGTAAAGTAAGAGACAAAGGTCATCTGCTTGGTGGTGCAGAGGTAGGTGGGTGGTTGAAGAGGATCAGAGGCTTGAATGGAATGGAAATGATTCAAAATTTTACTTGTGGGAAATGGAACAGTGAATTACCACAGAAATGTAGTTGTATTTTTTGTTAGTGTTGATCTTGAGTTTATGATGGAACCTCTTAGTTATATGACCTCATCTAACAGCGTGTGGCTGGCTGGCTGTTGAGGTGTAGGCATAAAGAACAGGGATGTTGGGATTAATCTAGCGTTTGTGCTTTGCTAAATGGGATTGACAAAAAGAGAGAAGCAAAGGAATTAAGATTATTGGCAACGTGTTTTTTGAAAGGATGATCTGCTCAATTGGATAAGGAAGAAACTGGAGAAAGGAGATGATTTATAATGATGGTGATGATGATAATGAGATTGTTAAAAAAATATATATTACAATTTGATTTTCTTTATGAGGGTCACTGTTATGGATTGAATTGTGTCCCTCAAAAATACGTGTTGTAAATCCTCACCAACTCATAGCAACCCTATAGGACGGAGTAGAACTGCCCCATGGTGTTTCCAAGGAGCTGCTGGTGGACTTGAACTGCCGACCTTTTGATTGACAGCCGAGTTCCTAACCACTGTGCCACCAAGGCTTCTATGCTATGAGTCAGAATCGACTCATTGGCAGTGGGTTATGCCTGCGGTTATAATTCCATTTGGGAATGGGTTGTCTTTGTTATGTTAGTGAGGCAGGATTAGTGTAGGGTGTGTTTTGAGCCACTGTCTTGAGATATAAAAGAGATTAAACAAACAAAGAAGCAAGCAGAGATGGGGGAGGATTGATGCCAAGCAATATGGAGATCTCCAAGGAACCAGGAAACAAGATAAAGAGATAAGGACCTTCCTCCAGAGCTGACAGAAAGAGAAAGTCTTCCCTAGAGCCGGCAACCTGAGTGTGTACTTCTAGCCTCTTAAAATGTGAGAAAATAAATTTCCGTTTGTTAAAGCCAAGTGGTTAAATACCACTTGTGATATTTCTGTTACAGCAGCAGTAGATAACTAAGACAGTCACAAATGAATTGTTTAGAAAATCAATAGTCATCATGTAATGGTTCCTGTCCTCCGTTTTCGACAGGTCATATTTCAGGGAAAGATTTATTTCCCTTGCCAAGATCATTGCTGAAATTTAGCTATAAAAAACCTGTTGCCACTGAGTCGATTCTGACTCATAGTGGCCCTACGACAATCCTATCGGACAGAGTAGAACTGCTACATAGGGTTTCTAAGAAGTAGCTGGTGGATTTGAACTGCTGACCTTTTGGTTATCAGCTGAACTCTTAACCACTGTGCCACCGGGGCTCCAAAATTTAGCTATAGGTGACATATATTGATTGTATCAGCATACACAGAACGTAAACTGTATTGTTTCCAGTCTTGCAAATTTAGGGCAAATTAAAAAAATATTTCTTCATTTTATATATATATATAGTCATAAATTTGAATATCTCTGCCTTTGTTAAAACAGTGAAAATTGAATTATTGCACATCTCTCTAACTTGACTTATCAGTGAAAACATAATAAAAGAGAACCATCTGTGTTAGATAAACTGTTATGATGAGTAATAACCATAATAGCTATGAGTCACTTATTCCCCAAAGTTCAAATTGGTATCATCAGAGACTTTATGTGGTAGGCAGAGGTCTCCATAGAGCTGCTGCTGCTGCTACATTTATGTTAGATTTCACATGCTTCTGGGTAGGAGAAGATACTACTTCACTGAAATGTGCTACTATTATTCTCATTATTTATTGTGGCAGTAATTACTGCTGGTTCTGCAGATGTTATTTCTAGAACCATCCAAATGTTTTTCTTCCTTTGTAGAGAGGAACCATAGTACAAAATAGGATACACTCTGAGTTGCATAAGTATACAGCTGGAGGCTATGTTCTCAGTTCCCTATACTCTTTCTCGAGGTCAAATATGGCCATTTGCTTGACCTGCTGTTCAGCCTGGTTTTTCCTCACAATTCTAGATGCTCTTTCATGCAGTCTTTAGAAATCAACCTGTCCATGTAAGAGTGGTGGATAATCACATGTATTTTTGGCTTGTGTAAATATTTGTCACCCATTGTAGATTTTAAGAGCATGTCTCCAAGGTTATACTTTGTATATAAATGCAACCATTAGAAGGGTCGCATTCATATGGATTGGGCATGGAACAGTTCTTGCAATAAGTTAAATATTCAGATTGACTGAGCAAGATGTCCTGCTTATAACCTAGTTTGGCAAACTTCCATCATTAATGCATTTAAATAGGCTTGTTTACTGGAGCATCAACCTCGTTTTGCATCATTTTTATTAGAAATAGTCATACATTACTGTGTCTACATTACTGATGTTGCATACTAAGGGAAATTATTTCAACATCCACTAAAGCTATATGCGCTTGACTATAACTTTTTTTTTTTCTGCTAAGGAGATGTCTTTGATTTCTTTAAAATTTGTTTTAAAATTACATGCTAATGAATTGCTTTTCTTCATTTATCATGATTTATATTAATCTGTTTCTTTTGTTTCTAGAGTACCCCCAAAACAAAGTTTAAATGTTTTAAATGATATTATCTTAGGTTTTTAAAAACAATATATAATACTTAGTTAAAAAATTTTTTAATTAGTTAAAATTTTCTAACCCTTATTGTTAGAATTTAAATATTTCTAGTAAAATAATTAATTACATTACTTTTAAAAATTAAGTCATTTGATCTCAGTGTTTTACGTCCATATTCATAACACATAGTAATAAATGAGAAGCAGTTGATTTCCAAAAATGAAATGGAAAGTTGTTTTTAAATGTTCCTTAAAACCTGTTTTTTTAATCTCCATTTTTTAAAGTGTTGAATAAAATTGTTCAGGGACTTCGTTAAGAAACCCAGGGATTGTAATGTAAAATGCAGATGTGAGACAAATTTAAAGAAGAATGAGTAGACAGAAGGAACTAGGCTACAGAAAAAGTGGAAGAAATCAAAGGGGCTAATAATTATTATATACTATGCTAAGTGTCTTACATGTAATGACTGGTATAATCCTGACAATTAACGTGTACCATAGGATAGTTAACACCATTTTAGAGTTGAGGAGTCAAAGTTTTACAACTTGTAGGAGTAGAATTCAGATCCACACTCGATTCATGTCTAGTGCTTTCTCCAGGCTGAGTTGCTTAGCTGTCTTTTTTTGTGAAAGAGTGATTTCTACAAAACAGAGAAAATTCCTAGTACCCCACCCCTCCAAAAATAACTTGAATAAAGCAGAAGAAGTGGAGATGTTCAGGAACAAAGCATTGTGTTCTAAAGAGCACCTGACAATAGGGTTTTGCAGATCAACTTAGGACTCTGTGAACAGTTTAGCCAAAAGAAAGTTATACCATTGAGGGCCTTTATTTTATAATTAAAAAAAAAGATTACCTTTAGTAACAATTATTTGCAATGTATTCAGTCTCGTTAATATTTAAAAAAAATACATTGAGAGATTTCTGATTTTCCCGTTGGCAGAACTATTTTAAAAATAGTTTGTATATCTTGCAAAGATTATCATGCAGTTAAAACTCTCATTACTTGGGTATTTCAAATAGAAACAAGTATTTAGAGAGCAATTTTATAATGTATATCAACAGCCATTATCATTACATCATCATTGGACCCAAGAAGATCTCTATTGGAAACTTCCTAGGAAAACAATAAGGAATTAAGAGAAAAATTATACACACACACACACAAAACCAAAACTAAACCGTTGCCATCGAGTCGATTCCTACTCAAAGTGACCCTATAGGACAGAGTAGAACTGCCCCGTAGGGTTTCCAAGGAGAAGCTGGTGAATTCGAACTGCCGATCTTTTGGTTAGCAAGTGTAACACTTAAGCACTAAGCCACATATATACACACACCCGTATAAATACCTGTCTTATAGCATTACTTAGAATAGCTGGAAATTGGAGAGAGTCTACGTGTCCAAAAACAGAGAATTGGATTCTTGAAAGCAGATACCATATTTGTTTGAGATAGCAGATAGTATATTACTTACTTAGCTCTTAATAAGGGTAGGTAGGTGGATAGGAAGGAGGTCACTCAGCCTTCTTAAAAGAAGTTTCCAGCCATTGAAAATTATAACTGTAGCAACATGGAAAATAGTTATAGTATTATAGATTAATAGTAAGTGAAAAATACAGGACAGAAATTACCTGTACTGCGAGAGTAGGCTGTAGCACCTAAATTTGGAGTAGCACATGAAAATACTATGCATGTGGAAAGTTAATAGTAGGAAATACATGTAATTTCCCCCCTACGATGTGGTACTATTTTTGTTTGTTTGTAACTATACAAAAATAATATATGAACTTTTAGATTTAAAAAAATGAATATGTTTTAACCTGATAATAGCAGAAATCCACTGTGGGTCTGTAAGTTCTGAAGTGAGCCTGTCCACTGGATCTGTAATATGCTTCAGAGATCCCTCATTCACTTCTTGGGAGCTCTGCTAAGTATAGATTTAGAGCCTACCGATGCATCTACTTTCGAGTTCTTTTTTCTAATTTAGTAGCAAGTAAAATAAAACTTGGTAATATTTTTTCTGTTGAAATTACTTAAAAGTGTCTGTAGTTTCAGAGTATTTGTGATCGTGGGTGAAGAGTTAACAAAACCCTTTCTCTTTCTACATTAGAATTTGATCTTTGCTTAACCATCTAGCTCTCTTCCCCTGAAGACCTAATGAAGATTGGACTGTCAACTAGGTACTAGGCAACATTGCTTATAGGAAAAATTACTCCTAGTTGCTAACTTGTATCTAGACTGGGAGAACTATTAATACCTGGTAGGAAGGCATAACTTTGAGCATCTCTGAGTTCAGTGACTCCAGTAATGGGCATGGCCCCAGGGGGTCTGAGGGTTTTATGCCAGTGTTTGTGTTCCACATCCACCCCATATGGACCTCATCTCCTCATACCTGAACCCTAGGATTGCTGCAGGCACTTGGCAGAAAAGGAATGCCTGGATGCTGCCTTCCTGACAAATTGGTAGCCTCCACCCTACATCCTTCTGGGTAGACTGGTGTTCTTGGGACTCTGATTGTTTTGTGAGTCTGGGTGTTTAGTTAATCCTAAATCCCTAGAGAGTATTGAACTAGTATAATTTTACAGTTTTTAATTTTCTTTCCAAAATGAGAAAAATAATATTTTTACTTTATGTTAATCAGTTAATTAATTTCATTTTATCAATTATTGGGGAACAGCATTAGATTATGAGTCAGGACACACAGCTTTTAGTCCTAGTTTTTCAGTAATGGATTATGTTACCTTGGGCAAGTACTTAATCACTCTGAAATTCAGTTTTCTTAAGTATCAGATAATAAGTTTGACTAATATCATTTCTGATGTCCCTTACAATTTTAAATCCTATAGTTCCCTTATTCTCGTATCATAATTTTTAATCCTTTTATATAGGAGGGGAGCCCTGGTGGTGCAGTGGTTAAGAGCTACGGCTGCTAACCAAAAGATCTGCAGTTCAGATCCATCAGCCACTCCTTGGAAACTCCATGGGGCAGTTCTGCTCTGTCCTGTAGGGTCACTGTGAGTCAGAATTGACTCGATAGCAATGGGTTTGGTTTGGTTTTTGGCTTATATAGGAGCATTCCAAATTTCTTTTAGCCTGGGAGATTATTAGATACTTGAAAGTCTAAGATACTATACTGTACATTCTTCCAAACTTAGGTTTTGGAGAAAACAAAACCAAACCCATTGCCATCGAGATTTTGGAAAGCTTATAATTTTGTAGCTGCATAGTTCCAAAAGACATTTGCTACCTATGCAATAGAATTTAAGGAATTAATTTAAATAAAAAATACTTGAGAAACTTTTGGAGGGGAAAAGCAATTAGAATGTGTGTTTGACAAGATTTTGATTAATTTAAAATTTTTATCCCAACTTTCCTTTATAGGTTGTGAACTGGCTTGAAGGGCCTGGATCAGAACAACTAAGAGCCCAGTGGGGGATTGGAGACTCCATTAGGGCTTCACAGGCCCTGCAGCAGAAGCACGAAGAGATCGAGAGTCAGCACAGTGTGAGAGGCTTTTTCCTATGCAAATTACAATGCTGTATTAATGTGCATAATTAGTAGTATATTTGTAGTGAGAAGTTGCTATAAACTTTGTAATAGTAGCATAAAGTACAGCATTCTAATGTTTAAGGGCTGTAAAGTGTACTTTGACCAATTAGTATGTGTTTGTTAGAAGGTTGGGTTTGGTTTTACCTCCAATACAGTTAATTATATATTTTTATCAAAATGAATTGGTATGAAATTTTAAAGGCTATTGTTACAGAAGAAGGAATGATAGTACAAAAGTTAAGCTTCCATCTGTAGTTCACGAGACTGAAACTATGATTCTTTAGTCCTCAGAGGCCCTTCCCTGCTTTGTTGGGAGTGTATGCCAGTTGCTGTCAAGTCAGCTCCAACTCATGGCGACTCTGTGTATCAGAGTAGAACTGTGTTCCATAGGATTTTCAGTGGCTGTTGTTTTGGAAGTATACCACCAGGCCTTTCTTTTGAGTCCTCTGAGTGGACTCGAACCTCCAGCCTTCCAGTTAGCAGCCAAGCTCTTAACTGTTGTGCCACCCAGGGATGCCATACTAGAATTAACTTGAGAGTAATACCAGAATTGATGCATTTAACATAATTGATGGAGAGTGAGTACAGAAGGTTCAGAATGTTTTTCCATTCTGTTTGCATTTAGGGGTTCACATTTGTGATTGTGAAGGAGATAAACAAATACCAGATATGAAACTGAGAAATAAATTAATTCACAGGCAGATTTTAGATAATAGTTGTTTAAGAAGGTTTAAAACTTATTGTATGGAGGAAATGGATATTTGTTAAGCTCTTGCTTAATTCTTCATTATTTAGAAACGATCATCCTTCCAGTTTGTGGATTAATTAACTTCCCAGTTCCAAGTCACATTACTTATGTTAATTTTAAATAAGATTAGACAAAATTGGAAAAATAAAACTTGGATCCATTAATTTCTATTTCCTTAGGTTATCTGTCTTACAGATTGGTCAATAACAACGTTAAACTCTGGGCCCAGATGAGTTTTAAGGATCGGAACATTCTATTTCTGCAGTACGTTTTCTTTCCCCATCAACTACCCCAGTTAAAGTAGTAGTGAAAAGCTGGGTAGTATTAGTAACTAGATATATTTTAACTAAATAAGATTAAAGAATAAAAATTAAATATTCTTTTCTTGAGAATAAATTTGAATTTTACTAAAGATGTATTTTAACAACATGACATGACTATTTTCCTTTTTAATATACACCTTTCTGATTGATTTTCTTATGTTGCTTTTCTTTATAATATTCTCCATATCAGCTTTAAAAATCAGCAGCGTTGGCAGATAATCTACGCACTGTACCCTAAAGGAGTTGTAATCTAGTTGAGGGAATAATGTGTAAGAAAGAGGTATCACAAGATATGGAATTATCTATAGATAGTATATATATAGTCCTTGTAATTTTCCTAATTAGTGTTTGTAAGAGACTTAAAAAATGAAATCTCGTAATTTGAAAATCTATATATTTCATGCATTTGTCAGGTTCCAACATAACGGTTCTATTACGCTAAAACAATTGTATTAACTAATTTATATCCAATTTATAACCCTCTTGACTTTTCTTGGTACTTTTAAAATAAGTGTTGCTTATGTTTTTGACATGGATTGTGCTTTAGTTGAACCCTATGGATTATTCTGGGGCATGTTACTGTAGTACAGCTGTATTCTATAATTTGTCCCCCACTTCCCATGAGTCTGGGTCAAATTGATGGTAACTGTTTTTTGTTTGTTTTTCGTTTTCTTTAAACCATTATTTATTGTAAAACATTCTAGACTTCATCTATGAGAATGTTATGCAAGTGTCCCAAAAGTTCTTTTATTGAAGATGTATGGCATATTAGGATCTTGAAGAGGATTCATCTTTATTTTGTTATTTTTTAAAGATATCAAAAGGAATAATTGTAGTTAAAAGTTGGATGATATGCATATTGCATAGAAGTTCATAAAAATTTTAAAGTTCACAAAAATTTTTTTTATTGCATACAGATAAACGGATAAAATTACAGCTGGTATACATACATGTTTTAGATGTTTGTTTTTGTATTTCTATCATATTTATAAGATTGTTCGATCCGCTTAAAGAAGTAATCAATATAAAATTATAGAACTTTTGAATTGGAAGTTAGAGATCAATATAAAATTATAGAACTTTTGAATTGGAAGTTAGAGATCATTAGAACTTATAGCTCATTCTAATACCACCACCTTATTTTATAGTTGAAGAAACTTGGGAGACTACATTTTTTGATAAGTAACTGGACTAGGATTAAAGCACAGATCACTGATATCCAGTTGAGATCTTTTCTGTCTCTGAGAAATCTACTAAATTTCATAGATATGCTTAAAATAAGGCATTTTTCCATTCTTATATCCCTAATAACTGGGACATATGCACATATATTGAGGTCTGCATTCATATTCATGGTCTGCAAAGAAAAGAAACATTGATGGCTTATCATGAATTTCTTTTTTTTTTCAAAATCGGGAGGGGTGGACAGAGTGGATGTGGGGGGTAATAGATTAAACCGGATGGGCCATAAGTTGATAATTATTAAAGTTGGATGGTACATGGGGTTTCATTACTTTTTAATACGTTTGAAATGTTCTGAAAGGTGTAAAAGAGAATTGCTTTAACCAATAGGTGGCACTGCATTGTTTCCTTGGGAGTAGGTTGTTTGATGGTGGATTGAATGTATTAGTTTATCAGTTTAAGATGTTCTAATATTTTGTTAAGAGCTTTTTTTAAATCAAAAGCTTTGTTTTTGTAAATAAAAGTCAACACTTTAAAACATTTATTGGAATTGTTCAAGTCTGACAAAATTATGAGATAAATTTCTAGAATACTGATAGGGTAAAATTTGGAAAAACTTTTTAACATACCATTTTGTGTTAAAGTACTCTTTTATGTATTAAATCTGAGATTCCTCATAAAAACATAATGTGGAAATAAAGCTAAAAACAAGTGCAAATTTATTAGTATATTCAGTGCTAATATATAGAAAATGAAAATCCTACTAATGTGTATTTGTTAAGGAGTGTAAATTAGAAGCTGTTTTGGTTTTTGAATACTGGATAAGCACAACAGAAAAAAAATATTAAGGTACGTGGAAATGATGATAGTAACTGACAGTAAATTTAAAAGTATTGTAATTTAATAATAAATCTAATTTTATCGTTTGGGTGGGGTTAAGTGGGTGACAGGAACGTGCAGGAACTTAAGTCTCTGAAGCAGGTATAGTGTTCTGCTAGTGTACTGTGCCCAACAGTAAGCAGTAGAAAGGGTCTACATGAAAAATCAGAAGTTATTTCTCCCCAGCATATTTACTTTTTTAGCCTAAGTGTTTTGACAACATTACTTTCCTTTTAGATTGGGTTTCTCAACTCATGGTATAAATACCCATCGTTTTCACCAGCTATGCTTCTCCGCCAACTCCAGTGTCAATCCTGACTGCCTCTGTCCTGATACGTGGACATTCAAACTCATTTCTTATCTACTGTCCTAATCTAAAATCTGGATGTTGATTTTTTTTATTTTTCCATAAAATAATGATTTCCCACATAGTTAAATATGCATGAATACAGATTGGACAGCAGCCATAACTCTTCTGAATGCAGCCTGTTCACCTAAAGGTTTACATATTCCTGTTCCCCTGTTTCCAGGGAAGAAGCATTTTAATTCATTTTAAGTTAGGTCTTTACAAAAGGACTGCCTGCATAGTCCTCTTCTGTCTACCAGCCACTCAAGGCTGGAGTCTTTCACAAGTTAGGACTCTCTCCTTCTAATCAACTGCCAAATAGGCAGATGCCAGGTTCTGCTGGCCCTCACTGCCCTGGTTTATTCAATAATTCACTAGAATGACTTACAGAATTCACGGAAAAGGGTGTGTTCACTAACCTTTTAAATATAACAACAAAAGGATATGCATGAAGAGATGAGGTCTGGGAGTAGTTTTCAGCACTAGGAGTTTCATGTCCCCAGAGACATGCTGGTCTTCCCATGTGCGTCATCAATCCAGAAGCTCAAAAGGAAGCTCCAAAGTATGGTGTCCTTTATAATATAGATGCCTCAATGTATATGCATGAGTGGGCCCTTAATGCACAGTCAGTGATTGATTGAATCACTGAATATGCATGACTGATTACATCATACCCACTGCCGTTGAGTCAATTTTGACTCATAGCAAGCCTATAGGACAGTATAACTGCCCCATAGGGTTTCCAAGGCTGTAATTTTCACAGAAGCAGACTGCTACATCCTTCTCCTGCAGAGTGGCTGGTGGGCTGAAACTGGCAACCTTTAGGTTAGCAGCCGAGCGTTTAGCCACTACACCACAAGGGCTCTTTGATTGCATCATGCCTATCCCCCCGTTTTTCCTGAAGCTGGTTGGCCAGGTATGATCCATGGGCTCCCTGCTTGTTTGCACTTAAATGTTGCCTGGCTGTTTTAGAAAAATAAAGACTGCTTGGATTGCTGAGGGAATTCCAAGGGCAATTTTTTGAAACCAGAGACAAAGGGACAAATCAAGTTCTTTATCCCACAATATATGTCAAAGGAGATGTGGTTTTTGAGAGAAGTGAATGGTCTCGAAGTAGTAAGGAGGAGTGAGGAGACCATCCACACACCACGTCTAGGCTTGTGGTATGTCAGGTGTGGAAACAAAAACAACAGTCACTAGAGAGGGTTGCGGGAGTGCTGCTTTCTCTGAGGGGAGACAGACTTCACTTAGAGCAAGAAAGAGAAGGGGACATTTAGAGGCCAGGATGAGGATATAGGAGATTTTGCTGTTGGCAGGCTGTGTGTTCTGGGGATCATGGTTGGAGGGTTTGGGAGTTGGGAAGTTTTGGTTGTCAGTTGAAATAATTTTGCCTTAGAAAATTTTTCACGAATGTTACACCGTTTACTTGGCAACTTCTCAATTACAGGAATGGTTTGCAGTATATGTGGAGCTTAATCACCAAATTGCAGCACTCTTGAATGCTGGGGATGAAGAAGACCTTGTGGAGCTGAAGTCACTGCAGCAACAACTTAGTGATGTTTGTTATCGGCAAGCCAGTCAGCTGGAGTTTAGGCAAAATCTGTTACAAGCAGCTCTTGAATTTCATGGGGTTGCGCAAGATGTAAGTGTCTACTCTGATTGCCTTTCTTTTCTTCAAATTATCTGAACCTGTATCTACAAATAATTTTTGCAGGTTTGCATGCCTCCTAATTATTTTTCTGGAACAGTAAAATAATTTATTGGTGGGGGAAATGAGATAAGATCCTTTGATTATTTTTTTAATTTTTATTTTTAAATCATTCTGCATGCATTTAAGCATTCTGTTTTCTAGATAGTGTGTCCCAACCTAGTAGATGTATTTCATTTTGGCTGTTTGCCGATGTTTATGCTTTATAACACAGATTGAAATAGGAGTTTCAATATTTTTTTTCCATTCTCCTGACCTGGACACACTTTTGTCTTCCTGATGCATGCATCTGTGTATTCTGTCTTTCAGATAACATGTATTCTAATTATTCGTCCTTGTCTTCTAACTGCTTAGTCTTTTCAAGTACAGTTGTGATAACCTCATTAGATATAAACCTCATTAATCATGAAACACTTCAGATGCTGATTACATCAGGGTTATCTCTTTGGTGTCCCTCTGCTTTAGTTGTCTCAGCAGTTGGATGGCTTATTAGGGATGTTGTGCGTAGATGTAGCACCAGCTGATGGAGCATCGATTCAGCAGACTTTAAAACTGCTTGAAGAGAAGCTGAAAAGTGTTGGTAAGCAGATTTAAAAAATGCTGAAACATAAGGGTTTTTTTTTTTTTTTTTTAAGATATCATTACTGTGGTTAGATAAGTCAACTTACACTGAACTAGTTGTAATTACTTACAAGGAAAAAAATAGTGTAAAAGGTTTTAGTGTTTTTAGTGTAAAAAAAGATTTTTAGTGTAAAAGTGTTTTAGTCCCTAGAAGGAAATATGGTTTATGCTAAAATGTTTATTTTTCATTGTTGATCAGTCTTTCCTTCATTGGACATTAGCTTTTCTTGTTTACCCAGCTATATCTACAGGTGCTATGTCTTGCATATACTATGAACAATTATTTCTAGTGCATGCATAAACTGTAATTAGCTGTGAAGTGTTCTGTGGTAAACCCTGTATGACAAAAAATGTGTTTTATGCAATGATTTTTGTTGTTGCTAAATCCTAACCTTGTGAAAAAATAGTTGGTTTGGTTCTATGCGTTTGCTTCTCCAGGCTGGGAATACTGCCAAGGTTACATACTCTCCAAGAGGAGGATGGTCCAGTTCGTTAAGCTAGCTCTGTCATTTAACAGCAAGGCCTTTTAATCTTTTCTGCAGTAGGAAATACAGTGAACTTCGCTAGATCATGACGGGAGTGATTGATAGTGGGTGTGAAAATGGGAAAACCAAAAAAAAACTGACTGCCGTTAAGTCAATTCAGACTCATAGCGAGGCCATATAGAACGGAGCAGAACTGTCCGTTAGGGTTTCCAAGGAGTGCCTGGTGGATTCGAACTGCTGACCTTTTGGTCAGCAGCTATAGCTCTTAACCACTATGCCACCAGGGTTTCCGTGAAAGTGGGAAGGGGGGTTGCATTGAGGGAGAGTGGGAGGGGAAAGGAGAGAGAGAGAAGAGGAGGCAGGAATTTAAGGCAGAGAATTAGTAGCAAGTGGTGATACGTGATTGAACTAAACTAATTAATTATTGAAAAGGACTTTAGAGAATTAGTTTGAAAAATCATATTTGATCTGGAATTTATACTTGCTTGTGGCTTTTGTATTTTAACAGATGATATGCATAATACGTATATAGTATTTAATATGGCAAATGATATTTTTAACTATCAGTAGTTCTCCTGAGTTACACTTTTCCTTTAAAAAAGAAAAAAGAATTCCTGTGTACATACCTAATTTGAAGTATTATAAACATATCCTAAATATTGCTTCACATGGCAGGTAAGCTGAAAACAGTACCTGTACTCAGAATGTTCAGCACCCTTTTACATTGATGGTACACTGCATGAGTGCTTTGAAATCTTGCAGCTGTTGTGCTTTTTCTTGCTTTGCTTTTGAAAGTATGGTGAATTAAGTACAAGTCCTTTCAAAACTTGAAGATGGAACAAGAGATAAGAATATTTGCTTAGCAGCATTAAAACTTTACACAAGACCAGTTTTTTATTTTAAACAAAATATTTGCTATGTTCTCCTAAAAGTTGAACTATATAAAAGCAGAAATGGGAAATGCTGAAAAATCTTACTAGTAAAGATAGAAATTCTCATATTTTCTTCCTGCTTTCAGTTTTTAAAAGTAATTATTATCTATGTAAATTCACCTTTTGGAAATTCTCCTTAGGGAGGAATTTGGCATGCGAGAGAGCTCCAGCTTGAGCCACATTTAAAGGAATTTTATTGCTTGACATGTTCAGAGGACTCCATCCTAAGACAGTTTTAATATACAGACCTGTTGTTCTTGAAATCTAAGTGCAGTATGTGCTGAGAGGGTTTATTTGAGGGAGAGCACATTAATTGTGTAAGAGATTAAATCTAATAACTTTTGTTTTTTTAGATGTGGGATTGCAAGGGTTACGTGAAAAAGGTCAAGGTCTTTTGGATCAGATCTCCAATCAGGCATCCTGGGCCTATGGAAAGGATGTAACCATTGAAAATAAAGAAAACGTGGACCACATACAAGGAGTGATGGAAGATATGCAGCTTAGGAAACAAAGGCAAAGTTTGACTATTAGTGTTAATTTTTACTAAGAAAACATGATATTAATTAAAATTTAAAGTTATATACTATAATTTATACTTTTACATACAAACTAAAATTTCTGGTACATAGTAGCATATGATAGGCTTGGTGAATATAATAACTATTCTGTGTAGTTATACTAATAAATAATGATAATTTGTTTAATTAATGGGTAACTTTTTCCATTTTATTCAGTAGTAAACATTTCAGTTATACTTAAATACTTCACATTTCATATTCCCAGTGTAGCTTGTGATTCTTTTCTGCTTTAAGAAAATTCTTTTGAGAACTTCACTCTTCCATTTTCATTTGGTTTAGAATTGCTATTAAATCTATCATCTCCATTGATCTGTTTTTTCATTTAAACGTTTCACTTGCAGTCACACATTGTTTTCATTTTTGCTGTAGAAAGATGAGACAAATGGACTCTGTGTAAGATGGTGTTTTGCTTCATTTGATATAGAACTAGGAGTTTAAAGGATTCTTTAAAAAGTCAATTTGCAGTTTAAAGAAATCCCAACCCGTTGCCATCAAGTCAGTTCTAACTCATGGCGACCCCATGTGTGTCAAAGTAGAACTGTACTTCACAGGGTTTTCAATGGCTGATCTTTCGGAAGTAGATCACCAGGACTCTTTCCAAGTGCCACTAGGTAGATTTGATCCCCTGACCTTCAGTTAATACCCGAGCGTGTAACTTTTTGCGCCACCCAGGGTCACCTCAATTTGCAATACCAACTGCAAAATATTGCAAAGTGAAGGATTAAAATCGTCTATGCACAAATGCTTGCTCTAGTAGCATGGTCATATGAAACTTTTGTATACTTAGAAACTGTAAAGTCATCAACAGAACCTCACAGAAACTCTTCTCCTAAATCACAGAGAAAATAGTCATCAGGCAGAAATTCCTTCTGTATTCTATTCTCATATCTGCAAACTTATCCATTTCATTATTTGTTCTTGTCTGCTGTGATGAGATAGCTCTCCTTTTATGAAAGCAAATCTTTCCATGCCATCACCCTCCTGGCTCCTTACTCCATCAGCTCCCACTCTCTATGCTGATCCCATCTCCTCATCCAAGTGCTTACGTCTCTCTTTAAAAGGATAAAAAATGAAGTGCAGGCATACATCTTCCTCTTCAACCCTTTGTTTCTAGCCTCACAGCTCTCCTTTCTCCACAGCCAAGTCATTTGAAGGTCTAATCTACATACATACTATTTCTTCACTACCTCAGGTTCACTTTTCAACCTTTTTCAGTCTGACTTCTTGAGCCCTCACCATTTCACTACATTTGTTCTTTCTGATGTCACCAGTGACTTTTGCCAAATTTAATAAATGTTTGATCTTGCTCAAAATCCAGTGAATACTTTTAGTCCCAACCTTATTTAATGACCCTGAGTAGGACTAGATACAACTGCCTTTTTCTTTCTTGTTCAAACTCCCTGACATCCTTGTCTTCCTTGAGAACACCCTCATGATCTCTCTCCTGGCACTGTTTCTTCTTGGTTTTCTTCACTGATGTCTTATCATTTAAGCAGTGTGAGGCTTCCAGGGTTTGTTCCAAAGCCAAACTCTTTTCTCATTTTACCTATGTGTTCTCCCTGGACAATCTCACTACTTTAATTTTTTTTTATTATGATCATGATTTAATAGTTACAGCTCTGACCCAGATCCCTGTCCTATGCTCTAGACTTACAATTCCAGTTGCCTACTGAGTGTCTTCACCTGGATACCTCATATACTTCTCAAGTCCAGTATGTCTAGATTGGAATCATCTTGCTCCAAAACTTGCTCTTCTTTAATTTCCTATCTAGGTTAAAGATAGCCCGGCTACCACACTTGGGATTTATCCAAAATCTTTCCTCCCCATCATCTTTTACAGCCTAATCAAATGTCCAAGTTTTGCTGTCTCTGAACATTTCTTTGTTCAAGATCTTATCTCTTACCAGCCTTGGCCTCCTCCTCTCCAGTCTGTTGTACAGGAGAGTAATCTTTGTAAAGTGCACATCTGATCACATCACTTCCTTGTATAAAACCTCCTCGATGACTTCCTGTTTTCTCAGATGGAGTTCAGTCTCTGAATAGTGTATGAGACCATTCACAGTACAATCCTGCATAATCTTATCTAACTATCTCATAGAACCACACAGCTGTTCTTCACTTTCCTGAATGCATCATCTACTTCATGCATCCATAACTTAGAATACCTCTTTCCTCATTTTCTGCCTAGTGGATTCCCTACTTCAAGGTTCAGGGATACTTATTCGAGAAAGCCTTTTTGAAATTTCCAAGTCAAGTTAGTCATTCACCTCTTCCTGTTCCATAAAACGTTTTATATATCTCCATAATAACTTTTATCATAAGATACTGTCATTGTTTACTTAAAAACTCCATCCTTCAAAATGGTGAGCATCTTAATAGTAGAGACTATATCATATTTTTTCCCCAGCACATTATCCAGTGCCTGATGTATAATATATGTTGAATATATGTATTAGCTCATCATCATCATTAAAGTTTCTTCTGTTTTTTTTTTTAGTATCAGATTTTTTAAGTAATTATCATCACTTCCCTCAACTCTTTGTAGAATTACTTACATTAAGTTACACTTTAACATTATGCCATAGGCTCTTATTGAGGGCATCCTGATAAGAAATAACCTTGTGATAACCACTTCTGCATTGTTATCAAGCTTTCTTTAAGGACATCGACTATAGTGGAGCCCAGTACCTTCTGGGTAACTTGTTATTGGTATTTGAGACTGCAGTGAGATTTCCCCTTCCCACTTAAAAACATGGAATTGCATGGGAATGAAGAAAAGGAAACAGAGCTGAGTTAGGTCAGATCACCTTAAAAGTTTAATCTGTGTATTATAGAGGCAGGCCACAGTGGAACTAAGAAAATATTCTGAATTATGTTTCTCTATACCCAGAGATCAAGAACACAGATGGAGTTTTAATTTCTTATTCAGAATTAAATATTATTCTGGGTAATAAAATGTAATGAAAAATGTTAATTTAAAAAACATTTCTTTGGAACATCAACCTCTAAATTAGTATTTGAGAAACTTTATATTTTTATTTTTGAAGTTCATTTAATGCAGATTGGCAACAGATTTCTTTGGGTTTTAGTGTACTGTTGTGTTTATGCTTTGCTTCAATATTTTGCAGAATCCATGCTATCCTCAAGAGGGTTTGTGATTCAGTATCATTCAGGTATTTTGAGGTTTTAATGTAGCATAGATCTAGATATAGATATTCTTAAAATTCTTACAGTACAACATAGTTGCAGTCTCCATAGTATAGGACTAAGTATTTTAGCATACAGTATAGTATGGCTCTGTGTATGCATACCAGATATAAGGGTTATCAACAAACTGAAAATAATGTCCTAAATGTATGTTTGGGCTTATTAGATGTGAAGACATGGTAGATGTGCGAAGGTTAAAGATGCTTCAGATGGTGCAGTTGTTTAAATGTGAAGAAGATGCTGCTCAGGTAAGAATCAGTCATCCATATTATGTAGCTGTCATTTCATAAAAGATTAATTTCATCTTACTATAAACAAAAAGGATATTTTTTCCATGGTCCTGAGAAAATAAATTCGTTAAGTCAAATTCTAGTTTATTCTGTTGAAGTAATAAAATTTTGTATTACCAGTCAGCTTATTGGCCTCGTTTGACTTATCTTCCTGATGAAATGCTCTCTTGAGCTAGAATTGAGATTGTTTATTATTTATTGTTGACTTGGTTGTCAGTTACATCTCAGTATAAAGGCTGGTGTAGCACAATGCTTTTTAACCCACAAGAGGTCTTTTCAATGCCAGATAAACAATTTGATATCTTTGTGAAATTAGGATCAGAGAATGTCATTTCAGTTTGATGTAGAGGAAGTTTCTGGTTTTATATAGTACCAAAAATCTGTAATGAGATCCCAACAGATCTACTGTACAGAAACACATAACCTTCTATTAATTTAAGTCATGTGATAGTAGTTTTTTAAGAGTGCTTGTCTTAGTATGTCTTCTCTTTAATTTAAAAAATTTTGGGGGAGGAAAAGGTTATTAATTCATGTAGCTTGACATTGAATGAAATAAACCATTAAGAACTAGGTTACAGTTAGTGGATTAATCACATGATAGTAATCTTTCTTTTTATAAATATGATGTTTGATACGATAAGTAAAGAGTTATGAATGTGGCATCACTGTTACTTTTTTTCATTTAGGCAGTAGAATGGCTAAGTGAACTTCTGGATGCTCTGCTTAAGACCCACATCAGATTGGGCGATGACGCTCAGGAAACAAAAGTTTTACTGGAAAAGCATAGAAAATTTGTTGATGTTGCACAGGTGCAGAACTGGTTATCTTCCTTTTCTACAAGCTCAGTGTTTGAATAACTTTCTGCATGATTATAATGTAACTTAACCCTTCAAGTCCAAGAAGGTTAGTTTTGTTATTCCAGAAATATCACAGCATTGAGAAAATGTCACCTGGTACATCAAAACTAGCCTGCATAAACTTGAGAGGGTTATGTTTCCCTGAATACAGGTTCTGTGTGCTCCTTCTGAATTATGTTATATATCATTGCATATTTGGGGCAATCCAACTGTTCTTTCATGGAAGTTAATGTGAAATATATGTTAACAACAGTAAATAAAAAATCCCAGTTTCTGCCCCTCACCAATGTTAGTATAATAGTTCTTAATTGTTTTTGTGGTGAATGTATCTTAATTCATTTTCCCTAATAATTGAGTTCATGGTGTAACAGTTGTGGTTTCCTATGTGGAGTACAAAGTACCTAATTTCCCCTACCTGTTTTATTAATTGAAGGAACCCTGGTGGCGCGGTGGTTAAGCACTTGGCTGCTAACTGAAAGGTCAGCGGTTTGAACCCACCAGCCGTTCCGGGGGAGAAAAATGTGGCAGTCTGCTTCTGTAAAGATTACAACCTTGGAAACCCTACGGGGCAGTTCTTCTATGTCCTATAGGGTCACTATGAGTCAGAATCGACTTGACAGCAATGGGTTTGTTTTTTTGTTGTTTTATTAATTAGTGAGGAGATATTCTTTTTGGCCAGTGGAATTGAGCAGACTGCAATGGGTAAAACATAATAAGAGGAGGAAGCCTAGCAAGAAAGAAACATTATAAACTAACTAAAAATATTGCTTCCTCTTCATTATTTATGTCTACAGATAATCTGTAGTAATAAGTGCCCCTGCATGCAGCACTGATTTCTAGTAATGATAACTTAATTGCAGCCACAGTCCTCCTCCACACTTTCCTTATCCTTCACTTCTGAATTCTTTTATTATAATTTCATGTTGATGTTTTCTTCTTTAGAGCACTTATGACTATGGAAGACAGTTGCTACAGGCCACAGTTGTGTTATGCCAATCTTTGCGCTGCACTTCTCGATCATCTGGGGAGACGCTTCCTCGACTGAACAGAGTTTGGAAACAGTTTACGATAGCATCTGAAGAGAGAGTACATAGATTGGAAATGGCTATTGCATTTCACTCAAATGCTGAAAAGGTTCTTTTTTTTTTATTTTATTTTTAATGTAATCTCAATAGTATTTACTGTATGTAGTATAAAAATATATTCTGGTTAATATTGGTATATTTAAGGTACTTTAATTTTAATAATGCGATGGTGTGATTATTAATCTGTTTTATATTAGTTCCATTATTCAAAGTTTGTTTAGCTATAATATATTGTCTTGGATAGTTCAAATCAAATTTTATTCATAACTGGTACCAATGCTGGAGTACTGAGGTTAGAGAAATCCAGAACCATCTGGTAGTCTTTCTCTACATTGCTATGCCCTCACCCAGCCCGATGCCCAGAATGTGCTCTTTATTCCATAGGGTATCATGACTTTGGTCTCTTTCATTATGCCAGGAAAATAAGTTCTGCTTCAGCAACTACTACTAATTGTCACAATGTTTAAAAAATGGCAGTTTGTGATAATAGAATGTTAGAGATTGCTCAACTAAAATAAAGATAAAAATAAAACTTTTTTTTAATGTAGTTTCTTTGACAATTCATTCCAAAATTTACTATTCAATGAATTCAAGTTATCATTCTTAGAATCCAGAAATGAAATATGCAGTGTTATTTGGGCAGATTTTCAGTAGAACCTTTTTCTTAATCTGCACAGTGAAAATTTATAGCATCTAAGCCTTCATTCTGAATAGGAGCTTTGTTATGTAGTTAACCTTGCTTTGATCTCTTACAGTGAAAGTTTACATTTAGGAGATATTTAATATAATTTAACATATTACAAATCTAAGTTGTAAACATGATAACCCGGACTGTAGAATAGAACAGATGTTATATGGTGAACCTCAGAAATTAAGCAATTTCTGTGTTAATAGAGTTTATCTGTTGAGAAGTGTGCATAGTTAAATCTTTCTGAGCTGGTCACTGAACTTTTGCGGATCAGCATTTTGGTCTAAAATGAGCCTAATAATGATGAATGAAAGTATACAAGATGGCTCAAGTTGTTTATCTATTGATTTTTTATTTTAGTGAAAACTTTCTGTTGAAGTATATTAACACAGAAAAGTGTTAATATCACAGATCATGAGTGTTATGCTCAATGGATTTTCAAAGTGAACGCACCTCTTTAATCAGTACAGTGTTGAAGCTGCAGAATGTTACCAGAAGCTCCACCCCAACCCTCTTCTAGTCCCCGTCTCCCACTCCCTCCCCTCCTGTCCAAGCATGACCACTGACCTGATTTCTAACACCACTGATAACTTTTAGGGTACTGCTTTTTAAATGTATCTGCAAGGACATTTTAAAATTTAGAACTCTTTAAGAGGTCATGGTTAAGAATTTTTAATACAAAATTAATGTTTCTGTTTTTTCTGCCATATGGCCTTTTTCATGCTTATAATAAATTTGATTTAAGCTTATTATACTGTGCAAATCTATGTAAAGCCTTCTTTCTTTTTTTTTTTTTTTTTACCAAATATTATTTTCCCTTTGGGAGAATATCTAAATTTAATTTAGAATTTTAAAATATAATTAAACTGTCCATTTATGAATAATGCTGTAATAAACATGATTGAATTATTAAATGAAGTGTAATGCAAAAAAAGTTACAAACAGAAATAGTTCTTTTTTTTCTTCTCTAAATTTTGCATTTATTTCTTATGGTTAAATTTAAATGATAATAGTTAGGGGAAAATAATAGTATCTCATCAAGGACTGTAGAGCTTCTGTACTTGAATTATAACCTGATTAGTTTACGTGAGTAATTTAAGTCAACAGATCAGTTTTTAAAATAGCTGTTAAAGTATCTAGCTAGGTGGGTCATCACATCTGTTATGTATTTGTACTCTGAGTTAAAAAATATTTTCTTTCATTTTTGAAAGTCTGAAAGCTCCTTGAGGACAGAATCTGGATCATTTATATCCTAAGCTGTTAAATAAACATAGTAAATGTTCAGTAAATGGTTGTTCAATGAACAAAAGAATACTTCTTAAGCTGAAGTTGAGCTTACTTTCTAAACAGTAGTCTAGTATTTTTTCTTAGAAATCACCATAGGCCTTTGCCTACTCCAGTTTTATAGTTTTAGTAGAAATTATACATTGATTTAGTTGTTTGAATTTCTTGAGCCTACTTTGCCAGTAATAGCTCATTCTTATACAGTGGTGTTCATGAAGATGCTAAAAACAAAACAATTAATAGCTCATTCTTATACAGTGGTGTTCATGAAGATGCTAAAAACAAAACAAGACAACGTCTTCAATCTACTGAATTTGCAAGAGCTTGATTCCCCTTCATTTCTCTTGATTGGTGTTGCCCTTTTATTTGTTGCAGATTTTGCAAGACTGTCCAGAAGAGCCTGAAGCTATTAATGACGAGGAGCAATTTGATGAAATTGAAGCAGTTGGGAAATCACTTTTGGATAGATTAACTGTTCCTGTAGTTTATCCTGATGGGTATGGTGCATGTTCTTCTAATAGTCTTGTGAGATCTGAAAGTAAAATCATTAAGAGAGGAAAGTCTGTTGTTTTAAAAAGCCATGTAAATTAGCTTTGGTCCACGTTTTCAATTCCTACAATAAATTGGTTTAAAATGAAAATAAATCCAAACCTGGCTGTTAGCAACAGTAACAGTTGGTAGTTGATGACATCAGATAATTGCGTGTTAGCAGTTTGTTGTAGAATAAAGATAATTGACTCGATAGATTGAGATACGGGGTGTTCTAGTGTGACATTGGCCAGGTTTAGTACCTCTTTAGGCTTCAGGAAAGGGACTAATGTTTAGTGAGCTCGTAATATATACCAAGCATTGGGTTAAATATTTCACCTTTTGAACTATTATTATTATTCCTGATTCACAAATGAAGACATTGAAGCTCAGGAAGATTGAGTGAGGTGCTCAGGCTTTCACAGCTTATTAGTGTTGGAGTTAAGATACAGTCTCAGGTCTGAGTGTCTCCAAACCCATTCTCTTTTCACTGTCCCCTATGGCATCCTAATTTCTTCATTTGTAAAACGATGGGGTCCTGATGCCATGTTTCCTTCCATTTCAAATATTCGATTGTAAAAATTTGAAATAATCTGATGCAAAATAATTGGGCCAGTAAAAAGAATCAAAAGGAGCTTCATCCCTGAGGATCTAGACCATCTCAGTGAAAATAATTTAGAGGTAATCCAGAGGATAGGTGATTCAAATGATAGAGAATGCAAACCAATGAATAAAAATACGACTATCTTTATGTTGTGTTACAGAGTAATGGATAAGAGTGTGGATTCTGGAATGAGACTTCTTGAGTTTAAATCTCAGCTCCACCCCCTTAACCTTTCTATGTCTCAATTTCCTCATCTAAAAGTAGAGATAAATACTCCTACCTCATCAGGTTATAAGGATGAGGGATGGGGATTAAATGAGCTAAATGTATATGAAGTACTTAAAGCATATGTGATACATAGTAAGCACTTCTGTTGTGTAATGAACTCCAAATGTTTGTGTGGAATTGACTATGAGAAATTATAATTTTATTTCCTGGAGAGAACATAGTCCATCTTAGATGATCTGTAGTCATGCCTAAACTTGAGCAATCAAAAGTAGCCTGAATTCATGTTATACCTCTGCAGTAAAAGGGAATAAAATCTCAAAATTCATAAATTCAACTAGTAACAATATTGCAGAGATGCTGCTGGTTGTTCCATTTCAGGGTCACCCTGGTTCTACATTTCACAGCCATTTGTCACAAAGCCAGTCTCTTATTTTACTCCAGGCAGCCTCTGAGCATCTATCCCTGGTATTTTTGCTTGGGATTTTCCTTCTGTGGTCCACAAATTGTCCATGTGTCATTTGCTCATACTTTCAAGATTAAAAAAAGTAAATTAGTGTTGTATTTTCAAATTTCACAAACACCTACCTTTAATATTTGGAACTGTTATTTTATTTCATCTTATATTCATACCAGAATTTAGGTATATCTATTTTATTTTGCTAAATTAAATGTTTCTCAGATGTCTAATATGTTTTTCCTAATTATTAATATAATGATAGTCTTTTATGTTATGTAAAGCTTGTTTGACAATATTATATTTTGTAAGGTTATTCATATTTATTTTTTGTACATTCTCTTGGTAAAATAAAATAAATTGAGTAGTCTCTCTGAATTTACTGCTTGAAGATGCAGGTTTAAATTCTGGTTTTTCTACTATGTGATCTTAGTTAAGTCATTTAGCTTTCTAATCTTTAATTTTCTGATCTAAAAAATGAGGCAGCGAGCCAGATGATTTCCAAGAAATCTTTCAACTCTAAAAGACCATGTGACTTGAACACAGTATCTTTGCCAGTAAAATAAAGTTAAATGATTTTATCTGTTACTGTCCCAAATGATGTCTTAACATTGAAAGGATGTTTTACTTGCCAGCTCTATGAGATAGTGGTGCGCATGGTGTATTTAAAGCACATGTGCAAATTTTATGTTTGTGAATGCTGTGGACCTTTATGTTTGTGAATGCTATGTTGCATTGTTCGGTTTATTGAGATTATCATAAGTACACATGATACGACATAGTTACACCGCTAATACAGTTTTCTCAATGTGTCTTAACATATTTATGCCTTTTAAAAAAATGTTTTTCCTACTGAATTACTACTCAAAGTTTATGGTCTGGGAATGAACTGATTTCTACACACAGACCATATCACTTAGATACTTTTTTAACTTTTGTTTCCTTTTACATTTGCTACGGTCAATAAATTTGTGTTTTATCTGATTGGGGTTTTTCTGTTTGTTTTACTTTTAGAACTGAACAATATTTTGGGAGTCCAAGTGACATGGCTTCTACTGCAGAACACATCAGAGACAGGATGAAACTAGTTAGTCTCAAAAGGCAGCAGCTGAGCCATCCTGAAATGGTGACCGCAGAGAGCTAATAGCTACCAGCTCCCCACAGATCTGCAGTTCATAATCCCGCATGTGGCTGGCATACTACAGCGTTAGACACAATACATTAAGATGCATTTCACAGCCAAGATAAGCCTCATTTCTTCCTGTTATACATTTCTCTTTACATGTTAACACCTTGCAACTACCAAGGCATAATTATTTAACATGCTTTGAGACCACAGACTCCAAGTATCTTAAAAGAAGGAATTATAAACATTGCACTGAAAACCTGCTTTAAAGCTTTATCTGACCTGATAGTTTATAGATGAACAACCGATAATAAGCTTCGAATGGTGCTAATAAAAGTTTAGGAGTTCTCTATAGAAAAAATGGTTGCCCTTCCTCCCCAGGTGATGTAGTAAATTAGACTGTACTTAAACTGTTATCAGTAGACAATGGTGTCCTCAAAATTTTACTTTGTAATTTTTCTTCAAAATTGATTATTTTTATTGTATTAATATGGAGAAAACCCTTCAGATCTTTGATATATTCATTAAAGACATTTTCTTATTTGTATTGATAATGTATGAAAAAGTGTTTTGTGCTTAATAAAAGATTTCTTTTAAATATCTTATTTAATTTGGTGGTTATATCCAGTTTCCAAACATGAGTGCCTTATTTGAAAGGGCATTCATAGGATTTTTAGGTGGTTTAATTGTTTCTTCATGTTAGTTGCATGTGTTCTAGCCAGAAAATTCATATATAAGCATGTGTATATAATAAATAAGCATGTTTTTTCTTGAAAAATAGTTGTGAAGAACAATTTTGATCTTTAAGAACTTATTAATAATGGAATACTGTTTCTAATTTTTCTCTTTTTCAATTTAAAAAATATTATCCAAATTATTAACTCCCCTGAAGGTACTTTGTTTTTGGGGAAGGAAGGCTGAGGAGGAAGGCATACATAATTACTTCAGTGTAATCCTTTATATCAGAGTGATTTTTCTGGAACTAAAATTGCAATTGTTAATACAATTTAATTTCTCATGATAGACTAGAGGCAAAATAAAATCTGAAGTAGTCTAATAACAAAAACTGTACTGTCCTTTAGAAATAAAATTCATCGTAAAATACTAGTGCTTTTAAGTTTATATTATGTTTAAATAGTAAAATACATATATAATTTAATTTTAAAATTTTATTTCAGAAAATGTTTTTGAGAAAGATTTAAAAGAATTTTTTAAGTTGGTGTTATCAATATAAAATTACACAGATAACTGTATGCTGATTCCTTTTTGTTGACATATAAATATGCTCACGTATCCTCCAGTAGTACAAAAAACTTCCTGTGAACCTGCTGGTTTCTCTGGCCTTCCTCACTGCCAGACTGGCTTCTTGGAGAAATCCACATCCATTGTCCCTACATTCTCATCACTCACTGGTCAGTACCTAGCAGTTGGGTTTTACCCATACTCTAATGAAACTTTTCTTTGGAAAGTCATCAGTGGGCTCCCAGTTATCCAATAGAATGATCTTTTTCTCAGTCTTCATTTCTTACCTTATCTATCTCTGCAGCTTTTACAGCACTGAGCAACCTTTCCTAGACAGTGTCTTCTCCCTGAAGATGTTATCCTCTGCCGTAACTGTGGTTACAGTCTCATAACTCTTATTAAAATGTGCCTACTATGTGTTCTTACAGATTCTGTCCTCTAGACCTATAATTTCAATTGCCTACTTGACATTTCAACCTAGATGAAGGATTTATCATCTTTTTCCTCCTAGGGCAGCTTTGGTTAATGGTGCAGCCTTTTTTCTAGTCAAACATGCCAGAAAATCTGGGGGCAAAGTTCAGCTGCTCCCTCTTGTCTTATGCTGCCACTGTTTCTGAGAACATCCAAGAAGTTCTTTCTATACTTGATACGTTCTCTCAGTCTTTTAGGGCTTAACTCCTAGGAGTATGAACTCCTGTGATTCTTCATTTCAGTCTTCATGATGGTGCTAACCACGTTGCAGTTGTTTGTACCTGCTATATTAAGAGCTATTTTGAGGGCAAGGATCTTGTTCCAGTGTTCCTGTTCCTAGCCCTTTGTTTATGCACAGGAGGTGCTTAGTTCCCCTGTCTGAATGGTCTGTTGTAGGCAAGAGTAATAATTCCCATCTTACTGGAGTCTGAAGTATGTTTTAAACCTTGTATTTATTTCCTAAATTTAGGATTGACTTATGAGTGAATCTACTCATAAGAAATTCATTTGGTGTTTTAGATATTTAGATATCAGCTACATTAGATATTTAGCTGTTATACTCAATATCTGTTTCTTATACTGAATTTCAAGTAGTTAGAATGTTTTCATTAAGATTGCTGGAATCAAACTAATTTGTTAGTCATGAGACTCTTAATTCCACCACCAAACTCCCTGACTTATCTTTGTCAAATGAGTTAATTTTTATATAACTCAGGCTACCCTGCCTGTAAAAAGAGTAAAACAATGCAACATCTAGAAATGTTATTTGTAAATTTGAGTTTTTCAGATGAAGCTGAACATACTTGTAAAATAATAAATGTTCGTACTCTTCATCCGTAAATTTGCTGCTACTCACTTTAGGTGTATCTGTATATAAACAGGTATGAATAAAAACCCAACAATGCCATAATGTGTTTTCATCGGGTCATGGTGCGCTTAGTGTACATATGAAGGTTGTTCTTTGGTGACTTCAGTCTGTTGAGACTACAGGCTGTTTCTGTTCCATAAACTAATATTGCTCTGAAACCATAATGGAGAAAGAACCACTCATTTCCGACTGGTACATACCACAACTTTCCACATTACTTTAGCCCATCTCAGGGAATTATTGACGTGTTGGTTGGTCAAGTTTTGTTTTGTTTTTTGGTGGTGTGAATTTGTTTTTTCTTTTGCCTTCTTACTATGTTTTTGCTCCTGTGTAAACGCAATATGTAACAACAGTTTTGGCATCTGTTCTTCACACTTGTGTAACCCTGCAGAGTCATAATGCAAAGATGATAACTTCATTTCAGATAAAATTGGTTTTATTCCCAGTACTCATTGTTGACCTTATTTGGCTAGTGTGACTTATTGGTGATATTGATGAAACTGCTCAGCCTGCCAGCTGGTATGTTGATGGCAGGTCCAGACTTCATTGGTATATATATTAAATACTTCTCTTGCCTTGTAGGCATTTAAATTGGCTAGTGCTTGATGCCACACTAATGCCCTATTCTAATATACTCCCAAGGGTTACCTAGTCTTAATGTGTTGGTTGTTTCTTTCATTACTCTGTCAGTTGACATATGGTGTACTATCTAGTTTTTTTACATTATTATTTCTGGTGGCATACTCCTTAATATAAATACAATTAATTTACTTTTCTGATAGTACTGAGCAGACCATACTCGTCAGTCTAAACTCATTATAACCAATGATGTGACTGTGAGATTAGCATAACCTATCTCACTGTGGGAGAGAATTCAGAGTTCTGTATGGTTTCCTTTCCAGTAGGAATTGGATATTATTGTGTACTCACCCATCCTCACAGGCTGCCCAAACTGCACAGGGCCATAGTAAAATACTCTTGTCTACCAAAGGTTAAACATACTATGGCTGCTAAAAGTCTGTACATCTTGAGTATATAGAAAATGATACAGGCAGAAACACCAGTAAATGTATCATCATCAGTGACCAGACTTGTATGATCATGGTATCCTTGCTTAAGCACCAAAAGGAAAAATTCTCTAGGATATAAAAGATGGGCTGGAATACAGGTGAACAGTTACATTAATTAGCAAACTTATCAGTGTTAACTTTCAGTACTAAAAATAAAAAAGTGTAGTTTGGTAGTAGAGGATACTGTTTTGGTATGTAGGACAACAAATACCTTGTTGAGGCACAATGAAGTACAGATTTAATATCTGACACTATTTAATGTGTACTGCAGAATAGTCTAGATTTAGAAGCATAAATACAGAACAGTAGAGGAATGATCATAAAAGCTAAAATAAAGGCTAATGAATATAGTGGAAAGAGTTTGGAATTTGAATACATGGTTTCAAAATCTGGCTTTGCCATTCACTATGACCTTGGTACAAATAACCAAATTCTGGGTCTGTAAAATAGAGAAATCATACCAAGTAATTTCAAGAGCAAAATAAAATTATATGTGTTTAAAATTTTGAACACTGTAATATGTTAATACAAAAGGAAGAGAATTATTGCTACAGTTATCTTTTCTGAACAGAAAATAGATCATTCTTTATCTTGCTGTTGTCTCAGCTGACAAGCATGGGCCAATGGGGGAAATGCCACATTGTTCATATTTGCCTCCTCATTCTTCATCGCTCCTTTGCCCCCAGCCCAGTCCACTAGTGAATAATAAAAATCTACATTGAGAGTTGCGTACCGAACATACTAAGAGTGGAGTCATTGAGCTCATCAGTAAATAAGAGGCTTCTAAATTTAACAAATCAACTGTTTTATGGCATGATGGTAGACCAGCAAGATGGAAGACAATTGAAGACAGTATCACTTGAGGTTGACAGGGTATAACACAACTCCATTAATGAATTTAAGTAAAAGAAAGTTATTCTCAGGGTGGATATTAATGAGTCAGCACCAACCTCTAGAACAACAGGAACATAAATCTGTTAAAAGATTTATAAATTATCCCAATAATGAGGCAAAAAACATGGCTTAAGATCACCATTCGTGCCATTATAATTAGAGAAGAACAGACTTAGTAAACTTGGGCAGTGATGATAAACACAGATTGATCCTCCTCTAAGGGAGACTGATAGAACTGAAGATTCCCCCTGAGATACATAAATACAGGGGAATGTTTAAGACTGAAAAAGGCTCTTGGATGTAAAGCTGATGATGACTCAACATTACTGCAGTAATTTAAAGCAAAGTTGAAAACTTGAGAGTAAACACTAGTCTACGTACTTCAAGAAAAGATAGAGCCTGTACTAGATGAAGAATTTAGAGATCAAAAGAAAGCCAGAATTATGACTACATATTTTGAAAGCAATGAGTAAATTTTTAAAAGAATAAGTTACTTCAGTTAAGACAACTCTTACATGGCAATATATATGATTCATATGTATAATGATACAGGAATTCTTAGCATATACCTAAACATAGTTACCAACTGCTAGATATTGAGGGCAGTGTAGTTAGGGATCTTAAGTCTGACGTGTGGAAAACTATTTCTAACAAAGGGCTATTGAACTCAAACCAGTTCCCAGTGAATCTCAAAAGAGTCACCTCGGAGGTACTTACAAGTCAAATGCCATCTGTTTAGGGTGCCCAAATGTGTGGTAAGAGACCATGCAACTCAGATGCCCTTACACTAAGAATACGGTGGTTCACTCACTGTGTGGTGAGGCCTCACATCATGTTTTAGGGTGTATACGTCTTTTCTACTATAGTTACCCAGATTCTTTTTTAATTAGAAATCAGATAGGATAAAAATAATGTCAATATTTTTCTGTTAACAATGTTTCTTCATCTTAGCTCTTACGTTCGTCTCCAAGTTCAACAAATTTGCTCAGAATATACCATCAATACATGTGAATTGTATTTTTGAAAGGAACAAAATGTGACTTTGGCAATTTTGAACCACAGATTTGAGAACTGATTGCTTGTCTTACACTCAGGAATAGCCTTAAGTTTCTAAATTAACACTGATCAGAAGATTTTGATGATTATACTGGTATGAGACCGATAATGAAATTATCAGTAGCATGATTTGGTAAATGTTGTACCTTGGATTTTTTTCCAACATTTTATTATAAAAATTTTCAAACATACAGAATAGTTAAAATTTTTACAGTGCACAGCTGTATATTTACCGTCTAGATGTTAGCTAGCACTAGCATTCTACTATGCTTGCTTTATCACATATCCATCTACCCATCCATCAATTGGCATCCATTTTATTTTTGATGCATTTCAAATTGCCGATGTCTGTACCCTTCCTACTACATACTTCAACATGCATATTATTAACTAGAGTTCAATATTTGCTTATTTCTTTTGATGTAAAATTACATACAATGAAATGTATAAATATTAAGTTTGCATTCTGTGAGTTTTGGCAAATGCATACACTGCTATCAAGATATAAAACATTATCATCATCCCAGAAAGTTTCCATATGTCCTTTTCCAGTCAATCCTTGTCCACACCTCAACCCTTAAGGCAACCACTGTCCTTTTTTTCTACCATGATTTATATGTGTGTGTTCTAGGACTTTGTATAAATGGAATCATACAGTACACACTATTTTCTCTAAGGCTTTTTTTACTTAGCGTAATATTTTGGAGATTTATCCATGTAGTTGAGAGTATCAGTAGTTCATCCTTTTATATTGCTGAGTAGTAGTTTATTGTGTGACTATAATGCAGTTTCTTTATTCATTTCCTATTGATGGACATCTGGGCTGTTTCCAGTGTTTGGCAATTATGAATAAAGCTGCTATGATGATTCTTACACAAATCTTTATGTGAACATAGGTTTTCATTTCTCTTGAGTAAATACCTAAGATTAGGGTCAGTTTAAAAGAAACTGCCAGGCCTTTTCTTATTCGGTAGTACTGCACCCTGGATTTTCACCATATCTTGGATGTGCAGGAAGTTGTGAGTTATTTTATGATTCATTTTGAAATATTAGGAGAAGTGGATTTGGGGTAGAAACGGCATTGTTCAGGGTTGAGGATGGCAGTTGGTGTTCTGAGGAAGGCAAAGACCTGTCTACCCAAAAATGCTCCCCAAGAGGCTTCCTCTGCCTGAAATTGTACCATTAGTTTCACTCCTTGAAAGGGTGAAGCATTTACCCAGCCTGGCGATGTATTAGCTAAAAGAAACAGCACTGATTGGTTTATTTTACTAACTTTTGCCACCCGTTTTCGGTAGGTAAATAAGACTGAGAATTGAACAGAAAAGGCTATTTTGTGATGGGGGTGATGGGAGGTATAAAAAACGTGTACTACTAGTGAGTCCCAGATACGAGCAATGTGAGAGAACCACCTGAACAGGGAATTCCTCAAATGGTGGTCAAGAAACCAGGAAATGGGGTGGGAAGAATTCTACCTCACAGTTTTGCATAGGGGATAGCTATGTTTTTGCAGGACACTTTAGCTTTTAAAAATCTTATTTTAATGCTGTCTTTTTATTCAGTACTACCTAGCTGTAGTTGTTTCACACTCAAGTAACTTTCTCATCCACTGTGTTTTACCTTTCCCTCCTGTTCTGTTACATAAAGCAGTTACCTGTATAACCTTGTAAAATTATAATCATATGTATGTTCCCAATGCTCTTGTTCAAAAATATTTATGTATGGCTCATCCAATCTTTCCTATTATATTTTAAGGGCTGGGACATTCAGCTTCTACTGTAAATCCTTATAATGTTCCACATATTGTAAATATGCAATAAAAATGTTAAAAACTGTAACTAATGGCAGCAGATTTTGATATGTATTTCTTTGATATGGTGTCACTTTGCGCAGTAGGTTTGGTTTCTGTTACTAGAAGTTGTTCATAAAGTCTAGGAAGAATTAAGTCATCTCTGTAACAATCTGATGAAGTGTACATCTTTGAATCTATTAAAATCATTTCACATAAAACTTTAATTTTTTTCTATCAATATTTTCTGAAATCTTTATTCTGAAATACTCTGGAGACTTAGAGGCTAAATACCCTCTCCTTTCCCTTGAACGTCCTCTTCCCTCTCCAGAAGCTCCCCATCCTCACCCTCCTACAGGCTTGGCATAGAAATTCTGTGCTTTCTTTAGTTCCTGCATTGTCAGGAACTGTTAGATCTCATCACAATAGGTTAGTGGTTAGATTTTCTTTGTTCCTACCAAGAAGTAAATTCTTGACCAAAGTTCACTTTTAAGAAGGCTAATGTTTATTCAGGGTGGGGAGAAACGTATTAGAACAAAGTTAGCTGTATTTAAAATAACAAAATCATCATGTTAATAAATAATAGATCCAGAATGGCTACCAGGAATTTAGAATTGCTAGAGTCTGGAAATTGACAAGCCTCATGTTTCACCCAAAAAAGGTGAGTACTTTACAGTGACAGTTCTACATATAAGCAAAAAAATTTTAAAAGAATGTACATTTATTATTAATAGATATTTTAATTTTACATGTTATAGTAGCTCCCATCTCTAGATTTCCTGTTAGACAGTTGATGTATCCTCAAAGATGTTCCACATTCTGAAAAAAATCTTCCCAAAAGTATTCTCATAAGCACAAACTCTTATGTGAGAGTCAAATTAAACTAAGCACAAGAAATCTCCAGTTTTTGCTTGTAAGGAAGAGAATTACAGTGATACGAAAAAGTCAAAAAGCAGCTAACAAAAAATAGAAGAAGTGAATGATAATCATGAAAGCTATTTTCATGACCATGATTAACTAAAATGTAATGATTAAAGTAGAGGGTCCACGAAAAAGAGAAAGACCCTTAACATGATGGATTGGCACAGTGGCTGCAACAACGGGCTCAAGCATAACAACAATCACGAGGATGGCACACAACCGGGCAGTGTTTTGTTCTGTTGTACATGGAGAAGCCATGGGTTGGAACAGACTCGATGGCACCTAACAACAGCAACAATTAACAAACCACAAATCCTCGTTAAATATCCTTGCACTACATAAAACCATAACTTAGCTATGTTTGGAAGATTACGTTTCCGTTACTTCGTTTAATAAAAGAATTGAGTCTTGCAAAGATTTTGAGTTTTAAATATTTTTATAAGAACAAAAATTGAAAACAATTCAGACGTTTGAATAAATTTTAGTGTCTCCTATAAATTAAGAAAATACACCACTGAAAATGTTGATATAGAAGTATATTTTTGGAAATGGATAAAATAATATTGAAAGGGAAAGGCATGCATGATATGTTGAGTGAAATAAGCAGATTCCAAGATTATAGGGATTCGCCCATTTTTAAATAACAATTTATATTTATAGAATTTTAATGTTATCTCTGAGATGTGGAACGTATTTTAATTTTATATTTGTTAGCTATGTTTTCTGATTATTCTATAAAAATAAGTTTTTAAGAGCCTTATGCTGTGTAAACTTTCACAGAAAATGAAATTTTTTTTAGAAAAGACCCTATAAATACATAGTGCCTTGTAAGTGTAAGTATAGTCCTGTATTTTTGGACTCTTGCAACAAGAATTCTCAAGGCAAAGGGGAGCAGGATGCATATGAAAACCTGGGGAAGTATAATTTTAAAACTCCAACCTATATACCTTTTTTTATTTTCATAGTGTTATAGAAAGTACATCTCAACAAAATCTTATTGTTTGAGATGTGTAAAATATAGCATCATTAATTTAAATACCTTGAGGAAACAATGTGCATTGAATCTGCTTATATCCCTCTCTTAAGTCTCTTTCAAACAAATTATTTTGTGTAGGATAAAACTCCACAGTAAGAATGGGGCAAACCAAATAACCTTTCTGAAGATTCCAAAGATAACACAGTTGCTATAGGTTGATACTAATGAACCATCCCTGTATGGGAAAAGTTAAGTTCTTCTATTCCAGGATAATAAACCAAACCAAACCCACTGCCATCAAGTTGATTCCAACTCATAGCAGCCCTATAGGACAGAGTAGAACTGCCCCCATAGCATTTCCAAGGAGCAGCTGGCAGATTTGAACTGCTGACCTTTTTGTTTAGCAGCCAAGCTCTTAACCAATACACCACCTGGGCTCCTCCAGAATAATGGGTTCCTTAAGCCCCTGGAGATGAGTAATCTTCCAGTGTCTATCCTTGGTCAAAATAAAGATTGAAGAAAATGTAAGTCAATAGCAACACTTGAGATTCCTGTCTTTCAGATCCATTTTAATCTTGTATCTAGAACATTCTCAGAATAGGACTGTCATCTCTACTGATGGTCTACACACACACAAACCATTGCATCCATGGGAAAGTCCTGCACCAATGACAAACGCAGGCTTTCCTAGTATCTTCTGTTGGAACCAGGTACACATTTTTTCCCATCAAAAACAGTGATTAAAATGCAGTTTTCCTCTTCTTCAGGTACATTGTGGTTTACAGATTTATGGATTAAATATTATAGGATGGCCTAGAAATCTAACATTAATAATACTACTGTATGTTGCAAGTTGTGAATAACTGCTGATACGTCAATGGATTTTTGGAAAATATCCCATTCACAAGTTGGAAACTGCTTTTATTTTAAGAAAATGTTAGCGCTCATATACCATAAAGAAATCTCTTGTTACTTAGGAAATGAATATAGATTAGATTTTAGAGGAGGAACACTGTAGAAATGTAGTTAGAACTAGAACATGTGTTCTAGATCAGTGCTTGTCAAACCTGGATGTGCCTACAAATCATCTGGAGATCTTATTAAAATGCAGATTTTGATTTGGGGTGGGGCCTGAGATCTGCATTTCCATCAAGGTCCCAGGTGATTACTGATGTTGCCAGTTTATAGACTGCACTTCGGACTGCAAGGTTCTAGATCATCTTTTATAAACTCTGCAGTATATGGACCTTTCAAAGTCATTGTCTGATCCTCCTCACTTTCAAATTATCTAATTTCTCTTACTTGAATAGAAGAATGCAGAGGTGGCATTTGGTGAGGTATGTTGTATACTTCTAATAACCTCAGAAATCAAATATGTTCATGAAATTATCAGGTTATGGAAGATATGCGCATCCCATATAGGATGAATTTAGCAAATAGAAAACAGAAGACGCCTAAACTGGTTTTACTATGTCATGACTGAGCGATTGTTGTGGTTAACCTGAGGAAAATTATGCCTTTGAGTTTTAAGAATGTCTTTAAAATCTGTTTAAATTTAAGAGTAACACATAGCTATTGTTTTTAAAATATACCCTAGGAGATAGAAAAAAACTTTTAAAATAAATCTGCCAGTAATTAATCAATTCAGAGAACATACAGTTAATATTTAAGGCATTCCTTTGTGTTTTACCTGAAAAGATTACACCAGTATTCAACTTTATTTCTTGCTTTTTCAGTCACAAAAAAATTATTTTTCCCAGTATTAAAAATTTTCCAGCGCCAGTCAATGGCTGTGTAATAGTCATTGGTAAGTAGATATCATAATTTAACTATTTCACTATTATGATACAATTAGTTTCTTTTTCTTCTTTCTTTCTTAATGCTATTGTAGTACTACAATTAACCTATGACACTTAACTCTTTGTGTCCCTTCTTAGAATTGATTTCTGAAGTGGAAATGTTGGGTTGAAATGTATCCATATTTAAAAGTTCTTAATATATATTGCCAAATTATTTTCCAAAAAGGTTAGCCTAATTTATGCTCCTATCAACAGGTAGAGTACCCATCCCGTGTCACTCTTTCCAGTAGTTATTTTTAAAAAGCCAGCAAATCTCACAGGCAAAACACAGTTTGTTTTATGTTTCTTTAACCACCGAAACTTGTTGCCATGAAGTCGATTCAGACTCATAGCAACCCTATAGGACAGAGTAGAACTGCCCCATAGGGTTTCCAAGGAGCAGAGTGGATTCCAACTGCTGACCTTTTGGTTGGCAGCTGAATGCTTAACCACTGAGCCACCAGGGCTCCTTTTTAATTAATAGACTTTATTTTTTAGAGTAATTTTAGGTTTACTGAAAAATTATGCAGAAAGTACAGAGTTTTCATTTACCCTCCCCCACACCACCCCCTCCCTGCCTGCATTGTTTCTACTATCACCATCTTGCGTTCCTGTGGTACATTTGTTACAATTGATAAACTAATACGATGCATAATTATTAACTAAAGTCCATAGTTTACATTAGGGTTTACTCTTTGTGTTGTACAGTCCTATGGGTTTTGACAAATGCATAACGTCATGTATCCACCATTACAGTATCATGCACAATGGTTTCATTGCCCTAAAAAACCCCTATGTTCCAACTATTCATCCCTCTCATTGGACACTACTGATTTTTTTATTGTCTTTATAAGGTTTTGTTTTTAAAGAAATAAGTTTGAATTCATTCTTGGGTTTGATTGAAATGTGCTTTTGCCTCACCCATGTTACTTACCCATGCCTCTTGAGCATGAAGGAAAATGTTCAGATAATTATGTAACTCAGAGGTAGTCAGCCTAACCAGTCTATGGATGCCAGTGGGGAGAGGGGTATCACATAACAGTAAAACTCAAATTTCCTGCTTAACTGTATTGTTTGTTTCTATGTGCTACACCCTGTTTAATCTGCCCTGCTTGGCCTGCTCAGCCAACTCTACCTGTGATCTATGGGTGACGCATGATACAGTCAAATCACCCCCCTATCCTGTCTATGTACCTACCACCCAAGAGAGGCAAAAGTGATTTTAAAAGGAGAAAGAAGAACTATGACACAAACCCAAAGCAGTTTTATTATAATTATTAATTTATATCTATGCAGAAAACTGCTGTATGTCATGATTGCTCATGCTGATTTGGAAAATTCTTTAAGAAGGTTCTTCTCGTTTCCAAGGTGTTTAAACCTGGTATATTTCCTATATATTGTTCTATTGCCTTCTTGTCAAAGCGTTTCATGAGTGTCATTTGTCTTCTCCAGTGGGTACCCCTAAGAACAGAGATGGAGTTTTGGACCTCTCTTGTCTTCTAGCGGTGCTCGGTGTAGTATTCTGTCTCAGACAGTTCTGCCCCAAGAAGTGCTCAACAGTGTCAGTTAGCTGAGTCACAGATATGTATAGGCATCTGTACATTTTTTTTTATTCTAACTGCAGTCGCTGGGTGGCACAAACGGTTAAGCGCTCAACTACTAGCTGAAAACTTTGCAGTTCAAACCCACCAAACCCAACCAGAGGCACCTCAGAAGACAGGCCTGGTGAGCTGCCTGAAAGGCCACACCCTTGAAAACCCTATAGAGCAGTTTTACTCCCTGTAGGACTTACTCCCTATGGGATTGGAGCAGGAGACTAAAAAGGAAGTGGCTGGATTCTCACTGTGGATCTCGACTCTCGCTTCATGAACTCGGATAGACCACTTAATTTCTCTTGCTTCTGCTTTCCAACTCTTACTACAGAGTTTATATCCCTGCCTTGCCCAGAGCACAAGGTTGTTGAGAGGCCCAACTAGATTAAGTTGTTACATGTTTACAAATCTGAAGTGATGTAACCAGGATGGTGATTCTAAAGGAACCAGGCCTCATGCACAGCAAACATTTGTGGCAAGGCCATCAGCTCTCCCTGCTAGGGGAGCTCAAAGCTGGGCGATGCCAGAAGCAGACTCTAAACTCCAGATAAAGTAGACTGACTTTGCTTTTGAAATCCTTCCTTTATGAGGGTGGAATTTGTGATAGGAAACCAGTTTGCTTAGGGTGGTGCGAATTGTATGGGGTGGGGTGCAAATGAACAGCTACTTTTGTTTCCATATTTGATTTCCAGGTTTCGGTGAGTTTCTCTCATCTTGTTTCCTGTTTTTCCTAAAAGCCAGAGTATATGAATATCTTTTTTCCTGCAGGTGTTAGTAACTTCTTTATCCTTCCGGATGTTCTGAGCGATCATTGCCTTTCATGTGGCTTGTATGACCCAGTTGAGTGATGTATTAACAAAAAAGAAGATTCCCATAGCAAGGGACTTCTGTGTGAACACTGTGTGAAGCTTTCCTACTTGGAGTGGGGATGCTAATCTCAAAAATCATACAATAGATTTTTTTTTTAATGAATTAAGTTTAAAAAATATAGTCTACAGTGGAATTTTTTAAAACATGACTTTGTCATTAAACTTTCGTCAATAAACGGTCAGTAAATCGCAAAACAAAAGCCCCGTGCAACTAAGAAAGCCCATTATAACATTGCTTAAATTTACTCCACCATATATATAGATATATATGTAGTATACATATATATTTACTATACACATGTATGTAATATACATGTGTGTATAGTATATCTATAATAATGTGTGTGTATATATATACACATTATTATGTATATGCTATGCATACGTATATACACACGTATGAACATTAATTTCTTTAATTATTTCTTAGTGTTTCTTAATAAAACCTCATTTAAAAAAAAAGAAAACTTTCTCTTTTAAACTCTTTACACAACCCTGCTTAGAGACCATGGGTAATAACCATACTATTTAGGGCATCTGATGTTTATGTCTTTGGATTTTATATTAGATGATTTTTCCTTCCTTGGCAAAAATGATAGCTGCTGGGGATATGATAGCTCACACTCTGGGGTCACTGTTGGCTTGGCTGCCCAAGCAGCTGGATCTGCACTGCTCTTGGAGCCTCCCTGGGGGCTGCTGTGAGATGGAAACTCTCTGCCTCAACTAGAGATTAGCAGCAGAAAGGAAAAATAAAAGAAATGCAATTTTCCAAAACCAAGTTAGCTAAGGCTCCTGTTTTCTCATATACTCACCCTCCCTTCTGGTGGGTAATTCTCAGGACATTCCATTATGTGAGCAGAATCATATCCGGAGAGAGAACCCTGATACGTTGGCACCTAAGCACCCAACTCAACACAAGTAGGCAAGTCGTGACTTAAACGTTTTAAAAATTAACTTCGCACATGAAAGCTTTCCAGTGATTTAAAAAAAAAAAAATTTTCTGGTCTGAAGTATTGCATACATCTTTGCCATTCAGAAAGGAGTTTGCCCAAATCAATAATAGCCACGTGGTTACTATTCATTTTAACTTTAGTCTACACGTATGCACAACAGTTTTCTAGATCACACATTGCTCTAAATAGAGACTTTCAAAGAAAAAAAAATCCATAAAATTGAACAAGTATTGACGTCACCTCATACGTCATTTTTGGTAAACTCCTGCTTAAAATTATAATAAATACAGCCACCTTTGATCTTCTGACCAAGTTAAGTGTTCTTTGAACTTGCTCAAGCTTTGTTTCTTTTGTTTCCCTTATCGCTTATAGAAGGGAAATTTACTGGCTATAGAAGTTCCCTGTTTATAATTTTTCTCCCAGGTCTTAGGGAGAAGCTAAGAATGTTTATGTCATTGTTAGTTGCCGTTGAGTCAATTCTGACTCAGGGCAACGCCACGAATGCAGAGTAGAACCGCTACATAGGATTTTCAAGACTGTGACCTTCCTTTCAGAGGCAGATAGCCAGGCCTATCTTGCAAGGCGCCTCTGGGTGGGTTTGAACAGCCAGCCTTTCAGCTAGTGGTTGAGCAGTTAACCATTTGCATCACCCAGGGACTCCATGTGTGTCATTAAATGTGTTTAGCTGTAAGGAAACTTAGGGAAGTCAATGCACAGAGAGAATCAACTGTTAAAAGGCATCTTGATATTTTGAACATATCATTCTTCTCAAGTAAACCTTAAACGTCCTAAAGAAACATTCCAAAACAGCAGTATGTTGGCTTTTGTGGATTGTTGCTAGAATTCATCCTAACTGCTCTCCTGCTTTCACTCTTGACTCCTACAGTCTCTTCTCCACAGTTTCTTTAACAATGCTAACTCAAGTGATGTCATTCATTTGATGAAACCTTGCGATAGCTTCTCATCTCACTCAGAATGAAACCCAAAATCTTTGCCTTGGCTTAACTGTAGGGTAATCATATAATTTATCATACAAATGAGACTCTTTTGAGAGTGAAAGGGGCTCTAAGAGAAATTATGACAGGACAACATCTGTAAACCAGAACTGTCCCCAATCAAACCAGGACATAGTCACCTCCCTTGAAGGCTTACATGAACTAGCCGCAACTACCTCTGTGATCATGTCCTTTCCTGTCCCTTTCTCTCAATCCTCACTTAGCTCAAGTCATACCAGCCTCCTGGATGCTTTTCAAATATGACCAACATGCCCAGACACATGGAATGTTCCTCCCCAAGATGTCTGCTTGTCTTGCTCTTTTCACTTAATCCAGGACTCTGCTCAAATCTCACATATTAGAGAGAAGCTTCCAAAACTAGTATCCCTCTTCTCCTGTTCACTCTTCCTTTACCCTGGCTTATTTTTCTTCATAACATTTATCATGTCCTGACATATTATGTATGTGCTGTTTGTTTCCTAGTTGGTGATGTTTCCCTCACCAAAAGGCAAGTTCTATAAGTGGATGAACTGTGGTTTGCTTATTGCTGTGTGCCTGACATCGAAACTAAATTCCTGTTACTTAACCAAGAAACCCAAACCCAAACTCATTGCTATCAAGTTAATTCCTGTGACTTAGTAGGTATTTAATAATACCTGATTAATGAACAAATGAATACATGCGTGGAAGAATAAGTTGCTGGCTAGAACTAGAGGCTGATTTAAGGGGAAAGAGCAACTTCCATTTACTTATGGATGACAATTATTGTTTGTAATCTAAGAAATAAGTGGGAGGTGCCAGGAGGAGTATTACGCAATATAAAGAGTGTGTTGTGGAAATTTTGGGCTAATAGTAATGGAAAAGATGGCATTCAAGAAAGGATGACTCGTTGAAACAGTTTTATCATCTCATTATAGTGAAATAATTTCCTCCCTGGTGATGTATATTTTATGTCTTTCTAAAAACCGAGGACATCTTTACTCCATTTGGGGTTGCCTCACTATGTATTTTAACTCAACTTAGCTTTTAAAACTTACTTCAAATTTTATGACAGCTATTAGATTTTGGAAGCCCCTTAGCAAATATTGCTATCATCTTACAAATCATAACATATAGCTATCAAAGCACTTACATGCCTGGCGTTATTTTAAGTGTTCTACAAACATTAACTTATTTAATCCTCCCAACGAACCTATATGACCTAGGTATTCCTATTACCCCCAATTTACAATGAGGAAACTAAAACACAAAAAGGTTAGTAACTTCCCAAAGGTGGACAGTAAATAGCAGAGCTGGGATTTGATCCCAGGCAGTCTGACTTCATAGACCATGTTCCTAATCCATTGCCTTTGCCTATTGTGTGACTTAAAAAAAAATTTTTTTGTAATCACTATCAGTTTACTATTCCTGTATTCCAACAGAAATATCAGTGTCCCTGACTTGTCCCATGGAAACCCTGGTGGTGCAGTGGTTAGGAGCTACGGCTGCTAACCAAAATGTTGTGGTTCGAATCCACCAGGCACTCCTTGGAAACCTTATGGGGCAATTCTACCCTGTCCTATAGAGTCGCTATGAGTCGGGATCGACTCGACAGCAACGGTTTCTTTTTGGTTTTGACTTGTCCCAGGCAAATTCTAAATGTAACCTTTCGTGTTTGAATCTACTTAAACCACTATCCAGGTTGATTTTCTTTTAGCTTATATCACAGCAGTTTTTATCTTGATTATTTACTTTCATTGTAGTATGTCTTTTCTCACTGGAATGCAGAAGAATTTGGATAAAAGACAGGGAGAAGGGGTTGTTGTTCCTGGACAGAAAAACTGGATTAAGGTAGAAAGCAAGGATGATCTTTGCGATCTGGGAATGATAGTACCATGTTTTATGCAGATAATGTGGTCCTTCTGCGTTTGTTTGCCAGCCGTGCCCTCCCGCCATGAGGATTTTCATAAACACACTATGCTGATTTTTTTTACAGCAACATGTGGAAGAGGATTGGCATGGCGGTGCTTGTGAGGGTGCCTCGCGGGGAGAAGGCTCAGCCAGCAAACAAACGCAGAAGGCATGTGTTATTTGCATAAAATATAGTGTATGTGATTGAGCCAGTAAAGAGGACTCAGACCACGGATAGCTTTGAAGCCTGGGTAGAAGGGGTTGGACCAGAGATGGCAGGAATCAGTGAGTTACCGTGTGTGAATGTATGTTGTGTGTGTGTGCATCACTTATAAAGTGCTGTGAGTCAGAATCAACTCAGTGGCAACGGGTTTGGTTTTGGATCTGGATTAAATGAGATAAAGAGTATAAAGTACCTATCTCAGTTCTTGGCTTATAATAAGCAGTCACTAAATTGTAGCTAAACTATTATTATTACTATCAATAATAATAAAAATAGCTACAATTATTATATTCTACTACTAATAATAGTAGCAGAGAAAGTTTTGCCTGGAATTTCTAATCTGGATAAATAGTCTCATTCTGGCTTATTTATCTCAGGTCTATCTAATTTGCCTTTATAAAGTTGAATACAATTTAACCATAATAGTGTTAAAATAAACACCCAGGACTTCTGTATGACAAGATCAGCAGACCCCACATATACTCCAGCAAAGAAAATACGTTGTTTTAATGGCATACCTACACACAGATATCAAAAATAATCACATGATAAAGTTTTCAGATGAGTAGACTATCTATATTTAATTAAAAATGTGCTATTTGCAACTCTACGGCATCCAGTTATAGCTTTTTGATTCCCCATGGAGGATATTTCACAGAAATTCAGCTGGTATGAAAACAGGCATTTCCCAAAGGGATAAACAGAAAAGTCATAGTGACCTCCACAAGATCTTCTATAAACTTCAAAGAATATGAAAATGTCTGTAATTTGTGTGTGTGTGTGATGATAGGGGAGGTGAAGTATAAACAAACCATAGCTCAAAAGCCCTTTAGTACTTTAACACTAAAAAAAAAAAAAGAAGTCTAGTTATAGCATACCGATTTCTTTAGCACAATGTATTTTATACTAGATATTCTTCAAACAACTTCCCAGAGTTAAATAGTACAATTTGTAATTAAATATTATGCTAGACAAAAAAAAATAGGCCGAGGTTCTAAATGAGCTGGATGTTGATGGAGAAGGCCGAACAATGTCTTCTGTAGAGGGAAAGACTAAAGAGTCAAGGAGGAAAAAAATCATCCTCTAAACACAGGAAAGTGAAGGCAGAGTGATGGGAGAAAGGAATGATTCAAGTCTTTTGAAAATTTTAACACCAACAATTTGAATTCGAAAAATTAGTCAGAAACTACTTAAATTCATCTACACAGTTTCTATTATTGCTTCTGTCCACCAGTGTAGATAGAAGACATTTTCTTTCTGCAACACTATGGGTCTACTCCAACTAATTAACAGAAGGGAACGTGAGCTACTCACACACACACACACACACACACACACACACACACACAAAAGCACTACATTTGTGGCTGAAACACTGGATTAATCTCTTAACAAAGTCAAATATTTATAACTCCCTTTGCCCTTAAACCTTGGGATCAATCAGTCTTTCAGCCATATTCTCCTTTTCTCTTCTGTCTAAGCCTGTGATTCCAGACATTCCCTTCTGCACTCTGGACCCCTTACTCAATCGTCCATCTTAATTGGGGCTTTGTGGACCCAGCCACTCTTTTTCTTATCCTGTGGTCTTTGTAGCCTGCTGCCAAAACATCCTTTGCCTTCCTGAGGGCCTCTGTGTAACTTGTGACATGGGCTGAGTTTCTAGCAACAGGATTAACTTTGGGTGAAAGAGCACCGTGTGCTTTGAGTGCCGGCCACTGTTTGCTCTTCTAGTTGGCAAACTGCACAATGATTTCAGCAGTGCTACTCTGGACATTTTAGCTGAGTGTGTGGATATTCTGTGACAAAGTTGTCAACACTTGCTTTTTCTTAAGAACAATTAGCTAAACACTGGTTACAATCAGTATGTTTTGGTTTGTTTAGTCTTTTAATAAACCACTATTTGCTCAAGCAGAAAGAGCAGTCTTTAACACGTGAGGTGGGTCTGCTCTCTGGAAACCCTCCATCCTTGGCATGAAATAAAGCCATTTATAATCTTTTCTACACCGTGGCATCCCTTGGTATTTGCTCTCCCGACCTTGCTGAAACAGCTGCCTTAATGGTGTCAGGTGACATTCAGGAGCACAGAAACTGGGATTCAGGCATGGTTTCCAGCTCACTGGGAGCAGCAGGCAGATGCTGAGAGTGGAGGATCTGGGTCATGGCTTCACGATCCCAGAGCAACCATGACATGCTCTGGGAAACCAAAACAACTGCTGAGCACTGAAGTATAAGTAAAAGCACTTTCCCCCGTGACTTAAGATTATCGTGAACCTTAGCAAAACAAAGCAATGATGCTAACTCAGTCTTTTGAACACTGGCCCCGAACCTAAACGTGCCATTAAATTGAGCTAAAGAGTTTAAAAAGTAAGTAGGTTTATTTAACTCTTGTTATAGTCTCCATTCTGGCTTTGTGCCAGAGATTTCCGATGGCTCCAGCAGCTTTGGAGTCAGTTATCTCGGATGTGTTTGCATCTGACCTCTGACCCAAACTTCAGTGTTATTTTCAGCTGTTCTTTGACAGGGAATCCAACAGCTGCTGTTTAATACCACAGACAACTTGTGACATACGCTGAGTTTCTAGCAATAGGCTTAATGTGAGATTTTGGGCTCTGATATGAAGCTGGCTATAATTTTCCTGCATGGGGGTAAATGTCCAAACCTGAAGCACAGTGTTAACTTTTAATCAAACAAAGAATACTTTCTTGCTACAATAAAAAGTAACTGTAAAGAGTATTGTTTATTAGTAGTTGTGATACTGAATTTGAAAACACTTTTCAACAGAGTACAGTAGTAACAAATCAATACTAAAATGATATTTATTTATAAGTGCTGGTTGAAGTTTTTCTTTTTTTTTTTTTTAAGTCCCTTCCCTAAGAAATCTGAGGCTCTGAGGAAATACGACTATGCCATGTAAACTTTATTTGGCAAAAGGCAGTACATTTTACAAAAGCAGATTAATCTAAAAATATATTTCAAGCAATTTTGTGACTTAACCCCAAAACAAATGCCAGAACGTTTTTTAAAAGTACATTTTTGGTGGTTTAGACTTCAAAACACTTGAAAAGATTGATTTCCAGGTCAGTAACTTGCTGGATTTAAAATTTATGGTTATAATTGTATAGTTTCAATGGCAAAACTAATTTAGGTTGTCAGGAAGTAAAAGAAAAAAAAATTTATTTTTCATTTGCTATCACACATCAAATGATAGGCAGAAAGCTCAAAGCTGTCCTCCACGTTTAAGATAATGGCAAAAATAACAGGCAGCTTAGCTTTACCATACTAGGGGTGTGTCGATTCTCTCCAGTGCTCTGCGCTCTCTCTCATGATAAACTCAATGGGATTGTCTATTTTTAACCTCCTGTTCTTTCCTTTTGGCGGAGTAATCAGTGCTAGCTGAGCTCTTTCCCTGAATGAATCCAAGTAACTATGATGGTCGCCTTCTGAAATGACCAGCAGACAAACTCTGGTTTTAAAGTACCATGTCCAGCCAAGGAAGTCCTGGTGTGGAGCTTTCTACAACAACAGTCAGTTCAGTAGCTGTGCAGGCTGGGGACTCCAAAATCATTATAGCTGTCATAAAGGTAAGTCACAACTTTCTTTTTCTGCGTGGCTGTGGGCTTCTTGTGTGTTGAAAACCCTCAAGAACATTCCACTCAATCAGCAGTACACACAGCGTGTAGTGGATACCACAGCAAGTACATATTATTGCTTTTTTAAAAATCGGCAGCTAAGAGAAACCTCTGCTAAGTTTCAGCCAGAGTTTCTCTTTTCCCTTCAGTTAGTCAGATGTGTACGGCAGTTTGGTAAAAATCTCCACCATATACTTTCAATTTGCCTTTTTAAGGGAGGATATCCGTGATGAAAAGGCTCATGATTGCCAGACTGAGGAGCGAAAGGGACCTGTGAAAGGCTTACGATTTTTGGAAGATGGATGCGATGGAGAAGGGAGGTACCGGCAGGTGGGGGCTGGCACTGTTTTGAGCGTGATGGAGAGTTGGCAACACCTAGTAAGAGGCTCTACCATGTACCCTCCGGCAACCCTGTTTTTGATGTGGTGAAGGCTAACGGGGTTACTAAATCCTTGTCGCATTGTTGGGGGAGAAGAAGACCCTGCCCACGGAGGTGCAAAGAGCATGTGTCAGATTTGCTCTTAACAGCAGGAAGTTGAAGGCACTGGGGGGTTTAAGATTACTGCATGTTTTATGTCAAGCCGTTTGCCCGTTGGAAACCCTGGTGGCGTAGTTGTTAGGTGTTACAGCTGCTAACCAAAAGGTTGGCAGTTCAAATCCACCAGGCACTCCTTGTAAACTCTATGGGGCAGCTCTACTCTGTCCTACAGGGTCACTATGAGTCGGAATTGATTTGACGGCGATGGGTTTTTTTTTTTGTTGTTGTTGTTGTTTTAATTTGCCCATTTGCAAAGTTGATTTCACATCTTTATGTTGAAGAAGACGTCCATGATTTTATTCCCTATGAAAATGCCCTGTAAAAACTCCTAAAGCATCATGCTGGGGCTTTAGACAATCACCACCTAAAGAATTTAATGTTTAATGAAGGGAATCCCTGAAAACAAGCTGGTATTCCGCAGCCAGTGTTTCAGGATCCCACCAGGCTTAACTGAATGGCTTTTCTGGCCTTTTGTTAGAGCATAGACAACAAGCCCTATTTCATTTAACTTAATTGCCGTGAATTTTACAGTAATGCAAAAATTCTTAACAGGAATACTGCACTTGACATTGAGCAAAGTGATTCATTATAGAAGCACAGAATGCAAAGTATTCCTGCAGAGGCCCATCTCCCAGTGCTGTTGGGAGATGGCCCCCACGTAAACGAGACCTCTGCTGACTCCCTTCCCCTCTGACCTTTTCAAAGGCAGTGAGTTAAGAAGAAAAGAAACCTGAAGCATAAGTAGCAAGAATTGATAATGTGCATGTGATCTGATGATTCTTTGAGTAACTGCAGAGTTTAGTAGTGAGGAAAAAGAAGTAAACGTAAACAGGATAAGGAATAAAGCTTAGAGAATAAATTACGGGAGAATCAGAGGTGGATTTAAAGTAACAGATAAAAAGCTTTAAAATGACACTGGAAACTTTTATTTCAACTGAATTCTGTTTCTAAGAATGTTCCCTCCTCCCACCACCACCCCCTTAACCTCACGGCCTCCCCGTATAAAATAACCCCAAAGCTATTCCAAGCCAAAAAGTCCATGTGAAAGGAGTAGAGGTGCTTGTGTCTGATATGTGGGTTTCTTGTTTCCAGACTGTCTCAGAGCACTAATTATATTCTGGAATAGAAACACGTTTTTCTCATTTCTCTTTAGTAATTCAGTTATCCACATGCACATGCCTATCAGTAGTTCCTCTTGCTTAACCAGTTGTTGCTTCTTAGACAATCAATTCCTCAGAAAATGCAATGATGAACTATATCTTGGAGCAGTGAAAGGGTCCTGAGTGTGGAAAACAAATTGATTGCATTCAAATGACAGTTGTCATGTGCATCTAATTTTATTTACCTTTTTGTGCATACTTTACCGAACACTCAACAACAAAATTTGGAAAATGTTGTGTTTTGTCTTTGAAATAAGATAAAAATCAATGGCTTCATCTGATGTTTATCTTTTCTGGTTGAACCAGCAAGGCCAAATGTAAAGAGACTCATTAGCCTAAATCGCATTTACTAAAACTTCCCCCTATGGTGTAGTTTGCATCTTGCTTACCTAAGCAGAATGTGGCCATATTTATGGAATTCAGTTTTGTGGGTGAGAGAATATACAACGGTGTGAATTACTCTGCGATTTTGTAATATTCAATAATATGTAATCCATTGTACACGTTCCTTATTTGGAAATTTTTAATTTAAATCCAATATGCGAACAGAGAAGAATTTATTCTAAAAATTAAAAAAAAAGTAGGGCATAGATTTATAGTAGACCTTTTATGTTGTAATTTAAGAAAGGCCCATCTCTATGGAAAGAATGAAGTGTTTATAGTATAAATAGATTTTTTTAAAAAAGGAGAAGAGTGAACAGGAAGGAATAAGAGGAACTAAAGGTGCATTTTATTTCATTTTTATTTTTAGTCTGGCAAATGGATACAACTTCAGTTGGCTGAATCACAGCCCAATCTTCTAGAAATTGGAAGCAGTCAAGATGAAACCAGAAAACTTCTTCATGATCATGAACTTCTTTTGGCCAAGCTCAAGGTAAGCTATTAGGTTGTGAAGCAGATACAAAAGTAAAGAGGAGTAAAAAGCTACTTCTAGGCTTCCTCTTGATTCCTTCTGGTGTCATTGGCCTCATGGTCATTTTAATATGGTGCCCGATAATTTAAAAATGCTACAGTTATTTATGAGCAAACACTAGCATCAGAGAGAAGTAACAAGATTTTTTATTAACTTTCCCTAACGTGATAGAAAATACGGAGTGATAATATTTTCATTGTGGAGACATACATTTTTTTTAACCTGGCTGCCTCAGTTAAAAAAAAAAAAAATCCATCATTTTTCCATCTCATGCATTATACTGTCAAATCACAACAACAGATCCAAACTTTCTATTGCTAATGACCTCTGCTGGTAAGAATAATTTAGAAGTATTATTGTTCCCTGTTGAACTATTGAAAATATCTGATTTTGTGCTTAGTATTGAGAGTTCTTGAAACCAAAAAATACTTTTAGTATAATCAGACTTATTATTCCATATATTTTGTGGCTATTTTATTAAGATTCTACGATAATATTGGTTTGAGACTGCCAGGTAAAACATCTAATCAGGACCAGCTTTATAATTTGTTGTGCAAAATGAAAAGGTGGGACACTTGGTAAAAATCAGGAAAAATCTTTTTCTTGACCTGTATTTCGTATTTTGTGGTAGTGCCATGATTAAGTGCTTAGCTGCTAACTGAAAGCTTAGCAGTTTGAACCCACCAGCTGCTCCGCTGGACAAAGATGTAGCAGTCTGCTTCTGTAAAGATTACAGCCTTGGAAACACTATGGGGTAGTTCTACTCTGTCCTACAGGGTCACTAAGAGTGAGAATCAACTTGTCGCACACAACAACATTTAATGTCTACTTCCTTCAGGCACGGGGGTATTTGCCGGGTGAGTGAACAGCCTCACAGGCACCCAGAGCCTTGCCCCATGACTCAGTGCATGAGATGGGCTTGACTTCTACCCTCGACCTCTACCCTCCCTAAGCACACACCCAGGCCCCCATTGGGGTAGAGGGCAGTAGTCACTAGGTGGGAGGGAAGTGGACAAAACAGGAAAGAGACTCACCGCTGGGTGGCAGGAAGGTGGTAGGAGACAAGACTGCATGTGAGCTACAGATCCAGTCCCCGCCCCCCTCCGCACTTGCTCGGTTGTTCCATTGGCCTTCACTTCCAAAACAGAAATTCAAAGATATAACTATTAAGAAATTCAAGGCAATGATGGTAGAGCATTAAACTCCAAGCAGGGTTCCCTTCTGAGCACGGAGCCCTGTGATGCAGCAGGCCCTGTGATTAATAACACTCAGAGGCAAATGAATGTCTTCACTCAGATCGAAGAAGTTTGATAAGTATTCGGAGGACTGCAATGACTAGGATGTTCTGCGTTTTCAGTACTTTAGTATTACTAGCTTCTTGGAACATCTAGACTGGAACTAATATTTGCCTTCTAGATTCAGAGGCAGATCAGATCCCTATCTGTTATATATGGACAGTGCTTTTCTATTGAACAATGGTAAAAGTAATTGGATATCAGACTGAGAAGTTGAAGAAAGAATTAATACTGAAGCAAGTATTTAGAATACGGAACTTCCTCTCTTTTTTAGATAGCTTCTTGCTCAGGGCTCTGGGCTGTCTTTTTTTTTTTTTTTATATTTTATTGTACTTCAGGTGAAGGCTTACAGAACAAATAGTTTCTCATGAAACAGTAGTACACATGTTGTTTTATGACCCTCTGGGCTGTCTTTTAAGGTAGAAATCTCTGGTCATCAGTAGGTTCACCATTATGTTGTGAAGGAGAATTGAACCAGGAATCAAAACATCTAGTTTTAGTTCCAATTATGCTACTTTGTTGTTGTGTGCCTTTGAGTCAATTCTGACGCATAGCGACCAATGACTTTTTGGTTAGCAGCCACGCGCTTAACCCTTGTGCCACCAGGGCTCCTTTAATTATGCCACTAACAAGCATAATTCCACTAACAACTCAGTCTTTCTGCTAAGCAAAAAGCTGTGTAAACTCGTCTTGACCCTCCAATTCAATGAACTGTGGAAACCTAACACTTGCAATTTCCTCCCATTCTCAGAGGGCTTACTTTCTCATAGTCCCCTGTGTCTCATTTCTTCATATGCACCCACTAGTTTCTGCTAAATTTAAACAGGACTTGAAACCACATCCCTTCCCCAGTTCCCACTAACAATTAGTGCCTACCCAGCCAGCATTTTCAGGTCCATTGATGAATTGTAGGTGGTGGGGAGGCCCATGACAGTCTGGGTATCTCAGAGTATCTCTCTTCTCCCCCATTCCTACTCTTGTCATGGCCTATAACTCCAGGAAGAATCTTTCTTAGGTGGACCAATTTAACTCTCCTCAGTGCCTAGGCTCAAATTTGCATACCTGAATAGATCAAGCTCCTGGAAGGAGCTCAGCTCGAAGAAGGTTTCCCATTACAACAGCATCCGTTATTCTTAGAAGGTACTTGTGATTCTAAATTATAAATGTCTTCTCGTCCTTTTATACCAGTCTTCAGGTTTTGGACTAGCCACATGATTCCTCTGGACTTTAGGCTTTTCATCTGTAAAATGAGGGGAGAGGACAGATCAAAGCTTCGTAACTACTGTGGATCTTACATTAATGGGCCATAGGCTCACAGGACCACTTTCCCTCCCTGCATGTGAGTCTAGGAACACGTAGTCTCAAATGCCTTTTGGTTTCACATAGGCCTCTAACTATAATCCTCTTAATGCCCATCTCTCATGCCCTCACATACCCCATCCACCACCATCAACCCAGCCACCAGAGCCCAAGAAATTTTAAGTAGTAACATATAATGAATGGATATAGATATAATGGATCTCAATGCTATCGGTTTAAAAAAAGAAATTATCAAGGAGCCCAAGGTCTGTCTCAAATTTACTAACAAATGACTTTTAAAAATAAAATTGTGAATTTCCTCGCGCATACGGGTAGATGACTAATTCAATCAAATATACTAGTTATCATGCTGTTAGGTAGGCACCACCTTAACCTGTGGCATAAAATTGTTGGATCAAAGTTAGGTTCAATATGAGCTTTTTGAAGGACAGGCACGTTAGTAGTTCAATAAGCCAATAATATTTAATATTTAATGTTCACTCCAGTCCTTTTACTATGCACAGGGAACTGCAATTTGTTCTAATTATAAAGAAAGATGCTCTGTAAGGGGTGCTGGAAGGTGTAGGACTCAGCGCTGAGTCCACTCTCACTTGGGCAAAGCAGTTAGCCTCTCTGGTCTCAGGTTCTTTATTTGAAAAATTATGATAATAACAGTTACCCTCACATTCCTGATTACAAAATTTGGGGGAGAAATGTGATGACGTATGGGAAGTGCATGCTGCTTTTTAAAGAAAAAGGAGCATAATTGTTATACTAATGAACATAATCAGAGTAATTTGGATGTTTAATTGAATAGAAAAGTTATTTTCTGCCTTCCATTGAAAATTATCTTAAACCCTAATAATTTAGACTAAAGGGAGAAATTATGGAAACACAGAATTTTTACGAGCATTTACAATGTTGATAACGTCTGTCCCCTAGAGATCTTATTTTCCCTTCAGCAATGTACTTAACAATTCCAGTGGAGTGTCCAGAGAAAAAAATGTTTCCCTATTTTCTGTGCTGAAAGCATAATCATATGGAAAAAGCATTAAGTCCCCACAGGTACCCAGATTCTCAAATCATAGTCAAATTATTTCTGATGAGAAAGGAGAAATTAGAGAAAGAGAGGGAGAATTAAGCCAGGTAAGGAAGCTCTGTCCGTGGCCACTATCAACATTATATCCTCAGGTGAGGCTTAAAGTGGCTCAAAGAAAAAAGCTAGGTTGGAAATATCTCAGGGTGTTGCTGAAAAGTTTCTTCTACTCAGCATCTGCCTTTCAACTGCACTACTGTTGTCCAAAGGAATTATGAGTGTAAGAAAAAAGAAAACATCCTGGCCGCTAGCTCCTGTGTTTGTAGATACATGGTATTAGTTATCCAAGAGAGAATGAATCCTCAGAGTAGAAAACACTCAAAAATTTTACCTCTGATTTGACTCTCATATATCTATTGGTTCTCTGATTCTGACTAAATCTGTAACCCAATAAATGCTATTTTGGTCCTATTTCTGTTTACTTAAGAAAAACAAAAAGGTTGCTGTCAAGTCGACTCTGACTCATTGTGACCCTGTGTGTGTCAGAGTAGAACTATGCTCCATAGTGTTTTTAACAGCTGATTTTTTATAAGTAGGCCACTAGGCCTTTCTTTCAAAGTACCTCTGGGTAAACTGAAACCTCTAACCTTTTTTTTTTTTTTTTTTAATATATTTTATTGTACTTCAGGTGAAAGCTTACAGAGCAAATAGTTTCTCATGAAATAGTAGTACACATGTTGTTCTATGACATTGGTTAACAACCCCACAACGTATTAAGCCTCTAAATTCTCAACCTTTTTTTTTTTTTTTGATGAAAATTACAGATGGCCAAAGATACACCGTTTCAAAAATTTCTACATTCACAGTTCAGTGACAGAAACCTCTAACCTTTTAGTTAGCAGTGGAGTGTGTTAACAGCCGTTTGTACTTCCCAGGGACTCCTTCTATTTACTTAACAAGAGATAAATGCATTATAGTCAGAATATATTAATAATAAGGCTAAAAACCTTACCAGAACTTGCCTTAAATAAAAGATAGTGACATTTTCTGCAGTTGATCTGAGATATTTACCTAAGAATACAGTTTAATAAAACTATGTAGTTTGAATTATGTATCTTTACATATTAGAGGAAATTTTTGCAGAATGTGTGTTGTGAACGTAAGGGAACTCTTTAAATCAGGATTGGAAGAGAACTAACTTCTTTTATGTTATTTGTGTCTGAGCAGTATTTTAACTTAAATGTTTACCTCATACAAGGGATCCATTTTCTCTTTCCTGTGCTCCTATAGAACCACAGTTAGGAAATTCTACTTTCTCAGAAGTGTTGGGGAAGAAGTTTCTACCCGTCCCTACTCCTCACTTTCTTCTCCCTGCAGACGTAAGGAAGAATGTGTTACCTGAGATGTGGGGCTAGAGAAGGAGTTATTCACCATGGAAGAAGACAGACTCAGGGGCTTTCTCCCCCAGACCCTGACTGCCCCACGGGCTGTAGGTTCTCTATGCGCTGCTTCCGCTGACCTGGTAGGGAGTCCCTGCTTGGCAGAGGCAGGCCACAGTACTGCCTAGGACAGTCAGATATGTGTCTGCACCTCAGACCCGACTCTCCCCATAGGCAAGTGCCAAGGCCTAGAGTTTAGGGAGAAAAAATAGAAGCCAAATCAACCCCACCCTGCAGACTAGCTTTTCCAGTAATCAGAGCAGATATTTTGATTTTCATCTGACCCTGGTGTCTATATCTTAGTGGGTTTAAATCTTGAAGGTATAACCCCGAAAAACCAAACCTGTTGCCATCACGTCAATTCTGACCCATAGCAATCCTAGAGGACTGAGTAGAACTGCCCCGTAGGGTTTCCAGGGAGTGGCTGGTGGATCTGAACCACTGACCTTTTCATTAGCAGCTGTATCACTTAACCATTGCACCACTAGGGCTCCTTTGAAGGGATGGGGGTATGATTAACTGGCATCACCCAAACTCCAACACTTAATTGACTTGTGGTGCAAAGGGATCTATGTTTTAGTGTTCCATACATGTGAAGTGCCTGTCTCTTTTTTTACTGATCATTTTGAAGAAGGTCACTAAAATAAGGTGGGAACAGTGCAGGAGTCCTGGGAGAGTGGGAACTAGTTGACAGTTTAATTTCTCTTTTAGGCTTTTGAAAATGAAGAATGAATAAAAACATAATGACTTCCTATAGCTCTGGAGAATTTTTTTCATTAAAAAGCAAGAGCAATGTTCTGTCAGCTATGAAATAGTAACACTTCCTGGGGATTTCACTGCCTCGCTTGGTGCTTTCCTAGTCTACAAGGGTGTTTCTTTTCCCTGATGTCAGTTCCAGTGACTAGTGTAAAGCAATGCAGTGATTCAGGGGGCTCAGTTTCAAACAGTGTTCTTTAGGTTTAGCTAGCGTCATGGATGATCTTGCAAAATATTATCTTTATAAGTAGAAGTGATAGAAGTTGGTTTAAGGGAGCATGAAGAATCCATGACTTCTTATCCAGGGAGTTAAGATGTATAATATTGCAAATATCATAAGTTATTTGTTAGCATATATTCAGAGTAAGACCATGCCTGATGAACTGTTAATGCAAGTTGATTTGCCAGAGGGGAAGGAATTCCCCAAGAAGAAAATTTTGTGGAAGTGGAGACTGAAGAGAAAGAAATTTGGAGAAGACGCTCTTGTATCTCCTTCCTGTCCTGGCTCAGTAAGTAGCCAAGGTTGGATTTATAGGCAGAAGCTGGCAGGCTGTGGGAAACATGAGGCACATACCACAGTGCTTTGTGGCCAGGACACCAAGAGACACAGACTCAGGAGAAAAGAGAGGCCTCCTCCAAACTTCTGGAATGAACAGAGCATGGCTTAAGTATAACAAATACTGACAACTCTCTTGACTACTTGGGAAGCACCCAGGACACAGGAAGGTTATGACAGATTCCAGGTGGTATAAATTCTTTGGCACTTCTCCCAGTGAGAAGTGAGGTCTATGTCTCTCCACTTGAAACTAGACAGGCTCTGTGACTGCTTTGACCAATAGAAACAGCATAAATGATGCTGTGTCCATTTCCAAGCCCAGGCCTCAAGAGACTGGTAGCTTTTACTTACTGTAAAAGGAACCCAGCCACCTGTGAGGAAGTCAAGCAGCACCTCTGAGAGGCCCATGTGGAGAAGAAGTGAGGCTCTCAGGTACTGCGCTGGCTGAGATCCCAGCCAACAGCCAGCCACCTTGCAGATCATGTGAGTGAGCCATCTTGGAAACAGATTCTCCAGCCCCAGTCCAGCTGCCCAGCTGATCTCTGTGGAGCAGAGACAAACCTTCGCACTGTGTGCTGCCCAGATTGAGATTCATGAGCGAAATAAATAATTGTTGTTCTAAGGCACTAAATTTTGGGGCCAGTTGTTACACAGCAATAGATATCTGAAACAGTGGGCAATGGCAGTGGTGGCATCCTCAAGAGATTCTGAAGGTAGCACTCATTAATAAAATGGCACAGGCAGAAAAAAATAAGAGTTTTCCTGTGGAGACAGTAGAGAGGTAGAACCAAGATTTTACAAAATGAAAGATGGTGTGATAGTGCTAATTAATAGTTAAAAGAAAATTACAAAATTTGGGAGTAATTAACTTTTTGAGAAATGAATAAAACAGATTCAAAGATATATTTATTATAGTGTTAGTCTGTTTGACTTGCATCATGAAATAGTTTCTCGGTAAGGTTTGTGGTTATAAATCAGTACACAGGGATATGCATAAAATATTATGGGTATATTGTGGAAGGAATGACTAATTTTGTCAGGAAATTCAGGGGAAGCTCAATGGAGAATGTGATATTTGAGCTGTCCTGAAGATGAATATGAGTTTTCCAGATACCATAGACCAATTTAAAGGGCAAACAATGGACTAGGAGAAAAAAATCTGCAATTCATATGACAGTCAAAGGCTTATAATACTTCATATCTATAAGAAAGACAAGCCAATGAAAAATAGGCAAAGAATGGAAAATTTACAGATGAGAGACAAATAACCAATAAACATGTAAAAAGATGCTTGACATCAATACAGCTTAAGAAATGAAACTTAATAATTTTAAAATACCATTATTTCCTAAATACACCATTAAAAATTAAAAATATTGATAACATCCAGCGATGGTGAGAATGTGAGGAAAAGGGCATTCTATGATACTCTTAGTGAGAATTTGGATTGACATGACCACTGTGGAAACTGGAAAGCGTTAAAATGTAAAATGTTCATGTCCTGTGTCCCAGCAACCTCACTTCTAGGAATCTATCCTTGGAAATGAAAGCTGTAGTAAAGATATAGCTATGAAGATGCCTTTGCTATGGCCTTGTTTTTAATAGAATAACCCAACTGGAAACCAAACAATATTCAACAATAGGCAAATAAACCTATAAACTGAAAATGTTTGCTTCTTTCATACTGTGGAATGTTTTGTTGAGCCCCCAGACTTCTCATTTGTGGCATAGATAAACTCTTATGTGTTTAAGCCAATGTTGGTTAGACCTTACGTTAAACCAAAAAACCAAACCAGTTGCTGTCGAGTTGATTCCAACTCATAGCACCTTATAGGACAGAGTAGAACTGCCCCACAGGGTTTCCATGGAGCAGCTGGTGGATTTGAACTGCCAACCTTTTGGTTAGCAGCCGAGCTCTTAACCATTGCACTAGCAGGGCTCTAGGCCTTACCACCAAATATATTCTAATTTGAAATCTGGATCAGGTTGCAAATATAACTAATATTTTTGAGATCATAGGCCCATAGCCTCCAAGCTACTAATTGTTTATTTGAAAGTAATCCTTCTTTACAAGAGCCATGGTAGCACAGTGGTTAAGCACCTGGCTGCTAACTGAAAGGTTGGAAATTTGAACCCACCAGCTGCTCTGTAGAAGAAAGATGTGGCAGTCTGCTTCCATAAAGATTACAGCCTTGAAAACCCCAGGGAACAGTTCTGCTCTGTCCTATAGGGTCACCATGAGTTGGAATTGATTCGACAGCAATAGGTTTGGTTTTTTGGTTTTGGTTAATCCTTCTTTAAAATACAAATCTACAACCAAAACCAGTCCCTATTACTAATGACAAAAAGGATTTTTTCTGAGATTTGGACTGACAGGACACAACTCTGACAGTCCAAGAAGTACAAGGGGTGGCAGAGGTAAGAGGGTAGCATGGGACCACTCTCCCGCTGCCCCTCCCACCACCAATTACTACCAATCTTCAAAGCTGCCAAGTTAAATTAAAGTTAGGATAAAAACATACCTTCCGAATTCTGTCCAGAAGGCAATAGGTCCTTCTCCTCTAGAAAAGGCCTAACTTAAGTATGTATTGTACTTGGAGCCCTGGTGGCACAGTGGTTATGAGCTCAGCTGCTAATCAAAAGGTTGGCAGTTTGAAACCACTAGCTGCTCCTTGGAAACCCTATCTGGCAGTTCTGCTCTGTCCTGTAGGGTCACTATGAGTTGGAATCAGTTTGATGGCAATAGGTTTGGTTTTTAGATGTATTGTACTTAACGAAGAAAGAAGGGGGTTCTTCGTGTTTTGGTTTTAAGTCCGGTATGAATCCTTACCGCCACATCTGTCAGTTTGTCGTACTGTAGTGTCTTTCGTGTTGCTGTGATACTGGAAGCTTTGCCACCGGTATTTCAAATACCAGCAAGGTCACCCTTGGTGGATAGGTTTCAGCAGAGCTTCCAGACTAAGACAGACTAGGCAGAAGGACCTGGCAGTCTACTTCTGAAGAAATTGGCCAGTGAAAACCTTATGAGTAGCAGGGAAACATTGTCTGATATAGTGCCAGAAGATGAGCCCCTCAGGATGGAAGGCGCTCAAAATATGACTGCCTACTCAAAGTAGAGTCGACTTTAATGAGGTGGATGGAGTAAAGCTCTTGGGACCTTCATTTGCTGATGTGGCATGACTCAAAATGAGAAGAAACAGCTGTAAACACCTATTAATAATCAGAATTCAGACTGTACAAAGTATGAATTTAGGAAAACTGGTAACTGTCAAAAATGAAATGGAATGCATAAACATCAATATCCTAGGCATTCGTGAGTTGAAATGGACTGGTACTGGACATTTCAAATCAGACGATCATATGGTCTACTCTGCCAGGAATGATAAATTGAAGAGGAATGATGTTGCATTCATTGTCAAAAAGAACATTTCAAGATCTATCCTGAAGTATAACGCTGTCAGTGGTAGGATAATATCCATACACCTACAAGGAAGACCAGTTAATACGACTGTTATTCAGATTTACTCACCTACCAGTAAGGCCAAAGATGAAGAAACTGAACATTTTTACCAACTTCTGCAGTCTGAAATTGACTGAACACACAATCAAGATGCATTGAAAATTACTGGTGATTGGAAAGTTGGAAAAAAAGAAGGATCAGTAGTTGGAAAACATGGCCTTGGTGATAGAAACAACGCTGGAGATCGCATGATGGAATTTTGCAAGACCAATGACTTCTTCATTGCAAATACGTTTTTTCCATAACATAAATGTCAACTATACATGCGGACCTCACCAGATGGAAAACACGGGAATCAAATAGACTACAACTGTCAAAGAGACGATGGGAAAGTTCAATATCCTCAGTCAGAACAAGGCTGGGGGCTGATTGCAGAACAGACCATCAACTGGTCATATGCAAGTTCAAGTTGAAGCTGAAGAAAATTAATACAAGCCCTCAAGAGACAAGTACGACCTTGAGTAATCCTATCTTAATTTGGAGACCATCTCAAGAATAGATTTGATGCATTGAACGCTAATGACTGAAGACCAGATGAGTTGTAGGCAGACATCAAGGACATCATATATGAAGAAAGCAAAAGGTCATTAAAGAAATAGAAAAGAAAGAAAAGACTAAAATGGACATCAGAAGAGACTCTGAAATTCACTCTTGAGCATAGAGTAGCTAAAGCAAATGGAAGAAATGATGAAGCAAAAGAGCTGAACAGAAGATTTCAAAGGGCAGCTCATGAAGACACAGTAAAGTATTACAATGAAATGTGCAAAGACCTGGAGTTAGAAAACCAAAATGGAAGAACACACTCAGAGTTTCATAAGCTGAAAGAACTGAAGAAAAAATTCAATCTTCGAGCAGCAATTTTGAAAGATTCTATGGGCAAAATATTGAACGACGCAGGAAGCATCAAAAGCTGATGGAAGGAATACACAGAGTCACTGTACCAAAAAGAATTGGTCTACATTCAACCATTTCAGGAAGTAGCATATGATCAATAATCGATGAAATTGAAGGAAGAAGTCCAAGTTGCACTGAAAGCACTGGTGCAAAACAGGGCTCTAGAAATTGACAGAATACCAATGAAGATGTTTTAACAAACGGATGCAGTACTGGAGGTGCTCACTCTTCTATGCCAAGAAATTTGGAAAACAGCTACCTGGCCAACTGACTGGAAGAGATCCACATTTGTGCCGATTCCAAAGAACAGAATGTGGAAATTACTGAAGAATATCACTAATATCACACACAAGTAAAATTTTGCTGAAAATCATTCAAAAGCAGTTTCAGCAGTACATTGACAAGGACCTGCCAGAAATTCAAGCAGGATTCAGAAGAGAACGTGTGACAAGGAATATCATTACTGATGTCAGATGGATCTTGGCTGAAAGCAGAGAATACCAGAAAGATGTTGACCTATGTTTTATTGACTGTGCAAAGGCATTCGACTGTGTGGATCATAACAAATTATGGATAACATTGAGAAGAATGGGAATTCTAGAACACTTAATTGTGCTCATGCAGAACCTGTACACAGACCAAGAGGCAGTTGTTCGAACAGAACGAGGGGATACTGCATGATTTAAAGTCAGGAAAGGTGTGCATCAGGGTTGCATCCTTTCACCATACTTATTCAATCTGTATGCTGAGCAAATAATTGGAGAAGCTGGACTATATGAAGAAGAATGTGGCATCAGGATTGGTGCAAGACTCATTAACAACCTGCCGTAGGCAGATGACACAACCTTGTTTGCTGAAAGCAAAGAGCACTGAAAGGACTTATTGATGAAGATCAAAGACTACAGCCTTTGGTATGGATTACATCTCAACATAAAGAAACCAAAAATCCACACAACTGGACCAATAAGCAACTTCATGATAAATGGAGAAAAGATCGAAATTGTCAAGGATTTCATTTTACTTGGATCCACAGTCAACGCCCATGGAAGCAGCAGTCAGGAATCAAATGACGCATTGCATTGGGCAAATCTGCTACAAAAGATCTCTTTAAAATGTTAAAAAGCAAAGACGTCACTTTAAGGACTAAGGTGTGCCTGACCCAAACCATGGTATTTTCAATCTCCTCATATGCAAGGGAAAGCTGGGCAATGAATAAGGAAGACTGAAGAAGAATTGATGCCTTTCAATTATGGTGTTGGCAAAGAATATTGATTATACCATGGACTGCCAGAAGAATGAGCAAGTCTGTCTTGGAAGAAATACAGCCAGAGTGCCCCTCAGAAGCAAGGATGGTGAGAATTGTCTCTCATACTTTGGACATGTTATTAGGAGGGACCAGTCCCTGGAGAATGACATCATGCTTGGTAAAACAGAGGGTCAGTGAAAAAAAGGAAAACACTTGACGAGATGGATTGACATAGTGGCTGCAATAATGGGTCAAACCTGGATTGATTGTGAGGATGGCATAGGACCAGCCAGTGTTTTGTTCTGTTGTACATAGGGTGGCTATGAGTTGGAGCTGACTTGATGACATCTAACAACAACAACAATCATACATTTGAGATCAAGTCTATAGTTTTAATTTCTTATGGTTATGTTGCTTAATAATGGTAATAACAAGAGGCCAAAACCCAGAGATCAGGTCTGAATTTTTCAAATGACATGGCTATATTATTCTCATGACAAGTCCTGTCCTCCAAATTACCTATATCCTCTGTTCTTTCTTACCACATGTTTAAAGTTCAGGGACATGAGTAGAATTAGAATTTTTGTGCCTTTAAAAAATTGTCATTCTTTTTTGGTCTTCCTTATCCATTGTCCAGCTTTCACATGCATATGAAGTGATTGAAAATACCATGGCTTGGGTCAGGTTCACCTTAGTCCTTAAAGTGACATCTTTGCTTTTTAACACTTTAAAGAGGTATTTTGCAGTAGATTTGCCCACTGCACTATGTCATTTGATTTCTTGACTGCTCCTTCCATGGGCATTAACTGTGGATCTATGTAAAATGAAATCCTTGACAACTTCAATCTTTTCTCCATTTGTCATGATGTTGCTTATTGGTCCGGTTGTGAGGAATTTTGTTTTCTTTATGTTGAGATGTAATCCATACCGAAGGCTATAGTCTTTGATGTTCATCAGTGAGTACTCAAGTCCTCTTCACCTTCAGCAAGCAAGATTGTGTCATCTTCATGTCGTAGGTTGTTAATGAGTCTTTCTCCAATCCTGATACTGTGTTCTTATTCACATAGTCTGGCTTCTCCGACTATTTGCTCAGCATACAGATTGAATAAGAGTGGTGAAAGGATACAACCTTGGCACACATCTTTCCTGACTTTAAACCACGCAGTATCCCCTTGTTCTGTTCTAAAGACTGCCTCTTGGTCTATGTACCGGTTCTGCATGAGCACAATTAAGTGTTCTAGAATTCCCATTCTTCTCAATGTTGTCCATAATTTGTTATGATCCACAGAGTTGAATGCCTTTACATAGTCAATAAAACACAGGTCAACATCTTTCTGGTATTCTCTGCTTTCAGACAAGATCCATGTGACATCAGCAATGACATCCCTTGTTCCACATCCTCTTCTGAATCCCACTTGAATTTCTGGCAGTTCCCTGTCAATGTACTTCTACAACTCCTTCTGAATGGTTTTCAGCATAATTTTACTTGCATGTGATATTAATGATATTGTTGTATAATGTCATTAATATCAAAATAACCAAAATCTGGGTCTTTGAAAAAGTCAGTAAAATTGATAAACCTCCAGGCAAACAGGAAAAAGAAAAACAAAACTTACCATGAAAGAGGGAGGCACCACTATAGACTCTACAGATATTTAAAAGTTTTAATAAAGGAATATTATGAATAACTGTATGCACAAAAATTCAATACTTAGATGAAATGAACCAATTTATTGAAAGTTATAAATTACTAAAACCCACCCAAGATGAAGAATAGAAAGAAATAAAATTAATTTTAAGAGTATGATTTATTTTCCCCAGTATATCTGAAATATTAATATTTAACAAGTAATTAATATAAAAATTAATGAGATTATTTTCATTTTTTTAATGTCTTCAAAATCCAGAAAGTATTTTATATTTATAGCATATCATAATTTGGACTAGCCATATTTCAGGTGGCTAGTGGCTACTATTATTGGACAATGAAGATTTAGAAAATAAAGATTAAATCTTCTGGTTGTGAAAATAATTTGCCTATTTTTTAGCTCTGGAAATGTTTGCTTATAACCAAACCAATATACACAGGACCTGAAAAGGAAAATTTTGAGATGAGATTTCTTCAGGGTCCAAAAATAAAAGAAAACATGGTCAAATTATTTCTAACAGGAAATATTTTAAGAGGATTAATAAAGCATTATTATTAGACACTGTCATAAATAAATATTTTTTCTAGTGTAATGTTTAAAAATATGTGTGTAAATGCATTTGTGTATTACAATTGATATTTCTTGAGAAAGTAATTTTTTAAAATAAATGAATTGTATAAGCATTTTGAAACAATGAAAAGAAAACCTTGGATAAATCTAACTTGAAAGACTGACAGTAGAAGGTAGTAACTAGTTATGCATTCTGGAAGCATTATTGCACATTATATTAATGACTTTATATGTAATTAATTTGTTGCTTATTGTTCATCCATTACTCAAATATTGCTCAGTGAATTTCTTATAGTTATGTTACTTAATAATGATAATAACATGGGAGGCCAAATGCAATTCAGATTCTAAATATAGCTGAAAGAATTCTATTAATATGCCCTTGGTTAAATGTTCTTAATGTTAGCTAACAGATCATTAAAAATTATATAAATTTATATGCATATAAAAATTATATGTGAAACAGAGCAAGGATCCGATTCTGTTAGCATATATTCATATTTGAAAACTTGAACTAAAAAATTTTTTTGTATCGCTTAATTCACATGTAAATATTTCATACATGACTACTTTTTCTTTATAATTTGGATGATTGCCTAATTCTGAATAATATAAGAATGGAGCTGTAAATATTACTGAGAAAAATATGATCTTGAATAACTTAAGTGTTCCACCAGTTTTTATTGTCATTTAATGTTTTGTGCTTAGAGAAGAGAGAATCATGGTCTGGATATTGCTATTCATATGAAGAGGGTAAAGATTTAAATATTTGGGAAAGCTTGCTTTCCAGGACTAAGCCACTCACATGGAAAAAGTATTGGGTAATTAGTCAAGATTAGGATGACAAAGAATTATAAATTCTGGATTTTCTTTTCTTTCAAGAACAAAAACATTTCCTGGATTGCCTGAGCCTCATAACTGGCCTGTAAAGAAGGTTAAATAAACACAGAGATGCCAAATAACATTTTTAATCGTAGCATATCCTGAAATTTCCATCCTGACCAGCTCATTAGTCATCATGAGAGGCTCCTTTTAATTAACCAGGTTTATACTCCCACAGAAACTAGTTAAATTTGCAAATAGAATTTTGCCGTAATTGCCAGAATTTTAATAATTAACTTAGGGCCCCAATATGTAGCATAGGACATCCTCTCTGGTTTGCACAAAGGGTTGTCCATACGAAGTACTGCAAAACAAAGAGAAGTTCCTACCCCCTGAAACTTGCTGAAGCGATGATGGTTACTATCAATTGATCACCTCCTATTTGCCACTCATCATACCAGACACATTAGGTATTTAATCCTTATATCAACCTTGTGAAGTAGGAAATATTCACATTTAACAGATGATGAAATAAGTTCAGAAGGTTAAGTAACTTGTCCAGGGTCCTAGAGTAGCTTAGAGGGGGATGCTGGTTGAGAATTTTTGTTGGGATGGGAGAGACCAGAGTTGGGGGAAATGAGCAGCCTTCACTTAGAGGCAAGACTAGGAGATGGGGTGTGAATGTTAGTGAAGAGTTTGTTTACGATGAATCTGAATTTCCATGAGATACAGTTGTGAAGAGAGGAGAACAGTGAGAGGAAGATTATAAAGATGATACATAACTGGAGGGACTTATTGAAGTGACCAATGACAGGAGGAATGTGAGGCCAGGTGGAGTTTACTAGCCTTGAGATTCTAAATGGTCACAGTACAATTGATCTTAAGGTATCCTGGATGGGGAGGTCTGGGATGGTGACTTCCTGTTCCAGGATTCTCAGTCTGATGTCTGTTTCAAGCTCGTAACTCTAAGCAGTTCAGGAAACCAATGAGGAGGAATGATATAAAAATGAACCATCTTCAAAATGAATGTCTAGAGGAAGGAAAGTAAGGGTTTCTAAGGTCTAAGTAGGTGATTCTCAACCTGGTTGGCATCAGAATCACCTAGAGGCTTACAAAGAACCACAGGACACAAAAACTCAGGTCCCAAACCCAAAAAGTCAAGGCAAGACCTGGGTACCTGTATTTTCTTTAAAGCTGGTTGCAGTAATTCCGATGCACAGTGAGGAATAAGAAGCTCTGGCTGAAACCAAAAGAAATGACCATCATCAAAAGGCTAGACCGGAGGTGCCATCGGTGGAATTGGGAAAGCGTCCATGGAAACGTAGAGGTAAAAATATTTACAGTCACATCACAAAAGTTTGGGGAGAAGAAAATTTCAAAACAGGAGTATTGAATAATGTCAGAAACAGCAGCACATTGAGGAACATACTATAAGATTTAACTGTTAGGAAATTATTATTGCTCTCTGAAACCTTTCTGGAATGCTCCCCACATATGTTATTGACCACGTCCTCCTCTGAGCACCCTGTATAACCTGTAGCCTACCTACCTCTACTAAAGTATCTGTCCACAGAAGACCCTTATATATTCCATTTTTGTCTTCTGCATCAGACTTCTATCCCCAGGGCCAACACAGTGCTTGGGTTATATGTTCAATAAATGTTTGTTGAAAGAATGAATAAATGAACATATATATATATATATATATATATATATATATATATATATATATATATATATCTCCATGACATAATTGCAAGAGCAGTTAACCTGTGTATGTTAACAAAATAAACAAGCAAAAAAGGAATGTAGGTAAAGAAACAGAATAGCAATGATTTAAATGATATTCACCTGCTCACTCTTCTTGTTCACAACAGTTCTGAGGGTTTTAAGAAGACTCAATTATTAATTTCTAGAACATTTCAGCTCCTAAGAGAACTTGGTGAAACTGATAAATGGTTAACACTATTAGTTTTTCTGATTTGTGTCATTATTCTTCTTTTAACTGAGCCAGAAGATGAGTTTTTGAGTAAATTATTGATATCCTCATTTTGGAATACTAAATCTGCGTCTTCTGTGAAGCCTTCCCTGAGCTTTTGCCCCACCTTATGCCCATCTTTCTCCATTGTGCTTCCTCTGGGTTTCTCAATCAACACTTCATTATATACAGGACAGTCTTACTCTCTAAAGCGTATTTATTCAAGTGTGGTCTATATGTTGTGTTCAAAGTATGGTTTATGAAAGGTTTACATCAGAATCATCTTGGGTACTTGTTAAAATGCAGCTAGCTAGACCTCTGGCAGTGATTCATTCTGTTATATATAAGGCCTCCGTAAGTCGGAGCCTACTTAACAGCAAGTAACAACAGACCCCTGGAGGCCCTGGATGGTATAAACAGTATAAGGACTCATCTGCTAATGCAGAGTCTGGAGATTTGACTCCACCAGGGATTAGAACCCTTGCTGAGAATTTGCATTTCCACCCCAGATATATTGAATCAGAATCTACAGCTGAATAAGAAGATCCTCAGGTGATTCTTAAATATAATAAGTTTTGAGAACCACTGCTGTACTAGTGGTTCTCAGAATTGGTCGCTAACCAGCAGCATTAGCATTGCCTGGGAACTTGTTAGAAGTGCAAATTCTCAGCAGGGGTTCAAACCAGAATGAACTGGATCAAAGCACTGGATTCCCTAGAGGTGCCTTGGACGAAAGGCCTGGCAATCTACTTCCAAAAAATCAGCCACTGAAAACTCTATGGAGCACAGTTCTACTGTGATGCACACTGGGTTGCCATGATTTGGAATTGACTTGATGTCAATTGGTTTTTATTTAGACCCCTACAAAATAAGAATCTCTGTGGATAGGGCAAAGGAATCTGCATTTAAACCTGCAGCTCTAATGGGCTCTTCTTCAGCATTCAGCGTAGCTCTTAATATTGATTTGTTTACTAATTTGTTTATGTGTGTATATTTCTTTCTATAATATGAGTGTAAGCTACCTGTGGGCAGAGATTGTATTGGTACATACTAAGTTATCATCTGGCTAATTTTTGTCTAAATTAGTTATAAGAATTTTAGGTCCCAATTTCATCACAGAGGTGCAAATGTAATACAGCAAACTTTTATTGAGTACTTACTATGTGTCAACCACTTTTTAAAATGTAATATTAAATATATTTAATTGCTTTAAATATATTAATTTGTTTAATCCTTAAAATAACCCTATATAAATTTTATGGGAGGCAGTGCACCTTAGCAGTTGAGCATGTACGCTCTGCTGTCAGCCTGCCTGCATATGAATCCTAGCATTGCTGCTTAGTTGTGTAACTCTGGGAAAGTTACTGTTATAGGTTGAATTATGTCCCCCCTAAAGACGTGCTGAAGTCCTAATCCCTAGTGATCTAACCCCCTTTGAATGTGACCTTATTTGGAAATAGGGTCTTTGCAGATGTAATTAGTTAATGTGAAGTCATACTGGAGTAGGGGTAGACCCTACTCCAGTATGACTGGTATCCTTGTAAAAAGAGAAGAGACACAGACAGACACAGAGGGAAGATGGCCATATGAAGATGGAGGCAGAGTTTAGAGTTATGCTGTCACAAACCAAAGAACACTCAGGGCTACCAGAAGCTAGAAGAGACAAGAATGAATTTTCCCCAAGAGTCTTTGGAAAGAGCATGGCCTTGTCAACACTCTGAATTCAGGCTTCTAGCCTCCAGAACTGTGAGAGAATAAATTTCTGTTGTTTTAAGATACCCAGTTTGTGGTGCTTTGTTATAGCAGCCCTAGGAAACTAATACAGTTATTTATCCTCTCTCAGCCTCAGTTTCCTTGCCTGTAAAATGGGGTTATAATAGTGTCTACCTCATAAGGTAGGTGTGAGGATTCAATGAGTTAAAACATTTAAAGAATTTAGAATAGGGCTTTACACATTGTAAGTGTTCAGTGATTGTTAGCTATGATTATGTTTAATCCTTATTTTGCTAAAGAGGAAACTAATGTCCATACAAGTCAAGTAGTTTGCCCTGGTCACATAGCTAGGAAGCAGTGGAGCTGGGATTCCAACTCCAGCAGACTGACTGTGCCTTACCGGTACTCAGCATGGTACCTGACCTTTGACCATTGACTGTACTAAATATCCACTTATTCAGGAGAGTTACAAGGATGGTAGGAGCTCATTGTTAACAAACAATTCTCAGCTGACTGAAAAGGACCACTGAGGGGTTTTCAATGAACTTTACCCAAAGAATTTGGTCTTTGTCCTTGGTTTCTGAGATATAACCTCTAAAACCTTGGAATTTCCCCAGTGATTGAAGCGTCCTTGATAAGGCCTCCAGACCACACCTGAGGGTTTATGCTAATGAAGTGACTCAGGTAGGGGCCTGACAGGCCAGAAAGATCATCCAAGTGGTATCAACTGACCTCAGGAGAGGTGGGCTGATTCAATTAGGCCTATGTAATGAGGCCCTAATAAAGCCTCTCCATAAGGAAGCTCCTTGGATTGGTGAAAGCCCTTGGTGCTTGTGGGAGGGTAGTGTGTCTCTTTTTGGGATGTGGAAGCTCCACATTGGGAACCCTCTGAGACCTTGCCCTATGCGTCTTTTCTTTATATCGGTCCTGAGTTGTATCGTTTTTGCCATAATAAAAATGTTAAGTATACTGCTTTCCATGAATTCTATGAGTCATTCCAGTGAATTATGGAACCCAAGGTATAGAGCCAGCAGGTAAGAACGGAGGGGGGCTGTGGACTTCCAAGCTTACAGTGGGTATCCTCAAAGGGTAGAGGGAACTCCCAAATTTATAGCCAGCAGGTCAGAAGTAAAAGTATCGTGGGGTCTGCCAAGCTTGCGGCTGGCATCTGAGGTCTTGGGCCAACTTGGTAGTTTGGACAGTTTGTGTCCTTTAACTTGTGAGGACTCACCTAGCTCCAGATGGTTAGGGTCAGAGGAAGTAGTATTGCATGTTCACCTGGTGTCAGAACAAAAATAGAACAGAGGGAAACAGAATTGATAATGAATTGATTTGATTTTTTTCTACACCACCACTCAATAGTTTCTTACCAATATTGCAGTCGTGGATCTTAAACAGGGCTTGCAGGAATCATGTCTCAGTGGCATCAGGGTGACTCTGCTCCACCAGGCTAGATTCACTGCCTACTGAAGGCCTACTGTGTGCCTGGCTCTGTGCTGGGCATTGTGAGGAACACGAAAGACTTAGAAGCAGTGTTCTTGGCTTCCAGAAATTTACAATCTACATGGGACAAATGACCCTGGTAGACATATGAAGCAATTACATAACCGTGAAATAATAACATCAAGGCACTAGATGGTTAATTAGGTCCCCAGATGAAAGACGTTGATAGTAAAAGTACTGTGGTTTCATGGAGAAGGTGGAATTTAAGGTCAACCTTAAAATATGGGGTTATGTGAGTAAGTGGTGTGAGAGAGAACTTTTCTAGGGCAGGGAGAAGAGTTAACTATCGAAGTCAGATGTAGCTGTCTCTTTCCTCTAATTTGGCTTCATCCTGTGAACAAATATTAGTTTAATACTTGTATTTATTTGTCCTTCTGTTTGGTACAAAAACTTCCTAATGTTTTAGCTTTCATGAAGTCTTAGGGAACGTGTCATTCTTTTTGCTGTTTTTGTGTTTTATTCGAGCATGATAGAGTTCAAATCCTCCAGTAAAATACACAATGGCATTCTTGATAAGCCTCTAGGACTCTGTTTTTTCAATCACATAAAAGGCCACAGAACTCTGAGGGAAAGGTAGTGAAATCTAAACAAATCCAAGGTATAGACAACTCTTTCAAATAACAGAACCACGAATAATCTAATCCATACACCTGTAGATTATTTCTAATTACGTTACTTACTTCATTTCACAGAATAGACATGGAGGAGTCATTTATATGTAAATATCTAAGAAGAACAAATTAAAAAAAACACATTTAAGAAAAATACTGTTGTAGAGTTTTCTGGGTGTGTTTGAAAGCTGTTTTTAAATACCACCTTTTATTGGGGCCTGTACAAAAGAAATCTTTCTTTGAATAATTATTTTTTAGTAAATTGGGGAGAGAAAAAAAAAGCTTTGTTAATATCTGACTCTGAGATACATTTAATTATAAAGGGACTAAGTTGTAACTTTGAAAGGTAAAGGTTGTTGTGGCATTTCCATTATATGAATAAACTTTATGGTGATTTAATAAATGATTCTGATTTGAAAAGTGACACATACAAAACTCTCAGATTTTGGATCCAAACTTACTGATTCAATACAATGTCAGAAATGTCCAGGTTGTTTTTCTTAGTTTTGTCCCTCTCTGTTATTTCTTATGTTACTGACATTTCCCAGTGACAACAGAACTATCTGAAATTTTACTGACTTGGTTTTAGCATAGAAACTCCTGAAAGTTGAATTTTTAATTAAATGAGGGCTATGGTGTAATGTTCAGTTAGAGGCTATTTCCTCTCAGGACGGTTGTGGCCCTCTAGAGTTTCAGCAGCCCATTAGCTGCAGCTTTTATTTCAAATGGGAAGCCAACCAAAAATCTTGTCCTGTCATCTGTGTGCCAGTTTGGATTAGGGGCAGCCTGCACAAATAGGGCAGGGTGATAGCACCATCAAACAAACATGTGCAATCAGGTTTTCATAGCCAGAACAGGGGTGTGGTGGCGTGTTAGTTTCTCTTTTATCGGAAAAATATTTTGAAGCCAGAAAGCCATTTTGCCTGCATACAGTGTATATGAACTCACAATTAAATAACTATGGTTTACAGAAGAGGGTATTTCCTACTTTGATAGGCACAAAATACCTTTGATAGGCATGAAAGGAAGTATGTAAATTCAAAGTATTTACCCTATTATCTTACATTTTGGTAATCATTAGTAATGATGATAATGCTAATAGTTACTAGCTTTTACAGAAGACTTAATAGTGGCTGGGCACTGATGCACTTTACATGCATTATCTTGTTTAGTCCTCACAACAATACTGTGAAGAAGTACTATTATATGCCTACTTTCTAGATGTGAAAACTGAGACTCACAGTGGTTATGTAAATCCAAGATCCTACAGTTAGTAAGCAACCAAGTCTACCTGATGATGTGATTTTGGGTGAACTGTAGAGGGTCTTCTTGCCCTATCATGTCTATGCCTGTCCCCCTCCAGGAAGTCTTTGATGCCACAAATTCCACCATTAGAGAAGCATTCTTTCAAATTATCAAGAAATTGTTCTTCCTTCAAATACAAATAGTGGAACCAGCACCTTTCCTGCTACTTTTTTGCAGATAGAACTTGCTCTCCTTCTACTCTGACCCCCTTAACCCCAGGGTGTTCTGGCTCTTCAGAGACACCAAAGCTGGATGCTGTTTAAAAGTATAGGAGAAGGGGCAAGGATATGAATATTTTCACAAGAACAAAAGCCTTGAATTAAATAATTTCTGCTAATAGAGTTGTTGGTATTAGCCAGCATATGAAAAATGGTTTATCATGGATATCAGGGTTTCCCTCACATCCCTGAAATCACATCACCTATATACCTATTTATTCCATCAACATTTAAGGTTAACTCTAGCTGCCAGCAGGAAACACTGAAGCCTGTAGAAATAAAATAAGCATTGCGTGTAACTTGGCTGAACCACTGTAATATTTCCATAAAACACCAATACAACAACTAGGTTAGAATGATTAACTGTGTAGCATGCAAAATTATTTTTGTGATTGCTTTTATATACAGTGTCTCATTTTGGCTCACAAAATAAAGACCAATATGATATTGGCCCTTTTTTACAGGTGAGGAAATTGAGTCTCAGAGAGGTTAAGTGACATGTCCAGAGCTAATAAGTGGCTGAGCTGGAACTCACACTCTGACTAAAGTCTAGTTTGTCATGATCTTTCCACTCCACTGTATCCAGCAGTATCCATCTCCTGGCCAGCAGTAAACATGGCACAAGCTGAGCACTCAAGCCTCGTCCTCTCTAGAATTGTACATCTGTCAGGTCACAGCCAACAAAGGGGATCCCTTGGCCACTATTGGTTTCCTAGGGCTGCCCTAACAAAGTACCACAAATTGGTGGCTTATAAGTACAGAAATTTATTGTCTCACCATTCTGGAGACTAGGAGTTCAAAATCAGAGTGTTGGCTATAATGATTCCTTCTGAGACTTTGAGGGATAATCTGTTCCATGACTCTCTTCTAGCTTCTGGTGACAGCCGGCAATCCTTGGCATTCCTTGGCTTGCAGCTCCAATCTGTGCTTCCATTGTCATTTGGCTCTTTCTTCTGTGTCTTTGTCTCTTCTCTTTCATTAGGACATCAATCATATTGGATTAGGACTCAGCCTACTCCAGTTTGACCCCAAGTTAACTGATAACATTTCCAAAAAAAACCTATTTAAACACAGTCACATTGACAGGTACCTGGGATTAGGACTTTAACATATCTTTTTGGTGGATACAACTCAATCCATAACAGTCCCAACTGGGGAAGTTTGACCTAAGCCTGGCCCACTACCAGTATGGAAGATCCTGGTGTGGAGATCTACCTGAGGAAGGATTTAGACCCCTTGGTGATGGTGGTGTTAATGGGCACAAGGAGCACTGTGGTATCCTGTGGGTGTGGGGCTGTCACATAGCCTACATGCAGGGCTAAGGACAAAATTTGGTAAAATTGTACTTTCAGATTTTAGCTCTATAGTACCTGACATGATTGAATAGGGGGGGGAAAAACCACACTTGTATTTCAAATAAGCAAAAGCTTTCTATGGAAATCTTCAGATTCTAAGTGATAGTAAAAAAAAAACTTTAATACTAATTAAGATAAAACTAGCCTTACTGGTGCAGTGGTTAAAGCACTGGACTGCTGACTGAAAGGTGGACGGTTTATAACTACCGGCATCTCCACGGGAGAAAGATGTAGCAGTCTGCTTCCATAGAAATTTACAGCCTTGGAAATCCTATGGCGTCATTATGAGTCAGAATCAACTTGACAGCAGTGAGATTTTTTTTTTTTTATTGTCTCATATCTTATCTATTTAAATGATCTTCCCATTACTGAAAAATAGACTAAGAGGTATATGATGTACATGAACTATATTGTTTCAACTTTTTAAAGTCAAAATTACTTATTAAAACGTAGTCTCCCACTAGAAAATAATCATTTTAATTTTGATATTAGTCAAGGTACAAAGTAAACAGGACAGAAAGAATATAATAGTTTGAGTAGTTTGCTTACCTGCACACTGTTAAAATTTTTTCTGTATGAAATAAATATTATCTAGTTAAACTGGAATTACTAACACAAGACAAAGAAATGCATGGTATTGAGCAACTGTGTATACAGTAGCAAGACTGCTGTTGATGAGTCTTAATGAATACTTCTCTCTCATCATTTATATTCTACTCTTAAGAGATTTATTCATTTTTTAAACAAGAAGGTGCTTTGCTCAATAGTAGTATAAACCATGAATATATTTTATTGATTCAGGGAGTCTCTAAGGTGACCCATTAAAGTGATAGAATTGCTTTTGTCTGGGGTGATTTAGGAAGGGTTCCGTAGAGAAGGTAGCACTGGAATTGGGACTTTGAAGACTAATAGGTTTTTGATAAGCAGAAATGAATGGATAGAACATTCGAGTTAAAAAGAAGAGCAAAAACCAAACAAATCCTTGATGTTATATGTGAGACTGGCAAAAATAATACAACTATTTACTGCTGTAAAAATGACGTGGCGGGGGGAGGGAGGGAAAATTACCAATTAGATAGAAGACACAAGTTAATACTGATGAAGGGAAAAGCAATACATAATATGGAGGAAGCCAATACAATATGATCAAGTCAAGAGATGACACTGAGAGGAACGCAAGAATAGAGGGCAACTACGGTAACTACTGTAGCTTAGACAATCCTACAGCAATAGTATTAACAAGCAACAATTTATGAATGAACAAATAGGTAGATAGATATGCCAAGAAGTGTGGGAGGATGTAAGGGGACACACCCACCGGCAAACGTAGGTTTGGTGGTGGATATTTCTACATATATGACTGTAGGTGCAGCTCATATAGCATGCACAAGGGGTATAGTCAGGGAAACCTCAGACATAATCTAACCAAACACCTTGTGGGATGAAGTTCCTAGGCTAGAATACAAAGGATCATAGACCTGGGGGACATCTATGTCAATTGGCACAACATAGTACATAAAGACAGTGTTCTGCATCCTACTTTGATGAGTAACATCTGGGGTCTTAAAAGCTTGTGAACAGCCATCTAAGGTGCATCTATTGGTCTATTCCTGTTCAGAGCGAGGGAGAGTGAAGGAGACCAAAGACTCAAGGGAGCAATCAGTCCAAAGGACTAATGGATCACATAAACCACAGCCTACCCTACCCTGAGACCAGAAGAACTACACGATGCCCAACTACCACTACCAACTGCTCTGACTGGAAACACAATACAGGGTCCTGGATAGAGTGGGAGAAAATTGTAGAACAAAAAAATCAAATTCACAAAAAAGACCAGGCTTGCTGGTCTGACAGAGACTGGAGGAATCCCAGAGACTATGGCCCTAAGACACCCTTCTGACCTGGAAAGGAAGCCATTCCCAGTGACCATCTCCCAGCCAAACAGTAGACAAGCACATATGATAAACAGTAACACTCGAGAGGAATGTACTTCTTAGAACAATCAATTATATGAGACCAAAAGGGCATTATCTGCCCAAAAGCAAAGATGAGAAGGCAGGTAGGGGTAGAAAATCAGGACGAAAGAAAATGGGGAAACCAGGGTGGATATGGGGAGAGTGCTGACACATTGTGGGGAATGAAACCAAGGCCATGAAATACTTCATGTACGAACTATCAAATGGGAAACAAATTTGCTATGTAAATTTTCGCCTAAAGCACAATTTAAAAAAAAAAAAAAAAAAAAAAAGAGCGTGATAGAGACATCTGACCTCCTCTAACTTCATAGGGAGGAAGAAGAATCAAGATCAACAACCCAAGGCTGATTGCTCTGAGGCAGAGGCCAGACATGCCTCCTCTCTCTGCCATCTTTACCAGTTGTGATACCATCAGTGCATCCCATGACACTCTACTTCTCTGCTGGGTTTGATAATTTATTGCAATGGCCACACAGAACTCACAGACAATACAATTATGAGGTTTATTAGGGGAGTAACAGGTTACAATTCAGATTCAGGAATGGTCAGGATACAGTTCTTCCATCAGGACAGCCTCTACTCAGTAGTGCCCACAGGCACACCTCTCTCTGGCCTCTTGGCCTCTGCCCTGGTTGAGCAAGTGTTAGAAAGCTCTTTTAGCTCTGCTGATAAGTGCCCAGAGGTACCCAACTCTGTCAGTAAGCCTCAGCCTAAAGGTACTCAGCTCTAGCTCCATGGGTCAGCAAACCTAGCTCCACCAAGTACCTGGAGGCACCCTACTCCTCCAGCAAGCCTCCCACCCAAAGGCACTCAGCTTTCTTACTCTGTGACCAGGAAGCCCACTGCACCTTCTCCTGCTGGTCTCTCCTGCCACCATTTCTGTGCCACCACTTCTTGCCGTCTTCAGTGTTACAGTTCTCTCTCTATGTCTCCTGGTTCCAGGAGCTTCTCAGCACAGGGATCCCGGGTTCAAAAGACATGCTCCACTCCTGGCTCTTCTTTCCTGGTGGTGGTGATCATCACCTCTTACCTCTGGGATGGCTCATTTTAAGCCTAGCTGGATGGCAAAACTGACCAATCCCTTTGTTATGGTTCCATAGACCTTATATGCATGGTCCCACCCCACACGGGTGCCATGAACTTTATTTGCATTACTAGCAAGCTATGAAATCCTTCTGTGGGCCACAATTACCTTATTTGTATAGTCCCACCCAATCACTTGGGTGGGAGTTGCAAGACCATGGTGGGAAAGGGCGTATAAAAGTAATCCATTGTGCCACAACAGCTGTCAAAATTTTCCCAAAATTTCATTTTACACTTTCAAATGTCCTGAATTAATTTCCTTCTGTTAAGTGGTAGAACGAGGTTATTTCTATTAACTAGAAATTCTACCGTTATCACATGGTTTGTGTTACCGATAGCTTGGTGGTGGCAGGAAAACACATGCAGGATATGCCACATATATTTGCTCTTTTAGAAAATTGCGATTCAGAGGACCATTTAATGGTCCACTGAAGAGAAAATCCATAATCTTTTTGTGCTCTGCATGGCAGTTGAGGTGGTGCAATGTCCATAAAATATGCTGTACTTAAAAAACCAACAATTTCAAAGCTTCACTTAAAAAGACAGAGTGCATTTTTCAAGTCTCATAGAAGAGCCTGGGTTTCCTATTCTTTTGGAGCCAAAAGGGAAAGTAGTGCTTTTTAGCATCTTTAAATAACCGGCTTTATGATGTTGGCCAGAGTGTCTTTTTCTCAGATCCAATTCCAAAATACTTTCCTGAGTTTAATGACTAACCAAGTGAGAGAGGAAAATGAAAATTAAGCTGGCTTTAACGGAGTCCTGAGGCCAGCCATTTTTCATGGATTGCTCACGTCTTGGAAGCTCCATATCTCACTGTCAACACAGAGTCCGCTGACACTGTAAACTAAGTATTCCATTTTGTTTTGTTTACAACTAGCTTTTTAAAAAATCATGTTATTACTGCTATTGTCAGTTAATCTAAGTGTTTTCTTTTGTGACTTCCCTGAGGCTTCTTCAACCTGAGAATGGCTTTTTAATATCAGAGAATGTATTTTTTTTTTTAAGAAATCAATTCTTTAGTCTTTGAAAATAGATTGAAGTATTTTTTTTATACCAGAGACAGTGTCTAATTTTTCTTTTTGATACTTTCTTCAAGTCTAAAGATGAAGGGAGGACTTTACTGTACTGTAAAGCAGGTGACAGAAAGAGGATGTAAGGAAGGGGCACAGAGAAGACTAGAGAGAGAGGCAGGATTGGAGAAGTAGGGCTTCACTGTGCTGAACTCCCAAGGAGAAGGAAGGGGTTGCCATCCAGCTCGGCCACGCCTTTATAAAGCATCTTCCTCCCAGATTAAGGCATAAGTAGAGTGGAAGCTCATTTGTAAGAAGGGTTTCTCTAATCTACAATGGAATAAAGCACCTCAGCACAGGTATCACTATCAGAAAATATAATAGAATTTTTTTGTTTTTGCAAAGGTCAAGTATTGTTCAGATACAAATCAAGAAAGTAAGATTGTGGAGAAAGTTAGAATAACAGGCCACTGGTAGGCATTTTTTTAAATTGTAATTATTGAATAAAGGAGCCCTGGTGGTGCAGTGGGTAAAGCAATCGACTGCTAACTGAAAGGTCAGTGCTTTGAAACCACCAGGGGCTCCTCGGGAGAAAAATGTAGCAGTCTGCTTCTGTAAAGATTTACAGCTTTGGAAACTCCACGTGGTTGCTATGAGTCGGAATCAACTTGACAGCAGAGGGTTTCGTATTGAATAGTTTAAAATACGTGAATAAAATTGAAAGTTTTGTACTATAACTTATAAGCATTCCTGCTGTGTGAAAATTGAAATACCAAATGAGTAGATTGATATATTTTTAAGAATGTGCAAAATTTCCCCCATTCCCTCTGTAAAAAAAGAAAAAAAAAAGTTCTTGCGGCATGGGGGCCAATGTAGGGAAATATATTTTGTACACAAGGTTTGTGCTGGTGCCCAGCTTACCCTAAACTCACCATATCTATACACCTTTTATCCTTTAGAAACAAGGAGTCTGTAGTGGACTGAATAGTGGCTACCCAAAAGATATGTCCACCTGGAACCTCAGAATGCGATCTTATTTGGTATAACAGTCATTGCAGATGTAATTAAGGTAAGGATCTTGAGATGAGATCATCCTAGATTAGGGTGGGCCCTAAATCCAGTGACAATTGTTCTTATAAGAAACAGGAGACGTACAGAGACATAGGGTAGAAGGTCATTGAACAGAATGAGCTGTTGACCCCTGGAGATCAGCTCTGTTTCCCTGACATTCACTTTCAGTCCCTCCCCACCCCTACAATGATACCCCCACCCCATGTCACTGCCTTCCTTTGTCAGTGAGGGAGGGGGAGACTTAGCTCTTCCCCAAGTCACATGTCATGGGTTTCTGATGTGACAGAGGGGTTCTGTTGACAGGGAAGAAGAGAAGGGCTATTGTATTGACAAAAGAAAAAGAAAAGAGTAACAAGTCCATCATACCCATTAAAACCCATTGCAGTCGAGTCAATTCCAACTCATAGCAACCCACCGTAGTGGCTTCATTTTTCCCATTAGTGTTTATATTTCTAGTAAAGAGAAGAAAACTTACAGTCTTCAATGACAAAAATTACTTGATGTGAGAAAAATTGCATTTCTGAAACACTGTAAACTATGGTTTTATTATTGTTTTTCAGTAAGGCTTTGGATATTATAATCCTCACCAACCCCAGATCTAATTTTAAATGCTTGTGTTAAATGTGATAGAAAAAAGTTAAACATGTCACATATGTAAAATTTCTAGATTTTTGCTACTTGTACCTTGCAAATGGTAGGTAATCAATAAATCTTGAGTAAATGAATTACTGTATCACAGAACCATGGAATTAGATGGGAACTTTGAAGTCATCTAGTTAATCTTGCAGATTCATGTCAATATCTCCTACAATATCCTGCAATGTGGTCATTGAACCAGTGCTGAAACACTTTCATATGAAAACCCCATTCTTCTTATTATTATTTTACCATCTACCTAACATCTTATATAGTAATTAGAGGTTGATAACATTGAACAATGGAATATTCACATTGTTCCCTTAATTACTTTTTCTTTTTTGTATGTTGGTAAGATGCAAATAACCAATTACTATTTAGTGACTTCACAAGTGATAATCTCTGTGAATGAAACTTAAATGAACAAGCCGACCTTTATTCAAGGGAGTTTAGGGAGAGCTCTGGCCAAGAGATTGATGGAGGGGAGCTAGAGAAGGAAGCTATAGGCAGTATTTCAGGTACAAGGTCCTTCAAGGGAGGCTTGGTGTGGCCTGAAAGTGGAAGTAATGGCGGTACTAGGTGGTTGATACCTGGGCCAGATGCTAGTCTATATCTTCATGGGTATTATAGAGAAGGGGGAAATGACGTGCAGCTTCATCTGGAAGGTAGGAAGGTACTAAATGTCCCAGAAAGGTAGCTTATATAATAAACACACACGCATAGTAGTAGTAAAGCAGGAGTAGGGATGACTCTGACTGCAAGTGAAGGAAATTCTTTTATTGCACAATAGCCTGGTCAACCATACATCCATACCTCTTGTGGAGCCCTGGTGGCATAGAGGTTAAGAGCTTGGATACTAACCAAAAGGTCAGCAGTTTGAATCCACCAGACGCTCCTTGGAATTCCTATGGGGCAGGTCTACTCTGTCCTGTAGGGCCACTATGAGTCGGAATTGACCTTACAACAACAGGTTTGGTTTGGTTTTTTTGGTGTACCTCTTGTATTAGCTTTACCTCTGGTAACAAAAGTTCTTTGTAATGCAGTGTATTTGTTCATTTATTGGTGTTGCCATTTTGTCCAGAGAAAAGTCACATAGGCAATGTCTAAATACATCCCATTTTTGGATTAACTTGTTCTGTCTTTTCCTCCTGTAATGTATGTATTCTCTATCACATATTTTTGAACCATTTAAATGACAACACTCTGTTATATTGTTCAATAATTTTCTAAACCTCTTTTTTTTTTTTTTAATCATTCCTCATGTCATGTTCACAAGTATAAGAAAGATGCAAACAAGTTATTATGGACTGGTTTAAGTCCATTTACTTGAAAAAAGGGAATATTTTTCTTTATTACAGGTTGTCAACTTTGAGGAAAATCGCTGTCAGTTAGTCACAGGTAGTTAAAAATATTTAAAGAAATTTATTCCTACTTGGCTTGAACAGGAAATTCCTAAAATCTTCACTGAATTGTAAGTCATGGTATTTTTAAAACTCTCAAGGAAAAAACAAACAAAACAAACAAAAAAAACCCCTGACTTTTAAGAGTTAATTTTTTATACTCTTTCTTGCTTAGGAATTATTTTAGGAATTATTTTAAGTGTGGTTTCAAGATAATGTCAGAAAATCAATATCCAGATCTCATCCATATAACAGAAATTTCAGATGGCATCTTCATCCTGACTCTGAAATGTAATGATTAATCACAGCAATGCTTGGCAGTAGAATTAGAATCAGATTGACAGTAAAGTATTTATTGATTCAAAGACTGTTATATCTATGCATAAATATACCCAATTCACTTATCAGAAAATGGCTCTAATTCTTAAAAGTGTTTATTGGTAGACATTGTACAGTGGGCTTTAAAACAAATTTATTAAGACCATTAGCCACATTAGAAGAAACAGCAAAGATGACTATCAACATTGATTTAGAATACATTTTACATCAGCATTGGCAATGTGGTTACAATAATGACAGAACATGTTTGTTTCACTTATGTTTGGTTCGTTTTAGCAACGGGTGCCCCAGGGATGAATAAAAAGGAGTATGTTGATAATTTCCCAGTTATTAATATAGTCCTCAGCCCAAGGGAACTACAAATCCCAGAATGCAACATCTCATTCTTACTGAAACATGCATTTCAGGAACTCCTGGGCCAACTTTGATGAGTGCAATTTACTGCAGAGCCCAAAATGCCAAGGCCTGAATTTTACACAACATAGACTTCCATCATGTCTGCTTCGTTTCTACATTACAATTTTAAGTAGTGAATGTCTGTAGTCTCCATCTCATCAGGGTTATGTGATACAATTCATTGTTTTCATAGATAAAAAATAATCATTTCATCCTGGAGATTATGGCCCCTGGACATCCTTCTAACTCAGACCTGAAGCCACTCCCGTAGTTCACCTTTCAGCCAAAGATTAGGTAGACCTCTAACACAAACAATAACAGATCAGTCAAGTATACAAGATCAAATGAGCAACACCTGCCCAGGAACAAAGATGAGAAGGTGGGAGGGGACAGAAAAACAGGACAAAAGGACACGGTGAATCCAGGGTAGAAAGGGAAGGGGGGAAAGTGCTGACACAAAGCAAGATTGCAACCAATGCCGTGAAACAATTAGTATATAAATTTTTGAATGAGAAAATAATTTGCTCTGTAAACTTTCACCTACTTCATTTTATATATATATATATATATATATATATATATATATATATATACACATATAATCATTTCACCATATAGAATTAGTGCAAAACTTAAGTGAGAATTTTTCTGAAAGAATTCTTTTTAAAATATATTCTAAAATACATGTCTCTTGAAAGTGGATCGCTGTTATTATTATTATTATTTTTAATAATATTTTATTGTGTTTTTGGTGAAGGTTCATACAGCAGTTTAGGTTCCCATTCAACAATTTCTGTACAAATTGTTCATTGACATTGGTTACATTCTTCACAATACATGAACATTCTCATTATTTCTGTTCTGGTTGTTCCATTTCCATTAATCTAGTTTCCCTACCCGCTTACATTCTGTGATGGTTAAGATTTTGTGTCAGCTTGGCTGGGCCATGATTTCTCAGAGTTTTGACAGTTGTGTAATGTTGAGATCACTTCCCTGTTGAGATTTGATATGTGATCATCCCCATGATGGGATCTGCTATGAGTAGCCAATCCTTTAAAAGGGAGTTTCTTTGGGTGTGTGGCCTGCATCTGAATATAAGTAAACATTCTGGCTTTTGCCTGCTCTGGATCCTGCAGCTGACTCCTGTTCGTCTGACTGCCAGTTCTTGGAACTTGAGCTAGCAGCTTACCTGTGGTCTTGCCTGTCAATCTTGGGATCCGTCGATCTTCACAGCCTGTGAGCAAGAGCCCTGTTCTCTGACCTGCTGACCTTGGGTTCTCCAGCCCCTGCAGCTACCTGAATCAGGAGAAGACTCTATCCCGACCCACAGACTTGGGACATTCCAGCCTCTACAACCACATGAGCCATTTCCTTGATATAAATCTCTTTCTGCATATATTTATATGCTTTACTGGTTTGGGTTCTCTAGAGAACCTAGCCTAAGACACCTATGGAGTACAGCTCTTCTGTGACACACATTGGGTTGACATGAGTTGGCATCCACTCAATGGCAACTGGCAGTAGGAATAAACTAAGTGACCCTACACCTATAAAACAAAAAGTTATTTCTGATTTGAAGACACTACTTGAAATGCCAATCACTATAGCCTACAATAATAATTTCAGAAATAGAAGTACAAAGCATATGATATTTTAAATCTGAGTTCAAATAACAGTGATATAACTATTGATCTCTACTCATCCAGAGCAAAAGAGAAAGACGGAAACCAAAGACTCAAAGAAGAAACTAGTCTACAGGACAAATGGTCTACATGAGCCACAGTTTCATCTACCCTTAAGCCAGAAGAACTATATGGTGTCTGGCTACTACTACTGACCGTTCTAATCAGGGCCACAATAGATGGACTCTGACAGAAGGGGAGAAAAGTGTGGAACAGAACTTCAAATTCCTAAAACAAACAAACAAAGCAGACCTACTGGACTGGTTGAGACTAGAAGACTCTCAGGGGCTGGAGAACCCAAGATTGGCAGGTCAGAAAGCAGGGCTCTTGCTCACAGGCTGCAAAGATCATCAAATCCCAAGATCGGCAGGCAAGACAGCAGGTAAGCTGCTAGCTCAAGTCCCAAGTACCAGAGGTCAGATGAACAGGAGTCAGCTGCAGGATTCAGAGTGAGCAAAAGTCCACAAGCCTTGCCAGAATGTCCACGTATATTCAATGCAGGGCACAGGCCAAGGAAACTCCCTTTCAACTGATTGCTACTCACAGCAGATCTCATCATGGAGGTGATCATATTATATAAAATCTCATCATGGAGGTGATCATACGACTGCCAAACACTGAGACTCGTGGCCCAGCCAAGTTGATACACAACCTTAACCATCACAGTAGGGTCAATGGCTGAACTTTGGGAAGCAGATTGCCAAGCCTTTCTTTCGAGGTAACTCTGGGTGGACTCAACCTCTAACCTTTCTGTTAGCAGCTTTGAGCATGTTAACTGTTTGCATTACCCAGGGACTCCTATTCTTACTAGGCCCTTATTATTTCTTTATCCAGTGGTTTTATAAATACATACTAATAGTACTATTAATATACAAAGGATAAGCATAATAATAAATATTTAATAAACACAATCATAATAATAACTAACACTTATTGAATCCTGACTATATATCAGGCACTGAGCTAAAGCCTTTCATGAATTACTTCATTTAACCCTCACAAAACTTTATGAAGTAGATATTATTATCCCCTTTTTATGCTAGGCCAAGGTTTACTGAGAAAAAGTAACTCATGAAATGTGTAGAGTTACTAAATTGTGGAGCCACACTGTGGAGCCCAGAGTCTGTGTCTTAATCACTATGTTATACTGCATACCATGCATCATAAAGGAGACATTATTATTTTGTAATGTAGCTGTTGGAGGGAAAATATCTCCACCATTGGAAGAACAACTCAGTGTGCATGATTTTTTTAATTGGTCAGAAAGTATCATCTTTACCATGAAAGACAGGACATTACCTCAAAATTTTCTTCCTGAGAAAACTCTCTGTCTCTCTTTGAAAGAAGAAAAATTTTAAATTTCATCAAGAAATGTTAAAATACCAAATTACCAGGCTGAGGGCTGGGGACTATGGTCTCAGGGGACATCTAGCCCAATTGACGTAACAAAGTTTATAAAGAAAATGTTCTACATCCTACTTTGGTGAGTAGCATCTAGGGTCTTAAAAGCTTGTAAGCTGCCATCTAAGATACTCCATTGATCCCACCCCATCTGGAGCAAGGGAGAATGAAGAAAACCAAAGACACAAGGAAAAGATTAGTCCAAAGGACTAACGGACCACAACTACCACAACCTACACTAGACTGAGTCTAGCACAACTAGATGGTACCTGGCTACCACCACTGACTGCTCTGACAGGGATCACAATAGAGGTCCTGGACAGAGCTGGAGAAAAATGGAGAACAAAATTCGAACTCACAAAAAAAGATCAGACCTAGGCCTCCACCAGACTGAGTCCAGTACAGCTAGATGGTACCCGACTACCACCACTGATTGCTCTGATCAGGATCACAACAGAGGGTTCTGGACAGAGGTGGAGAAGGATGTAGAACAAAATTCTAACACACAAAAAAAAGACCAGATTTACTGGCCTGAAAGAGACTGGAGAAACCCCGAGAGTATGGCCCCCAGACACCCTTTTAGCTCAGTAGTGAAGTCACTTCCGAGGTTCACTGTTCAGCTGGGGACTGGACAGCCCCATAAAACAAAATGGGACTAATGAGGCACAGCAGTCCAGGGACAAGGACTAGAAGGCAGAAGCGGACAGGAAAGCTGGTGATAGGGGACCCAAGGTTAAGTAAGGACAGTGTTGACATGTAGTGGGGTTGTTAACCATTTTCATAGGGCAACGTGTACTAACTGTTTAACGAGAAACTATTTTATTCTGTAAACCTTCATCTAATGTGAGAATAGCAACACAACTGGAAGAAAGTAATCGATGTCACTGAATTGTACATGTAGAAATTTTTGAAATGGTGTATCTTTGGTTATGTATATTTTCACCAAAAAAAAAAAAAAGGTCGAGAAGGGAGCATGTTGACATGTCATGGGGTTGTTAACCAAAGTTATAAAACAATATGTGTAGTCACTGTTTAATGAGAAACTATTTGTTCTGTAAACCTTCACCTAAAGTACAATTAAAAAAAAAAAAAAAAAACAGACTTAATGGTCTGACAGAAACTGGAGAAACCCCGAGAGTATGGCCCCTGAACACCTTTTTAACTCAGTACTGAAGTCACTCCTGAGGTTCACCTTTCAGCCAAAGATTAGACAGGCTCATAAAACAAAAAATAATACACATAGCTCAACCATGTACGAGACTATATGGGTTCACCAGCCCAGGGGCAAGGACAAGAAGGCAGGAGGGGACAGGAAAGCTGGACAAATGGAAATGGGGAACCCAAGGTCAAGAAGGGGAAAGTGTTGACATCTCGTGGGGCTGGCAACCAATGTCACAAAACAGTATGTGTATTAATTGTTTAATGAGAAACTAATTTGCTCTGTAAACCTTCATCTAAAGCACAAATAAAAAAATAATCACACCAAAAAATAAATGTTATTTATAGACAGGTGAAAAAAATCAGGGTAATTCAAAGAGAAAACAAGAACTGACTAAAAAAGATCTCTGGTGCAGTGGTTAAGAGCTCAGGCTGCTAACGAGAAGGTCGGCAGTTCGATTCCATCAGCCGCTCCTTGGAAACCCCCTGAGGCAGTTCTACTCTGTCCTACAGGGTCGCTGTGAATTGAAGTCGACTCACCCGCAACGGGTTTGGGTTTTGGTTTGGTTATGGCAAATTATCTGAGCAATTCTTCAACTGTTCACCTATGGTTGTCTGGCAACATGTACTTCATACCTATTGTGATTCCACAAGTACTCTGTGTGTTTGTGAGATGTATCATTTTTATATGTTTGTGATGCTTCCTGGGAGCTTCTCCTCATCCATTACACTGTCCCTTCTGACCTCAACCTTCTTACTTAACACTCTGGAATGACTTACATCTTTTTGGCTCAGTTAATCCTGTCATTTCTGCCTTTGCTTCATGAGAGTTTCTGATTTCCGGGTGCTTTGCTATTCAGCACATCCCTCCATCTCTTTATACCTCCTCCCCCAAATCTTTTTGGTTCTACCCTGTGATTTTTTTCCACCTGAAGCCACTACCCTTTTCTCACCTTCTACAAATGGTGCAACCAGAAGCCTGAAAGGCAGAAGTGGTTTCTTTTCTCTCTGCATACTAGTGGAAAACACAGATTAAACAACTCCTCGGTGTAGAGTGTTTCTGGTGCGAAACACTGCAAAACACTGCAGCTGAATGTTTCCGTGATTAGGTGTGCCCTCCTACCCCCACTTCCTCTATAGCAATGTTTCCTGAACTGTGCTTCCCAGATTCCTGGGAGTTCACAAATATATTCTCAGAGATCAATGAATACCTAAGATAATTTTGAATTTTGATGATTATATTAAAGTATTTAATATAAGCTGCCAAATTTTAGTATTTACACTTGTGTCTTAGTCATCTAGTGCTGCTATAACAGAAATACCACAAGTGGATGGCTTTAACAAGGAGAAATTTACTTCTTCACAGTAAAGTAGGCTAAAAGTCCAAATTCAGAGCAACAGCTTTCTCTCTCTGTCGGCCTTCTTATCAATGTTCCCCCAGACTAGGAGCTTCTCTGCGCAGGGACCCCGGGTCCAAAGGACACACTCTGCTCCTGGCACTGCTTTCTTGGTGGTATGAGGTCCTCATGTCTCTCTGCTCACTTCTCTCTTTTATATCTCAAGAGATTGACTCAGGATACAATATCTTGTAGATTGAGTCCTGCCTCACTAATACAACTGCCGCCCATCCTCCCTCATTAACATCATAAAGGCAGGATTTACAACATATAGGAAAATCATACAATACCTGGAATCATGGCCTAGCCAAATTGATACACACATTTTTGGGGGGACATAATTCAATCTATGACAACTTGTGTTTGTGCTTTTTATTTCATTAGTGCCAGATAATCAACAGAGGTGAAAGAGTTTGACTTTTTTTGGTGGCTTCTCAAACCTGGGGTCTGCAAGTGTGTTCTCCTGGGTCCTAAGTTCTCAAGTTTGAGAAACACTACTCTATAGTGCAGGCAACAGGCCTGTTCAAATGGGCAATCCCTCAGACCTGGCCACTCACTCTGCATGTATCTATCAAACACTTCCTATGAGTCTTGCATTGTGCTATACACTGGGAATTTTTAAAAGTCTCTATTTTCAAGGGTTAGTGGGCAAGTTGGATAAGTAAAAAGACAATTTTAATATATTATGATAGTGCTAGTCAATTGGTGTGAACATTCTATAAAATAACTTAGCAACTGCATCAAGAGCCTTGAAAATGTAGATAACCGTTGATCCAATCATTGGACTCTTAGGAATTTATTTTATGAAAATGAAAGCAGTCCACAAAGATTTATATGAAGAAAGATGAAGGTCAGGGAAGGCTTGCTGAAAGAGACAACCCTTTAACATTGTCTTGAAGGATAATTAAGAGTTATTCTGGCATAGGTGAGACACAGGAGGGGAAGGAAGAGTGGGAGGCAAAAAGGTCAATATGAACCAATGAGAATATTTCAGTAGGAAGATAGGGATGGAAGCCACTCAAGACTAAGTTGAGAAATGGATGAGTATCAGAAAAACGCCAAAGTATCAAGACAAGAAAAAAACAATCAGCAATAATTAAATGCTCCCCCAATCTTTCATATCTATTACCAAGAGGTGCTTGAAAAATTCTTGCTGAATGAGTGAGGGAATGGATGAGTGAATACATTTATGAATAACTTTGATTTCCATTAGGAAAGAGTCATTGAGAGTGTTAGTATTGTATTGTATTGTGTTTGAACAAGTGTCAGTTTGATTTTAGCTTTAATGAGGGATAAACAGCACTCTTTCATTCAAGTGAAATACCTTCTAGAGCTCTCTCTTGATTGAAAATGTTGTAAATACTTAAAAGATAATATATAAAATTGTAAACTGTAAAACACTATATAAGTATTATTATTTATATCGTAGTATTATTACTGCATTGATAACAAGAACATGCCAAAGTGAAATTTCTCCCCTTTTAAGTGTGTTTTCAGATACTAATTTATCTTTTTTACATCATGGTTTTTTATTGTTTTCAACCTGGGAGAGCTGCTTCTCTCCATTTAGACAAGGAGGCCATCTATGGCCTACAGCAGCCAAGAGTAGCAGCTTAAGGAGAGGAGGTGAAGGTGGAAACAGCACCAGCCTCACTTCAAGTGTTTGAAAATTATATCTTCAAGGTTGCTTGGTTTTACATAAATTCTAGGACATTTCCAAAAGAACTACTCAAGTATAAATAAGAAGTGGGAGAGATAGAAGACTTGGAGGGTGTTTTCGGAGGGGTTTGTCACAATTAGAAAGCTGAGAGGTGTGGTTCATGATGGGGAGGAGGGGATGAGGAGGCACACTTTGGCCTGGTTGAAGAAAACTTTTTATAGTAACTATGAAGGGTCTTCTTCAAAACTAATGGAATTCCCCTGCTCTAGAATTATTGCTGTGTTGGAATTTTGTTAGAGAACCTCCCTAAAGTTGATGTTGGATTGGAACAGCTGGCCTCTAAGTTCTCCTCCAACTCTAACAAACTGTGAAATAGAAGGAAATGATTTTCAAGGGAGAACGACAGAAACTTCTTAGATCTTTCCCATACATTCTACCACAAACAGTTATTGAGCCCCTACAGTGTACAGGGCATTCAGTAAGGGCACCTCGCGTGGGACAATCTTTCACCAATGCCCCACCCCTGCCCCACATTGTGACAACCAAAAATGCCGCAACATACTTCCAAGCATTCCTTTGGGGCATGTTGGGTTGAGAACCAATGACAGGAGCTCGGCCTATAAATATGAGTAAGACAGAATTTAGACCTTTTTATCTTTTTCATAGACTTGAAATTATTATCATTAGTATGCATGGGGTATTATGGCCCCTAGCCCTTTCCATTAGTACATTATTTGTATTTGTGTTTCAGGCCACCCAGCACCTTGAGGGGGAGAGAGAGAAAGAGGTAGCCTTCATGGGGACTCAGTAATGAACATTAAAATAGAAAAATATTTCCCAAGTACTGGCAGCATAAGAGCACCAAATTCAGAAGGGAAGGCCTAGCTAGTAGGGTGACATGGTACCTGGGGAATCACAAGATGTTGGAGAACACTAAAAGAACCATGTGGCCTTCCTAACAATTTTACCAAGGTTGAGGAAGTATCACAGAGACGTCAAACATCTGGGTGATGGATTCTGACTTTGGGCTCAGATCTTGCTCTATTTTAAGAATCTCCTAGGAAATCTATTTCCATTGGTTGTTGTCCTGAGATTTTGGATTGGCTGAGAGATATGACTGTCCTATGAATCCTACTAGTTTACTCTGTTTGAGTCCCTGTCTCCTCCAGTACTTGAGATGGTATTTGATAGTCCCTGGGGAGTATTGGACAGTACCTGGCCTCTGATCCCAGCACCCCAAGTGGTCTAAAATCCCAAGAGAATCTGGAGCAAACAATTTTCTGCAGATCCTCAAAGCAGGGTGTCTGCTGAATTTCTTGGAGAAAATCCCAAGCGCAACTTGTACCAAATTAAACCCAGAGGGTTCTGCAAGAACGTTCTGGCCTTGATTTTGCAGTGAATGGAATATTTTGTGGTTTATACTAGAGGTCATGAGAGAGTCCCAAGGAAGTAATGGAGCTGGAACTATAGTGGTTCAAGCTGCTTGTCCCCAAATCCTCTCCTTCACTGATGTAAAAAGTGTTGATCCAGTGGGAAAAAAATAGCATTAAGAGGAACTATTTTGGATTGTTTATCAAGACCACAAGACCTGTGTTTGAAAAATACTTCCAAAGACCACTTTTTGTATATAGAAACAGCCTGTTTTCAGATTTATCCTAGTACCTTTATGTCTAATCTGAGTACTCTCATTGGAAGGCTAACTGTTTATCTGCTTTGCTCTAAAATGAATTCATTGTTATTTCTTGCATCACTACCATGGAATTATCAAGTTTTCCTAGTTTCAGTTCTTATTATAATCTCTGCCATGAGAATAAGTTTTCTTAGAATTTAAAACTCTTAATATGGTTTTTTCTTCTCATTACATATTCTTGAGCTAACACACATTGTAAGTGGAAATTGACACCAATTTAATGCATTTTCATGATAAAAAGTACAAAATGAAAAGCATGCATAATACAAATTCAGTCCTCAAGATAATCTAAAGCTTGTCACATAGAAGGAAATGCCCAGCTATTATGCTCTCAAATAGGTAGGTAAGGATGTATACATATTTGATTTAACTCTCTTAGCAATTTAGACAATCAATTGTCTTGTTTAGCCTAAACACCAAAGAGAGCAGAACTGGCACATATTTACTGGACATTGCTATAGAGTCCGTTGCCATGTTCAACCCAGTCTGCTTTCAAACCTTGAGTTTACTATGAAATTATCAGCCTTTGGTCCAGATTTTTTGTTTTTTGCATTATGAATTTTATTTTCCTTCTTTATTAAGCATGATAGAAACTTGAATGTATAATACACTACAAATAATTTTGCATTTGTTTTGGTATCTATCAGCTTTCATTAGGGAATGCTAGGGTAACAAACAACCCCCAAATAGCAGTGGCTTACAATAACGTATTTTATATCTAGCTCACACTACATGTTGACTTCATGGTAACTGTAGTTCATTTTTGCTTGTCATTATTTTTGGATCCAGACTGAAGGAGCAACCTCTATTTGTGAACAGAGCAACAGTGAAACCATTCATTGGTTCTTAAAGCTTCTCCTCAGCAGTGACACACATAACTCTTGTTCATATTTCATTGGTCCAAGCTAGTCACATGGCCAAGACTGATGCTAGGGGGTGCAGGAGTATAATCCTCTTTGAGGGAGAAGCTGCAAATAATTGGGAAAACAGTACAATTAAAGTGTCATAAAAGATGGAAGGAATACACAGTCACTGTAACAAAAAGAATTGGTTTACATTCAACCATTTCAGGAGGTAGCATATGATCAAGAACCTATGGTACTGAAGGAAGAAGTCCAAACTACACTGAAGACATTGGCAAATAGCAAGGTTCCAGGAATTGATGGAATATCAATTGAGATGTTTCAACAAACAGATGCAATGCTGGAAGCACTCACTTATCTATGCTAAGAAATTTGGTAGGCAGCTACCTGGCGAACCAACTGGAAGAGATCCATATTTGTGCCAATTCCAAAGAAAGGTGATCCAACAGAAAGCAGAAATTATCAAACAATATCATTAATATCATACACAAGTAAATTTTTGCTGAAGATAACTCAAAAGTGGTTGCAGCAGTACATCAACAGGGAACTCTCAGAAATTTAGGCCAGATTCAGAAGAGCACCTGGAACAAGGGATATCATTGCTGATGTCTGGTGGATCTTGGCTGAAAGCAGAGAATCCCAGAAAGATGTTTATCTATATTTTATTTACTATGCAAAGTCATTCAACTGTATGGATCATAATATATTATGGACAACATTGCGAAGAATGGGAATTCTAGAACACTTAGTTGTGCTCATGTGGAACCTGTACATAGACCAAGAGGCAGTTGTTCCAACAGAACAAGGGTATACTGAGTGGTTTAAAATAAGCAAACGTGTGCATCAGGGTTGTATGCTTTCACCATACTTATTCAATCTGTATGCTGATCAAATAATCCAAGAAGCTGGACTGTATGAAGAAGAACGAGGCATCAGGATTGGAGGAAGACTCATTAACAACCTGAATTATGCAGATGACACAACCTTGCTTGCTAAAAGTGAAGAGGACTTGAAGCACTTACTGATGAATATCAAAGACTACAGTCCTCAGTATGTAACATAAAACAAAAATCCTCACAATTGAACCAATAAGCAACATCATGGTAAATGGAGAAAATATTGAAGTTGTCAAGGACGTCATTTTACTTGTATTCATGATCCATGCCCATGGAAGCAGAAGTCAAGCAATCACATGATATATTATTGTATTGGGCAAATCTGCTGCAAAAGACCTCTTTAAAATGTTCAAAAAATCAAAGATGTCACTTTGAGGACTAAGGTGCACCTGACCTAAACTACGATATTTTCAATTGCCTCATAAGCATGCAAAAGCTGGATAATGAATAAGGAAGACCAAAAAAATTGATGCCTTTGTATTATAGTGTTGGAGAATAATATTGAATATACCATGGACCAGAAGAGCAAACAAATCTGTCTTGGAAGAAGTACAGCCAGAATGCTCCTTAGAAGTACGGAAGGCGCAACTTTAGCCACACACTTTGGACATCTTATCAGGAGGGACCAGTCCCTGGAGAAGGACATCATGCTTAGTAAAGTAGAGGGTCGGCAAAAAAGAGGAAGACCCTTGACCAGATGGATTGACACAGAGGCTGCAGCAATGTTCTCAAACATAGCAATGATTGTGAGGATGGCATAGTACCCGGCAGTATTTCATTCTGTTGTACATAGGGTTGCTATGAGTCAGAACCAATTTGATGGCATCTAACAATTCAAAAACAATGTGTCATAGGTTATAATTTGAAAGTGCAGGGAGGAGAGAATTGTTCTAGAATTTTAAATGGAGAGCTCTCAGGTCCGTTGTTCTAATACAACAATGACATAGAAGTTTTTCTTTTAAGAATCAATCTATTTTATATAATTCTCAAAATAAAAATAATATTTTCCTCAATGATAAAAATAACATTTCTCATTATTAGAAAAATTTAGGACACACAGAAAAGTATAAATAAGTAAAATTGTCTCATACCAAGAGAAATGAAAACATATGTCCACACAAAGAATTACACATCAATATTCATAGGTTTATTCAAAGTAGTAAAAAATTGTAAACATATGAATGTCAACACTTAACTAGATAAGCAAATTGTGGTATATTCATTCAAGGGAATATTGCTATATGATAGGAAGGATACACACAACCACATGAATGAATCTCAAAAACCATTATGCTGAAAAATATCTAGACCCAAAGATTACACAATGTCTTAGGATTCTCTAGAGAAATAGAACCAAATATATATGCATATGTATAATGTTGTCTATCTATCTATATAAAGATATAGAGGTAGATAGATAGCTATAGTTAGAGAGATAGATAAAGAGTTAGAGTTACTTCAAGAAATTGGCAGTTGTGGGGGATGGCACGTTGAAAATCCATAGGTTAGGCTGTATGCTGGAGATTCCTGCAGGCTTGTGTCCCAAGATCTGTAGATCAGGTGACAGAAAGAATGAGAGTGAAGAGAGAGTAACTTCTGCCAAGATATCTATTTATAGTCTGGAGGCAGAACACACCCAAGAGAACTTTCTTTTCAACTGATTGTTTGATTGCATTCCATTAGATTACTTTATGGAAAGTGATTGCATTACATACGGAAAAGCAACTAGACTTGTATTTGGCCAAACCACTGGGAAACACAGCCTAGCCAAGTTGACACTCTAGAAAAGACTGATCTATAGGGTCGCTATGAGTTGGAATCTACTCGACGGGAAAGGATTTGGTTTTTTGTTTTTGTTTTTTTATAGACAGCAGATCAGTGGTAGACTGGGACATGAAGTGGGCAGGTTTGACTAGGAAGGGCTACAAGATAAATTTTGGCATAATGGAATTCTGTTTCTTTTTGTGGTGGTGGTTACTTTGGTGTATACATTTGTCAAAATTCATTGAAAAGTATAGTTAAAGTGAGTACTTTTTATTATATGTCAACTATACTTCAGTAAAGTTGATTTTAAAATTATTGAAAAATCCTCAGATTTTTACTAATTCTTACCTAGTTATTTTTTTAATTAGCCTAGTTATTCAACTCTAAAATTAGTTATATCATTTTTAGCTGATTTTCTTGGATGTGTTAGGTAAACCATCTTACCCTTTTTCTTAACTCATCACATGGACTAACAATTCCAAAGCAATATTTAATAATAAGTGGGATGAAACTGTATTCATGCCTATATCTAATTTTTACAACCCTGGAAGATGCTTGCTCTTGGTATCAGATAGATATTCTTTTTCATCATGAAAATATCCTTTTTTCCAAGATGAATTTTTATCGAAGATGAATGCTGATTTTTTTCCCAGGCCTTTTCAGTGTTTATGTTCCCTATATCAAAGTGTTAATTTACTTTACTAAGCTCTACTTGGTCATGTGGTATTCTTTTCTTTTTTAAAGTCAATTTTATTAAAGTATAATTTACATAAGGACCCTTGGTGGTGCAATAGTTAAGCACTCGGCTGCTAACCGAAAGGTAAGAGATTCGAACCCAACAGTCGCTCCACTGGAGAAAGATGTGACAGTCTGTTCCATAAAGATTACAGACTTGGAAACCCTATGGGGCAGTTCTACTCTGTCCTATAGGGTTGCTATGAGTTGGAATTGACTTGACAGCAGTGAGTATATTAACCAAGGCTGTAAATCTTTACGGAAGCAGACTGCCACATCTTTCTCTCACAGAGCGGCTGGTAGATTTGAACCACTGACCTTTTGGTTAGCAGCCAAGTACTTAACTACTGCACCATCAGGGCTTCTCTTCTTTTAATATACTGTTGAATGTAATCTGTTTATATTTTATTCAGAATAATATATTTGCAAATAAGATTGGTCTATAATTTTCTTTTTGTACTACTATCTTGATAGGTTTTGGTATCAGAATCATGCTACCTTCTTAAAGTAAACTGAAAAGGTCCCTTTCTATGTCTGGAATAGTTTATGTAACATAATATGTATCTGTTTCTTGAATATTACTGGAACTTTCCTTAAAACAAAACAAAAATACTCCAAGACTGGGACCTTTGGGGGCATCAGTTCTTGAGCAATTTTAATATTTTCCTTGGTGGTGAGTGATGATGAGGAGGAAGATGATAAGATTTTCTTAGGTCAATTTTGGCAACTATTTTTTTAGGAAATTTTCCATTCTATCTCAGTTTTCATATTTATTAATATAAATAATTCTTTGTAATAAAACAAAATTTAATATCTTAACCTTAATATATGTGTTTATAGCCACTCATTCCTAGTATTATGTATTTTTTGCTTTAGCTGGTATATCTCATCTCTTTTTCTGTAATATTTATGCCTTTTTATAATGACTCTAGCAAACACAAAATTAGTTGAATTTTGCAGTCTTTTATTACTCAATATGACAAACTTTGCCTTTTAATTGAAAAAAAATTAACTCGTTCACATTTTTTGTGTTAACTTATATTTGATGATATTTCTGTCATTATATTTTATGTGTCCTCCTGATATATGTGATCTTGTTCCTACAGTTTTATTTTGCTTTATTACATTTTTAGTTCCTTTTTCTTATGATATTTTAGAATTTATGCCTAATATTTTTAGTCTACTATATTAAAAACTTTGTGCCTATGTTTTTCTGTCAACTTCAAAAGTAAAATCAAGTCTGTGGGCTCTTCCTCCTACCCTCAAATGAGAGAATCATTTAAGCGCATGTTCCCTTTCATCTTCCATATTTTGCTCATATAATCCTCAATACTGCTTTATAGATATTCTATTTTTAACATTATGAATATTCTCTCTTGAGACTCTATTCTTGACATTTACATTAAACTTTGAAAATATATTAAGAATTAATTGCAATTATTTAGAATAAATAAGTTTTACTGAACTCCTCCTCTTTTTCTTGATCACTCTATTCTGGATGTGTTCCAGTTTGTTTTCTTTTTGGAAATATGAGGTCACCACAATACTGTATACCACTGGGGGCCTAGACGTATATGTTTTATAAGTTTCTGCAATGTTTTAACAACATTTAAAAGGGAATACCTTTAATCTGGCCATTCTCCCCAGTTTGCCACAATCTCCACTGCTCACTCCTGCCTACTTGATTCCATTCCACACAGTGTCTATACTCTCTGTCCTTGGACCTTCCCAGACCATATATAGTTTCAAATATCTAAATGTTTAAAATGTTATCCTCAGTTCTTACAGTGAGTTACACTCTGTCTTACGCCTTTTTTTCTCCTGGACTTAGGCTTTGGAAGATCGAGTATGGGGACTCTTGCAGGAAGCAGATAAGGCAGCTGAAGAGAACAAGGATCAGAGTCAGGTCTACGATGCCATGGCCAACACCCTGGGTGAAGCGTGGGCAGCCCTGGTCTCCATGCTTGAAAGAAGAAGGGAACTCCTCAGGTTGACCTCTGAATTTTTTGAAAATGCCTTGGAGGTTTGTGTCAAAAAGAACTTCTCTCTTCTCCACATCAGTGTAAATGTTGTTAGTTGTTTGTAGGTGCCATCAAGTCAGTTCTGACTCATAGTGACCCTATGTACAACAGAATGAAACACTGCCTGGTCCTGCACCATCCTCACAATCATTGTTATGCTTGAGCCCATTGTTGCAGCCACTGTGTCAATCCATCTCATTGAGGGTCTTCCTCTTCTTTGATGACGCTCTACTTTACCAAGGATGATGTCCTTCTCCAGAGACTGATCCCTTCTGATAACATGTCCAAAGTATGTGAGATGTAGTTTTGCTATCCTTGCTTCTAGGAGCATTCTGGCTGTACTTCTTCCAAGACAGATTTGTTCATTCTTTTGGCAGTCCATGGTATATTCAATATTCTTTGCCAATGCCACAATTCAAAGGCGTCAGTTCTTCTTCGGTCTTCCTTATTCATCATCCAGCTTTTGCATGCATATGAGGTGATTGAAAACAACATGGCAAATGTTAGCACTCATGAAAATGTTTTCTTTCCACAAATAGACATTGCAATCAGACTCAAAAAGTGGCAGAATAGCCAATGCAGACACAATACATACGATTTTTGATTGTCAAAAAATAAAATTATTGATGCTGTAAATGTAGGTCTTCAAACAAAAACTAAGTATAATTAATTAAAGTTAAGTAAATGATTAAGTAAAAATGGAAACTTTTACCCATAAGTCATTATGATTCCCCCCTTTAGAAGATAGTTACATAATCACTAAATTAAACAATTAGTCCGGACTGTAGAATTGTTAGGAAATGCAGAGTGTTCTTGTTGACTAAAGTTGGGGGATAAAATTTCTTCTGCTGCTTTTAAAAAAGAAATTACAGAATATTCTGTAGAATGATTTTGACCTTGTAAGCATAGCATTTTTTAGAGTATTTTCCTAAGGCATGTAGTTGTATTTCCATAGTTTGAGCTTATTAAAATACAAAGGAAGGAGAAATCCTGGCCCTAAAAAGTCATTTCCTTCTATGATTTTTCTTGAATTCTGTGATCTTTTAAGGATTCCAATTTTAAAATGTGAAACTCAAAGAACATTATCAGCAGAGGTGTTGTTGGTGTAAGACGTTAAGGCAAATTTTACTTTTAACTTCTCTGTCAAGTGGCAGTACATTCATTTTGATTTGAGAGCACTGTTTCATTATGATAAAGCACTAGCTTTGAAAAAGATGGCATTTTCAAACTGAAATTCGAGACGTAAATCCAAAATAATGAAAGAAAGAAGGTTAGTAGTAGAACATAAAAATTGGAGTAGACAATCTCATGCATCATGAACTTGTTTAAAAGCAGAAAAGGGCAAAAAAACCCTATAGTAACTTTCATGGCTTGTTTTCCACAATTTGTACACTGAAGTCCAACTTACAATTTATTTTACAGACCATCTTGGAAAAATTTCCGTACACAGTTTTCTTTCTGGAAAAGAAATAAAACAGCTGATGTGCACCTACAGGGCCCAAATTACAGATCCATCTGATTCATTCTCTTTTACTAAGTGGGATATAGGTATCACCTGCCCTTACAACTCAGCTCTTTTGAGCACGGGAAATTATCTTTTTTCTAACCTTAGGCCCAATATTTTTTTTTCACTGTATAGTATCATTAACGGTAAGCAGATTTTCTTCATGATGAGTAAATTTCTTTCAGAATTACATAAAGTAAAATACTGAACTAAATCTTAATACAATCCAGCAACCTATTCTTACACTTTACTTTTATCAGATCTAGTGAAAATTCTGTTTCTCGTATTATCCTGCCTGCAGTTTTGTGGACTACTTCATACTAAGCTGAAGGGAAACTCCTACATATTCTTCCCTGCCCCTTGTGTATTTTCATTAGTGATTTAAAAAAAGAAAGTGAAATTAACAAGTCTATGAAGTGTCCCCTGTTGCCACATCTATCCTGTACAAGCTGCAGAAAGAAGAAAAGCATAATTTTTAGGTGGAGAAAAGAAAAAATCCACAAGATAAAAGTTAATAGAACTTCAGGAAGCTCCCTCTGAATAAAGGATTGTTTGCTTGTATCTTTGTTTTTAAAATATTTAAATAAAAAGTAGAAATATAGATATACATTACATAGTGACTCCAAAACTTGTGTAAAGTTCTACAGGGGAAAATAACAAATCACCTATTAGAGGTCTTTTTTCTCTTTGAAGGATCTCCTCAGAGAAGATCCTTAAAAGCAGTTATTAGAAACAGAATGAATGAGAGATGTAAGATGATATGTAGATATGATCCCTTATTGAACTATATACATGTGGAGGTTCATTAGAAATCCAAAATGACTTATTACATGATTGATAATTATTACAGAATCACTTAAGGCTTACAGATTTAATCACCAGATGGGTTATTCTCTTCTCAAACACTGCACTGCAATTTAGGAACAATCCCCAGGTGACAGTGGTGGGTCTCTATCAGGTTGTTGTAACAAAATGGCAGAAGCCTCCCTGACATTTCAAAAAGGACATGCTCATCAGGCTCTCTCATATTCCATGCCATTTATAACTGTGGCTATTCTATAGCTATTGTAATAATCAAAAAAGTAGATCTTGTTAATCAAGCAGTTACTTAAAAATATTAAAAATTGGCTGAATTCAAAGATGAGAGTTTAGAGAAAATTTGAAAAAGAAGACGAGCATTGTGATAGGCTTTGGTATCTTTCTCACTAATATTCAACCTTGCTTTTATTAGTATATTTTAAACCTAATCCAAAGATAAACAGGTTTATCAAAATGCTCTGTTAAAACTATAGTAATTACTCTTGAATCTTAGTGCTAAAATAACCGCAGCTATTTGTCTATCACTATGGATATACTGTCCTAGCATAACAAAATATGCTTTACCCTCTTCTAAAGCTTATTTCTAAGATTATGCCCTTGAGGATTTTAACAGCATTTCAAGCATCTCTCTTCCGTGGAGAAACAGAGATTGATCATATTCCTTATCATTTAAGGTGTCGTCTTCTATGCTTTTTTCTTGAAACAGAGGAGAAATTTCCCGTTTTTCATTTTTGTTGTATCTAATCTTATTTTTATTTATATAAATAATGCATAAACAAGTTCTTGATTAAAAAAATACAAACAAAAGTACAAATTATAGATCCAAGAGCTAAAAGTCCACCTCGCCTCACCCATCCCTAATCCCATTCCTTCTCATAGAAGTAACCTGAAGTAACCCCCTCTGTTGTGTTTCCTACAGACGACTTTTTCTTTGTTTTGTATAACAAATAGGATTAGGTTACATATTATTCTGAAACTTGCATTTTTCACAGAGGAAAAAATTACTATATTCAGCTTTTAAGTAAGTTCTTAAGTTAAATTTAATTATTATTATAGGTGTTACTTTTAGCCAGCCTTTTGTTGGTTTCTCTTAGCAAACTTCCTTGCTATTTTTTTACAAGCTGCTTTAGAATGTTGAAAGTGACAGTATTCATTACATAGAACACAATGGTGTTAGTTGAAAAAATTTGATAGACATCGGAACAGTAAACAAGATGGTTGATTTCAGCATACATGACATATTTCCAAGTATGAAAGCAAGCCAAAAGGAAAAGAAGAAAATTCTTGCCTTGGCACCTTGTAAATTGGCTACATGCAAGCACAGACCCTCACACAAACACACACAATAATGTAGGTCATGAATCCATTAAAAAAATGTACAAATACCTAAAATAACACATTGATTTTTATTTTTTCAAATGTTTCCCCCGTCTTTCTGTTGTAGTTTGCTATTAAAATAGACCAAGCTGAAGATTTCCTCCAGAACACTCAGGAGTTTGAGAGTGCTGAATCCTTAAAATCACTTCTTCAGCTCCACGAACATCATACCAAAGGCAAGAAATATGTATATTTCCTTCATAAGCTTTTAAAGGTTTTAAATAATGTTAACATGAGAATGCCTATGTATGACCTTGTTTTCAATTTATCTATTTACTTACACTTATTCCAAGAAAGATTAAGTAAAGTTTTTTTTTTTGTCATCTTCTGTAGGGAAGAACTAGTTGTAGATGGTTCTAAGGGGATGGTAGAGGGAGTCTCCAAGAGATTCAGTTCTTCCATCAGCTAGATTTTATTCCTGAGGGCAGGGGCCATTTCCACCTGGTCATCCTTTTATTCTCAGCGTCTAGCATGGTGCTTGGCACATTACAGATCCTCAATAATATTTCTTAGTTGAATGCTGTGAATGTGCCTTCTACGAGTCAGTAAATGAAGGTCAGTCTTTAAATAATTCCTCTGGATAAAGAAAATCCCTCTTTCACCACATAGTTTAAAAAAAAAAAAAGCAGTAGTGAACCTTTTTTCCAGATAAAAAATCTAATAAAAAACTACTTAAAAAGATTTTCAACTCCCCTCTAAAAAAACTATAAAGATGATCTGACTGTTAGCCAACAATCTGAATGCTAGACCTCTTCCATCAGAATTTGGGGTGGCCAGGACTGCAGTAGGGAAGGCATTGTTGACAGTAGCTGTTCATTACCATCTTTTTCTGTGAAAGTAGGTTAGATAAATAGATACCAAAGACCACTTCTTTTCTTCCTAATGCATTTCCTAATTATTACTGCGAAATAGAACTGAGTATGAATAGAATAGCTTCTTCAATTCATCAGTCAGAGTTCTATTTGGACTTCTGGCTTCACAAGCTTGATTATGCTGGACGGGGCAAAGGTATCTGTCAAGCCCACAAATAGATTTTGTGTTTATATCATCCTTGAAAGGACCCTAGATAATAGATCATTATGATTTGTTACTTATCATAACTTTTCCAAAATTCAAAGATTAAAGGACTCAATCTTTCCAGTATAAATTTTCATGAAATCTTACCAAATACACGTATGTAATCTTAACTGGCATTGTTCTATAGGACCTATCACTAACAGTGATTATAAACAGCATCCAAAGTTTCAGCATTAAAGCAGCAGCCTGCCCATTTTCATATGGCAGCAACAATCTAGCTGCATCCAAAGGGGGATGAGCAGAATCAAATGAAATTTCTCCTAGGAGACTGGAAAGTGAATCGAGCCCAGGTAACGGAGATGAGTTCTGTGGTCTCAGTTCAGTCTCTACCTGACCAACATACTCATTGCACAGAAACTTTACCTCTGAAAACCTGACAATGACTGATGCTTTTGTTGAAGGTTCATTACCGAAGCAACCAAACAAAAGCATTTTCAAAAAGGATAGGTGATTGTGCAAGTGGAAGTTTTCCATAAAGATTTGGGGAAGGAGCTGGAAGCATGGAAATTGTCCTAATGTTGTTGTTGTTGTTTTTCCCCAGTTGGCTCCTACAGAGTAACTAGGATGTGCTGCACAGTGAGCCAGTGTGCACAGGGCACATGCGGCTGTGTTTGGAGGCCTGCGCCTGCAGTGCCCTGGCATCCCACTGATGGGGTACTAATGCCCTGCCTTTGGATGGTATAACCTTTGAAAACACAGTGGGCCTCTTCTTAGTCTGAAGAGATGGATGAAAATGCTAGTTGAAGACAGGGAACTCAGTTTATTTTTGTGATGATAAAGTATTTTTCAGTCCTGTTGGCATGTTTATCATGACATTTTTGTGCCCCTCTATGTGACACTCAGAGATCAAGGAGTTTAGGGACTTCTGGTCAAGATATCTGGCTCCCAATTCATTTGCTGAGTGATATCATCAAGGGTTGTGTTTTCATAAAATGGAGGTTGATGAGATTTATTAATCAACTAATTCATTGCCATATGATTAAGATGACCTAATTTGTGATGCATATTCAAGAATGAAATTCTGATTATTAGTTGAGAACTTCATATATATATTATCTTTAAATTTAAGAAAATAAAATATATCTATATTTGCAGCTAGCTGTTCTAATTTGTTTCTGAGGTGTTGACCAGTGAGTAGTACAGAGCATGAGTTTAGTATAACAAAGGCTAGTAACGTAACCGGAAAAACTGTAAGAAAACTTATTTCTAATATTCACGATTTCAATTAGCTTCACCTATGGTTTTTCCTTATTCAGCAATGCTAAGGCTGTGTTGTATGTAAGAAACTTACATACAATTTACATATAACAGAACTAACATCAAAGAGGGCAGAACCAGGATGAATGTATTGACATTTCTGCCTTCTGCAATGTTACAGAAAAAATTTGTTCCTGCCTCCATATAACAATGCTTGAAATAGTTTAAGACTAGCATATCCTCTCCCATCTTCTCTCCTTTGGGTTAAACATTCCTAGTTAGTTCAAGTCTTCCCCAGCAGATTATTTATCAACCTGACACTCCTCCATTCAACAATATGTAATATTTTCTGAACTCATGTTAGAGGAGAAACACAGTGCCATGTGTCAGGGGAGTGCACAGCCCTTGTCTTCAAGAAATTTACAGTTTAGCAGGGAATATACATACTTGCTGGGGAGTCCGCCTGTGCTTCCTGTGAGTACCTCTGTTAAACCACCCAACACACTGTGTAGTAGTCATTTATTTCCTTAATTTGTGTCCATCACCAAATTATGAGACCCTGAAGGGCAGGGATTAGTACATCTCTGAATCTCCAAGATTTAGAATAATGTCCAACCCAAAGTATGTTCATTGAGTGTTATTTTTCTATAATTTTAATGTATGACATGGTAGAATTGTGCAAAAGTGAGCCACAAACAAGGTGCTACAGGGACATTAAGGAGGAAATCATTGATTCTAAGCTCTGAAGGATCACAATGGCATCGTCTAGTTTTCCAATGACCTTCTTAAAATGAGCGTAATACCTAAGAAAGTGTCTCACAGGAACAATCCTTCCTTTGACCTAGATGTTATATATATATTATAAAAATAGGTGGGATATAGGTTCATAGGGGTTCATTATGGTATTCTCTCTACTTTTGCGTATATTTGAAAGTGTCCGTTAAATAAGTTTAAAAAGCCAGCCCAGTGAGGAATGTTTGGAATATACAATAATATATTAGGAAGAAATATCAACCGTGATCTCAATACCAACACTATCACCTTGATTCTCTTTTTAAAATATTCATTTGGAAAGGTTGTTTAATAAGCTGTGAATCCACCTAACTTGTGTCTGTCTTTCATTTATCAAATTTGAATTTATTTATACTTAATAATTATGGCAAATTGTTTAGGTATTAGTATAAAATGTATCTTACTACTACTTGTTTAGATATAATGAAAATTAATCAAATCAATGAAATTTATTAAATATCTACTAGCTTCACATCACAAGATATTGTGTTAATAAGTAAGGTTTTGTATATGCAGAAATACACAATTTTTAAAATAAATGAACTACAGAGATTTCATATTTCTTCAAGGTTATGGTATATCTAGACAGTTTATCTTGAGGAAAAATACATCACTTAGTATGACCTACTGATGCAATAAATAGCTAGGAAGATGTTAACTGTAAAAAAGTAAGGCACAAGAAACTGACAGAAAGAACTGGGGGAACAGTTTATCCACCTTAAAGACCATTGTGATAGTAGGTAACAGATTGATTTCAGCCTGGGAACATCTTTATAAGTTATCTTTGGCTCAGGAGGCTGTATGCCTGGTGGTATTGTGGTAGTGGTTATACTATTTCAGCATAAGCCAAAACAGAAAACCAGAAAAAGTTTGCAAATGGAAATTTTGGCTAATTATACATATTCTCATTGGACCCAGACAGGTTGGTCTGATCCACTGTTAGCCTGAAATACCATCAGCACCTAAAGTTGTGCTTCTGTTTTCATTTCAAAAATCAAGTGTGTAATAGCTAGTTACAGAAAGGAGGAAAAGAAATACTACGTACAAACCCTGCCATCTGCCTATATTTCCTGTGTGTCTGTGTGTGTGTGTATATGTGTAACTGTACACAATATCATAACAAGCTTTTCAATGCAAAGGATAAAACATCAATACAGTAAGTCCCCGGTTATGAATGTCTGACTTACAGACAACTCGTACTTGCACTTAAATGTTACGTAAATTTGCCCTCACTTTTTTTTATTAAATCAACCCCTAATTCTTCATCACAATTACCTTCATTTGCTGCACCTGCAGTTTTTAAATCACTGAAAAGGCTTTGAGCCTTTCCTTGCATCAAAGTAAGGCTAAATAAGAATCATATGCCCTGTTCCAACTTACCTACAAATTCAGCTTAAAGAAAGGCTTAGGAATGGATCTTGTTCATAACCGGGGAATGCCTGTTTGTTTTTAGGTAGAATCAGTCATACTAATTCTTACATTGAGGCTATGCAAATTAAAACACTTCCATTTGATATGCAAGGCCCTCTATAACCTGCCCTTTCCTCTTTTCCTCAATTATTTCTTTCACTTCCTCAGAATTTGTTCTAGACAGATCTTTTCCTGCCCCTTTTTACTTCTAATTCATGTTTGCTTCCATTTCTTTATTCAAGAGATTTACTCCGCTAATGTTCTCCCTGACTTTTCCTATCTAATTTAAATTCTCTTATCCTTCTGTCCTGGTACAAATCTGTGATTGTTTGGTTGTTTCTTTGTACAATTGACTCCCAATCAAATTGTCCAGTGCACGTGATCACACCTCCTCACTCTGAGCAGATAACACTGTGTAGTGATTTATTGGACAGATGTAGATCATGCAGTATACACTACTTCAAACTCCTTCTTTCCATCTCAAAATGTCTGTTTATAGTATATTCACTTGTCTCATTCTCTCTTTCAGCTTTTGAAAAAAGGGTGCCAGTTGAAAGAAACAAGTGGCTCAATTACCTCAGCATAATCATTGCAGTGTAATAAACTGCCAGATGTTAGAATGCTAGAGTGCCACAGTATAGTAGAAGTAACACTGGACTACTAATCAGAAGATGGCTTTCAGTACTAGTTCAGTCAATTTTTATTTTATTCTTGGTGTGATGGTTAAGATTGTGTGTCAACTTGGCTGGGCCATGATTCTCAGTGTTGATATGTGATCACCCCCATGATGGAGTCTGCTGTGAGTAGCCAATCAGTTGAAAGGGAGTTTCCTTGGGAGTGTGGCCTGCATCTGAATATAATAAGCAGACATTCTGGCTTTTTGCTTGCTCTGGATCCTGCGGCTGCCTCCTGTTCGTCTGACCTACAGTTCTTGGGACTTGAGCTATCAGCTTATCTGTCAATCTTGGGATTTGTGAATCTTCACAGCCTGTGAGTGGGAGCCCTGCTCTCTGACCTGCTGATCGTGGATTCACCAGTCCCTGCAGCTACGTGAATCAGGAGAAGCCTCTAACCTGATCTAAGGACTTGGGACTTCCCAGCCTCTACAATCATATGAGCCGTTTTCTTGATATAAATCTCTCTCTCTATATTTATACCCTTTACTGGTTTTGCTTCTCCAGAGAACCCAGCCTAAGACAGTAAGGTACTTTTTCTCTGGATGTTCTTCACAGTTCTTCCCATCCTAAAACTAAAGAGCAGTATTCTCTTGAGATACTACCCTGTAATTTTCTTTGCTTTTACAAATAAATGTGTCAAAGAGTACCCTGTCTTGTTCACTTTATAATTACCTTCCCACTCCTCAACCTGGTAACTTGGCTTCTGTTCCCATCACTTACCCACCACAAAATCCCAAATCTTCTTTCCAACTTTTCTTTTTTACATCTTTAGAGAACTGCTGATCTCCAGAATTTATAACTCCTTTGATTTTCCTCCTTCTTTTAATACATTCTATCTTATTCAAGCATTCTACAAAAATTATAGAGCATCTCCTGTGTGCCAGCCACTGTGCTAAGTGCTGGAGATAGATGGTTCCTGTCCTCATATTTCATAAGAGCCTAGTGGTAAAGACAGACATGAATTAAATAATCCCAAGTATAGATATAGAACTACAACTGTGCTAAGAGCTGTGACCAAGAGGAGAATTTTGCTATGAGAATCTGTGATAGGAGTTAACTTTATAGCAATCGTTAGGCTGAGGTAATTTGACCAGTTGTTTCTCTCAAGTGTTGTACACAGTCTATGTTTAAAACAAAAAAACCAAACCCATTGCAGTTGAGTTGATTCAACTCCTAGCAACTCTGTAGGACAGAGAAGAACTGCCCCATAGGGTTTTCAAGGCTGTAAATCTTTACGGAAGCAGACTGCCACATCTTTCTTCTGTGGAGTGGCTAGTGGGTTGAACCACCGACCTTTTGGTTAGCAGCCGATCACTTAACCACTGTGCCACCAGGTGTCCTTAGTTTATGTTTACACATTTAAATTCCTTTAAGTATTATTTATTATTTATATAAAGTGTACATATACTTTAAAGTTGATGAAGAGTGAATATTACTAGATAAAAGCTTGTTTATACCATTATTGTTTTTTTCTTCTAGAACTCTTAGAACGATCTCTAGCCCTTCTAAACAAAAGTCAACAACTGACTGAATTCATAGAAGAATTCAAATGTGATGGGCCTAATGTGAATCCTGAGTTGATTCAGGGAGCTCATAGCAGCTGCCTGAAGATCGACAGCCTTCTTGAACTTCTACAAGACAGGAGAAGGCAACTAGACAAGTACCTGAAGCAACAGCGGCAGGAACTGGAGCAGGTTCTCCAGATATGTCAGTGGGACCAGCAAGAAAACCAGGTAACCCAAGGGAGTATTGGTGATGTCCCTGCCTCTGCTCATGAGATTTGGTCATGATGTGGATTAGCTGTGCTCTGGGATAGTTTCTCAGTAGTTGTGGTCAAATCCTTTGGTCTTTGGTTGAAAATCCCTGGTCCAAAATACTACGTTGTTTGCCTAAATTAGTAATAGCAAAACAAAGATTTTTATTTCTTCTCGTTATAGTATTGATTTTATAAATGGGAGAACACTGGTGAGCAGTTTTGAAAATGACTGTTCTATCGTTAGAGTCTCTTTCTCACTTAATTTTGGGTCACTAATTTTAGACACATTTCTCTGAAATTCTGAAATGTTAAGTGCAGTTTTTTTGAAAGTTGGAGGGGAATGATCGTGCTGAATTTTACTAGATTGCTGCTAATGTCAGTGAAGTCTGTCAGCCCAAAACAGAGATTATGCTCTTTGAAGAGCAGTCTGATACTAATAAAGAAATATTACCCTGGCCTGTGGCTGGATGCTCAGTTGTTAGAGGCTTTTTTTTTTTTTTTTAATCTCTAGCATTACCTTTGATTCGTAAGGGGGAATTCACACAAGGCTTTTTTGAGGGGGAGGGTAGAGGGTGTTTGATGAGTTTGTAGGCTTGGGAGAGCTCAGTACCCAGACTGCAGGCACAGCTCTGATCAGTTGTCAATATGCTTGCCACACATTTCTTTGATTACAATCGTTTGAGGGTAAGAGTGGACAGAACGCTCTTTTAAAATCCCCAAGTCAAATAGGTGGAATGTTTGCTGCAACATTTCAAATTGCCCCAATCCTATAGTCAGATTAAGTAGATGCGGATTTAAGGAGGGAAATGATGTAGAGGGAGGTTTCCTGGTCTGGATGCACTGGAAAGGGATCTCTTCACATGCTTTTATGTTATTGCTCTGAGCAAAAATGGAGAAACAGACATATAGTTAGGAACAAATATGAAGCCAGAAGAAACTGGTTCTTATTTCAAGCTGGAAGAGTGAGAACTTGAATGATTAGCCTTTCAACTATTCCTTTTATGTCACAGCAGCGACAGTTGTCGGGACGGCGGAGACAGTAACCAAACACAACTCTTACAGAGAAGTGAGGCCAGGAGGGTCACTCTGAGGAGTTGACCCCGGCTTCAGTCCCAGGAGTTTATTTATAGTCAATACAGCAAGCAGGGAAGCAAATAACAGAACAATGGGCTTTGGGTGCGGGCAAGGGAGAAGGAATTCAGGTAAACAAGCCAATCAGTAAAGGGACAATAGGTTTGGGAAAACAAGTTGTGACAAGTCTCAACATGTTGTACAGCATAGAGGCCTGTCGGGGCTGTAGTTGTCAATAGTGCAGCCATGTTTAAATGGCATATATCCCCACACTTTTAATGCAGGGTCTCAACCTTGGCACTACTGACATTTAGAAAAACAAACTTGTTGCAGTTGAGTCAACTTCAACTCATAATTCATCTGTAGCTTGTAGGGTGTTGAGCAGAATCCCTGGTCTTTACTCACTAGATGCCAGTTGCACAATCCCCAGTTGTAACAACCAAAAATATCTCCAGATATGGCTAAATTTCCTTTGGGGGGCAAAAATCACCCCCAGTTGAGAACCACTGTTCTGGTGTGACGAGATCAGCAGTCCTCCAGAGATATAAAACATTCAGGTAAGTATAAACATAATTATCTTACCTGAGTTGTTAAGTTTTTCTGCAAGTTCTATTTTGAAGTTTTGTTGATGCAATGGTGAAGAAGAGCACCAGGGACTCCAAATTGAGTGTGACTCTGCTCTTTAGTATTTGAAGGTTTATGGATGATCTACATGATGATCCTAGAACATTATGGAACCAAGAAATATACAGCGGGGGGCATGCTTCAGTGGAGGGAAAAGGGCCACTAATCACTGCTGACACACAACAGACAAGATTTTTTTGGTCAGTTCTGTACTTATTTTAAGGGAACAAAGGAGCTGTCAAACTTTGGATTAGTAAAATACTAGCTTTATCAATCATTTTAATCACTTAAGAAAAAGGAAAATTAAGTGGTGAATTAGAGCAAAGATTACTCATGAATAGTAATGTGGTTGTCTGAATATCTGATGCATGTTCTCTCCTAAGGGCCATTTAAAGATGCATTTAGCACTTCTCAGCTTCTAAGTGCTTATGGCCTAACACTTTTGAACTTCAATAGGTCAGTTAATTTTCCTTTGGAAAAGAAATTAAGTGACCAGAATGATGGCAACTTAAATAAGACTTATAGCGACAACAGAAAAAAAAAAAGTAAATGAAAGCCACATACCTTTAAAAAAAATCTTAATTGGGATGTGATAGCCTGACAAACATAAACATAGTGTACTACTTCTTTATCATTGTTTTTCAGAAATAAAACTGTGTGCTTGTTTTACATTTAAAGATGAGCCACTGACCTTTCTTTTCAACTCCAGCAGCATCTTATTTTATAGATAATCTGCTTCATTAATGAAAATCAGAAGCAGCTTGGAGTATTTTGTGCATAATTAATTGTCTTGGCAAGAAGATTTATGAATGTAATTTTTCTCAATTGCTCCAATCAAGCATAAGTGAGACAAACAAATAAATTAAAACTAAGCAATTCATGGTCTCTTGGTGCAAGACAGTGTCAAGGACACTTGGGAGAATTAAGGGAGACATGAGGACAGATACTCTCTTATTACTCTACCCAGATCACACAAAGATACACATCTCTGGGGGAAAAAGGGTAATATAACTCACATTTGGAAGGTTATTGTGGTTGTATAATTTGAGTGCAATATATATCAGAATCAGGCAGTATATTCCTTATCAATAGGCAATTAAAATGATATTGGAGAAGACACATACAAGCACAGCCTCAGGGCACTTGTTTGGTAACTGGCGAGCAGCTATAAAATTCTCTGTGTGTGCATTCTCTTTTATGTGATGCTACTGTTTAACTAGGATTTAGAATCTTGGGGTGGTTGGATAGCCTAAATTAATATGAGATACATATGAAGAGCCTCGCTTAGTGGCTAGCACACAGAAAAAGGGTTTAAAAAAATTCTTTTCTGAACGTAGCTTTTAAGCATTGGCTGGCATAAGACTGAATTATCTTGATACTGGTATCTGATAACCTTGGTCCAGTAACAGACATACATGAGCATCCAACCACTTGTAGTTTAAAAATTATCACAGAATTTCATGTTAGCTCGTAGGCTGTGTCTAGAATTCACTCTAATGCATGCCAGCAGAAAACACAAAGTATCTTTAAGTGTTTGTAGAAGAGTCATGTGCTTTTGAAAGCAATAGGAAACTTTCCTAATTAGAATGCTAACCACGTGGCTTTCAATATCACTGAATGTCAAAGGTAGTATATATAGCTGGACTCTGGAATAGACAGCATGGGTATCAATCCCAGCTTCTATGTTTATTATTTATGTGACTTTGGGAAAGTTACTTGGCCTCTGTGCCTCAGTTTCCTATTCTGTAAAATGAAGATGATACCTATAGATTTGTTGTAAAAATAAACAAGATTGTATATGTAAAAATGCTTAGAGTACAACTTGGCATATGGTAAGTGCTCAATAAATGTTCAAATGTTCACTATATCACTACATACTTCGATGGTCACTTTCTGAGCTTTACTGGATACCCACAGGCACATAAAATCATACATATTTGCTGAATCTCACATCAGTTCTCTAAATCACCAGATACGATTAAGTTGCTAAAATGTTGCTATGATGTAAAGGGGGAATAAATGCCATTTCATGGCTGTGTATTCAGCCTAGCTTATTCAAAAGATAAGTTTTATCTGAAAGATAAAGTAAAAATCATTTTTTCTTTCCCTAACTTTCTCTGCCCTTCAGCTATTTCTTTAGCTCATTTACACTTATTATAATTGATTACCCCCCCCCAAAAAAAATCCATTACCGTCAAGTTGATTCTGATATATGGCAACCCTATAGAGCATAGTAGAACTGCCCCATAGTGTTTCCAAGGCTGTAAACCTTTATGAAAGCAGACTGCCACATCTTTCTCCTGTGGAGCAGCTGGTGGGTTCGAACCTCTGACCTTTTGGTTAGCAGCCAAGCACTTTCACCACTGTGCCACCAGGGCTCCTCATAGTTGATTACATTGTCATTGAATCTAGATAGTCATTTCTCTACACTGTTCAATTGAGTTGATGACTTAACAACATTTTAATCTGGCACAATTATTTAAGCCCCCAAATTAGTTGGTAGGAAGATGGGGGCACACACTATGACTAAATTACATTATCAGAAGTGATAGGATTGATGACAAAGCTGTTTGATGTTTATGCTCCCTAGGTAAGACCTGCTCCCAGTGTTTACTGCATCCGTTCCCCTACCCTCATGCCCTTCGACTGGATGATAACATTAGCTGTTGCTGATTGAGCTATGATCTGCCAAGCACCAGGGACTGGCTGCCTGGGCATCTCCTTCCACGTCCCTGAGCTCTTTTCCTTCCTTGCCTCCTGTGCCAAGATTGTTCTCTTTCCTTTTCTCCTCAGTACTTTCACCCCTCACCCCTTTATTCTCTAGACTGACCAGGGAGTAAGACTATTTCTCCCTCTTCCCTCATCCTCATGGTCCCCAATTAGTTTTAATGCTCTTTATAGGGAGATTCCTAAGAAAACAAAATAATAGATAGCATGCTTCGAAAGTATTAAAATATCCTTTAAAATTTAGCAGTTATTTACCCCGTTTATGTGAAAGTTCCTGACTCGATTTTTTTCCAACAACCAGTAGTTTAGGCCAAAGCTTCAGTGTGAAACTCATCGCTTTATGTCCTAGAACCAAGATGGTAATGTGGAAATATCAAACTTTGATCTCACTCTTAAGTAGCCCTGTAATCAATTATCTCTTGTTCTCTTTCTTTATCACTCACACACACACATACAAGCACACACACACACATACACACACACATACACACACACTGAATATAATTGGCTCCAGGTCACTTAGGGCAGAGCCGTAAGTTATATTGAGAAAACCATGCCTTAGATATCTGTGGCAGGGATGCACATTACCAAGATACTGGGCTGGGCTCTGTTCCTTTCTTGAAAATGGACTTCCACTGCAGTGTAAATTCCCCCTAATGAGTCAAAGGTAATGCTAGAGATAAAATTTAGGTCCAGAGACTTCAATTATACTGATTTTATCCATTGGACTAAACAACTTTCCACCATTAAGTAGATGGAAGTAAAGAGTTTGCCTAAAAACAATAGTTGAGGGCAGTGTTAGTAAGGGAAGAAACAGTCTTTAGTTGGTTTTTCTTGAAATAGAAATGTGAGAAGAGAAATTATATGTTAACATAAGACAGAATAAGTAAACACATAAAATTATAATTACAGACAGGGAGATTATCTATGAAGCTTTTTATAAAATAATGAACTTTGCTTTGTGATAAATAATGTATTTTAGCTTTCCTAAACCCTGGTGGCATAGTGGTTAAGAGCTACCACTGCTAACCAAAAGGTTGGCAGTTCAAATTCACCAGGCATGCCTTGGAAACCCTATGGGGCAGTTCTACTCTGTCAGATAGGGTTGCTATGAGTTGGAATCGACTCGACGGTAACAGGTTTGTTTTTTTTGGTTTTACTACCATCAACAAAGAATACTGGGATTTGATCATTTATCCAGGAGATAGTAATACCTCTCTGTTGACTTGACCAAATCATGGAAGGCTCCCAAATTTCAGAAAAGATAATAGTGAACAGTCTACCTAGAATCTCCCAGAAAAAGAAAGTGAAAAAATAATAAAATCCAAATAATAGCAAGCCAATAATTTGATCAGTTCTAGGATGCATCTAAAACAAGAAACCCAATCCACATTTTTGGCAGTAATTCTCCTTTCCTACCCTGCTCTCAAGTTCTCACACACAAAACATCAGTGACATTGGCTTAAGTGTCTCTTCCTCTAATACTCATTATCACCTAATGGAGCAAATGGCCATTTGAAGTCTGGTTACTGTCTAGCTAACTACACAGCACATTTGACCGGATTGCCTAACATAAAATGAAAACAATTGGTTTCTCTATCCTGAAAAAGAAAAAAAAAAAAGCTGAAATGTTTATTATAATACTAACACACTTCCAAAATCAAAGTAAACATCGGAACTGTCACCTGTGGCCATCAACTATAATTGAAAACATCATATGTGTGTATTTTTGATAATTGGAAGAGAGACTATCAAAAAGCCTTGGGTTAAAGAAGATAAATAACTGATGCCTTTCTCCCCCTTTATCAGTTTTTCTGTCTCTAATAGTAACCAGTTATTCAACAAGAAATGTTCTGTACATGGGAAAAAAAATGAGAGTAATTTGTAGAGATTTTCATCTTCCCTTAAGCATTTCTGTTAAGGTGGTTTGAATTGCTTATTGCGAGCTGGCCTCCTCCAGCATAGTTTTAAACAAAGATCGAAAAATAAGATCTGGTCTCAGATTGTAGAACAAACTGCACACAAAGAGATGGGGGTGGGGGGTGAAGTCTGGTGGGAGTTGAGTATGGCAATCTGATGCATCTCTTTGGGATGCAGCAGAAGTTCTCCTTCTTGCCACCTGAGTTGTTTATCCTGGACCATCAGAGCATTTTCAATTGCTTTGCATTCCCCCACATTTTAGTCCTGTTCAGTCCACATAACTGTTTGGGAACTGGAATTCTCATTCCATCCTTGCTGTCACCTCTGCCCACCACCAGCCTTTTCCTCTCAGGCACACCTTCTGAAGGGCACACACACACCCATTATCCTTTCTAATGCAATATTTCCATTTAGCCCTCTTGATTTTAAACAGCACCCATTTCCATGTTAAAATTAGATTCTACGACTATACCACTGCATTTTAGCTTTTATTTTTAAAATGTTCATAACCCAAAAGACCCATTGCTGTCAAGTCGATTCCAACTCATAGCAACTGCAGCCTAATAAGAACCACTTCTCTTCTCAGGAATCCTTTGGTTCTGCAGATGGATGTGATGAGAAGGAAAAACACTGGACAAGAAAGCATGTATTCTGTCCCTGGCATTTCTGCCCTTACTTGTGGGACTTTCCTCTTATTGGCTGTGTGACCTTAGGCAAGTTACTTAACCTGTCTGGGTCTCAGTTTCCTCATCTGTTGAAAAGGCAAATATCTCCCTCCTAGAAGTGGTGTAAAGATTGGATTAGGTAACAGTTTTAACTTGTTTGGAGTAGTACCTGAGCCATCTCTGTAAAGTTCTGGTTCATTCTCTTATGTACTTCATTCTTATCCCCCAGTAGGGGGTCGAGGTGGGGGTAGCATGCCCAACAATCAAAAACTGGTTCTTCACTACACCTTGCCCAAGACTAATGGTCTCAATAGTGCTCTCTTCCAGACTTCCCACTCTCCGGTACATTCCTACATCATCTTTCTTCCATGAATCTTCAGTGTCTTCCTTTATGCTGACTCTGTTTCCTCTGCTTAAGTCTCTTCTAATCAAACAAAGAAATAAAAGGTAAGGGGTTGGAGGAGGAGCCCCTTTGTTACCTCTGCCTTCATTAAAGCTGTCATCCCATCACCTCTTCACTTAGCTAACAAACTCTTTAAAAGAATTATTAGTTCTACTACCCCCTCCCCTCAACTTAGTGGTCTAAAATTCTAACTGATATCCTATCCTACCAGTCTCCTGACTCCAATATTTTAAATTGCCCTTAATTAAAACTCAGTTGTAGATCTATATTTAATAAATTGATTTTGAGTTGCAGTCCTGTCCAATAAAAATATAATGTGAGCCACATATGTGATTTTAAATTTTCTAGTAAACACATTAAAAAAGTGAAAAGCCACATAAAAAATTAAAAAGTAATGATATATTTTATTTAATCCATCATATCCAAAATATGGAAACTCTGGTGGCATAGCGGTTAAGAGCTACAGCTACTAACCAAAGCGTTGGCAGTTCGAATCCACCAGGCGCTCCTTGGAACCTCTATGAGGCAGTTCTACTCTGTCCTGTAGGGTTATTTCAACATGTAAACAATATAAAAATTCTTAATGAAATATTTTCATTTTTTATACTAAACCTATGAAATCTATGTATTTTATACTTACTACCATTTCAATCTGGACCAGCCACATTTCAAGTGCTCTATGGTTAATGGTGGTTAATGGCTACCATATTGAACAATGTAGGTATATACTATTTGCTAAAGTTTTCCCTGGCCCCCTCTTTAACTTCTAAGGCAGCTCTTGGTTTTCACTGACCATCCCTGATTGCTCCTTTGCATTTTTGCTGGCTTATCTTTCTCAAAATCTTCTTTTACTCTTTGGTAAATGCCTCCCCAAACAGATCTACCCCACTCTTCCTCTGCCTTAGTTCTAACTCCTTTAGGTACTTAGTACTTAGAATGTCATGTCATGTCAAATTGGTGGGATGACCATATGCACATCACTCAGGTCAAGCTGAAAGGTAGGAACTGGGAAGAGAGAGGAAAATTGTTCTCATTCCCTCTCAATCCTTCATTGCCCAGAACTCATTTCTAGCAGGTACTCTGAATGCTTTTTGTCCTTCCTTCCTTTCCTCATACTCCCAATCCTTGACTCCTGTTTTCATCCTTTTGCAGGACCATGTTCTACAGAAATGCCATGGTGCATCATTTACTGTATTTACCACTCCGGCTTTTGGACAGCAGCTGATATAATTTAAAAGCTTATAAAAAGTGCACTCGGAATATCTGTGCAGCTGTCTGCAGTAGCTGCTTGCTGGATGCAATGACTGATTTACTGGGTGGCAGAGTATTATGGTTGACACGCTCTCAGTTATTTAGGGTGTCTTACTTTTAGCATCAGAGGGACTGAGAGCCTACTCTGCATGCATCCCACAGCACACATGGTAAATCTGATCATAGAGGCTGCTTATATGTGTGAATGCCTCATGATGAGATGTCACACCCTTGCCATGATCTACTTACTTCTAAGTTTTATGCCAACTTGTTTTTAATGTTCTTTCCAGGGTGTATCTGGTAGTATAAATGTTTGGTTCTAGAGAGGCAGCATGCTTTAACAGGCAGGTATGTGACTAGGATATAATGATTATCCTCATAGCTCTTGAGGAAATACGTATACTCCCTTACAGGAATAGTGTCCTTTGGGGGTTGAAATAGTATTTGCCAAATCTAGGGGATGAGGTCAGTAGATGCTTAAAAAAAATCAAAACAGCTTACTCCTTCCCAGCTTTCATCACTGCTAGCATGTGTTAAATGACAAGTCTTTGACTCACAAAATTTAATAGGATTATCTGAGGGTTCAGGCCTGTCATCTGTTTTTAGAGATTAGTGAACACCTGTTTATACCCATTTTTCATTCACTCAGACTCTATATCACTATCCAAAGCATTCTTGAGATTTCTGGGTTCCTCCTGCTAAGAATGATTAACACTCACTTCCTTTAGTTAATAAAATAAATGATCTCTGATAGTTAGTATATTCTTGATCCACTTTACTTTGATTAAATCCTTAAATAATTTCCTCTAGTTGGGTTTTTATATGGGTTCATTGCATCTTTTGTGAGAAATAATTTTGTTTTATAAAAATTCAATGTATTAATGGATATATTTTATAGCTGTTGGTAATAAAAATATTCTTTGTGGGTTTTATCTAATGCACATTATACATATCGTCTAGTTCTAATTGGGATACCAGAAAGATATACTGTCTTCAAATAATTGTAAATACATAAACATTATACTTTAGGTAAGGGAACTGGCTACATAGTATGTCTATTACACATAGACTACCAAATATTCTGAACAAAAAGGAGGTGCACCTCACATGAAAATGGCTACAGGACCATCATTATGCTTTTCTTTGCACTGATGATAGGCTGAAATGCTGGCTAACAAAGATTTCCAATTAGTAGAAAGCTGGAGAAACCCTCTTGCCCCATACTTTATTGCATATTCCATGCTGGAAATGCTAAGAGTTGGTGCAGAACTTTTTATCTCATTATCAGCTTTGTGATATCGTCCCTGTAATGATCCTAGGATATCCTCTTCTAGGTGACTTTCTGACATCTGTGTAGCGGCATTGTGTATGTGTGTGTTTGTGGTGTGAATTTGTTGTGTGGAACTTCAGGTGTAACCTAGCTTTCTCCTTAGCTACCTGCTTCACTCATTTCTCCACTTCATAAGATTTTAGAGAAATCCCAAGGCTGTCCCAGGCAAGACAGTCCAGGCTGGATAAAGACATAGTATAAGGCTGTGGCAATACCCACTATTTTGAGTGGACTGCTGGAATCCATTTCAAGCTTGAAGTCATTCCCCACTAATGACAGGGCTGTAGGACTTTAGACTACTCAAGCATGGCAATAGGGTGCAGTGGAAAGAGCATGGACTTTGGAATCATGTAGATGAGGACAAATCCTTTCTCCATCACTTACTGCTTGGCCCTGGATAAGCTGTTAACCTCTCTGAATCTCAGTTATAGTGTCTCTAAAATCAGTTGTTGAGAGAAATAGAGATGATGGCTATATTAGTTTCCTAGGGCTGCTGTAACAAAGTACCACAGATGGGGTGCCTTAAAACAGAAATTTATTCTCTCATGGTTCTAGAGGCTAGAAATTTGAATTCAGGGTGTTGGCAGGAATATGCTCTCTCTGAACATTCTAGGGGAAGATCCTTTCTTGCCCTTCTAGTTTCTGGTAGCCCAAGGTGTTCCTTGGCTTGTGGCAGCATAACTCCAATACCGGTCTTCATCTCTGTATCTCTGTGTCTCCTCTCCTCTTTTTATAAGGACACTAGTCATATTGGATTAGGACCCACCCTATTCCAGTATGACCTTGTGTTAACTTTAATCGCATCTACAAACACCCTATTTCTATAAGGTCACAGTCACAGTTACCAGTGGTTAAGACTTGAACATATTTTTTGGAGAGACACAATTCAACCCATAACAATGCCTGAAAAGCAACTTTCAAACTGTCTAGCTTGTAGTAGGTTCTTAACAATCAGTAACTATGATGTGATTATGAGGATAATGATGTAGAGGATTTGAGAGTAAAATTTCAAGCTTCTTTCCTATAATTGGAGTAAAGAATCTGCATTCAGGGGATCATGTCATCAGTCCCAAGTCAAGTTGTGTCATTATTTAAAAATGTACAGCTTCTTTCAAGTCTTTGCTTTTTGTTGTTTTAACATTGTGTATGACATATATTGTGAATCTAGTCTTAATGAAAGTGAGTCATGCCCTGATACATTTATGATGTCAAGGGAATTTTAATAACTTCTCCGTTTATTTTTTGAACACAGATTTTCAGCAATTGCAGCAAACTAAATATTTTTACACTATCTTTTCATAGTATAAAATATACTTCTACATATGCTGTTTAATATCTTCATATGAGTCTATGTAACTGTATTCAGATTCATATTCTTATCCAGGAAAGACTTGTATTCTAAAAGAATGCATGATTTATGGACTGCATTGGAATCTGTTTTGATTCTTCCTTGTTAGGAGATTTTGAACTACTTTCTTCATGCCATGTAATTTTCTCAACTGATAAATCATTTTCATACTTTTCTGAGATTATTTTTTTTTCTCTCAAGTAGGTAGAGGTTTAAATGAAGAAAAAATGAAAACTTGATCATATATATTAATACACGAAATGAGTATATATAAAGAGAAATTTAAGTATAGGCAATCTCTGGGTTATGAACAAGATCCGTTTCTGTCTTTAGGTCAAATCTGTAGGTAAGTCAGAATAAGTACATATGGTTTTTATTTAGCATTAGTTAGACAAATGTTTGTCTAAGTATATAGTATATATTTTACCCTTCTGTGCATATAAAACAGTTAAGAAACACTTTCAAACTGCTCAGTGTTTTCATGTGTCACAAAATAGTGTGTGCATTTGTTATTATAATCGTTGTATATATTTAACTCAGATTTTTAATATAATAGGCTTTATGGCAGTCCATTCTTGGATTGCCTGTAGCTTAAGTTTTGAAAGGTTGAGGAAATATTTCTGATTTTTTACTCACTTATTCTGATTATTTGAGATTTGATCTTGCTTTGTTGATTCTTACCTAGGTGACTTGTTGGTTTCAGAAAACCATAAGAGATTTACAAGAACAACATCTAGGTTCATCACTTTCAGACAATGAGGAGCTAATTCGTAAGCATGAGGAACTGATGATAAAAGCAAAGGTAAGAGACACATTAAAAAATAATCCAAAAGTGCATGGTCTTCTCTCAGAATTTTTTTATGAGTAATTTAGAAGACAACCAGAATACCTCACTTTACAGAATACCTCAATTTACATGGAAAAGATTCTGATAACATTAGCTAATATCACTGCCCAGTGACTGGGCTTCTAGAATAATAATAACAAAAACAACTTCTAGAACAACAATGGCAACTATCTTTTTGTGAATAGTCACTGTGCCAGGTGCTGTACTGAGCATATTCAATGCATTATCTAAATTAATCTCGCAAAACACCTGAGGGGTAGGTATTGTTTTTTTCCTATTTTACAGATCAAAACAAACAAAAAACAAAGGTTTGGAGATGTGAAGTAACTTGACCAATGTAATATGCATTGTCAGTGGCAGAGCTGAAATTCAATTCCAGGTCTAGCCTAACTCCAGGGCTCAACTTTTAAATACTACACTCCGCTAGCTTTCTAAAATTATTATTATTATCGTACACTGAGGCCTCACTATGCTATCACTTTTACTATTTCCAGGTATGGTTTTTTTTTAGTTTAAAATATTTTTTAATTAAAAATGTTTATATCTTCTGATTTTAAAGTAATCCCTAGTTATCACAAGAAATTATAAACAATAAAAGGAAGTAGGAAGAAAGTAAGAACCATCCCTAATTCTCCCGCAAAGAGACAACCATTCTGGGTACATACGATTTTTTTCTAAAATTGGACTGGAGTCTTCATGTGTGAACATTTTCTTGGAGCTCAAGTGTTCTGTCATAGACCTGCCTGATAATCACAGTGACCCCTACCTCCACCCCGTGGGACTTTGAAAAGGCTTCCACGTTTTGACTCTTACAGAAAACCTATCAAAGAACATCCTTCCGTGAGAATCTGTATCTGTAGCTCTGTTCATTTGTTAGGACAGAGTCCTAGAAATAAAATTCCCAGGGAAACAGCAACAGGCTAAGTGTTGTGGATTTGAAAAAAATGAAGAAAAAGCGGGGGAGGGGGAGTTTGCTTCATGAAATGTCCACAGCAGAGAACTCGTAGAGACAGGAACTAGAGCCTTTTTCAGCGGTTCCTTAGTGCTGGGGTATGGGTGGGGGTGGGGGTGGGGATGGGGGTGGAGGGTGATACCTAAAAGGTACAGAGTTTCTTTGTGGGGTGGTGAAAATGTTCTAAAATTGACTGTGGTGCTGACAAGTCTGTGAATATACTAAAAATCATAGATTTGTACACTTTAAATTGTATGATATGTGAATAGTATCTCAATAAAATTGTTTCTTAAGGTGGAGGGGTCCGAAGGGTGGCCCCTGAGAAGGTTCTGGAGAGAGAGTTCTGGAGGGTGGCCCCTGAGGAGGTACTGTCTGGCTGTGGCCACTCTGGGCTGCATGGAGGTGCGTCCTTGGGCTCTCTGGTGGCACTTGGAGTCCCTGTCCCAGCATCTTGGGCCAGCTCCTGCTTACAGCTAGGCTTCCTCGTCCCTGCTGTCTCTGGCTGCATCTTCTGGCCTAAATTTCTCTCTAAATGGAGAGGGGCAGGGAAGGGTGTGCAGGACTGAGAGAACAGGCGTCTCCCTCTCATACTCAGAACCTGGCAGTCCTGGGGACGCACAGCTTCCGATACGGGTACAGATTCCCCCTGAGAGGCCGATAGGGGAAGAAGACAGAGAATCAGGAAAATCAGGCGCCCACCAAGCCCTCCTGAGAAGACTGAGGATTGAATATGATTATAAACCATGATGGAAGGGTGTCTACAGAACATTTGTTTTCTCTGTTTAGAAGTAGCCTAGTAGGTCTAAGGTTATCGCGGCCAGAATGTCCAGGGCCATGCCGAGGCCTCCCAGCAAGTGTGGATGGAAAAGCGCGGCCAGGCGGGCAGCTGGGCTGTGCCTTGGCCTCTTTTCCGCTGCCCTCGCCCTCCTCGTGCGCCTGCACGCTCCGGCTCAGGTGGTTGCAGTAGGCCAGCTTGTTGAGTAGCGGCGACACCATGGGGTTACTGTCCATCTCCTCCTCTAAAAGGACTATATTCTTTCTTTCAAAGAAGTAATCTCTCACCCTCTCAACACTGTTAATGGAAGGGCTGTTTCCTCTTGGATTTCCATCGCCCCTGCTCGGGCTGTCGGGCTCGGCTCTTGGGGCAGCTTCGCGCCTCAGCCGCTACGCCTCCTCTCCCGCTGCCCTCCGTCCTCCACTAGTGGCCGACGCTTCCACAGGCACCAGGGCCATGGCAGGCTCCTGAGCTCCACTGTTTTCAGCCCAACCCGCCTCCAGATATAGTTTGATGTTCGCATTTACATTTCCTCTAGTCCTCTGTGTTACTTTTCTATCGTTGCTGTAACAAATTGCCACCTTTTTAGTGTCTTTAAGCAACACAAATATATTATCTTACAGTTCTGGAGGTCAGAAGTCCAAGATCAGTCTTACTGCGATAAATTCACAGTGGACTGTCTCCTTCTGGAGGTTCTAGGGGAGAATCAACTTCCTGGCCTTTGCTAGCTTCTAGAGGCCTCCTGCATTCCTTGGCTTGGTGGCCCCTGCTTCCATGTTCAAATCTGGCAGCATAGTATCTTCCAATCTCTCTCTCTTCTCTCTTTCACTTCTGTTTCTGTTTGCCTCTGTTGTCATATCACCTTTTACTTTAACCCCCTACCTTGCGCATATAAGGACTCTTGTGATTACATTGGGCCAGGATAATCCCCCTGTCTCAAGATCCTTAAATTACGCACATCTGCAAAATTCCTTTAGAACATAAAGTCACATATTCACAGATCTGGGGATTAGGATGTGGACATCTTTGCTGGGGGAAGAGCATTATTCTGTTTACCACATCCTCCAACCTACTTCAAAGAATTTCTGCTTTGCAAGAAGTAATGGCTGACAGCTGGCCAACCATGTGTAAGTATATGGAAGATACAGAAATGGAACCACGAAATGCTGAAAGCGACAGGAGCAGAGCAGCCATGTTGCAGTTGCTCCTTTCCGTTGTGCCTATAAATGGGGTCTATAAATACCTTCCAAAGTTCTTAATAGATGTTCCATATTACCTGCAAAAGGGGGGGGGGGGGAAGTCCATTCCCAGTAGACTGAGTGGGAATGGTGAATACTTTAATCAATATCAAGTTTTATAGGATTTTTATTACTAATATCTTGAGTGGTTGATAGTATAAGGTAGAGCTAAATAATGAAGGTCTGGAAAACAGTGGGCTAAACACTACTAGTCAGTGATTGAAAATGGACAAGACACATCATAAATATCCACATGTTTGTGGGGATGGAAATTAGGGAGCGGAGGCAGTAGAGTGCATTTACTAGACTGAAATCCCCTCATAGGGATCGTGTGGGTTGTTTTGTTTTTTAGTTTCTTGCTTCTCTTTGAGCACTGCAGGGTACAGTCGGTGCTCAAAATGGTTAGTTGAATATTTGACTGATTGAAAAAAAGGGTGCCATTAACCGAGTAATGACTGAAAATTTTTTAAGTTCAGCATTTGGTTTATCTGCTTAGAAAGTTGTGTTTTTTGTTTGTTTATTCCTTTGTTTGTTTTCCTGTATGTGTCAACTTCAAGTTTTGTCAGTAAAAATTCTATCAAAATTTCCAAATGCTAAACTCAAGAGATGACCTGAATTTTGTAGGATGGTTACTTCCTTTAAAGCAAACAAACAAAAACAGTGTATTCATTTAATTTAGACATATCTTGGGGTTATGGTCATTGTAACTGTGGAATTACAGTGATTTCTCACAAGTCCTGAGGGCAGTTTTGGTGTAGAGTAGTTGTTGATGTGTGACTTTGGCTCTAGTAGGGCACAGTGTCTATCATAGTTTACAATTCACATTTGAACCTCTGATGTGCATAAACAGAAAAACCTAAAGATATTCTTTCCATCATTCTACCTAAGTTGCAGACATAAGGGGTGTAATAAATAAATTCTTAATAATATATGTATTTTGTGTGTTCTTCATAGAAAATCTCAAAACCTCAAATAATTTCTCAGTTTTGCAAGATGTAATGACTGACAGCTGACCAACCACTTGTATGGAATGTGCAAAAGGAAAATAAAGTTACCCTTAATCCAGCAACCCAAAGATAACTATTATTCATATTTTTGTGCGTTTCCTTTCAGTCTTTCCATATACAAGCCTAGAAACACACAGCACTGGAGTCAAACTTTTTTCCCCTACTTAGAAGAATATCATAAGTATTTTCCTATGTAACCTAATATCCTTTAGCTTCAAAATCCTCTTTTATATGGAAGAATTCAAATTAGAGGATTACACATTTTGTTTACATGTAGAAGCTAAGCCATATGGTTATCCAAGCAAATACTGTTAAAAAAAAAAGAAAAGGTAGAAATTCCTGATAAATATTATACAACTAGACTAGTTGATCTGCTTTCTTTCAGAGTTCTGAACTATTCCAGAACCGGTTATAGATCGCCTTTGGAAGCTTTGCCCTATGTGCGCAATAATTTTGGAGCTGAACATTTTTTGAAAACTGAGACAGAGAAACCTATTTCTCTATAGCACCCTTGAGAATAAAAAGAAAAAAAAATTTAAGTATTAGTTTGCTTTGGCGAGGGTTCCTGTTTTATTTCTTCCTCTGAAGGCTTCTTTCTGATGTAAAATTTTCCTTCCAGACTATGAGCTGGCCTATGGAGCCCCAATCTCAGTAATCTCAGTAGCATCTTGAGAGATGTCCAAAGTGTTTCATAATTATTTCCATTAGATCAACCAAATGGAGATGAAAACTAAAACATAACTTGTTGATAAAAACATTTTTTAACAGGTCAAAAAAACTTTTTGTTTAAATGGTTGCCATCAATTTGGGAGACTAGACAATCCACTGGCAATATAAGTGGTATCTGAGGACGAGGGGACCTTGTATCATGTGGGTTAAGAGAGACTCCACTAATGTAAATGCAGAAGAGGAAGTGGCACTCCATTCTGTTCTGGCATGATCCAGGACCACTTCCAAGAGGGATTGGGTTTGATGGGATAGATGGGATGTGAGTGCTTGGTTAGGAGGGGGTGGGCATTCCAGAATAAGGCAAAACGGCAACCGACCAGCTTGTCTATGACAAAGAGTTAAAGGCCCTAGTAATGTTCAACCCAGGGAAGGGAAGACTATGGGGAGTTGTCTCAGAGGCAATACACTTACCTACTGTCATTCTGTAGGAGAGAAACCATAACAGTGGGTGGTCATTACACCCATTGCGGGGAAGTAAACTTCACAGATTGGGAGGTAGAAGAGATTCCTGAGCAGGTGGGAGATGGGCCTAGCAGCAAAGCTGTCTTCTAATGTTCAGATCCTATAGGAAGCAGAATTTATATTTGCAATATCAGCTATACTTGCTATATTTAAAGCAGCATCAATGTAAAAAGCACCTTTTCAGACCTGGCTGAAAGGAGTAAGGCTGGGGCTAGGAGAAATAGCAGCATTTCTTGAAAGCAGAGACAATATCCTATTCATCTTAGTATATCCAGGACCTGGTACAATGCCTAGCATAAAAAGGGTGCTTGATCCATGTCTGTTTATTTTTAATTTTATTGTGCTTTAGGTGAAAGTTTACAGTGCAAATTAGTTTCTCATTCAGAAATTTATGCACAACTTGTTTTGTGACAGTGGTTGCAATCTCCACAGTGTGACAGTACTCTCCCCTTTACACTCCGGGATCCCCATGTCCATTCCTCCAGTTTTCCTGTCCCTTTCTACCTTCTCCTCTTTGCTTTTGGGCAGGTGTTACCCATTTAGTCTTTTATACTTGATTGAACTAAGAAGCACATTCCGCATGTGTGTTATTGTTTGTCTCATAGGCCTGTCTAATCTTTGGCTGAAAGGTGGACTACAAGAGTGGCTTCAGTTCTGACTTGGCAGATGTCCCAGGGCCATGGTCTTGGGGGTTCCTCCAGTCTCTGCCAGACCAGTAAGTCTGGTCTTTTCTTGTGAATTTTAATTTTGTTCCACATTTTTCTCCCACTCTGTCTGAGACCCTCTATCGTGATCCCTGTCAGAGTGGACGGTGGCAGTAGCCAGGCACCATTTAGTCTTCTTAGCTCAGGCTGGTGGAGGGTGTGGTTCATGTGGTCCATTAGTCCTTTGGACTAATATTTTCCTTGTGTCTTTGTTTTTTTTTTTTTTTCTTTTTCATTCTCCTTTGCTCTAGATAGGATGGGACCAGTAGATGTATCTTAGATGGCTGCTTGCAAGCTCATAAGAGCCCAGATGCTACCCACCAAAGTAGGATGTAAAACATTTTCTTTATGAACTATGTTATGCCAATTGACCTAGATGTCCCCCGAGATTATGGTCTCCAGCCCTCAGCCCCAGTAACATGCTCTCTGAAGATGTTTGGATGTGTCTAGGGACCTTCCATGACTTTGCCTTGGCCAAGTTAGGCTGACTTCCCCTATATTGTGAGTTGTCTTTCACTTCACCAAAGTTACAACTTGTATACTATCTAGTTAGTGATTTCTTCTCCCCTCCCCTGCTCCTTCGTAATCATCAAAGATTGTTTTTCTCTGTGTGTAAACATTTTCTTGGGTTTTTATAATAGTGGTCTCATACAATATTAGCCGCCCCGCCTTTTTTTAATTGTATTTTAGATGAAGGTTTATAGAGCAAATTAGTTTTTCATTAAACAATTAATACACATATTGTTTTGTGACATTGGTTGCCACCCCCACAACATGTCAACACTCTCCCCTTCTCTGCCTTGGATTCCTCGTTACCAGCTTTCCTGTCTCCTCCTGCCTTCTCATCCTTGCCGCTGGGCTGGTGTGCCCACGTGGTTTCGTTTTGTTTTATGGGCCAGTCTCATCTTTGGCTGAAGGGTGAACCTCAGGAGTGACTTAAATACTAAGTTAAAAGGGAGTCCAGGAACCATACTTCTTGGGGTTTCTCCAGTCTCTGTCAGACCGATAAGTTTGGTCTTTTGTTTTGTTTTTTTGTGAGTTAGAATTTTGTTGTACATTTTTCTCCAGCTCTGTTTGGGACCCTCTATTGTGATCCCTGTCAGAATAGTTGTTGGTGGTTGCTGGGCACCATCTAGTTGTGTTGGACTCAGTCTGGTGGAGGCTGCGGTAGGTGTGGTCCATTAGTCCTTTGGACTAATCTTTCCCTTGTATCTTTAGTTTTCTTCATTCTTCCTTGCTCCCGGAGGGGTGAGACCAGTGGAGTATCTTAGATGGCTGCTCACAGGCTTTGAAGACCCCAGACGCTACTGACCAGAGTAGAACGTAGAACATAGAACATTTTCTTTATAAACTATGTCATCCCAGTTGAGCTAGCCATTCCCTGAGACTGTGGTCCCTAGCCCTCAGCCCAGTAATTCAGTCCCTCAGGGAGTTTGGATTGTCTATGGAACTTCCATGACCTTGTCTTGGTCAAGTTTTATGGGCTTCCCCAGTATTGTGTACTGTCTTTCCCTTCACCAAAGTTACCACTTATCTATTGTCTATTTAATGTTTTTCCCTCCCATCCTCCCCTACCTCATAACCATCAAAGATTGTTCCTTTTTGTGTGTAAACCTTTTCATGAGTTTTTATAATAGTGGTCTCATACAATATTTGTCCTTTAGTGATTGACTTATTCATCCATGTTGTGAGATGTTTCAAGGATTCATCATTGTTCTTTATCATTGTGTAGTATTCCATTATGTATGTATCATAATTTGTTTATCCATTCATCTGTTGATGGGCACTTAGGTTGTTTCCATCTTTTTGCAGTCGTGGATAATACTGCAGTGAACTTGGATGTGCATGTTCATTTGTGTGATGGCACTTATTTCTCTAGGATATGTATTCCTCAGGATGGGATTGCTGGATTGTGTGGTATTTCTATTACTAGCTTTTTAACGAGGCACCATATGGTTTTTCATAGTGGTTGTACCCTTTTACATTTCAACCAGAAATGCATAAGAGTTCCAATCTCCCTACAACCTCTCCAACATTTGTTATTTTCTGTTTTTTTGATTAGTGCCAGTAATATCGGGGTGAGATGGTATCTCATTGTAGTTTTGATTTGTTGCATTCTCTAATGCCTAATGATTGTGAGCTTTTTTTCTCATGTGTCTGTTAGCCACTTGAATGTCTTCTTTGGTGGTCTGTCATAGCCTTTGCCCATTTTTACATTGTATTATTTGTCTTTTTATTGTTGAGATTTTGAAGTATTCTACAGATTTTAGAGATTAGGCCCTTATTGGTTGTATCATAGCCAAATTTTTTTTCCCAGTCTGTAGGTTCTCTTTTAATTCTTTTGGTGAAGTCTTTTGATAAACTTAAGTATTTAATATTTAGGAGCTCTCAGTTATCTAGTTTATCTTCTGGTGTTTGTGCATTGTTAATTATGGTTTGTATTGTATTTATGTCATGTATTAGGGCCCTTAGCATTGTCGCTATTTTTTCTTCCATGATTAATATTGTTTTTGGTTTTATATTTAGGTCTTCGATTCATTTTGAGTTAGTTTTTGTGTATAGTGTGAGGTATGGGTCCTGTTTCATTTTTTTACATATGGACATTCAGTTTTGCCAGTACCATTTGTTAAAAAGGCTGTCTTTTTTCCATTTAATGGATTTTGATCCTTGTCAAAGATCAGCTGACCATAGGTGGATGGATTTACATCTGGGTTCTCAATTCTGTTCCATTGGTCTAGTCTATGTGTCTGTCATTGTACCAATACCTGGCTGTTCTGACTTTCATGGCTGTATAGTAGGTTCAAATATCAGGTAGTGTGAGGCCTCCTATTTTGTTCTTTTCCTTCAGCAATGCTTTGAATATCTGGGCCTCTTCCTTTCCATATAATGTTGGTAATTAGTTTTTCCATCTTGTTAAAGAATGCTGTTAGTATTTGCATTGGGATTACATTATATCTGTAGATTGTTTAGGGTAGGATTGACATTTTCACAATGTTGAGTCTTCCTGTCTATGAGCATGGTATGTTTTTCCATTTATGTAGGTCTCTTTTGATTTCTTGCAGTAGTGATTTGTAGTTTTCTTTGTATAGGTCTTTTACGGCCCTGGTTAGATTTATTCCTAAGTATTTTATCTTTTGGAGCCATGGTGGCACAGTGGTTAAGAGCTTTGCTGCTAATCAAAAGGTCAGCAGTTCAAATCCACCAGCCGCTCCTTGGAAACCCTATGGGGCAGTTCTGCTCTGTCCTGTATGGTTGCTATGAGTCAGAACCAACGCGACAGCAATGGGTGTTTGATTTTTTGGATTTTATCTTTTTAGGGATTATTATAAATGGCATTGTTTTCCTGATTTCCTTTTTGAATTTCTCTTTGTTGGTGTATAGGAATCCAACTGATTTTTTATGTTGATCTTGTATCCTGCTCCTGTGCTGAATTTTTAAATTAGTTCCAATAGTTTTCTTGTGGAATTTTTGAAGGTCTGTATGTATAGTATTATGTAATATTATATCATCTGCGAATAGGGATAGTTTTACTTTTTCCTTTCCAAATTGGATAGCCTTTATTTCTTTGTGTTGCTTTATTGCTCTAGCTAGGACTTCCAGCACAATGTAAACAGGAGTGGTTATAAAGGGTATCCTTGTCCTGTTCCTGTTTGCAGGGGGAATGCTTTCAACCTCTCTCCATCGAGAATGATGTTGGCTGTTGGTTTTGTATGGATGCCGTTGATTATGTTGAGGAATTTCCCTTCTATTCCTATTTTATTGAGAGTTTTTATCAAATGCCTTTTCTGTGTCAGTTGAGATGATCATATGATTGTTTTCTTTTGTTCTGTTCATGTGGTGGATTACGCTGATTGATTTTCTAATGCTGAACCATCCTTGCATACCTGGTATTAATCCCACTTGGTCATGGTATGTTATTTTTTTCATACAATGCTGAATTCTGTTGGCTAGAATTTTGTTGAGAATTTTTGTATCTATACTCATGAGAGATATGGGTCTGTAATTTTTTGTGTGTGTTGTTTTTGCCTGGCTTTGGTATCAGGGTTATGCTGGCTTCATAGGATGAATTCAAGAGTATTCCTTCCTTTTCTATGCTCTGGAATAGTTTGAATAGTACTGGTAGAGGCTCTTCTCTGAATGTTTGGTAGAATTCTCCAGTGAAGCCATGCAGTCTAGGCTTTTTTTTGGTTGGGAGTTTTTCTTTATTACCTCTTCAATCTTGTGATGGTTCTGTTCTGTCTTAGTTTGTATTAGTTTAGATAGTGTGTTTCTAGGAATTTGTCTATTTCCTCTAGATTCTCAAATTTGTTGGAGTACAATTTTTCATAATATTCTGTTATGATCCTTTTTATTTCAGTTGGGTCTGTGGTAAAGTCCCCTGTCTCATTTCTTACTTGGTTTACTTGCATCCTCTCCTGCTTTTCTTTTGTCAATTTGGCCAGTGATTTGTCGATTTTGTTGATCCTTTCAAAGAGCCAACTTTTGGTTTTGTTGATTCTTTCTATTGTTTTTCTGTTTTCGATTCATTTATTTCTGCTCTTATCTTTACTTCCTTTATTCTGGTGACTGTGGGCTTCTTTTGATGTTTTCTTTCTATTTGTCAGAGTTGTGTAGCTAACATTTTGATTTTGGTTCATTCTTTTTTGATGTGTGTGGTTTGGATTTAAATTGACCTCTGAGCACTGCCTTTGCAGTGTTTTCATTCTCATTTAATTCTAGGAATTTTTTGTTTATTCCTCCTTTGATTTCTTCTATTACCCAGTTGTTTTTAAGCAAGGTGTTACTCAGTTTCCATGTATTTGATATTTTCCCCTTGCTGTTCCTGTTATTGATTTCTACTTTTATAGCATTGTAATCAGAGATAATGCTTTGTATTATTTCTGTGTTTTGGATTTTATTGAGGGTTTCTTAGTAGCCTCAAATGTGGTCTATTCTGGAGAATGTTGCGTGTGCATTGGAAAAGAATGTATACTTTGCTGCTGTTGGGTGGGGTGTTCTATATTTGTATGTGAGGTCAAGTTGGTTGATTGTGGCCTTTAGATCTTCTGTATCTTTGTTGAGTTTCTTTCTAGATGTTCTGTCCTTTACCAAGAGTGGTGTGTTGAAGTCTCCTACTATTGTTGTGAAACTATCAGTTTCTCTTTTCAGTGCTGTTAGAGTTTGTTTTTATGTATTTTGGAGCACTGTCATTGGTTGCATAGATATTTATTAATGTTATGTCTTCTGGGTGGGTTGTCCCTTTAGTCATTATATTATGTCCTTCCTTGTCTTTTATGGTTGATTTTGCCTTAAAGTCTGTTTTATCTGAGATTAGTGTTGTTACTTCTGCCCTTTTTGGTTACTGTTTGATTGATGTATTTTTTTCATCCTTTGATTTTTAATATATTTATGTATTTGTGTCTAAGGTGTCTCTCGTGTAGAAAGCATATTGATGGATCATGCTTTTTTATCCAGTCTGCCACTCTCTGTCTCTTTACAGGTGCATTTAAGCCATTTACATTAAGTGTGATTATTGATAGATATGAGTTTATTACTGTCATATTGTTGTGATTTTTTTTTTTTTTTTGTGGTGCTGACATGTTCTTTGTTCGTCTTACTTTCCTGTGCTGAGTTCCTTCTGTTTATTGATTTTCTCTTCTTTTCTTTTATTATTATAGATTTTGTGTTTACTGAGACTTTATGTTTTTCTTCTTTATTATTCTGTTGAGTAGGTTTGTTAACTTCCTTTGTGTGGTTACCTTGAAATTTATCCTTATTTTCCTAAGTTTGAACAAGTATTTTATTACTTGGTATCGCCTTGACTTCCTCTCCATTTGAAAGTTTTATAGCTACACCATCTAATCCCCCTTTTATTGTTTTGACATTGTGGTCATTTACAGATTGATGTCTCTGTTTCCCTGTTTTAGTTTCTTAGCTTTGTTTTGTTATTGAGAGTTCTTTACTTAGATTGGAACTCTGGTGGTGCAGTGGTTAAGAACTTGGCTTCTAACCAAAAGGTCAGCAGTTTGAGTCCACCAGCCACTCCTTGGAACCGCTATGGGGCAGTTCTGCTGTGTCCTACAGGGTTGCTATGAGTCGAAATCGACTCAACAGCAGTGGATTTGGTTACCTAGGTTGGTATCTGGCTGATGCTGTCCTGTGTCCTAGACTCTGGTTGTTGTCTGATGTTGTTGGTTCTCTCTAACAGAAGGACTCCCTTTAATATTTCTTGTAAGTTTGGTTTGATTTTTACAAATTCCCTTAATTTCTGTTTATCTGGAAATGTCCTAATTTTGCCATTGTATTAGAGAGAGAGAGTTTTTCAGGGTATATTATTCTTGTTTAGCATTTTTTTTCTTTCAACATTTTATACATGTCATCCTATTGCCTTCCTGCCTTCATAGTTTCTACCAAGTAGTCAGAGTTTGTTTCCTTTTTGTAAGTGACTTTTTGTTTTTCTCTAGCTGCTCTTAGGATTCTTTCTTTTTTTTTTGGTTTTGCCAAGTGTGATTATGATATATCTTGGTGACTTTCTTTTGGGGGTCTATCCTATATGGGTTTCATTCAGCTTCTCAGATGGTCAGCTTTTTGTCTTTCATGATATTTGGGAAGTTTTCTGCCAGTAAATCTTCCACAGTCTTCTTTGTGTTTTCCATTTTATCCCCCTGTTCTGGCACACTGATCACGTGCAAATTTTTGCTCTTGATTGTGTCCTACATAATTCTTAGATTTTCTTCATTTTTCCTCCAAATGGTGTCTGTGGATTTGTCTTCAATCTTGCTAATTCTGTCTTCCATTGTTTCAAATTTGCTCCTAAAACTTTGTATTGAGTTGTCCATTCCTGAAATTTTGTTATCTTTTAGATTTCTAGTTGCTGTTTTTGTATAATTTCTAATTACTTATTTATTTTGATGTTTTGTTCTTGTGTTATTTTTCTGAATTTTCCTGTTGCTTTGTCTGTTTTCCTTGATTTTTTGGCTATGTGTTTGTTGGTTTTGTCTGTGTTTTCCATGATTTTGTCCATTTTTTCTGTGGTTTTGTCTGTGTTTTCCTTGTTCTCTTTTCTAATCTCTTGGAGAACCCTAAATATTAGTCTTTTGAATTCCATATCAGGTAGTTCCAATGCCTTTTCTTCTGCCTGAAGGTCATCTGAATCTTCATTTTGTTCACTTGCTAGAGCCATCTTGTCCTGCTTTTTTAATATGTTTTGATATTTTCTTCTGTTACCAAGATATTAAAGTATTATTTTATTTGTCACATGTTCATTTGTTTTGTCCTGGTTTTTGTTTTGTTTTGATATGTTGAGGCAGGCAGGCCAAGCATGGTTTGCTGCTTTCTTGTCTGTAGGCACAATAGCTCTCACCACCTTATCTGGGTGGGCAGGGCAGCAGCAGGCAGGGCGAGCCCGCTTTGCTGTACACTGATTTTGAGAGGTGACTGAGGGTGGATTTGACAGTGCTGTCTGCCTCCTGATGTTGGTCCAGCAGTGTTGGAGCATTCACAGCCCCTCGCCAGATGGGTGACGGTGTTAGATGGGGAGTGGTTCAGGCTCCCTTCCTGCCATTCAGCTGCTAGTCAAGTGGTGGGAGGGGAGGGGAAGTACAGGCTTAGTGTGGCAGCAAGCCTAGCTCTACAGGCACTCTAGCCATGGCAGTGTGGTAGGGGCCAGTGGGAAGGGCAGGAGGTGGTGTATGGGGCTAGGTGGGAGGGAGAATGAAAAGTAAGGAAGAAAAAAGAGGAAAAAAACATGGCAGTGCAGTGGGGGCCAATGAATGAGGGCAAGGTGGACCTGGGGGCTTATTGGAAGGGAAGGGAGATGGCATATGGGGCTAGGTGAGAGGGAGAAAGAAAAAGAAAAAAAATGGTGGCACAGCAGGAGCCAGGAGGTGGGGGCAGGGTGAACCTGGGGGAGCAGCAGCCTGGTGACTCTATCTGCAGTGGCACAGTGGGAGCTGGCGAGAAGGGGAAGGAGGTGGCAGATGGGGCTAGGTGGGAGGGAGAAAGAAAATGAAGAAATAAAAAAATTGAGACACAGTAGGGGCCTATGAGAAGGGGCAGGGCGGACCTGGGGGCTGGTGGGGAGAGAGGGGAGATGGTGCCCAGGGCTCGATGGGAGGAAGAAAGAAAAGAAAGAAAAAAAGTGACAGCATGCAGGAGCCGGCGGGTGGGGGCAGGGTGGACTCGGGGTGGCGGTGAGCTGCTGGCTGTCTAGCTGTGGTGGTGCAGTAGGGGTTGGTGGGAATGGGTGGAGAGGTGGTATGCAGGACTAGTTTGGAGAGAGAAAAAAAGGAAGATAAAAACAAAAATGATGTATCGGAAGCCAGCAAGTTGGGGTGAGGCTGACCCAGGGAGCAATGGAAAGGGAGGGAAGGTGGTGTTTGGGCTAGGTGGGAGTGAGAAAGAAAAAAAAGGAAAAGAAAGAGGAAAAAAATGGTGATGTGAGGGCTGGCAAGTGGGTGTGGGGCGGACCCGCTGGCCAGTGGGCCAGGGAGGTAGTGTATGGGGCTTGGTGGGAGGGAGAAAGAAAGAAAAAAAGCCATGCAGTGGGAAGGGGCAGGGTGGGCCCAGATTGCAGGGAGGTCTCGTATTGTGGACCCTGGCTGTGGGGGCTGCCAGGATGGGCAGCGGGGAGAGTTCTTGCCTCTAGTCACCAGAAGTGTGAAGGATTGGAAAGCATGTTTCTCTGGATACTGGGTGCTCTGTCTCCTGTTGGGAGCTCCATGAAGTTGCCTTCCCATACTGCCTGTCTGGGGTCATACCTGGCTGTGTTTCAAAGTGGTGATGTTATGCCATGTTAGTTGGCAGGGGACCTCCACTCTGTATCTCTCCTCATTCTCTTTTTCCATCAGTTTCTTCTTCCATTTGGTGTTTGAGCTAGTTCTTTATCCCCTCATTTGTTGCTCAGGTTTGCAGGATTGACATATGTATCTGTTTTGCTTAGTTTTTTTGGTCTTTGCTGCAGAGGGACAGCGTGGTGTGTCTTTCTAGGGTGCCGTGTTGGCCCATGTCTGTTTATTAAGCCTTTTTAGCTCTCAAGTAAAAAGGAATGTTCTTTAGTTTCTGTCTGTGGTTCTCTGGAGACTTTAGGCAATCACTTAGTCCTCTTATCTATCTATCCGTCTATTATTTATTTAAAACTTAAAAAAAAAATTTAGCCCTGAGAGTGGAGTTATACAAACTCTTTAATTCATCATAATCTGTGGCTTGGCCTTTCTCTCGGTTTGTTTTATTATTTTCCTCTGCATTCTCTCTCCTCCCCCTCATATTCCCATTCTTACAGGCACCCAGTTTAATGGGTTCAATATGTGTCTTTAGACATATTCTCATTCCTAAAATATATAGTTATGTGTTTTTATTTTGCATAAATGGTATTAAGCCATAGATCTCATTGTGCTCCATCCCACAATGCTGTTTGCATTTAGCTGCTATAAATAATCTGGTAACACAGAGAAAGCAGGTGTTTCTGCTACCCACAGCTAAGCTGAACAGCAGGGAGCTGGTCTGTGTGACTGTTAGTCTACTTGGTAAGTTTTTTTTACACGAACTTTAAAAATGTCTGTCCTTTTATACTGGAATGCATTCAAAATGAGAAACACAGCAACATTTATATCTGTTAGTAAATGTGGTTACCTTATTCAGAACGTGTTGAAATAATTGAACTACAGAATTTTTTAATACAATCTTTGTCTCTTTGTAATTATATTAAGTTATACTTTCTTTATTGACTATGAAAAAAATATTTTCGTTTTGACTATGTAATAGATAAAGAAATAGCAGACATGGATGATTATAAACTACCCTTTGGTTAAGAATCTTAAATACTTTTAGATTGTGTCATAAATAAACTTGATGCCCTAAAGCCTGAATTCAGCCTTTGGAGCTCAGAGTTGGTTTTAGGATATATTAAGATATATGTAAATAACACTTCCTCATTATCTTCTCTGAGGCGGCACAATTGTTCTTCCTTCCTCACATCAGAAATAATGTTTATATAAGAACTGCCTTTAGGAAGGAGCCCTAGTGGCGCAGTGTTTAAGAGCTTGGCTGATAACCAAAAGGTCGGCAGTTCAAACCACCAGGTGCTCCTTGGAAACTCTGTGGGGCAGTTCTACTCTATCCTGTAAGGTGGCTATGAGTCAGAATCAGCTTGATGGCAGCAGGTTTGTTTTGGCCTTTAGGAACCAACCTATACTTCAGTAGTTTCAATTCTTGGTTCAGATCAAGCCCTTTGTAGTTGGTGCCATGGGGGAAGTGTTTGGATCAGTAGTTTTCAACTTTGCACATTGCAATCACCTGAGATTTTTTTTTAAAAAAAAACTGAAATATGGATCTCATTCCCACAGAGTCTATGTAGTTTGGGGCGTCAGAATTTTTTTTTTTTTAATTCACTGCCAATCTTTAAAACATTGGAATTTTATAAAAAAATAAATACAGATTTCCTGTTTCTTCTAAAAAAGCTGGAAGATTTAGCATGCCTTAGTCATCTAGTGCTGCTATAACAGAAATACCACAAGTGGATTGACTTCAACAAACAGAAGTTTATTCTCTCACAGTCTAGTAAGCTAGAAGTCCAAATTCAGGGTGCCAGCTCCAGGGGAAGGCTTTCTCTCTCTGTTGACGCTGGAGAAAGGTCCTTGTCATCATTTTTTCCCATAGTCTAGGAGTTTCTTTGCACAGGAATCTCAGATCCAAAGGACGGGCTCTGCTCCCAGCGTTGCTTTCTTGGTGGTATAATGTCCCCATATCTCTCTGGTCACTTCTCTCTTTTATATCTCAAAACAGATTGGCTCAAGACACAATCCAATCTTATAGATTGAGTCCTGCCTCATTAATGTAACTGCCACTAATCCCATCTCATCAACATCATAGAGATAGGATTTACAAGACATAGGAAAATCACATCAGATTACAAAATGGTGGACAATCACACAATACTGGGAATCACGGCCTAGCCAAATTAATACACATATTTTGGGGGGACACAATTCATTCCATGACATGGCAATATCAGGCTCACCTTTCCACATAGACAAAGTGACTTTTTGTTGAAGACCTGTAACGGCTGTTCCCTTAGAAACAGTTTGCCACAGTCCCCACCACTCCTCATTACATAATTCCCTTCCCATCTCTGTGTCACTCGTTCACATATGTGTCTGGCCCCTGTTAGCATTTGAGTTTGAGACTCAATGTTATGGGCCTTGAGATACCATCCAAGTGGAGTAGTAGCTTAAACTGATTTACATTTAAAAGATTACCTAGGAAACAATGTGAAAGATACAAATGGGAGGGAATGAGATTGAACACAGGAAAAACCACTCAGGAAACTATTGCAGTCTGAATGTGAATGATTTTAGGTGATGCTTGATCTCTTTGGAGATGGAGGTTGTCAATCTCCATCTTAAAGGCATAACAAACCCATTGCCATCGAGTTGATTCTGACTCATAGTGACTCTATAGGACAGAGGAGTGGCTGGTAGATTCGAACTGCCAACCTTTTGGTTAACAGCCATAGCTCTTAACCACTGTGCCACCAGGGCTCCTAAAGGCTTAAACCAAAAAACCAAACCCATTGCTGTCAAGTCTATTCCGACTCATAGCGACCCTATAGGACAGAGTAGAACTGCCCCATAGGGTTTCCAGGGAGTGGCTGGCTGGTGGATTTGAACTGCTGACCTTTTGGTTAGTAGCCCCAACTCTTAACCACTGTGCCACAACAGGCTTAAAGGAGACTTTGCATTCAAGATGTGGCTCCCAGACAGCAATAACAGCATTACCTGGGAAACTTGTTAGAAATGCAGAATCTCAGACTCCACCTCCCCCAACCTATTGGGTCAGAATCCACATTTTAACAAGTTCCTGAGGATTTGTATTCACACTAAAATTTGAGAAGCACTGACTTAGAGGTTTTCTTATGTATTTCAGTTGTCTATATTCTCCTTAATTTTCATAGGTGACTATTTATTGTTTATAAAGTCACTGATTAAAAATAATCTTCAGTGTTTTGGGAGAGAAGCAAATAGTGTTGTATAGAAATATCATCTTAAATGTTTTAATGTAGTAGAGTTCACATCCCTCAACTTCAAGATTAAAACCATCTTTCATGATCATCATGTAATCTGATTTTCCAAGTCACTGAAAATATTTTCCAGTTGCTGCTGAGTGATTTCATACATTAAATTTGTGATCTTGGCCCCAGGTTCCTTCAAATAATAATATTTGGAGATCTTTAAAAAAATACTGATGTTTGAGTGTCACAGAAATGCTATCCAGAGAGAAAAGCCAAGTTTAAAGTTACAAAATATTTATGAGATAAGGAAGGAAGAATCTCCTGCAAGTTAATTTGAATAATTTAAATACATAATTAACGTCAATTGAGTCAATAAAAGAAAGTATCTCTTTAAAAATATGTTTATTGTTGTATTTTCCTGATTAAATAGTACCTTCTAATTTTGGGAAAATTAGGAAATACATAAAATTAAACAAAAAAAATTAAAATCACACAGTATGTGAGTGTGTGTATGAAAATGGAAAGGAAGTATAAAATATACACATAAAATTGAGCACAGTAGTCCCTCCTTATCCGAGGTGTATACGTTCCAAGACCCCCGTGGATGCCTGAAACCAAAGATAGTACCAAACCCTATGTATACTATGTTTTGTCCTGTCCATCCATATGTACATACCTCTGATAAAGTTTAATTTATAATCAAGCACAGTAATAGATTAACAACAGTAAGTAATAATAAAATAGAACAATTGTAACAAAAGTTATGTGAATAATGGAGCAGGATGGTGCAAGATTTTGTCATGTCACATTTTCATTTAACATTTTCAGACCATGGTTGACTGCAGGTAGCTGAAACCACAGAAAGCAGTACCGTGGATAACAGGGACTACTACTGTATTACAAAACCATTTGTGTGACTGTGTGGTATTTACATACATGTTTATATACAAAACTCAGTGTGTGTGTTGTTTTGCAACACAACTAGCATTATATCATGAGCATTTCCCTAGTGGCACAATGGTTAAGTGCTACTGCTGTTAACTAAAAAGTCAGCAGTTTAAATCTACTAGTTGTTCCTTGGAAACCCTATGGGGCAGTTCTGCTCTGTCCTATAGAGTCACTATGAGTTGGAATCGATTGACGACAATGGGTTTATTACATGTTTTAAGTATTTTTTAAATGATTACATACTATTGAAATGTGTAGATGTACATTAATTATTTGACCATTCACTGTGGTTAGACATAGAGGAGGCAGGGGTACATACTTTCTCTGAGTATGGCAGGGGAGTAAATGGGGAGCTCCCTGGGTATACCCCATGACAGCCCTAAAGAAGGGCCCTGGCATTTACCCAGCCTCTTTGCTTACTTCTGAGGTAATCTTGGGCAATTTTCTTGTGTATCTGGACCTGAGTTTTCTCTTTCATGAACGGAGCTAACAACTGTACCGATCTCTTAGGTTGTTGGGAGGGTTAAATGTGTTAACATAGGGAAGTACTTAGCACAATGTCTGACACAACACAAGCACAAAAATGCACAAGCACAAAAACTTTTTATAGAAATTTTGCACTTACAAAAATCTTGTGATAAACCTTCTTTTAAAAATATTTTTGTGTCTTCTTATTAGTTAATTAGGATAAATCTCAAGAGAGAAGTTATTGGATCTTAGAGTAGGACCTTTAAAGTATCAGGATATATATTACCAAATTGTCTGCCAGAAATATTCAATCAATTTGTTTTCCTACCAGTAGTGTGAGAAAACTTCTTATGCTGAAACTTTGCTATACTGAGAATTAACTTTAGAAAGGATTTGCCAATTCAGTAGAAAACAAATGTATCATTGTTATTTCAACTTGCAATTCTTTGACTACTAATGAGGCTGAAGTTTTGTTTATTTGCTTAATGATCACTTGTGTTTTTTCTTTTGTGAATTTTCCCTTCCATGCTCTCTGCTCATTTGTCTCTTGCTCACCTGTCTAATTGTAAAAAATCACTCTTTCAGTGCATTCTAGACCAGTGCTTCTCAATCTGTAATATACTCATGAATTACCTGGGAATCTTAAAAAATGCAGATTCTGACTCAACAGGTCTGGGGTGATGTATTAGATTCTTTATTTCTAGCAAGATTCAATGTGATTTCGATGCTGCTAAGTCTGTGGACCACCCTTTGGGTAACAAAGGTTATGGAGGAAAGAACTGCTAAGTGACAGGGAATATAAGTAAGTGATAGAGTGGAAATAATTAGGTCAGTACTAAAAGATGAAAGTCTAACTAAGTCTTTGACTCTCTTAAGATGTGGACATGATTGTCCCAGCTTAGAACTTGATTCCTTTTTGATGTCTGCATTTATTCCTAAATCAAGTGCTCAGGTATTTGAAGAACAAAAGACAATTATTTAAGTTTTCTGGTTGTGTATTTTCTAAAAATGGTAGTATGTCCTCAGAAATAGCACATGTAAGTGCAGAATGAAACATTTAGTACGAAAGGAACTTCAGGTAGTCCCCAGCTTACAACAGGGGTCCATTTCGATGACTCCGTCATAAATCAGTTCCAAGATAAGTCAAATACCTCTTTTTTTTTTTTTTTAGTTTCCATTATTATTGCCTTTTATTATCAGTATCTTTATAAATCCAATTTTTATTTGTCTTTGGGGGTTGAAAACATTACCTATAAACTTACAAATATATTTTAATACATACATACAGAAAAAAATACACGAATCATAAAAATTTACTCTGGTGAAGAAGAGTTGGACAGTGTTGGCATTTTGACATTTGCAGTAATAACGCCACTTAGCGAAGGTTCTAGATCATCTGGATTACCCCTGGGAATGGAGATGGTATTTTTAGTCAGAAAATTACTGAGTGTTGTCTATATGGCCCTTTTCCTTTTTTCTTCATATGTTTTATGGTAACATCTCACTGCTTCCCAAACCTATCGACTTTAGTAAAGCGATCAGTGTTTGGGTCCATGTTTTCAAGCATCTGAAGCCCTTGATTTAGTTTAGGGAAAACTGTAGCTAATCCTTTCACTGTAAAGCTTTTTTGACAACTTCTCTCCTTTGTCTTCCTCATTATTTCTTTCTTCTTCAGCATTTCTTTCCTCTTCAAAATCCGTTAAGGAGTTAAGTCCTGGTCTGTCAGTCCCCCTTCTTCGTAATCTATGAGCTGTTCCACTTCGGCAATATCAAGTTCTATTAGTGTTCTCGCCATATAGGTGATTTTTCCACCTATTCCTTACATCATATTATCCTGATCAAATGCTTGGAACATGTTCACATAACTCAGCATGCATTTTCTTGTCGCTTCTTCCCAGGAAGATCCAATGTTCCAGATGCACTGAAGAATATTGCAAAGAAGTCGGCATCAGTGTAGTAACAGTGAAGTTGGAGGCCTAATGGCTGTCGGGCACGTGCACAGTTCAATTGTTGTATGTTGTTAGAAAGTTCAACATTGCCCAACTTTCTATCCATTATGACTCCCTATGCAGACACTGACACAGACTTCATTGTAGACCAGGCCATAGACTGCTATACGGCAGTGTTTTGAATAGTAAATCATAACATTGAGCATCTGTGAGTGAACATCTGAGAACGGTAATAGCAGATTACACACTGCAACATTGTAGGTAGTACATTGTCTTAGTTATCTAGTGCTTCTATAACAGAAATAGCACAAGTGGATGGCTTTAACAAAGAGAAATTTATTCTCTCACAGTCTAGGAGGCTAGAAGTCTGAATTCAGGGGTGCCAACTCCAGGGGAAGGCTTTCTCTGTTGGTTCTGGAAGAAGAGCCTTGTTATCAGTCTTCCACAGTTGAGGAGCTTCTTAGCACAGGGACCCTGGGTCCAAAGGACGCGATATTCTCCTGGCTCCTGTTTCTTGGTATGAGGTCCCCATTTCTCTCTGTTTGCTTCTCTCTTTTATATCTTGAAAGAGATTGATTTAAGACACAACCTAATCTTATAGATTGGGTCTTGCCTCACTAATATAACTGCCTCTAATCCTGCCTCATTAACATCATAGAGGTAGAATTTACAACACATAGGAAAATCATATCAGATGACAAAATGGTGGACAGTCACACAATACTGGAAATCATGGCCTAGCCAAGTTGACACACATTTTTGGGAGACACAATTCAATCCATAACATGCATATTACTAACAATAATATGTAAAGAAACAAAAAATGGACTGTCATAAGTGCAATTTGTCATAACTCAAATACATTGTGAGTTGGGGACTACCTGTACTTACAGGTCTCTTAAGGAGAGTAAGCACTCAGCTGCTAGTCAAAAGGTTGGATGTTTGAACCCACCAGCCACTCTAGGGGAGTCTGCTTCCGTAAAGGTTACAGCATTGGAAACCCTCTAGGGTCACTGTGAGTCAGAATTGACTTGAAGCAGTGGGTTTGCGTTTGGTATAGGTCTCTTGGGTGGTTCGAGTGAATGTGCAGCAATATGCAGAGTCCATATAATCCTGGTTTCCAGGTTCCAGGTTATTCAGTGTTTTGCAAGTGTTTCACAAGCATTGTTGAATGATTTACTTCTCATTGCTGCACATATTAAACTGTATGCAAAGGCATTCTACTGTGTGGATCATAACAAATTATGGATAACTTTAGGAAGAATGAGAATTCCAGAACACTTAATTGTGCTCATGAGGAACCTGTACATAGAACAAGAGGCAGTCGTTTGAACAGAACAAGGGGATACTGCATGGTTTAAAGTCAGGAAAGGTGTGCATCAGGGTTATATCCTTTCACTGTACTGATTCAGTCTGTATCCTGAGCAAATAATCCGAGAAGCTGGACTATATAAAGAAGAACAGGGCATCAGGATTGGAGGAAGACTCATTAACAACCTGTGTTATACAGACGACACAACCTTGCTTGCTGAAAGTGAAGAGGTCTTGAAGCACTTACTGATGAGGATGAAAGACCACATCAGTATGGATTATACCTCAACATAAAGAAAACAAAAATCCTCACAACTGGACCAATAAGCAACATCATGATAAACGGAGAAAAGATTGAAGTTGTCAAAGATTTCATTTTACTTGGGTCCACAATCAACACTCATGGAAGCAGCAGTCAAGAAGTCAAATGACATATTGCATTGGGCAAATCTGCTGCAAAAGACCTCTTTAAAGTATTAAAAAGCAAGATGTCACCTTGAAGACTCAGGTGCACCTGACCGAAACCATGGTATTTTCAGTTGCTTCATATGCATGCAAAAGCTGGACGATGAATAAGGAAGACTGAAGAAGAATTGACACCTTTGAATTATGGTGTTGGTGAAGAATATTGAATACAACATGGACTTCCAAAAGAACGAACAAGTCTGTCTTGGAAGTACAGCTAGAATGCTCCTTAGAAGCAAGGATGGTGAGATTTTGTCTCATATACTTTGGACACGTTATCATGAGGGATTTGTCCCTGGAGAAGGACGTCATGCTTGGTAGAGTAGAGGGTCAGCAAAAAAAAGGAGGACCCTCAATGAGACAGGATTGACACAATGGCTGCAAAAATAGGCTCAAGCATAACGATTGTGAAGACTGTGCAGGACTGGGCAGTGTTTTGTTCTGTTGTACGTAGCGTTGCTATGAGTTGGAACTGAATCGACGACACCTAACAACAACATTAAACTGTATAAGGAAACTGACTATTCTACTATTTGAACTTCCATTACATCCCCAAATTTCTTTGATAAAGATGTGAAAAAATTGTGAGTGCAGTATAAAACATATTGCTTCAGTAAATCTGCTCCCTTCATCTCTGATAATTACAAGGAAAATCTATAAAATAAAGCAGAGTCCATTTCTTTTATAATGTTTCATCTACTTTAAAAAATAAAGTGAGATCTGAATCTGAAATGTCTCAAGGCAGAAATTAAGTGAGTCTCCAAACAGTAAAGACACCGGCATTAGTGCATTTCAATTCCTCTGTCTTCATTTTAGTGAATAATTTGTTTTACTTGCCTGATTTTTTAATGAACTTCCCAATTAAAAGCAGATGTCATTTTTCATAAACATAAATTAGAAACAATTTCATTACCAACAGGCAAAATATGTATAAATAATATTGAATTTGCCTGCAAGCATTGGGAAAATCCAAAATGATGGGATTTTCACACGGACGGCCCTACTCTGTCCTCAACTTGTGGGTTAATTTAAAGATTAGTGAGCCATATGTTTTCATTTCCAAGAAAACTTTGAACTTATAAAGTCCCTCGGAAATGTTTATGCCCATCTAAGAAGGGGCTGAATTAAGAAAGCAAATAAAGAATATTGTACTCTATGATCACTAGGTTTAAAACTATCTGCTGTCATTAATCCAAAAAACACAAAATAATAAAAGCTGGAAGGGTTGTGGAGAGACTGGAACACTTATACGCTTTTGGTGGGAATGTAAAATGGTACAATCAGTTTGGAAATCGATTTGGCGCTTCCTTAAAAAGCTGGAAATAGAAGTGCCGTATGATCCAGCTATCCCACTTCTTGGAATATATCCTAGAGAAATAAGAGCTGTCATACGAATAGATATATGCACACCCATATTCATTGCAGCACTGTTCACAATAGCAAAAAGATGGAAACAACCTAGGTGCCCATCAACGGACAAATGGATAAACGAATTATGGTATATCCACACAATGGAATACTACACAACGATAAAGAACAATGATGAAGCCGTGAAACATAACATGGAGGAATCTGGAGGTCGTTATGCTGAGTCAATTTGGTCAGTCAGAGGACAAATATTGTGTAAGACCACTATTATAAGAACTCAAGAAAAAGTTTAAAAACACAAGACAACATTCTTTGATGGTTACGATGGTGGGGAGGGAGGGAGAGGGTTATTTACTAACTAGATAGTAGATAAGAATTATCTTAGGTAAAGGGAAGGACAGCACACACTGCAGGGGAAGTCAGCACAACTGGACTAAACCAAAGCTGAGAAGTTTCCTGAATAGAATCAAGTACTTTGAGGGACAGAGTAGCAGGGGTAGGGGTCTGGGGACCATGGTTTCAGGGGACAGCTATGTCAGTTGGCATAACAAAGCTTATTAAGAAAATGTTCTGCATGCTGCTTTGGTGAGTGGAATCTGGGGTCTTAAAAGTTTGTAAGCAGCCATCTAAAATGCATCAGTTGGTCCCAACCACCTGGAGTAAAGAAGAATGAAGAACACCAAAGACACAAGGAAAGTATTAGCTCAAGAGACAGAAAGGGCCACATAAACCAGAGACTTCATCAGCCTGAGACCAGAAGAACTAGATGGTGCCTGGCTACCACCAATGACTGCCCTGACAGGGAACATAACAGAGTCCTGGATGGAGCAGGAAAAATGTGGGGCACAGAACTCAAATTCTAGTAAGAAGACCAGATTTAATGGTCTGACTGAGACTAGAGGAACCCCAGAAAGCATGGCCGCTGGATTCTTTATCAGACCAGAACTAAAACAATTTCTGAGGCCAACTCTTCAGACAGGGATTCGACTGGACTGTGGGACATAAAGTGATACTCATGAGGAATGTGCCTCTTAGCTCAAGTAGATACAAGAGACTAAACGGGCAGCCTCTGTCCAGAGGTGAGATGGGAATGCAGAGAGGGTTAGGAGCTGGTTGAATGGACACCGTGAATCAGCGGTGGAAAGGAGGAGTGTGCCGTCATAGTACAGGGAGAGTATTTAGGGTCACATAACAATGTATGTATAGATTTTTGTATGGGAGACTAACTTGAAATGTAAACTTCAATTAAACTACAACAATTTAGGACAGTGGGGGGCAAGATGGTGCTCTAGGCAGAAACACCACGCCGTCCCTCCACAGCAAAGATCCGAAAAACTAAGCCTAACAGAGAATCAACAATCCTGAAACCCTAGAACACCAAATGAAGAGATAAAGAACTCAGCCAAACACCAAACGGAGTGAGAATACTAAAAGAGAACGGAGAGCGAGGAGAGACTCAGGCAGAGATTCCTTACCAGCTAACGCAGCGCGGATCCACCACCTTGGATTCCTATCGGAGACCAGCGAACAGGAGAGCAGCCTTGCAGAGCATCTGGTCGGAGACAGAACGACTGGTAAACTGTGGTGCGCGCTCTCCCACCGCCCACCCCTCTCCGCCTCAGCTGGGGATCCCCTGCTTTCCGTGGCCAGGGTCCCTGGGCTGGGGGGCGCCGGTGCTTGGATTCTGCGTGCCTGGGCTGGCGGCTTTCTGGGAGCCATTTGCTGGCAGCTAGCGAAACTTTTGCTGCCGCCTCCCCCGCCTTTTGCCTGGGTGCCTGGTTCCGAGTGCCGTCTCTGCTCTCTCCTGCGGGGCTGTAGGGCTGCGTTCGGGCGTGTGGCTGTTTCTAGGTCTGGGCTCCCGCGCGGGTGGGATCCCGGGGCCTTTGTTCGTTGGCCCCTCTGCTTCCCGTGGCCACGGTCTCTTAACCCCAAGACTACCGGCTTCTTGGAATTCACGCCCCTGAGTGGGGGCTCTCTGGGTCCCATTTGTAGGCACTGACTGCTGGTGTTGCCCTTTTCTTTTTTTTTTTTCAATTTTATTTTTCTTCCTTTTTGATTGGTTTTGTCATCTTTTACCTCTTTTTCCCTTTTGTCTTTCTTCATTGCTTAATTTCTCATCTCTCTATCTCTTCCTTCTCTTTCTGATCCCTGAATACCAGGCGATGTATGCCTCTGTACCTTCTGGCCAGGCTGAGCTGTGAAAATTGAGACCAACTCCCCCAGACCTCATAGCTGCATCGGTGGGATCCCTGGGAACTTTGCAGTTCTTTAACTTTTCTGATTTTTATTTGGTCATTCTTTCCTTTTCTTTCTCTTCCCCCTTCTGGTTTCCTCCATCCCATAGTCTCTCATCTGTACATTCCAACGACAAACTCCCCTAGCATTCTTTTACGTTTGTACGCTTTTTGCTCCTCCTCCTCTCTCCTCTCTCCCATATCCAGCTTAGCTTCACACATAACCATCTTCCCGCTGCACCCTACCTACCTGCACCGTGCACTAGACATCACGCCACCAAGCGGTGCAGGCACGCCCTATTGGAACCTGCCCAGCACTGACTACTGACCATCCTGGTGGCTGCGGTGAGTGCCACAAGCAACCCGTCCCAGTGGCTCCTCCTCAGCTAGATCTGCCCAGCTGTACCACAAGAACGAAACAACAACAACAAAAAAAATCTACAATCAATAAATGAGAGAAATATCTACTGAATGCCCCGAAAACAGCAAATAATATCAAAACATTTACAAAAACAAGACAAGATGGCTCCAATAGGCATCCAAATTAAAACACCAGATAACTCTCCTGTGGATGAAAATGCACTAGAAGTACCTGATACAGAACTCAAATCACTAATACTCGGAATTTTCCAAGAACTGAGGCAAAAAGCTGACAAACATGAGGAAAAAATAGACAAATTTATGGAAAATACAGACAAAAAAATTGGAAGAATTCAGGAAGATGATGCAGGAACAAAATGCCAAAATAAATTCACAACTCGAAATTATACAAAAACAACAATTAGAAATCCAAAAGATAAACAACAAGATTTCAGAAATGGACGGTGTCATAGAAGGGCTGAGAAGTAGATTTGAAACCATGGAAGACAGGATCAGTGGAACTGAAGACAAACACTTGGATACAACTCTGTTTCAGGAAAACTCAGAAAAAAGAACAAAGAAAAATGAAGAGACCCTGAGAGTTATGTGGGACACAATTAAAAGCAAAAACTTACGAGTGATTGGCATACCAGAACAGGGGGAGAAAACAGAAAACACAGAGAGGATCATTGAGGAACTGCTGACAGAAAACTTTCCCAATATCATGAAAAATGAAAAGCTGGCCATCCAAGAAGCTCAACGAACCCCATATAGAAGAGACCCCAAAAGAAAATCACCAAGACATATCATATTCACACTCGCTAAAACTAAAGACAAACAAAGAATCCTGAGAGCAGTTCGTGAAAAACAAGAAGTCACATACAGAGGAGAAACAATAAGACTAAGCTCAGATTATTCAGCAGAAACCATGCAGGCAAGAAGGCAATGGGATGACATATATAAAATCTTGAAAGAAAAAAATTGTCAGCCGAGAATAATATATCCTGCAAAACTCTTGTTCAAATTTGATGGTGAAATTAGGTCATTTCCAGATAAACAGAAACTGAAGGAATATGCAAAAGTCAAACCAAACTTACAAGAATTATTAAAGGGAGTTCTTCGATCTGAGGACAAACAGCTTCAGCCCTCAGGCAGGACCTAGGACCTAGGACGCAGGTTCACATGAACCAGATACCATTCTAGGAACTGAACTACAGAGGACTTTCCAAAAACAAAAGATATACAACAGGGAATCAGAGAAATCAATCAAAGGATGACAACAACATCAAAACAATGAAAGAGGGAACAAACGGCATAGGTATAGAACCTTCTAAAGGAGAGGAAGGCAAGGCGATACCAAGTAACGGTAGACTGCTTCAAAATTATAAAGATAAGGGTAAAATTCATGGTAACCACAAAAAAAGTTAACAAACCAACTCATAAAAATAAAGACGAAAAACATAAAGTCTCAACAAAAACAAAACCTACAAAAACAAAAGAAATGAACACAAAATCCACAAACAAAAGTAACTCAGCACAAGAGAGTAAGAAGAACAAAGAAAACTTCAGCATCACAAAAAAAAAGCACTACAAAATGACAGCAACAAACTCACATCTATCAATAATTACACTGAACGTAAATGGACTCAATGCACCCATAAAGAGACGGAGAGTGGCAGAATGGATAAGAAAACAGGATCCATCAATTTGCTGTCTACAAGAGACACACCTTAGAAATAAAGATGTGAATTTATTAAAAATCAAAGGTTGGAAAAAAATATATCAAGCTAACAACTATCAAAATAGGGCAGGAGTGGCAATTCTAATCTCAGATAAAATAGACTTTAAAACAAAATCTACCATAAAAGACAAAGAAGGACACTATATAATGATTAAGGGGATGATCCATCATGAAGACATAACCATAATAAATATCTATGCACCCAATGACAGGGCTCCAAAATACATAAAAAAAACTCTAACAGCACTGCAAAGAGAAATTGACAGTTCCACAATAATAGTAGGAGACTTCAACACACCACTCTCCGTAAAGGACAGAACAACTAAAAAGAAACTCAGCAAAGATACAGAAGACCTAAAGGACACAATCAGCCAACTGGACCTCATAGACATATATAGAACAATCCATCCAACCGCTGCAAAGTACACATTCTTTTCCAATGCACATGGAACGTTCTCCAGAATAGACCACATCTTAGGCCACAGAGCAATCCTCAACAAGATCCAAAATGCTGAGATAATTCAGAGTATCTTCTCTGACCACAATGCCATCAAGGTAGAGATTAACACTAGAAAGAGCAAGGAAAAAAAATCAAACACATGGAAACTGAATAATAATCTGCTTACACATCAATGGGTAATAGAAGAAATCAGAGATGGAATTAAAAAATTCCTAGAATCAAATGAAAATGAAAACACATCATACCAAAACTTTGGAACACAGCAAAGGCAGTCCTCAGAGGACAATTTATAGCAACAGATGCACATATCAAAAAAGAAGAAAGGGACAAAATCAAAACATTAACTACAGAACTCAAACAAATAGAAAGAGAAGAACAAAAAAAGCCTACAACCACCGGAAGAAAGGAAATAGTAAAGATCAGAGCAGAAATAAATGAAATAGAGAACAGAAAAACAATAGAAAGAATCAACAAAACCAAAAGTTGGTTCTTTGAAAGAATCAACAAAATCGACAAACCACTGGCCAGACTGACAAAAGAAAAACAGCAGAGGGCACAAATAACCCAAATAAGAAATGAAATGGGGGACATTACAACAGACCCAACTGAAATAAAAAGGATTATAACAGAATATTATGAAAAACTATATTCCAACAAATTTGAAAACCTAGAGGAAATGGATAAATTTCTAGAAACATACAGCCTACCCAAACTACAACAAAGTGATATTGAAAATCTGAACAGACCCATAACAAGAGAAGAGATTGAAAAGGTAATAAAAAAACTCCCAACCAAAAAAAGCCCTGGCCCAGATGGCTTCACTGGAGAATTCTACAAAACATTTACAGAAGAGCTCGTACCAGTTCTACTCAAGTTATTTCAGAGCATAGAAGAGGAAGCAACACTTCCAAATTCATTCTATGAAGCCAGCATAACGCTGATACCAAAACCAGGCGAAGACATCCCAAAAAAAGAAAATTACAGACCAATATCTCTTCATGAATATAGATGCAAAAATTCTGAACAAAATTCTAGCCAATAGAATTCAGTATCACATCAAAAAAATAATACACTACGACCAAGTAGGATTCATACCAGGTATGCAAGGATGGTTTAACATTAGAAAATCCATCAACGTAATCCACCACATAAATAAAAGGAAAGAAAAAAATCACATGATCATCTCAATTGATGCAGAAAAGGCATTTGACAAAGTCCAACACCCATTCCTGATAAAAGCTCTCAATAAAATAGGTATAGAAGGGAAATTTCTCAACATAATAAAGGGCATCTATGCAAAACCAACAGCCAACATCATTCTTAATGGAGAGAGGCTGAAAACATTCCCCTTGAAAACAGGAACAAGACAAGGATGCCCTTTATCACCACTCCTATTTAACATTGTGCTGGAAGTTCTAGCTAGAGCAGTAAGGCAAGAGAAAGAAATAAAGGGCATCCAAATTGGTAATGAAGAAGTTAAACTCTCCCTGTTTGCAGATGATATGATACTATACATAGAATACCCTAAAGACTCCACGAGAAATTTACTGGAACTAATAGAAAGATTCAGCAGAGTAGCAGGATACAAAATAAACATTCAAAAATCAGTTAGATTCCTATACACCAGTAAAGAGAACGATGAAAAGGAGATCAGGAAATCAATACCATTTTCAATAGCCCCTAAAAAGATAAAATACTTAGGAATAAATCTGACCAGGAATATAAAAGACCTATACAAAGAAAACTACAAAACACTGCTGCATGAAATCCAAAGGGATCTACATAAATGGAAAAACATACCATGCTCATGGATAGGCAGACTCAACATTGTGAAAATGGCAATTCTACCTAAAGCAATCTGCAAATACAATGCAATCCAGATACAAATACCAACAACATTCTTCAAAGAGATGGAGAAACTAATTATTAACTTTATATGGAAAGGGAAGAAACCCCGAATAAGTAAAGCACTACTGAAGAAGAAGAATAAAGTTGGAGGACTCACACTACCTGACTTGAGAACCTACTATACAGCTACAGTACTCAAAACAGCCTGGTACTGGTACAACAACAGAGACATTGACCAATGGAACAGAATTGAGAACTCAGATGTAAATCCATCCACCTACAGTCACCTGATTTTTGACAAGGGCCCAAAATACATCAAATGGGGAAAAGACAGTCTTTTTAACAAATGGTGCTGGCAAAACTGGATATCCATTTGTAGAAAAATGAAACAGGACCTATACCTCACACTATATACAAAAACTACTTCAAAATGGATCAAAGACCTGAATATAAAGCCTCAAACTATAAAATTCATAGAAGAAAAAATAGGACCAACACTTCAGGCCTTAATACATGGCATTAACAGGATACAAACCATAAACATCAACACAAAAAACCCAACAGATAAACTAGATAACTGGGATCTTCTAAAAATCAAACATCTATGCTCTTCAAAAGATTTCACCAAAAGAGTTAAAAGAGAACCTACAGACTGGGAAAAAATTTTTGGACAGTACAAGTCAGACAAAGGTCTAATCTCCATAATCTACAAGAAAATCCAACACCTCTACAACAAAAAGACAACCAATCCTATCAAAAAATGGGCAAAGGAAATGAACAGACACTTCACCAAGGAAGACATTCAAATGGCCAACAGACACATGAGGAAATGCTCGCGATCACTAGCCATTAGAGAAATGCAAATTAAAACCACAATGAGATACCATCTCACCCCGGCATTACTGGCACGAATCAAAAACACTGGAAATAACAAATGTTGGAGGGGCTGCGGGGAGACGGGAACTCTTATACACTGCTGGTGGGAATGCAAAATGATACAGCCATTTTGGAAAATGATATGGCGTTTCCTCAGAAAGCTAGAAATAGACGTACCATTCGATCCAGCAATCCCACTCCTAGGAATATATCCTAGAGAAATAAGAGTCATCACTCGAATAGAGATATGCACACCTATGTTCATGGCAGCATTATTCACAATAGCAAAACGATGGAAACAACCTCGATGTCCATCAACAGATGAATGGATACACAAACTATGGTACATACACACAATGGAGTACTATGCAACAAGAAAGAACAACAATGAATTTGTGAACCATCTCATAACATGGATGAAACTGGAGGACATCATGCTGAGTGAAATAAGTCAATCACAAAAGGACAAATATTGTATGAGACCTCTATTGTAAAAACCCATGAAAAAATTCACATGCAAAATGTAACAATCCTTGTTGGTTACCAGGGGTGGGAAGGGGGGGGGAAATACTAAATAGGTAATAGGTAAGTGGTAACTTGGGTGAGAGGTGAGATAGTACATAGTACAGGGGAAACTAACACAACCTGCACAAGGAAAGGTCATGGAGGCCCTATAGACACATCCAAACCCCCCGAGGGACTGAGTTGTTGGACGGAGGGCTCTGGGGACCATGATCTCGGGGAACATCTAGCTCAATTGGCATGACACTACTTATAAAGATAATGCTCTACATTCTACCTTGGTGAGTAGTGTCTGGGGTCTTAAAAGCCTATGAGCGGCCATCTAAGATACTCCACTGATCTTATCCCTTCGGGAACAAGGGAGAACGAAGAGAACAGGATACAAGGAAAAGGTTAGTCCGAAGGACTAATGGTCCACAGCTACCAAGGCCTCCATGGGACTGAGTCCAGTACAGCTGGATGGTGCCCGGCTACCACCAATGACTCCTCTGACCAGGATCACAACAGAGGGTTCTGGGCAGAGCTGGAGAAGGACGTAGAGCATAATTTTAACTCCCCCCCCCAAAAAAAAAGAAGACCAGATTTACTGGCCTAAAGAATACTAGAGACACCTCGAGATTGTGGCCCCCAGACACCCTTTCAGCTCAGAGGTGAAGTTACCTTCGAGGTTCGATGTTAAGCCTGGGAATGGACAGCCCAGTAAAACTAAATGGGACTAATGAGGTACAGGAGTCCGGTGACAAGGGCCAGAAGGCAGAGGGAGAGTAGGAAACTGATGATAAGGAACACAAATTGAATAAGGACACTGTCGATGTATTGTGAGATTGTTGACCACTGCTATAGGGCAACATTTGTAGTAACTATTAAATGGGAGGCTGTTTTGTCCTGTAAGCCTTCATCTTGGGCGAGAATGGCAGCACAATTGGAAGAGCATAGTCAATATCACTTAAATGTGTAAGTAAAAAGTTTTGAAATGGTGTTTAAATAAAATAAAATAATAAAAAAAAAATAAAAATAAAAATAAACAAATGAGACTAAAGAGGTACAATAGTCCACTGACAAGGTCCAGAAGACAGAAGGGGACAAGGAAGTCCCCTGGTAATAGGGAACACAAGGTGGAGTAAGGATATTCTTGATGTGCTGTGAGATTGTTAACCATTGTCATAGGGCAACATGTGTAGTAACTGTTAAATGAAAAACTATTTTGTTCTGTAAGCCTTCATCTTAAGTGAGAATAACAGCACAGTTGGAAGAGCGTAGTCAATGTCACTGAATTGTGAATGTAGAAATTTTTGAAACGGTGTATCTTTGGCCATCTGTAATTTTCATCAAAAAAAAAAAAAAAGGTTGAGAATTTAGAGGCTTAATACGTTGTGGGGTTGTTAACCAATGTCATAGAACAACATGTGTACTACTATTTCATGAGAAACTATTTGCTCTGTAAGCTTTCACCTGAAGTACAATAAAATAAAATAAAAAAAAAAATACTACAACAATTTAAAAAAAAATAAAATCTGCTGTCACTGTGCTTACAGAGTCTTCCCCAGCTCATTAAGTTTGAATGCTTAGAGAAAGTTTTTTTTTTTTCTTTTTAACTTTTTTTTTTAGTCCTGACATCCAATATTGGTTAAAATTCATCATACATCTCTTTTCTGCCCCCATTGCTGTCCTCCTTCTCCTCCTCTTCTTACTTTTTTAAAAATAAATTATTTTTGTCACTTGTCTATGCTTAAATAAACATTGCCAGAAAGCATGGCTGTTCATATTTACTATTATTACAATTCCTGGTAATATCACCATCACAATAATAATAGTGAAATTGAGTCTCACTTGAAATGAACACCTGAGAAGGCATTTTCTTACGGTTTAAAGCGGTCAAGTCCTAAATACCTACAGTGTTCCTGTGCTATGTTAGCATCCATTTGGTGACTTATTCAGTACGCTCACCTTATATGTCCTTGACTTTTTAATTCCAAAGGCCTTTATTTTCACGTCCCTTCAGCATCCCCCTCCTGAGAGCACCCTCTGGTCCATGGCACCACTCAGACCTGGTCCCACCACTGCCTCCTTTCCCTGGCTTTCCTCCTTTACAGCATGGACCACAAGGGCTATTGTGAATAAATTCAACCACCTGTTCGCTCTGTTTCTTCCTAATTCTGAAAGGTGAAACAATTTGCATTCTGAATGGATCTATTTAAAATGTAAATTATCTATTATAAGTTAGCCTTGCAGATTTTTTATTCATCCTCTGTTAATTCCTTTCCCCATTCCCCACAACAACCTGTCCAGTTCTAAACCACTGCCAAGCAAGGCTTTCTCATGAACATCAAAGTCTCTTAACTCATACGAAATACAATCACGTGATTCTTGTTTTCTCTGCCTTAACTTGTTCTCTTTTCCTTCCCTCTCTTCTCTCCTTCACTTCCATTTCCACTCCTTTCAAAGTTTAAGCCTTCATCTATCATTCTATATCCCACCCTTCACATCTCTTCTTTGTGGTGGTGCAAATGGTTAATGTACCAAGTTGCTAACCAAAAGGTTGGAGGTTCAAGTCCACCCAGAGGTACCTCAGAAGAAAGGCCTGGTGATCTACTTCTGAAAAATCAGTCATTGAAAACCATATGGAGCACAGTTCAACTCTGACATACATGGGGTTGCCATGAGTTGGGGTCGACAGCAACTGGTTTTTTGGTTTAGTGTTTGTTGGGGCAGTAGATGCCACTATTGGAAGGGAAGTTAGCAGCAAAATGTTACGCCAAGAAGGATCTTATTGGCTCCTAATGATTGAAGGTGACTTTCAGTCTGTCTGAGAAGTCATGAGTTACTCTCTCTACTACATGATCCTCGTTAAGATTATGGTTGAAACAAAATTCTACAGAAGCACTTTTGATTCTGATGCAACAGAGGAATAATGGTAAAAGCTTAAGATGCCATTCTGCTGCTCTCAAGCAATCTTGGGGGAAGAAAGCAATCTGATTCATACTAATGTGTGAATGTTTGCCGACTTCTTAACCAAACTTCTTTTGCTTTTCTTTTTCTTTGCTTTCCTTTATCTGCCGATTGTTGGAAGGGAATGTTTGCTACCAAAAATACAAGAGCAGACTTTTAGGCACTGCTGATAAAGTGAAGTGTAAATAATTCTGGTACTGGTTTGTACAGTGGCCAAACCTGGTTTAAAAAAATAAACCATTGCTATTGAGTCAATTCCAATCCACAGCGACCCTGCATAGGATTTCCAAGGCTCTGAGTCTTTACGGAAGCAGATTGCCACATCTTTCTCCCATGGAGCGGCTGGTAGGTTCGAATTGCCGACCTTTTGGTTAGCAGCCAAGTGCTTAACCACTGTGCCGCCAGGGCTCCACCAAACCCAGTGCTGCCTGTAAATTGCACCTCCTGTTCAATTTGCTTCTTTAGCTTCTTATGAAGTCCCACTCTTTAAAGGCCCCACGTTTTTTACACAGTCCTGTGATGGTACTAGGGCACCGATGGGGGAACTGGCAGAGAAGGAGTGGCACAGTCTGTCTGAATTCTTTGCAGACCTGGTGTTTGTAATACAGAGACTCACTGCAGGGTGAATCCAGAGATGGAAAGGTTTTCATTCACCTGTGCGTTGTTCAGTCCCTGGGAACCCAGACGGAGAAAGACCTGAATCACCTACTCACAAGGAGGCCATTAGGGAGTAATCAGAAAGGGATTAGGCACCTCTCCCTTTGTATGAATTGTCACCAGGAACATTAAAGGGAAATGCTATTTAATATGATCACAGTGTCTAATGTCACTGTCCATTATATTCTACCCAGACCCTCACATCTTGAAAAATGTTGACATTTCTTACCAATCACTAGGCAGGCACTTTTGAAAACTGAGTAGGTTGAATACGTAAGGGCTTCAATTTCTTTGAGGCTTCCTGTGATTTGGGATTGATGTGCAGTGTCACCTAAACCTTACAAGGTGTCTGACTTTTGCAGTTAGTTTGTTTCTGTATTCCAGGAACAGAACAACCTCTGGCTGTGGATGTTGCACACGTCTGCACATTTAAAAATTTTATTTGAAAGCCACTGGCTATTTAGTGTCTCATTGCTAGTTGAGATTTGCCATCTCAGTTTCCTTATAGGCAACTTGAAACCTCTATTCTTCATCGTCTTTTTGGAGTAAGCTGTTTTCATCTAAGAGGAATATTTGGGAGGAATTCGTGAGAGCATGTACTAATGTGTGTGTGTGTGTTAAGATGGGTGGTGAGTACCGACTTCAGGAGCATAAGCACTGCCTTTGCAGAGAGACAGGGTGATCAGGATGGATGATAAGAAACAAATTCCTCATCTTCCCTCTCAAGGTCTCTTCCACCTAGTTTTTCCCATCTCAGTTAGGGAGTTCAATCATTCCAGTTACTCAGGACAAGAAAACTTAGAGTCTTAACTCCTTTTCCTTTTATCCCATTCTTGCCCCCTGAAGAAATCAGCAGAGCGCTACCTTCTGAATAGATCTAGAATCATGTGGTTTCTCATCATCTCCACTGCTACCCTCTGGACTGAGCCACAGCCATCGATTGCCTGGATAGGTGCAGTAGCCTCCTCACGAGTTTCCGCACTTGCTTCCCTGCTTCCCAACAAACTACTCTCAAAATGACAGCCTAGTGATTTTTTTTTTTTTTAGTTAAATGACATCATGCCACTTCTCTGCTCAAAAAAACCTGTGAGGACTCCCTATTTCACACAGACAAAAAGACCAGTGTTTACAAGACCTTGCTGATGTGGCCCTCCCCCTATCGCCACCACCGTGCTTCTTCTGCTTTTTCTACTACTTCCTCCTTCCTGTCCTTAGCTTCAGCACCTTTGGTCGCCTGGCTGTTCCTCCAAGGCAGAAAAACTCCACCTGAAGGCCTATATCTGTGCTTTCTGCCTGGAAAGCTCTTTCTCTAGAGACCCACTTGTCTCACCCTCTCACTTTCTTCCCATGTTTGCTTAAATCTTATTAGACCTACCCTGGCAGCCATATTTAGTGCTGCATACTTCTGACCCCTGCCCTCATGACAATATTAAGCCCCCAACCTGCACTATTTTCTTTTTTCCAACAAACTTTTTTCTAACAAACTAAACTACACAGTGTACTAATTTATTATGTTTATTGGTTATAGACAAAATAAAATACAGGGTACCCTAACACCACCACTAAAATTGAGTTCCCCTTTCCCCACCTCACTACTAAGTTCACTGATGTAGGTGGAGTGTTTAGAAGAATGCTTGGCATAGACTCGGCCTGCTCAGTAAATGTTTGTGGATGAAGTGAATGATTATTTCATAATGTTTGTTGCTCTTATAAATGGGATCTTTATTAGAGAATATAATTGGCTATTGTTGATGTATAGGAATGCTATTGATTTTCTTACATTGATCTTGCATAATCAACTTTGCTGAACTCTTTTATTGATTCAAAAAACTTTTTTCTAGATTATCTTTTTTTTCTATATAAAAAATCATATATCTGGAAATAATGACAATAATATTTGATTATTTCTATTTCTAATGCTTATAATTTTTTATTGTCTAATTGCATTGGATAGCATCTCCAGTAAAATAAAAACCAGCAGTCATAATAGTGGACATCTTTGTCTTATTCCTGATTTTAGATAAAACCAAAAAACGCTTTGCCATCGAGTCAATTCCAACTCACAGTGACCCTATAGGACAGAATAGAACTGCCTCATAGGGTTTCCAAGGAGTGCCTGGTAGATGTGAACCACTGACCTTTTGGTTAGCAGCCTAACTCTCAATCACTAGGTCACCAGGGTTTCCTGATTTTATATAGTATGCTTCAGATGTTCTATCATTAAGTATGATGTTTCTCCAAGGTTCCCCCCACCCTTGTTTGTTTTTGTATATATTCTTTTATACACATTTAGAATTTTTTTTATTCTTGGCATTAGAGTTTTATTGATTGCTTTTACTGCATCTATTGAGATTTTATGGTTTTTCTCTTTCATTTTGTTAATTTGGTGAATTACTTTTCTTTGTTTCAATTTATATTATATTTGATTTATATTAAATTAAAAGTACATAAAAAGGCCTATAATAAAAAGTTTCTTTCCCATCTCTGTTTCTGCTACCCGTTCCTTCCCCCATCTTGCTAAAAATAACCACTGTTATAAGTTTCTTATGTATCCATCTGGTTTCTTTATGAGATATAAGCAAACACAAATCTACCATATTTTTATGCAGATACTTTTTTTGGCCATCCAGTGCACCTTTCCCCCACCCCCCTAGATATTTTCCTAAGTGTGCTCTGCAAATTTTAGTTACAGCAACATGTAAAAAAATTTATCATAGTGCACTTACAAAAATACTGGGGAAGTAGGGTGGGGGAGAGAGTGGCTGGCAAAAAAAAAAAGGTAGAATGCGTGTTATTTGTGTAAAATACAGTGTATATATATTCGTTCTTTGCCCTTCTTTACTTCATTGGGAGTGTATTAAGCTAACAGTTCTGCATCTCCCATTTTTCACTCACCTTAGTTAGCTTTCCAGATTAGTATAGAGACAATGTTCTCATTCTTTTGTTATAGCTGCAGAGTGTTCCATTTTATGGATGTATCATTTATTTAGCCTGCTTTCAAAATGATTGACATTGTAAATTGTTTTCAAAGTTGAGCTTTTTGTTACTTTGCTTAATATGATTTATTTTTCTTTTTTTCCTTAACTTTTTATTTTGAAACATCCAACTCCACACATCAACTCTGGAAGAGTAGTACGGTGAATGTCCATATATTCTTAACCTAGGTTCACAAATTGTTAAAATTTTTTCTCCCTCTCTCTATACATATATGTATATGTATGTATATCATTTCAGAGGAAGTTATAAGCATCATGTCTTTTCACCTCAAATATTTCAATATATATTACCCAGTAACCAGGGTGTTTTCCTGTATTATTACAATCCAATTATTATACCGATAAATTTAACATTGATATAATAATATTATGTAATATATATTTCATATTGAAATGTCATCAAATTGTCCTAAATCAGGGGACACTCCATTTGGTTGTCATGTAAATTTCTTCTTAAGACTCTCCTGGTTTGGCTTGTGTAACAATTTATTTTCCTTCCTGTTTCTCTTTCTCTGTGGATTTTTCATGTACTAGCCATCGTAAAAGTGCAGACTTGTTCCTCCATTTTGTCTTTAGTATTCTTCTATTCTCATTCTCCACACTACCTCTTAGGTGAGTGATGCTTTGTCTTCAAAATTCTCTCTAAAAAAGGTTCCTCACAAATCTGTGTCTTCAGTCCTGGGCATCCTTACATGGTCCTAAACAAGCTTCCTTCTGGACATTTGCCTGTGGATTAAGTCTTCATTCCACGCCCCCACCCCCCGCCCCCACTTCCAGCCCTCTTTTGCCTACCTGCCATTTCTTTAATTCTCATCTCAGGTGTCACTTGATAGAAGAAATTTTTATGAATTCACCACACTAGATTAGTTCATTCCATCTCTTTTATAATCCAGAATCATCCTTCACTTCTCCTTGATAACGCCCAACATTCTTACCTCTGTGCTCTTCTTTGGACTGTTCCTCCTTGATACACATCCTTGCCTTCTCTCCAGTCACACCTGTTTACTTACCGGTTGAAACCCCTGCCCATATTTAAGATTCTATGGGAAGGCTCTTAGGATTTCCCAAATCAGAACTGATTTCTACTTCCACTCGACATATTTTTTTGTTTTCCAGCTGAGCTCACAATGATCTTTTTGGTATTAATTAGCTGCTCTTAAGAGGTACTTAACCCATTGCCTTCGAGTTGATTCCAGCTTGTAGTGACTCTATAGGACAGAGCAGAACTTCCCCGTAGGCTTCCAAGGCTGTGATCTTTACAGAAGCAGCTTGCCACATCTTTCCCCTGCTGAATGGCTGGTGGGTTGGCATCGCTTTTAGTTAGCTGATGAGCACTTTAACCACTGTGCAACCAGGGCTCCTTTAAGAGGTACTAAATAATGCTTTTTAGATTGGTCCACATTCAATGTAGGAGAGTTATATAATACCAAGCCCAGTATCGTTTGCTGCTGGTTCACAGATTATTGAGTGTGGAATGAGTCCTGTGCGTACACTTAGTGGTAAGCTGAAAGCCAGGGACTGTCAAAAGGAGGATGAGTTGAGGAAAGTCTAGCCCTGACTGGGTTTGATTAGAAGACAAGTGGTTTTGTCTATGCCATTTGAAATAAGTTTTTTTCTTATAAAAAAGATATAGTATATGATTATTATAAATATGGTTATATAAAGTTTGCAAGGAAAGTTAAAAATAACCATGTAAGTGTATGGAAAAGTTTGGGAAAGAAAAACCTGATCCGATTCTCACCTTCTCCTGGCTTTTTTTTAAACACTGTTTCCCTTTTAAATCAGTGGCCCTTTTGCCTGAGACAATGATGTGAAGAAAACACAAAGTAGCAAGAAATGCTCCATTTTCTCCTTTGTGAATTAAGACTAATGCTATCCAACATTGCACTAGGGCTGTTTTTCAACTCATGATGGATTGGTGTATTAATCATTCGAAGAGTATAAGGGAAAGGGTTTTGTTTATTTGTCATTGTATCTTCCAAAGCCTAGTACAATACTTATTGAATGAATGAAATAATTTGAAAAATGGAAGTTAAATTTTAGATTCAGAAGTCATTAATACAGTAATGTAATGGATTATTATGTAATCCATCCTGCCATTTATTGGTATGATTGCACATACACTATTCTAAATCAGTTGTCACCTATTCATTAAATATTTTAGAATGTTCTAGTTTGACGGTTCCAATATTTGACTGGGTTATAAGTATTATTTGCTTTTTCCTGACTTCAATTAAAATGCTTCAGATTTTTAAAAATATGTTTTGTTCCACACTGCCAATAACAATTTTGATTCAGTGTGTATGGGGGTTGGCCTGAGAATACGTATTTAAAATTTTTCCAAGAGATACCCATAGCTAGCCAGGTTTAAGAACCATTGCTCTCGTCTATATCTGATGTTCATTGTGGGTAAAACATATATGGGCTGCCCCTTCTCAACTTAATCCATCTCATTGAGGGAAATCTCCAGAAGAGCTGAACATCAAAACCAATAATGCCTCCCATAGTTGAATTATATGTTGAGATCTTGAAGATATCCCCATCAGAGTCACTAGAAAATGAAAAAGTAAGTCCTTTGAGGATGTTAATATAAAATGGGAGCCCCCTAGCCAGCCAATCTGGCTAATCAATCCAATTGTAGGCAGATTGTGTTAGATGAAAATATTTTGGCCAACTAGATTTTTATTAATTTTGAATAAAAATGGAAACAGCAAACATCCCCTCCCAATCTTGCTGTTGACTAGAAGAAAATGTAATTAAGAGGAACAAGAAATCTAAGGAAAACAACAAGGACAAGACACTAAAGAAAAAATAATGGTTCTTGGAAAATACAAATCTTTGGGAAAATGTTCTCCAATTTCCCATGTAATTAAATTTTTATCTAAAAACTCTGTGACCTAAGGAAGAAGATACTAATGCATTTCTGCTCCAATCACTGTTTTAAAGATTTGCTTTTGAGCATAGTTAGTAGTGATTTTATTTGATTTTAAAAATTTATTTTGCTGCACATTTGTTTGCTTCAGTGTCAGCCACAAGCGCTGTGCTCTGTGCAGCTAAACTGCAGGCTCCACTCAGTGGCCAGACACTGAACAGAATAAGGGAAACAAACTTCCAAGACATATTTTTTTGCTTTCATTTTTGTGCAGTTTTTTGAATATTTGAAGGACTGAGAAAGAAGCAAAACAAAACAGCAACTATTAATCAGAGTAATACTTGTCATTCCTGTTGTAGGCTGTCAGTTCCAATCTAGGCCAATATCGCCAATAATTCAGGAATTTGAAGCACAGCCAATTTGTCGTTTAATTTACAGATTACTCATTAGGGTAATTTCACTGTCATTTCACTGCAGGAAAAGTAAGTAAGACTCAAAAAAACAAAATGTCCTGCCTGAGGCCACTTAGCAAGTTTTGAATAAAAAGTGTACTTCTAACTTCAGATCTCTGTTCTTACCCACCGCTCTCCCTGATTCAGTAGCCTTGATTCTCTCTGCCTGATGTCTATGAGGTGTTATCCCACACTGCTTTCATCTCTAGGTGACACTCAAAATCACAGTTCTTCTGCTGCAGTCGGGGACCCCTGCTGGAATACATCGCAGTGAGGGCAGAGTTCCAATGTCCTGTGGACACTGAACTATGCACTCATCCAGAAGTGGGATGAAATGCTTCTCTCCAGGATGACCATGGCGTTTGTATAGGTCAGCATAGAAATGCCCGGGAAGCGAACATGAGAGGGTAGTGTGGCCCAAAATGCAAGCCACCTATACAAAATCAGAGAGTTTCAGCTTTTCAAGGGCTCGGTGCCACTCTTCAAAAGCATGAACACTTCTTTAAAAAAATTCCTACCGAAAGCAGACTTTCAAATATTCTCTGATTAAAATTGCCAGGTTTATTTTGTTTGTACCATCGGCTACAGCGGTCATGTTAAATTCCATGATTTTTTTGTCAATGAGTTAATTCTTTCTGGTGACAAACCAAATGGGATTGTAGACTTTAGGGACTGAACAAGAAATAGGCTGTATCGAATGAGATGGCCTAAGAATTAATTGCGCTACATGAACTATACATGAACTCAACACAAGCTTCTATCGGATCTGGTTTTGATCAGTAATCTCCACAACTGTAATTTCTTAGTAGTTTACAAATACATTTTCTATTGCTTCTCACCCATCTTCCCCCACTTAAAAAATTACATCCTGAAGTCAGGTTTATTATGGAACTAATTTACCACATGGTGTTAGGTCATTAAATCCCCTCATCCACAGGGAAGTTTTTCTGTGAATTAAAGCTTACAAAACATACAGTGATTCTTTTTTTGTTTTCAATTGGAGTAGCTAATATTTTCACTTTTTGAATGTACTTGCTGGATAATTTTTATGCCAGTCCATAACTTCATTCGAAGAGCTAACCTGGGATTTAAAAAAAAAGAAAGAAAGAAGAAATCATTTTCGCCTTCTTGTCTATCAGCACTAATCCTCTTAAAAGTACCCTTTCGATCAAGAGATCCAAGAGAAGCTCAATTTCCTCAGCAAATGGAATGGTGAAAGGTAGGATTTAAAAGGGCTACCACTGTGAAAGGAAAATGAAAATAATGGAATGACCTGTGGAGAAAACCCAAGCCCGGGAACACACAGTGCCACCTGTCTTTATTGGGTCAGAGATACACAAGTATCTGTGTCAAATTGAAAAGCCAAGGAAATGGCAGGCTTTGCCTTTCTGCTGGTAGGGACAAGTACAGGAAATATTATATTGCAAAGTGACTGAAACCCTGTTAGAAGTTTTACACTTAGCAGGCAGGCAGCAAGGGCTTAAAGAAAACCGACCAAGATTTTCTCCATTGGGTTCCTCCAGCCTTGACAACAGTGACAACTATATATATTTTTTAAGTGTGTGATGGATTCAGACGACTCTGGAAAGTTTTATCTTAAAAATAAAATAGTGAACATGTCCCCTAAGAAGAATGGCTGGGGAAATACATCACCAGAATGGTATATAGAAATGCATCAGAAACTGCCTATAGATTGCCCAAAGAAAACAGAACCAATTTTCTGAGTAGATTGAACAGAAATATTGAATGGACCCAACTTCATTTAATGCCCACAGAGTTCATGTGAAAATGTAATTAAGAAGACTGGGAATGGAGAATAAAAAAAGGTAAGAGGCACAAAATGGTCCTTTCCAGTCTCGTTGGAAGGTCACCACCTACTTTTTATAGCATGATGTGAAGCACAAAGTTAGAGGGTTTTCAAAGACTTGGCTGTACTCCAAAAGTCTCTCTTTAATGTTGTTTGCAAAATTTATACTAAAGGCAGATTTATGAGCATTGTTAGAGAACTTGTATTTCTCTAACACCAGCAGCTCCACAGGACAAAAGACCTGGTGATCTGCTTCCATAAAGATTACAGCCTGGGGACCCTAGGGGGTATTTCTGCTCTGTCCTATAGGGTTGTTATGAGTCAGAATCGACTTGACGACACACGACAACAGCTTTCTAGGCCCTCCTCAGGTCTGTGTTTGTTGTCTTCCCCAAATGAGCAAGAAAGTTCTGATCAAAGCCATTTTTTTTGAAGAATTTTTTTTTTAAATTCTGTGCCTTCACTCATTAAGCATCTCTTCATCTGAGTCAGCTGAAGATTAATGCCCCCACAGATCTTTAACAGACGGAGAAAGAGAGAATGTGTACAAAAGGGAGGAAGAAGACTGAGTCTGGAGAGGTAGGGAAAAAACAAAAAAATAACCAAAGCAGAAAGATTTGTGAAAGCACATAAACCACTAGGTGATTCAGCTGATTTTAGCCATAAGGACAGTGTTTTCCCAACATATCATCCATGGAACATGGACCTCCTGAGAGGGTTAGCAAACACATGGTTTCTTGGTCAGGGAAGTTTGACCAACATTTTCATACCACATTTCCCCCATGTTGTTAGGTGCTGTCAAGTCATTTCTGACTCATAGTGACCCTATGTACAACAGAACAAAACACTGCCCGGTTCCGCACCATCATCACAACTGTTGCTGTGTTTGAGCTCATTGTTGCAGCCACTGTGTCAACCTATCTCGTTGAGGGTCTTCCTCTTTTTCACTGACCCTCTACTTTACCAAGCATGATGTCCTTCTCCAGGGACTGATCCCTCCTGATAACATATCCAAAGTATGTGAGACGAAGTCTTACCAACCTCACTTCTAGGAAGCATTCTGACTGTACTTCTTCCAAGATAGATTTGTTCATTCTTCTGGCAGTCCATGGTGTATTCAATATTCTTCACCATACCCATAATTCAAAGGCATCAATTCTTCTTCGTTCTTCCTTATTTGTTGTCCAGCTCTCACACACATATGAGATGATTGAAAATACCATGGCTTCGATCAGGCCTGCCTTAGTCCTCAAAGTGACATCTTTGCTTATTTCCCCCATGGAGAGTCTCAATGAACATTAACATAAAAGATTCTGAGAAGTACTGCAGTAAAGAAACCTGTTTTATTTTGTTTATCATAAGAGATCCAAACTTTTCTTTTCTCATAATACTGATCAATAACATTTTGGAAAATGCTCCACTATAGTTATTTTAAAACTGGGAAATAGGAATACCCATAAAATATAGAACAAATTTTGGAGTGCTAATGAACCTTGATAAGATCTGATGGAACTAACACTTAGTGAGTGCCTATTACATGTGCCTGAAATTGTACTGTTTTAAAAATATTTGCTCATTTCCCAATAAAATTAAGGTAATGGGAGAGATATTTACAGTGCTTTTTAGAAAAGCACTTCATGGAACTTATTAACTGTCCTTAAGTGAGGGCCCAATAGGTTTTTTAAGAAAATGAAGGACTTTGAGAACTTACGTAGCATTTATCCATGCCTAGGAGTATCGCTTTCGTACCCACTGAAAAATTTGGAGATTCTGGAGTCTCTCTACTTTCATTTCCTGGAATGTAGTACGATATACAGTCATGTGAACCAGTTCTGGTTCTGCCACTTACTAGATCTGTAACTTTGAGTAATGTACTCCTCCAAGCCTATAATAATAATAATAATTCTTAATCTTAAGGGTTTGTGAGGTTTATACTTATAAGCAACAAGCTTATGATACTACTCAAAAAATACCGGTTCCTTAATCTACCTGCCTTACTCTTGTATCCATTGATCAAAGTATTTGTCTGTTGCACAAATACTAGGACAGGTTCTATGGAGAAAGTAAAATAAAATATGATGTACAGTTCTGCCTTCAACACCCACTAATGATTATTTAAAATACTACCATATTATATGTGTGTATAGAACCAGCATATATTTATTTAATAGTGTAAGTGTATATGAAAATTATATAAAATAGCAGTTTATGTATTGCTAAAGGAAAGTACATTTTATTGTTTCTTATTATCCTCCAAGGCATCTGTCCTAGCTTAGTGCCAATTACATAGTACTTAGTACATCTTGTGAAATGAATGAACAGAAATAATAGTGGTAAATTGCACTTAAAATTGTACTTATTTTAAACAATACAATATAACAAATATAACTTAATAATAGGATATTTTGCACTAGGGGCATAAGCTAGGGTGGAGTCAGGCTGAGATTTTTCAACTTGGTGCTAAATTTCTGATACTTCAACAAATAGTTTATGCCTACCACTCAGTCTCAGCTGAGATGGGTACAAGAAAATGCAGTGAAATTCTACTAAAGATGATTCAAAAGTGGTTGCAGCAGTACATTGAGAGGGAACTGCCAGAAATTCAAGCCGGATTCAGAAGAGGACGTGGAACAAGGGATATCATTGCTGATGTCATATGGATCCTAGCTGAAAGCAGAGAATACCAGAAAGATGTTACTTGTGTTTTATTGACTATGCAAAAGCATTCTACTGTGTGGATCATAACAAATTGTGGGTAACGTTGTGAAGAATGGGAATTCCAGGGCACTTAATTGTGCTCGTGAGGAACATGTACTTAGACCAAGAGGCAGTCATTCCAACAGAACAGGGGGTACTGCATGGTTTAAAGTCAAGAAAGGTGTGCATCAGGGTTGTATCCTTTCACCAGACTTGTTCAGTCTGTATGCTGAGCAAATAATCCAAGAAGCTGGACTATGTGAAGAAGAATGTGGCATCAGGATTGAAGGAAGACTCATTAACAACCTGCCTTATGCAGATGATACAGCCTTGCTTGCTGAAAGTGAAGAGGACTTGAAACACTTACTGATGAAGATCAAAGACTACAGCCTTCAGTGTGGATTACGCCTCAACATAAAGACAACAAAGATGCTCCTAGCTGGATCAGGAAGCACCATCATGATAAATGGAGAAAAGATTGAAGTAGTCAAGGATTTCATTTTACTTAGATCCACAATCAACACCCATGAAGTGTCAGTCAGGAAATCAAATTACATATTGCATTGGGCGAATCTGCTGCAAAAGACCTCTTTAAAGTGTTAAAAAGCAAATATGTCGCTTTGAGGACTAAGGTGTGCCTGACTCAAGCCATGATATTTTCACTTGCCTCACATGCATGGGAAAGCTGGACAGTGAATAAGGCAAGAACTAAGTAAAATTGATGCTTTTGAATTATGGTGTTGGCAAAGAATATTGAATATACCATGAACTTCCAGAAGAATGAACAAATATGTCTTGGAAGAAGTTCAGCCAAAATGCTCCCTAGAAATGAGGATGGCGAGACTTCGTCTCACGTACTTTGGACATGTTATCAGGAGGGATCAGTCCCTGGAGAAGGACATCATGCTTGGTAAAGTAGAGGGTCAGCAAAAAAGCAGAAGACCCTCAACGAGATGGATTGACACAGTGGCTGCAAAAGTGGGTGCAAGCATAACAGCAATTATGAGGATGGTGCAGGACCAGGCAGTGTTTCATTCTGTTGTACATGGGGTAGCTATGAGTCGGAACCAACCTGACGGCACCTAACAACAACAGCCAGTTAATCTCAGCTGAGATGGATACAAGAAAATTCACTAACAAGGCTGTCATGTTAAAGATAATCATTATTTTATGAAACTGGATCTGGCTTCAGTCCTTTTGCAAGAAACTTGAGTTTCTGTTCAAATAGAATTCATGTTACTATGGTAGGTTTACTCTAATTCTTATTTCCTTTCCTCTGTACTTAGTGTTTTTCCTTCATGCAATGGAAAGTAACAAGCTACCCCTTTTCTTCTTCTAAATGTTTATATCTTGTTAGAGTGAAGCACTGCGCAGTGAATTTAGGGTCAGGAAGGAGGGAGAACTGCACAGTAACAGCTATCAATTTTGCAGTGAGTGACAGATCTTTATTTCAATTTCAAGTTCAGACAGACACAAAAACAGCCATAAGACAGGAAATTTTCCTTCCTTTCTTGCACACATTCTCCTACACTGACATGAGACTGAGTTGTGGGAGAGATCACTTTTTATACTTAAATAAATAAAAATAGGGTAAACTGGGTGAACGATTGAAAATTGCTGTTGATTGGATTTTGGGTGTGTTTTCAGGTAGAGTTAACAGAAATGAAAGTGCCCTGCGTTCCAGGCAACTGGATGCTTCACCTGTCACTCATCCCAACCTACCTACCCCTTTCTACTGTCATAGTCACTACCTTTTTCACCTCTTTTCTGATTCCTTTTCTATTTTATCTACATCTTGGTACTCAAACATGTAGCATTTACTCCTTCATGATTTGAAAAAATAATGACAGATTTTCAGTATATTTCACACATCTAAATGTTCTCTGAATCTTATTAGCTATTACAGAGGGTGGGTAGTGTCAAAAAAACTAAATGAGCATAATCTCTTATAGGAATGGAATTCTGCTGTTGAGAGGCTTAAGAGTGAGGCCCTTGAGATTCTGCTATCAAAGGACTATGTGGAGAAAGAACATCTACAGCTTTCTAACCAGAAACTCAACCAGCTTCAAGAAGAATTTGGTCAGCTTATGGTGGAAAGAGAAACCTGGTTAAAAAAGGCAAATGATTTTTTTAACAGCGCCAACAAGGTCAGTATGAGGTCAAGTTGATAATTTTAACTAAGCATGGCAGACCAATAAGAGACTTGTTACTTCCATGTAGAGTTTAAAAATTGACAACAGCAAAGAAGAGCTTTTAAGATGCATTTCTATCATGACCATTACTTGGTTCTCAAGATTAAGAGACTATGCTTTGGCATTTAAAGGGTTACTTTTAAAAAGCCTCTGATGAAGGTTGTATCTTAGAGCTGTCATTGTTCTGCCTGGGGGGACACTGGTGTCCACACTGTAATGTTTCTCATAAAATGTGTCAAAGTTAAAACAGCAACAACCCTTGAAAGTTTTACCAAAAGTTCTTTGTTCTTTATTTAATCCTCTCGCATTTATCAGGTAAAAAGACATGAATACTGAAAGCCTTCTGCATGCAAACCGTAAGGCCAGAAGCAGGTGCCTCGGCCTGACCACCCTGCCTTGGTCTTGCCTTTTAAGTCAGCCAGAGGGAGATCCTGCTTTGGATTGTCTCCAGGTCTTCTTGAGTGCGAGAGGTGTTCTCCTTCTCTTAGTTTAGTCATTTAATATTGATTGTAGCAGGTGGCTTCTGTTGAGTGGTAGGTAATGTTCACGTGATCACATCACTTGTGTGGGTCCCAGTATGTGAGGCTGGTGATATTACCTGCAGGATTTTTCTGCCTTTCTCCATCTCATACGCACCTTCAAACTACGTTATTAGATTTGTTTAATACGTACAATTTCACTGATGTTTTTAAAAATGGACATTGTGAGAGGAAATGAATGGGGAAATCCCTGGAAGCTAGGTACATTGCAATCTAAAGTTACGCCACCAACACTCTAACTGCAATGTCCTGGTATATATTAAAATAATTACTTAATTTTGAACTTTTTTACCAACAGGAAGCTTTTTTAAAAGGGCACATAGTAAAATTTCAAAACGGAGCCACTAGAATTATAGTAAAAATATGTTGAAGAAAATTTATTGTCAATTCATTTGTTGTTTGTGATTTTTTGTTTTAAGAGAGGAAAGAAACAGCATATAATTGGAGTGGTTGGGGTAAGTAGAAGACAGGTGTTGATTGTTTCTCATCAACAGTCCTATCTTTGAATTAGAGGCTTCTTAACTAGCGGCTCAGAGACCTGGTGGCGCAGTGGTTAAGAGTTTGGCTTCTAACCCTTAAGGTCAGCAGTTCAAATCCACCAACCCCTCCTTGGAAACTCTCTGGGGCAGTTCTACCCTGTCCTGTAGGGTCGCCATGATTCAGAATCAGCTTGACAGCAACGAGTTTGTTTTTGGTTTAACCAGAGGGTCGGTGAAAAAGAGGAACACCCTCAATGAGATGGATTGTCATAGTGGCTGCAACAATGGGCTCAAACACAGCAACGATTGTAAGGATAGCAGAGGACCAGGCAGTGTTTCTTGCTGTTTACATAGGGTATCTATAAATTGGAACCTACTCAACAACACCCAACAACAACAACAAACTTACAGTTACACCCTCATTCTACAAGATGAGTGGGTCATCTGCCAGTCAATGAATGTTGTTTCTAAGGAAAACAGTTACAGAATATGTTGCTACAATAAAACAATGCTTCTAGTACAAACCCTATAGTTTATATAGCCTTGCAAAATGTAGTTTCTCTCTCTCTTTTTCATTCTCATTCTCTCAGTCTCTCTGCTTTCATTATTTGGAAACTTGCCAGGGCCTTGAGGTAGAAGAAAAGATATCTGTTGCAATAGCAATTTTAAAAATGAAGAATAGGATGATTGCTTTCTCAAACTCAAAGTAATTCAGGTTAGATCCTAGGAAGAGAATTCATGTTTCTTAACCCCAGAAGCTTCTGATTCCTACATTCTCATGTCTAATCACTTGAATGCCATGGTATGCTAACTATTCCAATTATAGTAAGTTCAGTTGGGATTTATCCGTACTATAGCATTCTCTACATGTAGCCAAGTGGCAGTCAGAAAGATGTAAGATTCTTTTCTACCCTTTTCAAAGCATCAAAGAAATAATTTCTAACTTCAAATCTAAGAATTCAGTGTGAAAGATGACAGATACTTTTATCTTAGCAAAAATAGAAGCTGGAGTTTAGAAGTGGATGTTTAATTATAACTCTTGAATTATTTACGATGTTATTAAGAAGTAATCAATGATGAGATTATGTTGTGGTAAAGCCATTTAAACTAAAGAAGGAAACTTCTCAAGACTTGTAAATGGCATTTTTCTTTTTGCTTTATATTAAGGAATCCCCAAATTTTATAAAAATCTCATCACTTTACCCAATTTTTGCTGTAACACCTATAAACTAGTTAAAATAAAGGGCTGGATTTAAAATTTTAATTTAGTTCCAAAATCCCTTTAATTATTTTTTCAGTCTGAAAGTTCTGTTTAACCTAGTAAAGAAGTATTTTTAATTTAGATCATCAATTATTTACTTCTGAAGCACTAAATTTTTCTTCTGAAAATTCACTTTGTTGTACCTTGAGTGCTCTGGGTTTTTGTGATTGTGAGCATCCCCATCCCTGTATGAAGTCATGCTGTCAAGAACTGTGAGGGGTCTGAGATTTTACCCTACTTGCCAGCTAACAAGTTAACTTGACCCAGTTTCATGAATGCTGACAGAGGTACTTGACTTCTGGGTCAGAGATGAAAGGCTTTATTACAGCAAAAGCAGTAACTGGAGTGTCAGCATGTCACATTGGTTCCTGAAGCCCCGATTCCCACGGGGGTGATGCAGATGGGCCCAGATGAGTGTCTGCACATACAGTAAGTGGTGTTGCAGGAGAGGAACCCTAAGCATAGGGAGCCCACTGTTTTATAGCAAGCAGTAAGCAAGCCTGTTTTTTGTTTTATTTTTGTCTCAGGGAGAGAGAGACATTACCTCAACTCTGAAGATTACTAGTTACAAATACAACAGTGAGAAATGGCCCAGATAGAAAGGAATCAGGGCTGTGCATTTCTGACGTATCCAGCAAGATGTGTAGGAGCACAAAAGACCCATGGAGGACTCTCTCTCTCTTTCTCAACAAATACAAATCTGGATGTTAGCAGAGATCAAAATATACAAAAGTCTGTTTAGTATATTTCCCCAGTTTGTGAAATTCAGTCAAATAGAGTTACCACCTAATTGTCCACATTGACAATAGTTAAACCCCGTCTTTACCCTTTGGCTCCAGGAGTGCAACTGATTAGCTTTCAGCCCTGCTGTTGTGTACCATCAAGGTGATTCTGACTCATAGCGACGCTATAGGGCAGAGTAGAACTGCCCCATAGGGTTTCCTTTACAGACGCTGATCACCAGGTCTTTTCTCCTGTGGAGCCACTGGTGGTTTTGAACCTCCAACCTTTCACTTAGCAGCCAAGTCCTTAACCATTATGCAACCAAGGCTTTTCTTCATTCTTTCTAGGGGTTGATAACTACCTGAGGCCCATGAGTGTTTCTCACTCAGAGGGAATGTCTGTAGCCTTTGGCTTGAGGTGTGGCAGTTTTTACCTAGAGTGAGCAGCAGGTGGTGATGTTAGGACGCAAGACCTTAGGAATATTGCTACCGCTGCTTTTATTTATATATATATATATATGTACACTAGTTCCTTGGGTTAAGAAGCTCATTTCACTTTGTGTTCACCAGAACACTTGCAACAGTGCCTTCCATTTAGTAGATGCTCAACAATTATTTGAAAGACTGAGAATAGTGAAATATTATGAACAGCAGAGTTTCAAGGCATACTATACTACATTATACATAAAGGATAGTATTGATCCAAGGTAACTGGGGTGAGATAATTTTGAATGAGGAGACTGTAATTACTTTAACGCACAGGGGAAAACAAATTTCAAGCTCAATATCTGGATCATAGCTGAGAGGCCAAGCAGTGTTGTGTAAAGAGACTTAGTCACTAGATTTTTTTTTTATTGTGCTTTAGATGAAGGTTTACAGAACAAATAGTTTCTCATTAAACAGTTAGTACACATATTGTTTTATGCCATTGGTTAACAACCCCAAGACATGTCAACACTCTCCCTTCTTGACCTTGGTGGACTTTTTTTTTGGTGAAAATATACATGGCCAAAGTTACACCATTTTAAAAGTTTCTACATGTACAATTTAGTGACATCGATTACATTCTTCCAGTTGTCCTGCTATTCTCACTATCCTTTTCCAAATTATTCCATCACCATTATCTTCAACTCACTGTCCCCAAGGCTTCCCATCAAACCTTTTGAGTTGCTGTTGTCAATTTGACCTCACATAGATAATTCTTTTTTTTTTGTTTGTTTGTTTTGTACCTTAGATGAAACTTTGCAGAACAAATAGTTTCTCATTAAACAGTTAGTACACATATTGCCCTATGACAATGGTTAACAACCCCACGACACGTCAGTCAACACTGTCCCTTCTCAACCTTAGTCACTAGATTGGTCACCTCCCAAGTCCCCAGGCAGCATTAATTGCTTATATCCTATTGTTCCTATAGTATTTCTCTGTCTTTCTTAGAAAGAGAGTGTCTTAATCATCTTTATAATGTAACCTAGTGTTCAAAAAATTTTACTGGAGGAATGAATAAATGGTCATGTGACAAATCGATTTATGTTTTTGAACTTGCGTTTCCTCTTTTTAAAAATATACCTAATAATCTGTATCTACCTCAGGAAACATTTTATTATTGGTGATAAATTGTGCAAAATCTTTAGATTCGGAGTATAAATAAACAAATGAAATTGTTGATTATTAAGTGAAATTAAGAAACACTTCGAAGTATGACACTTTGCCAAAGTAACATTGATTAAGTGCATGGATTTTGGAGCCAAACTCCCTGCGTACGAATCTGAGTTTATCCATTTACTAGCTCTGTGACCTTGGGCAATTAGTTAACATCCCTGCCCAGCTGGCTTTTTTATCTGTAAAATAGGAACAATAATTATTCTTACTTCCAAGAGTCATTGTGCTGTCTAAATGAGTTAATATATGGCTATTGCATAGAACAGCTAAGCATTCATTAAGTGCTAGCCATTATTTTCTCATTTTATATGCATTTAATGCTAAGCTAGCTGCTCTAACGTGTCTTAGATACTTTTGTTCATTGTCATATTCCAGCACCTAACAGAGTATGGTCCGAAGATTTCAATAAATATTTGTTGAATAGATGAAAAAATAAATGCTTTGCCCATTGTAAATTGACATTTTCTATCCTAAAATAATTTAGGTTGGTTTAGATAAAAGAAACCAGAAATTATAAACACAGTGACCAGATAATAAAGGTCCACATAGTGGGTCTAGTTTATCCATTTCCAAGGTGGGCTTGTCTTTGAGGGTGTGAGAGATGGTCAGTGCAAACTTCCTCTGTTCCCAGTTCATAAAATGCTTCAGATGCATGCCTCTTTCAATTCGAACCTCCTTCCTCTCCAATGTTTTTTCAGCTTTTCGTATTGTAAGCCAAAAATTGGCTTTAGAAGCTAAGGTTTTTAAACACCTCTCATGAATACCACTAACTGTTGTAAGATGGAAGGCTTTCTGGGGCACAGCACAGCAACCTTTGAGAGGAAAGGGATAGCCTGGAGCGGAGTGGAGTTTGCACCATTCAGGGACTCCAGAACATTAGCAGTAGGGGGCAGCAAATATTTGGAGTTGAAAAGCACATTGCTATTATGCCCCTGACTTTTTTGGCACTTGAAAGATCTGGCAGATTTTGTGCAGGACCTGAATTAAGAATCAGCCTGCCAGACTGAGAGCCACCAGAAGTATCTCAGGCTATGTTTAGGAAAGGAAACTGAAGCTTTCCATCTTTATAAAAATTGAATTTAGGAGAAATCTGAATCTCCACAGGCAGTGGAATTCAGTGCTCTAATTAGAAGCTGAGTTGAATTTCAGGCTGATAACCAAAAGGTCAGCAGTTTGAATTCACCAGCGGCTCTTTGGAAACCCTATAGGGCAGTTCTGCTCTGTCCTGTTGGGTCGCTATGAGTCAGCATCGACTCGATGGCAGTGGGTTTGGTTTGGGTTTTCCTTGGTAGTTATACAAGTTCCATCCAACCAAACTCATCTTCCATCCTCTAGATTCTTTAAAGGAAATTTTCAAAGTTCTGCAGGGTTTTTTTTTTTTTTTTTTTTAAATGTTGATTCTCTTCAAATTAGCCAAGAAACAAACACAACATTCCTTAACTAAACGTCTTTGTAAAGCAGCGTAAAAGAGCTATGCTGGATGACTTATTTCTTGCTTAAATTAATAGTCCCCTAGATATTTTTAAAAGAATAAAATGTGCCATCGCCTAATTCCATCTCTATCTGATTTGATGCAGACTGCCTTGGATCCTGTACTTAACATGTGAAAAATGAAAGATCTTTATTAGCACCTTAAAGAGCAAAAACCAAGTAACTCCTTAGTCTTTTCCAAACCAAGTCTAGAAAGAGCTCATTTTTCTTCTCCTTTTTTGCCTAAGAACTGAGTGGTACAGTATAAAATAGTTAAGAATTGCTAGAACCCAGAGAGACAAAATATTATCCTTGTGCTTGTATCCTTGTTTTTTCCAATCCAATTATAAAAGCTTTATTTGACCTGCATGTACAAGACTTGAAGAAAAAGGGGGACATGAAGAGGAAAACTAAAGGGGAAACATTAATTCCAAAGGAGTTTATATGCGGGTCATAGTGTTCTTATTGCTAGAAATAACCTGCTCTGTACCATGTGTAAGACAAAGAGACTCTTTCCTGGCTGAGTCCAGTATATCAGGTTTCTTATGGATATGGGTAAATAGAAAAGCACTCAGTTCTATTCTGGGAGTAGATTAAGTGGGAACAATGATACTTAGATCATTTCTGGAATTGGCACATGGATTCCTCATCAAATTCTAACTTGGCTAACCCAATTGTGTGGAATAAGGGAAATTAGCTCTTAAAGGTTTATTTAAATAAAAAGTCAAACTATAGCCTTGAGGGGCAAGTTGACATGGCTGATCCCTGAGAAATTGTTAAGGACATTGGATATGAGAGAAGAGGAAGAGAGAGAGAGAGATCTTTAAATTTGTGTAGAAAGTGAAAGTGATTCCAATAAAAGTCTCAAAAGATAGAAGCACTGTGGTTGCTAACTTTTTTTCTGGCCAGAAGCTGGAGACTGCAGAATGAAACCAGTAGAGAGAGAGAGAGAGAGAATAATCTTCTTGAAAAATTGTCTGCTTTTGCAAAACGAGACTAAATGGGCACACCAGCCCAGGGGCAAGGATGAGAAGGCAGGAGAGGGTAGGAAAGCCGGTAACAGGGAATCCAAGGTCGAGAAGGGGAGAGTGTTGACGTGTCATGGGGTTGGCAACCAATGTCACAAAACAATATGTGTATTAATTGTTTAATGAGAAACTAGTTTTCTCTGTAAACCTTCATCTAAAGTATAATTATAAAAAAAAAAAATTGTCCACTTTTCAAGTCAAGAAATTCAACTGCTATTTCTGTGTCTACAATTATTCCCATTAGGGTTTTAGGGATTAAGGAAGGTTAAGGAGTAAACTCTCTTGCAACACTCAGCCTGTCTGCAAATGTATTTGTTGAGCTAATGAAGGAATAAAACCACTCACCTCCTTCCTACTGCCATAATTCTATTAAGTTCTATTAAGTGTGATTCATAGAACGTATTAGTAAATGCCTTGATAACCCTTTAGTCTTTTTGATAAAAAGCTCTGGAAGAAAATCTGGCTATTTTCATTCTGAGTTTTACATTATCCTGTTCCTTGATACATCATTTCCTTCTAGTAAATATTTGGCCCTTCAGTTTATTTTCATGTTATTAAGAAATAATACGTTTATGAGAGCATTCAGGAATAGTGTGGAGTCACATCACACATGCATTTAATGTACGTGTGGCTTTGGAAGCTAACTCCTACGAAGATGGCACCAATGCCCAAGGATATGAGAATGGCGGTTGTTCAGTGAGGCTACAAGAAGAAAGGCCCACGTGGGACGAATGACAGGCTAAGCTCTTCTCAGTGACTCTTCAAAGATGTGTCCAATCAATCAAGATATAGAGTAGCAGCCAGCAAATATTTTCTGAGTACTTACTACTTGCCCTGCCATCATGCCCTGGTTACTTTTATATATTTTATCTTGTTTAATTCTGAAAACAAACAACAAACAAACATAACGTGTGTGAAGGTTATAATGGCTCAATATTAAAACAGAATGGAATTAAACTTGTAGGCAAGAAAAAAGTATTCTGGAATTCTCCATCCTTTCTCTAATTAAACTAGGAATTTGGGATTATTTTAAAGGAAGAAAGGTGTGAATGCCTGACATTTACATATAAACCTTCCCTTTACTTCTTCCTTTAGTCCAGCTAAGTGGTTCTCAATCCCAAATGTGAATATGAATTATAATTACTAAACTTTATATGTTAAACTTTTAAAATTATGATTTAAGGTAGTTCAAATGTAGTTTTCACTACACTAGATTTTTGCTTTATGTACTGACTTTAAAACTAACTCTTAATTTAGATAAGACTCCATTTTATTCAAAATAAGCAATAAAATTTTAAAAATAAGGAGCAAAATTCTAGAAATGGAGATTGCCAAGTATTATTTCAATGAGTTATGGAAAGATTGAGAGGGTAATTCAAACCATTTACTTTTGAAACATCAGCTTCTTGTTGCATTTGACCTGGTTGCCAACCTCGGGAAAGAGGAGAGATCAGATAAGGAAGAGTTCTTCCGGTTCAAGGTTTCTTTAATAAAACAGTTTTTTCTTTTACAGTCTTATATAGCATAAGAGAAATTGCTCAGCCTTTCTCTGTATCTTTTCTCACCTATAAGAAGGAAAGGCAAACACTAACTTATAAAAATTGAGTTTTAAAGTCCCACCTTTTCTACCTGAGATTTCATGCTTCTCTGAAATACCCCTTCTTTCCAAAGCCTCCATCGTAATTCTTTACCATATGACACAATAGTCCGGAGTTTAAGGGCAGAGACCTCAAGGCTGGACAAATTGGGTGTGAATCCTAGTCTGCTGCTTAGTAGCAATGTCACTTGGTCCAGTTTACTTAGTCTCTTTGAGACTTTGTTTCCACAATCATATAATGGATAATTTCTTGCTGCCTCCCAGAGCTAGTAAGGAAAATGGTTCTAAACCTCAGCAGGTATTATATTTTTAAAATATTTGCTGACGGAATGAAAATCGATTGTGAAACCCATAGTATAGCTATTATTACTTTCTGTCAGCTGCTGAATAAATGGGATGGTTTTGTTTTAAACATTCTAAGTAAATAGAAATAGCAGACTTGAGAGACATGAGACATTGGTGGGAGAACAGAATATCAACACATAAATAAGAGGGTAGTATTGAAGAAATTTCATTTGTAAATTCAAATTTTGTCCCGTTCCAATTTTGCCATTAAAACTCCCTCCCTAAGATGTAGGTGTAGGGGAATAGGTGCTTTTACGCATCTCCACAGCTGCAGCCTCTGCATCTGGCTCGGTCAGCTCGGCCTTGCTGTCCTGGCCGCTCTCAGGTCTCAGTGGTCCAAGACTCATGATGCCATCTTCTGTCATTTCCCACAATCTGGGGATCTTCTCCATCATCTTCCGTTGGGTCTTCCTACTCCACTCTGGTAGGTCCCTGTCAAGCTCACTGGCTCCCAACTCAGCAACCCGGGAAGACTAGACTTTAAGCCGCTGCCTTATTACGTGACACTATCAAGCTTACCATGTTGAAGCTGTTCCCAGATTGGTATGGGACATCTTGTAAGGTTGCCTTTTTCAATAGTTCCAAAAGGCAGTATGTCAGGCGCCCTCTTAATGTTCAGGTCAGTTAATTTACTTAACTAATCATCTGCTCTCCAGGCCAAAGTTCAAAAAATGGGAGTATTAGGTATACCCATGAAGACCACTGAAATCTCCTCTCTTTTTTTCTCCTATTTGCACAGTCCTCTTTTACTGCCTTTATATCATATACTTTTCCATCTTAATACCAGCAAAGCCTTAATGGTCAAAGGGATAACTCCTTCTCTATGCGGATTCTATAAGCTTAATCCCCCATGCTTGGTTGTTGATCTGCTAATAAAGAAAGAAAATAAAGGAATTCATAAAATTTCCTCTCAAGACAGTATCTTGGTTTGCAAAGCTATGTTTTTTCTGCATAATCCTATTTTGCACGTAAAAACTGAAATATTACCTTGATCTTTCTCTCTGCACTATTCGGCATCAGATTCTAATCTTCCCTGTAGAAGGGTGGACGTCCCGGATGGAGGAGGCCAAGGGTCTTACACTAGAAAAGGCAAAGGGGAAAAGCAATTGGTAATTTTCTGAATATTTCCCCTTGGTGTTTTAGGTTCATATTGCAATTTACTGAGAAATTACCTTTTAAGAATTTTACAGAGACATTTGGGTTATGAAAGGCTGAAGAATATTTTTTAAATATCTCACCCATTATTTGTATGCAGTATAAATGCACAAAAAATTAATCCTGACTCTTCCATTCTGTAGTTATAACTATTTGTGTTGTGTAGATATGTTCTCAATGTAAACTATTTTGATAATTTTATGGTGTTGATATTTATCTCTGCTGAATTAAGCTGTGATCACTTTTCCTAAATGTAGCGTTAAAGCTATATAACTGTTTTCCAAGACTAAGATTGTTGTTTTTGGTTGTGATCAAACTAATAAATTTAACAGGCTGGTTTAATCTCTAGTATTTTGTGTACACAATGATGTAGGTTTTAAACTAGAAAAGCTGAAAATGAAAGTATGTTTTGTTTGGCAGGCATTTGATGTACTTGGAAGAGTTGAAGCTTACCTTAAGCTCCTTAAATCAGAAGGTTTAAGTCTGCCTGTCTTGGCAGCGAGGCATGCGGAATTACACAGAGAAATTAAAGACTGCACAGCTGATGCTTTGCGAAAGGGGCAAGCCTTAATCAACCAAGTAGACTCCTGCAGGTAAGTAAAGTCTATTTCTTCTTCAGCGTAACAAGCTTTTTCACAGTTTCCACAACCTATTAAAAAATAAGTTTGTGTAATTTTTTCTGTTTCTGTTGTTTTTGCTGCATTATGACATGGCTTAAAAGAATCTATTGAATTTTGGTCAGTGGTGATTCCGAACACAGCATTGTGAGGCCATATTCTGAGCCAAGAACTCAAAGATGCTAAAGCTTTCTCACTACACGTTTCTGAACAAGGGAGAGGAAATGGACAAAATAGAAAGCAGAGCTTTAGATCTCAGTGCTTTTTATGTTCTAGTATCTCCATAGAGTTTCTTCCTGCCTGTTATTTCATGAGCCTTGAGTAGATCCTTTTCCTGTTTTCCCTTTTTCAATAAAAGTACCAGAATTTTCTTTGATTTATGACCTTCATGGCACACTAAACAAACCCCAAGTAAAGGGTGATACTAATAATAATAGTTCACATTTCTAAGAAACTCGCCATGTGCCAAGGACTGTGCTGAGAGCTTTAGGGGTGTTATCTCATCAATCCTCACAGAAATCTATAAGGCGTGTACTATTAATGTTTGCCTTTTACAATTAAAGTAACTAAGACACAGAAAGGTTAAGTAACTTACACAAGGACACACAGCCAGTTAGTGGTAGAGTCAGAATTTGAATCCAAGGGTACAGGTCCTAGATCCCATGCTCTTAACAAGTGTGCTAGGCAGGTCTTTTTTTTTTTTTTTTTAATTAATTTTTTTTATTGTACTTTAGATGAAGATTTACAGAACAAATAATTTCTCACTAAACAGTTAGAACACATACTGTTTTATGACATTGGTTAAAAACCCCACAACATGTCAACACTCTCCCTTCTCGTCCTTGGGTTCCCTATTACCAGCTTTCCTGTCCCCTCCTGTCTTCTAGTCCTTGTCCCTGGACTGTTGTGCCCCATTAGTCTCGTTTTGTTTATGGGCCTGTCTAATCTTTGGCTGAAGGGTGAACCTCGGGAGTGACTTCATTACTGAGCTAAAAGGGTGTCGGGGGGCCATACTTTTGGGGTTTCTCCAGTCTCAGTCAGGCCAGTAAGTCTGGTCTTTTTTTGTGAGTTAGAATTTTGTTCTACATTTTTCTCCAGCTCTGTCCAAGACCCTCTGTTGTGATCCCAGTCAGAGCAGTCAGTGGTGGTAGCCAGACACCATGTAGTTGTATTGGACTCAGTCTGGTGGAGACTGTGGTAGTTGTGGTCCGTTAGTTCTTTGGACTAATCTTTCCCTTGTATCTTGTTTTCTTCATTCTCCCTTGCTCCAGAAGGAGTGAGACCAGTGGAATATCTTAGATGGCTGCTCACAAGCTTTTAAGACCCCAGGTGCTATTCCAGGTAGAATGTGGAATATTGTCTTTATAAACTGTGTTATGCCAGTTGAGCTAGATGTTCCAGAGACCATGGTCCCCAGAGCCCTCAGCCCAGCAGTTCGGTCCCTCAGGGAGTTTGGATGTGTCTGTGGAGCTTCTATGACCTTTAGGCAGGTCATTTTTATGAGCACGTGTGGTATCAGTGTGAGCTTATAGTTGAGTAGGAATAAAGAGAAAGAAGGACCTTGAGAAACAAAGAGAATGCAATGGGAAGGTGTAGGGAAGAACAGGAATTGGAAACAAAGGGGAGATGGCAGGACAGATGGTGGAACAGATATTGGCTAGGAGGAAATAAAGACAGGGCCCATGTTTTGACAGAGAGGGACAAAAAGATTTGTGCAAGTAGGTTAAGCCCAGTTATTCATCTTCCATATCCTCGATCTCCTTGAAACTTAAAGACATTCAATTTGTGGAGCAAGGAAATAAAAGGAGCATGGGAAAATTATTTTGTATGTGTTTAAAACCCTTATTCTGTTCTCTTTTAAATGTGTTTAAAAATGTTAATTTGGGTTTGGGGAATTCTTTTTTCAGAAGATAGTCTGAACCTAGACAAATGTATTTAATCTCGGGTCTGTGATGGTTGCTATGGGATCACACAAAACCAAGATTAGGAATAATCGAAGGTCTTCCAGCAGGAGTCAAAAAGCTGAAGGGCAAATGAATCTCCCATTGACAAACTAACAATAGCAACTGTAGCTATTAAGTTTCTTTACTTTAGCTCCAAGAGAGCCCTGGTGGTGCAGTGGTTAAGTGCTCAGCTATTAACCAAAAGATTGGCGGTTCGAATCCACCGGCCACTCCCCAGCAGAAAGATGTGGCGGTCTGATTCAGTAAAGATTACAGCCTTGGAAACCCTATGGGGCAGTTCTGCTCTGTCCTGTAGTGTTGCTATGAGTCAGAATCAACTCCACGGCAACAGGTTTGGTTTTGGTTTTTTTAACTTTAGCTCCAAGTCATGCATCAGGGCCCAAGTCGTGCATCCTGTCTGGGCCCAAAGTATGGTTACAGTATCTCCTCTCTCACCTCCCCTACTAAAGGTGCAGTTTTCCAGGATGGATAAGTGTGTGGACCATGGAGAAGATATCCTATGGGGTGGCAAAGGCACTTGTGCCTGGACTCAGGGTACATGTGGGGCATTGATGTGAATCATGTGATGACTATATTAAGTAGTTGTAAGGATCATTAAAAACCAAACCAAAACAAAACAAAACCCAAATCCATAGCCGTTGAGTCAACTTCAACCCATGGCAACTCCATGTGTTACAGTGTAGGACTGCTCCATAAGATTTTCTTGGCTTTTATGGAAGTGGTTCATAGAGCCACTGGATGAATTCAAACACCCAGCCTTTATGTTAGCAGCTCCACTTTTATCACTCAGGAATCAATATAATCTATTACATTCTACTGTTCACACCAACTGAAGGAAGGCATTCATTCAATCCAATTCCAATCTATTCCACTTCACAAATTAAAAGGGCACAGTCTTCTGGACTGCCAGTCTCCCCAAGACCTGAGACACCAGCTGCAAGTTTGTGGGTCTCTCTAGCACCCTCACTTCTGACCTGCTGACTATGAATTCTAAGATTCCTTCTACCCTGTTAGGATACCCGCAGGAAGCTCAGTGGTCCTCAGGGTACCCCTCATTTGCTGGCTGCCACTTCTCCCTCAGGTTTCAGTAATTCATTAGAACAGCTCACAGAGCTCAGGAAAGCACTATACTTGTGATTAGAGTTAGATTATAAAGGATACAAGTCAGGACCAGCAAAAAAAGAGATGCACAGGGTGAGGTCACAGAGCTTTTGTGTCCCAAAAAAGGGGGTACCACCCTTCTAGAAACAATGTCTTTCCCCAGCCAGGAAGCCCTTGGAGCTTCCCTGTCCAGAGTGTTTATTAGGTCCTCATTATGCTGGGTAGCTCAGCTGCTAATCAAAAGTTCAGCCCTGTGAATCCACCAGCCACTCCTTGGAAACCCTATGGGGCAGTTCTGATCTGTCCTATAGGGTTGCTATGAGTCAAAATCAATGGCATCAGGGTTTAGTTGGTTTTGGGTGTAGGCATGATTGATTGAATCTATCTCCTTCCCCTGAGGCTGATATCATGTGGTGGGTCTTTCTGGCCTGGCCAGCCCTGACCAAAGAGGCATTCATTAGCATAAGCCCTCAGATGTAGTCTGGAGACCTCATCAAAGACACCTCAGTCACTTGGGGAATTCCAAAGATTTAGAGATTATCTCTCAGGAAGCAAGGACAAACACCAAAGTGAGATTCTTTACCCCACAGTGGTGAGGTCTTCAGGTAAAATTGGGAGATGGTCCCATCTCTGTCTAGCAAGTGAGTCTTAAAGCACGGAGACATGTTATTTCTAGTCTGTTCAGACTACTCTTTCTTGGTGGTTCTTTTCCAGGCTTTAGGTAATTTCCTTTCATGCATGGCTAAATTAGTAGCCAAAGACTGTTCCCCAGATCTCTGGAGTTCTGTCTCTGTGTTGCTCCCTCCTGTCTGGTATCCTGTCCCACAAATTCTAAGCATCTTAGCCTCCCAGAACTCTATCTGTGCCTCCTCAACTCAGCTAGGCCTCAGGCTTTGTTTGGGTTCCCCCTCCCCAAGCTATGGTCTGGAAACTACCTTTCAGCATAAACTGATGCAATTAATTGTAAGGCTCACTTCACTTGTTTCACCTCTCTCAAAACTCACAGCCCTGTGTGAGCTGTTGCTAAATGTCTGGAAACCATTGTTTCATATATTTTGTCTGTTTTTCCAGTGGTTTAAGGCAGGAGAATAATTCCAGTTTCTGCTTCAGTGTTGTGTTTAGATCCTGGAGTTAGAAAGCTAATCACAATTTATTACTGCTAAACTTTTTCCTGTTTGCTGTAATCAGTAATGATTTATTTTTAACACTTAAATTTAAGAGGACAATTAGTTTTATTTTTACATACATTCTAGCTTTGGGATTTTAGTGACTGTTTTTGGCCATCCATTTTGTAGTGATAGATGTGTTTATTTACTTAGCTAGTCTCAATTCTATTTGCCTCCTTTGCTTTTTGTAGTCTTAATTTTTACATATATATTGTTTTTCAGAGGGATGTCTATAGTTCTTTAGGCTTTAGACTGGATCTTAATACAATAAGCAATAATTAGGTTCCACTTCAGGAAACCTGAATTAATGATTAGGTAACCGGATTTAAAAAATAGTAATAATAATTAGCAGTATGGTTTCTGTCAACATTCAGGACATGTAAGTTTTCATAGTAGTTCCAAAGTGTTAGGCTGCCTTGAGATTTCACAACACTTACAAATCAATATTACTTCCATTTTGTGAAAGGCACTGTAGGTAGAATGAAATCATTACTTGGCAAAGGACATTTTTGATTAAGAAGATAGGAGTTGAATAGAAATCCATTAAAAACCGAATTGAAATGCATTAGAATCTCAGTTGCAAACTAGAGCCACACATAGTAACTGACCTCAGTCCCGTGCATTCCATTTGGGACTTGCTTCCTTTCCTCATCTAATGATTCATCTGTTCAACAATGTGGGTCACCATCATATGAAAGAACTAGAACCTATGAAGAAGATTTCTGGTTGCAGCCACTGATGGAGTGGCTGTGGGGTTTAGAATGGTGGCAATGGAGATAAATGTAAATTTCAAGAGAGAAAAGCACGTGTTATTGAACATCATGATGGCTTCCGAGACTTTCTGAATGCAAGCCAACCCATTAGGAAACAAAACACTAGGTTCCAAACATTTGAAAGCTGAAGTGGCTAAGAAACTTTAGACTTTGTGTCAAAGGAGTTTTGTTTCATGCATTCTGAGGGACAAAACAATGCCATGACTTTTAAATTTCTCTGAGCCTTAGTTTCCTCATCTGTTAAATGAAGATAATACATTTCATAGAGGTTTTTTTTTTTTTTTAATTGAAAGAGATAGTTCCACTCTTGGCATGTAGAGAGTGCTCCGTAAACAATTAGTACTTCACTTCTCTTTATTACCCTCTTAAACAAACAGCTTTAAAAGCAGAATACTAAAAGGCACATGGTTTCAAATGACTACAATAGAGTCAGCTGCACCAAGTTGCCATATTCCTTAACTGGGGAAGGTTGTATTTGAAATAGGAATGATGAGCACTTATATTAAGACAGCACAGTGTCGCTATGAGTCAGAATTGACCTGACAGCAACGGATTAGTAAAAGGCAGAATTTAGGACTGGGGCAGGTAGCAATATCAGAGGCCCTTAATCTGATTTTTAACTTTAGTTAAAAAAAAAAAAAAAAGACCTCAGAAGCCTAAGCAGTTCACATTTATTTGAGATGATGCTTCTTCAGTTAATCTGAGCTCTTTGTCATTGTTCTGTAATTACTACCTTTGTAGGAACAGACCTACTCTTTCCTTACACTGAAATCAAGCACGTTTGAAATTCTAGCAGCCTCACAATATAGTGGGTTATTGACATGTTTCTTTGCCTTTTCTATTTCCTGCCTATAATTCCTTAGTAATTGTGAGTCGTTGTTAGTTTATTGGCTTCTTAGAGCATAACAAGGAAATCTGTCCACTTCATATAACCTAAGCATACTTTAATTTGAAAGACATTTTAGTGCATTCATTGGCTCTTAGTTATAATGCAAGTTGCCCATAATAGTATGTGACAATGGTCAAACTTAGAATTACAGTGAAGTTGGAAGCTCCTGGCTTCATTCTCCTCACCTCTTCCTAGGCCTTGCTCTGCATCAACCTTCAGCCCTGATTCTAAAGATAGATCAAAGGTGGCCTGCAATCAAGCAGAATTCTGCCATTTAATAAGCCACAGGAAGCTGCTGGTTTGAAAGTGCTGGGTTTTGAGCCCCATCTGAGGATGGAATTTTCCATAAATGAACGATAATGAGGGCTCTTTTTTTTTCTCCCTTCAGTGCAGTTACCGATTCAGAGCTCAAAAACATACAAGTACTCATCGTACAATGCTATCTTGTGAAGTAATCACTTGCCTCTCCGGTTTGCTAAAATTTGCTTAGGGTGTACAAGCAAACTTGTATCAGTATTGACTCAATTTCTATCCTTACATAAAAGACTGTACCAGTTTTCATTCTGATTTATCATGAGAGATTTAAGCTTATAAACTTTATGCTGTTTTTGCTTTGGTATATCTTTAAGTGTTGTTTATGATCCAACACTTATTACTTTCTTAATTCCAGTTCTTCATATTTTCATATTTTACAGAGAAATAAAAACAGGAGTTAATTGGGATTTTGCTTTTTCTTCCCATGATTTTTTATATTGGCTACCACACTTCCCTTGGTTGTTACTGTGGGTGGTAGTAAATCTTAAGTCAGAACATGATTCATTCACTCATTCATTCATTCCAAAACTATTTATTGAGTGTCTGTTGTGTATGAGATACTCCCAAGCGTCTAATCAGATAGGTGAAGTATCTACTCTCATGCTGCTTATATTATGGTGGGAAAAAACAGTCAACCAACAAGTAAATCAGTAAATGACATTATCTTATACGGCAATGAGTATGAAAAAATATAAAAGTGAAATGGGATAGAGAGTACTGGGGTGAGGGTACCATTTTAGACATCATAGTCAGGGAAGGATTCTTTAAGAAGATCCGCCAAACAAATATCTGGAAGTCGACCAGGCTGAGCAACAGCAGGCACCAGTGTGGTTGGAACAGAGGGCACCGAGGGGAGAAGGGCATAAGACAAGATCAAAAAGTTAAGTGTAAGCCAGACCATATTCAAATGATCACTAGCAATAATAGCAAACACTTGTGTGCTTTGTGTACATTAACAAATTTAATCCTCAACCACCCTGTGATATGGGCACTATTATTCATTGTCTTTGTTTTGCAGATGAGGAAACTGGGGCACAGAAAGGTTAAATAACTTGCCCTAGGCCACAGAGGTAGTGAGTGGTAAAGTGAGTATTTGAATCCAGGTCTAAACCACTATGTTAGGTTGCTAGCTCTGTCTACTCCTTTCATTAACTTTAATCAGTAACAAGGAGCCTGACGCCCCAAACAAAGAAACAAACAGAATTTTCCTTTCCCTAATAGATTCCTTTATGTTTGCATTTTATAAGAACTCTACCAATCATTTAAGAACTTAAAATAACTTTGTTTTTAAAGTTTGATGATGCATTTAGATGGTAAATGTCAGATACTGAAATTTTTGAAAATTACAAAGTTGAGTTCCTATGACAGTGTTAACTCAGCTTCTTTCCAAATATTTTCATGTCTATATTAAGGCATTCTTTCTAGAGGTTGAGTAAATGTCATAACTGCAATCTGGGCCTGTTAACATTGTTAGGTTTTTATCATTCTGAAATTCTTAGTATGGAAGACAACCAAAGTTTATACTTTCCATTAAATCTAGGAGTTTCTAGGTTAGGTTCTTGTAAAACATCTAGGAGTTACTTGATATGATATGAATTTATTAATTTATGATGCTGGATCTGTCTTCTAACAAGGATCTAGAAGTAACAAGGATCCAGGAGTAGAAAGATCTGGAGCTCAGAGCTTACAGAGGAAGCCTGACTGAGGGGCAGAAATCTCAGTCCCTGGGTGATTAAGAAGGGGCTCTCTCAGAAGGTTTGGGAGGAAAACACACACACACACACACACACACACACACACACACACACGAGAGGTGAGTGGACACATTTATGAGCAATATGGCCATCACAGTGCTATTTATAATAGCGCAAATCTGAAAACCACCTGAATATTTCTCCAAATATGGAAATGTTTGAATAGCTTAAGGGCCAAACACATAATGAAATATTCTAAAGCCAGATCAAAAATGGTGCTCTTGAAAAAATATTTAAAGACATAGAGATTATCCTCACAATATAATTTCAAGTGGATAAAAGTAGGATTCATATTGTGTATATGGCATAATACCAACTTTGGGGTATGGGAAAGACTGCATTGAGAAAAGCTTTTTGGAAGAAACATATTAAAACATTTTTATATTTTCCAAATTATCTCAAATGAGAGTATTTATCTGTTTAGCTCCTGTACCTTTTTTATCTGAGGATTTATGTCATAAATCATGAAAAGTTTTTAACACTCAGCTCTGTAAATATTGCTTTCCTGCTCTTCTCTCCTTTCTCCTATAATTCCTGCTAGAAGACTGTTGGAAACTCTCAGTCTGTTTTTCACTCCTCTTGTCTTTTATCCATCTCTCTAGCTCTTAGCGTTGCATTCTGAGTGAATCCCTTAGACTAATTTTCTGTTTTGTTAATTTTCCCTTGTGTTCATTCATTAATATTTTTCGGTTTTAATAACAATATTGGTTTCATTTCTAGGATTTTATACTAATTCTTTTGCGTTTCATTTCTGACAGCTTCTTTTTCCCCATAGTTTATTGTTCTTTTATTGTGGGTGTTGGTTTTTACTTTATGTCTTTGACGATCCTGGTGTATTTACTTTAAAGTCATTTTCAGTTTTCTCTACTTATCTTCCCTTCAGCTGGAGTATATTCATCTCTTGTGTTGAATGTCTTATCATTGATTTTCCTCGTCTTGATATTTTGGGTCCCACTCTCAGCTTGAGTGGGAAGTGTTCATTGTTTGCCTTTGTTTTGCTTGTTTTGTTCTCTCCTCTTTGCTCTTTCCTCTTTAGCAGCTTTGCAAGGACCTCCATCTGGACTCACAGGGCCTCCAGTCGAGAACCAGTCTTCCATTGTTCAATCAGAGTTACACAAGCTCCCATGAGATATTACGGCTCTCAGGATGCAGTTAGGAAACCTGGGGAGGAGAGGGCTTGCTGTGGTTCCTGACTGCGCTGCTGTGTCCTGTGTCTGATTCAGTGGCCTCCCATTAGAAGTTGGCTGTAGAGCTTTTTAAACTCCTTTACAAGTGGGGAGAACCCCATCCCTGTTACTAATTTCAGATAGAATTCCAGCTATGGCACCCTTCATGTGGGACAATGTTTTGATCTCTATGGCCTCATAGGAATGAAACTTCTGACCACCTCTACCCGTCCAGACCAAGACCCAGGAGGCCTGTTGCTTCAGCCTCAATTAAAGATTTGTGTTTTTTCATTGTTATATGTATGTAAAAGATGTATATATGTGTGTGTGCATGCATACACGTGCTCACGCACTCGTGTGTGATATTTTTGTCTGGTAGGGAGAGACTCTCAGTACGTATAACTTAAATCAGAAAAAAAAATATGGTGAAAACATATACATTTCACTTCTACAGTATAAATGGCATTTTTTCAAAGTGCAGATGCAAACTAGAGCACTGCCGTTGGTTCCTACAAAATAACGATCATAAACATGAAGGAAACCACTATTTGGCTCCCTGGTAAAAGAAGAAGCAATTTAAAGATAAGGAAGTTTTTGTTTTTTTTTCCATTTACAAAGTATAATTTGTCCGTAGACAGAAAAATATGATCAGCTGATTCCTTCTGATGAGACAGAGTGAGCTGTCAAGTGCCTACCATCTGGTTCAGCTCCTAATCCAGACGGGCTGCCAATAGTAATTTATGAAAGGTTTGAAGCAACTTGCTGTTTTCCGGAAAGAATCGTTAGAACGCATTAACATTGGGATTTGCTCCCCTCCCCCACTCCCGATTGTGACAGATGCAAAGATAAGGCAACTGTTCCCATATAGCAAGTAGGACAGTCTAATCTTGAGCCACAAGTCAATGCGTCTCTGCTCTTTGCGGAAAAATCAATCAATCATTTTTCTTCTTCCTTCTCTCCCCGCTACTGGATCAATGAATAAGGGAGAAAAATGCTCCCATTATGGAATTTCTAACAAATGTCTAAAGAAGCCTTCACAGTCTGTCATTTCTGAGTGTTTATAATGCTTGGAAAAGTCAACGTCTACATTAGGAATAATCTGACATACCTCATACTGACACCACAGAACAGGCATCACCTAATCCATTCTCATAAAGAAAGCCCCAAAGGTCAATAAATATTTTCAGTGCAAATTATGGAGCCACAGATTGTTAGAGCTAGAAGTCTAGCAGACTGTTACCACCACTCCCCCAAATCAGGCAGCAAATGAGTAGTGTAACTTCAGAATCAGACCAGACTGACAGGGCATGACGTTACAGTTCAACCAAGTTTTTGTTGTCTACCTTTATTCCTTGTCCCCTCGCTTACTTAATATGACTGTGAAGTAATAGGATTCATACCTGGGTGACTTAATGGAATTCTATTAATTTATTTTCAGTTCATGTAAGAATTGCTGGCAGAGAGTGAGGTCATATCTTTCCTTTGATCAAATCACCTGCTTTTGAAGCTCTGAGGAAATTACCAATGTGCATGCTGTACATGTTTAAAAATGTTTTAGAACATTCAAAAGACAGGCCCTTAATCAGCTTATGAAGTGTCTGACTGAAAATGATGGCAACAGGGCTGTGTATAACCTGCAGCATCGGTTTCCCCTAAAGAATGGAGAGGGACAGGAGGGCACTGAGACAGGAGTGTGATGGGTATATTCCAGTTGGGAACTGGGACAAGAGAAGAGATCACTGTCCGTTCTTCAACATAGAGAGACACCGTGGACATAAACAAACAAACAGAAAAACCAGACCTTTTGCTGTGGACTCAATTCTGACTCATAGCGACTCTACAGGACAAAGTAGAACTGTCCCGTAGGGTTTCCAAGGAGCGGCTGGTAGACTCAAACTGTTGGCCCTTTGATTAACAGCCAAACTCTTAACCATTGCACCATGGTTAAAGTACTTGGGTGCTAACTGAAATGTCAGCAGTTCAAACCCACCAGCCGCTCTGCAGGAGAAAGATGTGGCAGTCAGCTTCTGTAAAGATTTACAGTGTTGGAAACCCTATGGGTCAGTTCTACTCTGTCCTATAGGGTCTCTATGAGATGGAATCGACTAGAAGGCAGTAGGCTTTATTGATCTTAAGGTGAACAGAATGATTGGGAGCTCCTCACACTGAAGAAGGGGTCTAAGCCACAAGTGAGGGTGCAGTGCACGCTGCATAGCAATAAGTAATAATGCACAGCTGTTGTTGCTGTTGTTAGGTGCCATTAAGTCAGTTCTGACTCACAGCGAACTTGTGTACAACAGAACGAAACACTGCCTGGTCCTGTGTCATCCTCACAATCATTGCTATGTTTGAGCCCATTGCTGCAGCCACTGTGTCAATCTTGTTGAGGGTCCTCCTCTTTTTTGCTGACCCTCTACTTTACCAAGCATGATGGCCTTCTTCAGGGATTGGTCCCTCCTATAACACGTCCAAAGTATGTGAGATGAAGTCTCACCATCCTCATTTCTAAGGAGCATTCTGACTGTACTTCTTCCAAGACAGATTTGTTTGTTCTTCTGGCAGTCCGTGGTCTATTCAATATTCTTCACCAACATCATAATTCAAAGACATCAATTCTTCTTCACTCTTCCTTCATTGTTCAGCTTTCACATGCATATGAGGAGACTGAAAATACCACAACTTGGGTCAGACACACCTTAGTCCCTAAGGTGACATCTTTGCTTTTTAATACTTTAAAGAGGTCTTCTGCAGCAGATTTGCCCAGTGCACTATGTCTTTTGATTTCTTGACTGCTGCCTCCATGGGCATTGACTGTGGATCCAAGTAAAATGAAATCTTTGACTGCTTCGTAATTTTCTCTGTTTATCTTGATGTTGCTTATTGGTCCAGTTGTGAGGATTTTTTCTTTCTTTATGTTAAGGTGTAGTCCATGCTGAAGGCTGCAGTTTTTGATCTTCACAGCAGAACAAAGCAATTCAGTTGAGCCAAACTAAAAATGATAAGCTTGGTTACCAAATAGGAAAAGTGGGTAGTCTTTGGATAGCCTAAAATCTAAGTGGGCCAAATGTGAAGTCATCGTTGTTTGAAAACTATTGGACACTAGTGACATTTTTAATACAGTAGCTGTGCATATCTTCTTCTCATTTCTTAAATCCATGTCTTATCTTCCCATAGATATTGATCAAAGAGTATTTTTATTTAATTTGAAAATGTGTATTGATCTCTTACTACTTAACAGGGCTATGTGCTGCTATAAGAATGAATAGAATAGAATAAATGAATAGAATGACATTCTTTCCCTTAGAGGATCTACAATGCAATGGGTATATAAGACAAGGCACAAATTACCACAAAACAAGACAAGAATCTCCTAGGTCGCTGAAAAGCTGAACATGGATGGGCTTTCCAAAGATAGAGAGATCTTATATTCTTGGTTGTGATTTATCTAAATGAAAAATGAATGTTGCTAAAGAGCAATGTTTTTATGGACGGGGTGCTTGAATTTGGTTTTATTTCCCCATTTCTGTTTTCAGTGCTGGAGAGACAGTCAGGATACGTAATTTTAACAAAGGCACTGGGGCCCTCTAGTGGCCACTTCACAAACTACAGACAGACATTGCCTTACCTAGAGAAGCCAGCCAGTTTGAAAAGAGTGTCCTGTTCCTATGATAGCATCAACACTCAACTCAAGGGAATATGAAGCTTTAAAGTAAAATACCACACATCCCCCTGACATGCTGTTTCACAGACCCAGAAAAAGTATTGCGAAGTGGTAAAGAGTGTTGACTCTGGGATCAGATGAACAGGTTCAAATCCTGTCTCTTCCACTTAATAACCCTGTAACATTGGCAGGTTAATTAGCCTTTATGTTCCTATGCTCTCCTGTAAAATAGGGATAATAATTATATCACACTAATGGGGTGTAATGAGAATTAGAAGCGAGACTACTTAAAACATTCAGAGTGATGTCTTGTCATAGTACGTGCTCAATAATTTTATTAGTAGTAGTAATAGATTTTTTTAATGGTTAAAAACTGCAGTGTTGTTTATGATTCCTGAAATTAGAGTAGAAAAATGTTACTTAAAACTAAGATTTAAAATAAAATATGAATTCAGTAGAAAATTCTTAAGTATAATACATTTATAGATTTTTTAAATTTTTTTATTGTAGTTCAGGTGAAGGTTTACAGAACAAATAGTTTCTCATTAAACAGTAGTACACATATTGTTTTATGACACTGGTTAACAACCCCACAACACATCAACCCTCTGCCTTCTCGACCTTTTTTTTTTTTTTTTGGTGAAAATATACATAGTCAAAGATATGCCATTTGAAAAATTTCTACAATTATATGTATAGATTTGGCTATCAGAGAGATCTGACTTTAATTCCCGGCTTTGCTGCTTACTAGCTGTGTGTCTCTGGGCAAATTATCTCACTTCAGAAGCTCAGTTTCTTCAGATAAAAATTGCAGTTAAGGATACTTCACTCACAAAGTTGTTCTAAGGATTATATGAAATAATTCATGTTATGGACTTAAAGTACTTGTTACAATAATTCATCAAGTAGTAACTATTTAATGCAATATTATGTAACATTCGGTGCCAACATTATATGCAAAGCTATAAGAAATGTAAGTCCACAATCCATATTTTCCATGGCGCTATGCATCTGAGTGACAATTTCAGAAGAGGGAGCAGTTACTTTGAATGACCAAAGAAGAGGCTGGATTCTGTCTGAGAATTGAGTCAGAGCACCGTAACCAAGACAAAACAGGGATTCAAGCGGGAAATTTGGGAGGGGCTGGGGATGCTAGAGCAAGTCTGGGACAGAGTAGAGGATAGGTCTGTGCTCTGAACCGAGACGTCGTGGCTGGGACTTAAGGTTAAGCCCCAAAGCTGGCTGACAGCCATATTTTTTTGAAAACGCCAAGGAGTAAAAAGAGTAACTTGAACAGGCACCAAGAGGCGTGGCTGGACTTGGGTACTGAGGATTGCTTTCCCTAGGACTGTTTGAAGTCTGTGTTCCCCTCCCAGCTATACCTCCTTCGGGTCAAGGGGGGCACTAGTCTAAGGTTAGTGAGTAAAATGTCATCTGACTGCAGTAGATTCAGAGGGCATTCTGGGTAGAACTATATCCAGGCAGCTCAGAGGTGGGAGTATCTTTCATCTAGGTTGATGCAGTTTGTTTTCTTTTAAATCACATTCTATCTTTCTGAATTTTATTAATCATTTCCAAATTCCTTTTATTTTAGTAAGGGGCTTTTCTGCCACTTCCAGCAATATTTCTTTCCAGCATGTTTATGTATTTCCTTTCACAAATTTTGTTCTCTACGTTTTCTTTCCACAGTGCCTCTTACTTTATCTTTCTCATTCTAGATTTCCATATTCTACGGAAAACATGGAACCTATAGTATATGGGACCACTAGGCTTTTAAGTGCCTTTTTAGTATATAATATCTCAAAGTCTAAAACCCAGTTAAAGTACCATTAGTACTACTAATGCACTGCGTTTGCAGACTTTGTGGATTTAAGTATCATAAGAATCGTTTCTAGAACCTCCTGGTTTCTTGATTATACTCTTCACTGTTTCTGAGTATTAAAATGGAAGCCTCATAGTTTTAAGTATACTGTGGAATATTATGCGTCAGGGTTAAGATTTCCACAGTGGTTTTATTTTTCCCCCATTAAGCTTGTCTGGGACTCCAGTCTCACCCATAGGATGCACCTGAGTCCCAGGCACATTTGACAAACGGGAGAATTCCCAAGCTGACTGATGAACTCTCATCTCTTTAAGCAGCCTGTTTGTCATTCCAATGAGGTTGTTTTACCTCTCAGTCGTTTGGGATCTTGCCCTCATTTCATTACTAATTAAACTCATTTTTACAGAGTCATAAATTAATTATTTGAGGTAAAATTACTGAAATCTGTACCTCATTCTACAATCTTTTTAAACTCTGGGCAATTAAATTTAGAGTTATCTTGTTAATCTTTATTAGTATTTGGAGGAGATGACTGACGGAAAATTAAAGACTTCAATATCCTAAATAGCACAGGCTCTGTTTTAGAGTTAGGTTGAATTAAATTAAAAAATGATCAATCCATCAGTAACTTTCTTCCATTGCCTTGCACTGCTAATATGCCCAAGTTGGAGCTGGTTAGGAAGTCTGCTAGGATATCTTTAGACTAGAGTAACTGGAATCCAACTCAAAGTTCATTCGTGATTTTCAAGGCATTTTCATTTTATCAACTCATAATGTGACCTTTCTTCTTTATGAGGCCATCACTGGCGAAAAATGACAATGTGAGGCTTACTTTCTTTTTTGTGAACTAGTACGTCTGATTCCTAATTGTTGGTGATAACTTGAATTTCATCGAATGAACACAGTCTTGAACATAATCATCAAGAACAAGGACCTTGGTGTTACATAAATATTTTACCCTTTTGGATTAGTAAATGCTTTGTTAATTGGCTGATCCACATTTCTATTCAAAGAGCATCTTAGATAAATGAAGCTTTTAAATAACACCCCTAGGAAAACTTCGGCAAACATACTGTGCTTTTTGCCATAAACATCTCAAAATATCTTAGAGAAATATTAACAAGTAAACCTTTAGAAAAGAAGATTAGTTCTGGTTGTCAAAACCCATAACTCATCTTTTCCCTCAGGGCTGACTGACTTAAAGAAGTATAATTTGTTTTTGCTGTCTGCTGTACCAGGACTGTAGATAGCTACGCAACTTCTATGATCCTGCAGCCTGAAGCCGATAACTTTTATCAACTCATACCTGTGTGAAACACCAGATCTGTTTTCAAATATTCCCTGTTCTTGGGGCTTGCTTCTATATTGGGGTGAAATGAACTAACAGCTGGCTTGTTCTGTTCAGCTCTCGGGTGACTGGGATCCACGAGATGATAGGATGCATTCAGAGACGAGTAGATCATCTGACGAAACAGTGTTCAGCGCACAAGGAATTTGCTCTTAAGAAACAGCAATTAACAGCCTCAGTGGAGGGTTACCTAAGGAAGGTATTTTCATAAAATGTATCCTCCTAAAGCTAACATTTAAATGCAACTGCTCTAATTCCATTTGCAAAGGTAGCTTTTTCTAATTTGGTGATAATACGCATAGGGCAACTGTAGTATATGGGCATGATGGGGGCATAGGGGCTTGTCTCCTTAGGGTTCTCTTTTCATTCCACATTAGGTTCTATAATTGAACAAAACAAAGTTGTAGTTCACTCTTGCTCATCAGCCATCTTACTCCAGGTGCAAAAATAGATACATAACCCTATCTGCTCACACCAGCCCTGAATATATATATACACAAAAGTAGTTCTCGCTTCGCACAGTACCATGTTAACTGAACCGTGAACATACTGGAATTATATCCTCAACTTGCGTAGTTCTGTGCCTGCTTCCAATATGCACGTTTCAGTTAACATGGTGCCGTACAAAGTGAGCACTGGCTCTTGATAGATAGATCAATATTAGCTGATAGCAAAAATTATGAATTTTAGATTTTTCCAGGTAATAACAATGCCATTATTATGCTTTGTAGAACTAAGCCAGCGCAAAAGAGATGGTCATTCTGAATAAAAACCCACATGAAGATCCCTTTTGCAAAGTGAATAAAATGGGTTGGGATGGGAGAATTTTATTTTCTGTTTTCAAAGGATGATAAAGTCAGGCAGCTACTATTTGAGTGAATAACAAATTATCTGTAGGTGGGATATATAACAAAAACTGGTAATACATCAGTGATATTAATGCTAACAAACTTGGCTGCATAGGCTAGATTGCACATTTTTAGTGATGTTTTCGTTTGATTCAATGGATGCATATGCCTGGATTTACACATGTAGAATTAGTAGTTTTCACATGAATGGGCATTAAATATATGTCTTTCCTTATTTCTATAACTGACATCAAGGGCTAGCCATGTGTTTATTTAAATTGCCTCCCCACCTGTTATTATTTCAAAAACTTGGGAGTTTGAGGCTTGTTCTGATGCCTGGATCTAGGGAGATTCCAAGTGTGGTGCAGCTGTGGGGTGCCCACATTCCCTAGAGCTTGAGACTCAAACTAATTTGGTGGTGGTGGAAAACACAGTAGGAACTCAGACAGCTGTTGCTACTTGTCTTATTGCCAATTCAGAGTCAATTTGACCCCAAAGTATAAACTGTAGTTAGAGCAAAGAGATGAAGGAAGTAACTTGAATGGAATATAAACCACTAAGGGTTCCTTTATTCGTTTATTCACATGTGCTGAATAAATTCAACAATGAAATGGGTTTAGTGTGTTCTTGTGTTTTACTATCATATGAACAGCGTTGGGTGCTGTCCCAGAGCCCCTCAGCCCTAAATACAGTAATCCACAGGGTAGGTTCTGGTCTGGACCTGCAAACTGTGTCCTATTCAACTTACAGTGGATGACTGTGAGTTAATTAATCAGAGGAATTCATCTCTGCAGCTGTATTGGCAAGTGCATTATCCTTTCTGAGAAAAAGTTCTTAGAGGATGTGAATGATGGCTTGTATCTCATTACTGTTAATAAAAGAAATATCTTCAAATATATACCCTCTGTTTGTGGGTCAGTAGGGTTTCCAGGGAGTGGCAGGTGGATTCCACCTGCCGACCTTTTGGTTAGCAGCCGAGCTCTTAACCACTGTACCACCAGGGCTCCACCTCATGTGAAGGAGTGGCATTATTAATTTAAATATGAAATTCTGAAATATTTAAAATTAGTTTTTAGATGAAAATTGACAGCATGTATTTAAAGTATAATGGAAATATATAGAGTAATATTTATCTTTGCTACATATATGCATATGCATGTGCAAATATACAGTACTAAGATAGCAATATATTTTTTATTCTTAAAGGTTGAAATGTCAATTCAGAAAATCAGTTCCATACTTTCCAATGCAATAGATGTCAGTTCCAGCCTGTCTGAATCAGAAAAGATTTTGAGTAAATATATGGAATTGGATATCCAAGTTAAGGTAAATAAAATAATAATCATTATTATGGTTATGATTGTATGAATATAATTTTTCTTCTTCATATTCAGTAGCTAGAAAACTTAATCCTAGCTCCCTTGAGGGTTGCAATTCAAAGTTGATATTGTAGCAAATAATGACTTAAAAATTCATACTATTAATTAAATCATTTATTTAAAAAATTTTTTTTGTTGTATTTTAGATGAAGGTTTACCGAACAAATAGTTTCTCATTAAACAGTTAGTACACATATTGTTTTATGACATTGGTTAACAACCCCACAACGTGTCAACACTCTCTCTTCTCATTCTTGGGTTCCCTATTACCAGCTTTCCTGTCCCCTCCTGCCTTCTAGTCCTTGTCCCTGGACTGTTGTGCCCCATTAGTCTCGTTTTGTTTTATGGGGCTGTCTAATCTTTGGCTGAAGGGTGAACCTCGGGAGTGACTTCATTACTGAACTAAAACGGTGTCCGGAGGCCATACTCTCGGGGTTTCTCCAGTCTCTGTCAGGCCAGTAAGTCTGGTCTTTTTTTGTGAGTTAGAATTTTGTCCTACATTTTTCTCCAGCTCTGTCCGGGACCCTCTGTTACGATCCTGGTCAGAGCAGTCAGTGGTGGTAGCTGGGCACCACCTAGTTGTACTGGACTCAATTGGGTTGAGGCTGTGGTAGTTGTGGTCCATTAGTCCTTTGGACTAATCTTTCCCTTGTCTCTTGTTTTCTTCTTCCTTGCTCCCGAAGGGGTAAGACTAGTGGACTATTTTAGATGGCTGTTCATAGGCTTTTAAGACCCCAGATACTACTCACCAAGGTAGAATGTGGAACACTGTCTATATAAACTATCTTATGCCAGTTGAGCTAGGTGTTCCCCAAGGCCATGGTCCCCACAGCCCCCTGCCCAGCAATTCGGTCCCTCAGGGAGTTTGGATGTGTCTATGGAGCTTCCATGTAAATTATTTATATTTGGATGTACATTTATTAGGGTGTTTGAGCTTGCTGAAACTCAGCATTACTGCCCAGAATTAAGCACACATTTGACTCTTTCTCCTTACCTGGTTGGTGTTAACCACTATTTTTAGGGGTGCCAGAGGAAGCAGAGGGGGTGCTTCTCTAAGACTTTCTGTGCTTTTCTGCTACAGCAAATTGCAACAAAAAATTGCCGGCAGTAACATGCATTATTGTAAGATTCTGGCGGGCAAATAAAAACACAACCTGTTTGCACGCCGAATGTTCAGAGACAGAAAATGCACCTCTTCTCCTTAGCAGCTTCTCTAGTTCCTTCCTTCCCGTCATGTGGGATTTAGGTAGAAAGATTCTTGTTAGCACTGAAGTTACCTGCCTGCTTCAGCACGTGTTTAGAAAGGCGAGTAAAGCACCCTCTTCCTGTCTCTCCCAACCAAAAAACCAAACCAAACCCATCGAGTCAATTCCAATTCATAGCAACCCTATAGGGCAGACTAGAACTGCCCCATAGGGTTTCCAGGGAGCACCTGGTTGATTCAAACTGCCAGCCTTTTGGTTAGCAGCCAAACTCTTAACCACTATGCCACCAGGGTCTCCCCCAGGCAGGCAGAAAGTTGTCTTGTTACGCCATCAGTTCTCAGTAGAAGAGCCTCAAGCAGCCCCCTCCTTCTGAAACTCACAAATGAACCAATTTTTAAAAAATAATTTACTTGATGACGTGTTTTTTATTCCTTATTTAAAATAAGAGTTATGTCTGAACTCAATTTCATTTTCTTTTATTTAAAAATTTTTCAGAGTGGGGGAGGAAATTGCATGGGGAGAAACTCCCTCGCTCCCCTCTTTCCCAGAGTGCATCAAGCAGCACTTGTAAAGTAAAATTACCTTCATTCAGTGGAGTACTTGGGACGCATGTTGAATGCAAGAAGGGAAGCAATCCCTTCTTGCTGCAAATGAGAGGGAAGCTTTTTCCTTTCATTTTTGCTTGATTCCTAACTTGGTCTCTACTGAAATTTTACGTGGCTTTCTCTATAGATAGCAATTGGATATGCAATGACTACTCATCATCCATCTAATTAGCGGCTAGTTTTCACAAGCCAGAAATCACACTCAAATGAAAACATAGGAGAGCACACCCAAGCACATCAAAATCACTTACTCTTTTAGGTTATTTAGACCTCATATGTAACATTTCACCTACACTTGTTTAAAAACCCTTCTAGATAGAATTTCAAATAAGACTGCATGAGTATAATTAATATCATTGTTTTGTAAATTAAAAAACGAAGAAATAGCTTTTGTAAATTTGCCCAACTCTTATATAACAAAATTAGTTTAAGAATTTAGCAGATCTATAGTTTACATTTCAGAAAGCAATTCTCAAGTATAATTACAGTTCTGGCATTTTGTTTAACAACCTTTTGCACCAAACAACTTTTCTTCTGTCTGTGATACAGAAAACAGAATGCTCTAAATAAGAAGAGTAGCTGATAGAGCTAAAGAATAATTTGAGACAATTTTCATTTTACACTGCCTTTATTTTTAAATTTTGAATGATGTGCCTTTCCTTTTTTGAGGAGAGGCTTGGTACAAGTTCAATTAATAATCAAAATAGATGGATGTACAGAAGGTAATGAAATGTGAATGTTCAAGATTCCCCTGTCAGCTTCTGAACTCCTGTGCTTTGCTTTCATAGGAAACATCACATGAATTAGAAGCAGCTGCAAAAATCATGACAGAGAAAAATGAATTTGGACCTGATGAAGTGGCGTCACTTTCTTCTCAAGCTAAGTGGCTAGAGAAAGAGTTAAAAATACTTGGCCAAAGCGTTGGCTCCAGGTTACGAGTCCTGCAAACTCAAGTGGCATTTCTAAAGTCATCAGAGGAGGTATGGTACCCATGTGCTGATCATCTTCAGCAAGGTAGCCTCTGCCTGTCTTCCTTCTTACTGCTTTCTGTGGGAAGATAAGTTCTGCCATGGTGGCTAATTCCATATTCTCCACCCTAGTGCACGAACTCACTTACTTATAAGCCCTTCTTTATTCTTCAAGGCACCATACCAGTCAGTTGCCATGGAGTTGATTTCGACTCATGGTAACCCCATGGGTGTCAGTGTAGAACTGTGACTTGAGTTTTTCAATGGCTGATTCTTTGGAAGTAGGTTGCTAGGCCTTTCTTCCGAGACACTTCTGGGTGGACTCGAACCTCCAACCTTTTGGTCAGCAGCCGAGCACATTAACTGTTTGCATGACCTGGGCACTCAAAGGCACCATAAAGGGTGCATATGAACTAGCACAAAGGCTCATAGAGTAAGTTGTTTTACCAAAAATGTACTACAAATGTGTGTGGATATACACATAAAAATAAAGTGGTTGTATTAGAACACTTTTTACTATGCCCTACAAATACTTACAGTATCCTAAAGAGAGAATAAAATTATTTAAAAATAAGTCACTTTCTAAACCACAGATCTCTTTGAATAGCTAAGCAATTCATGTGGTTCATTTAAAATACCCAGAACTAGAGATCTGTCTTGTTTGATGCCTTTTAACCGGTCGCCTCTGAGAGCTTCTTCTGAGGCCTTATTCTGAAAGGGTTGTACTAGATGCGTTAGTTTTCTATGGCTGCTGTAACAAATTATCACAAATTTAGTGGCTTAAAATCATACAGACTTGTTGTCTTATTACTTCTGGAGGTCAGAAGTCCAAAATGGCTTTCACTGGGCTGAAATCAAGGTATTAGGGCTATGTTCCTTCTGGAGACTCTAGGGGAGTTCCTTGCCTTTTCCAGCTTCTAGAGGCTTCCTGCCTTCCTTGGCTAGTGGCCTTTCTTCCATCTTCAAAGCCAGCATCACAGGATTTCCAAATCTCTCTCTGACCTCTGCCATCTATCATCATATCTCCTTCTATGTCTCTGACTCTGCTGCCTTCTAAGGATCTTGTGATTGGGTCCACAAGGATAACTCAAGAAAATCTCCCCATCTCAAGATCATTAATGTAACCCTTAAACCAGATCTGCAAAGTCCTCTTTGCTACGTAAGGTAACATATTCGCAGGTTCTGAGTATTAGGACATGGGCGTCCTTGTGTGTATGGCAGGGGGGCACTATTTGTGGCCTACCATACTAGATAATCTTTAAAATTCCCCTGAATAAATGAGCATTCCATCTTTCAAAAGTCCTCGCTTCTTGACGATAGATTTAGGAACAGAAAAGTCCTCATGTCCCACCCGCATTTAACCCTAGTCTTAGTGTACTCCAGGTACACACAGATCACTCTTCTGTTCAGTGAGATGGGCCTGGCTTAGTGGGAGGTAGAACCAGCAAGGTCCACTCAGGGCTAAAGCCAACCAAAGTTAAATAGTGTGCTAGTTTTTCATTTTCTCACCTCTGCCCTACTAACAAGGAGTTCCTGGGTAGTGCAAACAGTTAGCTGACAGTTTGAATCCACCTAGAAGTGCCTCGGAAGAAAGGCCTGACAATCTACTTCCAAAAGATCACAACCGTTGAAAACCCCGTGGAGCATAGTTCTACTCTGAAACACATGGGGTCAGCATGAGTTGGAATAGACTTGAAAGCAACTGTTTCTTGCCCTCCTAACACCCTCACCCTTGCCTCCCATCACCACCATCCCACATACCCAGTCTCCTCTGTCTGGTCTCCTTTTACAATATTCTGAATTCTTAGAACTCTGAGGGAGGTCCATGCCCAGTCCCTGAAAATCTCAAGTGACCACCTTCTCCATTTCCACATCTTTATTTGACCTGTCATCATTTCTAGCTTCTTTTTAGTTCTTCTTCGCCCTCTGCTCTTGCAGTTCAGCAGGCATTACAACTGACGATTATCCCGCTGATGAACATTTTTATTCAGAACTTGAAGTGGGAGAAGGAGGTACAAAGAAATACTTTCTCTCTGTCTCTTCCCTGCCAAAACTGGACTTTCTTGGTATCCAGTTAAGCATGCACTTTCGTGGCCCACGTGGACCTTTGTGGACCAGGACACTCCCCAGGGCTGAGAACGTAAGCTTCACAGATGACACTTTGTCAGAAGACCCTTATGCCCTGTCATCTTCCCTGCTTTCACTAAATCTGTTTTCTCCCTAGAAGAGCCTCCTGTCCCTCCAGTCCTGCAGTGCTCCCAGTCTGTCACTGCTCACCTCCACCATGGCTTTCCTTCTTTCCTCGTGGTCATCCATTTTCACTTCAGTCTCCATCCCTTCAACTCCCTGCCTTCCACCTGACTAACCCAGCTGATTTCCAGTACTACCTCAATACGACACTGTTTACTCAGCTTCCAGACGCCACTGTGGAAAGTCATACAGTTGTGCTGATTGGCGCTGGTACCAATCAGCTTAGTGGGAGGTAGAGCTGGCAAGGTCCACTTGGGGTTCCTGCCTCAGCTGGGTACCACATATGCTCCCTTGTTGGCTCCCATTCAGTAGCTGTTTTCAAACACCTTACTCCAGTTTGTATCCTTAAATCTCAGCCCAGGTCCTTATCTTAATACTTCCCTGAAAAAACTGAAGCTATTGAAGATAACCCTCCTAATTTCCTTTTAATTCCAAATGTATTGACGTATTCACCCACCCTCCCCTATCTCCTATAAAGTCCCTTTCCAGCACTGATCAGTCCCTCCCTGTATATGCCTACATCTAGTTCTACCAATCATCTCTTAATTTTTTAAATTTACGTTTTCTGTTCCTTTCTTCCTCTTGGTCTACAGTTATGCCCTAATAGCTTTACCCTAAGATTTCTGAACTTCCCTTCCTCTGCATTTCCGCCATCACTTCCTTGGTGCAGGTCCTCATCATCTTTTGCCTAGCTTAATGAAGTTGCCTTCTTTATAGTCTCTCTGCCTACAGTTTTCCCCTTCATGTTCTCCTCCTTTTTGCAGCAAAAGACCATTCTGAAGCAAATCCCGTCACATTACCTCCTGAAATTCATGTGCTACTCGACAACTGTTAATTTGTGAAGCAAGTTACAAATAACTTTTCTGGAAATTGCTGAAGTATTAAAGTTTATTAGTAGTTAAAAAATCAACTAGAACAGATTGAACGAAATTCCTGTAATGACATCACTTTCACTTATTTGCATTCCAGGAATCTTTTTCTGAGCAGGTGGAAAGGAAGACAGATTAAAGCTCATGTTTTCAGAATTGTGCTTAACCCAGCCCATCAAATTGACACCACAACGTGTGGTGCACCACCCTATTGAAGTACTGATGATTGTCCTGCTGATTCTGAGTTACTGTGGTAGCTATCAGTTGTTTCAAACTAATGGAAATGAATCACAGTCACGTTGGTTCTAGTACCAAACAGGATTGAAGTCTGCTGGCGAGCGTTTTCCCAGCACGACCATCCCTCTCTAGCCCCGTTTTCATGAGTCAGTTTGTGCCCCCTGACGTTCACCCACACTAAGATCATTTACTGTCCTATGAACCAGCCAGGGGCCACACTTGGGCCTTTATGCATGCTATTCTTTCCATCCAGAATCCCCTTCTCTGGGCGAAAATTCCTCAAGATGCAGATCAATCAAATGTCGCTTCCTCTGGGAGGTTCCTCCCCTCCTCTGTGTGCCCATAGCATTGTGTTGTATTGTAACGGTTTGCTTATGGGTCTCTCTCCCAGAACTGTCTTTGGGAACCCAGGGAAATAAATGATTAATTCATACTAACCAAAACCAAACACCAAACTCGTTGCTGTTGAGTCGATTCCGACTCATAGAGACCCTATAGGACAGAGTAGAACTGCCCCATAGGTGGATTCGGAGTGCTGACCTTTTGGTTAGCAGCTGTAAGGCTCCGTGGAGGAGGTTGCATATTAACTCATTTGTGAAGGATAAATAGGGGTATTCTGGGTTGAGAAAGCAAGAATTGGCAAAGGATAGAGGCATGAATGCATGGAATATGGGAAATGAAGAGAGAACTTCAGTTTCTGAGAAGCATTTCCAGGCTTTTCTATTAAGTTCGTTTAAATTAAGAATGACATTAAAATCTTTGAAATATAGTGACTAGCCATTGCCTGAAATTTCTTACCGTGTTTAGATTGCTTTTAGTAGTTATGAGCAACTTGAATCATGTCCTATTGGCCGTTAATTATTATCCAAAAGGCATAAAACTTGTATCAAGTAATTTCTATTATTCCTGTACCACCCAATTACATGTTAATCTATACTTCTACAGGCACATTTGATTTTATATAAGCTCTGCTCAAGGAGAGTGATTTAAAATAATCATACTGCTTACATTGGTTAGCAAATGAGAAAATACAATTCTAGGGAGGCAAAGTAATGTATTTCAGTAAGATTAGCTCATAGAGGCAGTTTACTATTAATACTTATACGGAAAATTAGTGTTATTTATACTCCTTCTGGCTTATCACTGATTAGAAGCAAATTCTGTGATTTACTAATTACTAATAATCTTTCATTGACTTACATTTCTTCCTGACTTGTTTTCCTGATTTTATATGTATGTTTTCTTCTGAATTATAAACTCAGCTTTAAAGGGAACCACACTGGTCTTTGATATAACTTGCCTCAAATTACAAAACACACGAATACACATAATACATAAATACGATTTCGGCTACAGGAAGTAGTTTTTATGGGTAATAAACTTGTCAGCTCAATTTACTACCCTGTGGTAGTTCTGGCTGCCAACAACCTAAATAGATTTTCTTGTCTTTTCAGTAAATTGACAATATTTAATAATTATTTTTAAAATTCTGCAAATGTGGTCTCAATTGAATTTTTATGTAGGCTTTTATTGGAATATGGTGGGTTTTTTTTCTTTTAAAAAATGTTTTTAAGTGTTCTTAACTTTCATGTATATCCTCCTTTTCTAGGTAGAGGAGCAGTCTCAGAGCCTAAAGGAGTTTTACCGAACTGAAGTCTCTTGGAAGGAAGAGGATGATGATAAAGCCAAGTATTGGTGTGACTCAGCTGAGAAACAGTGGCAGCTATTTTTAAAGAAGAGTTTTTTCACCCAAGACCTAGGGCTTGAGTTCCTTAATTTAATGAATATGGTGAGAATGATATTAAATAAATGGTACCTTCTGCAAGGAATTCTTGTCAAAGTCAAAATCATAAATTCAAAAGTTCAGCTGTCTATTATTAGTTAGCAGTGCTGGCTTCGGAAGTTCTTTTTAGCTTCATTCAACCTAAAGCAGGCCTGAAGCCCAGTGTTTATATGTGCGCTTGGTCCTAGATCTCTGTTAGTTTATAACATGAAGTTATTTTAACTATTAAGAAGATAGAGTGCCTACAGTCCAAATGCATCATTGTTATGATTATGTAGTCCTCGGTAGAATTCCAGCCAGATGTTCTGAGTTATGTTGAGAACATGCAACAAAGTCCTTATAAAATTGCCATTGGCTAAAGCTAAGGTCCAGGGTAAATCTTCATTTTGAAAATTTTTCTGCTATAGCAGATCTTTCTTATAGTGATGCTCCATTACATTTAGTAGCGTACGCTGGGTTTTAGTTGTCCTCAGTTGTATGTGTATAGAATTCTCATGTCAATCTCTGACCCATATAAAATTCCCTATAAAACTCTTAAAGTCTGGTATTCCACCTCCCTCTCCTTTGATACCTCAAGTATCTTCCTAATGAAACTACTTGTTCTGTAGTTGAAAAACACCAGCTGCTAGAAAACTTTTTAAAAAATGTTAAATCAACTCTGTCCTCATAACTGGTCCTAGCCCTCTGCAGCTACACAGGTAAAAAAAAAAAAAAGGTATTCATTTAATTCCTCTTATATATGAAAGTCCTTCAGACATTGAAAGCAATTGCTATTTCTAACCTGAGTTTTTGTCTGCAGCTAAACACATAAACATCCTTTCTGCCATTTATGAGGTAGCTTCATTTCCCTCTCCATCCTTATCTCCCTCCCCTGCATTCTCTGTGGTTTTTCAAACTCATACATAAAAAGTAGCCAAAAAAAAAAAAAAAAAAAAAGTGAAGGACAGTACTTCAGCACAGAGTACAATAATCTGAGTGTTATTCTTTACTAATGAGACCTAAGATTATGCTAACATTTTTAGTAATAATTTCACTTTACTGGGATATATTAAGCTTGTGATTGAGTAAAATTCCCATTACATTTTTATTACAATTCCTGCCAAGTTAGGTCTCTCATCTTATAATCTGTGTCACCATCTTTCTCAAGCAAATGCAGGCCTTTCTGTTTATTCCTGTTTAATTTCTTTTTGTTAGTCTTCACTCATGATTTACCTGTTATCTGCTATGTTTACCATCCCTCCTGGGTTTAATTCTGTAATTTGATAAGTATGCCTTCTATGGCTGTAATTAGATCTTTAATAAAAGTGTCTAAAGGGAAGGTCGCATTCCAGTCCATTAAGCAATCAGTTGATTAACCAGTTTTTAAATAATCATTGACGCTTGAATTCAACCACTATTTCACACGCTTATTCTAAGTCTTTAATGGGAGACTTTCTCAAATACACTGCTCAGAACAAGGCGTACCTACCTAGTATCCTATCAATTCATAAATATAATTTGGCGTAAATCAGGCTGCACGTAGGATTGCAGTGGGAACCAACTCAACAGCACCTAACAACAGCAACATAAATCAGGTTGACACCTAGCAATTAGGGCATTCTTTTCAAAATACTCACAAGCTATTTGATAAGTGATAAATGTATTGTACTGGTTTTCAATGGGAAGCCTACCAATCTGTAAATTGTGTAGCCCAAATCTTTCTGCTTTTGAAAATCAGAGCATTTTCCTTTCTCTCATTTTCTGGCCCTTCTCCTTTCTTCTGTGTATTTGCAAAGATAACTGGTGTCTGCAGTGTTCTCAGTACGCTGGGATGTGATTAATCTTAGTCTGGAGCTTGAATTCATTTGGAAGGGTTAGGTAGGTTCTGTCTAACGATCATCATCTACCTTGAGGTACAATTTTCTCTTCATCTTCTTTCTTTCAAAGTTTGTTGTTTGAAGACCATTCTTGTTCCGTGTATTTGGGAACAATATATGCATTAAATCCCCTGTGCATGTGTCAATTTGTCACACTGTGGGGGCTTGTGTGTTGCTGTGATGCTGGAAGCTATGCCACTGGTTTTCAAATACCAGCAAGGTCACCCATGGTGGACAGGTTTCAGCTGAGCTTCCAGACTAAGACAGACTAGGAAGAAGGACCTGGCGGTCTACTTCTGAAAAGAATTAGTCAGTGAAAACCTTACAAACAGCAACAGAACATTGTCTGATACGGTGCTGGAAGATGAGCCCCTCAGATTGGAAGGCACACGCAATGGCTGCAACAATGGGCTCAAGCAAAACAGCAATTGTGCGGATGGCAGGGGACTCCCGGGCAGTGTTTCGTCTGTGGTACGTAGGGTCGCTATGAGTCAGAACCAACTTGATGGCACCTAACAACAACAACAAATGCATTAAATAATCATAATTAATCTAATATCATCTTTGAGCACCAGAGACAACTTGCTGAGCAATTTGCCCATGTCTCTATTTTATACAAGAGCTTTATTGTAAAAAACAGTCAAGTTATTGTTCATTTGGAACATTTGTTGTTTTAATATTATATTTATTACCTATATATTTTTAAATTTATACTTGGTTCAGTACATCTTCCGTCTAATTTGCACTCATAAGAGAATTCAAATATTTACAAACTGCATTTTTTTAAATCCTTTTTATTACTAAACTTAATTCCAGAAATTTTATTTTTCAGTTCTGGAATTTTCCGTTGGTTCCTTCTTACTGGATTTAAATTGCTAATGAAATTCTCTTTCTTGTCTTCTCTTTTCTCTGCCTCTCCTATACTTTCTAGAAACGTATTTATCACAGGTATTTAAAAGTGCTTGTCATCTAATACCAACATCTGCATCTGGAGCTGTTTCTATTGTCTACTTTTTCTCTTGGTTTCTGGTCATGTGGTCCTGTCTTTTGGCAGGAGTAGTGAATATTTATCAAATAACAGGCATTGTATAGGATGGTGTTATCTTCTAGAGAGAGGGTCCACCATTCTTTCCCTGGTAAGATGACTTGGTGGGAGATCACTTAATCCAATCAGGAACTGTGCAAAGTTGAGTCTGGAGTATAGTCCTGTAAGGCTCAGTCTACCTTGGATTCGCGTTGGCTCTCCAGGGTTTTCAACAGAGCTTGGTGCATTTTCTGAGATTTCTGCCCCTGGAACATTCTGAACTCTGATTTTTGTATTGAGAGATTGCTGAAACACTCCACTCTGCTTTTCAGAGGTTTTTGCTTAGGTTATTAATTCACTGCCCTGCACAGCCTCAGTCCTTAGAGGAAGATCAACTGTGTGACTGACAGCCCTACTGCCCCAAGTATCTGCCAAAAGTTCTGCTGGTTTCTCAGTTCCCCATCGAAGCCCCAATTATCCTGTCAGTGTATGCAATTGTCCATGGAGTAAACGTGGTTATAGGTCAGCTCACCCCTCTCAGATTCTCTTCTCTCCAAAGTCTTAGCCTCTTTGGATCTTGCTGCTTGCCTCAGCAGCTTTCTGCTGCCTTCAATGAGATGTTTTCTGCATTTTATCCAGAGTTTCTAGCTGTTCTAGGCAGAAGAACTGCTCTGTCAGCAGCTACTCTATCCTATATAGAAATAAAAGTTTTTTTTAATTACTTATTTTACTTATTACTTATTTAGAATGTTTAAGTCTCTAGTCCCTGGAGAAGGACATCTTGCTTGGTAAAACAGAGGGTCAGTGAAAAAGAGGAAGACCCTCAACGAGATGGATTGACACAGTCGATGCAACAATGGGCTCAAGCATTAAACGATTGTAAAGATGGCACAGGACAGGACAGTGTTTTGTTCTGCTGTACATAAGGTCGCTAGGAGTCGGAACCAACTTGGCGGCACCTGAAAACACCAACAAAGTTTGTACAGTCAGATTTTCATTATTTAAGGGGAACCTACCCACTTCAAATCATATTTTGTATCTATGTTCTAAATAAACTTAGGTTATCATGATACTTAAATGCCCGTTTAGTTGCTAGAAATAGTGTGTGTTTTACTCTGTGCATGGGTGTTCTCTTTCCTTGACATTGTAAACATGGTCACTTAATCCCAAGGTTCCTATCACTGTCATATGACAAATAAGTTCCAATTCAATGATAAGAATTAAGGCTCTTAACTTTATTGGTTCAGAGACATTCTGAGAAATGAAGTTGCTGGTAAAGTAAGTAAAACACATTTTTTATTCTGTTCATACATTTTGGACAGTTTGGACATAACAGATTTGGTTGTTAAGAAGGAAGAGGGCCAGCTGGCATTTTCGGTTAAATGTGCTGCTCTTGACTGGGTTACTGTGGCTCATATTTTATAACTTCAGATGGAAAATTTTCTAGTTCATCTAGAAATCATCAAAATTGGAGAAACTGATTCAAGCCAAAATCCTGGCAAACTTCTTTATGAAAGTGCCAATTTATTAATTTATAGTGATGAATACCAAGTCTGCTATCCTGGGTACTGCCTTCCTGCTATCAAGATATCTGGAAAACAAGACATCAGAAGACCGTTTACTGTGTATAAATCTAAACAGAAGATGGATAATTCAGTTCCTTATTTTGAACAAAGTGTGGCAGAATTTTCCATGCTCTGTCATAAAAGTAGAATGAATAGAATGTGTTTACTAACTAGACTGTGGGAAAATTATTTAACCTTCCTGAGTGGCCAAAATACTTAAATCTGCCAAATACACATTCACTCTTCATTAGATCCTGCTAGCTGAACATCAACAAATCCTAGTATAGCTCTCTCTTTTGCATATCTCTCTCAAGCCACCATACCCTTCTGTTTGTAATTGTCATTGGCTACACTTTCCGAGATTATATTCAATTATACATTATGTTACATTTTGATTAATAGTTTCTTTATAAGATGTGAAAGATAGCCTAACTTTATTTATAGCGTAAAACCAAAAACCAAACCCATTGCCATCCAATCAATTCCAACTCATAGTGACCCTATAGGACAGAGGAGAACTGCCCCGTAGGGTTTCCAAGGCTATAGTCCTTACAAAAGCAGACTGCCATGTCTTTCTCCCACAGAGTGGCTGGTGAGTTAAAACCACTGACCTTTTGGTTAGTGGCCAAGTGCTTAATCACTGTGCAACCAGGGCTCCTATTTATAGCATAGATATAAAATATGCTTTTGAGATGGTTTCCTGCTGTAATTAACTAATATCTTTTATAATATATTGAATCTTTTTTTTATCATAGTTACAAAATATAGTTCAGTTCTTACAAAAAGGGAGTAACTTGAGAAACTGCTCACAAGGAAAAGTTAAAATAATTGTAATATATACAACAGAATAGTTAAGAAAAAAAGAAACAAGAGGCCTCCCCAAAGCTTACCCCCTCGTATTCTCTGATACTGAGATTTTAACATATTCTAATGGGTACATTAAAATAATAGGTGGGATATACCCTAAACATAATGCATTAAAAGTATTTTGATTTCAAAATTCTGGACCCTGGAGCTTTTTAAGTCCTTTCTTAAACCCCAGTAACTAACCAGAACCTAAGGAGAAATTCAGACACCCCCGGGGTCTTGAAGAACTCAGGGCCTGATGTTCAGCACAGAAGGGGTTCTGAGAGCATAACTGTGCCTGCACACAAGGAACCCAGACTTGTCTGAACATCAGAACCATATGCCCTGCTTTGACTGTGGTAAAGCGTTTTACTTCCTACAGTAGTTGCATTCAAAGTTGTTTTATCTCTTGGGAAGGAAACATAGTTATGTGGATTATTCATTTAACAGGCACAGCAGAATGAGGTATTAAATGTGAAAAATGAGCTGCATATTACGGGGAACACTGTGGAGGACCAAAAGGCAAAAACAGAAGAACTTTCCTGCCTTCGGGTGGCCTGGCAAGTTAAAACCACTGAAAACAAGCCTGTGAAACAGCAGTGGGGAGCATTCAAAGAGCAACTCAAAAAGGTAAAGGAAATCCAGGGCTTGTATTTTTGTTCATTGGTGCTTTAGAACCACGAGCTCACGCCAGGTAGTGCATGTTTTCATGAGGATTGAGTTTAATGACAGCAAGTCATCACTAAAATGAGTGTGAAGTATTTGCAGATGGTGTCAAAGAAAGCATACACATAACTGTTCAATATTTATTTCAGACTACTCACAACTTAAAACTTCTTCAGGAAGCACTTACGCCTGTGTCTGCACTTGACCTTGGAGGAAGCCTCCAGACCATTTTAGATCTACGGAGAAAATGGAATGAAATGAAGCCTCAGTTCCAGGTGAAGGCATAGGTTGATGGACTTGGGTGAATAGAACATAATTTAAAAACTGTTATGTTGCAATTCACCTACTTAATTTTAACAGCCTGGCGAATTACTTTTTTTTTTTTTTTAAATATTTGTCTAAAAATTCACTGTAAAAACATTTTTCTTACAGTATTTCTACACTGTTTTGTATTTGATGATACATGAATATTAAGGTCACAAAATGTCTTTAATATATTTTTATCTTAGATTATTTCAATTTATATTAAATTATTTGCATATTAGTACATTTATTATACATATTACTTCTAATTATTTTTCTAGAGAGTATGGACGTGTTTTAGATTGAGGCACCTCAGACAAAGGATGGGCTCTGCAGCCCTCAGCCCCTAAAATTGTCGCTGATGTCCGTGTCCCCAGGGTACCGCAGGCTCCTCCCACCATCCCAGGATTTTTGCTGTGTTCTCTCATTCACCCTCAGAGTGATAAAATGAGTCATGTTCCTGGCTTTTCACTGCTTAGCATTCCATACCCCCTCCTCCCATCCCTGCTCCATACCCCCTCCTCCTATCTCTGCTCCATACCCCAATCCTCATATCTCTGCTAAGCTTGACAGACTCCCAAAAATGGTTACCAGTCACTTTATCCTTCTGCCTGCATTCTTATTCTTTGCTACAAAATTAGGACACCTGTGCTTCTGTCTGTCACGACTTCATACGTGTTGACTTTGAAGAATCCCAGAATCAGACAACTGAAGATTTCTTTAGGGAATATCTAATTGTAGGTTCCTTTAAGACAAAACCGATGTAATATATATAACTACCGTCATGCCCCGCAGACACACACCATTGTAGCCTGAAGTGAACTAACTTTTTCCTCCATACTTCTAGAAGATGTCTCAACTAGCCCACAGGTTAGGTTGCTTGATATACCCTGCATTGTATACTTATTTGCATTGTGTGTGTGTGTGTGTGTGTGTGTGTGTGTGTGTGTGTGTCAGGGACCGTTGCCAAGCTTCGTTAGCTCTATCACTGTAACGTACATGTATTACATGCCCACTTGCTTGACTTTGACTTCAACATTCTTTTTAGGTCACTTTCCTGAAAATTATCTTCTTAGACTGAATTATTTCCGTCGCGTTTACCTTTGATACATGAGCCATCCCTGAAATGTTATAGGAGCTCCCTCTTTAAGTTGTCTACCCTTTTTAAGTTCTACCCCCGGATCTGGACACCTTTAAGGGATATCTGAGCAGTGTTAGGTAAAAGGGAAGGCAGTTTATCCCTCCGCACACGTGGTGGCTATTTGTGGATTCCAGCACGACTGCCTTCCAAACAGCAGAGCCACTGCGCCATTCAGCTGGTGCTTCATTCTCATCATCCCCATTATATTTTTACACTTGTCTTCTCTTGGTGCTCTTACAATACCATCTGATTCTAGCCTGTATTAAATATCAGAGATGATTATAGGGATTCATAAAGTATTCTAAAATACTTTTACTTAGCAGATGATTAAAATATTTGGTGTGTCATAGAAATAATACGTGACTTTCCATTCCACCACTCTAACTTTAAAACTTTTACCATGACCATTTTAATAAAACACTTTTATGCATTATACTCTCTTTCTTTTTTTTTAATTTCTGAGAAGATGAGAATGGAATAACAGATCCGTAGCAGCAAGCGAGTGGTTAAGAACTATGCCTGCTAACCAAAAGGTCAGCAGTTCAAATCCACCAGCCGCTCCTTAGAAATCGTATGGGGCAGTTCTACTCTATCCTGTAGGGTCACTCCAAGTCAGAATTGACTCGACAGCAACAGGAACAGGAGCAGCAAGCACAGTGCCTGGAATTTTGGAGGGCCCATGATAAGTATTTGTTAACAAATGAGAGAATTATGTGTTATTTAGATCTTCATTATTATCGATTGTAAAGTAAAAACTCTCTATAAGCTGGATTTCTTTTATTGCTTTAAATTTTTTAGCAACTGAATGATGAGGTTCAGTACATTATAAAAGTATCAGAAGAGTTAAGTGGTAAAGGAGCCCCTGTGAAAGAGAAGTCTCAACAAGTGAGGGATCTTATTCACCTCCATCAAAAACAGAGAGAGAGAATCCGAGATTATGAGGATATCCTATACAAAATAGTCCAGTTCCACCAAGTAAAGGAAGAGGTAAGACCTGTAATGAATGCCTGGAAGACCTTGAATTTTAAACTATGGAATTTAAAAAAATGTATTGTGTATTACATAAAGGCCAAATTGCTTATTCTGATATTATAAGATTTACAAAATCTGGCCCTAAACTTCTCTGTCACTATGCCCCTATTCTCCTTTATGTTTCAGCCATGCTGAGCCCCTCTTTGTCCCTCAAATGATGCACACATTTCTACTCCATGCCCTGACCCTCAGGTGCCTGTACCTGCGGGGTCCTTCTCTCCACTATCTAAACCCTGTACCTTCTTCCATCGACCTTGCCTCACTTGGGGTGATGTCTCCCTCTTCTAAATTCCTAGAGCTCTCATTGCTTGTTTCACACATCTGACATTTTTACCATCTTGATTCTTTTTGATAGACATAGCTTTTATTTCCCAACTCAAGTATAAGCTGTTTGACGGCAGAAATCAAGTTCAATTTCTTTGTATCTTGAGTACCTGAGATGGTGAAATGCTCAGTAAATTTTTTTTTTAAACCTCGTAGTTATTATCCGTTAACACAAAAGGGAGGTATATTCATATCTCTTTAAAACAACCTTCTGAATTTTCTCAGATCATAGGCATAGATCTTGGTAAGGTTTTATGCTCTGAGCAGAAAAAATGTTTTCTTCTTTAATAGAACTGACAATGTTGGTCCCTCAATTTTATGCAGTTAATTTGCAACATTGTAACATTTGTTTAAGGAGCCCTGGTGGCACAATGATTAAGAGCTCAGCTGCTAACCAAAGGTCAGCAGTTCGAATCCACCAGCTGCTCCTTGGAAACCCTATGAGGCAGTTCTCTTCTGTCCTGTAGGTTCGCTATGAGTCAGAATCGACTCAATGGCAATGGGTGTGGTTTTTTTTTATGGGTGGCGCAGTGGTTAAGCGCTATGCTGCTAACCAAAAGTCGGTGGTTTGAACCCACTTGCCATTCTGTGGGAGAAAGATGTGGCAGTCTGCTTCCATAAAGATTACAGCCTCAGAAACCCTATGCGGCAGTTCTACTCTGTCCTATAGGGTTGCTATGAGTTGGAATTGACTTGAAGGCAATGGGTTTTGTTTGTTTGTTTATTTAACGTTTATTTGGTTATGGCACTAGTAATTATGGATGGTCTGGGCAGCATTTTTACCAGCTAGTATGAAGTGGACTTAAAAAAAAAACTTTCTGTAAGGCATTTTATAAACGTGAAACCCAGGTTAACTGTTAATACCCTAAATTCCAGCTGGGACAGCTCATCAAATCAAGAGAACTAGAGTTTCTAGAAGAGCCGAAGGAACTGAGTGATGCTCACGATGTCCAGGTTGACCTCAGTCGCTCGCAGGAAAAGCAGGCACATACAGACCGTCTCTATAAGCTGGCGCTTTCCTTGGGAGTGACCATCATCTCATCGATGCGGCAGCCTGTAAGCAACTTAAACACCACTATTTGTACCTGACTGTAGCTGGGACTTGGAATATAATGTGAACTAAACCAGATTGCCTAGTATATGGTAAATGAAAAATACATTAAACCATTGGGGCAATTATTTGTGGGAAGTTTGTATCATCTATAACAAAAGCAAGGAGCCCTGGTGGCACAATGGCTAAAGCGCTTGGCTGCTAACTGAAAGGTTGGCGATTGGAACCCACCTCAGCTCCATGGGAAAAAGATGTGGCAGTCAGCTTCCATAAAGATTACAGTAGGAAACTCCATGGGGCAATTCTACTCTGTCATATAGGGTTGCTATAAGTCAGAACACTTTTAAGTATGTTGGGAACAACTTGGGTTTGTGAATCTACTTTTTAAACTGTAAATTTTATAAAACCTAAACACATAACAAATATTTTTGATAGAAATTTAGCAACAGAATTGCGATGTGCTCCAAGTGTGAAATACACACCGTATTTCAAAGGCTTAGTAAAAAAAAAAAAAATTAATAATTTTTATACTGGTTACAGGTCAAAATGATATTTGGATATTGTATTAGTCATCTAGTGCTCCCATAACAGAAACACCACAAGTGGATGGTTTTAATGAAGAGAAATTTATTTCCTCACAGTAAAGTAGGCTAAAAGTCCAAATTCAGGGCATCAGCTCCAGGGGAAGCCTTTTTCTCTCTGTTGGCCTTCTTCTCTTCGGTGTTCCCCTGGACTAGGAGCTTGTCTCCTCAGGGACCCTGGTCCAAAGGACGCGCTCTGCTCCTGGCACTGCTTTCTTGATGGTATGAGGTCCCCCTGTCTCACTGCTCACTTCTGTCTTTTATATCTCAAGAGGTTGCCTCAGGACACAATCCAGTCTTGTAGATCCAGTCTTGCCTCACTTAACACAACTGCCACCCATCCTCCCTCATTAACATCATAGAGGCAGGATTTACACATACAGGAAAATCACACAGTACCAGGAGTCATGGCCCAGTCAAACTGACATACACATTTTTGGGGGGACATAATTCAAACCATGACATTCCACCCTTTGGCCCCCCCAAAAATCACATCCTTGCAACATGGAAAACATATTCACCCCATCATAGCATAGCAAAAGTCTTAACTCCAAGTCCAAAATCCAAAAATTTCTCTTCATCTGTGAAATCTAGGATGCAATTATTTGCTTCTAAAGGTACAACGGCAGAATAGGCACAGGCTAGACATTTCCATTACAAATGGGAGAAACTAGAGGAAAAGAAGTGATAACAGGCACCAAGCAAGTCAGCAGAACACATTACAGTAGCCCTCAAGGCTTTGAAAACAATCGTATGTTCTCTGAGACACTGCCCTCCAGACTCTAGGTATTGGCCACAGTCTCCGGATTTTGAGTGGAGGCCCCTCAGCTCCAGGCTTCAGCTCCGCCTTCCAGGTCCACTGGGACAGCAACTCTACTCCCTTGGCTTTACGCACACCATTCTCTCAGTCCATCTGAGTGGCAACTCCACGCTCAGAAGCACCAGAGGCCATGGCTCCACCCTTTGAAACCCCTGAGGTCATGACCATACCTTTTGAAACTGAGGCAGCTCGGCTTCTTGTGTCCCTAGTTTCTTCAGATTGTTTTCTGGTTTCTTGGCCTCTCAGCTCCTCGGGCCTCACGCCCACATCTGCCCTGCTGGGGCAAGTGTTCCAAAGCTCCGTAGCTCCACCGGTAAGTGCCCGGGGGCACGTCACTCCACCAGAAAGCCTCGTGCACACAGGCACTCAGCTCTCTTGCTCCGTGGGTCGGCAAGCCTAGCTCCACTGATAAGTGCCCGGAGGCACCCCACTCTGCTAGGAAGCCTCCCTCGCACAGGCACTCAGCTCTCTCACTCCGTGGGTCGGCTCCAGCACCATCTTGCACTGGTCTCCTGGTTCTGCTGCTGCTGGTCCTCTGTCACTGCCACTCATCTATCCATTCACAGTTTTAAAACCGCTTCCACATTTTAGGTATCTGTTGGAGCAGCACCCCACTCTCTCAGTACCAAATTCTGTCTTAGTCATCTAGTGCTGCCATAACAGAAATACCACAAGTAGATGGTTTTAACAAAGAGAAGTTTATTTCCTCACAGTCAAAGTAGGCTAAAAGTCCAAATTCAGGGCATCAGCTCCAGGGGAAGGCTTTTTCTCTCTGTCGGCCTTCTTCTCTTCGGTGTCCCCTGGACTAGGAGCTTCCCTGCGCAGGGACCCCAGTCCAAAGGATGCGCTCTGCTCCCGGCACTGCTTTCTTGATGGTATGAGGTCCCCCTGTCTCACTGCTCACTTCTGTCTTTTATATCTCAAGAGATTGCCTCAGGACACAATCCAGTCTTGTAGATCCAGTCTTGCCTCACTAACACAACTGCCACCCATCCTCCCTCATTAACATCATAGAGGCAGGATTTACAACATAAAGGAAAATCACACAGTACCAGGAATCATGGCCCAACCAAACTGATATACGCATTTTTGGGGGGACATAATTCAAACCATGACAGATATATTAGGTTAAATAAAATATAAAGATTAATTTCATCTATTTCTTTTTTACATTTTTAATATGACTACTAGAAAAATTTAGATTACTTATGTGGCTCACATTATTTTTCTGTTGGAGAATGCTGCTTTAGCCTGTCAGATCTGGAAGTTTCTTAGCAATCATCTGGTCTAGGACCCTCATTGTATGGTTGAAGATGCTGAGGCCCAGAGGACCTGGCAGTCTTATCCCTTCTGACTAGTAGACTGTGAGAGGCCCAGAATGGTGGAGCCTGGGCTCTGAGCACTGGTCATTGGGTCTACTCTCTGCCCTTGCACTGAGTTCAACAGAGGAGCCTAAAAGAGAAGTATTTCCAGATTAAATTCTCATAAATAACATACACTGGGCTTTGATTTTTAAAAAATCCCTCTCCAAATTCCTAATTTGAGGGGGAAAGATCATATTTATTCTCTCCAATATGTATAACATTTAAAAATATAATGGCAAGTTTCATTTTAAAGTTTATTTAAGGTAGCCACTAAACTATATGGAATGCAGCCCTTGAGTGGAACAAGCGGTTAATGCCCTTGACTTGGCTGCTAACTGAAAGGTTGGCAATTAGAGTCCACCCAAAGGCTCCTCACCAGAAAGTCCTGGTGATCTACTTCCAAAAAATCGGCCCCTGAATACTCTATGGAGCACAGTTCTACTTTGATACACATGGGTTGCCATGAGTCAGAAACAATAATACGGAAGGCTGTAAACCTAATTTTTTTTTTTAACTGGAAGGCATAGAAATACAAAATATCTGTTCCTGTTAATAGAGCCTTTTTTTTTTTTTTTAACCAAGAAAAGGCTTCCTTTTAAGAGTTTGACTTTACTAGTGAACTTATCTTAAAAAGAAAAAAGAAAGCAAGAAGCCTTACTTTGCACAAATAATATGAATTGTTCTCCCATCCACGTCTGGCCTTGGCCCCAGCAGCCCCTCTGCGTTGAGTAGAGATTGGAGCACTTGCATAATGAACCTGAGGTTAAGCTCAGGTTGACAGGAAAATTATAGTGTAGAAGCTGAATGTTTCTAATGCATGTTTTATGCCTTTTGAAGTAAAAATTATACCTTATAATGAATGGTGTCTCTAAGGAGTTGAGTGTGATGAGCAAATCATCAAAACTAGAGACTCAAGACTGGAAATGTAATGGTTTGCCCTTCCCATAATGTTGGGTGTCTGGCTTCTTTCTGAAATAATTATATTCAAATATGCTTAAGGTAAAATAAATCAGGAGTGGATTTATTTTTTTAAAAAGTGTCATGTACGAGTTTTATAATGGAGGTAAATAGCTTATTCATCTCATTGCTGTTTCTTTCCTTCCCTTTGTCACTTCCATTTCTCTCTCATTTTTAGAACTGCTCTAATGTTTCTGCAAAGAACCTACAGCAGCAGCTGGAGATCCTTGAGGGGGACAGTGTGAACTGTCGTGCCCAAGCTGAGGAGTATAATCGAGCCCTGTCCCGCAGCTTGCAGTACTGCACCGCAAGAGACGAGATAAAAGAGGTGGGGGGTGGGGTGCGAACTGACATGCTGCTAAAAGCTGCTCTGAACCTACAGCTTGTGAGAGTGGATCGGGTTTCTTTCTTCTCGCCAAGTCCTTTAATCCACTGAGCAGTAGCTTCAGGCCCAGCAGACGTTTGAGTAAAAACTTAAGGCTCTCAAACTTGCTGAAGTCAATATGTTGTCAATGCATAGAAAAACTTAGAATGTAGTATTACAGTTTTTTGTGATGTTTTGTGGTTTTATTTTGTTTTGGTTTTATTTTTCACTCAAATCCGCATAGTAGTTGCTTGTTTACATGTATACAGATTTTTCAGAACACAGAAGATAGGATGACACTGTCCCATTGCGGCCAGCTCCAGCCTGCTGAGATTCTATTTAAGTACTATTGACTCATGGTAAATGGGTGCTAAGGGCCAGGGGAGCATGCTTTTCCCTTCAGAGGCTTACAAAGTGTTATCACCAAAGTCAAGAGGTTGGTTTCGTATTTACTCAAACTGAGTAGCTGTTCTGGCAAAACAACTCTTAGAGAAAAAGAAATAACAGGTAAAAGTGGTCCTCCATATCTATGCCCCCACACTCCCATAATTCCACCTCCTTCCTCTCAACTCTAGACTGCCCCTCCTTCCCCACCCCAGACACTTGCTAAATCACAACCAGCCCCCTCCCCTAGCTAAGTTCTCTGTTCAAAGGCTTGTTTTAGGTAAAAAACACAGATCAGGATAGCAAGGGTCCTGCTTCTTGACTGGGATTAGAACACAAGGGTATCCATAATTCCAGATTTATCTCCATTTCTGCATCCTTTAGTCATCAATCCATGAGGAAAGGGAGTAGGAGAAGAGGAGGTTGTAAACCTACTGGAACTTTCTGTCTATGCTCAATTTACACAGTCTAGGTCCAGCAAGTATCAATCATTAAAGCATGGACTGAAGTGTAAGTAACAGTAACTAAACTTCAGTGATGGTCCAGCTCTGAAACATCCCTTCTTCCTACCCCTTCCTGCAGTTCACACTTTTAGGGACCACAGGGGAGTGTGAGACAGGAGAATGACTGGAAGGAAAGTTAGACAGCAGGAGAGGTCACTATCTCTTGGATCCCATTGAACAGGAGACAAACAGGAACCAACATCTAACAGGGATTTTTATCTTCACCGTGTGCTATAGGACTGTGGTTTCTGCTCACAGACTGTTCCAGGGAGTCAGCTTCAGGCTAGAGACTCAATAACTCATTCGTGATTCAACCTATAGTGCAGCCTGCCCTGTATGGAGTAGAGTGGCCCCTTCCTTTGCTAATACTTCCACTGCATTGTTGAGTCTGCTAACACTTCCAACAGTAGTAAGAATGTGTAAGGTCTTGTTAAGGAAAACAATCAGTGAGCATTGTTCTTTCCAAGGCTACGAAATTTGAGTATAGCAGCCATGGAAACAAAATTTTTAATAATCTTTCCCAAAGGTATCTTTTTCTCTTTCTTTTAATACCATTGTCTTGGCAAAAATCTCACTCCCTTCAGTGATGGTTAGTTCTATATATAGTGGAAGCACAAGCGGAGGCTGCAAAGGGTTATTCCCAGCCCCCTATGGCTCAATTTCCATCTCCCTGGAGAGCTTGTGGTATTCGTGGAGCCAAGTCTCCCTGTTCAGGCCCTGCCCGCAGTGGTTCTATTTATGGGAACTGCCTCATGATGAGCCTGTGCTGGAGGCCAGCTGGCTGGGATGACAGATGTCCCTTCCAGTCATAGTAGGGACGCCCTGGGATTGTCTGTACCGTATCAGGAATGAGCAACTAGATACACATGGGCTTGATTTAGGAATCGAATATCATTTTAATGTGCTCTTAAATATTAAGAGGGATTCTTCCCACTTGCTTCTACTTTGAATCCGACACATCTTTGATGCAAGTTGCAGCTTCACATTTAAAGGCTCTCTGAAAATCTTTGGTACTTTTCCCCTTTCCTTTCTTGTGGTGATACAGTAGGCATGTCGTATCATAGTATAGCATCCACATCCTGGGCTTTGCAACCCAAGACAAGCCTAATAGGAAAATAATCAGAAGGCATATTTTCCACGTGCTTTAGTAAAATAAAAATATGTGTGTTCTATGTACTTTAGGTACTTAAAATATTACTAAAACTAAAAGCAATATATTACACTATTTTTTTCTATATTAAAGAAAAGGGTGAGGATATCCTGTCAGGGAACTAGATCAAATATAGTACTTGTGCTTTTTAGCTGACTTTAAAACACATGGTTTTACCTTTGATGTGCTTAAAGTGCTCCTTGGAAAGCACTATGGTCTCATTTAGGGACTGTAAGTTGAAAGAGATTTTGTAGGGTGTCTAGTCCAAAGCCTTTATTTTTCAGGTGAGAAAACTGAGTTATATATGAACCTTTATTGGACACCAACATGTCTGTCACTTGCTAAACTTAGAGTACAGCGTTTGCTTAATGTTTTAGTCCCATCCAACCACTGCATGGTCTGATGTTAAATGTAACCTTTTTCTATGCTTTCGTCTGCTATCCCTATTTTCAGGCATATCTATTATAAACTCTTTGTATGATCTAATATAATAGCATATTTCATTTGATGTTTAAACAAAAATTACTTTCCTGACTATGCCGTGCCTAACTTACATGATCTTAAGTGCACTGGAAGCTCTTAGAAAAGGACTTGGTACCTCATGGCAAAATAAGTGAGGTGCTCTAAATGTGGTTTTTTGGATGTGATATGATATTCCTTAAAGACAAAGAACTATGGTTTTGTGCCTTGATTATCTTTGGGTGAAATATTATTTTTTCCCTCATTTTATATGCTTTGTAAAACATAGGAAATCATAAAAGCTCGTTCTATCCACGTGATCAATCAGAACAAGCCCAGGAGACAGCTGTAGAATAGACCATCAATTGCTCATATGCAAGTTCAAGTTGAAGCTGAAGAAAATGTAAACAAGTCCATGAGAGTCAAAATACGACTTGAGTATGTCCCACCTGAATTTAGAGGCCATCTCAGGAAAAGATTTGACACATTAAACATTAATGACTGAAGACCAGACTATTTGTGGGATGACATCAAGGACATCATACATGAAGAAAGCAGAAGGTCATTGTTGTGAGTTGAATTGTGTCTCCCAAAAATGTGCGACAACTTGGCTAGGCTATGATTCCCAATATTGTGTGGTTGTCCTCCCTTTTGTGATCTGATGTATTTCTCCTATGCATTGTAAATCCTAACCTCTATGATGTTAATTAGGCAGGATTAGAGGCAGTTATGTTAATGAAGCAGGACTCAATCTACAGGATTAGGCTATGTTTTGAGTCAACCTCTTTTGAGATATAAAAGGGAGAAGCAAGCAGAGAGGAGAGGAATATCATTACCACCAAGCAAGAACAGCTCGAACCAGAATGTGTCCTTTGCACCTGGGGTCCCTGCACCGAGAAGCTCCTAGACCAGGGAAAGATTGTTGACAGGGACCGTCCCACAGAACCAAAAGAGAGAGAAAGCCTTCACCTGGAGATGGTGCTCTGAATTCGGACTTACAGGCTCCTAAACTGTTAAATAAAATTCTGTTTCTTAAAGCCATCCACTTGTGATATTTCTATTATAGCAGCACTAGATAACTAAGACGGTCATTAAAAAAGAAAGAAAAGACCAAAATGGAGTCAGAAGAGACTCTGAAACTTGCTCTTGAACGTAAAGCAGCTAAAGCAAATAGAAGAAATAATGAAGTAAAAGAGCTGGACAGATTTTGAAGGGTGGCTCAAGAAGATAAATTAAAGTATTATAATGAAATGTGAAAAGACCTGGAGTTAGAAAACCAAAAGGGAAGAACATGCTCATCATTTCTCAAGCTGAAAGAACTGAAGGAAAAATTCAAGACTCGAGATGCAGTAATAAGGGATTCTATGGGCAAAATACTGTCCAACACAGGGAAGCATCAAAAGAAGATGGAAAGAATACACAGAGTCACTGTACCAAAAGAACTGGTCAGTGTTCAGCCATTTCAGGAGGTAGCATATGATCCAGAACCAATGATATGGAAGGAAGAAGTTCAAGCTGCACTGAAGGCACTGGCGAAAAACAAGCCTCCAGGAATTAACAGAATACTGATAGAGATGTTTGCAGCACTGGAGGTGCTCATTCGTCTATGCCAAGAAATTTGGAAGACAGCTACCTGGCAAACCAACTGGAAGGGATCCATATTTGTTACCATTCCAACGAAAGGTGATCCAACAGACTGTAGAAATTACCAAACAATATCATTAATATCACACTCAAGCAAAATTTTGCTGAAGATCGTTCAAAAGCAGTTGCAGCAGTACATCGACAGGGAGCTGTCAGAAATTCAAGCTGGATTCAGAAGTGGACTTGGAACAAGGGATATCATTGCTGATGTCAGATGGATCTTGGCTGAAAGCAGAGAATAACACAAAAGTGTTTACTTGTGTGTTATTGACTATGCAAAGGCATTCGACTATATGGATCACAATAAATTATGGATAACATTGCAAAGAATGGGAATTCCAGAACACTTAATTGTGCTCAGGAAGAACCTGTGTGTAGACTAAGAGGCAGTTGATTGAACAGAACAAGGGGATACTGCATGGTTTAAGATCAAGAAAGGTGAACATCAGGGTTGTATCCTTTCACCATACTTATTCAATCTGTATGCTGAGCAAAAAATCTGAGAAACTAGACTATATGATAAAGAACACAGTATGAGGACTGGAGAAAAACTCATTAACAACCTGCCTTATGCAGATGACATAACCTTCCTAGCTGAAAGTGAAGAGGACTTGAAGCACTTACTGATGAAAATCAAAGACCACAGCCTTCAGTATGGATTACACCTTAACATAAAGAAAATAAAAATCCTCACAACTGGACCAATAAGCAACACCATGATAAATGGTGAAAATACTGAAGTTGTCAAGGATTTCATTTTACCTGGATCCACAATCAACGCCCATGGAAGCAGCAGTCAAGAAATCAAATGACATATTGCACTGGGCAAATCTGCTGCAAAAGACCTGTTTAAAGTGTTAAAAAGCAAAGATGTCGCTTTGAGGACTAAGGTGCACCTGACTCAAGCCACGGTATTTTCAATTGCCTCACATGCGTGCTAAAGCTGGACAATGAATAAGGAAGATGGAAGAATTGATGCCTTTGAAGTGGTATTAGTGAAGAATGTTGACTATACCGTGGGCTTCCGGAAGAATGAACAAATCAGTTTTGGAAGAAGTACAGCCACAGTGCTCCTTAGAAGCAAGGATGATGAGATTTTGTCTCATATACTTTGGACATGTTATCAGGACAGCCAGTTCCTGGGGAAGGACATCATGCTTGGTAAAGCAGAGGATCCATGAAAAAGAGGAAGACCCTCAGTGAGAGGGATTGGCCCAGTGGCTACAATAATGAGGTCAAACATAGCAACGATTGTGAAGATGGTGCAAGATTGGGCAGTGTTTCATTCTGTTGTACACAGGGTCAGTATGAGTCAGAAGTGACTCGATGCCATCTAACAACAACAACAGGGTAAACTTTCTGGGTCTCAGGTCTAGGTGTTTTTTTCTGATCATGTGCTCAGGATGAGCAGTTGTCTTAACCATCTCCACCATTCCCCATTGCTGACAAGCTAACTAAAGTTAGAAACAGCTGCATGAACAATGATACCACAGCCAAGCAACCAGTTCTTTTAAAAATATGACCACAAGTTATGTGGGGATTATATGGGAGGTTAAGTTTTCATATTGGAATGTTCAGGTAACATAATCAGGTATGGCTAGATTTTTCAGTTGTTGAAGGTAGTTCATGCATATACATACTACCTTCCACTTGTATCTGCCTGCAGTAGTCCTGAATTTGAATTTGAATTGGGAAAGTCACAGGAGTTTAGATTTAAAATGGATTTCCACTCTAACCAAAAGAAGAAAGTCCAAGCAACTGAAGACTTTTGTCGAGGGAGCTCATGTGTCAGAAAGAAGCTGATCTCATTTCACATACTTACAGCACTATGAACATTCTTTGGCCTTATAAATCATCTTCAGAGGAAGAACTTACATTCTGACTCATGGTTTATCAGTCTTAAATTTCTTAATCCAAAGCAGACTTAAAATTTCATGGTTCAGAATTAGTGTTAAGGATCATCATATAGTTTTCAAATAGTTCATGGTGCTATGGGTATGTGAAATTGATCTTTCCCATATAAACATGCAGATGTAATGGTTATTAGGTGATGACTGGGCCTCTCTTCATTTCTCTAGACTAAAGGTTATAATGTATGTCATAGTCCAGTGGGGAAAAAAGAATATAAAGTTTTATTTTCCAATAGATAAATGTTATTGACCGAATATGTTTTTCAAAATAATTTCTGGTTTCCTTAGATGTGGTAGCTAGTACACCTATATTTGCAGATTCTGACTCTGTGGGGACAAAGTTCCTGCCAAAGTTATTTGTGAATAACTAATGGTATGGTCCCTTTATATCTCAACCCCATGTAACTGACTTTGTCCTTTTCTGCTAAAATCTAACACATGCATATTTAAACAACAACTGTCACAGAATTTAATATCAATTGGTTATTTTTTAAATATACCCACTGTATATGACCTTTTACCCATTTTCCTGAGCTCTAATGGAGAACTAGGAGCCCTGGTGGCATAATGATAAAGTGCTTGGCTGCTAACCAAAAGGAACCCACCAGCTGGAACCCAGCAGCTGCTCTGTGGCAGAAGGATGTGGCAATCTGCTTCCATAAAGATTTACAGCCTTGGAAACCCTACAGGGCAGTTCTACTCTGTCCTATAGGATCACTATGAGTTGGAATCGACCCGACGGCAGTGGGTTTGGTTTTAGTTTTAATGGACTAATAGTTTTCAAACTTTGATGCTAAAGCGCTTTCATTCTTTCTGAATGCCAGTTATTTGTCAATTAAAATGTTTTATGTGGTCTCTGTGCTTGGTTTAGTTTATAGCTTAAAAGTAATGTTCAACAGATTTCATTTGCCATATAAAGTAAACGTGCAAAAATTACATCAGCATAATAGTTTCCATGTATGCATGTCTGCTAGGGCTTTACAGATAATTGTATCCAAGAAGTGTTAAAAGATAAGGTCATGGTTCTGTTTTCACAATATGCAGAATATGAAATCAGCATTTTGAGAAAGCATTTCTAGGGCAGATATGTTTTTATGCATTAGAAATCTAAAATCCAGCATGTGCACAGTCCTTATTCCCTTCCAAATAATTTGTTTGCTGTCATTTAAAAAAATTTTAATACATTTTTCTGACTTTTCCTATCAAAGCTCAAATTTATCAACTGTGACATTGTTCACTCTTACTGTTAAATGCCTCCATATAATATGAGAAGGCTTATGTTTTCTCTGTACTTTTTTTTTGCTGGTAATATGAAAAGAGAATTGCTTACCCTTCTTGAGTATAGAGAAGAGCACATAAGGGGTATGTTTAATGGAACAAGACTGCTTAAAATTTTGGGGTATTGGTCAAGTTGAACTGTTTTTAAGACTGTCACAATCTATACCCTATTCTCAGTGCATAGCCATAAACTCTGTTTACACACAAGTTAGAATTGTCATCGTTGGAGGCAACTCTCTCTTTTTTTTTTTGTTTTGAAGGACCTCCTGGAAAATGTTCATAAAATAATTGTGGAAGGAATCGAGCAAATAGCGTTCTTTTCCTGCTACTAAATCTCATGTTAGGTCTTTTCTTCTGAAGTATAATAATGTCTAATAATTAGTCAATATATACTAATGACTAGTATCCTAGATGATCAAAATGTCAAGACTTCATTGACATCTGTCACCTGAATTGCTCCTCAGAGCCTTAATGAATTTATACATGGTGACTGTAAGAGAGCACTGGGAGATGGAGGGATCTAGGACAAAATGTCCTCCACGCCCTAGCACACAGAGAACAAGATGAATGGGGAAAATGCTAACAAATGAGACAGAGTTGTTAAAAGTCTATGAAAGTAAGAAACTTTCTTGCTTGGAAGCCACAGGAATATTCCGTATTTATAAATCTAATTATAAATTACAAGTAAAAAAGTATTAAGAACATTACTTATATTTTGGGGATATATTTAGATTCCCATTATAGGTCCACTTAGCAGACTTGTCTTCTATTGAAAATCACTCTAAGTGCGTTTTGAAGATTATGAATATTTTGAAGTGTGTACATATTTTGATTTATTACAAGTGAATATTAGTGTTCTCGTTTTCAGGACATCACCTCTTTCTTTTTATGAACTGCAGCTCCAAGGGTCATTCAAAGACACCAAAAAGAAATTCAACAATTTGAAGTTTAATTATAGTAAGAAAAATGAAAAAGCACGGAATCTGAAGGTTCTTAAATATCAAATTCAACAAGTTGATATGTATGCTGAAAAACTGCAGGTAACAAGAGAGTGAAGTGTGTGTGCGTGTTACTTTAGTTATTGCAAAATCATTTTGCATTTCAATTCTAGATGCCTACCCCTTGTTTTTTGTTTATTTTATTTTATTTTATTTTTTGCAGTGTGAGAACTAAAAGAGTAGTTTTACATTTTATAGTAATTGGGATCTTCATGTAAAATATATAATAATGACTTATCCCTTGAGGCAGCTCCGGAATGGTTTCTGGTTTCTTCCAAAACTACCCAGCCATCTCTGCTTCCATTCGTTCCCCCAATACGCGCACGCGTGCACACACACACACACACACACACACACACACTCACATACTCACATTCCTTTTTGTACACTCCTCTTCCTCTCCCTGCATCTGCCCATGTAGGAGTTTCCCCCACTGCCCTGCAATCCCTTATTATCTACCTTGTAACAGCTAGATTATTTGAATGCCTTTACCAGGAGACAATGAGTTTATTGGGATAAGTATTTGATTTTATGATATTGTCTTTTTTATCATATTTTCACTCTCAAAACCTGGAATAGACCCTGCTATATAGTAAATTTTCTTTATGTTTGATGAATAAAGTATCTTGAAGAAAACCCATTCTTTCCACAATACGTTTGTGATAGTTATAATCTTAACATATCAGAATGGAGAAAACTACACAAGATCTTCTAACTTTTTCTCTCGATGTTTAATCACTGTAGTGTAATAAATAAAAATTGAATGTTATTAAAAACCTTTTGTTGCACAGGCTTTGAAAAGGAAAATGGAAAAAATTGAGAACAAAATTTCTGATTCTTTCTTAAATTATCCAAATAATAAAGTTAATGTCCTTTTGGAGGCCTTGAAGGATTTGCAAAAACATGTGGATGTGTTTGACAAAGTTGTGACAGATTACAAGAAGAACTTGGACCTGATGGAGCACCTCCAAGAGATGATAGAAGAGGTATTAAGCCATTGCTGATCTTTACATGCCAAATTTGAGAACTTAATGATGGGAGGCAAGTTGACTTTCATTATGTGGTCAAATGGCACTTGCGGCAGAACACAATTCTACAGAGTGTGTTCTATGTGGTTCTGACTCAGTGCCATAGATTGACTCAGAGTCTCTGAGAATTCTTGTAATAATAAGCCATCCTACTCCATATTCATGTGTCTGCCAACTCAGTTGAGTTGTGGAATCAGCTTCTGTTCGCTAACTACTTACGATTTTTCTTTTCTGAATGTAATAACCACACCTGTCCATTGGAAATTTGAAGGAACAATTCATAAAATAACTTGTATTTGTATAAATTTTGGTTCTTACTCTAAATCCTTTAATCGCTTCTGTGATATTTTATATTCCCCCAAAACTTATGAGATAGTTGGTGTAGGTATTATTATTCCTATTTTACATACGAAGAAATTGACCTCCAGAGTGGTTAATTTACTGACCCATTTTGCAATTATGAATTTAAAAACATGGTAGGCTTTCTACACACTGAGTAACTAAAATGTTTTCTATCTCTGGATCATACTGAATAGTTTTCAGAGTTAACAAGTTTGAGTCTGGTCATTCTTTACTCCCCAAAAAGGATTGTGATGATGTCATAACTTTGAGTGATTACAGATTGTGTAAAATTGCACACAAATCCTTCATATCTTACTTTAACCATTTGGCTTTCATCTCTCACACAATAAATCTAGGGAAAAATGCCTCCCAACCTTCTATTTGTCAGGATTTCTAGAGCTTTGATTAGCCCAGAACAGTTTGATCAGAATAGTTAATGATTTTGTGTTTCTTCAGTTTAAATATCTATAGATATTTGATATGAAACAACACCTTGAAAATAAACTGATAGAAACTAAAAATAACTTTTAAAATAGAAAGGTTTTAAAAACATATAGATCTCTAAAATGTAAAGATTTTGAAAATTCTGATACAAAAGAAGAAGAAAATAAATACTACCCATTAGCTCACCACTCAGACACCACCATTCATATTTTCAAGAATATTTTTCCAGGTGGATACATATTTGTTGATAAAATTAAATACTATATATTGTTTTAGCTTTCAATGTAGTTAAATATTCTCTGTGACATAATTTTAATGATTATATCATAGTTTATTTAATCATTCTCTATCAATGTTATTTTAAAAAGTTATTTTGCTACTTTAGCTGGTATTGTCATTAAATCCATTTATCTTGCCCCTTTCATGGTTATTTCCTTAGGATAATTTCCTAAAGTAGAAACAGCACCAAAAGGAATGAATGTTTCAGGATTTTTTATTGTTTTGTCCAATTGCTCTTTATAATGATTTTACTAATTTGCTCTTACCAGCAACATATGAAAGTTCCCATTTCTCCATATTTACGTCAATATAAGATGTTTAACTATCATGGAATTATAGTCACGATTCTATACAACAGGATGTCTATTTAGAATATTCAGAATAGCTTATTTATTTCACAGAATTTTAGAAAATTCAGAAAAAAGTAATATTGTGATTTTTCACATATAAAAATAGTTATTGGTATTATTTTTGTTATTTTTGAGAGGATAAATGGTAGAGTATACATAAAATATATGAAATTTGATAAGTTAAAGTTATTCACACCCTTCATATTGAAGAAACTCTGTACTTAAAGTTCTTGAGTGCTCTTTGTAACCCATTATTCTGAGATACAAAACATCTATCCTTACACCTAATGCAGTTGAGTTTTTAGATTTAACACTGCATTAAGAGGATCAAAATGATCCATCTTCTATATCTGATACATCTAACATATAGGTTTGCTGTACCTCTGTGGCACTTATTAAAGCCAGCTCCTAACAGAGTTGTGTTTCTATTTCGTACCCAGCACAAGTGCTCCCGGCCGGTGTCAGACATATTCCTTTCATCACACGTATTTATTTTTAGTGAGAAACTGTCTCAGTCTCCACTGTGCTTTGAAAATACGACTATTCTATTCAAAAAAGTCCAATTCTCTCCTTTAAATGATGTTTCCTCCATCATAGACTAAATCTCACTCTTAAAAGAGCATTTATTTATTAGCATATTTATCAGATAATGTTTTATCCATCTATTGTTAATGATTTCAGCTAATTATGTTGGATTTTTTCTGTTTTGGGGTTTTTTTGCTCTCCTTTTTAGTTGATACTTGTAATATTGCTTATTGTTGTAAGTGTATAACATTCCTCTTAGCAATTATACTTCCGGCAAATGTAAGAAGGCAGGAGAATCAAATGTATTTCCATACTTTATTATCTGCCTCTAATGTCCACGTGCAAAAATATTTGATTTTTTAAAAAATATTTTCTTTATTATGGCTTAGAAAGTTTAAACTAATGTGAACATATACATTGAGGAAATTAAAGTTTTGTAATTCAAAGCTCAAAATTAAGAACTTAAGTAGGATGGTGCCTCTTTAATCTATGCTTTGTTCCATTTTAACTTAGTGTCACTTTTGGTATGAAGATGCAAGTGCCACAGTTGTGAGAGTTGGAAAATACTCCACAGAGTGCAAGACAAAAAAAGCTGTGGAAAGTCTCCACCAGCAGTTCAATAAGTTTATCATGCCCTCAGTGCCTCAGCAAGAGAAAAGGATTCAGGAAATCACTGACCTTGCTCAGCGCTTGTATGGTGAGATCCCTTTTAAGATGGCCAGTAATTTGCCATAGGACAAATCTATACGGAACCTAATCCAGTAGAAAGTGAGAGCACTGCAAACCCTCAGGGTCCTCAGTACACTGACCTATTCAAGGAAAAGGCTTAAGATAAGAGTCCTCATCCAGCAAAAGTAAACAGTGGGGAATACAGGAGGAACTTCTGACAGCAGCAGCTGAAACCTGCTGATTTTTAACAACTTTGTGTGAATCCTCCTTCACTATTCTCTTTTCTCCCCCATTCCTGTTGGTCATCTCCAGGGTAGTAAAACCAGAACAATACTCAGCTAATGTAGACAAGAATTATCTGATTTCCACTAGAGTGGTTTCTTAAAAACATACAAAACTCTTGTAATACTTTAGGCGTAGAGCTAAGACTGGAGCCTACAGCTCTCTCATTTCTGTGAAGTTTATGGTTCCTGGATTAGAGAAAGAGATAAATTCTCCCTCGCTTTCCTCTCACTTGTGGAATAAATGTGAGAACTCAAATAATCACGTCACAAATTCTGCCTTCCTCTGCTCCATGACTAGGAAAGATAATACAGTTGTCACCTGAGAAGTTCTTCTTCTTAAAGAAGGATGCACCCATTTAAGGACAGAGCAGGTGAAAAACGTAGAACAGAATTCAAATTCACGTAAAAAGACCAGACTTAATGGTCTGACAGAGACTGGAGGAACACCTAAAACTATGGCCCCCGTATGCTCTGTTAACCCAGAACTGAAACCATTCCCAAAGCCCACTCTTCAGACAAAGACTAGACAGGACTATAAAACAAAAGGAAACCCTGTGGCACAGTGGTTAAGAGTTCAGCCGCTAACCTAAGGGTCGGCAGTTCGAATCCACCAGGCACTCCTTGGAAACATGGTGGGGCAGATCTTCTCTATCCTCTAGGGTAGCTATAAGTGGGAATAGACTCAACAAGGTTTGGTTTGGTTTTTGGTTTATAAAACAAAAAATAATACGCATGAGGAATGTGCTTCTTAGTTCAATTAGATATACGAGACCACATAGGCAGCTCCTGTCCAAAAGTGGGATGAGAAGGCAGGAAGGGACAGACTGGTTGAATGGACACAGGAAACCCTGAGTGGAAAGGGGGAGTGTGCTGTCACATTGTGGGGATTGCAACCAATGTCACAAAACAATATGTGTATAAATTTTTGAATGAGAAATTAACTTGAGCTGCAAACTTTCACCTAAAGCACAATAAAAAAAATCTTTTTTTTTGAAAAGAAGCGCCCCTAAGTGATGGCAGTGTTTGAGGGCCCTGAGGAGTAAGTTTTGTGAATTCCATGATATCATTCCCATGAGACCAAGAGTGATACCAGTGAGCAAGCAAATCTAGCCCAGAAAGAAGACAGCAACAGGTGGTACAAATGCTTCACTTGGCTGCCCACAGCTGCTGTCAGCTAGGTATTTTCTCTTGTAATGTGAATCACCGTTCATGGATAGCCATAAAAATTTCATAGAACAATGTATACTGTACTGCCAAATATTAAATTATTGAGAATAAATTATTCATGATTTTCCGAAGGAAAAAGAAACATAAAAATGATAAAATATAGATTTTACTTTAGTTACTGTTTCAATGCACTAAAAAATTTTGGAAGCACTCTGATCCCATAGCATTGTGTATTTCTGTCTGTTATTTGTACTTTTCAAATTGTCATGTAATCATCTTTTGTCTTTTCTATTGACCATGAGCTCCTTGAGGGCAAGAGCAGTGATTTTTATCACTGTATCTCAGTGCCTATTCAGTTCTAGCACATGGTGAGTACTCACACAGGCCCATAAAAGTTACATTCCCTCCTATCATGCACCATCCCATATTCCTGTTTTGTCTGTCTTCCTGGCCCTTATCAGCCCACTATATAGTTATGTGTCTGTTGTCTGTCTTTCCTTACTAGAGTGTAAGCTCCATGAGAGAAGAGATTTTGCCTGTTTACTGCTTCAGGGCATATACTAAGTGCTTAGCAAATATTTGATGAATCATTGAATGAATAATGAATGAATAAATGAATGACCTGAGTCTCCATCCGCTCAGTACAGAAGTTAAGCATTTTTTAAAAATAGGCATCAAATAAGGTACTTGAGGTATATTATATCAACTCTCGCAGGACACTCAAGGTTTATTGAAACCTGAATTTTAATTCAAATAAATTTACCTCAAAAAAAAAAATTGAGTACTTACTATATACTAAGAGTGGTGGTTGATATATAAAGTAAATAAGACCTAGTTCTTGCATTTGAGAAATCACAGCCTAGGCTCAGAAGTCATGATATGTTAAATGCAGTGGAAAGTTATAAAATGTGTAATACAGCCTGGCCTAGGTTGTGGAGTCAGGCAGTCCTGGGTTCAAATCCCTACTCAGTAAGTTAATGTTTTTCGAGCCTCAGGTTTCTCATTTGTAAAATGTGGATAGTAATAGAACCTACATGAGTGGTTAGCCATAGGCAGATAATAAGCACTACTCAATACATGAAGCCCTGGTGGTACAGTGGTTAAGAGCTTGGCTGCTGACCAAAAGGTCAGCAGTTTGAATACATCAACTGCTCCTTGGAAACACTGTGGGGCAGTTCTACTCTGTCCCGTAGGGTTGCTTTGAGTTGGAATCAACTTGATGGCAACAGGTTTGCTTTTCTGGCTGTACTCAATACATGGTACTTATTTTTTGTTATTATTCCAGTAGGGAGAAAGAAAACCTAATTGCGAAAGATTAAGAATATTTTCACAGAAGTATTGGTATAGGAGGCAGACCTTGAAGGGTAGGAAGGATTTTGCCAGCAAATATGTAGTGGGGAGGGCATTCCCAGAGTAGGAAAGAATACTCAGTGGCTGTAGAGATTTTGAGAAAGAGTTACTGGTTTAGTTTGGCCAGAGATACAATACATGAGGGGTTACTTAACATAGGAAAGGCAGGTTGAAGCCATATTATGGAGGGCCTTGAATGCCATCCTGGGGAATTTATTCTTTTCCAGGCAGTGGAGAACCACTGAATGTTTTGAACAAGAGAAAGCTCGATTAGAATTTAGATTTAAGAATATTAATATGACAGTATTATGTTGGTTCCATAATAGTGACATGGTACAGCAAATGTAGTCACTATTGTAGAATACCTGATTTTTCAGGAAAAAAAAAAATCTTTATTTATATGTTTAGCAAGTATTTATTAAACACTTAGTATCTACCAGCCCATACGCCAGACATGGGGGTTATGAGTTAATGCCTGGATTTTTTTTTTTCTTTTTTTTAATTGAACTTTAGATGAAGGTTTCAGAACAAATAGTTTCTCATTAAACAGTTAGTACTTGTATTGTTTTATGACATTGGTTAACAACCCCACAGCATGTCAACACTCTCCCTTCTCGACCTTGGGTTCCCTGTTACCAGCTTTCCTGTCCCCTCCTGCCTTCTAGTCCTTGTCCTGGGCTGGTGTGCCCCATTAGCCTTGTTTTGTTTTATGGGCCTGTCAAATCTTTGGCTGAAGGGTAAACGTTGGGATACTGCCTGGATTTTTAAAATTTCTGCTAAAGATTTACCTTTAAAAATAGTTTTATCGCTTTTGTAGGTTTGGAAGAAGGGAAGAAATATGCTGAGAAAATAGTAGCAAAACACAAAGAGGTTCTTGAATCTGTTACTGAATTATGTGGGTCTCTCACAGAGCTTGGAGAAAAACTGAAGGTACTTTCATCTTCATAGAATATGTGTTTTTGAGGGTTGTAAATAAAAATGTGTTGATCAAGTATCTTCTAGTACAAAGATGTTCTCATAGAAATTCTCAAGGGACATGATGTGCACATTTGTTTCACAGCTTTCTACCATAATTATCTGGGTATTTTTGATAGTTAATTCTGTTTCTTTTCTTTCACTGCATAGAAGAATATTGCTGGGAATGAGGGCTAAACACAATTAAGGTGTCTCGTTTATGTTTTCATGCATCGCATCCTAAAAGATAAACATGTGCCATTAAGACCAAAGTAAAGTCTATATTAAGTAACCTTATGTTTTTGGTTGCAAATGATAGCTGTAAGGTTCCCTCCCTGCTCCAAATTATGGCCCTAGGGAAACTAAAACTAATCTTCAGGTATTATAGTCATCGATCATTTAGCTTCATGGAAATATTAAACTAATCGTTTCTTTGATTGAATAAAAAATTGATGGTAAAAATATAGAGAAAACGTGCTTATGTCTATGTCTAGGCAACAACCAGTTAAAAGAGAGAAATGTAATATTATTTGCCTATGTCATGTCAAAATGGTTTGATCAATGCGATGTTTACAACTAAGAACTGGTTATTTAGGATGGGGAGAAAAGTAAGGTAATTAAGAACACAGGCTTTAGAGGAAAACCAGCTGCCTTGGGATACCAACTCCCCAAATAATTAGATTTGTGACCTTGAGTAAATTGCTTGATCTTCTAGACTCAGCTTCTTGATCTGTAAAATGGAGGAAATAGCACATGATTATTGTTGTGGTTTCTGTTATTGAGGCATAACAGGGTCGTTGTAGTTCAGAGCTGAATTATATTTACTTCTGCCATCTATCTTTTCTCATTTTAAATAACACTACAATGAACATCTTTGTGCATATAGTTTTTTCTTTCTCTTGTATTATTTTCTATGGATAAATTCTCCAAAGTACATTTGGCTGAAAGGATATGAAATTGTTAATGTTTCTAACATATTTGTTAAATTGCTTTCCAAAAATGTTTTATAATTGTAATGCCATCTGTAGCATATATCTTATATTATCCTTTTCAACATTTATCATTTTCTCCCCACCTCAACCTGAGGGCCTGTTTGTTCTGCTGATACCCAGACTGAGAATCACTGCTTCCTCTGACTCTTTCCTTTCCCTTATCTACAACATCCCTCCCATTTACATTGTGTATCTTTAAGTAAGATCCAACTTAATAAAATAAAATCTGCTCTCTCCAAGTCATATCCCTTCTCCCCTTCATGGCTGTTCTTCCTGAAAAAGTTGTCTCCACTCCCTCTCCCCAGTTCCTATTTCCTATCTACTCTGCATTCCCAGTAATTAGGATTGTACCCTATCTTTCTCATTCTCAGTTCACCACTTTGATTCTCCTTCACACTATTCAGGAGCCTCCTATTTCTACACTTCAGCTAAATTACCCTTCCTAATACACTTCCGCCAGCATCATTTTTGCATTCAAAACACTTCATTGCTTACTGGATAAGTTCAGATTTGGGCCTTTTGATGTTCTCAGGATAATCTGATACCTTTCCAAACCACTGTCCTACATTCTTGTAGGCTTCTGTCCAGCTGGTCTACTAGTCATTCCCTGGATTCCCTGCTTCTTAATCTTTACTTTGAATACATGACCTTCTATGTCTGCTTATCAAAATCTCACCATTTTTCAAAGTCACATCCAAATACCACCTTCTCCATAAATCCCCCCTCAATTATACCACTCCCTATCTGATCTGCCATAGCACTTTGTGTTCTTTCTTACCATAGCCATCAAGTATAACTACCACTACCATCTCAACCACCTTACTTGATTAAACTTAGGAAACACTATGATCTGTTCAGTGTAGAGTCCTCCATAACATTTAACACCATGCTTTGCCTAAGGCAGGTCCTCCAGAAAGGTTTTTGGCATTTGTAGTAAATGCCCAAAGGATTGGTACAGAGATGAAGAATCATTGAATAGCTCAAAAATGTTTGATTTGGGTGAATGTAGATGTGAGAAAGGGCCTCTCTGGTAAGAGAAGTAAGCATCAGCGTTGCCCTTATGAGTTACAGTCAGAATAAAAGCTTGTCAAAGAATGCTTTTAGAGCACACTTTCAGATGTTTGCATGAAAAGCATAAATGTCTGACCTTCATGTTTTTGAGGTTGATGCTGTGGCTCTGCTTTGCAGGGGTTATTAAAAAGTGGGCCTAGAAGTCTCTGGCAAGGCTGAAATTATGATAATAATCCTTTCCATTTGTATATCAGTTTGAGATTTACAAAAAACTTTTACATGTATTATCTCCATGATCTTCCAAATAACCTTCAGATGGAGATAAGACACTTGTTGCTGTCTTTATTTTAAAGGGAAAGGAACAGGTTCAAAGCAGATAAAATGCTTTTGAACTTAGATCTTCTAATTAAAAATCTAGTGTTTATTTTTTCCACAACAGCTGCCATTTTGGAATTAGTTATCAAGTGCATACTAAAGCAGAGTGACTTATCCAGTAATACAAACCAATTTAGCTTTAGAGTTGATGGTAAAAGCTGAACCTCCCTAGTAGGATGTCTCCTTGAATCCTCTGAGCCAGTGTAGTGTGTGAACTTTGAGGAGCAAAGCCCATCTAATGACCATGTATGTTCCAGATGGAATAGAGAATCTTCTGTTAGGGTATCATCACCACCCTAAAGTGACAGTGTGTTCTGTCACTTGGGGTACCTGTGGGTCTTTCACCATTACAGAGTCTTCTGGGGCCTCCCACTGGTTCCCCCTCTATCTCCACGATTAAAACTGAGTCCCATGAAATGAAGGAACAAAATGTCACCACCCGCATGAAGCATTCTTTGTTCTCAATTTTTTTTCTTTATCATGGTGATATTTCCTCTTTCTTTTCAAGATTCTTCCAAATATTTTACTTGTGTGAATTCTCTAGATTTCCTGCTTTCTTCTCCATCAGAGACTTCTAGTCATTTCTACTTCTTGCTGCTCCCCAATCTCTCCTAATGGTTTAAACTCCCATGCACAATGATTCTTTTCTCTAGAGAATGCCCCTGAAAGAGCATCCTATTGTAACAATTACCCTTTTTTTCCCTGCTGGGCCTTTGAACAACCAATTTTACTGACAATGAATTCTATCAAAGAAATGAGACAGGATAGGGGGACCTCTGAGCTTGGAGGGATAATTTTATAAATCACATTAATGGAGTACATCAGTCTCTTGAAACATACGTTTACTGAAAGTTTGCAAGTGGTCTATGTTTTCTTCCAAGTGGTTATTGTGTGACACTGTTCCTCTAACTTTCTTGGTCCAGTTTCTCACTAACCATCGCTTTGTACAGCAGGGAGACGTTTTAAAGATAAATCCGAATATGGAAGGCTTCCATGGTTATTGTATTGACCTACTAAAAGAACCAGCAAGAAATAAGCAGACAATATTCAATGAAGAAAGCAATAAGGTAAAGGAGACTACTGAGCCTCGTTATTCATTACTTTTGTTTTGAGGTTAGAGTCATTGTGTTCTGCAAAAAACAAAAAAGTAAATTCATGCCTTCTTATCTGTTTCAGTTGAATCTCTCAGTGTAAATGCAATGTGAGTTTTATCTGGTGGTGCAGTGGTTAAGAACTATAGCTGCTAACCAAAAGATCCACGGTTAGAATCCACCAGGCGCTCCTTGGAAACCCTATGGGACAGTTCTACTCTGTCCTGTAGGGTCGCTATGAGTTGAAATCGACTTGATGGCAGCTGGCTTGGTTTTTTTTTGTTTGTTTGTTTACTGCTTACTTAGTTCTACTCTCTCCTGTGCTGTTTCGCTCTCAGTTACTCCTTTAAATACTGGAGCTGTAGCATTTCAGATTGGCATTGGGACAGCCATTCAAAGGCCATAGTGTCACTACAGACCATTTCTATTTCCACCATTTCTAGCTGCATTCCCATTGTTTTTTCCTATTCAATCTCAACTTTAAATTTTACTTCTTCCTTTTTATCATAACGCAAAGCTATGATTTTTATTGTTATACACTATCCATTAGAAAACCTTAGCATATGAAATTTGATTGTATTTTCTTCTCATAGAATCTACCTCTAAGATGATATTTCCAGTCACATGCACTGAAATTTAGAATCCAGCTGAAATATTTAGAGAAATGTTTAAATTACTTTCAAACCTATGCATTTACAGATGAATTAAGGCATGTAGCAAAAACTGCAAATATTCGCAAAATGCAAGTGTATCATGCTTTCGAAAATATTATTTAAATCACAACATCCTTATGGATTTTCTGGATAAGTTTTTCACTCTCTAGGCATAGTTGCTGAACTATAATTAGCTCTTGACTTTTTGCTTTGCCAAGTTGCCTGCTCCCAATGTTTTTCTCCTGAGGAGATGAAGGAATAAGCAGAGTCAACGTGATTCTCAACTGCCTCCAAAATAATAAAATATACTTCTTGAGACATGAGAGTTTAAAAAAAAAAAAAAATCCTCATTTGTTACAGATAGCCTATAGAAAAAGATTTATAAATCCTTCATGTCAATACAGTTCTTAGGACTTCCTTTTCCACAAGGGAAATCTATGTCAGGGTCTAGTGTGATTATACAACCACCCAGCAGCAACTACCATTAAACATGCCACCCTTTTGTGGTACAGCCTTGAGGCACTTAAACCCAGGTTCTTCTGTAAGGTAAAGGAAAGCTGCCAAAACTTGGTCTTCTTGTTTGACCTTAGCTTTATTTAAAATGGTCTTTGTTTACTCTGATTTTGTTTAAATCAGGGTTTCTCAATCTCGGCACTATTGAGATTTCTTTGCTGTGGGGAAGTATACTGTTCAGTGCAGAATGTTTAGCAGCATCCCTGGCTTCTACCTACTAGATTCTGGTAGCACCTCCCCCTACCAAGTTATAACAACCAAAAATGTCTCCAGACATGTCAGATGTTCACTGGGGAACAAAATCACCCCGATTGAGAACCACTGGTCAAAATAATAAAGAACAACATTAAATGTATCTCGTTTTCTTGACTAAGTTCCAAGAGTTACTAAAGACAAAATTATATCATTTATTTCATTTTATTCTGCATAGTTTTTTCATTGCAAACTAAGCATATTTACTAAGAACTCAGAAGCAGAAGTTATTACTACCAGAGCAAACCCCGTAAAAATGGGGTTTCTTGCTTCTATTTGTTTTTCTTAGGAAAACAAACAGATTGACTTGTAAAAAAGGTGAAGTTTATTTTCATTGAAAAAGTAACTTTTATTTTAATATAAATTAACCCACACAGTAGACTATCAGTCATTGAGAGTAAAAGTGAAGGTATGTAATTATGGCTGTCAAGAACTCTGGTCAACATCATTTCATGTACATATTCTGGTGCGTTTGGCGCAGACAGTAAAATGAAACACCAGCTGTAATCTTCACTTTTGAACAGCTCAATCACATTTACCCTCTTATCGTCTCTATTATTTGTACTGTAGGTCAGATGTAACAATTCCTCGGAACACTATGTGGGCAGGTAACAGGAAACACGAAAAAAAGCTTGTCGGGAAATCACTGTATTCAATTCTGATACCCTTAAATGGTGTTTCTCTTCCTAGGAAAATTATTAGAGTCAGACAGAATAATTCCACAAAACTACTACAAAAATGTATTCATCCCAGGAATTGTCTCCTATAAACATCAGGTGCTTCTCGTTTTCCTGACCACAAAATACAGCGGATGGAATTAGGCAATTCAGTAAATACGATGTATGTTGTACTGCTAACAGATTAGTGGTGGCATTTTATCCCCACATTGAGCACTGAAGCTAAATCCACAGTAATATCTGAAAACTCCTAAGGTTAAATGGAGGCACAGAGTATTAAGAGAGTTGCCTAAAGTCACAGAACTATTTGGCAGAAGATGAGGGCTTGCAGTGCCGCCATTTGGAGTTATAGAATTTTAGTGCTGGAAGGGACTTAAAAATCATCTGATCAAATCTCATTTTACCGTTGAGGAAACTGAGGCCAAATGAGATTAAATATCTTCCCCACCAAAAATCACAAAAAATTAGTGTCAGAACTGGGCAGGCAGTCCAATTCTCCTGCATTTCAGGCATGTATTTTTTTTTTCCTAGAAGACCAAACGATAACTCCAAGAAACTGCTGCGTATAAATAAGCTGTTTTGTAATCATACTGCAGCTTTCCTTGCCAATCCCCTGCCCCTTTCCATTTTAGCTATTTAAGTAATAGTTAATAAAGCAAAAGCATGAAAAGTACTTTATACCAAACAGTTCAGTAAAGTCTAGTCATACTGGATCCCTGGACTCTCTGCCATTAATCCTATTCAACTGGCAGGTGAATTCTGGGCTGGAGAAGATGTTCTTGAGACATTTGCCTTGGGAAAATTGGGAAGGAGTACAAATTATTCTTCTTCACCACATTTCTGTTCTATTCTCTTTAATCTTGTCTACCCCAAGGTTCCGAAGATACCAAGTCACCTCTTGGCTTTCCAAAGCCCCCTCTAAGGGCCTTCCCCAGAAATGCCATTTATACATCAGGCCCCAGGCTTGGTATTTTTCTTTCTCTAATTCCCACTTATCAGCATTAAATTTTGTGTATCCCAGGGCAAGACTATCTGTTGTGGAGATATTTTGGAAGGTCACATCTTGTGCTGTCCCTTCAAATTTATAACATAGGTAGCCCCCTGATTTTTGTACTTTGAAAATTTGTTCTACCCAATTAGCTGGATGCATGTAGAACACCATTAAATTCTGCCCTGCCAGACACTTTGTCTGCGGTCATGGTGATGATTGTAAATCCAAGTGATGGAAATGAAAGTTCAGAGATCTTGACAGAAATAAGACCTGAAGCCATAGATTTAGGATTAACTAAAAGTTAATTAACCATTAAATATGAAAATGGGTGAGATATTTGAGGGAAAAAGAATATAAAGAAGATTATTAAAGGGCTTAAAGATAAGACCATAGGTCATTCATATTTAGAAAGTGGAAAAAGAAAAAGGAATCAACAAAAAAGACAAAGATCAAAGACTTAAATATAAAACCTAAAATGATAAATATCATGGAAGAAAAAATAGGGACAATGTTAGGGGCCCTAATACATGACATAAATTCAGTACAAACCATAACTAACAACTGGAAGCTCCTAAAAACTAAACACTTATGTTCATCAAAATACTTCACCAAAAGAATAAAAAGAGAACCTGCCAACTGGGAAAAAATTTTCGGCTATGATACAACTGACAAGGGTCTAATCTCTAAAATCTGTAGAATACTTCAACACCTCAATAACAAAAAGACAAATACTCCAATTAAAAAATGGGCAAAGCATATGAACAGACAGTCACCGAAGAAGACATTCAGGCAGCTAACAGACATATAAGGAAATGTTTGTGGTCATTAGCCATTAAAGAAAAGCAAATCAAAATTACAATGAGATAGCATCTCATCCCGACATTACTGGCACTAATCAAAAAAACAGAAAATAACAAATGTTGGAGAGGTTGCGGGGATATTGGAATTCTCATACACTGTAGATGGAAATGTAAAATGGTACAACCACTATGGAAAACGATATGGCACTTCCTTAAAAAGCTAGAAGTACAAATACCACATGATCCAGCAATCCCACTCCTAGGAATATATCCTAGAGAAATAAGAGCCATCCCAAGAGTAGACATATGCACACCCATCTTCAATGCAGCGTTATTCACATTAGCAAAAAATGGAAACAATCTAAGTGCCCATCAACAGATGAATGAATAAACAAATTATGGTACATACACACAATGGAATACTACTATGCAATAATAAAGAACAATGATGAATCTGTGAAACATTTCACAACCTGGATGAATCTGGAGGGTATTATGCTGAGTGAAATAAGTCAATCACAAAAGGACAAACATTATATGAGACCACTATTATGAAAACCCAAGAAAAGGTTAACACACAGAATGAAACAACCTTTGATGGTTACAGTGAAGGGAAGGGGTAGGGAGGGGAAATCACTAACTAGATGGTAGAAAACTGTTAACTTTGGTAAAGGAAAAGACAACACACAGCCTAGGGGAAGTCAGCACAGCTTGACCAAAGCAAAGTCATAGAAGCTTCCTAGACACATCCAAACACCTTGAGGGACCAAGTTACTGGGGCTGAGGAATGGGGACCATGGTCTCAGGGGACACCTAGGTCAATTGGCATAACACAGTTCATAAAGAAAATGTTCTACACACTAATTTGGTGAGCTGCATCTGGAGTCTTAAATGCTTGCAAGTGCCCATCTAAGATACATTTATTGGTCCCATTCCATCCAGAGCAAAAGAGAATGAAGAAAATCAAAGACAGAAGGAAAATATTAGTCCAAAGGACTAATGGACCACATGAACCATCGCCTCCACCAGCCTGAGCCCAGAAGAACTAGATGGTACCAGCTACCACCACTGGCTGCTCTGACAGGGATCACAAAGAAGATCCCAGACAGAGAAGGAGAAAAATGTAGAACAAAATTAAAATTCACAAAAAAGACCAGACTTACTGATCTGACAGAGACTGGAGGAACCCCCAAGACTATGGCCCCCGGATACCCTGCTAACTCAGAACTGAAGCCACTCTCGAAGTCCACCTTTCAGCCAAAAATTAGACAGGCCTATAAAACAAACAGTAACACCTGTGAGAAATATATTTCTTAGTTCAGTCAAGTACAGGAGACCAAATGGGCAACATCTGCCCAAAAGCAAAGACAAGAAGACAGGAAGGGACAGGAAAACTGTACGAACGGACACGGGGGACCTAGGGTATAAAGGGAAAGGGAGAGAATGCTAACACATTGCAGAAATTCAACCAATGTCACAAAACAATTTGTGTGTAAATTTTTGAATGAGAACTAATTTGCCCTGTAAACTTTAACCTAAAGTGCAATAAATAAAATTAAAAAAAAAAAAAAAACAGAACTGAGTGGAAAAAGGAAAAAAAAAAAAAAAAGACAAAGATACAAAAGAAACAAATTGAGAGCCAAGCTGTGTTTTGGTGAATTTGATCAGTTTCCCAGCCTTTTGCCAGAACTCTCATCAGACTGATGCAAAGATTTCCTGCCTGTGTTGAGATAAATGGACTTTTTTTTTTTTCTGGAAACACACACGTGTGTTTTTGGTTTTTTGTTTTCATTCACAGTAAAGATCTTTTGTGGTGTGGAAATATGGGGAAAAAGTTGGTATGTGTGAATGTTTGGATACCATTTTCATAAAGGAAAACTAAGTAGGTCTAGGAAACTATAGCTCAGTGATCTTGAAAAGGAATTTCGGTAAAATTTAATATGACTTAATAAAAATTAAAAGCTTATGTGCATTTGGAGATAAAAGCAGAAGTGACGGGAGCCAACATGGATTTACTCAGAAAAATTTGTATTAAACTCACCTATTTTCCTTGCCGAGGTAGTTATTTAATGGGTAGCTCTAGGTTAGTGCCACAGGCGTAATTTATGATGATTTCAGGAAATTATTTGATAAACTCACTTAGACGTCTCTCTTATGATAAGTGGAGAAATGTGAACTGAATGAGAATTTGGTCGGATAATGATTGTACCCGAGGAGTAAGTAATTCATCACTGTCAACCTGGAAGAACATCTACCTTGAGAAGACACCTAGCTTTGTCCTAAATTCTGCAGTGTTCAACATTTTTATCAATGGTTTTAATGGACAGAAAATATGATGAGCAAAATTACAGACAAAACTGAAATAATTTCTATGGTTGGCAGTGAAGAATCTAGTTCAAGAAGATTTCAACAGGCTATAAAATGGACTGGTACTAAAACAATTAAATTTAACAAAGATATATTTTAAAAACTCTCAGTCCTGTCTTTAAAAATTAACTATCCAAATATAAGAGAGGAGACAGGAAATTTTAGCTGACTAAAAATTCAGTGTGAATTAATGGTCTGATGTGGATCTTAATGAAATAAACAAAAAAAGAACTACTATAATCACTTTAATAAAATATGTCTTGTAGATCAAGGATATGACGATTCCACTGACTACTTCACGTGTGGAAAGTAAATTAATTCTGAAAACAGACATATTTGGTGGGGGAGCATTAATATGTTGAGACGTTTCCAGAAAAAGATTTGAGAAAACTGTTTCTCTCCTAGAACTCTGTAGAAATTATCTGGTAGTGTTATTTTCTGTGGAAAGTATTTTTCTATTTTAGGAATTGTAGAGAGTGAAAAAAATATATCCTTGGATTCCCTACCTGAATATGGCACCACTGAAAGTAAGACACAGGAGTCAGGAATGAGTAACCAGTAAGAGCTGGATTGGTGGATGGGGCTTATGGCTTCTCTACTGGGTTTCCTAAGATTTCATCTCTGATTTAGCTGAATATGCCCATCCAGCCACTAGAGTGTTCAGCTAGGCATCTACAGGCTTCCCCCACAGGTCCTCTTTATGTCCTAGAGTCAACCTGAATGTACCCATTTGATGGGAGGCAGACCAGAAGAGAGGGCCTCAGAGAGACTGAACCGAACCTGCTCAGTTCCTTCTTCAAAGCACTCCATTTTAGGTAAATTCATTCCTCTCCAGTGAGGAGTGAGGAGCAGGGAGAGAGGCCTGGACTTTTATTCAGGGTTGTCTCCTAAACTTGTTGTAAATTCTCAAGACGATTTTTAAATACTGTTTATTCTCTGGAGAGGCATAGGTTAACCGAAGAAGTCATCAAGGAGTTCCCTGTGGATGGCCTTCAGATCAATAAATGTCTATCTCCTGATCTCCTTTGAAGGAGCTTATAGCGCAGTAAGAGTTGGCCCTCCCAGAAGATGACCAGGATGATGAAAGTTTTGAGAGTCAAAGCAGAATAGGACCTGGGAACATTTAGTACAAAGAAAGAGACTCAGAGGATGTAGGATAGATTCTCCAAATAGTTAAAGAGCTGTTACATGAGAGAGCAGTTGGACATATTCTGTCGTTCCAGGAGGCTGATTAAGATCCGTTCGTGGAAACTGCAGGCAGATCTTTGCTAAATACAGGATAAGTAAAGAATACAAGAATAAAATTATTCTCAAAGAAAGCACCTTTTCAGGCAAAGTGCACAAATACAGGCTGCCAGAAATGATGTAGAGGAGATTCTTAGACTGAGCAGAAGGATGGATCAAAGTACTTCTGAGGAGAATAAACACTCTCCTTTCAGGAAGAGATGAACAGAGGCAGAGCTGAACTGTGTTGTGGACAACCAAAGGAAAGAGGGGCATTCCCTACCGGACATAAGTTTATTTAGTTTTTTTTTTTTTTTTTTTTTTTTTTAATGAGAGAGATTTTTAAGAACATCTGTCTTTGATAACTCAAATTTAAACTTCTAAATGGTTGAAAGAAACCATTTTGTCTAAACTGAGTTAACTCTTTGTCTGAGGAAAAATCATCTCTGTGGGACAGGAGAAGGACCATTGTTTTGTTTTTGCCTCTACCCTTTTAAACCTAAAAACACATTTATTGACTCAGAAACCACTTATATATCAAGAGCAAGGCTATGGACTTAAAAAAAAAAAGCAAAGAAATTAAAGTCAGTGTAAGACAGTGTAAAACTTTCTTATGTGTATGAAGTAACTACAGGACAAAAACTAGTGCATGCTAAGTAAGTAAAAATGTACCCAAAGTGCTAAGGAAAGACAAAGAAAGGAGGAAATATAAAACAAGCAGGCTGGGATAAATGAGATCCCTTTCAGCTACAATGTTCTTTTGATTACATGCCAGAATGGGTATTTGCAGGTCTTCTTAACGCCGAGATTGTCATGGATTAGTGGAGAGGAAGACTAGGGCAGAGTAAGCTGGAGGAGATGTACTGCTATCCATGGCTCCTAGCATGATCACATCCCACACAGGATAGAAAAATAAGTGGCAGGTGTTTTTCCGTTGTATCTTGATGTATTCTCTTGAGAAAGGCCATAACATATGATTGTTTAACTATCTACCTCCCCCATTAAGCTATCATTTCAATGAGGGCAAAGGTTGCATCTATATTTACTCACCATTGTATCTCTCTAGTGCCTAGCATGGGAGATGTTCAATAAATATTTTTTCAAAGTAAGAATAGAACTAAGGGGTTTTAAGAAAATATAATCAATCATTAAGAATGGCTTTTTTGAGAGAGCAGAGGGATTATTCTGGAAAGGTCCACTAATAAGGAGGTTTCCGGCATTTAGGAACTCTGTGTTCACATAGAGTGTAGTCAAATAAAATGCTCAGTAAAACAGGGACTCCTCAGATCATAGTTTTAAAAGGCATTGACCCAGTCTAGTCTTTTCTCTGCAGATGAAACTAGGTCTTTCTGTCTTCTATTTTACAAGGTCTATCACATTTCACTCACAGAGTCAAGGTCAGTTTAATGATTCCTTAGTTGTGGATGGGAATGTACCCAGGTTAGACAGACAGATGGTTTCAAGTTCCATGGTCCTTGTGCCAGGGCCCTAAGCTTTAACTCGCTGTAGAGCTTTCGCAAGTTGTCTCCCTGAAGCTGAGCTTCTCTCTAATCAGAACCTGGGAAAAGAAAAATGAATGACTAACTCGAAGCTTTGGCTTTTCTCTTTTGAAGGGCCAGGCGCAAGTGGCAGATATTTTGGCCATCAACGGAACAGGGGAGGATCAGCCTCCGCAGGACCTAAAGCGGCAGGCCTCTGCCAAAGAGTGTGGCATCCAGGGCCTGCTCCTGCCTGAAGATATGCTTTCAGGCGAGGAATATGAGTGTGTCTCACCTGATGACATCTCCTTGCCTCCACTCCCAGGAAGCCCTGAATCCCTCCTGGCACCATCTGACATGGAGGTGGAGGAGCCTCCTAGCTCTACCTCCCTCAGCCTTTACCTAAGCAGCCTCAGGATGCAGACTGAGACCAGCAGTCCAGAGGAGGCCCAGGAACCTGTTTTGCCACCAGCTGTGGCTTTTGCTGATGCATGCCATGATAAGAGAGAAACATTTTCAAGTCATTTTGAGAGGCCTTATCCCCAACTCAAAGCTGAGGCCCTATTAACCTCCCGGGGATTTCTGGAAAACAATACTGCCTTCTGCAGAATCAGTGCTACACCGCCAGAGAGCATGCTGAGTGAAGTGCATGAGAGAGCTTTACAACAGCACCCTCAAGCTCAGGGAAGCTTGCTAGGAACACAGGAGAAAATGCATGCTGGTAATAATGTCACTAAAACCCAAGACAGGCTGCATGCTTCCCCTGGTGCCTCCTCAGTCCTCAGGTTTCAATCAGACGCCAGCCGGGGCTATCAGAGGCTGGTGGTTCCCCGAGAGGAGATTAAATGTACATCAGCAAAGAACAGCGTGGTCAGCCTAGCTGGCCAGGCACCTAATTTCTCCAGGCTCCTGTCTAATGTCACTGTCACGGAAGGTTCTCCAGTAACTTTGGAAGTTGAAGTAACAGGATTTCCAGAGCCTACACTGACATGGTGGGTAGCCTATAACGACAAACCGTAAAACAGAAACAAATTGAGTCACTGAGGAAATCTGTGTGCACTAACTTAAAAATTTAGGGCTAGCTGATTACTATTCTACCACACTGTGGTTCTGCATGATTCAGTCTCACATCAGCCCCCAACTCTCATTTTAGAAACAGCATGGCTAATATGCTTAAGGAAAAAAGTAACCATATAAAATAATAACAAACTCTGAAAGCACTGCAAGTGAGTTGAGCTTTTTTTTCCTCCCAGTTTAACGTTCCACATTCCTAAAGATTAGACACCGAAATTCTTTCCTATTGTCCGTTTCCACATAAGCATGAAATTTTCTTGGTTTAACATCCCTTATTCAATTAAAAAACATTAGAGTTTGGGTTTTTTCCTTTCCTGTCATTTATTCACTTCATTTTTTCTCTCTTCCCCAGCAGAGTCACACGTGCCACCTTTGTAATGGTTGGTTGTTTTACTAAGATTTCTTTTTATAAGTTTCTTCAATGTGAAAGGTGGAATAAAAATCTTTCATAGTTGCCCCAGGTGACAGGTAATAAACTCATTTTGAAAGGTGCTGTAATAACTGAGCTGTGAACCATATTATTTCACTCTGGAGACATTTTTGTTTTGTTTTTTAAAACCTATTTGTTTTAGAAAAAGCAAAGTGCAGGATACAGGTTTTGAATAACCTAATGCTGATAACAGTAAAAGCAGTCCTAACTTTCTCAAGATGTGGGCTGCTTTAAATATTTAGAAATTTTTTCTCCTTAACTAGATTTATTTTGAGGACAAAATGACAAATATGTGAGAGAAAGTTTATACTTATAAACTAATATAAGTGAAATAGCATTTACCATATTTTTACACAAATAACGCACCCTCCCCCTTGAGGTATTTTCATAAGCATGCTATGCATATTACAAAAATACCTCTGGTGGGGAAGAGCACGGTTGGCAAACAAACATAGAAGACACACAGTATTTGCATGAAAATATGTTATTTATCATAACATTTCAGTAGACATGAAATCAACAGTTTCAATGATTGTGTGTGCCCATTGATGGTACTTGCAGTGTGAACCTGTTATCTATAGTGCTTATGAGAAAACTTGGGTTTCTCAGATTATTGAAAGAAACTATACTTGTCCTGATAGTGCAGCCACTTATGCTTTTGTTTTATTTTGTGGTTTTTACAATTGCATGTTTTTTACAAGTCTGAAATTTCATGGTTATGAATATAAAAGGTATTTAATTCATCATTAAATATCAGTTCACCCCGAGGAGAAATGTTGTCTGAGGTTTTCCTTGTTTTGTCCACACAATAAATAACTTGTTTAGCATATATCAAAGAACCAAGACTATTGCAACATTGAGAAAAAAAATTTTTTTCCAACAGATTCACAACAATTTTGCTCAGTTAACAACTGATAAGCTATCAGGCAGTCATACATTCTTAGGACACTCAGAAAAGGCAAATTTATTGCTTACTGTATTTTTACGCAAATAACGTGTGCCTTCTACATTTGTTTGCCAGCTGCTTCCCCGCCCCCCCCCCACCACCGTGAGGTATTTTTGTAAGTGCACTATGCTAATTTTTTACCAAAACCTGAAAAACTAAACCCGTTGCTGTAGAGTAGATTCCAACTCATAGTGACCCTATAGGACAGAGTAGAACTGCCCCATAGGATTTCCAGGGAGCGGCTGATGGATTCAGACTGCCAACCTTTAGGTTAACAGCTGAACACTTAACCACTGCGCCACCAGGGGCATAGTGGCAGTTGACGAAAATACCTCGCAGTAGGGAGGGAGTGGCTGGCAGATAAACATAGAAGGTGTGCGTTATTTGCATAAAAATACGGTAGGTAAGGGGAGCAAATAATAATTCAGGTTTTTTGTCACTTTTTGTCTGGAAAAACTTAGAATACAAATAAATAAAGAAGAATTTAGAATAAACAAAATGAACAATTAGCTGCTTTATAAAAAGATGCAGCTAAGTGTTCATTTTCATAGGAAACTTTGAGGAACATGTCATTCAACAGTAATAATCCAATTGTAAAGATGCCTTTTATAATTAGAGATCATTTTCTTTTTCTAATGAAATTAATTCACAAAAATTAAATGAACTCATTTCACCAGAAAATGATGTGTAAGTTCCTTATATAAAACAGTAATTTATGTTCTCAAGTGGATCTTTTGGCATGAACGTGATGGGCAGATGAGTCTCACTCCAACACAGATTCTAAGAAGGAGTCACAAGCTGTTGTTCCATAGAACAGTAAGAGTGAAGCAGGCCAAATATGAGGGCTCCATTTCCCACTCCAAGTAATCATTGCCATGAGGGAATGGTAGCCCAGTGTGGTCAGATGGTCTGGTTTCTCCAGAGAAGCTGGATATCTGAATTTTCATAAGCAGTATTGCAATTGTCAAATGTTGTCCAGAAATTAAGTGTTTTAAAAACCTGGTCTGAGCCAATCAGAACATCTCTCTGGCTACCAGTTGTCAGTCTCTGCTTGAAAGATAAACAGCCACATTAGAATTTTGTATAGCTGCAAAGTTCCTGCTCATAGAGAGCATTACAGTGGCAGGAGCCCTGGTGGTGTAGTGGTTAAACACTTGACTGCTAACCAGAAGGTCAGTGGTTAGAACCCATCAGCTGCTCCGTGGGAGAAAGACGTGATAGTCTGCTTCCATAAAGATTTACAGCCTTGGAAACCCTATGGGGCAATTTTACTCTGTCCTATAGGGTCACTATGAGTCATACGTAATTGACTTGAAGGCAACGTTGTTGTTTTTTTTTTGTTTTTAACAGTGGCAATGGGCCTATTTGCAGTGGTTTTTAGAACTTGGATATGATATCAATAAACAGTGACCTGACTCTAAATACTGACTCTCTGCTTCAGGTACAAGAAGGGCCAGGAATTGTCTGCAGATGGGCACTTACAGGTTTTACACAAGGAGACAAAGCATTCAGTGTTCATTCCGAAGGCACGTGAGGCAGATGCAGGCCTCTATGTGGCTCGGGCCCAAAACTCTAGTGGCACTCTCTCTTCCAGTGTCTTCCTCCATGTGACAGGTAACCGCAGGCCACCAATCACGAGAATAAATTGGATAACGCTATGTGTCATTTATGTTAGTGTGTCTTTAATGTACTGGCTACTCACACAGTAACTGGTATTGGAACTGATGGACGTCATTCTCAGGAGCCCAAAGGACAATACAGTTGTCTATTTTCCTGAACCTCTCACAAAGCATCCTCTGTCAAGTGTACCTCCACTCTGTCCATATTGCTAATGTGGCTAATACCACTGCTTGGTAAAATAATCGAATTTTCTTTAGTGATTTATTGTATTTGAGGAGCTTGGTAAATTATTTTCAGTGGATGAGGATATATTTTTGTACTCAAGAAAGAGATGTGTTCAGTATAATACACAGTAAAATTATGCCGTATTTACTCCCTCCTAAAGAGAATTTAAAGACGTGTAGTTCAAGTCTCACATCATCATACAGATGTGAGTTAAATTTCAATTCCATGTGTTTGATAATTTATTTTTAATTATACTTGCAAACATCTCTTTGTAGGGAATAACAGTAGAAATATTTAACTGAAGTTGTAATTTTCATTATTGCATAAGCTATTGTTTAATTTTGATATTCATATCTTGATCTCATTTACTGAAATTCATTTTATATAGTTTCAACATAGACTATATTCCTGAGTCTGAGGATATTGCTATAAATAATCATTTCTCATGTTGATTTCATGGGTTTGACATTGGAGAATAGATGTGCTGTCAACTTTAAGTGGAGTTTCAAACTTCCATCAGCTCTGCATGTCATAGAGCAAGATGGAACACAGGCTATGGTAATGGACCAACTTTACTCCTGTCATTGCTTTGACGTGTTTTAGGTGGCCATATATATGACTACAACAAGGTACAATTTCTAATCTCAATTCTGCGGCTGACCATTTTTGCAGCCCGTGGTAAGGCATGTCAGTGCCTTAGTTTCCCATCTGCAAATGGGTTCATCATCTACCCCTCGGGTAACTGAGTTTTCACTGGGTGTCTTGTCAAAATCTGGGAAATGGAAAGCACTCTATGAAGACTAAGGGTAATTATATTGTTTTGTGTAGTTCATCATCACACCTGCTTCCTGCCCATTATTTCTCTCTGCGATGCTGTTTCTTAAGAATATTAAATTAAAGGAGTGGTGTTAATATGTGATTTCTAACTAGTCCCGGGGGGGAGGGGAGATGATGTTTTACTAATTGGAGATTAAATTCCTTTTTAATTTCTTAAGACTAAGTACTTTTCAGAGATTTGAAATTAAACTCAGGAGGATATACTTAGAATGTTCAAGAAAAAAAGTATGTAATACGAGGATTTAAGATGAATTCTACCCTTCTCATCATTATCATTGTAATAATGAAGAGCATTCTATGCCTTTTTGAAATTTATTATTCAGAAAAGAGGATCATCTTTTTGATTCCTTTTAAAAATCAGCATGAATAAGAGGGGCATTTGTTTTTCAAATTCTACACATAGTCTTGTCATGCTAGGGCAAAATCTTTAGTTGAAAGAATAATTCATTACAGATTTTTGATGAGGGGAAGGAATTAATTATGTCGCTGGAAGACTGTCTACAAATAATCAAAACATTTAAATGTAATATATTCAAGTTGATATTAAAAAGTTACTGAATGTTATCTGAAGACGTGAAATGTGTAGTCAAGTAAAAAGTTGGCATATTTTTCTTGTGCTGCATATTCAATTTTATTAATTTTTTCTCTTAATTTTATTCCAAATTTTAACAGAAATCTATTAAAAATTTATATATCCTAGAGAACTTAGAGTCTCTTAACTCTCCTATTCTTTTTGTCCAGTTACAAATATTTTATGTATCTTGCCTAACTGCTATTGCCCATGTTGATGCTAAAGAGTAAAACCAATTCATGTCCAGAGAGGGCAGGCAAGACCAGGTAACAAATTCTCTCTTGTCCCACTGTCTATCCTTAGCTTGTTATTTTGGTGCATCTCCCTCCTCATTTTGTCAGTTTGGTTGGATTAGTGGTTTGGAGTTATCAGGGAATTGCTGGTTTGCTTTACCTGTTGTATGCTAGTTTTCGGGAACAGAGTGGGATATACAGTAAAAATTGGGAAAACCAGAACCAACATAAGGTGGAAACCTGTCAAAGAAGGAAAACTTAAATATTTTCCACTGATAGAGAGGATAGAAGAGTGGTAAGAGACACCCTGTTAGAGGCAAAAACTTACCAGACCCCAGAGAAACAAGGCAGTCCCATCGAGTTCTGGCTGTCACAGGTTTCACTGGACGTACATACACGGTTCATGACAAAAAAGGCATGTAAAGTCCCCAGAAAAAGACAAGGCTGGTGTATTTTCAGAAAGACTGATTCCTGGAATGTTGAATTAGGGACCAGAGAGATAGAAGGCTAGAAGGTTTTATGAGGTAGATGGGTAATTAAGACTCTGTTAACTGGTAAAGAAGAAGCCTGGGTATTATCCAGAGATTAAAAAACAGTCAGGATTGACCTTAGTGCTTGGGGTAATGAAAACTGATGAAGGAATTAAGCAATATACCCAAATAGAGGGAAGCCAGAGAGGAGGGATGTTCAGAGGCCCCAAGGAATTGACCAAGGGGGACATTATAGGTTCCTTACGGGGTATATATATAGACCAGGCATTCCACCCTGTCTATTCCTTCATAGGTGATCAGAATGCACAAAGACCTTTATCCACAACTGAATTTGAAGCCAATGTTTTTTGTTCAAAAATGGTTTAAATAGTTAAAGAAGTTTCTTTCTTGTAGAATCTATTATATCTTAATCAATCTTTTTATCATTTTCAAAAAGAAATTAAAATGAAAAGATTTAAAATTATTCAAATATAAGATGTGTGTGTGTATATATATGTATATATATATAATATATATAATGAGACTGCTTCCTGAATTTTTAAATATCAGCATAGTACTTTTTCCCAATATTTGAGTCTATGTATGAGTGTATACATATATGTATATACTTATATTTGGTATATATATCAAATGTATATAGTTGATATATATAATATATATATATCAAGTTGATATATATATTTGATAGATATCAAATATAAGATATATGTGTACATTCACATACACATATACATTGACATATATCAAATATATCTATTTAAGAAGCCCTGGTGATGCAGTGATTAAGCACCCTGCTAACTGCCAAAAGGTCAGTGGTTCAAACCCACCAGCTGCGCTGTGGGAGAAATATGTGGCAGTCTGCTCCCAAAAAGATTACAGCCTTGGAAATGCTATGGGCTGTTCTACTATGTCCTAGAGGGTCTCTATCAATCAGAACTGACTAGATAGCAATGGGTTATACACATTGACATATATATCAAATATAAGATATATATGTATATACACACATACATATGTACATATACCCCCCCCACATGCATATATACAGAGCTCAAATATTAGAAAAAAAATACTATGCTGATATTTAAGATATAATTCAGAAAGCTGTCTGTGTATCTATTTATACCTATTCATTCAGACTATTGATTGACAATCTAATAATTCCCACAGCAGTAAAGAATAATTAGCCAGCTACTCAGTTATTCTTCTGGTTATATTTTTAATTTCAAAGACTTAAGAGTGATTTTCATTTTTGCTAGGACTTCTGTCTTGATTCAAGACTTCTCCTTGTGAAAACTGAGGTTATTGGTTAAAAATACAAGATCTAGAAAATTCAAATAAGTTTCTACTTTAAGGTATATATATGATTCATACCCATTTATTTCTGGAGAAAATTACTGACAGCTTGTAATATCAAAACACTTTTTCACAAGAAAATGAAAATAAAAAGAAAGATTAAAAATTTGTTCAAATATGAGAGTTATCGATATGTATATATACACTTGACACCTTGAGGTAACACAAATGTGTTTCTGAGCTTCCTTGTAGTCGAGCCAAAATCATTGGGTTTTCCAATTCTAACTGTTCAGTAAAAGAATGTGTAGATATCCAGGGATTCAGTTTTGTTCATGCTCAATTCCAGAAGAAATTTACTGTAAGACTCTTTACATTGAATAGCTGAATATTTTATAGTAACTAAAATATTTGGGAAAAAAAGAAAAAAATAGCAATTTTATTCAGTAATGGGAAACATCATTTGAAGTTGTCAAGGATTTCATTCTACTTGTATTAGCAATCAACAGCCATGGAAGCAGCAGTCAAGAAATCAAATGACGTTGCACTGGGCAAATCTGTGGCAAAAGACCTCTTTAAAGTGTTTAAATTTCTTTAAACTAGCGCACAAGGCCCTTCACTATTTGGTCTCCCCTCCCCACCCTCTGTACCATCCCTAACTCCCTGCACTCCAGCCACATTTAACTTCATTTAGATTTCTTTCTTTTTTCCATTCCTACTTTCTGCCTGGAACTCCTTTCCTACATTCTACGTTCTACCTGTCTTCATGTGGCTTAACTCCTGCTTATCCTTCAGGTTCCATTTGAGACACAACATTCCCCAGGAAGGCTCTGACCCATCAAGTCCAGTATAGATGTTCCTGCTACGTGTACTGTCAGTGCCGGGGCTGTGCAGGTCATGTCCCTTAATACACAGCATCAGAATTGTGTGTTTTGAGCGTCTGTCTCCTCTGGCTCAACTGTGAGTTCCTGATTAGCAGATCCGTGAAACTTTGTTCATCTTTGTATTCCCAGTATAGTCATACTCAATATATATTTTTTGAGTTGAATTGTTGAATGTGAACAAAGATAAACCTAGCTTTTTTGGGTGGGGAGTGTAGAGACATGTAAAGAAAGAAATATATATTTGTTTTCTAATTATTCTTCCTTATTATGGACATTAGCCAGTTAGAATCAGGTTGTAGCCATGAAGTATGTACCAAGCACATTCACCTAATTTACAAAATGTAACTGAGAACCCTCCAGCTCCTCTGAGCTAGACCCTGATTGAAAATTTAAAGTTAAAAGTAGATATTGACTCCTGTGGTCAAATTAATACTGAGGAGGGCCGAGGAAAGATCCAGGATCATTGAGCCAGCATTTTTAAACAGATGTAATCAGGCATAAATCATCAACTAGTAAGTGTGAAAGTGGGTGCCTCCACTTCTAGTGACTAAGTCAAAACTGCCAAAGCCAGAATGTATGTACTTCTTTAGAACACTACATAAATTACCGGTATTTTAGTGTAGCTGGGGCTCAGTAAGCTGGTTGTGGACAGATATTTGCAACCAGGATTTCATTCATATTTGTAAGTATAAAAAAGCCAAATCCAAGAAGGTAGATTATTTGAATTCCAATGAAGAATAGACTCTTTCTATTTGTCTTTATTTATGACCATTTCTTACTAGAAATTACCATCTGAAGCTTTTGACATTCCTGTTGTATGTACAGTATGTTAAGTATGGCCATGAAATAAATTAGTTAAAACAAAATATCTCCCCCCAGTACGCTCTGACACTGTGTGTGTCGATATAAATGCCAGAGCAAGGCACACTGTTTTCCATTTATAATAAGCAGAATCTTGAGCTGCATCAGAAAGCCAAAACATTTGCATTCACTAAATGAAACAGTGTCCTGCTTAAAGCAATAACAATTCATTTTCTCTGCTCTCGTCACATGAGATTTGAATTTTATCAGCAGGGCATGAATTCCACCTCAAAAACAGAAAGCGTAAAACTTCTAATTTGGCCTTTTTCCATGAATCTCCACACCACAGTTCCTTGTTTTGTTGAGAGTTTATATAACATCATGAACTACTCAAGCCTTGGTGGTGAAGGTTAGATGTGTGACACTACGCCAGGTGAGTAAGTCTTTGATTCTGGACTTTGAGTGGTTGGCCAGATAACTCCTCCTTCTGTTCAGTGGCAATTTCATTTATGTTAGGCAGGACCTGGCAAATCCAATTCCTTGGATCTCCTTATTGTACAGTAAGATCAACACCTTACCCTCCTTTAAGAAGAAGTGAGCAGAAAGAATTATATAGACAAGAAGTTTTGTGTGCATGTATTTCCAGTTTGCACAATAAAACTGAAATCGAAACAGATTTTAACCATAGGAGTAACTGGAAAACATTGATCCAACCTGTGTTTTTGTTGTTGTTGCTCTTTCGTTTTTAACCAGAACAATAACAGTTACATAATCTGAAGTTTTCAATCTGTATTCAGGTGGCCCCTGCTTTGGCTCTTTTTTCATTTAGAACCCACTTACATACCAATACTTGTGAAATAACAGCTTCAGAGCTAGGTAATAAAATGCAATAACCTTTTCCTTTGTCATTCAACAACTGTTCTTCATCTTTTTCCAAGAGCTTTATTGATCCAAACAACTGCAAAATGGTATTTTTATCTTATTACATTAGAGTTAAAAATCATATAATGAAATCTTTTGAGGATATAAATTTAAAGGATGTAATGTAAGGGTACGTATTTTATCCACTGTGAATAGTCTCTAACCAATGTTATTCTAATGATGCCAGAAAGCTACCTTTCTTTATAATAAGCATTAAGCAAACCTATACACAAACAAGCTATTGGAAAACAGGGTCAGCTGGAAATGCAAGACAAAGTAGGAAACCACTTACCCAGCAAGATCAGAAAGGCTAAAATGCCCATCTGCTCCAGTGTCCTCTCTAGCAGCTGCTGCCATGCCAACCTGAGAGGACTGCCTATGAGTCATGTTATGGCACCTCCAGAAGGTGCTTCCTAAAATGCATATTTATTCATTGCTTTTACTCTCAAAGGAGAATTGAATCTCATCACATCCTGGCCTCAGTTATCAGATTAAATGAGAATGTTACCCCCCTCCAAAAAAATAAGATAAATTCTGGTGAGAAGATGGGATATGAGGTGTTATGGATTGAATTGTGTCCCCCCAAAATGTGTGTCAACTTGGCTAGGCCATGATTCACAGTATTGTGTGATTGTCCACCATTTTGTCATCTGATGTGATTATCCTATGTGTTGTAAATCCTACCTCTATGATGTTAATGAAGCAGAATTAGAGACAGTTATGTTAATGAGGCGGGACTGAATCTACAGGATTAGGTTGTGTCTTAAACCAATCTCTTTTGAGACATAAAAGAAAGAAGCAAGCATAGAGACATAGGAACCTCATTACCACCAAGCAAGAAGAGCCAGGAGCACGCATCCTTTGGACCCAGGGTCCCTGCGCTGAAAAACTCCTAGACCAGGAGAAGATTGATGACAAGGACCTTCCTCCACAGCCAACAGAGAGAAAGCCTTCCCCTGGAGCTGGCACCCTGAATTTGGACTTCTAGCCTACTAGACTATGAGAGAATAAACTTCTGTTTGTTAAAACCATCCACTTGTGCTATTTATATTATAGCAGCACTAGATAACTAAGACGTGAGGGAACCTGAGAGATTTGTATGTTGTGCTCCACTTAGGGTGGTGGTTGGGGAAATGTAGGACAGGAAGGATAAAAAAATATCCAAACATCAGAGTGAAGAAACTGAGTGTCAGCTTTGGTTTTCATCTTATCTCTCTGTGAATTTTCTACTGATTCAAGATATGCACGTGGGTAGTCCCCTGAGAGGAAGTTAAGGCCACAATTAAAATGTCTCTACATGACAATTTTTTTACCCATTTAGAGGACTGCACTAGGTTGAATAGTGTCCTTCCAAAATTCATGTCCATCTGGAACCTCAGAATGTGACCTAATTTGGAAATAGGGTCTTTGCAGATAGAATTAGTTAAAATAAGGTTATACTGGATTTCGGTAGGCCCTAAATTCAATAACTTGTATCCTTATAAGAAGGCCATGGAAGACACAGAGATATAGAAGAGACAGACAGGGGAAAAGACCATGTAATAGCAGAGACACATATTACCAATATCAGAAATGAAAAAGGAGTCATTACTACTGATCCATGGACAGTAAAAGGATAATAAGGGAATACTGTGAACAACTATGCCCACAAATTTGATTACTGATATGAAATGATTCAATTCTTTGAAAGATACAAACTACCAAAGCTCGTACAAGGATAAATGTTGTTGTTAGGTGCCCTCAAGTCGGTTCCAACTCATAGCGACCCTATGCACAACAGAACGATACACTGCCCAGTCCTGTGCCATCCTCACAATCATTCCTATATTTGAGCCCATTGTTGCAGCCACTGTGTCAATCCATCTGATTTGAGGGTCTTCCTCTTTTTCACTGACCCTCCACTTTACCAAGCATGATATCCTTCTCCAGGGACTGGTCCGTCTTGATAGATAGCGTGGCCAAAGTACATGAGATGAAGTCTTGCCATCCTTGCTTTTAAGGAGCATTCTGGCTGTACTTCTTCCAAGACAGATTTGTTCATTCTCTTAGACATCTTAAATATCCCTATATCTACTAAATAAATTAACAATTAATTAATTATCTACCAAGAAAGAAAGTACCAGGCCTAGATGGTTTCACTGGTGAATTCAATGAAACATTTAAAGAAGAAATAATAAAAATTCTCCACAATCTGTTTCATAAAATAGAAGCAGAGAGAACACTTCTTAACTCATTCTATGATGTCAGCATTACCTTAATGCTAAAGCCAGATAAAGATATTACAAGAAAGGAAAGCTACAGACTAATATCTCTCATGAATATAGACATAAAAATCCTGAAAAACAAAATATTATCAAATCACATAAAACAGTGACTAAAAAGAATTATGCCACACATAAGTGGGATTTGTTCCAGGCATGCAATGCTGATTCAGCATTTGAAAATAAAAGTAATTGATCACATCCACAGGCAAAAGAAAAACCATATGTTAATATCACATATTACAGAAAAAAGCATTTAACAAAAACCAACACCTATTCATGATTTTTTTTTTAAAAACCTCTCAGAAAACTAGTAATAAAGAAGAACTTCCTCAACTTGATAAAAAAAAAACCCTATCGCTGACATCATACTTAATAGTAAGAGACTTTCTCCTTAAGATCAGGAACAAAACAAGGGTGTCTGCTGTCACCACTCCTATTCAACGTGTTACTGGAAGTCCTGGCTAGTGCAATAAAACAAGAAAAGGAAATAAAAGTTATATAGACTGGAAAAGAATACAACTGTCTTTATTCTTAACTGACATTATTGTCTATGTAGAAAATTCAAAAGAATCTACAAAAAAAATCTTATATCTAATAAGTGAATATAACAAGCTTGCAGGATACAAGGTCAATATAAAAGTCTATTACTTTCCTGTATACCAGTAATGAATAAGTAGAATTTGGGGGAAAAAAAGAAATCCAATAGCACCAAAAGCAGAAGGCCTGCAACAACTGCACCCAGGAGAGCATCAGAGAGTTGTCAATAAATGAATCACAGTGAATCAAACATCTTCAGAAGCTATGGCAAAGGTAGGCAACATGAATTTGTCCCTATTCCATAAATTGGTTGCAGTCATTATGGATATTTGAAATCTAGTTGCACCACCTCACACTTGGTTTTCCTTGCAGCTTCCTGTGTTACTTGTGGGGATTTGAAGAGACATAAATTATTTAAAGGAGACAATGCTCATTAGAACAAGGGAAAATTTGATACGGATCATAAATTAAGTTTGGTCATGTGTTGGGCATTGTCATTATCGCCAGACCAAGGGAGAAAAATCAGAAAGAAATTGTAATGATAGCATTGTACAACTGAACTTTCTCCAACAATCATGTAATAATATTAGAAGAAAAGAAGTCCTTTTGATCTCTGAAGTCAGTCTAGGAGTGGATGATTATCAGTTGGTACTCTGCTGCCCTGCACGAATGAATGTACCTCCTATGGATAAGCACTTTCCTATCAGCAAGGACAGCCTCATGCTGCTAGTATTATTTCTATGATTTCTTGGTAGAAAACTGAGCCAAAATATTTCAACCATTATATTGTACTTTTAAAAAAGTAATCCGTTTCATAAAGTCATGTCTTGATCTGTTAATTAATTAAAAGACAGAATACGAATGAAAACTTTGCTACCTACATTACTGGGACATTTTCAATGAAATTAATCCTTTTGTATTTTCTAAATGTTGAATATAAGTGCTTTCTCTTTTTCATTAAACATGTTCTTGAAGGTAATTTTTGGCTTATATGTCAGTTGTCTAAAATAGAATGGCACTGTACTTATCACTTAAAAGAAAACTAATTGATGCACCACAAAAGCCTAACGTTAAACTTGCATTTTATCAAAGGCTTTGTAAATATAATCATATAAACAGCAGGGCATTATAAAGACCCCATCCAGAACTTATAAATGGATATGCAAGCAAAGTATTCAGTGTAGCTTTTCTTCAAACCTATGGCCAGCATATTGTATAATTGTACGAGACTGATTTATTACTATAACTAAAAATGGATTGTAAACACTGTGAACAATGACCCAGAATATACAAGGCATGAGCTAATATCGAGGGGCTGATCCTAAGTTGTGACTGACTTTTCCCTGGCACAGAAATCCAATTTTTCCTGTGCCATGTGCTCTCACCCATTGTAGGCAAAAAATCAGTTAGAGGGATGGTGCCATCTCACAGAACCCCAGAATCAGGAAAATCTATGTGGTTCTGTAAACATGAGAAATTGTAATTGGTTGGTTTAATCACAATTATGTAACACAGTGTGTCATGTGTCATTAATTGATTGTGAGCGAATAAAAACCATTTCAAGAATTTGGTTGTATCTTGGCAATACAAGCATGTGTGTGTGTGTGCACGTGTGTGTACACATATGTGTAGGTGTAACTGTTTCTCAGTATGAGTTCATATATGTATGAGTTGAGTAATCTATACAATGTCCAGGTGATATAATCCTGTCAGAAAAACACCTCATACTAATAACACCGGTGCCATGAGCAACTGTTGCCCAGGAGTTAATGAAGAAGCTCTTATTTTAGTGGTTCTGTAAGACTTGATGGCAACGGGGTTTTTTCCTGTAATACAAGCACATACTTAAACGTATGAGTGCAAGATAAATACTCAGCACATTGCAGTTTTGAAATAAATAAATAAAAATATGTTTCAGAAAGGATTCCCAGACAGCCAATAGAAGGGGAAAAATATTGTTAAGATGTACACATATAGCAACTCTAAATATAAATCCATTTAAATTCCTCATAGATGGCAATCCAAAAAGAGTTGTATCTAAATAGAACTTAGATGTTGCATTTATTTAAATGTAAAGACAATATCATAAATCTTGGTTGAGAAGCAGCTGTTAGATTTTTTTTAATCCGTAAGAATTTTCCAAAGAAGTATTGAATTTGTCTTCAGACAGATTTTCTAGACCATTTCTCAATATATTAGAGTATATATGATTAGTCCAGGAACAAATGTTTTGTGTGTTCATTTCTTTTTTATTGCTAATGGTTTATACATACTGATAATGAAATTTATATTGTGTCTACTAAAGTAGGGGGAATAACAGAATCTACTTGCCTGTTTCCTAGCTCTACTGGGAGTTCTTCAAAATGTAATTTAACATTAAATTCCTGTAAAGGTTAGAAATTTAATCTGATTATTTCATTCAACTCTCTGCAGACAAGGGTGCTTATTCTTGTATGAATATTGCCTCACAAATGCTCTTAATAAATACAATTGCTCCAACTCAAGAGAAAAAAAAATCATCATGGAGGTTAATATTTGATAGGGGCCATGCTCCTATTTAACATCCCATTGCAGAAATAGTGGTCTGTTTTATAGCAGGACAGTAATCAAAGCGAGCAAAGACAGTTTTCTAAAGTCTAATGAACTGGTTTCTCACTGTGGTAGATCCATTCTCCATGAAAAAGGAATTAGCTATCAAATTAATTTCACCTATATTTTCTCCTATGCTATTAATTTGAATGCAAACATGTTTCCGAACCTATTGCTGTTGAGTCAAGTCTGAATCATACTGACCCTATAGGACACGGTAGAACTGCCCCACAGGATTTCCAAGGCTGTAAATTTTTACGGAAGCAGACTGCCATATCTTTCCCCTGTGGAGCTGCTGGTGGGTTCGAACCGCCGACCTTTCAATAGCAGCCAAGCACTGTAACCACTGTGCAACCAGGGCTCTTTGCAAACACGTTTAGGGGAGATTAATAAATTTGTTTTACCTGGCACTAGGTAACTAATTGTATACTGCATAGATAATTTGACCCAATGGTCATATTAAATATTTTTCAGGTTCATGAATTTGTGCTGGTAAAAGTCACAGAAATGGAACTCCAAGTCACAAATAAACAGGAAATAGTATCTAAGGCAATAAATAGGTGAGATGATACAGACAAGGTGGCAAACCATAGCTTTAACAATATGAAGAAATAACAAATGGAATGGAGGATGGGAACCATTATGGTGCTGAAGAGGAATTGAGAGCCCAGTTATGATTGGTGTGTTCAAGTTCTTCCCTGTGGTGTTGGTTTAAGAATATTGACTCCTTGTTTCTCTTTCCTGTTTTGAAGGAAACACACACATTTACATACATTTGCATATATACTCACATATAGCTACAGACTCACATGAGTGCCTCTAATTGTATCCATATTCATAATGAATATCCTCTAACTATTTTACAAAAATTTGCTTTGGAAATCATGTCAGGTACCCTCAGCTATCTCCATATGCCCATTCATCCAGGGCAGACCCTGAGAATCCTTGGGCTAGCCTCAGGAAAGTATCCTCCAGCTTAGTATGCACACACTGTCATGTAAACCTCAAAGATATAGTCTGTTTGCATCAACCCACAGACTTTCGGACTGATAGAAAAGAGAAACAATTCTGAATTAAATGCAAGTAGTCCCAGAGGAGGTTCCAGCTCCACTTGTGTGTCCAGATTTGGCAGTCCCTCTCTTCCATACCTGATTTTCTTTAAACAAAGAATTAGTATTAAGCAGGAGGAAAAATTTTTTCACAACTGCTATAGAACTACACATCCTAAAGAGTAAGTTGCTGTAAGTCAACTGCTTCATTTTATCTAGGATGTCTTTTGCAGTTTTGCTACATAGGGCCGGCAGCATCAGCATCACCTAAGAACTTGTTAGAAATGCAGAATTCCTCCTGAACCAGAATCTGCGTTTTAGCAAGATTCTCAGGTCATTTTTATGCACATTAAAGTTTGAGAAGCACCTTGGCTTTTAGGGAAGTCAAGTCATGGTGGTACAGTGGTTAAGTGCTCAGCTGCTAACCCAAAAGGTCAGCGGTTCGAACCCACCAGCCTTCCATGGGACAAAGATGTGGCTGTCTGCTTCCATCTGATTCAGACTCGACTTGATGGCAGTTGGTTTTTTGGTTTTGGTTGTGCAGTAATTAAATCCTCTATCATATTGGTGCATTTTTGGTTTTTTCATTAGAATACTCATAGCCATTGAGTCGATTCTGACTCATAGCAACCCTATAGGACAGAGAAGAACTGCCCCATAGGGTTTCCAAGGCTGTATCTTTCCAGAAGCAGACTGCCACATCTTTCTGGTGGGTTCAAACTGCCGACCTTTCGGTTAGCAGCCAAGCGCTTAACCACTGCGCCACCAGAGTTCCTTTTCATTAGAACAGGCAGATGATATTTGCAAGGACTGGTGTTTGGGAGCCACATGATCAAGAGGCCAGCTAAGTGTTAGAACAAAATTTAAAGAAAATTTCCTGGAAAGCAGAAGGCAGATAAGATAAAGACTTTCTCTGCTTAGAAAAGTATACTCCTTGGCAGTCATTAAAAACATTCTCTTCTTCAACAGAGAAGAAAAGAAAAATATAACTATAGGACCCCCAGTTGGAGTCCACTAAAAACCTGGTATACCAAACCACAGTCAGACTCTTATTCAACACCCGAAGGTCCCAGACTCAAGCCCTTTTGATGCAGAAATGCTTTTGGCAGACTCAGTTGAATGACGGAATAGCTGAGAACATAGCACACACTGGTGCAGTGGTTAAGTGTTTGGCTGCTAACCAAAAGAAAGGTCTGCAGTTAGAATCCATGAGCCGCTCCTTGGAAACCCTGTGGGGCAATTCTACTCTGTCCTGTAGGGTTGCTTTTGAGTCGGAATCGACGCAACGGCAGTGGGGTTTTTAATAGCAGATAGTACTTCATGAAAAGTTATCCCTATGTTATAAAAAGAGAAAGTTTATTGGCATAGACCTTGTCATTCTCTAGACAAATGCAACCCTAGCTGAACACTCTCTTTGTGTAAAACGAGTAATTATAAAAATGCACAGTGGCATAATAGAACACAAAAAACCATTTTGACATATTCAGCATGTGGAATCTTGAAGGACTTCGTAGACAGGTGATCTCATAAAACCGTAGCGCTCCAAACAGGGCTATCAACATGTCCACCCACACAATTCTTGCCTTAAAGAAAAGCTCAGTATGTTTCAGACACTTTTAAAATCTTAGCCTTTATTAAATTGAAATGAAGCCCAATTATTTTTCTAATATAATTCCTTTTGAACAAGCTTTTACTTTTTCTAATGCTTTCTTCTGAATAGTTCAGATAAATTGATTTTTTTTTTTTTACATGTATCACTTTGATCTACTTTAGTTCTTATTCTCAGGGAGAAACAACTGTATTTAAGTCACTTTTTAAAATGACATCTCCCTATTTCATCTAGAGTAATTACAAATAAAACACAGTTCATAATTTCCTTTAATGCATTCGAACTTTAATGCAACAGTACACTTTATGGAAAATATTCAACTTGTGTGTGCATTGACTAGCATATGTTCTCCATGGGTTTTGAGAAGACCATTCCGTAGGATAGTATATATTGATAAAGTTATTTGGAGATAAGGAAACAGTGTTTTTCATAACATAGTCCTCTAAGGAAGAGTTTCTCGCCATTAGCACTACTGACATTTTGAGCCAGATAATTCTTTGTTGTGGGGGCTGTCCGTGCATCGTAGGGTGTTTAACAGCATCACTGGCCCCTACTCACTAGATGCCATCAGCTCCCCCTCCCTCAGTTGTGGCAATCACAAATGTCTCCAGATATTGCCAAATCTCTCCTGGCAGAAAATCCATCCCTAATTCAAAAGCGCTGTTCCAAGGATAAAAGTCGACATAGGCTTGGGCAGGATCACATATTGGTATTATGTTCAGCAAAATTTAGAAAATAAAATCCAGCCATTAATATGACCTTCACAAACTAATCTTACTGTCTCTTCATGATTTAACCTTTTCAATTATTGGTTTTTTTCTTCCTTAAATGGAGTATTACTGTTCTGAGTAGATTACTAAACAGTTCCCGTTGAACAAATTTGTTACGAGAGCTAAAATTCCTGACATATCATCTTCCATTATAATGATAATGATGATGTTCAATCAAATATATCAAATCAAGTAAAAGCCCACAAAATTCATCACATTGGAGTCTACAGTATCCTGGAATTTTACAGAAAAAAGAAAATATGGACCATATCATTTTTTGTAATGAGGTACCTTTACAGTATTTATACTCAAAGTCTACATGCATAGTTCTAAATGTCGTCAATATTAATATTAATGGATTAGACCTAGAGATTTCTAAATGGGACAATTTTAAAGAAAGACGGAGATTTGACATTAATTTACATGTATTTATGTATTCAGGTAAATAAAGCTGTTTAAAATAAAGATTTTCAGTATTGGATTCTGATGAATTAATCAGCTTGAAGCAAGCTTTCAAAAGGACACAGCAGGGGAAGGAATTATCAGAGAACAAATTGAATTAAAGAATGTTAATGATTGTGAGCCATCGCCTCCTATTTCTTGTCATGTTTTCTTCGCAGAGTGTCTAGCGTGAAGTTGGTGAAATCCAGTCAGATTCCTTCCTACAAGTGTCTGTTCATTGTGATTTAGATTATGATTTAAACAAAATGAGATTATCTAATTCCACTCGGAAGGCTATGATTTATGAATAAGAATGTTCCATCTTTTTTCAAATATTTGGAAGATATTTTTCCAAAAAATCAGAAATTGGGTACATGCTCATTCCTTTTTTAATGTTTTTTTTTTTTTTCCCTCTTACTGTACCTAGCAGTAAACTCAGGGAAAAAACACAGAGAATATAGCTAAGCAAAAAGGAATATTAAATTAACCCATAATATACCACCCAAAGACAAATATTATTAACATTTTAGTATTTATATTTCCAGCCTTTTTTCTGTGTGTGTGCATGTGCACATGTGTGCGTATACCCATCTATAAAGATTTATCATGTCAATATCTTACAGCCAAAGACCAGGAGCCAGGAACACCTGTAGATGAACAAGGTGGGTTTATTGCTTGTTGCAACAAGGGAGTCCACAGAACACAGGGAACTGTGGGACATCTCATTAAGGGTGGTGGAAATGACTTATTACAAGATTTGGTCTTGTGTTAGGTGATTTAGGGGAGTGTTTAAGGGATAGAGTTTTGCTGTGGATTGGATGCAGGGTAACTCTGTGATTGGGCAGCTTAATAAATTTTACCTGTAGGGCAGGAGGAATGAATACAGGTAAAAGCTGTAAACTGGTAAAGAAGCAGCAAAATAGGGAATAGCCAGAATAAGGGAAAGTTTGGTCTTTTTTGTGGTTTGGACAATGTTTGGGTGTTTTGTATGTGTTCAAACATGATTGTGGAGTGGTCTTGCTTTTGTCTCGATCCATCATGGTCACAGTGTGACTTTGTCTGGTGTTGACATTGTGTGTTGGTGTTTTTGTTCAACAAGAAGATACCAAGGCCTAGCTGTTGAGTGCCAGGCCAGCTTCCAGATATCAGGGCCTGCTTTTCTTTTCCAAAGCTTAGAGATTTTTAAAACCTATGTGGGGTCTTAGACTTGTTACTCTACTAATCGCTAATGAATGTAGTCTTGGAAGGTCAATAATACTGTTTTCTTCCTCTGGGCCTCCTACAAGTACCCTCATTCCCACATCATAATGTATCAGCATGGGTGGTGGGAGATGAAGATTTGCGTACGGGTAATAAGTGTGTCTTCATTTTGACTAAGAAGAGAAGAACATGCTAAAAATGAAATTTTACTGAAAATGCTTTAGCTTTGTAGACAGAATTGATAAGCTAATAGTTAACTTTGAGATCCAAAGTGAAGGCCAACAGATGAGCAATCTTTTGATAGTGGGATATTGTAATAAGCAGCAAGGAAAGTCTGTCCTTTCCGGCCTGTTCCAGTCTCATTTCCTTAAAACAAGTATCAGAGCTTCAGAGAAAGTCAGTCACCAAGGACTCAAGTTGTCATCAACATATTTCATAAAACTTTTCATTTTCTGCAAGAAATATTTTGTTGAGCACCTACTATGTGCCAATCATTGTTCCAGGCAGTGTTGCACCTGGCAGTGGGCTGGGAAAGTCAGAAGAGGTGGTCAGAAAGTCAGACATGAAGGTCCATGGATTCATCAGTATTTCAAAATATGCAGGGTTTCCAAGAATTGCAGAGGATTTAAAATTGTGGTGTGAAATTATTTGTTCTGGAGAGTGCTTATCTGGACTTTGGCATGAAGTTTATATTGGGGCTGGAACATTGGAACAGTTACATTAGAACAGTTAAGAAGGTAAATTCAATAGCACAGGTGAGAAAATGTGGACCTGGGGAAGGCAGTGGGAATAGACATGATTGCAAAAATTCAGGATATACTTACACAGTAAAATTAAAAGAATTTATTGACGTCTCAGAAGGTGATGAAAGAGAGGGAAGAATTAGGAACCACTCCTAGGGCTATAACTTGGGTGATTCCATATATTGTGACATTGTTAACTCAGGTGGAAAAATCAAGATGAGGAACAGATCTATAGAGTCCAGTATGGTGTTTGGAGTTTGCGATTCTTGGGAGAGATTTGGTGGACAGTGAAATGTGAATCTAGAGTTCTTGAGGAATGAGAGGAACAGAGATAATGGTTTTTGAAGTCCTCAAGATGTAGTTGAAGACTTGAATATCGATCAGCTAACCCAAGGAAAGGAGCCCTGATTGTGCAATGGTTAAATGCTCAGCTGCTAACAGAAAGGTCAGTGGTTCAAACACACAGCTGCTCTGAGGGAGAAAGATGTGGGAGTCTGTTTCTGTAAAGATTACAGCCTAAGAAACCATATGAGGCAGTTCTACTCTGTCCTGTAGGGTTGCTATGAGTCTGAATTGACTTGATGGCACACAACAACAGTTTATTATTAGAATAATGTATCTAAAACCATTTGGTAAAATTAAAAAAATAAAATAAAAACAAAATCTAGTTAATACAAAAAAAAGAAAACAAAGAGAAAGAAGGAGACTCACTGTAAAGAACTGAGTATTCCCATTTTAGAAAGAAGAAACCCAGCTTCCATGATTAACCAAGGTCATTCCACTAATAACTGGTATATCTAGGATTTGATCCAAAGTCTATCTGATTCTAGAAACTGTGTTTTCCCTCTACAATCATTACACATGGATGTTGGAGTCTCTTGTAGTGACTGCAAGGCTTACAAATAGAGTTGCAGATGCTGATATATTCCATGAATGTTGAAGAATGACCTAAAAGTCTAGAGAAGAAGCCAGAAAGTTGTAGCCAAATAAACTTAGCCCCAAAGGAAGAGTAGGTTTTGCCCATGAGTACAAAAAGTAAATATGTGGAGGTAGTAATGGGAAGCTAGGGACAAATTGGCACTTGAATGAGTGAACACTAAGCAGTTTCCACGTGGTAAGGCTGCAAGGGAAGCAGCATCCTCTTAGGAGAGCTATGTTTCAGCAAAGAGGAGGTGGCAGAAGCACTTTGAAAAGACTGAAGATGTCCCCTGAGACTGTAGTCCCTGGACACACAGCAACTCAGAACTGAAGCCACTCCCGAAGTCCACCTTTCAGCCAAAGATTAGACAGGCCTATAAAACAGTAACACACATGAGCAAGGTGCTGCTTAGTTGAATCAAGTATACGAGACCAAATGGGCAACACCTGCCCAAAAGCAAAGACAAGAAGGCCGGAAGGGACAGGAAAACAGGGGAACCCCGCATGGAAAGGGGAAAGTGCTGATACCATGCGGGAATTGCCACCAATGCCACAAAACAATTTGTGTGTAAATGTTTGAAGGAAGAACTAATTTGCTCTGTAAACTTTCATCTAAACCACAATAAAATTAAAAAATAACTATTGTTATTGTTTTTTGTCTGTGTTTGAACAGTCTTTGCTCTTTATTAAATTAATACATACCCATTGCACACAAACACATAACTATACACTATAACTTCAGTATAGGAGGCCTGCTTCCAGTCGTTTTCCTCCTGCATGTGTATAATTCCCCTTTTTAGATCTCCTCAGCTCTTGGTCACTTTCATCCTCAGAACTAGCATGAAGGGGAGAAATGTTTTTTGGAGAGAAAGTTTCTTGTTTGTTTGTTTTTTAATTGTGCTTTAGGTGAAAGTTTACAGCTCAAGTTAGTTTCTCATACAAAAATTTATACACACATTGTTATGTGACCCTAGTTGCTATCCCTATAATGTGACCACGCATTCCTCCTTTCCACCCCTGATTTCCTGTGTCTATTCAACCAGCTCCTGTCCGTTTCTGCCTTCTCATCTTGCCTCTGGACGGGAGCTGCCCATTTAGTCTCGTGTATTGTAGAGAAAGTCTTTTATTTGTTATTTGTCTTGGTTTTTATTAACTAAATTTTATAAGTTTTTATTCTAATTTTTAATTTTCACTACTGGTTTTCGATACATTATCATAATAACTAGACTTTTAAAATTAAAAGTAATATACAGTAGTCCCCTCTTACCTACAGTTCTGCTTTCCATGGTTTCAGTTACCCATGGTCAGCCGTGGTCCACAGTGCTTGTTGTGTTCAAGTAGCCCTTATTTTACTTAATAATGGCCCCAAAGCACAAGAGTAGTGATGCTGGAAATTCAGATATGCCAAAGAGAAGCTGTGAAGAGCTTCTATTTTATTACTAGTTTTTGTTGTTAATCTCTTACTGTGCCTAATTTATAAATTAAATTTTATCATGGTTATGAATGCATAGAGAACATACTATATACAGGGTTGCCATGAGTCGGAATTGGCTCCACAGCAATGGGTGTATGTAGGGTTCAGTACTATCCTCGATTTTGGGCATCCATTGAGTGTCTTGAAACATATCCCCCATAAATAAGGGGGAACTACTGTATACTAATGGTAACAATTCAGACAGATAATGACATATCCGACAAGGGTCTAATCTCTAAAATCTATCGACTACTTCCACACTTCAATAACAAAAAGACAAATAGTCCAATTAAAAAATGAGTGAAGGATATGAACCGACACTTCACCACAGAAGACATTCAGGTAGCTAACAGACCCATGAGGAAATGTTCTCAATCATTAGCCATTAGAGAAATGCAGGTCAAAACTACAATGAAATACCATCTCACCCTGACATTACTGGCACTAATCAAAAAACAGAAAATAACAAATGAGAGGAGATTAGAACTCTTGTGCACTGCTGGTGGGAATGTAAAATGGTACAACCACTATGGAAAACGATATGGTACCTCCGTAAAAAAGTCAGAAGTACAAATACCATACAGTCCAGCAATCCCACACCTAGGAATATATCCTAGAGAAATAAGAGCTGTCACACGAATAGACATATGCACACGCATGTTCACTGCAGCATTTTTCACAACAGCAAAAAATGGAAACAACCTAAGTGCCCATCAACAGATGAATGGATAAACAAATTATAGTACATATACACAATGGAATACTACACAACAATAAAGAACAATAATTAATTTGCAAAATATTTCACAACATGGATGAATCTGGAGGGCATTATGCTGAGTGAAGTAAGTCAGTCACAAAAGGACAAATATTGTATGAGACCACTATTATAAAAACCCAAGAAAAGTTTTACACACAGAAAGAAACCATCCTTGATGCTTAAAAGGGAAGGGGGGGGTGGGCGGGGAAAATCACTAACTAGACAGTAGACAAGTGTTAACTTTGGTGAAGGGAAAGACAACACAATATAGAGGAAGTCAGCACAACATGACCAAGACAAAGTCATAGAAGCTTCCTAGACACATCCAAACACCTTGAGGGACCGAGTTACTGAGGCTGCGGGCTGGGAATCGGCTGCTCTGACAGGGACCACAATAGAGGGTCTCAGACAGAGAGGGAGAAAAACGTAGAACAAAATTCAAATCCACAAAAAAAGGACCAGACTTATGGTCTGGCAGAGACTGGAGGAACCCCGAAGACTATGGCCCCTGCCACACAGCTAACTCAGAACTAAAGCCATTCCCAAAGTCCACCTTTCAGTTAAAGATTAGACAGGCCTTTAAAACAAACAATAACGCACGTGAGGAACGTGTTTCTTAGTTCAGTCAAGTATATGAGACCAAATGGGCAGCACCTGCCCAAAAGCAAAGACAACAAGGCAGGAAGGGACAGGAAAACTGGAGGAGTGGGCGCAGGGGACCGGGAGTATAAAGGGAAAGGGGGAGAGTGCTGACACATTGCCGGGTTTACAACCAATGCCCAAAAAATTTCTGTGTAAATTTTTGAATGAGAAACTAATTTGCACCGTAAACTTTCACCTAAAACACAATACAATTAAAATTAAAAAAAAAAACAGGAAAAATAATTCGGACAGATACACGTGAAAATTAAGTTTTCCACCCTAGCCTTGAGATTCCAAGGTCGAACTATACAAAGCAATCACTCTTAACAGTTTTTGTGTATCCTTCCCTATGAATTTTCATTAAGTAAATATGTAATGAGCACCTTCTACCTAGTACAATTCCTATACCAGGAGCCAGGGATTTAAAGGTAAACGATGCAGAAATGGTTGCTTACTTGGAGTTTATACCACAGTAGGAAAATCAGACAAATAATCAAGAAAACAGCAAAGCAAACAACAGCGAGCAAAGAGAAACTATGACTGAAATTAACCTATTGCTGTGATAGAGAATAATATGCATTGGATATCATTTTCCAACATATTTTTTCTCTTTCTGTCAATTGCCATCTTTCTGGGGTGATATACAGGTCTAACTCATTATCTTTAATTGCTGGATAATATTCATAGGCTGGTTGTGCTATAAGTCATTCAGCATTCCCCTGCTTACGTTCTGATTTTTTCCAAAATTATTCTACTTTAAACAATGTGGAAATAAACATCTTTAAAAACATGCTTTTATGTTTTGAGGCATTCAACTCTTTACTGACCTAAGTACTAAAAATATTGTCCTCAGTTTGTTTGTTTTTTTTAATTTGACAAAAGTGAATTGTGCCATGCAAAATTATTTATTTGGTCAATTGTTCAATCTTTTCCTTTACAGAGCCTGAGTTTCCAGTGGTGCTTAAGATCGTTTCTCCCACCTGTGAGGCTCCACAATATTTTTTTTTTCTTATTTACTTTTAGATACTCAATTCATCTGGAATTTATTTTACATAGTATGAGGTGTTTTCTTCTGAATGAACATCCAATTATGCCATAACCATCATGAACTAAACTATCATATAGTAATTACCAGATTTCCTTGAATATGCTTCTAGATTCTTGATTCTATTCTACTAATTTATTTTTATATTAATATGTCAGTGTCATGCAGTTTGATTGCTATAGTTTTATGGTAAGCTGTAATTTCTGGTAAGACAATTCCCTTTCACCATTATCGTTTTTTAAGAGCTGCCTAATAGCCTATTGTATCAGTATTATATACCGCCTATTGGTAGACATTTAGGTTGTTTCAAGTTTTTATTTCCTATTACGACTTCCTAAAACAATTTTTTTTCATTTATTTAATGTAATTCTGTGTGGCACAAGTAGAGAACAAAAACAACACATCAATGTGTTCGTGACTCTATAGCCTTGTTTATTAGATAGGAGAATAGCTTTAGTACCCTGTCATATTATGTCCATGATTCAAATTCACATTTCCCCAGAATTAACTGCCATTACTCTATAGTGTTACTTATAAGGTGTCAAACCCACAAATGTTAAATCTTTGAACTTCAAGGATCTATAAGGCAAGCAAACAGTGGTTAAGAGCTTGGCTACTAACCAAAAAGGAAAGCAATTCCAATCCACCAGCCGCTCCTTGGAAAACCTATGGGGCAGTTCTGCTCTGTCCTATAGGGTCGCTATGAGTCAGAATCGACTCAACGGCAATGGGTTTGTTTTTTTTTTGGTTTGGACTTACTTTATTGGCATGCACACCCTTCTGATCCTGGGAGCCCTGAAGAACAAATGCTTAAATTGACTAGTCCCCTGAATTTCTTTTCCAGTGGTAATTCCTGCTGCTTATACCCACTGCCAAATATTATTGCCTAAAGTCTTTAAGCAAAAGTTTTAGAAACAGAGTTACGAGGTAGTCACTTTGGTTAGGTTAGTTCTAACATCAACATATGACATGGCTTCATCTTCAAAGTCCATTTGTGTCATGAGCTCATGAAAAACAATGTGTCATTAGCACCTTCAGCCTTCTCACGTAGCAAAACCAAACCCACTGCCCTTGAGTACCCATAGTGACCCCATAGGACAGAGTAGAACTTTCCCCATAGGGTTTCCAAAGCTGTAGATCTTTATGGAAGCAGACTGCCACATCTTTCTCGAACTGCCAACCTTTGAGTTAGCAGCCGAGCGCTTTAACCACTGTGCCACCAGGGCTCCTTATGTTGCAGCAGGTCCCAACACTCAGAGGGACATATTTTCACCCCATATTTGCCAGCCTCTTCTACACATTCGCAAGGATGCATTTTAAGGAACATTCTAATACCAGCGTGCTACAATTCAAGAATATAACTATCAAACTGGAACTGAATTTACTTTCAAAAGTACAAAGTACTTTGTAAGTATAAAGTAGTGATTGTTGTTAACGCCAGTGAGAAAATATGGAAACCTTTACATGGCAACAGGGAATGTGAACTTTATTAAAAACTCTCCATGTTAATCCCTCCTCCTCAATCAACCACACAAACACCAGGATTCCAGACCCGAGCCAGAGTAGTCTCAGCTTTCAGTTTCAATTCCTATCAGATGTACACATAAGAGAGGCCATATTTCCCAAAGAACTTTTGGATATTACAAATCCTATCCTTGGATCAGGCAACCTCATCCTCATTCTTAATTTTTATAAACTTGGGCTATATTTTCTTAAGCCTAGGAATTTGGAATAGTTGGAGTAAAACACAGAGATTAAAAAGAAAGCCTAAATTCTTTCAACAAACACAAATCTTCAGAATTCCAATGAACAGAAACCATCATATAAGGCCAAAAATCTTTCAAATATTCCAAAGTTTACCTTTGTTCTTTGCGACAACAAAGCTGCCTTCAGGGCCATTTTAAGACTTTTGTCCCACACAGGTTCTCTTACTTTTGGAGGTTCCACCTCTTAGCATATCAAGGATATTAAAATATGCCCATCTTAAACACAAGTTGACAAGTTGACATAATGTCTTCTTTTGTAGGTATATGATGAACTTTTTTTTTTTAGGTTTTCATATTGTATTTAAGAGAAAAACTTTTTTTCAGCTCTCAAACACATTTTTCAGGCCCTTGAAGAGCCCTTAATCCTATAAACTATGCCTGCAGTGGCTTGTGAATAAAATGGGCCCTACTGCCTCCCTTCAGCATGTATAAAGTTTATTATTCGATAGCAATATCCCACTCAGAGAGCATCTGCGGGTGGTTGGTCTGGTCAGGTTTATGGTTTCCCCTCCCAAGCTTCCAGAAACCCAGTTCATTTCTTCTCTACCATTCTAGTACTTATTGAGCTTTGCTTTAATTCCACATGTAAATGTCATGTCACCTTCTGAAGCCTCCCTGAGTCCTTCAGAGAAGGACATGACATATGTTTCTATGAGCCGTCTTTTGGGCTTCTCAAAGATTTCTTAGAAAACACCACCATGGATATTCAGCTAGGTAGTCAGGTCACTGATCACATTAATATTACTAAGCACAGAAGTGATTTTCTCTTGTGCCATGCTTGGCGGCAGCAAGCACACTAAATGCCCACCATGTGTCAGTTTCTCATTGTGCTGGCCACTGTCACGTTCATTCTGTCATTTAATCTTTCCAACGACTCTTTGAAGTGGATATTATAATCCCCAATTTACAACTGACAGATATGAGATTCAGAGATTCAAGCATGTCACCTAAACCCACGTAGGTAGGAGCAAAATTCCATGTGCCCGTGGAGTCAGTACTACTGAGAAACTCAAGACTTTAACTTTTTGGCCCTTCTTAATTTGGTAAAGTATCACACGTTTCTGAAATAATATTTTTATATTGAATGTGGCATTGAATGCATTAGTGTGTTTTTACATATGTAAATAATTGAAGAAATCAATGAATTTTATCTTGCTATTAAAGCAATTGTAACTGGAGGTTACAAAAATGAGACAAAGTTTTCTCTTGCATTCTAAGCAATACTTTCTTGCATCCCATGTGCCCTGTGTAGCTTTGCCTGCCTTTATAACTCAAGGGACACACACGGTAATCTATTAGAATGGGTTACTTAGATTAGCACATTCTTTCCTGTGTACTTCCTAAATTTGCTTTTTTATTTCCTTTCGTAAAAATGGCTCAGTGAAGAGCCTATATTTCAGTTTTGAAATATTTTATACATGAGAAGGATTTTATAAATAGTATGTTACTAGATATTGTACTTACTAAAATGTGAACTCCCTCAGGTCAGAGGTGTTTGTCTGTTGTGTGCATCGCTATAATCCCAGTGCCTGAACTGTGTTAAAACACAGTAAGAACACAAAAAAAATTTTAATGAATTATAAGAGCCTTAAAAATTGTATCCATTTCTCACATATCCTTAGGTATGTCCTTGCTTTGGTAAATGGTCCCATGTAGTGTATACAAAGTCTGACACCAATAACGTCTCTGTAGATGGAGTTACCACCTGAGTTTTACACACACCCTAGTCTCTGTCTCACAGATTAATGAGAATGTATTATATGTTTATATAGACTGTGATCTCCAGGAGTGCAGGATTCATGCCTGTCTTCTCTTGGTCACCACTGTTCAGCCACCACCTAACACAATGCCTGGCACAAAGTCACCATTCAGTAGACAATAAGCATCCAGAATTATCATAATGTAGCACAATGTTTAGCACTTAGTATATGCCTAATAAGGAGCCCTGGTTGTGCAGTGGTTAAAGCGCTTGGCAGCTAACCAAAAGGTTGGCGTTTCAAACCTACCAGCTGCTCCATGGGAGACAGATGTGCTACTTCTGTAAAGATTTACAGCCTTGGAAAGCCTGTGGGGCAGTTCTACTCTGTCCTGTAGGGTTGCTATGAATCAGAATTGACTTAACGGCAGTGCATTTGGTTTTGGGTAGTTTGTATGCTTGATAAACATTTATTAATTTTCATTTACTCAAAAGGAAAATATCATAATGCATTACAAAACAAAGTAGGCATTATTTTTTAATTATCAGCTGTTTTGGATTATCTATGGGACTCCTCCCACTGTTAGAGTGGTAAATTGAGATCTTACTGCATCAGCAAACTCACCAAATCTGAGCAGTATTTGGTTTCCACTGGGCTAGCTTACTATATTCCAACTATGGCATATTTAATTTTAAAACTAATGCTTACCACGATGTCACAAAATGTCCATTACTGATCACTAATCCAATAATAAGGCCTCTTTCCAGAATAGTATATTATTTACTGACTGGTTCCTCCTTCCTTCCTTTTCTTCTTAACTCTGAATGTCATATAAGAATGCAAACGCTCAAAGACAAAAATCTTGTTATCTTGACAATATTGCAAGGTCTAGAAAAGGCCAAGAAGAGAGAATAAACAAGCAGCTTTGGAGGACACTCGACCTTATGTTTATAACATTCGGCCCATCGTCCTGGCTCCTGAGCTTCCTGTGTTGCACTGGATTAAGATGACACAAGCTTCAAGATTCTATCTGCTCATTCCTTCTAGTTCTCATTAAGTATTAAAGTCGTTTGACTTTAGTTCCAACAAATGTAGCAGGACATTTAACGTGTTTCACATTAGGTCAAATGAGTCTGAAAATACACTTACACACCATACACATACACACGAACCACACACACATACACACACATGCACACATGTGTGCACAAACATATTTTAAATAGCCAGCCAGTTATGAATACCCCAAAACAGAAAGATCACACAATGTTTCTAGTCTTGCTTTGCCTTATAACTGGTAGCTTGTCTGTAGCAGGAGTCTCTAATTGAGAATAATTTTCAAGGTATATAACATGAAACCAGTTGATTCTGAATAAACGGATCAAATAAGGTTATTACAGATACAGTCAATGGGGGAAAAATGGTGCCACCAATACAGATATCACTGCGTGAGTAAAGGAGTTGTTGTTAGTCGGCAAATGTTTAAATAAGAACATGGTGTCATCTGTCTATATATCTGTACAGCATCAAGTTGTCTAGTCAATTGTAGCTGTGTTAAATGTTGATAAATTAATTACTATATAAATAATTATAAGGTTTGAAATTCTCAGAAAGTTGAAAAGGCTAATCCATGGCTGAGTTTTTCCACAACAGGGAGCATTTTATTATAGAAATAAATTTAATTTAAATTTTAAAATTTTAGTCTATTTTATTAAGTATCTTTCCATTATCAACAAGACAATCCTCTTCCCTCAAAGTGGAGTTTCACAAATCTCTCAGTGGAAGATTATAAAGATCTTTTGGTATACTGTTTTGCATTTGAAATATCTCTTGCTTGAAATTAAATTCAGTCCTAAAATAGCAACTATATCATCTCCTAACCACTTCCCATTAGTAACAGCAAACTCCAGAGATTAGCAGAGCAGCGTTCATGTGCTCGGAATAAGAATCCTATGGACGATTTAAACTAAGACTTGGCTATTCTTTAAGGGGCAGTGAATGCATATTTGTAAATATTAATACCAGACAAAAATGAAATCTGACAAAATTAAAATAATTTTACTGTATAGGCTAAATCTAAGCACAGTTCAGATTTTGCCTTTCAACATTATTTCTTGCAAGGCTGTATAAACATTTAGTTTATTAACAGGGTTTAACTCTTTCCAAAGTACAAGCAGATTCTTTAGTAGGTAGACAGCATAAATTAGCTCTCTTCCATGCTGAAGTATATAACAACAGATTCTTCAAAAAAGATGAAATCTTATGCATGAGATCAGCTTCCTTGTTTGCTACCATGATTGACAGGTCTGTTTGTTGGTTTTATGGGGGAAGGGAACCTGAGTGAGGCCTGACTCACAGGGCAGAATCATCAGGTTTGGGCTGTTTTATGTGATTGTCCACAAGTGTTTTCTAGTATGCCATCTTCTCTACAGACTCACATTTTCTGATTTGAACATTGGCAACAAACACTCTCCTCTAAGCCTCAACACAGTGATTCTTTAAATACAGTTCTCTTTGCTTGGTAAAGCCTCTTTGGCGGCGCTAAATTTAGCACTGCCAATCAGAAGAACAGGTGGTATGGGGCACTACCAAATAGGTCTGTCTCCCATCATGCTTTCCTAAGAGAGCCAATCACACAGGTTCCTGCCCCAAGGATGTGGGGCTGTCAGCAGATCTGGTGAATATAAGGACAGGGCCAGACCCTGCCTCTTGAGCAGTCGTGCATTCCCGCCTCGCCTCGGGTGTAGGGATTGCATAGAAAAGCAAAACTACACAGTTGTTACTGTGTAGTTTTGTTTTTAGGGTTAGAGGCTCACCGATTCATGTCGGAGATGGTCAACAAAACCAACTCTAGATAGGACGTCGTTTCCGAAGCAACCTTGGGCTTAGTCCCACCCATTTTAGGCACTCTTGAGAAATCAGGTAAGCAGTGTCTTTGTTTGAAATAGTAGAGTTAATTTCTTGTTGATTTCTGGTTCCCATTTATCTTTGTATGCTAAATGCTGTATACAGATGTGCTTGTCTAGCTAGTTGTTGCTAGTGGGAATCCGTTATTTGAATATACTTGTTAAATTGTTTTCAAACTTGTGAACATTTTTCTTTAAAAAGTTTATTGCTTTAGCACAGTCAGTGATTCCAATTGCTTAAATGCACCTAATACTCTAAAAGTGTTAAAGCTGAGGTCTGAAATGCTGATAGAAATGTTTGGGTTTTTTTTTTTTTATAGTCCCTTTTTGTCTGTTGAGAATGTTCAAGGTTATATTACTCAGTGATAAAGCGAGACACACCAAGAATAGCTCTGATAAAATGCATGTCGTATCAGCTAAACCCTGATGACTTTTTAAGGGAATCAACTGCTGAGGTATCAGTTGCAGGACAGTGACAGAACACTTGCCTGCTGTCAGTCAACATTGGAGAGTTTATTTTGGGAGCATGACATTTTAGATGCATACCTCCAACCCTAATTAGACAAAGACCTCAGAAGAGCAAATGCTAAAGCAACAAAATTTACCTAGATAATAGGGGTAAAAGACTGATCTAGGTCAGTTGATTGCAACACACTTAGAAACTTCAAATAAAGCTAGATAATATAATTGTTTCCTAAAATGCTCAGAATCTCATTATACATTTTAATTCAACTCACAATCCAATTATATATGAGCTGAATGTTAATACTAAGAAAGGTAAGAAATATTGTCTTAAAGGCTTTTTATTTCTAAACACACTGATTTCTCATCTTCGTTGGATTGAATTACTGATTGTAAATGCATTTACAGGTGTAGTACATAAATGTGTAAAAGACTACAGCTATTTTCATAAGATGCAGAAACTTGTAAACAGGAAAAGTTAGACAAAAAGTGGTTCATACTTAAGATACTGTGCTAAGATAAGGAATTCTTGACAAGAGTTCCGTCAAAAACTTTTGGATGTTGTCTGAATTTTCCAAATATAAGTTCTATTGTCTCAGAGAATGTTGGTTTCATTTTCTTTTTGATTAAGTAAAAAGTTACAATAAGGTACAGAATTATTGCTAGGAAGATTACTGCTCCGTAAAGTTTTAGTGAAAAGGAAATTTTACGAAAAATAGTAACGTTGCAACTGATAATTGAGACCCTGCCTCAGGACAGTGGCACAGTCATGTTGTGTAATTAGGTATTTATGCATCAGAAAGTTCTTCATATATTCCAGCTGAAATGGATAGACAAAGAACTTTCTTCCACTCAGGAAAAAGATTTAACTGCAAATTTTATATCCACTTCCTTGATGATGAATATTGTATGTTGTAAAACCACTTCATCTCCATTTCACACCAGCCCTCCATTATTCAGAGTTTGCATACTGTTCTTTATGAAGAACTCAAGCCAGTATTTTCTTTCATATTTATAATAACATTTTTGCCTGCTCACTTAAATTTTTCCAAGTATTTCCTTCAACAGTAGCAATGTTTATTGAGCATTTATAGTAAGAAGAAATATTAAGAAATAGAAAGCACACTATGAGGTCCACAAAAAAAACTTGCACATTTTATAAGGTTTGCAAAAGCTTTTCAAGTAACAAAAAATGGCAGAGTTCAAATTTTTAGTTTTGGTGATTATTTTAAGTAATCAGATAATGCTTGAATTGAAGTCATTTTTATAAAATAAATACGTGAATGAAAAATAATGGGGAGAAGAAAATACTTCTGAAAATAATTGTGTCCCAAACGCTGAACTGGTGCAGAGATTCATTTTACCGTTTGTCACACATCTCTTTTATTACCCTCAGAACCTTCACAATACTTCAGCTTTTCCTTTCTCCAGTTCCCTACCTGATTTTCCTCTTTTGGTAAGACTGCATGTTCCCTCTCTGAACACTAGGGCACATTCCTTGCTGTGCTTGGCTAAGTTGTTTTCCATTTCCCCCATAGACTTGCTATTCTGTGTTAGGCTTCAACTCAAAAGTCGGTTGTTCAAACTCAAGCCCAGAGGAGACCTGCCCATCACTGTAGGCCTAGAGATAACCTGTAGAGCAGTTCGTTTGGAGAAACGTGTATCTTTGCCATCAGTCTATAAAATAGTTCCAGAGTGGCCCTTAGCTGTGACACCCTAATTTATTTTCTTTTCCTTTTCAGAGTGCCTGAAAGATGGCAACTCAAGCACCGACGTTTACGCAGCCGTTACAAAGTGTTGTGGTACTGGAGGGTAGTACCGCAACCTTTGAGGCTCACATTAGTGGTAAGCTTCCATATTCACGCTTTTTGTTTCTTTCCTTTGTCTTCTCTCACAATAAGTTAACTTTTTGCTGTAGGACTTGACTTCAAGTTTAAGCCCTGCTTTTGCTTTGTAAAATTGGTCTAACTCTGTGGCAGGGTCATTTTTTAAGGGTATAAAATCCACAAAGTACAAAATCTGACAATACAATGACTTGAAAATGTTTTATTCATGTTTATAATTCCACAAAGCAAAATAATTAGCATTGGATTAAAATTGCTGTCAGAATCCAGAGGCTAAATAGGACCAAACTAGGTTAGTCTATATTTGGGTTCAGCTGCAGAGCCAGACTGGAAACCAAGAACTCAGGCTCAGTCGTGCCGGCCCTGGAGCTGCTGGGTAGGTAGCCTGGGGGCTGGCTGCTCTGTGTGCCTCAGCCTCAGCTGTCATGTATGGAAAATAACAATATATCCAACTCTCCTCAGAGGTAGAACTGTTCATAACACAATAACCTCTGATTATTTTATTCTTTTATTTTCAGTCTTTACTGTAAAGTGATTCTAGTGAATTAAAAGACTTCCAAATTGTTTTGAAATTACAGCAAAAAATAATATATGGCACTCTGGTCTATGTATTTAAGGGAAACATTGACCCTACAATTTTATTTAAAAGAAGTTCATCTGTTTTTGTTTTTTTTTTCCCCCTCCTTTTTTTCTTTATAACTCAGTTTAGGGATGGTTTCAGAAAGTGTGAGAATTCTGAGACCTATCATCTTGTAATAAAATGGGGGTAGTCTGCAAGCTGTATTGTAAAAATTTTAAAATTATTTAATCAATATTGTCTCCTGCAGTATCATAACTGGTCATGTAAGATTATATGGATGAGTTGGAAATCCTACTTGATCTTTAATTCAGTGCTTCTCCATAGTGCATTGCCCCTCTTTTTATTTTATTTTATTTTAAGGCTCATAATAAAGATATAAAGTTAAGAAATCCTTTTCCTTATTTTTTCTTTTGTTTATGTACCAACCTTATTCATAATTGTGTAACACTTTATTTTACATTGCATGAATGTCACAGTCATTCTTCATTTTCCACTGTATATGTGTATAGAGACCAATCCAACTCTCCTCACGCATGATAAATTCATACTGACTTCCAAATAATTCACTTATTTATCTTTTAATGCTCAGTAACTTCTGAACTGAACATAGCACATATGGCTTAGTGGGACTTTTGCCTGAGTGTAGAGTCATGGAATCTGGTTTCTTCATAGCTTCTTGTTCCTTCACACCATGTGCTAATAAATTCGTAGTAAAACACTGAAAATAGTCAAATAAACTCTTTCCTTGGCTGCTGTGGGAGATGGGCTAATGTAAGGACAACGCAATTAACTTCCTCTTGGTTATTTTCACCTCCCCAGCTTGAGGAGGTAGATCATCTGCCCTGCTGCAAACGCAACCTGAACCATTCTTTGAACTTGCCTCATCCCTTCTGAATGCACAGAGTTTTAGTCTACTTAAAACATCATGTACATTCAGTTCTTAGCTCCACAATTTATGGTGGATGGAGAGAATTTGGCTTTTCTACCTGCAACTCCAGCTATGGATGTTGTTCTGGAAGACTAGGCTTGGCTTAGTCTCTCTACGTTATGACATCTTTCCTAATGAGTCCACATTTGAAAGGAGAATAAAGGCAGACGGTGTTCCTGGAACCGCAGAGGAGGGAGATGAGTATGCCCTCCTGTGCTTGTTAGGCAAAACTTTCACATCTCTTTGCTGCTTTTGCACTTCACTTGTTTTCCAAGAGGACAGTGGTCACTTTTTATTTCCCGATTTCCTTGACTCTTCACTTTGTAAATCCCTTTCACGATTTTAATGATGCCTATTAAACTGCATCAGACAGAGCCCTGGGCAGGAGGGCAGGAGGTGGACGTTCTAGTCCTCTCTGTGCCGCTTGTGAGCTGAGTGACCTTGGAAAATCATTAAGCCTCTTTTGGCTTCAGTTTCCTCCCCTGTAAAACGAAGGGGCTGGCCTCTACACGAACCCACGGGCCTTCCTAATGGTCTGCCAGTTTACACTTTTATCATGTAGCTGCCAAGTTTTCACTGTCATTAAATGACATTACACTCTGGACAGCTTTTATGGGTTATTGCGAGGCAGTGAACACGATGGTACAGAGCAGAGGACTTTGCAGTGCCCCACTCAAAAATAAAGATGAATTGTCTTTGCTTTCCAGGTTTCCCAGTTCCTGAGGTGAGCTGGTTTAGGGATGGCCAGGTAATTTCTACTTCCACTCTGCCCGGCGTGCAGATCTCCTTTAGCGATGGCCGCGCTAGACTGATGATCCCCGCCGTGACTAAAGCCAACAGTGGACGATACTCCCTGAGAGCCACCAATGGATCTGGACAAGCGACTAGCACTGCTGAGCTTCTTGTGACAGGTAAGGTGGTGGAGACCTGCAGGTCCTCTGCTCCCCCAGGGGCATCTGCTGCACACGAGACAGGGGTCAAGAAGAGCTGCTGAGCACAGGTAGGGCCCACAGAGAAGGGCCCACTTGGGGCTGAATTTATAGCAGTTGTTTGCCTTGTGGAATTTCATTTCTCCTTTAAAATACAGTACAAGTGTGTCTAATAGCTCCCCCATACAAACAATTAAGAGCTCAAAAATATGTTAAGGAAGTACTAAAATCATGTTTCTGAGCTAGTAGAAAGGCTTTGGGCCTTGTTTTACAAGCCTAGTAAGGAATAAGCTTTATATATGTGTGTCTGTGTGTATATGCATATATTTACACATATATGTGCATGTGTGTGTTTATAAACAAGGCCCAGTGCCTTTCTACTAGCTGAGAAACATGATTTTTAATATTTCGTTAGTATACTTTTGAGTGCTTAGTTGTGTGCATACGGGAACTATTAGCTACTCTTGTACCGTATTTTAAAGGGAAAATGAAATTCTGCAAGGCCAACAAGGAGTCCCTGGGTGGTGCAAATGGTTAAGCACTTAAGTGTTAGACTACTAGCTGAAAGGTTGGCAGCTGGGACCCACCTGGAGGTGCCTTGGAAGACAGACCTGGTGATCTGTTTCTGAAAGATCACAGCTTTGAAAACCCTATGGAGCATTCTACTCTGCACACATGCGCCACCATGAGCTGGAATCGGCTCACAGCAACTAACAACCACCACCTAATCTTGGCTAAATTATTTTCAGAGAATTTAACTCTCTGAATTTGTTCCAGCAGCACTTACCAAACGTTGATGTATCCATGGATTGCCTGATTTCCCAAATCCCTCCCCCAGAGATTCTTATTCAATAGTCTGGAGTTGAGACCCAGGAGCTTGCACTTCAACAGACACCCAGATGATTCTAGGTGGTCTACCAACCACCCGTTTAAGAAACTCTGTTCTAGGCTATAAGGTCTTGATGAGGTTGAATAATTCGTTTACTTTCCATGTTTAAAAAATTACCCAGTAAACATACCCAGAAGAAGGCAAATGCTTGTTTTTTTATTCAAATGTATGACATAGTTTTCCCAGTAATCACCAACCTTAATGGCCTCTGCCATTTTTCTCCATCCTTCTTCCTTTCCTACCTGGTGAGACATTAACACACAGAACAATGCATTACCTTAGACATGATATAACAATATCTTACATGAGATACATAATGTTATATTAATTTACCCAATAAACTATGCCTTCAGTGATATTCAATTATAGGGCTGTTATAGACCTAAACAGAAGGCAAATCAGTCAATATCAGGTATGAACTTTAACATGCATCTAGAAAAATCAGAAACAATATACACAGGGCTGTCAGAAGCCGCTATTATTACTCTAAATCACGTCAAAATTTCGTTCACCTTTCATATTTATCTTTAAAATTTTTTCAACCTGATTGACAGAAATAGCCCCTTTCTGTAGCACAATTAACATTAAATCATGTCATTATTGAGACTAACCTTTTATTTTTGTATTTTTTTAATTTAATTTTTTTAATTGTACTTTAGATGAAGGTTTAGAGAACAAATAGTTTCTCATTAAGCAGTTAATACACATCTTGTTTTATGACAGTGATTAACAACCCCATGACATGGCAACACTGTCCGTTCTCAAACATGGATTCCCTATTACCAGCTTTCTTGTCCCCTCCTGCCTTCTAGTCCTTGTCCTTGGACTGTTGTGCCCCATTAGTGAGACTAACATTTTAAATGCAAGTAAATGTTTGGGTTATATATTACTGATCAAGCTGGAAAATATTTAGGTTTTTCAAATTAAATTAAAATTCAATAATCCTATAAATCACGGGTGCACCCATCATGCTAACCACTGGAATTCATTTTAATACAAATTACTAAAATATGTAAAGTTGCCTTATCATGTTAATAAAATGCTAGAACTGGGACTGGGAGGAAGTCCTGGGAAGATTCTCTAGAAATGTTATAACAAGAAATATGGTGGCCTAGAGCTGTTAAGCAAAACAATAAAACATAAGGTGGCAGGATGGCTTTCTGAGACCTCTTGGCTCCATTCTTGTTGTCATCTGCTGGGTAAGTAGGTTCAAGGACAGTCAAGATCTTTGGATCAGCGAGTCATTGCCTGGTTTTGGAATCCGAGCTGTGACTGTTTAAAAATACCCCTTGTGAGCGTCCTGGCTTGAGTTACTGATTTTCTCTTCCTCCCCTTGCAGCGGAGACAGCACCACCCAACTTTGTTCAACGACTGCAGAGCATGACCGTGAGACAAGGAAGCCAAGTGTGTCTCCAAGTGAAAGTGACTGGAATCCCTACACCTGTGGTGAAGTTCTACCGGGACGGAGCTGAAATCCTGAGCTCCCTTGATTTTCAAATTTCACAAGAAGGCGACCTCTACAGCTTAGTGATTGCGGAAGCATACCCGGAAGACTCTGGAACCTATTCAGTAAATGCTACCAATAGCGTTGGAAGAGCTACTTCGACTGCTGAATTGCTGGTTCAAGGTATGGGCTGGAGGTTGAGGAGCAGGGAGAAGGGGAGAGGGCTGATTTGGGTCGAAGTGGGGTCAGGGATCCACCTTCCTCCCCTCTGAAATCCCGGGCATGCCTGGAGCTGAAATCAAAGGTGGTATTCATACACCCGTGAAAAGAAAAGTCTCAGAGATTCTAGGCAGGAGCTCTGATCATTGAAGCAATCTGTGGGTTACTAACCCCATTATAACCTGGAAAGTGTTTCAATGAAGCCATCTACCTTTTCAAGTTATTGGCAAATAATGGAATTTAAAAAATGTTTCTAAGTAAATTCTCGTGTAATTTCTATTTTTAAACCTAACTTATTTTCATACAAAACCCAAAACGTTCTGCATTTTCCTCCATTGGGACACCCAAAAAGTCATACCGACTTTGTAATTATAATTAACATAAGCCCTTTAAAAATGGGTCGTCGTGCACCCTCCTAAATATTTACCTTTTTCTTTTTACAGGTGAAGAAGTAGTACCCGCTAAAAAGACAAAGACAATTGTTTCGACTGCTCAGATTTCAGAAACAAGAGAAACCCGAATTGAAAAGGTATTTTTCTGTGCTGTTGGGTTTCAAGCCATTCAGATTGTTGCTTCACCAACTATTCATCACTGATTTTGTTTTAACCTTTTGCAGAAGATTGAAGCCCACTTTGATGCCAGATCAATTGCAACAGTTGAGATGGTCATAGATGGTGCCACTGGGCAACAGCTGCCACATAAGACACCTCCCAGGATACCTACTAAGCCAAAGTCAAGATCACCAACGCCACCGTCCATTGCTGCCAAAGCACAATTGGCTCGACAGCAGTCCCCATCGCCAATAAGACACTCCCCGTCCCCAGTCAGACATGTGCGGGCTCCAACTCCATCTCCAGTCAGGTAAAGCCTCTTTAATTGTTTTAACTATAGAAATTTTGTGTGACAAAAGTAAGATTAAACAATGCATTTGTGAAAATTTTTAAAAAGTTGCTCTTTCCTCAATATACTTCATTGCCTCTGCTAAAAAAGTATCATAACAAATATACAATGGCTAGTGTGAACAGTCCCCCCTAGAATTGTGCAGTTATATAACCTACACAACGGTATGTGCTGATGCTGGGTAGTAAGACCCTATAAACAGGCAAAATACAAACAGTCTGGGGAGAAATATTTATAAAACTTACAACAAAGAACTAATAACACACCAAAACTATAAAAAAGTTTCCACAAATTAATTTTTTAAAGAAAAAAAAAAGCAACACATAAAAATAAATGGAGAAAAGATACAAACAAACATTTCACAGAAGAGGAAATGTAAATAGCCAATAAATAAATGGAAAAGAAAGAGCCCCGTGTTTTCCAATCTTTATTATTTTGGCCACTTAAAAACTAAAGATATTGACAAACACTAATACGAAACCTTGGACAAAAAGCTTAGTTTTTAAAAACAAGTCTAGCTATCAAATAAAAAAAGGGTTGAATCTCAGGCTAACTCCAAGTTTACACACCATGAAATCACAACACAGGCCAAATGCGATTTCTGAGGGAGATAACAACCTCAATATTTTTTTAAAATCCAAGTCTTAAGGGTCATTTAGAATTATGGAGCTTCCCTGATCCCAGGGAACATTTTGACCATCTTAGCAGTTCTGAACGTTCATTAAAAAACATCCAAATTACTTATTTAAAAAATCCTCCAAAAAACTAAAGTCGTAAAAATGCCAATTTGTGGGAAGAAAATAATGGTTTTCTGAAATAGACTACCTAAAATGTCTGTTAGTTTAATTTTGATTTTTGTTGTAAAGTAAGGCAAACATATTTCGTTGAATAAGCCACATTGTAGCTAGCTGTGACCAGGTGATTATTTTTTATTGTAAGAGCAGAAATAAGCACTTTCCTGTAATGACTAACATTACATTGATTTTTCACAGTTACAGGCTTACCTGAGGCCTGCTGCTAATTGCTCATGTCATGCTAATCATGTCTTTAACTCTTTTTGAGTTAAACCCACTTTACTAGGTACAGCAAGAACAACAAGGCACAGGTGGAAACTTGGAAGTGCATGACACTTTGTTTTTCTTCAACTGGTATTGAATAATACACCCTACGTCATTCTAAACGAGTCTTTGTTAATATTTCTAAGACAGTCATTTTCAAAACAGAGACATGTTCCTCTGCATATCCCTTTAGTTTGATTTCAGCTTTGATTATAAAACATAGATTGATTTTTCACCAATAAAAAACCCTTCTTCAAGAAAATGATTAAACATTTCTTCATAAAACTGGTTAATGTTGTAATGTACTGTAAGTTTACTTGGCAATTTAAAGCAAATAGAAGCTTTCCCTTGAGCCTTAATTAAAATAATTGTTTCATTTAAGATCAGTATAAGTTGAATGTTCAACATAGGTGCCAGAATACATTTATGAACGTTTTCTTATATGCAGAATTAGTTTAATGCAATGGTGAGGCAATACTGCCACCTAGAGGGAAAATTTTAATAAACCTTATTAATTAAGCATTAAATTAGTTGACCAAGCATTAAATTAGTTGACCAAGCCCCAAAATTACTGCAGGAAATCTGAATCATCACTTTTGGTTGTAAATGCCAAGAATTAGCACTAATTCTACAACTGGCGCTATTTACACGTTGTTGTTGTTAGTTGCCATCAAGTTGATTCTGATTTGTGGTGACCCCATGTGTGATAGAGTAGAACTGCTCCATAGGGTTTTCTTGGCTGTAATCTTAACAGAAGCAGAACACCAGGCCTTTTCTTCAGCGGTATAGCTTGGGTGGATCTGAACCGACAACCTTTAGGTTAGCAGTTGAGCACAAACCGTTTGCTCCACCTAGGGAATTTGGGAAAATTAAATTTGTTTGGAAATTAGTTTGGGAAAAGCCACTTTATCAATTAGACCAGAAGCTATAGAATTTTTAGATTTCAAATTAGCCAATTCTCACAGTAACTCTAAGGATATTTGAAAGTCCAGGGTACAGTGCAGTGAGTGTGGTAGTAAACAAATTCAGGGGAAATTAAAAAAAGCAACTGACAGACACTTCGACTACAGCAGCATTATCCAAAGTGCATCACACAGTCTATACTCAGAAAGGTTCAGCAAAAAGAGTAGCAAGAAAGACTGTCCCTGGCCTGGACATTCAGAAGATGTATTGGCATGGTGAAGCTGTGAGAAACTCTACAGGAAAAAAAAATAAATAAATAAATGGCTTACCTTGTTGCACAAGCGTTTTGGCTCCAGAACCCTTTCTTCATGCAATATCTATTTGACCCCTTTCTGTCACCCTAGAATTGGGAATACAGAGAACCTTAGAGTGTGATTACTGGGTTTTCCATGTCCTCTTTTCTTTCACTGCATTTTCAAGGAAGCACCTTCTGCTTGCTGTCTTGATTTTTTTTAATGTGAGAAGGTGGAGAAAAGTAAAACTTACTTAGAATGAAGTCTGATTCTATGACAGGGTTACAGTGATAAGATAAGGCTTACCAAGATTTGAAACAAATTGCTTTCAAATTATTTAGCTTCTGAATAGCTTAATGAGGCACAAATTTTTAACCCTCTGCCTTAAAGGACTTCCAGATTGTCTTCCCGTCATTGAAATCCCATGACCCTTATCGGAGTTCCTCTTCTTGGTATTCTTGACCTCTGCTGTTTGATTCTTCAGGTCTGTGTCCCCGGCTGGGAGGATCTCCACATCCCCCATCAGATCTGTTAAGTCTCCATTACTCGTGCGTAAATCTCAGACACCTACCATGCCCACGGGCCCAGAAGTGGCTCCCCCTTGGAAGCAAGAGGGCTACGTGGCCTTATCTGAGGCTCAGATGAGAGAAACGATGATGACAAGGTCTACTCAGATCAGGACAGAAGAACGATGGGAAGGGAGATATGGTATCCAGGAGCAAGTGACCATCAGTGGGGCTGCTGGGGCTGCTGCCAGCGTGTCAGCTGCTGCCACTTTCGCAGCAGAGGCTGTGGCTACTGATGCTAAGGAGGTACCGTCAGACCTTTTCGTTTTTCCTTATTTGTGTTCTGGTTTCTCCAGCTGAAATCCTGCCATGAAACTCAGCCTGTATAGATTAGAGGGGAGATTCATATAAACATAAAATTATTGGAGAACTTTGGTGAGTGGTGTCTGGGGTCTCAAAAGCTAGCAAGTGGCCATCTAAGATACATCAGTTGGTCCTAACCCACCCAGAGCAAAGGAGAATGAAGAACACCAAAGGCACAAGTTAAATATTAGCCCAAGAGACAAAAAGAGCCACGTAAACCAGAAACTCCATCAGCCTGCAAGCAGAAGAACTAGATGGTGCCTGGCTACCACCAGTGAACACAACAGAGTCCCTGACAGAGCAGGAGAAAAGTAGGGGTGCAGAACTCAAACTCTGGTAAAAAGACCAGACTTAATGGTCTGACTGAGACTAGAGGGACGTGGGAAGACATGGGCCCCAGACTCTCTGTTAGCCCAGAACTGAAACCATTCCCGAAGCCAACTCTTCAGACAAAGATTAGAATGGACTGTAAGACATAAAATGATACTCGTGAAGACAGTGGTTCTTAACTCAAGTGGATATATGAGACTAAATGGATAGCTCCTGTCTGGAGGCGAGATGAGAAGGCAGAAAGGGACAGGAGCTGGTTGAATGGACACAGGAAATCTGAGGTGGAAAGGAGGAGTGTGCTGTCACATTATAGGGAGAGCAGCTAGTGTCACATAGCAACGTGTGTATAAATTTTTGTATGACAATCTGACTTGAACTGTAAACTTTCACTTAAAGCACAATTAAAAAAAAAATTATAGGAGAAACTGAAGACCAAAATGGACCCATGCCTTATAAAAGCCTTTTTAATTGGGATATGGGCTCTATCTATGAGGTCTTCATAAAATATAGGTTTTAATGATACATAACACGTATCTCTTAGCAATGATAAATGCTGATGTATATATATATATATATATTTTAGGCGGCTCAGTTTCCATTATGCTTTTATATTTTCTATCAGGTGTGTCGTTAAAAAAAGTAATGTCCTTGGTCATTTCTAACCCAGGTCAAACAAGAAACTGACAAAAGTGCAGCTGTTGCGACTGTTGTTGCTGCTGTTGACATGGCCAGAGTGAGAGAACCAGTTATCAGCGCTGTAGAGCAGACTGCTCAGAGGACAACCACGACTGCTGTGCACGTCCAACCTGCTCAAGAACAGGTATGCATGAGGCAACCTAGGAGATGTCCGCAGAGCCCATTCCTTTGGCGCGTGTTTACAGAAACGTTGTCAAGACTGAGCTTTGCATGCAGAAATCCCACGATGAACCAATGTGGGAATCAATTTGAGGGCAGCACTGAGCCAAACATGGCCCAGACTTTTAGGGCTTTCTGAGCAGAAGGTAGGCTGAGTTACCAAAGGTATACCAGTTACTGTCAAGTCAGTTCCAACTCATGGTGATCCCATGGGTGTCACAGTAGAACTGTGCTCCATATGATTTTCAGTGGCTGATTTTTCAGTAGATCACCAGGCCTTTCTTCCAAGGCACCTCTGGGTGGACTCATACCTCCAACCTTTTGGTTAGAAAGTGAGCATGTTAACCATTTGTACTACCTAAGGACTCCTGTTGTTGTTGTTGTGTGTTATCAAGTCAATTCCAACTCATAGTGACCCTGTATGACAGAGCAGAACTATTCCATAGGGTTTCCTAGGAATAATCTTCATGGGAGCAGATTGCCAGGTCTTTTCTCCCACGGAGCCACTGGTGGGATTGAATCACCTACTTTTCGGTTAGCAACCAAGTGCTTAACCACTGCGCCACCAGGAAGTAGATACCGTGAGAGCAGACCAGGCCAGAAGTGCCTGGCTTGTGTCAGGCAGGCAGATGGGAGTTAACTGTGATATTCAAGGTATCGAAGTATTCCCCAGTCAAGGCAGGCAAAGGGTGGCTAAGCAAGTCAGCTAAACAAGGGGTGTGTGTGTACACTCAGTGCCATAGATTCAGACTGGCCAAGTCCAAAGCTCGGTAGCTCCAAGAGCCAGGGTTTGATACTGTTATTTCAGGACAGACATTACATTTCTCTAAGCTTGCCCAAAGGACTGTTGCTTTTACTTTCCTCCAAACAAACATGACACTTGATTCATGGCTGAAAGGTGTAATAAATCCTGGATAACTTCCCACCTCATATTTGAATAGTTTTTCTGTTACAGTTTCAAATCATTCTAGTTTTTCTCCTTATCCTCTCTTGTGTAACATTTATGTCTTTGTCTTGATATATTATGGGAGCTTGTTATATAAGGTGAATTAAAGTATTTCCTTTTTCTTTCCTGTATGAAAACCAGATAAGAAAAGAGGCAGAGAAGATTGCCGTGACAAAAGTAGTAGCGGCCGCCGATAAAGCCAAGGAACAAGAATTAAAATCAAGAACCAGAGAAGAAATTATGACAAAACAAGAGCAGATACACGTAACTCATGAGCAGGTAAAAAAAAAGTTTTGCACTGAAATTGAAATTTTCACTGAAATTCATTGCTGAAGTTATTACATGTGTCAAAGAGATAATAATCTTCACTGTGAAGTGTGGTGTTTCTTGGGCAACATGATAGCTATCACACTAATAAAATCCCCTTGTCGTAGCTGTGTATTCCTGGTACTGGATACACCATCTTTTAGTCACTGAATGTTTCTTTGTGTAAGATGTAAGGGGTCCTCTGTGAACACACACTGGGAATAGAAACTGGGGTATCGCCTTCATTGATCTGGGGATGCACTAACTAAATACGTGACTGTTGTGAGGGGCGAAAGGGGGTTGTAAAACCAGGAGGGACAAATAGATGCTGAGAAAGGGGCAGGGAGGAGTGGAAGAGAACACTGAACACATTGCCTTGAAAATAGCTTAGCAACTGCTTCCTGACTCCTCAGGAGGACGTTGGAATATGGGTTTGACATGGGATGAGCAGCATGGCCTTAGTAGGTCAGATGACCAGAAGAGATGGGAGTATACAGCCTGGAGAAGGGAGCCTGTGTCCCATAATTGAAGGCATTAGGGACAGATTGGATAAGGCCAGTCAGTAGGGCTGTTGGGCAGTGAAGTCAAGTGTCAGTTGGGTAGTTTGAGAAGATAAATGTTCAAGTCCCTGTCCACCCTGAGATTCTGCCTCCTGTGTTTTAATGATGAGATCTGAGAATGTCAGAGAAGCAAGTGGGGAAAATTGGCCTCCAACACACACACCTTAGCTGTCCACATCCAAACACAGCATTTTTCAGGTGTTTAAGGATTTGGAGAATATTTTGCCTAGGATATGTACAAGAATTTTCTCCCCATAGTTATCTCAATTTAGAAAAGTGAGTCTTGATATTCCAGAACCATCACAAATATTTAGGAACACGTACAAAGCAAAAATATCATGTAAGTGCAGATTATAAATTACCTGTGTGTGATTCCTCATATATAAAGTAAAAAGGTCAGACAAAATTACTTTTAAGGTAGGCATTCTATTCCAGTAGTCTATGCTCTAATATTACTGATAATTGTTTTTAAATTAAATAATTTGCAAAGAATATTATCACAATAATACCCATTGATAAAAATTAAAAGTCTTTTCAAAGAAGACTGCAACTATCCCATTCAAAGCGAACAGTGTTGAATCTAACTTTTGTTTTTCCTCTAAGCAGCATGACTTATGCTTTAGGCAGAGAAAGATCATGATCATATTAATGAACATGACATGATTTCATTTAGTGATGTCTCCAGAAAAAAGATTTTACTTCCTTGTTTAGATTCCTACTTTGTTCTATTTGATAAGCACCATGTCACTTCTGTTAGAGATCAAGAGACAATAAGACTTTGCTTTTGTCATTGATTACAGATAAGAAAAGAAACTGAAAAAGCATTTGTACCAAAGGTAGTAATTTCCACAACTAAAGCCAAAGAAAAAGAAACGAGAGTTACTGGGGAAATTACTACAAAACAAGACCAAAAACAAGTAACTCAAGAAACAGTAAGTCCAGTTTTGCAAACACCATGTAATTAATTGGCAAATCACATTCCAGCTGGGTGTGTGTTCCTTATAACCAAAACCTCTAAATGGAGAAGTCTTTTGTGGTATGTTTGCTTTTATTTGTTTCTCTCTGTCTAGTATTGAAACTCCTTCCTGGTGCAAATGCTATTCTCATTGCCCAGTTTCCACTCAGTTGATCCGTTTGGGGGAGAATGTCTACTAGAACAGTTTGGGCATGTCTATGAATTTTTCTGGAACATGCTCAGGTGTAAGGTAGATATCCCTGCCATCCAGTTATCCACTGGTACAGTCAATTTTTTCCTGCATAGCCTGAGCCCTCAATCACTTATATTGTAATACACAAACTTTACATAGGTGTAATACACACACACACACACAACACACATACACACCAGCCATGAATGCTCCACCTAAATAGCAAATAAGAGTAAGCAAGCACTGAACATCAGGGCAGAGAAATATTTCTTCAAGAAAGTGCCCTTAATTCCTCATTGGTAAACAGCAACTTAGAAGTATTTGCTGCTCTTGTGCTTTAGAGCAATGTAGGAATAACCTCAATGTCACTAAAATCCACTTCTCTCCTTGTACAGAATCAAGCTCTAAAGTGTCAGGAAAGAGGCACCTATTTTTAATTCTTCCTTGGCCTTGTTCAAAGGAGCTCCTATGCTCATATTCCTTGATCTCCAGTTCCTTGCTGACCCCATAGCTACTTTTATAAAAAGGTTTTACTGAGAACACTACACACTTAACAGACTAACCAGAGGTGGTAGGCTGAATTTCCCCCTCTTTATAGTGAATGAGACTCTGAATGCAGCAAGAACCTTACGTGCCATAATCAAGGGCGTAGAAAATCCTTGTTGCTGTCACAGTGCTCGTGACTGGCAAGATCAGGCTGCCTAGAGATTTCCAGCCACTTGCCAGTGGCCACTCACTGGATTCCCTAACATGTTAAGATGTCTCGAAGGTGAGAGCGTTTCAGCTCTAGGACAGTTTACTAATGGACAGCTGGGCAGAAAAGATGCCCAGTCCTCGGGAAATGAGAAGTCTGTGTTTTAAGCACAAGTGTGAGTCTCTGAAAAGGAGATTGTGACGTTTTCTCTCTCACCACTAAGCATTCTGTATTCTCATGAATGTTGCAAGGGTATCTTGACATTTCTTTTATGCCTGTGGAACTCAAATCTTTTTTTACTCTAAATATCAGATAAGACAGGAAGCTGAGACAAGCGCTGCGGCCGTGGTGGCAGCAGCTGTGGCAAAGCCCACACAGCTAGAAACAGTCCTGGGAGCTCAAGATGAAATTGCCATAGAACAAGATCAAAGGCCCATGACTCATGAAAAGGTGACGCCTTCCTGCAGTATGAAATTCACCTGCATTTTCATCATGGGTCCTAATCATCACTCCTTCATCTCTTCTTCTTCTTATGACTCATGTAGAAAACTCCTTACAAAGCTCTCACGTCCCTTTCCCACCTTTGTAGCTCCCACCCCCACCTTTCACTTCTAACTTTTGGAATTTTTTTGATTATTACTAATATGATACTGTAATTCACTTTAATATCTTCCTATTGAAGTAGTAGACTCCAATGTACAAGACTGTTGATAAAGTGCAAAATTATGTGTTATTTATGGTTCTGCTGGAATTTTCTTACCAAGACTAATATGAGAATGAGAAATGGCATTTGTTAGTCTTTTATTATTAATCACATTTTTTTCTTTTAGACTAGCCTTATTATTCTGTTATTTTTTACTAGTGAAACTGTGGATAATCAGAGGAACCCAAATGATATATTTAAGTGAAATTAAATGTTCCTGAATAGGAAGAAATTTTGCCTCTTTTCTCAGTTTCGACTCATGTTTTTTTTCTTAGAGGGGCTGTAAGAAATTTAATGACCATTTTCTCAATTTTTTTTTTAAATCATATGATCAGATAAGGAAGGAAACTAGGAAAACAGTGACACCTAAAGTCATAGTGGCCACACCCGAAGTCAAAGAACAAGATTTAGTATCAAGAACTAGAGAAGGCGTCACTACCAAAAGAGAGCAAGTTCAAATAACTCAAGAAAAGGTGAATACAGAAATCTGAGATGTGAAAAGTTCATATTTAACCTAATCTCTAGTAAGCCATTAACTTGCTATGTGGTATACATCATTAATCTGTATTTTCCTTTCTGAATCCGAAACTAAAAACAAAGTGGTAGATGTGTGATTGATTTACCGTTAATTTTACCTGCACATTTGATGTTTTTCCATCTATAACATTTGTAATTCATTTCATTCACCATTATTCTTTGCATGAAGATGAGCATTTTTAGCTTAATTTCAAAAAATCAATACATGACATCATTTAGAGTTTTTTTTTTTTTTTTTTGAGCTAACATTTCTGAATTTTGTGATTTCCCATCAGTGTGTGCAAATATTGCCAAGTGAAATTTAACTGTCCCTGTGTAGTTAATCCTGAATAACTTCATCTTGCATCGCCACTGGGGGGCGGGGGGGCATACCATGTGTTCCTGAGGCCCTGTGGTGCTTAAACCTTGATTTTACTGTAATAATCAGATGAGAAAGGAAGCTGAGAAAATTGCCTTGTCTACAATAGCAGTTGCTACTGCTAAAGCCAAAGAACAAGAAACAATAGTAAGAACTAGAGAAGGAATGGCTACTAGAGAAGAACAAATGGAAGTTACTCATGGAAAGGTGACTATTCCAAGTGTGAAATCCCTTATTACGATACATTAATACTAAATCTCATCTGAAACCCTCAATTATAATACATTAACACCAAATATCAGAATTTCTGTTATGTATGAGACAATATTAACCTAATTTATTTTTTCATAATTAAACAATTTCTAGCTAAAACACCAAATTATTTTTGTTCATATTACTCCATATTCCTTTCCCCACTTATCTCTTCACTATTATTTCCAACTTTTTATTATTAATACTTAGATATCCTCCAGGACTTGCCTGAAATTGCATGCAGAGAATCCATGAACGTAAAATTAATCATATAAGTAAATGATAAATCTTATTTACTGATAAGAAGATGTGTGTTTTGAGGGGGTAATAAATTCAATACATTACATTGTACAGTATGGACTTAATGTTAAGAAATTATCCATGATTTTCTTCATGTGAAACTGTTTTTCCTCTGTGTAAATATCAGATGAGAAAAGAAGCTGAGAAAATTATATAGAGTGTGCTGTAGCAGCTCCCACTAGAACTAAACACGATGGCGATGTTAAAATCTAGAGAAGGAGTTACCCAACCAGAACAAATACACAGAAGCCATGTAAAGATGACTGCATCTCTCTGTAGCTCTGAAATTTCCATGAATGAACCTACTTCCCATAAGTCTGTCATTTACCTTAAATGAGGTGTTGACCTAATTTTATTCTCTATTGCTAATACAGTGCTTGGAAATGGGCAACTGAAGTTTTTCAATGTATTGAGTATCATAGCTGAGCCTTATTTGTGTTTCTCTCACTGTTGTTTTCTATCGCTACATCTTTGATTTATCTTTTCAAAGACGTGATTCAGGATAAACCTTTCAAACCTTTACCCTGGCGTGTTTAATATGGCGTATTTGCCTTCCAGAAGTCTCATTAGGATGACAGAAATTCCAATCTAAAACGTTCTTCCTGTATGGCTAGTTGAAATTTTTTCTTTCTGGTCCAAAACATATAAATTTGACTATTTTACTTCTGTTAAAAATTAGCTGAGGATGGAAGCTGAGAAGATGTCTTTACCTAAGGCAGTAGTTACCGCTGCAAAATCTACTGAACCGGCCACACTGCCATGGACTGGCAAAGGGTTTGCTCCCAAGCGGGAACAAATACATCTTCTTCATGAAGAGATGGAAGCTGGAGCTGTGGAGGTGGAGAGCATCGTTTCATCCGCTTCCTTGTCTGTCAGCTCCCATAACTCTTCCATCCATCTAGAATCATGTGTTCCTGGTGTTCAGTTTCATTGCTTAACTGATGAACAAAACATCCTAGATGATTAGATTCATTGCAAGTTCTCCAGTGGAACGGGTGGCATTTGTAGTTGGTGAAAAGCCAGATTAAATAACATTTTTCTTTGTGTCTCCTAAATTAATTCTGAGCCCTTAACTGGTGTGAATTGGGGTCTCCTAGTCCAATTCTTACTCCTGCTTGTCTAGGTTCCAAAAAGATGAGGGCTGTTGGAGCCCACTAAGAAATCAAAGCAGCGGCCTGCATAGGGTATCCGTTTATAGTTGTCTATGCAAGCATATGTATATGGACTTTATAGACATTAATTGAAGAAAAAACTATAGAGCTGCTTTCCCAATTTAAAATGGGAACTTGAGGGTTTTTTTTTTTTTTTTGCATTAAGTTTTAATTTAAGAACAAGATTTCTGAATCTAAATTTTCTCATTGTTAAACTAAAACTCAACCTGACTGCCTTGTCAGCTGGTTTGAAAGGTCCAAATGAGATATAATGTAAATGAAATCACTCTGCAAGCAAAGTAATATATATTAGTGTTGCCCTTTGAAATGTTAATATTTTAAAATGTCTACAAATTTAAACTCAACTAACAGCCTATATGCTTTTTTTAAAAAAAGAAACATGGATAAACTTAATTCACCTAAGCCCCACATATATTTTATAGTTAACTTGTAAGACACAATCTAAAATGAAGATTGTATCTGCAGTCTTTCAAGGAAGATTAGAATATTTGTGTCTTCCTTCATGGAAGGAAGAACTGGATGAAGCCCATGAAAACTAAAGGCCCTATTCTGTTTCAAAACCCTCATTTATATTCTAAACTGTTCAGAGCATAATAATAGGTTGTATACTTGAAAAAAATTCAGAATCACTCTAGATCCTACTCACAGCAGCAGAAAAAGAAAACTGGACATTAATACAATATTACAGCATTACTTTTAAAGTGCACTGGATGGTCACGGTGATGTGATTGTAGGATTGTTGGAAATAATGCCAGTTCCAAGGATTGCATAGCATCATGATATGTAAGCCAAATCAACTGGTTTGCTTTTTTAAAAGACAAAGCATGCTGGCAAACTACTTTCCCGTTTATGTTAATCATATTCATAGTTATGAGAAAATAACATTTCCTTTTTCTTCTTTGCTTTAATTCCCAGTCATGATGAAAGTAAATTAAACTTCAATATGAAAGGTGGTTCTCTCGAATCCAGAGATGATACCTCTTTCATTTGGTTCACAGTATTTTCATTCGTATGTTTTAAGAGAGATGTTTTCTAATAGATTAAACAAATCTTATCCTTAGGGAATCATATGTAAAGTAATATGCTCACTGTGTGTTCATACATTTTCACGTTCTCGTATTTGCGTGCAACCTTCCAACTCTGCAGTGACTAATTTTTCTGGATGGGAGTAAGACTGTATTTGAGTGCATTTTTATCATTGCTGTGATTGTGTCAATACCAGACTGATGATCAACAAGTTAATAAAAATAATCAGTGATGATAACTAGCCCCAAAGTTCTGATTTCCCAAGCACTAATTGACTACCTGCCTCAGACAAATTACTAGGGAACCTCGAAATCTCCTTACTGTTTATATTATGTCTCGTGTTCTCCTATGTTGTGTCTATGTGATTTAATGTCTCGTGTAATTAAGCAGGTGTATACAGAGTGTATCTAAATAAATGTCTATAAATGTCTATACAATGTAATAATCGATGAGATGTCAAGTTCCTAAATGTATTTCTGAATTAAGTTTCCATAGACACTGTACATGGTGATGTAACATGGGTGTCATCTGCCTGTCATGCTTTTTAGTCATTTGTCTGTTTTTAATGGCTATCCTAGGAGGAAGGAGCCCTGGTAGCATAATGGTTAAACACTTGACTGCTAACTGAAAGGTTGGAGGTTCAAACCTACCAGCCGCTCCTCAGGAGAAAAGACTTGGCAATCTGCTCCTATAAAGATTACAGCCTAGGAAGCCCAGTTCTACTATCACATGGGGTCGCTATGAGTCAGAATCAACTCGGTGGCCCACACCACCACCAGCAACCCATCCTAGCAGGAGATGTCCTGGACTGACTTTGATGTTACTGTGTATTAATTCTGGCAACATTGTCTCCAGGTGGACGTTGGGAAAAAGGCTGAAGCTGTAGCCACAGTCGTTGCTGCAGTAGACCAGGCCCGTGTCAGAGAGCCCAGAGAGCCTGTGCATCTTGAAGAATCATATGCTCAGCAGACCACTTTGGAATATGGATACAAGGAGCGTGTGTCTGCCCCAAAGGTAGCTGAGCATCCCCAGCGTCCAGCCTCAGAACCCCATGTTGTCCCAAAAGCAGTCAAGCCTAGAGTGATCCGTCCTCCTTCTGAGACTCATATCACAACTACTGATCAAATGGGAATGCACATATCATCACAGGTGAGTCTGCTGTTTCCTGATTCCTCACCACATTCAAGGAGAAAGTAACCTTGACTGCTATGGTCATCTGGTGAACAGCACAATCACTGAGTTTCATTTCAATGCAGATCAAGAAAACAACAGACCTAACAAGTGAAAGATTAGTCCATGTGGATAAACGTCCCCGCACAGCAAGCCCTCACTTTACCGTTTCAAAAATTTCTGTTCCTAAGACAGAACATGGATATGAGGTAAGAAGTTAAAGAGCTATGTCTAGCTCAAAAGAAAAAGGTATCTAATGTGTGATGTGCTTGGTTATGGGGCAACGTGGGGCTCTTTTTCATGATGTCTGTTTGCATTTGTTATAGACTCAGAAGCCCCTCAAGTCTGGTTTCTGAAACTTGCCTAGCAGGATGAGTGTAGAGTAGCAGGTGGTTATCTTATGCCTCCTAGGATGCACAGACCCATACGGGTCTCTCTCTTTTATGTTTCAGGCATAGCTCAAACTCAGACACTTTGATTATTGTTCTAAAGATTTTGTAAAAGGTGGTGTATTAAGGAGCCCTGGTGGCACAGTGGTTATGGTTAAAGTTTCCAGCTGCTTACCAAAAGGTTGACAGTTCGAACCCACCCAGCGGCTCCACAGGAGAAAGACCTGGTGATCTGCTTCCATAAAGATTATAGCCTAGAAAACACTATGGGACGGTCCTACTGTCACATGGGGTTACTATGAGTCAGAATCGACTCAATGGCACCCAACAACAACAGTTATACAGTTTAGTTTCCCTGATACCGTGAGACATTTCAGAGTAACTTAACTGTGACTATATTTCAATAATAAAGACACAGACGTTGAGAAATCATGCATTCACGTAGTCAACATAGCAAGATGGAGAGGTGGTATTCTGTGGTATTTGGGTTGGATTTTGGAATCAAACAGTCCTAGATTAGAGACCTAATTCAACCCCTGGTTAAATCTGTCATCAAGGAAAAATAGTACATGTAAAAACCTTAGCAAGTTGACAGACATATTAATCCTCAATAGTAGTCACTATTATTCTTATTATACAGATCCATGACATAGAATCCAAACCTTCTGTGACTACAAAGAATTGTAAGGTACATACAGTGAAACCTATGAGAGCTGAAACTCGATCAGACTGCCTTGTTTTTGTGGGTCTCCCAAGTTTTCCACCTTGGACAGGGTACAGCTTACCACTTTTCTGTCACTGTGTTTTGGTGGAAAATATTTGAGTTTTCCTTCTCTGACAGGTTTCCTCCCCACACAGGTTCTGGCTTTCACAGGTTTTACTGTATAATTCCTGTATTTGATACAGTACTCAAATTACTGTTGAAACCAAATAACCATAGACAGCAACAGAATAAAAACAGTAAGAAAGCTTTTAAAACATTTTTATGAGCATCTCCATGTTCGTCTTTCACACAGATTTGAGGCTAAAACCCAAACGTGCTATTTTAGAAGTAGCTCTTAGGAATTTACCGAGTATTTGAATAGTGCCTTGATTTTGAATTTCCCTCTGTAGTATTTCATTAGGATGGTTAAGTGAAAATTTATGACCAACCTTTAGAAGACCCTTTACGATAACAGCTGCAAAATAAGGGGTTTCTTAATACAACTTTTTAAAAAACAAGATATTTTAAAATACAGTGCTTTACAAATCAGCAGGAATGGCAATGAGCTTTTAACTGGCTTAATTCTAACTGACTTTCCATCGGCTCTAAGCGTGATAATGAGAAAATTAAGAAATGGGCCATATAGAAAATAGACTCAGATTCAGTACAAGAAGACTAGCAGAGAATCGCTTCTGAATGGTGCCTGGAATGACAGTTAATTGTTTGATTTTCTGACTCCTATTCCATCTAGGCATCCATAGCCGGTAGTGCTATTGCCACATTACAAAAAGAGTTGTCAGCCGCATCTTCCGCTCAGAAGGTCACCAAATCGGTGAAGCCTCCTACTGTGAAGCCTGCTGAGACTACAGTAAGGGCAGAGCCCACCCCCTCACCACAGTTCCCCTTCGCTGACACACCAGACGCTTACAAGAGTCAAGCTGGCATTGAGGTGAAAAAGGAAGTAGGGGTGAGCATCACTGGTGCCACAGTCCGTGAAGAGCACTACGAAGTACTGCACGCGCGTGAGGCCAAGGTTGGTCACTGGGTTTTACTCTGTTTCTTGATCCATACTCCTTGAGCGGGGCTGGACACTCGGCCAGTTTGTCCTGCAGAAGTAATCAACCAGGAGTCTTGCCTTTCTCTTTTACACATGCTCAAAATGCTTAATTTTACTGAGCATGGTGTTGGTCAAAGATCTTTTTCTCCAATTATTTTCTACTAACAGAGCAATCGGCATGTGCTGTAGTTTTTAGATTTCCCCTACTTTCTTGGACGTTCTGTTAATATCCTTTGTAAAATTGTAGGTAACAGAAACAGCAAGAGTGCCTGCACCTGTTGAAATCCCTGTCACTCCACCAACTTTAGTCTCGGTGAGTAAAGACGTCAATTGTGTTGGACTATATACATATTTGATTAAATAATATTAATACATGTTTGCACAAATCAGTGTCTCAAGTTTACAGGAAAATAGCATTAGTGAGTTTACAGGTACTCACTTTAAGCCATGTATGATTTGGCAAGGAAAAGGAGAATTCGTTTATTCAACAGATATTTAATGAGCTTTTACTATGAGTAAGGCATTGATGTGGAGCTATGGAGAAATAAATCAATCCAGCCCTCTTTGAAATCTTTGCATTGCTATCAGAGAAAATGTACATAAACAAGTGTAATAAAATATAGAAGGTGATAAGCACCTAACAGAGGGAGGATCCAGGGGGAGGATAGATTACTTCCAACTGGGGATAACATGGAAAGCTTCAGTGAAGACGTAGCATTTCCTGCTGAGCGGTATAGCTTCATTAGGATTTGAATATGTGAGACTAATAGAGGGTATGGAATTGCCCTATTATATGGTATTAGCACAGTTCCACACTGGGAACTTGAAAACTCCTGATCTTAACGTGTGATTTTTTTGTAGCGATTAGAATGTACAAGTTCAAACACACATCAAAGTAGTATATAGAGATGATTAATGAATATGCACACATATCATTATTTCCTTTTTATTATGGTAAATATGTTTATAATGAAACATTTGGCATTTCCCCATTCTTCACACGTGCAGTTTAGTGCCATTAATTGTATTATTTCCTTTTTCTTCTCTCTTCAGGGCTTAAAAAATGTGACTGTCATAGAAGGTGAATCCGTCACCCTGGAGTGCCACATCTCTGGATACCCATCCCCAACAGTGACATGGTACAGAGAAGACTACCAAATCGAAAGTTCCATTGATTTCCAGATAACCTTCCAGAGTGGAATTGCCCGGCTTATGATTCGAGAAGCCTTTGCAGAAGACAGCGGGCGATTTACTTGCAGTGCTGTAAACGAGGCTGGAACCGTCAGCACATCCTGCTATCTAGCTGTTCAGGGTGAGTAGCCACATTCCCACAATCTTTCTGCATGTATTGTCACACTCATCTGACACTCCTTTCCACGTAAACCAAACCAAACCCATTGCCACTGAGTAGATTGCCGACTCATAGTGACCCAATAGGACAAAGTAGAATGGCCCCATAGGGTTTCCAAGGAGCTGTTGGTGGATTCGAACTGCCAAGCTTTTGGTTAGCAGCCAAGCTCTTAACTGCTACACCATCAGGGCTCATCTTTTGGAATCGAGGGCTGGATTATGGGGTCAGCGTAACTGTCAGTGTTAAGCAAGGGTCTCTAATGAAATGGACTAAATGCCTAACTCAAATGAGAAACTTTCATCTTCCTCTAGTGTCAGAAGAGTTTGAAAAGGAAACAACAGCTGTGGCTGAGAAATTTACCACAGAGGAGAAACGGTAAAATGTTCTGTTGCTAATTAGCTGCAGTTCCAGTACAGTTTTCATTTTAAATCCCTTTATTATTGATAAAATGTGACCCAGAAGCTAATATGAATTCTCTTTTCAGCTTTGTCGAGTCAAGAGATGTGGTAATGACTGATACTAGCATCACAGAGGAACCGGCAGGGCCTGGAGAACCTGCCGCTCCTTTCTTTATTACAAAGCCAGTGGTCCAGAGACTGGTGGAAGGTGGAAGCGTTGTGTTTGAATGCCAGGTTGGTGGCAACCCAAAGCCCCATGTCTACTGGAAGAAATCTGGCGTTCCTCTAACTACTGGATACAGGTATTTTGATGGCTGAATGATCGAATTTCCTTTAATTTGTGTGATATGTATACAAAGCCTAAAGAAAAGTAGAATTTACTTTCTCTACCATCCCTGAAATGTAGCTTCTTTTATTGTGAAGCCTTCATAGTTTGTTTTGAGGTGTTTTCACATTTTTTACAAAGATTTCTTGAGAAATAAAGCTATGGAACAAAAGCAGATGGAAGACGTATTTCTTTATGTTCTAATTTAATTTATACCCGTTGCCATTGAGTCAATTCTGACTCATAGCGAACTTATCAGACAGAGTAGAACTGCCCCATAGAGTTTCCAAGGCAGTAATCTTTACAGAAGTAGACTGCCACATCTTTCTCTCACAGAGCAGCTGGTGGGTTCAAACCACTGACCTTTTGGTTAGCAGCTGAGCGCTTAACCAGTGTGCCACCAGGGCTCCTTTAATTTAATTTATTGTGCTAGGGAAATAGAGAAAATATCGTGAATTTTTCCACATTCATCCATACACATATTCTTCCAGAAAGGATTTGGATAATTTTCAATAAAAATGCACAATAATTTAATCTTTAAAAGATAAAAGAATAAGGATCACACGATGAAAAAGAAAGCTGGTTATACATGAAATTCTATGCTAATAAAGTTACTGCAGTTGAATATAAAATTTAGCTCTAAATTTCCTACAACTTGAGACAACGGCAAACTAGATAATCTGAAAATGTAACTGTCATATGTTAAGGCTAAGAAACAGTGCACTAGAAGCTTAATACTGAAATATTTAAACCAATTTATTATGTTGATTACTATTCATTTGATCTTCAAATGGAACCATGAAGAAGATAATGAACAAGAAAAAATACCTACTGTTTAAATGACCTCATCATTTGCTAATGTTATCACGGAAGCTACATATTTCTACGTGTCTGTTTCTAGCAGTATTTTATTCTGTTCTTTATGTTAAAGAATGTATGAATATTACTTAAAATGAAAATTAAGCTTGTTTGGCCTTATTACTCATATCCATGCATTTTGTTCAATTTTCAGCCATCTTATAGGTACTGTCTACGGTAGGGCTTAGTCACAGGTTTGGGATCATGGAATTTCTCACTACAGTCCATTGACAAATAAATCTCGTTCTTTCACTCGCATATTTGTGACTGAATTATTTGTTCCTTTCCATAAAGATACAGAGTGAGTTACGACAAACAAACTGGTGAGTGCAGACTGGTGATTTCTATGACTTTTGCTGATGACGCTGGAGAATACACTATTGTTATTCGTAATAAGCATGGAGAAACTTCTGCGTCTGCTTCCTTGCTTGAAGAAGGTGAGTGCAACTCTTAAGTAGTTCCTATGAGCATGAAGAGAATTGAAATGCAGGGGCGGCAGTGTTGAGTGTTTGTTGAGAGGCTGGCTGCAGTAACCAGTGCTGCTGCTGCCTCTGTCTCCACTCTCTCTTGGCCTTAGCCATACAGGGAATGCTTTAGACCAGGAGGCCTCAAAGGCCATGCTGGTGCTAAACTTCTAAGATTCTAGCAATAGTTTCTATCTGGTGCGTTCGTTTCTAGGCATACCATACCTCTGAATACACAGGGATTCTAAACCAATTGCCTTCCAAATCCAGGCAGGTAACATTATTGAGTGCCAGGAAGACAATGACAAACTGTCTCCAGAGGGCAGTGGCCTCACACCTCTATGGGACACGCGTTCTGGGCTCAGTGTTGCTGGAGTTTCCAATATTTTAAAGATAAACTGAAGAGCAAGATTTTCAATGTTCATAAGTAATTTGAAAAAAGAAAAGGTAATAACATCAGGCTAAACAAAATGTATCTGTGGGCCACCATTGTCTCCGGTAGTGCTTCACATTTACAAAGGACCATCTCACGCTGTTTCATTTGATCTTCACAACACCCTTAAGAGGAAGTTAGGGTATTATCCCCATTTAGCAGGTAAAGCACCCAAGACCAGAAAAGTAAATCAATTGCCAAAAGCCACACAGCAAGTTAGGAAGACCTCCAGGGTAGACTCCAAGGGACTGACACTACTAATATAAAATTCTTTTTACATTAAGTACCTGGTTTGACCTGTTACTTTAAGTTTGGTTTCAAAATTCAATGGAGTAAATATTTAGTGAGCACTTCGATAGTAGATATTTGGAAAATCTCATTGTTGGTTATAAATTTACCCTATTGTAGGGCTTGCCTGAATGAACAGTGGTATGAATGCTTTTTAATAAGGACATTAAAAAAATTAGCTTCTGTCCTTAATTCTAGCTGATTATGAGTCACTGATGAAGTCCCAGCATGAAATGCTTTACCAAACAGAAATGACTGCATTTGTGCAAGAACCCAAAGTTGGAGAAACAGCACCTGGATTTGGATATGCTGACTATGAAAAAGAATATGAAAAAGAACAGGCCTTAATTAGGAAGAAAATGGCCAAAGACACTGTAGTGGTCAGAACTTTTGTAGAGGACCAGGTGAGTATAAGAAGCACAATCGGAGAAACCATGTCATAAGTTACATTTTCCTCCCACATGTCTCTCGTTTGTTTGTTTGATATTTTCATTTTTACGTGATGGCATTAGGGCTATAGTATTATTAGTGAGTTCAGGTTCACTACTGATAAGCTTCCTTAATGTCATAACATGTTGCATATATGCAAGCACGTTGCTTTAGAAATAGGAATTACATATATACAGCAGAAGACAACTGTTAGCACAACCAAGTTGATTACTTCCAAATCCCTTCGTCCGTATGATGAACATCCCAAATATAACACATACTCTTACAGTACCGTATTACCCAAGATGCCACAGCATTCATTGGCAAAGATGACTGTAGTGAAGATTTAAAAAAAAAAAAAAAAGAATCTAGATTTTTCTCCTAGTCAAAACTCTTAATTAATTCTTAGCTCTGAAACTAATACATATCCTTAAAGGATTTCTATCAGTGATGATATATCTCTTTAACAAACTGTCATCTTTTTTACTGCATAGGATTTCCATATTTCTTCCTTTGAGGAAAGACTTATTAAAGAAATTGAATACAGAATAATAAAGACTACATTAGAAGAGCTTCTTGAAGAAGATGGAGAAGAAAAGATGTCAGTTGACATTTCTGAATCCGAAGCTATTGAAGCAGGATTTGATTTAAGAATCAAAAATTACAGAATTCTTGAGGGGATGGGTGTTACTTTTCATTGCAAGATGTCTGGATATCCATTACCCAAGGTAAAATACAAACATTTATCATACCTCCATGCCACAATAAAGACACTAATAGTTTATAACTATTTTAACTGAATTTTATTCACATACATGTGTTTTTCTTTGTAGATTGCGTGGTACAAAGATGGCAAACGCATAAAACATGGAGAACGATACCAGATGGATTTTCTGCAAGATGGCAGAGCTAGTCTGCGTATACCTGTTGTTCTTCCAGAAGATGAAGGAATCTATACTGCATTTGCCAGCAATGTCAAAGGAAATGCAATTTGCTCAGGAAAGTTGTATGTGGAGCCTGCTGCACCACTGGGAGCTCCCACTTACATACCCACACCAGAGCCAGTGAGCAGAATCAGGTAAGACGAGGTTTGTTTAGTATAAATGGTTTTAAAACACCAAATATTTCAACAGCAAATTGCGATCATGTGAAAAATAACTGAAGGTTAAGATAGCACTGAACTTCGCCATTGCCAACGTAGATTATTGCCAAGAGTTATTATTTCTTGCCCCTGTGTAAAATGAGCAAAGCATTTTTATTAGTGTTTTTTGTTGTTAGGTGCTATCGAGTTGGTGCCAACTCATAGTGACCCTACGTACAACAGAATGAAACACTGCCTGTAACTAGTACTGTAACTAACACAATGATAGAGCCCTTGGGTGCAGTGGTTAAGAGCTTCGCTGCTATCCGAAACGTTGGTAGTTGGAATCCACCAGCCATCCTTTGGAAATCCTATGGGACAATTCTACTGTGTCCCATAGGATCGCTATGAGTTGGCATCGACTTAATGGCAACGGGTTTGGTTGGTTTTTTTACATACATTATCTGTAATTTGGAGTCCCTGGGTGGTGCAGATGGTTAATGTGCTGAGCTGCTAAACAAAAGGCTGAGGTTTCAGTCCACCCATAGATGGCTCTGAAGAAAGTCCTGGTGATCTACTCCTGAAAGGTCACAGCCATTGAAAGCCCTATGGAGCGCAGTTATACTCAGAACCTATAGGACTGCCATGAGTCAGAATTGACTCAACAACAACTTTTTTTTTAATCTCTAATATATATAACAACCTTGTTTATTAATGATTATTATTTCTATTTTAGAGATGGGAAAACTGAGGCGCTAAGATTTTATGAAATTTGCCTTAGTTCACTCACCCTGGAAGTGGTGGTGCCAGCACTTGAAATCCAAGTCAGTCTGGTTGCAGTGTGTAGATAGGGGTTGTTTCTGAAATATAATTTTCCTTTCTTCACCCTCTTAGATAAAAGGATGTGTATTTTTCCATTGATTTATTTAACCAACCAATATTTATTGAGATGTTTTGGTAGTTGAATCAAAAAGATTTGGTGACTAATTAAATCCAGATGGTGAAGAAAGGAAATTATTAAGGATCATTCTAAGGTTTTGAGCCTGGGTTCCTGGATGCATTGAATGAGTACTGACTATGATCAGGAATATAGGAAAAGCATACCTTGGGGCAGTAATAATGCATTCCATTTTGGATTCCAGTGAGTTTGAGGTGCCTTCGAATAAACTATTACAGAAGAAGTTTCTTTGTTTTGCTGAGTTTTCTTTGTATTGCATGAAAAGTAGTACTTTTCTTCTTCGTTTTTCAGATCTATCTCCCCACGTTCAGTGAGCAGGTCTCCCATAAGCGTATCTCCAGCACGGATGTCTCCTGCAAGGATGTCACCTGCACGGATGTCCCCTGCAAGGATGTCCCCTGGACGTAGACTGGATGAAACAGATGAGTCTCAACTTGAGAGACTGTATAAGCCAGTCTTTGTATTAAAACCCACTTCTTTCAAATGTTTAGAAGGGCAGACTGCCAGATTTGACTTAAAGGTTGTGGGTAGACCTATGCCGGAAACATTATGGTTTCATGATGGTAAGTATGATAAGTTTTGCTTATGGAAAAGTTGCAAAAATAAGCTTATGCATGTGCCCAACAATTTAAAAAGCCTGACATGTATTTTTAATTTATTTTTTGACAGGCGAGCAAATTGTCAATGACTATACCCATAAAGTAGTCATCAAAGAAGATGGTACCCAATCACTGATTATTGTACCTGCAGCACCCAGTGATTCTGGGGAATGGATTGTGGTTGCCCAAAACAGGGCTGGCAAATCTTCAATTTCAGTGATTTTAACTGTGGAAGGTACTTGCTCTTAAAATAAAAAGAAATTGCATCATTGCATGGGATGGAAACATGTATTTCAGCTTTATTTACTCTAAATTCTGACCTTTCTCTTTCAGCTGTGGAGCATGAAGTAAAACCAGTGTTTGTGGAAAAACTGAAAAATGTTAATGTAAAGGAAGGTTCTCGACTTGAAATGAAAGTCAGAGCTACGGGTAATCCCAACCCTGACATTGTGTGGTTGAAAAACAGTGACATCATTGTACCTCATAAATATCCGAAAATTAGGTAAGTTTGCTTGAAAATAATAAAATTTGAGTTCATTAGCTAATTCTCATACCCAAGGAAGCAGTAACTACTTCTTTATTGATCACTTTTTTCACTTCTCACAGAATTGAGGGAACCAAGGGAGAAGCCGCCCTTAAAATTGATTCCACTGTCAGCCAAGATTCTGCCTGGTATACTGCAACTGCTATTAATAAGGCTGGCCGAGACACCACAAGATGCAAAGTAAATGTTGAAGTTGAGTTTGCAGAGCCTGAACCAGAGAGAAAATTAATTATCCCACGAGGGACATACAGAGCAAAGGAGATTGCAGCCCCAGAATTGGAGCCCCTCCATTTGCGGTATGGTCAAGAGCAGTGGGAAGAGGGTGACCTCTATGATAAAGAGAAACAACAGAAGCCATTTTTCAAGAAAAAACTTACTTCCTTAAGACTCAGGCGCTTTGGACCTGCCCACTTTGAATGCAGGCTAACACCAATTGGTGACCCAACCATGGTGGTAGAATGGCTCCATGATGGAAAGCCACTTGAAGCAGCCAACAGGCTCCGTATGATCAATGAATTTGGGTATTGTAGCCTTGATTATGGAGTTGCATATTCTAGAGACAGTGGTATCATTACTTGCAGAGCCACCAACAAATATGGAACAGATCATACATCTGCTACTCTTATTGTTAAAGATGAGAAAAGTCTTGTGGAAGAATCTCAGTTGCCTGAAGGAAGAAAAGGCTTACAGAGAATTGAAGAATTAGAGAGAATGGCTCATGAAGGTGCACTTACTGGTGTAACAACAGATCAGAAAGAGAAGCAAAAGCCAGACATCGTCTTGTTCCCGGAACCAGTAAGAGTACTTGAAGGGGAGACTGCTAGATTCCGCTGCCGAGTGACAGGCTACCCTCAGCCCAAAGTCAACTGGTATCTCAATGGACAACTCATCCGCAAAAGCAAAAGATTCAGAGTTCGCTATGATGGCATTCATTATCTGGACATCGTGGACTGCAAATCATATGATACAGGTGAAGTCAAGGTCACTGCAGAAAATCCTGAAGGTGTGATAGAGCATAAAGTGAAGCTTGAGATCCAGCAGAGGGAAGATTTTAGGTCGGTCCTTAGGCGAGCCCCTGAGCCAAAGCCAGAATTTCACATACATGAACCTGGAAAACTTCAGTTTGAAGTTCAAAAAGTAGATAGACCTGTTGACACCACTGAAACCAAAGAAGTTGTGAAGCTGAAAAGGGCTGAAAGAATTACTCATGAAAAGGTGTCTGAAGAGTCAGAAGAGCTGCGCAGTAAATTCAAGCGCAGAACAGAGGAGGGATATTATGAAGCCATTACTGCTGTAGAGCTTAAGTCTCGTAAAAAGGACGAATCCTATGAAGAGCTCCTAAGGAAGACAAAAGAAGAGCTGCTTCACTGGACCAAAGAGTTAACTGAAGAGGAGAAGAAAGCCCTCATGGAAGAAGGCAAAATCACTATTCCAACTTTTAAACCTGATAAAATTGAGTTAAGTCCAAGTATGGAGGCCCCCAAAATCTTCGAAAGGATTCAAAGCCAAACAGTGGGCCAAGGATCTGATGCACACTTCCGGGTCAGAGTTGTGGGCAAACCAGACCCTGAATGTGAATGGTATAAAAATGGTGTAAAAATCGAGCGCTCTGACCGAATCTACTGGTACTGGCCTGAAGACAATGTTTGTGAATTGGTCATTAGGGATGTGACTGCTGAGGACTCTGCCAGCATCATGGTAAAAGCCATCAATATAGCTGGAGAAACCTCGAGCCATGCATTCCTACTCGTCCAAGGTAATTTGAATCTCATTTGATGAGTCTGTCTCTATTTACCCATGAGTATCCATTTGTGAATTTTTTTCTCATTACTCAAATTATAAATTTAAGATAACGTGCCTTTTTTTTTTTTTTCCTTGTAGCCAAGCAGTTGATCACTTTCACACAGGAATTACAAGATGTTGTTGCTAAGGAAAAAGATACCATGGCAACCTTTGAATGTGAAACATCAGAGCCATTTGTCAAAGTGAAATGGTATAGAGATGGTATGGAGATTCATTCGGGAGATAAATATAGGATGCACTCTGACAGAAAGGTTCACTTCCTTTCTGTACTGACAGTTGACACATCTGATGCTGAAGACTACAGCTGTGTACTTGTGGAAGATGAAAATATAAAAACAACAGCTAAACTTATTGTTGAAGGTAATAATGTTCTTATTGTTTAAAGTTGCCCTTAGTATGTGATAAAATTATCTATGCAATTTTCCTATCATAAAAATAATTGTTTGGAAACTGGATATAGCAAGAATCATAAATTTATATTGCTAATTGAGAATATTGACAATTTGGATTTTTTAAAGAGCAGGGTTATTTTGATGTCTCCCTATTTTAATTTTTATTGAAGTACAGTAAACTCGTTGCGGTCGAGTCGATTGTAACTTATAGCGACCCTATAGGACAGAGTAGAATGGCTCCATAGGCTTTCCAAGGAGCAGCTGGTGGGTTCAAACTGCTGATCTTTTGGTTGGCAGCCGTGCTGTTAACCACTGTACCACCAGGGCTCCTTGAAGTACAGTAACACCTATGAAAGCCGGAACCTGTGTAAGGCAGAAACCTGTCGGAGAAGGAAAACTCAGGTATTTTCCACTAAATAGCAATAGAAAAATGTTGACTACGCCCTGTCAAAGGCAGAAAACCTGTGTCCCCAGAAAAATGAGGCAGTCCCATAGAGTTCTGGCTCTCACAGTTTTCACTGCATAATATAACTCACTGTTTTCAAAAAAACAATTCACAATTAAAGTAACTTCTTTTTACTGAAAATTTATTTCTCAGTCTATGAGCAGGTAGATGTTAGGAATATTTCTGGTAGTATAGGGGGATAAGAAATATGTAAGGCATTGTCTGTATCCTAAGTCTAAATGCAAAACTCTCCAGAGAGATAAATTTCTCCGTATCTTATACCTCAGGTGCGGTTGTTGAGTTTGTGAAAGAACTTCAGGACATAGAAGTTCCAGAATCATTTTCAGGAGAGTTAGAGTGCATTGTATCCCCAGAAAACATAGAAGGCAAATGGTATCATAATGATGTGGAGCTTAAATCCAACGGCAAATACACAATTACATCTCGCCGTGGACGTCAGAACCTCACGGTCAAGGATGTGACCAAAGAGGATCAGGGAGAATACAGCTTTGTCATCGATGGGAAAAAGACAAGCTGTAAACTGAAGATGAGACGTAAGTCTTCTCACTCCTGTTGGCCTGCAGTGAGCATCATTACGGTTTGTTGTTAAAAATGATCATAACTTATTTTTCCCCGTATTTTGCAGCCCGCCCCATTGCCATCCTACAAGGACTCAGTGATCAAAAAGTCTGTGAGGGTGACATTGTTCAGCTTGAAGTTAAAGTCTCCTTAGAAAATGTGGAAGGCATCTGGATGAAAGATGGCCAAGAAGTACAGCCCAGTGACAGGGTTCACATTGTGATAGACAAACAGTTACACATGCTGCTCATTGAAGACATGAGTAAGGAAGATGCTGGAAATTACTCCTTCACCATTCCAGCCCTTGGACTTTCAACTAGTGGACGCGTCTCTGTTTATAGTGAGTGTGACATATGTAGTTTTCTGTATACATTGTCGAGTGAGATAGGGAACTTCAATGAGCAGACAATTTAAACATAATTTTTATTCATAATTCTTTTGTGTGTGTGTGTGGCTTTGCAGGTGTTGATGTAGTAACACCCCTAAAAGATGTTAATGTACTTGAGGGTACCAAGGCTGTGCTCGAATGTAAGGTCTCAGTCCCTGATGTGACTTCTGTTAAATGGTACTTAAATGATGAACAAATCAAGCCTGATGATCGCGTACACGCCATTGTTAAAGGGACGAAGCAGCGACTACTGATTAATCGGACCTATGCTTCAGATGAAGGACCTTACAAGCTGATGGTGGGCAGGGTTGAAACCAGCTGTAATCTCTCTGTGGAAAGTAAGGGTTCTTCCATCTAACTGATCATTTTTTTAAGAGTTCTGCTTTCCCAGGATAATAATAACCAAGCTGTTGTTCCCCCCCCACAGAAATTAAAATTATCAGAGGTCTTCGTGACCTTACCTGTACAGAAACCCAAAATGTGGTCTTTGAGGTTGAGCTGTCCCACTCAGGAATTGATGTCCTGTGGAATTTTAAGGACAAGGAAATCAAACCCAGTTCTAAATATAAAATTGAAGCTTGTGGAAAAGTATATAAGCTGACAGTCCTAAATATGATGAAAGATGATGAAGGAGAATATACATTTTATGCTGGAGAAAATATGACGTCTGGAAAACTTATTGTGGCAGGTTGGTATATTTATCATTTAGCCTAAGTTCTTATGTGGGATGGTTGTTTTAATTTAAGATACTGTTCATTGTTGCCCAATTCTCGTCTAGATTTCCATCAGTTTTCCAATTCCATGCCTCTGTTTATGCTGAGGTAATACCCTTAACACTGCCTCTGCTATTCTAAATATTTTTCCAGATCTACCTAAAGAGCCATCTCTTCCATGAAGCCTTCCTTCATCTCCCCTTTGTATAGGATCTCTTCCTCCTCCAACCTCAGGATCACTTTATGTGTGCCTGTTTAATGGCCCTTGTCTTATTCTCTGTTCCCTCTTTGCCCTCAGAGTATGAGCACCTGAAATCTAGAATTTCTTCTTAGTGCTCTTTGTATATTTTAATATAGTGCACATTTAAACTTTTATATTTTGAAGATTTTTTATCTAGCACTGTTAATTTTTTAACTTTTCTTTTGTTCACTTCACACTTTTTGTTATGAATTCATCAAATATTTTAAAAAGACAACTCAGTGTATCTGTGTATTTATCTCTTAATGACATGAAGTGAAAATAAGACCATTCTCATTCAGCAAAAACTCACTTAAAAATGAAGAGTCAAAAGTGTAACCAGTTTTCAAGAAAAACTCAAAAGTCATCATTAAATTTTTTGGCTCATTACAATTTAAGTATTCAGGAGTTGGGTTATCGCACTCACATGAAACCCGTTTTGATGCTCATGACATCTGGTATATAGACAAGGCGTATGGTAGTGGTGTATCTTATTTGATATGAAAGTTTCATGGTTTATATTTTATTATATGATAAGATTTCGTCAAAGACTTTGATCATGAAAAGACTTCAAAAACAATTGTTTAGATCCTGTGCATTGATGCATTTAATATAAATTACTTGTTTTTAATCTGTGAAGACAAGAAAAATCTGAGTCCCTGTGTAATTTCACCCAGCGTTTTTGAAGTACCTACCACAGGCTAGATACTGTTAGAAACTCAAAGTACAAAAATGAATGAAGCGTGATATTTATTCTTGATAAATTCACAATTTAGGGAGGGACAGATTCATAAGCAACTAACTTGTTAAAGCAGTAAATATTTCAGACAGTGGACAATGGGACCGGGGACAATGGGGGAAGACTTCACAGAAGAAATGACATTTATTCACACAGCGATTGTTAGTGTGCAGGAATCCCTAATCTAATGAAACATTGATGATTTGGAAATTTTGTTCAGCAAATGTTTTTTTTCCCCAGTGAAACATCATACATATTCCAAAGAACTAATCCTTAGGAGACTAAGCAGAATGCCTTTGGGAGAAAAGGAATTGAGATAGAGGCCATTCATGTGATGTGCTGAGCATTATGATGTTCAGAATTCCCAATTGACAGTTGCTTTTCCTTTGCCAAAACTTTCCTGATTGCAGTATTTTCCCTGGTTATCAGTCATGCATACTTAGAATAAGAGATTGCAGTGGTACCTTTTCAGTATGGGTAAAAATAATCTTGTTCATATTTCACAATGTTCAAAAATCAGATTTTTCAATTTGATATTTTGTCTAATTGTGCAAAGATGTGTTTATTGAATAAATATTTTTAAGAGACTCACACTCTACTTATTGTTCCAAAGGAGGGGCCATCTCCAAGCCACTTACAGATCAGACTGTAGCTGAGTCCCAGGAAGCTGTGTTTGAGTGTGAGGTTGCCAACCCAGATTCAGAAGGCGAATGGTTGAAGGATGGCAAACATCTACCGCTGAGTAAGAACGTCAAAAGTGAATCTGATGGCCACAAAAGGAGACTTATCATTGTTGCTACCAAATTAGATGACATTGGAGAATACACCTACAAGGTGGCCACCTCCAAAACATCTGCCAAACTCAAAGTTGAAGGTTAGTGATCTAATAACAGATTTATCCCATTTAAATCATATTACATTCTTGGCAGTTATCCCGTCAAAAGTCGAAAGACATATCTGTTTTGGATGCCATGAATCTTCATTTCATAAAATCATTATATACTTCCATTCTGAGCCATATACTGCAAAACTGCTTATCAAATGTGTTCATGTGAAGGAGCCATTTCTTAGATTCTGGCTCTGTGGAACAACGACATTAGTTGTTCTCATTCTCCATCCCTCTTTCACCTTTTCCAATCAATCTGTTACACTGTTAGTATACGGCTATGTGTACTTCATCCCATGTAAGTATAGAAAAATTGTTGCACATATGTACATTTCAATCTGAATACTAGATTTCACTAAATATGTTCAAAGCATCTTTTAAAACAGAGGTGCTGCATAACTACAGAGTCTTTGGTAACTAAGATTACATCCAAGAAAACCCTGTGAGGCAGTTCTACTCTGTTACATGGGGTCACTACGAGTCAGAATCAACTCTATGGCACCCAACACCAACAGCAATGCTTTTACGAGGTGACCAGGGAATGATCTTGTTCGGGACTTCTCTTGCTTGATGATATCATCTTTATCTTCTAAACCAATCATAAATTTGCCTTCAGCTGTCAAAATTAAGAAGACTCTGAAGAACCTCACAGTGACAGAGACACAGGATGCTGTTTTCACTGTTGAGCTCACACACCCTAATGTAAAAGGTGTCCAGTGGCTCAAAAATGGGGTTGTGCTGCAGTCAAATGACAAGTACGATGTCTCCATCAAAGGAACAGTTTACACTCTGAGAATTAAAAACTGTGCCGTTGTGGACGAGTCTGTTTATGGCTTCAGGCTTGGGAGGCTAGGAGCCAGTGCCAGACTGCACGTTGAGAGTAAGTTGACTTAGAAACACTTTACAAGTAGCCAACTCATGGTTACCATTAAGTTAACCATATCACTGAATCCTTCCACTTTCCTTATTAGCTGTCAAGATCATAAAAAAGCCAAAGGATGTGACTGCCTTGGAAAATGCCACCATTGCCTTTGAAGTCAGTGTCTCTCATGACACAGTTCCTATAAAGTGGTTCCACAAGAACGTGGAGATTAAGCCCAGTGACAAGCACAGACTGGTCTCAGAAAGGAAAGTTCACAAGCTGATGTTGCAGAATATTGCCCCCTCGGATGCTGGGGAGTATACAGCTGTGGTGGGGCAACTGGAGTGCAAAGCAAAATTGTTTGTGGAGAGTAAGTGTTAGGCAGCCCCTATGGCATTTCTCCCCATGATCCCTGTGTATTCATTTCTTCACGGGTTTTTTCCTAATCTTTATTTATTTAAAAAAATATACAGTAACCAAAACGCTCTCTCATTTTCCTAAGCATTGCATATTACAAAAACCATGAAAAATATCGAGGTGCCTGAGACCAAAACTGCCTCCTTTGAGTGCGAGGTGTCCCACTTCAACGTGCCTTCCATGTGGCTGAAGAACGGTGTGGAGATAGAGATGAGTGAAAAGTTCAAGATAGTTGTGCAGGGAAAACTCCACCAGCTGATCATCATGAACACCAGCACAGAGGACTCGGCAGAATACACGTTTGTCTGTGGCAATGACCAAGTCAGTGCCACACTGACAGTGACGCGTAAGTAAAACAAAAAGTTATATAGAATATTCAGTAGCTCATTGTTATTCTGTATCTTACACTTTCCCTTCTTTTCCATTTAATTTACTCAAACTTCCTTGCTTGAAATACTTACCGTGTACTCACACTGAGCTTAGGCAGTAGCCGCTCCTTCTCACTAAAATTTCCAGATTAGAGCAGCACTGAAAGGCTAACTAGAAAGATGCTCCAGTGTGTCTCCTGTGATCTTTCTGTTCTCTTATCAGTTGACGTTTCTGTGTAGGGCTTCACGGGTGGTACCGTAACTCATGTCTCGGAACTAGAGTGCCTCATTAGACATAGTAAGAACGTTTCAAGTTTTCGTTCTGTGCCTGTATAATCCACATCATATTTACAAGGTCGTCTGGTTGTTTTTCCCTTCCTCCTTTGCAGCAATCATGATAATGTCCATGCTGAAAGATATCAATGCTGAAGAAAAAGACACGATTACATTTGAGGTGACGGTGAACTATGAAGGCATCTCTTACAAATGGTTAAAGAACGGGGTGGAAATCAAATCAACTGACAGATGCCAGATGAGAACCAAAAAGCTCACACACTCACTGAACATCAGGAATGTTCATTTTGGTGATGCTGCCGACTACATGTTTGTGGCTGGGAAAGCTACATCAACAGCCACCCTTTACGTGGAAGGTATGGTTTCATAAATGTCATAGCCATCAAATAAACTTCAAACACATTATGTAAAATGTGAGTCAGCCCATCACCTGATGAACGGATAAGTAAAACATGGTATATCCATCCAGAGGAATATTATTTAGCAATCAAATGAATGAAGTGCTGATTTATGCTATAATTTGGGTGAACCTTGGGAACATTATGCTGAGTGAAAGAAGCCAATCACAAAAGACCACACACCATTTATATGAAATGTCTGGAACAGGCAAATCTGTGGAGACAAGAGAGTAGATTAGTGGTTGCCTGGGACTGAGATAAGTGGCAGAGGGAAAGGAAATGGGAAGCTAGGTGGTGATGGATAAGGGATGTGAGATTTCTCTTTGGGGTAACGAGAATGTTCTAAAATTGATTGTAATGATGGTTGCATGACTGAATATATGGAAAGTCATTGAATTGTATACTTTAAATAGATGAATTACATGGTATGTGAAGTGTATATCTCAATTTGAAAAAAAAACCCAAACCTGTTGCTGTTGAGTCAATTCCAACTCATAGCAACCCTATAGGACACAGTAAGAACGGCCCTATAGGGTTTCCAAGGAGCGGCTGGTGGATTCAAACAGCTGACCTTTTGATTAGCAGCCGAACGCTTAACCACTGAACCACCAGAGCTCCATATCTCAATAAAGCTGTTAAAAAAAATTAACCACGTTTATATTCTGTTTTCCAGCTCGCCATATAGAATTTAGGAAACACATCAAGGACATTAAGGTTCTTGAGAAGAAACGAGCCATGTTTGAATGTGAAGTTTCTGAGCCTGACATCACTGTACAGTGGATGAAAGATGACCAGGAACTGCAGATTGTAGACAGGTAAATTGTTTTGTTACTTTCTGTTAGTTTTCAATTCCCTTTAAGTCATCATACATTAAATTTCAATCTCCATTTCACGCACAGGATAAAGATACAAAAGGAGAAATACGTCCACCGCCTTCTGATCCCATCCACTCGTATGTCTGATGCCGGGCGGTACTCAGTGGTGGCAGGAGGCAACATGTCCACTGCTAATCTCTTTGTAGAGGGAAGAGATGTTCGCATCCGAAGTATTAAAAAGGAGGTTCAGGTAATGTCTGCACAGTGAATTGTTGGAGAAATCATCAATAGTCTATCAACCATGGTTTTATATTGAAATTTTAAAAATTTTTAGCCACAGTCTTTTAAAGAATTAAATCAGCTGATCCTTGCTGGCTGAGACTCTTGTGCTGCCATCAGTTAAGTCACAGTTTCCACTCACTTAGGGAATATGAGTGTCCTTAGCAGCTGTCTCAATACTTTAATTAAAGAAGCTGTGGAAACTCCAGTGTCTAATAAATGGCTACTCGCCAAGCAGCACTAACCAGAAAAGAGCTAGAATTTAAATTGTGATGTTCCTGTATCAATTCAAATTAAGGAATATTAGAACAAGGTGGCATTTTCTTGGAAGACCTTTATGGAGAGGCAGGTGTGGAGGGCCTTAGTAAACAGGAACACTTCCTGTGAGGTCTAAGAGAAAGCCAAATTTAAGCGAGACTGAAATGCTTCACTAGCATCCTAGCCAAGATGCCGTGCTAACACCTCTGCTCTCTAGCACAGTTGTAGAGGTTGTTCTCGCAGACGTCAGTCTTCCCAGATGATATGATGGTAATGTGAGAAATACCATTTGAGTGCAGCTTCATCAAATTGCTCATTCAAGGAGAACCAGGTTTCGTAGGCTACAGGCCACATGACAGTGAAAAAGGCCTTACATGAGGACTCCGACAACCGAGATGTCTTCCATCCTGTGTTTTCCAATTCTGAGCCTCACTCAGTTTCATCACTTTTAAAATGAGGATAATAGTTCCTACCCAGCCCCCAAGGTTATTGGTTCATAGTATATGAAATTCAGTTGAATAGTAACTTAAAAGGTTTTGTAAATAATCAAAAGCCCACAGATGTAAGTTGTCATTTCTTTGATTGTTAATTAAGAAGTGCACATTTATGGGTGAAACAATTGTTTCAAACAATTGGGGCAGCCTCCTTCCTCAGTACAAGTATAAGCATGAGTATCTACAAAAGATGTCTGGGTACCATTTGTTCAAGACTAGGCAGGAAAACTTAAAATGTGCTGTAATCAGCCCACTTATAGTATCATATTGTATAGGTTTTGCATGCTCTTCAAACGAACAGTTTTGGAAACAGGTTAACTGGAAGGAAATGAGGGCTTCAGTTTCTTTTAATGTTACTCCATCAATAGGTTATTGAGAAACAGCGTGCTGTCGTTGAGTTTGAGGTCAATGAAGATGATGTTGATGCCCATTGGTATAAAGATGGCATTGAAATCAATTTCCAAATTCAAGAACGACACCAGTATGTGGTGGAGAGAAGAATCCACCGGATGTTTATCTCTGACACCAGACACAGTGATGCTGGTGAATACACTTTTGTGGCAGGAAGAAATAGGAGTTCTGTTACTCTCTACGTCAATGGTAGGTAGAGATTATAGTGTCTTATTTTTGGACCCATTTGGAGTAAACCTCCCCTTTTAGGTCACTAAAGTTCTGGCGGTTTCTTTGCAATTTCTAATGAACCCACGGTACTCATATGGCTTCAACTACATTTATTTTCTCATTATGTCTACGGAAAATGGAGGGAAGCTGTTAAAACAACTGTTGAAGTGTCATTTCCAGAAAACGTCTAATGGCTAGATCCTGATTTCGTTGAGCAATGCTATTGAATATCCACCATGTGTCAATTATAATATTCCCTAAATGGGTTTCTAGAGACAGCATTAAACTATCCTAGTTCCCTGTCCGGAGCCCTCATTGCTGAAGTACTAGTAGCACCACCAAGCAGTAGGGACATTTCCAGCTCCTAGTATGGAATGCCTGGGAGAACCCAACGTTCTGCTTTGAGTCCACGGAAGGCCTGGAGAGCTACAGACAGTACAGAACTAGGTTCTGTCTGCCCCAGGCGCTAAACCAGGGGCACTTACTTTGGAGACAGAATTCACACACTGTCCTACTCCCAAGGAGCCTCTGGGTGCCATTAAACCATCCACTTTCCTCTTTAGAAACCTTAGAGCTGAATTTAAATCTGGGAACAGAATGCCAGGTCTTTCTCCTGCAGAGTGGCTGGGTGGGTTCAAACTGCCAGCCTTTTGGTTCATAGTGGAGAAACCAAGGCACAGAGGAATAAAGGTCTTCTCTTTGGCAGTGTTAGAAACCTGACACTGAAGTTTTCTGTTCCCCAGCCCTGGGTTCTGTGAACTACCTGTGTCTCCTCAGCCAGCATAACACTAATAATATGTTTTAATTAACGTAACAGGAGCACTGCCTTTTTTTATATCTATCTAATTGAATTTAACTAGATCTGAATAGTATTTCTTCATTTACTATTTACTGATTATACTCAGTGGCATTTGTGCACCATGAAATGACTATTACATACACACAAATACTTGCAAAACAAACCTGAATGAGATGAGTCACCTCACCACATCGTTTACCCAAATGACCTTAAAAAACAAGTAGTATGTGGAAGTGGTTTTAGAATTTTTTTTAGAATATGATACACTCCCTACCCCAACCAGGAACCAGGGTAATCAGGGTTATGTTGAGAAACTTGGTACCCTCAGCAGCCTCCAAAATACCAAAAGTCTTTCTTCCTAAAGCTTTCTTCCTCTACTAACAAGGCCAAAATTCTGAATGTTTTCTTCCTTCTTACCACAAAGAATGTTCTAATATTCTAAGATGAGTAAAGATATCTCAATCGCAGGGTTTTGTTTCCAGGAAAATAAACCCCCAGCAACAAATTAATGTGGAGTTCCAGTTCTCTCTGTGTTTTTATACTCCTTCACTGGCTGTTTGTTATCTGCTTCCAGCTCCAGAACCACCCCAGATTCTGCAGGAGCTCCAGCCAATTACTGTGCAGTCTGGCAAGCCTGCCCGCTTCTGTGCGGTGATATCCGGCAGACCACAGCCTAAAATTTCCTGGTACAAGGAAGAGCAGCTGCTTTCCACTGGCTTCAAGTGCAAATTTCTTCACGATGGGCAAGAGTACACACTTCTGCTAATCGAGGCCTTCCCTGAGGACGCAGCTGTCTATACCTGTGAAGCCAAGAATGACTATGGAGTTGCCACAACCTCAGCTTCACTTTCAGTGGAAGGTAGTTATGCCTTGCTACTTCCCACCTTAAGATAAAACCTAAGAAACCAGCTTTTGCACTCTCCAGCACCTTTAGAAATACAGTCTGGAGCTCATAGAATTGGATTGCTGCCCACCTTTGAAAAAACTCTGCTGTGAAATAAATTAAGATAAATCTGCGTGCCCCCATCTGTGAGGTCTGTAAGGTGACTTAATCATGGCAATTCTTGTGGTCTCTTTTTTAGTTCCAGAAGTTCCGTCTCCTGATCAGGAAATGCCAGTTTATCCTCCTGCCATCATCACCCCACTTCAGGATGCCGTCACTTCTGAGGGGCAGCCAGCCCGTTTTCAATGCAGAGTTTCTGGAACAGGTGGGTTTATGAACAAAAGGTGTCATTGCTAGTTTTTATAAGGAATTATGGGGGACAAAAATTTTCTCACCTTTCCCTCCATCACAAACATCTTGTATGCGTCATTTGAAGCTTAATGGAATTTAACAGAAGACTTATGTAAATTATTAAATTAAGAATTAGACCGATGTTTTCCAGTGTTTTAAACTTCAGAAAAGTCATCCCCTTTATGGTTGTACTTGTACTTTTATTATTGACTGAGAAAATAGTGACAAAATTATAATAATTATTAGATTAATTATAATCGCATTTATGTATATTTTAAAAGAATAGTCCATTTATATGCAAGACATTATTCAGTCTGTGCACAGTACATGTGTATGAAAAGCTGTATGTCTTTGGAAGGCAGTATTCTATAGCGGTCAAAAGTAGGGTCTTTGTCGTCAGAGAACCTGGGTTTGAATCTTGGCTCCATGACTGTGTGACCTTAGGCAAATACACTACTTCCCTGATTCTCTTTTCCTCATGCATAAAATGAGGACAACACTGCATTCACTCTTAGAACATACATTTCAAGAGAGCGGGGATACTGACTTAGCTCCTAGAACAGTGCCTAGAAAACAGTAGCTTCTTGAATGTAAGCTCCATGAGCAGAAGAATAGCACGTAGTATATTGTGGTTACTCAACAAGTAATTACTCATTGTACACATGGAATAATTGTTAAATGACTATTACCAATCTCTTAAGACTATTACTCAGGATTTGTTTAGATAACCCAAGTCAGCACTTACTCAGAGTTAGCCGTTATGATTTTTATTTGGGGCATGCTTCCCAAATCATCAGCATCCTCCCCTCCCCTGACCCCAGGAGTTTGACCTTGGTGGAATGAGATAAAATATTTAGAACCATTTCAAGCCAATCATGATTGTAGACTGACCTCAGATAGAGGCAAGATGACGCACCTTTATCTCAAATGAAAATCACTCCCTCTATTTCTTGACTATTATATACCACCACCAGAGAGAAATTCTTGAAGTTCGGGTGTCTCACGACACTTCTAATAAATTTTATTAGGTTATAACCCGATCTATATATTGTCAAGAACCATCTTCTTAAACAAGTTAGTATTCCAGTTGGTCTTCTATGACCTAATGATTTCCTCCCCTGGGATTAGCATCAAGATGCTGATCTAGCAACCAAATGGACCTGTTTTATTTTATGAGCATGATTAAAGGATATCATGCATGTAAAGCACCTACAGGCAAGTGCCTAGTGCTCAATACATTCATTTTTATTATAGACATAGAGGGGAGTTAACATAGAAACACAAAAATCTGGTACTTGGTGACCAACATGGACAAATAGCATAAATTGTATCTTCTAAGCATACTATTTGAGAAATTTTAAATATCAACAAATAAAGTTTGATAATGACTTAAAAATCAGATTCACAAATGCTATACTAATTTGTCTATTCCTTGAATATTTTGAGGAAATTTTTTTAAAAAAACACACACACCCCATCTGAAGTAGAAGTAGTGTTAACTATATTTGCATAGTGATATTTAGTTTATTAAACATATTACAGTCTTGCCTTTAAGGAGTTGCAAAAGTGCATTTGAAGGGAAAGAGACAGAAATTCTCCTTTCTGTGTGACTAATCCTTTTATGTTGTATGGATCTTTTAAATTCATGAAGTCATTAACTCCCTGGGTGTGGCAATATTTATACACATATGGAGATTTTAGCACTCTCTTGTAAACATATTTTCCATGTGATGAAAATTAAACTTAATAAATAAAATGCTCTGTCAAAAACTCAGCAAATCACATAGTGTCGCACCTGTGACACTAAAAATATTTACACAGCTTCCTCTGACCAGGTATTGCCTTAAAGAAGTAAATGCAGCCCTTTTGTACAAACTGGAAAAAAAAATTGGGTCTTCCAAAGTCCCAATCTCCTGTTTTCTGGGATTCATATTTTCTGAAGCATGAAACATGGTCCCCAGCATTGTCGTGGTGCTTCGTAGCGGTGAAAATGTTAACTATCGAAGGTCTCTAGTGCCACCTACTGGGGGAAGAGCAATTCAGAAAAAACAGAATTTTGAAACTTGTAATAAAGCTAGCTTCTTGCCTCTTTGTTTTAAAACAAAAATTTTCCTAGTTTTAGTGTAGCATCAAGATTCCTGCAGAAATATTGTTATTTACACTGAGAAGAAAAATTTGTTTAACAAAACAGAATGATAAGATGTCTGGGTTTGCTTCAAAATAATCTGGGAAGTGGAGCAATTGGGGGCCCGTAGATGAGCTAAGAATAATCATGAGTTGATAATTACTGAAGCCATGTTGAGGGTTCCTGTAGGTTCATCGTGCTGTTCATCATACCTTTATGTAATATAGTTTTTTAAAACATAACATTTGTTTTAAGATGACTTATTATTTTATGTTCTAAACAGAAAGAATAGTCTCTGTCATCACTTCTCTAGTTTAGCTACCGAATACATTTTTCGCGTCATAATTATTTCACTCCATCTTGAGCAAGGTTAATAGATACTTGTAGAATATGTATTTACAATCCATTTAAAATTTATTATAGACTAATTTTGCATTCTACAGCAATATGAAGCTTTAATTCTTGAGCTAAACACTTATTTAGTAATTACATTAAAATTTTATTTTTAAATTAATTTTAATAATGAACAAACATCAAACCCTCTGAGTTGTTTTATGAGCAGTGTTCTGCAATACTTGGTTACATCAATCCTTGGAACCTCATTTTTCTTTATCAGTAAAGTGAGAAGGTTGAACAAAGTTCCATGTTTATTACACAGGTAATACCTACTGTGTTATTTGGTTCATATGCACCAGAACCATTAGGATCATACTATTGTCTAGCATCTAATTACAAGTACAGACACAGCTGAACACATAGTTTGAGCCCAAAAGAATAATGGGAGAGTGGACTATTGCTTGTCAGGACCAGGGTTATGTGTGTGTCTGAGTGCACGTATATAGGCATCATAGGCTTGTAAATCATGTGTTTAATGTACTTCACACAGAAAAACTCCAGTCCACAGCCAATAATATCATTTGCTGGTCATAGACATGAAAAGGGCTATGGTTTAGGGCACACCTATTCCTGCCGTTAAGAAAACAAAGCAAAGTGTTTATTCTACTGATGACAAGTCAGTATCATTTAGGCACTGACAGAGCAGTGTCTGGCTTACCAAAATGATAATTAGTGTAGCAGTGATGCATGTCCATCAGTCCTCTAAGCATCTATTCAGTCTTTTATTCCAGCAACACTTCTTGAGTTCCTGCTATGTGCCAGACACTACGCTTGGCGCTGGGGATGCAAAAACACGGCTGTTGCTTTCAAAGAGCTCAACAAGTGGATGAGGAGCTGAATGTGCACAATCAGATATCAAGGCTGGCAGTGCAGTAATAGGCCCACGTGTTCAATGCTGTCCATCTGGGACACCAGAAAAATTTCTTCGAGATGGTAGATGAACTGGGCATTGAAGAAGAGATAGGATCCAGGCGCAGAAAGCAAGATTGGCAAAGTCATACAAGGCTGAGAAGACAGTTCAGTTAACTCAATTTAAGTCCGCTGTTGACTTGCAGAGTTAATTTTCAATGGAAGCATATTTTTTTTTAAAGCACACGTTACCCAAAACCATTACAGCATAATAATGTATTCTTTTATCCTCATTTTTTGGTTCTTATTGCCTATTATTTTAAGAGGAAACCCTTGTGGCGTAGTAGTTGAGTTCGGCTGCTAACCAAAAGGTCGGCAGTTCAAAGCCACCAAGTGCTCCTTGAAAACCCTAGGGGGTAGTGCTACTCTATTCTATAGGGTCACTATGAGTCGGAATCGACGGCAGTGGGTTTGGTTTTCTTTTTAAATGTTAAGATGACTGAAATCCTTATATGGAAATAGTTTTATTTTTATATTTTACTGTAACTGCTACTTTGAAAAAATATACAAATGTCTGTAAGATGCCCAAATTCCATGAGTCAGTCTCTAAATTTTAAAAATTATTGTCTGTACAATAATTTGTGTGTGTTATATGTACCGCTGATCTGAAGGCCTTTTGACACTTGCTCATTGGTAAAGAGATTTTTCTGTTTAGCCTTTGAGGGTGTCTATTTTAGACTTTGTGGAATGTTGCTGTTCTTGGCTGTTTTATTTGATTGATCTTTCTGCACACCAAAAGTGGAGATTGTCCTCGTTTTCTGTCCCAGTAGGCAACCACAATCCCAGATCAAACCCTTCGTGATAACTGTCTCAGGTCATTGAATGTGTCAGAACCTCGTCCCTGCTTCCACTGCATGACATGCAAATGCTTAAAAAGAATATATCTAAAATCTCAAAATTTCAAACATTATAACCAGTTCAACAATATAGAAACAAGCTGAGTTTTTCTAGAATGATGTTTCCTTCTTGAAAATGAAATCGTATAACAGCAGATGTGGCATGCCCAAAAGAAAAGTATAATGTCATTAAGATAAATATGAAATGCAATCAGCAGTGTAATTAACACTGTTCTCAGGTAAATAAAAAATAACCACTCATTTTGGAGACTTAAATATTTTCTTTTGTTACACAGATTTAAAAGTGTCGTGGTACAGTAAAGACAAGCAAATCAAGCCATCTCGATTCTTTAGAATGACTCAATTTGAAGACACTTACCAACTGGAAGTTGCTGAAGCTTTTCCGGAAGATGAAGGAACTTACACTTTTGTTGCTAGTAACGTTGTAGGCCAAGTGTCAAGCACAGCCACTTTGAGACTGGAAGGTAGAGTAAAACAACTAACAACCACATTTGTAGATCTAATCTCAGACAATGTCAGTAACAATCACTAAAGATTTCATGTAAATCATCATTGGTACTACCATTCTCTTTTAATTAAACTAATTATTTCCATGTTATATGCAATGTTTTCACTTTTCGTTGACCCCTTCTCATTAGGAATCATGAACCGTCATTTTTGATTTTGCCCTGCTTTGTCTCCATAACGTTTTGTAATGTATTGCTGTCGTTATCAGCCTTCTTGCTTCCTCATCAGCATGTATCAGAATGAGGAGAAATACCCTGAACGAACAGGTAGATTGGTTTTCTCATTTGGCTAGGATGAAAATCTGTTTTTTAAAAAAATCTAAGAGTGTGATCATCACCCAGCTGGGTGGACACAATTATGGTTGCACAGAAGCAGCAGCGGACGATTTCAGGTATACTAGTTCTGTGTGTTTACCGTCATTCACAGAATGCCTGAGTGCTGAGGGGCCCAGTCCTAAGGTGGTTTAACATTTCCGTTACACTCTTAAATTGTAATCAGAAACACTTTTTCTGCAGTAGGGCCACTTTAATTCAAAACAAGGACAACAGTATTTTTATTTAATCAGACTATTATTTTCCTGACTGAATATAGTCTACATAACGTTAAGTATACATGAATATATAAGGATTAAAGTCAACTTCTTTTTTCCTTAACTTTAAACACTTAACTATAACTTGACGTTTTGTAATAATGAGTTTAAAGTGGTTTACAAAATAACTCTGGTTTTAAAACCAGAGTTTAAAAAAATGAGAACAAGAATACCTAAACCCTGTTATGGACTCTGCTATTGCCATCATGAACAATACAGTGAAGTCCTTAGCCTATTTATGTCTGGAAATGAATGTGAATTTCTGTATCTTTGAATCGGTAGTGACATACAATGGCAAGGCGTTAGGACTGGACTGGATTCTAGTCTACCATTGCATTATGTGACAGACCGGTAGACAACTCCAAATGAGTTCTGGTTTCAGTGCAGAGTAAGACATTAAAAGTTGGCATGCTTCTTTTCAGGATTTAGCAAATTTGAAGAAGTTACATCAAACTCCCAATGGCTTGTTTCTTCATCAGTTTCATTTAAGAAGGAGTCCCTTGGCCAAAAGCCCATCTTCATCGAGCCTCTGTCAAGCCTCAGGGTGCACAGCGGGGAGACAGTCAGATTTCATGCCAGGGTTTCTGGAATTCCCAAGCCAGAAATCCAGTGGTTTCATAACCAGCAGCCAATTCTACCAACAAAAGATCTAGTTTTCCATTTTGAGGAGTCCACAGGCATGGCTTTAATGCTTCTAGTTGATGCTTACTCAGAGCATGCTGGGCAGTACTCTTGCAAAGCAGCCAATTGTGCTGGGGAAGCAACTTGTGCAGCTACGCTCGCAGTGACTCCAGAAGGTAAACCCATCTTTCTTCAAGGACGTTGATCTGCTGCATACCCCTCAGTCCCTCTGTTACTAATGAGAGTCTCTGCCATTTGTCTCACTGCGTACTGTGGTCAGTCCATAACTCACTAATAAAGTAACACTCAACAAGCCTCTTTAAGTCCTCAATTATGGATTAACCTATGTGTTTAAATCTCACTGAAGTATGTGTTCAGAGTATTACAGAACTAGTAATTATTTTGTGAAGCTCCAACTTGTGGGGCTTTTTTACTTTTCTAAACAACGTTGCATCATTAAATTATCTATTTGCTGTTATATTGTTTATAAAGTATAGGGTGGAGGGAGGGCAAATGGCAGGCCACATAGTGTTGGCAAAAAAAAAGAGAGACTATGACACTCTGGACAACTGCAATGACAATGGAAGGAGTCAAGTTACTGTGTGGCATCCGCATGAGCCTTCATCATCCATTCATCACTGGGAATGAATTTTCCTTTGTGTGATCTTGACATTCTAGAGCATACTGCATCTGGCATGCTGTTTCCACACAACAGTGATGTCTTTCATCTTCATCTTCCATGGCATTTTGTGTTACTAACCTAGCCAAGTGACAAAGCTTAGATCTTAAGATTCTTTTCTTTTTCTTGTCACTTGATTATACGGTGCAAGCCCTAGGTAGGCAGAGTTCTGGGAAAAATGTAAAAGAGTCCACCAAGTCCCAGGCAGTGGCAGATTCCTCTTTCACAAAGGAGGAGATAAAAATATTCCAAAAGGGAGTTAAGTCATTTCAAGGATCATCATATGAATATGAAGTGCAGGTTTTTGAAAGCGTGTCTCAAAGTTCGACCCACACAGCTGCATCAGTTCGAGATACAGAGTTGCATCATGCCGCATCCCTTTCACAAATTGCAGAAAGCACTGAATTACCTGAGAAATATGGTGAAGAGGCACCAAAGATTCTCCTGCACCTTCAGGACCTCACTGTAAAGTGCGGCGACCCTGCTCAATTCCTCTGTGTTTTAGAAGATGAATCTTCCACTGATGTCACCTGGACTCATGAAGGTGTAAAGATAGAGGAATCTGAGAGAGTGAAGCAGTCACAAGATGGAAATACTCAGTTTCTTGCCATATGTAATGTTCAGCTGGTAGAGCAAGGACTATACAGCTGCGTTGCACACAGTGAGTATGGAGAGAAGACGACAGCAGCAGCACTAAGAGTAGAAGGTCGTTATTTGATTTTTAGCTATGACTTGCTTCATTTTATTCCCATTGCTTATGCAGCTTTTCTGCCATGCAAACTGAATCAATGAATTAATTAGCATATCTATAAATTAGTGCTGTATTCATAAATGACTTGTGACTATCAGCCAAGTCATCAGCCAAGCTTTTTATAAAGTTTAACTTTGAAATCTAGACTCAGAAAGTTAACATTTATTCCATATTTTTCTGCTTTTTCTAATAGTTACCAAGTGCATCACCTAGGAAATGTACCAAAGAAGGTTAGAACGTTGTAGCTCAGCAAGGATTGAGTATTTATTCTTGTGCCTGAAGCTGTGCTAAATTTAAATTTAATTGTTTTTATTATTAAGAGGCTCACCAATTTTCACCGGCTGTTTTCTGTTCTGGAAGTTCTGGCTTTTTATAAGGAGGCTGTGAAAACAGAATATAGGGCACTGAAAATAATAGGGCTCTGTCTGGAACAAAATCAGTAGTATCTAGGTATTTCTTCATAAATGATACTTCTTTTACAGCCTCAGGTCCTCCTGGAATTGTAGAATTTTCTCATGGCAAGAATTTGATTTTTATTGTTATTGGGCTTGATTCTCCATAATGTCTTCAAGGGCATGGATAAATTTTGGCATGGGAAAACTTCTTTCTCTTGTCCATGGATTCCCCTTTTAGATACTAGTGAAATGAGAAAATTATTCTTCAGCTTTTAGAAGCCTATATTGTGTGTCTGCAGTTAAAAGAGCCTCACTTATTTCCTTTGAAGGAAGCTGGTAGAAGAAGTTCGGACATCTCCAGGGTCTATTGGAAAGCTGTAGCCTCAGGTTCCTCCCTGATCTTGGCCATGCTGTTTTTGGGATCTTAGAGATGAGCAGGGGAGGTACAGTGTTGTAGACCAGTCACCGCTGCACTGAACTTTGAAATAGTGATCTTCCTTCTTGCCTAGTACAGAGAATCAGGCTTTCTAATTCACTTACTGTATCTCCAATACACACTCAGCAAAAGGCTGTTGTCTTTCTTAATCTGAGATTTCTGATCTATGTTTCCAAAGCCTACTAAGGGAATACATCAAGAACTGAGGTCTAGTTATGTAAATTAAATGGAAAATTCCTCCATCCCAAGAGCTGACCCTCCATTTCACCGCAGCTACTGGCTAGCACAGCAACCATAATCACACAGAGTGACTATGTATCTGGAGGTGTTGTCTGCGAGTCATGTTGGTGACAGCTGTGACAGTTTCTGCAGCAATATAATTGAGGATTGGCTGTGTTGTGGAGGTGGCAGAAATGTAGGTCCTTCAAGTAGCTTCCTAAAGACCTAGTGTTGTAATACAGTGCTTGAATGTTATGTTCCCAGGGTGGGTTTGAGCTGGATATTTTTGCCCCAAGATTTCCAGTTCACTCAGTTCCAATTGGTTATACACAAAAGTGTGGTTGGAGCATGAGCACATTTTTCCTAGAAAGCCCAGACTGCCTAACTTAAGAGGGTTAAAAGATGAGCCACTTTTAAGTTTTTGAGGAGTGACGGATCAGGCAGAGTTGTCTAATTATTTAACAAAAGGCCAGTCTCTTATGTATTTCTCTATTATTTTGGCCATATAATGTCACATAGGCTACGGAGTTATCCACCAAGATCAAGGGGAAATGTAAAACTCTTATTGAAAGTCTGTATTAATAGAGTCCTCACATGTATAATAAACATATAGGTATCATACATCAGCTTTAGAACTAACATGCTGCCTTTCCTTCTCATCCTAACACCATTCCATCTTCCCTGAACTCAGCATGTGTTTTACAAACACAGCTAATTTATTCCTTTCCTGACTTTATTCTTAACCTAACAAAGGAGTCGCAAACCAGAGCAGTTCCAAGAATTACCCTTGGTTCAGACACTAGAAGTATTAAAACACTCAAAGAGTCACAAATTAAAATGACCCATGAAGTAAAAAGAGAATCGTCAGACAAAACATCAAGTGTGACATTAACTTCATGCCAAAGACCACAAGGAACTAAAAAACAATGGAGTCAAGTCTACTGACCAAATGGAACATGGAGAGGAGTGAAAGGGGGGCTTCGCACTCGCACAAGAAGCTACCCCAGAGATGATGGTGTCTAAAGTCTGTGCCTGTTCCTTATGTAATAAAAGCAATTTTGAGTTGAAGAGTCTTTGTTTTGTTCCTTTACACGTAATTGGACTTTGTATAGTTTAAAACTTTGAAAGGCGGCTCAAATAAAAGGACTGTCTACTAGTGTTTACTGTAAATGCTTAGTTTTGTAGGAAAAATTGAGACTAGTCTTCAAGTAAAAGTAGAAAATGCATGTTCCTTCTAGATACGATTTCATCTCTTAGCAAGTTTTTAGACATGAGGACATTTTAAAAATACTTCAGTTTGTGGATTGCTTTTCTGAATGCATGTAAAGGCATGGGAAATGATGGAAGTAAAAGTGGAAAATTCATAGAGGACTTAAAATAAAAATGTTTCTAAATCTTTCTGTCCACATTGTCAGATATTTGTTTGGCATGGATTTTTTGTGCATTTGAGGGGTGAAGGTTTTTGTTATTATGATAAAGAGAGAAATGTTTAATCCTATAAATCATGAATTGATGCAGAAAACGTATGCAATTAGTCACTAAAATCTTTTTATGTTTTTCCATTTTAGCCCCTGAGTCAATGTTGCATGAGAGGATAGGACAGCAGATGGAGGTGGAGATGAAAGGTATTGTTATAATGAATGTGAGATTTAAGTAGAAATTCTGAAGGATTAGTAGACTCCTTGAGCTGCCTTCTTTTACTTAGTACTATTGAGAAAAATGACATAGATGTACAAATATATCTCTTAGAGTATATATTAATATGTCGCATGCCTAATTTAGTATGCTGACAGTTACGTGCATTTCCCAGTAATTTGTTTCATAGTAATTTAAAATTTTGTACTTAAAATTTATCAGCCGTAGTCAACTTCATGTTTGCAACCATTTTCAAAAGCCTGTGTTAGCAAAAGTTGTCATCTTAATGCATGGAATCTTGAAGTAGATGTTTGTTGTCAAGATCATAGTGAATTGAACTGAACAATAGACAGTAACCTAATTGTCATTCTCAGAATGCAATATCATGAATGAATTAAGATTGAAATGTTATTTTATTTAGGAAGTGTGAAAAGTTTACATTCCCATTCCGGTTTACACTTCATTCACATATATCATTTTAACATCGATATGTCTCTTACACTGGCTTGCAGATAGCTGCCTTATGTGATCCACATTGCCTGCTTTTCTTTGCATAACCTTGTGACTCGATAGCTGTATTAGTTCGAATAAACGCCTTCTCATTTTATTTTAGCTAATTATTTGTTATTATAGTTTTTGTAAATATTTTTAAATAGTCCTCAAAAATATAATAATCTAAGCTACAATCAAAAGGATCAGAAAGGGCGTTTATTCCACTCTCTGCAAGTCAGGTAAGATTTTCCTCTTCACCATTAAAAGAACAAAGTTTTCCTGATCTCAAAACAAATATGCACAGGAACATGTTATTTCGAAATGCATTTTTGCTTGTTCAAGAAGAAATTTCAACAGTCTGAAGAAAAGACCAGACAACGAACGATTTTCGTGTCAGAATCTTTTAAACAGAGCATGATGTTGCGTTTATTCGAACAAATATGGTGAGTGAATTTTTTTATGGGTTTGTGAGAATCTGTAGCATGCACTTTATTTCCTATTTTGCAATTTCATTTATTTTCAAATACTATGTAAAATAGTAAAATGCTTTATAATTTACTTTTTTCCTAGAATTACCCTCCGAGGGGGTATCCGAACATTCGCAAGGGGATACACGGGATGCCTTTTCAGATTCTGAAGACATAGACTATGGCTCCATGGCTGCAAAAAGATATGCAAGTAGAATATCACCTACAAACTCCTGGCCTGAATATTTCAAGCCTTCTTTCACCCAAAAACTTACGTTTAAGTATGTTTTTGAGGGCGAACCAGCTGTTTTTACATGTCAATTAATTGCCTGTCCAACTCCAGAGATGACTTGGTTTCATAACAATAGGCCTATCCCAACAGGTCTTCGTCGAGTGATAAAAACTGAGAGTGATTTGCACCATCACTGTTCTAGTTTAGAGGTTAAAAGGGTCCAAAACAGAGATTCTGGATGTTATAGGTTATTAGCAATTAATAGTGAAGGGTCAGCTGAATCAACTGCATCATTGCTTGTTATCCAAAAAGGGCAAGATGAGAAATATTTACAATTTCTGAAAAGGGCAGAACATGAAAACTCGGAGGCTTTAGTTGAAAGGAGGGAAGGTAGGACAAAGGTTGAACTAAGGATTATTGGCTCTCCCTTTAACAAAAGACAAGATGCGGAACAAAAGGGAATGATGCGAACTATACACTTTAAGACAGTGAGTCATAGCAAGAAAACAGATTTTATGTATGATGAATATTTAGAGAGTAAATCTGATGTAAGAGGATGGCTTAATATAGGCGAAAGTTTCCTGGACGAGGAGACCAAGACAAAATTGCAACGTTTACGGGAGGCTAGAAGAATTTTAATGGAGAAAAAGAAATTATCTCTTTTAGATATATCATCTAAAATAAACACAAGAACTTTGAGAAGTGAAGCTAGTGATAAAGATATTTCATTCTCTAGTGAGGAAATGAAAAGCAGATCTGTGTCTGATCTAGCTGACAACAGGCGAAAGGTAAAGAATTCAGCTGAGGATATTGCCCCAAATCCACAGGCCCTTCCTAATCAAGTGAATCAGAGTGTAGAATCTGGAGAACCTCCCACCAACTTTCAAACTCCTGTTGATGAAGAAATTCTCCAGACCAAAATAAGAATGAACCAAGAGGTATTTCTAAAAGAAAGTCTGCCAGAAAACCATTTGTATAGTAGGAGTCTAGGAAATGAAAATACTCAAGTGAGAGAACAACTTGAAGAAATTGTGACTAGAACTGTAGTTGGAGAGTCATCTGTATCTATCACTAATGTACATAGGAATGAGGAAATATGTGAGACCCCTGAAAATGTGTCTGAAGTTATTATTATACCAGATTGCAGTGAATCCTTTGGTACACTTGTAAACATGAAAGAAAATGAAGAAATAGATAGTGAAAAAATAAGAAAGGATGATTGGACAGAATCTGCTTCCACAAAAGTTGATGAATTCAAAACTGAAGAGGAGGAAGAAAACACAACATCTTTTGAAAATTCTTTCCAAAGACATCCACAGCGTTGCCCACCTTCCTTTCTTCAAGAGATTGAATCTCAAGAAGTTTATGAAGGTGACAGGTGTAAATTTGAATGTCATTTCCGAGGATATCCTCAGCCTATCGTGACATGGTATAACAATGATATACCAATCCCACATAATCGAGGCTTTATCACACATACCTTGGAAAACTATTCAGCATTAACTTTTTCTTCTGTTCTTCCTCAAAATGAAGGTTCTATTACCTGTGTGCTGTTTAACCAATATGGAACAGTAAAAACAACTGGCATACTGAAAGTGAAAGTAAAACAAAGATATGATGCCAAACCACATGAAGTCCCAGTGTTCCGTGACTACACTGATGGGGGAGAGGAGCTGGCATTAGCGTTTGACCAAGCGAAAGGTGTTCATCCGTCTTTGAGACAAGAGGGCCAAAGCAATCTCCCGATTTTCAAAAATGACCCACCACTTTCTCCCTCTGCAGACACAGAGTTGCTTTCTTTTCCTGTAGAAATTCAGATAACGGCAGCTACTCCTACCCCAGACCAGGATAAAGAGTCAAGAGAAATGTTTCATCCTGTTGAGTTGGAGTCTGAAGCAATACCTCAAGATCAGGCTACTCGGTTACCAAGACACAAATTTATATTTTCATCTGACATTACTAATGAGCCTCCAAAAATGTTACAAGAAATGCCAGAGCATGCCAGGTGTAGAGAAGGGGATTGTATAATACTTGAATGTGTAATATCTGGTGAGCCTCAGCCAGCTGTAACATGGTTTCAAAATGGAGTCCTTTTAAAGCAGAGCCAGAAGTTTCAGTTTGTAGATGTTAGTTGTAGCCACAGGTTATATATTAATGATGTTCATTTTCGTGATTCTGGAGAATACACTTGTGTCGCTGAGAACAATTCAGGAATAGCTGAGAGTGTTTTAGATCTAACAGTGGAACCTGTGGCTCCCAGGGAATATAGTCAATTAGACAATATTTGTGGAATTTACTCAAAATATTCCAAAGATCACCAAGTACAAACGCAGGGAGAATCTGTAAAAGCGCATTTTTATGATTATCCAACTGGCCCTTTTACTCCCCAATTGAATATAAAAGAATATTCTGAGAGAGGATATTTTCAAAGCCTTGAGACAATTGAGCAAATAGACCAAAAGGGCCAGGTGTGTTGCACATCTTCTAGAGAGAAACTACCAAGATTTATGGAGGGTACTTCAAGATCCATAGACGTCAGCAAGCCTATGGGGGCCGAACTTCAATGCCAGGATGAAGGGAAGGAGGGACATGTAGGTGAACCAACGAAGTTGCACCGAGAAGAGGGTGCTGTTTATCCACTGGTTGAGGATTTCAGTGAAGTTAAAATCAGAAAGGAGATAGGAAATGATTTTGGAAAACGTAGTGAATCAGAAAAGGAAAATGTCCAAAAACTTTCCCAAAGTGACTATTTACTGAATGTTCACTTTGAAAGAACTTCTACTGGTGACATGACGAAAGATTTACCTCTCGTCGTATGTGAAGAACCCTTTGGTGGAGAGAGACACTATCCTGGAAAAAAGGTGAAGCATAGAATCATTGTATTCGAAAAGTTGCGACATGCAGAGAAAGGACTTCTAGAAGAAAGACCCACCAAGAAATCATTTGTTAATACTTCTCAAGAGAAACTTGATGGCAGAGACTTTCCATTAAAGCAAAGAGAATCCTGGTCAAGGGATACTTCCTGTGACCTACATGTAAATATGCACCAAGCAGAGAAAATGTCTCCAAAAGCTGAACTGGATTCATCGAACGTTGTAATGAATTTAAAACTGCTTTCCTCTCAAACTCGTAAGGAATTTGAAGGACAAGAGAGGGAACAAGAGAAAGAAATAGATTTTATAGATCAGTCTGTACTTTCAGAAAGGGCGGAACCTGAAACACCTATTACATTTGATGTAAAACAATTTCACTCTCAAATCGAAAATGCAGATGTAAAACTCCAAGAATTTGAAAGTGAGCAATCAGAAGCAGTTTATTTTAAAATGCAACATCCTGCCTCTGAAGAAACTGATACTGAGAACATTGTATTTGATCTAAAACAAATGTATTCTCACATAGGAGAGGCAGCTAACGAGTTCTTCCGACAAGAAACCAGGCAACAGGAGGAAACACATTACAAAGAAGAAATCCCAGGCCCCAGAACATTGCAATCTGATATACAGAGTACTTCTAAAAATGTGCATACTAACATAGTTACTGATCAAGAAATTTATTCCAGTCAGGAGTTCCCAAATAGGAATTTGATGGAGGAAAGTAGTATTGCCAAAAACACCTTTTGTGTGGAAAAAGAAGCCTTACATATACAGGAACAAAATTCAGAAATTATTAAAACTGATCCTTCTCTTAAATCTTTTTCAGAAGAAATTCATAGTGAATCATGTGCCCTACCTTCAACTTCATCTGCAGATGTAGGAGAAAGTGATATTTCTGAGAAAAACATTTCTCTAGAAAATGGAGATAGAAGTTTCATTTCACATTTGAAAAAAGCAGCAAGTGAGGAAAAGCTTTTAGGGGTTTGTGAAGTGGGGGAAGAATATACTTTGGAACCAGAGTCAGTATTATTTAAAGCTCAAGATGATGGGACACAAGGATATGCAAATGACACTTTGGATGAACACAAAGGTGATGCTGAGGAAGCTGACACACGCCACGGAAAACTCTCCCCAAGCCAGTGCTTCCCATTCCTGATGACTGAAGAACACCAGATTCCAAATGAACAAATAAGTGAAAAAATTGATGGCGCTGGAAAAGAAAAATGTTCTGAAGAAATTCAAGTTCAGACTGAAACTTCTTTCTCCACTATTGAAGAAGAAAAGATAGAAACTTGTTTTTCTGAAAATCTTCCTAAATTGGATGAGGCGCATACAACTGAAATAATGGAATCTGAGACCTCCCTAACACAATATTTACTTGCCGCTGGAAAGCATGCGGCTCCTGTGACTAAAGACACCAAACACAAGGCAGAGCATGTTCAGAGTGAATCAGTCACTTCAGTGGAGGTTGAAGAAGTAACTTTCAACACGGTGTATGAATATTACAACCAACAACAGGAGTCACTAGGCCGTCCGGTTTCTCCTGAATCTGATATTTCGATTGATGTGGGAAGTACAAGCAGTGAAGAGATCTCTGAGTTAGATCAGTTTTATACTCCACCATCATCAGTTGAACATTTCGAATCTCCAAAGTCACCTGGTTTGTATTTTCCTCCTTCAGATACAACTAAGCAATCCTCAACTAATCCAGATGGTGAGACTGTTGAAAGATATTTAACACCTTTAGAGGAAGCTGCTGAAAGATATTCGACACCTTCTGAAGGCGAGGTAGCAGAAAGATACTCCACACCCCCAGGAGAGACACTACAGAGATATTCTACACCCCCGGGAGAGACACTAGAGAGATATTCTACACCCCCAGGGGACACACTAGAGAGATATTCTACACCCCCAGGGGAGACACTAGAGAGATATTCTACACCCCCAGGGGAGACACTAGAGAGATATTCTACACCCCCCGGGGAGACACTAGAGAGAGATTCTACACCCCCCGGAGAGACACTAGAGAGATATTCTACACCCCCAGGAGAGACACTAGAGAGATATTCTACACCCCCAGGGGAGACACTAGAGAGATATTCTACCCCTTCAGGAGGAGAAACAGCTGAAGGATGTTCTGTTCCTACTGGAGGACCAAACCCCACCGGAGACTTTAACGTGTACTCGTCAAGAATGCAAAGGGAGGACAGTACACCAAATGAGCTTTTCCACACACCAACGGGGGAGAGAAGTTCAGCTAATGACATATGGCGTTCCGATTCATTTGGCACACCCAATGAAGCCATTGAACCAAAAGACAATGAAATGCCTCCATCTTTTATTGAACCTCTGACAAAAAGGAAGATCTATGAGAACACAACATTAGGTTTCATCGTTGAAGTTGAGGGCGTTCCAGTTCCCGGTGTGAAATGGTATCGAAATAAATCTTTGCTAGAGCCAGATGAAAGAATCAAAATAGAAAGGGTGGGTAATGTGTGTTCTTTGGAAATTTCGAACTTTCAAAAGGAAGACAGGGGAGAGTACATGTGCCATGCTGTAAACATCATTGGGGAAGCAAAGAGCTTTGCAAATGTAGACGTAATACCCCAGGAAGAAAGAGCAGTGGCACTTCCACCTCCAGTAACCCATCAGCATATCATGGAGTTTGATTTGGAAAACACAACATCATCAAGAACACCTTCTCCTCAAGAAATTGTCCTGGAAGTTGAATTAAATGAAAAAGATGTTAAAGAATTTGAGAAGCAAGTGAAAATAGTCACAGTTCCCGAATTTACTCCTGATCATAAAAGCATGATTGTGAGTCTAGATGTTCTTCCACTGAATTTAGTGGATCCAAACGTGACTTCAAGCAGGGAAGAAGACAAAGATTTAAAAATTGATTTAGAAGTATTTGAAATGCCTCCTCGCTTTATAATGCCGATTTGTGATTTTAGAATTCCAGAAAATGCAGATGCTGTATTCAAATGTTCAGTCATAGGCATCCCTACTCCGGAAGTCAAATGGTATAAAGAATATATGTGTATTGAGCCAGATGGTGTTAAATATGAGATTAGCGAGGAGAAGGGAAGTCACACCCTTAGAATTCGAAATGTATGTCTCTCAGACAGTGCAACATACAGGTGCAGAGCTGTGAATTCTGTAGGAGAGGCTATTTGCCGGGGATTCCTCACCATGGGAGATTCTGAAATATTTGCTATGATTACAAAGAAAAGTAAAGTGACTTTAAGCAGTTTGAAGGAAGAATTGGTATTCAGGAGCAAATATTCAGACAGCTTTTTTGAATTTCAGGTGGTGGAAGGGCCTCCCAAGTTTATCAAAGGTATTTCTGACTGTTATGCACCTTTGGGAACCGCAGCCTATTTCCAGTGTTTGGTTCGTGGCTCTCCCAGGCCCGCAGTTTGTTGGTACAAAGATGGGAAACTGGTTCAAGGAGCGAGGTTCAATTCTGAGGAACGTGGCATAGGGTTCCATATCCTATTTATAACAAGTATAGTCAAAAGTGATGAAGGTGAGTACAGGTGTGTAGCTATGAACAAATCAGGAATGGCTGAGACCTGTGCATCACTCACTCTAACCTAAAGTTTCCTGTCCAAGGTTTTAGTGCCTCAGTAACTTTTAGAATTAATTTGGGTGCTTCGGTATTTTCCAAATTGTAAGGATCTAGTTTAAACTTCCACTCTGTTGAATACATTACATTGAAGACACCTTGGGAAATAGTTTCTCTGTAGAAATCTCATCTTTGTAATACATGTAAATATTCTGTTATTGAAACTGTGGAATCATCCGTTGTGTCAATTATGCTGTGAATCATCAAGAGCAATTAAATATCTCCATGACTACCAAATGGTTTGTATTTCTACTTCACTCTCATTCCTCCTTCACAAAGTTGTGGAAGCAGAATGCATTTTCTTTCAGTGGATAATCTACATTTGCAAAAGTAGATTGTAAAATTGAAGACCATGTCAGATGACCACACAAATTGGTAAGAGAAAATCTCTCTGATTATAACTTACTTTTGGACTTTTAACCTTTTGCATTCACACCCATGCTTATTTACCTAAACTTGGAATAGACAGAGTAAATAAAACAAACAAAAAACTTCAGTTCTGCCCAATTAGTAACTAATTCTAGGATGTTTTGCATTGTAATCTTAATTATACTGGTTTTGGCTCTTTTAAAAACATTGTCATTATTAATATTCCTCTTCTTAAATGTTTTAGCGCTCACTGATTTTGAAGAGATCAATGTTGCTCTCTTTATAGACAGAGTTCATCTAGTCATTTGCAGAATATGCAAATAAAGATCTTTCCAGTTTGCTGGAAATACCTCATGATGAGATAGCATCAATTGGAAAGTGCAGCATTAATTTAATATGAGCCTAGAGGGGAAAAAAGAAACTAATATATAAATTTTAAATTGTATTTCAGTTTCAGAATCTTTAATATTAGAAAAAAAAAAAAAAGAACATTTTCAAGAATTGAAGCAATATGGTAATTTATATGGTAGATTATTTACAGATAATAAGCTTTCCTGTCATTTTCACTGAATTTTATTTTTACAATGAACAAGAAATTAAGAAGTTGAATGTAAAAACATTTCCTTAAGATGTATATATTTTTCTAAAGTGACTCTACTTTTTTCAAAATTAAAATAATGAATTCATAACATCATTAGCATTGTGCTATCCATGTGGGCCTAAATCTACTAACCATAAAATGTAATAAATATAAAGAAATTGAGTTTTCTTATCTGAAAATGAGGAAGTTGGACCAGAAGACCTCAGAGGTGATTATTCAACTCTGTGAGTCTATGTCATTCCAGTGGTAACTTTTTAAAATATAATTGAGAATAAATTTTAGTTTTGCAACAGATAATACAAGAAATAGAATATAGTAATGAAAGTATGACTCTTACTGCCCTCCAATTAATAACTATATTTGTCACCTGCATTGAGTAACATTTTAGTGCCATAATCATATTAAACATGTTAATTATAGTTTTCAACAAAAAGAATTCATATATTGTATTTATTATATTTCTTACATCTATAAATTTTATATTTCCACAGTGGTTATTCCCTAACAACTTACCAAATTAAGGAGTTGGGAGAATGTGCAGACTATAAACAGCACAGTCAGGCTTACCCTCTCTCTCCCCAAAAAAGAAGGAAAAAAAAAAAAAAAAGAACCCATCAGGACAGATACGCTGTAGTGAGACAATCATTTCTATTTCAACCAGTAAGCAATTGTGTAGGCAGACAATATCTGTGAAAATAGAGATATGATGTAATACATGACATCATAAATCCCTGAAATAAAGCTAAGTTTAGGGACTTAAGGATTTATTTTAAATCACGTAAGGGATGTTTAAGTAAATTAGAAATTCAGATCATGACAAACATGACTAGCACCCTTTACCCAAGCATTATGCAGTAAAGCAACAGTTCAAAACTTGTTTCTTAAAAAAGAAAGGAAGAAAGAAAAACTTTAACGCCCTATTGAATTCTCAGAAGGGGCTGTGGAAGGGCTACTTTTGTTCACATAGGAAGGGGAACTTGATTTGATTTTGCATATTTGAGTTCTGTTAGTCTCAAATGCACTGAATTTGAGGATATGCAGAATAACACTGACTGAATAAAGAAAAACAAATCTTGCCCACACTTTGCTTACTTATTAATTGTTGTAGATAATTAAATGGGATTTTTTAATTTTCTGACTCAGTAGTGCATAACTTAAAAGTCTGGAATAGTCTGAAATATTGATTTCTCTGATGCTGGATAAAGAATTCATTGTATTACACATAATAGAGTTTAGACATAAATTTTGGCTGTTATATAATTTTAACTATACCTTTCATGTTTCAGCACATCTGAGTTTCATTTACTCTCTTTTTTAAGGCTACTATATACCATGTTTGGAAACCCTGGTGGCATAGTGGTTAAGAGCTACGGCTGCTAACCAAAAGGTTGGCAGTTCGAATCCACCAGGTGCTCCTTGGAAGCCGTATGGGGCCGTTTCACTCTGTCCTATAGGGTCGCTGTGAGTCAGAATCCACTTGATGGCAACGGGTTTATATACTATGTTTAGAAATAATGACAAACAACTGAAAGTATTTCAACATTTAAGTGAGTAGGGATATTTTAACTATATTCACATTCTTTCCCTTTACAGTTATTTTGGGAGTTCAGGTGAAGGGAAAGCTGACATGAGTAATACAGATCAAATGGAAAGTTAAGTGGTCAACATTAGTATGTAAATTAATCAATGGTTTTAGAGCTTATTAATTTAAATAATAGAGTATATATTCTACATACTGTAGATAACTTTTGCAGCCTTGGTGGTGCAGTGTTTCAGAGTTTGGCTGCTAACCAACAGGTCAGCGGTTCGAACCCACCAGCTGCTCCACAGGAGAAAGAAGTGGCAGTCTGCGTCCATAAAGATTACAGCCTTGGAAACCCTATGGGGCAGTTCTCTTCTGTCCTATAGGGTCACTATGAGTTGGAAATGACTCGACAGCAAAGGGTATGGATAACTTTTACCTGTGTGTTTATAGCCAACGGAGTCCTGCCTTCTAACTGTTACACATTAGAACAGGAAGGAATTAAGGTAGACTATTCCACGTGTACAAGTAGAGTGAACTAATAATAAAACTTTTCTAATATTGTAGTAAAACTACTATTAACAGAGTTGCTCTACATAATCTAACACATTTAATGAAACAATCTAATTCCTTCATATCCCATTACATGTCTCTTTATCCTTTCATCCATGGTACTGTTTAAAGAATAACTGTTATTCACTACTTTTTCTGTCCAATAATGCTGTATGTTTTTTTTTCCTGCACAATAAAATACAATCAAATTTTTATGTTGTAGTTGTTTTATTTCTGATTCTTCCATTTTTTTGACTAGCTTAATATCAGCTTTATTGTAAGAGTTTTTTGAAGTAATATGGCAATTTACAGAGGCAATGGAATGCCTGCATTTCTGGTAACTGAAAACGGGTTCTCTTACAAATCTAAATTAAGAATTTCCTGTGGCTCCTTATTTTTAATAATGGCTTCAGTTCAGAGGCAGTAACTAGACAATAGGTGTTTTATTTTGGAAATAGTCTTTAATTTGACAGTGAAGATCATTCTTAAACTCAAGGAAACCCTAATATGTATGATAATTCTGGATCTTTTCAGAAATCGATTGAAATAATCCTGGATCCTTTTATTATACACATTTAGCCAGTGATTTTTCAAACTTTGAATCTGGAATGATATCACAAAGGAGAACTCTAATAAGCACATATTTAAAATGTATGAACACTAACACAAGTGAAGTGGAAAATTGCATTTGTATAGTATCTATGATTAGTTGATTTTATAAAATAAGCTAAGGTTAAATTTTAGAAATGTGCATTTTGATAAATTAACCTCAGAATAATTTAACAATTTCAGGAATAAAGCAGAAGGCCAACAGATGGTATATAATTGTTTAGTTCTATTTTTTTTGTTAGATAAAATTTTATAGTAAAATAATAATCATTTTTCCCCACACAGAGTTTTCTGATTCTCTTCTGTCTGCTGAGGAAGAACGCCAAATCTATAACTCTGACCTTCAGTTATCTAATAGGAATGAAACACTTGAACTTCTCTCTGAACCTCCAGTTCATTCAACTAAATTTTATTCCAAAAAGGAAGGCAGTGCCCCAGCTTTCATCAAAGAAGTATCAAATGCTGAAATAAGCATTGGGGACGTGGCTAAACTGTCAGTTACTGTCACCGGCATTCCCAAGCCTAAAGTTCAGTGGTTCTTCAATGGAGTAATGTTAACCCCTTCTGCTGACTACAAATTTGTGTTTGACTGTAATGATCATAGCCTGATCATTCTGTTCACCAAGTTTGAGGATGAGGGAGAGTATACATGTATTGCTAGTAATGAATATGGAACGGCAGTGTGTAATGCTTATCTAAAAATAAATTCCATAAGAGAGGAACACAAGGAGACAGAAGTAGAGTTAGCAGTGGAGAAACCACTGGAAAAGCTTAAAGATCCTTGTCCTCCTTACTTCCTTAAGCAGTTAAAACCAATTCAGTGTGCTCAAGGGCTCCCCGCCATCTTTGAGTACACGGTGCTTGGAGAGCCTGCACCCACCATTTTGTGGTTCAAAGAAAATAAGAAGCTTTGCACCAATGTTTATTACACTATCATTCATAATCCTGATGGCTCCGGGACGTTCATTGTCAATGACCCTCAGAGGGAAGATAGTGGCCTCTATGTCTGTAAAGCAGAGAATGTGTGGGGTGAGTCCACTTCTGCTGCAGAGCTGCTTGTGCTTCTGGAAGACACAGACATGACTGATTCCCCCTGCAAAGAAAGGTCCACTCCAGCGGCTCCTGTTGACGAGGGCATTTCTCAAATAGATTTTCCACAGATGTCGTCATTAAAGGACCTTTACGTTGAGGCCTTTGACTCAGAACAGGAAATTACATCTTTTGTAAAGGACACCATTTTGAAAGCTACTTCGATTGCAGAAGAAAAGCAGCAGCTTTCTTATGAGCGTGTAGTTAAAACCAGTGAACAGAGCAGTTGCGTTATTTTAGAAACTCGGCAATTGCAATCAACAGTTACGTTGGGGCAGGATATGCCCACCCCTGAGAGCACCACTGAGCTTCTTTCCACTGATGGCACAATTCTCATTCAGCCTATCAAGGAACCACCTCCCAATTTACAGCTGCAGACTGTCCAGTCCCAGAAAACCCTCCCCAAAGAAGATATGCTAATACTTCAAGAGCCTGAATCACAAGTGGTTCTATCAGATACTGAAAAAATCTTTCCGAGTGCCTTGTCCACGGAAGAAATTAGTTCATTAACAGCGGAGCCTCTGCAAACTTTATTAGCTGAACCTGAAAGGAGTTACCCACAGTCTTCAGCGGAGCCCCCACCACATTCATATTTGAGCACTGTGGCTGAGGAAGTACTTTTACCGAAAGAAAAGACAGTATCTGCGGTGTTCAAAGAGCAGAGAGTGAGTCTTCAGAAGCAAGAGGCACAAAGTGCCCTCATCTTGACTCAGGGCTTAACTGAGGGATGCGTGGAAAGTTTCCAGGGTCCTGACATTGCAATCTCTGAGGTAAATTACGAGCCCCAGGTTCCTTCAGAACACACATGCACGGAAGAAGGGGGACTCATGTTAGAAAGTGCGGATCAACTAAAAAGTGTAGGACGAGATTTTGCAGCCAAGCTTGAGGAAGGCCAGTCTTTAAGCTTTCTGCTAGCACTTGAGGAAAAGCAGATGCTGTTCAAGGAAGAACATTCTGGTAACTTGGTAATGCCGCCTAGCCAAACCATTGAGTGTAAAAAAGAAGCTATGACGATAAAAGAAGTGCAGGAGGTACAGGGAAGTGACATTCTTTCTAAGGAAAATTTGCTTGCTGGTATTCCAGATGAGCAACGATTAAACCTGAAAACTCAGATCCGCAGGGCTCTGCAGGCAGCAGTGGCCAGTGAGCAGCCGAGTCTTTTCTCTGAGTGGTTAAGAGATATTGAAAAGGTGGAGGTCAAGGCCATAAACCTCACCCAAGAGCCCAAGCGCATCCTGTGCACCTACCTTATTACCTCAGTGACATCTGTAATCCAAGAACTTACCATCACTCTTAAAGGCATTGATCCTCAAATGGCTAACTTGAAAACTGAACTGAAGGATGCTTTGTGCTCTATTATATGTGAGGAACAAAACATCTTAGTAGCTGAGGATCCCAGAATTCAGAAAGGAGGCAAAACGGGTTTGCAGGAAGAAATGGATTCTTCTTCAGATTCACAGAAGGTGGAAGTAATCACTGAACCAGAAGTTGAATCTAAGTACCTTGTCTCAGCAGAAGAGGTCAGCTATTTTAATGTGGACAGTCAGGTCAAAGTAGTGGCTACAACCGTTAGTGATGGGGTTGTTGCAACTGCTCTCTCTGATGAAAAACAGGATGACATTCTAAAACTATCTGAGGCAAAAGAGAAGTCCTCTGAAGGAGGTACTGAGGAGGTTGACAGAGCAAAGGTACGGGAAGCCGAAGGTAGCTTAGTCACAGAGGATTGTCCTATTATATATACACCCTTGGAGGACACCATTGCTGAAGAGGGTGATGCCGTATACCTCACTTCCTCCATAACAAACGCTAAAGAGGTAAACTGGTATTTTGAGAGTAAACTGGTGCCTTCAGATGGAAAGTTCAAGTGTTTACAAGATCAAAATACATATATGCTAGTAATTGACAAAGTAAATACAGAAGAACATCAAGGAGAGTATGCCTGTGAGGCCTTGAATGACTTCGGAAAAACAACAACTTCAGCAAAACTCACTATAGTAAAAAAAGGTTGGATTTTAAGGATTAAACAGATCAAGTTTTAACATTCACTGGATTGTAATGATTTAGGTTTCATCACTGCATTTTCACTTACCTGCCACTGCCAGATGCAGTTTATCTAGAATAAGTATAAAACCAAAGACATAATCATGGTTATTAACGTCCCTCCTTTTTCTCCTTACTGCGTTTTTGGGTAGTTTGTTACCATATTTATGTTAGTACTTGTTTTAAAAATGAAACATACTTCCGTATGTTTTGTAATAGACATATGCTTTTTAGTTTATTTGTGAAAATATTTTGATATGTAATAATAAGCTGTCGGTGAACACTAGCCATCCCTAAGTCAGCAGCCTCATCCCTGAATTCAAAGTAACCATGATTAGTTCTCCCTTTGTGTTTCCTGTTTCTATTTCTTGTTTGTTGTTGTTTCACTTCATCGCTTTAGTGTATCAGGTTTTTTCACATTTTTTTTCAGTGTTCCTAGTCAGCATGATGTATTTAAAGAACGTATCATGTTGTTATGCATGTAAGCCAATAGCATCACATTGTAATAATTTTTTTTTCACAATTCACTGCAAGGTAATGATTGAATATGTTGAAAGTTGCTTATTGCCTTCTTTTGCCTTCAACAGTCTTCCTCATTTTCTGGTCACTTGTCTTAAACGGCTGCAACCCGTCACACCAGTGTTAGCTGTTTTACTTCATTAACTGCAACGCAAGTTAGAAGGAGAAAGAGAAATGTTGTATGTCTGATGAGGAGGCATGCTAATGAACTCTGCTTCCCTTTCTAGCTGCCCCAGTGATCAAGAAGAGAATCGAGTCCCTGGAAGTAGCTCTGGGCCACGTTGCCAAATTCACCTGTGAGATCCAGGGTGCCCCCAAGGCCCGGTTCCAGTGGTTTAAAGCTGGCAGAGAAATCTATGAGAGTGACAAGTGTTCTATTCGATCTGCAAATTATGTCTCCAGCCTAGAAATCCTGAGAACCCAGGTTGTTGACTGCGGCGAGTACACCTGCAAAGCTTCCAACGAGTATGGCAGTGTCAGCTGTACAGCCACCCTAACTGTGACAGGTAAATGCCATACATTGACACAGATGTTATCGCCTCATTTTATTTTGTTGCCTAGTTTGCTTTTTGTCCAGGTGCAGGCAGTACTTGTCCTACCAACTGAAGAAACCAATAACCAAGATGGTAACATGGTGGCTAGGTGCTGCAGAGCCTATGTAGGATAAGAGATCATTATTTCTAGTCTCGTTTCTAACAGCAGCTGAAGAAAAAATAAAAATCATTTCTTTTGAAAACAATTTTAAGGAATCAAATGAGCAGTGGCTCCTGAGAGTTGGGTTTTGGGTTGTTTTTTCTTTCTTTTTTTTTTTAATTCGGTTTTTTTGTTTTGTTCTCTTTTTAAAAAATGACTAGCTGGATGAAATATGTGAGATAACTACTGGATTGGCCCTTAATATGAAACATTTCAGGGCAGTTTGGTGCTACTAGAAAAAAAAAATGATGCTCCAGTTTATTTAATAGTTTAAAAACCAGTTAACCAATTAAGAACAGAATTATAAACTGAAAAAAGCTAGAGTATTAGATAGAAATTAAATCCTGAAGTGCCACAGGGAGCGAGTACAGGACTGTAAAAGAGGATTCTTGCCCTAGGATTTATCACTAATTTAAAAATAAGAGCAACTACAACAAATCTGTTCTTAATTTCCTGTTTGGCACACAGGGTGATTTTGAAATAATTAATACTCATTACACGCTTGAATTTCCTCATTAGCAAAAATTAAGTGTCTCTGTCTCTCTCGTTGTCTCTGTGTCTTTCTTTCTCCTTCCCAAGGGAACATGTGAGTGTGAACTGTGGTTTGGTGTGGTTTGGGGTTAGGAGTAACTGTGTGGAGAGAAGTCACGCACAGAATGTTATGGGAGACTGTCCCTGGTGTTCCCTTTCAATGAGAGCATCAAGGGGAAGGACAAATACAGCACATCTCTTTGACTTGAAAAAGTCAGGGGTCCCTGTAGCACATCCTTTTCTCTGCAACTCTTTTACATATCAGAAAGTCTGCCAAGATCCTAAGAACCCAGTCCCGTGGTAACCCAGTCCCGTGGTAACCCAGTCAGTGGTTTTCACTTTCTGGAATTATTTGTAATGACATTTTTTAATTTTCTTTACCCAAATTAGGTTAATTCAGTAATAGGACTAATATATGAGCTTTAAATAATAAGAGGAAAGGATAAGAATGATACGTAAAAATTGGAGTTCTTAAAGGCTTGCTTCAAAATGCAGAATGGAAATGGGAAATTATTGGTATTAAATGTTTTTACAAGTTTGAAAGGGCCTAAGGGATGCGTTCAAAGTCACATCAGTTAAGGAGTTGCTGGAGGTTGATATGAGGGTTAAGGAGACTTTCCAAAACGGCTTCAATCTTCTTATCACTCAATACCCCTAGTCTTTAAAAGAGTCAAGTACATTTTCTCTCTCATTCTTAAACAGTCTTCTAATTCATAAAATTAAAGTATCAGCTGAACTGCTTACCAAATCAAACAATCAGTTACTAAATGGACAAATCTTTAGCAATAATAAGTCAGTGTTACTAAATAAAGGAACATTTGTTCTTGTGATAGAGACGTTTAAAGTTAGGTCTTGCTCCTCTGTAAAGAACTCTTTCCTTTTTTTTCACAAATCTTTCGTTCTTACTAATGCATTGCCCTGTTTTAAATAATGTCTTGTATCTATCTAAAGACATAACTCATCTTTTGTCTGTCTTGGAATATATAATTACAACAAGAGCTTTGGTGGGGACAAAATGTAATGCTGAAACACTTTTCTTTTGCAGAGGCATATCCACCAACCTTTTACTCCAGACCTAAGTCTGTTACAACCTTTGTGGGTAAGACAGCCAAGTTCCTTTGCACCGTGACAGGGACTCCCACGATTGAAACCATCTGGCAGAAAGATGGGGCTGCTCTATCCCCTTCACCCAACTGCAGGATTTCACATGCAGAAAACAAACACGTTTTAGAACTCTCAAATCTTACAACTCAAGATAGAGGAGTTTACTCTTGTAAGGCTTCTAACAAGTTTGGAGCTGACATCTGCCAAGCTGAGTTGATCGTAATCGACAAACCACATTTCATTAAAGAATTAGAGCCTGTGCAATCAGCGATCAATAAGAAGATACACCTGGAGTGCCAAGTAGATGAAGATAGAAAAGTCACAGTTATGTGGAATAAAGATGGGCAAAGACTGCCCCCTGGGAAAGATTATAAGATCTGTTTTGAAGATAAAATAGCATCACTTGAGATACCTCTAGCCAAACTAAGAGATTCAGGCACTTATGTCTGCACGGCTTCAAATGAGGCTGGAAGCAGCTCTTCATCAGCAACAGTAACTATTAGAGGTAAGAAATGTGTGAAGATATTTTTCATTTCCTCCTCTGGAAGGAAGCCTTAGTAGAAAAAGTGTTGTCAAACAATGCAGTCAGGGTACTTTATTCTTAAAATATTTCATTCAAGCAAGCATGTTGGTTTGGGGAAATCCTGGCTTTGTTTTGTTTTTTCAGTCTTCACAATTCACTTATGTTTGTTCTTTTCAAACTGCCTGCCATTAACAAAACTTGCTTAAAATTTTCTACTAAAAACTTCAAGTGTCTAGGCAATCCTTTAATATCTTCTTTTATAAAATTGCTCTTTGTGTAAGTATAGCTTTGTTTCTTTATTTTTTTCAATCAAGAGACTAGGAAAGTGTTTTAGAATCATTGAAAGCTATTGAGTGCACCACAGCTTTTTCAGAAATTGTGTGAAGATATTTTACGTGTGTTGTGTCTTTTTGTTGCATATGTCTAATTTTCGTTTCTGGAGTTTAGGCTTCAGCTATCTTTTCCTTTTTCTTTTTGTAAACTTCATGTAGAACCACCCTCCTTTGTGAAGAAGGTGGATCCCTCTTACTTAATGCTCCCAGGTGAATCAGCACGCCTCCATTGTAAGCTGAAAGGCTCACCTGTGATCCAGGTTACTTGGTTTAAAAATAACAAGGAACTTAATGAAAGTAATACAGTCCGAATGTCTTTTGTCAATTCGGAAGCTATCCTTGATATTACAGACGTAAAAGTTGAAGACAGTGGAAATTACTCATGTGAAGCAGTGAATGACGTTGGCAGTGACAGCTGCAGTACTGAAATAGTTATCAAAGGTTTGTTTCCTCAGTTACAGTCCATTATTTTTCTGACAAAATGTTTTTTTTCAATTGTTTATAACACATTATTTATAAATGCTTTCATACTTTTGTAGAACCTCCTTCTTTCATCAAAACTCTTGAGCCTGCAGACATAGTGAGAGGAACGAATGCCCTACTTCAGTGTGAAGTCTCTGGCACTGGACCACTTGAAATTAGCTGGTTCAAAGACAAGAAGCAAATACGAAGTAGTAAAAAGTACAGGTTGTTTTCTCAGAAGTCTCTTGTGTCTCTGGAGATATTTTCTTTTAACAGTGCAGATGTTGGTGAATATGAATGTGTTGTTGCTAATGAAGTCGGGAAGTGTGGCTGCAGCGCAACACACTTATTAAAAGGTTAGTGCTTGGAGCTGACATCTCTTTAATGAATTGTTAAAATAACTTTCTTAATCCATGGAAGGAAAACTAGTACTTTCTCTTCATCTCCTATCCTTTGAAAATACGGTTTCTCTTGAGTCAACCTGGGAACTGGGGAACAAAGTCAATCACCTTGTCTTGACACAAGTGTAAATACATAGACCCTGATAACAAGGGGAATTACATAATAAGCAGTATATCACCTATAGCTGATAACCATGCATCTTCTATGCTTCTGTCTCTTGAATGAGTTGTAATTCTTCAAATTTTTTCCTCTAATAAACTAACACCATGGAACAGCAGTATTGGACAAGATACGTGTAATTTAGATAAAACTCTTAAATATGTATGGTGTTGAAAGTGTTTGGTAATTGATAAGTTTTGTATGCTCTCCTTCTTTAACTAGAACCACCAACCTTTGTAAAGAAAGTAGATGATTTTACTGCACTAGCAGGACAAACCGTCACCTTACGAGCTGCTGTGAGAGGGTCAGAGCCCATTTCTGTCACATGGCTGAAAGGACAAGAGGCCATTAAAGAAGATGGAAAAATCAAAATGAGCTTTTCCAGTGGTGTTGCAGTCTTGATAATCCCCAATGTTCAGATTAGCTTTGGTGGCAAATACACATGCCTGGCTGAAAATGAAGCAGGAAGTCAAACATCTGTCGGGGAATTAATAGTTAAAGGTTTGTGTAGGAATATTTTAACTTTGAATCCATAGTTCCATTTAAAGTGAAACCCTAATCCATACTTAGAATGCTAACTCTTTAATACCATTGTAGAACCTGCCAAAATCATTGAGAGAGCAGAGCTGATCCAGGTGACAGCAGGAGACCCAGCCACACTGGAATACACAGTCGCAGGCACCCCAGAACTCAAGCCCAAATGGTACAAAGATGGGAGACCCTTGGTTGCCAGCAAAAAGTACAGAATAAGCTTTAAAAACAGTGTTGCCCAACTCAAATTTTATTCAGCTGAACTGCATGATAGTGGTCAATATACATTTGAGATTTCCAATGAAGTAGGCACCAGCTCCTACGAGACAACTTTCACTGTATTAGGTTAGTATTTTAGGAAACTATGCTACATATTCCTTTGGAACCCAACAAAGACCAAAAATAAATCACTGATCACTTTTCCACATTGATGTTTTTTCTCTTGTGCCACAAACAGATCGAGACATTGCTCCGTTTTTCACCAAACCCTTACGCAACGTGGATAGCATTGTCAGTGGTACCTGCAGGCTGGACTGCAAAATCGCCGGCTCCCTCCCGATGAGGGTGTCCTGGTTTAAGGATGGTAAAGAAATAGCCTCTTCTGACAAATATAGAATAGCGTTTGTGGAAGGAACAGCCTGTTTGGAGATAAGCAGAGTAGAAATGAATGACGCAGGGAATTTCACTTGTCGAGCCACAAATGCTGTGGGAAGCAAAGACAGCAGCGGAGCCCTGATTGTGCAAGGTTGGCTGGAGACTTTGCATTTCATTCTTACCATAGACTATGTTCAGATTAAGTCTTCTTTCTTAATCACACCTCTTAATCATTTGAAATTCTTTCTTATACCCCTTCTTCAGAACCACCCAGTTTTGTAACTAAACCCGAATCAAAGGATGTTCTGCCCGGTTCGGCGGTTTGTCTGAAGAGCACTTTCCAGGGGTCTACCCCTCTCACAATCAGGTGGTTTAAGGGTGACAAAGAGCTAGTTTCTGGTGGAACCTGCTACATTACCAAATACGGTTTAGAAAGTTCTCTGGAGCTCTATCCAGTAAAAACCTCTGATTCAGGCACATATACCTGTAAAGTCAGCAACGTCGCTGGAAGCATGGAGTGCAGTGCAAACTTGTTTGTGAAAGGTTTGCATCATTTTCTTGACATCTTTCTGTCTTTGCTGTTATAAGCTCTTTCCTTTTTCTCACATTTCTTAATAACTTCCTTCCTTTCATAGGACCTGCCACATTTGTTGAAAAATTAGAGCCATCACAACTGTTAAAGAAAGGAGACACCACTCAGCTAACCTGCAAAGTAACTGGAACCCCTCCAATTAAAATAACATGGTTTGTAAATGATAGAGAAATTAAGGAGAGCAGCAAACACAAAATGTCTTTTGTGGAATCCACTGCAGTTCTAAGGCTTCTAGATGTTGCTGTCCAAGACAGTGGCGAGTATATGTGTGAGGCTCAAAATGAAGCTGGCAGTGACCACTGCAGTAGTATCATAATAGTGAAAGGTTTGTGTTTACCTTGCCCCTTGTTTTACCAAAATTGGGACCCGTAACATAGACTCCTCCACTATTAACTCAAAATAAATCCTTTTTTCTACTATAGAGTCACCTTACTTTACCAAAGAATTTAAGACGGTTGAAGTGCTGAAGGAGTATGATGTCATGTTGCTGGGTGAGGTGGCAGGCACACCTCCCTTTGAGATCACTTGGTTCAAAGACAACATGACTCTGCGAAGTGGTAGGAAGTATAAAACCTTCATTCAGGATCAGTTGGTTAGCCTGCAGATCCTCAAGTTTGTAGCTGCAGATGCTGGTGAGTACCAGTGCCGGGTGACCAATGAAGTGGGGAGCAGCACCTGCAGTGCCAGGGTGACTTTAAGAGGTTAGTGTTGGTTCACGCTATGGGTTGACTCTGCAGTCAATCCTTTAAAAAAAAAAAAAAAAAAAGCCAGTTTTGCTACAAAACTGGTCTTGATTGAGAATTTGTTCTTCTGTTAGAACCCCCAACCTTTGTAAAGAAGATCGAGAGCACCAGCTCCCTTCGAGGAGGCACAGCTGCCTTCCAGGCCACTCTGAAAGGCTCCGTGCCAATCACGGTTACTTGGTTAAAAGACAACGAGGAAATCACAGAAGATGACAGTATAAGAATGACCTTTGAGAACAGTGTGGCCAGTCTGTACCTCAGTGGCGTTGAAGTAAAGCACGATGGGAAATATGTCTGTCAGGCTAAAAACGATGCAGGAATACAAAGATGTTCTGCGTTACTCTCAGTAAAAGGTTGGTTCTGAAAGTTTTCCTTGGGTCTGAGGAAGAAATGAAGATGTAAGCCTTTTTAGCAGAGCAGTTCACCATCTCCATGTACTCCTTTGTTTTCTACAGAACCAGCAACAATCACTGATGAGGCTGTGTCTATAGATGTCACCCATGGAGACCCAGCCACTTTGCAGGTTAAATTTTCAGGGACTAAGGAGATTACTGCCAAATGGTTTAAAGATGGCCAAGAACTGACCCTGGGTCACAAATACAGAATCAGTGTTACTGACACAGTCTCCGTATTGAAGATTATTTCTACAGAAAAGAAAGATAGTGGAGAATATACTTTTGAGGTCCAAAATGATGTTGGGAGAAGCAGCTGCAAGGCTAGCATTAATGTACTAGGTTGGTATTGCTTTTCTATGGCAAGGAATTGAGCATATCTGTGCTCCTTTGTCTCTTATGACAATTTAAGAGAAAGTACAAATTGATAGATTGACCTAATGTTTATTTTTGCTTTTCTGTTGGATAGATCTTGTCATTCCTCCCTCATTCACCAAAAAGCTGAAGAAAATGGACAGCGTTAAAGGGTCTTCCATTGACTTAGAATGTATAGTGGCTGGGTCACATCCCATAAGCATCCAGTGGTTCAAAGATGACCAAGAAATTTCAGCTAGTGAAAAGTACAAATTCTCTTTTCATGACAATACTGCCTTCTTGGAAATCAGTCACCTGGAAGGTACAGACAGCGGAACATACACTTGTTCTGCAACCAATAAGGCAGGCCACAACCAGTGCAACGGCTATCTCACCGTCAAAGGTTGGCAAGTTCTACCTCCACCCATCAAGAACTTACTTCATTTTCATTTCTTAACTCTTAACTACTGTTCGGGTCTAATATGAATCTTCCTCTCCCCTTTTGCTTTGTCTTTTACCCAGAGCCCCCTCACTTCATGGAAAAGCCACAGTCACAAGACGTTAATCCTAATACGAGAGTTCAGTTAAAGGCTCTTGTGGGTGGAACTGCACCCATGACAATAAAGTGGTTTAAAGATAACAAAGAGTTGCACTCGGGAGCAGCTCGCTCAGTTTGGAAGGATGACACCTCCTCTGTCCTAGAGCTCTTTTCAGCCAAAGCCGCCGATTCTGGGACCTACATTTGCCAACTAAGCAACGATGTTGGCACAGCAACCAGTAAAGCCACTGTCTTTGTAAAAGGTCTGGTCTCTACATCTCTTCACTTTCTTGCTTGTCTAGATTTTCTTTGGGGAAGGGCGGGGGGCTAAGAAATCAATTTTGCTCATTGGCCTTGGTTTTAAAAAATGTTCAACGCTTTTTTTCTCACATTCAGAACCTCCTCGATTCATTAAGAAGCCTAGTCCAGTATTAGTGTTGAGGAATGGACAGTCAACATCATTTGAATGCCAAATGACAGGCACTCCTGAAATCAAGGTTTCTTGGTATCTGGATGGGAATGAAATAACAGCCATTGAGAGACATGGCATTTCCTTCATTGATGGTTTGGCCACTTTCCATATTTCTGGTGCCAGGGTAGAAAATAGTGGGACTTACGTCTGTGAAGCTCGAAATGACGCAGGCACGGCCAGCTGCAGCATTGAACTAAAAGTGAAAGGTTCGTTATTGGAATCTGCTTTCCATTTTGGCCATGCTGCCTGGTAGTCCTTAGGTTTTCCCTTGAGTAAGTTAGTCTCTGTCTTCCTTTTGAATCTTTAGAACCTCCCACCTTTATCAGGGAGCTGAAGGCTGTGGAAGTAGTGAGAGATAGTGACGTGGAGCTGGAGTGTGAAGTTACGGGGACATCTCCATTTGAAGTCACTTGGCTGAAGAATAACAAGGAAATTCGAAGCAGCAAAAAATATACACTAACTGACAGAGTATCAGTGTTTAACCTCCACATAACCCGGTGTGACCCTTCAGACACTGGTGATTACCAGTGTATTGTATCCAATGAAGGAGGCAGCTGCTCTTGCAGTACTAAAGTCTCCCTGAAAGGTCAGTTATAAACACAAGAAACAGGCTGCCAAATAAAACTTCTGTTCTGCTTTTTAATTTTATGATTACGAGTCTCAACTAAAATGCACCTCTTCTTTCCACACTATCTTATTTAATCACAGAACCTCCATCGTTCACTAAGAAGATAGAAAATGTCACTACTGTTCTGAAAAGTTCTGCCACCTTTCAGGGTACTGTGGCAGGGTCTCCACCTATTTTTATAACCTGGCTCAAGGACGATCAGATTCTTGATGAAGATGATAATGTTCATATTTCATTTGTGAACAATGTGTCTGCACTTCAAATCAGAAGTGTGGATAATGGGCACAGTGGAAGATACACCTGTCAGGCCAAGAACGAGTCGGGTGTTGAGAGGTGTTATGCCTTCCTTCTAGTACAAGGTTTGTAAGCTGTTTGCTTTCACATTTAGTCTATAGAGACAATTTAGTCGGCACAGCTTATTTCTGGTGGGATTATCTGTAATTCATCTGCTATTTTAATTATTACTGCAGAACCTGCTCAAATCATAGAGAAGGCAAAATCAGTTGATGTTACGGAGAAAGACCCGGTGACCTTGGAATGTGTTGTGGCTGGAACACCAGAACTCAAAGTTAAATGGCTCAAAGATGGCAAACAAATAGTGCCCAGTAGATACTTTTCGATGAGTTTCGAAAATAACATGGCCAGTTTTAGGATTCAGTCAGTAATGAAGCAAGACAGTGGTCAGTACACTTTCAAGGTGGAAAATGACTTTGGAAGCAGTAGCTGCGATGCCTACCTGAGAGTACTAGGTTTGTACTTTTGCTCCAGTTGGCTTCTCTTATTTATAAAATGCCCTTTGTAAGTGAATGGTGACATATTAATGGATGTGTTTGGCTATTCTCATTGGACAGATCAAAATATCCCTCCATCATTCACCAAAAAATTGAGCAAAATGGATAAAGTTCTGGGCTCTTCTATTCATATGGAGTGCAAGGTTTCTGGCTCACTTCCTATCAGTGCTCAGTGGTTTAAGGATGGAAAAGAAATACCTACAAGTGCAAAACATAGACTTGTGTGTCATGAGAACACCATGTCACTGGACATTAATAATCTGGAATTAGAAGATACTGCAAATTACACGTGCAAAGTGTCAAATGTAGCAGGGGATGATGCATGCAGTGGCATCTTAACTGTGAAAGGTTAGGATTTCTTCTTCTTGGTTCTTTGTGAATGCTTTAAAATTTGGTCGCTCTTACCATTGTATTCTTTTAGAGTTAAAAATCTCAATAATTCTGTTTCTTTACATACATATTCATTGAATTCAAGAAATATTCAGATTACCTCTTTTTAGTATGTTTTCTTATATGTCGAGAACACTGTCAAAATAATTCAACTATAAGGAATTTAATTAAATATGTTTCTCTTGAAATCTATAGAACCACCAAGCTTCCTAGTGAAACCTGAGCGACAACAAGCCATACCTGATTCAACAGTGGAATTTAAAGCAGTACTAAAAGGAACACCACCATTTAAAATAAAGTGGTTTAAGGATGATGTGGAACTTACCTCTGGACCTAAGTGTTTTATTGGCTTGGAAGGGTCAACTAGCTTTTTAAATCTCTACTCAGTGGATGCTTCCAAGACTGGACAATATACTTGCCAAGTTACTAATGATGTTGGCAGTGACTCTTGTAGTACAGTGTTGCTTGTGACAGGTGTGCAGGTTTGATTGTTTTATGTGTCTGTCTCACCCGTGGCTCCAATTCTTTCTGTAATCTCTTGTGGTACATCTCGCCAATCAAGAAAGTACCCTTCTTTTTGACACAGTAGACTGTATTTGGCAGACAATGTTCATGTTTATCTCTTTCCTACATACTGCCTAACTTAACTTTTGTTACTCATGTCTGTTCCCTTATAACTCCTTCTTTCCTTGACTCTCTAGAACCACCCAAGTTTGTGAAGAAGTTAGAAGCATCTAAAATCGTGAAAGCAGGTGATTCAGCACGACTTGAGTGCAAGATAGCTGGATCCCCAGAAATCAGAGTTGTGTGGTACAGAAATGAACATGAACTTCCAGCCAGTGAGAAATACAGAATGACTTTCATTGACTCAGTGGCAGTTATACAGATGAACAATCTCAGTACTGAGGACAGTGGGGACTTCATTTGTGAGGCTCAGAATCCTGCTGGCAGCATAAGCTGCAGTACCAGGGTTACAGTAAAAGGTAGAAATTTCTTATGTTTCTTTTTAACTGAAACCCACCTTCTTCTCCCCTGGGTACCATAGCTCTTAGTTCTTTTACTGTCATTTTAGTTTTCGTTTGAGATTATGAATAGTCTCCCAAGCTATTATTATTTCCTTTTTTAGATGATATTTCTTCTTAAGCTGTGCTTATACGTAGCTAATCATTCTGGAATATTTTTCTTATTATTCCAATGCCATAATTCTGATCAGCTCAGCACAATGTCCAAATGGTTCAAATTAGATGTTTTAAAAGTGCATAAAAGAACGAGGTAGGCATTTTAAAGATTATTTTGCCATCAGTGAATTTCCAGATATATCATCATTCTCGCTATAATAATAGCTTCACCATTAAAAACAAGGAACATTTATTACATACATACAAGGTTAAAACAACACAGGTTTTAACCTTATAATTAAAATCAGACAATTGTATTTTTTCTTTGACAAGAATCAGTTCCTATCTTTCAAAAAATTAGTTACTATATCTTAGTACAAGTAATGCCAGTATTTTCTGCTACCCTTTCCAGTATTTTTTGTCACAATGTCTAAGTTTGTCATGTTGAGAGGCAATTACTTCAATTACCATTTACTGAAATAGAAGGCTTAGATCACAGATATTGTGAGGACTTCAAGTGACTCAGATATAGAGCACATACAAAAACTTTTATCTCTGAAGTCCGGATTCTATATTTCAGACAACTCATATTAATTAATATACTTGTTTTCTTACAAGTTTTGTATCAATCTTTATAGTCCAAGAGAAATTAGTTAGGAGGAGTAGGCAGAATGCACAACTACTAAGTCAGAACATCTAGAGTCTAAGTTCTCCAGCTACCTAGTTGAGTGATCTTATAAAGGTTGGCTGTCTCTCTGAGTGATAGTGCTGGGCACTATTTAGCCTTTATCATATCTTGAAGCTTCCTTCCAATTTAAAACAAAGAAACAAAAACCTCTCATTCTATGAAGTTAAATAGCCCAACTCATGGGAAATTTTTTATTTTACAGAGCCACCTATTTTTAGCAGCATCCCTCCTGTAGTAGAAACCCTTAAAAACACTGAAGTTAGTCTTGAATGTGAACTTTTGGGAACACCGCCATTCGAGGTGGTGTGGTATAAAGACAAGCGTCAACTCCGAAGTAACAAGAAATACAAGATTACATCCAAAAACTTCCATGCAAGCATTCACATTCTAGATGTTGAAACCTCAGATATCGGTGAATACCATTGCAAAGCACAGAATGAGGTTGGGAGTGATACTTGCATTTGTACTGTAAAATTAAAAGGTAAGTATATTTCTTGCATGTGGCAGAAATATGGGAAATGTGCAAAATGCTTTTTTTTTCCTCTCTCTCTCTTCCGTTATCTGGACAATCTTTTCAACAATCTCCATCCATCTTTCCCTGTTCAGAACCACCAAGATTTGTCTCCAAACTGAACAGCCTCACTGTCGTAGCTGGTGAGCCAGCTGAGTTACAAGCATCCATTGAAGGCTCTGAGCCTATTTCTGTTCAGTGGCTTAAAGAGAAGGAAGAAGTAATTAGAGAAAGTGAAAACATCAGAATTACATTTGTGGAAAATGTTGCAACTCTACAGTTTGCAAAAGCAGAACCAGCTAATGCTGGAAAATATATCTGTCAAGTCAAGAATGATGGCGGAATGCGAGAGAACATGGCCACACTGACTGTTCTAGGTTGGTACAATAGTCCCCTACTAAAAAAATGGTACCAAACACTGGGATGAGTTACTAAGAATGACTGGCAGAATCTCTTATTCTGAATTTCTTCTAGAACTATATTGATCTTCATCTGTTTGGAAGATTTAGGGGAGAGGACCTAATTGATCTTTCAAGCACTCTTCTCTCTTTCTGTGATTCTAACAAAATTTAACCACATGTTTTATTGCTTACTTACTGCCCTTCTTGGTGGATAAGGAGATATAATAATGACTATCTTTTGCTTAAGCCTGCAACAGTTGGAAAACAGCAAATGCCACAAGGAAATTTTGTTTCCAAAGTACTAGTTGTTAAAGCTCATGAGCTCCCAAAGATCCAAGTTTGATAAGAGACTTTCGGGACATATTAAATTTCAATTTAGAAATTGTTTAGACAAGACTTTAAAAAAACATAAAAAAATGCAAAGAAGAAAAACTCAAGTAATCCATAATAACATGTAGCCTTGGCTCAAAAGAGGCTTAAGTTGAAATCAATATACACTGTCTCATGTACATGAAGTAGACTAGTGCACGGACATGTATATCTTAATAATATTTCCTATAACCTTACGACAGCATGTAATTATGGAATCACATTTTAAAAATCTAGGGAGGGAGCCCTAATCTAACCCTGTCATTGGAATCTTAGTGAATTTGATGGTAGAGACATAGGAAAGGTCACCAACTTTGACAGATGGTTATCACGTTTTATTTCAGAGCCCGCAGTCATTGTCGAGAAGGCAGGACCAATGACAGTGACTGTAGGAGAAACATGTACCTTGGAGTGTAAGGTAGCTGGCACTCCCGAACTCTCAGTTGAATGGTACAAGGATGGAAAACTGTTGACCAGCAGCCAAAGACACAAGTTTAGCTTCTACAACAAAGTCTCTTCTTTAAAGATTCTCTCTGTTGAAAAGCAAGATGCAGGAACATACACTTTCCAGGTTCAAAATAATGTTGGAAAAAGCAGCTGCACAGCTGTGATTGATGTTTCAGGTTAGTTCAGATATCTTCTGGTTGCTCGCAAATTCCTTTTAAAAGATTCCTCCTTTCAAGTCTCTTCTCCTCTCTCAAATCATCACGAGTCTCTTGGCTTTTCTCACACAGACCGAGCGGTTCCTCCGTCTTTCATACGAAGACTGAAAAATACCTGTGGGGTGCTGGGGACCTCTTGCATCTTGGAGTGCAAAGTAGCTGGCTCCTCACCTATCTCTGTTGCCTGGTTTCATGAGAAAACGAAGATTGTCAGTGGAGCCAAGTACCAAACCATGTTTTCAGATAATGTCTGCACTTTGCAGCTAAATTCTCTGGATTCATCAGATATGGGATATTACACATGCGTGGCTGCTAATGTCGCTGGGTCTGACGAATGCCGTGCAGCGTTGACTGTACAAGGTCAGTGTCAGACAGTCAAACCCTTTCTTACAAATTCCTTCTTGAGTCCACATTCAGGTTGACATACAATCAGAAGTTCTCTTTTTTGATTCAAAATTGCACCTGGTTTTAAAGCTTATAGGATCTTTTCATTGTCTTTGTCTACATAGAACCACCCTCTTTTGTGAAGGAGCCTGAGCCTTCAGAAGTACTACCAGGCAAAAATGTAACCTTCACAAGTGTTATTAGAGGAACCCCTCCGTTCAAGGTTGGCTGGTTCAGAGGTGCCAGGGAACTGGTGAAAGGAGAGAAGTGCAACATCTATTTTGAAGACACTGTGGCAGAACTGGAATTATTTAATGTCGACATATCTCAGAGTGGAGAGTATACCTGTGTGGTTGCTAATGATGCTGGCCGTACATCCTGCACGACTCGTCTCTTTGTCAAAGGTTGGCTCAAGTGCATTCATCTTCCTATTTTCTGTATACTGACCTCATTGTGGTTTTACTGTGTTTAACCACTGAGTTTTGTCACTCACTAGAACCAGCTGTATTTGTGAAGAAGTTGAGTGATCACTCTGTAGAACCAGGGAAGTCGATAATTCTGGAGAGCACCTATACTGGAACACTTCCAATTTCAGTCACCTGGAAAAAGAATGGTTTTAACATAATTCAGTCGGAAAAATGCAGCGTTGTCACCACAGAGAAAACGTGCATGCTGGAAATTCTCAGTAGCACAAAAGGAGATGCAGGACACTATTCCTGCGAGATTGAAAACGAGGCAGGAAGGGATGTTTGTGAAGCTGTGGTATCCACATTAGGTGTGTTGGCCTCATTCTTCTTCAAATTATTTGCATTCTTCTAACGTGAAACGTGGTTTTGTTTGGTTTTCTTTAATTCTAGTTGCTGATTATGAGTCTTTATTCTTTAGAACCTCCTTATTTTGTTACGGAACTGGAACCTCTGGAGGCATCCGTTGGAGATTCGGTATCTTTACAGTGCCAAGTTGCTGGGACACCAGAAATTACAGTGTCTTGGTACAAAGGAGACACCAAGTTACGGCCAACTCCTGAATACAGGACCTACTTTACAAACAACGTGGCTACACTTGTTTTTAATAAAGTGAATATCTATGACAGTGGAGAGTATACGTGTAAAGCAGAAAATAGTATAGGAACAGCTTCTTCTAAGACTGTCTTCAGAATTCAAGGTGATGATTTTATTTTGGAAATTAAGAAATGTCTTTTTTGCTTATCTTAACTCTTTTATCTTTATTGGGAAGTTTTCCTTTCATCTACTAATGTCTCAAAGTATTACTTGTTTTTCTACAGAGCGCCAACTTCCACCTTCCTTTGCAAGAGAATTAAAGGACATTGAACAGACTGTTGGGTTACCAGTTACACTCACTTGTCGATTAAATGGCTCAGCACCCATCCAAGTGTGCTGGTATAGAGATGGTGTACTTTTAAGAGATGATGAAAACCTGCAGATAGCATTTGTAGATAATGTGGCAACTTTAAAAATTTTGCAGACTGACTTGAGTCACTCTGGCCAGTACTCTTGCTCAGCTTCCAATCCACTTGGGACAGCATCATCTAGTGCTAGGCTGACAGCAAGAGGTTTGTTTCTTTGTTAATCTTTCTCATTGCAAATCATGACTTCTTGTTGCGTTATCAAAGCAGAAATGGCCAATGAAAAAAGCAAAAACAATACACATTGCCTTTTCCTCTCATCTTCCAGAACCTAAGAAATCTCCCTTCTTTGACATCAAGCCTGTATCTATAGATGTTATTGCTGGAGAAAGTGCCGATTTTGAGTGTCACGTTACTGGTGCCCAACCAATGCGAATCACTTGGTCAAAAGATAACAAGGAGATCCGTCCTGGAGGAAACTATACAATCACGTGTGTGGGAAGCACCCCCCACTTGAGAATTCTTAAAGTAGGCAAGGGAGACTCTGGTCAGTACACTTGCCAAGCAACCAATGATGTTGGCAAAGACGTGTGCTCAGCTCAACTCAGCGTAAAAGGTATCACTGCATGGCATTTACCAACGTTGGTGCTTTCCCACGTTTGTGTAATTGTCTTCTAAAAGTTTCTTAGTTTTAAAATGTTTGAAACAAACTAACTGGATCATGCTAGAATTTGTACATTAGTGTTGGTAGTGACATTAATCAAAGTTATGCTTTCTTTTTTGTTTTTCTTTAAGTTAGCGTATCTCTAGGTATAACCTTATTAAAGAGTGTTGTTTAATTGAAATTTGTTAAATGTTATTTCAACTATCTGTTCTCTTTTTAAAATTCTTTTTCTGTTATATTACATTCTGACTTATTACTAAATGTTTATCACATACATCTATATTAACTTGTATGTTTTTAGGTTATATATCCAAACTACAAAAATAAATATATCGACTAAATTCTCTACTCAAACCATAAATTACTTCATAGAAGAAAAAAAAAAAACAACCTTATTTTGCGATGAAATCATCAGAAAATACAGTCTTAATACTAACCCAGTTTAAATATGAACTTATGGAATCTTCAGCCACAAACAAGCTATTTTAATTTGTAAATATTCCCTAATGATGTTTTCCTTTGGTTTACTAGAACCTCCAAAGTTTGTTAAGAAATTAGAAGCTTCTAAAGTTGCAAAACAGGGAGAACCCATTCAACTGGAATGTCAAATAAGCGGTTCCCCAGAAATCAAAGTCTTGTGGTTCCGAAATGACAGTGAACTTCACGAAAGCTGGAAATACAACATGTCATTCGTTAATTCCGTGGCACTGCTTACCATCAATGAAGCCAGCACCGAGGACAGTGGGGACTACATCTGTGAAGCTCATAATGGTGTTGGTGATGCAAGCTGCAGCACAGCACTGACAGTAAAAGGTTAGACCACACAAAGCTTCTTCCTTTCTTCCTTCTACTCTTATCTGGATTCCTTCTCAGGAATGTTATAAGCGCAAAAGGAAAAAAAAAAAAAGTTTAGTCAAGGTTACTTGGAATAACTTTAGAATTCTTAAAGTAGCTTTTCTGAATTGTTATTTCTTGTGTGGACAGATTGTCAAGTGGTCACACCAGTCACTCTTAATGATTCTATATTCTAAAATATTTTTTCCTTTTTAAGTAAACAGGTGTTCTCAACGTTCATCATTTCTTTTCTTTCTGTTAGCTCCTCCTGTTTTCAGCCAGAAGCCTTCTCCAGCCGGAGCCCTTAAAGGTTCTGATGTTATTTTACAATGTGAAATTTCGGGAACACCTCCTTTTGAAGTGGTGTGGGTTAAAGATCGAAAACAAGTTCGAAGCAGCAAGAAATTTAAAATCACTTCGAAAAACTTTGATACCAGTCTTCATATCCTCAATTTCGAAGCCTCTGATGTAGGGGAATATCACTGCAGAGCTGCTAACGAGGTGGGAAGTGACACATGTGTTTGCACTGTCAAATTCAAAGGTTTGTATGTATGGGCACAAAAAATATGCCTCTTCCTTGCACCTTTTCTTGCTTGACTCATAATTTGTGTGACTTTGAGTCTTATATGTTTTTCTCTAACCACTAATTTCTTCTGTTAGAACCTCCACGATTTGTGAAAAAGCTAAGTGACACCTCAACCCTTGTTGGGGATGCTGTTGAGTTGCGGGCTGTAGTGGAAGGCTTCCAGCCAATTTCTGTTGTCTGGCTGAAAGATAAAGACATCATCAGAGAGAGTGAAAATACCAGGATTTCATTTGTTAATAACATTGCAACTCTCCAACTTGGAAGCCCAGAAGCATCTAATTCTGGAAAATATGTGTGCCAGATCAAAAATGATGCTGGAACGAGAGAAAGTTCAGCAGTCTTGACTGTACTAGGTTAGTAACAAAGTTCAGCCTACGAGAAAATAAAGTCGAACGATCCATGATCATTTTCTACAGATATTACTCTTATCCAATAATATATTGATTACCCTCTATCTTAATTTGGGAGGTGACTTCATTTTCAATGCAATATACTTCTTATTTTAGAACCAGCTAGAATCGTAGAGAAGCCAGAACCCATGACCGTCACTACTGGAAATCCTTTTGCATTAGAGTGTGTAGTGGCTGGGACACCAGAACTTTCAGCCAAGTGGTTCAAAGACGGAAGAGAGATATCTGCAGACGGCAAACATCACATTACATTCATCAATAGAGTGGCTACACTCAAAATCACCTCTGCAGAAATGAGTGACAAGGGGTTATATAGCTTCGAAGTGAAAAACAGTGTTGGTAAAAGTAACTGCACTGTGTCTGTCCATGTTTCCGGTGAGTAGTGTGAGGCTTGATCTCTTTACCGTTTTTCCAGGAAAATAAAAATAGCTTGTCCTTAAACAAAAAACCTTCCTTTTTCACATAGATCGAGTTGTGCCTCCTTCCTTCATCCGCAAGCCGAGAGATACAAGTGCCATCTTGGGGGCATCGGTTGTTCTGGAGTGCCGAGTCTCTGGCTCTGCCCCAATTTCAGTTGGCTGGTTTCAAGATGGAAATGAAATTGTGACTGGACCCAGATGTCATTCCAGCTTTTCAGAAAATGTCTGTACCTTGAATCTGAGCTTATTGGAGCCCTCTGACACAGGGGTATATACCTGTGTGGCCGCCAATGTAGCTGGTTCTGAGGAATGTTCGGCAGTTCTGACAGTCCAAGGTCAGTGCGAAGGACTAGGCTATTGCTTCTCTAATGCCTCTTCCATGTAACTTAATGCCTGTCTTGCATGGAATTTCTTTATCTACTCTTCATTTTTAGTCTCAGTTCCTTTTTATTCAAGTAGCAGAAGCACTTCTCACTTGGATTTCTTTTTCCCCCTGGGATATCTAGAACCACCATCTTTTGAACAAACCCCTGATTCTGTGGAAGTTTTACCCGGAGTGAGTCTCACATTCACAGGTGTCTTTAGAGGCACACCTCCTTTCCAAGTCAGATGGTTTAAAGGCAGCAGGGAATTGGTGTCAGGCGAGTCATGCACCATCTCTCTAGAAGACTTTGTCACAGAACTGGAGTTGTTAGAAGTGGAGCCATCGCAGAGTGGAGACTATTCTTGCCTCGTTACTAATGAGGCTGGCAGTGCTTCCTGCACCATGCATCTTTTTGTGAAAGGTTTGTTCTTTTTTCTAATTCTTGTATTGCTTTTTTCATTTTTTCTCAATCTTCACTGGAGATGGGAATTTTACCCTCATGTTTTCTCCTTATAGAACCAGCCACCTTTGTGAAAAGATTGGCTGATTTCAGTGTTGAGTCAGGAAGCCCCATAGTTCTTGAGGCCACGTATTCTGGCACACCTCCAATCTCAGTGAGCTGGATGAAGAATGAATTTCCTCTTTCACAGTCTCAGAATTGCAGTATTATCATGACAGAAAAATCAACAATACTGGAAATTCTTGAGAGCACAATAGAAGATTATGCACAATACAGTTGCCTAATAGAAAATGAGGCTGGTCAAGACATTTGTGAAGCACTGGTGTCTGTCTTAGGTGTGTGAGAGTTACCTCTTGTTATTACTCTCTCCTTTCTTTAAGCGTCTTTTTTTAGTTAGCATGATTGATTGATTACCATCCTTTTTACCATAGAACCACCTTATTTTATTGAGCCTCTGGGACATGTGGAAGCAGCCATCGGAGAACCTACAACTTTACAGTGTAAAGTGGATGGAACCCCAGAAATTAGAATTTCTTGGTACAAAGAACACACAAAACTACGATCAGCTCCTGCATATAAAATGCAATTCAAAAATAACGTTGCCTCCTTAGTAATCAACAAAGTAGATCACAGTGATGTGGGCGAGTATACATGCAAGGCAGAGAACAGTGTGGGAGCAATCGCTTCTTCAGCTGTGCTTGTTATCAAAGGTGATGATGATTTTGTTGAACTCATCTTTCTGTGTGTTGGCAGTTTGATTTTCTTATAAAAATCTAAATTTTAATGGTTCAAAATATGTTGTGGATGTTTGCTGTCTTGTAAATAAGTATTATCTGTAACTTCTTTACAGAGCGCAAACTTCCACCTTCCTTTACAAGAAAACTGAAGGATGTTCAGGAGACTCTTGGCTTCCCAGTTGCATTTGAATGTCGCATCACTGGCTCAGAACCTCTTCAGGTGTCTTGGTACAAGGATGGGGTACTTTTGAAAGATGATTCTAATTTGCAAACCTCTTTTGTTCGTAATGTAGCAACTCTTCAGATTTTGCAAACTGACCGGAGCCATGTTGGTCAGTACAATTGTTCAGCTTCTAACCCTCTTGGGACTGCTTCATCCAGTGCCAAGCTCATTCTCTCAGGTGAGTAGCTCATCACTTTCCCTCTTTAATATAAACCAGCTTCACTGCTCTGAGCCACCAAAGGACTGGTACCATTTAGCTTCTGTCTGGGAGCATGGAAACTCAAGTCACCATTTTGGTCTTCATTCTTTTCAGAGCATGAAGTGCCTCCTTTCTTTGATCTAAAACCCGTATCAGTAGATCTTGCTCTTGGAGAAAGTGGTTCTTTTAAATGCCACGTAACTGGAACTGCTCCAATCAAAATCACCTGGGCCAAAGATAACAGAGAGATTCGCCCTGGAGGCAACTACAAGATGACTTTGGTTGAAAATACTGCCACTCTGACAGTTCTCAAAGTAGGCAAAGGTGATGCAGGGCAGTACACTTGCTATGCAAGCAACGCCGCTGGAAAAGACTCTTGTTCTGCTCAACTGGGTGTACAAGGTACTTGTTAGAGTGAAGTAGCAAGTTCTCTCTTTTATGTTTTCAGTATCTTAAAACATAGGAGGTTGGATGTGCTTGAAAGTTATATTTAAAGAAAGGACCATGATCTAGTGATGAGAAATGATCAAAGGGACCAAGGGTCTTCCAAATAGGAACAATTAAAACATTTTTTTTTTTTAAATTCTGTTAATATTTTTTATTTTTATTTTATATTTTATTGTACTTCAGGTGAAGGCTTACAGAACAAATAGTTTCTCATGAAACAGTAGTACACATATTGTTTTATGACATTGGTTAACAACCCCACAACATATTAAGCCTCTAAATTCTCAACCTTTTTTTTTTTTTTTTTTTGATGAAAATACAGATAGCCAAAGATACACCGTTTCAAAAATTTCTACATACACAGTTCAGTGACATTGACTACGCTCTTCCAACTGTGCTGTTATTCTCACTTAAGATGAAGGCTTACAGAACAAAATAGTTTCTCATTTAACAGTTACTACACATGTTGCCCTGTGACAATGGTTAACAATCTCACAACACATCAAGAATATCCTTACTCCACCTTGTGTTCCCTATCACCAGGGGACTTCCTTGTCCCCTTCTGTCTTCTGGACCTTGTCACTGGACTACTGTACCTCATTAGTCTCATTTGGTTTTGTTTTGTTTTTTTTTAACACCATTTCAAAACTTTTTACTTACCCATTTAAGTGATATTGACTATGCTCTTCCAATTGTGCTGCCATTCTCGCCCAAGATGAAGGCTTACAGGACAAAACAGCCTCCCATTTAATAGTTACTACAAATGTTGCCCTATAACAGTGGTCAACAATCTCACAACACATCGACAGTGTCCTTACTCAACTTGTGTTCCTTATCATCAGTTTCCTACTCCCCCTCTGCCTTCTGGCCTTTGTCACCGGACTCCTGTACCTCGTTAGTCCCATTTAGTTTTACTGGGCACGATAAAAACATTTTTATTAAAAAAAAAAATTAAAACTAGAAGGACAAAGACTGAAAGGGAATGTTTTCAATGGCTAAAAACAGAGACTAAAGAGAGAGTGAAAATAAACTTTTTACAGAATTCTAAGAAAATCCAAGTTTGAAAGGAGCTATCCTAAGACAAACAAAAGAACTTATCTCAAATGACTGATTTTCCACAGTAGTTAGAAAATGAATGGATTTTGTCCCTCTAAGGGATAGCAGAGCCCCAAACTATCAAGTCTTTCAAGAAGAGTCCAGATTAATTATAAGGTCAACTTCTTGTTTTCCACTACCCATTACAACAACCCATTGCCGTCCAGTCAATTCTGACTCATAGCACCAAAACCATTGTCATTGAGTCAATTCCGACTTTTAACTACCCCATAAGACAGAGTAGAACTGCCCTTTAGGGTTTTCACTGCCAACCTTTTGGTTAGCAGCATGAGCTCTTAACAAATGCACCACCAGGGCTAGCAACCCACTAGCCCTACGTAAAAGCAGGGGGTGGGGAATGCATCAGTATTCTTTCTGAAGCTCACATTGTGGAAAGCAACCTTGTCTGTCTAGCATGTTCATGGCTGCTATTATAAGAAATTGAGTCTAACCTCAATGCATAACTGGTCTAACCCATTATAAATACCTTGAAATTAAACTAGAATTAGGTTTAGCATCCCACTTGCCCTGTGACATATAGCTAATTATTTTTATCTCCCTAAGCCTGAATTTTTTGCTTCAGGTAATGAAGAAAGCAATGCTCTCATAGGAAGCAGTCCTCCAGTAGTTTACATACAGGAGAGTAATCAAACTCTCGCATTCCCTGTGGACCCTCAGAAGCTCTTACCTCTGCTTTTGGCACTAGAGAAGTAATCCTTTGGCTGGGAAGAGGGTTGCACAGTAGGGATTAATGTCTTTTCTTCCTTCCCTTTACAATAGTACCCAATATGGATGCTTTCAAAAATAAATGTATTCTAATTTCGAGATTTACTATTTGAGTTTCATTTAACTATTCATTCTTGAAATGGCATTAAATGAATTTGTTTTCCAGACTTACAGGCCTCTCTGTTTGACAGAGATTCCTTGTTACACTTTGTCTTAAATTATGTGTGTCTTTTCCATCCCTTAACCTGTGTTTTCCCCCCTTGGTTCTGTAGAACCACCCAGGTTCATTAAGAAGCTAGAACCTTCAAGAATTGTGAAACAGGATGAATACACAAGATATGAATGCAAAATAGGCGGGTCTCCAGAAATTAAAGTTTTATGGTACAAGGACGAGACTGAACTTCAAGAGAGCGGTAAAGTCCGAATGTCGTTTGTTGACTCGCTGGCGGTGTTGGAAATGCGTGATCTCAGTGTTGAAGACAGCGGAGACTACACGTGTGAGGCCCGCAATGCAGCAGGCAGTGCAAGCAGCAGCACCTCCCTGAAAGTTAAAGGTCAGTCGTGTCGTGTCGTACTCTTCCCTCCACAGTCGTCCTCTACATTTCCTGTCTGGCTCTCCGTTATTAAAATGTCTCAAAATTGTTGAAAATGTCTGAAATTAAAAAAAAAAAATTATTTAAAATGTCTTCAAATTGTTAAAGAATATGATCTTAAACACTGAAAGTAATGTTTTTATTTTCCTTTCCATGACCTATATACTTACAGAATACATCCTAATTTTCTTTTTTTTAACTAAATTACTTGGTAATTTTAGAGCCACCCATTTTCCGCAAAAGACCTCATCCTATTGAGACGCTGAAAGGAGCTGATGTTCACCTTGAATGTGAGCTTCAGGGTACGCCTCCATTTCAAGTTTCTTGGCATAAAGACAAGAGAGAACTTAGAAGTGGCAAGAAATACAAGATAATGTCTGAGAACTTCCTTACGAGCGTTCACATCCTGAATGTTGATGCTGCAGACATTGGGGAGTATCAGTGTAAAGCCATAAACGACGTGGGGAGTGACACTTGCGTTTGTTCTATCACTCTGAGAGGTTAGATTGACTTCATTCTCTTCTACTTACTGTTTTTCCTCTAATTTTGGTAGTCTGTTGCCCCTTACGGTTGTCGGTCCTATGTAATTAGCAGTCTCTTCTACGTTTTTCTTTTTTCTTTTACATTTCGTGTACTTCCTGTTTTACCTCGAATCCCACCAGATATCCTCTTAGTCAGTTTTGCCAATAGGTTTTGATTAAGTTTAGAGAACTGGTGTTAGAACCAAACAAGATTTAACTCTTTCTGTTTACTACAAACCCTAATGCATCCCTACTCCCATCCATCAACAGTGCCTCTGATTTAAGAAACGGGAATGACACACCATCACTAGTTTAATGCTTAGCGTTTGTGGTTTGAGGGAAATGCCATTAGTTCCACATGTTTTAAAACCCTGGTTTGCCTCTTTTTCGTCAGCACCACCAAGATTTGTGAAGACACTTAGTGACGTTTCTACTATCGTTGGTAAAGAAGTTCAGCTGCAGACTGCTATGGAAGGCACTGAGCCAATTTCGGTGACATGGTTCAAAGATAAGGGGGAGATCGTTAGAGAAAGTGACAACATATGGATTTCTTATTCAGAAAGCATTGCCACCTTACACTTCTCGAGAGCAGAACCAGCCAATGCAGGGAAATACACCTGTCAGATCAAAAACGATGCTGGAATGCAAGAGTGCTCTGCCACACTGTCCGTTCTTGGTTAGTACAAAATGATGTTACCGTGAATGCAAGATACACACGTCAGCATCTGTGTTTTCTTTAGTTTTTTGACTTGATTTTAAAACGTGGCTGTAAATTCCACTTCGTTTCAGAGCCTGCAGCAATTGTGGAAAAGCCAGAATCCATAAGAGTGACCTCAGGAGATACCTGTACCCTGGAGTGTGTAGTCACCGGAACACCAGAACTCAGTACTAAGTGGTTTAAGGATGGGAAAGAACTGACGAGTGACAGCAAATACAAGATAAGCTTCTTCAACAAAGTATCGGGCCTTAAGATTATCAATGTGACCCCTAATGACAGTGGGGTATACAGTTTTGAGGTGCAGAACCCTGTTGGCAAAGACAGCTGCACAGCCTCTGTTCAAGTTTCAGGTTGGTTGGTTGGGCTCTTGTCTCATCATTATAATAATGTAGTTCCTGATTTACACGTATGTGTAAGGAAAACTCCATCTTCTACAGCCTAGCATGAGTCTAACTCCCTCTGAATCAACACAATCAGGGGTGTAACATACCTGTGGATTTAGAAGAAAACCCAGTTCGAACATTGTTTCCCTTTCTTTGGGAAGAATTCCCCCAATTCAGGGTGGTAAGAATAAAACTGAAGCTCTGGATAAGGTTATGATGGTCTTCTACTATCACATATGCTGTAGGAATTCACTATATCCTGATCACAGCAAAGAGAAACCAAAATCCCTAACAAGTCAGCTAGCACATCTTGCCCATCCTCTAGGCTTTTGATTTTGTGAACCTGTGAGGAATTCTTTGATGTCCTTGCAAAAGAGCCAAACGAATCTAGGGCTATTCCATCAAAAAAAAAAAAATAATAATAATAATAATAATTCTCTTTTCAAATCATTTTATAACGTTGTTCCTTGTTTATGTGCCTTTTTTTCCCATGCAGACCGAATCGTTCCTCCTTCATTCACAAGAAAATTAAAAGAGACGAGTGGTCTTTCTGGTTCCTCAGTTGTAATGGAGTGCAAAGTCTATGGATCACCCCCAATCTCTATCTCCTGGTTCCATAAAGAAAATGCGATCAGCAGTGGAAGGAAATACCAGACCACTCTGACAGATAACACATGTGCTTTAACTGTGAACATGCTGGAGGAATCAGATGCCGGCGACTACACATGTGTTGCTGCTAATGTGGCTGGTTCTGATAAATGTGGTGCACCTTTGACTGTGAGAGGTCAGCTAAAGAAGTAGATAAAAGAAGTGCATTTCATAATTACTTAAGCATTTTTATTGTCACAATTCACAAATACTAAACTTTTTCTGGTATGTGCCTTTGTGTTTAGAGCCACCATCTTTTGTTCAGAAACCTGATTCCATGGATGTTTTAACTGGGACAAATGTAACTTTCACAAGCATCGTAAAAGGAACACCTCCTTTCAGTGTCCGCTGGTTCAAGGACAGCAGTGAACTAGTATCGGGAGACAGATGTAACGTGTCTTTGGAGGATTCAGTTGCTGAACTGGAGTTGTTTGATGTAGATACATCACTGAGTGGAGAGTACACGTGCATAGTTAGTAATGAAGCCGGCAAGGCTTCTTGTACAACACATCTCTACGTAAAAGGTCTGTTTGACTGCTAGTCCAAAGTTTTTGTAATTTACATACATACGCTGATCTGTTGTATCTATAACTGGGTGTTTGTATATTTGAATTCATACTTGCGATTTGTTTTGTGCAGCCCCAGCCAAATTTGTCAAGAGGCTCAATGATTACAGCATAGAGAAAGGGAAACCCTTGATCCTAGAAGGCACGTACAGTGGAACTCCACCTATTTCAGTCACTTGGAAGAAAAATGGCATAAATATAACTCCTTCTCACAGATGTAATATCACCACAGCTGAAAGATCTGCAATGCTGGAAATTCCAAGCAGCGTGGTAGAGGACGCAGGCCAGTACAACTGCTACATTGAAAATGCTTCCGGAAAAGATTCTTGTTCAGCACAAATATTGATACTAGGTTTGTTGAGATTGCACGTGCATATCTTTTTATACAAGTAATCATTCTGGTGCATCTCTTTCATTACTGATTGTCTCTTTTGGTGCTACAGAACCACCGTATTTTGTCAAGCGGTTGGAGCCTGTTAAGGTAACGGTTGGAGATTCTGCCTCTTTACAATGCCAGCTTGCTGGGACCCCTGAAATTGCGGTATCCTGGTATAAAGGAGATACAAAACTGAGACCCACTGATGCCTACAAAATGCACTTTAGGAACAATGTGGCTACACTGGTTTTCAACCAGGTTGATAGTCACGACAGTGGAGAATATATCTGCAGAGCTGAAAACAGTGTGGGAGAAGTTTCTTCATCAACTTTCCTTACTGTTCAAGGTGATTGCAATATTTTTAAAGTGAATGAATTTGTGTGGATTTTGAACTAGATTTAAAGTGTCAGTGAAGACCTTTTTCCAGGAAAATCTTTCCAAGTGCTGAATGTTCTGCTTTAAGTTATTCCATCTATACTTAGCTTCTTATCCTTTTTGATAGTTTCTATAGAGAGAGAGCTAAGATGACTAAATCTTCAGTTGGAAAGGTCATTTACATTTGTCTCTGTAATTAAGTCTTTTAGAAAAATGAGTGACCTTATATTTTAAAAATCCCACCCCATGAGTGTCTTCTCAAGTTAAATTGTTAGAAGGCTGTCTTAAAAAGCCGGAGAATCGACTGCACGCTTGGAGATATACCTTAAGCCAATCAGTTTCTCTGATGGCATACGGAGTTTTGTACTTACTCTGCATTAGGGTGACCTCAGAGTGAAACTTTGCTCCAACAGTTTATAGGCTTTGCTTTGTCTCCAAGTGAATTCAAGAGATGTGAGTAGATTCTGATATGCTGCTAACCAAAAGGTTGGCGGTTTGAACCCACCAGCCACTCTGCAAGAGGAAGATTTGGCAGTCTGCTTCCGTAAAGATTTACAGCCTTGGAAACCCTGTAGGGCAATTCTACTCTGTCCTATAGGGTTGTTATGAGTTGGAATTGACTGGATGACAATGGGTTTTATAGAACAATAATTGTGAGAAGAATATTCAGTAATTAAAAATGACCAGAAGTATTCATTATTAACCCTGTTCCTACAGAGCAAAAACTTCCACCATCATTTTCTCGACAACTGAGAGATGTTCAAGAAACAGTTGGATTACCAGTTGTTTTTGAATGTGCCATACATGGATCAGAGCCTATCTCAGTGTCTTGGTGTAAAGATGGCAAGCCCTTGAAAGACAGCCCCAGTGTACAAACATCGTTTTTAGATAATGTGGCCACCCTCAATATTTTTAAAACAGATAGGAGCCTTGCGGGCCAGTATTCCTGCACAGCTACAAATCCTATAGGCTCTGCATCTTCTAGTGCCAGACTCATTCTCACAGGTTTGTGGATTCTTAAACTCCTTCCTATTTCTGGAATTAAAACACTTTTATAATCAAATAACAAAATTAGTTAGAAAACATAACATCACAATTTCCATAAACTGGGTGGCTCAGAGTATCAAGTCTGAAAACTTGCGTTTTTGCTCTACTCTTAGAGGGGAAGAACCCGCCATTCTTTGACATCCCCCTGGCCCCTGTGGATTCTGTGGTGGGAGAAAGTGCTGACTTTGAGTGTCACGTTACTGGAACACAACCAATAAAGGTCAGCTGGGCCAAAGATAACAGAGAGATACGAAGTGGTGGAAACTACCAGATCAGTTATCTGGAAAACAGTGCCCACTTGACAATCCTGAAAGTTGACAAAGGAGACTCTGGACAATATACCTGCTACGCTGTGAATGAAGTGGGAAAGGATTCCTGCTCAGCTCAGCTTAATATAAAAGGTATCAGTTATTTTGTGTGCGGTACAACAAAGTGTAATCATTTTATATTATATCCTAAGGATGCAGCTTTTATTATGACAAATGAAATCTAGGACAACATTTTTTAAATGACAGAGCTATTTAGAATGAAATAAGTTTCTCTGGCGAAAATGAGTGACCTTGTTTTAATCTGCAATTCTTTAAAACTTTATATATCATACAGAACTCTAAAACCATCCCTTTTCAAGCTTCTGGTTCTGTCAGTAGTCATAAATTATTCTTATCACTCACTTCATTAAGTCAGTGGTTTAGAATAGACTTGTGAAAGGGGCTGAAATATTTTGGGACATACACTGATAAACTATGTTGAGTTGGTTAGCATTGATTTTGACCAAAAAAAAAAAAAAAAAAAAAAGGACTTCTTTTTCTTGAAAAGCCTCATGTTAACAATGTGTTTCTAGATTCCACTTCATATATCCTCGTAATTTCTTACAGAGCGGCTGATCCCACCAAGTTTCACGAAAAAACTCTCAGAGACAGTAGAAGAAACAGAAGGGAATTCTTTCAAGCTTGAGGGGCGTGTTGCTGGTTCCCAGCCTATAACTGTTGCTTGGTATAGAAACAATATGGAGATACATCCGACTTCTAACTGTGAAATAACATTCAAGTACAATGCGTTACTGCTGCAAGTAAAGAGAGCAGGCATGGCCGATGCTGGTTTGTACACCTGCAAAGTGTCAAATGATGCAGGCTCTGCTCTGTGTACATCTTCAGTTGTCATCAAAGGTTAGTAATTTTCACAGCCACCAGCCTGTTGGGTGTCTTCTCACTACTGTGTGCATTTCTTCTTACATCTTGACTAACTAAATTGTAACAGTTATAAGTATACATTATTTAATTGCCTTGCCAGGGAGTCCATATATATTGATTAAAAATTATCTATTATAATTTAATTATGTGGCCCGGCAAAGTAGGTATCACTTAATAAATGGACTAAAATCTTACCTTCTAAATTATATTCCAAAATTCTCTCAGGTAGCTAGAAGTCTAAGTCTGCTTTAAATTCCATTCATAAGTGATGTACATATTTTTTATAGAGCACATTTGTTTTGAAAATGTTTAAAATTATTCATTGATGAATATTGTGCTAGCTTTGCTTATTATTAGTTATATAGCATTCCTTTTTCTAAGTATATTGCTCAAGAATGATTTTTAAGTAAATACTGCCCAAAGCTTATGGCCTGTAAATGAATATTAAGCCCAGACAAAAGGGCAAAATTTGCTCAGAAAGAATAAGATGAACGGAAAGATGTTCCGTACCACTATGGAAGACGTGTTTAAACGCAGAGTCATAGCTGAGGCAAAGAAATAGACTGTGTTGTTTAAGGAGATCTTCGTTATCTGATTCTCTAAACATAATGGCTTTATCCAGATAATTCTGATACAGATTCATCAAAATCACTTTATAAACCAACCTCCTAGAAGAGTTTGGAATTAACTACCAACTCTGATGATCTACTTGGCCACCTCAGACTGCTAATACTAATAGATTAATACCACTGAATTGTTTTAACTTAAAATTCAAATTTTTATCATTCATTTTATAGAACTTAGGAGTTTAGTTTTAAAAAGCATTTAGTAAAATGAAAAATGCATGCTTAGCAGTGACTTAAAGTCATGATTTACAGTCATGGTGGTTTTGCCATTGAGTGGATAAATGCTTTCTATAGAATTTTGAGACGGCTTATCTATAGAATTCCAAAGACAGTAGACATCAAAAGTTTTTCATCTTTGCAATCACAAATACTGGCCTTATTCTTGCTATATATACATAGGCCGCAGGACCACTGAAGAAAATCATCACATAATACCGAGTTGCACGCGGTCTTCCTATTATGTTGTCATATTACTCAGGCCTTCATTGGTTTTCAGTTGAACACTGAGCTTCAGCTTTTAATTCCTTTGAGCCAAACTTGGATTTTTAAGTGCTACTCTAGCTGCATTTAATAACTAAAAATGAACACCAGAGAAAACCACATATTAAGATGTGAGCTCATGGATTACTAAAGTGTTGGCTTACTTTTCCAGAGGGTAGCGATCATTGCCACTCTAGATGAGCAGAATTTCCCAATAAACCCTTAGCTTTTAGGGTTCAGAGAAAATGTAGCTGTGTACAGCTTTGAGAGAAGCAATAGTATGCTGTATGGCACAGAAGTTTATAGTAACTGCCAGTGCAGTGTTTGCAGTGCTTAATCAGGACACAGATGCTTGGGCGGTTTGTGGACAGAATGGCATCTGTTCCTTGCTTGTTTTTAAGCCTTCATCTTTTTTTTTTTTTTTTAATCCAACAAATGTTAGCTATTATCTTCAGAGAGCAATGAACCAGGCACAGCATTCCATTCTGCTGCAGCAACCAGTGTTACCTGTTAGAAGCAAAACTGTTTGGCTCATTGCTTGTTTGTTTTCTGGAATTTAAGACTGTTTTTGCTTTAGTGTTCTTCACTAAAATACCTTTTCAATTCCAGAACCTAAGCAGCCTCCAGTGTTTGATCGGCACCTTACTCCAGTAACAGCAAGTGAAGGAGAATTCCTGCAGCTGAGCTGCCACGTCCAGGGATCCGAGCCAATTAGGATCCAGTGGTTGAAGGCTGGCAGGGAAATAAAGCCTTCAGACAAATGCAACTTCAGCTTTGCTAACAGAACAGCTGTGCTGGAGCTCAAGGATGTGGCTAAAGCAGATTCGGGAGATTATGTGTGCAAAGCTTCAAATGTGGCTGGGAGTGACACTTCCAAAGCAAAAGTGACCGTTAAAGGTACAGACACCTAAAAACGTATTTTTCAGATCAAGCCAACAACCGCTCGTGTTTATTTTATTATAATTTAAGTAAGAATGGAATGCAACATTTTGAAACATCAGTAATTGCTCATTTTCAATTTGTAGCTTCTGTATAGTAGTAATTTAGTGAGAAAAAAATCAATACAGATTATCTAAATTTGACAAGTTCACCATTATATTTCTTGAACCTCTTTTTATCACATCCAAGAAGGTATAATTAGTGAAGTTCCAAAATTAGTGCTATAATAATATGATATAAGGTCGCCTAGTATCATTTTCCTGGAGGAAATCTATACAGTAAAGTCAAGTCTAGAAATATAATTTGATACTAGTAATATGATTATAGTTCAGCCTGTGATAGCAATCACTAGTATAAATTTCTATGAAGCTGTTTCATCTTCTGTGATCTACCCTTATAGCGAGCCCTAGAGTACACGCAGTTAGTGACACCAACAAACTCCTGTAGCTTATTTTATGTAGGGAAATATTTATCATAATTTTAAGGTAACTGTAATAACAAAACACATAATCATGTTTTTCAGACAAACCAGCTGCAGTCCCAGCAGCTAGGAAAGCAGCCGCAGATGCAAGACTCTTCTTTGTATCAGAACCTCAGAGTATCAGAGTTGTAGAAAGTAAGTACTTCATGAAAAGTATATCTTCTTCTATTTGGAAACTTTTACTAACTGAATTACGGAAGAACTGATTTTGGAAAATTATTGTTTTTATTCACTTGTTTTCATTATTTCCTAGAAACCACTGCAACATTCATTGCAAAAGTTGGAGGTGATCCAGTCCCAAATGTTAAATGGACGAAGGGGAAATGGAGACAGCTGAACCAAGGGGGTCGCATTTTTATCTACCAGAAAGGAGATGAAGCGAAACTGGAAATTAGAGACACCACAAAAACAGATTCTGGATTGTACAGATGTGTCGCATTTAACAAGCATGGTGAAATTGAAAGTAACGTTAACCTACAGGTGGATGAAAGGAAGAAGCAGGACAAAATCGAAGGAGATCTGAGAGCAATGCTAAAAAAGTAAGTTTCGGTTAAAAAAATAATACCCTAATTTTCCATTCAAAAAAGGGATCTCTCAAAAGACGTGGACCTCCTCCAAGAGATTCCCCTCCAAGATTCGGATTGTTAATGAACATAAGCATAGAGACTTTGTAACAAAAATAGATAAACAACTATGCAAAATTTGGGTGGAAGTTAGTGGTTCATTAGGTCAAATAATCATGAGAAAGTTTTAACAGCGAGGCTAATTTTTACTATGATTTTAAGCAAAAGGAAATGGCCTATAGAGAAGACTGATTATTGCTTGTGTGTTTAGGTATGAAGTTTTTGTTTCTATATGTAGTTTTTTGTGCTGTGAATAGTTTTCACCATTTTCTATAGTTACCAATAATTTCTATACAATTTCTGTTTCCACATAATTATGGAATTAATCTACATTTAATTTTTACACATCTGTTCCAGGACATGTGATATTTATCCCTTATTGAAGTTTTCCATTACTGTTATTATTTTTCCTTATATTCTTTCATTAGGCTGTCTGGCTGGAAAGTCTTCAGAAATGCTCCTGTTTTCCTTTCTTTTCTTAAACTCTATGATCAAATTTTTATACTTTGTAACAGTGGTCCAATATTAATTCACTCCATCTCAAAACCCACATTTTTTATTCCTTCAGAGTTAACATGTTAAAATTAATTTTTCTTGAATGAAAAACACAGAACTGTTTCTTCATGAGAAAAAAAAAAAAACAACTTAGTGACACATGAAATTGTTAAACGATGATAGACAATTCAAAATAAGTAGCAGACCAGTGATTTATGTTCATTTCTTTTCATTCAGGACTCCAGTCTTAAAGAAGGGACCTGGAGAAGAAGAGGAAATCGATATCCTGGAACTTCTCAAAAATGTTGATCCTAAAGAATATGAAAAATATGCCCGCATGTATGGAATCACTGACTTCCGGGGTCTTCTTCAAGCATTCGAACTGCTAAAGCAAAGTCAAGAAGAAGAAACACATAGATTGGTATGATCTGCAAATTCACGTTTGAAGCATCTAACATCTAATACACCTATGCCCTTTGAGTTACCACACTCCTACGGTTGTATTGGATCACTTCATATAACTTAAGCAGGATCAAGAATAGGACTTTAACATAATCATGCATCCTGTAATTCAAAATTTGTTTCGTATTTAATACTTTTTTTTCTCCTCAGGAAATTGAGGAAATAGAGAAGTCAGAGAAGGAAGAAAAGGAATTTGAGGAACTTGTATCATTTATTCAGCAAAGGCTATCACAAACAGAGGTAAATGAATTATAAAGATAATAAAGTGAACAAGTTATTATTGGAAACTATAGGGGGAGGAGTGGCTAACCTGCTTTTAATTCTTTGTTCTTCTAGCCCGTCACTCTGATCAAAGATATTGAAAACCAGACAGTTTTGAAAGATAATGATGCTATCTTTGAAATTGACATTAAGATTAATTATCCAGAAATCAAACTCTCTTGGTACAAAGGGACTGAAAAACTGGAACCCAGTGATAAATTTGAAATACGCATCGATGGTGACCGACATACACTCAGAGTCAAAAGTTGTCAGCTTAAAGATCAAGGCAATTACAGATTGGTTTGTGGTCCGCACATCGCTAGTGCTAAACTAACTGTAATTGGTAAGTAAAAAAGGTTCATAAAAAGCCTGTGAGACTAATTTACTGCTGAACACATCTGCATGTGATATTGAACAAACTGTGTACTATCTCACATGAGCAGAGCCTGCTTGGGAACGGCATCTTCAGGATGTTACTTCAAAAGAAGGCCAGACGTGCACCATGACTTGCCAGTTTTCTGTGCCAAATGTAAAATCTGAATGGTTCAGAAATGGCAGAATCCTTAAACCCCAAGAAAGGTATAAAACAGAAGTGCAACACAAAGTCCATAAACTGACCATTGCAGACGTTCGGGCGGAAGACCAGGGTCAGTATACCTGCAAATACGAAGACCTGGAAACTTCAGCAGAGCTCAAGATCGAAGGTGGGTGAAAGACTATGGAGAGGGTCAGTGTGTGCAGCACAGGTCCGTGGCAAGTGTTAAACAGGACCTCTACAACCCTGACATCAAGCGCATCCCAGCCTTTTCATGTGTTCTCATTTCCCAACACAGGTGCTCTTAGTGTTCACTCATCTCCAGATTCATGATAAATCACCAAGGAAAACCTTCAAATAAGTGCCAGTTCTTTTGCGTCATTCTTTTTGACCAGAAGCAGATTGAAACCTGGATTGAGGCACAACTTTCAACAAGTCATTTCTGCTTAAAGCCTAAATTCCATGCTTCTCACATCTATAAGTCTGATTCCTACAAAGAAATCTTGGAAAGGGCCAGATCTTACAGCTGTAAATCTGGAGGTTTTTGGCTAGGAGTTGATATTTCACTTACAGAATTAATCTGATTTTCTGTCTGTATGGAATTTTATAGATAAAATTAATGACATATATGATCTTCAAAAATGATTATTTCATATGAGAAGAGATTTCTCTTTACACATTCTAACTTTGAACCCTCTCTGTATTTAAAGATTCCAACCTTCTGAATCTTTGAGATAAAGTGAAATCTGGAAATTAATGAGTAACACTATTAAGTTCCCAACCATTTGATTGTGTGCATTTTCCAAAGACCTCCTTGGACTGTGTTAAGCAAAATTTTGGCTATAATGATAATATCTACTTCTAGTTGTTAGTGCCTATTTTTACTTGCTGAAACACGAATATGTGACTTCTTACATAAATAGCATTTCAGTTTCTCAGACTTACTTTACAATGAGTATCAATGAATGCCTGCTCATATTTTAAAGTTCGTAAATTTTATGTTTTTCAAATTAAAAGGTCCAGTTGCAAGTGCTAATAATTTTTAAAACGACTGCTTATTTTCACATGATTCTTCAAAAACAAAGCTCACGTATGATTTCTAAGATGTTCATGATGCTGTTATACATTTAATTCCAGACATAGAAAATTTTGCAGGAGGATCCTCCACTCTGGCCTATCCTCCCTGGAAACACCCCGCCACCCACATGAGTGTCCTTCATGAGTGTCCACATGCACCTAGAAAGCGGGTTTCAGAACTCTTCAAATGAGTCCATTGATATTTAAAAGTGCAGATTTCCTATTGAGTCTGAAATTATTTGACAGTGAAAGTTATCCATATTGGATAATAAACAATTTTAGATCCTGAATAGCAAAAACTTATTTCACTGAGGCAGAAAATAATTTTGGGAGTAAATTGGAGAGTAAAATTAAGTTTATGTTCCCTTTATTATGAACCCCCTATTTCACTAACTTTTTTTTTTCATTTAATGTGACCTTTGGGTTATACCAGAAAACTGAATCCTTTGCCATCACGTCCATTCCGAATCATAGCAACCTGTAGGACAGAGTAAAATTGCCCCATCGGGTTTCCAAGGAGCAGCTGGTGAATTGGAACTGCCAAGGTTTTGGTCATCAGCCAAGCTCTTACCCACCGTACCGTCACACCCTTCAATATTGCCTTCATCTAAATATCTTAAGAACTGTCAGTTTCCTTTACATTTTCCTGCATTGATCCTGCGGGAATACAGGATGATATTGGGATAAGTTTTTGTTACTGATGCAAGGAAGAGTGTTTTCTCCTTGTTTTGCACTTTTCCCTTTTTCTTTGTTATCCAATTGGGTAAAAGATGAAGACTTTAAATATCCGAGGGGAAAACACAGTAGAAGAAATTTCCCTTTACACACTCTTAACTTTGAACCCTCTTTGTATTTAAACAGCTGAACCAATTCAGTTTACAAGGCGAATACAGAACATTGTGGTGAGTGAACATCAGTCGGCCACCTTTGAGTGTGAGGTCTCCTTTGACGACGCCATTGTAACATGGTACAAAGGACCAACAGAATTGACCGAGAGCCAGAAATATAACTTTAGGAACGATGGTCGCTGCCACTATATGACCATCCACAATGTGACGCCAGACGACGAAGGTAAATATAATTTAACCTTCATCTGTTTTCTATATTTCTACTCTGTAATTCTGTATAGAATACTTTTCCAGAGAAGAGATAAACAAACACACACATATAGTTAAAGTGTTATGTGCAAACGTTTGTATCATAAAACAAAGGCTCTGTGATGCTTTTCCTTAGGTGTCTATTCAGTAATCGCTCGGCTAGAGCCAAGAGGCGAGGCGAGAAGCACGGCAGAGCTGTACTTAACAACTAAAGGTCAGAAAACACAATTAAAACCGCATTACAATCTTTGAAACAAAGTAGCCTGCCCAGATGATTCTAAATACAAAAATATCACTTTTTTTTTTTTTCTTTTACAGAAATCAAACTTGAACTGAAGCCTCCTGGTAAGTCGTCTTCTTTTTTTTTTTTTTTTTAAATCAACCCTTGCTTATAATGCAGTGTAATTTTGAAAATGACAAAAACCCAAACCAATATCTATAAAAAATATTATTTCTATATTCAGTAAAATATTATTTAGTAAAAATATTACTCAGTAAAATTATTTTCTGTAAAATAATAAAAGGGTTAGGCTTTGTAAGTCTGGGAAATTAGAGATTAGGTATCATTCAGCTGATACCTAGGATCATGCTAAATGTTATGGCCATAAAAATTTTAGCTGGAAATAAACTTGTCTGTGTGGTTGCAGACTAAATAATTATACTAATATCTTTGTATCTATGCATTAGATTCTGTTGTTGGAAATGCCTGCTGATCAAACACATCATAATTGTCTAATAAACGTCTATATTCTTAGTCCTCCTATGCTTATTATTTCATGTTCCTCTCCAGATATTCCCGACTCCAGAGTTCCAATCCCAACCATGCCTATTAGAGCAGTACCACCAGAAGGTAAGACCAGCACCCCAACAGCTGGTGAACTGGAACTGCCAAACTTTTGGTCACCAGCCAAGCTCTTACCCACTGTGCCATCACACCCTTTAATATACCTGGGTTTGGAGCAGAAATATTCTACCAACTAGGAAATTACCAGTGCCCAAACCACAGCTGAGAGTCAGAATGGACCCTTTTGTGTTGTATTATTCACTGTGTGAATTGAAAATCAAAACCAAAGAGTTGTTACAGTTATAAATATAAGCTCTTCTTGTTTATTCTGATTGGTGGATTAGTACTGTAGCACCTTTGAAGCACTGAAAGAAATGCCTGAGACTTTTCATCAGCATCACACAAAATAGCAAACTAAAACATTACTGATAATGGCATTTGTTTTCTTCAGAAATTCCTCCTGTGGTTGCTCCTCCCATCCCTATTTTACCACCAACACCTGGAGAAAAGAAACCACCAGCAAAACGGATGGAAGGTATTATATGTTATCAACCTAAATGTCAAAATACAGAATTTAACCAAGGCCAACTTGGAAAATGTTTAATGCAACGCATTGGCCCTCTAGTGGTCAGAGGTTGAATTGCCTTTCAAAATGTAGATTGTCTCCTCTAAATATTAACTAAATGTGTAAGGCATATGCTTGAAACTCTGAAAACCATCAGATAAATAATATGATTAATATCAAAATATTTTAATGGAGTAACCTAAACACTCATGGAAACTGACTTCACGTTTTATATTTTCCTAACTGCTACACATAACAATAAAATGATATCAATTTCTAGTACAGCTTATTGAAATCAGCCATATTAGCTTATATTTAAATTGAAAATTATAGTTCCTGTATTTTTCTCAATTAAAATATCAGCTGTTCTTTAAAATTCACTATTACAAGAAATGATTTATAATATCTTTGATATATCTGATTTTTTTTTTTTTTTTTTTGATGTCTAAGGCTCAAGCTTACCAATAAAGAGTCCTTAAATGTGTCAGAAGAGACCCCCTGGTGGTGCAGTAGTTAAAGCACCTGGCTGCTAACTGAAAGGTTGGCGGTTCAAACCCACTAGCCACTCCATAGGAGAAAGATGTGGCAGCCTGTTTCCATAAAGACTTATAGCCTTGGAAGCCCTATGAGACGGTTCTACTCTGCCCTATAGGCTTACTATGAGTCTGAATCGATTCGACGGCAGTGGGGTTTTTTTTGTTTTTTGGTTTTTGTTTTTTTTAATTGTACCGGAGACAATAGTAACTGATGTTCTCAAATTTTTCACGAGAACAATTGTACTATTTGAGCTCTAAAGCTGCTCAACTAAATCGGTCAACTTCCTAGAGTTCTGGGGAGTTCTGAAGGCTGTCAGAATTCTTCCAGCATGTTCAGGAAAAAATTCCACATGTCAAAGTCGTGTTTTTCCATAACCAAGTCACTACTACTGCAGCAGTTTCACGGGCTTGACATACTAGTCCCTAATGCCCACTGCAATCAAGTGTCAAAGGCTTTAGCTATTTCTGCCAGTTTAAGGAGAAAGTCAGTGAAAATCTTCCAGTTTTGTGACTATTTCAATCTTGGTAACAAAGAGCAGCAGTTTTATAATTTATATTTTATCTACTTCTGATAGCAGGAGGGAACAAGAATCAAAAATCATAAATTACGTGTCCATTTATATTTCTCTTGTCAGGAATAATAATTTATCTTAATGAACGATTTTTTCTTTGCGTGCTGGTATCAACATGGCTAAGTCTGAGTACCAACTTTGAAACTGGAGAAGTTAAATCATTTAAAAAATTAAAAGACAGTGTTATTTATTCATGAGTCGTAAGGGGGTATGACTAGGGATCAAGGTATGACTGTCCATTAACAGCAGCAACAACAAAAGAGAACTTCCACAATATATCATAGATAGGACTTTACTGATTCATTTGTTATTCTTCCTCCTGACAAGTTTAAAGTGTTCTCACCTAAGTGAAATAAAGATGAAAAATGTGTACCTTTTCGGTTTATAGTATCACTTGGATCCACTCCCCATGTTTGAAAACTTTACCTCTTGTTGTTGTGTGCCATCAAGTCGATTCCAACTCATAGCAACCCTATAGGACAGAGTAGAACTGCCCCATAGGGTTTCCTAGGCTGTAGTCTTTATGGGAGCAGATCGCCAGATCTTTTCTCCCATACAGTGACAGGTGAGTTCAGTCCATCGGTTTTTCGGTTTACAGCTGAGCTCTTAACCATTGTGCCACTAGGGCTACTTCTTTACCTCTTAATGGATATCAGATTGGTATATATTCTAGAAAAATTTTGCAGTCTAATCTAAAATCTTTCTGGAACACGTATCTTGCAATAATGTGCAGTCTCTTCTTACCATCAATATATGAAAAAATATTTCAATAAACTCATGGATTCCTCAAAACATTTTACTTACGTCTGACATCTATTTCTTTTAGTGAGCAAGAAGGCTGTGAAAAAAGATGTCAAAAAAGTCGTCGCTGAACCTAAAGGTATTGTCAAAAAACAGTTTTAATTCTTTTCACTAAGTAGTGGACGGCAGAGGAGGAGGAAGAGTTTAAAGTCACAAAATGATACTTCTCATTTCACTCACTCTTTGACTCTCCTACTCTGACTCATCTTTTTCTCAACTTTCTTTTTTATTAGCCCTTTTTTGCCCTCCTCTGCCTATTTCTATCCATAACACCCAATGACAACCCCAGAGAGTTCCTGTTATCTCTGGAGGGTGATGTAAAGAAGGCACTGCCCTCTGGTCCACTAGCTGGTCTTCATCAAGTCACACCACTAGAAAGTCAAGGGTTGATGCTAATTCCAAGCAGATGCTCCAACCCAACTCAGAATACTTCCTGTTTACTCGATCTACATGTCATTGTTTACAGAAAAAATGTTTTGTGGAAGAAGATCAGTTCAATCCTTTTTTAATATATCTTTGAGGGTTTTTAGGAAGAAGGTTGAATAATTAAATTTAAACAAATAGTTTTAACCCATTTGATTAAGAATGGAGCACAGCAATCTTCTAAAAGAAAGGAGAGCCCAGCAGTAATCATTTGTGAAACACTATGGAATAAGAGGAAGCTCAAAAAGCATAGATATTTTGTGAATTTTATAATTAATACCTGAAAAAAATGAATGTACATTTTTAGCATTAGACATATATATTATTCTGTATGTTTCGTGTTAGTTTAAATTATTATTTTTTTTTTTGTCCGTGCTAGGTAGGCTGTTTTTTTTTTAATTGTACTTTAGGTGAAGGTTTACAGAACAAATAGTTTCTCATTAAACATCGGTACACATATTGCTTTATGACATTGGTTAACAACCCCATGACACGTCAACACTCTCCCTTCTCGACCTTTTTTTTTTTTTTTGGTGAAAATGTACATAGCCAAAGATACACCATTTCAAAAATTTCTACATGCACAGTTCCGTGACATTGATTACGTTCTTCCAGTTGTGCTGCTATTCTCACACTTTAGATGGTTTACAGAACAAAATAGTTTCTCATTAAACAGTTAGTACACACGTTCCCTGTGACTATGGTTAACAACCCCATTACATGTCAACACTGTCCTTACTCAGCCTTGAGTTCCCCATCATCAGCTTTCCTGTCCCCTTCTGTCTTCTAGTCCTTGTCCCTGGACTGCTGTGCCTCATTAGTCCCATTTTGTAGTTTAAATTATTTTAAATCACCCTCAGCTAGAATCAAACTTCAATGTTCTTGCATTTTTGTTAATGAGGTATTTGCATAGCATTTTTAGTGAACTGAATTTAGAAATTATAAAGCATTATGATGGTTCCCGGAAGGGATGGTATATCAGTAGTACTCCTAGGTCACCAAATGACTAACAGAGATGCACAGGATTAGTAAACGTTGAACAGTGCATAATCTAAAAATAAACACATATTTTATGTTTTTACAGTCCCAGAGGTTGTCAAGAAGCCCCTACCTCCTACTGTCTTGGTCCCAGCAAAAGGTAAATGAAAACTATTAAGTATTTTTATTGCATTTATCCCTGAGATCTGCATTTCTGCAATTCATTCTTACTTTTAGGCTCCTAGCTTGTTAGAAAGTTGTAGAGTCTCCTCTGCTCTATTAAAATCAGCATGAGAAGTGATGGTGCACTTGCTCTTATCCCAGGAAGGGAAACCCAGGCAGAGTTCATGCTGCCTTGGTGCAATGGCTGCAGGGAAAGAAGTGGTGAGGGCTAGACAAGGAGGGCTCCTCCCTTTGTTTTTTTAAAATCATGGTTAACGCAAATGTTAAGGATAAAGTAAATCATGGAAGTGTAGGTATTTTTACAATTTGGTTATATGAAATCAACTAAGTGATTTGGTTATGTAATTTTATTTAGTATCTTCATTAAACTGACTAAAGGGTCACATTCAATAGCCTAAAATGTAGGTTTAAAATTAAAAATGTGTTTGAAAGAATAATTGGAACTCTAGATTAAAAATATTGCAGAAACATTAATTATAAATTCCATCAAATTATCAGATATTAAAATATCTCCTGGGAAGAAATTCGGGGTTCTGCATACTGGAGCTTCTATAGAACAATGGAAGCTGTGTCCATTTGACAATATTTCCTGATGCCATTTTGTTGATGCTGGAAAAATCCTCAGATCAAGAGTAGAGTGCATCTTGATACTGTTCATCATTCTCCAAGGTCAACAAAAATTTAAACTGAGCAATACACAGAAAAACCTAAGAAAATATAAATACAGTAAAACCTGTGAAAGTCGGAACCTATGTAAAGTAGAAACCTGTCGGAGAAGGAAAATTCAAATATTTTCCACTAAAACAGGCAATAGGAAATTGGTAGGACTGCACCCTGTCAAAGGTGGAACACTTGCGAGACCCGGAAAAACAAGGCAGTCTCGTCCAGTTCCGGTTCTCACAGGTTTCACTGTATAATCCTGAGATCTGAGATACTGATATTGTTTGACTACATAGACTTTCATTTAGTGAAATAATTGTATGGATGTAATCCATGTATTAATGTTACCTTTTTACTTATTTATTTCTTTAGCTCCTGAAATTATTGATGTATCCTCCAAGGCTGAAGAAGTAAAAATAAAGACCATAACCAGAAAGAAAGAGGTTCACGAAGAAAAAGAAGCTGTATATGAGAGAAAGCAAGCTGTCTATGAGGAGGAGAAAGTTTTTATAGAATCTTTCGAAGAACCTTATGATGAACTGGAAGTGGAACCTTACACGGAGTCATATGAAGAACATTATTATGAAGAACCAGGTGAAGACTATGAAGAGACCAAGGTAGAAGCTAAAAAGGAAGTTCATGAGGAATGGGAGGAAGATTTTGAAGAAGGGCAAGAGTACTATGAAAGAGAAGAAGGTCTTGATGAAGACGAGGGAGACTGGGGGGAGGCTTACCAAGAAAGAGAAGTTATTCAAGTTCAAAAGGAGGTTTATGAAGGTATGTACAAACTGGTACCTTTTTTTTTCTGTTTTCCTAACTTTTGCACAGTTTGTTATATTTTCAATATTATTAGCTCTATTTGGAATGGAGATGAAATTATCATTCTAGATTTTGTAGGGTTGAAAATCTTTAAAAACTTTTATCTTTAAAATAGTCACTTTCTTCAGAGTAACTTTCATGTTTTGACATTGTAAACTGAATCATTTAGTCCTACTACAAAGACTGAATTACAAGTGCTATTTTGTCACAGAAAGTTCAAGTTTTACTTTCACGGCCTCATTGCAGCTCTGATTGATCCTGATTCGAAACCCAGCACTAAGAATCATGTTAGCAATGTTATCGTTAGGTGCCGTCGAGTCTATTTCAACTAAAAGTGACCCCACAGGACAGAGTAGAACTGCCCCATGGGGTTTCCTAGGCTATAAGCTTTAGAGGAGCAGATCACCAGGTCTTTTTCCTGAGGAGCTGCTGGGTGGGTTCAAATTGCCAACCTTTCAGTTAGCTGCCAAGCACTTAACTGTTGTGCCTTCAGGGCTCCTATGTTAGCAATAGCAAAAAAAAAAAAAAATACCACTACCGTGATTCTGACTCATAGCAACCCTATAGGATAGGGTAGAACTGCCCTATAGGGTTTCCAAGGCTGTAATCTATGCTGAAGCAGACTGCCGCATCTCTCTCCCGCAAAGTGGCTGGTGGGTTCGAACCACTGGCCTTCCAGTTAGCAACTAAGCACTTTAACCACTATACCACCAGGGATCCTATGTCAGCGATACTTATCTCAAATCTTAAATTTTTAACTTCTCATGTACAATTCATATAACCTCTCAGAACTTAAACCTATTTAAACATCTCTTCTTATTTCTGTGTTTTTATTACAGAACCACATGAGAGGAAAATTCCAGCAAAAGTGCCAGAAAAGAAAGAAGCACCACCTCCTAAAGGTATGCAATTGGAATTATTTAAATGGATAAGCATCAACGTCATTATCATGGCTTGTTTGGCAAAGATGTACAAATCACCAGCTCAATCCAATAGGCACAACTTCTCTAAGCTTTATTGTTTCAGTGGATTTTTGTCTTAAGAATTTCTATGTGATTCATCTAGTGCAAAAGTAAAAAAACAAGATAAAACAGACTATTATGGGAAATTTGAAATAAAACGTAACCAAAATACTTTAAGTACAGAAACTTGTGCTTGAAGTTCAGAGCAACAAACTTGGCTCTTTAAAATAAATAAAAAGTAGGTTTTAATAGAAATTCTAAAAGTACTGCAATTTCTTTAAAATGCTTGCAGTTCTTAAGAAGCCAGTAGTTGAAAAAATTGAAAAGACTTCCCGAAGAATGGAGGAAGAAAAAGTTGAAGTCACCAAAGGTATTATCATTTCAAACCTTTCAACTGCCATGTGCACAAGTACTCTGTTTACTGATCTATACTCACATGTTAGTTATTTATATATTCATCTCAACTAAATTTTTTTTTTAATTTTGTGCAAAACAATATTCTTCACAATACAAATGTATTTGTACATATTTTTAAGTACCCCAAGTTTTGGAGAAGATTGTTCCACAAAAACCTTCCCGGACTCCAGTACAGGAAGAAGTTATTGAAGTGAAAGGTATACATCTTCGTCTTTCATCTGCAAGTTCTAAACATTTTTATTTATGTGTATGGATGTGTATACGTATTTTGCTAAATAATCCACAAATCTGAAACCACCTAAAGAAGACATTTTTATGTAATATACATTTTATGTAATACACATCCTATGTTGAGCTGCACTTATGATTTATGTAAGTAAATAATGACATTTGTTTATACTTTTGCTTTTCAAAAATTACAGAATTTTCTTTTTTTTTTTTACCTAAGGAAGAGTTTGTTTAATGAGTAGTTTCCTAACTTAACTATGCAAAGCATATAACATTCCCCATCCTCTCATAACAGATTTTGAAAAGCACCACATTGTGTGTGAAGAAGTTGTGTCTATTTGATTCCCATTTAATAATGTTTGATAAAGGCTGTGTGGGTTGTTTGTTGCTGTCGATTAAAACGTTTGTTTTCTTGTCAATACTGAATTTGTTCTCAAGCTATCATATTAACCCACTCATTCTGTGTCTGAAGACATAAATATAGTGTATGATTTATGTATTTGATCTGATGTGTTGTCCTAGAAAAAGAAATACTAATGCAAAATATTCGCTTTAAAGTACCAGCTGTGCATACAAAGAAGATGGTTGTTTCAGAAGAAAAGATGTTCTTTGCTTCTCACACAGAGGAGGAGGTGTCAGTTACAGGTATGAGGCAAATTTGAACTTGGGGCTCAAATGGAAGGGCGTTAGATGGCATTTGTGATCATACAGGCCTTTTGCCCCTCTGTATTTCTCTGTCATCTTTTCATTTCACGTTTATATCTGTTTTAATTTTTATTTCCGTATTCTTTATAAATTACAATTGCCACCCACAACATGGCATATCAGTAATTAAAATGTACATGTTTTGAAGTCCCTGAGGTACAAAAGAAAACTGTTACCAAAGAGAAAGTTCCCATTGCTGTTTCCAAAAAGATTGAGCCTCCTCCTAAAGGTATTAGTGATTCATTCTAAGTTTAAAATCTTTCAAAAGTTGGTATAAATTCCTTAGTAGACATCTGAATATTTAATACTGAATAACAGATTTAGTCACACAGCCCAGAGACCTATAGACACCACGTGCGAAGGCATTATGGCGGGGGGCAGTGGGAAGACCACGACGGAGGCACAGGAGAGATGGATGACAATTAATTCATGCTGTCCTCCCTACATCAGGGGGCTTACGGTCTAGTGACCAACTGTTTGTGTATACAGTGTACTGAAGCCGGTTCATACCAGCTTACAAAAGCTGATTGTTAAATTTTCAGGAATGCTGCGAGCCAGTGGTTGAATGTGGCCATTATTAAAAATTAAATTATAAAAAAACTTAAAATTAAATAAATTATGTTTAAAACAATGGTGATAAATACTCAAAACACATTGCTTCCTATTTTACTGCATTTTACTCTTATCTATGCTTCTGAGGTTTTTTACGTCTATTGTATCTGTACGGTGAAGACGTTCTTGTTGTTAGTTGCCGTGGAGTTGATTCCGACCCATGGCAACCCCATGTGTTACGCAGTACAACTGCTCCATAGGGTTTTCTTGGTTGTAATCTTCTTAATGGAGGCAGATCGCCAGGCCTTTTCTTCTACAGTACTTCTGGGTGGGTTTGAACCACCAACCTTTAGGTTAGCAGTCAAGCGCAAACCGTTTGCACCACCTAGAAATAATGTATAGTAACATACTACCACACGTCTCTGTGACAGTGATGTCACGCTGGTAGCCACAGTGTTTTCACCACCGCAGAAACTGGCAAACACTACATAGCAGGGCTCCATGCCACCTGCCCCCAGCAATTGTTAAACATTTTTTAAGATACAAAGATATTTCAAATAATCTGATGCGATTATTTCATAAAAGTAAAATTTCTGACAATGAGCTTCGAAGCTGTTGATGTTTATAAAAAATTGGTGTCTGCGGAACAGGCGCTGGCTCCTGCCCCTGAGGTGGTTAAGACCCCTACAATGAAAAGTAAATAACAGTCACGACGTTTTCTAATTAACCATTCATCCATCTCCCTTACCTCGGTGTCTAAAACATAATTTTCTTGCATTCAACTGGTATAAAAGGGGAATGTCTGATCTTTATTTAAATTCTGAATGTTGCAGCATATGCCTTGTTGTCAAAATGCACAATTTCTCAAAACCGGCACCTTTTTTTAAAGTCCCTGAGCCACCGAAGAAACCAGTCCCAGAAGAAGTGGTCCCTGTTCCCATTCCTAAAAAGGTGGAGCCCCCAGCAGCCAAAGGTAGAATATTATTTTTGGGGAAAAAAAAATGTTTAGTGTCTGTCTTCCTGCTGTTTTTTTTTTTTTGTTTGTTTGTTTGTTTTTTAACAGGGTCTGTGAATTAAAATATCGTCTGTGACCATTGTGATGTATTTAGTTCCACGTGTGTTATTACATTTAATTTGTAGTAATGTGTTCTGCAGGTATCAGTAACATTTTTAGACTCCAAACCACGTTAAGAAGGTCTTTGTCTGCTTCATGTAATTCATGTAATGTCTATGTGGTATTGATTTATTTAGCATACATTTCTATCACAAGTAGAGCGTACTAAATGACCAAATGCTACTTCTTTGTTCTTACACTCTTACTAAAAATGTATGCTTTCATGTAATCTTAAATGTCTCAGAAGGAGACTAGAATTCTCAACCTTGTTTCACCAATGGTATCTTTAAAGTGCCTGAGGTTCCCAAGAAGCCTGTGCCTGAGGAGAAAAAGCCTGTTCCTGTACCCAAGAAGGAAGTTGCCGCTCCTCCAGAAGGTACAACAGCATGGACCATGGGGCCACTCAAATGCTGGCTGCTTGCTTTCTGCAGTCTTCATATGTCCCTGTGTTGTCTATTTTCTTGCTTTTACATGTTCCTTGTATTTTTAATATGTTTGCCTGTTTTAAGGACATACTCTTGATATACGTTCTTTGATACTTAACCTTCCTAAGACGCACCCAATAAGTGTTATTAAGAGAGCTATGTTAAATCGCTCTTATTTTTTAATATCTTCCCTTTCTTAGAAAAAGAAGAAATATTTGTGAAACACTCATCTTTTACAGACATGTTTCTAAGAAGAGCTCTTTCACCGCTCATACGTGTTACTTTTTCTTAATAAAAACACTTCAAAGAGTAGAGCTAGGCAATGACAATTGGAGAGTGTTTGGAAAACTGAGTGTTGACTAGATAAAGATGTACACAATGCTGCTAGTAACTGCCACTCTTCCTAAAAGTCAATAATGGCAAGTCTTGAATGATGGGAAAAATACAGATATTTTGGCATTTACTGTCACTATGTTTCTTGGGATATTAATTGGACATCAATGTTAGCCATAAATGTTGCAATTATCTAATTAGCTAGTTAAGGTACATTTCATTTATGTATGTTAGGATTCAGATAAGCTTCTGTATTACAGTGCAGACACATTGCTTTTCTTGAAAGTACAAACCCTTCCCGGCTTATCTGTTGTAGCAAGAAACTCTATAGCAGAAAATCGTCATAATTGTAACATATTCTCAAGCCCTACTCTTCTAGCCACTAAAAGATACTACTTTTTTTATAGGCAATAAAGTTACAAACTTCATACATCTGGCCAGTTATAGGAACATTCAGCAAGAATCAGCATCATCCAATTCAGGAGAAACCAGGCTTAATAAAATCATATCTTTCAAATCACGTATAGACTTTATGTTTCTTTTTGCCTGACTTCTTAATGTTTCTATTTCCTAAATCTAATCTGCTTCTCTTTCTCAAACCCCCAGATCATTTAGAATTCTGGGTGTTTTTAGTCTTTGTAGTCAAAGGAAATTAAACCTTTTGTGGTTATCTAGCCATTAAAATACAAAGGTCATATTTACTAAGACCAATACTAACACCAAGTCACTTGATCACTCCCGAGGGAGAGACATATCTTATTTGTTGACAGACAACCAACATAAAATACACATACTAATACATATATATGCATATGCATGTACATGTATATATAACATAATGTAAACATGTATACATGCATATCTGTATAGTTACACCAAGATGGTACACATGCAAGCATAGATGTACAGAGGTTCACAAAAGCTACTGATATCTAAAATATGCATAATTATTGCCAATAATGCATGCTGTTGAAATTCATCTTCCAATTAAAAACTCAATATCATCGACATTTAGAATAGAAAAATTAGCCCATTGTAAACCTTTTTGGGTCACAGACCCTGTTTGAAAACTATAGAGCCTCTTAGAATAAAGCACATATGCACATACCTACAAAATTTTGCACACACAACCCTCCAAAGCCATTGACACATAAAAATCAGATTGAAAGCCTACCCTAGGTTAGTGGTAGTTTCTAAATTTTGAATACATCACGGGCATACCAAAAACATCAGAAGAGAAATGGAAAACAGAGTAAGTTATATAGACACAGCTGAAGTCTTCTTAGTCTTTAAACCTTGTCATTTCTGAATACAAAACACAGAGATTTTTCTGTATACTAAATCCACACTATATATTGTTTGTGTAATCACAGACTAGTTTGTTTTTACCAAAAGCATGCCAGTCTGTAAAGAAAGGAGGACTTCTACACACATCCTTTTGTGTATATACGCTCATTTTCAACTGTCTAACTATCTTTATCACATTATTTGTTAATTGTTAGATTCACTATTCTGCATTATTCTCCCTATGTATAGAGAGTCTGTAATAACATTGATGAATGGCATAAAGATTTGTGTATGTGCGTGTCCATTCAAAAAAGTGGTATGTCTGAACTAACATTGTGTTTTAAAATTTTTAAGTTCCAGAGGTGCCTAAGAAACCTGTGCCGGAAGAAAAAGTTCCAGTTCCTGTTGCAAAGAGAAAGGAAGCTCCACCAGCTAAAGGTACAGTGACTTGCTTAGTGAAGAAACCATTTTTTCTTATGTTTTGAGTGGGAAACATTTTTTTGTGTTTAATTTTCTGTTAATTGAGTTAGTTTAATTCAAAATGAAATGTTTTCTGGTGTAAGTGAGAGAATTCAATTTAAGTGTCAGTCTGCCTGTTTACTTTCTTACAAAATAACAGTACACCAGCTAGTTTAGAAAATATAAAGCCAATTTTAAAAATGAATGTTTTCTCAAGTCCCTGAAGTACAAACAAGAGTCATCACAGAAGAAAGAATAACAGTTGTTACTGAAAGAGAGGAATCTCCACCACCAGCAGGTACTGAATCCTGTCTCTACGAAATAATCTTGTCATTCCATCAAGCTTCTTTAATTGCATGTCTTATTTGATGAGCCTGCAAATTCTGTGTTGCTCATTTATTTGGCCTTTGTGAGAAGTTTAAAATCAAATACCATCCTTTAAGTGCCAGAAATACCAAAGAAGAAAGTTCCAGAAGAAAGAAGACCCGTTCCTGAGAAAAAGGAAGAAGCTCCACCACCGAAAGGTATTGTCTCTCTCTCTTTCCAAGACCCATCTTTTTAATAATATGTTCCAAGGCAGATTATGGTTTTGTTAGTTTTGTGATGATTGCATTGTGGGTGTATATCTGCGTTTTGTGTTGGGCTTCAGCGAGTTAATATTGAAGTTCTAAACGTTTTTAATGTTTCTAAAGTGCCAGCTTTGCGTAAGAAACCTGTCCCAGAGGAGAAAGCTCCGGTGCCTGTTCCTGTTGCGAAGAAAGCTCCTCCTCCCCGAGGTAGGATTTGTCTCCGGCCTCTGCCAAAGATCTTTTAGCTTGTGAATTCTTGCTTTTTATATATGTCCTCTTCTTTCACCGACCCTTTATCTTGCCTCTGATAAAATTTTTGTGTTATATACTCGTGATACGTTGCGTAACTTGTTTTCCCGTTTTGCTAGTGAAACTTGGTGTACTGTGTAAATCTTACCCAAATTCTAGGGAAAGAGAATTGTTAAAATTCTTCATTTTTAAACCTCAACTTTAATGCTTTTCTAAAGCTGAAGTTTCTAAGAAAACTGTCGTAGAAGAAAAAAGATTTGTTGCCGAAGAAAAACTATCAGTTGCAGTTCCTCACAGAACGGAAGTCATGTGGCACGAAGGTATATAACTGGATGTATAATTGGAAATGACAGGAGAAATGAGTGTTTGTGTGTTTCTTTGAAGGCTTGTCTTCTTTCCAAATGTGATTGTTTACCTTTGAAGCTGTCCTTGTCTTTTGTCTCCCTGTTATGTTGGTATCAGAATGTGTCTACCTATTGTAACCTTCTGGAACTGAGTCTTTTGTGTCTATATTGGCCCTGAATCATTCTAAGAAGACGAGACAGGCTGCTGAAACTGTGTTAAGTGTGATAAGGCCACACCTGGACATAATTCTAATATCCTTCTCAGTCTTGGGCTGTATTGTGCCCGCATCTTAAATCAGCTCTCTCTTTCTTGTAATGAGGAAGTACTGTGAAGTCATACCTTAATCAGGGAGAAGAACCATTATACGTCTGTAGTGAACACATGGCTATAATCAGTATTTGAGGAGGCTTAATTTAAATTAAATCTTATCTTTTAAAATATCCACAGAGGAGGAATGGAGTTATGAAGAAGGAGAAGAAGAAAGAGTTTCCGTTTCGGTTTATAGAGAAGAGGAAAGAGAGGAGGAGGAGGAAGTGGAGGTTACAGAATATGAAGGTAAACAATACAGTAAGCTAGAAATGATCTAGAGCTTTTATGAGATGTTTCCTTTTACAGATTGTTTATCAGATCAGTGAAAAGTGACACAAATTCAGGAAGCATCTTCTGGCCTCATTACTACTTAAAAAAAAAAAAGTTGTGGAGTTGAATCCAACTCATGGTGACCCCAAGTGTGCCAGACTAGAACTGTGCTCCACAGAGTTTTCAATGGCTGATTTTTCAGAAGTAGATCACCAGGCCTTTCTTCCAAGGCAGCTGTAGATGGACTTGAACCACTAACCTGTCAGCAGCTGAGTACTTAACTGCTTGTGCTGCCCAGCCCTCATTAGATATATCTTTGGTTCAAAACAAAAGTTTTGGGGGCATTACTTAGAAGTAAACATACCAATGTATTTCTTATCCACCCCTTTTTATTTGTTTATATGGGGAAAAAGACTTCAATAATTATCATTTATAGTTAACTGTTGAGGGCAGGTATCCATGTATGTATATGCTTTTATTAAAGAGGACTTGGTAGACAGGCATAAACTTCACTTTAGTAGTCTAATGTCTAAAACATGAGTAATATGAAATGGTGTTTCTCAGCCTTAACCCTGTACATGTATATGTATGCGCACACACACACACACACACACACGCAGACAAAACATTTTATGAAATAATACTTATCCTTACCATGTGTAATAACACTTTGATGTTTTCTATTCTGTTCATTAAAAAATGCAAGTTGTAACTGATAAACTGATTTCATAACTCACTAATGTGTCCTGATTCACAGTTTAAAAATAAACTAGAAATTCTGTTACCCTGTCACATCCAGAAGTCAAGGCCGGGTTTGTGAGTCTGAAGCCCTGAATACATAGGCCTTTCCTACACTTCATGTATAGAGGAAACAGTTATGTGATATCTGTGATCAGAATGACTTGCCATTCAGATGAACCCATACTTATAATGGTAGTTCTTTGTAGTTTCTTAAGGATTGAACAACAGGCTTTGTTTCAATACTGGGACACATTGTTAATGAATTAAGGCATTAGCACAATTCCTGCTAAAATCCAGCATTCTGGTTAAAGCTATACTGTATATCCAAAAGAACTTCCCTAAGAAAGTCCTAATGTAGCTCTGCTTTAAAGGGAAATCAAAAGTTCTATTATTAACAAATTAACTCCCTTCCCAGTGAAAAAATGAGTAGAATTGTAGTACATTGAGGTGTCCTTGAGTGCATCTTTGGCCAGTAAGAGATGGGTTTTTCCCCTTTTTTCTCCACTTGGAAGAAAAGTCCACATGAAATCCAGGATGTACAGTCTTAATGGAATGGCCAGTAATAGAGCAAGATGAGACATAACTCCCAAGAGTAAGCCCACCAGCTCTGTTGTGCTTCTTGGGAAAGGCCATGATGTTAGTCATACGTCAGGAACCTGGTGGATTTGAAGAAGGGCCTCATCCCTTCTAATGTTATGTTTGGAACACAAACCATAACACGTATACAAGGAAAATTCTCATTGTATGAATCTTACTCCAGTTTTTGAGAGTATACATTATCCATTTCCTTCAGTACCCCAGACTTTCTATTTAAAGGAGAGTCATTCTATGATATTCTTATGTTTTCATTAAGCCCAAGAGATTTATGGAAAGATGGATGGATGGCCTACAAGTTTACTTACAGTATAAATAGCAGAAGTGTTTTTAAATGGACCTTTCTATTCTGTAATTAACTTTATACACATAGGCTCAAAAATCATGTGAAGACTCCTGCCTCTTCTACCATACCTGCCCCTACAAAACTAGGGGAAAAAATGCTTGTTTCCAAGTCCTCAGGAGGTTTTTCATATGTAATACACAGCTCTTCTTTCTCATAAACTTGATATGTGATTCTGCAAGTATGTTTCTGCCTTGCAGACTTCAAATCTAGAGCATTCTGTTATTAGTATTGAAAGTTGTTTTCAAATTCTTGTGTTCTTGTTAATTTAGCCACTAGAATTGTTTTTTGTCTTCTACTTGTCCTGTTCTTGTGAATATAGTCATTATTATATTACGATACACTTGAAAATTAAATTAATGAAAAATATTTCCCATACTCTTTATCAAAGCATGTGCTTTGATTAAAATGCTGTTCTTTGGGTATTTTAAATGGCAGCGATTGGGGATTTGACAAGTGTTAAACTTCTGCTGTTTTAATTACTTTTTGAAGTGATAAGTTACAGCTAAAACAAAGGTGAAAAACACAATAATTGATCTTCTTTAAAACTGGTGTCTTTAAAGTGATGGAAGAGCCTGAAGAACATGTTGTAGAAGAAAAGCTGCACGTTATTTCTAAGAGAGTGGAAGCTGAACCAGCGGAAGGTATATCAATTGTTAAATAAATTTTAGTCCAACGTGTGTTTGCTTTGTCCAGTTTTTTATGTTCTCTTATAGTTAACTTATTGCCTGTATTTCGACATCGATAAATATCAAGTCTAAATAAAAAGACTCCTGCTATTTTTTATTAAAAATAAATCTGGACATTTCTACAAGTATATTTTATAATCTTTTTAAGTGCCCAAGGAGCCTCGGAAAATTGTACCAAAACCGAAAGTCCCTGCTAAAAAAGAAGAGCCTCCACCAGCTAAAGGTACAATTCTCTTTAAAATATGTATGATACTGTGTGTCTTAACAGATATAATAATGACTTTAGTTTGCATAACTGTCTAAGTTTTTGTCCACACATGTATTTTTGCTGAGTATAATCCTTAATGTTTGTGATTATGTGTGATCTTTTCAAAAAGTCAGTTCTAAGCCCCAAAACTATGTTACTTCTTATGTAATATAAACTAATATTCTTAAACCTAATCTGTCTAAAGTTCCTGAAGCACCTAAGAAAATTGTGCCAGAGAAGAAAATTCCTGCTGCAGTTCCTAAAAAGGAAAAGGTACCGCCAGCTAAAGGTATATCAGATTTTACTTTATTCTTGAATAATTAATGCCTGTCTTTTTCCTCTTAAATTGATATAGTACTATCAAGAAAATAAGTGTGCCTGTGTTTAGTGTTTTTCAAATTGTATGTTTGACCCTGTTGCCTGATGTCTTTTAAGTACCAGAAGAGCCAAAGAAACCAGTTCCAGAAAAAAGGGCTCCTCCAGAAGTGGTTAAGATAGAAGAACCTCCCGCAGCCAAAGGTAAATGAAATCCCCCACCACAAAAACTAGAAGCATATGTCTTGTCTCTCTTTCTGTCACTGCTGTCCTTTGGGTCACATCTTTCATATGTAGGTTATTGGTGTATGTTGGTGGCGATGGTGTATTATTGCCTTGTCTTTGGGTGGAGTATTACTTATTTGTTGTGATGTTTATTTATGTGTACCTTGTAAATTTGTTTCTGGCTGATAAATTTTTTTAAAATTCCACTTTAAATAATATCACTCCCTAATCCTAAAATTATCCTTTAAGTGACTGAGAGGCACAAGCAAATTTCCCAGGAAGAAAAATCTCATATTGGTGTAACTAAAAAAGAGGAAACTCCAAGAACAAGAGGCATATCACCCCTTGTAATAAGCAGAATGTTGTACTTGCCCTATGTCTTAGTTGTCTAGTGCTGCTATAACAGAAATACCACAAGTAGGTGGCGTTAACAAAGAAATTTATTTTCTCACAGTTTAGGAGGCTAGAAGTCTGAATTCAGAGTGCCAGCGCTAGGGGAAGGCTTTCTCTCTCTGTCAGATCTGGAGGAAGGTCCTTGTCTCCTTACCTTTTGCTTCCTGGTTCCTTGGAGATCTCCATGTTTCTTGGCATCTATCTTATCCCATCTCTGTTCTGCTCACCTGTTTGATCTCTTTTATATCTTAAAAGAGATTGACTCAAGATATACCTTATGCTAATCCCGCCTTATTATCATAGCAAAGACACCCAATTCCCAAATGGGATTATACCCACAGGTATAGGGATTAAGATTTACAGCACATAGTTTAGGGGGACATAATTCAATCCTTGACGCCTTAAATTTTCTTTACCACGTACACTGGTTACGGGTTTTGGGTTTTGTTGTTGTCACAGTTGTTGTTTCACGTTTGAAGTAATGAAAATGTCAAGTCCCTTGTTTTAGTTACTATTATACTTTTTGTGGTTTGAATGAGGGAAACAATTCTTTAAAGTGAAATCTGTCTTTAAAGTGCCGGAGGAACCCAAGAGAGCCGTCCCAGAAGAAAAAGTTCTAAAACTCAAACCTAAAAAAGAGGAGAAGCCACGAGCTAAAGGTATACCAACTCTTTAAAAGTTCAAAATAAGCATTTAGGTGTTGAAACTAATCTAGTAGAATGGGGGTCACTAGAGAAAATAATTTAAATGCAGATTATAAGGTAAGTAATAAGTGTATGTTATTTCTTATCACTTCAAAACTAAACCTTTCTGATACCAGAAAGTGCTCTTTCTCTCTTTTTTCTAAAACATGTGAAGCTGCCCCAAAACATGTAAAGATAGTTTTCCTTAAAATTTATTTGTAGTCCAATGTATTTTTTGTTATTTGTCTATCTACACTTACTTGCCTTATACTTGTTGTATGTGGCAGTCTTTGGTGAAATTTTTAATTTCTTAAATCCTGAATTTTCTACATTGTGCCAGTAGGGCTTATGAAAATACCTTAGAATTAAGGTAAAGGACTATTTATGTAACCCAAGTTTCTGTCTAATGCCTTTACTTAGTTTCGTAGTCATTGTTTCTGCTGTCTAGTTTTGTTTCATCTCTTTTAAAAATACTGCTTAGTCTTCCTAAAGCTATTCAATGTCTTTGAAGCATTAGCTAGCTTAGAAAAAAGTATTCATCTGCATATGAGACCATGTTTATTTTCGGGTCTATTGATTTTTCTTGCCACTTAAACAGGCATTGTTAGTAGTTGTCTTTGTCTTGGATTGTTTGTGCAAAATTACTCCCAATACATATATTTTCAGAATCTTGCAATTCACTTTTAATAATTACTCTTTTCAAGTGACTGAAATCAGAAAAAGAGCTGTTAAAGAAGAAAAAGTACCTGTTGAAGTTCCAAAAAGAGAACCTCATTATGCTGAAGGCATATTTGTGCCTTGATTAAATTTAATAAAATGAAGCATGAAACCATATGGCTCTTTGCCTGCCAGTTCCCAATTTGACTCTTATACTTTATTGGCTAATTGTTGACTAAAGGCAAGGAATCCAGCATTTCAAATCACAGTTAGCAAGTATACACTCCCCAATACCTTGACCAGCAAAGGACAGTGAGGGTCTCCCATAACCAGTGCATTAAACCGTGAGACCATCACAAAGGAATGAAATCAAAGCACACTGTCACTATCATCCCTACCCTAAGTGAACTTCACAAAGTAAAATGCTACCTGTTGTTAATATTATTACAGAAGTAGCTGTAACAGAAGAGGAAAAATGGTCTTACACCCGAGAAGAAGCTGTTTCAGTACAACAGGAAGAGGAGTATGAAGCATACGAAGAATATGATTATAAAGAATTTGAGGAGTATGAACCAACAGAAGAATATGACCAATATGAAGAATATGAAGAGCGTGAGCTTGAACGTTATGAAGAGCGTGAAGAATATATCACAGGTGTGAGGCTATGGTTACACTGCAGATAAAAGATATTTTAACTATTTTATTCCATTTAAGAAATATAATAATTTCTGATTTATGTTCAAAATGCTAACATTAAATACCTTGTGTGTATTTTTAAAGAACCTGAGAAGCCTATCCCGGTAAAACCTGTCCAAGAAGAACCAGTTCCCACAAAACCAAAGGCCCCACCAGCGAAAGGTAGAGTGAGAAAAATATTACCAGTTGCAAGACGTTTGTGTTTCTTCCATGTCTGTCCTACTGTAAATACGTGTTGAAATGACAGTGTTCAAATCGTGTATGTGTAGGGGGTGGGGTGGGGTACATTATGTTGTATGTCATATTTCTTAACTTCTTTTTCTTATCACTCTTGAGAAATCTGGTTCAGGCTCTTAAATCTCTTAATATTGATATTTTAAAGTGGTGAAGAAAGCTGTCCCTGAAGAAAAAGTACCAGTGCCGATCACCAAGAAACTCAAACCTCCACCACCGAAAGGTACATTGCAGAGTAATAACTACCAAAAATGTCTTTGTCAGTTCTGTTCTTTAAGTGTGCCCTACTGCCTCGTCTGATATTCTTTGTTTTTACTGAATGGATTGTTCTGGTCCTGATTCTAACATTTCAGTTTTTCATGTATTTTTATTACGCTGTATTCATGTGGTTGGTTTTAATGCTCTTTAATAATTACTATCTTTAAAGTGCCTGAGGAATCAAAGAAAGTTGTTGAGGAAAAAATACATATTTCAATTACCAAACGCGAGAAAGAGCAGGTGACTGAACCAGCTGCTAAAGGTATAATCATTTCTTTCGTAGAGTGTGATTCTTTATACGGTCTCTTTTAAAATTAATGTAACTGTGTTTTGCTTTAATTTGTTGTTTTGTGTCTTTGAAATTGTTGGGAGGATGTTAGATGTAAAAATACGTAAAATAAGAAGTTAATGTCACCTTTAAAAGGAAAAGTTTGTTCAAAATATACCCACAGCCACTCATACGATGGCTGTGTCCTGTCACAAGGCTACAATACATATAAAATAGAATGTTTGCATTTAAAGTTGGTGACCGTTTGGCACATTCCTAATTTACCTAAATTGACATAATGATATGTCAATATTCACAAGCTTGATAACTGTTTATTCATTGTAAAGTCATTTCGAAAATTTAAAAATAAATCTAAATGTCCTGTTTTTGTTTGTTTGTTTGTTTTCGGTTTGGTTTTGTTTTTCCTGATTTATACTAAGCATGAAGTAACTTCTCTGAAATTTTAGGGAGTATACTTATCCAGAAATAAATTTAGCTTTTTAGTAAAAATGTTTCTTACAAGCAGAGGTACACTAAGCATCATTTTACATGTGGGTTCTGCTATCTCAGACTTACTTAGAGTACTACTATGTGTTTTTATGCTTATGAGATTCAGAATCCTTTACGAGGAAAAAATAAAATTTCTTATAGATGAACAATTGCATATCTTTCACATTAAAGGCAACTGCAAAATTATTCTGTCTGCTTAAAGTACAACGAAGTAAGCATTGGCTGGTGGGCCTGTTTATGACAATAAAGTGTCCTCGTACTTAATATTTTAAGTGCCTGTGAAGCTCAAGAGAGTTGTCCCAGAAGAAAAAGTACCTGTCCCTAAAAAAGAAGTAGCAGTACCTGTCCCTAAAAAAGAAGTAGCAGCACCTGTTAGAGGTACCAAACTACAACTCATTTTAATGTCTTGTTGATGTTCTTTGGTGTTAAGTTCATATTCAGTTCTATGTGTAAAGTTCTCTTGTGGGAGGGTAAATCTTGTTCTTTCTTCTGTTACAAATTGGCCTGTGTTCTTAAGTTTCTCGATTTTGTTGAATAATTGAAAAATGTCCAACTTAAGATGATATCTTTCAAGTGCCAGAAGTACCTAAAAGACCGGAACCAGAAGAGCTTGCCTTTGAAGTGGAAGGTGTAGCTGAAGTAGAGGAATATCTTGTTGAAGAGGAAGAGTACGTTCATGAAGAAGAGTACGTTCATGAAGAAGAATATGTTCAAGAAGAAGAGTACATTCATGAAGAAGAGGAGCTTGTAACTGAAGAAGTGGTCCCAGTGATACCAGTCAAAGGTAGATTATGTCTTCTGCAAAGGGATACCCAGCAGCATTGTTGGAGTGTGGGTGTGTGATTTGGTCAGATTCTGGGGTTTATTAACACCAAATGACCAATTCTGCTTATTTCAGAAACAGACAATTTTAGATGCTAAAGTATGATTTCTTTAGGTGCTTTTTGCATTTTATATCTTTTCTACATTTCCAAAATTCTTAATATCTTTAAAGTGCCTGAGGTACCTAAGAAACCTGTTCCAGAAGAAAAGAAACCTGTTCCTGTTCCCAAAAAGAAGGAAGTCCCACCCACAAAAGGTACACTGATTTCCCCACCCTTCATATAATGGGTACATAGGAGACTTAATCTATATATAAATACTTAAATATCTTCTGAGTACCGCATTTCTTTTGCATTACTATCTTTTTTAAAATGTTAACTGTTCTTTATCTGGATGTGTTGTTACTAGTGGTTAGAACATAACAATAAATAATATCTTTAAAGTGCCTGAGATCCCTAAGAAGCCAGAGGAGAAAGTTCCTGTACCCATTCCTAAAAAAGAGAAGGCTCCCCCAGCTAAAGGTACATCTCCTTAATAATCATCAGTGGAATAATGTAATGATTTACCCATATGGCGTAACTTGGTGAGCCATATGAGTCCTTTCCACGTGGCAATATTAACAATATTACTGCCAAGAAAAGGATCACCCAGCTGGTCACACAAGCATTTTCACTGTGTATCCATCTCCGAATGTTGCCATCAAAGCATGCTTATGCTTAGTGTTTGGCTCCTCCTCTTTAGTGGAAAGTTCTTAGTGTTATATACATTCTTATTACAGTATCAAAATGTACAAAATTACTTACCAGGCATTGCGTGTTGTCTTTACCACCAGTCTGTTTCTTCAGTGTTTCTGTGTGTGTGTGTATGTGTGTGTTTCTCCTTTGTTTTTGTGGCTGTTATTAGTATTTTATTAGTATTTTCAGTCTTAAAGTGAAATTGTAAGAATATCTGTGATGTTTCAATTAAGGCTTTAAATTGCTGGGTCTTTATCTATGGGTGAAAAATGTGACACTAACCTGATTTAATATCTTTAAAGTTCCTGAAGTCCCCAAGAAACCTGTACCAGAGGAGAAAGTACCAACACCAGTTCCTAAAAAGGTGGAGGCCCCACCTGCCAAAGGTACATGGACTTGCATTGTCACATGACTTTTTTGTTTCAGATTTGCATGAGTAAAAAATTAATTGGTTCCATCTCATGCTTTTTAAGGAGGCAACTCTTTAATTTATTTATGGGGGAAAGAAGAGTTTATTTTAAAAATAAAAACTTCTTTGAATACCATAGTCATACTTTTATTTCATTATCTTAAATGTTTTTGTGATTATGCTTGGACGCAATATTTTTATGTTGTTTAAAATTTTTCTCTAAATCATTTCTTTAAAGTGCCAGAGGTACCCAAGAAACCTGTGCCTGAGAAGAAGGTGCCAATTCCTGCTCCTAAGAAAGTAGAGGCTCCACCAGCTAAAGGTACATTATTTCATCATTTAAAGTACATGAAGAAAAAAAAAAAGAAAAAGCCCTCACGTTTTGTATATGTTCACATACAAACTCCCCCATAATACTGCATGTTTTAAAAAATTATGACTTGTTAGGAATATATAGCAGGTATTTCATGATTTCTTTTTCAAATTCTAATGCTCTAAGACAAGTAAAAGAATACATTCATAAAGACAAACAATATCTTTAAAGTGCCAGAGGTGCCCAAGAAGCCCATCCCAGAAGAAAAGAAACCAACACCTGTTCCGAAAAAAGTAGAAGCTCCACCAGCCAAAGGTACATTAATCCTTAACAGAACCCGGGCAAAAATGAAAACTGGCATTATACAGCCTTAGTAATCACTATTGATGCTTTATGATCATAGAATACTCATTTTTACGTTGTCCATTGTTAATATTATGCATATAAGTGATTCTTGTACAATTGAATAAATATCGTTAAAGTGCCAAAGGAACCCGAACCAGTTCCAGTTCCTGTAGCTCTGCTTCAGGAAGAGGAACTTCCATTTGAAGAAGTTCAACCTGAGGAAGAAGAAGTTCCCCTTGAGGAAGAGGAAGTTCCCCCTGAGGAAGAGGAAGTTCCCCCTGAGGAAGAGGAAGTTCTTCCTGAGGAAGAAGAACTTATACCTGAGGAAGAAGTTGTATCTGAAGAAGAGGAAGTTCTTCCAGAAATTAAACCTAAGGTGCCAGTTCCTGCGCCAGGTTAGCAGCTCTTCTTGGAATCTTCGAGGCCTCTTTTTTTCTGAATTCTAGCTTTCCAACTCTTTGTCTACAGTTTATTTATAATGCTTTGATCTGTATATTGTCTACCATGTAAGTCTTAGAAAACATTTCAGACATATGTGGTCTTAATCATTGTGTGTCTGTCTACTGTAAATTCCCTGAATGTGTTTTCAAATTCTACATAAAATGTTTTTCAGTTATTCGTAGCCTTGTATGTCTTTTTATTATAAATACAGTACTGTACATATGGTTCTTAATGTCTTAAAATGAAATGTTTTATGTGTCTGAAGTGCCAGAGAAACCTGTGCCAGAGAAGAAAGTTCCTGTTCTCGCTCCTAAAAAAGGGGAACCTCCTCCACCGGCCAAAGGTACACATCCAGAGCTTCACCAGAAAAATTAGGGTGGAAGTGATTTGCATGAAAAAAAAGTACTTATAAAATGGACAGTCACATTTTTTACTTCTCAAAATGTTCAGAGACACTGACACCTCTTTCTTTTCATTGGATACATGAAAATCAATATTCAAGAACAAAGATGAAAGGAAGTGCCCCAAACTGCCACAAAAGATCTGCCAGATTTCCTATAATTTTATTAAACATCATAATTTTTCTATAGACCTTTTGCAAAGCTACATTATCTACAGGAAAAAAAATTTACACGGAAAAATATGATGACTAGATCTTCCTAATTTAATCCTCCGACCGTTTACAAAGTGCCTTTGTGACACCAGACTGAAAAGGAAAAAAAAAAAAAAAAAAAGATTAACGTATTTATCAAAACACTGGGCAATAGTGTCCATATTCTGATACATACATATAAATGGTAGCCCAGCAAGTTTTTATTTTAGCTTTGGCTTTGTACCTTGCTGTGTTACTTTAAGGAATTCTTTTAACCAATCTGAGTCTACAGTTCCTCGCCTGTAAAATGGGGATACTAATAACAGTCATATCAGGCTCAGATGTTATTGTAAAGATAAAATAAAGTAAGGTATTTAAAAGTACTCTATCATTGAATGAACAGTATATAGATTTAACATACTCATTCAACTCATAGTACAGGACATAATCAATATATTTATGCCTTAGAGCTCAATAATACTTTCTACAAAAAATCAAGGCACTTCTACTTAAAATAAGCATAACCCCTCCGCCAGACTAGTCAAGTAATCCTGTGCAGTGGTAAAACTGATCCTTTCTTGAATCTCAAGGATTCAGATACACTTTATAGTGATTTAATAAAAGAGTACTAAAATTTAAATTTAAATGGATGAAATGGCAGCATCTATCCACTGATATTCAAATACTTTGCTGACCCCTTGCTTTACAAAACCCAATTACATTGTAGTGTTTGGTCTTCCAACTTGTGTTATGCTTTTATTGATGTTGCATGTTGTTCTGTGTGTGGACTTCTTGTTCCCTTTTTTGTCCCTCAAAATAAATTCTTACGAAATGGTGTCTCTAAAGTGCCTGAGGTTAAGAAGAAAGTGACCGTTCCCAAGAAAGAGGAGGCTCCTCCTGCTACAGGTACTGCTCTTCCCAAGCAAATTAGACACTGCCATTCCAATTCTTTCCTTCACCTGTAAAAGTAAAAATGTCCCATCTCAATATGTGTTATAACTTATCGCTGTATCCATTGTCTTTGTGTTTGTGAAACTGAAATTATAAATAATATCTTTAAAGTGCCTGTGGTACCTAAGAAACCTGAACCAGAAAAGAAGGTGCCTCCTCCTGGACTTAAGAAAGCGGTGTTGCCTCCTGCCAAAGGTACATCAGCCCCTCATCGGGATGTGTTTGCTGCAGCAATGTTGAACTGTGACACCATCTGCACAGGACATTCAACATAAACATTTGCATTGTATTGTCTGTCATTTACGTTGTCACTTGTGAATCTGTTGCATCCATGTTTGTGTTGTGTCAGTTTTTCCACTTTGTATATTCTCTGTTTGCCTTCTACATATGTTGTGTCTAAAACATAGAAATACTAAAATCATGTATCTTTAAAGAGCCAGAAGTAACTAAGAAACCTGTCCTTGAAGTATTTATTGCTCTTCCTGAAAAACTAGAGGTTCCAGCAGTAGAAGACAGACTTTTTCCTTAATGGACCCCTAATCTTGAACCACAAACTTCTTTATTCTTGTCTCGTTAACTAAGTCTGTGAAATGTCAATGTTTCCTCTTGTGTGTATGTTCTGATATTTATTCTCTTATGGTGAAAATGGAAAATTTGGTCCTTCTTTACTCTTCTTTGGTTCTTGCATTTTAAATGTCTAAAACAATATCTTTTAAGTTCCTGAGGTACTTAAGAAAGTGGAAGAAAGACGAATTGTGCTCCCTAAAGAAGAGGAAGTTCCACCTGCTGAAGGTAGATGACTTTCTAAGAAAATAGCATTTTCAAGGTCATCATTGTCTTATCGTTGTCTAATGCTTGAAAGAGATGAGTACACAGTTCACTCCAGCCAATAAACATGTTCAGACTGTAAAAGAAATTCTTATTTTCCTGATAGAAATTGGGTAGACAAACTAAAACCAATTGAATCACCTTTCTTACATATTCAGCCTGTTTGTTTATGAGTTGTTTGTTTTATTTTAATGAGAATCCTTGACAGGAAACTGTATTTGCCATGGGAAATGTTTCGTGAAATGCCTTGGTTAGCAATTATGGGATGAGCTTGTCCAAGGGAAATTTCTGAGTTAGCCTGAGTAATTGGTGCAGAAAATCTGACTTCCCCACTTAAGCAAGTTTACCTACATTTAAAAAAAAAAAAGAAAGGCAATAATTTTAATTAAATTCTCTCTGAAGTCCTTTCCAGTTATAAAATTCTGAGAAAGGCCTAACATATTTTAAAGATTCTTCAGATTTTTTTCAAGGAGTAGTGAGTTTTCATAGGAATTTGGAGTTACTTACTCTGATCAGACAACCTTAATTTTCAGATATATGTTTTAATCTAATATTCAAAAGAATTGTAAAAAATAATTTATAAAATAATAATCTTTTTAAAGTGTTTGAGGAGCCTGAAGAACCTATTCCAGAGGAGGAGATCATAGAAGAACCACCTAGCATAGAGGAGGCTGAGGAGGTGGTGCCACCTAGAGGTACAACATCTTTTATGAGTTGGATATTTACAATAGTTTGTGTTCCATTTCTTTCTATGAATTTGTCAAAATCTAATATTCAACAGGAAACCCTGGTGGTGTAGTAGTTTAAGTGCTGGGCTGCTAACCAAAAGGCCAGCAGTTTGAATCCACCAGGCGCTCCTTGGAAACCCTATGGAGCAGTTCTACTCTGCTTTATAGGGTCACTATACGTCCGAATCGACTTGACAGTAACGGGTTTGGTTTGTTTGTTTGTTTTTAATATTCACCAGTGTACTTTTTTACATCATATTAATGATAAATTGAAGATTTAACTATTACTGGAACTGATACGTGAAGCTATTTCCGTAATACTGAGTCCCATTCCCCCCACCCTCCACTTTTTTTTTTTTTTTTTTTTTTTTTTTTACTGCACCTGTAATACAATTAAGAGAGAAATTACTTTTCTGTTATTGGAACTTTAATTTTCTCTGCTGAGACTCTACTGTAATACTTCTCCTAGTTTTCAATCCTTAATTTTTCTTCAGTATTAAGGTAGGAAAAAAATCCATTTCTGTGGTGAAATTGGAGTCCCTGGGTGGTGCAAATGGTTAACCCACTCGGCTGCTAACCAAAAGGTTGGAGGTTCGAGTCCACCCAGAGTCACCTTGGAAGAAAGGCCTGGTGATCTACTTCCAAAACATCAGCCATTGAAAACTCTATGGAGCACAGTTCTGTTCTTGACATACATGGGATTGCCACAAGTCAGAGTTAACGCCAACAGGGTTTTTTTCAGGGGGAGGGGGCAGGGTTTTTTTTTTGTTGTTGTTGTTGTTTTTTTGGTGGTGAAAGTGTTCACCTTTTAGAAAAATTCTTAACTCATTATTCTTGGTTTCTAAATAATATCCTTCTAACCTCTAGAGTTACTATTCCATGTATATACTTATCATTTATGTTGCTAATATCTTTTTTAAAATAAATTAAAGTTTTATGTTGTTTATATTTTTGGGCATATGTTGTTGTTTTATTCATTGCATGTATTTTTCAAAATTTGTCCATAAAATATCTTTTAAGTGCCGGAAGTACTTAAGAAGCCAGAACCTGAGACACCTACTCCTGTTCCTAAAAAAGTGGAGCCTCCACCAGCTAAAGGTATAGCAGATTCTGATTAATATATTTAAATTTCCTTTAATTTTGTTTCAAAAAGCACTGCTTTCTTATAGTCATTTAAATAGCAAATGAAACTGATTAAGAACCATTAAAAATGAAATTCATTCTGTTTCTTTAGCCTTTTTTGGAATGATAAATTGTGTGTGTGTGTGTATGTGTGTGTGTAATGTGAAAATGATTCTGGAAGTTTCTTATTTTAAATAGCTGAAAATTTTAATACACTGGTACATCTCTCTACTTATATAGTTAATAATAGATCTCTCTTCCCCACATTCCATTCAGATTTTTATCCCATTACATCAGTAGAGTTTTCTCATGTACTTATAATAATAGTTTCTACTGTGTTATTTTATAGAGAAAAATCTGTTCTAATGGTTAAATAATAACTATTTTAAAAAGCCTCATGTACCTTCAGAAATATTTGCCCTAAGTATTCAAGGGTATTGCAAAATGTTTACTTCTAATTGCTTCCTAATTAGGTTAAGGCTTTAGATAATATTCTTAAGCAATCAGATTATGCTGTCCCTGTCTGGGTAGACATCTTTAGCAGATGCAATAGTGCCCAGCAGAGCATGAGGCCTTCCTCAGGGTTTAAGTACTCTCTGATTGTAACCATGTCAAAAAAGTCTTCATCAAATTAAAACCTGTAATTTGTAATCCGTCTTTTAAAAAACAGAACAGCACAGATTCTTTGCAAACATATCTTATCCTAGGGGTATGGTTAGTACAGGTGAGTGATTTGGGAGAATATCTTTATTGCCTGTAAAACTGGTGTCCAGTGGTACACAGTGACTTTTTAGACACTTTTAATTATTGTAATTCTCTGTTGAAAGATATGTTGATGTTTCTATTTCATGTTTATTATTGAACATTGTCAGCTAACTTAAAACACCTAATATCTTTGAAGTGCCAGAGAAAGTTCCTGAGGAAAAAGTACCTGTTCCTGTTAAGAAAAAAGAGGCACCTCCAGCCAAAGGTACATCTTCTTTTTTAAGCCTGAACTTCCTTTTTATCTTTTTCATTATGAAGTTTATGTTTTATGTCTCTGTGTCTTGATTGCTTTTGACATCTTTTGTCTATGAAAACTTCCTCTCCACATTCCTAAATATTAAAACTATATTTTAAAGTGCCAGAAGTACAAAAGAAAATCCCAGAAAAGAAAGTCCCAGAAAAGAAAATCCCAGAAAAGAAAGTCACTGTGACTAAAAAAGCGAAAGGTATTTTTGGAAAACATCTTTGAGTTTCACGTTTTATTGCATGCAAGCCTTTCTTCAGTTCTTTTTTTCTTTATATTTTGAAATCACAACTTTTCTTCTGTGTGTAAAAAAAAAAAAAAGATATCTTAAATACTCTTTCAGAGAGAACTGTCTTTGAAGAAAAAATATCAGTTGCCTTCCAAAGAGAGGAAGTAGTAAAAGAAAGACTAGAGGTAGAAGCAAAAGTGGAAGAATTTCTTGAAGAAGAAGCGTTCCATGAAGTTCAAGAATATTTTGAAGAAGAAGCGTTCCATGAAGTAGAAGAATTCATCAAGGTTGGAGAACACAGAGTTGAAGAAGTACACAAAGCTGAAGAAGTCCAAAGGGAAATAAAAGTCTTAGAGGCTGAAGAAGTAGAAGTATATGAAAAACCCAAAGCTCCACCAAAAGGTATAGGGAATTCTACAGATATTACCAACTGTTATATCTTGATCTGTCTTTTAAAAATATTTTTCATGTTTAGTTTAGAATATTAGAAACTCGCTTATTCTACAGGATAAAATCATGAAATTCTTTTGAGTTTAAACTACTTGATATAAACAATCATATAGAGGGAGCTAGGAATAGAGGGGAAAAAAGCTTATGAATCTTTAAAGATAAGTACAATTTTCATAAGCAAGATAGTAATCTTTGATATTTCCCTGTTCATGTAAGGAAGCCACTGTATGAATTTGTGGATTTTTTTTTTTTAAATCCAACTAGGAATGTTAAATGATTGTTATGATTAGCAAAAGTAACTGGCCAGTGTCATCAGTTGAGTGAAAAGAAAACTCACATATTCAGGCAAAACAATCACTGCTTTGTTATACTTCAGTCAACTGTTCACAAACTGATAATTACCTATCAAAAGCTTCCAACATTTTATGATCTTTTCATTAGAGAGATAATATTAAGAAAGTAAATGAAATATTGATATCAGCACCTGCATTCTAGTATATTCTGGGGATAAATAAGAGCACGAATAAATTCTCCACAATATCACTCCAGATCTTCTACAAATTAGTAATATGTGTATAATATGAAAGAATGTATGTGTCATGTGCTGAGTATATATAGTAAATCTACAACATAGATCAAATTTAGCAAAACCACACTTTTTTGTAAGTAGGTGTGGTATAAATTCAAAAAGCATTTTGTGAGCACTCCATTGTACTAACTTTAGTAATAGTACTCCGTAACACTTCAAGAGTTGATTCTAAACCAAAAATATCTTTGAAGGGCCTGAGATAGCTGAGAAAATTGTGCCTCCCAAAAAACCACCTATTAAAGTTGTTCCTCGAAAAGAGCCACCAGCTAAAGGTATTTTGAGGGAGGGGAATTACTTCCTTAGCTTTATGTACAGTCACACCTTGGTTGCTTTACAAGTCTGTATTCTACTTGATGTTTCTCTTCTGTGTTTTGTGTTTTGGGGATTTCTAAAACAAACTAATATTTTTAAAGTGGGTGAGGGTTCAATGGAAGTTTTTCTAAAAAAGAACGTCATTATTGCTGTACCTAAAACACTCAAAGCAAATATTCCCATCAACTAAATATTGCACCCAGGTATTTTTCTTGGTACGATTTGATTATAAATTCACTAATATGCCTATTGATAAACATATTTTCCTATTTATCATTAATTTTATTAACCTAGCAAATATAAAAACATAGTGAATATGTATTTAATGTCCCTGCTATGTTCATTTTTTGTAAACGTCTTAAAATTCAGAATAGAAATTAAAAAATAGCATCTGATAAATAATATGAACTTATATTTTGAAAGATCCTGGAATATTTAAGTAGGTTATCACTGAAGAAAAAGTACCAATTATTCTATCAAAACAAGGAGAAATAGCGCCAGCTGATGGTGTATTGTTAATTTTTCTTGTCAAAATCTTACCATTCTAACATGGAAAATCTCTGTGGACTTTTGTTGTCTTGTTATCAAAATTCAACTTATTTTAAATAATGTTATGTGTTTGACAAAGTGATGTTTGTGTTTTATATTGTGGCTATGTTCTGTGCTTACGTTTCCCTTATGCTCTGCTTGTTAAAAGTCTTTACGAATGTTAAACAATAAAAGAAATTATTACTGTTATCTTTAAAGTACCGGAAGTACCCAAGAAAATTGTCACAGAAGAAAAAGTACATGTTCCTGAAGAACCCAAAGCTCCACCAGCGAAAGGTATCTGCTGATTCACCACTAATCTAAAATCCGTTTTTATTCACTTACTATGGCTGTGAATGATGTAAACTTGTATTTATATTCTATATATTCTATAACGTAATCCTCCCTTTTGTGGCGACCTTCTGGTAACAAAGGCATGGGACTAAAAGTTTTTTTTTTTTTTTTTGTATTAATCCTTTCCTTATTCCATAATTAATATTAAAATATTGGCTCCTCATCTTTTCTTCTAAAAATACTTCATTTTAAAAGTTGTTGCCAAGAAGTTCTGGTTATTTGGAAACAAATATTTTCCAAATGACAGTAGAAAATGATACTATATCCAAACGGCAAATCCAGGACTCATCAACAAGGCAATCTAAGAAAATGCATTGACTGTGTGTTTAGTTAATTTATAAAATTTTAGAACTTCTTTTGCATGCTCCTTGTTAGATGCTTCTTTTTTCTCTTAATATTTTTTACCCAATTATGACATTCTTAAAAATAAGACAAACAAATATCTTTAAAGTACCTGAAGTACCAAAGAAAATTGTTCCAGAAGAAAAAGTTCGTGAAGCTCTTCCTAAAAAGCCCGAAGTTCCACCAGCTAAAGGTAGACACTGATACTAATCACAGCTGGAAATAATTCTTTGTTTAGTTATTCATGGTTTAAAGTGAGTGTGTGTGGTGTTAAATCCTTGTATTTTGTTTATATTCTTAATATTTTATATTTTTATTTATAATAATTAATACACTAATATCTTTGAAGTTCCTGAAATACCTAAGAAAACTATTCAAGAAGAAAAATCACTTACAGTTCTTTCTGAAGACACAGAGATATACAGTGAGTGTAGAAAAATTGGTGGTTTCCTTTGGTGTCATTCTGTTCTTAATTCACTGTATTTGTCTTCATAGTTTGTGAAAGTAAACGTACTAATACCTTATAAAAGCCTAACATGCCAAAAATAATTAGCTCTCATTAAATAATTTCTGTGCCTATTAGCCTCAGACAAGATACATTTCCTCACCAACTGAAAAAAAATTGTACTTATAATATTGCCCTATTTTAGAAAAGTCATTTGTCATTTTCCTAGCCTGTTTTGTGTGCAAAGGCCTTCAGCTTTGAAGCAGTTTATTTCCTCAGATAATGTAGTAACTTACTTGAACTTTATAATAATATTTCAACTGATTTTGGAAAACCAAAATGCTCCAGCATTATTGTTTTATTACTCTTTGCAACAATCATTGGAAACACTTCGGCAGTGCTGCTTGTTGTAGATTTACATGGCCATTACAACCTCAAAAGAATTCTCAAGCCATTTTTATTTTTTGCTTTTGTGCAAAATTTGTGGTTAAATAAATATTCTACCATCTAAATAGTAAAAACTCTAGTAGTCAAGATATTTTTCCATTTGTTTTTAATCTAAATATCTCCCCATCTGTTTAAACTCAGTTTTTTGTCAACCTTTTGTACTAGGTGAGAAAAAAGTATATGGTCACTCTCTCCTTTGAATATCCTTTCTATACTTGAGTTTGATTGTTGTTATCAGCCAGTTTTCCTTTCTAAAGGCTGGATAAATTCTTCACTTTCTTTATTTACCTTATTTTCCAAATACTTAATTATTCTTATTTTTTTTCCTCTGCCTTTCAATCCCTAAATGTTTTTCACACTCTTATTAAGCTATGAAGCTATTAATTAGATGTGGTTTGAAAGTATGAGCAGCTAGGCTCCTGGAACAGGAAAGGACTCACTTGAATTTCCACTAGGTTAAACACAGGAGGAGATTTTTCAATGTTCAACTCAACATCTACCTTGTTATTTATGTACAAAACCATTTAAAAAAAAAAAAAAGTAGTAATAGGACAATTTTACCAATCCTTTCTCCAAAAAATGGAAGTATTATGTAGTTCCTAGCCGGTAGATTCCTCAGTTTTATTGTTGTGATCATAAAGAAATGCTGAGAGTCCTGTATCAAAAAAAATGGAAGTAAAGTTTATTCCTAGTCAATGCGTTCTTGTCACTAATTTGTGTTTATGTATTACTGTAAATTTTGGTCAATGTGTGTTATGTGTATTATGTATTAAATATTTCTTAATACTATCCTAATTGTACAAATACTAATATCTTTAAAGTTTATGAAGCACCTGGAGAATCAGCCCCGGAAGAAAAAGTACTTGTGACTCATCCTAGAAAGACAAAACCCAAACTAGCAAAAGGTATATAACACCAGTGATCCAGTATGAAGAAAATTTTTTTGGCTCATTTTAGAAGCTCAGTATTTCCCTTCACCATTTATAAACGTAACTATACTCATATCTTTTAAGTGCCCGCACCACCCAAGAAAGTTGTTCCAGAGGAGAAAATATACGTGACTATTCCTAAAGAGAAAGAAACACCAGCAATTAAAGGTACATTTCAATTACACCAAATTTGGGTGAATATCTTTGGATTCAAGACTCAAAAATTGCATGTCATATAATTTATTATGTTTACAACCTCTTAAGTGTAAACCTACTAATATCTTTAAAAAGCCTGATACAACCAGTGAAGCTCTTCCAGAGGCAGAGGTACCTGAAGCTGTTCCTGAAATTCCAGAGCACCCTCCCACTGAGGGTATACTTCTAGTCATGAAAATCTAAAGGAGAAATTTTTTATTCTTCAGTCTGCGAACACGTTTTGTGTTTTACGTACATCCTCACAATTTCTAATGTGGAAAATACTAACATCTTTAAAGCACCTGATATAGGCAAGACAAGGAACTGTCTACAGCTTGCCCCGCAAAAAGTCAAGTCCCACTCACATAATGTACAAAGATAGATGAACTATTAGAACAAAAACTAAATTTCTATTTTAAAGTTATAATATGTTAATGTCCTAACTTTTTAGTATGCCATGTCTTTGCTGCTTCTCAATTACAAAATACTAATATCTTTAAAGAGCTTGAAGTCACCAAGGAAGAGGTTTCAGAGGAACAAGCTCCAGTTGCTAAAAGAAGAAAATCACCACCAGCAAAAGGTACAAGCCAGAAGAAAGTTGACTTTCTTATCTCATGTTTTTAGAGTTACTTTTTTTTGTAGTTGCACTTAACATATGTAAAAACACTAATATCTTTAAAGCCCCAGAGACTACTAAGGAAATCATTTCAGAGAAGCAGTTTCCCCAAAGCAGCTGTAGTGGGTATACAGATGTCATACAAGTCATTCAAGAGAAAGTAGAGGGAGAAAGTCTTTATACATATGGAAAATGGCTTGGGCTATAAAGTTGATCTATACAGCCTCCAGAGAAAGTATATATACATATAATGTGTAGATATGACACAGGTGGATTCTTTAATAGGAAAGAGTGATTACTGATTACAAAGAAACTAAAAATCAGACTAGCCAGAAAAAAATCTACATGAAACCGCTTATAACATCCACTTCCCTGAAACGAGATTTAATTGGATCAACATACCCCCTCAAAGCAGGCATGAGTGCCACCAAATGAAAAGTGCCTGGCTGTAGACTGCAAGTCAGTAATTCAACTCTCCATAGGATTTGAATTCCAAGATACATCAGCCTGTAGGGATTGTTTTTATATTAAAATAAACTTACTGTTAGAAACAAACCTATGAATTTGAAATAACTGATTTTCCATGAGACTGAATGATTATAACTTAACATAAAATATTTAATTCAACGTGGAGCTACTCCACTTGATATTATTTCGACTGCATTTACCCATTTGAGAGCTTAATTCCAATTAAAGCTGAAACTCCAACCTAAACATTTGCTCCCTTATAGTCTGTCGTTTATTTTTACAGTCATATATTTTTCTCTTGATTTTTTTAGGTAAATCAAAAGATAAAGTTTTAAAACATCCAGAACAACAACTTCTTCATAATACCCATGATAATCTGTAATTTAAAGAATGTCTGAACACTTTGATATCGTTTTCTCAATTTAGAATCATTTGGTTATTCACCTCTCTCCCGAACTTCAAAAACACTTCTTTTTTAATTTGCCTGAGGGTGCAAAAAGAAGCCAACCCAAATAAGAAAGAAGCTGCTCTTTTTTCTCCTCAAACTAATAGCTAAAGGTACATCATTAATTAAAAAGAGTCCTTTTTTTTTTTTCAAAGCTAACATTCCATAATCTAATTTTCTATACATCTACCATTCCAAGAAATAGCATTATTAATATTGATAGTAAGGAGCCCTGGAGGTGCAATGGTTAGGCACTCAGCTGCTGTTTGAACTCTCCCAGCAGCTCCCCTGGAGAAAAGACCTGGCAATCTGCTCCTGTAAAGATTACAGCCTAGGAAACCCTATGGGACAGTTCTACTCCGTTATACAGGGTCCCTATGAGTCGGAATCAACTTGTCAGCGCATAACACCAACAACAGTATTGATAGTGCCAGAGGTGACCAGGAAACCAGCCCATGATAATCAAGTATTCATACTGTTACCAAAGAGTGAGATCCAGGAGAGGGGTGTCTTCCAATCCGGAGCATTACTGTATGTGGAGTTATGATTGAAACTTTTAAATGTTCTTCGTAACTCCAAAGTATAGTGTATTAATATCTTTGAAGTGAATCACCTCAAGCAGTTGTCTCAAAAAAGGAGACATCCATGGCTGCTCCCCCGAAACACTGCCCACTACAAGTCTTATCCATTCTACCATTCCTTTCTTCATTCATTTAATAGCATTTAGTGTCTATTATATGCAAGATGCTAGGGAGCTGGGGAATAACAAAGACAGATAAGATATGGTTCCTGTCTTCAAGATCTTATACCTCATGAAATTCTTGAAGCCTTGTAGCCATAAAAATCACTTTGGTTCAGTTAATGTGATTAATGTCTCTACTGATCCTTTTAACTTCTAAGTATAATACTAATATCTTCAAAGCACCAGAAGCTATGAAAGAAGTTGCTCCTAAAATGAAAGCATTTGAGGATGTTCCTAAAGAGCCAGAACCTCCACCTATGAAAGGTACATGCCGCCTCTGAACAGATGCTGAAGAAATGTCTTTCAATCTTAAATTTTTTTTCTACACTCTTCATAGCTCCTAAATGTAAACATACTAATATCTTTAAAACACCTGGAGCTCCACAAGAAGTTCCCTCTAAAAAGAAAACGTTTGTGGCTGTTCTTGCCAAAATAGGAATAGCTTCTACTAAAAGTATTGGCTCAACAAATAGTAAGAAGGGTCTGTAGAGTCACGGGAACTCTGCTAGGTCCTGAAGAGTGAGCAGCTCTACTCAAGGACCCTACTAACACCTTTAGACTTACTTAGTTGATTTGTGGGACATAGGGAGAATAGAGGGGAAGAGAATAGACTTCTAGAAAACTGCATTTGCTAATTTATTGTGGTTACTGTTTTCATTAATAATTTTAACTCTTAAATATGAAATACTAATATCTTTAAAGTGCCTGAAGCTCCTCAAGAAATTGTTCCTGCAAAGAGAGTTCCTTCCAAGAAAGGAGTACCTCCATCAGTTAAAGGTATAAGTTACCGTGCCCTCGGGCTCAAGAAGAAACAGCTCTTGTAATCTTGAAAATATTTTGCTCCTCCTAGTAATCTTCATAACATTAAATGTAAAAATACTAATTTCTTAAAGTGCCCGAAGCTCCACAAGAGATTGTCCCTAAAAAGAAAACACACGTGATTCCTTACCAACAGCCTGAAGTCCCACCTGATGAAGGTATCCAGTGCTGGAAATTTAGAGGGTTGGGAAAATGTCTTTTCCTGTATATATGTGTTTCTGTCTGTACTAATTGTTGTAACTCCTAAATGTAAAAAAATAATATCTTTAAAGTTCCTGAAGCTCGCAAAGAAGTTGTCCTCGAAAAGAAAGTACATCCTCCCCCAAAGCTTGAAGTTGTACCTGTCAAAGGTACATTCTTAACTGTCCCTTTATGTGGGGTAGGGAGGTAGGGAGAAAGAAAGAATCACCTATCTAGCTTTGAAAATTCTTTAGATTTGTAAATGTGAGTCATGCGTCTGTCGACCCTGTAATTCAAATGTAAATTTACTAATATCTTCAAAGTGCGAGAAGCTCCTGAAGAAGTAACCATCATAAAGAAAGTACCAGAAGCTCCACCTGTTACAGGTACTTGTTACTGCTGATCTCAGGCTTAGGAAAAAAAATAGCCCTTTGTCTTGAAAATGTTTCAGTGCATCTAGTGGTCTTCGTAATTTCTAAGTGTAAAAATACTAATATCTTTAGTGTCTGAGGCTCCCAAAGAAGTTATCCCTGAAGAGAAGGCACCTGCAGCACCTCCTAAAAAGCCAGAAGCCCCACCTGTTGAAGGTATCTGTCAGTGATCTTAGGCTTCAGAAAATACAACTCTTCTGTTCTTGAAAATATTTTGTTCTTAGGGTCTTCATAACTCCTAAATGTGATTTTACTAATATCTTTTAAGTGCCTGAGGCTCCCAAAGAAGTGGTCCCTGAAAAGGAAGTGCCTGCAGCACCTCCTAAAAAGCCAGAAGTCCCACCTGTTAAAGGTATCTGTCACTGATCTTAGGCTTAAAACGATACAGCTCTTCTGTTCTTGAAAATATTTTGTTCTTGTTCTCTTCATAACTCCTAAATGTGATTTTACTAATATCTTTTAAGTGCCTGAGGCTCCCAAAGAAGTGGTCCCTGAAAAGAAAATGCCTGTGGCGCCTCCTAAAAAGCCAGAAGCCCCACCAGCCAAAGGTAGTCACTCTCACATCGCTGTGTTTGATACTGTCCATTTGTCATTACTCTGCCTAATCACAAAAATACTAATATCTTTAAAGCACCCGAGGTGCTAAAAGCAGCTGTCCCAGAAAAGAAGGTGCCTGAAGTGATACCCCACAAACCGGAAAGTCTGCCCCCTGCAGCTAACGTCAAAGATACACAAACTAGGGAAAAATAACTGCTATTTTAGCTAGAAAATGATAAATGAAAATCCCACTACACAAAGGTGATCTAATTATAAAGGAAACAAATGTCAAACTCTCTAAAAGATACTGGTATATGATTATATGATATTGTCATCATTTGTTTTCACCTTCTAAACGCAAAATACTAATATCTTTCAAGTGCCTGAAGCCCTGCCAGAGGAAGCCATCCCTGAAAAGAAAGTACCAGTGACTCCTCCTAAAAGGCCAGAAAGTCCACCTGCTAAAGGTATTTATTCTTCCATGTTACTGGTCACCTGTTGCAGGGGGCTGGGGAAAGAGGGTATAGATGTGTCTGCCCGTCTTGCAAATTGTATTTGTTTGGATAAATATGTAGTCAATATTCCCCCTTTAAAGCTTCTAACTAAAAGACACTAATATCTTCAAAGTTCCTGCAGCTCCAGAAGAAGTTGTACCTGAAAAGAAAGTGTCTGTAGCTGTGCCTAAAAAACCAGAAGCCCCACCTGCTAAAGGTATTTATTCCCACTGCTCTGTTAAAGAGAAAAAATATTGTCTTGTACTCTTAACAACCATTGTAACATATGCCTACGCTATTGATATATAAAAATACTAATATCTTTCAAGTACTTGAAGCTCCTCAAGAAGTCCCAGAAAAGAAAATTCCCAAGGCACCACCCAAAACACCAGAAGCCCCAGCAGTTCCAGGTACATGTAAGTCCAACCTTATTATTCTGCAGAAGAAATATCTCTTCTACTCTTGAAAACAATTTTAGGTCATTGCTCTTCATTAATCTGAGTGTAAAACTACTAATATCTTTCAAGTGCCTGAGGCTCCTCATGAAGTTGTCCCAGAAAAGAAAATTCCTAAGGCACCACTCAAACCACCAGAAGCCCCCACAGTTACAGGTATCTGTTAACTCTGACCTCATTCTGCAGAAGAAATATCTCTTGCTATTGAAAACAATTTTAGTCCACGTTCTTCATTAACTTAAGTATAAAACTACTAATATCTTTTAAGTGATTGACGCTCCTCAAGAAATTGTCCCAGAAGAGAAAATTCCCAAGGCACTGCCCAAAAAACGAGACACCCCCCTAGTTACAGGTACTTGTCATCCCTGTGCTGAAGAAATATCTTTTCTGCCTTGGAAACAATTTTAGTCCGTTGTTCTTGACTGACTTAAGTGTAAAACTGCTAATATCTTTTAAGTGCCTGAAGTTCCTCAAGAAATTGTTCCTGAAAAGAAAGTACAAGTGGAGCCTCCTAAAAAGCCAGAAGCCCCACCAGTTAAAGGTATCTGTCACTGGCCTTAGGCATAAGAAGATATGACTCTTTTCTTCTTGAAAATATTTTGCTCTCAGTCTTCATAACTCCTAAATGTAATTTTACTAATATTTTTCAAGTGCCTAAGGCTCCCAAAGAGGTTATCCCTGAAAAGAAGGTACCAGAGGCACCTCCTAAAAAGCCAGAAGTCCCACCTGTTAAAGGTATCGGTCACTGATCTTAGGCTTCAGAAGATATAACTCTTCTCTTCTTGAAAATATTTTGTTCTCATGTCTGCATAACACCTAAATGTGATTTTACTAATATCTTTTAAGTACCTGAGGCTCCCAAAGAAGTGGTCCCTGAAAAGAAAGTGCCTGCAGCACCTTCTAAAAAGCCAGAAGTCCCACCTGTTAAAGGTATCTGTCACTGATCTTAGGCTTAAGAAGATATAACTCTTCTCCTCTTGAAAATATTTTGTTCCCATGTCTGCATAACACCTAAAAGTGATTTTACTAAAATCTTTTAAGTGCCCGAGGTTCCCAAAGAAGTGGTCCCTGAAAAGAAAGTGCCTGCAGCACCTCCTAAAAAGCCAGAAGTCCCACCTGTTAAAGGTATCTGTCACTGATCTTAGGCTTAAAATATAACTCTTCTCTTCTTGAAAATATTTTGTTCCCATGTCTGCATAACACCTAAAAGTGATTTTACTAATATATTTTAAGTACCTGAGGCTCCCGAAGAAGTGGTCCCTGAAAAGAAAGTGCCTGTGGCACCTCCTAAAAAGCCAGAAGTCCCCCCAGCTAAAGGTATCCATCACTTACCTTAGGCTTAAAAAGATACAATTCTTCTCCTCTTGAAAATATTTTGTTCCTGTGGTCTTCATAACTCCTAAATGTGATTTCACTAATATCTTTTAAGTACCTGAGGCTCCCGAAGAAGTGGTCCCTGAGAAGAAAGTGCCTGCAGCACCTCCTAAAAAGCCAGAAGTCCCACCTGTTAAAGGTATCTGTCACTGATCTTAGGCTTAAGAAGATATAACTCTTCTCCTCTTGAAAATATTTTGTTCCCATGTCTGCATAACACCTAAAAGTGATTTTACTAATATCTTTTAAGTACCTGAGGCTCCTGAAGAAGTGGTCCCTGAAAAGAAAGTGCCTGTGGCACCTCCTAAAAAGCCAGAAGCCCCACCTGCTAAAGGTATCTGTCACTGATCTTTGGCTTAAAACCATACAGCTCTTCTGTTCTTGAAAATATTTGTTCTTGTGCTCTTCATAACTCCTAAATGTGATTTTACTAATATCTTTTAAGTGCCCGAGGTTCCCGAAGAAGTGGTCCCTGAAAAGAAAGTGCCTGCAGCACCTCCTAAAAAGCCAGAAGTCCCACCTGTTAAAGGTATCTGTCACTGATCTTAGGCTTAAAATATAACTCTTCTCCTCTTGAAAATATTTTATTCCCATGTCTGCATAACACCTAAAAGTGATTTTACTAATATATTTTAAGTACCTGAGGCTCCTGAAGAAGTGGTCCCTGAAAAGAAAGTGCCTGCAGCACCTCCTAAAAAGCCAGAAGTCCCACCAGCTAAAGGTACCCATCACTGACCTTAGGCCTAAAAAGATATAGTTCTTCTCCTTTTGAAAATATTTTGTTCTTAGGGTCTTCATAACTCCTAAATGTGATTTTACTAATATCTTTTAAGTATCTGAGGCTCCCAAAGAAGTGATCCCTGAAAAGAAAGTGCCTGCAGCCCCTCCTAAAAAGCCAGAAGTCCCACCTGTTAAAGGTATCTGTCACTGATCTTAGGCTTAAGAAGATATAACTCTTCTCCTCTTGAAAATATTTTGTTCCCATGTCTGCATAACACCTAAAAGTGATTTTACTAATATCTTTTAAGTACCTGAGGCTCCTGAAGAAGTGGTCCCTGAAAAGAAGGTGCCTGTGGCACCTCCTAAAAAGCCAGAAGCCCCACCTGCTAAAGGTATCTGTCACTGATCTTAGGCTTAAAACCATACAGCTCTTCTGTTCTTGAAAATATTTGTTCTTGTGCTCTTCGTAACTCCTAAATGTGATTTTACTAATATTTTTTAAGTGCCCGAGGTTCCCAAAGAAGTGGTCCCTGAAAAGAAAGTGCCTGCAGCACCTCCTAAAAAGCCAGAAGTCCCACCAGCTAAAGGTATCTGTCACTGACCTTAGGCTTAAAAAGATACAGTTCTCCTCTTGAAAATATTTTGTTCTCATGTCTGCATAACACCTAAATGTGATTTTACTAATATCTTTTAAGTGCCCGAGGCTCCCAAAGAAGTGGTCCCTGAAAAGAAAGTGCCTGCAGCACCTCCTGAAAAGCCAGAAGTCCCACCTGTTAAAGGTATCTGTCACTGATCTTAGACTTAAGAAGATACAACTCTTCTTGAAACTATTTTGTTCTTGTGGTCTTCATAACTCCTAAATGTGATTTACTAATATCTTTTAAGTACCTGAGGCTCCCAAAGAAGTGATCCCTGAAAAGAAAGTGCCTGCAGCACCTCCTAAAAAGCCAGAAGTCCCACCTGTTAAAGGTATCTGTCACTGATCTTAGGCTTAAAAAGATAAAATTATTCTCCTCTTGAAAATATTTTATTCTTGTGGTCTTCGTAACTCCTAAATGTGATTTACTAATATCTTTTAAGTGCCCGAGGCTCCCAAAGAAGTGGTCCTTGAAAAGAAAGTGCCTGCAGCACCTCCTAAAAAGCCCGAAGTCCCACCTGTTAAAGGTATCTGTCACTGATCTTAGACTTAAGAAGATATAACTCTTCTTGAAACTATTTTGTTCTTGTGGTCTTCATAACTCCTAAATGTGATTTACTAATATCTTTTAAGTACCTGAGGCTCCCAAAGAAGTGATCCCTGAAAAGAAAGTGCCTGCAGCACCTCCTAAAAAGCCAGAAGTCCCAGCTGTTAAAGGTATCTGTCACTGATCTTAGGCTTAAAAAGATAAAATTATTCTCCTCTTGAAAATATTTTGTTCTTGTGCTCTTCATAACTCCTAAACGTGATTTACTAATATCTTTTAAGTGCCCGAGGCTCCTGAAGAAGTGGTCCTTGAAAAGAAAGTACCTGCAGCACCTCCTAAAAAGCCAGAAGTCCCACCAGCTAAAGGTATCCGTCACTGACCTTAGGCTTAAAAAGATACAGTTCTTCTCCTTTTGAAAATATTTTGTTCTTGAGGTCTTCATAACTTCTAAATGTGATTTTGCTAATATCTTTTAAGTACCTGAGGCTCCCAAAGAAGTGGTCCCTGAGAAGAAAGTGCCTGCAGCACCTCTTAAAAAGCCAGAAGTCCCACCTGTTAAAGGTATCTGTCACTGATCTTAGGCTTAAGAAGATATAACTCTTCTCCTCTTGAAAATATTTTGTTCCCATGTCTGCATAACACCTAAAAGTGATTTTACTAATATCTTTTAAGTACCTGAGGCTCCTGAAGAAGTGGTCCCTGAAAAGAAGGTGCCTGTGGCACCTCCTAAAAAGCCGGAAGCCCCACCTGCTAAAGGTATTTGTCGCTGGCCTTAGGCTTAAAATATGTAATTATTCTGCTCTTGAAAACTATTTTGTTCTTGTGCTCTTGGTAACTCCTAAACGTGATGTTACTAATATCTTTTAAGTACCTGAGGCTCTTGAAGAAGTGGTCCCTGAAAAGAAAGTGCCTGCAGCCCCTCCTAAAAAGCCAGAAGTCCCACCTGTTAAAGGTATCTGTCACTGATCTTAGGCTTAAAACGATACAGTTCTTCTGTTCTTGAAAATATTTGTTCTTGTGCTCTTCATAACTCCTAAATGTGATTTTACTAATATTTTTTAAGTGCCCGAGGCTCCCGAAGAAGTAGTTCCTGAAAAGAAAGTGCCTGTGGCACCTCCTAAAAAGCCGGAAGCCCCACCTGCTAAAGGTATCTGTCACTGATCTTAGGCTTAAAAATATAAAATTATTCTGTTCTTGAAAATATTTTATTCTTGTGGTTTTCTTAACTCCTAAATGTGATTTTACTAATATCTTTTAAGTGCCCGAAGTTCCCAAAGAAGTGGTCCCTGAAAAGAAAGTGCCTGCAGCACCTCCTAAAAAGCCAGAAGTCCCACCTGTTAAAGGTATCTGTCACTGATCTTAGGCTTAAGAAGATATAACTCTTCTCTTCTTGAAAATATTTTGTTCTCATGTCTGCATAACACCTAAATGTGATTTTACTAATATCTTTTAAGTACCTGAGGCTCCCGAAGAAGTGGTCCCTGAAAAGAAAGTGCCTGTGGCACCTCCTAAAAAGCCAGAAGCCCCACCTGCTAAAGGTATCTGTCACTGATCTTAGGCTTAAAAAGATAAAATTATTCTGTTCTTGAAAATATTTTATTCTTGTGGTTTTCTTAACTCCTAAATGTGATTTTACTAATATCTTTTAAGTGCCCGAAGTTCCCAAAGAAGTGGTCCCTGAAAAGAAAGTGCCTGCAGCACCTCCTAAAAAGCCAGAAGTCCCACCTGTTAAAGGTATCTGTCACTGATCTTAGGCTTAAGAAGATATAACTCTTCTCTTCTTGAAAATATTTTGTTCTCATGTCTGCATAACACCTACATGTGATTTTACTAATACCTTTTAAGTGCCCGAGGTTCCCAAAGAAGTGGTCCCTGAAAAGAAAGTGTCGGTGGCACCTCCTAAAAAACCAGAAGCCCCACCTGTTAAAGGTATCTGTCACTGACCTCGGGATTAAAAAGATAAAATTATTCTGTTCTTGCAAATATTTTATTCTTGTGGTTTTCATAACTCCTAAATGATTGTACTAATATCTTTTAAGTGCCCGAGGCTCCCAAAGAAGTGGTCCCTGAAAAGAAAGTACCTGTGGCACCTCCTAAAAAGCCAGAAGCCCCACCAGCCAAAGGTAGTCACCCCCACATTGCTATGTTGCTACTGTCCATTTGAATTTACTCTGTCTAATCACAAAAATACTAATATCTTTGAAGTACCCGAGGTGCCAAAGGCAGCAGTCCCAGAAAAGAAGGTGCCTGAAGTGATACCCCCAAAAGCAGAAAGTCCGCCCCCTGCAGGTAATGAACTATCCCGATTAGTATTTAAGAAAATACTCTTTAGTGTTGTAAAAATCTTTTGTGAAATATTTCATGTACTTTAGTTAATTCTAGCATTAAAATGAGCTCGTGTCTTTAAAGTGTATGAGGAGCCTGAGGAAATTGTTGTGGAAGAACCTCCAGCTGAAGTTGTTGAAGAGCCAGAGCCCCCTGCTCCTGCAAAAGGTACTCGGCTGGTGCTGCTAGGATCCCTTAGCCAATCTTTCACCCTCTTGCTTTGAAAATTCTGGGCATTGAGAGCTTTCTTAGTGTTTCTCACTCATTTTCACTGCTTCTAAAACATAAATTCTAATACCTTTAGTGATTGAGCCACCAAAGAAACCTGTCCCCGAAAAGAAGCCACCTGCTGTTGTTCCCAAAAAACCCGAACCACCACCGGTGAAAGGTATTTCTTGCTGCTGCTAACATCCTAAGGAAAAATGTCTGTCTTTAAGATGTTATGTTCTGCTGTGCTACTTCATCATTTCCCTGTGTTATTGATACAACGGGCTTAAACACTAATAATTATCTTTTGAAGTGCCCGAGGCGCCCAAGGAAGTTGTTCCTGAAAAGAAAGTGCCTCCCGTGGCTCCCAAAAAAGCAGAAGTCCCACCTGCTAAAGGTACATGTAGCAGTCCACCATTTGATGGAGGTGGAAACTGCCTCCAAATCTTAGAAGTGTTTTGTTCTGTGCAAATATGGTGATTACCAGTAATCTTCATAATGTTAAAATACTAATATCTTTAAAGTGCCTGAAGTTCCAGAAGAAGTTGTTCCAGAAAAGAAAGTAGTCGTTCCCAAAAAGCCAGAAGCCCCACCAGCTAAAGGTACAAGTCACTAATGAGATTCTGTAGACAATGACTCACTCTTGGTCTCAAAAGTCGCCTATTATAGGAAACCCTTTATTAACCAATCCTCTTATATTCACAACTACAAAACTGCCATTCTGGATTTTTAGGGTTTAAATGTTTTAAATAATATCATTGACTTAAAAAAAAAACTGGTGCTTTCTTATGGGCGTTGGAAGAGCCAATAACATGGTTTTGTTATTCGTAATGGGCCACATTTTCCTCCCCTCTGTGTTGGTCCAAGGACAGATCACTGACTTTATTGTGAATTTTGTTCTTAGATCTGCTCCCTGGGTTACTTAAACAAGATGTAAACTAGATGTGGTATAAATTTCACATATTTCTCAACTACCAAGAAGTAAAATTAACTAATATCTTTAAAGTGCCAGAGGTGCCAAAGAAGCCTGTCTTAGAAGAGGAGCCAGCCATTCCTGTTCCCAAGAAAGTGGAGTCTCCTCCTCCAGAAGGTACACATAAGATCATTAATTAGCTTGCCACTTGTGATTATTTTTAATTTTAGCCTTGTTCCTCTTCCTTTCTAATTCATTATCTTGTGGTCATTTTTCCATCTTTAATTCTTCATCTTACCTAATCACTCTTAATTGGCTCCAATCCCAAATCTCTTTTGGGTTATGTTTCAGGGGTGTCTACATAGGGCACTCAAACCAAAACCACTGCTATCGAGTCTATTCCAACTCATAGCAACCCCATAGGGCTTCCTAGGTTGTAAATCTCTACAGAAGCAGGCTGCCATACCTTTCTTCCTGGGAGCTGCTGGTGGTTTCGAACCACGGACCTTTCAGTTAGCAGTCAATCACTTTAACCACTGCCCCACCAGGGCTCTTTTACATAGGGGACAGTAAGCTATATTAAACCTCGCTTCTCAAGTGTATATAAACAACTCAAAAGATTAGATGGGGAACTTAGTGGGCAGTGAGTTTATGTTAATGGAAGAGGAACAATTTGGAGAAGGAGGGTGAGAATGGTCCCACAATTTGAAGAATGTAATCAATGTCACTGAGTCGTACATGTAGAAATTGTTGAATTGGTGTATGTTCTGTGTGTGTTCTTAACAGCAACAACAAAAATAAAATAAATTTTTAAAAATGTACATAGAAAGTAAGATGGAAGAACTAATGACTGTAAATGGTATTAAACACTAAAAGGACTTTCCAGGCATTCAAATCAATAGAAACATAAGTCAAGTACAAATAAGAAAAATTCCATCGTAACAAAAATAAGGGAAGATATTAATTGAAACTAAGGAACAAATACAGATTCAGATTTATTGTGTTTGGTGTAGTGTGGTTCTACACACTGAAATAAAATTAACTAATATCCTTAAAGTACACGAAGAACCTGAGGAAATTGTTCCTAAAGAGGAAGAGCCAGTTCCTGTTGCAGAAGAGGAAGAACCAGAAGCCCCTCCACCAGCAGGTACAAGGCAGAGTCCACAGTCTGGGAAAATATAATTCCTGGGGTTTTATGCCTATTGTGTATCTTCTTTAAGGCAAAATATCAGTCTTCTATCCCACTGCTTGAAAATTTGATTTAATTGGCAAGAACAAAAGTTACTTGCACACGTAAAATTTTGGTCCTACAGAATTTTACAACACGCATATCAAAGAAATACATGAGATGGTTATTGAGTCATTCATTTGCATTGAAGTTTTCATGTGATCATCTGACCCTGAAAGAAATTCCTATCTTTCAAGTGCCTGAAGAGCCAAAGAAGATTGTCCCAGAAAAGAAAGTTCCTGTCATAAAAAAACCAGAACCTGCACCTCCTAAAGGTACTTACAGTAAAATATTTACTTTGTTTTTGTGTACTGTCTAAAATTCCGCACTCTTTCTTTAGAATGTGCTGTGCTGTATCATGTGTTTGTTAACTGTTATCTTTATGTTGTACTGTTGAACAGACTTGTGAAATTAATCTGTATATATTGCATTTTGCAATTTTATATTAAATGCTACTAATATCTTTAAAGTACCTGAGATGCCAAAGAAAGTTGTCCCAGTGAAGAAGGCCCCAACTGTTAAGAAGCCAGAAGCTCCTGCAGCTAAAGGTATTCATGTCATCACAGACATCATTAAAACAAACAAAAAAAAGTATTCTAATATCTTAAAGTGGAATCCAGTAAGTTGTCCTCATTGTTGCTGCATAACTAGGGACCAAAATGTCCTTATTTGTCTCCATTAATTTTAACACTGCCGCAACTATTATAGAATTTTTATTCATAACATTTTTAAATGCTTTAAAATTCTCTTTTTAAATAAAACTAATATCTTCAAAGTGCCTGAGGTGCCCAAGAAACTTGTTCCAGTAAAGAAAGAACCTGTGCCCGTTACCAAAAAGCCAGAAGTCCTTCCAGAAAAAGGTACCTACCGTGAAGAAAAAAAATGTTTCTCTGTTATCTGAGTATTTTAATAGTAGTTTCTAGAGAAAAAAATACTGAGTGGGAGTTTATGCAAAACCACATTACACAGAGGAAAAAGGAGGAATTAACGAGGGCTGAAAAAGAGAAAATGAGACAGGAAAGCAAGAGAAAAAATGAGTGAGATTCGGTTGTGCCATGCTATAGTAGTACATTGTTACGTGTGGTAGAAAAGGACCTTCTCTCATTCAGTGTATAGAACAGCTCAATTCAGCGTGTTTTGTTGAATGTTTACCATGAACAAGATAACTGTGTTAGAAAAGATAATTAAGACCTGATCCTGTCCTCAAGAAACTTAAATCTGATGAGAGTAGAGAAAGACATGTATAACACAACTCTAAAACAGGCAGGAGGTGATCGCTCCTACAAAATAAGTACCAAAGGCTACTGAAACTCTGAGTAAGAGAAGATTAATTTCAGGTAGAGGCATAAGGGAAGGCTGTATGGAAGAGGTAGAATTTTGATAGATTTTTACATGTAGAAATTGAGGAAATGGTATCGTAGGCAAAGGAAAGAGCATATCCAAAGGCAGAGAGGTAGAAGAGTCTAGTATAGTCAAGGACTGTCAAACAGGCATAATTTAGATATGGATGGGCTGGAGGGTATCTTGAAAAATAAGGCTGGATATAAAGATTAGATCATAATATGGAATTATTTTCATGGCAATACAAGGTTTGGACTTTATTCTTTATGCAATTAGAAGCTTCAAGGTTTAGAGGCAAGTACGTAAGTCGATAGGAAGTGCGCTTTAGAAAGATAACTTGCATCAGGTTCAAGCTATTAGAAGACAGGGATACTAGTAAAGACCCTTTGCAATTATTTAACATCAGTGAGAGTTGGACTAAGTCAATGGTGGTAGAAATGGAAAAGGAGGATTGGATCCGAGAGAGATGGAGACTGAGTTGATAGGACTTGGTGTCTGACCGTTATCAAAGCAGTTAGAGAAATTGAGGAGGCCAAAATGATTCTGAGGATTGACACTAGATATGCATTGGCTCCCTGAACTGATATTAGAGGGAAGATGGTGAATATATTTTTCGCTTCTCAAGTATGGTAGCTGGGATTGCACATCTGGAGTTTAGGAAAGAGATCAGGGCTAGAGATGTACATCTGGAAGTCATCAACATGGAAATGAGAATTGAGGGTACGGGAGTGAATTCTCAGAGAATGCAGTGCAAATGGAGAAGAGTGTCAAAGTGAGACCAGTGGGTGACACCTACACTTAAGGGGTACCTGGAGGAAAAGAAGCAAAGGAAGAAAGCTGAGAAGATTCATTTATAAAATTAGGAGGAGCAAAAGAGTGCTATGTCTCAGAAGCCGTATTCCCCATGAAGTCTTGTAAGATGAAGCTCTTTCCCTTGTTCTCTTTGCCTGCTCTTTGCAAAATCTTGCACATCTTCTAAAATCTTAATAGTAAATGAAATTAATATCTTTAAAGTGCCTGAAGTGCCCAAGGAAATCGTCCCAGAAAAGGAAGTGTCTGTTCTTATCCCTGAAGAGCCAGAATCTCCACCTGCCCAAGGTATACACCTGCTCTATAAATCTTGGAAAGGCGACAGTCGCCTTGACTGTAGTTGGGTCTTGTGTATTTATCTGTTGTCTGTTTTATGTTTTGAAGTTATTGATATTTTGGGGTCATCTGGATAACAAGTTATAGAGTGTACTGCCTTGATATGTTGCAACTTAGCAGTTGCGGTATTCTCTTTGGAATATAGTCTAACATAAAATACCATGTCTTTTAAGTTGAAGAAGCTCCTGAGGAAATAATATATGAAGAAAAAGCATCCATAACCATTGGTAGAAAAGAGACTCCCCCTGTTGAAGGTATATCTATAAATATAAACTTTTAAAATTTCTTGAAAACGCCTGTTAAAAATACAGAAGTATTCTTGAAATTACACATAAAACCATTCCAAAACAATGTTTGACTGCTTTATTTTTCAAATAGCCGTAAGTCTTTATAATTAGAATCTTTAATTTGATTATTCTTGATGCTAATTGTAAATTCCAAAAGGTACTGTTTACTGAGGCAAAAATGGAATAATTGCATTGGGTCCTCCAATGGTTACCCAATGTCAGATTTCAGAAGTCATCTTATTTGCCAGCATACATCAAATAAGCTAGTTTTTAATAGAAACTTCAATTATAATAAGAAAAAGGAAATCTTACCTCTTTTTTATCCAAGTGAATTTGTATAAATTGTCTATTTTTGTTTGTGTGACTGTAATCTTTGTATCCATGTGAAGTTTGTATGAGTCTTTATGAAGAACTTTACATTACAATCTCATATTCTTTGTCAACATTCTTTAAAGAACGTGAAATCGAAAAGTATATTGAGCCAAAAGAGCCTGAACCTGAACCACAGCCAGAAGAAATAACTGTACAAGGTATTCAGTTAATTGGACTTCAATCTTCACTATCTTCTAAAAGCATTCTTCATCTTAAAATGTATATGGTCTCTGTTGTTCTTCCTGTAGAGTGGGTCTCTTTGCATCTGTCTTTAAGATATTCTTTGCTTTAAATGTGCATCCCATCCTTATGTTTCCATGTAATTCGTAGTATTTTTCTCATGTCAAATGTGGCTTGTCTGAGTGCTTCTTTTACTGTTTTTATTAGTGTCTTTGCTACATTTCTCATTCTCTGTGTCCCAGTGTTGATATTCGTTTTATGTTGAACACTGATCTAAAAACAGTCAAACTTTTTACTTCATATATATGTATTTAAATTTCTAATTCAAAATATCTACTAACACTCCTGAAATACTCTTTCAAGAACCTGAACCTGAAAAGAAGGTTATTGAAAAACCAAAACTCAAACCAAGACCCCTGGCTCCTCCTCCTACTCCACCCAAGGAAGACGTGAAGGCGAAAATATTTCAACTTAAAGGTATAAAAGGCCACTTCCATAGTCTAACTAACTGGCTCCAAACTTGTACTCAATCATCAGAAATGGTGCTTGCAAGAAATACATTACTTGTGGAAGTGTGTACTTGTAGACATGATTGTGCCGTGGTAATTACATAGAGATGTGTGTTTCTCTGCTGCCCCAGAGGCCCTGGGTTGCCTTGTCAAGACATGCCTGCTGCCCCAAATGTCAGAAAGTACACTGTTTGTTAGCTTTATCTTACGATAGCTGGATGCAGGGCTGTCCGACTAACTTTCTTATGCAGAGTGGAGGGAAGAGTGTTTTCTGATTTCAAAGTGTGATCACTATGCTTATCTTTGAGGTCTTATGCATGTGGAGTGTATAGTGGAAATCTTTGCAAGATATTTTTAATATTGCAGTAACACACTTATACAGAAGCCAAAGCTTGGTTCTTAAAGAATTTCGTGTGCTTTTAAATATAAGTAATATGTTTATGGTGTCCCATAACTGATATATGCACATATACCATGAAAGGAAAGCATGTGAAAGACCTGTCACTTCTCTGCCACTTTTTTTTTTTTTTTACAACTTAAAAATGGCCAATTGTATTCTATGGTGGTTCTGAGGGTAGCTAGAAAGAATGGTTATGAATGCATTTGACATTCAGCATCTATTCCCATTGCTAAACTTCCCTTCATTCTTTTTGTGTTTTAATTTTTCTTTGAATCAATGCAATATTATTAATTTTTAAAATGTCAACATCTTTAAAAGCTGAAATAAACTGACAAAAGGATATGATTCATTTTATTTTAATAAAAAGTTGTCTTATTAGTGATGTCATGAGAATTCCCAATCTGAAATACTCTAGGTATAATCTTAGATGAGCACTTTTACCATACTTACCTACACATCTACAGAGCCAGAATCTTCCAGAATGAGACATTGCTTCTTGCCCCTCTACAGCCCTCTTCAGTCTGGCATTTTAAGCCAGATTACACAGAAAAGGTGGGTGCCTCTAAAAGACCACCCATTTGCTGACTGGTACCCCATGAGGTGGCACTTTAAATACATTTCCCTTAATGTTAAGTTTATACTCAAAGGGAAATTTCTTACTCCTCTGAAGAACAAAAATTATCCTCTTTCTCAGCCAGTAAAACTGCAATCTATTTTCATGGTTTGAATGCTTCTTGTATGTTGTTTGGTGGCTATTCTTGGCTGTTATTAATGCTTTTCTGGTTATTAGCAAAGTTTGGTTTTGGTTCTTAGAGTAGGAATTTAATCATTTGCTTCTGATAAATTTAAATATACAAATAATAAAACTAAGATCATATTCTTTAAAGCTGTTTCAAAGAAGAAAGAACCTGAAAAACCTGAGGTTCCAGAAAAAGTGGAGCTTAAACCTCTGAAAGGTATTTCACAATGTGAAAAATGCACTCATATGCAGTATCTCTTCATCTGACTCTTGCTCTTCATAGAACACTTGTTTTTTTCTTTTAATGATCATAGTTATATTCATTTCTTGTATTTTTGTGGCTTTTACAGTCCTGGCTCATGAGTGTTGCTTTTTTTGTCTTCCATCAGTTTCATACGTTACATGGATAGATATTGTTTATCTTTGTCTCATCGACATATGTCTTCTTGCATTTTCCTAAACTTAGAAATATCAAACTTTTCTGGTTAGCTGAAAGCTAATATCAAGAGAGAGACATCTTAGCATAAAATGCTGAGAGCTACTAATAGAAAGCTTTAGCTAGTGTTATAAGCATTAAAAATAAGTCATATGTATACTATTAACATGATTCACAAGGATTTCCTCATGACTTTCCTGTTACTTTCTCATCACTGACTCTAAGAATACCCCTCAGGCATACAGATCTCACCTTTTTAGGAAAATCTTATTATCATTGCAGGTCATTTTTCAACTCTTTTCTTTAAGCAGTATTTTCTCTATCTAAAATTAGACCCTAAAGAAAAGTAAATGAACCATGAAAGTCTAGAAAACACCTATTAAAAATGAAATTGTAAACTTTTATAGTAAGTATACTGGGTAAAGTATACTGAGAAGACCCTGAACGAGATGGATTGACAGAGTGGCTGCAACAATGGGCTCAAACATAGAACGATTGTAAGGATGGCTCAGGATTGGGCAGTGTTTTCTTCTGTTTAGATAATCAACATGTCCAGACCCAGAAATTGGGTCTGTTGTTGATTCAGTCTGGGATTTTGGAAGAATCACCCATCTGAATATACGTTTCCTATTTATAAAGTGGAGATTACAAAATAATATTATCATTGAAATTAACCAGTAAAGAATTAGTACAAAGCTACTCATAAATATCAGCATGGCATGTGGTGACATGTAATGGCTTTAAAAAGAATAGCTACAGTAGTGTATTCTGCACCTGAGTTTCAAATGTCAGTAAGATCTTAAAAATAAAATAATAATATGGAAATACAAATTCGCGGATGTATTTTCACTATGTCCATTATATAAATAAAGGAAATGTATATTATGTCATTCCAACTTATATTGATTAGCTGCTTGGTCTTCTGTCCAGGTTTAATCAATGAAAATGCTTACACGTTAAGAATATTGGTAACTTTAAATAGTATTAAAAGCCAGCACAATTTATCATGAATAAAAACTAAATGTTTGACTCTGAAATTTTTACTTAAAATACTTGGCCATAAAAAAGAATCATTATCTAAAATGAAAACTATGCAGTTGTCTTTTGTACGTTTAAATTTCTGAAGTAAGAGTTAAGCAAGGATATCTTTATCACCTATAAAGCTATCTGATGAATTGTAAATATGTTGTTTAAAGCACCACCAAATGGGAAATTTTATATAAATTTCTAAGAAATTCGTATTTCTTATAAGAATGAACAAACGTAATGTTTTTGGTTATAAATAAATGCTTTAAATTTTAATTGATGTCGGTAAAGAGAAAGTGGTTCAGTAATCACAAAGTGTTGCGTTTTTCCATTCAAATCCATGAGGACTGTAGTAGCAGTAAGGCTGCTAGATAAAACATCATCCGCCATGTTTAATATTCACTGAAGACACAAGAGGAAATTAATTTAGAATTCCCTTGGGTCACTTTTAGATTAAATTCAAGAATATTTTCTTATCAATTGAAAATGAGCTTCCAAAGCCAGATTTCAAATTCTCCAGTTTTGGGATTTTAAGTCAGTATTATTTCCAAAAGGAGACTTTAAGAAAGGATAATTCTCTTCTGTTCAGGAAGTGAGATATGACCCTTCCCCAACATCAAGGTCATAAACCAATTGCTTGGCTTTCTTCTCCTATCAGTGGAGAAGGCTGTCTGATGATGCTAATACCTGCCAGTATAATTTTAATGTAATTAATGGTTGGGAAGATACCATTACACAGTTGAGAAATCTAAAATTGTAGATTGGGGAAAAGATGCTATCAAGAACCCCGTAATTTGATGAAAGAGTCATAAGTCAGTGTAGAACAACATTTCTACACTCATTTAAGATAAATTTATTTGCCTGCAGTTAATGTAATTGAATATCATCACAAGTTTATATAGATGTTTGCAGAGAAAATAACTTGAGGTGTATCGTTTATGTTTAATTTCTGTGATGTTTATATTCAACAAAAATTGTTACTTGATACACTATAATTAATTAGTTTATGGAGAGAGATTTTTCTTGTTGAAGTTTAGTTTTTATACCAATTCACTTCAGAATTTGAAATCATATTCTTTTAAGCACCTGGAGGTGAAAAGAAAGTTCGCAAATTACTTCCTGAACCTACACCTGAACCAAGGGAAGAAGTTGTTCTGAAAAGTGGTATAGTATTTTTCAACCATTTAATCAGCTTCAAGTATATAAAAATAGATATGAAAGCTTACAAAATGTTTCGGTCCCATGGTTTTGTTTGAATTAGATTACCTACTTACCAAAATCTGCTTGTTGCACTGAAAATTATTTCCAACTGTTTTTTAAAAGAAGACAGAAATTTTGTGAGCATTCATAGTATTTTAAAATTTATGATGTCAGTAGACATAACTAAATTGATAATATTCTAAACTAATAACAATGACCATGACTTTCATTTTCATAATCAAATTATATAGTTAAATACACTAAACTTATTAAATACTTTAAATTACACCAAACTATATCAGGCTAAATTCAGTATCCAGTTTTAAAGTGTGACACAAGATCAGTACAACTAATAAATAACATTTTAAAAAAACTAAACATTGATTTCCTACTAATAAAATATTAAAGAATTAGAAGATGTTCAAATGAAGTCTCAAGCTCTTCACATAGAATTACTGATTTCTAGCCTACATTTCTTTAGATAGCTACACTCAAGTAAACTTATATAAATACTCTTGCTATAAATTATAACATGAATTATTATTGGAATTTGTTGCTATTCAAATGATTTATTTTGTGTTTTGGCCAGTTCTGTCAGACTTGTCTCGGAATAGACTCTGTATTTAGATAGACATAAAGTGACACCGAGTGCTATTCTAATTAACGTAACAACCTTTGATTTTTTTTTTTTTAAAGGCATTTTTAGTGTTAATGCTGATTTCCCAGTCTCCTAGGTTGCATGCTTTTCATTTTCCTTGCTTTGTATGTTATTTGCGTTTGTCAAGCTTATTCAACATCTTCATTAGTTTGTCTTGGTTTACATATAAACCTTTTTGTCTTTTAAGTTCTAAGAAAGAAACCTGAAGAAGAAGAAGAACCTAAAAAAGTAGAAAAAGTAGAGAAAGTTAAAAAACCTGCAGGTAGGAATCTCGGTGACAATTTGTGAAATTATCTTTTAACAAAATGGACACTTAACAAAAGGTTTATCTTGTAAACATGAATGGAGTTAAATATAAGCATAGCTTCATATTTCATCTGTGATATAGTCTGTGTTTTCCATTGTCTGCTTTCTGTTTAAATATTTTATAGTAATTCTCAAGTCCATTCATCTGATTCCTTACATTCATTATTATTACTTTGCCTCTTAAGTTCTTCACCAGTGGAAATGACTGAATAAATTCATGGGAGGTGGCTGCAGAATAACTTCATGGGAGGGTGTCAGCAATATTTCATAAAATTTAGGTCTTTTAAGTAGGCTGATTTTTATCATTAATTTCTTCCATTAATTAATTTTTGTCATTAATTACACTCCAAAGGGTATCATTCTTGGGAACGATTGTAGAAGTGATTTAGAAAAGGAGAGCTAGTGTTGGGGAGGGCCAAGTGGATGGACTAAATGAAGGGAAAATAAACGGAGGAACAGTCAAGAGAGAAAATAGAAATTAACAGCCATCGATAGAATTTTTAAAAATAAACTGTTTGATGTGATATTCCAGATCAGTTTACTTCTAAATATTCAAATCTTCAAATAACACTAAAAATAAACCCATTTTCTTAAAGTACCAGAACCACCTCCCAAAGCAGTTGAAGAGGTTGAGGTACCTCCAGCCACTGTTACCAAAAAGGAAAGGAAAGTTCCTGAACCAGTAAAAGGTACAACCCTACTTGCACTTTCTTAGTTGTCTCTAAAAGTATAAATATGCGTCATCTGAAATATCATTACACTGGCATTAAGATTTGAACACAGGACTTAATCTGGTCATCACTTACAGCTGTGTTTCCTTTAGAATTTATTTCACTGTCACGTGCCATTGGCTAATAATCACCCGTTTGTTAAATAAATTACTAAATTTTAAACACTACAAAGAAATGTATTTGTGGGTAATGAGATGAAGAACAATATTAGAATCAGTAAATTTGCTTTATGTTCTCCAAATATTTTGTTTAAGATGTAAACTTAGATCCAATACCTGATTTGAGGACAATTGCATATAAACTCTAATATATTCCAGTGGATTTTAAGTCTGATTAATTTTGGTTTTGACTTTGTAAAAAACTTTTAAAACACTACAATAACCTGCTTATCACTGTGACTTATTCTAGTGCCTGAAATTAAGCCAGCAATACCTCTCCCTGCGCCTGAACCAAAACCAAAGCCTCAACCAGGTATGCAAGCTTATCCTTAATGTTGCTGTTGTTGGCTGCCTTCAAGTGTCCCCCATGGAAGGTTAGAATTCTACCGCTAAACCACCACTGCCCCCTGGAATCCCTGAGTGGTGTAAACAGTTAATGCACTCAGCTGTTAACTGAAAGGTTGGTGGTTCAAGCCCACCCAAAGATATCCTGGAAGAAAGGGCTGTGATCTAGTTCTGAAAAGTCAGCTATTGATAACCCTATGGAGCACAGTTTTACTCTGACACACAAGAAGTCACCATAAATTGGGGTCAGCTCAATGGCAATTGGTTATCCTCAATACAAATAGCATATGCCTTCATACTTCACACAAATAGTTTGTAGCTAATAAGAAAAAGTAAATAAAAGTCAGTATACATCAAATGATTTCTAATGTTTCAATGTGTTTAATATTCTCTAGAAAAACTAGTTATTTGAGTATTCTAAAGTTATATCAGAAAAGGTAAATAGGCTACCAAGTTAGGTTTTACGAAATGGTAAATGAATATGTTAATGAGTGGACTTCTCTCTACAGAAGTGAAAACGATTAAACCACCTCCTATGGAGCCTGCACCAACCCCCATCGCTGCCCCAGTGACAGTTCCAGTGGTTGGAAAGAAAGCAGGTATTTATTCTGTAGTTTTTTGTTGGTTCGTTGGTTGGTTTGGTGGCTTAATAGAAGTATTCATACCTGATTAAAATTCAACCCCTCTAAATGTGAAACATAGGAATTATCTCAATTATCAATGTTACAATAAATTCTTGATTAAGTTTTCATCATCTGATATCTTTTAGTCACCCAGTCTCTCACCCACTGGATGCATATTATGTTTTGATTGTAAACTCTTGTGATGTACCATTTCTTTCATATGCTTTTGGGAGTAACTAATGAATGTGTTCAGGGCTGATAAAAATTAAGGAGACAGAAAGGCACCCTCTGAGGATAGATGTACAAAAATTCTGTGGAGCTTCAAATTTCCATTGGGCCCTATAGGGATCATTTTTCATTTAAAAAAAAATTGTATATTTAAACCTATATAAGATTTAGATCAATAATAATTGTATTAATTGTACTAATTTAATGGTATGGGTATCTCAAATAAAAACCTAAGATATTTGTTAGTTGTGCATGAACTGTTTAGCGGTTCATTATCTAGGTGATTATTTCAAAACCAAACATGATTTGATGTTTATTGATCATTGATAAATACATGTCCTAGGTGTTTGACCTTGGGCAAATTATTTAATCTCTCTAAATTGTAATTTCCTAGTCTGTAAAATCAGAATAACAATTGTGTCTACTTTATAGGGTTATTGTGAGGATTAAATGTATGTAAAACACTTGGCACTGTACCTGGCACATAGTAAGAACTCTAGAAATATTTGGATTTTTATTGTGTTTAATGACATGACAAAATATGCTTTTTTTTTGCCTGCTAGTTTAATATTTATGTTAATATATTTTATCATCGATATTTATGATGTGGGCATTATTCTTACTTTTGAACTTTTTATAAGTTCAGAAAAGGGTGATGGACTGCCACTAGGCTAATAATGCATGTGTAAAAATAAAGCTATTCTCAATTAACCCTGGGAGTTGAAGCTAGAGAACTGATTCTACAGTTTATACTATGCCTATATGAATAACTGAATTAAAATCCAAATATAGGAAATCTTCACTTTTACCTTAGTTCATTGCCCAATTAAGGGATCTCTTCAAAGGAGCCAAAATATGTGTAATACATAAATCTTTTATTTTTCCTTAGTCTTCCCTGAATTTGTTTGTCTGCTCAACTTAGGCACAAAAAGAAGGGCTTTTGGTAGCTTCTGTGCCATTTCCCTTTATTGTGCACTGACTCCTTGCTGATAAAAATGTATTTCCTTGCTTCACATAACCAGCACTTACATACACATATAAAATACTTTCATAGCTAGGCAAAAGTAAAACTTTTGCTCCCGAGAAAAAGTAAACCTTCCAGAAATAGGAGGAAAATGAAGGAATGCAGAAAGAATTTTTAAACCTAAGAACACGTTGCCTCAAATGGATTCATACTCACAGCAACCCTGTAGGACAGTCTAGAACCGCCCCATGGGTTTCCAAGGAGCAGCTGGGGGATTTAAACTGCTGACCTTTCGGTTAGCAGCCGAGCTCTTAACCGCTGCACCACCAGGGATCCTTTAAGTGTAAGCATGTCAACGATTTAGCTTAGTCACATCGATTTCAGAATGTGCTTCTTGAAAATATCCAAGTATTATCCATAGAAGTCATATAAATGAAACCAACTTCTCTTTGTGTTAATATTCATTTTAAAAAATGACTCTCCCTGATGATTTGCTATTGCGCATGAAATAAGTCTGAAAATTACTTAAATCCTGGTGTTTTTTTTTCCCCCAGAAGCCAAAGCACCTAAAGAGGAGGCTGCCAAGCCGAAAGGTCCTATCAAAGGTGAAATTCGTTTCCCTTGTACCTGTATTGTAACCATTCACTCTGTGAATTCCCAAACTTTCCACCAAAGGAAAAAAAGATTCAAAATTTATAAGAATCTTTAATATTTCTAATTGAATTTCCTACAACTAGTATATCTTCTGATATTTCAAGTACTACAACTCTAACTTTATTCAAGTGGGTATAATAGATATAGCCAACTATATTTTAGCATAATGAACCCTATAAGTTCTCAGCTTCATTTTTCATATACATGATATTTATATAAGTTCTCAGCTTCATTTTTCATATACATGATATTTATGCATGACAGACAGAATAATCAGATATTAATATAGATATTTTATACTTGAGATTAAAACTTGAACAAATGAAGAACATTTATTATTCATGGATTCCTATGCCATCTCATTCTTGCTCTCTGAAAAAGGCAGTAGAAGAAAGTCAATTGACCTTTGAATTGACTAGTCTTTAATTTTCTGTTTTTGTCTTTTAATTGTTCTGTCCCTGGTTATAGCTATCAGGCAGCTGAGTGTGCATTTTCTGACTCCTGTGGAAATGACAAATCAACTTTTTGTTTTATTTTGAATTAGGTGTAGTCAAAAAGACTCCTTCACCAATTGAAGCTGAAAGGAAAAAATTAAGACCAGGAAGTGGTGGAGAGAAACCTCCTGATGAAGCCCCTTTCACCTACCAGCTAAAGGCTGTGCCACTGAAGTTTGTGAAAGAAATCAAAGACATTGTTTTGAAAGAAGCAGAGTCAATTGGCTCTTCTGCAATCTTTGAATGTTTAGTGTCCCCCTCCACTGCAGTTACAAGCTGGATGAAAGATGGAAGCAATATCCGTGAGAGCCCAAAGTACAGGTTCATTGCAGATGGTAAAGACAGAAAGCTGCATATCATTGACGTTCACCTTTCTGATGCTGGCGAATACACCTGTGTTTTACGTTTGGGAAATAAAGAAAAGACCTCCACGGCTAAACTTGTTGTAGAAGGTAATTTCCAATCGTCAGTCCATGGTCTATATAAAACTTTAACATAACAAACCTCAGTAGCAACTTTTATTGTAATTTTAGACAAAGCCTCTCGTTTCCAAGCTTTATTTCATTTGTTGCGTATTGAAAAGTCTTTGCGGTTTTTTAATACTGAAATTCTCCACAGAGCTTCCAGTGCGTTTCGTAAAAACACTAGAAGAGGAAGTCACAGTGGTTAAAGGACAGCCATTGTACTTGAGCTGTGAGTTAAACAAAGAGCGCGATGTGGTCTGGAGGAAGGATGGGAAGATTGTGGTGGAGAAACCAGGCAAGATCGTGCCAGGTGTCATTGGCTTGCTGCGGGCTCTGACCATCAATGATGCTGATGACCTTGATGCTGGAACATACACGGTTACTGTGGAAAATGCCGACAACCTGGAGTGTTCATCTTGCGTAAAAGTTGTAGGTTAGTACTTTGCTGGGACATTTTGTTCTGCTTGTTATTATGCTAAGAAAATGCAAGGCAGAACTTTGTTTCCTAGTATCAGAATATCAAGTCTTATAACTTTTCTAAATCCTGGGTGGCACAAATGGTTGAGTGTTTGGCTACTAACCGAAAGGTTGGTGGTTAGAATATACCTATAGGTGCCTTGGAAGGTCTGGCGATCTTCTTCCAAAAGTTCACAGCCATTGAAAACCCTACGCTCAGTTCTACTCTGAAACACATGGGGTCTCCTTGAGAGAGAATCAAATCCATGGCAACTGTTTATCTATAAACCAAAAACCGAAAAACCAGACCCATTGCAGTCAAGTCAATTCTGACTCAGAGTGACCCTATAGGACAGAGTAGAACTACTCCATAGGGTTTCCAAGGAGTGGCTGGTGGATTTGAACTGCTGACCTTTTGGTTAGCAGCCAAGCTCTTAACCACTGTGGCACCAGGGCTCCTTTATACATATATATATATATATATGTGTATATATATATATATATGTATATGTATATACATACACACACACACACACACACACACACACACATATACGGGTATATATAATCTAAGAGGAAGAATATCAATATATCTTAGCAAATTAAGATATATTAATATATCTTAGCAGATTAATTATGACGAGTTTTAAAATACACTAAGGAAGTTATTTATATTACTTGTTCAGGACATAATCATTTTTCTGACCTCATTTTCATACAGAAGTCATTAGAGATTGGCTGGTGAAACCCATACGAGATCAGCATGTGAAACCCAAGGGGACAGCTGTTTTCACCTGCGATATAGCAAAGGATACTCCAAACATTAAGTGGTTCAAAGGATATGATGAAATCCCCACAGAACCAAATGATAAGACGGAGATACTGAGAGATGGAAAACGTCTCTACCTCAAAATTAAGAATGCTACGCCAGAAGATGTTGATGAATATACAGTAGAAATTGAAGGGAAAAGATACTCTGCAAAGCTAACCCTTGGAGGTATAAAAATCTTGTCTTAAAATAAGTTTTGTGTGTCTCTGTAAGGCAAAATAGCAAACCAAAAAATGAAAGCATTGTTAGATTTTTGTAAAACATTTTCATATTTTACCCCCAACCAATACAGAGCGTGAGGTTCAACTGCTTAAACCAATAGAGGATGTTACTATTTATGAGAAAGAGAGCGCAAGCTTTGATGCGGAAATCTCTGAGGCTGACGTTCCTGGACAATGGAAACTGAAGGGAGAACTTCTAAGGCCCTCACCTGTGAGTAGTTTCCCATTTTACGTTGTTAGTCTTATAAAATAACTGCATACTACGTTCAGATTTGACATTCAGATTTGGCTCAGTAATAATGGCATTATTTCAGACTTCTAAAGTCTCAAAGAGAGGAAGAAGTTTGATAACACTGTTTGTGGACAGCTTGGACAATTTTTAAAAATTTTATGTCAAGAGATATTTTGTTTACTTTTACTAGTATGATTTATAAAACTCTATATAGAAATCTGCATCTGAAACATTTCTCCTCTAGGGAATTTATCTCATTCAAATGCTAACTAAAACTACTGTTTTCCAGACTTGTGAAATCAAAGCAGAAGGTGGAAAACGCTTCTTAACTTTGCATAAAGTCAAACTGGACCAAGCTGGGGAAGTCCTTTACCAGGCACTTAATGCAGTTACAACTGCCATTCTGACAGTAAAAGGTACAGTGCTTTTAGAACTCATGGAAAGGGCTCAAGTTCATTTCATGTTCCTCTGCATTCTGAAAACCCAATTCTTTGGTTTGACTTTCAGAAATCGAACTTGACTTTTTGGTGCCCCTGAAGGATGTCACTGTTCCAGAAAAGCGACAGGCTCGATTTGAATGTGTCCTCACCCGAGAGGCAAATGTTATATGGTCGAAAGGACCTGATATAATCAAGGCATCTGACAAATTTGATACCATTGCCGATGGAAAGAAACACATTCTTGTTATTAATAATTCTCAGTTTGACGACGAAGGGGTCTATACTGCAGAGGTGGAGGGCAAGAAGACCTCAGCACGGTTATTTGTTACAGGTAAGAGCTGACGAGGTCTGACTGTAACATCCCATATTTGGGCACATAAATACATAACTTTAAAGATAGGGAACAAAATGCTAAAAGCAGTAAGTGACAGTTGGCGCCATTACTTTATTTACACATTGTCATCGGAACAACCCTCTTAATTTTCTTTAATGGAGCATAGCTCCCTTTGAAAAGTTGAATAAATTGATTCCATGTGAGATGGATCCTTTTTGCCCAGGCGTGTTAGAGTGGAATATTTCTGAAGGTAAGTCACATTTCTGAGCATATTCTCCGTGCTTACATTGCAGGTATAAGACTGAAATTCCTATCACCTCTTGAAGATCAAACGGTGAAAGAAGGTCAAACAGCAACTTTTGTTTGTGAACTTTCTCATGAAAAAATGCATGTAGTCTGGTTCAAAAATGATGTCAAACTCCACACAAGCAGAACTGTACTCATGTCTTCTGAGGGCAAAACTCACAAACTGGAAATGAGAGAAGTGACACTGGATGATATATCCCAGATAAGAGCTCAAGTCAAGGACCTGAGTTCCACAGCACAGCTAAAGGTCTTAGGTAAGTGTGACCAACTATAACTGGATAGCCATTTTGGTATGGAGGGAGCAGGTAGTAACTGAGTATTTTGCAACCAGTGACTCTGTAATAAACTAGTTTTCACATTCTTTTCTTGACATTCTGGTTTTCACATTTGATCATCTGCTGAATGTCTTTTACAGAGGCTGATCCCTACTTCACTGTGAAATTGCATGACAAAACTGGAGTCGAGAAAGATGAGATCATTCTGAAGTGTGAACTGAGCAAAGATGTACCAGTGAAATGGTTCAAAGATGGCGAAGAGATTGAACCTTCACCGAAGCATTCGATCAAGACAGATGGCCTGCGCCGCATCTTAAAAATCAAAAAGGCAGAACTTAAGGATAAAGGCGAATATGTGTGTGACTGTGGGACAGACACAACAAAAGCAAATGTTACTGTGGAGGGTGAGTTGCTGAAAAATCTAAAATGTTACCCAATCTGAACCTGCAGTTTATTTTTCAGTCACACTAATAAGACTTTGTATAATTTCAGCTCGACTAATAAAAGTAGAAAAACCTCTGTATGGAGTAGAAGTGTTTGTTGGTGAAACAGCTCGCTTTGAAATTGAACTTTCAGAACCAGATGTTCACGGCCAGTGGAAGTTAAAAGGAGAGCCTTTAACTGCTTCCCCTGTAAGCCAAGAGTATCTAATTATACAGGATGGGGGTTGCTTGGTTGTTTAGGGTGAAAAAAGATAGACTTCTAGTAGGAAATCTGGTGATTTGTAGCAACAACCACTGATAAAAATTATGTTCTTTCTCTTCCCCTCTAACCATCACTCAAAATAGAACTGTGAAATAATTGAAGATGGGAAGAAGCATATTCTGGTCCTTTATAACTGTCAGCTAGATATGACAGGAGAGATTTCCTTCCAAGCTGCCAACGCTAAATCTGCAGCCAATCTAAAAGTGAAAGGTATGGCCTGCCTGTCAGCCACACTTTCTACTTTTTTTTTTTTCAAGACTTCCTTATAAAACCCTGAGTTGATCGGGGTCATGAATACAAATATATGTCTGATTTCCTCCGTACTGAACTCTTTTTTCAGAATTGCCACTTATCTTCATCACACCTCTCAGTGATGTTAAAGTCTTTGAGAAAGATGAGGCTAAGTTTGAGTGTGAAGTATCCAGGGAGCCCAAAACATTCCGCTGGCTAAAAGGAACCCAGGAAATCACAGGTGATGACAGAATTGAGCTTACAAAGGATGGCACCAGGCATTCAATGGTGATCAAATCAGCTGCTTTTGAAGATGAAGCAAAATACATGTTTGAAGCTGAAGATAAGCGCACAAGTGGCAAACTGATTATTGAAGGTAAATGTTTTTATCAGATAAGCCACACTTCAAATTTTTTTTTTTTTTTTTAACTTTTCCTCCCTAAAGTGCTAGAATCAATAAGATTTTTTTTTTTTTTTCTTGTTAGGAATCCGGCTTAAATTCCTCACCCCTCTCAAGGATGTAACAGCCAAAGAGAGGGAAAGTGCTGTGTTTACTGTGGAGCTGTCCCATGATAACGTCCGAGTTAAATGGTTCAAGAATGACCAGCGCCTACATACCACCAGGCGGGTCTCAATGCAAGATGAAGGGAAAACTCATTCAATCACATTCAAAGACCTCTCTATTGAAGACACCTCCCAAATTAAAGTAGAAGCTATGGGGATGAGTTCAGAAGCTAAACTCACTGTGCTTGGTAGGTATTTCTAATTTAATTACATTGCATTAAATTTAGAAATTTGTAGCGTACCTATTATATAAAATAGTCTTCTAAGTACTATATAGCATGAAAGCAGCCCACGTTTAAGAAGCGATTACATATGTTTTCAGGCTTATTTGTAAAACACTTTCTACCTTACGATGAGGACTTTAATGAAAATTCTAGCTCAGCCCACAAAATAGCCAGTTAAAATCAGAATTAAAACCCTTAGTTAATTATTGAGCCCTGCCATGTTTAAAATAGGAATGTAAATACTTTCTATCTCCTCACTTATCAAAATTATTTCAGAGAAATATTTTCCAAGTTTCTAATAAAAGAAAACAACACAGACCTTACGTTAATAAGCCTCATTGTTTTTCTTCCCCTAATATCAGTAATAGAAACAGATTTTAATGAAGTTTATTATATATAGACACTATTAAAGGCAAACTAAGGAAAAACTAATAATGTGAACCTGAAAGCTTCCAAGTAAATAAGATTAATTCAGTTGTTAAGAAATTAGAAAGTTAGCCAAATAATGAAGGAACACCTAATTAAAGTTTAAGGAAATTTTCATTGTGTTTTGAACTTCTGTTAGTAAAATATTATGTAGGCGGATTAGCTCTTGATAAATCCCATGCATCGATTCCCATTCTAACATTTAGAGAACTCCTTTTGAACAGAAGCATGTTAAATGAGTTAACGCTTTGGTACAATTCTAAAGTATACCGAGAACTCTTTGAGCACCTCTTAAAATTCCCATAGACTGTCATTTCCCTAGGTGGTTAATGGATTTTTTTCACTTACACCTGCAGAGGGAGATCCATATTTTACAGGAAAACTTCAGGACTACACTGGTGTAGAGAAAGACGAAGTGATTCTACAGTGTGAAATCAGCAAAGCAGATGCACCAGTGAAATGGTTTAAGGATGGGAAAGAGATAGAGCCATCTAAAAATGTTGTCATTAAGGCAGATGGCAAGAAGCGCCTGTTAATCCTAAAGAAAGCCTTGAAGTCAGATATTGGGCAGTACACCTGTGACTGTGGGACAGATCAGACCTCAGGAAAGCTTAACATTGAGGGTAAGGACATTTCCATGAGTTTCCCTCTTGAAGCTGGTGGGGTTATTTCTGCCAGGAGCTAATGACACATGCTGACTCTTCACTTTTCTAGATCGGGAAATTAAACTGGTACGACCCCTGTACAGCGTGGAGGTAATAGAGACAGAGACTGCCCGCTTCGAGATCGAAATCTCTGAGGATGATATCCATGCCAACTGGAAACTGAAGGGAGAGGCACTACTCCAAACACCTGTAAGGATATTTCTGAATTTGTCAACACCTAGAGGAACTGTGTGAAATAGACAAGGACAGGCGAAAAGTCAGAGTGCATGCAGGGCGTTTAAAACATGGTATCAGGTCCTCTCTCAGCTTTAAAGGAGCCCTGGTGGTGCAGGGGTGAGGTGCTTGGTTCAAACCCACCAGACTCTCTGTGGGAGAAAAGACCTGGGATCTACTTCTGTAAAGGTTACAATTAGGAAACTGTGTGTGGCGGTTCAACTCTGTCCTGTAAGGTCGCTGAGTGGGAATCGACTCGACAGTACACGACAACAATATTCAGACCTTAAGCCAAAGAGAGAGATTAGGGCCTACAAAGGAGCTTGGCCAGGCACACTGGCATTATACTTGGTCTAGAAGAGTGGATATAGGCTGGAGATATTCTGTGAGGCTGCTAGTTGGTTCAAAATTATACAGCTAAGATAAATATTGCTTTCATGATAGCACTTGGGAGCTTTATTTCACAAAAAAAGAGATCCGAGTTATATAGTCTCCTTGCCATTTATTTGTAGTGTTCCTTTAATGAGGATATTGTGTCCCCCCCCCCCCAAAAAAGAAAATTATTTCCTATGAAACTTTCTTTCTTTTGGTACAGGAGTGTGAGATTAAGGAAGAAGGAAAAGTGCACTTACTTATTTTGCACAACTGCCGCCTAGACCAGACAGGAGGGGTGGATTTCCAAGCTGCCAACGCTAAATCTAGTGCACACCTCCGAGTTAAACGTAAGTATTTTATGTTTCTGCTGAAAATTAAATATATACGTTTTCATAAAATGAATGTATGTGAAATTAATGGGAATTATTTAATTAGAGGAAATTATTAAAGTATGCAAACTGGCTGCCTTGTATTCATTTACCTGACATTCTTATACAGAGGTGGTTCAAATTCCAGAGTTTTGGACATTTAACTGATCTTGCCATTTGAATAAATGAAAAGTAAGTCATTTTCATACAAACGACTATGAATCTAACTCAGAACTCTTAAACACCACACATCATTCAAGTGGCTGTCAAACTGTAGCAATATAAAGGCAAATTTTGCTGTGTGGGCACTTCAGACTCTAGAAGAGAGGCGGGGAGCATTAGGCTAACATTTTTAGAAGGTGCAAAGTGTTTGATGGATGTGGACAGGCTATGTGATGGAGGGGCCCTTGTCGACTCCCAATCAGAGTCTTAGTTATTTTGGAAGTCACATACCTTATGTAGCAAGAGGAACTTGATGCCTGGCAGAGGGACAGATGCAGCACAGATTTCTCACTGACCTTGTACATCAGCAGAAAAGGGCCCCTACAAATACCCACTCTCTGGCCACCCGCTTCCCCCTTCTCGGCACCACGGGGCCACGTTCACATGGGAGTTAAAATAGTGGCCAGTTCCATGACTCTTCCCTTCTTGAAGAAAGAAACCGTGGAGATTAATTAACTAAGTCTGTACTTATTCTTTTGAAATTACAAAATGAGTAGTTCAAAGATGTTTCCTTCCTCTCGCAAAGCACGAGTAATTGGCCTTCTGAGGCCTCTAAAGGATGTCACAGTGACTGCTGGTGAAACAGCCACCTTCGACTGCGAGCTCTCTTATGAGGATATCCCAGTGGAATGGTATCTCAAAGGGCAGAAGCTAGAGCCTGGTGATAAGGTAAATAGGTGTGTGGTTGCCTTGCCTGACTCTTCCTTTTTTCTCTCAGGTTTTTTGCCTTCACTTGTATGGGCTCCTGATTTGTTGCTCTTTCTAATGTCCTTTCCCTTTCTCTTCCTTACTCTAACCTGATTTCTGCTGCAATTGTAAAGTAGATTCTTCGAATTTTTGTTGGGTTTAACCCAATGATACTGTTATTGAAATGGAAAAGATTTAAAATAGGATCAAGTTTTAGTTTTGGCGGGGGTGGGGGAAGACAAATCCTCATTAGCTATCAATGATAGTTTGCTGGATTAAGTGGAAAACAGGAAGGATCAAAATGACTTTCTGGTTGGATGTTCCATAACAATCGTGCACGTTAAGTTTTATGACTAATTCTCTCCCTGCTATCCAGTGTTCTGCATATAAGGGGTTTAAGAGTATGGCACTGACATTCCATTTCAGGGTTGATGGAGTAGTTGAGATAACTTCTGGTTAGATTTGCTCTTCAAGCATTTCTCCAAAGCTATTTTTAACCCTCGAGTGCTTTGAGCTATGCAAATTCTGGAATGCAAGTGGACTATTTAAAGTGCAACCCAAGGTACTGACAAGAAAAAAGGGCTCTGTGGTCAGCCACAAGTATGTGGGGATATTCTTTAAGAAGTTTAGGTTAAGTAACCAGCTCCCAGTGTTAGCTTTTACTAACATTCGCTATGCCCAAGACTTTCACCCGTAAGTGAAAAAGAGGTTATTATTCAAGTAACCAAAACCAAACACATTGCCATCATTGATTCCGACATGGAGCGACCCTATAGGACAGAGTAGAACTGCCCCATAGGGTTTCCAAGGAGTGGCTGGTGGATTCAAACTGCTGATCTTTTGGTTAGCAGCCAAGCTCTTAACCACTGCGCCACCAGGGCTCCAATTATTCAGATAGGTTCCCCCAAAATTTGCCTAAATTAAGCTACGTATTTTGCCTGAAAACAATGTGTTGTTTAAAGTATTTTCAAAATTTACCATGTAATTTTGAATTCTTGGAGTAAAATGTATAGGAAGTGTCCAGCATACTTTGGAAATAAGGCATTGGATGGTACATTGTTCTAGGTCATTTTTTTTTTTTTTCTAAGTGTGGATTCAAGGCTTTAACACAAACCAAACTTTGAAGACTTAAAAGAATATAATTAGAAAGGGATTCAGTTTAATTAACAAAGAACCGCAAAGTTGAGAGAAGTATTAGAAGGCAGTGCATTTGAGCAACTGTTCTAAAACAAACAACCAAAAAAAGAATTATTCTACTAAAGTGAATAAAGGGTAATTCAGTAACAGTCATTTGGTATATAACGCTTACCCGTTACATAGACAACGGTGACCAGTTGGTGTCCTCTTTTACTGAAGATAGCAAAAGAAGCAGTAAGTTCAAATTACAGCATAAGAGCTCAGTTACATATCTGGAAACCTTCCTTACAGTGAGGGCTTCTAAAATTGAACTAGGTGACAGAGGAATCTCCACCTTCAAGCTTGCTGTTTTAAAATATCCACTCTTCCTATTATGTATGGTTTAATTGCTTTCATGTCTAAAAGCAGAAAATTGTTTGATTTTTCAAGATCCTTTCTAGATGTGTGAGTTCATGATTTGTATATAGGAACCCTGTTTAAGGACAAAATGAGATTATTGTTCTTTTGATACTAGATATCTTTTGGTCAAATTAGGAACTTTTTATTAAAAGACCAGTGTCATTCATTCTAATATAAAAACTGTACTATTGTAATTTAAAATATAGACACCTAAAATATTATTCACATTTCTTTTACTAAAAACAACGAAACAAACAAAAATAAAACCTCTTCTTGTCATTAAGCTTTTTTCTGAGGCTAGAAAGGATCACCTTTCTATAATTTTCTAGGGCCTTTTTGTGTCTCAGCATAGAGATTTAATCCTTCATTCTAGCCACCCAAAATATTTCAGCCTTTTATGAACTTGCTCTTACATTACTTAAGGGCCTCTTTTCAAAAAACACTTAAAAAAAAAAAAAAAAAACTTTGAAGAAATAAAGTCAGTATGTTACATTTTACGTATTTTGTTGAAATTAAGTGTATCACAACAAACTTGCTATTGTCAATTTAATTCAGGCCTTTAATCTTCACTTCTGGCAAAATGTTTAACCTCCAAAACTGCAACAACAAACTAAACAAATCAGATCATAGGACAGAGATGGGAGGAGAAAATCTGGGAAACTAGCTGATTTTTTTTCCTTTTGGCCATCAGTGTAAGAAAGGATTGCTAAATCTAAATGGCCTTTGATAATTTTCAATTTAAATTTTTACAGTTTGATCACAGATATATTGCCTACTCTATTATAGCAAATGCTTCCACTGTAAATTAACAATATTTTAAAAGAACAATCCCTAACATTGTTCTTACATAATTCACCACCAAACCTGCAGCATTTGTTTTATTGGTTTATTTTTATTAAGTACCTGTTACTTTTTTTTCTTTTTAACAAGTCTCAAGGTACACTGTGTACAAGCTACTTATTGAGAACCACTGTGTTCTCAGCAATGTATTAAATAACCAGGGGTATTGTAGAATAGCCTCAGGGGAAATTGGATGATAAAACAACAGCTTAGTAGATAAGAGATAGCTGTGAGTTAGAAACTGATCTACTTTTTTAAATAGCCACAAATCTCAAACCAAAATTTATATTCAAAATTGGAGGTATGTATTTATATTGAAAGGTCATTACAAAAAGTTTCTTTCCCCCTCATTCAAGTTCCGTGTCCTTAAATAAGTAGCTGTGCTCCTGAGGAGTATCTTAATTACCCTCTCCTGTTTGTTTGTTTTTCCTTATTATGTTTTTGGCCTTTCTCAATGTTACTAAGGTAGTCGAATTAGTAACCACATCCAGCTCTTAATTAAGGAAAGCATCATTAGATGAAACTTTATTCCTGACTGCTTCCTTTAAACCATATTAAATAGTTCCACTGGCAAAAACTTTTACATTATTCTTAACTCTTAACGAACTCCTAAACAATGCAAAATCAATCTTGATGACAGAGCGCAGGTTCTTATGGAATGTTAGATCACAGAACTAGAAGAATCTCCAGTTTTCTTGACTGTCAGGATGACCCTGTCTGTGGCATCACTGGTGCCTATTTTTCCCAGTCCTGATGCTCAAACACACGAAAAGAGAAGGGTCAACATATTCATTTGCATTTTTGAACAAAATTAAGAAATACAATTATAATCTTAATCACAGGTTTAATTGGTTCGGAAAATAAATTCAGAGTTGCTAAAATAAATTGGAAGCAAGATCAAAAAATGGAAGAATTCTAACTCATTGTGCCATGGCAAACACCTTGCGTTTGGAAGACAAGTTTTTACTTTCAGCTTACCATATCCAATCATTTTTTCCTCCCTTTCATGATTTAGCATTTCTAAGTTCTTCCTTTATACATATAAATGTGGTAGCAGGATGGAGACAAATATAAATATTTTGGAAGAAAAGACTACAAATATAAAACAGAAACAGAAATTGGCCTGGGTAATCCAACATAAAAGGCCATTATGAAAGCCTAAAATTTCCTTAAAAGATCCCAAATTATTGGTTATAATCATTGTCGAGTACATACGCAAAAGAAACCAAATGCACTGCTGTCCTGACTCCTAGCAACCCTACAGGACAGAGTAGAACTGCCCCATAGGATTTCCAAGGCTGTAAATCTTTAAGGAAGCAGACTGCCACATCTTCCCCCCACAGAGTAGCTGCTGGGTTCAAACAGCCAACCTTTCGGTTAGCAGCTGAGCCCTTAACCACTGTGCCACCAGGGCTCCTTATGTATATATCACATTTTGCTTATCTGTTCATCTGTTGATGGACATTTCTGTTGTTTCCACCTTTTGGCTATTGTGAAAAGTGCTACAGTGAACACTGGTATATGTTTCATATATCCTTAAACTGTTCTTTTTAAAAAATAACTAGGTGGTCACACGTTCAGATGGAAGAGTTCATACACTTACCCTAAGGGATGTAAAATTAGAAGATGCCGGGGAAGTCCAACTAACAGCAAAAGATTTCAAAACTCAAGCCAACCTCTTCGTGAAAGGTAATTCTAAGGCTTTTTTTAAAAAAAGACATGTATGATACAGAAGCTCACAAATAATGCCAACTCTCAATTATCTTTATGTGATAAGTACCGTACATGATTAAAATCCACAAAATACCCAGAACTCTAATTTTGCTTTTTGGCCTGACAAGATACTTCACTGACTGTAAAAAGAAAACAAATTTTTTTTTTTTAATTAAGGCAGAATTGACTAGCATAGGTTTTACTTTCTCTTTGTGTCCCTATTGTTTTTATTGCACATTCTAGTAGAAGCTCACTAAACAGCAGGAGGAAGAATTATTATCAAACTATATATCCATTACTTTATCAACCAAGAGTTGGCTGTTATTTTCTTTGTTTCATATTTTTAAAAAACTATTTTCCTCTTTGTAAAAAATAATGATAAAACATTATTATTAGAGGAAAAGAGTCTAAGTGGAATCAAAACTTACAAATGAAACTTAGAACAGAAAAAGCCCTGGAGATACCAGAGGAAAATTGAGGAGAAAGAACCTCTTGGAGAAGGAAAAGATTCTTGGCTAATTAGTATGATTCTTTCAGAACCCCCAGTTGAATTCACTAAGCCTCTTGAGGACCAGACGGTCGAAGAGGAAGCCACTGCAGTTTTGGAATGTGAAGTATCCAGAGAAAATGCTAAGGTGAAATGGTTCAAAAATGGGACACAAATCCTCAAAAGCAAGAAGTATGAAATTGTTGCAGATGGCAGGGTCAGAAAACTTATTATACATGGCTGTACCCCAGAGGATATTAAAACATATACTTGTGATGCTAAGGATTTTAAGACGTCCTGTAACCTGAACGTCGTGCGTAAGTATTCTTCTTACACAGGACTTTTCGTTCCCATCTCTTGGATAACAAAAAAGCACTTTTTGCATGCCCTTCTTGGCCTAACCTCATTTCTTGGCAATTCAGGGTATCAATACTGACCTAACCTGATTCTGTATGTATTTAAAAAAAAAAAAAAAAAGTCTTTAAGCTACATCCTGGTCTGATAAATGGCTGATCAATCACTTTTTTTTTTTTTGCTTCTTTTTCCTCACTGAGTAGTAAGCAAATGCACTCTTGCACTCTTTGTGTACATGCAGGGAAGGGTCGGGAGGAGGAGAGCAGAGGAAGTCAGAGACAAGAGGTAGTAGGGAGCCAAGATAAAAAAGAAAGAAAGTGAAAGGGATTTCCAGGTGGAATGAACATAAATTCTCAGGTATGGGGAACAACTAGAATATGAGTGAGAAATTTTGGTGTGAAAAGGGTCATGCCAGAGGACTGCTATATATGATAAAGCCCGTCACATAATTCTGTCTCTAAGAATAAGAATGGATAAGAAAATGGAGCAAGGCCTGTCTTCTGTGAGCCCTGTGAATGGAGAGAGCTCTACTGGTTTGTAGCATTACTCCCTCATCTGGTGAAAAAAACAACATCTTTTCTTCAAAAATGCCATGTGCTAGCTCAATTTCGTTCATTCATTTGTCCAGCGATGCCTTTTTTCAGTGCCTATTTTGTGCAGTACTTGCCTGTTTGGTTTAGTTGCGTCTCATCGGTCAGTAGCTACAAAATAGTGGCGTTGATTGTGCTTCCTTCCATGTGTCTTGTTTGGTTTCATTTGTTCCACTTTGTGGTTGCTCTGCTTTAGCTTATGAGAGAGTAGCTTCTTGGGTCTCCTCCTTCCCTTGCCATCTACCTCCGCTCCAAGAAGGCCCAGCTGCAGTGAGCATATCTTCAAGCCTATTAGCCGGCATTTGTCCCAGAATTTCATTGATCAAGAAAGGTCATTTTGCAAAGGAGTCATAAGGAACCCTGAAAGAATGAAGGACAAGGGGGCAGCTCCCCAATCCTACACATCAGCTGAATTAATTCTGGAGATAAATGAAACAACAGGTGTAAAAAACCAAATCATCCTCCTGTACAAAACACATTGCTTTGTTGCACTAATAAATTGTATGTCTGACTTACATGTGACATCTTCGAAGCTGATTGGAAAAAAAAAAAAAAAAGCTGAATGTACGTGATTTCAGTTGCAACTTATGCCTCTTAGCCACAGACAAGACTGGTCATAGTGCTTCAAGCTGCATTATTGTTGAATTCTGCTAATTTCTCAAAGACGATGCTAGCTGCGTTAAATAACATGTTGTTTCTTTGTTACTGGTGCTTCCTTTGACAATATCAACTTTCAGTCTGGAGAAGTACTAATGAAGATTTTTCTTCCAGCTATAATTCAGAAAAACTGAGCTGGCTGTATATATATAGATACAGAGAGAGAGAGAAAGAAAGAGATACACACTTATTGGATATAGAGTGTGCCACATGTTTTCCGTAAACTACAGGGGTATATAGAAAGTAAAAGCATCAGACCTGAATGGCAGCTCCAAGTGATTTCAAAGTCAGTTGTAGCCTGTTAAGGTGAAAAGGCCCCACAAAAGCCTCACTTGTTCTTCATATGTACCACAGTAATGTCAGAGTAAATTTCCAGAAACCTCATTTTGAATTCTGATGACTTTCTCTTACAGCTCCTCATGTGGAATTCTTAAGACCACTCACTGATCTCCAAGTTAAAGAAAAAGAAATGGCTCGGTTTGAGTGCGAAATTTCCCGAGAAAATGCTAAGGTCTGTCAATGTATATCTGTAATTTTGTATTGCCAGATAACTTTGTATTTACTTTTGGTTTAGCCATAATGGGGGGGGGGGGGGGAGTTAATCAAACCTACTTCTGATCATCACCTTATATTTAGACTAAAAATTATTATCTTAGTATGAAATATGTACTTGGCTTAATTATTCTTTTATTCTTTTACCATTACTTGAAAACACTGGACTCACAATTAGTAGATTTAAATATTATTAGTTTGAATCATAGTAAATTGCTATTTTCTTAGGTCAAAAGCAGGCAAATAGCAGCAATTTCATATGTCCCAACCGAGTCCTTCTGATTACTGTTATCCCATTGCCAAGTCCTTTCAACTTTTGAGTCTCAGTTTACACATCTGGAAAACAGGAGTTGGGCTGCATGATATCTAATGCCCTCTCTGGCTCTAAAATTATATGATTCAATTATTTTTAGTAACTGATAACACTGCCTTTTATCTATTTATCTTATACATAGGTCCGCTGGTTTAGAGATGGTGCCGAAATTAAAAAAGGCAAAAAATATGACATCATATCTAAGGGAGCAGTGCGCATTCTTGTCATCAACAAATGTTTACTGGATGACGAAGCAGAATATTCCTGTGAAGTAAGGACTGCGAGAACTTCTGGCATGCTGACAGTACTGGGTGAGAATGAAGTCTTTCTTTGTGGAAGGATGCGTGTTAGAAAAATCATTGTCACCACTTTAACTCAATGTTCTTTCAATTCTTGCAGAGGAAGAAGCTATCTTTACGAAAAATCTTGCCAACATTGAAGTTAGTGAAACAGACACTATAAAACTGGTTTGTGAAGTCTCCAAGCCTGGAGCAGAAGTAATTTGGTACAAAGGCGATGAAGAGATCATTGAAACAGGAAGATATGAAATAATTACCCATGGAAGAAAGAGAATCCTGGTCGTTCAGAATGCTCACCTTGAGGATGCAGGCAGCTACAATTGCCGACTCCCAAGTTCTCGAACTGATGGCAAAGTCAAAGTACATGGTATGAAAATAATAATGAATAAAGTATATATTTTTAAATTTATACTTGTTGGATTTAAGGTACAAATTGTATAAGTTTTCAAGATCTTACAACTTTTTCTTTCCAGAACTTGCTGCTGAATTTATCTCAAAGCCTCAAAACCTTGAAATACTTGAAGGAGAAAAGGCTGAATTTACTTGCACTATTTCAAAGGAAAGCTTTGAAGTCCAGTGGAGGAGGGATGATCAGACACTTGAATCTGGAGATAAATATGACATTATTGCTGATGGCAAAAAGAGAATCTTAGTTGTTAAAGATGCCACATTACAAGACATGGGCACTTACGTAGTCATGGTTGGGGCCGCCAGAGCAGCAGCTCATTTAACAGTAATTGGTAAGTTTGTTCTTGCTTTTTGGGTTTATTTTTATTTGTATCTACCCCTTTGGTCCTTCTTCATACTATAAAGTCTTGTTGATTGCTTTCAGAAAAACTCAGGATCATAGTTCCTCTTAAGGACACGCGTGTGAAGGAACAACAAGAAGTTGTTTTCAACTGTGAAGTCAATACTGAAGGTGCCAAAGCAAAATGGTTCAGAAATGAAGAAGCCATATTTGATAGTTCAAAATACATTATTCTCCAAAAAGACCTAGTCTACACCCTTAGAATCAGAAATGCACGATTAGATGACCAAGCCAACTATAGTGTATCACTGACCAACCACAGAGGTGAAAATGTTAAGAGTGCAGCCAATCTCATAGTAGAAGGTAAGTAATTTATACGGCATTAGAGACTGTTTTTTTTTTTTTTTTAAATCAATTTCTATTATGAAAACAATTACCATCAACATTATTCTCCTTTACAACAGAGGAAGACCTTAGGATTGTTGAACCTCTTAAAGATATTGAAACAATGGAAAAGAAACCTGTCACATTCTGGTGCAAAGTGAATCGTCTCAATGTAACACTGAAATGGATGAGAAATGGAGAAGAAGTGCCTTTGGACAACCGTGTTTTATACAGAATTGATAAATATAAACACTCTCTAATCATTAAAGACTGTGGCTTCCCAGATGAAGGTGAATACACTGTCATCGCTGGCCAAGATAAATCTGTTGCCGAGCTTCTTATCATCGAAGCCCCTACAGAATTTGTGGAACACTTGGAAGACCAGACAGTCACTGAGTTTGATGACGCTGTCTTCTCCTGCCAGGTCTCCAGAGAGAAAGCAAATGTAAAATGGTACAGAAGTGGGAGAGAAATCAAAGAAGGCAAAAAGTAAGCAAATGCTTCTTTTTCTCTATTTCTATAGCTATATATACACTTCTGACAATTTAGTGGTCATCGTGCAAGCTAATGGATAATTCAATCTCTTCTCTTAGATACAAATTTGAAAAAGATGGAAGTGTACACAGACTTATAATAAAAGATTGCAGGCTGGATGATGAGTGTGAATATGCTTGTGGAGTAGAAGACAGAAAGTCTCGAGCTAGACTTTTTGTGGAAGGTACATATTAAGTGAAAGGACAATTTTATTATCAGTTACCAATTAAATAGATCATTAATCAGAATACAGACATATTTGTATCTATTTCACATTTTCTTTTCAGAAATCCCTGTTGAGATCATCAGGCCTCCTCAAGACATTCTCGAAGCCCCTGGTGCTGATGTTGTCTTTTTTGCTGAGCTCAACAAAGATAAGGTGGAAGTCCAATGGCTAAGAAATAACATGCTTATTGTCCAGGGTGATAAACACCAAATGATGAGTGAAGGAAAGATACACAGACTACAGATCTGTGACATTAAGCCCCGCGACCAGGGTGAATACAGATTTATTGCCAAAGACAAAGAAGCCAAAGCTAAGCTTGAACTGGCAGGTAGGTCCCCTTCTTTTATTTTAAAATATCCTCATTATATCACAAATATTATGCAAATTTCAGATGAGATGATGCCACAAAAGGCTTTTATTACTGTTAAGCCTTATATACATGTTAACTATTTTAATTTCTGTCACTGCAAAGTAAATGTCCTAAGAAAAAGGAAATTGATAGCAATTCATTATTGCGTGACAGAACCTTGGACAATTCCTGGCACTTAGTCGCTGTTCCTTCATTCCTTTCTAGAATTTGTCATCTCAAAGCTCTATTGATTCTTAGAGTCAGACTATTGTCCTGAGACCCTTTTCAGTAAACACAGACCTAAAGACATCCCCATTCTCCTCCATTTTCCAATGCCCTGTGAGGCCTCTTGGGCCTCTTCTGGTTCTGACCAAAAGCTTCTAAGTTATCCTTATGGGTTGTTGTTATGAAAAAGCCATTAGTGTACCTCTTTACATAAGAAAAACTTTGTCTGCTTTATCTTAAACTGAGTATATAATGCCTATTATATGCAAAATAAATGTTTTCCACTGTATGTAGTCCTCTGTTACAATTTTTGACCAAGAGTAGAGGTTTTAAGATTTATACCATCCTCATTCCTCAATTCTCCAGATTGTGATAATTTATAAAATAAGCTAGAACTCTTAAGTCTGTTAGTGTTCTATGCTGTAAATTTACTATACTTCCAAGTTTACTTGTATACTATACATACTTCCAAGTTTATGTGGCCAGTATTTGCTAACAAATGCATAGTAAATAAGTTACGTAACTTGACTAAAACAAGTAACTCAGAAGCATTCACGTTCTTTTTCTCACTAGCTGCACCTAAAATCAGGACTGGTGATCAAGACCTTGTAGTTGATGTTGGCCAGCCTCTGACAATGGTGGTGCCGTATGATGCCTACCCCAAAGCAGAAGCTGAATGGTTTAAAGAAAACGAAGCTTTATCTTCAAAAACTGTTGATACTACAGCTGAACAAACGTCTTTCAAAATTTTAGAAGCCAAGAAAGGAGACAGAGGAAGGTATAAAATTGTGCTTCAGAATAAACATGGAAAAGCAGAAGCATTCATCAATTTACAAGTTATTGGTAAGCCCCCAAGTCACTCAGACTTGATTGGCAAAGCACAGCTAAAGGTGTGATAGCACACTAAAAATTATTTTATATGTGAATTACAGATGTTCCTGGGCCAGTACATAACTTAGAAGTGACAGAAACATTTGATGGTGAAGTGAGCTTAGCTTGGGAAGAGCCATTAACTGATGGTGGAAGCAAAATCATAGGTTACGTTGTTGAAAGACGTGACATCAAGAGAAAGACCTGGGTTCTGGTCACTGATCGTGCAGACAGTTGTGAGTTTACTGTCACTGGACTGCAAAAAGGAGGAGTTGAGTACCTCTTCCGTGTAAGTGCAAGAAATAGAGTTGGCACTGGTGAACCAGTAGAAACTGACAGTCCCGTAGAAGCAAGGAGTAAATATGGTAAGAACTTTTTAAGTAAATTGCAAAGAAGCTTATCTTCTTTTTTTTTTTTTTTTTTTTTTACCCTTACTATAACCCAAAGCCCATATTTTCTTCCTGTGTGGTTAAATCTAGATGTTCCAGGCCCTCCTTTGAATGTAGCCATCACTGATGTGAACAGATTTGGTGTTTCACTGACATGGGAACCACCAGAGTATGATGGAGGTGCAGAGATCACTAACTACATCATTGAATTACGGGACAAGACTTCTATCAGGTGGGACACTGCTATGACAGTAAGAGCTGAAGACTTGTCTGCAGCCGTCACTGATGTGGTGGAAGGACAGGAGTATAGTTTCCGAGTCAGAGCCCAAAATCGAATTGGAGTTGGAAAACCAAGTGCAGCCACACCCTTCATCAAAGTCGCTGATCCAATTGGTAAGCCCATCAAAAAATAATAATAATTACGGCATGAAACTCAATAATTAGACTTATCAACTAAAATAAAAATAAGAAATAAAAAGGTGGAATATCAAAAAAATTTGAACAAAATGGTAGAAACCCAGACTGCCTACTTTTATTCATCAAATTCAGTAGACCTGTTATTTTAATGGAGGCCTGGTGACACAGTGGTTAAACATTCAGCTGCTAACCAAAAGGTCAGCAGTTCAAATCCACCAACTGCTCCTTGGAAATCCTATGAGGCAGTTCTACCCTGACTTACAGGATTGCTGTGAGGATGATAGGACTGATTATAGCAGTTTTAGAAAATGGTCACTAAATCAAATGATATGCTTCATCTCTCTTGCATTTCAGAGAGACCAAGTCCTCCTGTCAACCTTAATGCCTCAGACCAGACTCAGTCATCAGTTCAACTCACATGGGAGCCTCCTCTGAAAGATGGAGGAAGCCCAGTATTGGGCTATATAATTGAGCGATGTGAAGAAGGAAAAGATAATTGGATTCGTTGTAATGTGAAACTTGTCCCTAAACTGACTTACAAGGTAGATCACTTGAATCTAAAAAGCAATATTCAGTGTATGATCATAAACTTTAAACTTCCGCTTTTTACAAGTATCAATTCATAATTTTAGGTTACTGGATTGCAAAAAGGAAATAAATATTTATATCGAGTATCTGCAGAAAATGAAGCTGGTGTTTCAGATCCATCTGAAATTCTTGGTCCTCTAACTGCTGATGATGCATTTGGTAAATGGACATTTTATTTTCATATTTGTGGACAACACGTAGTTACGTTTGGGTCTCAGGGGCTTAAATATAGTACTGTAAACTCATTAATTTTCCTTCTTGGTAGCTGAACCAACAATGGATTTAAGTGCATTTAAAGATGGTCTGGAAGTTATTGTCCCAAATCCTATCAAGATCCTGGTTCCAAGTACAGGCTATCCAAGGCCAACTGCAACCTGGTCTTTTGGAGATAAGGTACTAGAAGCAGGAGACCGTGTGAAAATGAAGACCTTAAGTGCCTATGCCGAACTTGTCATTTCTCCAAGTGAACGTCCAGACAAGGGCATTTACACACTGAAATTAGAAAATCCTGTGAAAGCAATTTCTGGTGAAATTGATGTCAATGTAATTGGTAAGAAACTAAACTATTATCTAAGGTGATTTGGCAGTATTAACAAATACTGGTTCAAACTATTAATAATATTGACTTCTGACTACATTTTTTCAGCTCGTCCAAGTGCACCCAAAGAACTGAAATATGGTGAGATAACCAGGGACTCAGTACATCTGACTTGGGAACCACCAGATGATGATGGAGGAAGTCCACTAACTGGATACCTGGTTGAAAAGCGGGAAGTTAGCCGGAAAACATGGACTAAAGTAAGTTTTGAACAGCAGTGTACCAACTCCAGAAAGACAGTGGGGAAAATCCCATTATGCTGGGATGCCATGCAAAGTCTATAGGTGACACAGCTTTTACTTTTACTTTACTAATAACATACCAACAACTTTTTAAAATACATTGATGCTCATGCTTCCTGAGGCATTTCAACCAAGGTTTGGTATAACTACCTCATTTTGCAAGCCTAACCAAATTTCAGGTAGGTTTATTTAAAAACAAAACTCACCTACTCACTTGGTACCTGATTCCATTTAAAAATCGTTGCCATCAAGTCAACTGCAACTCATAGCGACCCTATAGGACAAAGTAGAACTGCCCCAAAAGGTTTCCAAGGCTGTAATCTTTACAGAAGCAGATCGCCAGGTCTTTGTCCTGAGGAGCGGATGGTTGGTTCAAACTACCAATCTTTTTGGTTAGCAGCCAAGCGCTTAACCACTGTGCTACCAGGGTTCCTTTGGTACCTGTTAAGTCCCCAGTATTCCCCTATTAAGTTATAAGCCATTCTAAGGAAATATTTAACTCCCTGTAGTCATAGTTCTTTTTGACTCCAGATTGCATTAGTTGGCCTAATCTGCCATTTTTTTCTCCTCAGTTTATACTCCTTACCATTCTTTACCCTAATTTAAGACCACATTTCAGATAACCAAGCTGGTAGGAAAAAAAAAATCTTATTTGTCATCTTTTAAATGTATGTGCAAACTATGAAACAACGTCACTTTTTATTGAGGGTCAAATATTATTATGTGTCTTTGAAATTTTTCTCCAATGTGAAATTTATAAAGAATAATCCTTAAAGTTAGAAATAACTTCCATTTGTATCCCTGCTCATGGTAAATCTTTTGATTTGGGGAACTTTTTTTTTTTTTTTGAGGTTGCGGGGAATAACAAATTAACTGTATTTCTTTGTCCCAGGTTATAGATTTTGTGACTGACCTAGAATTCACAGTTCCTGATCTTGCTCAAGGAAAAGAATATTTATTTAAAGTCTGTGCTCGTAACAAATGTGGCCCTGGAGAGCCTGCATATGTTGATGAACCTATAAATATGTCAGCTCCTGCAAGTGAGTATATTCTTGATGATTTCTTACCTGTCCTTGCCTTAGTTATTTTTGCTGTTAAGCCTGGAGTTGAAATGGTAGGAGAAATCGAGAGATTGGCAATATGGCGATAATTTCATAGGTGGCCTATCTAAGACTGACTCTCTTTAAAATGTTATAGCGGTACCTGACCCACCAGAGAATGTTAAATGGAGAGATCGAACTGCCAACAGCATCTTTCTAACATGGGATCCACCTAAATATGATGGTGGTTCACGCATCAAAGGATACGTAGTTGAAAAATGTCCACGTGGTTCTGATAAATGGGTCGCCTGTGGAGAACCAGTTGCAGAAACAAAGTAGGTTTTTTAATTATAAAGCACCAGAGTAAATGCTTACTCCTATTCACTAAAATGAGCTCTTTTTGAAAACTGTAACATTAGTTTTTTTATTGAGAATTCTCCTGTGATGCCTGTCTGATTTTAAAAAGTGCTGCTAAACTTACCCCTGCTCAAAGTTTTCACTGATTCCAGTATTAAAATGATCTAGAATTAATTTAAAGAATAGATTTAACCAGGGCTATGATTGTGGAAAAGATTCTGAATATTACACAGTGGAACAGATTATATACCTGAGAGTAAAAATATCCTATTTGTTTTCCAACAGAATGGAAGTGACAGGTCTTGAGGAAGGTAAATGGTATGCCTACCGTGTGAAGGCCTTGAACAGGCAGGGTGCCAGCAAACCGAGCAAACCCACTGATGAAATCCAGGCTGTGGATACACAAGGTATATATATATATATATATATATATATTTATTTATTTATTTATTTATATATTTTTTTGCTTTGTTTTATCAGCCGAACCTCTGATTTTAATTCTGTTTAAACTTGCTAACATCTTAAATAATCTTTTCCAATTTAGAAGCTCCAGAAATTTTCCTCGACGTGAAGCTCCTTGCTGGTCTCACTGTAAAAGCCGGAAGTAAGATTGAACTTCCTGCCACTGTAACTGGAAAACCTGAACCTAAGATAACTTGGACAAAGGCTGATATGCTTCTGAAACACGACAAAAGAATCACCATTGAAAATGTTCCTAAAAAGTCCACAGTGACTATTGTAGATAGTAAGAGAAGTGACACTGGCACATACATCATCGAGGCTGTGAATGTGTGTGGCCGAGCCACTGCTACAGTGGAAGTCAACGTTTTAGGTAGGAGAGGCTCGCATTTTAAAATAGGACAAATTCATTTCAGCTACATTTTTAAATAAGACATGGTAAAAAAAAAAAAATGTTTCAATGCCATCCACAGATAAACCTGGACCACCAGCTGCTTTTGACATCACAGAAGTAACCAATGAGTCATGTCTTCTAACATGGAACCCTCCACGAGATGATGGTGGATCTAAAGTCACAAACTATGTTGTAGAGAGAAGGGCAACTGACAGTGAAGTGTGGCACAAGCTCTCATCGACTGTCAAGGATACAAATTTCAAGGCAACCAAATTAACACCCAATAAAGAATACTTCTTCAGAGTTGCTGCAGAAAACATGTACGGTGTTGGTGAGCCAGTTCAGTCCAGTCCAATAACAGCCAAATTTCAATTTGGTAAGTTTCAGTTGAGGAGCGGGGGGAGGGAAACCTAGATTATTGCATCAAAGTTGGATTTAAGTATCATATATATATATATATATATAAAAATATATATATGTATGATATAATACATGGTATCATTATTCTGTCTATAGACCCACCTGGACTTCCATCTCGCCTTGAACCTTCTGATATAACTAAAGATGCAGTGACTCTCACATGGTGTGAGCCAGATGATGATGGTGGCAGCCCGATCACTGGATATTGGGTTGAAAGATTAGACCCTGATACTGATAAGTGGGTTAGATGCAATAAGATGCCAATAAAGGACACAACATTCAGGTATGCCCAAAATCTCCATCAAAATGTTAAAATAACAGTATATTCAAATTTCCATTCTTTATCATTCTGTTTGATTATATATTACTGCAACATTTTGAAATTATCTTTACTAATATTTTCAATCAACATATAATTTCCAAAGTGATATAAATTTCATTCAAGGACACATTTCTTAATTTACTATGAAATAGTAACTTTCTGGAAGTTTCATAGTGGCCCTCCAGTATATTTTGATAATGATCATTATTATAGATATTATTATTAGACTTGTACTTTTGGCCAAATCTAAGGTACGTAATCATTAAAAGGCAATTTTAAATCTATATTGAAATATTTTCAGCTAAATTTCGAAATCAGTTTTTTCACAATTCAAGCAGATTAGCCTATTAAATGTAAAATAAACATAGGTTTCTGCTTCTTATCATAGTACCAAACATCCATTTTGTTGCTAATTTAGAGTGAAAGGTCTCACCAATAAGAAGAAATACAGATTCCGTGTGTTGGCTGAAAATCTTGCTGGACCTGGAAAACCAAGCAGGTCAACTGAACCGATCTTAATAAAGGATCCCATAGGTATTACTAATATAATTTTCTATGATTATTTTAATACTTAAATTAACTCCTTTTTCCCCAGACTTAAATAATGATTTCATTTGCTTGCAGATCCTCCATGGCCCCCTGGAAAACCAATCGTGAAAGATGTAGGCAAAACATCATTAACATTGAGATGGACAAAGCCAGAACACGATGGAGGGGCAAAGATTGAGTCTTACGTCATTGAGATGCTAAAGACTGGAACAGAGGACTGGGTCAGAGTGGCTGAGGGGGTTCCCACCACTCAGCATGTGCTCCGAGGGCTCATGGAAGGGCAGGAATACTCATTCCGAGTTAGAGCTGTGAACAAGGCTGGAGAAAGTGAACCCAGTGAGCCCAGTGACCCTGTGCTTTGCCGGGAGAAGTTATGTAAGTCAATCTTGATGTTTTGGATATGTAAGTTATTTCTCATGTTGAGAATTACGATATGAGAAAATACGAAAAACTCATTACTGTATAATTTCCTCATTGCTGTATTACTTTCTAGTTATCACCAGAGCATTTATTAAAGACTGAATATTGGACATAAAAAACTGAATTTGCTTTTCTTTTTGGTTCAGATCCTCCATCACCACCTCGCTGGCTTGAAGTTATTAATATCACAAAAAATACAGCAGACCTAAAATGGACAGTTCCTGAGAAAGATGGAGGGTCCCCCATCACTAACTACATCGTGGAAAAAAGAGATGTGAGGCGAAAAGGCTGGCAAACAGTGGACACTACTGTCAAGGACACCAAGTACACGGTCACTCCACTGACAGAAGGCTCTTTATACGTGTTCCGAGTTGCTGCAGAAAATGCCATAGGGCAAAGTGACTACTGTGAAATTGAGGACTCCGTCCTGGCCAAAGACACCTTTAGTATGCTCTCTAACTTAATCTTTGTGACATCTTTTGTAGTAGATTATCACTTTTTCCTCTGGTTTTTCTAATCATTGAATATTTTGCTTTCAGCCACCCCTGGACCACCCTATGCTCTGACAGTGGTTGATGTGACTAAACGACATGTTGACCTGAAGTGGGAACCACCTAAAAATGATGGTGGAAGACCAATTCAAAGGTAGAATTTGAATTGATTTATAAAGAATAATTTATACTAGGCTGCAAATTCATAACTTTGTTTTCATTAATGATAATGAAATGCTTTATTATCTCAATAGATACATCATTGAGAAGAAAGAAAGGTTAGGTACTCGATGGGTGAAGGCTGGGAAGACCGCAGGACCTGATTGTAACTTCAGGGTAACTGATGTCATTGAAGGAATGGAGGTCCAGTTTCAGGTTCGGGCAGAAAATGAAGCTGGAGTTGGTCACCCAAGTGAACCCACAGAAATCCTATCAATTGAAGATCCAACAAGTAAGTAGTGCCGATTATACAAAGGATATTGTCTAGAGCTTGCTAATGAGACCATGGATGTGAATGTTCCACTCTTTTCTCAGGTCCTCCTTCACCTCCTCTTGACCTTCACGTGACTGATGCTGGGAGAAAGCATATCGACATTGTTTGGAAACCTCCAGAAAAAAATGGTGGAAGTCCCATTATAGGATACCATGTTGAAATGTGTCCAGCAGGCACTGAGAAATGGATGCGAGTTAATTCTCGCCCAATAAAAGACTTGAAATTCAAGGTTGACGAAGGTGTTGTTCCTGACAAGGAGTACGTTCTGAGAGTGAGAGCTGTTAATGCTGTTGGTGTTAGTGAGCCATCTGAAATCTCGGAAAATGTGGTTGCCAAAGATCCAGACTGTAAGAACACAGTTTCTTTTATAATTAATAAGAATAAGCTATATTCATGTATTACATTTTGACACACTCTTTTGTTCTCTTTCGGAATATATCTTACAGGCAAGCCAACAATTGATATGGAGACCCATGACATTATTGTTATTGAAGGTGAAAAGTTAAGCATTCCTGTTCCCTTCAGAGCTGTCCCAGTCCCAACCACTAGTTGGCATAAAGATGGCAAAGAAGTTAAAGCAAGTGATAGATTAACAATGAAGAGCGATCACATCTCTGCACACCTTGAAGTTCCCAAGAGTGTCCGTGCAGATGCTGGATTTTACACCATTACACTGGAGAATAAGCTCGGCTCAGCAACAGCCTCAATCAATGTCAAAGTCATAGGTAATATTCCTGGATAAAACATCAGGCATTCTTCACGTGCTGAAAAAATTAGTTCATTTTGCAATGTTAGTGTAAACGGCTTCATGAGCTGGCCAACTGGAATCTAAAAGTCCCTTCAGATTATTTCTTTCCTTATGAGAAATAAAGTAATTCTAAAGACATGAAGTTGCTAATTAAACTCTGATTAGAGTAATTTACTCCAGTTTTTATTATTTGCATGTAAAGTACTAATTTAAAGATAAAGCATACCCAAAGAATGTTTAAATGGCCAATGTTCATTTCTTAACTGCATGAATTCACATTTTTCCCATAATGTTCTCAACCAGGGGTAATACCATCCTCCCACTCCCGCCCAGAGGGTGTCTGGAAATTTGTAGGGGCATTTTTTGCTTGGCACAAAGACTGGGGAGGGGTGAAATTACTACTGAAATTTAGTAGTTGGGGTCAAGTTTGCTAAATGCCCTCAATGTGAGAGACACTCCAACACATAAAAGATTATCCCACCCAAAATGCAAATAGCCCCACTTTGAAAAATATTATACTATCAATGTGCTGACTTTTCAGGAGTACAATAATAATTGTTAACTTGATTTTTAATAGGCCTACCTGGACCATGCAAAGATATTAAAGCAAGTGAAGTGACAAAGAGTTCTTGTAAATTAACCTGGGAACCTCCAGAATATGATGGTGGAAGCCCAATTCTTCATTATGTCCTGGAGCGCAGAGAAGCTGGAAGGAGAACATACATACCAGTCATGTCTGGTGAGAATAAACTGTCTTGGACTGTAAAGGACCTCATACCAAATGGTGAATATTTCTTCCGAGTTAAAGCAGTCAACAAGATTGGTGGAGGCGAATATATTGAATTGAAAAATCCAGTCATTGCTCAAGATCCAAAGCGTAAGTTTTGGCATGGATGAACCACAGCTAAGAAATAAGATGCAATTTTTTTATTTTAAGAAGATGGGTTTTCCTATATTAACAGTTTTTTTTTTTTTAATTGTTCTTCAGAACCCCCTGATCCACCTATAGACGTTGAGGTTCATAATCCTACAGCTAAGGCAATGACTATTACATGGAAGCCACCTTTGTATGATGGAGGGAGCAAAATAATGGGTTACATCATAGAGAAGATTGCTAAGGGTGAAGACAAATGGAAGAGATGCAATGAACACCTGGTACCAGTACTGATCTACACAGCAAAAGAACTTGAAGAAGGAAAGGAGTACCAATTCCGTGTGCGAGCAGAGAATGCTGCTGGTATTGGTGAACCTTCTCGGGCCACCCCTCCAACCAAAGCTGTAGATCCTATAGGTAAGTTTTGTTTAATGGGGTTGCTACTTTACAATTGTGAAATAAATAAGGATAATGTTTGGTCAGATATTTTAATCAGAACTGAAAACAATTATTGTTTTTAATCATAACAGATGCTCCAAAAGTCATTCTGCGAACAAGCTTAGAAGTGAAACGCGGTGATGAAATAGCACTTGAGGCAACTGTTTCTGGATCACCTTACCCAACTGTTACCTGGATAAAGGATGAAAATGTTATTATACCAGAGGAAATTAAGAAGCGACCAGCACCAACGATTAGAAGGAGGAAGGGTGAAGTTCAAGAAGACGAACCATTCTTCCTGTCTCTGACAGAACGTTTGAGTATTGACAACAGTAAGCGAGGAGAGTCTCAGCTACGTGTTCGAGATTCTCTTCGACGTGACCATGGCCTGTATATGATCAAAGTTGAAAATGACCATGGTATCGCAAAGGCTCCTTGTACTGTCAATGTGCTGGGTAAGTACTTAAAGCCACACTCTCCAACTGAAGGAAGTCTAGGTAAAAATTTGAGTAAAAAACAGGCTGTTTGTGTAAAACATATATGTCAGGAGTTTTGGGGGGAGTTAAAATAAGTGGGGGAGGAAATAGCTTCTGCAGGCTTCTTTCAGTCCCATGTTATCTCCCAGCCATGTTAAAGAAATCAACTGACCTTTTTAATTCCCCTGAGCATCCTTAATTCGCTAGCTAATGTGACACAAAGACAGATGTAGGAAAAACAGAAGTTTATGTCAAAAGAGCAGACTAACATTTACATTTTCCACGGCAACCATTTCTATACAAATGTTTAATCATTTCTCTCCTTTGAAATATTAGATACTCCAGGGCCACCAATCAACTTTGTATTTGAGGATATTAGAAAGAACTCAGTCCTCTGTAGATGGGAACCACCACTTGATGATGGTGGCAGTGAAATCATAAACTACACTTTGGAAAAGAAAGACAAGACAAAACCTGACTCAGAATGGATCATTGTCACTTCAACACTTAGACACTGCAAATACTCAGTGACAAAGCTGATTGAAGGAAAGGAGTACCTCTTCCGTGTAAGAGCTGAAAATAGGTTTGGGCCTGGACCACCTTGTGTTTCAAAGCCATTTACAGCTAAAGATCCATTTGGTAAGGTTCCTTTACCATCACATTTTACTCTTTTACCATATGCTTTGTTACACACATTAGATCGTAAAATTGAATCTTCATGTCATATGAGGGAATTAATTCCAATTTGTTATTTTTATCAGAACCACCTGATGCACCGGATAAGCCCATTGTGGAAGATGTTACCAGCAACACTATGCTAGTGAAATGGAATGAACCAAAAGATAATGGAAGCCCCATCTTGGGTTACTGGCTTGAAAAACGTGAAGTTAATAGTACACATTGGTCTCGTGTCAACAGAAACCTTCTGAATTCTTTGAAAACCAATGTGGAAGGCCTGTTAGAAGGACTCACCTATGTCTTCAGAGTATGCGCTGAAAACGCAGCTGGACCTGGAAAGTTCAGTCCACCTTCAGATCCCCAAACAGCATGTGATCCAATCTGTGAGTAATTCCTTAAGAAGAAAGTGAGATACAGTAAGCTACTATATATTTTAAAACCATCGAGTTTTGATTTATGTATTTGCATTCATTCTAGCTCCACCTGGGCCACCTGTCCCAAGAGTCACCGATACAAGCTCTACAACTATTGAACTAGAATGGGAACCCCCAGCTTTCAATGGTGGTAGTGAAATTATTGGCTACTTTGTCGATAAGCAGCTGGTTGGCACAAATGAATGGTCACGCTGCACAGAGAAGATGATTAAGGTCCGTCAGTACACTGTAAAAGAAATCCGAGAGGGTGCCGATTACAAACTTCGGGTGAGTGCTGTCAATGTTGCAGGTGAAGGACCAGCTGGAGAAACAGGCCCTGTTACTGTGGCTGAACCACAAGGTAATTACAAGTTATTTGAATAAAATTATGGATATTTTCCTAGTATGGGGGCTTTTTTTTCATCTTTCTTTGGTTAATGTCTGACTGTTCTCTTTCAACAGAGCCCCCAAGTGTAGAACTGGATGTTTCTGTCAAGAGTGGAATACAAATAATGGCTGGTAAGACTCTTACAATTCCAGCGGTGGTGACTGGTCGTCCTGTACCTACGAAAGTATGGACCATAGAAGATGGAGAGCTGGATAAAGACCGTGTTGTAATAGACAACGTTGGAACCAAATCTGAACTGGTTATCAAGAATGCATTGAGAAAAGATCATGGCAGATATGTGATAACAGCTACTAATAGCTGTGGTTCCAAATTTGCAGCAGCCAGGGTAGAAGTTTTTGGTAAGGAATGTCACATGGATTTTTCACAGGATTTCCTTCCCCAAAGATACTATCTCATTACACTGATTTTTTTTTTTTCTGTTTTATTTTTCAGATGTTCCTGGTCCAGTTCTTGACTTAAAACCTGTTGTAACAAACAGAAAGATGTGTCTGCTTAACTGGTCTGATCCAGAAGATGATGGAGGAAGTGAACTCACTGGCTTTATTATCGAAAGGAAAGATGCCAAGATGCATACTTGGAGACAGCCAATAGAGACTGAAAGATCTAAATGTGACATCACAGGTCTCCTTGAGGGACAAGAATATATGTTCCGTGTTATTGCCAAGAACAAGTTTGGCTGTGGTCCTCCTGTTGAAATAGGACCAATTCTTGCAGTTGACCCACTAGGTAAAAGAAAAGGTTTTCATTGTGTTTATTGCTTCTAGTTATGCCATTTATTTACTGGGCTTTATGGCTTCAAAACTCCCAACAGTCTCAAAATACATAGCTAGAGAATATTAAGGGAGTAAATAAAATAATTAACAACTTTAAGGATACCATGGTTGCTGGAATTTCAGTGAACTTTTTTACTCTGTATTAACCATGTACAGTTTTGAATACTGAAAAATTTGAATCTACTTGGGCTTAGCAATAACCTAGAAGTAGGTTAGAAGTATTAAATCTTTCCAAGAAGATACACTGGAGTAATTTTTAAAATTTAATATTCTAGAGTTGAATAGAGTTCCTTGTTTTTCTAAAAAAGATTACAGATTAGGATAAATGCATTATTTTCCTTTACCTCTCACATAGTTCCCACACTTAAAGGATAGGGAGGTCCAAAACCAGAAACAGCCACCAAAGCATAGAAATCCAACCAGAGGAAATCTCCTTGAAACTAATATGAAACCCTACAACTGCACACACTTGGTAATGCACACTGATATCACATCCAAGAAAACAAAGCCTTGAGGAAGACCCATTCCTCAAGAGACAGAAGGAGTTATTCCTCTACCATCACCCCCCAAAATAAATTATATCCTACACCATTGTTACAGCCTATCTGAGATTTTCCACTATACATCAAGTTGTGCCAGAGGTATCAGAACAGAACTGGATTTCCACTGTGAAACTCTGCTTCTGGTTGCAATAATTGTCAGCAAGCATGGTTTGTTGACTAGTTTCACCATTCAAAGACTTACTCTTTCTGTTCTGTGCTTTGGGGCCTAAAACTACAGAAGCATTATTATATAAACTCCCTTTCCACCACATTTTTAAACCCACACTTTAGGCAACATGGCTCAAAGTGTGTTTAAATAGACATATCCATGGTCTGTTAATAAAAGTAGAAATACTTTGCTTTCAGCTGGTCATCTAAAGCATAACTTCATGGACCTACTTTTTTAGTTCATTCAGTATATACACTTGCCCAGTGACAGACATAAACAATCTGAAGTGCTAACTATTAAAAAGTCATATTTGCCCCTCTATTTTTAATCAATAATCCTGACTATAAAGTGTTCTGAGAAAAATTCTGCTTATATTAATGCCTATAATTCTCGTGATTGACATGTTTCAGGAAAAATTTTAAAGGTGAGTGTAAAGATGCTAAACAGAAACCTATTCACATAATTAATTTGTCATTTTTAACTTGCCTTGTTAAAGGTCCTCCAACATCTCCTGAGAGGCTCACATATACAGAAAGGACAAAGTCTACTATCACCCTTGACTGGAAAGAGCCCCGAAGTGATGGTGGCAGTCCCATCCAAGGATATATCATTGAAAAACGGCGTCATGACAAACCTGACTTTGAAAGAGTTAACCAGCGACTCTGCCCAACCACATCTTTTCTGGTTGACAATCTTGATGAGCATCAAATGTATGAGTTCCGTGTCAAAGCAGTCAATGCGTCTGGCGAAAGTGAACCATCCTTGCCTCTTAATGTGGTCATACAAGATGATGAAGGTATGGAATCTGAATATAATAATAATTTTAATGCACTTTACAGTGCTGCCTTATCCCATAGGTTGAGCTAACATTCTTACTACTTCACTATTTTTATTTCTCTCCCTTCTCCCTGCAGTGCCTCCAACTATTAAGGTGCGCCTGGCTGTTCGAGGAGACACTATCAAAGTTAAGGCGGGAGAGCCTGTTAACATCCCCGCAGATGTGACAGGTCTTCCAATGCCTAAGATTGAGTGGTCCAAGAATGAAACTGTGATTGAAAAACCCACTGATGCACTTCAGATAACCAAGGAAGAAGTATCCCGAAGTGAAGCAAAGACTGAACTCAGCATTCCTAAAGCAGTCCGGGAGGACAGAGGCACTTACACAGTCACTGCTTCCAATCGCCTTGGCTCAGTGTTCCGAAATGTTCACGTTGAAGTCTATGGTAGGTAACTTGCTTTCTTATGTCAAAAACGAAATCCAGTGTCTGTTTAGGAATTGCTTTCTCAATCTCCTCTGTTGGTTCCTTTCCAGACCGCCCATCCCCACCAAGAAACCTTGCCGTAACTGACATTAAAGCTGGATCTTGCTACTTGACATGGGATGCCCCTCTAGATAATGGTGGCAGTGAAATCACCCATTATGTCATAGATAAGCGTGATGCAAGTAGGAAGAAAACTGAATGGGAGGAAGTCACCAACACTGCTGTAGAGAGGAGATATGGGGTAAACTCTTCTAAATATTTTCTTATATGCATTAAAAGGACATGACTCTGATTTAACACCATAATACTATAACCTTGGAATTTAACGATTCAAATAAAAAACTACAAGCAAAAAGTTATTTTGTTTTTGTAGTTCTTCACACCATGCACATAAGACCACTTAGTAAATACTATCTGATATACAGATACTCTTTTACAGTACAGTAAATTCACATATTCTTATTTTAAAAGGGCTTTCTCTTTTTTCTGTGTATTCTCCATGTTCTGAGTTTGTATATTTATTCTCTTTATAGTCATCCTTTCCAAAATAAGTTGAGTTTTCAAATAAGTAAAAAATGAACATAAGTATATTCTTCATAAGAAATTACTATTTATCTAATTTCTAGGTCTGGAAACTTATCCCCAATGGTCAATATGAGTTCCGAGTTAGGGCAGTGAACAAATATGGAACAAGCGATGAGTGCAAATCAGATAAAGTGGTCATTCAAGATCCTTATCGCCTTCCTGGACCTCCAGGAAAACCAAAAGTTTTGGAGTGCACCAAAGGATCGATGCTAGTGAGCTGGACTCCTCCTTTGGACAATGGTGGCTCTCCGATTACTGGCTACTGGCTGGAGAAGCGAGAGGAGGGAGGGGCCTACTGGTCACGTGTTAGCCGAGCACCAATAACCAAAGTGGGACCGAAAGGCGTGGAATTTAATGTTCCCCGTTTGATTGAAGGTGTTAAATACCAATTCAGAGCAATGGCAATAAATGCTGCAGGAATTGGCCCTCCCAGTGAACCATCAGATCCAGCTCTTGCAAGCGATCCCATATGTAAGTATGCTCTAATTTCTGGGACTCGTTTTTTAGGGGCAAATTCACTGAATGAATAATCCTGCTCTTAAAGTTCTTGTATTTTCTATGCCAAATTGTTTTATATATTAAAGTAAAAAGGTTCATATTCATACAGACTATCAGGAATATATATATATACATATACAATATATGTATATAGGTATAGGTCTTTGCCTACCTACGTACACATATATGAGATATGTATACATAATGACACTCAGTTTTTAAACTCTTGATTAAACCTAGTATTTGATGAGAAATTATATAATAATGAAGACCCTGGACTATAAACTCCTATGTGCGCCCAGACCTTAAATAAACCTCTGTCTCATTAGATACTGTGAAAAATTTTCTCCCCCACTAAACACTCAGATCCTCCAGTAGAAGTTCAACAAAAAATAAAAATGTTGATAACTTTTCAGTAATATTTACTGAACCAAGATATAAGATTTTCAAGCACAGTCTGGGGGTCAAATAAAAGAAGAAAATTCTTCTATAAGATCTATGAACAGAGCAATTCAAAAATTAAAATAATGTGGCCTTCATATATCTGATAGATTGTTAAGAAAAATCAACCATAGAATATTTTGTCTTTTTTTAATATAAGTTCTATATGCAGCATAGATACAAAGAAATGAGGTAGTCAGTCAGTCATTCAGCAAGCTAATTTTGAACATGTGCTACGTGCAAGGCAAAGTACTAGGAACTAGAGAGGGAAGAGCTGTGATTTAAAAGACAATAATAAAGCATTCTCAGAAATGTGAAGATTGTTATGTGATTATTATAGACATTGACCCTATCCCCTAAAAGCATTAAGATTAGTTTGTGTTCAAAGGTTTACCAGCTAATGATGAAATCATTTTTAATTTTAAGATAAATTACAAAGAGTTTTCAGCAGAGGATATTGTAGAATCTCTTCAAAGGGATCTTAAAATAGCTCTTCGCTAATAATGTGTAAACAGGTCTATGTAGAGAAAGTGAGTAGTCCTTCTTGTCCCAGCTAGTTGTTTGTTTTCTTTATTTTTTCATTAATGCTTAATAAAAATAGATTATTCCCTTTATTTCTCTTCTCTAGAAGGTAATTTATTCTCTTTTAGCATTCCTATGTTAATATTTTAATAAATTAAAAATGAAGTATAATCATGCATAGTAAAAGATTCCCATGTTACATAAATCTTGCAATCCATTGGCCTCAAATTAGATTTTTTTTTTTTTTTTTTTTATTAGACCCACCTGGGCCACCTTCTTGCCCAGAAGTCAAAGATAAAACAAAGTCAAGCATCTCACTAGCATGGAAACCTCCAGCTAAAGATGGTGGCAGTCCAATCAAAGGGTACATTGTAGAAATGCAAGAAGAAGGTACTAGTGACTGGAAAAAAGTAAATGAACCAGACAAACTTCTAACTACCTGTGAATGTGTTGTGCCTAATCTGAAAGAACTCAGGAAGTACAGATTCAGAGTGAAAGCTGTCAACGAAGCCGGTGAATCGGAACCAAGCGATGGAACTGGAGAGATACCTGCCACTGATATTCAAGGTACTAGTCTTTATTCAGTTTATGTATTCATCTTTTGACCTTATTCTGAAATTGATTAATTTACTGAAGATGTGTCAATTACTTTCTTGAAAATGGTAAGCTAAATCCTGTTATATTATTTGTGGTATTCCAGAGGTACCAGAAGTTTTCATTGACATTGGAGCACAGGACTCTCTGGTTTGTAAAGCTGGCTCACAGATTAGGATCCCTGCCATCATCAAGGGACGCCCAACGCCAAAATCGTCTTGGGAGTTTGATGGAAAGGCAAACAAGGCAGTGAAGGTAAGAAAATTACATTTTTCAGTGTCCCCCATTGAATTACCATAAGGAGTATTTACACTATAATTAATTATCTTTTCTAACAGGATGGAGTTCATGATATACCTGAAGATGCACAGGTAAAAAAAAAAAGAAAGAAATTTGAAATAATACAGAACATAGTTGACTTCAATATTCCTATTATTTCATTCAATGTTTGACCAACTCTTTTCTCTGCACAGCTGGAGACTGCTGAAAGCTCATCAGTAATTATTATTCCTGAGTGTAAACGCTCTCATTCAGGCAAATACAGCATCACAGCCAAAAATAAAGCAGGACAGAAGACTGCAAATTGTAGAGTTAAAGTCATGGGTAAGAAAGACTTTAAGAGTTGCTATAGAATAAGAACAAACTATTTTTAAACATCTAAGTAACACTGTTGATATTGTGATTTGCATCCAACAGATGTACCAGGGCCACCCAAAGATCTGAAAGTCAGTGACATCACCAGGAGTAGTTGCAAACTTTCATGGAAGATGCCGGATGATGATGGAGGAGACAGGATCAAAGGCTATGTTATTGAGAAGAAGACCATTGATGGAAAAGCCTGGACTAAAGTCAATCCAAGCTGTGGAAGCACCACATTTGTAGTGCCCGATCTCATCTCTGAACAACAATATTTCTTCCGCGTGCGTGCAGAAAACCGTTTTGGTATCGGGCCACCTGTGGAAACCATTCAGAGGACCACTGCTAGAGATCCAATATGTAAGTTTTTTAAATCTAAATTTAAAATATATTCTCAAAATTTAAATATATTGCTATAAACAATGCTTAATAGTTCCTTTAACTATTTTTCAAGATCCTCCTGATCCACCTATTAAACTCAAGATTGGCCTCATAACAAAAAACACAGTGCACCTGTCATGGAAACCCCCAAAGAATGATGGGGGCTCCCCTGTCACTCACTATATTGTTGAGTGCCTTGCATGGGACCCTACTGGGAAAAAGAAAGAAGCCTGGAGGCAGTGCAATAAGCGTGATGTGGAAGAACTGCAGTTTACCGTTGAAGACCTCATCGAGGGCGGGGAATATGAATTCAGAGTTAAGGCTGTCAACGCCGCAGGAGTCAGCAAACCTTCAGCTACTGTTGGCCCTGTGATTGTCAAAGACCAGACATGTAAGTACCAGCACACTGACAAAGTCCTCTTTGTGACTGTCTTCCTAGATGTTTAACAATAGTCCAAAATAAAAACATACCTTGGACTGAGAGTGGACATGGGCATGTTGCTCAGTTACTCATTCCCTCAGCTGCCACAGAATTATCATATTTTCTTATATGTTACTTTGTCCCTACTTAACGTAGATGATATTTATTATTTACTTACTATATAATATTCTCCATGGCAGGCTGTTTTACTTATCAGAAGTTAGAGTGATTCCTCTGCATGCTCCTCAAAAGGAGCAAAAATAACCAGCCGTTTGTTCAGCAACTGCTGAGACTCATTTATCTTCACAATTAAGTTTATTTTTCTCTATTTGAGAAAAATATACATTTTAATAGGTAACCATACTTACAAATATGCACTTATATTTGTATGTGTGTATATACATATGTGTGTATATACATATATATACATGTGTATATACACACATACAAATATGGTAGTAATTCTTCCTTTATTTATTGTTACCATCACTGTTTCTGTATATTTGTTTAATTCTCTCTTCTAGGCTCAGAAAGGCTATAGTCACTCCCTTATGCTAAACTCATGGAAAATGCTTTGCCTATACTGGTAGTTATATTTATTAAAAGGAGAATTCACCTCAGAGTGAGCATAGTGGGTACCCTCATCACTGCATGAATATTAAAGGGAACATCATGGCAGATCCCCCATGCCTAAACTACTACAATCTTCCCTTCTCTGGGCCCTTTTGGCAGAATATGCATATGCATAATGATGTCAGATAAGAGAGAGGCAATAGCTGATACATAGTCACATGTACAGCCAATAAAGGATAATGACCACATGACCTACACCTTAAACTGGCATAATAGTGTTAAAGACAGATCAGTTCTTTATATTTTGCTGGGCTACAAAACCTGACTATAGAGGTTCAAATAGCTTTCCAGTCACAGTGAGTGCTACTTTCTAGTCTTTAGTGCTTTCTATTTTTCTAATGACTTTTTTTTTTTTTTTATGATAATCTAGGCCCACCATCAATTGATCTAAAAGAATTCATGGAGGTTGAAGAAGGAACTGATGTTAGTATTGTGGCCAGAATTAAAGGTGTGCCATTCCCTGCACTAACCTGGTTTAAAGCTCCTCCAAAGAAGCCTGATGACAAACAGCCTGTTATCTATGACACCCATGTCAACAAACTTGTGGTGGATGATACTTGCACCTTAGTTATTCCACAGTCTCGCAGGAATGACACTGGTTTATATACCATCACAGCTGTAAATAATCTGGGAACAGCATCAAAGGAGATGAGACTGAATGTCCTTGGTAAATACTGTATGGTTTGGTTAAAACTATGTGTTTTCTGTCCATAAGTAATACTTGGCTTTAAAAAACATTTGACTAATAGTGCTCCTTTTTTAAACCATTTTAGGTCGTCCTGGCCCTCCAGTGGGACCCATAAAGTTTGAATCTATTTCAGCAGATCAGATGACATTATCTTGGCTTCCACCTAAAGATGATGGTGGATCTAAGATTACAAACTATGTAATTGAGAAAAGAGAAGCTAACAGGAAGACATGGGTACGGGTCTCCAGTGAGCCAAAAGAATGCATGTACACCATTCCTAAATTGCTAGAAGGCCATGAATATGTATTCCGCATCATGGCTGAGAATAAATATGGCATTGGGGAGCCTCTTGACAGTGAACCAGAAACAGCAAGAAATCTTTTCTGTAAGTAGGACAACATTTTCACGTGTAAAGCCATTCTTATCTATGTTTTTCATACTTTCTTATAAATTAATTCAACTGTTTCACAGCTGTCCCTGGAGCACCAGATAAGCCAACAGTTAGCAGCGTGACTCGTAACTCCATGACAGTCAACTGGGAAGAGCCAGAATATGATGGAGGCTCTCCTGTGACAGGGTACTGGCTAGAAATGAAAGACACTACTTCAAAGAGATGGAAGAGAGTTAACCGAGATCCTATCAAAGCCATGACTTTGGGTGTTTCTTATAAAGTGACTGGTCTTATTGAAGCTTCTGACTACCAATTCCGGGTATACGCTATCAATGCTGCTGGTGTGGGCCCAGCAAGTCTGCCATCAGATCCGGTGACAGCTAGAGATCCAATTGGTAAGACTTGAAATAATTTGTTTTTGGGGTTGGTTGGTTTGTTTGAATTTTATTTTCCAAAACTGCCATGGAAAAGTCAATAATATTAATGTACTGGTTCTTTTCAGCCCCTCCTGGTCCTCCAGTTCCCCAAGTGACAGATTGGACTAAATCATCTGTGGATCTGGAATGGACTCCCCCATTAAAAGATGGAGGATCCAAAGTAACTGGATATATCGTTGAATATAAAGAAGAGGGAAAAGATGAATGGGAACAGGTAGCTAAATCTTGGCATTACAGAAATACATGATGAAGAAACTAAAAATGTCACAGTTATTCTCCATCCCATTAACTTCTAAAAAATTAGATTAAGAAATCAAAGAAAACCATGGCCTCCACCAGACTGAGTCCAGTACAACTAGATGGTGCCCAGCTACCACCACTGACTGCTGTGACCGGGATCACAACAGAAGATCCCGGACAGAGCTGGATAAAAACGTAAAACAAATTTCTAACTCACAAAAAAAGACCAGACTTACTGGCCTGACAGAGACTGAAGAAACCATAAGAGTATGGCCCCTGGACACCCTTTTAGCTCAGTAATGTAGTCACTAGAAGGGACAGTGTGACATGTCCTGGGGTTGTTAACCACTGTCATAAAACAATATGTGTACTAACTGTTTAATAAGAAACTGTTTGCTCTGTAAACCTTCATCTAAAGTACAATAAAAACACCAAAAAAAAAAAAAAAATCAAAGAAACATAACTGATAATCCAAACATATGTCAAAAGTTAAGTCATATCAGAGTTACCTTATCTTTTGGTTATTAGCCCTAGAATTTGGAGTAAAGGAATAGTATAGTTATTTCAGTCATTTGGTAATAATTTTTAAATCATAATTCCTGGCAACGATTTCACTCAGTGTTTACCTGTAATATCTGATCCCTAAAAACTAAAGTCATAACAATTTTTCAAAGAGAAGATCTAAACATGCTGTTGGTTATGCTTTAGAAAGCTATTAAAGCAAGAAGTGACAAAGAACTATTCTAATAATTATATTTATGATTTTTCCCCAGGGCAAAGATAAAGAAGTGAGAGGAACAAAACTTGTTGTGACAGGATTAAAAGAAGGAGCATTCTACAAATTTAGAGTGAGAGCAGTCAACACTGCCGGCATTGGAGAACCCGGAGAAGCCAGAGATATAATTGAAATGAAGGACAGAATTGGTAAGTATTAATACTTCTACTATTTTTTCAATATTTATGTTTTTGACTGAAAGTGAAAAACATGTAATTTTTGATTGTTTTTCAGTTTTACCTGACCTTCAGCTAGATGCCAGCGTCAGAGACAGAATTGTGGTCCATGCTGGAGGGGTGATTCGGATCATTGCCTATGTGTCTGGAAAGCCAGCCCCGACAGTCACCTGGAGCATGAATGAAAGAGCATTACCCCAAGAAGCCACCATTGAGACCACAGCCATTAGCTCATCCATGGTCATCAAGAATTGCCAGAGGAGCCACCAAGGCATCTATTCTCTTCTTGCCAAAAATGCAGGGGGAGAAAGAAAGAAGACAATCATTGTTGATGTATTAGGTAAATACGTTCAATTTTTTCATGCAACTTTTTAACATAATATTTTATTAGATCTACAGTAAACTGTTATAATAAAACTATGTTACAAACATTCTAGAAAATAGAAAGCTCACCCACAATCCCTTCAGCCACTATTAGCATTTTTTTTTTAATTTCCTCCTTGCTTTTTATCCTATTCACATTTTATGTGGTTGTACTCCTACTATACGAAAGTATGCTACTTTTTTATATAACATAAGCAGTTAGTATATTATTAATAGTTTTCAAAAAAGCAACTTTCCTGCAAATATATATGAATGTTTAACAATTTCCCAAGGTTGATCATTTTCATATGCTAATTATCATAATAATGCAAAATCCCTTTGAGGGGTTTCGGTATTCTTATTGAAGACAGCATCATATTTGGTTATCAATATTACATTTTTAATTACTGAATACAGAGTTGAGCTTTTCTAGAAGGGTTTTTCATGCCTCTCACTGTCTGTGTTATTCAATTGATTTGCTCAGAAAATGAAGCCCTCCCACTCAGAGCTCTCTGTAAGCATGTCTCTTGGCACAGCCATACTCCGAACAACCATGGTTTTTCCATGAAAATAACCAGTTTTCCACTGAAAATAATTAATATCACAGTGGCATGTGGACAACTATTTCATTGAGCAGTTGTCCTACAGTCATTTAATTTCATGCATCTAAACACCCTTTTGCTCAGTAGCTATTACTTTGAGAGCTGGCACACTTCCAGGTTAAATTTCCAACCCTTCAAAGGTCATTCTGAGACTTGGGATCTCCTGTTCTGTTCACTGATTCACTGATCACCCAGAAACCACTCCCCTTCTGTCCCCCTTGAAAGGAAACTAGACACGAAAAGTAACCATGCTAATTTTCAGGCATCTCCTGTCTCCCTCTTTGTGGTCTTCCTTCTGGTGGCATCTCCGTCCCGTTTGACTTACGAATTACTAAATAAAAACATTTTACCTATCCCTTCAGCTTCTACTAAAACAGTAGCAATCAGTAACTGTTGCAAACCCACTTCGTTTAAAAGTATGGTTGAATATAGATATCCGAAGAAAAAAAAAAACTCACCAGTCTTAATTTTCTTCATAATGACATTTTTGTCCCTTTTTAAAAACAGAGGGTAATAAAATATTGAGCTTTGTAGTTCGTTGAAAAAAACAGCTAAAATTCCTTTTCCTCTTATTTCCAGATGTGCCAGGTCCTGTTGGAATCCCATTCCTACCCCACAACCTAACCAATGACTCCTGCAAACTGACATGGTTTTCTCCAGAAGATGATGGAGGCTCTCCAATCACCAACTATGTCGTTGAAAAGCGAGAAGCTGACCGCAGAGCATGGACCCCAGTGACATACACAGTTACCCGACAAAATGCTACTGTCCAGGGTCTAGTTCAAGGAAAAGCCTACTTTTTCCGAGTCGCGGCTGAAAACAGCATCGGCATGGGCCCATTTGTTGAGACATCAGAGGAACTTGTCATCAGAGATCCAATAAGTACGTTCAATTTTAAACAATTTCATGCTTTATCAGTTTCTTCATTCATTTAATAAGGGACTATGGCTACAAAAAAAAGTGTTTAAATGCCGTATGTTTCATTTATAAGCATTTATTAGGCAACTACTTGATAGCTGATGTTGGTAGTCTCTGAATATCAATTGTGAAAGATGTTAGGGGAATATATATGATTCATCAAACTCCTTCTATGTTTGCTGCGCTGATTTTTAAATTTTTCTACTCAATGGCATGAATAGAAATGGAATTATTTTCCTAACTCTAAAACTGCTAACTCTGGAGACCTTTCCTAAATTATTTAGCCTCAGTGAACTATTTCCTCATCTGTCAAATGAGGGGATTAGGTTGTACTGGGGCCTTTTTAGCTCTATTGATTGAGTAGATCACTTTTGTTATTCACTGAAGCAGAGATAGTTTAATGTTCAAATACAATCCTCAAAAGGGAATATTTACTACATTCTTAACATGACATTGTTTTTACTGTAATTCCATACTTCTACTTACAGCTGTACCTGAACGTCCTGAAGATGTGGAAGTCAAAGAAGTTACTAAAAACACTGTTACTCTAACTTGGAATCCTCCTAAGTATGATGGTGGATCAGAAATTATTAACTATGTCCTAGAAAGCCGGCTCATTGGAACTGAGAAGTTCCACAAAGTTACAAATGACAATTTGCTTAGCAGAAAATTCACTGTCAAAGACTTAAAAGAAGGTGACACCTATGAGTACCGTGTCAGTGCTGTCAATATTGTTGGACAGGGAAAACCATCATTTTGCACCAAGCCAATCACTTGCAAAGATGAGCTGGGTATGTGTCTAATACAGTTCATCCTTTCACAACGTGAGCATTTGTAGATTTGCTGTAAGACAATGGTAAAACTGACTTCTCTTTATAATTATAATTTTAGCTCCCCCAACGCTTGACCTCGATTTCAGAGATAGGCTCATCATTCGAGTTGGTGAAGCTTTTGCCCTCACGGGCCGTTACTCAGGCAAGCCAAAGCCTAAGGTTACTTGGTTGAAGGATGAAGCTGATGTGCTAGAAGATGATCGCACTCATATAAAGACCACTCCAACAACACTTGCTTTAGAGAAGATCAAAGCCAAAAGATCAGATTCTGGCAAATACTGTGTGGTTGTGGAGAATAGCACAGGCTCAAGGAAAGGTTTCTGTCAAGTTACTGTTGTTGGTAAGTATAATTTAGCAAGAAGAATAGACATTCTGTTCTTTCAAAAACAGAAGTGGACATACCATTTTATGCTATGTTTTTTTTTTTTTTTCCCTCACAGACCGTCCTGGACCACCAGTAGGACCAGTTATTTTTGACGAGGTAACCAAAGATCACATGGTTATCTCTTGGAAGCCACCTTTAGATGATGGAGGAAGTGAAATTACCAATTATATTATTGAGAAGAAGGAGGTGGGGAAAGATGTTTGGATGCCTGTGACATCTGCAAGTGCTAAAACAACATGCAAAGTTTCCAAACTGCTCGAAGGAAAAGATTATATTTTCAGGATACATGCTGAAAATCTATATGGAATAAGTGATCCTTTGGTGTCTGATACAATGAAAGCCAAAGATCGTTTCAGTATGCATTACATTTCTTTTTAGTAATTCAGTGCTTTGAAATTGTTAATAAGAAGCATGAAATTTCTAACACATTTTACTGATATTTGTTGTAGGGGTTCCTGATGCACCTGATCAGCCAACTGTTACAGAAGTTACCAAAGACTCCGCATTAGTAACCTGGAACAAGCCACATGATGGAGGAAAGCCCATCACAAACTACATCCTGGAAAAGAGGGAAACTATGTCTAAACGATGGGCTAGAGTTACCAAAGAGCCCATCCATCCATACACTAAATTTAGGGTTCCTGATCTTCTAGAAGGCTGTCAGTATGAATTCCGGGTTTCTGCAGAAAATGAAATTGGTATTGGAGATCCAAGTCCACCATCCAAACCAGTCTTTGCTAAAGATCCAATTGGTATAGTATTCAAGCAGTCATTCAGTTTTCATATTATCCAGTTTTGTTTTCAGCTATATTCTAACTCCTTTTTGTCTTATCTTTTATTACGTAGCTAAACCAAGCCCACCTATTAATCCTGAGGCAGTAGACACAACGTGTAATTCAGTTGATCTAACTTGGCAGCCACCACGTCATGATGGTGGGAGCAAGATTCTGGGTTATATTGTTGAGTACCAGCAAGTTGGAGATGAAGAGTGGAGAAGAGCTAATCACAATCCTGAGTCATGTCCTGAAGCTAAATATAAAGTCACTGGTCTTCGAGATGGTCAAACCTATAAGTTTAGAGTAATAGCAGTCAATAAAGCTGGTGAATCGGAGCCAGCTCATGTTCCTGAGCCAGTGCTAGTAAAAGACAGACTTGGTAAGTGAAATGTTCTCATCTTTATTTTGAAAGAAAGATAGGTTCCTGATTATATACGTTCAATTGTAAAATTCATTAACGAATCAAATCTGAAAATCCTGTTCTCGTTATTCTAGAACCTCCTGAGTTGATTCTTGATGCCAATATGGCAAGAGAACAACAAATAAAGGTTGGTGATACTCTAAGACTTAGTGCCATCATCAAAGGAGTGCCATTCCCAAAAATAACTTGGAAAAAAGAAGACAGAGAGGCTCCAACAAAAGCAAGAATTGATGTTACTCCAGTTGGTAGCAAGCTTGAAATTCGTAATGCTGCCCATGAAGATGGTGGAATTTATTCCTTAACTGTAAAGAATCCAGCTGGCTCAAAAACCGTCTCAGTGAAAGTACTTGTATTAGGTAAGAATTCTTGTACCTACATCATTAAAAATAAATTTTGATATTTTTTGAATTCTGAACTCAATTAAATCATTTCAATATCTGTATTAATTGACACTTTCCAGATAAACCTGGGCCACCTAGAGATCTGGAAGTCAGTGAAATTCGGAAAGATTCTTGTTACCTAACTTGGAAGGAACCACTGGATGATGGTGGTTCTGTTGTTACAAATTACGTGGTTGAGAGGAGAGATGTTGCCAGTGCCCAGTGGTCACCTCTTTCAACTACATCAAAGAAAAAGAGTCACTTGGCTAAACATCTTAATGAAGGCATTCAGTATCTCTTCCGAGTAGCTGCTGAGAATCAGTATGGACGTGGTCCTTTTGTTGAAACACCTAAACCCATCAAGGCTCTGGATCCTCTCCGTAAGTTGTTTTCTCTGGATACAAAAGTATCATTTGACTGTCTAAGAAAATTACTTATTCATCATCATTTCTTCTTTTGAAAAGATCCCCCAGGGCCACCCAAGAACCTACACCATGTAGATGTTGACAAGACCGAAGTCTCCCTCGTTTGGAATAAGCCAGATCGTGATGGCGGCTCTCCAATCACTGGATATTTGGTGGAATATCAAGAAGAGGGCGCTGAAGACTGGACTAAGTTCAAGACTGTGACAGACTTAGAGTGTGTTGTTACTGGATTACAACAAGGAAAGACCTATAGATTCCGTGTAAAAGCTGAAAATATAGTGGGTCTTGGTCTCCCTGACACAACTATCCCAATAGAATGTCAAGAAAAACTAGGTAATTTTTGGATTGCCATTGTTATTTTGTTTCTTTTTAAAAGTATTTATATTGTAAAAATCAAATAATCCCGGGAGCTCTGTTAACCGAGAACTGAAACCATTCCCAAAGCTCACTCTTCAGACAAAGATTACACAGGTGTATAAAACAAAAAATAATACATGTGAGGAACATGCTTCTTAGTTTAATCAAATATGTGAGACCAAATGGTCAGCTTCTGCCCAAAAGCAGGTTAAGAAGGCAGGAAGGGACAGGAACTGGACAAATGGACAAAGGGAACCCTTGGTGGAAAGGGGGAGCATGCTGTCACATTGTGGGAATTGCAACCAATGTCACAAAACAATATGTGTATAAATTTTTCAATGAGAAATTAACTTGAGGTGTAAACTTCCACCTAAAGCACAATAAAAAAAAAATCAAATAATAATTCTCTCATGTTTACTTTCTAGTGCCTCCATCTGTGGAGCTGGATGTGAAATTAATTGAAGGTCTTGTGGTAAAAGCTGGAACTACAGTCAGATTCCCTGCCATTATAAGAGGTGTACCCATTCCTACTGCAAAGTGGACAACTGATGGGAGTGAAATTAAAACAGATGACCACTACACAGTTGAAACTGACAACTTCTCATCAGTACTTACCATTAAGAACTGCTTAAGGAGAGACACTGGAGAATATCAAATCACTGTTTCCAATGCAGCTGGCAGCAAAACAGTAGCTGTACATCTCACTGTCCTTGATGTTCCTGGTCCACCAACAGGTCCTATTAATATTCTGGATGTTTCCCCTGAATTCATGACTATCTCATGGCAACCACCTAAGGATGATGGAGGAAGCCCGGTGATAAATTATATTGTTGAGAAACAAGATACAAGGAAAGACACGTGGGGTGTTGTCTCTTCAGGAAGCAGTAAGACTAAGCTGAAAATCCCGCATCTGCAAAAGGGCTGTGAATATGTTTTCCGAGTCAAAGCAGAGAATAAGATAGGTGTTGGTCCTCCCCTTGACTCCACACCTACTGTTGCTAAACATAGGTTTAATCCTCCATCCCCTCCTGGTAAACCAGTAGTTACTGATATTACTGAAACTGCCGCAACAGTGTCTTGGACCCTGCCAAAATCTGATGGTGGCAGTCCAATAACTGGTTACTATGTGGAACGTCGAGAAATAACTGGCAAATGGGTGAGGGTCAACAAAACACCCATAGCTGACCTGAAGTTCAGAGTGACTGGACTCTATGAGGGAAATACATATGAGTTTAGAGTTTTTGCTGAAAATCTTGCAGGACTAAGCAATCCATCCCCAAGTTCTGACCCAATAAAAGCTTGCCGGCCCATCAAACCACCTGGACCACCTATTAATCCTAAACTGAAGGACAAGACCAGAGAAACTGCTGACTTGGTGTGGACAAAGCCTCTCAGTGATGGTGGTAGCCCCATTCTAGGATATGTGGTAGAATGTCAGAAGCCTGGCACAGCACAATGGGACAGGATTAATAAAGATGAACTCATTAGACAGTGTGCCTTTAGGGTACCTGGATTAATTGAAGGAAATGAGTACAGATTCCGTATAAAGGCAGCTAATATCGTGGGAGAGGGAGAGCCAAGAGAACTAGCAGAATCTGTGATTGCAAAAGACATCCTTCATCCTCCAGAAGTAGAACTTGATGTTACTTGTCGTGATGTTATTACTGTTAGAGTGGGTCAGACTATCCGCATCCTTGCCCGAGTCAAAGGTAGACCTGAACCAGACATAGCTTGGTCGAAGGAAGGCAAAGTATTGGCCCGAGATAAGCGGGTTGATCTAATTCACGATCTACCTCGTGTAGAGTTACAAATTAAAGAAGCTGTTAGAACTGACCATGGCAAGTATATCATTTCAGCTAAAAACAGCAGTGGACATGCACAAGGTTCAGCCATTGTTAATGTCCTTGACAGACCTGGGCCTTGCCAGAATTTGAAGGTTACCAATGTAACCAAAGAGAACTGTACAATTTCTTGGGAAAACCCACTAGATAATGGTGGCTCAGAAATCACAAATTTCATAGTAGAGTATCGTAAACCAAACCAGAAAGGCTGGTCAATTGTTGCTTCAGATGTTACTAAGCGATTAATCAAGGCCAACCTCTTAGCCAACAATGAATACTATTTCCGAGTTTGTGCAGAGAACAGAGTGGGTGTTGGGCCAACCATTGAAACAAAAACTCCAATTCTGGCTATTAATCCTATTGATAGACCAGGTGAGCCTGAAAACCTTCATATTGCAGATAAAGGAAAGACATTTGTCTACCTAAAGTGGCGGCGACCTGATTATGATGGTGGCAGCCCGAATCTTTCATATCATGTTGAGAGAAGGCTAAAGGGCTCTACTGACTGGGAAAGAGTACATAAAGGAAGCATCAAGGAAACTCACTTCATGGTTGATAGATGTGTTGAAAACCAGATTTATGAGTTCAGAGTGCAAACAAAGAATGAAGGTGGTGAAAGTGACTGGGTAAAGACTGAGGAAGTTGTTGTGAAGGAAGACTTACAGAAACCGGTACTTGATCTGAAATTAAGTGGTATACTAACTGTCAAAGCAGGGGACACCATTAGACTTGAGGCAGGAGTTAGAGGCAAGCCATTTCCAGAAGTTTCCTGGACCAAGGACAAAGATGCTACAGACTTAACAAGATCACCGAGAGTCAAGATTGATACCAGTGCTGAGTCATCTAAATTTTCTCTTACTAAAGCAAAGCGAAGTGATGGTGGTAAATATGTTATTACAGCAACTAACACAGCTGGCAGTTTTGTGGCCTATGCAACTGTCAATGTTTTAGACAAGCCTGGCCCTGTAAGAAATCTGAAAATTACTGATGTGTCCAGTGATTGCTGTACTATTCGCTGGGACCCACCAGATGATGATGGTGGCTGTGAAATCCAAAATTATATTCTAGAAAAATGTGAGAGCAAGCGAATGGTTTGGTCTACCTATTCTGCTACTGTCTTAGTACCTGGTGCTACAGTAACACGTCTCATAGAAGGAAATGAATATATTTTCAGAGTCCGGGCAGAAAATAAAATAGGCACTGGGCCTCCGACAGAAAGTAAACCAGTCATCGCAAAAACTAAATTTGACAGACCTGGTCGTCCTGATCCCCCAGAAATCACTAGAGTAAGCAAAGAAGAGATGACTGTGGTTTGGAATCCACCAGAGTATGATGGTGGAAAGTCCATCACAGGATACTTCTTGGAGAAAAAGGAGAGACATTCAGCACGATGGGTCCCTGTCAACAAGAGTGCAATCCCTGAGAGACGTATGAAAGTACAGAATCTTCTCCCAGGGCATGAATATCAGTTCCGTGTCAAGGCAGAAAATGAAGTTGGAATTGGAGAACCAAGTTTGCCATCAAGACCAGTGGTGGCAAAAGACCCAATAGGTATGACGTTCTTATTTTTGTTTTCTGATATTACACCAACTCTTAATCTCAAGTACAGAGGTATTAGATAAATAAAAGTCCATAACATCAAAACTTTATTGTAGCCAGTATATTTCTAAATAGATATTTACCAAATTACCTAACGTGTACAATGGTAAATTCAAATTTTAGGAAAGAAAGAGGATTCAGTAATTGAGAAATTGAATGACCTATCCTCGAATAATTAACTATAAAGTTACATACTAAAGTCTTACTAGTAATAGTGAACTATGTGTAAATTTATTCTAATCTAACTTATTTTCAGAACCACCTGGTCCACCAACCAATTTCAAAGTGGTTGATACAACCAAAAATTCCATAACTCTTGCATGGGGAAAACCAGTCTATGATGGTGGAGCACCAATATTGGGATATGTTGTGGAAATGAGACCAAAAATAGCAGATGCATCACCTGATGAAGGCTGGAAAAGGTGCAGTGCTGCAGCACAGCTTGTTCGGATGGAATTCACTGTTACCAGTTTGGATGAAAACCAGGAATATGAGTTCAGAGTGTGTGCCCAAAACCAAGTTGGCATTGGACGCCCTGCAGAACTAAAGGAAGCTATTAAACCTAAAGAAATCCTAGGTAAGGCCCTACTTAGTACTTGATCCATTCATACTTCACCTCTCACATGAGTTCCCCACAGTCTGAAAAGTCAACTAATGGCCTTAACGTCATTTGCAGAACCTCCGGAGATTGATTTGGATGCCACCATGAGAAAACTGGTCACGGTGAGAGCAGGATGCCCTATTCGACTGTTTGCCATAGTAAGAGGGAGACCAGCCCCTAAAGTCACATGGCGAAGAGTGGGTATTGATAACGTGGTCAGAAAAGGACAAGTTGATCTGGTTGACACTATGGCCTTCCTTGTCATCCCCAATTCTACCCGTGATGACTCAGGAAAATATTCCCTGACACTTGTGAACCCAGCAGGAGAAAAGGCTGTATTTGTAAATGTCAGAGTACTAGGTGGGTTACTGAAATGCTCCTTCCTCCCCCTTCAAAGATGCATTCATTAATAAGGTTGCTGAGGAGACATGGATATCTGACTTTATGGTTCTTTACAGATACTCCTGGACCTGTGGCTGATTTAAAAGCTTCAGATGCTACTAAAACATCATGCCATGTTTCCTGGTCCCCTCCTGAAAATGATGGTGGGAGCCAAGTAACACATTATATTATGGAGAAACGTGAGGCAGAAAGAAAGACGTGGTCAACAGTTACCTCAGAAGTTAAGAAAACGAGCTTCCAAGTAACCAATCTTGTTCCTGGCAATGAGTATTTCTTTAGAGTAACTGCTGTCAATGAGTACGGCCCTGGTGTTCCAACAGACATCCCAAAACCAGTGCTTGCATCAGATCCTCTAAGTAAGTAAGATCCTTTCTTCCTCTTTTGAACTCCAGTCCCTTCTCTTAGCAAAGTCAAGACACCTAAAACGTTTTAATCCATTACTGAAAGGGATTTAATTTGTAGAAACCCAAACACTACAATAAATATCTAACTCCTTCACTGAAGACTTTTTTGATCTGCCTCATCTTGTACTTTGTACATTGAACATACTCAACTACAGGTTCTATATACTTTGAAACAAATGGCATACAAACACTTCTGTACATTAACAAAGGAGTTTGATTAGATTACCAGAATAATTTTCTACACTGCTTGTTTCTTCTAGGTGAGCCGGATCCTCCAAGGAAACTAGAAGTTACTGAAATGACAAAGAACAGTGCTGCATTAGCCTGGTTACCTCCCCTGCGTGATGGAGGTTCTAAAATTGACGGCTACATCATTAGCTACAGAGAAGAAGACCAGCCTGCAGATCGCTGGACAGAGTACTCAGTGGTGAAAGATCTCAGCCTTGCTGTCACTGGCCTAAAGGAAGGGAAGAAATATAAATTTAGAGTAGTGGCCAGAAATGCTGTTGGCGTCAGTTTGCCAAGAGAAACCGAAGGAGTGTATGAAGCCAAAGAACAGCTGTGTAAGTAGTCATTGTGTCATTTCTATCAAGTGATAAAAGCTTATTAGAAATTTCTTTTGATATGTAGTCATGTCTCCCTGAGGAGTCTAGGGAAGTTCCATAAACATGTGAAAAACAGTAGAGAATAGTGGTTTTCAAACATCTGGGCCCAAAACACAGTTAATAAACTTTACATCATGACACAGTACACACATAAACATATATATATGATTGAAACAAAAGTTCCTTGAAACTTATTATGTGTGCTGCACTCTGATGTATTCTCTTCCATTCTATTTCATCCTTAAAAACAAAATGTCAGCTGTAATACAAAATTTAATTTCAACCCGCTAATGAATTGCAATCTACAATTCTGAAAAACACTAGTGTAATTCCTCCCTACACACACCAGGGGAAAACGAATGCCCCCAAATAAATGTTTTTTTATTTTGCTTTTAGTGCCACCAAAGATCCTTATGCCAGAGCAAATTACTATCAAAGCTGGGAAGAAACTCCGAATTGAAGCCCATGTGTATGGAAAGCCTCATCCAACCTGTAAATGGAAAAAAGGAGAGGATGAAGTCATCACATCCAGCCACCTGGCAGTGCATAAAGGAGACAATTCTTCAGTTCTGATCATAAAAGATGTTTCTAGGAAGGACAGTGGTTACTATAACCTCACTGCAGAGAATAGTTCTGGGTCAGACACTCAGAAAATCAGAGTTATAGTCATGGGTAAGTTAAACACTAGACAAATGGCCATCTAAATATGCAGGTCAGAAACATTTTTTCCTTTCAAATTCCCATTCTTATGTTCCTTTCCTCTTGGTCCATGCAGATGCCCCTGGGCCCCCGCAGCCTCCGTTTGACATTACTGATATAGACGCTGATGCATGCTCCCTGTCATGGCACATTCCTCTGGAGGATGGAGGCAGTAACATCACCAATTATGTAGTGGAGAAGTGTGATGTAAGCCGAGGCGACTGGGTCACTGCTCTAGCTTCAGTCACAAAAACTTCCTGCAGAGTTGGGAAGCTGATCCCAGGCCAGGAGTATATCTTCCGGGTCCGTGCTGAAAATCGATTTGGCATTTCAGAGCCTCTCACATCACCAAAGATGCTTGCTAAGTTCCCATTTGGTATGTTTCTTTTAGGGAGGGGAAAAAAAAAAAAAAAAAGCTGCTTTCTCTCTAGTCTGTTAAGGCAGGAACTGACATTTCCCTATCTGTCTTCATCTCCAGATGTTCCTAGTGAACCAAAGAATGCACGAGTCACCAAAGTCAACAAAGACTGCATCTTTGTGAAATGGGACAGGCCAGACAGTGATGGAGGGAGCCCCATTACTGGTTACCTGATTGAACGCAAAGAAAGAAACAGTTTGCTCTGGGTGAAAGCTAATGATGCTCCTGTCCGGTCGACTGAATATCCTTGTGCTGGCCTTGTGGAGGGTCTTGAGTATTCATTCAGAATCTATGCCCTAAACAAAGCTGGTTCCAGCCCACCCAGCAAACCAACAGAATATGTAACGGCAAGAATGCCAGTTGGTAGGTAATACTTTTATTTAGTATTATGGCTGACACATGTAAATATTTTAGAGTCTCTAAAGATTACTACTCTATTTAGGAATATATTGTCTGTCTCCTACCATGAAAACACACTACACATAATCTCTTGTAAGCACAGAGGAAGTTCTCAAAAATGCCTATGGGTTGGATGACTATTAAAACGGGGTGATTATTTTCCCACTAAGCTAGCTACTTAGCCATGGCAATCATGTGAAATGTGGAAATTTAAAACTTCTACTATTAAGATAAATGCTCTTTTGGTTTTAGATCCTCCTGGGAAACCAGAAGTTATTGATGTTTCCAAGAACACCATATCCCTCATCTGGGCCCGTCCGAAGCATGATGGAGGCAGCAAGATTATCGGCTATTTCGTAGAAGCATGCAAGCTTCCTGGTGATACTTGGGTACGATGCAATACTACACCCCACCAGATTCCCCAGGAAGAGTACACAGCTACTGGCTTAGAGGAGAATGCTCAGTATCAATTTAGAGCAATTGCCAGGACCGCAATAAACATTAGCCAGCCTTCTGAACCTTCTGATCCAGTGACCATCGTTGCAGAAAATGGTAAGATTCTGTTGGGTATTATAGGCAAAGATGTATGTTCCTCTTGATGTTCACTTCTCATAATAAAAAACTAAATCTTCATATAGGGAAAAAGGGACAAATAAAACGATAAAAATTTATGCAGGCACTAAAAATTATGACTATAGAGAATCTTAATAACATTTTCAATTAAAAAGTGGGATACAAAACTGTAAAGACCATATAATCTCAACCATACAGGAAATGCAGAGTGACAACAGTGGAAATTTAGGGGTGTTGGAATTATGTGCTATCTTTATTTTTTTCTTTATTCTTTCAGTACTGAGAAATTTCTACACGAAACCTGTGTTTCTTCTATAATGAATACATTAAATTTTTAAAATCTAATTCTTGAAAGAGATAAAGCATATGAATTTACCACTGTGATTAACAAGAATTATACAATAAAATATAGCTTTTCATCTATTAAGTAATTTTATTTTCTTTCCAGTTCCTCCAAGGATAGAACTGAGTGTGGCGATGAAGTCTTTGCTTACTGTGAAAGCTGGAACTAATGTTTGCCTGGATGCTACTGTTTTTGGCAAACCAATGCCAACAGTTTCTTGGAAGAAAGATGGCACACTGGTAGAACCAGCAGAAGGCATAAAGATGGCTATGAAGCGAAACCTGTGCACCCTGGAGCTATTCAGTGTGACCCGAAAGGACTCAGGAGACTATACCATTACTGCCGAAAACGCAAGTGGTTCCAAGTCAGCCACTGTTAAGCTTAAAGTGCTAGGTAATTAAAGCACTTAATTAAAATCTCATATTTTACTTGGGTTCATGTGATATAAATAGTACTTAGAAAATAATATGTGAGAAAAGATACATATCCTAATGTATCGTTCCTAATCACAGAATTATTTATCACAGAACAATAGCTTTGTAGATCTGAGAAGAGCATTAGAGATCTTATACTCCAGTTACCTAATAGGAGGGGACATAAAAGTCTTTAAAATTAAGTGGATTCCAAGGCCATACAGGAAAATAATGACAATATTAAGATGACAGCCCTGATCTCCAGGCCTCTACTCTTTCCTTATTCCCCATTCCACGTCTGTTAGTAAAAGACTTCACTTTTCTTTAATATACTTTCAGATAAACCAGGTCCTCCAGCATCTGTTAAAATCAACAAAATGTATTCAGATCGTGCAATGCTTTCTTGGGAACCTCCTCTTGAAGATGGAGGCTCAGAAATCACCAACTATATTATTGACAAACGTGAAACCAGCAGGCCCAACTGGGCACAAGTCTCTGCTACTGTGCCCATCACCAGCTGCAGTGTGGAGAAACTGATAGAGGGTCATGAATATCAGTTCCGTATTTGTGCTGAAAATAAATATGGAGTGGGTGATCCAATCTTAACTGAACCAGCAATTGCTAAAAACCCATATGGTAGGAACATCTTCCTGTGGTTTTTCATTTTACTCTTTAAATATTATCTTTAAGAATGGGAAATTAACTTTTCAATCAATCTCTGCAGACCCACCTGGACGCTGTGATCCTCCTGTTATTAGCAACGTAACCAGAGACCACATGACAGTAAGCTGGAAACCACCAGCAGATGATGGTGGCTCGCCCATTACTGGCTATTTGCTTGAAAAGCGGGAAACCCAGGCAGTTAACTGGACTAAGGTCAACAGAAAACCTGTTATAGAAAGAACAATAAAAGCAACAGGTCTCCAAGAAGGTACCGAATATGAGTTCCGAGTTACAGCTATAAATAAAGCTGGACCAGGCAAACCCAGTGATGCATCCAAAGCGGCTTACGCTCAGGATCCTCAGTGTAAGTTTCCATCAAAGCGTTCCATATCCTGGGTGCAATCAGCACTGAACAACCAAGAACGAAGTTTTAATGAAAAGTTTCTCTTATTTATCCTCAGATCCTCCTGGCCCACCGGCTTTCCCTAAAGTATATGATACAACCCGTAGTTCCGTGAGCCTATCCTGGGGCAAGCCAGCTTATGATGGTGGTAGCCCTATCATTGGTTACCTTGTTGAAGTAAAACGAGCTGACTCTGATAACTGGGTGAGGTGCAATTTACCTCAGAAGCTACAGAAAACCCGCTTTGAGGTTACTGGCCTGATGGAAAACACAGAATATCAGTTCCGTGTGTTTGCCGTTAATAAGATTGGATACAGTGATCCCAGTGATGTGCCAGACAAACACTGCCCCAAGGACATCTTAAGTAAGTATTAACCAGGGGAAATATATAAGGGTTTTTTTTTTGTTTGTTTTTGTTTTTGTTTTTCACCAATCATACTGTAGAATACAACTTTCTTATGCAGATGTATTAATTTATAAGCTTTAGGGTTGGTAATTCCAGGAGTACATTTTGGGTTGGTACTTTATGGTACTACATAAAAGGCCAAGTGGAATGCAGAATGATTTGTGGTTATGAAAACCTTTTCATACATACATGAGAATTTCATGACTTTGAAATAATATGGAGTATAGGAATGTTATTCTGAAAATAGAGATTTTTTTAAACTAAGATATGAACCATTATTCTTATGGTTTTTATTTCTTGTTTAATCCACCCCTCTCCAGAGTGTGTAAATAGTAGGTTCTCCATTTTAATTTCCCTTCTGCCTGTTTATTCCATTCACTTATTCCCCATAACCACTTTTCCCCTTTATTTTTAATTGTTTGGAATTACAGTTTAGCCCTTATGTACTTTTCTTCCTACAATAAAATAAGGAAAGAGCGGCCGAGTATATGACCAAGTGCCTTCACTGAATATGGAAAAGCAAAACAAGAACAGAAAAGAACCAAAAATCCATCCCCTGTCTTCTTTTAATATAAGTAGAGTTTGAGAATTTGTTAAGGTTCATGAGAAGAGGGGTATGGATCCTCCAGGAAAGACTTGGTTGAGCCTAAAGGATGTTAGAAAATAGAAAGATCAACAATTGGTACAGAATATTGGAATAGCTCATAACAAAAGTTTTTAGGATTATATTAAGGATTTTTTAAAGAACAAGAAATAAGTTATGGAAAAGGAAATATATTTTAGAGGTGATAAGGGCAGTCCTTGGAAATACTTTAACTTTCTTCACCTCAAAATTAAACAGTTCCACCTGAGGGAGAACTTGATGCTGATTTGAGGAAAACACTCATATTACGTGCTGGAGTTACAATGAGACTATATGTACCAGTAAAAGGACGTCCACCTCCAAAGATAACTTGGTCTAAACCAAATGTCAATCTAAGAGAAAGGATTGGACTGGACATAAAGTCAACCGACTTTGATACTTTCTTGCGCTGTGAAAAGGTGAACAAATATGATGCAGGAAAATATATCTTGACCCTGGAGAACAGTGTTGGTAAAAAGGAATACACCATTGTAGTGAAAGTGCTTGGTAAGTCTATTCGGTAAGAGAATCATACATTTTTTAAAATGTAGTCTATGTGTTTCTTACACATTCATTTCTTATTTGCCCACTATTTATTCAGATACTCCTGGGCCACCTGTCAATGTGACTGTTAAGGAAGTATCTAAAGATTCTGCTTATATTACCTGGGATCCTCCCATCATTGATGGTGGAAGCCCCATCATAAACTATGTGGTAGAAAAACGTGATGCAGAGAGGAAATCCTGGTCGACAGTGACAACTGAGTGCCCAAAAACAAGCTTCAGAGTATCTAACTTGGAGGAGGGAAAATCCTACTTCTTCAGGGTGTTAGCTGAAAACGAGTATGGCATTGGTGATCCTGGTGAAACACGTGATGCTGTCAAGGCTTCTGGTGAGGAAATGAGCTACTATCCCATCATTTTGAAATGATGTCTTACCTTGGTTATCTGGAGCTTAGACTTCTCATTTCCCCTTTGCTTTAGAAACCCCTGGACCAGTTGTGGACCTGAAAGTGATGTCTGTTACTAAGTCATCTTGTAGAATAGGCTGGAAAAAGCCTCGCAGCGATGGTGGAAGTCGAATCATTGGCTATGTGGTCGATTTCCTAACTGAAGAAAATAAGTGGCAACGAGTTATGAAATCAGTGAACTTACAGTACTCTACAAAAGATTTGACTGAAGGGAAGGAATATACCTTCAGAGTGAGTGCTGAGAATGACAATGGAGAAGGAACCCCAAGCGAAATCACTGTTCTGGCAAAGGATGATGTTGGTAAGCCTTTACCCGTGCATGTTCATTTTCCCTTTATTTTCATCAAAAGTACACTCTTGAGCCCTACTCACTGGCTTATATAAAAATCCTTTCAAAATCAATTGCCTGGTCTTAGAAATAACAATTTATCTCTGCTGTTTTACAGTGGCTCCTGATCTAGATTTAAAAGATCTACCTGACTTGTGCTATTTGGCTAAAGAAAATAGCAACTTCCGTCTTAAGATCCCCATAAAAGGCAGGCCAGCTCCATCAGTATCCTGGAAGAAAGGAGAAGATCTTTTAGCAACTGACACAAGAGTCAGTGTTGAGTCGTCTGCAGTTAACACAACTCTTGTGGTATATGACTGCCAAAAATCTGATGCTGGAAAATACACAATCACGCTGAAGAATGCTGCCGGCACAAAGGAGGGAACTCTCACTATAAAAGTTGTTGGCAAGCCTGGCATCCCCACTGGACCAGTCAAATTTGATGAAGTCACAGCAGAAGCCATAACCTTAAAGTGGGGTCCTCCAAAGGACGACGGAGGTTCTGAAATCACCAACTATATCCTAGAGAAGAGAGACTCTGTAAACAACAAGTGGGTGACATGTGCCTCAGCTGTCCAGAAGACCACCTTTAGAGTAACCAGACTTCATGAGGGTGCGGAATATACCTTCAGGGTCAGTGCTGAAAATAAATATGGTGTAGGAGAGGGCCTGAAATCAGAGCCAATTGTTGCTAAACATCCATTTAGTAAGTATCTCAAGGTTAGAAAACATAAAGCAAAACATGGTTTTGAGGAAGTTCCTTGTTACAAATCTTGCATTGTCTACTTTTTCCTAGATGTGCCTGATGCTCCCCCACCTCCCGATATCATAGATGTCAGACATGATTCGGTGTCTCTAACTTGGACTGACCCCAAGAAAACTGGTGGCTCTCCAATTACAGGTATTTAGTTGGGTCTTAACCTATAGCTTTTACATTATGTTTCTCTCAAATCTTTCTCGCTAAAAACAAGTTGAATGTGTGCTCCTTATTTGTAGCACTATCTACACATGCAATAATCTGTTTTCCTTTCAGTATGTATGACTACCGTTTAATTTCATTAAAAGTAAGTTAAAAATTTCAACAAACAGTGCAATAAATATACATATTTCAAGAGGAAAAAAAAATGCCACTATGCCTGGGTAATAAAAGTATACATGCCAGCAAGAACTGTTATATACTTGTGTGTCTGTACACACAATATACTTGTATATTTATAAATAAATATATAACCCTTTGCCATCTAGTCAATTCCGACTCATAGCGACTCTATAGGACAGAGTAGAGCTGTCCGATAGGATTTCCCAGGAGCGCCTGGTCGATTTCAACTCCTGACCTTTTGGTTAGCAGCTATAGTGCTTAACCACTCTGCCACCAGCACTCCAAATAAATAAATAAATAAATATATATATATATAAATTATCCAGGTGAAAACATATGTGTTTAAAAATCATGCTGCATTTATACTTTCTATCTGAATTGATACATCACTGGCTCTTTTACAGGGTATCATATTGAGTTCAAGGAAAGAAACAGCCTTTTGTGGAAGAGAGCTAACAAGACTCCTATTAGAATGAAAGACTACAAAGTGACAGGATTAACTGAAGGTCTTGAATATGAATTCCGAGTAATGGCAATCAATTTAGCAGGAGTGGGCAAGCCAAGCCTGCCATCAGAGCCAGTTGTGGCACTTGATCCAATTGGTAAGTCATCATGTGAAGAGAAATCCAGGTGCATTTTCTGTATGAAGACAACATTGGTATTTGTTTGACTGGTTTTGCTTTTCTGTTTTAGATCCTCCTGGCAAACCTGAGGTTATTAATGTAACAAGGAATTCAGTGACTCTGATTTGGACTGAGCCCAAATATGATGGTGGTCACAAGCTGACTGGATATATAGTGGAGAAGCGGGATCTACCTTCTAAGACTTGGATGAAAGCAAACCATGTCAACGTCCCAGACTGTGCCTTTACTGTTACTGACCTTGTTGAGGGTGGAAAATATGAATTCAGAATTAGGGCAAAGAATACAGCAGGTGCTATCAGTGCTCCATCAGAAAGTACAGGAACCATTATTTGTAAGGATGAATATGGTAAGTCTTATTCCATTTTTTATGCATATAAAAAATAGCAAATCAAGCATCTTCCCTTTTCTTTTTCGGATTAAAATTTTTTTTTTCTTTACAGAGGCACCAACCATTGTCCTTGATCCCACAATAAAAGATGGGTTAACAGTTAAAGCAGAGGATACCATTGTTCTGAGTGCCATTAGTATTCTTGGCAAACCCCTTCCAAAGTCAAGCTGGTCCAGGGCAGGAAAAGACATTAGACCATCAGATATAATTCAGATCACTTCGACCCCAACATCTTCCATGCTTACTATCAAGTATGCCACTAGGAAAGATGCTGGTGAATACACCATCACTGCTACCAATCCTTTCGGAACGAAGGAGGAACATGTGAAGGTAACAGTTCTCGACGTACCTGGCCCCCCAGGTCCTATTGAAATCAGTAATGTTTCTGCTGAAAAAGCAACACTTACATGGACACCCCCCTTGGAAGATGGCGGCTCACCAATTAAGTCATATATTCTTGAAAAGAGAGAAACCAGCCGACTCTTGTGGACAATGGTTGCTGAAGACATTCAGTCCTGCAGGCATGTGGCTACCAAACTTATCCAAGGAAATGAGTACCTGTTCCGGGTCTCAGCTGTAAACCACTATGGCAAAGGGGAACCTGTACAGTCTGAACCTGTCAAAATGGTAGACAGATTTGGTATGTAAAGCACGTAAGGGAACTGATACATAAACATTTACAGCAGAGTTTAGGAAATCCTGGATGTTTCATCAATTTGCTTCCTTTTCAGGTCCCCCTGGCCCTCCTGGAAAACCAGAGGTATCAAATGTCACCAAGAACACTGCCACTGTCAGTTGGAAAAGGCCAACTGATGATGGTGGCAGTGAGATCTCAGGATATCATGTAGAAAGGAGAGAAAAGAAAAGCTTGCGATGGGTGAGAGCAACGAAGACGCCAGTTTCTGATCTCAGATGCAAAGTAACAGGACTGCAAGAAGGAAACACTTACGAATTCCGTGTCAGTGCAGAAAACAAAGCCGGAATTGGCCCACCCAGTGATACTTCAAATTTTGTTCTAATGAAAGATGCAGCATGTTAGTATTTATATGTTCTTCAACACAGTTCATTTAAAAGGGTAAATATTTTATGTAACATATCCGAAAGTCAAACTCTTAATGTACACTTTTGTGCTTTTGTTTCTTTTCTAGATCCTCCAGGACCACCTTCAAATGCACATGTCACTGATACTACCAAGAAATCTGCTTCTTTAGCATGGGGCAAGCCTCATTATGATGGTGGACTTGAAATCACTGGCTACGCTGTAGAGCATCAAAAAGTAGGCGAGGAGGCCTGGACTAAAGATACGACAGGAACGGCCCTCAGAATCACTGAGTTTGTTGTCCCTGATCTTCAGACTAAAGAAAAATACAATTTTAGAATCAGCGCCATCAATGATGCAGGTGTTGGGGAGCCAGCAGTGATTCCAAATGTTGAAATTGTGGAACGGGAAATGGCTCCTGATTTTGAACTAGATGCTGAGCTTCGAAGAACACTTGTTGTTAGAGCGGGACTCAGTATTAGAATATTTGTGCCAATTAAAGGTCGTCCTGCTCCTGAAGTGACATGGACCAAAGATGATATCAACCTTAAAACCCGAGCCAATATAGAAAATACAGAATCATTTACTCTTCTGATTATCCCAGAATGTAACAGATATGACACTGGTAAATTTGTAATGACCATTGAAAACCCTGCTGGCAAGAAAAGTGGCTTTGTTAACGTCAGAGTCTTGGATACACCAGGACCTGTTCTTAACCTGCAGCCTACTGACATCACAAAGGACAGTGTCACCCTGCACTGGGATCTCCCTCTGATAGACGGGGGCTCACGTGTAACAAACTATATTGTAGAGAAACGTGAAGCAACACGGAAATCTTATTCCACTGTCACCACCAAGTGCCATAAATGCACATATAGAGTTACTGGCTTATCTGAAGGCTGTGACTACTTCTTCAGAGTGATGGCAGAAAATGAATATGGAATCGGTGAGCCAACAGAAACAACAGAACCTGTCAAAGCCTCTGAAGCACCATTACCACCAGAGAGTCTTAATATTATGGACATAACTAAGAGCACGGTCAGCCTGGCCTGGCCTAAACCAAAATACGATGGCGGCAGTAAGATCACTGGCTATGTGATTGAAGCGCAAAGAAAAGGCTCTGACCAATGGACCCACATCACAACCGTGAAGGCGTTAGAGTTTGTTGTGCGGAATCTAACTGAAGGAGAGGAATACACCTTCCAAGTGATGGCAGTGAACAGTGCTGGGAGAAGTGCCCCTCGAGAAAGCAGACCCGTCGTTGTCAAGGAGCAGACATTGCTTCCAGAATTGGATCTCCGTGGCATTTACCAGAAATTGGTCATTGCCAGGGCTGGTGACCACATCAAAGTTGAGATTCCAGTGCTTGGTCGACCAAAGCCCACAGTTACATGGAAAAAGGGAGACCAGATTCTTAAACAGACACAGAGAGTTAACGTCGAAAATACTGCAACTTCAACCATCTTAAATATCAACGAATGTGTAAGAAGTGATAGTGGGCCTTATCCATTAACAGCAAAGAACATTGTTGGAGAGGTTGGTGATGTCATCACCATTCAAGTCCACGATATCCCAGGACCACCTACTGGACCAATCAAGTTTGATGAAGTTTCATCTGATTTTGTAACCTTCTCTTGGGAGCCACCTGAGAATGATGGAGGAGTACCAATAAGCAACTATGTAGTGGAAATGCGACAGACTGACAGTACCACTTGGGTCGAGTTAGCAACCACCGTTATACGTACTACCTATAAAGCCACTCGCCTTACTACCGGACTGGAGTATCAATTCCGTGTAAAAGCTCAAAATAGATATGGAGTTGGACCAGGCATCACATCGGCATCTGTACTTGCCAACTATCCGTTTAAGGTTCCTGGGCCTCCTGGTACCCCACAGGTAACTGCAGTCACCAAGGATTCAATGACAATTAGCTGGCATGAGCCTCTTTCTGATGGGGGAAGCCCCATTTTAGGATATCACGTTGAAAGAAAAGAACGAAATGGTATTCTCTGGCAGACTGTGAGCAAAGCATTAGTACCAGGCAACATTTTCAAATCAAGTGGACTTACAGATGGTGTTGCTTATGAATTCCGAGTGATTGCAGAAAACATGGCAGGCAAAAGCAAGCCGAGCAAGCCATCTGAACCTGTGTTTGCTTTGGACCCCATTGACCCACCTGGGAAACCAGTTCCTCTCAATATTACTAGACACACAGTAACACTTAAGTGGGCTAAGCCTGAATATACTGGAGGCTTTAAAATTACCGGTTATACAGTTGAAAAGAGAGACCTTCCCAATGGACGGTGGCTAAAGGCCAACTTCAGCAACATTTTGGAAAATGAATTTACAGTGAGCGGCCTAACGGAAGATGCTGCATATGAATTCCGTGTGATTGCCAAAAATGCTGCTGGTGCTGTTAGTCCACCATCTGAGCCATCAGATGCTATAACATGCAGGGATGATGTTGAAGCACCAAGGATAATGGTGGATGTTAAGTTTAAGGACACAGTTATATTAAAAGCAGGTGAAGCATTCAAGCTGGAAGCTGATGTTTCAGGCCGCCCACCTCCAACAATGGAATGGACCAAAGATGGAAAGGAGCTTGAAGCCACAGCAAAATTAGAAATAAAAATTGCAGATTTCTCTACGAATCTGGTAAACAAGGATTCAACAAGAAGAGATAGTGGGGCTTATACCCTAACAGCAACTAATCCTGGTGGTTTTGCCAAACACATTTTCAATGTCAAAGTTCTTGATAGACCAGGCCCACCTGAAGGACCTTTGGCTGTGTCTGAAGTGACATCAGAAAAGTGTGTATTGTCGTGGTTACCTCCACTGGATGATGGAGGTGCCAAAATTGATCACTATGTGGTACAGAAACGTGAAACCAGCAGACTAGCATGGACAAATGTAGCCTCAGAAGTCCAAGTAACAAAACTAAAGGTCACTAAACTTTTGAAAGGCAATGAATACATATTCCGTGTCATGGCTGTAAATAAATATGGAGTTGGAGAGCCACTGGAATCAGAGCCTGTGCTTGCAGTAAATCCTTATGGACCCCCTGATCCACCCAAAAACCCTGAAGTTACAACTATTACTAAAGATTCAATGGTTGTCTGCTGGGGACATCCTGACTCTGATGGTGGAAGTGAAATCACCAATTATATTGTGGAACGGCGTGATAAAGCTGGGCAACGCTGGGTGAGATGCAACAAAAGAACTCTTACTGATTTAAGATATAAAGTGTCTGGACTGACAGAAGGACATGAATATGAGTTCAGGATTTTTGCTGAAAATGCTGCTGGAATTAGTGCACCCAGTGCAACCAGTCCATTTTATAAAGCTTGTGACGCTGTGTTTAAACCTGGCCCACCAGGTAATCCACGTGTTCTAGATACAAGCAGATCATCCATTTCAATTGCTTGGAATAAACCTATCTACGATGGTGGTTCAGAAATCACTGGGTACGTGGTTGAGATTGCCCTGCCAGAGGAAGATGAATGGCAGATTGTCACTCCACCATCTGGGCTCAAGGCAACTTCTTATACCATCACCAACCTTACAGAGAATCAAGAATATAAAATCCGCATCTATGCCATGAATTCTGAAGGAATTGGGGAACCTGCACTTGTTCCTGGAACTCCAAAGGCTGAAGAAAGGATGCTGCCTCCAGAGATTGAACTGGACGCTGACCTACGCAAAGTTGTTACTATAAGAGCCTGTTGTACCCTGAGACTGTTTGTTCCAATCAAAGGAAGGCCTGCTCCTGAAGTGAAGTGGACACGGGAACATGGAGAATCTTTAGATAAAGCTAGCATTGAATCCACAAGCTCTTACACTCTTCTTATTGTTGGAAATGTAAACAGATTTGACAGTGGCAAATACATACTAACTGTAGAAAATAGCTCAGGCAGCAAGTCTGCATTTGTCAATGTTAGAGTACTAGATACACCAGGCCCTCCACAAGACCTGAAGATAAAGGAGGTCACTAAGACATCTGTTACCCTGACATGGGAGCCTCCTCTCATCGATGGAGGTTCAAAAATAAAGAACTACATTGTTGAAAAGCGGGAATCAACAAGAAAAGCTTATTCGACCGTTGCAACAAATTGCCACAAGACCTCCTGGAAAGTAGACCAGCTTCAAGAAGGCTGTAGTTACTATTTCAGGGTCCTGGCTGAAAATGAATATGGCATCGGCCTGCCTGCTGAAACTGCGGAATCTGTTAAAGCATCAGAACGGCCTCTTCCTCCAGGAAAAATAACTTTGATGGATGTCACAAGAAACAGCGTGTCACTCTCTTGGGAGAAACCAGAGCATGATGGAGGCAGCCGAATTCTAGGCTACATTGTGGAGATGCAGAGCAAAGGCAGTGACAAATGGGCCACATGTGCCAAAGTCAAAGTTACTGAAGCCACTATAACTGGATTAATTCAGGGTGAAGAATACTCTTTCCGTGTTTCAGCCCAGAATGAAAAGGGTATCAGTGATCCTAGACAACTGAGTGTGCCAGTAATTGCCAAAGATCTTGTCATTCCACCAGCCTTCAAACTCCTGTTCAACACTTTCACTGTACTGGCAGGTGAAGACCTAAAAGTTGATGTTCCATTCATTGGACGTCCTACCCCAGCTATAACCTGGCATAAAGATAATGAACCACTGAAGCAGACAACTAGGGTAAATGCAGAGAGCACAGAAAATAATTCACTGTTGACGATAAAGGAAGCCTGCCGGGAAGATGTCGGCCATTACGTAGTTAAACTGACTAACTCAGCTGGTGAAGCCACTGAAACCCTTAATATTATTGTTCTTGACAAACCAGGGCCTCCAACTGGACCAGTTAAAATGGATGAAGTGACAGCTGATAGTATTACTATTTCCTGGAGCCCACCAAAGTATGACGGTGGAAGCTCTATCAATAATTACATTGTAGAGAAACGGGACACTTCTACAACCACCTGGCAAATTGTGTCAGCCACTGTTGCAAGGACAACGATAAAGGCTTGCAGATTAAAGACTGGATGTGAATATCAGTTTAGGATTGCAGCTGAAAACAGATATGGGAAGAGTACATATCTCACTTCGGAGCCTATTGTGGCCCAGTATCCATTCAAAGTTCCTGGTCCTCCAGGCACACCATTTGTAACACTCTCCTCTAAGGACAGCATGGAAGTACAATGGAACAAGCCAGTCAGTGATGGAGGTAGCAAAGTCACTGGCTATCATCTAGAACGCAAGGAAAGAAACAGCATCCTCTGGATTAAGTTGAACAAAACACCTATTCCTCAAACCAAGTTTAAGACAACTGGCCTTGAAGAAGGCGTTGAATATGAATTTAGAGTCTCCGCTGAGAACATAGCGGGCATTGGCAAGCCAAGTAAAGTGTCAGAATGCTATGTAGCTCGTGACCCTTGTGATCCACCAGGGAGGCCAGAGGCAATCAAGGTCACAAGGAATTCTGTGACTCTTCAGTGGAAGAAACCCACCTATGATGGTGGAAGCAAGATTACCAGTTATATTGTTGAGAAGAAAGAACTACCTGAGGGCCGCTGGATGAAAGCCAGTTTCACGAATGTCATTGACACTCACTTTGAAGTAACTGGCCTAGTTGAAGATCACAGATATGAGTTCCGGGTTATAGCTCGAAATGCTGCAGGAGTGTTTAGTGAGCCTTCAGAAAGCACGGGAGCAATAACAGCAAGAGATGAGGTAGATCCACCACGAATAAGTATGGATCCAAAATTCAAAGACACAATTGTACTTCATGCTGGTGAATCATTCAAGATTGATGCAGATATTTATGGCAAACCAGTACCAACCATTCAGTGGATAAAGGGTGATCACGAGCTTTCAAACACAGCTAGGTTAGAAATAAATAGCACTGATTTTGCCACCAGTCTCAGTGTAAAAGATGCAGTACGCATTGATAGTGGAAATTACATACTGAAGGCCAAAAATGTTGCAGGAGAAAGATCAGTTACTGTGAACGTCAAAGTTCTTGATAGACCAGGGCCACCTGAAGGACCTGTTGCTGTATCAGGAGTTACAGCAGAAAAATGCTTGTTAGCTTGGAAACCCCCACTACAAGATGGTGGGAGTGATATCATAAATTATATTGTGGAAAGGAGAGAAACCAGCCGCTTAGTTTGGACCGTGGTAGATGCCAGCGTGCAAACTCTTAGCTGCAAGGTTACTAAACTTCTTGAAGGCAATGAATATATTTTCCGTATAATGGCTGTAAACAAATACGGTGTTGGTGAACCTCTTGAATCTGAATCAGTAATTGCCAAGAATCCATTTGTAGTGCCAGATGCACCAAAGGCTCCAGAGGTCACAACAGTGACCAAGGACTCAATGATTGTTGTATGGGAAAGGCCAGCATCTGATGGTGGCAGTGAAATACTTGGATATGTTCTTGAAAAACGGGATAAAGAGGGAATTAGATGGACAAGATGCCAAAAACGTCTGATTGGAGAGTTGCGTTTAAGAGTAACTGGACTCATAGAAAATCACAATTATGAATTCAGAGTCTCAGCTGAGAATGCTGCTGGACTTAGTGAACCAAGCCTACCTTCCACTTACCAAAAGGCTTGTGATCCCATTTACAAACCAGGGCCTCCAAATAACCCCAAAGTCATAGATATTACCAGATCCTCCGTTTTCCTTTCTTGGAGCAAACCAATATATGATGGTGGCTGTGAAATCCAAGGATATATTGTTGAAAAATGTGACGTGAGTGTTGGTGAATGGACAATGTGCACTCCATCAACCGGAATCAGTAAAACAAATATAGAAGTAGAGAAGCTGTTGGAAAAGCATGAATACAACTTCCGTATCTGTGCTGTTAATAAAGCTGGAGTCGGAGAACATGCTGATGTCCCTGGACCTATACTAGTTGAAGAAAAACTGGAAGCACCAGACATTGATCTTGATCTAGAACTAAGGAAAATTATAAATATAAGGGCAGGTGGCTCCTTAAGGTTATTTGTTCCTATTAAAGGTCGTCCTACACCAGAAGTTAAATGGGGAAAGGCGGATGGTGAAATCCGAGATGCAGCTATAATTGATGTCACTAGCAGTTTCACCTCTCTTGTTCTTGACAATGTCAACCGATTTGATAGTGGAAAATATACTCTCACATTAGAAAACAGCAGTGGAACAAAGTCTGCCTTTGTTACTGTGAGAGTCCTGGATACACCAAGTCCACCTGTTAACCTGAGAGTTACAGATATCACCAAAGACTCAGTATCAATTACATGGGAACCTCCTTTGTTGGATGGAGGATCCAAAATAAAAAATTACATTGTTGAAAAACGTGAAGCCACAAGAAAATCATATGCTGCTGTTGTAACAAATTGCCATAAGAATTCTTGGAAAATAGAGGAACTCCAAGAAGGTTGCACTTATTACTTTAGAGTCATAGCTGAGAACGAGTATGGTATCGGTCTGCCTGCCCACACTGCTGAGCCAATTAAGGTTGCTGAAGTCCCACAACCTCCAGGGAAAATAACTGTGGATGACGTCACCAGAAACAGTGTCTCCCTGAGCTGGACAAAGCCTGAACATGATGGTGGCAGTAAAATCATTCAGTATATCGTAGAAATGCAAACTAAGCACAGTGATAAATGGTCAGAGTGTGCTCGAGTAAAATCCCTTGAAGCAGTAATTACCAACCTAACGCAGGGAGAAGAGTATCTTTTTAGAGTTGTTGCTGTAAACGAAAAGGGAAGAAGTGATCCTAGGTCCCTTGCAGTTCCAATAGTTGCCAAAGACCTGGTCATTGAACCAGATGTAAGACCTGCATTCAACACCTATAGTATACAGGTTGGCCAAGATTTGAAAATAGAAGTGCCAATTTCTGGACGTCCTAAGCCAACAATTACCTGGACTAAAGATGGTCTCCCACTGAAGCAGACCACAAGAATCAATGTCACCGATTCAACTGACCTCACTGTACTCAGCATTAAAGAAACTAACAAGGATGATGGTGGACAATATGGAATCACAGTTGCCAATGTTGTTGGCCAGCAAACAGCTTCCATTGAAATTATAACTCTAGATAAGCCTGATCCTCCAAAAGGACCAGTTAAATTTGATGAAGTTAGTGCTGAAAGTATTACATTATCTTGGAACCCTCCATTATATACAGGAGGCTGCCAGATCACCAACTATATCGTTCATAAAAGAGATACAACCACCACAGTATGGGACACTGTTTCTGCTACTGTTGCTAGAACCACTCTCAAAGTGACCAAACTGAAAACTGGTACAGAATATCAATTCAGAATATTTGCTGAAAACAGATATGGACAAAGCTTTGCCTTGGAGTCTGATGCAATTGTAGCTCAATATCCCTACAAAGAACCAGGTCCTCCAGGCACACCATTTGTCACAGCCATTTCCAAGGACTCCATGGTCATACAGTGGCATGAGCCAATCAATAATGGTGGAAGCCCAGTCATAGGTTACCACCTCGAGAAAAAAGAAAGAAATAGCATTTTGTGGACAAAAGTCAACAAAACTATTATTCATGATACCCAATTTAAAGCACTCAATCTTGAAGAAGGCATTGAATATGAATTCAGAGTTTATGCTGAAAATATTGTTGGTGTAGGCAAAGCAAGCAAGAATTCTGAATGTTATGTAGCCAGAGATCCCTGTGACCCACCAGGAACCCCAGAAGCAATAATGGTTAAAAGAAATGAAATCACTTTACAGTGGACCAAACCTGAATATGATGGTGGAAGTATGATTACAGGCTACATTGTAGAGAAACGTGACTTACCTGAGGGTCGCTGGATGAAAGCCAGCTTCACAAATGTCATTGAAACTCAATTTACTGTATCCGGCCTTAGTGAAGATCAAAGATATGAATTCAGAGTCATTGCAAAGAATGCAGCTGGTACAATAAGTAAGCCCTCTGACAGTACTGGACCAATAACTGCCAAGGATGAGGTTGAACTCCCAAGAATTTCAATGGATCCGAAATTCAGAGACACAATTGTGGTAAATGCTGGAGAAACATTCAAGCTTGAGGCTGATGTCCATGGAAAGCCCCTGCCTACCATTGAATGGTTGAGAGGAGATAAAGAAATTGAAGAATCTGCTAGATGTGAAATAAAGAACACAGATTTCAAGGCTTTACTTATTATAAAAGATGCCATTAGAATTGATGGTGGGCAGTATATTTTAAGAGCTTCCAATGTTGCAGGTTCTAAATCATTCCCAGTAAATGTAAAAGTACTAGATAGACCAGGGCCTCCAGAAGGGCCAGTCCAGGTTACCGGAGTCACTTCTGAAAAATGCACTTTAACTTGGTCTCCACCACTTCAAGATGGTGGCAGTGATATTTCTCACTATGTTGTTGAAAAGAGAGAAACCAGTCGACTTGCCTGGACTGTTGTGTCTTCAGAAGTTGTGACCGATTCTCTGAAAGTTACCAAACTCTTAGAAGGGAATGAATATATTTTCCGCATAATGGCAGTCAACAAATACGGTGTTGGAGAGCCTGTAGAATCTGCACCAGTACTAATGAGAAATCCATTTGTGCCACCTGGACCACCAAAAAGCTTGGAAGTCACAAACATTGCCAAGGACTCCATGACCGTTTGCTGGAACCGTCCAGACAGTGATGGTGGAAGTGAGATTATTGGTTACATTGTAGAGAAAAGAGACAAAAGTGGAATTAGGTGGATAAAATGTAACAAACGCCGCCTTACTGACTTGCGTCTAAGAGTCACAGGATTAACAGAAGAACATGAGTATGAATTCAGAGTCTCTGCAGAAAATGCTGCTGGAGTTGGAGAAACAAGTCCAGCTACAGTTTATTATAAGGCTTGTGATCCTGTGTTCAAACCTGGCCCACCCATTAATGCACACATTGTAGACACCACTAAAAGTTCAATTACACTTGCCTGGGGTAAACCCATCTATGATGGTGGCAGTGAGATCCTGGGATACATAGTAGAAATCTGTAAAGCAGATGAAGAAGAATGGCAGATAGTTACTCCACAGACTGGCCTGAGAGCCACTCGATTTGAAATTTCAAAACTCATTGAACACCAAGAGTATAAAATACGAGTTTGTGCTCTCAATAAAGTTGGTTTAGGTGAAGCTGCATCAGTTCCTGGTACTGTGAAACCAGAAGATAAACTTGAAGCACCTGAACTTGATCTTGACTCTGAATTAAGGAAAGGAATAGTCGTAAGAGCTGGTGGATCTGCCAGAATTCACATTCCATTCAAAGGTCGTCCAACACCTGAGATCACTTGGTCTCGAGAGGAAGGTGAATTCACAGATAAGGTTCAAATTGAAAAAGGATTAAACTATACTGAACTGTCAATAGATAACTGTGATAGAAATGATGCTGGAAAATACATTCTCAAGCTGGAAAACAGCAGTGGAACCAAATCTGCTTTTGTAACTGTGAAAGTTCTTGACACTCCAGGACCACCACAGAATTTGGCAGTCAAGGAAGTAAAAAAAGATTCTGTCCTTCTGGTATGGGAACCACCCATCATTGATGGGGGTGCAAAGATCAAGAACTATGTTATTGATAAGCGTGAGTCAACCAGAAAAGCATATGCTAATGTAAGTAACAACTGCAACAAAACAAGCTTTAAAGTTGAGAATCTTACAGAAGGAGCTATTTATTACTTCAGAGTCATGGCTGAAAATGAATTTGGAGTTGGTGTTCCAGTGGAAACTGTTGATGCCGTGAAAGCTGCAGAACCTCCTTCCCCACCAGGGAAGGTTACACTCACTGATGTGTCCCAGACAAGTGCATCACTTATGTGGGAGAAACCTGAACATGATGGTGGTAGCAGAATCCTGGGGTATGTTGCTGAAATGCAGCCCAAAGGAACTGAAAAATGGAGTGTTGTGGCTGAATCCAAAGTCTGCAATGCAGTTGTTACTGGTTTGAGTTCTGGGCAAGAATATCAGTTCCGTGTCAAGGCTTACAACGAGAAAGGTAGAAGTGAACCAAGAGTGCTTGGTGTTCCTGTCATAGCCAAGGACTTGACTATACAGCCTAGTTTTAAGTTACCATTTAACACATATAGTGTCCAAGCTGGAGAAGATCTTAAAATCGAAATTCCAGTTATAGGCCGACCAAGACCTACAATTTCTTGGGTCAAAGACGGTGAGCCTCTTAAACAGACAACAAGAGTAAATGTTGAAGAAACATCTACCTCAACTATTTTGCACATTAAAGAAAGTAACAAAGATGACTTTGGAAAATACACGATAACAGCAACAAATAGTGCAGGCACAGCAACAGAAAATCTCAGCATTATCATTTTGGAAAAGCCTGGACCTCCAGCTGGACCAGTTCGGTTCGATGAAGTTAGTGCAGACTTTGTGGTCATATCTTGGGAACCTCCAGTTTATACTGGTGGCTGTCAAATAAGCAACTACATTGTAGAGAAGAGAGATACAACTACCACCACTTGGCAGGTAGTATCAGCAACAGTTGCAAGAACAACAATTAAAATAACCAAACTCAAAACAGGCAGTGAATACCAGTTTAGAATTTTTGCTGAAAACAGGTATGGAAAAAGTAACCCTCTGGATTCTAAACCGGTTATTGTACAATATCCATTTAAAGAACCTGGACCACCTGGAACCCCTTTTGTGACATCAGTCTCAAAAGATCAAATGCTGGTTCAATGGCATGAGCCAGTTAATGATGGAGGTAGCAAAGTTATTGGCTACCATCTTGAACAGAAAGAAAAGAACAGCGTTTTATGGGTCAAGTTAAATAAGACTCCCATTCAAGACACCAAGTTCAAAACAGCTGGGCTTGATGAAGGCCTTGAGTATGAGTTCAGAGTTTCTGCTGAAAATATTGTTGGCATTGGTAAGCCTAGCAAAGTGTCTGAATGCTTTGTTGCTCGTGATCCATGTGACCCACCTGGTCGTCCTGAAGCCATTGTTATTACAAGAAACAGTGTTACACTGAAATGGAAGAAACCTGCCTATGATGGTGGTAGCAAAATAACAGGTTATGCTGTAGAAAAGAAAGATCTACCTGATGGCCGTTGGATGAAAGCCAGCTTTACTAATGTATTAGAAACTGAATTTACAGTGAGCGGACTTGTAGAAAACCAAAGATACGAATTTAGAGTAATTGCAAGAAATGCAGCTGGCAACTTTAGTGAACCATCTGAAAGTACTGGTGCCATTACTGCAAGAGATGAAATTGATACACCAAGTGCCTCACTGGATCCAAAATATAAAAATGTCATCATTGTTCATGCAGGAGAGACTTTTGTTCTTGAAGCTGATATCCATGGCAAACCTATACCTGATATTGTTTGGTCAAAAGACGGAAAAGAGCTTGAAGAAACAGCTGCTAGGGTGGAAATTAAATCTACTATTCAGAAAACAACTCTTGCTGTCAAAGACTGTATACAGGCTGATGGAGGACAATATATTCTAAAACTGAGTAATGTTGGTGGTACAAAGTCTGTACCAATCACCGTAAAGGTACTTGACAGGCCAGGACCTCCTGAAGGGCCTCTAAAAGTTTCGGGGGTTACTGCTGAAAAATGTTACCTGGCCTGGAACCCACCTTTGCAAGATGGCGGTGCTAGTATTTCATATTACATCATTGAAAAGAGAGAAACAAGCAGGCTCTCCTGGACCCAAGTTTCAACTGAGGTACAGGCCCTAAACTACAAAGTCACTAAACTTCTTCCTGGTAATGAGTACATTTTCCGTGTCATGGCTGTGAATAAATATGGAATTGGAGAGCCCCTGGAATCTGAACCTGTTATAGCCTGTAATCCTTATAAGCCACCAGGTCCTCCTTCAACACCTGAAGTCTCAGCAATCACCAAAGATTCTATGGTAGTAACATGGGCACGTCCAGTGGATGATGGAGGTGCTGAAATTGAGGGCTACATTCTTGAAAAACGAGATAAAGAAGGCATTAGATGGACCAAGTGCAACAAGAAAACACTAACAGATCTTCGATTCAGGGTAACTGGCCTTACTGAAGGCCATTCCTATGAATTCAGAGTTGCTGCTGAAAATGCAGCTGGTATGGGTGAACCTAGCGAGCCATCTGTTTTCTACCGTGCATGCGATGCCTTATATCCACCAGGTCCACCAAGCAATCCAAAAGTGACAGACACTTCCAGATCTTCTGTGTCTCTGGCATGGAATAAGCCAATTTATGATGGTGGTACACCTGTTAAAGGTTATGTTGTTGAGGTCAAAGAAGCTGCTGCTGATGAATGGACAATTTGCACTCCACCAACAGGACTACAAGGAAAACAGTTCACAGTGACCAAGCTTAAAGAAAATACTGAATATAACTTCCGTATTTGTGCCATCAATTCTGAAGGTGTAGGTGAACCTGCAGCTATACCTGGTTCAGTTGTTGCTCGGGAAAGAATAGAGCCACCAGAAATAGAACTTGATGCTGACCTCAGAAAGGTGGTCATTCTGCGTGCAAGTGCTACTTTACGCTTATTTGTCACTATCAAAGGTAGACCAGAACCTGAAGTTAAATGGGAAAAGGCTGAAGGCATTCTTACTGACAGGGCTCAGATTGAGGTGACCAGCTCATATACAATGTTGGTGATTGATAATGTTACCAGATTTGATAGTGGTCGATATAATCTGACATTAGAAAATAACAGTGGCTCCAAAACAGCTTTTGTTAATGTCAGAGTTCTTGACTCACCAAGTGCTCCTGTGAATTTGACTGTAAAAGAAGTGAAGAAAGACTCAGTGATACTCTCTTGGGAACCACCACTTATTGATGGTGGAGCAAAGATTACAAACTACATCATTGAAAAACGAGAAACAACAAGGAAAGCATATGCTACTGTTACAAACAATTGCACTAAGAATAGTTTTAAAATTGAAAATCTACAGGAAGGATGTTCTTACTACTTCCGAGTCTTGGCTTCGAATGAATATGGGGTTGGTTTGCCAGCTGAAACAATTGAACCCGTTAAAGTGTCTGAACCACCTCTCCCACCTGGAAGAGTAACTCTTGTTGATGTGACTCGTAACACAGCTACAATTAAGTGGGAGAAACCAGAAAGTGATGGTGGCAGCAAAATTACTGGTTATGTAGTCGAAATGCAGACTAAAGGAAGTGAAAAATGGAGCACTTGCATGCAAGTTAAGACTCTAGAAGCAACCATATCTGGTCTAACTGCAGGAGAAGAGTATGTCTTCAGGGTAGCTGCAGTTAATGAAAAAGGAAGAAGTGATCCTAGACAACTTGGAGTGCCAGTAATTGCAAGGGATATTGAAATAAAGCCTTCAGTTGAGCTTCCTTTCAATACTTTCCATGTAAAGGCTAGAGACCAACTTAAGATTGATGTGCCATTTAAAGGAAGACCTCAAGCCACTGTAAGCTGGAAAAAGGATAGTCAGACTCTTAAAGAGACAACTAGGGTCAATGTTTCTTCTTCAAAGGCTGTAACATCCTTATCTATTACGGAAGCTTCAAGGGAAGATGTTGGAACTTACGAATTATGTGTTTCAAACAGTGCTGGATCTGTAACAGTTCCTATTACTGTAATTATCCTTGACAGACCAGGACCTCCAGGACCTATACATATTGATGAGGTTAGTTGTGACAATGTAACCATTTCTTGGAATCCTCCAGAATATGATGGTGGCTGCCAAATTAGTAATTACATTGTTGAAAAGAGAGAAACCACTTCTACAATATGGCAAGTAGTTTCACAAGCAGTTGCAAGAACATCCATTAAAATAGTTCGTCTGACAACAGGAAGTGAGTATCAGTTCCGTGTTTCTGCAGAAAACCGCTATGGAAAGAGTTCCTACCGTGAATCTTCAGCTGTTGTTGCAGAGTATCCATTCAGTCCCCCAGGACCTCCTGGTACTCCTAAAGTTGTGCATGCCACAAAAGCTACCATGATTGTAAGCTGGCAAGTGCCAGTTAATGATGGGGGAAGTCAAGTAATTGGCTATCACCTTGAGTATAAAGAAAGACGTAGCATTCTTTGGTCCAAAGTAAATAAAATCCTCATTGCCGATACTCAAATGAAAGTTACGGGCCTTGATGAAGGACTGATGTATGAGTATCGTGTTTATGCTGAGAATATTGCTGGAATTGGTAAATGTAGTAAATCTTGTGAACCAGTGCCTGCAAGAGATCCTTGTGATCCTCCTGGACAACCTGAAGTTACAAATATCACAAGAAAATCAGTGTCACTTAAATGGTCTAAACCACATTATGATGGTGGAGCTAAGATCACAGGCTACATTATTGAACGTAGAGAACTACCAGACGGCCGGTGGTTGAAGTGCAATTTTACTAACATACAAGAAACTTACTTTGAAGTAACTGAACTTACTGAAGATCAGCGTTATGAATTCCGGGTTTTTGCAAGGAATGCTGCTGACTCAGTCAGTGAACCATCTGAATCCACTGGACCTATTACAGTTAAAGATGATGTCGAAGCTCCAAGAATTATGATGGATGTCAAGTTCAGAGACATTATTGTCATTAAAGCTGGAGAGGTCCTTAAGATCAATGCAGACATTGCAGGGCGTCCTCTGCCAGTAGTTTCCTGGGCCAAAGATGGTATAGAAATTGAAGAAAGAGCAAGAACGGAAATTGTCTCAACGGACTATAATACTGCGTTAACAGTTAAAGACTGTGTAAGACGAGACACTGGGCAGTATGTACTAACACTGAAGAATGTTGCAGGAACTCGGTCTGTGGCAATTAACTGCAAGGTCCTTGATAAGCCTGGCCCACCAGCAGGACCACTTGAAATATATGGCCTCACTGCTGAGAAATGCTCTCTTTCCTGGGGACCTCCCCAAGAAGATGGTGGTGCAAATATCGACTATTACATCGTAGAGAAACGTGAAACAAGCCATCTTGCATGGACAATATGTGAAGGGGAGTTAAGGACAACATCCTGTAAGGTAACCAAGCTACTCAAAGGTAATGAATACATATTTAGAGTAACTGGTGTTAATAAACATGGTGTTGGTGAGGCCCTTGAGAGTGTGGCTGTAAAGGCACTGGATCCATTTACAGTTCCGAGTCCACCCACCTCCTTGGAAATTACATCTGTGACCAAAGATTTCATGACACTTTGCTGGTCCAGACCTGAAAGTGATGGAGGCAGTGACATCTCTGGATACGTAATTGAAAGGCGAGAGAAAAACAGCCTACGATGGGTGCGTGTAAACAAAAAGCCTGTTTATGATCTGAGAGTGAAATCAACAGGACTTCGGGAAGGATGTGAATATGAGTATCGGGTTTATGCAGAAAATGCTGCCGGCCTAAGCCTTCCAAGTGAAACCTCTCCCTTAATTCGGGCAGAAGATCCAGTGTTCTTACCATCTCCTCCAACCAAACCCAAAATTGTGGACTCAGGCAAGACAAATGTAACTATTGGCTGGGTTAAGCCCTTGTTTGACGGGGGGGCCCCAATAACTGGATATACTGTAGAATACAAAACATCTGATGAAACTGACTGGACAACTGCCATTCAGAGCTTAAGAGGTACAGAATATACAGTAAGCGGACTAACAGCAGGAGTCGAATATGTTTTCAGAGTGAGATCTGTCAATAAGGTTGGTGCTAGTGATCCCAGTGACAGCTCTGATCCTCAGACAGCCAAGGAAAGAGAAGAAGAACCTGTCTTTGACCTTGACAGTGAAACGAGGAAGACCTTGATTGTCAAGGCCGGTGCTTCATTTACCATGACTGTGCCTTTCCGAGGAAGACCCGTACCCAGTGTCTTGTGGAGTAAGCCAGACAGTGATCTCCACACTAGAGCTTACATTGATTCCACAGACTGTCGTACATCACTTACTATTGAAAATGCCAACAGAAATGACGCTGGCAAGTACACATTGACAATTCAGAATATTTTGAGCGCCGCTTCACTGACTTTAGTTGTCAAAGTTTTAGATTCCCCGGGTCCTCCAGCCAGTATTAGGGTACAAGATGTAACCAAAGAGTCTGCAGTGGTTTCCTGGGATGTTCCTGAAAATGATGGTGGAGCGCCAGTGAAGAATTACCACATAGAAAAACGTGAGGCCAGTAAGAAAGCATGGGTCTCTGTGACCAACAGCTGTCATCGCCTCTCCTACAAAGTTACCAGCTTACAAGAAGGAGCTATTTATTACTTCAGAGTCTCTGGAGAAAACGAATATGGTGTTGGTGTACCCGCTGAAACAACGGAAGGAGTAAAAATAACAGGTATGTTTTTAAGAACAAAGAAAATCTACATATCTATATAAATTGTGATAGTGTAAACCACTCTACTTAGTCATTGTTTAATCTTAAATGCTTTGGTTCACACAGAAAAAAATTCATGTAGAAATTTACATAGCTAGAATTTAATAATATGTTAGATTTAAGAATATTTGAATTTCACTGCCCATATAATGTGCAGAAGCTGTATTTTTTTTTTTTTTTTACAACATTGTTCATCTTGATCCTCCCTTTTATGCCCATGATGGATTTAGGGTAAATTTTGTCATTTACTCTGGTCATTTCACATTGAATTTGAATATTACACCATGTAATGACACTTAGCATGGGGTAGCTTTGCTTGGCTCAGAAGCCAGCTTGCTCATATAAAAAGAAAGACTCAAATCACAGTAACTATATGACCTTTGTTTAAAAATTTTCTTTTGACAACATAAAAAGAACACACGTTGAAAAAATTGTTGTAATAATTTTCATTTTCTTTTGATGCTTTCCTTTCTTAGAAAAACCAAGCCCACCTGAAAAACTTGGAGTAACAAGTGTATCCAAAGATAGTGTTTCCCTAACATGGTTGAAACCAGAACATGATGGCGGAAGCAGAATTATACACTATGTCACTGAAGCACTAGAAAAAGGACAGAAAAACTGGGTTAAGTGTGCAGTGGTAAAGGCAACCCATCATGTTGTTTCTGGTCTGAGGGAGAATCATGAATACTTTTTCCGAGTGTTTGCTGAAAATCAAGCTGGTCTGAGTGACCCAAGAGAGCTTCTGCTTCCTGTTCTTGTTAAGGAGCAACTGGGTATGTCTAATTCTATGCAGTAGCAAATTTTGAAATTATTTGCATTGACCTAAGTTAATTTTTAGAAATTCTTGTTCACTTTCATTTGCCATGCTTTATGTTTCAGAACCACCTGAAATTGATATGAAGAATTTCCGAAGTCACACTGTGTATGTTAGAGCTCGTTCAAACCTTAAAGTTGACATTCCAATTTCTGGAAAACCACTGCCCAAAGTGACCTTATCAAGAGATGGTGTCCCACTGAAAGCCACTATGAGATTTAATACTGAAATTACTGCTGAGAACCTCACTATTAATCTCAAAGAAAGTGTTACTGCTGATGCTGGAAAGTATGAGATCACTGCTGCCAACTCCAGTGGAACAACCAGAACTTTCCTTAACATTGTTGTGCTGGACAGGCCTGGTCCTCCAACTGGCCCTGTTGTTATTAGTGACATAACTGAAGAAAGTGTGATGCTCAAATGGGAGCCACCTAAGTATGATGGTGGAAGTCAAGTTACCAATTACATTGTACTCAAGAGAGAAACAAGTACCACAGTATGGACTGAAGTGTCTGCAACAATTGCAAGAAACACGATTAAAGTTATGAAACTGACCACAGGAGAAGAATACCAATTCCGTATCAAGGCAGAAAACCGCTTTGGCATCAGCGATCACATAGATTCAGCTTGTGTGACTGTCAAACTACCATACAGTAAGTCGTCGAACTTTTCAAAGATCTGGGTTTTCACTTGGCATAAATGTGTCATGTTTATATTAACCTGTGGGATTTCTCTCTCTTGTAGCAACACCTGGACCGCCTTCTACGCCATGGGTTACCAACGTTACTCAGGAAAGCATCACTGTGGGCTGGCATGAACCAGTGTCCAATGGAGGCAGTGCAGTCATAGGCTATCACTTGGAAATGAAAGACAGAAACAGTATTTTATGGCAAAAAGTCAACAAAATGGTCATCCGCACAACTCACTTCAAAGTCACTACAATCAGTGCTGGACTTATTTATGAATTCAGGGTGTGTGCAGAAAATGCTGCTGGTGTTGGAAAACTTAGCCATCCTTCTGAACCAGTCCTGGCCATTGATGCCTGTGGTATGTATTTGTCATTAGAATGATGTTCTCACTGCTTAAAAATGCAAATCTTATTTCTGTAAAGCTTAATAATTTTGATATAAGTGCCACTAACCTGCTTTCTCTTATTACCACAGAACCCCCGAGAAATGTTCGTGTCGCTGATATTTCAAAGCACACTGTCAGCCTTTCATGGCAACAACCAGCTTTTGATGGAGGAAGCAAGATTACAGGTTACATTGTTGAGAGACGTGACCTTCCAGATGGCAGATGGACCAAGGCCAGCTTCACCAATGTTATCGACACTCAATTCATTGTCTCTGGCTTGACTCAGAATTCCCAGTATGAATTCCGTGTCTTTTCTAGGAATGCTGTTGGTTCCATCAGCAATCCATCTGAGATTGTAGGCCCCATTACATGCATTGATTCTTATGGTAAGCATTTTTAGTATTTTAAATACCAGCAGCAATTTAACTCAATATTTTTCCATACTTTTTCCGGTTTTAATATATAGAATAACTTTTACTACGTGCCTTAGTTAGATTTTTTTTGGAAGAAATTATGACCTAGGTGTGAGTCTTAGGAAAATTCCTTAACCTAAATTCCTTAACTCTAGGCCTCTTGACTTAACCTGTGAAATGACAGATTTGGACAACAGGATATATAAGGGCCTTCCCAACTTAACTTTTTATGATTCTTTGATATTGTGAGTTGGTGCTTTCACCTTTCCATTTTATCAGAGTCAATAATTAAAATTATGTTTGAATCCTCAGAAAATATTCCTATTAAGTAAGTGAAAGACTAAACAGAGATCTGATGATGATAACATTAGCAGCAGCTAACAATTACTGGGTACTTTTCATGAATTCTCTCCCTTAGTCCTAACACCCCTAAAAGCAGTCCATTTTAAGAAGAGGAACTGAGGTTTAGGGAGGTTTTAGAACTTTCCCCAAGGTCAAGCAGCTCATTAGTGAGGAAGTGGGTATTCAAACCCAAGCAGACAGATTCTAGAACACTCTCTACATTGCCGTTGGTCCAAAATACACATACTTGACCATTCTGGAAAATAATTGGTATATTCAACTCAACAGTGGTTTCAAAATTACAATTTCATGAGTGTTAGGTACCCTATAATACTTTATCTAAATGTTTTCCATTTTCGAGGAAGAAATTGAGCCACTACAGCATCCGGGCAAGATTATCCACTCCCATCCTCATGCTGATAATCCCAGGGCTGCTTTCTATGAATCATGCTTTGTAGACATCAAATCATTAGTATTTGTGAGACTGTAAAGCAAGTCAAATTTAATTCTGTTTCTCAAAAGTCTAAGCAGCTTGGGAGAAAAACTATCATGGAGCAAACAGCTCTGTGAGTAGAGAAGTCAGACTTCAGGGGTCTGATGTGAACTGCCCAAACTTGAATATTTGAACTGGGAAGGGAAAATAAAAAGAATTGGTGGTGGTAAGAGGAAGAGGAATGAGCCTAGAGTGAAAGGAAATGTATAATGCAGCTTCTTCAGTGATAATCTCACTAATGTATTCCATTTCACCACTGAAATAAAACACCTAATAAACTTAAAAATACATTTTAAAGGCACTTATTGTCCTTGTGCAATTAATGCAGTACAGATCTTGGGGTACAGAGCTTGCTCACAATCTTTCATCCACATCTGGGATAGAGGAGTGGTTGTAAAATTTAAATTTGTTAAATAATAGGTGAGTAGGATTTTCACCCTTATGATCGTCTAAATATTTCTCATCTGTTCTTCTTACAGGTGCACCTGTAATTGATTTGCCTCTAGAATATACAGAAGTTGTCAAATACAGAGCAGGCACATCTGTGAAACTCAGAGCTGGCATTTCTGGCAAACCTGAGCCTACAATTGAGTGGTATAAAGATAATAAAGAGTTACAAACCAATGCACTGGTGTGTGTTGAAAATACCACTGACCTTGCATCTATACTCATCAAAGATGCCAATCGCCTTAATAGTGGAAGCTATGAATTAAAACTAAGGAATGCCATGGGCTCAGCCTCAGCTACCATCAGAGTGCAGATCCTTGGTGGGTGACGAATACAAGCCAAAATCATGCGTTGCTTGCCTACAGCTTAATAATTTTAAATCAGTAGACTTTTAAAAAATACTAACGTATTGTTTTGTTTTTTCACTGACAGACAAACCAGGACCTCCAGGCGGACCAATTGAATTTAAGACTGTTACTGCTGAAAAGATAACCCTTTTTTGGCGGCCTCCAACAGATGATGGCGGTGCAAAAATCACTCACTACATCGTGGAAAAGCGTGAGACAAGCCGTGTAGTGTGGTCTATGGTGTCTGAAAATCTGGAAGAGTGCATCATTACAACCACCAAAATTATCAAAGGAAATGAATACGTCTTCCGCGTTCGAGCAGTGAGCAAATATGGAGTTGGCGATCCACTAGAATCTGATCCAGTTACAGCAAAGAATGCATTTGGTGAGATGTGATTTCATTAGAAACTGGAATCGAACACATGAAAAGTGTAAAAATGAGTATAAACTATTCCTGTGGTCTGTGAATATGTTTTTTTAGAATGATTTTCTTTTGTATCATATCTCTTTCACTACCCTTTCCACAAAGTAGAAAGTATAAATGAAATTAATATTAATCGATAGGATTTAAAGATTGAAAGGTAGAACTTGTCAGCAATATTGAGTCTTTAAACTCATTTTTCCTTTTCCTTTCTAAACAGTTACACCCGGACCACCAAGCATGCCAGAGGTGACAAAGATAACCAAGAATTCAATGACCGTTGTCTGGAGCAGGCCAGTTGTAGATGGTGGCAGTGAAGTAAGTGGCTATTTGCTTGAAAAACGAGACAAGAAGAGTCTAGGATGGTTTAAAGTACTAAAGGAGACTATCCGTGACACCAGACAAAAAGTCACAGGACTCACAGAAAACAGTAAATATCAATACCGAGTTTGCGCTGTAAATGCTGCTGGCCTGGGTCCATTTTCTGAGCCATCTGACTTTTACAAAGCTGCCGATCCTATTGGTAAGTGCTCATAAATGCAGCATCTTCCCGTATGTCTTTTTTTGTATGACTGAATTGTACATAATTATGTAATCACTCTGTTGTGAATGGCCATTCCAGATCCTCCAGGCCCACCAGCTAAGATAAGAATCACGGATTCAACTAAATCATCCATCACTCTTGGCTGGAGTAAACCTGTCTACGATGGAGGCAGTCCTGTTACTGGATATATTGTCGAGATGAGACAAGGAGAGTTAGAGGAATGGACTATTGTCTCTACAAAAGGAGAGGTCAGAACTACAGAATATGTGGTATCTAATCTGAAACCTGGAGTCAACTACTACTTTAAGGTATCTGCAGTAAACTGTGCTGGACAAGGAGAACCTATAGAAATGACTGAACCTGCACAAGCTAAAGATATACTTGGTATGTACCTACTGGTTTATTTATTTATTTTTTATTAGAGTATTTCCAGAAAAATCAGTGTTTCCTTGCTCTTAAAATTCATTGTATTATGTCCATTTTTATGTCTACAGAGGAACCAGAGTTCGACCTAGATGTGGCTCTCAGAACCTCTGTTATAGCTAAAGCCGGTGAAGATGTGCAAGTGTTGATTCCTTTTAAAGGTAGACCTCCACCTACTGTCGTGTGGAGAAAAGATGAGAAGAATCTCAGCAGTGATACCAGATACAGCATTCAAAACACCGATTCATCTTCGTTACTCATTATTCCTGAAGTCACTCGCAATGATACAGGAAAATATATTCTCACAATAGAAAATGGAGTTGGCCAACCAAAGTCTTCAGCCGTGACTGTTAAAGTGCTTGATACGCCAGCAGCCTGCCAGAAACTACAACTTAAACATGTTTCTAGAGGCACAGTCACTTTGTTCTGGGAGCCTCCTCTCATTGATGGAGGGTCTCCCATAATTAATTATGTCATTGAAAAGAGAGATGCCACCAAGAGAACATGGTCTGTCGTGTCACACAAATGTTCCAGCACATCCTTTAAGGTGACAGATTTGTCAGAGAAAATTCCATTCTTCTTCAGAGTTCTTGCAGAAAATGAAGTGGGAATTGGGGAGCCCTGTGATACTACAGAGCCAGTGAAGGCTGCCGAAGTGCCAGCTCCTATACGAGATCTCTCGATGAAAGATTCAACAAAGACATCTGTTACCCTGAACTGGACCAAACCTGACTTTGATGGTGGTAGCGTCATCACAGAATATGTGGTGGAAAGGAAAAGTACAAGCGAACAAACATGGTCACATGCTGGCATAAGTAAGACATGTGAAATTGAAGTTGGCCAACTTAAGGAACAGTCAGTCCTGGAATTCAGAGTGTTTGCCAAAAATGAGAAAGGACTGAGTGATGCTGTCACTATTGGGCCAATTACAGTGAAGGAACTTGTCATTACACCTGAGGTCGACCTGTCAGAAATCCCTGGGGCACAAGTCTCTGTGAGAATTGGGCACAATGTACACCTTGAGTTACCTTATAAAGGAAAGCCCAAACCAGCTATCAGCTGGCTGAAAGACAGTTTGCCATTGAAAGAAAGTGAACGTGTTCGTTTCAGTAAAACTGAAAACAAAATTACTTTGAATATCAAGAATGTCCAGAAGGGGCATGGAGGAAAATACACCATTATTCTTGATAACGCAGTTTGTAGAAACACATTTCCCATTACAGTCATCACACTTGGCCCACCATCAAAGCCCAAAGGGCCTATTCGATTTGATGAAATCAAGGCTGACAGTGTCATCATGTCCTGGGATGTGCCTGAAGATGATGGAGGAGGAGAAATTACTTGTTACAGCATTGAGAAGCGGGAAGCTTCACAAACTAACTGGAAGATGGTGTGTTCGAGTGTTGCCAGGACAACTTTCAAAGTTCCTAATCTAGTCAAAGATGCTGAATACCAGTTTAGAGTTAGTGCAGAAAACAGATATGGAGTCAGCCAACCACTTGTCTCAAACATTATTGTGGCAAAGCACCAGTTCAGGATTCCTGGCCCCCCAGGAAAGCCAGTTGTATACAACGTGACTTCTGATGGTATGTCACTTACTTGGGATGCTCCAGTTTATGATGGTGGTTCAGAAGTTACAGGATTCCATGTTGAAAAGAAAGAAAGAAATAGTATCCTCTGGCAAAGAGTTAATACATCATCAATATCTGGAAGAGAATACAGAGTCACTGGACTAATAGAAGGCTTAGATTACCAGTTCCGTGTATATGCTGAAAATTCTGTTGGCCTAAGCTCGCCAAGTGACCCAAGTAAATTTACATTAGCTGTTTCTCCAGTAGGTAAGTGACTGGATATTATTCAAGTATATACAATGTGTTAGTAACAAACACTGCTTTTCTTCTACGCACTACGTTCCCACATACCTTCTTGTTACTAGAGAGTTGTCCAAGTAAAGCAAGGGATTTAATTTTAAATCAGTCTTATAAAGTCATTTAAAGTTCTTTTTAAAGATTTTATGGAACAGAAAGTTGAAATCAATGGCTAAAATGAGTTTGCAGGGGTTATCCTTGTGTTAATTTTTCTTCCATTGATGATTAAGAGTGGTTACAGAAATAATGACGCATTTAACTTCCATATGATTTTTTTAGACCCACCTGGCACTCCTGACTACATTGATGTTACCCGGGAAACCATCACACTTAAATGGAACCCACCATTGCGTGATGGAGGCAGTAAGATTGTGGCCTACAGCATCGAGAAACGGCAAGGAGATGATCGCTGGGTTAGATGCAACTTCGCTGATGTCAGTGAATGTCAGTACACAGTTACAGGACTTAGTCCTGGGGATCGATATGAATTTAGAATAACTGCAAGAAATGCTGTCGGGACTATAAGCCCACCCTCACAGTCTTCAGGCATTATTATGACAAGAGATGAAAACGGTAAGCATTTTAGAACTGATTTGCAATGTAACTAAGCATTCACATTTTAAAAAATCCTTTTGGCCTCTGGTCCATAAAATGGAAACAGAAACAGCAGTTTCAAACAGATTGCCCAAAGTTGCTATGTAGATGAATTAGAGACAACATATTTGACATCAATTCTTTATTTCAGCCCACTGCTATATATAATAGCAGGCAGGTGGGAATGAGATTTCAGCTTTATAATTTCAGCCACTTTTAATAAAGGAAAAAAAGGCTCTCAAGAATAACAGTCTATCTTTACTAATGTTATTAAAAACAACATACATACAACAGCATAATCATCATCTTGCTTGAGTCCAGCTGATGACCTCTTATAGGAACTTGTTTTAATATATGAGAAAAATGATCTGTCCATGATTCCTTTCTCTTTTTATAAATAATATTGCAAGATTAATAACATGACAGACATAACAGGGAATAACCAAATAACATACCGGTGTTTAACTCACAGTCTAAATTTCCAATTGTCAATCTACTTTTAAAATAGCTTTTGGTAGCACAGTCTAAGTCATTATCCTCCAGGCTTTATGATCTAGCGCTAACTGAAAACATACTTAAGTCTGTCTCTACTAAACCAAACTAATACATAGTATGTCTACTCCTTTTATAGTTCCACCAATAGTAGAATTTGGCCCTGAGTATTTCGACGGTGTCATTATTAAGTCTGGAGACAGTCTTAGAATTAAAGCTTTGGTACAAGGACGGCCAGTACCTCGAGTAACTTGGTTCCAAGATGGAGTAGAAATTGAAAAGAGGATGAATATGGAAATAACCGATGTCATTGGATCCACCAGCCTCTTTGTTAGAGATGCTACTCGGGACCATCGTGGTATATATACAGTTGAAGCCAAAAACGCTTCAGGCTCCACAAAAGCAGAAATTAGAGTAAAAGTACAAGGTACTTTTAAAATATCTTCTTACTCTTACAATTTATGGGATTTCAATTAGAGAAATGCCTAATTTTATTTTAAAGGACGAGGAAAAAGAAACTAACCCTGGGACCTTTTTGTTATAGATACACCAGGAAAAGTGGTTGGACCAATAAGATTTACCAATATTACTGGCGAAAAGATGACATTGTGGTGGGATGCTCCACTTAATGACGGCTGTGCTCCTGTAACTCACTATATCATTGAAAAACGGGAGACCAGCAGACTTTCTTGGGCTCTAATTGAGGATAAATGTGAAGCCCACAGTTACACTGCCATTAAACTAATAAATGGCAATGAATACCAGTTCCGTGTTTCTGCAGTTAATAAGTTTGGTGTTGGCAGGCCACTTGATTCTGACCTGGTGGTTGCTCAAATACAATACAGTAAGTACTCGTTTTTACTCAGTGGTACTATTTCATACAGTTCACTTTCTAAGCAAATGTGTCTCATTGATTTTTCTCCCCCATTTTACAGCTGTTCCTGATGCCCCTGGCATTCCAGAACCTAGTAATGTAACAGGCAATAGCATTACCCTCACATGGGCTAGGCCAGAATCGGATGGTGGCAGTGAAATTCAGCATTACATCTTGGAGAGGAGAGAAAAGAAAAGCACACGATGGGTAAGAGTGATCAGCAAACGACCGATCTCTGAGACGCGATTCAAAGTCACCGGTCTGACAGAAAGCAATGAATATGAATTCCATGTCATGGCTGAAAATGCTGCAGGAGTGGGACCTTCAAGTGGTATCTCAAGACTAATTAAATGTAGAGAGCCAGTCAGCCCACCAAGTGCTCCCACTGTGGTCAAAGTGACAGACACATCAAAGACAACTGTGGGCTTAGAATGGTCCAAGCCAGTGTTTGATGGCGGCATGGAAATAATTGGGTATATTATTGAAATCTGCAAAGCTGAATTAGGAGACTGGCACAAGGTGAATGCAGAGGCATGTGTGAAAACAAGATATACTGTCACCGATTTACAAGCAGGTGAAGAATACAAATTCCGGGTTAGTGCTGTCAATGGCGCTGGAAAAGGAGACAGCTGTGAAGTGACTGGCACAATCAAAGCAATTGACCGATTAACAGCTCCTGAGTTAGACATTGACGCAAACTTCAAGCAGACTCACGTTGTTAGAGCTGGGGCCAGTATTCGCCTCTTTATTGCCTATCAGGGTAGACCTGTTCCTACAGCTGTGTGGAGCAAACCAGACTCTAACCTTAACATTCGTGCTGACATCCATACAACAGATTCCTTCAGCACCCTTACCGTGGAAAACTGCAACAGAAACGATGCTGGGAAATATACCCTTACTGTGGAAAACAACAGTGGTAGTAAGTCGATCACATTTACCGTAAAGGTGCTAGACACTCCAGGCCCACCTGGCCCTATTACCTTCAAGGACGTGAACCGGGCATCTGTTACATTGATGTGGGACGCCCCTCTCCTTGATGGTGGTGCTCGAATCCATCACTACGTGGTAGAGAAGCGAGAAGCAAGTCGCCGTAGCTGGCAGGTTGTCAGTGAAAAGTGCACTCGTCAGATCCTCAAGGTCAGTGACCTGGCAGAAGGCGTTCCATACTATTTCCGAGTTTCTGCAGAAAATGAGTACGGTGTTGGTGAACCCTATGAAATGCAAGAACCAATTGTAGCCACAGAACAGCCTGCTCCGCCTAGGAGACTTGATGTTGTTGACACAAGCAAATCCTCTGCAGTCTTAGCTTGGCTTAAACCTGATCACGATGGAGGCAGCCGGATCACTGGCTACCTGCTTGAAATGAGACAAAAGGGATCTGACTTCTGGGTTGAAGCTGGTCACACCAAACTGCTGACTTTCACGGTGGAGCGCCTTGTTGAGAACACTGAATATGAGTTCCGTGTGAAGGCCAAGAATGATGCTGGCTACAGTGAACCCAGGGAAGCTTTCTCTTCAGTCATCATCAAGGAGCCTCAAATTGAACCCGCTGCTGATCTCACTGGAATTACCAATCAGCTCATAACTTGCAAAGCAGGAAGCACTTTTACCATTGATGTGCCAATCAGTGGTCGTCCTGCCCCCAAAGTAACATGGAAACTTGAAGAAATGAGACTTAAGGAGACCGATCGAGTGAGTATCACAACAACAAAAGACAGAAGCACTCTGTCTGTAAAGGACAGCATGCGAGGTGACTCTGGCAGATACTTCTTGACCCTGGAAAATACAGCTGGTGTTAAAACATTCACCATCACAGTTGTGGTCATTGGAAGGCCAGGTCCGGTAACTGGCCCCATTGAGGTCTCATCTGTCTCATCTGAATCATGTGTCTTGTCATGGGCTGAACCTAAAGATGATGGAGGCACCGAGATTACTAATTACATAGTTGAAAAGCGTGAGTCGGGTAGAACATCTTGGCAGCTCGTCAATTCCAGTGTCAAGCGCACCCAAATTAAAGTCACTCACCTCACAAAATACATGGAATATTCATTCCGTGTCAGTTCAGAGAACAGATTTGGTGTCAGCAAGCCTCTAGAATCAGCACCAATAGTTGCTGAGCATCCATTTGGTAAGAGAAATAACAACCATATTGCAAATTCTCTGTTATTAAACATTTACTCTGAATTGTACAAAACTATATTCTCATTTGATATCTTTGTTTATATTTAGTCCCACCAAGTGCTCCTACCAGACCTGAAGTCTACTCTGTATCTGCCACTGCCATGTCTATTCGTTGGGAAGAACCATACCATGATGGTGGCAGTAAAGTCATTGGCTACTGGGTTGAGAAGAAAGAACGAAACACCATTCTTTGGGTGAAAGAAAACAAAGTGCCATGCTTAGAATGCAACTACAAAGTGACCGGTTTAGTAGAAGGACTGGAATATCAGTTCAGAACTTATGCACTCAATGCTGCAGGTGTTAGCAAAGCCAGTGAAGCTTCAAGAGCTGTAATGGCTCAAAACCCAGTTGGTATGTACCAGAATTTAAGGGTGTATGTATACCCACACACACATATCTATGGAGCCCTGGTGGCACAGTGGTTAAGCACTCAGCTGCTAATCAAAAGGTTGGCAGTTCGAACCCACCAGCTGCTCCACGGGAGAAAGATGGGGCAGTTTGCTTCCATAAATATTTACAGCAAATATTTACAGCCTTGGAAACCCTATGGGAGAGTTCTACTCTGGCCTACAGGGTCTCTATGAGTCAGAAATGACTCAATGGCAACAGTTTTGATACATATATTTGGTACTAGTAGAATTCAGCATTGTATTTTTTTAACCTTATTTTTGCATTCCAGATGCACCAGGAAGACCAGAGGTGACAGATGTCACAAGATCAACAGTGTCACTGATTTGGTCTGCCCCAGTATATGATGGAGGCAGCAAGGTTGTAGGCTACATCATAGAACGTAAGCCAGTCAGTGAAGTCGGAGACGGTCGCTGGCTCAAGTGCAACTATACCATCGTGTCAGACAATTTCTTCACTGTGACTGCTCTCAGTGAAGGAGACACTTACGAATTCCGAGTGTTGGCCAAGAATGCGGCAGGCGTAATTAGCAAAGGGTCAGAATCTACAGGTCCTGTCACTTGCCGAGATGAATACGGTAGGAAATAGTCAACATTCTCCTTTTAAATTATCACAATTTATGTAAAAATAAACTGTCAGATATTCATTTGTATGGTTTTCCTATTAACAGCTCCACCCAAAGCCGAACTGGATGCCAGATTACAGGGCGATCTGGTGACCATCAGAGCAGGCTCAGATCTTGTTCTTGATGCTGCAGTTGGTGGCAAACCTGAACCCAAAATTATCTGGACCAAAGGAGACAAGGAACTAGATCTCTGTGAAAAAGTCTCTTTGCAGTATACCGGCAAACGAGCAACCGCCGTGATCAAGTTCTGTGACAGAAGCGACAGTGGTAAATACACTTTAACGGTGAAGAATGCCAGCGGAACCAAGGCCGTGTCTGTCATGGTCAAAGTACTTGGTAAGACTGTCAATGTTTTTATTTTATAGCATTTTTAAGTGTAGGAAGAAAGAATGATCTTTGTCATTGTATGTCATTACGTCTGTTTCAGATACACCTGGCCCATGTGGAAAGCTCACTGTCAGCAGAGTATCAGAGGAGAAGTGCACTTTAGCCTGGAGCCTTCCTCAGGAAGATGGAGGAGCAGAAATAACTCACTACACTGTGGAAAGACGCGAGACTAGCAGGCTCAACTGGGTGACTGTTGAAGATGAATGCCCAACCCTATCCTATGTGGTTACCAGGCTCATCAAGAACAATGAATACGTATTCCGAGTGAAGGCAGTGAACAAATATGGACCTGGTGTACCTGTGGAATCAGAGCCAATTATTGCCAGAAATTCATTCAGTGAGTATTAATACTTTTAAACAATTTGGTAGTTGAAATGTAATGGGATCAAGAGACAGAAGTCATGTTGGTAGTGATTTGGTATAATTCTGACCATCCTTCTTTTTATAAAAATATAAACAGCTATTCCATCACAACCTGGCATACCTGAAGAAGTAGGTGCTGGCAAAGAGCATATCATCATTCAGTGGCTAAAACCTGAATCTGATGGTGGCAATCAGATCAGCAACTACCTAGTAGACAAACGTGAGAAGAAGAGCCTGCGCTGGACACGGGTCAACAAGGACTACGTGGTGTATGATACCAGGCTGAAGGTGACCGGCCTCATGGAAGGGTGTGATTACCAATTCCGGGTGACCGCAGTGAATGCTGCTGGTAACAGTGAACCTAGTGGTGCTTCCAACTTCATCTCATGCAGAGAACCATCATGTGAGTTCTAAGAATCATACATAATTCTACTCCATCAAAACTGTATTATAAATAATTTTCTACCATTCCATTTCCAAAAACGTATAGAATTTATGAATGATCTAGAAAAGTATATGCTTATTAGAGTGATCTTAAATATAGCATAATTCAGAGAACATCTTAACTACAACTTCTATTGATTAAGCTAGCAATTAGCATTGCTGAAATTGTTGCAGTATTTTCCAATCTATGAAAAAAATAAATTATTCTACTGCCAATATCAAAGGGACATATTTTATATAAGTCTTCCTAAGAATGGAGAAAAATGCATTGTACTGATAATAAGTACTAAAAAGAAAAAAAGGCAAAATCCCTTTTAAGAAGAGGCTTAGCAGGATCATAAAGTCTCTAGTATTTGAATAAGTAACTAACAAGATAGTTGTCACAAGACCTTCATCCTTTTTCAGAGTTTGAACCCAGGAACTAAAAGGAATAAATCTCTGGGACTGAATGGGGAAGCTGAGGAAACTGATTTCTGTACTCATTAGCAATGTAGAGGTCACAGGTGATGTCAACCCTGCAAAAGATGAGCAAATAAAGAAAAGTCCCTGAAAATGGGTGCTTTAAGCAATGAGCTTAGCTAGAAGGGGAAGAATACAGCCAAAGCAGAAAGAAAGAAACATCTATCTTTCCAAAGTAGTTCAATTCTTAAAATAATAATTACAATAATAACAATAAAGATAGTGATAGTGATAATACAGAACACAGTGCTGTCCTGTAAAATCAGAAGAGCCCAATTACAAAGACTGTCTTGGTGAGTGTGGAAACAAAGAGCATTAATGTCTTTGTGAATCATGAAAACCAAAAATACAAATCTCAAAGTTTCCTCATTTGTATATCTGTATCCACCTTATTAAATTCCACAGATACCCCTGGACCACCTTCTTCCCCAAGAGTTGTAGATACCACCAAGCACAGCATTAGTTTGGCATGGACCAAGCCCATGTATGATGGTGGTGCTGACATCATAGGATATGTTCTTGAAATGCAAGAAAAAGACACCGATCAGTGGTACCGAGTGCATACCAGTGCCACAATAAGAAATAATGAATTCACTGTGCCAGACCTTAAAATGGGTCAGAAATACTCTTTCAGAGTTGCTGCTGTGAACGTGAAGGGTATGAGTGAATACAGTGAATCAACTGCCGAAATTGAGCCCGTGGAAAGACTAGGTATTTATAATATAAACTTTTAGGTGAATTATTTTCTCATCACACCCGTTTATGAATTAATCAAGTTTGACGTTTACTTTCCAGAAATACCAGATCTTGAGCTTTCAGATGATCTAAAGAAGATTGTGACCCTCAGGGCTGGGGCCTCGCTGCGCCTGATGGTGTCTGTATCTGGAAGACCACCTCCCATCATTACATGGAGTAAGAAGGGCATTGACCTTGCAAGCCGGGCAATTATTGACACCACTGAAAGCTACACTTTACTTATTGTGGACAAAGTTAATCGGTACGATGCTGGAAAATACACGATTGAAGCCGAAAATCAATCTGGCAAGAAATCAGCAACAGTCCTTGTTAAAGTATATGGTAAGCATTTTTCTTAAAATTGACTATGCTAAGAGTAAGGAGTCCCTGAGTAACACAAATGATTAAGCACTATGCTACTACTAGTACCTTGGAAGACAGGCCTGGTGAGCTGCTTCTGAAAGGTCACAGCCTTGAAAACCCGTCCAGAGCACAGTTCTACTCTAATACATATGGGGTCGCCATGAGTCAGAATCCACTCAACAGCCACTAACAATAACTTGCTAGGAGCAGAGTCTCTAAAAATATATACCTTGACCTACAATCGATCACCTCTCCAGAGATGAACTACACTAATTATATTTCCCTGCCAAAAAAAAAAAAAAAAAAAATCTATCAAACAGGAACCTAGTGTGGATTTTTTATTCTGTTTTTTAGATACTCCTGGTCCCTGTCCTTCAGTGAAAGTTAAGGAAGTATCAAGAGATTCTGTGACTATTACTTGGGAAATTCCCACAACTGATGGTGGAGCTCCAGTCAACAATTACATTATTGAGAAACGTGAAGCTGCCATGAGAGCATTCAAAACAGTAACAACCAAATGCAGCAAAACACTTTACCGAATTTCCGGACTTGTTGAAGGAACCATGTACTATTTCAGAGTGCTGCCAGAAAATATTTATGGCATTGGAGAACCCTGTGAAACATCTGATGCAGTTCTGGTCTCAGAAGTGCCTTTAGCGCCTACAAAATTAGAAGTAGTCGATGTCACCAAATCAACTGTTACCGTTGCCTGGGAAAAACCACTCTACGATGGCGGTAGCCGACTCACGGGGTATGTTCTTGAGGCCTGCAAAGCTGGCACAGAGCGGTGGATGAAGGTTGTCACTCTAAAACCCACAGTCCTGGAGCACACTGTTATCTCCTTAAATGAAGGTGAACAGTACTTACTTAGAGTGAGGGCACAGAATGAGAAAGGCGTGTCAGAAGCCAGAGAGATCGTCACAGCTGTGACTGTACAAGACTTGAGAGGTATGTACTGGTTCTGGATAACCAAAAAGTAACAATAATAATAAATTAAAAATTCACGACACATTGTCTAATTTCTTCTTCATAGTGCTGCCAACGATTGATCTTTCTACAATGCCTCAAAAGACCATCCATGTCCCAGCTGGCCGACCAGCAGAACTAGTGATACCAATTGCTGGTCGTCCACCTCCTGCTGCTTCCTGGTTCCTTGCTGGTTCCAAACTGAGAGAATCAGAGCGTGTTACAGTTGAAACTCATACTAAAGTAGCTAAACTAACCATCCGTGAAACCACTATAAGAGATACTGGAAAATATACACTTGAATTAAAGAATGTAACTGGAACTACTTCAGAGACAATTAATATTATCATTCTTGGTAAGGATTATGACAAAGATAGAAGCAAGTTGTTGATTTTGATTTGAAATTAAAATTAATTTCCTGGACTTCCTTTTCTTTCACAGACAAGCCTGGTCCACCAACTGGGCCTATCAAGATTGATGAAATTGATGCTACTTCAATTACCATTTCCTGGGAACCACCGGAGTTGGATGGTGGTGCTCCACTGAGTGGTTATGCAGTAGAACAACGTGATGCTCATCGTCCAGGATGGCTGCCAGTTTCTGAATCAGTGACTAGACCAACATTTAAGTTTACTAGACTCACTGAAGGAAATGAGTACGTGTTCCGTGTGGCTGCAACAAATCGCTTCGGAATCGGCTCTTACTTGCAGTCTGAGGTCATAGAATGTCGCAGTAGCATCAGTAAGTGCTTGGATCCTTCCACCATTCTCTCCATCTCCGATCCTGTATGTCAACAAAGGAATTTGTAATATGCCCTGATGCACACAAAAACGGACCACAAAATGAACCTCAGTCTTTCTGAGGTTTCTAAATCTCTTTTTCTTGGAGGCTTTCAAGATTGTTAGACTTTTTTTTTTTTTAATGTAATCACTTTTATGAAAGAGGGAGGGAGGAAGGACTGGATATCTTATAGTGAGAAAAAATACACAATGCGTGCATAATAAATATTTATAGAATTGAAGTAAATGAGGGACATCAAGAAAAGTACAAAAGTGAAAACACTGGGAAAAGAGTCACTAAGGTCTTATATACTATTTAAGATATCAACTCTTTATTTTAATTTTTTTCTTATTGCCATATTTTGTTTACCTCTGTCTTGCTGCAGGTATTCCTGGACCCCCAGAAACATTACAGATATTTGATGTCTCCCGTGATGGCATGACACTTACTTGGTATCCACCAGAAGATGATGGTGGCTCCCAAGTGACTGGATACATTGTGGAACGCAAAGAAGTGAGAGCAGATCGATGGGTCCGTGTAAATAAAGTACCAGTGACGATGACACGATACCGTTCCACTGGCCTTATTGAAGGCTTAGAATATGAACACCGTGTCACAGCCATTAATGCAAGAGGGACTGGTAAACCAAGTCGTCCTTCCAAACCCACCGTTGCCATGGATCCGATTGGTAAATACATTTTGTTTAAGTGAGGTTTATTGAAGTATAATTTATATATAGCAAAACCCACCCTTTTAAAATACACGGTTCTGTGAGTTTTGAAAGATGTATACTATTACATAATGACCACTACAATCAAGATATAGAGTATTTCCATCATCCCAAGAAGACCCTCAGGCCCTAGCAACCACTGGTATACAAGATTTTATATTCTCTTCTTGAATCTGCTTCCTTCTCTTTAAAGTGGGAATCATAATATATGCCCTATATCAGTTAAAATTTTAAGATAAGTTAATATTTCTGAAAGCAGTTTTTAAAAAATTGTTTATAAAAGTTAGTAGTTGTGATCACAAATAAAGTATATCTAAGACAAAGAAAAAAGCAACAGCTTTCAGTATTTTTAACTGATAAAATAAATTTTTACAAAATAAAAAATATTCTAATGCAAACACTCCATGTCTCAGCAATTTACTGAATTTGTTAGATGCCACAGTTGATTTTCAACCTTACAACAACCTTGACAAGTATGTTGTCGTCTTACTCAGCTCCTCCAGGAAAGCCACAAAACCCAAGAGTTACTGATACAACAAGGACATCAGTCTCCCTGGCCTGGAGTGTCCCAGAAGATGAAGGAGGATCTAAAGTCACAGGCTACCTGATTGAAATGCAAAAAGTAGATCAACATGAATGGACCAAATGTAACACTACCCCCACCAAGATTCGGGAGTATACTCTAACACACCTACCTCAGGGTGCTGAATACAGATTCCGTGTCCTAGCTTGTAATGCTGGCGGACCTGGGGAGCCCGCAGAGGTACCAGGAACAGTCAAAGTCACCGAAATGCTTGGTAAGATATATGATCATTTGCTTTCTGCTATGATTTCCCTAAGACATTTTCCAACCAAAAAAAAAATTCTAAACTATAACCCTACATTTCTCCCCAGAATATCCTGATTATGAACTCGATGAAAGATACCAGGAAGGTATCTTTGTAAGACAAGGTGGAGTCATCAGACTTAACATACCAATCAAAGGAAAACCATTCCCAGTATGTAAATGGACCAAGGAAGGCCAAGATGTCAGTAAGCGTGCCATGATTGCAACCTCTGAAACACACACTGAGCTTGTAATCAAAGAAGCAGACAGGGATGATTCTGGCACTTACGACCTGGTTCTGGAAAACAAATGTGGCAAGAAAGCTGTTTACATCAAGGTCAAGGTGATTGGAAGTCCCAACACTCCAGAAGGGCCACTTGAATATGATGACATACAAGCTCGCTCTGTGAGGGTCAGTTGGAGACCTCCTGCTGATGATGGTGGTGCCGACATTACAGGCTACATTCTCGAGAGACGAGAAGTACCTAAAGCTGCCTGGTATACCATTGATTCCAGAGTCCGAGGTACATCTCTGGTGGTAAAAGGCCTCAAAGAAAATGTGGAATACCATTTCCGTGTTTCAGCAGAAAACCAGTTTGGCATAAGCAAACCCCTGAAATCTGAGGAACCCGTCATACCCAAAACACCACTGAGTAAGTGCTCTTTCCACCAAAAAAACTGTAAATTCTTTCAGTTTCTCTTTTATTTTAAAATGAATGCCATCAGTTTACAAGGTTCAGGACTGTACTCTGATGCATGTGTGTTTTCCACTTGATATTCCTAGATCCTCCAGAGCCTCCAAGCAATCCTCCAGAAGTACTCGATGTGACCAAGAGTTCCGTTAGCCTGTCCTGGTCCCGGCCCAAAGATGATGGTGGTTCTCGTGTCACCGGCTACTACATTGAACGCAAAGAGACATCAACTGACAAGTGGGTCAGACACAACAAGACTCAGATAACCACCACAATGTACACCATCACCGGCCTTGTGCCTGATGCTGAGTATCAGTTCCGCATCATCGCGCAGAATGATGTTGGCCTAAGTGAGACCAGCCCTGCTTCGGAACCAGTTATTTGCAAAGATCCATTTGGTAAGGAAGGAGTTTCTAAAGGGGTTAAATTCAAAGAAGCAAGCCAGCTTTCATCTTTTTATTTTATTTCAGCAATAAAATGTATTTCCCTTTTTAATTGTTTTAAACTATTCAGATAAACCAAGCCAACCTGGAGAACTTGAGATTCTTTCAATATCCAAAGACAGTGTCACTCTACAGTGGGAGAAACCTGAATGTGATGGTGGCAAAGAAATCCTTGGATACTGGGTTGAATATAGACAGTCTGGAGACAGTGCCTGGAAGAAGAGCAGTAAGGACCGTATCAAGGACAGGCAATTTACCATAGGAGGTTTGCTGGAAGCTACTGAGTATGAATTCAGAGTTTTTGCTGAGAATGAGACCGGACTTAGCAGACCTCGAAGAACTGCTATGTCTGTAAAGACTAAGCTAACATGTAAGTAGCCTTTAGTTCTCTGCTGATGAATGACAAACTAAACAACATATTGAAGCTAATTCTTCCTCTGGACTAAGTAGATGTCTGGGAAGTTTTAGCAGAAAGCAAGTGTTTGGAAAGAAATCACTCACTCTAGTATATGCACACACAGGCTATAGTTGGTAAGTTCTATAAGAACCATTCCAAGCATATAACCTCAGCAGGAGATGTTAGGTGCAGTGAACTGAGCACGTTCCTGGAAAAATTTCTCCCTCTAGTGCAATGGTTTTTGTATACCTCCTAACAAGATTTGAAGGGTCAACAAATGTACCCTATTTCACTGAACCTAAGTAATAGCAAGGATACTACAGGTTTACAGAGAGAACTCAAAACCCTATACGTTGCTAATACCATACCAATCATAAAGAGAAAAGGCCTTCTACAAAATGTTGTGAAGTTGTGCTCATTGAATCTGTATTTATCGTAAGACTAGGAAAATCACTGAAGGAGATTTTAAGAATTAGACTCATATGTAAATCATCATATCTAACAAAGTATTAGTCAACAGGATAAATTCACTCCTGATATACAAAGAAAGGATTATAGATTCAGCAGTAACAACAATACATTTAATATTATTTTTCATAACTTACAGCTGGCGAGGCCCCAGGAGTACGCAAAGAAATGAAGGATGTTACTACCAAATTGGGTGAAGCTGCTCAACTCTCATGCCAGATTGTTGGAAGGCCTCTTCCTGACATTAAATGGTACCGATTTGGTAAAGAGCTCGTACAAAGTCGGAAATACAAAATGTCTTCAGATGGACGCACACATACTCTGACGGTAATGACAGAGGAACAAGAAGATGAAGGTGTCTATACCTGCGTGGCTACCAATGAGATTGGAGAAGTAGAAACCAGCAGTAAGCTTCTCCTGCAAGCAACACCACAGTTCCATCCTGGTTACCCACTAAAAGAGAAGTATTATGGTGCTGTGGGTTCTACACTTCGACTTCATGTTATGTACATCGGCCGTCCAGTACCTGCTATCACTTGGTTCTATGGCCAGAAACTTTTGCAAAGTTCAGAAAATATTACTATTGAAAACACTGAGCACTATACTCATCTTGTCATGAAGAATGTCCAACGTAAGACCCACGCTGGGAAATACAAAGTTCAGCTCAGCAATATTTTTGGAACTGTTGATGCCATCCTCAATGTGGAAATACAAGGTATCTTCTTTTTCTTTCAGTGCCTTATATTTTTAAGGAAAAAAAACCTTGGGGAGCACATCATGAAAACCACTACAATTGTCTTCTTTCTCCAACAGATAAACCAGACAAACCTGCAGGACCAATTGTGATTGAAGCTCTATTGAAGAATTCCGCTGTGATCAGCTGGAAACCACCTGCAGATGATGGAGGCTCCTGGATCACCAATTATGTGGTGGAGAAATGTGAGGCCAAGGAAGGGGCTGAATGGCAACTGGTGTCTTCAGCCATCTCAGTGACAACCTGTAGAATTGTGAACCTCACAGAAAACGCTGGCTATTATTTCCGGGTTTCGGCTCAGAACAGCTTCGGCATCAGTGAGCCTCTAGAGGTCTCATCAGTTGTGATCATTAAAAGTCCATTTGGTGAGTGCAGCCTGATTTGTATATCTCCATATGGTAAAAGCCACAGAAAACTGTTTTTAACAGAAATAAATTTTGTAAGGAAATAGAAGATTCAGATAAAATCTAAGATAAAGTCTAAATGCCAATTTTTGCATTTCAAAGAGGGGAAATGTATTCCCTATCCTCCTCCTTAAAAAAGGAACTTTTCTGGGAGTAGGTTTCTTAGCACAAAATAACCAGTTTAATTTTTCTGGAATAGCTGTTTTTTAATAGAACTTGGGCTCATCAGTTTTAAAAACAGGCTTTTAAATAAAGCTGTTTCACCTCATGATTCAAATCCTTTTTCTTTTTTTTTTTTTTTTTTAATAGAAAAGCCAAGTGCTCCTGGCAAACCAACTATTACTGCTCTCACAAAAGATTCTTGTGTTGTGGCTTGGAAGCCACCTCCCAGTGATGGGGGTGCAAAGATTAGAAATTACTATCTTGAGAAGCGTGAGAAGAAGCAGAATAAGTGGATTGCTGTGACAACAGAAGAAATTCGAGAAACCGTCTTTTCAGTGCAAAACCTTATTGAAGGTCTTGAATACGAGTTCCGTGTGAAATGTGAAAACCTAGGTGGGGAGAGTGAATGGAGTGAAATATCAGAACCTGTCACTCCTCAATCTGATGTCCCGATCCAGGCACCGCACTTTAAAGAGGAACTGAGAAATCTAAATGTCAGGTATCACAGCAATGCTACTTTGGTCTGCAAAGTGACTGGTCATCCGAAACCTGTTGTGAAGTGGTACAGACAAGGCAAAGAAATCATTGCTGATGGATTAAAGTACAGGATTCAAGAGTTTAAGGGTGGCTACCACCAGCTCATCATTGCAAGTGTCACGGATGATGATGCCACAGTTTACCAAGTCAGAGCTACCAACCAAGGGGGATCTGTGTCTGGCACTGCCTCCTTAGAAGTGGAAGGTAAGAACAAATCAGTAAACGTTAAGTTTGGTGCTAGATAACATATTAATTTGGGGAAGACGGGTTGTATTCAAATAGATGTTGTTTGGTGTTGCTAAACAATATTCTCTCTTCTTTTATTCTGATACAGTTCCAGCTAAGATACATTTGCCTAAAAATCTGGAAGGCATGGGAGCAGTTCATGCTCTCCGAGGTGAGGTCATCAGCATCAAGATCCCTGTCAGTGGCAAACCAGATCCCGTGATCACCTGGCAGAAAGGACAAGATCTCATTGATAATAATGGCCACTACCAAGTTATTGTCACAAGATCCTTCACATCGCTTGTTTTCCCCAATGGAGTGGAGAGAAAAGATGCTGGTTTCTACGTTGTCTGTGCTAAAAACAGATTTGGAATTGATCAGAAGACAGTTGAACTGGATGTGGCTGACGTTCCTGACCCACCCAGAGGAGTCAAAGTTAGTGATGTCTCAAGAGATTCTGTCAACTTAACGTGGACTGAGCCAGCTTCTGATGGTGGCAGCAAAATCACCAACTATATTGTTGAAAAATGTGCAACTACTGCAGAGAGATGGCTCCGTGTAGGACAGGCTCGAGAAACACGGTATACTGTGATCAATTTATTTGGAAAAACAAGCTACCAATTCCGTGTAATAGCTGAGAATAAATTTGGCCTGAGCAAGCCTTCTGAGCCTTCAGAACCAACCATAACCAAAGAAGATAAGACCAGAGCCATGAACTATGATGAAGAGGTAGATGAAACCAGGGAAGTTTCCAAGACTAAAGCATCTCACTCTTCAACCAAGGAACTCTATGAGAAATACATGATTGCTGAAGATCTCGGGCGTGGACAGTTTGGAATTGTCCACCGTTGTGTTGAAACATCCTCAAAGAAGACATACATGGCCAAATTTGTGAAAGTCAAAGGGACAGATCAGGTTTTGGTAAAGAAGGAAATTTCTATTCTAAACATTGCTAGACACAGAAACATCTTATATCTCCATGAATCATTTGAAAGCATGGAAGAATTAGTTATGATCTTTGAGTTCATATCAGGACTTGACATATTTGAACGCATTAACACGAGTGCTTTTGAACTTAATGAAAGAGAAATTGTTAGTTATGTCCGCCAGGTCTGTGAAGCACTTGAGTTCTTACATAGTCATAACATTGGACACTTTGACATTAGACCAGAAAATATCATTTACCAAACAAGAAGAAGCTCCACCATTAAAATCATAGAATTTGGTCAAGCCCGTCAGCTGAAGCCAGGGGACAACTTTAGGCTTCTGTTCACTGCCCCTGAATACTACGCACCGGAAGTCCACCAGCATGATGTCGTCAGCACAGCCACAGACATGTGGTCGCTTGGAACCTTGGTATATGTGCTGTTGAGTGGTATCAACCCATTCCTGGCTGAAACTAACCAACAGATAATTGAGACTATCATGAATGCTGAATTTGCTTTTGATGAAGAAGCATTCAAAGAGATTAGCATTGAAGCCATGGATTTTGTTGACCGTCTGTTAGTGAAAGAGAGAAAATCACGTATGACAGCATCTGAGGCTCTCCAGCACCCATGGCTGAAGCAGAAGATAGAAAGAGTCAGCACTAAAGCTATCAGAACATTAAAACACCGGCGGTACTACCACACCCTGATCAAGAAAGACCTGAACATGGTTGTGTCGGCAGCCCGAATCTCCTGTGGTGGTGCAATTCAATCTCAGAAAGGAGTGAGTGTTGCTAAAGTTAAAGTTGCTTCCATTGAAATCGGCCCAGTTTCTGGACAGATAATGCATGCAGTTAGAGAAGAAGGAGGACATGTCAAATACGTATGCAAAATTGAAAATTATGATCAATCTACCCAAGTGACCTGGTACTTTGGTGTCAGACAGCTGGAGAACAGTGAGAAATATGAAATCACCTATGAAGATGGACTGGCAACCATGTACGTCAAAGACATTACCAAATTCGATGATGGTACCTACAGATGCAAAGTAGTCAATGACTACGGTGAAGACAGTTCTTATGCAGAGCTATTTGTTAAAGGTGTGAGAGAAGTTTATGACTACTACTGCCGTAGAACCACAAAGAAAATTAAGCGCAGGACAGATACAATGAGACTCCTGGAGAGGCCACCAGAATTTACCCTGCCTCTCTATAACAAGACAGCTTACGTGGGTGAAAATGTCCGGTTTGGAGTAACCATAACTGTCCACCCAGAGCCTCGTGTAACGTGGTACAAATCAGGTCAGAAAATCAAACCAGCTGATGATGACAAGAAGTACACATTTGAGTCTGACAAGGGTCTTTACCAATTAACCATCCACAGTGTAACTACAGATGATGCTGCTGAGTATACTGTTGTGGCAAGGAACAAATACGGTGAAGACAGCTGTAAAGCAAAGCTGACTGTAACCCCACATCCACCTCCAACAGATACAACCTTAAGACCCATGTTCAAACGGCTACTGGCAAATGTAGAATGCCAAGAAGGCCAGAGTGTCTGCTTTGAGATCAGAGTGTCTGGCATCCCCCTGCCAACATTAAAATGGGAGAAAGATGGTCAGCCACTGTCCCTCGGGCCTAACATTGAAATTATCCATGAAGGCTTGGATTATTATGCTCTGCACATCAGGGATACTTTGCCTGAAGACACAGGTTATTATAGAGTCACTGCCACAAACACAGCTGGAGCCACCAGCTGCCAGGCTTACCTACAAGTGGAACGCTTGAGGTACGTCAAGCAGGAATTCAAGACTGAAGAGGAGCGCGAACGACACGTACAAAGACGAATTGACAAGACACTAAGAATGGCTGAAATTCTTTCTGGAACTGAAACTGTGCCACTGACACAGGTAGCTCAAGAGGCTCTAAGAGAAGCTGCCATCCTTTACAAACCTGCTATAAGCACAAAGACTGTAAAAGGGGAATTTAAACTAGAGCAGGAAGAAAAGAAGGAGGAAAGAAAACTCCGTATGCCTTATGAAGTACCAGAGCCACGCAAGTACAAACAGACTACCATAGAAGAAGACCAACACATTAAGCAGTTCGTGCCTATGTCCGACATGAAATGGTATAAGAAGATACGTGATCAATTTGAAATGCCTGGGAAAATTGACAGAGTTGTACAGAAAAGACCCAAGCGCATCCGCCTCTCAAGGTGGGAACAGTTCTATGTGATGCCTCTTCCACGCATTACAGATCAATACAGACCTAAATGGCGTATTCCCAAGCTGACCCAAGATGATCTTGAAATAGTGAGACCAGCCCGCCGGCGTATGCCTTCTCCCGATTATGACTTTTATTACAGACCTAGGAGACGTTCTCTTGGTGACATGTCAGATGAAGAATTACTCCTTCCCATTGATGACTACTTAGCAATGAAAAGAACAGAGGAAGAGAGGCTGCGTCTTGAAGAAGAGCTCGAACTAGGTTTTTCAGCTTCACCCCCAAGCCGCAGCCCTCCACGTTTTGAGCTTTCTAGTCTCCGTTACTCTTCACCACAAGCTCATGTAAAGGTGGAGGAAACGAGAAAAGACTTCAGATATTCAACCTATCACGTTCCAACTAAGGCTGAAACTAGTACAAGTTATGCAGAACTGCGGGAACGGCATGCCCGGGCCTCGTATAGACAGCCGAAACAACGGCAAAGAATCATGGCTGAGAAAGAGGATGAAGAATTGCTTCGTCCAGTTACAACCACCCAGCGTCTCTCAGAATATAAAAGTGAGCTTGACCACATGTCAAAAGAAGAAAAGTCTAGAAAGAAATCAAGACAACAGAGAGAAGTGACAGAAATAACAGAAATTGAGGAAGAATATGAAATTTCAAAACATGCTCAAAGAGAATCATCTTCATCTGTGTCTAGACTACTGAGACGACGGCGCTCCCTGTCTCCAACTTATATTGAGTTAATGAGGCCAGTGTCTGAACTGATCCGGCCACGTCCACAACCTGCTGAGGAATATGAAGATGACACAGAAAGAAGGTCCCCTACTCCAGAGAGAACTCGCCCACGTTCCCCCAGTCCCGTGTCTAGTGAGAGATCACTCTCAAGATTTGAGAGGTCTGCAAGATTTGATATCTTCTCCAGGTATGAGTCCATGAAAGCTGCTCTAAAGACTCAGAAGACATCAGAAAGGAAGTATGAAGTTTTGAGTCAGCAGCCTTTTACACTGGATCACGCTCCTCGAATAACATTGAGAATGCGCTCTCACAGGGTGCCATGTGGCCAAAATACGCGTTTTATCTTAAACGTTCAGTCTAAGCCAACTGCTGAGGTTAAATGGTACCACAATGGTGTAGAACTCCAAGAGAGCAGTAAGATTCATTACACCAACACGAGTGGGGTCCTGACCCTGGATATTCTGGACTGTCATATCGATGACCGCGGAACATACCGTGCTGTGTGCACCAACTACAAAGGTGAAGCTTCTGACTATGCAACCTTGGATGTAACAGGAGGAGATTATACCACCTACGCTTCCCGGCGCAGAGATGAAGACGTCCCCAGATCCGTTTTCCCTGAGCTGACAAAAACAGAAGCATATGCAGTTTCATCGTTTAAGAAAACATCTGAGATGGAAGCTTCTTCTTCAGTCAGGGAAGTGAAATCACAGATGACAGCGACACGGGAAAGTCTCTCATCATATGAACACTATGCATCTACAGAAATGAAAAGCGCTGCATTAGAAGAAAAGTTGCTGGAAGAAAAATCCACACACAGAAAGATTAAGACAACTTTGGCAGCAAGAATTCTAACGAAGCCACGGTCCATAACTGTATATGAAGGCGAGTCTGCAAGATTTTCTTGCGATACGGATGGTGAGCCAGTACCCACCATTACGTGGCTGCGTGGAGGACAAGTAATACGTGCTTCTGCCCGCCACCAAGTGACCACCACAAAGTACAAGTCGACCTTTGAGATCTCTTCAGTCCAGGCTTCCGATGAGGGCAGCTACACTGTGGTGGTGGAAAACACTGAAGGGAAGCAAGAAGCACAGTTTACTTTGACTGTTCACAAGGCCAGGGTCACTGAAAAGGCTGTTACATCACCACCGAGAGTCAAATCCCCAGAGCCTCGGGTGAAATCTCCAGAAGCAGTTAAGTCTCCAAAACGAGTGAAGTCCCCGGAACCAGTGACCTCTCACCCAAAAGCCACATCACCCACAGAGACAAAGCCCACACCAACAGAAAAAGTTCAGCAGCTGCCAGTCTCTGCTCCACCAAAGATAATTCAGTCTTTGAAAGCAGAAGCTTCTAAAGATATTGCAAAGCTGACCTGTGCAGTGGAAAGTAATGTATTATGCGCAAAAGAAGTCACCTGGTATAAAGATGGCAAGAAGCTGAAGGAAGACGGGCATTTCCAGTTTCATTATTCAGCAGATGGTACCTATGAGCTCAAAATCCATAACCTCACAGAATCCGATTGTGGAGAATATATTTGTGAGATTTCTAGTGATGGCGGAACTTCCAAAACTAACTTCCAGTTTGTGGGCCAAGCTTTTAACAGCATCCATGAGAAGGTGTCAAGCATATCAGAAGCCAAGAAATCAGCTCAGAAAACTGCTGAGTCAACAGAAACCAAGAAAACGGCACCAAAAGCTCCTGAGCCAATTTCCTCAAAGCCAGAAATCGTTATTGGGCTGCAAGATACAACTGTTTCTTCAGATAGTATTGCTAAATTTTCAGTGAAAGCTACTGGAGAACCCTGGCCAACTGTCGTCTGGACAAAGAATGGAAAGGTAAACAATTCTTAAATTTTATCTTAAAAAAAAAAAAAAAAAAAACTCCTTCCTTCATCCCCATCTCCAAATAAAGCTTAAAATTAAATGACTTTTTAAAAAAATCAAATCACATATTCTGTTACACAGGCTATTACACAAGGAGGTAAATACAAACTCTCTGAAGACAAAGGAAGATTCATTTTAGAAATACAGAAGACTGATACTTCCGACAGTGGACTTTATAATTGTACAGTAACAAATTCAGCTGGATCTGTGTCTTCTAGCTGCAAATTAACAATAAAAGGTAGGTTGGCTTTTGTTCTTACGGTGTTAAGAAAGCAATATTAAATTTTTAAACACCCCTCCATTAAACACACACACATAAAAGTATTAAAATAAAACTTTTCCAAGTTCCAGAATACCTTTTGTACACAAATGTAGAACACACATATTTGAAGTTAGAATCTTTTCTATTAGCATAAAAAGCATTTATTAAGTGCCTAATTGTATGTGCTGTTAGATAAGATTCCATAGAGCCAGCCCTTCCTCCTAGGAATGTCTAAGAATAAAGTCAGATATATATATACAAGCTTCCCTAAACCTTCACCGTTTCAATTTTCCAAGCAGAATGAACTCAACGAAAGACTTACATCATTTTTCCCAATTAAAACTAGTTTGCTTTCATGTCAATCTTCTAAAATATAAATTTTTGTTAATCTAAATCCATAAACCCACTGCTATCAAGTTGATTCCAACTCATAGCAACCCTATAAGGCAGAGTAAACTGCCCCATAGGGTTTCCAAGGACTAGCTGGTGGATTTGAACTGCTGACCTTTTTGTTAGCAGCCTGAGTTCTTAACTACTGCACCAATCTAAATCCATACATCTCCTAAATCCTTTGACTATTCTTTTCAAGGCTTTTTTTTTTTTTTTTTCTCCTTAAGTCATAAGAATTATCTTCAGAATCTGAAGCTGAACTTAGTTTAAGGAATCATCACACTGATCTCATAAGTCATGCATGACAATTTTCCAAGATCTGGGCTGAGAAAATTAAGTATTATCCAGGCCCTACACATAAGTAGACGTTTTCTCTTTCTCCGTAAATTATTCACATGCAGAATCTACAAAAGAGAGTAAAAGTTGGGGCCTTTTTCCATTAAGTTTGCCTTATAGAGGTTTCTTTTTTAGTTGCAGAAGACTCTGAGGCACAGAAAGTGTCTACACAAAAGGCCTCTGAAATTACATCTCAGAAGAAGGCAGTTGTCCAAGGGGAAATTGCCCAAAAAGACCTAATTTCTGAAGAAATCAAGATGTCAGAGGTGAAATCTCAAGAAAAGTTAGCCCTCAAGGAGGAAGTTTCCAAGGTCCTGATTTCCAAAGAAGTCAAGAAATCAGAAGCAGCCTCCCTGGAAAAATCCTTTGTCCATGAGGCAATTACTAAAACATCACAGGCATCAGAAGAAATCAAAACTCATGCCGAGATTAAAGCATTTTCTACTCAGATGAGTATCACCGATGGTCAAAAAGTGACTTTAAAAGCCAACATCGCTGGTGCCACTGATGTGAAATGGGTACTGAATGGAAGAGAGCTCACCAACTCGGAGGAGTACAGATACGGAGTCTCAGGCAGTGATCAGACCCTAACCATCAAGCAAGCCAGCCACAAAGACGAGGGAATACTGACCTGCATAGGCAAAACCAGTCAAGGCATTATCAAGTGCCAGTTTGATATGGTTCTGAGCAAAGAGCTCTCAGATGCTCCAGCCTTCATCACCCAGCCCAGATCTCAAAATGTTAACGAAGGACAAAATGTTCACTTTTCTTGTGAAATCAGTGGTGAGCCATCCCCTGAAATCGAATGGTTTAAAGACAACCTACCAGTAAGTTTAGTTATGATCATATTATTGCAGAAAATTTAGAATGCCATATCTACTGCTGAAGACCTAAAGAAACACTTCTTTCTTCTTTTTAGATTTCTGTTTCTTCGAATATCAGTGTAAGTCGCTCCAGAAATGTATATTCTCTTGAAATCCGAAAGGCAACAGTAAGAGACAGTGGAAAGTACACAGTTAAGGCGAAAAATTTCCGGGGCCAATGTTCAGCGACAGCTTCCTTAACGGTCCTTCGTAAGTATATCTTTGCCGTTTTTGTTACTTGGTTAAGGTCTTTATGTGGTTTTTGGTTTTTTGCCTTTTTCTTCAGAGCACAACAAACTCTCAGAAATCTGGTTAAATTACATATGTAAGAAAAGAAGCACAGGCGTCCTGTGTGAATTCATCCTTATGGTCACCATTTTTTTTTTTTTTTTTTGCATTTTTTTTTATTGTACTTTAAGTGAAAGTTTAGAATTCAAGTTAGTCTCTCATACAAAAATTTATACATACATTGTTACATGAGCCTAATTGCTCTCCCGATACCGTGACAGCACACTCCTTTCCACCTCGGATTTCCCATGTCCATTCAACCAGCTCCTGACCCTCTCATCTCGCCTCTGGACAGGAGGTGCCCATTTAGTCTCATGTATCTACTTGAGCTAAGAAGCACACTCTTCACGAGTATCATTTTATGTCCCATAATCCAGTCTAATCTTTGTCTGAAGAGTTGGCCTCAGGAATGGTTTTAGTTTTGGTCTAACAGAGAGTCCGGGGGCCATGTCTTCCGGGATCCCTCCAGTCTCAATCAAACCATTAAGTCTGGTCTTTTTTACTATAATTTTATAATTTGAGTTCTGTACCCCACTTTTCTCCTGCTTCATCAGGGAATGGTCACCATTTCTTTACAGCTAAACAACCTTGGATAAGTTAAATTTCAAAGTAAAATGCTACCAGCTGCCCTGTGATTACAAATATTTTCAGAATGTATGATATGTAAGTTGTTTTCTATATGATTACTCATTTTTCTCCTGGTGATTCCTAGCACCTGCATGTAATATAATGATAGAAATATAAGGATTCATTTCTTGGAGACACTGGGCTCTTGACAAATGTATGTATATATGTATTTGCTTATGCTTCAACAGCAAATTGTCTGGGTTATGTTTCTGTGCGTGTGTGTGTAAGTTTTCCATTTCTGTCAAGTCATTTAATGACTTACTTTCTGTAAGTCATGTAATGTCAGATGTCACCAATTAACCAGATGTCTTTGATGTTCACTGTGTATCTGCTATGCTCCACAGCTCTAGTTGAAGAACCTTCCAGAGAGGTAGTATTGAGGACAAGTGGTGACACGAGCTTGCAAGGAAGCTTCTTGTCCCCGTCAGTCCAAATGTCTGCCTCAAAGCAGGAGGCCTCCTTCAGCAGTTTCAGCAGCAGTGCTAGCAGCATGACTGAGATGAAATTTGCAAGCATGTCTGCCCAAAGCATGTCCTCCATGCAAGACTCCTTTGTAGGAATGAGTTCCAGCAGTTTTATGGGACACTCTAGTATGACACAACTGGAAAGCTCAACTAGTAGAATGCTTAAAGCAGGCATAAGAGGTGAGCAATAAAATTACTGGTAGGGGTAGACAAGCCCAGTAGTGTGGTGTAGTCTTTAGTACGTACAATTTGGTAGAAAGCAAATCATTCTTTTTTCAGTGATCCTAAAACTTTTCGTTATTGTTGTTCATAAAGGAATTCCACCTAAAATTGAAGCTCTTCCCCCCGATATCAGCATTGATGAAGGCAAAGTTCTAACAGTAGCCTGTGCTTTTACGGGTGAGCCTACTCCTGAAATAACATGGTCCCATGGTGGAAGAAAAATTCAAAATCAAGAACAACAAGGAAGATTCCATATTGAAAACACAGATGACCTGACAACTCTGATCATCATGGACGTACAGAAACAAGATGGTGGACTTTATACCCTGAGCTTAGGGAATGAATTTGGATCTGACTCTGCCACTGTGAATATAAATATTCGATCCATGTAAGAGGGCCTGTGCTCTCATATTCACACTCATTCTTAACTTTTCACAAATGATTCACATGGACTCATCTTTCTGATCTGTAAATATAAAAAAAGTTTTGTATCGACCTAAATGAGTCAAAGTTCAAAAGGAAGCATTTCAATCTTTTCATAATTACTAACCTAAGGATATTATACATTTGTTAGTGACATGTACATACTGTATATAGCCGGATTAACGGTTATAAAGTTTTGTACCATTTATTTTATGACATTTTACTATGTAACTTTTGAAACTAACAAACAGTTGGTAGGGGAAAGTTTCTTGTGGAATGAATACCCTGCTCAACACTTAATCAATCTGTGCCTCAACATAAGGTTGAAGTCTAAGTATGCCTCAGTGGGTCGAGAAATTCCCCATTGAAGATGTCCTGTCCACCTAAAAGATGATGCTGTGCACATCACTCGATATGTGCACCAATACCTATTGAATCAGAAATGTAAGGCATTGGTGATGTTTGCATTTACCCTCCTGTAAGCAACACTTTAACGTCTTACATTCTCTTTGATGATGTCACACTCAAAATTATCATGACTTAATTATTGCCAGAGCAAAGTGTAACGGCCAACACTTTGTTCGCCCATTTTACACTGATTCTGACATAAAGAGTGCCTGGATAGCTTGGAAAAGTAACATCTCCTGGCCATCCCCTCATTTAACTAAGTTATTCAAGTATTCCTATGCCGGAGCAGTGCCAACTCTTGGAGGTCCCAGGGTGCAGCCAATCGCCTTTGTGTGGTAGCTCTAAATTTAAATTACACCTGAAAAACTGGGGCAATTAAGCAGTGAGCCACAGCAAAAAATAAATAAAAGAACAACAACAAAATAAAGCTGTCGTTACAACAACAGATATTACTAACTGCCCAAATGTTAATTTGATGTAGTTCTTTTCATGCAAGAATAAATTCAATTGTTAGTTGTAATTGTTGGACCTCCTTGAAATAATAGTTGTTAAGAACAGAATAAAGCAAGCTATCTGCACCTGAAAATGTGTGGTTGGTTGTTTTCTTTGAAATTCTGGGGTGGGGAGGTATGAGCCTTCAGGCATCACAGAAATTACCAAGGGAAGATAAAGCAACTCTCGTTCAAAATAGCTCATGTTAATAAGCTCTTTTAAGCAAATATTTAAATCACTGTGTTGAATGTGTTCAGCAATTAACAAAAAACTCTAGATATGGTTCTCACTGATAAATTTAGCCCCAAAAGTATATTTCTCTACTTACCAAGAAAAATATTTTTATGGAAGCTGATTTAACTCAATCCATCAAAGAAACTAAACACCTACAAGTCACAATATTTTTGCTAGACACCACAGGGAACAACACAAAGATGAGTAAGATGATGTAGACCCTGCCCCCCAAGGAATGTAGTGGAGAGAATATGACAACTTCAGGAAAAATGATCAATTGTGCCACTGAGTCCTTACTGATTACTGCAGCTCCAAATAGAGACAGAGCAAATAAATGCCCTCAGAACTAAAGAATTTGTTTTCAATGGTATAGTTCTAACATGCTTTTTTTAAACTCAACTATACTGGACAATAAAATATCTAGTGCCAAAAATATCTGTAGTTGTCCACTATAACTAACTATAAATCTAGAAAGTTGATTATTTGCCTAGAGTGACCACCGAAATGTAAGCACAAATGCCCAAAGCTGAAGCAAATATACTGTCAATTTTTATTCTCCAGAGGAAGATCTTGGGTCTTCATTTATTTTGTTAGCAAGTATTCAAGGCAGAGCGCTGTACTTGAGAGAAAGTACAAAGATGTAGGGGATATAATCTCTGACTTCACACAGCTCACCACATAGTAAGAGGTCTACAACTAGTATACAATATCACTAGTATACTAAATGACTTGTCCTTATGAGTGATTCAGACCAAATGAGCACTAAAGTAAATAAGGAAAGGAAGGATCCCTTTCAGTCAGAGCGCTAAAGCATCACATGAGATACAGCAATTTGAGACGTCTTAAAGGATTAGAATGATTTTGATTTCTGGACATGTCAGGAAGGCATTTCAGAGAAGGGCTGGAAAATATAGGTTCTGAGATAGACAAATGATTCATGCTCAGAGGATGGATCTACTTTAAGAAGGAGAGTAGTGGGAGATAAAGCTGGAAAGGAAAATCAGGGCTAATTCAATCAAGGCAAACCTTGCATGTTTAAATAAGGAGTATGGAATCTATTCAGCCAGCCATGAAGAGACTATTGAAGGTTTTTTGTTTTGATTTGCTTTTTGTTTCCTTTGGTTTTTTAGCAAGAAGGTCACACAATCATAGTGAGACTTTTGGGGAATATGGGGCTATCTGAAGCCAAATCAGAAGATACCGAAATAATGCCACCATGAGGTAAAAAGTCTCTAAATTGGGGATGTGAGAATGGAAATGGAAAAGAAGGGAAGTGAGAGAAAGTTGAGTTTTAGTCTTTTTTTATGGGCTCTGTGAGTTAAATAAGGAAGGAAAAATGTATTAAATACAAATAAATGAACCATTCCAGTGTCTGAGCAAGCCCTGGGGGAGGTGAGAAGAATAAGCAGGGATGGCAATTCTGGGAAGATGGCAGCATGAGCAGATCTAAGATCTTGACCCTCCCAACAAGAATACCAATAAAATCTACTAGACCCCTGCATTCAGCCCTGTAAGAAATCTGAAATAATGGACAAAGTATGCTAGCAAAGAACTGAAAACTGAATAAAGACAAGAACAAATCATACAGTAGGAAAAGCACTTCTTTCACCGTCTCCACCCCTCCCCGTCCTGGTGCAGCAGAGGGCCAGCCCCAGTGATCTAACAGCCACACTGCACTGTGGTCGGCTACAGATCTCCAATGCACAGGGAAGGACCCCTGATCTTTGCCTCCAAAACTAAAAGCACACATCTCCTGGGCAGATTGTTTAGGGTGTCCTCTCCCCTCCTCCCAGCGCAGCAGAGGGAAGGCTCCAGTGTTGCGACTGCCACTCTGCAGCACCAGCCAACACATGGGTCTCCTGTGCACCGGGAACAGCTCCTGATCTCTGGCTCTGAAGCTAACAGCACAAAACTACTGGGCAGGCTTTTCAGGGTAACTATGCCCCTCCTATTTCCAATGTGGAAGACAGTTCAACAGCCCCACAGCCACCTCCACACCACCAGCCAACACAGGACCCTCCTGTGCACTGGGATGGCCCTGACCTCTGACTCTGAAACTAATAGCACAGAACTCCTGGTGACTTATTCAGGGTGACACTGCCCCTCCCCCTTCCTGCATGGCAGATAGTTCTCAGAAGCCACAGTCCTATTCCACCCATGGATCTCCTGCGCACAGGAAAGAGCATTGATCTCTAGCTCTAAAACAAATTGGACAGACCTTGGTAGTGGGATGTTCAGGAAGTATATTCTGACTGGTCTGGAGGTGGCCTGAAAGACTGAAAATGCAGTTTGGCCAGACTCAGAGCCCTCACAGAGCAGCGCAGGGAGGGGCAACCAAGGGCTGAGGGCTATAGCTGCTCTGAGGGCGTCTATTCAGTGTACTCTTTCCAGTCAATCTGGGAGCCACTAAAGGAGCCCTTACAGAGCAGGGGAGGAAGCAGTAACCCAAAGACTAAAGGACAGACTGATTAGTGTTTTTGGATCTATCTACATGTTTACCTGTGTTTTACTGACTATGCAAAGGCATTGAACTGTGTGGATCATAACAAATTATGTATAACATTGCAAAGAATGGGAATTCCAGTACACTTAATTGTAGTCATGCAGAACCTGTACATAGACCAAGAGGCAGTCATTCAAATAGAACAAGGGGATACTACATGGTTTAAAGTCAGGAAAGGTGAGCATCAGGGTTGTATCCTTTCACCATACTTACTCAATCTGTATGCTGAGCAAATAATCTGAGAAGTTGGACTATATAAAGAAGAATGCAGCATCAGGATTGGAGGAAGACTCATTAAGATGACACAACCTTGCCTGCTGAAAGTGAAGAGGACTTGAAGCACTTACTGATGAAGATCAAAGACTACAGCCTTCAGTATGGACTACATCTCAACATAAAGAAAACAAAAATCCTTACAACTGGACCGATAAGCCATGATCCATGTCTGAAGGCAGTGACCTCCTAAGATTTCCTTGCAGAAATTTGTGCTGTCAAAAGCACCATATGTGAGGGAAACTGAGAAAAGCAATGTTAAAAAATTCTAATGTCCTGAATTCAATAAAAAATAATAGTGCATACAAAGAAACTGGAAATGATGGGCCATTCAAGCGAACAAAACAAAGGGAGAGAAACTGTATTGATGGAAGCCTGAACAATGAACAGACTGGAAGGATATAATAAAACAATATTAAATAAGCTCAATGAACTAAAGGAAAACACAAAGAACTAAAGAAAATTATACAATGTATGAACAAATAAAAAAAGAGAAAAATACTATAAAAAGAAACCAAACAACAACAAAAGCACAGCAGCAAAAGACAAAATGATAAATGGGACCTCATCAAAATTAATAATTTTGTTCATCAAAGGCCTTTATCAGCAAAGTGAAAAGAAAACCTACAGACTGAGTGAAAGTTTTCGGAATCCAAAATATATATATTTAAAAAAAAAAAAACTTCTACAACTTAACAACAAAAAGACAAACAACCCAATCGAAGATGGGAAAAGGATTTAAACCAACATTTCACCAAAGGGATACTCAAATGGCCAACAAGCACATAAAAAGATGTTCAACATCATTAGCCATTAACACCAAACCCATTGCCATCGAGTCAATTCCAACTCATAGCGAACCTATAGGACAGAGTAGAACTGCCCCACTGGGTCTCCAAGGCTAAAAAAAACAAAAACAAAAAGCAGGTGTTGATGAGGATGCAGAGAAATTGGAACACTCATCCATTGCTGGTAGGATTGTAAAATGGCACAACCACTGTGGAACACATTTTGGTAGTTCCCCAAAAAGTTAAAGATAGAATTACCATGTGATCCAGTAATTCCATTCGTAGGTATATACCCAAAAGAATTGAAAGCAGGAACACACACAGATACTTGTACACTAATACTCATTGCAGCACTATTCACAATGGCCAAAAAGTAGAAACAGCCTAAATGTCCATCAACAGATGAATGAATAAATAAAATGTGGTGCGTACATACAATGGAATATTTACTCAGCTATAAAGAGAAATGAAATCCTGATAAATAGATGAACCTTGAAAACAGTATGCTGAGTGAAATAAGTCAGTAACAAAAGAACAAATATTGCATGATTCCATTTACATGAAACATCTGTAATAGGTAAGTGTAGACAGACCTAAGTTTATTAGTGTTACCAAGGGTGAGCAGGAGAAAGAAGAAAAGGGGGGCTCACTGCTTAGGGGGCACTGAGCTTCTGTTAAGGGTGATGGGAAAATTTGGAAATGGATAATAGTAATGGTTGAACAACATGACAAGCATAACTAATGTCACTGAACTGTACATGTGAAGAATACTGAAATGGCAAATCATTTGTGACATATATATACACATACATAATCACAATTTTCTATGCAAAAAAAAGAAGAAGAAGAAGAAATGGTACAATCACTTTGGAAAATGATATGGGACTTCCTTAAAAAGCTAGAAATAGAAATACCATACAATCCAGCAATCCCACTCCTAGGAATATATCCTAGAGAAATAAGAGCTGTCACACGAATAGACAGATGCACACCCATGTTCACTGCAGCACTATTCACAATAGCAAAAAGATGGAAACAACATAAGTTCCTATCAAAAAACAAATGAATGAACTAATTAAGGTACATACACACAATGGAATACTATGCAATAATAATGAACAATGACGAATCCATGAAACATCTCACAACATTGATGAATCTGGAGGGCACTGTGCCAAGTAAAATAAGTCAATCACAACAGTACAAATATTGTATAAGACCATTATAAGAACTCAAGAAAAGGTTTACACACAGGAAAAAAAACATTCTTTGATGGTTATGAGGTGGGGGAGGGAGGGAAATCACTAACTAGACAGTAGACAAGTGTCAACTCTGTTGAAGGGAATGACAACACACAATATAAGGAAAGTGAGCACAACCTGACCAAGGCAAAGGCATAGAAGTTTCCTAGACACATCCAAACACTTTGAGCAACCGAGCTGCTGGGGTTGGGAGCTGGGGTCCATAGTCTCGGGGGATATCTAGGTCAACTGGCATAACAGTTCATAAAGAAAATGTTCTATATCCTACTTTGTTGAGTAGCGTCTGGGGTCTTAAGAGCTTGTGAGTGGCCGTCTAAGATATATCTACATCTACTGGTCCCATCCTGTCCAGAGCAAAGGAGAATGAAGAAAACTAAAGATGTAAGGAAAATATTAACCCAAAGGACTAAAGGGCCACATGAACCAGAGCCTCCACCAGGCTGAGCCCAGAAAAAGAAGATGGTGCCCAGCTACTACCACTGACCACTCTAACAGGAATCACAACAGAGAGTTCTGGACAGAGCGGATGCAAAATGTTTAACAAAATTCAAATTCACAAAAAAAGACCAGACTTACTAGTGTGACAGAGACTGGAGGAACCCCCGAGATAATGGCCCCCAGAGACTCTGCTAACTCTGAACTGAAACCACTCCCAAAGCCCACTTTTCAGCCAAAGATTAGACAGGCCTATAAAACACACAATGACACATGTGTGGAACTTGTTTCTTAATTTAATCAAATATACAAGACAAAAGGGCAACTCTTGCCCAAAAGCAAGACGAGAAGGCAGGAAAGGACAGAAAAACTGGACAACTGGACATGGGGAACCCAGAGTGGAAAGGTGAAGAATGCTGTCACATTGTGGGGATTGCAACCAATGTCACAAAACAATATGTGCATAAATTTTTGAATGACTAACTTGAGCTGTAAACTTTCACCTAAAGCACAATAAAAATAAATAAAAGAAAAACCTTCATCCATTGCTGGTGGGAATGTAAAACAGTACAGCCACTGTGAAAAACACCTTGGCAGTTTCTCAAAAGTTGAACACAAGAACATAGAAGGGCCACAGTCAGGGCAACTTCTTAGACGTAACCAAACACCTTGCAGGATGAAACTCCTAGGCTCAAAAGCAAAGGACCATAAACTCGGGGGACATCTACATCAATTGGCACAACATAGTTCATAAAGACAAAGTTCTGCATCCTACTTTGTTGAGTAGTGCCTGGGGTCTACAAAGCTTGCAAGCGGCCATCTAAGATACAACTTTTTGGTCTCTTACTATCCAGAGCAAAGGAGAGTAAAGAAAACCAAAGACTCAAGGGAGTAATTAGTCCAAAGGATTAATGGACCACATGAACCACAGCCTACACAACCCTGAGACCAGAAGAACTAGATGGTGCCTGGCTACCACTACCAACTGCTCTGGGGTCACAACAGAGTGTCCTGGGCAGAGCAGGAGAAAAACTGTAGAACAAAAAATTAAATTTACAAAAAAGACCAGGCTTACTGGTCTGACAGAGACGCAGGAACCCTTGAGACTATGTCCCTAAGACATCCTTCTGAACTAAAACTGAAACCATTCCCAGAGACCACCTTTCAGCCAAACCACGAACAGGCCCATAAAATAAACTGTAACACCCAAAAGGAACGTGCTCCTTAGAACAATCAATTATATGAGATCAAAAGGCCAACATTTGCCCAAAAGCAAAGATGAGAAGGCAGAAAGGGATAGAAAATCAGGACAAAAGTAAACAGGGAACCTAGGAAAGAAATGGGGAGAGTGCTGACACACTGTGCGGAATGAAACCAATATCATGGAACCTTTTATGTACAAACTATCCAATGGGAAACAAATTTGCTCTGTAAACTTTCAGCTAATGCACAATAAATTTTTTTTTTTTACAAAATTGAACACAAAAGTACCATATGACCCAGCAATCCCAATCCTAGGTAAATACCCAGAAGAAGTGAAGGCAGGAACGCAAACAGAAACCTGTACACCAATGCTCATTGCAGCACTTTTCACAACAGCCAAATGGTGGAAACAACCAAAAAGTCCATCTACAGATGAATGGAGAAACAAAATGTGATATATATACATAATGGAATACAACTAAGCCATGAAGAGAAATGAAGTTCTGACACATAACACAACATGGATGAACCCTGACATCATGCTAAGCGCAGTCAGTCGTAAAAGGACAGATATTACTTGGTCTCACTTACATAAAAAAAGCAAATGTCTAGAAACCAAAGATTATTAGTGGTTACCAGGGGTGAGAGGGAGGGTGCAAAGGGGGAGTTTTTGCTAGGGAGCACTGAGTTTATGTTGATGGTGGTGGAATGATTTGGAAAAGGATAGCGAGAATGGTTGCACAATTTGAGAATGTAATCAATGTCACTGAATTGTACATGTGAAAATTGCTGGGATAGCATGTGTTTTCTTATACATTTTCACCACAATAAATTAAAAAAAAAAAAAAAAGATATACAAATGGCCAATAATCACATGAAAAGATGTTCGACTTCATTTGCCATCGTTGTTGTGTGCCATCGAGTAGATTTTGACTTCTTTCAACCCTATAGGACAGAGTAGAACTGCCCCACGGGGTTTCCTGGCCTGTAATCTTTAAGGCAGCACATCACCAGGTTTTTTCTCCCATAGAGTGGCTGGTGGGTTCAAACTGACAACCTTCGGTTAGCAGCCGAGCGCTTAACCACTGTGCTACCAGGGCTCCTTCTCACTAGCCATTCCAAACCAAAACCCACTGCCGTCGAGTTGATTTTGATTCACAGTGACCCTATAGGACAGAGTAGAACTGCCGTATAGGGTTTCCAAGCTGTAAATCTTTACAGAAGCAGACTGCCACATCTTTCTCCCACGGAGCAGACTGGTGGGTTTGAACCACTGACCTTTCAGTTAGTAACCGAGCACTTAACCACTGTGCCACCAGGGCTCCTCCACTAGCCATTAGGGAGATGCAAATCTAAACCACAATGAGATACTACTTCAGCCTCATTAGGATGGCTAGGAATCCCTGGGTGATGCAAAGAGCTAAGTGCGCAGCTACTAACTGAAAGGTTGGCAGTTGGAATCCACCCGGAGGCACTCAGAAGAAAGGCCTGGCAATCTACTTCCGAAAGATCTCAGCCATTGAAAATCCTATGGAGTGCAGTTCTACTCTCAAACACATAGGGTCACCATGAGTCAGAATCAACTCTATGGCAACTGGTTGGTTGGTTAGGACGGCTAAGATAAAAAACAAAAACAGAAACAGAAAACAACATATGTGGGCACAGATGTGGAAAAATTGGAACCTTTGTCCATTGCTGGTGGGAATGCAAAATGGTACATCCACTGTGGAAAACAGTTCAGTGAGTCTTCAAAAAGTTAAGCATAGAACTACCAAAGGACCCAGTGATTCCACTCCTGGGTATATACCTGTGTCTTGAAAGCTGCAACATAAACAGACACATGTACACTAATGTTCACTGCAGCATTATTCACAATAGTCAAAAAATGGAAACAACCCAAGTGTCTATCAATAAATGAACGGAAATAAAATGTGGTACATACATACAATAGAATATTCTTCAACCATAAAGAGAAGTGAAGTCCTGATACATGCTATCACATGGATGAATCTTGAAAACATTATGCTAAGTAAGCAATCACAAAAGGACAAATACGCTATGATCTCACTCATATGGAATATCTAGACTAGGCAAATATATAGAGACTAATGTTTATTAGTGGTTACCAGGGGCAGAAGGGAGGGAGAAAGAGGGAAGCATTATTTAGGAAGCACTAAGTTTCTGTTTACAGTAATGGAAAATTTGCCAACAGATATTGGTGATGTTTGCACAATATGATTAATTAGTGTCACTAAATTGTACACATGAAAAATCTTAACTTGGAAAACACTGTTTTATATGTATCTTCACAACAATTTAAAAAAATGTTAAACATAGAATAAGAACACAGAGACTTGTACACCAGTGTTAGTTGCAGCACCATTCACAATAGCCAAAAGGTGGAAACAACCTAAATATCCATCAACAGATGATGGATAAACAAAATGTGGTACCTACATACAATGCAATATTACTCAGCCCTAAAGAGAAATGAAGTCCTGATACATGCCACAACATGGGTGAACCTAGTAAACACCATGCTGAGTGAAATAATTCAGTCACAAAATGACAAATACTATATGATCCCACTTACATGGACTATCTAGAATAGACAAGTGTATACACACCTAAGTGTATTAGTGGTTACCAGGGGCTGGTGGGAGAGAGGAGAAAAGGGAGATCACTGCTTAGGGAACACTAAGTTTTGTGAAAGGTGATCAAAAAATTTGGAAACAGATAACGGTGATGGTTGCACAAAATGATGAACACAATGTCACTGAATTGCACGTGTCAAGCACGTTGAAATGGCAAATGTCTTACTACATATATATTTACCACAATAAAAAAAATAATGGGCAAAAGACCTGAAAAGACATTTCACCAAAGAATTACAATAGCCAGGAAGCACTTGAAAAGATGCTCAACATCATTAGTCATTAGGGAAATGCAAATCAAAAGCACAATGAGATATCACTTCATCCCCACTAAAATGACTATGACCAAAAAAAAATGGAAAACAACAGGTACTGGCAAGATGTGGAGAAGTTGGAACCTTCACCCACTGCAGATGGGAATGCAAAATGGTTAGCTGCTGCGGAAAACTATGTGGAGGTTCCTTAAAAAGTTAAACATAGAATTACCATACAATCCAGTAATTCCTCCCAGGTATATACCTAAAAGAACTGACAGCAGGAACACAAACCGATACAAGTATAGCAATGTTCATTGCAGCACTATTCATAATAGCCAAAAGGTGCAACCAACCTAAATGTCCATCAACAGATGACTGGATAAAGTGTGACACATACATACAATGGACTATCACTCTGACATAAAGAGAAATGAAGTCCTGATACACGCTACTACATGGATGAACCTTGAAAACATTATGCTGAGTGAAATAAGTCAGTCACTAAGGGACAAATATTACATAAACCCACTTATATGAAATATCTAGCATAGGCAAATGTATGCAGACCAAGGTCAGCTGTTCAAACCTACCAGCAGCTCTGTGGGAGAAAGATGTGGCAGTCAGCTTCCGTAAGATTTACAGCGTTAGAAACACTATTGGGCAGTTTTACTCCGTGCTATAGAGTCGCTATGAGTCAGAATCTACTCGATGGCAACGGGTTTGGTTTTTGGAACAACCTGTCAAGGAGCCCTGGTGGCGCAATGGTTAAGAGCTCAGCTGCTAACCAAAAGAACAGCGGTTGGGATCCACCAGTCACTCCTCCTCAGGAGAAAAGACCTGGCGATCAGCTCCCGTAAAGATTACAGCCTTGGAAACCCTATGGGACAGTTCTACCCTGTACTGTGGGGACGCCTATGAGTTGGAATCGACTGGAAGACACACAACAACAGCCTATCAATGGTTGCCGGCTGTGAGCTTGTGGGCGTGGGGGGAGGGAATACCTCCCAGGTGAGGAGGAGCACCTGTTGGCCAGGGCAATTCTCTGCAGACAAAGGCAGCTAAACAGCCAACACACACGTAACTGGGGGATGGGTGCCCATGCACTGGGGGATCTGGGAGGTACCAACATCCACTACATCATCATACAACTTTAAATGGCTATTCTTACCTTAAAATGAGAGGCAGGGCTTACTGGATGATCCTTAGGATGATTCCCAGCCCCGGCCTGCTAATATTCTAATGTGCCCAGTCCGTGGCCTACAGGCCATGTAGGTGAGAATTCTAAAGCCGAAGACAGGGCTTTGCACTTCTGGGATTGCAGCTCCCAAGTCCTGAGATCGTGGGCCTGGGAAACAAGGGAGGAACAACTACCTGTCCAGCAAAGTAGATCCGTGCTAAAAGGCAAGGCTTGACTTTCCTTTATGCCTTAAGGAAAGCCCACCCCTTCCGCAAGCAGGACGGGCTGCCTCAAGGGCGGGTGAGACGTCTGCATATGGAGGATCCTGTGAAGTCAGTCAGAAGACACTCCTGCTAGAACGGCAAGAACCCCTTCCCGGGTTTACCCAACCAGCCTCTCTCCTCTAGCTCTTCCAAGAACAAGTACTTCCAGCTCGGAGCAAGCAGGGGAGAGCATTCCTGCTCCTTACCGCCCCACCTTCAGCAACCCAGGAAGAGGTTCCTCTGTATCCTTTCTAGACCGACAGGCTCTCCTCTCTCCACGCCAACAGGGGGCGACAGAGAGCAGCAAGCCTGCGCTTGCTCCCTGGTTCCTACCCATCCAATTCACAAAACCAATGAGCAATCTTCACTATCATCCGGCAGGTAACCTGTGTCCCTCTTTTTGCTAAGTCGTTTCTATTTTATAAACCCCACACCCTGGCTAGATGATAAGCAGCATAATATAGTTATTAAACAATTGTTGTTAATTGCCACCGAGTTGATTCGTAATTAATCGTAAGTAAAGTGGTGCAGTGGTTAAGCGCTCGGCTGCTAACCTAAAGGTCGGCTGTTCAAACCTACCAGCATCTGAGGGAGAAAGCAGTCAGCTTCCTTAGATTTACAGCCTTGGAAACCCTATGGGGGAGTTCTACCCTGTCCTACAGAGTCACTAGAAGTCGGAATGACTGACGGCAGTGGGTTTGGTTTGTTTTTGGGTTTTTTTGTTTTGTTTTTAATCAAAACTAAGACAGCTGAGCTCAAATCTAGGTCCTGTTATTTACTAACGTGTGTGACTTACGGCAGGTATTTATTTAACTTCCATCCTTTGATGTTCTCATCCATAAAATGGGAAAAACAAAAGCACTAACCTCACATGGAAAACTCAGCCTGACACAGCCCTCAATAAATACCAGTTATTATATTAGAGTGCCTGGGTTGTGCAAAAGGTTAATGCACAGGTTCAAGTCCAGCCAGAAGTGTCTCAGAAGAAAAGCCTGGTGCACTACTTCTGAAAAATCAGCCACTGAAAACCCTGTGGATCATAGTTCTACTCTGATACACATGGGATCATCATGAGTCGGAATGGACTCAATGGCAACTGGTTTTACGGTAGCACAGTGGTTAAGAGCTGGGCTGCTAGCCAAAAGGTCAGCAGTTCAAATCCACCAGCTGCTCCTTGCCAACCCTGTGGGGGCAGTTCTGCTCTATCTTATAGGGTCACTATGAGTCAGAATCAACTGGACGGCAACTGATTTATATTATTAGGGACTGTCATAAATAACACCTTTAGTTTTCCATCACAGTTAGGGAGCAGATAGAGAAGCAGCATTTTAGAGCTTTTAGAGGGGGACTCACCATAGTTCTCACTCATGTTCACTAGACAGGATAAGCATGGGACAACACATCTTTATAGAAAGTCTCTTGATGGAATTTCTCAAAAAATGGGTTTATTGTCACTATCCAATAGTAGCTGGTTACACAGATGAACCATGCAGCAGTAAGGAGCGAGGAAAATCGTAAACAGCAAATAAAATAACTGCTTAAATTGAGACTCCATGGTGACTAATTTAAGAATAATGTCACATGATTGTGCTCCAGGAAGAGGAAGTAATTTGTAATCTTGTTTACTTTGCCCTAAATATAATTATGGAAAATGCAGAGAAAGTCCAGTTTCCTGGTAATAGAAAATAGTGTCTGCTAGACAAATAGACTTTTGAAAACAGATTGGCCCATGCATTTTTATTCTAATGGAAGGTTGGTTTTATGCCTTTTGATATGTCTGGGTCAGTATCTCTCAAATTTTTTCCTTGGGAGGTTGATAGATGTTCTGTGAAAAAAGTGCTCCACAGCCAATTAATTTGGGACTTGGGTAATTGTATTTCTTTATGTGGGACTTCTCAGAGCATTTGATAAGTTAGTGTGCATTGTGATGCTTCAAGAGGCAAACAGTGTTCCCAAACTTGTTTGATGATAGAACTATTTTTCCTCAGTGCTACACAGGAGGCAGGTTGAGACAGGCTGCATTAGGTGGAAACACTGAAGGTAAGAAGAAGAAAAGTTCTTGGTTGAAGGGGAAGAGGATATCACCTAAAAAATGATGTGCTATGACAGAAGAAATCCAGAGTTTTGGGGAGCACATTGCAGGGGCATCTGATTCAGAGAAATTTTACAAATTTTATATGTAAAAGCTGACATGTTTAGGGGGAGGAGCTGGCTTTCTAGGCAGAGGACCAAACCAAAAAGAAAAAAAACCATTGTCATCGAGTAGATTCTGACTTAGAGCAGTCCTGTAGGACAGAGCAGAACTGCCCCATAGGGTTTCCAAGGCTGTAGTCTTTATGGAAGCAGGCTGCCATGTCTTTCTGCCATGAAGCGTGGCTGGTGGGTTCCAACCCGACCTCTCGGTTAGCAGCTGGGTGCTTTAACCAGCACCTACAAAAGCCTGGAGGCAAGGGAGAGCACAGTACATTCAAAACGTAGGAAAAAAAGTTCAGTAAGGGGAGCGAGAGCCTCTGCAGGGCTTGGGGCACAAGGCAGGGCAACACTGCAGAAAGCCTCCTATATACCACATGACAGAGTTTGGGTGCTTCCCTAAGAGATAAAAGGAACCATTAAACAGATGTCAGCAAACTAGTGACTTGATCAAATTTTAGCTTTAGGAAGTCTTTAGTTATTTGGAGAAAGCTATAGCATTTAATCACTATTTTATTTCAAAGAAGGAGCCCTGGTGGTACAGTGGGTTAAGCGCTCAACTGCTAACCAAAAGGTCAGCAGTTTGAACCCATCAGCCGCTCCTTAAGAGAAAGATGTGGCAGTCTGCTTCTGTAAAGATTTACAGCCTTGGAAACTCTATGGGGCAGTTTTACTGTGTCCTATAGGGTCACTATAAGTCGGAATCAACTGGATGGCGATGGGCTTGGTTTTTGGGTTTTATATCAGAGTGTATTTCCTCATGGGAGACCCTACTCACATCATAAGACCTTTAACTATCACCACATTTCTAAATCATAGTGTCCCTGAAACTATAGCTTGGGGTGGCGAGGGTTTATAGCAATTCATGGAAAGGTCTTTCTTTGGATTGTCTGGGGATCTAGGGATGCATGACATCAAGCCAGGCTGGCAGACTTAATTTCCAGGCAAAGGAGAGGGGGTGTGAGGGGACTTATGGAGATTGTTGGGGGGGGGGGTGCTTACTGCTGCAGCCTTCTCAGTGGCAATGGTCACTGCTGTGCAGTTGGCACTGAAGAAGAGTCCAGCCAAGCAAGCCAGGTTCTCCTGAAGATGCAGTGGCAGGAATGTGGCTCCAGGAGATGACTCCCATTCACTCCTGCTCCATTTTCAGAAAAGGTGGGAAGCAGGAAAGAGGAGTGGGAAAATAAGCCAAAACTTTCTGTTGGGAATTCCCTGCAAAAGATAGCTTATCCTAAAAGCCAGGATTCTAAACCTGAAATTCATGCTTATCCTCTAATGTTCAGGGGACCATGAGCTTCCTGAGATTATGCCTATGTATTTTTTTAGGGAGATGATTCAGTTTTCATTTCATTTTTAAAAGATGCCTATGATTCAAAAACATGAAATACATGTTTCAGAGAGGTCATAGATGCACAAGCCATCCAAGAAATACCAATACACAGCTCCTCTTATCTCAGAAGCAGTGATGAGACCCACTTTCAAAACCTCTGTGAAGTCTCTGGTGCCCAGGACTCCTTTTCCGGTGCAGCGAGGAAGGGGCGCTGTTAATGGGTCTTCATTAGTGTGTACTTACCTAAGGGCCCCTCCCAAACTTGGTGCTTCTGAACCAGCAGAGTTTCAGTGAAATTGCTAGGGTAGTTTTCATTACAAATTCCGTGAGTAATAGGGAAAGTCTCCAGGGATGTTGAGGAAGCCTGCCTCACACCAGTTCCAGCCTTACAGGGGAACACAGGATGGAATTCTTCTCTGCTATGTGCAACGTATGAGAGAGGTCAACTCTTTGGTGACACCTACCAGTTACATCTAAGGCTTCTATTATCTCTTCTTAGGAGATTTTAGTCAGGTAAGGGACACAGGCACTCCTCATTCCCGAAACTGCTGAGAACCTGGGCATCCATCCACAAGGGAGAATAGCTGTCCTTACTCCACCTCCACTTCCCTGCCTAGAACCACCCAGAGAAGCAGAAGGAACACCAACAGACCCATCAGTCAAGACCACCCAGAGAAGCAGAAGGAACACCAACAGACCCATCAGTCAAGACCAGATGGGAGGCTGAGATGCCCTGTCATCATAAGTGGAAGGACCACTAAAGGGAAGAGGATGAGGCCTCTGATGGAGATATCCACAAGAAGGAAAACAAAGTGGAGAACATTGAGATCTACAGTCTTTAAATAATGTGCCCAAAGTCACATGGTAAGCAGCAGAGGGGGAATTAGAACCTAGGTCTCTGCTCATCAGAGTGGTGTTTCCACTCCTTCACAACGCCAAAAACCAAACCTGCTAGAGAGTTTAGGAAAACAGGCAAGAGAGAGTGCCTGTTTAGGAAGAGGTGCTCCACTTCAGGGCAATTTTGCTCCAGGGCAGGGTAAAAGCCAACTCCCTCCAAGCCACTCTCCACAAAAGGCCCCACATTTTTAGTGTAATCAATTCCTCTTCTCAGAAAGCTGAGGCCAGAAATATTGGACCCTTTACTGAGTATCTGCAATATAGACAGGAAACGGGGTGCTGACCTGACCCAGCATGTTACATGAAGAGAGTCAGTGGCCGGAGGGCCAAAGCTTTCTGGAAACTCTAGACCCTAAAGAAGTAACAGAAAAGAACCTTTCCATCCATGAGGAGAAGAAGTGTCCTGACAAAATAATCTGCCTGATTCTTGGTGGGTGCTAAGACAGTGAAGCCAGTTGAGAGTTTACGGAATGCTAAAGTAACAGGACTGTATCCACAATAAGGGAGGTTGCTGAGAGCTTGGTGCTGGGTAGACACAGAACTTAGATTAGGTTTTATTCGGTTCAGTATGACACTAAAATGTTTCTTAAAGAAAATTTCTCTCTGAAGAATCCTCAAAGGTAGGCCCTGTATGAAGTATCCTTTAAAGGGCAGTACGTTTTTCACTTAATAGATAAGGGAGCTGTGAGAAGAGACTGAAAGAGCACACAGCCTTCAGCTTGTGACCATTCTTTAGCTCCCTTCTCTTCCCCCATTTTAGGCAGAATGGAGTTTGGTGGTGATGGTGGTAGTGGCCATAACTTCCTTCACATGTGCTCCAAACCAGAAAATCGTTTGTAGGTATTAACCAGCTGATGTGAGCACAGTACTAGTTTCATTTTTCAACGCTGTAATGAAAATGTCTCGATCTTCTTAAAGCAGAAAACCACAGAGAAGCAAAAGGCTGATGCATACAGATCTACGTTCACCCTAATACCACCTCCAATGAGGCTTCTCAAACTTAAAAGTGTGTAGGAATCACCTGAGGATCTTGCTAAAATGTATGTAGATCCTGGTTCTGCAGATCTCGGCTGGGTGAAGTTTTGCATTTCTAACAAGCTCCCAGGTGAAGCTGATGTTGCTGATCCACGCTAGTGATGGCCCGGAAAAACGTTTGGCCTTTTATGCTAGTAGATAATGGCCTCAAACTCAAACGCTGTACCTCTTCTTAAGTACAATCATCAGAAATGACGGTTTCCATCCAGATCAGTGGTTCTCAGCCTTAGCTTCCCACTGGAATTACTGGGGAGCTTTAAAAAATACTGATGATTATTTCTTAAAAAGTAAAGATTACCCTTCTTTAAGCTTTCAAAATATATTGTATTTAAATTTTTTTTTTAGTCACATGGCAAATGTATTAAACATTTTCCCTCACACTGTTCACATGGCTCAGTTTTATTGAGTTTATAAAATCATGACAATAAACAAGCAAACTTTTCATAACAAAAATATTATAGCGTACACCCTTTGGCATTTGGAAGAGAAAAAAGAAGACTCACAAACTAAGCATATATATATTTTTAATGAAGTTCTCCCCCCTGCCCCAAGAACAGAAATCCTATTCTGAAGTTGTTTCAAAATTAAAGCGCTTAGTTATCCATATTTTCATAAAGTTACTGAGTTTATTTACAGACTAGCTTTTGTATCAATTCCAGTTATTTCCAATTTAACTTCTATAGTTTCAAATCATTCATTTAAATATTCACAAACTCTTGTTGCAAGAAGTACAACTAATCAAAAATAAAAATAAAAGGCAAAAAGAACTGATGTGCTTATGTTTTCAATAATATTTATACATATAAAAATCTATTTTCCAATGCTTGCTTATTTGTTTAGGTTAAAATAATAGTTGGTGTGCAAATGTGAATAATAAATAGTATTCAATTAGTTAACTTAAAAAAATGAAAATTTAGGAAAGCTGATTATAGTTAAGAGTCAATTTACATAAGTTATTAAATAATAAAGCAGTGAGTTTTAAGTATACTCAAGCATAGGTAAATACTAGCAACACAGCATATGGTAAATGGTCAATGAATACTGAACAACTTGTAAACAAATGTATAAACTGTCCTAAATGAGTAACAGCCCCCTTAAGCTTATCACCCTCCCAAGTGATTTTTTCTTTCTCAAAATAGACCACCAAATATTAGAGGTATTGAGGAGTCTATTTTGAGGAATTCTATAATCATCAATCAAAAAAAGAGGGGAAAAAATAGAGTGAATAAAAAGAAAAAAAAAAGTTGTAAAGGTAGGGAAAAATAAGTCCAAACTGTTCATATAACATTCTCTTTGGCTAATTCTGGATAATACTGGAAAGCTCTTCGAAATTTACTTTTAACATTCAACCATGATTTTCTATGAAACCCTTTTAGAGCTGGTAGAAAGAAAAGGTCAAGATAATGTACAGAATTTTGAAAAACAGGAGGCAAAAGAACTCACACAGTGAGTTTTTCTTTTCCTTAGGGTAGGCTATTAATGAACTTGAACTATTTAAAAAAAAACAAACAAACAACCATCTAAGACTATATCCACTCCATATTTATTTCCAAAAAGAAAGAAAACACCTGCAGGAGTTGAATCTGAAAGTGACAGATGCAACATTATAGTAGAAGATGCCACCATATTCCAAGAAAGAGACTGTTGTGAGGCCAGAAAATTACAGGTAACCTGTACTTTTTGCCAGGCTTCATGACTCAAGCTATATTCAAGGACACTCTGTCGGCAATCTGGCTTCATTCAGAAAAGCCAGAAAAAAAACTTGCGATCTGTGCACCACCACCCCTCAAAAAGTCATGGCCTATGTTAATAAAACACAGCAAGGAGAAAGAAGGGCAACCTATCTTTCTAAGGAGATTTGCTACTTAAGCAAAAGCACAAATGAACTAAAACTCTTCTCTCAAGTGATGACTAAGAGTGATCTAAACACAAAAGGTGACTTACATAAAGTACTGATGTGCTACTGAATTTCACTTACTAAACTCATACTTTTAAAAATGTACATGGGCACTTTTTTTTTTTCCCTGAGCACCACGTCAAGCTTGCAAAGATCTTCAATCATAAAGGCACAGTAAGTGAATGATATGTACTATTTACACATACATATACACTTAGCCTGAATAAAGAGATGATGGGCTATTTGTTTCCATTTTTAAAATATACGCATGGTTAAACTCATCATAATGGCACAGTAGAAACTGAAAACAGTTTATTCTGAGTGGCTAAAAAAATATAATCTGGCAAAGTTATGCAAAGTCAGACCATAATCAGTGTCCTATATTCTGGATAACAGACTATCCTTGTCAACATTCTCTATTCCCTCCCACCAAGCCCATGGAAGTAATTAATCAAGCAGGTAGGTCACTCTCTGATGACCCTAGCCTCAAACTCACAATCTCTGGAAGCCACAACTGATCGATCAGAGTTGGCACAGAAGGGGGGGGGGGGGGGGGAAGTTCACCATCCATGGCCACAATGCTCAACCCCAGGTATTTACTGCCACACACTTCTCTGTAGCCAACCACTGCAAAACAAGAAAACAAACAGAAAAGAAAGAATAAAGCTAAATGGGAGCTGATTCCAAGGCCTCGTCTAGTACTGAGCATCCTGACAAGGTGCTGTATGCCGACTGTGAAGGCATGCTGACACATCTGGATAACCTAGTAACCACAAATACCACAGGAAAAGGGGATAGTATAGAAATTTCCTATTTAATTCAAGACCTAAAAGGTACTCACTGTGTGCTCATTTACCATATAAATCCATCATATGAAGGTTTTTAGTCTTGTGGATATTGTATACATTCCAACAGAAATCTGGAGGCTTAACCCTTACCGCTTCTAGGCCACACTTGATAGTCACCAAGAAGAGAAAAAGACCAACTCCCTATTTGGACCATAAGCCCTGGTGGCGCAATGGTTAAGCACTCTCTTGGCTGCTAACCGAAAGGCTGGAGGTTCAGATGCGGAGAAAAGACTTGGCAATCTGTTTCTGTAAAAAGTACAGCCCAGGAAAACCTATGGGGCAGTGCTACTCTGTCCTACAGGATTCGCTATGAGTCGGAATCAACTGACGGCACTACCAACAAGCTTCTACAGCAAATCTGTTTCATCCTTTATAGCTACATTTTTTAAATCAATTATAAAAGTAAATATTGTTGTTAGGTCCCATCAAGTCCAACGACTCTATGTACAACAGAATGAAACACTGCCTGGTCCTGCGCCATCCACACCATTGCTATGTTTGAGCCCATTGTTGCACCCACTATGTCAATCCATCTCGTTGAGCATCTTCCTCTTTTTTGCTGACCCTCTAACCTTACCAAACATAAAGATCTCAAAATAAAACACAAGGATTCCAAGTTGCATTATCCACAACCAAGAAACCATGAATACATACACAGATATATATACAATTAAAGAAAAACACTAGAATTCTAGGATTGTCTTTCAAAGGAAAATGGCCTCCTTCTAGCTATCTAGAAACAGCAGGATCAATTCATAGTTCTTTACATATACCAGTTGATAACGGTTACCCTCGAGTTGATTCTGCATGGCAACCCATGTGTGTCAGAGCAGAACTGATTTTTCAGAAGTGGACTGCCAGGACTTTTTTCTGAGGCACTTCTGGGTGGACTCAAACTTCCAACCTTTTAGTAGCAGCCAAGGCTGTTAACTGTACCTGTACCATCCAGGAAATCCGATCTTTGCATAGAGAGATTAAAAAGAAATGGACTAGAATGTCTGTCAGACCACCAGTGGCAAGTGTCAGAACTAATCAGCTGTCACACACAAAAAAATACTCAAGTAAAGACACATAAAGACACCTCCTTTTCCTTTCTTCTTTCTTTTACCAGCTGCATCATATGGAGGTACCACTGTTCGTTTAACCACTCGGCTAATGATAGGCTAATTCAACAATACTGCAATCTACATCTATAAAAAAGTCAATGCATAAGAAAAGATCTGGAAGGATATACAATAGAAGAGTGGTTACTGCTGGCAGAAGTGGGTGTCAAGGTGAACTTTTGCTTTATTCATATTGTCTAAATGATTGTTTAATTAAAGAGAATATATTGAGACACTGCTTTTTAAAAATAAGAGGAAAGGTGAGAAATGCCCAGTTCTTTCAGAATTTTAAGTCCAGAGTACTGGGAAAGATGAGTGAGGGTACTGAGTGGGACTGAAAAGTTCCTGGAACATCTTTTCATTACACATGACTCATTATTCTCCTTATTCCTAAACTGTCTCCTCTCATCCAAAATGACAATTTATTAATACCAGGAAAAGCTGGGAAGGAAAAGAAGGTGAGGTTAGCTCCTGGTGGCTTTGTGACACGATTCTCCCTCCTCTGTCCCTGTCCCCATGCTACCAAATCTGACAGTACACTTCATATTGAGGTTTAAGTGGGTAAAATAGTCTTTGTGCTGAGCTTTCAAAAGCACAAAGAATATCAACAGCATTCTTCTCCTACCCTGAGAGAATAAAACTGAGGAGGAAATTCATCACAGTCATACATTGTATTTGTCTGAATACATTACCCATGGAAACTACCCCTCATTAAAGTCAAAAAGTTCAGAAAAATTGCTTAATGTGTTAATACCCTGTATATTAATTCATTTGGTTTATCTATAGCAATCCATTGAAACTTAATCCACCCTGCCACAAAGTCTGGGGTTTGTGGATAAGCCACAGCTATCTGTTCAGCAACTAACACTAGTTCAAAAAAAAAAAAAAAAGGATCTAGAAGTGATATAGTGATATATAAGCTAAAATACTAAATAAATAATCAGATAATTTAAATACTTAGTATCTCAGGATATAATAACAAAATTTCATTCTTCTAATCAATCACATGTGAGTTAATCCTGGTTCTGTGTATCTTGGTTCCTTCTGTATTCTTGTACTTTAATCACACCTTTGTTATGAAGTTGAAATGAGGAAAAGTGCCTGGCCCACAGTAAGTGTTCCAAAAATGTTCTTTATCAAAGAGACCAACGAAAGATTTTTTTGGTAGGGAGGGAAGCACGTTATGGGACAGAAAGGGCAAATTCCATCCTATAAAATATACTACTTACTGCGTTTGGAGAAGAGGCAGTATATGGTCTCCAAAGACATAGACATCAACACTCCAGGATGATATATCAAAGAAGATAGTAAAAGGACACAATACAGAGAATAATATTCACATTTAGGGAATGACTGCTATCAAGCTAATAGCAGTCACAGTTTTAGTCCTGCACCCGTCTACTGCTTCATCGCTACTAGTATTACATCGGTACTTCACTGGTACTTGTAAAGAGATTTAGTTACACTAAACAACTAGCCATTCCTTTTGTACAGAAATTCCTTATCTCTAGTGACACTGGTATTTACAATCATTTATCACATCTACGGAATTCTACTTTAATGAGAAAGAATGCATATCTCCCTATAAATAAAAATACCCCCTCCAAAGTATGCAGTTCACTAGCCATAAAAAGGTTAGTGTCATCAAAAAACAAGCCTCTCCTCACTTCACCTCTAAGAATTAGAATCCAGCATTACTACACATCTCTTAATCCAGATTCAAAGAAGATACTTAAAATATCTGAAAGGGTGAGAATTTAAAATCTAGGCTCAGAGTAGCCTTTACCTAGAACATAATTTTTTTCATTGTTTTTAAACCTTAAAATATAAAAAGCCATGTGAAGCAGAACAAAAAAAAAATTGCCTATTGAACTAATGCAGACATTTTGCTTTATACAAGTTCATAACATTTTCTGTACAACCATCCACAGTTGCTGGAATCCAACTAGTTCTCTATTTCAGTATTCTATATATTCAAAGACTATTACGTCTATCAGCTGTAGGTAAGGCATAACAATAATCTCCACAATTTTATTTTCTATACTTCGTATTTTAGATGACAAAAACAAAACACAATACCGATAAAGCTTAAAAGCACATCAAAACTGTCGCTATACCCTTTTTAAAACCTTTAAAATAACTATTAATGATTGGATTTTTAAGGCTTTAATGTTACCTAAAAAGATAACATTTACAACCTGAACATTTCTTGTGAAGTCTGGCCAAACAAAAGGTCAATATTACTAAACACTATAGATTTTCCCATATATTAGTACTTCTTCCTATGATAAAAACATCTCCATTCAAGTCTAATGGGTTACTGAATTAAGTGTGACTGCAGAAATAATGACAACAGATTTAACAATAGCTAACACTTACTTAACACATACTATGTGCCAAGTACTGTGGTACGTGCTTTATATGCATTAATTCTTCTAATCCTCACAACAACCCTATGAGGTAGGTAGTACAGTAAAACCATTAATTAGAAATCATCAAGGAGTAGAAAGAATGAATTATACAATATGTCAGAGATATTGTATTCTATACCATTAAATTTTAAATCCAGACTTCCCATTAAACGTAGTGAACTGACCACATGCATTTATTTCCTCCACATCCAAAACTTCATTAAAATGGCAATACAGGAGTATAAATGGTACACAGTGAGAACAGGAGAAAGACTACAGAGTCATGAGATTTCAATAGTCTTTATAAAGATAAAAAGTAGGAGGAGGTATGATAATTCATACAGGAGAGTTAAGGAAGTTAAAGCCTAAGTACCCAAAAGGGAGAAGACAGACAAACACCCACCTACCAAACACCTAACAAGTCTGGGACTTGGAAGTACCAGGTATTGCAGAAGATGGGAGTGAGGTATAGGGCTGAAATTAGGGCTAGAAATCTGTATAAGGAGAAACTGGGCCTCAAGTCCTCTCCCAACTCTCCACAGCCAGATCAGCCATTCATCCTCAACCCCTCATCCACAGGAGAAAATGAAGCTCAGGGTCACCAGCCATAGAAGAGGACCAGGGAGGGATGAGGTGAGGGTGGGGCAGAAAATAGGGGAGTAAAGTAAAAGTCATCATACGAACTGTGGTATCCTCAGTGAACACAGGAGTCCTTTCTAGAGAAATGAAATGGCCCCAGAAAAAAGACTTCCACTGACAATTTAGGAGATCCCAACAAAAAAGCCCAGGTCTCTGCCTGATGGCCCTTCAGGTAACTGATAAACCTGACTCACAAATAAGAAGCTATGAAATTAGCTTTTTAGGACCATATTAAGAGTGGTAATATGAATGGATGAGCTATCCAACTTTCTAAGAAAGCCTTCATAATGAAAGAATCAAAACAAATAAGAAAACAGAATCATGAAATAGAAACAATGCAAGAAACAGAAGTATGAAAAAAAAAAAAAGCCTTAACTATCCTGGAAGAAACATGAGGAGACACTGAATCTACAGAATAAGAACAGGGTGTTATGAAAAAAAGAACTGAGAAAAAAGATCTCCTAGAAATTCAATAAACCCATTGTCATCGAGTCAATTGCGACTCACAGTGACCCTACAGGACAGGGTAGAACTGCCCCATGTGGTTCCAAGGCTGTAATCTTTATAGAAGCAGACTAGCACACCTTCCTCCCAAGGAGTGGCTGGGTTCAAATCTCTGACCTTTCAGTTAGCAGGCGAGCACTTAACCACTGCACCAACAGAGCTCCTATAAATTAAACAGCTTTAAAAATTTCAACAGAACAGCTAGATGATTAAAAAAGGGTAGGAGGGCGAAAGTACAACTTAAAGGGAAATGGAACAGAAAGGATTTTAAAAATTAAAGGATCAATCTGGGAGGCCCAACATTCAAATAACAGGAATTTTAGAAAGGGAGAACAGAGAAAAATGGAGGGGACGAAATTATCAAAAAGATAACACAAAACATTTTCCAGAACTGAAGTAGACAAGTTTACAAGTTGAAGGCTCCACCAAGTCATTAAAATGAATGAATAAACACTCACACTTCATCATGAAATGTCAGGGGTAAAGAGGAGATCCTAAATGTCTCCAGAGTGTAAAAACAGATCCCATATAAAGGAACAGTATCACAATCTCACAGTAATGCTGAATGCTGTAAGACAATGGAGGAATGCTTTTAAAACTCTGAGGAAAAATTATTTTCAATATAAAGTGCAAACTACCAATCAATCAGGAGTAAAGACATTTTCATACCTGTAGAACCTTGAAAAGCTTACCTTCCATACACCTTTTGTTGGGAAGCTACTGGTGGATAAGCTTCAGCCACCAAAAAAAAAAAAAAAAAAAAAAGGCCATAAATCAAGAAAGAGGAATTCATAGGATCCAACATAAGAGAAAAACAAAAGGGATCCCAGGATGACCACTGAGCCATGAAACAGCCTCAAAGAACAATGGGCCAGATGGCAGGAGATGAAGGACAGCGGAAGAGATGGCCCCAAAGGCCCAAAACACAAAAAAAGGAATTCACAGATTATCTGGTATTTTTTTAGCATTTAAGCCTTTGGATAATCATTGTGATTGATACGTAAAAGACCAAGAAATTTTAAGATCAGGAAATTAATAACTCTAGGAAAAACAAGGTTCTAGTAGAAAAGAAATGATGGTTCACCTTGTGACTCATGAGTGATCAACATTTATATCTACTGATCTAATAAACAGTTGTGATAAATCTGTATCAGGAGTGGTAGGGGAAGAAAATGGGGAAGATGGGATGTAAAAAAAGTAAACCCTTTCTACCAATGAAAGAATCCAAGAAATCGTTTCTGAAATGGATAAATCAAGAAAAAGTGGTATAACAAATTTTAAATTAGGAAGGTAAATACAAGTACAAACCACTAAGAGTTTAAAAATACAACTGGGCTATTAAGTCTTTTCTATTTGATTTTTTAACTATATGCATGAATCATTTTAATAGAAAGCTAAATTTAAACTTACAAATTCAGTGTGAATTCAAAAAGAAAAGGACTGGAGAACTGGGAAGGCAAGAAGCAGCTCCACCAAAAACCAAACCCACTCACTGCTTGAGGAGATTCCGACTAATAGCAACCCTACAGGACAGAGGAGAACTGCCCCATAGGGTTTCCAAGGCTGTAATCTTTACAGAAGCAAACTTCTACAACTTTCTCCTGCAGAGCAGCTGGTGCGTTCAAACCACCAACCTTCTGGTTAGCAGCCAAGCACTTAACCACTCTGCCACCCGGGCTCCTTACTTACCCACCAGAGCTCTTAGAAGACAGACCTCCAAAAAGGAGCTCCTGCAGCCTAATCTGGCTTTCTTTCAGGCCAGGACACTCCCTCCGCACCAAGTGGCAACAGCAAGGCCCTAAGGACAGACTCAGTCACCTCATTAAATAAAACACATAAAAATTGGTACAGCTCAAATTAATGATATTATAATGTATGTGTAAACAGAATAAACAGCAGTATAATGTTAACATATTACAAGGATACCTATCCTGAGACCTCGGCATGATTTTTAAACACTAAATAGGATAATACATAGTGAAAAACTGCAAAGCAAGGTCAAGGGTTCCATGGCATCTACGGAAAAGAAGACACTTTATCTTTTGCCTTGGAATTTAAGTTTGAGCAACAGCATCCATTTCTGGACTTGTCTTGATTAAAAATAACACAATAATCTAATATAATGTAAAAAAAATTCAAATTTAGTCTATTTACAAAAAAAATTCTTATCAAGATCCCTTCAATCACGGAGGCCTGCAATCCACTTGAAAGAAAACAGGAACAGCAAGCCCCTGAAAGGAAAAGTGAGCACTGGCTTTGCTTGTAAGACTATTGATATGCCAAGAGAATCTCCAAATTTCTCAATAACTTCAGGGCCTAGACAAAGCAAAAAATTATAGAAAAACCTGACAAATTTCAAAGAAAGACCTTGGTGTGGCTAACATTCTTGTTTTTATTTGATTCATCTTTTTCTTAAAATTCAAAAAGTCAGGCACACTTAAAAATACACATGGCTGCTCAAAATGCAAGGTTCCCTTAAGCGTGATAGGCTGCTTCATGCTGCCAATTCACTGATCAAAACCTAGATTTAATTCAAGATACATTTATGCTCCCTCAAAAAAAAAAAAAATTCACAAATCTGTTTGGTTTCTAAGGAAAAATAAGTGGCTTTAAGTCACAATAAAAGCTATATTTAGGAACAGAGCAAATCTTTCTTGAAAGCACCTGTTTCAAGGGGGAAAAATGATACAAACCAGAAATGATTGTATTTATTTAAAAAAAATACAGAAAACTGTTCATGAACTCATCTATTTGTGTAAGCAATAGAAAGTGAGTTTGATTATTTTCCATGAGCTCAAAAGCTTGGTAAAGTGTTTTCAGTATAAACCTATTACTTCCAAAAATACTAACTACCAGAAAAGCTCCCTAACAGTAGCACCTTGACCTTCATGGTCTTATCACTACCAGTTTTTACAAAAACAAAACAAAACAAAAAAAAAGACCTGAACGCCAGCTCAACATGAAAACTTACTACATTATCAAACTTTGTTTTTTTTTTTTTCAGATTAGACAGCTGAAGTACAACACATGAGCAGAAAAAGATTGCATTATTTAACACTGAGTAGTCTAATGACATAGGAACCCTGGTGGCACAGTGGTTAAGAGTCTGGCTGCTAACCAAAGGGTCCGCAGTTCAAATCCACCAGTTGCTCTTTGGAAACCCTATAAGACAGTTCTACTCTGTCCTATAGGGTTGCTATGAATCAGAATCTACTTGAGGGCAATGGGTTTTTTGCTTTTGTTTTTTTTTAAAATGACCTTGTGCTACTTAAAATCACAAACATTTTAAGTAGCACACAGTTTATCAAACTGCGTATTATATAACTCGATTGTTTATAGATTGTTTATGTCAATTTTAAACTTGAAGAAAGTCTATAATTACAGATTTTAGTAAAGTGAATACCAAATATTAACTCTAAAAAAAAAAAATCCCACGTAAACTTACATGAGAATTTAAATACTGTAGGTCATACCACTCTAAGCTCACAGGCAACAAAACTAAAAGTATGCCTCATACTCACCACGAGGGCCAAATATACAAACAAAATCAAATCAATAAAGAATATTATTAGCACTTGATAAAGATTAGACAGAATATCAATAAATGTAAAAAAATACAATGTATTATATGATGATTTTGAATGCAAAAACCACATATTTATTAAACATCTGATTAACTTAAAAACACCAGTTTGTTTTAAAGTGCTCCTCATCCAAGACTTGGAACAAAACCATCACCCCAAAGTGAATTAAAAAACAATTTACAAAGCAAATACTAACAACAGATATGGGCAGGCACTAATCAAAAAATGCTATTTGTTGTTTAATTAAATAACACCATTCTAAAGTGATGCAGAGCGACTTGACAGAATTCCTTTTTTGTATAAATATTCATAAATAAAAAATATCTCTAGATATTCTAAACAGTTGCAAACATTAATACCTTACAACAGCAGCTTAATGTCTATTTTAGGAAAAAAGCACTAAAATCTTCCTCCGTTGAAAGTCATTTATTTCTCTGGTGCAAGTGAGCAAGGTCACTACAACATTAAGCTTCTTTTCTAGAACAATGTAAATAACAATGTGTATACATCTTAAATTTGGTAGGTCACAAAAGTTAGAATTCATTTTTTGACACAACAGAAAAATAATAAAAATTAAATACTTTAATCCAACATTTGGTATTGACAAATCAGTAGTGTCAACTTCACATATGAAGGACAACACAGTCTGCTTTTAAAAAATCTTCAATTTATCATAGTATTTGAGCTAAAAATATTCAGAATATTAAGTGTTTCCTTTTTGCTTAAAGGAATACAATAAAATACAATCACCATCAAGCTGCTATCGTAACTCATTTTTTAGCTAGGGTAAAGTGACCATTTGGTCCATGGCACAAGTTACATATATCACACTTCTGTCGAACTGAAACCTTATGTTTATAAGATTTCATGTTTATAAGCTACAATGCACACTGACTAAGCTGTCAGTCCCTCACAGTTTTTTAGAAAAATATCTACTCTACATTTGTCCTTATGGATGTCAAAATGTTACACCATCATTTGTTTTAAAAAAAAAAAAATGCACATTCATACAGTGAAGTTATTAGGAAATTATTCTTGCAAATAAACTATATAAAGATAAAATACACTTCAAAAGTATGTGGTTGTTTTTTTTTTCTTACAATGTTCTATAAAGTGCAGAGAAATCCTAGGTAAAGGGAAAAACTACTCCCTATAACAACAGTTTATAATTACAGCAGCTTTTGCATAGCAATACTTAGAGGAAGTTGGACACTTCAGTTTCCTCAGGAAGAGAAGGATGGAAGAGGATCTTCCGATTCAGATTTCTTTTTGGCCATAAATTTGTTTTCTTCAGGAATGGCTGCTGATGCCAAATCTCCATTAAGTGTATTTCTTGAACAGTGAACAGGTCCTATCAAGAAATTAATTAAAATGTTACACATTTTATCAATATTAATTTCAGTCCTCTGCTAAACAACATTTTAAATTTCCTATTCAGGGACATGAATTTCCTTTAATTTCTTGCTAATATTTGTTTAACAGAGAAAAATCTAACTTTTCTAACATTAACAGTGACAAAGAGACACTCCAGAGTTCATGAGATAAAGTATGAAACTACCTAAAGTAGAGACTTTGTTTTATTCATTGCTAGAACCATGGCTGGCATATAACAGGTAGTCAATAAATATTTGCTGAATTGAATTTAATCTTTCTTAATTAACTATTGCTTTTTCAGCCCGATCATTTTAATGCTGTTAGTATCCTCCTTGTTTTCTACGCAATGAAACCAGGACCTGAAAAAGGTTACATACAATTGTTACCAGAACTAAGACTAATGCAAGTGTTGCTTTATTCGGTGTGAGATTGAACAAAGCTGACAAGGTATCTGGTAGGGAAACTTCTCATATTTCCATTGGGAATGCAACTCAGAACTATGACTGCATCTCTAAGTGAACACAACTGAACACAAGCACAGTCCAGTTCCAAAGCAGGTGTACTTTTATACATACATATTGTTTGAATTCATAATGGTCATTTATTATTTGTGTAACTTTTTAAAAAACTAGTTAATTAAAAATAAAAAAGCAGCTGCATCTGACAAGGAGAATTTTTTTTAATTTTTTTTTTTTACTGTACATTAGGTGAAGGTTTATAGAACAAATAGTTTCTCATTAAACAGTCAGTACACATATTGTTTCATGACATTGGTTAACAACCCCACGACATGTCAACACTCTCTATCCTAGACCTTGGGGACCTTTTTTTTTTTTTTTTGTGAAAATATACATAGCCAAAGATGCAACATTTCAAAAATTTCTACATATACAATTCAGTGACATCGATTACGTTCTTCTAGTTGTGCTGCTATTCTCACTATCCTTTTCCAAACTATTCCATCACCATTGTCTTCAACTCACTGTCCCCTAGGCTTCCCATCAAACCTTTTGAGTTGCTGTTGTCAATTTGATTTTACATAATTTTTTTTTTTGTACTTTAGATGAAGGTTTATAGAACAAAATAGTTTCTCATTAAAGAGTCAGTACACATATTGCCCTATGACAATGGTTAACAACCCCACGACAGGTCAACACTGTCGTTTCTCAACCTTGGGTTCCCTATCACCAGCTTTACAAGGAGAATATTTCTAAAGACTTTCAACTAAGACTGCCAATTGTAAAACACATACTTTCTAAGGAAAAGCACTAATTCAGTCTCTACTTTGTCAACTAACTAGAAACGTTAAATTTTAGCATAAACACAATCTAAGATAAAACGTCTGACCCACCCTCCACTTGCAAAGTTAGAGATTAGTCTTGTTGCAGTCCGTAACAGCTAAATTGGGGGATGCTAAATGAAACAGGAATAGTTTTCAAAAAATCAGGACCAGCGTCTCTAAAGGGAAGGGAACTAAAGGAAAATGACCAGCTTTTTAAAAAATCAATCCAGCTCTCACAAACGGTCCCCCAAAAGAAGAAAAAAGTGACATCCAGAGAAAAGTACCAGGCAGCATACAAAACTCTTTCATGAGCTCTGGAATAAAAAGGTCATGTGTAAAAGGCAGAAAGAATACATGTTCATCAGGAAAGTCAAAGGGAGGAAAAAGTAATAATTACAGGGCAACAGTGAAAATAAAGATGAAACAGTCCCTCTGCCTAAGATCATATGTAAGGGAAAATAGGCTGAGTTATTCAAGTTCCTGCAGGACTTCTACCTCCTTCATCAAAGAGAACAGTCCAAGAAAGACTGAAGTCCAAGACAGACAAGGAGATAGCAAAAGAACAATCAGTTTTAGCACCATGGGTGGGCACAAAATGGTTTGCGCTTGACTACTAACTGAAAGGTTGGTAGTTTGAACCCACCCAGCAATCTGCTTCCATAAAGCTTACAACCAAGAAAACTCTACAGAGTTCAGTCCTGCTCTGTAACACATAAGGTAGCCAAAGAGTAGAAATCAACTTGCCAGCAACAGGTTAGTACCAATCTCCAAATCAGCTAAATTACATTCCAAGGTAGTAAAAGAACTTATGTTAGACCTGTGACTATCTTTTCAAAATTACATAGAAAAACAAAAGTTTTCAAAACGGTATTTAAAAAAAAAAAAAGGTGGGCCCTGGAAACTACAGAATAGCAATGCTGACATTAATCCTGACAAAGTTCTGGCTTTATCAGTATGCGTTACACCTCAACATAAAGAAAACAAAAATCCTCACAATTGGACCAATAAGCAACATCATGGTAAACGAAGAAAAGACTGAAGTTGACAAGGATTTCATTTTACTTGGATCCACAATCAACACCCATGGAAGCAACAGTCAAGAAATCAAAAGACACACTGTAAAGTGCTGAAAAGAAAGATATCACCTTGAAGACTAAGGTGCACCAGACCCAAGCCATGGTGTTTTTAATGGCCTCATATGCATGCGAAAGCTGGATAATGAATAAGGAAGACTGAAGAAGAATTGACACCTTTGAACTGTGGTGTTGGTGAAGAATACTGAATACACTATGGACTGCCAAAAGAACAAACAAATATGTCTTGGAAGAAGTATAACCAGAATGCTGCTTAGAAGCAAGGATGGCAAGACCATGTCTCATATACTTTGGACATGTTATCAGGAGGGATCAGTCCCTGGAGAGGGACATCATGCTTGGTAAAGAAGAGGGCTAGCAAAAAGGAGAAAGACCCTCAACAAGAGGGACTGACACAGTGGCTGCACACAATGGGCTCAAGCATAACAACAATTGTGAGAATGGTGCAACAAAGATTGCGAGGATGGCGCAGGACCAGGCAGTGTTTCATTATGTTGTACACAGGGTCACTATGAGTCAGAACCGACTTGACGGCACCTCACAACAACAAAGTGCTGGCTTATGAAACTAATGGACTGTAAAGACACAGAAGAAAGAAGTCACTCCTACATGGCAGCTCAAGCTCACTAAGAACAAATCATGTTGGCCTGCAAGCCTCACTTCCTATTTAGTAGCCTTAGTAGACTTAGGGGCGGGAAGGGGATGTGCAGGGAGGGTTCATGGGAATCCTGTATCTCTATCTTAACACCCTACCAGATAGTCACTTTGGACTCTCTGAAAGCACTTTTGGACAGGGTGAGAAACGTGGACTGGATGAGAAAACCGAGGCTTAAATAAATTAATGACAGCCCCTAGGGAGGCCTGTGAAGCACCTTGTGTTAGTCACTGGTAGGAAACAGAAGGCAAAGTCAAACTGAGTAACATGAGGTGAGCTTAATAAACATCACAAAGGTGTTGGCAGGGTGTAGGAATATCACAAGAGATGGTGCAGTAGAGCCCCAAGGTAGGAGTTATTACCATCTGAATAAAAAATTCCTAGAATCAAATGAAAATGAAAACACATGATACCAAAACTTTGGGACACAGCAAGGGCAGTCCTCAGAGGACAATTTATAGCAATAGATACACATATCAAAAAAGAAGAAAGGGATAAAATCAAAACATTAACTACAGAACTCAAACAAATAGAAAGAGAACAACAAAAAAAGCCCACAACCACCGGAAGAAAGGAAATAGTAAAGATCAGAGCAGAAATAAATGAAATAGAGAACAGAAAAACAATAGAAAGAATCAACAAAACCAAAAGTTGGTTCTTTGAAAGAATCAACAGAATTGACAAACCACTGGCCAGAATGACAAAAGAAAGACAGGAGAGGCACAAATAACCCAAATAAGAAATGAAATGGGGGACATTACAACAGACCCAACTGAAATAAAAAAGATTATAACAGAATATTATGAAAAACTATACTCCAACAAATTTGAAAACGTAGAGGAAATGGATACATTTCTAGAACCACACGGCCTACCCAAACTACAACAAAGTGATGTTGAAAATCTGAACAGACCCGTAACAAGAGAAGAGATTGAAAAGGTAATAAAAAAAAATTCCCAACCAAAAAAAGCCCTGGCCCAGATGGCTTCACTGGAGAATTCTACAAAACATTTACAGAAGACCTTGTACCAGTACTACTCAAGCTATTTCAGAGCATAGAAGAGGAAGCAACATTTCCAAATTCATTCTATGAAGCCAGCATAACGCTGATACCAAAACCAGGAAAAGACGTCACAAAAAAAGAAAATTACAGACCAATATCTCTCATGAATATAGATGCAAAAATGCTCAACAAAATTCTAGCCAAAAGAATTCAGCATCATATCAAAAAAATAATACACCATGACCAAGTAGGATTCATACCAGGTATGCAAGGATGGGTCAACATTAGAAAATCAATCAACGTAATCCACCACATAAATAAAAGGAAAAGAAAAGAATCACATGATCATCTCAATTGACACAGAAAAGGCATTTGACAAAGTCCAACACCCATTCCTGATAAAAACTCTCAATCAAGTAGGTATAGAAGGGAAATTTCTCAACATAATAAAGGGGATCTATGCAAAACCAACGGCCAACATCATTCTTAATGGAGAGAGGCTGAAAACATTCCCCTTGAAAACAGGCACAAGACAAGGATGCCCTTTATCACCACTCCTATTTAACACTGTGCTGGAAGTTCTAGCTAGAGCAATAAGGCAAGAAAAAGAACTCAAGGGCATCCAAATTGGTAATGAAGAAGTTAAACTGTTCCTGTTTGCAGATGATATGATACTATATACAGAAAACCCTAAAGACTCCATGAGAAATCTACTGAAACTAATAGAAAGACTCAGCAGAGTAGCAGGATACAAGATAAACATACAAAAATCAGTTGGATTCCTATACACCAATAAGGAGAACGATGAAAAGGAAATCAGGAAAACAATACCATTTTCAATAGCCCTAAAAAGATAAAATACTTAGGAATAATTCTGACCAGGGATGGAAAAGACCTATACAAAGAAAACTACAAAACACTACTGCAAGAAACCCAAAGGGATCTACATAAATGGAAAAACATACCATGCTCATGGATAGGCAGACTTAACATTGTGAAAATGACAATTCTACCCAAAGCAATTTGCAAATACAACGCAATCCCGATCCAAATACCAACAACATTCTTCAAAGAGATGGAAAAACTAATCATTAACTTTATATGGAAAGGAAGAAGCCCCGAATAAATAAAGCACTACTGGAGAAGAAGAATAAAGTTGGAGGACTCACACTACCTGACTTCAGAACCTACCAGACAGCTACAGTAGTCAAAACAGCCTGGTACTGATACAACGACAGATACATTGACCAATGGAACAGAATTGAAAACCCAGATGTAAATCCATCCACCTAGGGTCACCTGATCTTCAACAAGGGCCCAAAGTCCATCAAATGGGGAAAAGACAGTCTTTTTAACAAATGGTGCTGGCAAAACTGGATAATCATCTGCAAAAAAAAGAAACAGGACCCATACCTCACACCATATACAAAAACGACTTCAAAATGGGTCAAAGACCTGAATATAAAGCCTAAAACTATAAAGTTCATAGAAGAAAAAATAGGACCAACACTTCAGGCCTTAATACATGGCATTAACAGGATACAAACCATAACCATCAATGCACAAACCCCAACAGATAAGCTAGATAACTGGGATCTTCTAAAAATCAAAGAGTAAAAAGAGAACCTACAGACTGGGAAAAAATTTTTGGACAGTACAAGTCAGACAAAGGTCTAATCTCAATAATCTACAGAAAATCCAACACCTCTACAACAAAAAGACAAATAATCCTATTAAAAAATGGGCAAAGGAAATGAACAGACACTTCACCAAAGAAGACATTCAAATGGCCAACAGACACATAAGGAAATGCTCGTGATCACTAGCCATTAGAGAAATGCAAATTAAAACCACAATGAGATACCATCTCACCCTGGCATTACTGGCACGAATCAAAAACACTGGAAATAACAAATGTTGCAGAGGCTGTGGGGAGATCGGAACACTTATGCACTGCTGGTGGGAATGCAAAATTAGAAAACCATTTTGGAAAATGATATGGCGCTTCCTCAGAAAGCTAGAAATAGACATACCATTCAATCCAGCAATCCCACTCCTAGGAATATATCCTAAAGAAATAAGAGTCGTCACTCGAATAGGCATGCACACCTATGTTCATGGCAGCATTGTTCACAATAGCAAAATGATGGAAACAACCTAGATGCCCATCAACAGATGAATGGATAAACAAACTATGGTACATACACACAATGGAGTACTATGCAACGAGAAAGAACAACAAGGAATCTGTGAACCATCTCATAACATGGATGAAACTGGAGGACATTATGCTGAGTGAAAGAAGTCAATCACAAAAGGACAAATATTGTATGAGACCTCTATTGTAAAAACCCATGAAAAAGTTCACACACAAAATGTAACAATCTTTGTTGGTTACCAGGGATGGGAGGGGTGGGGTGGGGAATACTAAAGAGACAATAGATAAGTGGTATCTTGGGAGAAGGGTGAGACAGTACACAATACCAGAGAAACTAGCACAACGTGTACAAGGAAAGGTCATGGAAGCCCCACAGACACATCCAAACTCCCTGAGGGACTGAATCACTGGGTGGAGGGCTCTGGGGACCATGGTCTTGGGGAACATCTAGCTCAATTGGCATGACACAGCTTATAAAGACAATGCTCTACATTCTACCTTGGTGAGTAGCATCTGGGGTCTTAAAAGCCTGTGAGCGGCCATCTAAGATACTCCACTGGTCTCAACCCTTCGGGAGCAAGGGAGAATGAAGAGAACAGGATACAGGGAAAAGATTAGTCCGAAGGACTAACTGTCCACAGCTACCAAGGCCTCCACCGGACTGAGTCCAGTACAGCTAGATGGTGCCCGGCTACCACCACTGACTGCTCTGACCAGGATCACAACAGAGGGTTTTGGACAGAGCTGGAGAAGGATGTAGAGCATAATTCTAACCCACAAAAAAAGACCAGATTTACTGGCCTAAAGGAGACTGGAGAAGCTCCGAGAGTGTGGCCCCCCAGACACCCTTTTAGCTCAGTGGTGAAGTTACCTCCGAGGTTCACTGTTCAGCCTGGGAGTGGACAGCCCTGTAAAGCCAAATGAGACTCACGAGGTACAGGAGTCCAGTGACAAGGGCCAGAAGGCAGAAGGGGACAAGGAAGCTGGTGATATGGAACCCAAGGTTGAGTAAGGATACTGTTGATGTGTTGTGAGATTGTTAACCATTGTCATAGGGCAACATTTGTAGTAACTGTTAAATGAGAAACTATTTTGTTCTGTAAGCCTTCATCTTAAGTGAGAATAACAGCACAATTCGAAAAGCGTAGTCAATGTCGATGAACTGTGCATGTAGAAATTTTTGAAATGGTGTATCTTTGGCTATGTGCATTTTCACCAAAAAAAAAAAAAAAAAAGGTTGAGAAGTTAGAGGGTTGACATGTTGTGGGGTTGTTAACCAGTGTCATAAAACAACATGTGTACTTTGTTTCATGAGAAACTATTTGTTCTGTAAGACTTCACCTGAAGTAAAATAAATAAATAAAGTTAAAAAAAAAAAAAAAAAAGAAGTTATTACCATCCTTAGGCCTGAAGAAGCAAGGGGGAGAAGTAGTTCCTAGAATTCAGAATGCTGAAGGAGAGAGCTACTCTACTGAAGAGTCACCTCCAGCAAGGGAAGGAGCCAACCCTGGACTGGGGAAATAATTGCGAACCTCACTTGCTTGGCTCCTCCTCTCTCTTGCCAGTGCTTCCCTTTGGCCAAACCCAACTGGAAGCCAGGAAATCAGAGACCCCAGTGATGCTCAAGACACAGAGCAGGGTGGGAATGGTGGAGAGTACATCTGGAAGGGCAAACAGAAGATTCCCAGCACACAAGGGAGTCCTGCAATATTCTAACATGCATTTTCCTTTAAAGCCAAACTACTCTTTATGTCATGAACAAATTCCTGCTGACAAAAAAATACTTAGCCTCGTGATAATAGTAGAGGAGACTACAAAGACTAGAAACCTCAAATACAGTAGTTCAAAGTCATATCATACTTCACAAATATTTTTAAATCTTAGTATAGTTTGATGTTAAAACTCCTAAAGATAGGAGGGAAATGGTGACAAATGAACAGGTGCAAGTAAAGACTTACAAAAGAAAGTTCTGAAAGGCTGTGGGGTGGGATAGGAGGTAAGGGCAGTACCATTACGGGTGCTGGAGGCCATGCTATGGAGTGCAGGCTCTTCTTGTAGGGGATGGATGCAGTACATAAATGAATCCTAGTCAGAACTGACAATATGAGGCAACAGAGCAGGGAAAAGAAAAGAAAAAAACCTGGGAATCCATCAACCTGGGTTCTAGTCACTGCTTTGCCAGAATTTAATAATGAGATCTTAGAAAAATAACTTAAAAGTCTCTATGCTTTGGTGTCTTTGTTTATGAATGTGGAAATAGAAGATAAAAATATCCAACTAGTAAATGTCACTTCTAACAAATAGTAGGTTATAAACTGCTCCAAAAAAGGTTGAAGAAGTTAGTTTATAGTCTTGCTACTATTGATACAAGTACTGGTATCACTTGGGAGCTTGTTAGAAATGCAGATCTCCAGCCCCACACCAGATCTACTGAATCAGAATCTGTATTTGATTAAGAACATCAAGTGATTTGTATCCACATTAAAGTCTGAGAAGCACTGGTCTACACCTAGGTTTCTGGCTTAGGACAGTGGGTCAATGATGGTGTCATTCACCAACTGGAGGTCTATAGGAAGAAGCCTTTTGGGAAAAAGGTGCTGAGGTCCATTTGGAACAAGCAGGGACTAAGTCACCCGGGAACATGTGGATGAGTAATTCCCGTAGAGGAGGGGCTGTAATAGAGGGGAATAGGTTATGGGTTTTGTTTTGTTTTTTTAAATTAGATATCAAAGAACTGAACAGATCTAATATCTGGATGCTGTGCATATGCTGTGCTCCCCACTTCTGCACTCTCTTCACTGTACCTATCTAATTCTGCCTCAAGTAATATTTTTCTCACATGCCCAACCTCTTTAACCCTCTTTCCCTTTTCCTTCTCTCTACCAAGTCTTACTCACTTGGTCCAGGAAAATTTCTCTCTTCCTTCCCCTTCCCACTGCCCATCCCTTTTTCCTTCCTTCATTTCTCTAACCTTTGTTCCAACTTAAATTCAAAATGGGTATGAGCATACAGTAGTGCTTTGTATCAATAAATATAGAAAGGGGAGTTAAAAAAAAAAAAAAAAAAAGATCCCATCAACTTCTAAAGATCTAAAAATGGCCAGCAGTCCCTTTTAGAATCTCCACTATCTCTACAAACTCTATAAACCCCTTGCCATCAAAGCACCTTCTGACTCATAGTAACCCTACAAGGCAGAGCAGAACTGCCCCATAGGGTTTCCGAGACTGTAATCTTTACGGAAGCAGACTGCCACATGTTCCTCCTGTGCAGCGGCTGGTGGGTTCAAACTGCTTACCTTACAGTTCGCAGCTGCGTGGTTAACCACTGCGCCACCAGGGCTCTTATGAACTCTATATCCTCTTCTAATTAAACCCATTTAACTTTCTAGCTACGTAAAAATAACTCTGTCTTAATCAATGTATTCAATATATTCAAATACTAGGAATGCAACACCATTGCTTTATCTCATTTCAGCCATACTATGAATTAGCTGGGCTCTCCCAAAGCTATCTAAAGAATCCAATCACCATTTATCATATTGCCTCCATAATGAAATAAAATCTACGTTCCAAACAAATGACTTACAAATGAACTCTTAGAATACAACCTGTTCCTTAATTGGGAACTATATGTAATTGTATCCCAAATGCTTCATAGGCAATAGTAAAAGACTTCAAAAAGCAAGAGTCTATTAACAGAAATGTAATGATAAGGCCATGTTTGCACTTACTGGAAATCATGGTCACTACTGCCTAACTAGATATTCTGGTACACTTTCAAAGCTTTTTCTCTGAAGAGAAAAATAACAAAATTTTAACATAAATCACAAAGTTCTTCCTAAAGTATTCAGTCACAGTATGCTGCCTCCTTAAGTAGTAAGAGAGAGAAAGAGATACAGGAATGAATGCTACTATAATTCACCACTACCACCAGGCAAAATTATTTTCCTTAGCCATTTCAAGTTATTTAAGTAGCAATGCTGAATTTTTTTCTTTGAACTTAGAAAATCTGTCTTTACTTCCCCGTGAAATCCAATCTGTAATTCATGCTTTCTTCTAAAATGTTTTTTTACTGTAAGGATAGTAGGAGTAAAAGATTACTAAAATGTAGTGGGAGTAAAAGATTATATATTCTATTTTACAAAGAGATACTCAGCATTTCACAGTTAATGACAAAACATAAGACGATATATAAGCTTCTGTTAATTGTGTACTGTTTGCACACAATTCCTTAATTCAAGGGTAAAGTAGTGTTCACTGTCAGTATTCTTTCATTTCCAGCAATTTCAGAGCCCAACAATTTAGCTGAACAGACGAAAGAGACAGGCAGAGCCCATCCAACTTACTATCTGGGTCTTCAAGGGGAATATCATTACAAGAGTCTGTATCTGAGTAAGTTCTTCGGCGTCGATGGGAAAGTCGATGAAGCGTAGACACTGGTTCTTTTACAGAGTGGCTAATCCTGCAAATTAAACAAAAAGCATTAAATTAGGGGGGGGGAAAGGCACCAAATTCTAAGGTCTTAAACAAATAAAAACCTCCTCAATTTAATTGGAGTTTTAAATGACTTCTTGATAAACGAAGAGAAACTATTTTTATACCCAAGGAACTATCTTAGCAACATTTTACTCATTCAGCAGTCAAACCGCAAGTAAGTCAAACCATCTAGAACACAGCTGGTAACCTGGACTGTGAGCAGAGCTAAGTGGAAAAGGGGTATAGTGAAGAAGCAACTTTATCTATAGGGGAGGGTCTAGTTATATAGCAGACTTCATCAGAAATCCAAGGTTTACAAATGTTTAAAAAATAAGAGTTATGGATTTCACAAGCATAGCTATCTAGTGTCAATCCAGAACTGATTAAAAATAGCATATTGAAGGGGATGGGCAAGTAGGTAAGGAGCATTCTAAAGGCAGACTCACTGACAGCACTGAAAAAAGATAAAGATGGCAGAAAAGAAGGCTATTAACTATTAAAACAAAAAAATCTATCTAAGCTCAATTAAACATAGAAGCAAATCACTACCACTCCTCAACAGCAAGTTGGCCTCCACTGTAGGACAGCCCCAAATTACTGTTTCCAACAATGACCCTCATTCATCAAGAAAAAATTAAATTGTGCTCAGTGTATCTTACTTAATAGGGCAGAAAAGAATAAAATAAAGTCTAGAAAAATTTCTATCATAAAAATAAAAGTTTGTCAAAGGGATTAAGCTTCCATCTTTCTGGAAAATTCAATTGGTAGAACTCTTTATTCCCTAAAGGAGATGGATACATACATCATACATCATGGAACCCCTCTGAGCACATGACAGCTCAAAGATCACATAAGCATCAGAGAAAAAAAACAAAATGTGACCTGACATTCTTTTTGTAGAGAAATAAATGCTAGTTTTATTTTAGTTTATCACTTTCTGTAGTGATGCTATAATTGCATCACTTTCCAAAGAACCAAATAAGACAACCAAAGCAACTTAAAAGAATGTTGCCTACCAAAATAAAGAACAGTTTAAGAACATGGGATCTCAGCAAGCTCTATCTAGAAGGTAAACTTTTTAAATGTGTAGATATCAACTTTTAAATATCCATTGGTTTTTCTCTCTCTTCTATGGTTTTTCAGAGAGATCTTTATCTTCTAATAAAACAAAAGCTCAGTATTAATATATGATGCCATAAGAAGCTGTAGTAAAATAAGCCTCAGCTTTGAAGCTCTGATACATCACAAACGGATTTCTACCAGCCAACACTTGATATAATTTCGAACATCTAAAAGTGCAATAGCTGGCAAGGTGCTTACCTTACTAGTTAATTTATTCACTCATTCTTTCTTTACTGATTACCTACTGTGGCAAGCCCTATACTATATAACAAGATACAGTGCTAAGCAAATCAGAACCAAACCTAGTCCCTACAGGGCTTGTATTCTGCACTACTTATTAAAAGCCCAAAGAATTCCCCTAAGTAAGTATAATTTTGGGAGAACTTGGCTGAAAGAAAAAGTAATTTTACCTCTCTGAACTGCAAGTACCAGGGTGACTGACAGAGCGCTTCATCTGGAAATTAAAAAAAAATTGGCACAATTCACAACAACTAGAATCATGCAGCTCTAAGATATTATTATATTGTCATAACATAAATTCACTCAGAAAAGATGACTGGTAAAAAAATTTTTCTTTTTACAGACTCAAGTAACATAACTAGCATAATGTCAAGCTTTCTCCCTAATAGTCATTAACTGGAATCTTTCCCAACTTACACAAAAAACATGCTATATTCTTTACTCAGTACGAAAAACCAACTTTTATAATGTTTTATTAATATATGTGTATATGCATATAAAACCCGCTGCTGCCCAGTCAATTCCGATTCATTGCAACCCTACAGAATGGAATAGAACTGCCCCATAGGGTTTCCAAGGAGCGGCTGGTGCACTCAAACTGCCAATAGCCAAGCTCTTAACTACTGCGCCACCAGGGCTCCACTGCATATATGTAATATATATAAATATATAAAAAAACAGCACATACAATTACTCCAAGAATCACACTATTTATGATGGAAAGGAATATCTAGCAACTAAGGAAGTACTCTAGTAATTCTCACTCTTTCTTTTTTTTTAAGGGCAGAAGTAGAGTCTCATAGCAGAGCTTCTCTTTACCATTCATTATTCAGGTAGCTGATATACAGATGTTCTAAAGTGTGGTTTTCATGGAAGAAGGGCATTAATAATTTAAATCTTAAAGAACTCAAAAGAAGAACCTTAAGCCTCAAATAGGTTTCTAAAACATATATTTTTAAAAAATAAATATCTGATTAGGCAAACCAAAAAAACAGGCAGAACATGAATAAATATGCCAAATACTAAACATAATTTAGACGATACAACTACTCCACCAAAAAAATAGAGGGAGGCAGCCAAGTAAAACAGCCTATTTCAAAGTTTCACAAGAGAGCGGAAAAACAAAGTTTGTATTAAAAGCTAAGAATGGCTGCTTTTATATACACAGATCCAAGACCCTTACAAGCCCAGGTCTAACATTTATGTTTATGTAAATACATTCTGCATTTGCCTATCAGCCACAGTTGCTCTGACAAATCCCAATTGAAATGGTAACAGAAATGACCCATCTAATACGCAGTAGGAACATTAATGTGATTGACATTAAGATGCAAGTGGACATTAACCTCTCCTATAATATAAATCACTTCAAGATTACCCCCCCATGACATCTCCATTATAATAATCACTCAACTTGTGGATCAAAACGACAACTGTCTGAATTTCCATGATGATTTGAAATAAAGTGTATTCTAAGAGATATGAGAATAACTACATAACATTGTTATAAAGATCATGTTAAATAGCTGAATTGTCAAATCTTTCAGCTTTACTTTTCATTCATTCAAGTTATTTAAAAAAAAAAAAAATGTGCCCATGAAGACTGTCTGCCATTACTTTTATTAGCGATGTGTCTCCAGAACTAATTACCATAATCCACAATTCTTGCTTTATGTATGAAGCAAAAAGGCAGAGCTGAGAAAAATAAGCTGTCTCTAACCTAATATTTCCTAGACCAATTTACTGGATTTCCTTTAATTTTTATACTAATAAAAGGTTTTGGTTTAAAAGAAACCAAACACACATATAGCACACACATGACTTCTCTGGACAACAAAGCATGTGTTAACAAGGCATTCTTCTCAGAAGTTCAACGAGAAAGCAAGGAAGCTTTGAGGTGTTTTTACTGCACCTGACTTTATACAGTTTTAAAAAGGAAAAAAAAAACAGCATACTAATTTCATGAACCATAATTAAGTTCACAACATATCTATAATTGTTCTAAGAAGCAACATTGTCAAACTGTGTCCTACTGAACACCACAGTCGAGAGGTTATTCAAAACCAACGAAAAAGGTTCACTTGTTAAATGAATTTCAGAAACGTTGCACATTACCTCTTCCTATGAAATTCATAATATATGTTACCATAAAAGAGGCTCTGAGGAGTCCTATGACAAAGAAACTCAATTCAAGTTAACCTAGCACTTGCCAAACTAATCTGGCCATAAAACTCTTTTTCACGGTATTCCTGCCTCAGAGATCACTTGATTAGAAAGCAATGATCTAAATACATTTAGGTAATAAATTTGCTAAATCCCATACAACTAACTTTGCTGTGGAGGGTATGAGAACCCAGGGATAAAGTGGACCCTATTCTTTCTTCTAATAAATTTAGGTAATTGCTAAAATAGTAGCCATGAACCCCTACAAATGTGTCATTCTTCTTTCTACAAAATACTTTGATAAAAAAAATTAAAAGTTGCATCAAACCTTATGCCACCTGTGAGTTCCCCACAGCATGCTAGAGCAAGTTTATTGGCTTGGAAAGAACAAATTCACCACCCTGGGGCAAAGAGTACGTGTTGTTCCGGAGTAATCAGATGGTAAAAAAGTAACGTTAAGTGCCTGCACCTGCAGTAGGTCAGCCACTTCACAACGACCCTCTTATGTAGACAAACCTCTATTGTATACATGAAGAAACAGGTTCAAAGAGATTAAGTAACTAACCTACTCAGATACACATGGTGGATCTAAAGTTCAAATCCCGATGCAAACCATCGTTTCCACTATGACACATCATTTCAAATCCCTTAAAATTCCTTTAGAGATTCGTTTAATTTTACTCCATTATGATGTTTTTACCAAGTAGAAAAGTGCTCCACAACTGTTTTCATGTCACAGCACACACAGGGAATTGTAACATTTGCCTGGCACACTGGGGAAAATGGATAAAGCAGCTCATGACAGGCCCTGACTAGCCCCTCTAAGGAGGAGGGGCTCAGGATCTTGGCAAACATGTGCTGAACTCACCAGCTGAAAAGCTCCAATGGAGAATAGGAGTCCTCTCCCACCCCCACAACAAAAAAATTCAACTGCCCCCCACCGCCGATCTACTCTTAGAAATATTTTTAAAAAATAAGACAAAAAAACATGCATTTCACTGGGAGAAAAACAAGAATTCCAACCATCTGAACAGGAGAAGGTGACACAGGAGAAACTAAGGGATCCGGATGGGGCAGTTGGAACATCTCAGGTTTAAACTTGGCATTTGCTATCTTCACACATTCCTCAAGCGTTGTGATGAACGTATTACATGTGGCACTAAGCAGAGAAGAGGCTTCATTCATGTTCTGAAAAATCACATACAAAGAGTTGAGCAGACTCACACACAACTATCTGGAATCATATATAACTTTATAATCAAGTAATGAAACATTATTTCCAATGGACACATTACTACATTATGCTCAAATTTGTTAAAAATAAACTACCTTAGAAAATTAAAGCAACACGTGAATAATAAACATGCCCCTCAAATAAGTAACGTGTGAACCTGATTCCGAGAAAAAAATAAGTTTTGCATTTAAACTAAATGTCATATTGAAAAACTGAACAAAATCTTATCTTCAACAAGCCTAAGTGATAATTTTCTCACTACTACATATAGTTTAATAAAATCAGAATTCTGAAAGTGGTCACAGGCAGTGTAACATCCTGAGAGTGAGTTAGAGATGGTACAATTCATATTCACCCTATAGCCATTTTTCCCCTTCTTCATTGGTAGAATAAAAACCCAACTTTGTTTAGAACAGCAAAGTGCCCTGACCCTGGGGAATGAACACAGACTGGTCTAAGCCAATCGTGGCTATTCCAGTCCCCTTTGCCAAATACTCATTTTTCCTAGTTTCCCTAGGCCTGGCCAAAAGAGATGATAAGAAGTCTGCTGGCGAGATTGTGGGATTTTTGTTGCTTGATAAAAGGCAAGGATGGCAAGTTGAGAAGATCTCTCTCCAACCCAGCCTCCGCATTGCCTCCTGCCTGTATGTTATCTTAAAGCCTCAAACGTGAGGAGAAAAACTCGACACACCAAGAATGGTAGAGTGAAAGGACGGAACGAGCCTGGGCCCCTGATACTGTCACTGAGCTGCTGGAGCAAACTGAGAGCACCAACCTCCAGAGAGCTTGCTGTGAAACAATAAGTGCCCTCAGGGTTTAATCTACTGTTAGTTTGGTTTTCTGTTATCTGCAGCCAGTATAACCTACCTCACACAAGATTCCTCCCCAACAGGTAGAAGCAAGAGAAATCCACAGGAGAAGCAGAAAAATTCCTTCTTCCACTTGTAGCAAATTAGGCAAAAGAGGACAAGGAACTATGCTAGCCTTTTCTATCAGGAGAGTAGCAGGGTTCACTGGTACTATTTTACCAGAAAAAAGTAAGCCTATTTCATATCCAGGTGCTACTTACCTGAATTTTGATTCCTACATCACTGTTCTGGGGATTTTTTTTTTTAAAGTTATTTCATAAAGCTAAATTATCACCTCTCAGTAGCTGAAGCTGGAATCTTATTACCAAAAGAAAGACAACAGCAATTATCCAATGAATTCATACGGTCAGCCTGGAGAACAAAAACAAAGCCTGGAATGTTTACTCCCTGCCCCAACCCACAAATTATGAGATTGGCTGTAAAGATAGGCCTTGAGTCCCTTGAGAAATGTGCTGCTTCCTGCTTTACTGCAGCTGCACAGATACAATCTAAAAGATCCCTTAGATTTCCAGATACTCTGCAGTAAGGAGAACACAAAATAGCTGAAAATAACTCATTCTGAAAATGCTTCTCTGTCATCTTATGGGAAGTATCTCACCCACCAAACCATTGCCGTCGAACCGACTCCAACTCCTAGAGATCCTAAAGGACAGAGTAGAACTGCTCCATAGGGTTTCCAAAGACGGGCTGGGGGATTCGAACTGCCAACCTTTTGATTTGTACCTGACCCCTTAATCACTGTGCCACCAGGGCTCACCCACCAGCATACTGCAAACGGTAACCAAACTGGCAGGGATCATCTTTGCTGTACCTCTACACTGGGAGATGAGTGAGTCTCATCGTGGTGAACAAATTCCTGGATGGTGTGAACTTGCTGCATTAGGAGGTCACAGTAGAGGCGAAGTTCAGACATTTTGGTTTTCAGAGATTCGCTGGTTTCACTTATTTCTGAAAGGAACATATAAAAATGTTCAATTATTTTCATATTCTTTGGGCAATATAACCAAACGGGATCATTAAAAAAGTAAGGCAATAAACATAAACACCTACTGCTTAAGAGATGTGAGAACTTGGAAATGGGGGATTCACGGGTCCTGAGAAATACCCTTCTCTTTAGATAACTGTACATAAAATGACAGCTATAGTCTGCCATAAAGTTGAGGTAAATTAATTTCCAGAGACAGGGTGATGAATAAAAGACCACTGGATGTTTTATACAGGATATTTTCCATCTATTGTTCATTGTCTTTCATTTGAAAAGGACTTGTATTTCTTCTTTTCTGAATTGGCTTTTCTTGCCCTTTACTCATTTTTCCAGTTCTAATGCTTGGTTTTTTTCTTAACCAGTTGCCATCAAGTTGTCATCGACTCCAATCCATGTGTGTCAGAGAAGAACTGTATTCCATACGGTTTTCAATGGCTGATTTTTTGGAAGTAGATTGCCCGACCTTTCTTCCAAGGTGCCTCTGGGTGGACTGGAACCTCCAACCTTTCAGTTAGCAGCTAAGCCTGTTAACCATTTGTACTACCCAGAGACTCCAGTTTTTCTCTTGATACTATATAAACAATGATCTGTAAAAGTTAGGATTAAGGATAGCAGTCTTTTTTCTGTTCTAAATATCATAAATACTTTTCCAGATCTGTCAGCTCCCTAACAATTTTCTTTATTGAATGTTTTGGCATATCGAAGTTTCTAATTTTCATGTAATTAAAATTACTGTATATAAACATTCATTTATTTCCTTCTGTTCCTTCCATGGCTTCATTTTTACATACTATTTTCAAAATATTTTTAAGAGCTATATTTTCTTCTCTCTAATATCTCTATCTAATATCTCTTAGACACTCACCTGCCAATACCTTCTAAACTAGAAATTTAAGCAGCAGGGGAAGGAAAAAATACACACAGGAGATTCTGGTGCTTCTCCATAATCACTGCACCAGGCCACTGGCACTGCTGTGTGGCACTGCTAGCCACAGAGGACCAAAGCAGACCTATCTGCCTATTTGATCTCACCTAAATCAACTTCTGGAGGCCCTGGGTAGTGCAAACAGTTAACACACTCAGCTGGTGACTGAAAGTTTGAAGATTCAAGTCTACCCAGAGGCACCTTGGAAGAAAAGTCGCTACTTCTGAATAATCAGCCATTGAAAATCCTAGAGAGCACAGTTCTACTCTCATACACATGGGGTCACCATGAGTTTGAACAGACTTGAAAGCAACTGATTTTTTAAATCACTTTCTACCTCAACTTAAGTCCATTTCTTCTTATCCTGCCCTTAGCCATACTCTATCCATGATGTTCTTTCATATACTTGACATCATTCATTATAACTTCAATCCTGTTGTTGTTGTTAGGTAACGTCAAGTCCGTTTCGACTCACAGAGACCCTATGTACAAATGAATGAAACACTGCCCGATCCTGCGTCATCCTCGCAATCATTGCTATGTTTGAGCCCACTGTTGCAGCCACTATCAATCCATCTTGTGGAGGGTCTTCCTCTTTTTCGCTGACCCTCTACTCCACCAAGCATGATGTCCTTCTCCAGGAACTGGTCCCTCTTAGTAATGTATCTGAAGTGTGCCAGATGATGTCTCACCATCCTCGCTTTTAAGAAGCAATCTTGCTGTAAATCCTAGGCCTTCATTTTTCAATACCCATAATTTAGTTGCCTTTACCAATTTAAGTAACCTTTATTGTTTTTTAAAGATTACTTAGTTTTTTAATTTAAAAAGTAATACTACTCAGTGGAAATTTTTAGAAAATAAAAAAATACACATATAGAAAAAAAATCAAACAACTATAATCACTACCCAGATGTAAGTACAATTATTATTTTCTCATTATATCTGAATTTAGTTAATACCGTAACTCATTTGCTCTGCTTTTGATTTTTATTTAATCTTTTTAAATGGACAATATACACACATGGCAAAGTCAAAAGGTAGGAAAGGATATACACTGAAAATGAGTCTCCCTCCCACACATTACCCTTTCAGAGGTATAAAGTTAACCAATTCTCACATATCTTTCCTAAGCCAGTAAAGGCATACTAACACTATATGTAGTTCTGAATCCTGTTTTTTCAATTGTCATTCAACATTGCACACTTTCCCACACTGTTAAAATTGCTTATAAACATTTTAACAACCACATAAGCTATCAGCCTACGGAAGCAGTGTGAAATATACATACAGTAATTTGGCCTTTGTCCTTGGTTCCTGAGAGATAACTCTCAAACCTTGGAATTTAAGTATCTCCAATAACGAATCCAGACTACACCTAACTAACAGGTTGGGTGAGGTGAGGAGGCAACTCTGTGGTAAGGACTAGCAAGGCCAGAGAGCCCCACTGCATAACACCTCATTATCTCCTCTTGAAATCGATCGCCTCAGGGGAGAGAGACTAGAGTCTGAATTAAGTAAGGAGACCTAAAAAAAGATCTGGACATGGAAGCTCCATGAGCTTCCTGGTTGATAAAAAAAAAATCCATGCAGTGAAAAGGTATTATGTCTCCTTTTGGGACAGGGAAGCTCGTTAGAAAGCCTCCAAGACTTTGCCCTATGCATCTCTTTGTTTGGTATCCTTTTTTCCTACAGTAAAACTGTAATCATAAGTACAGCACTTTCCATGAGTTCTGTGAGTTGTTCCAGCAAATTACTGAACCCAAAGGAGTAGCAGCACCCAGCAGGTCAGAAGTGAGGGAGCCTGGGGGGACTCCCAAACTTGTGGCTGGCATCCTGAAGGGGTAGAAAGAAACCCCTGAATTTTTCGTCAGCAGGTCAGAAGTTAGAGTGTTGTGCAGGCTCCCAAACTTAAGGCTGGCATTTGCTTACTTGGCAGTCTGAAGGACAATATCCTTTTAACTTGTGACATCCGACCTAGCACCAAGTGGCTACAATCAGAGAAAGGAATGCCACATGGGCAACTGATGTCAGAACTGAACAGAAAAGTGGGAAAGTGGATATCTGATTATTCTTATCCTTGTAAGCAGCACACAGTTTACTCAACTATTTCCCTAAATTTAAACCTCTGCACTGTGTACAAATTTTTTACCATGATATTATTCCCTTTACTAAATTACTAAAAGCAAACATGACAAATTTACATTTATGTTTAAGAAAATACTGTCCCACAGGGAAAAATCTATTAATTACCTTTTTCTTTTTTAGTCCTAGTATCAGTCAAACAGGCTTTGGAGCTCCCCAGAGCAACCAGCCACCTTTGTCTTTCAGCTGCATTCACCGCTTTCATATAGAAATGCTGCTCTCCTGGAATGATTAATTCCATTCTTGTGTTGTCTGCTGAATGGACTGTGATGATAAACAAATGGAAATACAGTCACAGACATAAGGAATTCGCAGAGAATCAAATCATCACTCTTACACAGTATCAGATGTAGTAGATGCTTCAGACACCTAAGACAACAAACTATGATCTAAGATATAGGCAGTGCCGCTCCCTAAGTGGCTATCTAGCAGCACCTTCCAAACTACCATTCTCACATATACTCAGGCTGGCAGTGGTGCCAAACTTGTGGTGGAATATGAAAGAGAAAACAGTGATGAATAAACTACTGAGAAGTGAGAACCAAGAACTCCCCTGGAGACTACCTGTAGCACCTTGAATACACATGGCATTGCCACACTTATCACACACATTGTTTACTAACTTCCTTGAAAGCAGAGTCCATGTTTTGGTATCCCCAAGCCTAGGAAAATGTCTGGAATATAAGTGTAATAAATGGTAATTTATGGCCACCTTCCACTAGAACTGTACTTCTCAACTAATGGACCATGTCATAATTACCTGGAAGGTATCTGTGTTTTGGAGACTTTTCCCTCTTTCCCTGCCCCCACCTCCTTTCCTATCCCTCCCCTCCTTAATACTCTGACAAGAGAGCTAAACAAGAATATCGTGCTGAGCCAATCCCAAACTTTTTTTGTAAGACTATGTAAATTTGTGTTAACCAAAAAAACCAAACCCACCGCCGCCAAGTTGATTCCAACTCATAGCAACCCTATAGGACAGAATAGAACTGCCCCATAGGGCCTTCCAAAGCTGTAATCTTAATGGAAGCATGCTTTCACATCTTTCTCCCGCAGAGCAACCGGTGGGTTCCAACTGCTGACCTCTCAGTTAGCAGCTGAGCACTTAACCACTGTGCCACCAGTGCTCCTTAAATTTGTGTTACGTGATTATTAATAAACAAGTATTTACTCGGCTCAGAACAATGCTGGTAGAGTGGAAGATGGGGGGAGAAAAATATAGTCTTTGCTGTCATAGAGCTGACAATTTAACCCAGGAAACAAGCTGGCAGACCAAAAATAACCACCAAACGTAAATGCTGAACTCTCTGGTGTAGATTTCATTTGTAATTACAATTGAGAGGAAAATAAGAAAAAGCAGGAAATTAAAAAAGGCTTCAAGAAGAATTTGACAACAGCAGGATTTGGTTAAGAGAAAAACTGCATGAAAAAAGGCCTAGATGAGGGAAAAAAACCACAGAATCTGTAGCGGATATAGGGAGACAAGCCTAAACAGTCTTGTGATGTATTGCAGAGTAATGATATTCATGAATGGACAGGCTAGGTAGAGCCAAATTATGAAGGGCTCAGGAAGTCTGGTAGAAGCCCTAAGTTAGATTATTAATTACTGAAAATACTGGCCAGATTACTCAAGTGTACTTGGTAGCTTCAACCAAGAGCTCATCATGTCAAAGGAACTATCTTTCATGAATGGCAAGTATACAAGCTATAGAGGAGAAATGAGAAAGGTTTTAAAGGAGTGTAACATTCACTCCTCTTGTGTTCTAGTTTTTCCTTCAATTCTCTTTGAAGGATAATTCAATACTTTTCATCATTATTTTGTCTGCTTTAATCCTACCTACTTCCTCCCCCACTGCCCAACCACACATATAAATGAATCAATGGTCCATGAAACCTTCCTTCATAAAAGTTACTCAGCATGACCTCTTGCATTATCTCTTCCTTTTAGGAAGGAAAGGAGAACATCTCTATCAGAGCTTCTCTCTGATCCAGAAAAGAACAAGAGTTTATGAATCTAACTTCACACTTTATGAAAACCCAACAGAACTGACCCCACCCACCATCTTTAGAGCTCAGTGTCCAACATTTACAATACATTTCTACGATGAAAACAAAAGAGAATACTTGTAGACTCAGCACGGACAATAACGCAGCATCACAAGAAACTGTTTTTTAAGTCAAAAGTGGAGGACTAGTACAAGTGCTTTGAATTTGAATTCAAAGTATAATTATAGGAGAAATATTGAAAACTGTGGTTAACAATGCTAAATGCTTATTTTTTTATTTACTGGTTACTAAGGAAGGAGCTCTGGTGGCACTGTGGTTAAAGCAGCTCAGCTGCTAACCGGCTACTTCACAGGAGAAAGATGTGGTGGTCTACTTCCGTAAAGATTTACAGCCTTGCAAACCCCATGGGGCAGTTCTACTCCGTCCCACAGGGATCCTATAGGGTCGCTATGAGTCAGAATCGACTTGACAGCAATGGGTTTTCTGTTTTTGTTTTTAAACTTGGTTAGAAAAGGTTTTTTCCTCTTAGTTGGAGTATGATGAAGAACCCTTTACTACCTAACCTCAAACTCCTCTAATTCTGTATATTCACTTACCCTTAATTTCACAAACTGCCATCTTTATACTTCCTTTACTCCCTTTGCAAACATCATCCTGTGAATCATAGTAGGACAGGATTCCATTATCTAAAACAAACCAACGAGGCTGCCAACCTGCAAAGACCATAAATAACAAAAGGTTAATAAGGAGAAAGAAATTACTTTACCGTATAGAAAACCGTCATTTCAAACCTTGCCATCCACGCTATTTCTTGGCTCTAAAATAACATTCTGACAATGAAATTTTTATCAAGTCTTGCCCAAGATGTTCTTGCATCAATCTACACTTTGTTGGGAAAGATTTCTAAGGAAATCTCTAGCTCAACCTAAGTATGGGGAATAATATCTTTATTCTGGTTCACAACGTTCTCATTAACAGCCCACGAGATCCATCCTCAATAATAGCCGTATACAGGATACAATGCCAACTCTTCTCTTTTCCTAAAAGGAACAGACTTGGATTATAATGTAATGGAAAAAGCAACAGAAGACGTGGATTCTAGCTCCACTCTCATTCTTGCAGATAACCTGAAGTATACCTTTTCATTTCAGTAAACTTTTAAAATTTCCAATTTCCAAAATGAGTGGGTTGAACTCTATGACCTCTCAGGTGCCACTCAGCCCTCTAAATCCAAAATGTGACTTTCCCTTGATTTATAAAATATGTTGCCTAAGCAAACTCCCCTGTGCACATCAAGTGCCAAATGAGTTTCAGTCGCTTACAAAGAAACTGCATATCCTGTGGTGAGAGCATGGATTTCCTCTCTGCTGCTATACAGTCAGGCAGAAGCTGCTAGAAACTGCGATCATTCATTTAATTAATATTTATTCAATGACTAGAGCACACAACTACCATAGACTTGGCCCTGAGGCAAAGCTGGTAATAAGGATGATGGCCTCCCTCAATGCCCAACTCTGACTTCCCTTACAGGTCAAACTCAGTGTTCCCTGGAACCTTATCGAGCACACTACTAATCTACAACACTTCACTGACTAAATAACACAGTGATCATGCTAGACGCAGTGTGACTATTCTTGTTCTTTCTGTGACTATTAAATCACATTGAGCACAAGTGTTCTAGGCTAAAATGTACCATTTTTTAAGCCATGGGTGTTCAACTCCTAGTCACTTTAGCCACATATTGTATGATTAATTAATTGCATTCTTCCAGGGCTAGATATTACTAGAATGGTGGTAGAAAGGCAAATTATTCTTATCCCTTGATACAGACCCCAGATTACCTGCCCAAAAGGCTTTACCTATGTCACTTTTGAAATAACAACCCTGAGTCACCATAAAAACGTTAGATTACACTTCGTATACTCTGTTTAAGAAGACAGGGAATGTCATAATACAGTTCAGAAAGATGGATATCAAAACAATTAAAAACAAACAAGTTTCATATATCTGGAAAATTCATTTTTATGAAACACTATGTTCTGTAATGATGCCTAGCAAATTAGAAGGTAACTTCTTTTGGGACATTACATCTTGTTCATCACTCCCTTCCCAGCATATAAAATGATGCCTGGCACATAACAGGTGTTAAAAAAATTAATTCTCGAGTGATTAAACAAATCAACGAATGACTGAATATCAGAAAAGTGAGATATCGCATGCTATCCATGAGAGTATATGGCATTTAGTACAGACAGAAATGATGAGAACATCATCTTCTTTCCAATTACCAATTCACCTTGGCAAATAAATTATAACAGGGTATGGTGAAAACACACTCCTCCATACCAGGTCCAGTATGCTTGTAAGACAAATTGTGACTTTGCAATTCTGTATTATTGTGACTAAATATCTCCTTAAAACAAAGATTGAGTAAAATGATTCACTTAGAATTTGTAGCAACTTAAAAGGTAAGGGTGGTTTTGGGGTGATGAGAAACTTTTATAAATAGATAGTGGTGATTGCACAACAGGGTGAATGTAATTAATGTCATTAAATTGCACATCTAAAAATGGTTAAAATGGAAAATTTTTGTTAGATATATTTTAGCATAATAATTTTTTTTAAAAAGGTAACAATGGTTGGATACATCAATCTAATCAAGACTGTTAATTATCTCTACACACTTTTTTGGAGAAATACTGCATAAAACAACCTCCAATTGATTTACACATTTAGGTAAGAGAGCTGTACGTGTGAAAAAGATTCCTTAGGTATTCTCTTTTTAAATTTTTTTTTTTAGAAAGCGCATTCTTTAAATGTTACTGAAATCCTATTCTCTCCAAAACATTCTCAAGTAACACTGTCATTAACCCAAAAAGTTCCTTAAAGATCATTTAGTATGAATAGCTGCTCATCCTTCTGACCTAAGATAAACTGAAATTAATAATCAGCATGCCATAGAGCCAAATTTAAATTTTAAAAATGGAATTCTTCCAAACAAAAGATTTTGTTTCAGCAAGCTTCTATGTTGCAAACTAGCAGTCAACTTAAATGTACAGCAAAGACTGAAACCTAAAGCACATGTGCTTAAAAGCTCAACTAGCTGGTACTCTATACAATAGACCACACTTCACCCTATGTCTTAAGTTATGACTCATCTAAATCATCATCCTTTGCTCTGGGCTATGCATAAGTTGTTCCAAGGCATAACCTAACTGGACACTGGGCTTATGAGTGTTTGCAAAGAAAGGATCGTTTGCATCTTAAAGCATAGAAACTATCATCTTAAAGTTTAACACCATACCTCAACTAAACAGTGTAACTGTTCTCACAACTACTCAAATGAACATGCTTAATAAAAATTTCACTTTTATTTCCTTCATTTTAAAAATGTTTCCTGTTAAACGTGTCATTTATAGAAACATATTTTTGAATTTTCAGTGAGAGCAAAATAAAACATCCATGTGTCATAAATGTTAAGGGCCTTGCAACTATAAATCTTGCTTTAGCATTCCAATTAACAAAAACAACGGGGGCAACAGTGACTATCCTCAAAGAGAAGTGCACAGGTCCACAAGTTGACACGGGTTGAGTGTACCATAAAATTACTAAGAGGTTCTATACTTTTGGCAGAGAGTGAATAAGTGGACAGCAAGTTTTGTCTATTATGCTGGACCAAGAAATTTGCTATTTTACTTTAAACCCATTTCCCCTTCCTCTAATTTGGTGAGATCACAGAATTCTGGAGTTGGAAGACACCTTCAGGATAAACTAGTTGATCACCCTGACCTTAACAGACTGAGATCCTGAAAGAAAAAGTGCCTTGCCCTTAATGTTGGCTGATGGCAGAGATGGGACTACAACACAGACCTATGGCATGTTTAATAAGCCAGGCTGGAGATGTCATGGAAAGGGGCCCTTTCCTTCTGGTCTCTCCTTTCTACAGAAACATGTAACTCTTTGGAGTTCTTCCTTCCAACCCACTTCATGGGTGAAACAGATCTGTCTGCTCCACTTTGGTGTACTGCACTTTCCTCCACTATTTCTCACACTTACCTGAATTCCAAAACATAAGGATACCTCAGTGACAACCAACCTGAAAGAATGTTATCTAGGGACAGCTTCCAAAATCATGATTGCTAAGCGCTAACAGCTTCAACAATTGAGATTTTAAACACTGTGATGCTACAGAAACTAAAAGAAATATAGAAAAGCTTTCTTAAAATTAAACTTTGATCTTAAAGGGTCAGTTTCAGTCTAATACCTCGACAACTCTGGCATTAACAAAATGCTGAATATTAAGTGTGAAAAAGGACAGAGATTGAAACAACACATGTACGGTGAATGCGAATTGTTTCGGAGGCTACAGGAGGCAAACAGAAGTATTTTCACAGAGGCACACAAGTCGTCAGGTGCACTTCCCACCCTCAGGAAGGTGTGCAGTCCCGAACTCTCCCCTGCAGGAGCCAAATGGGCTCTACAAGGGACAGACAGGGATTAAGCCTAACACTAGGTAGAGAAGATTCCCTGTGAGCCTCCCCGCCTAAACTCGCCCAAGCCCTCGGCCTTTCCTCGTTGCCCCCCAGGGCACTAGACCCCACATACCTGTGAGATAATTGGTCCACTTGTACAGAACCCCCTCCATCCTTCAGAGCCCCGCGCCGCGCATCCTCCTGGCCCAGCGCTGGCCGCGGAGATGCGGAAGGCGCGGAGCGTGGGGCAGCCCCTCCCCGGGCGCCCCCCGCCGGCACCAAGCTGCAGTCAGTCCGCTCGCCGCCGGAATGTGGCTGCCCTTAGAGGCCCGGCCGGCGGACGCCGCGCGGAGCTCGGAGTACGCGAGGCTCGGGCTCGTGCATCCCCGGGCGAGGCGCGGAGGCGGCGGCGGCGGCAAGAAGACAGCCGCGGCCGGCTTCCAGCTCGCGCTTCCGCGACCCGGCTGCTCCCTCCCGCGTCCCGGCACTCCCTCCTCCTCCTTGCCAGCCTTCCTTCCCCACCCCGCCCCGGGCTCCCCGTTTGTTTTCATTGACCCCGACGTCGCTTTCACTTCCTGTATAAAAGGGGCAGGCTCGTCCCGAGAAACCCCTCCCCGGCGGCGGGGCTGGAGGAGTGAGCGACGCCTGCCCTTCTCTCGCTGTGCGGGAGGCTGCGCGAGGGGAGCAGGCCGCGGCCGAGCACCTTCGGCGTCCCTGTCGGTGACACCCTTCTCCTCCTGCTTCTTCAGGCCCTCGGCCGGGGCTCCCCAGTACCCCAACCTCGGCCGCTGAGGTCTGGGTCGGCCGCCCCCCGGGGCCAACACCTCTGGGCCCAGGACGGACGGACTTGGTCCCCGCCGCGCGCGCAGCCCCGGGACCCACCAGAGGACGAGCTTTCCTCGCTCTAGTCCCGCAGGTGGTGATTTAGGCCTGTTGGGTTTTCCCTAAAGAAAATAAAATAAAAGGCTTCCTATTTATGTTTCCTTCGTATTCTCCTCACAGTCAGGGTACCTAGAAATTATTTCCTAGTCCTCCGGCAAAAAACGGGAAACGGAATTGTAATTATGCCTGTAATTAACTTTGGATAGCCACAGTTTCATTTAAAATATAAAACATGGAACTAAATTTGGTGTTTTTATTTTATTCTAAAATGGGAGCTTTCCCCTAGCTTTTACGATTTTTAAAAATCTTGCTTGGAAATGATAGTCGTCTTATGTAATTGACAATAAGTTTCAGATTTATGGTATTTTGCAAGCTTTAAGCCAAGCAGATAAAGTAGGCCCAGCGCTGCGGCTTTTCTTAACGTCACTGAGGTAGAATAACACTTGCCCTCACGGGGCGTAATCCAGGCTTTCGCGGAAGGCCTTTGGGTTTAGAGTAAAAAGTCTTTAGATACTCACTCGGAAATAAGGTGGATTGATAGATGGACAGATGAAAATGTGATAAATCAAATATAGTTAAATATCAAAAGAATCTAGGTGATAAGGTTTACTGGCCTTCACTATGTCAACCAGAAACGACCATAACCAGTCTAGGCCGGCCCCAGATGCTTCCACCTAGAAGCCTTTCTTAACTGGCGGTTTCCAAATCCACATTTTCCTGAGACTTCATCACAGTAAAGCCAAGAACTCTTGCACCTATTACAAATGAAAGAAAGGACTCATAGCCCAATCACAAATCTAACCCCCACCCTTCGAAAGGACTCTCCTTTGCTTAAATGACAACTTTCCAGAACCTATTCCTTTTTCCCAACGAACTTCCTCAAAGCTTCTTACAAAAGGAGACTTCTGTCTCAAATCAAAGTCCTTGATATCTCCTCTTGAGTGCCAGGCTTCCTTGCCGCAGCAATTTGGTTTACTCCCAAATAAAATCTTTGTTAAAAATTTTATGACCAGAATCTGTCATTTAACTGTAAACATCTTCAACTGTTCTGTATGTTTGAAAATTTTTCAGACTAAAATGTGGAGGAGGGGTTATAAACTGTGAGACTGGAACCAAATGTCCCAATACTCTAATTACCTGTTTCCTGGTCTCTGTACTGTGGATTACTACCAGTCTCAAAGCAACAATGTCAAGAGCTTTCCTGACCCTATTGTTGTTGCTGTTAGGTGCCAGCGAGTGGATTTTGACTCATAGCGACCCCTTGTGACAGAGTAGAACTGCCCTATAGGGCTTTCAATAGGGTCGCTATGAGTCGACTCGACGGCAATGGGTTTTTTTGGTTACTCTTTACGGGAACAGAGTGCCAAATCTTTCTCCTGTGGAGCCTCTGGATGGGTTCTAACTGCTAACCTTTTTGTTAGCAGCTGAGTCCTTAACCGTTGTGACACTAGGATAGACCCTCAAATCAAGAACAGGTCGGAGCTGGTGGGGAAAAGATATGCAGACCAGCAGCAGGTCTGGGATCACCAAGTCTGCTGGTGGGAAACGCCTTTAACCAGGCAGGAGAGCAGAGGCACCTCAGTGTCCAGTCGCATCCAAGTGGCCGTCAGGTTGTGTGTGGCTCAGTGTGGAACCGCTTAATACATGTCTCTGATCCCGAGAAAGCGGTTCAAGGACATCCCAGAAGCTCCAAGAAAGGCACCACAAGCCTATCTCTTACCTTCTTCTTCCATAATACTTCCCCCATACCCTGTAGTTCTCTAGGGGCCTTAAAAGTCTTTCACGCTCTGACACACCACCACATTCTGACTGCACCACTTTATTTTCCGTAGAGCCTCTAGTGGGGGCCTCGGCTGACACACCTCGTCTTTCGCCAGTTTCATTTTAGGAAGCCTGAGGAAATCCTAAGGAAACCAGCTGTGAAATACCCAGACTTAGCGAGAAGAAAGGTAAAAGATAGCGGTGCTGCCTTAGCGACTTAAGTACTGCTAGCCCAGGGCCCAGCACAGGAGGCGGGCTCCTCCAGAAAACACCCGCCCCGCCCCACTCAGGCACAAATTCCGCGGCTGAGCGTGCGGCCTCGAGCCGGGCCTTCACGGGGCGGGGCCACGGGCCCTTTGTGACTCAGGGCAATGCCTGCCACGCGTCGGAACTCTGCTGCGGGGACGGCAACGGGGCGCGAGTGTCACGCCAGAGGGAACACAGACGACATCTCTAGACCAATTCCGGGAACCATGGATTTCTTATTCAGCTTAGCCTTTATCTTTTACCTTTGGGGCTTTTTTACTATTCAGGGACAAAAGAAAGCGGAGGGCACAGAGGAAGTGAAAATAGAAGTTTTGCATCGTCCAGAAAACTGCTCTAAAACAAGCAAGAAGGGCGACCTGCTAAATGCCCATTACGACGGCTATTTGGCCAAAGACGGCTCGAAGTTCTACTGCAGGTAGGAAATCCTGGGAACTGCTCCTGCGGCAGGTTGATGGACGAAATCTAGCCTCCCTCCGCCAACCAGAAGCATAATTGGTTGTTTAAGATTTGAGACTTTTATTCTTAGGAATTGAGATTACATACAGTAGTTCCTTAACTAAATATCACTTTTAAACTTGCTTAACTTATATAAAATGTTGGCCCAAGAAATTTTCAGCATCCACACATATCCCTAACCACCACCACTACTAACTACCCTTGGGATTTATGGAACTCAATCAGAATACTGCTCACACTTTTCCTTTGCAGAAGATTGGCGTCTCCCTACAAAGAATTACGTAGGGTAGTTTAAGAGGGTATCCCTAGATTTTATTCTGGCCTTCAGAAGCACGATTTTTAGAGGGCTTGGGCCACTTTTTGACTGTATCAATAAGCTACGACAACAGTGGCTTTCCCTGGTGACTTCTGGGCCCTGTGTCCTCCTGCCTGCCCCCTTATCCCCACCACTGCCTAGTCTGACTTGGTTTATTATTCAAAGAGAGGTTATTTTCTCTTCATCTGCGCTATAACCTATGAAGATAGGGTTGGGGAAAGTTAGTTCTCTCCAGTAAAAAAAAGAAAAATTTAAATTACTGTTAAGATGATTTTAGAAGTCATTTTGAATTAAACTGTACCATCACTTTTTCGAACAGACTCGGAGAGGTTAAATGATTTGTACAAGCCATGCATCTAGTTAGGGGCTCCCAGAACAAACCCATTGCCGTTAAGTCCATTCTGACTCATAGTTAGGAGCTGGAGACCCATTAAAAAAGTTAACAGTGGAATAATGTTTGTAAAGATGGCAATAATAAAGAAAATGAGGAGACTTCTGATGACTAGCATTGGGCAAATCATACCTTTTACTGGCTGTTATGAGGGACCGTTAAGCCAAATGCCCCATATGGGATTCAGATGAGTGTTAACATGGGAAAAGAGATGGTTATTGAGAACACCAAATTATAACTAAATACCTAGCTGTGTTTTAAAATTTGATTTTGTTTTCTTGGAATCATTTTACCAAGGTAATGTTTTTTATTATAGCCGGACACAAAATGAAGGCCACCCCAAGTGGTTTGTTCTTGGTGTTGGGCAAGTAATAAAAGGACTAGACATTGCTATGATGGATATGTGCCCTGGAGAGAAGCGAAAAGTAATTATACCCCCTTCATTCGCATATGGAAAGGAAGGCTATGGTAAGGTGTTTTAATGTTTATTTCTCTTTTTGCTTATATTTAAAAGTAAATCACAGCAGAAATAATCACAGAAGCATAGGGCCCAACATACATTACCTATATCTAGTTTTTACCAGTTGCCATCAAGTTGATTGCAGCTCATGGCAACCCCACATGTGTCAGAATAGAACTGTGCTGCATATGGTTTTCTGTGGCTGATTTTTCAAAGTAGATCACCAGGACTTTATTCCAAGCTGCTTCTGAGTTCACTCGAACCACCAGCCTTTCTGTTAGCAGTGGAGCACATTAGCCATTTTTACTGCCCAGGTTCTCCATGTCTAGTTTAGCCCCCTCTTTTTACATATAAAGTAAGTAGCAACAATGGAATCCCGATCTCTGGCCAGAGTTCTTCCCCTCACATAGTGGCAGCACTCATACTGATCATGTGTATGCTGTAAGCTCTACCTTAGGCACTTTTATTTTTAGTATATGTCAAATTATTACTAACTATTACATAAATGTTTATAGCACACCTCTCCAGTAAGCAGCAGTAAAGTCAAATTCATAAAACTTAGGAAACTGGAACATATGATTTTAGAGTAAAAGGACAGCACTGGAACGTTGTAAAAGGTACATCTGAGATGTGATAAGCTGTCAGTCACAATTCCCCAAATATAGGTGTCTTGAAATGTTGATGAAGTGAACTGAAGCATTCTTTCAAGATCTTGCCAATTTTTAAAATCCTGGATTAAGAAGGAGCACTGGTGGTGCAGTGGTTAAGCGCTTGGCTGCTAACCAAAAGATCAGTGGTTCAATCCCACCGGCTGCTCCTCTGGAGAAAGATGTAGCAATCTGCTTCTATAAAGGTTAACCCACCAAACCAAACCCCATTGCTCTCAAGTCGATTCCGACTCATAGTGACCCTGTAGGATGGCAGACCTGCCACATAGTTTCCAAGGCTGTAAGTCTTTAAGGAAGCTGACTGCCACATCTTTCTACTGAAGAGCAGCTGGTGGGTTCGAACCACCAGTCTTTCAGTTAGCAGCCGAGTGCCTAGGCACTGTGCCACCACGGCTCCTCTGTAAAGATTACGGCCTTGAAACCCTAAGGGGCAGCTTTGCTGTCCTATAATGGTAAGAGTTGGCATCAACTCAACAGCAGTGGGTAGAGTAAGAAGATCTGAAAACCTAGGGGAAGCAGATAACTGGGGAAAATGTTTGTAACTTATGCAAAGACTCTTACAAACCAATGGTAAAAAATGACAGATCCCTAGAAATGGGCAAAGTTCACAAACAAGCAGTCCACTGACAAGAAAAAATACCAGTGGCCTTTAAATATATGAAAATTCTTAACTTTATTCAAAATTAAAGAAATTAATTTTCAGTTTGAAAACAAAAATGACACACCATTTTTAACCCATTAGCAAAGATTAAAAAGTTGTTATATTTGGGCAAAGGCATGGAAAAACCAGCAGTCTCATGCATTATGGCTAGGAATGTAAATTCATTCAGCCTCGTTAGCAGTTTATCAGTGTGTCTTAGCCCAAGGTGAAGCCCTGGTGGTACAGTGGTTAAGAGCTCAGCTGCTTACCAAAAGGTCAGCAGTTCAAATCCACCAGATGCTCCTTGGAAACCCTATAGGGCAGTTCTACCCTGTCCTGTAGGGTCACTATGAGCCAGAATCAATTCATTGGCAACAAGTTTGGTGGTGTTTTTTTTTTTAGCCAAAGGTTTACAAAACTATTGTGGGATTATTCTGAGATGTCCACAGGTAAGGTTTTAATGAATCACTGAACTTTAATACTGAAAAAGCCTGTTATGGACTGAATTGTGTCCCCCCACTAAAATGTGTATCAACTTGGCTAGGTCATGATTCCCAGTATTGTGTGGTTGTCTACTGTTTTGTAATCTGATGTGATTATCCTATGTGTTGTAAATCATAACCTCTATGATGTTAATGTGGCATGATTAGAGGCGGTTTTGTTAATGAGGCAGGACTCAATCTACAGAATTAGGTTGTATGTTGAGTTAGTCTGTTTTCAGATATAAAAGAGAAAGATAATCAAGCAGAGAGGAAAAGGACTTCATTACTACCAGGCAAAAACAGCCAGGAGCGGAGAGCGTCCTTTGGACTTGTGGTCCCTGCACTGAGAAGCTTCTAGACTAGGGAAAGATTGATGACAAGGACCTTCCCCCAGAGCCAACAGAGAGAGAAGGCCTCCCCCTGGAGCTGGTACCCTGAATTTGGACTTCTAGCCTCGTAAACTGTGAGAGAATAAATTTCTGTTTATTAAAGCCATCCACTTGTGGTATTTGTTACAGCATCACTAGATAACTAAGACAGAGCCCTTGAAGCTCGTCTATATCCACACCTTCATTTTACACATGAAACTGAGACCCAAAAAAGTTAAATGTGTTCACTGGAATTTAGTCAGATGCTAACGTGCCTGCATTACAATAGTTTGGGTTAGATTATTTTAAAAGTTGCAGTGTAGACTATGCAGTAGCCATTTAACAACTTCTTGATTAAATAAGTTGTTTTAAGTTGTTATTAAGACCTAACATCAGCTATAACTTTATTTTAGGTAGTACTTGAAGAAGTCTTTCCTCTGTGCAACATCCTTGCCTCTTGTCACAGAGCACCCCTGCATGTTTTGAAATGCATGTGACTTTCTAGTGCTTTAATTAACTCTTCATATGGTATGTATAGATTCTTTACATTAACACCTACTTCTTTGATCTGCTTTTATATACGCTAACTTTTTTGCAAGAAAAAACAACAAGTTGGCAATGTTTTCTATGTTTACAGTGAAATTGTTCAAAACATTTTAGGTACCAGTAATATTTTTTCGGAAGAAGTTCCAATTTGTGTTCTGCAATTAGAAGCTATTTTTCTGTCATAATGAGATCATAACTGGGCAGAATAGGAATGGAATTTGTAAAAATGAGCATTGACTCAATCTCTAGCTCTTTTACTGTAAAGTCATATATGTGGTGCATTAGGTTGGGACTTCCATACTAACCTCATGATGCATGGATAAATTTTTCTGTGTCCTAGCTTTGGAGATTACTGATCCACTTCTTTTGGCTATAACTTTAAAGCTCTTTTCTCTTTGGATTATGAATATTGTAGCAAGAATTTCCCACTTTCTCATTTAAACAATTGCTGTTTCTTTCAAAGGACAGCCATTTTTAAAATAAACAGACAATATGGACCATTCATTCAAAAAATATTTGAGTGTCTATAATGGACTAGGCACAGTGTGAGACCCTAGGGATACACTGGTGACCCACGCTCCCCACTGCCTCTCAGCAGATCATTTCTGCAGCTTATTTTTATGAAATGGTCATTGAATAGCTCATAGATTGATAAAATTGTAGGTTAACTTTATTAAAGAGACATATTAAACTTAATACTTGAAAAGTTTATTGTGATCAGAATCTTTTCATAAAATTGTTCCTGAATTTTTGTCATTGAACTTATTTTTAATGTCTATAAAGAATTTGAAAGACAAATATATTGATTCATGTGTTTTATTTATGCTTCCAAATACCTACACAAAATCATTGTTAAAGAGATTACTGATCTATACTTTGAAATTTTTCTGTCCATGCATTTCTTCTCTGAACCAGCTCTCTCAATTAAATTCTCACAATAAATAAATGATAGGGGAGTATTAGCAAACACTACATGATTTATATTTACTTAACTTTATGAGGAAATAGTGGTCCCGGGGCACAGTGGTTAAGAGCTGTGGCTGCTAACCAAAAGGTCAGCAGTTTGAATCCACCAGCTGCTCCTTGGAAACCCCATGGGGTAGTTCTGTGCTGTCCGGTAGGGTCACTGAATCGGAATCAACTCAACAGCAAGGGATTTGGTTTGGTCCCTTAAAAGTGTATGGAAAAAAATATTTCTAAAAATTATTTGAGAAACAGTTGTTATACGTATAAAATAATACAATCAATACTATTATGGTTATTTGTGAATAAATATTTGAATGTTATCTTCATGTAAGTTAAACTGTTGTAATTTATACTCTTAGTGGAAGGCAAGATTCCACCTGATGCAACACTGATTTTTGAGATTGAACTTTATGCTGTGACCAAAGGACCACGGAGCATTGAAACATTCAAGTATATAGACGTGGACAATGACAGACAACTCTCTAAAGATGAGGTAATTCAACTTTCATTGTGTACAGACTAATTTTTTTATCACAATTGAAATACGTCTAGGTTATAAGTAAGGAGCGCTAGTGGCACGGTGGTTAAGCACTCGGCTGCTAACCAAAAGGTCAGTGGTTCAAACCCACCAGCCACTCCGCAGGAGAAAGATGTGGCAGTCAGCTTCTATAAAGATTTACAGCCTTGGAAACTCTATGGGGCAGTTCTGCTCTGTCCTATAGGGTTGCTGTGAGTTGGTAATCGACTCAAAGGCAATGGTTTTGGTTTTTGGTTTATGTTATAACTATTATTTTTTAGTTCTAGCTGGTGTGGGTTCTGATCACTTTGCTTTTATAGAGCTGGTTACTAAAAAAATGTAAGCTCTGAGAAGAAATGTGCTTTTCAAACATAAAATCTGTGTGTCATACCTGTTCAATCACCTTTCTCCTTCGGGGAAAAAAAGAAATAGTTGCCATCAAGTTGGTTCCAACTCATGGTGAACCCATGTGCTCCATGGTGTTCTCAGCCATTGCTCTTCTTAGGCATTTTGGGTGGGCTTGAACCTCCAACCTTTTGGTTAGCAGCAAAGGGTGTTACTCACTTGCACCACCCAGGGACTCCCTTCTTGGGAATACCCATCATGAATGTTTCAAGGTTAATACTTGTTCTCTTGAAGCCTGGTGCCTCACGTCGTCCCACTGACTACACTTTGAAAATGTAGCACTAACCAGCTATAACCTCAGGGGATACTAATATGAAGATTTTTTTCTCTCAGAATATTGCTTCAAAGATTAAAAAAATAAAAACTAAAATAGCTTTGTAAAATTTTGTATCACTATAAGCAGTCATTATGTAAACATTCCTGAAAGTTATTGAAAATTTATTGTAATACCTTTTCATTAAAGAAATGTTATTTTTGGATCTACAGATAAAGCATTACTTGAAAAAGGAATTTGAAAAAGATGAGAAGCCACGTGACAAGTCATATCAGAATGCAGTTTTAGCAGATATTTTCAAGAAGAATGACCATGATGGTGATGGTTTCATTTCTTCCAAGGAATACAATGTATATGAACATGATGAACTGTAATATATTTTTATTTCTACATTTTCTTAGCTACTTCCTGTACTTTATATATAAAACAAAGTCACTTTTCTCCAAGTTGTGTTTTCTATTTTCCCCTCATCAGAATATATTTTAATCCCCCTGAATACATGTAATTTTAGTATAATAAATGTGAGGCTGTTTTGCAAATTTAACTTTCCAGAAGGTAGTCATGATTGTTTCCTACTGCTTTATTCTGTGATGTAAACACAAATTGCAGCACCTTAAAATACCCATTGACCTCTGTGTGAGCAATTTTCCCTCTTCAGGATGTATGAGGACATATATGTCAAAATCTGCAAGCTCGTATCAACTCTAACCTTAACAGTGAGTATAAATATGTAACTATTCCATTTTAATATTTTAAATGTTAAAATGCCCCATATTTTAAAAATATTCATTAGGGACTCAAGAATGATCATTTCACATATTTATACATTTCATAACATTACTGATGATAAGATAAAATAATCATAGGACTAAAGGGTCTTCTTTTGGCATGCATGCAGGAAGATGTTATTGGTACATCTCTGTCCCCCAGAGAGCCTCAACACTGTCTCTGTACTTTTTGATGCAAGCCTCTGGCCCTTGGATATTTGTTCCACCAGGGAATGCTTAAAGATATTTGACCAGACCAAAGACTTCATGTCTCTTTATCTTACAAGAGGCACAAAAGCTATACTGCTCTTCTTCTTATACTCCTTCAAATATTATAAATGTACTACTCCTCTTCCTTCTTGTAGGCCTTTAACTTTGTAAGATATCTACCACCCCTAAGTTTTTATCATGACAGTTTTAAACTGATGCTATGGAATTTCTTAGTTTCCAGTTCCCTTTATCTAGGTATCTCCTTCCTACGTTAACTTTATTTCACAACATTCTCATCACTAATAATGAATGATCATTACAAACTGGTATGCCGTCATCACATTTTGGTAAATGTGTAAAATTTATTTTGCTATAAATGAGGTTACACGGTGCCATGGCAATTTTGTCTCCTGGTCAAATTGTGACATGGTCTCACTTGTTGAGAACAGGAGATAATAGATGCTGTAGAAGTTCAAGTTGGTGCCAGAGTAAGGGCATATATTTATTGGAATAGGAAAGATTTTGCCTACTGCATATGAAGGAAAGTATAGTCAGGTAATAAATACATAGCTCTATTCAAAACAACTGAGTTCAAAACTAGTAAAGTTTTTTCTGTTTTCTGAAATTTCCTCTTTCCAAACCATTGTTCATCTTTTGACCTCTTTAGATATACTGTCAGAAACTCTATTCATACTGTAGTGTAACAAAAACCACCAGATGAGCAGATATTATATATGTGTGGCACAGAATTTTACACTTCATAAAACGAAAACCTATTACTATCCTTCCTCTCCTCCCAATAGTTCTTTATTTTTACACCCAAATTTTGTAACATCTTACTTATTTAATCAACTCTTTCATCCTTTTACTTCCCTTAGAAAATCTGCCTAGTTGAAGTAAACTTAAGTTGATAATAACATAATATTTTTATATTTTGGTTTGGAAATTGCCCTTCTTCTTTATATAAGTCACTAATGCCTTTTTGATCAATGTACTCATATTTGCATTGACTAGTGTACTCTTACCAAAATAAAAGTACAGTAAAATATATATGGAAATCGCCCTATAATACAAACTTTATAATTCTGTCCTTTCCATCCGATTGTTTTTCATACAAAGTGCTATGAAATGTATGTTTTTATAAGTTATGGATGGTGTTAAATGAATAGGGAGAAGTTTTACTCTAAAACTCCATTCACATTTAAATAATTAAAAAATAAGTTTTCAACCATTCTACATACATATTCATACAGGTGTTTTGTATCTACACATTTGCTTTAAGCCTCCATATGCATATACACAGTACTGTGTCCTGTAACTATACATTTTGAGTTTTAGAATTTCAACAGTATTTTTGCAATTGTTTTAATAAGGCCATATAGTAAATTAATAATTTAGATTAACTTGGTATATGAAATACTGAGATGTCCTACAGAGTAAATGAAAAGGATCTTTCAGAACTAAATACATTAACAAGTGTTTTAAACATGTTCAAAGAAGGAAAGAAATGGACATGTCTTATCTGCTTTAACTTTAAAATGACAGTAATGAGTTTTATGGAGACAGCTAGAGAACATACATACATCACAGAATGGCAGCCCATCACTAGTATCGGTCATACCTTTAACTGTGTACACAAAACCCCGTGCTGAGCTCTGTGCTTTTAACTTGACACTGCAATTAAACATTTAGGATTACATTAAATTATTAACACCTTTTTCTCATTTTACCAGACCACAGGGCAAAAGTTAAAGCACCATAAAGTCTCTACCCATGTACTCAAGTCATCCTTAAATGTTGAATTAAAGACTGATTAAAAAGAAAATTGAAGGTTGAACAACATGACGAACATAATTATTGTCACTGAACTGTACGTGTGAAGACTGTTGAAATGGCAAATGTTTCGATACATATATATAGTTAATCACAATAAAAAAGAAAACTGATATTCAGGAAAAAAAAAAAATCTCTTAATTATATAAGAAGTTGTTATCTAAAATGATAGACCTAAATCCCAAAAAAATGTTTCTAAAGTGACTGGCAAATTTTATGAAGTAACATCTATATTGTGAAATTTATATTTAAAACTTTTTTGATAGTAAACAATATTATTACAATTGCCTTTTATTTTGTCACAATTCATCAAAGCGAACCTAGATAATTTTGGAAAGGTTTATGGCACAATTGCACCTAAAACACCATCAAGGTATATTCATTTTCCATTTTATTTCATTCTCTTGTGCCAAATATCAAAGCAAGGAACTGCATGAAGCCTCACATACTTCTGTCCATCAACAGAACACTGAAAGCACCCATAAACCGTTTCCCTTTTATAGTTCCCCATTCCACAGAGTATGCAGGGCCCTTTTGGAATGTTGTGGTTGAGTAAGTTAACTCGGATATGAGTCCCTTCTTTGAGTGAAATATCAGCCATACTGAGAGGTTTGTCATAGAAGTCGGAAACAAGATCGTCCAAGTAAAGCTGTGAGCGAGAAATGGCATCCATCACTCTTCTATCTAAAAGGACAAAAACAGTAATGTGTTAGAAGTAAAGAATATATATATATAACCCAGACTTCACTTCTAAATGTGAATCTAAACCATTTGGTGATGAAATTATTTGTCTTTTCTTATTAAGAAAATGTTCTGCATCCTACTTTGGTGAGTGGTGTCTGGGGTCCTAAAAGCTTGCAAGCGGCCATCTAAGATGCAGCAATTGGTCCCAACCACCTTGAATAAAGGAGAATGAAGAACACCAAAGACACAAGGAAAGTAGCAGCCCAAGAGACAGAAAGGACCCCATAAACCAGAGACTTCATCAGCCTGAAACCAGAAGAACTAGATGGTGCCCAGCTACCACCAATGACCGCCCTGACGGGGAACAAAACAGAGTACCGGATAGAGCAGGAGAAAGGTGGTGTGCAGAACTCAAATTCTATAAGACCAGACTTAATGGTCTGATTGAGTCTGGAGGAACCCCAGAAAGCATGGCCCCTGGATTCTCTATCAGCCCAGAACTAAAACAATTTCTGAGGCCAACTCTTCAGACAGGGATTGGACTGGACTGTGAGACATAAAGTGATAACTCATGAGGAGTGTGGCTCTTAGCTCAAGTAGATACAAGACACTAAACGGGTAGCTTCTGTCTGGAGGTGAGATGGGAAGGCAGACAGGGTTAGGAGCTGGTTGAATGGACATGGGGAATCGGGTGGAAAGGAGGAGTGGGCTGTCACAGTATGGGAAGAGCAATTAGGGTCATATAACAATGTATAAGTTTTTGTATGGGAAAAAAAAAATTACTTGGCTTTTAAGTTTAAATTATTTCTTAAGAAACGGGATTAGTGAGTAGATAATCTCGTGTAAATCCAAGAAGAAAAAACATTCAAAATACTCTTCAGTTGACATACTTCTTTCAAATAGGATATTTCTCAATCTGTAGAACAGTGCAAATGTTGCTGTTTCTTCCCTTTCAAATCCTCCTTTTGACACTGAAGTGACACAAAGTTCTAAAAAAAAAAAATTAGGAGATAATATAACTTGAACAACTCATATTTTATTGGAGGTGTTAGTTGTAGGTGATAAATTCTGGTACATGCCATTCACTGCACTTTTTAAAGTTAAATTTTACGTATTCTTTGAAAAGTAATATTCACATGTTACACAATACAGAGTACAAAAAGAGGATACGCACAGTAAATGTACTTAATGTCACTGAATTGTACATGTAAAAATGGTTGAAATGGCAAATGTGTTGTTAAATACATTTTGCAATAAATATTCTAAAAGGGGGGATACAGTGACAAGTCTCCCATCTTGCCCCAGCCTCACTCTTCCACCCCAAAGGCAGCCACCGTTAACAGTTTCTTGTGTAATCTTCCAGAAATACTCCATGCATTTTCCAAGCATAACAGAGTATGTATGTACATAAGGTCCCTTGGTGGCCCAAATGGTTTGCTATCAGCTACTAACCTAAAGGTTGGTGGTTGAAACCCACCCAGTGGCATCCCAGAATAAAGGCCTAACCATCTGCTTCCATAAAGATTACCGTCAAGAAAACCCTGTGACGTACTCTGTAATACATGGGGTCACCGTGAATTGAAACTGAGAACAAGAGGTTTAGTTTGGTATGTATATGTGTATAAAATTCTTTAGACCCAAACAGATACATACTATACACATTATTCTTTAAAATATCTGAGAGATTATCCCATGTCAGGATTTATAATGCTACCTCATTTTTTTTAATGACTTCATAGTATTCTGCTGTGTGGATGTACCATTATTTAACTAGTCCCTGACAACAGATCCTTAGGCTGTTTCCAATCTTTTGCTATAACAAACTGAATATCCTTGTATCCATGTTATTTCACATATGTGTAAGTATATATGGAGGATAAATTCCTAGAAGTGTAAGGTCAAAGTATATATACATTTAAAATTTTAATGGATATATTATATAGTTTGCTTTCGGCTACTAACCTAAAGGTTGGTGGTTTGAACCCACCCAGTGGTTCTGCAGGAGAAACACCTGGTGATTTGCTCCCATAAAGATTACAGCCAAGAAAACCCTATGCGGCAGTTTTGCTCTATCACATGGGATCACTAATAGTCGAAATCAACTCGATGGCACCTAACTATATATGTATATGTGTGTGTGTGTGTGTGTGTGTGTGTGTGTGTGTGTGGTTAGGTGCTATTGAGTCAGTTCTGACTCACAGCAACCCTATGTACAATAGAACAAAACACTGCCCAGTCCTGTGCCATCCTCACAATCGTTGCTATGTTTGAGCCCATTGTTGCAGCCACTGTGTCAATCCACCTCACTGAAGGTCGTCTTCTTTTTTGCCAACCTTCTACTTCACCAAGCATCATATGTATATATATATATAAAAACCTGTTGTCATCAAGTTGATTCCGACTCATAGCAACCCCATAGGACAGAGTAGAACTGCCCCACAGGATTTCCAAGGAGCAGCTGGTGGATTTGAACTGCCAACCTTTTGGTTAGTGCCAAGCGCTTAACCACTGCGCCACCAGGGCTCCATATACATACACACACACACACACACACACACACACACACACACACACACACACGAAGCATATATATATAATATATATGTATATTTACCAGTATATATCCATATACACACAAACACATATTACACCCTCTCCTCATTTATCAATATGGTTAGGGTCCAAAGACCAGGTCGTTATGCAAAGTCGGGCGTAAATGGAGAATAACCACATCAGATCACAAAATGGAGGATGACTACATCACTTCGTAGCTGCCAAATTACATCATAACTGCCAAACCACTGAGACTAATGGCCTAGCCAAGTTGACACACAACTTTAACCATCACAGCTAGCATTACTCTCACCTTGCACCTTAGCATTTGTTACTGCCAGATGTACGTCATTAATGAGCAAAACAGTCCGATAGATTTTTTACTATTGTCGTAAATGCAAAATGTCGGATAACAAGATAGTTGATAAGTGAGAAGGTATATATGTACACACATATATATGTATGTGTATACACTGATTATACATACACGTGTGTGTGTGTGTGTGTGTGTGTGTGTGTGTGTGTGTGTGTATATATAAAATCAGTTAACACTCCTCCATACGTTCAATATAATTATAAAAACCTACACCTAAAGGGTTCCGAATAGGGTTTACTTAGCAGATAGTTTTGTTTCTGAACTCCCTATTCCCTCTCACAGAACTACAGAAACAAAAACAGGTCTAAAAATGTTTGCAAATTACAATAGATAGAGGGCTCCCTTGCCTGGTCTTTGGGCTACACCTGGACTTGTCCTGGTTCATCTTCTAACAAAGTTGCACATTTGACACTGGATGATAGAAAAAAAAAAGTATAAATACATAGCCCAAACACCCCAATCTACGTCTACTACAGCTTCCTATACTACCCCCTTTGCCAGGAGTAAGCTATGAGATTACATAAAGTAGTTGTGAGTGTATTTCTGACTTAAAAAATGGCACTATAGAAGATAGCACCTGAGAATATTTTACTGATTAAATTGACAGGTAATTTTTTTAAATAAAAATAATCAATACATTAACAAGGATGTAGGGAATTATTACTGGTGGAAGTGTAAAGTAGGACAATCATTTTGACAGGTAATTTAGCAGCGTGAATAAAAAAGTCTTTAAAATCTTCACACCCTGTGACCTAGAAATTCTAGGAATTCACTACAAGAATTCAGAAACATGCAAAAATTTAAGTGTAAAGATGTTCACAGTAGAGTACTTAAAATAGTGGAAGATTAGATTTGAAATGTCCAACAACAGGGAACGATTAAATAAATAATGATACATCCATAACATTCAACACTATGTAGACATTTAAAATAATATTCTAAACAAATGGCTTAAAATGCTTATATTCTATAAATGAGTTATAAAATACTATGCGAAATACAATATTCATATTTTGGGCGTATCAAAAAAATTGCAGGAGAAAAGACCTGGTGATCTACTCCCTTAAAGATTACAGCCTAGGAAACCCTATGGGGCAATTCCACTCTGTCCTATAGGGTCACTATGAGTCTGAATCGACTCGATGGCACACAACAACAACAACATCAAAAAAATTAGAGCCATTGAACGCTTTACTTCAAAGGGTTAACAGATTTTTTTTTTTTAAAGTTTCCACAGTAAACATTATTTTTGTAACTGTCTGGGAAAAAATAGAATTATTTGGAAGTACATCATCTACATAGTATCTTTTACAGACTAATTAGCCCCCGTAGCGCTTGTAATTTTACTTGAGTAATTAGCCCTCAAAATTATTGAACCTTTTACAAAGCACACAATGAATGTCCATCAAAAATTCAATAAGACACCAAATAAAGAAAATTTAAAATTATTTGACCTTAGATTATCTAAATTATACATGATACACACAAAATAACTGTAGACCAGATTACATAGATCTTTTCTATTATAAAACATAGGGATTGTACCCCTTCACAGTCATTATATGCAATTGCTATTGATTACACACTCCTCAGTTCTGGCTTTATAAAAATGTGTAACCTGAGGAAGAGTACATTTTGGATATAAGTATAAATTAAAATAGGAGCTTATACATGGATGTGGTAATATAAAATTTCTGATGCGAGTGACTAAGAATCTGACTACTTTCAGCAAAGCCTGAATATGTTATTTCTTTTTCTATCACGTTTCCAGACTCAGCAGCAGGCTTGATGAGTCCAAAACTCATTTTCCCCTCCTCTCAGTCCCCAGTTAAGAAACGGCCATTGAGATGTTTTTGTTTGTTTAAATGTCAAGCCTAAGATAATAATGTGCCCTTAGGCCCCCAGACTCTCCAATTGCTGCCTTCCTGGCAGCCGCATCTATTATTCCTCAAAAGCCCTGTGGACCTTTGGGTCAGTGAGTACTCCAAGCAGTGGAGAATGTTCACAATTACTTCTTCAATTTTCATTCTTGAGTTCTGGCTAAGGAAGTATTATCAAGAGTGTGTGTGTGTGGCTAAGGGAGGAAGCCACTATCGTGGCAGTACAATTCAAGTAAAAGTAGTATTCATAAGGCTAGCATATTGTTTATAGACAATCCAAAAATCCAGTTGCCATCAAGTCAGTTCTGACTCGTGGTGACCCATGTGTGTCAGAATAGAATTGTGCCCTATAGAGTCTTCAATGGCTTATTTTTTTGGAAGTAGATTGCTAGGCCTTTCGTCTGAGATACTGCTGGGTGGATGAAACCTTCAACCCTTAAGTTAACAGCAAACATGTTAACCGTTTGCACCACCTGTTTGCATCATCTGTTGCCTATAGCAAATAGTAGATGTTTAAGGGAAATAGGACTCTTTTTTATATTGTAATAAGAAGTAAATGAAACCCATGAAATGTACAAATCTAAAGTGAGCTTCACTAAAGTATAACACAAGGTGACAATTTTTATTAAGCACTTGTACTTTTAAAGTTATTTGGAGAGGGGCACGAAAGGAAGTTGGATCAACGATAGGCAAAACTGAAGTAAGAAAAGTCTTTACACTAAGGTGTCCTAGTTTGGGTGCCCTGACACCTTCAGGCATCTTACTGTCTACCTACTTCTCTATCTGACACCATCGAAAACTACCTATTAGTAGGTCACTTATTATATCCCCTAGTAAGTCAAGGAATACTTTGTCAGTGGATTGTATTTTAGGTGGGGGTAGTGGGGAGTCTACAGAAAAGAGAGTTTGGGAAATTAGAGAAGCAGACCTTTCCCAGCTACTTCACCCATGGAAAAGACTGACATTCAGAGACAGAGACAGAGAGTGAGAAACAGAGCATCCAATTAAATTTGCAAAAATAAAATTATTTCAGTGTTTCATGCAAATCATTCACTCACCAAAGACACCATCCAGGTAAATGAAGAGTTCAAAAACACTGAAAGCTATGGTTGTATGTGCTGGAAAAACAATAGCTTTGTCTCTTCCTCTGGGATTCTGCTCATCCATAAAATGAAACTATAATAAATAAATAAAATTATTAAGGGGCATAACATGTAAGGATAGTTTTTTTGGAAGAATAATAAGACCTACTACAAGTCTACAAAAAAAACTCCTCAAAAACAAAACAAAAAAACTCTCAAAGTAAAGAATTATCCTACTTGAATTAAACTGTTTATAGCAGAGGTCCAACTGAGACTCATGATCTGTATTAAAGAAATACCTCACCACTATCTCACTTACTTTGGTATTGGAGCCAATGGTATTAGTGCTATGACAATGGGAAGGTTCTCTGGATTAGAAGTCTTTTTTTCTTCCAACTGCAAATCTTGGAAGGCAATTGCATTAAGAGTTACAGTATAAGCTTTTCAGCCTACCTTGTTTACTGTTTCAAAGAAGACTATTTTAGTGGCTTTCCAGAGCAATCACCAACTTATTTTCAAGTAAATTTCAGTTCATGCCCACCAAAAATCTAATTTTAATCAGAATTAGTCAAGCTGTTGAATGTAGCTATTGAACAGAACATGTTTTGTAAAGAGTTGCAAAATTTATCATGGAACCCTATCTTTCTATCTATTGGTTTTAATAAAGCCAATCAAGTCATTATTAGGTGCACTGACTGACGACAAACAATATCAAAATTGAGCTGAAAGTTAAACACAAATAATGTTCTAAGATTTTTTTTTAAAGGTTTTAACATTGAATGAAAGATGTTTGGCCATTGACAAAATTATTTTGGAATAATTATTTTAATTTAATGTAAAAATACAAAGCCAACTTTAAAATCTCAAAGTATAAACTCTATCACTTAAAAAAAATAATTCAACTTAAGCACTCAATTTTTATTCTTAAAACACCATTTAAATAGTAAAAAGAGGACCCCCAGTATGTACATTATTTTACAAGGATTAGTGTTTTCGTTGCATTATATTATATATGTTCAGAAGTCAAGTTTTTTAGATCTCCTTTTTTTTCATATTCTGATACAAAATTTTACTATGCAAAACCCTATACAACTACAGCTCTTCAATCTCAACATTTGTCCAAATATATGCAATCACAAGTGCCATTAGAAATTGAGCAATTTTTTAAAATTCTGTTTTAGTTAGAGAGAGAAGCCTAACGAGTGTGGTTTACCCGCATGGACTCCCCGCGAATTCCAGCATGCACAGACAGTGAGCACTGCCGTGTGGTTCGAATGCTTTCCATGACCACACACAGTACTGCCTTTCTGCTGCTCCTTGACTGACGTACTAAGCTGTGGTCACAATTAATTTTTCTAAAATAAAGAAGAAAGATATTCACAAGAATCAATAACATATAATTACATAAAATCAAGTACAGTTTTTGCTATCATATGTTATCCATTCATAGTCCACTTTAGCTAAAAGTAAATCAAGGCAGAGAAGTGAAAGCAGGAACACACACAGACACATGTACACCAATGTTCACTGCAGCACTTTTCACAATAGCCAAAAGATGGAAACATTCAAAACGCCCATTAGCAGGTCCATTAGCAGATGAACAGATAAACAAAATGCAGTACATACATAGAATGGAATATTACTCAGCGACAAAGAGAAATGAATTCCTGATACCCACCACAACATGAAGGAACCTTGAAAACATTATGCTGAGCTAAATAAGTTAGTCACAAAAGGACAAATACTGTATGACCTCACTTGTATGAAATAAACAAATATATAGAAACCAAAGGACCCCTGGTGGAGCAGTGGTTAAAGTGATCAACTGCTGACTGAAAGGTCGGTGGTTTGAAATCACCAGAGGCTCCATGGGAGAAAGATGTGGCAGTCTGTTTCCATAGAGACTTACAGCCTTGGAAACCCTATGTGGTTGCTATGAGACAGAATCCACTTGATGGCAGTGGGTTTTACACAAACCAAAGTTTATTAGTGGTTACCATGGGAGGGAGGGAGGGAGGAGGAAAAGGGGAGTTTTTTGCATGGGGGGCACTGAGTTTACATTAATGGCAGTAGAATAATTAGGAAAAAGATAGGGATAAGGGTTGCACAACATGGTGAGTGTAATCAATGTCACTGAATTGCACATGTAGAAACTGTTGAATTGGAGGATGTATTATTACATATATTTCTGCTAAAATTAAAAAAAAAAAAAAGATAAATCAAGGCAAGCCTAAAACAAATCAGAAGGTATGCCCAAAAGAATTTAATAATTTGCTCCTTCTCTCCATTTTCTTAAAGTATGTTTATTACAGGAGTCTGTTGGAGGAGAATCTTAGTATATTTGTTGCAGGCAGACTCCTGTATTCTTTCAATCTAATAATTTAGCAAGTGTGCAAAGCCAAAGCAATTTTGTAGAACAGTTAAAGCCTCCCTAAGCTAAATGATTTTCAATATCTACCTTTATTTAAGGTTTGGAGCCCTGGTGGCACAGTGATTAAGAGCTCGGCTGCTAACCAAAAGGTCAGCAGTTCGAATCCACCAGCCGTTCCTTAGAAACCCTATGGGGCAGTTCTGCATCCTACAGGGTCACTATGAGTCAGAATCCATTCGATAGCAACAGGTCTGGTTTGTTGGTTTTTTTTATCCAAGGTTTGGATATACTAATTTTCAGTATTTCAAAAAAATAAATTACTCTAGTAAAATATAGCCCGATGTTTTAAAATGTTTTCTAGTGAAGTTTATATAGTTAAAATATTTAATGGAAACATTCAAATATATTAAGGATTATTACACTAACCGTGTAGTAATTTCCTTGAGTAATGTTGATACTTCTACTTCATGTTTGGTTACTACACCAAATGAAGCTTTTACTGCAATGGAATCTGATCCAGCGACATTAATCCCAACATCATTCACAATATGGTTGCCTCGCCTTCCATAGAGTGAAACATCTGACTCATCTTCATAATTCAGTAATTGATAAGATGAAATACCTTAAAGAAAAGGAAATTAGTATATTTTAAAAACGTCTTGAATTCATCTAAGGTAAACTACATCTAGTAACACGTTAATTTACAATTTAAGACTCAAAATACCCAAATGTTAATAAGGGCAACAATTAAAACCGAGAATTAAAACAGCAATTCAATTAATTTGACAACAAAAAGAAATAAATAGCCAGAATTCTTAAAATGAACTACAATTCCCTCTTCAGTCAACAGAACTTCTTAAGCATAAAGATTCACCGGGTGGCCAAAAGAAAGACAAGTGTTTATAAGAAATAATTTGTCAAACTATCAACTTCCAGTTATTTTCTAATCTAGCCCATAAAATACAATTAGTTTACCAATTATAATAACTGAACTGTAATAAATAATTACAAATTACTTACATCTCCAATACCTTATTTGACCCTGCGAGATAGGTAGACCAAATAATACCCCCATTTTACAGACTGTGTTATATTTCACATTAATTTGATTAAAACAACTGAGAAAATAATTGCTAGATTTGAAAGTTATTTAACCAATCAAACTAGACTTAATTCTTATATAAATTCCAGGCATTGTTATTCTTAGTACTATTACTACTATTGTAATAAAAGTTGCTTTTATCAATAAAAATGTGTGCTAGTATCATTAACATTAGTAATATATACAACTTATGCTTAGGTTATTGATAATACAGTTGAATGAGGAGTTACTCCCAAACAGACATTTAAACTTACCAGCTGAAATTTCTCTGTCTCCTAGGAGAATATCTTTCAGTGTAAAAGGTGTTGAGGTAAATTTATATCTAGGAAACAGAAAGCATCGTTTTTTTTTTACCACCAGACTTAGGGGTTGGTATTTGTCAGCTTCACTGAGGCTTGGAACAGGAACTAATCTCCCTCCATCTCCAACTTGCTTGACAAAGCTCTTGGTAGCAGCAGCAAACATATTAATATAAAATCAAAACGTCATTAACTGCAATCTCCAGATAACAAATCCATATTTTCAAAGAAGAAAATCAGGCACAAAATTAAGCCTTGCTTGATTTTAAATATAATTATATACGTTAGAAATCCAAAGCATAGTTTTCACCAAGCAGTTTACCAGTGTAGAATTTACAACACTGCCTCCCTGCATGCGCTGAGGTGATGAATTATAGATCAACATTGTAAAATGATATACTAAAAGCAAGTCTAATTTGGAATGGCAGTCTATAGCATTGAAAATATATACAGAAAACTAATAATTTTAAAATACTACCGATGTTCTTGATTAGGGTCACAGTTAGTAGTGGTTTCCAGGTAGCAATGGGCCAGTTTTGACAGGACCATATTGCTCTATGGGGAACAATGCAATTCAGGCACCAATATTAGCCCTGGATACCAGCTACAGTGGACCTAGTCCAAAGGGGATTCCTTCATCCAAATTTGGCAGTTGTATTGAGTCTTTATGATATATAACCTATTGTTTCATCATTTCATTCATTTTCCTTCTTTTATGCTATGGCACAGTCGTTAAGTGCTGGGCTACTAACCAAAAAGTCAGTGGTTCAAACCTACCATCCACACTGTGGGAGAAAGATGTGGCAGTCTGCCTCTGTAAAGACTGCAGTTTTAGAAACCCTACGGGGCAGTTCTACTCTGTCTTATGAGGTCGCTATGAGTTGGAATCGAATCAGTGGCAATACGTTTATGCTTATAAAACCAAGTACTTAGTATTAAATATAAAGTCACAGTATATAGTGGAACAAATGTATGCCAATCTTTAAAAAAAAACTAAATTAAAGCAACATTAAGTAACTGTATAAACCATATTACATAGAGATTTTTACTCTGAAACTGGGCACATGGATTACATCTCTTTGAAATATGGTCCTGCTGCACTTATTTTCTTTTTGTCCCATCATTATTATCCCAGTTTCCCAACCTTTAATAGAGTTGATGCTTTGAACACTAATGACCAAAGACCAGACAGTTGTGGAATGATATCAAGGACATCATACATAAAGAAAGCAAAAGATCTTCAAAAAGACAGGAAAGAAAGAAAAGACCAAAATGGATGTCAGAAGACTCTGAAACTTGCTCTTGAATGTAGACTGGCTAAAGCAAATGGAAGAAATAATGAAGCAAAGGAGCCGAACAGATTTCAAAGGGTGGCTCAAGACAAAGTGAAGTATTATAATGACATGTGCAAAGACCTGAAGTTAGAAAACCAAAAGGGAAGAACACACTCAGCATTTCTCAAGCTGAAAGAACTGAAGAAAAAATTCAAGCCTCGAGCTGCAATATTGAAGGATTCTATGGGCCAAGTATTGAACGACACAGGAAGTATCAAAAAAGATGGAAGGAATACAGAGTCACTGTACCAAAAAGAACTGGTTTATGCTCAACCATTTCAGGAGGTAGCATATGATCAAGAATCAATGATACTGAAGGACGAAGCTGCACTGAAGGCACTGGCGAAAAATAAGTCTCCAGAAATCGATGGAATACCAATTGAGATGTTTCAACAAACAGTGCTGGGGGTGCTCACTTGTCTATGCTAAGAAATTCAGAAGACAGCTTCCTGGACAACTGACTGGAAGAGATCCGTATTTGTACCTATTCCAAAGAAAAGTGATCCAACAGAATGTGAAAATTATTGAACAATATCATTAATATCACATACAAGTAAAATTTTGCTGAAGATCATTCAAAAGTACATCGACAGGGAACTGCCAGAAGTTCAAGCCGGATTCAGAAGAGGATGTAGAACGAGGGATGTCACTGCTGATGTCAGATGGATCTCGGCTGAAAGCAAAGAATACAAAAGGATGTTTACCTGTGTTTTTTTTTGTTGTTGTTGTTTTTTGACTATGCAAAGGCATTCAGCTGTGTGGATCATAACAAATTATGGGTAACATTGAGAAGAATGGGAATTCTAGAAAACTTAATTGTGCTCAGGAAAAACATGCACATAGACCAACAGGCAGTCTTTCAAACAGAACAAAGGGATACTGTATGGTTTAAAGTCAGGAAAGGTGGGCATCAAGGCTGTATCCTTTCACCATACTTACTCAATCTGCATGCTGAGCAAATAATCCAAGAAGCTGGACTATATGAAGAAAAACAGGGCATCAGGATTGGAGGAAGACTCATTACCAACCTGCAATATGCAGATGACACAACCTTGCTGATGAGGATCAAAGACCTATCAGTATGGATTACACCTCAACATAAAGAAAACAAAAATCCTCATGACTGGACCAATAAGCAACATCATGATAAACAGAGAAAAGATTGAAGTCGTCAAGGATTTCATTTTATGTGGGTCCACAATCAATCCCCATGGAAGCAGCAGTCAAGAAACCAAACAAAGTATTCATTGGGCAAATCTGCTGCAAAAGACCTCTTTAAAGTGTTGAAAAGCAAAGATGTCACTTTGAGGACTAAGGTGCACCTGACCCAAGCCATGGTATTTTCAACCGCCTCATATGTGTGGGAAAACTGAACAGTGCATAACGAAGATCAAAGAATTGATGCCTTTGAATTGTGGTGTTGGTGAAGAATATTGAATATACCATGGACTGCCAAGGAAGAAATGTCTTAGAAGTACAGGCACAATGCTCCTTAGAAGCAAGGATGAGGAGACTTCGTCTCATGTACTTTGGACATGTTATCAGGAGGGATCAGTCCCTGGAGAAGGAATCATGCTTGATAAAGTAGAGGGTCAGCAAGAAAGTGGAAGCCAATCAACAAGATGGATTGACACAGTGGCTGCAATAATGGGCTCAAGCGTAACATTGTGAGATGGCGCAGAACCAGGCAGTGTTTCATTCTGTGGTCCCTATGAGTCAGAACCCACTGGATGGCACCTGACAACAACCTGTGAGGTTTTGGCAGGTTTTTAAGGAATTTTATGGCTAAAAATAAATTTTATAAACAATAGCGTTGAAAATCGCGTTGCCACAGTTGTCATGTAGACATTAATGTATTTTGAAATAATGGCTATATGGTGCTTATAGTAAGACATTCATTAAAATATCTTAGTGAAAAGTAACCAATAATAACGAGGGTGTAGAAGAGGAGGGAGAAAGAACAGGCTAATTATAGCCTCAACTAATGAAAATCCATCTAAGATTCCCTGGACATTTTTTTCATCTGCTTTCAAGTATCCAGGATTCGCATGCAACTTAAAAAATGGCTTTTAATAATGTCCCTTTGTGAGAAGAGCATTGTGCAATTTTCCTGAATACAAAGTAAGCACAGGTGGTCATGTCTGCAAGTAGATAGCAAACTCCTAGAGAAAGGACACGACATCTAATGTTGTTGTCTGTCCCTCACCAAAGGTGGTGCATCCCAGGTAAACAAATTACGAGCAGCAAAACCAGTCTGCAGAAACTGCGTGTAACTGGAATCTTGTCCACAGAAAAGCCTAACGTGCCTTGCTGGGGTCCGCTGGACCAGCGTCGACCTCAGCGTCGCGACCAAAGCCTAGAAGATAAAGGAGCCGAGGCTTGGCGAGTGAGGAGGGTCTCCGGACGTCTCCACATTCCTCTCAAGGCAGAGTCTGGGAGCCAGCAGCGTCCACCGCAGCCCTGAGGGGTGGATCTAACGCGAGCCTCGAGTCTCAAGCTTCGGGGCCAGGCCCAGGCAGGCGCCCTAGCAATTCAGTGTAAGGACTTCACAATCTTTTTCTTGAAGTGACCCATCCCCCAATGCCGAAAAATAAATAAATGAAGCGTGAGCTTAAAGCGTCACAGACCCTGAGCCCGCCCCTGACAAGCCATCTCTCCCGGCGGGAAAAGGCCTCCTTTTAAGTACAAAGAATTCAGTTACTCCGGGCTGGCTAAGGCCGGCGGGGCCAGGTGCGGAGAAGAACCTGGAGCAGCCGAGCAGAGGGGTCAAGGGCGGGAGTCGAAAAGAGCCAGCGTCGGGAGAAACGAAAGGTCGGAAAGGAAAAGGGGCGGGGCCGGGAGCTGGAAAGAACCAAGATCCGGGCGGGTTCGGGCAAGGAGAAGAACCAGGAGAAGGGGGAACGAGGGAGGCGTGGCCGGGAGCCGAAGGACAGTGGCAGCGGTGCCGAGGCTCCGCCTCCGCCTCCGCCCCCGCCCGCCCCCTCGCAATAGGGACGCAAGCGGTAAGGGTGGGGGAGTGGGAGGCGGGGAGGAGGTGGTGGCTGCGGCGCTGGAGGGTTCCTCTCGGGTACCGGCCGACCCGAGAAGCGAGGACGTTGCTCCTCATCGCTCTTTCTCCCTCTACCGAGCCGTCCCTTCTCGTCATGTCCCAGAGCAGGCATCGCGCCGCGGCCCCGCCGCTGGAGCGCGAGGACAGCGGTACCTTCAGGTCAGCGCCCGCGCAGCCAGGGCTGAGGCGGGCAGGGTGGAGGGTGGTGGGAAGGAAGGACGGGGGTTGAAGAGCCAGCTCTTCCGCGGCATTCTGGGTAAAGCCCCTACTTAGCCCTCCCGCCCCGCGACTGCGGGCGGTGCTCCGGCGCTCGGCCCCGCCCTCTCGGCGGCGCGCGGGCCGGGGTCTGCGGCCGGCCCCGCCCCCTTGGCGGCTTTGGGCGGTGCGCGGGGTGGGCGGAGGTGGTGCGCGGCCGTCACATCCCTCAAGGCCCAATCTCGGGAAAACGATTGCGAGCTTGGACGTGAGTACCAGCCACGGCCCTGTTCCCCTGAGAACCCCCCCTTACCTACATTCCAGTTACCTCCCTAAAGACCTCCCACACCCTGCGCGACCCTGCCCGGTGCTCGCCGCAGCAGGGCCGGGAGACAGGTGCACCCAGGGCTCGCCAGCTGAGGCAGCTCCCCTGTCACAGACGGTGGCTGTCAAAACTGGCCTTTGTATGCTTCTGCTTCCCTCCACGCTTTGGCATGCAAAGCACACCTTTTTTCTGGTCTTTGCAGTTTGGGGAAGATGATTACAGTTAAGCCAGGGAAAACACCGATTCAGGTATTACATGAATACGGCATGAAGACCAAGAACATCCCAGTTTATGAATGTGAAAGATCAGATGTGCAAATACATGTGCCCACTTTCACCTTCAGAGTAACCGTTGGTGACATAACCTGCACAGGTCTGTATGCACAGTTAACCCCTATGACCATGCGGGATGGCAGTCAAGACTTGGTGTTGCTTTTCAGTTCGGAAAAGTGTTCTTTTTGCCAGAAACAGCTATGGGGAGAAGGCACTTTTGAAACTGAGACACCCGGTCTAAGGTCATTGGGACATTTCAACTTAGTCTGATTTTCTCCTTTATTTTCTCTTCTCTGGATACCAAGAGAAGCTCAGAAACTAAAGAAAAAAAAAAAAAAAAAACTTATCCAGGCCTTCTGCAAGGCTCCTCTCAGAACCTAGGAATTAGGAAAGTTTCTTGGAGCAGCCATAGCTGAATCAGTAGGTGCTGTTAAGGCTGTTTTATAGACTACAGCAGATGCCAGGAGGCATGACCCCAGAATTTTCTGAGTTTCTCCCACATACTTTGGATTCATTTTGTGTGTTGTACCACACTTGATTCTGTATCCAAGCAAAATGAGGAAAGGCAGAAGCTTCACAAATACAGCAACTTTTAGTTCCTGAAATTGTACAGGTATTTTATATATGATATTATTATCCTCTTTTTTTATATATGAGGGAACAGGTTCAGAAAGATTATAAGTAACATGCCTGTCTTAGTTATTTAGTGCTGCTGTAACAGAAATACCACAAGTGGATGGCTTTAACAAAGAGAAGTTTATTCTCTCACAGTCCAGTAGGCTACAAGTCCAAATTCAGGACGTCAGCTCCAGGGGAACACTTTCTCTGTCAGCTCTGGAGGAAGGTCCATGTCATCAATATTCCCTTGGTTTGGGAGCTTCTCTGCGCAGGAACCTCAGATCCAAAGGACACCCTCTACTCATAGAACTGCTTTATTGGTGGTGTGAGGTTTCCACGTCTCTCTGCTTGCTTCTCTCTTTTATATCTCAAAAGAGATTGGCTTAAGATACTATCTAATCTTGTAGATCTCATCAATATAACTGCCACTAACCCATTTTATTACATCATAGTGATAGCATTTACAACACCTAGGGAAATCACATCAGATGATAAAATGGTAGACAGTCTTACAATACTGGGAATCATGACCTAGCCAAATTGACAGATATCTGGGGGGACACAGTTCAATCCATGACAGTGCCCAAGGTCACATAGCAATGAAATTTCAGAGTTCAGATTTACACCTTATAACGGTCTGTGAACATGAACAAATGGTAACTAAAGTTGCCCGTCTGTAAGTGTGGACTTTATTATCTTTTTTAATCATGATCTATTTACTTGCCAACACAAAATATTAAATTTTTAAAAATACCGAGAAAAAAAAATTCAGTCAGAAGGCTGAAGTTCCACTATCTGGTAATCTGAAGGCATCATTTGCTTTTGTTACTGGAAATCCACTATTTTCACTGAAGTCGCTTTAAGAAAATCTTTAAGTTTTTTTGTGTATGTGAGGTAGGTGGATTGTTGGTGCTGGCAGGAAGGTTCCTTGTATGAACCATAGAGTCAACATTTCATTACTACTTCATCTAGTCTATTTTTAAATACTCAGTGAAAATTCAAGAGAAGGTAGCCTTTTTTTCACCTCACTGTGGTTTAGACCAGGAATTGACAACCTATGGCAACCATTTTGCCTGCTAGCCCTTCTCTTAACATACTGCCCTATCTTTCTGTACAAGCTTATCTGCCATCACGGCTTCAAATACTATCTAAAGTGTGATAATTCTGAAATCTCTGTCTTCTGTCTAGGCCCAGTTATGAACAGTGTATCAGCCGGTGCTTGATAGACCTCTTCACGTGTATAACCCAAAGGCATCTCAAACTCTCATTGTCCTAAACTGAACCCATCTTTTTTTCCCCAAAACTTATACTCCTGCAGTCCCTATCTCAGTAAAGGCACCACCATCACCCAGTTGGTCACACTAGAGATTTGAATTTCAATTTCTTGACCATTCCCTCTCTCTCTTGTCCAGCTATAACCAAATACTACCTCCTAAATCTCTCTTGAATCTGTTTCTCTCCTCTTCCCGTTGCTACTGTCCAGGCCACCTGGATTAGAGCTAGTCTCGTAGATACTCTTTCAGCTTCTAGTCTTGTAATGCCCAGTTCATTCTCCACACTACAACCAGAATGTTCATCCTAGAATTCAAATCTGTTCATATAATTTCTCTGCTTAAAATCCAGTCGATGGTTTTCCCCATGGATAAATACAGATTTCATAGCATGACTTACAACCTTGCTTCTCAAAGTGTGGCGAACAGCAGCATTAACAGTACGTGGGAGCTTGATGAAAATGCAAAATATCAGGCCCCATTCCTGACCTTCTGGATCAGAGTATGCATTTTAACTAAATTTCCAGGTAATTCCTATGTACATTAAAGTTTGAGAAGCACAAATACACACGATCTCTTTCCCCACCCCCAACTCTCTAGCCTTTTATCTCAAAATTTATTCCCTCAAGCTGTCACATTTTAGCCATGCCCAACCACTTGGGACTCTTGAGAACAGTGTTTTGTGTTGTCTTTAAGCCTTTCCAGATGGTCTTTTCTCTGCCTAGAATGCTCTTTTTAATCCCCCAGCTCTTTTCACCTTACTACCTTTTAGTAATCTTTCAGGTTTCTGTTAACTCTTCCTCCATGAAACCTGTCTGAATCCTTCCTAAGAGTAGAGGGGCTGCCCCTCTTATGTGCTCCCCAAACCCTGCACTTAGGCCTACCTTACCACTCCATGTTTCACATGCCTGCTTACAGATGGAGTCCCATATTAGGTTGTGTTCTGTATGCAGGATCCTCTGTATCCCTAATATCTATGTTAGTGTATACACAAATACAGTTTGTGTGTCCTGTTACACTTGTATGGTCACACTTGAAACCTCTTACATGCCCCCTTTTCTTCCCACCACACCAAAGAAATGGATGTCAGCACTCTGGGTTTTCAACAACTAGTTTGAACTCAGAAGGAAAAAGATTAAATTTACAATTTACTAATATTGCTTACTGAAGTGTAGACATCAGCCTTAATGACTAGTCACTCTTATCCCCTCTTATCTACCCGTGTAAGGGATAGACATTGTATGGAATACACATAACGTAAGCTATTACCGTCTGTATATAAACCTTCCCCCAGTATGCCCAACGTGTAGTCATGAGTGCCGAGGGGTTTGATCCAGTATAGGATGGAGTGTCAAAATAAAATTATGCACATTTTTCTGTCAAACAGTTTGCTGCAAATGGCTCCTTTAAAAGAAACTACTTGTTGCCATCCAAGAAGTCAATTCTTGCTGCAGAAAAAATTACTCCCTCTCCAGGATAAGGGAAGAATAAAATACTTCATTGTATTGACATGGTCTACTTTATTACAATTTTATGCAATAATTATAATGTAGAAATACACCTATTCCTCACTTATCGACTATCTTATTTTCCAACATGTTGTATTTACGACAATAGTAAAAAATCTACTATTTTCACATTAATGACGTATGTGTGGCAGTAATGAACGCCAAAATGCCATGCGAGAGTAACGCTGGCTGCAGTGGCGTCACGAGGTCTGGTGTCACCCAGTGCGGTAACTCATGCTGTCACTCACCACCCCCCCCCCCAGCCCCCATAGACCTCCTGAACCAGCCCCAGCCTGCCTGGGGGAAGCACCCTGAGCTCCCAGGACTCCTCCCACCAGCGGGTACAGGTGCCCAGCTCCCAGCAGCTCCCTGTATCGTGGAGTGGCCAGGGTCAACCAGGAGGGCTGGCGGCACATCTGGGAATGCGGTGGCTGTGCAGAAAAGGCCCCCAGTTGGGCAGTCCCGTGCAGTCCCACCTGGGCCTGCGCCCGCTGCGCACTCAAGTCCCTCCACTGGGGCAGACTTGCCTGGCTCTGAGAAGCTGTGCTCTGGCACCAGCCTCCATGCTCCAACTAGCTCCCGACCCAGCGTACCAGAGAGCAGAGGGAAGAGAAGACCGAGGGAGTAGAAAGAAGGAATGAGAAGAAGTAGGGGAGTAGTTGGGAGCAAGGGGAGAGGAGCAGAACGAGGGCTAAGAGGAGGAGGAGGGCGTTGGAGCAGACCTTCCGGTGTCGGCGCTTCACCCACCAGCTCCAAAGGGCATGGAAGACTGCCATGGGATGCCCTGCATCCCCACAGGTCTGGTCATCTTCGTCCTCGCATAACGCAGATTTTTGCATAACAACCTGGTCTTCAGAACCTAACTGTGTTAATAAGTGAGGAGTGTGGCTAATGATAAGGGTTTTTCTACAGGTATGCATAGATTAAATATATAGAACTTATAAAATTGTGTATTTTAATGTATTTCATGTGGTCAGTATTTTATTACTATAACTGCATGTAGTGTATGTTTTTTATTACCTAGTATATATATATAAAACCTGTAGTGACTTTGTTTTGTATTAAGAAAACACCTATGGGTATAAAGAATTTTTTATAAATATACATATTTTTTAACCTTAATTCAGGTGAAGGTACAAGTAAGAAGCTGGCGAAACATAGAGCTGCAGAGGCTGCCATAAACATTTTGAAAGCCAATGCAAGTATTTGGTGAGCTAAATTTCTTTGTATTCTGCAGCTCAAAAATATCATGGCTGAGGTAAGACTGAAAATTTGAACATACTTACAAAAGCAACAAAGTGAACAGTTGTTAGTATCTTAAACATTTCTATTCCTTGTTAAAATCTGTCATCCATTTAAAGACAACTTTAAGAAATTAAGTCCAAAAAAATTGCATTGATTTATGGTAGGGTTGCACAGCTGATTATTGTAATTGTTGTCCGTAAGTTGTAGAGCTGTAAAAGCTGAACTGGCAAAAGTTGTGTAATAGATATATTTACAACAACAACAACAAAGAGTAGCTGCTGAGGCTGCTTATGAACCACTAAACACCTCATGGGATTTGATTCCCTGGTTTGTAGGTTTAGGGTCATGGTTTCATGGAACATCCCAGTTAATTGGCCTAATAATGTATTTAGTGCTTCTGTTCTATCTCCCAGTTTGTTGTGTAGTGCCTAGCATCTTAAAAGCTTGTACATGGCCATCCACAGCACAACAGTTGGTCTCTATTCACCTGGAGCAACAGAGGAAGAAGGAGAGTCAGGAACAGGAGGAAGATATGGAATGTGTGGCTAATTGTCTCCATGAACAGCTGCCTCCTTTGTTATGACACCAGAGCTGCATGGTGCCCACCTGCCATTACTGAACATTTTGATCAAAGAGTCTATAGAAGAATCCTGATCAAAAGGGGGAAGCAGAACAGAATTTCATATACTCATGGACTCCAGAATTTCTGGAGCCATGGAGGGTGGATGAACCCGTGAAACTACCTCCCTGAGATAATCTTTAAAGCTTAAACCAAAAATATCCCCTGAAGTCTTCTTAAAACCAAACAATTGTTCAGCTTCACTAGTAAAAAATGCCTGCCTTGAACATTATGTTCTTTTAAGAACTATCTATATGGGATCAAATTGACAACAGCAACTCGAAAGAGTAGATAGAAACCTTAAGGGGCAGTGAGTTTATGTTAATGAGGGAGGAACAACTCAGAAAAGGAGGGTGAGAATGGTTGGTTGTACAACTCAAAGAATATAATCATCACTGAATTGTACGTTTAGAAACTGTTGAGTTGGTGTATGTTTCGCTGTGTATATTCTCAACAACAACAAAAAAATAAATTTAAAAAAAAAAGAAAACCCTATTGAGCACAGTTCAACTCTGACACACAGGGGGTCACCATGAATCAGAATCAACTTTGCCGGCAAAAAAAAAAAAGAAATTAAGTCCAGCAAATAGCTATTCAATGAAGACTCTCATGAACTAGGCTTTACCTTTTTTATTTTTTTTTTTTTTTAAACCAGAGGGGATGCAACAGTAGAAAACAGGAGTTTTTTCTGGCCAATATCTTACTTTATTAAGACTTTGTATTTCTACATTGAAGAAAACAAGGTGTGGGATGGTAAAAGATCAGTTAAAAGCACTCTTTTAGGAATTCTCATTAGGGAGCAGAAGACAAAGAGATTTCCTTTTATTATAGCATGTATATCAAATATAAGAGAATGTTAAGTGGAATGTTAATTCTTGACATGTTTTTCTAAATTGTATTTTTTTTTTTTTACCACTTTAGGTACTTTTGGAAAGTGTGTTGGTCCTGGAGCATCTTGTGTATCATAAAGTAGTGCCCTTTGGTTTCCGCTGGGCACACTCTTGGAGCATGGCACACCTTCAAATTCTTCTTACATGCACTCAAATATACTTCGAATACAATTTGGTATCATCTAGTCATAGCTGACAGCAGAGGCCCATGGTAATTTAGGATGGGTTTTTTCTTCCCCAGCCATAGCAACATTTTTGGCTTAGGGGTGTATTTAGGTTCTCATTCAGTGCTCCTCCCTAAGTCATTCTAAACCTTTTGGATAGCTTAGAACCAATGCCATGGCAACCCTGTAGGTAAGCACTTGGACCTCACATGATGCTTGATTCTCTAGGGTCATACTTGTAACTGATTTATGCTAGTTTTCAAGACATGTCAAATGGCATAGCAGGTATTGGGTGTTGTCGTCCAGCCCTGCTCCATTCCCCCATGATGGCCATGCTATTTCTGTGCAGCTCAAAGGTCAACAAAACAAAGTGTTGAGTCTGTTCACAGAAATGAGCATATGGAGTGTTCTCTTTGCATATGAACACATCATTTTGTCAGCAAAAAGGCGGCTAACAAACTTTACTATATATTTGTGCTTCTTGACAGGTAAGATGGGAATTACTAAGCTGTAATCAGGCCTAGAGCGAATGATTTAATACAGAGACTTTCTCACTTCTCCATCACAATTATTTGGGTAGCTTCAGCATGCAACGTTGTAAGTGAATACTCGTATCTCATCAACCTATGTATAAGGCTTGAAATTCTGGCAGTTAGAAACTTGAGGAAGTGGCAAGAACTAAACTTGATTTGTCGTGGAGAAATGACTCCAGTTGCCTTTAAAAAAAAAAAAACCAAACCCGTTGTTGCTGAGTCGATTTCGACTCATAGCAACCCTATAGGCCAGAGCAGAACTGCCCCATAGGGTTTCCAAGGAGTGGATGGTAGATTCGAACTGCCGACCTTTTGGTTAGCAGCTGATCTCTAGGTGGTAGTAACCTTTGAAGGCAGCTTATTCAGTGTTAGGCATTGAATTCCCAAGTAACTATAGTAATTTCAAACTACCTACCAGAAATATTTCACTTTTCCCTAATCATAATCCCAATTGGCTGAAACCAAATTCGTGCAGGCTATCTATTTTATGCAGCATACATGTGAATCTTAAGAGGATTATCCCAGAACTGACCAGATGATAGATCAAAAAGACCTTTCCTCCATAGTTATCTAGATGAAAAAACAATATTTATGATCTGTATTATCACCTTACTGGGCTAAATTTCCTGGTTAATTATCAGTCTTCCCTCTTTGTGTGGTTGTAACAATAGTTTAGTTTATTTAAATACATTTTTATTGAGCATCTATTAAGTATAAAGCACTACAAGGCTTATGAAGGTAATACATAGGCGCTACCATTAAGGAGCTTACAGGATGAACAAAGGAGAGGGATGGTGAAGGTAGACAAATAATGTGTTTGTAAGAGTGTATAATTTAAGGCAAAATAATTTCCCTAAGGACCACTGATTCAAAGGAGGGATAGATTTTGTTCCACTGGAGTAAAAGGATAGGCTTTTTTTTTTTTTTTAATTTTCTTTTTTGTTGTTGCAAATATACACAGAACATACACCAATTCAACAGTTTCTACATGTACATTTCTGTGACACTGATTACTTTCTTCAAGTTGTGCAACCATTCTCACCCTCCTTTTCTGAATTGTTCCTCCTCCATTAACATAAACCCACTGCCCTTTAAGTTTCTTAAAGGGATAGGCTTCTTGGTGGCAGTGGCAGTTGAGGTATACCTTGGATGATGGGTAGATGGGATGCCCATAGAAGAGTTTGGAGAGAAGGGCATTCCTGGTAGAAGGAATGGCAAGAGCAAAAAAGCATAGTTAAAAAATAAAAAATCCTTCTCATTTATTAATTTGTTTTATAACACTTAAAAAATGTTTAGCTTTGCAGTTCCTGACCCCTTAATGCCTGACCCTTCCAAGCAACCAAAGAACCAGCTTAATCCTATTGGTTCATTACAGGTAAGTTGTACAGTTTTTCCATACTTAACATTTTGTCTACTGATAAAAGGTGTAATAAATTGATAATATCACAGAGGATAAGACAAGGAATTAATATTTTAAAGATAAGACAGTAAAATATTTTGTTTTCCAAGTTATAATCATTAGATATTACAGAGCTAACTTGAAGTTATTTTTCTATTTATTTATGTTTCGGGTTTTCTTCCATATAGAGTATCTGCCTGTGGTTTGTGGAATTCTCATTTGAGATCACCAGGACCTCAGTGCACATGGGTAGTGTTTTATACTTTAAGAATATTTCTTGCCACTCTTGTGGCAAACCTCTTTCTACTTTTGTTGTGACAGACGACTTTATAAAGAGCCCAAATCGGGTAACCTAACTCAAGAAAAGGGAAGTAGTCTGCTTATTTGCTTATTTTACCAAAAAAAAAAAATATATATATATATATATATATATATATATATATATATATATATATATTCAACTTCGAATTTCTGCATGCAGAATATCCTTCTTGCAGGTTATCCATGTGCTGCTCTGTTGGACAACTGCCTTCCCTGTTACCCAGCCGGTCCTTTAGTCTCCTTTTCTTGCTCTATGAGTTTTTCTATGGTTTTCTTCATCTTCTTTCCTCAACCTTACCCAAGCCTGTTTGTTTGCTGTCTCTGCTCCTCATCTTTTGATCAAATGCAGTAGTTAGCCAACTTTGGGTATGGAAGTCTATAACTAGGAGAGGGGAGGCCCTGAGAACTGATGGCAGTGACACCTGAAAACGCCCTGTCTGGTGTTCCTGAAGAGGATGATAGTAGCTTGTCTTTTTATTTGAACTCTTTGATCTCATCTTACTTTGGCTTAATGGAAGAACGCCATTCTTCACTTTTGGTATTGTGGGTTATAAGATATGAAATGCTGACATATCTATGGGAACTACAGGGTCTTCCCTCATTTTTCCATTGTATAATAGCATTAGTCTTTTCAAACATAGAAATGCAATCAAAATCAAGAAAGAATATCATTGTTGTGTTTAAGCCATTGCATACATAGTTAAAATTACTGTTAAAGCCTTATCTCCATTTTATAGGAATTGGCTATTCATCATGGCTGGAGACTTCCTGAATATACCCTTTCCCAAGAGGGAGGACCTGCTCATAAGAGAGAATATACCACAATTTGCAGGCTAGAGTCATTTATGGAAACTGGTACTTAATTTTTTCTCACCCTCATACAGTTAAAGACACTTGAAATGTTTTCAGATGATGAAGGACTGTAGAAATTTCTGTTGTAATATATTTTCAAATCATTCAGTAAAGGAAAAATTGATATATTCCTAGTTCTACTTTCTCTAACTTTCTGAGACTGGATTTAAAAATAAGTATTCGGCTTAAGTATGCTTATATGCTCTTAACTTGCTACTTTAAAAAATCACAGTTTGTTAATGGAAAGATAAACAATTGACTATACTTTTAAAAATCTTCCTTGATGTATTAGTGACCTAAAAAAAACCTCATTTTGGAGAAAAAAAGCAATAGTAAATCTCTGGGAGTTTTAACAGCTATTCTAGAAGATGAGAGAACCAGAGGGATTACATTTGAAAATAAGATGACTTAATAAGAGACTAGATGGTGAAAAGTAGCAGTGAAATGAAAAGAAAGTAGGCACTGTCCTTCTGAATTATACAAACTTCTCTGTCGCTGTGAATCAGAATCGACTCGGTGGCAGCAGGTTTGGTATTTTTGGTTTAGTGTTGCAAAGGCCGTAAACTGAAAAGGAGCAGTCACTTAGAAGAGTGCTAGTGAGAATTTGTATGTTTATTCTTTAGCATGTTTTTACCATTTTAAAGTGACCTAGGAAAGGAATTTTACCATTGGCTAGATAGTCGCAAGTAATAAATAACTTTTGACTGTGAGAGGTAGTGCAGGCCAGTGCAGAGAGCACTGGGCCAAAAGAAGGATCTTGGCTTCCATTCTTGATGCAATCCAGCTTTGTAAAGTTAGGCAGATTTCTTAATCCCCCTGAACCTCAGTTTCTAATCCATGAAACAAAAGCAATGAAGTAAATGATATTCATGGTGTATTTCAATTCCAGTATCTCCTGTGCCCTTCTTAGTAGTGTTAAGGAAAGAAATTCCACAAAGTTGTCAGTTTATAAAAGATAGTAAGCAAGAAATAGACATTGACAGAGAGGGGTTATAATTCAATTATACCTTGATACTTTTGAATATTTGGCCAGAATTAAGCTAAATGTGGCTCATTAAAGCTAGGCATAGGGAAATGTAACTGTAAAAAAAAAAATGTATAACTATTTAAAAGAACTGTTAAAGAAAAATTTAAGAATTAATAGCTATATGAAGCACAACAAGCAAAAATGCCAGGTTAGTAAAAGAATAGTATGTAAAAACCATGAGGTTATTCTCTGATTAAACACAATACTTTCAACATTAAACCATCCTCTATGAACACTAACTTCTTTTCTAGCATCTACCATTTCTTTTTTCTTTATTTAGGAAAGGGGGCATCAAAAAAACAAGCCAAGAGAAATGCTGCTGAGAAATTTCTTGCCAAATTCAGTAATATTTCTCCAGACAACCATATTTCTTTAGTGAGTAATGCTCAGACAGTTATGATGTCGATGTAATTAAGCATCTTTTGCTGTAGGAAACTTTTCTGGATTTCTTGTTGTACAGATCCTTCAGAGTTACAATTTTTAAAAATCTCTTCATTGTTCAGTTATACACTACTCCAATTTTAGCTGACTCCTAAATGTCAGTCAGGGTCACAGGGGGGTGACCAGGTGAGAGGGCTTGGCGTAAAAAGATCTAAAAATGATAGAGCAATAGTGCCATTTTTGCCTTCAAAGTGACAGTACTTTCTCAGAGCAGCTCTTTCTTTGATAAGACCTTCTTGACATTGCTGCCATTCATTTGAACGATAAAATATACTTGCTCTTCTCAAACCCAACTTACACATTTCACCTTTCTACAGTTTGTTTTCTGCTTTACAGCTGTTGGTTAGTGATTGCTATTTAATACAAGAAACTATAAAGATATCAAAATTGTTTCATATTTTTATTTGTAAATTGCTCCATTAGGCAGATTTAATAGTTTGCAGATTTGCTTATGATGATTTTAAGTATCTTGTACCTGTTAATGTGACTATCAGAAAATTTGACTGAGAGACCTTTGTATTATACGAAAGTGTTTTTAAATACTTCCAGTATATTATTCCAAGTGCTTCATTTTTTAAAAAAATACTGTGGTATTTGTTAAATGTGTATCCTTGTTAATGTTGTCTAGTTTAAATTGGAAGTTTAACCAAATGGTATCCATTTAGACATGCTTTATAAAGTATTATATGTGAGTGTTTAATAAATACTTTTAATTATAATAGTGTTGGAACCTAGTGGAACCTAGTTAAGAGTGTAAGTCTTCATCTGTGTTTTGCAGACAAATGTAGTAGGACATTCTTTAGGATGTACTTGGCATTCCTTGAGAAATTCTCCTGGTGAAAAGATCAACTTACTGAAAAGAAGCCTCCTCAGTATTCCAAACATGGATTATATCCAGTTGCTTAGTGAAATTGCCAAGGAACAAGGTTTTAATATAACATATTTGGATATAGGTATGATTTGTTATCTTTGGCTTATCTCAAGAAATGTCGCTTTTTAAAATGTGTTTAAGATTCAAAAATTTCTATTCTAATTTATTTCTTTGATCAGGAATTCTAACTATATATAATTACCAGAGCAGTAATATATATGATTGATGTCCCAGTCTTGTGAATAGTAATAATAGCTAACATCTATACCATAATAGTAACAAAAACAACAATAGCTAAGATTTATAGAGTTTACTATGTGCCAGGCACTGTTCTAAGGACCTAACATATATCAACTTACTGAGTCTTCAAACTAACCCTATTAAGTAGATTCTATAAGTGAAGAAAGTAAGGCAGAGAAAGGTTGGGAAACTTGCCCAAGATCACATAGCTAGTCAGTGTGGTAGCTACGGTAGAGTTAAATTAGAGGAAGAGTCCTGGGTGATACACTGTTAAACTAGCCCTAATGCACAGCTTGGCAAATGAGAAAGAACCCTAGAACAAGTAAGTACCAAGTTTGTGGAGACCAAACCTCTTCTCTCCACTTTGTCACTGTTTGCCAAATCTAGGAGAATAAAAACGCAGACAAGTCAATTTATAGCTTTTCCCCATGTCAGCCATCATCCACCATCTTCTATATTTTCTCTTGCCATTATTCATTTAGGTAGACAAACGGTGAACAGATTGGAAATCAAGTCAGTTTGGATTTTATTTTAATTTAGTTTATAAAGCTGGTTAATTGGTTTTTGGTTGTTGTTTGGTTTTTGTTGTTGTTATTGAACTATGGAAGATACTGAAGCCATAGTTGTTCATGGTAAAAGAAGGAAATGTAGATGATTTTTTAGATTATGAATAATGCTTTTGAAATGCTTCTTGCCAATTTTATGAACTAATTCCTGTAAATATAGAACAGCAGCCGAACAACCACAGTCTATTAATTTGGTAAGGAGGCTAGCTTCTATGCAGTTACCTTCAAAAGAACCTAGATGCAAGAACTAGAAAGCCTCTTCACTTATTAAATTATCCCATTGTTGTGGATATTTTCCACTAAATTGACTCTAGCTGAAATAATAACATCAATCATGACCACTTTGAACAAATCATACCCTTCCTGCTTCTACTTCTTCTGCTTGCCTCATTTCAACCATCCTTAGAGTGACCTATCAGTTGATCAGAAGAACATCTGTTACCTGGGTTCAGGTATTACTGTTTTTTAAAACATCCCAACCCATTCACAATATAGAACTAGCTTCTGCACAGATTTATACTGTAAGAACATGAAGACACACGGGAGGTCTTGCCCTCAACCAGGTACTTCCTGGTTCAAATGCCTGCTGAAAACATACCTAGATTTCATAGTGGAAAATACAGTCTCTCCACCACTCTAGCAAATGGGTTTTTTTTTCTATTTAAGGAAGTTCCTATGGTTCGGTAATTTGCAAATGCTTTCAAATAACCATATTAGATCTGCCTTGGGAGCTTTTTTTAAGTAAATATAAGATTCTGGCCACCTCTGACCCCTAACCCTGTGTTTCAGACTGAGCAGGCTGGAGTGAGGTTTGGGCACCTGTATTTATTTAAAATCCCTCAAGTGATTATAAAGCACAGCTATGTTTGAGAACTACTGGTATAGTTAGGCAGTTGGGTTCTGTTTTTTGTTTCACAAGCAATGACAATGCTGTTGAGTAAATGGAGTAGTACTGTTTTTTGTTTGTACGAGCATGACAAAGCTGTTAAGTGGAGAGTATACCATGGATGCTTACCGAGAAAGATAATAATAAAAACTGCATTGTTTTCACAAAGGATCTACTTTATACATGCTTGGCATTAACCGTCATGTTTGCATATGTCATTACAGAAGAACTGAGTGCCAATGGACAGTATCAATGTCTGGCTGAATTGTCAACTAGTCCCATCACAGTCTGTCATGGCTCTGGGATCTCCTGTGGCAATGCACAAAGCGACGCAGCTCACAATGCTTTGCAGTATTTAAAGATAATCGCAGAAAGAAAGTAAACTTGGCACAACTGAGAAAATCCTTCAGTAGCACATAAAAAGTTCCCTTCCTTTCCCAAGTAAAATGTTTACTATGTTTGAGTTTGTGTGTTGTTTCTAAATCTCTTCACAGATTCCATCAACACTCCAGACTTAATTATCTCATAGGAGTTGTTATTAAGCTCTTTTTAATGGCTTCTACTTTGTATTGGTATATTGTATTTATAAACTTTGTACCACAAAGCAGAGTGTAGCACTCATTTTACAACGCCATGCACGTAGGAGGAAGAAGATGCGTGTTTTTTGTTTATAATGATGTTGACAATGATGAAATAGAACTACTGCTAGCAGCAGTCTTACTGGTGCTTAAACTCTTCTTTGTGCGAGGCTTTGTAAAGGGAATTCAAAGGACAACGCTAACAGGCTTTTATTGAATGTGACTGTAAAATTTCAGGGAAATGTTGGTCTACTGTGTATCTGAATCCATGTAATAAAGAGCCATTATTATACTGGGGTTGTGTGCATTTTATTAAACAGCTACTGACTAGATTGTTCGGTGGTTTGAACCCACCAGCCACTCCGTGGAAGAAAGATGTGGCAGTCTGCTTCCATAAAGATTTACAGCCTTGGAAACCCTGTGGGGCAGTTCTACTCTGTCCTAGAGGGCCACTATGAGTTGGAATTGATTCGGCGGCAATGGGTTTGGTTTAGGTTTGGTCTTGATTTGTGGGCCCTTTCTTTTTAACCATTCTTGTGACTAACATAATTTGGATATTTGTTATTTACATGACTCTAGTTTAGTTCTGAAAATTAAAGGTAAAAAAACCTATGTCCTAAACAAAATTTTATAAATACGTACATGATGAATCACTTATTTTCACAAAGGGTACATAGCAGTTTATTTTTCTTTGAAGTAACCATTCATAGATGAATTCGTAGTTGAAAAAGCGTTAGCAGAATTATAAAAAACAGCCTTTCTGGTTCAGCCAACTTAGTTACAAAAATGTTCCAAACAAAGCAATGAGTATGTAAAAGGAAGAAAGTCTCATGAGCAAATTTTAATTTTACTTTTGATGTTTCCAAGTATCACCTGTAACACATAAAGTCTTCCATCCATCAGCTCCATCAGCACCAGCTCATTTATTAGGGGAATGGTGTGCTACTTTTGTAGAGTCAATGGCAGCCTCTCAGCCCAGTGTTGAGAGCTCAGGGAAAGCCTCATAGAGGAAGAGAGCTATGAACAACAAAAGTAGGTTTTGACAATCTCAATTAACAATCAAGCGATAACCCAAAAGGAAATTTGTAACAGGTATTTTTCTGCTTGAGAAAAATCATACCTGGTTGGAATCCTTTGGGAATAATAAAACGACATAGTAAAGATTTCATTCAACTCTTAAATAATGAGGGAACTAGTAAAATGCCATGACCATTTGTAGAGCTAGAGCATTTATTTGTAGGAGAATAAGACTGCTGGGTGAGATACAAAACTGGTTAAATCATAACCTTTGGGATTGTCTGTTCCATCGGACAGAAATTATCCGTACCTCTATGTACAATTTTCTACAAAGCAAGCAGGCTAAGTGAATTGTAGAGTCTTGTAGTACAAACGACCAAAGTCTATAAGTTAACATGTATCATCACCAAGTCTGGAACTTTTAATCAAGAATAAGCAGCAAGTCAAAGTATAGTATTCTGGATAATCCTGGAGTAGGGAGTAGGAAAATCAAATTCCCACTTGTCAGACACTGAACTGTGTTTATCAATCCAAATCGATTATCAATTCTGTTCCACCTCTGTTCTGGCACCAGCTACACATGCAGCACTTCTTCCTCTGACTCTAATCACCTGGAGCTAGGTCAGATCTCACAATTAAGGGGCTCAGTCCTCTGGACTGCCCAAGACCTCTGATGCGAGCCACAAACTCCAGAGTCTATACGACACCCTCACTTCTGACTTGCTGGATGTAAATTCCATGGTTCCCCTTACTCTTAGGATACCAGCCCTAAACTCAGCGGTCCCCAGCCCCCTCATTTCTGACCCGCTGGCTCCCACTACTCCCACAGGTTTGATTATTCGGTAGAATGACTCACAATTCACGGAAAGAGCTATACTTAGGATTACAGTTTTACTACAGCAAAAGGATTCAAATAAAGAGACCCATAGGGCAAGGTCTGGGAGAGTTCCCAGCACAAAGCTTCCAAGTCCCGAAAAGGAACGTGCTACCTTGTGCGTCAGTGTCTTTCACCAACCAGAAAGTCCAGGGAGCTTCAGTATCCACAGACTTTATTGGGGCCTCATTAAACAGTCATGATTGATTGATTGAGCCCACCTCCCGTAAAGTCAACTGGTATCATAAGGTGGTCTTTCTGGCTTAGCCAGCCCCCACCTGAGTCACTGTATTAGCATACTTCAGGTGCGGTCTGGAGGCCTCAGCAAAGATACTTCAATCACCAGAAATTCCAAGCTTTTAGAGGCTCTCGCTCAAGAACCAAGGACAAAGACCAAACTCTTCAGGTAAAGTTAATGTAAACCCCATAGGCAGCCTTCACTCCCAAATGTCATTGAAAGGACATACCATCTACATTTGTGCCTTATTTCCAAGTGTTAGATAATTTATCTTAACAGCTTCCATTTCCTCAATTATAAAATAAGGTGTATTTATTTATAGTTTTCTAAATCCTGTCATTTATGCCTGCAAATTCTACAAGAAAACTATTATCAACAAAGGGGATCTACATAGCAGTGTTTCAGGAAGCATTTAGAAGGATCAACTCTTGGGCTTGTTGTTAGGTGCAGTTGAGTTGGTTCTGACTCATAGCGACCCTACAGGACAGAGTACAACTGCCCCACAGGGTTTCCAAGGAGTGGCTGGAATACTTAAAAAGTACTAAAGCCTTGCTACACTTAGGTGTTCACCCTAACATATTACTCATAAACCAAAAAAAAAAACAAGTTAATTGCCATCAATTCCAACTCATAGTGATCCTATAGCAGAGTACAACTGCCCCATAGGGTTTCCAAGGAGCAGCTGGTGGATTCGAACTGCTGACCTTTTGGTTAGCAGCCAACCTCTTAACTACTGCGCCACCAGGGCTCCCATCATTACGTGTGTGTATGTTAAATATTGAGTGTTTCCGAGAATTACTGTGTCAGTGTCACTAGGATTGGTGTCACACAGTACAGTAACTCATGGTGTCACTCCCCCATGGACCTCCTCCAGTACTAGACCATACAGAATCCACTGTAACTTTTTTTGTACTGATGTTACTCATAAATCGTAATTCCCATATATCACTCCTTCTTTTCCTTTAATTACTACTTCATGCTCAAAAAAGTTATTAATATAGGTTCAGAAATACCAACTACCACAGTATTTTAGCTAAAACGCCAGAAAATTTGACAAAATCAGCAACTATAAAAACACTGGCAGCAACGAAAACAACAGCACATGCTTAACGAAACCAGGATTCAAAGCGTCACTGTAATTGGGTAGTAATGACAGCTCTAACTGGAAGGCATCAGAAAGTTCAAAAAGTAAATTAGCATAGAGTTTCAGCCTTGTAGGTATATTGATACATGTAAGCTAAGCTTACGAAAAATGTTTTTGTTGTTATAACTAACTACAGGGGATATTTTTATAAAAAATAATAAATTTCTGCTGAAACTGCACAAAAATTTTATAGACAGTTATTTTAGTGTCACTCCGACAGTGCCACCCAATGTGGTCTACAACCCCCTTACCACCCTAGTGACGCCACTGTACTCAATACACACCTCAACCCTCTGAGAAAAGTACTATTTCACAGTTTGGTAAATAAAACTCAGAGGGTTAATAATTTTTAAAGCTATCCGTCTGGAAAGTATTGTATCTTCTGAATGTTGATTCTAAGTCCAATGTTCTTTCTAAGACCCCATGATGATTTGGTCACTATGAGTCACTGTTCTGTAGCATCTTTGATGCCACTATTCTTTATATCACATGGACTCTTCGAGCCTCATATCCCTCACCAGTATAACCTGCTCTATCTACCTTCCAGGTTGTTGGGAAGGTGAAATGAGATAATGAATGTGCAAGTGTTTTGAAAACCCTGAAGATACACAAACGTAAGGCATTCTCCCTAAAAAGTTATAAAACTGAGGTGACTCAGGGAGTTTCTGGGTGGTGCAAACAGTTAATGCACTGAGCTGCTAACTGAAAGGCTGGAGGTTCAAGTCCACCTAGAGGTGCCTTGGAAGAAAGGCCTGGCAATCTACGTCCAAAAAGTCAGCTATTGAAAACCCTAAGGAGCACAGTTCTACTCTGACACACATGGCGTTAACTATGAGTCAGAATCGACTTGATGGCAACTGGTATAACATTTCAACTAAGCCCTGAGTACGGGTTTAAGGGAGCAGCAGACTAAGTAGCAAAAGTCTGGCCCAAGCACTGTATTCTAAAGTCATGTATGGTATCCTCTGAATCTTTACAGCACTTCCTGTTTTTACAATCTGTATTATATTTCTGATAACAGGCTTTTATCTTAAATAATACTGAGATTGTTTGTTGCTATTTAAAGTTTAAATCGGTGCTGTCTGAAAAAAATATGTAATTTAAAATTTTCTAGTAGTCACAAATGATAAAAAAGTAAAAAGAAACAGGTGAAGTTATTTTTAACGTATTTTATTTACTTCAATATGCCCAAAATATTATCATTTCAATATGTAATCAATTTAAAATTGTTAATGAGATATTTTACAATTTTTATACTAAGTCTTTGAAAGCTGGTATATATTTTACACTTAACAGCCCATTTCTATTCAAACTAGCCACATTTCAAGCGCTCAATAGCCACATGTGGATAATATTGAATAGCTAAGGCTCACCCGTCAAGGCTAGACTGCCAATTCCCTGAAGGCAGGGCACTTCCCCTTGACTCAGTGTCCTTTATCTTTCCCCGACTTCTTAAGAAATTTCTCAAACTGACTTTCTAGACCTTTCCCATGTTCTTTAAGACCCCAACTTCTACTTAATTGCCCACAATCTCTTCTGTTATCACAGAGAAGTCAGGAACCCTTGACTTACTCTTTCCCGCCACAAAACTTTGCTCTGGAGACGTGGTGAAACTGTTGCCTGCGTGGGGTTCCAGGGCCGGGTCTTACAATCAACATTGTAAAGAAGCACACTTTGAAATGCATTACTCCTTCACATCACTCACATCCCTCTCACCACTGGAGAATTTCTTCAAATTTTCTCTCATTCACCATTCCTTTTCTCTTGTCTCAGAGGAACCCAGCTGTATGATCCTACAGTCTCCTCTTCTTTCACAGAACTTGTGGCATCCATGACCCCCGTTTCTCTTCCTATATCTTCTTCTCTCTCCTCTGCATGATTAGTTTTCTCCTGGTCCAATCCGTCTTCTTCTATCCTTTCACTGGCAACTCCAGATAACAGAAGATAATCATTTTTCTATTTCCTCACCATCCACAAAGTCCTTCATCTTAGTACCCTGCTTTTTGACCCCAACACTCTACTGACATGTTTCCTCCAAGTCACCCAGGATCTTGTCATTGCCATATGAAACAGTAATTCTAGGACAGGGTTTCCAAAAAGTACATTCCACAGGTTGTTTACAGCTTCTATACCACTCGTAAGTAAATAATTTTTTATAGATTCTATGGATAAATAGGAGCCCTGGTGGCACAGTGGTTATAAGCACTTGGCTGCTAACCAAAAGGTCGGCAGTTCAAACCCACCAGCCGCTCTGCAGGAGAAAGATGTGGCAGTCTGCTTCCATAAAGATTTACAGCCTCGGAAATCCTATGGGGCAGTTCTACTCTGTCCTACAGAGTCGCTATGAGTCAGAATCAGCTCAACGGCAGTGTCTTTTGAATGGATAAATATGTCTGGTAAACTCTAGGTTAGAAAAGTTTATTTATTATAGGATTTATCAGAACCCTTAATAATCTTCAGGGCTGGGTATAAAACCCCCATTGCCATCGAGTCAATTCCAACTCATAGCAACCCTATAGGACAGAGTAGAACTGCCCCATAGGGTTTCCCAGGAGTGGCTGGTGGATTCGAACTGCTGACCTTTCGGTTAGCAGCTGTAGCACTTAACCACTATGCCACCAGGGTTTCCGTGGATTGGGTATAGTGTATAGCATTTTCTAAATTTATTTGAATCCTTTGAACACTTCGTGGGATTAGCTCAGAGGAACCCACTTGGGAAAACACTGTTTTGACTACTTCATTCTCTGAGTCCCTATAGTTCTTACTGCTTACAGCACAGATTTGACACTTAGCCTACACACTCTTATATTTTTATTTTTTTCCAAATGTATGGATCTAATCTTTTCCCTTCTGGGTACAGATTGTGTCTTATATCTTTGTTGGAGTCCACTCAGAGATGCCTCGGAAAAAAGGCCTGGCAATCTATGCCTGAAAAATCAGACACTGAAAACCCTATGGAGCAGAGTTCTACTCTGACACGATGGGGTCACCATGAGTTGGAATCAAGTTCATGGGAACTGGTTTGGCTTGGCTTTTAACTACAGGAAATTCAGGACAGTGGCCACTAGGGGTAGCCATACAAGCGGGTGGGCCGATCCTAGCTCCTCAAATCCAGCCTTACTGGCCTCTACATATTCTGCCCACTCACAAACCCCACCCAGGACATGTTAACTACCATCCATTACAAGCTGTCATGGATTGAATTGTGTCCCCCCAAAAATGTGTGTAGCAACTTGACTAGGTCATGATTCCTAGTATTGTATGACTGTGTTATCTGATGTGATTTCCTTATGTGTTGTAAACTCTACCACTATGATGAGATTATATGTGATCTCCTCACGTGTTGTAAATTCTATCACTGTGATGAGGTTATACTGATGAGGTTGACAAGATCAGTGTCTTAATGCAATCTCTTTTGAGATATAAAAGAGAGAAGCGAGCAGAGACACATGGGAACCTCATACCACCAAGAAACAGTGCCAGGAGCAGAGCGCGTCCTTTGGACCTGAGGTTCCTGCACAGAGATGCTCCCAGACCAAAGGAAGACTGATGGCATGGACCTTCCTCCAGAGCCGATGGAGAAAGCGTTCCCCTGGTGCTGATGCCCTGAATTTGGACTCGCAGTCTACTGGACTATGACAGAATAAATTTCTCTTGGTTAAAACCATCCACTTGTGGTATTTCTGTTGGAGCAGCTCTAGATGCCTAAGACACAAGCTATTGTGGCCACAGAGATCAGAGCAAAATCATTTGCAAAGCAGAGCGTATCTAAGGTTGACCAAGCCAAGAAAAAGTTCATGATCCGATTAAATTTGACAAATGTTAAAGTAAAACTCCCTTAGGCGTTTCCACACTACCTGGGCATTTAATTTTAGGACCTGTAAATATAATTGCTTTCTAGATGCACTGTATAATCCTAAATCAATTTACTGTGGTAATAAAAGATAATTGGGTTAACGTGAACTGTTCCAAGGGGCTTTCTGATCAAGGACTCGATTTTATTTCATTTGAAATAAGGTCAGTGTTCAATTTTGCAGGTTAACTAATCCTGACTTTATTCTCTTGAAGAGAGCCTGGAAGAGATGAAAGGAAATTTTCTTTTCATACATGTCAGAAACAAATTGTTTCTTATACCCATGTTCATCAGTTTGACTTTAGTCCAAGTTGTGGCAATTAGTATCTTCGCGACGAAAGAACCTTCTTAATGAACGAACGGTATTGGCCCCTCTGTACAGGGTCGCTATGAGTCGGAATCTATTCTACGGAAATGGGTTTGGTTTTTGGTACAGAATCGTAAAATCTTTGATTCTACTTCATAGCCAGTTGCTACTATTAAGTCAATACCAATATTTACTGCACTTAGCGGGAATTTGTTTGCTTATTTTACAGCGAAGACAGAGATCTTTCTGGAAAATTCCTACAGGAACGCTGAAATTCAACCTCCTGCTCACTCTTCAGCCCACACTGCTCAATCCTGCTTTTTGTGCGCATTACCTTATTTCAACAGAAGATAGAAATTACCACGAAAGCGTTGACTGCCATGACGAGGGTGTCCGTAAGGCCTCCCCTCAGCTCCTTCCTGGGGGCTGCGCGGGGCAGGCGAAGGCTCCCACTCAGGGGAGTCTGGGTCCCCGAAAGCTCCTTTAGAAAGAGAGGGGCCTGCTAGGACAAGTGCGAGCGGCAGGCGGCGGGACAGTGGATGCCGGCGACGCTAGAGGGAGCGCGCGGTGCGGCCACGTACGCGCGAGGAGCAAGGCCGCGCGGGGGAGGCGGGACAAGGAGGTCGGCAGGCGTCTGGGGTTGTCACCGCCGCACCCCAACACCACTCCTGGGAAGGCAGCTCCCACTACTGGGAAGTTCCTTGAGGTGTCGGGTCGCCTAATTGGGTGGCAGGTCAGTGGGAGAGTGAGGATTTAACTATGTTTGAGCACTGATCCAGAGGCTCTGTCTTGGGGATAAAGAGGGGCCGTGGGCAACTGCTTGGAGGTACGCAAACTGGTAGCAATGAGGTGCTTGGAAATTAAAACACTTGTGTATTGGACGGGGGATGAGGGAGGAGAAGGGGTAGGGAGGACACACATAAATTTTAGAAATTGATAGGAAACGAATGCGTGTTACTAATTAGGAAAAACCGTCAGAAGATTAGAAATAGAATGTGTAACTTCATCCCACAAAATAAATTTCCATTTATCCAATGGAAGGCAGGAAAGGGGGAAAATAATTTTTGAAAAGGTACACTGTTGTTAGTTGCTCTCAAGTCTGCTCTGACTCATGGTGACCCAAGTGTGCAGAGCAGAATTGCACTCTCATAGAGTTTACAAGGCTGTGACCTTTCAGAAGCAGATTGCCAGGACTTTGTTCCAAGAGGACTCTGCGTGGCTTGAACTGCCAACCTTTTGGCTAGTAGATGAGCAGTTGACTGTTCGCACCACCTAGGGACCCCTTTTAAATGTATAGTTGGTAAAAAATAAATAAAAATAAGAATAGAAATAAGTCCTAACAGCTATTTTAAAAAATTAAATAGATAAAACTTAAACTAAGACAGGATATCTGATTAAAAAATAAAAAGAGCTATCAATATGTATCTAAGAAAGACATATTTAAAATAATAGAATACAAAAAAGGTAGACAATAACAATATAGGAAAAGATATACCACATTTTATGAACCATAAAAACGAAAGCAAGCATTCTTTTTTAACTTTTTGTTGTACTTTAGATGAAGGTTTACACAGCAAACTAGTTTCTCATTAAACAATTAATACACATATCGTTTTGTGACACTGATTGCCAACCCCATGACACGTCAACACTCTCCCCTTCTTGACCTCGGGTTCCCCATTCCCAGCTTTCCTGTCCCCTCCTGCCTCCTCATCCTTGTCCCTGGGCTGGTGTGCCCGTTTAGTCTTGTTTTGTTTTGTGGGCCTGTCTAATCTTTGGCTTAAGGGTGAACCTCAGGAATGACTTCATTGCCGAGCTATTAGGGTATCTGGAGGCCATACTCTTGGGGTTTCTCCAGCCTCTGTCAGACCAGTAAGTCGGGTCTTTTTGTGTGTGTGCGTGTGAGTTAGAATTTTGTTCTACATTTTTCTCCAGCTCTGCCCAGGATTGTATATTGTAATCCCTGTTAGAACAGTTGGTGGTGGTAGCCAGGCACCATCTAGTTGTGCTGGACTCAGTCTGGCAGAGGCTGTGGTAGTTGTAGTCCATTAGTCCTTTGGACTTATCTTTCCTTTGTGTCTTTGGTTTTCTTGAAAGGAAGCAATTTTAATGTCTGACAAAATTTAATTCAAGATGAAAAGCATAGGAAGGACAAAGAGGAACATAATATATAGATAAAAAGGATAACTGATCAAGAAGATAGGATCATGAGATGCATGTATATAATAAAAAACAACTGACAAGACAATGGAGAGAAATAGATAAATTAATTCTATTTGTAGATTTAACTCCCCCTCTCACAAACTGATAAAAAAATCAATTGATAATATTAACAATAAATAATCATAATTAATGAGCTCAAACTAATAAGAATATGTTGTTGGCTTTAGAGCCAACAAACAAAGAATATACATTCTTTCTAATTATGTGTGGAATAGTCACAAAAAAATTTCTATGACCTAGGTCACAGTCACAAAGGAAGCCTCAGTAAATTCTGAAGAATCAACATCATGCAAGCTATACTTTCTGACCATAAAAAAAAAAAAAAAACAAACTGTTGGTGTCAAGTAGATTCTGACTCATAGTGACCTTATATGACAGAGTAGAACTGCCCCACAGGGTTTCTAAGGAGCACTGCTGGATTCAAACAGCCCACCTTTTGGTTAGTAGTCTGAGCTATTAACCATCGCACCACCAGGGCCCCTTTCTGACCATAGTGAAATAGAATTAGAACTCAGTAGCAAATTGAGAGCTAAATCCCATTAAGTCTAGAAACTAGAATATATAAAACCCTTGGGAAAAGGAAGAAATTGTAAAAGAAATCCCAAAATACATAAAGCTGAATGATATTAAAGCATTACAATGCTTGTTGTTGTGTGCCATCGAGTCGATTTTGACTCATAGTAACCCTATGTGACAGAGTAGAACCACCCCGTAGGGTTTTCTAAGCTGTTATCTTTAAGGGAGCAAATTGCCAGGTCTTTCTCCTGTGGAGCCCCTGGGTGGGTTCAAACCACCAACCATTCAGTTAGCAGCCAAGCACTTAATTGTTGCAACACCAGGGCTTGTTCCAACAAACGTCACCTAAAGGGAAGTGTATAACTGCAAGTACATTTGATTGAAAACACAACAGAAATAAGTTAAGAAAAAAGAGATTAGAAAAAGCTAACAAATATGTCAAAGAAAACAAGAAGGATGAAAATAAGCATAAACGGGGGAAAAGCCATTAAAAAAGAGAACAAAAATGTTAGGATTATTAAGGAAACCAAAGACAATCTTGCTAGACAGACCTCTGGCAGGATTTGGCAAGAGAAAAACAAACACAAAGATGCAGAGAAAGAAAATGCATAATGAAAAGGGGGAAATTATTACAGATGGTAGATTTTCAAAAATATTAATATGAATAACTATGCAGCAATAACTTTCAAAACCTAGATAAAATATTTGAAACATAAAATCCCAGAAATCTGAATAGACTAATAACTATTAAAGAAATTGAATTAGGAATAAAAAAAAAAACCTTCCTAAAAATCCCAGGCCTAAACAATTTTAGAGATATTCAGTCAAACTTTCAAAGAAACAAAAAAAAACCAAAAAACCAAACCTGTTGTCACTGAGTCGATTCCAACTTATAGTGACCCTATAGGACAGAGTAGAACTGCCCCATATGGTTTCCAAGGAGCAGCTGATGGATTCAAACTGCCAACGTTTTGGTTAGCAGTTGAGCCACTGCACCACCGGGGCTTCTTTCAAAGAACAGTAGCCCCTGTATTCTATAAATTGTTTCAGAAATTAGAAAGAATGAAAACCAACAACTTTTTTGTGGCCATGTAAATCTTGAAACCAAAACAAGATTAAGGATAGTACAAAAAAGATAGTTTTAGGCAATTTCTCTTATGAACCCAATGGGGCTAAAGATTTTCAGCAAAGGTCATTATATTGCTATGTTGTTTCACTTTAACAGGAATTTTTAAAAAAATGTATTATAAGTATATGGACACTGTTAGGATTGAACTGTGTCCCCAAAAATGTGTTGTAAATCTTAACCCCTATACATGTGGCTATAATCCCATTTGGGAATGGGTTTTCTTTGTTATGTTAATGAGAGTTAGTGTAGGGTGTGTCTTATATCAATCTCTTGAGATACGAAAGAGATTAAACAAGCAAGCGAGCAAGCAGAGACAGGGAAGATAGATGCCATGCCAAGTGAAGATCATCAAGGAACAGCCAGTCCTACAGATACAGAGACAAGGACCTTCCCCCAGAGCCAACAGAGAGAGACTGCCTTCCCCTAGAGCTGGCACCTCCTAAACTGTGAGAAAATAAACTTCTCTTTGTTAAAGCTACCCACTTGTGGTATATCTGTTATAGCAGCACTAGATAACTGAGACCCGCACTATACTGTAAACTCACTGAAGGTTGGGACCAGTGTTTTTTCTGTTGTATCCCCAGACACCCACAATAGTTCCTGACACCTTGTAGGTGCTAAGGAAGTATTTTGGTACATTGGAAAAGTGAGTTCCTAAGGCCCATGTTCTGTTTATTATGAATTTATTCACTAGTCTTTAAATCTGTTTGAGGTAAGCACAGTACTGGCCCCTCAAAGATAACTACCTACTAGTCCTTGGAGGAGCCCTGGTGGCACAGTGGTTAAGAGCTCGGCTGCTAACCAAAAGCTCGGCAGTTCGAATCCACCAGCTGCTCCTTGGAAACCCTATGCAGCAGTTCTACTCTGTCCTATAGGGTCACTATGATTCGGAGTCGATTCAACGGCAGCACAAAATCCTTAGAGCCTGTGAGTATGTTAGATTATGCAGCAAAGGGGAATTAAGATTGCTGATGAAAGTTGGGTTGCTAATCAGCTGACCTTAAAATTGGAAGATTATCCTGGAGTATCCAGATGGGCCGAATGTAATCACAACAGTTCTTAAAAGTGGAAGGGGGAAGCAGGAGAGAGAACCAGAGAGATGGCAGCAGCATGAAAAGGATTCAGCCTGACATTGCGAACTTTGAAGACAGTAGTGGGACCATGAGCCAAGGAAAGCAGGCAGCTTGTAGAAGCTGGGAATAGCAAGGAAATGGATTCTCCCCTAGAGGATCCAGAAAGGAACACAGCCCTGCTGACAGTTGGATTTTAGCCCGGTGAGATCTGTGTCGGACTTCTGTCTACAGAGCTGCTAAATAATATATTTATGTTGTTTTAAGTCACTAAGTTTGTGGCAATTTGTTACAGCAGCAATAGAAAACTAATAACCAGTAACAATTTGCCGTTGACTCAGTTCTAACTCATAGCAATCCCATGTGTGTCAGAGTAGTAGAATTGTGATCCACAGGGTTTTCAATGGTTGATTTTTTAGAAATAGATCACCAGACCTTTCTTCCAAGGAGCCTCTGGGTGGACTTGAATCGCTAGCCTTTTGGTTAGCAGCTGTCATGGATTGAATTGTGTCCCCCCAAAAATGTGTGTAGCAACTTGGCTACGTCATGATTCTAGTATTATATGATTGTGTTATCTGATGTGATTTCCTTATGTGTTGTAAACTCTACCACTATGATGAGATTGTATGTGATCTCCTCACGTGTTGTAAATTCTATCACTGTGATGAGGTTATACTGATGAGGTTGACAAGATCAGTGTCTTAATGCAATCTCTTTTGAGATATAAAAGAGAGAAGCAAGCAGAGACACATGGGAACCTCATACCACCAAGAAAGCAGTGCCGGGAGCAGAGCGCGTCCTTTGGACCTGAGGTTCCTTCGCACAAAAGCTCCCAGATTAAAGGAAGACTGATGACATGGACTTTCCTCCAGAGCCGATGGAGAAAGCGTTCCCCTGGAGCTAATGCCCTGAATTTGGACTTGTAGCCTACTGGACTGTGAGAGAATAAATTTCTCTTTGTAAAGCCATCCACTTGTGGTATTTCTGTTGGAGCAGCACTAGATGACTGAGATAGCAGCCGAGTGCATTAACTGTTTGCACCACTCAGGGACTTCTAGAAAACTAATAAACTCTCTTAGTTTTCATTGTTTATATTGGTAGTGCAACAGGTAAATACTTGGCTGCTAACTGAAAGGTTGGCAGTTCAAATCCACCCAGTGGCTCCCTGAAAGAAAGACCTGGTGATCTACTCCTGTAAAGATTACAGCCTAGAAAGCCCTATGGGACGGTTCTACTTTGTCACATTGGGCATTGTGAGGCAAAATAGACTCGACGCCACACAACAACAACATTTTGAATGTTAGTTTCCTTCTATACCTATGGTTTTCCTTTCTTGTGTTGCAACCACTCCCATACTATCATTTTTTAAATTCTGTTTTCCTTCACTGCTGTCCATATTTGTTTTCTTGTTGAATATTTCCCTCTTTTACCGTGGAAAAGTTACTTAATTTTTCTGAGCCTCAGTTCCTTTGTTGTTGTTGTTGTTAGGTGCCATCGAGTCAGTTCCAACTCATAGCGACCCTGTGTACAACAGAGCGAAACACTGCCCGATCCTGCGCTATCCTCACAGTCGTTGTTATGCTTGAGCCCATTGTTGCAGCCACTGTGTCAATCCATATCGTTGAGCGACTTCCTCTTTTTCACTGACCACCTACTTTACCAAGCATCATGTCCTTCTCCAGGGACTGGTCCCTCCTGATAACATGTCCAAAGCATGTGAGACGAGGTCTTGCCATCCTTGCTTCTAAGCAGCATTCTGGCTGTATTCTAGGACAGACTTGTTCATTCTTCTGGCAGTTCATGGTATATTCAGTATTCTTTTCTAACACCACAATTCAAAGGTGTGGATTCTTCTGATTCTTCTTCTGTCTTCCTTATTCATTGTCCAGCTTTCACATGCATATGAGACTACTGAAAACACCATGGCTTGGGTCAGGAGCACCTTAGTCCTTAAAATGACATCTTTCCTTTTTAACACCTTAAAAAGCTCATTTGCAGCATATTTGCCCAATGCAATACATTGTTTGGTTTCTTGACTGCTGCTTCCATGGGCATTGTGGATCTAAGTAAAAGGAAATCCTTGATAACTTCAGTCTTTTCTCCATTTATCATGATGTTGCTTATTGTGATGATTTTTGTTTTCTCTGTGTTAATGTGTAATCCATACTGAAGGCTGTAGTCTTTGATCTTCCAGTAAGTGCTTCAAGTCTTCTTCACTCTCAGCAAGCAAAGTTTTATCATCTGCATATCACAGGTTGTTAATGAGTCTTCCTCCAATCCTGATGCCCCGTTCTTCTTCATATAGTCCAGCTTCTCAGATTATTTGCTTAGCATACAGATTGAATAAGTATGGTGAAAGAATATGACCCTGACACATACTTTTCCTGATTTAAAACCACGCAGTATCCCCTTGTTCTGTTCAAACAACTTCCTGTTGGTCTATGTACAGGATCCTCATGAGCACAATTAAGTGTTCTGGAATTCCTCTTCTTCGCAGTGTTATCCTTAATTTGCTATGATCCACACAGTTGAATGCCTTTGCATAGTCAATAAAACACAGTTAAACATCTTTCTGGTATTCTCTGCTTTCAGCCAGGATCTATCTGACATCAGCAATGGTACATCTCATTCCATGTCCTCTTCTGAATCCCGCTTGAACTTCTGGTAGTTCCCTGTCAATGTACTGCTGCAACCACTTTTGAATGCTCTTCAGCAAAATTTTACTTGTGTGTGATATTAATGATATTGTTCGATAATTTCCGCATTTTGTTGGATCACCTTTCTTTGGAATGGACACAAATATGGATCTCTTCCAGTCGATTGGCCAGGTAGCAGCCTTCCAAATTTCTTGGCATAGAGGAATGAGCACCTCCAGCGCTGCATGCGTTTGTTTAAACATTGGTATTCTATTAATTCCCGCCTTGTTTTTTTCCCCCAATGCCTTCAGTGCAGCTTGGACTTCTTTTTTCGGTACTGTCAGTTCTTGGTCATATGGACCTCCTGAAGTGGTTGAATGTCAACCAATTCTTTTTGGTACAGTGACTGTTTGTATTCCTGCTATCTTCTTTTGATGCTTCCTGCGTTGTTCAATGTTTGGCCCATAGAATCCTTCAGTGTTGCAACTGGAGGCTTGAATTTTTTCTTCAGTTCTTTCATCTTAAGAAATGCCGAGTGTGTTCTTCCCTTTTGGTTTTCTGACTTCAGGTTGTTTAACGTGAGGTTAATAATACCTCCTTTGTATGTTGTTGGAGGATTGGAGATTTTTTTTTTTTTTTTGAACACTTTATTGTGTTTTAGGTGAAAGTTTATACAGCAAATTAGTTTCTCATTCAACAATTCATACACAGATTGTTCTGTGACATTGTTTGTTATCCCTGTAATATATCAACACTCTTCCATTTTCCACCCTGTCTTCCCCGTTTCCATCCCTCAAGTTTCCCTGCCCCTCCTTCCCTTCTCATCTTTGTTTTTGGGCAGATATTGCCCATTTAATTTCTGATTGTTCTTAACCCAAAAACCAAACCTATTTCCAATTCTAACTCATAGTGACCCTATAGGACAGAGTAGAACTGCCCCGTAGAGTTTCCAAGGAGTGCCTGCTGGATTCGAACTGCCAGCCTTTTGGTTAGCAGTCATAGCACTTAACCACTAAACCGCCTGGGTTTCCCTGATTGTCCTTAGGAGAGCGATAATACTTGAAAGCACCTGGTGCCAGTGTTGTTGTTCTTAGGTGCTGTTACATCGGTTCTGACTCATAGCAACCCTGTGTATAACAGTGCACAGTGTGTTCTCAACAAATCATTGTCACTGTGTTATATAAATACTGAATGCTCTTAACTGGGGAGCCTTGATTTGTAGATGGAAAGAGAAGGAAGCCTATTTCTCATTATTGTGGCAGGCCCTAAAATGGTTTTACAAGCATTCTCATAATGTTTATTACAGAACAAGTATCCAAGAATTACAGTTTTCACTACTTGATCAGAGTCTGGGTATTATTGCTTAAACTTTCATTTGTTTTGTCCTGGTTTTTTGTTTACTTTTGGTATGTCAGGTGGGTGGACCAGGTATGTTTCGCTGCTTGCTGGTCTGTGGGCATGGTAGTTCTCACCACCTTGTCCAGATGGGTAAGGCAGCAACAGGCAGGGTGAGCCTGCTTTGATGTACACTGGTTCGGCAAGGTGGCCGAGGGCAGTCTGGGCGGGAGCTGTCTATCTCCTGATGTTGGTTCTGTGTTGTGAGAGCTTTCCCAGCCCCTCACCAGATAGGCAGGGGTGTTGAATGGGGAGTGGTGGGGCTTGCTTCCCACCATTCAGTAGCTGGTCAAGTGGTGGAAGGGGACAGTGCAGGCCCAGTGTGGTGGCTGGCCTGAACACTGGGGGTGCTCTAGCTGTGGTGGCATGTTGGGGACCAGTGGGAAGGGCGAGGATGGCATACAGGGCTAGGTGGGGGGAAGAAAGAAAAGAGAGAAAAATAAAAAAAAGTAGCCGGCAGTTGGGTGCTGGGCAGACCTGTGGGCTGGCAGGAAAGGTGAGGAGGTGGTGTATGAGGCTAGGTGGGAGGTAAGAAAAGAAAGTATGGGAAAAAAAAGAGAAGAAAAAGTAAGTACTGGTGCGGTGGGGGTGGGGCGGACCTGGGGCAGTGGCAGGCTGGTGGCTCTTCAGTTGAGGTGGTGCAGCAGGGTCCAGCGGCAGGCAGGGAGGTGGTGTATGGGACTAGGTCTGAGGGAGAAGGAAAACGAAAATAGAGAAAAGAAAAAAATAATAAAATTAAATAAAATTGAATTAAAAAAAAACTGGCAGCGCAGTGGGGGCTAGCAAGTGAGGGTAGGGTGGACCCAAGGGCGAGTTGGAAGGGAAGGGATGTGATGTGCAGAGCTAGGTGGGCGGGAGAAAGGAAAGAAAGAAAAGTAGGTGGGTGGGGATGGGGCAGACCTAGGGAGATTGTTTGCTGGTGGCTCTCTAGCCAAGTGGTGTGGTGTAGCCCCTCTAGAAGTGGGTGGAGGCGGTGTGTGGGGCTAGGTGGGTGGAAGAAAGGGAAAGAAAGAGAAGAAAAAAAATATGGTGCTGAGGGAACTGAACTTTGGGGGCAGGGCAGAACCAGGGTGGCAGCAAGCTGGTGTCTCTTTGGCCAGCCTGTCAGTAAGGGGCAGAGGCAGCACAAGGGGCTAGGTGGGAGGTGGGAGGGAGAAGGAAAAGGGAGAAAGGGAAAGAGAAAAAAGAAATGGTGCTGAGAGAGCTGCTTGGTGGGGGCGGGGCAAAGCCAGGGTGGCAGTGAGCTGGTGCCTCTCTGGCCGAGTGGCCGTGGCCCATAGAAGGCAGTGTACAGGGCAGAGGGTAAGGGGTGGGAAAGCGTGCATCTCTGGTTACCGGGTGCTCTGTCTCCTATTGGGAGCTCTGTGAAGTTGCCTTCCCAAGCACCCTGTCTGGGGTCGTTGCTGGCTGTGCTCCAAGATGGTGAAGCTGTGCCATGTTACCCGGCAGGGGACCTAGACCCTGTAGCTTTCCTTGTTCTCTGTTCTTTTTCCGTTTCTTCTTCCATTCGGTGCTTGATTTAGTTCTTTGTCCCTTCATTTGATGCTTAGGGTTGCAGGATTGACATTTGTATCTGTTTTACTTAGTTTTTTGAGTCTTTGCTGCAGAGGGACCGCATGGTGCTTCTGCCTATAGCACCATGTTGGCTTCTCCTGGAATGTTGTTGCTTAAACTTTCAATGCATGCTACAAGATCATACAAGATATGTAATTCATTGGTCTTCATCAAGCCCAGGTATAGGGCCTTTTATTAAAAAACAAAAAACAAAAAACCAAACCCGTTGCCGTTGAGTCGATTCTGACTCATAGCGATCCCATAGGGCAAAGTAGAACTGCCGCATAGAGTTTCCAAGAAGCGCCTGGTGGATTCAAATTGCTGACCTTTCGGTTAGCAGCTGTACCACTTAACCTCTACGCCACCAGGGTTTCCATTTAGGTGTGTCTTTTTCATGGTGCATGAGGAACTATGTCTCTCCTTTTATGCTTGTGAAACAACTCTGGTTTCTTGGTCTGGAAAGATAAATGAGACTGTTAAGAAGAGATCTTCCCTTAGTTTTCTCTACTATCCGGCCCTGTGTGAGAACCATTTTCAGAACCAGGCAACCAGAGGCAGTCATTGCAGTGGAGAATTTGAGATTTGAATCATAGATGATAGAGCTGGACAAAATCCTAGACATCACCTCCAATCCTTCATTTAAAAATTTGTGACTTGCCACATTAAGAGAGTTGGTAATTGGAGTCCCTAACTTTTAGACTTTTTTAGACCCTGGTTACTAGAGGTGGGGGAGACTAACTTTTTTCCAAGGGAAGGGGTAAATCTTACGTATTTGAATTTTGAGGGGAAAATCTGCCACTGCAGTTTGGTCGTGACCAAACTATGCTATCAGTTGTGCCTTCATGGTATGATATTGAGTGATATACTGGAGAGAAAATCTGGGCTATCTTCTATGATTTACATGATTTGCTGTTTTGGGGGAAATGAGGCATTTGGCGTACAGAGTGAATTATTGTTGGGGACTCTGCTCAATAGGAAGCCATTACCAAGACCCCATGTCAAAGGGAAAGCTTGTTAATTCAACTCCCCTTGAAGGCTAATAACTTGTAATAATCATTACAAGGATTACTTGGTCCTGCTGGGTCCCAGCTTGTGAGATTCTTTCGGATCAAACTTACTCGCCTGGGCAGGCTGTGGTTAAACAGGCTCTTTAATCTCTGTTGTCACGAAGTTCTGTTATCCTGGTCCAAGAGATTCAGTTGGCTTTAGTCTATAACTTCCTTATCTCTTAAAAGTCCTCTTTTTTAGGCCTAAATCCTGAGAGAACTAATGACCACGGAAAGATGAGGCTTCGAGGAGTCTAATTTGGGAAAGAAGGGGATACAGATATTTATGTAGAAAAAAACCAAACCCATTGACGTCCAGTTGATTCCGGCTCATAGCGACCCTAGAGGCCAGAATAGAACTGCCCCATAGGCTTTCCAAGGAGTGGCTGGTGAATTTGAACTGCTGACCTTTTGGTTAGCAGCCAAGCTGTTAACCACTGCACCACCAGGGCAGGGTAGCTGCATAATTTATTGTCAAAACCAAGAAACTTCTGAGAATGAAGTGCTAAAAATAATTACAGTTATATTATCTTTTGAAATATTTAGTTATTGACCAACAAACTCATTTTATTATACTGGTGGACTTACAGAAAGTTCTATTCCGAAACTGCTTTCAAAAATAAAATTCTTTTAAAACATCTAGAAAATTTAGAAAGTTTTATTTCTAAAAGATAAAATATCTAATTAGCTTAAAGCAAAGATTTTTTAAAAAACTTCATTATATTGATTATATGAACATTAAAAAACTGATAGCAGAATAATTACTTTGTTACATATTGGCAAACAGTTTTCTTAGACATACAATTTTACAGTTGCTGTCGAGTTGATTCTAACTCATGGCAATCCCACGTGTGTCAGAGTAGAATTGTGCTCCATAGGGTTTTCAATGGCTGATTTTTCAGAAGTAGATTGCCAGGCCTTTCTTCCAAGGTGCCTCTGGGTGGATGCCAACCTTTCAGTTAGCAGTCGAGCACCTCCCAGAGACTCCTATTTACCTTTACTCTGTATATAAAAGAAAGAAGGCCTTTGGAATACTTTGAAGAATTAACCTGCAGAGAGCTCACAAAATGACTGGTATATTTTGATAGCAAGCGTATTAATTACAGAAATATATGTGTACTTTATTCTCCATGAGAAATAAGAGAGAATAGAGGAAAATTTATTAAGAGGATTTGAAATCAAATTTTAAGGAAGATGAGAAGCTTAAAACAATAATTACCAAAAAGTACTGATAGCATAGAGAAAATTCTGAGAGTTGCAGTAAAGAATGAAGCATTTTGGGAGAGTCTTGGGGAGAAGGGTTGCATGTGAGGTGCTTTGGTTTTCTTTTTTCATTCTCATATTTCTCTTCCTAAAATTCTACAGATAATGATCCAAGTTTGAAGGGCACTTTAAAGTATGTGACCTGTTAACAGTTGGGAAATTTACTTTTGGTAAACTTTAAAATTGATAGACAGTTTCAGGAGTAATTAGGAATTGCTGAGTATGATTCTTCTTTTTAGATCTCAGAGCACTTCTTACTCTTCTTAAAGTATTAACTATGTAACAACTTTGTTAGGGACTTCAGAGCTTCTGGGAAGAGATTTATTTTTATAGTTTTTACTTTTCTTTCCTTTCAAATTTAGGAAAAGCCATTGTTTAAAGGAGAGAACAACCCTGTTTTTCTTCCAGCAGTCAGTTGTCTGCATGGCACAGCTGCCTGGTGAAGTGACTGCCAGACAGGCCTCCTCAGTTCTGAATCAGGCCAACTCACTGACTTCAATATTCAGCCCACACCATCTGATGGCTTTCTCTCCGAACTGTTGTCACAAATTCAATTACGTTTATTCCAATGTGCCATCCAAATGTTGTACCCAGTGGACTAAAAATAAACCAAGAAATCGCTACCAATAAACCAGAAATAGCTTAATGTAACTGGGACTATATACACTTACAAATGAGTTTATTTCTCTGGCATGCTTTTATAATTGGGCAAGGGGACAAATCTGTAGTAACCGTGATTATATAATCACCAACTGTGCAAATGAAGATGTCATCTATTATGTCTCTTTGATATTTATTTTCAATTTGCTTCCCAGTTACTTTATTGCATAATGCAAAGGGTGGTGCATTTCTTCGATATTTCAAGTTCTTAACATTTTCTCTCTTTCTCCCTCTCTCCCAGAAATTCTGATATATACAGAGAAGAGGACACAAGGAATACAAACTTTTGTGTGCTCTTGCCACCCACATCAAAGCTTCTTTCAGTATAGCTCTAGGAATTTATCCCCAGGAAGTGACATTACAGAGCCCTCACATTTCTAGTGATTAAACAGTGTCAGGAGTTGGCTGTGCACCATCCCATAAATGCATCACAGTGGGCCAGGCTGTTGACAGATCCCAGGGCATCTATGAGGGTGAGTTAAAAGGTATTGCTACAAAATCATAAAAACCTTTATTAAACAAAAATACCAAAATGTGAAGCTGTTGTTTCTTGACATATCCTCTATCTAGGTCTATACACTTCTCTGAAGGTGTTGTTTCCATCTCTCTAACCCTTTCCTGAAGAATTCTGTACCCTTTGATTTATACCACATCAAAACAGCAGTTTTGGCACCCTCAAGGGGCTCAAATCATGTTCCTTTTAAATGGAGTTTTGGGAAAGAAAAGGTCTGAAGGGGCAGGATCAGGGCTGTAGGGTGAATGGCGTAAAGTTTCCCAGTGAAATTCTCATAGGACAGCTCTTGCTACCCTCAAAGAATGAACAGCTGCATTGTCCTGATGGGAAAAAATTTATCAGCACAACTTCCCTGGCCTTTTTCTCACCAATGCAGTTTTCAATTTTCTTAAAACTTCATAATAAGCCCCAGTGATCATCCTGTGTCCTTTGAGAAAATATATTTGGAGTATTCCTTTGGAATCCCAAAAAACAGTCACCATAACCTTCTAAGCAGTCTTCCCAACCTTCCTTAAAATGCTTGATCCATCTAAAAACTTTTGTTTTATGTGGGGCAGCATTCCCATAAATTTGTTGCAAAGCTTCAATGATTTGGGAAGATGTCCATATGAGTTTTGTTAAAAATTTGCTGTTAGCCCTGACCTCAAAATTGGTTTTGTCCGTAGCACAATAAGTATCCTTTCTTTTTTTGAAGGCACCCTAGTGAGACTAAGACAAGTGTATTACTGAGAGAACTTGTCTGCAGCCATCCACTGATCACAGAGACATTTAAACACGTTTTGTTTGGAATAAACCTGGGCATGTATGAACTGGAATCCCAGTAGCAATACTTTTTGACCTACTCTCACATATATGTTTAACATATTCCAACAGTATTGAAATAGGTTGACTGCCACTGTTTTTGAAGAAACTGATTTTATTCTAGTGACCCAAATCTGGTATATTGCTTTGATACTCCCTCTAAAATTTCTTCTCCACCTGCTTTTAAGAGATTAGAGACTTCGAGATCAAAACTCTACTTACAATGCATGTGAAGATTCAAAACCAAATCGATCATCACTATTTTATTGGAAGTGCTTTTACAGGGGACAGATAGAAAGGATTCCCCTGAAAACTCATCTATTGGATGAGTGTAAACTAACTTTTAGGGCTTTTCCTAAGAAGCTAGACACTGAAAAAACTTGGACCTAAGAGATCTTGATTTTCCTATAGTCTTCACAAGCATGAGTTACAGCTTTACTCCCATAGTAGAAATAAGTGGAAAACTGAAACCAGCTTTCTAAGTGTTTTAATCTAAATATGTTCAAAAACCAGGGAAAAGTTCTGTTCCAGTATTCAATTTGAAAATATGGTCACTATAAAAAAACCAAACCAAACCCACTGCTGTTGAGTTGAGCTATATGAAAAAAAAGCTTGAGACGTAGCCAGAATAAGCTCTTAACCTTCTTTATATCCTATTTACAGTCTCTTGCTGGAAATAAAAATATTTAATAATTTTGTGGAAAGGCCCAGGGACATAGTGTACACACACGCACAAAAAATCTCTTTATATGATTTATTTAAAATTTATTGCGTTTCCTGTGCTCTTACAAATGTAACATTCTTATATACAACATTCATTGAAGAGGCACAATTCTTATTTTGAGGTGGCACAGATTAGACATCTTTTTCAGTGAGTAAACTTTCATTAGGAAATTTTTTTTTTTTTGGTAAAAAGTTGCTTGAAATTCTATCCTTAACATGATAAAATTTAATTTTTCTATCTCAAAATGACCATGAGTGCAAACTAAGAGTACATCACTATTACCTTTACACCTTCAATTATAAGCAGAGTAATTTCACAGTGGAGTTTTTAAAACAAAAATTTTAAAAATATATTACTTTCTGGGAACAAGCTGATCTGGATAAAGGATTTGCTGCTATACCTCTTTATGAAATTATCAATCAGGTGATAATGACTGTGCTTTGCTACAGAAGTTTTTTGCAGGCTTCCCTACCAGCTAGGACCCATCGGTCCATTTAAAGACTCCCCACTGACATACTGTATTTTTACGCAAATAACACGTTATATGTTTTTTTGCCAACCGTGCAACCCCTTCCTGCATTATTTTCCTAAGCATGCTATATGTGTGGGCATGCTATTTACGTGGGCATGTTATTTCCAAAATACAGTAGGTCTATGAGGAAGTGCAAGGTAGGGCGGGAGGATCCAGAGATGGCTTTGGCAAGAGTAAACCAGTGGTTCTCTGGGCTGATTAGAAGGCCTCCAGGAATGCCCATTTATGTTATCTGGCTTAATGAATTAGGCCACCTCTTAAACTTGAATGTCTTGTTTTAGGTTTCAGACTTCTGCCCTCTCCACTGTTGACCTCCGTATTACAGCACTGACATCGGGACAGAAGTCTTGAAAGTTACCAGAACCAGGCACAGCAGAGTGAGTCACAGGTCACTGAGCTCTAATTAGCTTTTGGTTCTTGAACTAGACTTTCTCACCAAACGTTTACTGACTATGAGAAAAACATACAATGAAAGGCGCAGGCTGGGGCAGGGACAAAGGAGCGTAGTTGTTGTGGTTCCTGATCTGCCTCTACTAGTGGAGGGTGCTTGTTAAAATGCAGATTCTTGGTCCACACCTACTTAATCAGGACCCTTGGAGGGACGCTGAGGAGGCTGCCTGTAAACAAACATGCAAGGCATGTTGCTGGCCCACCTGGGATCCATGTTTGCCCCAAAAGAGCATAAATTCCTACCTCCACTTAAGGGTACCTACATCTTTTCTTTCCCAGGTTCCCTCATTTCTCTTTTATTCATTCTTCCCTTTTCTCTTCGTTAGCATTTAACGTCACTCATGCTGTATTTGATCATCTTTTGAAAGTTTTTCTGCTTTGGAGATCAGGATATAAGGAATATTCAACTTGCAAAGCTGCCAGTGGTGGGAAGTTCATTGAACTTGGTACGTCATTTCCAGGTCTTTTCCCAAATTGGGTTTTTAACAACTTTGTTTCCAGATGAGGGAGGACATTAGAAGTTTAAAATGTCTGTGACACAAAGATGGGGCGGGAGAGGTAAAGAATAAATAACTCAGCATAGTCTCCTTCCCTGATAATCATTATCATCAAAACATCATCATTTGAAAAGCAGTCATTCCAGATTCCCGTGGCTTTGTTCAGTGATTCTTTCATTAAGGGCAAGAGAGAAACACTTCCCAGGGCTTCCTCAGCACTGCCAGCAAGCTCAGTGTTACAATTATTTTGGACTCCCAAAGGATGGAAATTTATCTTAATTTACATGGCCATTTGGATATGAAAAACAGAATTTTATTATAAGCATTTCAAATCTAAAATTTTTATTGGGCTACCAGAACTAGAACTTAATAGGCTCCACTGTCTCTTGAACTGTGGTAACTACATGATGGCGGATACAGGGATAGTGGTGTGGGGGTAGTTTCAGGTACACATCAACCCATATTGCACACAGCCTTCTGTAAAATCCCATATGCAATAAAGAAAATATGGGGACTTTTAAAAGTAACTAATCTATAGTAACAAAAGCAGTCAATGATTGCCTAGGGGTGGGAGTTGGGGAGGGGTGGGAAGAAGGGATTACAAAGAGGCAGAGGAAGTTTTGGCGGGTGATGGATATTATTTTGTGGTGATAGTGTCATCAGTGTATACATATGTCAAAATGTATCCGATTATACATTCAAATATGTGCAGTTATGCCTCAAAAAGCTTTAAAAAAAGGCTTGAAATGACTGAAAATATATTTCTAGGAACCACTTTGTTTCCTAAAGAACTAAATTAACTTGTTGCCATCGAGTCAGTTCCAACTCATAGTGACCCTATATGACAGAGTTAAACCGCCCCATAGGGTTTCCAAGGCTGAAATCTTTACATAAGCAGACAGCCACATCATTCTTCAGTACAGTGGATTCGAACTGCCAACCTATCAGTCAGCAGCCAAGCGCTTAACTACTATGCCACCAGGGGTCCTTGAAGAACTAAATTACAAAGGGAAGGTGGGTGGGTGGGGGGGATGCCTAAGATAAAAGTAATAGCTTCACTGTTATTTTTCTCCTTAAGAGTATTAAGTTCAGTTGCTTACCCTGTTAACTAAACAGCATGAGAAAAAATAGGTGGAACCCAAATAGGATTACACCGTTTTTTCAGAAACCTTAATATGCTTCTCTCTACAATTGTCCTAACCTGTAAAGTATTCAGAAGGAAGGCATAACTAGAAAAAAATTTGCAGAAAATAGGAACATTCTTATGTTTTTTCCTATCAATGTGGAGATACTGAGCTAACAAATAATGTATAATTATGGAGTACTTTTTAATACATGAAAAATAAATAATGTTCCACAGGAGGCTTTATAACCACATAAATGCAGTGGTTCCAGTATTGAGATCACCCTACAACTGTGCACAAATACTGTATATTTTACAAACACTTAATGACAGTGCAAAAAAATAGACATGTATCCCTGCCCCTCACTATGTTAAGTACCAAGAGATTAGAGAAAATGGATCAAGACAGATTGTTGGTTTTGGAAACAAAAATAAAGGGATGTATACTACGGACAGGCAACTGCTTTGCTACCTCAGCCAACTGTAAACTGCCTTAATCAGGCACATTTCGATTGCTTAAGGTGTTGGCCATGCTATTTTCATCACAGCAATTTTTTTTTTAAAGAATTCATTCTTTAGATCTCTACCTTAGAACAATTAAAGCTAAACCTTTCTTAAACAATTTGCCATTTTCTCTAAAGGTGAAGGCCGCAAAAAAGGCCTTATAATTCAGTAACAACTGTATGCTCTGACAATCATGTATTAAACAAAATCAGGGCACCTTAACAGAATGATTGGTGCAATGTACAGTTTAAATGTATCAATTTTACAAAAGAAATTCAATTAAAAGACTTAGAGGGTCTAATCCTGGTTTTGATAAGCAGTATTTCTAAATGACTGAGAAGCTTTTTTTTTCTTAAAAAAAAAAACACCACCTTTATCTTAGTTCCAATGACTTTTTTTTTCCATCTTTCCCCCAAAAGAACATTTTTAGAGCACAAAATAGATTCATAGTTGTTTAATTAGATACATTTTATATATCCTGAACATAATGGATCCCATAGAAATAAACTAATATTTTGTACACAAACTTTATTTACTGTGCCACACTCATAATATACCGACTCAAGCCAAGTGCAGAAACATTTATTACACCCCTGTGCTGTGCGAAGCTCTGCTCCCACAAACTCTTCATTATCTAGGATGACGGAGAACAAGATTAGACAAGATGGATAATTAAAATCCACAAAATAATAACAAAAATGTGCTTTGGATTATGATGATAAACTCTTCTCCAGCCACAGCAGTAACCAGTACCGAGCAAAAGGGTTTTATCAGGGCTTCTTTAACTTCCTCCCACCCTGATCCTTGGGGCCAGATCTAATGATTGATGACTGAAAAGCACAAAGGCATGGAGCCAGAATAATCAAGAGAAGCAAAAGGTTTATTACATCTACAACCTGGCATCCCTTGTATTGAAAATCTCTTGGTTTCTCTTACCCAGAAAGTGATGTGTGACAGCTTTTTATGTCACATATAATTGATATGTACTATTAAGCCGTATCTCAAATGAGGTTTATTTTTATAATAGCCTGGAAATGATGGGATATTTTAAAGTAATCCATAAAAAATAATTAATTAAAAAAATACACACACACATTAAAATAACAGCAAAGTCTGAGAGTAAATTTGCATCTGGGGTGGCAGCCTACAGAATCAAAATAATTAGTTTCTGGTCTGCCTCCACACATGCTAGGTTGGGCCATCGATCTGTTCAGTCTAGCCTCATCCACAGGATCATCACCACTTATTACTGCTTTCCTTAATGACCAGCTCAAATGAGATGAAGGATCATGGTTATGAATAAATCACGAGGGAGGTATAAAGACATATTAAGTTCTATTCTATCCTACATCATTTTAGGGAAAAACAAACAAGAAAAGTGTCCCTGAAATAAAAAGGTTTATGTAAAATCCTAAGAAATGAATCAGGATTTAGCAAGAGAACAATCTAATATTTATTCTACCTTTTTGCTGTTTAAACTAGTCTCAAAAGCTCAAATATTGTGTAGATTAAAATTCCAAACAGAATAAGTCTCACAATTTTAGAACCGCCATGTCAATAAAAGGTAAAAGTGAAATGGGAGAGAGATGTGGCCATTATACCAATATGTGGTCAACGGGAGATACTGGTGAACTGAGTATTATCAATTATCTAAAAACTTAATTGATCATTTGAAATGGAATTCTAATCAGGATATATGAATCTTAAAAGAGATTCTAAACTTGGGATATTTTAACATGTTGTAATTTTAGTTAATTTGACATTTTTTTTCTCATTCTCATCTTGAAATCCTAATCAGAATTTCAGGTTAGCTCTGACCACCACCCACCTACCTGATTTGTAGCCAGAAGTCATTATGTAACATAGATCCTTTCTACTATTTTTTTTCCCCTCACTTACTACTTCCCAAATGCTAAGTACAATAGTTGCTTCCCTGATGGATCCTTGGTCCTTTCGCACCTGCCTGACTGATATTTTATCTGTCAGTCACCTGATGCCTCACCTTCCTACTTCTCTGCTTGTAGTACCTTTACTTTTAAGAATCCTTTTCTTGTATTTAGGCTAAATATTTTGAGAATATTCAGGACAATACTAGTAAGTATAGACCAGGACCACTTTATTTAAAGCTTTACCAATCATGGGAGAACAGACAATTATGTGGAAGTCAACAGGATTCTAATTAAATTCTAGTTAAAATTAAAGGCATGTATCTTAGGATGTAGATAAAACTTGTCAAGATGAATAAACAGAAGAAAAAAATCAATAACAAGGGAAAGATTTTACTACCATGGAGAAGCCCCCTATAGATGTAAAATGGGGGTTAAAGGAATTGGAAAGCACAGGGAGGGTGTTGCTTAAGTGGATCACTTCAATCTGGTGATGGATTAGAGAATTTACTTCAGAATGAAATTCCATTCTAAACCAATGCATACTGCATACATTATATACAGACTCAGATGACAGGAGGGATAAGATGTAGGATGACTGAAACATTGCTTCAACCAGTGGAAACTTGAGCGTTTTCCCTTCTGTCCTCATCAGCAGTTTTCTGTTTGATAGTGTATTAGCCAGTATTAGGAATGCTCTGCTGAGGAGAAATAACACTCAAATCAACACCTCATAACAAAATGTAAAATGTCAGTAACCTTGTTATCCGAGTTTACAATAATACTTAAAGTCTGATGATAAGATTCTAAGAATAAAAATCTAAGAACAAAATATATGTAATTTTGTAATTCTCTAGGAAAATCTCTAAAAAGGTTTTTTTTTTTTTTTTTTAAACATACAGGCATTTTTATAGTCATCTACGTGCGGAAACTTAGGAATACTGATGCAAGTTACCTACAAAAGCCTCTGTATATTAGTGAGGAAAAACCAAATCCTGAAGTATGCCAAACACATTTCTGCCCTACTCTTTTGGGATGAATAAATTCCTTAGCTTAAGTTTGTATCTCTGCCGACAGCAAGGTAAATGCTTAGTATGTGGTCATGTATCTTACAGAATCACTTGACGAAAAATATGAAATAGGATTTTGCATAGAACTCATCTAAACAATGCAAATAAGCTACTAGCATTCTTGCTTCTGTTCCCAGTGGAATTTGACTAGTGCCGATGTGTTGGGCAGGATAGAGAGGTGGATTACATTGTGCTTCACTCAAAAACAGTTATGTTTATAGTACTATTTAAGCCCATTCAGGAATTTCATATGCTTTTTGTTATTTTCTTCCAAGGTTTTAACACTGATGCCTAGTGCTCAAATTAAATACAGATTTTGCCAAATAACAGGGCATACTGTGAGGTTAGGTCGAAGAGGGACGGTTTATTATCTGGACACAGGACAGGAACTTAACGAGCAATGCGAATACAGAGATCTACTTAGTCACACCTTTTCCTTTCCACCTTTTAGAAATATGACATAGCAACTGACTTATCAAAGTAAAGCATGTGTTGCTTGCTTTTTTTTAAATCCATTTAAGTTAGTCTTATAATTTCTGATCCCATAAAGTGAATCATGGCATGAAAAGATCTGTCCTTCACATAAACCTATGAGCACACATTGAAAAAATGATTTATTGTACATCTTTGCATTTCTTAAGGCATGAACAATGGTGTACAGATGGAACAGGTTCTGAGAAGCATCACGTCTTTTTTGACAAGGCCAGCACAAGCACACCACATCAAACAGACACACTTGAAGCTTGAACTGACCGACCGCTGTGGCCCAGGAGCTCCTCTGATAAGGTGATGGCGCTTCCAGACAAAGGACCAAATGCGTGGCTTATATGTCATGTTGCTTTGAACTCTCTTGATCAGCTTTAAGCACCAGTTACAGTTTGTTTTCTTTACAAACTCTTCAGACTTTGGATTTTATATTCTACTCCTTTTATTCTGCTTTTCGAGGAGGATGTGGATGTTTTTAAGGAATATGGTTGCAGCAAAACAGAAAGGATCCACAAGTGGTTAGGGCCTTGTCTAATGCACTTCTGAAAGTCCATTATAAAGATGAATAGAAAAGCAAATGGTAGGTTTTCAGTTGACCCACAAACCACGCTTAGCTATAAGAAATTAATTGTGCATAGTTACTTATTCATTCAGAGTGTGATATGTTGGCTAGCTCTACATTCCCAGTTTACCAAAGAACAGGGCTGTCTACTTTACTAAACCCAGGGTCTTTTCGCAGCTCCCAGTAAGTGTCCTTAGAAACCCAGACTTCTCTTTGATTGGCATTGATAACTTTTCTGTGAAAATATAAAAACAAACAGACAAAAATAGCATCAAGGTGAGCTGATAACTGGACCCTCTCCTGTGAATAAAACATGTGCATATAAGCAGTACTTTTTTAGGCCAATTAGTGTCTTATCTGCTTATGGATGACTTGAATATTTTTGACCAGGAATGAACTCATTTTGTTGTTAAATGTTTGAAACGGAAGTGGGTAGGGTCATCAGGAGAGAGGCTGAGTGCAGGAATGAATCATCTCCAGGCAGGACTAGAAAGTGAAGAGCCCCAACCAAAGCACATATAAATATTAAAACTAAGAACCTCAGGCCCCAGAGCCCAGAGCCACTTGTGGGGAAAACCATGCAACATCAGTAACTGTAAGAGCCTCTGCCTGGTCAATCTTCAAAGCATGCACTTTAGACATCTGAAGGGCAAAGCTGCATTTCCACCTCTGGCAGTCAAGAAATGGCAACTATAAAGGACTCAAGAGGTTACCCTGAGCTTTTTGTCCTGGCTCTGGAAGGCAACAGATGGATTCAGAAACTAGATTAATCTGTGTGATGTATATATACAATCCTGTAAATAATCCGTAATAATCACCCACAATAATACCACAGTGGGTCTATCTGTTCAGATTTAAGCTCCATGTATTAGAAGTAAAATTAAATACTAATCAAGCTAGGATGACCTTGTGGGCAGTGGGGCCCCATCCCATCTTTGGGTGAGGGTGTGGGAACAAGTTTCTATAATTCTAAAGGGTATAGCTGAAGAACAAAGAGTCTTCTGGACAAGATCCTCAGTCTCTTCTGTTGACCATGAAAAGAAAAGTGCTATAGAGGAGAATTTATTTTTATGGAAGCATCATGTCTTCCACTGCCAAAAGCAAAGTTACCAAAATTGGTTTAATTTTTCTACCTTTAAGTTCTCTGGACACCAAACTATTTGTAATTTTCTTTTCACCTGGAGTTTCCCATTGTTTATGCATTTGCAAAACATTTACTTGCTATGTAAATGAACTGACTTACTTAAAAAATTTTGGTATATGTTCAAGGTTGTTTTCTTCCATGTATCGTCTTCGAGATCTCTGAAGTTCCTCTACTCTTTGTTTCTCTGCTGCTGCAGCTTCCAAATTTCCTTCTTCCAAAAATCTAAGCAAAAGAGCAGTTGGTCTTTTACTACATTATCCTCTTTTCTGGGAAAAAATAATCTCATTTACACAAAATTACCGTCTGGTTGCTGTGAGTCTAATACTCTGGTAATGTCCTCTTACCCCTGCCCTAGGCCACGGCACCTCTGTCTGTCCATCAATCCACATGCTTTCTGTGTATGTGGTCTGAATTATTGCGTATAGCAATAATTGGCAATAATTGGTAGGAGTGAAGAATAAGTGATTTGGTCCTTGAAGACTTTTCTGTGCCATTTGGGACTCTACAACTTGAGGTTTTCAGGATGGCTGGAGAGTCCAGGGTTAGAACAGCATGAAGTGACAAGTTGTGCTCCTTTTCCATATTATCAAAAAGTACTTGTTAACCCAAAAGAATTAAAAGTAGGGACTCAATCAGATACTGGTACTCCGATGTTCACTGCAGCATTATTCACAACAGCCAAAAGGCGGAAACAACCCAAGTGTCCATCAACAGATGAATGGATAAACAACATGTGGTAAGTATACATACAATAAAGAGATACAATAAAGCCAAAGGAGAAATGAAGCCCTGATACATGCTACAACATGGCTGAATCTTGAAAATAGTATGTTAACTGCAATACGTCAGACATAAAGGGACAAATATTGTATGATCTCACTTATATAAAATATCCAAAATAGGCAAATGCATAGACACCAATGTTTATTAGTGTTATCAGGGGCTGAGAGGAGGGGGAAATAGGGAGTTATTGCTTAATGGGTACTGAGTTTTTGTTTGGGGCAATAAAAAACTTTTGGAAATAGTGATGATGGTTTCATAACATGAATTTAATTAATGTCACTGAATTGTACACTTGAAAATGGTTAAAATGGAAAATTTGTTATATATATTTTACCACAATTAAAAAAATATGAAACAAAACAACAAAAAAGCACTTGTTAAAGACCAAAAAGTAGAGGAAGATAACTGACTGCATCCACCTACTTTTGGAAAAATTGAGGTGGAAGGAGTTTTCCTATTTTATTGGTGAGAATAAAACTGATGAAAAAAGAAAAAAAAAGGCAACAGTTGGAGAAAATTACAAAAGGCCAAAGAATAGGAAATGAAATTCAGGAAGAGAATATTAAAATAGAATTGAGAAAGAAAAAGATTAAAAAGACCCAATGGTGATTTGCAAATATAAATTTCAAAATGAGAGCAAAGAACAGGAATATAACATTGTACTTCACTGTATAGGAAGTTATTGATAAATCTGAATGTCAGACAGTGAGACTGCATGTCTGGAGAGAGAGAAATGAACAGTAGAACAGAACAGCAGAACGTAAGAGAACTGAACAGTAGAACATTCAATACTGAAAACATTTTGGCAGAAGACGGATAAAGTAAAAAACACACTGGAAACAGAAAACTGATTGGCACAGGCCTGGGCAGTGTTTTGTTCTGTTGTATACTGGGTCACTACGAGTCGGAACTGACTCGATGGCACCTAGCAACAACATAGAAGTTTTGGAAAAAGTAAGATGAATCCAGTAGGAATGAAAATATACGACATAATGAGTACACAGAACTATGTAAGAATAATAAAAAAAAAGAATCAGAAGGTATTAAAGTACATTTCACTCATACCCTATGGGATCAAAACCATGCTGGGCAAATGCCAGGCTTTCATTTAAAGCATTTCTCAGTGCCCCTGTCACTTAATACTCTTATCATTTAGTCTGAAAGATACTCCATGTTACAGAGTAATAGGAGAAAAGAAGTCTAAACAAAGAAAGAAACAAACAAAAAAACCACTGGGGGAGGAGCGATTTTGTATTTAGTGGAGAGAGAGTCCATTGAATTTGTAAACCTTTAGTAATTTTTTTTTTTTTTTTTTTTTTTGAGACAGGGAGGAGATAAAACTTTTTGTTGAAAAACATCTGTGTTATCTTCTGTGGGGAACTTTTTAGTTGAGATAAACAATCTTCTGGTATGATCAAACTATGGATACTGCTTTACCTAGGGTTGTGATGGTTGTTAGCTGCCATCTAGTCTATCCTAACTCATGGTAACCCTATGTGAGCAGAGTAAAAATGCATTCCATAGGTTGTCAAGGCTGTGACCTTTCAGAAGCAGATCGCCAACCCTGTCTACCAAGGTGCCTCTGAGTGGGTTAGAATCTTTTGGCTAGTAGTTGAGCACTTAACTGGTTGTGCCAGAATGACTGACTGAATGAATAAATGATGGTGGAGAAGATAATCTCCATGACCTTTGTAGTTTCATGCCATGACCTATGTACATCTTAAATACCACTGCCGTCCTTACCTCTGATCTGGCCGGAATCGTGCATCTGTCGGTGGAAGAAGGTCTTTTAGCACAGGATCTAACTCATTAAGCTCAATAGCAAACCTTGTGAAGCCATAATAGAGCTCATAGTTGGTTGGCATGGAACCTGGAGGGCGACAGATGGGCCATTGCTGAGAGACAAAAAGGCTTACAGATCTCAAAGAACTGACTTACCTGTGTGTTTCATTAATACCCACAGTAGTATCAAATTTGTACAGTCATAAACACTAGATTACACATGTTTTTCAAGTGAATTAAATCAGTTATATTTTGCTGGGTGGGGAACTTTATGTTGATCATCAGAACTGACAGATTCATGTATGTAATAATAAAATCCAGCTTTCAAGATAAAACTTTACACATATAGTAGTCTCACTGGCTAAACTATTCCATAATTTTTCTTTCAAAAATTCAATAGCCTTACTAAATGCAAGCTCGATTAACTATAACCATTAAGATTTCACCAGAAATGCTTCTTATTTACTTCCCTTTAGAAAAGGAAAACATGGGATCTAAATTAATATTTACTGGCATTTTTTTATTTTTTTTTAATTTTTATATATTTTATTGTACTTCAGGTGAAAGCTTACAGAGCAAATAGCTTCTCATGAAATAGTAGTACACATGTTGTTCTATGACATTGGTTAACAACCCCACAACGTATTAAGCCTCTAAATTCTCAACCTTTTTTTTTTGATGAAAATTACAGATGGCCAAAGATACACCGTTTCAAAAATTTCTACATTCACAGTTCAGTGACATTGACTACGCTCTTCCAACTGTGCTGTTATTCTCACTTAAGATGAAGGCTTACAGAACAAAATAGTTTTTCATTTAACAGTTACTACACATGTTACCCTATGACAATGGTTAACAATCTCACAGCACATCAAGAATATCCTTACTCCACCTTGTGTTCCCTTTCACCAGGGGGCTTCCTTGTCCCCTTCTGTCTTCTGGACCTTGTCAGTGGACTATTGTACCTCTTTAGTCTCATTTGTTTATTTATTTTTTTATTTTATTTTATTTTATTTAAACACCATTTCAAAACTTTTTACTTACACATTTAAGTGATATTGACTATGCTCTTCCAATTGTGCTGTTACTGGCATTTTTTAAAATTGTGTTTTAAGTGAAAGTTTACAATTCAAGTTAGCCTCTCATACAAAAATTTCTACATACATTGTTATGTGACCCTAGTTACTCTCCCTATACTGTGACAGCACACTCCTTTCCACCCCAGATTTCTCATGTCTGTTCAACCAGCTCCTGACCCTCTCTGCCTTCTCATCTCGCCTCCGGACAGAAGCTGCCCATTTAGTCTCATGTATCTACTTGAGCTAAGAAGCACACTCTTCACAAGTATCATTTTATGTCCCATACTCCAGTCTAATCTTTGTCTGAAGAGCTGGTTTATTGGCACTATTTAACTAACCCCCTCAAAGGCAAGATCTTTGTCTGCTCTGCCCACGGATGTATCCCAAGCTCCTAGAATAAAGCCTGATAGACCTCGTCAGTAGTCAATAAATACCTGCTGAAATGAATGAATGAACCGCTCTACTGGCAGGTTATTTAAATGCTCACTGATGTCTCTTGGGAAACCAATACCTAATTTTAAAGTTAGGGATTAACTGGCAAATTCCAATGAGAATAAACGTTTTGTAGATACTTGTTCCATTTATACTTGATAATCAATTACATGCTAGTGAATTACCAGAACTCTTTTAATGTCTTTTGTTAAATGTCAACATATTGCTGCTCAAGTGAAAAGATCACTTACTCTGGTGAGTTATTAAATTTGAGGATTATAGATGTTTGCAAGCTTTCCTTTGTTTAATTAAAACAGAGAATAAATAACATGAGGAAGGATTTAAGTCTGATTTCAATTATCTAAACTGTTTAATAAATATACCTAGCTTTTGAGATGCAGGCATTATACTTAGAGTGATTTTACATGAAGCCAAAATCTCTGACATGTGGCCAGAAATTTGGCCTAAATTTTACAACTTCCTCCTATCAAATATTGGGACTTTTGTAACTTCTATGTAGTATAAATGTAGCTATAGCTGCCTTTATGCACCTACATTTTTAACCTCACTATTCAAGAAAACATAAGGTGAACCGCATGGGATGATCTGACATTCACTCATGGTGCCCTTCTGGGGCAGGACATTCATTCCGGTCTCACCTGGTCTCCAGATGCACTTTGCAGAAGGGGCCATGCCACAGTAGAGCCCTTCATGCCACTTCCCAAACAGCCGGTGAACCACCTTTCCTTCCTGATCCATCACAACGCCCTGGACTTCATTCACATTAGAATTCCAATAATTCACCTGGAAAAATCAACCCCCAATTACGACTCCCAATCTCTTCAACAACTCCAGTCTCTACAACTTCCGTATGGGAAATTTTCTTAACCTTGAAGTTACTCATTCAAGCCATTTCAAGAAATGTATTAAAAATGTTTTTTACAGAATGGTGGCTTTCTACTTTCAACTTTTAAGAAAGGGATGATCTCTACTCTGTGCTATATCATGGTAGCATAAAATACAGAAGGCTCAGGTTCTAACCTAGTACCTAATATCAGTTTATAGGTTGGTAATTTCTTCCTCAGATCCTCCTGTCTTGTATTTTCCCTTTGCTCATGGATTTTAATGAATTTCAGCTGGCAATTCTGCAGAAGTGGTTTGTAAAATAATCTTCCCAGTATTTATAAATGGTTAAATTTTATCCTGAGGACCCTGCTCTGGCCCTTTTCCAGCCATGCCCCTCCCAAAGGGGTGAGAAGTCTGTGGGAACCTACCCCCTGAAGCCCCTGATCCCCCTTCTAGATCAAGCCCTAAGTACCCAGGACTCTTGAATTTCCTGTCCAAATGGCTCAGAACTTATTCCACAGCCTGTACAGGCCTTTTTCTTGGATTCATCCACCCAAGGGCAAACGATCCACCTGTGTGTGTACCTTTAGGCCTGAGGAGTGGTCAAGAGGTAGCTGTTTGCAGGGAGTGTGGACAGGGCTTAGATGTGTGAACTGGACTGCCAACACATGTGTGTGAGGCCCCTTGCAGTGCAGGACAGAGCTGGAGGTGGGAAGAAAAGTGGGGAAGGCCGTGGGCCAGGACTGGTTTACTCTGTGTCACCATGCTTCCAGCACGGATCTCTAAAGTGTCTAACCTGGCCTTGTGGCTTGCGATAAAAGGTATATTTGTCAAGGTCAAAGGACAGAACATATTTTCTTTGAAATTTTGTAGGCTTAAAATAGATATTTTAAATATTTACACACATGGTATATAGGAACCTCCATATGTACTCTTGCCCTGGGCTCTGCAAATGTTAGTGGCAGGCTTAATTGGAATTTTCTCATAGCCCACAAAACCAAATGCACACATGTACTCTTATCACCAAATCAGAGCAAATGATGATCCCAGATCTTCATTTCTGAGCCATCTAATGAGTCTATAAGAAAAAGAAAAAAAAGGAACATCTACAGCTAAAATAAAGATATTAAATTAAAACTAATATGATCTTCCAATACAGTGTAAAAGGATTTAACTAAGGGTCCAACGTTACCTGTTTACCATATGAGAATGTGATCATGAGGGTTCATGTACCACAGTGGAATTTTGTAGCATACCTAAACAAACATGGAAATGATACTGAGGGAAAATGGTGTTTTGTGGGCATTTCTATCCCAAACATCTTTTCTTGTTAATAAAGGTAATCTCTTTGTTGGACTTATTTGGACTGTAATAGTGGCATGGCTGGATAAGGGTTGTGGTGACTGGTAGCTCTCATCTACATGGCTGCTCTATTCAACTTGACAGAAATTGCCAGAAAATGTTACATGATAATTAACCCATACCCACTGCCATCGAGTCAATTCTGACTCATAGTGACCCTACAGGACAGAGTAGAACTGCCCCATAGGGTTTCCAAGGAGCACCTGATGGATTCGAACTGCTCACCTTTTGGTTAGCGCCCATAACTCTTAACCACTACACCACCAGGGTTTCCACATGATAATTAGTTATCTTAAATAAGATCACCTGAATATGCTGTAATCAAGCAGGAATAGAAATAGAAATATAAACCAGAAGACTTGTTATGGACAAAAAGTATTTTCTGGGATTTTGCTTATTGAAATGCTAACTTGCTGCTTAAAAAAGAAATCACTTGTGTTTTCTGTTTTGAGATGGTGCTTAGTTGAACCTCCACACATCGAGATGCCTACATGCCTCAAGCAACTCCATCAGTTGGTTCTGCTTTCTCATCTAAAATGTCCTTAAGCTCCAAAGATATAGGACAAATTCACAGGACAAATTCACTTGCTGCTGTTTAAAGGTAATCGTTACACTTTTTCTTCAGTAAGTGTTTATACTATTTTTCCTACACTATGTTGTATGATGTTACTTACCTTGACAAATGTGAGTTTGCAAATGCAAACACTGCTTTTGGTATTTCTGATGGTGACTTCTCCATAATGCTCTATCCATCTCCTACCACTGAGAATGTTGTGTATGCATGTGGTGACTTTATTCCACACATAACAATCTCCATATCTGGATGAAAAAAGAATGTTTACATTGGTTAAAAACAGTGAAGGTTACAAATAGGTATTACTGTTTATACTAATGAGAATGTTCTGTGGTCAAATCTTCATTTGCCTCATATCTTTGTTGGAAGTATCTATGTAGTCACAGATATTTATAACATGATTCATTCATTCAAGGAAGACTTTCTAGAGGAGGTGAGATTTGGTCTAAGATTTGGTGGGATGGATAGAAGGGTATTATGGGCTGGGGAAAAGCATCAACAGAAGGCACAGGGGCCAGAAGCGCACGATGCATCTAGGGACCTGTGAGTGGTTTGTTACAGGTAAGTGGGTGTGACAGGTGGCAAGGCTGGAGAGATGTGCTGAGGCAGAACAGGGAAGGCCTTAAATGACATACCAAGGAGTCTGCATTTACCTTGCAAGCAATGGGGCGCTGCAGAAGGATTCAAGGTAGAAGACAGGCACGATAGGGTGTGCATTTAAGAAAGATTACTCTGAGAATATTGTTTTGTATTTCAAGTTAAGACCAAAGATGTGAATACTTCTTCGGGAAAAGACTGACTAGCATAACCAAGACAGCACAGATCTAATGCAAATTTTGGGGAGTAAGGTTATGAGAATTTCTGCCAAGGAATGAGATGATGGCTTCAAATCACATTTAGGTTTGCATACTATGTATATTTTCAAATAAAATGAAATGCTTCTAAATCCCTATAAAATTAACGAATTTGTACGATGCAGGCACTATATATACACCTGAGAACGATTTCTTTCTTCTTTCCAAATTTGCAAATACTGGAAGTTTATTTTGTGCTCCTGGGGATACTTCCGCCCCCTCCCCTTCCTCCGCCAACCCACCAGCAAACTCTGTGATTTAAGTGGACAAAAACAAAACCTATCAACCAAACAAAGAAAGAAACAACAACAAAAAAAAGTAAACCAAACAAAAACAAAACCTCAGCCTCAAAGAAAACCTAATTTAAAAAACTCAATTAGTTTTAACAGCCTTATAGGCTACGATCTCTAGAAAACAACCATAAAAGCAACCCATTATTCGTTCTTAACAAGATAACTCAGAAATTAAAAAAATAATCCCTGGATCTAAGATGAACTCGAAATTATGGATTGTATAGAAAAGAAATGACTGAAAAAGGGAATGTTTCACATAAAATGCAAACTAGCACAGTGACTGGGACATGGTAGGTACCTGCTGTTGACCAGTGAATGAGGATCTAAATAGACAAATAGGTAGCTTTGATGCATATGCTAACATTGTCACTGATTTTTGGGGTCCATTCTCAAAACTTTGGTAAAGTTAGCAGAAGTTTTGAGCATATACAGAAATGAACACTTCGTACATTTTAGGATTTAAAAATTTCATTTCTGATTATAAAAGTAGAAAAGAAGCCAAAAGGAGGATGAGAGCAACCTACCTGGGAAGCATGACATTCAGTGTTCCAACAGGCAAGATTTCCATTGACTTCCCCCAGAACTTGTTTTTCCATCTGATATCTAAGCAACATAGGCAGAGGACAAGAAACATATACTCCATGTCTAATCACTTGTTCCATAAATCCAACCTTTGTATTACACTTTACCTTTTACAAAGCACTTTTGTAATCAGAATTGATTCTATATTGTTTTAATTAATATAAGATCCTGAAGACACCCCAAGATGAAAAGATTAACTGTGAACTATGTTTCTCTATAATGCATGCTCCGTATTTGCTGTCAACTAATAAAATTGAGAAAAGCCTGGAATAATGTGTGTGTGTTATGTGTATTCACATACACATATATACATAGACTGTACTATGCTTTGGAGCCCTGGTGGCACAGTGGTTAAGAGCTCTGAATAGGGCAGTTCTACAATGTCGTATAGGGTCACTATGAGTTGGAATCAACAGCAACGGGTTTGGTTTGATTTGGTTGTACAGTGCTTTAATGTCCAGATAGCAATATATGTTCTTATAAATTTTCACTAAAAAACAGAAATAGTTAACATATGTATCACATATCAGGTGTATAGCAATTGCAGTATGGCAGTACCATTGATTTATATACTTATTTTTCCCCATATGGAAGAGTTACATGATTTGGGAGAACAGTAAAAAAAAAATCTCTAAATACAGATACAAAAGATTTATGAGAAAGTGGGATTAACTTAATGCACATGTTCCTACACTAGTTGTTAAGATACAGCCCCAGGGCCCAGCACTTTATCTCACACGATGATTTTATGTTTTCCTCTTAAAACTCAGATTTACCTGTGTATTTATAACTGCTCAGTCCCATTTTCATGAACTATGGGAGCTTAATGCTGTCTTCACAAAATTTCTGAATCTTTGTCATAACCAGGAAATGATTTACTTTCTTATTTTGCAATAAGGTATAGTTATGGTGCTCTATCATTTTGTGTGTTTTTTAGGTTGAGGAAATTCCCATGAGAAGAGTTACTCTGTGAGCAATGAAGCACCCTTCAAACTGTGAAGCAACTATTTATACCTAATGGTCAAATTTACCTATTTTTTCTTTCCTTTCCAAAAGGGTTTTGTAACTTTTCATTTTAGGGAAGTTTTTTAATATTTGACTGAACACAGGTTATTAAGTAGAGGCTTTAATCCAAACCTCTGAGCCTCAATGAGTAAAATACCAGAAACTACTGCAATGTTTATAAATCCAAATAAACTGTGACAACTGGTGATCTGCTGCAAAGCCTTCCTTCATGATGAAAATCTCTCTGTACACCCCAAGAAGCAAGCAGGCAACCTGTATAACCTCCATGGTATGGATGCAGACAATGAGGCGCAATGAGATAAAGTGATAGCCTGGAGCTGGCAAGGTCAGCATGGACCTCTGCTGTCCTATAAGGCTGTGCCTGCTAGATGAACAATCTCATCTCTTAAATGACATACTTTCGTATTTAAACCAAGAAATGTAATTTCTCAAACTGAACTCAGTACCAACTGCCAATATTCACGAAGTTCAACAAGAAAAAAATCTAAACACAGTATAATGTACCTTTAGAAACGAGAAACTTTTTCACAGGTGTGTAAAAGTTGATTTTCAAATTATAACTGAAATACAAACCTTGCCAAAACACAAAATTCTTTGATTCACAGTGACAGGCAGAAATGGGTGGATGATGGCTAACCTGGTAATTAAAAACAAACAAAGAAGGCAACAGACATCAGTGTTAAAACTTCTGCATATGATAACTTTTTATACCATATATTGGCCACCCTGATACTCGATTCATCCATATACATTAGTGAACTATTCTCAAAATATATAAGTAAATTACTAAACCTTTAGCTTTTAAGATGTCATGTTTAAACACAGAGAATTTACCAACATTTAGGCAGATTAACTAAGAGATTTTTCTGTTAAATGGTATCATAAGCCACCCAAAGCAGATGGCTCCTTCCTACTATACAGAGACTTCACTGAGTCTAATGGGACTTACCTGTTCTGAGAAAAATCGGAACCCCTTGTCTTCTCTAATGCATTCATAAGTCTCCCCAAGGACAGGGTTGAATGGCTTACTTCCTGCTCTGAAATAGGTGGAGCAATATCCTGAAACTGCAAATGCAGCAATAAGAACCTGTTAAAACATTTAAGAAAGGAAAATAATATAGGAGAGACTATTTCCAGGTCTGTTTGTCCCTTATTACTCTAGATTTCACATGCTCCATGTCAATGGGCGCTGATTTGATGGCCTTTGCTATTATTTTCACAGAATCTTCTGGAACTTAAGCGGGGGAAAAATAAGTTAAAATGAGGTTCCCATTAGGGAACCAGCAAGCAATTGGGGTCGAGTGTTCTTTATTCATATATCACCCAAACTTCATGATCCTGAGTGTTGTGGGTTGAATCATGTCCCCCCAAAAGATATGTTCAAGTCCAAATCCCCAATACCCGTGAATGTGATCCTATTTAGAAATAGGGTCTTTGTGGATGTACTCAAGATAAGGTCACACTGGATTAGGGTGGGCCCTAATCAATGACTGGTGTCCTTATAAGAGGGAGATTTGGACATAGAGACACAGACACACAGAGGTTAGAAGGTGATGTGAAGACGGAGGCAGAGATTGGAGTGTTAATGTCTACAAACCAAGGAATGCCAAGGATTGCCGGAAACCACCCTTGGCTAGGGGAGAGGCATGGGAGAGTTTCTACTTCAGAATCTCCAAGGAAATCAACCCTAATAACACCTTGACTTTGGGCTTCCGGTATCCTGAACATTGAGAGAATCAATTTCTGTTGTTTTAAGCCACCCAGTTTGTGGTAATTTGTTATGGTAATCCTAGCAAACTAATACAATGAGCATCACAGAGTTCAAATAACTGAAACTCGGTGTGTGGGTTATGCCATTTGCACCATCACAGCACTACATATGCAAGAGGGCTGTGGTGCTGGTGATTTTCAGAGGGCAAATAAAGGTTCCCACAGTCACACTAGAATAAAGCCCAGGCCAAAGTACAAACAGGAAATTTTCTCAAACCAGAGTTCCTAAACAAATGGGCTATCTTGACATTCAGGAAAAGCTGATAATGCGGGGCTAACCAGTTTCCGGCAAGTCGATTCTGACTCATGGCGACCCCATGCATGTCAGAGCAGAACTGCGCTCCATAGAGCTTTCAATGGATGATTTTTCAGAAGTAGATTGCCAGGCCTTTCTTTTGAGGTGCCACTGAGTGGGTTCGAACCACCAACTTTTCAGTTAGCAACTGAGTGCATTAGCTGTTTGTACCACCCAGGGACCCTGAAGCGAGGCTAGGCATACATGCCTTAAACCTGTAAGGAATATGATCCCTCTACATCCTAAATTCAGAAACTCTCTAAACCAGAGATAAGCCACAAAGTATACTTGCAAGTTTTTGGCCCTGTATGACTTAGACGGAAACGAACTCTCTTACCTATGCAGCAGGAATGTTATGCAAAAATCATGTCTCCAAATATATCATCCTAATGAATTCTGGCTTAGCCCTGGTGTAGGGTTGGCACTGTTTTGTGGCACCAAACTTATTACCATGCGCTCATAGGGGTCGTCGGTTTCCGAGGCCTTGTCCAGGAGCTCACTGTACTCCATTTCTTCACAGAGATGTTGCAGAGTGTTGAGGGGCTCATTTAGCTCCACAGGCATAGAGACTTTAGAAAGGTCTTTACCAATGTTGTTCCTCAAGATATTCCACAGGTTGATGTTACTGGTGTCAGGACAGGGAGCTGGGAGGCACGTTCGGCGTCCATTTTGGAAAGCCCCTCCTGTAAGCTCCCCATTCAGGACTAGAAGAGGGAGAAAGACGAGAACCACAGTGAAAGACACTTTGCTTTTCTTATTTCACAAAATCAGAGGGAATTAACCCTTCCAATGGAGTACATTTCTTAAGCCTTCATCATGCTCTTTCAAGAATAAACTGAATTATTTCAATACAAGATTGCTAAAAAACGTACAAATATCAGTGTAAAGTTTTTAAAACAATATTTTAAATATTCTCCAATATTATTTAAGAAAAGATAAGTTAAATTTAAATTTATTTAAGAAGGATGAAAACTTTTGGGATGTGCAAGAAGTAAAACTTTTTGCTCTTAACCATCTACTTAATACATTTTCAATCGTCTACCTCCACAGAGTTTACAAATATATTGAAAAATCAGCTCAAACAGAACAATTAGTGAGAGGAAGAAAATGACTTCGTTAAGTCACCAGAGTGGTAATTTGGTATGTAGACAGAACAATTTGGAAGCTCAAATGATGCATACTTTGCCGAGAAATGTTGTCTGCAACGCTGGTGTTGTCTTCAGATATATTATCACTCACATCACTGATGTAAGACTCATCATCTGAAGCCTAAGGAAGGGAAAACAACAGAAAGGATCAGAATTCTCATTCAGTCTTGAAAGCTCAGATAATTAAACACTTAAAAACAAGAAATTATTGTCCAAATGAAAACCAGAGATCATAGTGTGAAATGTATTTGGCATATGTGCAGTGAACACTTGAGGTTCTACCATGAGGCAGGAATTATCGATTGCTAGAAAGCAGCCTTTGTCTTTAAGTAGCTATCTCCTTGTCTGTTTGTGGAGGCCAGTACATAAACAGATACATTTAAATACAATACAGTAAGAATGTGCACAAAGGAAGGCCCTGTGACTCCACCAGGAGTCAAGCTAGACTGCCTAAAGAAATATTCACACTGGGTGTTGGAGAATGAATAGGTTTCCCAATTGTTAGAGATGGAGAAGCACAGGAAGAAGGGAGAGTGTGTGCAAAGGGCAAAGACCACAAGAGAAACCTTTATTCCAGGAATGGTAAGAAGTTTAGTGTGGCTGGGATGGGAGGAGGAGAACAGGAAGAGAGCCTGGCTGAGAAGGGCTTTTTAAGCCACCATAAAGGCTTCACAAATAATCCCTATCGGTCTTTAAAAACCAACAAAAATGCAAGGGAATGACAGAGTTCAATTAGTTTTCAGGAAAATACTTGGCAGCAGTGTGAAGAAAAAGCTAGCAGGGAAAAAGTCTCCAGAGTTATCTGGAAGGCAGAAAATAGGATACTGCACAGATCACGTTAAGAAATACTGACAGCTTAGAGAAGGCGGTGCCAAGATGGCAGAGTAGTTAGACACTTCCGGTAGACCCTCTTACAATAAAGCCCCGAAAAAACAAGTGATTTGATTATATACGGCAAACTGGGAGCCCTGAACATCAAAGGCTGAGGTGAGGAACCCAACTGAGTAGGGGGGAAGGGAGAGATGGTTCGGAAGCAGAGAGGAGTTGCCAGACCAGACCAGACCCAGGGAGAGCCTGAGCCCTTCGGGCCTGATCAGCTCGGGGTTTAGCGGTGAAGCAGGCAAGCAGCCGAGCTCGGGAGGCGTATTTTCCACACCAGAAGAGACCCAGCACCACAGCCTCTACACGGCCACCCAGAACCAGTGAGAAGCAGCCCTTCACGAAAGACAAGCACTTGCATATGGCTTAATGTGGGGAACAAAAACATCCCCCTTAGGGAAAACCTCTCTCCCATTTACCTCCCCACTCCCTGCTCTGCACTAGGTCCCCGACTAGCTTCAGCAATTGCTGAGTCCCCTGGGCTGGAAGTAGGATCCATCACACGCCCAGAGCCATTCTCCCTGCCTTGGAGAGTGAACAATTAACAAACGGGAAAAAATAAACTGCCAGCTCCCCTAAGCCAGGAACCCAGGGTAGGCACAGCTCCTTTGCCTAGGCACAGGCATAAGGGATTCATGGACTTTGAGTGCCTTTCCCCCTGCATAGACTTGTGTGGGCCCATCTCAACAGCATAGGCCTTAATTACCACAATACAACAGGGTGTATACCAGAAGGCTAACATCAACTGTTTCAGCTGTGAAGTGGCAGGTTCTTGACATTTGACACTGCTCTACCCATTAAGCAGGGTATTCACCTACCCACATCAGAGGCCTGGGGACTGGTGGCTCCACCCATGCCACCTGCGACAGGGGCCCATGAATAATAGGTGCCTCCGAGTCCTTACAGCCAACAGCATTAGCTGCTCATACTCCGGCTGCAAAACTCACCCACCTACGCACTCTAGGAAACAAGGGCATGCCTTCCTCCTGGACACTTGGGGGCAGCCGTCAGCCCCCTGCCTTGCTCAGAGTGTGTCCCCCTGCTGCAGCCAGATACCTGTGCCTACAACAATCACCCATGCCTGTCTAGGACTGTAAGTGAAAGCCTATACCACATAGTTGGTGGCTATCGACCTGGGCACCTGAGCTGAATCCATATAGGAGGAGTGGGTGGACTCCTGAGCTCACATACCTCGTAACAGATTAACCAACCGGTGACAGGACATTAGAGCTTCAAAGGTGCCAATAATCAAACTAGCTCATGCAAGCAGCCTATTTGGGCATATCAAAACAAAACAAGAAGCTATAACAGAAAGCAGACATAAAATAAATAAATATAATAACTTATTGATGGCTCGGAGACAACAGTCAATATCAAATCACATAAAGAGGCAATCCACGATGGCTTCAGCAAGCTCCCAAAATAAAGAATCTAGAAATTTTCCAGAAGAGGAAAATTTCTTGGAATTACCAGAGGCACAATACAAAAGATTTATATAGAGAACTCTTCAAGAAATTAGGAAGGAAATTAATCAAAACACAGAACACGCAATAGAGGAAATTGAAAAGATTAGAGAAAAGCATAATGACAAATTTAACAGGCTGCAAGAATCCACAGAGAAACAGCAATCAGAAATCCAGAAGATTAACAATAGAATTTCAGAATTAGACAACTCAATAGAAAAGTCATAGGAGCAGAATTAAGGCAATGGAAGTCAGAATTAGTAAGACTGAAGATAAAGCACTTGACAACAACTTATTGGAGGAAAAATCAGATAAAAGGATTCAAAAAAATGAAGAAATGCTAAGAATTATGTGGGACTGTATCAAAAGGAATAACCTATGAGTGACTGGAGTACCGGAACAGAGGTGATAAAAGAAAACACAGAGAGAATTGTTGAAGATTTGTTGGCAGAAAACTTCCCCGATATCGTGAAAGATGAGAAAATATCTATCCAAGATGCTTATCGAAACCCACATAAGGTAGATCCCAAAGGAAAAGTCACCAAGACATATTATAATCAAACTTGCCAAAACTAAAGATAAAGAATTTTAAGAGCAGCTAGCGATAAACGAAAAGTCGTCTACAAAGAACAGTGAATAAGAATAAGATTGGACTACTCAGCAGAAAATATGCAGGCGAGAATGCAATGGGATGACATATATAAAGCCTTGAATGAAGAAAACTGCCAACCAAGAATTATATATCCAGCAAAACTATCTCTCAAATAGATGGAGAAATTAGGTATTTCCAGATAAACAGAAGTTTAGGGAATTTGTAAAAAACAAAACAAAATTACAAAAAATACTAAAGGGAGTCCTCAGATTAGAAAATCAGTAACATCAGATAACAACCCAAGAATAGAACACAGGACAGAGTAACCAGATATCAACCCAGACAGGGAAGTCACAAAACTAAATCAAAGCTAACACTGAAAATAGGCAAACAGATGTCAATATGTAAAAGATGACAACATTAAAACAAAAAAGAGGAACTTAAAAAATGTAGACATAGATTTCTCATATGGAGAGAAAGTCAAGGTGATATAAAGAAATAAAAGACTGGTATAAACTTAGAAAAATAGGGGTAAATATTTAGGTAACCACAAAGGAAACTAACAATCCTACAAGTCAAAATGAAAAACTAGAAAAATATAAAGACTCAGCAAAGACAAAGTCGACAACAATGAAAAAGAAGAAAAGAAAATACATAAAGAAAAATGACTCAGCACAGAAAATTAAGTGGAACAAAGAAACTGTGAACAACACACACAAAAAGACATCAAAATGACAGCACTGAACTCATACGTACCAATAATTATGCTGAATGTAAATGGATTAAATGCACCAATAAAGAGACAGAGGGTGGCAGATTGGATTAAAAAAAACACGATCCATCTATATGGTGCCTACAAGAGACACATCTTAGACTTAAAGACACAAACAAACTAAAACTCAAAGGATGGAAAAAAATATATCAAGCAAAAAACACTCAAAAAAGATCAGGAGAGGCAATATTAATCTCTGACAAAATAGACTTCAAAGTAAAATCCACCACAAAGGATAAGGAAGGACACTATATAATGATTAAAGGGTCAATACACCGGGAGGACATAACTGTAATAAATATTTACGCATCCAATGAAAGGGCTCCAAAATACATAAAACAAACTCTAACAGCTCCACAATAATAGTAGGAGACTTCAACACACCACTTTCGGTGAAGGACAGAATATCCAGAAAGAAGCTCAACAAAGACACAGAAGAGCTAAATGCTACAATCAACCACCTTGATCTCATAGACATATACTGAACACCCCACCCAACAGCAGCCAAGTATACTTTCTTTTCCAACGCACATGGAATATTCTCCAGAATAAACCACATCTTAGGCCATAAAGCAAGCCTTAACAAAAACTCAAAACATCGAAATATTACAAAGCATCGTTTCTGACCATAAAGCCATAAAAGTAGAAATCAACAACAAAAAAAGCAACGAAAAAAAATCAAACACATGGAAACTGAACAACACCGTGCTCAAAACCTACTGGGTTATAGAGGAAATTAAGGATGGAATAAATAATTCATAGAACAAAACGAGAATGAAAACACCCTACCAGAACCTTTGGGACACAACAAAGGAAGTGCTCAGAGGTCAGTTTATAGCAATAAATGCAAATATCCAAAAAGAAGAAAGGGTCATAATCAAAACATTAACCCTACATCTAGAACAAGTAGAAAAGAGCAGCAAAAGAAGGCCTCAGGCACCAGAAGAAAGGAAATAGTAAGAATTAGTGCAGAATTAAATGAAATAGAGAACAGGAAAACAACTGATAGAGTTAACAAGACCAAAAGCTGGTTCTTTGAAAAGATCAACAAAATTGATAAACCAATGGCCAAACTGACAAAACAAAAACAGGAGAGGAAGCAGATGATCCGTATAAGAAATGAGATGGGTGATATCACAACAGACCCAACTGAAATTAAAAGAATCATAACAGAATACTATGAAAAATTGTACTCTAACAAATTGGAAAACCTAGAGGAAATGGACAAATTTCTAGAAAGTCACTACCTACCTAAACTAACACAAACAGAGGTAGAACAACTAAATGAACCCATAACAAAAGAAGAGATTGAAAAGGTAATTAAAAAACTCCCAACAAAAAAAAAGCCGTGGCGCGGATGGCTTCACTGGAGAATTCTACCAAACTTTCAGAGAAGAGTTAACACCATTACTACTAAAGGTATTTCAGAGCATAGAAAAGGATGGAATACTCCCGAACTCATTCTATGAAGCCAGCATAATCCTGATACCAAAATCAGGTAAAGATGCCACGAAAAAAGAAAATTACAGACCAACATCCTTCATGAACATTGACGCAAAAATCCTCAACAAAATTCTAGCCAATAGAATTCAGCAACATATCAAAACAATAGTTCACCATGATCAAGTGGGATTTATACCAGGTATGCAGGGATGGTTCAACATTAGAAAAGCAATCAGTGGAATCCATCACATAAATAAAACAAAAGACAAGAACCACATGATCTTATCCATCAATTCAGAAAAGGCATTTGACAAAGTCCAACACCTATTCATGATAAAAACTCTCAACAAAATAGGAATAGAAGGGAAATTCCGCAGTATAATTAAGTGCATTTATACAAAGCCAACAGCCAACATCATCCTAATGGAAAGACTTTGAAAGCATTCCCCTTGAGAATGGGAACCAGACAAGGATGCCCTTTGTCACCACTCTTATTCAACGTTTTACTGCAGGTTCAAGCCAGAGCAATTAGGCTAGAAAAAGAAATAAAGGGCATCCAAATTGGTAGGGAGGAAGTCAAAGTATCTCTATTTGCAGATGATATGATGTTATACACAGAAAACTCCAAAGAATCCACAAGAAAACTACTGGAACTAAGAGAAGATTTCAGCAAAATTTCAGGATACAAGATAAACATACAAAAATCGTTGGATTCCTTTACACCAACAAAGAGAACCTCAAAGAGGAAATCACCAAATCAATGTACCATTTACAGTAGCCCCCAAGAAGATAAAATACTTAAGAATAAATCTAACCAGAGATGTAAAAGATCTATACAATGAAAACTACAAGACACTACTGCAAGAAACCAAAAGAGACCTGCATAAGTGGAAATACATACCTTGCTCATGGATAGGTAGACTCAACATAGTGAAAATGTCAACTCTACCCAAAGTGATGTACAGATATAATGCAATCCCGATCCAAATTCCACTGGCATTTTTTAATGAGGTAGAGAAACAAATCACCAACTTCATATGGAAAGGGAAGAGGCCCTGAAATAGTAAAGCATTACTCAAGGAGAAGAAAAAAGTGGGAAGCCTCACAGTACCTGATTTTAGAACCTATTATACCGCCACAGTAGCCAAAAAAGCCTGGTACTGGTACAACAACAGATACATAGACCGATGGAACAGAAGTGAGAATCCAGACATAAATTCATTCACCTATGAGCAGCTAATATTTGACAAAGCCCCAAAGTCCGATAACTGGGGAAAAGACAGTCTCTTTAACAAATGATGCTGGCATAACTGGATATCCATCTGCAAAAGACTGAAACAAGACCCATATCTCACACCATGCACAAAAACTAACTCAAAATGGATCAAAGACTTAAATATAAAATCAAAAACAATAAAGATCATGGAAGAAAAAATAGGGACAACACTAGGAGCCCTAATACATGGCATAAACACAATACAAACCATAAATAACAATGCACAAACACCAGGAGAGAGACTAGATAAATGGGAGCTCCTAAAAATCAAATATTTATGCTCATCAAAAGACTTCACCGAAAGAGTAAAAAGACAACCTACAGACTGGGAAAAAATTTTTCGCTATGACAAATCTGATCAGCGTCTAATCTCTAAAATCTACAAGATACTGCAAAACCCCAACAACAAAAAGACAAATAACCCAATTAAAAAATGGTCAAAGGATATGAACAGGCACTTCGCCAAAGAAGATATTCAGGCGGCTAACAGACACAATGAAGAAATGCTCATGATCATTAGCCATTAGAGAAATGTAGATCAAAACTACACTGAGATACCATCTCATCCTAACAAGGCTAGCATTAATCCAAAAAACACAAAACAATAAATGCTAGAAAGGTTGTGAAGAGACTGGAACACTTACACACTGTTGGTGGGAATATAAAATGGTTCAACCACTTTGGAAATTGATTTGGCGCTTCCTTAAAAAGCTAGAAATAGAAGTACCATACGATCCAGCTATCCTGCTCTTTGGAATATATCCTAGAGAAATAAGAGCCATCACACAAATAGATATACGCACACCCATGTTCATTGCAGCACTGTTCACAATAGCAAAAAGATGGAAACAACCTATGTGCTCATCAACAGACGAATGGATAAACAAATTATGGTATATCCACACAATGGAATATTATGCAAAGATAACGATGAAGCTGTGAAACATCTTATAACATGGAGGAAGCTGGAACTCATTATGCTGAGTGAATTTAGTCAGTCACAGAAGGACAAATATTGTATAAGACCACTATGATAAGAACTCAAGAAATGTTTTAAACACAGAAGAAAACATTCTTTGATGGTTACGAGGGTGGGGAGGGAGGAGGAGGGTTATTTACTAACTAGACAGTAGATAAGAATTATCTTAGGTAAAGGGAAGGACAGCAATCACTATAGGGGAAGTCAGCACAACTGGATTAAACCAAAGCTAAGAAGTTTCCTGAATACAATCAAACACTTTGAGGGACAGAGTAGCAGGGGTAGGGGTCTGAGGACCACGCTTTTAGGGGACATCTAGGTCAACTGGCTTAACAAAGCTTATTAAGAAAATGTTCTGCATCCTACTTCTGTGAATGGCGCTGGGGTCCTAAAAGCTTGCAAACAGCCATCTAAGATGCATCAATTGGTTCCAACCATCTGGAATAAAGGAGAATGAAGAACACCAAAGACACAAGGAAAGTAGTAGCCCAAGAGACAGAAAGGGCCACAGAAAACAGAGACTTCATCAGCCTGAGACCAGAAGAATTAGATGGTGCCCGGCTACCACCAACGACTGCCCTGAGAGGGAACACAACAGAGAGTCCCTGATGGAGTAGGAGAAAGGTGGGGTGCAGAACTCAAATCCTAGTAAGAAGATTAGACTTAGTGGTCTGACTGAGACTGGAGGAACCCCAGAAAGTGTGGCCCCTGGATTCTCTCTCAGCCCAGAACTAAAATAGTTTCCGAGGCCAACTCTTCAGACAGGGATTGGACTGGACTGTGGGACATAAAGTGATACTCGTGAGGAGTGTGCCTCTTAGCTCAAGTAGATACAAGAGACTAAGTGGGCAGCTTCTGTCCAGAGGTGAGATGAGAGCGCAGAGAGGGTTAGGAGTTGGTTGAATGGACATGGGGAATCAGGGGTGGAAAGAAGAAGTGTGCTGTCACAGTATGGGGAGAGCAATTAGTCACATAACGATGTATATATAAATGTTTGTATGGGAAAAATTAAAAATAGATAAATAAATACATTAGTAGAATTAAAAAAAAAGAAATACTGACAGCTTAGATTAAGGTGGTAGCAGTAAGGATGAAGAGGTGAAGTGTATACGAAGTAGAATACACAAAACTGGGCAGTTCATTTGGGAATCATATGGGGAGATTTAGGGAAGGGGAGAAATAAAAAGTTAAGCTTACATGTAAGGTCCATTTTTGAGGAAGACATGGAACTAAAATGTAAACAAAATTTGCATGAAGATAAAGGACAACATATATCGTATAAGGAGTCAGAGCAGATAAGAAAGTGGAGGAGTAAGACAGATCCGAAGTGAGAAATGGGAGCACCAATGCCTCTACTGCAGGCAAGGCTGCTGTTGATGTTTATTTACTTTCTCCAAAATGGAAATAGCACTTTATTTTTTCTGAATGCAAAACCAAAACATTCTTATAGTAAAAAATTAGAAACTACATAAGGTTATAAAGGTGAATATGAAAATCACTCAAAACCTGTCACCTAAAGGAAACCACTTTTAACATTTTGGTGGATATTATTCTTCAATTTTAAAATGCCAATACACATATATAGATATATCTGTCTAAATCTACTGCAAATGGGGATTTGTCTATATATTGTCTTATAGTGTTCTAAATATATTTCCATCATAATAAATACAGCACTCATGTTTATTTGGAACGGCAACATACATCATTATATAGTTATAAGGAATTTAACCAGCCTCTAAAGATGGACAACTAGGTGGTTTCCAACTTTTTATTATTATAAACAATACTTGGATGAACATTCTTATAAATATATGTTTTGTGTATCTGTCTGTCTGATGATTTCATTAAGATTTATCCCTAGGAGTGAAATGCCTGGGTCAAATGGTATATTCACTTTTAGGCTTTAGTCTCCTGCTGTAAAATTGCTCTTAATTGTATTACTTTGTTCTCACCAGCAGTATATGACAGCATTCATCTTTCCAAACCCACCTGACCACTGTACATTGTTAATTTTTTAAAGTATCTACCTATCTAATAAGGAGCCCTGGTGGCACAGTAGTTAAAGTGCTCAGCTGCTAACTGAAAGGTTGGCCGTTTGAACCTACCAGCCACTCTGTAGGAGAAAATTGGGGCAGTCTGCTTCTGTAAAGATTTAGTCTTGGAAACCCAATGGGGCAGTTCTATTCTTGACATACAGGGTTACTGTGAGTTGGAATCGACTCGACAGCAACAGGTTGGGTTTGCTTTAACCTACCTAATAAAAGATCTCTTTTTAACATTTGAATTTCATCTTTTATGGATTGTCTTTCCCTATCTTTAACATGTTTTAGTTTATCATATGTTATATTTTTCCTAGCTTGTACTTTGGTTTTTTGACTTTGCTTATGCCAATTTTTTGTCACTGTAAAAGTTTTAAATCTGTGTATAGTAAAAACGATCAGTCTTTGCTGATTGCATGAATGAATGAATATGGTGATTTTGCTTGTGGTTTTGCTTCTGCACGCTGAGCTGGGTCTCGGCAGTCTATAAACAAGGCAAAATGAGAATAAAATCTTTCTCTGATACATATTTTCCTACTGCAGTTGGTTCCAAAGAACAGAGTTTTACAGTTCCCATTAACTGCAATGGAGCTGAAAGTTAAACCACCAGGCTCATGAAAAGCCATCTTTTTAAGCTTGATAAAATAAATAAATAAATAAAAATTCTTCTAAGAGATTGCTCTGCAAAAGCTAAGCAGACCCAGTTATGTTAGAGGAGACAAATGCCTCCCTGAACCAAATTCATGTTGCATAAATGTTTATTGTTCGAACATTTGTTAGGAAAATACTCATATTTATCCTTTAAAAAGCTACTAACAGGTTATCCCTCTTAAATTTTCAATCTCTCTCAAATTAATATATCATAGAAATATATAATAATATATCATAGAATTAAATGAGTAAATACATGGAATTGCATTGAAAGGTATGCAAGCGCTACTGGGGTTAATTAGTGGGTCCAGCAGGGACTCTGACACTACTCACTCTTCATTACATTCCTTGAGGCGCTTTCAGGAAAGTGGTGATTTTTTTATGGATAGCTGAACTTAGAACATGGTAAAATTAAATATATCTAGATAGATGATAGACTGATAGATACATAGATAGTAAAAATAACAGAGACCAGCTACTAATTGTAAAGAGTGCTTTGGTCAGGTGGATCAATGGTACATAAATTCTTCTGTTTGCCATTTCCTCTTGCTTCTCATAAAACTTGATACTATAGTTTGAAAAATGGTGCCACAAATAAAAGAAGTTGTTTGATTTAAAAAAGAAAAAGTCAGGGGGCAGGAGGAAACGGTAGTTTGAAATTTTAGACAGGGCACCCAGGGTAGGCTTCCCTGAAGGTGACTTTTGAGTAAAGGACTGAAGTGAGTGAGGCTGCTGACATGTGGCCATCCAGCAGAAGAGCATTCTAGTCAAGGGCAGAGGCCCAATTGCCTTTGGCAGCTGTATTGCAGAGGATCCACTATGAGCTGCTGCTAGGATTCACACACATATATAATCAACTAACCAGGGGGGTTTGCCAAAAGTCTGTTAGTGTAAAGATGTGAAGAGCCTTCTGGGGGGGCCTCATCATTTAAGAGACTCAGGCAGATACGGCTGACCCAATAACAAAGGCTTAGCTGAAGTGGAGGAGCAACTCTGAGAGCACCATGAGTCTGTCACTTGGGCCTGTGTCCTGGTCTAGCCCCTTCAATTACTTAAGAGTAAGTGTTATGATAAAGGAAGAAGTTTTAAATAAAAACAGGTATTTCATGAAAACCTGTAAGATACACGACACAAGGGACAGGTGGGCAAGTCAGTTCTTTCCAGCGTGGGTTGTAGGTGAGTCACCCTCCCTACTTCAGCAAGGGATACAAAGTGTCTTTAGCAAATTGAGAATTGAGAATTCTAGGAATCACTCCTTTGGCCTCTGGAAGGCTCCAGAAGAACAGAGGTGGCATAAGATGAGGCTGCAGCTGTCTGTAAGCATGGCTCAGATTACAAGGGTCTTTGTATGAAAACTAAAGAGTTCAGATTGCTATTCTAAGGACACTGTGAAATTGGGACATTGTCAGGTTTGTATTTTAGAAAGATTAATCAGGCTGCCCAATGGAAACTGGATTGGAGGGGGGCAAAAAGGGAAGCAGGAAAAACCAGTTATGGGAAGATAGGGGGTTGAACTGGAGTAGTGGCAGGGAAGCTGAAGGGAAATGCATGGATCTGAGAATACTTAGGTGACAGAAGGTGCAGAACCTGATAAGTAAATCAGTGTGGGTGGTGGGAGTAATAAGAGAAAGAGTGAAGGAAAATACCCACGTATTTGATGCAAACACTTGGGTAGAAGAGTACTGAGACAGGCAACATGAGGAGTATGTGCAGGGTTGTTTTTTTTCTGGTGTGTGTGTGTATGTAAGGAGTTTGTTGATTAATTCTTTTTTTTGGACATGCTGAATCAGAGCTTCTGGGGAACACCAGGTGGCAATGTCCAACAGGCAGCTAGTTATATGGATTTGGAGCTGACTCCTCACTTCCTCTCTTTAGAACTACTCTCCTTGAGCTTCAGACTTGAATACCAGATGCCTGCCAGATATCTCCATTGAGAGGTGTAATAAACCCTCGATGCCTTGAAGGTGAACCTATCATCTCCATGTACCCCTGCCCTGCACCTCCACATGCCTCCCTCTACCACTAGGTTCATTCTCCCCTCTACCCCCACACACCAGGGGAGGGGGACCACTATCTTGCTTGGACACCCGTAGCAACCTGATTCACATCGTATTCATTTCTGTATCACCCCAGCAGTACCTGGGCACCCCAGTCAAGTGAGTCCCAACAACTTGGAAATAGGGGGGGAAAGGTTGCTCTCAGACAGATAAGCTATAAAGTCAACAGATAATGGGTTAGAATCCAGACATGCAGAGTCTAATTTGACTGTAACCTGACTGAAAAGGGAAGAAGCAATGGGAGCTTAGAAAAGGAAACACTGGTTAACATGCTTCCAGTATGGTGGTCCCAGTGGAGGAGAGGTGGCAGCCTGGCTCAAGACACAGATACCCAGTCCATTGGCAGGAGTATCCCTACAGCAGAGATGGAAGCAAGGAGCTAGTACATCTTTACCATCCTAGCAACTAAGTTCACTCAGCTCACTCCTGCCGTCTCTCATTCCTTGCTCACCAAGGAACCTGCTTCTCATGCAGATTTGCCTACAGGGAAAGAAGCACTGATCAGTAAGCATGGCTATTCTGTCCATCTCATAATATCAGTTATCATTGTAATTGATTAAACTGGCACTCAGCTTGTGAAGGGGAGTCTCTGTGAACCTGCTGTTTTATGACTTGAGATCTAACAGGCAGGTGCACGCCTTGGTACGCTAACAAATTGAGTGCCTGATATGGGAATTCTATTTTACTTTTCTCCTATTATAAAAGTGATGTGTGTTCATTATTTCTTTCTCTTTTCTACTTTGTTTTTAAAATCCCTCATAATTCCAAACATTCAAAAACAACTACTACTGTCAGAATGTTTCCTTCCAATCTCTTTTCCATGCATATGGAAATGACATTTAGCAACTATTCCATTTCCTTTTTATAAGAATGCAGAACAGATCTGCAATCCCAAATGACAAAATTGCTAATCAACTGTGTGGGAAAGGCTTTTAGCTGCTTCCTCCATAAAAAAGAAAAGCATACTTGACTAAATTTCAGTAAAATAACTCATGTCTACAACCTGAACAAGGAAGAAGTTCCCTGCTTCCATGATCTTGCCAAGACTCATTAGCATTAAGAGCAATCCAATAAAGCTTTCATGGTAGCTGGTAGCTAACCTCCAAAACCCACAATTACCCAACTAGCTATATAGTAGACATTATCCTTGTAAGTATAAATCCACATCTTGAGCAAGACTATATATACGTGTGTGTACATGTATGTTGACATTCTAATTTTCTCATTCTTTCTACATGTGTAAGATAGCCTTCTATAAAGAACTCTGTTATCAACTATTTGATTATTCTGACATATGGATCATACAAGAAAGTCAGAATAAATGTTTGATTCTTTCCTTTTATTCATCAAATTTAAGAGAAACAAGGTAGTACCCAGACTGTTAAGTGCCCAGTAAATGGGAATTAATATCATTTTCATGCTTTTGTCTCTGCTAAAATTTGGGCATTTTACTATGACGCCAAAAAAAAAAAAAAAAAAAAGTCCAGTCATACTTCCTTCAACCCAAACCTATGATCATGAGTAGTTGTCGCTGACATGCCATAGATCCTTACTTCATTTTCTGATGAGCTTGCAGAGAGGAGCACCTCTTGGGCATCAAAGAACTCAGAGACAGATTCTGACATGGAGAGGCGGCTCTCATTGGCTACTTGCTGTGACAAGGGGAGACTAACATGGATTTGCTCACCAGCCTAGAGAAGAGAAAAGCACATAGTTTAATCATTTTTCCCTTTTAGAAAAGCTATTCATTCACAGTATGATGCCAAGCATCTAGAGAAATCCACATTGTGCGTTAAAAGAGTGGTGAGCACACTTGCAACTTGCAACTCAGTATTAATTACAGCGTAAGTCTTCTTCAGTATGTCTAAAGAATCCACAAGGCAGAGTAGGAAGGAATAGGTACTGTGACTTGATTTTAAATCTATGTTTAACTGATATTAAGTGGAATTTAATAGGTTGCGCCCCTATCAATACTCTAAATTGATTGTGGAGGTAAGTTCATTCTCTTATTCTTAGGTCTGTTATTACTAGTCAGTAATATTCTAGACAGTATACTAGGCTTCAAGAAGTATTTGCAGAAACTACTAGAGATATGCTAAAAAAAAAAAAAACCAAAAAAAAACGATCTACAAGGCTCAGTCTTGGAACAGAATATATAAAAGTCATTGTCCAATTTGATCAGAAATTTTAACCAATGAAACATATAACCAGAGTATTGAACCTCAATTCAAACTGTATTTTTACTGAGTAAGTGATAAATATTGTTTTCAAGGCATCTATTTAAATTTCAATCAGAAAAACATGTAAGAGACCTATAATATATATTCTTGTGCATATTACAGGTTGTATAGAGCACTCCAACTGAGGTTATTTTAAAATATTTAAATGACAACTCTTTAGAAATACTAGATTTGGGGCATAAGTGTTATGACAGATCACAGCACTCATGGAGATGAACAGGCATAGAGCGGGCAACTTAATTTAAAGAGAAGCTGTCTTGGGATGGTATTTCCTAAGCAGTTAGAGGGTAGAACCCTTGCACCTGTAGATTTCTTGCTGCAAATACGGCCTTAGTATTAGTTAAAACTCTCTCCTTGTTACATGTATCACTCAATATAAGGCTCTGATATTACTGCTGAAAAGTGTAAAACTTCACAGATATAAAATAATGGCTCTATAAAGGGGTCATAAACAAAACTATACATATTAGTCCCCAAACTGTACGTTCTCCTATCCCATTACCATGTCTTCAATCTGAAAAATGGAGAATGGAATAATAATAATGGAGACTGGAGAGTCATTGAGAGTATTACATGAGACAGTACATGTCAAGTGGTCAGTGCAGTACCTAGCACACAGTAAGCACGCGTACGTTCACCGAGTGTTAGCTATTAATTCTCATTATCAGTAGTAGCTATAGGAGCAGCATTAGCATTGTCTTAGCAAGGTCAGGTGCCTTCTCTTCTTAAATAAGGCCTTCAAAAGAAACCTTAAGAAAATTTTTATTCAGCACCTTCAATTTTTTCAACATTTCATTGGCCATTTGGTGATAATGAACATTTAAAATGAAGACTGGTAAGACAGACACAGAAAATTCACAAGCCGGTGTAGATACATAAAGCTAAAAATTCAGTGGCATCATGTGAACACAGGAATAAATAAAACTAAACACTGATCACCACGAATAAATGATGTCAAGCTCATAAATGTTCTCCACTCCAAAGAATACGGAGCTGCCAGCTATACAAATATTTATATGGGGAATCTTATCAACAGTGGAAGAACTGTGTAAAAATAAACAAAAATGTGCAGTAAATTTAGAGGCTACAAAGTAAGTACTCTACTTCTATTAAAAATGACTCTTACCTCATCAGGGCTAGGAATAATATTTACACTGACAACCTGCTCACAAATAATAGACTCTGAATGTATTCTGTTCAACCGACTCCTTAGTTCAGCATTCTGGTTGAGTGCCTTGAAATAACAAAAATTGCACATGTAACTTCAAATTAATAAGCAAGCGTAAAACAGAACAAGTACACAGGTATAAACAAATTCTCTGATGTTCTTAGCTGTAACTTTTGGAGTCATCATGGGCCAGAATCTACTGGTAAGAAGGAAATAAATGGCTCGGAATTAAGGTATTCAAATTTCTTTTATAAGACTCCTATTTAGCAGCTTAGTGGGCTGAAAGAGTTCATGTATTTCATAAAAACGATTCATTTAATTCTTTCTCCCCTTAGATTCAGGCCCATTACATCCAAGCCCAGTCTACCACCACATATATATTACTTTTTGCAACCTGGGTGAAGATCTATTAGGGACGAAAACTGTTGATTCTTTCAATTTCTTATTCTACTTTCTTAAAGCTGGGGAGTTGTTTCAAAGTGGGGTAGTTATCTTAAAAATTATTTGGAAATGGAACTGACAATGAACTGGCTTTAGTTTATAGAAGTATATATTTTGCAACCTGGGTGAAGATCTATTAGGGACGAAAACTGTTGATTCTTTCAATTTCTTATTCTACTTTCTTAAAGCTGGGGAGTTGTTTCAAAGTGGGGTAGTTATCTTAAAAATTATTTGGAAATGGAACTGACAATGAACTGGCTTTAGTTTATAGAAGTATATTTTAGTCTGATGAAAGAAGACCTATATTTTCATGTTTCAGGTAGCTAATGTTCCAGGAGTACATACTTAACACACAGGAGAGTGCAGCGGAACTAACTCACATGTAGATCAAAAGGTGCCCTCACTGAACAGTGTAGACACTGACAACCATAAGAATGTAAAACTGAAAGTAAACTGACCCCAAGTTACCTACATCACACTGCTTTCAACATGCCCATCATCAGTAAAACATTACATGCTACAACACACTTTAGTAGGTACAGCAACTGTATTTATCACAAGATGAGAACAGTTTACATAAACATGGCTTCCAACAGGGACCCTGTGGACAAAGGTACAGTGAATCCTCAGGGAATATACTCCTCATTGCTACTTGTTCCATCTATGTAATACAGATGCAGCTAACTGGAAATACATCAAGCCTCAAATAAAAAAACCTCTATGAGGTCAAGGTCCAGTAAGAAGCTGGGCCATGTCTGACTGTTCCTTTTCTTTCCATTAAAACTAGCAATTGGAAGATGAAGGTGGGCATTTCAGAGAATGGAAGGTCAATGTAGGGCTTATTAAAGAGGCATCTGCCCCAGGGAGTGGACATTGTGTTTTTCTTCATACAGAGACAATAAACACACTGATACGTATACAAATACGAGATCCTAATGGTATCTCCATACCTATTAAAATAGCCAGGGTAAACACAAAACGACTTAACCTTCCACTTGCACTGAGAAGTGCACAGTTCTTGAGCACAGAACATAGAACAGCCTATCTCCACTTCCCTACTTGCAACTCTGATTCCAGCTTCTTCTTTTCCTTCAATCCAATGTTTGCTTTTTGAAGACTGAAAATTGTTCATTCACAGCTTCTGGCTTTTGTTTAAAGTCTGTAGACCTTATTGAAGAGGAGCACAGTAGGCACAGATTTGCATATGCTAGGACATTCTATAACCTTTGCCCTACTCTCTAGACAGGTCTGAATATTTGGGCCCTGGGTATTTGCTAGTGTCACAAACACAGAAACAAGCACCTGCCTCAATTCCATGTTGGGATGAGGTGACACATAGGCAAGCAAGCAAACACACAATGCAATGGGAGACTGTACTCAAAGTAAGAGTACTTTTATAAGAACAAAGGAGCCCTGGTGGCAAAGTTGTTAGCGCTCGGCTACTTCTTGGGAGAAAGACGTGGCAGTCTGCTCCCATAAAGATTACAGCCTTGAAAACCCTGTGGGGCAATTCTACTCTGTCCTATAGGGTCTCTGAGTCATAATCGACTCGACGGCACACAACAACAAAAACAACCACCTTGTAAATGTAAGGCCTCACGGTGAGTTGTCTGGTGATTTTAAGTGCAGAATCATAGTCTTGACCTGAAGGTTACCACTCAAACCTCAACTCATGGTTCCTCCAAAGTGAATGCACCTTCTGTTGCCCTTGGAACAACAGAATTAATAAAACAACCCCACAAAAACTCAAAGGCAAGGATAGGTAATTGTTCTTCCTTACAGTGAGAGTTTTAAACATAGGTTTGCCATTTATAAGGGACACTGCAGAATTGTTTAGTCTGCATATTTTTAAAAGAAGCAGATTCTCCGTTAAGCTCTCATCTGATCCAATATTCATTAAATGTGCTCCTGACCACAGGTGTGTGTGGGGGCATGGGGAGGAGTACACAAGATAACCTCTAGCCTTAATTTCAATAGAGAATGAGCTAAAATTTTTACAGGAATCATTTTATTCATAATATATATGCAGTGGTAGAATAAAAATTGTTACTTAGAACAAAAAACACAGAAATAAAAACTGTTCCAATTCTGGCAACCCCAGTGGTGGAAACTGTAAGCAGACAACTAAGCGTGCAACAGCCCATTTCTGCACATCTTTGCCGGGCTGGCCCCTCCTTTTGCCTTGATCACATGGATTGTTTCAAGTTTGCTACAATCAAGCGTCATGAGCTTTGTGGTACCACTTTTAGGCAGTACTCAGGGCCACGTTTAATATGTCCCTCCCTGAAACGCAACTGTTTTCCTATATAATATCATGGAAACCTTGGGAATATTGAGGAATATAAGCATTTTCAGTGAAATGATGCTTTTAGTGTTAACTAACATAAAAGGCCCCAGAAACTGGCAGAAGTAACAGGGAATGTACTCCAGGAGGGTGAACAGTGTTGAGGCAAGGAAAAAGGAGGCAGATGACCAGCCACTCACATTAGCCTGTGAGCAAGAAAAGCTATGAAGACTTGTCAGTAATAATATTGTTCTATTAGTTGCATAAAGGAGGCTTGGTGGCACACTGTTAAGCACTCGGCTGCTAACTGAAAGGTCAGTGGCTCCGCAGGACAAAGATGTGGCAATCTGCTTCCATAAAGATTTACAGCCTTGGAAACCCTATGGGGCAGTTCTACTTTGTCCTATAGGGTTGCTATGAGTCAGAATCGACTCCACAGCAACAGGTATTAGTTGCATATAGGACCAAAGGCCTTCCAGGGAGGGAGCACCTTGATGATAGGAACTCTGCCCAGATTCTTTACTGCACAGGTTCTATGCTTATTCTCACTCCTTGCTTTCATCAGTGAGCTCAGACTGCACTAAAACTCTCCACAACACTTCCATTTCCCCATGCCTGGTATCCCTTGGTAGGGATATGAATCAGAATCAACTTGATGGCAATGGATTTGGTTTTGGTTGGTGTCTCCTGTACATATTCAAGTGAATATCTCTAAGAAACACAGAATTCCTTCCCAATGTATAAAAGAAGTTACAATCTTAAAGATCTGAGTCAGAATCAATTGTCCAAACCCATACCTCATTAGCTATTATCTTCCATTCATCAACCGCGGCAGACAATGGGTGAGAACCTTAGACTGGGTGAGACTCTGACTTACACATTTTACTAAATGGAACTGTGGGTTCTGGGAAGGAATCACACACCCCTGCTGGCTGGAGGAGAACATGATACGTATGGCAAGATGGAAACCTTCAGAGACTTAAACCCTCCGGACAAAAGCAAGAACCAAGCCCTGGATATCTCTTAAAAATCACCTTGTTTTTTTTTTTTTTTGTTTCAATTCTAAAATAAATATAAACTATTACAGTATAGGAGCCCTGGTGGCACAGTGGTTAAGCATTTGGCTGCTAACCAAAAGGTTGGCAGTTCAAACTCACAGCCACTCCATGGGAGAAAAGACCTGGCAATCTGCTTCCATAAAGATTTACAGCCTTGGAAACCCTATGGGGTATTTCTACTCTGTCCTATAGGGTCGCTATGAGTTGGAATCGACTTGACAGCAACGTGGTTTTGTATTTTTTAATAGTATATTTGGAAAATACAAAAAGGAGAAAACATTATTTTCAAAATTCATACCTTACTACCCAGTCAACCAACTGTAGGTATTTAGGTGTATTTCTTTGTAGTTTATTTTCCCCCTTGCGTTTTATCGCATTGTTTAATGTGTGCCATAATTGAGATCCTGTGTCTGCTACTTACTCTTTTCACATAGCACTTTTTGTTGGTTGATAACTCTTCATAAACATGATTTTAATAGCTGCAGAATAGGCAATTATTTCCCATTATTGGATATTTATGTTGTTATGGATTTTTAATAATATAAATTGCGCTGCCATGAACAGTTCTGTTATAATGGGTTTCTGCATTCAACATTTCTTCCTTACTAGACATGATCAGTTAAGGCCCTAAAGGAACAAAGCATTAAAAATTTTAAATAAATACAACCAAATTATGCCTGAAGTGACATCAATTTAAACTTGCTGGATAACTACAAAAATATGTAAAGGATTTTATGATGAATATCTTCATACACAATAAACATGGCCAAGTCTTAGGGAACTGGAACAAATACACTTGGAACTTTTTTTTTTTTTTTAATATATATTTTATTGTACTTCAGGTGAAAGCTTACAGAGCAAATAGTTTCTCATGAAATAGTAGTACACATGTTGTTTTTTGACATTGGTTAACAACCCCACAACGTATTAAGCCTCTAAATTCTCAACCTTTTTTTTTTGATGAAAATTACAGATGGCCAAAGATACACCGTTTCAAAAATTTCTACATTCACAGTTCAGTGACATTGACTACGCTCTTCCAACTGTGCTGTTATTCTCACTTAAGATGAAGGCTTACAGAAAAAATAGTTATTCATTTAACAGTTACTACACATGTTGCCCTATGACAATGGTTAACAATCTCACAGCACATCAAGAATATCCTTACTCCACCTTGTGTTCCCTATCACCAGGGGGCTTCCTTGTCCCCTTCTGTCTTCTGGACCTTGTCAGTGGACTATTGTACCTCTTTAGTCTCATTTGTTTATTTATTTATTTATTTATTCTTATTTTATTTAAACACCATTTCAAAACTTTTTACTTACACATTTAAGTGATATTGACTATGCTCTTCCAATTGTGCTGCCATTCTCGCCCAAGATGAAGGCTTACAGGACAAAACAGCCTCCCATTTAATAGTTACTACAAATGTTGCCCTATAGCAGTGGTCAACAATCTCACAATACATCGACAGTGTCCTTATTCAATTTGTGTTCCTTATCATCAGTTTCCTACTCTCCCTCTGCCTTCTGGCCCTTGTCACCGGACTCCTGTACATCGTTAGTCCCATTTAGTTTTACTGGGGTGTCCATTCCCAGGCTTAACATCGAACCTTGAAGGTAACTTCCCCTCTGAGCTGAAAGGGTGTCTGGGGGCCACACTCTCGAGGTTTCTCTAGTATTCTTTAGGCCAGTATATCTGGTCTTCTTTTTTTTTTTTTTTTTTTTTTTGGGAGTTAAAATTATACTCTACATCCTACTCCAGCTCTGCCCAGAACCCTCTGTTGTGATCCTGGTCAGAGGAGTCGTTGGTGGTAGCCGGGCACCATCCAGCTGTACTGGGCTCAGTCCCGTGGAGGCCTTGGTAGCTGTGGACCATTAGTCCTTCGGACTAATCTTTTCCTTGTATCCTGTTCTCTTCGTTCTCCCTTGTTCCCGAAGGGATGAGATCAGTGGAGTATCTTAGATGGCCGCTCATAGGCTTTTAAGACCCCAGACACTACTCACCAAGGTAGAATGTAGAGCATTATCTTTATAAGTAGTGTCATGCCAATTGAGCTAGATGTTCCCCGAGATCATGGTCCCCAGAGCCCTCCGTCCAACAACTCAGTCCCTCGGGGGGTTTGGATGTGTCTATAGGGCCTCCATGACCTTTCCTTGTGCAGGTTGTGTTAGTTTCCCCTGTACTATGTACTATCTCATCTCTCACCCAAGTTACCACTTACCTATTACCTATTTAGTATTCCCCCCCCCCCTCCCATCCCTGGTAACCAACAAGGATTGTTACATTTTGCATGTGAATTTTTTCATGGGTTTTTACAATAGAGGTCTCATACAATATTTGTCCTTTTGTGATTGACTTATTTCACTCAGCATGATGTCCTCCAGTTTCCTCCATGTTATGAGATGGTTCACCGATTCATTGTTCTTTCTCGTTGCATAGTACTCCATTGTGTGTATGTACCATAGTTTGTGTATCCATTCGTCTGTTGATGGACATCGAGGTTGTTTCCATCGTTTTGCTATTGTGAATAATGCTGCCATGAACATAGGTGTGCATATGTCTATTCGAGTGATGACTCTTATTTCTCTAGGATATATTCCTAGGAGTGGGATTGCTGGATCAAATGGTACGTCTATTTCTAGCTTTCTGAGGAAACGCCATATCATTTTCCAAAATGGCTGTATCATTTTGCATTCCCACCAGCAGTGTATAAGAGTTCCCGTCTCCCCGCAGCCCCTCCAACATTTGTTATTTCCAGTGTTTTTGATTCGTGCCAGTAATGCCGGGGTGAGATGGTATCTCATTGTGGTTTTAATTTGCATTTCTCTAATGGCTAGTGATCGCGAGCATTTCCTCATGTGTCTGTTGGCCATTTGAATGTCTTCCTTGGTGAAGTGTCTGTTCATTTCCTTTGCCCATTTTTTGATAGGATTGGTTGTCTTTTTGTTGTAGAGGTGTTGGATTTTCTTGTAGATTATGGAGATTAGACCTTTGTCTGACTTGTACTGTCCAAAAATTTTTTCCCAGTCTGTAGGTTCTCTTTTAACTCTTTTGGTGAAATCTTTTGAAGAGCATAGATGTTTGATTTTTAGAAGATCCCAATTATCTAGTTTATCTGTTGGGTTTTTTGTGTTGATGTTTATGGTTTGTATCCTGTTAATGCCATGTATTAAGGTCTGAAGTGTTGGTCCTATTTTTTCTTCTATGAATTTTATAGTTTGAGGCTTTATATTCAGGTCTTTGATCCATTTTGAAGTAGTTTTTGTATATGGTGTGAGGTATGGGTCCTGTTTCATTTTTCTACAAATGGATATCCAGTTTTGCCAGCACCATTTGTTAAAAAGACTGTCTTTTCCCCATTTGATGTATTTTGGGCCCTTGTCAAAAATCAGGTGACCATAGGTGGATGGATTTACATCTGAGTTCTCAATTCTGTTCCATTGGTCAATGTCTCTGTTGTTGTACCAGTACCAGGCTGTTTTGAGTACTGTAGCTGTATAGTAGGTTCTCAAGTCAGGTAGTGTGAGTCCTCCAACTTTATTCTTCTTCTTCAGTAGTGCTTTACTTATTCGGGGTTTCTTCCCTTTCCATATAAAGTTAATAATTAGTTTTTCCATCTCTTTGAAGAATGTTGTTGGTATTTGTATCGGAATTGCATTGTATTTGTAAATTGCTTTAGGTAGAATTGCCATTTTCACAATGTTGAGTCTGCCTATCCATGAGCATGGTATGTTTTTCCATTTATGTAGATCCCTTTGGGTTTCATGCAGCAGTGTTTTGTAGTTTTCTTTGTATAGGTCTTTTATATTCCTGGTCAGATTTATTCCCAAGTATTTTATCTTTTTAGGGGCTATTGAAAATGGTATTGATTTCCTGATCTCCTTTTCATCGTTCTCTTTACTGGTGTATAGGAATCCAACTGATTTTTGAATGTTTATCTTGTATCCTGCTACTCTGCTGAATCTTTCTATTAGTTCCAGTAAATTTCTCGTGGAGTCTTTAGGGTTTTCTATGTATAGTATCATATCATCTGCAAACAGGGAGAGTTTAACTTCTTCATTACCAATTTGGATGCCCTTTATTTCTTTCTCTTGCCTTACTGCTCTAGCGAGAACTTCCAGCACAATGTTAAATAGGAGTGGTGATAAAGGGCATCCTTGTCTTGTTCCTGTTTTCAGGGGGAATGTTTTCAGCCTTTCTCCATTAAGAATGATGTTGGCTGTTGGTTTTGCATAGATGCCCTTTATGATGTTGAGAAATTTCCCTTCTATACCTATTTTATTGAGAGCTTTTATCAGGAATGGGTGTTGGACTTTGTCAAATGCCTTTTCTGCATCAATTGAGATAATCATGTGATTTTTTTCTTTCCTTTTATTTATGTGGTGGATTACGTTGATGGATTTTCTAATGTTAAACCATCCTTGCATACCTGGTATGAATCCTACTTGGTCGTGGTGTATTATTTTTTTGATATGATACTGAATTCTATTGGCTAAAATTTTGTTCAGAATTTTTGCATCTATATTCATGAGAGATATTGGTCTGTAATTTTCTTTTTTTGTGATGTCTTTGCCTGGTTTTGGTATCAGCGTTATGCTGGCTTCATAGAATGAATTTGGAAGTGTTGCTTCCTCTTCTATGCTCTGAAATAACTTGAGTAGAACTGGTACGAGCTCTTCTGTAAATGTTTTGTAGAATTCTCCAGTGAAGCCATTTGGGCCAGGGCTTTTTTTGGTTGGGAGTTTTTTTATTACCTTTTCAATCTCTTCTCTTGTTATGGGTCTGTTCAGATTTTCAATATCACTTTGTTGTAGTTTGGGTAGGCCGTATGTTTCTAGAAATTTATCCATTTCCTCTAGGTTTTCAAATTTGTTGGAATATAGTTTTTCATAATATTCTGTTATAATCCTTTTTATTTCAGTTGGGTCTGTTGTAATGTCCCCCATTTCATTTCTTATTTGGGTTATTTGTGCCCTCTGCTGTTTTTCTTTTGTCAGTCTGGCCAGTGGTTTGTCGATTTTGTTGATTCTTTCAAAGAACCAACTTTTGGTTTTGTTGATTCTTTCTATTGTTTTTCTGTTCTCTATTTCATTGATTTCTGCTCTGATCTTTACTATTTCCTTTCTTCCGGTGGTTGTAGGCTTTTTTTGTTGTTCTCTTTCTATTTGTTTGAGTTCTGTATACACTTGGAACTTTTATCCCAACTCAGAATATTTACTTTGGGTATGTAACTGTTGTGGACAAGAAGGATGGTAGATACTATGATTGGGATTTTAATTATGCTACTATGTAACCTAAGCCAATTTTTTTTTCTCATACATACCACACTTCATTGATTCTAAGATGCTCAGTTTCATCCACATTTAACACCTCTGAAATTGGGGTACATCTTACAACAAATATGTAAGCAAGCACAAGTTCAGTTTGACAGCAATTTTTCTTTCTTTTGTTGTTGTCATTGTTGTTAGGTGCCATCAAGTCAGTTCTGACTCACAGTGACCCTATGTACAACAGAACAAAACACTGTCCAGTCCTGCAACATCCTCACAATCGTTGCTATGTTTGAGTCCACTGTTGCAGCCGCTGTGTCAATTCATCTCATTGAGGGTCTTTCTCTTTTTTGCTAACCCTCTACTTTACCAAGCATGATGTCCTTCTCCAGGGACTTAGTGGTACACAAAATGATGGTGCATCTTACAATCGAGGCCATACTGATTCAATGAAATATGGTGTTTCTAGCTGGAGTACAGGGATCATATCCTGTTGCTCACATTTATATGGACCCAACTTCCTCTTGTTTAGCATAAGCTGTGCACAGATTCTAGGACCAGAAATTAAACCAGTAAACAGTGATTAAGTATAAAGTACTGAAGACAGACTCAAGTCAAATTAAAACTTTTATTATTATGCTAATTATTATGCTATGCTGAGGTTGCCTTATTCTTATTATATACTATTTGATTTTCATGCTCAGGGTATGACATTAAACGGGACATGACGTTATACTGATGTAGCATAAACTCATTTATAAAGGAACAGATGCCACATAAAATGCCCTGCCCTGCATGCTTGAGTCTAACATCTATGCCGCCTCTCAGGTGTGAAAGTGAATTTCAAAGTTTCATGGAGGTAAAATAACAGAATTATGTCTATGTCTATGTATATATAGATCAGGGAAAAATATTACTTTAAAACAGGAATTTATTAGAATGTCCAGCATTGCAAATTTCACTTGTCCCAGGCGGGTAACAATTTATGTTAAGCATGTCGTGAAGAATGCTGATTTCATATATTTTATATGCTATGTTCCTTCTGAAAGGACGATGGAATTTGCTAAATTGATATACTTAAACCCTTATTGAAAAATGGCATTTTAATCATTAGACATACATCAAGTAGGACTTATGTCAAATAAAAACATGTAACTTTAAAAACATTAGACTACCTTAAGAAACTATTTAAACACACTTTCTCTCTCCCTCCTTCCCTTTCTGGAGGAGACTGGGCTTGGCAACAGGTCATGAGAATAATATCTGGGGTTTAACTAATGACACTTGAATATGGACCAAGGATACCTTTAGACTACCTAAAATCACACTATAATCTGAAGTTATACTAATATAAAAGCATATTCAGAATATGGGAAAAAACTGTCTCCATTTACTCAAGCTATTCCATATTTTGTTCAATCCCAAGTGCTGTACTGACAGAGACACTGAAAATCGAGTTGGCCAACCAGGATGGTTCCATCTAAACCCTTTCTCATCTTCAACGTCTTCTGATCTCCCTTACTCCTTCCCTTTATGAAATAAGCATGCTGAGATAATTCTAACCTCAATCACCCTACCAGGTTGTACATTCTCTCTCCTTTTCTTTATATAACCAAACTTCTAGAAAAATAAGCCAACCCTAGAAATTTTTTCTTCACCATTCATCGACTCTGGACAACCCCATCTTAGCTGCTCCCTCAACTTTCTGAAATATGCCCTTCTGACTGCCAAAATCAAGGTGTTCTTTTTTATTTTCAAGTACATATATTATTTGCCACTAAATCGGATTCTGTTAACTTTTTCCTTCTTGAGACTATCAAAACTCTTTACCCTTGATCTCAATGGTCTTTGCTTTCTAAATTCTTTGGCTGCTATCCCTAGGTCTTCACCAAAAGAGTCTCTCTCTTAGCATGTCTTTTAAATATTAATCTTCCCCATGGCAGCACCACTGGCTCACTTTTATTCTGACTCAATACACAATTTATCAATACCTGTAACTTCATCTACATATTAGGGTATCTACATCCTTCTCTCTAGCCCAGACCACTCTCCTGAGCTCTAGATCTGCGTATCAAATTGCCTACACAGTTGTCCAAGTAAAAAACCTGGAAATTAGCCTTGACTCTGTTTTCTCATTTCTCTCCAAAATACAGCTGATCTCCAAGCCATGATGATTCTCCCTCCTAGGTGTCTTCAAACCCTACTGGCACTTACTTAGTTTAGACACACATCTCTGGACTATCATAATAGCCTTCTAACTAGTTTTGCCTTCATTCCATTCATCTTCCATATGATACCAGAGTAATCTTTCTAACATGTAGAAATTGTTGCTGTGTCATCGAGTTGATTCCCACTCACAGAGACCCTACAGGACAGAGTAGAACTACCCTATACAGTTTCCTAGGCTGTACTCTTTACAGGAACAGATCACTAGGTCTCTTCTCCCATGGAGCAGCTTGATGGGTTCGAACAGCCAACCTTTCAGTTAGCAGCCAAGTGCCTTAACCATTGTGTTACCATGGCTCCCTTGTATGCAGAAATATACAATGATATTTCCCATTTCTGGCATTATCACTCACCAGTTAAAATCCTTTAAGGCTTCCTATCACAATAGAAAACCCTGGCAGTGTAGTGGTTAAGAGCTATGGCTGCTAACCAAAAGGTCAGCAGTTCGAATCCACCAGGCACTCCTTGGAAACTTTACCGGCTGTTCTACTCTGTCCTATAGGGTCACTATGAGTTGGAATCGACTTGATGATAATGGGTTTGGTTTTTGGGTTTTTTTTTAATGACGGTAAGATAAATCCAAACTCCTTTGTGTGGTCCCTGATGAGCTGGTTCCTGTCTAACTACACCAGCTGCTTCTAGAGTAACTCTTCCCTGTTCACTCCTAGTTTCAGCCTCTATGAATGACCTGCCATTCTCCAGACATCTCTCCAGTGGTCTAACCATGGATAGTGATTCACTAGTAAGGAGTGAGCTGTCAGTCAACCTAAATGCTCAAGTAAAGGCTGGCTGAGATGATTCCCCAAAATAGAGTCTAGCCTCAGAGGTGATGGGAATAGATGGCCAGTGAGGGTATAGCTGGCCAATGGGAGGGTCTGAACAGACACCAGAATGTAAACATGCAACTGGAAGCACTAAATTCTCTAGTGGAATAGTCCCAAATTACTCTTCTGCCTTTTGAGGATAAAATTGAGCTTTTTGGTCAAAAAAAAACAAAAACAAAAACAAAAACACAAAAAACCTAAATATAACTAAAAACAAAACAAAACCAAACCCTCAACAAAAATTTATGGAGGGTCTAACTCTAGATGCAAATAAATACATGTGGATAAGAGAGGGAGATACTTAACCCAAAGATACACAATTGATATTATTTTGCTTTTGCTTTATTTCACTCTTATCACGGTAGCATCAGCTCTTGCCTTGGGAGCTGCTGCTGTCTGCCCAGGCCCAACTCAAGGTCCAGTTCCTCCATGAAGCCTGATCTGTGGCCTTGCTGTCAGTTTAGGGACCTCCCACTCTTCTGAACAAACAGAGCCCTGGAAATCTGCACCACTCATCTGTGCTCTGAATGGACTTGTGTGTGCTTCACTGAACTGTTTCCTGAGTAAATGCTGTTCATCTCATTAATCAGGCCATGAGCTTCCTGTGAACATGGCCAGGGCTGCTTTCATCACCTTGCACATACCTAGCACAGTCAGCTGAATGAAATAAAATGAATAAACAAATGAATAACTGCTTTAAAATTTCTGTTCTTAATCATTTCTAATCTCACTTGAAGCCCAAATCTGGATCTCTATACACCATTCCCAGTCTTACCAACCAGCAAATAAAATCAAGCAACAAAGTTTCTCAGTTTTCTTAGCACAAGCTTGACTAATACCACTAAGTTGCCATCATTCAGTATGCCTGAAGGCAACACTGCAACATTTAGGGGAACAAGAGCATATTTTATATGTTTACAAAATGACATTTGCATGCTTATTTGACCATTATTTTGATCTTTGTGATGTGTGATCAATTAACTTTCAACAGATAAGTGTCATAAGAATAGTACAGGGAAAACCATTAAAGCATTCTTACGAATAAAGCCTTCTGCAGACTGGCAGAATAGCTGCCACTTTTAATATTAGCTCATGCTCCCAAAGCCCCTGGTTTTGCACTGGAAGCGGCATATACACCTCAACTGACAGCATTTTATAGTGGACACAGAAAGTGTGACCCAGATAACAGCACTCAGTAACATGAAGCTTAACATGGAAAATAAGCTGACAGTTCAGGTACATCAAATGCGGTTATACAGCTTAGGTGTAACTTATAGGGACTGAAGAAAACTATTCAAGCAGGATCTGATCCACATGGAGAACCACTTACCCAGGATTTGCTTGCTCCTTCACTCTGGTCCAAGGCACCAGGAAGTGAACAATATTTTATATAAACACTGAGTTCTCACACAAAAATCACATAACAACATTGAATTCCCAAAGGAATTAAAATAAGTGCATTTACTGATGAAATGATGAAAATATTTACTTCGGAGGAAATGGAAAAGCTTAAGGTGTGACTTTAAAGAACTTTCATTAGAAATTTCAACTTTGCTATATATATATATATAGGGATTTGATTGGTAACACAGAATCAAGTGTGTATGTTGAAATATAAAAATTGAGCTTCAGGTAGCATAACTTAGAAAGGAAGGAAATCCTAAGACTACAAATCAAAAAAGAGGTGGGTAGTGTAATCAGTAATTTCTAACAGATTAATATGCATAATAAGACGGAAAGTATTACATGTGGAATATCTATACACTTTGTTCTATATAACACTGGACTGAACATATATTCTGGAACATATTTTAGATATATAAATCACGTATACATGCATGATTATTTTTTTAAAGCCAGGAACGGTCTTAAAAATGACCTTAAGGTAGGCATTAAGTATTCAATCAGCCAAAAAACCAATTATATGTTTGCAAGCAAATTTGGTTGATTTTTCCTCTTACCTTGATTTTTTTTTTTTTGTAGAAAACATACAATAACATTTAATACTGACACCTCAATGTCTTGGGAGGATTTCAGATGAATGAGCCACACCCATGGCTGACCCTCCCCCTTCTTCGGCCTTACAGGGTTGGAGTATGTCTTTCATGTGAAAACAAATACTTGGGTTTACCTGAGACAGTGACTGTCTGAGCCGAGCCATCTGTGTGCTGTGGTCTTTATTGTGATCCTGTTCAGAAAGCATCTGCTTAAGCTTCTCCTTCTCTATAGCTATGCTGTTAAACGCAGACTTCAACAGAGAATGCACTGCGTGGGGATGCAGTTAGGGTTGAGAGAACAGTGAGAAACAACTATCAGATGTATCCAGAAAGAATATACAAAATTATAAACTTCTCAGAACTTTAGCTCATACATAGACATTTCTTGAAAGGCTATGTTAATCGTCTAAAATTTAGCCTTATAATCGAATCTATCAGAATATCTATATTCAAATATGGTTGTTGAATGCTGTTGAGTTGATGCTGACTCATAGCGACCCAATGTGACACAGCAGAACTGCCCCACAGGGTTTCCTAGGCTGTAATATTTATGGGAGCAGATTGCCACATCTTTTCTCCCAGATGGGCGGGCTGGTTCAAACCACCGACCTTTCAGTTAGCAGCCAAACGCTTAACCACTGAGCCAGCAGGGCTCCTTAATAAATATGGTAGTGGTAATTAATCAGGGTGGAATTTTTAGCATTTCATACCAGACAAGGCAACAAAGATTTGAAAGTAACACAGAAAATACCAATATCAATTCAAAATATCAATATTTAGAAACTAATTTATAAATCCTAGAAGGAAAAGGAGAACAAGTTTTACTCTGTCATACTTGACGATGATATTTGAGAAGTTCTGTGTATCATGAAGTCTCGTGGAAATAATTTAGAACTATCCAAAAATTATTTCCCAAAAGCATGCACCCCAAAAGAGCATTTTTATGAGTCCTGCCAACATAAAATAGGCAGCTGATCCAGAAGTTCTGACTAGTTCTTTTGAGGTAGGAAATGATTTGGTCTTAAGAACAGCACTTAAATTACTTATTTACAGCAAGGAATATGTTGATACCAGAAGTGCTTTGATTTAAAAGCAACAATAAAAACAACAACCCCCTCCCCCAATCCCTGCATACCTACCAAACTACATTAGTAAAACCTGTGGCAGTCTTTAATTTTGAAATACAAAAAGGTTGACTTTTCAACTGCTATCTTTACAATATCAGCGTTTCTATAGAATATAAAGTCTTCTGAAGTAGGAATTTCCTTTTTAAGGGTTATTTTTAAAAGAAGTAGTCTGAATTAAAGAGGGGGGAAATGGCAGCATCACGAGGGATTCACAATCTACTGATGTACGTGTTACATTCCAGTTGTAATCAATTTAAAGGTAATAACTCGATAACTGAATACATTAACCCTACTGCAGCTCTGAAAGCAGAGTCCTGACCTGTTTTAAAATTCATAATTCTATCTAAAGAGTTCACTTAACAGTCATAGAAAAGCTCCTTTTTCACTTAGCATAAAGAATTTGTGTGTCTGTTGAAAAGAAAATACGCAGTTTCAACAGAGGCTTTAAAACTGTTGAAATTTGAATTTCCTGAAAGCTTCAGGATTGAAACCAAACACACAAAACTCTCCTGAACTGCCTTCAGATTTACCCATCACCCTTTAGCAGCTGTGTTATAGTCAACACACACCTTTGTTGTCTCATTCTAGCTGGCGCCCTCTGCTGGAACTAAGAGTTACTGGATTCACTGGCCATAAATCTATCCTGTTACATAAACAAAAGAACATTGCTCTACTCTGATAACATAGCTGGCACCCAGTTAAGAAATGCAATGAAAATGAACTAGGAGTAAAATGGCAGATAAGAGGGAGAAGTGGCCGTACACAATCCCAACTGAGAAATCTGTGGAAAAAAAGGGTAAGATGATTTAGCTTAATTTTTTAGGACTACTGAATTAAAGAAAATTACCGATAGCACATCTTTGCTGATGGTTTGAGAGTATAAATTTCTGTTGGTTCAACATTCCCAGAGAGGTTCCCAGTGTGTGCCCCTTCTTGTCCTGAGCCACCAGGCACTGGGGCATAAGGGGGCACTGGAGATGTTCCAGCCCTGGTGGCATAGTGGTTAAGAGCTCGGCTGCTAAGGGAAGTTCTACTCTGTCTGATAGGGTCGCTATGAGTCAAAATTGACTCAATGGCAATGGGCTTTTGGTTAGAGATGTTCCGTTTAACACATATTTTCAAGAATATTTTATAGCCTATTACCAGCAGCCCCAGGGGAAAGAAATATGATTAATTCACAATAAATAAAGTTAAGAGACCAAAAACAACATAAAGTATATCTCTCTACCAGAGGTTACACATTTTAAAAGACAGTATCTAGGAAGGTTACTATCTTAATTTAAAAAAAAAAAAAACTTTTTTCAGGGGCTAAAAGTTAAATGCTATGGCAGTAAGGGGGAGGTGATGGCTCTTTTTCTTAAACACAGATAGGACTTCTCAGTCCATCTATATTCTACTATCTACCCTCTATTTCTTATACCCTACTCTCTGTGGCTGATGATGAAAAGTGAACTTACACAGTAAGCCTTATTGAAAATTCAACATAAAAAAAGAGATTCAAAGGTAGGATCTTTTTCCCAACCTCTAAAATCGGGGACGCCTTGTGATGCTTTGACCAGCGGAATACAGTGAAAGTAATGCTGTACCACTTTCAGAACTAGCCTTGAACTATAACAGCAGCTTCTACATCTGGTCTCTTAAAGTCCTGAGACCATAAGGGGGTCCCTGAGACAACATGGAAAGGGAAAGGGGCATGGTTGAGTGCAGCCTTCCAGCCCTCCTGGAAGGCACATGAGTGAAGCCACCTTGGACCTTCTAGACCAACTCAGCCTCATACCATCAAGTGAGCCCAGCCAATTCCATGTGGAGAGAACTGTCTAGCTGAGCCCTGCGTGAATTCCTGACCCACAAATTGTAAAGTACAATCAAATGAGTGCTGTTTAAAAAAAGAGACAGAGAAACTCAGCCAGAATCTGTTTCCTTTTCTTTTCCTTGCTAAGGATAACCAATAAATACATATTAAATGACAACTAAAAGGCACTGGGTGGGGGAGGGAGATGCTGAACAGTAGTATCTGTTGGACTGCCTACGATAATCCTTTCTTTCTTCCTTCCTTTTTTCATCCCAATGACACTTTCTTTATTCAATCAAAACTATAGACCTCTGATGTGTGTTCACATCCCAGGCATAGTATCTTGATGCATTTTTTATAAAGAACTCCAAGTAGTATAGAAAAACATTTAATCTTTCTAGCATGATGACCTAAACAAAGATAAAAGAAGCTCTCATCAAAGAAGAGAGCTTCTCTAAAGGGCATGTTACATTTGTTGTTACCTTTCTGGGCAATTAGACAAAATTCTTCTTGGAGCTTTGTATAATCCGTTGAACTTTCCAGAGGGTCAGTAAGATGGCTGGGGGGAGTCTGAAATTCAACATCTGCACAAAGGTTGGGGTTGGAGGAATGCAAGCGAACCGGTGACATGGTAGCGCTGAACGGAACCTGGAAGGGGAAGCTATAAATTATTAAAGAGCAACACTGCATTGTTTCCCCTTCTTCTACATAGAAAAGATCTCTACCATTCTGCAAAATAATAGATTCCTCTCTAGACGACACACTGGAGACACTCTATACTCGTTTACTTTGCAGGTGGCTCGGGTGGAGAGGGAATCTCATTTGCCATAGTCAGTTTAGCACTGCCTCTGACCCACCAGTCTTTCTCTGTTACAGAAAGTGATGACTACAGAATGACAGGAAGAGAAGGCAGAATCCCAGATCAGTTTCACTTCTAAACTCAGAGTTGTATCAAAAAAAATAACTGGCAGGAAAACAAACAAACAAAAACAACAGTCTGAGCTGTGATGCAGCTGACCTTTCTTACAAAATCAGCTACTTGTGTCAGAGGACTGTCTGTGTTCACTTCCTTCTGAGCCTGGAACAGGATCTTAAGTCAGACTAACCATTAAAACTTCAGGAAAGGCATATACAGAAAGATTTACTTGCCCCATAGCAACCAGATAAAACACAAAAGTAGATAAAATAATGGCTTAAAGAGACTAAATTACATTTGAAATAGATTTTTTGGAATATATACCACTAAATTAAATGTATTATATAAATTATAGTTTACTTATATAGCTTACATACCTCTGTTTACATATATGAACATGGGCTTATGAACTGGCCAATACTGAAAAGTATGAAGTTAAAACAAAGTCGTATTACTATAGATTTTCCTAAATGGCTAGAGGTGCTTCCCTATCCAGGCTGAATCTGGATTAGGCTTGTGATGGGGAAAGCGACGTGCCTGCCCTCTCTTATAGAAGGTTTTTCCTGACCATTACAAATGCTGTCAGCCAAACATTCTTGGAAAATGGAAATACCAATTCCTCTTGTAAATCAGATCACCAGTAACCTCTCCCTAATTTTTACTACATAGATGTTTATATGATTTTCTTCAAGGACCATACTCTTAGACTCCTCTGAGCATAGAATTTTGAATAATTTAAAAGATAAGTCACATCCCCTATCTAACAGGAACTACGCTGTAGGAGCAAAGAACCAATACGTTGCCTGATGTAAACTTGTATGTATGTCAGAACCACCTGTATCTGTTTCTGCTTTAAACTTCCTGACAGACTTGGAGAGTTGGGGAGGGGGAAAAGGGAAGGGGAAGCAGAAGGGACAAGGAGAGAGAAAGCAAGCACACTGAGGATATGGAGCAGAGATGATGGAAATGGAGAGAACTAAAAAAATCTGCCTGAGCTGCAGTTTGGGGATATGGGTGACTGAGACTACACAGAGGATCCTTCTGGTGTAGCTTTGCCCTGGCAGGGAGTTACCTATCTCAAAAGGTATCCACTCTTACAGGAAGAGGGAGTATGGAGGTTTCCTGATAAATTCAGCTAAGGTAAGCATGTTAATATATGTTATTCAAAGCATTTAGTATCTGGAGTTATCAAAGCAACTCTATCTCATCCTCTGTGGACACCCTGGCTACTATGTATGGGCTGGGAGATGTTAACCGCTTGCTTAGCTCATCAGGCTCAGAATTTCTGGATGTTCCAGAGAAATACAGAAGTGGTAGGTTAGCTAATTGAGAAAATGGAGTTCTCAGGTTCAATAATCTGCTGGAATTCTGGCCAAGTAACTTAATGATAACCATGACTAGGGTCCTTTTGGGATGTAATAAAGAATAGGATTTATGTGGGAAAATATATGAAGACAGATTAAGGAAATTTCTGACTTCAATGTTGGTGATGCTAAATCTAGAAAGAGCAGTCAGCCCATAGCCCGCTAGGAGGGACACACAGGATCCATAGGAGAGGTTGGTGGAGATTAGGAGGCTGTGGGGAGAGACCATGACCCGAGGAAATGGGTAGACTAGGGAATTTTCAGATTTAAGGATAAGGTTTCCTGATACAAGGAACCATAAGAGCATTAAGAAAAAGGAATGTGGGTATTTGGTGATGCGGGATGCAATCTGTTGAGGATCACAGTCTAAGGACTTTATCTGCACGAAGGGCCAGCAACACTCCAAGGATTAGCATGGCTTAGGAGAGGAATCTCCTTTCTTGAGTAGGTGGGGAGGGTGTCAAGAGACTTGGGAGAGAGATTGGGACAGGAGGCCATTAGGCACTGGAGACCCAGGGAGTCCAGTAAGGACCCAGAGTAGTCCCTCAGATAATGGCTCCCTAGGAAAAGTTTGGAGTTAGACGCTGAGAAGAAAAACATGTTACAAATTTATATTTTGAACACAATGGAAGTTTAAAGTAGCAATTAAAACTGTAAAAGTGGTTTTACAGTTTCCCCACAGGGAAAGGGACTTGGAATTCTCCATTCAGACTGTAATCAGACAGTTCCCCAGGAAATTGAAAACTAATTTGTATACACTTCTGAATGAAAATGTTTATATCGGTATCTTTCTTGTTAAAAAGAAGTGTGTGGAATGGGTCAATTTAACCGAAGAATTCATGAAGTGAAATTGAAAATACAAATTGGCATGTATTAATCTAATTGTAATGGAATCTCTCTTCAGCCTGGGGACCTATTTACTCTGTTTTTTAAAAAATTTATCAATTTGGGTATTACGGGATTCACATTTTAAGTGGTAACTAGCTTCTGCCAGTGGTGGCTGGAGTGGAGCTGTCCACAGCTCTCAACGCTTATTCCTGAGAAGCATCAGTTCTGGGTTTTGGCCTTTACACCCTGCTCAGGACAGAAATTCGAGGCTTCTTTGAAGTCCTGTGATAGGGAAGAAGCCTGATCCTGGAAAATTCTAATATCAATAACTGCAGTTGGAATGGGGATGTCAGGGGATGCTCTTAACACCCGGCTGTGAAGAAGTCAAAACAGCAACATTGCTGACCACGGAACTGCGGGCACTGAGATTACGCCATGGTAAACATGAAAGAAAAAGAACACACCAGTCTGTCTAAGACAGATGCCAAGCTTATACAACTCATCGAGCCAATGTGTGAAAAGTCCCTTGCTGTTGTTATTCTGCACTTTGTGTACAGAGATTCTTTTGGGGAGTTCTGAGAGAGCTGGGACCCTCAGTGTTCCCCCATGGGGAAGAGGTCAGTGTTTCTGTCCCAACTTTCTGTTCTGTTGGGTCTGGCTGATGTTACAAGTGGGTCATTCTGGGTGCTAGTTCTAAGAGTCAACAACGATAGACTTCTGAAACATTTCCTCAGATGCATTTCTTTGGAAGCACTCTTAACTGCCCCAGACACCAGAGTGGGTGAGAGAGATCATGACTAGGAGCCATGTGGAAGGATTCTAAGCGAAAGGCACCTAGCAGGACACGAGAGGATCGAAAAACGTGTGGGATGTAACATTGGGAAGAGAAAGGACTGGGAATTAAGGGGAACCATTGCACTAAAAGAAACAGGATTTAGGTGGTACTTAGCTTCTGTTAAGGGTGATGAAAAAATTTGGAAACAGGTAGCAGTGATGGTTTCACAACATGATGAATGTAATTAATGTCACTGAATTGTACATTAAAAAAATGTTGAAATGGCAAATGTTTTGCTATACACCACACACACACACACACACACACACACACACACACACACACACACACACACACACACACACATCTAAACAGGGGGAAAAAAAATAGGAAGGTTGAGTCACCAGCATCAGGTTCCTGAGATGTAGAGGGGGCTGAGGGACCTAGCTCAGAGGGTCCTGCTGGATTTTGTTATGCTCTGGTGTGCTGTTAAAGCTACAAATCCTACAGGGAAGAGAGTAGTCTGCAATTGAGTAGTCATTGCTCCCAGTTGTGACATTACTAAATGTCATTCTTAACTTCTGTGGTCACAGCTATCCTGGGAGGTGGACACTTATGCTTTCTTCTTTTAAAAGCTTTTTCTCTTCTGCCCCTAATTTTTAAAACATAAACGCATTCTATTCGAATAGGCTCCAATCCCAGTTTTATTAGATTCATTACATGGATCTGCAATTTTAAAAAAGGAATAAAACGGACACACAATCACTTTCCTGCTTGTCTTCATTGAAATACTTTAAGGAAACATTAGTATCTGTATAAAATGATCAACCTTTTCTTTCCACTGAGATGCTGTTTTAATAACCATTTGGATTTCTTAATTTTATAAATGAAAAATTATGTTTTAAGAATTATTTATTATACATGTATCTAGTGTCAGAATCTGCTACTGCATGTCAGTGTCATAGATGTACTCGTCTACATTTGAATACATGCATAAGATATATATTAGCCATGAAATCAATTTCAATAATTTGTTTATAAAAATGTTCACAAAATTCTGAGTTTAAGAGTCAGTTCCCTAATAAATTCCAGGTCATTGGTACATTTCATAATCAAAAGCAATTTTGTTTCTGAAACAACTCAGCTAAATATCCAGATATAAAGCGACAGTCAATTACTAATCATAAAGCAGAAAATCAACCATCTTGGCACGGTATCCAATCTCCAGCAATGCAACAAAAAATCCTTCATATTCTTTTTTCAGTAATTCTAGTCTGAAACATACTCTGGCATTAGCAAGAACAAGACTGTTACTAATTCAGAGCATAGTATCTAACAGCCAAAAACTAATATCTATGATTGCTAAGAACTCAGTATTCTGCATTAAAAAAAAAATTCATAGGATTTCATGACTAAGTAAATATTACGCTTTACGGTTATCTAGCAAACAGTCCCTGTGCTTATTCTGTTTTATAAGCATTCGGTATGGAAAATTCACTCTTCTAAATATCTTCTACTCAATTTTAAATTCTTGTTCACTAGCCTTGTCCAGCACAATACTTTCTCTACTCACCTTATAGCCATTCTATTTGCTCTTAAAAAACAAAATAAAACAAAACTCTAGATGTAAACACCTCTGAATTCTATTTTACCTTTACATACTATATTTTCACTTCAATATTCTTTCCAGAAAATAATTTTCCCTTGCTATGTGTAATTTTGGTAGCGATTTCAAAACACCAAAATTCACCTTCTTATCCTCTCATTTCTTTATTCTCACATCCTTTTCAAATAGTCACATTGCTACAAAAAAAAAAAAAAAAAAAAAAGCACGCTGTATGTCCATAGTAACGTGACTTTTCTTAGAAAACCAGAAATCAGTTGTAAAGGTTCCAAAATCACTAAGGCAGAAAAGTAACAGTACACTTCAGGAAATTCTGCACCATGGGAGGTATACTCAGTTTTGTAAGCTTGACTTCAATTATTTCTTACACTGAGAGCAGAAGAAGTGGATTACATAATAGTTCTCCATTGCAAGAACGAATACCTGTGAGTGTCTCCTGCTGTACAAAGACAGCCAGAGAACAAGCACGGGCTCTGCCAACACCTTAGAGGGGGCTACAGTTGATGCTGTCTCACACGAGTGGCACCAACAGAACAGGGGAGATAACATTTGCACACCATTTCTCATCCTTATAAACTCCCCCTTGAGATGGAAATCCACTCACTGTTGTAGCCACTGCTGCTGCTAGCCTCTGCCGGCGCCGAGTTGTGCTGAACTGGCCCTTCGCAGGTGGCCCTTCCTGACAGTGAATGGGAGAAGAGAAGGGAGGAGAAAACACAGGACAGGGAAGGGAGAGGATGGGACACGGGAGGGTGAAAGATAATCAGACAAGGGAGAGGGAGAGTTTTTAACTAAAGTTGACTTTTCCTAAGTCTTAGCATTGAAAAGGGCTTGAAAGGGCATTCATGCTGTAAGAATAGCTCACCATCCTCACCATGGAACCCCTAAACACTTAAGTCTATTTGCTGAATATACCTCTCATCCCAGAAGGACCTGGAGGGTTAAGAACTGATGAACTGCCTGCGATTTTAAAATAAATGTGCATACTGTTTTTATTGCTGCAATCTCATATGAAGTCAGAAGGCTTCAATAAGTCGTAGCAAAGAAAAAATACGTTTAGGTAAAGCTGATAAAATAATTAATGTGGGAAGGCTAAAATGAGAGCCTGTTGTTGGTCAGGAAGTGTTTTGCTGTTGGTTGCTGGGAGGAAAAAAGTAAGTGAAAGGGCATCAGAAATTGCCCAGTCCCTACTTCTTCTCCTACTGGGAAGTCTTCTAGGATTCAGCATTAGGAATCAAGTTGAAGTTGGGGTTTTTAGGCTAAAAAATTTTCTCAGGAAGAAGCACAGAAAATAATTTCAAGTTATCCAATGTGTTGCAACAATTAATGCCTATAAAAATCAGCTATGGAAAGCGGAAGCATAGGTTTCATTTAGTGATGTGCCCCTACGTATAAACATATAGGAGGATCCTAGAGCCTCCTCTCATTTTTTTTTCTTCCTTTTTTGATTGATGACATTAAGAGATAATGATATTTGCTTCTAACTACTGAACTCTGCCTCCATCTGACAGACCTGATTCTTCAAGGTTGTGAGCAATAATTTCACTTTTATTTGAGATGTACTTTCTTAACAGGCGCCTATCAGATCAGATTGAGAGAAAACAGTATGACTTCTTTAGTCCTTTTGGAATGACATGAAGTATTTTTGAGTTCCTGTATCTCCAATTCTCTTGATATTTTACAAATTAGATTCACATTTCTTTTCATATTCACAAATCTTTTGCATACCTCTGGTTTAATACACACAGACACAGGCGCACACACACACAATCTGTTTTCCACAAAAAGTGCCCTTTATGCTTAATGTAGTAAAAGAAGGAAAAACTTATTTTTATCCTTCAGTGGACTTTGAGCATCTGTGAGATCTAGGGCAGCTATACATGAATGGCATCAGATATGCTCCTATGTACTTCCTACTATTCCTATCCTCTCCAACATCTAGGGGTTGAGTATTTAATATATGCTAATAGCAACACAGAAAATCTAGCAGCTCTTTCTTCTACAGCAACTCCTTTTTAAATCATTCCCTCCTTGCTCTCCTCTACCCATTTAGGCCACAGCCAAACTTATGGCGTAATGATGATGTTGAGATTTCTATTAGAGCAAGAAAATTTTAAGTTTGGAAGATAGGAAATCCTTTTTCTAAAAGGTAATCCCCACACAGCCTTCTAGAACAAATGTTGCCTTCAGTGAGTAACACACTGGGTTCCTGGGGCCAACCTCCCAATGGCTTCCAGTAGAAATATGACCATACAGACCCAGAATTTAACTCTTGCATTAAAATCAGTAGCACATTCTAGTGTGTGCAAAAATAAGCAATTAAATATCTAGTATAATATGTCTTCACTTTTACTTTTCTGAGATCAATTTTTTAAATGATCTATTTTGTAGTTATTTCAAAATGACTACTACTACGGAATGTTCAAAACAAAGTTCAGTGAAACATTAACAACAACAATAGTAGTAACAATAACAAACGCAACTAAATAGTCTAGGTTCCTTCACATATGCTGGTATGATAAAAGTTACAGTGTTGTTGTTAGTTGCTGTGGAGTCAATTCTGACTCACGGCAACCTCACGTGTTGCAGAGTAGAACTGTTTTATAGGGTTTTCAAGACGGTGACCTTTCAGAAGCAGATCGCCAAGTCTGTCTTCCGAGATGCCTCTGGGTGGGTTTGAACTGCCAACCTTTTGGCTAGCAGTTGAGCTCTTAACTGTTTGTACCACCCAGGGACTCCGAAAGGTGTAATGCATAGGATGAGAAATGAGCTACTCACTACAAAAACCCTCAAATTGGCTGAGACAATGAATATCAGAGAAGATGGTTCAAGTAATAAGATGATTATGAGCTCAAAACAAATACTTGGCACCATTAGAATGTATTCCACGTAATGGTTTGAAGGAGACTGGAGGGACCCCAGAAGACATGGCCCCTAGACTCTAGTTAGCCCAAAACTAAAACTATTCCTAAAGCCAACTCTTCAGACAAAGATTACACTGGATTATGGGACATAAAATGATACTCGTGAAGAGTGTGCTTCTTAGCTCAGGTAGATACATAAGACTAAATGGGCAGCTCCTATCTGGAGGTGAGACGAGAAGGCAGACAGGGTCAAGAGATGGTTGAATGGACATGGGAAATCAGGGGTGGAAAGTAGGAGTGTGCTGTCACAGTACAGAGAGAGCAACAAGGGTCAAATAACAATGTACATATAAATTTCTGTATGAGAGACTAACCTGAATTGTAAACTTTCACTTAAAGCACAACAATTAGAAAAAAAAAGAATGCATTCCACAGTCACGAAACATTTAAAATGGGGGGTAGGGTGGGGAGACAACTATGTGTTAGAGTGGGAGAAGGCGATGGGTATGTTTTAGTCCACTACAGTAAAGATAAATGCTATGTCTTTCTGTAGGCAAAATACTGATGAGTAATGATATTCAATGTTGGTCACAGTCACACTTGAATGAACTTATGATTTCCCAGCCAAGCGTACACATTGAAGAAACTTCCGAGTAACTTCTGAGTAATTGAGCATGAGCATCCTAAGAACTCCTGGAACGCCTATTGGCTTCCATGGGCAGAAAAGGTCCAGGGATGTACCAAATTCTGTAGCACTCACTCCTATGATAACTTTTGTTTTACTAGTACACGTGAAAATGGGGTTTCTCTGGGAGTGATTAATAGCTCACTGCCACCCATAAGTCTATCTATTTCTACCTGGGAGTTGGAACTGAATTGCCCATGTTTTGAGGGGCAAAAGTCTTCTTTTGGCCTGGAGATGAGATCATTTCAATTTCCTTTAAAAATAACTAGAATCAGAAGGGCCATCTTGTTACTCTTTGGCAAAATGAAAACAGAGCAAAACAGCATGAATAAAAATGTAAAAACAAATAAACCACCCAAAGATGTGGCAGGAATATAAATGAGGAGTATTTTCCTGCTTTTTAAGCAATTTCTTTTGATGACTCATAAGAAGCCTGTGACTAGGAGGAATATTCACGGTTGCATTCTGTTCCCTTCAGAAAAAAAACTGAGCCATGTGGGTATTATAGTGGGCCTCATAGCTGCAGCAGGAAGGCCAGGGGCGCTACACTCAGACTCACTGAGAATCAACCTATTCAAGACAACAGCTGTGAACGAGACAGCTATTCCACGGCAAACCTTGTAAACATCAGACTGAAATAATATTTATCCACAACTGTATACGTTCATATGATGTTAGCCTTCTCAATTATTTTATTTATAATGGTTCTTTTTTTTCCCCTGGCTATGATAACCATAGATACCATGCCTAAAAAAACAAAACAAAACAAACTAGACAATCACAAGCTCAAAACAAACAACACTGCCAAAAGCAATTTTAGGTAATTTTTTGTGTGAAATAATTTGGCACATTTGTCTCTACAGTACTAATTTTATGAACAGAACGGAAAACACACAAAAACATAATGAACAAAGAAACAAAAAATTGTGTTCACAGAATATGGACATTCTAAATTTTTAAAAAATGGCTCTTTAGTGTTTATGAAGGTTTATTTTCAAATACATTAGATAAGCAAGCAAAGCAACAAGAGTTTGTTATTGACACATTCAGAATTACAATATAAAGAATGTTATCAATGTAGTCAGAATTCGAGAAGGATTATTCTGTTACTCAGAAGATACAGAAGAAAGTTGAAAAGCAGTTCTTTTTGTATTAGAATATAAATTGATTTATAGTATAATAAATAAAAAGAAAAGCGAAATCATAAGGGTCCATTATAATACCAAGCTAGTATGAGAGTAGTGGAGATTCTAGTTTAAAGATCTGAAAGTAATATTTATGACATAAGAGGTTTTAGGCATTTACCCTATTTCATATCATTGTAATACAATAACATAAAAGGGTCTTATTTTAAAAATTTAAAACTACACATTTCAAATATATAATTTATTTCAAATAACTTTCAAGTGACTTTATCATGAAACATTAAGACTTTAGTTCAAATTTTAAAAGTGACTGTTGATGGCCAGATAATATCTATTTTTGAAGAATCACAGAATTTTAGAGCTGAAAGGAAATTCAGAGATCATCAAGTTAACTCCATCACTTAACCCAGAAGCAAATGGAAGCCCAGAAAATTTAACTGGAATGCATGAAATTATACTGTGTGGAAATCACAGTGATGACTAGAACCTCGGTTTGTGGATTTCTAGTCTACACCCAGACCCCTTTTCTTGAAAGATAAAAGTTTGGACAAAGCTTATTATTAAACTCAGTTTGAATAGCACTGGCTTTAAAGCAGTTAAGCTGCTCTCTCAATAGGAACTCCCATTAACTGATATATATTGGCTAATATTTTAAAAGGATATAAAATATGAATGAAGGAAAGGAAAAGTCTGTACCTGCAGTTGTATTTTTGTATCTTTGCTGACGCTTTTTGTTCTCCATCGTCTTGTGACCCGCTTGTCTTTCTTTGAAATATCTACACAGTTAGCCTACATTACACAAATAGTTAAAAGCAACAAAGTACTGTTAAGTTCACACAGACGATACCAATACAGACAGAGAGAGCACAGCAAGTTAGTAAAGATAATTGTTAGACACCTATAAGCAAACCAGCCAGGAAAGAATGGTATGTCTGATGCACAGTGGGCATTCAAAGCAGAGGCAAGAACTTAATGACAAAATGTACTTTTCTGATATACAAAATGGAAATTAGAGAACTTTAGCATTTTTTTTTCCTATGGGGAAGGATGGTAATAATTCTGGATATCTCAATGATATCATTTAAGTTGTCATTTCTAATGTAACACAAAAATGGAAGAATAATTCAGATATTTATTACTTCTAGTTTGTATTTTAATGTAAAACATCTTAAAATAGTCAAATTAATTAACCCAATGACCAAGATTTAAAAATATTAATAACTCCAGAATATAAACTAGTCTGTACTATAGCTATTTCCCTTTAAACACTACCTTATGTATACATAGAAAAATCCAGTAAAAATTATGAGATCGTATCTTAAATCTTTCAACCAGCAGCAGTAATTTGTTTACCTGCATGTCAGTAAAGTTAGGTGCTGACTGAGTTCTCTGCAGTATTTCCAGATTTTGAAGGAGTTTGCTAAGTTCCACAAGGTTTGACTGGCAGTGTGCAAGGTCTAATAAAAATCAGAAATAAAAATGTGTTAGAACGGGGCGGGGTGGGGAGTCATGGTGGTAGAAGTGGTAATAAAAAGGAGTCAATCCAAATTATGGTAAATGTAAGTAGGTGAATCCGTATTTTTATAATGATATTGGCAAATGAAACAAAACAGACCCTTTTTCTGGTTTAAAATTATAAGACCATTGATTATTCAAGATAATTTCTAAGTCCACCCTTACAAATTACCAGCTATTAGTATAGAGAGCCATTAAAATCTAAATCAAATTGTGTATGCTCACTTTCCTGCTGGGAAGGCCCTAGTCACATGAGAAGCACACTCAAGGGACCTTCAGCAACCCTGGTTCTATCCTTAGGAACCTGCTCACCTGCTCCTACTAAAATGGAACTTGGGTGGAGTTGAAAGACAAGTTCAGAAAACACGATGAACACAAAATCAGATATACATTCATACATAATTTAGCTCGCTAACAATAGTACAATGAATTATTTCTTTAAAATCTATTGGAGACGTTTCATTAAGCCAATGATTCTCGAAGTGTGGTTTCCAGTTCAGCAACATCAGCATCATCTGGGAACTTGTCAGAGAAGCAGAATCTCGGACACCACCTCAGACCTGCTGAATCAGAAACTATGGGGTAGGGCCCAGCACCTTGTGTTTTAATCAACTCCCCGTGCTAAACTTGGCCCTAAATAATTTGTGATTACAGTGACGTTATTATTCTGTCACATTTAAAGGAGCAGTATATAACTCATCCCCTTTCAGAGCATCATTCTACCTTAGATAACATCCATATGAGCTAAACCAAAAAAGAGACGGTTTGAGTGGATTAGAGGTGTTGACAACTAAATTACATTAATTTGAAAAACACTGTTTTTTGACTAATTATATATTTTAATTACCTAACAAAACAGTCAGACTGGTGGAATTTTTAAAATATATTATTCCTAAATTAACATCCATTAGAGAGTAAATTAAAAGAGAAAAAGACAATAATTATTGTGTTTGATGTTTTCACACGTCATTTAATTTCAATTTTTTATCAGTGAAAATGGTCCTCGGTAGGTCCTTATGTGCCTAGATTCTGCTTGAAGTTAGAATTCACAAAGATGAAATTTCTCTGAAAGGTTATTAGCCTTAGTGTATACGTATGATAATTCTGTGGCTGGCAGAATTAAAACCTCTAGTCTACTTACCCGTTCTCGCCTCCTACTGTGTAAAATTAGTCAAATTATATAAATCTCAGAAATGAAGGAATAGTTTAAGAAGACTGCAGAGGGCATCAAAATCATTCTGTTTGAATGAACATTTAGGATGAAAAAAATATTTTTAATTTAATTTTTATTCTTCTGGTGTATTTGGAAGAAGTGAGACTTTTTAAAGATCTGCATAATAAAATAAGATGTCACCCTTTAGAAAAAATTGACCTTTTAGTAGGTGAAATTAAACATAGTAAAGACTACTGAGTTATTAGTATTAATTACTCCACATTAAACATTTAGAACATGCCTTCCAGACATGTGATTACTTTTGCATGTGTACTTTTAAGAACAGACTGCAACAGGGCAGGCCTATAAATCTCTGTTAAATTATAAAGTGGTTGTTCTTATCTTTGAGGCCTCTGGGTAAAAATTTCATTTTTATTACCCTTGCTCGTTATTAAATCTTAAAGATCTGAATTGTTACCTATATTGTATAGCCAGCAAAACATGGCTGTTAAACATGGCTAAAGATTAAGTAAGGTCAATAAATATAGGTAGTAGTGTTTGGGGGCTTTTGTATATTTTTTTTGTGGTGTTTTTTAAACATTTCATAACTTTACTAACTGCTTCATCTTAATAGAAATATAAATTCATATATCAGTAGCTAAAAAGCCTACATAACTTCATTTTCTATCAAATAAAAGGCAATATTTTGTCCCATGTATGGAAAAATACAAAAAAAAGATTCACAGATAGGCATTTTAATTGTTACAATAAAAAAAACAGAGAATGAATAAAGAGGTTAACTGCTATGAGGACTCTTATACATGAGTCCCTCCTCTCAGCAGCTATGCCTCATGACAGAGCCCTGGTGTCCAGCTGCCACTGCAGTTCTTCCAGGAAATGCTTGGTCTAAAGGAGGTGCAGGAGGAAGACAGTATTGGCAAGACAATGGAGCAGCTCTCTGCCACCCCTTCCTGGCTTTCGATGAAAATAAGTTAAGGTGAACTGTGTCCCCCCAAAATATGTGTCATAAATCCTAACCACTGTAGTGGTTATAATCCCATTTGCGAATGGAGTTTCTTTGTTACGTTAATGAGGCAGTGTTAGTGTAGAGTGTGTCTTAAATCAATCTCTTCTGAAATACACAAGAGCAGATGAAGCAAGCAAGCGCAGTTTGAGGGAAGACAGATGTCATGCTACATGAGATCTCCAAGAAACCAAGGAACAGAAGCTTAAGAGATAAGGACCTTCCCCCAGAGTGAACAGAGAAAGCTTTTCCCTAGAGCTGGTGCCCTCAATTCAGATTTCTAGCCTCGTAAACAGTGAGAAAATAAATTTCTATTTTTTAAAGCTTCCCACTTGTATATTTCTGTTCTAGAGGCACTAGATAACTAAGACAGTGGCTCAGAAGGCAAGGAAATTCAGAAGATAAAAGGGAGAGAAAGAGAGAGAAAAGTAGTGCAAAGAAGGGAAAGGGAGTAGATGAAAGAGGTTGTTGTTAAAAAAAAAAAACCACAAGAAAAACCTGGCCTGACAGAGACTGGAGAAATACCGAGAGTATCGGCCCCGGACACGCTTTTAGCTCAGTAATGACGTCACTTCTGAGCTTCACCCTTTAGCCAAAGATTAGACAGGCCCATAAAAGAAAACGAGACTTAAAGGGGCACACCAGCCCAGGGCAAGGATGAGAAGGCAGCGGGGGGACAGGAAAGCTGGTAATAGGGAACCCAAGGTCGAGAAGGGAGTGTTGACATGTCGTGGGGTTGGTAACCAAGATCACAAAACAATATGTGTACTAACTGTTCAATGAGAAGCTAGTTTGTTCTGTAAACCTCCATCTAAAGTACAATTTAAAAAAAAAAAAACAAAACTCGAGACCTGTTGCTGTCAAGTAGATGCCGACTCAGGGCAACACTACAGGACAGAGTAGAACTGCCCCATAGAGTTTCCCAGGAGCGGCTGGTGGATTTGAACTGCCAACCTTTTGGTTAGCAGCTAAACGCTTAACCACTGTGCCACCAGGGCCCCAGTTGTTTTTGTTAGGTGACCTCAAGCTGATTTTGACTCATAGCGACCCCATGTGACAGAGCAGAACTGCCCCATAGGGTTTTCTTGACAGTAATCTTTACGAAAACAGATTGCCAGGTTGCCTACCTTTGGGTTAGCAGCCACGTGCCCAGCCGTTTGCACCACCAGGGACTCCTCAGACAAAACAGGAGAAGGGAAATGGATAGAAAAAGACCTAAGTTCTAACATACCTTTCAAAGAGCAAAACCACATAGTAAGCACTGTGCTGGTAGGAACTTTAACATTATCTTTGTTATCATCCACTGAACCTTCTACACAGTATATATTGTATTTATGTTGTTGCTGTTGACTGCTGCCGTCAAGTCGACTCCGTCTCATAATAACCTTATGTACAACAGAATAAAGTGTTGCCCAGTCCTGAGACATCCTCACAATTGCTAGCATGTTTGACTTCATCATTGCAGGTAGTCCCAACATATCTCACCGAGGGCCTTTTATGCTCTTGCTGGCCCTCTACTTCGTGAAACATATCCTCCTCTAGTGATTGATCCCTGCTGAAGACATGTCCAAAACAAGCGAGTTGGACAATGCTCTGTTGTGATCCATAAGATTTTCATTGGCTAATTTTCGGAAGTACACTGCCAGGCCTTTTTTCCTCATCTACTTAGTCTAGAAACTCTGCTGAAACCTGTCCACCATGGGTGACCCTGCTGGTATTTGAAATACCGGTGTCAAGCTTCCAGCATCATAGCAACACACAAGTCACCACAGTATGACAAACATACATTCATATGTCTTAATAACTGTGATTATTCTACACAAATGGTGCTTTGTATGCAGTATGTTGTTGCTGTTGAGTCAATTCTGACTATAGAAATCTGGAAATAGGCTTAATATGATCAAAATTTCAACCTTTTTTCTAGCAGCGTGGAAGGAGAACTTTGTGAGTAAACTTAATTCAAGGCAAAGGACCCAAAACTAAGTCAGGAGACATCAATTTACATCTTGGCCACAGTTTCCTCATCTGTCAAGTGATGACATTAACACTGACCTTACCTACCTTCTTAATTTAAAAGTAGCAACTGAGATAGTAGATGAGAAAGTTCTATGAAAATCAGAAATAGTCTTTAAGTAGTACTGATCCTACTATGGCTAATCGCACTGATGGAGTTTAACTTGGAACAGGCCATACCATTCTTCATCACTTTTATCATATAAAATATGGAAATAATAAAGTCCTTGGCAGGATTTTACTGGTTGCCTAAGTGCCTGGCTGTATGTAAGGATGTTAAAAATCTACTCAAGACAATAAAAATATCTTTAAAAAAAATTTCTGGAATTTCATTAAATAAGATTAAATCTAATTTTAGAATCTGAACAAAAGCAAAAATTATGCCAAGGAAGGCCTACCTACACTTTTTCTATAATAGTTAAAAATTAGAAACTTAAATATCTAACAGTTTACTTAATTTCTTATCATGCCCTGCCTTGTTCCAAAAAGAAATATGTCGTTCAGCTGTGGGATGGTTAAATAAATTATAGTACATCCATAGTCATTCATTCATTTAAGTACCATTGCTTCGGAAGACACTGTGCACCCATACAGTTTTTTAAGCACAGGGACTACAACCATCAGATAATATTCGTGGAGTCAACATTCTGGTGAGAGAGAAAAAAAAAATCGTGATGTATGCAATAAACAATCTGTATGTTGAACTATTATGTATGCATTTTTAATGATGGCATATACAGCTGTATATACAAATGGACATAAATGCTTTTATGAAAAAAAAATGTGCTACAACTTCCAAGCAATCACTTAGATACTTGAGAAGACCTGGACTGATGTAAGTCCACATTTATGAACAGCTAGCCGTTTTAAGTATCAAGATTATAATTCAGATATATTATGAGTTTAATAAGATGTTAACATGATAAGCCTTTGAAATGCAACCAATCTCAATACTGGGGGCGAATGATCAGCACAGATTTCAAAAAAAAAGTTGTCATGGAGTTTAGGAAAGGATAGTTTGAGGTCATTAGAGCATACTTCAAAGAGAGTGGAAATTATTCTGGGTCTGGAAGATTGATGAGAAAGATTTGGCAAAACAGAAAGGTAGAGAAGGGCAGAGAGGGCACTCCAGGTTGGGAAGAACAATCTGTGCAAGGACATGGAGGTGAGGATGTGCAGTATGTTCAAGAAAGAGCAATCAAGTTTAGCTGGTCTATGGCCTCTCTTCAAGGGACCCAAAAAAGGCAAAGCTGAAAGAATAAGTAGGGCCAAAAAGCTGAAAGCTTAGATGCCAAGTGCTGGACTAAGCAGTTTAAACTAAAGACCTAAAGCAATGGAGAACCACTGAAGGATTTTTTGCATAAAATCTGTTTTAAGAAATATCAGTCTTGAGGGAGCATTGTGTAGTGGAAAAAGAATTGGCTTTGGGGTTAGCTAAATGTGCACTGCCTGCAGTCCCAGTCTCTCCACCATGGCAGCTATGCGATCTTGGGTAAACTCCTTAACCTCCATGCGCTTCACTTTCCTCGTCTGCAGAGTGGGAATAATGGCAACACTGCACTAAATCCTGGAGGAGAACTGAAAGGTGGGACAGAGGACACAGGAAGATAAGAAAGGATGAAGAAAAAGAGAATCAACCCAGCGACTGGAGAAAGGGGCATGAGGGGGATGGGGCTCAGAGGTATTTTGAAGCAGAGAGGGAAAGAGAAGTGCATCAAAGCCCATGCCTACTCATTTGATCAGATGAATGGATACTGTCCCAGTTGATGGTCTCAATCTTTTCAGTAACAGAAGTGGTGAGATTGTATGCCACAAGTGTGTGTAAGGCTGCAGAAGTTAGAAGAGAGGCTGAAATACCTAAAGCCCCTGCTGAGGCAAACTTGCAGAGTTCTAGAAAAATGAGGTTTGGCTTCTTTCCGCAACCTGAATTTAATATACTCAAATTAATGTCTGTGTGTTTTAGTGGAATGTCAGCTGGACATAACTTATAAATATGACATCCCTCTTAAAATCATATTTTTACATGAAGATAGAGTTTGCGATATTGTTGTCTCAAGGGGCTGACAAAAATGCTGCAGACTTCTGGAATTCATAGACTAGTAGAGTAAAAAATATGTGTGTGTGTGTATATATATATTTTCTGGATTGGGGATCAACATAAATTTACAGATTTTAATTTTTTAAGTGAGGACATCAAAATACAATGTAACATCTACTTTTACCATAATCTCATAAAACAAAAAAGCTTCTGTTAAGGGTGATGGTATAATTCGGGAATGGATAAGGGTGGTTGAACATGATGAACATAATGTCGCTCAACTATACGTATGAAGATTGGTGAAACGTCAAATGCTCTGTTACATATATTTTTACCACAATTAAAATAGAAGTTAGGCCCAAAATAATATAAAAATAATTTTTAAAAGTTAAATCAATTTAGCCTTATAAAATACTATATACACTGCCTTTGTTTTTCTCATTTTTGAAAGTACAATGCAAACTGTCTCAGAATAGAAATGGTGTGGGGCCAAGATGGCAAGAGTAGTCAGAAGGCTTCCTATGTCCCTCTTAAAACAAAGACCTGAAAAAACAAGTGAATTGATTGTATATAAATATCTAGGATCCCTGAACAAGGCAAAGTTGAGGAATTGGACTGAGTGATGCGGGGGAAAAGAGAGAGAGAGAGATGGTTCGGAAGTAGCGAGGAGTTGCCTGACCTGACCTGGTGGGAGCCGCAACCCTTCAGCCCAGATCAGCTCAGGGTGTGCAGTGAGGCAGGCATACAGCTCGGCTCACTCACTCGCTCGGGAGGCACTTTCCACATAAAGAGAGATCCGGCAGCAGAGATTCTATTTGGACACTGTGAACCAGTGAAAAGCAGCACCCAAGTGGCTAAAGATCAGTACATGCGTGTGGCCTTTCACGGGGACTTAAAAAAAAAAACCCATTTGGGAAATACCTCTCTCCCATTTACCTCCTCCCTCCTGGCTCTGCACCAGGTTCACCGGCTTCAGCGATCTATGAGTCCCCTGGGCTGGAAGGAGATCCCATAAGGCACCCTAACCCATTCTCCTGGCCTTGGAGAGGGAACAAATTAACAAACAGGGAAAAAATAAGCTACTGGCTCCCCTAAGCCAGGAACTCAGGGTTTCCACAGATCCTTTGCCTAAGCACAGGCATAAGGGGTCCATAGACATTGAGTGCCTTCCACCCCTGTATAGACTTGTGTACACCCATTTCAACAGCGTTAAGCCCTCACTACCACAGTACAACAGGGTAAATACCTGAAGTCTAACTTCAAATGTTTAAGCTGTGAAGTGGCAGATTTGTGGTGCTTGACATTGCTCTTCCCTTTAAGCAGGTGCCTTACCTGTCCGCATCAGGGGCTTGAGGAATGGTGGCTCCACCCACGTCACCCAGTCACCTGCTACAGAGGTCCAAGAATAAGTGGTGCACCCAAGTCCTTACAGTGTAAGGTGCTCAACAGAGTAGGGTACTCATAGTCCAGCTGCAAAACTCATCTACCTGCTCACTCTAGGGAACAGGGACACGCTTTCCTTTCAGACACTTGGGGCAGCCATCAGCTCCCTGCCTTGGTCAGCGCGTGACCCCCTACTCCAGCCAGATACCTGTGCCTACACCAATCACCCATGCCTCTCTAAGACTGTGGGTGAAAGCCTGCACCACATACTTGGTGACCGACTGCCTGGACACCTAAGCTGAATCCATACAGGAAAATTTAATAGACTCCTGGGCACACATACTTAGTTACAGACCTAACTACCTGGTGACAGGACGTTACAGCTTCAAAGGCACCCATAATCAAACTAAGGCACACAAGCAGCCTGTCTGGGCATATCAAAACAAGAAGCTAGGACACACTAAACAAATATAAAATAAAAGTATAATAACTTATTGGTGGCTCGGAGACAACAGTCAATATCAAATCACATAAAGAGGCAAATTAATCAAAATGCAGAGAAAGCCAAATAACACACAGGCAAAGCAGTAGCTGAACGTAAAAAGGTTATTCAAGAGCATAATGACAAATTTAATAGGCTGCAAGAATCCATAGAGAGACAGCAATCAGAAATCCAGAAGACTAACAATAAAATTTCAGAATTAGACAATTCAATAGAAAGTCATAGAAGCAGAATTGAAGCAGAAGTCAGAATTAGTGACACTGAAGATAAAGCACTTGACACCAAATTATCTGAGTAAAAATCAGATAAAAGAATTAACAAGAATGAAGAGACTCTAGGAGTTATGTGGGACTCTATCAAGAGAAATAACCTACGAGTGATTGGAGTACCAGAACAGGCGGCGATAACAGAAAACATACAGAGAATTGCTGAAGATTTGCTGACAGAAAACTTCCCTGATACAATAAAATATGAGAAGATATCTATCCAAGATGCTCAACAAACCCCACATAAGGTAGATCCCAAAAGAAAGTCACCAAGACATATTAAATCAAACTTGCCAAAATCAAATATAAAGAGAGAATTTTAAGAGTGGCTAGGGAAAAAAGAAAACTCATCTACAAAGGAGAGGCAATTAGAATAAATTCGGACTACTCAGCAGAGACCATGCGGGCAAGAACGCAATGGGATGACATATATAAAGTGAAGGAAAAAAATTGCCAGCCGAGAATTATACATCCAGCAGAACTGTCTCTCAAACATGATGGTGAAATTAGGGCATTTCCAGATAAACAGAAGTTTAGGGAATTTGCAAAAACCAAAACAAAATTACAAGAAATACTAAAGGCAGTCCTCTGGTTAGATAATCAATAACATCAGATAACAACAAAAGACTAGAACACAGGACAGAGCAATCCGATATTGACTTAGAAAGGGAAATCACCAAAATACATGAAAGCTGAAACATCAAAAATAGGGAAAGAGATATCAATATGTAAAAAATGACGACATTAAAACAAAACAGAGAGACCTAAAAATGTAGACATAGATCTTTCATATGGAGAGGAAGTCAAGGCGATATAAAGAAATAAAAGACTGGTATAAACTTAGAAAAATACAGGTAAATATTAAGGAAACCACAAAGAAAACTAACAATCCTACAAATCAAAATGAAAAACTAGAAAAATATGAAGACTCAGCAAACACAAAATCAACAGCAATGCAAAAGATGAAAAGAAAACACATACAGAAAAACGACTCAGCACAGAAAATTAAGTGGAACAAAGAAACTGTGAACAACACACACAAAAAGACATCAAAATGACAGCGCTAAACTCATACCTATCAATAATTATGCTGATTGTAAACAGACTAAACACACCAATAAAGAGACACAGAGTGGTAGACTGGATAAAAAAACACGATCCGTCTATATGACACACCTTAGACTTAAAGACAAAAACAAGCTAAAACTCAAAGGACGGAAACAAATATATCAAGCAAACAACACTCAAAAAGAGCAGGAGTGGCAATATTAATCTCTGACTCATAGACTTTAAAGTAAAATCCAGCACAAAGGATAAGGAGGGACACTATATAACGATTAAAGGGTTACTACACCAGGGGGATGTAACTATAATAAATATTTACGTACCCAACAACAGGGCTCCAAAATACATAAAACAAACTCTAACAGCACTGAAAAGAGAGATAGACAGCTCCACAATAATAGTAGGAGACTTCAACACACCACTTTCGGTGAAGGACAGAATATCCAGAAAGAAGCTCAACAAAGACACAGAAGAGCTAAATGCTACAGTCAACCACCTTGATCTCATAGACATATACTGAACACCTCACCCAACAGCAGCCAAGTATACTTTCTTTTCCAATGCACATGGAACGTTCTCCAGAATAGACCACATCTTAGGCCATAAAGCAAGCATGAACAAAATCCAAAGCATCGAAATATTACAAAGCATCTTTTCTGACCATAAAGCCATAAAAGTAGAAATCAACAACATTAAAAGCAAGGAAAAAAAATCAAACACATGGAAACTGAACAACACCTTGCTCAAAAACTACAGGGTTATAGAAGAAATAAAGGATGGAATAAAGAAATTCATAGAATCAAACAAGAATGAAAACACATCCTACCAGAACCTTTGGGACACAGCAAAAGCAGTGCTCAGAGGTCAGTTTATAGCAATAAATGCAAACATCCAAAAAGAAGAAAGGGCCATAATCTAAACATTAACCCTACAACTAGAACAAGCAGAAACAGAGCAGCAAAAGAAGGCCTCAGGCACCAGAAGAAAGGAAATAATAAGAATTAGAGCAGAATTAAATGAAATACAGAATAGAAAAACAATTGAAACAGTCAACAAGACCAAAAGCTGCTTCACTGAAAAGATCAACAAAATTGATAAACCACTGGCCAAACTGACAAAAGAAACACAGGAGAGGAAGCAGATAACCCGTATAAGAAACGAGATGGGTGATATCACAACAGACCCAACTGAAATTAAAAGAATCATAACAGAATACTATGAACAATTGTACTCTAACAAATTGGAACACCTAGAGGAAGTGGACAAATTTCTAGAAACTCACTACCTACCTAAACTAACAAAAACAGAGGTAGAACAACTAAATGAACCCATAACAAAAGAAGAGATTAAAAAGGTAATTAAAAAACTCCCAAGAGAAAAAAGCCCTGGCCCGGATGGCTTCACTGGAGAATTCTATCAAACTTTCAGAGAAGAGTTAACACCATTACTACTAAAGGTATTTCAGAGCATAGAAAAGGATGGAATACTCCCAAACTCATTCTATGAAGCCAGCATAATCCTGATACCCAAACCAGGTAAAAACACCACAAAAAAAGAAAATTACAGACCAATATCCTTCATGAACACTGACGCAAAAATCCTCAACAAAATTCAGGCAATAGAATTCAGCAACATATCAAAACAATAATTCACCACGATCAGTGGGATTTATACCAGGTATGCAGGGATGGTTCAACAGTAGAAAAACAATCAATGGAATCCATCACATAAATAAAACAAAAGACAAGAACCACATGATCTTATCCATCAATTCAGAAAAGGCATTTGACAAAGTCCAACACCTATTCATGATAAAAACTCTCAACAAAATAGGAATAGAAGGGAAATTCCGCAGTATAATTAAGTGCATTTATACAAAGCCAACAGCCAACATCATCCTAACGGAAAGACTTTGAAAGCATTCCCCTTGAGAATGGGAACCAGACAAGGATGCCCTTTGTCACCACTCTTATTCAACGTTTTACTGCAGGTTCAAGCCAGAGCAATTGGGTTAGAAAAAGAAATAAAGGGCATCCAAATTGGTAGGGAGGAAGTCAAAGTATCTCTATTTGCAGATGATATGATGTTATACACAGAAAACTCCAAAGAATCCACAAGAAAACTACTGGAACTATGAGAAGATTTCAGCAAAATTTCAGGACACAAGATAAACATACAAAAATCAGTTGCATTCCTTTACACCAACAAAGAGAACCTCAAAGAGGAAATCACCAAATCAATATACCATTTACAATAGCCCCCAAGAAGATAAAATACTTAGGAATAAATATAACCAGAGATGTAAAAGATCTATACAATGAAAACTACAAGACACTACTGCAAGAAACCAAAAGAGACCTGCATAAGTGGAAAAACATACCTTGCTCATGGATAGGCAGACTCAACATAGTGAATATGTCAGCTCTACCCAAAGTGATGTACAGATACAATGCAATCCCAATCCAAACACCACTGGCATTTTTTTAATGAGATGGAGAAACAAATCACCAACTTCATATGGAAAGGGAAGAGGCCTTGAATAAGTAAAGCATTACTCAAGAAGAAGAAAAAAGTAGGAAGCCTCACACTACCTGATTTTAGAACCTATTATACCTCCACAGTAGCCAAAAAAGCCTGGTATTGGTACAACAACAGATACATAGACCAATGGAACAGAAGTGAGAATCCAGACATAAATTCATCCACCTATGAGCAGCTGATATTTGACAAAGGCCCAAAGCCCATTAATTGCAGAAAAGACAGTCTCTATAACAAATGGTGCTGGCATGACTGGATATCCATCTGCAAAAACTGAAACAAGACCCATACCTCACACCATGTACAAAAACTAACTCAAAACGGATCGAAGACTTAAATATAAAATTGAAAACAATAAAGATTATGGAAGAAAAAATAGGGACAATGCTAGGAGCCCTAATACATGGCATAAACACAATACGAACCATAAGTAACAATGCACAAGCACCAGAAGACAGACTAGATAAATGGGAGCTCCTAAAAATCAAACATTTATGCTCATCAAAAGACTTCACCAAAAGAGTAAAAAGACAACCTACAGACTGGGAAAAAATTTTTGACTACGACAAATCCAATCAGCGTCTAATCTCTAAAATCTATAAGATACCGCAAAACCTCAACAACAAAAAAACAAATAACCCAATTAAAAAATGGGCAAAGGATATGAACAGGCACTTCGCCAAAGAAGATATGCAGGTGGCTAACAGACACATGAAGAAATGCTCACGATCATAGCTATTAGAGAAAGGCAGATCAAAACTACAATGAGATATCATCTCACCCCAACAAGGCTAGAGCATTAATCCAAAAAACACAAAATAATAAATGCTGGAGAGGTTGTGGAGAGACTGGAACACTTATACACTGTTGGTGAGAATGTAAAATGGTTCAACCACTTTGGAAACTAATATGGTGCTTCTTTAAAAAGCTAGAAATAGAAGTACCATAAGATCCAGCTATCCCGCTCCTTGGAATATATCCTAGAGAAATAAGAGCCGTCACACGAATATATATATATGTACACCCATGTTCACTGCAGTTCACAATAGCAAAAAGATGGAAGCAATGCAGATGCCCATCAGTGGACGAATGGATAAACAGATTATGGTATATCCACACAATGGAATACTACACAATGATAAAGAACAAGGATGAAGCCGTGAAATGTAACATGGAGGAAGCTGGAGATCATTATGCTGAGTGAATTTAGTCAGTCACAGAAGGACAAATATTGCATAAGACCATTATTATAAGAACTCAAGAAAAGGTTTAAACACAGAAGAAAACATTCTTTGATGGTTACGAGGGTGGGGAGGGAGGGTGAGGGTTATTTACTAACTAGATAGTAGATAAGAATTATCTTAGGTGAAGGGAAGGACAGCAATCACTGCAGGGGAAGTCAGCACAACTGGACTAAACCAAAGCTAAGAAGCTTCCTGAATACAATCAAACACTTTGAGGGACAAAGTAGCAGGGGTAGGGGTCTAGGGACCATGCTTTCAGGTGACATCTAGGTCAACTGGCATAACAAAGCTTATTAAGAAAATGTTCTGCATCCTACTTTGGTGAGTGGCACCTGAGGTTTTAAAAGCTTGAAAGCATCCATCTAAGATGCAACAGTTGGTCCCAACCACCTGGAGTAAATGACAGTGAAGAACACCAAAGACAGAAGGAAAGTATTAGCCCAAGAGACAGAAAGGGCCACATAAAATGGAGACTTCATCAGCCTGAGACCAGAAGAACTAGACGGTGCCCGACTATCACCAATGACTGCCCTGACAGGGAACACAACAGAGAGTCCCGCATGGAGCAGGAGCAAGGTGGGGTGCAGAACTCAAATTCTAGTAAGAATACCAGACTTAATGTTCTGACTGAGACTGGAGGAACCCTGGAAACGTGGCCCCTGGATTCTCTATCAGCCCAGAACTAAAACAATTTCTGAGGCCAACTCTTCAGACAGGGATTGGTCTGTACTGTGGGACATACAGTGATACTCATGAGGAGTGTTCCTCTTAGCTCAAGCAGACACAGGAAACTAAACGGGCAGCTTCTGTCTGGAGGTGAGATGGGAAGGCAGAGAGGGTTAGAAGCTGGCTGAATGGACATGGTGAATTAGGGGTGGAAAGAAGGAGTGTGCTATCACAGTATGGGGAGAGCAATTAGGGTCACATAACAATGTGTGTCTAAATTTTTATATGGGAGACTAACTTGAAATGTAAACTTCACTGAAACTAGAATGATAAAAAAGAATTTTTTAAAAAAAGAAGAGAAATGGTCCGTGGACCAACTTTGGAAATGTGCTCTGGATGATTTCAAGGAAGGAGAAAGGTTTCTATAGATTAAGAGGCTCAGATGGCAGAGTGAGGAAACTGTGTACTGGTTGAGAATATTTAATAACCAAAACATAATGGAATGCCACTAACAGGTCACCGTGGGTCACCATTGGAATCTTTTTACTGGTGAGTTGTCAGGGAACACACACTTGTTCTGTAGTCAAGAAAGAGTAACATGATCAAAAGGGGGGAAATGCAGAACAGAATTTCAATGCTCATGGAGTCCAGACTTTCAGGATCCATGAAGGCTGGATGAACTGCCAAAACTACTGCCCTGAGATAATCTTTAAACCGTAAACCAAAAATATCCCCTGAAGCCTTGTTAAAGCCAAATAATAGTTTACCTTAACTAGTAAAGAATATCTGCCTTGAGTATTGTACTCTTTTAAGGTCTATCTATACAGGATCAAACTGACCACAGCAACTCAGAAGATTAGATAGGAACCCTAGGAGGCAGTGAGTTTAAATTAATGGGGGAGGAACAACTCAGAAAAGGAGAGTGAGAATGGTTGCACAACCTGAAGAATGTATCAGTGTCACTGAATTGTACCTGTAGAAACTGTGTTGGTGTACGTTTTGCTGTGTATATTCTCAACAACAACCACAGCAAAAGAAACAACAACAGAGGAGGCAGCACTGGGAATGACTAGGGAGGAGGGCAGAGGGAGAGTCAAGGACTGCAGGTGGAAGGCAGCACTCACTCGTAGTGTGCCTGCCCCAGGGTCCTGGTGTGGAAGACAGACAGGACCGGTGATGAGATGAGGAGGAGTTCAAGTGCGTGAAAGTCAGGGTAAAAGCAAAAATCAGACTGAGCGTGCAAGAGACGTGACAGGAAGTCTGAGTCAGAGGACGGAGAGGGATCCGGTCTATAAAAATAAGAAAAAGGAAAGGTCAAGGCAATGAAGGGGGGTGGTGCGAAGGGGCAACACCCACAATTCACCACTTTTTTTTTTTTTTTTTTGGCATATTCTCACAGCCTACCCTGGGAAGGAACTAACCTTCTGCACACCTGTCCATTTCTTCCGAGTCCTGTAGCCAGGCTGCCACTTTACTCTGGCCCGTTGTGCAGGTTGCAGGGAGGCTATTGCTGCATGGTAAAGGAGACTGCCATGGAAAGCTGTTTGGTTGCACCTACAACACACAAAAATAGGATAAAACATATGGTTATGCTAAACAGAAACAGCATATGTAAATGATTATAAAAAAAACCTACAAGTAGTCCCATAGCTACATTAAAAAAGAAAGGGCACACTCAGAATATGGAAGAAGACTCTTGGCTAAATGTGGCATGTGCTCAGTGAAGCCAAAATTCGTAAGCACTGGGACTATTATGAGGAATGTTATCAAAATAACAACACTGTCATCAAGTTGCTATCTCCATCATTCAAAGAAGGGGACATTCAAGTATGCTGTACCTCATACTCACAAAGGCAATATTTTAAAAATTACTCAGTAAGTTGTATTTGATACAGTCATTGTGGTACTCTTAGCTCACGACTGAAGGCCTTTTCTTTCCAATAGCTCTCTGTACTCTGATATGATCAGCTCAAGGTGTCACCAACCACATATGACTCCTGTATACATTATCCAGTAGCAAGCAATTTTGCAATGCTTGGAATGCATACTGGAAGGCAGTCTTGATTAGTTACTATTATCTGTAGCCCACAGATTTTACATTAAAGAGATATGTGAAATAAGTTAACCTAAAGTTATATGAAGCACTAAATACTCAGTGAAAAAGGAGACATTTATTTTCCAAGAAGCCGATGCAACTTTAAAAATCCATATTTGACTTTAATATTCAACTACAACAGATTGTGTCTCTTCTAAATCATTACGAAGTGAAGGATGCACATACTTAGCATACCTAGACTTACTTATTACCACCCACACAGGGCCACAAACCAATTAACATTCAGGAGTCTCATAATTTGATATTGAGAATGCAAACAAAGTGATAAAAAGCTCTTTCTACTCTTTTTTTTTTTAATTGTACTTCAGGTGAAGGCTTACAGAACAAATAGTTTCTCATGAAACGGTAGTACACATATTGTTTTATAACACTGGTTAACAACCCCACAACATGTCAACCCTCTAACTTCTCAACCTTTTTTTTTTTTTGGTGAAAATACACATAGCCAAAGATACACCGTTTCAAAAATTTCTACACGCACAGTTCAGTGACACTGACTACGCTCTTCAAATTGTGCTGTTATTCTCACTTAAGATAAAGGCTTACAGAACAAAATAGTTTCTCATTTAACAGTTACTACAAATGTTGCCCTATGACAATGGTTAACAATCTCACAACACATCAACAATATCCTTACTCAGCCTTGGGTTCCCTATCACCAGCTTCCTTGTCCCCTTCTGCCTTCTGGCCCTTGTCACTGGACTCTTGTACCTCATTAGTCTCATTTGGTTTTACAGGGCTGTCCACTCCCAGGCTGAACAGTGAACCTCGGAGATAACTTCACCACTGAGCTAAAAGGGTGTCTGGGGGCCACACTCTCGGGGTTTCTCCAGTCTCCTTTAGGCCAGTGAATCTGGTCTTTTTTTTGTGAGTTAGAATTATGCTCTACATCCTTCTCCAGCTCTGTCCAGAACCCTCTGTTGTGATCCTGGTCAGAGCAGTCAGTGGTGGTAGCCAGGCACCATCTAGCTGTACTGGACTCAGTCCGGTGGAGGCCTTGGTAGCTGTGGACAGTTAGTCCTTCGGACTAATCTTTTCCTTGTATCCTGTTCTCTTCATTCTCCCTTGCTCCCGAAGGGATGAGACCAGTGGAGTATCTTAGATGGCCACTCAGAGACTTTTAAGACCCCAGACACTACTCACCCAGGTAGACTGTAGAGCATTGTCTTTATAAGCTGTGTCATGCCAGTTGAGCTAGATGTTCCCCGAGACCATGGTCCCCACAGCTCTCCGCCCAGCAATTCAGTCCCTCAGGGAGTTTGGATGCGTCTATGGGGCTTCCATGACCTTTCCTTGTATAAGTTGTGCTAGTTTCCCCTGTATTGTGTACTGTCTCACCCTTCACCCAAGATACCACTTATCTATTGCCTATTTAGTATTCCCCCCCCCCACCCCTCCCATCCCTGGTAACCAACAAATGTTGTTACATTTTGTGTGTGAACTTTTTCATGGGTTTTTACAATAGAGGTCTCATACCATATTTGTCCTTTTGTAATTGACTGATTTCACTCATCATAATGTCCTCCAGTTTCATCCATGTTATGAGATGCTTCACAGATTCACTGTTGTTCTTTCTCATTGCATAGTACTCCATTGTGTGTATGTACCATAGTTTGTTTATCCATTCATCTGTTGATGGGCATCTAGGTTGTTTCCATCTTTTTGCTATTGTGAACAATGCTGCCATGAACATAGGTGTGCATAGGTCTATTTGAGTGACGACTCTTATTTCTCTAGGATATATTCCTAGGAGTGGGATTGCTGGATCAAATGGTATGTCTATTTCTAGCTTTCTGAGGAAACGCCATATCATTTTCCAAAATGGTTGTATCAGTTTGCATTCCCACCAGTGGTGCATAAGAGTTCCCATCTCCCCACAGCCCCTCCAACATTTGTTATTTCCAGTGTTTTTGATTCGTGCCAGTAGTGCCGGGGTGAGATGGTATCTCATTGTGGTTTTAATTTGCATTTCTCTAATGGCTAGCGATCGCAAGCATTTCCTCATGTGTCTGTTGGCCATTTGAACATCTTCTTTGGTGAAGTGTCTGTTCGTTTCCTTTGCCCATTTTTTAATAGGATTATTTGTCTTTTTGTTGTAGAGGTGTTGGATTTTCTTGTAGATTATGGAGATTAGACCTTTGTCTGACTTGTACTGTCCGAAAATTTTTTCCCAGTCTATAGGTTCTCTTTTTACTCTTTTGGTGAAGTCTTTTGAAGAGCATAGGTGTTTGATTTTTAGAAGATCCCAGTTATCTAGCTTATCTTTTGGGGTTTGTGCACTGATGGTTATGGTTTGTATCCTGTTAATGCCGTGCATTAAGGCCTGAAGTGTTGGTCCTATTTTTTCTTCTATGAACTTTATAGTTTTAGGCTTTATATTCAGGTCTTTGATCCGTTTTGAAGTAGGTTTTGTATACGGCATGAGGTATGGGTCCTGTTTCATTTTTTTGCAGATGGATATCCAGTTTTGCCAGCACCATTTGTTAAAAAGACTGTCATTTCCCCATTTGATGGACTTTGGGCCCTTGTTGAAGATCCGGTGACCATAGGTGGACGGATTTACATCTGGGTTCTCAATCCTGTTCCACTGGTCAATGTATCTGTCGTTGTACCAGTACCAGGCTGTTTTGACTACTGTAGCTGTACAGTAGGTTCTGAAGTCAGGTAATGTGAGTCCTCCAACTTTATTCTTCTTGTTCAGTAGTGCTTTACTTATTCGGGGCTTCTTCCCTTTCCATATAAAGTTAATGATTAGTTTTTCCATCTCTTTGAAGAATGTTGTTGCTATTCGGATCGGGATTGTGTTGTATTTGTAAACTGCTTCGGGTAGAATTGTCATTTTCACAGTTGAGTCTGCCTATCCGTGAGCAACTCTTTCTACTCTTCACTGCATTTTGATAAATGTAACAGAAATTTTATCACTTAGTTAAATCTTAGAAGTATGTTATCGGTAACTAGAGCAATAGATTTTTTTATGAAAATAGAGTTGAAGAGCTTTCTTATTCCAAGGCAAACAGTGGGGGAAGATTTGGTTGCATTTCTTCATTCTCAGATACCACCCAAGTTATTTAATAAATAACACTAGGAATAAAAATAATATATCTTTTATCAACACTCTGTGCCAAAGATGCAGGGATAAGCTGGAGAAATCCAATAATTAAACATTTATATTTATAAAAGATCCATCGGATCTCTCATTTAATTTGGACTAACTCTGGAAATTTATTCCTGTTCTCTGCTGCAAATATAGCAGGCCCAGAGAAAACTGGGGACTATCCTGGGCATTGTGAGATGCGTGAATCTATACGTGTCATCTCTTCTTAACCCTCTCCTCCTTTTTAAGGTTAACCCAACATCCTATCTCTAGGAGAAAGATAATTAAATGGGCACAGTCCTTGGCCAGGCTGGCAACCAGAATGAAATAATGTAAGGTTAGAGAGCCTTGCAAAATACAATTAATGAGATTTAACAAAAATTACTTAATTACTGATTTGATTAGTCCAGTAGTTACTCCATAAGAGTTTTCAACGTCTTGTAAAGGAAACCTGGATGTATGTATTACATTCGTTCTTGTACAAGTCAATAGAGAAAAGCAAAATCTGCCCGGACGCGTTCTTGAACCCAGCTCCTGTGGCGGCTCATTCCCTTGCAGCTGTCTCCAAGTCTCAGTTCCAGGTGCCAGGTGTGAAGCCGCAGCACCCCTGGGCAGTGCAATGTGGCAATATCTGAAAAACCTTAATTATTGAATCAAAGGCAGAAACAGCCGTCTCCTAGCCTGTTGTCATAACCTTGACTTTTTAACCGGCACCATCTCTATCTTTTCAGTCCATAAAAAAATGCTCTTATTACAGTCCAAAGAACAACTTTAGCCTCCTTTAGTTAGTCTTCCACCTGATATAATGGAAAGGGCATTGAGTTTGGAAACATAGACCTGGGTTCAGATTCTGCCTCTGCTGTTCAGTGGCTATGTAATTTCTGGACAAATTGTTGTCTCTGAGCTTCAGCTAAGATTAGAGATGAACAAATATCAAATGCTTAACACAGTGCCTGGTCACTCACATGGGCTACTAATATTATCGTCCTGTTCTCTAGCTTACTCACATTAACTTTGCAGGCAAATTCACTGTCTCTCTCTGGGTCTCAAGTATATTACAGCTCAAGGCAGAAAAGCAAGTTTCATTTTCAAAACTTTGGCATCTTTAGCTCTTTATTACCACCCAGGAAGGCACCCAATTTCTGGGTGCTGATTATTTCCTGATATTCCTACAAAGCCACATAAAATTATAGAAAAGGAAAGTAACCATTAATTCTCTTAGTGATCCACATTTCAGCCTAATCTATTCTTGTGATTAACTTTGATGCCATACATCCCTGTTGTCTTCTGAGGGTTAGTTTACAAAGTAAACCTTCTCCTTCTGGTTTTTCACATGAGACTCAGTTATATATTTGTATAATTTTTTTTTTCAGGATGCTTTTTGTTGTTGTTGTACTTCAGGTGAAGGTTTACAGAACAAATATTTTCTCATTAAACAGTTAGTACACATGTTGTTTTATGACATTGGTTAACAACCCCACGACATGTCAACACGCTCCCTTCTCGGCCTTGGAGGACCTTTTCTTTTTGGTGAAAATATACCCAGCCAAAGATTATATTTGTATAATTTTGTAAACAACTTCAGCAGAACAAAGTCATACCTTTCCACCCACAACGGAAACATTAGCAGCTGGTGAGGATTCAGCTGTGGAGGTTGAAGGAAAGATGTGAAAACTGGCATCTCTTGGTGACCTCACAATTTCATTCTGACGATATAATCGATGATGGCGCAGTTTGGAGACCCATGCATCAAACCAGTCCTGGGATTTTACCTAAAACAAAGAACAAGAGGAGAAAATAACTGGGAAACCAACTTCCTGATTACCACTGACATCGCAAGTAATTTCCCTTGATAATGGCAGAGAAACTGCTGAAAAGTGCCTTCACCTTCAAATGATAGATGTGCTCTTCTGTGTCAAGGTCTATTCTCCGAGCTTTCTTTTTAATTGACATGACCGAGAGGCCAACATCGATGCTCCCATGGACCTTCCCTTTCTGAATCTGAAATCAAAAGATTAGTCAATAGGCTGGATGGATATATAATTAGATGTGTTTCCAGGTTTAATCTGAGTGACCTCAGTGTAATCTTTAACATATCTATGGAAATTAGAATATGACACCTTCTTTAAAAAGAAGAAACGGTTAAGGTTCTCTTAATTTGAGGATAGGTGAAGTTGCAGTGACTTCATACCAATTTCAATAAGTAATTGTTCATCTCTTATTCCTATTTTTGGCATAATCTATAATGTCAATTCTTCATAATTATAGATTGCACAGTTCACATCCCAGAAAAGACATCTTTAGTGGTTCCTAAAATAACAATGGCCAATCTTTGACCGACAACACAGAACATCCTTGAGTAATCAACTGGTGACAGCTGCTGGGGCAGAACTGGGCAGCTGGGACCAGAGGGCACGGAGCAGCAGGCTCTAGCTTCTAGCTGTCTCCTTCTGATCAAGGACATACAGCTGATTCAAAGACAGAGATGGGGACAAAACCTAAATCTGAGTCCTCTATTCTTTCCTCTACACCACAATGATAACAATGAGGGAAATTTCTAGTTTGGCATGCAAATAACTACTTATTATATCAAAGACAAATAATCTGGAATAATTTTAGTGAGTTGGAATTCCAAAGAAATAAGGATGTATGAAATAGAAATGAAGTTCAAAAGACAGGTTTTAAAAGGACGTGGACAACGAACAAAGATTGCTTTAAATCTCAAAAAAAAGCAGGCAAAGCACAGTTTATTGAGAGATGCTGAAAACAGCCTATTTGGGTTTTGTTTTTGAGAGAGAAAGGGTCATTGTATAAATCCATCACTTTCAGGGTTCAAGCTTCTGTTTTTAATAACATACATCACGAGAGTTCAATTAAATCTTCATGTGCCAGTTTGAGATTTTACACTAGTTGACTATAAGCATAAAACATGCCTTGTATGGAACATGGAGGTTTGGTAGCTTGTTAAACGTTACAGGTATAGAAATGCACAAAGCTGGTAACTACAGCACAAAGCTTGTACAATTATGGTATTTACTCGCTTCAAGCAGAATTCTAAATCAGTCTTTGGAAAACGTCCTGCGTGCTACTTACATCAAGTGGTGCCTTTGAATACTTTAACATTCCATTATCCAGGACAAAAAAGCGCTGCAAGAACAAACAACCCACAGTTACTGTCTGTATTTTGAATTATACATAACATTCACAAATGTGCATCTTATGTTGCCTGGCATTCAGTAATCAATATGTTTAATCATTTTAATGTATTTGTATCCAGTGCACCTGGACACAGGCTGTCACACTAAATGGTAAGGAGACCAGAGCTTTATTCCATACTATTAATCCACTAGGTTCTTTTTACACATAATCCACTGGGGAAGGAACCTTTAAACTGTGGTTTTTCTCAACAGGGAAGAAATCTCAGGGCCTGCATCTGAAACCTTCTGAGTTAACCACACTGGGATATTTTTGAAACGGAGAAAGAAGAGAGCAGATAAAACTAAAAACTAAATGCCTTGCGTCCTGGCAAGTGTAGAAAGAATAATCTCGATTAGGTTACAGGGTGATTCCATGAGAAGTTCATCTACATGGAACTTTTCTCCCTGGAGGTGAACTCCTGAACCTCCCCTGGACACCATGGGTAACACATGAAAATGCTCACGTCCATTATAGAATACTGAATTATCTGGAAAGTTTAATAAGTGGCGTTAGCAATAAGCAACTATCTCCACTTAGCAAACGCATGCATCTCACTATTAGCAAAAGAGATTAAAAATTATTTCTGAACTACATCAAGAATTAAGAAAATATTTTTGGTAGTTTTTGTCTCCTCCAAGGTGCTCCTGGTCAAATATAAACAGATGTTGCCATTTTCGTTCAGCATCCACTCAGGAGCTCTCTGCTGTTGATTTCCTTCACCCAGACAATTCACAGCAGAACAACAGCTCTCAGGGCCTAACCACGCAGTGGGTCCGGTGCCCTCTTCTACTATCTACAGTGCAGGGAGTCTTTCTATTGCTGGTAAATCACTCTGCTGGAAAGTTTTTATTCGATTCAGAAGCTCTTAACTGCTGAGGTGGCTGGCAGTCAGGGGCAAGGACACCTGCATAGAGCTCAGAGAAGGCCACTCTATTCCCTCTGCTACAGGTTCTGGGAGGCAACAAGTATGCACAGGAAGAAAGAATCACTAGTTAAAAAACACTTGATCACTCAACTGCCCATGACTTGGGCAATCAAATGGGCTGAGGCTTGAATAAACACATGGCAGCATTAGAGACCAGAAGAAAAGGCAATGCAAGGGACTTTGTTGTTATTGGTTGCTGTCAAGTCAATTCTGACTCATGGCGACCCAGCATGTGCAGAGTAGAACTGCTCATAGGGTTTTCAAGGCTGTGACATTTCAGAAGCAGATTGCCAGGCCCGTCTTCCAAGGCACCTCTGAGTGGGACCGAAACACCTTCTGGCTAGTAGGTGAGCACTTAACTGTTTGCACCACCCAGGCACTCCCTATGCAAGGGAAACCCTCCTGTTATTTAGGTAGCAAAATATTTAAAGACATGATACAGAAAGAGTTGCTGTTAAAACAAAGCCAGTTTTTTTTTTTTTTAAATTTTTTCTTTTTATTGTACTTCAGGTGAAGGTCCACAGAACAAATAGTTTCCCATGAAACAGCAGTACACACGTTGTTCCACAACATCGGCTAACAACCCCATGACACGTCAACCCTCTCCCTTCTCAATCTCTGTTTTTTTTTTTTTTTTGGTGAAAATATACATAGCCAAAGATACACCATTTCAAAAATTTCTACATGCACAGTTCAGTAACATCGACTACGCTCTTCCAACTGTGCTGCCATTCTCACTCTAGATGAACGTTTACAGAACAAAACAGTTTCTCATCAGTTAGTACACGTGTTGCCCTATGACAATGGTCAACAACCTCACAACACATCAACACTATCCCTGGGTTCCCTGGGTTCCCTTATCACCAGCTCTCCTGTCCCCCTCCGCCTTCCAGTCCTTGTCCCTGGACTGCTGTGCCTCATCAATCCCACCTGGTTCTATGGGGCTGTCCACTCCCTGGCTGAATGGTGAACCCCGGAAGTGACCTCACCACCAAGCCAAAAGGGTGTCTGGGGGCCATATTCTTGGGGTTTCTCCAGTCTCCTTTATGCCAGTAAATCTGGTCTTTTTTTTGTGAGTCAGAATTTTGTTCTACATCCTTCTCCAGCTCTGCCCAGAACCCTCTGTTGTGATCCCAGTTAGAGCAGTCAGTGGTGGTAGCTGGACACCATCTAGCTGTACTGGACTCAGTCTGGTGGACAGAAACACAGCCAGTTTTGCTGAAACATAGATTTAGAGCACTAAATTACAGTGAGTGATTGGTATGAAACTTGTTTCTCTGACCTCTTTCTCATTTATCCATTTCTATCGAAGAATCTTAGCAGAGATAACCTATAGGATGGTCACTGGAAAACAAAGACTAGCAAGGCCTTTGAATGGAGAAATTACAAAGTGGTATGGTCAGAGTTGAAGGCAAAGGTGATCCTAGGAAGGAGAATGGCCAGGTGGGCCAAAATCCAAGGAAGAACAAAAGTGGAGAGAGATGGCTCATTAGTCAGAAGCTTCTTTGACTATTTTCATTCCACCCTTGGAGACAGAGGAGTGAGGCAACATTTTCCATCCGTCTAGTTTTAGGTCTTTCCCTTAAAGAACAAAAAATATATTTCCTCAAGGAAGTTATAATCCATAGCCATATGCCTTGAATGTAACAATAAAGAACAGATGTGTTAAGTGGAGGGATTATTCCCCTAGTGATTTCATAGAAGAGATGGAGTGGTCTGTCAAAGGGTTTATATTGAAAATTGAAGGTGACTTTTTCTTGTTGCTGTTTCTACTAGCTGCTCTTGAGTCAGCTCCCGACACATGGTGACCCCACGCACTACAAAACGCAATGCTGCCATGTCCTGCACCATCCCCACAACTGGTTGTGGATCGGACCATCGTGATCCATAGGGTTTTCAGTGGCTGATTTTCAGAAGTAGATCACTAAGCCTTTCTTCCTAGTCTGTCTTAGTTTGGAACCGAAACCTGTTCAGCAACCTAGCGACATGCAAGCCTCCACTGACAGATGGGTGGTTGCTGTGCAAGAGGTGCATTGGCCAGGAATCGAACAAGGTCTCTGGCATGGACGGTGAGAATTCTACCACTGAACAACCAATTTCTCCTTTTCTTTCTCAGGATTACAGAATTCTTGCTCAGGTAATTGCAACAATGTAGTAAAAATATTTTCTCCATAATTAAAACTGGGACACAGAAAAAGGATGTAGGGGGAACGAGAGAGGAATAAACCACATACTTCAAAGAGCAGTAAACAAGCTTTCAGATCAGTGATTTTCCAAGAGTAGACTGCAGTGGCAACAATAATTCTAGGACCTTATACCAAGTAACCAAACAGACATTCGTGTATAAAGATGCTCACCACAACACTGTAATAGTAAAAAATTAATCAGGTCTTACATACCCAGCAATAAAGAACAGATCAGATCAATGGTGGGATAAGCAATCCAACAAAATACATGCCTGCACTTAAAAATATCTCATATTTGGAAGAATATTTGATAGCATGAAAACATATTCATACTAATTTAAGTGAGAAAATATTATAAAACAATACATACAAAATTGATTTTAAATACATGTAAAACTGGATTTTAAATATCATATAAAATATTTTTCTCTGCATACATATTATATCACAGATGACTTAAGTAGGTATAATATGTTGCAGCCCATATGGTTATGATAAGGCCTTGAAAATTAGTTTTACACATACAACCATACTCTGGGTTTCCTACCTAGCAATATTAAATAAGATCCTCTCTATTACTGAAGACGATTTGAACATGAATGTGATTAAAATTTTACCTTGTGCCAACCTTTTAAAGGCCATTTTCTTTTCTTCAGCATAAAGCCTTCGTGTTTGTCTGGTTTCTGGACATTGGTTTGGCCTATTTTCAGCCCTTCTATAATTTCCCAGCTGTCAGCTTCCTAAGAGGAAAGAAGAAAAACAAGTCACATGTTTCTAGGTGCTTCATGACACACATCCAGCAGATTTTTAAGGAGAAGTTGCTTTTGAACCAACACTTAACCCACTAAAAGTATGAACAACATTCCAGGGCAAACTCTAACGTCAGACCCAGTTATGCACTTTTAATCAAAGTTAAAATGAGTTTCTCAGGTAGACCGGCAGGTATGCGGGGTCCACTAGAGACTCGGAGCTACCACATCTACTTGGAGAAGAATGGAATTTCAATTAACCTGTACTCAGAATGTTAAAACACATTTTTCCAAGCAGTTAATCTCTGGGCACAGAGACACTTAAAAGTTTCAAAATACGACTGTTTTGAAGATAAATGTTCAATTAATTGTGTGGATCTGGCTTTCTGTTTAGTAATGGAAAGGTTACCGCAGGTCTAAAGTACCTCGTAAGCCGCTATTAACACTGAAATGCAATGCTTAGTCATCTGTTTCCTCTTGATGAGGCTGCGTGCCTTCCAGCATGCACAGAAAATGCCCCACTCGCTAAACACGCACCAAGAAGTTAAGGCTTTGAAGGCATCCTGAGACACACACGCCCCTGGGAGCCTCTGAAAAAGAACCAGACTGCAAGGCCAGAAATCTTGCGTTCCAGAGTCCACACCATCACCTTCTGCTGTTCACAACCATGACTAAATTATGGTAATCTCATCTGCAAGACTTATACATGATTTGTTCAGCTACAGAGTTTTTTAATTTCTTTTGATGAGTTGCCAACATTTGAAAATAAAATTTCAGACTCTGAAAACCCCAAATTTTTAGTGTTTTTTGAAAGCCTATCAAATCTGGCAACTCAGGGCCTGCCCCAAGTAAAGGCAACCCATCTTCAGTTTGCCACAGTCCCCAAAGGGACTGCTTCCCTATTACCTACCTGGTCCTTAGTGACACTCTGAGTTTTAACCCTAGGAGGTGATTTCTAAGGTCCCATGCAGTGCTAAAACAACCACTGGCCCATCAGACACCCTAACAGCCCATATTCTAGACCCCAGGTACATCTAGTGACATTCAGGACCATGATGAAGCTCGTTAAACAATTAAGCAGAAGCTGTGGCTCCCGAGGCAGGAACAACAACACCTTTTCACGTCCCATGTACAACTGCTACAATCCTGCCCTCAATGCAGGGAGGCAAAACCTCTCAGCGTAATCTGCTCTACTATCTCAGCTGCTGGAAGCTGGACACAGTGTTCATGGTAATCAGAGCAGGCCCCCTGCAGAATGCCCTATCCCAAACTGTTGTGGGAAACTGCCTTCTGAAAAAATACATTCTATCAGAAATTATCCCCCTAGATCATAAAATAAGGGCCTCAATAGGAATGGCTGATGGATTTCAACTCAGGGCAGATGGATCTGCTGCTGAAAGGCTCTGACAAGGCTCAGAGGCAAAGGTGCCATAATCCATTACTGACATTGGTGGCAGGAAGGGAGAGGGCTCTGTATTCACCATCCCCTCCTCTTTCCCATTCTTCCTCCTCTCATCACTGAAGCTGCTTACCCTCTGTCCAAGTCAAATCTGTATGTTTAAATTCATATATGTGGAAGTGGGATGGGGTTTTTGTATAAAATTTTATTTCCAAGAGATGTGGCTGGACATTGGTTCATTCTAACGTTATTAACAGTAGGATATGGCTCTGACTCTGAAAAGCTCTCTAAACCCAGCATCATGGCTCCATCTTTCCACATCTCCTCCCATCTTCATCTTCTTGGTCATCCCTGAGGGGACCCTAATGGCTCAACTATATGTAGAAACACATCTATCCGTGTTCATTTGGCTACATTAAAAATTCTTTAAAGGGTCTGTAAATCTTTAAAGAGTCTGTAAATAAGAAAAGAACCCAGAAAGTGGTTTTCTACTTGGAGATAATCTATCATAAACTATGACTGATCTGGTCAAAACTGCTAATTAGATAAAGTGATTTTTTTTTTTTTTTTTTTGGTTTCGTATGTTTCTGATAAGACATTTCAGGCACTACACCAAGTTTTTGGACAATACTTTATAAGTGCAGGTTAAGTGGACAGCTTTGAAATCCCCATTTTTTAATACTGAATTGCAATTCTGCAAGTAACCCTGCTTCTGAATACTGTAGGAGAAAATGGTAGGTGTTAATGAAAAGTCCAATATTTTTGGCTTTTTACACTCACCAGAAAGTAGACAACTATTCTGTACAAATGGCTAACGTTTACCAATTTCCTTTTAAAGGTTTAGTATAATCAAGAAATTAAAATTCTCCATATATGTGTAAGTATATTCATTAGTGGTCTCTCAGTTCTTAGAGAGAGAACAGCTATATTTAATAGCATTTCTGTATTTAGTGGCCCCATCCACATAAAGCATCTCTAGAAGAATAGCATTTTTATTTCTGGCTAGGTCTTATTTGAAGGCTAGCGTTCATATTCAATTTACTCCGTGTTTATGTGTGTGTGATGAAGAATACTCTGTTTAATTTGTGCAAATGGGAACAATAATAAGTCCAAATGCTTTCAAAAATTTTTTTCTAATTAAATTCAGAATGTAATAAAAGCTTGTCCCTGTGGTGCTACAGCTACTGCTTTCTGTCACAGTGTTTGTTTGCTTCTATGGAAGTTTAACTGCAGAGGAAAAAGGAGGGATCAGACTGAAACGGCAAAAGTTAAAACTTTTTCTTAAGCATAAATGTGGCAGCTCTTAGCAAATATTTCTATTCTCTCTGATCCAATATTTCTAAAGCCCAGCAAAAGAAATTGAAAAGAATTCTAATATAGTACTTACACTTAAATAAGCTGTCAACCTGACAAAGAGGCGAAGGATAAAACCAGGGCAAACAACATTCTCCATATTTTAATTATAAATGCTGATAATGTTACAAATACAAGATAGAACGTTCTCTGTTCTATTTTCTGTTATGTTCAAATTCTTCCCCTCTATGCTTGGTAAAAGGAGCCCTGGTTAAGTGCTCAGCTGCTAACCAACGGGTTGGTGGTTCAAACCCACCAGTCGCTCTGCAGGAAAAAGATGTGGCAGTCTGCTTCTGTAAAGATTACCCGTTGCCATCGAGTTGATTCTGACTCATAGTGACCCTACAGGACAGAGCAGAATGGCCCCATAGTGTTTCCAAGGAGCGGCTGGTGGATTCAAACTGCTGACCTTTTGGTTAGCAGCTGAGCTCTTAACCACTGCACCACCAGGGCTCCATTCCCTTGGAAATTCTGTCCTGTAGGGTTGCTATGAGTTGGAATCAACTTGATGGCAATGGGTTTATGCTTAGTAAACCAGGTCTATCTTAAGAAAGCTAAAATCCCTTTCTGAAAATTGAGAAAAAAAATTGGGCTGTTGTGATGGTTAATGTTGTGTGTCACCTTGGCTGGGCCATGAGTCTCAGTACTTTGGCAGTTATGTAATGATGTGGTTTGGCAGTTATGTAATGATGTAGTCATCTTCCATGCTGTGATCAGCCAATCAGTTGTAAGGGGCTTTCCTCAGGGGTGTGGCCTGCATCCAATATTATAGATGGATGTTCTGGCACAGCTTCCCTAGCTTGCTCTGGATCCTGCATCTGGCTCATCATCATCTGACCTCCAGTTCTTGCGACTTAAGCCAGTGGCCAGCCATACTGCCTGCCGATCTTGGGTTCCTCAGCCCCTGTAGCTACGTGAGTCAGGAGAAGCCTCCAGCCTGATGCCTGACCCACAGACTTGGGACTTGCCAGCCTTTACAACCACATGAACCATTTCCTTGAGATAACTCTCTCTCGTAAACTTGTATGCGTGTGCATGCTTCCCTGGTTTTGCTCCTCTAGAGAACCCAGCCCAAGGCAGGGGTAATTTCAATTGACAATAATTTTCTGCTCAAAAGTCTCCCACTTTCCTACATTAATTATAATAGAAACAGAGTCAAAAGCCTTCCTTAATGTAGTAATGTCAGTACAGTATTCTGCCTCATCCGTGGTTCCACTTTCCACGGTTTCAGTTACCCACGGTCAACCGTGGTTCGAAAATATTAAATGAGTATGTAGCATGAGGAAATCTCATGCTGCCCCACTCCGTCACTTATATAACTTATTTCAGTATATTGTTATAATTGCTCTATTTTATTATTAGTTGTTGTTAATCTCTTACTGTGCCTAATTTATAAAATAAACTATCACAGGTATGCATGTATAGGACAAATCATAGTATACATAGAGTTCAGTACTATCTGTGGTTTCAGACATCCATGGGAGGTCTTGGAACGTATTACCCATGGATAAGGGGGGACTACTGTATTTGACTTGAGTCAAATATGCATTTTTACTATTATAGAAAAATTTAAAACACTTTTTTCTCTATATCTCTCACTATCGTGGTCTCTATTTCCCTCTGCTCTAATTGTCACACACTTCCCAGCTATCTGACTCTGGACAACTTGCTTATACTCCAAGTCTCTGATTCCTTAACAGTAAAATGACAATAATATCAATATCCACTTCATTGAGTTGTATGCTAAGCGAGAGAATGCATGTACTAATCCAGTGCCTGGTACTTAGTAGGTATTCAATAAATGTTAGTTATCTTTTCCATTATGCATATGTTTATTTATTCTCTTTCTCCCTTAACTGACCATAAGATAAAACTGAGGTTTCAAAGAGATTACTAGTTATATTTACCAAGCAGACATTATTTGTTATCCAAATGGAAATGATCAGACCATTTTTTTTATTTCTCTCTAAATTATTTTTTAGGGTTCAATAACACCCTTTTCTTTAGATTAGCACCTTATTCCATCTGATAGAATAAACTTTGTAGCTTATAATGTCTTTAAAGTATAAAGAGATGCAAGTGTATACATTCTACAACATTAGGGTACTATAGTATTTTTTCTTAAAGGATTATATGTAATATCGGAAAAACAAAGTGGAATGATCATTTATAACATAGTAAGATATTAACTATCTTTGGAAATAAAGTACTATTTTTATATTTGAACTCAAAATTTACATGTATTTTCAGAGTTCCTTGATAAGGTAGTCAGGCCATCGAACATCTCTGGGAGTCAGTGATGCGTTGGGGATGAACAGGATGGAGTTTAGAGTTCCCTCAGCTTTTCTTTATGATTTTTGTGTTTTATGCAGAAAGGCATTTAGATGTTTCCTTAGTCCTAGGAAGAGAAGGCTGAAGTGGAGGGAACACCGGCTTCCATGAAAGGGACAAGGTCTTAATAAATACTCTTCTCATCCTAGGAAGGCCAAATGTGAGAAAGAAACTAGAATTCTGAATGTCCAACAGGCCCCCTGTGTGGGGACTATTTTACCTTGCAGGTGGTGTAGAGCTTAAAAGCACTGGCTGTAGAATTAAACAAATCTAACTTTGAATCCTTGCTTTGCTACTTAATAGCTTTGGATAACTTTGGGAAAGTTTCGAACTCTCTGTTCTGTATGTGTAACAGCATGGAGCTGTTCACAGGATTATATTAAATGGGATAATGTATTTAAGCATTTAGCATAGTGCCTGGTGTGCAGTGTATGGCCCATAAATGGTAGCTGCCATTATTATTTTTATTACTACAAGACTCAGTGATCTTTTTCTGTTAGCTTTGCATAAAAATATTTGCTCATCTCTCCTACAGGGAACGGCAATAGGGTCTTTTGCCTTTTTCCTTTCAAATAATGAGAATTTTGGACTTTGGATGTAACCCTGAAAATGCCAATAAAATGTACGTTCATCTATTGCCTCCTAGCCCATACCAGAGAACCCCTACATACTGGGGGCAGAAAGAAATGGAAGACCAACCTTGTTACTGGCTTCATAGCTATATTAGCAGAGCCAGGTATAAAGGGTATTTACACTTCAACAGGTCCTAGAGCAGGCATTATGCCTTCTGAGAAAGGACGATATTCTGTTACTGACCTTGGAGACGGGGACCGGCTCCGGTTCTAGCAACTGCCGACTTACAGAGGGCTCTGCGCTAGAGGAAGCAGTCCTCTCCAATACGTGAATGCTCTGAAAATAAATATAAATAAGCCCAAGGTTAGACAACTCACTTCTCATATGGATGGGTGTGGAGGTGAGATCACATAGATCACAGATTTACTACGTTAAAAACGTCAAGTTCCTAAAGAGACTAAATTCAGCAGCAACAGTCAGAAAAATATGTCAGCACTGGATTTTGCTTGTCCCTCTATTGCTGCTGAACATCTGTTGCAATGCTGGTTTCAGTTTTTCTGTCAGAGTAATATTCCTTGAAAAATTCAGTACACACGCACACACAATACAGTAAGTCCAGAGTTAAGTCTGAATGTTTTTATAAATTTATGAGAATGGTACATCTACTTCTGAGAAAAAAAGAAAGGTCTAAATGAAAAAAATCAAGTCCCTTAATCCTATGTAGTTTTTAGTGTCGTAGACATACATGCAGAGAAGAAAATAGTTTATCAAATACAATAACATGTCTTTTATGAAGACTATAAAGAGCATTTGTAGAGCCATAAGGGAACACTCCAACAGAAAAACAGGCAAGTATGTGAACAGGTGACTCTCACAGAATATCTGAAAACATGTTCAACCTCAGAAATATTTTTTTTCTTTTTTTTTATATTTTATTGTACTTCAGGTGAAGGCTTACAGAACAAATAGTTTCTCATGAAACAGTAGTACACATGTTGTTTTGTGACACTGTCAACCTCGGAAATATTAAAAGAAATGAAATCCAAAATAATAAGATTTTTTACCCATCAGGTCTAGGACTGGGTTGAGATCTGGGGGAAAGGGAATATAAAGTGGGTGTGATCTTTCTAAAGAGTAATTTTACAATTACATCAAAAGCGTTCGGAAAAAGAAGTACATGTCGCATTGACCCAGCGATTCTACACCTAAGTCTTTAAGAAAATAATCAGATAGGTATACAAAGATGTAAGAATAGAAGTATTATTTCTTGTAGGGAAAAACAAACCAATAAAACCAAACATCAGATACATACAAGAATAGTACAGACTTATAAGAAAATACCACACTTACAATACTATGCTTGATTCATAATGACAATATGGATCTATGTTTATTGATATGGAAAAATAACTCACGATATTCTATCAACTAAAAAATCGGGCTATAAAAAGTATGCATATATTCAGCCAAAAAGAGAAAAGAAACTGTGATACATGCTACGAAATGGATGACTTAAAAACATTATGCTGAGTGAAATAAGTCAGATACAAAAAGATAAACTGTATAATCTCACTTACATGAAATATGTAGAACAGGCAAATACATAAAGAGAAAAGTTGATTAGTGATTACCAGGGGCTAGCGAGAAGGAAGAATGGGGAATTATTGCTTAAGGAGTACTGAGTTTGTGTTTGGGGTGATGAAAAACTTTTGGAAATAGACATGGTGATAGTTGTACAACACGGTGAATGTAATTAATATCACTAAATTACTATACACTTAAAAATGGTTAAAATGGAAAGTTTTTAAATATATTTTACCACAATAAAATTATACATAAAATCATATACACATGCACACATAAGTATATATGATGACATTATGCATGTAATCAAAATATACTTCAGAATGTTAACAGCAGCTACACCTGAGGGGTAGGATTACAGGTGAATTTTAATTCTCCTGGTAGTATTTATCTCATTTTCATATACATATTTTTTTCACTAAGTAGGTATTACTTGTATACTTGGAAAAAAACGTAATCACTTTCTATGGTGGGGATACATTTGAAAGAAATCTAAGAGATAACCTAATATTCAAATATAGGCTAAAAAATGAAATGTAGCATTTCACTCTAGTAATAACATTTTATAGTTTTAATAAACAAGGTTGATATTTTATTTACTTATTGACGTCTCTATTTTTGGTGTCTCTCTGGAAAACTAGAAACCAATATTGGCTTTTTTATGAAAAATTACACTTGGATCTGTGTCAAACTATTCTAATTTTCTAGCTTTTGGTTATTTCTATCACCTTATGATATGTACACTTCAAATACATCTAAACAAAACTTGCCTAAAAGTAAATTAGATGAAATACTTTTTAAAAACATGAGTTGACATTTCTGACAAAGAACCTTGACCAATAAAGATATACGTGTCACTATATTCCCAAGATTGACAAATGCTTCCTCCCATCACCTAAAATAAGTTTATAATTTGAGATGATTCCCCTCAGGGAAAAAAAAACAGTTCCCCAAGGTATCGTTTTTTAATATCAAAACTAGAACCAATTAGAAACCACACATTTTAGTACCAAGTTCCCTCTTCACTATTTAATAACAACAACAAAAAATTCAGTAAATATAATTAAGTAGAAAACCAGAAATTGCCAGTGAAATGTGCCATTCATTTATTCATTCAATCAATCAACAATTCACTATTGGGCACCTACACTGTGGCAGGCACAGATGACTGGGCTATATGGAGAACAAAACAGACAACAGAACTACCCCCGTGACGCTTATATTCTAGAGAGAAGTCTTATCAGAAAAAGACCTAATAGTGCTAAACACATTTTTTTTAAACCCATGCTTTAAACCTGTTCCATGTGGCTGCTGCTTTTACTTACTGTCATTTTTTTTCCAGCCAGCTATCTTATGTCTGAGCTTTTCTTTAAGAACAACCCCTCCCCGGCCCCACAACCCATGTGCTTTCAGGTTACTGGGCAATAAAATACACACACCTCCTCCCCTCCTCTGCCCTCAATTAAAACACACACACACACACAAAACAAAACATGGTAAGAAAAGCAAATCCTGGGAAGAAACTTGATCTTAGCAACTATGTAGGCAAGAAATAAAGGATTAACTCAAGGAAGTTGGCCAGGAGAAGGAAACTAAATTCCCTAATTTCCAAATCAAACCACACATACAGAAATCAATTTGGTATATTTAACATGTGCTAAAAATGAGTTTTGTCTTTATAGATACCTGAATATATTAAAATGTTGCTAGAATATTGTGAATCAGAGGGTTGGCAACCAAACAAACCAGGCTGGACTCTCCGCTTCCCAATTTAAACAAGATGACATCTATAAAATACCTACTGCAGTACCTGCACAAAGAACACAATAGTCGTTTCTTTTCCACCTGATTTCACAAATAAGTTTAGATTGCTAAAGAGAAGTAAAAAGTTGTTCAATTCAAGTACAGTACAATATAGTACACATTCCAACTGAGTGAAAAATCTAAATTACAAATGTTGATTTGCTAAGGCAAAAATGTTTACTTAAAAACACTAATAAATATATTTTTTATTCAAACTAGCTACCATAAATATATGGTATATATTTTACTGAAAAAAAACCCCATCATTTATAAAATTATCAGCTGATACCCATTATTACAAATGTAACCAGTTTCACAAATAAGCAGTTTCATTTAACTTTCAGAATGATGACGAAGATCCCAGAAGTTCTTATATAAGATTTCCAGTGTTACATTTGTATAAGAACCTAAACTATTGGTGTCTATCCAATAATAAGTTAATCCACTACCTTAAGAATTACATCTTCAAACTCATGTTGTAAAACCAAAAGCATATCTCTGAATAGTTATATAATCACATACATACAATCATAATGCATGCTATAACTTCTTGTACTTGTCTTCACAAGATGTTTATTTTCATATTTTTTCACAGTAACTTGCAAACACATGCCATATATGCTCAAGGCATTATACATATTATATAAGCAAGTTAAATAAAGGGTTACATAAACTCATTATTCTTCTAAAATCAAGTTTCCTCTCAAATGCTAAAATTACAAGCTTAATTTCCAGGTCAGTTTTTTAAGCAACACACACAGTAGGTAAAAGTACTGACCCACCCCTTGTTCCCCCGCTTAGAGGGAAGAGCTGCATATTTAGCTTGAAACCAAGCGTCCAGAACACGTATTTCACTGCTGCCCTCTAACCTGGTAAGTTTATTTCCCAGGTTAGTGTTCACTGATCTCAATAGCTCCTGGGCAGCAACTGGAAATATGCCAACATGACTCTATTCTAGTTTACTTGGTATCAAAGATACGGGTAAACAGACAGACAATGAGATATTTAATAATGGCTGAACGGTTTAGCGCAACTCACTCAGAGTGGAACAGGACTCTCGGAAAGAAGAGCGTCCAGAAGATCGGTTGAGCGGGCCTTCTGCTTTCTTGGACCTGTCATTTATTTGCTTTAATTTCATTTCAAAGATATAACGGAACTACTGGAAATACTTTAGGCTGTGGATAAAAATTTCTTTATAGACTCACTTTCCATACAAAATTAGGACAGTGATAAGGAGAACTGGACCACTGCTCTCTGAGGGTTAATTCCACTGAAATTGTTCATGTGATGATATTATCTATTTTTATATTCATGAATAATATAAAGTATTTTTCAAAGTAAAATACACAATGATTTTGAAATTTCTAAGACACTTTGTCTTATTCAAGCTTTTGTCTTCTCGGCATGTCTCTCTTCTCATTATGTCTAATTTTCACATACCAACCCATGGAATGTGGTAATAGTAACCTTTATATGATAGTATCGATGGTGATGATGATCATAATGGCAGTTCATTTTTGAGTCCTTTATATATTTCTGTCTTTATGCTTTACACGGATAGCTTCACTTCATCTTCACAACAACCTTGTGAGTAGTAAGTTCTAAATTTATTTTATGGCTGATTGAACTTACACACAAGAGGTTAAATCATTTGCCTAACGTCATTTGGCCGGTAAGTGTTGGGCGTTGAAATCCGAATTAAGATTTTACTCTAGAGCCCATGCTTTTAAATATTACTTTCTCCTAAAGTTAAAGCTAAAGTTAAATGACCAAAATTACGGCAATTTCAAGTAGCAGATGCCCTTAAGATTAATTGAACACATCAAAAGGCATCCTCTACCGTGGAAACAAAGCCACAGAAATGAGTAAAACAAAAAAGAAAAGATTACACCACTGTTAAATATGGTGCAATCTCAAGGTTAATTTCCTTGACGCTCTTGTGGCAACCTCAGGGTTAATTTCCAATTTTCAATAATTAAGTGCAAGTCAGCTGGCTTTTACTTCAGGGATGCAGTGTATGATATAGAGAAAAGAATACAAGTTTTGTTGTCATACAGACCAGTGTACCAATTTTCATGCTGCTATTTACCATGTGATTTAGGTAAATCATTAACCTCTCTCAGCCCCAGTGCCATTTATCTATAAAATGGGGATAATAATGTCTACCTTACAAGGTTTTGTAAGTCACAGAGTAGGCACCCAGTGTATGTACTGCGCTGCCTAGCGGTTGGCACATAGCAGGTCCTCAATAAATGACAGCTAACATCTCAGTTATAAATGCTATAAGAATGTCAAGGAATTTTATGCATTCTCATTGCCACAGAAAGATGACTCCAAACACCCTGTTAGACTGTGACCTTTGGTGGCTCAGAGGCACTCCATAAGTGATATACACTTTTGGGAGTGATGAATCTATATCTTACATGACCATCATGTTTCCCAATTAACCGAGTAACCGTAGTCAGCACTACCTGTGGCCAGAGCGGCAGAATTTACTGAGGAAACTGACAAAGTGGGTGAGGACAGATGCCCTAGTTACGTGCCAGTGGAAAATCAAGAGCAGTGGATGGCAAAGCATACTCTGAGCCCTTCTGAAGCCTGTAACAGAAGATGGACAGGGACTTGCCGGCTATCTTCTCAATTTCCTTTAAAAAAAAAAAAATTTTGGAATAGCATAAATATTAAAATCACCAAAGCCAGAAGGCCACAGATGAAGCAGCAATACTTTTACTGCCTTTTCGACAGTTACAATTATCTCAACCTCACTGAAAGATGACAGAATTGCATTAATAATGAATCTCCATATAAATGTCACTAAAATGAATGAAAGTACAACATTTTATAAATAGTGGCTGGAAAAAGTCTACACAGCACATGTGGGAAACCCTGAAGAGATAAATGCAAAGTCATCACAGTTTTGACTCTTCCTATACAGAAATATGAAAGTCATTTTGAACTGATAGCTATGGCCCCATAATGAACTGGCATGTTTTTGAAAACCCTACACTTTAAGAAAAGACCATTTGGACCCATGAAGTGGTCCATTTATTGCTGAGAGCAGTTCAGTGATCTTGACTTTGAAATAGTAAAAGGCATAAGAATAAAATACTTATAAATCCCATGGCTGCCTTTAGGTAGAAAGAGAACCAGACCTTACTGGTGAACCTGCACTTTATGCTGTACTCTCAGCATTCACAACAGAGTAACAAAATCACTGGAAACCCCAGTGACCTCATGATGGTGAGATGGAGTAAAAGCATATAATGATCATACCACATAACATCAATTATAAACAAATGGAATATAAAATGGACAAACACGGAGCTATTTCAAGAGCAAAGGGTCTGGGACATGTAGAGTTAACTTAAAAAGGCAGGAGAATAGTCCTGTGTGACTTGAAATGAATATTAAAGGCAAGTTAATTTGTCATTTTCTATAAGGCTATTAAAATTGCCAAGAACAGACAAAGGGTCTCAGTATGATAATCACTCACATGATTTTGCTAATGATACAGGCAAAAAAAAAAAAAAAGCCCTGTATCTTGTACATATCTTTGTACATTTATGTATGTAAATTTCAGGTAGAGGCTTGTACTATTTTGATCAGCCTTGTAAAACTCAGAACATACATGCAGGACTGTGCCTAGAAATACTCAGTAAATACTTGCTGAATGAATGAGCAAATAAATATCTGCCTTAATAGATACAGTGTCTAAGATCAAACTTTCTGGCAGACATAGTTTAAATTACCATGAGATATGTGACAAGATACAGTGTTTTCAGTCGCCTCATATGCCTGTGAAAGCTGGACAAGGAATAAGGTAGACCAAAGAAGAACTGACGCCTTTGAATTCTGGTGCTGGTAAAGAATATTGAATATACCATTGACTGCCAAAAGAACGAACAAATCTGTCTTGGAAGAAATACAGCCAGAATGCTCCTTAGAAGCCAGGATGGTGAGACTATGTCTCACATACTTTGGACATGTTATCAGGAAGGATCAGTCCCTGGAGAAGGACATCATGCTTGGTAAAGTAGAGGGTCAGAGAAAAAGAGGAAGACCCTCAATAAGATGGATTGACACAGTGACTGCAACAACGGGCTCAAGCATAACAACGATTGTGAGGGTAGTGCAGGACCGGGTGGTGTTTCCTTCTACTGTACATAGGGTCGTTATGAGTCGGAACCGACTTGACGGCATCTAATGACAACATGTGACATAACTCTGTTTTTTTGTGGAGGAGCTGGTTTTCAAAAGAGAAGATGAAATAAGGTAATGTAAAAAACACACATAGCACAGGGTTTGAAATGGAAGAAAGTGCTTAATAAACACCAATCATCACTATGAGTTGGAACCAACCTGACAGCACCTAACAACAACATTCGAAAACAAAAAATTATCACAAGATTATATAGGTAGTAAAGTGGACAAAAAACTGCTCAGTTCCTGCCTCAGCAACTCAAAGTTGGTTTTAAAAACTTGCTCCAAGTTTCCTGTCAGCATATCCTGCAAATTCATTTAATTTTTTTATATTCTTATTTATGGAGTTAGGACTTACAAGTTTATTATTAAAATAATACACATCATATTTGCTATCCTGCAAATACTGTTTTTAAAGCTACACATGCACACACCTCACAAAATAGGAACTTGAAAATAATATGTATTTTTGATTATAGGAGCAATAGCCATTCATTGCAGAAAGTTAGGGAGAAAAGAAAAAAGAAATTAAAAACACCTGCACCAGCAATAAACTCAGTATCTTGGTATATTCTCTTTCTGCGTTTCTTCAATGCACATACATATATATTCAATTCTTAATAATCAAATTGGAATTATACTATGTTTTCAATTTAATAAGTTGCTTTTTCAGTTAGTAATATACAATTTTCCCACAGCATTAAATATTTGAAAACATTTTCAGCAGCTGTCCAAATGGTTACTTAAATAATTCCTTGTTAAATATTAGACTATTTCTAGATTTTTACTATATAAAAATATTTTAGTAATAAATTAAATAAATAGATAACAAACTTAATAAATACCTTTGCAAAGAAATCTTTACCTATAGCTTTGATTATTTTCTCAAGATACATTTTTTAGAAGTTACTGGTCACATGTTATGATCTTTAAAGACTTTAGGTACATATTGCTAAATTTCCCACCAGAATCAATTAACATGCTTACCAGCAGTGCATAAGCCTGTACACTACCCTGAAGTTTCATCAACATTGGCTGTGATAATTTTTACAAAATTGGCTCTTAATCAGAATTTGAGGCCAAGAAGTCTATAGTATGCATAGGGACTTTCTGCTACATTTGTGACAGTATTTTACTTAGAGCCAAATATAGTTACTGTGGATACTGGGCAGAGGGATGGTAAAATTTTCTATTTGTTCAAGTTAAAAATCAAATAAAGCAGTTGTATAGTCTTAGAGCCCTTTGGGATGATGTTCTTATAGTCCTAATGAAACACCTGAAGTGTGTTCTTTAAGAGTGATGTTTTCCATACCTGGGCGAACAACCGCATCTCCTGGGGAAGAGTCTATAAACAACAGATTCCTGGGCTTCTTCAGCGACCTACTGAATGAGACCCTCTGGGGTTCAGTAACTGATTATACTGTGGCTATATTCATGTGGAGTTGTGCCTAAAAACCTAACAGGAAGTATTAACTTTGACCTGACAGACAAATACACTGCTATAAAAATGCTATCCAAAGCCAGTTATTTCAAGACAATAAGAGATAACTTTAAGGAAGACACCTATAAGGCAGGCCTAGAGAATCAAAGGGTTCTGGCAAGGAAAGCAGCAGATTCTTACCCGAGTCACGATGGGTTCTGAATCAGTCATGCATAATGCGCATCTGAGTGCCAGGTCGCAAGTTTCTTTCTAATGGTTTCGATTTTAGCGTACTTGAAACAGACTGAACACATACTGTAAACACCACACGACAGCAAGAGTGATCTCCAGGTGGGGACTGCAAGAAAACCATGGGGCTGCTCGTTTCTTTTAATGGAAAAAGCTAATGGCAGTTTTCAATAAACATATGATCAGAACTTCTGATTCCAGAAGTAAAACATGTAGTGAAATACACAAAAGAGAGAAAAGCACAAAGTTCACCAATGATACCACTGCTCAGTGATAACTCTTAACATGTTGGTCTAGGTACCATGTAGCCTATAGTTTTCTTAGACCAATGAGGATGAGAAAAATCAGCATTACTACTGAGGGGAAAAATGAAGAGGCAATACATAACTCAAAAATTATTGACATTAACATACAACTATTGGTCTCTTCCCATGTGGAGCAAAGGAGGCTGAAGGAAGCCAAAAACTCAAGGAAGAAATTAGTCCATAGGACTAATGGCCCATGCGAACCACAGCCTCTTCTAACCTGAGACCAGAAGAACTAGATGGTGTGTGGCTACCACTACTGACTGTTCTGATCAGGGACACAATAGCAGGTCCTTGTTAGAATGGAGAAAAATGCACAACAATACTCAAATTCATAAAAAAGGCCAGACTTAGTGGACTGATACAGAACAGAGGAGCCTGTAAGACTATCACTCTAAGATACCCATTTAATGTGGAACTGAGCACTCCCAGGGGTCACCTTTCAGCCAAATAATAGATTAGCCTATAAAATAAACAATAACACCTGTGAGAAATGTACTTCTGAGAACAATCAACTATATGAGACCCAATGGTCAACATTTACACAAAAGCAAAGACGAGAAGGCAAGGAGAGGCAGGGAAACTGGATGGATGGAAACAGGGCAGGCAAGGCAGAAATGCTGAGAGTGCTGACACATTATAAGGATTGTAACCAATGTCACGGAACAATCTGTGTGTGAAATTGTTAAATGGAAATCTAATTTGCTGTGTAAACTTTCATCTAAAACACAATAAAATATTTTTGAAAAATTACTGACAAATGTTGTCTTCCAAAGTTCAGTTAGAAGTCCTTCTTCTGGGCATTCAGCTTGCCACTTGTTTTACAACAGGACAAATAGTGGAGCGGCCAAGAGCAGGAGCTCCAGAACTGAGTTTCCATATAACAAACCCTGTCTTGGCTGCTCAATAGCTGTGGGCAAGTTATTCCATCACTTTATGCTGCAGTTTAGTTCTCTGAAAAATGAGGATAATGACAGTTCCAACTTTCCACAGCATAACCTCAAGAAATATTAGCTGTTGCTGGTATTGTTTTATTGGTTTATTCACTAACTTTGTCTAATACTTAGACTTTCAGAACACCCAATTTACACAATGCATGTAAATCACAAAAGTTGGTCATAATGTGAGTTTTTGTAAGCAAATATTATTTTCCCATTGACATTGGTCCTAAGTCCTAAAAAGTTTGTTCTGTGGGATGGGGAGACTCCCCAAAAAGCTAACTTGAAATTGGAAGCAACTCAAGAGTTTGAATATATCCAGCACCGAGGGCTTTATTCACCAGCATCGGTCCATGGAGGATGCTCTTGTAAGCAGATTTTCAGATCAAGCTAGCAGGAACTGAGAGCTGGGCTCCAGGATCGTTCTGCAAATCCCTGGGTCCACTGGAATTCTTCACAGAGCTACGGCTTTTCTGATTCTGTTATCGGCAGATTTCAAGTTATAGTCCTCCTCACCAACAAGGTTGGAGATGATATAAATTGGAGTTTAGGTACTGTTATGAATTGAGTTGTGTTCCCCCCGCAAAACATATGTTGAAGTACTAACCCCAGTACCTGTGAATGTGATCTTGTTTGGAAAACAAGCCTCCAAATAGTGGCTTTGGTTTTTAAAATGTGGATTCCTGGGTTAATCCCAGAACTACTGAAACTGTCTTGACAGGGTGGTCTAATACATGCATATTTTCAAAAAGTTCCTTAAGATATGTAAGCATAAGGGTAATTATGAAAACAAACAAACAAAATCTAGTCAGTCCATCACAAACTTAGTAAGCCTCTTACATAATGCTACCATAAAGTAAGTACTATGAGAGAGACAATAAAGATTATGTTTTATAGAAGAATTCCATGTTTCAAAATAGATCCTCTCATCAACATTTTTAACATCTGCACAGAACACTCCCAACTCTTTGCTTTTGTGTGATACCATTTCCTTCATAAGCCTCAAGTGGAGGCCATTTATTCCACCACACATCTCTCTCTCAGGAGCAAAGAGAAGGGTCTACACTCTCCTAGCACCCCTCTACCACTTTTGGGCCATATCTCTTCTACTCTCAAAATCTACTCTTCTTGTGAGACTCAGAACTCCCAACTACACCACTCTCTATCCTTTCTGTCTTCTACTGACCTCATCATTATTCCTCCACAGGCCTCTGAAAACCTGGTTCACAATAATCCTCTTTATACCAATTCCTCATTCACTTAAAAATTTATTGTTCTGTGCTGTGTACCAGGGACACAGTGGTATACAAAATAGAACTCCTATTCTCATGGAGTTTAAATTCCAGTGTTCGGGAATAGAGGAAGAGGATAAAGACATATACAGATCAACAAATGTGTAACATGTCAGGTTGTGATTAGTACTTTCACAAAAAATAAAATAGGGTGGTGGACAGTGAGTGATGAGAATACTCAGGCAAGGGAAAAGAAGGCTTTCCAAAAAGGATACATTTGGAGATTGAGTGAAGTATATGGGCAAGCCTGGGGATGCCTGGAGGAAAAGCACGCTAGGCTAGGAGTACCTCCCTAAGGTGGGGGTGTGCTTAGCACATCTGAGGAACGTGCTGGAGAGAACTGTGAAGGGGAACATGCTAGGAGATGGGATCAGAAGGGCAGGCAGAGCCAGATTATGAATAACCTTGCAGATAATGATCAGCCACCGGAAGGCTTTGAGCAGAGTGACATGATCTGACTTAGGTTTTGAAGGGATCACTCTGTTATGTAAAGAATGACCTGTATATCAGGCAAGGCTAGAAGCAGGGAGATGAATTAAAAGATTATGGTAATAGTCTAGATGAGAAATGAGGGCGGTTTAGACCAGGGTAAAGATGGAGGAAGTGGTTAGCACTGGTCAGATTCCAGGTACGTTCTGAAATAGAACCAAAGGGATTCACTAATGATTTAGAAGCTGGGTGTGAGAGAAAGAGAAGAATCAAGAATGACTCCTAGGTTTTTGGTCTTACCAAATGAAAGGATGAGCTGGTGCTTACTGAGATGGGGAAGGCTGGGAAGGGGCAGATTTGAGAGGGAAACTAAGGGTTGTTTTGGACACAGTAAGTTTGAGATGCCTTCTCAACATCTAAGAGGAGATCACCCTAGATAATTTAAGTATAACTATAGTTGACCCACTGACAACTGGTGTCAGTGTTAGTAAATTCAAATGCTTTCAGGGGCCAGGCAGGCAACATATACAAGTCTTGAAATAGGACAGGCAGTAGGAGCTACTGTGGCCAACTGGAGAGTAAATGCCTAATCTAAAAGGGAAAGCCACCACTGAGCCCCCTTTTAGTACTGCCATTTGGAATCTTGGCCCAGTGTTGCTAGATCTTCCAATATTTTAACAGAATGAAGAATCTGGATTTTTAACTACATCTTAGAGGGAGAAAAAACAAAAACAGTTCCACAATCTAATAAATCCTGAAATTGCTAGTGAAATAAAGTTCTTACTGCAGGATTTAACAGTGTCCTTAATTTACTAATGTATATTGCAAAAGAGATATTGTGTTTAACATTACTCCAATTTACTTGACAATAGCATCCTCTTTTCATGCAGTATCTCATGGGACAAACATTTCTTGGCAAGTAATTTGGGAAGTGCTGGTTTATGCATAGGTCCTAAAAATCAATCCCTTTGTTCTCTCTTGGAAAATCTGAGGACATACATTTCTTTTAGCTTATGAATCATAGGTGATCACACACACACACACACACACACACACAAACACACACCAATTTTATAAGATGTTCTAACATCTAATATCAGACTTAAATGAAACATAATAGAGAAAATACTAAAGTCTTCAAATTTGCTAAATACTAAGTGGAATCTTGACCCTCTTATTGGTGAAGAAACACTTAGTGAAATCACAGGGGCATTGAATCACTTTATTTCCCCACTCCTCTCCTCCTTCACATGTTGTGCCATATAATTTAGTAACAGGAAAGACAGCCAATTGCTATTACGCACTTGGTGGATGTTCTCTGTTTTACTTATCTATGAGGAAGGAAGATGGGAGAAGACAAACCTGGAATGGAAAATCTGTAATAAAAAGACAATTAATATTGTTGCAAGTGTTTAAAAATATCCTCCGGAACGTCATTAAGACATTTGATGTGCAAGGCTTTTGTCTGTGAAGATTATTAAAAAGAGCTTACGATATTGTTGAGGAGATGAGTACATAGAAAGATAAACAATGTAAAAATGTCAAATACTATCAAAAGGTTCTAGAAAAGCTCAAAGAAGGAAGAGCACAACGTGGGTTTGAATGGCCAGTGAAAGTGTCACATAAGCCAGTCCCTGAAGGATAGGGAGGCATTAAGTCAAGAGAAGGGTGGTAGGAATTCCACACAGGAAAGACATGAGCAGAGACAAAGATAAGTCAGTTTTAGGAACCATGAGCAGATAAGACTATATAGGTTGGGAGAAAAATGGGACAGGAGGCTGATCAGATCATGGGATCACTGGATACCAAGTAAGGAAATCTGGCCTTATATGTGTAGGTAGAAGAGATTTACCAAAGGATTGCGAACATGAATCTGCCATGTTAATGAAATTTGATCTGGTGATGACATGAGGGAGCCAACAGTGGGAATGGGAAGAAAGGATGAATGAGGCTGATATTAGGAGAAAATAATCAGTAGGATTTGTTTACTTACTGAATGTGGGAAAAGCAAAAGAGAAAGGAATGTCTTTGACCTTGGGTCCCTGAGAGAATGAGTACTACAACAACAAACTGGTTTATACATATTGATTTGAGGTAACAGTGGTACATCTAAGTAGGAATGTACAATTAATTAATGACTTGGGACTAGAACTTAAGAAGAAAAGGGAAATAATGTGCATTAAGGAACAACTGTATTTTCACTCTTGTGCTAGCTCCTTTTCCTAGGTGATCAATTTTAGGAGAAAAATTGGGCTGGAGTTTGCAATTTGGTACCATCCACACAGATGTCAGAATCAAAGCAGGAGAATAGACAGTATTCAATGAAGACCAACTTATCACACTTCCTCTATGTCCTTTTACTATTAAAATAGTCAGTCTTCACACAAAAATAAGCGTATATAAAAAACACTCCATCACACCACATCACATTATAGCTCAAAATTTCTGAATTCCGTAAGTTAATACAGAGTTTTAGGTAGCATTTGAGGCAGGGAAGGAAAAACAGAATTATAATTGTCCTTTTTTATTCTTCTCTTCCCTTGGGGGAAATGAACAGACACAAAACAGGAGACAGGAAGGAAACAGAGTAGAAAGTATTTTGGAGAGTTTCCACCTGCTGAGATAAACAGGAAAAAAAGGAACTTTCCTTAAAAAACAATAACCGTTTGAATACTGTCTCTTACTTTTCTAGAATTCACTATCAATTTACAGACATGCTATTTTCATTCCCATCATAAAACTTTCCATTCACAACCAGGAAGGAGTCACACATTCCACCTTTAGGTTCCTCCTTTGGCCTAGCAGGGTCTCAGTTTTCTCCCGTTGTCTTACATGCTGGCCCTGGAGCTCAAGTGCAACACCCAGATCAATGCATGACAGATGTTTCTACAGCAGTCATCAGTCTTTCCATTTGCCACAATTCTCCAGGGTGAGCTGGGGCGGTTCCTTTCTTCCCACAGCAGCCAGGCAGGCCATGCTGCTTAAAATGTCTCTCAATTCAAAAACCCAAAGCAAAGCAAAGTAAGAATGGATAAGCCATGGTAAGAAAGGACAGAGGGGCAGGCAAGGGGTGGACTGAATTTGCAACCTAGAAAGCATCTGGGCATGCGGTAGTGATTTAACATAAAATTATTTCCACTCATGGTACTCTTTCTTTGGCTCTACCAATGCAATGCAATAAATAGTCTAACTGCATGAAAGTTCCCAAAAAAGGAAAGGTTTTATTTTTTTTAAAGCTAACAACACCGGCTTGCTGTGAATTTCCAGTTACACAACAAAAATCCTGTCACAAAATGATTTTATACTGGAAAATAGTTTACTCAGACATATGTTGGTCAAAACAACCACTTGTTTTAACAACATAAGAACATTCATAAGATTAATTCCCACACAATTCCGGCAGAAGAGCCACTAAAATAGTAACGAAGTAACTCTAAAAAATAATTTAGAGAATTTGCTCAAATGCGACAGTGGATGGTTTTGACTATAGCTAAGCAGTAACAGTTCACCTTCTCTATTGACTTTAAACACTGCCTGGGTTCTCATTGCTCTGAATTCCCTGATACTACAATTTTTTTTAGCATCCTGAATATTTTACACAGGTTCCATAAAACACCAAACAGAAGTTAGCACTTGGCAGGCTTATAAGAAACTTGTAGGAAGAAGTCCTTTGCTGGTTCACAGATTCCTTTCCACCTCACAAATGAAGAGAAGGAGAGCAGAACATTCCAGTTCCTGATGCAGGCTCTTTCCTCCAGATATAGATGGTGATAAGAACACTGCAGGGCTTCCCCTAACCACCTGGTCCTCTTTCTGTGGTATGCATACTGAAAGAAGGATTCTAAATAACAGAAGAGCTGCAGTAGGATACATAAGACATATCTACAGGAAATAATGAATTTTCCTGCAGAATGAAAGACTTCACAACAACATTTCAGAATTAGTTAGCAATCTCATCATATCCTATTAGTACTGTATTTACATAAAGTAATAAAACACATTTTATACCCTTCTCTTACCTGCCTGCTGTCCCTCTGGGTGGATGTTGAAGAGGAGGCACTTCTATGGGTTGGAGTGGATGTTTTATGAGCAGGGGATATACCCTTCTCGTCTGAACTCATAGCTGCAGTTGGTTCAGTTATATGCACAGAAGAACATCCCAATATTGTCTCAAACCCACAGGCAAAGAAATAGATGATTTCTCAGCTTTATTCCATTTCATGAATCATGCTTGACTAGAAAAACGAGGCCAATACTGTGGGTGTCCAAATCACCTAAAAGCAAAACAAACAAGAAGACCTCAAGTAAGTAATTAAAAAACAACATAAAAAATCATTAAACTCAGGAAAAAAATATTAATTGGTGTTAGTGAAAGAAATATTAGGAAATATTATTTCTTCCTCTAGATTTTTAAGGTGGAGGATAAAAATATTTATAAAAGGCTTTCCCTTGAAGGAAAACTAGTACATCAGCTTCTTGCCCCTGAAAATTAATTTACCCTGTCCAATGGATTATGTAAGAGTTCAAAATGTGTTTGTCTTCAGTTTACTTCAGCAATGCCATGTACTTGACGGTTAAATCTACCATGAAGCAGTTAGTCACAGAAGAGTTAATCCATTGTGTTAATGCATTACGTGTATCATGTGATCCAGTATTATGTGAAAGATCAAAGAATATACATATCCACAGTCATCTGCACCTGAAGACTATAGTATACCTACATAAGATTGTCATCTCAACAACCACTAGGCTCACAAGCATACAGATTGATAGGCATGTCCCAGAACTATGGTAATTAAAGTTGCTTCTCTGACTCACAGCCAAGAGCCACTTGGCTTTTTATCTGGATTCATGTTAGGAAGTTTCGCACTGTTAACATTAAAGTTAAAAGCTTGTGACGGAGAGAAGCATTGTTAAACTGGCCTTGTCTCCTCACAAGTGCAACACAGGTACGCTAAAAAAGATTTTAAAAAATTAAAGGAAAAAAAAGCTAATCATGATGGTGTAAGATAAAACATTTAAACAATAACATGCAAATCTGTGACCCAAAAGATAGACCACTAAGTTCCAGTTCCCAATTTAGTGGTAATATTCCTTGAAGAAAGCACCGAACACTCGTGTAGATCCTTTAGCACAGGTTAGGAGAGAAACACACTGGTATGAACAGAAATCAACCTTTAGGCCAAAAAAATGAGACTTGAACTTCAGTCCAGAAGGGAGACAGTCACATAGAGATTAAGATGTAGCAGGTATTATCAGGCAAGTGGAACTGACCACATCTGGAAGTTAGAGGTTTCCCTGAGCAGTGAGTTAGAGCTGAAATCTGAAGGATGAGTAGGAGCTAACAAGGGGCCTGGGAGTCCAGTGTTTCACGATCAAAGAAAGGCAGGGGCCAGACTCTGCAGGGCCTTGTAGTCCACATTCAGCATTTTGATTTTTATCCTAAGAGCATAAGAAGCCATAGAGGGACATGGCACAACCAGATCTCTGTTTTCAGAAAATTATTTTGGCAGTAACAAGAACCAAATTGGAATGGGAAAGAGAATGAGAGAAGCCTGGTCAGGAAGGAAGATATGATGGACTACAGCAATGGCTGAAAATCTAACATCGAGTCCCATAGATTGTGAGGATCATGGAGAGGAAGGAAAGGCAGGGTCGAGGATGACTCCCAGGATGACAATGCTGTTCATCGAGAAAGGGCTGGCCAAAGGCCATCCACAACTGAGGTGAAGGTGATGAGGATGGTTTCAGACATGCCGAGTTTGAGGTACCACTGAGGCATTCAAATGGAGATAGGCACTGGGAAATGTGGGTCTGGAGTTCACAAGAGACGTCTGGACTGGAGACATAAATGTTTAATAGATTTTGTTAATGCTATACATATACTGAGTGACTTATGTATAAACCAAACCCCACTGTTGTCGAGTCGATTCCAACTCATAGCGACCCTATAAGACAGAGTAGAATCGCCCCATAGGGTTTCAAGGAGCAGCTGGTGAATTCGAACTGCCAACCTTTTGGTTAGCAGACATAGTTTGCCGTGGCTCTTAGACTACGTAAAATTTGCAAGTAAAACTAAAATTTATACAGCCTATCAGTAGTTATATTTTTTAAATCTGTAAGGTTATGTTAATGGACTATGTGACCCTGAATGTGATAATCCGGATTTTTATAGTCACCTGGTTATAGAGTATATTTAAAAAGCAATCCCAATACCTAAAAGAGAAATTATTATAAGATGGGAAAATTAGACATTCTGGTGAATAAGACTCATAACCCTTTCTTAAGATTTCACATTCACTGTTGGTGTTGCTAGGTAATGTCGAGTCAGTTCTGACTCATAGCAGCCTGTGTACAACAGAACGAAACACTGCCCAGTCCTGCATCATCCTCACAATCATTATGTTTGAATCCATTACTGCAGCCACTGTGTCAATCCATCTCATTGAGGGTGTTCCTCTTTTTTGCTGACCCTCTACTTTACCAAGCATGATTTCCTTCTCCAGGGATTGGTCCCTCCTGTTAACGTGTCCAAAGTACATGAGAGGAAGTCTTGCCATCCTTGCTTCTAAGGAGTATTCTGGCTATACTTCTTTCAAGACAGATTTGTTCATTCTTCTGGCAGTCCATGGTATATTCAATATTTTCAACACCATAATTCAAAGGAATCAATTCTTCTTTGGTCTTTCTTATTCATTGTCCAGCTTTCACATACATATGAGGCAATTAAAAATACCATGGCTTAGATCAGGTGCAATTTAGTCCTTAAAGTGACATCTTTGCTTTCTGACACTTGAAAGAGGTCTTCTGCAGATTTCTCCAATTCAATATGTCATTTGAGTTCTTGACTGCTGCTTCCATGTGTATTGATTGTGGATCCAAGTAAAATGAAATCCTTGACAACTTCAATGTTTTCTCTGTTTACCATGAAGTTACTTGTTGGTGCAGATGTGAGGATTTATTTTTTGTTGTTGTTGAGGTGTAATCCATACTGAAGGCTGTGGTCTTGGATTTTCATCAGTAAGTGCTTCAAGTCCTCTTCACTTTCAGCAAGCAAGGTTGTGTCATCTGCATATCGCAGGTTTTAACGAGTCTTCCTCCAATCCTGATGCCGCCATTCTTCTTCATATAGTCCAGCTTCTTGGATTATTTGCTCAGCATAAAGGCTGAGTAAGTATGGTGAAAGGATACAACCCTGATGCATACATACCTTTTCTGATTTTAAACCACACAGTATCTCTTTGCTCTGTTTGAATGACTGCCTCTTGGTCTATGGACAGGTTCTGCATGAGCATAATTAATATTCTGGAATTCCCATTCTTAGCAATGTTATCCATAATTTGTTATCATCTACATAGCTGAATGTCTTTGTTACCATGGGTCAAATAAAAGCTGCTTATCCCCCCAAAACTGGAGGGCTTTCTTTTGAAGCAAAACTACTCTTTGGGCAAACAGAAACGCAAAGAGCCGTGGAGCCCTTTTGCTGATCAGAATTGAAGTTTCATTTAATACTGGCAAAAGGCAGCAACAAGCTGACACTGATAGATAACCATCTAATCCTTTTTTTTGTTTTATGAAGGTGGCCTAATAAGTGTGAGTAAAGTTTCTGAAGCCAAGCTCTGGTGCCAGCAAACAGAAAGCAAGAACACTGTTCAGATCCTTGATTGGAAGTGCTCTGTTTTCTGGTCCAAGATGTTTTACAAGCAGATGCTCACACTGGAGCCAAAAGCATGGTGGTTTTAGGATGTGCTCAAGCGCCCTCAAGGGGATGATGCTGAGACAAATTTGTTCATTAAACTCGCATCCATTTGGAAGTAAATTCAATCCAAGCTACATCAAGGGCCAACATTTCCTCTGTTGAACTTTTTTCTTTTTCAAAACTGCATCCAACTCTACTTTCCTCACTAACACCAATGCTAGCACCCTGGATTTTGTGTTTACTTAAAGTAACATTCACAGGGTAACCTATCTATGGTGCAAGGACAATATGTCAGTAGAATTACAATTATGAGTACACTGAATATAGAAAAATGAGTAAAAGAATTTAATTCATTCCAAGAATTGTCTTGTAAGGTTGTTTTTATTAGTTTTTGGTCTTTTTTGTTTGTTGGTTAACAAAAAGGGGCTCAAGCACCTATTAAAGGGTTGAATTTGATGACCTTTAAAGATACTTCCAAACCTGATTACAATCCCAAACCTGATTATCAGTCAAGTGCTTGATCATCTACTCTATTTTAGAACGCACTACAAAAGTAAGAGTGTCTAAACTCTGTAAGTAGATTTCATCTAATTATTGTTTATTCCTAAAGTGTAAGAATTGTGGTGACATAAAAATACTTTATTGAAACACATTTTTAGAAATTGTCTAAATAACATTTTAAACCAAAGAAAGACTATAGATTGTAAAGTCAACACAAACATAATTACTATACTGGGGCTGAAAATAACAGCAATTTGAGAGCTGAACATCGAATTTTCCCATCTCATTCCTCCTTAATATCAGTGAAATTACTACTCTTGTTGCTAAATGCTGTAACATTTTCATTTACACTGAATAATGTAAAATTCAGATTTATACTCCAGGGACCTAACAAAAGCAACCAGTGGTAGGAAAGACCTCCAGAACAAACTTGCTGTTCACAGGCACCATAAACTGTAAATGTCCAGAAAAAACATTTGAAAATGGGGATTACCTGATCTTGGCCATCACAAGCTTACATAAAACAAGGGAAAGCATTTTGTTTTATTCACTGCTGAAACATCAGAGCCTTGAACAATCCCTCATGATAACAAGTACTCAACAGTGAATTAATGAGTGAATGAATGAATAAGTAATTTTACAAGGCAATTCCATACTTAAGATCTCATGTGACCTATAAAAACAACACTGTGAGATGATCACACTAGATACTAGTATTTATGCTTCACAGATAAGGAATCCACTGATTTCAGACCCTTCCTTGGGCTTAGTGCTGAGGTTACAGAGAAGAAAAACCTGATACCCATGTTAAAACAACACCACAAGAACACAATAAGCCAAATCCAAAATGTGGGAGCATCTACAAGACAGATGATGTAGATCTGCAACACAGCATGAAAAGACAAAAGGGAGAAGAAATTTACAGATTAAAAGAGACTTAAGAGATCCATAACCAAACATGGGTGGACTTTTATTGATTCCTATTTCAAACAAACTAATCTGAAAAGAATTTACGGAGACCATTGGGAAACTCTGAAAATGAAGTGGATATTAGATGGTAATAAAGAAGTGTTTATTTTATTAAGCTATTAAAATAGCATTGTGGTTATGCTTTTAAAAATCCTTATATGTTAGAAATACACATTGAAGTATTTACACATGAAATGATACAGCCTCAGAGATCTGCTTTTAAACAATTTTAAAAAGGCATGAGAATAGCTGAAAAATAGCGGCAGAATATTAATATTTGTTAAAATGATGGGTAGAAGAGATTTTGGTTATAATATTCTCTCTACTTTTGTGTATATTTGAAAATTTCTGTGAAGTTTTTTTTTTTAAAAAGAAAAAAAGAAAAAGCAAAAAACTGTTGACTACAGAAAGTTTACAATCTAGTTGGGAAGAAAGTCTACTAACCAGACAGTTTGAACACCATTCAAGAAGTGCTATGATAAAAGAAGCAAAGGATGCTATGGGTATATAGAGGAAAGGTACTCACTAGTCTTGTGAGGCCAGGGTGAGATGAGGTGAAAATTCAGTCTGCCACATTAAAAAACAAGAAAATTTAAACATGGGATTATTTAAACCTACAGTGTACACGTCAAAGATGGTGTACATATCAAAGATGGCATACATATCAAACATGGCGTTCTGCTGATTTTCAATAATGAACAGGACTGAGCCCAGCACGACCACCATTCAGACTCTCAGTACTTTCTTTAGCTGTCAGCAGCCCTTGCAGAACCCCCTAGAGGGCAGGAACAGTTATACTCAAGGCTTCCCTTCCACTTCTCTGAGGAAATTCCCCACCCCATTTTAACCCTATCCTGTGCTTTGGAAAGGTGCAGGAACAACTATATTGGACGCTAAGAAGGACACAATCCAGGAGGGCCACTGAGAACTATTGCACTGTATGCAGAAGCGTTGCTCCAGGATCAGTAGGGGCTTAATGATACCTGCTCTGTGCCTAGCGCTGCACTAAGCTGTGGAGGAGAAAGACAGTGCTGTTCCTCTCACGTGTCTAATGAGTGGCCCAGCCAGAGACACAAGATCCCATTTATTTTTAGACCTCCATTCTGGTACAAAATGAAACTGATGAGTGAATAAAATGACAAGAGCCTGAACACATTTTACACCGTGAGTCTTCAGACACTTACAGCATAGTATTTTCTGTTTTATAAATTATGGTAAAAACCCAATCGCTACGGTATTCCTAAAAAGATATCTTTATATTGTTGCATATTAAAGACATTTTCATCTGTTAAGATTACTTTCTCTCATCAGCTGATGTTTAAAAAACACTTTTTTATTTTTTCATTAATACTCATAAAATATAAATTCAATGTATAGGTAAGCTTAGGGTAAATTATGATGTGGTAACAAACAAGCCCAAACACTGCAGTGGCTTACAAGGAAGGTTTATTTCTTGTTCATGCTACATGTCCGTTATAGATCAGCAGCAGGTCTGCTCTGTGTACTCTTCATTCCAGACTGAAGGAACAGAGCCCATGAGAGGTAGGGAAAAGGGCATGGCAGAGCCATGGAAAAGTTCTTAAAGCTTCTGCTGGTAGATGGCATATGTCACTTTCACTCGTATTTTATTTGCCAAAGCAAGTCACATGGCCAACTTGAGGTCAATGAAGCATGAAAGTATAATCTTCCCAGAGGGAGAGGCACTGAGTACTTAAGCACAATAACACAATCTACTGTATTCACCATAGGAAAAAAAAAAACTGAAAATACAGACAGATAAATGAAAATACTTTTCAATTGTCTCTAATTTCATCACCCAGAGATAACCAGTCTTAATGTTTTCAGATCTACTTTAGCCAAAACAGGAGAATAATATCCACATTGATTTGTAGTATCTTTCTTAAAAATCAACAATATATTCCTAACAGTATTCTCTGTGAAGAAACAAACATCAACAGCATCATTCTTAATCACTAAATATGATGCCACCACACAGATATTTTGCAATATACTTAACTGATCTTCTGTTGGAACATTTAGGTTGTTTTCAGTATATTTTGAAACAATATTTATCACAGAAGAGCTCATAATAGTTATATATTCACTTTTGATCATTATAAAATGATCCTGTTTCTTTTAATACGTTTTGCTTTATCTGATGTCATCTGCTCTCTTTTTGTTTGATGAATGAAATTTTGTCCAACCTTTTGCATTTAAACTTTCTGTATCATTTTGTATTACGTGTTTCTCTAATAAAGATTATGTTATGTTTTTTAAAAAAAATACAGTTTCAGCAAAGTTTTTCCCATTTCCATTTAATGTTATAACTAATAGTTGGTCTTACTCCGTTCATTTTATTTTAAACTTTCTATTTTTTGTTGTTGTTTCCTTTAATGTTTGATGACTTTTCCTTTATATTCTGCCTTTTGAAGAATACTGACTTTTATATGCACTTAACTGACTTTTAAGGAGCCCTGGTGGTATAATGGTTAAGTGCTCGGCTGCTATCTGAAAGTCTGGTGGTTATAAACCCACCCAGCAGCTCTATGGGAGTAAGATGTGGCAGTCTGCTTCCATATAGATTATAGCCAAAAAAAACCTATGGGGCAGTTCTACTTTGTCACATGGGGTCACTATGAGTTGGAATTGACTCAATAGCACCTAACAACAACAACTGACTTTTATATTTACCAGTAATTTGAAAGATATAAATTACCCTTTTGAATTTCTATTTCTGTTTCAACTTTTTCTAAATCAGGCTGGAATCGAGTCTGAAGTGACAGAGTAAAGGCAAAAGCAAAATGGTATCCTTTGGGTCTTCCTCTGCAATGTAAGACCAAAAAAGAAAAAGAAAAAAAAAAAATCACCAAAGTTTTTTCTTCTCAGTCCTCATTGTCAATCCTGATGATCTGATCTAGAGTTTCAGATCCAGATTATTACAATTACACCAATTTTTATGAACATTTTATACCTTCCTTATTTTTACAATTTTTTAGTGGCAGAAAATGGTTTTACCAGGAATCCCTGGTATTTTAAATTACAACATCACTTATCTTGATTTCTTATTTTTCTTCATCTGTCAATCTATAAATGTTAATTTTCCTAAAAGGTACCTGGGAAACAGACCTATTAAGGCAAAGAAGGGAGGGAGGGAGGGAGAAAGGTAGGTGGGACAGAGGAAGAGGGAGTGGGCAGATGGAATGAAAGAAGCACAGGACAGACAGGAAGAAATTACACCTGGGATTCTAGAGCAAAAGAGAAGAGCAACTACCACTTTTCTAGGTTGGAGTCATAGCTGGATCTCAGAGTGGGAAGACAGCCTGGAAGAAAGGTACAAAGATTTTTTCTGCCTTTTCTCAGGCAGACTACTTTTCTGCAAATGAAACTGAGGTACATCATAATCAAAACTTAAGTTTTCTTCAACTTGAGATATTACCTTTGTAAAACTAGAATTTAGTTGTCCACTCAACAAATGTGTGTCTGGTTGTGTATATGTAGGGGGATGGATTCTTCTACTTAACTATATGGTGAAAGACTAAAGAAAAAAGCAACTGAAGAATAAACAAAATAATATAATGAGAATATTATATACTAAAAATGTAACACATAGCTAAAGGTACACTGAAAGGAAAATTCATGGCCTCGACCATTTGTATTACTAAACATGAAAGAATAAAAACAAATGCATTAACATTTATAACTTATGAAATCAGAAGAGAAAAATAAGACAAATATAGGAAGAGAATAAGGAAATAAATAACTTAAATAGTTGAGTTGATAAATCCAAGAGCTATTTCTTTGAATTAACAAAACAATTATGCGTATAAACTGCTAAATTGATCAATAGGGGAGAGGGGGAAGACCCATAAATACATAAATAAGGTAATAAAACATACATAACCAAAGAATAGAAGAAAATAAATTATGAGATAACAGCTACAATCAATATTAATAACTAAAACTAATAATCTATAATTGTCATGGATTGAATTGTGTCCTCTCAAAAAATGTGTCAACTTGGCTACGCTACCATTCTCAGTATTCTGTGGATGTCCTTCATTTGGGGATCTGATGTAATTGTCCTATGTGTTGTAAATCCTAATTTCTGCCTGTGGTTAATGAGGCAGGGTTAGGTTATGTTAAAGAGGATTAGATTATGTTCGTTATGTTAATGAAGCAGGATTTGGGTAGGATGCAACATCCTCACTGAGGTCACAGGCCTGATCCAATAGATGTAAGGGGAGTTTCCCTAGGGTGTGGCCCGCATCGCCTTTTATCTTCCAAGAGATAAAAGGAGAAAGAAGCTAGCAGAGAGAGAGGGGCCTCACTACCATCAAGAAAGAATTGCCGAGAGCAGAGCCTGTCCTTTGGGCCTGTGTTCCCTGAGATGAGAACTTCCCAGACCCAGGGGAGATTGATGTCAAGACACATGAAGCTCTCCAAGGCATGCAGGGTCCACAGATGTTGAAAGGAGACAAGGACCTTCCCCCAGAGCCAACAAAGAGAAAGCCTTCCCCTAGAGCTGGCACCCTGATTTCAGACTTCTAGCCTCCTAAACTGTGAGAGAATACATTTCTGTTTGTTAAAAACATCCACTTGTGGTATTTCTATTATAGCAGCACTAGATAACTAAGGCAATAATAACTAAAATTAACTGTAGGAAGAAGTTTCCTACAATCACTCTAATAAGACTTAAAAAGTATGTCATCCATTCAGTATCCATCCCCAAGTTCATAAAAACTCATAGAAAAATACTAGGATACAAGTATTCTTTATATGTTTGTGTTGTTACTGCATGTGCAAACACATCAACACAGACACATCTATAAATCAACCCAGCATCAGGCTTAAGGATGAAACATTAGCACCATTTGCACTAAAGTCAGCAAAAAGATATTGATGCTGGTTATTGCCCTGTTAACACTGCTCAGAGTGTGTTAGCCAATGCAGTTAGACCAGACGATAATAAAACTGCCCATCTGAAATACCAAAGAGAATCAAATGAAAATCAATGAGACAGAGAAAAAAAAGTAATAGCTTTTAGTAAGGTAGCTGGTTACAAAATTAATATACAAAAATAGTTTTCTCATATCCCAACATTAAATAATGTTCTATAATCACAGAATATTTGGGAATAAATCAAAGTAGAAACCAAAAACACCCAATCCATGAAAAGAAGGAATAGCCTCCTTTTTTAAGACCTAATTCATAAAGCATAAAATTCCCAGAAGGGACCTTATGGACTTATAAAGGATCTATATGCAGACTATCTCTTTGAGTACACAAAGATTAACGGCAACAATAACAACCGTTATCACAGCACTTTCTATGAATTCAGTATTCTTCTGAATGTTTTACAGGTATTCATTTTGTCCTCCCAATATCAATAAGGTGATACTTTCATTTCCCCCATATTACAGAATGAGGAAACTGAGGCCCAGAAAGGTAAAGGTCACACAAGTGGTAAGTGGTGGAGCTAGGATAGAAACCAAGCTACCTGTATGTGTGTACAGGAGTGTTCACTGCAGCACAGTGTGTAACACTGTGTTTACAATCTAAACAGTGTAATCATAATAAAACTGGTATGTGAATTACGGTACATCTAGGTCATCTGCATGCAGCCTTCAAACCTGATGGAAGAGGAATGGGATGGAGGTAGGAAACAGAAGGGATAAAGGATTGAATTTTTTTCAAACATTTAAACTTTTATATTGAATTAAATACTGTAAAATATTAATTCTCCACATATTGACTCAATTTAATACAACTTTTATTAAAATCAAGGAGCCCTGGTGAAGCAATGGTTAAAGTGCTCAGCTGCTAACCAAAAGGTTGGTGGTTCAAACCCACCAGCCATTCCGTGGGAGAAAGATGTGGCAGTCTGCTTCCGTAAAGATTTATAGACTTGGAAATCCTATGGGGCAGTTCTACTCTGTCCTATAGGGTCACTATGAGTCGGAATTGACTCAGTGACAGTGGGTTTCATTAAAATCTTAATGGGAGTTTTGGGGACTTGACAAAACTAAAGTTCAGTTGGAAGAAAAAATGTGCGAATAACAAGAAAAATGAGATAATTTATTCAATCATATACTGAAGCTATTTTAAAGTTATACTAGTTAACAGACTCTATGGCACCTAACAATAACACTTAACGGTGGTACAGGGCCAGGAAACAGAGATGGACCAATGGAAAAAAACAGAAATTCCAGAAACAAATCTATGCAATAATCAAAAGGACTTTAAAATATCGTTAAGAAAAGGATGGATTATTTAACAACTACAAATAAGTAAATTAATAAAAAGGTTGTATCCTCTTGGGGTGGGGAATATTTTTTTTCTAATCATAGCAGCAAAACCAGCATTCATGAAGAAAAGATTAATAGTTCTGACCACATGAAAACTTAAAACATCTGAATGCAAAAACAAACAAACCAAATTCCATGCAAAACAAAAAAATTTAAAACTGGTGAAAAACCATAATCTATGACAAAACCAAACCCGTTGCCGTCAAGCTGAATATACTAAGAGCTGTTTCAAATCAATGAGATGAATAAAAACACTAACAGAAAAACAGATACATAACATAAAACGGGAATTCACAAAGGAAGAAAAATAAATGACCAATACATTGCTGATGGTAGTCTAAGTTGGTTTAGCTTTCAGGAGGAGTTTGATTTGATTGGGCAATTATACTTTCAAGAATTTATACTAGGGAAATAATGCCTTAGCACAAATGCCTAGCTGATGAAAGACAGATTGTTATAAAAGAATTCCAGCTAATAAATGTGCAAGAAATCACAGAATTAGATAAAAATCACCATGTTGCAATCTCCAATGAAATAATGGATTAAGGAAATAGTCAGATGTAAAGATACGTGCATAATTAAAGTGGGGATAAGATGAAAACAATTCAAGTGTCCTAAAATGGGTGAAATAAATTATGGCACAAATATTAACAGTTTTGGTGGTGGAATCTGAGGTAATTTTTATTTTCTAAATCTTAAATGGTTCTTCTTTCTGTTTTTATATTAGGCATACTATGAATTCTATTTCCATTTTGAAAACTATTTTTGCATTTGAGATAAAGCATATAACTCAACTTTGACAAGTTGGTTTGTGATGATGGTTACATCATCACAATTTACATGTATAAACGCAAATTTATACATTTGTTAAAACTCAGAATTGTACACCAAAAAAGTCAATTTTGTATGTTAACTGAATAAATAATTGTTTAAAATTTAAAACAAAGACATATAAACTCTATGAATAAATATAAATAAAACACGCTAAAATTATTTGACTTCTATTAAAAGTAGAGGATCACAGAAAAATGTTGTGAAGAGACGAAAGAAGGCAGACATCCATGTGTACTCTTTTGTCTCTCTCAGGCATGCACATGCACACACACACACCCACAACTGAACAAAGGGAAACTGGACCCATGAAAAAGAAATTTGAAATTACATACACATTCCCACAAAAGTATTCAAAAACAGCACAAAGAAGAAAGACATAGGCTTCTCAAACAATCAAGTAACATCTCAGTTTTGTGGCCTTTAAAATTAGAGTAACAAAAACAACAACATGATTATGTATGTTTTTATAACTCAAATCATGTGGGGAAATAACTTCTTGGTATATAAGTTATATGAAATCATGCCTGATTTGACCCAACAGGGAAAAATAACTTCCCATTGTACTTAAGACATTTATATCCAGGTACAGGTAAAAGTTTTGTGTAACAAAGGCTTTCACTTCCATTGGCTCACCTTACCTCTAACTTTTGAATCAATATACATTTTCTTCAATGATGTAAGAATTATCTTTTTACCTATTTACTTGTACCTTTGCATATGAAGTTTCCCTGAAACAGCTTAAATCAGCCTTTTTCTAATATCATACTTCTCTCTGTTAAATTATAATGTGATAACGACTTTATCTGAAAACAGTAATTTGAACTGCCATACCCTCTAATTGGGACATATGCTCCTAGATTTACTAATTATATATTCCTTCCAATCTAGTTTTAATTTTGTAATTGGAATGAAATTTTTATTCCCAGAACATGGCTCAGCTTACTCCACTTGTTTTGGGTTTTGTTAGTTGTTGGGCATTATTCATTGGATTGTTCTCAGAACTGGGTCTTAGTAGCAGTGACCATTTTTGAGCTCTTACCATGTGGGAGTTGTGAATGCCAGCCACCTTCCATCCATTCGTAGCAACTCTCTTGTAATCCCCTATGCACAGATGAGGAAAGTAGAGCTTAGGAAATTTAGATAGAGTCCTCAGTTTGGTTTCCAAATCTATTTGACATCAAAGTTCATGCAACACATTCTTTCATCATTCTTTACCTTTGACTTACTAATAAATCAATAAATCGATCAAGGAATAAATCAAGTTTTTAAGAGTATGGGACAGTACTGATGGCATACAATACAAATGTACAGAGGTTCTTAACTTGGGGTCCATGAATGCATTTAGCACATTCTCCAAGGCCCAGAAACGATACGGAAAGTGGTGGGTATGCATGATTTTATTTTATTGGGTACATATTTAATAGCTTTCATCAGAATATCAAAGAGCTAAGAAGTATAGCTTTAGGAACTTACGTTTCTAAAAGGACTGTTACCAGTACATGTTAAAACAAAGAAAAATCTATGGACACAGTAAGGTGTACATCATTATTAATGTAATGAGATCACAGGACATTTGATTTTGATGTGACCGTGCACCATGGACACTCTTGACAAGGCCATTTTGATACCATCACTTAATAATTTTACTAGGGCTAATTTTCCAAGATTTGTCAATCACATTTTCATTCATTATTTGGTTTCTGAAAGCAAGAGTTTTGAAACGAAGATTTGGTAATGTCATAATTCACATTTCAACAGGAAAAATAATACTGTAAAATATGGTTTCTGATGACTGCTGGTAGATATTGGTTGTCAGCACAGTGCCAAAGACTTTTTGACAACAATGGGAAATATCAAAAGATTTCACCTCACTTTATGACCTTAAATAAGAATTCATACAACCACTGTGGAGTGTGCACAAACTGTTACACTGAGGTACCAAGCAACTGTAGTAGTACTCAACAGAGATGTTCCTGTTCACCCAAGGACTTCGCTGTTTCTGTGCTGAGTTGAGGTATGCTGAAGGGTTGGCTGAAGCAAAAAAAAAATTACTTACATTAAAACTGTTCCTGAATTATCAGCTATTATGACTTTCATAATACAGAGTCATTAGTTTTATACTCTTTTGTGCTCAGGTTATAGTTTCTTTATAATATCTTTCCTGACTCTATTAGACAGAATTGTCACTACAATGTGTATTACTTCTATACCGATGCATACATATATTATTGAACATACGCTGTACTGTATTTATTTGTATTGAATCTGTGAGATTCTTGAGGGCAGAGATTATGTTGCTTCCATCATTGCAATCCAATGTCATGGGCTCAGATTGCTTACTGATTTAATACTTTAAGACTTAAGCCCTTCCATTCAACAAAGTCCAACACCCATTTCTGATAAAAACTCTCAATAAAATAGGTAGAGAAGAGAAATTTCTCAACATGAGAAAGGGCATCTATGCAAAACCAACAGTCAACATCATTCTTAATGGAGGGAGGATGAAAACATTCCCCCTGAGAACAGGAATAAGACAAGGATGTCCTTTATCACTACTCCTATTTAACATTGTGCTGGAAGTTCTAGCTAGAGCAATAAGGCAAGAAAAAGAAATAAAGGACATTCAAACTGGTAATCAAGAAGTTAAACTGTCCCTTTTGCGGATACTATACATAGAAAATCCTAAAGACTCCATGAAAAAACTACTGGAACTAATAGAAAGATTCAGCAGAGTAGCAGGATACAAGATAAACATACAAAAATCAGTTGGATTTCTACATGCCAATAAAGAGAACAACAGAAAGGAAATCAGGAAAACAATACCATTTATAATAGCCCCTAAAAAAAATAAAAATACTTAGGAATAAATCTAACCAGGGATGTAAAAGACCTATACAAAGAAAACTACAGAACACTACTGCAAGACACCAAAAGAGATTTACATAAATGGAAAAACACACCATGCTCATGGATAGGTAGACTCAACATTGTGAAAATGACAGTTCTACCCAAAGCCAGTTTACAAATACAATGCAATCCTGATCCAAATACCAAAAACATTCTTTAAAGAGATGGAAAAACCAATCATTAACTTTATATGGAAAGGGAAGAAGCCTCAAATAAGTAAAGCACTATTGAAGAAGCAGAATAAAGTAGGAGGACTCATATTACCTCAGAACCTACCAAACAGCTACGGTAGTCAAAACAGCCTTGTACTGGTATAACGACAGATACATTGACCAATGGAACAGAAATCAGAACCCAGATGTAAATCCATCCACCTACGGTCATCTGATCTTCGACACAGGTCCCAAGTCCATCAAATGGGGAACAGACAGTCTAGTTAACAATGGTGCTGGCAAAACTGGATGTCCATCTGAAAATGAAACAGGACCCATACCTCACATCATATACAAAAACTAATTCAAAATGGATCAAAAACCTAAATATAAACCCAAAAACTATAAAGTTCAGAAAAGAAAAAAACAGGATCAACGCTACAGGCCTAATACACGGCATTAAAAGGATATAAACCATAACCAACAACACAAAAACTCCAGAAGATAAGCTAGAGAACTGGGATCTTCTAAAAATTGAACACTTATGCTCATCGAAAGACTTCACCAAAAGAGTAAAAAGAGAACCTATAGACTGGGAAAAAAATTTTTGGACATTACAAGTCAGACAAAGGTCTCATCTCTAAAATCTACAAGAAAATCCAACACCTCTACAACAAAAAGACAAATAATCCAATTAAAAAATGGGCAAAGGAAATGAACAGACACTTCACCAAAGAAGACATTCAAGCAGCCAACATACATGTGAGGAAATGCTCACAATCACTAGCCATTAGAGAAATGTAAATCAAAACCACAATGAGATACCATCTCACTCTGGCATTACTGGCAGGAATCAAAAAAACTGGAGATCGGAACTTTTATGCACTGCTGGTGGGAATGCAAGACGATACAACCATTTTGGAAAATGATATGGCACTTCCTTAGAAAGCTAGAAGTAGAAATACCATACGATCCAGCAATCCCACTCCTAGGAATATATCCTAGAGAAATACGAGCCATCGCATGAATAGACATATGCACACCCATGTTCACTGCAGCATTGTTCACAATAGCAAAAAGATGGAAACAACCTAGATGCCCATCAACAGATGAATGGATAAACATATGGTACATACACACAACGGAGTACTATGCAACGATAAAGAACAATGATGAATCTGTGAAGCATCTGATAACATGGATGAAACTGGGGGACATTATGCTGAGTGAAAAAAGTCAACCAAAAAGGACAAATACTGTATGCAACCACTACTGTAAAAACTCATGAAAATGTTTACGCACAAAAAGAAACAATCTTTGTTGGTTACAATGGATGGGAGGGGTGGGGGGTGAATACTAAATAGACAATAAATAAGTGGTAACTTTGGTGAAGGGTAAGACAGTATACTGGGGCAGCCAGCACAACTTGTACAAGGCAAGGTCATGGAAGCTCCACAGATACATCCAAACTCCCTAAGGGACCAAACTTCTGGGTGGAGGGCTGTGGGGACCATGGTCTCAGGGAACATCTAGCTCAACTGGCATAACAGTTTATAAAGAAAATGTTCTGCATTCTACCTTGGTGAGTAGCATCTGGCATCTAAAAGCCTGTGAGCAGCCATCTAGGATACTCCACTGGTCTCACTCCTTCGGCAGCGTGGGAAAATGAAGAAGACAAGATACAAGGGAAACATCAGTCCAAAGGACTAATGGACCATGGCTACCACGGCCTCCATCAGACTGAGTCCAGTACAACTAGATGGTGCCCAGCTACCACCACTGACTGCTCTGACTGGGATCACAACAGAGGGTCCTGGACAGAGCTGGAGAAAAATGTAGAACAAAATTCTAACTCAAGACAAAAAAAAAGACTAGACTTACTGATCTGACAGAGACTGGAGAAACCCCGAGACTATGGCCCCTGGACACCCTTTTAGCTCAGTAATGAAGTCACTCCCAAGGTTCACCGTTCAACCAAAGATTAGACAGCCCCATAAAACAAAACGAGACTAATGAGGCACAACAGTCCAGGAACAAGGACTAGAATGCAGGAAGGGACAGGAAAGCTGGTAATAGGGAACCCAAGGTTAAGAAGGGACAGTGTTGACATGTTGTAGGGTTGTTAACCATTGTCATAAAATATTATGTGTACTGTTTAATGGAAAACTATTTGTTCTGTAAATCCTCATCTAAAGTACAATTAAAAAAAAAAAGACTTAAGCCCTTCATTTTATTCACTATAAGTACTGGTGGTTGTGCTCACAGGCTGCCTGTAAATAACCACCCTCGAGTCAGTTCTCTGAGTGCTTTCTGAAGATAACCCAAAATAATCCAAATGTTTTGCAGACTGGCGTTTCCTATCTGTTCAGCAATCAGCTGACGAACAAGACTGTACAAAGTTCAACACTCCCAAGAAAAAGCTGCTTAGCTTTCCTAAAAAAAGACCCACCATGCCGCTAATGGTACTCTAGAGGACTGGGACAATTACTGGGTTTTGTTCTCCGTGGCACTGTGTTGTACACTAGAAATAGAGGCAGCAGCGTTCTTTCAAAACACTGCTGATGCGTTAGCCTGGCCACACAGAATTACTGCACCTGCAACCTAACTGACTAGCCATTATTTACCTAATTACAGATATTTCATGGTCAGGAACCTTAAGCAGACTTTTAAAAAAATTGTCATTGCAACAGAATACCAATGTTTGGGTAGATCTTTACCCACATAGCAGGGTGCCCACAATTTTACTTGTGTTGGACACCAAGCATGAGTGTTGGTTTCAATTATTGCTCATTCACTGTTAGAGGAAGGAAGGAACAGCTGACACTGACTGATGATCTACTACTAGGCCCCAGGTTTTCCAGTTTCGTGAACTCAGTTAATTAGGGTGTGGTAACCTTCCTATACAAGGATCCCTGGTGGTGAGGAGTTAAATGCTCCACTGCTAATCCAAAGGTCCATGGTTCAAACCCACCAGCCACACTCCACAGGAGAAAGATGTGGCAATCTACTTCTGTAAAGATTTACATATAGCCTTGGAAACCCTATGGGGCAGTTCTACCCGTCCTACAGGGTCACTATGAATCAGAATCGATTTGACAGCAATGAATTCGGTTTTTTGAGTTGGAACCTTCCCATATACCCAGTGGTGACACATTTTATTAAAAGTCCCTATAAGAGAAGGTTTGCTAATTTTCCACCCAGTCACGGTCTTAGACTAGATCAGGGATTGGGGTAAACTATCTATACAGAGGGCCAGATAGAAAATACTTTAAGCTTTGCAGGCCATACATTCTCTGTCCCAGCTACTCAACACTGCCACTATAATGGAGAAGCAGTTACAGACAATACGCACACAAATGAGTGTGGCTGTGCTCCAATAAAACTTTATTCACAAAAACAGGCTGCAAGCCAGATTCGGCCTGTGGGTTAGTTTGCTGACCCCTGGACTAGATTATGAAACATTAGGACACATTCTCAGGACCAGATGTTGGAGAGTACTTTCAAACACAACAGATTATCGAGCAGTTTCCCATGGTGGTTGGTTAATCAGCACTAAAGCTGGCAAAGCATTTACGCAGGAGACTGTGAATTTAATTGCTTCTTGCCAACTTTGGATTTCTCTATTTCCCCTAACATGTGAAAGAAGATACTTTATGCACAAAATAAAAAATTACTAATAAGGCAAAGGGTAGATAACTTGTCTTGATTAGGGTCAACTTTTATCTATGACATCAATTTTATTAAAAGCTTCATGTGAAAAAAATTTTGCTAACTTTCCACCTGAAGGCTAAAACCCTGAACAGTCCAAACGCATTTCAGGAAAATGTATGAATTTTAAAAAAGGGGGGAGGGGGGATGATGTAAACTATTTTAAAGTGGGTTTCTGAAATAAAGAATTTGGCAAAATGATGTATAAAAAGGGCAAAATTTTATTGTCCAAAAATGTGAGACTGGACAAAAGTCTAGAGAGCAAGAGTATTCAAGTAATAGACTCTCAACCCACCATTCTCTCCTAGTCCTGTCTTGTGGAAGTGCTCCTTCCTCATCTTTGCTGTGAAGTCTAAGCAACACTGTACTTTACATTGTTTTAATACAAACTTCGGTGTTTCTTCTTCCAGTTTTTATTCTGGAATAATTTTAGATTTATAAAAAAGTTACATAGTACAGAGAGTTCCATATATCCTTCAACAGCTTCCGCTTTCTCCAATTTTTGTTTTTCCAAAACTGAAAAAACAAGAAGAGATGCTAATCTTAAAATTTAACTATTTATAGTATCAGTTAGAAAAACAGGTATTTCAAAATAAATTCAAATGGCAAATTTGTAGTTATTGTTTAAATAAACTGTACAGTACTTTCAAATTTAGTATTTAGTCAGCAAACTACCCTTCAGTTCCAAGCTCAAGTGCCTCCTCAGACCCCAATTCTGCCACTTTCTAACACATTATTCCTTTTATTTTCTTCAGAGCATTTCTCTCGATCTATAGTTATATCATTTGTTTATATACTTTCCATTTAGCCCCAGAGGCCTTAACTGTCTTGTTTCCCGCTCTCCCTGATAAAACCCCAGGGCTCAGTACAGTGCCTGGCATACGATAGATACTCAGTAAACTTTGCTGGATGAATAAATTAATGAATGAATGCCTACATGAATGAGGGAACACTTTAACTTTAGATATGGCAGGAGTGATAAAAACCTTCTTATCTATTTACCTCACCATGGGCTCTGAAATTTGAAACCTCTAAAACTCTACCCACAGCATGGGAGCATGGTTGGATAAAAGATTTGAGAAGATAGAAAAGTCAACTGCAAAGCACTGAATCATGAAATGCAAGGATATATTTATTTTCCCCTTCAAATCACTTTTAACAGTAAATATGGTTTATAAAAAGGAAAAGGTACATAAGCAGTGTGTCAATCCATCCATCTTTGCATGATTTCTTACTGTGTAGTTGACAAAGTTTAGAATCGCTACCCCTGATACATCCTTGTTCCCTGAAAGTCAAACCTTCCAAAGTAGATCTGTGTTAAGTTACTTCACTGGGCACAGAACTTCCTGGCATTATTCATTTGATGTGAATGGTCAATAAGGTACATTTTAAAATCATCCTTAAAATTAAACTAGTAATCATCCTTCCTTATGTGAAACATATTTGAAAAAAAAAAAAAAAAAAAAACTCACAAATACTAGATTCCAACCTTACGGTGGCTTGGGAAGGGGACATTTTGAAAAGACAGGTAAAACGTTTAAAAGGCTAAAGGGGTATTTCCTTTCCTTCCTTTCATCGCCTAACCTCTAGCTTCAGGTTCAAGGAATTAGCTGGTTGTAGGTAAAAGGAGGAAGGAATAAAAGAAGGAAGAGAACCAGGGAAGGAAGAAATTCCCATATTCTCTATGAACACTTACATTTCTCCAAGGGTCCATATTACAAAACGTATCCAAAACGCAAAGTGCTTGATCACTTGACCAACCAAAGGAAAAGAAAAGTTATTCCAAAATAAGCACTATAAAATAGCCACTTATCAAATAAAAAGAAGCAAGAAGATGAAAATGCTGGGGCACCTTCAGTCTCTTTGCTTCATTTAGTGCATTTATCTTTCTTCTGTTCCTGGACTTGTGCTAAAATGAAGGATGGACACTAATAAATGCATTAAATGCGGCACAAATTGATCCACCATCCAAAAAGCACAACAATCCCACTGTCACTCCTGGAACATGGCCTGCTTATGATGTAATGAGTTGCAAATCAAGAACTCAAATTATCTGGTAAGCTCAAGATTTAATAGACTGAATCTCACTGCCAAGAAAGATATCAGCATTAACACTAAAAATAGAGTTGAGGAAAAAATTCCTCTTCTTACCTCATGCATAAATTTTGAAAGACCAAAAATAACAATAATAATAAAAGGTAAAACCGGTAGTTAACTCCTTACCATGTAAGGTTCCCTACATTAACAAAGAACAACAATTTGTACTAGTAATGCTGAGATTATTAATTTGAAACTATTTATGTACTTATTATAGGATAAAGTAATAAGTTCATAATTTTATTTTGAACCAGGATTTTTCAGTGTAAGAGAAAGAGATACAAATATAAAATCAAATATTATTAAGTTAAAACTTTGTAACGTTAACTTGGAAAATCAGCATAAACTCATGATTATTTTTCCCTTCAAAAATACGTCTCCTGAAAAAGCCTGGAAACACTGACAACCTATAGGAATGAGTATGCCTAATGTCCAGACTATGTTTTCTAAATTCCATTCCTCACTACAAGGAACCAAAGGTCCTTGGAATGGCTAATTCTTAGACTGCAGTATAAAATGTGTAAGATGAGCTTAGGGAATCTTGTTGTAATAAAAAAGCAGGATCAAAGACTAATGGGACAGGGGTGCTTCTAGGATGTTCTGTTTATTGATTGGGATGCTGATTATACAGGCATGCTCAGCTTATGAAAATTCATGGAGCTGTTCACTTATGAAAGGTTCACTTTTGGTACGTATATTATTCTTCAATTTAAAAGCTTAAAAACATAATGGGGCACTGTCAAAAGGACACACAAGGCAACTTGAAAGGCTTCCCAATACACCAAGAATGTTCTATTTGAGCATCAAAAAGAATAATGACTGCAATTAATTTAAACATATCAAATATAAAAGAAAATCCATAAATTTACAATGATAACTCAAGGGAAAAGGGAATCCTTCCCCCAGAAAGCAAACAATAAGCATCATTAAATCACCTTTGGGAGAAAAAACAGCACCTATATATTATTCTCAAATTACCCACTAAAAGGGGAATACTAAGCACTTACCTATTTTTCCTTTATGAACTGTATTTCAGGATCACCAAATACTTAGTTGATGAAGGACAGACCGTTAGGAAAGAATTTCAGCTAGTAATTGTGGTATAAGTAATCACAGAATTAGATGAAAATCACCATGTTGCAATCCCCAATGAAATAATGGATTCAGACAAAGGTTACTGGTGGATAAAATCATCAAGTGAAAAAGGCCGATGTTACCCTCTGAAGCCACTGTTCAGTCTTTGCAGCACTAAAAGTAAATGAGTTTTAAAAAGCAGAAGAGGGAAAAGGGCAAGGGGGACTATTCTGGATAAAAGAGATTTAAAAGTCACAAAAACCAAGTTAAATGTGTGCACTTCTTTGGATCTGATTCAAATAGATCAAGTATAAAAAAGACAATTTTGCACTTCCGGGCAACATGGTGCTATAGTCAGTAGCACCATGCCATCCCTCTGCAGCAAAGATCAGAAAAACTAAGTCAAACAGAGTCATACATCAATCCTAACACCCTAAGCATCAAATGAAGAGATAGAGAACTCAGCCAAGCACTGAATAGAATAAGAAACTGACCGAGAACATAGAGCGAGGAGAGATACATGCAGAGGTCCCCTACCAGCTATCGCAGCAAGGATCTGCCATCTTGGACTCCTATCGGAGATCAGCGAATGGGGGTACAAGAAAGCAGCTTCACAGAGCTTCCAGCAGGAGAAAGAACAACTGGTAACCAGCAATATAGGTCTTCCCACCCCCCAATCCTTCTTCATCCCCACTTAGCCTCCTCTGCTTCCTGCAGCCACAGTCTCCTGGCCGGGAAGCACCAGCTTCACCCGTGTCACTTGGATTCCACCCGACTGCACTGGCCAGGTCCCTGAGTGCCATCTGGTGGCTGCTGGTGTTGCTTTTTTCTGCTTTAGATTTCTTCCTTACCTCTCACCACCTCCCCCTCCTTTCTCTCAAATACCTGGCTCTGTGCACCATCTTTGCTTCTTCCTGAAAGGCTGCGAAATACCGCTCGACTGTGAAACTGCTTTCTGGCCCATGCTGCCACATTGGTGGGACCCCTGGGGCTTTTTTGTTTGTTTGTCTGCTCTGATTTGTTCTGTTTTTATCTGTTTATTTGTTTTCTTTCTCTTTTCTCGGCTTGGGACCCCTTCTAGCTGGGCAGTAGCACGTGGCTTGGAAGCTACTCCCTTACTCTGTGCAGAAGCACAGGAACATCCCTGGGGGCATTTCTATTTTCTTCTTGTTGTTTTTTTCTTCTTTTTTTTGGTGGTTTTGGCTTTTTTTTGTTGTTGTTGTTTCTTTGTTTTGTTTTCTTCTCTCTCTTATTCCCTTTTTGTCTTTCTTCATTTCCAGTTTCTCGATTTATTCATTTTTTTCTTTTACCCTTTTTCTTTTTTTTCATTTGTGTTTTTCCCCATTTCTCAGGCTCTCATCTCTCCACTCCAATAACAAGCTCCCTTAGCACTCTTTTGTTTGTTTGCTTGTTTTTGGCTCCTGTTCCCCTCTCCTCTCTCCCACACCCATCTTAGCTCCACATATCACAATCTAACCCCTCCTTCATGCCCACCTGCACTGTGTGCTGGACATCACATTTCCAAGCAGCACAGGCATTGCCTACTGGAACCTGCCTTGCACCGATTCCCAGTCCGAACTGTTAGCGCTGGTATGTGCCACAAACAACCCATCCCAGCAACTCCCCTTCAGCTGGACCTACCCTGCTGTACCATACCTGAATGATTGAGCCTGCCCATTGGAGGAGGTGGTGAAAAGTATTGTGCCCACAGATGAGGAAACAACAAAGAACACACAGCCCGCCTGCTCAGACACAACCAAATAAAACAAAAAAGCGGGATGAAACAAACAAACTACAATCAATAAATGAGGAAAATAACCACCGAATGCCCCGAAGACAGCAGACAATATCAAAACATTTACAAAAACAAGATAGGATGGTTCCAGTAGGCGTCCAGAATATAATACCAGATGACTTTCCAATAGAAGAAAAGGCACTAGACCTAACTGATACGGAATTCAAATCTCTAGTATTCAGAATTATCCAAGAGTTGAGCAAAAAGCAGACAAAAATGAGGAAAAAATAGACAAATTCATGGAAAAGGCAGACAAATTCATGGAAAATACAGACAAAAAAAAAATGGAAGAATTCAAGAAAATAATACAGGAACAAAATGCTAAAATAAATTCACAACTAGGAATCATACAAAAACAACAATTAGAAATCCAAAAGATAAACAACAAGATTTCAGAAATGGATAGTGTCATAGAAGGGCTGAGGAGCAGGTGTGAAATGATGGAAAATAGGATCAGCAAAATTGAAGACAAACATTTGAATACAACTCTGTTTGAGGAAAACTCAGAAAAAAGAACAAAGAAAAATGAAGAATCCCTGAGAATTATGTGGGATACAATCAAAAGCAAAAATCTTCGAGTGATCGGAGTTCCAGAATAGGGGGAGAAAACAGAAAACACAGAGAGGATCACTGAAGAATTGCTGACAGAAAACTTTCCCAATATCATGAAAGATGAAAAGCTGACCATCCAAGAAGCTCAACGAACCCCATATAGGACAGACCCTAAAAGAAAATCACCAAGGCATATCATAATCACACTCACTAAAACCAAAGACAAACAAAGAATCCTGAGAGCAGCTCAAGAAAAACAAAAACTCACATACAGAGGAGAAACAATAAGACTAAGCTCAGATTATCTGGCAGAAACCATGTAGTAAAGAAGGCAATGGGATGACATATATAAAACCTTGAAAGAAAAAAAACTGTCAGCCAAGAATAATATATCCTGCAAAACTCTCGTTCAAATATGATGGTGAAATTAGGTCATTTCCAGATAAACTGAAATTAAGGGACTATGTAAAAACCAAACCAAACTTACAAGACTTATTAAAGGGAGTTCTCTGATCTGAGAACAAACAACATCAGACCACAGGCTGAATAAAGGACACAGGATTGTACTAGCCAGATATCAACCTAGGAAATGAACTCTTAAGGACTATGCAAAACCAAAAGAATTACAACAGGGAACGAGAGAGGTTAGTCTGTAAATGACAACAGCATCAGAACAATAAAAGACGGAATAAACGGTGTAGGTATAGAACCTTCTAATGGAGAGGAAGGCAAGGTGATACCAAGTAATAATAGACTGGTTCAAATCTAGGAAGATAAGGGTAAATTTCAAGGTAACCACAAAGAAAATTAACAAACCTTCTCATCAAAATAAAGAAGAAAAACATAAAGTCTCAGTAAAAAAAAAAAACCTACAAAAACAAAAGAAATGAAAAAAATCCACAAACAAAAGGAACACAGCACAGGAGAGTAAAAGGAACAAAGAAAATGTTGGCACCACACAAAAAAAAAAAAGCACGACAAAATGCAATCTCACTCCTAGGAATATATCCTAGAGAAATAAGAGCCATCACACGAACAGACATATGCACACCTATGTTCACTGCAACACTGTTCACAATAGCAAAAAGATGGAAACAACCTAGATGCCCATCAACAGATGAATGGATAAACAAACTATGGTACATACACACAATGGAGTACTATGCAATGAAAAAGAACAATGATGAATCTGTGAAGCATCTCATAACATGGATGGAACTGGAGGATATTATGCTGAGTGAAATAAGTCAATCACAAAAGGATGAATATTGTATGAAACCTCTACTGTAAAAACTCATGTAAAAGTTTACACACAAAAAGCAAGAATCTTTATTGGTTATGAGGGATGGGAGGGGTGGGGGAGAACTAAACAGACTTAATAGAGAAGTGGTAACTTCGGTGAAGAGGAAGACAGTACACAATACTGGGAAAGTCAGCACATCCTGTACAAGAAAAGGTCATGGAACTGCCATAGACACTTCCAAACTCCCTGAGGGACTGAATTGCTGGGCAGAGGGCTGTGGGGACCATGGTCTCGGGGAACATCTAGCTCAATTGGCATAACACAGTTTATAAAGACAGTGTTCTACATTCTACCTTGGTGAGTAGCATCTGGGGTCTTAAAAGCTTGTGAGCAGCCATCTAAGATACTCCACTGGTCTTATCCCTTCGGGAGCAAGGGAGAATGAAGAGAACAGGATACAAGGAAAAGATTAGTCCAAAGGACTAATGGACCACAGCTACCAAGGCCTCCACCAGATTGAGTCCAGTACAGCTAGATGGTGCCTGGCTACCATCACTGACTGCTGTGAACGGGATCACAACACAGGGTCCTGGACAGAGCTGGAAAAGGATGCAGAACGAAATTCTAACTCACAAAAAAAAAAAAAAAAAGACCAGATTTACTGGCCTGACAGACTGGAGAAACCCGTAGAGTACGGCCCCCAGATACCCTTTTAGCTCAGTGGTGAAGTCACTCCCGAAGTTCACTGTTCAGCCGGGGATTGGACGGCCTCATGAAACAAAACGGGACTAATGAGGCACAGCAGTCCAAGGACTAGAAGGCAGGAGGGGACCTGAAAGCTGGTGATAGGGAACTCATGGTTGCGAAAGGACAGCGTTGATATGTCATGGGGTTGTTAACCATTGTCATAGGGCAATATGTGTACTAACTGTTTAATGAGAAACTATTTGTTCTCCAAACCTTCATCTAAGGTACAAAAAAAAAAGAATTATCTATGTGAGATCAAACTGACAACAGCAACTTAAAAGGTTTGACGGGAAGCCTAGAGGGCAGTGAGTTGAAGATAATGGTGATGGAATAATTTGGAAAAGGACAGTGAGAATAGCAGCACAACTGGAAGAATGTAATCAATGTCACTGAATTGTACATGCAGAAACTTGAAATGGTGTAACTTTGGCTATGTATATTTTCACCGAGAAAAGGGTCCTCCAAGGTCAAGAAGGGAGAGTGTTGACACGTCGGGGGGTTGTTACCCAATGTCATAAAACAAGATGTGTACTGACTGTTTAATGAGAAACTATTTGTTCTGTAAACCTTCATCTAAAGTACAATAAAAAAAATTTAAAAAAAAGAACAGCTGAACAGGAGTGATGAGACACAGTGGAGACACAGTGACTATGAAATCGTGCAATCCCTTTCGGTAACACACCATCTGTTAACCAAAATCTTCCTTAAAGTTTATCTTGTGCAAAAATCTAACTTTATTCAATGTGTGTTGGCCTTTGCTCTTATTCCTGAGAAATAATCCCTGGAATTTCTTGAGTAGCTCAGGTGCCTTTATTACTGAGAAACTCCATGCAATTGCTTTAAAACAAGGGTGCGAAAGGACAGCGTTGATATGTCATGGGGTTGCTAAACTAGTTTAATGAAAACAGAACAACCAGAACTGAAATAATGACAATGTTCTGACACTGTTAGAATGCAAACTATGTAACTAAACAATTTGTGTAGAAATTATTGAATGGAAACCTAAATTGCTGTGTAAACTTTCACGGAAAACACAATAAGATATTTTTTTTTTAAAAAAAGACAATTTTGAAACAATCAAGGGAATCTGAATATGTAATGAATTAACATTCATATTGTTAGCTATGACAATGGTATTATGGTTTTGTAGGAAAATGTCCATATTTTTAAGAGATGCATACTGAAAAACGTTAAGGTGGATATGACACGATATCTATCTACTTCTAATAAGAATAAAAAGTTAACAGGATAGATGAACCTGGATGAGCGCAAATGGGGATTTATTGTATTGTTCTCTTTTGTATAAGCGAGAAAATTTTTTAAATGTTATTTTTAAAAATAGAAAAAATTAAAGGAACAACAAGAAAATCAAGAACATTTCAAGTATTCATGTACGAGACAATTTGGCATTAACAGTGTACTCCTTTTTTTTACCCCACTTAATTACATCTTCTTCCCACTTTTACTGGATATGCATTTAATGCACAATTTATTTTTTTCAAAGGTAGTCTTAATCTTTCAGCCAGTTGGGCAATTCATCTTTCTAAAACCTCACATCCCAGATTGAGAAAAAGAATGTATAGGCAGAGCTGGTCTAACGCACAGCTTTTATCTCTAGACAAGGATTCTTTCCTGGTCCCTTGTTTCCACTCTGTTCAAATGGAGGAGAAGGAACTAGAGGTTCTTCACTGCTCTCCCATGGAGAGAAGAGGTGGCCAACCTTCTGTCACCTCACTCTTGGCCTCTTTAGCTCTTGAGAATTAGGCATGTTCTGAGCAAAGGAGACCTTCAACCTAGGAGAACGAGACGGAGAGAAGCCAAGGAGAGGAAGAAAGAGAGCGGCTGAAATGGTATCATTCCCGCCAGCTTTTTTGATATTCTCTCTACTTTTGCTACCTAAGGGAGAAGTTTCCTCACCCTAGAAGCAGATAAAAGGAAGCTACTGTCAGTTTTCTTACTATGCGAGGACTGAGTACTCTTTCTCCTCTTCCAGTTTGTGTCTAACCATACTGTATGTGCTGACTAGTTAGCTGATTTACTGAGTTTACTTTTTTCACATTTCCACCTATTTCACATGCCAATAATGAATGGCTCCTAAACTCGCCCTACATTTTTTCAACTTTGTCAGTCCTGGTTGTCCTTTCCTCAGTGTGTTAAGTGAAATGGAATGTGAACACAATTACAGGAACTCCAACAAGAGGAGATTAAGGTCCTTTCTGTATCCATTTCCGGTATAAATGCATATGAACTCTAATTTCTGTGACAAAAAGCCCAAAAAAAATTTTTCACTAAAAAAAATGAGATGTCAATCACCTGTATTTCCTTTTGAAAGAAGAGTTTATTTTTTTTCCTCATATGGTGAAGTCACAACTCGGCAAATGTCTGGAAACAAATTTCAAGTTACTTTATTTCCATGAACTTAAATCGGATAGTCAAAGGACTCAGGTGCATTTAATCTTTGCTTGTTGTAAAGTATCAGGAGATAGCGGGCAATACTGACCTAAGCCTAAAAGATCCCATGAGATAGGGCAGAGTAATGCAGGCAGAAGGACACCAAGCTACCAGAAGTAAAAATCCAAACCAACTGGCTTCCTTTCTTGATTACATCAACTTTTAAAAATGGATACCCTAAGGCTTGAAATCTGCTTAAGTAACAATCATTACCAGTTTAAAGCTAAATGGGTGGTTGGGGTAAGAGCCACTGTTTTCCCCTCATCTGTAAACTACAATCAAATGATGAATGTCTGAATTTAGCTAATGACAGAGAAATGATATACCCATAAGGACCCTATGATCTGAAATACCTTCATAGTCAATGTACTCTTTAATATATGAAAGTTTGGTTCAAGCTCACATTAATAGGAATATTACTGTATATATTTTAGCTCACAAAACAATATATGGTGATCAAAGATGGGGAAAAAGTTTTGTGATTTACTACAACCCACTGTGCTTGAATGTACATCTAATTCCGAAGGCTAGATTTCTCAGTGTCAGAAGTGCCACAAATGTGGATGGCACAGGCATACTGATCACTCAATCAGCCTGGCATCCAGAATGAGAAAGGGACTAGAAAATGGCCTCTAAATCACTACAGACGTCATTCAAATTTAAGCCAACTCAGTGAATCGTTTTACCTCCAAGGGACCAAAACACTCAGATTATTAGAAGGCAATGGAACTCAGTTTAGGGAAACACCAGACTCTGAGACAATAATCTCAAAGTCTGGAAAGAACTATTCAGACTTTAGCACTATGCAAATCAGATCTCCTAACTAAAAACAATGGAATACTTTAATAAGTCTTCCTTTTTCATAGGCAAGTATCAGCTTAACCTCAGAGAGACATTATTCTCAAAACTCATGCATTTTTCTGAAAAATAAGAAATGCTAACATACTGGTAGAGAATAAAGACTAACAGTGTTACGTGTAAAGTACAGGGGTGTGACTTTAAGTTAGGAAAAGAAGAAATTGACACTTAAGCATACTTCAAAGCAGGACTCACGAACTCAAATTTCTGCAGGGGTCAGGTGATAACATAAATATGTACGACTGGTTGGGTTAGATACTTAGGGAATGGTAAAGACTAGAAAACTTCAGTCCTTCGAATAGTAACAAGACCATGGTTCCCAGATTATTAATCTCCCAAGAGAAGCTAGGTATCTGACTTTTTATGAAGTTTCCAAATAGTCAAATATTGGCAATTAACTCATTTAAAAACAACAACAACAACAAAACCCTTATAGGTTAAACAAAAGTGAAGTCTAAATTTGTCCTATGGGCCACCAGTTTGCTAGCTCTGCTCTAAAATGTAATTTTAAATAATGCAGTAGTAAACAGAAAACTTGTCACACAACAATGATTATGCTAGATTATTGAACCATGGTGTGCACTCAACAAAGAAGATAAGAACACAAGGAAAGGGTGGTGGTGGTGGTTGCACAATACCCTGGGGAGCTTTTCCCAAACTGCACAAGCTGAACTCTTATCAACATCATCAACACCACCACCACCACCACCCCTGTGCCCCAGGGCACATAAGAGTTTGAGTAGAGAATACACAGCTTTCAAAATGGCCTAAGACATCAAATAGCGTATATCAAGTGGCTCTGAAAATAATAACTACAAATATCAAAGATGACAAGGAGACCTTGATAAGTATCACTAGTACCATATTCATCATTTCAACCTCAAGGACAAAGAAAACAATCAGTTGCATAAGTACTTACTATGAAAGATTATAAAACTGGCTGCATTTTAAGAATGTGTGCATGCATGTATGGGTAGATTTATGTGTATTTGTGTGTGTGTGTGTGTGTGTGTGTGTGTGTGTGTATAAAAGAAGCAAGGGTAGCATTTCTGCTATTTTTAGGCTTAGATCTGCAAGCTCATCAATCAAAAAGGGAAGAGAGTAGTGTCTTATTTCCATATGATGTCTGACTGCAGATAGAAAAAGGTAACAAATATTGTTGCGTGTTTTTCTACTTTCTATGCTTAAAAATATTAAAATAGAACTTCTTAAGGTGGATAAACATAACCAGAATTACTAAACATCATTTTAAGATTTGATATGCATATAAAAGTTATAAGGAAACACCTTCCTGGGACTTGGTACTATCTCACTAACCTTTTGCTATTAAGTACTACCTAATCCAACCCTGCTTTTGGTATTAAGCTTGCACAAAACATGTTCTCCTGTCCATAGGTAACACTTAGATCCCAATGCTTTCCCCCTCTGTATGAATGCACATTATTAGTATTTTTTAAATGTTATTTCTTAATACTCAAAGATTTGAACAAGTAGCCTACAGGCTATGTATTTGTCCAAAAATTTCATAGGTTATGCTTGTAAAAGTTAACAGTTCTACAATTTGCAAAAAAGATTTATACTATTTAGGCTTATGTCATTGCATTGAAATATATCCCGGCTTACTAGAAAAACTTTCTAAAGATATTATTTCCTTATGCGTAATATAAAAGAACTGTCATAAGGAGTATGGACACCTAAGGCTTTCATATATAACTTGAGTCAGAAATGAAGGATCGAAGTACTTTTCTCCCCTCCCCAAGACTTCTGTCAGAGTTATGTATGTGACAGTACTGTACATAATAGAGACTCCTTTAAATAAGGGTTTAAGTAAGCAAAGTAAAAGCGAATCTCATAATGAAGTTGTAATTAGTCTTCTTTCTGGCAACAGGTTTGTTTAAAAATATTAAAAATAATTTTGGAATGATTTAGGAAAAAAACCAAAACATGTTCTTCTAATTTACCTTGTACTTTGGAGTCAAAGTCTTCCAGGTTGGCTTGATGTTAAAAGCTGTTTGCAGTGGTTTATCCTCAGATGCCTGCAGCTTTTCTCCTTGGGGACACAGTCTGTGGTCGATTGACTGTTCTCAGGCTATCTGGGTAAATTATGGGTGGCTCCTTAATTTCCTTCTCTTGCTGTTTTCCCAGCAAGGAGCAGAAGCTGAAAAAAAGAGAGATTACCATCAAACTCTACAGAGCCTGCATTAGCCCCTCTGGGAGAATGTCTGTGGCCAATCAGAAAATTCCTCCCAGTTTGTCTTTTGAGGAGAAAGTTCATAGGGGAAGGTGTCTCAGCTTTTTACCTACTTTGCTTAATCTTATGTAATCTCAAGGACGTAACCACTGAACTGCTCAGCAACCAGGAACATTCATAATTTATATGTTACCCAGAGCTCGGAAAAGAAACCTCTCAATTTACATAACAAATATTTTCTAAAAGTGTATTTTCCAGAATGATATTTAACCCTCCAATTAAATGTAAACCCAAAACTGGGTTTTTAAAAATAGGACATATGAAGTAGTTTTATCACATATGTACACAAATGTACAATCCCTAGCGCCCTGACAAAGATCCATTAATAGTCTCTAATTTGCCTTACAAGAGTAGAATCGTTGCCAAGCTCCTAGAATAATCCTCTAGCAGAAAGAATGGACTATACTATCAGATAATAAAATTTTCAACTTGACATAATTTTACAGAAGGTAAAGAACCAGTATTTTATGGGAAAATCAAATATGTTCACTTTTTTTTTTTTTAAAGAAAAATTGGACAAGTAATCATCCTGAAACACAACAGCAGTGTTTACCTTCTAGCCATAAACCTCTCTAGCAGGATCATTTATTCACATATTCACAAGGTAGCTTTAATTTTATTTTTTTTAAGCCTGTTCTTTCGTTTTTAGTTTTTCTTGTCTCTCTCTCTCTCTCTCTTTTCTATTTACGGTGAAGGAAAAAAACAAAGCATATATGTATGCTTTTTTCCCCAAAAGACTATGATTTACTGAAAGTGTAAACGATTCATGTCTAGCCAGCATCATTGTTCCTGAAGTACTATCTTTCTGCAAAACATGTTTCTTCTAAACCCTCCCCCCTTCAAAAAAAAAAATTAAGAAAAAAAATTCCCCTCTGTATACATCTTACATGTCCTAAATAAAACTTAATTGATGATTATGATGATGACATAGAAGACCTAAGGTTAGGATCCATCAAGATTATGTCTGTATGCTCAGCAGTGTTATCTTTTTGTTTTCTGCAAACACTACTCAATCTATACTCTCATATAACTATAGGCAGACTGAACATGAATGATAAGGTATAAAAACTCCCCATTCCCCTCTTCCTTGCTCTTTCCTATGGTGACTCGGCCAAGCTTTGGAAAAGGAGAGGACACTGAAAAAGGAAGAGGGAGGAAAGTATGGTAAAGAGCCCCCTGTGCTATACTGCATTTCTTCCCCACTCCCACCCCCACTCCTCTTCCCTAATTTTATCCTTTTAAAATTTTAGCACCCTAAAACAGCAAGTAAGATGGAGAAAGAAAACAGAAGACTGGGGGTAAGAAGGAGCCCTGGTGGCGCAGTGGTTAAGCACTGGCTGCTAATCGAAAGGTCAACAGTTTGAACCCACTATTGGCTCCAAGGGAGAAAAATAGGTGGTAGTCGGCTTCTGTCAAGATTACAGCCTTGGAAACCCCGTGGGGCAGTTCTGCTCCGTCCTATAGAGTCGCTATGAGTCAGAATGGACTTGATGGCAATGGGTCAGAGGGTAAGATTATGGTTTCTTCTGCTTCCATCTATTTCCCCCACTGAGAAGCAGCTGAGGGGTGGAAGAAGGCAGGTCAAATATTGCTAGACATACCTAGGGAATTCCTCTTCTTCTAACATCACACACACTATGTATGTCCTAGGCTCCAGCTTATGTAAACCAGACTTTGGGCAAAGAAGCACTTTTCTCCTTCACTCTAGTCTTTCCCCCATAGTCTTTGCCTATTTAAGGAAAAAAAACGAAAAACAAACCTGCTGCTGTCAAATCGATTCCGACTCAGAGCAAGCACATCCTTCAAAACCCAGTTCAAAATCGTAACTCCCAACTTTTTCACTGATCTTCCCAGCTAGAAAGCAGCTTCTCATCTCTCATGGTATTTTTGGTCAATTCTACTCTTGGGAGGCTGTCCTAGTCTTACAGTTATACATGCTTACTTACACCTTTTGTCTCTCCTGCCAGCTTACCTGGGCAAGCTTAGGAAACAGGGACCAGATTTTAGTCCCCTGCACACAGTAGGTATGAGAATTAAAACTGAAATTCACAAGATTTCTACTTACATGCATTTTGTAAGGAACTCATCTATTATTGTCCATTTTGCTACAAAAACCACAAAAGTGTGTATTTCCACACAGTATGGTGCAATGTCAGAGATTATAGATTTTGGCTTGTTCTGAGGCTACAATTAATGTTCATATGGACATTCTGTACAACCTTCAAAAAGACAATAACCAAGATAAAGTATAGTACTGACCCCTCTGGGTTACAAAGTACCACACTATTAATACATGGTTCAGATATAACCAATCATCTCTGATAATTATTCAAGCCAGGGATATTAAAAATATTTGTTTTAACTCAGCTTCAAAGAATTGATTAGGATAGAAAAATTTATATCTTCACATTCGAATTCCAAGTTCCCAGGTTACTAATATATTAAGTCCTATTTGAAAATCAGGAAGCTCATCAATTAGGCAACTAAACCTTATTTTAATTAAGAAACTGTACAGGGTCTTGTTTTACCTTGCACATAAGCTGCGTGCAAGGCAGAAGTCCAAAGATAATAAGCTTATAATGGTCGGGCCTGATTACTCCTTGTGACAAAATACACTGAAGATTAATTCTTAAAGCTCTAGTTAAGAAATAAACTTGGAGAAGAGTTTATTCTTAAACTATAACAAAAATTTATTTTTTTACAGTATATCTGATTTTTATCAACACATATTTACCAAAGGAATCATGTTCTAATTTAAAGATACCCAAAAGACCAAAAAGACTCAACTGACCCTCCTCCCAAACCATTAATAAATTAAAAACTGTAAAGTTTGTAAAGGCTGATTAGAATAAAGTCACCCACACCAACTAGTTCTGGTGAAGCATTCTCTGGAAAATCTCATTCAGAAGAGATATGTGATTTGGCAGAGGTTCCTTCTGAATGGCTCATTCAGGAAGCAAATGATCCATCATTGTCTTTGCAACAGAATTCTTCCTGTAAGCTCTGTGACTAATCCTCCCATAACCTGAATTTTGCCCACTATACACCATGTTCTAGTCTAGTATTCCCCACACATTCCCACTCATTTCTTATTCAAGCCCATCAGAGACCATGATGCATTCAACCCAAGACTAGATTGTCCTGTGTAGCTACCAAGTAAATGCATACTGCAAAATCGAGACAAGACAAAGCAAGCACCATCATTCTGTAAAATAAAGAGTGAAAGATTCTTAAAATAGTAAAGACAATAACAACCAGAAGAGTATTTGCACAAAGTTAGTGGCAAAGCCTATTTCACAACAAAAATAAAGAGATGAAAACATACATATGTGACCTGTGGTTTTGTTTGAATGCTTACAGCATTTTCACAAAGAAGAATTGGTCTTAATATCCTAAGTTGCTTTTCCAAAAAACTATAGCCTAAGACATGGTACAAGACCTTCAGAAACTTGCTTACTTTGTCCACTGGCTCCTCTAAATTGCCTTAGTTGGTGAAAACTAATTGTTTTGCTTTTTTTCACTGGCAGCAACGTTTAGATAAGAAACTGATTTTTCTCTTCCTCCCTGTGATAATCCCAAATATACTGAAGGTTTCTACACTGTGTCTAAATCCCTGGAGAATACAGGTTTAGTGCATAGCCCAATAGGGTTTTTAGAGACAAGGCTGTGCTGAGGTAACTTCTCGAAGATGAAAAACTCAATCTCTAGTCGCTGTTGCAACTACTGGTGGCTTTCTTGTCAATGACTGAAGAGTATAACAGATAATAAGATTTTTAACCTTGGAAATATGTCTAATTTCCTTATGCTGCTATATATCAAGAAAATAAAATTCACCAGCTAAAAGAACATACCAGCGTTGTCATATCTGTCATTATAGACTGATTCATTCATTGAACAATAGGTCAATTGTGTGCTTATTATGTACAAGTATCAAAACAAGGCAAAAAAGGGGATGTAGAAAAGTAATAAACAACAAAAATAAGGCTCCCTTCCTTAAGAAATTCAGAGTTTAGCCACAGAGATAACAAGAAAGGATACATGAATAATCTGTTTACCTGATAAAGACAGAAAAATGTGCTCTGGATATACACGGCATGAAAACATTAAGGAGTTTTTGGGCTGGGTGTGGAGCAGATCAGAGGAAGTTGCTCGAGGAGTAGGCATTTAAAAGATGATAGAATTGGGCAGGAACTGGACGAGCAAAGATGGATAAAGGCATTTAAAACAATGAGAAGAGTGCATGAAAATCAAGAGGTGGGAAAATATAGGCTGTAGTTCCTGTGCCCAGCTTAGAATACAGAAAGGAAAGTGGGGAGGTGAGGACAGAGAGGAGGTATGGAGCAATGCGGAAGGTCTTCAGTATTGGTGAAAGACCAGATTTCACTGTGTGGGTTATGCAGAACCAGGAGTGGAGTTCAGAGCAGGGGAATCCCATGATCATGCTGCAGGGAGCCAAGAAAGAACCTCAGAAGACCGTACACATCAGCAGCCCAGAAGGAAAGATGGGGCAACATGGGAGAGTGGGTATTAGGAGAGACAAGTGAGAAACGTCTGAACTTATATTTATTTGGCAGGACAGAAAGTGAACACATACAGTATCATGTATTTCTTGTCTTATCAAAATACTCGATGGGAAGAAAAACAGTAATTTTTCCAGGAACATGATTCAAGTAAAATAAGATATAGTCAGTATGCTAATAAACTAAAAATAGTTTACTGAACACAAAACGTAATTTTTTAAATCTGTTACATTATCTGAGCTAGGCAAGTCTTCCATAATTTTTTGTTTGTATCTAACTTGGTTCAAATTGACATGTATTTCTCTGATGATAGGGAAAATGTTTATTTCTTCAAATCCCAAAGGCTAAGCACAGGAAGGACTACATACCTATGAAGCATTCGAAACATTTTTTTTTTCCAAATTAAACTGTTTTGTTAATATTGACAAATGTTCAGATGACTGATTATACAAGAATTCTGATTACAGAATACCTAGAGGAGTGTACAATTCTATTCAGTTGAGAACTTCTGTTTTCTAGCCAAATACTAGAGAAACCACTCAATGGTTCTATTACTCAGTTGAAGAAATTTTATGAAAAATAAGAACCCCACCAACTCTAAAGCACTGAAAACATGCTTAGGTCATATCCTACTCTTCTAAAAGTAGCATGCTCTAGAGCGAGGGTATGCAAACATTTTCTGTAAAGGCCAGGTCAGTAAATATTTTAGGTTTGTAGGCCATGTAATCTCTGTCACAATTTCTCAGCTCTGCTGTTATAGTATGAAAGCAGCCATTGACAGAATATAAATAAATGAGAAGGACTATGTTCCAATAAAACTTTATTTACAAAAACAGGTGGCAGGTCACATTTGGCCCTGGGCTGTAGTTGGCTGGGCCCTCCCTGCTCTAGACTAGAATCTCAGCACACACAGATTCATCGTTTTCAACTATTCACAAACAACTCCAAAAGCCCATGCACGTAATCATTTTTAATTTTGCTAGGAAACCAAATTTGCATTGGGCACCCCATGAGTCTCTGTGAAAACATGACTCACAAAGCTGACAAATGGCCCTAGCAGATAGCCCAGGTGTGGCTTTATTTTTCTTAGCTTCTTAATGTGTATAACTTTGATGGGAAAATAAAATATTACTTGGAGAAGGCTGGCTTAAAGAAAATTTCCACTGAAAAGGGACGGAAACCCTAGTGGCGCAGTAGTTAAGAACTATGGCTGCTAACCAGTGATTAAAAAGAAAAACAAAGTGAAAATGTTCTAAGGAAGTAATGAATTCTAAGAGAAGCTCTGAAAGAGAATGTGGGATTTGGCGATATCTCAGATAACTAAGACATCCACTATATATTCTACAAGGAAATATAAAAATGTGACTCACGAAACCATTTCAGGAAATGCTCTAACCAAGCCCAGAAATGCTCATTAATTAAGGGAAAATTCAGGGGAAGCTTAACCTGTTAGGAAATGCCTGCATCTTGACAGAAAATGTGCGTAAGAGAAAGCCAGGGAATTTTGGAAATTTATGAAATTCTCAGATATTTTCCTCATAAATTCTGATGATTGTTCCATTTTATTTTATGTAGGAGGGTGAAAAGTAAGGAATACCGAGACAGAGGTCCCCAAGCTGTGGAAAATTCCACTGCCTCAAGTGGCTTGCTTGGCATGCCAAGTAGCTTTACATTAACAACCTAGTCCCCTTGCTTGACACGTCCCATAGCTTTACATTAATATCCTGGTTCCCCTTTTCTTAACTGTTGCCCAAAACTAGAGGACACTGGCAGAAACTGGTTTAGATGCCATGTTGACATTCTGGATAATCTTTCAGCTCATTAAGTACCTCATACATAATAACTTTCCTGCCTGTGGGTGGAGTTTAACCGCCATTTTCTGAACATGCGATACATGAAGTTATATGCAAACCCCACTGTGCCTGTGTAATATGATTAAGAATGTTGCTGATGTAACTTGTATGAACTTCCTACTTGTAGACCTCATAAAAATAAACTTTCCTCTCACCCTCGCTAAGCAGTCTTGGAGGCAGCAGCCCTGACTGTTCTTTTCCTTGAGCAATGAAATAAAGGCACCTTTCTAATCTCCCACCTTGACCTCTTGTTTATCGGCTGAGACGAATCACGAGGAGCAAAACCTGGGTTTCCACCTGGCAACAATATTATCATCTTAATTCAATTACATTAGGTTAAAGATGCTACCACTGATTTGCCACCAAGAGCAACATACTAGTTTTATGACCCTATGCAAGTTACTTTATCTGTCTGTGTCTCAGGTTCTGCATCTGTAAAATGTGGCTCTTTCACAGGGTTGTTTGAGGATTAAGCAAATTAGGGCACATCAAATGTTTAAAACAGTCCCTGGCACACAGGAAGCACTCAACGTGATAATGCAGCTGCTGCTGCTGCTGATGACCGAAAATTACACTCTACATATACTTGACATCTTATCAGATAAAGCACCAAATCAGATGTGCTTAACCGCCTACTAATATGATTCAGGTTTTGTGAAAGAAAGAAAGGAGAGAGGGAAAGAGGGAGGAAATCAAGAAAGAGAAGAAACAGACAAATAATTTACAGTTGATAGGGAGTGTCTTAGTTATCTAGTGCTATAACAGAAATACCACAAGTGGATGGTTTTAACAAAGAAAAATTTATTCTCTCACAGTCTAGGAGGCTAGAAGTCTGAATTCAGGATGCCGATCCAGGGGAAGGCTCTCTCTCTCTGTTGGCTCTGGGGAAAGGTCCCTGTCATCAATCTTCCCCTGGTCAAGGAGCTTCTCAGAGCAAGGACCCCAGATGCATGATCCTGGCTCATCTTTCTTGGTGGTAATGAGTTCCCCCCATCTCACTGCTACCTTCTCTCTTTTATATCTCAAAAGAGATTGACTCAAAATATAACCTAATCTTGTAGATTGAGTCCTGCCTCATTAACATAACTGCCTCTAATCCTGCTTCATTAACATCACAGAGGTAGGATTTATAACACATAGGAAAATCACATCAGATGACAAAACGTGGAGAATCACACAATACTGGGAATCATAGCCTAGTCAAGTTGACACACATTTTTGAGGGACACAATTCAATCTATAACAGGGAGTAAAAGAGAATAATAAGGAGAAATGACCACACTCTCATTTATTCTAGCCCAGGTCTTTCTTATACACAGGACCCCAACTCCATTGATTTAATTGTCATAGGGAACAGAGGCTACCTACACCAATTCTGGTTAGTCCACCAAAAGCAGAATATATTATACTCCAGAATGGAGCCCTGGTGACTCGATGCTTAAGAGCTTTGCTCCTAACCAAAAGGTCGGCAGTTCGAATTCACCAGCCACTCCTTGGAAACCCTATGGGGTAGTTCTAATGTGTCCTATAGGGTTGCTATAAGTTGGAACCGATTCGACAGCACTTAATAACAACAACAGCTAAAATGTATTAACTCAGTGTGGCACCAATTACAGTGTTCATTCTTAAGTCTATTTTCCTATCTGAGACCTTCAGCAAATATACCTTACTTTTATGATTCTAATGATTGCACAGGCTTTTTGGCAGTAACCCACAAATACAGTAAGCACTTTTTTTTTTTTTTTAACCCTTTCTCTCAGTGTATTAGTCCTTTCCTTGACGTACTCTTTCCCTACCTGACCTGGATACCATGGTCAACAATTTCAACAACACTTACCAATGCTCTAAATGCTTCACCCCCTTGTTCTGCCACATCTATCTTGCCAGTCTGCAACTCTGAAAAACAGCTTTCCATGTTTCCATGACTGGGCTCCCAAGCACAAATGAACACACATACACGGTGACATTAAGAGTTTATAGCTTCCAACACAGATGAATCTCGATACTGTTAAGCAATCCTTTCGCTTGTCCCTGGTCAGCACTCCTTCCTGATCACGAGGTGGTTGAGCTGAACCTTAGCTCTCAACCTCAGCCCTCCTAATGTTATTTCTGTCGAGCACACTCTCAGCAGATGACTTAAACTCCCACCTGAGTGGGAAAGTAAGTAGATTTAAACTCCCTCATCTCCCTTCCTCTTCATTCCCTAGTTTATCTGTATTCTAACCCATAATTCCCCTCCTCCTCCTGGTGAGGAAGATGGTTGGTCCTCATTTTCCAATGGCAATTTTCCTATCCATGCCCCAGAGTCCATCCTCAACTCCTCCCCTGGAATTTGCTGTGTATGTAATCTTCCATCTACACCTTTCAAGATTTCCTGGGTGGCACAAATGGTTAATGCGTTCACCTACTGATAGGTTGGTGGTTTGAATCTACCCAGAGGCTCCTATGTAGAAAGACCTGGCAATCTACTTCTGAAAAATCACAGCCATTGAAAACCTTACAGAGCACAGTTCCACTATGAAACACACGGGATTGCCATGAGTTGGAATCAATTCGATGGCACGTGGTTTGGTTTGTTTGGTTTATGCTGTCTTCAATAGCTTTTTTTGGCATAAACTCCTTCCACTGGACTTACCAATATATCCAAGTTCCCATCAGTCTTAAGAATGTAAATAATACAAAATGTCCCACGATCGTATCTCCCCTCAGGCTATCACTGTAACTCTCTCATTCCTCTCATTCATTCAATAATTTTTTTTTTTTTTTTTAAGTTCTTAATGTGGACTAGGAACTGGGAATCAAAGATGAGAAAGATCTGCTTCACTATTTTAGAGAAAATAACAGTCTAAAAACCTAAACTAGTGTAACATAGCTTCTGCCAAATTTTTAATCTTCACTCTACTTAATTTCTCTGTGGCAACTGACAAAGTTACCCTCTCCCTCCTTGAACTTGCTCCTCACTAGTTTTCCAATGCATCCTTCTAAGTTTCTTCTCCCCAAGTCAGCTTTATTGGCTCCTCCTCCTCTGCCCTTTTCTTCTTCTACACTCCCTTTGGGTGGCCTTATCCCAATCCAAGGGATAACCATTTGCCAGAAATTGATAAATCTCTCTCTCCAATGCTAACCTCCCTTCTAGACTGTATTCCCAACTGCCTACTGGATTTTTCCATTGAAATATATTATGTTGTTATTGTTAGGTGCTGTCAAGTCGATTTTTGATTCATAACAACCCCATGTGACAGAACTGCCCTGTAGGGTTTTCTAGGCTGTAATCTTTATGGGAGCAGATCACCAGGTGTTTCTCCCATGGAGTGACTGGGTAGGTTTGAACCACCAACCTTTTGGTTAGCAGCTGCGTGTTTAACCTTTGCACCATTAGGGCTCACAGGCACCTGAAATTCAATGTGTCTACAAATCAAGCGCCTTCACAGTTATAGTTACTTCTTAGACATTACCAAATACCTCGTGGGATTGGTTTCCTGGGTTTGAAGGATTAGGTCCATTGTTGTGGGACATCTTAGTCAACTGGCAGAATATACTTTATGAAATTTTTCTTCTACATCCTGGTTTGGTGAGAAGTGTCTGGGGTCTTAAAAGCACGTGAGAGGCCATCGAACATACAACTATTGGTCTCTGCCCATTCAGAGCAAAAGAGAAAAAGGAAACCAAAGACTCAAAGAAGAAACTAGCCTACAAGACTAATAGTTCACACGAACCATGGCCTCATCTACCCTGAGAACAGAAGAACTAGATGGTGCCTGGCTACCACTACCAAACGTTCCGATCAGGGACACAATAAATGGGCCCTGATAGAATGGGAGAAAAATGTGGAACAGAACCTCAAATTCTTTCAAGAATAAAATAAAATAAAAAACAGACTTACTGGACTTATTGAGACTGGAAGACTCCCAGAGACTAGTGCCCTGAGGTACTTTTTAAACCTTGAACTGAAACCAGCCCCTGAGGTCATTCAATTTTTTTTTTATCGTATTTTAGATGAAGGTTTACAGAACAGTCTCTCATTAAACAGTTAGTACACATATTGTTTTATGACAATGGTTACAACTCTATGACATGTCAACACTGTCCCTTCTCAACCTTGGGTTCCCTATTACCAGCTTTCCTGTCCCCTCCTGCCTTCTAGTCCTTGTCCCTGAACTGCTGTGCCCCAATAGTCTCATTTTGTTTTATGGGGCTGTCTGATTTTTGGCTGAATGGTGAACCTCGGGAGTGACTTCATTACTGAACTAAAAGGGTGTCCAGGGGCCATACTCTCAGGGTTTCTCCAGTCTATGTCAGGCCAGTAAGTCTGATCTTTTTTTGTGAGTTAGAATTTTGTTCAACACTTTTCTCCAGCTCCATTCGGGACCCTCTGTTGTGATCCCAGTCAGAGCAGTCAGTGGTGGTAGCTGGGCACCAACCAGGTATACTGGACTCAGTCTGGTGGAAGCCATGGTAGCCATGGTCCATTAGTCCTTTGGACTAATCTTCCCTTGTATCTTGTTTTCTTCATTCTCCCTTGCTGCCGAAAGGGTGAGACCAGTGGAGTATCTTAGATGACTGCTCACAGGCTTTTAAGACCCCAGACGCTACTCACCAAGGTAGAATATAGAACATTTTCTTTATAAACTGTGTTATGACAGTTGATCTCGATGTTACCCAAGACTATAGTCCCCACAGCCCTCCGCCCAGCAATTCAGTCCCTCAGGGAGTTTGGATGTGTCTGTGGAGCTTCCATGACCTTTCCTTATACAAGTTGTGCTGGCTTCCCCAATATTGTGTACTGTCTTACCCTTCACCAAAGTTACCACTTATCTATTGTCTATTTAGTATTTCTACCTCTACCCCTCCCATCCCTCATAAGCAACAAAGATTGTTTCCTTTTGTGTGTTCTTCCTCTTTATTTTGATGAGTAGTTTTGTTAACTTTCTTTGTGATTACTTTGAAATTTACCCTTATCTTTCTAAGTTTGAAGCAGTCTATTATTACTTGGTATCGTCTTGTCTTCCTCTCCATTAGAAGGTTCTATACCTATACCATTTATTCCCTCTTTTATTGTTCTGATGTTGTTGTCATTTACAGATTAACTTCTCTGATTCCCTGTTGTATTTCTTTTGGTTTTGGACAGTCCTTGAGAGTTCATTTCCTAGATTGGTATCTGGCTGGTAAGATCCTGTATCCTAGATTCAGCCTGTGAGCTGATCTTGTTTGCTCTCAGATTGAAGGATTTCCTTTAATAATTCTTGTAAGACTGGTTTGGTTTTTACATATTCCCTTAATTTCTGTTTATCTGGAAATGTCCTAATCTCACCATCATATCTGAATGAGAGTTTTGTAGGATATATTATTCTTGGCTGGCAATTTTTTCTTTCAAGGTGTTATATATGTCATCCCATTGCCTTCTTGCCTACATGGTTTCTGCCGAACAATCTGAGCTTAGTCTTATAGTTTCTCCTCTGTAGGTGAGTTTTTGTTTTTCTCGAGTTGCTCTTAGGATTCTTTGTTTGTCTTTGGTTTTAGTGAGTGTGATTATGATATGCCTTGGTGATTTTCTTTTGGGGTCTATCCTACATGGGGTTCACTGAGCTTCTTGGATGACCAGCTTTTCATCTTTCATGATATTGGGGAAGCTTTTCTGTCAGCAGTCCTTCAATGATCCTCTCTGTGTTTTCTGCTTTTTCCCCCTGTTCTGGAACTCCAATAACTTGAAGATGTTTGCTTTTGATTGTATCCCACATAATTCTCAGGGTCTCTTCTTTTTGCTTCATTCTTTTTCTGATTTTTCCTCACACAGAGTTGTATCCAAGTATTTGTCTTCAATTTTGCTGATCCTGTCTTCCACCGTTTCAAACCTGTTCCTCAGCCCTTCTATGACACTGTCCATTTCTGAAATCTTGTTGTTTATCTTCTGGATTTCTAATTGTTGTTTTTGTCCGATTTCTAGTTGTGAATTTATTTTTGCATTTTGTTCCTGCATTATTTTCCTAAATTCTTCCATTTTTTTGCCTGTATTTTCCATGAATTTGTCTATTTTTTCCTCATTTTTGTCTGCTTTTTGCTTCAACTCTTGGATAGCTCTGAATATTAGAGATTTGAATTTCCTACCAGGTAGTTCTAGTGCCTTTTTTTCTATTGGAAAGTCACCTGGTGTTTTATTTTGGACACCTACTGGGACCATCCTGTCCTGTTTTTGTAAATGTTTTGATATTGTCTGCTGTCTTTGGGGAATTTGGTAGTTATTTTCCTAGTTTATTGATTGTAAATTTGTTTTGTCCTGCTTTTTTGTTTTATCTGGTTATGTCTGAGCAGGCAGGCTGTGTGTTCCTTCTTTGTTGTTTGCTCATCTGTGGGCATGATACGTTTTGCCTCCTGCTCCAATTGGCAGGGTCAGTCGCTCAGATATGGTACAGCAGGGCAGGTCTAGCTAGAGAGGAGTTGCTGGGATGGGTTGTTTGTGGCATGTACTAGGGCCGACAGAGCAGGCCAGTAACCAGTGCAGGGCAGGTTCCAGCAGGCTGTGCCTGTGCTGCTTGGGGGTGTGATGTTCAGCGCAAGGTGCGGGTAGGCAGAATGAAGGGGGGGATTGTGATGTGTGGAGCTAAGATGGGTATGGAAAAGAGGAGAGAGAGAAGAGAGGAACAGGAGCCAAAAACATACCAACAAAAAAGAGTGCTAAGGGAGCTTGCCATTGGAGTGTAGAGATGAGAGACTGAGAAATGGAGAAAAACAACAAGGAGAACAAGAAGAAAAGGAAAAAAATGAATAAATAAAAATTAGAAAAAAGAAAAGCAAAGCCCCCAGGGATCCCACTGGTGTGGCTGTGAGGTCTGGAGAAGCTGCCCCCAGGCCGTGAAGTACAGCCTCGCAAAAGGGGTAGAGGTGTCACTCAGCACCAGGTATTCAGGAGACAGGAAGAGAAGATTATAGAGAGACAAGAAACTGAGTAATGAAGAAAGACAAAAAGGGAATAAGAGAGAAAAGAAAACAAATAAAAAAAAAGAACAAGAAAACCCCAAAAAAACAGGAAAAAAAAAAAAAAAACAAGAAAAAAGAAATGCTCTCAGGGATCCCTCTGCTCATCTGCGCAAACTGAAGGGGTAGGTCCCAAGTTGTGCAGTACTACCCAACTAGAATGGGCTCCCAATTCAAGAAAAAAAGAAAACAAACAAAGAAACAATTCAAAACAAACAAACAAAAGCTCCGGGACCCCACCAGCCTGGCAACATGGGCCAGGAAGCAGTCTCACAGCCTCTTAGGAAGAAGCAAATATGGCGTACAGAGCCAGGTATTTGAGAGAAAGGAGAGGGAGGTGGTGAGAGGTATGGAAGAAATCAAAAGAAGCGGAAAAAAGCAATACCAGCAGCCAACAAATGGCACTCAGGGAGTCGGCCAGTGTAGGCGGGTGGAATCCAAGCAGCACTGGGGTGAAGCCGGTACTTCCTGGTTAAGAGACTGTGGCCACAGGAAGCAGAGGAGGCTGAGTGGGGGTAAAGAAGAATGGGGGTTGAGAAAGCATATACTCCTGGTTACCAGTTGTTCTGTCTCCTGCTGGAAGCTCTGTGAAGCTGCTTTCCCGTACCCCCTGTTCACCGATCTCTGATAGGAATCCAAGATGGCAGATCCATGCTGTGTTAGCTGATAGGGGACCTCTGCGTGTATCACTCCTCACTCTCTGTTCTCTGTTGGTTTCTTATTCCATTCGGTGCTTGGCTGAGTTCTTTATCTCTTTATTCGATGTTTAGGGTTTCAGGCTTGCCGTTTTCTGCATTTGGCTTAGTTTTTTGGATCTTTGCTGTGGAGGGATGGGGTGGTGCCTCTGTCTATAGCGCCATGTTGCCCAAAAGGGAGGTCATCCAATTTTAGCTAAATAACAGATTATCTCAAAAAATAGTATCACCCGTGAGTACTGTGCGCCTTTAAAAAAATCGCCTGTATGAGACCAAATGGTCATCAATTACTTTAAAACAAAGATAAGAATGTAAGGGGGAGGCAAGGAAACTAGATTAATGGAAACAGAGCAACCAGAATGGAAATACTGAGAATATTCACACATTGCAAAGAATGTAACCAATGTCACTGAACCATTTGCATAGAAATTGTTGAATGGGAACCTAAACCGCTATGAAAACACAATAAAATATTATTATTTTTTAAAAAGCCCTTTATCTTTCTGCCCCTGTTCCTTTCCTCTTCTTGTAGTCCGTTTTATAACTTCACTATCCATCGACAAACCAAACTAGAGACCACAGTTAACTTTTAACCATTTCATTTGCAGCTTTCCCATTCAATGCATCCTAATTCCTCTCCCATCCATCTAGTTCCCAAATACCTTTCAAAGACATTGCTCTCTTTTTGCCGTCTCAGCTATCTCTGGCTTAGATTACTTATTGCTACCTCCTGATTTCTCTGCTCCCAATCATTCTCTCCTCCAATTCATCTTTCACATTGTTATCAGTTATATTTCTTAAGATGTATATTTGATTGTGTATCCTCTTGCACAATTACTTTCTATTACTTGGAGAAGGGGATCTCTGGGTGAGCTTGAGAGAGGCCGGGCACTCTTTAAAGTTGAATACAAAAATTTATATGTGTCATTGATTAAGAAAAAAAAAGGTCAAAGAACACTGTCCTGTAGGACAAATTTTAAACTGCTTATCAGGGTACAATCTGTAATCTGGCTTCAATTTGCCTTATTAGTTGCATCTTAGTCACTCTCCTCACCTTCCACATACACTCTCAGATTCAATGAGCAACGTATTTTTCTCCAAACATACACATCAAATGCCACTACACCTCTCCAAGCCTTTGCATGTGCTGTTCCCACTACCTGTAATGCTTTTCTTCTCTATCAAACACTTGAACATCTTTCCGGTCCTGACTCAGGACTCAAATGTCACCACTGTGAAGCCTTGCCCAAGTGCAGCACTATGCCTGGACAACAAAAGGGATGCTAGATAGATATTCAAGTGTCTGTATAATATAACATTGGTCTGAAAAATTTCTTAAATTCAAAGCTTCACACTGTATAAAATAAACAGTCATAGGTTACACACAATATGTTTACTTAAGTCTAGGGACATCCTTACCAGTGTCACTAGATTTTAGTGAGATCAAGGATAAGGTCTCTGAAGTCCAAATGTCTAAGTTCAAATCCTGGCTCAGCCAACTAACAGTAATGTGATCTGGGAAAGTTACACAGCTTCTCAATGCTTCAGTTTCATGAGCTGTAAAGATGGGGATAATAACAGTACTTACCTTTTAGGATTATTCTGAGGATTAAATTAGTATATATATATAGCACTTAAAACTATGTAAGTGCTTCATGGTTTCATGGGACATCCCAGTTAATTAGCCTAATAACACGTTTAGTGCTTCTGTTCTACCTCCTGGAGTCCTGGTGGCGTAGTGGTTAAGAGCTAGGCTGCTAATCAAAAGGTCGGCAGTTCGAATCCACCAGTTCTAGTGCCTTTTTTTCTATTGGAAAGTCAGCTGGTGTTTTATTTTGGACACCTACTGGGACCATCCTGTCCTGTTTTTGTAAATGTTTTGATATTGTCTGCTGTCTTTGGGGAATTTGGTAGTTATTTTCCTTGTTTATTGATTGTAGATTTGTTTTGTCCTGCTTTTTTGTTTTATCTGGTTATGTCTGAGCAGGCAGGCTGTGTGTTCTTTCTTTGTCCTTTGCTCCAGGTGGGTTGGGACCAACTGATGCATCTTAGATGGCCACTCGCTAGCTTTTAAGACCCTGGACACCACTCACCAAAATGGGATGCAGAACGTTTTCTTAATGAACTTTGTTATGCCAATTGACCTAGATGTAAAAGGACAGTGAATTTATGTTAATGGGGGAGGACAACTCAGAAAAGAAGGGTGATAATGGTTGCACAATTCAAAGAACGTAATTAATGTCACTGAACTGTACATGTAGAAACTATTGAATTGGTGTATGTTTTGCTGTGTATATTCTAAACAACAACAAAATAAATAAATAAAATTTTTGAAAAACTATGTAATTTCTTGCTATTTTTATATTTATTTATGAAAGCAATCGCAAGGACTAAAGTTCTAAGAAATAATCACAGATAAGAGCAAAGCTAATTGACCTTGCCCACATAAGCCTCAAGCTTTAGTCAACTAAGTTAGTCAGAGAATACTAGCAAAGATGGCTTTTTCACTAATGTTTTTTATCAACTGAAGAGAACATTATTTCAAGCCTATCTGATAAAATTTTTCTATTAGTCTCCAATAGCAAAAAATACTAGCTAAGAATATTTTCAAGCCACACAGCAGGTATAATAAAATGACTCCTTTGATGAGAAAAAAGCCACAGCTGCTCTTTCCTGGGGAGCAAATCAATTAGCCACCTCATTGCTACCGAAGTGCCCAATATGAAGGGAAAATGCTAAGTAGGAAATTGGGAAGAAAGATAAAGGAGCTTAATGACTCAGCTTTCAAACCACCTTCAATAAATGTTTGCAGACCTGGTGGCTTGCTTGCTAGAGAAACAGGATACAGGCATTTTAGCACTACCTACCACACAGCCTAAAAACGCTATGAAATGTCAATGCTAATATCATTGAACCTAACGAGGATTCAAAATAAGTACACGGCTGCAGTGATGTAGCAAATGTTCAGTTGAGCGATATGATTATGTTAGGCATTTGGGACAGCACCCATGCATACTTTTCAACCAAAAAAAGCCATTTTGATTTTGACCCAGACGATAAATATTGCAGTTATGTAACAGTCTTTTTCTGTTCCCCAGCAAATCATCAGAATGGATCATCTTACTCTTTATTAATGGCATAATAATCAGATCTTACATTAAAACACTTGAGTTAATATCCGAAACTAGCCCAAATAAAGCCTAAATTTCTTAGCCTAGTATTAAAGGTCCACCATGCTCTAAACTCAACTAACCTTCCAACTTTGTCTTCCAAGATATGCTTGTTGAAATGCTGAACCAAACTGAACTTCTTTCAGTTCCCTCAATTACACCCACTCCTTGTCCAATGTGTGTTTCCTCTAGTTAGAATGGTGTTCCCCTTACATCTCCAAAGTCTAAATCCCACTCTATCTGTAAGACCCTGTGGGATGCCATGAAGTCATTCCCTATGGCCCAGCTGGAAGTAATTCTCAGGGTTGTTAATTTTCATAATCCTTGCTCAGCACCTCTTGCACTCTCCTCAGTCTATCTTGAGCAGAGTTACTGACACCGGTGTCTTTCCTTCTCACTAGACTGAAAGCCTTTAGGGTAATGTCCGCACGTGCTTTATCTTTGTAAGCCGGCTGCACCATGGGCATTCTTGTACACGGCAGGTGCTCATACTTCTTGCTCATAATTTAACAAGAAGTATGCTAAGTATGCCAAAGCTCACTGTAACTGATCATTTAAATCAAATGTACAGGTACACTCAGACAAGCTTGGTTGAAGAAAGGCTTTGGTTAAAAAGATATGCAACAAGACTTGTTTTCTTGTGAAGCAAGTGGAGAAAACAGAATTTTAATGCTGCAGGGTGAAGACACCACTATTTACGTTTACCACTCAGTGATTTGCTAACAACTACTAACATTAAAAACATTAAAAGGTTCCCTCCCACTCAAGTAATTGACAATATACTTGCAAGTTAGATAAATCATAAAATAACTGGTCTTGTCTTTCCCCTAACAGAAAATCAAAACTTTGCTCCTCTCTGAGTTTCGAGAAAGAGCTCTCAAGACCTGTGGATATAGGGATAATTTCAATTATTACCTCTAATATGAAAAACTCTAGGACCAAAATGCAAAAAAACAGAACCTGATACATAACAGAGCCCATGAGTCCCAATAAAAAGAGGGAAAGATTAACAAAAGAACCCCAAAAACTTGGCAGTCTGATACTACTAGGGAAGAATTCACAAGTTCCAACATTCCACATAGATGGTGCTAATTGAACTGCTTACTGGGTCACAAAACAGAGGCTGACTTCACTTTTATGTGATGCTCCAGAGCTGCCCACTGTCTGTGGTTCTACATTCACAGATGACATTTCTCTGCCTACTCAGTTCACAAACTGTTGCATAAATCAGTTTTAACATACACTCTTAGACATAAGTAATTTTCCTAAGCCTACAGTCCTGAAGGAATGGAGGTTCTAAGTCCTAAACCCAGATGAAATAATAAACCTTGAAAGGGATGTCTTAACTCTGAGTTGTGCTAACAGGAAATTTTCTGTTGGGCGCTTTACCTGATATAGCTTTCATATCAGTGACATTTGGAACATTCAGTCTCCAGTATCATGTTCCTAGTGTCTCTTGGATCACTGGAATGGCAACTGAATCCTTGGAGTTGATAGCAAGAGACAGTTCAGTGTTTTAACTTAGCCTTTGAAATACTATAAGTTCTTTAAAGTATAAATAGGTCCATCACAGGCAAACAAAAGTCAGTTATGTTAAAATTTGTTAATAAATCAGGTAAACATTGTCAGTAGCACCACCATAAATTATGTAACATTTTAAACATAAAATAGACTATCAACAATTACTAAAAAACAAAACAAAACAACAACAAAAAAAAACCATTGCCGTTGAGTTGATTCTGACTCCTAGTGACCTTATAGGACAGAGCAGAACTGCCCCATCAGGTTTCCAAGGAGTGGCTGGTGGATCTGAACTGCTGACCTTTTGGTTAGCAGCCATAGCTCTTAAGCATTTTGCCACCAGGGTTTCTCAACAATTATAAGGCTTATAAAATCTGTATTGTATTTCATATGTGGCTTAACTGAATAACGCTGGCCTAATTTCTCTTTGATTCAGTCTCTTTTACCTCCTATGCTACTTTGATGGAATTATTTCAAACTGTCCCATTTCTTAGGCCTCCTGCTGTATCTCTTCATCTAGATTTCCATTTGGTTTCTACAGTGACTTACTTGTTTGGTCATTAGAACACAAAAAAAAATTCACAACTACATCAGGCATATTAGTATTCCTGTGACTAAAACTTCCTGTATTTAGATAAATGATGTTGGCAGTAAATGCGGAATGAAGTTTAAAATATTGAGACAGTGAACAATACCATCCATTACAATTCAAAACTCTTCTACTTGAAATTTAATTTGATGTCACAGACTGATTACAGAAAAAAATAGATGGGGAAGTCAGGGTAGACTGTGTTATCACATAACAGCAATTTCCTTGAAATTGAGTGCTTCCTTCGGGAACAAGTGGAAAGCTTGAGGCATTGTGGGAAGAGCACAGGCCTTGTGGTTGAACAGACTTAGTTCAAATCCCAGCATGACGATTTTTTTAGCTATGAGACCCTGGGCATGTTACTTAGCCTATTTCAGCTTTGGTACTGTCATCTGCAAAATGGAGACTGGGCTAATAAATCCTACTACAGATAATAATATTTTCAGACCTAGTACTGCACATACCACATGACAGGTGCTGAAATGCTAATTACATGTAAAGCATTTTAACTCACAAAATTTGGAACTTTCAAGAATCATTCTTTAATTCTGCTGCAGCCTTGAATCATTCATTCCAATATTTACTCAATGTCTACCACTGTACTAAGCACTGCAGGCAAGCTATGCATGATCCTCATCTTTAAGGAGTTTGGATTCTAAGGGAGAAATTCAAGCTCCCTCAATTGTTAAAATACTTCATTAGTAGCACTATATTCATTCGGCAATAAATCATATGTCATCTTCCGACTCTCATCTGTTTCTTCTTCAATTATTTGACGTTTTATATGTTGTTTAAATTTACAGCTGATGTCATCTTAAAATGTAAATTCCTTGGTTGTTTCAAATCTTGTTTGTTTGCCCTTAAACGCCTAGTGCAGCAGGACAATGTATTGTACAAAACACTTTCTTATTTATTTAACCTATCATATCACTGTACTCTTCTCAGCCTCAGTTTTCCTGGCCAATGTTCTTATCTCTAGGGTTTCATTTTTCTCTGCCACCTATGAAACCTGCAGATCTGAAAAAACGCCTACTAGGATGGTACACTGCTTATAGTCACATATGCTATATCTACTAGGAGAATGCAGGCTATGGGTTACGTTAATCTAAGTTTCTCTCATTAACCCTTCTATCCTTTAACAGAGCTTAATATAGGAGAGGTGAAGTGGGGGAAAATAAAGAGATAACAGATAAATTGCATGCCATTGGGAAGAAAACGATAATCTAGCTTTGACAGTGTCTTAGTTGTCTAGTGCTGCTGTAACAGAAATACCACAAGTGGATGGCTTTAACAAACAGAAATTTATTCTCTCACAGTTTAGAGGGTTGGAAGTCTGAATTCAGGGCATCAGTTCTAGGAGAAGGCTTTCTCTCTGTGTCAGCTCTGGGGGAAGGTTCTTGTTTCCTTTCAACATCTGTGGGCCCAGTGTTCCTTGGAGATCTCCATGTGTCTTGGCATCAATCTTCCCTTGGGTCTAGGAGCTTCTCAGATCAGGGACCCCAGGTTCAAAGAATGCACTCTGCTCCCAGCTCTTCTTTCTTGGTGGTAGGAGGTCCCCCACCTCTCTGCTCACTTCTCTCTGTTATATCTCAAAAGAGACTGATTTAAGATACAACCTAATCCTGTAGATTGTGTCCTGCCTCATTAACATAACTGCCTCTAATCCTGCCTCATTAACATCATAGAGGTTAGGATTTACAGCACATAGGATAATTATATCAGATCACAAAATAGAGGACAACCATATAATACTAGGAATCATGGCCTAGCCAATTTGACACACATTTTGGGGAGACACTATTCAATCTGTAACAGATAGCTTACAATGCACTAGTAAAAACAATAATAACCATGCCTGTCTGGACTCCTCTTCCCATAGTGCTCAAGGCCCTACTGATGCCATATGTACCAACATGGCTAGAAAATACCCTTGAAAATGATACATAGGGTGTCATGCTTATCCATCTCCCCAGTATCTGCTTTTTAAAAAATGTGATTTTTCTAAGAGTCACTAATGAGGGGGGAAAAAAAAGTGCCAGGGAAAAACATGAGCCCAGCAACAGAATGTAGCAACAATACTCGTTGATGCTCTTGCAGAGAGAGACAAGTGAAAGAACTGTGACTGGCTCTAGTTTCATAATTTTCTTCTCTGTGGTCTTGTTGCATATATGAAGTCTCCTGTGATTCCTGAAGCCACCTGTTACCATCTGAAGTCACAAGACCTTCAGTGATGCAACTGACTGTCTCGGCCTCACTCCAGGAGTTAAGACTTCACGTTCACTTTCCTGCTGGCTGCAGCATCCAAGTGACTGGGCGCCATCTGCTCGTCACAAGAGCCAGGCCCACCTTACAGACAGAGCAAGCTGGTCAACCACGAGCCCTGTGGCTCACAAGATGGATCATGCTGACATAACTGAATCGGTTTCTGTTCGGTTCTTTCACTGATATTTAAAGGAGAGTCTCAAATGCCACAGGGCTTTATTTTCCTCTTCTGAGATACCTGCCCACTGTAAATTATAAAGTACTGTCCTGGGGATAAGCATCAGAAGTTAGGACAGGTCAGTAAAGAGCTGTATGGTTAGCATTATTCCATGAAAATCAGAGAACAAACATGCATGGGGTCCTCAGACTTCACTGGGCCCAATGTAGTAATGAATTACAGGGTCCCAAATGTGGTCCCAAATCACAGTGTGGTCCCTCTGAACCATATGGGCACAATGCAAGTAGTGAACTTCACATAAGAAAATCCATTCTTAGGGCTGAGACTATGTTATGGATTGAACTGTGTCCCCACAAAATATGTGTTGAATTCCTTGCCCCCCTACTCGTGGATATGATCCTGTTTGGAAACAGGGTTTTCTTTATTATGTAAATTATATCATACCCAAGTAGGGTGGTTTCTAAATCCAAGCACTTCTGAGTTATAAAAAGAGCAAATTAGGCACAGATATACACACAGAGAGGAGCTCTGGTGGCACAGTGGTTAAAGCACTCGGCTGTTAACCAAATGGTCTGTGGTCCAAAACCACCGACTGCTCCAAGGGAGAATGATGTGACAGTCTGCTTCTGTAAAGATTTACAGCCTTGGAAACCCTATGGGGCAGTTCTACTCTATCCTACAGGGTTGCTATGAGTCAGAATTGACTCTACAGCAGTGGGTTTGTTTTTATACACAAACAAAGAGGGAGACAGATGCATCTACAAGCTGAGGAACGCCAAAGACTTCTCGCAGCTACTAGAAGCTGAAATAGACAAGGAAGGACCTCCCCCTACAGCAATTCCCTGAATTTGAACTTCTAGCCTCCTAACCCACTGCCCCACTGCTGCTGAATCGATTTCTACCCACAACGACCCTATATGACAGGGTAATACTGCCCCATAGGGTTTCCAAGGCTGTAATCTTTAGGGAAGCAGACTGCCATATTTCTCCCGCAGAGGCACTGGTGGATTTGAACCACCAAACTTTTAATCAGCAGCTAAGTGTTTAACCACTATGCCACCAGGGCTCCTTTCTAGCCTCTTGAACTGTGAGAAAATAAATTTCTGTTTTTTAAAGCCACCCACCTATGGTATTTCTGTTACAGTAGCACTAGGTAACTAAGGCAGACCGGAATACAAAAGAAGCCCTACAAACCCTGGTGTGATTGACCCCTACTTCCCTCCTTGCCTCATCCCACACCACATCACTCTTCCTTTTAATTCCTTAGCACATTCTGTTCCTTCTGCCTGGAACACACTTCATTCCATTTCCTCATCATTTAGTCAGCCCCAATTCAGCCCAACTGTCATTTCCCCAGGGAAGCTTTCCCTGATCCTGCACATTGAGTCAGATCTCTCTGTTACACAGTCTCACAGCACCCACAGTTTTTTCTTTAGCATTTACCATAGTTTGCAATTAGAGATTTGTGTGATTTCCTTTTAGGCATACGTTTTACTCGCTAGCCTGTAAGCTTGTCAAGGCTACATGGAGAACAATAAATATCTGTAGAAAAAAAGAAGGCAGGGAAGAGAAAAGGGAAGTGAGAATGTAGAGGAAAAGGTAGGAGAAGAAAGGGGAGGGAGAAAGAGGGAAAGAAAATGAAAAAAGAAGGTTTAAAAATGTAGTACATGCTTCAGCCTTGACAGATTCAGGCCCATGGTAGGGGAAGCTTTCCCCACCCAGCTCACACTTACCACTAAAAGCCTGCTATACTTCCAAAAGATGGCCTAAAATTTCCAAGCCAAAGCCAACACAAGATATTCAATGACCTCTAATACACTGAGGACAATTATTTACCTCTGGAACTTGAAAACAGCATGAAATACATTACAGTGCCCTGTGCAAACTCTCTGGGCTGTGTTTAGTCATTTTATGCACACATGAATGCACACACATGCACACATACATACACACATTTTTTATGTGGAGACAATAATCAGTACTAAACATGAAAAACAGTAAAAGATAAAAAATTACTGTGCCTGCTGACATTACCCTTCTTTGAGGTTTCACACTCCCCTTGAGGTCTATACCAGTGATTCCCAACACAGGAGCCAGGGACCCCTGGGAAATGATGCAGTTTTCGCAAGGTGTCACAAATGTACATGCAAGGCCAGTAGTACCTGAAGACTTAAATAAAAACCCAATTATTACCATGTTGGAGACCAGAAGAGTTTGTAAGTGGAAAGGGATCCTCAAACTGCAAATAGTTCAATTATCACACAATTTAGAAATCAATTATAATTAGTCCTATTTCTTAGTGGGAATGCTGTGCATTTTCATCTAAGTATTAAAGCACTGATGGAAGAGGCCTACCTGTGAAATGGGCCTTTATTACTCTGTCGGAGCCAAAATTGTTTCCATGCTCATTAGTACACTCACAAGACATGCAAAGTGCTGCAGTACTGAAGGGATATGCTCAGTATGCATTAATCAACATTTGTGAATTGCCATAAGGTCTTTAAAGGAAAAGATGTCATATAAACTCAGTGTCAGTGTGATAATAATGCTTGTAAACCACAGTTTGGACATTTACACGAAAGAATGATGCTTTGAATCAGGTGATTTCAAGGTCCTTTATTTATTTATTTATTTCATCTTCACGTATTCTACTTTCACCTGACTGAATATAACTGCTATTCACCCAGGAAGTTAGGGCAGTGCCCAATTACAGGTCATAAGAAGATGAGGCCCCACACTGGATAGCTCCCTGGGTATCATTTCAATATATCACCAGCCCTTTCTCTATGCTAAATATGAGGTTAGGGTGACTCAGGCCAGCAAAAGAGGTAAAAGCACCAACTAAACAACATGAGTGGCTTCAGGAATCCCGAGGGAAGTTAAAATTTAACATCATTTTAGAAAATATTGAGAATTTTCTTTCTCACAACATGCACAAACACACACACACACACACACACACACACACACACACGTTTATAGTTGAGTGTGATGGTTAATGTTATGTATTTACTTGGCTAGGCCATGATTCTCAGTATTATGTAATTATCTCCATTTTGTGATCTGATGTAATTATTCTCCATTTTGTGCTCTGATGTAAATTATCCTCCATTTTGTGATCTCCCATAAGACATAATGTAATCATCTCTATGTGATCTGATGTGATCAGCCAATCAGTTGTAAGGGGAGTTTCCCCAGGGGTGTGGCCTGAACCCAATATATATGTATATAGATGTTCTGGCAAAGTTCAGTTGCTTGCTCTGGATCCTGTTTCTGACTCGTCACCATCTGACCTCCAGTTCTTGTAACACAAGCCAGCAGCTTGTCATCTGATCTGCCGACTTTCAGGATTCACCAGTTCCGCAATGCTGTTAGCCAGCAGCCTGCTGTCTGATCTCCCGATTTTCGGTTTGTTACCCCTGCAACCACGTGAGGCAGGCAACGCCTCCATCTGACAAGTGAACCACACACTTTGGGACTTGCCAGCCTCCACAACTGCATAAGCCATTTCCTTGAGATAAATCTCTCTCTCTATCTCTGTCTCTCTATATATGTATACATACACGCTTCACTGGTTTTGCTTCTCTAGAGAACCCAGCCAAAGACATGTGGTACTGAGAGTGATACTACAGAAACAAAATCATAAGGATGAGTCTTCTCATTTGGTTCTCAAGTCTGACTAGTCTTAAAGGCACTGATAACTCTGCCTCCAGTAATAAAGAGGGTGCTGCTAATCCAGGGAATGAGATGGCGATATTAATCCACAAAATATCATCACCAACAGATCACGAATTAGTGAGAGGCGAGGCTCTGGGTGATCACATGTTTGATACATTTCTACAATTTTTTCGGAATAAGAAGTACAGGGAAGCTGGTTGGTTGGTTCTACTTTAGCTAGACAAAGTGGTGAAAGAAAGAGAAGAGCTCAGGGTTTAAGAGTCATAGCTCAAGTGCCACATAAAAGACCTAAAAGTTGCCACTTGTGCCCTGAAAGAAAATCTGATTTCTTGTAGTAACAGAGCCGATACTGCCAAAAACCAAACCCAGAGTCTTATCATAACAGTGGCTGAATTATAATGCCAATTAAATCCCCAAACTCGAATGGTGACTGAAGTTAAAGTGAGGACATTGATTGGGAAGAAATGGGATCCTGAAACTTTGGATGGGGACAAATGGCAGATAATCAGAAAGCTGGGGACACTGAGCCCCCAAATTCCATTGACTCACTCCTGCCAAAAGAATCAGCCCTCTTACTCTCATCTGAAGTGATTTCTCCATCTTTGTCTACTAAGCCACCCTCTCCAGGAAAACCATTATACCTTCTACCCTGTCTTAGACTGGGTTCTCTAGAGAAGCAAAACCAATGAAGCATACATGTATATATATAGAAAGAGACAGAGATGGAGAGAGAGATTTATCTCAAGGAAATGGCTTATGCAGTTGTGGAGGCTGGCAAGTCCCAAAGTGTGTGGTTCAGGTGTCAGATGGAGGTGTTGCCTGCCTCACGTGGTTGCAGGGGTAACAAACCCAAAATGGGAGATCAGATGGCAGGCCTCTGGCTCATAAGCTATAGAGGCTGATGAATCCCAAGACTGGCAGGTAAGCTGCTAGCTCAAGTCCCAAGAACTGGAGGTCAGATGACAAGCCAGATGCAAGATCCAGAGCAAGCAAATACCAGTGAGCTTTGCTAGAAAGTCTACACATACTGGATGCAAGCCACAACCCCAAGGAAATGCCTTTTTAACTGACTGGCTGTTCACAGCTGATCATCACGGAAGTGATTATATTATATCAGATCTCATTATGGAGGTGATTATATCATTACATAGTTGTCAAACTACGTAACTGCCACACTGCTAAGAAGCATGGCCCAGGCAAGCTGACATCCAATCTTAACCATCCCTATCTGATGAGATTAACCCAGCTGTGCCTGAAGAGTCTTTGTCTGAGCTATCACCTGGGGCAGCACCTTGGGGATTGCCTGTGATTGCTATTTTATGTAAGTCAGATTTGACAGTGAGAACTGCCCTAACTAAGATACCTAATTACAGTGGGGCTGATTGGATCCCACGGTAGTAGGGGCCAAGTGGCAGCACTTAACTGACCAAGACAAGGTAGGCATGGTTACCTTAACAGACAGCAGAGTCAAAGCAGTAATCAGAATAGCCTGACTTGTATGGACTTATGATGATGGCTCTTTAGTCATGGTGCCCCCAGCATGAAATATATGGGAAATCTACTAATATTTCACTTGGTCTGTACAAGCAGAAGAATTCTAGGTCAAGCGAATGGCAGTTTAAGTCAAATCACCAGAATAGAGTGTCATGGACCCTCAATCAATTCCCAGACTTGAGCCAGTTCACAGACCGATAACACTTGAATGAAGGGGCAGACAGGTCCTCTAGAGAAAGGACCAGAATACACTGCCAAAAACTTATACTGTTGTTCTTACTCTCAGCCTTCCCCAAAGGGATTTATGGCCTTTTATGACAGTGACTGGGCATTGGGGAAAAGGACATAATTAGACTTCTCAGGGATTAGCGGACACTGGTTCTGAACTGACACTAATTTCAGGAGACCCAAAATGTCACTGTGGCCCACCAGAGTTGGAGAATATGGAGGTCAGGTTATAAATGGAGTCTTAGCTCAGGTCTACCTCACAGTAGGTCCAGTGGGTCCCCGAACCCATCCTGTAGTGATTTGATTTCCCCAGCTCCAGAATGCATAATTGGATAGACATACTCAGCAACTGGAAGAACCCTCACATTGGATTCCTGACATGTAGAGTGTCTTAGTCATCTAATGCTCCTGTAACAGAAATACCACAAGTGGATGGCTTTAACAAAGAGAAATTTATTTTCTCATAGTCTAGTAGGCTAGAAGTCCAAATTCAGGGCATGAGCTCCAGGGGAAAGCTTTTTCTGTCAGCTCTGGAAGAAGGTCCTTGTCATCGATCTTCCCCTAGACTAGGAGCTTCTCCGCACAGGAAACCCTGGGTCCAAAGGACGCACTCTGCTCCCAGCACTGCTTTCTTGGTGGTATGAGGTCCCTAACTCTCTGCTTGCTTCCCTTTCTTTTTATCTCTTGTAAGATAAAAGATGGTGCAGGCCACACTCCAGGGAAACTCCCTTTACATTGGATCAGGGATGTGACCTTAGTAAGGGTGTTACAATCCCACCCTAATCCTCTTTAACAAAAAATTACAATCACAAAATGGAGGACAACCACACAATACTGGGAATCATGGCCCAGCCAAATTGACACACACATTTTTTGGGGGACATAATTCAACCCATGGCATACAATAACGGCTATTATGGTAGGAAAAGCCAAGTGGAAGCCACTAGAAATGTCCCTACCTAGGAAAATAGTAAACTAAAAGCAATACCAGGAGGGAATGCAGTTATTACTGCCACCATCAAGGACCTAAAGGATGCAGGGGTGGTGATTCCCACCACATCCCTTTCAATTAGCCCCTGTGCAAAAAAAAGATGGATTTTGGAGAATTACAGTGGATTATCATAAACTTAACCAGGTGGTGGCTCCAACTGTAGCTGCTGTTCCAGATGTGGTTTTATTGCCTGAGCAAATTAATACATTTCCTGACACCTGGGATGCAGCTACTGATCTGGCCAATGCCTTTATCTCGATTCCAGTTTTGAAGGACTACCAGAAGCAGTTTGCCTTCGGCTGGCATGTCCAGTAATACACCTTCACTGTCCTACCCCAGGGGTATATCAGCTCTCAAGCTCTGTGTCATAATTTAGTTCATGGGGACCTTGATCACCTTTCCCTTCTACAAGATGTCACACAGGTCCATTGCATTGATGACATTATGCTGATTAGACATAATAAGGAAGAAGAATCAATGACTCTAGACTTATTGGTAAGATATTTGCATGTTAGAGTGTGCGAAGTTAACCCAACAAAAATTCAGGCACCTTTAACCTCAGTGAAATTTCTAGGGGTCCAGTAGTGTGGGGCATGTTGAGATATTCCTTTTAAAATGAAAGATAAGTTATTGCATCTGGCTCCTCCCACAACTAAAAAGGAGGCACGATGCCTACTGGGCCTCTTAGGATTTTGGAGGCAACATATTCTTCATTTGTGTGTGCTACTCTGGCCTATTTATCAAGTGACTCAAAAACCCACTAGTTTTGAGTGGGGGTCAGAAAAAGAGAAGGCTCTGAAACACATTCAGGCTGCCATGCAAGCTGGTCTGCCCCTTGGGCCATATGATCTGGATGATCCAATAGTGCTCGAAGTGTCAGTGGCAGATAAAGATGCTGTTTGGAGTCTTTGGCAGTCCCCGATCGATGAATCATAGCACAGACCCTTAGGATTCTGGAGCAAAACCCTGCCATCCTCTGCAGATAACTACTCTCCATTTGAGAAACATCTTTTGGCTTGTTACTGGGCCTTAGTAGAGACTGAATGCCTAACCAGAGGCCATCAAATCACCATGCGGCCTGAGCTGCCCATCATGAACTGGGTGTTGTCTGACCCACAGAGTCATAAAGTCGGACATGCAGAGCAGCACTCCATCATTAAATGTAAGTTGTATATATGAGATCGGGCTCGGACAGGACCTGAAGGCACAAGTAAGCTGCATAAGGAAGGGGCTCAAATGTCCATGGTCTCCACTCCTGTCACATTACCTTTCATCTCTCAGTCTGCACCTATGGTCTCATGGGGAGTTTGTTATGATCAGTTGATTGAGGAAGACAAAACTCATGCCTGGTTTACAGATGGTTCTGTGCAATATGCAGGCACCACTCGAAAGTAGACAGTGGCAACACTACAGTCCCTTTCTAGGACCTCCCCAAAGGACAGTGGTGAAGGGAAATCCTCCCAATGAGCAGAACTCTGAGTAGTGTACCTGATTGTTTACTTTGCTTGGAAGGAGAAATGGCCAGATGTGCAACTGTACTGATTCATGGGCTGTGGCAAATGGTTTGGCTGGATGGTCAGGGATTAGGAAGGAATATGATTGGAAAACTGGTGACAAGGAGGTATGGGTAAAGAGGTATGTATGCAGACAGACTTCTTTAAATGGGCCAAAGAAGTTAAGCTATTTGTCTCTCATGTGAATGCTCACCTAAGGGTGACCTCGGCAGAGGAAGACTTTAACAATTAAGTAGACAGGATGATGCATTCAGTGGAAACCATTCAGCCTCTTTCCCCAGCCACTCCTGTCATTGCCCAATGGTCTCATGAACAAAGTTGTCATGGTGGCAGGGATGGAGGTTATGCATGTGCTCAGCAACTTGGACTTCTACTCACCAAGGCCAACTTGGCTACAGCAACTGCTGACTACCTAATCTGTCAGCAGCAGAGACGAACACTGAGTCCCCAGTAGGACACTATTCCTCGAGGCAATCAGCCAATAACCTGGTAGCAGGTTGATTACACTGGACCACTTCCATCATGGAAACAGCAGCATTTCATTCTTACAGGGATTAGACACTTACTCTGGATACGGATTTGCCTTCCCTGCACACAATGCTTCTACCAAAACTACGATTCATGGACTCACAGAATGGTATCCCAAACAGCATTGCCTCGGATCAAGAGACTCCCTTCACAGCAAATGAAGTGCGGCAATGGGCCCAAGCTCATGGATTTCACTGGTCCTACCATGTTGCCTATCATCCTGAAGCAGCTGGCTTGATATAACAATGGAATGGCCTCCTAAAGACACCATTACAGTGCCAGCTAGGCAGCAATACTTAACAAGGCTGGGGCAATGTTCTCCAGGAGGCTGTAGATTCTCTAAACCAGCATCCTATATATGGTGCTATTCCTCCCATAGCCAGGATTCACAGGTCCAGGAATCAAGGGATGGAAATGGGAGTTTCACTATTACCTCTAGTCACTCACTCACAAGATTTTTGCTTCCCCTCCCCATGACCCTATGCTCTGCGGGTCTAGAGGTCTTACCTCCAAAGAGAGGAATGCTCCCACCTACAGACACAACACTAATACTACTGAACCGGAAGTTAAGAATGCTACCCGGTGGAAAGGAGGAGTGTGCTGTCACATTATAGTGAGAGCAACTAGGGTCACATAATAATGTGTGTATAAATTTTTGTATGAGAAACTAACTTGAACTGTAAACTTTCACTTAAAGCACAATAAAAAATGAAAGAAAAAAAAAAAAAAGAATGCCACTTGGCCACATTGGGCTTCTCATGCTTCTGGATCAACAGGTAAAGAAGTAAGTTACCATACTGGCTGGTGTGATTGATCCTGATTATCAAGGGGAAAATCACATTGATATTAAATAATGCAGAAGAATGTCTGTGGAATACAAGAGATCCCTTATAACATCTTAGTACGACCATGCCCTGTGATTAAAGTCAATGGAAAACTACAGCAACCCAATTCTGACATGACTATTAATGGTCCAGACCCTTCATGAAGGTTTGAGTTATTCCACCAGGCAAAGAACCACAACCAGCTGAGGTACTTGCTGAGGGTAAAGGGAATATGGAATGGGTGGTGGAAGAAGGCAATTCTAAATACAATATGATCATGTGACCAGTTGCAGAAACGAGGACTGTAATTGTTCTATTTCTTTCTTGTTTTATTATATACGCATGTGTGGACACACAAACACACACACACATATGGCAAATATTTTGTTTTCTTCCCTCCTTTTTCCTCAATTAAAAAATACAAGATATAAATGGGGCTAGTGTGTTTTCAGTTGCATGCATATTAGTTGTATCATGTTAGGCACAAGTATGACTTTATAATTGCTTTTATTTAGAGGTTATATATGGTTTAAGAGGATGTGTATAGATGCCAAGTTGACAAGAGCTGGACTGTGATGGTTAATTTATGTGTCAACTTGGCTAGGACATGACTCACAGTATTATGTAATTATCCTCCATTTTTGTGATCTGATGTAATTATCCTCCATTTTGTGATTTCCCATAATACGATATAATCACCTCCATGATGTGATCCGATGTAATCAGCCAATCAGATGTAAGGGGAGTTTCCTCAAGGGTGTGGCCTGCACCCAATATATATATGGATGTTCTGGCAAAGCTGGTTTGCTTGCTCTGCATTCTGTTTCTGGCTTGTCATCATCTGACCTCTGGTTCTTGGGACTTGAGCTAGCAGCTTGTCGTCTTTGAGATTTACTGGCTTCCACAGCCCTGTGAACCAGCAGCCTGCCATCTAACCTGCCTATTTTGGGTTCAACAGCCCCTGCAACCACATGAGTCAGGAGAAGCCTCCAGCTGGCGCCTGACCCATGGACTTTAGGACTTGCCAGCCTCCACAACCATGTGAATCATTTCCTTGAGACAAATCTTTCCCTCTATATATCAATACATGTCACTAATTTTGCCCCTCTAGAGAATCCAGCCTACGACACTGAGTATCTCTGCAAGCCCTTGGGCTTTCTAATCTAGTCATAGGAGACAAAGCTTTGCAGACAGAGAAGCCTGCCACAACCCTGAGCATAATTTCACAGTCAGACAGAAAAAGGAGCACTCACCAAGCACCCCAATACAGGAGAAAAACACACTGACTGGGAATGGAGTCTGGGTTTTCAATCCTGGCTCTGCTGTGATGAAGAGCGTCACTTTGTACACAGGACTTAGTGTCTGTGCAACTAGGTCTCTTTACTTATAAAGGCTGCCAGATAATATCAAAGCTCCTTTCAGCTCTGACGCTCTGTTATACATAGACTTTTGTCCAAGGTCATATTAACACTTTGTTTTTAGAGAAACCTATCATGGAACTATTATGAGATGTTCCCACAAATGGATGCAACCCTGGAAGTGCTCACTCATCTATGCCAAGAATTTGGAAGACAGCTACCCGGCAAACAGACTGGAAGAGATCCATACATGTGCCCATTCCAAAGAAAGATGATCCAACAGAACACAGAAATTATCAAACAATATCATTAATATCATACACAAGTAAAATCTTGCTGAAAAATAATCCAAAAACGGTCGCAGCAGTACATTTACAGGGAACTGCCAGAAATTCAAGCTGGATTCAGAAGAGGACATGGAACAAGGGATATCACTGCTGATGTCAGATGGATCTCGGCTGAAAGCAAAGAACACCATAAAGATGTTTACCTGTGTTTTACTGACTATGCAGTCATTCGACTGTGTGGATCATAACAAATTATGGAAACACTGCGAAGAATGGGAATTCCAGAACACTCAAGTGTGTTCATACAGAACCTGTACATAGACCAAGAGGCAGTTGTTCGAACACAACAAGGAGATACTGCATGGTTTCAAATCAGAAAAGGTGTGCATCAGGGCTGGATCCTTTCACCATACTTATTCAATCTGTATGGTGAGCAAATAATCGGAGAAGCTGAGCTATACAAAGAAGAATGCAGCATTAGGACTGAAGGAAGACTCAGTAACAACCTGTGATATGCAGATGACACAATCCTGCTTGCTGAAAGTGAAGAGGACTTGAAGCACTTACTGATGAAAATCAAAGACTACAGCCTTCGGTATGGATTACACCTCAAGATAAAGAAAACAAAAATCCTCACAACTGGACCAATAAGTAATATTGTGATAAATGAAGAAAATATTGAAGTTGTCTAAGATTTCATTTTACTTAGATCCACAATCCATACCCATGGAAGCAGCAGTCAAGAAATCAGATGACATATTGCATTGGGTAAATCTGCTGCAAAAACCTCTTTAACATGCTAAAAAGCAAAGGTGTCATTTTGAGGACTAAGGTGTACCGGACCCAAGCCATGGTATTTTCAATTGCCTCATATGCATGTGAAAGCTGGACAATGAATAAGGAAGACTGAAGAAGAACTGATACATTTGAAGTATGGTGTGGTGAAGAATATTGAATATACCATGGACTGCCAGAAGAATGAACAAATCTGTCTTGGAAGAAGTACAGCCAGAATGTTCCTTAGAAGCGAGGATGGTGAGCCTTCGTCTCACTTACTTTGGACATGTTATCAGGAGGGACCAGTCTCTGGAGAAGGGCATCATGCTTGGCAAAGTAGAGGGTCAGAGAAAAAAAGGAAGATCCTCAACAAGATAAACTGGCACGATGGCTGCAACAATGGGCTCAAACACAGCAATGATTGTGACTGTGAAGATGGCACAGCACCAGGCAGTGTTCTGTTCTGTTGTACACAGTGTCGCTATGGGTAGGAACCGACTTAACGGCTCCTAACAACAACATTATGGAACTAATTCTCATTTCACAGCATATAACGGAGAACAGATTCAGTCAAAAAAAAAAGAAGATGGTTTAAAAAATAAATCTAATTCTTCCATCCATTCCCATTGTAAGTTTGGAACTATATCTTCAGAAGGTGAAGTCTGGAACTTTTGACAAGACCAGGATTAAGGAAGTACCAGGTACTGGGTACATTGAGTTTTATATGGAATTTGGATATATTTTCTCCAACTCTGAATTTTAGTTCTGTTTGATTTCTTACCTGTGTCTCATATCTTAGCAATTTACTAATTCCAAGAAACAATTTAAATAAAGTGAGAGAGATATATACATTGACATCCCCTAATTTTCCCATTAAACAAAGGCCACTAGGATGGTGAACAAAGCTGACTATGTCCCAATGTCTTAGGCTGGGTTCTCTAGAGAAGCAAAACCAGTAAAGTGTATAAATATATATATAGAGAGAGATTTATATCAAGAAGACAGCTCACACGATTGTAGAGGCTAGAACGTCCCAAGTCTGTGGATCAGGGTAGAGGCCTCTCCCAAGTCACACAGCTGCAGAAGCTGGCAAGCCCAAGATCAGCAGGTCGGAAAGCTGGGCTCCCACTCACAGGCTGTGCAGATCAACGAGTCCCAAGTTCGGCAGATAAACTGAACAGCTCAAGTCCCAAGAACCGGAGATGAGACAACAGGAGGCAGCCGCAGGATCCAGAGAGAGCAAAAAGCCAGAATGTCTGTTTATATTCAGATGCGGGCCACACCCCCAAGGAGACTCCGTTTCATCTGACTGGCTACTCACAGTATATTCAATCATGGCAGTGATGACATTAAAACACTGAGAATCATGTCCCAGCCAAGTTGACACACAATCTTAACTATCACATCTAAAATCATATCTTCAAACAGTGGCAGATTTAGAAACTCAAGAATTCTATTTTTGTCTTTTTCACCTTTAATCCACTGGATCCCACATGCCTAAGCAAGGAAGGTAGTAAGCTATTTTCTACTGAATACCAAAAGGAAGCCTGTCCCTGCCACACTGAATAGACACATTCAATGAGGTTTAGTTCAAAATTTGGTGTTTCTTCTTTTTTGAAAATGGATATTAAGAATAAATGAACACAAAGACACTTCAGATATCATTTATGTATTTTGATTCATAAAATGTTCTCTTGGAGACAGATTCTGAATAATAATGCTAATGAAATGGAGCTTTGCTAACATTTGATACCACTCTTAAGAGTTGGTAAATCTGCATTTTTCCCCATCAAAAACAACTCTCTCTTGCAATGGATATTATGGGAAATTTAATTCTCAAACAATCGGGCATCTTTAATGTATCTGTTTCATTTGTTAGAGATATTCAATTTGAAAACTGACATACTTTCAAGACTGGAATTTTAAACGTATATGAGCAGGGTTTTTCTAGCAAAGAAAAAAATTTACCTCTGCCTTTAATTTTGAATTTTTCTACAGAACAATTAAAATAACTTGATTCTGTATCTCAATTTTGAATAACACACAAATGTAATGTTTTCTTTAGATGGTGCATGAATGTATATGTCTTCCAGACTACACTGGGGACTCCAAAGTCTGGGCCTCTTGACGTCACCCTCGCCTTCACTAGTCAAAATGTCTTAAACACTGTCTCTCATTAAATAATAATAAAGTTAAAATCAACGAGACAAATCTGACAAAAATGGTAACATAGAGCTCGCTTGACCATAAAGCAAAACCAGAACCTCCACGGACACAAAGGGCTTATAGCCAATTAATTTCGTATTGTATTCACACACTGAATTTCTCATTTCTAGAGATAAAAGCCTTTTTCCAAGTTCAAAGTAAGAAAACAGTTAAAGGAGGGTCAACCAAAGTTGAAATTTGCTTAATACAAAATTCCCTGTTCAAACTGCCTTAATCTGTTTTCTGATCTCTTCATATAAATCACTTCATCAAGGCCTCCAGCCATTTCTGTACTCTGAAGCCAGTGACTAATATTTGAGTTTCACCTTCCTGAACCTCTTTACTCAACATGTTTAAACGTAGCTTTTTGTGAAAGAGCAGAAAAGAAAGCAGAAAAACAGACCATATCATATTACAAGATCCCTTTGCAGTTCTATTTTCCAAGATTTTAAAATTATTTCCTTAGCTCCTTCTACATTATCTTACAGTTCTTGGTTACTTACTCCATGCTTTTCTAACTAATCATTTTTTAGTTAGTTCTTTTATGACTTTTTTATTTAACTGTTTTATTGAAGTATAACATTCCTGATGAATGAAGTAAATAATTCTTACTTGTATAAGGTGGTATTTTACAAATGTATACACCTATGGCACCACCATCTAGATCAAGTATAGAATGTTAGTCTCCCAATCAGTAACTCCTCAAAGAATCACTCTTTTGGTTTCTATCACCAAAGATTAGCTTTTCCCATTTTAAAATTTTATATAAATTAAACATCAATTTTTTCCCCATACAAAAATTTATATACATTGTTATGTGACTCTAATTGCTCTCCCCATACTGCGACAGCACACTCCTCCTTTCCACCCGATTCCCCATGTCCATTCAACCAGCTCCTAACCCTCTCTGCCTTCCCATCTCACCTCACAAATTTTTAACTAGAAATCTGCTCATACCCCTCTAAGAAATGAAGAATTATGTTGATGTCATTGAGAACCACAATTTTTGCCATGGGAAAAAAGAGGTAAGATGTAAGATGGACGAAGTTAAAAAAAAAAAAATTCCTTGTAATCTTCAATTTTAATTGGAAGAATCAGTACAAATTCATTAATTTATTAAAAATAAAATTTCCTACCTTTAGTCTCTAAAAAGGTCTAGAAATAATGAGTAACCCAGTAGCAATGAGCACTCCCAGTGCCCAGACCATATCTTGAAATGCCATTTCCATCAAAAGGAACCAGAGTACTTTAGAGAAATGGCCAGTTCCAGGTCTGGGGACAAAAAAGTAGAAAGAGCCTGGAACATCTTGTCTATCAAAGACTATTAGGTCATATAATAAATAAATAGAAAGTTAGGTAGATACATACATAAGCACATACATATATAGCTCAGGGGTCAATTTGAAGAGGCTGTCTCAGACAAAAATCAGACAATTTTATCATCAAAAAGAATAATGTCTGCAAATGGAACATTTTAAACATAGCAAATGTATTTAAATCTATAAGTTCATAATGGTCTTAAAAAATAATAATTTAAGTGGTATCTTTGGTGAAGGGTGAGACAGTACACAATACTGGGGAAGCCAGTACAACTTGTACAAGGAAAAGTCATAAAAGCTCCATAGACACATCCAAACTCCCTGGGGGACTGAATTGCTGGGCAGAGGGCTGTGGGTACCACGGTCTTGGGGAACATCTAGCTCAACTGGCATAACATAGTTTACAAAGACAATGTTCTACATTCTACCTTGGTGAGTAGCGTCTGGGGTCTTAAAAGCCTGTGAGCAGCCATCTAAGATACTCCACTGGTCCTACCCGTTCAGAAGCAAGGGAGAATGAAGAGAACCGAACACAAGGAAAGGATTAGTCGGAAGGACTAATGGACCACAGCTACCAAGGCCTTCACCAGATTGAGTCCAGTACAGCTAGATGGTGCCCGTCTACCACCACTGATTGCTCTGAATGGGATCACAACAGACGGTTCTGGACAGAGCTGGAAAAGGATGTAGAACAAAATTCTAACACAAAAAAAAGACCAGATTTACTGGCCTGAAAGAGACTGCAGAAAGTATGGCCCCTAGACACCCTTTTAGCTCAGTGGTGAAGTCACTTCCGAGGTTCACCGTTCAGCCAGGGATTGGACAGCCCCATAAAACAAAATGGGACTAATGAGGCACAGCAGTCCAGCGACAAGGACTAGAAGGCAGAAGGGGACAGGAAAGCTAGTGATAGGGAACCCAAGGTTGAGTAAGGACAGTGTTGACACGTAGTGGGATTGTTAACCATTGTCATAGGACAACATGTGTACTAAATGTTCAATGAGAAACTATTTTGTTCTGTAAACATCTAAAGTTAGAAAAGCAGCACAACTGGAAGAACGTAATTGATGTTACTCAATTGTGCATGTAGAAATTTTAGAAATGGTGTATCTTAAGCTATGTATATTTTCACCAAAAAAAAAAAAGGTCGAGAAGGGAGAGGGTTGACATGTCATGGGGTTGTTAACCAACGTCATAAAACAATATGTGTACTGACTGTTTAATGAGAAACTATTTGTTCTGTAAACTTTTACCTAAAGTACAATAAAAACAAAAAAAAAATAATAATAATTTACTGGTCACCTTTGGAGGAGGCCTGGAACCCAACTCACTATTTTAAAACTGGTAAATAAAAGGAAAGAATCAACCGTTCATCCTACTTTTCCATTACAAACAGTATTTCAGAATAAATGAAGGCCTTGATGAGAAGCAGTTTCTCTTTATAGTAGCATAGCTGAAGAACAATGATGGAATTAGAAGATTATCATTTTTATCTCCTAATGAACAAATGGAATGTAGGTAATTATCATCAGTGGCTGATGTGATTACCAAAAGCCAGTCACATCCTTCAAAAGTTGAATATGGGGGAACTGATCATCTAGTATTGACTCAAACATAACTCAACTAGCAAAAGGAGTAACGCCAAAGTTAATTTTACCTTATAGGCTCTCTTCTTTCCAATCAGTCTAAGTTACTACAAGTATCCCAGCAAAGATACTGCATAAGCTTCCTTTAGGAAAGAAACTGCCGTCTGTCAAAGGAGCCAAACCAAAAAACCCACTGACGTCGAGCTGATTCCAACGCATAGTGACCCTATGGGACAGAGCAGAACCACTCCACAGGGTTTCCAAGGAGCGGCAGCTGGGAGATTTGAACTGCCGATCTTTTGGTTAGCAGTCGAGCTTGAAACACTGCACCACCAGGGCTCCATCAAAGGAGCCAGAGGCACCTATAAAGTAGTTTATCCTTGCGTTCATTGTTCTACTTATAAGCCTTTTCCTATATAAATTCTTACATATTTCTTTCCTAAAAGCTAAAGAGTAAGGGTACTTCTCACCTGCCACCTTTTTTTTTTTTCCTGGCTGTGTTATCCTTCTCCGACCTAAAACAGAGATAACTGAGTTAAAGAATTCAAAAAAAAAATCCCTACAGAAGAAAAATACATTTGGATCTAATTCTACTGTTGAATCCTCACTGATTTCTTTTAAATTAAATGCAAGCTCTGGGTACAGTAATTTAACCACTATTTTGATCATTCCTCTTCTGCTTAATTAGCAAAACTGAACCATTAAGTAATCCCATTAAGAATGACGAGACAGGTAAATGGCTTTCTGGATCCTGTAATTATCAGTACTTAACCTTAAAAATTCAGCACAACCTGAAAAGGAATTCGATCAAGAGATCTCCAAAAGCATATAAACAGGTACATTACTGGAAATTAGTAAGGGCACTAGGGGTGGGAACGCAATGCTTATTAGCAAAGGACTTAGCTAGTTCCAGGCAAATTATTTCACAGTGCAGCATCTCGTCCATCACCAACCTGCCTTACAGAATCTGCTCTGTCACTGGAGAGAACAATACATCTTTCAGGAAGAAAAACTGCTCGTCTCTCTATAAGACGATTCCAGGGCCTGGGTTTTCTCAGGGTACTGCTGAGGGAACCATTTTCTGTAACTAGGAGATGGAGACGGAGTTTCAGACTCAACAAAAAGCAGTGAACTCTGGCCCAAAGACTAGGGCTTCACAGATATTCTGCTGAAAACAAGAAGCCAGACACAACCGTGCATACTGAGAGGTCCCATTCACACGAAGTTCAAGAACAAGCAAAGTAATCTCAGGTGGAAAAAAAAAAAATCAGAACAGTGGTTACCTGCAGAGGGTGGGGAAATGACTAAGAAGGGGCATGAGGAAACTTTGTGGGGAGATGGAAATGTTCTATATCATGATAGGAGTGTAGGTTACATAGGTATATCCATTTCTCATGACTGCACAACTAAGATTAGTGCTTTTCAGTGTATGTAAACCTTACTTTAAAAAAACTCCAAGAAAACATCATCATCATCACGTGAGGGTGAGAGTGGGTGAAGATACAGATGATACAAGGATAACAGCATATTGATAATTGTTGAGGCTGGGTGATGGGTACATGAGGTTCACTATAGCATTCTGTTTATTTTGTACGGGTTTCAAATTTTTCATGATAAAATGTTTTTTAAAAAGTCTACAGCTTCAATCCCCTCTCCACCACTTAAGAGCTGTGGTTCCCTGGGCAAATCATAACTTTCTGAGCTTCATTTTATTCATCTATAAACCCCTGCACACCTCACTCAACACAATCCTGGGTTCTTGCTAAGTATCAAGTGGCGCAATGGCTATAAAAGTAATTTCTAAACTGCGAAATAATATACCAATGTAGCAAATTAATAATAACGGAGATTTGTAATTACTAATAGTCCGCATTCCACCTTGGAAAATTTGAAGAGATCATTAATACATTTCTTTCAATAGAAACATGAGTTTCAATAATTCCTACCATATAAGGCAGATCTTATAAAGCAGAAATATGGATAACACAAAGGTTATTAATATTTGATTACAAAGTATACTATGTGTTTTTTTATTTTCATAACTTCCTAATAATGCAAGTAATTAGGCCTTTATAAAAAGTGTGTATTCCTTATACGTACACCAACTTGACAGTACAGAGAAGATGCCCAAAAGTGCACTCCAGAAGGACGTTAGTTCAGTGTTTTAAATGACGTGGATAAATCACATGCTCATAACTAAAATCAACTATTATAAAACCTCCTGAAGCTTGACCATCTAAAATAATGTTCAGGAGCTTATATAAGATCACCACATTAGGGATAAGAAACACTAAAGCCTTAATAGGAATCAATTATACTTAGAAACTAGAAAGCTATGCATTTGACCCTTCAATGTTAAAACGTATATAATAAACTCAAGGAAGCCCAGCTCAAAGTGGACATTTGAATTTGTCTTTTATTTTTTAACTTGCTAACCTCAGTCAGTTGCAACTACCACAAAACATAACTCAGTACTGAGCGAGAGAGTGAGCTGTAGGTGCAATTCTGGTCTAATCCCAAGTCCGGGTGAACACCGAAAAGACAAATGGATGGCCTCTTATGCTGTTGTCGGCTCAAGTTTCAAAGTAAATAAGCATACTAGAGTTACATTTTAAATGAGCACATTCTAGTTCAAAAAAATACTTTTAAGGAAATCACTTGGATAGACTCTTTTGCATTAGTCTTATCTTCAAATAATAGATGTATGCACCAAGTACCTACTTGCAGTTTTCCAACAGTTTTTGAAGTATGTTTCTTTCATTTGAGCTCTCCATCCTCGCCTTTCAGCTTTGCCACGAAATGGTCTGGTGAACTCACCCTTGTGCTGTGTCAGACGCTGCATCTGCTCTTTTCCACACAACTTTCTAAGAAGCGCCAGCTAACCCTACCAACTGCTGGGTTTTAGAAGTTGCCTGAAGAAGACCATCTGAGCTTCTGTATATGAAATTACTAAACAAAAACATGGCTGAAACTGTCCATTTCTTATCCCTTGTTATGTCATGCAGCACACTGCACAGCACCATGAACCCTGGCAAAGATATTAAGGGCTGGTCACTTCAGGATAAATAATCAAGTCTTCGAGCTAACACTTCTGCTCCAGCTATAAGGAAAGTCTTCAAAATCTAATTCCATAAAATACCAAAGTATGTTCTAAGTTTGTATCTACCCTTACAGTCCAATATCCTGTCTGTGGAAAAGGTCTTTTTTTCTAGAGGCTGTGCTGCTTTCTCTAAATATCCGTTCTTTGCTTTTCCCTTCTAAGTTATCACAGAACTTTTCTGCCACTGAAGAGGAAAGCTTCCCTATCAGCCCATGAAACCACATAACTCCCACCAAGTCAAGAGAGGAGGCATTCAAGAGGAGCTGAGCTTCCCTACTGTTTCTCTCAAACATTGATGTTCTCCTCCTGTAGCACAGAAATTATAGACATCAAGGTCAAACCACAGGATGGTGTGAACACCAAGGCTTGCATGAATTCCAAGGATTCTAGACTAGATGATTTCTTCCAAGGTCATTTTAACTCAAATTCTATCATTCAGAAAGACACTGAAAATTGGGAGAACAGAGGAATTAAGTGAGATCAGGGAGATGGAAGCTTCACAGGATTTTAGACTGAATCATTCCTCTGTCATCCTCCTCCCCTAAATCAGTTCAGTTTATCAAGTTTTTCTCCACCATCCCTCCAAATGCAGGCCCTGATGTCACACCATGATATGAAGGAAAAGACAGGGAGAGGGGCTGGATAATTGATATATTGGCCTCAAGACAACCTCTATAGTACTCAACCAATCACCCAATCAATGGAGCAAAACCTTTATATGGAGTCTCAGCCAGCAGAGGGCAATGGTGTCGATACCAGAGAACTACCTCCTTGAAAACTTCTGTCCCAGAGCGCCCCAGTGAGTGAGCGTTATAAAACAACAGGCCTCAAAACTTTCGCAGTCATCTGGGGGCACTGTTTAAAAATACTAGTACCTGGAGCCCTGGTAACACAGTGGTTAAGAGCTTAGGCTGCTAACCAAAATGCTGGCAGTTCGAATCCACCAGGCACTCCTTGGAAACCCAATAGGGCAGTTCTACTCTGTTCTATAGGGTGGCTATGAGTCGGAATCAACTCAGCAGCAACAGGTTTTGGTTGGACCCCACCTTAGTCCTACTGGCTCAGACTCTTTGTCATAGATCTGAAAATCAGAATTTTTAATTAGCTCCCCAGGTGAGTCTTAACTAGCAGTGCTAGTATTTGGAAACTAGCGTAGACTAGTCTTTTTCAATCTTCTGTTCCGTTTTAAACTGAGTGAGTCTGAGGTGTGGATATATTATCTACTTGGAGATGCCCAATGGATAGTTAGAAAGGCAGTCTTGTATCTAAGAGAAAAGCTAGATATGAGAAATATAATTGGTGGTTAGCTGACTAGAGCTGACAACGGAAGCTGTGGGAGTGGATGAGGCTTGCTTAGGTAGAATAAAAAGTAGAAAGCACCAATCGAAAAGGAGAACAGTCATGAGCAGAACCTTGAAGCAAACAACATTTAAAGGTGCAGCTAGGGTGACCAACCATCCCGGTTTGCCCAGGATGCAAGACTTTCAGTGCTAAAACCAGGCAAGTTTTAGCAAACCAGGAGTTGATTACCCTCCGCACAGCACAGGCGAGGCCAACAAAGATGTCTGAAAAAGACCCACTGGGACTACAGGCAGAGAACCAGGCAAGTGCATGTCCCAGAGGTCAAAGCTGGGAAGGGCCTCCAAAGGGAGCCATTAGCGTCAGTGATGACTAACCCTTACATCTAGTCATAGAGAGGGAACAAGGCCTAGAGAAGAAGCAGCAGACTTAGACAGAAGACAAGGATCCCAGTCCTACTTCTGCTACTTGCAAGACCTTGGGAACTGACACCTTTCTGGACCTCCATTTCCCCAAATGTGAAAAGAAAAAGGATTGATCAGATCTAGAATTCCATTAAACTACTGGATAATTAATAAACCTTTACCCATATCAAATTTAAACATCAAGGGCCAAAATTCTCACGTCTCCTGGAAAAGGCTTCCTCACAAAAGAAAATGACCACTAACTCAATTTGCTGTCCATTCTTACTTCTTCAAAAGCAATCCCTGAAACGTGTCTTTTTACAAAACTCATCAACAACTCACACGTGACATAATACAAGGCTTATCTTATCCTAACATCCATGTTATCAGGCCACTTTGACTACCAATACAGTAATTTGAACGTTCCCCATTATTTGTCACCTTCTAGAGATTCTGGCCATCGTCCACTTTCTCAGAAATGTTCAGGTGCTGCAGAGGAACCAGGGGCCATGATCACATGTCGGGATCCCTGATATACTGCTTCCCAAAAGGTCATATGAGTTTAGCAAAAGCTCCAAATAATACTTAGATGGGGGTTGTGTCATGAACAGTTATCTCATCAAGGCAGGAAGGAACAGCAGACAATTCATGCTGACCAAAGACAGTCTAGAAGTATTAAGATTAATTACATGTAATGAGGTACTATCTGTGTCTCTCTAGAGATTTAAATCAGTTCTATTCAAGTGGCCTCAAGTAATGTGATCTGTAAATTAGATAGCATCTGATTCAATCATATTTGTTTAACAAAGACCACTGGGCTATTCTCTAAAATCTGAGTTTAGGTCCTGACCAGATTATGAGAGAAATAGTTTCCCATTATTTGTTTCACCCAAATTATCTTCACTGCTTTAAAAGTCTTGGTTTGGGCAATTATGCTAAAATGCAGGCTTAACAAACTATAGACTATAGACCAAATCTGGCCCTCTGCTTGTTTTTGTAAATAAAGTTTTATTAGAACCCAGCCATATCCATTGGCTTATGTATTACCTATGGCCGCTTTTACGCTCTAACAGCAGAGGTGAGTAGCTGATGACAAAGACCACAAAGCCAAAAATACTTACTAGCTGGCCTTTTGCAGAGAAAGTTTGCCAATCCCTGCAATGAAATACTAACATTAACACTATTTTTTAAAAAAAAGGAAATGAAGTGATAACATTAAAAGCTTTATACCATTTTGGCAACAATAAAAGAAAATGGATGGTGAGTTTTCAATCCAAGAATAAGCAATCAACAACTCATTCCTTGCAACTGCTAACAGCTTCAAGAAACACTTTTTTGCATGGTGGTTAATATGGCCAAGTGAACGTTCAATAGAACACTACTCTTCACCCTCTGATAGTCTTAAGAACACAAAGGATAAACACGTCAACACGGGAAAATGATAAAGCACATTTCTTTCTACTTAGAGCCCAGCATTTCAAAGGGAGAAATTACACAATGACAGGCACGCACACACACACACACTGGCTGCTGCCACCACTATCTGTAGTCTGATGAAGAAAATGCAGTGGAGCAGCAATATGGAAATTGTCTCTATTTGGTTCCAGTGCCTATGAGGGAACTGTCACTGTTATAGGAATCTGGAATTTAAATCAACATAGTTCTTCTGTGGCTTCACTGCTTTAGGCAGAAGAGTGGGTGATCAGAAAGAACTGTCTTCAAAAATCGAAACTACTGTGAGCCTTAAAAGATCACCAACATAGATGCCTTGGAGACAAGACTGGATTGCCAGAATGACAGATTATATTTACTGAGAGGCTCCTGGTGAAAGTCCACACCTCCTCTGCAGTAATCAAGCATGAAGAGCCCCTGAAATCTCCTTTCTGCTCCCATGGAAAGCCCTTGCAAGCAGAAATGGCACACTCACAGTTAATGAAATTTTATGCCACAGAAAATTAAATGCATATATTCCTCTAGCTGAGAGGAAAAGGCAAAAAACAACAACATAGTAATGGTTGCTAAATTTGATTTTACTTTATTGACAGACTAAATGCCTTAACAAATAAAAAGTTGCAGAGCTGGGTCTAATTCAGTGCTTCAATTCCTATTAAGGATCACAATGGGCTCTCCTACTGGGACACAAGCAGAGATGTGGCTCTTTACACCCTCTTTGGAGTCTTAATCCTCCAGTACCCATCACCTTCGTCTGCTCCTGGGCTCACCACTCCCTTGTTTGGCTAAAGGTGGATCCCAAGCCTAAAGACCTTGGGCTTTCACTGGACAAACACAGAGATTAAAATACACGCCCACTCTCCTATAAAGAAAAAGAGACATGCCAGATCATCTCACCCCCAAGAGCAAACAGCTCAATATGTTTACGCTTTCTCTTTTTATGTTCAAGTATTTGTTGAATGTCTACTAAGTGCCAGGGATTGTATTCAGGGTCGAAATTTGACAGTTAACAAAATGGACACAGCCCCAGTCTTCTCAGAGTGCTGACAGGCTAGAGGGGAGCAAATATTAGATAAATCCAACAATACTAGAAAATTAACAATAGTTTAATCCTGGATAATGAGATTTCAGCTGACTTTTTTTTCCTTGGTTTGCTTCTTTGTACTTCTTGATTTCCAAATATCAGCATTGAGTGTTACTTGCGCAGAAAGAAACTGGGCAACTCTCATCTCTTCCTCTCAAATATCTGCTGTTCATAACCATTAAATCTCCAAACCAAAAGCTCAGGAGAAACCCTGAGACAAAAGACCTGACACTAACTTCTTCATCCTCATCTGCTCAGCAACAGGAACCTGACACTCTTGTGCGTACACAAAGCAATATGTCCTGATCTGTACTTAACAGAATCATGTTCTCTACCAGTGGCTGTGCCCTCCAACTAACATCAGGGCTGCAAATCAGATTACATAATTTCTTTTGTTATCTTTAATAATATGTATCAAAAGAAAATCATAAAAATTTAGATATTTCATTATAAAAAGATAAGGACACACAAACTTCCAATTTGTAAATATTTACACACAATCACACACACAATCAAACCTCTGAAACTTTTTAAAAAGAAGCATTAAACATTTTGAAAGGACCTTTACTTCCCCATAGTACTTTAAAAATGTATCAAGAAAATTTACACTGCTCCTCTGCTATACCAAAAATGAGCTTTATAATAAGGGATTAAGGAGCCCTGCTGGTACAGTGGTTGAGCACTTGGTTCCTAACTGAAAAGTCAGGCACCAGTCACTCCACCAGAGAAAGATGTGGCAGTCGGCTTCCATAAAGTTTTACAGCCTTGAAAACCCTATGGTAAATTTTCTCTATGATAGATACAAAAGAACAACAACAACAAAAAAAAACCAAACCCGCTGCCATCGAGTTGGTTCCGACTCATAGTGACCCTAAAGAACAGAGTAGAACTGCCCCATAGGGTTTCCAAGGAGTGCCTGGTGGATTCGAACTACCGACCTTTTTGGTTAGCAGCCGTAGCTCTTAACCACTGTGCCACCAGGGTTTCCACAAAAGAATGGTCTCTTTATACACTAGCACTTAATGTCTGTGCAATCTTGGTCAAGTCATTTGGCCTTTCAGAGTCTTAGTTTTGTCATCTACAAAGCGGGTGTGATATAACTTTTCCTGCAGGAGCTCCCACGTTTGGAGGATAATGGGTACTGTATGTATCCAAATCTCACAACACATTGCTCCCAAAAGATCACAAAATCGACAAGAGAGCAAAGATAATCACAAGACTCATGCCATTCAGCATTATTAGGAGACAGAGAATATCACAAACTTCAATTATCTGTAAGTGGAGAAATAAACACCAAACCCTATCAGAGCTCCTGCCGCTGCTACAAACCAGTGGGTGCATAGAAACAGGGGACGAGGGTGCAAAGAGGACTTAGACAAAGCACAAAATAACTCCCCAAAGACAGAAAGTCTCACACTAAGCACCAACATATCAAACACAGATCTTGGACCTGGTAGTTCTCAGTACCCTAGCAACTTGCAGGGAAAGGGCTTAAAGGTAACAAGGATCTGAATTTCTGGAGGGAGCCTTCCGGAAGTGCAGCTTCTGGGAGAGACAGAAATAAATAGAAGGATTGGTGCTCCCTAGAGACACGGCAGTGAAGTAAGGGGGAGAACTAAGGATACTACATCAATGAAAGAGGAGCAAGACGCGGCAGAGTCTCACCATTCACCACCACCACCCACTAAAGAAACTGCACTTCACTATATTGATAGAAATGAGTTCTCTTTAACTAGGAATAAAAAACAAAAAAACCTTATGCCACTGAACTGATTCTGACTCTTAGTAACCCTATAGGACACAGCAGAACTGCCCCCTAGGGTTTCTAAGGAGCTGCTGGTGGATAAGAACTGTGAGGCTCTTAACCATTGTGCCACCGAGACTCTTTTGGTTTTCTGACTTTTTTTCTATTTCTGGGCATTTCATGGGGGCTATTCCTAGTTAAGTATCTACAAATTTACTAGGAAACAGACTTTTACAGCTGCTGAAAATTCTATCCCCCAAAAAACCATGAAGCAGAAGAAAACTACAAAACTACAATACAATACTCCAAAGTGAATTAAATATCTTCATACAAGCATTTGGAGAATTTATAAAACATCTGCAATCAAAATCAAAAATTAAGAACAGAAACGACCTCTCCCCCCAAAAAAGGGAAGAAATGCAATGAGAGCTGATCGAAGTCAACAAAGACAAAATCATATCAGAAATGAAGAATAAGTTAAAAGATGCTTGAGAAAGAATAAAGTTGAATTGGTATTTAGTAAGGGACACAGAAGAAAAGCTGAAAACAAAAGTAAGGAACAGTAAAGAGCTTGAGGTGTTTGGGAAATGGTGAGAAGCTGAGTACACAATAGCATGGGAGGGGGCACAGGGAGATAAAGTTAACAAGCAAGAATGGAGCCAGAGTAACTCATTCTACAAATATTTTTGAGTGTCAAAACCCTGGGGCATAGTGGTTAAGAGCTACGGCTGCTAACCAAAAGGTCACCAGTTCAAATCCACCAGACACTCCTTGGAAACTCTATGGGGTCGCTATGAGTCGGAATCGACTGGATGGCAACGGGTTTGGTTTGTTTTTATTGCATACAGGGCACAGTTACTTGTGATTGTGAATGGAATTGGCTCACGCCCTTAAAGGCAAGACATGTGGAGAGTCAGGAACCTTTCCTCAGGAGAGTGATATGATCGGTCTAAACTGAGAGCAAGGTAACTCTAGAAGTAGAACGGAAGATATTCTGCAATGAGGTGGAACTGAAAGATCAGCTAATTAGGAGATCATAATAAATAATTCTGAGATAAAAGCACGAAGATTTCCTGATGACCTCACTGAAGAAGATACCAAGGCTTTTATTTTGGGAAGTTGAACAATGACTCCATTAATAGATGGAGAGAATCCGAGCTCCGTTTAGTGTTATATGCATATATATAGACTGGAACCTTGGGAGAGTGGGAGCTGGAGAAATAGATTTGGGAGTGGTCAGTAGGGATAGCTCCCAGATATAAGGAGAGTGCTCACGGGTCATTCAGTTCTCATGCATCAGAGGATCACAGAACAACTCTGGAAACGTCAATAAATATTTAAGGGGTAAAAGTGGAAGAAGAGCACTGAAAGACACAAAGAGGCAAGAGTAGAGCCAAAAGAGAAGGCACCCAGAAGCCACAAGAGAAGACATTTTCAGAAATGGTGGCTGGTCCACAGAGGCAAGGACTGCAGGGAGACCAAGTAGAGTAAGGACTGAAAAATGGCAATTCAATGCCACCGGCGATCCTACTGATAAGCAGTTTCAGAAGTACAGGAGCAGAAGCCATAAGGTAACGGGTTGAGGAGTGAACGGTATTCATAAAGCAGAAACAGGAAAACAGAGTACTCTCAGAAGGGGTTTCACAGTAAAGAGAAAAAAGGAGATAGAGGTTGGTGCCTTGAAAGGGAAGTGGGATCAAAGAAAACACTGGGAGTGGAGGGACAGGTAAGAGCCAGCGATAAAGTCAAAACTGCAGAAATCCCCAAAAGTGGATATGACTGATACAGCAAGAGAGATAGGGGCCCGGGTCTGGACAGAGGCTACAAGGTCAGCTTTCAGGGTCTCTTCAAAACTGTGAGAGCAGGGACTCTGGACACCATCCCAGTAGTCCAAGAACACTGATCTTTTTCTTCTCTGAATTCCTAAACGGTGTACTGTGGGATTTAGCGCTGGGCGTGTAGAGTCTAAGATGTGGCTTTGAGTGTCAGTTCTGCCACTTACCATCTAGGCATCTTTGAACAAGTCATAACTCATCTGAAGCTCAGTTTTCCCATCAGTAAATTAGGTGTAACAATATCAGCTCCATCCTCCACCCACCTACTTCATTGGGTTGTCATGTGGATCCAATGAGATAGTGTGTGTGGATGCACATATACATAAACACAGGATAGCCCTATACATAAAATACTGGGTTAGTATCTCATTACTCCGCATACACTTGTTTCCCACCAGAGATAGTAACTGTTCAATCTGTGGTACATCTAACACGGTATTTTGAACACAGTAGATGTTTAACACACACTGACTGATTTGGAATAAGCACCAGTCTTCTATTCATGAAGGGCGTATGGCTGAATTGTTTTGTTTCCCACACCACTGCACAGTGAAACCATCATGCTTAAACCTGGGGGAGGTTTCCGGCCTGAGTTTTTGGTAAGACTCCTAGCAAACAACAGAGTTCAACTGCATGCACTCTGCAACAGCATTTCCAAATTAGCAGAAGTGCAATCATGAAAAGGTTGCCGTATGTTAAAGTCAAAGATTTTTTTTTTTTTTTTTATTAAGAAGTAAACAGTAAGAAATCCTGTTCCCACAGCACTCAGCCACTGGGTCTAGAAAAGACATGTAGAGAAAGTCAACCAGCACACCACAGCTGAGGAAGGAGGCAGGCACTTCCCAAACAGCTCTCATGCAGTAGAAACCTACTAGTGATGGAAGTCATGCTTGAGTTCTGTCAAATGATCATGTAAGAAGTTGCCACAATCAGATTCATCGGGTCATTTCACATCTGCATCCCTGTTACCCCCAAAACAGAGCATATGCTGGAAAACTGCATTTTAATGTGACTGCTACAGCCTCACCTACTATTCTATCAAAATCTTTTTATTACAGAGATAATATAGCATCTGTAACTTAGCACTTTGTACGTAGAAAAATAATACATGTGGAGAAATACATTTTTTTTACTACCAAAGCAGTAAATTATTTTTGTTGTTCTACATAGTACAGTCAGGCTCACACATTTTAAACAACCTAGATAAGCTCTTCTTTCTTCCTTCATGTGAGGCAAGTCTCAGCAGTGATTTAAAATTAACTTGTTAACCAAGTGTCAGGGACCATGATATAGCGTAAGCAGTAGTCTCCCTCTGAAAAGCAAACACCAGGGTATTCCGAATCCCATGAAATTATAAAAGCATATCGTAGTAGCACTATCTATTCAATGGATTTGAGTCAAGAGAGCTATGTACTACCTTCACTACTCAAGGGGAAAATGGTAGCAATGTGATATCATTATTATTTTCATTTTATACAAAGCCATTCATTTATTACTCATGCAAATATATTTTGAGCCTCTAATATGTGCCAGACACAGTGCTAGGACCTGGAGATAACATGCTAAACCAAACAGCCTTGCCTTCATTCTCATGGCCTGATGGTCTAAAGGGAGAAAAAGATTTTAAAAATTAAATAAACAAGAACTAAGCATATGATCCAGGGCCCTGGTGGCACAGTGGTTAAGAGCCTGGCTACTAACCAAAAGGTCAGCAGTTTGAATCTACCAGCTGCTCCTTGGAAACCCTATGGGGCAGGTCTACTCTGTCCTATAGGGTCACTAATAGTCGGGAATCGACACGACAGCAATGGGTAAGCATATGATCCACCACTCATCTGTTAGTTTGTCGGACTGTGGTGGTTTGCGTGTGCTGTGATACTGGAAGCTATACCACCAATATTTGAAATACCAGCAGGATCACTCATGGTGGACAGGTTTCAGTGGAGCTTCCAGACTAAGACAGACTAGGAAGAAGGAGCTGGCAGTCTACTCCTGAAAAAATTGGCCAGTGAAAGCCTTATGAATAGCAGCAGAACACTGACATAGTGCTGGAAGATGAGCCCCTCAGGTTGGCAGGCACTCAAAATATTACCAGGGAAGAACTTCATCCTCAAAGTAGAGTCACCCTTAATGATGTAGATGGAGTAAAGTTTTCAGGACCTTCATTTACTGATGTAGCACGACTCAAAACAAGAAGAAACAGCTGCAAACATCCACTAATACTCAGAATGTGGAATACGCAAATCGACTAATAAGCAGTATAATGATAAACGGAGACAAGACTGGCATTGTCAAAGATTTCGTTTACTTGGATCCACAATCAACACCCAGGGAAGTAACAGTCAAGAAATCAAATCACTCACTGAATTGAGTAAGTATGTTGCAAAAGACCTCTTTAAAGTGTTAAAAAGCAAAAATGTAACTTTGAGGACTAAGGTGCACCTGGCCTAAGCCACAGTATTTTCAATCGCCTCATATGTGTGTGAAAGCTGGGCAATGAATAAGGAAGACCAAAGAAGAATTGATGCCTTTAAATTATAGTGTGGGTGAAGAATATTGAATAGACCATGGACTGCCAGAAGAACAAACAAATCTGTCTTGGAAGAAGTACAGCCGGCATGCTCCTTATAAGCAAGGATGGTGAGACTAGGTCTTACATACTTTGGACATGTTATCAGGAGGGGCCAGTCCCTGGAGAAGGTCATCATGCTTGGTAAAGTAGAGGGTCAGCGAAAAAGAGGAAGACCCTCAACGAGATGGATTGACACAGCGGCTGCAACAATTGGCTCAAGCAATGCAATGATTGTGAGGACAGCATAAGACCTGGTAGTGCTTCATTCTGTTGTACACAGGGTCACTATAAATTAGAACCCACTTGATAGCACCTACCAACAATAACACAAGCATACAACGACTACAAATTTTAAGTGCTAGACAGAAAAGATCATGGTACTATGAAAAAGAATAAGAGGGACCTAATGTAATTTGAGAGGAGGAGAAGGCTTCTTAAAGGAAATAGCATTTAAGCTGATACTGAAGGGCAAGGGAGAAGGGGACACTCCAGGCAGAAGGAACAGCATGTGCAACTCTGAGGTAAAAAAGAGCTGGCACACCAAGAAAGCGAAAAAAGACCGGTAGAGTTTGAGCAGAATGTGCAAAGGGGAGAAAAGCATGAAATGAGGTGGGAGTTGTAGGCAGAAGCCAGAAAATTCAGAGCTCCCCGGAAAAATTTGCATTGTTTTTACTTCTAATTACAATGGAAGGCAGTCAAAGACTTTAAAAAGAACAAGGACACGATCAGATTTGTATTTTTAAAAGAACTGATGGAGGAAGGCAAGATATGGGAAAGCTATGGCAGTGGAGATAGGGACAGAAGAGGATGAGCTTGAAATATATTTTGGAAATAAATGAATAGGAATGTTTAACTTGGGTAGGGGAGTGCAGTGAGGGAGGGAAGAGTCAAAGGTGACCCCAGCTTTCTGGCCAGAGCAACTGACTGAATGGAGGTGTTTCATATAAAGAAGCACTATTGTTTGTCAGTTGCTGTTTAATTGATTCCAACTCATGGTGACCCCACGTGTGCAGAGAAGAACTACTCACTCCATAGGATCTTCAAGGGCTGTGACCTTTCAGGAGCAGATCACTAGGCCTTGTCTTCCCAGGCTCCTCTAGGTGGGTTCGCACTGCCACTTTTCAGCCAGCAGTTGAGTGCTTAACGGTTTGTGCCATGCAGGGACTCACTACAAAAGGTATAGTTGATAAGTAGGAGATCAAAAGTTTGGTTTTGAACAAAAAGTTAAAGATGTCTTTGAGACTTCCAGGTGGAAATGTCAAGTAAGCGGCTGGATTAAGCAAAAAGGAAACATAACACATAAGCCATTTCACTTTTATGAGCTAGTTAAGATTGTCCAGACTTCTTTGAAAGAGTGACTCCCACCCTCTGACTCAGCACAGGATAGGAATACAGGTCCTCTCTAAGAACTCTGATCTCTGAACAGTGTTCCTTTTCAATTACTGGAAATTACATTCTGAGAAGGTAATTAAGTCTTTGTAATAAGCCAGGGTTTTAAACCATCTTTTACATTTTACATGCAAACACACTTTCTAAGGTTTTATGTACAGATACATTGTATGTATTGTTTTATAAGGAGCCCTTGTGGTGCAGTGGTTAAAGTGTCTGACTGCTAACTGAAAGGTCACTGGTTTGAATCCACCACTGCTCTGTAGGACAAACATGTGACAGTTGGCTTCCACAAAGATTACAGCCTAGGAAACCCTCTGGGGCAGTTCTATTCTGTCCTATAGGGTTACTGAGATTCAGAACTGACTTGATGGCAACAAGTTATTGTTTTATAGCTGTCTTTAAAAAAAAATAACTTCAAGTAAGTTATAGATGATTAAGTGAGCTCATCTACCATTTCTCTAATTAGAAGTTAGAGCATCAATCTCCTACTCACATCATGACCAACTGGTAGCATTTTGAAAACCACCACAAGGTGGTATGAAATTACTGTACCAACCATTAATTAACCAGTTTCATGTTATAAGAAACTCCTAGCTCATATGTGATCCCTGGGTTATTTTTTTAACCAAGATGTTATAATTCAAAATCCACTGTTCATTCAAAATTTACAGCTAGTTAAATAAGAGCAAAAGCTGCAGAGGCAGGCTTACCAAGCTTGACTCTGGCAGGGTGACATTTAACACCAGGGAGACTGCCAAATAAAAATATGACGTCATCCACATCTGCTGATTCACAGGGAAGGGGGGTAGGGAATAGGAGGAGGAAATACAGAAGCCAAGAGAGATGTAGGAATTGTGATTACATTTTGTTGGGAAGTAGGCTGCTGAGCTAGACAACTGCTTAAAAAGGTTACTAAAAAAACTTGTCGTCGAGTTGATTCCAACTCATAGCGACCCTACAGGGCAGAGAGTAGAACTGCCCCATACGGTTTCCAAGAAGCAGCCTGTGGATTCGAACTGCCAACGTTTTGGTTAGCAGCCAAGCTCTTAACCACTATACCACCAGGACTCCAAAAAGGTTACTAATAGCCAGTAAAGAAAGAAAGAAAAGGCAGGTACTTTGTGAAATGGGATAAGGAGTCAAATGATACTGGTTAAGTAGTGAAGTAAAAGGGTAGTTTTAGCCACAGATGATTGAGAACATGTATCCCCTTTTATTTTTCTGAGTGCATATTTTCCACATCAAACCCACTTAAAAAAACACAGCTCCTCAATCACACTTTCCAACATACACTCTAAAAATCATCTTAAAGCAACTAGGCCCAACTTTACAAGACATGTTTCTCAAAAAGTAACAAAATAAATTTAAAAATGGCCAATACACAGAATACGGAAACACAATTTCTAGAGTAAGAAGCATACTTGTGCTATATGTGCCGAACTGTTTTAACCGATACCATAATTATGCACGCATAGAGTATCAAGTAAAAATGAACTGAACATTTAATCATAAGCCAAGTTCATTTTTCACAGAGCAGAAGTCCTAAAATGAAGAAAAGCAAAAATAATTATAATTCATTGTCATCACATCATCTGTGCAATAATTATTTCTTAGGAACTTACTGTGTAGAAGGAATTGTGTGAGACACAATTGGTAAGGTGACGGATTACTGAACCAAAAGCAGGACACTGTCCGAGAACTAGGAACAGGCTCATGGAGGACAATTAATAATAACAGTGGTAGTAGAGATAATAATAGCAACTATTACCATTAACTTTCATTAAGTGATTATTACATGATTGGTTCTCAATTAAGCACTTTTTACATATCATTATAATTGCATTTGATACTCACAGCAGCCCTATGAAATAGATACTGTTACAAACTCCATTTTGGATATGAGAAAATTGAGTCTTAGAGATAAAAACCCTTTGCCCAAGATTTCATGGCTAGTAACCTTCCAGCCAAGGAGCCCGGGTGGCACAACAGTTAAATACTGGGCTGCCAACTGAAAGGTCAGAGGTTTGAACCCACCAGCCGCTCCACAGGAAAAATGACCTGGTGAACTGCTTCTATAAAGATTACAGCCAGAAAACCCTACAGGGCAGTTCTACTAGAAACTGACAACAAACTTTCCTTCCAGCCAGGATACAGCCCACATCTGTACAACTCTGAGTGTGTGTGCTCACATTCTCCAATAAGAAGAATCCCTAATTTTAATCTTTTAAAAAATAATTTATTTTTGTTGTTGTTGTTGAGAATATACACAGCAAAACATATACCAATTCAACAATTTCTACATGTACAATTCAGTGACACTGATTACATTCTTCAAGTTGTGTGACTATTCTCACTCTCCTTTTCCAAATTGTTCCTCCCCTGTAGACATAAACTCACTACCCCTTAAATTTCCTATGTAATCTTTCGAGTCACGATTGTCATTTCGATCCCATATAGACAGTTCATGAAGGAGCCCTGGTAGCACAAGAGTTAAGCGCTCGGCTGCTAACCAAGCAGTCAGAGGTTTGAACCCGTCAGCTGCTCCGCCGGAGAAAAGACCTAGTAATCTGCTCCCATAAAGACTACAGCCTAGGAAACCCAATGAGGCAGTTCTACACTGTCCTATAGTATTGCTGTAAGTTGGAATCGACTCAACAGCACACAACAAACAACAACATTGTTTGGTTTTTTTCTTTTTTCCCATACAAAAATTTATACATACATTGTTATGTGACTAATTGCTCTCCCCATACTGTGACAGCACACTCCTCCTTTCCACCCCAGATTCCCCATGTCCATTCAACCAGCTCCTAACCCTCTCTGTCTTCCCATCTCACCTCCAGACAGAAGCTGCCCATTTAGTCTCTTGTATCTACTTGAGCTAAGAGGAACACTCCTCATGAGTATCACTTTATGTCCCATAGTCCAGTCCAATCCCTGTCTGAAGAGCTGGCCTCAGAAATTGTTTTATTTCTGGGCTGATAGAGAATCCAGGGGTGGTGCTTTCCAAGGTTCCTCCAGTCTCAGTCAGACCATTAAGTCTGGTCTTTTTACTAGAATTTGAGTTCTGCACCCCACCTTTCTCCTGCTCCATCTGGTATTGTTGTGTTCCCTGTCAGGGTGGTCATTGGTGGTAGCCAGGCACCATCTAGTTCCTGTGGTCTCAGGCTGATGGAGTCTCTGGTATACATGGCCCTTTCTGTCTCTTGGGCTGCTACTTTCCTTGTGTCTTTGGTGTTCTTCATTCTCCTTTACTCCAGGTGGACTGGGACCAATTGATGCATCTCAGATGGCCACTCACTAGCTTTTAAGACCCCAGATGCCACTCCACAAAGTAGGATGCAAAACATTTTCTTAATAAACTTTCTTATGCCAATTGACCTAGATGTCCCCTGAAACCATCGTCCCTATCTTAGTCATCTAGTGCTGCTATAACAGAAATACCACACGTGGATGGCTTTAACAAAGAGAAGTTTATTTCCTCACAGTAAAGTAGGCTAAAAGTCCAAATTCAGGGCATCAGCTCCAGGGGAAGGCTTTTTCTCTCTCGGCCTTCTCATCAGTGTTCCCCTGGACTAAGAGCTTCTGGGCGAAGGGACCCTGGTCCAAAGGATGTGCTCTGCTCCCGGCACTGCTTTCTTGGTGGTATGAGGTCCCCAACTCTCTGCTTGCTTCCCTTTATCTCTCGACAGATAAAAGGTGGTGCAGGCCACACCCCAAGGAAACTCCCTTAACATTGGATCCGGGATGTGACTTGGGTAAAGATGGTGTTACAATCCCGCCCTAATTCTCTTTAACATAAAATTACAATCACAAAATGGAGGCCAACCACACAATTCTGGGAATCATGGCCCAGTCAAATTGATACACACATTTTTTGGGGGACATAATTCAAACCATGACAGTCCCCAGACCCCTACCCCTGCTACTCTGTCCCTCGAAGTGTTTGACTGTATTCAGGAAACTCCTTAACTTTGGTTTAGTCCTGTTGTGCTGACTTCCTTTGTAGTGTGTGCTGTCCTTCCCTTCACCTAAGATAATTCTTGTCTACTGTCTAGTTAGTGAACAACCCTCACCCTCCCTCCACATCCTGATAACCATCAAAGAATGTTTTCTTCTGTGCTTAAACCTTTTCTTGACTTCTTATAATAATGGTCTTATACAATATTTGTCCTTCTGTGACTGACTAAATTCACTCAGCATAATGCCCTCCAGATTCCTCCATGTTGTTTCACAGATTCATCGTTATTCTTCATCGTTGCGTAGTATTCCATTGTGTGAATATACCATCATTTGTTTATCCATTCATCCGTTGATGGGCACCTAGGATGTTTCCATCTTTTTGCTATTGTGAACAGTGCTGCAATGAATATGGGTGTGCATATATCTATTCGTGTGACAGCTCTTATTTCTCTAGGATATATTCCAAGGAGCAGGAATGCTGGATAGTATGGTACTTCTATTTCTAGCTTTTTAAGGAAGCACCAAATCGATTTCCAAAGTGGTTGTACCATTTTACCTTCCCACCAACAGTGTATAAGTGTTCCAGTCTCTCCACAACCTCTCCAACATTTATCATTTTGTGTTTTTTGGATTAATGCTAGCCTTGTTGGGGTGAGATGGTATCTCGTTGTAGTTTTGATTTGCTTTTCTCTAATGGCTAATAATCGTGAGCATTTCCTCATGTCTCTGTTAGCCACCTGAATGTCTTCTTTGGTGAAGTGCCTGTTCATATTCTTTGCCCATTTTTTAATTGGGTTATTTGTCTTTTTGTTGTTGAGGTTTTGCAGTATCTTGTAGATTTTAGAGATTAGATGCTGATCAGACTTGTCGTAGGCAAAAATTTTTTCCCAGTCTGTAGGTTGTCTTTTGACTCTTTTGGTGAAGTCTTTTGATGAGCATAAGTGTTTGATTTTCAGGAGCTCCCAGTTATCTAGTTTCTCTTTTGGTGTTTGTGCATTGTTACTTACGGTTTGTATTCTGTTTATGCCACGAATTAGGGCTCCTAGTGTCGTCCCTATTTTTTCTTCCATGATCTTTATCGTTTTTGATTTTATATTTAGGTCTTTGATCCATTCTGAGTTAGTTTTTGTGTATGGTGTGAGGTATGGGTCTTGTTTCAGTTTTTTGCAGGTGGATATCCAGATATGCCAGCACCACTTGATAAAGAGACTGTCTTTTCCCCAGTTAATGGACTTCGGGGCTTTGTCAAATATCAGCTGCTCTCAGGTGGATGAATTTATGTCTAGATTCTCAATTCTGTTCCATTGGTCTATGTATCTGTTGTTGTACCAGTACCAGGCTGTTCTGACAGCCTGTTTAATAGGTTCTAAAATAAGGTAGTGTGAGGCCTCCCACTTTGTTCTTCTTCTTGAGTAATGCTTTACTCATCTAGGGCCTCTTCCCGTTTCCATTTCCTTCTTTCTATAACCAGTTGACCCACTGACTTTGTTATCAGGTAAAAACACTGAAGTAACTTCTCTAAGTCCAAATTTCTTTTCTAGCTAATTGTTTGATTCCCAGTTTGCATCCATCTGAAAGACTTTTTAAAAGGCATTAAGTCTGTTAACAAGTTATCTTATTTAAAGCTGATAGAAAGTCTGTTAATTATTTTATTGTTGTTGCTATAATGGTCTATAATAATTACTTATGTTTGAGCCAGAAATTTTTCCCATAGAAATTCATTTATAAAATGACAATAATGGGAGTCATTGTAATTTGGTTATTGTAACTGGAATTAAATGAGAAAGAGATTGAAATACACATCTTAACTTTAGACACACTTTGGAAAAGCATCAACAACTAAAATCAAATAAAATGTTAGTGAGTAGGAAAAGGGAGTCACAAAACAGATTCAATTTTGCACACCCATATGCAGTGGGTTCTAGTTTTCACAGATGTGTCTCCACTATTCCCAGCTACTACTACACCCAGAATTCTCTCCATAGCCACCTTTCAACATCTGTGTCAGCTGGATGAGGTTCACTAACAAATATTTACTCAACACCTACTACTTTTAATTCAAAAACTCCTCTTTGGATGACAAGGAAATACTCTGGGGAGACATCAGGCAAAACAAAGCCAACAGGTTTAGCACAGAACAAGGTGGTTCAGCTGCTACAATAATACTTCTTCCTCAAACAAGTCTCTTGGTTGGGACACAATTCACATGCCAATAAAAATGGAGAAGAATGGAGGGGTGTCGGTGGAAGACAGGTATAGTGGAAGACAGGTGTGGAAGAGGAGTTTCACATTTGTCAAGATGTGATTACACTGCATACTCTATTTCTAACAGAAGTAGGGGAGAGTCACATAAATCACGTCTTCTGCTCTTAAGTTTAAAATCTAACAGGAGAAACAAGACATACATATAAAATCTTAAAAAAAAAAAAAAGAAAGAAAGAGAGAGCATGTCCCCCAGACACCCTTTAACTCAGTACTGAAGTTACTCCTGAAGCTCACCCTTCAACCAAAGACTAGACAGGCCTATAAAACAAACAATAACAAACATAGTTCAACCATGTATATGAGACTAAATAGGCACCCCAGCCCAGGGGCGAGGACAAGAAGGCAGGAGGAGACAGGAAAGCTGGAGGAACAGAAATGGGAAATCCAAAGTCAAGAAAGGGAGAGTGTTGACATGTCATGGGTTGGCAACTAATGTCACAAAACAATATGTGCATTAATTGTTTAATGAAAAACTGATTTGCTCTGTAGACTTTCACCTAAAGCACAATTAAAAAAAAAAGAGACTCATATTTTTCCTAACATCTAGAAAAATCCAAACCTGATGCTATTTATGTAACCATAAAATTGAAATGAGAAAAACTGCACACATACACACACAGTACTCTGACTGTGTAAAAGTAATGATTATAACATAATCACTTCAAAACAAAAAGTTTCTAAAAAATGTCTATTTATTTACCTATCTACTCATCAGAGTACATTAGTAACAGGCCAGTTACAGCCTGAAATATGCTATTCAAAAGGGCTGAAATCCAGCAAAGGTTGACAATTCACTACTTGTGAAATCTTTAATAATATTAACCTGAATTGGACAGACATCCTCTCTAACTCCATATACATTCAAATACAATTGCAAAAGTTGCTATTGTTGTTGAGATTATTATTATTTGACTTTCGAACTTATTACTCTGATAAGTACCACAGAATTTGAGTAAATGACATGACTTCAGACATACAGGGCAATTACCATTAGGAACTGTTATGAAAGTATTTCTTTTTCTCCTACTAATGTAATACTGAACATTCAGCTTTTAAGACTATATGATCAGTATTATTAAGAAGCTGAATAAAGTAAATTATAAAGAAAGTGAGAAAAACTGCCATTAGAGATCTATTACTGTCACAATATATAAAATGCGTCGGCAAGAGTATTTTCAGTTTCACTAGAATTCAGCCTATTGTGAATAATAATATTAATGATAATTGCTAGTACTTATAAAGAGATTACCATGTACCAGATACTGTGCTAAACTCTATGCATGGATCATCTTAATACTCATAACAACCCAGAAGGAGGTACTGTTATTAAAAGATATGAAAAATAGTGAGATTAAATAGCTTGTCCATGGCCAGATCTAAGATGCCAAAGCTCATGCTCCAACTACTGAACATCCTACCTGAAACCCCTCTCAGTGCTCCCATATGTAATCACTGCCTTAACATTCTCAGAAGATGAGGGATTCCCCAAAACGCTCTGAAATGTGAGAGAAATTAAAGACACTGGCTTCTGATGATGATTTTAATTTGACACTAAAAATTATAACTAGAGTAGATGAGTAATGATATCAGTTAGTAAGTAACTAAAGTAACAATATTAGTAAGTAACTAGAGTAAGTAAGCAAAATATCAACAGTAACTCCAGTTATTATGACTGAATTCAGCTAGGGAAATCAACATTAAAAACAGAATTGGCAGAAATGAAGAAGTCCTACTCTAAACCCACTGAGACGCCTCAACAAATTACTAGCCATGATTAAGAAAGGCTGATGAAAACAGCCATAAGAAGACCATTTCACAGAAATTAGAAATTTGTTATCGAAAGGGGTTGTTATCTGATTTCTAATTTTATTTTTACTGTGCGTTTCATTTCTGTAGCCAATTCAAGGAACTCTTTTGAGTGTTTTCTTTTTTTTTTTAAAAGGGTAGGCCCTCATGCCAAACCTATTCAAAGGTGGAAGAAACTCCTCTCCCTATTTCTACGCTCAGAATATTGATCATGCTTCTTTAAATCAGATGTTTTGAACGCGTTTGAAGAGTTGTAAAAATGGAAAATAATAATTTATGGTTCCCAATATTATGAAAATAGAAACAGTCCAGGCAGTACACCATGGACTGTTTCTACTCAGGCCATTAGGAAATCTCTTTATGTAATTATTTGATATCCAATGTCGGTTGCAATTACAAATAATCTGACAGTTTAAAAAAAAAAAAATCAGGTGTGCTGAGTCATTCCCAGCTGTTTCTCAGAGACAGCAGTTAGAGTACTTAAATGACAATATCTGAGACCAAGGAACAATCAGGTCCTGCCTGGCACTTGGAAGAGGTATTGCTGGGGCTACTTTTGAAAGGCCAGTCTGGGGCTGTTAATCCAGAATAAAGTACTGGGCTGAGTGGAACTTCAACATTTGGCAAATAAAGAAAGACACACCAGGGATTTCAAGACAGTATAGTTACTTACCCTAATGAGAAGCAAAATGTAAATATGCTATATAAACCCTAAGAATAACAAGCAGATAAGTCCATCTCCTCCTCTGTAAAACCCACCCATTGCCATAAAGTCAATTCCAACTCATAGTGACTCTAAAGGACAGAGTAGAACTGCCGCACAGGGTTTCCAAGGAGCACGTGGAGTGCCTGGTGGATTCAAACTGCCGACCTTTTAGTTAGCAGCCGTAGCTCTTAACCACTACGCCACCAGGGTTTCCTCCTCTTCTGTAAAAACCAAAAAAACCAAACCTGTTGCCGTCAAGTTGATTCCAACTCACAGCAACCCTAAAGGACAGAGAAGAACTGCCCTATAGGGTTTCCAATGAGTGCCTGGTGGGTTTGAACTGCCAATCTTTTGGTTAGCAGCCGTAGCACTTAACCACTACACTACCAGGGTTTCCTTCTCTTCTATAGGGGAATAATAATAGTAATAATATTTATTTAGTGAGCTGTGCCGAGTAAATTTTGATTTAGCTATCACAACCACCTTATGATGTAGGTGCTAGTATTATCCCATTTGACAGATGAGGAAACTGAGATTCAGAGAAGTTCAATAATTTGTCTAAGATCATACAGTTGGATTTAAACCCAGGCACTCTGAATCCAGAGTCCCCCTGACCCCAACTATTATGCCTTATGCCTCTTGGATTAGTCATTTCCAAACTATTTACTTCCTTGAAGTCAACGTACTCATTAGAAAGCACAATTAATTATTCATGCATTGAATCAAAAGTTAATACATATCTTTATGTAAATTCAGGTTACCTTACACTAGATTCTAGAATAAACAAAAAGCAAGATGTGGCAATCATTTGGTGTAGGAGGAAAATACCAAATAGTGGAAAGCTATACTATAATTTATCCTGAACTGGGAAAAGACTCCTATTGTTTTACCCAATGTACGGATCTGAGCAGCAAAACACCTGTGACCAGCTCCTAGGACATAGGAGCTCAGGTGAAGATTATCTAAGATGGATGTTAAAGACATGTAAATTTAAACAAGGATTAACTATTTGTTGGTTTATTTATTAATTTGCTTATTAGATTTGCAGAGATTAAAAAGAATGCTGGAGTTGGTGAGGATGTGGGGAAACAGTTGCTCGTATACTGTTGTGGGTGGAAATACATCCTCTCCTATCAACATGGTTAAGTTCCAAAGACCAGGTTGTTATGTGAAATCATTATGTGAAAATGGAGGATGACCACATCATTACATAACTGCCAAATTACATCATTACATAATTGTCAAGTCGCATCATTACATAACTGCCCAGTCACATCATTATACAACTGCCAAATTACATCATTACATAACTGCCAAACCACTGAGAATCATGGCCCAGCCAGGTTGACACAAAACCTTAACCATCAAAGCCAGCGTTACTCTTGCCTCACACCTCAACGATCATTACTAACAGACATATGTTGTTAATGTGCAAAATAGTCAGATAGTAGATTTTTTACTATTGTCCTAAATTCAAAATGTCAGATAATGAGAAAGTCGATAAGTGAGAGGAAGGTGTATACATAGACGTTCACTATGATGCTAATTATAAAACAGACACTGGAAGTAATAGAAATATTCTACAGCAGGAATTTATTAAATTATAGCATGCTATGTGGGCTGTTAACAATGCAGATCTATACTTATTGACACTGAAGGTATTTATGCTATAAATTGGGGAAAAACAGACTAGAAATATTGTATGAGACCACTAAAAGAAATCTGGTCATGGATAAGTTGTTTAATCTCCCTGTTTTTCACATCTTTCTCTTAAACATATATATTTAGGAGTAAAACACTGAGTTAGAGGAAATGTGACTGGTCAGTTCTATGAGATAATGCCAGACTGTTTTCCAAAGTAGCAGCACCAGTTTACTAGCAGTGTATAAATTGATATTAATAGACTTCCATTTTTGCCACTTCAATGGTATTACAAGTTATTGTGTCCCTGCTGTGTGATGAGTCACTTTTATATGGTTTTTCTTGCCATGGTCTTGTAACTCCCACCAAATGACTGGGTGGGGCTATGCAAATGAGATGCTTGTGGCCCACCAACGAGATTGGATAGCTTGCTAATAATGCAAATAAGATGCATGGCACCCTTGTGGGGGTGGGGTCATGCAAACAAGGTGTATAAAATCCTAATGAGGGGATTGGTCAATTTTGCCATCCCACTAAGCTTAAAATGAGCCATCCCAGAGATGGCCGAGGGGGATCTCATTACCACCAAAAAAGAAGAGCTAGAAGTGCAGTGTGTCCTTTGGACCCAGGATCCCTGCACTGAAAACCGAGACTCAGGAGACAGATAGAGCTGTAACCCTGGAGACAGCAAGAGACTCCAAGAAGTAGCAGCAGAGAAACAGTTGCAGCAGGGGCAGCAGAACCAGGAAACCAGCAGGAGATGGTGTGATGGGCTTCCCAGCCCACGGAGCAAGAAAGCTGATCGTCTTCAGAGATGAGGCTTGCTGGTGGAGTGGGGTGTGTGCAGGCACTTGGTGGAGCTAGGCTCCTCAACCCAAGGAGCTAGAGAGCTGAGCGCTCTTGGGCCGAGGCTTACTGATGGAGTAGAGTGCCCCCTGGAACTTATTAGTGGAGCTAAAGAGCTTTGTAACACTTGCCTGAACGGGACAGTGGTGGACCCAAGAGGCCGAGGGCCAGAGAGAGGCCTGCCTGCGGATGTGGCTGAGAAGAGGCTGTCCTGATTGAAGAACTGTATCTTTACTGCTTCCTGATCCTAAATTGTAACCTGTTACTTCCCTGATAAACCCCATACCTATAAGTATGGCCTGTGACTTCCGTGTGGCCACTGCAACGAATTATCCAACCCAGCAGAAAGTAGAGAGTACTGTGGGAGGGACAGCTGGTGTAAGAATTGGTGAAAAGGTTGGAGAAAGGAGGCATGTCTGACCTCCTCCTCATAGGAATCAGCCTTGGGCTGTGAATGATGATAATGATTCTCTTCTTTCCACTTCTGAGGTTAAATGAGAAGGTCAAATGTTGTCGCCACACCATTTTTACAGTCCCCCCAAAAGATATGTTCAAGTTCTAACCCCCACTTCCTATGAATGTGACCTTATTTGGAAATAGGGTCTTTACAGATGTAATTAGTTAGCATTAGCTCATAATGGAGTACGAGCCATAGCAACCCTATAGGACAGAGTAGAACTGCCCCATAGCGTCTCCAAGGAGCGGTTGGTGGATTCCAACTGCCGATCTTTTGGTTAGCAGCCATAGCCCTTAGCCACTGTGCCACCAGGGCTCCATAATGGAGTACAGTGGGCCCTAATCCATCATGACTTGGTCATTATAACAAGAGAAGAAGAAAAACAGATATACAGACATGACACTGAGAAAAGATGACCATGTGAAGATGAGGCAGGTTGGACGAACCCTCAAAATTATTGCCCTGAGATAATCTTTAAACTTTAAACCAACCAGAAGAGAAACTAGATAACTGAGAACTCCAAAAAATCAAACACTTATGCTCATCAAAAGACTTCACCAAAAGAGTCAAAAGACAACCAACAGACTGGGAAAAATTTTTTGCCTATGACATATCCGATCAGGGTCTGATCTCTACAATCTGCAAGATACTGCAAAAATTCAACAACAACAAGACAAATAACCCAATTAAAAAATGGGCAAAGAATATGAACAAGCACTTCACCAAAGAAGACATTCAGGTGGCTAACAGAGACATGAGGAAATGGTCACGATTATTAGCCATTAGAGAAAAGCAAATCAAAACTACAACGAGATACCATCTCACCCCAACAAGGCTAGCATTAATCCAAAAAACACAAAATGATAAATATCAGAGAGATTGTGGAGAGACCAGAACAATTATACACCGCTGGTGAGAATGTAAAATGGTAAACCACTTTGTAAACTGATTTGGCGCTTCCTTAAAAAGCTAGAAATAGAAGTACCATACTATCCAGCAATCCTGCTCCTTGGAATATATCCTAGAGAAATAAGAGCTGGCACAGGAATAGATATATGCACACCTATGTTCACTGCAGCACTGTTCATGATAGCAAAAAGATGGAAACAACCTAGATGCCCATCAACAGACGAATGGGTAAACAAATTAGTGTATATTCACAGTGGACTACTACACAATGATAAAGAACAACGATGAGTCCGCAAAACATCTCACAACATGGATGAATCTGGAAGACATTATGCTGAGTGAATTTAGTCAGTCACAAAAGGGCAAATATTGTATGAGACCACTATTATAAGAACTCAAGAAAAAGTTTAAACACAGAAGAAAACATTCTTTGATGGTTATGAGGGTGGGGAGGAAGAGTGAGGGTTATTCACTAACTAGACAGTAGACAAGAATTATCTTAGGTGAAGGGAAGAACAACACACAATACAATGGAAGTCAGCACAACTGAACTAAACCAAAAGCTAAGAAGTTTCCTGAACAGAGTCAAATGCTTCAAGGGACAAGGTAGCGGGGGGGTGGGGGGGGTCTGGGGACCATGGTTTCAGGGGACATCTAGGTTAAATGGCATAACAAAGTTTATTAAGAAAATGTTCTGCATCCCTCTTTGGTGAGTGGCGTCTGGGGTCTTAAAAGCTAGTAAGTGGCCATCTAAGATGCATCAATTGGTCCCAACCCACCTGGAGTAAAGGAGAATGAAGAACACCAAAGACACAAGGAAAGCAGTAGCCCAAGAGACAGAAAGGGCGACATAAACCAGAGACTCCATCAGCCTGAGACCAGAAGAACCAGATGGTGCCCAGCTACCACCAATAACCACCCTGACAGGGAACACAAAAGAGAGTCTCTGACAGAGCAGGAGAAAAGTGGGGTAAAGAACTCAAATTCTAGTAAAAAGACCAGACTTAATGGTCTGACTGAGACCATTAAGTTCCTCTGGAGACATAGCCCCAGACTCTGTTGACCCAGAACTAAAACCATTCTCGAAGCCAACTCTTCAGACAAAGATTAGACCGGACTATAAGACATAAAATGATACTCATGAAGAGTGTGCTTCTTAGTTCAAGTAGATACACGAGACTAAACGGGCAGCTCCTGTCCAGAGGCAAGATGAGAAGGCAGAAAGGGAGAGAAGCTGGTTGAATGGACAGGGAAAATCCAGGGCGGAAAGGAGGAGTGTGTTGTCACATTATAGGGATAGCAACTAGGGTCATATAACAAATGTGTGTATAAATTTTTGTATGAGAAACTAACTTCAGCTGTAAACTTTAACCTAAAGCACAATTAAAAAAAAAACAAACTTTAAACCAAAAATATCCCCTGAAATCTTTAAATTAAACAATAATTTAGCTTAACCAGTAAAGAATGTCTGCCTTGAGCACTGTGATCTTTTAAAGAATTATAGAAATGGGATCAAACTGACAACAGCAACTGGAAAGGTTAGAGAGGAAACTTAGGGGGCAGTGAGTTTGTGTAAATAGGAGAAGAACAATCCGGAAAAGGAGAGGGAGAATGGTTGCACAACTTGAAGAGTGTAATAAATAGAAATTGTTGAATTGATGTACGTTCTGCCATGTATATTCTCAACATCAACAACAAAAATAAATAAGTTATTAAAAAAAAAAAAAAAGAGGCACAAACTGGATGCCAAAAGCCAAGTAACACCTGGGGCTACCAGAAGCTAGAAGAAACAAGAAAGGATGTTCCTTACAGCCTTCAGAGAGAGCATGACCATGTCAACACTCTGAATTTGAACTTCTAGTCTCCAGAACTGTGAGATAATAAATTTTTCTTGTTTTAAGCCACCCACTTTGTGGTACTCTATTACAGCAGCCCCAGAAAACCAATACAAATGGGTATAAAACAGTATTTCATTGTGGCCTTGACTTGGATTTCCCTCCTAATCATGAAAGATGTTGAATATCTTTCATATACTTCTTAGCCATATGTTTTCTTTTCTGTAAAATACCCATTCATATCCTTTACCCATTTTTTCTAGTGGGTTGTTCGTGGTTTTCTTCTTAATTTGTAAGACTCCTTTATATATGCTACTAAACCTTTCGTCTTTTGTGTGACTGGTATAATGAAACTCCATGTACCCACCACTCAGTTTCAAAAATGATCAACTCATGTCCAATCTTCTTTCATCTATTCCCACCTCAAGGAGTCCTGCTGGCACAATGGTTAAGCGTCTGGATGCTAACCGAAACGTTGGTGGTTCAAACTCACCCACTGGCTCCAAGAGAGAAAGACCTGGCAATCTGCTTCCATAAAGATTACGGCCAAAAAAAACCCAATGGAGCACTTCTACTCTGTCACATGGGGCCATTAAGAGTTGAAACTGACTTGACGGCACCTAAGAACAACATACTCTCCTCCACTCTCACAAATTTCATTGAAGCAGATCTCAGGCATCATATACAGTACTCTTAATATGGCCTCTTTAGATGCACAAAATTCTTAATTTTAATATAGTCAAATTTGTCAACTCTTTTTATAGTAAATGTTTTTTGTGCCTTAAGCTATCACCTCCTTCTCTGAAGACTGAAAGTCTAAAAAACTTAGGAAATCCTTTTTTCTTTTCTCCTAAGGATAACTATTTATTCTCTGTTGCATTTTCTGAATAGTTCCTCCTTTTCCTACCAGTCTGACATACAACAAAATTCTAAACATGTGTGAGTGTGTTTCTGGGCTACTGGTCAATTTACCTCTGCCCCAGTACCAGTACCACACTGTCCAAATTTCTATAACTTTATAACGTCCTGATATATGATAGGGTAAGTTCCTTCTCCTTACTCTAATCTTACAAGTATTTTCAAGGTTAAGCTCCAATTTAACCTGCTTTATTACAGAAATCCGCTATTACCTCTTCTCTTTACATCTGTTGCACTTGACTGGCGCTACCATGCTCAATTCTTACCCAGTTTTACATTGCTCACCCATACATGTTCAATGGGTGGTGCTCACACACTTAGTATAAGGACCAGTAAACATGCTGTTCACAGAGGAGATGGTCAATAAAACTTAATGGCTAATAACATTATGGCTGAAACATAAAAGTACAGAGGACTCAGCACTGGAGAAACAAGGTAAACTTTCATTATGAAGATAGACTACAGAAGTCAAATTTGTCCTGGCAGAGCTAGAGAACAGCCATTTCATCATTTAATCAAGACGTAAGTTCCTACTACATGCCAGGCATCATGCTAGAAACCAAGATGAATAAAAGGAAGTTCATAATCTAAAGTACCTGTAGTTTAGAGGAAAAACACATGTAAGATAACAGCAACTGTAGGATATGAACTAGACACAGTGGTAATACAACCAAGAGAGTAATCATCTGGCATTCCTCTTCTGCTGCCAACTCTTATAAAAGGAACCCTTTTATAAATACTTTCTCTTCCAAATTCTTATGCTTCCAATGGGCAAGGAGATCCTTTAAAAAACAGAAGGATACTTTCATGTTGTTCTGGTCATTCTCCATTTGCCCAATCCCACCCCAAATCCATCGTCCAACCTCCTCTGCTCTTCTCTGAACTCCAGGAAGTTCACCTCTATAGACTACATTACCCAGAGTCCCTTGCCCTCTAGTTTCCAGATGAATTTGGCCAACAGAATACACCAGCAGGAGATCAGACAGTGGCAAAGAGAGAAGTCAGAATATTTATACCCGGCCCTCCAACCTTCCCACCTGCCCCTGTCCTGGTTATAGCTGTAGCTAAGCAACAGTTACAGCTCCATGGCCAGAGGCTCACCTCCATGGTCAGAGACTCACTGGGTCCCAGTAACAGTGTTCCTTCCCTTGCTCCTTCTGGCCTACAGACAGTAGTGGTTCCCACTGTTGCCACCTCCGGGGTGCTTCACCATCACTTGTGAGTTGCCTGAACCTAGCACTCACCTCTTTAAATAATTCCTTCATTAAATGCTCTTCAGGCAAACCCTCTGGATATGCCATTTCTTACCTGCCAGGACTTTAAATGAAGCCATAATATTCTGAAACTACAAAACTCAAACTCTAGAAGATATCTGAGCAAAGTTTAAGTTTTCAAAGAGCCTGAAATCTGAACAATATCATCATTGTCCGACATTTACTGAGTGACTGCTTTGAATACCACACCGTATCAAGTGCTGGATATACAAGTTTCAACTATAATAAACTTTCATCTCTTCTGTACCTTGTTTAAGATGTGCAAAGAGGAAGTTTGTCAGGGAAGTTCTGGGTATTTCAGGAGTAGATTCACAGGCTTTTTTTTTTTTTTTAAGGTAATGGGACAAATTAAGCACCTGACTGATGGTTCTGAGGGTAGAGAGTAGCTGGCTCATTGTTATCCACTTTATCCCAGAGCTACACAATGATGCTTTTGTGTCTGAGTCTCTTTCTGCTTATTGTTGTTGTGTGCTATCAAGTGGATTCTGACTCACAGTGACCCTATAGGACAGAGTAGAACTGCCCCACAGGGTTTCCAAGGCTGTAAATCTGTACAGAAGCAGACTGCCACATCTTTCTCCCACAGAGTGGCTGGTGGGTTCAAACCACCACCTTTTGGTTAGCAGCCAAGTGCTTAACCACTGCACCACGAGGGCTCCTTTCTGTTTATTAGAGCAGCTAAAAAAGTGTCACCTGTCATAACAACCATCCTAGTATATTTGTACATTTGTTTGGTTACCATAAATAAATAAATAATGTGACTTTAACTACATTAGTTTCAAATCTGTTAACAGTTCTGATTCATGGAACTAATAAAAGTTTGTCATCTGATTCTGGAAAAATCACCCACGATTTGTTCAGGCTACAACAAGGGGTACAGGAAGAACATAATGCTAGTTCCCTAAAGCAGAGTTGACCAAATTGTTACATACACAAGTCTGCTTCTGTGGAAATATATTTTTGTTGTATACTTTTCAGAAATCTCTGTCATTATTTTTTCTTCCACAGACATTTACTGGCTGTGTTTTTTTTTTTTTTTCCTAAACATGACTTTTATCTCTTCAATCTCAGTGCACTTCTGCTCACTGTTTTCTTATACATGAACCATTTGCCTTTATTATTCTGATTGCTACCATTTGCTTCAACACAATGTTCTCTTCTCTTCCTGTCTTTCTTCTATCCCTGTTCTCTTGATTCTCTTTTCCTTTACTTTCTCCCTTCCCTGAGCTGATCATCAGATCATGGCATAACTCCACCTCCCTTCAACATGAGTAAAATGTCCTGAAATCAAAAAATGTACTTCGCTGCAACTCTAAGGCCAGAGTTCCTCCCTTCAGATGTGGTGTTCCCACTGGGACTTGAGTTATCCTTTGGGCATCTGATTAGATGCAAGCGAGGTTGCCCAGGCAACCATTCCAAATTGTCCTAGGATGCCTGGCCAGCGCAGCCTGACGTGAAGGTCACACTAGTCAATCCTGTGACAGTTAAAGGCACAGTCTCCATGTAGCCACCAAGGGCCCAGGGAACATACATCAAGACGAGCTCAATAACATTTGCATAATCATAAAATTTTCAGGCTCCCAATGCCATAAGGACCCATGCAAACAGACTATTTCCAAGAGCCAAAGATTCTAGACTTGAAAATGAACAATAGGTGAGTGTGCTAAAATCACTAAAAAATACACTTTAAAAGCCAACCAGATGAATTCAATCAGTTAGGTGGTGAACACACTTTAGCTACTTGGTTCTCTCAAATGATTTGGGGACAATTCTACCCTGAGGCAAGGCAATAAAGGCCTGGAAAAAGTTACTTTATACCCTTTTACTTTTTATAATATCCTTCTATCAGAAGTGTTTAAAATGTATTCTTAAATAGTAAGGCCCAATATTGAAAAATATGCCTATACCCATTAAATTAATTACATTTAACTAAATCTCTTGGCATTATCTGAGTATCTACAGATCAGAGTATAGAAGGTTTAAGGACATCTATAGATTTCAGGTAGGAGTCCCTAGGTGGTGCAAATGGTTAACGTGTTCAGTGGCTAAGAGAAAGGATGAAGGTTTGTGTCCCCCCAGAGGTGCCCTGGAATAAAGGCCTGGTGACATCAGCCAATTAAAACCCTATGGAGCACAGTTCTACTCTGACACACATGGGGTTGCCATGAGTCAAAATCAACTCAGACAGTAACTGGTTAGTTAGTTACTTACTTCACAATACATCCCTTCAGGTATTATTACATGCTTACTAGGTGTATCCTAATTATGTTTCTACCCTACCGTACCCTAAAAGTATTTGGTTTACAATACTCCCGCCCACCCAAATTTAAATGTCCCTCAAACTCTTCATATTTATTCAGGGTTACATTTATTCTTTCTTTTTTTTTTTTCCTTCTCTCTTTTTTTTTAAAGACATTTGCTAAATGGCCATCTCTAAACTGCATACAACCGAGATTTCCAGAGACTTCTGTGGTGATTAAAATCTATAGATGATATGAATGGTCTAGTTGAAATAGCCATGCCCCAGAATGGAGGGGGAAACAAAGAGTTTCTTAACCACAGAGAGTCCCTAAGTGGCCTCAGTGGGCTGAAGAGTCAATTACGTCTGAGCTAAGCCTATCACAAAGCCAGCATTCTGGGGCAGAACCTGGCTTAATGGACACAGTCACGGTCAGTTATCCAACGAGAGCAATCCTTTGCAGATGCTTTCACTGCTCAGCCTCACTCTAGCAACATCCTGTTACTGCAGTTTCCCATGAAGGGTCTCCGCAACATCCTAAACACCCCAAATCTGCAGGAAAATCCCACCTTAGGAGATAATTCTAATGTCAGCTACATAAGAAGAACCACAAGTGACAAAATAAGGCTGTGTATACAACTCAACTGACAATGCTTCTCCAACATTCCATTTTAGTTTCAAAAGAAATATAAGTTTTAATTTCTTCATTTTTCTCAATAAAGTAGAATAAGGATGTGTACTATGAAACATATTTGATTAAAGAAAGATTTTTAAATCCCATTTAGATGTTTGCTCATTTTTCAACTTAAAAAAAAAAAGCGGAGGATATACTTCCAATTAAATCAAGGTGGTCAATTGTTGTTATATGTCATTGAGCGAATTCCAACTCATAGTGACCCCATGTGACACAATAGAACTGCCCCATAGGGTTTTCTTGGCTGTAATCTTTATGGAAGCAAATCACCAGGTCTTTCTCCTGTAGAGCCACTGGGTGGGTTAGAACCGCTAATCTTTCAGTTAGCAGCCGAGTGCTTAATCGTGGCACCACCAGGGATCCTTCATGGTCACAGGATCACAATAGAATTTGGTTTCTCAAACCTCTGCAGAGCCTGTTTTCACATTTCTGGCATTCTGTTATATATTCTCCACAGGTTCCATCAGTGCACAGGAGTCACTATGTTGGAACTGTGTGGGAACAGAGACAGTCCTATGATCAGCTCACAGACAGTTTAGCATGTCCTTATCTTTTATCCAGTATCTCTAGTTCCTTTCCTAGGCACTCAAAATCTTAACATGTTCAGAATTAACCGTATTTTCATGTTTCTGAAATCTAGCCAACCAGTTAGGAGGACGTCCTGTGCTTGTTGCCTTGAAATCGTGTTGTTGTTCAAGTGACAGTGGTGGTGATGGTGGATGTGGTTATTTAAACCTATAAACGCTGCTAGTATTCATTGTCCACAGCTCAGCATGTTGAGGATGGCACATCACAATATCACTAATTGCTCCTGGCATGTGAGCTTTACTGCTGGAACCTCTGAATGTGAAACGAGTCTTGGATTTAATAGCACATAATCAGTTCCCGCTACACTCCAAAAGGAGAATCCTGTTGGAAAGTGGTCCAGTGGGAAGGCTTTCAGCAGCAACCTGTGCTGATTATAAATAATTACTTGTCAAGACGCAGACATGCAGAGTCTGACAAATAATTCAACTCACTACCCCCTACCCCTAGATGGTAGCGTAATAAGCAATACAAGACTCACTATCCCTGGCTCCTTATTGATACGCATCTAAATGTCACCCTCGGCTCCTAAGACATTATCTATAGAAGGCAATTGTTATGGAACTAATACCGTTGGACTATACAGTAAAACTGAAGCAACACAGTTTTTAAAATTCGCCTTACGTTTGAAACTTGACTTTGCCACTTACCACTAGCTTTGATTTATGGCAAGCTGTTTAACTTCTGTGCTTCAATTTCCTGTCTGTAAAATGAGGATAAAAACACCTACCTCAAAATGAGACAGGGTGTGTAACACAGCAGATACAGCGTAGATATTCAGTTCCTCAGCGGCAATTGTTACCTTTCATCCCCTTTACCTGCCCCAGAATGAAACATCCATTCCTCCTCTGGTACCACCCACCTCCATTACCAGTCTCATCTCAGTCCTCATCTTTCAGGCAAAAAATCTTAGTCATTTTCAAAAAAGCCCAGACGTACTGGTCTGACAGAGACTGGAGAAACCCTGAGAGTATGGCCCTGGACACCCTTTTGACTCACTACTTAAGTCACTCCTGAGGTTTACCCTTCAGCCAGTGATTAGACAGGCCCATAAAACAAAACGAGACTAAACGGGCACAACAGCCCAGGGGCAAGGATGAGAAGGCAAGAAGGGACAGGAAAGCTGGTAATGGGGAACACAAGGTCGAGAAGGGGAGAGTGTTGACATGTCATGGGGTTGGCAACCAATGTCACAAAATAGCATGTGTATTGTTTAATGAGAAACTAATGTGCTCTGTAAACCTTCAACTAAAGTACAAAAAAAAAAAAAAATCTCATTTTCAAATCTTCCCTCTCCCTCACTCAGTCAATAAACTCTGCTGCAGGAATGCAGCCTCTTTTCTTCATCATTACTGCCAAAGTCTTAGCAAAACAGATGCCATGTATCAAATGTCTATTTTATGGTCAATTTTATGTGTCAACTTTGCTAGGCTACAATCTCCAGTTATTCAATTAGACATTAATCTAGATGTTGTTGTGAAGGTACTTTGTAGATGTGATTGAAGTCCATAATAAATTGACTTTAAGTAAAGAAGATTATACTAGATAATCTGGGTAGGGCTGATTCAATCAGTTGAAAGGTCTGAAGAGCAGAGCTGAGGTTTTTGGGGGAAAAAAAATTCCACCTGTGGTCAGCAGCTTTGCCCTATACCACGTGAAAGTTCCAGCCTACCCTTCCCGACGTCTGCCCTGTGGATTTCAGATTTGCCTAGCCAGCCCCCACAATCTCACAAACCAATTCCTTGCAATAAATCTCTTAATATACATCTCATATTGGTTTTGTTTCTCTGGTTTAACCCTGATTGATCCAGTTTACTTCCAGAATAAAGGGGGAAATTGAATGCAACAGCTGAATAGCTACCAAAATCTCCTAAATAAGGTCTTCACAGTATTGCTTCATTATGTAGTGGGAAGTGTTCAAGTTCCTAGAATATCAGATACCCCATATTCAAACGTAAGTGCAAATACACATAACATATGCCACAGCTTCTATCCAACTGTGTCCATTTATACATTCATCTGGCAAATATTTGAAGGCCCTGGGAATAGAATGGTGAACCAGATAAGCATGGTCCTTGATTTCATGGAGGTTATAGCCTAGTGGGAGAATCGGGCATCAAACCAGTAATTATACAAATACTCAGAATTATGATAAGTGTTAGGAAACACAGCATGCTGTTGGCATATTTAGTAGAAGAATGTAATCAACTGGGGAGAACTTCTGGAAACATCACTGAGCAATGATACTAAACTGAAGACTTGAAGGGTAAGTAGCCAGGCAAAGCATAAGAAAAAGAGCATCCCAGTAGCGGGAAACATATGCACAAAGGCCTTAAGCCGGGAAGAACCCAGATGAATTAAAGCACCTGAAAGACGGACAGTGAGTCTGGGCTATTCTAAATTAGGGGTGGAGATCATGCTAATGAAAGACGCTCATCTTTAACCTAACATCAGTGGTAACTAACAAACTGTACACTTTTAAGCAGATAGTGACATGATCAGATTTGTGCTTTAATATTTCTCTAAGGGTTGTGGGGAAACCCTGGTGGCACAATGGTTAAGAGCTAGTTCGAATCCACAAGGCGCTCCTTGGAAATTCTATGGGGCAGTTCTACTCTGTCCTGTAGGGTCGCTATGAGTCTAAATCAACTGGACGGCAGTGAGGCAGGGGGGAACAGCCGTGAATAATTTCATAGGAGGAAAACTGGATTTGGGGAGATCAGTTGTCGGGCTTTTGCTATAGTCAAGGCAGGAAATAATGGGGGCATGGACAAGGGCAGGCTGATGGCAATGGAGAAAAGTGGTAGAGGTCAAAGCGCTGAGTTGGACCGTTTCCTAAGCTATGCAGCCAGGGCATGAAACGGGAGAGACATGGGAGAGAAGGTCGCAGTTCTGTTTTGGGGATGCAGAGCTTGTGATTCCTGTGATATAATCAAGTGGGGATGTGTGTTTGGAATTCAGAAGAGAACTGGGCCAGATAAGCAAATTTTGGATTTGCCAGCACAGAGTCAGTACTTGATGAGGTTGAACAGAAAGGGAGTATACAGTGAGAAGAGAACCCAGGATTGAGCCGTGGGGAGCACTGACATTTTAAGTGGTTAGAAGAAGAGCTTCCAAAAGAGCCTGGAGAGGAGCAATAGAGGGTCCATGTTCATACAGTAAGTGTGACTTTATACAAAGAACTTTTCCATGAGCTTCTTTAGTTTCCCCCTCCATGTTCAAAAGAGGACATGTTTTCGCTGAAAAGGAAATAACCAAGTGTAAGGGTAACAACTTGGGGGAAAACTCAATTTGAAAAGGCACAAATAATTTCCAGCTACAAGTGTTTTATACAATGGATACCACCTCACTGATTACTGTTTGCAATAGTTACTCAGTCTGTGGGTCAAACTGTACTTGCTGAAAAGTCACTTCTTATTAACACTAATGGCTTGGCCCTTTATGTGTAATTAGTTCAGGCAATTATTTATAAGGCTCACATTAGAACACATTGCTTTAATCTTATGAAAACATCTGTGTGTCACATTATTCAAAAAGTGCCTTACTTGAAAGAAAACACTGAAACGATGGGAAGCACTAATTTAAAAACACTCAAAGAAGAGTGCTTGGCCCCTAAAGGAACCACACAAATTAGTGCAGGCTCAGTGACTAAAACAACTTGGGCTCCAGGAAAGGGCACATTTAAATTAAAATTGCTCTTTCTTTCTTAGACTAGCACTGCTCTTTATCTTAATCCTCCCCATTAGTACAACACAAGACATGTCAGGGAAAGCTCTCCAGTGCTGAAGTTCAGAGGGTAATTTGTAAGGCAGCCTTATTATAGCATATAAAAATAGGCCCAGCAGAAGCCCCACAGAGCCAGCAGTCACAACAGCACATGGCACAAGTGAGAGCTTAATGAATATTTGATGATAACATTTTTCCTCCCTTGTATGCTGGTACAAGGCAGCCCCGTCTTACCAATGGAACTTGGGACAAAAAGTTGGTTTTCAAGTTGATTACCTGGAACTTGAAATGTATTTTTCCTTTAAAATTGTGTTATAAATGGTGGAGTCCAGGCTGTGCTAAACCATAATAAAGTTTAACTAGAGTTCCTAACCACCATTTATAACGATGTTTTTATGAAGAAACTCATTGAGTTACAATCTAGTATTCCAAGAACAGGCCTTCCCTCCACAGCTGTCCCAGAATGGAGAATGATGTCACCCCTCCAAGCAGTAGGAAAAGGACTCCTTTGGCTCCAAGCTGAGGGTCTGATCAGAGGGGTAATGATGGGGGCAGCATTTGGAGGTTGGTGCTGGTGGCTGCCAGCTGAGAGATGCTAATCCCAGAACAAGGATGTGGACAGTACTTCAGAGTGAGTTAAGACAAAGGCTTAAGCCCTGGCAGGGTTGTAGGGACACGGGGGGATAGGGAAGGCCTAGCAAAAGGGCATTGGGCAGGGGTCAGGAAATGAGCAGCAAGTGCTGGAAGGAATCATGTTCTGGTAGGAGTCCTGAGGGGAGAGGTAGTTCTGAGGCCAGGGACAACCCTAAAGGTGAATCCCAGGCAAGATCAGATATTAATCCAAGACCATCCCCTTGGGCCTTCAGGGTACACTGTCACCCAAAGTCTCTGGAACTATACAATAAATCACACAGCTGCTCCCTCTGCCCACCCTTCCTAGGATTGACTTGGTGGTTCAGGAACCCGCGTGACTTCCTATCTTGGTCTAACCATCTACTCTCACCCACTTGGACTTGGCAGCTTGGCTCCAGAAGACCTTCTTCACCCAGTCCATGTCTTCATCCTCCTGCTCCATCCCAGAAGAGGGTGTAGTCATTTGTATGTCCAGTGTACATAAGACATATTGTGTCTGTGTTAGTCTTCCAAAACTGAAATGCAAACTCTAAAGGCCATCAAGCCACAATACTCAAAAGATGGTGACTTAGTCATCTAGTTCTGCTATAAAAGAAATACCACAAGTGGATGGCTCTAACAAACAGAAGTTTATTCTCTCAGAGTTTAGGAAGCTAGAAGTCCAAATTCAGGGTGCCAGCTCCAGGGGAAGGCTTTCTCTCTCTGTCAGTCTGGAGGAAGGCCCTTGTCATCAATCTTCCCCTGGTTGAGGAGCTTGTCAGTGTAGAGACCGTAAGTCCAAAGGACATGCTATGCTCCCACTGCTTCTTTCTTGGTGGTATGAGGTCCCCCATGTCTCTCTGCTCACTTCTCTCTTTTACATCTCAAAAGAGATTGGCTTAAGACACAATCTAATCTTGTAGGTCTCTTCAACATAACTGCTGCTAATCCATTTCACCAACATCAAACCGATAGGATTTATGACACATCAGAAAATCACATCACAAAATGGTGGACAATCACACAGTACTGGAAATCATGGCCTAGCCAAATCGATAGGGGGGACACAATTCAATCCATGACAGATGGCTATCAAATAATATATTTAGGATGAATCATTTAACATTAAAATCTTAAATTGTCCTAACTGCAGAGGAAGGTCAGTTTGTAACTCTTTGTTGGCTTTTTGTATTTCTAAATTTTCTTACAGTCTTTATTTTTAATACAGTCTTATTTTTCAAAGTACATGCAGCAATAATATGGAAAGGGACAAAGGACGAAAAAGGTACTACGTCTTAGAAAACTTTCTAAGTTATTTTAAAAAAAAAAAAAAAAACACAAGTCTATGGTTCACATTTAAGAGCAGCAGTTTCTTACTTAAACCTGTTAAAACCAAACCCATTGCCATCGACTTGATTCCAACTCACAGCAACCCTACAGGACAGAGTAGAACTGCCCCACAGAGTTTCCAAGGCTGTAATTTTTAAGCAACAGATTGACACAGCTTTCTCCCACGGAGCAGCTGGTGGGTTCGAACCACTGACATTTCAGTTAGCAGCCAAGTGCTTAACCAGTGCGTCACCAGAGCTCCTCTAAATTATTTAGTGGATAAGAAAATGGCAGCCAGGCCTATAACCTTCAGGCAGATGCTTGAGAAATTGTTCTCTGTGAAGTCTGGTCAGCCCAACAGGAAAAACCTAAAGATATTAATGTGGTGGTGAGGGCGGGCTTCCTTAGGGAACCTGCTGAGCCTGTAGAAGGCCTCAGTTTAGAGGTCACACTTCCACAGTATTCTACTGGGCAGCACTTTACTTCTAATAGAACTTCGCTAATCATCATACTGGCACACAAGTTCTCTAAACTCTATCTCTAGAATTTGATTAATATTTGCTTATCAAGTAGGTGAGAAGGGAAAAAATACTTTCAATATTAGCTAGAAGTCATTATTTCTTAAATTATAGACTTTCTCAAACCAATTACTATCTAGCTTTGGAAATATCTCCAAATATTTGATATTCTCCCTCAAAATTGTTTCAAAATATCCTCTCTACCTTCACCTCCCCCACTTCCCCAGACACACCCTGGAGCTTTAACTCCAGCTGGGCATACCTGGGGTTCTTACAGGTGACCTTCCCTGCATACTCCTGGCATCCAGATGTTTGCTAATTTACCTCTGCAGGCATCACCTGGCAGCAGGGGTACTCATAGACAGAGAAACCATCTGTGGTAGGCTGAAAAACAGACCCCCAAATATATACTGACTTTCTCATCCCCGGAATCTGTAAATATTACCGTATAGGGGAAAAGAGAAAATTTTACATCATATGGCAAAAGATACGATTAATTTAAGACTCTTGAGAGGAGGGGCTTATCCTGGATTATCTAGGTGGGCCCTCTCCTTTAAGAGAGAGACAGAGGGAGTTTTTACACAGACAGATGAGAAACACAGAGGAGAAGGTGATGTGAAGATGAAGGCAGAGACTGTAGTGACGTGGCCACAAGCCAAGGAACATCAAAGAATGTCGGCAGCCATCCGAGTTGGAAGAGGCAGGAATGGATCTCCCCTAGAGCTTCCAGAGGGCGGACAGTCCTACTAACAGTTTGATTTTAGCTCAGTGAAAATGATTTTGGATTTCTGGCCTCCAGAACTGTGAGGAAATAAATTTGTATTATTTTAAGTCACCAAGTTTGTGGTAATTTATTATAGCAGCCATAGGAAATGAAGACACCAAACCACCACCCCAGCACACACAGGTACACACTCAGGTGCACAAAGACACAGGGCCATCTTTATAAGCCGGGACCCAATGGTTACACTACTTTCTCATTTACAAAGAAAAAAACACCTTTAAGAGAGAGCTGGTAAAGAGTTTACTCAAACTTTTGGTATTTACCCTTCAGTAAGTGATTCAACATAAATCAAATTTTCTAACTTTTCAGCTTAAAAACCAAAAGATGAGTAATAACATCACTAAGTATACAGGTTATATACTATTGTGGCCTCCTGGATTTGTACTCTGACTTCTTGTTTTATTGGCCCACTGAATATAGAGGAAAACTACAAAGTAATGACTTGGATTTGCATATTTGGTTTGTGGACTCAGTACCACATCTACATCATACTTCATAATCCCCGACAACATGACATTAAGTGATCCGTGGGTTCTTGCTTTCCTTTATGTTGACGTAATATGCAACAGAGCTTTTTACTCATACAAGAACCCAAGAAGGGTCTTTTTTGTTTCACTGTTTACAGTACTACTGAAAAGTATTTTAATCCTTCACACAAGACAAAAAGTAGATGCTGACTTTCTTCAAATAGCCAATAAGTCCTAGTCACACAGGCTTCAAATATTAAGGAAAGAACTGTGGAAAAATTAGATGTCTAATATGAATAACCAGCATGTTGAATAGGCTTGAATAGTTTGTTACTGACTCAGTTGTGACTAGGTTTTAAGTCTGAAAAAATAATTTTAAAAGATGGCAAAACTGATACAACATCTTTGCCCAGCCTTTGATACTTGCATAGCCAAGAGCCAAATGCTCTAAATTGTGACAAATGATCATTCTAATTGAAACTGATCACACACTTAGCTGTGCTGCTTAGTGGTATAATGCTCTTAAGAGGATTAGACAATTCTGGAAATATACAAAGTCATCACACTTGTTAATAAATTTCTGATATGAAAGAATAAAATATTTTAGTGTTTCAATAAACTGCATGTAACTTTTCATTTGTCCAAATGACTGGCGTAAAAATTATTTGGACATAAGTACTAGTGACATCTTCTCCCACTCTGTTGCTTGCCTTTTTGCCCTCTTCACAGTGTTTTTGATAAGAATTCTAGTATGGTCCGATGTATCGATTTTTTCCTTTATGGTGAGTACCCTTTGTGTGGTACTTAGGAAGTTTCTTTTTTTTTTTTTTTGTAATAGAAGCTTTATTGTTTTATCTTTCTCAGTTAGATCTACAATCTACTTGGAACTGTTATTAGACACTCAGGCTTTATTAGAATATCAGGTAAAATTCTGGGGACTTCTTTCTCCCACATCACTTTTCATTGTCATCATCCAGGGCTGACTATGAGCTCCCTTGTTTCTTTAACACCATTACAGCCACTGTCAACAACTTAGAAAGCTCCAAGCTTCTGAAGCTTATTTTTTTTCCCATCCATCAGCCTTCTTCTTTGATTCCTATCTAGTTAATCATGGGCTGTTACTTCAACTTCTCTCTTTTTAGCGCTCTCAATTCTCCACACCCTCACTCAACATAAATCCCAATCCTGGCAAGAAGAAGGTAGTATGGGTCAGCTGGCTTTGGAGCAGGAAACTAGGCTTGAAATCCGATTATACAATTTATGAACTGCAGGACCTTGGCAGTCACTTGATATTTCTATTTTCTCATCTGTGAAATTAAGAACTGGCGCTGGGGTAGAGGATGGAGGGAGGGAAAGGAGCAGGAATGGGGCAAAGAGACGGGGGAGGAGGATTAACAACACCAATGCCCTGCAGGTCTATTGTCAGGATCAGAACTAGTGTATGTCAAAAGCCTAGCACAGAGTGGACACTAAATAACCAAATAGATGGTAGCTAAAAAAAGGAACAATCAATCAATGAATCAATTGCTTCTGAACACTAGAAAAACACTAGAGAAAATCTTACCACCTCAGCCTGGCTTTCAACAATAAGACATCCTTCCCATTCACCACACTGGCTACACAAACTTTTACCACAAGCTCTCAAGGCCTCTATTTCACTCTTTTGCCTGCCTCCTCACTTTCAATAGATCCCTGAGGGTAATTCTGCTTCAGGCCAAAATGAAGGAACAAGGATCAAATCTACCTTCCTGCCTAAAACAATCAAAAAAATGGACAAAACATACAAAGATAGTTTTCAAGACACTATCGGGCAACGAACGACAGTGATTCCTGACAAATGCGAAAGATGTGAGGTGAGTCCTATGATTGTACTGGCTTACCACCTTGAGAGAGTTTCCAGCTGTGGCACAGGGAGAGGGAACCCAGGGAGAGACCAGTAGATTTGCTGAGTTGAGTCTGGAAACCCAAGGCAGCTATAGTTCAGAGGAAAGGAGAGAGAGCTTCACAAAGAGAGAATTCTAGACATCTGGAGAGAGTATTCAGCTGAGTCCTGATCATGGAAGTAATGAGGCTTGAGAAAAAAAAAAATCACTGGAAAGGATTAGAGACTACAGTGCAGTGCCTGCACTCACACAAAATCAGGAACAGTTCCTGTTCCCACCCAGAATGGATAAGCTCATGATTCAAGGAACACTGGATAGAGTACACAGAAGGGTCTTGCCTCAGTTCTAGCGAATAATTAGCTGTAAACTGAGCACTGTCCTGGTCCCATCTAATAAATCTTAAAGGAAAACCTAAAAGAATCGAGCTACTTGCAAATAAATTAACTGCATCCAGAATAAAGCTTAAGACTTTGTATAAGAATACAAAAATTTTCAGCACCCAACGAAGTAAAATCCACAATATTCAGCATCCTATCAAAATTACCAGGCCACAAAGAAGCAGGAAAATACAACCCATGAAGAGATCAATCAATCAATCCTGACCAAGAACTAACACAAATATTGGAATTAACAGGCAAGGGCATTAAAATATCCTCGTAGTTGTATTCTGTATGTTCAAAAAGGTGACCCTGGGTGACACAAACAGTTAACATGCTCGGCTGCTAACGAAAAATTTGGGGGCTCGTGTCTACCCAGAGATGCCCCAGAAGAAATGCCTATCTACTTCAGAATAATTAGCCTTTGAAAACCCTGTGGAGCACAGTTCTGCTCTGACTCACATGGGGTCACCATGAGTTGGAATCAACTCAATGACAACTGATCTCAATGGCCACCAGATGCTGGGTGCAGTTTTAAAGAGTATGCAAAGTAGGCCGACTTTAAAAGAGCAGCTATGAACCCTAATCTGCAAATATACTAGGTAAAAAGAACACTACTGGTCTCCATTAGTATTTTACCTACATCTGTACACATACCTGCAAATCAATCATAATGTGCACTATATAATGGGTCAGGGTGGTTTAGTAGCCAGGCAGGTGACAATCAATCCAGGTTTGGCACTAACGTGGACATCTCACCCAACTTCTTCAGTTTTTCATCTACAAACTGAGGGAGGTAGACCAGATGACGTCTTGTAAGAGCCATCTGTGATTTGGGCAATGTTAGGAAAGTGAATGTGCTAGTTAAGTCTTAGGTACTGAGCTACTAAGAAGAGATGGTGACAGATACTTTGGACATCTGCTTGTCACAAAATATTCTCAAAGTACGTAATCCCGAAGAAGCATTATTTTGAAGGATGGCCCTTCTTTCTCTCTCAAGTTGTCATTCTAGGCTGATTTTACAAAAATCAGCTGCACACCAACTGTCAATTCCCCACACTGTCTATTAATATTTCCATTAGACAGAGCATTAACCATGATTTTTAACTTACTCAAATCAGAAAGGTGAATTTAATCTTAATTCTCAATAATACTATATTTTTTAAAGCAATTTTTTGAATTTTATGAATATTTTTCCAAGGGCTTTCTGGAATTCCTAAAGAAAATCCATATATTTTTAGAAGGAAATTCCAAGGAATTATGGAAAATCGCATAAAATTATTAAGTAACACCCACCCACGCACAGTAATACATTCTGGCACAAAGCACTCATATGTGACATTATCATCTAAGTCGCATATTTAAGCTAAAACCTAGGGGCAGATGGGTGGACTAATTTGTCAGGGACAGCACTCTACCACCATCCTCTAAAAGACATTACTAATTTCCTGTTGGATTCATACCTATGACAGCAGAAGAAAAAATTACATCATAATTTGTGGGTAGTTTTTTAAATGGTCTAAAGAAACAGAATCTTCCTTGCATTTAACTTTTAAGCGACTGCTTTGCAGAGACATGTCAAATAGCCTGTTTTAAATTAAAAGGAAGCAATTAAAAGGCTCTAGCCCCTACAACTTAAAGAAACGGGTTTTAAATTTTGTTTATGTTATTGCTGGCCTCAAAAATATGATCCCTAAGTCTCATCATTTCACATTATTTGGCCAGCTAACAAAGAATGAGGCATTCTTCTCAGATAATTTTTTTAAAAAATATTTCTTGGATACAGAAACAGAAATAATTGTCAGTTAAACTAAATCTGTTGCCGTTGAGTCAATTTTGACTCATAGCAACCTTATAGGACAGAACTGCCCCCACAGGGTTTCCAAGGAGTAGCTGGTGGATTTGAACTGCTGACCTTTTGGTTAGTAGCCTGAGCTCTTAACCACTGTGCCACCAATTAGCTACCAAATAATGGGGATTTTGAGAACAGAAGTACAGCACTGCTTTATCCAAATACATGTTTTCCTTTAAATTTTAAAAGGAAAAACTACAAGATTTTTCTTCAGTGCTCCCAAAGATTAGAGTATAAAAACAAAATAGGCAAACCGATAATTAGCATTTCTAATGACAATGTACAGTGTAATTTTACATGACTCAATTAACAAAAATTATATATTCAACACTTACTGAATGCCCAGTATGTACAAGGATATATGATGTAGGAGTTAAAAAGATGAATAGAACGAGCTTTCCATTTCTATGAAAAGCCCTTTAGTAGCCTTAGTTTTGGAGACTTAACAAGTGAAAAAAAACCATTAATGGTTTTTCAGTCCCACTGAGGCTCCCCATGACATCTGAGCAGTCACTCAAAGGCAGCTAAACTAAAGGTTGAAGACACAATATCTCACAGAGCCAGGGAACCACAGGATTTAGACCCAAACCTAGGCAACAGAATTCACCTGCCTTCTTCTGAGAGTGATCCAGCAAAACACTTTATAATAAACACTCAAGCATATTCAGGAGGGAATTAACAGAAATATTAAGTGTGTGTGCAAGGAGTAATGGTTGGGGGACAGAGGGGAGCAGAGGAAAAGAAGGGAAAGAATATGTGTTTTATTTGTCTAAAGCAGAATTTCCACAGTAAAGCTAAAAATTAAAACACTGCCTTGGATAGTGACACATGGGAGAGCTCATTTGATTTAAGAAAATCAGTTTTATGTTTATGTTTCTCTTAATTACCAATCGAGATTAATAATTCTGGTCATGTTTTACTATCTGCCAGATAGTATTCATACACCAAAGATAGCAAAGGCAGAGTTAAGAATCCAAAGGGTCCAATGGACATATGCTGCATCCAATTCCGGCTCAGAAAAGTTTTTTAAATCATAAATTATCATTACATAGTAGTCACTAAATACCAATGATGTACTAAATGTGCAGCGAGTTAGACAAAGCTGAATTTGAAGGAAATTCTCTATTTGAACCCATTCACCAAAAAAAAAAAAAAAAGATCCAATTAAATTTTTCCTGGTCATTTTAGTTGTCGTATCTTTGATGCTGCTACTGATACAATGATGATGACTCCCTAGGTGCTACTGGAGACATTTGGTGTGTTTTGACTACGGGCCGGAAGTGAACAGAACACAACAGCTTGAGAGGTAAGGGCTAATAAACCCGCTGCCATCAAGTCGATTCCGACTCATAGCGACCCTATAGGACAGAGCAGAACTGCCCCACAGGGTTTCCAAGGCTGTAAATCTTTTATGGAAACAGACTGCCACATCTTTTTCCTGCTGAGCGGCTGGTGGGTTCAAACTGCCAACCTTTTGGTTAGCAGCTGAACACTTAACCACTGCGCCACCAGGGCTCAGGGGCTAATAGCTGGCCCTCCGTATCCGCGGGTTCTGCGTCTGCGAATTCAACTAACCATGGATCAAAAATATGGGGGTGGGGTGGGTAGTTCTAAAAGGCAAAACTTAAATTTGCCACACAGGGAGCACTGTGCTGAATCCACAGGAATGAAATGATGTGTAGGTGTACCCTGCGGGAGGCTCCGACCGTTTCACAGATCTCAGTCTCTCTCCAGCGCTTGTTTGAGCATTGCTCCTCTCCCATCTTGTCATTACTCCCTAAACAGTACAGTACTGTATAACAACTATTTACATAGCATTTACATTGTATTAGGTATTATATGTAATCTAGAGATGATTTAAAGTAGACAGGAGGATGTGCCTAAGTTACGTGCAAATACTATGCCATTTTATATAAGGGACTTGAGCATTTGTGGATTTTGGTATATGGGGGGTCCTGGAACCAATCCCTAAAGAATACTGAGGGACGACTGTATCCCCTATTACAGATAAGGAAATCCACCTTGGGCAAGTTACTTAACCTCTCTGTGTCTTGGTTTTCTCTCTTGAAAATGGAGCTAATAATTGTTCTACCCCATTGCACTGTTGTAAGGGTTAAATGAGTTAATGCACATAAAGCGCTTAAAACAATGCCTGGCACATAGTAAGCTGCACATGCATCTAAAATGTCTTGGTGAATAAAGCTTTACAAAGTCTAGTCAGACAAAACTACTAAAGAAATATTACCTAAGACTGGTTAAGAGTCCAAGCTTCAGAATCCAGCTTAGCGTCTCCTTAGTGATGGACTGTGAGCTGGTCACCTCCTCTACGGACCCCGGCTTCCTTATCCATAAAATGGAAGGAAGAATACCTACCTCAAGAGTAGCTTTACAGCTTTAAATGACAGGATAATCATCTTAAATGCTCAGAAGAATGTCTGGGAAACAAAAAATGCTGAACGAATGATAGCTAGTCTTAAGAGTGCTGTTTTGAGGAATTTTAAAAACTCCCAGAAATTTCACCACATATGAATCACATGAACAAAAGCAGACCATCCTGACCTAATTCTTTTTCAGTTATATACAATGTCCTGTTAATTCTATATTATTATATCAAGAAAAGCTGGTAAGTCTCCAGTCAAATCTTACTGGCTCCACAGAGGGGGGGGAGGGAACACATTTCATGAACTTTCTTTAATCCTCATTCTCCTCACTGTTTCTGCAGTATTCGTGATAGTTTGCTTCTCTTTTTAAAAATCCTTTCTTCTCTTGACTTGGGGGCCTGATTCTCGGTCTTTTGCTTATTAATCTAATAGTTCCTTCTCTATCTCAGATTTCTCCCTTTATTCTTCCTGTCCCCGAAAATGTCATCCATTCCTAAATTTTTATCTATGGCCCTCTTACTTTTAAAACCTTCTCAGATGCTTCCAGAGGTACTCATGGCACTACATCACATTCACCTCATTATACTTCGTCTTACAGTAAATGATAACTTATCTTTCCTTTGGATGGGGTAGGTCTTGAGAGCAAGATTAACATCTTAATCATCTTCCTTTCTCCCTTAAGACCTAGCAGAATTTCTTGAACATAGTCATTGCAGTAAATGAATAAATGGGTAAACATATAAAATACTTTGAACAGATTATTAACATTAAAACAGAGCCTTGAAAACACTGTTAACAATTTCCTGATGGCTCTCAAATTAGCTTTTGGTTTGTAACAAGGCATAAGAGACATTATGCCTGTATTTACATTTTACATAATAAGTTTTCCAATTAATGACTATTACTAGATTTAATTTGCAACTAGCGTGCTAAAAATATTAACAGCTAGCACTAATACAGCACTTACTATGTGCCCTGTTCTAAGGAATGTGTGTGTATTAATTCACTGTATCTTCCCAACAACCCTATGTATTAGGAACTATTTTTATTTTCCCATTTTACAGATGAGGTAACTAAGGCAGAGAAGGGTTAATGACTTATTCAAAGTCACACAGCTAGACAAAACCAAACCAGGGTTTGAACCCAGGCAGCCTTGTCCCTAGCCAGTGCTCATACCTAAGCCTTACTTAAACAGCCATTCACTATAAAAATCTAATCTTACACGAATATTTTTGAACCCATATTTAGAACTCTTCACAGAAGCTTGTTGTTCGTAAGTATTATCTTTTTCTGTAATATAAACAAGTATCTGTACTAACTGCATCGAAGTTCTGGCCCCAAGAAAAATGTAGAACAAAATTCAAACTCACAAAAAAAAGACCAGGCTTATTGGTCTAAGACTGGAGAAATCCCAAGAGTATGGCCCCTGGACACCCTTTTAACTCAGTACTGAAGTCACTCCTGAGGTTCACCCTTCAGCCAAAGATTAGACAGGCTCATAAAACGAACAATAATACACATAGCTCAACCATGTATACAAGACTAAATGGGCACATCAGCCCAGGGGCAAGGAGAAGGCAGGAGGGGACAGGGAAGCTGGACAAACAGAAATGGGAAACCCAAGATGGAAAAGGGGGAGTGCTGACACACTGTGGGGCTGGCAACCAATGTCACAAAACATTATGTGTATTAATTGTTTAATGAGAAACTAATTTGCTCTGTAAACCATTTAAAGCAGATTTAAAAACATTAAAAAAAAAAAAAAAGTACTGGCTCCAGTACACATATACAATGTACTAATGCGTATTTCATAATGCCAATTTTGCATTATATCTTATGACATTTTAAAGTTATCTACCCTACTTCTGAATGCTAAAAAATCTTACAGGTCTAACACAAAATCTTGATTTTCTTGGGAAACTTTTATTTTCATATAGATTTTTTCTATATTCCTTATAAATTTTTAAACTAAGAAAAAGGTAAGAATTTCTATAAATATGTAACATAAGTCACACCAATGCTACTTAGCACTAAGTGTCACAGAGGACAACCACAATAATGTTATAATCTTATTGAAAATCACAATTTAAAATGATCTTAGTTTCTAAAGGCTATGTTTAGCCTTAATTTCTTACCACTAGGAAATAACTTATACTATTGTAAGGTCTGCTTAATTCTCAGACGCTGTTATACTTAAAACGTTTAGGCTATTAAACCTAAATTAAAAAAAAAAAAAAAAACACCAAACCTGTTGCTGTCAAGTTGATTCGGACTCACAGTGACCCTATAGGACAGAGCAGAACTTCTCCACAGGGTTTCCAAGGAGTGGCTGGTGGATTCCAATTGCCAACCTTTGGTTAGTAGCTGTAGCACTTAACCACTACATTACCAGGGCTCCAACCTAAGGACAGTGATGGAGAATTCCGCTATTAAAATGCAAAGCACACTTCTAAATTCACAGAATTCTTACACATGATTAGCCACAGCTGGTAGAACTGATTTCTCAGGAGTCACTTTTTAAAGAAAAACTGTTGCTGTCTCTGACCAAAAGTAAGAGCACTAAAGAGTGTTCAAGAGCAAAATTCTGACTTTAATCATAAAAGTTACCTGCCCGAACCACACTTTTTTTTTTTTTTTTTTTTGCCCTTTCTGAGAGTGCAAAATCTAATATCATATCTTAGATCTTAACAGGCTCCTTTCCCAGGTCCTTGCACCTGCTCTCTCTCCCCTCTGACAGGAAGGGGTCTGCACCCAGATTTTCTCCGGACCAGCCTTTTTTCGTCATTCAGGCTCAGCTCAATGTTTCTGCCTAGCAAGGCTGTGCCTGGTCAGGCCACTCAGAGCACCAACAACTGCTCTCCTTCCCATCAGCCGCTTTTATTGTCCCCTTAGTTTTTTTTTTTTTTTTTTAATATTTTGAATGAGGAGGACTTTATTAAAGAATGTCTCATATCTATCTTTGTTTTAATGACAGTCTTTTATTTAAAAATAAGGCAATAGAGAAGAGTTGATCATTCGAAGTTCAAAACCTTAAAAAAAAAAGTTTAAAATCTTATTCATTATTACAGGTAGGAATTATTATTTATTTTATACTCTTTATTTTACACTCTTTTTCCTCTTATGTTTTGTATCTATACCTCAAGATACAAAGTATATTTTCATCTCATTAGCCCCTTAGTTTTTAACACTGTTGCAAGTTTATAGACTACCTCCCTTCTTAGAATACAATCTCCAGGAGAGCCAGGGCCCTTTTGCAATTTGAAAGCATGGGACCTGGGACACAGTAAGTGCTCAAGAAACATTTTGTCAAATAAATGTATGATCCTGAGAAAGATGACAGGCTTAAAGAATGTTGGAATGATAATCCATTTCCAATATTCTGAGCAAGTATAAACCTCCTATAATCTAATAATAACATCTAATCCCTGATTTATCTAGCACTGAGTTAGGCTTCGCACCACCATAACTATCTGGAAAATGAAGCTCTGAACTAAAGAAAAACAGCTTCAGCAAAATGAGAGGCAGTATGTGCTCCTTCCTCACTACTTCAAAAATGTGTCTGAAATAAAATCACTTTTTGGACCAAATGCTTCCTACATATCAGGAGAAAAGACTCATGGTGTGGAGAGCAGCAGGTGTCAGAGCCCAACGCATAACGGAGGGAGAAAGCAAAAGATCTTCAATGAAAAAAAAAGTCGGTCACCAGTCAAAGGAGAATAATTCTGGGGTTATTTGTAAGGGAGCAATTAGTGCTGCCTGCCTCCACAGCCTCAAAGTCATCTGTATTACAGGCATGAATAAATAGTAACGGACATTCTGTCTTAAGTCATTAACATCATTTTTAGGGGTCTCTCTGTTTTAGGGTTCTCTAAGCACAATTTTTAACAGTGAAGTGTAGAATATACTAGAGAATTTTCCAATTTTAAAAAGGTTTAAAATTAAGGGGGAAAAAAAAGACTGATGCTTAATAGGGATATGTGCCACCTGTGCATAATAACACTGCTTTCCTTGATAACGCCAGAAAAACAGAGAGCTGCAGAAGGGGGCCATGTGCTCAGGGGGAAGCAACTGAGTGCCCAACAGACTGGATACCTAGGGAGCTTTAAAGACATAAAGAAATAGTAAAAGGGCCTGGCCCTTAAAAAAGGAGCCCTCCCACACCCCGCCTGGGAAGATAAAATATACATTGGGGCAACAAAGGAAGACCCCCAGAAGCACAGGGGAACAAGAAGCTGAGGAGCTGTACACAATGGTGACTGCCAATGGGCTTCATGAGCAAGGAGAGGTGAGATAAGGCTAGGAGAAAGTAAAGGAACCCTGCCCCTAGAGGCGGAGGCAAGAGATCTGGGTATTGAAAGGGCAATGGGCAAAGGCCTGGAGTGGGGTGGGACGAGGGGAGGGCAGCACCTTTAGAAACAGCCAGACCTTGGTGAGTGATGCTTGTTTTACCCCAGGCTGGTCAGGAATTGAGATTTTCTACTTATAGCTTCCACAGATAACAAATATTAGAAACTAATTTTAAAAGAACCACAATATTGATCATTTAAAAAAAGAAAAACTACTGTATGTAAAACAATTTTAATTGTATTTGATTTATAAATCACTTTTGAATTTTGGTGTGCTACAAGGTAAGTACATCAATTATCACTGCAGAAGTCTACAGAAAAAAAAGGAGTTATCTTTGTTTTCTGGTTATTTGAATTCTAAGTAAATGGGAATTCAATGCAAAGATTAATAAATATACTTTCTATCTACATAAGGGCTTAATAGTTTTCTAAGCGTTTTCGCATAGTATTGTGGAATGTGAATTCAAGGACCACCGTTGTATCAGATGAGGGTTACAGGCCCTGGATGGGCTGCTTAGTAAGTAGGGAAGCTGGGAATAGAACTTGTATATCCATGATACCTATCCAGGGCTCTTCCTGTCAAACATATACTGCTTTTCTGAAAAGGGTGTATCAGGAGAAAAAGAGCCCCAAGAATGGAAAAACTAGGGAACGAGTAAGGGTGATGGTTGAACAACATGACGAACCTAAGTTAATGTCACTGAACTGTACATGTGAAGAATGTTGAAATGGCAAATGTTTTATTACATATACACTCACCACAACTAAAAAAAAAAAAAGGGGGTCCACAGGATAGTAGGCTATTTTCACAGAGGAATGTATTGAAAAAAGAAGTTGAATCTACAGCCAGGAAAAGCAGTTTAGCACAGTACCATGTTCACATGTATGTAATATATGGTGGCACAATGGTTAAGCACTCAGCTGCTAACCAAAAGGTCAGTGGTTTGAACCCACCAGCTGCTCCATGGAAGAAAGATGTGGCAGTCTGCTTCCATAAAGATTACAGCCTCGGAAACCCTACAGGGTCACTATGAGTTGGAACTGATTCCACAGCAATGGAATCAGATCTCTTAAAGAAACGTATTTAAATGTTTATGTAAGATTAAACCTGCTCACAAAGGTTATGGTTTCATGGAACATCCCAGTTAGTTGGCCTAATAACATGTTTAGTGCTTCTGTTCTACCTCCTAGTTCACTGCACAGAGCCTGGGGTCTTAAAAGCTTTGAAGCGGCCATCCAAGGCACAAATTGTTCCCTATTCACCTGGAGCAAAAGAAGAATGAGAGTCAGGAATAGAAGGAGGATATGGAATGTGTAGGTAATTTCCTCCAAGAACAACTATTTCCTTTGCCATGAGACCAGAAGAACCGGATGATGCCCGGCTACCATTACTGAACATTTTGATCAAAGATTCTATAGAAGAATCCTGATCAACAGGGGGAAAATGCAGAACAGAATTTCAAATTCTCATGGACTCCAGACTTCCTGGAACCACGAAGGTTGGATGAACTCCTGAAACTACTGCCCTGAGATAATCTTTAAACCTTAAGCGAAAAATATCCCCTGAAGTTTTCTTAAAAACCAAACAATAGTTTAACTTAACTAGTAAAAAATGTCTGCCTTGAGCGTTATGCTCTTTGTAAGAATTATCTATATGAGATCAAACTGACAACAGCAACTTGGAAGATTAGGCAGAACCTTAGGGGGGCGCTGAATTTATGTCAGTGGGGAGGAAAACTCAGAAAATGAGGGTGAGAATGGCTGTACAACTCGAAGAATGTAATCAATGCCACTAAATGGTACTTGTAGAAACTGTTGTAATTGGTGTATGTTTTGCTGCATATATTCTCAACAACAACAACAAAATAAATTAAACTTAAAAAAACTTGCTCATAAAATCCCGTTACAAATTAGACACACTAAATACACTACTTAAGGATCAAATACATTCTGAAATTTCAATAGCCCTAGAAAGTCATGGAAAGCATCTTCTAAATAATTCCACATAACCCCCACAAAGCCAAGCCCCCCAAGGTCATTCCAGTGCCTCTTCTGTGATATCTATCGAGCTTCTCTGACCTTCCCCACTCAACTCTATCATCCTTGGCTCTTCAGATCACCCCGCTTTGACACCTAAAGCTTCTCTTGTCACACCACTAAGCGGCTATACAGTCTATTCCTCCTAGTTTTCAAATGAACTTGTTTCAAAAAGAACATAGCCACTAAAAATTCAGAACCTCCACAGAGAAAAGGAATGCATATTATTTACTCAATTCATTTATTAGGATACATATTTAACCTTAACTTCATGCCTAGAGATTAAAAGAAAGAGATTGATATAACATTTTTCCCCTGTATATCTTGTCAGTGTCATTTCTAGCTTAAAATTACCAATTCCAAAAGAAGAGCTATATCTATTAACTTTGAATATTTATTAATGATTATAATTAAACTTTTTCTTTCTTTTTAGGGAACGTATTTTGTAACACAATAGCTTTGTTAGTCACCAAGCTTTTTATTGTCTTCAGTCTAACTCATAATTGTGCATATTATTGCTTATTAAATTCATATCAGTATATAATTATTCTCCCCAAAGCTGTGACCCACTAACCACTCAATTGCTACCTCAGCTTTCTCCTTAATATTCTATCCCTTTGCAAGCTCTAGGAGGACAAATGCACAGTGAAACCATTACTCTTATAAAAGCACGTGCCTAAGAGTAGGACATCATAAAAGGTTTTGGAAGTTATTATAAAAATATCCCAGGGAATGGACATTTCAGGGGATAAAGCCCAAAACTCACTGCCACAGAGTCAGTTCCAACTCATAGTGACCCAACAGGACAGAGTAGAACTGCCCCATAGGGTTTCCAAGGAGCAGCTGGTGTATTTGAACTGCCGACCTTTGGGTTAGCAACCGTACTCTTAACCACTGTGCCACCAAGGCTGCTTTCAGGGGATGAAGGGGGATAATATCTTCTATAAAATGAGAAGGTTGGAAGAAATCAGTGATTCCCAGAACTGGCTCCCAGAACTGAGTGCACTTTTAAAAGAATACAGATTCTTGGACCCCACACTAAGTGGGTAGCAGATGATCTTAAGGCTCTAACCTATAAAATACATTCTTTCTACTGTACGACTGCAAAGCAGCATTACAGGGGGTTGGGGCAGCTAATAACACCATCTCCATTTCTGTGTTCTCCCAGAGTCAGGCTTCTGTCATCACCTTCTTTAATGTCTATTCTACCTGAGCTCTAGTCTGTGTCCTACTCCTAATCAATGTGTGTCCTGGGGTCTCCCTCCCAGTGAGACCAGTTAGCTGGGGTACAGTAGCAAGGGCAGGACAACTACACAGAATCAAGGTGTGTCAACTCTGTCCCAAAGGACAACCACTTCCAGTTTCCCTCCTGTTTGAATTTTAGAGTCAGGGTAGTAGTTAGGGTCAAACTTTATAACAACTATCAACATTATTTTATCAACAGAGAATGGGCCCCAAATCTGCAAAGGAATTCTATTGGTTACAACTACTCAATATTCTTGATCGCACAAGTGATCCTAAAGAAATTTAAAATTATTTTGGTTTGAACAGATAATATGTTCACATGTTTAAAAATTCAAAAAGGTGTATTGTAAGAAAATAATTGACCTTCCCTTCCCCACCCCAGCTACCCAGTTCTCTTCCCCAGAGGCAATTACTGGAGTTGGAATTTGGTGCAATCTTCCAAAAATAGTCTTTGCAGTTATAAGCATAAAGACAGTGACACACACTCACACATTCCTATTTAACACAAATGGCCATATACTGCTCTATACCTTCATTTATTCTTATATTATATCTTAGAGATTATTCCATATAAGCAAATAGTGACCACATTCTTTTTAAAAGCTACTGATTCTGTTTCTGTTCCTAATTTATTTGATCAATCCCATATTGATATCTAGCTTTTTCTAATTTTTTTGCCATTACAGACAACACTGCAATGAATGTCCTTGTGCAAATTCATTTTGCGATGTACATCTGTAGAAAAATTTCTTAGAGGGTAGATAAATTTTTATTTTGTTAGATATTGCCACATTGCTGTCCATAGAGTTGTACCAGTCTGTACCCCCACCAACAATGTATGAGCCTGTCAGTTCCCCCAGAGGCTTGCCACCATAAGGTATTAACAAATTTCATAATCTTTGCCAATCTAATAAGTGAAAGGGTTTAAAATTGTATTTCTCTCATCATGAGCTGAGTATAATTTCATATGAGTGCCATTTGTAATTCCTTTTCTGTGAACATTCCTTCGCCCCTTTTCCTATTATATTATCAGTCATTCTTTTATTGATACATAGAAGCTCTTTAGATATTAAGGAGTTACCCTTTGTTGATGACACATGTTGTAAACAGCTTTCTTCCCGGTGTGGAGACGTTTATCTTCTGACAGTTACACATGCGATCTCTTCTTTTAATGGAGTTGAATTTATTTGTCTTTTATCTTATGCCTCCTGCATCCTTCAAGATGTTTAAAAGATTTTTTTTTCCTGTATGAAGGCCAACATCTTCCCAAATAACTGATCTCCGTATGCCTTCAAATTTGCACTTTTATTTTCTCTATACTTTTTGAAATGAGACTGAAAAGCAAACTGGGATATAATAGCCATCCCCTTCCTTCATTATCCATAATCTTCCTATTCCATTACCTTGAGTTCCTGTGGCAACTTTGCTCTTTCCTTCTCTTTTGCTTCCTTCATGGAGTTACACGTGAACCCCACATTTGCTTGGCCTACCTTGGAGATGACACTCTTTTTATAGTTCTTGCTTCAATGTGAAGTTTATTGAGATCAAAAGGAATTTCATTAGTATCTTTTCATAATCAACATGCCATTCAAATTGTGCTACTTTTTCTATTCTAAGGAAATTATACAACAAAAACTGTTCAGATTGTTGCCTGACGGGGTGCAAATATGCAAAAGCTTGTCTAGCTGCTACAGATAAATAGGAAGTAAAAATGTTATCTTAATTTAAAATAAAATCAGAGTTCTATACTTTATCTCCAGAAATGACATGTGACAATTTTTTTTTAATTTTAATGTCTTTTAGATAGTACATTCTTCAAGCTTTAGTAGTTGATAATAGTTTGTTATTTATGGCAACCCTGTATTAAAAAACTCAAGGTAACTTCATATTTACAATAAAAATTTAGGTACTGGTTTAGAAGATGTGAAATAAAGCTATTGTTGGAAATTGAGGCCAGGTTTATTTTAGGTTTGACTTTTGGGAAAAAAAAAAAAAGATCCTAAAAATATACCACTGTTCTTCTCCGTTTTATTTCCACCATCTTTTCAAAAGGTGGATCGGTCTGTCTCAAGAGCTACAGTGAGAATTGCCTCAATTAAGATGCAAGATAAAAAAGTGAAAGTTTATATTCCATTTCTACCCAGTTCCCTCTACACTTTTATTTTCTCTCATATTAGCATATGGAAAGAGAAAAGAGTCTAGCACAAGATAATTTAATTTTTTCCTGCCTATTGGGTTAAAAGCCAAAGCTTCAGGCATTAAAATAGCATACGCCAAAAAAATAAATAACTATATTGGTAATATCTTTTCCTGTCATCATGCCCTTGAAAACAAAGCCTTCTCTCTAAAATCCTAAGAAAAAATATATTATGTCACTTTCTAATGCCAGCTCCTCAAAAAGGAGAATGATGGAAAGTCTAAAATCCCACTGTAGAGGTTCCCATTGGTACATTTTCTCATTCATCTACCCATAATGTGGGGAAGAGCTTTATTTCATATCATCACCAACAGAAGTAATTATCTGCCACATCCTCTCCTAGTTATATCTGCACATGGGACTAGCACCTCCCTAGGTAAGACTCGAGGCCTCAGTTTCCCCACCTGGAAAATGAGAGAGGCTGGATTAGAGGTTTTTTACAACCCCTTTCAGCTCTAACATCTTATGAATGTAAAGGTCATTCAAGCATCAGCACATCAGGCAAATATGAGTATTTCCAGTGTCTGGGTACTTCCTTAGTATGTTTTATAACCAGATGCATAGCTTTTCTTGAACAGTAACCCCAAAGAGAAAATCCACCACCTCTGAAGCAAAGGAAGTTTTTTGTGTATTAATCATGAAATCTTTGTACTCACTCTCATAACATTGGTGAAACATACTCAAATGGCAATGTCAATAATTCCTTATTTAAATGTTATTTACTTACTTAACCTTATTCTAAGTTGAAGGGTTAAGTTACATACTCAACGCTCCCTTTAGCCCAATAATCTCTAAAATAGTCCCGGATATTAAGCTACTTGGGTTTGGCCTCTTTTCTAGCTCTGCATTTTGTTAGCTTATAGATTTCCTGAGACACTGACACTGTCAGTTGGAATTCACTCACACGAGGTACTTTTTACTTTCCAGTAATCTGCCAAACCACTGTCATCATTGGACTTTTCTGTTTCTTGTAATCTGACCAGTTCATTAACCTAATCTTTCTAATTTATAGATATTTAACATTTTCATTATGATTTATTTTAATGTAAAAACTATACTCATTCATAAAGTGAACACAAACTCACAGGAGAATAGGTTCATATAATCCACCAAGAACTTCATCTTGAGATCAATATACATGACTCAATATACTCAATTCCCTGTAATAGCCAAGTCAGATCTTTTAATAACCACTTGGTGGCACAATGGTTAAGCACTCGTCTGCTAACTGAAAGGTCAGCGGTTCGAAAACACCAGCTGTTCCGTGGGAGAAAAGACCAGGTGATCTGCTTCCGTAAAGATGTACCCATTGCTGTCAAGTCAATTCCAACTCATAGAGCCCCTATAGGACAGAACAGAACTGCCCTCTAGAGTTTCCAAGGAACAGCTGGTAGATTCGAACTGCCAACCTTTGGTTAGCAGCTGAGCTCTTAACCACTGTGCCACCAGAAACCCTATAGGGCAGATCAACTCGACAACACACAACATCTTGGTCTATTTCTGTTTTTCCCTTTAGAAGTCAATTCAGCATTAAGTCATGCTCCATTCCTAGCAACTCCAAATTCACCCACTCAACTATCCCTTCCTTGATTTGTGTCTTATTCGTATTTGAAAACATTTAAGTGTCTTCATGAGGAGTTTAAAGCTTTGTTTTCAAAAAGCCAATAAAATATAACTATATTTAAAATAACTGCTCTTTGCAAGGGCTCCATTTTTTTCATAGCACCCTTAACTCAAGGAAGCCTAAACATAAATCTGGAAAAACATTTAGGAAACAAATGAAAAAATAGATACTTCATGCAGATTCGAAAATCACCGCCAAATCTATGCCACACACATGCATATTCAGTAAAGACTTGTTTTGCATAGGCTCTGTTTTGGTTAGACCCTGAGGGCAGACATGTTTATGACCCAGCACTTAATATGGTACCTGGCACACACCAGGTGTTCAATAAACACTGGGTGAATGAGGAATGGCACTCAATGTGCCCGTGTCACCTTCACACGAGACCCGTAGACACAAGATCAGCCTAGAGTTCAGTCTTCAAATGGATAGACACAGAACTGCCTCCAAGTTCATGAAAACGCAGAAACACGCCAGAATTTCAGTCACTGAGTGTGCATGTCAGTTATCCCTAAATTTTATTTTAGTTCATTGTCTTCACCAAAGCTACTAAGTCCACACTGGATTTCAAATCATTGAACAGTTACATCTATTCAGGGAATATAAGGCATGTGTAGCTGAAGCAAAGGATATGGATAATCATCCCCAAATAATAGAGGCTATAGACTCCTTTCTAAGGAGCCCTGGTGACGCAGCAGTTAAGCGCTCAGCTGCTAACCAAAAGGTTGGTGATTTGAATCCACCAGCCACTCATCAGGAGAAAGATGTGGCAGTCTGTTTTCATAAAGATTTACAGCCTTAGACACTGTGAGGCAGCTCTACTCTGTCCCACAGGGTTGCTATGAGTCAGAATCAACTCAATGACAACAGATTTGGTTTTTTTGGTTTTATAGGCTCCTTTATTCTCTTACGAGCTTTTTAATAATTTCTGACTATTGGTAAGCAACAAGCGTTTTTCCTTAGGAAGTCAGTCAGTCTTTGTTTTTTTTTTTTTGATACTGAAGATGTTGCCACATTTCCATTCAACTGCTATTGCAACTACCAGCAAGATGTTCTCCAAATCACTATGCCAGGAAAAGGCAATCGAGGACTAGATTCTGCTGGAGAAAATTTTACTGCCACCAGTTATTATATCAGCTGATGCAAAACCAGTGAGAAGATAAAGTTAGAGATAATCAAAAGATCGTCAAGAAACACATAAATCAGAAAAGAATTTTAGAATATGAGAAAATGCTGAAAACCTATCACAATATGTACAAAATAATCAGCTAAGATGATATTCAATCAACATGTCACTATACATTATTCCAAAATAGCTTTAAAAATAAAGTCTAACACTTGTCCCCATAGGACAGCATTAAGTTGACCTTTAATTATAATGTACAGACTTAAAACGCGGAAATCCCTTTATCTTTCTCAAGGGGGGATGGTGTATGTGAGAGAATTTAAAGGCATGTGTTATTACCTTGCAACATGGGACAGAAAACAAATATTATGCCTAAAGGTTCTAGTTACATAATCACATCTTGTCCCCTGCATTATATGAGGTGGCTATTAGTATCTTCATTTTAGGTCGGCAATAACTAAGGGTCAGAAGTTTCTCCCCTACCCCCTTTACATACAACTAGTAAACTGTCAAACGTTTTTCGATCCTGGCCCTTCTGATTCCAACCCCGGCACTCTCTCAACCCAGGAGCCCTGTCTCAGTGTCAATGCTGAAACATCTTCTTAGTGTCTTAACCCAGATATTACTTACCTCATTTACACTAGTTAAATAACAAATAACACGAATGGATGTTCTGTACTCATCCTTCTCACATTTTTTCCACACTCACTTATTCGGATACATCATTAGAGGGTCACATTCTTTGATGTGAGGGTCCTAACTGCTCACCAGCTCCAAGCCCATGTTTTCAAACGTGGACTTGGATATCTGTTACCCTATACTTGACAGGTCTAAAACACACTACAAGCTCTGTCCCAACATCCCCATTTCTTCTAATTATAGTCAAATATCTTTGACTCTCATCCTCCTCTGATCTAAGCCTTGGATTCTTCTCCCAGTATCTTTTTAAATCTCTTCTCTCTTTAGTTTTCTACAGACTTGATGACTCTCTCATCTCAATCAGCAACTGTCCAATTAGGGTCCCTGCCTTGGGTCTCTCCCATCCTTAATCCATCAGTTTCTTACATTTTTGTTTATTTATTTTTTTGTTATTGTGATTGTTGTTGCCCTTCCTAAAACATTTTGTAATCTCTGCCTGCTTCTCCCCTGTCCAGGGAGGTACTGAGATACGAAGGTTGAGACCTAAGACTTGTTAGCCATATGACCTTGGGCAAGTTTCTTAAACTCCCTGAAGCATAGTTTCTGCTTTTCAAGAAGGAGATACCATCTCCCCACAGGGTATTTGTAAGAACCAAATTGTAGAATGGACATGAAAGCAGTAAGTAAACTGTAAAGCACTATGCAAATGTGAGCTTAGTGTTATAAATCTGTGCTACTCTGAGCAGACACTGTCCTTAAGCACTTATTTTATAAACCCTTTAGTTAAGTATGAAGGCTTGGTGGCGCAGTGGTAAAGAGCTCGGCTGCTAATCAAAAGTTCCAATCCATCAGCCGCTCCTTGGAAACCGTATGGGGCAGTTCTACTCTGTCCTATAGGGTCACTACGAGCCGGAATCAACTTGATGATAGCAGGTTTTTTTAGTTAGTTTACTGTTTGAAAATTTCCCATGGCTCCCTCCACTTCTGTTCATATCATTTTCTCTGTCTGAGATGGCCTTTCTCTTCTCAGCATAGGCCACTTCCTGCTCAACCCTCCTACAAATCTCTTCCATGAACTCTTGGCACCTCATGCATGTACCTGGAGACTGCTTCCTCACCCATCAGAGAACATCTATCTTGTGGGTAATTTTGTTTTGGCACAGAAGCCTGTTCTGCCTTGTGACAACTATATGTTCTCTTTATTTTCTTTTTCCTTAGAACTTTAAAATTATCACTGGTCCATGCATGACTCTGATTCTTTTCTTTACTATGATAGTCACCTAGCCCAAGTACTAGATCATCAACAATAACTTACATCAACCTATGTGCTCCTCCCAATGCCATCCCTAGTGCTCCCAAGACAACCACCATCTTAAGTTTTACTTTCTCTTGGTTTTTTAAAATTTTTTTCTTTTTTTTTTTTTAAAAAGTGTATTTTAACACATGAATATATGCAAAGGATTGCACCTCAACAGAAAGCAAACAAAAATCCTCACAACTGAACCAATAAGCAACATCATGATAAACGAAGAAAAGACTGAAGTTGTCAAGGATTTCATTTTACTTGGATCCACAATCAACGCCCACTGAAGCAGCACTCGAGAAATCAAACAATGTATTGCATTGGGCAAATCTGCTGCAAAGACCTCTTCAAAGTGTTGAAAAGCAAAGATGTCACTTTGAAGACTAAGGTGCACCTGACCCAAGCCATGATACTTTCAATTGCCCTGTACGCATGCAAAAGCCGGACTATGAATAAGGAAGACTGAAGAAGAACTGATGCCTTTGAATTATGGTGTTGGTGAAAAATACTGAATATACCATGGACTGCCAGAAGAATGAACAAATCTGTCTTGGAAGAAGTATAGTACAGTGCTCCTTGGAAGCGAGGATGTTGAGACTTCATCTCACATACTTTGGACATGTTATCAAGAGAGACCAGTCCCTGGAGAAAGGACATCATGCTTGGTAAGGTAGAGGGTGATCGAAAAAGAGGAAGACCCTCGACAAGATGGACTGACACAATGGTTGCAACAATGGGCTCAGACATGCAACAACTGTGAGGTCAGCATGGGACCGGGCAGTGCTCTGCTCTGTCTTGCACAGGATCACTGAGTCGGAACTGACTGGATGGCACCTAACAACAACACATGTATGCAAAAAAATTGTTTATTTGTGTTTGATTGTTTGTTCTCTGGTTTGTGTAAATCAATACAACCATTTTGGAAATAATTTGTCAATATCTAGTAAGCTGAATAGTCACATACCTTACAAATCACCAATTCTATTCCTAGGTATTTACCCAAGAGAAACACCTGGACATGTGCCCCCAGGAAACATGAATGATCAGGGGAGCACTGTTTGCAATTTGAATTAAAAAAAAAAAAAAAAAAACTGGCAAAAAAAATATCCAATGGCAAGAGAATAGCAAAACATACTGTGTTACAGACACATAATGGAATATTATACAGTAGTGAAAGTTGATGAACTACACCTACATACAAAATGGATGAATTTTAGTGACATAATGTTGAGTGGGAAAGAAAAAAAAAGTCCCAGAAGACAATGGATAGTATAAGACTCTTTTTATAAAGATTGTTTTAAATAACAAAAAATATCATAATTATTATTTAACCTTTGCATTAAAAAAAAAAAACCTCTTTTAAGAATTTATCCCTTATCCTTCCAAACTAGACTTATACACTCCTGAGGGCTGGGACATCTTTTAATTCTTATTTGTATCTCCCATGGTGCCTGGATCAGTGCCTTGAACAGAGTAGGTACTCAATAAGTTAGTTCTCGACGGAATGACTGCTAGACACTAGTTAACCAAGACATTTTAACAAAATTTAAATACTCTCTCTGGTCCAACAGTTTCATGAATAAAGTCACATAAAACTTTCATCTATTTATGCATTTTGCCTACCTGTATTTCTGCAGTGGTATTACTGACCTCCAACCACAAACATTTCATTTTGGAAGAACTTTACCCGTCTTCTTGGAGTAAAAACCATCAGGTTAAAACTCTAAGCTAATGTAAGGTTAAATAAGTTTAGGGACACTAACATTTATATTATGCATTCCTGTAAAAGTCCAACAGAACCACACTAAAGTCAAGAGACAAATGACAGATCATCATAATTTGAAACTGAGGTATCCCCAAAGGCAATCCATCCACTGAATGTAATTTTGTTGCATAACTGAGCTGTCAACATCACTTAACTGAATGAGCAAATCAGGATTTTTAGGTCTTCTAAAAGCAAAGATTTTAATTTCAAAATATTTTGTTTCTACCTTGACTGAGGAAAAAAAAATGATTTTTAAGGGAAAACATGAAATCCAGCTGCAAAAGTCTACTAGGAAAAAAAATATTCCACCAATCAGGGCCTTCCTTATAACCCAAGGAGGGTTATGCATATTCTCTGTAGGTGATTACAGCTGAGTTACACTGCAGCTTCCCTTCGACCTTGGGAACCCTGCTCACTCTCAGAGTTACTGTGAGGTCTTCTTTTCATTTATTATTAGTCTTTGTATCTGCAATGCTGTAGCATTCGAAAGGAGTATCAACAGTGTGAGCCTGCAGCACCCAAAACTATAGAAATGCTTCCAAATAACAAAGGAGGGGGGAGGAAAAACATATACATAGCCAAGACGAAAAGAAAGTTAATGGTATTAAGATGGGAATTTTTTAAATTTTACCTTTGAAGACTACATTTATTAATCAGCTCTGTGATACACTAACAAGCCATTCACATGTGATTTTTTAAATTTTAGAAAAGATTCTGAAGAAAAATTTTGTTATCTGAAAAAGAAAATCACAACTGAATATAATATACAATTGCCAAACCTAGTCCAGCGGTTTTAAAATGGAGAACCTTATGGAGAAAAAGCCTTATAGGACTTTGTGTCCGGGAGAGAGAAATAATCTCACAGCCCAGAGGGTTCACTTAGTTTCGTGTCATTTGCTTCATGTCCATTATGTAATGCTCTCCCCAGCTTTAGGACACTATGTTTTAGCTACCGTTCAGGTATATCACAGAATTGCCACAAAATCAGTATCAGGTCATAACTTTCAAAACAGCTTAAAAGCTGCCTTGCACATGTGCGTATATACAGTACGGCCTTTAAAAAAAAAAAAAAAAATCTCCTGGTGTCATTACTTCTTCCCGGCTTCCTCCTCAGGTCCCTCATTCCTCCTCTCCCAGCATCCCTGGAGACGAGATCTGCGGGCAGCTCCTAGCTCGCTGCAGGGGAAGCACGTCTTGACTGCATTGCAAACCCTGTCCCGGTACGAACCAGGGAAGGCAGTCTCAGCCCTGGCCTGGGGGTGTGGACTAAGGCAGCAGGGAGGGCTACAAGAGGGCCAACAGGGGGTGGGCAGGGGTGCTCTATGAGGGCTGCCCGCAGTGCACGCGCACAATAAAACCCAACGGACAACTTCCCCAGCCGCTCCTCTCCGCTCCCCGGGCTCCCCGAAAGGTGCGGCGTAGGCGTTCGCTCGCTCGGGCGCGAGCGCTCTCACCCGGGCTAGTACGGTTCTCCGCTGGCAATTACATCAGTCCTTCTCCATGCTCCAGCTTCAATCCCCAGCCGGGGCGAGCTGGGGCGCTGGGCGACGCGGGGGAATGCAGGTGTGAGTGCCAGGCAGCCGGAATTCCCCGACAACGAGGGGGAGGGGAGGACGGAGAACCGGGAACGTAACACAGACGCCCCCTCCCATCTCAGCTGCGGGCCGGACTGGCACCGCTGCCCCCACTTCCCAGCCGCCGGGGCTAGCCGGCCGGGGAAGCCCCCGGGGGGACGGCGATGCTTCGGGGGGGCTGCAGCAGAGGCTGCCTACCCGCGCGTCCCTAGGGGTCCTCGGGCCGCCGGACGCGCACAATGCCCCCGGGCCGCGGTGCGGGCACCATGGTGTCCGCGCCGGCGTGCCCTCTGCAACCAAGACACCTACCTGGAGGGTGAGAGGAGGCGCCACGGGTCCTGCTGCTGGTGGCGGCAGGAGGCAGGAGGCGGCCCCGGCGGGCGGCCGGACACGCGCGCGAGCTGGCCGGGGAGCGGAGGCACCAGCGCCGCCTGCGCGGAGCCGCGGTCTCCAGCACCGACAGCGGCGACGACGGCGGCGCTGCGCCTCCAGTGGCCCGCGGCGCCGCAGCCCCTCCTCTCCCACGGGCGGGGCGCGCTGGCGGGGCGGGGCTCCGGGCTCTCCGTCCCGGGGTCCCGGATCGGTGGCCAGGCCCGAGCGAAGCTGCTGGCAGCTGGAGCTCCCGCTGCCCAATCCGACCGGTCGCCTCTCTCTTCGCCGCCAGAAGAACCGCGTGGCCCGGCAAGGGGACTGGGACGCCCTGGGTCCTACTGCTTGGGCTCGTCCCCGGCTGGGCCCTGGGGGAAACCCTGGTCTCTAGAGATCACCCGCTGCGGAGACTCTATCCGGACATCACCGGTCCTGAGCGCCCTCGACGCCCCCCCGCCCCGCCCGGGCCAGCGGAAGTGAGCCGGCCAGGCTCGCAAAGGGTGACCCCGAATGGCTCCAGCGCTCGGGGCCTTGGAGCGCAGCCGCTGCAAGCACCGTGGGAGAGCGAGTTCAGAAGGGAGTGGCAACCTGGCGGCCTCCCCCCTCTAAAGCTGCAGAGCCCCTGCCGCCCGGCGCCCTCTGAGGCCGTCATCCAGGATGGTCAGCACACAACTGTGTGTACCTGCTGCCCCTGTCCCTGGCTGTCACTCGAGAGCAAAAACTTCCCAGGCCCAGAAGAACACTTGGCTTCTTTGAGAGGAACGGTCTGTTGCTTCAAGCCTGGAGCAAAGCGGAGGGAAGTCTGCCCACCCCACCACTGCCCTTCCCACCGCCCTCCACAGATAAATCCAAAAGCAGATTTGCTAGAAGGGAGGGGTAATTTAAATATTTGCACAGACGTTTCTTCTGTGAAGGGATGACTTAGGAAATGTCAGAAGTATTTCTATTGGCACCTTTGAAGCGCTAATGTCCTGTTACCAGGTGCTTAGATCTGTTACTAGGTATGTGAGCCCAGGAGTCCGCCCACTCCTCCTGTATGGATTCAGCTCAGATGCCCAGGTAGATAGCCACCAACTATGTGGTTTAGGCTCTCACTTACAATCCTAGACAGGCATGGGTGACTGGTGTAGGCACAAGCATCTGGCTGCAGCAGGGGGACACACTGTGAGCAATGCAAGGGGCTGACTGCCACCCCTTAGTGTCCAGGAGGAAGGCGTGTCCCTGTTCCCTATAGCATGTAGGTGGGTGGGTTTTGCATCTGGATTATGAGCACCTAATTCTGTTGGGTGTAAGGATGTGCCCCTATCGCAGGTGGCTAGGTGGCATGGGTGGAGCCACCAGTCCTCAGTCCCCTGATGTGGGTAGGTGAAGATGCTGCTTAATTGGCAGAGCAGTGTCAGATGTCAAGAACCTGCCACTTCACAGCTGAAACAGTTGAAGCTAGAGTTCCGGTATATACCCTGTTGTACTGCGGTAATGAGGGCCTACGCTGTTGAGATGGGCCCACAGAAGTCTATGCAGGGGGAAAGGCACTCAAAGTCTGTGGATCCCAAAAGGTTTAAACACAGAAGAAAACATTCTTTGATGGTTATGAGGGCTGGGAGGGAAGGTGAGGGTTATTTACTAACTAGATAGTAGATAAGAACTATCTTAGGTGAAGGGAGGGACAGCACACACTTCAGGGGAAGTCAGCACAACTGGACTAAACCAAAGCTAAGAAGCTTCCTGAATACCATCAAACACTTTGAGGGACACAGTAGCAGGGGTAGGGGTCTGGGGACCATGCTTTCAGGGGACATCTAGGTCAACTGGCATAACAAAGCTTATCAAGAAAATGTTCTGCATCCTACTTTGGTGAGTGGCATCTGAGGTCTTAAAAGCTTAGAAGTGGCCATCTGAGATGCATCAATTGGTCCCAACCACCTGGAATAAAGGAGCATGAAGAACACCAAAGACACAAGGAAAGTAGTAGCCCAAGAGACAGAAAGGGCCACATAAACCAGAGACTTCATCAGCCTGAGACCAGAAGAACTACATGGTGCCCGGCTACCACCAATGACCGCCCTGACAGGGAACACAACAGAGAGTCCCTGATGGAGCAGGAGAAAGGCAGGGTGCAGAACTCAAATTCTAATAAGAAGACCAGACTTAATGGTCTGACTGAGACAAGAGGAACCCTGGAAAGCATGGCCCCTGGATTCTCTATCAGCCCAGAACTAAAACAATTTCCAAGGCCAACTGTTAAGACAGGAATTGGACTGGACTGTGGGACATAAAGTGATACTCGTGAGGAGTGTTCCTCTTAGCTCAAGTAGATACAAGAGACTAAATGGGCAGCTTCTGTCCAGAGGTGAGATGGGAAGGCAGAGAGGGTTAGGAGCTGGTTGAATGGACATGGGGAATCAGGGGTGGAAAGGAGGAGTGTGCTGTCACAATATGCAGATAGCAATTTGGGTCACATAAAGTATGTATAAAATTTTGTATGAGAGACTAACTTGAAATGTAAACTTCATTTAAACTACAACAATAAAAAAAAGAGTCTGTGGATCCCTTATGCCTGTGCCTAGGCAAAGGAGCTGTGCCTACCCTGGGTTCCTGGCTGAGGGGAGCTCGCAGTAAATTTTTTCCTGTGTTTGTTAATTTGTTCACTCTCCAAGGCAGGGAGAATGGCTCCGGGCATGTGACAGATCGTACTTCCGGCCCAGGGGACTTGGCAATTGCTGAAGCTGGTCAAGGACCCAGTGCAGAGCAGGGAGGTAAATGGGAAAGAGGTTTTTCCCTAAGAGGGGTGTTTTTGATCCCTGTGGTAGGCTGTATGCAATTACTTATCTTTCGCCAATCCAGGGCTGCTTCTCACTGGTTCTAGGTGGCCATGTAGACTCTGTGGTGCCGGGTCTCTCCCGGTGCAGAAAACACACCTCCCGAGCACCGCCACTTGCCTGCCTCACCACTCACCCCCAAGCTGATCAGGCCTGAAGGGCTCAGGCTCTCACCAGGTCAGGTCTGGCAACTCCTCGCTGCTTCTGAACCATCTCTCCCTCCTCCTGCCACTCAGTCCAGTTCCTCAACTCTGCCTTTGATGTTCAAGGCCCCCAGATTGCCATATATAATCAATTCGCTTGTTTTTTCCGGTCTTTGTTGTAAGAGGGTCTACTGGCAGCATCTTACTAGTCCCCCATCTTAGCCCCACCTCCCCAGCAATGTCAGAAGTATTTCTAGGCATTTCTGTCATCAAGGTCTTGGGTGGGAGGTAAATTCCAGAAAACACTGGCTGAAGCCTAATGGTCTCTGGGTGGTGCAAACAGTTAAACAGTAGCTTTCAACTACTAGCCAAAAGCTGGTGGTTAGAACCTACCCAGAGATGCCTCGGAAGACAGGCCTGAAGATCTGCTTCAGAAAGGTCACAGCCTTAAAAACCCTATGGAGCAGTTCTAGTCTGCACACATGGAGTTGCCATGAGCTGGATTCCACTGCGGGCAGCGGACAACTAACAACAGCAGGAACTGTTACAGAAAATGGCACTGGCCTGATTTGTGGGTTCTCTAGGGGTCTGGATCGGATGAACAGGGGGAAGGCAATTCTTTTAAAAATTAAATTTTAGATATTGCTACCCACTGAGGCAACTGTGAAGGCATTTCACGGTTCTCTGTGCTGATAAAATCTTGATTTGCTGTGAAATACAGTCAACTATATGCCCTCTCTCTCACATTCAATTTCTCTTGAATCTCCAATCTCACCTTTTAGATTAGCTTCTTCCACTCTGACTAGCAACCTTCTCATATTGATCTTGTCATAAAATAACAGATGCTGGACCCTGTGACACATCACACTTTCACCTTAGCGCCTTCCCTGGAATACCTTATCAAGTTAGGCTTAGACGCTGACCTTGGCTTGATCATCACCTCCCTTTAATGCCTCCTTCCATCTGGGTTCCCTTGACAGATCTCTACAGAAACTGCTTTCTTGCTAGGGGAAGAGAGAGAGCCAAGCCCCATGTAAAACAATACAAAAGTGTGGAAGGAGATAGAGCATACTCAGTCTTTAACATAAAGAAGTAGTTCTGAAAAGTTTTCACTCAACCCTTAATAGCAGAGAACCATAAACTATTGGGGTGAGGGGAGGGGACTACCACAGCCTAAATCTCATGTTTTATCATGCTTGCAGACTTTTCACTTCTATCCCATAGTATTTGTGTGTGTGTTATTATTTTCAAAATAACTTTAAAACTGTTTACCGTTGGGAAAAAAGTCTCCTACCTGTCTAATTAATTAATGTTCAAATAAGATGTGATGGCACTACACCTATCCAATTGGGGAAATGGGGTAGATTAAAGGGAGCTGACACTGCATACCAAGGCAGCTATTACACTCTGCTTGTGCATCACACTGTTTTGAAAACTCAGCCTGGCATAGATATGTAAATATGAATAGCAGGTGTTCGCTACTTTTTGAGCTATGGCAGGGTTACTGCTCAGAAAGTTGTCAGAGGAGAGGGATAGTTTCATAGCATGTATATTCTTGCTGAGAGTTTAAGTCATATGGCATATGTTTGGCTAAAAGAATCTCGGCTCCCCTGATCCATCCACTCTTTTTTGTCTCACAGAAACACTTGTCAATGAGCTTTTTCAGTGAAGAGAGAATGATGTTCTTAAAATACTATTAATGCTATAATTTCATCACATGCAAATGAACTGAGCCTCACATGAATCATAGTCCCCACCATCAGTTCTTTTCAGGGAATTCTCACACTTCATGTTCATTGCTTTTTTTTAACTGTCTTAGCTGGGATTTCTTAGCAAGGCTGAAGTAACTAATGCTTTATTGAAAGATGCAATCCCAGGGCATCATGAGTGAGGAAAATGGGAAGTGAGACAGGGAAAGATGGGAAGCAAGTACATGGTAATAGGTGAGCAACCTGGCATATGTTTCAGGAACCTGTAAACCATGTAAAGGCCATGTAAAGTGTCTGTGGATAGGCTGTGTAGAAAATTGTCCCTAGGAATAATCTACCAAAGGTAGCACCCCCCATTCTCCTATCTCCCACTGGTCAAAATTTACCCCACTGGTGGTTAGCTCCTCCCCAGCTTCCGGGTTGTGTCATCTGACCCCTTTGTCAGTTACTAGATAAATAAATCCCATTACCTGCAGGGATGGTATGGTATGGTACTTGTGCTGGATTGTTCTATAGTCAATTTGGTTATGCTGTACACTATGTTTCCCAGAATCCCCTTTCCTATATGGTTCCAGGTTAAACAACAACAACAAAAAAAAACAAACCAGTTGAATTCACCCAACTCATGGCGACCCCATGTGTGCCAGTGTAGAACTATGCTTCATAGGGTTTTCAGTGACTGATTTTTCAGAAGGAGGTCTCTAGGCTTTTTCCAAGGTGCCTCTGGATGGACTCTAATCTCCAACCTTCTGGTTAGCAGCTGAGCACCATTAACTGTTTGTACCACCCAGGTTAGAGATGGACAGAACTGAAGTAGGGTGAGATTTGAGAGGCAAAAGTAAAGCAGCAGCTATTCCACTCTGAAAGTTGTCATTGTTAGAGGTGGTGAGAGACAAACACAAAGATGTAAGAGGGTTCCTGATTGTTCTCACACTCTTCTCCACGCTACAGTCTCCTTTGTGAGCAACTGAGACCAAGGTCAGCTACCAGCCTCTTCACTGTGAACTCACAGAGGGGGAAGTTACAATGACAATGATCGTCTCTAGACTGCTATACCTGTCTTCTTATTGCTCCCACTGCAGCAGCTGGATGTGCCTAGCGTCCAGATTTCCCCGAAAGCGCGGACTTGTTTGCCTGTGCCAGGCAAGGCTGCTCAGTTACTTTCCTTTGATCCTCTAACTCCCCCTTTTCAGACCTTTACTTCCCCAACTCTTCCCTCAAATGTGAAGGTCTAATTCCTATCATAAATTCCTTATTAAAAACACTCAGTGATTCTGCTTCCCTGACTGAAACTTGTCTGCCAAGGGCTTAAACTTGTAGCTGCACTGAGTTGGTCACTTGGGGCAGTTAAGGCAGGACAAGTGGCTCAGAGTCCTGAGAAATGTGAGGCCAAGAGAATCTGAGGAGGCACCTTAGTTGTGTCCTATATAAGCAGCAAAACATTTATAGTTTTAAGAATTTAAAATTCTCATGGCATCCAGACTTTCTAGAGCTACAGAGGCTGGATGACCCCATGAAACCATTACCCTGAGGAAATCTTTAAACCTTGAACTGAAACTATCTAAACAAATAATTTCTTTTATAAGGATCAGCGCAAAGCTGGTTCCTATGAGGGGGAGATTAAAAGATGTCCCAAATGTCCAACTTTTTCAAGTTGCTGTACCACTCCATCATCTCTATCATCAACTATTCCCTCTTCCCTCAATACTCTCCCTCCCATCTTTGTGTTCCCTAATTTGCTGCAACATCTCACAGAACTCACAAACCATATAAAGGAAATGGTTCACGTGGTTGAGGAGGCTGGCAAGTTCCAAATTCGTGCGTCAGGCATAAGCGTCTCCTGATCCACGTGGCTGCAGGAGCTGACAAACCCAAACCAGCAGGTCAGACCACAGGCTGCCAGCTCACAAGGCTGCAGAAGCTGGCAAATCAGGTCACACGATAGGCCACTGGCCCAGGGGGCTGTGGAGGCTGGTGATTCCCAGAATCAGCAGGTCAGACAGCTGGCCTCTGGGGAGGTCAATTGATCACGAACCGGACGCAGGATCAAGATGCAGAGAGAGAGAGCCTCCCCAGGACACACATATATATCTTAGATGCAGGCCACACCCCAGGGAAGGGCATAACTTTAGTAAGGCTGGGGCTTGAGTTGTATCCTCCTACAAGGCTGCGACCCAAGACACACCTTACACCAATCCTGTGTCATCAACATGTAGAGGTCAGGATTCACAACACATAAAATGGAGGACAACCACACAATACTGGGAATCATGGCCTAGCCAGGTTGATACATAACCCCAACCATCACAGGTTCCATATACCTTATTTGCATAGCCCCACTCAATCATTGTGTGTGAGTCACAAAAACCATGGCTAGAAGGGCCATATTAAGTAATTCATTGCACCGCTGTATCCTCTGAAGTCATCTTGGAACCAAATAGTAGTTTAGCCTAATTAGAAAAGAATGTCTGCATTAAACATTATGCTCTTTTAAATAATTATCTCTATGTGATCACATTGACAACAGCATCTCAAAAGGGTAGATTAGAAGCTTAAGGGATAGATGAGTTTGTGTTAACGATGGTGAAATTGGCAAAGGTTGTTGAGAAAGGTGGCACAATTTGAAGAATATAACCAATGTCACTAAATTGTGCATGTAGAAATTGTTGAAGTGGTATATGTTTTGTTGTATATATTTTCACCAAAAATAGAAACATAAAAATGAAAAAAAATTTACAGTTTTGCTTTGCATTTGTTCACTGAAAGTGCTCACTCTGGTGAATCACTCTCTTAAGAACAATGACTTATTTTGCCTTTGCTGAGACATCGTTTTGGCTCCTTGAGGGAAAACAATAAATCAAGCCTCAGTTGGAAAATTCTCACAAGCACCTTCCCTTGGCTATGGGAGTATCCTGAGTTTCCCATTTTGTCATAAATTTGACTATAAAAATGAGTATTCCCTTTGTAATTTACTCTTGGTCAAATAAAATTTTTACTTTAAAATTTAAGTTACCATTTTTATGATCTCAACGCAACACAGCAAAAAAATTTCCAGAGGAAAACTCTTTGAAGCCATGAGTTCTTGGAGTGAGTTTTAGGGGTGAGGGGCCTTGATTTACTCTTACCTGCAGCCTGTTTGTCAGATTAGGTGCTGTCTTTGAATATGTGCACACATTTTTCCAGTTGATACAATGTTCCTTAAAATCATATGTATTGTTGAAATTTACCAAGAATATTGCCATCAGGAACTATATAAGTGAATGTATCTTCGTAGACATTGTTATTTTGAATGTAGAGATCACAGATCAATAAAAGAACAAATCATTACGATCAGTGCTACTGTAAAACTGTAAAGTTAAAAACCAGCATAGCCTCAGTCTTTCAGCTAGTTATTTATGTAGAGTAAAATGTCTCATTAGGTGGTATTACTCAGTGTGGAACTTTTTTCAGCTTAGCTGCTTCTTTTTGAACTAAGGCAAATTCATCCATAACTAGAATGTTAGGCTTCACAACATTCTTCCCATTAAATGAATTTCTTCCAACAAGAGTCTAACACTGGCCTTGAAGGATGTTTCAAGCAGTTTTATTTTGCTGTTTGCTTGTGTCTTTCATTGTTGCCAGCAGCCAGGATAAACTGCAAAAGGAAAAAACATTGGTGATGTGATGGTTAGTTTTATGTGTCCACTTGGTTAGGCTATAGTACCCAATTATTCAGTTAAACACTAATCTAAGTGTTGCCGTGAAGGCATTCTGTAGATGTGATTAACATCTACAATTGGTTGATGTTAAGGAGATTATCCTCCATAAAGTGGGTGGTCCTCATCAAAATCAGTTGAAAGCAGTTAAGAGCAAGACTGAGGTATCCCCCGAGAAAGAAGAAATCCTGCCTGTGGACTGCAGCTTCAACTGCTGCCTGAGAGTTTCCAGTCCATACAGATTTGGAACTTGCCAACCCCTACAATTACATATGCCAATTCCTTGAAATAAATCTCTTGATATGGATGTATATACATTACTGGTTCTGTTTCTCTGGTAGAATTCTGACTGATAACAGGTGGTTTTGTTCTAAATTTTAGATGTTTCTGCAAGAGTTACGGCTTTTCACGCAGTAATTCCTGAAAGTTTTCTTGTAAAGGGGGCACCTAAGACTTAGGTTGATTTGCTACTTCAAAATACGATACACACTCTTCTAAAACATCACATATATTGAGGTATCATTTATATGAAGTAAAATTCATCCCCTTTTCAGTGTACAGTTTGATGAGTTTTGAAAAATGTATACAGCTGTGGATTACGTGTGGAACAACTATGATCAAGATATAGGACTTTTCCATCACCCCTAAGAGTTCCTTTGTACTTCCAGTCAAACTCCTTCTCCTATCTCAGCCTGGCAAACACTGATATATACATATATATATTTCTGTTCCCATAATTATATCTTTTCTGGAATGTCACATAAATAGAATGATACAGAAAGTAGTCTTTTGTGTTTGGGTTTTTTCACTCAATATAATGCTTTTGAGATATATACATGTATCATTATTTCATTCCTTTATATTGTTGAATAGTATTCCATTACATGCATATGTTATAATGTGTTTATCCATTCACCAGGTAAACATTTAGTTTGTTCTCAGTTTTTTTACTCTTATGAATAAAGCTACTATGAAATTTGCATGCAAGTCTTTGTATGGACATATGCTTTCATTTCTTCTGGAAAAATACATACGGGTCAAATTTCTGGATTGTATGGTAAATATATATTTATGTATAAGAAACTTCTAAACCACATTGCTGTACAATTTAGCATTCCCACAGACCCTTTTGAGGGATTGGAACTTTAAAACTTCTTTCTAAATGATAAACCCAGAACAGAATGAATGAGAATGATGACACACTGTGAAAAAATATAACCAATATTACTGAATAATTTGTGTAGAAATTGTTAAATGGGAACCAATTTGCTGTGTAAACTTTCACCTTAAACACAATAAAATACTACTTTTTAAAACATAGGCTAAAGATTTGACCAGATACTTCACCAAAGAAGATATACTGATAGCAAAGAAGCACATGAAAAGATGTTCAACATCAGTAGCCATTCCCCATTGCTCTCGGGTTGATTCTGACTCATAGTGACCCTATAGGACAGGGTAGAACTGCCCCATAGGGTTTCCAAGGAGTGACTGGTGGATTTGAGCTGCTAACCTTTTGGTAAGCAGCCAAACACTTAACCACTGCACCACCAGGGCAAGTAGTCATTAATGCAATGCAAATTAAAACCACAATGAGAAGATAGCCCAAGATGGCAGCTTAGTCACATACACTTTGCCAGCCTCCTGCAGCAAAGAACCAAGAAGCCAAGTGAAACAGATACAGATGACAATCTGGGCACCCAGAACAGCCAATGGAGGGATGAAAAATTAGATCAACACTGAAGGGAAGGAGAAATTGAATGAAAACAGCAAACAAGGAGCCTTATGTACTGTAGGCTCCCTACCAGTCAACCCTGCACAGCATGACCTTTTGACACAAAGTGAGCAGCATTCCTGGGTGAGGAGTACAGGAAGGCAACTTCATGGAAGCCCCAATAGAAGACAGAAATATTGTACTGACAAACCTGGAGCAAAGCAAGGTGAGCAGAACATGAACTAGTCACCCACCTGGTGGCCAGTGCACCCTCACCCCAATCACCCAGTGATTGGCAGTGTACACACACAGGACCCAACCCAGGGACCAGTGAGAACACTTCCTGTACCCACACCCAGGTGACCTGCTGGACAGACACATCACCTCACCACAAAGGCTAGTCACATCCTGACAGGTGCCAACTACATCTCTGCCAAACGATGAGCAGAAGATCCTAGTGCCCTCATGTAATGTCCACCTGGCTGCAACAGCACACATCCCACACCCAAACATTTCCTTCAGGCTCTCTGCACTTGCACTGAAACCCCTTGATACCTCGCCACCTACTGAGATGCAAATTCATGCATGCACAGTGGGCCTACCCTGTTCAGTTACGTAGCACTCCCTCACAGCAGATACAGAAACATTCCGCTCTACCCTGCAGAGAATGTACTTACTGCTAGCACTAAACTTAATGCCTCGGGGACAGAAGACTTCATAACCAATCATATGAAGAAACAGGATAAGGTGGCTCAAATAAGTGAGCAAAATAAAGGGGTAGAAAACCTTTCTGAGGAAAAAATGGTAATAGAATTACTTGACAAGGAATTCGAAAGACTTATATATAGGATCTTCAAAGAGATCAAGGAAAATACAGGCAAAATCCTAGGAGAATTCAGGAAAACAATAGAAGAACAAAATGACAAAATAAACAGACAATTAGAAATCAGACAAAAACAACTAGAAATCCAGAAGATTAACAAGAAAATATCAGAAATAGATAACTCAATACAAGGACATAGAAGTAGAATTGAATCAGTGGAAGAACGGATCACAAAATAGAGGACAAATCATTTGATACTAATTTGTTTGAGGAATAATCAGAAAAAAGAATGAAGAAAGATGAAGAAAGCCTAAGAGTTATATGGGACACTATCAAGAAGAATAATTTATGTGTAATTGGAATTCCAGAACAGGAGGAGACAGAGAAAAAAGAGAAAAGAAAAAAAAAAAAAAAACAGAGAGATAATTGTAAAAGATTTATTGGCAGAAAACTTCCCTAATATTATGAAAGATGAGAAGATTTCCAACCAAGAAGCTCAACAAGCCCTATATAAAATAGAACCCAAAAGAAAGCCACCAAGACATATAATCAAACTTTCCAAAATCAAAAACAAAGAATTATGAGAAATGAAATATCACCTACAAAGGGACACCTTTGTAGTGAAAAATGACATATCACTTATAAAGGAGCACCAATAAGACTAAGCTCTGATTTCTCTGCAGAAACCCTGCAGGCAAGAAGGCAATGGGATGACATATATAAAATCCTGAAAGAAAAGAATTGCCAACCAAGAATCTTATATCCAGCAAAATTGCCTTCCAAATATGATGGTGAAACTAGGACAGTCCCAGATAAACAAAAATTAGGGAAATTTGTAAAAACCAGACCAACCTTACAAGAAACATTAGAAGGAGTCCTTCAAACACAGAACCAATGACATCAGACAACAACCTGAGATGAAGACACACGACAGCATTACCCAGATACCAATCCAGACAAAGAATTCTCAAAAGAAAAATAAAGCTGCAAAACTGAAAATAGGGAACCAGACACATCAATCTGTAAACAATGACAACTTCAAAAGAAAAAGGGGGAATAAATGGTGTAGTTATAGAACTGCCATATGGAGAGGAAGTCAAGGTGATATCAAGATAAAACATACAGTTTTAAAATTAGGAAGATCAAGGTAAATTTCAGATTAAACACAAATAAAATTAATAGATTTACTCACCAAAATAAAGAAAAAGAAAATAAAAAAGACTCATCAAGCCTAAAATCAACAACAATGAAGGGAATGAAAATTCAAAAACAAAAAGAACTCAGCACAGGAAAGTAAGTGGAACAAAGAAATCATTAACAACACAATAAAAAGCATAACAAAATGTCAGCAGTAAACTCATACCTATCGATAATCACGATGAACGTAAATGGTTTAAATGCACCAGTCAAGAGAAAGAGAGTGGATTAATGGATTAAAAAAACATGACTCATCAATATGTTGCCTACAAGAGACACACCTTAGGCCCCTGGACACTCTGCTAACTCAGAACTGAAGCCACTCCTGAAGTCCACCTTTCAGCCAAAGATTAGAAAAGCATATAAAATAAACAATAACACTTGTGAGGAATGTGCTTCTTAGTTCAATCAAGTATACAAGACCAAATGGGCAACACCTGTCCAAAACAAAGACAAGAAGGCAGGAAGGGACAGGAAAACTGGATGAATGGACACAGGGAACCCGGGGTAGAAAGGGGGAGAGTGCTGACACATTGTGGGAACTGCAACCAATGTCACAAAACAATTTGTGTATAAATTTTTGAAAGAGAAACTAATTTGCACTGTAAACTTTCACCTAAAGCACAATAAAAAAAATAATAATAAAAAAGACATAAATTGGTTAAAAATCAAAGGACAGAAAAAAATGTATCATGCAAATAGTAACGAAAAGAGAGCAGGAGTGGCAATAATAATCTCTGATAAAATAGACTTTAAGTCAAAATCCATTATTAGAGACAAGAAAGGGCATTAGATCATGACTAAAGGATCAATCCACCAAGAGGATATAACCATAATAAATATTTATGCACCCAATGACAGAGCTTTGAAATACATAAAACAAATTCTAACAGAACTGAAAAGAGAAATAGACGGTTCTACAATAATAGTAGGAGACATTAACACACCACTTTCCATGACAGACAGAACTAGAAAGAAACTCAACAAAGACACAGATTTAAATAACACAATCAACCAATTCAACCTTATAGACACATACAGAACATATCACTGAATAGCAGCACAGTACACATTCTTCTCCAACACACATGGATCATTCTCCAGAATAGACCATATATTAGGCCACAAAGTAAGCCTCAATTAATGAAAAAAATAGAAATAATACAAAGCATCTTCTCTGATTGTAACACTATAAAACTAGAAAGCAATAACTGAAAGAACAAGGAAAAAAATCAAATACATGGAAACTGAATAACACCTTACTTAAAAACCACTGGGTAACAGAAGAAATTAAAAATGAAATTAAAAAATTCTTAGAATCAAATGAAAATGAAAACACAATGTCTTCATCATCTAGTGCTGCTCTAACAGAAATACCATGAGTGGATGGTTTTAACAAAGAGAAGTTTATTCTCTCACAGTCCAGTAGGCTACAAGTCCAAATTCAGGGCATCAGCTCCAGAGGAATGCTTTCTCCCTTGGCTCTGGAGGCAGATCTGTGTCATCAATCTTCTCTTGGTCTTGGAGCTTCTCTGCGCAGGAACCTCAGGTCCAAAGGACATGCTTTGCTCTCAACACTTGCTTTCTTGGTGGTATGAGGTTCCCATGTGTCTCTGCTCGCTTCTCTCTTTTATATCTCAAAAGAGATTGCATTAAGACACTATGTAATCTTGTCAACCTCATCACTATAACCTCATCACAGTGACAGAATTTACAACACATAAGGAGATCACATATAATCTCATCATAGTGATAGAATTTATAACACATAAGGAAATCACATCAGATTACACAATCAAACAACACTGGGAATCATGATGCAGCCAAGCTGACAGATATTTTTGGGGGACACAACTCAATCCATGACACATAACATACCAAAACCTTTGGGTTACAGTAAAAGTAGTGCTCAGAGGAGAATTTATAGTAATAAATGCACACATCAAAAGAGAAGAAAGGGCCAAAACCAATAGCTTATCCCTATAACTCGAACAAATAGAAAAGGAGCAGCAAAAGAAGTTCACATTCACCAGAAAAAAGGAAATAGTAAAGATCAGAGCAGAAATAAATGCAATAGAAAACAGAAAAACAATAGAAAGAATCAATAATAGTAGAAGTTGGTTCTTTGATAGGATCAATAAAATTGACAAACCACTGGCCAAAGGAAAAAAATGAGAATATGCAAATAACCAAAATAAGAAATGAGATGGGTGACATTACAACAAAACCAGCTGAGATAAAAAGGATCATAACAGAATATTATGAAAAACTGTACTGCAATAAATTTGAAAACCTAGAAGAAATGGACAAATTTATAGAAAGACACAACCTACCTAAACTAACACAAGTAGAGGCAGAAAATTTGAACAGATCCATAACAAAAGAATAAATTGAAGATGTCATTAAAAAACTCCAGTAACGACGACAGCAAAAAAAAAACCCGGCCCAGACAGCTTCACTGGAGAATTCTGCCAAACATTCTGAGAAGAGTTGACTCCAATTCTGCTAAAACTATTTCAAAACATAGAAAAGGAAGGAATACTCCTTAATTCACTCTATGAAGCCAGCATAACCCTGATATCAAAGCCAGGCAACGCACCATTGAAAAAAAGAAAATTACAGACTAATATCCCTCGTGAATATAGACACAAAAATTCTCAACAAAATTCTAGCCAACAGAATTCAACAGCATATCAAAAAAATACTACATTGTGATCAAGTGGGATTTATACCAGGGATGCAAGGATGGTTCAACATTAGAAAATAATCAGCATAATTTACCACATAAATAAAACAAAGGAAAAGAATTACATGATCATCTCAATTGATGCAGAAAAGACATTTGATAAAACCCAACACCCTTTTCTGATAAAAACTCTCAGAAAAATAGAATAGAAGGGAAAATCCTTAACATAATTAAGGGCATGTACGCAAAACCAACAGCCAATATTATTCTCAACAGAGAAAGATTGAGAGCCTTTCTGTTGAGAACAGGAATGAGACAACGATGCCCTTTATCACCCCGCTTATTCAGTGTTTTACTGGAAGGTCTAGCTAGAGAAATAAAGTGAGAAAAGGAAATAAAGGGCATCCAAATTGGAAAGGGAGAAGTAACATTATCCTTATTCACAGCTGACATGATCCTGTACGTGGAAAATCCCTGAGACTTCACAAGAAAGTTACTGGAACTAATAGAAGGATTCAGCAAAGTGACAAGGTACGAAATCAACACACAAAAATCAGTTGGGTTCCTTTACACTAACAAGGAGGACTCTGAAAAGAAAATCAAGAAATCAATACCATTAACGATAGCACCCAAAAGGATAAAATACCTAGAAATAAACCTAACAAGGGAGGTAAAAGACTTATGCAAGGAAAACTATAAAACACTACTGCAAGAAACTAAAAGAGATCTACATGAATGGAAAAACATTCCACGCTTATGGATTAGAACACTTAGTATTGTGAAAATATCAATACTGCCAAAGCGATCTATAGATATAATGCAATCCCAATTCAATTCCCAACCATTCTCTAATGAAATGGAAAAGCTAATCTCCTACTTTATATGGAAAGGAGGCCTCAAATAGCTAAAGCAATATTGAAGAAGAACGAAATAGGAGGCCTCTCACTTCCCGATCTCAAAACTCACTATAGAGCCACAGTAATCAAAACAGCCTGGTACTGATTCAGTGACAGACACATAGACCAATGGAATAGAATTGAGAACCCAAAAGTAAATCCATCCATCACAGGCAGCTGATCTTTGACAAAGGGTCAAAGTCCATTCAGTGGGGGAAGAAACAGTCTCTTTAACAAATGATGCTGGCTAAACTGGATATCCACATGCAGAAAAATGAATCAGCATCCATACCTCACACTATGCACAAACACTAACTCAAAATTGCTCAAAGACCTAAATGTTAAAGCTAAAACTATAAAGTTCCTGGAAGATAACAGCCTCAAAACTAAGTGACCTAATTTTCAGCATAGTCTATCAAACAAAACTAAAAATTCACGAATGGCAGAAGATAAATTAGATAACTAGGACCTCCTAAAAATTCAATACTTATGCTCATTGAAAGACTTTACCAAGATAGTAAAAAGAGAACCTACAAACTGGGGAAAAATATCTTTGGCAATGACATGTCTGATAAGGGTCTAATCTGTAAAACATACAGAAAACTTCAACAACTCAACAACAAGAAGACAAACAATCCAATTAAAAAATGGGCAAAGGACATGAACAGACACTTCACCAAAGAGGATATTCAGGCAGCCAACAAATAACATGAAAAGGTGCTTTTGATCATTAGTGATTAGAGAGATGCAAATCAAAACTACAATGAGATACCACCTCACCCCTGAAAAAATGGTAACTATTAAAAAAACAGAAAACCACAAATGCTGGTGAGGTTGTAGGGGGATTAGAGATTTTAAACATTGCTAGTGGGATTGTAAAATGGTATAACCACTATGGAAAAAAGTATCGAGCTTCCTCAAAAAGATAGAAATAGAAATACCATATAATCCAGCAATCCCACTCTCAGGTATATATCCTAGAGATGTAAGAGCAGTGACATGAATAGACATATGCATACCTATGTTCATTGCAGCGTTATTCACAATAGCAAAAAGATGAAAACAAACTACGTGCCCATCAACAGATGAATGGATAAACAAATTGTGGTACATACATACAGTGGAATACTGTTGTTGTTGTTAGGTGCCATTCAGTAGGTTCCAACTCACAGTGACCTTATCTATGTACAACAGAACAAAGCATCATTGTTATGCCTAAGCCCTTTGTGGCAGCCACTGTGTCAATCCATCTTGTTGAGGGTCTTCTTTTTTGCTGATCTTCTACCAAGCACGATGTCCTTCTCCAAGGACTGATCCCTCCTAATAACATGTCCAAAGCATGAGAGACAAAGTCTAGCCATCCTTGCTTCTAATGGGCATTCTCCTGTACTTCTTCCAAGACAGACTTGTTTGTTCTTTTGGCAGTCCATGGTATATTCAATATTCTTCCCCAACACCACAATTCAAAATCTTCAATTCATCTTCAGTCTTCCTTATTCATTGTCCATCTTTCGCATGCATATGAGACGATTGAAAATACCATGGCTTGCATCAAGAGCACCTTAGTCTTCAAGGTGACATCTTTGCTTTTCAATACTTTCAAGAGGTCTTTTGCAGCAGACTTGCTAAATGCAATGCTTCTTTTGATTTCTTCACTGCTGCTTCCACAAGCATTGACTGTGGATCCAAGTAAAATGAAATCCTTGACAACTTCAGTCTTTTCTCTGTTTATCTTGATGTTGCTTATTGGTCCAATTGTGAGGATTTTTGTTTTCTTTATGTTGAAGTGTAATCCATACTGAAGGCTGTGGTCTTTCATCTTCTTCAGTAAGTGCTTCAAGTCCTCTTCACTTTCAGCAAGCAAGGTTGTGTCATCTGCATAATGCAGATTACTAAGGAGTCTTCCTCCAATCCAGATGCCTCATTCTTCTTCTTATAGTCCAGCTTCTCAGATTATTTGCTCAGCATACAGATTGAATAGGTATGGTGAGATGATACAACCCTGATGCACACCTTTCCTGACTTTAAACCACGCAGTAGCCCCTTGTTCTGTTAGAACGACTGTCTCTTGATCTATGTACAGCTTCTTCATGATCAGAAATAAGTGTTCTGGAATTTCCATTCTTTGCAATGTTATCCATAATGTGTTACAATACACACAGTTTAATGCCTTTGCATAGTCAATAAAACACAGGTAAACATCTTTCTCGTGTTCTCTGCTTTCAGCTAGGATCCATCTGACATCAGCTATGATAGCCCTGGTTCCACGTCCTTTTCTGAATCTGGCTTGAATTTCTGGCAGTTCCCTGTTGATATACTGCTGCAGCTGTTTTTGAATGTCTTCAGCATTTTTTTACTTGCGTGTAATATTAATGATATTGTTCGATAATTTCCACATTCGGTTGGATCATCTTTCTTGGGAACAGGCATAAATATGGGTCTCTCCCAGTCTGTTGGCCAGGTAGCTGTCTTCCAGATTTCTTGGCATAGACAAGTAAACAAGCTGCATCTGCTTGTTGAAACATCTCAGTTGGTATTCCATCATTCCTGAAGCCTCGTTTTTTGCCAACGCCTTCAGGACAGCTTGGATTTCTTCCTTCAGTACCATTGGTTCCTGATCATATGCTACCTCCTGAAACCATTGAACGTCGACCAGTTCTTTTTGGTATAGTGACTCTGTGTATTCCTTCCATCTTCTTTTGATGCTTCCTGTGTTATTTAATATTTTCCCTGTAGAATCCTTCAATATTGCAACTCAAGGCTTGACTTTTTTCTTTAGTACTTTCAGCTTGAGAAATGCTGAGTGTATTCTTCCCTTTTGGCTTTCTGTCTCCAGGTCTTTGCACATGTCATTATAATACTTTACTTTGTCTTCTCGAGCTACCTTTTGAAATCTTCTGTTCAGCTCTTTGACTTCATTATTTCTTCTGTTTGCTTTAGCTACTCTACATCAGAGTCTCTTCTGACATCCATTTGGTCTTTTCTTTCTTTCCTGTCTTTTTAATGACCTCTTGCTTTCTTCATGTACAATGTCCTTGATGTCATTCCACAACTCATCTGGTCTTCTGTCGTTAATGTTCAACCCTTCAAATCTATTCTTGAGATGGTCTCTAAATTCAGGTGGGATATACTCAGTATCGTACTTTGGCTCTCTTGCACTTGTTCTAATTTTCTTCAGTTTCAAATTGTGTATGAGCAATTGATGGTCTGTTCCACAGTCAGCCCCTGACCTTGTTCTGACTGATGATGATATTGAGTTTTTCCATAGTCTCTTTCCACAGATGTACTCGATTTGATTCTTGTGTATTCCATCTGGTGAGGTCCATGTGTATAGTCACCATTTATGTTGTTGAAAAAAGGTATTTGCAATGAAGAAGTCATTAACATTGCAAAATTCTCATAAGATCTGTGGCATCGTTTCTATTACCAAGGCCATATTTTCCAACTACTAATCCTTCTTTGTTTCCAACATCCACATTTCAATCACCAGTAATTATCAATGCATCTTGATTGCATGTTTGATCAATTTCAGACTGTGGAAGTTGGTAAAAATCTTCAATTTCTTCCTCTTTGGCCTTAGTGGTTGGTGCGTAAATTTGAATAACAGTCGTACTAACTGGTCTTCCCTGTAGGCGTACAGATACCATCCTATCACTGACAGCGTTGTACTTCAGGATAGATCTTGAAATGTTCTTTTTGACGATGAATGCGATGCCATTCCTCTTCAAGTTGTCATTCCTGGCATAGTAGACCCTATGATTGTCTGATTCAAAATGGCCAATACCAGTCCATTTCAGCTTACTAATGCCTAGGATATCGATGTTTATGTGTTCCATTTCATTTTTGACAACTCCAATTTTCCTAGATTCATACTTTGTACATTCCACGTTCTGATTATTAATGCATGTTTGCAGCTGTTTCTTCCCATTTTGAGTCGTGCCAAATTGGCAAATGAAGGTTCTGAAAGCTTGACTCCATCCATGTTATTAAGATGGACTCTACTTTGAGGAGGCAGCTCTTCCCCAGTCGTCTTTTGAGTGCCTTCCAACCTGAGGGGCTCATCTTCCCACACTATATCAGACAATGTTCCACTGCTATTCACAAGGTTTTCACTGGCTAATTCTTTTCAGAAGCACAAATATTGTATGGTCTCACTTTTATAAAAAGTCAAGAATAAACAAAGAATCCTGAGAGCAGCTCGTGAAAAACAAGAAGTCACATACAGAGGAGAAACAATAAGACTAAGCTCAGATTATTCAGCAGAAACCATGCAGGCAAGAAGGCAATGGGATGACATATATAAAATCTTGAAAGAAAAAAATTGTCAGCCAAGAATAATATATCCTGCAAAACTCTCATTCAGATTTGATGGTGAAATTAGGTCATTTCCAGATAAACAGAAACTAAAGGAATATGCAAAAGTCAAACCAAACTTACAAGAATTATTAAAGGGAGTTCTTCGATCTGAGGACAAACAGCTTCAGCCCTCAGGCAGGACCTAGGACCTAGGACGCGGGTTCACATAAACCAGATACCATTCTAGTAACTGAACTACAGAGGACTTTCCAAAAACAAAAGATATACAACAGGGAATCAGAGAACTCAATCAAAGGATGACAACAACATCAAAACAATGAAAGAGGGAACAAACGGCATAGGTATAGAACCTTCTAAAGGAGAGGAAGGCAAGGCGATACCAAGTAACGGTAGAGTGCTTCAAAATTATAAAGATAAGGGTAAAATTCATGGTAACCACAAAAAAAGTTAACAAACCAACTCATAAAAATAAAGACGAAAAACATAAAGTCTCAACAAAAACAAAACCTACAAAAACAAAAGAAATGAACACAAAATCCACAAACAAAAGGAACTCAGCACAAGAGAGTAAGAAGAACAAAGAAAACTTCAGCATCACAAAAAAAAGCACTACAAAATGACAGCAACAAACTCACATCTATCAATAATTACACTGAACGTAAATGGACTCAATGCACCCATAAAGCGACAGAGAGTGGCAGAATGGATAAGAAAACAGGATCCATCAATTTGCTGTCTACAAGAGACACACCTTAGAAACAAAGATGTGAATTTATTAAAAATCAAAGGTTGGAAAAAAATATATCAAGCTAACAACTATCAAAAAAGAGCAGGAGTGGCAATTCTAATCTCAGATAAATTAGACTTTAAAACAAAATCTACCATAAAAGACAAAGAAGGACACTATATAATGATTAAGGGGATGATCCATCATGAAGACATAACCATAATAAATATCTATGCACCCAATGACAGGGCTCCAAAATACATAAAAAAAACTCTAACAGCACTGAAAAGAGAAATCGACAGTTCCACAATAATAGTAGGAGACTTCAACACACCACTCTCAGTAAAGGACAGAACAACTAAAAAGAAACTCAGCAAAGATACAGAAGACCTAAAGGACACAATCAGCCAACTGGACCTCATAGGCATATATAGAACAATCCATCCAACCGCTGCAAAGTACACATTCTTTTCCAATGCACATGGAACGTTCTCCAGAATAGACCGCATCTTAGGCCACAGAGCAATCCTCAACAAGATCCAAAATGCTGAGATAATTCACAGCAACTTCTCCGACCACAATGCCATCAAGGTAGAAATTAACACTAGAAAGAGCAAGGGAAAAAAATCAAACACATGGAAACTGAATAATAATCTGCTTACACATCAATGGGTAATAGAAGAAATCAGAGATGGAATTAAAAAATTCCTAGAATCAAATGAAAATGAAAACACATCATACCAAAACCTTTGGGACACAGCAAAGGCAGTCCTCAGAGGACAATTTATAGCAATAGATGCACATATCAAAAAAGAAGAAAGGGACAAAATCAAAACATTAACTACAGAACTCAAACAAATAGAAAGAGAACAACAAAAAAAGCCTACAACCACCGGAAGAAAGGAAATAGTAAAGATCAGAGCAGAAATCAATGAAATAGAGAACAGAAAAACAATAGAAAGAATCGACAAAACCAAAAGTTGGTTCTTTGAAAGAATCAACAAAATCGACAAACCACTGGCCAGACTGACAAAAGAAAAACAGCAGAGGGCACAAATAACCCAAATAAGAAATGAAATGGGGGACATTACAACAGACCCAACTGAAATAAAAAGGATAATAACAGAATATTATGAAAAACTATATTCCAACAAGTTTGAAAACCTAGAGGAAATGGATAAATTTCTAGAAACATACGGCCTACCCAAACTACAACAAAGTGATATTGAAAATCTGAACAGACCCACAACAAGAGAAGAGATTGAAAAGGTAATAAAAAAACTCCCAACCAAAAAAAGCCCTGGCCCAGATGGCTTCACTGGAGAATTCTACAAAACATTTACAGAAGAGCTCGTACCAGTTCTACTCAAGTTATTTCAGAGCATAGAAGAGGAAGCAACACTTCCAAATTCATTCTATGAAGCCAGCATAACGCTGATACCAAAACCAGGCAAAGACATCACAAAAAAAGAAAATTACAGACCAATATCTCTCATGAATATAGATGCAAAAATTCTGAACAAAATTCTAGCCAATAGAATTCAGTATCATATCAAAAAAATAATACACCACGACCAAGTAGGATTCATACCAGGTATGCAAGGATGGTTTAACATTAGAAAATCCATCAACGTAATCCACCACATAAATAAAAGGAAAGAAAAAAATCACATGATTATCTCAATTGATGCAGAAAAGGCATTTGACAAAGTCCAACACCCATTCCTGATAAAAGCTCTCAATAAAATAGGTATAGAAGGGAAATTTCTCAACATAATAAAGGGCATCTATGCAAAACCAACAGCCAACATCATTCTTAATGGAGAAAGGCTGAAAACATTCCCCCTGAAAACAGGAACAAGACAAGGATGCCCTTTATCACCACTCCTATTTAACATTGTGCTGGAAGTTCTAGCTAGAGCAGTAAGGCAAGAGAAAGAAATAAAGGGCATCCAAATTGGTAATGAAGAAGTTAAACTCTCCCTGTTTGCAGATGATATGATACTATACATAGAAAACCCTAAAGACTCCACGAGAAATTTACTGGAAGTAATAGAAAGATTCAGCAGAGTAGCAGGATACAAGATAAACATTCAAAAATCAGTTGGATTCCTATACACCGGTAAAGAGAACGATGAAAAGGAGATCAGGAAATCAATACCATTTTCAATAGCCCCTAAAAAGATAAAATACTTAGGAATAAATCTGACCAGGAATATAAAAGACCTATACAAAGAAAACTACAAAACACTGCTGCATGAAATCCAAAGGGATCTACATAAATGGAAAAACATACCATGCTCATGGATAGGCAGACTCAACATTGTGAAAATGGCAATTCTACCTAAAGCAATCTACAAATACAATGCAATCCCGATACAAATACCAACAACATTCTTCAAAGAGATGGAAAAACTAATTATTAACTTTATATGGAAAGGGAAGAAACCCCGAATAAGTAAAGCACTACTGAAGAAGAAGAATAAAGTTGGAGGACTCACACTACCTGACTTGAGAACCTACTATACAGCTACAGTACTCAAAACAGCCTGGTACTGGTACAACAACAGAGACAGTGACCAATGGAACAGAATTGAGAACTCAGATGTAAATCCATCCACCTACGGTCACCTGATTTTTGACAAGGGCCCAAAATACATTAAATGGGGAAAAGACAGTCTTTTTAACAAATGGTGCTGGCAAAACTGGATATCCATTTGTAGAAAAATGAAACAGGACCCATACCTCACACCGTATACAAAAACTACTTCAAAATGGATCAAAGACCTGAATATAAAGCCTCAAACTATAAAATTCATAGAAGAAAAAATAGGACCAACACTTCAGGCCTTAATACATGGCATTAACAGGATACAAACCATAAACATCAACACAAAAAACCCAACAGATAAACTAGATAATTGGGATCTTCTAAAAATCAAACATCTATGCTCTTCAAAAGATTTCACCAAAAGAGTTAAAAGAGAACCTACAGACTGGGAAAAAATTTTTGGACAGTACAAGTCAGACAAAGGTCTAATCTCCATAATCTACAAGAAAATCCAACACCTCTACAACAAAAAGACAACCAATCCTATCAAAAAATGGGCAAAGGAAATGAACAGACACTTCACCAAGGAAGACATTCAAATGGCCAACAGACACATGAGGAAATGCTTGCGATCACTAGCCATTAGAGAAATGCAAATTAAAACCATAATGAGATACCATCTCACCCTGGCATTACTGGCACGAATCAAAAACACTGGAAATAACAAATGTTGGAGGGGCTGCGGGGAGACGGGAACTCTTATACACTGCTGGTGGGAATGCAAAATGATACAACCATTTTGGAAAATGATATGGCGTTTCCTCAGAAAGCTAGAAATAGACGTACCATTCGATCCAGCAATCCCACTCCTAGGAATATATCCTAGAGAAGTAAGAGTCATCACTCGAATAGACATATGCACATGGCATATGTTCATGGCAGCATTATTCACAATAGCAAAACGATCGAAACAACCTCGATGTCCATCAACAGATGAATGGATACACAAACTATGGTACATACACACAATGGAGTACTATGCAACGAGAAAGAACAACAATGAATCGGTGAACCATCTCATAACATGGATGAAACTGGAGGACATCATGCTGAGTGAAATAAGTCAATCACAAAAGGACAAATATTGTATGAGACCTCTATTGTAAAAACCCATGAAAACATTCACATGCAAAACGTAACAATCCTTGTTGGTGACCAGGGATGGGGTGGGGGGGAATACTAAATAGATAATAGGTAAGAGGTAACTTGGGTGAGAGGTGAGATAGTACATAGTACAGGGGAAACTAACACAACCTGCACAAGGAAAGGTCATGGAGGCCCTATAGACAGATCCAAACCCCCCGAGGGACTGAGTTGTTGGACGGAGGGCTCTGGGGACCATGATCTCGGGGAACATCTAGCTCAATTGGCTTGATACTACTTATAAAGATAATGCTCTACATTCTACCTTGGTGAGTAGTGTCTGGGGTCTTAAAAGCCTATGAGCGGCCATCTAAGATACTCCACTGATCTCATCCCTTCGGGAACAAGGGAGAACGAAGAGAACAGGATACAAGGAAAAGATTAGTCCGAAGGACTAATGGTCCACAGCTACCAAGGCCTCCACGGGACTGAGCCCAGTACAGCTGGATGGTGCCCGGCTACCACCAATGACTCCTCTGACCAGGATCACAACAGAGGGTTCTGGGCAGAGCTGGAGTAGGATGTAGAGCATAATTTTAACTCCCCAAAAAAAAAAGAAGACCAGATTTACTGGCCTAAAGAATACTAGAGAAACCTCGAGAGTGTGGCCCCCAGACACCCTTTCAGCTCAGAGGTGAAGTTACCTTCGAGGTTCGATGTTAAGCCTGGGAATGGACACCCCAGTAAAACTAAATGGGACTAACGAGGTACAGGAGTCCGGTAACAAGGGCCAGAAGGCAGAGGGAGAATAGGAAACTGATGATAAGGAACACAAATTGAATAAGGACACTGTCGATGTATTGTGAGATTGTTGACCACTGCTATAGGGCAACATTTGTAGTAACTATTAAATGGGAGGCTGTTTTGTCCTTTAAGCCTTCATCTTGGGCGAGAATGGCAGCACAATTGGAAGAGCATAGTCAATATCACTTAAATGTGTAAGTAAAAAGTTTTGAAATGGTGTTTAAATAAAATAAAATAAATAAATAAATAAACAAACAAACAAATGAGACTAAAGAGGTACAATAGTCCACTGACAAGGTCCAGAAGACAGAAGGGGACAAGGAAGCCCCCTGGTGATAGGGAACACAAGGTGGAGTAAGGATATTCTTGATGTGCTGTGAGACTGTTAACCATTGTCATAGGGCAACATGTGTAGTAACTGTTAAATGAAAAACTATTTTGTTCTGTAAGCCTTCATCTTAAGTGAGAATAACAGCACAGTTGGAAGAGTGTAGTCAATGTCACTGAACTGTGAATGTAGAAATTTTTGAAACGGTGTATCTTCGGCCATCTGTAATTTTCATCAAAAAAAAAAAAGGTTGAGAATTTAGAGGCTTAATACGTTGTGGGGTTGTTAACCAATGTCATAGAACAACATGTGTACTACTATTTCATGAGAAACTATTTGCTCTGTAAGCTTTCACCTGAAGTACAATAAAATATATAAAAAAAAAAAAAAAGTCAAGAATAGTTATACCCACAGAAAGCAATGTTCTTTGATGGCTACCAGGGATAGGAGGGGAGGGAAGGGGGATCACTTTCTAAATAGTAGACATTTGTTGTTTTTGGTGATGGGAAAGGCAATACCCAATATAGGTGAAGTCTGAACAACTTGTCCAAGGAAAATAAAGACACTAAGGAGTATGCAAGAATAAGGGACAACTTCAGAAAATGCAATAACATACAATTTTGCAACAATAAAAAAAAATGTGTGGTTATATAGGTAGACATGCATGCATGTATGTGCATAGGAAGGCACATACGAGTATATGGGTGTGCACAGACAGGTGAATCTGTAGGCATATGTATATACATGTTTATGTGTGCTGCATATATATACATATTCATATATATAATAAACCACATAAGGAGCACAGTTACAGATACTTCCTAGACATAATGAAACACCTCACAGGATTGGAATACTGGGCTTGAAGGCTTGGGACCATCATCTTACAGGACAACTCAGTCAACTGACATAACACAGTTTATAAAGATAATGTTCTACATCCTAGTTTAGGGAGTAGTGTCTGGGGTCTTAAAAGCTTGTGAGTGGCCATCTAAGATATAATTATGGGTCTCTACTCCTCTGGAATGAAAAAGAATGAAGGAAACCAAAGACTCAAAGGAGAAACTAGTCCACAGGACTAATAGCCTATATGAACCATGGCTTCATCTCGCCTGAGACCAGAAGAACTAGATGGTCCCCGGCTACCACTATCAACAGTTCTATCCAGGGATACAATAGAAATTCTTGGACAGAAAGGGAGAAAAATGTAGAGCAAACTAAAATTTCTTAAAAAAAAGTCCAGAATTACTGGACTGATGGAGACTAAAAGAACCCCTGAGACTACTGCCCTAAAATACCTTTTTCAACTTGGAACTGAAGCCACTCCTGGTGGTCACCTTTCATTCAAACAATAGATTGGCTATAAAACAAACAATATCACCCATGAATACTGTTCTCCCTTAAATAATCAACTACATGATACCCAGTGGTCAGTATTACTGCAAAACAAAGGTGAGAAGCTAAGGAAGAGCAGGGAAGCTAGATTAATGAAAACAGAACAAAAAGAACGGAAATAACAAGAATGTTGATGCATTGTGAAAAGTGTAACCAATGTCATAGAACAAGCTGTATAAAAATTGTTAAATGGGAACATAATTTGCTGTGTAAACTTTCACTTAAGACACAATATTAAAAAACAAAAACAAAAAACACAATGAGGTATCTTATTAGAATGACCAAAAACAAAGAAACAAAAAACCCAAACAACACCAGGTGTTGGCCCAGATACAGAGCAACTGGAACACTAATACACTGCTGGTGTGAATGCAAAATGGTACAGCCACTTTGGGTAAAAGTTTGGCAATTTCTTATAAAGTTCAGTGTATATGTACGTGGTGCTTTTAAAATGTGTCCACAAATTCTTTGACATTTCCTTCAAAAGTTGAGCTTAATTTCTCTGTTCCTGAGGGTGGGCTGGACTTCATGACTTGCTTCTCACAAAAACAACCGTGGCAGCCACTTCCGAGACTAGGTTATAAAAGAGCATTGCAACTTTCTTGTTCTCTTGGATCACTTGATCTGGGAGGAAAGATCTGTTATGTTATGACAACACTCAAAGATACAGAAAAGTTCATATGAGGCCTCCTGCCAACAGCCAGCACCAACTTGATATCCATATGAGTGAGCTATCTGGGAAGTGGATCCTCCAGCCCCACTCAAGTCTGATTACTGCAGCCTGGGCCAACATCTTGTCTGTAACATCATAAGAGACCCTAAGACAGAACTACCCAGCTATACCACTCCCATGTCCCTGACCCACAGAAACTGTGTAGATAGTAAATATTTCTTGCTATTTTAAGCTACTATGTTTTGGAATAACTTGTTATATAGCAATAGATAACTAATACAATTTACCATATGTTATGGATTGAGTTGTGTCCCCCCAAAATTTTTATCAACTTGGCTAGGCTAGGCCAGGCCATGATTCCCAGTATTGTGTGGTTGCCCACCATTTTGTGATCTGATGTGATCATCCTATGTGTTGTAAATCTTAACCTCTATGATGTTAATGAGGCAGGATTAGAGGCAGTTTTTTTAAAGAGGCAGGACTCAATCTACAGAATTAGGTTGTATCTTGAGTCAATCTCTTTAGAGATATAAAAGACAGAATTGAGCAGAGAGAAGAAGGACATCATACAACCAAGAAAGTAGTGCCAGCAGCAGAGCGTGTCCTTTGAACCCCGGGTCCCTGTGCTGAAAAGCTCCTAGGCCAGGGGAAGATTGATGACAAGGGCCTTCCTCCAGAGCCAACAGAGCGAGAAAGCCTTCCCCTGGAGATGGCGCCCTGAATTCAGACTTCTAGCCTACTAGACTGTGAGAGAATAAATTTCTATTTGCTAAAGTTATCCACTTGTAGTATTTCTGTCAGAGCAGTATTGGATAACTAAGATACCATACAACCCAGGAATACTACACCCAGATATTTATCAAAGAGATGAAAACTGGTGTTCATGCAAAAACCTGTATGTGAATGCTTATAGCAACTTTATTCATAATCTCCCAAAATTGGAAACAACTCAAATGTCCTTCAACTTATGAATGGATAAACAAACTGTAGTATACCTATACAATGGATTACTACTGAGCAATAAAACAGATCAAAATATTGATACATGCAACAACAAGGATAGATCTCAAATGCATTATGCTCAGTGAAAAAAAGGCAGTCTCATAAGGCTACACACTGTATAATTCCATTTATTTGACTTTCTGGAAAAGTCAAAACTATAGGGGCAGAAAACAGACCAGTGTTTGCCAGGGGCTAGTGATAATTGGAAGGTTGACTGCAAAGGTACATGAGATAACTTTGCAGTGTTGAAATTGTTCTATGTCTTGATTGTGGTGATGGTTACATAATTATATGTGTTTGTTCAAATTCATAGAATTTTAGACTGAAAATGTGGCTTTATTTATGTAAATTATACCTTAATAAATAGATCTGAACAAAAAAGTAAAAAAATAAAAAAATTTCCTTTTATTACCTTAGACCTCCTTGCACAGGCCTCCTTCCTGTCTAGAGAAGCTAAGAGAGCGGGAACCCAAGCATCTTGATGGACAAAGATGCTAAAGGAGTTGAGCTGTAAGGATATAGTACACAGCAATAAATCCTGCTAACCAGAGGCACTTAATATTTTTTTTCCAATTCCCTGGAAGGGTTATTTCTCAGTATTTATCTTTAAACCCTCAACTACTGCAAGCAATGGGGCATGTACCACTGGTGGGGTGAGACGATTTCAGGTGGTTCACAGACATAGCATTTTAAGGCATTGAGTCACAGAGTGAGAAAGTCTCTTGTCAATCCCCTTTCATTCTTTCAGGTGACCTCAAGGTGCAAGGTTCAATTAGTGCTCATATGTTTTTAATATCTCTTTAACACCTGCCTATCCTCCTTTTTAACAAAAAACAAGCAGACTCTAGGCTCAGAGCCCTTGACTCTAGTAGGATGTTTCCAAAATTTAATAACATTTTTTGTTTGTTTATTTTCACTGCATTTATTTTTTGGGTTACTTTCTATGTGCAACTTGTGATAAAGTTGTGATATAAAGTTTGCTTTCAAAATGCACACATTTAAGAATATTTTCAAAAGGAAGTCTATTCAAAAACATATTAGATAAGCAAAATCATAGATGGTATATAGGTGTGGTCAAAAAATGATAAAAGCTGTAAGAGAACAACTGAAAAATGAGGAAAACTGGTAAACTGGAAAAAGCAAAGTCATAAATGTTGAGATTCTAAACCCTGTACCAACCTTTCCTAGCTATTTGACCTTGAAATTGTTTTTGAGATTTTCTCTAAGCCCCAGGTTCTTCTTTTAAAATAGAGTTGGGAAATTTTTCCAAAACTTAGTAAGGTTGCTGTGAGGATTGGTACAGTAACATTGTTGCAAAGTTCAGGGGTCTCCAAGACCACCCTCAGATTCAATAATTTGCTAGAAGGATTAACAGAACTCCCAGAAAGTTGCTACGCTCACATTATGGTTTGTTACAGTGAAAGGATGCATATTAAAATCAGCCAAGGGAAGAGACCTAGGGCAGAGTTCAGGAGAGTCATGACTGCAAAGTTACCAGTTGTCGTTTCCCAGTGGAGTCATGGACTGCAATAACTTCTTCCAGCAACGATGTATGACAATATGCATGGAGTATTGCCAACCAGGGCAGCTCACCTGAGCCTTGGTGCTCCGAGTTTTTATTATGGCTTGGTCATGTAGACACAGTTGACCACCTGGGTGGCTGATCTGAGTTTCCAGGCCCTCCAAAGGTCAAGCTGATACTGCATGACCCAAAGCCCCACCACAAATCATATTGTTAGTATAGACTATCTGCGTATCATGGACTATTAAACATATTTGAGTTGTTTAATTCAATTAATAGATATATTCAGTGAATAGATATATTCAGTGATAAATTTGTGCTGAACACATGGAGCTTAAATCAACCTTCTGCTGAAAACTACTGAAAGGCCTTAGACTCATCAACACTGTCCATAAACGGAATGCCTGTCTAGCACATAATACAGTCTATGTAGAGTTGAGGGTCAGTGAAAAAGAGGAAGATCCTCAATGTGATGGATTGACACAGTGGCTGCAACAATGGGCTCAAGCATAACAACGATTGTGAGGATGGTGCAGGACCAGGCAGTGTTTCTTTCTGTTACAGATAGGGTTGCTATGAGTTAAAACTGACTTTAACAGCACCTAACAACAACACAACAGCATGCTTTTTCTAATGTATGTGGATGTTGTTGTGATTAATATAATTCATAAAAAGTATGAGTAAGTTTATAGTAGGTTTTGGTTATTATGTTTTTTCTCAATTAATAGATACTCTCATGAATGGTTCCATGAAATTTTGTTTGTTTGTTTTCAATACTATGAGTCAACACACAAAATTCTTTTCTTTGGTTCTGTTTAGCAGAGCTGAGACATGCTGACGTTTTCCAAAATATCTTCACTAAACAATAAAACAAACAAACAAAAAAACCAAACTTGTTGCTGTCAAGCCCAACTCATGGAGATCGCATGTGTTACAGAGTAGAACTGCTCCATAGGGTTTTCTTGGCTGTAATTTGTGGAAGCAGATTGCCAGGCCTTTCTTCCATGGTGTGGCTGGGTGGGTTCAAACTGCCAATCTTTATGTTAGTAGTTGAGTGCAAACCTTTTGCACCATCCAGGGACCTCACTAAACAAAAAGGGCAAAGCAAATGGAGATAACTAGAGAAAAGTACAAATAGCTTAAATATGGCCTCATTTCTGGAATAAGTTTTCTGGCCCTAAGGTAATTAACTGCATTTCAGCACCTGTGGTTATAATTTCCCAGTTAACTCATACAGCTTCTTTCCCTAAGGGCTCCCTGCCTTGCTTAGTCAAGGGACTTCTGGCTACCACCTCTCATCTTTCTGGTTCTCCATGAATAATTTAAGCATCTGTTTTATGCTGATCTTTGGATGAATATTAAATACCCAGATTCATTCCTATTCACACATTTCTTTGGAACCCTTGACCTAGGCCCAGTTTTTAGTTGAAAGGAAAGGTCTCTTGCACAGCTAATTATGAGGATTTTGTTGATAAGCAAATAGATAAACTTCTAGGGCTCAGTGATCAGCTCTCTCCACAGCTGAAGAACTCAGAAGAGACCTTTCTCCATCCCCCAAATACAAGGAACTCATCTGTTATCAGCCTGATGCATGAGAGTAGATTGACCACGTAACAGTGTGCATACAGTGGCATAACATTAGACTAGCCCAAGAGAGTTGGCGTAAAATAGTTAAAAAGAAAATTCTCTGAATTACTGCAGCCAGGGAGGATATTTAATGCTATTATGGAAGAAGTGTAATAGCCTTCTCTTTTTTGCCCAGTCAGAAATCTACTTTTATGACCTGACCTGTTGCCATTGAGTCGATTCTGATTCATAGTGACACTATAGGACAGAACAGAACTGCCCTGTAGGGTTTCCAAGGAGCAGCTGGTGAATTCGAACTGCCGACCTTTTGGTTAGCAGCCGAGCTCTTAACCACTGCGTCACCAGGGCTCCCTACTTTTATAGTGGAATGTAATTTAGAACTGCAGTGATCAACACAATAGTCACTAGTCACCTGTACCTACTTAAAATTTTAATTAACATTAAATGAAATTTAAAATTCAGCTTCACAGTTGCACTAGCCACATTTCAAGTGCTGAATAGCCACTTGTGGTTAGTAGCTACTGTATTGGTACCGCAGAATAATTTCCATGGTTGCAGAAAGTTCTATTGGACAGTGCTGATCTAGATATTCTTGCCACTAAAAAGGAACAAAATTTAAAAACTTCTTCCTGTTACAACAGCCTTGAGCAGAACTCGAAGTGTTCAGAAGGAGTGAGATTAAAAACTTTTTTTCGTTTAGTCCATAACAAGCGTTAGGACATTTTCAGTATTTTGGAAGCAAAACCTCCTTAGCAATAAAAGTATAAAAAGTCTGTGCTTAAAATGAATTGTAAGGTGCATAAATGGAGAGTAGGAATAAATTTCCCAACTTAGGAAATAGAGTCCCAGAGTAAACTAGTGTTGGTGGAACGCAGAGGAGAGAATACGCAGAGCCAGGGAAAAAAAGAGATTGAGATTAGACCAGCTCAGATATTATTATCTTAGTAGCCATACCTCGGAGCCCTCGTGGCGCAGTGGTTAAGAGCTTGGCGGCTAACCAAAAGGTTGGCAGTTTGAATCCACCAGCTGCTCCTTGGAAACCCTGAGGGGCAGTTCTAGTCTGTCCTGTAGGGTCACTATGAGTCAAACTCGACTTGACAGCAACGAGTTTGGTTTGGTTTGGTTTAGCCATATCTGGCTAAGACATTCTCCCAGTTACTTAATGAAAAAGAATTAAAAATTAATATAAGAACCCTAGTACATATCTTTTATAGTTGGTTACATATTGACTCAACAGCAACGGGGTTTATATATGATTTTGCTTAATTATATAGTAAAACTGTATATAGAGAAAAAAATGGTACATGATATCAGAGAGTATTGTACCAGTTGCCACAGAGTCGATTCCAACTCATGGTGACCCCATGGTGCCATAGTAAATCTGTGCTCCACAGGGTTTTCAATGGCTGATTTTTCAGAAGTAGATTGCCAGGCCCTCCTTCCGAGGCACCTCTGGGAAAACTCGAACCTCCAACCTTTTGGTAGCAGCCAAGCACGTTAACTGTTTGCATCACCAAAGAACTCCAGAGAGCATTCTAGGATGGTAAAAAAAAAACAAAAAAACAGATTAAAAGTCCTTATAAAAATTAAAGCTAGAAATAAAGCAGATAGAAAGTATAAAGAAATCTTAGCAGATAGACCTGAATTTATTGGGTCGAATTCTGTTTTTAATCTATGTTATCTTTAAATACATAGTCTCTGGGTAGTGCAAATGGTTAAGCACTGGGCTACTAAGTGAAAAGTTGGTGGTTCGAACCCATCCAGAAGCACCTTAGGAAGACAGGCCTAGCAATCTGCTTCCTAAGGTCAGTCATGAAAACTCTATTTTATCAGTTCTATTCTGCAACACATGGGGTCACCATGAGTTGGAATCGACTTGACAGCAACTAGTTTATCTTTAAATATATATTGCCTAAGTTATACAGCTGAGATATGTCTATTATATAAGATTTGGTAATTTATCCATTCTTCTAAAGGTTTCTGTCTGGGAAACGGATTGTTTGAGGAAGGGTGATCACTAGTCATGTTTCTGTGGCTGTTAACCATTTTATGTCCTCTGCATTTGATAAGCCTGTTGCCACAGGATGATAGTCAGATAGGCACAAATCTCTTCCTGAAGCTGACCGCTTATGATGAAGGACCCAGTGCTTGGTTCAGTGTAAGAAGCAGGGTATTATTTTTTCTTAAATATAGAAATCAAGAAACACACACAATTTTGAAGTCTGCCCCCACCCCATGAAATAGGATGTTATATAACATATTTTAAATGTTCATATATTTTCCAGTCCTTTGCTCTCAATTATAGGTAAACTTCAGCAAAACTATTTTTGGCCTATGGTAAAGTAAAAATGCAAAGTTCAGTTTACACCAGTCTAGGTGCCACAAGAAGATAAGCAGAGCTTTATTAAGACAAGAAAAAATAAATGTGTGCATAACTGCCAGGGGGATGCCCCCCCAACAAATTCAACACTGTAATGAGTTACCCAAATGATTCCATCCATCTGACTACTATTTCACTATCTCTCAATGCTCTCCTGCTCCTCACATCCCTTTTGGTCCAGATTATATACTAGGGTCCACCATTATAATTTTTCCAGTAAAAAAATCCTCAATTCCTTGCCCTGTTTCTCTGACTGCATTCACCTGACTTGATTCCAACCCTGTAAGAACCCACCTACCCCCATCTTCTCTTGGTCTGCATCCAAGTAGCTGAACATTGATGGATAAAATTACATATTGGCCTCACTCTACTTTTGAAGTCTGTCTTTGAAAGTTTTATCAAGGTCTGTGGTATATACTGTGTACCACTCACTTTTTCCGGCTCTCAGGTTCTTTGGTAGTACACTTTTACCACTGAAAGTATTTGCTGCCCTCCAGTGGGGACTTGCGTAATGGTGAAAGGTGAAAGAAACATTAGTTGAAGCAAAATAGCTCGGGTATGAGGCTTGCAAGTAATGTAGTGCAACCAGGAAGCGCGATTGGGTAAAAAAAATTGTCTCTTTTGGCTTTTGTATCCCTAGATAAGTCTTGTAAGCATATTTACGGTTTCCTGTGTGATAGTTACGAAGCCCTGGTGGGTTTTTGTTTTTTTTGTGCATGTGTGTGTCATATTTGGAAAACCAGAAGTTCCCCATGTAATCTAATGGAAGGCGCCATGAAAAGCATCAGCAACCAAGGTCCAGTGGTAAAGATGGGGAACTGCTAATTGTAGGGTTCATGAACCTTAAAAGTTCTGTGGTAACCATGTAGTAGCAGATAATATTTCTCAAAATCCACATTACCAACAAAAAATTTAAACATATTCCCATGACTCAGCATGCTTCCGTTAATGAAAACACATGGTATCAAAAAAAAAAAAAAAAATCAAAGCAGAAAATAATTAGATCTTGAAAGGGTTATATAATTCAACAATCATAAAAATTTTCTGGTGACTTTCTTTTTCTGCTCTCAAAAATACTATTTAATATTTTCTTATCCATCCTCAAATTTGCTAACCCATTCCACTCCAACTCTCTCAGCTGACAATCTTGCTTCATTCTTTGTTGCGAGAATAGAAGCCATCAAACAGGAACTTCTCAATTCCCACTTTACCAATCCGTGAACCTATCTGCAACGAGGTCCACCTTCTCCTTCTGCCCTCCTGTTACAACTGATAGATCACCCCTCCTATCAGAGGCCAATGCCACCACATATGCTCTGGATCCTGGCTCCTCCAGCCAGCTCAAGGACTTTGCTCTTTGAGTTTCTCTTCCTTCTCCTATATTATCAACCACTCCTTTTCTCTGGGATCATTTCCAACAATATACAAACATGCTCTAATATTGCCCATCTTTAAAAAGCCTTCTTGACATTATCATCATCTCTCCAGCTACTGTCCCTTTCTCTGTTCCCTTTTATAACTAAATTTCTCTACCATCTCAGTTTCTATTCCCTCCACTGGCCTATTCAATCTGGTTTCTGCAACAGTCCACCGAAACTGCTCTTTTTAAATGCCATAGGTTTTTCTTAGTGGCCTCCCTGTGGCCAAATCCAATGTACACTTTTCTATCTACACTTGGCTTTTAGCCGCATTTGAGAAGTTTACTACTTCTTCCTTAAAATATTTATTTTTTCTGTTTTGGTTTCTGGGAGGCCAGTCTCCTCCTAATTCCTGGCTTCCCTCTCTCAATTTCCTTCACGGTTCCCCTTCTACCAACCTGTAAATGTTGAGGTTCCTTAAACTTTAATCAAAGACTCTGGACACTTCTCTTCTCTATGCTTTTACTTAGGTAATCCCTCCAGTCCAAACTTGTTCTCTGAGCTATAAACATTGGCAGATGAAGTACATTTACCAGAAGAAAATGTTTCCATAGAGCAGCTAAAAATTATGATCAAACATTTTCCCATGAATTTTTAAAACAATGAAACAATTACCTCTATGAGTTAAAAACATAAAGCAGAGATGTTTAAGAGTCCTTGGAAGAAATGTTAAGACAACAGGAAGAGATGAAATATGAGCTGATAAATCTCACAGAAGAATAGGAGGAAGAAAAAATGTAACCATTTTAGAAATGAGAGCAAAATGAGAAGGAATACATGGATAAATAGAACCTGCTGAAAACACATAAAGAGATAAATTGAGTGGAAATGAGGAAGTGAGTAAAATAAAAGAGAAATGAAGAAACATTTTAAGGGATTAAAAAAAGATAGATATAACGGCAAGCAAAGGAGATATAACTGCATAACTGAAGTGTGAGGAAAACAAATTAACAAAAGTAATTAAAAGATTTAATTATAGAAAACGTTCTTAAAATAAAAGAATACTTGAACCTACATCTTGAAAGGATCCAATGTACCCAAGAAGAAATTTACCCAGAAGGGCAAACAAGACATAGCCTAGTAAAGTTGCTGAACATCAAAGACAAAAAGAGAATCAGTGAAAAAGATCAAGTCACTTACCAGGGGAAAAAAATAAAAATAGGCTCAGTTTTCTCCACAGCTATGTCCAATGCTGGAAAATCCTCAAAGAGAATTTTGGCTATCTAATGCCTGCTGTCAAGTATAAAAGCATAAAACAAAATGTCTTGAGCATGCTTATTGTTCCCTTGAGTTCTACTTAACCATTCTATTAGATGACAAACACAGACTAACAAAAAGATGTTCTGAGAAACATGACGAAGACTGGCAGGGAGCAGAGAATATATTTATCTAAGACTAAAAAATACGGGGATTAGGGTAGCAAAACAAAATCTAAATTTTATATGCCTGGCTATGTAAAAATGAAAAACTAACAAGAGTTACAAAAGGACAGAGAAAGAAAATAAAAAGCACTGTAAACATGTTGATTTCTTTATCTTTAATAGTTGGAGCTCAATGGATAAATACATAATTATGTAGAGCAAGATGATGAAGTGGAAGAGAAAAATATATTAATGCTTATTGTAGGAAAAGAGAAAAATACCTAAAAAATAGAGAACTGAGGTCATCATATAAAAGTTGTAATTGTAAACATAACAACTAGAATAATACAAGCCTTCCTATTTAACAGAAAAAACACATAAGAAAAAATAATCAAAGGAAACTACTAGTGAAATATTTTAAAAAATACAAAATAATTATAAATAACATAAAAAAGTTGAGATCAAATATATCTGTTAAATTAATAAACAAAAATGGTATAAACTCACCTACTAAAAGTACATTTAGATTGTTTCAGAAAATAAAATCAAATTCAATGCTACAAAAATATCCATATTCCTTAAATCTTTAGGGGAAGCATACTTTTCTCTACATTCGCCTCCTCTTCTGATTCAGTTTTCCTGACCCATGAACCACTTTCCTGATCTCTATCTTTTAAGAGACAGGTGTGATGTTTTCTGTGCACCCTCTAGATGAATTCCTGGTGTTCAATCTCTATCTATTACTATTATCAAATAATAATATATTTTGGGTAGCCGTGTTCCTGATCATTTCTTCTTGGTGTCCTTTAGCAAACTTAATGAAACAATCCTGGTCTGACCAGTAACCACTGTCCTTTTACGATCTTTAGAATATACTAAAAAAAAGAAAACCAAACCAAACCCGATGCCATTGAGTCGATTCTGACTCATACGCAGATTCTCCTACTTCAATACATAGTTCATTTTAGAGATTTTATTGGTCTTAGATGATAAGAAATGAGCAACTCCTCGGGATTCAGAAGCCTTGAGTCCTAACTCTCTCTCTGTAGTGGACACTGACACACTGCCAAGATCTCCCTTCAGCACTGAAGGATTTATTCCTTCAAGCTGTTGGGAGTGGTGCATATAGACAGCCCTCAGCTGTCAGCCCCGTTCAGGATTGGCTGAAGAGAGAGCTTCCTTGTCTAAACTCACACTCCATTCTGGGATGGTCTGTATCCAATGACTGGTCCATGTGGAGGTATAAAGGCCTGGTTCTCTTGCCCCAATTCAGGACAGCTCCTAAAGGTCATCCCATCTTCAGAATGTCCCATAGGATTTTGAAGATTTCATTGAGAATGCATCACAGCTTAACCTTTTTCTCTGTCCTGTTTATGATCCCTAAAGTACTCCTGATGACTCTCCTGCCTGCTACTCTTCATTTCAGTCTCTGCCTAGGGGGAAATCAATCTGTGTCACCCATTGTCATAGATTTTTCTCTGGCACCAAGAAGAACAATTCACTCCCAGAGAATTCTGATTCTCTAAATTTTGTGAAGGGCCCAAGGTGTTTTTGAGACCCACAGTTTGAGAAACACGTTATAAACTGTAAAAGGAAATGAATCATGACTGTTTTGTTCATCGCTTTATCTCTAACACCTACCATAGAGCCTTACATGTGTAGTCGCTCTACAAACATTTGTTGGATAAATGAATATTCTTGTTCTGTCTTTCATATTACCCCCACACCCATTTCCCAGCAGGAAAATAAATGTGGTATTATTAAAGCTTTTACAGACAAACAATTGTCTTTGATACTGGCTTTTGTCATGTGGAAAGCCTGGTAAGGCATCTTTTTGTAATGAACCAAAGAAAATGACATATGACAAATATCTGTGAGAGATTCTACTGTAACTTAATGTGCATTTAATTTTGCATTTTTGCAAATAAACAAAACCTTTTCTATCTGAAGTAATCTTGGAACAGAACTTGCCAGAAGAGTACAAAAGAACTTTGCTTTTTTTTTAACCTTTGAGAGTAAGTTGCTAACCTGCTGTTGCATTACCCAACAATACTTTAACGTCTATTTCCTATATACATTTTCTTACTTCAACATAATACAACCAATCCAGGTCAGGAAATCAACATTGACCATCTCATCCTAAGACCCTGATCAAGTTTTGCCAAATGTTCCAACAATGTCATTTATGGCAAAAGGATCCAGTCCAGAATCATGAGCTGCATTAATTGCATGTCTCTTTATCATCTTCAGTCTGTAACAGTTCCTTAGTCTTTCCTTGACTTTCATGACCTTGATAATTTTGAAGATCATAGGTGAGTAATTTTGTAGAATGTCCCCCAATTTGCCTTTGTCTGATGTTACCTTATGATAAGATGATACTTCTTTGGCAGAAATATTACAAATATTACAAACATGATGTTGTATTCTTCTCCTATCAGGTAGCACAGAATTTCAGTTTGTCCTATTATGGGGGTGTTCATTTTGTTATTTGGTTAAGATGGTATTTTCCAGACTCCTCTATTATAAAGTAACTCCCTTTCCCTTCGTAATTAATAAGTAGTTTGTGGGGAGGTACTTTGAGATTATGTAAATACTGTATCCCGGTCCTCATTAAACTTTTAATTTATTCATTTATTTATATCAGTAGGTTGTTGTTCGGTGCCATCGAGTCGGTTACGACTCATAGTAACCCTACGTACAACAGAACGAAACAGAGTCCGGTCGAGTGCCATCCTCAAAATTGTTGCTCTGCTTGAGCCCATTGTTGCAGCCACTGTGTCAATCCATCTCATTGAAGATCTTCCTCTTTTTCACTGTTTCTCTACTTTACCAAGCATGAAGTCCTTCTCCAGGGAGTGGTACCTCCTGATAACATGTCCAAATAATGTGAGATGAAGTCTTGCCATCTTTGCTTCTAAGAAGCACTCTGGCTATCCTCCATACAATACAAATTTGTTCATTCTTCTGGCAGTTCATGGTATATTCAGTATTCTTCGCCAACACCATAGTTTAAAGGCATCAATTCTTTTTCAGTCTTCTTTATTCCTTGTCCAGCTTTCGCATGCATATGAGGTGATTGAAAACACCATGGCTTGGGTCAGGTGCACCTTAGTCCTTAAAGTGACATCTTTGCTTTTTAACACTTTAAAGAGGTCTTTTGCATCACATTTGCCCAATTCAATGCATTGTTTGATTTCTTGACTCCTGCTTCCATGGGCGGTGATCGTGGATCCAAGTGAAATGAAATCCTTGACAACTTCAATCTTTTCTCCATTTATCATGAAGTTGCTTATTGGTCCAGTTATGAGGATTTTTGTTTTATGTGGAAGTGTAATCCATACTGAAGGCTGTGGTCTTTGATCTTCACCAGTAAGTGCTTCAAGTCCTCTTCACTTTCAGCAAGCAAGGTTGTGTCATTTGCATGCTGCAGGTTGTTAATGAGTTTTCCTCCAATCCTGATGCCACAGTCTTTTTCATGTGGTCCAGCTTCTCAGATTATTTGCTCAGCATACAGATTGAATAAGTATGGTGAAAGGATGTAACCCTGACACACACCTTTCCTGACTTTCAACCATGCAGCATCCCCTTGTTCTGTTTGAACAACTGCCTCTTGATCTACGTACAGGTTTCTCATGAGCACAATTAAGTGCTCTGGAATTCTCATTCTTCACAATGTTATCCATAATTCATTATGATCCACACAGTCGAATGCCTTTTCATAGTCAACAAAACACTGGTATTCTCTGCTTTCAGCCAAGATCCATTTGACACCACCAATGATATCCCTGGTTACACGTCCTCTTCTGAATCTGGCTTGAATTTCTGGCAGTTCCCATCAATGTACTGCTGCAGCTGCCTTTGAATGATCCTCAGCAAAATTTTGCTTGTGTGTGATATTAATGATATTATTTGACAATTTCTGCATTTTGCTGGATCACCTTTCTTGGGAATTGGCATAAATATGGATCTCTTCTCATCAGTTTGCCAGGTAGCTGTCTTGCAAATTTCTTCGCATAGGTGAGTGAGCACTTCCAGTGCTGCATCCTTTTGTTGAAACATCTCATTTGGTATTCCATCAATTCCTGGAGCCTTGTTTTTCGCCAGTGCCTTCTGTGCAGCTTGGACTTCTTCTTTCAGTAGCATTGGTTCCTGATCATATGCTGCCTCCTGAAATGGTTAAACCTCCACCAATTCTCTTTGGTACGGTGACTCTGTGTATTCATCTTCTTTAGATGCTTCCTGTGTCATTTAGTATTTTCCCTGTAGAATCCTGCAATATTGCAACTCTAGGCTTGAATTTTTTCTTCAGTTGTTTCAGCTTGATAAATGCTGAGCATGCTCTTCCCTTCTGGTTTTCTAACTCCAGGTATTTGCACATTTTATTATAACATTTTACTTTGTCTTCTCGAGCCGCGCTTTGAAATCTTCTGTTCAGTTCTTTTACTTTATCATTTCTTCCTTTTGCTTTAGATACTCTAAATTCAAAAGCAAGTTTCAGAGTCTCTTCTGACATCAATTTTGGTCTTTTCCTTCTTTCTTGTCTTTTTATTTATTTATTTATTTTTTAAATTTTTTTTATTTTTTTTATATATTTTATTGTACTTCAGGTGAAAGCTTACAGAGCAAATAGTTTCTCATGAAATAGTAGTACACATGTTGTTTTTTGACATTGGTTAACAACCCCACAACGTATTATGCCTCTAAATTCTCAACCTTTTTTTTTTGATGAAAATTACAGATGGCCAAAGATACACTGTTTCAAAAATTTCTACATTCACAGTTCAGTGACATTGACTACGCTCTTCCAACTGTGCTGTTATTCTCACTTAAGATGAAGGCTTACAGAACAAAATAGTTTTTCATTTAACAGTTACTACACATGTTGCCCTATGACAATGGTTAACAATCTCACAGCACATCAAGAATATCCTTACTCCACCTTGTGTTCCCTATCACCAGGGGGCTTCCTTGTCCCCTTCTGTCTTCTGGACCTTGTCAGTGGACTATTATACCTCTTTAGTCTCATTTGTTTATTTATTTATTTATTTATTTTTATTTTATTTAAACACCATTTCAAAACTTTTTACTTACACATTTAAGTGATATCGACTATGCTCTTCCAATTGTGCTGCCATTCTCGCCCAAGATGAAGGCTTACAGGACAAAACAGCCTCCCATTTAATATTTACTACAAATGTTGCCCTATAGCAGTGGTCAACAATCTCACAATACATCGACAGTGTCCTTATTCAATTTGTGTTCCTTATCATCAGTTTCCTACTCTCCCTCTGCCTTCTGGCCATTGTCACCGGACTCCTGTACATCGTTAGTCCCATTTAGTTTTACTGGGGTGTCCATTCCCAGGCTTAACATCGAACCTTGAAGGTAACTTCACCTCTGAGCTGAAAGGGTGTCTGGGGGCCACACTCTCGAGGTTTCTCTAGTATTCTTTAGGCCAGTATATCTGGTCTTCTTTTTTTTTTTTTTTTTTTTTGGGAGTTAAAATTATGCTCTACATCCTACTCCAGCTCTGCCCAGAACCCTCTGTTGTGATCCTGGTCAGAGGAGTCATTGGTGGTAGCCGGGCACCATCCAGCTGTACTGGGCTCAGTCCCGTGGAGGCCTTGGTAGCTGTGGACCATAAGTCCTTCGGACTAATCTTTTCCTTGTATCCTGTTCTCTTCGTTCTCCCTTGTTCCCGAAGGGATGAGATCAGTGGAGTATCTTAGATGGCCGCTCATAGGCTTTTAAGACCCCAGACACTACTCACTAAGGTAGAATGTACAGCATTATCTTTATAAGTAGTGTCATGCCAATTGAGCTAGATGTTCCCCGAGATCATGGTCCCCAGAGCCCTCCGTCCAACAACTCAGTCCCTCGGGGGGTTTGGATGTGTCTATAGGGCCTCCATGACCTTTCCTTGTGCAGGTTGTGTTAGTTTCCCCTGTACTATGTACTATCTCACCTCTCACCCAAGTTACCACTTACCTATTACCTATTTAGTATTCCCCCCCCCCCCATCCCTGGTAACCAACAAGGATTGTTACATTTTGCATGTGAATTTTTTCATGGGTTTTTACAATAGAGGTCTCATACAATATTTGTCCTTTTGTGATTGACTTATTTCACTCAGCATGATGTCCTCCAGTTTCATCCATGTTATGAGATGGTTCACTGATTCATTGTTCTTTCTCGTTGCATAGTACTCCATTGTGTGTATGTACCATAGTTTGTGTATCCATTCGTCTGTTGACGGACATCAAGGTTGTTTCCATCGTTTTGCTATTGTGAATAATGCTGCCATGAACATAGGTGTGCATATGTCTATTCGAGTGATGACTCTTATTTCTCTAGGATATATTCCTAGGAGTGGGATTGCTGGATCGAATGGTACGTCTATTTCTAGCTTTCTGAGGAAACGCCATATCATTGTCCAAAATGGTTGTATCATTTTGCATTCCCACCAGCAGTGTATAAGAGTTCCCGTCTCCCCGCAGCCCCTCCAACATTTGTTATTTCCAGTGTTTTTGATTCGTGCCAGTAATGCCGGGGTGAGATGGTATCTCATTGTGGTTTTAATTTGCATTTCTCTAATGGCTAGTGATCGCGAGCATTTCCTCATGTGTCTGTTGGCCATTTGAATGTCTTCCTTGGTGAAGTGTCTGTTCATTTCCTTTGCCCATTTTTTGATAGGATTGGTTGTCTTTTTGTTGTAGAGGTGTTGGATTTTCTTGTAGATTATGGAGATTAGACCTTTGTCTGACTTGTACTGTCCAAAAATTTTTTCCCAGTCTGTAGGTTCTCTTTTAACTCTTTTGGTGAAATCTTTTGAAGAGCATAGATGTTTGATTTTTAGAAGATCCCAATTATCTAGTTTATCTGTTGGGTTTTTTGTGTTGATGTTTATGGTTTGTATCCTGTTAATGCCATGTATTAAGGTCTGAAGTGTTGGTCCTATTTTGTCTTCTATGAATTTTATAGTTTGAGGCTTTATATTCAGGTCTTTGATCCATTTTGAAGTAGTTTTTGTATATGGTGTGAGGTATGGGTCCTGTTTCATTTTTCTACAAATGGATATCCAGTTTTGCCAGCACCATTTGTTAAAAAGACTGTCTTTTCCCCATTTGATGTATTTTGGGCCCTTGTCAAAAATCAGGTGACCGTAGGTGGATGGATTTACATCTGAGTTCTCAATTCTGTTCCATTGGTCACTGTCTCTGTTGTTGTACCAGTACCAGGCTGTTTTGAGTACTGTAGCTGTATAGTAGGTTCTCAAGTCAGGTAGTGTGAGTCCTCCAACTTTATTCTTCTTCTTCAGTAGTGCTTTACTTATTCGGGGTTTCTTCCCTTTCCATATAAAGTTAATAATTAGTTTTTCCATCTCTTTGAAGAATGTTGTTGGTATTTGGATCGGAATTGCATTGTATTTGTAGATTGCTTTAGGTAGAATTGCCATTTTCACAATGTTGAGTCTGCCTATCCATGAGCATGGTATGTTTTTCCATTTATGTAGATCCCTTTGGGTTTCATGCAGCAGTGTTTTGTAGTTTTCTTTGTATAGGTCTTTTATATTCCTGGTCAGATTTATTCCTAAGTATTTTATCTTTTTAGGGGCTATTGAAAATGGTATTGATTTCCTGATCTCCTTTTCATCGTTCTCTTTACCGGTGTATAGGAATCCAACTGATTTTTGAATGTTTATCTTGTATCCTGCTACTCTGCTGAATCTTTCTATTACTTCCAGTAAATTTCTCGTGGAGTCTTTAGGGTTTTCTATGTATAGTATCATATCATCTGCAAACAGGGAGAGTTTAACTTCTTCATTACCAATTTGGATGCCCTTTATTTCTTTCTCTTGCCTTACTGCTCTAGCTAGAACTTCCAGCACAATGTTAAATAGGAGTGGTGATAAAGGGCATCCTTGTCTTGTTCCTGTTTTCAGGGGGAATGTTTTCAGCCTTTCTCCATTAAGAATGATGTTGGCTGTTGGTTTTGCATAGATGCCCTTTATTATGTTGAGAAATTTCCCTTCTATACCTATTTTATTGAGAGCTTTTATCAGGAATGGGTGTTGGACTTTGTCAAATGCCCTTTCTGCATCAATTGAGATAATCATGTGATTTTTTTCTTTCCTTTTATTTATGTGGTGGATTACGTTGATGGATTTTCTAATGTTAAACCATCCTTGCATACCTGGTATGAATCCTACTTGGTCGTGGTGTATTATTTTTTTGATATGATACTGAATTCTATTGGCTAGAATTTTGTTCAGAATTTTTGCATCTATATTCATGAGAGATATTGGTCTGTAATTTTCTTTTTTTGTGATGTCTTTGCCTGGTTTTGGTATCAGCATTATGCTGGCTTCATAGAATGAATTTGGAAGTGTTGCTTCCTCTTCTATGCTCTGAAATAACTTGAGTAGAACTGGTACGAGCTCTTCTGTAAATGTTTTGTAGAATTCTCCAGTGAAGCCGTCTGGGCCAGGGCTTTTTTTGGTTGGGAGTTTTTATATTACCTTTTCAATCTCTTCTCCTGTTATGGGTCTGTTCAGATTTTCAATATCACTTTGTTGTAGTTTGGGTAGGCCGTATGTTTCTAGAAATTTATCCATTTCCTCTAGGTTTTCAAACTTGTTGGAATATAGTTTTTCATAATATTCTGTTATTATCCTTTTTATTTCAGTTGGGTCTGTTGTAATGTCCCCCATTTCATTTCTTATTTGGGTTATTTGTGCCCTCTGCTGTTTTTCTTTTGTCAGTCTGGCCAGTGGTTTGTCGATTTTGTTGATTCTTTCAAAGAACCAACTTTTGGTTTTGTCGATTCTTTCTATTGTTTTTCTGTTCTCTATTTCATTGATTTCTGCTCTGATCTTTACTATTTCCTTTCTTCCGGTGGTTGTAGGCTTTTTTTGTTGTTCTCTTTCTATTTGTTTGAGTTCTGTAGTTAATGTTTTGATTTTGTCCCTTTCTTCTTTTTTGATATGTGCATCTATTGCTATAAATTGTCCTCTGAGGACTGCCTTTGCTGTGTCCCAAAGGTTTTGGTATGATGTGTTTTCATTTTCATTTGATTCTAGGAATTTTTTAATTCCATCTCTGATTTCTTCTATTACCCATTGATGTGTAAGCAAATTATTATTCAGTTTCCATGTGTTTGATTTTTTTCCCTTGCTCTTTCTATTGTTAATTTCTACCTTGATGGCATTGTGGTCGGAGAAGTTGCTGTGAATTATCTCAGCATTTTGGATCTTGTTGAGGATTGCTCTGTGGCCTAAGATGCGGTCTATTCTGGAGAACGTTCCATGTGCATTGGAAAAGAATGTGTACTTTGCAGCGGTTGGATGGATTGTTCTATATATGCCTATGAGGTCCAGTTGGCTGATTGTGTCCTTTAGGTCTTCTGTATCTTTGCTGAGTTTCTTTTTAGTTGTTCTGTCCTTTACTGAGAGTGGTGTGTTGAAGTCTCCTACTATTATTGTGGAACTGTCGATTTCTCTTTTCAGTGCTGTTAGAGTTTTTTTTATGTATTTTGGAGCCCTGTCATTGGGTGCATAGATATTTATTATGGTTATGTCTTCATGATGGATCATCCCCTTAATCATTATATAGTGTCCTTCTTTGTCTTTTATGGTAGATTTTGTTTTAAAGTCTAATTTATCTGAGATTAGAATTGCCACTCCTGCTCTTTTTTGATAGTTGTTAGCTTGATATATTTTTTTCCAACCTTTGATTTTTAATAAATTCACATCTTTGTTTCTAAGGTGTGTCTCTTGTAGACAGCAAATTGATGGATCGTGTTTTCTTATCCATTCTGCCACTCTCCGTCGCTTTATGGGTGCATTGAGTCCATTTACGTTCAGTGTAATTATTGATAGATGTGAGTTTGTTGCTGTCATTTTGTAGTGCTTTTTTTTGTGATGCTGAAGTTTTCTTTGTTCTTCTTACTCTCTTGTGCTGAGTTCCTTTTGTTTGTGGATTTTGTGTTCATTTCTTTTGTTTTTGTAGGTTTTGTTTTTGTTGAGACTTTATGTTTTTCGTCTTTATTTTTATGAGTTGGTTTGTTAACTTTTTTTGTGGTTACCATGAATTTTACCCTTATCTTTATAATTTTGAAGCAGTCTACCGTTACTTGGTATCGCCTTGCCTTCCTCTCCTTTAGAAGGTTCTATACCTATGCCGTTTGTTCCCTCTTTCATTGTTTTGATGTTGTTGTCATCCTTTGATTGAGTTCTCTGATTCCCTGTTGTATATCTTTTGTTTTTGGAAAGTCCTCTGTAGTTCAGTTACTAGAATGGTATCTGGTTTATGTGAACCCGCGTCCTAGGTCCTAGGTCCTGCCTGAGGGCTGAAGCTGTTTGTCCTCAGATCGAAGAACTCCCTTTAATAATTCTTGTAAGTTTGGTTTGACTTTTGCATATTCCTTTAGTTTCTGTTTATCTGGAAATGACCTAATTTCACCATCAAATCTGAATGAGAGTTTTGCAGGATATATTATTCTTGGCTGACAATTTTTTTCTTTCAAGATTTTATATATGTCATCCCATTGCCTTCTTGCCTGCATGGTTTCTGCTGAATAATCTGAGCTTAGTCTTATTGTTTCTCCTCTGTATGTGACTTCTTGTTTTTCACGAGCTGCTCTCAGGATTCTTTGTTTGTCTTTAGTTTTAGCGAGTGTGAATATGATATGTCTTGGTGATTTTCTTTTGGGGTCTCTTCTATATGGGGTTCGTTGAGCTTCTTGGATGACCAGCTTTTCATCTTTCATGATATTGGGAAAGTTTTCTGTCAGCAGTTCCTCAATGATCCTCTCTGTGTTTTCTGTTTTCTCCCCCTGTTCTGGTATGCCAATCACTTGTAAGTTTTTGCTTTTAATTGTGTCCCACATAACTCTCAGGGTCTCTTCATTTTTCTTTGTTCTTTTTTCTGAGTTTTCCTGAAACAGAGTTGTATCCAAGTGTTTGTCTTCAGTTCCACTGATCCTGTCTTCCATGGTTTCAAATCTACTTCTCAGCCCTTCTATGACACCGTCCATTTCTGAAATCTTGTTGTTTATCTTTTGGATTTCTAATTGTTGTTTTTGTATAATTTCGAGTTGTGAATTTATTTTGGCATTTTGTTCTTGCATCATCTTCATGAATTCTTCCAATTTTTTGTCTGTATTTTCCATAAATTTGTCTATTTTTTCCTCATGTTTGTCAGCTTTTTGCCTCAGTTCTTGGAAAATTCCGAGTATTAGTGATTTGAGTTCCGTATCAGGTACTTCTAGTGCATTTTCTTCCACAGGAGAGTTATCTGGTGTTTTAATTTGGACGCCTATTGGAGCCATCTTGTCTTGTTTTTGTAAATGTTTTGATATTGTTTGCTGTTTTCGGGGCATTCAGTAGATATTTCTCTCGTTTATTGATTGTAGATTTTTTTTTTTTTTTCGTTCTTGTGGTACAGCTGGGCAGATCTAGTTGAGGAGGAGCCACTGGGATGGGTTGCTTGTGGCACTCACTGCAGCCACCAGGACGGTCGGTAGTCAGTGCTGGGCAGGTTTCAATAGGGTGTGCCTGCACCGCTTGGTGATGTGATGTCTAGTGCACGGTGCAGGTAGGTAGGGTGCAGCGGGAAGATGGTTATGTGTGAAGCTAAGCTGGATATGGGAGAGAGGAGAGAGGAGGAGGAGCAAAAAGCGTACAAACATAAAAGAATGCTAGGGGAGCTTGTCGTTGGAATGTACAGATGAGAGACTATGGGATGGAGAAACCAGAAGGGGGAAGAGAAAGAAAAGGAAAGAATGACCAAATAAAAATCAGAAAAGTTAAAGAACTGCAAAGTTCCCAGGGATCCCACCGATGCAGCTATGAGGTCTGGGGGAGTCGGTCTCAATTTTCACAGCTCAGCCTGGCCAGAAGGTACAGAGGCATACATCGCCTGGTATTCAGGGATCAGAAAGAGAAGGAAGAGATAGAGAGACAAGAAATTAAGCAATGAAGAAAGACAAAAGAGAAAAAGAGGTAAAAGATTACAAAACTAATCAAAAAAGGAAGAAAAATAAAATTGAGAAAAAAAAAAAAAGGGCAACACCAGCAGTCAGTGCCTACAAATGGGACCCAGAGAGCCCCCACTCAGGGGCGCGAATTCCAAGAAGCCAGTAGTCTCGGGGTTAAGTGACTGTGGCCACGGGAAGCAGAGGGGCCAACGAACAAAGGCCCCAGGATCCCTCCCGCGCGGGAGCCCAGACCTAGAAACAGCCACACTCCCGAACGCAGCCCTACAGCCCCGCAGGAGAGAGCAGAGACGGCACTTGGAACCAGGCACCCAGGCAAAAGGAGGGGGAGGCAGCAGAAAAAGGTTCGCTAGGTGCCAGCAAACGGCTCCCAGAAAGCCTCCAGCCCGGGCGCGCGGAATCCAAGCACTGGCGCCCCCCAGCTCAGGGACTCCGGCCACGGAGAGCAGAGGGGCGAACGAACAAAGGCCCCGGGGATCCCACCCACGCGGGAGCCCAGACCTAGAAACAGCCACACGCCCGCACGCAGCCCTACAGCCCCGCAGGAGAGAGCAGATACGGCACTCGGAACCAGGCACCCAGGCAAAAGGAGGGGGAGGCGGCAGAAAAAGGTTCACTAGCTGCCAGCAAACGGCTCCCAGAAAGCCGCCAGCCCAGGCGCGCGGAATCCAAGCACCAGCACCCCCCAGCCCAGGGACCCTGGCCACGGAAAGCAGGGGATGCCCAGCTGAGGCGGAGAGGGGTGGGTGGTGGGAGAGCGCGCACCGCAGTTTACCGGTCGTTCTGATTCCGACCAGATGCTCTGCAAGGCTGCTCTCCCGTTTACTGGTCTCCGATAGGAATCCAAGATGGTGGATCCGTGCTGCGTTAGCTGGTAAGGAATCTCTGCCTAAGTCTCTCCTCGCTCTCCGTTCTCTTTTAGTATTCTCACTCCGTTTGGTGTTTGGCTGAGTTCTTTATCTCTTCATTTGGTGTTCTAGGGTTTCAGGATTGTTGATTCTCTGTTAGGCTTAGTTTTTCGGATCTTTGCTGTGGAGGGATGGCGTGGTGTTTCTGTCTAGAGCGCCATCTTGCCCCCCTCTTTCTTGTCTTTTTAATGACCTCTTGCTTTCTTTATGTATGACGTCCTTGATGTCATCCCACAACTCATCTGGTCTTTTGTCATTAGTGTTCAATGTGTCAAATCTGTTCTTGAGATGGTCTCTAAATTCAGGTGGGATACATGGCTCTTGTGGACTTGTTCTAATTTTCTTCAGCTTCAACATGAACTAGCATATGAGCAATTGATGGTCTGTTCCACAGTCGGCCCCTGGCCTTGTTCTGACTGAAGATATTGAGCTTTTCCATTGTCTCTCTCCACAGATGTAGCCAGTTTGATTCCTGTTATTCCATCTGGTGAGGTCCACGTGTATAGTTGCCATTTATGTTGTTGAAAAAGGTATTTGCAATGAAGAAGTCATTGGTCTTGCAAAATTCTATCATATGATCTCCAGCGTTGTTTCATCACCAAGACCCTATTTTCCAACTACTCTTCCTTCATCTTTGTTTACAACTTTTGCATTTCAATCATCAGTAATTATTAATGCATCTTGATTACCTGTTTGATGAATTTCAGACTGCAAAAGTTGGTAACAATATTCAATTTCCTCATCTTTGGCCTTAGTGGTTGATGGGTAAATTTGAATAATAGTCGTATTAGTTGGTCTTCCTTGTAGGCGTATATATATAATCATATCTCTAACAGTGTTGTACTTCAGGATAGATCTTGAAATGTTTCTCTTTGACAATGAATGCAAGGCCATTCCTCTTCATTTTGTCATTCTTGACACAGCAGGCCATATGATTGTCTGATTCAAAATGGCCAATACCAGTCCATTTCAGCTCACTAATGCCTAGGATATCGATGTTTATGCATTCCATTTCATAATATACATAATTAAAAGTAATTTAATGGTCAGGTTTACTGGCAAGAATAGAGGACTAATTTCTATTTCCCTTTTATATAATCTGCCTCATCATCTTTTTTAATGTATTGAATTTTAATATTTATATCTATCCTTCAAGAAGAAGCTGTATTTTTGTAATGTACTAAATTTAGGCATAATTAAGTGCCAAGAGATTTTAAAATAGATTTTATTTTTAAAAACCTGCACAGATAATAGAAGATATCATTCATATAGGATGTTAGGACATTGAGTAACAACGCTGTTGAGAATTCATTGCTCCAAGTATACCCCTGCTCCAAATCCATTGCTGTGATATGCAAAATATTAAATAAAAATTAAAGACACAGCTAAAAAAAAAATAAGACAGTTATCTTTGATAAAATAAACATCTTTTTTAGCCAGGAAAAGAAGAGAAATGCAAAGAAGTAAATGGGGCTGGAGCAATGATCCTGCTGGACTCTAGGTCAGTAAGTAGGTGGAGGCAATTGGGAGTTCATACCCTTTAGGGTAGCAGAGAATCAATGTGCCGAAAATAGGATGGAGATCAGAGAAAGGGTCCCTGCCTAAAGCTAGCAGCTAGGCTGATGATCCCCACTTATCCCATCCCCTTCACAAGGAAGCTTAAAAAAAGCTGCTGCTAACTATTGCTTGTCACTATAGCTTTATGGGAAGCTTCATGCTTCAGAATGCAGCCAGGATAGAAGCACAGCCTGGCAACCAATACCCCATGTTACCATGGAAGACATGATAAATTACTGGCCCAAATTCTCTCCTCTCTGTACCCATATCCTTTAACTGTGATGTTCCTCCCACACAAGGCAGCATATTTTTCCACCCTTTGACACTGGGCTGTCATGGGACTTGCTTTGTTGGAAAATAAAACTTCTTCTCATCTCCAGCCAGTCAAAGATTCTGATTCAGCCTGGGTATAAATATCAAATTGAAGGGATTACTATAACATTCTTTCTTAAGATATCTGAAAGAATTAAGGTGGTGGCTGGTAAATCCTCACAGCTGAACAGGGGCATTTCTAGAAAGATTAAGGACATGGTCCCTTGGAAGCCTAAAGACTGGAAGGTCCCCATAATAAAGTCTAGAGTAAGAGAAATGTTTCAAAAATAATTATTTTTGAGAAAGCTATATTGGCAAACACACCACCAGCTGGAACTTGAAAAGACTGAGATTGTTTGAGATGTTACAGGATCTGGGGGCCGGCAACTTTTTACGTGCAGGAAGCAACTGAGGAAGCTTCTTAGCACCAAAAAGGGCGTATTCGCTAAAGCCCTCTTCAGAAGTGTCCAAGAAGACCAACAACAACCAAAAAAATATGGGTATGGTTACACAAATACATATATAGGCATATAAATATACAAATATGAATATGTGGGTACATACGTATGGAGAGAGAAGTATGTGTGTGCATCCATGTATATACATATAAACCCACATAGGGAACATGGGTAGGGATATTTCTTAGACATAACCCAACACCTTGCAATGTTGGTTTCTTGGGTTTGAGGACTTAGGACCTTTGTCTTGTGGAACAACTAGTTAATTGGCATAATATAAACCATAAAGTGTATGTTCTACATCCCAATGTGGCGTGTAGTGTCTGGGGTCTTAAAAGCCTATGAGCAGCCATCTAAGATACAACTATCGGTCTCTATTCATCTGGAACAAAAGAGAAAGAAGGAAACCAAAGACTCAGGGAAGAAAGTAGTCTACAGGGCTAACAGTCGATAGGAATCACAGCCTCATCTAACCTGAGACCACAAGAACTAGATAGCACCTGGCTACCGCTACTGACTGTTCTGATCAGGGCCACATAAGATGGATCCTTATAGAATGGAAGAAGAATGTGGAATAGAACTGAAGTTCTTAAAAGTCCAAACTTACTGGACCAGTTGAGACTAGCGTACTCCCTGAGACTATTGCCCTGAGATACACTTCAAACCTCAAACCGAAATTATCCCTTGAGGCCACCTATTAGCTAAAGAACAGAATGGATGATAAAGAATATCACCAGTGAGTAATGAGCTTCTTTAAAAAAAGAAAATCAACTATAGGAGACCAAATGGTCAAAAATTACTCTAAAGCAAAGAAGAGAAGGTAAGGGAGCAGGAAAACTAGAGTACTGGAAATCGTACAACCAGAATGGAATGGATGAGAATAATGACACTGTTATGGATTGAACCGTGCCCCTCAAAAACGTACGTCAACTCTGCTATGCCATGATTCCAGTACTATGTGATTGTCCACCATTTTGTCATCTGATGTGATTTTCCTATGTGTTGTAAATCCTACTTCTATGATGTTAATGAGGCAGGATTAGAGGCAGTTATGTTAACGAGGCAGGACTCAATCTACAAGATTAGGCTGTACCTTGAGTCAATCTCTTTTGAGACATAAAAGAGAGAAGTGAACAGAGAGACAGGAGGACCTCATACCACCAAGAAAGTAGTGCCAGGAGCACAACGTGACCTTTGGGCCCAGGGTTCCCGTGCTGAAAAGCTCCTAGACCAGGAGATTGATGACAATAATCTTCCCCCACTGTCAACAGATGGAGAAAGCCTTCTCCTGGAGCTGGCACCCTGAATTCAGACTTCTAGCCTCCTAGATTGTGTGAGAATAAATTTCAGTTTGTTAAAGCCACCTATTTGAGGTATTTGTTAGAGCAGCGATAGCTAAGACAGACACATTGTGAAAAATGTAACCAATATCACTGAATAATTTGCATAGAAATTGTTAAATGGGAACCTAATTTACTTTGTGAACTCTCAAACAATTTTTTTTAAAAAAAGGAGTGGCTAAGAATGATGAAAGTTTAGGTTCATTCTAATTCTTGCATTTCCACCCCAGATGTACTGAATCAGAATCTACAGTTTAACAAGATCCCCAGGTGATTCTTATATATAATAAATTTTGAGAACCACTGCTCTACTAGCATTTATCAGAATTGGTCCTTAATCAGCAGCATTAGCATAGTTCTGGGAACTGGCATGAACCAGTACGACGCCCTGGTTGAAACCAAGAGCAGTGGAAAACAATGGACTGGAGATGCATCCCCAGACAGCAGAATAAGCATCTAATCAAGGAACATTCTCTAACCCCAGAGTAGGTGGATGTGGCAACATTTTCCCAGTGGTATTTCAGAACAAGTGAAATAACGCCTTCTAGTCTTCCCCTTTTTGACTAGGGAGTGTTAACTGCAGTTATTCTACCCTTGTTCCATCATTTCCCAAATCATATTCAAATCTGATATCATAAGCTTCTTGATTTTGATCCTGGTGTCTTGATTGGATGAGATTTTTGGGTTAAGAGTGAGTCTATTTAACTGTAAGCCTATTTTACTGTGAGATAGAAATAAAAAATTGCAGCCAACAGTGTGGACTGTACTTGAATGAATTGATTCTTGGCCTTAATTCTTAACCCTTCCTTGTATCCAAACCTTTGCCTTGCAACTTATCCTTGTCTACTTCTTGATTTTTGGGACTTGCTTTGTCCAGTGAGATGTGTGTAGATGTTATGTAAGCAGGGGCTTGAAATACTTGCAAAATGGGACTTGCCCTACGGGGCTGCTGTCGTCATCATAAGCTTCCCTTGGGTAGCTGTTTCTCCCTTAGCCTGGGCCCAACGATGAACACGCCTGGAGTTACTCCAACTGACCAGAGACCCACAGCCTGAATCAGAGCTGCCTCACAGATTTGCAAGCAAAATAAATGCTTGTTGTTGTATACTATTGAGATTTTGAGGTTATATTAGCAATAGCTAAACAATACAGAGAAATCTCAAACTGTCAGTATAAGACCTGGTTATAGACTGGGGGCCCTGGGAGCTTGTTGGCCAAGGGCAAAATTCTTAGATAGGGAATGTGGATAACAAAACAGCCCTCTCCATTCAAAATGAGCTTGAAAACTAAAGCTCCAAAGCATATAAAAAAGTCTACCATTAAGAGAGAGTCACAAAATTGATAACTGGAACATAGATTGGCTTCTGATTAAATTTAAGTAATAGATCAATCCAGCTAAAGAATGAAAATATATAAGCTTAGTATCCTCAAAGAGAGAGTTGAAGTAATAACATCTATTTTTAAAAAAGAATAAGAAATTATGAAAGAAAACCAGGCACATATGATTCAAGAATAGGTAGAAAGAATCAAAAACAAAGAATTTAGCTATTGAAAATAAAAATGCAATGGACAATAAAAATTCAAGGGGAAGAATTTAGATGCCAGAAACCATGATAATTTTATGGCATGTGAATTATATCTCAATAAAGTTTTTATATAAAAGAAAACAATAGTAAGCATAAAATATGTTGGTACATTTGAATATTGAATTAAAAGTATTTTTGTGATGAATGTTGATACTAAATTTCTAGAAAACAAAAAAAGATAAGACTGTTAATGGATAAATAGTGTCCTTTTTCTGTTTGGAAAACTTCTGTTCAGACAGAAATACTGAATAACTTTATACTTTGCTAAAAATTTCATATGTTTATATGTAGAAAATTTAAGGGTGTTCACTAAAAAAAAGAGAAATATAATTTATAACTTCCAAATAAGGACAAAGCAACAGGGGGTGGAGGGTCAATCAAGCAGAAGACCATAACTAAAGTAAGTAATGGTAAACAAAAAACATAAAATTGTAAGAAATAAGTCAAGATGTCATCAATCACAATACATGTAAATGGGGTAAACTGACCTACTGAATGGCAAACAGTATCTGTAAAAAAATAAAAACCAGCTACATGTTACTTACAAGAGATGCATCCAAAGCAAAATGACACAAAAAGTTTGAAATAAAGGGATAAAGATACACTAAGCAAAGTTCTCCTTCTGCATATGGTGGATGAGATTTTATCAGACTAAGCCTCCTGCAACAACAATTATAACGTCTGTGCAATACATGAAAAAAACCCAAACCAAACCAAAACAAACGTCATCATTTGAAGGCAAAAACTGAGGGTCAACGCTGAAATAAGGAAATTTTACAGGGTGAGATACAGGTGTATAAAGCTTTTCGGCTGAGGGTACTCTCAAGTCCATATAGTGCAGGGTAGGCTGGAACTCAAGCAGAAAAGTGGTCTTACTTGCTTAAGGAGTCAATGGGCAGAGTTTGAGGATGCCCAATCAACTTTAAAGGGAAGATATCCTAGAAAGAAGAAGTCACAGAACAGGAAGTCCCAAAAATCTAGAAATGTAGAAACCCCACCCAAATTTTTAGCTGCCGGCTCAACTGTCCACAAGAGCTGGAAAGCTGAAAACTGTGAGCAGAAATTTCAACTGCTGCCCACTGTCAAAGACACAGAGTTGGAAATTGGGGTCCAGACAAGTTAAGGGCCTGCTGGAACAAATACAAACACTCTTTTGAGGAAGATATAATAGAACCCAGAGTCTCCACAATGATTTAGTCACAATGTCCTGTATACAATAAAAAAATTACTAAACATGGGAATGTTCATACAGCTTTTATTCATAATAGCCCCGAACTAGAAAACAATCCAAATGTTCATCAACATGAGAATTGATAAACAAGCTGAGAGATATTTTTTACAATGGAATTTTTACAGTAGAAGCATGGGTGAATCTCAGACATTATGCTGAGTGAAAGCTGCTAAACGTGAACAGTACATATTATATCACTCCATTTATGTTATAGCCCAGAAAAGGTAAAGCTAGTCTATTATGACAAAATAAAATGGAAGAGGTATTGTCTCTTGTAAGGGAGTGATGGGAATGGGCATGAAGGAACTTGCAGCTCCACTGGAAGTGATCTGTATCTTGAAGGTGTGTAGATGTCAAGAACTATGAAAGGTCTGAGATTTTACCCTACTTGCAGGCTAGCAAGGTAGCCTGCCACAATTTCATGGATGCTGGCAAAACACACAAAACTCCTGAATTGGAGACAAAGGACTTTATTACCCACAGCACAATAAGCAGCAAAAGCTTCATGTTTGCATTGGTTCCTCTTGACCCCTAAGTCCCAGGGGAAAAACGGAGGGGCCTAGGTAGATGCTGGGCATGCAGCAAGTTTGTGTCAGAGCTGAGGAACCCCAAGTTTAGGGAACCTGAATCTTTTATAATGGGTAACAAGCCTGCCTTACCTTTGTCCTGCAAGAAGACATTGTTTTTTTTTGATTTGGTAATTTTATATTTTATTTCTAGATATGAGCTTATCTATTGCAGTGGGTTGAATGGTGGCTCCCATGGAAACTGTGAATGTTACCTTATTTGGAATAAAGATCTCTGCAGATGAAATTGGTAGGATCTTAAGATTAAGAATCTTGGGTTATCTTGATAGACCCTAAATCTAGTGATAAGCGTTCTTATAAAAGACTCACAGAGGAGGAGACACAGAGACACAGAGAAGGAATGTAAATTAGGAGCATAGAGATGTGGCCAAAGACCAAGGAATGCCAGTAGTGGTTAGAAGCTGGAAGAGGCAAAAAATGGATTCTCCCCCCTACCCGACTCTCTAAAGGGAGTACAGACCTGAAACCCTTAATTTCAGATTTCTAGCCGTTGGAACTGTTAGAAAATAAATTGCTCTTGTTTTAAGACTCCAAATTTTTGGTAATTTGTTATAGTAGCCTCAGGAAAATAATACAAGTATCACTACTTTATCAGGTGATTCAACATTTCTCTCTGGCGTGATTTTTCTTTTCTTGTTCTTATTGTACTTTAGATAAAGGTTTACAGAGCAAATTAGTTTCATTAAACAATTAATACACATATCGTTTTGTGACACTGGTTGCCAACCCCATGACACGCCAACACTCTTCCCTTCTCAATCTTGGGTTCCCCATTACCAGCTTTCCTGTCCCCTCCTGCCTTCTTGTCCTTGCCCCTGGGCTGGTGTGTCCATTTAGTCTTGTTTTGTCTTATGGGCCTGTCTAATCTTTGGCTGAAGGGTGAACCGCAGGAGCGACTACAGTACTTAGTTAAAAAGTGTCCAGGGGCCATACTCTCGGGGTTTCTCCAGTCTCTGTCAGACAAGTGAGTCTGGTCTTTTTTTTTTGTCTTGAATTAGAATTTTGTTCTACATTCTTCTCCAGCTCTGTCCGGGACACTCTATTGTGATCCCTGTCAGAGCAGTTGGTGGTGGTAGCTGGGCACCATCTAGTTGTGCTGGACTCAGTCTGGTGGAGGCTGTGGTAGTTGTGTTCCATTAGTCCTTTGGAGTAATCTTTCCCTTGTGTCTTTGGTTTTCTTCATTCTCCCTTGTTCCAGATGGGGTGGGACTAGCGGAGCATCTTAGTTGGCTGCTCACAAGCTTTTAAGCGCCCAGATGCTACTCACCAAAGTAGGATGTAGAAAATTTTCTTTAAAAACTATGTTATGCCAATTGAGCTAGGTGTCCCCCAAGACCTTGGTCCCCAGCCCTCAGCCCAGTAGTTCGGTCCCTCAGGGAGTCTGGATGTGTCAGTGCAGTTTCCATGATCTTGCCTTGGTCAAGTTGTGACTTCCCCAAGAAGACATTATTTTTATTATACTGGACAGTAAACAAACTTGTCCTTTGCTCCAGAGGGAGACAGTATCCTTATCTTCCAAAACATCCTTGAAAAGAGTCAGTGCCTCTGCCTGTAGGATGTACACAAAGGGCCCATAGAAATAGTCACTGACAGTGGATTACAAGTGTGTATGCATTTGTCAAAATTTGAGACTTACACTTAAGATTTGTGCAACTTGCTATAATTTTTTCCTCAAAAAACAAAAACCCCAAACCCTGTAAAACAAACAAACAAAAAGAAAATCAAGTGTGAACAAATTAAGGAGGATAGATAAAGGGAATTCTTTTGTTCTGGTGAACCCTTTGAAAGTGATAGGTGATAGTTTTGGGGGACTGCTGCCTTATTCAAGTGGCACCTGAGCCCACTGTACATTATTTCTTCAAACTACATCATAATTAGACTAAGCTATTTAAGAGCAAGGAGGTCATCTATTTTTTTCCTTCTCATCATTGTGTTCCTGACACCCAGTACACAGGTGCTCAATGTATTTCTTGAGTAACCGTCTACAATCAAGCTAAAAACGGAGCCAACACTTTGACCCAGAAGCCACCGACCCATCACCTCTTTATCCTGCCATCTGTAATTCTTTTCTCTTGCTTTCTTCACTTCTTCTCATCTCCATTATACTTTTCCTTCATCCCAGTCTCAACAGGCCATACAATGGAATAAAATGATCTCTTCATTCCTAATAAAAGAAACAGTTGTTGAACTAGTATGTGAACTTAAGTGATGCCAGTTACACTCCATAGGTGAAAAGGTGGCATCTAAACAACTAGAATATTCATAAAGAATATGGACTTGTTTACAAAGAATCTCTGCTGTAGGAGACACATGTTGATGTTAAAAATATTTTTTAAAGGCAAAAACAGGAATCCTTTATGCTGTAATCCTAATGAATAAACATTTATTTTGTGCCTTATATGTGAAGGTGCATGGCTGGGTTAACCAAGATAAATACGGTATAGCTTTTGCTCACAAAAAGCTTACAATCTAGTGGGGGAATCTTTTCAGATGTTTTATTATAAAATACATGTTCACCAAGGAAAAGTGGGCAATGATGAAAAACACACTTTTGACTTTTCAAACTCTTGCTAGCTTAAAAGAATTAAAAATCACGTTATATGCAATTTTGTATCCCGCTTGCTTTCACTGAATAACCATTTTTTCCATACTATCCCATGGTTTTTGAAGGATTTGTTGTTGCATAATATTCAGTTGAGGTGTCACTGCATGTTTCTGTAATCTCTACATTGTTATTGTTGTTAGTTGCTGTCAAGTCCCTTTCGACTCATGGCAACCCCCCCGTGTGCAGAACAGAAATGCTCCATAGGGTTTTCAAGGCTGTGACCTTTGGGAAGCAGATTGCCAGACCTGTCCTCTGAGGTGCCTCTGAATGTGTTTGAACCACCAGCGCCAACCTTTTGGCTAGCAGTTGAGTGCTTAACTGTTTGTGCCACTCGGGGAACCAAATCTCTGCTATAATCACTGGTATTTAGTGTAGTGGTTGAGTGTGGTGTTGGATTAAGACTGCCTGTATCTGAAGTCCAACTTCCTCATTTGATGGCTATGTGACCTTAGTTAGGCAAGTGACTCTCTGAATGCATTTGTACTTCCTTTCTATAAAATGGGAAGAATAGTACTTACCTCAGTGAGTTGTGGAGATGTATGTAAAACAATTGGCCCAGAGTCTAGCAAATATTAAGGGCTCAATAAATTTAGTTGTCTAAGCAGTTTTAGCAATTGCTTCATCAATGTCCATTTCATGCCTTGCTCATTATACAGCAATCACAATGATTTAGTCACAATGTCCTGTATACAATAAAAAAATTACTAAACATGGGAATGTTCATACAGCTTTTATTCATAATAGCCCCGAACTAGAAAACAATCCAAATGTTCATCAACATGAGAATTGATAAACAAGCTGAGAGATATTTTTTACAATGGAATTTTTACAGTAGAAGCATGGGTGAATCTCAGACATTATGCTGAGTGAAAGCTGCTAAACGTGAACAGTACATATTATATCACTCCATTTATGTTATAGCCCAGAAAAGGTAAAGCTAGTCTATTATGACAAAATAAAATGGAAGAGGTATTGTCTCTTGTAAGGGAGTGATGGGAATGGGCATGAAGGAACTTGCAGCTCCACTGGAAGTGATCTGTATCTTGAAGGTGTGTAGATGTCAAGAACTATGAAAGGTCTGAGATTTTACCCTACTTGCAGGCTAGCAAGGTAGCCTGCCACAATTTCATGGATGCTGGCAAAACACACAAAACTCCTGAATTGGAGACAAAGGACTTTATTACCCACAGCACAATAAGCAGCAAAAGCTTCATGTTTGCATTGGTTCCTCTTGACCCCTAAGTCCCAGGGGAAAAACGGAGGGGCCTAGGTAGATGCTGGGCATGCAGCAAGTTTGTGTCAGAGCTGAGGAACCCCAAGTTTAGGGAACCTGAATCTTTTATAATGGGTAACAAGCCTGCCTTACCTTTGTCCTGCAAGAAGACATTGTTTTTTTTTGATTTGGTAATTTTATATTTTATTTCTAGATATGAGCTTATCTATTGCAGTGGGTTGAATGGTGGCTCCCATGGAAACTGTGAATGTTACCTTATTTGGAATAAAGATCTCTGCAGATGAAATTGGTAGGATCTTAAGATTAAGAATCTTGGGTTATCTTGATAGACCCTAAATCTAGTGATAAGCGTTCTTATAAAAGACTCACAGAGGAGGAGACACAGAGACACAGAGAAGGAATGTAAATTAGGAGCATAGAGATGTGGCCAAAGACCAAGGAATGCCAGTAGTGGTTAGAAGCTGGAAGAGGCAAAAAATGGATTCTCCCCCCTACCCGACTCTCTAAAGGGAGTACAGACCTGAAACCCTTAATTTCAGATTTCTAGCCGTTGGAACTGTTAGAAAATAAATTGCTCTTGTTTTAAGACTCCAAATTTTTGGTAATTTGTTATAGTAGCCTCAGGAAAATAATACAAGTATCACTACTTTATCAGGTGATTCAACATTTCTCTCTGGCGTGATTTTTCTTTTCTTGTTCTTATTGTACTTTAGATAAAGGTTTACAGAGCAAATTAGTTTCATTAAACAATTAATACACATATCGTTTTGTGACACTGGTTGCCAACCCCATGACACGCCAACACTCTTCCCTTCTCAATCTTGGGTTCCCCATTACCAGCTTTCCTGTCCCCTCCTGCCTTCTTGTCCTTGCCCCTGGGCTGGTGTGTCCATTTAGTCTTGTTTTGTCTTATGGGCCTGTCTAATCTTTGGCTGAAGGGTGAACCGCAGGAGCGACTACAGTACTTAGTTAAAAAGTGTCCAGGGGCCATACTCTCGGGGTTTCTCCAGTCTCTGTCAGACAAGTGAGTCTGGTCTTTTTTTTTTGTCTTGAATTAGAATTTTGTTCTACATTCTTCTCCAGCTCTGTCCGGGACACTCTATTGTGATCCCTGTCAGAGCAGTTGGTGGTGGTAGCTGGGCACCATCTAGTTGTGCTGGACTCAGTCTGGTGGAGGCTGTGGTAGTTGTGTTCCATTAGTCCTTTGGAGTAATCTTTCCCTTGTGTCTTTGGTTTTCTTCATTCTCCCTTGTTCCAGATGGGGTGGGACTAGCGGAGCATCTTAGTTGGCTGCTCACAAGCTTTTAAGCGCCCAGATGCTACTCACCAAAGTAGGATGTAGAAAATTTTCTTTAAAAACTATGTTATGCCAATTGAGCTAGGTGTCCCCCAAGACCTTGGTCCCCAGCCCTCAGCCCAGTAGTTCGGTCCCTCAGGGAGTCTGGATGTGTCAGTGCAGTTTCCATGATCTTGCCTTGGTCAAGTTGTGACTTCCCCAAGAAGACATTATTTTTATTATACTGGACAGTAAACAAACTTGTCCTTTGCTCCAGAGGGAGACAGTATCCTTATCTTCCAAAACATCCTTGAAAAGAGTCAGTGCCTCTGCCTGTAGGATGTACACAAAGGGCCCATAGAAATAGTCACTGACAGTGGATTACAAGTGTGTATGCATTTGTCAAAATTTGAGACTTACACTTAAGATTTGTGCAACTTGCTATAATTTTTTCCTCAAAAAACAAAAACCCCAAACCCTGTAAAACAAACAAACAAAAAGAAAATCAAGTGTGAACAAATTAAGGAGGATAGATAAAGGGAATTCTTTTGTTCTGGTGAACCCTTTGAAAGTGATAGGTGATAGTTTTGGGGGACTGCTGCCTTATTCAAGTGGCACCTGAGCCCACTGTACATTATTTCTTCAAACTACATCATAATTAGACTAAGCTATTTAAGAGCAAGGAGGTCATCTATTTTTTTCCTTCTCATCATTGTGTTCCTGACACCCAGTACACAGGTGCTCAATGTATTTCTTGAGTAACCGTCTACAATCAAGCTAAAAACGGAGCCAACACTTTGACCCAGAAGCCACCGACCCATCACCTCTTTATCCTGCCATCTGTAATTCTTTTCTCTTGCTTTCTTCACTTCTTCTCATCTCCATTATACTTTTCCTTCATCCCAGTCTCAACAGGCCATACAATGGAATAAAATGATCTCTTCATTCCTAATAAAAGAAACAGTTGTTGAACTAGTATGTGAACTTAAGTGATGCCAGTTACACTCCATAGGTGAAAAGGTGGCATCTAAACAACTAGAATATTCATAAAGAATATGGACTTGTTTACAAAGAATCTCTGCTGTAGGAGACACATGTTGATGTTAAAAATATTTTTTAAAGGCAAAAACAGGAATCCTTTATGCTGTAATCCTAATGAATAAACATTTATTTTGTGCCTTATATGTGAAGGTGCATGGCTGGGTTAACCAAGATAAATACGGTATAGCTTTTGCTCACAAAAAGCTTACAATCTAGTGGGGGAATCTTTTCAGATGTTTTATTATAAAATACATGTTCACCAAGGAAAAGTGGGCAATGATGAAAAACACACTTTTGACTTTTCAAACTCTTGCTAGCTTAAAAGAATTAAAAATCACGTTATATGCAATTTTGTATCCCGCTTGCTTTCACTGAATAACCATTTTTTCCATACTATCCCATGGTTTTTGAAGGATTTGTTGTTGCATAATATTCAGTTGAGGTGTCACTGCATGTTTCTGTAATCTCTACATTGTTATTGTTGTTAGTTGCTGTCAAGTCCCTTTCGACTCATGGCAACCCCCCCGTGTGCAGAACAGAAATGCTCCATAGGGTTTTCAAGGCTGTGACCTTTGGGAAGCAGATTGCCAGACCTGTCCTCTGAGGTGCCTCTGAATGTGTTTGAACCACCAGCGCCAACCTTTTGGCTAGCAGTTGAGTGCTTAACTGTTTGTGCCACTCGGGGAACCAAATCTCTGCTATAATCACTGGTATTTAGTGTAGTGGTTGAGTGTGGTGTTGGATTAAGACTGCCTGTATCTGAAGTCCAACTTCCTCATTTGATGGCTATGTGACCTTAGTTAGGCAAGTGACTCTCTGAATGCATTTGTACTTCCTTTCTATAAAATGGGAAGAATAGTACTTACCTCAGTGAGTTGTGGAGATGTATGTAAAACAATTGGCCCAGAGTCTAGCAAATATTAAGGGCTCAATAAATTTAGTTGTCTAAGCAGTTTTAGCAATTGCTTCATCAATGTCCATTTCATGCCTTGCTCATTATACAGCAATCACGTGGCTGGGGGGAGAGACTACACACTGATCTGTTTATACAAATCAGACTAAACCTGTCTGTCCAGCTAGTGATTGTTTCAAGTAAACCAGTCTTCAATCAAACAATCCACTGGATTTGTATGGTCACAGCAATGGACAAGTAATCAATTTCAGCAAACAGATCTCATTGTGGTCCTCTGAAGATATGTATTATAGTAATAACATTTTTTTTCCCCAAATGTGTGAACTACTCTTTTATCAAAGGATAAACTCTACATCATGATAGTGTAGTGTTCTTTTAACATATTATTTGTATTTTCTAACTTCTTACTTAGATTGGTTTGCACCCATATTCATGGGTGAAGTAAGATCTATACCTTTGATTTTAATTGCCTTCATTAAATTTTGTTGTCAAGGTAAAGTTAATTATGCAAAATGGATTGTGTATACTCCATCTTTTTCTGTCTACAGGGAAAAGAAACATCTATATACCACAGGAATATTGTGCTTCTCAGAAGTCTCGAAGAATGCATAAAATGATCAGGGCTCATCTGAAGAGATATAACTCATTGATTATCTGCATTTTTTTCTTTGGCTATTACATGTTCAGGTTTTCTAATTCTTGTTGAGTAGATTTTCTAAACTTATTTACTGAACATTTCATTAAAAAATTAAAATTTAATTAAGGCTAGCATTTATTTTTAAGTCTCTTCTGTTTTCAACACCTTTATTATTTCTGATTTTGATTTCAAAAAAAAGAATACATTTGCCAGGAGGTTGCCTATTTTTTTCTAATTAGTCTTATCTTTATGCTATGTTTGTTTCTTGTGTTACATGTTTAACATTTATTTTCCCTCTTTTTACGTAATAATGGCTGTGAATTTGCCTTTCAGTATACTTTTAAACACATCATCCTCTACTGTTTTATTTGCCATTCTTATTTCCACTCTATTTCAATTGTTTTTGACAAAATTTTTTTTTTTTTTTGTCTGAAAGAGGGCTGTTTTTATTTTCCAGATGACTGCGCTTTTATTATTTTCTAGTTTTATTACCTTGTGGTTAAATAACAGAGTCTGTACAACTTCTGCTCTTTAAAAACTGTTACAGGGAGAATGTCAAGCTCTGAGGATTGGTATCAGCTCTTTTACAGTCCACTCAGGTGCTGATGTAATAACCAGCTGGTAGACCCATGATATCCAGACATTAAACCCATTTCATTCCTCCAGGAATCCAAGGAGATCCATCAGACCCATGCTTAGGGTAAAAGAGGGTAAGGGATTTCTCTGTAATAAGACCAAAGTTCTTAGGACAAAAAGGCTGGAAAGAACATGCTTCCAGTTTTTAAAAAATTATTATTATTATAAGCCCGTTAACTCTGCCATATACTTTCTCCCTTAAACTGCATTCTGAGATATTTTTTGTGTTATGTGTTCATGACAGAATTTGATTAAGAGGTGAGTTTCTTGGAAAAAGCAAGCCATTCCATTATGTTTTTAAATCCAAATTATATTAACCTTTTAATAGAATTAAAGCAATTTAAACCGTACTGGTCTTAAGGGCTTTCTTCTTTTTTAAGTTTTGTCATACTATTTCATTTTTGTCTTTTCTAGGAATTGGACAGTAGACATTCCATTATTAATTTTATTATTAACCACCTTAACAGATTTCAAAAAGATTGTTAAACTTACATTTAACTATCAAAGTAAAAAACAAAAACAAAAAAACCCAGAATAAAAAGTTTTAATTTTTCTTTACAAAAGATAATTTATCCCTTTCTTCACATTCCCCCCCAAAAAAACTGCCATCCCTTCTTGGTCTTCATTAACTTAATCTGGGACTATAAATCTCATTAAAATTTTTTGGAACAGATTAAGTCATACAATAAATCTCATTTGAACAATCACATTTACAACAATTATCTGTATTATCCTAATAGTTTCACTGATTTCAATACTCACCAACTGGTCTTTCTTTTCTCATTTTTTTATTCTTAATTTTGGTTCATCTAATGGCAAAAGGCTAGTATGCTGCATATCAAAAAATATCTGTTACCTTCACAACTTGGATGAGTGGAGAAATTCTGAACTACAAAACTCTAGACTTTGCTTCATTCCAGCTGCCATTTAATGTATAGTAGAGGATCTTGAGACGTGAGCCTTTTTCAGATCAACAAGGTTTCTTCTATCAAAACTGATTATTGTTTCATTTGTTTTTTTGTCTTCTTTGGGAACATCTATTATTCAAATAATAAATCTCTGTGATCAGTTGTTTTTATCTGTACGTTTTCCCTTACTGAAGGTGCAGGTTTATTGTAACTTATTTAAGTTGCAGAATCCCTTAAAGGAAAGCTTATTCAGCACAACAATTAACACTGATGAAGGCAGATCTACTCTGGTTGATAGAGCCACCTCCACACGCTGCTTTTGGGCTCATGTGAACCCCTAGGGCTCTGAAAAGCAGTTTGATATTCACTTTTTTTTTTTTTTTAATCATGGATTAGATTTTCTTCAGTGCTACAACTAATTACTGCTCCTGAAACAAAATTCAGTTTAGCTTCTCATCTTTTTTTCTAGTCCCTTACTCTTCTCTTGCCCTCTTGTCATTAAAATGCCCTCTTACACCATAGAGGGAGGTGAAGCAGACGTTTTTTAACATTTCCTGCTATACATCCATTGGAAATATAAAGAAAGCCCTTCCTTCTAAATGCTTCAGGGCATTGCTCCTCTCTCACACTGCAGAACTGGCACGCAAAATTTGCTGATTTTTCTTTACTCATCAAGAAACAAAAACTTTAAAGTTTCTGATAAATACAGAAAAGTACATAAACCATAGGGGGGATAATATCCTTGCCATCGAGTAGATTTCAACTCACAGTGACGCCATAGGAAACAGCAGAACTGCCCCGTTAGGGTTTCCAAGGAACAGCCTGGTAGATTTGAATGCCAACCTTTTGGTTGGCAGCTGAACTCTTAACCACTGTGCCACCAGGGCTCTGCTACATAGAGTACAGCTCAAAAAGGTATCACAAAGTGAACACCTCGCTGGTCAAGAAAGATTATCAGCACTCTCTAAGCTCCCTCTGTGCCCGCCTTGCCCAAAGGGAAGTTTTGCTTGTTTTTGAACTTTCTATGAATGGAAATCATACAGTACATTTTCTGTTTTGGACTGGATTCTTTTGCTCAACATTATGTTTGTGAGATTCATCCAAACTGTTGCATGTAGCAAAAGTTAATTTCCTTGCTGCATAGTATCCCATTGTGTGCTTTCTGTTGATGGACATTGTGGTCATTTGCAATTTGAGGTTACTATGAATAATGCTGCTGAGAATATTCCGGTATGTCTTTTGGTACACATCTCTGTTGGATATATGCCTAGAAGTTGAATTGATGAATTGAAGGTAAACATATGTCTAACTTCTGTAGATACTGTCAAACATTTTCCAAAGTTATTGAGCAATTTACACTCCCACCAGCAGTTTATGACAGTTCCTGTTGCTCCATACCCTCACCAACATTTAGTATTGTCGATTTTTTAATTTTTGCTGTTCTTATAAGTGTGCGGGTATGATACTGTAGTTTTAATTTGTATTTGCTTGATAACCAATTTGGTTGAACACTTAATTTTAAAGAAGATTCTTAAACTTATATTTAACTGTCAAGGTAAAAAAGAATTTCTTTATAAAAAATCAGGAATTTACCTAACCCTCCTCCTCCTTTTCTCCCCCCCCCCCCCCAAAAAAAAAAAGAAAGAAACTGCTATCCCTTTTTGGTATTCTTTTGTGAATGCCTGTTTAAATCTCCTACCCATTTAATTACTTATTTCTGAGTGAGGATAGATTTATTTAAGGCAATTTCAGGGGAAACGTCAGGCTCAGGATTGCTATCATCTCTTTTACAGTCCACTCAGGTGCTGATGGAATCCAACACCAAATTTAGACCCATTTCATTCCTCCAGTAAATCCAAGGAGACCCATCAGATCTTGGCTTAGGGTAAAAGAGAGTAAGGGATTTCCTTGCAATAAGACCAGTGTTCTTAGGAGAGAAGAGGATGGAAAGAACATGTTTCAGGTTTTTTGTTTTTGTTTTTTCAATCCTGTTATAAGTATTCTAAAACAGCTCATGTACAGAAGCTAAGAAGAGATCTTTCTGGGTCCCTTATACTGCCTTTGTTACTCAGAATTGCTCTGCTGGTCAGAGGTGGGATTTCTTTTATGACCCCACTGCCCAGGTATATGCCAGCTGTGGTTCTCTTGATTAAGCAAAGGCTCCAAGACACTGTAGCTTCAGTATCATCAGTTAAGAAATGCAGAATAAAGTATATTGTGATGGAACTCTCAGTATCTGTCTTAGATTATTAGTAGAGTTAATAATATGTACATAAGTTAATAAGGAGTGTTAAAAATTGGGAAGCTAAGGTGCCATCTTGCTTTACTGACAAGTTACTTGATATAAAATTTGAGTCAGTCACTTAAAAAAAAAATCCTTTGTACTTTATTCAGTAGAAATTCCTTCTCATTTCCCTTATTCTTACCTAAGTTTCTATGACTGATATTGATTTTTTTGTTTAAATGTTTTCATGGGTATTTCTGTTGACAACTGAGTTGCAGGTGTTTGTATTTACATTAATAATTATTATCAATCTTATTTTCTAGATGGGAAAACAGGCCCAAAGAGGCACCGGGCTAACATACATGAAACTTGCTTTTGGGGAATTGAAGGCTAAAAATATCAACAAGATCTAGAAAACATGACAAATTCCTATGTTAAAAATGACTAAAAGCTATAAAGTGGAAGCGGGTATCTAGGTACACTGCTAATCTTTTACTATGATGTAAAGGAGATCTACTTCCTCTAAGTTACTGCTGTGAAACAAGACTGAGGTGGGTGATACATGGGACTACATTTCAGTGCCTAGTATAGGCTCCTTATTGCCTAAGATTTCCATATTTAGAGTAAAAGTAGGAAGAAATGAGCTCTGTTAGGAATTTCTGATGATTAGGTTTAAGCCAAGATGGTACCTAATGGTAGATCAGCCCTGGCAGGAGTTTCTGATGATCAAACAAGACAGAAGTTGTCGCTTCTGGTATACTCTTTTTTGCCTAGTTGGTCCAATCTTGACATTGCCAAGCAGGTCAGCCTGTTCAGTGCCCTCAGAACTACTGCAGAATTCTCTTAAAGCCAGTCCTACAAGTAAAAAATTGTTATTTCCTTTCTCACCTTCCCCAAAACATCACATTGGCCCTTATATTTCTTAAGTTACTAATGTACAAATGTGGAAAGAGAAGAAAGTCTTTTGTCTCAGTGGAGCAATGATGTAAGAATGCAAAAACCAACTTCTCCTACAGTAAAAAACTAACACAACAGGCAGATCTTCTGGTAAATTCCATAAAACCCATTGCCATCTAGTCGATCCTGACTCATGGTGACCCTAAAGGTCAGAGTAGAACTGCCCCACAGGGTTTCCCAAGGCAATCTTTACAGGAGCAGACTGCCTCATCTCTCTCCTGCAGAGCGGCTGGTGGACTCAAACTGCCAACCTTTCAGTTAGCAGCTGGGTGCTTAATTAGCAGACATTAATTAGATGACTTCAAAGTAGCTGATTTCAACTCTCTTCTGTTAGCATTAAAAAACAAAACAAACAAAAAACACCCCAAAGAACTCTGTGCTAATGAATGCTGTGACATGTGTATTGGTGATGCTGGAAAATAATGTTAATATAGGAACAAGAAAATCAGTTAATTGCAGTATCATTTACCTACAAAATCAGAAATGGAGATAGAGGAAAGAAAATTCAATGAGTACAGATTCACAGAGTATCTGTGAGTAAGCACTTCGGTGGCCCTACTGTGCTGAATATTCTGTCCAATTTTTATGGGAAAAAGTCCTTGCCTGTCCACACAACTCTTGATTCTTGCATTTCACATATAATTTTCTTTAAAACAGTCTTCTGCTGCCTTCCTTCCACCATTTCTGCAGCAATATGGTCAGATAGGCAGTCTCTATGGATGCCAAATTTTGCAGTCTTGGTCAATGTGCAGGTTAGCTAGCTTACGTGAACCTTACCACCCAGATATTGGCTACAATTCACTTATTAGTCTTAACCAACCAGTTGCCATCAAGTCGATTCTGGCTTATGGCAATTTCATGTGTGTCAGAGCAGAACTGTGCTCCATAAGGTTTTTCTTTTTCTTAATTTTGGTGAAAATAGTCACACCAAAAGCATTGCAAATTCAACAGTTTTCCATGGCTGATTTTTCAGAAGTAGATCACTAGGCCTTTCTTCTAAGGCACTTCTGGATGGACTTGAACTGCCAACCTTTTGGTTAGCAACTGAGGGCTTTAACCATTTACATGATGGTCAGAGTTCCCTTTTCCTGTGATAATCACTCAACCATATTTTACAGGGCCTGATAACCTTCTCAAAACATAGTGGGGACTGCATTTTCCCGAGGACAAGTTCTATCTTACATGAACTCGAGGTGTGGTCATTGTAACGAATAAACTGTGAGTTCACATTTTAATTAAATATTTCTGATCCCCTAGCAATACCATACCTTCAGTTTCCAGGATCCATGTATTCTTGAGTTACTGTTTCTAGAAAAGGAAATAATGCAATCCATTTATTAGAATTCAGATATGAAAATGGAACTTACCTAATAAGGATGATCTGTTTTTTCTCTTTATTGCAATTATATGTAAAAATAATTGCTACCGTTTGTAATAGAGCTTATTACCATCTATGTATGGAAGATACAAAGCCCATGTGTGGCTACACCTCTAGTTGAAAAGACTAAAAAATATTTCATTTGTTTTTGCCCTCATTGGTTTTTAGTTTTATGATTAAAGTTAACGTTATTGAAAGTTAAAATGCACCTATATATCAACAGATTTTTGTGTGCACCAAAGGAGCCATTCGTTTTAGAAAAGAATTCACTTTAGGATGACAAGCTCACTCACATATATATAGATGTATTTCTATACCCTTTTGATTATTCTATTTCAGCTTTTTAGATGTTGATAATTATGTCCTTCACGCTTGTCATTTAAGAATATAAAGTATCTCTAATGGTGAATAATTTATTACTATAATGTACTTTAAAATAAATGTAAACAAAAAATAAAATTAGGTGGCAGCTTTGAATGCTAAAACAAATAATCCTCACCTTTTAAAAACATCAAAAAATATTGCTACAGGAAAAAGCTGGCCTTTATTTTGTTATTTGTGAGACTGCTTGTGTTTTTCAACATCTTAATGCAATTCATATTTAGAGATACTAAACTGAAGGAAAAGTGGATGCTTAATTCTAAAAAATTCTGAAAGAAAAGACTTGAAAACTTCTCAATACCCTACTTTTACACAGTCCAACCCAAGGTTTAACACATAGAATATTGCAAAGTGAATGTCAATGGCTGCCCCCTAGGAACCACTAAAGGAGCTTATTGAAAAATGTACACTCTGGGGCCCACTCCAAGGCTGCAGAATCAGCATATCTCTATTATAAACAAAACCCAAAGTGATTCTTGTACATACCAAAGTTTAAGAACCACTGTTTCAGGCAATACAAATCTTTCATTTAAGGTTTGGTGCCTTAAATAACATTGAAATGCAGTATTTCACTGTTTTTGAGTAGCAAGGTTTATCACCATCTGGTGGTAAAATCCCTTACTTCTATTTTTCATTATTTCATTAATTTTGAGTAGGATTCCAACTAAAATAGAAGAGTTCAGAAAAATTTAAAATTATACAGCAATAATTTCCTTAGTATTTTTCATTAACTTTTTACCTAAGGTAGGATTAAAAAAAAGCTTAACAAATAAACTTGTAAATTAAATCATACCAGATCATATGAATGAAAAAATATATATATTCTAGAAGAATCTTACCTAAAAGATATTCCTCAGAATACTAGTGCCCTGTTAGTAGTGCTTCTCTAAAAACATATTCCATAGGTCAAATAAAATTGGGAACAGCGCATACTATGGCCCTCTCTTACAGATTCATGGTGTTCATTAACATACTAATGGCTCTGAGAAGTCCCATGGCCAAGAAATCTGTGTAACTAAGATTAACTGAACATTTTCTAAATGTATTTGACCATGAATTTTTTTTTTTTTTCCTAAGGAACACTCATCAACTCCTCTCAAGACACTAGTATTTCCAGTAACACAGATTGGGAGATAATGCTTTAGAAGCAGCAAATTTTACTTTTTACAACTGTTTTTGACACCTGTAATATACCAATAAAAAACCCGAATCAATGAATTTACAAGAAAGTTTTGATCAGGTTTTATTTTAAATGTTACATATTATCTGAATCATATACTTGAGAGTTTACTGACCAGTACTGTTTGTCATTCTTTTTTTTTTTTTTTTAATTAAGCAACTATTATTGTTGTTAACTGCCATCTATTTGGTTCCGACTCATAGCGACCCTATAGGACAGAGTAGAACTGTCCCATAGGGTTTCCAAGGAGTGGCTGGGGGATTTGAACTGCCAACATTTTGGTTAGCAGCTGAACTCTTAACCACTATGCCACCAGATCTCCAAGCAACTATATATCTAACAAAAACTCACTAAGTCAGCAGTTTTAATAACTGACATACATAGAGCATCTAAATATCCATATATTACATTCTTATACTGCATTTGAGAAGTAAATGTTTAGATGAAGACATAAGCACTAGTTTGATGTTTTTTCTCAGGTTCTAGACTTTCTTCATTTTTAAGAAAAATGTGACATTCTGGCTCTTAAAAAATTTTAGGGATCAACTTCAAGAGACAGAAAAGCATCTAAGTCTAAATGGTTGAGATTAAAATTAAATGCACAGTAAAGCACTGTTCATTGAGACATGTAACTGGGATCAAGAACATAAAACAGAAGATTGTACTGAAAAATTAAAGAAGTGCTTTATAGGCAGAGAGGTATTATACAAGTCTATTTAGAACTTACATGAAGGACTCGAGGATAGAAACCTGTACGAGGAACCTTAGTAAAATCACAACTGTTTGCTGACAATGGCTGGCCAACCTTAAATGCAGGAAATGCTGGAGAAACTGGGATTATATAATTTGAACAGAAAATGTATAGAGTGCAGGAGGTTATATAATAGCTACCATTTGAGAGATTCAGCTTCTATATGGCCCAATGGAAAACTTAAAGACTAATGGGTGAAAACTGAACAGAATCAAATTTTATCTCAATTATGAGGATTAACCAAAGCTGCAATGGACTCAAGTAGAAAGTAGAGTGCTCCCTGCCTATTAACTATTACTTTTGCTCTGTTTAATGACCTGGCAAGAATATTTTTGAGGGAATTCAAGCATTACTTGGGCGACAGAGGCAGGTAACTTTTAAGGTCCAATTAAACTCCAATCTGTGAAAACTGAACTATGTGTGCAGTAAATGAGTTTGGGCTGAACAAATCTATCTGTTGCTTATTAATCCTCATTTCTCCTGATTTAGGTTTTTGATTTTTAAAGAGAATTTGCTTTCATTTTTAAATATGTCCTTTCGCCCACAGAAAGATCCTTGGTTCAATTATTATTCAGTAAGTCCTACCTGGGAAGATAAGAGTGGATTTTCCTACTGAAATTTACTAAAATTACTGATTCAAAAAAAGGATTTAAATTTTTCAGTGGAGGGATGTTCCAGCATGAAATACTACTATGTTCAGTGAATTTAATCTTCCCCTACTTTTAGTTGAACTGAGAATGTGACAGACATAATAAGAAGATAATTAAGTGATGTTTTAACAATTATATACCATAAATATCTTTTTTTAAGGTGCCAAGTGCTTGATTTAGATGTACCATTTTTGATACATATTGTTTACTCAAGAGCTGATAAAATTTTTTCTTAGGTTTTCAAAACATAAGCAGAATAGGTTCCTAATGAAAATTTTAATCTTTAACTTTGAAATTATTACACTTATCATAGTATGTCTTGAAAATTGTTTACATGTTGTATTTTTGCAGTGGTCATTACACTTCTGTATTTATAAGGGGAAAATGTCCACCCCCAAAGCCTCTATCATTTATTTAAACTTATTACCATCATAACTTTTAATTTTTTCACTTTTATCGCTATTGCTCTGCTCTATAATCTTGAAAGATCTTTAGAAAATTACCAACAAATTTTGGTGTAACTCTAAAAATACAGGATAAAAATACTTCTAATGATATGTCTTTTGGATCTTCTTCTTAGAATAAGTAGTTAACCTGCATGTGTGGACTGAATAGCAATTACCATATTTCATTGAATCTAAGACCCAACTGATTGAAAGAAGCACCTTTATGTTCTAAGAAAAAGGTTGTCAATCGCGCTATGACACACAATTAATTGATAAAGATGTTTCTAATATCAGTGGCATTAAAATGTGAAAGAATGTGTGTCTCAAAATCAATGAAATATGTCATTTAACAAATTCTAAACAATGTCTATTAAATTTTTTCATTCTCGTCTTTCACATAAATAAGGCATGACTTAGTTAAGCAAAGAAAACTTTATTTCTGCTACACATTAACAACATATTGTTCTATGAAACAACTACTATATTAGTTTTAGCATTAATGTGTGGATTAGAAAATACATGTCAGCAATCCCTGCTCCCCAGACAAAATGTTGTGCACAGACTATCAGGTTATATGAAAAAAAAAGCTGTCAACTGTCCACAAGGAGTGCGTCCAGTCACATTTTCAGTCAGTCAGCTGAGGATTATGTCATTATTTAGTCTCTGTTCTGCAGAAAGAACACAACACAAGTATGAAAATCATCACCTGAAAGGAAAGAGCTATTGTATATAGTATTCCTAACATTTCCTAATTGTTCCTTTATTTCAATATAACTGATGTTATCTGCTTACTTAATCACAAATGCCCCTAGATGAGCAAAACCAAACTTACTTACAAAGATAATGCAAGCAGGTACTCAATTTCTGGAGGGAAAACACTGTGAATTATTACAAAATCAGAATGCTTTGAAATACTGAAATTTCTACTTTCCTCACATTAAAAGAGAAATGTATTTTGCACATCAGATCCATCTCCTTAAAAGAGAACTTACTTTCAAAGCTATATTCTTAGACCAGTTTCTTCTCCTATTTCCTAGGTGTGGCTTACTTTAATCCTAGGCTTATTCTTCAGAGACGAAAGGAACTAGCTTTCAGGAGCTATGTTTGTGTCCTCTTGAAATTAGAGAAGCAAACAAAAAGTGTGCTCCTAAAAAACTTCAGCTGTTAAAATAATGTAAAATTTGTGAAAGTCTTTCATACTATTTTATGGAACCATAACATAAGATACTTTATTTAATGTACAACGAAGGAGAAGAATCTCATTATGGAGTTCATGGTAAATAGAGTATCTGCAGCAAAAAAAAATAAAAAAGTCATGCAGCAGTTAGAAAACATTCAAAAACAGTACTGCTAATTATAGTCTACCCAAATCACCATTCTGAACTAATCTGATCTGACTCTATTCTTGCCCTGAGTATGTGTAACACTTCAATAATGGAAAAGTGACAGATTTATATTTTTATGACAAGCCATGCTGAAGAATGTATACCTCCTCTAATATAGTGAATTGGATGAATGTACATCACTTTTAAGGGGGAAAAGTGGTATTAAAAACTTCAGTTCTCACAGAACCAGCTGGCTATAAGGTAGTTTTATATCGTTGTTGTTGCTATGTGCTGTCGAGTCAATTCTGACTCAAAGCAATAGGACAGAGTAGAACTGCTCCACTGAGTTTTCCAGGCTGGAGCCCTGGTGGTGCAGTGGTTAAGAGTTGGGCTGCTAATCAAAAGGTCAGCAGTTTGAATCCACCAGCTGCTCCTTGGAAATCCTATGAAGCAGATCTACTTTGTCCTGTAGGGCCACTAAGAGTCGAAATCAACTCAACAGCAAGGGGTTTGGTTTTGAATCTTTACTGAAGCAGACTGTCACATATTTCTCCCTCAGAGCCGCCGGTGGGTTTAAACCACCAACTTTTGGTTAGCAGTTGAGGGCTTAACCACTGCACCACCAGGCTCCTTTTTGTATCACAAAACTTTGAGTTTCTGACCATTTAGACTGCATTATTTTGGATGAGATGATATCTCAAAGGTTTCAGTGAAGCTACCAATGAAAGTGTTTTATCTTAAACTTGCAAAGCATTTTTCATTTTACAAGCAATTTTGTTGATCCACTTTCTCTCAATAACCCTATGAAAAAAACTGGGTCTCAAAAAGGTGAAGAGATCATCCATGCTCAATGGCAGAGCTGGAATTTCAACCCAGATCTTCTAATCTTAAGTCCAATATTCTTTTTACTATGTAAATAATCATTAGTAAAGGCTCAATCAGAGTACTTTATACATTTTTCCATACTAAAAAGTCAGTATTATTGTCCTTTATTAAGGACAGAGATTCTTTGAAGAAAAGCAAGAATTAATTTTTACCTATATATTGAAATATTCACAGACAGGAATAAACATATTCTTGTATGTTACTTTAGAGCATAGCTTGTCTAAACAGAATTTAGTTCTTAACAGTTTATTCATAAACACTAAAAACTGCTTTGTTGTAAGAAAGACTTGCTAATTCTTTTTCACTGGTGATTTAATATTTCTAGGATTAAATTACTAACAATGTATGGAGTAATGCAAGTGATGTTTGTCATTAAATAAAGTATTTTTAAATTAGAATTCTTCATAATGGATCCAATGGGCACATCTTACTGCCAACTGCCTTCTCTGAAGGAGGAACTAATCATAATCACCTGAGTTGCTTTACTAGCAGAAGAGTCATCAGAAGTTAAGGCCTGAGCCAATCTATTCTGATACTTGTCAGCTCACAAAAATGGTCAGAAGGAAAACCTGGAGTGAAGAGAGACTTTCAAGCCAGTCACTTCAAACTGAATTGAAAGTGCTTGTCAATTGCTACCATTTGACCTGTAGTGGACTTGGGAAGCTGGTATATAGAGAAGCAGGAAAACTTTCAGCTTTCCCTGAAACTCAGAATTCATTTAGAAAATAAAAAGTAGAAAGAGCTGAACACTTCTAACTTTAAAGAATGTTTCCCCAAACCACAGAAATACAAACTGACTGCCATAAAAAAAGAAATTTAAGTTTTGATTTTTGAAAATCAATAAAAGAAAAAGAAATTCATATGGTTGTTATCTAGCACTATATAGAAAAGACAGCAGAGTTTTTGATAAATTGATTGTCAGGGTTTTTTTTTTTAATATATGTATGTATGTATATATACACACGAGAATGTTTTCTGAATGTATAGTTTTAATGCATAAACTCACAAACATAAGTCCAGAAAAATACCAACATTTAGGTTCAAAAGGTCTGAAAAAGATATATTATTTGATATTACTTATTAGGCAATTTATTAGGGAGAAGTCAAAATGTTCTTTATAAAGACTGTTATAAATCACCTCAATTTATAACTCAAGACAAAAATTATGCAAATTAAAAATCTTTAGAAATATCTTAACATTAAAGTTGATACAAGCACACAGTTAAAAGTCTAATCTTTATATCTAAAACGTTGTCAAACAAAAAAGTTCCTTAATTTCATTTTCTAATTGAAATCTTATTTTACAGAAGGGCATTATTTAATTATTTAATATCTATCCAGTAAATGTCAAAAATATTTTTCAAAGTTTAATTAAAGAATATATAGTAAAATTAACCCCTGATCTATAGGTTATCAGCAAAGTTTGAAGCCAAAGTACTTTTAACAGACTACTAAATCCCTAAGAAGAAAGCTCATAATTAATACTCATATGTACTCCTTTTGCTGTTTAGTCAGTGCTTTTTTATTCAGAAAAGGGACTTACCTCAAGTATCAGTAAGTTCTTTGCCGTTTGTTAGATTCTTCTCTTGGGGAATCTGCCAGCATAACTTTAAGCCTGACCCCATTCAGGATCTTTCCATGTAAAGTTGTAATGGCATCATTAGCACTTATTCTATCTGCATACTTGGCATACCCCACATTTTTTCCTGACACAAGGTAAACTTCGATCAGGTTACCAAAACGACTGAAACAAAGCAAAAAACAACTGAAATTGATAAATACAGCTGAACAAGCCTAAAACTTGGGGTACATTCTTGACTCCTTTTTCACATGTCCCTACATCCAACTGCCAATTCATGTCAATCTTACTTCTTAAACATCTCCTCAGTAAATTTCTCTCCATCCTCACACAGGCTTCTTTCCTCATTTAAGCCATCATTATTTTTTTCTTATATTACTCTAATACCTTCTTCACTAGTTTCCCTGACCACTGGGTTTGTCCCTCTCAAATCCATTCTCCACACTGTCTTCTGTGAGTGATCTTTCTAAAATACAAATATAATAATTTACTCCCTAAAAATTCCTTCGGCAGCTCCCCACTGCCTCCGGGGTAAGGACAAACTCCTTATTATAGCTTGCAGGCCTTTCTTGACTGACATGGTCCTTGTCTTCTCCAGCTTCATCTTTTCTTACAATCTCTCAAATTCCATATTCTAATGGCCTCCTTCCTCTGGCAGGAATAACCACCCACACTCTGCTTTCTTCCCTGGTTAAATTATTTTTATTCTTCAGGTCTCCACATACAACTTGCTTTTATCATGGAAGGCTCTAGAGTTTTCAAGTGAAGGGGCCTCCAAGTATCCTGTAGCTTGTATAGGGCAGTTCTACTCTGTCCTATAGGGTCACTATGAGTTGGAATTGACTTGATGGCAATGGGTATGGGGTACATTCCTTATTATAGCACCAATCTCACTAGGTTGTAATTTCCTGTTCACTTCTCTGTCTCCTACGTGAGATAAGCTCTAAAGAGGGCAATGACTGTAATATCTTGTTTACATATCGTTTTATTTACGTATCTGTAGCACTCAGCACAGTGCATGGCACAGGGAAGTTCAATACATAAATTAAATGAATCAATTAAATAACGGTCAAAATACTTGAACTACATTCCTGATTGTTTTTGCAGCTCCTATCTTTTTAACTCACTACCATTGTTGTAAGGTAAAAGTGAAAAAGACCAAAAAAGTTACAGAAAGAGTTATATCAAAAACACAGAAACGAACAAGAGTCTTTCCCCTCCTTTTCAACTATTATATATTCTTACCCATAATCAAGTAATTGCTTATTCAATGTGATTATAAATATCCCAAGGACAGAGCCTATCCCCCACAACATCCAAACAGTGTGGACAAAATAGAAGATACTTAATACTGTTCAGTTGAGTTACAACTACAAAGTTATGTGAAAAAATATTCTAGCGGACAAACAGGCTAATACAGATGTATCTTCTATTAAGAGACAAATCATTTGCCCATTCCATGCACGGAGCTTATCAAAACAATCCTACATGTGTTATGTCTTCAAAACAAAATTAACAGGAAATTCTGTGTGGAGACTTAGGACATGTAACTGACAAAGTTGAGAAGCAAATGATCATAAATTTAAAAAGGTGATCAAATAGAGAGATTTTTAAATCACAGAACAGATTATCTCCACCTGATACATACTGAACATAGGGAGTTTCAAGACTGTGAGAGTGCTTAAATTACTGGTTTAAATAAATCATACTATAAAGCATATCTTTGTGGAACTGAAATCTTACCAGAATATATCCTCTAATACATCTAAGGGTAAAGGATGAGGATTAAACACAATAAAAAGTCTTTCTTTCACAGGAGTTTCTGGAGGGGCTTTTTTTTTGCATGATGGAAGTACAACATCTGTTTGGATTTGAGGCAACTGTGATCCAGAACTTCCTCCAAATTGCTGTTGAAAAGTTAGGTACAAAATGAGAAAAAGAAAAACTGCACTTTAGGGAATTTTAGCTGAGTGATAAAGGCAGATGGCAATTATCTATACGTGGCAACTACACCCACTCCTCACTTACCAACATGGTTAGGTTTCAAAGACTAGGTTGTTATGTGAAAATCAGCATTATGTGAAAATGGAGGCTAAGCCCATCAGATCACAAAATAGAGGATGACTACATCATTATGTAACTGCCAAATTATATCATTATGTAACTGTCAAACCACTGACAACCATGGCCCAGCCAAGTTAACACATAACCTTAACCATCATAGCTAGTGTTACTCTCACCTCGCACCTCGGCGTTCATTACTGCCAGACATACATCGTTGATGCACAAAACAGTCAAATAGATTTTTTACTATTGTCGTAAATATGAAATGTCAGATAATTAGAAAGATGACAAGTGAGGAGTAGATGTATATACACATGCAACTATACCACGGTAGGATGTGGTCTTTTGTTATAGTGCTGAAAATTTTCTTACATAGACAACTAACAAAGGCCATTTACTTTATATGCTATTGATGTATTGTGAAAGTTAAATTCTTAGCTACTTACCAGAAATTGCTGCTGACTTGGGTTATTCCACACCATTGATGCAAGCTGTGCTGCTACCATCTGTGTTGCCATTTTTCTAAGGAGACTGGAGATAATGACTGATAATTTACAGAAAACTATAAATATTCAGTTTCTTAACAGTAGCTCATTTTGTGTTACTCCCTTACCTTAGAAGTCAATTGTTTTCTATTTTTATTCTTCATGTCATAATCATGTACATTCAAAGCTTGGCTTTAAACACTCCTGGAATGGTACTTACTCTGCTGCATTACTCCCATCATCAATGAAGGAAACACCTATTCGATTTCCAGGAGGGTACTGAAATCCATGTAACTTGTATTTTGCATAAATAGCTGACGCTACATTAAAATACTGAACCACTCCATGACCTAAGGTAAAGTAGAAAATATAAAAAAAAAAAAAAAAAAGAAGAAGAAGCAGTTTGAGTGCCTTTTAGCTTGTGCCGCAAAGTATCTCAAAATTGAAACAATATAGAAATACTCTAATATCACAGGCAAGCAGTGATCTAAGCTGTCAAACAGAATTATAACGTGCTAGGATTAGGAAAATTTAGAACCTCTACTCTGGGCCTCAGACAGTTTATGATCCAAAAGGGAGGTAAGGCATGCACACAATCTTAAAGTAGAAAGAAGGCGGTTAAGTACGTGTGAAAGTACAGAGTGCTAAGGACCCTGAGAGCAGAGAGTACACGTGACTTGGAGATCAGAGGACACTTCAATGAGATGACATTTAAATCAGACCTTGAAAGAAAGGTAAGAGTTGAGGGTTTGGGCATTCTAGATAGAAAGAACTGTAATTAGTCAATAATCTGTATTTTCCCAAGGGATTTGTCCTTCATCTGGTCACAGTGAAATTCTCTATCACTCTGGGATCTGTAAGTGGTGCTGGAGAACAGTAAGAGACTTTAAATCTTATCATTTTAAAAGTTCAAATAGGTTTCCATAAACTGTCATTATGCTCTACTGTTCATTGCATTCCAACCTGTTCCAGTGATGTGGAAAAAAGGTATGACAAAAAGATCTTCCTCTACCACCTGCCAGAATCACCAAGAACAATAACATGACAACAAACAACAACAGTAGGTGCTCACCAACCTGTGTTAGTATAACAATGAGCTATTTTGGGAGTAACTATATCTAAATGTAACAAAGTATTCTTTAAAAATTGACAATTTTGCCTTGGTAGTTATTTAAGTTTTAGAGGGTTTGGGAGTAAATGGTACTATTTGAGAAATTAGAAAACCCAGAATTTGAATGGTAGAACACAGATTTACAAAAACCAAAGAGGGAAAAATTAAAAAAAAAAAAAAAAATGCAGCAGGTAACAGGTTAAGCTATGCGAAGAGGGAGAGTTGAGCAGAGAAGATAGCAGAACCAAGTCTTTCCAAACAATTCTCCCTCAAACTGCATGGAACCATAAATGAAAAAACAAAAAAACATTGTTGTCAATTCCAACTCATAGCAACCCTAAAGGACAGAGCAGAACTGCCTCAATAGGGTTTCCAAGGAACAGCCGGTGAATTCGAACTGCCGACCTTTTGTTTAGCAGCCGAGCTCTTAACCACTGTGCCACCAGGGCTCTGCATGGAATCATACTGCTTTTACATACACCTTCTGTTTGTCATGCACTGTTATCCCTGGACTGCTATTGCCAATCAGCTTTATTCTGAATGCAGTGCAGCAAATGAAACAGCAAAAAAGCAAAGAGAAGCTTCTAAAGTGGCACCAAGTAGCTGCAGTTTCAGCTAATATTTGTAGACTGCATACTATGTGCCAGCAGTAAATGTACTAGGCCTTTCGCATGTATATTATCTAATTTAATTTTCACAATCCATAAAGTAGATTTTCTTGTCTCCATTACACAGAGAAGAAATTGAGGCTTGGTAAAGTTAGGAAATAGTCCAAGTCACACTAGTAAGTCAGACAGCCAGGATTCAAACAAAGAAAGCAAGTGGCTCAATAAATTTTAAGTTTCCTTTCCTTTTGGTTTCTTCCATTGATCTCAGAGCTTTGCGGAGTTTTACCATTTTACACTTTGTGGAATAAGCTTCATGAAGCTAGAATGCGTGCAGGCTAGAAAACCTAGTTCAAATCCCCATTATCTTCTATCTTTCGTTGAGGTTATGGGGCACGTAAGACCATAATGGGGCAGGAAGGACAATGGGGCTTCCCCTCCTTTTAAATCTTATTTTCCTATAGAGCTTTTCTTAAATGGCTGCTGGGAAAATGAGAAACGATAAAGGCAATACCTTGGTAATAAGCTGAAAATGAACAAAAATGATCAGTTGCATACTTTCTTTATAATCTCCTTTATTTTCTCTTTTCCTGCTTCCTGATGATCCCTCCCTTCCTTCCCACCCCGTTAGGATATTCTCTCTTTATCTGATCACTGCAGCATTCACACTTACACCATCACCTAGGTTTGTCATTCATGCTCAACTTCCCTAAACATCAAAAGTATCCATTACTCTTTCCTTATTCAATGATGTCAAAAGTATCCATTACTTTTATTTATTCAATGACGCTTTCACATTGGCTGTAAGGAAAAAGCAATCTGATTAAACCACACTAAAGCATGAGTGATCCAGAACACTTCAGTGTACTATCCAGGGTATCTGCATTTTAAAACGGTATTGTAAACCAAACAGACCTCTAATTGGTGAAATTCCAGCAAAAATATTTTAGCCAATAGGAAAACTTGAGGCAAGGACTAGGATAAACAATGGGAAGACTACTACAGTGCCTTTCTGGGAACCTTGGAAGCAAAGATACACAGGATGACAACATACCTTTATGGACTAGTAAATCATCAACATGTCACTTTTATAAATGCGTTTCAAGGCCATTTTCAAAACTGCATAGTTTGCAGCTACCCTAACACTGCTCTGTATGCCCTACCTAACACTGTTCTATATGCAACATTAGCAGTGGGAGTAGTGTTAGTAATGTCTGGGTCATTGTGGCGTATTTCCCCACCTATGACGGAAAGAGCACAGTATTGTGAACAGAGATCTTAGTTCTGGTCCTGGCTCCACTATAAACTAGTTTTATGTTCTCGAGCAAGTTAATTTACCTCTCTGAGTCTCATTTCTCTGATTTGTAAAGTGAGAGGAAGGAAGGAGTAACAGATACATTCCATGACTTTCCTGGAAGGTGAACTGACCATCCCAGTCTCTGCATAGCTTTACAGCCCCTGAACCATTGCCCCGTGTGAAATGCACACCCTCCTCAGACATCAAACTTGGAGGAACAGGTTTGGAACCATACCGCGTAGACTTTATTTTCTAGAAGGCTTTTCGTTCTAAAGTCAAGGTAGGCTGGGCTGTTCTATCATCCCTTCCCAATCAATCAGCTAAGTTACGTTCTCCGGTACTTAACTTCCACAGTACTCACCATAGTTTAACTTAAAAAATATCTAAAGAAAATTGGTGAATTAAAGAAACATAATAACAACGTTAAAACAATTACTACACTATTGCTACTCACACACATACACAGGTCTGTGTGCCAGGCATTGGTATAAGGACTTTACAGATATTAACTTATTTAATTAATCCTCACAACATCATGAAGAGGCAGGTGCTCATTATCATCCTCATTTTACAGATGAGGCACAGATGGTTTAGGAGACTTGCCCATGATCACACAACTAGTAAATATAGAATCAAATGTGCCAGAAAAGAAAGTTCTGTTATACCTGTGTGCAACAGCTGTGTTCTTAGAAACTGAAATATAAGTCAGCTTTTGGTAAAAATATGAACATGATAGTTTAGGGAAAATGGAATAATTTACATATGTTCTGTCAGACGAATTTAATTTTAGGATACTGGCTTTTCTTATATGGCACAGATATACCTATAAATCAGTATTTCTTAACTTTTTATTCTTTGGAATCTACTTAGAAATTCAAAATCAAAATGCTTAAAACACAAGGGCGGGTTAAGGTAACACTAGATAATGGGTTTAATCAATAAACTAGTTAACAAGTTCTAATGGCTGATATAAAGCCTTGTTTCTACTGAGTAGGAAGAATTAGAGAGCGGAAGTAGGGCATCAGGAGGCTTTAAATGAAGGGAAGGAGTTTCATTTAGGGGTATGAAGTTTAGCAAAAAGAGACTTAGGGATGAAACGGAAACTTTAAGGGCTTTATAACTTTGCCTAGCATTAATCAACAGAGTACAGAAAAGCAGAGACCATAGTCTGAGGTATTTTTGTTGCATGACTGGAAATAAAGTATGCTCTACGTTGTGGGAGTTAAAAAAAAAAAAAAGTTTTAAAGTAAATGACTTTGTATAAAGGAGATGTATTCCCAGGGGTTTGGCTGTGAAGGTATCACTGTGACTGAAAATCTAAAATGGAGAAAAAGGAAACATATAATTCTTGTCACAGTTTATGACATAAAGTGTCACTGGAGAAAAGTCATTTTAACAAAACACAATTTAATTTAAAAAATTATAGACATCATTTTACCATAATTTGAATAAGGATCTCGTTGAACTTCACAATATTCCAATCCTGGTACTATATCAAAAATGCTGAAAAGCTGCTCCTCAGTGAAAGGAACTCTTGATACAACCGACAAGCGTTTGGAGATAGCTTCCTGGCCTCTGTTGTCATTCTTTTCAAAACTTGCAAATTCAGGTTGTTGTTCTCCAATATAAAAAAAGTAAATCTTACACAGTCAAGAATTCATTTAACATTTTAGGTACTAGAAAGTAAAACTAAATTTATTAAGTCTGACACATTGAGCAAAGACACTATATTTTATATACGCTCTTGGTAAGCAGCACTATCAAAAGGGATCAATAACAAGAAAACAGATAACTCTCTCCACTCCCCCATTTCCTTCAGCACTGAAATATATGCAGAAATGCATAGCCTAACTTCACAGGAATTAGTTTAGAACACAAAAATGTAAAATATGACAAGCTGAAAGTCTGTCAAAACATTTTAAGTTCCATAAGTTTCATTACTCATTTTCCTTTTTCTAGTTTTCTAACTTTAATTTTTGTCATTCTTCTCTCTTCTCTAGCCCTAATTTTAAAGCAATAGTTTTGGGACAAAATTTTAGAACTCACACTAAGGGAGAGTTTGTATGTCTTTTGTATTTTCTGGTCAGCTGCACAGAGGCAGAAGCTCACCCCAAAAAGTGGCAGTGACATAATTTAATACTTACATAATATATAATTAAACACAGAAAGACTATAATCGGAAATAAGTTCAATAAAATAAGTGTTAAATATTATGGGCACTAAGAGTGATGACCAACTTCCTAAGAAAAACAACTACATTTTAAAAGTTTTATTCACTACATGATGAAAGAATATTAAAAAAAAAAACTGGTTATCAGATTGCATGTATTATTTAAACTATTAAAATAATGGCAGCCCACTTACCAAATGGAAACATATTTACTCTAGGTTCATGTCCCAAAGTCTCCTGCCTCATACTACTATAATGATCTTGTTCAGAGGATTCAGATGCTTTATTTTTAGGTTCAGCCAAGATTGCCTTAAAACCTGGAGGGAGAGATAGAGGAAGAATCCACGAATTTCAAGCTTCATACCAAATTTAACAAACCTGCAAATACATTTGATTGTTAGTGCTTGACTTAGCATTATAACTGTAGAAATTAAAAACAATGGAATGTCCATCTCCACCAGACCTAGTTCTCTGCCTTCCGGAAGATGACAAAGTGTAAATGAGAAATGCAAGAATCCCAAATTATGGGTTAATGCAGACACAAAACACCAGCAATTCAATGCTATCCCTTCAAACCTCTCTCTAGTACAGATGATTCTATCATTCACTGTCCTAGGCTCCTCAGCATTAAAATCCTATAGAGTTTCTTCACATTCAACCTGTCATCAAGATTCTTCCTTTCGAATATGCTATCTTCCACGTTAATTACTCTGTCGTTTTAAAATTTAGATTCTCTTTAATGAATTACAACAGGTCTCCTTGCCTCTGGATCCAGGGTTCTAAATCAGGGGCCCAAGGATGAGCTTCAGAGGGTGGGAAGGTTCCACGAAATTTCTGAAACTTCAAACAAAATGCTTATGCATATATGTACACATATGCATTAAACATTAAAAAAAAGATAGCCGGCAAGATGGCGCTCTAGGCAGAAGCACCACGCCATCCCTCCACAGCAAAGATCTGAAAAACTAAGCCAAACAGAGAATCAACAACCCTGAAACCCTAGAACATCAAATGAAGAGATAAAGAACTCAGCCAAACACCAAACGGAGTGAGAATACTGAAAGAGAACGGAGAGTGAGGAGAGAGTCATGCAGAGATCCACTACCAGCTAACGCAGCGCGGATCCACCATCTTGGACTCCTATCGGAGACCAGCAAACGGGAGAACGGGAGAGCAGCCTCGCGGAGCATCCAGTGGGGGACGGAACGACCACTTAGCTTCACACATAACCATCTCCCCGCTGCATCCTGCCTACCTGCACCGTGCACTTGACATCACACCACCAAGCTGTGCAGGCACGCCATATTGGAACCTGCCCAGCACTGACTACTGACCGTCCTGGTGGCTGCGGTGAGTGCCACAAACAACCCGTCCCAGTGGCTCCTCTTCAGCTAGACCTGCCCAGCTGTACCACAAGGACGAAACAAAAAAAATCTACAATCAATAAACGAGAGAAATATCTACTGAATGCCCCAAAAACAGCAAACAATATCAAAACATTTACAAAAACAAGACAAGATGGCTCCAATAGGCGTCCAAATTAAAACACCAGATAACTCTCCTGTGGAAGAAAATGCACTAGAAGTACCTGATAGGGAACTCAAATCACTAATACTCGGAATTTTCCAAGAACTGAGGCAAAAAGCTGACAAACATGAGGAAAACACAGACAAATTTATGGAAAATACAGACAAAAAATTGGAAGAATTCAGGAAGATGATGCAGGAACAAAATGCCAAAATAAATTCACAACTCAAAATTATACAAAAACAACAATTAGAAATCCAAAAGATAAACAACAAGATTTCAGAAACGGACGGTGTCACAGAAGGGCTGAGAAGTAGATTTGAAACCGTGGAAGACAGGATCAGTGGAACTGAAGACAAACACTTGGATACAACTCTGTTTCACGAAAACTCAGAAAAAAGAACAAAGAAAAATGAAGAGACCCTGAGAGTTATGTGGGACACAATTAAAAGCAAAAACTTACGAGTGATTGGCATCCCAGAACGGGGAGAAAACAGAAAACACAGAGAGGATCATTGAGGAACTGCTGACAGAAAACTTTCCCAATAACATGAAAGATGAAAAGATGGCCATCCAAGAAGCTCAACGAACCCCATATAGAAGAGACCCCAAAAGAAAATCACCAAGACATATCACATTCACACTTGCCAAAACTAAAGACAAACAAAGAATCCTGAGAGCAGCTCGTGAAAAACAAGAAGTCACATACAGAGGAGAAACAATAAGACTAAGCTCAGATTATTTGGCAGAAACCATGCAGGCAAGAAGGCAGTGGGATGACATATATAAAATCTTGAAAGAAAAAAATCGTCAGCCAAGAATAATATATCCTGCAAAACTCTCGTTCAAATTTTATGGTGAAATTAGGTCATTTCCAGATAAACAGAAACTAAGAGAATATGCAAAAGTCAAACCAAACTTACAAGAATTATTAAAGGGAGTTCTTCGATCTGAGGACAAACAGCTTCAGCCCACAGGCAGGACCTAGGACCTAGGACGCAGGTTCATACGAACCAGATACCATTCTAGGAGAAGAACTATCGAGGACTATCCAAAACCAAAAGAAATACAACAGGGAATCAGAGCAATCAATCAAAGGATGACAACAACATCAAAACAATGAAAGAGGGAACAAATGGCATAGGTATAGAACCTTCTAACGGAGAGGAAAGCAAGGCGATACCAAGTAAGGGTAGACTGCTTCAAACTTAGAAAGATAAGGGTAAAATTCATGGTAACCACAAAGAAAGTTAACAAACCAACTCATAAAAATAAAGACGAAAAACATAAAGTCTCAGCAAAAACAAAACCTACAAAAACAAAAGAAATGAACACAAAATCCACAAACAAAAGTAACTCAGCACAATAGAGTAAGAAGAACAAAGAAAACTTCAGCACCACAAAAAAAAGCACTACAAAATGACAGCAACAAACTTCCATCTATCAATAATTACACTGAATGTAAATGGACTCAATGCACCCATAAAGAGACGGAGAGTGGCAGAATGGATAAGAAAACAGGATCCATCAATATGCTGTCTACAAGAGACACACCTTAGAAACAAAGATGTGAATTTATTAAAAATCAAAGGTTGGAAAAAAATATATTAAGCTAACAACTACCAAAAAAGAGCAGGAGTGGCAATTCTAATCTCAGATAAAATAGACTTTAAAACAAAATCTACCATAAAAGACAAAGAAGGACACTATATAATGATTAAGGGGACGATCCATCATGAAGACATAACCATAATAAACATCTACGCACCCAATGACAGGGCTCCAAAATACATAAAAAAAAAAAAAACTCTAACAGCACTGAAAAGAGAAATTGACAGTTCCACAATAATAGTAGGAGACTTCAACACACCACTCTCAGTAAAGGACAGAACAACTAAAAAGAAAATCAGCAAAGATACAGAATACCTAAAGGACACAATCAGCCAACTGGACCTCATACACATATATAGAACAATCCATCCAACCACTGCAAAGTACACATTCTTTTCCAATGCACATGGAAAGTTCTCCAGAAGAGACCACATCTTAGGCCACAGAGCAATCCTCAACAAGATCCAAAACGTTGAGATAATTCACAGTATCTTCTCTGACCACAATGCCATCAAGGTAGAAATTAACACTAGAAAGAGCAAGGAAAAAAAATCAAACACATGGAAACTGAATAATACTCTGCTTACACATCAATAGGTAATAGAAGAAATCAGAGATGGAATTAAAAAATTCCTAGAATCAAATGAAAATGAAAACACATCATACCAAAACCTTTGGGACACAGCAAAGGCAGTCCTCAGAGGACAATTTATAGCAATAGATGCACATATCAAAAAAGAAGAAAGGGACAAAATCAAAACATTAACTACAGAACTCAAACAAATAGAAAGAGAACAGCAAAAAAAGCCTACAATCACCGGAAGAAAGGAGATAGTAAAGATCAGAGCAGAAATCAATGAAATAGAGAACAGAAAAACAATAGAAAGAATCGACAAAACCAAAAGTTGGTTCTTTGAAAGAATCAACAAAATCGACAAACCACTGGCCAGACTGACAAAAGAAAAACAGCAGAGGGCACAAATAACCCAAATAAGAAATGAAATGGGGGACATTACAACAGACCCAACCGAAATAAAAAGGATTATAACAGAATATTATGAAAAACTATATTCCAACAAATTTGAAAACCTAGAGGAAATGGATAAATTTCTAGAAACACACGGCCTACCAAAACTACAACAAAGTGATATTGAAAATCTGAACAGACCATAACAGGAGAAGAGATTTAAAAGGTAATAAAAAAAACTCCCAACCAAAAAAAGCCCTGGCCCAGACGGCTTCACTGGAGAATTCTACAAAACATTTACAGAAGAGCTTGTACCAGTTCTACTCAAGCTATTTCAGAGCATAGAAGAGGAAGCAACACTTCCAAATTCATTCTATGAAGCCAGCATAACGCTGATACCAAAACCAGGCAAAGACATCACAAAAAAAGAAAATCACAGACCAATATTTCTCATGAATATAGATGCAAAAATTCTGAACAAAATTCTAGCCAATAGAATTCAGTATCATATCAAAAAAATAATACACCACGACCAAGTAGGATTCATACCAGGTATGCAAGGATGGTTTAACATTAGAAAATCCATCAACGTAATTCACCACATAAATAAAAGGAAAGAAGAAAATCACATTATCATCTCAATTGACGGAGAAAAGGCATTTGACAAAGTCCAACACCCATTCCTGATAAAAGCTCTCAATAAAATAGGTATAGAAGGGAAATTTCTCAACATAATAAAGGGCATCTATGCAAAACCAATGGCCAACATCATTCTTAATGGAGAGAGGCTGAAAACATTCCCCTTGAAAACAGGAACGAGACAAGGATGCCCTTTATCACCACTCCTATTTAACATTGTGCTGGAAGTTCTAGCTAGAGCAATAAGGGAAGAGAAAGAAATAAAGGGCATCCAAATTGGTAATGAAGAAGTTAAACTCTCCCTGTTTGCAGATGATATGATACTATACATAGAAAACCCTAAAGACTCCATGAAAAATCTACTAGAACTAACAGAAAGATTCAGCAGAGTAGCAGGATACAACATAAACATTCAAAAATCAGTTGGATTCCTATACACCAGTAAAGAGAACGATGAAAAGGAGATCAGGAAATCAATACCATTTTCAATTGCCCCTAAAAAGATAAAATACTTAGGAATAAATCTGACCAGAATGTAAAAGACCTATACAAAGAAAACTACAAAACACTGCTGCATGAAACCCAAAGGGATCTACATAAATGGAAAAATATCCCATGCTCATGGATAGGCAGACTCAACATTGTGAAAATGGCAATTCTACCTAAAGCAATTTACAAATACAACGCAATCTCGATCCAAATACCAACAACATTCTTCAACGAGATGGAAAAACTAATTATTAACTTTATATGGAAAGGGAAGAAGCCCCGAATAAGTAAAGCACTACTGAAGAAGAAGAAGAAAGTTGAAGGACTCACACTACCTGACTTGAGAACCTACTATACAGCTACAGTAGTCAAAACAGCCTGGTACTGGTACAACAACAGAGACATTGACCAATGGAACAGAATTGAGAACCCAGATGTAAATCCATCCACCTACGGTAACCTGATTTTTGACAAGGGCCCAAAGTCCATCAAATGGGGAAAAGACAGTCTTTGTAACAAATGGTGCTGGCAAAACTGGATATCCATTTGCAGAAAAATGAAACAGGACCCATAGCTCACACCGTATACAAAAACTACTTCAAAATGGATCAAAGACCTGAATATAAAGCCTAAAACTATAAAGTTCATAGAAGAAAAAATAGGACCAACACTTCAGGCCTTAATACATGGCATTAACAGGATACAAACCATAAACATCAACACACAAAACCCAACAGATAAACTAGATAACTGGGATCTTCTAAAAATCAAACATCTATGCGCTTCAAAAGACTTCACCAAAAGAGTCAAAAGAGAACCTACAGACTGGGAAAAAATTTTTGGACAGTACAAGTCAGACAAAGATCAAATCTCCATAATCTACAAGAAAATCCAACACCTCTACAACAAAAAGACAAACAATCCTATTAAAAAATGGGCAAAGGAAATGAACAGACACTTCACCAAAGAAGACATTCAAAGGGCCAACAGACACATGAGGAAATGCTCGCGTTCACTAGCCATTAGAGAAATGCAAATTAAAACCACAATGAGATACAATCTCACCCCGGCATTACTGGCATGAATCAAAAATACTGGAAATAACAAATGCTGGAGGGTCTGCGGGGAGATGGGAACTCTTATACACTGCTGGTGGGAATGCAAAATGATACAACCATTTTGGAAAATGATATGGCGTTTCCTCATAAAGCTAGAAATAGACATACCATTCAATCCAGCAATCCCACTCCTAGGAATATATCCTAGAGAAATAAGAGTTGTCACTCGAATAGACATATGCACACCTATGTTCATGGCTCCATTGTTCACAATAGCAAAATGATGGAAACAACGTAGGTGCCCATCAACAGATGAATGGATAAACAAACTATGGTACATACACACAATGGAGTGCTATGCAATGAGAAAGAACAACAATGAATCTGTGAACCATCTCATAACATGGATGAAACTGGAGGACATTATGATGAGTGAAATAAGTCAATCACAAAAGGACAAATATTGTATGAGACCTCTATTTTAAAAACCCATGAAAAAATTCACATGCAAAATGTAACAATCCTTGTTGGTTACCAGGGATGGGAGGGGAGGGGGGGGGAAATACTAAATAGGCAATAGATAAGTGGTATCTTGGGTGAGAGGTAAGACAGTACACAGTACAAGGGAAACTAACACAACCTGCATGAGGAAAGGTCATGGAGGCCCCATGGACACATCCAAACTCCCCGAGGGACTGAGTTGTTGGACAGAGGGCTCTGGGGACCATGGTCTCGGGGAACATCTAGCTCAACTGGCATGACACTACTTACAAAGATAAGGCTCTACATTCTACCTTGGTGAGTAGTGTCTGGGGTCTTAAAAGCCTGTGAGCGGCCATCTAAGATACTACACTGGTCTCATCCCTTTGGGAGCAAGGGAGAATGAAGAGAACAGGATACAACGAAAAGATTAGTCCAAAGGACTAATTGTCCACAGCTACCAAGACCTCCACCAGACTGAGTCCAGTACAGCTAGATGGTGCCCGGCTACCACCACTGACTGCTCTGACCAGGATCACAACAGAGGGTTCTGGACAGAGCTGGAGAAGGATGTAGAGCATAATTCTAACCCACAAAAAAAAAAAAAAAAAAAAAAGACCAGATTTACTGGCCTAAAGGAGATTGGAGAAACCTCAAGAGTATGGCCCCCAGACACCCTTTCAGCTCAGAGGTGAAGTTACCTTCGAGGTTCACTGTTCAGCCTGGGAGTGGACAGCCCAGTAAAACTAAATGAGACTAACGAGGTACAGGAGTCCAGTGACAAGGGCCAGAAGGCAGAGGGGGAGTAGGAAGCTGATGATAAGGAACACAAGTTGAGTAAGGATACTGTTGATGTGTTGTGAGATTGTTAACCAATGTTATAGGGCAACATTTGTAGTAACTGTTAAATGGGAGGCTATTTTGTCCTGTAAGCCTTCATCTTGGGTGAGAATGGCAGCACAATTGGAAGAGCATAGTCAATGTCACTTAAATGTGTACGTAGAAAGTTTTGAAAAAAAAAAATAACATTAAAAAAAATTTATTTACTGTGGTAAATGTATATGTAACAATACATTTACCATTTCAATATTCTTCAAATGTACAATTCATCGACATTGTGTACATCACGCTGTGCAATGATCACCATTATTTGTTTCCAAATTTCTCCATCTCCCTTAAGCTGAGTGGCACATGGGCATTTTTCAAGGGGAGACAGTTCACAGCTTTCATCATATTACTGAGTGGCTCCAAAAAGGATAAAACCAACCAGTTTGGATTCTGGATTACGCAAATCCATCGTTGACAATGTGGCCAGATCAACTATTCTAAAACAGCTTTTATTATTTTTCGTTTAACAATCTAGAAAGGATTCCTAACGTGGACTAAGCTCAAACTCTTCATAATCTTCCATATGTAGTTCCAGCACACCCAATTAACTTTGTTTCATAATTTCTTAACAGAAATATTACGCTTTACTCAGACTGTTGCCTTTATAGTACCAAGCACAAGATGTGTTTACTCCTGGTTCTGTGCCTTTGTTAACACTGTTTTCACCTTCTGTTTTCCTACTCTATACCAGAATCAAGTCCAACTTCCTTCTGGCTGTGTTTCTGTGCTCACCCAGCTTGCTAGTTTTTGATCACTGATAAACTAATACCACATCATTTTGAACACCTTTTTCAAGTGGTAAATTTCTATTGAGTCTACTATAAATGGCAGTATCTTTGATAAAGACCTCAATAAATCTCTATTGAGGGCCAATTGCTCTGGTAATTGAGGTAATTGAGGGGACAAAAAGACAAATAAGACATATTCCCTGCTTTCAAAGAGCTTTTAAAAAAAAAAAAGTATCATTCCTTAACTATTTTTTGCCTATTAGGTCTTGCCTACCTGTTATGGATTGAATTATGTCCCCCCAAAATGTGTGTCAACTTGGCTAGGCCATGATTCACGGTATTATGTGACTGTTCACCACTTTCTCATCTTATGTGATTTTCCTATGTGTTGTAAAAACTACCTCTATGATGTTAATGAGGTGGGATTAGAGGCAGTTATGTTAATGAGGCAGGATTCAATCTACAAGATTAGGTTGTGTTTTAAGTCAATCTCTTTTGAGATATAAAAGAGAAAAGAGAGCAGAGAGACTTGGGGGACCTAATACCACCAAGAAAGTAGTGCGATGAGCAGAGTACATCCTTTGCACGGCAGGACCTGCATTGAGAAGCTCCTAGTCCAGGGGAAGATTGATGACAAGGACCTTCCTCCAGAGCTGACAGAGAGAGAAAGCCTTCCTCTGGAGCTGATGCCCTGAATTTGGACTTCTAGCCTACTAGACCGTGAGAGAATAAACTTCTGTTTGTCGAAGCCATCCACTTGTGGTATTTCTGTTAAAGCAGCACAAGATACCTAAGACACTATTCAATATAGCTTTAAATTCCTTAAAGGCCAGAGCTGCCATATATTCCATTTGTATCCACCTACTTAGCATATTCACGGGTACACCATAAGTACTCAATAAATGTTGGCTGAATAAAATTAAAATAGAAGGATCTAGGAGAATATTTTAGTATGCATCTTAAGGGCATCTAGGAATTCTACTGATTAACAATAACTCTTCCTAGTATGTGGAGATTTTGAAACTATCCTAAAACCCACTAATTAAATTATTCCACATCTCATTTGTAAAAGTCAATATAATCAGAAACGTGACAATAAAGAATATTCTGCTTGGCTTCTTAAAGATTTTATTCCTCATTATGTATACTAGCAAAGCAGAAGATTCAATTAATGTCATGCTAGCTTGAAATTAACTCAATCTATATTTAATTACCTATGTTAGCAAACCTTATAAATCCTATACATAACCTGTATGTTTATTAATATACTTAATTAAGTACATTAATAGGGTTTAGGCTAAATATGAACAAATATTACAAAAAAACTTGTATTTTTAACGTAAAGAATAAATATAAAATTGAAGGAGTAAATCAATCTTTCTATAATGTTCATAATATCTAAAATACTTTAAAAAATAAACTCATAAAGCAATAACCAAAGTATGACAACAGTATTTTTACTTACAATCTAAGTTAATAAAGTTGCTCAAATTCTCCTCAAGATAGTGCCTCAATTAATGCTTTAACAGATCATAATCCCCAAATAAGTTTCATCCTAGGGCTATACATATTTAACCCCCCACTAACATTAAATTAGCAGATACAGTTATTAGTAAAAACCAATATTAAACTCAGTTATTTAGAGTAATCATAATTTTTAAAAAAGGGTTTAACAATGTTAGCCAAACACATCCTTACTTCGATCACAGTTTTCTATTGCTTGGGCAGCTTGTGATGGTTTTAAGTATCGCACATAGCCCAAACCTTTACTTTCTCCAGTGACTTTATTCTTAATAATGCTGCAATACTCGATATCTCCATATACCTATGAGAGTTAAAAGAAATGATTTTAGGGGAGTCAAAATTAATAACTGAAGAGATTCTTTCAGAAATAACTTAAAATTTGTGCTTAGTTGTGCCTCTTGCTTGCAAAGAAAGCAGAATTACAATTCAGAGTCACTTTTAATGATAACATCAAAATGTTACAAACTAATGAGGCACTAAAATAAAACCATAATAATGATATAACTTAATAATGGGCTAACCAATAAAATGATAATTTTTATTTACTGAGCACCTGCTTTACATATAAAACCAAACTCGCTGCTGTCGAGTCGATTCCGACTCATAGCGACCCTATAGGACAGAGTAGAACTGCCCCACATGGTTTCCAAGGAGTGGCCAGTGGATGCAAACTGCCGACCTCTTAGTTAGCAGCCTGAGCTCTTTAAACCACTGTGCCACCAGGTGTCCACTTTACATACAGATAGTATCTTAATGTTACAACACTACTTCAAGTATATGTATATTATACTGCTTATTTCACAGAGGAGGAAGGTGGGCCTTAGAGAAATTAAAACCTGACTAAGGTCATGGAGGAGCCCTGGTGGCACAGTGGTTAAGAGCTCAGCTGATAACCAAATGGTCCACAGTTCAAATCCACCAGCCACTCCTTGGAAACGCTATGGGGCAGTTCTACTCTGTCCTATAGGGTTGCTATGAGTCAGAATTGACTCAATGGCAGTGAGGTTTGGAAGGTCATGGAGGCAGACCAAGAATTTGGTCTGGATAGCTCCAAAGATCTGTTCAATAGCAGTTAAGAAGGGAAGTTCTGAAATAAGACTTTCTAGATTCAAATCCTGGCTCCGCCACTTATTAACTGGCTGCTTACTTATCCTTTCTGTGTCTGTCTCCTATTTATTTGTTAAATGAGGCTAATAGCAATATCTATCTCACAGGGTGATTGTAAGGATTAAATAAGCTAAAAGACGTTAAATGCTCATACAGGGCATGGGATACAGTAAACACTCAACATTAGCTGTAATTACTTGTCTGCCTCCTAAAAGGAGCCTCTTAAAGAATATTTCTGAAAGACACTGATTCGCTCAGGAAGTTAATAAGAGAAATACAGGGTAAATGTTTACTTTTTATGTTTGAAGAAATAAGGGATATAAATTTTTGGAATTTATCATTTAATCATTTTATAAAATTCTCTAAGCAATTAGCAACTTAAATTCCTATCCAGATAAATATGGTCTTACTTGCTTATTCAGAAAAAGATAAAAATTTATAAAATAGAAGGTACAAAAACGTTTTTCTTACTGTTGGAAGAAGTCTGGAATATGTATTTTTGGTATTTGTTATTATTTTTTTTATTGTGGTAAAAAATATACACAAGACCCTCACCAAAATTTATTATTTCTGTAGTATTCGATTCTCAGTTGGAGTTGCAGAAAGAAAGTTTGAAAATTACTTTTTATTACCAGTTTCTTATCTTTCTAGTTCATTCACAGTATTGGGAGAACTAGTAGAAAAAGGACCAAAAAGTACAACTCAGAACAATTTTAAGATTGTCTTTTTGTGAGAGTATATCACCACATATAAAAATCAATAGCTAAAAAGAAATTTTAAATCATCTTTAAATTTCATTTACTATGATCTTGCTATAGGTTCAGAGCTGTAGTTAATATTTTCCAGTTTCACATATTCTTTAAAGAGTTCTAGGTTTAATATTCAAAGATCTAAAAACAGCTAGTTAATTCTCCACCACCAATTTAATGATCTAACTCAAAAAACACTTACTTCAGACTTTAGTAACCATACAACATATCACAGATACTGGCTGATTTGAAGACATAAATACCTTAAATTTTTCCCGTAGATCTTCTTCTGTGTAGGACTTTGGTATCATAACAAAGATTCTTGTAAGTTCTTCATCTTCAACATCTCGGTGACTTCCAGATGATCTGGACTGAGCAATGAAGACCTAAAGAACAAAAAACAAAAAATAATGTGAAAAATAATCCGTCAAATGTTTTCCTATTCCTTAAGCATACTTACTTCATGATTATATGTGATTCATGTCTTATCAAAAAATTTTTTCCAAAAAGTACTGCAATGCCTTTTTATGTGAGATACCAATCAATCTTTTCGTTGTATTGTCATTTCTCCAAATGTATTTCTACCTTTGCATTTTTGCTTAGCAATAGTCAGGAAATCTTATTTTAAAAACTAACCTTTATTAAGTAAACAGTGCTATTTGACAGCAATTGATAGGATCTACAATTACTAATCTGAGATCCCATATGTTATGTGTAATCAAAATCTATAACATATAAAATATGTATTAAAAATATTTAATTGGGGGACAGTTCCTTAACTCTGAACTTGAGAGACAGCACCTTGTTTTTTACTGCTGCATAAACATCTGCTGTAAATCTCACGTTCTGCTACTCAGCTAGCTGAGGTTTGTAAACTACCTACTGCATAGAAGTAAAATCAATACTTGGATTGGCCTTTCTGCCCAAGACATCTGAACTCTCTTATTTCCTTTCAGGAGAAAATGAAGTTGAAGTTTCATACTTAATTTTAATTTTTATTTGCTGCTGCCATTTTTTGCCATGGTATTGGTTTCTAGCGTTCTCACCTGGCCCCTCTAGTGGATCCCCACTGGTCATTTATTTTTTAGTACTCTAGTTTTCAAGCTATTTATAACTAACTCTTGTCAGTGAGAGTCTATTAATGGAAATAATGCCTTGTTTTCTTATTTCCATTCTTGCTTGCACCCCTCAGCTCCTGCCATCCCCTATGAGAAGTTTCTATTCAGATTGGTTAGATTGAGATTCCGGGACACTGATACGGCAGAGTCTCTGTGTGTTAGCTTGTCTGATAGGTTGTCCAACTCAGGCATCTTGCTCTTTTTACTCTGCATAAGTGGTAAGGAGTAGCAGCAGGCCTGGCCAGTTTCTCTGTGCTCTCTCTCCTTCCATGTTGTAGTAGGTGTTTTCTGGCCCAGTTCACTTTGGTCTAAGCTCAGGTGCAAATTTTTTTTCTATTTATTTTTAAAAATCAGTGAGTTGGCAAATATTTTGGTGTGTATATTTTCACAATTAAAAAAAAAATCAGTGAGGTACATGAAGTGCACAAATCTTAAGTGTACAGTCTGAGGTGCTTTTAAATAAGTATATATCAGAGTGACCACCATCGATATCAAGACATGGAGCATTCCCATCACCCCAGAAGTCTCCCTCCGGTCATTCCCAGTCACCTCTACCTCCCAACTCCAAGTAATCATTCTTGTAACTTCTATCAACAAGAAGCAAATAAATTCTTACTTGCTGCCTCTCCTTTTTTCTCATGAGGTACAGGGGTTTGCTGTGAATTTTTCTTTCTTCACCTTACAATGTTAAGATCCAAACATTTTTTGGAGCTTGTGGTAAGTAGGGGTGGGAGAGGTAACACAGAGGTGTGCATATGGTAATTTAACTGGAGATATTGAAACACTACCTTGGTTTTGGTGGAAGACAGCCCAAGCTGCTGCTGCTGAAGAACCCAGACTACCTAGCTAGGTAATGTAGTGAAACAACTCTCTGGCTGAAACTAAGTGGACAAAAATGTTAAAAAAAAACCAAAATGAAAACAGAATGTAAATTTTAGTTCTCTTTGGGAACAAGCACTTTAATTTCTTTGTTGCTGAAAGGAAGGGTACATTTTAGTGTCGGGTCTTTGTCATGTGAAAATTTAATCAAGGGAAGGGGCATCTTTTGAGTTGCTCACATGGGCTCTGTGGTACTTAATACTCCCAAGTTTAAAAATCCTCCCCACTAAGCTATGGCAGTCATTATTGCAAAGAGATGAAAATTAGCAACCCAGTGCAGGGCAGCAAACTACAGCTCCCTGCTTTTGTGTAATCAATGATCTAAGAATTGTTTTTACATTTTAAAACATTGTTAAAAATAAAGAAGAATATGCGACAGAGGTTGTATGTGGCCTACGAAGTCTAAAGCATTTACGATCTGGCCCTTAAAAGGAAATGTTTGTCAACCTCTGATCTAGCATATACTGTGGCCTTAAAATTAATTTTGTTGATGCCCTGTTCTGACTTACTTCAGAGAGGTGAGTAGGAGGGAGAAGGGAGTATCTATTGTGTTGTTGGTGTATTCCCAGGCTGCTTCTGTTTTGTGGATGAAGTATAAGGGAGACCTCCAGAGACTGAAATATCTGAGTCCTTCATTTATAAGTCCATGTTAATACTCTTCTCAACTCTCTGTGTTAAATAGAAAAAAAAATGTTGGGGGGGAAGTTTTTGTGGAAAGCTCTGACAACAGAATTACATATACAGCCAATTATTTCTACAAGACAGGTGAAGGGAGCAATTTAAGCAATTGCCAGGGTCTCACTATTGGGTCTTGATTAGAGTTCACAGCAAGTAAGGAATGACATCTTGGTTACTACTGACCAACAAGAATATATTCACAGCTTACCTTGTGCCAGGAATTATGCTAAAAGCATAGATTATCTCAAATAACCCTTAAAACGGCCCTGCCATGGGGCATTATCTTTATTTTAGAGGATTAAGTTGGAAACTTAATATAAATACCACCAGGGTGAACTAAGTATAGAAAGAATCGTTTAATAATACAAAACGCACACTACCATCACAATGATTTGGCTCTTAGGGCAGTTTACTTAGGTCTGTTTTCAAAGCAATGTGGCAGTAACAGTGTGAAGATCCGAATGTATGCTATTAATACCTTCACAAATAGGGGTTATTAGAAGAATGTGGGGAAGATGAAGCAGTTTTAATCACCGGCACTAATTTTATTTACATGCATACTTTTTTTGCCTGGTTCTGGAAAAATGCTCTTACCAAAGCGGCTTTATGTACTTTTATCAAAAGTTGTTAAGCTCCATACCTACCTGACGAAAAGCAGTTATACGTTTTTATAGATGATAAATGTGGGCATAAATGGGGACACCTATGGGAGGACGATGAGAAAAGTACTCAAATAAGGCCAGGGTTAGAGCTGGGCGGTGGACTAGAGTTCCTGATCAGAGACGAGCAGGCGTGCGGGGAGGCCCAGCCTCTGCAGCTCTGCGGCCCGAGTCCGTTTCAGGGGCTGACGTTCTCTCCGCATCCGCCCTCACCCCTGCAATGCCCGCACCACCGCACGGCCTCGGGGTGGGGGGAGGTCATGAGACCTCTCCCCAAAGCTATTCCCCATTACCCCGGGGATGCCAAGTGCTGCTGGTCTGCTGCCGGGGAGCAGACCGACGTTCTCACAACCTCCCCCACTCCACCCCGACACAACCTCGGGGGAGTGGAGGCCCGAGGACCCTTCCCCTGCGGGCACCCGCACCTTGATGGGCTTGGTGTCGTTGGGGCTGAGGCACTGGCCGTGCATCTCCTCCATGGCCCTGCAGGCCTGCGAGCTGCGGGCAAACTTGACGAAGGCGATGCCCTTGGACTCCTTGGTGTGTTTGTCCCGCACCACCCAGATGTCCTGGATCTCGCCGAAGGGCGAGAATCGCTCCCTCAGCACTGACTCAGGCGTGTACTTGCTGATCACCAGGAAGATGCGGCTGTTAGGCGGCTCATCGAGGCTGTTTACGCCCGGGCGGAAGCTTCCGCCGCTCGCACAGCCGCCAGCTTCGTCCATGGCGCTCCACCCCGGCGGAGAAAGCCCTCAGTCCTAGCTGCTTCCTCACTGCCAGCAACGGCCGCGTTCGCACAACCAGCGGTTGCGGGGACGGCGCTCCGCCTCCGGAAGATGGATGAGTCCGGCGCCGGGCTCCGGGCGCTCCTTCCGGGGAGAGGCCTATAACGCCCCCTGCCGGCGCGGGGTAACCTGACTAGGTTCCGGCCTCCAATCTGTTGCGCCAAGGCCGAACATCAAGTGTGCAATCCTTGTTGCGAGAGGCCAGAACTGCATTTCCTGATTCACAGGCTTTTCCAACGCTGACATCGCTCCCCCCACCAGAGCCCAGTGATTCTTCCCCAAAAGTTGCCATCTTAGTTGTAAGCTCAGTTGAGGGCCACTATAAAAAACCCACTGCCATCAAGTCGATTCCTACTCATAGTGACCCTATAGGACAGAGTAGAACTGCTCCATAGGGTCTCCAAGGCTGTAAATCTTCACAGAAGCAGACTGCCATATCTTTCTGAGTGGCTAGTGGGTTTGAACTGCAGACCTTTACTTTTTTATTTTTTGTTTATTGTTGTAGTTTAAGTGAAAAGTCTACATTTCAATTTATTTATACATTCATTGTTATGTGACCCTAATTGCTCTCCCTATACTGTGACAGCACACTCCTCTTTTCCACCCCAGATTTCCCATGTCCATTCAATCAGCTCCTAACCCTCTCTGCCTTCTCATCTCACCTCTGGACAGAAGCTGCCTGTTTAGTCTCATGTATCTACTTGAGCTAAGAAGCACACTCTTCACGAGTAACATTTTATGTCCCACAGTTCAGTCCAATCTTTGTCTGAAGAGTTGGCCTTGGAAATAGTTTTAATTCTGGGTTGATAGAGAATCCAGGGGCCATGCTTTCCTGGGTTCCTCCAGTCTCAGTCAGACCATTAAGTCTGGTCTTTTTACTAGAATTTGAGTTCTGCACCCCACCTTTCTCCTGCTCCATCAGGGACTCTCTGTTGTGTTCCCTGTCAGGGCAGTCATTGGTGGTAGCTGGGCACCATCTAGTTCTTCTGGTCTCAGGCTGATGAAGTCTCTGGTTTATGTGACCCTTTCTGTCTCTTGGGCTAATACCTTCCTTGTGTCTTTGGTGTTCTTCATTCTCCTTTACTCCAGGTGGTTGGGACCAATTGAACTGCAGACCTTTAGGTTAGCAGCTGAACTTTTTAACCACTGTGCTGAAGGCTACTATAGGATAGAGTTAAAATCATACAGCCTAAAAGCCGAAATAAATCTTTGCGATCATCCAATACCAGCCTCATTTGTTGGAGATGAGGAAATTGAGGCCGACAGAATAGCCAAAGGTCATAGAGATACAATTTTTAACAGAGCCAAACCCAGAACCAACTCTGTCTGCTGATCTACTCAACTACCACTCCATCCCTGGGGGTTTGGGAACCAAAAGAGTAGACTGCTCAGTTGTGGAACCAAGGGAAATCATGGGTGAAAGCAATGGGAAGTATGTACTGGTTTCCAAGGCTTGTTAAAGGGCCTTAGAGGAGAGGTCAGCAGAAAACCAGCAGAAATCCAAAAACAAGGCCTGGATTTAGCAGAAGCATTGGAATGAAGTGTCAGGAATAGACCAGAAAGTGACCCAGGAGCAGAACTTTTTGAATGTCCAAGCTCAGGCTTCTAATACCTGGGTCACTAGGAAGCCAAACAGATACATAATTTTTGTGTGCCTGCCTATCCTGTGCCAGAGTCTATGCAGGAAGCTAGACATACAATGGGAAACACAAAAGACATGATCCCTTCTCTCAGGAACCTTTTTTTCTATTGTGGAAATCTTACATGTAAAATGTAATTCTATGCAAAATAATGTCAGATTGTGGTAAACACAGAGTTTGGGCAAGTTACTTTATATTTCCTCCACTTCAGTTTCCTCAACTGTAAAGCACAAATAATACTATCTACTAAATAAGAGTTATTGTCAAGCTTAATTAATTAATTCATCATTCATTCAATTAACAAGTTTTTGGCTGTCTACTATGTGTTGGACACTTTACTATACTCAAGGGGATACAGTATTAAAACAAAATGGTCATTGTCCTTCCCTCATGGAATTAAAACAAACAAAAAAAACCTCACTGCCATCGAGCTGATTCTGACTCATAGCGACCCTATAGAGCCCAGTAGAACTGCCCCATCAGGTTTCCAAGGAGCGACTGGTGGATTTGAACTGTTGATCTTTTGGTTAGCAGCCAATTGTATGTTGTTGTTTTTAGGTACCATCAAGTCAGTTCCAACTCATAGCGACCCCATGCACCACAGAATGAAACACTGCTCAGTCCTGTGCCATGCTCACAATCGTTGTTATGCTTGAGCCCATTGTTGCAGCCACTGTGTCAGTCCATCTCGTTGAGGGTCCTCTTTTTCGTTGACCCTCTACTTTACGAAGCATGATGTCCTTCTCCAGGGACTGATCCCTCCTGACAACATGTCCAAAGTATGTAAGACATAGTCTTGCCATCCTTCCTTCTAAGGAGCATTCTGGTTGTACTTCTTTCAAGATAGATTTGTTCGTTCTTTTGGCAGTCCATGATATATTTGATATTCTTCATCAATACCACAATTCAAAGGTGTCAATTCTTCTTTGGTCTTCCTTATTCATTGTTCAGCTTCGAATGCATATGATGCAACTGAAAACACCATGGCTTGGGTCAGGCACACCTTGGTCTTCAAGGTGACATCTTTGCTTTTCAACACTTTAAAGAGGTCTTTTGCAGCATATTTGCCCAATGCAATGCGTCTTTTGATTTCCTGACTGCTGTTTCCATGGGTGTTGATGGTGGATCCAAGTAAAATTAAATCCTTGACAACTTCAATCTTTTCTCCGTTTATCATGATGTTGCTTATTGGTCCAGTTGTGAGGGTTTTTGTTTTCTTTATGTTGAAGTATGATCCATCCGTTTATCATGATGTTGCTTATTGGTCCAGTTATGAGGGTTTTTGTTTTCTTTATGTTGAAGTACAATCCATACTGAGTGCAGTGGTCTTTGATCTTCACCAGTAAGTGCTTCAAGTCCTCTTCACTTTCAGCAAGCAAGGTTGTGTCATCTGCATATTGCAGGTTGTTAATGAGTCTTCCTTCAATCCTGATGCCCCCTTCTTCTTCATATAGTCCAGCTTCTCGGATTATTTGCTCAGCATACAGATTGAACAGGTATGGTGAAAGGATGCAACCCTGACACACACCTTTCCTGACTTTAAACCATGCAGTATCCCCTTGTTCTGTCTGAACGTAACTGCCTCTTGATCCGTGTACAGGTTCCTCATGAGCACAATTAAGTGTTCTACAATTCCCATTCTTCGTAATGTTATCCATAATCTGTTATGATCCACACAAGCACAGGTAAACATCTTTCTGGTATTCTCTGCTTTCAGCTAGGATCCATTGACATCAGCAATGATATCCCTGGTTCCACATCCTCTTCTGAATGTGGCCTGAATTTCTGGCAGTTCCCTGTCGACATACTGCTGCAGCTGCTTTTGAATGCTCTTTAGTAAAGTTTTACTTGCATGTGATATTAATGATATTGTTCGATAATTTCCACATTTGGTTGGATCACCTTTCTTGGGAATAGGCATAAATATGGATCTCTTCCAGTCAGTTGGCCAGGTAGCTGTCTTCCAAATTTCTTGGCATAGATGAGTGAGCGCTTCCAGTGCTGCGTCCATTTGTTGAAACATCTCAATTGATATTCCATCAATTCCTGGAGCCTTGCTTTTCGCCAATACCTTCAGGTGCAGCTTGGACTTCTTCCTTCAGTAACATTGGTTCCTGATCATACGCTACCTCTTGAAATGGTTAAACATCGACCAATTCTGTTTGGTATAATGACTCTGTGTATTCCTTCCATCTTCTTTTGATGCTTCCTGCATTGTTTAATATTTTCCCCATAGAATCCTTCACTATTGCAACTCGAGTCAATTGTATAGTTAGGATTATATTAGATAATACATACGGAGTTAATAGTTTAGGAATCAAATGAGATAATATGGATACAATGGCACAATAGATATTCATTTTGTTTTTCCTTTGACTATGGTGCCCACTCCCTCACCCTTGCTATTGTGTAATTTGTGATAGCAACTAAGAGTAAGGGGTTCTGGACTCTTACCCTTGGCTTTACCACTAACAAGATTGTGACCTTGGACAAGTCAATTTCTCCTCGCACTACATTCCACACCTGTAACATGAGGATTCTGTTTACCCTGGGTCTTAGCAAGTCTAGGAAAAAGTTTTCTCATAGCTTTCCATTTCTTTTTCTTTTACCAAGACCAGTCAATGTGAATGAAAATAATGTGGCAGTGTAAGAATTTTATTGAGAGAAAGCCCAAAGACTCTGAGCAAAAATATTTGCCTACTAGTGCCATCTAGTGGACAACAGGTATAATTTTTCTTAAACACCAGAGGCTACGCAAACTCTATTTTTTGTCAATCAAGATTACTGACGGGTAACCTGAAAATTTTAGGCTAATATTCAGAGTTGTTAATTTTTTTTAAAGAAGGGATAAAATATTGAATAAAATAAAACCAGGGACAGAAATACTGGGAAATGCTAGGAAAACAAATTTTCCTTACTACTCAATTGTGAAATACTACATTTTCAAGGAAAAAAGAAAGTTAATTTACAAATTACAAAAATGTAGTAAATATAGTTTTCATCATATAACTTATTTATTAATATTTTAACAGCTTTGCATACTGTGCAACTTACCCATTTAAAATGTTCAGTTAAGTGTTTTTTAGTAAATTCACTGAATTGGGCAATTATCACCTGCCACAACCAACTTTAGAACATTTTTGTCACTCGTAATAGCAAAGTCATCAGGTTTCAAAGCATATATAATTATATTTGAACATGAATCACATGCAACTAATTGTCGTTGTTGTTAGTTGTGGTTGAGTCAGTTCAGACTCACAGCAAATCCTAGGTACAACAGAATGAAACGCTACCCAGTCCTGTAGCATCCTCACAATCGTTGCCATGCTGAGCCAATCATTGCAGCCCCTGTGTCGGCCTCTTTCACTGAGGGTCTTCCTCTCTTTCGCTGACCTTCTACTTTACCAAGCATGATGTTTTTCTCCAGGGCCTGGTGCCTTCGGATAATATAACCAAAGTACGTGAGACCAAGTCTCACCATCCTCACTTCTGAGGAGCATTCTGACTACACTTCTTCCAAGACAGATTTGTTCATTCTTCCAGCAGTCCATGCTATATCCAATATTCTTCACAAACACCATAATTCGAAGGCATCAATTCTTCTTTGGTCTTCCTTTGTCCAGCTTTCGCATGCATACGAAGTGTACATGAGATTGAAAATATGGCTGACAATGTCACAAAACAATTTGTCTATTAACTGTTTAATGAGAAACTAATTTGCTATGTAAACTTTCACCTAAATGACAATTTAAAGAAAAGAAAATACTATGGCTTGGATCAGGCACACCTTAGTCCTTAAAGTAACATCTTTGCTTTTTAACACTTTAAAGAGGTCTTTGGCAGCAGACTTGACCAATGCAATACATCGTTTGGTTTCTTGACTGTTGCTTCCATGGGCATTGATTATGGATCCCAATAACTAAAACATTTGAAAATTCTGAGGCTTGGAAGAATGCTTGTTATCTGTTTTTACATTAGGGAAAGATGTGCTACGTATTTGCAAGTTAAAAATTTTCAAGGTTTTAAGACATATAGCCTATAATTACGATTATTAGCATGATAAACACTTATTTCACATGAAGTTTAGATGTCTTTTGAAATGCCTTCCAAAATTCTTGTGAATTCTCTTTAAAAAGAGATTTAAAGAATGACAGGTGATATTGTGACTTATTTTTTAAATGCAAGGAGAGAATAAATAGTAAATTCTTGCTACTGTTTCCCAAAATTTCTCAAATTATGAGGTAATTGCAATGAAGCTTAGCTGGTTGGAGATATTCGTCTTCAAGCATTATACTGAATTAAATTTTTTTTTGCCTAAACAATCTTTGATGGCTACGAGAGAGGGGTAGGGTGGGGATGGAACAATATTAAATAGACAATAGATAAATCGTAACTTTGGTGAAGGGAAAGACAGTACATAATACTGGGGAAGCCAGCACAACTTGTCCAAAGCAAGGTCATGGAAGCTCCGTAGACACTTCTGAACCCCCTGAGGGACTGAACTGCTGGGCGAAGGGCTGTGGGGACCATCGTCTTGGGGGAACATCTAGCTCAATTGGCATATGACAGTTTATAAAGAAAATGTTCTACATTTTATTTTGGTGAGTGGCATCTGGTCTTAAAAGCTTGTGAGCAGCCAACTAAGATACTCCACTAGTCCCACCCCATCCGGAGCAAGGGAGAATGAAGAAAACCAAAGACAAGAGAAAGATTAGTCCAAAGGACTAATGGAACACAACTACCACAGCCTCCACCAGACTGAATCCAGCCCAACTAGATGGTGCCCGGCTACCACTGACTGCTCTGACAGGAATCACAGTAAGGGTCCCAGACAGAGCTGGATAAAAATGTAGAACAAAATTCTAACTCACAAAACAAAACAAAACAAAAAAACAGACTTATTAATCTGACAGAGACTGGAGAAACCCCGAGAGTATGGCCCCTGGACACGTTTTTAACTCAGTACTGAAGTTCTGAGGTTCACCCTTCAGCCAAAGATTAGACAGGCCCAAAAAACAAAACAAGACGAAATGGGCACACCAGCCCAGGGGCAAGGATGAGAAGGCAAGAGGGGATAGGAAAGCTGGGAATGGGGAACCCAAGGTCGAGAAGGAGAGAGTGTTGACATGTCGTGGGGCTGGTAACCAATGTCACAAAACAATGTATGTATTGTCTAATGAGAACCTAGCTTGTTCGTAGACCTTTGTCTAAACTACAATAAAAATTTTTTTTAAAAAGGGCAACTTTAGGTTTAAAAAAATTTTTTTTTGGCCTGGCTTTATCACTGATATTTATTGGTAATGAATTAGTAACTTTCATTTTATATTCTGAATGAATATGGTCCTGAGCCTGCATTTTTCCCATCTGTAAGGCCACAGATTTATACATGCAAGCAGCTAGACTGGCCTCTGGCAGGCACTCAATAAGTAGTAGTTTTATTCTTCTTCAGTTTATATGTCTTTGTATGAGTTTAAAAATAAAGTTCAATTCTTCATATTTTTCCCTGGTCCTTTTGATTCAATTTGATGACACTTGTCTTTTAAACGTGTAGATCACAGTTCAACTCAGTTACTACTTACAATCGTTTTATTCAATTATCTTTATTTTCAATAACTTTCTTGTTGTCGTGGCTATTTAAATTAAAATTAAAAATTCAACTACTTAGTTGAATTAGCCACATTCCAAGTGCTCAAGAGGATATGTGGCTAGCGGACAGCACAGAAAGAATAGTTCCTTCATGACAGAAGTGTCTATTGACAGCTCTGCTTTAGAGAACAAGAATATTGGGTAAACTTTCACATACCTAATTCATAAAATTTTCACTATTACCTCAAAAGTACCTTGATTATTAAACAGTTTAAAAATTATTTTAATATTCTGATTTCTCTTTCACAGCCTTACCACTTATGTCTCACGAACTATGTAACTATAGCTAAGCTACTCTTCCTACTCACATGCTCCTAAACAAAGCTTTGACTTTCTTACCTCTCTCTGCCTTGGGCACCCTTGTTGTTTTTGTAGCTTTCTCAGTCCTTCCCTCCATATGTCCCTCTTTTACTCCTTCAGAACTCACCGTCTGTTTCTGTTCACGCTCTAGGCCTCCCTTTCGGCAATTAGCAGCATGCTACCTTGCAGTCAAGGAGCCCTGGTGGTGCAACAATGTTAAACGCTTGGCTGCTAACCCAAACGTTGGTGGTTTCAACCCACTCCGTGGCAGAAAAACCTCGTGATCTGCTGAAACGATTGTTGTTGCAGCTGTAATCTTTAAGGGAACAGGTTGCCAGGACCCTATGGGGCAGTTCTAGCTTGTCACTTGGAGTCACTATCAGTCACAACAACCTAGCTGTCAGTTCTCGTATTATTGTATTTTTATGTACTGTATCATTTATAATAATTTAACTTTTAATGTATTTACATCTTGCCCCAGTCAGCTTGTAACTCATGGGAAACTGAGACTGAGGTTCAGTGTTTGTACTTCTAACTTGCTTGGCACAGTGCCTTACCCATAGTTAAGTACTTGGTTTGTTTTTTTCTTTTGTTGACGTGATTTGATTCCTTCGGTCAAATGCTACTGGACCAATTCATTAAACGTTGAGTTCCTACTTCAAGCAAGGCTCTGTACAAACGGAATACATAGATAATATAACCCTTGGTTAAGTAAAGATTAAAAAAAACAAACCCCAAACGCACTTAGGATCATTATCCTTTGTAAGGACATTCACTTCGCTACAATTACACGTAGCCAGAAGCTGCTCAAGGGCAAGACTTTCAGTCTGTCTGAACTGAGATCCTGCGGGACCTGGGGCCAATCAGTAGCGCCCTGAAACCTGGACTGACATTGGCTGGCGGCGTCCACCAGAAGTACATGCTGGGCTGGGCCTGCGGCTTGGGGCGTCAGGGCGTGAAAGTGCTGTTTCTGGACCATCCGCCTGGAACTTCGGGTGTAGGCTCTGGCCCGGCAGTGTCCTCCAGTGACTACTACGGACCGCCTCTGGGGAAACAGGACAGAAGCGCTGGCCTTGCGGTAGGTATAACTGGCCGGGCAGGGGTGAGCCAGCAGCCAGGAAGTGTGAACCCTTGTTCTGGGCCGATGCAGTTTTGGCCTGGAACTACCCAGAGGAGCGTCCAACCGTCCGGCCAGCTGGAGGCTCACTCCAGCTCCAGGCTGTTGAGGCCCAGGTGTCCCTAAGTGCAACGTAAGGCTTCATCTAGTGCGGGGTGCTTCTGCACATTTTCACGTTTCTGAGTGGGCCTCATTCTGAGTAGAGCCTTCCACCTACGGATGGCAGACGTCAGCCTCTACGTCGAAGCGGTGACCTGGAGGGGATGGCATCGAAGACCCCCGGGTTGGAAGTTTGGAGAGCTAGATTCTTGTTCCAGCTCTGGGGTTCAGTCATAGCCACTTAGAAGGGGAAAAGGCTGTAAACACCTATGAAGTTTTATAGGTGTGAAGTGATTTACCCAGGGTCACATCTTTATAACTGCGTTCCACTTCAGTACTCTATACACTCCAACACGCATAGTCCCAAGTAATCTTTTAAGACTCATGTTTAGCATCATCCTTAAAATGTTCTCGTGAGTTTCCCCTCCCTCCTTCATCACTTCAATTCTGTGGGTTTTGGAAAATTTGAACACTTTATTGGTGCATTGTTTTTACTGCATTCGTTTTTACACAGAGTTAGAAATGGCAGTGGTATATGTATGAAAAAGTGTTTCGCCTAGTCCTCTTTAAGTACTGTTCGCTCAGTTTGGCAAACAAAATTTTAAGCATCAGCAGTGTGTTAGACATTGTATTGCAACCCAGCGTTACTTTAAGAATGTTCATTCTCGAGGCGGATTGTTAAACTTCTAGGATTACAGATTTAATATGGCTCCACCTCTCACCAGCTGATTGATCTTATAAGTTACTTAACATCTGTGTCTCATTTTCCTCTTCTTTAAAACTGGAGCTATTAATAGTACCTACCTCACAGGACTGGTATGTTAAATGAGTCAATGACTTATATAGGGCTACTCTTCTCCTGTCTCTTTAATATTGGAATTACTCCATCCTTGGATGAATGATCGTTTTTATACCAGATGCTTGTTTCAGTGAGATATTGTTTCTTAAGTGCTGGTAGAGTGCCAAATGATTATAGGACAAAATGAATTCCCTTGATATCCCTTTTTGTTTTCTTGCCCTTTCCCTTTCTACCGCTCACAAATCTTTATCTGGTTTTGATGTGCTTTGAGAAGATCATAGGTACTTCTGTGACTAAAGGTGGCAGAATGAAAATTTTAATGGTGACAAATACTGGTAGTTTGAACAGTGATGAACAGTGATAACGGAACTTTTCTTTCAAGTGACTTTCAAGTGAAATATATAGCTTATGAGAAAAGAGGGTTTTTGTTTGTTTGTTTGTTTAATATCATTAGCATTCACTTCAGCCAAAGTAATGAAATTCCTTTTTTTTGCAGCTTTGAAAATCTGATCTTTTCTTTGGTCTGTGGTTTAATGTTTCACTGCAGAACAAAATGGGAGATGCTGAAGCAGGAAAGAAGATCTTTATTTAAAAATGTGCTCAGTGCCACACAGTGGAAAAAGGTGGAACACACAAGACTGGTCCCAATCTCTGGGGCCTCTTTGGCCAAAAAACAGGACAAGCCCCAGGATTTTCTTCCAATGATGCAAACAAAATGAAGGTACAAACCAGGCAGCTGGGAAAGGACCAGATACTTTGTAGCAAAGGAGAAAGCACGTGATTTGGCATTATAATAATTTCTTTATTTGCAGCATTAAAAATGAAGTTCTTATAGTACTGAAATATTGATTTATATTTATATGCATAAGACCTGCATTTGGGTAACTGGTCACCTTTTTGATCAGAGAAATTCACAATATTATGTGGCGTAGGTTTTTTGACTATACACGTGTTTTTTTTAATGCAATAGATTTATGTTGAAAAACTATCAGTTAAATTTTAAAAATAAAATAATCTTTTAATGGCATAATGGTAGTTTTCTATGTGTAGCTGTGATTCTTAGCAGGCTTGGAGGAATGTTATATAGATTGAAAAAGTATATTCAATTTCTTTGTTGGTGGAAAGGGAATAGATGGCAGTTAAAGTGAGAGTATTTTAGGGTTAAGAGATTAAAAATTATTAAAAAAAAGACTATAATAAATATCTTTGTAAAACAGTTTATTACTCCTGGACTTATATTTTTTTGTTAACTGAATTACATATTTTCTTAAAATATGATACAATTCTATTTGAACTTTTTTCAGAGGGCTGGCATTTCCTATAGGCCTGAATGTCAGATCACTGCTGTTGGAAATGTCTTGAAGGTAGATTTTTGGAAGCTATGAATCCTATTCATAAATGATGCAAATTTAGTATTTTTAAATTTCTCAGTGGGTTATTAGAGCACTTGTGTAGACTATTGTTGTTGTTACGTGCCGTCGGGTCGGTTCCGACTCATAGTGACCTTGTGTACAACAGAACGAACACCGCCTCGTCCTATACCATCGTCACAGTTGTTGTTATGCTTGAGCCCATTGTTGCAGTCACTGTGTCAGTTCATCTCATTGAGGGTCTTCCTCTTTTTTGCTGACCCTTTATAATATACCTCATTGGGATGGTGTCTTAGATATCTAGTGCTGCTATAAGAGAAATACCACAAGTGGATGGCTCTAACAAACAGAAATTTATTCTGTCACAGTCTAGGAGGCTAGAAGTCCGAGTTCAGGGCACTAGCTCCAGGGGAAGGTTTTATCTCTCTGTCAGCCCTGGGGGAAGGTCCTTGTCATCAATCTTCCCCTGGTCTAGGAACTTCTCAGCGCAGGGACCCTGGGTCCAAAGGACGTGCTGTGCTCCCCACAATTTTTCTTTTGTATGAGGTCCCTCTCCTCTCTGCTCAATTCTTTTATATCTCAAAAGAGATTGACTCAAGATACAACCTAATCTTGTAGATTGAGTCCTGCCTCATTAACATCATAGAGGTTGGGATTTACAACATGTAGGATAATTGCATCTGATCACAAAATGATGGACAGCTACACAATACTGGGAATCAGCCAAGCTGATACACATTTTGGGGGGACACAATTTAATCCATAACAGATGGTATCTGAGCTTGTATTGGTATTTGTTGTAGGTGAGGGGCTTTAATGAGAGGAGTCGGTGACCTCTGCATTGATCTTTTTTGGGTGTGTCTGTAATAGCTTGTACTTTGTCAAATGGGAGATTCTGCTTTATTTAACTTGTACTAATGTTTCTAGTAAGATAGGTAAGATATAGTGAAATTTTTGTTGTCTGACATTTTAGAGGGAAAGGACCTGCAGATAGTCAAATAGTTTGGTTAAAACCAAATTGGCACATTGTGGGGGTTGCCAGTTTTGTGTGTGTGTATGTGAAAATAAGATACTTTTCATTTTTCTGAAACATTGAGAGCAGGGTAAAGAGCTGGCAAAGCCCTAGTCTCCTATACTTCTCTTGGGTTTCCAAGTAAACCGTGGCAGGGTGGTGTGGGGAAGATATGGTTAAGCGGAACTGCTTTGTGGTTGTTAATTGCTGTCTGTCAGCTCTGACTTATGACGACCTTATGAATAACAGAACAAAAATTGCCCAGTCCTGCTTTAACTTCATGATTGTTGGTATGTTCGAGTCCGTTCTTGCAGCTATTATGTAGTGCTTCCAGTGTAGAGGGCTCATCTTCCAGCACTGTATTGAACAATATTCTTATGTGATCCATATGGTTTTCACTGGCTAATTTTCAGAAGCAGATTGCCAAGCCTTTCTTCCTAGTCTGTTTTAGTCTGGAGGCTTCGCTGAAAACTGTGCACCATAGGTGATCCTGCTGGTATTTGAAATACCAGTGGCGTAGCTTCCATCATTGTAGCAACGTGCAAGCCACCACAGTCCAACAGACTGACACAGACTGGTGGTAAGTAATTCCTTTAACCCTCTACTTAGCATTTGAAAATTATGTATACGTGTATAAAATAGATAATTCATAAAGTACTTAACTAAAACTAATTAAATAAAATTTTAATCTTTGTTGAGTCAGGAGTACTTCAGCATCTTTTTAAACACCAGGGTAGTTATTAATAACACAATCTGGTTGTATATGGGATGTGCAAAAATGCTGGTTAATAAGCATTACCAGTTTGTAGACTGTTGAGCAAATCAGTTTTTTTTTTAATAATTTATTTTTTTTGTGTGTGTTGTTGAGAATATACACAGCAAAAAACATACACCAGTTCAGGTTTGTACATATACCATTCAGTGACGTTGATTACATTCCTTGTGTTGTGCAACCATTCTCACCCTCCTTTTCTGAGTTGTTCCTCCCTCATTAACATAAACTCACTGCTTCCTAAGGTTCATATCTCATCTTTCAAGTTGCTGTTGTCAGTTTGATCCAATATAGACAGACCTTTGAAAGAGCACAGTGCCCAAGGCAGACGTCCTTTACTAGTTAAGCTAAACTATTGTTTAGTTTTAAGAAGATTTCAAAGGATATTTTTGGTTTAAGGTTTAAAGATTATGTTAGGACAGTAGTTTCTGGGGTTCATCCAGCCTTCAAGGCTCCGCAAATTCTGGATTCCATGAGAATTTGAAATTCTGTTCTCCATTTCCTTCCTTTTGATCAGAATTCTTCTATAGAGATTTTGATCAAAATATTCAGTAATGGTAGCCAGGTACCTTTCAGTTCTAGTCTCATGGTAAAGGAGGCAGTTGTTCGTGGAGGCAATTAGCCGCACATTACATTTTCTCCTCTTATTCCTGACTCTCCTTCTTCCTCTGTTGCTCCAGGTAAATAGAGACCAGTTGAGCAAATAAGTTTTTAACTTGCATTTATACTTTACATTTACATTACTCTTTAATTTTTAAAGTAATATTTCTGCATGGTGTCATTTTGTTGTTTTATTATCCAATGACAAGAGCAGTTAACTTCTGAAGTTCTGATTTGTAGACTATTTATAACTTAGTATTTCTTCCTCTAGCTGCCAGCATTTTAATGTCTTTGCTGCTTATTAGCATTGATTTGAAATTATATTACAAACATGTCTTTTATTATAGATTGTTGTCAGAGGTTGAAATTTGTTGTAGTGCAGTGGATCACTGATATGGTCTTTCTTGCCTTGGTCTTATAACTCCTGCCAAAAGACTGGGTGGGACTATGCAGATGAGGTGCTTGTGGCTCACCAGGGGGATTAGATAACTTGCTAATAATCTAAATAAGGTGCATGGCACCCTTTTTGGGGGTGGGACCATGCAGATAAACAAGGGGATTGGTCAGTTTTTGCCATCTGCTAGGCTTAAAATAAGCCATTCTAGAGGCAGAAAGGAAGATCTCACCATCACCGAAAAAAAGAGCCAGGAGAGGAGTGTGTCCTTTGGACCTGGGATCCCTGCAGTGAGAACCTCCTAGATTCAGGAAACAGAAAGAACTGTAACACCGGAGATGGCGAGAGACAGCGAGAAGCAATGGCAGAGAAATGGCTGCAGCAAAGGCAGCAGAACCAGGAAATTGTCAGGAGATGGCACAGCAGGCTTCCCGGCCCACAGAGCGAGAAAGCTGAGCACCTTCAGGCAGGAGGTTTCCTGGTGGGGTAGGGTGCCTCTGGGTACTTGGCAGTGGAGCTAGACTCACCGACCCACAGAGTGAGATAGCTGAACACCTTCAGGCTGAGGCTTACTGGCAGAGTAGGGTCCCTCCAGGCACTTATTGGTGGAGCTAAAAGAACTTTGTAACACTTGCCTGAGCCAGACAGAGGCTGAGGGTCCAGAGAGAGGTGTGCCTGTGGTCACACTGAAAAGTGGCTGTCCTGATAGAACTGTATCCTGAGCAGCTGTGTCAGCACTGTGAAAAGGTTGGAGGGTGGAGGCATGTCTGAACTCCACCTCATAGGAGTCAGCCTTGGGCAGTTGATCTTGATTCTCCTTCTGCCTTGTGAACTTAGAGTAGATCAGATGCAGCCCCCATGCCATTTTTACAGCTGTATAAAAGGCTTGGTTTTAACATTATTTAATTATTAGAAATAAAATTTCCCTAGGTCAGATCATTTAAGTAATATTTGTGACTTATTTGAGGACATAATACTATTATTTGTTAGCTTTACTGATGAAATAAAGGAGCCCTGGAGGTGCAGTGGTTAAGTGCTCAGCTGCTAACATAGAGGTTGGCGGTGTGAAGCCACGCAGCAGCTCTACGTTAGAAAGGCCAGGTGACCTGCTTCTGTATAGATTATAGCCTGTGGGGCAGTTCTCCTCTATCATGTGGGGTCACTATGAGTTGCAATCAACTCGACAGCACCAAACAACAATAACTGATGAAACAAGATCAATACATAACTATCTTAATTGAACTAGGACTTTAAAATAACATTATTTAAAATAATTTTAAAGGAGGGTGGGGCCAAGATGGCAGAGTAGTCAGATGCTTCTGGTGGACCCTCTTACAACAAAGACCCCCAAAAACAAGTGATTGGATTATATATGGCAATCTGGGAGCCCTGAACATCAAAGGCAGAGTTGAGGAACCAGACTGAGTGACGGGGAGGGAGACACGGTATTGAAGCGGCAAGGAGTGACCTGACCTGGTGAGAGCTTGAGCCCTTCAGGCCTGATCAGCTCTGGGGTGAGTGGTGAGGCAGGCAAGCAGCCATGCTCGGGAGGCATATTCCACACCAGGAGAGACCCAAATGCTGAGAGTATGCTCGGCCACCCAGAACCAGAGAGAAGCAGCCCTCGATCTGGTGAAACAGAAGTAATGTGTATGGCCTACCGCATGGATCAGAAACACCCCCCTTAGGGAAAAACCTCTCTTCCATTTACCTCCCCGCTCCCTGCTGTGCACTGGGACTTGGACCAGCTTTAGCAATTGCTGAGTCCCCTGGGCCAGAAGTAGGATCCGTCACACGCCCAGAGCCATTCTCCCTGCCTTGGAGAGTGAACAAATTAACAAACGGGAAAAAACAAACTGCCAGCTCCCCTAAGCCAGGAACCCAGGGTAGGCACAAGCTCCTTTGCCTAGGCACAAGCATAAGGGATCCATGGACATTGAGTGCCTTTCCTCCTACATAGACTTGTGTGGGCCCATCTCAGTAGTGTAGGCCCTCATTACTGCAGTACAACAGGGTATATACTGAAAATATAACTTCAACTATTTCAGCTGTGAAGTGGCAGGTTCTTGAGATTTGACATTGCTCTGCCCATTAAGCAGGGTCTTTACTTACCCACATCAGGGGCCTCCACCCATGCCACCTAGCCACCTGTGAGAGGGGCCCTTGAATAAGAGGTGCCCCACGTCCTTACAGCCAACACATTAGGTGCTCATAGTCTGGCTGTAAAACCCACCCACCTGCACACTCTAGGGAACAGGGGCATGCCTTCCTCCTGGACACTCGGGGGTGGCAATCAGCCCCCTCCCTTGCTCAGAGTGTGTCCCCCTGCTGCAGCTAGATCCCTGTGCCTGCACCAATCACCCATGCCTGTCTAGGACTGTAAGTGAGAGCCTACACCACACACTTGGTGACTATCTTCCTGGGCACCTGAGCTGAATCCATACAGGAGGAGTGGGCAGACTCCTGAGCTCACACACCTAGTAACAGATCTAACCACCTGGTGATAGGACATTAGAGCTTCAAAGGTGCCAATAATCCAACTAGTTCATATGAGCAGCCTATTCGGGCATATCAAAACAAAACAAGAAGCTAGAACACAGTAAGCAAACATAAATAAATATAGTAACTTATTGATGGCTCAGAGACAACAGTCAATATCGAATCACATAAAGAGGCAATCCATGATGGCTTCAGCAAGCTCCCAAAATAAAGAATGTAGAAATTTTCAAGAGGAGGAAAATTTCTTGGAATTATCAGAGGCAGAGTACAAAAGATTAATATACAGAACTCTTCAAGAAGGTAGGAAGGAAATTAAGCAAAATGCAGAACATGCAATAGAGGAAATTAAAAAGATTAGAGAAGAGCATAATGACAAATTTAACAGGCTGCAAGAATCCACAGAGAGACAGCAATCAGAAATCCAGAAGATTAACAATAAAATTTCAGAATTAGACAATACAAAGTCATACAAGCATTGAGGCAATGGAAGTCAGAATTAGTGAGACTGAAGATAAAGCATGTGACACCAACTTATCTGAGGAAAAACCAGATAAAAGGATTTAAAAAAATGAAGAAACCCTAAGAATTATGTGGGACTGTATCAAGAGGAATAACCTACAAGTGACTGGAATACCAGAACAGGGGGGATAACAGAAAATACAGAGAATTGTTGAAGATTTGTTGGCAGAAAACTTCCCTGATATTGTGAAAAATGACAAGGTATCTATCCAAGATGCTCATTGAACCCCACATATGGTAGATCCCAAAGGAAAGTCACCAATACATATTATAATCAAACTTGCCAAAACGAAAGACAAAGAGAGAATTTTAAGAGTGGCTAGGGATAAACGAAAAGTCATTTACAAAGGAGAGTCAATAAGAATAAGTTCGGACAACGCAGCAGAAGCCATGCAGGCAAGAAGTCAATGGGATGACATACATAAAGCCTTGAAGGAAAAAAACTGCCAGCCAAGAATTATATATACAGCAAAACTGACTCTCAAATATGATGACGAAATTAGGACATTTCCAGATAAACAGAAGTTTAGGGGGAAAAGAAAAAATACAACAAAATCTACAAGAAATACTGAAAGGAGTCTTCTGGTTAGAAAATCAGTAACATCAGATAACAACCCAAGACTAGAACACAGGACAGAGCAACCAGATATCAACTCAGATAGGAAAGTCACAAAAGTAAATCAAAGCTAAAACACTGAAAATAGGGAAACAGATGTCAGTATGTAAAAGATGACAACATTAAAACAAAAAAGAGGGACTTAAAAAATGTAGACATAGAGTTTTCATATGGAGAGGAAGTCAAGGCAATATAAAGAAATAAAAGACTGGTATAAACTTAGAAAAATAGAGGTAAATATTAAGGTAACCACAAAGGAAACTAACAATCCTACTAGTCAAAATAAAAAACTAGAAAAATATAAAGACTCAGCAAACACAAAATCAACAACAATGAAAAGAAAATACATAAAGAAAAACAACTCAGCACAGAAAATTAAGTGGAACAAAAACTGTAAACAGCACACAAGAAAAGACATCAAAATGACAGCACTAAACTCATACCTATCAATAATTATGCTGAATGTAAATGGACTAAGTGCACCAATAAAGAGACAGAGAGTGGCAGATGGGATTAAAAGACACGATCCGTCTATATGCTGCCTACAAGAGACACACCTTAGACTTAAAGACACAAACTAAAACTGAAAGGATGGAAAAAGTATATCAAGCAAACAACACTCAAAAAAGAGCAGGAGTGGCAATATTAATCTGACAAAAAAGACTAAACTAAAATCCACCAAAAAAGGATAAGGAAGGACACAATATAATGAATAAAGGGTCAGTACACCTGGAGGACATAAATATAATAAATAGTTATGCTCCCAATGACAGGGCTCCAAAATACGTAAAACAAACTCACAGCACTGAAAAGAGAGAGAGCTCCACAATAGTAGTAGGAGACTTCAACACACCACTTTTGGTGAAGGACAGAACATCCAGAAAGAAGCTCAACAAAGACACGGAAGGGCTAAATGCTACAATCAACCAACTTGATCTTGTAGACATATACAGAACACTCCACCCAACAGCAGCCAAGTATACTTTCTTTTCCAATGCACATGGAGCATTCTCCAGAAGAGACCACATATTAGGCTATAAAGCAAGCCTTAACAAAATCCAAAGCATCGAAATATTATAGAGCATCTTTTCTGACCATGAAGCCATAAAAGTAGAAATCAGAAATGGAAAAAGCATGGAAAAAAAATCAAACAAATGGAAACTGAACAACACCTTGTTCAAAAACTACTGTGTTATACAGGAAATTAAGGATGGAATACAGAAATTCATAGAATCAAACAAGAATGAAAACACATCCTACCCGAACCTTAGTACCAAAAGCATTGCTCAGAGGTTAGTTTATAGCAATAAATGCACACATCCAAAAATAAGAAAGGGCCATAATCAAAACATTAACCCTACAAGTGGAATAGGTAGAAAGAGAGCAGCAACAGAAGACTTCAGGTACCAGAAGAAAAGAAATAATAAGGATTAGAGCAGAATTAAATGAGATAGAGAATAGAAAAACAGTTGAAAGTGTTAACAAGACCAAAAGTTGGTTCTTTGAAAAGATCAACAAAATTGATAAACCACTGGCCAAACTGACAAAAGAAAAACAGGAGAGGAAGCAGATAACCCATATAAGAAATGAGATGGGTGATATCACGACAGACCCAACTGAAATTAAAAGAATCATAACAGAATACTATGAAAAACTATACTCTAACAAATTTGAAAACCTAGAGGAAATGGACAAATTTCTAGAACTCACTATCTACCTAAACTAACACAAACAGAGGTAGAACAACTAAAGAAACCTATAACAAAAGATGAGATTGAAAAGGTAATTCAAAAAATCCCAACAAAAAAAGCCCTGGCCCAGATGGCTTCACTGGAGAATTCTACCAAACTTTCAGAGAAGAGTTAACACCACTACTACTAAAGGTATTTCAGAGCATAGAAAAGGATGGAATACTCCTGAACTTATTCTGTGAAGCCAGCATAACCCTGATACGAAAACCAGGTAAAGAAACCACAAAAAAAGAAAATTAGAGACCAATATCCTTCATGAACATTGACGCAAAAGCCCTCAACAAAATTCTAGCCAATAGAATTCAGCAACATATCACAAAAATAATTCACCATGATCAAGTGAGATTTATACCAGGTATGCAGGGATGGTTCAACATTAGAAAATCAATCAATGGAATCCATCACATAAATAAAGCAAAAGATGAGAACCACATGATCTTACCCATCCATTCAGAAAAGGCATTTGACAGAGTCCAACACCTATTTATGATAAAAACTCTCAGCAAAATAGGAATAGAAGGGAAATTTCTCAACATAATTAAGGGCACTTATACAAAGCCAACAGCCAACATTATCCTAAATGGAGAAACTTTGAAAGCATTCCCCTTGAGAACGGGAACCAGACAAGGATGCCCTTTATCACCACTCTTATTCAACATTGCACTGGAGGGTCTACCCAGAGCAGTTAGGCTAGAAAAAGAAATAAAGGGCATCCAAATTGGCAGGGGAGAAGTCAAAGACTCTCTGTTTACAGATGATATGATCTTATACACAGAAAACCCCAAAGAATCCACAAGAAAACTACTGGAACTAATAGAAGATTTCAGCAAACTTTCAGGATACAAGATAAATATACAAAAATCAGTTGGATTCCTTTACATCAACAAGGAGAACCTCGAGAGGAAATCAATACCATTTACAACAGCCCCCAAAAAAATAAAATACTTAGGAATAAATCTAACTAGAGACGTAAAAGATCTGTACGATGAAAACTACAAGACACTACTGCAAGAAACAAAAAGAGACCTGCATAAGTGGAAAAACATACCTTGTTCATGGATAGGTAGACTCAACGTTGTGAAAATGCCAGTTCTACCTGAAGCAATCTACAGATGCAATGCAATCATGATCCAGATACCACCGGCATTTTTTAATGAGATGGAGAAACAAATCACCAACTTCATATGGAATGGGAGGAGGCCCCAAATAAGTAAAGCATTACTTGAGAAGAAGAACAAAGTGGGAGGCCTCACACTACCTAATTTTAGAACCTGTTATACCGTCATGGTAGTCAAAACAGCCTGGTACTGGTACAACAACAGATACATAGACCAATGGAACAGAATTGAGTATCCAGACATAAGTTCATCCACCTATGAGCAGCTGATATTTGAGAAAGGCCCAAAGTCCATTAATTGGGGAAAAGACAGTCTCTTTAACAAATGGTGCTGGTGTAACTGGATATCCATCTGCAAAAAACTGAAACAAGACCCATACCTCACAACGTGCACAAAAACTAACTCAAAATGGATCAAAGACTTAAATATAAAATCGAAAATGATAAAGATCATAAAAGAAAAAAATAGGACAACACTAGGAGCCCTAATACATGGCATAAACACAATATGAACCATAAGTAACAATGCACAAGCACCAGAAGAGAGACTAGATAACTGGGAGCTCTTAAAAATCAAACACTTATGTTCATCAAAAGACTTCACCAAAGGAGTCAAAAGACAGCCTACAGACTGGGGAAAAATTTTTGGCTATGAGAAATCTGATCAGCGTCTAATCTCTAAAATCTTCAAGATACTGCAAAACCTCAACAACAAGAAGACAAATAACCCAATTAAAAAATGGGCAAATGATATGAATAGGAACTTCACCAAAGAAGATATTCAGGCGGCTAATAGACTCATGAAGAAATGCTCACGATCATTAGCAGTTAGAGAAATGCAGATCAAAACTACAGTGAGATATCATCTCATCCCAGCAAGGCTAGCATATAATCCAAAAAACACAAATAATAAATGCTGGAGAGGTTGTGGAGAGATTGGAACACTTATACACTGTTGGTGGGAATGTAAAATGGTAGAACTACTTTGGAAATGGATTTGGCGCTTCCTTAAAAAGCTAGAAATAGAAGTACCGTAAGATCCAGCTATCCCGCTTCTTTGAATATATTCTAGAGAAATAAGAGCCATCACAGGAATAGATACATGCACACCCGTGTTCATTGCAGTACTGTTCACAATAGCAAAAAGATGGAAACAACCTAGGTGCCCATCAGTGGACGAATGGATAAACAAATTATGGTATATCCACACAATGGAATACTACGCAATGAAAAAGAACAAAGATGAAGCTGTGAAACATCTTAACATGGAGGAAGCTGGAGGTCATTATGCTGAGTGAATTTAGTCAGAGAAGGACAAATAGTGTATAAGACCACTATTACAAGAACTCAAAGTTTAAACAGAGAAGAAAACATTTTTTTGATGGTTACAAGGGTGGGCAGGGAGGGTGAGGGTTATTTACTAACTAGATAGTAGATAAGAACTATCTTAGGTGAGGGAAAAGACAGTGCACACTACAGGGGAAGCCAGGACAACTGGACTAAACCAAAGCTAAGAAGTTTCCTGAATACAGTCTAACACTTTGAGGGACAGAGTAGCAGGGGTAGGGATTTGGGGACCATGCTTTCAGGGTACATCTAGGTCATTTGGCATAACAAAGCTTATTAATGTTCTGCATCCTGCTTTGGTGAGTCGCACCTGAGGTCTTAAAAGCTTGCAAACGGCCATCTAAGATGCATCAATTTGTTCCAGCCACCTGGAGTAAAGGAGAATGAAGAACACCAGAGACACAAGGAAAGTATTAGCCCAAGAGACAGAAAGGGCCACATAAACCAGAGACTTCATCAGCCTGAGACCAGAAGTAGATGGTGCCCAGCTACCACCAATGACTGCCCTGATAGGGAACAGAACAGAGTGCCCTGGATGGAACAGGAGAAAGGTGGGATGCAGAACTCAAATTCTGATAAGAAGACCAGACATAATGGTCTGACATATACTGGAGGAACCCCAGAAAGCATGACCCCTGGATTCTCTATCAGCCCAGAACTAAAACAATTTCTGAGGCCAGCTGTTCAGACAGGAATTGGACTGGACTGTGGGACGTAAAGTGATACTTGTGAGGAGTGTGCCTTTTAGCTCAAGCAGATACAAGAGACTAAATGGGCAGCTTCTGTCCGGAGGTGAGATGGGAAGGCAGAGAGGGTTAGGAGCTGGTTGAATGGACATGGGGAATCAGGTGGAAAGGAGGAGTGTGCTGTCACAGTATGGGGAGAGCAATTAGAGTCACATAACAATGTATATATAAATTTTTGTATGGAAAAAAGAATAAAATTTAAATAATACTTCAGCATAGCTTCGTCAAAGACGTACTTGAATAACTAAGAAGAACCAGGAGAATAATAGTTCAGTGTTACTACACATTTTGGTATGCTGTCAACCATATTTTACTTTCTATGTATGATCTTTCTTTTTTTTTTCTTCAATTTTTTTTATTGTACTTTAGGTGAAGGTTTACAGAACAAATAGTTTCTCATTAAACAGTCAGTACATATATTGTTTTATGACATTGCTTAACAACCTCATGACATGTCAACACTCTCCCTTCTTGACCTTGGGTTCCCTATCACCGGCTTTCCTGTCCCCTTCTGGCTTCTAGTCCTTGTCCCTGTACTGCTGTACCTCATTAGTCCTGTTTGGTTTTATGGGGCTGTCCAATCCCTGGCCGTACGGTGAACCTCGGGAGTGACTTCACCACTGAGGTAAAAGGGTGTCCAGGGGCCATACTCTTGAGGGTTCTCCAGTCTCTGTCAGGCCAGTAAATCTGGTCTTTTTTGTATGTTAGAATTTTGTTCTACAGCCTTCTCCAGCTCTATCCAGAACCCTCTGTTGTGATCCTGTTCAGAGCAGTCAGTGGTGGTAGTCAGGCACCATCTAGCTGTACTGGACTCAGGCTGGTGGATGCCTTGGTAGCTGTGGTCCATTAGTCCTTTGGACTAATCTTTTCCTTGTATCCTGTTCTCTTCATTCTCCCTTGCTCCTGAAGGGGTGAGACCAGTGGAGTATCTTAGATGGCTGCTTACAGGCATTTAAGACCCCAGACGCTACTCACCAAGGTAGAATGTAGAACATTGCCTTTATAAGCTGTGTTATGCCAGTTGAGCTAGATATTCCCCGAGACCATGGTCCCCACAGCCCACTGCCCAGCAATTTAGTCCCTCAGGGAGTTTGGATGTGTCTATGGAGCTTCCATTATCTTTCCTTGTACAAGTTGTGCCGGCTTCCCCAGTATTGTGTACTGTCTTACCCTTCACCAAAGTTGCCACTTATCTATTGTGTATTTAGTATTTCGCCCACCCCCTGCCACCCCTCCTATCCCTTGTAACCAACAAAGATTGTTACTTTTTGTGTGTAAACTTTTTCATGAGTTTTTACAATAGAGGTATCATACAATATTTGTCCTTTTGTGATTGACTTATTTCACTCAGCATAATGTCCTCCAGTTTGATCCACGTTATGAGATGCTTCACAGATTCATCATTGTTCTTTATACTTGCATAATACTCCATTGTGTGTTCGTACCATAGTTTGTTTATCCATTCATCTGTTGATGGACATCTAGGTTGTTTCCATCTTTTTGCTATTGTAAAGAGTGCTTCCATGAACATGGGTGTGCGTATGTCTATTCCTGTGACGGCACTTATTTCCCTAGGATATATTCCTAAAAGTGGGATTGCTGGATCGTATGGTGTTTCTATTTCTAGCTTTCTAAGGAAGCGCCATATCATTTTCCAAAATGGTTGTATCATTATGCATTCCCACAGCAGTGCATAAGAGTTCCAATCTCCCTGAAGCCTCTCCAACATGTGTTATTTCCAGTGTTTTTGGTTCATGCTAGTAATGCCGGGGTAAGATGTTATCTCATTGTGGTTTTAATTTGCATTTCTCTAATGGCCAGTGGTTTGTCAATTTTGTCGATTCTTTCCCAGAACCAACTTTTGGTTTTGTTGATTCATTGTATTGTTTTTTTCTATTCTCTATTTTGTTTATTCTGCTCTGGTCTTTATTATTTCCTTTCTTCTAGTGGCTGTGGGCTTTCTTTCTGTTTGTTTGAGTTGTGTAGTCAATGTTTTGATTTTGTCCCTTTTTTCTTTTTTGATGTGTGTACCTGTTGCTATAAATTATCCTCTGATAACTGCCTTTGCTGTGTCCCAAAGGTTTTGGTATGATGTGTTTTCATTTTCGTTTGATTCTAGGAAGTTTTTGATTCCATCTCTGATTTCTTCTGTTACCCAGTGTTTTGTAAGCAAGGTTTTATTCAGTTTCCATGTAATTGATTTGTTTTCCTTCCTCTTTCTGTTGTTAATTTCTACCTTGATGGCATTGTGGTCAAGGAAGATACTTTGTATTATCTCAGCATTTTTGATCTTGTTGAGTATTGCCCTGTGGCCTAAGATGTAATCTATTCTGGAGAACGTTCCATGTGCATTGGAAAAGAATGTGTACTTTGCAGCTTTTGAATGGAGTGTTCTGTATTTGTCTATGAGGTCAAGTTGGCTGATTGTGCCTTTTAGGTCTTCTGTATCTTTACTTAGTTTCTTTTTAGATGTTTTGTCCTTTACCAAGAGTGGTGTGTTGAAGTCTCCTACTATTATGGTGGAACTGTCAGTTTCTCTTTTCAGTGCTGTTAAAGAGTTTGTTTTATGTATTTTGGAGCCCTGTGGTTGGGTGCATAGTTGTTCATTATGGTTATGTCTTCATGATGGATAGTCCACTTAATCATTATATAGTGTCCTTCTTTTGTCTTTTATGATGGATTTTGTTTTAAAGTCTATTTTATCTGAGATTAGTATTGCCACTCCTGCTCTTTTTTGGTAGTTGTTTGCTTGATATATTTTTTTCCAACCTTTGGTTTTTAATAAATTTATATCTTTGTTTCTAAGGTGCATCTCTTGAAGACAGCATATTGATGGGTCCCATTTTTTTTTATCCATTCTGTCACTCTCCGTCTCTTTATGGGTGCATTTTGGCCATTTGCATTTAGTGTAGTTATTGATAGGTGTGAGTTTATTGCTGTCATTTTGTAGTGCTTTTTTTTGTGGTGCTGACGTTTTCTTTGTTCCTCTTACACTCGTGTGCTGATTTCCTTTTGTTTGTGGATTTTTTTTCATTTCTTTTGTTTTTGTTTTTACTGAACCTTTATGATTTTTCTTTTTATTTTTATGAGTAGGTATGTTAACTTTCTTTGTGGTTACTGTGAAATTTACCCTTATCTTTCTAAGTTTGAAGCAGTCTATTATTACTTGGTATTGCCTTGCCTTCCTCTCCATTAGAAGGTTTTATACCTACACCATTTATTCACTCTTTTATTGTTCTGATGTTGTTGTCATTTACAGATTAACTGCTCTGATTCCCTGTTGTATTTCTTTTAGTTTTGGATAGCCCTTGAGAGTTCATTTCCTAGATTGGTATCTGGCTGGTATGATCCTGCGTCCTAGATTCAGCCTTTAGCTGAAGTTGTTTGTTCTCAGATCGAAGAACTCCCTTTAATAATTCTTGTAAGTTTGGTTTGGTTTTTACATATTCCCTTAATTTCTGTTTATCTGGAAATGTCCTAATTTCACCATCACATTTGAACAAGAGTTTTGCAGGATATATTATTCTTGGTTGGCAATTTTTTTCTTTCAAGGTTTTATATATGTCATCCCATTGCCTTTTTGCCTGCATGGTTTCTGCTGAATAATCTGAGCTTAGTCTTATTATTTGTCCTCTATATGTGACTTTTTGTTTTTCTCGAGCTGCTCTCAGGATTCTTTGTTTGTCTTTGGTTATGGTGAGTGTGATTATGATATTCCTCGGTGATTTTCTTCTGGGGTCTGTTCTATATGGGGTTCGTTGAGCTTGGATGGTCAGCTTTTCATCTTTCCTGATATTGGGGAAGTTTTCTGTCAGCAGTTCTTTAGTGATCCTCTGTGTGTTTCCTGTTTTCTCCCCCTGTTCTGGAACTCCGATCAGTTGTAAATTTTTGCTTTTGATTGTATCCCACATAATTCTCAGGGTTTCTTCATTTTTCTTCATTCTTTTTTCTGAGTTTTCCTCAAACAGAGTTGTAGCCAAGTGTTTGTCTTCAGTTCCGCTGATCCTATCTTCCATTATTTCAAACCTGCTCCTCAGCCCTCCTTTGACATTGTCCATTTCTGAAATCTTGTTGTTTATCTTTTGGATTTCTAATTGTTGTTTTTGTATGATTTCTGGCTGTGTGTTTATTTTGGCATTTTGTACCTGCATTGTTCTGAATTTTTCCGTTTTTTTGTCTGTATTTTCATGCCTTTTCCATGAATTTTTCTATTTTTTCATCATTTTTGTCTAGTTTTTGCTTCAACTCTTGGATAGCTCTTAATGGTAGAGATTTGAATTCCCTATCAGGTAGTTCTAGTGCATTTTCTTCTACTGGAAAATAATCTGGTGTTTTATTTTGGACGCCTACTGGAACCATCCTGTCCTGTTTCCGTAAATGTTTTGATATTGTCTGCTGTCTTTGGGGCATTCGGTAGTTATTTTCCTCATTTACTGATTGTAGATTTGTTTGTTTAATCCTGCTTTTTGTTTTATTTGGCTATGTCTGAGCAGGCGGGCTGTGTGTTCTTTGTTTGCTTGTCTGTGGGCACGATACTTTTCGCCTCCTTCTCCAGTTGGCAGGGTCAGTCGCTCATATATGGTCCAGCAGGGCAGGTCTAGCTGAAAGGGAGTTGTTGGGATGGGTTGTTCGTGGCACTTACACGGCCACCAGAGCGGGCCGGTAATCAGTGCAGGGCAGGTTCTGGTAGGCCGTGTCTGGGGGGCTTGATGGTGTGATGGTCAGAGCATGGTGCAGGTAGGCAGGATGGAGGGGGGAGATTGTGATGTGTAGAGCTAAAATAGGTATGGGAGAGGAGAGAGAACAGGAGCCAAAAACATACAAACAAAAGAAAAAAGTGTGCTAGGGGAGCTTGACGTTGGAGTGGAGAGATGAGCAACTATGAAATGGAGAAAAAGAAAAAGGAGAAGAAGAAGAAAAAAATACGAAAAAATAAATAAATAAAAATTAGAAAGAAAAAAGTAAAGCAAAGCTCCCAGGGATCCCACCGGTGTGGCTATGAGGTCTGGGGAAGTTGCTCCCAGGTGGTGAAGTACAGCCTGGCTAGAAGGCATAGAGGAGTCACTCAGCACCAGGTATTCGGTGGGTAGGAAGAGAAGGAAAGTGTAGAGAGATGAGAAACTGAGTAATGAAGAAAGACAAAAAGGGAAAAAGAGGAAAAAGAAAACAAACAAATTAAAAAAAAATAACAAGAAAAGCCCCCCAAAAGACAGGGAAAAAAAACCCCCAAAAACAAGAAGAAGGAAATGACCTCAGGGATCCCTCTGTGTATCTGTGCAAACTGAGGGGGTGGGTCCCAAGCCACAGTGATAATTACTGATTATGGAATGCAAAGGTTGGAAACAAAGAAGAACCAGTAGTTGGAAAATATGGCCTTGGTGATAGAAACAATGCCAGAGATCACGATAGAATTTTGTAAGAGCAATGACTTTTTCATTGCAAATAACTTTTTTCACCAACGTAAATGGTGGCTGTACATGTGGACCTTGTTGAATGGATTACACAGGAATCAAATCAACTTCATCTGTGGAAAGAGATGATGGAAAAGCTCAATATCATCAGTCATAACAAGACCAGGGGCCCACTGCTGAACAGGCCATCAATTCCTCATATGCAAGTTCAAGTTGAAGCTGAAGAAAATTAGAACAAGTCCATGAGAGCCAAAGTACGATCTTGAGTATATCCCACTTGAATTTAAGGACTATCTCAAAAATAGACTTTACTCATTGAGCGCTAAGGATTGAAGAGCAGATGAGTTGTGGAATGGCATCAGGGGCATCATACATGAAGAAAGCAAAAGTCCACTAAAAAGACAGGAAAGGAAGAAAAAACCAAAATGGATGTCAGAAGAGACTCTGAAACTTGCCCTTGAATGTAGAGTAGCTAAAGCGAATGGGAAGAAATGACGAAGTAAAAGAGCTGAATAGAAGATTTCAAAGGTTCCCTCGAGAAGACAAAGTATTATAGTGAAAGGTGCAAAGACTTGGAGTTAGAAAACCAAAAGGGAAGAACATGCTCAGCATTTATCAACTGAAAGAACTGAAGAAATAATTCAAGCCTTGAGTTGCAATATTGAAGGATACTCTGGGCAAAATATTGAGCAATGCAAGAAGCATCAAAAGAAGATGGAAGAAATACACAGAGTCACTGTACCAAAAAGAATTAGTCAACATTCAGTCATTTCAGGAGATAGTATATTATCTAGAATTGATAGTACTGCAGGAAGAAGTTCAAGCTGCACTGAAGACACTGGTGAAAAACAAGGCTTCAGAAATTGACAGAATACCTACAAAAGATGTTTCAACAAATGGAAGCAGTGCTGAAGTGCTCACTTGTCTGTGCCAAGAAATTTGGAAGACAGCTACCTGGCCAACCGACTGGAAGAGATCCATATTTATGCCTGTTCCAAAGGAAGGTGATCTAGCCGAATTCGGAAATTATTGAATGATATTGTTAATATAACACACAAGCAAAATTTTGCTGAAGATCACTGAAAAGCTGTTGGAGCAGTACATCAACAGGGAACTGCCAGAAATTCAAGCTGAATTCAGAAGAGGACGTAGAATGAGGGTTATCATTGCTGATGTCAGATGGATCATGGCTGAAAGCAGAGAATACCAAAAAGATGTTTACCTGTGTTTTATTGACTATGCGAACGCGTTCGACTGTGTGCATCATAACAAAATGTGGATGACGTTGCAAAGAATGAGAATTCCAGAACATGTAATTGTGCTCGTGAGAAACCTGTACGTAGACCAAGAGGCAGTTGTTTGAACAGAACAAGGGGATACTGCGTGGTTTAAAGTCAGGAAAGTTGTACGTCAGGGTCGTATCCTTTCACTGTACTTTTTCAGTCAGTATGCTGAGCAGATAATCCAAGATGCTGGACTGTATGAAAAAGAACAGGGCATCAGGACTGGAGGAAGACTCATTAACAACCTGCGATATGCAGAAGACACAACCTTGCTTCCTGAAAGTGAAGAGGACTTGAAGCACTTACTGGTGAAGATTAAAGACTGCAGCCTTCAATATGGATTACACCTCAGCATAAAGAAAACAGAAATCCTCACAACTGGATCAGCAAGCAACCTCATGATAAATGGAGAAAAAGTTTAAGTTGTCGAGGATTTCATTTTACTTGGATCCACAATCCATGCCCATGGAAGCATCAGTCAGGAAATCAAATGACGCATCGTATTGGGCAAATCTGCTGCAGAAGACCCTTTAAAGTGTTAAAAATCAAAGATGTCACTTTAAGGACAAAGATGTGCCTGGTCCAAGCCATGATATTTTCAATCTTCTCTCATATGCACGGGAAAGCTGGACAATTACTGAGGAAGACTAAAGAAGAATTGACACCTTAGAATTATGGTGTTGGCAAAGAATATTGAATGTACCATGGACTGCCAGAAGAACAAACAAATCTGACTTGGAAGAAGCACAGCCAGAATGCTCCTTAGAAACAAGGATGGTGAGAGTTTGTCTCACATACTTTGGACATGTTGTCAGGAGGGATCAGTCCCTGGAGAAGGACATCATGCTTGGTAAAGTAGAGGGTCAGTCAAAAAGAGGAAGATCCTCAGTGAAATTAAATGACACAGTAGCTGCAAAGATGGGCTCAAATATAACGATTATGAGGATTTTGCAGGACCGGGCAGTGTTTTGTTCTGTTGTACATAAGGTCGATATGAGTCAGAGTCAACTGGATGGCACATAACAACAATAACAGCAACACTATTTTCATTTTCAGAAAAATAGGACATTATTTTATTTTATTGTACTTTAAGTGAATGTTCACAATTCAAGTTAGTCTCTCATACAAGAATTTATAAATAGATTGTTATGTGATCCTAATTGCTCTCCCTATACTGTGACAGCACACTCCTTTCCACCCCCGACTTCCCGTGTCCATTCAACCAGCTCCTGACCCTCTCTGCCTTCTCATCTAACCTCTGGACAGGAGCTGCCCATTTAGTCTCATGTGTCTACTTGAGCTAAGAAGCACACTCTTCACGAGTATCATTTTATGTCCCATGGTCCAGTCCAATCCTTGTCTGAAGGGTTGGCCTGGGGAAGGATTTCAGTTCTGGGTTGACAGAGTCTGGAGGCCATGCTTTCTGGGGTTCCCAGTCTCAGTCAGATCATTAATTCTGGTCTTTTTACTAGAATTTGAATTCTGTACCCTACTTTTCTCCTGCTCCATCAGGGTCTGTTTGTTGTGTTCCCTGTCAGGGTGGTCATTGGTGGTAGCTGGGCACCATCTAGTTCTTCTGATCTCAGGTTGATGAAGTCTGTGGTTTATGTGGCCCTTTCTGTCTCGTGGGTTAATACTTTCCTTGTGACTTTGGTGTTCTTCATTCTTCTTTACTCCAGGTGGGTTGGGACCAATTGATGCATCTTAGATGGCTGCTTACTAGCTTTTAAGACCCCAGATGCCACTCAGCAAAGTAGGATGCAAAACATTTTCTTAATAAACTTTGTTATGCCAAATGACCTAGATGTCCCCTGAAAGCATGGTCCCTAGACCCCTGCCCCCGCTACTCTGTCCCTCAAAGTGTTTGATTGTATTCAGGAAACTTCTTAGCTTTCGTTTAGTCCAGTTGTGCTGACTTCCCCTGTAGTGTGTGCTGTCCTTCACTTCACCTAAGATAGTTCTTGTTTGCTATCTAGTTAGTGAATACCCCTCTCCCTCTCTCTTCACCCTTGTAACCATCAAATAATTTTTTTTTCTATGTTTAAACCTTTTCTTGAGTTCTTATAAATGTGGTCGTATACAATGTTTGAAAGACATTTCATATTTTAAAGAACGTTCTTTGTCCCCTATGGTCTACTTAGAGTGTAGTTTTAGAAAATTCATGACTGTAGCTATAATCTTTTGTTGTTGTTTTTTCAGTAAATGGATAAACTTTTTCTTTTGAAAATTATACCTTATAGTGCATTGAAGTGCCATTTTCATTTTTGGGAAATGATAATTGATATATATATTAGATTATTAGAATTCATGATTTTCCCAGTGTTCGATGCTAATAAGCGACAAAACCCAGGTCTTCTTGGGTCTTCAAAGACAACATCTCATGGGGTTAGCATATTAGCTAAGCTAACTTAATATTAGGGATTAGTCTTTATTTTTTGCCCATTGTCATGTCAAATCTTGTTAATGGAGCCAGTAGGATGCACTGATTCATAGAAGTGTTAATAACTAAACTTTTTAAAAAATACATCTACATTATAAGAAAATTTAATTAGTTTGAAAGGGTTCTTCCCAGTATGACTGATGAGAAAATTAAGTTAGGTTCTCTCCACCTTCCTAACTAATTTTGTTTGGTACATTATTATTTTTAATTTTAATGGCCATATTTATATTATAAATAATATTCATATTCCTTTATAATTTGATTTACTCAATTTTAAGCAATATTCATTTATTCTCCACTATGAAGAATGAGAAAATCAACGTGTTTATACAGCTTCCACTTACACTGTTTCCTAACTCTGTTATTTACATTATTTGTACTCTGACATGATATATATCATTTACATCTGGTGGAATCATAATTGTCACATTTATTTTGACATTTGTTCTACATTTAAATAGTATCAGTACTTATTCTCAGATTTTACCACAGTGTCTTTTTTGGTTGGTGACAGGTTATGTATTAGTAGCTGAGTCAAGAATCATACATTGGAACCATGTTACCCCATTTCTTGGATGTTTGCAAACATTTGTGGATTGCTGTTACACATGAATAATAGTTTGGCTGGATATAAAATTACTTCGTTAATTACTTTAATTGCTCAGGATTTTATATGCTTCATGCTGAATGATTCTTTGCAAAAAATCTGAAGACAGCCTGGTGGTTTTCCATTATAAGTTTCTTGATTTTATCTTTATTTTACTCTTTTATCACTAATTTTCAGTAAAGATTCTTATTTTTGAAATTTAGTAACTTTGCTAGCCTATGTCTGTCTCCTATTGATATGTTTCAGTGTCAGTATTTCCCAGAACATGGTGTACTCTTCCAATTGGTAGATTCAGAGCTGTTACATTTTTAAAAGTTTTATTGAATTATATTTTTTAATAATTTTACTCTACTTCATTAGTTTTTTAACATTGGGTCACCAATTACACGTATTTTGGGTCTCCTCTGTATAAATATCTTCTGTATTTCCATTTGATTCTTTTAAATTATTTATTTTTTCTACTTAATTTTTATCAATATTTTCAAGTCTTTTATGTCTTTCTCTTTTGAGCCTCCATAGCTCTGCTTTGAGACTGATTCATGAAATCCATTTTTGAATATGTGAGAATGTGGTAATGATTTTCATCAGCTTAATGAAAATAATTCTGACTTACATTTCTCATTTATCTTTTATTTTTTATATTTCTTTCTGCTATGTATGTATGTGTGTGTTTTCAATTCTCTTTTGTGCTGATCCTTTTGATTATTAATGAAGACAGTTATTTGCAGAACACCAGTAATGATGAGGAACTGAATGTTCCGGTGAGTTATTTGTTGTTGTTAGGTGCCATCAAGTCAGCCCCCGACTGATGGTGACCTCATGTGTTACAGAGTAGAATTGCTCCATAGGATTTTCTTTGCTGTAATCTTTACATAAGCAGTCTGCCAGGCTTTTCTTTGCAGAGTATGGGTGAGTCTGAATCACCAAGCTTTAGGTTAGCAGCTGGTTGCAGACTGCTTGCTCCACTCAAGCTCCTTTCTAGTTAGTTATAAGGTGTTCCTTGCCCACAGGTATGTTAGAGATATGTGTATGTGTCTGCGTGTGTATGTTTTGTAGGGGAGTTGTTTGGCTTTTTACTTCATCTTACAAAGACTGGCAGCTCTAAAGTTATCTCACATCCTCAGTTTTTCTTCTATAACAGCGTAGGGTCCTTCTTTCAAAGATGGCATGTCTTGTGTTTTCTTTTTCAACCCTGGCTCCGTAGCCCTCCATGATATCATGCTGATTTTAGGGAGGCTTTCACAGCCAACGTACACACTATTTATGAGCTAAACAAAGAGTTATGACTTCAAGGGTGTGTCACCTACTTTGGAGAAATTTTCTCTTCTGAGATCATCAGTGATGGGTGTCCACTCACTTTGTGCTTGGAAGTCCTCTAGTTATGTAAAGTTTGGGGTTATAGGTGCTTCCTCAAAAGTTTCATCAAATGTGGAATTAGCAGATGTCATGTAAAATGATGGAGTAGGAAGCTCTAGGGGTCAATCCCTCTGTCAAAGCAACAATTGAACTGAAAAAAGCAATTAAACTATTTTGGAACTCTGGAACCTGTTAAAACACTTAAAACAATAAAAGAGTGCCTGGTGAAGGAGAGGCTGCTGGTCTTTCTTAGGTGAGCTGCGTTTGTGAACTAGCTGCATTATTCAACCCCACCGTGGTGGTGGGGATGAAGCTGGCTGGTGCCAGGGCAGGCAGTGGTGACCTTGTCCTCCAAGGATTTGCAGTTGTACATTTTAGTTGGAATAGTGGTGCCTGAAACTTGTGCCGATGCTTGCTGTGCTTTCAGTCCTCGCGGCAGTGGCTTCTCCCTGCAGCAGTCGCTTAAAGGATCAGTGCATCTCTTTATTTTGCTTAGATGTTTGTCAGGTCACTAGCTGACTGCAGAGATAATGGAACATAAACTTCAGTTACTCCACACACAATTGGAATACACACTTTGTAAAAGTAGTTTGGAAAAGGCACTGAACAGACATAACCACAGCCTTCATCAAGTAACAACAGCAATCTGTGAGGAATGGGAAAATCACATTTTCAGAGCTACTACATTACAATGTCCAGAATGTCCAGTTCTCAACAGAAAATTACAAAACATTAAAAAAAAAAAGAACAAGAAAGTATGACTCATTCACAGGAAAAAAAGAATTTGATAGAAACTATCTTTGAGAAAGCCAAGACATTGGAATTACTAGTTAAAGAAGTTAAATCAGCTGTCTTAAATATGCCCATTGTGCTAAAGGAAATCATGGGCAAAGAACTGAAGGAAGTTAGGAAAATGATGCATAAACAAAATGAGAATATTAATAAAGAGATAGCAATTATAAGAAAGAACCAAATAAATTCTGGAACCAAACAATAACTGAAAAAAATTCACTAAAGGTGTTCAACAGCAGATTAGAGCAGGCAGAAGAAAGGATCTGTGAGCTGAAGATAAGACAGTTGAAATTATCCAGTCTGAGGAGCACAAAGAAAAATGAATAAAGAAAGATGAACAGAGTCTGAGGGACTTGCGGGGCACCCTCAGTTGTACCTATGCATACATCATGGAATCCCAGAAATTGAGAAGAGAGAAAGGGGACATGTTTGAAGAAAAAATGGTTGAAAATTTCCCAATCTGATGAAAGACATAAATATGCACATCTAAGAAACTTAACTCCACGTAGAATAAACTCAAAGAGATCAGAGTTGTCTGAGACACATCATAGTCAAATTGTTGAAATCGTGAAAGCAGCAAGAGGAAAGCAAATTATCATGTACAAGGGAGCCTCATTAAGATTAACAGCGTATGGAGGCCAGAAGATAGGGGGATGACATATTTAAAGTAAATTTTACATTACATACGTTTCACCAAAAACCAAAAAAACCAAACATGTTGCCATCGAGTCAATTCCAACTCATAGCGTGCCTATAAGACAGAGTAGAACTGCCCCACAGGGTTTCCAAGGAGCACCTGGTGGATTTGAACTGCCTACTGTTTGGTTAGCAGCCATAGCTCTTAACCAGTATGCCACCAGGGTTTCCTATATTTCACCACACACACACACACACACACACACACACACACACACAAAATGGAGTTATAATTTCTGTTTTTCTTTGTCCAGTTGTTTTCAACTGGCTTTAGAAAAGAAAAAGAGATAGAGGTGACATTTCTCTGTCATCTTAACACTAGATTCCTGAAATTATAGATTTTGATAAAGAAATTGGAACAGAGGCAGCTTGGTATGACTGGCAGAAAGAACATGGAAATAGGAGTTTGTAGTTGCATATTCTTCTTTTTAAATAGCCTTGTCATCTTGGAGCATGTTACTTCTCTCTCGTTGGGCCATCATCTTCAAAATGAGAGGTTAGGTTAAATGATCTCTAAGGTCTTTTCTAGAAGGAACTCTCTGTGATCCTAGGAGGAGGGGTACTGCTTAGGCCAATGTTTTTGCAGTGGTAGTTTAGTGGCATACCTTGAATAATTCCAAACAGCATGTTAGTACTGAGTTTCTACTGGGAAGCCAAGGATTGGAGCACCAAAGACTACTTTTGGAATTTTCTTGTGGGTCAGAAACCATAAGTATTTTCCATTATAATAGTCCTCCTATTGAGTCCAAGCGTAATCTTTTGTTCATATACGTGGGTAACATCAAAAAAGTAAACCCTGCAAATGTAATTACAGAAACTTAAAGCTTATTTTCACCTTTCTAGGTATTGTCTGGGGAGAAGCAACTCTGATGGAATATTTGGAGAACCCAAAGAAATATATCCCTGGAATGAAAATGACCTTTGCTGGTCTTAAAAAGAAGAGTGAGAGAGAAGATCTTATTCAGTATTTGAAAGAGTCAACATCTTAATGAAATGCTTATTACAAGTTCAAAAATACTAGTGATGAGCCAAATTTTTCTAATTTCAAATATTGTGCATTTAAAGAACTCATATTTCATCTTTCTTGATCAGCCTGTAGTGACTTCAATATTTTAAAATAAAGGTTGATAGTTTTCATTGTGTGTGTTCTGCTGAGCAAATGCCCTTCGGTATCTGAACTTGCTTTTGTCTTCTTACTAAGTATGGGGATAAGGTCAGGTTGGAGGAGAAGAGGGAAGGAAACTGAAATCTTTTGTCCTTCGGTAGTCTCTACACGCACAAAATATTTTATAAGCTTAGCAACTGCTGTTGATGGTTGAGATAGCTTCCACATACTTATAGCTCTATAATGTAAATGTAAATATAGCAGGCATTAGCTTTAGTTTTCATTAAGCTGTGTTTGGTTATGTGTTTGCCTTTTGGTTATGTGATTAATTTTAAGGAAAAAGATAAGGAAAACGAAGTCAAATTTTAATCTTACCTTAGGAATATTATTAGAAAAAAAATTGTTAACTATGAGTGACATAAAAATAAAACTTACGGAAAAGGGGGATGCGTGTTCCATGTTAATAAACATTTAAATTATATAACATATAATCCTTTTGCATTAACCTTTTTAGTCCTGAGTAATGTAATACCAGACTGCAGGGAGAGATAACAGAGACCCTGAGAGGGGCCCATAAATTGGAGGTCAGAAAATAAAACCACCTCATAGTAAGTGGGAGTGACATATGGTGGAGCAATTCCACAACGGAGCCTGCGTGGAAGAGCAGGGGCCTAGGTAGTGTGAGGCAGTCCCTGAAGCAGCTTTGCTGTCCTGCAAGTATTCTGTCACCCAAATGAGGTGGCCCAAAGCAAGAAGAAGCTGTTTCATCAGTCAGAGAGGCAGGTAATGGATTGGTCAGTGGTCATTATGGGGTGGGGATGGGACATACGTTATCTCATTTACACTTCACAGTAATGCTCCTATGAGGTGGGTGTTACCTTCTACATTGAGGCTTACAGAGATCTGATGCCAGAACTGAAACTTGTATCTTGTTGTCTAATTCTTGGGAACTTTACACAATGTCATAGAATATGTTAGCTTGTTAACTTAGCAGACCCACTACTGTGAAGATACCCTAACAGAAGGTTCCCTGTCAGAGGGGAATGTGGTTGAAAAAGCGGTGATTTCCAGGGATGGTTACATTAAATCTGCTAAGTACCTAGGCTTACCCTTAATGCTTCTGGTAAGTTGGGAGAATGCACTTCTTTCATGGAGGCCAGTGCCAGTACAGTGGAGGGGAATGTATCCCTAGGGGCCAAGAGAGGGCTTCAGGCAAAACAGAGCTTATTATTCTCTCCCTGGAGGAATTCTTAGATGAGGGCAGAAACATTTGTAGGGACTACAAGAGGTGCTGGGTGCTCCAAGATGACAAGGCTACTTAGAAGAATATGCAACTACAAACTCCTGTTTCCATGTTCTTTCTGCCAGTCATACCAAGCTGCCTCTGTTCCAATTCCTTTATCAAAATTTATAATTTCAGGAATCTAGTGTTAAGATGACAGAGAAATGTCACCTCTATCTCTTTTTCTTTTCTAAATCCAGTTGAAAACAACTGGGCAAAGAAAAACAGAAATTCTAACTCCATTTTTTGTGTGTGTGTGTGTGTGTGGTGAAATATAGGAAACCGTGGTGGCATAGTGGTTAAGAGCTATGGCTGCTAACCAAACAGTAGGCAGTTCAGAGGTGCTGAGCCAGATTTGCTAGGAGGTAGAATTAGGTAACATACCTCATATTCCTATTTGCATGAGGACAGGAAGCTCTGAGAGAAAGAACTTGAACTCAATTCGTATTCACAATTATAGTTCAAATTTATACAACCCTGACAGGCGGACAGGGTGATGTTGACAAAAGCCACATTGCAAGGAGAAGCAAGAAGACCTCATGTTTAGAGCTTAAATGTTTTTGCATTAGGGAAAATTAGAAGATAGAATGAGGAGAGCTGAGATAATAAAAAGCAGTTGGGTGGAAAGAGAGAAGTACTGAGTAGATGTATTCCACTTAAAAATGTTCAGTTAATAAAGTATTGGTGTTGCTTTAAGATGTTGACTCCTGCTTTAAATGTATGTTTACTTTAGTAAGAGCAAAATAAGTACCCCTTTGCTGGTAGCAATGTTTTCTGTATCGAAGTACAAAAAAAAAAAAAAAGAAAATTTACAAATAAATGCAAAAATTCTGCATTGTGACAGGATTTATTATTGGGTGTATGTTATCTCTGAGAGGCTTAAATTCATCTTAGGATCAGTTTGTATGAAGGGACTCTTCTGGTAATGTAGTGATTTGATTTTATGTTGTGTCAACTTAGGTAAGTTGGAACTATGTTTCCTAGAAGACTTTTCTCTACATGGTTCCTGGTTAGTGCTGGCCACAGAGAAATTTACCTGAGATTTGGAAGACAGAGGAGTGAGACAGAAGCCATTGTATTTGGAAGATGAAGGGCCCCAGGTACAATTCATGCATGTTGTCACTGATCTGTTGGCTCACCTTTGTGTGATGGGACTGCAGCCAGGCCTGTACCTCCTCCAACTCCTGCGAGATCTCTCTTAGCTTCTCTGAGTTCAAGGCCTGGTGTATGTGCAGTTTTGAGGTGAAGAGCCCAGCTCATTCATGTCATCCACATCATCAAGGTTTGAAGTGAGAAACAGATGACACTGGTAGCCAGCTGGTCCTCACAGATTTGTCCTCGCCCTCTGTATTAGTTTCCTAGGACTGCCATAACAAAGTATGGACTGGCTAGCTTAAAACAACAGTTTATTCTCTCACAGTTATGGAAGCTAGAAGTTTGAAATTAGGGTGTTGTCAAGGTTACTTTCTTCTGGAGGGATCCGAGGAAGAGTCTGTTCCATGCTTCTGTCCTAGCTTCTGGTGATTTCCCATAATTCTTGGTGTTCTTGGCTTATAGATGCATCACTCCAACTTCTGCTTCAGTTGTCACATGGCGTTCTTCCTGTGTGTCTCTCTGTGTCTCTGCTTATGAGGACACTAGTCATATTGTATTAAGGGCCCACCCTACTCCAGTATGACCTCATCTTAACTAATTACATTTGCAAAGACCCTATTTCTAAATAAGGTTATGAGATTATGGGAAGGACATGAATTTTTTGGGGACATAATCCAACCCAGTACATTCTCTTTGCTTTGCATCCACCTTTTCTTCCCAACTACCTACCCTGATGACCTACAGTAACTTTAGGCCCACCTCCAGATGGAGAGCCAATAACTTTCCATAGTTTTCTTTACCAGCTCCCTTTTGTGGTCTTAGTGACTTTGCTTTGATCTTTGAACTGTCCCCCTTCTGGACCTTTATTTCCTCAGCTTCTGTCAAAATTGTTTAAGATCTGTTGTTAGTTGCCGTTGAGTCGATTCTGACTCATGGGGACCTCGTGTGTCAGAGTAGAACTGTGCTACGTAGGGTTTTCAAGGCTGTGACCTTTCAGAAGCAGATCACCAGGCCTGTCTTCTGAGGCACTGCTGTGTGGGTTCAGACTACCAACCTTTCGGCTAGTGGTTGAGCACTTAACAGTTTGTGCCACCCAGGGACTCTGTGTAATGTCTAATCCTTATAATAAATCCTTATTCATCGCTCATAGTGGTGCTGTGTCTCTGGTCATATCCTGATACAGGCACCAAATCTGTGCAATACACCTACTTTGTGAGTGACAGGAACCTCTAAGGGGATTACTCTGAGTACTCTTCAACCTAAGTTTGGTGCACCTTAATGGAACAAAGAAGAAAATAATTAACTTACAACTATTTAAAGTTGTCAAAGCATTAAAGTCTGCAAATATCTCAGAATCTTGAATTAAACATTCAGTAGAAAAAAGATTTATGCTAATCAGGGAACTGATTCCTATGATTATGAAGTCTGAAAGAAAAAGTAAGTGAGCTTGTTTTATGGCACTGTTAGCAGGGATCAGGAGACTTCAGCAACCAGGAAATGTTGTGCTGATTACATACCAATAAAATTATATTTGAAAAGTATTACAGGCAGTTATGTAAGATGTACATTTATATAAGATGTACTTTTATGGCTTTTAGCATATGCAATTCTAATACATATCTTGATAAGAATCTGGAAGAATAAACTGTTTCATTTAATTAAAGTGTGATATCAGTTAACTTGGCATTATTTGTGTGTTTTAGAAGGAACAGTGAGATCTTCAGAAAGCTGTGGAACACTGTTAGATCCTGCGTTCTCTTTAAAATTTTTTATACTAGTGAGTGAAATACTTCCCAGATGTAAACCAGTAGTCAGTGGTTCTTGTGGGAAACAACATAACCATTTATTTTTCAGGAAGTGGTTGTATATAATACAGCATAATTTTGAGAGTATTTTATTTGCTTATTCTCCCTCATCATCACATTCTTTTAAACTATTAACATGGATAGGAATTTAGAATCAAATTTTCTTCTCTGAATTTTCACGTAATCTTTATCATCACAGTCATTATCAACATTTCATGCAGTTCTTCAGCCTGAATTCCTCATTCCCCACAAAGTGAGACCTCATTTAAATATGGAACATTCTGAGAGTAGGGCAGGTTGGAGTGGGTGCCTCAGTAGGGGGAGGGTTGCATGAGGACAAAAGAGCTGATGACACAGGTACTAAAAAGCAGAGGGAGGGGTACAGAAAGGGACAGTATCTGCTCAGCTGTAAAGTGTGGAGGTTGGGCCAGATCGCTCATTTTCACATATGACTTATTTGCAGAATTATTTGTTTAAATGCAGCTCCCCACCCCCCCCAACAAAGAAAACTAAGTATTTAAAACAGAACCACTCCGATTAAGGAAGGGTGCGACACTCTCTTTTCTCCCTCCTGCCCCCATTCTTCCTCCCTACCTCCTATGAATAATACTTTTTTTTTTTTTTCTTCTGCTTTAGGTGAAAGTTTACAGAGTGAATTAGTTTCTCATTAAACATATAATACACAAATAGTTTTGTGACATTGGTTACCGACCCCACAATGTGTCAACACTCTCCCCTTATCCACCCTGGGTTCCCTGTTTCCGTTTGTCCAGTTTTCCTGTCCCATCGTGCCTTCTTGTCTTTCTTTTGGGCTGGTGTGCCCATTTAGTCTCATACACGTGATTGAACTATGAAGCATGTTCCTCATGAGTGTTGTTGTTTGCCCTATAGACCTGTCTAATCTTTGGCTGAAGGGGGACTTCAATACTGAGTTAAAAGGGTATCCAGGGACCATACACTTGGGGGTTTCTCCAGTCTCTGTTGAGTAAGACTACTTTTGAATAAAAGATACAGGGACTGGAAAACGTTTGAAAACTGATGGTTCCCATACTCTTCTTTTACAGTTGAGAAAACTGGCATACAGAGACTTTGCCAAAATGAAACACCTAGTTAGTGTTTGTTCCAAGAACTGAGACTAGAACCTGAGTCTTGTTTTCAAATATCTGATTTTCCTACTTCTCATGTGGGGCTCTGGCTTTGAGATCCATACACTTTTAATTATTATCATCCATCTACCTACTCTCTCACATTTAACTTTCTTTGTCCTTCTATAAAGACTGCAATAACATCTTCTAATCACATGGAATAACATTGTTTTTAATGAAATCTTTCTGTATTAATCCTGCCAAGAGGTTTATTTTTGGCTCTTTTTTTTTTTTTTTTTTTTTTAAGATATTTGGAATAGTATTATGTGAAAATTGTTCATATATAAATGTTGTTTGACAATGACAATAAGTATGGTAATTTTAAACCATTGTGTGTTCATTTCTACTGTAAGAATGTGGTGTACTACAGTGGAAGGTCATTAATTAATTAGTTTTTTCCAATAAGTACTTGTTGTGCATTGTGGTAGCTAGTCTCCAAAGATGGCCCCCAGTAAACCGTGCTTCTTGGTATTCATGCCTTTGCGTAGTCCCCTCCCACGTTGAATCTAGGCTGACATAGACTTTAACTACTTTAACCTGACTTCGACTAATAGAATGTTACAGAAGTGATGCTATGCCAGTTCTGGTCCTAAGCCTTAAGAAGGCCTGGGAGCTTCCACTTTTGCACTTTTGGGAGACCTAAGCCACCATGTCAGAAGTTTGGCTATCCTGCTGCAAGACTATGTAGAGAAACCTCATGGAGAGTGACAGGCCCTGAGACTGGACAGAAGGAATGACAGACACACACACACACACACACACAGATTGATGATTGATTGATTTAGTTGTCCTAGATTCCCAGCTGAGCCCAGGCTTCTAGCCGTCTCTGCTAAGGGACCAGACATGAGAGTGAGCCGTCCAGTCCAGTTGAACTGCCAGATGACTGCATCCCAAAGATTATTTGAATATTTTTAACAGTCACAGTCTTTTTTTAAACCTAGGATTGTGGAGCTTTTGACAGTACAACTCTCCAAAAATCAAGTGTTTTAGTTCTTTGTGTCTGTGGTACTTTGTGCTTACCAGGCTTTCATGGAATTCTTTTTCCTGAGCCATTCCTTTGCCTTAAAGCTGGGTCTTAATTACCCTTTGTTGCTCAAACATATACTGTTTTGTTTTCTTGTAAAAATGTAGCAAGATTTGCCATTTTTATCATCTAAATGTACAATTCAGTGTCATTAATTATATTGAAATGTTGTGCAACCATTACTACTATCTAATTCCAAAACTTTTTCATCACCCAAAACAGAAACTCTGTACCCCTTGAAAGCAATGGCTCCCCACACCTCCCTACCCCCAGCTCCTGGTAACCTATAATCTACTTTTCTGTCCCTAGGAATTTGTCTATTTTAGATATTTCATATAAGTGGAATCATACAATATTTGTCCTTTTGTGTCTGGCTTATTTCACTTAGCATAGTATTTTCAAATTCATCCATATTATAGCATATATTAGAACTTCATTCCTTTTTATAGCTCACTAATATTCCACTGTATGTATATACCACTTTTTTTTGTCCATTTATCTGTTGATGGACATTTGGGTAGTTTCTATCTTTTGCTTATTGTGAATAATGCTGATATGAACATTGATGTAAAAGTATCTGTTTTAGTCCCTGCTTTCAATTCTTTTGGGTATATACCTAGGAGTAGAATTTCTGGGTCATAAATTAATTATATGTTTAATTTTTTAAAAAATATATTTGTTTTTACTGTGGTAAAAATATATACAACAAAACTTCACCAATTCAACAGTTCCCACATATACAATACAGTGACATTGATTACATTCTTCTTGTTGTGCAACGTTTATTGCTTTCCTTTTCCAAATTATTCTATCGTCATTAACATAAACTCAATGTCTCCTAAGCAAAAACTTCCACTCCTTCCTTCCACCCCTGGTAACCACTAATAATCTTTGGTTTCTATCTATATTTTCTTATTTCATATAAGTGAGATCATATAGTATTTGCAGCTGACTTATTTCACTCATACTGTTTTCTAGGTTGATCCGTGTTGTGGTATGCATCAGGGTTTCATTTCTCATTATGGGTGAGTAATAGTCCATTGTATGTATATACTACATTTTGTTTATCCATCTATTCATCTGTTGATGGACATTTAGATTGTTTCCATCTTTTGTCTATTGTGAAAAATGGTGCCATGAACATTGGTGTACACGTTTCTGTTTTTATTCCTGCTTTTACATTTCCTGGGTATATTCCTAGGATTGGGATTGCTGGGTCATATGATAGTTTTACGTTCAACTTTTTGAGGAACCACCAAACTGTTTTCTACAGTGGCTGTATCATTTTACATTCCCACCGGCAATGCATGAAGGTTCCAATTTCTCCACATTCTTGCCAATACCTGTTGTTTTGTGTTTTTCCTGATCATTGCCATTCTAATGTGGGTGAGGGGATAGCTCGTTGTGGTTTTGATTTGCATTTCCTAATGGATAATGGCATTGGACATCTTTTCATGTGCTTGTTGGACATTTGAATATCTTCTTTGGTGAAATATCTGTTCAAGTCCTTTGCCCATATTTTGATTGGGTTGTTTGCCTTTTTAAGGTTAAATTTTAGAAGGTTTTTATATATTTTGGATATTAGGTCCTTATCAGATATATGATTTCTGAATATTTTCTCCCAGTCTGTAGGTTGTCTTTTCATTTTGTTGATAAAGTCTTTTGATGAGCAAAAGTATTTCATTTTTATGAGGTCCCATTTATCTATTTTGTCTTTTGCTGCTTGTGCTTTTATTGTTATATTGATAATCCATTGTTAAATACTAGATTCTACAGCCATGCCCCTATATTTTCTTCTAAGAATTTTATGGTTTTAGTTTTCACATTTAGGTCCTTGATCCACTTTGAATGGTTTTTGTGTATGATGTGAGGCAAGGATCCCGATTCATTCTTCTGCATGTGGAAATCCAATTTTCCTAGCGCCATTTATTGAAGAGACTCTTCCTTCTCCATTGAATGGACTTAGCACCCTTATTGAAAATCAGTTGACCATAGGTGTATGGATTTATTTCTGGACTTTCAATTCTATTACATTGACCTATATATCTATTATTATACCAGTACCAGGCTGTTTTAATTACTTTAGCTTTATAGTATGTTTTGAAATCAGGAAGTGTGAGTTCTCTTACTTTATTCTTCTTCTTCAAGATTGTTTTAACTATTCGGGGTTGCTTGCCCTTCCAAATAAATTGAGGATGGGGGCTTTCCCATTTACCTAAGTTTATGGCAAACTAATTTGATGTAAACTCTGGCTTGAACTGACATAAGGCTATTTGTAATCTTCATTTAATCTCACATAGCGTGAAATTCATATGTTTTGCTGCAGAAATATTCATGTGAATGTGTTTGATTACAAGATATTGCCCCAGAGCCCACTGGAGGCATTATGTAATATATGATACATGCTCCAATAACCTTTCTAAAATATGAAAAATTCTGAATTTCAAAGTTGATCTGGCCCCAGTGGTTTTGGAAAAGGATATGTAGACTATTAAAATTTTGTTGTGAATAAAGAGAAACTGTGACTGGAAGAAACGCTCAAAATACTACCTACTGGTTTGACTATGGGTGACTTTTTAAAATCTTTTTGGTAATTTTCTGCACTTTCTGATTTGAAATAATTACAAACATATCACAGAAAAAAAATTGGATTTTGAATTTGTTCTTTCGATCCCAAGTCAAATTTTGAACAGTACAAGTTCTATCTTGGGTGAGTGGTTCAGCAATTTACAAGGCTACATACATTAGTGTTCTTACAACAAATAGCAATGATACAATTAGAGTTTCCAGAGTAACTAATTATGTTAGCTATAATTTTGCTCTTTACCCCATATTAATGAGTAAGGTTAATTTGGCAACAACATCATAGTTTCTCAAAGTTCAAATCGTCTTTGATTTTGATGTGTTTATGTTGAAAAGGTAAATTCTGACATTAAAAAATTATAAATCTTTTATGAGTAACTTGTATAGTACGTTTAAAAGTGATTATTTGAAACTTATAGCTGCTTGCCCTTGCTCTAGTCTCTCATTTATCATGATAAATCATAAAATAAAATAAACAATTGAGAGTTGACATGTTTGTTTTTTGATATTAGTTGCTGTGAAAGTTACTCTTGGGAGTAATATTGCATCTTAGAATCAAGTCATAAATAACAGATAAGACAAATGGAGACTGTCTTTTAACAATAAGGCATTTTAATTTTATTCTTATAAAATATTTCCTGTAAGACATAAAAACAGTGCCTGGAATGATAAATACTTCTGATTTTGTGAATGAGGACTTGGCAGTTAAGAAGAAAGATGTTAGTTTTTAATATTTATTTCCATTTCCCTTCTTACATATTAATCTATTCCCCAAATTAAAACCAAATTATCTATTGCTGTATTTTTCCTACCAATTTTTTCCTCCCTTTGTCCTGTTATTAGTAGGTGGCCTATACTCTGAATATTAATTTTAGTTATGGAATATTATTGAATATAAATAATATCACATGTCACGGAATTGAGGAATGAATCTGATTTGTTTTATAGATTTCCTTAGCTGTGATATTCCACCAGTAGTATCTTGTATTGTCAATTGTACTTTAATGTACATGTCCTGCTTTCCTAGCTAGACTGTATATGTTCTTTGGAGAAAGGGATGATTCTTACACTATTTTATAGTCTCAACATTTAACTTAACCGTGTTGGCTGTTGAAGACAATTTTAGCAAAGTTACTTTTATTAAAGATTCAAGGAATTTTTTTATATTGCATTTACCCATGTCCTGTTAAGTTTGAATCTCCAAATATAGAGAAAAATTTAAAGCGTACAATTCAGTGGCTTTTAGTATATTCACAGAGTTGTGTAACCATCACCACAATCAAATTTAGAACATTTTTTATTACCCCAAAAAGAAACCCTGAACCCATTAGCAGTTAATCCCCTCCCCCTTTACCTCCCCATCTCCATCCTCAACTATTAATCTGCTTTCTGTCTCTATGGATTTGCCTAGACATTTCATATACACGGAATCATAAAATATATGGTCATTTTTGACTCATTTGTGAATGGCTTCTTTCACTTTGTATAATATTTTCAGGGTTCATCTATGTTGTAGCATGGCTGAATAACATTCCTTTTTATGGCCGAATAATATTCTATTGTAGGGATACATCAAATTTTATTTACCTATTCATCAGTTGATAGATATTAAGATTGTTTCCACTTTTTGGCTATTGTGAATGCTGGTAAATGCTTTACAACCACCAGTTACGGGGGAAAAGTCCTGATTTATAGCATTTGCTGATTTCTATGGTGTTATCATTCCCATTATGGCTGATTTTAAGCCACCAACATGATGTCACCCAACATGGATTTGGAAAGAGATGCATTTTAAAATAGGCTCCTGTGAGTCCCTGTAAGTCGGCTCCAGCACACAGCTGACCATCTTCACTGGTGAATCACTTAGATGACCAGAGATGTGGCCACATGCAGTAAGGTTTCCACATGCCATTATTTTAGGATAATAATAATGATAATAATAAAAATAAACAGCTAGTATTTATTGAGCACTATCTATGTGCCAGGCACTGTGTTAAGCATTTTTTTGTTTATTTAATTCTTAATAACCACTTACCCCCTCAGTAGCCAGCATCTCCAAACTACCAATATTCTATGCTTTGGTTCACTATCAGAAATTACTCAACTCTTCAGTGTTTCCTCATTTGTAAAATGGGATAAAAATAGTCTGTACATCATGGATCTGTTGTGAGGGTTAAATTACTATATTACTTTAAAGTGATCTACACACAGCAAGTACTCAGTACACCTTTATCTGCATAGCTCTGAGGACATCTTCTGGGGCAGGACAGTGGGAAACTGTGCCTGCCACATGGAAGCCCTGTGAAGGTCTTTACCTGACTCCTCTGCGGCTCTTTTTTATTGCTGTGATCACCAGCATTCTTTAAGAGCACTTCCAGGTTGTCCTGCTGTCCCAGGGAACAGGATGGTGCTTCAGCCGCTTTTGTTTCCCACAGAAGAGGATTCCCCTTGGGCTCAAGAAAGTGTTATCAGACTGCACCTCTTCCCTGGCAAATCACCTGCGGCTTTAACCACTAGGTTTGGAAAAGGCCCAAAGGAAACCTGATGTTATTCTCAGCCTGACTAGCTGAGACAAGCCAGATCCTGAGCATCCCCAGGGCCGGAGAAAGAAGAGCCTCCCATACAGGAGAAGTCGTTAAACACATGCCCCATGTCCCAGAACCTTGAGAGTAAAGGAAGTATTGGTGGCCTTGTGGGGGCTGAGTGGAGAAAGGAGGAGATGGTAAATCATTCACGAAAGGAAAAGAAACAACCAAGTATGCAGGACTGGTTGGAAGGAAGCCCTCTGAGACCCTCAAATCCACTCTGCTGTATGCCCTTGCAAGGCAGGGTTTCCCTAATCCATGTAACTGTGTTTCACCTCCTCCCCCCATCCCTTCTTTCTCCTCCCCCGTAGGTCAATGAGTTTGGTTAAACTCATGAAGTGTTCACATAGGGAACTTCGTTGGCTAATTTCGGGGAAGTTCAGTTCCATTAATATTTACTGAACGCCCACAAAGTGCTGGGCAGTGCTAGTGGACAGTCCCAGGAATCCAGGGAACCAACAATCCACAGTCACATCCCAGAAAAATAACCCCGCCCTTCTCCGAGCATCTTCATTTCCTCAGAGTCTGCTGCTGGGTTCTGATCCCTGCAAAACATCAACACTTCCTTGCACTTGAGCTCCCACCAGGCTCCTGCTGGGCCTCCTTGAAATGCTGAAGGATTAAGGGGGTAGGGAATAGGGAGGGTTGAGGAGGTAGAAGGACCGAGCGGGGAGAAACAAAGTGCGTTTCCCCCTTCTAATCGTGTTCCAATCCGCAGTCTGCCGCGTTCCCAGGCTCCGATTTAGGCAGTCCAGAGACTTTTCCAGGAACCGCCTGGCATCCTGGGCCATGGACTCTGGCTCGTTGGGCTCCGGGTCTTTCTCCTCCCACCTCCCACTTCCCTCCAAGGCTCGGTGCCTCACTCGGGGGCGTGTCTTGCCCTCCCTCCCTTTCACAGTGGTCCACTCATCCGGTTACAGCAGCAGCAGCGGCAGCAGCCAGAGTCAGAGCAGCGATAGCTCGATAGCTCCGTGTTTCCAGAACAGGAGCCGTGACACCGGCAGCAGCTTAGTGCGGGGCACCTGTGTGGAACAGGAGCAGCAGGACGAGAGGGTGGGGTTTCTGCCAGCCACTCTCTGAGCCGGAGAAGGAAGGGGCGCCTCCCAGTTGGGATTCCACTGCTCAGTATCATCTCCGGCTGGCAGGAAAGGTGGCACTGAGCTGGGAATACTGGTGGGAGACATGTGCAGGCCCAGCTAGAGGGCTCAGGGCAGGTAACCATTGGGCCAAAGTGTAGAGAAGCAGCTACACCGTTGTCTGGGACCATGACAGCCCCTCGCCTGGATTTTGGGCAGGTGGAAAGTTTCCTGGACAGGCACCCAGAGTTGTTTGAAGATTACCTGATGCGGAAGGGGAAGCAGGAGATGGTGGACAAGTGGCTGCAGAGGCACGGTCATGGTCAGGGGCCTTTAGGCCACAGGCCCGCTCTGGCTGGCACCAGCAGCTTGGCTCATGGCGGTGGCAGAGGCAGCAGCATCGTTGGTGGTGGCACTGGACCAAGTGACTCTGCCAACAACCAGCCTACTCCTGGTGGCGGGGACCGTAGTGGGGTTCCTTTGAGTCCCAGCTGGGCCAGTAGCAGCCTGGGTGATGGGAGCCTGCAGCGGAGAGCTTCTCAGAAAGAGCTAAGGAAGAGTTTTGCTCGCTCCAAGGCCATCCATGTGAACAGGACCTACGATGAACAGGTGACCTCCCGGGCCCAAGAGCCCCTGAGCAGTGTGCGGCGGAGGGCACTCCTCCGGAAGGCGAGCTCTCTACCCCCCACCACAGCCCACATTCTCAGTGCCCTACTGGAATCAAGGGTGAATCTGCCTCAGTACCCCCCTACGGCCATCGATTACAAGTGCCATCTCAAAAAGCACAATGAGCGTCAGTTCTTCCTGGAACTGGTCAAGGATATCTCCAATGACCTTGACCTCACCAGCCTGAGCTACAAGATCCTCATCTTTGTCTGCCTTATGGTGGACGCTGACCGCTGCTCTCTCTTCTTGGTGGAAGGGGCAGCTGCTGGCAAGAAGAGCTTGGTCTCCAAATTCTTTGATGTGCATGCAGGAACCCCACTGCTGCCCTGCAGCAGCACAGAGAACTCAAATGAGGTGCAGGTCCCCTGGGGCAAAGGCATCATTGGCTATGTCGGGGAGCATGGAGAAACGGTCAACATTCCTGATGCCTACCAGGTAGGACTGTCTATTGTCCTCTTCTCCCAGAACCGCTTTGGCTTGGGAGCCAATTCTTCAGTTACCCTTTGGCATCCAAGAACACAGTATGAACCCTGCCATTTAAATTGCTTCTTGAGTTTAGAATAGTTAGAATGTTACTACACCATCTTTGATGTAATGGTCTTTTCATAATACACAGTGGCTTATGGAAATACCTATATCATATATTTTGTACCCAAATAATACCACTTGATTCTCTGTCAAGATACTTGTCCTTAAGAATGTCAGTGTGTGGTTTTAGAATGCATTTTTGAGTTATTAGAAAAGATGTCTACTCCAGACTTCTGGTGTTAATCTGAAGAGAATGGGTATTTGGTATCGCTAATATTTTTTGGGACCATAATCCATAATGCATTTATTTTCTCTAATTCAGGGTTGGAAAAGGAACAAAATGCCCAGCTACTTCTGTATCACATTATTTAGCTTTAAGTTGCTTGAGTTCTAAGGTAGAGAAGAAGAGAAAAAGAGGAGGAAAGTTAGGGAAGAATGGGCCTTTGACCCATTTGTGCTTTTTTAGCTCCTAAATTAACTGTTTCTGTTGCTGAGTTTAGAGAGATTGGACAGGTAGAGGGATTAGTTATCTTCAGGCTTGCATGGGAATCAGAATTATCTATGGTCAGCTTTTGACAGGACTGAGCAAGTAGGTTTTTATAGTATGTGAGACAAACAAAAATTATGTTGATAATGCTTTAGCAGCTCCAAAGGCAAACAGCAGGGGAAACATGCTAGTTTCAAGTGGAAAAGGAAACTCAACATGCTGCCGTCTGGTGTTTCTAAGCATTTCATTTTCACTGTGATTTGAACTTGATATTAGATGCTGGATCTGAAAGCCAGTCAGTTCTAATTTCTTCAGTATTTATTCACTGAACATGATGAAACTGCATGCCATTTTCTATGAGACTTCTATAGGGTTCCTAAGAACTGAAAATTCTTATCCTTGGTTGTGAAAGTTTTGTAGTCATTCGATGAGCACTTCTCCCATGCATCCCACAGAGCTACATGTTTCTCTGGAGTTCGGTTGCTGTTGATCAGAATAGCAAAAGAGGTGGGAGGGACACTAAAGGTAAAATTTTCTCTATTTCACCTGAAAAAATAACAACTTTACATAGAACATTTACTAGCTTTACTAAAACCAAGTGTCATATTTTTATGAGATGTCTATCAACATAACACTTTAATATTAAGTGATACTTGTGAAAATACCACTTTTATTGACCTTTCATTATGGATTAGATGCATGATTCATTATATCCTATTTAAGACTTTGATAGGTTTAGGTCAAGCAACCAATTAATATTCTTCAATCAGTGTGTTTTTCTACAATCCTATAAAGCCATGGAAAGAAATAAAAGCATTTAGTATTTGATATTCTGAAGATTCTGTAAAAAATTAGTGAACAATCACTAAACTTTTCTTTCCCATTGTTTCCACATCCTTATTGTGTGCTTGGGCTAAAAAAAAAAAAAGGAAAAAAAAAACTTTTCTATTTGGACGATACTCGTTATAGCCTGAAAGTGCAATCTTTTCTCTTTATTGCCTTTATTTTTTATTCTTCCCCAATTGATTTTCTCCCCTTTCTGTAGCTTTTATTTCTTACTGTCCTCTTTCAGCACCTAACTTTTATTTAATACTATTCATATACTGTCCTTTTCTTCAAAAGCATAATTCCTGGCTTCCTCGGCGGTTAAACATGTCTTCCTGCTGCCTAGAATTGTGGCTGTAGGTGTTATCATAGGCATAGAAGATCAGAATTTCAGCAGCTAATGTGTCCCCTGGGCCCTCCCCTTATGCTACAGATAGAGTATAAAGCAAAGGTGCTTTTTAAACACTGGAAGCTGACACCGGGGAAAGGGGATATTTTTTTCTTCCCACCTCCCCAGGGTAGTAATGATGGCTGTGAAGAAGCCTGGGTTGTTGGGAGGATTGGAAAAAGACAGGTAGAGAAGGCTGTCGTTCAGGTTGGGAGCTTAAGATCTTGGTTCACCTCTTGCTTTCATTTGAACTATCTATCATTAGAAAGTTTTTTTATTCTTTCTTCATTGGCTTTTACTATATATTTCTAACTTTGTATGCTTTTTCTCATTTTATGTTCTCTTCTTTGATAAAGCTGCTTTTCCTCTTAAAATGATTATCCACAGTCACCATTAGTTTATCCCTACTTTCACCCACAAAGACTTTTATATAACTTTCCTTGTTTGTTGCCTTCTTGTGTTTTAGTGGTTGATCTGTTACCCTGAAGGGTAACGGAATATCATTGGAGTCAGATGAGCCTAGATTAGACACTATACACAACCTCTCACTACCTGTGTCATTTTGGGAATTTCTAATCTCTTGGAGTCTCAATTTCCTCATCCACAAAAAATGGAAATAATAACACCTACCATGCAAAAGATTATTGCTGTGAAAATTAAATGAGATATTATATTAAAGGCCCTAAAACAGTACTGGCATATTGCAATTATTCAGGAAATGGTAACAGTTGATGATGATGATGATACCTAGTTTGTTAGTATTCTTTTTATTATCTCATTTTCGATGATTCTTCTCCTTAACTGGGAGTGAGATGCGAACTCAGCACATTTTGACCAGCCTAACCTTTCCCTGAGCCATGCGCTACTCTTTTAGTAGGTACTTTAGAACCAGCTTTGCTTTCAATGTATATAGAATTCCTATCCTTCCACCCTCCATTTAAGAGTCTTCTAAATGTGATTGATAACACCTGACCATATTTTATCCTCTCAAGAGTTTTACACTTTGTTGGTCTTAGCAACTCATGCAGTGTGAACTTTTTATAGAGTTTTAATAATGTTGCATCCTTCCCCATTCTAGCATTTTGACCCATCCTTTTCATTTCCTAATTTATATGATTTCTCACTGAAAATTGACAACCTTCCAAATGCGTGTTCTTTTATCATATGGTTGTTGTTGTGATTTTTATCATACATATAAGCATCCTGAAGGTTTTAATTTTTTTTATTATACTTTAGATGAAGGTTTACAGAACAGATGAGCTTCTCATTAAGCAGTTAGTACATATAGTGTTTTATGACATTGGTTAACAACCCCATGACATGTCAGCATTCTCCTGTCTCGATGTTGGGTTCCGTATTACCAGCTTTCCTGTCCCCTCCTGCCTTCTAGTCCTTGCCCCTGGGCTTGGTGTGCCCCTTTAGTCTTGTTTTGTTTTATGGACCTGTCTAATCCTTGGCTGAAGGGTGAACCTCAGGAGTGATCTCATTACTGAGCTGAAAGGGTGTCCAGGGGCCATACTCTCGGGATTTCTTCAGTCTCTGTCATGCCAGTAAGTCTGGTCTTTTTTTGTGAGTTAGAATTTTGTTCTACATTTTTCTCCACCTCTGTCCAGGACCCTCTGTTGTGATCCCTGTGGTGGTAGCTGGTCACCATCTAGTTGTGCTGGACTCAGTCTGGTGGAGGCCATGGTAGTTGTGGTCCATTAGTCCTTTGGACTAATCTTTCCCTTGTATCTTTGGTTTCCTTCATTCTCCTTTGCTCCCGAAAGGGTGAGACCAGTGGAGTATCTTAGATGGCCGCTTACAGGCTTTTAAGATCCTAGACACTACTCACCAAAGTAGAATGTAGAACATTTTTTTTATAGACTACATTATGCCACTTGAGCTAGATATTCCCCGAGACCATGGTCCCCACAGCCCCCAGCCCAGCTGTTCGGTTCCTCAGGGACTTTGGATGTGCCTATGGAGCTTCCATTACCTTGCCTTGGACAAGTTGTGCTCATCCTGAAGTTGTTATGCAACAGTATAACCATCATCCCAGATTCTTTATTAACTACTATGGTTTTTTTTTCTGAATTTAATTTATTTTGTTGTTGTTGATGAGAATATACATAGCAAAACATACACCAATTCAACAGTTTCTACATGTACAATTTAGTGACTGTCTTAGTCATCTAGTGCTGCTATAACAGAAATACCACAAGTGGATGGCTTTAACAAAGAAGTTTATTTCTTCACAGTAAAGTAGGCTAGAAGTCTAAATTCAGAGCATCAGCTCCAGGGGAAGGCTTTATCTCTCTGTCAGCCTTCTCATCAGTGTTCCCCTGGACTAGGAGCTTCTCCGCACAGGGACCCCAGGTCCAAAGAACACGCTCTGCTCCTGACACTGCTTTCTTGGTGGTATGAGGTCCCCCGTCTGTCTGCTCACTTCTCCCTTTTATATCTCAAGAGATTGCCTCAGGATACAGTCCAATCTTATAGACTGAGTCCTGCCTCACTAACACAACTGCTGCTTGTCCTCCCTTATTAACATCATAAAGGCAGGATTTACAACATATAGGAAGATCACACAATACCAGGAATCATGGCCCAGCCAAACTGATACACACATTTTTTGAGAGACATAATTCAGTCCATGACAGTGACATTGATTATATTCTTCAAGTTGTGCAACCATTTTCACCCTCCTTTTCTGAGTTGTTCCTCACTCATTAACATAAACTCGTGCCCTCTGCCTAATCTTTATAAGGTTCCTATCTAATCTTTCTACTTGCTGTTGTCAATTTGTTTCTGTATAGATAGTTCTTAAAAGAGCATGATGCTCAAGGCAGGCATTTTTTTACTAATTAAAGTAAATGTTGTTCTGTTTTAAGAAGACTTTGGGGCTTATTTTTGGTTTAAGGTTTAAAGATTATCTCAGGGCAATAGTTTCAGGAGTTCATCTACCCTCCATGGTTCCATGAGAATTTGAAATTTTGTTCTGCATTTCCCCTCTTTTGATCAGGATTCTTGTATGGAATCTTTGATCAAAATGTTCAGTTCTTCTGGTCTCGTGGCAAAGGAGGCAGTTGTTCATGAAGGCAATTAATTACACATTCCATATCTTCCTCCTATTCCTGACTCTTTTTTTCCTCAGTTGCTCCAGGTGAATAGAGACCAATTGTTGTGCCTTGGCTGGTTGTTTGCAAGCTTTGAAGACCCCAGGAACTACGCAGTGAACTGGGAGATAGAACAGAAGCACTAAATATGTTATTGGTCCAATTAACTGGGATGTTTCATGAAACCATGACCCTAAACCTCCAAACCAAGAAATCTAATCCCATGAGGTATTTGTTTGTACAGAAGCAGCCTTAGCAGCTACTCTTTTTTTTTTTTTTTTGTCATTGTTGTAAATGCATCTATCACACAACTTTTGCCAATTCAACTTTTTACAAGTATACAACTTGTTGACAGCAGTTTCAGTAATTGGCTGTGCAAACTTACCCTTAATCAACGTAATTTTTCCATCACCGTCACCTTCCCTTCTCCTCCTCCCTGCCACGCCTGGTAACCAGTAATAAACTCTGGTCTCTGTACGTTTGTCTTTTCTTGTCTTTTTATATAAGTGGGGGCAAACAATATTTGCCCTTTTGTGATTGGTTTATTTCATTCAGTATAATCTCTTCAAGTTCCATCCATACTGTAGCATGTATCAAGACTTCATTTCTCCTACTGGCTGAGTAGTATTCCTTTGTATGTATGTACCACATTTTGTTTATCCATTTATCTGTTGATGGACATTTAGGTTATTTCCACCTTTTGCCTGTTGTGAATAGTGCTGCAGTGAACATTGGTGTACAAGTCTCTTTTTGAGTCTCTGCTTTCAAGTTTTTTGGGAGTAGAATTGCTGGGCCATATGGTAGTTCTAGGAGCCCTGGTGGCAACAAGGTGGTTAAGTGCTTGGCTGCTAACGGAAAGGTTGGTGGTTCAAACACACCAGCTGCTCCATGGGAGAAAGACGTGGCAGTCTGCTTCTGTAAAGGATACAGCCTTGGAAACCATATGGGGCAGTTCTGCCTTATCCTACAGGGTTGCTGTGGATTGCAATCGGCTTGACATCAAGGGTTTGGGTTTTTTTTATGGCAGTTCTAGTTTTAGTTTTTTTGAGGAACTGCTACACTGTTTTCCACAATGGCTGTACCACTTTGTATTCCTACCAGCAATAGGTAAGGGTTGCAGTTTCCCCACATCCTTGCCAACGTTTGTTATTTTCTTTTTTTTGTTTTATCTTAGCCACCCTAAACCAAAAAAAAAAAGAAAAAACCTAGCTGCTGTCGAGTTGATTCTGACTCATAGCAACCCTATAGGACAGAACAGAACTGCCCCATAGGGTTTCCAAGGAGCAGCTGGTGGATGCGAACTGCTGACCTTTTGGTTAGCAGCCAAACACTTAACCAGTGCACCACCAGGGAGTGAAATAGTATCTCACTGTGGTTTGGATTTGCATCTTTCTGATGGCTAATGATGCTGAGCATCTTTTCATATATCCGGTGGCTATTTGAATGTCCTCTGGTGAAATGTCTGTTCAAGTCCTTTGCCCGTTTTGTGATTGGGTTTTCTTTTTGTTGTTTAGTTGTCAAAGTTTTATATATATTTTGGTTATTAAATTATTATTGGATATGTAGTTTCTGAATATATTCTCCCAGTCAGTAGCTTGTCTTTTCACTTTTTTGGTAAAGATTTTGGTGAACAAAAGTTTTTAATTTTTATGAGGTCCCATTTATTTTGTCTTTTGCTGTTTGCGCTTTTGTTATTATATATTTTTAAGGTGCTCCTTGCTGAGATTCAGCTAGTATACTTTTTTCCTTAGGAGATGAAATTTTATCACACTGAATTTCAAAATTTAGTCACTTGATAACTAGGTTGATGATCCTCTCGGGAGTTCATGATACGGGCTTTGGAAAGGCATTAAAGACACTTATGAAATTATGATTATAAGCATGACATTCTAGAGTCAGAGGTAAAATATTAAATGAAATAGTAAAGTTGAATAAAAGTTTGACAGCAAAAACCCTTAGTTTATTTCATTATTTTTCACAACTTCTGCTTATTAGTCCTTAATGGACTTGAAATTAGGAGAAAAATAAAGAATTGCAAATGGAAAAAAAAAAAAATCATGTTAGGTAACCAGTATGGATCATAGTGACTGCAATTTACCATTTTTTCCCCTGACAGTTATAAGTTATTAAACAACCCACTTTAATATAGTAATGAAAAAATTGCCCTCAAGAGGTTGAACATGATATGAGCACTCAAATAACAGGTGTTCCCTTTGAGATTATTCTAAGCATTCAGAATATACCACTTTAAACATTAATAAAAAGTGTGAGATGATATTTTTGTTAGTGTGATAATGACGATACAGGTGTTTGATGGGCTTTGGGTCTGAAAAGCAGCCAGGATGTTTTATGAGGTGAATGGTGGGGGTTGGGGGGAGAGAAGGAATGACGCAGGAGGGTTACAGGTGTGCCAGGCTTTCAGAAAACCTGATCTGTTTACACAACAGATTCATTTATTCATTATTTCCAACAAACACACACTGAGTGCCCATTATACCTAAGGTCCTGGGTTGGGGCTAATGGGCATACAAAAGTGAGAAGACATGCTTCCTGTCCTCCAAGTGCTTACTGTTGACGGGTATGTATTATTCAGAAATAAATAATACCAAATTGTACTTAATAAATACCACATTCATGGCACAAACTAAATTGTATTAGTTTTAGAGGAGAGTGGAGTCACTTTGTGACTAGGCTCATGACAGAGGACTTCATATAAGAGGTGGCATTCAAGCTGGGAAGAAGGTTAGATTTTACAGTTGGAGATGGTTGTGGGGTGGGGAGAAGTAACCCAGGTACAGAAAAATGACTTCAGCAGAGACACAGTGATGGCAACTGTAAGTGGTTTAATTTGGCTAAATTGTTGCATATGCTATAGAATGAATGTACAAAAGTAAACCCCTCTCCCCCCAAGGAAAAACCCACTGCCATTGAGTTTATTCCGACTCATAGCAACCCTCTAGGACGGAGTAGAACTACCCACGGGGTTCCCATGAGTCTTTATGGAAGCAAACTGCCACATCTTTCTCCCATGGAGCAGCTGGTGGGTTTGAACTGCAAACCTTTCAGTTAGCAGCCAAGCATTTTAACCACTGCGCCAGCAAGTTTCCTTAACAAGAACGTCTTAGAAAGTGCCAAATCCAGGTGAGGGCAAAAGAAGGGCCTTGAATGTCAGGCTAAAGAGTTTGAACTTTATTAAGAGTAGGCCACAGGGAGCTCTCAAAATCATTTTAACATGATCAGAGTGGTGTTTTGAGGGGAGTAACCTGGTGGTAGGGACTAGGGGTAGCAGGGGGAGGCTCAAAGTCTATTCAAAGACTATACAAAGACAAAGACTTCATATATACAAAGTCTTGGAGCCCTGGTGGCGCGGTGGTTAAGTGTTCTGCTGCTAACCAAAAAGTCGGCAGTTCGAATCCACCAGCTGCTCCTTGGAAGCCCTATGGGGCAGTTCTGCTCTGTCTTATAGGGTTGTTATGAGTCAGAATCGACCCGATGGCAATGGGTTTTTTGTTTGGCTTTATACAAAGACTGTGTCAGAGCTACGTAAAGTCTATTATGAAGGTCTAGGGGAACCATGATGAGAAACTGAGATAAAGCAGGAACAGGGGGAATGGGAAGCAGAGGACAGATGGGACATGTCCTGCAGATGTGGATTTGGGCAAGGAGGAGGGAGGAAAGGGTTAATGATTACTCAGAGATCCTGAATTTGGGTGATATGGAGGATGGTAATGCCTTTATTACAAGCAGGAAAAGAATCTGGGTTTAGGGGAAATATTCTAAGCAGGGTTATATAATTTGTGGGATCCACTGCAAATTGATAATACAGGACCCTGGATGAGGATGGAGAAGTCAATCTCCTGTTCCCAAGGATCTGCCATCCCAACCCACAGTGGAAGGACTACCCTCAAGAGATTGCAGCCTCTACACTGGGATGTTCTCAATACCTAGATTGGGGGTGGGCGAGTGGCTCCTGCTGAGCTGACCACCAAATATGCCGTGGTGCTGCCAGCTTGGGGTTGGGATGGCCACAGCCTTGCTCCTCCTGAAATGGCTTGGGACATGCACCAGACCATGACCCTCCCTTTACCTCTACCCAGTCCCCAGACAGAGACAGAAGGCATTGGCAGACATAGACTTCTCCCCCACAGATGGGACCTAGTTGTCTCCCTTGGTTTCGGGGTAGGTGTATATCTTAGTTATTTGTGCTGCTGTAACAGAAATACCACATGGGGTGGCTTTAATAGACAGAAATTTATTCTTTCACAGTTTAGGGGGCTGAAAGTTCGAATTCAGAGCGCCGGCTCTAAGGGAAGGCTTTCTCTCTCTGTTGGCTCTGGAGGAGAGTCCTTGTCTCTTCAGCGTCTGCTTTCTGGTTCCTTGGAGATCTCCATGTGCTTTGGTATCTACCTTACCCCATCTCTCCTCTGTTTGCTTGTTTAATCTCTTTTATATCTCAAAAGAAATTGACTCAAAACACACCCTACAGTAATCCCACCTCATTAACACATAACAAAGGCAAACCATTCCTCGATAGGATTATAACCACAGGCCTAGAGGTTAGGATTTACAACACAAATTTTTGAGGGACATAATTCAATCCATAGCAGTTTGAGAGGGCTGTAGGCTGGGTGGGGCCTGGGATGCCAGGATGTGGGAATCTGGCAGTCAAGAACTAGTTCTGGGGAGGTGGTGGGAGTCAGGATTGAGTGAGTTGAGCTCCAGGCTCTGAACTCATGTGCAATTGTCCCATTGGAAATAGAAAACAGAAATTCAAAGATAAAATTACTAAGAATTCCACACAGCACAGTATTAAACTTCGAAGTGGGGCCCTGTGCAACTGCACTGGTTACACACCCATGAAGTGGACTCTGTTTCTGAGTCATATTGAAGCTAAGGTGAAGTTCAATTTTATTCCAGCCTGACATCTACTTCTTTCATTCTCATGGCCTCAGCTCCAACCTAATTAAATTAGTTGCTGTTTTCAGTGCCCGGGTAGTGCTTTTCTATGCTCTGCCTCCTTTCTGTTAATACTACTCTTTCTTCACCTTTGCGCATTCAAATCCTGCCCTGTCTTCTCACCATGTAAGAAGGGAAAGTTTATTGCTTATTATTGAAGAGAGATGATGGAAAACAAAACAAAAAGTTATACACAAAGTTATATTTAAGAATGCATTGTATAATGATATTATATTGATTATTAGGTATAATAGATACTGTTATTAATAATGATATTTAATAATTCATTTTCATAGTGATAATACTGAATCAAATTAAATTTTGTCCAGTATCTTCTATAAGAAATCAGGGATATGTAAAATGATTTTAGAATAATCTCCACTGAAATCACTATGTTTAAAAGTGATTTCAGAAGGGATTAATTTCAGATATTTAGAAAATTCAGAGGTGAAAATGCTTCACTTCCAGATGAGCCTGTGCTGAAGGACATGGTCTACAGTCCTGCGATTGAGTTACTGAGATTTGCTTAAAGGACAGATGTTGACCCTATTCCAACACTAGTATTATAAAGGAGTTACATGAAATCTTATTTCAGCTTTGCACATAGTGTTTTAAAAATTCCTCCAAGCCCACAAACATGTTCACTAGTCCAGAACCAGAATCGATTTTGTGCTCAAAGCAGGAAACATTTGCTATTTCAACCCCTCTTCCAGCCAGACACGGGATCATGAGAAACACAATGATAAATTGCATTTGCTGCTTTCTACATGAGGATAGATTACAGAAAAGTACAGTCCCTACAGAATCATGGGGAGGTAATTTCAGGTTAACTTAATTCTTTCCCATCCCATAAGCTAAATGTTTACTAAGCTGACCAATTTATTTTGGTTCCTGAGGTTTGGGTCACCTGTTTATTTACAAGCCTGGCTTAATTTGGAAGTTAGTGCTTCATGTTTCATATAGTGTTGAAGAGTCATACGAAGCTTTCCTCTGAAATAGATTTGACTTGTTTTATAGAGGAGTCAACAAGCTCCTTGAGGTACAGTACGTTAATCACTTACTATTTTAAGGGTGGTATTTTGCAATATAACCACACTCTTTTGGAAAGTGGAATTTTAAATTCATAAAAGAGGCAGTTTAGTCATAAAAAAGTGGTTTGGGTTCCTTAATACTTTAAGAGAAACTTTGGCATGCAGGCTAAACTTATTTATTATTTATTTTTAGGATTAAAATAGTAGAAAAGCTTTCCTGGCATAAAAAAATATAGATGTGTATCTACTATAATTCCAAGGTTTTCTTTCTTATTAAATTGGTTGGTTGCAGTGGTTTCACACATTAATGATAAATTCTGTTCCCTATCATAAAATATAGCGCTAGGGTGTTGCAAATTTAGTACAAGGAATCTTTTTCACCTGAGTAAAAAAAATGAGGAACCTATGAGATACTTCTTTAGGGTGTCTTTTTTTTTTTTTTTAAACATAATGATAGTCTGAAGGTAAACTGAAATTCCACTGTTGATTAACAATAACTCTATTTATGGAACATTATGAGCCAGGCATTAGCTCATTTGCAAACATTGTCTCTCTTGATTCTCTCAACAGTTCCCTGAATCAGTTGCTATTATCACTCCCATTTTACAAATGCAGACACTAAGGCTTGGAGGGGTTAAGTAATTTGCTCCAAGTCACTCAGCTGATAAGTGAGAGAACTAGGATTCAAACTCAGGTCTGCCCAGCACCAAGCCTTCGTGCCCAGCCATTTCCCTGTGTGGCCTCTACTCACCATTAAGTGTTTGTTGTATGTGCACTCAAGCCTATCCCTTTGCCTCCTTTTCTCTGCCAGTCTAAATTCGCTCACCCTTCAAAGCCTGGCCTGCCTCATCCCACCCAAACTAGACATGACTTCCACCTCCTTTGAACTCTTGTAACTCTTCAGTTGTACTTCTTTTTGTTTTCTTAGTATTTTGACTATTTGTGTGTTTGTCTTAAGTAATCTCTGGACTGTGAACTCTTTGAGAGCAGGGATCATGACTTCCTCATTTCACATTCCCTGCAGTGAATCTATAGGGCTTAATACAAGATTTTCTATTCATCTGAATAATTATCACTGATACTTCCCTTGTATTGGTCAATTCAGTCACCTCCAAGCAGAAAGTTCGGTTTACTCAGGCAATATAGACAGCTAACCATGATACTCATCCCCTAAACACTTCTTTAACTCTTTCGACCTTATTTTGCAGATGTTTTTAAAAAGTAGGTCCTGTGAAACCTAGGTAACCAATAAATTACCTGAATTGCCTGTCTGTATTAATCAAATTCTCACATTAATTGCAGTGTCCCCCAATACTTTTTTGTTTTTTCATTTACTTTATTCCATGTGGAGACCACACTATAGAGAGGGTGGACCGTCCACTAGCCAAATACTGATAACTAACAACAGCCCACTGCCAGCTTCCTCTAGATAAGGACATAGGATGGGGCATGAAATGTATGAATGTTCTGGCTAACTGAACGTTCTAGTTGCTAACAATTACTCCGTTTGTGCAGTATAGCTTCTTGAAGGCAAAACACCCTTCTAGTAGAAAGCCTTGCAGATGTCAGGATTTCTTTTTTTGAAAATCCTTTCAGATGTGGGAGATTATATTGACCAAAGTTGTAATTATTGATTTTTCAAGAACATTGCACTTTCAAGTTTACTGATTACAAATTTTATGTTTCACATATTCTCAAAGACTCATAAAAATCCAAAACTCTGAGATGGTTGCATTTACATCCTACTCCTTCCAAAAGGGAGTCCTGGGTGGTGCAAACGGTTAAGTGCTCGACTGCTAGCCTAAAGTTTGGCAGTTCGAACTCACCCGGACGTGCCTTGGAAGACAGGTCTGGCAATCTGCTTCTGAAAGACCACGGCCTTGAAAACCCTATGGAGCAGTTCTACCCTGCACACGTGGAGTCTCTATGAGTCGGAATCGACTTGATGGCAACCACCAACAACTTCCACGATGTAGTGATTCGATTTCCATGGGGCATGTTCAAGTGAAAGCCATCTCTTTCTCTTCTGTTGTTTATAGTTATCACCAATAAATGGGGCTGGTTGTTACACCTTCTCCTTTCCAACCTCCCAGATAAAATAACAAGGTATTCAAGGGTAAACAATACAACTGCTCTTGCTGTGTAGAAAGGAACTGCTATCCTTAGAGCTGAAGGAGAAGGAACAACTGCCAGAACCCTGAGTGAGAGCTACAGGGGAGAGAGGGGCTACCTGGCCGGAGCTGTGGCCTTGGGGAGAGGAACTTGGCCACTGTCAAACTATGACATGGAAGAGAGAGAGCCAGGGAAACTTTACCCTCACGTCTTCAATTTCCTGCCACTGCCACTCATTGGTTGAACCTATTTGGAAGCCAAGAGGGTAAAAGGTGTCCTGGTGGAGTCTAGGGAGTCCCCCTTCTAGCACAGAATAGAGTGGCTAAAGGTGGCAAGCACATCTGGAGAGCAAGATGGAGACTATCCAGCATAGCTGTATATATTATTTACTCACAAGGGATGTGTGTGAAGACACCAAGTGAGATTGGGATAACCTTTTGAACAATAAATTTCATCATTACATAGAACATGGTGATTCAAAATTCAGAAATGCCATAATGGTATTTGGTTGTGTTATTCTCTCCAAATAATTTTGTTTATTCCCTATACACCCCAGAAGAAACCCCATAATAGGTAACCTGGGCCAAACATACCTGCAAAGAAGAGGTGACTTTGGCCTAGTTTATAGAAACTTTGCTTGTACAACCTGATTACACCCGTTTGTTTGCAATTGAATTCTTCAGTTACTAATCACTTTGTCATACTGTAAAAGACATCAGAGTGTAATAAAACATGCTATAGAGTTGGTCAGGAGTCTTGGATTTTCTTTCCAGTTCTGCCTTAGTTTTTTCAGCTATAATACAGGGCTAATATGTCCGACATGCCTAGCCCATTGAAATTTGTAAGGATCTGATCATTAGACCTAATCACAAAAGCCTATTGAAATAATGGGAAAGCATTTCAAAAGGATAAAGTAAGAAATGTAAGGCTTTATTAACGTTTTAAGAAGCACAGTGCTGCAGGCTTTATTCACAAGGGTACCATGACCCTGGATCTTGCATGTAAGAGGAGACCTTTGATTTCAAACGTGGCAGTATCACACATACACGATGCATTACACGCAGGTAATAATTATTTTAAATTGTAAAGTAATTGAATGCTTTAAATGAACGTTTGACTGTGAGGATTTACTGGTTGTAACACATATTCTGCATTTGACAAGGACAGGTATGTTAAATTTTTTCTTACAACTGATCAGTGAACCTATTTTTTTATGTATAATATGTATTCCTGAAAGTAGACTTGCCATCATCATTGAGTTTCTGTGCTATAAATGCCCATATGAAATCTCCAGATTTGTAGTTTTCTTGTTAAAATCCTAGAGTTTTAAAAGTGACAGTGTTTGGATCAAACACTTTGTAAACAATAAATTAGAGTAAGGTAAATGAACGTTAAATCTCCATGCTTATAATCAAGACCTAATAATTTATTAGGCGAGGTGGAATCTGTAACCCAATTTTATTTTATATGTGTTGACTATTCATTAAATAAAAGGTAGGCTTTCCTTATTATATGCTTTTCTGTTTGGACATGGTGTTAACTTTGAATACTCTGCATTATCCTTTTTGGATTTATGCTGTCTAAATTATCAGATTATAAGAATGTTTTAACCTTTACTTTTTTCAATTAGAAAAAATTAGATGGTTCTCCTTTTTCATTTAAATGGCTGTGTACAGTTTAATGAGCTAACTATTTTTATGGGTATTTGGCAGCTTAATGTGCATGATTACATATTTAAAGTTTTAATAACGACTGTAATGGAATTAAGAACTGTAGGCTTGGGATTGTGGGAAAGATCGTCCCAGAGTTGCTAAGGACATCAGTCTAGATTTTTATTCTTTTTCACATAAGGGATTCTGGAAAGAAGGACCAAATATAAAGTGAAACTATAATGCCCTCTGTCTAATGACCACCTTTATGAAGTACTCACATTTCCCACTTAGCCTTCTCTCTCCTTTTGCTCCCAGTGGACCAAGTGAGAGGGTATATTCCCTGTGCAGCTGTTAAGGCTGGCTTCTTTTTCTGTTTTCAGATATTCTAGACTGGAGTCAGATTCTTCTCTCACTTCCTCTTTGAACAGGGATGGATTACCCAATAAGCAAGGTACGCACAGGCTTAATTATGCTTACTTACTAATTTGTAGTGCACAATTACACCTGGTTTTTACCACATCACGTGGTGAAACCCATGTTTAGGTTAGAAAGTAAACACAATTAAACCTGAGTGTACCTTGCTTACTGTAAGCAGGTGTATACCATGCTTACTGGTTAATCTGCCCGTCTTTGAGTATTGGCTTTGAAAGCCCAGGACAGCCATAGTGTCTTCTTTTACCACAGCCCTGAGATTATCATACAGAGAAGCAAGTAGGAGAGGAGCCAGTGGCAGTGGATGTGCCAGGCATTAACCAAACAGGAAAAGAAACTCTGAATCTCTGGAGAGGGGACTGAAAGCACAGGTGGGATGAATTGTGAGCTGAGCCTTCTTGCCTCTCTGTCACCCTTTGCCATCCTTTTTTTAAGTGAAGAAACAAGAGGAGCAGAATCTGATTTGGTCCCTCCTTTTGACTCATGCCTGCTGTGAGTTCCATTGGATAGACAGAAAGGAACTGGCATTCAGGGAGTGCCGACTAATTTAAAATATAAAGGATAGGCAAACATTTTTCCATCCCTGAATTAAACAAATTGAGATTATATGCTTAGTTAAAGAACAAAAGGGTCAACTGGGGAAAGAGGAATACTGTCATCCTAAGGGTATTTTATACTTAAAGCTTTAGATTTCTGTTGAAGAAACAACCAATTTTATTCTTTAGAAATAATCAGGGTTAAGCATTCAGTTATATACCAATATAAATTATTTTTTTAAAGCAACCTTGGGAGGCTGTATACTGTCATTTAATACAGGATTATGTAGAGAAATATTAAGGTATCAAATGAAATTGATGTGTTTGTTAACTAGCAAGTGAAGCCAAAATTTACTTCCAAGCCACCTCCCCTCTTTACTCTTCACTATTGATCCGATCCTCCTCTTTTAATGCTAACATAGCACATACCACGGTATCTACCATATAGTAGGTTTTTGGTAAATCACTTTGAACAAAGGGAAGAGCCCTTATTATAACCTCAGTTTTGTTTCGATACTGAAATGCACTGACAGGATCATTATGTAGGGTACACTTTCTCAACAGTGGACTGACTGACATTTGGCCCAGATAATTCTTTGTTGTGGCGGGCTGTCCTGGGTGTAGTAGGATGTTTAACAGCATTCCTGGCCTCTGCTCACCCAGATGCTGGCATAGTCGTAAAAATTAAAAATGGCTCCAGATATTGCCAAATGGCCTCTGGGGGCAAAATCCACCCCTCCCTTTATTACCACTGACGTAGGACAATTTGTCAATAATCATGTACTGTGTTAAGACTTTGGACATGTTATCAGGAGGGACAAGTCTCCGGAGAAGGACATCATGCTTGGTAAAGTGGAGGGTCAGAAAACAAGAGGAAGACCCTCAATGAGATGGATTGACATAGTGGCTGCAACAATGAGCTCAAACAGCAACAATTGTGAGGATTGTGCAGGACCAGGCAGTGTTTGATTCTGCTTCAACAGCACCTAACAACAACAACATTTTACAAGGTTACTGTCAGGATTAAATGAAACTGTATGTGAAAAATGCTTAACACACTGTCACACTGCAAGGACTTAATAAAAAGTAATTGGAATAGTGCATGGTGAAAAGGCTGGAAGTATGTAAAAATGTTAATAGTGGTCATCTCAGAGTGGTGAGCTTAAGTGTAGTTTTTCCCTTCTCTTTTGCGTTTTCTCTTATGTATTTTTCCAAAATTTCCAAATTAGTATATATTAAGTAATAGTTAAAGTTTCTGTAGTTGCTTTAACAGATATGCCTCCAAAGCTCAGTGACTTAATCAACAGAAGCTTCTTTCTCACTCTTCTGAAGCTCAGCACAGGTCATCTTGATGGATGGGGTAGCTCGCCTCCAAAGGGGATTCTTCCCTTCCTGTGCTCCACTCCTTCAGCATGGGACTTCCAAGGTTGCTGTATGCATAAAAATCCAGTCAGCAGTTGAGGAAAAGAGAGAGAAACTGGCAAACGAAGTGGGAGGTTTTATAGGCTAGGTCTGGAAGTAGCACACATCATTTTCTGCCCACATTTCCTTGTCTTTCTAGTTTCTAAAACTCAGGCATGTGGCCACACTAACTGCCAGGGAGGCCACACCTAACTTAGATTCTAAGATGGCTTAGCCCTGCTCCAAGGTGATCCTGACCTCAGGTCCCATTTAGTCACTGCATGTAAGTCAAAGTCCAGGATCTTCAAGTGATGAGCAGTCTTCTTCACCACAAGCCAGTGCTTATGTGGCAACATTAATTGCTGGGAACAGCAAGGTTCGAGAGGGAAAATTGGTTGGACTTTAGGTATGGGATCAGAAAGGTACGGCGGAGAGGATTCTTGCTGTTCTGTTCCCCATTGTTGAGAATTGATTGGATATTGCCCGATTAGGGTCCGTGCCCTGGAGCAGTCGAGCCAATGAAATGTACTCCGAGTCAGAAAGAGAGAGAAAGTTTATTAGGAGGTGACACCAATGGGGAGTCTGACAGCAAAACAGGCTGTCTTTGTGGAGTCCCAAAAGGCAGTTTTACATTAGAGCTTATATATTGATTTTTACAAGAGTTAGAAGTGTCTTTTGACATGTCGCCCACAGATGGCCTGATGAGTTACACATTATAAGATAACTACAAGAGACTCCTTATCAGGCTGAAGAGATACATGCCAGATATCTCCTTATTACAGACCGGACATCTGGGCTCTAATCTCCATGTGGGGGGTCGTAAGTCACAGGTGGCCGGACAGAGCAAAACAAATTCATTTACAAAGGTAAGCGGAAAGGAGAAAGCAAGCAGAAAAAAACTTATACGTTCATCATGGCGCTAGTTATGTCAAGCTCCCAATCGCTCATTTTAAAAAGGAGAAAACATGCTATAGAGTATTAGGGTCACACTGGAGAATAGGACTCTGGAGGCAGGAAGTTTCCTAAGGAGATTGTTGCCTCAAAATTCAAAGGTCTGAGTGTTACAAGGTCAAGGAGTGGGGCCAGCGCTGGCTACATAATTTTCAGGAGCCAGTGCAGAATGAAAATGGGGCTTTCTGTTGGGAGCAGGTAAGTCAATCTCCCCTCCCCCTAGGCCCGTTGCCCCATTCCTCCACAGATGAGCAACCCCTGAAGGATTGCAACCTGAAAGAGCTTGGTATCTGGATCAGGGTGGGTGAGAGCCACCTGCGGTGTTGCTTACTGAACATGCCTTGGTGCTGCCAGCGTGGGGTGAAGATAGCCATAGCCCTCCTCACCTTGAGACACTGCAAGGCCTCTGACCCTCCCCATGCCTATGCTCAGGTCTCCACCAGGGATGGAGGGCAACAGAAAAACATGAGCCTCCCTGTCAACCTGACCTTGTCACAGCCCTGGGTAAAGGAAGGCAATGGTCATGAGGCCGTGACAGGGAGAGACCAAGAACCCATCCTCCAAAGACAGTGGGAGGCCGGACCATGCATGAGCCCCTGGGACATACACCATTGGATTTCACTTACAAAACACAAATTCAAAGATAAAATCATAAAGAATTTCAAGACAATGACCAAAGAGCATTAAATCTGAAGTATGGGGCTCTTCTCAGAGTAGGACCCTGAGTGAGTGTCCTGGACTCAGGCTCATAAAGCCATCCTGGGATGGGGGGCTATACTATGACTTTAACTGTAATAATTAAGGTAAATTATGAAGATGACAAACTCATCATGGAAGTTCATTCCTTTTCCATTTACTCCCATAGCACTTTGCCCATATGACTCTTGTTATTTACTCCATTTTTTGTAGCTTTAATTTTGTTTCACATATCTTTCTCTCCATTAAACTGTGAGGTCCTTGGGGACAGATGCTATGATTTTCTCAGCTTTATAGCACTTCCTGTATGTGGCACAGCACCTAGCATATAGTAGGTAGATACTCAATAAATATTTGTTATATGGGTGCATATGACAATGTGTGTAAGGAATATACAGTAAAACCTGCAAAAACCAGAACCTGTGTAAGGTGGAAAACTGTCAGAGAAGGAAAACTCACATATTTTCCACTAAAACAGAGGATGGAAAAGTGGTAAGACTGCACCCTGTCAAAGGTGGAAAACTTGCGAGACCCGGAAAAACAAGGCAATCTTGTTGAGTTCCAGCAATCACAGGTTTCACTGTAATTGAGGATTCAGTCATAAGAGGAAGTGGTCCAGGTATTATTATTAGGTTACAAGGTCATATTAGGACCAGGGGTTTAGCTAACAGTGCTGAATTTAAACGCCAAAGACCCTTTAATTTCCTAATATATGGGTTCCTAGGTCACATGGTCAGCTACAGGGCTACACTGTTCCAGGTTGTGAATGTTAGAGAAATGAAGGGGCAGGGAAGCAACCATCTTTTATCTATTACCAGTAGAGAAGAGGAATTAGCAAGGGGAATGAAAGTGAGAGAGAAGGATATCAACTATGACTCTAAAATGACTGGCCTGGGGCTTTGGGAAAATTGTGATAATATAATTAATAATGGCAATGTTGACGCAAAGGAGATGTATTCTGCTTTTCATATGTTTATTTTAAATGGCAGTGATGGTGTCTTTTCAAAAAGACAGAATGGTTCCCTAGGGAGAATCTAAAAGTTCAGACTGGGAGCTCTCTGATTTAGGGCTCGTAATTTAAGCCAAACTAATGTGTATAGAGAGCCCAGCACAAAGCCTTTGATGAAAGCAAATGCACCACTCCTGTCACTTCCATTTCCCTCCAAAGAACCAGAAGTATTTATGGTTCTCTAGTCTATACTTGCTTCCCAGAAGCATTCTCCAGGATCGTCAGATTCTTTTTTTGGATTCTATGTATTTTTATTTGAATTATCTACCATTACCCTAGAAGCTATTCAATTCTGTGAGAAGTCTACACTACTTCCAAAGTCATCTGTGACCAGTTTTATTAAACATCAAAATAACATTTCCAAAGACAGTGATCACAACTGTTAATGATCCAAAGCTCAAAGGAACAATAGAGTGTTAACAAATACACTTACCTAACTCTTCAGAATCCTCTGAACTGCTTGCCTCAAGCTCTTTGCTTTTCTAATCTGTCTTCCTATGTTTCCTTTCCTCTCTCCATTTCTTTGTCTTGTGCTTTCCATTTCCTTTTCTGACATTCCATATCTGTCTTTCCTTTTGTGTAACTGCCTCCCCTTGTCCCTCCTCAACTTCCCCTTTCTTCTTTCCTTTTTCCTATCCTCCCCCCACCTCCTGTCTTTCAACTGACCTCTCTCTTTCCTTATTATCTTTTCTTCTTTCCTTTTCTTGCCCTCTCTGATCTTACTGACCTTAATACAAAACTGACACCACTCTAAAAATAATCACCTGAAAATAAATATTTGTTCCCAGTTTTTAATTTTAAAATCAAATGAATCTTGTCTGTCTCACAGGCCTCCCTAAAAAAGCAACAGTGTTTCATTTTTATTTCCATGTGGCCTGTGATCGTATCCTTTTTAATTTTAAAATCAAATGAAATATTTTTTTTTCGTTAAAAATACACAGATTTTAATTACATTTTAAAATGTTACCTCATGTGGCCCTTGGTTGCAATTTATTTCCCTTGGGTCAACGCCATGCAATATAAAAACGACCTTGCCCAGAAAGTACATTCTAAGTAGAACAAGTAACAGGGAAATTGATGCTTAAACTTTTGGTATACGACATCCATGCTTTTATTAATGTGAAAACAGTCATAAACATTATTTCTTGAGTATATCTCTTAGCCTAGTATCCACCAGGAACTCATAGCAACAGTAGTACAGGAGTTAACCATGCCAGCAAGTCTTAGGCTGATTTGAGGTCTTGTCTAGCCAATGATGAATGTCCCCTGCAGAATTCTTTTCTTCCCTTTCGCGCGGGGGGGGGGGGGGGGGGGTATTTCCCGGCCTCCTGAATCCACCAGGAAGCAAGTGGGATTTAATCACCCCTGTTATTATATTGCTTCTCCACCAATGTGTTAGTGCTCAGAAACTTGCTTAGTCATTTGTAAATTCAGCCAAAGGACCTACTGTTGCCCTTCTAAGACAGTCTATCAGGGAAAGTCAACCAAACTTTATAAGCCGTGTGACTATGTTTCTGAGAGCTGACATTTCTGAGAGCTGAAAACCGCATTGGACCTTAACATCTGCATCTTTCTTCATTATTGCTAGCAGAATGTAATGCCTGTGCTGGTATGAGAATGTGTTTTGTTTTGCTTTTAAATCACTTTAGCTGTTTGAAAGATAATTCTTTTCCTTTCTTGATAAAGGAACCCATTTATGCATGCATTTCTAATTCTCAAATTCTCTATTAATGTATAAAGCTTTTCCACATTTGAAATGGGAAAACTTGAGTAAATGAGCATCAGACTACTTTTTTTTTCTTTTCTTGTATGGTGTCAACTTTGATAAATCACCATTTGCCTGAGGACACGTGTATAGTAAAAAATTAATTTATTATTACAATAGAAATACCAGTTTTCCATCGTCAGTTTGCAGAAATTCCATCTATAAATTCCTTATTGCCTTTGGAACTAAAAGTAATGCTTCCTGTATTTGAATACAGCTATGAGCCTGGCACTTTCACATAATAATCTCATGTAATCTTCATAATAACCTAATGAGAAAGGTGGTATGGGTATTACCCTCCTCATTTTGGGAAATAAGCACTGGAAGTTCAGTCGTTTTCCTGAGGCCACACAGGCCCCTAAGTGGCAGACCTGGGACTCTGCGTACCTTCATTACTGGTTCCTCTACTCTTGGGCTTTGACAGGGTCTCTTAAAATAACATCTCTCTTTTCTGCCCAGAACCACCTGAGATGAGAAATAAAACAAAAGAGGAAGGCAAATAGGACAAAAAAATCACCTTTAAAACTTATGAAGCTGATACAGTAGCATAGGCTTATGTTTCTGAGCGTTTGGCTTTCTAATACTCAGCTCCAGAATTAGATAGAACTACCTTCAGAGGTACAGACAATTCTGGATACCCACAATTCTCTCCACATGAGAGGCCTGTCCTTTTGAAACTTGCAGCACAGAGGAACAGAGTAGAAGGCAGCCTGGCTCTCTAAAGTCAGGGGAGTAAGGGACGGGACTCTGCATGCTCTGTTAGTCTCCCTAGTATCTCAATCAGGTAACTTACTGATTTTCCATGGGGAGGAGCAAGGAGTGGGTCCAAAGGTTGGAGTGGTTAAGGTAAATCTCTCCTCATGTAACCCAGGGTAGAGGAAAGAGTCTATCTGCCTTTCTCATATGCCATGACACTTTCCAAATAGATTTGTTATATCTGAAGTGTTGAGAGAATTCTCTTTCACCCTCTGTACACCCTCTTACCCCTGTCTTATTTTACTCATTCTCAGTTGCCAGAACCAGAAATCCAGAAGTCATCTTTGATTTCTTCTTTTTATTTACCCACCATATTAAATCCATTAGAAAATTCTTTTGATTCACTCTTTGAAACAAATCTCAAGTCTGTCTGCTCTTCTCTATCCCATTGCCACAACTCGTATTCAAGTCACCATTATCTCTCACCTAGATTATTGAAACTGGCTGGTTAAATTAACTTGAAACTGGTCTCTCTAATTCTATTCTTAACTATTTTGCACATAGGATGGTTTTAAGGCAACAAGGAGTTCATTCTGGGTAGTGGTGGATAGGAAGGTGGGCCAAATTATTTTGAGGGACTAGTTATCCTAGTCAGCTTCAGTTTGAAAATGATGAACCACGGAAGGCTTTTGAGCACGAGAAGGACCCAAATCTTGGCTACCTTGTACTCATCACCTATGGGAACTTGGGTAGATGACTTGATCTCTGTGGCCCTCAGAGTCTTCATATGTAACATGAGAGGGATAGAAAAATGATTTCTAAAACTCTTCCAAGGAGCCCTGGTGGTGGAACAGTTAAGCGCTTGGCTGTTAACTGAAAGGTTAGTGGTTCAAACCCACCTGGCGGCTCTGCCAGAGAAAGACCTGGTGATCTGCTCCTGTAAAGATTACAGCCAAGAAAACCCTATGAGGCAATTCTACTCTGTCACATGGGGTCACTGCGAGTCAAAAATCGTCTTGTTGGCACCTAACAACAACAACAAAACTCTTCCAGCTCTAAAATTGTTTGGAAGCATAGAATAGAAACCTTCAAAACAATGTGCCCAAGAGTTGTAGGATTAATAGTTTTGTAGCAAGTTATGCCTAGTGTTGAATGAGTCTCATATCTGAGCCACTCATAGTGTTATCGGTGGCTGCTCCAGAATGTTACAGGAGGGGCTGCAATCCAGCTGAAAGTGTGGGTTAGGGGATTTGTAATAAAGCTCTATTTGCATAGCAATCATTTGGCTTTATTTATTGTATGCTTATTTGGGATGGCTAGGGATAAGCCATTCCTTGCTTCCTGGGCCTTCCCATCAATTGCAATAGAGGATACAGTTGACTGTTGTGTTATAGGATCTGAGTCTCTTTGTAAGTCAAAAATCAGAGAAAGCTTTCCTGCATAATTATCCCAGTTTAAGAACACTAATGAGACCACAAGGACAAGATAGGGCCTAGCATAGGAATAGCATAGAAATTTCCTGAGGAATTCACACTGTTTATAAGGCACAGGTGTGAATTATCGGCCCATGGCAGATACTTATAAAAAAGAATGCCTTTTATTAAGTACTATTTCAAAATGTGTCCTGAGTACCTACTATTAACCAGGTTTGATAGTAATAGTATATAACCACATTACATGAACCATAACCAGAAGTTATTTTTATGACAGCATTGATTAGACACTGTATCTTAAGGCTTATAATTAATTTTGTACCAAAAAAAGAAAAAAAGAACCAAAGTCTTTGTTTCTGGCATCTTAAATGGGTGCCTCACCACCCTTGCCTCAGGGGGTCAGTAGCCCCTTATCTCAGGTAATTGCTCTAGGCTTTGCTTCTCACCCTTCTCTCCCTCCTACCAGGCGCACTGAATCTCCTGGTCTTCTTTGAAACAGTGTACCTAGATTATCCTTTTCTGCTTGCCCCTCTGATAGACTGCTTTTTACAGGATCTTCTCAGCCTTTTCATTTGGTCCATTTTTAAATGCTGCCTCTCAGTTTGCCACTCCCTTCCACCTTTTTACCTCATGAACAGCATGTGATACCCATTTCTATACCTAACCAAGGTTTCTGTTTTACCACACACTCGTCTAGACCCTTGATTTGTTGGCAGAGGAGACAGCAATGGAGCTTAGTCTGCTTGTCATGACCCACCTAAGGCACTTATCTTTCCTGGAAATTTATTAAGAAACTTTGGCCAAGATATACTGATTTTGCACGATCATTTGATGGGAAGAATATTTTTGTTGTGGTAGCTCATTGTGATGATTTTAAAGTGATTTTATTACCTCAAATCACTACTGCAGCAAGCAGAGCTCTAAATCGGTTATTTGTAAAAATATGGAGTATCAGAATATTTCTCATCTGCTTTTAGCTCGGATGCATGTGGGAAACTTCTGGATAGGGAAATTTAAAAGCTGTCGTCATCCTATCTCAAACAAAATGCCAACCTGAAAAGATGGTACAAAATGCTAAGGATGCCCTTGGGTAGATGATCAGAGAAGACAGGCCAAGGAGACTGGTCAGGTTTCTGTTCCTAGCATGTCACTCAATGTCCCACATTTGTAGTCAGTCCTGATGAGTTACTAAGGGTCTTTAAGACCTCCATCTAGGTTATATTTAGGAGGATAAGGCAAAAAGCAACAGGAAAATTCTTTATTCCAACAAAATTAATATAGAGCAGTTTTTCTTGGCACTGTGGACCTGGAGCAAAGTTTAGGTTGTTGTAATTAAGGTTTAGAATGTGTGGTCTATCATATCGGAGTACACAATGTGTTGTTGGAAAATCAAGCAGCCCTGGGTTAATATCCAGACTCAGTTACTTATTGGCCATGGCCTTGGGTGCATTACTTAACTGCTCTTTGCTTCAGTTTCCCTATATGTTAAATACCTACTGTGCAATACTCAAGGCATTCTTCCCACAGAGACTTGACAGTAGCAGAACCATTAAAGCAATTAGAGTTTTCTGTCACTGATGTTTTGGATGCATTTCCTTAGTACCATGAATCACAAAACAGAGGGAGCCTAAATCCTTTGTTGGTCACATTTGCCAAAGTTGAATTGTAATTAAACCCTCAAGATATACTCCCAGTAATATAAAAGCAGGGTCAGAAAGGACCCCTCATTCCTGGTTAAAAACTTACGTTAGTCAAAAGGGAGATGGATGTTATTAACTGCTTTGAAGCTGTGGGGTTCAATGTAGATTGTTTGGATCTTTTTACCTCAAGTTGTCTGCTACAATGATTTAGAACAAAATTAATACAGAGCAGTTTTGCAGCAATAAAAGAATGTCTTGGTTATGGCTCTGTTGCCTCTGTTTTGTTTCAATCTTTAATTACTATGCAACACAACACAGTAGTCCCCAACTTAATGATGTATTTGGGGTATGACGAACCATGCTTAAATAACTTTTTTTTTTGGTACATTTTATCGTTAGTAATATGTACTACATACAGTGTTGTAGTGCATAATTTGCTGATGTTATCATTCTCAGATGTAATGTTTCCAACCCCTAAGGACAAAGAAAGATTAGATTTATAAGATACTGATAATAAAAGCCAATAATAATGAAAAAGAAAAGAAGTATCCGACTTAAATCAGAACCAACTTACGATGGAGTAGTCGTCAGAACGGAACCCCGTCATAAGTCAGGGGTACTAATTTTAGAGGGCTACATAACACAGTATCCTATATATCTTAAGGATTTTTAAACCAATTTTAACAATCTGAATGTTACTTAACAAAGTACATACTGAAGCCTCTTGTACTGAGAATGGAAAGTATATCATATAAAACTGATTAACTATGCATTAGTATCTTCCAATATGCATACATTCTATTAATTTTGATTAGCTATCTACCCTTTAAAATTGTATATACAGGATGAGAGTTCTATGTAGATAGTTTGATTATAAAATAGGTAAAATATGTAACTAGTATATATTTAATTTTATGTAGCTTTAGAATTATTGAATAGAAACTTCTATTTAGGTAATGTCTGAGGTCAGCTGAGCCTGTATAAGAAAATGGCCACATTTACTGATTGTCTCCTTTCCTCACACAAGAAAGCGTGCTCACCGTGTAGATGCCTAAAGAAACAGAAAAGGAGTAGTAATACACAGTTCTTTTAAAATTTTTTAGTAAGAAAGCAAAAGCCTCTCATATGGGAAAGAGTTATTTTTGTAAGATCATCTAAAGTTTTGGGTACTAATGCCCAAAATTGAATGTAACCTTGTATGTCTGTCTATCTGCATTGCACTTGCAGACAGACTGCGCCTCAAACTTCCAGGCAGCCATAAGAGTGCTAGGAATGAGGTGCATACGCCCACTGGCATCAACCATTTCATGGGTGCTATGTTTATCTGCAATCAAGCTGAACACACGAGACACACTGTGTTGGCAAAGTGAAAGTTGTTATTAGTATTTATAGAAAGCAAACAGTAAATAATAACAGATTCTCAGGTGGGAAGTGCTTACCCTTCCCCAGATTATCCATGTCCATTCTTATGTTGCTGGGGAAGCATACCATGGTTCCAGTCTGATGCTGTGTTCACGTCACCACTGCCTCTGGCTCCCACCATGCTGCTGGAGGTTTCTGCTCTGCCACTGGGCCTTGCCTTGACTGCGGGAAGCCCCCTGCACAGGATTTCCCAAGCCTCTGCTCTTGGCTTCTGCAACCCAGGTCTGTGGGGCTCTTTTGCTGCCATGCTACCTGGGCGCCCGCTGCCAGAGGTGGGGTGGGGAGGGAGGTGTGCAGCCCCTGCACGGGGCACAGTCAGGCCTCTCTTACCCTGCACAAGCAAGTATTGCAGTTCTTTTAGCTCTGCTGGCAAGCCTCCTGTCCAGAGGCATCTGGCTCTGCCCTGCTGTAGGAAGCCCACTGCACAAGACCCTCCAAGGCAACCCGTGCAGAGGGCACACCGAGCTCTGCCCTGCATGGGCAGCTGTCACCCTTTTAGCTCCACCGGCAAGTCTCCTGCCCAAAGATGCTCAGCTCTTGCTCCATGGGCTGGTGATCCCACCACAGCTGTCTTGGTCTGTGGCCCCAAGCCCACCACAGTCACCTTGTTCTGTGGACTAGCAAGCCCACTGCTGCTGTCTCCTGCCGTCTCACTCCATCTTTAGTGTTACAGCTCTCTCTTCTGCATCTAGGAGATTCCAAAGGATGTGTCCAAAGGATATACTCCACTCCAGACTCTTCTTGATGATAGTGAGGTCCCCCCAAACCTCTGTAGGGCTGGCCTTTACGTAAGTGTCCTCCTTGTCAATTTCAAGGCATGGCCCTCCCACCAGGACCACAAACTGACCAATCCCCTCTGCAGGCCACAGTCATTCAATTTGCATAGCAAACTGACCAATCCCTGCAAGGCTGTGGCCCAGCCAATCGTTTTGGTAGAGTTCGGAGACCATGGCTAGAAAGGCCATATAAAAGCAATTCACTGCACTGCACTAAACGTATTTTAAATGCTCTCAAGGTGAATAATTGTTAGCTGCCATCAAGTTGACCCCCGACTCATGAAGACCCCATACACAACGCAACACAATGCTTCCCCAACCTGTGCCATCCCCGTGATCAGTTACGGATAATAGAACGAGTCTCATCAGAAATTTATGCTCAAGGTAGCCCCTGAATTCACAGGCAGATTCAGCTAACTGTATAGTAATACCCAGAGGAATGATGTTTGCAATATTTTTCTTTCTTAGGGAAAAGGAAACAGGGGAGATGTGTAACTGGACAGATAGTACTTCAAAAGGAGAATTAACTGCTTTTAGTGCTTTGGCAATGCCATCTGTCATACAAAATATTATGAAAGAATTGGAAAACTACTGCCACATGGACTTAAACAGATATTGCCTTATGCTATTTTTGAAATTTTTTATTTTGTGAAAAACCTCAGTGTAGGTGTTACTCAGTTAGATGTGAATATTGAATATGCATTCTTTGGAAAAATGACATGATTTAAAAAAATTCTCACTACTTACTATCAATATGTATTTGTTGATAAGCTTGCTAACTTAAAATTCCATGTCAGACACTAGTATCAAAGTCATAAAAGTTAATAAATGATAATATCAACACCCAATAAAAGAACAAGAAAAGTGAACAAATTGAGGTGAGTGGTTCTCTGAATAGACATTCAGTTTTAGTACCAATAACTCTATGGGGTAAATTTTCAGTGTAGTGGTTTAGCCACAGTGTCCCCATTAACATAATGAGAGTTGAGTCGTTAACTGCTCCTGGATGTGGCTAAGCATACCCGCAGAACTCTGAAAATTAAAGTCAATACAAAATGTGTGCTGAACATATTGCCACTGACAAGATCATTGGCCCTTCAGTTTTCATTGCAATTGCCTGATACCTTCTAAAAATAATTGTGAAATGTATTCCACATTCAAAAGGGGGACTAAAACATATATGTACTGCATAAAGAATAGTAATAAAACAGACATCCTTCTACTTACACAAGGTTAAAACATAAAACATTGCCATTACCACTGAAATCTCCTGCTGCTCCTTCACAGTGGTATTAGCCTTCCTCCCTAATCCTCTTATCACTGTGCTGATTATTTTGTAATTATTTCATCGCCTTCTATTTTGTGGGTTTGCCACCTTTGAGTTTCCTATACAGTATGCAATTTCATTTTACCTGCTTTAGAACCTTATGTAAATTAAATCATTCCATGCATATCCTGTTTCTTGTTTCTTCTGCTCAGTGTTACGTTTTTGAGATTCACTCATGTTGAAACGTACAGCAGTGATTTCCATTACTCTATAATAGTCCTCTATATAAATATATCACAATTTATCCATTCTACCATTGATAAATTTTTGAGTTATTTCTAGTTTTTTTTTCTATTAGCAATGCGACTGTGAATATTTTGTACATATTTCTTGGAGATGTACACGTTCTAATCCCCAAAACCCATGAGTATATTACCTTATATGGGGAGAGGGACATTGCAGATGTGATTAAATTAAGGATCTTGATTTATCAGGGGAGATTATTGCAAGGGTCCATATAAGAGGGCGGCAAGAGTATCAGAGAGATTGGAAGATGCTATGCTGCTTGCTTTGAAGATGGAGGATTGGGCCATGAACCAAGGAATGCAGGTGACCCCGAGAAGCTAGAAAAGGCAAGGAAAAATACTCCCAAGAGCCTGCAGAAGAAACACATCCCTGCTGATACCTTGATTTTCGCACTTCTGACTTCCAGAACTATAAGCATAAATTTGTGTTGCTTTAAGCTACTAAATTTGTGAGAAATATGTTACAACAGCAGTAGGAAACTAATACACATAAGATATTGTGATGCTTAATTTAACAATTAAATATGGGCAAGGCCAGAGTCTGAGAGAATTTTAAAATCCATCCATTTTATATATCAGAACATTACCCAACTGTAGCAACTTGGCAATGTTTTGTTTCTTTTGCTTTCTGTGATTTTTAGAATATGTCCTCAAGTTCCTTTGGCATTTTGTGTAGAAATTCAATTGAACCTAAGTTTTTATGATTTATTATTTTCTTTGTTGTTGTTGAGAATATGCACAGCAGAACATACACCAGTTCAACAGTTTCTACGTGTACAATTCAGTGACATTGATTACATTCTTCAAGTTGTGCAACCATTCTCACCCTCCTTTTCCGAATAGTTCCTCCCCCATTAACATAAACTCACTGCCCCCCTAAGCTTCCTGTGTAATCTTTCGAGTTGCTGTTGTCGATTTGATCCCATATAGATAGTTTTTAAAAGTGTACAATGCTTAAGGCAGACATTCTTTACTAATTAAGCTAAATTATTATTTGGTTTTAAGAAGACTTCAAGGGATACTTTTGGTTTAAAGTTTAAAGATTATCTAAGGGCAGTAGTTTCAGGGGTTCATCCAGCCTCTGTGACTCCAACTCCAGAAAGTCTGGATACCATGAGAATTTGAAATCCTGTTCTGCATTTTCTCCTTTTTGATAAAAACGTTTAGTAATGCTAGCCAGGCACGATCCAGGTCTTTTGGTCTCAATTGAACCTAAGTTTTATGGTAAAGAGTTTTATAGCCAGGATGATAGTGCCTTAAAAAAAAAAAAAAATACTGTTGCTGGTTTAGATTTACTTACATCCTGCTAAAAGTATAGAGTGTTATTCTATTTTTTACATATTTATGTTATTTATGAAGACTGACCCACCTCTGTCTTGACAGCTGTCATCTAGTATATCTTGCCTGTCTATTTTATTGGCAATCTAATAGCATAATGACTTCTATCTTATTGGAAGGCTCTTTTGAAGCTATAGTGCTGTCCTGGAAGGTAATCCAGTCACCTTGCAGTAACTAAGCTAATTATTCTTTCTTCCTAGACTACTTTTCTTTGTGTCGTTTTCTCACTTTGTCACTTAAACTAGATTTAAATATCAGGTAGTCACTGTATTCTTATCATGTTTTCACAAGAGAAAAATGATTCTAAAACACATTTCAATTTAAGATGGGCTTAAAATATTTTAGAACTTCTAAAAGTTTTAAAAGCAAACATTAAAAATTACTCATAACATTAAACTTTTGTCAAACAGAAACAGTAACTTTAGAATATTAGCAATAAAAGTTAAAATATGTAATTAAAATATATATGATACAATACTGGAAGTTAAAGTATTTGCCATAAATGTGGGAAAGGTCATATCCTAACTGATATAGCTGTTTAGAAATCAGTTACATTTTTGGGCCACTTTTCAGGTTGTCTAAAATGGCTGCAATCGGAAGACTACAAAAGTTTTCTGCTGGAGGTGGTCCTTGTTGGGTTTTAAAGAATCGATGAAACCAACTATTGAATGTGTCATTATTTCATCTGTACTCCTGACCTGGACTCGGCTTTTTACACATTACTGTCTTGACCTCTGTTTTCAGCGTATTTCCTAGTTCCTGACTGTTTTTCTGGAATCTGAACCAAAGTTCCATGCTGACCATTCCCTTGTCCGTATTGACAGACTTCTTGGCCTTCTTGGCTGCACTTTACAGCTTTGTCTCCCTGATTCACTGCAGTGTTTAGATGGGCCCACTGTGACAGAAAGACAGGTGCCTTTTGGCTAGCTGACCCTGTCCATAGCTCTCTTAGCATACTGCCCTCTTCTCAGATATTTTAATTATACACAATAAAGTTTATAGAGCATTGCGTTGCATTTTAACTCCACTTGCAATTTATCCGCACACTTATATATGTAATAATAGATATTTGTACTATCTGTTCAGGCAGTTTAAGACTTCATCATTTTCTTTTGTACCACCTCACCTGCAACTGTGGTTTCAACTGTGTTGTTCTTACTTTTTTTGTCTTGAGATGCATTTGTATTTATTGTGAGAAAGGTAAATAATAATAATCATGATGACAACAACAATGTAGGGCCAATGAAAAGTACCAGAAATAAGATCAACAAAGTTTACTTCAGCAACATAACGAAAGGAGGGATAATCCCCCAAGCAACCTGGTGATAATGATGACTATTTGAAAACCTCATGTTAAATTATTTTATTGTGTCTATTAACCACTAATTCAGTTAGAAAGGCTTTAATGAAAGCATGCCCGTTAAACATTTACCAGATAGAGCTGACCTCTGTCTATGTACACACTGCTCCACCATTTACTTTATCACTTCAGGTCCATAAGAGTGAAAATTGCCAGATGGTTTGAAAACAAATATTATATTTGAGTCTCTTTAGTTGATTTTTTTTGGTAATATTTTGTACTATACAGAACCCTACAAGTTCTTTGTGAAAATATTGCAAGAGACAAGATTTGTGTTTACTGTAGAGCAATGACATTCTCCAAATACATATTAAGAATAGCAATGATAATTTTGCTCTTTTTCTCGGCGAGTATAAGATTAGGAAGTCCCAAGCATTAGCTAGTTAACCATATGCTGTGTCTTTGTTTTTATGCAATCTCAAGCCTTCCATCAATTTAGAACAATTAGTTGTTCTTTCTGTGGAGAAAAGCAGAACATTTAAATCATTAAAGACTAATCAAAAATTTCAAGAGCTTAGCCTTTCAAGCATTATGTGGAAAATAAATAATAAATAAATAAATAATGTTTAATGATAAGTCATAAATATAAGGAAATGCTTTTATGAATTGGATTTAAATGACTGTTACTAATTGATGTACCAATAAATGCAATTTTCTTTTTAGTGTCCGACAGTTTGGCAATCTATTAGTTCAAGTTTCGACTTATTCATTTTACATTTTGTATTTCCATTAGCTTCTCTACATTGGAACTCCATGAGGCCTTTGAAAGAGGATGTAGATGAAATGTGGAACTGAATTCTATTTTCAAACTTTCTTTGGGAGGGGAGGGTAGTGGGGTGATGGGAAAGATATGCAGGATCAGTCTGTTAAGCCTTGGGGGGAAAGTGGAGGGAAAACCAAACAAAATAAAATAAAACAAAAACTAACAAATTTCCCCTCAGAGCTCTGAAACATTTCATAATCTGTTCCCTGCAGACTCCCACAGAAGCCTTGGTTTTGTTAAGCAACCCTCTAATCCAGTGGTTCTTAACCTGTTCTGCAGCCAGAATTCAGATCCCCTGCTTAGCCTGCTCCCCTTCTCTCTCCCACCAAATTATGATTTAATTGGTCTAGATGGGGCTAGGACATTAGTAGTTTTCTAAAGCTCTCCAGATGATTCCAATGTTAGTGAGGTTTGCCAACCACTGTTCTATTCCTGTGCACACCTAGCAGTGTCTGTAGATTGAATACCATATATCCACACATACCTTGTATAACATTTCTTCAATAATTTACGGATACAATAACTCAGATACAAATCCACTTAAAAATGTCATGAGATTAATAGGGATTTTTTGTCATTAGGTGTTTCCTCATCTGTATATTCGAAAAACATTATTACCATCGTGGAGGTTCTTAGACTTGAAGAGTTTGAGCGTCACATCTATGAAGGATCCAAGGTAGAGTTGAGATTGTGGTTTAAAAAAAAAAAGTCCTTTTAGGTTAAGTGACAGTCAAGACTAGTTCTAGGGATAAGGCTTAATCATGATATGAGCACAAGCAAATTTTACTACAAATTGTTGGGGATAGAGGCCTTAAAAACAGAAGAGAAGAAAGAGCTCTTAGGCAACCCGTCCTTACCTTGAATTGGAGACCTGGGTAAAATCCTAAACTCTAGCCCCTACTTGGGGAGCCTTGAGTGGCTTCTCTGGGAAAATGGAAAGAGAATAAATTCCCTTTTGCTTTGAGGCCTCTTATGTGCCTCTAGGAGCCCTGGTGGCACGGTGGTTAAGCATTCATTTGCAAACCAAAAGGTCGGTGGTTCAAATCCACCAGCCGCTCCTTGGAAACCTTATGGGGCAGTTCTACTCTGTCCTATAGGGTCGCTATGAGTCCAATCAACTCGACGGCAAGGGTTTCTTTTTTTTTTTTTTTTAGTGCCTCTAAATAATGTCTCTTTAGTGCAGTGAACCTAGCTCTTTTCTCAAGGATCTGTAAGCACAGGTTCAGAGGTTGGTTCTTTCTACAATCTTAGTGAGTCTTGAGGGTGGGACCTGTTTTCTGGGTGTGCACTATAGAACCACATTCAAGACTTGCAGATAAGACTGCATATACACGATCCTGGCCAGAAATGGATCCAGTTGCCTTTCGCTATGTACCGAGCACTAGTCATTTCCTTTGCTGGAAAGTAAAAATGCTTTATTACTTTGGCTTTAAAATGTTAAAAATCATAGCTGAGTGTCACATGCAAAAAATAGGTCTGCTCAAAAGACAGAGTAGATCCTTGCACTTCTCAAGAGCAGCTATACTTAAAAGATCTGAGATTGGAAAAATATTATGACATAAAACTACTTGAAGCAAGAAGAGTCTACCACAATCATAAGAAACTCATTCCAGATGTTAACAAGCTTACCAAAGGAATGCTTACTTTAATTCATTAGAAGTCTCTCCTGTCGTAGATCATTTTTTGTTCCTTTGTCCTAAGGGAGAGAAATAGAAATTGGGCACCATTCTCAAAGCTATATTTCATTATAGACCTAAAGGCATTTGTTAGTTTCCTATCCAAGTTTCCATTTTTAGGAACGAATAAGCCCAGTGTTTCTTCTTAATGGTCCTATTTCTACCTTAACTGGGCTTCTGTGAAGTGTTAGTGGTGTGTGTGGCAAACTCCTTCAGATCTTCAGCTTGAAAGTTATTGGGCACAGTCCCCTGTCCTTACCTAAACAGTCTTTAATCATGCCAAGTCCTTTTTCCTGAGATTTTAGAAAACATACAAGCTGCTTTTGAGACATCTCCACCATGTGGATGGCCCACCAAAAAAAAAAAAAAACCCGTTGCCATCGGCTCAATTCTGACTCATAGCAACCCTATAGGACAGGGTAGAACTGCCTCATAGGGTTTCCGAGGAGCACCTGTTGAATTCGAACTGCCAACCTTTTGGTTAGTAGCCATAGCTCTTAACCACTACGCCATTAGGGTTTCTGGATTGCCCATAGTCACCTAAAACTCAAAATGCCCAAAATGGAATTTATTTTTCTCCACCTCAAAATCTGTTCCTCTCTGAGTTCCTCACTCTGTAAATCACCCCACCACCCAACCAGGTACATGTACCAGAAATATGGAGTCATTTTTAACAACCTTTCATCAGATCATCACCTCCTAAGTATCTTTCAACTCAGTCCATTTCCTACCACACCTACTGCTGCCAGTCCAGAGATGGTTCGTCTCTCACCTGAATCTTTTGCTTCCAATCCATTTTTTACACGTAGCCAGAGTGGTCTTTCTAAGATGAACAATCAGTCGTGTCATGCCCACTCATCTCCTTAGAACCTTCTAGCTACTCCTCTTCTTGTGATAAAGTTTAAATTTCTAAACCTGGCCACTAGACACCCCCTCAGCCTCCAGCCAGTCTTGCTTGCCCTGTCTGACTCTTTCCTTCAAAAGCTAGCTTCCACTTCTTTCAATCTCTCAAACTGACAAGCTGCCTCTTGCCTCTGGGCTCTGGATCCGTCTTTCTGGGATACCCTTATCACCCCTTCCCAGCACTTTTATCTCTCCTTTTTCTGGATAATTCCTACTGATCCTTTGGGTACCAGGTTAAATAATTCACTTTCTTTGGAAGATTTTTGTCTGATCTTAGACTAGATGTGGGCTCTCTGTTTTGTGTTCCCCTACTATTATACCCATTTGTGGTTATTACTTGGCTACTGAAATATATTTTGAAATATTTTCTGTTATTAAACTTTCCTTCTCTATAACATCAGAGTGATATGCCGCCTTATCTAATTATTTCCCTAATTTTCTTCATCTCTTAAAATTAATTTATGTCTCAAATTTGGGTTCATTCTTCTTGATTTGTTAAATTGGAAAATCTAGACATTAACATATGTTAGGAAGTACAAAATTGTGTCAATTCTTCTGGCTTCCTATTAGATGGACTATATTAAGTTTTTAGTTAATTTGTGAGAATTATAAGTAGTTTGTAATGAAGACATGGACAAAGAGTATTTTGAGATGCATTATTTCTTAAAACCACTAAAAATTAATGAAGGAGCCTTGATGATACAATGGTTGAGCACTCTGCTGCTAACTGAAAGGTCTGAGGTTTGAGCCCACTATTTGCTCCGCAGGAGAAAGATGTTGCAATCTGCTTCCATAAAGATTTCAGCTTTGGAAACCCTATGGGACAGTTCTACTCTGTTCTATACGGTTGCTGTGAGTCAGAATTGATTCGACAGCACACAATAACAATATTCAGGGATGGATTATCTAATAAGCAAGGTACGCATGGGCTTACTTCTACTTATTTACTGATCTGTAGTGCACAGTCTTACCTGTAAAATTGTGCACTACAGATTAGTAAGTAAATATGATTAAGCCGTGTGTACCTTGCTTACTGGTTAATCAGCCTCTGACAGTACTTAATGGAATAAACCTTCCTTTCCAGCTTTTAAATTGGAAGGTCATTAATGATCACATATATCAACACAGTTATTTTTCTCCTCAAGTTACAAGTTTACTGGGTGGGTGTAGAGAGTTGTGTAGATGGTAGGGAGGATTTATAACATTTTTGTGACCCTTGATAGTGCTGAAGTAGCCCTGGTAGGGCAATGGTTAAAGAGCTAGGCTACCAACCAGAATGTTGGCTGTTCGAACTCACCAGCCGTTCTCAAAGGTATTCATGTGAGAATCACCTGGGGAGCATTTTAAAAAATACCAGTGCCTGCTATTAATTATTCAGTTTGGGATGGGGTGGAGCCCAGGCATTGGTAGTTTTGGAAAGCATCTCAGGTAATTCTCATATGCAGCCAGGGTAGAGAACCACTGACTTACGTCAAAGGAAGTATCTCACCCTGTTTAATAAACTAATTTATCAATCTTCTTGACTCTTTTCATTTGTAGACTTTCACCTTCATCTCACTTTTCCCCATCTCAGTAAATGGCACTTCCATCTGAAGAGTTAATCAGATTAAAACCTGAGGCTTCTTTTTCTCTCTCTCTTCCTCCTTTCTTCAACAATCCATAAAGAAGTCATGTAAACTCAACCTCCAACATCTCTCTCTCTCTTTGCCTCCATTGCCTTTACTTTAGCCTAGACCATCCTTACATCTCACCTGGATGCATGAAATGTCTTCCTGACTGGTCTCTTCTATTCCAGTATTGTATCATCCTCCACAAAGGTCATGATTTCTTTTTAGTCTTTTTTTAAATTTTATTTTTTTATTGTACTTTATGTGAAAGTTTACAATTCAAGTTAGTCTCTCATACAAAAATTTATACATACATTGTTATGTGACCCTAATTGCTCTCCCTATACTGTGACAGCACACTTCTCCTTTCTACCCTTGACTTCCCCTGTCCATTCAACCAGCTTCTGACCCTCTCTGCCTTCTTATCTCACCTCTGGACAGGAGCTGCCCATTTAGTCTCATGTATCTACTTGAGCTAAGAAGCACACTCTTCACGAGTATCATTTTATGTCCCATAGTCCAGTCTAGTCTTTGTCTGAAGAGTTGGCTTTGGGAATGGTTTTAGTGCTGGATTGACAGAGAGTCCGGGGCTATGCTTTCTGGGGTTCCTCCAGTCTCAGTCAGACCATTAAGTCTGGTCTTTTTACTCGAATTTGAGTTCTGCACCCCACTTTTCTCCTGCTCCATCAGGGACTGTCTGTTGTGTTCCCTGTCAGGGCAGCCATTTGTGGTAGCCGGGCACGGAAAGGGTTTTTTTGATCCCCAGCAGTAGGTTAGATGCTTGCAATTAACTTCTGCACATCGAGCGCTGCTTACCCCTGGCTCCACAGGTTTATGCAAACTTTCCACTGCTTGGTTTCTCCTGGTGTGGAAAATGCATCCGAAGTGCCACTGCTTGCCTCAGTCCATGTGCGCTGGTCAATCCAGCCTGCAAGGTGCTGGCCAAGTCAGGTCTGGCAAATCCTTGCTGCTTCTGAACTTTTCTGTCTCTCCCCCTGCTGCTCAGTCTGACTCCTCAACTTTGTATTTGATGTTCAGGACTCCTAGATTGTCACTTGTTTTTTTGGGTCTTTGTTGTAAGTAGGACCACAAGAAGCATCTGACTACTCTACCATCTTGGTCTCACCTCAGATAGTTTTTCTTAAGAAATAAAACTTTGTTAGAGTTGAAGCCTCCTTTGTACTTCTCTCTGATGTCATTTCTTCCTTTGTTCCCCAGAGGTGACCACTAATATAAGTTTAATGTTTATGATTCCCATGCATGCTTTTATAATTTTGCTTCATATCTATGAATCCATAAACATATTTAGTATTATTTTAAAATATTGGTAATGTGAAAGGAATGGTAATAGACTGCAGCTAAATTACTTCACTTAATATTATGTTTTTGATAATCGTTCATGTTGATATATGTAGCTCTGGTTTACTCATTTGAACTACTGAATATGTGAATCAATAGATCATTATTTATCTATCTTTCTATTGACCAACATTCAGGTGCTGTATTAATTTTCTAGGGCTGCTGTAACAAAGTCAACTAGGGGACTTAAAACAACAGAAATTTATTCTCTCACAGTTCTGGAGGCTAGAAGTAAAATATCAAAGTGTCAGCCAGGCGATGTTCCCTCCTAAGTCTCTAGGGGAGTTTCCTTCCTTGCCTCTTGCAGTTTTGAGAGCCCCAGATGTTCCTTGGCTCATGGCAGTATGGTAAGCTGCCTGTGTTTTCACATGGTCATTTTCCCTCTCTGTCTGTGTCTCTTCTACTCTTCTTATAAGGACACAATCAGATTGGGTTAGGGCCCACCTTACTCCAGCATTACCTCATGTGAACTTAACTAATACGTGTGCAAAGATGCTGTTTCCAAGTAAGGTCATATTCACAGGTGCCAGAGATTAGGATTCGAACACATCTTTTGGGGAGACACAAATCAACCAATAACAGGTAGTTTCCAAGTTTTTATTTTTATAATCAATGTTACAGTGAACATTTTTATTTCTCTCTTCTGTACATGAGCAAAAGTGTCTCTAAGTATACGCCAAGGAGTGAAACACAGTGCCATAGGGCTTCTTTAACTTCTCTGTTTTTTATATAATTGTGATACAATCTTTAAAAAATATAAACCATTATTCAAAAATATTTTATTGAACATCTAAGTATGCCAGGATGCGACAGTAAACAAGACAGAAAAAATCTCTGTTGTCCTGTATCTTATATTCTAATGGTGGAAGAATAACTAAAATAGTATGATTTGAGAGAGTGCTAAGTGCTAGAGAGTGAGTCACGCCATTCTTCTGGCTCAGGATCTTCAGTGGCTTTCCATTGCATTTATAGGCCTCTAAGACTTTGTACCATCTGGCACATACATCCCTTTTCCACTGTCCATTTGGCTCCCTGTGCTTTAGCACATTGACCTTTGAGTTCTTGGAACTTGTAAGCTTTTTGCCTGCTTCAGAGCCTTCACATGCATTGTTCTATATTTCTGGAAGGTTCTTCCATAATTCTTTGCCTGGAAAATTCCTACTCATGATTCGTCTCGGCTTACTTGTTCTATTTTCAGACAGACCTTCCTTGACTCCCATAAAAATAGATCCCTACTGTTCGTCTCTCTAATGGCACTTATTCTTTCCCATGGTGTCACTTACCACAATATATAATTATACACTTACATGTTGTCTGCCTTATCTCTTAGATTGCAAGTTCTATGAAGGCAGGGATCATGCCTCTTTTGCTTCCTGCTGTATCTCCTAGTTAATGTCCTAGCACATAGTAGTTACTCAGTAAATTATTTTTTAAAAAATTAATACAAATTAGTGCCTTTCTGAAAGCTTGGTTGCAGGCTTATTTTGAGACTGTGGTTTGGTTTTGTTTGGATTTCGATTTTCCTTTCTCCTCTATTCTCCCTTCCTTGACTAAGGATTTTGGGGTGGCTTCCATGAATCCCCAGTTGCCACTGATTCCACTCCAACCCATGGCAATCCCATGTGTGTCAGAGTAAAACTCCATAGGGTTTTCAATGGCTGATTTTCGGCCTTTCTTCCTAGTCTGTCTTAGTCTGGAAGCTCCACTGAAACTTGTTCAGCATCATAACTACATGCAGAGGTGGCTGTGCATGAGGTGTGTTGGCTGGAATTGAACCAAGTCTCACACATGGAAGGGGAGAAGTCTACCACTGAACCACCATTGCCCTACTCGCTAGCCTTTAGTCAGATAAAATTTATTCTGCAGATGGTGGTAAGTTGAAAAGCTTTGTTTTTGTTGTTTTTTGCCTCCTTTAACTAAGGGGTATGGAGAACACTGGGAGAAGCTGTACTCCAGCCCCTAGCTTGAAATGGTGAGCCTGGATCCAGTTTATCATCTTCCTTGGAGCATTTTAAGTGCCTGTTATCCTCTCAGTAGCCAATCTTTTTTTTTTTTTTTTAAATGTATGTATTTGACCATTTCAAAGTAAATTTGAAGGTATCATGACATTTCACCCTCTCCCCACCCCATACTCTAGCATGTATATCCTAAAAACAAGGACAATCTCCTACGTAATTACAATACAACTACCACGTCCAAGAAAGTTTATATTGATACAATGTAACATTTATCAAACATAAAGCCCATGTTGAACTTTCTCCAATTTTCCTTCCAAAAATGTCCTTTATGGATCTTTTAAAATACAGTTTCTAGTGATAGATCACACATTTTATTTGGCTTTCAGGTCTCTTAAGTCTTCTTTTCAATCAGTACAGCCCGTGGGTTTATTTATTTTTAATTTTGTCTCTCATGACATTGACATTTTTTAAGAGTCCAGGTCAGTCTTCTGGTTGCATAACCAATAATCTATACTTTCATTGTTTTTCCCTGCTGTATGATTAGATTCTTACTACACATTTGATAAGAATACTCCATAGGTGATGTATCCTTCCTACTGCTTCACGTTAGGAGGCACATGATGTCATTTTGTCTCATTAATGGTGATGCTAAGTTTGGTTACTTGTTTAAAGGTGGTGTCCACCAGATCTCTCAACTGTAAAGATGCCTTTTGTAATGAATAAGTCATCTTTGGGGTGACATTTTGAGACTGTGTGAACATCTTGTTTAACAATGACCTTTTAGCCAGTGATATTGACATTCATTGATAATCCTTATTTGCATCCATTGTTATGTTGGTAGTTGCAAAATAGAGACTATATATTTCTATTCTTCCTTCTACATTTATTAGCTTGCATTCTATAAAGAAGATTTTTATCTCCTACCCCACTTTTTTGGGGGGTGGTGTGGGGAAGGATTATTTCTGAAGTATCACTATGGACTCATAGGTTCTTTTTTCACAGGATTGTCTTGACCAGAAGTGAAGTAGTGCTTTTCTGCATTTTTTTATGTGTTTTAATATATGTTTATCATGTATTTTTCTAATATGATATTTCATAGCCAGATGTCTTTGTGAAATAACATATTTTAATAAATAGCACACTAGGGGGTTCTCTTAAAAACACTTGACCCTTTCCAAATTTTTATATGTTGTAGTCAGGTTTGAAGTCTTTCTCATTTAGCATGGTAAAATTTATGGCAGTGATTTCCTATCATTTTATTCCTTTGAGTTCAACATGAAACCAAGTCTGTTACTGTGATTAAAAATCAAAGGTACAAGTTCCCAGTGATAAACCAAACCAAAACCAAACCCATTGCCATCGAGTTGATTCGACTCATAGCGACCCTATAGGACAGAGTAGAACTGCCCCATAGGGTTTCCAAGTCTGTAACCTTTACAGAAGCAGACTGCCACGTCTTTCTCCCGTGGAGAGGCTGGTGGGTTTGAACTGCCAACCTTTCCTCTCAGTGATGAAGAATCATATAAAGAAATCCACTTCACTCTCCTTCTCCTTGACAATGCAGTTAGTGCTTTCTCTGTCTTACTTTTAGGATCGAAGATTCAATGATGAAATTGACAAGCTAACTGGATACAAGACAAAATCACTATTGTGCATGCCTATCCGAAGCAGTGACGGCGAGATTATTGGTGTGGCTCAAGCGATAAATAAGATTCCTGAAGGTACTCCATTTACTGAAGATGATGAAAAAGTAAGATTTCATGCCTTTTGTGATTTGTACTTTGCTTTTTGATCATTGATTGCTGTTCTCTCTGAAAAGCACAGGAATTATGTGAATAGCTGTTGGATTAGCCCATTCATGAGTCAAAGAGCTTTTCCTCATGTTATACAAAGTGTAATGGGACTTTTTTGATATTTCATAGGATGTGGTATAATTGAAAATAATCGCTTCATCTTTTTCTTACCTCACTTTTTATTACAAGCCTCAGTAGTATTCTTGTTATTCCCTGCTCTTTATTTTCCTCATAAGTAGGCTTTTTAATTGAGGATCACACCACTACTACCTGTGACCCAAGGGAAGATAGGGATTACTGTGTTTCAGAAACTCAGCACTTTCTCTTATATTTTCATAACCACTGGGAAGAATTGTTTTCTCCGTTCTTATACAAAAATCTCACTAAAATGAATGCTATTTAATTGTTATTCCAAATTGCTAATAAAAAAGAACATTATTTTTGTCCCTGAAGAGCAGCTGACCTTGGTAGAAGTGATGTATTTTTTGCTCTGACATTCTAAGTTCTTTCACCAGTAGTTTATTCACCAGTTTCTATTCAAAAAGAGACTCTTCAAGGAACTGAAGTTTGGCTTTGAAGCACTCACTTCCGTATTGAATAAGATCTGGTAGAAAATTTATAAAATTTGTGGCAAAAACAAATCTCAAATTTCTTAAATTTGATAATTACTATTCCCTTATTAAAGAAATAAATTAAAAATAAACTTTATAATTTAAACTTCTGGATGGGGCTGCTATTTGCCAGTACTAATCACGAATGTGGAGCCCTGGTGGTGCAGTGGTTAAGAGCTATGGCGAGCTACAGCTGTTACCCAAAAGTCGACAGTTTAAATCCACTAGCTGCTCCTTGGAAACCCTATGGGTCAGTTCTACTCTGTCTTACAGGGTCACTATGTGTCGGAATCAACTCGATGGCAACAGGTAAGGTAATCACTAAAGCATCAAATTAAGGCAAATATTCTGATAAAAAAGGTCAACGTAAAACATGATTTATAAGGAAACAAGATTTTTAAGGGAAGACAGTCCTTTATTGAGGTAATTTCTTTAGTGGAATTTGAATAGCCCAAATCCTGGTAAAGGTTTATAAACTCTTAGAGCATGATAGGACTTCAGTTTACTGAGTTTTGTATCAATTCAGTAAACTACTACTGTGTGCAAGGTTATTGTGTCAGCAATCATAGGAGTCCCAGAGATAAATTATACACGTATCATGCCGAGACAAGAGGGAAGAATCAGTAACGAGATGTTCTAGGACATGCTATGAGTGTCTGGGAAAGGGAGGATTATTTTCTCTTGGAGGAGCTGAAGAGACTTCTTGGAAGAGGATGCATTTGAGCTGACCTCTAAAGAGACAACGGACCCCCTTCAGACAGAACCAGGTGAGAAGGAGAGGACCTTTGGAAACATTTATAAATGCAGGGCACCTCAGTCACCATGCAGGTGGTTCCATGGAATGTACAGATAAAGCAAAGATTCATTTTGTGTATTTTGTACCATGGATGACAGAGTTCTGTAATAATGTGCCCTTATAAGGATTTAGACAGAAGGATTTAGGTTTTGTGTCTTTTCAAACATACCAACCTCATGCCCATGACATTCCCCAAACACTTTATACATAGATAATAGCCTTGCCTTCATCTGCCTTCTTGATTTAAAAGAATCCTGTTATATATTTAGTTCTCCTCCTTGATTCTCTTTACAGTATGTTTGTGTTCTGGACTTTTCTCAATGAATTTATGCTGATGACGTAGACCTTCATGAGCTTTGAGTGATTTAAAGAAAATATTTGCACAGGGCTTTGTACCTGTGTTCAACAGCTTCAATGTTTTGTTGTTGTTGTTAGGTGCCGTCAGGTCAGTTCTGACTCATAAAGAGCCTGTGTACAACAGAATGAAACACTGCCCGGTTCTGCACCATCCTCACAATCGTTGTTATGCTCGAGCCCATTGTTGCAGCCATTGTGTCAGTCCATCTCATTGAGGGTCTTCCTCTTTTTCGCTGGCACTCTACTTTACCAAGCATGATGTCCTTCTCTACGGACTGGTCCCTCCTGATAACGTGTCCAAAGTGTGTGAGATGAAGTCTCACCATCCTTGCTTCTAAGGAGCATTCTGGCTGTATTTCTTCCAAGACAGCCTTGTTCATTCCTCTGGCAGGCCATGGTAGATTCAATACTCTTTGCCAACACCATAATTCAAAGCCATCAATTCTTCTTTGGGCTTCCTTATTCATTGTCCAGCTTTCACAAGCATATGAAGAGATTGAAAATATCATGGCTTGGGTCAGGTGCACCTTAGTCTTCAAAATGACATCTTTCCTTTTTAACGCTTTAAAGAGGTCTTTTGTACCAGATTTGTCCAGTGCAGTACATTGTTTGATTTCCTGACTGCTGCTACCATGGGTGTTGATTGTGGATCCAAGTAAAATGAAATCCTTGACAATGTCAGTCTTTTCTCCATTTATCATGATGCTGCTTATTGGTCCAGTTGTGAGGATTTTTGTTTTATGTTGATACGTAATCCTTAGTGAAGGCTGTAGCCTTTGATCTTCATCAGTAAGTACTTCAAGTCCTCTTCACTTTCAGCAAACAAGATTGTGTCATCTGCGTATCAGAGATTGTTAATGAGTCTTCCACCAATCCTGAAGCTACATTCTTCATATAGTCTAGCTTCTCAGATTATTTGCTCAGCATACAGACTGAATAAATATGGTGGAAGGATGCAACCCTGACATACACCTTTTTTAATTTTAAACCATACAGTATCCCCTTGCTCTGTTTGAAGGACTACCTCTTGGTCTATGTATAGGTTCTGTATGAACACAATTAAGTGTTCTGGAATTCTCATTCTTCACAGTGTTATCTATAATTTGTTATGATGCACACAGTCGAATGCCTTTGCATAGTCAATAAAACACATGTAAACATCTTTATGGTAGTCTCTGCTTTTAGCCAAGACCTCTGTGACATCGGCAATGATATCCCTTGTTCCATGTTCTCTTCTGAATCCGGCTTGAATTTCTGGCAGTTCCCTGTTGATGTACTGCTGCAACTGCTTTTGAATGATCTTCAGCAAAATTTTACTTGCGTGTAATATTGATGATATTGTTTGATAATTTCCACACTCTTTTGCATCACTTTTCTTTAGAATGGGCACAAATATGGATCTCTTCCAGTCAGTTGGCCAAATTTCTTGGCATAGATGAGTGAGTACCTCCAGCGCTGTATCCGTTTGTTGAAATATCTCAATTGGTATTCTGTCAGTTCCTGGAATCTTGTATTTCTCCAGTAATTTCAGTGCATCTTGGACTTCTTCCTTCAATACTACCAATTCTTGATCATATACTGCCTCCTGAAACGTTGACCAATTCTTTTTGGTACAGTAACTCTGTGTATTCCTTCCCATCTGCTTTTGATGCTTCCTGTGCCATTCAAAATTACCCATAGAATCCTTCAAAATTTCAACTCAAGACTTGAATTATTTCTCCAGTTCTTTCAGCTCGAGAAATGCCTAGTGTGTTCTTCCCTTTTGGTTTTCTAACTCCAGGTCTTTGCACATTTCATTATAATATTTTACTTTGTCTTCTCAAGCTGCCCTTTGAAATCTGTTCAGCTCTTTTACTTCATCATTTCTTCCATTTGCTTTAGTGACTCTGTGTTCAAGGGCAGGTTTCAGAGTCTCTTCTGACATCCATTTTGGTCTTTTCTTTCTTTCCTGTCTTTTTAATGACCTTTCACTTTCTTCATGTATGATGTCCTTCATGTATGTCCTCCCATAACTCCTCTGGTCTTTGGTCATTAGTGTTCAATGCGTCATAGCTGTTCTTGAGATGGTCTTCAGATTCAGGTGAGATATACTCAAGATCATATTTTAGCTCTCGTGGGCTTGTTCTAATTTTCTTAAGCTTCAACTTGAACTTGCATAAGAGCAATTGATGGTCTTTTCTGCAGTCAGCCCCTGACCTTGTTCTGACTGATGATATTGAGCTTTCCCATCATCTCTTTCCACAGATGTGGTCGATTTGATTCCTGTGTTTTCCATCTGGTGAGGTCCATGTGTATAGTCGTCATTTATGTTGTTAAAAAAAGGTATTTGCAGTGAAGAAGTTGTTGCAAAATTCTATCATGTGATCTCCGGAGCGTCGTTTCTATCACCAAGGCCATATATTCCAATTAGTATTCCTTCTTCTTCGTTCCAACTTTTGCATTCCAATCACCAGTAATTATCAGTGCATCTTCAACAGCATCAGTGTTTAGGTTTATTGAAAACAAAGACCTGGGACCAAGTCTCATCTCAGCTAATGACAAGCATCCTGCTTTGGATGAGCCACTTAATCTCTGAATCTGAGTTTCCGCATCTGTCAGCTATACTCTCCACTCTGCTATGATATGATAATTAAATAAGATCATAAATGAAAAGTACTTTGCAAAATGTAAGAAACTAGGCAACTGTGAATCATAAATTTTATTTAAAAAATAATATATTTCTAAAGAGTTTTAAAATGTTCTTCTATATATGTTACCAGACATCTTATTTCTTAGATTCATTTTCATCTGAGTATTTCCTTTCTCCAATTTTTAAATTTTTTCCTTCTGCCATTATCCCATGTGCCCATGGTAGTCTTAGCTCCCATCCTCTCCAAAATGTTATCGCTCTTTCCTCCAAGAATTCCATGTATTATAAATCAGATAGGAGTGACAAAGAAGAAAAACTGAAAACACAATCTAGTAATGACGAATGGGAAAGAACAAGATCTAGATACATCTTCCAAATTAGGGAAGACAGCGTACATAATGACTGCACATAGGCCCTATAGTGAGTCCACTTGAATTGAACTTCCATCTCTGCCATGGCCTGTGTGACCTTGGGCAAATTACTTAAGTAGTCTGTGTCCCAGTGTCCTCCTCTGAGAAGAGGAGTGATAATATAGTACCTATCTCATAAGGCTGTATGAGGATTAAATGAGAGAATATAGAGAAAATATTTGGAAGAATGCCTAGCATATAGTAAGTTATCACACACACACACACACACACACACACACACACACACACACAAGTAGCATTTACTGACAGCGTATTAATACATGTAAGATACAGCCAGCTCTCAGTTAAAAAGTTACCTCCATATAATTTAAACCTCTAAGTTTTTATTAAGCACAACCCATATGCCAAGTGGAAACCCTGGTGGTGTAGTAGTTAAGAGCTACAGCTGCTAACCAAAAGGTTGGCAGTTAGAATCCACAAGGCGCTCCTTGGAAACCCTATGGGGCAGTTCTACTCTGTCCTATACGGTCGCTATAAGTTGAAATCGACTCGATGGTAATGGGTTTTTATATGCCAAGTAATCTTCTGGCATTGGAGTTTCAGCAATGAAAAGGGAGATGTATGTACTTCCTTATAAATTCAAAATGATCTTTTCTTATTGTTAATGTATATACTGTTTTACTTGGTTGTACAGGATTATGCATTAGATTAATATACTAATTTATATTCTACTTTTAAAACTCTTTCTTAAACATACGTCCATATATGCATGCAGTCTCCATTTACCATTTTTAGGGATTATGAAGTTTTCTTCTTCTATATAGCCTGGTTTTCTGAGTCATTGCCCTATCACTGGAAATTTGGGTTGTTCTCAGTTTTTCACTAGCAAATAGTCCCTGAATGAGTATCTTTGACAAATTACTTTTTTCTTTTGTGTTATTTCTGTGGGGTATATTCCAAAGACTGAAATTACTGAGTCAAAGGGCAAGAAAAGTTTTATAGCTCTCATTCCATGTTATCAGATAGCTTTTGGAAATATTGAACCCATTTACAATGGTTGTGGCATGCATATACCTATTTTCACAGAGCCCTGCCAACTTTGTTCAATTCACATTTTAAAACTCAAATTAGATTTCCTTAGTCTGCCAGCTGGCTTGAGACAGCTTCCTCCCACGTTCAATGGTATAAACTCCAGAAACAAAAGTAATTTTAATGTTGCCTACAAGTGAAGAAACAAGGAAGCTAAATGGAAGTCATGTGGTTAGTGGGTAGATACAGGGCTCTGGAGTCAGATACCCTCCAAGGCAGGTTCAAGTCTTTGCTCTGCTACTGATTAGCTAAGTGACCTTGAGCAAATTGCTTTATCCCTCTAAGCCTCAGAACATTCATCATAGGATTGTTGTGAGGAGTAAATTAGATAATAGGTGTAAAGTACTTAGGATAGCACTTATTATCAATAAATGGAGTGTCATGAACTATCTCAACATGTATTTCAAGGCCAAACTAAAATAATTTGAACCTATTTGTTATTTTGCTTTATACACATAGCTGCTATGTCATCATTCATATGGATAATGGTAAATTTATTGCACGTTTAGCATGATATGATTTATATGTCTTGGTATCATAAAATGTCAACTTCTGAAGACTATAAGCTATGTTTGGTATAATTTTAAAACATTTTGCAAAACAAAAATTAAAAAAATCATTTGCCTGAGAGGTAAATTAGAAATTAAGCATGGTATATTTATTTCTGGACTAACATAATTGTGCAGAGGATCTTACTGTGTTTCTTGAAAATTCTGTAGCTATGATTCAGTGGCTGTGCTTTATTGTGTAATAATGGTTGGAAGAGATTGGAGAGGTTATGAAGTCTATTCCCCACTACCCCTGCCCTCATCCAATGCAGGAATCTTTACCTGACAGATCTTTACCTGATCATCCAGCCTCTGCTTGAAAATTTGTTTTAATGACTTTACAGTCATGCTTTTTAAAGTTCTTGCATAATTAGCAATAACTTTATCAGCAGTTGTAAGACTTTTATGTAAAATATAGTCTACCATATGCATTTTATGTAATATATAGTCTACAAATTAATAATTTAAATCACATACTGAGAGATTACTATTTGGTAATTCATGTTGGAAGTACACACAAAAGCAGAACAGATGATTAGAATTTTCTGGTTCACTTCCTGGGTTTCAAGCAAATGTTCCTGTTTTCCAGTGATATGTATAAGCTAGCTGATTTAAGTGGTATGACTGAACTTGCATCCAGTTAATTCATCAATTTGCTATTCCTGGGTGAATAAAAGAGGTATGATTTTGCAGAACAAAATAATGAGACCTGGATGGGAGCAAACATTTGTGATCTATTAAGATGTACGGGCGTGCCAGAATGAAACATGGGAAATAGAAATGAGCACGAGGTCTTTTCCGCCCTTCCCAGGTTGCCCATACCTCAGCCCCAAAGAAGCCATTTCTTCTTGTGGTGTTGCATAAAAGTATGCTATGTCTATTGCAGTTACTTTCCAAGAGTAGAAGTAAGCAGTTGTGGCTTGAAGTTCTTCTTTGGGTAGTCTCTGTAGGATTTCTTTGGCATGTGGTCACCTCTCTTCAGCTCATAATTTGGAGAGTTTGGCTACCCTGCTGTTATCCATCACACTGACATGTTCAGACTCCCTGCAGTGCTGGGATGCAGCCAGTTGAGCTTGGCTACTGTGGGACTAGCCATGTTCCAGAAGCTTGTTACCGGTGATGCTGCCCTGCCAATTGGTGTTGAGGATGGTGCAGGAATGATGCTAACGAGTCTCTCTAGGAGCTGCCGTTTTGTTATCTGCGGGAGTCCTGGGACTCACAGTCAGATAATGGGCAATATTTCATAAACTGCTAGTGCAAAGGCTAATGTTTAGGATCCTGGTGAGATATTAAGGGTGCAAAGTTCACTGTAGTAAGGAGGGGGGATATTGAATACATCACACTGAAAGGGTGACAAATTGGTGACCCCGAAAGACTGAATGCAGCTCATAGATGTGTGACTTGCATAGGATTTGATTGGCATAGGGTTAAAAAATATTTTTTTAATTGTTTTATTGAAATCCTTTAGACATGGGCGGCAAGCTCTGCCATAATAGCCAACCTCCAAACAACTAATCAGTTAAATAAAATCAGCTTAATGGGGGAGGCAAAGGTACTTTAATGAACAGGTTTCCTCTGTGATGTTATGAAGAATTAGCTTCTACACAAAAGTGCTTTTCAAAAGTATTTTTCACACGGCTGTTTTTAAAAAGGCATCTTACTATATAAATGTATAGTGGTATTATAAGAACTCTGCCAGACAAGTTTATTTGTTTGCTATTAATACTCCTTTTTTTTTTTTTTTTTTTTAGATATTCGAATGCCAAAAGAGAGGTGAATTAACTAATTCTGGAAATTGTCCTTCGTGCTCTCATCTCATTTGTTTTTCCTTGTCTGCATATAGTCCAGTTGTTAGATTTTCAAACTTTTTGCAATAAAATACTGTTCTAATTAAAAGTCAGTATTTAGCAAGAGTTTTAAAAGTCCTGGCAGACAGCTCATGATTTCAAGTTGTCTTTGATGCAATAAGATTTCATTGCTAGAAAAAGTTGGATTGAATCTTGTAACTTGTTAATTGCAACACTTTATCTACAGTTAAACTGTCTCATCACTGCTATTTATTTACCTTTTAGCAGCTCTTACTCAGGTTCCAGATAATTACTGTGAAACAAGAGCTTCAGAAACCAATTTGTTCATGTTCTGTGTGTTTGCTGGACTGTATCTGATGAGAGGTTCAGAAACAACCGAGATTTGTGAGAAAACTATGGCCAAAACATTACTAGTCGGAACTCAGATTACTTTCAGGGAATTTTTCTGTGGGAGAGGTAATGTTGTGGATCCTGGCTCTATTCTCTGCCTCTTCTTTAGGCCAGGTCTGGTGGTGCAGTGGTTAAGAGCTTGGCTGCTAACCAAGGTTAGCAGTTCGAATTAACAGCTGCTTCTTGGAAACCCTATGGGACAGTTCTACTCTGTCCTGTAGGGTCACTATGAGTCAGAATTGACTAGACGGCAATGGCTTTGATTTGGTTTTAACTTTGGGGAAGGAAGGCAAGTTGGCCTGCCAGGGCCTAGCTTAAAAGTTAACAGTCAGTGATAACTGGTCTACTCTGCCCAGTTTTGTCTTGTGTGTCACAGTCCCATACCTTTGCTTATATTCTTATCCAATTGTATGGAATTCTCCTCTTCTTCGTACTCAAGGCTAAGTCAAATTCTGTCATCTCAGACCTAAGTAGGCACTCTTCCAAAAGTGATTATTGTTTGTTCTTAATAGTGGTTCCTAATATTTTACAGTGTAAATTTTTTTCAGATGTTCCCAAGTGATTGCGATTGTATTTTTACTAACCATTCATTTAGGAAATATATAATGACCAAATATTAGCAATTTAAAAAAAAAAAAAACATAATAAAAAAGTCAACAACATACAGGAAAATACATGCATAATATATTTGGTATTTCAGATGTAGATAATACTTGGTATGAATGTAGATTTATAGGCCTCTATGAAAACTCTAATATCCTCAGATGGCTAATAGGCTGGCATTTGTAATTTCCTGCTTCCTTAGCTTCTCTTTTTGTTTCTAAGAGTTATCAAAGAAATGATAACCTAGCAAGGTAGGCTGCATACACTAGGAATATGACATAAATAAGTTACAGGGCTATAGCTGTTATAACGCTGAATTAATGGTCACTGGGGAGGGTTTACAGTAATCGTTGATCATCATTTTTAATAGCTGTATAGTGTTCCATTGTGTGGAAGAACTATTCGCTTAATAGTTTATACAATCTTTAAGGCACTGTTCCATGATGAATAAAGCAGACAAAAACTCCTGTCCTCTCAGAGTGTACATTCTAGTGATGAAGACAAAGTAAACACGTAAGTATATAATTTCAAGTATAATTAGATGTATCATCTAGGCAATTTAACATGTTTTTTCAGTAGCTTTTTGTTCATTTCGGTGTGATTAATTATTTCTAGGCAATATGAAAAGGGCTGACAGTAGAGTAGGGTCTTTCACTAGATTCAATACGAAGCTCTCTCTCAACCATAACTGTTACCACGGTTATGTAATAAACTGTGAATGACTCTTCACCTGAATCTTCTTTCTTTTTTCCCCTTAGCTCCAAATGTTCATATAAGGCACTTGCCACTTTAAGCTGCCTTTTGTGCTAAACTTGAGGTAGAAGAAAATTTTGTCTTATTGTCTTCACCTCAAGTGTCTCTGTGCTGCGTCTTCTTATGAATATCAATTTGTAAGCACAGTATCAACTCACCATCACCTGGACTGGGGAAGTTAACAGACTAGATGACCTTAACCTGACAGAGCCAGGCTGCAGATAGTAGAGTGCTGGACAGAGAGGACTCTGGGGAATCTGGGAGGAAAAGTTTGGGGCTCAGGTGAGTTCGATTCATTCTAATGTTAAGGAACCAATATATCCGCAGTTCTTAATAGCTGGCAGGAATTGAAATCATCTTTTGGTCAAGCCACTTCTACAAGTGCATGACAAAGAATTAGCTCTCATAAACGCTCTGTCTCTGACTTATACATGGTTTAGACAAGGGAGAATGATCTGCAGTTACAGATTAGAAATAAATAAGTACTTGTTGGCAGTAAGAATTGTTATTAAAGAACTAGAACAGAGTGTTGTGGGTTCTTGTTTACTGGAGATTTCAAATTAAGACAGCTGTCTTTGAATAACTAGTTACATGTTAATGGTCTGAATAAAACAGCAAGATTATCTCTTTTTACCTTAGAATGCTGACATTAGAGTTTTCGTAAGGGGGCTGTAAGTCTACATGCATACCAAGGATTATCTACGTCTTGATTTGGAATTTCGACAACTTGAATTCTGTTTTGATTAAAAAGTGGAATTTAGAAGAACTCCACGTATATTTGACTATCTTTGAATTTAGTATCTCTGTCTTTCTTGCTTTCCTTTTATTCTGAGATTATTTCCTAATTATAAAAGTAATATGGGCTTATTGTAGAAAATATGTAAGGTACAAGAAAAAAAGGGAAAAAAGTAAAAATGAAAATTGCCCATAATTATGTTACCTTTCAGATATAATTACTGTTAATTTGCTAACTGTATTTCTCTATATTTATTTATTATGCCTATAAATGAAGATATTTTCCCAAAATTTGCATCTTGTAGTCTATATGGAAAGGAGTCTCGGTGGTGCAGTGGTTAAAACGCTCAGCTGCTAATCAAAAGGTCAGTGGTTTGAACCCACCAGTGGCTCCACGGGAGAAAGATGTGGCAGTCTGCTTCCATAAAGATTTAGAGCCTTGGAAACCCTGTGAGGCAGTTCTGCTCTGTCCTACAGGATCGCTATGAGTTGGAATCAACTTGACAACAATGGGTTTGGTTTAGTCTACATGGTATTTGATCATGTTTTAAACATTTCTACAAAGGCACAATTTACATGATTGGATGATATTCTACCATATAAATATACTACAGTTTGTTTAATCATTTTATTCCTCAGCATTTAGTTTGTTTCTAAAACTGTGTTATTATAAAATTACACTGTAATGAACACCTTTATACATAAATCTGGGACCACATCTTAGGATAGCTGTTAGGCTGAACTCTATGAAATTGCTGTTCTGTACGTAAAAAATGATCCAATATCAGCGATTTCTTGTGGTTCCAACTAAAGTTTTGGATTACTGGGACAAGAAGTTTGAACATTTATTCAATTTTTTATAACCACGTTATTGAGATATAATTCACATACCACATTACAATAACTATGACATCAACTACCAAATTAAACTTCCCAGGTTACAGATGCAGTCCTCTTGAACACTGCCCTCACTTCAGATGCCAGCAGCAAGCTCAAGGGTCCCCAGGCCAGCCTCACTTCTGACCAGCTGGCTGCAAATTCAGGGATTCCCACTACCTCTCAGTTTCAATAATTTTCTAGACTGACTCACAGAGCATAGGAAAGTATTATACAAACTGATGATTACAGTTTTATTATAGCAAATGGACACAAATCAGAACCAGGCTAAGGGAGAGACTTATAGGATGAGACCTGAGAAGATCCCAAATACAAAGCTTTTGTTGTCCTCTTCTCATGGAGTCAGGACACGTTACCCTACTGGCGTACTGATGTGTAACAATATGCAGACTATTGCCAACGAGGGAAGCTCACTGGAGCTTTGGTGTCCAGAGTTTTTATTCGGGTTTATTTCATAGGCATGATTGATTAAATCATTGGCCATGTGATTGAACTCAATCTCCATCCCCTTCTCCTAACTGGATGTTGGCCTGATATTAGGTAGAAGTTTATAATTCAACAGTTTTTAGTATATTCACAGAGTTGTCCAACCATCACTGCAATCAATTTTAGAACAATTTCATGACCCCCGAAAGAAACCCTGTACTCATAAGCAGTCACTGATTATCTGCCTCCCAACCCTCCCAGCCCTAGGCAACCACCAATCTACTTTCTATCTTTCTGGATTTGTGTATTCTGGATGTTTCATATACATGAAATAATACAATATATGGTCTTTCAAGACTGGTTTCTCTCACTTCACATGTTTTCAAGGTGCATTTATGTTCATCCATATATCAGTGCTTCATTTTTTATGGCCAAATAATATTCCATTGTATGGATATACCAATTTTATTATCAGTTCATCTGTTGGTGGACATTTAGGTTCTTTCCACTTCTTGACCGTTATGAATAATGCTGCTGTGAATATTCATGTACAAGATTTTGTGTACACATTTCTCTTGGGTGTGTACCTAGGAGTGGAGTTGCTGGTCGTATAGTAACTCTATATTTAATCTTTTGAGGAACTGCCAGACTGTATTCCAAAATGATTGCACCATTTTACATTTCCATCAACAATGTATGAAGATTTCAATTTCTTCAAATCCTTGCTAACACTTATTATTATGTATCTTTTTGATTATAGACATCCCAGTAAGTGTGGTTTTGATTTGCATTACCTTGATGGCTAATAATGTTGAGCAATTTTTATGTGCTTACTGACCGAACACTCATTTTTAAAGCTCTTAATACACTTCACCTATTTTATCTCCAGAAAATTGTATTAGTTTATGTTGCCAACAGCAGTATATCAACTCACTGCGCTTTACTAGCTTCAGTATTATACTTTTAAAAAAAAATTGTATTTTCTTGATTTCTAATTTCACTTTATTTCCACTTCTTTGATTTATTCTGTGTATGCATGCATTCCACAAGGAATTACCATATTTTTACACAAATAACATGCGCCTGCTATGTTTGTCAAGATATTTGTGTAAGTGCTGCTATGCCAGTTTTTTTTTTACATGTTGCTATAAAAAAAATTAGCACAGTGCCCTTACAAAAATACCTTACGGGGGGAGGGGGCGGTTGGCAAACAAATGTAGAAGGCACGCATTATTTGTGTAAAAACGCGGTAATCATCTTTGGTCTAAGCTGATATATATTTTTTTAAGTAGAAAAAAAGGCTAGCATGATACAGATTGACTAAGCCAATTTGGTCACACACAACTAAGTTATTTTTGTTACATCATAATAGCTGCCAACATTTTTTAAGTAGGTGAGAGTTGACTACTTTTCCATAACTTTGCTGCTTGGTTTTAATAAAAGCAGGTCTCAGACCAAATTCTACCACACATGAAGACGCTTATTTAAACAAAAATTTATTAGCATTGGACTGTGTGGGTCATAATAAATTATGGATAACATTTCGAAGAATGGGAATTCCAGAACACTTATGCTTATGAGGAACCTGTACATAGACCAAGAGGTAGTTGTTTGAACAGGAGATGGAGATACTGCATGGTTTAAAGTCAGTAAAGGTGTTTGTCAGGGTTGTATCCTTTCACCACAATTATTCGGTCTGTGTAGCCCTGGTGGCACAGTGGTTAAGAGCTTGACTGCTAACCGAAAGGTTGGCAGTTTAGGGGGCAGTCCTACTCTGTCCTATAGGGTCGCTATGAGTTGGACTCGCTCGACGGCAGTGGGTTTGGTGTTTGGTATTCAGTCTGTATGCTGAGCAAATAATCCAAGAAGCTGTACTGTATGAAAAAGAATGTGGCATCTAGATTGGTGCAAGACTCACTAACAACCTGCGATATGCAGATGATACAACCTTGCTTGCTGAAAATGAAGAGGACTTGAAGTACTTACTGATGAAGATGAAAGACCACAGCCTTCAGTATGGGTTGCACTTCAACATATAGAGAACAAAAATCATCACAACTGGACCAATAAGCAGCATCATCACAAATGGAGAAAAGATTGAAGTTGTCAAGGATTTCATTTTACATGGATTCACAATCAATGCCCATAGAAGCAGCAGTCAAGAAATCAAATGACTTTTAGAAATAGATAGTGGTGATGGTTGCACAACTTTGCAAACGTGATTAATGTAAACTAATGTAAGTTACTAATGTAATGTAAATTAATACCACTGATAGTACACTTAAAAATGGTTTAAAATGGCAATTTTTGTGTTACACATATTTTACAATGAAATTAAAAAAAAATCAAATGACGTACTGCATTGGGCAGATCTGCTGCAAAAGACCTCTTTAAAATGTTGAAAAGCAAAGGTGTCACTCTGAGGACTAAGGTGTGCCTGACCTAAGCCAGGGTATTTTTGGTTGCCTCATATGCACACAAAAGCTGGACAATGAATAAGGAAGACCTAAGAAGAATTGATGCCTTTGAATTATGGTGTCGGTGAAGAATATTGAATATACCATGGACTGCCAGAAGAATGAGCAAATCTGTCTAGTATAGCCAGAATGCTCCTTAGAAGCACAGATGTGAGACTTTGTCTCACATACTTTGGACATGTTATCAGGAGGGACCAGTCCCTGGAGAAGGTCATCATGCTTGGTAAAGTAGGGGGTCATCGAAAAAGAGGAAGATCCTCAATGAGATGGATTGACACAGTGGTTGCAACAATGGGCTCAAGCATAACAATGATCGTGAGATTGGCACAGGACTGGACAATGTTTCGTTCTGTTGTACATAGGGTGGCTGTGAGTTGGAAACGACTCGATGGCACCTAACAACAACAACAACAGGGTCAAACATTCATACATTCTGTTTAATAAGCTTCACAAAGTTCTAGCTCTCTTTGTTTTAGGTGATCTAAACATCCCTTGCAATATTCCAGAAGCAGGTTCTGGTTGCTCTTATTGTGAACACCAGGAGACCAGAATCCTTTCACGCAGTAACAGAATTGGATGGCCTCAGGGTCCATCCCTAAGACTGCGTATATGGAATTTACTAGATTCTTATAACTTATTAATACAAGGGTAGAGAATAGTTCTGAAATATTATAACCAATACACATACCTTACTAATTTGAGTAATCAGAATTCATCTCTAGCGTCTATTGTGCTGATTAACAAGCCACTAATTTCACCAATGGAAACCCATTTCTACCATGAACAAAGCCCATGCCATTGATGTCAAAATAAAGATATCTGGAGCACTTGTAGTAGCTGCATTTGGAATGTGGCTTTCGGATTAAATATCAACTGACCATGCCTGGAGTGTAAATTCTTGATAGGACAACTCTCTGTTCCTCAATGTTATATTCAACCTCAGTGGTGTAAATTACCCCTCTCCACACACATTGTCTTTGCTAAAGAATTAAAGCAAATTATAGACATCGTGACAGCATGCATGGTCTCTCAGGTTTTTTTTTCCCCTGAAATAAGGAAACATAATAATGGAAACTATTAATTAAATGTCTTCTCTGTTATAGGTGCTTTGCTTTGCATACATTATTTCATTTAATCCTCACAGCAACCCTGTTGGTAATTTTGATCATCCCCTATTTGTAGATGGGGAAAACTGAGTGTCAGATGTCTTAAAAGAACACGGCCAGGATGACTATGCTTGTACCTGGCAGAGCCAGGAATCATCTGTGCCTGTCTGTCTTGGCATGGCACGTGGGACCACATGGTGGATGTTCCTTATCTTCCTGTTGTGTCACTTTACGTAAGGGACTCATGAACACACAGATAGTACTATACCTCATAGACATTTATAGGTGTTTTCTTAGTTTCTTAGTGATGCTGTAATAGAAATACCACAAATGGGTGGCTTTAACGAACAGAAACTTATTTTCTCACAGTTTAGGAGGCTAGAAGTCTGTATTCAGGGCATTGGCTCTAGGGGAAGGTTTTCTCTCTCTGCCAGCCCAGAAGGGGTAGGGTGGAGTGGGGTGGGGGAGGCTTAGGTCCTTGTCTCTTTTCCACTTCTGTTCCTTGGTTCCTTGGAGATCTTCATGTGGCGTGACATCTGTCTTCCTCCATTTGTGCTTTCTTCTCTGTGCCTAATCTGAAATTTTTATGTCTCAAAGGTGACTGGCTTAAAACACACCCTACAGTGATATGGCCTCATTAACATAACAAAAAGTGCTATTCCCAAATGAGGTTATATCCACAGGTATAGGGGTTTAGGATTTACAATACGTATTTCTGGGGGACATGATTCAATCCGTAACAAGTGGTTAAATTGAATCTGAGATTCTACATGTTCAACAAATGGGGGGAGTGGAATGTTGTGATGGAGTGAAAAATTATTCCTAAATTACATTGTCATTCATGAATATCTGCTGTTAAACTTGAGCTTTATGTCTGTGAGGACAATAGAAAAGCTAACACTTTTAATGGTTAGGAATGATTAAATATAATGATGGCTTCTTACATGTACAACTCCGAGGTAGATAATTTAATATTTTCCTTCTATTCCATTTTTGTTTTCACTGACCAGTAACAAAGCTTTTTTAGTTTATGGTTTTTATGTTTTGTTTTGTTTTTTTCCTTCCCAAGGATGAAGCGTTGTTGAGGATCAGTCTAAACGTAGCTTTCTTTTGCTTTGAAAAGTTATGCTTGTCAAATTTGCAAATTGTGTTCAATTTCACTGATCAGTGTGGTGAGGTTCCAGTGTATATTGCCTAGCAGCCTATTTGGAGGTTTTTTTTCTTCTTCTATGTTTAGCAAAATTATAGCGTATGCTGTTTAAATGAAGCTACATTATATTCCTTATTAGAGAATTTAAAATGGGATATAAAATGACTTTGTGGCATAGTTCATCATTTTTATTTTTATTGATGTATCGATTTTTAAAATATACTTGTATATTTATTTTTCCTTTTTCTCTTTTATATATCAGAGGTAGAAATGAAACCATTTCTTTTTGTCATTTTCCATTGTTTCCTTATATTTCTGCCACATGCATCCTGGATAATATCCTGGCTAGATATGATTGTAGGCTATTTGGACTGGCAAATTCTGATTCCATTGCTAATCAACAAAGGTTAGGAGCATTACCCCCACACGCCCTTCATATTCTGCACACTCCATGTAGAAATGAGAAAAAGTCTCAAAGGTAGGCACTACTTTATTACCAACAGGCAACAAGGTCCCTCAAGAGAGAGCCTGAGCTGCAGCGAGAGGATGTTGAGAGAGGAAGAGAAAGTCACACGCATAGTTTTGAAAAATGAGGTTATGTAAGCTACAGCTGCCCAGTGATGCTCTGAAGGTCTATTAGACACGGTTCTTGAAAAGAAGTTTAAATGAAACTAAAATGCAATAACAAAACTCTCTCACTGGGAGAATTTAAAATGATTCCTCATGAGAATTAATTGGCAGTCAGGAGGCTGGAACATGCTTTGTCTGTATGAAAAGTGTATTTCATATTTTGGAAGAATCACTGTCTAATATACAAGATACCATATAATAAGTAACTGTTCAATGAATACAGTAAATCAATATCTTTTCTTTAAAGCTGCTACCCCGTGTATAATAACATTGAGTAATAATGACCACTATAGCATTTGGGAAGTCTTAACTCCGTCTTAAGTGCTTGACTATTTGGTATACTTCATTTCCAAAAGCCTATCCATGCCAATTTTTTCTCTCTCTTGTAAAAACAGTGTTTCTGATTCATTTTGCAAAGCCCTTAATACTGACTTCAAATTTGTTTGTCATGATTTCTCGATAGTACTTGTGGTTTAGTGTAACTGAAATTTCTTCCAGGTACTGTATCCAGCTTTCTGTCTGTTTCCAAACCCAGAATGAGGCATCAAAATAAACCTTGAATTTATTCTCCCATTATGAAGACAGAGAACTGCAGTCGTTGAATGAGCCTTTAACTGTCCACTGCTCTTTTGCAGTATTGGCCTCTAAAATGTCAGCTTAACAGTTTGACATGCTTCCATCATGATTAAGGTAGTCATGGAACACGAAGAAAGCTTTGCTGTTACTATTTTTTTTTAATAATTTATTTTATTTATTTTTGTTGTTGAGAATATACACAACAGAGCATACACCATTGAACAGCTTCTGCATGTACAGTTCAATGACATTGATTACATTCTTCAAGTTGTGCAACTATTCTCATCCTTCTTTGCTGAGTTGTTCTTCTTCCATTAACATAAACTCACTTCCTCCTAAGATTCCTATCTTATCTCTGAGTTGCTATTGTCAATTTGACCCCATATAGATAATTCTTAAAAGAGCATCATGCTCAAGGCAGGCCTTTTTTACTGGTTAAGCTAAACTATTGTTCTGTTTTTTTTTTTTTTTTATATGTATATATATATTTATTGTACTTTAGATGAAGGTTTACAGAACAAATAGTTTCTCATTAAACAGTCAGTACACATATTGTTTTATGACATTGGTTAACAACCCCACGACAAGTCAACTTCTCGACCTTGGAGGACCTTTTCATTTTTTTTTTTGGTGGAAAATATACATAGCCAAAATTACACCATTTCAAAAGTTTCTACATGTACAGTTCAGTGACATGGATTACATTCTTCCAGTTGTGCTGCTCTTCTCACTATCATTTTCCAAAGTATTCTGTTCACCATTATCTTCAACTCACTGCCCTCTAGGCTTCCCATCAAACCTTTTGAGTAGCTGTTGTCAGTTTGATCTCACAAAGATAATTCTTTTTGGTTTTTTGTACCTTAGATGAAGGTTTGCAGAGCAAAGAGTTTCTCATTAAACAGTTAGTACACATATTGCTCTATGACAATGGTTAACAACCCCACGACATGTCAACACTGTCCCTTCTCTACCTTGGGTTCCCTATCACCAGCTTTCTTGTCCCTTCTGCCTGCTAGTCCTTGTCCCTGGACTGCTGTGCCTCATTGGTCCCGTTTCATTTTATGAGGCTATTGTTCTGCTTTAAGAAGATTTCAGGGGATGTTTTTCTTTTAAGGTTTAAAGACTATCTCAGGGCAATAGTTCCAGGGGTTCATCCAGCCTCCATGACTCCATAAAGTCTGAATTACATGAGAATTTTAAATTCTGTTCTGCATTTTCCCCCTTTTGATCAGGATTCTTCTATAGACTCTTGAACAAAATGTTCAGTAATGCTGGGCACCATCCAGTTTTGGTCTCATGGCAGAGGAGGTGGTTGCTCGTAGAGGCAATTAGCCACACATTCCATTTCCTCTATTCCTGACTCTCCTTCCTCTGTTGCTGTAGGTAAGTAGAGACCAATTGATATGCCTTGGATGGCTGCTTGCAAGCTTTTAAGACCCAAAGCACTATGCAATAACTAGGAGGTAGAACAGAAGCACCAAACATGTTATTAGGCCAATTAACTAGGATGTCCTGTGAAACCATGACCCAAAACCTCCAAACCAAGGAACCAAATCCCATGAGGTGTTTAGTTGTACATAAGCAGCCTCAGCAGCTACTCTTTTTAAAAACTTTTTTGTAATTGTTGTAAATATATTTTCAAACAACTTTTGCCAATTCAACTTTTTAACAGGTGTACAGTTTATTGTCAGCAATTATATTAATTGGCCATGCAACCCTACTTTTAATCAATGCAATTTTTCATCACTGTAAACTGAAACTCAGTACTCCGTAAGTAATAACTTACCCTTTCTCCCTCTCTCCCACCCCTGATAACCACTAATAAACTTTGGTCTCAATATATTTCTTGTCTTTTTATTTAAGTGAAGTCACACAATATTTGTCCTTTTGTGACTGACTTATTTCATTCAGCATAATGTCTTCAAGCTTCATCCATATTGTAGCAAGTATGTAAACTTAATTGCTTCTGCTTTCTGAGTAGTAGTCCATTTTATGTATGTACCACGTTTTGTTTATGCATTCTTCCATTGATGGGTCTTTAGGTTGTATCTACCTTTTGGCTATTGTGAATAGTGTGACAATGAACATTGGTGTACAAGTATCTGTTTAAATCTGTGATTTCAAGTCTTTTGGGTATATACCTAGGAGTAGAATTGCTGAGTTATACAGTAGTCCTGTTTTTAGTTTTCTGAGGAACTGCTGTTACTATTTTTTTAATAGACTTTATTTTTTTGGAGCAGTTTTAGGTTTACAGAAAAATTGTGCAAAAATTGCAGAATTCCTATATGTTCCCTCCCCCCTACACATTGTTTCTCATATTAATATTTTGCATTCCTGTGGTATATTTTTTACAATTGATGGACCAATATTGATATATTATTAACTCAAGTCCATAGTTTATACTAGGGTTCACTCTTTGTGTTGTATAGTTTTATGGGTTTTGGCAAATACTTAATATCAAGTGTCCATCATTACAATATCGTACAGAATAATTTCACTGCCTTAAAAATGCCCTGTATTCCACCTATTCATCCCCTCTTCTCCCTCGACTCTCTAGCAACCACTGATCTTTTTATTGTCTTTATAGTTTTGCTTTTTTCAGAATGCCATATAATTGTAATCACAGAGTATGTAGCTTTTTTGGACTGGCTTCTTCCACTGAGCAGTATGCATTTAAGGTTCCTTCGTGCCTTTTCGTTGCTTGGTAGCTCATTTCTTTTTATTGTTGACTAAAACTCCATTGTATGCGTGCACTGCAATTTGTTTATCCATTCGCTCATTAAAGGACATCTTGGTTGCTTCCAGTTTTTGGCAATTATGAATAAAGCTGCTATAAACATTGGTGTTCTGTTCTTTTAACATCTGACACAGGGTGAGATGAATTATTGTTTCTTTGACACTGAAAATAAATGCATTTTATCGAATTTCCATTATTTTAATATTTGATCCTGATACTTGTGATTGTCGTCATGGATATTTCCATTGCTTTACACTTTAAATACCCGGCCAGTTAGAAACAACAAAAATGTAAAAATTATGGCAAACTTTCGGTCTACATCATAGACTTCTTAAGTAAAGGAAAACTGGAAATCAAACTGCCTTTTCCTTTCTTGTGTCCGGATTGTTGCCAGGGGGCAGATTATGCACAGATCACTGGGTCAAGCAAGGGTTATTGTTTCCCCCTGCCATGCACAGAGTAATAAGTCATTCTCCTTGAAATTGCATCTTTACTAGCACCAGTGTATAAAGACACAGTTCTATTTGTGCTGGAAGTACAAGGTCACAGCCATTCACCTAGAAGATGGTCTTTCACAATTATTCTGAAAAAATACTCTCTGCCCTTCATGGTTCAAAGATGATGTAAAATGTCTGTACTGTCCTAGTTATGGGCACTAAAGGCAGGGGGCTTATCCAGCAGACAGACTTGTGGGTCTGGTGCTATGTTTAGAAAGACAGTCAACTAGAAGATGTCAAAATACATACCAGGTATATTGTTGTTGTTAGTTGCCATCGGGTTGATTCCAACTCATGGCAACCCCACGTGTGTAGACTAGGACTGCTCCAGAGGGTTTTCAAGGCTGTGACCTTTCAAAAGCAGATCACCAGGATTGTCTTCTGTGGTGCCTCTTAATGGGTTCTAACTGCCAACATTTTGGCTAGTAGTCAAGTGCTTAATCGTTTACACGACCCAGTGACTCCGCTTATTACTTTTACTATTTTAGAAGCCACTGAAAGTATCAATCATTTTAATAGCATCAAATTTATATTTGTGGAGGTTTCATTCTTCCCATATATATTAACTCATATGATTCTCTCAGTATTCTTAGGAGGTAGGTAAGACAGTTGTTAAAATTTTTTATTGTAGATCAGGTAACCCGAGTCTGTCTTGTCTAGCAGAAAGTTAATAGTAGAGTTGGGAGCTCAGTGTTTTTTCCTCTCCTTCCTCCTGGCTTGTCATTTTTGTAAACAGTGGCTCTTGACTCTTCCCATAAGTCTGCTTAAAAACAGGAGAGCTCAATGAAAGAGTACCCATTGAATTAATGGTAGAAATGATTCCATTCAATATGCCAGAATATACAGTTAACCAATCAGTAGGAAATACAATTCTTTTGGAATACCATAATAATGAAATCACAGTTCCTAATGTATGATGCACATTGTGCTTGTTAGAGAGACAAAGGCTATATGAGAGTCTTAATTTTTAAATCCTCAGAAAATTGTTAAGAACCATCTACACTGGATGGATGAAAATCATAGAAAGTAAAGAAACCTGAGAAATTAATTTTGTTCAAACATTCATTTTAGAGCTTAAAAAAAAAACCAAAGAGGTTTGGAGATTTTAAATGAGTTATTCCGGGTTACATAGTTAGAAGATGACAGAGCCAAGAGTTGAATTTGTGTCTTTAAACTCCAATGGCCCTGGGACTTACTCTCTATACTGCAGACCTTTGTCTGCTTACTAGCAGAAGGCCAGATGACATTCAGCCCTGTGATAAAACAGATGACATTCAGCCCTGGTGAGTAAAACCAGAAGGGTAGGGATCAAATTTCATTATCCCCATTTTATGGGTAGGGAAATCCTGGTTGAGGAGTGTCCCTTGAAATCAGTGAGTAAGGCAGTGATGTACTGTAAATTTCCCAAGTACCCTTTTACTTGTTTTCCCAGAGACCTTGCTATATCACAGGTGTGGTAGCCTACAATGCTTTTGCTTCCACAATAAAAAAGATTTGTGGAGAATCAACTATATGTTTCAGCTACAGTGGCTAAGAATAGAAAGAAAAGAAAGAAGGATCTCTGTTCTGTAGTCTGTTCTGTAGTCTACCCTAAAGTAAAGCACAAGAAAGGGTTATAAGTATTGTCAAGCTCTATGACAATCTCAGTCATGCTGGAATCACATCAAAATGCTAAGGACAGATTCTAGGTAGTCACAGGCTTGTAGTAAGTGGTAGTTCAGACTCTCTTAAGGTGATATTTAGATAGATCAAGGTTATGCCAAAATGAGGAACCCTCAAAAATTGTTATATAAATCAACAGTCTCCTTAGCTCAAGAACCTTAAAAAAGTGCTACAACTACTTAATTATCTATTGGTGATCATTGACCTCTGGCCAAAGAGTTCACATAATGTATATAAGAATAAAATGAACCATTGGAAATAACCTCTATAGAGAATGTATTCTTAAGAATGATAAAAATTAGAAATTTTGGTGTAAACAGGTCAAGAGTAAGTATTAGGTAGTTGTTTATTGAAGAGGTAAATAGTATGAGAGGTTGATAACTTCTCTATCATCTATCCACATAGGACATTTTTATTTCAGGTGTTTTGATGTGGTAATTTTGACATAGTTAAGGCCAGCAGACACCCTGGAATCTTTTTCCAACCTTATCCCCATCCCAATTCTGAGCAATTTTTACTTTCCACTTTATTAATTTGAAAAGTTTAAGACTATGAGTTTGTATTACTTTTATTCCAGGATGAATCCTGTTTGGTGGTAGTATACTATTGTTTTGATGCATGCTGCATTCAGTTAGCACTTATAGTGATAAGTGAGACTAGTCTGTAGGTTTGTGTTCTATCTTTTTATTGCTATTGTATTTATTAAGATTATGTTAGGTGTATTTTAGAATTACAATAAAAAGCAGTAAAATATTTTTTAGTTTATTATCATTGGGAAGCATCTAAGGAGTTATCAGACACTCCCCCCAAATCATTATTAGAAATGAGTTTTACTCTAAGTATAAGTGTGTTATTCAGAAAACAGAAATTTAATTAAGATCTCTTGTGCAATGAGGGACCTTGTTATGGCCCAAGTGTCCTTCCCCCCGCCTCTAATGTATACCCAATTAAAAAGGAAAACTCAGGAAACTTGCGGAAAACAGATATGCTCTTCCTCCATGTTGATGTTTTTCAGCATGTTATTAAAAGTCATGTCCTCATAAAGACCCACAAGAGACCTATCCTGACCAGCCAAGAAGATGTCCAAGTAGACTTTCTGCAGTTTGTTTTATGAAAACAGTATTTGTGTTTACATTTCCAAATATAAAATTATGTTATATTTTAAATAATTTTTTTCAACCTATTCCCCTTTCCCAGGAACTTGTCACTTTGAAAAATTGCAGCTATAAATATTAAAAGTAAAAATATATTCTGTTAATGATCAACCACATTATTTAAAAGCCAAAAAAGTTAATGAGTGTCACTATTGTGACACTAAAGGAGGAATCAGAAAATTTGAGATGCAGAAAATTCAAGGTACAAATGAATTGTTAGTGACTGTCATGGATTGAATTGTGTCCTCCCAAAATATGTGTCAACTTAGCTATGCCATGATTCCCAATATTGTGTGATTGTCCACCATTTTGTCATCTAATGTGATTTTCCTATGTGTTGTAAATCCTATCTCTATGATGGTAATGAGGCAGGACTCAATCTACAAGATTAGGTTGTATCTTAAGTCAGTCTCTTTTGAGATATAAAAGAGAGAAGCGAGCAGAGAGACAGGGGGACCTCCTACCACCAAGAAAGTATCACTGGGAGCAGAGCCCATCTTTTGGACCCAAGGTTCCTGCGCTGCAAAGCTTCTAGACAAGGGGAAGATTGATGACAAGGACCTTCCTCCAGAACAAAGAGAGAGAGAAAGCCTTCTCCTAGTGCTGGCACCCTGAATTTGGACTTCTAGCCTCCTCAACTGTGAGAGAATAAATTTTTGTTTGTTAAAGCCATCTGCCTGTGACATTTTTGTTATAACAGTACTAGACAACTAAGACAATGACTAAGCAGTTATTTGATTGGAAGAATTCATATTTCCTTCTGAGATGAGGGCATGATTATGAATCATATAACCCTCACCCTACCCCCATCCTCACCTATCCTCATCGATGCTGGGATGAGGCTTATAAAAGGAAATAATTTCTGTTTTACCTATTATTCGGTAATTGTTTTCAAAGAAAGCTGAAACTGTAGTGTATGTATTTTAGTCTGGATCAAAATGTCATATCAGTCTGTTCTCTCTTCTCTCTTTCTTTCTCTCTCTCTCTCCCTCCCCTTCCTTCCTCCTCTCCATCTTGTTCCTTAAAGGATTTGAGGCAGCTGATGGGAAATCTTGGGATATAAGTGAAAGTTTCATGGCTAGGATGATGAGCTGGGAATACTCAAAGTCTCCCTCCCTCTCCCAGACGTGCAGATTTGGGAAATACAAGGACTTTGGACTGCTAGGATATTATGGTAATCTCTGACTTTATTCAGTCTTGACCAGTAAGTATCAATGATCTACCCTTTCTTTTGGCTTGAAGGGCTGGAGGATTCCAGCGGACTCCTTTAGGTAAATGCTCCTAAGTCGCAGGTCAAAGGAATTTCAGATGAGGAGCAATGACTCCCTGAGAATACATAGGACGAGTAACACTATTCAGGGAGACAAAGCAGTTTGCGACCTGTCAACTAGGAAAGCTGTTCTGTCTCAAAATGGGGAAATTCGTTAATTATAAAGAAGAACCTTGCCAGTGCATGAGTATAACTATTAGGATTTCGGCTTCAGCAGATCAGTTAATGGATCCATTTTCCCACTGTGTAAATGGCATAAATCCCTAGTTTGTGCATAAAGGAATTCACAGAAAAAATGTCCTCTGTTTTACAGAGGAAATGAACCTTCATTTCCTTTCTTATTTGTAGCTTGCTTCTGGGTATGATAGGCAGATTTAGCCCTGGGCAGAGTATTCTTCTGAACTTCATTCATTCTGTGCTCTGACTAATAGCTTTTTCACATAACCACATCAAGAATTGATATTGCTTTAGGAAATAGTATTCCACATCTCTAGTGAATTGCTTATGTTTCTTGAAGCAGAGTAAATTGCTCTTATTGCCATTCTTATGTGTTTTCTGACATAATAGAGGCACTGAGGCAATCAGTTGATTTAGACTATATGATGGGTATTGAGGACCACTTAACAGAACGCTGTGCAGAACAGCTGAGTCAGATCTGATCTTACCGAAAAATTTTGCATGTGTGTATGGGGCTTTGAACGCAGTTAGCAGGCAAGCGTCTTTTGTCATCCTCTCTGACATATCATACTGAAATTTGCAAGCAGAAGCGATACATTTTTATGTAAAGATATCACATAAACCTTGGTGCATCTGGAATACTCTGGTTAGTTTGGAGCAAGGAAAGAAGACTGAGACTACAGAGGATCTTAAGAAGGCTTCAGAGGCTCTGATATAATTGTGCATCTTTTGCTGTCCATTTGCTTGTGGAAACAGACTTCCCACAGCTTCTTTCTGTGGGCCTCAGCTTGTTTTGCCTTTTTGGTTTTCAGCATTAATTATTGTCTTAATCTCAGTGCCACAGACAGTGAGGAGAGGGGTGGGTGAGAGGAATGGGCTTCTACATGAGAATGTTGTTGTGTGCAGTCCAGTCAGTTCCAACTCATTGCGACTCTATCGGAATGAGTAGAACTGCCCCGTTGCGTTTCCAAGGCTATATAATCTTTATGGGAGTGGATGACCAGGTCTTTTCTCCCGAGGAGCTGCTGGCGGGTTCAAACCACTGACCTTTTAATTAGCAGCCAAGCACTTAACTATTGTGCCGCCCAGCGGTCCAACAGGAGAATAGACCTAGACAATTAATACTCTGGCAGAACCAGCTACATAATTTGTGTGGCCCAGTGCAAAATGAAAACACAGGGCCCTTTCTTCAAAATTATTACGAATTTCAAGCTGGTGATAACAGAGCATTAAACCAAGTGTGGAAGCCTTCTAACCATGTGATCCTGTGTGACTGCATAGGTCACATGCCCACGAACCCAGTTCTGCTCATTGGACTAGGAATACAAAGGCAGAGAAAGTATTTGATTTAAATCTATACAGTTAAGAAAGAGATAATTGAATTGATGAATTTTGTTCATGGCCCGCCAGACTGTTAAACCTAGGGAAACCACTGAAGTTCGGAGGTGGATGCTGACAGCTTACACTCCTTTACATAACGTACTCTCTTTGAGAAGTCACACAGGGTGGAGTCAAGAATTTTTTATTTGAGCTACACACAGGGTCAGGCTGAGCCATGGAATCATCAAGACATAACTCCTACAGGCTCAGTTTGGATATGCAGCGATATTCTTGAATTCCTGGGCCCAGAAGGATAATCATAGAGCCCTAGAGGTGAATGTTTTGTTATTGATTCAGACCTGAGTTGCTTTCATTAGTTCCAGCTAGAGAGTGAAGATTCACAAAGTTGAGAAGAGATGAGAAAACATTGGCTCGGAAGATTTGGTGTGTGACAGTGGTGGCACCCATTGACTTCTCAGTCTTGACTCACTAGATACTGGTTTGTAGTCTCCCCTCTTGCTGACTTTAATTCTATACGGCCTGTCAGCTTTTAATGGATGGCCTATGACAATGGAGGGGAAAGCATTAATTTATCAAAGGCTTCTCTGAGAGAATTTTCTAGAGCCAATAAAAAGCTAGTAAAAGAATTGTCTTGCATTAACACAAATAAGCAAAAAATAAAAATTTATAAGAAGAGGTAAAAATTAAAGCACAACAGAGAAATTTTCTTCTGTCTTTAAGTTCCGCAAGAAGAGAGTAGACCCCGTCTTTTAAATGTGTAATCCAACAACAACAACAAAAAAAACCCATTGCCGTCGACTCCATTCAAACTCATAGCGACCCTATAAGACAGAGTAGAACTGCCCCATAAAGTTTCCAAGGAGCGGCTGGTGGATTTGAACTGTCATCCTTCTGATTAGCAGCTGAGCTCTTAACCACTGCACCACCGAGGCAACATGATAGTCAGGCATAGAATACTTGTTTTAAAAACAAAATAATTCTAGAGACAACAGCCTATTTGCTACTCGTCTACCAGTTTAATAAATCAGCTGTTTATTCCTGATGAGAAAAAAATAACTCATGCAGGAAAGTGAAACTAACATTTATGGAGTGGCTGCACTGTGTTAGACACCTTCATGTACAGCATCCTCTTTCTTTTATGCAGCTACCCAGTTTGGTATATGTCATTACCCCACTTAGAGATATAGAAAATGAGGTTCAGAAAGCAAACATTCCACTAACAGTATTCCTCAGAATAATGACTCTGTAAGGTGTCAAGTAATAGTCATTCCATGATAGTGGAATGCTTGGAAAAATACTTGGTTTTTTCAAGATTAGGGAAATTTGGAGTATATAACTGACATTCTGTGGTCCTTGGTTCTTTGCCCATTTCCTTCCCCTCCCCTATGAGGGCTAGAGGGTCCTCTGACTCTCAATTATGACCCTAGGAAAAGCTGTTCTCAGACATCTGCAAGCTGATGGGGGACACTTTGGGGGACAGAGGGTCTCCATGGAATCATCGAAATTTTATTATGTAAACAGACATCAGTGAGTAAATCTACCTCTCTTTGCAAAAATATCTGGAAGGGTGTGCTGCAGGAAAGTTTGAGGGGAAAAAAAAATCTTCCCAGTTAATAATTTATAGGATTTGAATTAGTTATCCAACAACAGGTCTTTGAGTAAAATAAATGTTATTTCAAGGTTATTATGAACTCTGTAAAACCTCAAAGATGTGACTAAACGAGGTTCGGTTGAAAATAGGGCAACAATACTGTAGAAGTCCTCTTAGCTGATATGATCAGAACTGGTAATTGGTTGGTTAAACATAAAATTCATTAAAATAGTGAAAACATTTCAAAATAATATGTATATACCTTAAACATTTTATTTGAACTTAAAATGTTAGTGTACACAGGAAATCTGGGGTGGAAAGGAGGAGTGTGCTGTCATAGTATAGGGAGAGCAACTAGGGTCACATAATCTATGTATACATTTTTGTATGAGAGACTAACTTGAACTGTAAACTTCCACTTAAAGCACAACAATAAAAAAAGAAAAATGTTAGTGTACATTCATTGGATAATGTTTTCTTGTCAGGCAAGTCTTTTCTCTGAGTGTAGATCCACTAACTAGAGAGCCACTTTGCTTTCCTTATACAAACCAACACCCATAACACATAATCTGTGATTGGTAATTTAATTTTATTTAAAATGGATCTTACCTATATCTAATTTGGGAGCCCCTCCCTTTTTTTTTCTTATTTTGGGATATTTATTCTTTTTAAAAAAATGTTTTAATTCTACTTTAGATGAAAGTTTACAGAGCAAACTAGCTTCTCATTAAACAATTAATACACATATTGTTTTGTGACATTGGTTGCCAACCCCACAACATGTCAGCACTCTCCCGTTCTGGACCTTGAGGTCCCCATTACCAGTTTTCCTGTCCCTCCCCTCCTGCCTTCTCCTCTTTGCCCTTGGGCTGGTGTGCCCATTTAGTCTCATTTTGTTTTATGGGCCTGAAGGGTAATCCTCAGGAGTGACTTCATTACTGAGCTATAAGGGTGTCTCGGGTTTCTCCAGTCTCTGTCAGACCAGTAAGTCTGTTTTTTTTGTTTTTTGTTTTTTTTGTGTGTGTGTGAGTTAGAATTTTGTTCTACCTTTTTCTCCAGCTCTGTCCGGGACCCTCTATTATAATCCCTGTCAGAGCAGTCTGCGGTGGTAGCCGGGCACCATCTGGTTGTGCTGGACTCAGTCTGGTGGAGCCTGTGGTAGTTGTGGTCCATTAGCACTTTGGACTAATCTTTCCCTTGTCTTTGGTTTTCTTCATTCTCCCTTGTGAGAGCCCTTTTTTGATGATACAGTTATATCAGAGCTCTCTGGATTTCAACTTAATTTTCCTATACAAAATAATCTTGCATTTTTCATGCTTATTGGTTTATATAACAAAAAAATAATACATGAACTTACAATAACAAGTAAAAAAACCATTTGCCGTTAAGTGAACTCGGACTCATGGCAGCCCCATATGTTTCAGAGTAAAACTGTGCTCCATAAGGTTTTCGGTGGCTGATTTTTTGGAAGTAGATTGCCAGGCTTTTCTTCTGAGGTGCCTCTGGGTAGATTCAAATTTCCAACCTTTAGATCAACAGCTGAGTGTGTTAACTGTTTGCAACACCAGGGACTCCACAATAACAAGTGTAACTAACATAAAGAGGTTTGGGAACAAACACACTTGACAGTAAGTGTATACATTCAACTCTTGGGGGGCAAATGTATACAGGAGTATTGGTTTACTAGCCACAAGCTTTCAGCATGCCACAGATATGTTGGGATGTTTTACAGAGGTCATCAATTTATGCAGCAAGGTGCTAAAGTGGAGTCCATTAAGAAGGCTTCTACTATAGTAAAAAATCATGCTTTTCTGTCTTGCAACCACCCTTGATACTGTGGGGTCTTCAGCTCTTTCAGGCCCTTCCACTTATTTCTGGGAAGTCCCAAGGGGATATCTGACATGTGCTCATAACAAGTCCTTTGATTTTTCTTAAACCTTCTGGGCATCTCTTCGTCTAAACCTCATGAAGGTAACGTCCTACAGATGGCTGCAGCTAGGTTGCCTCCTGCAGATCGCTTCATCATGACTGGGAACCATCATTGTCTTGGAAGTGAAGAACTTTCATTGCCTCCCTGGCTAAATGCAACTGGCTGTTTCAGGTTTTACTCATATCTTTCTTTCTTTTTATGAGTGAAGCATAAACATATGAAGGCCATATACTACTAATCACTGCCTTCCCTCTAACAGCTGAGGTATTTGTCAGAGGGCTAAGCTTGTATGTCTGGTCTCCACTCCCCTTAGGATGGGTTATTTCCCAGGAGACAACTCAAGGTCTCATGAAAATGGATTCCTTACAAGTCTAGCCCACCAGTCTGCCAGACATTGCTCAGACATGGGCCCACAGCTCAGACATTTTTCAAATCTCCGTGTTATATCAGGGCAGCATTTTCTTTCTTCATCATTAGCTGCAGCAGTAGCAACTGGACACCATCCTAAGTACTTTACTGCATTTAATCCTCACAATCTAGCGAGATAGACACCATTATTATCCTCATATTTTAGAAGAGCAAGCCAAGGCCCAGAGAGATTTGGGACACACACTAGTTAAGTGGTGGAGTTAGGACTGGAACTAGATGCTTAACCACTTTCCATCCTACCATCTAAGAGAGAGAACACGGAATATACACCTCATTCATGAAAGGCAGCCCATAGTGGGCAGAGCAAGCTCACAGGGACCGTGAAAAAGCTATGGTCAGGTGTCACCTCTTCATGCTGTCCCAGATGCTTCTGCTTGTCTTCTTCTCTGTCTAGTTTCATGGCTCCTTGTGGCTAATGCTGCAGCAGGAGGGAAAAATACAGCTGAGAAGAGGGGAAGGGAGTCAAGTGTATTTGGCTGATGGTAGGAGCTGGAATCACCACTTCCCCAATGTCTCAGTGCAGCAGGGTGGGGTTCCTCTTACCCTGTAAACTTACTATGTCAACAGACAACGGTGGGTAACTGCTGCTTTTTAGCAAAAATATCCAAGAGGACGTAATTGTAGCAAAGCTTGCTGAAAAAGACAAAAAACCAAAACTGGGCACTTAGTATTATATTTGATCTTAATGGTTAACATTTTAATTTCCAAGATTTGAATTAGTTATTCAACAACAGTTCTTTGAGTAAAAGAACTTGCAAAAAAGGACTATGAAATCTAGGGCCTGATTGTGCTTGTTATATTTTCCTTGCTGCTTGAAATAGTTTGGCAGCCTCCGTTTTGAGAAAACTTGGTCTAGATCAAAGGGTTTTTGTTGAAGATCACTTTGGCTTGTGGTTTTTAGGGTAGCTCCCGCCTTCTCCAACATGTTGTCTAAGTTTTGAAGGAGCAGATATAAAGACCTGGCCATTGTTCTGTCTCTTCAGGTAGCATTTTGTAGAATCCTTGGGATCCCATTTGGACAAATATCTTTGCTTTCGTACTGTTTTCCTTTTGGTATTTCCCTCCTCTTCCCGCCCAAAAGAGCACTGGACCAGTTCATAAAAATTTCAAGTTTAAGATCAGAAATTCTTTTATTTTATAGAACAGGAAACTGAGGCAGATAGGAGAAATGGCTTGTACAATGTGACGTAGCTGATTAGTGGTAGAGCTATGACTAAGCTCAGTGTTTCTTAGCATTGAGTTCAGAGTTTTTTCTACTATATTGCATTGCCTCCTATGCCACTGATTAATGGATTAATGGATTTCTGTGCATATGATGGCTGAATGCCCAAAATGCCTTTGAAGGTAAGAAGAGAACATTGTTCCTTACTGTTTTTTTTAGTTTAAATGAGTCACCAGAAAATGATAGGAACCTCTGTTATGCTTCTGTATTCCCTGCCTTGCATAATTGTAGCTTGAATCACAGCTTTCCCAGATGGTTATAGATATTGGGTAAATAAAAGCAATACATTGATGAAATAAGATGGAGCTGAAGTTAAATAGCGGCAATTCTTAATAAGGGTTAGTAATGCTAAAATTCAGTACTAAATTATCATTTATTAAAAATGTTTGCTATGAATTTGCACTGTTAATTTCAATTCCAACTCCCTTTGCCATGCAGACATTTTAGTAGGTTTGGTGAAGAGGGAAAAAACCCACTATTTTAACTACAATAGCCTGAAATGCTAATAGTCACAGCGCAGTATAACCTACTGGAAGCAATTGAGGACCACTACTAAAAATCTGTATGCACCTTAATTCAGCTATATCGAATGACTGTTGATTTATTATTCTATTAAAGCATTTGAGTATGTTTCACAAAAGGATTTATTTGTGTGGTTTGGAGGTACCTGAGAGAAACTGGAAGGTTCTTAGTTTTTGGACTTCCACTTTATGAACTGCTGGGTGGTATAATAACAACTAAATTTGGACACAGAATGACTAATTTGGCCAAGACCATAAAACCAGTAAGCTTTGGAGCCAGATAGAACTCAGGCAGTGTGGGTGTTAACCCCTGGGCTTCCACCTCTGCTCAACAAGGCAAGCCAGGAGCTTTGGTGTAAAGTATTCCTCAATTCAAAACTTGGCTCTGCTACTTAGTAGTTGTGTAAACTTGGGAAATTAATTTATACCTTTATTTCCTCTTTTATAATAAAGGGAGAACATTAGTAATAATCTCCTGGGATTTTGGGGTGAAATTTATGTGAAATGATATCTACTTACCACAGTACCTGGCATCTAATAAGCATTTAACAGATGGTAGCCTTTATTATATTAATATTATTATTATGACTTTGGAGGATTTAAAAATTGGAAGAAACATTACTGAGCCCAAGGAGCTTTTGATTTAATTGGAGACTGAAGTGTGTAAATAGGTACAAATTGATGTAGAATCAGGAATCGAGAATTAAAGAATAAAACACCATAATTTCAAAATGCTCAAAGGAGCCACTGGTATAAGCTATATTTTGTTTTTTTTCTGTTTTTTGGTCAGTTAAAAGTGTATGTATGTCATGCACATATACCTTAAGCAATATGCTATTGATTTCATGTGAAAATATTTCTAGATTTTTTAATGTATGGACTATCTAACTTTTCATTTATCCTGTTACACCAAACTTCTCTATCAGATAGACAGTCCATTTCATGCATTTTTGCTATGCATCATTTTTAGCTCTTCCATTCAGTACCAATCTAAAATCAGGACAGTATTAAGACACCTTCAAATTATAGTAGGTCTTTTTCAGTAATCAGTACATTTCAAATTTTTATATAAATCACTACTTTTCCCAAGCCTTCCAACAGTTGCATAGTAATAGACAGTCGTTTTGGTATTGATTGATAGCTGCTAAGCAGAAGTGAGGATTTCATAGAAGGAAATATGAGCATCAGGGCATTAAAGAGACAACTATTGCTAACTTCTTTTATTAGTTGACTCTATTTTGGGAGTTGGCTTTGTCAGGCCCTTCTGAGAAGAGCCCCTCATCAGCTTCAGAATTCCTTATCTAGAAGGTCACTTTTCTAAGCTGTCAGTGTCAGTTGCCTTGCTTAGTTGACTGAAACCATCAAATCACACAGACTTGATCACTAAACTTGTTTATGTTATGGCTGTAACTAGTGAACTCAGTTTTTGTCTGTCTTAGTTCAGCTATAAATTCACTGGTGCCATGTACTCCAAAATAAAAAAATTTAAGGAACCCAGCATATATATAAAAAAATTTTCTTTGGTCCATCAAATAACAAAATCACTATGCATTTATGTTTCATTTTTTAAGTAACCAATTTATCACAGGATATCATAGGAGTCTTTAAAATGGCTTCTTATATAGTAGAACTGGCATGTGTTTTTATGTAGTGATTATAGCTGCTTTCTTTCCACTGGCCTACTCTTTCCTCACCTCCATTGTACATTGCAGCCTCAGAGTTTTCCAGTGTTCTTTAAAATCACTTGGACTGAATCAGCTCTTAGAGTAGATGCTGATTAAAATAAGTGTCAATAGCCCATTGCTCATAGTGCCACCTTATGGCCTTGGTCCATTGCTGCCGCCCACTTAGCAGTGACGGCAGGCCCTCAAGTGGGGCCAAATCTGAAACACGCAGCTCCTTTAAGAAGTGCATCCCTAGTCATGTAATTATTTTCAGGTCATTAACTACTTGAGAGAACTGAGATAAAGACAAACTATAGTTAAAGTGAGAAGTGACTGCCATTGAAGACAAACTAGAAATTAAAATAAATCATCTCTGAATTATTTGAGTCCCTGAGCTGTACAAATGGTGAAGTGTTTGCTACTAATTGAAAGGCTGGTGGTTTGAATCCACTCAGAGATACCTCAGAAGAAAGTTCTGGCAATCTGCTTCCGAAAGATCACAGTCATTTAATGTAGTCACGTGGAAAAATATGATTTACTTTATTAAGCCTTGATTTATAACTACATATTCATGATCCCTTCTGTAGTGTGGAGAAACAGGTACACACTCGGATTCTTTTTTATTTTGACTATCAAGAAGTTACATTTTGCTAGCACTTTTTAGAAGGCAAAAAACGAGGTACCTGATATTTCCTCTTGTTAAATTTCAGACTACTTAACCCATTTTAACTCCCTGTACTCTTCTCATCTCTTCACATTGGCACACGAACTCCTTTTTTTCTGCCAAATGATTCTGTCAGAGGCGGTCATTGATGTGTTTGAATAATTGCGGATCAGTATAGCTCTGGGGGAGAAAAAAAGTTGCTGTATGTCCTACAGATCTTCCTGTTTCTATTTCTTATTATATTAACTAACTTTATAGGTGTACTCATGATTGCAGGGTTAGGAGATCGAGCTTTCACAGCATGTTCCAGTTTTGGGCAAAAATATCTTAATTTTATAAAACATGTAAAGAATCACAAGTGAAGGTGTGGTGTTTGCATGACGGAAGTGGGATTGGAATCAAGGTCATGACAGAAAACTGGACAATAAAAAGAACAAAAACTCACAGTACTCATTAAAAACATTGAAGGAGAAAAGAAAGAAATAGGCTTGAAAGAATTCTTTTTGGTTATTAAGTATGTAATTTAAACTCTTCAGTTCCCTTGAAGAGCCATTCTTTTCTGGTTGTGATGAGCGCAGTTGAGGTTGTTATATTATTAACAAACAGTTTCAGGGAGGGACACATGCTGTCTTCCTGTGGTATATACTTTTGCAGGCTTGGTTTCAAAGGCCTGTGTCTGTTTTCCTGTCTCAAAACCAAGAAACCTTAGGATGACAGAGAAATCGATACCCAGCCATTTCAGGTTCATCTAAGAGCAGGACACTGAAGAAGTCTATACCCATCATTACATTGAAAAGATGAGCATTCCTTCCTTTAAAAATAAAAAGAGACAGAAAATGAATCACTAGAGAAGATTTTACAATTTTTTAATTTTATTATTATTTTTACATTAGATTCTGCAAGTTTAGAGTAATTTATTTGTCAACCAATCTTTTGCAAAAGTATCTCTAGCAAGCAGATAGGTTTGTAAATAATAGTACTGAACTAGTACTTCCTAAGTGCCATGCTCCGTGATGAGCACTTTATAGGAATTGTCTTATTTACATGTAATAACAACCCTGTGATGTCTATTATCATCATCATTTTACAGATGAGGATACTAAGGTTAGTTTCACTCTAGATTCTGCTATGTGTGTGTTTGTGTGTGTAGAAATCTGGTTGTCCTCACTGGATCACTGAGGGTCACCGCCACTTTCACACAGCCCCCATGTCCCACTTAGAACCATTCACCTCCATTTGCAGGACAATTATTTTTGGCAGCCCCCCCTGGCTTTTTCAAGGGCATGACTAAGACTCTTCATTTTTCTGACAATAAAGGGGAGGTAATATTCTCTTGACTGTTTATCATTTGAAATTTATAACCTTATTGGCCTCTTACCCCATACCTTTCCATTTCTTTCTGCCTCTTTCCACCACCCAGATCAATGTAGTTTAATATGTGTAACGGAGTGAAGAATCTACATTAAGTCACTTTTCTGCTTCAGAAGAATTTCTTTTAAAAAATGAAATGGATGTCTTTGTCAGAAGACCAGATAAATCACTGAACTGTTAGATATCATAGATACCAAAAACAGCTAAAACTTAAAACTCAAAATTTCATCAGTACAGAATAACCCAGTCATTCTGAGAGCAGAATGAGTGCCTTCTTTTTACTAGTAATTATTAATGTGTTACAGTTTATCTCTACTCACTGGTCTAGAAAACTAAGAAATAAGCTTAATTTTTAATAATACCACAGGTTGATGCAATTAAAAATCAATTCCAGAGAGAACAGTAGTTAGACAAAACAGATAGTTCATTAGACATTAGTCATAGGTTGCAAAAGCTAAAGCTATGAAATTAAATTTCTATGCCAGCTGATCAGAACTATAAACAGAGATTTAGGAATCTCAGAATATACTTGGTTATTATTCTCTAAATCTCCTCCTTGACTTAGTATGTTGCCTTCCATTCAGTCATCCACCTTAAAGCAGTAGGTTTCAAACATTTTTGACTGCAACCATAGTAAGGAATTGATTTTACACTGCAACCCAGCACACATTTACATATATAACTGAAATAGTCACAAAGCCGTACTCATCCTGACTGTGTGCAGTGCACGCTGATATTTTTTACTCTATCTTATTTCATTTATAACAATGTACTCAGGTGACTTTATATCCCACTAGTGAGTCATGACCCATAGTTTGAAAAACACTGCCTTTGAGTCATACTTGACTGTTCTGTATCACAACCATGTTCATTTGATGGGCTGGCAGATCCTGCCTGCTCTGCCTTAGAACTGTCTTCTCAAATTACCTTCTCCTCTCTGGCATCATCCCCTGTCACTACCTTAGTTCAAGCTTTTCCCCATCTTGGCACACCTTGCCTCTTTCCAGCATAGAGGATCTAAAGCTTTTCTTCTTTTTTTAAGCCCCCTATCAACCTTTGGTGGCATAGTGGTTAAGTGCTACAGCTGCTAACCAAAATGTTGGCAGTTAGAATCCACCAGGCGCTCCTTGGAAACTCTATGGGGCAGTTCTACTCTGTCCTATAGGGTCGCTATGAGTCAAAATTGACTCGACAGCAACGGGTTTTTTTTTTTTTCCCCTTTAAAACGGGTTACCAACCTCTACTCCAGACACATTCAAGTTGGATGTGTTCCTCAGTCACAGAGGAAGGATATTAGGTAGGAGCTCCTTAAATACCTCCCTGTCCACTTCTAAGCTTACCTTTTAGGACCCTGGTCTTGACTTCTTAGTCTCTATCCTAGGAGAAGAGATGTACCCTGTCTCTGGGGCCAACCCCTCCTCACCTGCACTGAACCGTTTGCCCACCCATCTGCACTGGACCCTTTGCCCATCCATTCTCTCAGCTTTCCCTTCTTCTCTGATTTGTCCCCCCTTTGTTCACTTCTCCCTCATCATAAAATTATCCTTCTTTCAATTCAACGTTTCTTTTAACTTCTCTCTTTGCCTTTCCTTCAAGGACAAACATCTTGAAAGATGTGAACACTCCATCAATTTCCATTTATTTTTCAACCTAGTTTAATTTGGCTTTCTCCCTACCACTTCACTAAAAAGCTTTCACTAAGATTGAGTATTACCTGCCTGCCAAATCCTAAGGCGTATTTTGAATCATCACTTCTTTTTGATCTGTGAGCAGCGATTGATAGTTTTGAATCTTTCTGGCCCCCTTCTGTCTCTCTCTCTCAGACCATTCCTTCTTTGGCTCATTTTCTGTGTCAGGGTTCTTTACATAATCTTCTTCTAGTCTTGGCCTTCAAACTTTATTTTTTAAATAAATCTTTTCCATTTCCATGATGTTATCTACCACTTTTACCCTGAGATTCCTAAATCTCTCTTTGTAGCTCTGATTAGCTATTATATAAACCTGGTTTGATTTGCATCCCATTTCTACTATCACTTTCATCTAAGTTATGAAGACAAGCAAGAAAAAAAAAAAAGTGATATATCTCTCACTTTCTTTCCTATGAGAATCTCATTAGTGTCTAGATAGTTCTAGTGTCAGTTCTTATGTCCGCTGAGCAGTCCACAATGGAAAGTCACTATTTGATAGTCACATTGCACCTTTTTTTTTTTTTTCTGAGTTGCTTGGGGGTTGCTATTTTTGAGGATTTTCTTTCTGAATTGCCTAGGTGTTACCCACCAGCTCTAAAATAAGTTGAGTGACTGGTATTATTGTCCTTTCTCTGCCATTGCATTTATAGAAAGGAAGAGAAATACCCGGCTGACTTTAAGCAATTAGATTTAATATAATATACCAGTCTCCTCCTTACTCATTCTCTTTGCTTTTCTTTCCCCCTTCTTCATTCTTTCTAGACAGTTGATCATCAGTCAATAAGAGGTATCCCCATTTGACATTCTTCAACTTCAATTCTGTGTTTTAGTCAGTTATGGCCAAGGTAACAAGAGGCCCGTGGCTTTGTAAAACAACCTTTTGAAACTGTAAGGCTCAGTAGAGGGCAGGATAATTACTTGTGACTTTTGAGTCTTCCTAGCCCTGGGTGGTGCCAGCGGTTTGTGATTGGCTGTGCCATGAAAGAAAGGCCTGGCAATCTGCTTTCATAAAGATTACAGCCAAGAAAACCTTATCGAGCAGTTCTACTTTGTAACACATAGGGTCACCATGAGTCAAAATCAACTCAATGGCAACTTTTTTTTTTTTTTTAAACGTTACCAGCATAATCAATAACTAGCTGTGTGGCTCTGGGAAAGTCACTTAACCTTTATGAGTTGTAATATGAAACTACAGTATGTTAGGGGAAAAATTTTGAAAAGGAAATATACTGTAAACTATTGTTAAATGTTTTTGTATTATTATAAGATAAACCAAAACCAAACCTGTTGCCGTCGAGTCGGTAGCCAGGGCAATATTCAGAAAGAATAGCTGCTGTTTTGTAAGTTGTCTTAAGGCCTTGCCAATGAATGGTTTGTCTAAACAACAATGTGTTTTGGAGCATGGAATACCTACTAAGCAGTAGTGTTTCCTTAACTATTTAGTTTCTCAATCCTGTAGAACCCAATGACGTTTATCCCTCTGACAGCCTATGCAGGAGTGGATAGTCTCTAGATGACCATTTTATCAAACAACAGTAAAAAACGTTTACTTTGTCAAATAATGATCCCCTAAGTATCAAGTAAGGAGCCCTGGTGGCACAGTGATTAAGCACTTGGCTGCAAGCCAAAAGGTCAGCAGTTTGAACCTACCAGCTGTTCTGTGGGAGAAAGATGTGGCAGTCTGCTTCCATTAAGATTTACAGCTTTGGAATCTCTATGGGGCAGTTCTTCCCCATCCTGTAAGGTCACTGTGAGTCATAATCAACTCAACGGCAACAGGTTTGTTTTTGTAAAGTATCAAGTAAGGAGCTCTGGTGGCGCAGTGATAAAAGTGCTTGGCTGCTGACCAAAAGGTCAGTGGTTTGAACCCACCAGCTGCTCCATGGGAGAAAGATTTGGCAGTGTGCTTCCGTGAAGATTACAGCCTTGGAAAGCCTGTGGGGGCAGTTCTGCTCAGTCCTGTAGGGTCACAATAAGTCAGAATTGACTCATCGACAACAGCTGTGTCAAGCGTTCCTAGATATCCTTAGTTTTGTTTTGTTTTTTTAATTTTTATTGTGCATTAAGTGAAAGTTTACAGAGCAAGTTAGTTTCCAATTTGATAGCTCTTACATAAAGTGTTCCACAACATTGGTTTCCTTCCTGACAATATGTCAGGACTCTCCCCATTTCCACCCTAGTTTCCCCATTTCCTTTTGTCCTGATTTTCTACCCCTTCCTGCCTTCTCATTTTGCTTTTGGGCAAATGTTACCCTTTTGATGTCGTATAATTGATTGGTCTAAGGAACATGTTCCTCTCGGGTGTTATTCTTTATTTTACGGGCCTGTCTATGGTTTGGCTGAAATGTCTCTGGGAATGACTTCAGTTCCATTTCAGAAGGGTGTCTTAGGGACTTAGTCTTGGAGGTTCTTCCAATCTCTGTCAGACTAGCAAGTCTGATCTTTTTTGTGAATTTGATATTTTTGTTCTATAGTTTTTCTCCTGCTCTGTTCAGGACCCTCTGTTTTGATCCCAGTCAGAGCAGTTGGTATTGGTAGCTGGGCACCATCTAGTTCTTCTGGTCTCAGGGTCATGTGGGCTGTGGTTCATGTGGTCCACTAGTCCTTTGGACTAATAACTCCCTTAAGTTTTTGGTTTTCTTCACTCTTCTTTGCTCCGGATGGTAAGAGACCAATAGTTGTATCTTAGATGGCCACTTGCAAGCTTTTAAAACCCCAGACACTGATATCCTTAGTTCTTTTAATCTCTCCGTAGCATTTGACAGTGCTGACCCTTCTCTTTCTCAAAAGTCTTCCACTGACTTCCATGACTCCATTTGGTACTACTCAGGTACACCACCTGCCTTGGGCTTCTGTTGTTGTGTGTCCTCTGACTCACTTCTTTTACCTTGCCTTGGAGTGGTGGTGTTTCCACAGGTGCTGTCTTCTGCTTTCATTTCCGTTGTATACTCTATTCCTTGGGAGTCTCGTTGTTGTTGTGTGCTGTCAAGTTGATATAGTGACCCGACATGATAGAGTCACGCAGTGGTTAAGAGCTTTTCTGCTAACAAAAGCTTGGCAGATCGAATCCACCAGCTGCTCCTTGGAAACCCTATGGGGCAATTCTACTCTGTCCTATAGGGTTGCTATGAGTCAGAATTAACTCGATGGTAATGGGTTTGTTTGTTTGTTTGTTTTTGGTATGACAGGGTAGAACTGCTGCATAGGGTTTACTAGGTTGTAATCTTTACAGGAGTAGATTGCCAGATCTTTTCTCCCACTGGTGGGTTTGAACTGCTGACCTTTCTGTTAATAGCCAAGCGTTTAACTATTACACCACCAGGGAGTCTCATTAGTATTTATGATTTCAGCTCTCAACCTCATGTGGACTCTAGGTCTCTACACTTATTCCATGTCTGAAGCTGCAGGGCGCCACAGGTCATCTCTACTTGGGTCTCCTACTGGCCTCTCAAATGCTACATATCCCAAACTAAACTTGTTACCTTCTACCACTCCCACCCTGACTTGAATTTTCCTCTTGAGTTTTTTGTGCTGGTCAATAGCATCACCTTAATTCTGTTCCTCCCTGAATCTTCATGTCCAATTTCTAATTGGCTGTTAAATTCTACCAATTCTACCTAGATATGACTCTTGGATCTATAATATTTAAAAGTGATAGTTTATATTTCCACATTCTTGATTTTTGCCCTCACTATCTGGATTACAGAGTCCTGATGGCACAGTGGTTAAGAGCTTGGCTGCTAACATTGGAATCCACCAGCCCCTCCTTGGAAACCCTATGGGGCAGTTCTGCTCTTCCTATAGGGTCGCTATGAGCCGGAATCGACTTGGCAGCAGCAGGTTTTGTTTGTTCGTTTTTTATCTGGACTGTTGTTTATAGAGTTGTATTTCTACAGTCCTGATATGACCATATCACTCATTCAAATCTTTGACAACTTTGTGTAGCTTCCAGCATAAAACTAAAACTCTTTAGCATGGCATTTGAATCATTTTAGGATTGAGTTTAAACTACTTGAGTCTCATTTCTAGGCACATTGCCCACTGGAAGTCTTGCTATTTATAAAGTCCTAAATGCATATTACCAACTCCTTGTCTTTGATTATTCAAATCCTTCAGTCCGGAATTCAGTTAAAGTCATTAACATTTGCTAAAGATCCCCTATAATACCACTCAGTAAATGTTTGTTGCATAGAAATGTAATTGTCAGCTTCTCTCCTGAGCGTAAATATGAAAGCAGAGGTCAGTTCTTTTTCATCCTTTTATTTCTAGCACTTAGCAGAGTTCCAGATGCATAGTAGGTACTCAAGAAATATTTATTTGGAAATAAAGGCTAAAAAATTGCTAGCCTGCTTGGTTATATGTATTTTTAATACCCATTTGTTTCCTAGGAGACACGAAGTGGTAAAACAAGCAGTTAAAGAAATAAAATCAGCGTTCTTTACTATTAACTGAGCATGAATTGTTACTTGCTGTGGGAGCATGGCTGTTTACAAGATTGGTCTTCACATAAATAGTTGTGAACTACACTTTTACTCACCAAGATCTGATTATTGATAATAATGAATGTGTGTAGCAATGAGTTTGCTTACAACTTTTTACTACATGAATTTTTATACGTATAGGACACTCAGGTTTCAATATCATATATTGCAGATAATGTGTCTGCTCCCTTCTTTCTGGTACAAAGTTTCCTGATGTGGTGTACATGCAACACTGGGTGCTTAAATCCATATCATTATTAACAATAAAATTATGGCTATAATGCAAACATTGGAGACACTTTAGTAGCTGAAACTTGACACGTCCTACAGGAATTTATTTGACTATTTGTGAATTAACTATTTTCACTTGAATATTTTCAAAACGTTTACATTTCCAATGCTGTGTATGAATTAAGTATTTTCACCCGAATAATGTTTTTAAAGCACTTAACGTTTCCAATCTTCAGTTTATTTTGTTTGTATATAATTCTTTTTACCTTCTCAGTGAGCATTAATTAGGAGAGTACTAGAATTCTAAATCTATTTCAGTCTATTATAGAAAAAACAATTTCTTCCTTAGGATAATTATTCTGATATAGATTAAATAGCAGTCAATCAAAGAAAATCTACCAAAAAGAGAAATAGTTGTCTTCTTAACTAGGCTTACCTGAGTCAATTATTTTGTTTTGAGAACCACAAGGAAAATTCAGTTATGTTGACATAAAAATAAATGTTTACATTGATAAGCCTTGATTTATTAGGAGACAAAATAATCTTTTGCAGTTAAGGGTCAGAAAAAAAATACGATCTGTTTGTCTTTTTAATTTATGGTACAAAGTCCATGGGTTGAATGAAAATTATCACCTTGTTTGACTCAGTACCCACTTTCCTATATGAGGGTGTGTGACAGAGTGGTCCAGAGCATGGACATTGGAATCAGTCAGACCATGACTTGAATCCTGGCTTCACTATTTATTAATAGTGTGACTTTGGGTAAATGGCTTGGTCTCTCTCAGTCTCAATTTTCTAATCCATAAAGTAAGTATCCATTCATTCAATTATTTAACCAATATTTATTGAGCAATTAGTTATGCTATGTGCCAACTCCTGTTCTAAGCATAAGGGAAGAAACTGAACAAAACAGGCAAAAATCTTGGCCCTCATGGAATTTACTTCTAGTAGAGCAATAACAACAGTGCCTGTCTTCTAAGATTGTTGTGGGAATTAGCTGATATAATGAATGGCAAGTGCTTAGTACAATTCCCAGCACCTTGTACATCCAGTATATTAGGGAAAAAGACTAGTTTGTCACATGTGCAGGTGAGGTGCTGAGGTGTGGCCTGGGAGGAAGGTAGGTCCTGGCCAGGTTGTAGAGGTTGGGGCTTATTGAGCACTTGCTATTTGTCAGACCCTGTGTTGTTGTTACTTGACTCATGCTGACCCCATGTACAACAGAAAGAAACATTGCCCAATTCTGCGCCATCTTCATGATCACTGGTATGCTGGAGTCCATTGTTATGGCCACTAGGGGACTAATCTTCCAGCACTATGTGAAACAATATTCTGTTGTGATCCATAAGGTTTTCACTGGCTCATTTTCGAAAGTAGATCACAAAGCCTTTTTTTCCTAGTCAGTCTTAGTCCGGAAGCTCTGCTGAAACCTGTCCCTCATGGGTAATCCTGCTGGTGTTTGAAATACCAGTGACATAGCTTCCGGCGTCATAGCACTATGCAGGGCACACAGCATGAAAAACTGACAGACGGGGGTTGGACACATGGTATAGGGAGCTGGAGTAATTCCCATCACCCCAAATAGTTTTCCTATTTAGTTGATTTGAACAATTCTTAATGTAGGCAGCTTTTTTCTTTTAAAAATGAAAACTTTGACCTTTGGGGTATAATAGTTCAAGACTTTTTCTCTCTTTTTTTAATCGTTTAAATGTAATATTAAATAAACCTATAGTTTAAACCTGAAAATGTCTGGGATTTTTTTTTTTTCCCTTAGCTTTTAATCTTCCCCTGCATCTGTTTGTTTTCGTTGTAATGATGATACACACCTTAACTTATGTAAGAAATATGTTCCTAAAATAGAAGTCAAACCACATTTAAAATGTTGTATTTGCTGTTTAAATGGCCTCTGTTGCAATGTAAGTTATTTGATCCTAATTTGTCTTTGATATACACTTGGATTTTAATCTATTAGGTTTGTTTAAAGCAAGGCGCATCAATTAACCATTGGGTCTGCTCCTGTTTATTACTCCCATAAAATCTAGAGCTATCGCTTTAAAATTTTAAAATACAGAATCTCATGCGGTTAGCACTCCATTAGTATTAACGGCAATGTAGAGGTTTCTTTTATTTATAATATATATTATGTCTAAGATGGTTTACTCTCTATATCAATTTAGTATATAATTAAATGGCCTCATCAGCTTTAACTGATTGATTGAATATCTTCATTTTACTGATTATGTATCTTCCAACTGTGACTAGGGGATATTGATATATTTGTGGCTGTTTATTTGCTGAAAAAAAAAATTTATTTATGTCTATCATGTACCAGGCACTGGGCTAAAAACTCTGGGGAATGCAAAGTCTAAAATATGATCTCCTTTAGAAACTTGCATTTTATTAGGGGATATAGAATATGCCCACATAAAGACTTAAATTGCAATATGAGACAACAACATAAAATAGCATTCCCAAAATTGTGATATGTCAAATAATTTTAGGTAGTAGACATGAACAGACATTTTTTATATGAATGATTATATCTTTACTGTGTATATTTTTATAGTTACCGACTATTTATGCAAACTGTTATTGGTTTTCCATCAAGAGCATCTAAAATTTCCTATAAAATTAATTGCACATAAGTAAAAATAAGAGTTGCTTTTAAGAAAATTTGAAGGACAAAAACATAACAGAAAATACATGGATATGGAAAAGAACAGTGAAGGGTATGTGAATACCGAGATCTGGGAAGCGATGAAAAGAAATGCCATCCGGTGACTTGTATCTAGGTGTGTTGCCAGCACGTTCAGAGGAAGGAAAGTTCTCAGTGGCCTGGAGGGGCAGGGCAGGCTCGCAGAGAAGGAAGGACTTGAGACAGGACAGAGAGGAGGGAGGATGTCTTGGAGGAGGCTCTTACAGTAATAGGAGATCCTGGAGGCCAGAATCCATATGACATTAAGGGGCAGGGAAAGGATTTAGAGTGGAGGATTTGTGAGGGAAGGACAGGAGGACAGGCTGCAAATGTAGGCTGAAGTGAGAGAGATTATATAGGGCCATGAATTTTAGGCTGAGAAATCTGAGCTCTTACTATTGTTTGTAATAGGAAGCATTTTACTTCACTCGGGGCCAGTATGCTGGAGGGATGATCTGGGGGCTCTGAAAAGCCTTCTGGATCATATATGTATCTTTCAGCATGAGATTCTTAGCCTTGTCGGTACTGAAGGAGTAGCTGTCTGAGGATGATACCTTTTTTACCACTGACTGCTGTTCTGGAGCAAGTAGTGACTTGAGACGCCAAGTAATCAGGAGGCAACAATAGGATATGGATCAATTTGAAGGTGGGAGAGAGGGGGATGTCTAGAGCAGAGCTAGAATGACATCAAAATATGGGATTCTGGGCAGCCCTAGTAATAGTTTTGCTTGGGGCTGACTTATTTTCTCTATATAGCTATGTGGTACACAGAAAAGTGTTATAATAAGGTGTTACTAGATTTGAGGGAGTCCTTGTGTGGTGCAAATGGTTAAGCACTCTACTACTAGCTACAAACATTGGTGGTTCGAATCTACCCAGAGGTGCCTCAGAAGACAGGCCTGGTGATCTGCTTCTGAAAGGTCACAGCCTTGAAAACCCTATGGGGCAGTTCTACTCTGCACACACGGGGTCGCCATGAGTCTGAATCAACTTAATGGCACCTAACATCAACAACAGATTTGTTGATTACAAATGTGTTTCATTCTTTTTCTCTTTGGCTCTGCAGTTTTTCTGTTTTAGACAATTAGATGTAACTGCAGTGAGTCTCAAGTTCCTTTTGCATAATTTGCCTTAATTCTCTCATGTGATTTTACTTTGTGGCAGCCCAGGCATTTTTAGCAACTTGGGAATAGTTCTTATTCTGAAGTATGTTTAAATACTTATGAAATGACTCTAATGGTTTATAACAAAATGTGATTTGGAAAAAAATTCGTAACTAGTATTATTTTTACTATTATTACTGTTATCATTATTAATTTTGCTACTCAGTTGAAATTTCTTCATTCCCAGTGAGTTCCAAAATGGTCCCTTTAGCCTGTTAGTAATACAGTGGTATCAAAGTGGAATTATGTTCAAATTGTCTCCTGTCCTCTAAGGTGAATGGGAAAGAGAAGTCTGAGTCTTCATCTCAATTTCAACTAGAGCAAATCGGCTTTAATTTATTTTTTATCTCTGTCTTCTGATGACACTTTGAAACTCTAAAATAAAGATGAAAAAGATAACAAAAACTCTAAGCAATGGGGTATTGCCCCAACTGGTTCAGAGATCAAACCCATCCTGTCAGTGACTGCTCATCACACCTGTCAAGAGAAGCTGTGATTCGTAGGTAACTGAGACCATCGCTGTCTAGACTGAGGGTCAAGGCTTGGCTACTTCGAGAAAGAAGTGCGTAGTTTTTACTCATTTGCTCCACTAAAAAGTATGTTATAATTATTATCTTAATCCTAAATATAAACCAGTATTCCCAATACCTAAAATTTTAAAGACATTACAACTGTAGTAAAATGTAAAGAAATAAAATGGGTAGCTGACCTTTTCACTAATACTTGATAAATTTCTATCTCCACTCCTGCCTACCTAAATCCGACTGTCTACTTGATTTACTTTTGGAAATTTAGTTGATATACCAAACTTAAAATTTGGCCAAAACCAAATTTTTGAATCTTTCTTGCAACCTGTTTCCCTCAAGCCTTCTATATTTCAATAAATGATACCACCCAGTTATTCAACCCCTAAACCTTTTCCTCACTTCTCAGATCTAATCAATCCATCAGCAAGTCTTCTTGACTCAAAATATATCCCAGTCTCTCCTTTCTCTTCATCTTTTCGGTCACCATCTTGGTCATGTTCTAAACTGCCATCATTTTTTACCTGCACCATTTCAATAGCAGAGCCCTGGTGGCACAGTGGTTAAGAGCTCAGGCTGCTAACCAAAAGGTCGGCAGTTTGAAACCACCAGCCACTCCTTGGAAACCCTGTGAGGCAGTTCTGCTCTGTCCTATAGGGTCTCTGTGAGTCGGAATCGACTTGACGGCATCAGGTTTGGTTTTTTGGTTTATTTCAATAACAGTAGCAGTGGATCCTCCTGATAGACTAATGCTCTGTAACAATCTATTCTCTATAAGTAGCCAGGGTGAACTTTTAAAAGTATAAATCGGATCATAGTACGTTTTTGCATAAAACCTGCCACAGGCTTCTCACTCCATTCAAATTCCTGACTCTGGCTTATAAGGTATGATCTGGTCCCTGTCTTCCTTTGAGATTCATCTCTACTGCCTGATACAGTGTTCAGTATTCTCCAGCCAAAAGGCCATTTCTGTTCCTGGCACATGCCAAGCTCATTCCAGCCTTAGGGCTGTGATGCCTTCTCTTCTTGGAATTCTCGGTCCTCAGAGCAACTTCTTCTTGTCACTGAAATGCCCCTTCCAAATGAACTCCTCTACCCACAAGTCACTCTTGTTTTATAACAGCAAAATCATCTCATTCGTTTTTTTGTTTACTGTCTGTCTAGCCCCTCCCCCTCCCTTGAATGTAAGCTACATGAGAGCAGCAACCTTATCTTCTTGGGAACCACTCATTCCCAATAATTAGCACAGTGTATGGAATATAATAGAGGTTCAATAAATTTTGTTCATTAGTCAATTTATGAATTCAAGACTCCTTTCCCTCCTTTGATGAATTTAAGGTAAGAAACTTTTGATTCTTTCTCTCTCTCAGATACTTTATGTTTGCCCTTACTACTATGTCAATCTCTATTTAAATTTAAGATGAAATTTTATGAAGAAAATGCTATTAATTATAAAAATAGTCTTTTCTTCTCCTGAATCCAGCTATTAGAGTTGTTCCATTTAAGGAATTATGTCCTCCTCTATGGCTTGATGCTGATGAAAATCACCAGAAGTTTTAGCATTTCTCCCTTGAAAGCTGTTCTTTCTAATTCCTTCATGAGGCAGAAACCAAAAGAGGGTTTATTAGTTTCCCAGGCTGCCGTAACAAAATATCACAAATTGGGTGGCTTATAAAAACAGAAGTTTATTGTCTCATAGTCCTTGTGATCATTGGGGTTGTGTGTCAACTTAGCTGGCCCATGATTCTCAGTGATTTGGCAGTTGTATGTTGACGTGATCACTTCCATGATGAGATTTGATATAATGTGATCGCCTCCATCATGGGATCTGCTGTGAGTAGCCAGTCAGTTGAAAGGGAGTTTTCTTGGGGGTGTGGCCTGCATCAAATGTAAGTGGACATTCTGGCAAGGCTTGCGGGCTTTTGCTTGCTCTGGATCCTGCAGCTGGCTCCTGCAGCTGACTCCTGTTTGTCTGACCTCCAGTTCTTGGGACTTGCGCTAGCAGCTCACCTGCAGTCTTGCCTGCTGATACTTGGTGTTTGTCGATCTTTGCAGCCTGTGAGCAAGAGCCCTGCTGTCTGACCTGCTGATTGTGGGTTCACCAGCCCCTGCAGCTATGTGAATCGAGAGAGGCCTCTATCCTTCCCAGTAGACTTGGAACCTGTGAGCCACTTCCTTGATATAAATCTCTCTATATATATATTTATACACTTTACTGGTTTTACTTCTCCAGAGAACCCCGCCTAAGACAGTCCTGGAGGCTAGAAGTCCAAGTCAATGAGTTGACCAGGCCATGCACTCTCTGAAGTCTTTAAGGGAAGATCTTTTCTTGTCCCTTCTGGCTTCTGGTTGCCTCAGGCATTCCTTGGCTCGCAGCTACAGCCTAACTCCATCATCAAATGGCCCTCTTCCTTCTGTCTGCACTGTGTCTCTTTTCCTCATTCATAGGACATCACTCACATTGGATTAGAACCCATCCTAGTCCAGTATAACTTCCTGTTAACTGATAATATCTTATAAAGATCCTACTTACAAACCAGGTCATGTTCACAGATAATAGGTATTAGGACTTCAACATAAATGTTTGCAGGATACAGTCCATAACAGAGGATGATTAATTATTCCCAGTGTTTGCAAAAATGATATTCACCAATTGCCTCTTTAAAATTACAAAGGAACAACTTTCTCCTCTCCACCTTATTTTATTTCTGGTTGTAAATATAGGTTTGTTAGTCTGAATTTTCTCTCCACATTCAAGATAAAATATACTTGTTCAACATTTAAATAAAATTGAACAAAAATGTGAAGCAGAGATAGATACAATATAGTTTCACAAAGGGTGTGTGCTGATCTTGGGATGACCCTGTGCTGCCTACCTCTACCCCTCTGCTAAATCCTCATGCCTTCATCAAGTTCTTACCCCCTCTGTCAAGTCCATTTAACCAAATCCTGTATGTCCTTGTATGTATTGAGGAGAAAAAAGCATGTTGTAGTACTTTATGTACTGCATGGTCCTAATGATATTAAAAAATGCATTGAAAAAATAGAGGAAGGAAAAACAGCAATATATAGATCTGCAAGAAATAGTTTTCGAATTATAGATATTTTTGTTTTCTTTATAATATAGATAATATCTATAATGTAGACAAAATGGATATTTTCTTGGTTTTTTAAATCTTGCAATATTTGTTGGTTTTAAAAATAATGAACATATATTGTTTTCATTTATAATTTTTATTACTTTTATAATTGGAAAAAATGGGATACTCTTTAAAAGAAAGAGTTATTGGAACTAACGTCCCAAGCTGGGTTGTGGCAGCCAACCCCTGGCACCTTTAAATGTGACTGGTCTGGGCTTCCATTTCTTGTATCTAATAATCTGGAGAATCACATAGCTCAATGGGCTCTGTTTTATTTTCTGGTTCAGAAAACTGGTTTCAGGTTCACAACCTAGTTTGAAGTGTAATTCTTTTCCAGACAAAAATCACATTGTACTACATAATGGAATTTCATTTCTTCCTGAGCAGTATCACCCAGGGGAAGTTTTTTGTTTTGTTTTGTTGTTGGGTTTTTTTTCCGCCCTAGCGTTAAAAAAAAATACCCCTGTTGAATTAATAATGTTTGGTACCATGAAAAGAAACATACTGAATTTAACGGTTCTAACAATTGGAGTTCTAAGATCACTGAGAATAAAGAATTTAGTTTGTCATCCTTTTTTTATTTTAAATCCTTTTTGTTGGGAGACATTGTATATGTTATGTACAGTATTGAGTTTTCAAAGACGGTGGAAACATTTGAACATTTATATAATACATAAGGACATTTATGTCCTTATGTATTATGAAAATCCAGTAAAGTTGATGATATTCTCCCAAGTAGCTTGCTGCTCTTAAGTCTGACTGACCTATGGACCAGCAGCTTGTTAGAAATGCAGAATCTCAGACCCAGCCAAGTCCTACGGAATTAGGATCTACATTTTAACAAGATCCCCAGGTGATTCTTTTGCACATTAACAGAAAAGCATTGTCCTAGTATATTTTGGGAGTTTCCGGGTCCTAATTGCTAAATCTCTAGCTTCATTTACTGCCATTTCTGCTTTCCCTCCCTTCAGCCCCTAATAACTTATTAAGAAGACCCTAAAGCAGGAATTCTTAACCTGGGGTCTGTGAACAACTAGGGAGTTGCAGATTGTGAATCTACTGAAATTCTGTGTAAAATTATGTGTACATATACATACTCAGCTTTCATTAAATTCTCATTGAAACAAAGCAAAACTAACAAGCAAATGGTTAATCATTGCAGGCCACGAAAGCATAAATACCATGTTCTGCCTTAAAAGACAGAATAGGATGAGTAGTAATTACAGAATTATTATCCTTACCTGGAAAATTCTAGAAGAAAACAACCGGAAAAACCAATATTTTATTGTTTTAATAAAAGGAACCAAACGGACCAGAGAATCGATCACAGATATGAGGAATTTTTGGAAGGAGCTTTCTGGTTCCCAAAAATTGAATTTGGCGGCACTGGTCCTGATGTGTTTAGATTAAGAGAAAATTGCTTACTAAGTCCCAGAGGTCCTGTACCCTTTAGCGTAAATAAAGAAGATAGACTTTTCTGCAACGTGAGTTTTGTGGGCTTCTTTTTTTTTTTAAATCCCCACTATTTTTTCTTTCTTTTTTTTTTATTGTTGTGCTTTAAGGGAAAGTTTACAATTCAAGTTAGTCTCTTATACGAAAATTTATACATACATTGTTTTGTGACCCTAGTTGCTCTCCCTGTGCTGTGACAGCACACTCTTCCTTTCCACCCCAGATTTCCTGTGTCCATTCAACCAGCTCCTGACCCTCTCTGCCTTCTTATCTCACCTCTGGATAGGAGCTGCCCGTTTAGTCTCATGTATCTACTTGAGCTAAGAAGCACGCTCTTCGTGAGTATCATTTTATGTCCCATAGTTCAGTCTAATCTTTGTCTGAAGAGTTGGCCTTGGGAATGATTTTAGTTTTGATCTAACCAGGAGTCTGAGGGCCATGTCTTCCGGGGTCCCTCCAGTCTCAATCAAAGCATTAAGTCTGGTCTTTTTACTGGAATTTGAGTTCTACACCCCACTTTTCTCCTGCTCTGTCAGGGACTCTCTGTTGTGGTCCCTGTCAGATGGTCATTGTGGTAGCCAGGCACCATCTAGTTCTTCTGGTCTCAAGCTGATGAAGTCTCTGATTTATGTGGCCCTTTCTGTCTCTTGGCCTAATATTTTCCTTGTGTCTTTGGTGTTCTTCATGCTTCTTTACTCCAGGTGGGTTGGGACCAATTGATGCATCTTAGATGGCCGCTCGCTAGCTCTTAAGACCCCAGAAACCACACACGAAAGTGGAAGTGCAGAACATTTTCTTAAAAAACTTTGTTATGCCAATTGACCTAGATATTCCCTGAAACCATGGTCCCCAGACCCCTGCTCCTGCTACTCTGTCCCTCGAAGTGTTTGGTTGTATTCAGGAAACTTCTTAGCTTTTGGTTTAGTCCCGTTGTGTTGAATTCCCCTGTAGTGTGTGTTGTACTTCCCTTCACCTAAGATAATTCTTGTCTACTTTCTAGTTAGTGAATACCCCTCTCCCTCCCTCCCCACAGAATGTTTTCTTCTGTTTTTAAACCTTTTCTTGAGTTCTTATAATAGTGGTCTTATACAATATTTGTCCTTTTGTGACTGGCTAAATTTACTCAGCATAATGCCTTCCAGATTCTTCCATATTATGTTTCACGGATTCATCATTGTTCTTTATCGTTGCATAGTATTCCACAGTGTGAATATACCGTAATTTGTTTGTCCATTCGTCTGTTGATGGGCACCTAGGTTGTTTCCATCTTTTTGCTATTGTGAACAGTGCTGCAATGAACATGGGTGTGCATATATCTATTTGTGTGACAGCCATTATTTCTCTAAGATATAGTCCAAGGAGTGGGATTGCTGGATCGTTTGGTACTTGTATTTCTAGCTTTTTAAGGAAGTGCCAAATCGATTTCCAAAGTGGTTATACCATTTTACATTCCCGCCAACAGTGGTTAAGTGTTCCAGTCTCTCTACAACCTCTCCAACATTTATTATTTTGTGTTTTTTGGATTAATGCTAGCCTTGCTGGGGTGAGACAGTATCTCATGGTAGTTTTGATTTGCATTTCTCTAATGGCTAATGATCGTGAGCATTTCCTCATGTGTCTGTTAGCCACCTGAATGTCTTCTTTGGAGAAGTACCTGTTCATATCCTTTGCCCATTTTTTAACTGGGTAGTTTGTCTTTTTGTTGTTGAGGTATTGCAGTACCTTGTAGATTTTAGAGATTAGATGCGGATCAGATTTGTCATAGCCAAAAATTTTTTCCCAGTCTGTAGGTTGTCTTTTGACTCTTTTGGTGAAGTCTTTTGATGAGCATAAGTGTTTGATTTTTAGGAGCTCCCAGTTATCTAGTTTCTCTTTTGGAGTTTGTACATTGTTACTTATGGTTCGTGTTCTGTTTATGCCTCTTTATGATAACTCTGATTCTGTAGGATAATGCTCCTCAACCCCGGCTGTACCCCAGACCAATTGAGTCAGAAGCTCAGAACCTCTGGAGGTGGGGACCAGTCATACTGGGTTTTGTTTTGTTTTAACTCTTCCTGAGTGATTTTAAAGTACAGTCTGGTTAAGAACCATTTTTCATTGAACAAAGTGTTCTCTGAATTCCAGAATGGCCTTCTTGGGGAAATGCATGTCTTTAATTTTTTCCTCTGGGCAAAGATGTCTATTTTCTATTGGAATATCTTTAAATATGTGCCCAGCTGTGCTATCTTCCTTCATCATGTCAGATGGAGGCTGATGTACAAAGAAGTTGTCCAAATATGGACCTGACTCCAAGAACTATTGAATTTTCCAGCTTCCAGTCTGCTGCTCTAATGGTCAGTCCGTCTCAGAAAAGCTCCCTGATTTTTATATTATGAGTGACTTTTCAAATATGATAAATCTGAAAGGCACCTCTCTCTTGAGCTCCTTTATGGAAGATACTTGGTATGCCGTAAGAAATGACGAAAATGAGTAATTGTGCTATGACTAAAGAATTTAATTGTAAGTAACTTTTTTCCCCCCCAATTTAGGAGTACTTGGCTTATACTGCAGCTATGAAATGAACTGTCTCTGACATTTTTGTAAGCCTGAGAACATGTTAGAATCTTTAGGATTCAGGATTTCAAAGAGAACGGGAAAGAACATACACGAGAAGTAATTTACAGAGTCATGAGTAATAACCTCCATCAAATAAATAAAATGAAATACTATGAAGTTCCCACTTATAAAGCTTTCCCCTAAGACACATTCACAAATTGATACCCAATTACATATTCACATTTTTCCATTTTGTACTTCAAACATTTATAGCATTATTAGGTTTTGCAGCCAGTTCTCTGAAAAATAACCTAAGAGTTTATTTGTGTATTATCCTTTTCTAAAGGAGATTTCTGACAGTCTTAACACTCATCTTTTCATTCTTTTGGGAATTTACATGTGAATTAGTAGGATTTGTATTTACCTTATGCTTACCTCTAGGGTGGATTCACCAAGGGTTCATTTAATCACCATTTCTTTCAAGATGATGAGGATACATTCTTGAGAATGATAAATTAAGTGTAACATCATCTTGGGGTTGGGAAGTAGGGAATGAAATTACAGAATAATTTCAAATCTGATGAAGATATTTTTGAAGTACCAGGTTATACTCAACATTAATGAAAAAAAAAAATTTTCAACCGATTATTTCCTAGTATTTAGGCTTCAGTTTGTCAGCTTGGAGGGAATAAATATTCAGAAGGATATAATATAACTTGCATGATATTAAGTTTTCTTAACCTCTTTCTAGGTAAGGGATTAATGCACAAGACTTGCCTTTCTCAGTTGTTTCCTAGTAAGTATACATAAGTGAAGTGATTTTCTACTTGAAATGGAAAATGCATGCAGGTTATAGTTATGTTTTTAATCTTTACTTTGTATTCCTTAATTTTGGAGACCTCAATAGGGGGCTCCATGATAAATTTGCTCTTCTTTCTGATGTGCTTTGGTATTATTCTTGGAAGAATTTTTTTTTCTGATTGAGACTACAGCTTTGTGATATCTAAGTTCCTTGTCTGATATTTCTCTCTTTTTCTATCTTAAAAAAGAGATCTTACATCTGAGTTTATGACTAACCTGCCTGTCTTCGTTTCCTAGTGCTGCTGGAGCAGAAATACCACAAGTGGATGGATATAAGAATATAAATTTATTTTCTCACAGTTTGGAGGCTGAAAGTCCAAATCTGGGTCTCGGCTGTGTTAATTCCTTCCTTGTAGGTAGTCACCATACTTATTCAGTCTGTATGTTGAGCAAATAATCTGAGAAGCTGGACTATATGAAGAAGATTGGAGGAAGACTCATTAACAACCTGCAATATGCGGATGATACAGCCTTGCTTGCTGAAAGTGAAGTGGACTTGAATCACTTACTGATGAAGATCAAAGACCACAGCCTTCAGTATGGATTACACCTCAACATAAAGAAAACAAAAATCTCACAACTGGACCAATAAGCAACATCAAGATAAACAGAGAAAAGATTGAAGTTGTCAAGAGTTTCATTCTACTAGCATCCACAATCAACACCCATGTAACCAGCAGTCAAAAAATCAAACGTATTGCATTGGGCAGACCTGCTGCAAAAGACGTCTTTCAAGTGTTAAAAAGCAAAGATGTCACTCTGAGGACTAAGGTGCGCCTGATCCAAGCCATGGTATTTTCAATCACCTCGTATGCATGCGAAAGCTGGACAGTGAATAAGGAAGACCGAAGAATTGACACCTTTGAATTATGGTGTTGGCAAAGAATATTGAATATACCATGGACTCCCAGACGAATGAACACATCTGTCTTGGAAGAAGTACAGCCAGAATGCTCCTTAGAAGCAACGATGGTGAGGTTTCGTCTCACTTACTTTGGACATGTTATCAGGAGGGACCAGTCCCTGGAGAAGGACATCATGCTTGGTAGAGAATCAGTGAAAAAGAGGAAGACCCTCAAAGAGATGGATTGACACAGTGGCTGCAAGAGTGGGCTCAAACATAGCAACGAACGTAAGGAAGGCGCAGGACTGAGCAATGTTTTGTTCTGTTGTATATAAGGTCGCTTTGAGTTGGAACCAACTGAACGGCACCTAACAACAATAAGGTAGTCCAGGAATTCCTTAGTTCCTTGGCTTGTAGATGATCCTCACATGGCATCTGTCTTCACCATATATGCTTGTGTCCGTGTCCAGTCTGCTTTTTTTATAACTCAGAAGTAATTAAACTTAAGACATACCCTACACTGATATGGTCTATTAACATAACAAAGAAAACCCTATTTCCAAATAGGAATTACATCCACAGGTATAGGGGTTAGGATTCCAACACATATTTTGGTGGGGGGGACAATTCAATCCATAACATCGCTCATTTCATTTATTTTGATAAACTTTGTTTTTTAACTTAAGCCAGACTAAAATAACCAAGGAGATTTGGCAGCAAAATTATAAATATTTTTCTCTTTTATGGAAGACAAATGACTCTTAGCGTTGTGAAGTTTAATAATAATTTTAATTCAGTCCATGCTTATCAATGCCTAAAATGTTCCAGGTTCTGCACTAGGCATTCCAGGGAAAGCAGTGACAGCTTGCCAGGGAGTCATATACTAGAAAGAGAATAGAAAATGAATAACTATAATATAATGTTATAAAATCAATGTACAGACTGGTGTCTGACACAGAGAAGAAGGCAAGATTCGCTTTCTGAGACAGTCGGAGAGGGCTATATGGAGGTGCAGTACCAGTTATCAGTATCATCTGTTCAATTACAAGCACCAGAAACCAATTCAAGGTGATGAGTCAAAAGAAAAAAAAGAGAGAAATTTACTGGAAGGATATGGGTTTCTGACAGAATTAAAATAAATAAATAAAGAGAAGATAAAGGAAAGAAAAAGGTTTAAGAACTGAGCCTCAGAAGAGACCTAAACTGGAGAGTTCTGGGCATCTAGGTAGTAGTCCCTGGGTGGTGCAAACAGTTAATGCGCTTGACTGCTAACCAAAAGGTTGAAGGTTCAAGTCCACTCAGAGGTGCCTCAGAAGAAAGGCCTAGCAATCTACTTCTGAAAAATCAGCCATTGAAAACCCTATGGAACCAGTTCTATTCTGACACACATGGGGTCTCCATGAGTCAGAATTGACTTGATGGCAACCGTTAGGTAGTAGAAACTCAAAAAGTTTCTTAAGGAAGTCTCTGTGGGATGAATCAACTCCAAATGTATTCTGTCCTTATGTCACTTTTCTTAAGATTCTCAAGTGATTGGACCATTGTGGGTCATGTGCTTACTCCTTAGCTAGGACAGAGCAGGGCACGTTGACAGTGCAATCAAGGTACTATTGCAATCAAGGTACAGTCAAGGGAAATCAAGGTGCTATTGTCAGAAGAAGGTGGAACAGAGGCTGTCAAGTAAAAATAACAGAAGTTTACTCCATGAAGAGATATTTAATCCTTGGAAGATAAGTAGGAGTCTTTTAGGTGAAAATAGGGGAAGGTCTTTCTAAGTAGGGGACATAGAATAAACAAAGACAAAGAGTCATGAAAGAATCTAGCTTGTTGAATAATGGCAAGAGATTTAATATGGTAGGAATAAACTATATATTAGGAAGTTTGGATGATGAGAAGTGATAGGAGATAAGGAAAGATTTCCATATGGCATGTGGAAAGTTAGGACTCAGTCTCATAGGTAATAAGGTTTTATTATTACTAATTTTAAAATAATTTATATCAGTAGCAAAATAGACAAAAACATGAACAAAAAATTGACAGAAAATTTTTTAAATAATTTATATACTTTTTTGTTATTGTTGAGAATATACACAGCAAAAACATACACAAACTCAAGTTTCTACATGCACAGTTCTGTGACATTGATTACATTCTTTGAGTTGTGCAAGCATTCTCACCCTCCTTTTCTGAGTTGTTCCTCCCCCATTAACATAAATTTCTTTCCCCCTTAAGGTTCCTATCTATTCTTTTGAGTTGATGTTGTCCATTTGATCCCAGATAGCTAGTTCTTAAAAGACTTTGATATAATAAAGAAATACATAAACTTGGAAATAGTGTTTCCCAACGTGTGCGTCATGAAACAGCATTGCCTTTAGAACCTGGACAATAGATGTTACACTGTGTGTTTTTCTGAGAGACGGACAGTACATATTCATATGTGGAAAGTATGAAAAGGGCCGCTTAGGATTCTGCTTTTAATTCAATAATTTCGAAAATTATTTGACAGAAATTGAACCCTTATCTCATGACAGCTATTAATATCACGCAGAACACACTTTGGGATAATTTCTTGATGACTATTATTTGCAAAGAGTATTGCTTATATTTTAAAAATTAATTTTTTATATGTTGTACCACAGTGTTTCTTTTCTAAATGAAATTGATAATGGTATTAGCTAGGAGCACAGCAGGCTAATAGGAAGGCAAACTATTATAAATAGAACTTTCACCCTTCATTCAAGCAGCTGCTGAAATCTCCCCTCGTCTGTTAAGCTTTTCTGGAATAAATAAAATACCATAAATTCCCAGGACCCCATTCTGTCCCGATTATCATTTCATTTACTTTTTCAAATATAACTGGGGTTGCCTTTTGGCCCAGATGCCTTCAAAGAAATAGCCCAACAACAAACAGGTGATTATAATTAATTAAAATATTGGATTCAATCTCTGAAGAAAACACCTGATTGGAGAGTATGCTCTTAATATATAAACCACCCCATTGCTGTCAAGTCAATTCCGACTCATAGTGACCCTATAAGACAGAGTAGAACTGCCACATAGGGTTTCCAGGGAGTGGCTGGTAGATTCGAACTGCCAACCTTTTGGTTAGCAGCCAGGCTTTCAGCCATTGTGTGTGCCACCGGGCTTCTCTTAATATATAGGGGGAAGAAAACTTTGAAAAAATTTTTATTATGTAAAACTTCAAACTTTTTCACTTTTATACTTTTTACAGGCTAGTATAATAAATCCAATAAATCATCACCAGTTTCACAACCATCTACTCCCTCTCCCTTAAAGTAGAGCACCTACTTTTCTTCATCTCCTAATCCCAGTCCCGCATAATAACCATGGCACAAGTCGGGGAAGAGAGGAGGAAGAAAGGCAGCTGGTGTAATCAGGTCAAGTAAAGGTAATTTGGAAACGCGGTTTGGCTGGACCTGCAAGGTGTTCTGTATTCCTGTTTGTAGAGAGAATGAAATGTATGTTAGGGTGCTTTTTAAATTTCCATTGTCAGGTGGAACAATCATAATACGATTCAGAGCAGTCAGTATGCCCTTAGTGTGCCCTGCTTCATCCCTAACCCTGCTCATTCCCCTTTCTCCCATCTTTTTCGGAAGCAGATTTCAAGCATTCAATTTATCCATAAATATTTCAGCCATATATGCCTAAAAGGGAAAGATTCACTCTTTGAAAAACCTAACAATAATACTATCATGCCAAAAAATTAGCAATACTTTAATTGCCTCATAAATTCTTTTAACAGTTCATTTGTTTGTTCATAATAAAGTTCACATTTTGTGACTGGCTATTGTCTTAGGCTGGGTTCTCTAGAGAAGCAAAACCAGTAAAGTGTATAAGTATATATATAGAGAGAGATTATATCAAGGAAACAGCTCACGAGATTGTAGAGGCTAGAATGTCCCAAGTCCATGGATCAGGGTAGAGGCCTCTCCCAAGTCACACAGAAGCTGGCAAGCCCATGATCAGAAGGTCGGAGAGCAGGGCTCCCACTCACAGGCTGCGCACATCAATGAATCCCAGGTTCGGCAGATAAGCTGACAGTTCAAGTCCAAAGAATGGGAGATGAGACGACAGGAAAAAGCCACAGGATCCAGAGGGAGCAAAAAGCCAGAAAGTCTGCTTATATACAGATGTGGGCCACACCCCAAGGAGACTCCCTTTCATCTGATTGGCTACTCACAGTATATTCAATCATGAGAGTGATTACATTAAAACACTGAGAATCATGGCCCAGCCAAGTTGACACACAATCTTAACCATCACAGCTATTATGTCTTCAAGCGTTTTTAAAGTATAAGTTCCCTCTCCATCTGTTTTCTCCCCCCTTGCAATTTGTTGAAGAGAGGGCAAGGTGATTAACTTGTCCTTGTTTGCCCAGGACTTTCCTGGTTTTAGTGCTGAAAGTTTCATGTCCTGGAAACTCCCTCAATCCCACAATGTTTGTCTTATAGAGTTTCCCAGTCAGCCTGGGTTTTGCTAATTTCACCCCTGTGGTAAACATGTCCCTCTCTCCTCTCTATTTCTGCAAATTAGCTGTTGGATCTAGAGTCTTGGTTAAATTCGGTTTCTTTTTTATTTTAGGTGGCAAGATTGCTTTATCGGTTCTAGAGTTGTGTCCTGACATCAGGAGGCACAAAATATCTGGTTGTCTCCTTTTTCTGTGATGCTATCAGTTGTTGATAAAGAATGCCTGAATTAGCAAAATATCATAAAAATCCTTTCCTAACTCTTAGTATCTTCTCCTGTTTGCAGACGTTATATACCTAACACTCCTTATTTCTCTTCCTCGTTTTTAATAGGAATGCATCCTACACCTCACCACCCTGGGTATCAGGGGAGAGCAGCCATATCCTGAGCCCAGGGGGTGAATCTAGGCTGTGTGGTGGTCTTATTTTCCTTGCCAGGGAATGAATGGTTTAAGGGTAGGTATGTGATGTAATTCTGGCCAAGGAGGTGTGAGAGGGAGTTCGCTAGGAAGCTTCTGAGAAGGATTTTCCTCACTGATTAAAAAGTGGGCACATGCAGAGAAACAGTCTATTCTGCTGGAACTTGGGGGAAGCAGGCTTAGGTGGCTGGTTAATGACACATTTCAGTTGACATGGGTGGCAGAGTAGAAGGATGAAAGTCCTGGAAGAGATTATGGCATCTGAATTAACCAACCCTACCTCCTTAATTTGGAATTTCTATGTGTGATGATAATTCTTCCCTTTTTAAAAAGCCAATTTTAGTTGGAATTTCTGGTACTGCTTTCAGAAGCATCCTAAGTGACCTGTCCACTAAACGCTGTCTCCCACACATTCAACAACTCCAAACCTAGCTGGTGTTACTCTTCGCCAACTCTCCAACCCTCCCCTGCCCCTCCTGGATCCCTTCCTTTTTCTCCCAGTAGACATTATTTCCCTTTCCTCTACTCTCCCCTCCCATTTACCTCCCATTTTACAGGCAAAAGAAAAAGGCTGTGAATGCTCACACTTAGTAGTTTTTGCCTGCCTTCGTATAACACGTACTCTTTAGTATTGAATCTAGTGGTTATGCCATTGTCTTTTGGCTGGTTGAGAAGATGCTGTCTATATTTCCCGGAAAGGCCCTTTGCATTGGGTGAAAGACTAATCTTCCTGTCTGAGGTATACAGGATCTTCTTCTCCTCTTGGAGGTCAAGGAAAAGTTAAAGTGTTCTTCTTGCTTGTCCGTCCTACTGCAGCCTTTTGAAAAGGAAAGAGAGAAAGCAACTTTAGATCATCTTGGTAGGTAGATTTCACAAGAAAAGGGACACACCTTCTTGCATATAAAGCTTTCACTCTGTTATTAAATTTCTGTGTTTAATGAATTATTTGTCTTTGATATCTCCCTCAAGGCTGGCTCTTTTTACAAAGTGTATTAGAGATAGGGTGATCACATAATTTATCATCCAAATCAGGACACTTTTGGAATGAAAGGAGATGTTATTAATAATTACCCTGGGTCAGTGGGCACAAGCCAGGACAGTTCAAGCAAACTGTGATGTATGGTCACTCTAATTAGAATGTGTGAGCATTCACAACTTTACTCTGTAGAAATGTGCAGACAGCTGCTTCACAAATATTTTAGGAACATGGTAATAGCTGTTAATCCTGGAATAGTTCCCCCAACAGCCCAAATTCTCAGAAAATTACAACTTCCATGAATACCAGAGGGATATTCAAAATAAAAAACAATTTAATAAAAGTATTCCTTAATTTTTATTTATTTATCTTGATTATTGTACTTTAGATGAAAGTTGACAGAACAAACTAGCTTCTCATTAAACGATTAGTACGCATATTGTTTTGTGATATTGGTTACCAATCCCACGACATGTCAACACTCTTTCTTCTCGACACTGAGTTCCCTATTACCAGCTCTCCTGTCCCCTCCTGCCTTCTAGTCCTTGCCCCTGATCTGGTGTGCTCCTTTAGTCTTGTTTTGTTGGCCTGTCTAATCTTTGGCTGAAGGATGAACCTCAGGAGTGACTTTATCACTGAGCTAAAAGGGTGTCCAGGGTCCATAGTCTCAGGGTTTCTCCCATCTCTCTCAGGCCAGTAAGTCTGGTCTTTTTGTGAGTTAGAATTTTGTTCTACATTTTTCTCTAGCTCTGTCTGGGACCCTCTGTTGTGATCCCTGTTAGAGCAGTCAGTGGTGGTAGCCGGGCACCATCTAGTTGTGCTGATGTCTGTCTGGTGGAGCCTGTGGTAGTTGCGGTCCATTAGTCTTTTGGACTAATGTTTTCCTTGTGTCTTTGGTTTTCTTCATTCTCCTTTGCTCAAGATGAGGTGAGACCACTGGAGTACAAGCTTTTAAGACCCCAGATGCTACTCACCAAAGTAGAATGTAGAACATTTTCTTTATAAATGTTGTTATGCCAGTTTAGCTAGATGTTCCCCTAGACCATAGTCCCCAAAGCCCTCAGCCCAGTAATTCAGTTCCTCAGGGAGTTTGGATGTGTCTAAGGAGCTTCCATGACCTTGCCTTGGACCAGTTGTGCTGGCTTCTCCAGTATTGTGTACTGCCTTACCCTTCACCAAACTTACCACTTATTTATTGTCTATTTAGTGTTTTTCCATCCCCACCGTTCCCCTTCCTCATCACCATCAAAGATTGTTTCTTTTTGTGTGTAAACCTTTTCATGAGTTTTTATAGTAGTGGTCTCATACAATATTTGTACTTTTGTGATTGACTTATTTCACTCAGCATAATGCCTTCCAGATTCATTCATGTTGTGAGATGCTTCACAGATTCATCATTGTTCTTTTATCATTGTGTAGTACTCCACTGTGAGTATGTACCATAGTTTATTCATCTGGTGATGGGCATCTAGGTTGTTTCTATCTTTTTGCTATTGTGAACAAAGCTGCAATAAACATGGGTGTGCATATGTCTATTTGTATGATAGCTCTTATTCCTCTAGGATATAAGCCTAGGAGTGGGATTGCTGGATCATATTGTATTTCTTTTTCTAGCTTTCTAAGGAAGCACCATATCATTTTGCAAAATGGTTGTACCATTTTGCATTCCTGCCAGCAGTGCATAAGAGTTCAAGTCACCCCGCAGCCTCTCCAACATTTGTTATTTTCTGTTTTTTTTGAATCGTGCTAGTAATGCCAGGGTGAGATGGTATCTCATTGTGGTTTTGATTTGCATTTCTCTAATGGCTGGTGATCACGAGCATTTTTTCATGTGTCTGGTAGCCACTTGAATGTTTTCTTTGGTGGAGTGTCTGTTCATTTCCTTTGCCCATTTTTTAATTGGATTATTTGTCTTTTTGTGGTAGAGGTGTTGGATTTTCTTGTAGATTTTAGAGATGAGACCTTTGTCTGACTTGTAATGTCCAAAATTTTTTTCCCAGTCTGTAGGTTCTCTTTTTACTTTTTTGGTGAAGTCTTTCGATGAGCATAAATGTTTAATTTTTAGAAGATCCCAGTTATCTAGCTTATCTTCTGGAGTTGGTGTGTAGTTAATTATGGTTTGTATCATGTTAGCGCCATGTATTAGGGCCTCTAGCACTGATCCTGTTTTTATTCTATGATTTTTATAGTTTTTGGTTTTATATTTAGGTCTTTGATTCATTTTGAATTAGTTTTTGTGTATGGTGTGAGGTATGGGTTCTGTTTCATCTTTTTTGCAGATGGACATCCCGTTTTGCCAGCACCATTTGTTAGAAAGACTGTCTTTTCCCCATTTGATGGACTTTGGGCCCTTGTGGAAAATCAGGTGACCGTAGGTGGATGGATTTACATCTGGGTTCTCGATTATTTTCCATTGGTCAGTGTATCTGTCATCGTACCAGTACCAGGCTGTTTTGACTACCATGGCTATATATTAGGTTCTGAGGTCAGGTAGTGCAAGTTCTACTTTATTCTTCTTCAGTAGTGCTTTACTTATCCGGGGCCTCTTCCCCTTCCATATAAAGTTAATGATTAGTTTTTCCATCTGTTTAAAGAATGCTGTTGGTATTTGATTGGGATTGCATTGTATTTGTAGATTGCTTTCGGTAAAATTGACATTTCACAATGTTGAGTCTACCTATGAATGAGCATGGTAAGTTTTTCCGTTTATGTAGATCTCTTTTGGTTTTTTATAGTAGTGTTTGTAGTTTTCTTTGTACATCCCTGGTTAGATTTATTCCTAAGTGTTTCATTTTTTTAGGAGCTGTTATAAATGATTTTTGTTCATGATTTTGTCATTCCCTTTTTTGGTGTGTAGAAATCCAACTGATTTTTGCAGGTTTATCTTGTATCCTGCTACTCTGCTGAATCTTTGTATTAGTTCCAGTAGTTTTCTCATGGAGTCTTTTGCGTTTTCTATATACAATATCATATCATCTCAAATAGGGACAGTTTAACTTCTTCCTTACCAATTTGGATGCCCTTTATTTCTTTTTCTTACCTATTGCTCTGTCTAGGACTTCCAGTACAATGTTAAATAGGAGTGTGATAAATGGCATCCTTGTCTTGTTCCTGTTCTCAAGGGGAATGTTTTCAGCCTCTCTCCATTAAGAATGATGTTGGCTGTTGGTTTTGTATAGATGCCTTTTATGATGTTGAGGAATTTCCCTTCTATACCTATTTTATTGAGATTTTTTATCAGAAATGGATATTGAACTTTGTTGAATGTCTTTCCTGTGTTGATTGAGATGATCACATGATTCTTTTATTTTATTTATGTGGTGGATTACGTTGGTTGATTTTCTAATGTTGAACCATCCTCGCATACCTGGTATGAATCCTACTTGGTCATGGTATATTATTTTTTTTGATATGATGCTGAATTCTACTGGCTAGAATTTTGTTGAGAATTTTTGCATCTATATTCATGAGAGATATTGGTCTGTAATTTTCTGTTTTTGTGGTGTCTTTGCCTGGTTTTGATATCAGGGTTATGCTGCCTTCATAAAATGAATTAGGAAGTGTTGCTTCCCTTTCTATGTTCTGAAATAGTTTGAATAGTACTGGTGTAAGATCTTCTCTGAATGTTTGGTAGAATCTCCAGTGAAGCCATCTGGGCCAGGGTTTTTTTTGGTTGGGAGGTTTTTTTTTTTTTTTTTTAATTACCTTTTCAGTCTCTTCTCTTGTTATGGGTCTGTTCAGATTTTTAACATTATTTTGTGTTAGTTTGGGTAGGTAATGTGTTTCTAGAAATTTGTCCATTTCCCCTAGCTTTTCGAATTTGTTGGAGTATAGTTTTTCATAGAACTCTGTTATGATCCTTTTTATGTCAGTTGGATCTGTTGTAAAGTCCTCCATTTCATTTCTTATTTGGGTTATTTGCACCCTGTCCGGTTTTTCTTTTGTCAGTTTGGCTGGTGGTTTGCCAATTTTATCGATCCTTTCAAAGAACTAACTTTTGGTTTTGCTGATTCTATTGTTTTTCTATTCTCTATTTCATTTATTTCTGTTCTGATCTTTATTATTTCCTTTCTTCTGCTGGCTGTGGGCTTCTTTTGCTGTTCTCTCTCTATTTCTTTGAGTTGTGTAGCTAATGTTTTGATTTTGTATCTTTCTTCTTTTTTGATTTGTGCATCATTGCTATAAATTCACCTTTGAGCACTCACTGTCTTTGTTGTGTCCCAAAGGTTTTGGTATGATGTATTTTCATTCTTGTTTGATTCTAGGAATTTTTTTGATTCCATCTTTGATTTCTTCTATTACCCGGTGGTTTTTAAGCAGGATGTTATTTAGTTTCCACGTAATCGATTTTTTTCCTTTACTCTTCCTGTTGTTAATTTTTACTTTGATGGTGTTGTGATCAGAGAAGATACTTTGTATCATCTCAGTGTTTTATTTTGTTGAGTGTTGCTTTGTGGCCCAAGATGTGGTCTATTCTGGAAAATGTTCCATATGCTTTGGAAAAGAATATGTACTTTGCAGCTGTTAGGTGGAGTGTTCTATATCTGTCTATGACGTCAGTCCGGCTGATTGTGGCCTTCAGATCTTCTGTATCTTTGCTGAGTTTCTTTCTAGATGTTCTATCCTTTACTAAGAGTGCTGTGTTGAAGTCTCCTACTATTATTGTAGAACTGTCAATTTCTCTTTTCAGTGCTGTTAGTTTTATGTTTTTTGGAGCCCTGTCATTGGGTGTGTAGATATTTGTTATGGTTATGTCTTCATGATGGATTGTCCCTTTAATCATTATATAACACCATTCTTTGTCTTTTATGGTGGATTTTGTTTTAAAGTGTATTTTATCTGAGATTAATATTGCCACTCCTGCTCTTTTTTGGTACCTGTTTGCTTGATATATTTTTTTCCATCCGTTGATTTTTAATAAATTTATCTTTGTTTCTAAGGTGTATCTCTTGTAGACAGCATATTGATGGATCCTGTTTTTTTTTTTTTTTTAATCCATTCTGTCACTATTGGTCTCTTTATGGGTGCATTTACGCCATTTACATTCAGTGTAATTATTGTTAGGTGTGAGTTTATTGCTGTCATTTTGTAGGGTTTTTTGTTTTTTTTGTTTTTTTGTGGTGCTGACATTTTCTTTGTTCCTTTTACTCTCCTGTGCTGAATTCCTTTTGTTTGTGGATTTTTTTTCATTACTATTGTTTTTGTAGATTTTGTTTTTACTGAGACTTTATGTTTTTTCTCTTTATTTTTATGAGTATGTTTGTTAGCTTTCTTTGTGGTTACCTTGAAAGTTACCCATATCTTTCTAAGTCTGAACCAGTCTTTTATTACTTGGTATTACCTTGCCTTCCTCTCCATTTGAAAGTTCTATATACCTACACCCTTTATCCCCTTTTTTATTGTTCTGATGTTGTTGTAATTTATAGATTTTCCTGTCTGGTTCCCTGTTGTAAATCTTTTAGTTTTGATTGATCCTTGAGAGTTCATTACCTATGTTGGTATCTGGGTGATGATGCAGTCTTGCATCCTAGATTCAGGCTGTCATCTGATGTTGTTTGTTCTAAACCAAAAGACTCCCTTTAATAATTCTTGAAAGTTTGGTTTGGTTTTTACATATTCCCTTAATTTCTGTTTATCTGGAAATATCCTAATTTCACCATCATATTTGAATGAGAGTTTTGCAGGATATATTATTCTTGGTTGGCATTTTTTTTCTTTCAAGGTTTTATATATGTCATCCCATTGCTTTTTTACCTGCATGGTTTTAGTCTTATTGCTTCCCCTCTGTATATGACTTCTGATTTTTCTCAAGATGCTCTCAGGATTCTTTGTTTGTCTTTGGTTTTAGTGAGTGTGATTATGATATGCCTTGGTGAATTTCTTTTGGTTTCTATCCTACATGGGGTTTGTTGAGCTTCTTGGATGGCCAACTTTTCATCTTTCCTGATATTGGTGACGTTTTCTATCAGCAGTTCTTCAGTAATCCTCTCTGTGTTTTCTGTTTTCTTCCCCTGTTCTGGAACTCCCATCACTCACAAATTTTTGCTTTTGATTGTATCCCACATAATTCTCAGGGTTTCTTCATTTTTCTTCATTCATTTTTCTGATTTTTCCTCAGAGTTGTATCCAAGTGTTTGTCTTCAATTTCACCGATCCTGTTTTCCAAAGTTTCAAACCTGCTCCTCAGCCCTGCTATGACACTGTCCATTTCTGAAATCTTGCTGTTTATCTTCTGGATTTCTAATCGTTGTTTTTATATGATTTGTAGTTGTGAATTTATTTTGGCATTTTGTTCCTGTATTATTTTCTTGAATTCTTCCATTTTTTTGTCTACCTTTTTAATGATTTTGTTTATTTTTTTCTTCATTCTTGTCTGCTTTTTGCTTCAACTCTTGGATAGCTCTGAATATCAGAGATTTGAATTCTCTATCAGGTAGTTCCAGTACCTTTTCTTCTGCTGAAATGTCATCTGGAGTTTTTCTTTTGGATGCCTACTGGAACCATCCTGTCCTGTTTTTCATATGTTTTGATATTGTCTGCTGCCTTTGGGACATTCATTAGTTACTTTCTTTGTTCACTGATTGTAGATTTGTTTATTTCATCCTGCTTTTTGTTGTATTTGCTTACTTATGGACAGTCTTTGTAATTTGCTCATCTGTGGGCATGATACTTTTCACTACCTTGTCCAATGGGCAGAGCCAGTTGCTCAGTTATGATGCAGCATGGCAGGTCCAGCTGAAGGGGAGGAGCTGGGATGGGTTGTTTGTGGAACATACTGGGGCTGACAGGGTGGGGGTCAGTGTAGGGCAAGTTCCAGTAGACCACATCTGTGCTGCTCAGTGGTATGATGTTCAGTGCATTGTGCAGATAGGCAGGAGGGAGGAGGGAGCTTGTCATGTGTGGAGGTCAGTGGGTGTGAGAAAGAAGATAAAGAGGAGAGAGAAATAGGTGCCAAAAAAAAAAAAAAAAAAGTACTGAGGGAGCCTACTGTTGGAGTGGCGCAGACCCGGGGAGACCATGTGTTTGTGGTTTTCTAGCCACGCAGTGAGGCACAGCCCATCTAGAAGAAGCAGAGATGGCACATGTTGCCAGTTGTTCAGAGACAAGAAGGGAAGGATGGTAGAGAGAGACAAGAAATTGAGAAAAGAGAGAAAAAAACCAAGGGAGCCCACTGGCTTGATGGCATGGACTGGGGAAGTAGCTCCCAAGCTGCTAGGCTCTGCACAGCCCTTCTAGAAGGGGCAGAGATGGTATACAGCACCAAGTATTCAGGAGACAGGGAAAAAAGGAAAGTAGAGAGAGACAAGAAACCGAGAAATGAAGAAAAACAAAAAGGAAAAAAGAAAAAGAAAAGAAAAAATGCTCCCAGGGATCCCAGTGGCGGCGTGGACCGGGGAAGCAGTTTACAAGCTGAGCAGTGCTTCACAGCCTGTAAAGAAGAAGCAGAGATGGCACACGGAGCCAGGTGTTCAAGAGAAAGGAAGGGAAGGAGGTGAGAGAGAAGAAACAAAAGAAGCTAAAAATAAAGCCACAGCAGCAGCAAGAAAATGGCACTGAAGGAGCCAGCCAGTGTGGGTGAGGTGAATCCAAGCAGCACGGAGCCAGTACCTCCCTGGCCATGTGGCTGTGGTCTGTCAGGAAACAGTGGAGGCCAAGCAGGGGGAAGGGTGGGGTGTGGGAAAGCATGTATCACTGGTTACCAGGTGCTCTGTCTCCTGCTGTAAGCTGTGTTAAGCTGCCTTCCTGTACTCCCTTTCCACCAATCTTGTGACTGAGGAGTCCAAGAGGGCAAATCTGTGCCGCGTTAGCTGATAGAGGATCTCCACTCAGTATCTCTTCTCGCTGTCTGTTCTCTGTCAGTTTCTTATTTCATTCAGTGGTTGGTTGTGTTCTTTATCTCTTCATTTGATGCTTAGGGTTCCAGGATTGACATTTGTCTCTGTTTTACTTAGTTTTTCAGGTCTTTGCTGTGGAGGGATGGCATGGTGCTTCTGTCTATAGTGCCATGTTAGCTCCACCTCCTATTCCTTAATTTTTAAAGCCATGGGAATAAAGAAATAAATTTTCAATCCAAGGCACTTTTCAAATATCCACCTATCTGTGATAGAGCATCTGTGATGGAGAAACTTCAGGAACTTGTCCTCCTCAGCATTTTTCATATTAGGAGAGATCTGTGAACAGTTGAGAAGTAACTAAGGAGTGAGTTACAGGATGCTTTGCTTAAACTTTATTGGGGGCCCAGGAGTGACTTTGTAGCCATGGCGTCAAACAATGGAAGTATAATGATAGCTTTTTCTAGAACCTGAATGAAAAACAGATCTGAGTGTCACTTGGAGAATGTGAAATGACAGGTTGTGACCCTGACACTGTCACACAAATGCTGAGATACAACCAAGCTTAAAATAGACCAGGCATGGAAAATGTGAGCAATATGTTCTGGGACAGCAAGAAAAAACATAGTAAAGGAATATTTTTTATTATGGCTCTAGACTCATATTTTTCAAACTCCAATCTCCCTTGTAAAACATGTGCTTACCTTTTCTACTCTCTGTTGATATTGATACCTCACACTTTCTCATATGACATCTCATCCATCTTCTTCTGTTGTTCATCAGGGGATGACATTAGGTTCAGAGAAAATACATAGATATCTACAGAAGAACACTGAAAGAATTGCAGGAGAAAATAAAGCAAAATTACATAAAGGAGAGATAAAGTATGTTGACGATGTTTTGATGTCCCAGGACACCAAATGGAGCAGATTGATAGCTGATTGAATGTGTTGAATGGCCAATCCTTTCAGTATTTTGGTCTTTCTGACATCTCCTTGAGACATGGGGGCAAGCTGAGATCCTTATTACCTCCTTGTAGCAGATGTTCATTGTCTTGCTCAAATTCACATTTCTGATAAGTGTCACAGTCAAGGCCAGGACTCAAATTCAGGTCTTCTGGCTCCAAATCTCAAGCTCATTCCATTGGCCTACCCCTACTAGCCTGCCCTCAAGAGATATGCCTGAGTATCCTAGTACATGGCCTTCAGGCTGGTAGGGATGAAGATGGAACCCTGCTTTGAGTGTGAAAGTAGTGGAAGAGCAATTGGTTTATGCAGCTGCTTGGGTACCACCCATGATTATGATTTGTTGTGTCATTAGTTGATGGCTGTCTCTAGCTCCTCTGCCCTTGGCCAGCTTTCCTACACAGTGCATGTAGTTTGTCCCCTATGAATACTTGTGGGATGAAAGTTCCTACCCTTTCTGCTCTTTTCTACATCTCATTTCCAGGTAGACGGAGGTCTTGGTAGTTACTCAGTACTCTACTTTTAACTGCAATTGCTGCTTCTGCCTTTGAACTGGGCTTCCCCAAGGTGGATACTAGAACTCACCAAGACAGTACTTTTTTTCTTGTCTTTCCTGATCTGTATTTCGTTCATTGACTCCTCACCCAGGTATTGGACATGATTGGTGATTACCTGCAGGCCTTTCACTCAACAAGCATGTATGGACCATCTACTGCATGCACTGAGGGAACAAATATGTATTTTTCAAATTTATCTGAAAAAATTTGCTTCAGAAACACTAGTCATTTTATGACTAGCAAAATGAATGTATAATGATGTTGTGCAATAGCTATTGAATTGCACATAATTAATTTACCAATTTAAACCTGAAAGAATAAGCTTTCAATTGAGCAATGAAAAGTCTAAAGTCTTAACTGCCAAATCACATACATGTATTGACAAAGTAAACAGCTCACACTTATTCTGTCAAACTTATAAATGGTGATTCATTCCTATTTCTTGTCAGGGAGTACATTTTGCTTATTATAATCATATTTATCCTGGAACTTTGGCTTATTAAGTAAATAACTTGTACAAAAGCAGAATTATTGCTCAAATAGCAGTTATCTATTTACAAATCTTATCGTTGTATTTAGATTCCTGCACAGGAGCAGTCTGGGAAGAAAAACAACATCGCACACTGTGATTTCTGTGCTGTGAACTTGATGCACGAGTAGGGGGGAAAAGCTTTATAAAATTCTAAATGGAATTTATTCAACTATAAAATTAACTCTCCCTCCCCACACCCCCACACTCACCTACACACAACCTTCTAGAAGTAATTGAATTGAGATTAAGTGTAAAAGAAAAACCCAAGAAAACGTCAAGCATACAGATGTTAAAAGAAAGGGAAGGCAAACCACAGAAGCCACCTCATGGGAGTTAGGAATTGAAGCAAGAGTCTTGTCCTTGCACAGATGAAGCTTCAAGTTCATTATAGCAGGCTTTAAAATACTGATACAGTCTTTAAAATACTGTTTTAAAGATAAGGTTATTTCAGGTATAGTAGTTTCCATTTCTCAAGATTAACCTAGTTACTGAATATTCTTTTAGTTTTGAACTTACTGACATCTAATTAGTGTTCCTGAACATTTTGCCCAGCAGATTGAGATTCTCAGCTAACTAAAAAAGGAGACTTATGGTCTCCAAACCCGGAGAGTGTGCATTCCTCTTGGAGAACGAAGAGGAAGCAGGGTATGATGCTGACCCTGTGTGGGGCGGACTGGTCTGGACGGGAGGAGAGAATGGCCACCCAGAATGCTGGGGAGATTGGGGTAGCAGTGAGAGAGCCCAGGATGGTGACACTTACAGGATGGGAGTTGGGTAGCTTTGGTCTCAACTCTCCTCCTCTCAAACCCTCAAATTTCCCTGCAACCTCCAGCAAGACTCCTGAAGAATAAAGATTTCATTTTGTTGTAGGGTATTATTTTTTTTTTTTTCATGTTGATCTTTTCACATTGATGCAAAGGAACACAGAGAGCTTAGGTTCTCAAGGTTATCACTGCCTAGATTTGGAGAAACAAAAATTGAAAACAGAACCTCAGGATTATTTTTAGATGCTTTTGTGATTTTGAATAAAGTTAATTCTTGAGTTTTGTAGAATCAGAACCTCTACAGGAACTAGAGTTATTGGACCTATATTATAGTTTTCTACAGTTTATCCTTAAACAAACAAACAAAAAAATTGCCATGGAGGTAATTCTGATTCATAATGACCCAATGGGACAGAGTAGAACTGCCCCGTAGGGTTTCCAAGGCTGTAATCTTTATGGAAGCAGACTGCCACATCTTTCTCCCACAGAGCGGCTGGTGGGTTAGAACCGCCAACCTTTCAGTTAGCAGCTGATCACTTAACCACTGTGCCACCAGGGCTCCTTTATTCTTAGAATCACAGAAATTAAAAATCCTCACGTTCTGTCAAGTGATTGTTGTGTAGCTTTGGAAGTATTCATTAGATAAGATTTACTAAATGATATTTCCTCTATCTCATGCACTATAAATTCCACTGTAATAGTATATAGTAGAACCTGGTATTATAGCATGTTAAGACAGTTAAATCATAACTCCAGAGCTCTGAGATACTCCTTTGCTTTAGGAAAGCAGCAAATATTGATATTTCTCTTTCTTTTAAAGTTTTATTGTGTTAAAATATATATAGCCAAAAGTTTTCCATTTTAACAATTTTAAGTGTACACTACCTCACTTCTATCCATATCCAAAAGTGTTTAATCACCCCAAACAGAAATTCAGTACCCCTTAAGCAATAACTCCCATACCTTCCTCTCCCTAGTCCCTGGTAACTGCTAATAAATTTTTGTATCTGTCATGGATTGAATTGTGTCCCCAAAAAATATCTGTCAACTTGGCTGGGTCATGATTCCCAGTATTGTATGATTGTGTACCGTTTTGTAATCTGATGTGATTTCCTTAAGTGTTGTAAACTCTATCACTATGATGTAATAAGATGGATTAGCGGCAATTATATTGATGAGGTCTACAAGATTAGATAATGTCTTAAGCCAATCTCTTTTGAGATATAAAAGAGAGAAGCAAGCAGAGACACATGAGAACCTCCTACCACCAAGAAAGCAGTGCTGGGAGCAGAGGGCATCCTTTGGACCTAAGGTTTCTGCACAGAGAAGCTCTGGAGAGAATCTCCCAGACCAAGGGAAGACTGATGACATGGACCTGCCTCCAGAGCTGACAGAGAAAGTGTTCCCCTGGAGCTGACACCCTGAATTTGGACTTGTAGCCTACTGGACTGTGAGAGAATAAATTTCTCTTTGTTAAAGCCGTCTTCTTGTGGTATCTCTGTTACAGCAGCACTAGATGACTAAGACAGTATCTGCGTATTTGCCCGTCCTAGATATTTCATGTAAGTGAGATTATACAATATTTTTCCTTTTGTTTCTGATTTATTTCACTCAGCATAAAGGTTCATCCATATTGTAGCACCTATCAGAACTACATTTCTCTTTATAGCTGAATACTATTCTATTTTATATATATATATATATATATACCCCTCATTTGGAAACCCTGGTGGCATAGTGGTTAAGTGCTACGGCTGCTAACCAAAACGTTGGCAGTTTGAATCCACCAGGCACTCCTTGGAAACTCTATGGGGGCAGTTCTACTCTGTCCTATAGGGCCGCTATGGGTTAGAATCGACTCGACGGCAACAGGTTTGGTTTTGGTTTTCAGACACCTCATTTTCTTTATTCATTCATCTGTTGATGGAAACTTGGATTGTTCCAACTCTTTGGCTGTTGTGAATAATGCTGCAGTGACCATTGGTGTACATGTAGCATTTCTCTTTTAATGCTAAAGAAACTAATGCAAAGATTGAGACACTGAAGTAGATACTTTGCTTTCCCATTTTACCAATAATATGATATATTATCAGCAAAGGACTTATTAGAATATGGAAAATGTGTTTTTCTGGAACTTATCTATCTAAACATGTGACTCTTAACTCTTACTATCAGCCATCTAATAGAGCAGTTTCACCTTTGATAAGGTGAACCAACAGTCTGGTAACTGGTTTCTTAGTTCATCTAGTGCTGCTACAACAGAAATACCACAAGTGGATGGCTTTAACAAAGAGAAATTTATTTCTTCACAGTAAAGTAGGCTAAAAGTCCAAATTCAGGGTGTCAGCTCCAGGGGAAGGCGTTCTCTGTCTGGCTTCTCATCAATGTTCCCCTGGACTAGCAGCTTCTCTGTGTAGGAACCTGGGTCCAAAGGACAAGCTCTGCTCCCAGCCCTGCTTTCTTGATGGTATGAGGTCCCCCCTTGTCTCTCTGCTCACTTTTCTCTTTTATATCTCAAGAGATTGCCTCAGGACACAATCCAATCCTGTAGATTGAGCCCTGCTTCACTAACACAACTGCTGCCCATCCTCCCTCATTAACATCACAGAGGCAGGATTTACAACATACAGGAAAATCACACAATACCAGGAATCATGGCCCAGCCAAACTGATACACACATTTTTGGAGGAACATAATTCAATCCATGACACCTGGGGAACAAATATTTCATTCCTTCTCTATTTTAACGGTGTGAGACACATTTTCATCCTCTTCAGATTTTCACAGAATAAAACCAGTGCTAGATATTGGATATTTAAGAAATGTTTACTAATTTGATTTAACTACCAGAAGTGGTGGGTTATGCACTAAGGACAGATTTTCTAAAATGATAGTAACTGAGAAAAAGGAAACATTTCAATGCAAAGTCTGGCCCGAAAAGTTTGGTTAGCTGTCGTGGCAATGCTTGTTTTGTTAATAAATAAAAGGAAGGGAGATATTGGCTAGCTTCATATTTCACTTCATAGGTGTGGGTAAGGTCAGCTGTAGGAGGGCCACAGTGAAAAGATGAGAGTGGAAAACATGCTGGCGCCTGACTGAGGAGGGCCAGGAATGCCCTGACCTGAGGGCAGCAGGGAGCCACAGAGGACATGTAAGCAGGAGAGTGCACGATCAGATCTAGAGAGTAAATGGTGGCTGAGGGGAGGGGCGTCTCAGTGGACAGACACTGGCAGCAGAAAGACTGGTGAACAGATTTTTCTAGTGGTGCAGGTAAGAGTCGATTAGGTCTTGCAGACTAGTAATTAAAAAAAAAACACGTTATCAGAATATTTCAGTCCTTCATGTCTGTATAGTGGGCAGGGGTTTTAAGTACACAGGTCCAGCAAGATGTGAGTACTAGTGCTGGAGGAAACTGAATAGAGGAAAAAACTCTAAAGAAAACAGATATATAAGGAGTGAGAGTTTGTCTTTACCAGTTTATGGACTTAATCAAAGGTTATGTAACTCTTTGAAATTGTCATCTCCCCTTTGGAACATTTGTGAGGGCCAATCCTTTCTTCAAACCTTTCAAATCTCAAAAGTTGGAACTTGCTCTATCTCCTGTTTTGTGGAGTTGTTTACACTGAGCACCTTAATTTCCTACTTGCTTATTTGGATTGTATCCACTGAATTACAATATAAATACCGAGGTGATATTGAATTAAATATTAATGAATTACAATGTTGCTCTTCATGAAGCCTCAAACTGGTTCTTTTAAACATAGAATTTACTTCTTAGACAGTAAAAGCGTTTTCTAACAGGAAAATTTGAAGCTAATGTTTTCCTATAACTTTTCCCTGAAGTGTCGTGAAACCAAGAGGGAAATGGATATTTCAGCTCTTTTTAACTTTTCAAAACAATTGAGCAGAAGTACAGGTGATAAGTCAAGCATCTTTTTTTTTCTTCTTCTTCTTTTTTTCTAGACAATGAAAAAGATACTTCTGAAGATAGCTTAAAGCTATTTACTGAAAAGTAGCTGTATAGGATATGTCGGCAAGATAAGATTAGTAATACTTCCAGTGATATAAAATTTTTTATTCCTATTATCTTAATTAACTTTCTAAATTGATATAGTTTCAGAGAGGATTTTTGGCTGCTCATTTATTCTTTCTCAAGTCAAGAAAAGACTGTTATACTCTAAAAGCTGGTCCTCATGCACCCTACCTCACCTCTGTCCCCTAAGCTCCCTAATAGCTGTGTGTGCGTGAGGAAACAGGCACCACATCTTTTTTTGGTAAGGAATGGTGCCTAAAAGAAAGCTTAACGGCAGTTAGAACACGCTGAAGAAACATATTAAACCATAAGGACACTCATATGTGTGTGTGTATACATTCATATGTGTCTGTTAAATTCGGTAATTATTTGTTGAGAAAATTTTCTTATGTCAGGTATTGTGCCATGTTTCAGAGGGACAGAAAAATGAATAAAAGATTGACTCTGGCATCAAAGAGTTCACTGTCTGTCCATGGATTTGACATTGGATTTTATAAATTCTTTGGGCTGTTGACCTGACAATTGTCATGGTGAATGCGTAAGCATTAGATTAGTCATGGAATCAGCCTCCCTTTTTAGAATAGGTCAGCAGACATATTGAGGAAAATTTCTGCCCTTAAGACCAATACAAATAGCATTATTATTTTTAGCTAACAGAACTCTACTTGGTAGTCAGTATTTCTGTAGAGTCAGTTTGGGCCAGGCTTTGATGTGATCGTGGTCATGGATGCAATAATGTATAGATCTGAGTCCAAAATACAATTTGGGTTCATATGTGATCATGCTACAGTTGATTTTAGTAAGTGAAGACAAGAATTTAAAGTGATGACTCAAATTCTAAACTTCTATTCTGAAAGGAAAGGAGAAGGGAGAAATGCTTCAGCAGTTAATCTCCCATAAGAAATGTATGAGAATGCTTGTTTTCCCGCATCATTACTAGCCCTGGGTATTAGTATTAATTTTAATATTTGTCAACATAGTAGGAAAAATGTGATAACTCATTATTTTTAGTTCATATTTCTTGGATAATTAGGGTACTTGAACATTTTTATTTCATTTTTTCTTTTTAGTTATTTATGTTTCTTTTTTGTGAATTGCCTCTTTATATCTTTCAACCATTTTTATGACTTTTTTGATTGATTTGAGAGAATTCTTTCCATATCTAGGGTATTCATGATTATCAAAAATGTTACAAATAATTTTCCTAGTTAGAAATAAATTCCCCAGTGCTTTTAATTTTATTTGTATTCTATTTTGAGATATAAATGTTTTAAATTTTTATGTACTCAAATGTATCCAAGTCTCTCGTATAATTTTCAAATTTAGTGTTATGTTTGGAAAGGCATTTACAACTAAGGATTATATAAATAGTTACAACACTTTCCCATGAATTTGTTTTTATTATTATTAATGTTTTCCTTTATTTTTGGTGAAAATATACACAGCAAAATCTGCTTTCATTCAGCACTTTCTAGATACAATGACCAGTGACATTGGTTACATTCTTCACATGGTGTCAACATTCTTGTTATTTCTGCCCTAGTTTTTTCACTCCCATTGACTTAAACTTTCTGCCCTCCAACCGTCTCATCTATGCTTTAAAATAGCTGTTGTCCATTTGGTCTTATATAGATCTTTTTTTTTTTTTTTGAAGGGCTCAGTACTTAGAGGTGACAATCCTTACTTTTTGAGCTAAATTGTTACTTGGGGGGGAGGAGGTGTGAAATTAATTCCTTTATGTGGCCTTTTGCCTTGGTTCTTTAGAACAACAGCTTGAGAGATTTTCTCCCTAAGCCATGAGGAGTTACCTTTGCCCTAGTTTTCTGCCTTTCCAGGTTGATTGACATTTTCTGGGTAAGCTGTAAACAACTTGTGGTTTGATACTAATTGTCTGGTTCTGTGCTGCAGCCTGCCTTGTGGCCGGTATGCACATTGCAGAGATTGGTCAAGAGACTATACAAATGATGTGTCTGTAGCCTACTATGCAAATTAAGTGTCTGTGGCCTACCAAGAGGGGATTGGTCAGTTCGTGGCCCCACACCTTGAAATTGACAAGGAGTTGTGTATATAAACAGCCAGCCCCAAACAGGTTTTTCAGACAGAAAGAAACAGGAAGAGAAGCAGCATGAAGAATCAGAAAAAAGAAAGAAGAGAGAAGGGAGAAGAAGCAGAGAGGAAGAGGAGGCGAGGAACCTTCTAAAATAGCTGTAACATGGGTTAAGGGCTGTAACACTGAAGACAGTGACAGGCCTAGTGGCAGAGCTGGCAGCAACAGGCCCATTAGGGGCCCAGCAGCAGAGCCAGTGGTGACAGAAGGTGGGGCCAAGAGGAGCCTGTCCTGAGGGGGCCTAGAAAAGGCTTGTCCTGAGGGGGCTGAGAGGAGGCCTGCACTAAAGAAGGGAGACTTTGCCTTTACGCTTCCTGATCCTAATCCCAAGTTGTAGCCTGTTGAGCCTGATCCCAAGTTGTAGCCTGTTAACTTCCTTAATAAACCCCTTAACTGTAAGTATGGTCTTTAAGTTTCGTGTGGCCATTGCAATGGAGTATCAAACCCAAAAGAGCAGTAGAGAGGGCCGTGGGAGACACGGCTTGTGTCAGAATGGTAGAAAGGTTGGAGGGTGGAAGTGTGTCTGACCTCTACCTCATAGGGATCAGCCTTGTGCTGATCTTGATTTGCATTACCCTGCTGAAGTTAGACAGGTTCTGATACCACTACTACCCCCACAGCCATTTTACGGGGCTTTTCCATTTTTCTCTGAATCTTAGAATAGTTTGAATAGCATAGGAATTACCTTGTTCTTGAAGATTTGAAAGAATTTGCCTATGAAACCATCTGGACATGGCACGTTTTCTGAGAATGATTCTTTAACAGCTCTCTCCATTTCTGCTGTGGTGATTATACTCCTCAGATTTTCTCAGTTGTCTTGATTCCATTATGTTAATTTATATTTTCTTTAAAATTCATAAGTTTCAGTTAGATTATCATAGGGTTGTGCAAAGAATGCTATTATAACTCTTCCATTTTTTTTTTCTGTAGCTGTGATTATATCTTCTTTATCATCTCTGTTTTAGTGTATTTGAGTTTTTCTCTGATTAAACTAGTGATTTAGCTGTTTTATTGCCTTTCTCTATAAGAATCATTTCTGGATTTATTTACCAATTTTACTGGTTGTTTTCTCATTTTTTTTTCTGCTTTTATTTTTCTTAATTCCTTCCTTCTGCTTTCTCCAGGTTTGTATTTTTTATTCTTTTTTTCTTACCCCAGATGTTATTTAAACTTTAAAATAAATATTTACATCATGAAAAGAAACAGCACTTAAAGGAAGGGATTAGACTATGTTGCTGACAGATTAAATATGGGGTAAAAATTGAAAAGTGTGGATGGGGCAGTAAAACATTTTGGATTGAAAATGGCTTGTTAGGTAGACTTTCCTAAGAAACATAATCAGAAACTTTGCTGACTTACTGATGAACCATGTAGAAAGTTTCCCCTTACCTCTTTGGATTGATACCCCACTCTAGTAACAAATGATTAGCCCTTCACAAAGTTCTGTTTGCTTCTAAGTCAAATTTTAAGCTCCCTCTGCCTTCAAGATTGTCCATTAAGAAAGTCTTGAATTTCCTAGCCACCAATTCTGTGTTTTAGTTGCATAGACACAACTTATGGATTTGAGCAAAGCTTTTACATTTATAATATTAATTTAGGGGACTATTATATTAATTAAATATTAATGCTGTAATCATATTTTTTTCATAGACTTCTCTGTTTTAAACTCCACTGGAGAATATTGCTAGAAATTAAAAGATAGTGTGGTTTATTGTCCATGTCACTGGTATTGCATTTTGATGATGAATTATTTTTGGAAAATGAGAAAAAATATATACAAGAGGGAGCATCCCCTCTGGCTCTTTTGTGTATCTCTGAATAGCAATTTTATATTTCCTCACTATTTTTCCTGAGATTATTACACGCCTTCTGCAAGCATCTATAAAATACTAAGCCATAGTCTTAAATATTGGAGATACTTTCTGTTGAGCTTCTAATGAGATTTTAAAAAATATTGTATGTAGTATAAAAATGCTCACACAAAAGTAGTTAGGAGGAAAAAAACCCTAGGTTTTAATAAGTGTGAGACATTTATATTATTTTTCACATTTTACATAATATGACAACAGGGCACATTGGGATGTACAGTCAGCATATTTAAAGTAATGACTTTTCTCAATGGGAAACCAAAGCTTAGTGAGTTCTTAGCATATTGCAAGGATAAGAGGATCTTTGCTGCTGATCCAATAATCCAGAAATGCTGAGGTACTGGCAGTGCTGGGCTAGAGGGGATCAAAGTTAAGGGGATGGGTAGAAGTTGCCATGACTTGCTCATGCCTATATATTGATAACAATCAAAGAGGCCTCCAGGCATTTGGACCTGGGTGATTGGAATATTGATGGTTTGTTTGAGAGATATAGGGCATTTTAGAGGGAGAATCTCTTTTCCCTTGGAAGGGAAAGAGGACTGAGATGATGAACTTGGCTTCAGAGTGCTGAGTTTAAGGTAATATAAGGACCTCCAAGTCCTATAGGCAACTGATGATGGAGTGCAGAGGATAAAGTCAGCCCAGGAGAGCCAACTTTGAGGATTATCCCAGAGGTGACTATGGAAGACACTGATGAAAGGGAGGGACTTTGGCACCTGTCCAACTAATATGGCTGAGTCCAGAGTTCACGTCAATCTAGAGTCAGGAATGCTAAACTTAAACTATAAGAAAGAGGAAGCAAACATTTTCAGATCTCACGTTGTTGGGTAAGAATCAGAGACCCTGAGACCTGGAGCTGAAAGGTAGCACAGGTGACCAAGAGAATGTGGGATTAGGGACATAAGAGAGTGAAGTCAGCTTGTCAAATTAAGAAGTCAGCGGCAGAGGGAATTAGTGATGGACCAAAGTTCAAGAGTGAGTCAAAAGAAGCTAGTAAGCAGAAGGTAGAAGTTTTCTCGGCTGCCTTAAATATGGGGCAGTACCTGAAATTTGGTGACTTTTCTAGCTATCTTTTGCTCAAAGGTTGGTTCTTGCATGCCCAACCTACTATATTTTGCAGTATTTTTATATTTTAAGAATAAATAAATCCTTAGAGGGAAAATGTAGAAAGAGAAGGCTAGAAGGCTGAAGACTGAGTCTGGGAATATATCTTGAATAGGGGCTATCAGAAATGCAGCAAGAGAAATAGGGTTGTATAGTATATGGAATCCAAGGTTTTAATATTTAGCAGGTAATCCAGTATTCTAGACTACAGAGGGGAAAAGAACTTAGAAAAAAGTTGCTGGATTTTGTGATCTGGTGATTGGGAGGCCACTGAGAAGCCTTGAGCCAGCCATTCCTGTAGACTGCAGGTTGTAAGCCAAATGACAGAGTGAGGCCATGAAGACCAACAGATTTAGGTCACACAGTGAAGATGGAAACAGCAATGCCAAGCGAGGGGGACATATTTACCTTTTGAAGAAGAGAAGGGAGCATCCAGACACAGGACATAGGAACTACAATGGTAGAGAGGAAGGGTCCTATGGTCCCTCAGAAAGGACAGGATTCTAAAACCCAAGTAAAGGTCTTACCTCCACAGATAAAGGATGCCTTTTCCCTTGGACCTGGACAAAAGGCTATTGCCCTGGGTAGACTGATATAGAGATAAGATTGAAGGTAAATGAGGAAATTTTTTAAAGTCTTTGATCCTAAAGTTCACTGGAATCAGAATAGAGACAATAAACAAAATATCTAGTTAAGCTTTATATAAAAATAACATGTCAAGTTTTACAGACATATCTCATAAGACTTGTTGGAAAGAAGCATTTTTTAATTTCTGTGCTCTCAAGAGGGTCCTTGGCTATCATGCTGTACATTAAGAACCAGGATTTATAAAAAGGAAGGAGCTAGGTAAATGAGATGGTATAAGGAAGGTTTCTTTACTAATAGGAGGAAATAGTGTCAATATATTCCAAATTTAAAGAAAAACTTACGCATTTCTCATCAGAAAATAGTCTAAGGAGTTTATCTGATCATACACCATTGACTGTGATATACTAGAATTTTTCTAGCATTGAATATTGACACCCTAAGTAACTATATTGTGTATCTTCCTGCATTTGTACCTGTGCTATAAGGTATAAGTGGAGAATCATAATGAGCTTAATAGCTAAAACTCAAGAATGCCTGAATCTTTCTGTAGCTCAAACTGACTTCTGGTAGGAGCTGTGAGTTACAAAGAAGGATGGAACAAATGGGCAGGATGAGATATGTAGGTCAACCTGCTTACAAAAATAACCTTGGCAGAGTTATATAGGTAGATATCTTTGTAAACATTTCTTCACACTATGAGAGGGAGTCAGCCAAGTTTACTCAGCTATAATATTTATTATGCTTCATGAAAGCAATCATAGTTTACTGGACTGCATCAGACAGATGACAATTGTTAATTATCAAGTCACATTCATGACTTACAAAAATGGAGAATGGTTAATATTCTTTGTATATAAAGAGTGCTAACTAAGCAATAAATAGTTGAATCCCGCAGCTTCCTTGCTGGTAGGAGGGGAGCCCAGTCACTCACCTGCCATCTCAGTGGGCACCAGGAGCCCTCGGAGGGTCAGGGGGAAAAATCCGCTTTATGACTGGTCAGGCCGGACTGGGGAACAGGTGGGTCTTCTATCTACCCCACATTATTGGCACAGGTGCTGCAGGTTGGCAGTCCCTCCCCTCTGCCCCCACCAACAACACCCAAAATTAAAAAACAAGAGACTGCCTTGGAGTCTGCCTGTACTCCACCTGAGGGCTGAACTGCCCAGCTGAGCCCTTCCCAGGTTCCTGATCCACAGAGCCTGTGAGCAGAATATGTGATTGTTTTGTGCCATTAAGTTCTGGGGTAATTTAATATGCATGTAGCATTAAATAACCAGACACTCCCTATCTACAAATTCACCGTGTTTTAAAGCGGTGACTCTGCCCCGGGCTAATGTGGCCAAGGATGTCAGGCTGTCCCCAATTTTATCAGTCAGATGGGTCACTCCTCCTTCTCCCTTGTAGAGTGAGCAAGAGGAGTGGAGGGAGAGGCCAGAATTTTTAAAAAAGATGTATCCCTAGTGGAAAATAAGCAAAAGACAAATAGGTCATATTGAAAACAATACAGATAACCAACCAAGTATGAAAAATGTTCAGTTTACTAGTATTCAAACAAATGTAAGATAGACAAAATTTAAAAAGAATGATAATACCAGTGTTTTTTGTTTTGGGGTAAATAATTTGGCAGTAGCTATTTTATTTATTTATTTATTAATACACATATTCTCCACTCTTAAAATGTCACTTACAGGAATCTGTTTAACAGATGTAGCACCCAGATACACAAAGGTGTATTTGTAAGAAGTTCATGGCAACATTATTTAAAGTAGAGAAAAATTGGAAGCAATGCAGATGTCTGTTAATGCATACATCTACTGCTTAGAATATTCCGCAGAGATTAAAAAGAATGAGGATCTTTTTGAACTGACATATAAAGATTTCCAAAATATACTGCCAAATGAACAAGAAGTTGTAGAACGTATCTTAGTGTGATCCTACTTGTGTTTACAAACACCCCTTAAAAAAGCAAAACCAAATTCATTGCCACTGAGTTGATTTGAACTCATGGCAAGCTTTTGGAAACAGATTGCAAGGCCTTTCTTTCAAGGCACCTCTGGATGGGTTCAAATCACCAACTTTTTGGTTAGTAGTTAAGCACTTAACTGTTTGAGTCACCCAGGGACTCCTATGAAATACATAAAAAAGAGTCCAGAAAAATACACCATAAATGCTAATTGGGGTTGATTCTTGAGAAAGCAGTAGGTAGTGGGGCAGGAAATAAAGGTAGAGCTGTAATTATTTTACTCTATGCATTTCTATACTTTTTTTTTTTAACAAAAAGTAAAAAATTGTGTATTATTAGGGAGTATTAAAAAGTATGCACATATATCAATGAATTGATATTAATAAAGCAGTTAAAATATTGCCTAGTACAGGGAAAATGCTACGTAAATGTATGTTGAATAAAATAATTAAGTTCAAGTATTTGGGCTTTACGCTAAGAAAATAATTGTGGTATACATAAATTTAATTACAAGTAAGTTTAAACCTAGTATTGTTAATCTGGAGTCCCTGGGTTGTGCAAATGGTTAATGCACTCTACTGCTAACCAAAAGGTTGGAAGTTGGAGTCCACCCAGAGGTGCCTCAGAAGAAAGACCTGGCAATCTAATTCTGAAAAATCAGCCATGAAAACCCTATGGTGCACGGTGAATAACAGGGTGGAGATTTAGAACTGCCTCTGGACATGGAGGGCTATTTTTCTCAAGCCTTGTGGGAGGGTGGCATGGGACCGGATAGAAATAAGGCTATTGGGTGATGTGACTAGTACTCTGCATGATTCCAGGGGTTGACAGACCACATTCTCTAGAAAGGCCAAGAGAATAGGTGTTGATGCTATGAGGCTACTTGCCAGGAGTTGGCCAGCCTGTCTTCTCTGGGAGAGGGGTGGGAATAGCGGAAGGGTGATCATTCCAGTCCCACTGGGGTTCCAGCTTTAATACCCAGGGGCCAAAGCAGAAGCAGCTGCATCTCCCTCTCCTAAGAAGGGAAAAGGAAAGAAGAGTGGTGAGGGTGTGCAAACCGGAGGAGGGGAGTCTATAAAGGTTCACACTTCTAAATGTGTTCTCCCCTGAGTTTGGATCAGTGAGGAGACCACCTGGGGCCTCCTTTCTTTACAGGCTCCTCATAGACCACATCTCTGCTGTCCTTGCTCTGCTCTGTTTCCTAAAAATGAAGCTTCTGAATCTTTGTAGCGGCTTTATTCATAATTGTCAAAAATTGGAAGCCGCCAAGATGTCCTTCAACAGGTGAATGGGTAAACAAACTGTGGTGCATCCACACAATGGAGTATTATTCGGCTGTAAGAAGAAATGAGCTATCAAGTTATGAAAAGAATGGGGGAAACTTAAATGCATACTGCTAAGTGAAAGAGGAGCCCTGGTGGCACAGCGGTTAAGAGCTCAGCTGCTAACCAAAAGGTCTGCAGTTTGAATCCACCAGCCGCTCCTTGAAAACCCTATGGGACAGTTCTACTCTGTCCTATACGGTTGCTATGAGTCGGAGTCGACTCGACAGCAACAGGTTTTTGTTTTTTTTTTAAGTGAAAGAAGTCAATCTGTAAAAGCTATATGCTGTATGATTCCGATTATATGGCATTCTGAAAAAGGCAAAACTAGGAAGACAGTAAAAAGATTAGTGGTTTCTTGGCAAAACCCATAGAACTGTACCGTATAGAGAGTAACCCTAATGTAAACCATGAACTTCAGTTAATAATAATGTATCAATATTGATTCATCTATTGTAACAAATGTATCACATTAATAATAAGAGAACCTGCGTGCAGTGGGGAGAGGGGACGTACAGGAACTTTCTGTACCACAGTTTTTCTGTAAATCTAAAACTTCTCTAAAAAATAAAGTGTTTTAAAAAAAGAAACTTCTTCTTTTCCTTTATTCACCATCTTCTTCTCCCTCATCTTTTGTGAACAAAGTCCCCTTACCGCCTTCCCCTTCAGTCTCTTTAGAATGTTAATTCTTTAAAGTGGACAATTTCAGAAAGTATGTAATTGGATCATCTATTCCAAGTCAGGTTTGTTTGTTTGTTTGTTTGTTTTTAACACAGTCTGTAGTTTATGTCTCTATATATCTTTTGGAGGCAGTTTTCTTAGAGGAGGGTATGGCACTCATAGGAAAAGGCATGATTTAGCCAAGAGTATATGCTCTGGTGTGAACTGGTAAGATTCGTTTATGATTCTGATTCTTTTTTAAAAAAAAGCCTCACCTATTATCTTTACTGAATTTGCATAGAAACAAGATTGCAGTGAACCAAACCATACCTCTGGAAGCAGTAATTTCCTTTGGAATCTTTAGAAAACTCCAACTTTTTCTTTTTCATTTTTTCTTTTTAATATTCTATGCCTAAACTGCTCCGAAAATGTTTCACTATGTGAAAATAATGTGATAGTGATATCTTGTTTTCCAAATTTCTCTACTGGAAAAGTTTATTTAGCTTTTGAATTACAACGATCTTAGAACATCCCCAGTTCCATATCAGTGGGGCCTGGATCAGTGAAACTTTGTCCTCTGGTTAATGCCTGAGGTCAGAAGGCCGCCAGAGCCCAACTCTCAGGCTCTGCACGAAGAAAGCAGATGCTGACTGATGGGGGGAAACTTTCTCTGATCCTGTCATTTGGCTGTCAGTGATATGGCTTTTCAAGCTAGTTTACCTTCCAGGAGTGAAATTCTTCAAGGGGATGGCACCAGGCCCCTCACTGAGAATCTCGCCTAGACTTCCAGTATTCTTTAATGTACAATTGTACTGGACCAGTGCAGACTGTGGGGTTTTAATGGCCTTTCTGTGCGGTTTGCAAATTTGAAAAGGTTGGGTACCTGCTGTCTTTCTTTAGTACATTGGTGGAAGGTATCAGTGCTCAGATTTTATGCTTATTAGTGATACTTTTCAAGGACACTTAGTGGCGCAGTGGCTAAAGCTCTTGGCTGCTAACTGAAGGGTCAGCAGTCTGAACCCACCAGCCCCTCCGAGGGAGAAAGACTTGGCAGTCTGCTTCCATAAAGATTTAAGCCTTGGAAACCCTATGAGGCAGTTCTACTCTGTCCTATAGGGTCGCTGTGAGTCGGAATTGACTCGACAGCAACCGGTTAGTGGTACTTTTCATGAGTTTACAGGGCTAAAGTGGCTTTTTCACACTGTTTAATGATTTTCAGTTTAACCCTCTCTGAGTGAGATGTTGTAGAGATTCATTAGCCAATGTTCATAAAGTGCTTTCAAGCCGAAAAGTGCTGCACAAGGGTGTAGAGATTCATTAGCTTCTTAGTCATTAAAGCTTTGTAGACCTTTTGGCATTCAGCAAGTGGATGGTGAGGGCTGATCTAGTATTTTTTCGTGGGGGTGGGGGGCAAGCTTCAGAAAGAGCAGAATAGAGCATTATAGCTCGTGTGTGTGTGTTTGGCTTATTTGTTTAAGACGTCTGTTGCAGTGGGACTGAAAAAAAATATAGAAATATTTTGTTTTCTCATTATATTCTGCTTCCACATGGCTTCAGCGTCTTCTTAGTCCATCCTATCAAAATATATTTGCCTGCTTCTCCTAAACATTTATTTAGAAACTTGGTAGATCATATTGTCGGTTGGGCTTTCATGGTGGAGTTGAGTGTCAGATCCAGAGTGCCACTGAATGACATAAGGCAGATAGTTTCCTTTGTCAATAAAAATCCTTTCCCAGTGTGCAGTGAGTCATGAAGTTAGAACATTGTCTCCATCCATAGTGGTCTTTAATCAGTATATAAGTTAGAGTCTTAAATGATTCAGTTAAGTCCTGATCCAGTCTGGAAGAGTACAGATTGACCTGAAGGGATTTGTTAAAATAGTTGAATGAACTTTGAGAAAGAAAATGTTACCAAAAATGTGTCGGGTGCAAAGTTTGCTCCTCACTGTAGATGAATTATGACAATGATTGTCCTTGGATCCAATCATACCATCAGAGAGCTGAATGCTGGATCAAGTTGTTCTGTCCTTTCTTGAATGGCTAAGCTATGTAGTCATTGTGGAATGGTAAAAGAACAGTCCTCAATACTCCCTCTTGTAGGGATGGTATTATGGATGAATATTTCCGCACGAAGTATGTGTTGTAAATCCTAAACCCTGTACCTGTGGTTATAATTCTATTTGGGAATGGGTTTTCTTTGTTATGTTAATGAGTGTAGAATGTGTCTTAAGTCAATCTTTTTTGAGATATAAAAGAGATTAAACAAGCAAGTGAGCAAACAGAGATGGGAGAAGAGAGACGCACGCTACATGAAGATTGTCCAGGAGCAGAAGCCCAAAAAAGACAAGGACCTTCCTCCAGAGCAGACAGAGAGAGAAAGCCTTCCCCTAGAGCCGGCACCCTGAATTCGGACTTCTAACCTCCTAAATCGTGAAAAAATAAATTTCTGTTTGTTAAGGCCACCCATTTGTGACATTTGTTAGAGTAGAACTAGATAAGGACATTGTCCAATAAAGTATATTATGCATCATCTTTGTAAGGACGCATGGAAAAGTTTCCTCTCAGGTGTCAGTTAAGGAAAAGCTGTGTCTCTTCTGAACTCATTTGGTTTTATTTTATTAATACTGTTAGTCTTGTAACAGGGACAATTTTCTCTTTGCTTTGGCAGCTAGGAAGCAGAGACAAATGTGTTGTCTACTTTAAGAAACTGTACAGTGCTCTTGTAGAGGATGGATGTGGTACTAGGAGAGCACAGAGAAGGGAATCACTAATTCTCGGTCGCTTGAGTCTCTTTGATGCCTCGATCACACCTTCTTCGTACCTGCATTTGAGCTTTTACACAGTTCTCTTTCCATCTGGTATACCCTGCTCTCTTCTCTCAGTTTATCAAACTCCCACTCAACCATTATGACCCAACTCTAATTCAAGTTATTGTTTGGAGCCTTTTCCAGATACTCAATAATTTTATTCCTCCCCTGGTATTTATGGCCTACAGCCACATTTTAAATTATATCTTTTTGGTAGGCTTCCTTCCTCTTCTTTTCATATTTTCAAAGCATTTTCTGACCTAACATTATATGTCAGGCACTGGCTAAACACTATAGGATTAAAAAGTTCATTATCACAAAATATCTATAATATATTTAAGGGAAATGACATATGACTAGATAGATTTATGTAATGAAGAATGTGGGATGAGTTATGGGAAGTCAGTGAAGGGAGTAATTGTATAGGGGATATCAAAGAATGTATAAGTCAATTCAACTAGTCTCATAAGCTGGATAGGGATTCCATTTCTGAGACTATGGCAGACTAGATATTCTGAACAACTATCAGCAAAAACAGCAAATGCAGAATGAAGTTTTTTCTTTTCTTTTTTTTTAAATCTTAAAGTAAGAGAACTCTTAGAGGCCAAAAATGAAATGAAATCAGGAAAACAGAAAGGTAAGCAAATTCTGAAGTTGTCAGCTTTCCTAGGGGCCTTGATCAACAAATTGTGACCTTGAACTGCTTTCATTTTGCTAGCTACATTGGGACACATGGGATAGAAGGTAAAGTATAGGACCTACCCAGAGTGGATAGCCTGACAAGACACACCCACATCAAGTTATGACCTTAAAAACTATGCCTCAGTGAAAATGTAAACTGAAAAATAATACTACCCTACGTATGGTGACAGTAAAGAAACCTAATTAATACTAGGTGAAAGACAAATCTCTGAGAATACAAAACCACATTGTGTGGGTTTAGTACCATTATGTGGGCTTGGTATGAAGAAGTTCAAGCTGATAATTTATTATAACATGCTTTAACTCAAAAGTGCTCCTGGCAGTAGGCAGAACAAATAATCTCTGGAGTATTGCATCTTAAACTCTGGCCTCAAATACTTCTCATTGGTGAAGTTCCATCAAACATGAGCCCACAATTAAAAACATTACCAGGTAAACAAAGAAACAAAAGATCATGAGCAAGAGCCAGCAATTTCAGTCCTGCCAAATCTTTAGCTAGTAGAATTATCAAATTAATACTATAGAGAAACAAATGAGAGTATAAAACTATAAGAAAGGAAAAGAAATAATAAAAATAGAAAGGAAATTGCAAGAACCAAATAGAACTTTAGAAATAAAAAATGTAGGATATATTAAATAGCAGAATTAACACAATAGTAAAACTAGGAGCCAGAAGACAGATATGAAGAAATTGCCTAGAATCCAGCACAGAGAAACAAAGGTATGGAAAATATAAAAGAGAAGTTGAGATTTGGAAGATCTAATATGTGTCTAATCATAGTTCTAGAAAGAAGGAATAGAAACTATGAGAGGCAATATCTATTTTATTTTTTCCCATACAAAAATTTATGCATACATTGTCATGTGACTCTAATTGCTCTCCCCACACTGTGACAGTACACTCACCCCTTCCACCCCTGATTCCCCATGTCCATTCAGCCAGCTCCTAACCCTCTCTGCCTTTCCCATCTCACCTCCGGACAGAAGCTGCCCATTTAGTGTCTTGTATCTACTTGAGCTAAGAGGCACACTCCTCACGAGTATCACTCTGTGTCCTACAGTCCAGTCCAATCCCTGTCTGAAGAGTTGGCCTCGGAAATTGTTTTAGTTCTGGGCTGATAGAGAATCCAGGGGCCATGGTTTCTGGGGTCAGTCTCAGTCAGACCACTAAGGCTGGTCTTCTCACTAGAATTTGAGTTCTGCAACCCATCTTTCTCCTGCTCCACCCGGGACTCTCTGTTGTGTTCCCTGTCAGGGTGGTCACTGGTGGTAGCTGTGCACCATGTAGTTCTTCTGGTCTCAGGCTGATGAAGTTTCTGGTTTATGTGGCCCTTTCTGTCTCTTGGGCTACTACTTTCCTTGTGTCTTTGGTGTTCTTTATTCTCCTTTACTCCAGGTGGTTGGGACCAATTGATGCATCTTAGATGGCTACTTGCAAGCTTTTAAGACCCCAGACTGGGGGAGGCAATATCTAAAAAGGTGATGTCTAAGCATTTTCCAGAATTGGTAAAAGAAATGAATACTCAAATTCAGGAAATCCAACAAATCCCAAGAAATATAAACAAATAGAAATCTAAACACAGATACATCATAGTGAAACTGCCAACTACCAAAGACAAGAACAGGTTCTAAGAGAAATCAGAGACAAAGACAGGTAATCTACAAAGAATTAGATTTACGGTTGACTTCTTAACTGCATCAGCAGCACATGATAGGGGAATAATGTCTTCAAAGTGCTGAGAAAAGGTAACTGTCAACCTAGAATTGCATACCCAACTAAATTAACTTTTAAGAATGATGGTAAAATACATTTAAAGAACAAAACAAAACAAATGAACAAACAAACAAAAAGCATTTACCACCAACACTAAAGGATATTCTTATAGATTTTCTTCAAAAGAAAGAAAATTACCTCAAAAAGAGGGAAGAATATGCCGGAAGGAATGGAGAGGAAAAAAATTGGTAGACATATGGGTAAATCTAAACAAACATTAATGACAAATAATAATAAAAATAATATCCACTTTGCCGTAGCAAAACAGGATAAACTAGAAAAAAAAAACATATATGTTGGGAGAGTAATGTCAAGAGTTAAAGTTTCCCAGGTCCTTATTTCATTTGTTAAATTTAGATTTTGTTAAGTATGAAGATAAAATTTCTACTTTAATCACTAAAATAGAGGAAATGGAATCTAGTAGAATATGGAATAAGTGGAATGAGAAAATAAATCAATATAATTTGGTTCAGTAAAAAAAGAGAGTAAAGAAATTTAACACTGATTTTAGTCATTGTTTCTGGGCCTTTCATCCTACAATTACAGGCACTGAATAAGATTGTAAGTGTGTTTTCTAATGATCACTTTAAAAACCCATACATACTAAGTTGTTATGTTGTGAAGTTTATAAATATACACCTACAGGCCAAATGAACAAGAATGATAGCCTTAATGTTAAGTGAATGAGTGGTTATGGCTTGGGATAAAATGATTGGTAATAGCATCATACACAGATTACACAAAAAGTGCTCTCTCAATTGATTAGGTAACAGTGGAGGTGTAAACTGTGTTATATGATTTCAACAGTAGTTCTAGTAATAAGACACTGATACAAAGATACATCTGAAATGTTTAATTATTCAATGGAATGTGAATGTAAAAGAAACGATATTTCTTTTTTCATTATTTTTTATTTTTTCCCCCGCACAAAAATTTATACATACATTGTTATGTGACTCTAATTGCTGTCCTCATACTGTGACAGCACACTCCTCCTTCCCACCCCTGATTCCCCATGTCCATTCAACCAGCTCCTAACCCTCTCTGCCTTTCCCATCTCACCTCCGGACAGAAGCTGCCCATTTAGTGTCTTGTATCTACTTGAGCTAAGAGGCACACTCCTCACGAGTATCACTCTGTGTCCTACAGTCCAGTCCAATCCCTGTCTGAAGAGTTGGCCTCGGAAATTGTTTTAGTTCTGGGCTGATAGAGAATCCAGGGGCCATGGTTTCTGGGGTCAGTCTCAGTCAGACCACTAAGGCTGGTCTTCTCACTAGAATTTGAGTTCTGCAACCCATCTTTCTCCTGCTCCACCCGGGACTCTCTGTTGTGTTCCCTGTCAGGGTGGTCACTGGTGGTAGCTGTGCACCATGTAGTTCTTCTGGTCTCAGGCTGATGAAGTTTCTGGTTTATGTGGCCCTTTCTGTCTCTTGGGCTACTACTTTCCTTGTGTCTTTGGTGTTCTTCATTCTCCTTTACTCCAGGTGGTTGGGACCAACTGGTACATCTTAGATGGCCACTTGCAAGGTTTTAAGACCCCAGACACCACTCACCAAAGTAGAATGCAGAACATTTTCTTAATAAGCTTTGTTATGCCAGTTGACCTAGATGTCCCTTGAAACCATGGTCCCCCGACTTCTACCCCTGCTACTCTGTCCCTCAAAGGGTTTGACTGTATTCAGGAAACTTCTTAGCTTTGGTTTAGTCCAGTTGTGCTGACTTCCCCTGTAGTGTGTGCTGTCCTTTCCTTCACCTAAGATAATTCTTATCTACTATCAGGTTAGTAGATAACCCTCATCCTCTCTCCCCACCCTTGTAACCATCAAAGAATGTTTTCTTCTGTCTTTAAACCTTTTCCTGAGTTCTTATAATCGTGGTCTTATATAATATTTGCCCTTCTGTGTCTGACTAAATTCACTTAGCATAATGACCTCCAGCTTCCTCCATGTTATGTTTCACAGCTTCATCATTGTTCTTTATCATCGCATAGAGTTCCATTGTGTGGATATACTATAATTTGTTTATCCGTTTGTCTGTTGATGGGCACCTAGGTTGTTTTCATCTTTTTGCTACTGTGAACAGTGGTGCAATGAACATGGGTGTGCATATATCTATTCGTGTGACAGCTTTTATTTCTCTGGGATATATTCCAAGGAGCAGAATAACTGGATCGTATGGTACTTCTATTTCTAGCTTTTTAAGGAAGCACCAAATCGATTTCCAAAGTGGTTGTACCATTTTACATCCCCACGAACAGTGTATAAGTGTTCCAGTCTCTCCACAACCTCTCCAGCATTTATTATTTTGTGTTTTTTGGATTAATGCTAGCCTTGTTGGGGTAAGGTGATATCTCATTGTAGTTTCGATCTACATTTCTCTAATGGCTAATGATCATGAGCATTTCTTCATGTGTCTGTTAGCCACCTGAATATCTTCTTTGACGAAGTGCCTGTTCATATCCTTTGCCCATTTTTTAATTGGGTTATTTATCTTTTTGTTGTTGAGGTTTTGCCGTATCTTGTAGATTTTAGAGATTAGATGCTGATCAGATTTGTCGTAGCCAAAAATTTTTTCCCAGTCTGTAGGCTGTCTTTTTACTCTTTTAGTGAAGTCCTTTGATGAGCATAAGTGTTTGATTTTTAGGAACTCCCATTTATCTGGTCTCTCTTCTGGTGCCTGTGCATTGTTACTTAGGGTTCGTATTGTGTTTATGCCATGTATTAGGGCTCCTAGCGTTGTCCCTATTTTTTCTTCCATGATCTTTATCGTTTTCAATTTTATATTTAAGTCTTTGATCCATTTTGAGTTAGTTTTTGTGCATGGTGTGAGGTATGGGTCTTGTTTCATTTTTTTTGCAGATGATATCCAGTTATGCCAGTACTATCTGTTGAAGAGACTGTCTTTCCCCTAATTAATGGACTTTGGGCCTTTCTCAAATATCAGCTGCTCATAGGTGGATGAATTTATGTCTGGATTCTCGATTCTGTTCCATTGGTGTATGTATCTGTTGTTGTACCAGTACCAGGCTGTTTTGACTACCACGGCGGTATAATAGGTTCTAAAATCAGGTAGTGTGAGGCCTCCCACTTTGTTCTTCTTCTTGAGTAATGCTTTACTTATTTGGGGCCTCTTCCCTTTCCACGTGAAGTTGGTGATTTGTTTTCCATCTCATTAAAAAATGCCGTTGGAATTTGGATTGGGATTACATTGTATCTCTAAATCACTTTGGGTAGAACTGACATCTTGACAATGTTGAATCTACTTGTTTATGAGCAAGGTATGTTTTTCCACTTATGCATGTCTCTTTTGGTTTCTTGCAGTAGTGTCTTGTAGTTATCATTGTATAGATCTTTTACATCTCTAGTTAGATTTATTCCTAAGTATTTTATCTTCTTTGGGTCTATCGTAAATGGTATTGATTTGGTGAGTTCCTCTTTGAGGTTCTCTTTGTTGGTGTAAAGGAATCCAACTGATTTTTGTATGTTTATCTTGCATCCTGAAACTTTGCTGACATCTTCTATTAGTTCCAGTAGTTTTCTTGTGGATTTTTTTGCGTTTTCTGTATAGAAGATCATATCATCTGCAAATAAAGATACTTTGCCTTCTTCCCTACCAGTTTGGATGCACTATATTTCTTTTTCTAGCCTAAGTGCTCTGGTAAGGACCTCCAGCGCAGTGTTGAATAAGAGTGGTGACAAAGGGCATCTTTGTCTGGTTCCTGTTCTCAAGGGGAATGCTTTCAAAGTCTCTCCATTTAGGATGATGTTGGCTGTTGGCTTTGTATAAATGCCCTTAGTTATAGTGAGGATTTTCCCTTGTATTCCTGTTTTGTTGAGAGTTTTTATTATGAATAGGTGTTGGACTTTGTCAAATGCCTTTTCTGCATCGATGGATAAGATCATGTGGTTCTTGTCTTTTATTTATGTGATGGATTCCATTGATTGTTTTTCTAATGTTGAACCGTCCCTGCATACCTGGTATAAGTCCCACTTGATCATGGTGAATTATTGTTTTGATATGTTGCTGAATCCTATTGGCTAGAATTCTGTTGAGGATTTTTGCATCAATGTTCATGAAGGATATTGGTCTGTAATTTTCTTTTTTTGTGGTGTCTTTACCTGGTTTTGGTATCAGGGTTATGCTGAACTATGTAGAACGAGATTGGGAGTATTCCACCCTTTTCTATGCCCTGTAAATACCTTTAGTAGTAGTGGTGTTAACTGTTCTCTGAAAGTTTGGTAGAATTCTCCAGTGAAACCATCCGGGCCAGGCCTTTTTTTTTGTTGGGAGTTTATTAATTACCTTTTCAATCTCTTCTTTTGTTATGTGTTTATTTAGTTGTTCTACCTCTGTTTGTGTTAGTTTAGGTAGGTAGTGAGTTTCTAGAAATTTGTCCATTTCCTCTAGGTTTTCAGTTTTGTTAGAGTACAATTTTCCATAGTATTCTGTTATGATTCTTTTAATTTCAGTTGGGTCTGTTGTGATATCACCCATCTCATTTCTTATACAGGTTATCTGCTTCCTCTCCAGTTTTTCTTTTGTCTGTGGCCAGTGGTTTATCAATTTTGTTGATCTTTTCAAAGAACCAGCTTTTGGTCTTGTTAACTCTTTCAATTTTTTTTCCATTCTCTATTTCATTTAATTCTGCTCTAATTCTTATTATTTCCTTTCTTCTCACACCTGAGGGCTTCTTTTGCTGCTTTTTTTCCTACTTGTTCTAGTTCTAAGGTTAATGTTTTGATTATGGCCCTTTTTTCTTTTTGGATGTGTGCATTTATTGCTATAAACTGACCTCTGAGCACCGCTTTTGCTGTGTCCCAAACTTTCTGGTAGGATGTGTTTTCATTCTCGTTTGATTCTATGAATTTCTTTATTCCATCCTTAATTTCTTCTGTAACTTAATAGTTTTTGAGCAAGGTGTTGTTCAGTTTCCATGTGTTTGGTTTTTTTTCCCTTGCTTTTTCTGTTGTTGATTTCTACTTCTATGGCTTTATGGTCAGAAAAGATGCTTTGTAATATTGCGATGCTTTGGAGTTTTTAAGGCTTGCTTTATGGCCTAATATGTGGTTTATTCTGGAGAATGTTCCATGTGCATTGGAAAAGAAAGTGTACTTGGCTGCTGTTGGGTGGAGTGTTTGGTATATTTCTATGAGATCAAGTTGGTTGATTGTAGCATTTAGCTCTTCTGTGTTTGTTGAGCTTCTTTCTGGATGTTCTGTCCTTCACTGAAAGTGGTGTGTCAAAATCTTCTACTACTATTGTGGAGCTGTCTATCTCTCTTTTCAGTGCTGTTAGAGTTTGTTTTATGTATTTTTGAGCCCTGTCATTGGGTGCGTAAATATTTATTATAGTTATGTCCTCTTGGTGTATTGACCCTTTAATCATTATATAGTGTCCTTCTTTATCGTTTGTGGTGGATTTTACTTTAAAGTTTATTTTGTCAGAGATTAATATTGCCACTCCTGTTCTTTTTTGAGTGTTGTGTGCTTAATATATATTTTTCCATCCTTTGAGTTTTAGTTTGTTTGTGTCTTTAAGTCTAAGGTGTGTCTCGATGGATCGTGTTTTTTTAACCAGTCTGCCACTCTCTGTCTCTTTATTGGTGCATTTAGACCATTTACATTCAGTGTAATTATTGTTAGGTATGAGTTTAGTGCTGTCATTTTGATGTCTTTTTTTGTGTGTTGTTCACAGTTTCTTTGTTCCATTTAATTTTCTGTGCTGAGTTGTTTTTCTTTATGTATTTTCTTTTCATCTTTTTCATTGTTGTTGTTTTTGTGTTTGCTGAGTCTTTATATTTTTTATTTTACTTGTAGGATTGTTAGTTTCCTTTGTGGTTATTTTAATATTTACCCCTACTTTTCTAAGTTTATACCAGTCTTTTATTTCTTTATATCACCTTGACTTCCTCTCCATATGAAAAATCTATGTCTACATTTTTTAAGTCCTTCTTTTTTATTTTAATGTTGTCATCTTTTACATATTGACATATGTTTCCCTATTTTCGGTGTTTTAGCTTTGATTTACTTTTGTGACTTCCCTATCTGGGTTAATATGTGGTTGCTCTGTCCTGTGTTCTATTCTTGGGTTGTTATCTGATGTTACTGATTTTCTAACCAGAGGACTCCCTTTAGCATTTCTTGTAATTTTGGTTTGGTGTTTGCAAATTCCCTAAACTTCTGTTTATCTGGAAATGCCCTAATTTTGCCATCATGTTTGAGAGACAGTTTTGCTGGATATATAATTCTTGGCTGGCAGTTTTTTTCCTTCAAGGCTTTATATATGTCATCCCATTGCCTTCTTGCCTGCATGGTTTCTGCTGAGTAGTCCGAGCTTATTCTTATTGACTCTCCTTTGTAGATGACTTTTCGTTTATCCCTAGCTGCTCTTAAAATTCTCTCTTTATCTTTGGTTTTGGCAAGTTTGACTATAATATGTCTTGGTGACTTTCTTTTGGGATCTACCTTATGTGGGGTTTGATGAGCATCTTGGATAGATAGCTTGTCATCTTTCACAATATCAAGGAATTTTTCTGCCAACAAATCTTCCACAATTCTATCTTATTTTCTGTTTTCCTCCCCTGTTCTGGTACTCCAATCACTCGTAGGTTATTCCTCTTGATAGAGTCCTACGTAATTCTAGGGTTTTTTCATTTTTTAAAATTTTTTTATCTGATTTTTCCTCAAATAAGTTGGTGTCAAGTGCTTTATCTTCAGTCTCACTAATTCTGACTTCCATTGCCTCAGTTCTGCCTGTATGACTTTGTATTGAGTTGTCTAATTCTGAAATTTTATTGTTAATCTTCTGGATTTCTGATTGTTGTCTCTCTATGCATTCTTGCAGCCTGTTAAATTTGTCATTATGCTCTTCTCTAATCTTTTTAATTTCCTCTATTGCGTGTTCTGTGTTTTGCTTAATTTCGTTCCTAATTTCTTGAAGAGTTCTGTATGTTAATCTTTTGTATTCTGCCTCTGGTAATTCTAAGAAATTTTCCTCCTCTGGAAAATTTCTAGATTCTTTATTTTGGGAGCTTCCTGAAGCCATCATGAATTGCGTCTTTATTTGGTTTGATATTGACTGTTGTCTCGGAGACATGAATAAGTTATTATATTTATTTATTTTATGTTTGCTTACTGTGTCTTAGCTTCCTGTTTTGTTTTGATATGCCAAAATAGGCTGCTCATATGAGCTAGTTTGATTATTGGCACCTTTGAAGCTCTAATGTTCTGTCACCAGGTGTTCAGATATGTTACTAGGTATGTGAGCTCAGGAGTCCACCCACTCCTCCTGTATAGATTCACTTCAGGTGCCCGGTTAGATAGCCACCAAGTGTGTAGGCTCTCACTTACAGTCCTAGACAGGTATGGGTGATTGGTGTAGGCACAGGCATCTGGCTGCAGCAGGGGGACACACTCTAGCAAGGTGGGGGCTGACAGCCACTCCCGAGTGTCTAGGAGGAAAGTGTGTCCCTGTTCCCTAGAGTGCGTAGATGGGTGGGTTTTGCAGTCAGACTATGAGCACCTAATGCTGTTGGCTATTAGGACAGGGAGGCACCTCTTATTCATGGACCCCTTTTGCAGGTGGCTAAGTGCATGGGTGGAGCCACCGGTCTTCAGGCCCCTGATGTGGGTAGGTGAGGACCCTGATTAATGGGCAGGGCAGTGTCAAATGTCAAGAACCTGCCACTTTACAGCTTAAACAGTTGAAATTAGAGTTCTGGTAAATACCTCGTTGTAGTGTGGTAATGAGGGCCTATGCTGTTGAGATGGGCCCACTCAAGTCTATGCAGGGGAAAGGCACTCAGTGTCCGTGGATCCCTTATGCCTGTGCCTAGGCAAAGGAGTTGTGCCTACCCTGGATTCCTGGCTTAGGGGAGCTGGCACTTTATTTTTGCCTGTTTGTTAATTTGTTCACTCTCCAAGACCGGAAGAATGGCTCAGGGCGTGTGACGGATCTTAATTCTGGCCCAGGGGACTTGGCAATTTCTGAAGCTGGTCTGGGACCCAATACAGAGCAGGGTGTGGGGAGGTAAATGGGAGAGAGGTTTTTCCCTAAGAGGGGTGTTTTTGATGTGGGCGGTAAGCTGTACACAAGTACTTATCTTTCTTGGAAGGTTGCTTCTCACTGGTTCTGGGTGGCCGTGTAGACTCTTAGCAGCTAGGTCTTTCCTGGTGTGGAAAATGCACCTCCTGAGCACAGCTCCTTGCCTGCCACACTGTTTACCCCCGAGCTGATTAAGTGTGAAGGGCTCAGGCTCTTGCTGGGTCAGGTCCGGCAACTCCTCACTGCTTCCGAACCATCTCTCCCTCCTCTGCCACTCAGGCTGGTTCCTTAACTCTGCCTTTGATGTTCAGGACTCCCAGATTTCCATATATAATCGAATCACTTGTTTTGGGGGGGCTTTGTTTTAAGAGGGTCTACTGGAAGCGTCTGACTACTCTGCCATGTTGGCTCCGCCTCCGCAATATTTCTAAATTAATATTTTATTTTATATGATATAAAATATTTTTATGATTTAAAAAGCCCTGGTTGTGCAATGGTTAATCACTCAGCTGCTAACTGAAAGGTTGGTAGTTCAAATCCATGCAGTAGCTCTCCAGGAGAAAAGACTTATTGACCTGATCCTGTAAAGATTACATCCTAGGAAACCCTATGGAGCAGTTCTACTCTGTCATATAGGGTTGCTATCAGTCGGAATTAACTTGATGACTAACAACAACAATATATATATGTAACCAAAATAAATAAATATAATGAATCAAAAAATGACCAATATAATTTTGATAGCTAGAAATGGGTGTGGGAAACATGAAGGAAAAGAATTCCAGGTGTTACAGATACTAGAGACATAGTAAAATATACGTTATTTTTGAGGAGTAAGCTCAGGGAGTTGTCCAGTTTAGCTGGAGATAGAGTGTATATACTTAAAGATACAGCTAGGGCCAAGTCTTTGAAGGAATTCAATGCCAAATTAAGAAGTTTGAACTTTAGTCTATATTCTTTGTGAAACTGTTGAAGGACATTGAGCTACTCATCTCATGGGTATCATTAACACTAGGTGGTAAACTTGAGAGCAGTGATGGTATCATACAATTTTTTGGTCATACTGCATTGGTAACACAGTGCCCAACATGGCAAAGCAGTCAGGAAATTTGTTAAATTGAGTTGATCTGTACATTCCAGGTATAGTGAGTAGGATGTTGAGTTTTGTCATTTACTTTTGTCTGGACACTACTTATAGAGGCATTAGCTTGATAACTTAGAGTACAGAAAATAAGACAGCATGAGTCCCTTGCCATTCCAAATGCCAGGTTAAATGTTCCATAATGGGTTTAAATTAGGAGACTTTTTTGTTGTTGTGGTTTTCCATTTCCACTGAAGAATAAGAATTGGAGCAACATTGTGATATGAGAGGATTGTTACATTTATATGAGAAAATTTCATGAAAGTGACATTATTAAACATTTAAAATGGAGGGAGATTGTGGAGTTGCTTTTCCTGAAGGTCGTGACAAGTAAATACCGCTCATCTGTCAGGAGTGAACTGGGGGGTGCTCTGCCAGACACGGGTAGTTTAAAGAAATAACCAACCAATCTAATTTACGTGCTTTCCTGATAGTACTTAATATTGTTCACAAAAAATAGCTTATACCATTCGGAATAAGTATTTGAAAATTTTAGACTAAAAACTAGGCTTAGCAGAAATAAGATTTGATGAGGATTAGGAGATTTTCTATTGACTGACAGTGTGACCTTGGGCTGTTCCTAGCCTCTTGGGAACATCAAGTGCGCCCACTGAGCCTAAGAGAGGTACTCTAAGATGGTATAGCTGACAGAGCCTGGTTCCCAGTCCTTGAATCACTCCCCACCACTCAGCTGGAACTACACCACAGGATCCTCACGTGTAGGCTCTGCTCTGCCATAGCCCCTACTTAGGATCAGTTCTGTAACTCTAAGAATGTTGTGCCCCACATTTAATACCTGAGTTTCTTTAGCCTTATTCCTGAGCACTGCTACCCAGCCCACCTCATATGCCAGCTTTGGTCTGGATCTCTGACTGCTCACTGCGTGGGCTCTTTCTTTTTCTTGCTATTCTCCCTTGTCCACCCTCTTTCCCCTACTCCACACCAAGAGTGTAACTGATCACTGAACCTGGAGGCTCAGGCTTTACTACCTGCTGACAGGCTCTCCTAAAGCCAGTTTCTTGTCTACTTAAACATTGCTGCGCCTCTGGTCTCCATAACTACATTCTAACAACCATCGGAGTGGCCTGTTATCTGTTCAGGAGTTTTCTTAAATCAACTGCCTGACAGATGGCCACCTGAGGTCTGTTGCCCAGTTATCTCTAGAAATAGGCTATGTCCACTATTCCAGAATTTCCTTCTGCTTCAGCAGCTGTATTTACCTTTCTTATGACTGACTGCTCATTCACTGAAAGAATCTCACTCTAGTCCCAGCAGTCTGCCTTTTTGTATTACAGTTAACTGGGCCATCATACAAATGATATGAAGGATAGATGTTACCTTGGGAGACAGGAACATGTAGAAGTTAAGAAGGTGAGTTCTAGGGTCAAACCACTTGAAATGAGAATCCAGTTTGACCACTGCTGGCTAGGTGACCTTGTCAAGAACTGTGAAGGGTCTGAGATTTTATTTTACGTGCAAGCTAATTAGTTAGCCTGTCACAGTTTCATGGATGCTGGCAAAAGACACAAGACTCCTGGATCAGAGACAAAGGACAGTTTATTATTCACAGCAATAGCAGTAGTCAGAATATCATAATTTGTACTGGTTCCCTGATCCTCAGTTCCCACAGGGCAATGCAGAGAGGGCCAAACGATATCTGCACACACAGTGGAACAGTGGATTGAGTTATAGAAGAGGAACCTTAACAGAGAGAGCACGTATTTTATAGTAAGCCTGCCTGACCTCTGCCCCAGAGGGTAATGCTATCTTAATTATACTGGATAGTAAGCAGTTCTGCCTTTTTCCCTGAAGGGAAATGCTATCTCTATCTTCCAAAGCTGTTCAAACAAACATCCTTGAGAAGAGGGCCAGTGCCTCAATTTGCAAGACATGTAGAAACATGAAAGACCCACCGGGAATTATCTTCTGGCAACTTTGGATAAGTTCTTAAAGCCTTAGTTTTCTCATCTCAAAAATGAAATTAATGGTATATACCACATATAGTGGAGCCCTGGTGGTGCAGTGGTTAAGAGTTCAGCTGCTAACCGAAAGGTTGGCAGTTTGAATCCACCAGCCTCTTCTTGGAAATCCTATGAGGCAGTTCTATTCTGTCCTATAGGAGCTCTTTGAGTTGTAATCGACTCGAAGGCAATGGGTACCATATATAGTTGTGGGGATCAAATGATATGGTACATATAAAATGCTTAGATACATATAAAATGCTTAGCATCATACCTGACAGATATCGAGGACTTCATCATCATTAGTTATTACTATTATACATCATTGTTTCTTGAATAAGATGCCAGGATGTTTATTGAATTCTTTTTTTTCATTAGCAAATAGAATATTGTGGCTCAGTGATGTTTCTAATTATTTGAATCACTAAATATTAACATTAAAAGGGACCAGAAAGATTACCCAGTAAAACCTGACATTTTTACAAATAAGGAAACAGATTCAGAGAGGTTAAGTGACTTGTTGAATTTCACACAGAAAGGGCACAAACAGGACAAAGAATATCTGATTTAAAATTCAAAATGTTTTTAATTATACACAGTGCCCGAGGCTGAATAAATATTGGCATTACAAATGAACTGAAGCAAGACTATATTAGAAAACATTTCGTGTGTTCATTTGGCCACCCTTTTCTTCCTACTTGCTTGACTTACAAACCACCTTAAAATTGGCCAAAAAAAAAAGTGATGGATGGAGAGTTAAAATATGTAACCCAGATCTCCTTTTCTCTGCCCCATCATAATCATGCTGTCTGTGGCAGAGAAAAAACAGAAGACTGAAAGGAATGTGCTTTCTGTATATGTAGGTGATGTTGAAAACGGTTCCATTCTGGCTAAAAGCACAGAAATTCTGGTAGAATATGTGGCAGCTTTCTGTCAACAGCTTTATGCTGGTTTATCAACAAGCTTCCTAAGGCATGAGGGGAAGTAGTGGGGAAGGGGGAAGAGAGGGTGACAGAAAGAACATCTAGTTTTAGAAGGCAACATATTGTAAGGAATAAGCATCAGTGGTAGAATAAGATGACCTGGATTCCTGTGTGAGCTTGAGCAAGTTACTGAGTTTCCTCCTCTCTAAAATGTATATAATATCCTTCCATGAGGAGATGATGTGAGATTCAAATGAAGAAATGAAGTGAGAGTGTATGGCACGTAGTAGGTACTATAAAATATTAATTTACTTTTTTACTTTGAATCAATTCAGTGAAAGTATATAATCCTGAAAAGATTTGTAAAAATCAACTAATTGATTCTTGCACCTTTTCTTAATATGGATCCCACTGTTGAACACTCTTCTTTAAGAATGAGGCCATAACTTTAGCTTCTGTAGCACTCTGTGGTCCTTTCAGGAATTCTAGGTCAGAATTGAGCATGCCCAGGCAGCCAAATCAAGATTTTAAAAAGAAAGAAATGATAGGGAATGTCAACTGTCCATCTTTTGTTCAACTCAAGCCCTCTGCAAAATCATCCTCCTGTCACGTAATTCTGTTCTAGGTGTTCTAGAGGTGCCTCACACATGCTCCTGAGCAGGTCGGCTCCAGCTGTTGTTATCCCTCACACACGGTGAGCACTGCACTGCCCTCTGCTGGGCCCAGCAGGAACTGCTCTGTTTTGCCATTGCTCTGAGCCCCTTCACAGGGCCCCGAAGCATGTGTGTATGAGGGAGAGGGGATTGGGGCGGGGGGGACAGATTGTGATATGAAACATACCCTTCTCCTTCTGCTTTAGAGAAGCCCTGAAGCAACGTCACTTGTTTCTTCTATGTTGTGAAGAGTTTAGGGAAATCATTCTTTCAGTTTTTACTTGGAGCATTCTGTTTCTCTGAAACCAGAGATTCTGAAGATGAATTTGACTGAGAATGCTAGAGGACACAATCTAAGCTCTTTTGCAGAAGGCTACGAAGAACCCCGATACCTTAGTTCCTGCTGGGCCCATCACACCAGGCATGTTTAAATCTAGTAGCTGCCAGAGGTCTAAGTTCAAGCTGAGATCCCTGTTAGAGATATAGATGTAGAAATGAATTTATTTATATCCTGTCTACTCCAAATGTGACTTTGGGCACTTGCCTTAAATTACAGATATATCACAATTCGTTCATTTATTTGTTCTTCATTTATCAAAGAAGGAATACAACATGGATGAATCTTGAAAACATTATGCTCAGTGAAACAAGTCAATCACAAAAGGACAAATATTGTATGATCTCACTAATGTGAGTAACTAGAATAGCAAATATATGGAGATTAGAGGTTAATAGTGGTTACCAGAGGTGGAAAGAAGGGGGAATGGAGGGGACTTATTGTTTCAGAAGCATTGAAGTTTTGTTTACGGAGATGGAAAATTTGGCAAAGTATAACTGGTGATGGTAGCACAACATGACTGATAGAACTGATCTCACTGAAGTGTATACATGCAAAATGTTGAACTGGCAAATGTTGTGTTATCTATAATTTTATAACAATAAAAAAATAAGATATTTAGACCCAGTTCCTGTATCACAGCTCTCATGGTTTGTTGCTTTACTTTATGTCTTTGTAGAGAGAGAGAATGTCTCCAGTTAAAGCTTGATTTAGACCATATCGTAGTTAACTCTCAGAAATATCCCTTCTGAAGTTATTAAGACATTATCAGTGACCCTATACTCAGTCTCTAGGGTTGAAATGAAACTATTACAATCAGGAATATGCAGAAAATGTGGAATTTGGTTCAGCAACCTTTTAATGTTCTTAATATTCTCTTTGCCCCAGGTTATGCAGATGTACCTTCCTTTTTGTGGAATCGCCATATCCAATGCTCAACTCTTTGCTGCCTCAAGGAAAGAATATGAAAGAAGCAGGGTGAGTAGAAAGAAATATTGCTGACAACCCTCAAAGCTCTCTATCTTTCTAGGTTTTTTTTTTTTTTTTATTGTACTTTAGATGAAGGTTTACAGAACAAATAGTTTCTCATATCTTTCTAGTTTTTGTGAGTCATTATGCCTTTTAAAAACAGTAGATGATCTTGGAATAGTCTGGGAATTTTTTTTTTTTTAATTTGTATAATCCTAATCTATGGTTGAAGATACCTCTTAATGAATATGCCCAAATGGAAATGAATATAAATTCTCTGTAGTTGTTTAAGGAAAAAAGTGCCAGCTTCTTTTAAAAAAAAATTAATTTCAAATCTATATTGTAAGGCAACAGATATATTCTTGCTTATTTGTTGCTTTGAAACAATAATACAACTTTATGATCTTTTACAATTTAGTTCCTTTAAGAAGTAAGGTATGATACAAACATTATTTCATTACCCCTTGCAGATGTTGTGTTTGAATTGAAAGTTTTTCTGGAATAACATCACAAGGTACCTGGTACAATAAAGCAAATACTATTTTATAGGATTATAAAGAAACATGTTCAGAGGGATTATTTCCTATACCTTCATCATTATAGAACTAAGTAGTTAAAAAAAAAAAAGTTAATTATCGAAGAGGGGTTTAAACTTTATTAGGCCTGATCTACTTTTAAATGTAAGGAAAATACTTGCACAACTTAGAAGTATAATTAATAAGATGTTAAAAAAAAGATTTGAAATCAGTTAATCTGGTAACCAAATTGATTAAAAATTTCATTCGCTAAGCATTTTGATTCATGAATATTTCACAGGAAACAGAAGAACACAATTGACTACGATAGCCATCTTCCTTAGCAGGGTGTACCACACCTTTTCTCTCATCTAGATCCTGTTTTCATCTCCAGCCCCATAGCTTTCCATTCGCCTCCTTTCATTTGGCCCTCCAGTAATATAGTCCCCATTTTCTAGAAAACAATCTGTTTGTTTCACTTTCTCATACCTTTAACCACATTTCTCACTCCGTCTTCCATGCCCTCATGTCCACCTTTACCCTCCCACTGCCAACTGCTTGCGTAATTCTTCAGGATGCCGCTCAGCCTTCCAGTTACTCTTCCCTTCTCTTTTTTTTTTCTTCCTTGTATTCACTGCCTTGTTCTCTTGTGGATGTTTATCATACTGTATTATAATATTTATTTATGACCCTCCTCTTCGACTACATTTTGAACTCCTCAAAGGAAGCCTCATGTGTTGTTAGTCTTTGCATCCTCAGTACATGGAAATATTCATTCAACAAATATTTATTGGGTGCTACGATTTAGACCCTGTCCATCCAAAGCCCCTGCCCTTGTGGAACTTACTATTCTAATGGGAACACAGATAAAAGTCATGTATACAAATAAAAAATAATGTTATCAAAAACTGAAAACAAACAAACAAACCCATTGGAATAGAGTTGATTCCAACTCACAGTGACCCCATAAGTCAGAATAGAACTGCCCCATAGAGTTTCCAAGGAGCAGTTGGTGGATTTGAACTGCCCACCTTTTGGTTAGCAGCCAAGCTCTTAACCACTGCCCCACTAAGGCTCCAATGTATTATTAGGTTGTAATAAATACTATACAAAAATAAAGTGAGATAAAGGGTTAGACACTGGTCGCTAAAGGGTAGGTTGGGAGGATGCTTATTTTAGACAATGATCAAAAGGCCTCTATAAGGAGATGGGATTTGAGCAGAGACCTGAATGAAATGGAGCGAAGCCACACAAAGACCTGGAGAAAGCATTCTAGGTAGTAGAAACATCGAGTGCAAAGGCCCTGGGGCAGGAGAATGCTTGGCCAGTGTGTTTAGAAAGCAGAGAAAGAGGGTGAAAGTGAAAGGAAATGAGACAGGGAAGTGAGCCAAGGGTCAGATGGTGACAAGGTCTGTGGACATGACAAGGACTTCAGCTTTTATTCTGAGTGCAGTGGAAAGCCACTAGAAGATTTGAAGCAGGGAGTCCGGTTTACTTTAAAAGAGATCACTCTGGCTTCTGTGAGACAATAACCTGGCTTGGGAGGGGGAGACAAGACTGAAAGCAAGGAGAAAAGGTAGGAGAGTACGTTAACACAGGCAAGAAATAATGTGACCAGGAATAGGGCAGTGCTATGGATTGAATTGTGTTTCCCCAAAATATTTGTTGTAAATCCTAACCTCTATGCCCGTGGTTGAAGGCAACGGATTTTGTTTTGTTTTTTATGCCTGCGGTTATATAGAATCCCATTTGGGAATGGCTTGTCTTTGTTAAGTTAATGATACAGGATTTGTTGGGTGTGTCTTGAGTCCATCTCTTGAAAAATATAAACGGAGCAGATCAGGCAAGCAGAGATGAGGGAAGAGAGGTGCCAAGGCACGTGAAGATTGCCCAGGAGCAGAAGCTCAAAGAGACAAGGACCTTGCTCCAGAGCCAACACAGACAGAAAGCCTTCCCCTAGAGCTGGCACCCTGAATTCGGACTTCAAGCCTCCTAAACTGTGAGAAAATAAGTCTGTGTTTGTGAAAACCACCGATTTGTGGTGTTTCTGTTATAGCAGCACTAGATAACTAAGACAGGCAGTGAGAAGTGAAATATTCCAAAAAAAAAAAAAAAAAAAAGTGGTGAAATCTGTACGGCTTACTGATGTAGGAAATGAATGAAATAGACTTTTGGCTTCTGCAGCTAGCAAGTAAATAGTTGGGTCCAAAAACAAAAAAAAAAAACAAAACAAAAAAACCAAAACCAAAACCAAACAAACAAACAGACCAATTGCCATGGAGTCAATTCTGATTCTTGGTGACTTCAGGTGTTGCAATGTTTCAGTTAGCGCCAAGAGCAGTAAGCATTTGCACCAGCTAGGAACTTCCATTAGCATATAGATGGCCCAGAGAGGTTAACCTGAGGGAGGTTGTGTAGACAAAGGAAGAAGTCCAAGGATAAGCCCAGGAGCAAAAGAAAGGCAATAGAAGAAGGAGGGAAAAAATAGAGATGTTTGTGTTCCGAAAGGCAAGTGAAAAAACCTTTCGAGAAGCAGGAACTATTCATGCTCCCAGGGTCTGTTAAATTGAATGTAATCCTAGGTTTTCTCCTCCCTTTCTCCTATTCTGGGGCTAGTGGGCATTGTTATTTGTAAAACTTTAATCACTTGTTAGTAAAGCAGTGATTTTTAATTAGAAACAATAAAATTACTGTAATGTGATTAGTCTGTGCAAGATGTAAGACACAATTAGTTTTTCCTCTGAGATAAATGTTCCTATATATAGATCCCAGAGGCTCTATCCACAGAGTCACAACAAATTGAAAAGTTAAATAATTGTTCAGTTAATATGATCAATCTGAAGAAAAACTCTGGATAATTAAGGGAATTATGTTTATCCCCTTAATAACAGGGAATTTTGTTCATAATTATTCAGATAATTGCCTCATTTTTAATGTTATATTTGAGCATGACATTATTGAACATTGCCCTTTTACAGTGATCTCCTGTCCAAATGCAAGACAGTCAAGACACACTCAAAACTTTTCTCACCCCATTGGTATTTCTCTTTGCTTTTGGGATCATAGAGCAATCCATGGCCTTTAGTCCATTCTCAGAATCTTTCTCTAGAAATGGCACTACCCAGGACATTTGGTCCTTTTTTAATTCCTCAGTGAGCTAGGCTTATTTCATGGATCCCTTAACTCATTCAAATGCTTTTCTACCTGAATAGACTCAGAGAAGAAATTTCATGTTTCAGATGGTTTCAGGACAAATCAAATTCATTACCAAAGTTGAAGATTCGTCCCATCTCTGGGATAATGATTAACACCATCTACCTGAATAGATGTAAATTTGAAAACTCATGAAATCCTCTTGTGAGAGGTAACCTGAGGTTACACATCTTAATAAATTCTGTTGAATAAAGCACCCTCTGGCTAGCTCACTGGCTGCATAATTTTCCGATTGCGCTCTGATAGAGGCATAATAACTAGCACTTCTACATGGCCCAGTATTCTCAAATCTCTGGAAATATGCATGTCGTAAAAAATTCCAAACAAATATTATTTTAATGCAAACATTATAAGATAACTTAATTGGATAAAGTGACAGCTTATTACAATTGAATTTTTAAATGAGTACACAGGTTTCAGATTAGAATTTAACTTTTTTTAAGAATTCACGTGCTTCTCATTTTGTTGTTTTAACAGAAATTTTAATGCTGTTTTCCTTCCAGAGATACATAGTAGTGTCTAAATGTTCTCCTAGACTGACTGGAATGAAGCAGTACTTCTTGTGTGGAGGGATTAATGGAGGTTTTATACATATTTTTGAAGGCTCTGAACCCTAATTAGCATTTACCTCTATGATTCTTTCAGAGTTCTGTGAGAGATGTGTATTAGTGAAAATAAGTCTGAAATTTGAATAAGAAGCTATTTCTTCCTGATGGTGAGGAAGAACTGCTTTGTAATTTCTGAAATAAATGTGCTCTGGAGGGAAAGCAGATGTTTGTTATTTATAAAATGTTGAGTTTTATGTGGTTGCATTGCAGAAAAACTAATGTAGGAAGGGGGAAAACTTATAGCTAGTGAATATGTGAATCCTGCTATATGGACTGACGCTATTATCAAGGTGTATTTTGTAGTTCAAGAGTGTGTTATAAAACAAAGTGATGGAAATACGTCATGAAATCATAAATGCTTTAAAAATTACCCACACAAAAATGTTTATTTTTATATTTTATTAGTGCAAAGGCTAAATGGAATTTTTAGCAAAGAAAGAAAAAGGCAAGAAAAAAACCCAAAAAACAGAACAGAGCCAACAACCATTTTTTTGAGTCCTATATCCGTCTAAATAGGTCGATTTCATCTTTTGTAGGCTTTACTAGAGGTGGTTAATGACCTCTTTGAAGAGCAGACTGACCTGGAGAAAATTGTCAAGAAAATAATGCATCGGGCCCAGACTCTGCTGAAATGTGAACGCTGTTCTGTTTTACTCCTAGAAGACATTGAATCACCAGTAAGCGATCTTTCTTTTATTTTTTTTATTTTTATATTTTTTTGTATTTTATTGTACTTCAGGTGAAGGCTTAGAGAACAAACAGTTTCTCATGAAACAGTAGTACACATGTTGTTTTATGACATTGGTTAACAACCCCACAACATATTAACCCTCAAAATTCTCAACCTTTTTTTTTTTTTTTTTTTTGGTGAAAATACACATAGCCAAAGATACACTGTTTCAAAAATTTCTGCGTACACAGTTCAGGGACACTGACTATGCTCTTCCAATTGTGCTGTTATTCTCACTTAAGATGAAGGCTTACGGAACAAAATAGTTTCTCATTTAATAGTTACTACAAACGTTGCCCTATGACAATGGTTAACAATCTCACAATACATCAACAATATCCTTACTCAACCTTGTGTTACCTATCACCAGCTTCCTTGTCCCCTTCTGCCTTCTGGCCCTTGTCACTGGACTCCTGTACCTCATTAGTCTCATTTGGTTTTACGGGGCTGCCCACTCCCAGGCTGAACAGTGAACCTCAGAGGTGACTTCACCACTGAGCTAAAAGGGTGTCTGGGGGCCATACCCTCGAGGTTTCTCCAGTCTCCTTTAGGCCAGTAAATCTGGTCTTTTTTTTGTGACTTAGAATTATGCTCTACATCCTTCTCCACCTCTGTCCAGAACCCTCTGTTGTGATCCTGGTCAGAGCAGTCAGTGGTGGTAGCCGGGCACCATCTAGCTGTACTGGACTCAGTCTGGTGGAGGCCTTGGTAGCTGTGGACAATTAGGCCTTTGGACTAATCTTTTCCTTGTATCCTGTTCTCTTTATTCTCCCTTGCTCCCGAAGGGATGAAACCAGTGGAGGATCTTAGATGGCCGCTCACAGGCTTTTAAGACCCCAGACACTACTCACCCAGGTAGAATGTAGAGCATTGTTTTTATAAGCTGTGTCATGCCAATTGAGCTAGATGTTCCCTGAGACCATGGTCCCCAGAGCCCTCCACCCAGCAATTCAGTCCCTCAGGGACTTTGGATGTGTCTATGGGACTTCCATGACCTTTCGTTGTACAGGTTGTGCTAGTTTCGCCTGTATTGTGTACTGTCTCACCCTTCACCCAAGATACCACTTATCTATTGCCTATTTAGTATCTCCCCCCCACCCCTCCCATCCCTGGTAACCAACAAAGATTGTTACATTTTGTGTGTGAACTTTTTCATGGGTTTTTACAACAGACGTCTTATACAATATTTGTCCTTTTGTGATTGACTTATTTCACTCAGCATAATGTCCTCCAGTTTCATCCATGTTATGAGATGCTTCACAGATTCATTGTTGTTCTTTCTCGTTGCATAATACTCCATTGTGTGTATGTACCATAGTTTGTTTATCCATTCATCTGTTGATGGGCACCTACGTTGTTTCCATCGTTTTGCTATTGTAAACAATGCTACCATGAACATAGGTGTGCATATGTCTATTCAAGTGACGACTCTTATTTCTCTAGGATATATTCCTAGGAGTGGGATTGCTGGATCGAATGGTATGTCTATTTCTAGCTTTCTGAGGAAGCGCCATATCATTTTCCAAAATGGTTGTATCATTTTGCATTCCCACCAGCAGTGCATAAGAGTTCTGATCTCCCTGCAGCTCCTCCAACATTTGTTATTTCCAGTGTTTTTGCTTCGTGCCAGTAATGCCGGGGTGAGATGGTATCTCATTGTGGTTTTAATTTGCATTTCTCTAATGGCTAGTGATCATGAGCATTTCCTCATGTGTCTGCTGGACATATGAATGTCTTCTTTGGTGATGTGTCTGTTCATTTCCTTTGCCCATTTTTGAATAGGATTATTTGTCTTTTTGTTGTAGAGGTGTTGGATTTTCTTGTAGATTATGGAGCTTAGACCTTTGTCTGACTTGTACTGTCCAAAATTTTTTTCCCAGTCTGTAGGTTCTCTTTTTACTCTTTTGGTGAAGTCTTTTGAAGAGCATAGGTGTTTGATTTTTAGAAGATCCCGGTTATCTAGTTTATCTGTTGGGTTTTGTGTGTTGATGGTTATGGTTTGTATCCTGTTAATGCCATGTATTGAGGCCTGAAGTGTTGGTCCTATTTTTTATTCTATGAACTTTATAGTTTCAGGCTTTATATTCAGGTCTTTGATCCATTGTGAAGTCGTTTTTGTATATGGTGTGAGGTATGGGTCCTGTTTCATTTTTTTGCAGATGGATATCCAGTTTTGCCAGCACCATTTATTAAAAAGACTGTCTTTTCCCCATTTGATGGACTTTGGGCCCTTGTCGAAGATCAGGTGACTGTAGGTGGATGGATTTACATCTGGGTTCTCAATTCTGTTCCATTGGTCAATGTATCTGTCGTTATACCAGTACCAGGCTGTTTTGACTACTATAGCTGTATAGTAGGTTCTGAAGTCAGGTAGTGTGAGTCCTCCAACTTTATTCTTCTTCTTCAGTAGTGCTTTACTTATTTGGGGCTTCTTCCCTTTCCATATAAAGTTAATGATTAGTTTTTCCATCTCTTTGAAGAATGTTGTTGGTATTTGGAATGGGATTGTGTTGTATCTGTAAATTGTTTTGGGTAGAATTGTCATTTTCACAATGTTGAGTCTGCCTATCCATGAGCATGGTATGTTTTTCCATTTATGTAGATCCCTTTGGGTTTCATGCAGTAGTGTTTTGTAGTTTTCTTTGTATAGGTCTTTTATATCCCTGGTCAGATTTATTCCTAAGTATTTTATCTTTTTAAGGGCTATTGAAAATGGTATTGAGTTCCTGATTTCCTTTTCATCGTTCTCCTTACTGGTGTATAAGAATCCAGCTGATTTTTGAATGTTTATGTTGTATCCTGCTACTCTGCTGAATCTTTCTATTAGTTCCAGTAGATTTCTCGTGGAGTCTTTAGGGTTTTCTGTGTATAGTATCATATCATCTGCAAACAGGGACTGTTTAACTTCTTCATTACCAATTTGGATGCCCTTTATTTCTTTTTCTTGCCTTATTGCTCTAGCTAGAACTTCCAGCACAATGTTAAATAGGAGTGGTGATAAAGGGCATCCTTGTCTTGTTCCTGTTTTCAAGGGAAATGTTTTCAACCTCTCTCCATTAAGAATGATGTCGGCCACTGGTTTTGCATAGATGCCCTTTATTATGTTGAGATATTTCCCTTCTATACCTATTTGATTGAGAGTTTTTATCAGGAATGGGTGTTGGACTTTGTCAAATGCGTTTTCTGTGTCAATTGAGATGATCATGTGATTCTTTTCTTTCCTTTTATTTATATGGTGGATTACGTAGATTGATTTTCTAATGTTGACCCATCCTTGCATACCTGGTATGAATCCTACTTGGTTGTGGTGTATTATTTTTTTGATATGATGCTGAATTCTATTGGCTAGAATTTTGTTGAGAATTTTTGCATCTATATTCATGAGAGATATTGGTCTGTAATTTTCTTTTTTTGTGATGTCTTTGCCTGGTTTTGGTATCAGCGTTATGCTGGCTTCATAGAATGATTTGGAAGTGTTGCTTCCTCTTCTATGCTCTGAAATAGCTTGAGTAGAACTGGTACAAGCTCTTCTGTAAATGTTTTGTAGAATTCTCCAGTGAAGCCATCTGGGCCAGGGCTTTTTTTGGTTGGGAGTTTTTTTTATTACCTTTTCAATCTCTTCTCTTGTTATGGGTCTGTTCAGATTTTCAACATCACTTTGTTGTAGTTTGGGTAGGCCGTGTGTTTCTAGAAATTTATCCATTTCCTCTAGGTTTTCAAATTTGTTGGAGTACAGTTTTTCATAATATTCTGTTATAATCCTTTTTATTTCAGTTGGGTCTGTTGTAATGCCCCCCATTTCATTTCTTATTTGGGTTATTTGTGACCTCTCCTATTTTTCTTTTGTCAGTCTGGCCAGTGGTTTGTCGATTTTGTTGATTCTTTCAAAGAACCAACTTTTGGTTTTGTTGATTCTTTCTATTGTTTTTCTGTTCTCTATTTCATTTATTTCTGCTCTGATCTTTACTATTTCCTTTCTTCCGGTGATTGTGGACTTTTTTTGCTGTTCTCTTTCTATTTGTTTGAGTTCTGTAGTTAAAGTTTTGATTTTGTCCCTTTCATCTTTTTTGATATGTGCATCTATTGCTATAAATTGTCCTCTGAGGACTGCCTTTGCTGTGTCCCAAAGGTTTTGATATGATGTGTTTTCATTCTCATTTGATTCTAGGAATTTTTTGATTCCATCTCTGATTTCTTCTCTTACCCACTGATGTGTAAGCAGGGTATTATTCAGTTTCCATGTAGTTGATTTTTTTCCCTTGCTCTTTCTATTGTTAATTTCTACCTTGATGGCATTGTGGTCAGGGAAGATACTTTGAATTATCTCAACGTTTTGGATCTTGTTGAGGATTGCTCTGTGGCCTAAGATGTGGTCTATTCTGGAGAACGTTCCGTGTGCATTGGAAAAGAATGTGTAATTTGCAGTGGTTGAATGGAATGTTCTATATACGTTTATGAGGTCCAGTTGGCTGATTGTGTCCTTTAGGTCTTCTGTATCTTTGCTGAGTTTCTTCTTAGTTGTTCTGTCCTTTACTGAGAGTGGTGTGTTGAAGTCTCCTACTATTATTGTGGAACTGTCGATTTCTCTTTTCAGTGTTGTTAGAGTTTGTTTTATGTATTTTGGAGCCCTGTCATTGGGTGCGTAGATGTTTATTATGGTTATGTCTTCATGATGGATCATCCCCTGAATCATTATATAGTGTCCTTCTTTGCCTCTTATGGTAGACTTTGTTTTAAAGTCTATTTTATCTGAGATTAGAATTGCCACTCCTGCTCTTTTTTGGTAGTTGTTAGCTTGATATATTTTTTTCCAACCTTTGACTTTTAGTAAATTCACATCTTTGTTTCTAAGGTGTATCTCTTGTAGACAGCATATTGATGGATCCTGTTTTCTTATCCATTCTGTCACTCTCTGTCTCTTTATGGGTGCATTGAGTCCATTTACATTCAGTGTAATTATTGATAGATGTGAGTTTGTTGCTGTCATTTTGTAGTGCTTTTTTTTGTGGTGCCGAAGTTTTCTTTGTTCTTCTTACTCTCTTGTGCTGAGTTACTTTTGTTTGTGAATTTTTTTTTTCATTTCTTTTGTTTTTGTAGGTTTTGCTTTTGCTGAGACTTTATGTTTTTCCTCTTTTTTTTTTATGAGTTGGTTTGTTAACTTTCTTTGTGGTTACCATGAATTTTACCCTTATCTTTCTAAGTTTGAAGCAGTCTGCCATTACTTGGTATCCCCTTGCCTTCCTCTCCATTAGAGGGTTCTATACCTATGCCGAGTATTTCCTCTTTAATTGTTTTGATGTTGTTGTCATTTACTGATTAACTGCTCTGATTCCCTGTTGTATTTCTTTTGGTTTTGGATAGTCCTCGAGAGTTCATTTCTTAGATTGGTATCTGGCTCATATGATCCTGTGTCCTATGTTCTGCCTGTGGGCTGGAGCTGTTTGTCCTCAGATCGAAGAACTCCCTTTAATAATTCTTGTAAGTTCGGTTTGACTTTTACATATTCCCTTAGTTTCTGTTTATCTGGAAATGACCTAATTTCACCATCAAATTTGAACAAGAGTTTTGCAGGATATATTATTCTTGGCTGACAATTTTTTTCTTTCAAGGTTTTATATATGTCATCCCATTGCCTTCTTGCCTGCATGGTTTCTGCTGAATAATCTGAGCTTAGTCTTATTGTTTCTCCTCTGTATGTGACTTCTTGTTTTTCACGAGCTGCTCTCAGGATTCTTTGTTTGTCTTTGGTTTTGGCGAGTGTGAATATGATATGCCTTGGTGATTTTTTTTTGGGATCTCTTCTATATGGGGTTCGTTGAGCTTCTTGGATGGCCAGCTTTTCATCTTTCATGATATTGGGGAAGTTTTCTGTCAGCAATTCCTCAATGATCCTCTCTGTGTTTTCTGTTTTCTCCCCCTGTTCTGGAATGCCAATCACTCGTAAATTTTTGCTTTTAATTCTGTCCCACATAACTCTCAGGGTCTCTTCATTTTTTTGTTCTGTTTTCTCAGTTTTCCTCAAACAGAGTTGTATCCAAGTGTTTGTCTTCAGTTCCACTGATTCTGTATTCCACGGTTTCAAATCTGCTTCTCAGCCCTTCTATGACATCATCCATTTCTGAAATCTTGTTGTTTATCTTTTGGATTTCTAATTGTTGTTTTTGTATAATTTCTAGTTGTGAATTTATTTTGGAATTTTGTCCATGCACTATTTTACTGAATTCTTCCAATTTTTTGTCTGTATTTTCCATGAATTTGTCTATTTTTTCCTCATGTTTGTCAGCTTTTTGCCTCAGTTCTTGGAAAATTCCAAGTATTAGAGATTTGAATTCCCTATCAGGTACTTCTAGTGCATTTTCTTCCACAGGAGAGTCATCTGGTGTTTTAATTTGGACGCCTACTGGAACCATCCTGTCCTGTTTTTGTAAATGTTTTGATATTGTCTGCTGTTTTTGGGGCATTCAGTAGTTATTTCTCTCGTTTATTGATTGTAGATTTGTTTGTTTTGTCCCTTTTTTAAAAAAAAAATTTGACTATGTCTGAGCAGGCGGACTGCGTGCTCTTTGTTGTTTGCTCATCTGTGCGCTCAATACTTTTCACCTCCTTCTCCAACTGGCAGGTTCAGTCACTGAGATATGGTACAGCAGGGCAGGTCTAGCTGAAGAGGAGCCACTGGGACGGGTTGTTTGTGGCACTCACTACAGCTACCAGGGCGGGTCGGTAATCAGTGCTGGGCAGGTTCCAGTAGGCCGTGCCTGCACTGCTTGGTGGTGTGATGTCAAGCACACAGTGTAGGTAGGCAGGATGCAGCGGGGAGATGGTTATGTGTGGAGCTAAGCTGGATATGGGAGAGAGGAACAGGAGCCAAAAAACATGTAAACAAACAAAACAGAATGCTAGGGGAGCTTGCCGTTGGAATGGAGAGATGAGAGACTATGAAATGGAGAAAAACAGAAAGGGGAAGAGGAAGAAAAGAAAAGAATGAACAAATAAGAATCAGAAAGGTTAAAGAACCGCACAGTTCCCAGGGATCCCACTGAAGCAGCTATAAGGTCTGGGGAAGTTGCTCTCAGGTGTCGCAGTACAGCCTGGCTAGAAGGCATAGAGGTGTACAACGCCTGGTGTTCAGGAATCAGAAAGAGAAGGAAGATATAGAGAGACGAGAAACTGAGCAATGAAGAAAGATAAAAAGGGAAAAAGAGGGAAAAGAAAACAAAACAAATTAAAAAAAAAAAAAGAACAAGAAAGGGCCCCCAAAAAAACAGAAAAAAAAAAAACAATGAAAAAAGAAATGTCCTCAGGGAGGCCTCTGCATGTCTGTGGAAGCTGAAGGGGAGTTCCTTGCCACGCAGCTCCACCTGGCCAGAAAGGGCTCCCAACTCAAGAAAAGGAAAAGAAAACAAACAAACAAACAATTCAAAACGAACAAACGAACAAAAGCCCCGGGATCCCACCAGCGCGGTAGTCCAGACCAGGAAGCAGCTCCACACTCCAATGGAGCTCCGCAGCCCCTCAGGAAAAAGCAAAGATGGCGCACGGAGCCAGGCACTCCAACGAAAGGAGGGGGAGGCGGCAAGAGGCAAGCAAGAAATCCAAAGAAGCAGAAAAAAAAAAAAAAAGCAACACCAGCAGCCAACAAATGGCACTCAGAGAGCCAGCCAGTGTGGGCTGGTGTTTCTGGACAAGAGACTGTGTCCGTGGGAAGCAGAGGAGGCCGAGTGTGGGTGAAGAAGGGTGGAGAGTGGGAAAGCGTATATCACAAATTGCCGGCCCTCTGGAGCCCCTCAGGAAGAAGCAAAGATGGCACACGGAGCCAGGCACTTGAGTGAAAGGAGGGGGAGGTGGCAAGAGGCAAGTGAGAAATCAAAAGAAGCAGAAAAAAAAAAGCAACACTAGCAGCCAACAAATGGCATTCAGAGAGCCGCCTGCTTGGGTGTGTGGAATCCAAGCAGCCGGTGCTTCCCAGTCAAGAGATTGTGGCCGCGGGAAGCAGAGGAGGCCGAGCCAGGGCGAAGGTGGGGGGTGGGGAGCACACACCACAAATTACCGGCTATTTTGTCTCCCGCTGGACTCTCTGTGAGGCTGCTTTCTCGTGCCCCCGTTTGCTGGTCTCCGATAAGAGTCCAAGATGGTGGATCCGTGCTGCGGTAGCTGGTAGGGGACCTCTGCATGCATCTCTCCTCACTCTCCGTTCTCTGTCAGTTTTCTCACTCCATTTGGTGCTTGGCTGAGTTCTTTATCTCTTCATTTGATGTTTTAGGGTTTCAGGATTGTTGTATTCTGTTTGGCTTAGTTTTTCAGATCTTTGCTGTAGAGTGATGGCGTGGTGCTTCTGCCTAGAGCGCCATTTTGCGGAACTTCTTTCTTTTATTTTTCATATAGATTTGATGACTATGTAAATGGAATAAAGTTTCGTTTATTTGTAATTTAGCTTGTGAAATTTTGACTTGAATTACTGTTGTGGATTGAATTGTGTCCCCCAAAAATATGTGTATCAATTTGTCTAGGTCATGTTTCCCAGTATTATGTGATTGTCTGCCATTTTGTCATCTGATGTGATTTTCCTATGTGTTGAAAATCCTATCTCTATGATGTTGATGAGATAGGATTAGTGGCAGTCATGTTAACGAGGCAGAACTCAATCTACAAGATTGGATTGTGTTTTGGGTCGATCTCTTTTGAGATATAAAAGAAAGAAGTGAGCGTAAAGGCATGGGGACCTCATACCACCAGGAAAGCAGTGCCAGAAGCATTGCATGTCCTTTGGATGTGAGGTTCCTGTGCAGAGAAGCTCCTAGACCAAGGGAAGACTGATGACAAGGACCTTCCTCCAGAACTGACAGAGAGAGAAAGCCTTTCCCTGGAGCTGGCACCCTGAATTTGGACTTCTAGCTTCTTAGACTGTGAAAGAATAAAATTCTGCTTGTTAAAGCCATCCGGTTGTGGTATTTCTGTTATAGCAATACTGGATAACTAAGACAATTACGCTCTTCATGACTGTGTTGTTAGGTGCTGTCATTAGCTTGGACTCACAAGCAAAGCCCACAGGAGAGAAAAGAAAGGTTATGATCTTTGTTCTTTCTTTTCTTTGATGAATACTGCTAATCATTCTAACTGGAAGCCAAGGATCAGACTGTTACAGTTAAGGATTGAAGACAGTAAATCTATTTTGTTGTTGTTGTTAGGTGCCATCCAGTCGATTTTCAATTCATAGTGACCCCATGTGACATAGTAGAACTGTCCCCATAGGGTTTCCTAGACTGTAATCTTTGTGGCAGCAGATTTCCAGGTGTTTCTCCCATGGAGCCTCTGGGTGGGTTTCAACTGCAAACCTTTCAGTTAGCAGCCAAGCATTTAACCGTTGTGCTGCCAGGACTCCTTTTCATGACTATAGTCTTGAAACTATATATTCTAGTAACTTCTTCTAGTAAGCTTCTAGTAATTATGTCTTTAAAAGCTAATCTACCAAGCGAATATTAGGGAGACAACTTTTTATAAAATTAGAATTTTTATTTTCTTTGCATGTTTTGTTTACATGCTTTGCTGTCACCTTAGAAACATAGACTTATAAGCTGAAGGGGACCTTAGAAATCTAGTTTAGCCCTGTGGATTTCCAGACAACAAAACTAAGGAGTTAAATGGTTCTTCCAGTCTCACACAGATGAACTCAAGTCTCTTGACTCCTTGCAGTCTACCACTATATTTATCTATCAAGGGTAAGGCCCTCAGTATTTATAGGAGTGGATTTCAATCAAGACAACACTCTACAGCCCTCTTATGGGGACTCTGCCCTAGAGAAGCAGTGCCCTTAGCTCTTGGAGCCCAGTCAAAATCTGCTTGAGCTGCATGGACTGAACGGCCTCATCTGGGCTGCTCTCTGCAGCCGGGGTTTGTCTTAATGCTTCTCAAAGTGCAGCAGCTAGGTTCTTTTACTGCTGCCTTGGAGCCTGTGGGTACTTGCACAAAGCAAGCTAATCAGGTGAAGGGAGGCTCCTTTGGACTTTGGCTTAGGGATTCCTGTTTCTCCAAAGGGAAAAGTCAAGCTAGTTCAGGGCCTCAGACCCACCTCCCCTGGGTGATTTGTGGCTGGCTTTTAGGTTCTGGTAAGTGCTTTTGGCTCTTTGAGGGAAATCTGCTGGGTAAATACACAATAATATTGAAAGTAATGATCATCATCAATCTAACTTTTTGAAAGTTAAATATCAAACCCTTAGTGGCAATTTAATATCTTTGCTGCGAACTCTCTTCAAAGACCAGGAATTGTCTAACAATTAAGAACTGTTTTAATGTCTCAGAAAGAACGATATTTTACTGTACTGTACTTAGAAAACATTATTGCCTTTTCCTTTAGGTTTGTTTTCCTCAAAGAATAAGGGTAAATTTTGGAGATATAATAATAAATATTATAAAACTTATTGAGTTTTAAAATAAAATCTATGTATGTTTAAAATGTTTAGGAATTTTTCCCATGTTTTTGCAGAGCTTGAATTTATTTCTGTTTCCTAGAGGGTCAGCAAATGTGATTTACACAAAGAATAGACTTTCAAGTCTGTGATCTTATAAAACTCAGCTGAACCTTGGGAGAACGTATACACACATACAAATAGACTATGTTTATGGAGGGCTTCCAGACACTGTGTGAGTCACTTGAGCTTATTTAATCCTCACCACATCCTTATTAGGTAGATATTGTTATCATCATCATTTCGTAGGTTAGGAAATAAGATTTGGAGAGGTTGAGTGACTTACCAAGTCACCCCCACTGGCTGGCCCTGAAGCCCTGAAAGGAATGGGAAGGGGTCAGGGATGCTCACTGATGCCTGCAGGCTGTGCGGCTGCAGAGAAGCTCTCACTAAGCAAGGTCAGAAGGGGGCAGCTGTTGGGGCTTTGGCTGCCAGGAGCCCCTGAGCCACTCTCAGGTCCCTGTAGGGATAAGTGGCTGGGAGGCTAGGCTGGAATCTGGACAGGGCGAACACTTTGTTTGCTACTTTGGTTGAATGCTGAAAAGAAAGTAACTAAAATCAGCTAAGGGTGGCCATCCTTGATAATTCTCCATTCAAGACTAGCTTATATGTGATCTAGTTCTTTGGCAAATCAAACATAAAAGAACAGATGATAGAAGTTGGGATGTAACAGGTGGAGGAGAGCTGGAGGGAATAGTATGGACACTAACATCTTAAAGGTATAAAGAAAGTTAGGGGTGGTGTCAAAAAACACCATCTACAGTAGATGATGTATTGATACAGTGGCTGCAGCAGCGGGCTCAAACACACCTGCTATTGTGAGGGTGGCTCAGGATGGGGCATCCTGTATACATAGGGTTCCTTTGAGTTGGAGACAACTCCACGGCACCTAACAACATCAGTAGAGTAGATGTTGCCAGTAATAAGGGTGTTGGTCTATTACTGAAAATTAAAACGGCCTTTTTATTATCACAGCTGAACATTCTAAACTGTAATGGTGGGGCTGGAGCAGGAAATTCTGGGCCACTTGTCATCATTTCTTCCCTCTACCCCTGCCCTACCCTGCAAGTGAGGCTAAACCAAAAACCCAAACCCATTGCCGCTGAGTCGAATCTGACTTATTGCGACCCTATAGGACAGAGCAGAACTGCCCCATAGAGTTTCCAAGGCTGTAATCTTTACAGAATCAGACTGCCACATCTTTCTCCCATGGAGCAGCTCATAAGTTCGAACTGCTGACCTTTCAGTTAGCAGCCAAGCTCTTAACCTGGCTCCTTCAAGTGAGGATAAACCCATGGAATTCAGAAGGGCAAGATCTGGACTTAAAAAAAAAAAAAAGAAAGATGGGACCAATTTGCCTTGTCCTGAACTAGAAGCTATGAAGATTTTTGTCAAGGCTGCTGCCTGGGGATGTGGTGGAGGAGTTGGGAGGTGAGGAGGGGTATATATGTTGGCATCACCACACAGACAGCTTCTCAATGCTGTATTTTCCTTTAACACACTTCTCACCAAAGGTTTCTCCAAACTTCAGTCTTATAGGGGCTGCTGTTCTGTGTACTATCCCAATTGTCAGGTAGAAATTATAAGAAGGTGACCAGACACAGTCACACAAGATGCTCTAGGAGAAGCAGCCAGGCCTGACAGGAAACCAGACACCAAAACCTGGCACTGCTGCAGTGGTTTCAACAAACAGAAACTTGTGCAGAGATAAACTTCTCCGGCTGGAACTCCCCGCTTCCCCACCTCAGAATGCTGAATGGATAGATGGATGTTAAAGACCTTTGTCATCTAGATTTAATGAAAGATGCAAATTATTATCAGAGGACCCAAGGAGCAACCATAAGCACTATTTTATTTTATCAGTGAAGAGCTTGCCCAGGTAGATTTCTGTCCATTCAAAGATGAGAAAACAAGAGACTCCACCAGCCTGAGACCAGAAGAACTAGTTGGTGCCTGGCTACCACCACTGACCGCTCTGACAGGTATCACAAAAGAGAGTCCTGGGCAGAACAGGAGGAAAATGTAGAAAAGAATTCAAATTCACAAAAAAAAAAACCAGACTTATTGGTCTGACACAGACTGGAAGAACCCCCAAGACTATGGCCCCTGGACACTCTGCTAACTCAGAACTGAAACCATTCCCGAAGCCCACTTTTCAGACAAAGATTAGACGGGCCTATAAAACAAAAAATGACATATGTTATAGTTCAATCAAATACGAGACCAAATGGGCAGCCCCTATCCAAAAGCAAGATGAGAAGGTGGGAAGGGACAGGAATTGGAAGAATGGACACAGGGAACCTGGGGTGGAAAGGGAGAGCATGCTGTCACATTGTGAGGGTAGCAATCAAAGTCACAAAACACAAGGTGTATAAATTTTTGAATGAGAAATTAACTTGAGCTATAAACTTTCATCTAAAGCACAATAAAATTAAAAAAAAACAGATGAGAAAAAAACATAAGTGGAACTTGACAGCATGGCTTTTCTTTTAATTTCTAAATCTATATGGAAAAATAACATGTAAGTGTAGCTAACAAAATTGTTCAGAAGGCAACTAAGATGAAGAATGGGTTAGGTTTTGCTTGTGAAGCTGGTAAAATGTATTATAAAACTAGAGGGTGTTGCAAAGGAACAGCTAAACAGAGTAGAGTCCAAAGACTCCAATATATGTGACAGTGTAGTAAAGATTGTTCTGTAATTTGTAGAGTTTAGAATATTGTTTCTAGGGAAACAAAACTGTATTAGAAGATTGGAGAGTTTTAGGCTTCAAATGACGGTTATTTTTACTGCAAGTATTTCAACAGTGAAGATGTTTTTGTAATTATAAAAGCATACATGCATACAAGATATAAAAATCACTGAGAAATCCAAAATTCGATTATACTGTTTCCTTTACACTTATGACCTTTCTTTCCTTATTATTATCAGCAAATCTGTTACTACCAGGATGCTTCTTAGACATTCCCCATCACTTTTACACCCTAGTATTTATGATAATCAGCAAAGAGCTCTCTTACTATGGAAAGCGCTAGCTCTGGTTTTAGATGTGTTATAACCAGTAGCCATCTATATAACACAAACCAAAAGTTGCAGGAAAAAAACGTGACATCAAGGTATTAATGGAAGTCCCCCTCTCCACACCTTTCCCCAACCCTCCAAACAGCCTGGTGTATTGTTTTCGGGGAGAGATTACACAGAATACAGAGACAAATAACTAAATTCTGGACTTTTGAGTTCCAAAATGGGGTTTTAAATATATAACAGGGTTATTATTCTTGAAAACCAAGACTTTTTATTTACAAGAGCCAGGTGTTATTAAAAGCCTTGAAGAACTCAGAGCCCAAAGTTATGACAAAAGCAACAGATTAGAAAGAATATAGATAAAACCCTAGATTATCCCACTTTTGCACTGCATTTGCTTTTGTACAGCTGTATTTGTGGCCTTTTGTCACAGCAGAGGCGAGTGTCAGGATGGCGGAGACAGTAACCAAACACAACTCTTACAGAGAAGTGGGACCAGGAGGGTCACTCTGAGGAGTCGACCCCAGCTTCAGTCCCAGAAGTTTATTTATAGTCAATACAGCAAGCAATGAAGCAAATAACAGAACAATGGGCTTTGGGTAAATAACAGTAAGTTTTGGGCAAGGGAGAAGGAATTCAGGTAAACAAGCCAATCAGTAAAGGGACAATAGGTTTGGGAAAACAAGTCATGCCTAACCTCCTCCTCATCGCTGACAAGTCTCAACATGTCCTGTGCAGCATAAAGGCCTTTGAGGGGCTGCAGTTGTCAATAGTGCAGCCATGTTTAAATGGCATATATCCCCACAGACTTTGAAATTTATAATCAGTATACAAATTATATTCTCTAATTAAGCCATCATGTTACAGTCAGTTAACATATTGACAAAATAAGTATTTGAAATTAGAGGGCTGGGGAGAGTGGTGGATTATTTTATAAGTGTTTGGGAACAAATGCCTGGCAATTTAGAAAAACAAAAAAAAGTTGGATTTGTACTTCATACCTGCTAAAATATAATTTTTTAAAAGACAAAATCATGACTCTCATGCAAATATAAAATAAATACACGTCAAAGATTGTTTTTAAATCGTTAATTAATGAGGGAATCAATAAGATTCTTGTCTTAGTTGTCTAGTGCTGCTATAACAGAAATACCACAAGTGGATAGCTTTAACAAAGGTAAATTTATTCTTTCACAGTCTGGTAGGCTAGAAGTCCAAATTCAGGGTGCCAGCTGCAGGGGAAGGCTTTCTCTCTGTGTCAGCTCTGGGGAAAGGTCCTTGTCGTCAATCTTCCCCTGGTCTAGGAGTTTCTCAGGTGCAGGGATCCCTGGTCCAAAGGACGTGCTCTGCTCCCGGCACTGCTTTCTTGGTGGTATGAGGTCCCCATGTCTCTCTGCTTGCTTCTCTCTTTTATATCTCAAAAGAGATTGGCTTAAGACACAACCTAATCTTGTAGATTGAGTCCTGCCTCATTAATATAACAGCCGGTAATCCCACCTCTTTAACATTGTAGAGGTAGGATTTACAACACGTAGGAAAATCACATCAGATGACAAAATGGTGGACAATCACACAATACTGGGAATCATGAACTAACTAGCCAAGTTGACAGATACTTTTGAGGGACACAATTCAATCCATGACAATTCTAAAACCCATCCAAAGGGCATTTGAGAAGCTAGGTATTTATAGGCAATGTTATGTTAAGATTTCTCAGAGACAAAACTGATTAATGTCCAACAAGGCCATAAACTGTAATCTTTGACATTGTCTTTCCCATCTACAGAAATTACTTGTATCTCTACCAGACAAAAAGCTACAAGTTACAAATTAAGTCTGAATCCTTTAATCAGTAGTAAACAATGAGTTGAGGTAAGTATATTCCTTAGATCAGGGACTGGCAAATTTTTTCTGTACATGATCAGATAGTAAATATCTTAGTCTTTGTGGGCCATACAGTCTCTGTTGCAACTACTCAACACTGCCATTATAGCACAAAAGCATCCATAGAAAATACATAAAGAATGAGCATGGCTGTGTTCCAACAAAATTTTATTTACAAAAATAGGTGGTAGGACAGATTTGGCCCTAAGGCAGTAGTTTGCAGACCCCTGTCCTAAACAATCCTTGGGTGATAGTCTCCCTCTTATGACACTGAAAGATAAGCCACCACCCTTTTGCCGTGTTTCTGTAGTGCCTATGTAAATTTGACATGAATCAAAGATTTAATGTATAGAAAAATATTGGTGAATATTGTTTTGTAATTGGGTAGATAAAAGCTTTCCAAAGCATTCATACAATTACTATGAGACTATAAGCACATTAAAACACTAACTGATTTTTCAGTCATCAGATTGGCAAATATTTAAAAGAATTTTAATAACATATTTACAATTTCAGAACAACTGGTATGAGAATGCATTTGAGAAAATAGACAATTTCATTACTGATGGTGTGAATTGAAATTGGAGTAACATTTATGGAAATCAGTTTGATAAAATATATTTTGGTTTTATAAGGGCATAGCCTTTGTACCCAGCAATTCCTCTGCTTAAAATTTAGCATAATAAATTAGCTGGAGAAGGGAGCAGAATAAGTATACAAGAATGTTTATTGCAGTATTTATACTAGTGAAAAATATAAATAATCCAAATAACAATAGAATAATTTTTACATAATGAAATTAAATGCAGTGAAAATTAGGCAGGATGAAGTAAAGGGCTGAGTGAGTCTACCTGCACACAGCCATCTTGGGCAGAGTACAGTGTTCACCAGAACAAGTCTTGCACACTCTGTTGGAGCAGTAATGGCAGGTGCCTGTGCAGGCTCAGGGATGTTCATGAGTCCTCCTTGCTGCCACAGAGTGGCAGGAGAGATGGGGTTGAACAAGGAAACTTGCAGACAAGCCATCTTGGAAACAAGGCTTTCAAGGTATCAGTGTAAATGAGAATGTGAGTGATAAGTCACCACGAAGCTGCTAGACCTTGATTAGCTAAAGAGAACTAAAGGCTAATTCATCACAAAAATATCTGTGACTATGGGGCTTTCCAGTAAGTAAAGTAAGTAAGGGAGACTTCCAGGTAGGCAGGAGTGAAAACTGCTGCCCAGAAGAGAGTATTGGTGAGAAAATGGTCAAAGACATTAGACTGAAATTCAAGTGCAGCCACCATAGATCACTCCTCTGACTCCATTCCCTCTTCTCCCACTATTCATTCAAAGAAGAACAAGTAACAAAAAGCCGCCAGCATAGGACCTATGTAAGGATAATATAAGAAAAAAGGAGGAAAGCGACATGAAAACAAAAACTAGATGAAGAACATAGACCAGAAAAGTTGCTAACAATTTTCCGTCAAATGAAATTAAAGATGATATGATCTCTCGGAGGAAAAAATAAAGTGTTCAAAGAAGAGATAGAAGCCCTCAAAGGATAAATGATAAGCAATAAAAAGACGAGAAAAATGAGTTGGCAGAGCTTAGAAAAAAGTAGAAGAAAAATATGTAAGCATACAAAAATGAATATTACACCGAGAACATCAAAAAAAGAAGAAAAGCTGCCTCCAAACTACTTTCAGGGGCATGAAGAATAAAATTGAAAATGAAACGGAAAATAACTGAGTATAAAAAGATGAGAGAATGATAATAAAGGAGTCGGAATAAGGAAGTACAAAATAAGCATCACTGGTGTCTCTGAAGAGAACATGACAAATGGAACAGGGGGAGAAAATGAAAATTACTGTTCTAGGACAGTTTACTGAAATAAAGACAAACTTGAATTTATAGATTGAAAGAGCATATGATTTCAGGAAAAGTTGATACTGATTGCTTAGCACTGAAATACATGCAGTCTTCATGGACTTCAAAGATAATAAAAAAAATTTTATGGGCCTCCAGACAAAAATATCAAGTCACCCATTGGAGGAAAATTCATTTTTGTGTTAGACTTCTGGTAGCATTCTCCAGTGCTAGAAGATAATTGGGGCAATCTCTACAACATTCTTAGGGGGAAAAAAATATGAGTCTACAATTTTAAATCCAGCCAAAATAATATTCAGCTATAAAAGCTAGGTATTTTCATATATGCGAAGAAGAGCACAGGAAATATAGTTCCAAGAGATCCTTCCTGAAAAATAGAAGAAGTTGAAATCCAGCCAACCAAGTGATGAACAAAGAAGGCATGATGAATAAGACTGATGGTGGGTATTGAATACATTTGAATGCGGAACGAAGACTAAAAAACAGGAGGCATGTGATTTTAGAAACAACTGTAAGCTTCATATTGTAAATGATAACAATAATGTTGGTTCCCCATGCCCCCAAGTCCGAAAGGGGCAACACATGGGTATGTGTCTGTACAGGCAATGGGTTTCATTATGGAAAAGGAACACTGTGCTTGGGGAATCTATCCCTTTTATACTGAGCAGTATCAAGCCTCATCTCTTTAGGTTGTTCACTGCAAACACAAGCCTGATCAATGAACTGGGTGAAGAGTGGTCAGCGACTTCCATCTTGGTGTACAGAGTCAGACTGTGCACGCAGTGTTCATGGAAGATTGCCTCTGCCAACAGGTATCTTTGATTTGTACAGTATTTTAATTTTAATGTGTTAAATTTATCAATCTTCCATTCTGATTTGTACTTTAAGGGTTTTGTTTAAAAATCTTTATCTACCTCCATATTATGACATTCTCCTGTATTTTCCTTAACTCATCTAGTATTTATGGTCTTTTACATCCATGTGGAATTTATTTTTGTGTATAGCGTAATGCTGTATATGTGTAAACAATCATCTCAACACCGGTTTTCCCCCACGTTGTCATGCTGCCTCTATGTTATGTCAAGTTTCCATATATACCTGAGTCTGTTTCTGAGCCCATTATTTTGTCTCACTGATCTATTTGTCTATTTCTGCCCCAATATCACACTGTCTCAATTTCTGTAGTTTCATAGTACACCTTGATATCTGATAGAACAAGCCCTCAATCTTGTTCTCCTTTGCCTTGTCTATTCTTCACCTATTGCTCTTCCCTATAAATTTTAAGAGTAGCTTATTAATTCCATAAAAAATTCGGTATAGATTTTGATTGCGATTGCTTTAATTTAGACATCAATCTGGGGGAATTCTACAAGTACCAGAATACAAAGGAAAGTGACTTAAACAACAAGGACATTTATTGTCTTACTGACGAGAAGTCTGCAGGAGGTGAACAGCTCCAGGCAGCATGTCGTCGTCACATAACTGTGCCCCAGGAGAGGAAGAAAGAGAAACTTCTTTTCATATATCTTTCTTTTCCTCAGGGAGGAATGTAGTTTCCAAAAGCCCCAAGCAGACTTTCCCTCAAAACTAATCAGTCAAGACAGAGATGTTGTTCAGATCTTTTATATTCTTAAGACTTTTTTGTTCTCCATCTGTCATTCTCTGATAGAAATATGTTCAGATCTTTAGCGTAACTGAGATCAATATCTCCTTTTAACTCTGTAGGTTGTGGGTTTAGTTATTCATATTAATATTGTCTATGGCTTTTTGAATTTGGGATTGCAGCTCATTTGTGTGATGTGAGGGTTTTTTGTTTGTGCCATTATTTTCTTATTTCTCCCTTGTCCTCATCCTTCTACGTCTAACAGTTTGCACAACTCCCTGGCCTCTGGTCAAGAGCCAGGTCTTATAACAGTGACTTGGGTCTCCTGCTGTGTGGTAACATTACATCAAGCTAGAGACAGCTTGGTTCAGTTTCTGGGGTTACCTGTCTCACTGGAACACATTTAGTCCCCAGAACACAACAGGAACTGAAATTCCAACCATAGCTTCCTGCCTGTTTCTGGACTTGTAGCACTATGATTTCAGGCCAATGCCTTTAGAGATCTTTTTTTTTTTTTTTTTTCTTCCTCCCATCCCTTTTCCCTTTCCCTTCCCTTTCTCTTTTCTCTTCCTTTTAAACTCTTGAAGTCTTTTTGGTTTTCTCTTTTTGTATTTTATCAATGTGTTTGCTCTGTATTTTGAAGAGAGCAGGTGTGTCAAAGCATGAACTTACAGCACATCTCCGCTGGCATCCCATATACTACTTTTATGACCAGAAAAAAGAAAGCATCACTTCAGGGAAAAAAGGCCAAAACTTTCCTTCCTCCAGAAGGAAGTTTTGCTTTTTATCTCTATTTTATTTGAATCATTCCTGGAAAGAAAAACTTCTAATTATGTTTTGTGATTATAATACTTAAAAAAAAATTGTATTACAGGAAAAGGATAGTGAGAATAGCAGCACAAGTGGAAGAAAGTAATCGATGTCACTGAATTGTACATGTAGAAATTTTTGAAATAGTGTGTCTTTGGCTATGTATATGTTCACCAAAAAAGAAAAAAGGTCCTCCAAAGTCAAGAAGGGAGAGTGTTGACATGTTGTGGGTTTGTTAACCAATGTCATGAAACAATATGTGTACTGACTGTGTAATGAGAAACTATTTGTTCTGTAAACCTTCACCTAAAGTACAATAAAAAAAACAAAAAAATTGTACTACGAAGGTATAATATTTCCATGGTCTTGCTAAATTTTAGGGAAAAGGGGAAGAAAAACATTTAAATCTAATTGTAGAAGCTTTGATTCACCAAGATCTTAACTCAGTCTTTAGAGACTGTGTTCATTTTCCATAAGCTGGGCATTCAGGTGTAAACTGACCAGTTTACTAAGTGGATGCCAAAAATAGAAATGAAGAATGCCATTCTAGCCTTCTCTCCTGACAAAATTAATATTTTACCCTCTTTTTCATCTCTTAAGTGTTTCAGCTGATAGATATGATGTGACTTTGTCAATGGTATTTTCCACTAGACTGGAAAAAAAAAAAAAAGATTGCTCCATAGCTAGCTGCTGTCAACATTAGTAAATATTTAGTCCTTTGAACTGAATTTTCCCTTCTTAATGTTATCCCACTCCATGAATCTGTCGAACCAATTCCTTTCACTTCTTAGTTCTTTTCCAGCTCATGTATTTACTATTATCTCTATTTCTTTCTGTGCGTAGTCAAGGAGAGCACACGTAGACATTTTAATCCTATGTCCTAAGGCACTGTCTGAGCCCCAGCGTTTGTGCTGTTTTCCTTTCATGGATCATCCTGATGGCTGGCAGTTACTGTGTTGTCTAGAACTCTAGCAGGCGCTTTACAGCTGAGCTTGTAAATGTGGGCCTAGTTTCTGGAGTTCATAAAGCAAGCTAGCTAGGACGTTTGTTTTCTAATACATGCCTTAGCACCCTGGTTCTTACATAAATGTATGTACAATTAGGGCGTTGAACTGCATGATCTTCCTGAACCCAACACTTGAGAGGAAGAGGTGGGGTGACCATCGATTGTTCTCCGACAGCCTTTAATTCAATCCCCTTCATCCTACGGGAAGGTAAAAATTGCTTCAGGCTTTCCTTCCTATTTCACTTCCTTTCCATTTCCCCACCTTTTTTCTTTAATATTTTTCTCCCTGTAAGGAAGCCAACTTAAATTTGATTTGATTTGATTTTTGTTCCAAGTGCTTTTCCTATACTGCAAAATGGAAGGTATTGAAAGAAACTCTAATGATTATCCAGTCACTGTGTTTTTTAAATCATTAACCATGAACATATATTATATTTTAATATATTAACCCAGCTCACTTTATTAATACGTATATATCAATATAACATAACTCACATGATTAGTCATTTACATAGATGTTAATTACATGTATGTGTGTTATATATGTGTATATATATGTGTGTATGTGCTTGTGTGTGTGTGTGCATTCCAGTCTCCACTAGACATCTCCACCACATCCTGCCCCAAACCTTCACCAACTTTAGTATTTCCTATTTTAGTTGACAGAATCATCATCATTTAGTAAGTAACTCAAGCCAAAAACCATAGAGTAGTTTTTAAGTCTTTTTCACCATCTACATTCAATTGTCTCTAAGTCTTGTTGATTCTACGTCTGAAACACTGATTCTAGCCTCTAAACCCCTTCTGCTACTGTCTTTACTCTGTCTATACTAATCTCTCACCTAGACGATTTCCTCCTAACTAATTTGTTTGCTTGCAGACAGGGCATTCTCCCTTCCAGTTAACTCTTAATAATGTTTCTAGTTATCTTTCTAAAAGACACGTCTGCCCCTTCCATGTTCAGAACGTTTGGTAGCTGTCTATTGCCTACACATTAAAGTTCAAACTGCCCAACATTTAAGGCCCACCACCTCTGGCCCCAACGTACCTTTTGATTCTACTTTCTGGTCCACTGGTTCTCTCTATCCCTTTCTTCCATCCATGGCCAGATTAAGGCATATGAAGGCCCTAAACACTGATAATCTGTGGTGCCCCCTCTTCTGCTTACTCATACATTCGAACGGAATATGTGAATTAGATATATACATGTATATGTATATATGTTTATCTGTGTATGTGTCATAGCTCTCCATAATGGGACTTGTTTTTAAATATGTGATTGAATATTAGTGATTGAATGCAGAAGTGGTGTATGCTTTTATAAATTCTTCAATGATTTCATCACAGTTAAGCTGCCAAACAAACTCTACTTCCATACATAATGAGGATAATGAATCGAGTCTTTCTTGAATCATTGTTGTACACTCACTTTTCCTTGTATCCTGTCTGCTTGGCATCTATAGATCTTTACTTTGAACTACTGGTGCCCCTATTTTGTTGATGGCCTAAGCACATGCTTACCTTGCTTATTGGGTAATCTGTCCCTGCTTCCACTTGTACCCCACCACACGTGCTCAGCCTGTGAGTGTGTTGGCCTCTGTGTCTTTGCACATATTGTCCCAGTGAAAGACAAAATGCATTGCACAATTAAAGAGAGAATTTTATTCAGGCTATTGCAATAGGGAGAACATTCACTAATGAGGAATGTCTCAAAGAAAAGGAAGGGGGCCTGAGGTTTTACAGAAGCAGGTAGACAAGGGAGTTATTGGCCAGTCTATGGGAATCATGAGGAAGGAAGGAGACAGATCTCATTTTGGAATATGAGAAGGTGGAGTGGTCCTCTGAGGTTAACCGATACCAGAACACAAAATGGTTGGAAGATTGGTTTACCATTGCTTTTTTCCTGAAGCAGAGGGGCTCAGGTAAAGTTTAGTATTGTCATCTCTGTACTGGCTATTCTCTATGCACAGGTACATGCGTGCGAGCAAACATACACACACACACACACACACACACACACACACATCAGCTGTTGTCTGCCTTTTTTTTTGCTCAGATAATCTCTACATCCCTTACCATGGGCTTTTTTGCCCTCTGGTTTCTGGTTGGGTTTGACTAACAGGAGGGGTCAGAAGAAAATTAGAGGGCTGGAGGAAAGAGAGGTTGGGGGTGGTTATTGCCTCTGTTTATTCTCTGCCACCTCTAGTGGTGACTGTGACTGAATTCTTCCAAGATCCCTCTCTACAGCTGTAACTTCTGCTGGGCTCCAGTAACGCTATTTCTTCCCTTTCTCCTTTCCTTCTTTCCTCCCTCTTTCCCGTGTTCCTTCATGCCTACGTGTCTTAATGGTTTTCCAATGTTGCTTGTCTCTAGGTGCCTTTCCTTTCCTTACCGGTTTCTCTTAACCCTGCCCACACCTCTGTAACTAGGCCTCTTATTGAATTATCTTCATTTAGACCCTTTTGAGTGTATGTTCTGTTTCTGCAAAAATTTATTTAATCCCTCAGCCTGGAAAGCATTCCCACTTCTCGGTTTGAAGCAGGCTGCTCATCCTTTAAGTATAGTTCACGCAAAGTCTTCCTCAGCACCTTCCTCTGTGCTCTTGTAGCATTTTGAACATATATGATCTTGTAAGTATATTATTTGTGAACAGTTTTGCCCTCTGTACTACGTTATGAGTTCCTCAAAGACAATCTATGATGTATGTCCCTTGGTATTTCCAGAGACTATAACAGTGCCTGGTGCGGTAAGTACGTGGTAAATGTTGATTGAGTGAATAAATGAGTAAAATAAATTGTTCATTGGCAGAAGTGAGAAATTTATCAAGAAGGATGATAGTGGATAATTATTTAATTCACTCATTTGCTCTTTAGAGTAGTCCTCTTATGGAAGAATAGGGATTCAGAAAACAAATCCAACAAAAAACGGTGATTACTTAGTAGATCATTCCCATTTTCTTTTCGGTGGCAGGAATATCTATTTGAACATAGTTTTTGTTTTTTAAGTTGTTTTTAAATGAAAAGAACAGAGAGAAACCAGACCAACTAGTGCTTGATAAATATCCAAATCAAAAAGACTTCTGTCCATGGAGCTTTTCCAAAGAATAGGCAAAGATCCGTGGAGGATATTTTGTTTACTTCACTGTGGCATGAGTACTGCTTTCCTCAGGGTGCAATAACCAGCACAGATCAACAGCAAAGGGAGCTTAGAACCACATGTTCAGTTTCATTGACCTATAAACCATTTCTGATATTTCTTTTATAAAATTATCTTTTTACTTAATGTGAGTGTGCATGTTTATTTATTTAACTGATGCTCATTTAGAATTAGAATTAGAGTATAAATAAAAAAAGTTAATGACATTAAGAATCATCGAATTGGTCCACATGGATAAAGTGCACATTTTATTCTCTTTTATTTATGCTTTCACCTGTTTTTCAGTTGGTCATAATCTACCCAATGTTACTCTATATAGCTCATCAAATTATATCAAAATATTTTAGTGGTTGTTGCTGTCTTATTTTTTAACCTAGATGTCAGACTATAAACAATTTTCTACTTGAATACATGGTATTTTCAATAGGTTCTTTTTCAAAAATATAAATCACTTGATGCTTTGAGGAGCAGCCAAAGGCCTGCCTGCCTAGGGTTTGCTTTTTCAAACAAAGATACTTTTGAGAGTGAAAAGGGACACTATTAATAATTGACCCAGGAAAACAGGCTTAATTAAAGTGGGACTGTCCCAAGTCAATTGGAACATATGGTTATATGCATGTTCTCAAGTATATCCCCCATCACTTGCCTTGATGCCTAAAATTTCTATCGTTACAATGTTGCCTGGGATTAAGAAATTATGATGCCAGGAATCCTTTTTCTGAAATATGAATAAGTTATATGAATAAGTATTAATATATTTCTCTATCATCAACCATTAACAGTTTAGCTGAAGGTAACTAGTTGATTGGGCCCAGAGATGGTTGTAGGGCAGGGGTGTGTAAACTTTTTCTGTAAAGGGCCAGGTAGTAAATATTTTAGGCTTTGTGGGCCATATGGTCTCTGTTGCAACTGCTCAGCTCTGCTCTAGTGGTGGAAAATGGCCATAGACAATATGTAAATGAATGAATGTGGCTGTGTTACAATAAAACTTTGTTTACAAAAACAAGTGGCTGGCTGGATTTGTTCTGGGGCCGTACTTTGTCTACCCCTGCTCTAGAGAAATGGGAGCCAGGAAAATCAGTCTAAGTATCCATGCGGTCCACGTGCCAAAGAGCAGTCCTCAGAATAGCTAACTCTTTTGCAAATATAAAGTAAGCATATATCAAAGATTTATTTAACTCATTAATAAGGGAAACCAGCAGAGTGGTATAGCTGGCACTGAAAGAATGCTTGCATAAGATTGCTAGATTAGATTTTAAAAATGGTTATTATCATCCAGGACAATAAAATTGTAACTATTAGGCTTTTTTTTTTTCTACTGCACAGAAATCATTTGCATCTGTACCCATAAACAAAACCCACTGCCGTGAAGTAAATTCTGACTTACAGCAACCCCATAGGACAGAGTAGAACTGCCCCATATGGTTTCCAAGGAGCAGCTGGTAGATCTGAGCTACCAACCTTTTGGTTAGCACCTGAATGCTTAACCACTGTGCCACCAGAGCTCCTTTGCATCTGTAGTCGGATAAAATTTATTTGCGTTGCTATAGGGCAAAAATCATTTATATTGCTATCAGTTTTTTAGAAGTTAGCATCTATCCTTACAGAGTTGTAAAACACCTTAATCAAGAGTAAAAAGCAAGTCAAACAAAGTTTTCTTAGTAATATCAGAGAGTTTAATTTCATCTACCAGATCAGGAAACTAAAGAAAATATCTGGCTTGATTTCTAAATGCAGAGACAATAGTTTATTAGTAATTTGATACCTTTATACAAAGCTAAGTGTTTTTCTTCAAGTTACTCGCAGTCTCATTCTGCAAATATATATAAAATGCTTCTACTTTTTATCCTGTTACTGTTTTAACTTTAAGACTTACTTAGGGTGTAGTTTGAGGGATTTATTATTTGGTGATAACAAATAGTCTCTTTGCAGCTTGCTGACCTTGTGAGACCTAAGTATATTTTAGCTGGATCAAGATTTCTAAGTGACTGGTTTCTGCTTAAGTCTTCAAGATAGGTGTTCAAGTTACTTTTGCTGTGTAACAAGAAAACCCAAAACTTAGAGGCTTAAACCAAGCATTTTATTGTGCTCATAGAGCCTATAGATCAGGAATTTGTAGAGGGCACAGCAGGGATGTCTTGTCTCTCTCCAGGATATCTGGGTCCTCAGTCGGGAAAACTGGAAGATAGGGGTGACTTGATGGCTGGGAACTGGATTCGTCTGAAGGTTTGTTCACTCAAATGTGGTACCTGAGCCAGGCATCTGGGCTGGGCTGGGCTGGCTTAAAAAGCAGGACTGCTGACCAGAACACCTACGTGTGCCCTCTCTGTGTGGTTTGACCCCCTTTCAGCATGGTGGCCCCCGGCAGTTAGACTTTTTACTTGGTATCCCAGGGCTCCAGGCACAAGTATTCCAACAGACAAGGCAGAAGCTGCATTGCCTTTCATGACAGCCTCAGAAGGCACAGAACATCTCTTCCATCTATTGTATTGGTTGAAGCAATTAGAATCAGATTCAAGAGGAGGGGACATAGACACTACCTCTTGGTAGGAGCGTGCAGGATCACACTGTAGAAAAGACGTGGGATCGGAGATATTGTGGCCATCTATGGAAAATAAAATCTGCCACAATGAGTGATTCTTCGTTCACATTAGAATATGAAATGAAATATGTTCTATGGTTGTCAAGGGTATTTCCTTATAGATGAACTGTTGTCATTTTAGTTAGTCACACACAATTTCCTTGTGATAGACTTTTCTTTATTTTTTCCTTTTTCCTAGTGTTGCATTTTTAGTTTAGGCTCATTACCTCACTGATAAAACTGTTTTAATATTTAATCTATTCCCTGTTCCCAAATCATTTTCTCAGGTGTCCATCAATTCCCCGTAAGTGGTTAATTTAAAAGGCTTTTGAAGCATGACTGCATCTGGCGAAGACAAATCTAAATGTCAACCTTGGAAGCATCCAATGACATTCAGATGTATTCCTTTCAGCTCAGAGGACTTGTTTTTCTATCATGTAGCATATCTTGTCAAAAGAGAGCCAGAAATGGGGCCTTTCCCACTCAACATTTTCAGTGTCTTTGAAAGTGCTGGCATTTTAGAGTCAAGCAGAGTTGTATTAATCCCATTTGCCACATTTAGTTGTGTAACACTGAGCAAATTTCTTAAAAATTATGGACTAATTTCCTCATCTATATACTGAGGATAAAAATCCCTACTTTACAGTGTTGTAATAAGGAAATTAAATAATCTAAGAAATTCCTGACATAGGGCCTGGTTATAGTAGGAAATCAATTAATAGGAGCTAATAATAAGAAAAGGAGCTCTGGTAGTGCAGTGATTAAAGCACTCAGCTGCTAACCAAAACATTGGCAGCTTGAACCCACCAGCCACTCTGTGGGAGAAGGAGTGCCAGTCTGCTTCTGTAAAAATTTCTAGCCTGGGAAACCCTATGGGGCAGTTCGACTCTGTCCTAGAGGGTTGCTATGAGTCAAAATTGACTCGACAGAAGTGGGTTAATAATAATAAAAACAAATAGGAAAATGAGGAGGAAGGCTATGAAAGCTCCTGAAAGGAATCGCAGCTAAATACTGAGGGCCTATGAGAACTGCAGAGGATTCTTCCCCACCATCGTCCCCTGGTTCAGACCAGGTGGAATCTAAAGGAAAGCGTAACTCATTGCAAATCTTCTTTTCCCTCTTTTCCGAGTTTGCTCTTCTCTCTCCTTTACTTTTTCCTTCATTTTCTTCTTTTGCTTTTTTTCTTTACCTCTGTTATCTGTTCATTCTCATCACCCCTATGTAACTCAGTGTTGAGTTCAGCGGCATATTACAGAGAAATCCAAAATAATAAAGGCTTAAGCAAAATTGAGGTTATTTCTCTCACATACTGGAAATCATAGGCATTCAGTCTAGAGGTAATATGGTGGCTCCTCAGTTATCAAGAACCCAACTACCTTCTTGGTTTCTATCGTGTTCCTCTTCTACCCCTTACACATTGATGTATGGCTCCAGCCATCATTCAAGTTATAGCCATCACGATTGTATTATATGAAGCAGGACAGAGGAAAGATCAAAAAAGAGCATATAAATACTATCCCCCTGCCACCTTTAAGTAGACTCCTTGGAAGTCCCATACTACACTTCTGTTTAATAGTGTTTACATTGAGTAGAACTTAATCATATGACCATACCTGGCTGTAAGAAAGGGGAGGAAAATGGTCTTTCATCCTGGACAGCAATATGACCAGCTAAAAATTGGAGTTCTGTTACTAAAAAAGAGAGAGACAATGGATGTTGGGGTAGCAATATGCTCTTTTTGTCAAAACTCCTGTTGCCTTTTCCTACTCCCATTTTATCTTTGTAAACTCATAGCAAAAATGTCCTTCTCACCCAAGAAGTGAACAGAAGAGGTGATAAAAATGGGGACTTATATAATAAAATGCAAATATATGCACTCATATATTTTAAAATGATTTAATGTTAAATATTAAGAGGGCCACATGGGGGCAATCATTAGCAAGAGAAAGTGAATCCCACTAAAAGGAGTTGTGTTCACTCAGACAGCAGTGAGGAACTGAGGAGGCTCAAAACCCTGGGAGGCAGTTATGAGGAGCTATCAGCACTTTTTTTTTTTTTTTTTTTAATGACAAGCATAGAAGAGTGGAGAAAAAGAAACAGGGAGAATAAAACTTGGGGAGTAGAATTCTGGACATGCTGACACAGAAGGGCAACTCAGTCATGGAAACTGTGTCAGAATCCAAGTATGAAAATCTGGAGAATGTTCATCAGTGATTTCCTGTGGGCAGACATGGAATTAGAGTGATGGGGGGGTGGGGAGTAACTCCTGTCTGGGTAATGAGACAGAAGCTCACTAAGATAGCAGGCAAGAAGGAGATAAAGCAAACAAAGAAGAGCACCTAGGACTCATTCAGAAAAAGTCCTTGTTCTTTTCAAGACCAAAGAGGAATGAAAAAGAACTTACAATGTGAAAACATAGTAGAAGATTATGAGAATGAGGTCTTTGAACATGGTTCTCAATCCTTGCTGTGCACCTGAATCACATGGGAGAGATTTTTGAAAGGTAGATGCTGAGGCCCCACCCCTAAAGAATCTAATTCAGGTGACCTAGAGTGTGGCCCCAGTGCCCATAATTTTTAAAAAAACATCTATAACCACTGGTCTAGAAGAAAACTAGAAAAGAATTGACTTTAGAGGATTTCTTAAGGCTTTTACTCCCTTCTCAAGTGAATAACATGAGACTGAATTTCTGTATTTCTGAACTATATTTACATTTTCTGTGCCAATAAATTCCATTTCAATAGAATAAATGTTGGGTCAGGTTCTTGCACTGAGTGTGCTGGCTTCATTCAACAGGGTGAGGAAGGAAGTGTCCAACACTGGGATGATCGTTGAAGAAGGTAGCTTCCTCTTCTTTACCCTTTGGGTGGTGGCAGCAAAATGTTCACCTGGGAGCAGCAATGAGCCAGGGACACTAACTTTAGGAGCCTGGGATTGAAGAAAGGCATTCTTTTTGAGGGGTGCTTTGACTCTGCCTGGCTCCCCATGGATGGTGTCTTAGTTGCCTAAGGTTGGCATAACAAAATACCACAAAGTAGATGGCTTTAAAGAACATAGATTTATTGTCTCACAGTTCTGGAGGGTAGTTGTCTAATTCAGGGCATTGGCAAGGCCATGCTCTATCCGCACTTGGGGAAGATCCTTCCTTGTCTCTTGCAGCTTCTGGTAGCTCCAGTGGTCTCTTGGTATTTCTTGGCTTATAGATGTATCTTGGCTTATAGATGTATCTTCACATGGTGCCTTCACCCTGTGTGACCCTTTCTTCATGTCTGTTCTCTCCTTTTATAAGACCTCACTTAGAAAGGATTACGATCCATTCTACTCTGGCATGACCACATTAACTGATCACATGGTTCGGAGACAAAGCCTATATCCAAACACGGTCACATTCACTGGTACAGGGGTTAGGACTTCAACATATCTTTTTGGGGGACACAATTCAATTCATAACAGAAGGTGATTGAGTTGTTAAAAGGGCAGTTAAAAAGAACTGGATTCCAATGAGATGTCCCTTTGACTGTATGCTATGTAAGAAGAAAACACAGAACATAGGATAGAATTTTCTTCTTCTTTGGTCACTTGGCATTTCCTCACTTAAAATCTCTCTGTACTCTCTAATTTTTGTAATAATCATTATAAAGATAAATAATATTTATTGCTTTATTTTAGAACCATGAGAACGCTTTAATTGACCTGGATTTATTGTCTTTCTGTGTGGCAGGTGGTGAAGTTTACCAAATCCTTTGAATTGATGTCCCCAAAGTGCAGCGCCGATACCGAGAACAGGTAGGGCTTGTGGGTTCCATGTTTGGCTTTTGATACTCTTTGGTCCTTGGTGTTAGTGTTGCATAATTCTTTGAAGATAAGGGTTGAGTCTTTCTCTGTATCAGCAAGTGTAACCAAATATTATTACTTTTGTGTATTTCAGGGCTTAAATACAAACTATAGTATAAAAATACGTGTGTATATATCTAGCTTATGATCAATTTTTAAGACCAAATCTTAGTATTTATTTTATGATTAAAATGTTGCTTTTAGTCCCTTATTTCCCTGAATCTTGTCATGTTTTTAAAGTAAATCTTAGAATATTCTGATGATTTCTGGACCTTGTACTGAAGTCTCTTATGCAAGTTAATATGGAATGGTGATGGAGCATACCTGTTTTCTTTCAGCCAGTAGGTTTAATTTCTCCTCATACCAAACATTTGACTGAAATTGCTAAGAAAGCCAGTTTTTAGATATTTTCTAACTCTGCAGATAGCCTAACTTTCTGCCTTATTCTGGCCCTTTCCTTCTCTTTTTTCCCGTTTGTTTTTCTAATATTTAACTGACAACATCCCCTTGTAAAAAATAGTGAGAGTTTCTAGGAGTTCAATTTTTGTCCCTGTTGGCGTTTCTGAGGCTATAACAGGATAAGAGTGAAGATTAAGGACAACCAGCAAATTTCTGTTAGCTTTGCACTGCCCTGAGTAAGAAGAGCTGGCTGCTATAAAAATGGATTCTCTTTACTTCCATCCCCTCTAGAGGAAGGGCTAAAAAATAGTGAAATTGATCAAAATGCAGAGATATGCAGAAAGACAGGTAAAGTACCTGGGATAACCTGATGATGATGATGACAATGATGAAATTACCGATGTGAATGCTAAAGGTATGAGCAGCTTCCATTCATTGAAGGCTAAGGGTGCCAGGTGCTGTGCTGAATGCTTTACATGCATTTAATTCTCCATGAACTAGACATCCTTACCGCCTGCCTGACAGAGGAGAAAATCAAGGTTCAGCAAGTTTAAGTAACTTGTTCAAGGCCCTGCAGCCTATAAGTGGTAGCCATATCCAAGGGCAAGATCCTATAGGTAAGACTCTCCCAACCTCTGAACTTTGATCGCATTGCCACCCACAATTTAAAATCTGGTAGTTGATCTCATATGAGGAATATCTCTTGGATTAGTGTTTCCCAAATCTGGCTGACCTTCAGAATCAGCTTGGAGAACTTGGTAAAAAGTAAATTCTTGGTATTCACATTGAGAGATTCTGATTCTTTACGTTGAAAGTGAGTTCTTAAAGATCTATGTATTCAAAAGGCTCCCCAGGTTTTACCTGTATCAATATGTAATATGCAAGGGTAATTTGATTTTATATATCTATTATTGCCTGTGAGTTCAGGAAATAGAAATCAGTAAATTAAAATGGACACTTAGTTACTTTTTATCAAGTACATGAGTTTATAAGAGGCCTTTTCTACATACTGTATACTTTCATTCATAGGATATTCTTGAAAAGGCAAAATTATAGGACAGAAAACAGATCAGTAGTTGTCAGGGGCTGGAGGTAGGGAGAAGGGTTGAATATAAAGGGGTGCAGGGAAATTATGGAGTGTGATGGAACTGTTTTGTATCTTGGTTGTGGTGGTTATACAACAGTATACATTTGTCAAAACTTACAGAACTGTTCACAGGAAAAGGGTAAAATTTCCTGTATATGAGTTATACTTTAAAATGAGAAAGAAGAGGCCTTTTAGAAGTGGTTTTTAGTTACATTAAAGTGTATTATGTGCTTATCTATATCTAATGTCAGCTAATCTATACCTAACAAAGATACTTAGGCATAGAGAGTTATTAGTGACATACTCAGCAATTTTCCTAAGTATAATGCTGTAAAATAACTATATATATGTAACATATATATACATATATTTATGTATATATATAGATAGATAGATAGATAGATACAGATATTCAGCTGATTAACTAGCCATGACCTCATATAAGTTATATTTCTCATATATGAGGAGAAAAAGCTTTATGGGGTTATTAAAATCCCAACTTTTGAAATTCTAATGCTTCAGTATTGTTCTTTTTTATAGAGCTGAATGTGTCCCCATGGTCAGGGCAGAGTTAAATATTTCTGGCCTTTTGAAGATTGTTAATGGTGAAAGAATTTCCACGTCAAAACTAAGTGACCCAAGGCCCAGACTGCCCTTGGCAAACTTTCTGATAATAAAAAAAGAAAGGAAGAAAGTGAGGTCAGGTTTTCTTTAAAGAGACATTTAAAAAGTACCTTTGAACTTCGGCATTATGAGATAGTTCTCTCCATCATTCTATTTATGGCCTTTAAATTAATGTAGCATGTACATTTATCTCAGAAGATCTTCCCTGGATTGTCCAGTAGTTTTCCGCTTGTAGATGTGGGATCCTTCAGTCATTTACTGGAGGTTAAAGGAATAAAGACAAGTGACTCTAGCATTTACTTGGTCAGTGGCCATGGAAGAGACATTGAAACAGGCTATGAGACTACAAATCACAGCCAACTCTCAACATGTCATAAATCTTTCCTTTAACCTTTCATTGCTTAACATCTTTGCTATAGATAATGTCCATTAGACATTTTAGTCCTTTGGATATCATCTACAAGAGGTATAATAGGATAGCTTTTTAAAGAGAATTTTTATGGCTTCAGGGTACTATTTCAATTTTGATGAACTTTGGTTTGGGGCTTGCCCATTTTTATAGACAGTCCTTGAAGATTAAAAAAAAAAAATTATTGCTGACTCATCGTTTCTGCATATTGTCTTATGTAGCTAACTCCTTTGTCATAGATAGTCTCCTTTTGGTCTCCATGCAATTAATATCAACCAATTCAAGAGCTGGAAATGCTTTGGCTCATTCCTCTCCTTCTCTGGGATATCCTTGATAGCACCTCCAGTAATAAGATTCTCACTGTATCATGATGGACTTCTTCCATTGATGTTGTTGTGTACTGTCGAGTTGATTCCTACTCATAACAACCCTATGTGACAGAGTAGAACTTCCCCATAGGGTTTCCTAGGCTGTAATCATCAGTATTGGAGGAAGACTCAGTAACAACCTGCATTATGCAGATGACACAACCTTCTTTGCTGAAAGCAAAGAGGACTGGAAGCAGTTACTGATAAAGATCAAAAACTACAGCCTTTAGTATGTATTACATCTCAACATAAAGAAAATAAAAATTCTCACAGCTGAACTAATAAGTAACATCATGATAAATGGAGAAAATATTGACGTTGTCAGGGAGTTCATTTTACTTAGATCCTCAATCAATGCCCGTGGAAGCAGCAGTCAAGAAATCAAATGACATATTGCATTGGGAAAATCTGCTGCAAAAGACCTCTTTCAAGTGTTAAAAAACAAAGATGTCACTTTGAGGACTAAGATGTGTGTGACCCAAGCCATAGTTTTTTCAGTCACCTCATATGTAAAAGTGGACAATGAATAAGGAAGACTGAAGAAGGATTGATGTATTTGAATTATGGTGTTGATGAAGAATATTGAATATATCATGGACTGCCAGAAGAACGAACAAATCTGTCTTGGAAGATATACAGCCAGAATCCTCCTTAGAAGCAAGGATGGCAAGGCTTCATCTCAAGTACTTTGGACATGTTATCAGGAGGGACCAGTCCCTAGATGAGGATATCATGCTTGGTAAAATAAAAGGTCAGAGAAAAAGAGGAAGACCCTCAACGAGACAAATTGACACAGTAGTTGCAACAATGGACTCAAACATAGCAACGATTGTGAGGATGGCACAGGACCGGCAGTGTTTTGTTCTGTTGTACATAGGGTCACTATGAGTTGGAACTGACTCAACAGCACCCGAACAACAACAAATCTTTACAGGTGCATATCACCACGTCTTTTCTCCCACAGAGTGGCTAAGGGGTTCCAGTCACTGACCTTTCAGTTTGCAGCCAAGTGTTTAACCATTGCACCGCCAGGGCTCCTTCTTTCATTGATAGGTAGATTTAGTTGTTAGAAAGACATTTTTTATCGTTGTTGTTGAATTACAGTCCTGGAACTTCCATTTGTTCGTTCTAAATTTGTCCATTAGAGACAGTTATTCCTTCATTAATTTTATTCCTTCATTCAACAACCATATATTGAGTATCTACTCTTTGTTGCATACTCTGCTAAGTAACGGGGTTACAGAGATCTTAAAACAAAAAACAAAAAACAAAAAAACAGTGGTCTCTGCTGTCAAGGATCTCAAAGCCAATGAACAAGGGTGGAAGTAGGTTAAGAATAAAATATATACGTAACCTAGATTTTACCAGGCATCTAGACTATGGTTATAAATAGAGTCACATTAACAGTGATGATTCACATCTGGCTACTTGGTGATTTCCCCCTTACAGTGCAAGAAGAATCTGAGCCCCTTGCAAAGTCCATCCCTAAAGTATTTCTTGGAGTCCCAAAAATTTTTTTTAAATCCTCCCCTTTTTGCTGACTCATCATTTCTTCCAGGCACTCACCTGTAAATCTTCACCTCTGGACGTGGCATCTGCTGGGTATGGGCTTCCTTGCCCACCCCAGAATTCCCATGGGAATAACTGGCCTTCTCAACAGTGCTATGCCACAAATCCCTAAGCACTGTCTTTGATGCACTGGTGGACTTCCCAAACCCCAGCAGGGCTGGATAATTTGTGCAGAAGCAGGAAGGAAACTCAATTCCCCTATGATGTGTCACAGGTTATTGTCTGACCCCTAAGCAGCCTTGCATATACCCCATTTTTTACAAGGCTTTCTGTTCCTAAAGCCCTTATTTGTAGTCCCTGTTTCTACAGAAGACTTAGACTTAGTCCATGGGGCTAGGCTTAGGAACCGGACCACAGGTTGTAGGCCAGCCACTGGGTTGTTCTCTCATTCCCCACTTTACTTCCATCTAAGCTCAGATGCTCAAAACTTCCTCCACACATTCCCTTTCTCTCCATGCATATCAACTCATGCAAATAAGTGCCCCGAGGCCACAGACCCCTCTTGTACAGATACTTCTTGACTTTCACTTCAGGCTTTTAATTCCTGCTATGTAAATATATGAGTCAGAATCTACCTGATGGCAATGGGTTTGGTTTTTTATGTAAGTATATCAGTGACCGCAAAGCAATTCAATACCTTCTATAAAATGTATTTTCAAGATGGTATCTTAATACAGAGGAGGGACACCCAACAAACCTGGGAAGAAATGGAAGGTGATCCTCAGGGAAAGCTTGTGGATGTGGTAATGCTTCAGTTAGGTCTTGTAGAATGAGGAGACACAACCACCTTCTAGGTAGATGAAGCAGAGACATAGAGGTAAGAGAACAAGGCATGACTGAAATAAAAATAATCCAAATCTATTGCCATTTAATCAATTTCGACTTGTAGTGACCCTGTAGAACAGAGTAGAACTGCCTATAGGGTTTCCAAGGCTGTTATCTTTATGGGAGCAGAATGCCATATCTTTCTCCCATGGAGTGGCTGGTGAATGCCAACCACTGACCTTTCGGTTAGCAGCTGAGCACTTAACCACTGTGTCACCAGGGCTCTGTGGCATGACTCAGGACCTTTAATTAAGGCTATGAGTGGTTGTCACAAAGGTCATCATGATTGATGATGATGGCTCTTAACTCCTCCTGAGGGCATCAAGCTGCCCAGAATGCCATCTGATTGGGGTGAAGTTTCTATCAGGTCCTTCTGACATGTTCAAACCTCCCCATGCTTTGGATGCCCTCCTAATTGGAGGAGTCTACATGCTTACTTGGAAACCCTGGTGGTGTAGTAGTTAAGAGCTATGACTGCTAACCAAACGGTCAGCAGTTTGAATCCACCAGGCACTCCTTGGAAACCGTATGGGGCAGTTCTGCTCTGTCCTGTAGGGTTGCAATAGGGTTGCTATGAGTCGGAATCGACTCGATGGCAATGGGTTACAGTTACATGCCTACTTGCTGATGAGGTGTATTCAGATTTGTGTCTTGAAAAGTCATCTGGGCAATAGTGTGGAGGGACATAGGGATTAAATCCATTGCCTCATCCACGAGGCAGTTGTTCTAGACTGGAAGACTGCCACTGTCCACCGTCCTACCCTTCTCCAGATAAACAACCTCTACTCTTTGACCATTCCTCATATTTCATGGTCTCCAAACTCTTCACCACCCTTCTCTCTCCCCTGGATGTACTTCAGCTGTCCAGAGTGCTTCTTAAAGTGGTGTTTCCCAGAATGGAATATGGTTTTCCAGTTTTTTCTGGAATTAGAACAGATTATGGAAAATGCACCTTTCCATTTCAGAATATAATACTGCTAATGCACTGATTATTCACAATTTTGTTGAATTGATTATTCAACAATATTGTGTTGTCAATATTGACTTTTTTTTTTAATTAAGATCTTACCTATTCCATTAAACTCTCCACCTTCCCAGATCTCACTTAGGACCTTTCCTAAGAAGGCTTATTTAAGAATATTTGACGAATCAGCCTGAATAAACTTTCTGGGATAACTTGTTCAACCTTTACTAAACCTCTTTTTCATCCTCAATGGGAGCAGGTAGTTTGAACGATCATATATATACTTAAAGACGGGAAAGAACATTTATGGAAATGTTAGTAGTTAGACATTTTTTATCAGTTTAAAATATATTTGGCCAAATTCTGTTTATGGATCTCCTAGGTATAAATATGGATGCTTTGGAAATTACACTTTCTCAGTTCTGCTACTTAAGGTGCCAAAAAATTATACCAAATACCTAGTGTCTATAATTTCTAGAAGGTAACAACTGACTAAAAAAGAATTGTTCACACAATTATTTAATGGGAGGTAGTGAAAATATTGTTATTTAAAACTCAAGCTCTATAACCACTTCAGCCCTCTAAGGGTTGAGGGACATGATTTATTTCAGTGGGAAACTTAATCTTTTTTTTTGTTTTTAACTTAATCTGTATACTATATTTTTCATTTGTTAAGACTGGAAAGGAGGGGGAAATAAGGCTGGAAATCCCAGAGCAGCTAAAAAGGACAAGATACTTTGTTTAAACAAGCCTTTGAACATGCAAGTCAGCCTAGAGCCCTGGGGTGGAGGGGGAGGGGGCAGGTAGGGGTTAGGGTGGGGGAAGGAGGTGGAGAGCTGAAATGTTCTATTTGAAAAGGTGAGAGTTTATGGTAAACAGAATAATGGACCCCACATCCTAATCTCAGAACCTGTGAATATGTTACTTTACACGGCAAAATGGGCTTTACAGATGTGATTAAGAGTCTTAAAACGGGGAGATTATCCTGGATTATTTGAGTGAGCTCAGTGTAATCCCAAAGGCCTTAGAAGTGAGAGAGGAAGGCAGGAGAGTCAGAGAAGGAGGTGATATGATAGAGCAGAGTTAGACTGATGCAGCTTGACAAAGACTCAACCTGCCATTGCCAACTTTGAAGATGCAGGAAGGGGCCACCAGCCAAGGAATGTGGCTATCCTCTAGAAGCTGGAAAAGGGAAGGAAACAGATTCTCCCCCAGAACTTCCAAAGGGAACTCAGCCTTGCTGACACCCTGATTTTAGTTCAGTGAGACCTATTTTGGACTCCTACTAAATTGTAAGTATTTATAAGATAATAATTTTGCACTGTTTTGGGCCACTAGGTTTGTGATAATTTGTTATAGCAGCAATACATAACTAATACAAGGGGTTTGAATTTAAAAGGAATCAAAGAAGAAGAGAACTCAGAAAAAAGGAGTGGAGTAGGAAGAGATAAGCCAAGTCTTCAAGGATCAAGGGGGATGAGCAGCACGGGGGGAGACTGAAACTTGTGGGGAAAATGTGGGCAATGGGAAATTCCCAGGGGGCAGAAAATGAACCCAGAAGAGATTTGAAGCCTAAGCAAAATTCAACACATCATTGCTGGCTTGAAGATGGAGGGGCCCACATGTCAAGGAAGCCAGGACCTTAGTCCTACAACTGCAAAGAACTGAATTCTGCCAACAACCTGAATGCACTTGATTCTTTCCCAGAGCCTCCAGAGAGGACCACAGCCTGGCCACCATCTTGATTTGGGCCTTGTGAGATCCTGAGCAGAGAATCCAGCCATGCCATGAGAAACTTCTGACCTACAGAACTGTAGATAAAAAATGGGTATTATTTTAAGCCACCAGGTTGTGACAGTTTGTTATACAGAAATAGAAAACTAATACACTAAAAATAAGTTTGAAGCCAGTGATGTTATTGTGTGTGTGCACACATACACGCACACCACAAAAATAAAAGACAGCTGAGCTGATGAATGAGTGATGTAAAGCCATGTAGGATAGATGACCAGAAGCCCTACATAACCTTCCAAGTTATGTTAGGCCTTGATATATTTTTTAGACATGTATCTGCATATCTGTATCGTTAAAGAATTGCTAGTGGCATGACCAGACAATATTAAACATTTGGTCAACAAAGCAATAACCGCTTGAGGGGGGAATCTATGTCTGGTTGTTATTGAAAAACCTTCCAATGACACCTCCTAGTAGGATCAAAAGAATTCCAGCATCAAAACTTGCATGAGGGTGTCAGCAGCTTGGAAGAAAATCCTGGAGATGATAGTATGGCACTCTTAAGAAATGCTATACCCTAAATAACCTGATGGCTCAGAGAATATTTGTGAACACCAACAACTCTGAATCGAAAAGTCAGAAAGTCACACTCTGAACTTGAAGGAATTTTAGAAATATCTTAACCAATTTATTTTGCTTATAATTTTTCTTATGTATTATCCACTGATATATGGCAAATTTTGTCTAATCTAAAAGATCTTTTTAAATAAGATTAAAATATTTTAAGTGGTAAGAAAGCATTGTCTCATAGTTTAATTGGCAGCATTTTTTCTGTTTTTTCTTAGTGGTTCAAAAATAACAGTATCTCTTACAGTCGATGGTATTTTAGATTCTATAAAATAATATGACCGTATCACACTTTGTTTTTCCTGTGGTTTCTCTACCACTTAGCTCACCTACATCTACCCCTGAAGGCAGCTCAATTTTGAGAAGCACTTAGGAGACCTTTAGGATTTCTTCCAACTTTAAGACTGGATAGTCTGATTTTTTTTCAACATGTTTTCCACATTGCATTTTTTAGGTCAGAATAACAAAACTTGTGTTTCAATGCCCTATTGATTTTTGCTCTTTTCCTTTAAAGTTTTGTGTGGAATCTTGTTTTGCAAATGCAAGAATATTACTTCTTCCAGCAATGCTTTACAACCATTCCTGACTTCTTTGTAACTCTTTACTTTTAGGCTTCCCGCCCCCATGGTCCAAATCCTGCCATTCTTTTAAGGGGAACTGACTTCATCAGATGTGACAATAGTGAGACAAAACTAAAGGATGAATGAGCTCTCTAGTTGGTCTAAGGGCTGGCTAGAAAGACTCCCAGAGATATCTGGGTAACCATCCTTTGTTCTAGTCCAGCAGCAATGACGCAGTCAGGAATAGACTTGAAACAGGCTATATTAGTCTAGAGACTGAGGATGATGAATGGGTGTTTTGTGTATTCCTGAGTATACTCTGATTGTACCCTAAAACCATATTGTACATTTTATAACTCTGAGATACTCCAGGTGAGGTGATCTCTAGCACTTATTCAGATAGTGAATATGGTTCTGGGCCTGGAGGAACAGTCATTATTCTAGAAAGTCTGATATGTCTCACTCTACTCCCATCTCCCTCTTCCATCTAGGGTATGTTGTTTTTGCTGTTTGTTTATTTAGTGACTTTCCTGAATTATGGAAATCAGATCCCACCCCACCCCCACCATCTAAGGTTTGTTGTTGTAACCATTTACCATCCTGTAGAGTCTCTATCTCATAGAGCTAGGATTGCTGAGTTGTAATCAACTTGATGACAATGGGAAGGTATTCTTTATTGTGTGTGGCTACTGAAGTCTCTTCTGGTTAGCTTGGTGATCAGCTAATGATTGGACAGAGATTTCCTTAAACGTCTTGAACCAATACGTCTCCAAGCCTTGCTGAGGGGTTTTGTGTGTGTGTTGGGGGATGCCTTCAATGCTCTGGCAGGAAGTTTACAACTCAGTGTTAGCCTTCACCTCCTGCTTGTGCAGAGCCTCAAGGTCAGCCAGAGATGAGAGATTAGGCCTTCTCAGATCTTTCCTGGGCATGTGCACAACCCTACACATGAGCGTGGCCTTCTGGATTCCTAGCAATATGTCAGAGCTTTTCAAAGCCCCTTATGGACATGTCATTCCACAGTTTCTCATTTTAAGTTTTTGGTCACTTTTTTGTTAGCCCCAACTGTCATCACCACCTAAGCAGCTGCATTGTTAAACAATTGCTGCTGATTGTTTTTGACAAATGCCCCTGAGCGAAAAGGCTCCGTGAGTGAGCTTTGAGTCAGATCATATGAAGACAAGCTCTGTTAGTGGGATATCCAGAAAACTGCCAGACTAGTCAAATAATGGCAATTCTCTGGGGAAGGGGCCTTTGGAGAGCTCCAAATCTATTCTACTCCCTCCAGTGGATGCTAGGTTTCTGGTTTTCATGACTACTGTGATTATGAGACTGTTGGTTTTCACAACCACTGTGGAGTTGAGGAAAAGGAAATGGGAATAAGGTAAGCTCAACAAGCTTTGTGTTCCTACCAAGATGTTTCAATTTTTCTTGAAAAAACATTTCTTGGATTGTTGCAAGCCTTTTGTTTATTTCCAGAGTTTTGAAAAACTTTATTTTGATGGTTTTGCCAGCGTTCTCATTGCTTTTATGGAAGAGCAGGATTTGAGTGGTCCTTACTCCCATGTTCTGGAAGTGCTCTCCTCTTCTCTCATTTTTACCTTCTCCTTTGTATCCCTGTTACCCAGAGTAACTGGGAATGTTAGAGAAACTTACCCACTGATATAAGACAGATTATTTCTACAGTATCTCATGAATGTATCTTCTTTCTTCTAATTTTTTCTTTATGAATCTTCTTTCTTCTACTGTGCCTTTGTTAGTAAGGATGTGATGAGTGTTTTCTATAGATAAAAATATGCTACCTGATTTCTAGGAAATGAACAAAATCTTTAAAACATTAAAATGTTAAATTACACCATTGCCACCACTACCAGTCATCCTGGGACATAAAGCAACAAGATTGGTGTTGCTATGTAACTTCCTTTAAACAAGAATCTCAGGACATCCTTTTTGACTGTCTACTGTCTATCGGAAACCCTGGTGGCTGCTAATCAAAGGGTCGGCAGTTCGAATCCACCAGGCACTCCTTGGAAACCCTATGGGGCAGCTCTATTCCATCCTGTAGGATTGCTGAGTCAGAACTGACTCAACAGCAATGGATTTTTTTTGTTTGTTTGTTTGTTTCATCTATCACATTCAGGGCTGCTGAGCCTCATTATGCCAATATTTAATGTTATTAATTTAAGAGGGATAAGTTCAGATGGCTCTGGAGGCTCATTTCCACACCCTCCAGTTGCTTAGCAAGGAGGGGGCTTCAGCAGGTCTGAGTTAGCTCAACTGAAGACAAGGCTGATATCAGAAGCTCCCTCTTATGCTCTCTCTTGGTATCAAGGCCACTCCCTTGACCAGGAAACTCTGTTGTTACAGAGACAGCTAGCTGTTTTCTGCCTCATTTACCTATAAATATGCACAGTGTTACAGTGTTACGGTGTTCCCACTGAAGCACTTTATACCTAGCTTAAGCACCCATCTCAGGGAGCAATGTCACTCTGATACTTTGGGCTTGCAAACCCTTCCCCCCATTAACTCTATTTTTAAAATACACTCCATGGCACTAGTGGGGTATGTATCTGTGCCCAGTTTCTATGATGTTAATTATAAGAAGTAAATGTCAAAGAAGAGGATGAAGCATTGTAATGAAGTTGTGTATCTTACAAATCATCTTAAGAAACTCAAGGAAACATGTTTCCCAAGTGTCTAACCCTCACCTCTTAAACATATGTCATTTCTATCTTTTCTTTTTTCTGACTTTGAATATGAAGACTGAAGTGAAAGACAAGCCCTGTCATTACTCCTATTTATTTCAGACCAGTGGGCTTGTCGCTCTAGTAAAACTGTCACAGAGGAGAACGAAAGCTATAAAAACGTTCCATGAACAACAAGATACGTGAATAAGTACTGAGATCAAACATAATAAAGTACCCTATGTAGGTCAGCTGTCCCTTAGATTGATGCTATGCGGTAAACAGAACTATGGCAACTCAGGAGCCATAATGGTTGGTTTTTATATTTGGCTCCCTCATTTTTGTAGGTCTCTCATTTAACATGGCTTAGTTAATTTTTTAACACATTGAGTCCACTTCGGCTTTCTCACTGTGTAGACAAATGCCCAGGGCTTGTTGGGAAGTTGTGCCCTCAGTCCAGAAGAGATGTATGGAGGTGGCCACAACATCTCTAAAGAGAGATGTGGTGAGGTTTCTCGGAATATCTAGCAGGATGAACTCTAGATGTGTCCTCTATTACGAGCATTTCTGCCAGCTAGCACATTTCTCTCTTCAGCACCTCTCCAAATCTAACAATGATACCTCTCCTGTCCCAGGAGTTAAGCAGTTGAATGAAGCATGTCTCACCTTGGTACTTTAAATAAGAGAAAATGTTTTGTGATATGAATAGCTGACAATGGCTTAGAGCCTTTAGGTGCTGTGCACTTGTTGTGCACTAGTCGTGTATGTGTCCATGCCCCACATCCATGATGTTAATTATAAGAATTAAACATCAATGAAGAGGATGAAGCATTTGTAAGAAGTTGTGTATCTTCCAAATCATTGTAATCTGGAAGATCTTACTAATTTCCCCATCATTATATTTCAGTATCCTCCAAACAGCCCTGTGAAAATGGGTCTTATTTCCCCTATTTTACATTATAGAAACTAAGAATTAGAGATATTATCTTAGGCTGAGTTCTCTAGAGCAGAAAAACCAGTGAAGTCTATATATATATGTGTGTATACATATATATATATATATATATACACATATTGAGAGAGAGAGAGACAGAAAGATTTATATGAAGGAACTGACACACACGGTTGTAGAGGCTGGCAAGTACTAAGTCTGTGGGTCAGACGTCAGGCGTCAGGCTTCTCCTGACTCACATAGCTTCAAGGGCTGATGAGCCCAAGATCGGCAGGTCAGATGGCAGGCTGCTGGCTCACAGGCTACAGAGGCTGATGAATCCCAAGATCGGCAGGCAGTATGGAAAGCCACTGGCTCAAGTCCCGAGAACTGGAGGCCAGTGATGACAGGCCGGATAAAGAATCCAGAGTGAGCAAAAGTCAGTGAGCTTTGCCAGAAAGTCCATATATATTGGATGCAGGCCACATCCACAAGGAAACTCCCTTTCAACTGTTTGGCTGCTCATAGCAGATTTCATCATAGAGATGATTACATCATTATGTAACTGCCAAACTACATCATAACTGCCAAACCACTGAGAATCATGGCCCAGCCAAGTTGACACACAACCTTAACCATCACAGATCCTAATACACTGATCTGTAGTTTTACAGCTAGGAAATGTTGAACCAAGACAAGAACCCAGAGTTGCTTGGCTGTGAAACTGAGTTGTCACTATATATTGCTAAATGGTAGACACCACCCACTCACAGCAACACCATGTGACACTCATCTCAGGTTTATAAGACTTCCTCAAAGTGACACCAACTACCAGGAGTGATAAATCTCTTAATTCTTATTGAGGAAGTGAAGCATAAAGCTGCCATGCCTTGATTTTTGATAACCCTGAAATGCTTAAAATGTGAGAAATAAGGTGTGATGAAATGTCCTCAAGCAAGACCTTAGAGGCAAGTTCATGAATAGTCACAATAAATTGCAGGAACACTTACAACATAGGACATCTTCCTCTTTTACCACAGTGTAAGAACTGACAGCCTGGTTCTCCTTGCTAATTGCATCCTCTCCCATTTCTTTTCATTACAAAAAGACTTGTCTGCTAACCTTCGAAGATGTACTGAAGTCAGTAGGAGATTATTTATGTCCCAGTCCTGGATGTTCAAGACTGTCTCCTGCTGGGGGGTCCTAGCTCTGAATCTCACTGGTATTGACTTAGTTCCTTAATCTCCTAATTGAAAGACAACAAATAATGTTGCACAGCTTGAGGCTTCAAGATGGACCCAGGGATAAACAGGCTTACCTGACCAGAAAAAGTAAGGAAAGAGGTTTCTCTTTGTGAACCAAAGTTCAGACGAACTTCTAGTCAATGAAACAAAATGGCAGATAGTACCAGGTACAACCTATAGATCAAAAATAGAGTTTTGTTTGCCAGGTATAAACAGAAACATCTTTCCTAAATAGTCCTTTGAGTTCCTGTCTCTTCACCCCTTTGGATCCTATCGTGACTGAAATGATACTCAAGATGAAAGAAGGGCAATTGATGATTATTCTTTGACAATGAGAAAATAGATTGTGTCTATGATGAAGCTTCAGTTGCCAACATGATGGCCTTTTTTTTTTTTTATTAACAATCACAGACTGCATTAATTATTGTTAGTACATCAAGGGGAGTGCATTAGTCAGCCTTGAAAATGTTAAATTCGAGGTACCTGGGGATAACCAGGAAGAAGTGTCCAGAAGGTTCTTGGATATATATGTCTCAAACTCAGGACTCATGGAGCTGGTGATACAGATGTGGAAGTCATCAATGTGTATGTAATTGTAGAAACAAATATGTGCATGGCGCCACTCAATATATGGGCCATCCTCTTCCATGGTAGCCTTACTCATCACTTCTACCATGTACCCTAAGATTTAGCTCTACAATTTACCATGTCAGTACAGAAAACCTCATACTTCTAAAGCTTTAGTCATGCCGTGGTTTTGTTTAAATTGTTTTTCTGTCCTTTCTCTGCTAGGTGAACTCTTACTTATCCTTCAAAGATCAGCTCAGATCAACCTCCTTCGTGAAGTAGTTTCCCAAATGCCATTCCCAACCCTAACAGAACTAACCCTTCTTTTCTCTGTTTCCATAATATTTTTTTACATCGTTTCATTATGACATTTATCACAATGTATTATCATTATTTGTGAGCTTCCTGAAGGTGAGGCCTCTCTCTTATTTACCCCAATACTCTCCAGGGCCCAGCAGTGCTTCTAGCACTTAGTAGGGGCCCAACTAATGGTCATTCTTGAAAGACTAAAGTCCAGGGAGACTCTAGTAAAGACATTCAAGTAAACTCAAGTAAACAGAAATGTCACCATTGATAGTCTAATGATTAACATAATTTTATTCAGATATTTTTGTTTTCTAATTTAGACTTTTTTTGAGAAGTAATTCTAAAGATAATCTTAAATTTATTTTCATATAGTTTTCTGCATTTGAAATTTTACCTAAGCTAGGTTTTTCAGAACATTGATGAAGTTGAAGTTACTTGTCCTGGAATATTTTATTTTGTCTTGTTTTGTTTTGCTTGTATTGATTTCCCTCCTACACTTCTCTGCAACTTGCCAACCCTGAGGTTTATACCTACCTCACTGGCCCTCACTTCAGGGGCAGCCACATTTCAGGAATTACGTATTTCTGTAATAGGGCAATTCTCTTTTATCCCTTCACAGTCAATATATCTGAGCTCATAAAGATCTCTTTGAAGTCAGTGTGAGTCTCACATTTGGAAGCAAGTTACCGCTGAGAAAGGAGCATCTAAACTGCAGCCCTTTTACATGAAACCCACTTAAAAACCTACATCCTCCTATGTACTTAGTTCTTGTAAAATAACAAGCTACAGAATTTCTATGCAATTAGTTTATTATTTTAAATGAATCCAGAGCTTAGGGAGGTCTACTTTTTATAGAGTTAAAATAATAAACTATTAATAAGTAGTAGTTAATTTTTACCTTTCAAGGAAGTTTCACGTAGAAAGTTAAAGTTTAGATGTCAATTATATTTATTTTTTTCAGACCCATATTTCAAGAATTTCTTTTTCTATTGTACTTCTTTTCCAGTTTTTAAATAGACTTTATATTTTAGAAGCAGTTTTAGATTTTTAGAAAAATTGTGCCAAAAGTACAGAGAGGTTCCACATGGCCCCTTTCCCCCTGCACACTGTTTCTCCTATTATTAGCATCTTACATTCCTGTGGTACATTTGTTACAACTGATGAACCAATACTGATACATTATTATGAATGAAATCCCATAGTTTACATTAGGGTTCATTATTTGTGTTGTACAGTCCGGTGGGTTCTGACAAATGCATAATGTCATGAGTCCACCATTACAGTATCATGCAGAATAGCTTCACTGCCCTAAAAATGTGCTCCACTTATTCATCCCTCCCTCATCCTCACTAACCCTGAAATTCTGGCTTTTCTTTATGTTAAGAATATACATGTATATATATATACACACACGTGTGAGTATGTATATAGGACGGAGCACTGGTGGTGCAGTGGTTAAAGCACTCAGCTGCTAACCAGAAGGTTGGTGGCTTGAACCCACTAGCCACTCTGCCAGAGAAAGATGTGGTAGTCTGCTTCTGTAAAGATTTACGGCCTTGGAAATCCTATGGGGCAGTTCTACTCTGTCCTATCGGGTCACTGTGAGTTGAAATTGACTCGATGGCAATGTTTTTTTGTGTTGTTGTTGTTTGTGTACCTGTATCTATATCTTTCTATATAAATCTCTATTGTAGGGGTCCAAATAGTGTTATGTCTTGTGTGTGAAATGGTTACTAATGAATAACTAATGTTGGTCTGAGGACATTTCCAATTTTGATCATTCATATCTATGATCTTACTATGTTCTGTTCCAATAGAAATCAACTGAAAGGGAGGAAAACATTCAGAATAAAAGGGAGAATAAGCCAGAGGGAGTTGACCTGTAGGACCTTTATTGAAAAACTGACCCTTTAAACCATATATGTCCCTCAAGAAGCAGAAATAATTTGACCATTTCCTTTCTAACTAAATTCACACCACATTGCTGAAATGTACACCCCTAATGGGTACTGTCATGTGCAGAATTTGCTTTAAAAGTTGGTATGCTTTTTTAAAATGTTACTATGGGCTAGATAATATAAAAAGAACTTGGTGTAAATCATTACCTTAATCTTAGTAATAAATCTCTAAATAGTATTATTATACCCACATTTTACAGATGAAGTATAAGTAACTTGACCATAATCACTCAACAAAACAGGCAAAACAGGCATTTGAATTAAATATGTCTAACTCCAAAGTTCACAGGTTTGATTGTAAGACAAAATGAACTTTGCCCATCATCTTAATATTACCTAATTTAACTTTCTTTTAAGAAAAGAAGCAAGATTTTGAAAGCTTTAACTCATGATTCTACATTACAGTTGAATATTAGGATTTGGAAAGAGTAACTGGTGCAAAAGCCAGGCTGTGATGTAAATAGCAGGAATGACAAATGAACCCTCCTGACTGTCTCTCTAAGCATCCTGTCACCCTGGACCTTAATTTATGTACCTATGCAGCTGGTGATAGATTTTCTGTGAGACTGTTATCATAAACACTGAACTGCAGAAATGGAGAGCTGGCTTTCAGAGAATCAGGTAAAACTGTTTGCACTGTAGCAACTATAAACAAACAAAAAAAACCTCATTGCCATCGAGTTGATTCCAACTCATAGCGACCCTACAGGACAGAGTAGAACTGCCCCCACAAGGTTTCCAAGGAGCAGCTGGTAGATTCGAACTGCTGACCTTTTTTTTGGTTAGCAGCTGAGCTCTTAACCACAGCACCACAAGGGCTCCGTAGCAGCTGTAGTTCAGTTCAAATCTCATCTCCTCTCAAAAGCCTTACATGGATTACATCACCTGAAGTCTTGTCTTCTCTAGCATTCATGGTTGGTACAATTGACCTGGTAACTTGTTAATACTGCCATATGGCAAATTTTTACTTGAAATATGAACTGGACATTCTAATTGTATAATGTTTAAATGTGTGTATGTTTATTTCTCATCTCTCCAACTAGGCAGCAAGTCCCCTGAGGGCAGAGGCCAAAGCTTATGCTTTTTAGAAACTGCCTCATCGGTGTCTTTGCACAGTGCCTTGCACAAAGGTGACACATCTATACAGATCAACAATTTTAGGATGATTTCGATGCAGTGTGCAGCCTGAATTAAACCAGATTCTAAGCATGTTTTAGATTTACAATGAGTCTTTCAGGAGCCCCTGCTCAGTAAGTGGTTCTATCATCTTCTCTTCTTTGGAAGTTCTCTAAGTAAGGACTAAAGATCTTAGTTGTTACATTCAGTGTTTTTTTCCTTCTCCTGCCTTTAACTGTAGTCTCGGACTGAAGTGCTTATTATCTGCAACATCTTCCTGAAACCCTCTGTAATGTTGACTGCTCCTTCTTTCCTGGAGTCCCTGGGTGGTGCAAATGATTAACACTCTTGGCTGCTAACTGAAAGGTTGGAGGTTTCAGTCCATCCAGAGTTGCCTCAGAAGAAAGGCTTGGTGATCTACTTCCAAACAAAAAGGAAAAAGCCAGCCATTGGAAACTCTATGGAGCACAGTTCTAACTCTGACAGACATGGGGTCACCATGAGTCAGAACTGACCTGACGGCAACTGGTTTGGTTCCTTTCTTCCTTCCTTCTGCCCTTTAGGTGATAACCCCACTATTTTTGCCCTATTCCTACTCACTGACTTCTTCCCTGAAAGACAACAGGATAAACAGAATAATCTGGAACTTCGGAGTCAGACTTTTGTGAAAACCCTCTCTCTGCTTGGAAATGTTATATAACATCTCTGAGCCTCAGTTTTCTCGTCTCTAAAAATTTAGATGCTACCACTTAGCTCATAGGATTTATGCATGGACAAAACAAACTTACTAGGTAATGCATCTGGCCTGGCTCTTGGCCCATGGTGGGTGGTGGTAAGTCTAAGTCTTTTTCTTCTCTTTATTCTCTCCCTTTTTACTGATTTCTCTATATGTTCTTTCCCTGAGAAATCTCATCCATTTTACTCTCCCTGAGGATAATCCCAAGTCTCTAACAGTATTTTCAGTCCTAAGGTGTGATCTGGGTTCTATTCCTTGATTTTCAACAATAACCTATATGACCCAGGCTCGCAGAGAGTCTAAGTCATCTCGCTTCATCTCCCAACTCCTCAGAACAACTACCTTCTGATAATAGGCCACAGGAACTTGGGAACAAAATGTAAGGCACTGCTGAACCTTTTTACAGTGCCTCTTCAGTCACCAGCATCATCCCCTCCCATCTGCATGACCTCAGTGGTCTACTAGGAGCTCTTCCTGCCTTCAGTCACTCCTTAGCCAGTTCTCCTTGTGCACTGTCCCTGGATTAAACTTCCTAAAATCACAGCTTGAATCATGACACTTCCCTTCTCAGTAATCTTAAACGGCTCCCAGTGCCTATAACTAAGGTTTCGGCAACGTGGTTGAAGCCTCTGCCCTTAAATCCTGATCTACTTTTCAGTCTTACTCCCCACACTATGTATCCTGCGTCTCTCATTATTCCAAGAACACACCTTGCACTCTCCTGCATTTGCTCCATATGTTTGTGCTGTTTCCTCCTCTCCTCTCCAGTCTCTCCTTGCTGAATTCTTGTCCAGCCCGAAAGGCCCAGCTTAAAGGTTTTGACACCCGTGGATAAAAGTCACTCCTTTCTTGGCCTCCTGCCCCCAGCTGTATTCCTGTGTCTCTTTCCCAGGCTCTTTTCTGTCTCTTCTACACAGGCCCACTCCTTTAACATTGCCCTCCATCGCCAAGGTCTAACTGCAGCTTTTCTTTCCCACACTGCCCACCACAGACTAGATCAGCACTTTCCAAAGTGTTTTGTCACAGAACACTTAACCAATTATAGTCTGGAGTAAAGTACAGAGACAGCACAGAATGAACGGACAGACCAATTAATCTCTGCAAGAAATGATCAGAATTCAACCATATGCCTTTTTACACTTAGAAATGACATCATTAAATTGGGTCCTCCTATCAGGTGCATCAGCTGCTCCTCAGGAGAAAGATGTGGCAGTCTGCTCCCGTAAAGATTACAGCCTTGCAAACTTCAACATCCCAACAATAAAAAGACAAACAATCCAATTAAAAAACGGGCAAAGGGTATGAACAGACACTTCTCCAAAGAAGACATTCAAGGGGCTAACAGACATATGCAGAAATGCTCACGATCACCAGCAATCAGAGAGATGCAAAGCAAAACTACAATGGGATACCATCTCACCCTGACATTACTGGCACTGATCACAAAGGAACATCTAGCTCAACTGGCATAACATAGTTTATAAAGACAATGTTCTACATTCTACCTTGGTGAGTAGCGTCTGGGGTCTTAAAAGCCTGTGGGCAGCCATCTAAGATACTCCACTGGTCTCATCCCTTTGGGAGCAAGGGAGAATGAAGAGAACAGGATACAACGAAAAGATTAGTCCGAAGGACTAATGGACCACAGCTACCAAGGCCTCCACCAGACTGAGTCCAGTACAGCTAGGTGGTGCCCGGCTACCACCACTGACTGCTCTGACCAGGATCGCAACAGAGGGTTCTGGACAGAGCTGGAGAAGGATGTAGAACAAAATTCTAACTCACAAAAGAAAAAAAAAAAAAACAGATTTACTGGCCTAAAGGAGACTGGAGAAACCCCAAGAATATGGCTCCCAGACATCCTTTTAGCTCAGTGGTGAAGTCATTTCTGAGGTTCACCATTCAGCTGGGGAGTGGACAGCCCCATAAAATCAAATGCGACTAATGAGGCACAGCAGTCCAGGGACAAGGGCCAGAAGGCAGAAGGGGACAGGAAAGCTGGTGATAGGGAACCCAACGTTGAGTAAGGATAGTGTTGATGTGTTGTGAGGTTGTTAACCATTGTCATAGGGCAACATGTGTACTAACTGTTAAATGAGAAACTATTTTGTTCTGTAAGCCTCCATCTAAAGTGAGAATAGCAGCACAATTGGAAGAGTGTAGTCGATGTCACTGAACTGTGCCTGTAGAAATTTTTGAAATGGTGTACTTTGGCTATGTATATTTTCACCAAAAAAAAAAAAACGTCAAGAAGGGAGAAGGTTGACGTGTTGTGGGGTTGTTAACCAATGTCATAAAACAATATGTGTACTACTGTTTAATGAAAAACTATTTGTTCTGTAAGCCTTCACCTGAAGTACAATGAAAAATAAATAAAAGACTAAAAGAAAAAAACAGAAAATAACAAATGTTGGCGAAGTTGTGGGGAGATCAGAACTTTTATACACAGTTGATGGGAATGTAAAATGGTACAACCACTTGGAAAACTGTATGGCACTTCCTCAAAAAGCTAGAAATAGAAATACTATATGATCCAGCAATCCCACTCCTAGGTATATACCCTAGAGAAATAACAGCCATGACACAAATAGACGTACGCATACCCATGCTCATTGCAGTATTATTCACAATAGCAAAAAGATGGAAACAACCTAAGTGTCCGTTGACAGATAAATGGATTAACAACCTGGTACAAACACCCAATTGAATACTGCGCAATGATAAAGAATAATGACGAATCCACAGAACATTTCACAACGTGGATGAATTTGGAGGACATTATGCTGAGTGACATAAGTCAGTCAGAAAAAGACAAATATTATATGAGACCACTACTATAAAGTAACAACAAAAGGTTTACACACAGGAAAAAAAAGAAAAAAACATTCTTTGATGGCTACCAGGGAAGGGAAGGGGAGGGAGGAAAAATTACCGATTAACCATGAGGTAATATTGGTGAAGGGAAAGACAATACATAATATAGGGAAAGTCAGCACAACATAACCAAAACAAGAAAGGACACTGAGAGGAATTCAAGAATAAAGGGCAATTACCATAACTACTATAACTTAGACAATCCTGAAGCAATAGTATTAACAAACAATAATTTACAATTGGACAGATAGGTAGATAGATATGCCAAGGAGTTGGGGAGGATGTAAAAGAACACACCCACTGGCAGGTATAGGTTTGATGGTGGGTACTTCTACGTGCATGCTTAAGTGCAGCTCATATAGTGCACACAAGGGGTATGTATAGTCAGGGAAACCTCTTAAATATAACCAAACACCTCACAGGATGAAGTTCCTAGGCTAGAAGACAAAGGACCATAGACTTTGGGGACCATGGTCTTGGGGAACATCTATCTCAATTGGCACAACATAGTTCATAAAGACAATGTTCTGCATCCTCCTTTGGTGAGTAGCGTCTGGGGTCTTAAAAGCTTTCAATCGGCCATCTAAGATACAACGATTGGTCTCTTCCTGTCTGGAACAAAGGAGAGCAATGAAAACCAAAGACCCAAGGGTGGGATTAGTCCAAAGGACCAATGGACCACATGAACGATACCCTATGTGACTGTGAGACCAGAAGTACTAGATGGTGCCTGGCTACCACTACCAGCTGCTCTGACTAGGATCACAACAGAAGGTCCTGGACAGAGCAGGAGAACAAAAAATCAAATTCACAGAAAAAAACAGACTTACTGGTCTGGCAGAGACTGGAGGAACCACAGAGACTATAGCCCTAAGACACCCTTCTGGCCTGGAACTGAAGCCATTCCTGGAGACCACCTCTCAGCCAAAAAATAAACAAGCACATAAGATAAGCAATAACAAACCAAAGACACAAGACACCTCCACCAGCCTGTCTCCAGCATAACTAGATGGTGCCTGGCTACCACCACTGACTGCTCTGACAGGGATCACAATAGAGAGTCCTGGACAGAGCTGGAGAAAAATGTAGAACAAAATTCTAACTCACAAAAAAATACCAGACTTACTGGTCTGAAAGAGACTGGAGAAACCCTGAGAATATGGCCCCCGGACTCCCATTTAACTCAATACTGAAGTCACTCCTGAGGTTCACCCTTCAGCCAAAGATTAAACAGGCCCATAAAACAAAACAAGAGTGAATGGGCACACCAGACCAGGGTCAAGGACAAGAAGGCAAGGGGGGATAGGAAAGCAGGTAACGGGGAACCCAAGGTTGAGGGGGGAGAGTGTTAACATGTCGCATGGGGTTGGCAACCAATGTCACAAAACAATATGTGTATTAATTGTTTAATGAAAAACTAATTTGCTCTGTAAACCTTCATCTAAAGTGCAATAAGAAAAGAAAAAAACTAACTGTACATTTAAGAGTTATGAAACTATAATTTGTAGACAGCTGTGAATCTCAGTATTAAATTAATCAGATAATGAAGTTATGCAACTTACTGTATACCTGTATGAAATATCCTGTATGATGTATACCATACACGTTATACCTCAATAAAAACATTTTACAGATGCAAGAAAAAAAAAAGATGAACAATAACATCCGAGGGGAACGTACGGTACTCCTAAGAACAATCAATTATACAAGATCAAAAGGGCATTATTTGCCAAAAAGCAAAGATGAGAAGGTAGGAAGGGGTACAAAATCAGGATGAAAGAAAATGGGGAACTGAGGGCAGAAATGGGGAGAGTGCTGACACACTATAGGGAGTTAAATCAAGGTCATGAAACACTTTATGAACAAACTATCGAATGGGAAACTAACTTGCTCTGTAAACTTTCACCTAATGCACAATAAAAACAACAGCAATAGAATAGAGCACAGTTGTACTCTGACACACTTTGGGTATCCATGCATCAGAATCAACTTGATGGCAATTTTTTTTTTTTTTTAGGTCCCTGCTCCACAGTAGAGTATGAGTTTTCTTCACATAGGTCCTGCATATTTCTTGTTAAGTTTATGACTGTGTGTTTTATATTTTCTGCAGCTATCAAGCAAGTGATCTCTTTTCCATTTTATTTCTTCACTGGTGATTGTTTACTGAAGGGTTTAAACCAAGAAGAGGCATGACTAGCAGCTGTACCTAGAGGTGGTGAGAAGGGGGTGGCCTGGCCTCAGGTGGGGAACCTGGTTAGAAACCCCTTGCCACAGGACATATGTTTTGATGCTCTGCAAGTTTTCTCCCTTCTGTTATCCTAGTTTTTCTCCTCATCGGGCAGCTTTGTTTTCCTCCCTTGTGGCTTCTCTGAAGTACATACACTCTTCAAGAGAGTGACTGAACACCCGGTGTGCATTAGACCCACCCTCTGGAAATAGGCCTCTGAGATCAAGAGTTAGACTTCCAAGGAGGTGTGCATGGGACAAGTGTTGAGGAAATGTCAAAATGACACCAGAAACCTCCCCTCGGAAAAAGCGAGAAAATGATTTATGCCCCCCACCCCTACTTCCTCAGAGCTCTAACACAGAGATGGCTGCACTCCCGGGAAGCTGCTTCCAATTAGTCTGGGACCTTTAGGAGCCATTTCTCTGCCTCTTTCTCAAAAGGGAGGCTGTTTGAAAATACTGTAAAATGGAAAGATGACCCTGAAGGAGGACGCCTGGCAGACGCCTCTCCTAGGAGTGTGAACACGACCAAATTCTTTCTCTTCTTCTCCCCTCCTAAAGTGCCTTGGAGAACTAGGCCAGGCAAGAGCACGACATTAAGAAAGAAATGAAGGTGAAAACCCCCTAAAAGAGCTTCCATACAAAAAGATTTCAGGAGCTGGGATGTACATGGGAGGGTTCTGTGGGAGTGGGATTTAGAGGAAAGTGCTAATGCTACTTCCCAACAATAGCAACAGCAACAACATCAATAAAATTACACCTAGCATTTTTTAAAAAAAGAAAATATTACAGCCTTGGAAACTCTATGGAACAGTTCTACTCTGTCCTATAGTGTTGCTGTGAGTCAGAATCGACTCAATGGCAACAGTTTTTTTGTTTTTTTTTTTTAAATCAGGTACATAATCACGGTTCTTCCTGTATTTTGCTTTTATTGCAGCACAACATAAAAATTCATTCCTCACAGGTCTAATATAGCAAAAGGAAAATAAAGCATGGGCTTTTTGGTTATTTGCTGGTTTGTTTTAGAAAACAAAGGCTTCATCTTGTCTTTGAAATGCTTTGTCTTTTTACTACTTTGATTTAGGCACCATCTAAGAAGTATAAGACTTAGCTTTTTATTAAGACTACCATTTTTCAGGCAGAGATTCATAGAGAATAAGTATATGTAGTACACTTCTTTCTCACTTATCGACTATCTCATTATCCAACATCCTGCATTTAGGATGATAGTGAAAAAATAACTATTATCCGACTATTTTGCACATTAATGACAAAACGTGCGTATGCAACTAATGAATGTCTAGGTGTGAGGCAAGAGTAACACTGGCTGTGATGGTTAAGGTTATGTGTCAGCTTGGCTGGGTCATGATTCTCAGTTGTTTGGCGGTTATGTAATGATGCAATTTGGCAGCTAGGTAATGATGTAGTCATCCTCCATTTTGTGATCTGATGTGGTCATCCTCCACTTTCACATAATACCAATTTCACATAACAACCTGGTCTTTGGAACCTAACCAGGTTGATAAGTGAGGAGAGGGTATATTAATATTTAATATGCAGTGAGGGGTTAATAACATCATAACTACATGTTGAACTTATAAGACATAGATCAGCAATCATTATAGATGACATATACTAATGTTGGTGAACCATGCTGACACTTCCCACTTATTCATGCCTGTGGCAGCCTCTCCATGCCAGTTCTCAGCATTCCTAGTATGGCATAAATTCCACATAGGTCCATTATTGTATAATAATAATGACTGTGTATATGTATTTAATGTTTTTCTTACATATACGTTTTAGATTAAAAATTCAATAGAGCTATTATCATTGTCATTATTGTTGTTGTGGGTTGCCATCGAGTTGATTCCAACTCATGACGACCCAATATGTACAAAGTAGAACTGCTTCATAGAGTTTTCAAGGCTGTGACCTTTCAGAAACAGATCGCCAGGCTTGTCTTCTGAGGCACCTCCGGGCGGTTTTGAACCACCAACCTTCTGGCTGGTAATCAAATGCTTAACCATTTGCTCTACCTGGGGACATTTATTAACATCATATAGAACCTAGAGTTCCACAGAATGCAGTTTGGAAAACATTGCCCTGATTTATTTTCATTCATCCACGTAAAATTTCACTTATCACCTGCCAAGCCACAGATTTAACACCCTCCATGGAAGTTTTCCTTGATAATGTTAATTTGAGCAGTACTCAATTTTTCATTTCCACAGCTTCTAGCTGTGCTGTGTGTGGGGGAAGAGATGGAAGAGGGAGGGAATGTGGAATCCCCCTAGTTCTTACACCATTTTTGTAAATTTGCCATTTGTAGTGAAAGTGATAAAAGGGAAAGTTTATGAAATCATTTAGCATAAAATTCCTTGCTCATATGGATATAATTTAAATTATTAATGTTAGGGGTCAGTAGAGTTAAAATAGACTTTTAAATGATATTTTGTAACTAGGCAATGTGCTTTTCATTAAGAAATGTACTCTGAGACTAAAAGAATAATTACTTAACTACTAAGATTATACCTGTCATCCAGTATCTAAAATTTTGTAAATTCTCAGTTTATTTCCTGATTTCCCCCCATTCTTGGGTTTAATTTTACCTGGTGCCAAATCATCTGGTCCGTTCAGTTAGGGCGCTAGTGGCATGGAGACTGGGGAATTTCATTAGACTACTACCTTGGGGCCCTATTGTCAATTTTGGTCATTGTCTGATTGTCTATTTTTTGTCTGCCTGTGGTGGGGCAGTTGCTCTCTGCCAGTTGCTCTCTGGATCATAGAGAATATATAATTTCTACCCATGGATTTGATCATTTTACATTATAACAGATGAGTCTTTTTGAGCTAGCTACTGATAATTACCTCGCTATTGTTCTGTGACTAATGTCACTTATCCCTTCTTAATGAGGATAGATAATCCTGCTATTAGTGTAGTTTTGTAAGTTTCTTTCAAGCAAATTTATGTTTATGTCTTTTCTTACTGCTTGCCTTGGTAGTTTCAAAGAAAGCATGGAGAAATCATCATACTCGGACTGGCTAATAAATAACAGTGTGGCTGAGCTGGTTGCTTCTACGGGCCTCCCAGTGAACATCAGTGATGCCTACCAGGATCCTCGCTTTGATGCTGAGGTAAGCGGAGTTCTCTGGTTCCAGACACTATTGATGGGTTGCAGTAATAAACATCAACTTGCTTGTTGAAAGCAAAAAAGGGCATACAGATCGACAGCAACCCCTGAGTTTACTGGCAATTCTTTTGGGATGTGACTTTTAGCATTGCCTACTGTTGACTGAAAGTTAGAAAAACTTCATATCTCTACCCAGATTTGTAGTAAAACCACTATCCTTAGTCTGATGGTCTTTTATGATTGGATACATTTTGTATTAAACTTTGAAATATTTGATAATCAAAACATATATATAAGTTATTTTCCAAAAGATCCTAGAACAACTACCATATTTTTAAAAATTGTTCCCAAAAAACAGTGAATTGGTTGGTGTTAATGTTTAATGTTTATTATGTAAGAGTGTGCTGATGCACAAAATATATTAAAATAATATAGGTTCTGACTTGCAGAACTTTAAATTCTAGCATCGTACAGAGTGCCATGCAGATAAATTCACATGAACCTATAAAATGTCTCTTCTTTATACATACACTGTTGCCACTGAGTCGTTTCCGACTCATAGTGACCCTATAGGACGGAGTAGAACTGCTCCATAGGGTTTCCAAGGAGCAGCTGGTAGATTCGAACTGCTGACCTTTTGGTTAACAGCTGAGCTCTTAACCACTGAGCCATGAGGGCTCCACGTTATACATATATATGTATATATAATACATAATTATATGTACATAATACATATTATATATACACATATAAATTTCTTTAAAGGAATTAAAATTTCCTTACCAAGCTGAGATCTGAGGAGTAACAGGAGTTTTCTTGGTGAAGAAGTGTGAGGAGACGTGTGTTCTAGGCAGGCCGAGAGAGTATGGGGAGTTGGGGAGCTGAGATGGGTAACCGAGATGAGTTTAAGGTGGCTGAAGGGCCAACCTAGGGGAGGCTGGAGAGGGAAGCAGGGGCCAGACAATCGAGAGACTTTGAAAGCCGTATTCAGGATTCTGAGTATTTATTCTGGGTGACGGGAAACCTGTAGTTGTGTTTTAACTGGAGGAGAAGCAGGAGTTGTATTTGGAAAGATCACACTGGCTATAGAACCAGGAATAGATTAGTAATATCAGCAATTGAACATTTAACCCATGCAACCTTGAAACTGAGAGCTGGTCTGTGACTGTCAAGGTAGACAAGCATTCAGTCCTACACCTCTCAGACTCCACAGCCCATACTGCCCTGGGCTGTCTCCGTGGTCAGGAGTGGGACAGCACTGTAGGTGAGGAGGCCAGGAGCTAAGTCTAATCTATAACATCAGTCAGGTCTTTTTTACAGATCTCTGCAAGGAAATTTTTTTCTGGCATTTTCTAGATGAGATGCCATCTACCATTCTAAATGTTTTATGTGCCGTTATCTTTAAAAAAAAAAAAATTTATTGTGTTTTTGGTGAAAGTTTACATAGCAGTTTAAGTTCCCATTCAACAATTTCTACACAAGTTGTTCAGTGACATTGGTTACATTCTTCCCAATGTGTGAACATTCTCTTCATTTCCATTGCTCTGTTTGCATTAATGTAGTTTCTGCAAGAAAATTTTAAATTGCCAAAACTGATCACCTCAATCTACCTGCCTTGAACACTCTTCCCCCTAGGCTACATTCTCTGTGTGTTCCCTACTCTTTTTTCTTCCTTGGAAATCCTTTCATGATCTCCCAGTCTGGGTTGGGCGCACCTCCAGTGTGCTCTCTGAGCTTTCTTGACACTGACCACCCTCTAGCTCTCCTCAGTTCTGATACATTAAATCTGAACTTTGAGTTATCTTCCTTGTGAAAGTACAGTCCAATGCTTCTGTAGTTCTCCTCCTATGTGGAAAAACACCAGCATCTCGGTTCTGTGATTGGCACAGTGAAAATGATTTACCGATGTCAGTATTTGTATACTATCGTGATTGTTTAGGGCTGATATTAACAGTCTTGCCTTTTGCTACCTTTCTCTTCTCCTTGATTTTAGAGAGAGAATGCTGAAGAGCGAATATCTATACTCATAATTTTATGGAGAAATACTCTCAGTATTCTATTATTAACATCAGTAATAACTGAACAAATAGAAATGCTTGTTATACAAAAATAGAAAATCATTGCTTGCCAATTCATTGTTACAAAGTCAACATATCTGATTAGATGTCAAGGGACAATGGTCATTTCCTAACCCAAATTAAAGTGCTAAATTTGGTAAGAGTTGCTATTATTCTCCTCCAAGCTTTGGACCATAAAAAGAGTCAAATTCTGGAGAAGTAAAAAGAGTCGACAAATTACATCATCGCTTCTTTTTATCGGTTCATAAAACATAAAGGATAACAAAACACGATGCAGTGCACCTGTACGATGTATGTACTCACTACCCAGTTTAAGAAAAAGAACATGATCGTGACTTTTGAACCCTTGTATTGACCTTCCCTAATCCCATCTCCTTTCTTTCCCCCAGAGTGGTAACCACCATCCTGAATTTTGAACTTAAGATTCCTTTACTTTCTTATATAGTTACATCACACATGTTTGAATCCCTACATAGTATATTGTTACATTTTGCATATTTTGAACTTTATATAAATCGAATTACACTCTAGGTATTTTTCTGTGGCTTATTTTTACACCCAACATAATGCTCCTGGACTGTGTGGACAGAGAATGAGCAAAGCTGGGAGGCAGCTAGATATGATGTGATGAACCAGGATTATAAATCTGAGTTCAAACCCTGGCCTCATTACTTACACGGTATGAGGCCCTGGGCAAACCAACTTCTCTGAGCCTTACTTTGCTCAACTGAAATGTGGGAAGAGTATCTTCCTTGACTTGTAGGTTTTTTCATTATTAAATGAGATAATGTTTGTAAAGCATTTGGCCCAGAACCTAAGACATAGTAGATGTTCAATAAATGATAACTTTAATATTCGTTTATATTGTAGTTAAATGAAATTGTTCTGTAGCAACTAATGAACGACTTGCTAGGGGATCATCTTGTAGATTCTTCAGATCTCTAACTGGTGGTGCCAACCCCAATATATGCACTTGCGCATTTTGTAGTTTCTTTTGCAATTTGTACAAACGTGGGAAGCTTGCCAATTTGGGGACTCATTATACCAGTCGATAGTTTTTGTTATTAAGAGATAATTTACTATATCAAACTTTGCTTTAGCTTTACAGTTAAAGTGTTAAATTACATTTCTGATTTCTATATCTTTCCCACCATGTAATAACTTGTGGAAAGCCCTCAGAAATTTTGCCCAAAGATGTGCAGAAGGAGAACAGTCTTTATTTGAAATCTCAGTTTTGGAACTGTGGGTCTTTCTTTTGATATAAGCTACAAAAGAATATCTTTAATATGATATAAATCCCATCCCAGGTGCTGTCAGGCTCTTGCTGAGAGGGTTATGGGGCAAGTAATCATAGTTGTCTACCTGCTGGGTGTACACTTTGTGTTTATGTTAAATATTTAATAGAGTTCCCTCCTTGTGGTGAACAGAGCAGATTTAGTGGGTGAGCTACAGTGATTACTTACCTTCTGTTTGCCCGTTAGAGCTGATTCTTAGAGTGGCACCTGCTGAGCTTGATAGCATGTGTGGTTTTAAGGCCCAACTCTTTGGTTTATGGGTGGAAAATTATGACAGAATAGCTATATCAGATAGTCACAGAGCCGAAACTAAGTTTCTGAGCTTTAAATTCTGCAACCCTATGAAGATCACTGTATGTTTGTTCTGTTACAAGACTCTATAATCCTTGAAAAGCATGGAAGACAGACCTAGTAAATATAACTGATTTTGTATATATATATATTTGTATGTATGTATGTATTTATAGCGGCTCAAGAAACACTTGTATTCATGGGTTTTTACTTTTATCAGTTGTTTGCTCCTTGGGAAGGGAATGCCCATGCTTAGCTCTGAAGACATTGAAAGGAATACCATGTGTATTGACTTTCTATTGCTGCATAACAAATTTAGCGGCTTAAAACCAAGGGCTTAGAACTGGTTTGTTCTGGTTCGCACCCCTGCTGATAATTTGCGTTTCTAACAATTTCTCGAGAATTTGCATTGCTAACTGGAAGTTATACATAAGAATCGCCTGGGGATCTTTTTAAAATGTACATTCTGATTCAGTATATCTATGGTGGAAACGCAAATTCTCAGCAGAGAACTTGTTAGAAATATAAATTTTCAGCAGGGGTGTGAACCAGAGCAAACCAGTCCAAAGCCCTGCTTAAAATAACACCAATTTATTCTCTCACGTTTCTGTAGAACAGATGTCTGGGCATAGCATAAATGGGTTCTCTGCTCAGGGACTCACAAGGCTGAAATCAGGGTGTTGCCTGGGGTGTGCTCTCAACTGGAACTTGGCATCCTTTTCAAAGCTTGTTCAAGTTGTTGGCAAAATTGAATCCCCTGCAGTTGTAGGACTGAGGTCCCCATTTTCTTACTGGCTCTTGGCCAAATCTTGTGCTCAGCTCCTAGAGACCGCTCTCAGGTTCCAGGCATGTGGCCATCTTGCAACGTGGCAGTTTACTTCTTCAAAGCCATGAGGAAAATCTCACTCCAGTTGGCTACCACAGAGCCTGATATGATGTAATGTAATCGCAGGAGTGACTATCCCATCATATTCACAGGTCCCATCCATGCTCAAGGGGAGGGGATTATACAAGCTTATACATGGAGGAAAGGGGGAATCTTGGGGGCTATCTTAGAATTCTGCCTAGTATATCTTAATAAAGACTAAAATTGTGTTGGCACAAAATGTCTTGACCCCATGAGGCAATCTATATATTCTGATAAGGAAAAATGTCCACAAGAAAAAAAGCAAGCTCCAGAGAAGTATGTTTAGAATAATATATATGGGAACACATATATATGTGTACATATATATATATATGGGAATATATATATGCATATATATATATATATATATATATGCACACATGTATTATTGTTCTAATAGACATCTTAGACTTAACATGTCCAAAACAGAGCTCACAATCTTTCCCTCATGTTTGCTCCTCTGTTTCCCTATCTCTGTTAAGGCAACTCCTTCCTTCCTGACATTTACACCAAAAATCTTATAGGTTTGACTCTCTCTCATGTTGCACGTCTAACTCATCAGGAAATCCAGTTGTCTCTATCTGCAACATTTATCCAGAATCTGACCACTTCTCACCAACTGTTAACACCCAGTTCCAAGCCATCATCATCTCTGGACTACTTTATGGCCATGGCCTCTTAATCTCTCCCTCTGCTTCTACCGTTCCCCTCTACATTCTATTCTCAACACAATAGCCAGACAGAACCTTCAAAATTTAAGTCGTATCATATCACAACTCTGCTCACAAACTCTTCAATGTCTCTGTATTTCAATGGAATAAAAGCCAAACTCACAGTTTTTTCAAAGACCTGCGATACCCTACAGAATCTGGCACCTTATTAGTATCTTCCTCGCCTCAGTCATACTGCTCTAGCCACAGTGGTCTCCTTGTTGTTGCTAGAACATTCCACTCACACACACTCAGGGCCTTCGCACTGGCTGTTCCCTCGGGTAAAATACTCTTCCCCCAATATCTGCATGGCTCATGTCATTACCTCCTTAAAACCCTTATTCAAATGTGGCCTGTCAGTGAGGCCTGGAACCCTGGACATTCCTAATTCTGCTTATGCTGCTCTTTTTCCCCCATGTTTCTTAACACCCTGTAAAATGTTACATACTTTATTTATGTATTTTGTGTATTGTTTACCATCTGTCTCCTCTCACTAGAATGTAAGCTCTACGAAGATGAGGATTTTGTTGATTTTGTCCACTGATGTATCCCCAGCAACTAAAACAATGCACAATATGCATTATTGTTGAATATGTTGTCTATTATTTATGATTATGTATTGTCAAATATGTTGAATTGCATTATTTATTAATATATATTATTGAATATATTAACATATGAATATATTATATATTTATAGGAAAAGATCAGGAAGGACCAACATCAAACTGTTAATAGTTGCAAACTCTAGAGAGCGAAAAATTAGGGCTTCTGATTTTTTTCCTTTAAAATTTTTACAAGTGTTTACATTATTTTTGTAATCAAGAAAAATTATGAAGATATTTTAAAAATTTAGACCCTTTATATATTATATGAAATTATATTTCACCAGCTTATTGTGAGCCCTCTGAAAACTATAGTTACTCAATCCAGGATTGAAATAACTAAGATCTAATCAAATTAACTTGCCTTGCTTGTATCTTTGGGGAATTTTGATGGATCATTTTCTATTGCCTTTGTCTGTATGGGATGTTGCTTAGATTTTATTTTAACTAAGAGCTTTGTCTGAGCCTGTCCCAACAGCATGTACATAAACTGCATTTGCAGATGACCTGTTGTGATATCAGGTAGCTTCTTGGAGTACGTACTCTGTTTACAAATACCTTCGCCATATTAACAGTTATTCTGACTTTGCTTTTAGTTGGCATCGTTCTTATGAATTCAACTCCCTATAATTCACTGAAGTCTAATACGTCATCTGTGAAGCTTTCTGCCCTTCTTTTCATTGTGGATTCAAAAGAACACATTAAAACACACTAATGCAAAATGAACCATTATTTAGTCAATGTAAGGTATTATATTCTATTGCTTAATTTACTGTCTCCTTCCATTTGTATAGTTGTGGAGAGAATTTTCAGAGCCAGCATCTGCAGTTTGTTTTCTGCCTGCAGTGGGAATGAACAATTAGACCCAACACTTAAATAGGGAAGGTTCAACAAGGGGAATGGCTAAAGATAAAAGTAGGGTAGGCCTCATGCATGGATGGATTAGACACATCCATTTGTTACAAATGCAAGAGTGGTGGGCAACCCATCAGCACCCAGATCTCCTCTGGCTGATGCTCAGAATTACCAGTTAGAGCTAAGGTGTCATGACCCAATCAGTCCCACATAGTTCTTTCCTGTGAAGTTCTTTATCTGATTTTTTAAATTATTATTAAAGCTTGCTATAGACTACTCAATAGTGCTTACCCTTGTCATGTATCCCTTAAGGATAATGGGGCTCCAGGTTCTGAGATCTGACTTAGAGCCTTAAAGCCCATTTCGCCTGTCAGCTCTTCATACTGGAGCATCCTGTAATCTGGAGTGCTAAGTGCTGACCTGGAAGGACAGTTCATTCCCTATTCTTTGTAGCACCTTCTAGTCTGTCAGTTAGGCTTTTATTACAAAGGAAAAGTTGCAAAATTGAAACCATTAAGAGATAAAGCTCTGTGGATCTGCTGAAATGCATTTGCTACTGGTGATATTCTCTCAGTCACTGATGCTCAGTGCAAACTAGTTCGAGATCCTTTCCCAAGAGGAGGGTTTGGTAGGGAAGATTGGGCAGTGAATTCCAGATGGCCAGGAGAGGCAGGGAAGGTTAGGAGAAGGGGGATAGCTAAGACCCACTATAGAATGGGGATAGCTGTGGGTAGTGAAAAGATATACGAGTCCCATGGTTTTGAGAGTTGAACAGACTCTGTTGCATAGGCAGTGGAGACAGTGCCTCAGCTCTAAGCACAAATATGTTTTTGTTTTTGTTTTTTTAGGAGTGCTTTTGTAAGAGATTTAGGTAATCGTTTGTAGGCAGTGTTCTAGAAGTTGTTAGGATTGATTCTATGTTCAGGTAAGGGAGACAAAAAGAAACTGCCTCTGTATTGTTATTTCAGGGAAATCAAGGGGTTGACTACACAACGTCTCCTCCATCAGCTTGTCCTAGTGCCAGAAATTCTCACCAGGTAATTGGCCTTTTGGGGTCAAAGTATTGCTTTAGGTTATTGTCAAAGTTGTACATCTCTTTCTCTGGAAAGGAAACACGTTGTACATTAATGGATAGTGTTACATTATTATTGATTCCCTTAACATTTCCTTTGACCACATTTGAGAGTATGGAACATATGGCAAGTATTTTTTTTTGACGGCTTCAAGAGTTAAACTATCTCTAATTAGATCCATTAGCCAGAAAGATCCAGTGAGGACAAGGTCTAGGTAAAATTTTTAAGTAGATACACTGTCTTAGTTTCTTAGTGCTGCTATAGCAGAAATACCACAAGTAGGTGGCTTAATGAACATAAATTTATTTTCTCACAGTTTAGGAGGTTTGAAGTTTGAATTCAGGGCGCTGGCTCTGGGAGAAGCCTCTTTCTGTCTGCTTGTCTCTTTCAGCTTGTCTTTCTCGGTTCCTTGGTGATCTCCACGTGGCATCAGTCTTTCTCCATTTGCACTTTCTTCTCTGTGTCTAATCGACTCCTTTTATATCTCAGAGGTGATTGGTTTAAAACACACTCTACACTGATATGGCCTCATTAACATAACAAAGAAAACCTTATTCCCAAATAGAATTATATCCACAAGCATGGGATTAGGATTTACAAAATGTATTTTTAGGGGACACAATTCAATCCATAACACAAATCTTTAATTGGGAAGAATTAGGGACTCCCAGATAATATATTTATTTTTAACTATAGCTTCCTAGAAAGGGTACATCCTCTTACATGGTCTAACTTTTGAGACCCTAATGCTGTGAATTTTAAATGAAGAAAAATTTTGATACTAAAAAAATAAAAAGCATTAAGAAAATAGATAAGAATCAGCCATGATCCCATAATCTGGAGGTAACCAGTGTTACCTGTGCAGGAGACAAATATCGATGATACTGAGGCTTAGAGAGTTTTGGTGTCTTGGCTGGGATGGTGCAGCCTAGGGGCAGCTTTGAACTCCGCTGCATACTAATCTGAAGACTTCATGTGCTTCTGAATGAGGTTCCCTCATCTCCCTTCTTCTCCTTCAGCCTCTGTAAAGGATGGAATGTGCTCCTGGGTCTTACCTTTTTATATGAAATGTAAGCTTATTCATTACATTCATTCATTTCATGTAAAATAATATGGATTAATATAAATTTTCTGAGGGAGGGGCAACTCTTGAAACAAATAGGCAATTGGAGAACTGACTTAATGATCTTAAAATTGGAAAATTCCCTCTGCTCACGCTTGGCTATCCTTCCTTCTCCCCAGCTCCCTCTTGGGCTCATCAAGCTTGCTGATCACTAACACCTGCTCTTTCCTCTTCTCCTAGCCAGGTAGTGCTAGCTTCACCTCCTTTCTGCAGCCACAGTGGGAACAATTTCAAGACACTCTCAACAGAATTCTCTCCCCTTGTGTTCATCCCACACAAGTCTCTAGTTCTTGATCAATGCAGCTTTGTTGTCTCATGTAACCTTCCACTTCTCCAGGACTAACCACTTCAATTCTTAGTCTTTTTTGTCTTGTTTTCGACAAGTTCTTCCTTGGTGATTTTACTCATTCAGTTAACACCAAAGTGCTGATGACTGCAGGATTAGTATTTCCAGCGTTTCCTCATCTATTGCCATTATCAATTGTAATGTGTGTCCACTTGAACTCAGTATTGGTTTCCCTCAAACTTCCTGTGTTCCCCATGTCAAGGAACTTCATCACCCCTACTCAAACCATTGAAGCCTCAATGCTGTCTTCTGTAGGGATGGTAGAACACATACCTCCCGCTACGTTCCCAGGATAAAAAATTCTTTTGGGGAATGGCAATAATTTAAAAATGATTGGTAACAAAGCTCTCGTTCGGTGAACAGCCTCAGACTTGTTTCTCTCACCACCCATCTGGAGCTGTCTTTCTCCTCATCTCTCTCACTGCATGTTCCCTTTCCTCTTGCCCACTGTGACCTCTTCTCTAGCTACTTCAGGTTCCCTAGGAGAAGTTAAACAGGGGCTACGGTTATCTCAGAGCTGGGAGAGACCGTTGTGCCTACAGTTCAGTGCTGGTTCAGGATCACAGACAATAGTATATGACCCTCTCTCGGCAAAACAAAACAGACCCAACCATTTTAGTGTTGCTGTGGCCAGCTCAAGCCTGTAGATTATACCTCTAAAACCTCTCTAAAATTGGATTCCTCCTCTTCATGCTCATTGACTACTGTAATTCAGACTTTGTCCTGAGGGAGAGGCAGAAAATCACTTTGTTCACTACAATACACCATAATAACTATAATACACCATAATAAAGTAAAAAAGAAAAATCACATAATTAAAAGACATAATAATTGAAAAATAAAATGACATGATGATGTGCCTAGAAAATCCAAAATACTCTATAGATAAGGTATTAAAATTGATAATTGAATTTAGCAAGATTGATAGATACAAGTTCAATAGACAAAAAATACTTAAAGCTCTGTATGCCAATTAAAAACATTAGAAAATAATACAATTTACAACAACATGAATTTTTAGAATACCTAAGCACAAAAGTAACAAATTATGTATAGAGGCTTCTACATAAAAACCTATAAAACTTTGCTGGGAGAAATTTTTAAAAGACCTAAATAAATTAAGAATATTTATAAATTGAGAGTCACTGGGTAGCACAAACAGTTAAGTGCTTGACTGTTAACCAAAAGGTTGGTGGTTCGAACCTACCTAGAGGCTTCTAGGAAGAAAGGGCTAGTGATTTGCTTCTGAAAGGTCGCAACCATGGAAACTGTATGGAGCACAGTTCTACTCTACAACTTGGGGTCACCATGAATCAGAATTGACTGGGCGGCAACTAGTTGTGGTGGTGATGGACTGAATGACTCACTTTTGTAAAGTTGTCAATACCCCCCACAAATTGATCTATAGATTCAATGCAATCCCAATCAAAATCTTAGCAGTGTGTGAATATGTGTGTGTGTGCATATGTGTGTGAATTACAAGTTGAGTCTAAAATTGATATGGAAATGCCAAGGGCCAAAATTGGCCAAGACAATCTTGAAGAAGGAGGACAAAGTTGGAGAATTTACACTGCTAGACTCTAAGACTTATTAAAGAATATCGTGTTTAAGGCAGTGTAGTATTGGCATAAGAATAAACACACAGTTCAGTGGAATAGAACAGAGAGTCGAGAAAAAGATTCACACATACACCGACACCAAGAGCTCAGCTACTAACCGAAAGATTGGCAGTTCGAACCCACCAGCAGCTCCGTGAGAGAAAAGAGTCGGTGATGAGCTCTTGTAAAGATTACAACCTAGGAAACCCTATAAGGCAGTTCTGCTCTGTCACGTGCAGTCTTTATGAGTCAGAATTGACTTGACGGCTCCTTACAACAACAACAGGTTAATGCCAAAGGTAGTACTCCAGAGTGGTGGGAAAAGTTTTTTTTTTTTTTTCTCCAAAACGGTACTGGGTCAATTGGATAGCATTAAAAAACAAAACAAAACAAAAAAGCTTGACTCTTAGCTCATACTATACATGAAAATCGATGGATTGTTAATCTAAATGTGTAAGTTAAAATAATAAAGCTTCTAGGAAGAACATAGGAGAATATCTTCATGAGCTAGGAATAGGAAAAAATTTCTTGAACAAGACCAAAACAGTTTATTGTTAGCTGCCATTGAGTCACAGTGACCCCGTATACTACAGAATGAAACACTGACCATCCCTGCTCCATCTTCTCAATTGTTGGTATGCTCAAGCCTGTTGTTTTGAGTGCTGTCCAACCTAGGGGGCTCATCTTCCAGTACTGTTTATTATATCGGACGATATTCTGTTGTATCCGTAGGGTTTTCACTGGCTATTTTTCAAAAGTAGATCTCCAGGCCTTTCTTTTTATTTTGTCTTAGTCTGGAAGCTCCGCTGAAACCTGTTCACTGTGGGTGACCCTGCTGGTATTTGAAATATCGGTGGCATGGCTTCCAGTATCTAGCAACATCCAAGCCACCACAGTATGACAAAAGATTGATATATTGAATTATATCAAAATGAGAAATGTCTGAGTCAAAAGACACCACCACTAAGAGAGCAAAAAACACAAGCCCCAGAGTGGGAAAAACATCTGTAATGTATATATATATTTGGTAAAGGGCTCTTATCCAGAATATAGAAGAAACATTTAAAAATCAATTTTAAAAAGCTAAACAACCCAGTGGGAAAATTGGGAAAAGTTCTAAACAGACATGAAAGAGAATATTCAAATAGAAAAAATACATATGAAAAGTTGCTCAGTCTTATTAATTATCAGTAGGGAGACTATATAATTTGTTGTTTAAATTGGGATATTTTTGAGAGTGACAAGGCATGCTATTAATAATTATGCCAGAAAAACAGACTTAAACCAGGCTGTCCCTTTCATCATCAGAGAAAAGTCACGTTACATTCACAGTGAAATACCACCACATATGTACCAGAATTGCTAAAGTTGAAAAAAAACTAACCATATCAAATATTGGTGATGATATGAAGCAACTGAACCTCTCATATGCTCCTGTTGGAGGACAAATTGGTACAACCGCTTATGAAAACATTTGAGCGGTATCGGCTGAACATGTGCATATCCCAGCAATTCTATTCCTAGGTATATATGCAACAAAAATACATACATAAGAGTGCCAGATACATGCAAGAATATTGATAACTGTGTTATTTATGATAGCTCCAAACTGGAAACAACTCCAATGTTCATTAAGAGTAAATGAATAAACGGTATTGTGTCCACACAGGGGAATAGAATGCTGCCATGAAAATGAAAAAAATTAATAAATCTCAAAAACATAGTATTATGCAAAAAGAAACCAGATACAGAAAAATACACATTGTATGATTCCATTTATATAAAATTAAAAGCAAGCAAACTAGTGTATGGTGTTGGAAGTCAGTATAGTGGTTGTCTTTTGGGAGGAGGGGAGGAGCATGGAAGTGGCTTCTGGGTTAATGATAATGTTCTATTTCTTGATATGAGTGATGACTACATAGCTTTGTTCATTTTGTGAAAATTCATTGAGCTGTATGCTTATGATTTTTGTACTTTTCTACATGCATGTGACTCTGCAAAAAATAGTCAAAAACAGACACTAACATATTGGTGTCAAGAGTAGAAGACATCTGGAAAATTAATTTCTCAAAAAGGAAAACCAATAAAAGAAAGATATCCCAATATAAAAGTTAGGTTTGCAAATTAACTTCCAATTTCAAAATTTTTAAAAATGTAGCTCTTAACTGCTACAATGAACATTTTAAAATATCTGTTTATCTTCATAATCATGTCCAAAACATTGATACCCTATCTTTTCTCCTATAGTGTGGGGATGACAGGTTGACCTTTCTCACCAGAAATCAAGATCATATTAACCCACTGAGACCCCTCCTGTCTTAGCAGATCCTATCTAACAGTTCAAATATAGACCATTGTGTTTATAATATTAAGTAGAGCTTCTTATAGAATCATTATTCGATGCTGGTAATTATACTTTCTTTTTTTTAATTGTGCTTTAGGTGAAAGTTTACACAGTAAATTAGTATCTCATTAAATAATTAATACACATATTGTTTTGTGACATTGATTGCCAACCCCGTGATGTGTCAACACTCTCCTCTTCTGGTCCTTGGGTTCCCCATTTCCATTTGTCCAGCTTTCATGCCCCCTCCTGCCTTCTTGTCCTGGCTCCTGGGTTTGTGTGCCCATTTAATCTCATATACATGGTTGAGCTACATGTATTATTGTTTGTTTTATGGGCCTGTCTAATCTTTGGCTGAAGGGTGAACCTCAGGAGTGACTTCAGTACTGAGTTAAAAGGCTGTCTGGGGTATAGTTTCATATTTTAAATCTGTCATCTCCTAACAATCTGTTAGGTTACAGAAAGATCTTAGAAAGTCTATTTACATTTATCTCATCATTTGCAATTTCTGTTTTTTGTATGTGATTTTACAGTGTACATAATAGATTAGTAACAGTATAACCATCAAGTACTAAAAATATATGCACATATGGTAGCATTTTGTAGGCTTAAACGTTTTTACTAACCAGTGTACCCAACCAAAGACAAGTGGAGACTACTGGCTTAATTAGAATGTTCAATATACTCGGAACAGAAATAGTGACCAGAATTCTTGTCTGCTGGTGTGACTGTCATTGAGTTAGGTTTAAATCCAGCTACCTATGGCTGCAGGGATTAGAGGTGGTAGAGTTGGTTGGGGTGTTTTAATTGATTCATATTTGGTTAGGGTTTGATTTCCTTGGGACATTCATTGTGACATTTTAAATGAAAAGAGACAGGTGTTAAAAAATCAGATTATAATGTGTCTTTTAAAAGTTATTTGAAAATATCTTTTATGAAGACTGGTAAGCTATAAATCAGAAATGGGTGGTTAATATTTAATTTCGATTATCTTCTTTCTTATGTCTAGGCTGACCAGATATCTGGTTTTCACATAAGATCTGTTCTCTGCGTCCCTATTTGGAATAGCAACCACCAAATAATTGGTAAGACATTATCTAGTTTGTTTCTTTTATGAATAATAAAAATTTCCTTCAAAACATACCCATATCTGTTTAAGGGTTTCATCCTTTTTATGTCCAGGACTCATTCACGTATGTCTCATACACTTGTATAATCTCTTATGTGCAGACTTAGTATTAATCAGAACAACAAACAAATATTTATTAAGCTCAAAGAACCAATACATTCTGAACTTGGAGAGGATCTCAGAAATAAACCAGTAGAACTCACTTATTTTACCTTGTGGAAACTGAGGCCTAGAGAGGGAGAGAAAGAGAGTGGAGTGACTTGCCCATGATCACAAAGTGAGTTAGCAGCCGGGGCAGAACTGGAACTGGGGCCTGCTAACTCCTAGTGCAAACTTCCCTTACTATGTCTACATGCTTACATCTATGCTTTTACTCCTGGAGTAAATGCAAAGGAAGAAATAACATGCAGTATTGGACGTATACTGAATATGCGTCTTTCTGCCTGGATGGTTCTCAAATAGGCCAGGCTTTCCCCAAAATAAGGAAGCAGTGGGCCAAAGCAGCTTCCGGTTTTTCTCTCCCTCCCTGCCCCTTTCCCCCTCTTCAGAAACTCAGTCAGGAAATATCAAACCTAAGAAAGAAGCCTAGGCAAGAGAAGTTTGGTGGTTAAAGTAGAGAAATCATGAAGGATAGAAGCATTAGTAAAAATGATTGAAACTATGAAAATAAGTTTTTATCTAAGAGACATAGGTAATTAATACATTTGGTAACTAATGCATTTATTTCTCTCTCTTTGCTTCACCTAAGATTGCCTGTTAGACTCTAAGATAGCACTGCTTACCAGAGGATTTAGTATTCTGTAAGTGTTGCTGAGACCTGAATTCTGAAAGGATTTTTTATCATCAGTTTGCTTATTTTGCAGAAGAAATACTGGTATTATTGAACAGAAAGAATATGATAAGATTTGGGAAGTTGAGCCCTTAGCACAAAGCATTGGATTACATCATGTATTGTTTCAAAAATATTTATTGTTTAAAGAGAAGAAAAAGTCCCATGAGAAACATAATATGCCATCTGTTGTCTCAAAGGCAATCTCCCATACCATCCTTCAGTTCAATGCTGACAGTAAACATCTGTTATTGCTTCCACATTAGAACTCTACTTTGTCTGTTCCGTGTTAAAAGATTTGAGCATATGATGACTTACCTCTCTGGTGGGAAGTTAGATGTTTTAAAAAGTACAAGCATGCCTTAGAATTACAGCTGTTTTTTGGTTTTGTACTAAAGGGGACAGAGAATAATCGTTTTCAAGATTGTTGAGTTTTTCTGGTTGGCTTGTGTATTTTGATAGTCATGCTCTATAACATCTGGTATGATGCTAGAAATGAACTTTGGAGAAAGGAAGTACATGTAAATTAAGTTTGTTAGAACTGTATGTACCCTATTGGTGCAGGCAACAGAACTAACCTTATTTTGAAAGTTAACTGTATCGTATGAACTTCTATTGCTTGTAATAATTCCTAACAATTCTTGAGTGTTTACTCCCCGTGAAGCAATATGCTAAATGCTTTACAGACATTCAAACATTATGTAATTTAATCTTCATAAAACTCTCTGAGATACTTACCATTTTAATCTCCATTTTATGGATGAGGAACTTGAGTGCTAAAAAGGTAACTTGCTAAAGGTAACACAGCTGATGGTAGAGTTGAAATTTGAAACCACCAGTCGGCCTAATTCCACAGCCTGTTTTCTTAATCACTCTGCCATACTGTCTCACTCAAGCATTGTGCTCAGATAATTGAATATGTATATGCTAGTATTCCATTATTTTATATATACGTATATAGATATACATGTTGTTGTTGTTGTTAATTGCCATCAAGTAGGCTTTCACTCATGGTGAACTATGTAAAACAGAACGAAACATTGCCCAGTCCTGTGCCATCCTCACAATCATTAGTATGTTTGAGCTCATTGTTGTGGCCACTGTTTCATACATATATATTTAATTATGTATATGTTTTAGTTATATATATTCAATTAAATATATTTGTTCAGTTACATAGATTCAGTTTTATATTATTCAATTATATTCAGTTATATCTATAACTGATGTGTGTATGTATATATTTGTATATTTGTATGTATGTATACACACACACACACATATAGTTCAGAGTTATAGTGCATAGCCATATTGAAAATCATTTTCAGGAATGCCATTGATTTCTGGTAGAATGCCAGGCTTTCGTCAGCCCACAGTCTTTGAAGATAGACTGGACACTTCACATTTACTCTCATGGAGTCAGCAGGCAGTAGAGAGACTAGAATTTAAACTGAGTGTCTGCAGTTACTTAAAAGAGTCATAGAGTCAGCTGTGGCTTGCGATATTGTAGTAACACAATGTACAGTACTAAATGACCACATACCTCAAACTTTTCCCACAGGGGTGGCTCAAGTGTTAAATAGACTGGATGGAAAACCTTTTGATGATGCAGATCAGCGACTTTTTGAGGTAAGAAAAGGAAACCAAATGTTATAGCTGAGTCATCTATAGTCTTCTGATTGCAGGTTGCCCAAATTTGTAAGCATAAATAATTATTAATCCATTACTATTATACTTTAAATATTATGATAAAGCTTAAAGAAAGATCTAAAGAATATACAAACATTTAGGTAGGATTTAATTCTTTTTTTTTTTTCACTAATCAAAATTTTTTTCAATCATTGATTATTTTCATCTTAATTTTATTACAGAATTAGATCCCACCCTCTGGTCTTCAAAGCGTTAGTGTCTTATCCTTGTCTTGTTTGCACGTGTTCTAAGTTGTGAGGCCCCTAACCAGCTCAGCCAGGTCACCTTTCTTTTGTTTACAAGCCTCCATTTATTCCAGTCTGCCCTCTAGTGGGAGAGATAACACGCATGTCTTTTGAGGCACCTCTGGGTGGGTTTGAACCACCAACTTTTAGGTTAGTGGTGCAGTGCTTAACCATTTGCACCACCCAGGGACTCCTCAAGCCTGGAACGGGCTTCCTTGTAGACTTTATACTGCTAGCCAACAAGAAAACCCCTTCTCTAGTCAAGAATACCTCACAGCTTCTTTATTCCAAAAAACCAAAACCATTACCATGGAGTTGATTACAACTCACAACGACCCTATAGGACGGAAGCAGACTGCCACATCTTTCTCTCACTGAGCCGCTAATGGGTTTGAACGGCAGACCTTTCGACTTTCTGGTTAACAGCTGAGTGCTTTACCACTGTGCCAACAGGGTTCCAGCTTCTTTATTAGGTGATTCTAAATCCATCCTCCTTCCGCTTAACATTTTACCTTATGGTTACATTCACGTGGTTTCTCTATCAGCAGTATTTTATAGTCTAGCTACTGAAAGAGGTTGCTTCTAAACAAGTGGAATGGAGTTATTAAATCAGTCCACAATCTAAGTGAATTAAGAACACATTTAACGGAGTTATTAAGTATATTTTTAAATGCATGAAATAGTTTCTTCATAATAACATTAAATTAACCATTTTTCTCATGCACAATGTAAACTATAAAGTTGTTACATGACAATAGTAATTAAAAATTTTAATGTGCATATTTCTCCAGGGCCCACCTCTGTGTACAATAAAATTATATTTTCAGACCCATCCCTAATGACTGCCTACACTCATATTGGATTTTACCAATAAGTTATTGCAATTTCTAATTAGTGGGCTTTCTCTTTCATAGGCTTTTGTCATCTTTTGTGGCCTGGGCATCAACAACACAATTATGTATGATCAAGTGAAGAAGTCCTGGGCCAAGCAGTATGTGGCTCTTGATGTAAGTGGTATTTATGTTAGACTCGTATGCTAAAAAGCCCCTTGTTATGGGGCTTCATTTTACATTTTTTAATGATCTATTTCTTAATTATCTACTTCTTGTTTCTTAACAATTTTTGGATCATGGATTCAAATTTGATAAAAGCTAGAGACTCATTCTAGGAAAAAAATGCACATATGTACACAATTTTACATATAATTTCAGGGAGTTCAGAGATTCCTTGGAGCCCATCTGTATACGTCTCATGGTTAGATATAGATTTTAAAGCTTAGGTTTTATTAAATAGTGGTCATCCAAAAATAGTTTGTCAGGATTAAAAATGCGTTATGAACTTAGATTTGAATATGGATAAGTATTTTGGAAATTCACAATTTTTCCTACCACAGGAGAAAACCTCACTATGAAGATATGACTCAGTGCTAGGAGCTGCTCCAACCACTCCCACCCCCCACACACACCCCACTGAGAACTCCGACCTGTTTCCCATGCTTTCACAGCATCTCCTCTCAGATGCACTAAGTTCTCAAAGAACTGTTCTTGTTTTCCTGAATCCCACATGCTTGCTTGACCTAAGACCTTGTTTTCTCCAACTTCTACTCTGTAGATATTACCAAAGATTTTTTTTGATGTCTATGAAATACTTAGTAAGTAGAGCAGATAAAATGTCAGTGTCAAGATAACAGTGTATAGAACAGTATGATATAATAAATGCACAATCTTCAAAATACCCTGTGAGCCAAGCCAGATATATTGGTAGAAAGAGAAAATCAAGGGGAACTATAAACAGGCCAGTCGAGGGTACCTGCAGTAGTCTGATTTGAGATTTAAAATTATACTTATCTGTTTATATACTTTTTTTTCTCCTAACTAGATGGTAAGTTCTCGACGCACAGTGATTTTTACCTTTTTCATAGTCTTATTCCCAGTGCCTAGCAAGGTGCTTAGCACAGAGGATGCATTCACTGAATGGTTTTTGGATGGAAGGGAGAAAAGGACGAAGAAAAAAACCGAGAGGAGGGATATTTTTGCTCTCCTTCTGAGACAGTGCTGTTATATGTAACATCTTTACAGTAAAGACTAGAAAACAATATCTATAGGATGGATTAATAAATGAGCTGTAAGCATAGAACCAGCAGATAAGAATCCCTTGTACAGCATTAAGGTCCGTGTGCCAAATTATTTTCGAATCCTGACTGTCACCTCCCTCAACTGTGAGAATTAAATGAGATGACGCATATGAATATTTTAATAATCAGTCAATAAAATTACAGCAATAATAATAATCAGTATAGTATTATCCATAGTCATTTCATTATTGAGAAATTACCATGGATTAGGAGAAACAGCAAAGGACAGGAATTGGAAACATCAAATGTTGAGTTGTTCCTCAGTAACTGTCATCAAATTCTGATCTCCAGTCTCCTCACCCTCAACTATAAAAAGGACATACCATACACTAGTCCCATCTTAAACTCTGCTACATACTGCCATGATACAATTAACACCCTAACTCTCACACGCATGTATTCTCACTCCTTATCTACTTTCCAGGGGAGCTCCATCATGCTGAGAAGGGAGAATAATTAGGTTGAAGCATGTAGCATAGAAAATCTGATAAAAGACAACACTCTGACTAGTATAATTTCCTAATTCCTCTCCTGCCCCAAGGAACCGGTTACCATGTCCTAGAAAATGCTAACATACCCTACTATCTTTAGCCACCTTCGCCTCTTGATGAATTTGTGTTCATAGTGAACACTCTCTTGTTTGTGACACTCACATCCTTCTCTCCTTAGAGACAAAAATTATTACTGACACTGTTCAGTTTCCAGCCTAACTCTAAGCCTTGTGACAATCTCACTTTCAGAAGTTGAAGGTGTTTACTTGTATGTTCAGTACGCTTTATTTTGTCCCTGTGTCAAAAGTGTCATTCCCAATCAAAAGTCTAGTGTCGCCACCTTGGTTTTGTCTCCTCCTGCCCACCCCACTGTGTACCAGATTCTCGACTGTAATGATCAGGTAGCATTTTCCCCACTTCCCAGCTCAGGAATCTATATGTAAGAATATCTAGAAGGATTTCTTATCTCAGGACTTTATGAAGAGAAAATGATTTGTTGAGAGCTACTAAACCTAAACTCTGGAATGAGATCTACATGTGCTATACTCTATATTAACTTCTGAATGAATAACTCTATATTTGAATTGATGTATTTATAAACATTATAAATGAATGTACATAAATGTAATATTTATGCAAATATTTCTATTAAAAGTACACAATTGTGTTTATGTGTTTGTAACCAGCCTAGTCTCATAAATGATTTGAGCTACTGATGATAAGAATAGAAACGATCCAGCAAAAAATAAATAAATAACACAGTGAAACCTGTGAGAGCTGTAACTCAGCAGGACTGCCTTGTTTTTCCAGGTCCTGCAAATGTTCCGCCTTTGACAGGGTGCAGTCTTACCACTTTTCTGTCGCTCTCAGTTAGTGGAAAATATTTGAGTTTTTCTTCTCTGACAGGTTTCTGCCTTACACAGGTTCTGGCTTTCTCAGGTTTCACTGTAATGACAGTAATAATAACAAAACCAAGGGAGAGAGAAAGCCAGGGCAAACAGAACCACAAGCTATCCTGGTATCGTCTCCACCCCTCCTCCCCAAGGACCTAGAGTAACTCTTTTTCCCTTTGTCACAATGGCAAAGGGAAGATGATACATAACCACAGCAGTGAACTCACACACATCAGTGATCATAAAAATGGCGCAGGACCGGCAGTGTTTTATTCTGTTATATGTAAGGTCACCATGAGTCAGGGCTAACTCGGTGGCAACTAACAACAACAGCAACAAGGGAAGATTTCCCACTTGAGTCTTGTAAGGTTTCTCTTCTACTTGTGTTGTCTCATTTTTGCTTATTCTCTCAATTTTTATCCCAACTAATCTTGTCCCAATAACAGCTATGTCTAAATGTAGCTGTCTCACTTCCAGAATCTTATTCGTAGTCCCTTGCGGTATATGTTTCTCAGGGACAAGAGTAGGGACAAATAATCCACCCCACAGCCGAGCAACAATAATGCCCAGAGGCCTTCCTTTCCACAGAAAGAGAGCAGGCCTAGAGTGTTTACGTGAATACATTTCTTCTTACATGGCACTCTGGAGCGACAACACAACTTTATTCTCTTCTATCTTTTAAAAAATCCTTTTCTTAGTGAAACCTCTGGATGTAAATATTCTCCAGATAAATTATCTGGGAAGACTAGTCCTCACAAATGGTGATAAGTACAATCTATCTGAAATACTTAGAGCTCACTGGAGGTACACTTTTTATGCAGTCCTCGGTTCACATCAATATTCCCTGCAGAAGGAGGCTTTACCTAAACAAAAAGCTGTGTAGGGAGAAGAGTTAAAGAGCTGCCTTTAGCATTAGTCTAATCAGTCCAGTCTGTCTTGGTTTAGTTAGTCGCTGTTAACCTTGGGCAAGTTATTTAATCTCAGTCTGTTTTTTCAAATGCTAAATAGGAATAATAAATGGTTTATACCTCTCTGAAAGGGTGTTTTACAGTTAAAGTAATGCAGGTATTTGTTGTTGTTGTTAGTTGCCTTTGAGTTGATTTTCAACTACCATGTGACAGAATAGAACTGCCCCATAGGGTTTCCTAGGCTGTAATCTTTATGGAAGCAGATCACCAGGACTTTCTCCCGTGGAGCAACTGGGTGGGTTCAAACTGCCAACCTTTTGGTTAGCAGCCGAGCGCTTAACTGTTGTGCCCAGGTCTCCTTAAGTTCCAGTACCAGCTGCTGTCGAGTTGATTCCAACTCATGGCACCCTCATGTATTTCAGGGTAGAACTATGTTCCATGGGGTTTTCAGTGGCTGATTTTTTGGGAAGCAGATCTCTAGGACTTTCTTCCAAGGTGCCTCTGGGTGGACTCGAACCTCCAACCTTTTGGGTAGCAGCTGAGAGTGGTAACCATTTGCGCCACCCAGGCAGTTGTTATTAACCAGAGCACTTGCTGCCCTTACTCTGCACTGAGTTCTGTATGCCCATCCCGGAATTTGCTGTAAGACTGTGCTGACTGGGGAGCTGGGAAAGGGGGTTGTATTCATATCCTAGGGCTACTGTGACAAAGTACCACAAAGGCATGGCTTTAAACAACAGAGATATATTCTCTCATAGTTCTGGAGGCTAGGAGTCTGAATTCAGGGTGTCAGTGGGGCCACGCTCTCTCCGGAGGCTCTGGGGGAAGTTCCTCTCTTGGCTTTCTCAGTTTCTGGTAGCCCCAGGCATTCCTCTGGCTTTCAGATGTATCTTCACATGGCGATCCTCCCTTTCTGTCTGTCTCTCTGTGTCTCTTCTGCTCTTGTATAAGGAGTCACTGAGACTGGATTAGAATCACCCTACTCCATCATGTTAATGAACTGATCTTAACATCATCAGATATCCTATTTCCAAACAAGGTCACACTCATGTTCACAGGGACCAGCGGTTACGACTTCAGTGTGTTTTTTGTGGAGGCACAATTCAATCCATAACAGAGTTGTAACTTTTTGCCCCTTTTGTCAGGAATACCACTTCCTGGTTGAAGTTTGAGCTGAAAACAGATGCCCCATTTCCTAGTCCCTTGACACATCCCGTGCAACACCACTGGACATCCCAGCAGCATGGCAAACGCAGCTGTTCCAGGGCCTTGCTGCTCACTCAGTGCATGTCTGTGTGACCCTGTATGTTTCTGAAGAAAAGTTCAGGGCGTGGAAATACAACCTCTCCCCATGTCAAAAACAGGTTTTTAAGGACAAGATAAAATAAAATAAAATAAAATAAAAAAATTTTTGGAGTAAGAAGCCTACTTGTCCCTTCCCTGTTGCCATGTTCTGGCAACTTCAGCTAATTCTAGCCATAATGGCGAAAAATAGAAATATAAACACAAAATATATTTTCTACTTTTCTGGCCTTTAAAACGTGATATGAGTAATACATTATCTGGATTTTTTTTAACAATTGAATTATCACCTTCATTATTTAGATGACTGCTTCTCTTAATTTAGCTATACAATTCTATTGTTAAAGTCCTTTCTCCTAAATATATAAAATTAATACTCTAAGCTCTCAGAGAGCAAAGATGTTCTTAAAGCTGAATAATGCAACAAAGAGAGTGACTTATTATCATTTGTTAGTAACTTTAATTTTATGATCCTGATATTCGTTCTCCATATGCAGCCAAGAGCCTCATGTTAATGTAGATTCACATTTTCTGAGAGTAGAGTTCTTAAGCTAAAGGGAGGGAAAACTTTACCTAAAGTCCAGAATACAGAGAAAATACAAGGTGAATGTAGATATAGAATATTATTTCCTCATTTTGAACATCAAGAATTGCCCTTTGGGTTCTTTCATAGTTATTGCAAATGGAGACTTACATAATACTGATGAAAAATGTTCTAGGAGACATAAATCTGTGTATTAAGGGACACCTTGTACAGCTTTATGATCAGAACAAGGAAGAAATAAGGGTATGAGAGGGGGTGAGAAAAGGGCATATGCAATTAAGAGCCAAATTCCATTTATTCCCCCTCCCAGATGCCTCTCCCCTCCATTTCTTCCTTTCCAATTCCCACAGCAGCCATCCTACTTAAGGTCTTCATTACCTCTGATTGAACAATTACGATAGCCTTGTACCTGTTCTTTCTAAACCATATTTTCAATTGTATCACTCACCCACTCATAGACCTTAAATTACTCCCCCAACCTATCAAAGTACAAACCTCTTCGCCATTAGGGCCCTTGGAAATCTCATACCAAACTACCTTCCTACTCCTGGCTCTCATTTCTCTTCTTGGAATATTCCGTGCTTCTTACAAATTCAATTATTTCATAGTCTACAAATCAGCCACCTGCTGCTCTGCTATCCAGTCTTTAACATCCTCTCCACTTTTGTTATTCTCTGTTCCAATTATGCTATCTCCCCTCAAAATTGTCCCATCATCCAAAGCTCAATTGAAATGTAATCTTCTCTATAAAGCTTCGAATTCCATGGTTGTCTGTTCTTCTTCTGAGAATTATTACCTTTGTCCTATATGATAGTTAATTGTAAGTGTATTTTCTTCCTCTGTTACATCTTGAAGTGTACGATCATGTCTTATCTGTCTTTGTATCCTCTCAGCTTTTACATATAATAGGTACTCAGTAAGTATGTATTGAATAAATGAATGCATGCAGTCACAAATAATCATTTTTGTCTGCCATGGCAACATTCTGAAGGGAGAAAGCTTGGGCTGTGACAGTGCAGTTGGCAGTCACTTTAACTGGCAGTCCTGCTGGCCACAGGCTGGTGTAACCACTTCTCTTCTCTGTTCCTTCCCATGAGTACACAGTTGTTGTTTTTTGTTTTTTTTGTTTGTTTGTTTTTGTTTTTGTTTTTTGGTAGGGGGGAGCGGAGGACCTCTTCCTAGATATCATGTCCTCTGGGGTATTTCCTTAGATGAGAATTAAGGGGCCAACCTGGCTTTCTGAAGGTAAGGGAGAAGGAGAAGTGACAGAGATGATTCTCCCATCAGGAATTTCCTAAGCCCCAAGGAGAGAATTTTCTTTAACTGGCTGAGGGAAAGAGCTAGACTCATAGGATGTGTGCAGAATGTCACTTTATTCTGTCTCACCCTTCTTCCTTTAAACCTATTCTGTCAAATTAATCTTCCCCGTTCCTGGTGGACTCTTTGTTAGATTCCTCGGCTCTTCCAACACACTCAGATGTTAAATAATCTCAGAGTTTTCCCTTACCCCAGGATTAGAAGCCTGTTATGAGGAGAGGATTATAGTGGGTTTCTTTACTCTTCCCCACTTTACCTCCTCTCGCAAAACAGGGGCAGGGTGTAAAAGTGAGGTAGGATAAAAGAGCAAAGCCTTATATGACTGGTGTTTCCTAACCTGGTTTCAGAGTTCTCCGTGTCAGAGGCCAAACATTCTCTCTCTGTGTCCCTTGCCCCCTCCCCTCCAGCTCACACACTCTTTTTTTAAATTAATCCGCTTTATTTCTTAGAGCAAAGGAGACCTGGTGGAGCAACAGTTAAGTGCTCAGCTGCTAAGCGAATGGTTGGCGGTTCAAACCCCCCCAGCATCTCCATGAGAGAAAAGACCTGGCGATCTACTTCTGTGAAGATTACGACCTATAAAACTCTATGCGGCAGTTCTACTCTGTCACAAGGGGTCACTATGAGTCGGAATCGACTGGACAGCACCTAACAACAACAGCAACATTTTTTAGAGGAGGCGTCCCTGGGTGGTGAAAACGGTTAAGTGTTTGACTCTAGCCGAAAGACTGGAGTTTGAACCCACCCAGAGGCGCCTCGGAAGACAGGCCTGCCATCTGCTTGTGAAAAGTGGCAGCCTTGAAAACGCTTTCTCTTTTTATTATGAGTTGCTTTCTTGAACCCTTTGGAGAACTTCTGGGGCTGGGGACCTCCCATTAGCAGTTCCTTGATAATGGGTTCTCCTTTCCTGACTGACAACTTATAACCAGTCTCTTAGTCCCTGGTTTCCAGTAACCGATCCAGATCCTTGCTCTGTGGCGCTGTGAGGGTTATCTCACTTCTCCAGAAAGTTCTCGGGTCAGGGTCTTTTTAAAGATGACGCAAGTCTGGTAACCTTTCATGGGTCTGTTTGGCCCACAGGAAAACTCACATGTGTTCACCCACACGATGGCGCAAATGCAAGAGTTCTCTCAAAGATGCTGTCTTTCCTTCTCTCCGCAGGGCATTACAGATATTCATTGATTTTTAGATATTAATCAGGTACCAGTCTCTGCTCCCACACCATTTAAAAAAAAAAAATTGCCGTCGACATGAACTGTTACTCTTTTCTTACACAGCACAGAGACAGGCAATGAATACCTTTGCTTGGAGGTAGCAGAATTAGTTTGGGGCATCTTCTTTCCAAGCCCTGCATAGATGGCCTAGCATCTCCCTTTAGAATGTAGTACTAGTTGCTCTCAACTATAAATTCAAACAGAAAGAGTCCCATTTAAACATCCTGTAATCTACCAAAAACATTTTTACAGACCAGGCTACTATCAGCCCATGATCCATTGATTGTCCGAATAATAAATGTCGGCTCTTGGAAGACCCACGTTCATTTGCAGGTACAATGGATACAAAGCCAAATGCAATACACCGGCAAATACAGAATGTTCCTATTTGTAATTTCTTCTTTACTGAACACGTGCTAGATGATGTTAACACTTCTCTTGGAGAAGGGAGAAAAAGGAAACCCAAACGAATTACTTCCCTGAAATGGTTATGTGGTAATTAGTTCCCTGTTGTAGCTACTACTATATCTTAAGTTTCTATAAAGCAAAACAAAACTTTGGAAGTTACTCTCTGAAAAGTCCAGACTCTTATCGAGCTGGTTTATAAATTGTGATCAAATGTGGCTTTTAAAAAGGCCTTAAGAGAATAATCATACCAACTGTATTCAACTACTTCTTTGATAGCACAGTAAAGATCAACAAAACAGATCGTGTGGGCTTCAACTTTTCACTTTCATTCTTGTTGCCAAATAAACTTCTAACAATGACATGCTGATTGGGTTTTGGGATATTTTAGCACAGCCTACACATTAAAATCAACTGGGGAACTTTTAAAGCATATTGATGCCTGGGCCCTTTCCCAGATAAATTGAATCAGAATCTCTAGAAGTAAGGCCTGGGCATATATATTTGCTGAAAGCTCTCCTGGTGATTCTGATGCGCAGTGAAGGCTGAGAACCATTTATACAGAGCAATCAATCTGTGAGGTAATTTTGTGTGTGTGTGTGCTTTAAATGACAGTTTACAGTTCAAGTTAGTTTCTCATACAAAACTTTATACACACACTGCATTGTGACCCTAGTTGCGCTCCCCATACTGTGACATCACACTTCTCTTTTCCACCCCAGATTTCCCTTGTCTATTCAACCAGCCTCTGTCCCTTTCTGCCTTCTCATTTCCCCTCAGGACAGGAGCTGCCCATTTAGTCTCATGTATCTACTTGAGCTAAGCAGCACTCTCTTCACAAAGTATCATTTTATGTCTTATAGTCCATTCTGATCTTTATCTGAAGAGTTGGCTTCAGGAATGGTTTCAGTTCTGGGCTAACAGAGAGTCTGGGGGCCATGTCTTCAGGGGTCCCTCCAGTCTCAGTCAGACCATTAAGTCTGGTCTTTTTACTAGAATTTAAGTTCTGCACCCCACTTTTCTCCTACTCTGTCAGGGACTCTCTGTTGTGTTCCCTGTCAGGGCGGTCATTGATGGTAGCCGGGCACCATCTAGTTCTTCTGGTCTCAGGCTGATGGAGTCTCTGGTTTATGTGACACTTTGGTCTCTTGGGCTACTATTTTCCTTGTGTCTTTGGTGTTCTTCATTCTCCTTTGCTCCAGGTGAGTTGGAACCAATTGACGCATCTTAGCTGGCCGCTCGAAAGCTTTTAAGACCCCAGACACCACTCACCAAAGTGGGATGCAGACCATTTTCTTAATAAACTTTGCTATGCCAATTGACCTAGATGTCCCCTGAAACCATGGTCCCCAGACCTCTGCCCTTGCTACTCTGTCCCTCTAAGTGTTTGGTTGTATTCAGGAAACTTCTTAGCTTTTAGTTTAGTCCAGTTGTGCTGACTTCCCCTGTAGTGTGTGGTGTCCTTCCCTTCACCTAAGATAATTCTTGTCTACTATCTAGTTAGTAAATACCCCTCTCCCTCCCTCCCCACACTTGTAACCATCGAGGAATGTTTTATTCTGTGTTTAAACCTTTCCTTGAGTTCTTATAATGGTGGTCTTACATAGTATTTGTCCTTTTATGACCGACTAAATTCACTCAGCATAATGCGTTCCAGATTCCTCCATGTTATAAGACGTTTCACAGATTCATCATTGTTCTTTAATGTTGTGTAGTATTCCTTTCTGTGAATATACCACAAAATTTGTTTATCCATTTGTCTGTTGATGGGCACCTAGGTTGTTTTCATCTTTTTGCTGTTGTAAACAGTGCTGCAGTGAACATGGATGTACATATGTCTATTCATGTGACCCCTCTTATTTCTCTAGGATATATTCCAAGGAGTGGGATAGCTGGATTGATTGTGTGGTACTTCTATTTCTAGCTTTTTAAGGAAGCATGAAATTGATTTCCAAAGTGATCGTACCATTTACATTCCCATCAATAGCATATAAGTGTTCCAGTCTCTCCATGACCTCTCCAGCATTTATTATTTTGTGTTTTTTGGATTAATGCTAGCCTTTTTGGGGTGAAATGGTATCTCATTGTAGTTTTGATTTGCATTTCTCTAATGGCTAATGATCATGGGCATTTTCTCATGTATCTGGCAGCTGCCTGAATGTCTTCTTTGGTGAAGTGCCTGTTCATATCCTTTGCCCATTTTTTAATTGGGCTGTTTGTCTTTTTCTTCTTGAAGTTTTTCAGTGTCTTGTAGATTTTAGAGATTAGACCCTGATTGGATTTGTCATAGCCAAATATTTTTTCCAAGTCTGTAGGTTGGTAGGTTGTCTTTTGACTCTTTTGGTGAAGTCTTTTGATGAGCATAAGTGTTTGCTTCTTAGAAGCTCCCAGTTATCTAGTTTCTATTCTGGTGTTTGTGCATTGTTACTTAAGGTTCGTATTGTGTTTATGCCATGTATTAGGGCTCCTAGCATTGTCCCTATTTTTTCTTCCATGATCTTTATTGTTTTCAATTTTATATTTAGGTCTTTGATCCATTTTGAGTTAGTTTTTGTGCATGGTGTGAGGTATGGGTCTTGTTTCACTTTTTTGCAGATGGATATCCAGTTATGCCAGCACCGTTTGTTAAAGAGACTATCTTTTCCCCATTTAACGGACTTTGGGCCTTTGTCAAATATCAGCTGCTCATAGGTGGATGAATTTATGTCTGGATTCTCAATTCTGTTCCATTGGTCTATGTATCTGTTTTTGTACCAGTCCCAGTCTGTTTTGACTACCGTGGTGGTATAATAGGTTCTAAAATCAGGTAGTGTGAGGCCTCCCACTTTGTTCTTCTTCTTGAGTAATGCTTAACTTATTCAGGGCCTGTTCCTTTTCCATATGAAGTTGGTGATTTGTTTCTCCATCTCATTAAAAAATGTCATTGGAATTTGGATCAGGATTGCATTGTATCTGTAGATTGCTTTGGGTAGAATTGACATTTTCACAATGTTGAGTCTTCCTATCTATAAGCAAGGTATATTTTTCCACTTACGTAGGTTTATTTTGGTTTCTTGCGGTAGTGTCTTGTAGTTTTCTTTGTATAGGTCTTTTATGTCTCCGGTTAGATTTATTCCTAAGTATTTTATCTTCCTGGGGGCTATTGTAAATGGTACTGATTTGGTGATTTCCTCTTCGAAGTTCTCTTTGTTGGTGTAGAGGAATCCAACTGATTTTTGTATGTTTATCTGGTATCCTGATACTTTGCTGAAATCTTCTATTATCCAGTGTTTTCTTGTGGACTCTTTGGAGTTTTCTGTGTATAAGATCATATCATCTGCAAATAGAGATACTTTTACTTCTTCCTTAACAGTTTGGATGCCCTTTATTTCTTTTCTAGCCTAATTGCTCTGACTAGGACCTCCAGCACAATGTTGAATACAAGTGGTGATAAAGGGTACCCTTGTCTGGTTCCTGTTCTCAAGGGAAATGCTTTCAGACTCTCTCCATTTAGAATGTTATTGGCTGTTGGCTTTGTATAAATTGCCCTGTATTATGTTGAGGAATTTCCCTTCTATTGCTATTTTGCTGAGAGTTTTTATCATGAATGGGTGTTGGACTTAGTCAAATGCCTTTTCTGCGTCAATTGATAAGATCATGTGGTTCTTATCTTTTGTTTTATTAATGTGATGGATTACATTTATTGTTTTTCTAATGTTGAGCCATCCCTGCATACCTGGTATAAATCCCAGTTGGTCAGGGTGAATTATTTTTTTGATATATTGTTGAATTCTTTTGGCTAGAATTTTGTTGAGGATTTTTGTGTCTATGTTCATGAGAGATATTAGTCTGTAATTTTCTTTTTTTGTGGTGTCTTTCCTTGGTTTTGGTATCAGGATTATGCTGGCTTCGTAGAATGAGTTTGAGAGTATTCTATCCATTTCTATCCTCTGAAATACCTTTAGTAGTAGTGATGTTAACTCTTCTCTGAAAGTTTGGTAGAATTCTCCAGTGAAACCGTCTGGGCCAGGGTTTTTTTTTTTGTTGGGAGTTTTACGATTACCTTTTCAATCTCTTCTTTTGTTATGGGTTTATTTAATTGTTCTACCTCTGTTTGTGTTAATTTAGGTAGGTAGTGTGTTTCTAGAAATTTGTCCATTTTCTCTAGGTTTTCAAATTTGTTAGAGTACAATTTTCCATAGTATTCTGTTATGATTCTTTTAATTTCAGTTGGGTCTGTTGTGATATCACCCATCTCATTTCCTATTTGGCTTATTCACTTCTTCTCCTGGTTTTCTTTTTTCAGTTTGGCCAATGGTTTATCGATTTTGTTGATCTTTTCAAAGAACAAGCATTTGGTCTTGTTAACTCTTTCAACTGTTTTTCTATTCTCTATTTCTTTTAATTCTGCTCTAATTATTTTTATTTGCTTTCTTCTGGTGCCCAAGGGCTTCTTTTGCTGCTCTCTTTCTAATTAATTGAGTTGTAGTGTTAATGTTTTGATTTTGGCCCTTCCTTCTTTTTGGATGTGTGCATTTATTGCTATAAATTGACCCCTGAGCACTGCTTTTGCTGTGTCCGAAAGGTGCTGGTAGGCTGTGTTTTCATTCTCATTTGATTCTGTGAATTTCTTTATTCCATCCTTGATTTATTCTGTTACCTAGTAGTTTTTGAGCAAGGTGTTGTTCAGTTTCCATGTATTTGATTTTTTTTTTCCCTTGCTTTTTCTGTTATTGAGTTCTACTTTTATGGCTTTGTGGTCAGAAAAGATGCTTTGTAATATTTCGATATTTTGGATTCTGTTAAGTCTTGCTTTGTGGACTAATATGTGGTCTATTCTGGAGAATGTTCCATGTGCATTGGAAGAGAAAGTATACTCGGCTGCTGTTGGGTGGAGTGTTCTGTGTATGTCTATGAGATCAAGTTGGTTGATTGTAGCATTTAGATCTTCCGTGTCTTTATTGAGCTTCTTTCTGGATGTTCTGTCCTTCACCAAAAGTGGTGTTTTGAAGTCTCCTACTATTATTGTGGAGGTGTCAATACTGTAAGAGTTTGATTCATGTATTTTGGAGCCCTGTCATGGGGTACATAAGTATTTATTATAGTTTTGTCATCCTGGTGTATTGACTCTTTAATCATTATATAGTGTCCTTCCTTATCCTTTGTGGTGGATTTTGCTTTAAAGTCTGTTTTGTCAGAGATTAATATTGCCACTCCTGCTCTTTTTTGAGTGATGTTTGCTTGATATATTTTTTTCCATCCTTTGAGTTTTAGTTTGTTTGTGTCTTTCAGTCTAAGATATGTCTCTTGTAGGCAGCATATAGATGGATCGTGTTTTATTATCCATTCTGCCACTCTGTCTCTTCATTGGTGTGATTAGTCCGTTTACATTCAGCATAATTATTGATAGGTATAAGTTTAGTGCTGTCATTTTGATGTATTTGTGTGTGTGTGTGTTGGTCACAGTTTCTTGTTCCACTTAATTTTCTGTGCTGAGTTGTTTTTCTTTATGTATTTTCTTTTCATCTTTTTCATTGTTGTTGATTTTGTGTTTGCTGAGTCTTTATATTTTTCCATTTTGACTTGTAGGGTTGTTAGTTTCCTTTGTGGTTACTTTAATATTTACACCTGTTTTTCTAAGTTTATACCAGTCTTTTATTTCTTTATATTGTCTTGTCTTTCTCTCCATATGAAAGATCTATGATTACCTTTTTTAGTCCCTCTTTTTTGTTTTAATGCTGTCATCTTTTACATATTGACATCTCTGTTTCCCTATTTTCAGCATTCTAGCTTTGATTTGTTTTGTGTCTTCCCCATCTGGGTTGATATCTGGTTGCTCTGTCCTGTATTCTAGTCTTGGGTTGTTATTTGATGTTATTGATTTTCTAACCAGAGGACTCCCTTTAGTATTTCTTATAATTTTGATTTGGATTTTGCAAATTCCCTAAACTTCTGTTTATCCAGAAATGTCTTAATTTAACCATCATATTTGAGAGAGTTTTGCTGAATATATAATTCTTGGCTGGCATTTTTTTTCCTTCAATGCTTTATATATGTCATCACATTGCCTTCTTGCCTGCATGGTTTCTGCTGAGTAGTCCAAGCTTAGTCTTATTGACTTTCCTTTGTAGATGACTTTTTGTTTATCCCTAGCCACTCTGAAAATTCTCTCTTTATCTTTGGTTTTGGCAAGTTTGATTATAATATGTCTTGGTGACTTTCTTTTTGGATCTGCCTTGTGTGGGGTTTGATGAGCATCTTGGATAGATATCTTGTCATCTTTCACGATATCAGGGAAGTTTTCTGCCAGCAAATCTTCAACAATTCTCTCTGTATTTTCTGTTATCCCCCCTTGTTCTGGTACTCCAATCACTCATAGGTTATTCCTCTTGATAGAATCCCACATAATTCTTAGGGTTTCTTCATTTTTTTTTAATTCTTTTATATGATTTTTCCTCAAATAAGTTGTTGTCAAGTGCTTTATCTTCAGTCTCACTAATTCTGACTTCCATTGCCTCAATTCTGCTTGTATGACTTTGTATTGAGTTGTCTAATTCTGAAATTTTATTGTTAATCTTCTGGCTTTCTGTTTGCTGTCTCTCTCTGGATTCTTGCAGGCTGTTAAATTTGTCATTATGCTCTTCTCTAATCTTCTTAAATTCCTCTATTGCTTTGTCTGTGTGTTCCTGGCTTGTTTTGTGTTTTTCCTTATCTCTTTAAGAGTTCTGTATGCTAATCTTTTGTATTCTACCTCTGGTAGTTCCAAGAAGTTCTCTTCCTACAGAAAATTTCTTGATCTTTTTTTTTTGGGAGCTTGCTGAAGCCATCATGGTCTGCCTCTTTATGTGATGTGATATTGACTGTTGTCTCCGGGCCATCAATAAGTTATTATGTTTATTTATTTTATGTTTGCTTACTGTTTCCTAGCTTCTTGTTTTGTTTTGTTTTGATATCCCCAAAAAGGCTGCTCACATGAGCTAGTTTGATTATTGGTGCCTTTGAAGCGCTAACGTCCTATCACCAGGTGGTTAGATGTGTTATTATGTATGTGAGCCCAGAAGTCTGTTTACTTTTCTTGTATGGATTCAGCTTAGGTGTCCAGGTAGTCGGTCACCAAGTGTGTGATGCGGGCTCTCGCTTACAGTCCTAGATGGGCAGGGGTGGTTGGTATAGGCACAGGTATCTGGTGGCAGTAGGGGGGCATGAACTGAGCAAGCCAGGGGGCTCACAGATGCCCCTGAGTGTCTGGGAGGAAAGTATGTCCCTGTTCCCTAGAGTGCGTTGCTGGTGGGTTTTGCAGCTGGACCATGGGCACCCAGTGCTGTTGGCTGTAAGGACTAGGAGGCAGCACTTATTCTTGGACCCCTGGATGGAGGCACCAGTACTCAGGACCCTGATGTGGGTAGGTGAGAACCCTGCTTAATGGGCAGAGTGGTGTCAAATGTCATGAACCCGCCACTCCACCATACAGCTGACAGTTGAAGTTAGGCTTCAGGTATATACCCTGTTGTACTGCAGTAATTAGGGCTGTTAAAATGGGCCCACACAAGTCTATGCAGGGGTGAAAGTCATTCAAAGTCCAAGGACCCCTTATACCTGTGTCTAGGCAAAGGAGCTGTGCCTACCCTAAGTTCCTGGCTTAGAGGAGCTGGCAGATTATTTATTCCTGTTTGTTAATTTTTTCCCTCTCCCAGGCCGAGAGACTGGCTCAGGGCTGTGACAGGTCCTTACTTCCAGCCTAGGAGATGCGGCAATGGCTGCAGTCAGCCTGGGACCTGGTGCAGAGCATCAGGGTGCAGGTAAATGGGATAGAGGTTTTTCCCAAAGAAGGTGTTTTTTGATCCATGCGGTAGGTTAGACGCATGTACTTATCTTTTGCCGAATTGAGCGACGCTTTTCACTGCTCTTTAGGCTTGTGTAGACTCTCCCCTGCTTGGTCTCTCCCAAAGTGCCACTGTGCGTCCTGAGTGCCACTGCTTCCCTCACCATGTGTGCCGGCTGCAGGGTACTGGTTCCCGCCAGGTCAGGTCTCACAACTCCTTGCAGCTTCTAGACTATCATGCCCTCCCCCTGCCACTCAGTCTGATTCCTCAACTTTGCCTTTGATGTTCAGGGCTCCTAGATTGTCATATATAATCAATTCACTTGTTTTTTCATGTCTTTGTTGTCAGAGGGACCACAGGACTACTTCATCTGACTACTTCACCATCTTGGCTCACCTGTGAGATAATTCTTCCAAGTCTTTCTTTTTTTAAGGGCAAACATAGTATTGCATATTAGCACTTCCTTTATAAATATTTGTTCATTTATTTGCAATTACATTAAATAAATTACAATGAAGACAGGAGATAAAGTGGACTGGGGCTAAAGAGTGCCATTTACTCCCTGCTTTAAATACCTGTTTACTCTTTGACCCCTTCTAATGTCATCTATCCCTACCTTTTTGAGGAATCATCTAGAAGTTCTGCAGTGAACACCTATGTTTAGTTCTTACTCTCAGTCCTGAACCTCTATTATTTCTTCATGCTGTCGACTATTTCCTCCTATCACAGAGCAGAAAATAACCAGTCCATGATGGTAATTAGCCTATAAGTAACCAGTTTGTTTCATGTCCATAGGAGAGACCAGGATTTAGAGCAAGGATGGATGACCTTAAAAACAAGCAACAGGGCAGCAGTTTTAGGTTTCATTACACTACTCGTCATGTGATTTATTAGAATTTTATAAATATCTATAATATATTCCATTTTCTTTGGTAAAAGGAGAGACAGTTTCTAGTCCAGTACCTAGAACAGTACCTCACATATGCTAAAAAAGGATAAACCAGTTGCCATCGAGTTGATTCCAACTCATGGCTTCCCCATGTGTGTCAGAGTAGAGTTGTTGTCCATTGCATTTTCAGTGGCTAATTTTTCAGAAGTAGATCATCAAGCCTTTCTTCTGAGGCACTTTTGGGTGAACTCAAACCACCAACCTTTCAGTTAACAGCTGAGCTAATTGTTTGCACCACCGAGGGGCCCAACCTGACATATGCTAGATGCTTAATAAATATTTGTTGAATGATGAACTTAATTTGGCTAAATGGTGTCTGAAGCATTTTGAGACTTGCTAACAGCTAATAGAAGCACCCATTTTTGCACATTTAGGACATGTGCTTGTGAAATATCTGTGAAAATTCATGTCACTCTCTTGCCTAAACCCTAAAAGCCTCAGTGGTTTCCATTAATTATAATAAAATCCCTGACTGGCTTACAAGGTCCTGGATGATCTGGCTTCTGTCCAGTTCAACCACTTCATTTTGAGTGTCTCTCTCCTGCTTCACTCACATAGCTCTTAAATCCCTTCAAGGTTACTTTTCCTTCTTCCCAAAATGCTTTTTCCCTGTCCTTTTTTATTTTCCAGGTCTCAGATTAAATACCTGTCCTCCGAGAGTTTGTCCCTGTCCAGTTTTCCTGCTCTCTCCCCAGCACACCCCTATTGTCTCCTTCAACATTTTGCTAGTTGATTTGGTAGCATTTATCCCAACTTGTATGTTTGCCTGTTTAATGTCTGTCTCTATTAATGAAATGGAAGTTCCATAAAGACAGAGACCATGTGTCTGGCACAGATGAAGTCCTCAGTAGACATTTATTGATGGAACGAATGGCTCATGACCTAGACACCCAAAACTGGATTGATGCTGTGCCCTAACTTCCCTCCTCAAATCTAATCTGATTCTATGGCCACCAACCCTGGCCCAGACAGAGTGGATAGTGACCACCTTTTTAGTCTTACTTTTGGATTTCTCTACCCTCAAGTTACTCTGTGGCCCATCGGTTAGGCAGTGCCCCAAACTAGGCCTGGTCCCAGAGAGAGCTCCTAGCACAGCCACACTGCTTCTAACATAAAGTTCTCCATGGTGTTTATGAGTAACAAACTATCAGCCATGGTAGCCCAGTTGATTTTGCAAAACCATGGGGGGCAGTGAGTGGTGTATAGAAAATAATCACATGTAAATATTCAATAATGAGCCATTCAGAAGTATGGCTTTAAGTGAAATCAGACTATTAATGTTTCCAGTTAAATAAATTATAGATTTGAAAAAGCATTGGCACATATTATAGTTGTTTTAGAAATAGCAGTAACCAATCCAAGTTGCTCAATTAATCCAAAAGAGTGCCATGTTCTTCTTTGTTCTTATTAACAAACAACAAAAGCAAGTGAGCAAGGAGTTCATTAGAAAAGCATTTGTGAAACATTAATACATTTAATAACCTACATGATTAAGAAAAACAGCCTCACTTTAAAATAGAATGTGGGAGATAATGTGATTGTGGGAAAGGAACACTTATTTTGAAACAGTTATAAATTATAGCCCAGTATATATATGCATAGAGTCATATTGAATCATAGTAAGAATTAATTATAAAAACCTTTTTTAATATAAGTGTTAATAGTTGAGATCCTTTATGAGAGACTACTGAAAACTTAGAAAAATTGGGAGAATTATTACCACATACAAATTTTTCAAAAGAAATATGCTGTTTCTTTCACCCTAAGGACATTAAAATGGTTGAAATTATAACTAAGCAGTTTCTGAAAGTTACATAACAGAAATAAGCCAATCATAATCCTTCACTTATAATAATTTTTTTCTGTAGGTATAAGAATATGTTAAGTCAAACAAACAATATTAAATGAGCATATACTATATGCAAGGTCACGTGGTAGGTGCAGTATATTCTCACTTATTTGGAGATCTTGTCTACCCAACACAACTCTTTGAAACAGAAGGGAACCAGGACGTAAGCAAAAGTCAAATAAACATCACAAAATTCATATCCTAGGGTTCATACGTTGGACTCATTTACTTTGATTTTAAACATAATTCTAGCAAATCTTATTTGATTCCCTAACACATCATGGTGATCATTAGGGCTCATTTTCTGGTTCTTTTCTTCTGCCCCCTAGTAGAATTATACTTCCCCACTACCTTGAATTTAGATGGAACCATGTGACTTGCTTGGGCCAGTAAAATGTGAGTGGAAAATTCAGATATGTTTCTCTTTCTCCTGATGAGGAAACTGAGACTTGGAGAGGTTAACTGATTCACCCAAGGTTACGGGATAAGTGGAGGCAGGATTATGAACCCAAGCAGTCTGACACCAAAGCTGCTATGCTCAACCACCAAGCTATACTGCCTCCCAATGTTGGCATACTAAATGGTGACAAGTTAAGAAAACAAAATTTTACTAAATGAAGGGAAACACCTGCCTTAAAAATTTCTGAAGATAGTCCACAAAACAATTAATCCACATATGCAGAACGAAGTACTGCTACTAATCCCTTTAGATGGTGAGACAACGAGGTTGTACTACAAACCAGTGCCAATTCGGGGGATGAATTCTGATTTCTGTGCTCAGAAAATGTGGTAGAGTTGTCTTACATGATGACAGGATTTTTAACAGGATCTTGACCAAATGACTTTCATATGTCAAAGGTTACTAAACCAATATTCATTGAAACTAATTTCACAGCATTTTTGCATTTCTACTTTCAACATAAGTAAGAAATTAAAAAAAAAAACAAACCTAGTGATGAAAAGTGTTATTAGTAGAATAAAGCTAAGGAAACATTTCCAAACTTTTTAAAAGAATCTACTTAAATCAGTGTTTTGTTCTGTTGCACATAGGTCACTATGAGTCGGAACCCACTTGATGGCACCTAACAACAACAGCTTAAATCATGGTGAGATTTGGGAGAAAAGCCAGACAAATTTTGTCTCTTTCCTGTCTGCTCACTCCTATATCCAACCAGGAACATATATAACACTCTAATCTAGGAATTTTTAGCCTGGGTTCTATGGATGGACTTCAGACTTGTGGCTCTCACAGTGTGGTCCCCAGATCAGTAGCATCAGCATCACCTGGGAACATGTTTGCTGTTGTTGTTAGTTGCCTTTGAGTCGTTTCTAACTCATGGAGACCTCATGTGTGCAGAGTAGAACTGCTCCATAGGGTTTTCAAGGCTGTGACCTTTTGGAAATAACCTTACCCCAGACCTGCTTAATTAGCAACTCTGGGGGCAGGACCCAGCCATCTGTGTCTGATGCATATTGGAGAACCATTGAATTAATGAATGATTTAAGCTAATGAATGCTAATGAATGAAAGCCTATGAGACTTTCTGAAGTATAATAGACCCAAAACCCATTGCTGCTGAATCAGTTCCAACTTATAGCAACCCTATAGGACAGAGTAGAACTGCCCCATAGGGTTTCCAAGAATAAAGCTAAGGAAAGCTAATCGTTACAGAAGCAGACTACCACATCTTCCTCCCACAGAGCGGCTGGTGGGTTTGATCCACTGACCTTTCGGTCAGCAGCTGAGCACTTTAACCACTGTGACACCAAGGCTCCTGAAGTATAACAAAATGGGTGAAATGTTATCTAACAGCCATTTAAAAAAAAAAAAAAAACCATTGCCATCGAATCAGTTTCGACTCCGACTCATGGCTACCCTATAGGACACAGAACTGCCCCATAGGATTTCTGAGGAACGGCTGGTGAATTCCAACTGCCAACCTTTTGGTAAGCAGCTGAGCTCTTAACTGCTATGCCACCAGGGCAACCATAGGCACCAGAATTCTTCTAAGGAAGGAATTCTCTGAGAAAATCCTTCACGAGCCATTTTGGGATAGTAGAGATTATGAGGAAATAAATATGGCTGCTTCCAGCAGTCAGGACTGGGCAGTGTTTTGTTCAGTTGCACATAGGGTAGCTATGAGTTGGAACCAACTCGATGGCACTTAACAACAACAACCAGTAAACAAAGGATGAGGAAACCATTATGTATGAAAAAGGAAGAGTTTTTTTGTATTTTACGTTTGATATGGAGGAAGGGGAAAAAGGAACAAGAGAAGCCAGAAGAATGAAGAGAGGCTGAGATTGCATGAGGTTTATGGTCAGTGAAACACGTCATTTGTGGAAGAGTGGTCAAAAGGCATTTTGAGAATGTGGAGGCTGACGTATCATTTGAAATTATTTGTTTTGATGTAACTCCCTCATTTGTCTTGGAAGGAAGGAAATGAGGGAAGAAGGGAAGGAAGGAAGGTGAAAGGAGGGAAGGAGGGAGAGGTAGGGAGAAAGAGAGGAAGAAAAAAAGAAAATCAAGAAAACCTTCTGCACGATCTGCTGAACTCATGAATGGTTTGTGTGAATGGATTTTTTGTGGAAATTTAGGAAGGTGCTGCATCTCACTTTTAGTCTGATAATTATATAACAGACACAGTACAAGAATAAATAGGAACTTAAAGGCCAAAGTGAGAATATAAGCCTGCCAGGAATTTGTAGATATTTTGAAAAGGGCTTTGGATTTTCATAAAATTTTGTGGTTTTAGGGGTTCAAGCCAATCTTACCTTTTGAAAGGCAAGGAAGCTTCAGTTGACACCTGGATTACAGAAATCTGTGGTGGTATACAGTAACAAGTCCCAGTTGAAGGCTGCTGATATTTTGTTTTTGCTTCTTAACCAACTACACCAAACCTTAGTGGCTTTAAACAATCATTTTATTTGCTCATAATATTGCAGGTTAGGAATTCCAGGGTGGGAGCTAGGATGGGTGGTTCATCTCTGATCTACACGGTGTCAGCTGCGGTGGTTGGGGATGGGGCATCCATTTTAAGATGGCTTATTCACTCACATGTGTGGTGCCTTGGTGCTCCTTGGCTTTCCTTCCACACATGCTTTATCTTTCAGGCTTCTTCATGTAGTTAGACCTTCTTGCAGGGTAAACGGATCTCGTACATGGTGGCTCACGGCTCCAAGAGGGAATGTTTCAAGAGTCAGGAAATAGAAACTTCCAGTCTTTTAAGGCCTGTGTCCGGAAACTGGCACAGCATCACTACTGGCTGTTATATTATTAGGGAAGCAGTAACAAAGCCCACTAAGATTCAGACGAAGGAGCACAGACTCCACCTCTCAATGGGAGGAGTGTCAAAGAATTTGTGGCCTTCTTAATCTGCCACAGATAAAAATTTGGATGTAGTTGCAGAGTCCCTGTTGAATTTCATGAAATTTATATAATACAAGATACGTTGCTGCAGCAGGTGCACAGGTGATGATATTTAGCAATTAATGAGAAAAGGATAAAAGATAGTTTGGGTATCTACCAAATAAATGTCTGTATTGTCATTACATACTAGCTAATGGTTGTATTGGTACTTATGGAAGAATTTTAAGGGCTAGCTTTTCAAACTTAGATTGAGATTTGGGGTGTGTTGGGGTAGTATTAAATTTTTAAACTGGGTAATGGCATAGAATGATTAACTTAAATCTTTGCTTTGGGTGAAAAAATGATGAGTGCACCCCTGATCCTAAATTGAGGGCTTTTGCAAGCCACTGGAGAGATTGACTCCTTACCTTTGAATAAAACCAAATGGAAAGATGATATATCTATTCTTTCAATAATTTTAATTTAAAAAGAATCCAGCCAAATGGGCAGATCTTACGTTAACCTAGAAGTCCAGGCATCTTATATGGGAACACTGTTGTGAAGGTAGACTTAAGTCTACTAAGTTCTTTGGAAAATTCCTTTTACTCACATCCTCCTAAGCACAATTTGGTAGATGCTTTTATTTTTTTCCTATTTCCATATAAATTTTGAACCTAAGTTTCCAAAATCAAGACTGTTCTTGTGCCCAGTATGACTGACCCAGTAAGAACTTACCACTTTCGTGTAATTGTAGTTTCTTGTGCCCTCTACTCATTTGCCCTACTAGTTAAATGGAGAACTTTTAGCTTCTTACCTGAGAAGGTAGTTGTTTCTTATATCACAGAGGGCCAGAGGCTAGCTACAGAGCTAATAGTTTATTGCTAATACAAATTTTACCTAATACAAAGTGAAATTGAAATTCAATATTACGTCTGTTTTAGGTACATCTCTAATCATTTAACTTTAAACATGCATGATTTTCTCAAAATACTTCTTTGCATCTCTTTCATCAACAGAGTCCTGGATTGAATGATTTGACCCAGAGAGTCATTTCTTATATTCTAATGTTTCTAGCAATGGCAAATACATGGCTACTACTCTTCCCTCCCAATGGCTGTGGCAGACATCATTAATCAATCACAGCACACCTTCCTGCTGAGCTCCTCCTTAAGCCTCAACAATCATTTTCAGCACAGTGCTCCATACAACTACTAGCAATCAGATAAATTGAGGCACCAAGTAAAATCTTTTTGCCAGAGTGGAAAATAGAAGCCCAAAGTATCTATCACAATGACTTATACATATTAAGTACACAGTAAATATATGTTCATGTGAACTACAAGTGTAGTAGTAGTAGTAATAGTTAAGTAGCTAAGTGGTAGTTAAGAAGTAGCTGATTCTGGAAGTCATTCAGACAACTGATGAACTATTTTATATATTACCCCAGATTCAACAGTTATCTTTTGTTCTACTTCAGATTCAAAACTTTTGAGTCCTTTTTAGATTTTTTAAATCTTTTCTTTTATGAGAGATATATTCTGAAGTTCATTATAACAGATCACTCAGCAGAAATGTTACCCAAAGTACTTTTTTGAACATTTCATTCCATTTGACAGCAGACGGTTTCTTACATATTTGACAGTAGAAACTGATGATTTTTCAGGTTCTATGCATTCATTCAGTTGCAGTGTCTTCGAAAGCTGTCATCATCTCGTTAAGAAGTCTGGGAGTATGGTCCTTCATGCAGTTAGATGACACTGTGTCAGGTCATTCCAAGTAATAGGCTTTTCGTTTCTTGTGGTTCATCACCTTTCTTAGCCAGAGAATTACTCCTGATAGCAAAGCTTTACTTTATTTCCTTGGGGGAGCTTGTCAATATAAATTATTTGGGATTTTACTTCAAATCAACTTAACTTAAATCTGATATCAGTTTAGTTTCCAAGTGCCACCAAGTGCCACTTTGCCACCAGAGCCGTAAACATATCAGTAAATATTCATGCAGCCCTTTCCTGCCTAAGATGGCCAATCTGGGGTCCTCGGTGAAGTCTGGGTTCCTCCTCTCTGTTAAGTGGTTCTTTACGTTTGTAGTCCTCTCAGCCAGCATCTGTAATGGTCCATTTCTCATCTGTGGCTGCCCATATCCACAATAAATCAACATTCAAAACCATTGGTGTGAGAGATCTGCCCTCAGCTCCTCAGGGGCAACTCCAGGAATTGCAAGGCAGACATTTGGTTATGGTTTGGTACTGCACATGGCAGAGGGCAAGGCTTGATACAGTGGTGCTATTTCACAGCTCTGCTCATTGTTTTTATTTTGAAATACAGTTAATTGTCATTTCCTGCTGTGCAAAGTCAACACAAAAGCATAGCTTCTTTCCTCTGTCTCTCATGGGTCCAATAATTGCTTTATCTTTTGCTGCGAGCAAGTTCAACGCAAAAGTTAATTGAAAGTTGACAGGGTTTTGCAAATGGTGGTTTGTTTTTGAAACTATAAAGATTTCTAAAGTCAGAACTCACCAAAAAACTGAGTAGCTAGTTTTTATTTTAAATGAAAAAAATTAATATAGACACACAAGATAAATCCACCTGGGACAGAAAATTTCTTGCGAAAGTTTAATATTTGTCGAGAGTTCTGCGGCTCATCTGTTTACTTTTGTATGTAAGCTTATACAAGTCTAATTTAGCTGTCAAAAAAAATTAACTAGTGTATATGTTATGGCTAAATATCCATACCTAATGATATTTCTTATTGGAAGGAAGGCCTGGCAATCTACGTCTGAGAAATTAGCCATTGAAAACTTTATGGAGCTCAGTTCTACTCTGACACACATGGGGTCTCCATGAGTCAGAGTCGACATCACGGCAAACAGTTAATGGTTAACAATATTTCTCATAGGGAAAAACTATATATATGTATATGTATATCTACATATATACATACATATATACACATATATAGTCGTACTGTGAGGGCTGGCATGTTGCTGTGATACTGGAAGATTTGCCACTGGTATTTCAAATACTAGAATACTAGCAGGGTCACCCTTGGTGGACAGGTTTCAGCAGAGCTTCCAGACTAAGGCAGACTAGGAAGAAGGACCTGGCAATCTACTTCTGAAAAAATTGGCCAGTGAAAACTTTATGAATAAAAGCAGAACATTGTCTGATATAGTGCAGGAAGATGAGCCCCTCAGGTTGGAAAGCACTCAAAATATGACTAGGGAATAGTTGCCTCCTCAAAGTAGAGTCAACCTTAATGACGTGGATGGAGTCAAGCTTTTGGGACCTTCATTTGCTAATATGGCATGATTCAAAATGAGAAGAAATAGCTGCAAACATACATTAATAATTAGAACGTGGAATGTGCAAAGTATGAATCTAGGCAAACTGGAAGTCCTCAGAAATGAAATAGAATGCATAAACATTGATATCCTAGGCATTAGTGAGCTGAAATGGACTGGTATTGGTGATATTGAATTGGACAATCATATGGTCTACTATGCCGGAATGAAAATTGAAGAGTAATGGTGTCGCATTCATCATCAAAAAGAACATTTCAAGATCTACCCTGAAGTACAACGCTGTCAGTGATAGAATAATATCCATATGCCTACAAAGAAGACCAGTTAACGTTCAAATTTGCACACCAGCCACTAAGGCCAAAGATGAAGAAACTAAAGATTTTTTACCAATTGCTGCAGTCTGAAATTGATAAAACATGCAATCAAGATGTACTGACAATTACTGGCGATTGGAATGTGAAAGTCGGAAAAAAACAAAAAGGATTGGGAGTTGGAAAATACGGCCTTGGTGATAGAAATGACACTGGAGATCGCATGATAGAATTTTGCAAGACCAATGACTTCTTCACTACAAATACCGTTTTTCAACAGCATAAATGGCAACTATAAATGTGGACCTCACCAGTTGGAATACACAGGAATCAACTCAACTGTGTCTGTGGAAAGCTCAACATCATCAGTCAGAACAAGGCTAGGGGCCAACTGTGGAACAGACCATCAACTGCTCATATGCAAGTTCAAGTTGAAGCTGGAGAAAATTAAAACAAGTTTATGAGAGCCAGGTACAACCTTGAGTATATCCCACCTAAATTTAGAGACCATCTCAAGAATAGATTTGACATATTGAACTCTAATGACCGAAGACCAGACGAGCTGTGGAATGACATCAAGGACATCATACGAAGAAAGCAAGAGGTCATTAAAAAGACAGGAAAGAAAGAAAAGACCAAAATGGATGTCGGAAGAGACTCTGAAACTTGCTCTTAAACATCGAGTAGCTAAAGCAAATGGAAGAAATGATGAAATAAAAGAGCTGAACAGAAGATTTCAAAGTGCGGCTCAGGAAGACAAAGTAAAGTATTATAATGACATGTGCAAAGACCTGGAGATAGAAAACTAAAAGGGAAGAACATGCTCGGCATTTCTCAAGCTGAAAAAATTTGTCATGGATTGAATTGTGTCCTCAAAAAATATCTGTCAACTTGGCTGGGTCATGATTCCCAGTTTTGTATGATTGTGTACCATTTTGTAATCTGATGTGATTTCCTTATGCGTTGTAAACTCAGTCACTATGATGTAATAAGATGGATTAGTGGCAGTTATACTGATGAGGTATACAAGATTAGATAGTGTCTTAAGACAATCTTTTTTGAGACATAAAAGAGAGAAGCGAGCAGAGACACATGGGAACCTCACACCACCAAGAAAGCAGTGCCGGGAGCAGAGCGCATCCTTTGGAACTGAGGTTCCTGAGCTGTGATGCTCCCAGGCCAAGAGAAGACTGATACATCACCAGGACCTTCCTCCAGAGCCAACAGAGAGAGAAAGCCTTCTCCTGGAGCTGATGCCCTGAATTTAGACTTGTAGCCTACTGGACTGTCAGAAAATAAATTTCTCTTTGTTAAAATCATCCACTTGTGGTATTTCTGTTATAGCAACACTAGATGACTAAGACACAACTGAAGAAAATATTCACGTCTCTAGTTGCAATATTGAGGATTCTACAGGGAAAATACTAAACGACACAAGAAAAGATGGAAGGAATACAGAGAATCACTGTACCAAAAAGAATTGGTCGATATTCAGCCATTTCAGGAGATAGCATATGATCAAGAATCAATGGTACTGAAGGAAGAAGTCCAAGCTGCACAGAAGGCATTGGTGAAAAACAAGGCTCCAGGAATCGACAGACTACCAACTGAGATGTTTCAACAAACAGATGCAGCGCTGCAGGTACTTACTAGTCTATGCCGAGAAATTTGGAAGACAGCTACCTGGCCAGCTGACTGGAAAAGATCCATATTTGTACCCATTCCAAAGAAAGGTGATCCAACAGAATGCAGAAATTATCAAACAATATTAATATCACACGCAGTAAAATTTTGCTGAGGACCATTCAAAAGCAGTCGCAGCAGTACATCAGCAGGGAACTGCCAGAAATTCAAGCCAGATTCAGAAGAGGACATAAAATGAGGGATATCATGGATGATATCAAATGGATCATGGGTGAAAGCAGAGAAAACCAGAAAGATGTTTACCTGTTTTATTGACCACACAAAGGCATTCGACTGTGTGGATCATAACAAATTATGGATAACATTGCAAAGAATGGGAATTCCAGAACACTTAATCGTGCTCATGAGGAACCTGTACTTAGACCAAGAGGCAGTCATTCAAACAGGACAAGGGGAACCTACTTGGCTTAAAGTCAAGAAAGGTGTGGGTCAGCGTTGTATCCTTTCACCATACTTATTCAGTCTGTAGGCTGAGCAAATCATCCGAGAAGCTGGACCATATGAAGAAGAACGGAGCATCAAGATTGGAGGAGGACTCATTAACAACCTGCGTTATGCAGATGACACAACCTTGCTTGCTGAAAGTGAAGATGACATGAAGCACTTACTGACGAAGATCAAAGACCACAGCCTTCACTATGGATCACACCTCAACAGAAAACAAAAATCCTCCCAACTGGACCAATAAGCAACATCATGATAAACGGAGAAAAGACTGAAGTTGTCAAGGATTTGATTTTGCTTGGATCCACAGTCAACGCCCATGGGAGCAGCAGTCAATAAATCAAAAAATGCATTGCATTGGGCAAATCTGCTGCAAAAGACCTCTTTAAAGTGTTCAAAAGCAAAGATGTCACTTTAAGGACTGAGGTGCACCTGACCCAAGCCATGGTGTTTTCAGTCGCCTCATATGCCTATAAAAGCTGGACAGTGAAAAAGGAAGACTGAAGAAGAAATGATGCCTTTGAATCATGGTGTTGGCGAAGAATATTGAATATACTATGGTTTGCCAGAAGAACGAACAAATCTGTCTTAAAAGAAGTACGGCCAGAATGCTCCTTAGAAGGAAAGATTGTGAGACTTTGTCTCACATACTTTGGACATGTTATCCGGAGGGACCAGTCCCTGGAGAAGGACTTCATGAGTGGTAAAGTAGATGATCAGTGAAAAAGAGGAAGACCCTCAAGGAAATAGATTGCTACAGTGGCTGCAGCAATGAGCTCGAGCATAACAACAATCATGAGGATGGTGCAGGACTGGGCAGTGTTTCAATCTGTTGTGCATAGTGCTGCTATGAGTTGGAACTGACTCGACGACACCTAACAACAACAACAACCTATGTAAGTTTTACCAGAAAAGTAACAGAGAAAAAACACCCAGTGAAACAGAATGAAAATCTCAAAGTGTGGTGTCATGAGAGGCCAGAGAGGAGACTGTTCAAAAAGGAGGGAGTGATCAACTGGGTTCAATAATGCTGTAAAAGGGGACCAGTGTATACGTGTAGGTGGCTTAGTCATCTAGTGCTGCTCTAACAGAAATACCATAAGTGGATGGCTTTACAAAGAGAAGTTTATTCTCTCACAGTCCAGTAGGCTAAAAGTCCAAATTCAGGGCATCAGCTCCAGGGGAAAGCTTTCTCTCTCTGTTGGCCTTCTTCTCATCAATGTTCCCCCAGACTAGGAGCTTCTCCGTGCAGGGACCCTAGGTCCAAAGGATGGGCTCTGCTCCTGGCACTGCTTTCTTGGTGTTATGAGGTCCCCAGTTCTCTGCTTGCTTTCCTTTCCTTTTATCTCTTATAAGGTAAAGGGTGGTGCAGGCCACACCCTAGGGAAACTCCCTTTACATTGGATCAGGGATGTGACCTAGGTAAGGGTGGTATTACAATCCCACCCTAACCCCCTGTAACATAAAATTACAACCACAAAATGGAGGCCAACCACACAATTCTGGGAATCATGGCCCAGCCAAATTGATACACAAATTTTTGGGGGGACATAATTCAAACCATGACAGTAGGTCAGAACCCAAATTGAAGTGCTACAAATTGGCACTCTCCTCTAGTAGGTTGAGGAGTGAATGGGACATGACCAGTGACCACAGATGATAAGGAAAAGTCCCACGTGACGGCAACAGCATTTGTATATACTTGTTAAAAATAGTGAGATGATCACATTTGACAGGCTTTTCAACACAAAGAAGGGAGGACATCACCCTTGTATATTTATATGTAGTCAGAATTGCATGGTGACTAAATCACACATGAAAGGGGTACATATATGGCTGGACCCTCACTGTTGTGCCCTGTGTGTGTACAGGAAACACTGAGAGTAAACTGGAACAATAGACATCACTGCTTCCCAAGGAAGCCTGGGTGGCACAAACAGGTTGCAATCAGCTGCTAACTTAAAGGTTGGTGGTTCGAACATATCCAGTGGCTCTGCAAAAGAGCCTAGCAAACTGCTTCCATGAAGATTACAGCCAAGAAAGCCTTAAGGATCACAGTTCTGCTTTGTAACTCATGGGGTCACCATGAGTTGGAATCGACTCAATGGCAATGAGTACCATCCTGAATATATCCCAGGAAATCCCTTAGGACCAAACTGTAGCAACTGCTTGGAAGGAGAAAATAGGTTCAATTAGAGTATTCTTCTTTTTTTCTTTTTTTTTAAATTGTGCTTTAAGTAAAAGTTTACAATTCAAGTTAGTTTCTCATACAAAAATTTATACACTATATGTTACCCTAGTTACTCTCTCTATAATGTGACAGCACACTCTTCCTTTCCACCCTGGATTTCCTGTGTCCATTCAACCAGCTCCTGTCCCTTTCTGCCTTCTCATCTTGCCTCCGGACAGGAGCTGCCCATTTAGTCTCATGTGTCTACTTGAGCTAAGAGGCATACTCTTCACGAGTATCTTTTTATATTCCATAGTCCAGTCTAATCTTTGTCTGAAGAGTTGGCTCAGGAATGGTTTTAGTTTTGGGCTAACAGAGAGGAGTCCAGGGGCCATGTCTTCCAGCATCCCTCCAGTCTCAGTCAAACCATTAAGTCGGATCTTTTTACTAGAATTTGAGTTCTGCACCCCACTTTTCTTCGGCTCCATCAGGGACTCTCTGTTGTGTTCCCTGTCGGGGCAGTCATTGGTGGTAGCCAGGCACCATCTAGTTCTTCTGGTCTCAGGCTGATGAAGTCTCTGGTTTATGTGGCCCTTTCTGTCTCTTGGGCTAATATTTTCCTTGTGTCTTTGGTGTTCTTCATTTTCCTTTGCTCCAGGTAGGTTGGGACCAATTGATGCATCTTAGATGGCCACTTGCTAGCTTTTAGACCCCAGACACCACTCACCAAACTGGGATGCAGAACATTTTCTTAATAAACTTTGTTATGCCAGTTGACCTAGATGTCCCCTGAAACCATGGTCCCCAAACTCCCACCCCTGCTACTCTGTCCCTCTAAGTGTTTGCTTGTATTCAGGAAACTTCTTAGCTTTGGTTTAGTCCAGTTGTGCTGACTTCCCCTGTAGTGTATGTTGTCCTTCCCTTCACCTAAGATAATTCTTGCCTACTGTCTATTAGTGAATACCCTTCTCCCTCCCTCCCCACCCTCATAACCATCAAAGAATGTTTTCTTCTGTGTTTAAACCTTTTCTTGAGTTCTTATAATAGTGGTCTTATACGATATTTGTGACTGACTAAATTCACTCAGCATAATGCCTTCCAGATTCCTCCATGTTATAAAATGTTTCACAGATTCATTGTTGTTCTTTATCATTGCATAGTATTCCATTGTGTGAATATACCACAATTTGTTTATTCATTAGTCCTTGATGAGCACCTAAGTTGTTTCCATCTTTTTGCTATTGTGAACGGTGCTGCAATGAACATGGGTGTGCATGTATCTATTCATGTATCAGCTCTTATTTCTCTAGGATGTATTCTAAGGAGTGGGATTGCTGGATCATATGGTACTTCTATTTCCAGCTTTTTAAGAAAGTGCCAAGCTGATTTCCAAAGTGGTCGTACCATTTTACATTCCCACCAACAGTGTGTAAGTGTTTTAGTCTCTCCACAACCTCTCCAACATTTATTATTTTGTGTTTTTTGGATTAATGCTAGCCTTGTTGGGGTTAGATGGTATCTCGTTGTAGTTTTGATTTGCATTTCTCTAATAGCTAATGATCATAAGCATTCCCTCATGTGTCTGTTAGCTGCCTGAATGTCTTCTTTGGCGAAGTGTCTGTTCATATTCTTTGCCCATTTTTTAATAGGGTTATTTGTCTTTTTTGTTGTTGAGGTTTTGCAGTATCTTGTAGATTTTAGAGATTAGACGCTGATTGGATTTGCCATAGCCAAAATTTTTTTCCAAGTCTGTAGGTTGTCTTTTGACTCTTTTGGTGAAGTCTTTTGATGAACATAAGTGTTTGATTTTTAGGAGCTCCTAGTTACCTAGTTTCTCTTCTGGTGTTTGTGCATTGTTACTTATGGTTTGTATTCTGTTTATGCCATGTATTAGGGCTCCTAGCATTGTCCCTATTTTTTCTTCCATGATCTTTATTGTTTTCAATTTTATATTTAGGTCTTTGATACATTTTGAGTTAGTTTTTGTGCATGGTGTGAGGTACGGGTCTTATTTCATTTTTTTACAGATGGATATCCAGTTATGTCAGCACTATTTGTTAAAGAGACTGTCTTTTCTCCAATTAATGGACTTTGGGCCTTTGTCAAATATCAGCTGCTCATAGGTGGATGAATTTATGTCTGGATTCTCAATTCTGTTCCATTGGTCTATGTATCTGTTGTTGTACCAGTACCAGGCTGTTTTGACTACCGTGGTGGTATAATAGGTTCTAAAATCAGATAGTGTGAGGCCTCCCACTTTGTTCTTCTTCTTGAGTAATGCTTTACTTATCCAGGGCCTCTTTCCTTTCCATATGAAGTTGGTGATTTGTATCTCCATCTTGTTAAAAAATGCTATTGGAATTTGGATCGGGATTGCATTGTATCTGTAGATCACTTTGGGTAGAATAGACATTTTCACAATGTATGTTTTTCCACTTATGCAGGTCTCTTTTTGTTTCTTGAAGCAGTATCTTGTAGTTTTCATTGCCTAGGTCTTTTATGTCCAATTAGAGTATTCTTAAGCAAGACTCAAGGATCTTCTTGTGAGGAATCTGCTTCTCTAGCCTGTTGGCTTTTCTAGGAATTCTCCAAGGACATTATATTGCTGCAATCCTCCATCCTGCAGGAACAATGTGCTCTTATTAGCTGATGGGGCCCCAGAGGGAAAACCCCTTGATTCCTCCCTGCTTATCCGTAAGGGATTGTATTTATTCAGGAGAAGGTGGTTGAAGGTTTCTTTAGCCAGGCTCCTCCTCTGCCCCCTAATAAGCTGGGTTTGAGAGTCCTACAAAACGAATCTGGAACTCTGAGAATGAGAAGATTCAAAAGGTAAACTAAGAATTTCCTTATTTTTAACTTTGTCAAATAAAATAAAACAAATGTATTTCTATATACTTAATAGCTTAGGTAGTAGAGATGCTTAAAACTCAGGATAAACTCCAGAAGGGCTCTGGCTCCAGGTTATGATCTAGGGAAATTTAAAATCATGAAAAAGTAACCAAGGCATTTATTTCTTTAATGTCTTAATCTCACAATATTCACAAATTTAATTCCAGATGGGTCATAGAACTTAATATAAAAGATAAATCTATACATTTTCCAGAAGACAGCATAAGACATATACTTGTAACCTGGAGGTAGTCAAATTTTCTTAGACAAGACACTTAAAACAGTAACCATAAAAGAAAATATCGACAAGTTAGACTTCATCAACATTTGAAACTTCTGTTCACTAAAAGATTTTGTTAAGAAAATTAATAGACAAATCACAGACTGGGAGATCATATTCACAAAACATACATCTGACAAAGGACTTTTATCTAAAATATACAAAGAACTCCCACAACTCAAAACAGGAAAAAATCTAAAACTGTAATTATTGTGTGTTTCAGTGATTCAGATGTTTCTAATTTAGTGGCATTAATGTTTTTTTGTTTGTTTGTTTGTTTGTTTTTTAAACAAGAAAGGAAGTGGGGGGAAAATTGGTTGAAAAAAAGGAGGGAGGACGGCATTGGTATGCCTTACTGTCTGGGCCTGGCTAAGCACCATCTGGTGGCAGAGATTTTGAATTGCAGTTTGAGGTTTTGTGGGATTTTTTTTTAAGCTACATAAAGATAAATTTTGAAGATTGAATCTTCAAAAAGAGACTTGTGCAGTAAGAAATTCTAACAAGATGACAGCCAAGTTAAAGTTACCATACTAAGACCAAACCAAAAGAACAAAATCTATTCAGTTATTTTTGCACTGAAAATACCTATTAATAATTATGAGACCATGAAAATAATAGGAATACGATGGTATAATACTCTGCCAAATATTTACATGGTAGAATTTTAATTGAATATTAATATAATAAACATAAGTTGATTATTTATACACCAGGTTCTTGACATGTATTATCACATTTAATCTTCCTAAGAAGTCTCAAACATAGGCCTCCCCCACAGAACATCTCCATAACTAACATTTCCCCAGTAGAAAATCTCTTGGTTTTTAATAGCCAGATCACATAGATCATACTTATCTCTCAATACAACATTTTTGAGCCTTTGTTTATATTGGAAAAAGTTATATTTATGTCCCTTAAACTCTGTACCACTTTAACAAAATGATGTATAGGAAAAGTTTAGATGTATGCTCCAAATATAATTGGTGGAAGTACCACCAGAATCATTTTGAGAAGCACCTAGAGTTTAACTATGAAGATGTACATCTCAGATGTTGCTAGCCCTGAGAAAGACATTTTCTGCCATCAAAGTGCTTGTCCTGAATGTGTTTCCACCATGCTTTTAGTATTTCGCTCTTGTTTTTGCTTAGCATTGTACAATGAGTTCCCTCCCAAAGGTGATAAGTGTTGAAGAAAACAATGAAGAAAGAAGTAAAATGGGTGAGAAAGGTTTTTATGATGGAAGATATTACTGAATATAAAGCAACTTTTTGTTAAGAACTATATTTTGATCAGAAAGTAACATTTTAAACAATTTATAGCCTAACATATTTTGTTTTAAAGGTACGTACAAATTTTTAACTTTTATTTAAGTTTTAGGGAGTTGTTGGAGGTCTTACAATGCGTTATATATTTTTTCCAATTAAAAATTATGGAAACTAGGTTCCCAGTTAGTGTTTTCAATTGGAACCTCTGGTTTTCAAGAATACATACTGATGTTAAACAGGAGATGCCTGTATAGTAGTTACTATACCATTTTACAAATGAGGCCCAAAGAGGTTAAGTAACTTGTCCAAACTCTCACAGCTAGGAAAGTGATGGAGCCCTAGAAGTCGGGCTCCGGAGCCTGCGTTCTAACCACTCTGAGACACTGCCTTCATTGTAGCCCTGCATGTATCACACAAATAGTGTGTGCTCTTGGTCAGCACTTCTCAAAGTTCTAGGTCAACAGGTTGTTAGGTTGAAATGTTACTAGATTAATACATTAGCTAAAAGGGAGTACTGTGACCAGCTGAATTTGGGAAATGCTGAGTTTAACAAAACAAAATGTGTTACTTTACTTCTCAGAGCCAAATGTGCACTGTGATTCTCTTAGGTTGGTAGATAAAGAAGGATTTAGCGTTTCCCAGACTTTTTTGTTTGAAATTTGTATAGCTTAAGAATGGGCTTTGCAGTATATAACATATATACATTTTATGTGTGTATGCGTACATATGTGCATACTAATACTGGCTTAGATGAACAAGTATGTATTTCTCCCATGAAACAAGAAGTTTGGTGCAGGGCAGTCCAGGCTTATTTCTCTTTCCCTTTCTGCTCCACTGACTGTAAAAAGGTGGCGTCCACGCTCATGGCTGTTCCTTCATAGACACCAGATTTTGCTGCAACTCCAGGTCATTCAGCTGTATTCCAGGAAGGAAGAAAAAGGAAAGGGAAGAGGCAGCCCTAACACTTCCACTTGCATTTCATTGACCAGAGCAGTATCATGTGGTCACCCCACATGACCAGCCCTAGCAGCAGAGAGACTGCAACTTGGATTTAGAACTTTTAAGCCTCTGTACCAATAAGTTATGACGTGGTGATAAACCACAAAGGTTGAAGTCTTGCTCACATGACGTGTCATCAGCTGTGGGTTGGCGGAGGCTCTGCTTAATGTATCTTCTTTATTCTGGAACCCAGGCTGAGGAAACAGTCCCTCTCATGGTCATGCTGTCTCATGGTGGAGGGAAAAGGGAGATGGCAGAGCCATGTAAAGGCTCTTAAAGATTCTGCTCAAAAGCAGCATCCATCACTTCCCCCACATTCCGTTGGCCAAAGAAAGTTACATTCTAAGCCTGACATCAATAATCCACTGTTATCAAGTCAATTCTGACTCATAGCAACCCTATAGGACAGAGTAGAACTGCCCCACAGTGTTTCCCAACGCTGTAATCTTTACGGAAACAGACTGCCACATCTTTCTCCCACAGAGTAGCTGATAAATTTGAACCGTCAACCTTTCATTTAGCAGCCAAGCACTTAATCACTGTGCCACCAGGGCTCCCCTGACATCAATAGGGCAGGGAAATAAAACCCTCTTATAAAGAGGGCAGCAAATGATTCGTCATAACAATATAATATTTCCTATATAATAAAAGCAGGCAAGTGAGAACAAAAGAGTGGAAGTTGAGTCAACAGTCTACTGTGTCTGCCAGCGAGCATGTGTGCACATGTGTACACACACACACACACACACACACACACACTCTTTCTCTCCCTTTGTTCTTTTTTTCCAGGGCATTTAACAGGACAAGTATTCATATCTTTTGGGAACTATGGTCTTGAGCCACATCATGTCTCCCTGATGAGATAACTACCTGGAGAAAAAAACCCATTGCCGTTGAGTCGATTCCGACTCATAGCGACCCTATAGGATGGAGTAGAACTGCCCCATAGAGTTTCCAAGGAGTGCCTGGTGGATTCAAACTGCCAACTTTCTGATTAGCAGACGTAGCTGTTAACCACTACACCACCAGGGTTTCCACCTATAGAAAAAGCCTGGTGTAAAATACTTAGTCTTTAATGTGGGGTATTTCCATTCACTATTATAAGGAATTCCACTTTAATTGTACAGAAGACCATCTGTGTCACAGACTGTTATCTGAACATTCTTGTACATTAAAACCCACTGTTATGTCAAGGTGATATACATGAACAAACCTTATTATTAAACCAGGAGAATTTCAGAAAATATAGTCAAGTCTGGTTCTTAAAGATCTTTTCTTCTGAATCAGGTGCTGTCCTACCATGCGACATGTTCAAAAGCTGAAGTTGACAAGTTTAAGGTAAGAAATGAAATGGTTGCCCTGTTGGGGCGTAAAATTAAACTTCACTTAGCCTCCTGACCCTTCGTCACTTGCCTCTAATTAGTTCTGATGACTGGGAGTTGGGAGAATAGAACTGGGGAAAGGTGTGTTTTGAATATTTCAGTTTCAGAGGAGAAGAGGGACTTAGGTAAAACTGAGTAGCCTCTCTGTGAGCATTTAAATGATTTGGCATTCATTTCTTCCCTTTTGTTAAGTAAGCAGGATATCAGAAAACAATCTGTGTAATATGGTGAGAATCAGGACACCTGGTTGTAACAATGCTTTTATTTTTAACTTGCTAGTCACTTAAAATCTTGGGGCCTTTCTCTTCACCTGTAAAATAAGTGAAGAGATTAGGATAAGAAGAGCTGTCCTTTCCCAAGTACTTACTATGTGCCAGGCACAATATGAGGCATTTTGCCTGTATTAATTCATTTAATCCCCACAGTCCTGGGAGGTATGTACTATTTTACAGATGAGTAAACTAAGGCACAGAGATGTTAAGTACCTTGACCAAGTTCAGATGATTTTAAGGGTTATAGCTAGGCAATCTGGTCTCAGAACTGGAATTCTTAACCACCGTACTTCACTGCCACTCACGGTGATCCCTTCCAGCTCCGATGTCTGATGAATCTGTGAGTGATATTCCTTTCTATTTTGTTGTTGTGTGCCATCAGCTCGATTCTGACTCATAGTGACCCTATAGAGCAGGGTAGAACTACCCCATAGGGTTTCCGAGGAGTGGCTGGTGGATTAGAACTGCTGACCTTTTGGTTAGGAGCCTCAGCTTTTAAGCACTGCACCACCAGGGCTCCATTTTCATCTTGGTCTCCACCATTCCGTTAAAGGCAGCTCAGAATTTGCTCCACTCCCTGCACCCCTAATGGGCAGTTTTCAGCAATGGGCGAAACATGGCAGTGTATGGAAACCTAATTTTCCCCCCTTTTGAAAAGTTTGGTATCTACTTTTTTAAGTTTTTGGGTAGGCTCAGAATATTATCAGGTAAGCTACCACAACCATGAGGAAGATAATATTTTGCATTTTAATATTACAGTGAAACTGTGAGAGCTGGAACTTGATGGGACTGCCTTGTTTTTCTGGATCTCACAAGCTTCCCACCTTTGACAGGGTGCCGTCTTACCACTTTTCTATCACTCATTTTAGTGGAAAATATGTATTTGCGTTTTCCTTCTCTAACAGGTTTCTGCCTTACACAGGTTCCTGCTTTCGCAGGTCTTACTGTAATGTATATCACTTGGTGATGGCTAGTCTTCCAAGAGTCTCATTTGCATGTAGATGCATTCGTCTTCCCCAGAAAAATGGCACAGAGACATATGGATCTGATAATTGAACCAGGTCATTAGAATTGAGCCACACTAACAAAGAAAGGGAACTAAGGAAGACCCCAAACTCTGGGAGTAGGGGTGGGAGACTCCTTGGAAGGGCAAGGAACAGCACATCTAAAGTGAGAAATGATGAGCTGCTTGGGCTCTGTATCAGCCAGGGTTCTCCAGAGAAACAGAACCAATAGATTTATTTTGAGGAACTGGCTCACCCAATGGTAGAGACTGGAAAGTCCAAAATCCCTAGGGCAGGCTGAGCAGGAAACTTCTATGTCACAGTCTTGAGGCAGAATTGCTTCTTTCCTGGGAAACTTCAATTTTTGCTCTTAAGGTTTTCAACTGATTAGATGAGGCTAACCCACATTATTGAGGGTAATCTCCTTTACTTAGAGCCAACTGATTGTAGATATTAATCACATCTACAACATACATAGCAACATCTATACTAGTGTGTAACCAAACAACTGGGCAACATAACCTAGCCAAGCTGATACATAAAATTAACCATTATAGGATCCATCCAGGATATGGTTTATTACTAGTTTAGGGAAAAGACCTGTGATGGTAATCCAGGTCAGAAGGAGAGACGGGTTGCCAGCAAGACGTGATAGCTGACAGCAGAGGAAGGAGGCAGGCCAGCCCAAAACACAGCAGTTGGAGCCCATATGTTGTAGAGGCAAACATCTCACATACCAGCTAGAAAGTGAGTTCCACCAGGCCTTGGGGCTTTGTATGTTTTGTTCATTGCTGTATCTCTAGAACTTTTTACAGTGATTGGAACATAGTAACACTCAATAAATACTTGTTCAATGGATGAATGAATGAATAGAATGACTAACTAAACCCAAGGAGCATTAGTGATTTAGAGCTCAAAACAACTAATCATCAAGAAAATGTTAAAACCCTGGTAATATATAATTATTTTATAAATATTTCCATCAAAAACATTTAACGCCTTTTCACTTTAATTGATATATAAAGTTCAGTTATCTAGAAATCCTATTTATAGAAATGCCTAGTTCCCACTAAAATGCTAATATCATGTCTATATTATTATATTTTTACTGTTACAATTATTATTGTTGCTAAAAGAGGAAAGGTAGGCAGTAAGAAAAATAGCAAAGCTCACAGTGGACTAAATATGACTGTGCGTGTCCAGAGCAATAAGAGGCCAATATCCACAGCTCTCTACTTTCTGAAGTTTATTGCACTATGTTCAGACTTAATGCTTTGCTTAAAGTAAAGAAAACCCCATTATCCTGGAATTTGCCACGACTTTCTATTCTTAACTCACAAACATACTAAAAATATGAAGTATTTAAATTTGAGAACAAAGGGTTATTTCATCTTAAAATTATCAAGATTATTAATTCAGCTAATTTATTCCAGATTCTATCCTGAAAGCTATTAACTGGTTGGTATCTTATCACAATGTAACTGAGATGTAGTAAAAAATTATAAACTAATGGCTTTTTTTTCTTGATATATAAAGTAAATAAAACATCATAATTGGTAGCTGAAGTCTGTTAGAGCTGCAGCAATAACATTAAAATGTAGTGGTCTTAAAATAATCCTACATATAGACAGCAAAAAGCATTTACTGAAATTCCAAGCTGGAGTATGTGCAATGGGGATATCCTAACATCGTGGCTAATAAATAAATGCTTTGTTTTGAATGCTTACATTCAAGTATATTGTGACCTTTGTTACTTACAGTACATTTTGCTAGTAAAAAAGTAAAAAGGTAGTAAAAAAAAATAAGAAAATAAATGCGTGCAGCATTTTGAAATCCGGAATCCAGATTACCCATGAGATTCCATGAATTAAGGGGTGACTGAGTCCCAGTGTATTGGATTATATACCCAGCTGGACCAAGCTAGTGATATGTGATTCTGGGATTAAGATGGAGTTTGGTAAGAAAATTATTTTGTCATCTAGTACTAAAAAATAATCTGGAGGTTAAATACATACATACATACATACATAGGGCAGATCCCAGTTTAAGCCCAAACTGCACCACATCTTGTATTCAGACGTGATTGGGAGACCAGAGAAATATATTCTATTTACATGAGAGGCTGAGAGGCCTTCTGGGTTGAGAATTCTTTCTAATGGAAGTTGAGTTGACAGACTTCAGTGTCTGGATTCCAAAGACAGCATGGGATTTGTCTGTTATTTTTAACTCATTGCAGTTCATACTCCTGGGCGGTATAACCTAACATAACATAGATTTCATATAAAATAAGCCTATAGTCAATCTTTAATAATCATTAATGCTAGGCTGACACCACCATAACCCACTGCTGTCCAGTCAGTTCTGACTCACAGCAACCCCATGTGTTACATGGTAAAACTGGTTCATAGGGTTTTCTTGGCTATCTTTATGAAAGCAGATCACCAGACCTTTCTCTTGGGGCACTGCTGGGTGGGCTTGAACCACCAACCTTTAGTTTGGCAGCCAATTCAAACGTTTTGTGCCACCCAGGGGCCTGATACCACTTTACCCTTCCTCATATCTGGTCTTCCTATTTGACACTCCTTCATGTTCTGGGATTTCTTTCCCTATTCAAGGATAACATGGGGAAGAGGGTGTATTTTTGTTGTTGTTGTTGTTTTGTTTTATTTTTTTAATTCTACTTCTCTTGCTGGGAGAAAAAAAAAAGTCTCTTTGGGTGAGTGTGTGGTGGCGAGTTGAATGAATGATGGTTAGAGAGTAAAAACCCTTCTAGAAGTGTCATTCTACTGTCCAACCAGAATAAATAGGTAAAACAACATTATAATGCTCACCCAAGAATCTCAGACCCTGAGCTTAAATTTCCTTGTTCTGATATATCATTTATACCACAGGAAACAGCCCTTTTTGTAGGCCAATTATACACGAAAAGATCACAGAACTTCCTGGAAAAAATGAATTAACTATTTTTAAAAGTCTGATTCAGATTATAATGTTAATAATATATCCTTGATGGGTTGGTTGTCCTGTGCATTGAATGAGGAAACCACGATCTAAAGAATGTTTTTATCCTCATTAACATTTACTGGTCTTCCGTGAACTTGAAATAAGAAAGGTGTGCACAGAAAATATGTGCAGTTTTTAGTGCCTGTTTATATCTCTTTTGCTCTGTGCTAACAGGAATAATGTATAAAGATGGTATTGACAATTAGATCTCTTTGAAGATGACTGGTTTAAAAGCTTTAAATAACCTGAAGATGCCAGCTGTGATAACATAGGAAAATGAGTTTAGTACACCAATTATATTCTGTAATTTTATGCACTTGGCTTAGATTCCAATGCAATGGACAGACCAAACAGTTATCACTATATTATACTGCCAGTTTGCCAATTAAAATCAACTCACGGACATTCTCCTGTTATATTGCTACCTTCTGTCATCCCTTCTTTCAATTCAGAAATGCATGGGTTATGGCTGCAATCAGAGATAAGCTCGTTTATAGCTCTATAACTTCCCCAGTAATTAAATGCCAATAACTCACCTTGGGTGTTCGGGTTTAGACTACCTCTTGCATATTTCAAGTTTTCGATGTTAATGCCTAGGCCACAAATTAATATCCTGGTAAAGTAAATAAATTAAAGCACCAAGGAACTCCCTGTGGCCTTTATATACGGTAATAAGATTGCCTACATCAAAAATAGGATCTTAACGGCATTGTCTGTGGGATCGATGACAAGAGACAGATTGATCAATGGGATGTGACTTACTAGGCTTTTTTTTTTTTTAAGTAATTAGATTTGAGGAAACAAATTTGATCCATGAAATATTCAAATGTGTGTAACAAGAAGCTTCAGCCCTCCAGACCACCATTCCAGTCATGCCGGAAACGTATCATGTCCTATGGTGTCTTAGTTTCTTAGTGCTGCTGTAACAGAAATGCCACACATGGGTGGTTCTAAAGAATAGAAATTTATTTTCTCACAGTTTAGGAGGCTGAAGGTCCAAATTCAAGGCCTCGGCTCTAGGGGAAGGCTCGCTGTCTGTCGGCTCTGGGAGAACATCATTTTCCGTTTCTGTAGACCCAGCATTTCTTGATTGCTTGGTGATCTCCGCATAGCATGTATCTTCCCCTCCATTTGTGCCTAATCTGTTCTTTTTATATCTCAAAAGTGAGTAGGTTTATGACACACCCTAAACTGGTATGGCCTCATTAACATAACAAAGAAATCCCTATTCCCCATGGGATTACGTCCATGGCTATAGGGGTTAGGATTCCAACACATATTGTGGGGGGACACAATTCAATCCATAACATACCCTGAACAAGGAGACAGAAGTGGAGGCTGCCACCCCAACTCGGTTGACCAAGTGCACGGGATGCCTTTTAGTAATTGATACGCCAGAGGGCACTCCTTTTCCTAATTGCCACAAAGGCCCCATACATGCTAGCCACTGCCTTGTCCACTCTATTTCCAGACCTGTGGAAAAGCCCAATCCTTGCAGCAGCCTCTTGCAGAGGAAGAGTGCACTGTGGAGACAGGGGGTGACACCATGGCTTTTACCCAAACCCAGGTGACGTGGTGAGTGCTAAGGAGGGGCGGGATAGAGCAGGGCAGTGTGGAGGGCTGACAGCACAGCCCTGGGGAGCTCAGCTTTCCCACCCCTCAAGCTTCTCTCCCTCAGGGCAAGTTCTCCCACAAGGGCACCTCCACAACCCAGGGGATAACCTCAGGGTGCTAGAGAGAAAACAATAGAAGCAAAGAAGCTCATTTTCCCCACTTCTTAGCTCTCAGAGCCTTCCTGAAATTCTACCTTTGGCAATCTCAAAAATGGCTTCTCAGTTCATCTCAGCTTATTTCCCAGGTTGTTTAAAAGATGACCTCACAGCGGTATAAGTGGAATTTGATATCATCTTATGCATAACCTATCCTGTTTCCTCCCTTGTCCCCACCTGCTGAATTTAAGGGGTTGTTTTGACTCTAAACAGTATGTATGCCGAGTTTAATATCAGAGTTTTTTTTACTGTCAGGGAAAGTTATTGAACCTTCACCAGGAAGTTGACTGCAGAGGAAACAGCTGAATCAGCACCCGAAAGGGCATCTTCTGCTCATGAGGAGCAGACTGAGCTGGGCAGCTTGCACTGCATAGGACACCTCCATAAATATGTGCAGTGCTTTGTGTTCAAATGTCTGTGTGTTTATATGGGGTTCTTTTCATGAATTGTGTCTTAATCAAATGCTAAATCAGAAAAAGGATTGTCGTACTTTGTCACTCTTGAGTATTGAAAATACTGGGGAGGCAGGTGGCATGAGGACAACTAGGTCTGGAAGTCCAGGCTGGCCTTTCATACTGCTGAACTAAGCACCTACGAATAGAGGGCCCTCAAGGGCCTGCCTGACCAAAATACATCCTGTGGTGACCCTGACCTCCCCCAAGATAAACTTAAATAGCCGATATTTGTCATTTCTTTCCATTTAAAAAGAAAGAAGGGACACTCTCCACAAGGCTACTAGGACTGTATATAATTTTTGGAAGAAAGAATGGGCCTAGAAGTCTTTCTCCCACCTTCTTCTGTCTGCACATTAACAGAGCTGGGTTCACTGCATTCATTAAGTGTCACCTTTGAAGGCGCAGGGAGTCTGAGCCTGAGGAAATGAAATAAAAGGCGGTTCATTTTGGTTTCAGAACACTAGGAAGCAGAGCAGTGACAAATCCTGAACATCCAGGGAAGACAGGAGTGGAGGGCAATAGTAAGCTCAGTGAGAGCCCTGGCCCTGAACTGTGAAAGAAAGGAGCATAAAGGCCAAACGAGTCAGAACCCTCTGAACACAAGGGCATCTGAGTCACTTTACCTTCTTTCTGGTTTTTCTCTAATTAGAGCCCGCTTTAACTATAGATATGGAGGTGGGAGGTGAAGAACTGGTAGCCCCTCACCTCAAAGGTGTGGATTTGGTTTAGCAGTCATAATGGCTGACTCTCCCTCCTCTATTCATTCAGGATAAATAGGAGCCAAAAACTCCTGACTAGAATGCCTTCTCGAACTTCACTCTCCAGATGCACCCTTTGGACATACTTGTACAGTCATCTTTCAGTTCTCGTACCTCCTCACCCCACACATGCTATCTCATCCATTCTGATTTCAAGACATCTCTCACATTCGGCCCATCCGAACCATCCTCAGAGCCATCACCCTAGTTCAGATCCTCATTATCTCTCATACAGTGTTCTCCTAGCTGGCCTCCCTATTTTTTTTTTTTCATATTCCCTCTTTTATTTCTTTTTCTTAGGGTTTCCCTTTATTATCCAAGGTCCTATTCTCTGTATAATTTTTTTTTTAATTTTATTATGCTTTAGGTGAAAGTTTACAGCACAAATTAGTTTCTCATTAAAAAATTTATACACAAATTGTTTTGTAACATGGGTTGCAATCTTCCCATTTTGTGAGCACCCTCCCCCTTTCCCTTGCAACCCCGGGTTCCCTGTGTCCATTCATCCAGTTTTTGTGTCCCTTCCTGCCTTTTCCTCTTTGCTTTTGGGCAAATGTTGCCCATTTGGTCTGTATTCTTGATTGAACTAAGAAGCATGTTCCTCACCTGTGTTACTGTTTGTTTTATAGGCCTGTCTAATCTTTGGCTGAAAGGTAGACTTTGAGAGGGGCTTCAGTTCTGATTTAGCACAATATCCAGGGACCGTAGTCTCGGGAGTTCCTCCAGTGTCTGTCCGACCAGTAAGTCTGTTTTTGTGTATGTGTGTGAATTTGAATCTTGTTCTACATTTTTCTTCTGCTCTGTCCAGGACCCTCTATTGTGAGCCCTGTCAGAACCGCTAGTGGCAGTAGCCAGGTGTCATCTAGTTCTTCTGGGCTCAGGCTGGTGGAGGCTGTGGTCATGTGCTCTGTTAGTCCATTGGACTAATATTTTCCTTGTGTCTTTTGTTTTTTTTTTTCATTCTTCTTTGCTCTGGTTGGGATGGGGCCAATAGATATATCTTTGCTGGCCACTCGTAAGCTTTTAAGACCACAGATGCTACTTACCAAAGTAGGATGTAGAACATTTTCTTTATGAACTATGTTGTGTCAGTTGACCCAAATGTTCTCTGAGACCATGGTCCCCAGCCCTCGGCCCCAGTAATTCGGTCCCTCAAGGTGTTTGGATGTGTCTAGGAAACTTCTATGACTTTGCCTTGGTCAGGTCGTGCTGACTTCCCTTATATTGTGTGTTGCCTTTCCCTTCACCAAAGTTAACACTTGTCTACTATCTAGTTAGTGATTCTTTTCTCCTCCCTGCCTATAACCATCAAAGATTGTTTTTTCATGTGTATAAACCTTTTTTTGGTTTTTATAGTAGTGGTCTCATACAATATTTGTCCTTTTGTGATTGACTTATTTCACTCAGCATAATACCCTCCAGATTTATCCATGTGAGATATTTCGTGGATTCATCATTGTTCTTTATTGTTGCATAGTATTCCATAGTGTGTTTGTACCATAATTTGTTTATCCATTCATCTGTTGATGGGCACTTAGGTCATTTCCATCTTATTGCTGGTGAATAATCGTGCAATGAACATGAGTGTTCATATGTCTATTCATGTGATGGCTCTTATTTCTCTAGGATATATGCCTAGGAGTAGGATTGCTGGGTCGTATGGTATTTGTATTTCTAGCTTTTTAAGGAGGCATCATATCTTTTCACAAAGTGGCTGCACCATTGTACATTCTCACCAGCAGTGCATAAGAGTTCCAATGTCTCCGCAACCTTTCCAACACTTGTCATTTTGTGTTTTTTTTATTAGCACCGGTATTGTTGGGTGAGGTGGTATCTCATTGTAGTTTTGATTTGCATCCTACCTCCTTTTCTTGACCCTTTCCCAAATTCATCCTGTACACAGCTGGCAGAATAACTGCACTCTCATAACGATGCCAGTTTCTTGTTCACAAAGCTTTAGAATCTTCTAGGAACCTCTAGATTCCATAACTTCAAATTCCTTAATTGGACATTCAAAGTGCTGTAAATTGCAACTTTCCCAATTTGCTTTTCCCGCCTATTTCCCATGCTCCCATTTACCCACCCCTCACCGTAGTTCTTTTTGTTGTTTTCTATCCATTCTCTGCCCTTTCCTATCTTTACTCCCACTGATCCACACCCTGCTCCTTGCCTCTGCATATGTAAGTCCTATCAATCTATCTGACCCTACTCAATTACCCCCCTCTCCATGAAGTCTTTCTAGCTGTCCTTCAGGCAAAAGTGATCTTTTCATTTTCCATTCTTTGTGTGTGTGTGTGTGTGTGTGTGTGTGTGTGTGTTTAATCAGTTCTAGCTTGCATTATAAGTCTTTGTGTACCTGAGTAATCATTTGGTTAAAGTAGGAACATTTTTAGGAGAGAATCCTTGTCTTGTTCATCTTTGTAACCCTTATGCCACCTAAAACTGTGCCTCATACCTGAGTGCTGGAGAAGTATCTACCAAGTAACTGAACTCATTTAAATGTTTGCAATTTTTAAGACAGAGGAAGTTACAGGGTGTGGGTAGAATTTTGAGGCAGTTATCTATGACAATAGGCGTGTCTGCAAATTCTGTCTCAATCCTTTGTTTCCTATTCTCCAGTGGAAACCCTAGTGGTCTAGTGGTTAAGTGCTATGGCTGCTAATCAAAAGGTCAGCAGTTCAAATCCACCAAATGCTCCTTGGGAACTCTATGGGGTAGTTCTACTCTGTCCCTTAGGGTCACTATGAGTCAGAATTGGCTTAATGACAATGGGTTTGGTTTTTTTGGTTTTTATTCTCCAATAGAAAACACAGAAACTAACAACCAAGAACTTAAAACAAGGAATTGAGACAGAATTTTCCCTCTCCAATGTTTCACTTTGGCCTTCAAAATAGGACAATGGAAACAAACAATTTCACAGAATTTTATCCTTAAGTTATTTTCTTCTGATTTGACTATTATTCTTGGATTTATGACATTTCAATGGTTTGGGGGCCAACATGTATGAAAATAAAGGGATTAATTTTCTTTGTTTAGGATAAGCACTGGTTTGACCTTATTCTCTTCGGAGTGCTCTGTAATGAGAATCTGCCCTTCCCTGCTGTGGGCAAAAAGCCCCTTGCCATCAGTTCTTAGTTGATTCAGCAATTTCTCCAATATTAAATAAGATTCTTCAGTCATGTGTCCTGCCACCTCCACTCTGCAGACTAAATTTTTTTAAAAACCTACTCTTTTCTTGAATCCCAAGATGCCTTTGTAATTATATTTTATTTGTATAGTCCTCTATTCTGTCTCTTCTACCTACTTTGAAATCATGGGCTGATTTGGCACTTTTATATTTTTTTTTCTCAATTGGAAATAGATCCATCCAAAATCTTAAAAATGTACGTGAATCATGATGCTATTGGTCACAAGGCACCAATATGAAATAGGAAGTAAGTTAGTAGAGAATGTCTGACCGAAGGGTTTTCTGCTGGTCACAAGGCACCAATATGAAATGGGAAGTAAGTTAGTAGAGAATGTCTGACCGAAGGGTTTTCTGCTGGTCACAAGGCACCAATATGAAATGGGAAGTAAGTTAGTAGAGAACGTCTGACCGAAGGGTTTTCTGCAGTCTCAGTAGCCAGAGCTCAGTTTTTGTAAGGCCTACGGACACAGTGAGACTAGAGAGAGCAAACATGTGAGTACACAAAACAGCCACCCAACCCCCGGCTCATTTAAAATTTCTAGGCCTCAGGTTTCCTCTTCTATAAAACAAAGATATTTCCTGCTATAAAATGCTATAATTTTATGAGCCTGTCAAGTTTATCTCTAGGAGGCAAGGAGAAAATAAAACATAAAGGGACAAAAATATAGACAAAACGTCTTGAGGCCCTTATGATTTCTGAATACCCGAAGATTTGAATTTAAGCACTGTTTAAGAATTTGGGTGTTTGGTGGGAGACTTGGCTCAGCTTGATCTAATTACATTTAATAAGTGATTTCCAAAGCCCACCATGGCTACATCCTATTTGAAGGGTTATATAATACAACAGTAGTTCTGAGGAAGATAATTGATTATTTTAGCTAAGACAAGAATCTTAATTCATCAATATCAAACTATGTACTAATGCTGTTTATAAATGTTCAAATAATAATAGTGTCTTAAATCATAAGACCTAACAGTGTATAAAAACCTTTTTCACACCTATTATCTCTCTTGATACTCATGACCAGTTGGTGAGGGCAGGGTTAGCATATCTTCATTTTTGCAAATGAGGCAACCGAGGATCAAAGAGCCAGAAAGGAAAATGGACCTACTTGGCTTGATTTTCCCTCTCCAATGTTTTGCTTTGGCCTTGAGAGGATGCTTCTCTTCAAATGACTAAATAGGAAAATGGAAACAATTTCACAGAAGTTTATCCTTAAGTCATTTTCTTTTGATTCAACTATTATTCTTGGAACCTGCCTGGCATTTTGATAGTTTTGGGGTCAAATAAGTGTGAATGGTGATGATATCTGAGAAAGACAGTTTTTTTTTTTTTTTTTTTTTTTTTTGGCTGGACTTAACATAGGCTTTTAAAAAGAGACATTTCACAGTACTCTTTGGGCAATTAATATATGTTTAATATATAATGCTGTTTTATTAGAAACTTCTTTTTGTATTGTGATTGTGCTATCCACGTGACTTTATGCCCTGGGGTTTCAGACTGCTTAGAAACCTAGGAAAACAGGAACCAGCAAACATTATGCATCATTTTTTAGCAAGAGAGTGTATGATCCATTATTCTGACATCTCACTTCTCTTCCTTACAGTCTAATTGGCTCCCTAGCTGAATAGAAATCTCTGGATTATGTGGAAAGTTCCAAGGAAAAAGAGCAGTCTCACTTTACTATCCTATGCTCTTCAGTCCTGCCAACCACCTTGTAAGAAAGTTAACAAGGGTCTGAGATTGTGAACATCAGCTTAATGATAAAGCGCTGGTCAGGAGATAAAGTCTGATGTTTAAGACGTGAGAACTTATGAACTAAAGACTATTTGGGGGAGATATGAAGTGAATAATGTGATACTGGGTTTATATTTGTATAATATTGCCTATAGTCATACTTTAAATTAGGCATATGATAGACAGGAAGCTGCATATCCAAAATACGTTGATTGTAATATAGAACTCACAAGGTAAATTTTTAAGGATCTTTAAAACTTATTATTCTAAATTAATCCCTGTGTACTATCTCAATGTGTATGTGTGGGTTTTAGCTTAAAAGGATAGTTGAGTGATATGGAATTTCAACTCTGGCTTTAGAAAGCAGTCTTGTGGCAATTCATTGTCTCCCAAGATTGTAGAAATGGAAAATGGTCTGAAATGAAACACTTTGGCCACTGGGTGCCATCCTTGCTCCACGTAAGGATTTGCTGAGCTCCATTTCTTAGAAAATGGTTAAAACCTGAAAGTAATTTAAAAGTAATTTCAAGATATCATAATGTTTGTGCGTGCGCATGACCTGGAATATGTTAGTGACACAGGCGGCTTATTCATTTGCTTGGGCGTGAGGTGAAAGGACTGGGGAATCTCCCCTCCAGTTCAGCCTTATCAACAAAGCCTTGGTAAAGCCAGCGCGCTTGTTGTATCCCAGTGAGGCAGCCAGCGGGTGGCAGGGGAGGCACCGTAGAGGGGCTGGGGAGAGCTGGTGAGGTGCCGTGGTAGGTATCTGGAGGTCAGTGGGTCACATGCCTCATTAATTATTTTTATTGTTGGGTGTAATTGCAGCATGACACTTTGCAGTGACTTGAACCCAGCTGTCTGTGTGGCGGGTGCTCTGTCCCTTCAAACACATTCCTTTCATTATTGGAGCGGGTGGAGCTATTAAGCACTCCTTTTCTTCCCTCTCCCAGGCTGCAGCATGTAGGTGGAATTGTAACTGTGTTTCAGGTGCTTTCTGCTTCCCTAGAAGCAATTCAAGGCACTTAAAAAGATGCCATCACAGGAAAGCATCAGAACACCCTTCGCCAATGACAGGATAACTGTGCAGTCTTTTGTTATCTTTGGAATTTAACTCTGATACACCTAAAACCAAGGAATTAAATTTAACATTATGAATAAGAATAGCCACAGAGAATATTCTAAGGCTGTCATGTAATAGAGGCCGATACTTCCATCCAGGACCTAAAACATTTGATTGAGAGAAAAAAAAATTAGACTGTGAACCAGTAAGAAATTTAATAAAAATTGCAATTCTGTTACAGTACCACGGTAACAGAAAACTCTAGAATCCTTTCTACAAGACCACATGATAGAAGGGATCCAAGCTCAGAACAGATTTGGCATCATTGCCCCAGGTTGGAGGCCACAGCAGCCAGCCTTATAGAGTGCCCTGTGTCCCAGAGCAGCTCCCAATGGGACTTCTTTAGGCTCACTGTAATCAAATCCCCACATCCATGAAAGGAGAGAATGTGAGAAGGGCTGGTGAGAACTTACAGTCAGGCTTTTTTCAACCTACCCAGGGATAAGAGGCATAAATATTATTCTGCTGTTAAGCATCTACAGGTGGATCGACTTTAAAATACATTTCCTGGGCTTACTGTAGGATAACGTGACACCAATCACTATATGGTTTCAAATATTGCTGTTTGCCAAGAGTAATCCTATTGCTGCAGCGTTCTTGCTGTCTCAGAGTGCTTTCATAGCCGTTATTTCATTGAATGTTAACAATAAGCCTCTGAAAGAGCCATCAGTGGCTGTGTCTCGTTTACATATTAGGCGGCTAAAGGAGCTATCACACTGCCAATTTGGAGGCCTCCGTTCTGCTGCAGAGGCCCTCAGGCTGTCCTACCCATGCCGTCCATTCAGTGTGCAGTCATTTGGATAATGACAAACATTTAATGAACACTTTACCACGTGTCAGAGCTGTTTTCAGTGTCTTACCTGTATTAACTCATTTAATCCCTAGAAAAACCCTACAATTACTATTTTTTTTATTTTACAGATGATGAAACTGAGGCACAGAGAGAAATACCCGGCTAATTAGGGTGTACAAATTAAGAAATGGACATATGGGTGGGCCTGCTGCATTTGAAATATTCCCTTTCTAAATGACATGGAAGCTTTTGTGTTTTAGGTTCTTTTGGTCTTGGCTTGGCCCTATCCTTATGGCCTGAGTATGAGCCGCTCTGTAATCCTGGCTTGATTCCTAGATAGATGACTTCAGATTTCAACAGATTGTGATATGAGTGTTTTTGTTTTCTTGTTTATCTCGTTTTGTTCTTAAGGTTGTGTAGTCAGTCGTAAAGTAATCCAGCCCCGCTGTCAACCAGGTGTGCTTTCTCAGCCTTCAGCAATCTGGGATATCAATTTCAAGGGATAGGTTTATGGGATCTAAAAACAATTTTTCCCCAAAGGGTAAATCCCCAATAATTCCTGTGCTGAATGATATAGTTCCTCTTGCTACTAGGTTCATTTTCCTAACAAAGTTTTTCCCCAAAGGATAAATCCCCAACAATTCTTGTGTTGAATGATCCCACTCCTCTTGCTAGTAGGTCCATTTTCCTAACGTGTTATCTTATGGATTAAATTGTGTCCCCCAAAATGTGTGTCAACTTGGCTAGGTCATGATTCCCAGTATTGTGTGGTTGTCCTCTGTTATATGATCTGATGTAATTATTCTACGTGTTATAAATCCTAACCTCTATCATGTTAATGAGGCAAGACACAATGTAGGGATTGAGTCAATCTCTTTTGAGATATCAAAGACAGAAGCAACCAGAGAGAAGAGGGACCTCCTACCACCAAAAGAGAAGAACCAGGAGCAGAGCATATCCTTTGGACCCAGGGTCCCTGTGCTGAGAAGCCCCTGGACCCAGGGGAAGATTGATGACAAGGACCTTCCCTCAGAACTGACAGAGAGAGAAAGCTTTCCCCTGGAGCTGGTGCCCTAAATTCAGCCTTCTAGCCTCCTAAACTGTGAGAGAGTAAACTTCTGTTTGTTAAAGCCATCCACTTGTGGTATTTCTGTTATAACAGCACTGGATAACTAAGACAGAATTTGGTACCGAGAGTGGGATGCTGCTCTAACAGATACCTACAATGTGGAAGCGGTTTTGAAATTGAGTAATGGGTAGAGGCTGGAAGAGTTTTCAAGCACCTAATAGTAAAAGCCTTAACTGCCGTGAAGAGACTGTTGGTGGAATTATGGACATCAAAGACAAATTCTGGTGAGGGCTGAGAAGGAAATGAGGAGAGCTGTGATACCAGGGACAGTGCAGACGGCAAGAAGCAGCAGCGGAGAAACAGCAGCAGCAGAACCAGGAGACTGGCATGAGATGGCGAAGGAGCAAGAGAGCTGAGTGCCTTTGGGCAGGAGGCTTCCTGCTGGAGTCGGGTGCCTCCAGGCACTTATCAGCAGAGCTAAAGAACACTTGCCCAAGCAGGGCAGACACCGGGGCTGGCCCAAGAGGCCTGAGGGGCCAAGAGGCCAAGGAACCAGGAAGCAGAAGTTGAAGAGACAAGAAGCACAGGAAGCAGAATTGCCTCCATTTCAAAGGGTAGGGCCACAACCTCTGGGGTCTTAAAGGGTGGAATCATGGCCTCCTAGGTTTCAAAGAGTGTGCAGCTGCCTTTCATGAGTTCCAGTGAGATGAGGCTGGATCCACTGCCCAAAGCTGAGGGGCCAGGGCTGCCATGCCCAAGAGACAATAAGAATGGGGCCTGCCAGGGCCAAGAGGGTAGGGTTGCCACTCAGACAGACTAGGAGAATGGGGCGGCCCAAATCTGAGGAAGCAGAGTTGCTGTCTCAGTGGACCTGGAAGGTAGAGCTGAAGTCCAGGGCTGAGGGTCCTCCACTCAGAATTCAGAGAGTGTGGCTAACATCCATAGTCTGCAGGGCAAGGCTGTTGCCTAGATGGTCTCAAAGAACAGAGGATTATTTTCAAGACTTGAGAGATAATGTAAATTGTTCTGCTGGGCTTTGGACTTGCTTGATACCCGTTCTCTTCTTTCCCTCTAGTGTCTCCCATTTGTAATGGAAATGTCTACCTTGTGCCTGTTCCACCATTGTACTTTGGAAACAGATAACTTGTATTCCAGATTTCACAGATGAAGAGAAATTCTGCAGAAAATGAGATTTTGGACTTGGAGTTGATTTAAGAGTTTTGGGATAATATGATAGGGTGAATATGTTTTATCAGTGGCAAGGACATGAATTTTGGTGGGGGGCAAATGGTGGAATGTTATGGATTGAACTGTGTCCCCAAAAAATGTGTATAAACTTGGCCAGGCCATGATTCCAAGTATTGTGTGGTTGTCCTCCATTATGTGATCTGATGCAATTATCCTAGTTGTTGCAAATCCTAACCTCTATGAAGTTAATGAGGCAGGATTAGAAGCAGTTAAGTTAATGAGACTGGACATAATCTACAGGATTAGGTTGTATCTTGAGTCAATCTCTTTTGAGATATCGAAGAGAGAAGTGAGCAGAGAGGGGAGGGACCTCCTACCACCAAAAAAGAAGAGCCCAGAGCAGAGTGTGTCCTGTGGACCCAGGGGTCCCTGTGCTGAGAAGCTCCTGGACCAGGGGAAGATTGATGATAAGGACCTTCCCCCAGAGCTGACAGATAAGGAAAACATTCCCGTAGAGCTGGCACCCTAAATTTGGACTTCTAGCCTCCTAAACTGTGAGAGAATAAAATTCTGTTTGTTAAAGCCATCCACTTGTGGTATTTCTGTTATAACAGCACTAGATAACTAAGACGTAATTCATCTTGTGCCTCTCCGGATACAGAGGGAGTTATGAGGAACCAAGCTTTGTGAATAGGTTCGTTCTGGTTCAAACCTCTGCAGAGAATTAACATTTCTAACAAGTTCCCTGTTGAGAATTTGCATTTGCACCCCAGATATACTGAATCAGAATCTACACTGTAACAAGATCCCCAGGTGATTCTTATGTATAACTTCCCGGGAACTTGTTAGAAATGCAAATTCTCAGCAGGGGTTTAAACTCAACCAAACTGATTTGAAGCCCTATTTGTGATGATTTCTGTAGTAACAGGTGGCTGTCTTCACCAGTGAGCTTGAATTTGTCCAACAACTTTGTCATACACGACCTGGACTTTGAGGTAGAACATTTTGTACTCTTCCCCGCACTACCAACAGAAAAGCTTTAGAATTTAGAAAAGAAAAAGAAGAGGGTGGGAGATTTTCTGTGATGAATTTCTCCAATATGAAAGCTCTGGTGAACACTAATCATAGGAACTGCCTTCCTGCCTTAAGACCATGGAGAAATTTATGCTTCTGTCTGAAATATCTTTCAAGCCATCAGTAACCTTCTTGAAAGAGCTTTACTCTGATTCTCAGAGGAGTTGTTTGTGAGAGCAAAGTCTGATTATTTTGATAACCCCCTTAAAACCAGAGGTCCAAGTGTTCTATTGTTAGGAATGTCTGTGTCTGCTCTGGGCTGCAGTCAAGCTCCTCTCTCCACATGGGTTCTTCCTCCCACTGAGTAATAATAAATCTGCTTGTGAGAGGGCAAGGTTGAGTAGGGTGCAAGGCCCCAGATGTAAAATCTCCTTCCAATATATAGTGTCCATGCTTCCAGAGTTCCTCCTCAGAAGGGCAACAAGCAGGCATACAGTGCATACCCAAAACAGAACCTGCCTCACAGAATGTGCTCCTGCAAAGCCAACTGCTGCAGGCAGAGCCCTGACCCCTCTTAGGGCTGGCTACCTGCGAGACTCTGCACCAAGCGCCGAGGCAGGCCTTTCTGGTCCAGCGTGCAGAGCCATCACACTGCTGCAAAGAGCACATGTGCTTGTGTGTTCACTGCAGACTGGCTTTCCTTACAAGGGAGTAAATGTAGCCTCTGTCAGGGCCTAAGTTTCTCATCTTTCAGCAACCTCCTCCAGAAAGGAGCTATTTCCAGGTTCCAGCTTGGAGACTTTCAGGGAAGCTTTCTGATTGGTCCAGCTTGAGTCATCTGTCCATCCCTGGACCAATCAGCTGTGACAAGGGTGTGGGCATATAAGAACATGTCCGCTCCTAGATGGAAGCATATGGTTGGAGTGGAAGAAAGACTAGTTCCCCTAGAAAGGAGAGAAGTATCAGGCAGACAATATTATAGCTATCCTATACAGGTAAGGTGTACATGCATATAATTTTCAGATAATGATTTTCAGGCCCAATCAAACCCACTGATGGCAAGCAGGTATTTCCTGAGGCACAGGTGAGATGCTTACAAAGGCCCCTTCATAATTTGTAAACACTAGGTGACACCCATGAGTGATCTCTTTGCTGTAACGGTTTCCCTGCCAACTTTGGCTAGGCCACCTTATTGAAAAGAATGTTCTATTACGTCTTTAAAGCATTTGATTCCGCAACTAATCCCACTGACGGTCACCCTGATTTGGCTCTCAGACTCACCCAAACAGTATAAGGCAAATAAATATAATTTCCAGGGAAGTACCAATTAAATTGGCCCAGGAAAGCTTTGTTAATTACAGTCTTATGAGGTGATAATCATTCCATCATCTTTCTATTGTGCTTGAACTCAGGACGCTCTGATATATAACCAGAAAAGCCCCCTTCAACCTCAACTGGGTCAACCAATAACCCACAGATTCCTTCTGAAGCAGTCATTTTTTTCCTGAATTAACTAGAATCTACTGAAGAATTAAGCCCATCAAATAGGCCAAACATCCCTATATCCTGAAACTCAGTGTAAAAAAGCTCAATTCCTAATCTACTTTCTGGCATCATTAGAATTCAATTAGTAGAAGGACATTCTTTCCTAGAGGCTCTTTGGCAGATTTGTGTGTGAACAGTTAACCCGGTGTTAGCAAAAGCAGTTACTTGTATCCAGACAGCTCTCTCTAGCTGCAAAGATGCATCCCCAAGCTGTTTAGATAGGACTGCTCTTATCCTCCCACCAGGATGCAAATATTTTAAATGGACAGAGTGAGATAAAATGCAGCCAGTGCTGCCCCTGACAATGACCACATCCTGTGGCTGCTGGGATTTTTGGACTCAAGGGTCAGGGGAGGAAGGTGAAGGAAGGGGCGCTGGAGACAAGGAGATGAAGAAAATGTATAAAGGCCCTTTGACATTGTTTAAAATTATTTTCCTGAATAAACAAGTTTGGACTTTAAATGTATAAACACATAACTACAATACAATAGGTATGTAGAAATATACCTGTATTTCTAGAACAGGTAGATCTGCTAATCAGACCATGAAAAGCAAGGTATGTGAGGGTAAGACAACCTTGAGTTATTTTCTTTTTCACAGTATTCCTGTAACTGCTCTTCAGATGCTTGAAGGTAGACCCGGGGAGATTTATTTTTCTTCTAACAGGATATGTTATAGTTGTCACTCAGCCTTGAAATAGTTTTCCTCTCCAGTGGAACATCAGGCCAGTAATATATTTGCATAGCTATTCCCAACAGTCACTCTTCTTCCAGCCTCTTGCGTCAGCATTGCACAGAAAGCCCAGCCAGCCAATGGCAGGCTTGTAAGCTGCTGCCTTTACGGCGTGTTTTCAAAATATTCGCAGTCACCCAGCAACAAGAAGAGGTATTTCATTGGCTCTCTCGCTCTCAGCTGGAAAGGAGGACAGTCCAGACTGACCTCAGCTATGAAGGTCAAGATGAAACATTAGCAAGGAGGGGAAGCCAGATGTTTGGACACAGGAACTTCTCAGTGGCAAATGTGGTCGCTTTTAGCAGTATCATAATAAAGCATGATGTTTTCATCCTCCCAAATAAAAATCAAATGTAAAAGAATGGCACCTATCAGGGCAGATAGTTTTAATCTGCAGGGTCATAGGATGCACGAGCAGCGTTGGCCCCCAGTCTTATCTGATGACAGCAAGTGCTGCTGAGTATGCAGGCCTCATTGGGAAGCGAATTAGGGCCTTCTGGTGTGGAAACAATTAGGCCTCTTGCTGCTAGAGGTGAGATGCCATATATAGTCGTTATTCTAAATACAGCGTAGATCCTGAAAGTTACTTTATCAATACCTGATCTTGTGAATTATCTTTGCCCTTAAAAAATTCTTCATTCTACTTAACTCTTCAGCCTTATTTTATTTTCCCCAGAGAAAACCAAACGAGAGAGCCAAAGAGAAAGTCAAGGCTGCCTGGGCCTTGAATAACAGGCTATATAGCACCACCCCAGGCTACTCTAATTTCTCTTTCATGTGCTCCCATGAAATCCACATAGGAAAATAAGGCTTTCCTCTTTACTATATTCCTATAGCACAGAAAATTCATATTGACTTAATGCATGTGTGAATTAAAGCAATTAGGGAATGCTCTGAAAAGAACATGCGGTGAACTAGACTAGGAAAAAATAAATTCTTAAACTGATGACACCCAGCGCTTGCGGAGGACCTGGCCTCACCTCATTTCAGGCTGTACGGACTGACAGGTATACTTTCTCAAAAATTAAAAACAGTTAAATTCTAAATGCTTTAATGCCAGGAACCCATACATATCTTGTCATTGGTTGAGGACTTCAGCCTACTGCACAACAAGCAGCCAGGTTAACTGTAAGAGCTCGGTCGGTATAAATTCTTCACAGCTGGTTCACCAGAGTGTCTCCTATTTGCTGGCTTAGAGCAGCAACATGCAGGGAAGGCGCGGACTGCTTTTCCAGAAAGTTAGTCAAATTGGAAATTAACCATAATTAATAGTAATTATAATTAACAATGGACAACATGCTAACTGTAGATCCAATACTATTACATGCATGTTAATTCTGTAGATTCACATTAATAAATTAGTATGTGAACATAATTTCTGTGCACCACTAACGGGCTTAAATAACGATGCAGTCAAAATTGCCTTAACTAGACTGCAAGCTACCTTGAAAATCACTGTATCTCCAGTGCCTAACACAATGCCTGGAACATGTAGGTGCTCGATAAAATATTTGTTGAATGAGTAAAACAATAAACTGATGACTGAATTAATGAATTGATAAATGATGCAAAACTTGTGAATCTGCCTGAGCTTCGCAGGTGATAAGCCTTGGAGAGTTGTTAAACATTTGGATCTTCTTTTAAGCGTTTGAGTGTATGCATCTAAAGGAAACGAAACTCAGGAGATGTGAGTTGTAATCTTGCTCAGCCACAACTCTATGAGGTAGATATTATTACCTCACTTTATGGGCGAAGAGACTGTCACCTAAAGAGGCAAAGTAACTCACCCAAGGTTAGAGTTAGCAGGTCACAAGGAACTCAGGTCTCATCCAAAACTTATATTCTTACCATGATGTCATTCTGCTCTCATACTTTCCCCACAGTATTAACACTTCTTCTGTTTTGAAGCATGGAGTAGAACATTGAAGAGAAAATGCTTATGCATTTCAGATACTAACCTGGAGATGATATAAAATAAACTGTGATTCAAAATGCAGGAAGGATGAAAAACCTGGAACTTTCTAAGCTCTAAACAGGTCCTGAGCTCAGGCAGGAGTGCCAGTGGTGGGCTCTGCAGTGGACAAGAAATGGCTTGTTTGGATACCATTTTGCCATCACCATCACTAGACTTGAGTTCAAGTCTCGGCTCTGCCTCATACTTCCCATGTGACTGTGGGCAATGCCTTAACCTCTTTGAGCCTCCCTTTCCACAGCTATAAAACTGGGATATAGGAACCACCCCAAGTGGTTGCGATGAGGATTAGATGAGACGACAATACAGAAATAACCTGTGTATTTATCCTGGCACATCCTAGGATAGAATAAATATTAATGTTAATTAATATTAAATGCCTTTCCTCTTTTTCCCATGCCCTTGAATAAAAAGGATGATGAATCTCCTTTGTTTAGCATATTATATAGAGTCCAGAAAATCATCCAGTTTTTCTCTCTGGTATTGCTGCTCGGTAGATGTTAGTTTCTGGTTGGTCTTTCCTTATTTAAGTAAGGAGGAAGAGTAATGCATTTTCTGTTCCAGTAAAGGTCTAGAAAATCTCAGAGACAAGTACAAAGTGGAGCTAGAAATCTTTGTTAGACAAGGCTTTCTGAGGCTCCAGCTACCAGGCTCCTGCCCTGGTTTTTATTTTCCAGGGAAACTGCACCAATGCCTGATAGCAGGCATCTCAGGGGCTTCAATCACTTACTAGATCAAGTGAGAGACAGGCTATCGTAAACCATAGAGATAGTCTCAGAAGGTTTACCTCCGCAGGAGCTCTCACAATTCCTCACCTACCTGTTCTTGTTGTTGTTGTTTGTGGTCGGGTGTCATCAAATTGATTCCAACTCTGAGCAACCCCGTGTGTAGGAGTAGAACAGCCCCACAGAGTTTTCTTAGCTGTGGTCTTTATGGAAGTAGATTGCCTGGTCCTTCTCCTGCAGAGCCGCTGAGTGGATTCAAACCGCCAACCTTTTGGTTAGCAGCCGTCACTTAACTGTTACACCACTAGTGCTCCTTCCTCTCTTACCTAAAGCCATGATAGCATTTTCAGTGGGGAGGGACAGGCCATCTGCTTCATCCAGAACCTTTCCTAAAAACCAATAGCTGCTACTATTATGACCTCACTTATCAAAAGCCATGATATTAGCAGGTGTGAGTTTTCAGGAAAGGTTCTGGGTAGAGCAGACAGCCTGCCGCTCCCCACTGAAAATGCCAAGAGCCAAGGAAAAGGAAGCATGATAGGATGTAAACCTCATGACACCAGCAAATCAATGTATCAGCTAAAACTTCAGGATCAATTGGTAGCTCCAGATCTTCCCCAGAGAAAACTTCCTCCTCTGCCATGTTGGTGCTTTGGAAGGATTTTATTTTTCTCTCAGTCGCTATGGCTCCATGCACTAGAAACAAGATAATTGGGATAAGAGTGGAAAGTCTGGGTCAGTGGTTCTTAGCCCTGGCTGGACATTAAACTTACCTGGGGAGTACATATTTTTTAAGCTCCTGCATGATTCTTTTGTGGAACTAGGAATGAAAAGCACAAATCTAGCTAATATTTCCCAAACTGGTGTCTCATAGAACATTGTACCACAGGACATTAATAGACGTGCCACGTGCCCACAAAAACGTTCCTGTAAATACTGGATTAAATAAAGTCAAACAGATACCCTTACTGTAAATTTGAGTCTTGATACGTTCGCGTGCATTAACTCCTATGGTAGAGTATCAAACTTACCCAGCCGTTTTGGGCTACACCTGTTTCATGGCCCGTCTGTTAACAGCTCCTGTAACAGTGTGCCAGGGAACACCAGTCTGGGCACACGCTGGCCTGGGCCGGAGTTGTCAAAGGAAAGGCACAGAGGGTCCTGAGAAGAGTGAGTCTGAAACGCCGCAGGACAGCCGGATCCTGACTTTGATTCTTTTCTAAGGATGAGCCTTTAATTATTATGTTCATCATTAAATAATAGCTGCAGTAAAGACTTGTCTCGGGGATTTCCAAAGAGCAAGTCATTTTAATTACAGTAATGTATATTTCAAAGCTGTTCCATTTTGTTGTCAGCATTTCCATGCTGAGAAGAAAATTTGTTACCGTTTTGAGCCATAAATTGCCTCAAACAAAGGGAGCTCCTAAAGATTCATATTGTCTTAGAATACCCAGACACGCTCAGAGAGCAGGTCTTTACCTCCAACCAGGGATCTGTGAAAGAAGGAGGTGGAAATAAAATGGATCTGACAGTGATGCCGAGCTTGAGTGTGTGCAGGAATTAACGATGTACTAACCATCTAACTGCCTAAAATAAAAACAGGTAGTCAGTGATTTGTATTTTACTGGGCAGAGGTGGCGAGGTTTCTTATGTGCAGCTGAGATGATGTACTGCTGTAAAAGAAACCTAAACTCTGGTCTTTAGGGTCTAAGAAGGGAGTTCTCTGAGCCTGCATCTCCCTCTGCCCAGGACATTCCCTGAATATCTGACTTATACATACTTACTCCCTTTTCCAACTACCTCATCTTTTTCCATTTGTAGTTGGTAAGATAACAATCAGCCGTTTTTAACTCAGAGTAAAATATAGTGACCATACTCCATGCCAATAGCCAAGGGCCTAGGAAGTTATTCAGGTTAGGTGTAATGAAAATCGTAATGATAATAATAAACAGAGCTATCATTTACTGAGTACCTATGATGTGCCAGGCACTTTACATATGTTGTCTTATTCATCAGAGAAGTTCTCTGAGATTAGTGGTATTGGTCTTCTTAACCTGATTGGGGAGCTACAGCTCAGGAAGGTGAAGTAACTTAACTTGTTCAGTATCAAAGCTGGGATTGGAAGCACTGTCTTTAAATGCTCTTTGCAGTATGCCCTGCTGTTACATGTATGGTACACCTTGTTCTGCCAGTTAAGGGAAATGACAGCTAATACGGAGGAGAGAATGATGGGAGGGATACGTTTATAAATTCACATGTGAACTATTTCACTATATACATGTTTACACTTCTATTGGTGGTTTGAAACCACCAGCGGCTCTGAGGGAGAAAGGTGTGACAATCTGCTTCCATAGAAATTTACAGTCTTGGAAACCCTATGAGGTCACTATGCATCGGAATCGACACGAAGGCAGGGGGTTTGGTTTTTTGTCTGTAAAATATAAATATCTTTACAGTACTTTTCAGTTTTTAAAAGAACATTTGCATCAGTGATTACCAAATCATTACCAGATGGGATGGATTACCCAATAAGCAAGGTACGCATAGGCTTACCTGTGTTTACTTACTAATCTGTAGTGCACAATTTCACATGGGTTTCACCTGGGGTACATACAGGCTTACTTGTGCTTACTTACTAATTGTGCACTACAGATTAGTAAGTAAACACAAGTAAACCCGTGCACACCTTGCTTTCTGGTTAATTTGCCCCTGGGCATCATATAATTGTGATCCTTATTTGCAAAAATGATTTACAGGCCTTCAGATAGTAGATTAGTGGACATATAGGTGTATTTATTTTTATATACACATGCCAGCTTCTATGTTGTCTAGTGAGTATCCTTTGATGTCTTTATTATGGGAAGATGGCTTTACAGATCCATCTCTGTAGGGCATTAACTAATCCTAGTTGTTTGGGGAGCTGTGGTGTGGGATTTCTCTGATCTTGACACATTCCTTTTATCAGGCCTTTGTGACACATTTACTGATGAGAAAGTTGGCTGGAGTAAAGACCACTGTCTGTAACCATAGAAAATAACAGTGCTAACCGGCTTCTTAACCCTACAACCCCTACCCAGAAAGGGAAGATTAATTTTTACCATACGTAAACTGACTGAAATATGAATCTAATTTTGGTGACCTCTTGGAGAGAAGTATTAAAATAAACAATAACCAAAAAAAAAAAAAAAGGCAGATGAAATCCTGTTATCTTCAACAAAAATAATAGTAGATGATTGGAAAAATGTATTGTGTCAAATGAGAAAAGTAGTCCACTCTGTCCTATGCTTACAAAGACAATGGCTTTTGGAATTTATCCACATTATTTTCTATCACCTAATTCTAAAGCAGTAAATTTCTAGTTCTAGCAAAAAGCTATTTCGACATTTTCCTTTTATTTCCCAGAAAACAACTTCCAATGCTGACGAATAATTTTATCAGTATAAATAACCTACCTTTAGGTGTTTTATATCATATTCAATGACAAACTATGAAATGTAACATTCTTGCTTTGACAGCTCATGAAATCCATCATCTGTTTTCATAGATCCTTCATTCAGAAAAACATTTGATTTTTAAGGATTTGTGGTCCAATCAGAAATATTTGAACATAAGATTTGCAGCTTTTCAAATCAATATGAGGATTTACTAGTAAAAACCTACAGTCAGTGGTTGAAATGTTATTGTAATCATTTATCCTGTGTGACCTTTAAAAGAATAAAAAAAACCTGCTGTCTCATACCTGTAGTTTATATCCAGCAACACTACACAAGAGCAAGAAGCTTTATTTCATTCACTCTGCAGTTCCTGACTCTTCCAAAAATTACCCATATACTGTTGCTAGGAGGTAGAGGCACTGCATGATCTCAGTAGTTAATAAGATGTGAATAGATAAAATAGAAAAAGGGCTTTATTCACCTGGTGTGTCTTTGCAAGAGTAACTTGAATTGTGAGAAATATTGATTCATTTTCAGAATATAAGTTTACAATCTGCCTGCTCACTTTCTCAGATGGGCTGGCATGCAGTTCTTCTACTTGGGTCCATAAGATGGACTCGATGATCTAAAATTTCCATTTAGCCACATTGTCATCATAAAGGAAAAATATTTCCTCTCAGTTGTAATTGCAATTTAAAAATATTCTCTTGGATAAATTATATTATCATTTATTGTCATTGCTGGGCGCTGTTGAGTCCCTTCCGACTCATAGCGACCCCATGTGTGCATTGTAGAACTGTCCCATAGCGTTTTCTAGGTTGTAATATTTACGGAAGTAGATTGCCAGGTCTTTCTCCTATGGAGCCAGTGGGTGAGTTTGAACGTTTTGGTTAGCAGCTGAGCACTTAACCAAGAGAGCTATTTGGAAATACACCTTCAGAATCAACTTCTATTCTTTCCTTAAAGAGTAGAAGATACAAAGCCATCTAGGGCTTGGCCCAAACTCTCCATAGTAAACTCCCTATGCTGCCATATCCCACCTAGCTGTGAAGTGTGGTGACTGAAGTGTGGGTAGGGCTGGAGCCCAGGCTCCTGGGAGCTCAGGGCCAAAAGCAAATGATTACAAAGTAAGGCACAGAACAAGGTCAGAGCAGGAAGTGGTGGTCCCCAGAACTGGGACAAATTTAGAAATGGGAGCCAATTTGTCACAACAGGGCACAGTTGAGGAAAATTAGATATTATTTCAGGAGTAGTGAGGCCGGCCCCAAGTGTGTGGTACTTCTCAAGCTAACCTCTACTCCTCCTCCGCTGGAGAGAATCTCCCAGTAACTTACTGTTATATGGAGACATAAGCCAACTGTTTTCCCACTGCTATTGCTCTTGCTACCACCTTGATAAACCTTCAGAACATTTCTACTTCCCGTCTCCATCCCAGCTGAGATATTTGAAGTACATTTCTTCCCTTCTCTTCTCCTCATCTGTGCCCACCCACCTCATCTGCCCCCACTCTCAGTTTTGTTATAATAGTTTAATACATTCAGCCCCAGTTGGTTATTAGATTTCCCTGACAGTCAATATCTCTCTTATTTCAGGAATTCTTGACACTTATAATAGGTAATCCCAATCAATCTTTTATTATCTTCCATTTAGATTTCACTCTCCATATTGCAAGTTTCATTGCTTAACCACCTTTTCCATTTCCTCTTCATTTTTCATTCCCTTGGAGTCCCTGTTCTGGCCCACTTGTTTGGTGAGAAGCTCTGAATAGTTACCTAGCCACAAATACTCTTCTTCACACTGGCAGGCGAAGCCCATCTTTGGGGATGTAAGAATCTAGGGTCACAGTCTTTGTCTTACATGTTCGTAGATATTATCTTTTGGCTTCCAAGGTTGCATTGAGAAAGCAAATGCCAGTCTGTTTTTTTCCTTTTTAAGTTACTCACTGTTTCTGTTTGGCAGTTTGTAAGATTTTTTCCTTCTCCCTTAGATTTCAGGAATTTTATCAGAATATGCTTGTGTGTAGGTAATTTTTCATCAGTTCTACAGATTCTGTTTTTTGTTTTTCTATTCAGGGAAATGTTCTATTTTTGTGTGATTATTTCTTCTGTTCTTTTTTCCCCTTCTAGGACTCTTGTTGTTTACCCATTTTCCTCCTGGACCTCTCCTCCGAGTATTTTGTCTTTTCCCTCCAGTTTTCCAGATTTCCAAATTTTTATATTTTTTGTGTTTCAGTGTATTTCTTCCACTTGATCTTCCAACTACTTTGCATCTCAACAGAGATCATCTTCTTCAGTTTACCTACTAAATTTCTATTGGAAAGTTACATGTTTAGTCCTATTTTTGTGCTGTAAGCCTTAGACATGATGGTGGTGATGATGATGACGTCCACATTTTCTTCTGTCTCCTCTGGCAGCTCTATTTTATTAGCAGCCACTTATTCTATCTCTCTGTTGGCTGGGTCTGCTCCTGTGCGTTATTATTTTCCTTTGTTCATTGGGGCTCTGGTGCAACTCCTGGGAGATTTCAGTGGCAGCAGTCCAAGAATTACTGGAAGGTGCAGAGGCCCCATGTGTAAGCAATGAGCTAACAGACATGTTGTCAACTTCTACTGAGGCTCTGGCAGGAGACCTCTCTGTTCCCTGGTCCCCTTGGCTGACTCAAAGGTTGGTGCTATCTCTGCCTGTCAGTGGTGAGGAGGACTCAACCGACCAGAGAAGCTTTTGCTTTTGCTTATTGGTCTTTTTGGTCTGGACACCAGGTGGCAACTAGCTTTTCTTTCTTTCTGAATTATCCAGACACTCAAAAATCAAAAGTTATCTCACCCAGCCAAAGCTGACATAGACTTTAGGATCTCTTGCTCACATATTCTCTCATTTCCAACTTGAATTTCATGCATAGCCCCAGTCAGTTACCCCTTTCTGATTCCTGTTTTGTTTGTTCACTGGTCCCATTACAACAGGTGAGGGGGAGGACACTCCAGCCACATTTTATTCTTAATACCAGATGCTAAGATACTGTCTGACTTCCCTTGTCTTCCTCCTCCTACTAACTCCCTTTTTCTATGCAGTAATTATATATGGAGTGGTGTAACTGGACTTGAGAGTTATAAAACTGTCCAAATCCTTACTCTACCACCCACCTTTTCTCTTTAGATTTCTGGTAACTTCTTAAGTTACTCAAGCTTCTTACAGCAGCAAATTAGTTAACCTCTCTGAGCCTCACTGGGGTGTGAATATTCAATAAGAAACTAGCTGCAGGTAATAGCTATTCAAAAAATGTTAGTTCCCTTCCTTCTCATTTCTATTCAAAGGATCTGAATGAGCCACAACCTCTTGGCCATCCTAGATCAAGCAAGGTTGTTTTGGGAGGCATTTCCGCACTGTGTCCTCTTATCCAGTGCTTGAAATTTTCAAGGCATATTGTAAGTGCTCAATGAATACTTGATGACCCAGTCTTCTTCCCTCACCCCTCACTTCCTTGCCTCTCACTTTATAAGTTCCATACCAAAAATAAAATCAAATCTGTTGCTGTGGAGTCAATTCCCAACCCACAGCGACCCTGTAGGACAGAGCAGAACCGCCCCACAGGGTTTCCAAGGAGCGGCTAGTGGATTCAAACTGTTGACCTTCAGGTTAGCAGCCAAGCTCTTAACCACTGCACCACCAGGGCTCCCTAAGGTCCCTACGCTCTTCATATGCCCTTGTTCTTGGCTTCTTTCCTTCGCAGCTGAAACCAAGAGAGTAGCATTTGCACATTTAACTCCTATGAGGTACTAAACATCAATGATCCTAATTACCAAAATCTATGAGAGTTTAACAGAAAATAAGGAAAGCACCAAAGTACCATTACTTAAAACTTAAGTTCTGTATCTGGTGTCTGTAATCAGCATCTGTATTAAGCTTTCATTCTTCTAGCCCTCTTTTTGACCCAAAACAGAACGAAAGGAAAACCATTATAAACAACTCTGCCAAATAACTCTTTACATCATCAAATCACTTTGCTACTTATGTGGAGGAGTCCCTGAGTGGTGAAATGGTCTTAGAAGAAAAGCCTGGCAATCTACTTCCAAAAAAATCAGCCATTGTAAACCCTATGGAGCACAGCTCTACTCTGACACACATGGGGTTGCTATGAGCTGGAGTCAACTCAGTGGCAACTGGTTTTGTTTTGTTTGTATTTATGTAGAAGCAGGAAGCAAAAGCAGAAACACAGAATCCAAAAAATCTGGAAGCAGCAGAGTAGCAGAGTGCAGCTGGCAGTTACGCTGCTGTAAGATTTGTCCCTAACTCTCTCCATTATGCTGACTCCTCCTCCCCTCTTATCAATGGGCACCTCTCGCAGGAGAGGGGTTGAAAGTTGGAACCTCCATAACACCTACTGCCCACTTAAAATGGAGCTTTTTTTCAAACTTCAAGATACCGCTTCCTATTTTCCTAACCAACTCTTCCTCCTGGGGCGAGTGTTCCCAGACAAAGTATCTTCCCACATTTGTCAATGGAATTTAGCTAAAGTTTACTGAATTCCTACCACATGGCAGTCCCCCTGGGTAGAAGAGAATAAAGCAGACAGAGCCTCTATTATGTCTTGCTCTTCAGGAAATCCCTGTCTTGTGGGATAAATGGATAGATACATAGCACTTTGCAAAGTGCCTGGCACATAGTAAGCCCTCAATAAATATTTGTTGAATGAATGAATAACTTTGATGGAGAGTGGATTAAAGTAAATGCTACGGAAGAGAAAAAGACAAAATTCTGGGAGAATTAGTGCTGGAGATGTTGCCTGTGGTTTGTCAGAGGCACCTGGGAAGGCTCTGTAGGGCAAATAGGTATGAGCAGAGCCTGGCTGGCTGAGGAGTTCTGTTGGTCCAGGCAGGTTTACACGAGTTGAAACGATCATTCCAGGGCTCTCCGGGAATGAGAAGTCTTTCCTGGGCTTTTTTTCGACAGCATAGCCATGTAGTGATTTTCTGAAAAAGGCAAGGACAATGATATGAACACAAAGATGGTAATGGAGGGCTCGAGTAAGCAAGATGTAGGCGGAAGAACGACTCCATTGCCTGCTCTCCACAAGAGGATCGCCTTCCCTGGCAGAACAGCGGCTTGATTTCATATTTGACAAGTTTACAGCCTCCCTGATCCTTATCTTTTGAGATGTTTAACTTGAACTTGATGAATCATGTTTTCCTCCAGTGTATCTTGCATACCCCAGCACTGAATATATTTCTTTCCAGGTGTGAATATGGTGCAGTTTGTTGGGGGAGAGAAATCCTTTCCAGATTGCCTTCTCTAGGGCACCAGGGAGAGGGAGGACTGGAACCGTAATCAGGGTGCTTTTTAAGGAAACCACTATTCCTGAGATGACAAGAAGTGTTTACTTTGAATTGCTGGATGCTTAGTTTTCAATTCATTTATAATAATGATAGCCATCATATACTGAGGGCCTAGGATGAGCCTGGCACTGTGCTAGGTATTTTATCTGATTAACCTTTTTAACAACCATGAAAGGTGGTTATTGTTATGTTTCTTTTTCAGAAGAGGAAAGAAATGTCCAAGGCCGTAGCTCTAGGAAGTGGCCAATCTCAGAGTCAAATGCACGTCCCTTTGGCTTCAGAGGTTATACACGTGGGATTCCACCAACTCACATTTAAGTACCAGCCATGAATGAGTACTAGGCAATAATAATTGCTGATGCTGGAGAATCTTAATATTTCCTTATGGAACTAATAAATCATGGGAGATAACAAGGATGCACTATCCAATAAGCAAGGTATGCACAGGCTTAATAGTGCTTACTTACTAATCCACAGTGTACAATTTCACCTGATTTTTTACCACATCAAAGATGTAAACACAAGTAAGCCCATGCATACCCTGCTTACTGTAAGCCTGTGCATACCATACTTACCAGTTAATCGGCCCCTGAGAGACAGACTCACAAAGACCAAGTTATAATTTTTTTTTAATATATTTTATTGTACTTCAGGTGAAGGCTTACAGAACAAATAGTTTCTCATGAAACAGTAGTACACATGTTGTTTTATGACATTGGTTAACAACCCCACAACATATTAACCCCCTAAATTCTCAACCTTTTTTTTTTTTTTTTGGTGAAAATACACATAGCCAAAGAAACACCGTTTCAAAAATTTCTACATACACAGTTCAGTGACATTGACTACGCTCTTCCAATTGTGCTGTTATTCTCACTTAAGATGAAGGCTTACAGAACAAAGTAGTTTGTCATTTAACAGTTACTACAAATGTGGCCCTATGACAATGGTTAACAATCTCACAACACATCAACAATATCCTTACTCAACCTTGGGTTCCCTATCACCAGCTCCTTTGTCCCTTCTGCCTTCTGGCCTTGTCACTGGACTCCTGTACCTCATTAGTCTCATTTGACTTTACGGGGCTGTCCACTCCCAGGCTGAACAGTGAAAGTCGGAGGTAACTTCACCACTGAGTTAAAAGGGTGTCTGGGGGCCATACTCTCGAGGTTTCTCCAGTCTCCTTTAGGCCAGTAAATCTGGTCTTTTTTTTGTGAGTTAGAATTATGCTCTACATCCTTCTCCAGCTCTGTCCAGAACCCTCTATTGTGATCCTGGTCAGAGCAGTCAGTGGTGGTAGCCAGGCACCATCTAGCTGTACTGGACTCAGTCTGGTGGAGGCCTTGGTAGCTGTGGACAATTAGTCCTTTGGACTAATCTTTTCGTTGTATCCTGTTCTCTTCATTCTCCCTTGCTCCCGAAGGGATGAGACCAGTGGAGGATCTTAGATGGCCGCTCACAGGCTTTTAAGACCCCAGACACTACTCACCCAGGTAGAATGTAGAGCATTGTCTTTATAAGCTGTGTCATGCCAATTGAGTTAGATGTTCCCCGAGACCATGGTCCCCAGAGCCCTCCGCCCAGCAATTCAGTCCCTCAGGGAGTTTGGATGTGTCTATGGGGCTTCCATGACCTTTCCTTGTACAGGTTGTGCTAGTTTCCCCTGTATTGTATCCCCCCCAAGATACCACTTATCTATTGCCTATTTACTATTTCCCCTCACCCCCTCATCCCTCGTAACCAACAAAAATTGTTACAATTTGTGTGTGAACTTTGTCATGGGTTTTTACAATAGAGGTCTCATACAATATTTATCCTTTTGTGATTGACTTATTTCACTCAGCATAATGTCCTCCAGTTTTATCCATGTTATGAGATGTTTCACAGATTCATTGTCATTGTTTCTCATTGCATAGTACTCCATTGTACTGTGTATGTATCATAGTTTGTTTATCCTTTCATCTGTTGTTGGGCATCTAGGTTGTTTCCATCATTTTGCTATTGTGAACAATGCTGCCATGAACATAGGTGTGCATATGTCTATTCGAGTGACAACTCTTATTTCTCTAGGATATATTCCTAGGAGTGGGATTGCTGGATTAAATGGTATGTCTATTTCAAGCTTTCTGAGGAAGCGCCATATCATGTTCCAAAATGGTTGTATCATTTTGCATTCCCACCAGCGGTGGATAAGAGTTCCCATCTCCCCGCAGCCCCTCCAACATTTGTTATCTCCAGTGTTTTTGATTCATGCCAGTAGTGCCGGGGTGAGATGGTATCTCATTGTGGTTTTAATTTACATTTCTCTAATGGCTAGTGGTCGCAAGCATTTCCTCATGTGTCTGTTGGCCATTTGAATGACTTCTTTGGTGAAGTGTCTGTTCATTTCCTTTGCCCATTTTTGAATAGGATTATTTGTCTTTTTGTTGTAGAGGTGTTGGATTTTCTTGTAGATTATGGAGATTAGACCTTTGTCTGACTTGTACTGTCCAAAAATTTTTTCCCAGTCTGTAGGTTCTCTTTTTACTCTTTTGGTGAAGTCTTTTGAAGAGCATTGGTGTTTGGTTTTTAGAAGATCCCAGTTATCTAGCTTATCTGTTGGGGTTTGTGTGTTGATGGTTATGGTTTGTATCCTGTTAATGCCATGTATTAAGGCCTGAAGTGTTGGTCCTATTTTTTCTTCTATGAACTTTATAGTTTCAGGCTTTATATTCAGGTCTTTGATCCATTTTGAAGTAGTTTTTGTATATGGTGTGAGGTATGGGTCCTGTTTCATTTTTTTGCAGATGGATATCCAGTTTTGCCAGCACCATTTGTTAAAAAGACTGTCTTTTCCACATTTGATGGACTTTGGGCCCTTGTCGAAGATCAGGTGACCGTAGGTGGATGGATTTACATCTGGGTTCTCAATTCTGTTCCATTGGTCAATGTATCTGTCGTTGTACCAGTACTAGGCTGTTTTGACTACTGTAGCTGTCTAGTAGGTTCTGAAGTCAGGTAGTGTGAGTCCTCCAACTTTATTCTTCTTCTTCAGTAGTGCTTTACTTATTTGGGGCTTCTTCCCTTTCCATATAAAGTTAATGATTAGTTTTTCCATCTCTTTGAAGAATTTTGCTGGTATTTGGATCAGGATTGCATTGTATTTGTAAATTGCTGTGGGTAGAATTGCCATTTTCACAATGTTGAGTCTGCCTATCCATGAGCATGGTATGTTTTTCCATTTATGTAGATCCCTTTGGGTTTCATGCAGTAGTGTTTTGTAGTTTTCTTTGTATAGGTCTTTTCCATCCCTGGTCAGATTTATTCCTAAGTATTTTATCTTTGTAGGGGCTATTGAAAATGGTATTGTTTTCCTGATTTCCTTTTCATTGTTCTCCTTACTGGTGTATAGGAATCCAACTGATTTTTGAATGTTTATCTTGTATCCTGCTACTCTGCTGAATCTTTCTGTTAGTTCCAGTAGATTTCTCATGGAGTCTTTAGGGTTTTCTATGTATAGTATCATATCATCTGCAAACAGGGAGAGTTTAACTTCTTCATTACCAATTTGGATGCCCTTTATTTCTTTCTCTTGCCTTATTGCTCTAGCTAGAACTTCCAGCACAATGTTAAATAGGAGTGGTGATAAAGGGCATCCTTGTCTTGTTCCTGTTTTCAAGGGAAATGTTTTCAGCCTCTTTCCATTAAGAATGATGTTGGCCACTGGTTTTGCATAGATGCCCTTTATTATGTTGAGATATTTCCCTTCTATACCTATTTGATTGAGAGTTTTTATCAGGAATGGGTGTTGGACTTTGTCAAATGCCTTTTCTGCGTCAATTGAGATGATCATGTGATTCTTTTCTTTCCTTTTATTTATGTGGTGGATTACGTTGATTGATTTTCTAATGTTGAACCATCCTTGCATACCTGGTATGAATCCTACTTGGTCATGGTGTATTACTTTTTGATATGATGCTGAATTCTATTGGCTAGAGTTTTGTTCAGAATTTTTGCATCTATATTCATGAGAGATATTGGTCTCTAATTTTCTTTTTTTGTGATGTCTTTGCCTGATTTTGGTATCAGCGTTATGCTGGCTTCATAGAATGAATTTGGAAGTGTTGCTTCCTCTTCTATGCTCTGAAATAGCTTGAGTAGTACTGGTACAAGCTCTTCTGTAAATGTTTTGTAGAATTCTCCAGTGAAGCCATCTGGGCCAGGGCTTTTTTTGGTTGGGAGTTTTTTTTATTACCTTTTCTATCTCTATCTTGTTATGGGTGTGTTCAGATTTTCAACATCACTTTGTTGTAGTTGGGTAGGCCATGTGTTTCTAGAAATTTATCCATTTCCTCCAGGTTTTCAAATTTGTTGGAGTACAGTTTTTCATAATATTCTGTTATAATCCTTTTTATTTCAGTTGGGTCTGTTGTAATGTCCCCCATTTCATTTCTTATTTGGGTTATTTGTGTCCTCTCCTGTTTCTCTTTTGTCAGTCTGGCCAGTGGTTTGTCGATTTTGTTGCTTCTTTCAAAGAACCAACTTTTGGTTTTGTTCATTCTTTCTATTGTTTTTCTATTCTCTATTTCATTTATTTCTGCTCTGATCTTTACAATTTCCTTTCTTCCAGTGGTTGTGGGCTTTTTTTTGCTGTTCTCTTTCTATTTGTTTGAGTTTTGTAGTTAATGTTTTGATTTTGTCTCTTTCTTCTTTTTTGATATGTGCATCTATTGCTGTAAATTGTCCTCTGAGAACTGCCTTTGCTGTGTCCCAAAGGTTTTGATGTGATGTGTTTTCATTCTCATTTGATTCTAGGAATTTTTTGATTCCATCTCTGACTTCTTCTATTACCCACTGTTGTGTAAGCAGGGTATTATTCAGTTTCCATGTAGTTGATTTTTTTTTCCTTGCTCTTTCTATTGTTAATTTCTACCTTGATGGCATTGTGGTCAGAGAAGATACTTTGAATTATCTCAATGTTTTGGATCTTGTTGAGGATTACTCTGTGGCCTAAGATGTGGTCTCTTCTGGAGAATGTTCCATGTGCATTGGAAAAGAATGTGTACTTTGCAGTGGTTAGATGGAGTGTTCTATATATGTCTATGAGGTCAAGTTGGCTGATTGTGCTGTTTAGGTCTTCTGTATCTTTGCTGAGTTTCTTCTTAGTTGTTCTGTCCTTTACTGAGAGTGGTGTGTTGAAGTCTCCTATTATTACTGTGGAACTGTCAATTTCTCTTTTCAGTGTTGTTAGAGTTTGTTTTATGTATTTTGGAGCCCTGTCATTGGGTGCGTAGATGTTTATTATGGTTATGTCTTCATGATGGATCATCCCCTTAATCATTATATAGTGTCCTTCTTTGTCTTTTATGGTAGATTTTGTTTTAAAGTCTATTTTATCTGAGATTAGAATTGCCACTCCTGCTCTTTTTTGGTAGTTGTTAGCTTGATATATTTTTTTCCAACCTTTGATTTTTAGTAAATTCACATCTTTGTTTCTAAGGTGTGTCTCCTGTAGACAGCATATTGATGCATCTTGTTTTCTTATCCATTCTGTGACTCTCTGTCTCTTTATGGGTGCATTGAATCCATTTACATTCAGTGTAATTATTGATAGATGTGAGTTTGTTGCTGTCATTTTGTAGTGCTTTTTTTTGTGGTGCCGAAGTTTTCTTTGTTCTTCTTACTCTCTTGTGCTGAGTTACTTTTGTTTGTGGATTTTTTTTCGTTTCTTTTGTTTTTGGTGAGACTTTATATTTTTCGTCTTTATTTTCATGAGTTGGTTTGTTAACTTTATTTGTGGTTACCATGAATTTTACCCTTATCTTTGTAAGTTTGAAGCAGTCTACCATTACTTGGTATTGCCTTGCCTTCCTTTCCGTTACAAGGTTATATACCTATGATGTTTATTCCCTCTTTTATTGTTTTGATGTTGTTGTCATTTATTGATTAACTGCTCTGATTCCCTGTTGTATTTCTTTTGGTTTTGGATAGTCCTCGAGAGTTCATTTCCTAAATTGGTATCTGGCTTGTACGATCCTGTGTCCTAGGTTCTGCCTGTGAGCTGAAGCTGTTTGTCTTCAGATCGAAGAACTCCCTTTAATAATTCTTGTAAGTTTGGTTTGATTTTTACATATTCCCTTAATTTCTGTTTATCTAGAAATGACCTAATTTTACCATCAAATTTGAATGAGAGTTTTGCAGGATATATTATTCTTGGCTGACAATTTTTTTCTTTCAAGATTTTATATATGTCATCCCATTGCCTTCTTGCCTGCATGGTTTCTGCCAAATAATCTGAGCTTAGTCTTATTGTTTCTCCTCTGTATGTGACTTCTTGTTTTTCACGAGCTGCTCTCGGGATTCTTTGTTTGTCTTTGGTTTTGGCGAGTGTGAACATGATATGCCTTGGTGAATTTCTTTTGGGATCTCTTCTATATGGGGTTCGTTGAGCTTCTTGGATGGCCAGCTTTTCATCTTTCATGATATTGGGGAGGTTTTCTGTCAGCAGTTCCTCAATGATCCTCTCTGTGTTTTCTGTTTTCTCCCCCTGTTCTGGAATGCCAATCACTCATAAATTTTTGCTTTTAATTGTGTCCCACATAACTCTCAGGGTCTCTTCATTTTTCTTTGTTCTTTTTTCTGAGTTTTCCTCAAAGAGAGTTGTATCCAAGTGTTGGTCTTCAGTTCCACTGATCCTGTCTTCCACGGTTTCAAATCTGCTTCTCAGCCCTTCTATGACATCGTCCATTTCTGAAATTTTGTTGTTTATCATCTGGATTTTTAGTTGTTGTTTTTGTATAATTTCTAGTTGTGAATTTATTTTGGAATTTTGTTCTTGCATCATCTTCCTGAATTCTTCCAATTTTTTGTCTGTATTTTCCATGAATTTGTCTATTTTTTCCTCATGTTTGTCAGCTTTTTGCCTCAGTTCTTAGAGAATTCGGAGTATTAGAGATTTGAATTCCCTATCAGGTAGTTCTAGTGCATTTTCTTCCACAGGAGAGTCATCTGGTGTTTTATTTTGGACGCCTACTGGAACCATCCTGTCCTGTTTTTGTAAATGTTTTGATATTGTCTGCTATTTTCAGGGCATTCAGTAGTTATTTTTCTCATTTATTGATTGTAGATTTGTTTGTTTCATCCCTTTTTTTAAAACAAAATTTGACTATGTCTGAGCAGGTGGACTGCGTGTTCTTTGTTGTTTGCTCGTCTGTGTGCTCAATACTTTTCACCTCCTTCTCCAACTGGCAGGTTCAGTCACTCAGATATGGTACAGCAGGGCAGGTCTAGCTGAAGAGGAGTTACTGGGACAGGTTGTTTGTGGCACTTACTACAGCCACCAGGGTGGGTCGGTAATCAGTGCTGGGCAGGTTCCAGTAGGCCGTGCCTGTACTTCTTGGTGGTGTGATGTCAAGCACACGGTGCAGGTAGGCAGGATGCAGCGGGGAGATTGTTATGTGTGGAGCTAAGATGGATATGGGAGAGAGGAACAGGAGCCAAAAACATACAAACAAACAAAAAAGAATGCTAGGGGAGCTTGCCGTTGGAATGGAGAGATGAGAGAGTATGAAATGGAGAAAAACAGAAAGGGGAAGAGGAAGAAAAGAAAAGAATGAATAAATAAAAATCAGAAAGGTTAAAGAACCGCACAGTTCCCAGGGATCCCACCGAAGCAGCTATGAGGTCTGGGGAAGTCACTCTCAGGTGTCGCAGTACAGCCTGGCTAGAAGGCGTAGAGTTCTACAACGCCTGGTATTCAGGAATCAGAAAGAGAAGGAAGATATAGAGAGACGAGAAACGAGCAATGAAGAAAGATAAAAAGGGAAAAAGAGGGAAAATAAAACCAAACAAATTAAAAAAGAAAAAAAAAGAAATAACAAGAAAGGCTCCCCAAAAAAACAGAAAAAAAAAAACCAATGAAAAAAGAAATGTCCTCAGGGATCCCTCTGCACATCTGTGGAAGCTGAAGGGGAGTTCCTTGCCATGCAGCTCGCCTGGCCAGAAAGAGCTCCCAACTCAAGAAAAGGAAAAGAAAACAAACAAAAAAGTCAAAACGAACAAAAGCCCCGGGATCCCACCAGCGCGGTAGCCCAGACCAGGAAGCAGCTCCACACTCGAATGAAGCTCCGCAGCCCCTCAGGAAGAAGCAAAGATGGCACACGGAGCCAGGCACTCGAGCGAAAGGAGGGGGAGGTGGTGAGAGGCAAGCAAGAAATCCAAAGAAGCAGGAAAAAAAAAAAAAAAAGCAACACCAGCAGCCAACAAATGGCACTCAGAGAGCCAGCTAGTGTGGGCTGGTGTTTCTGGACAAGAGACTGTGTCCGCGGAAAGCAGAGGAGGCCAAGTGTGGGTGAAGAAGGGTGGAGAGTGGGAAAGCGTATATCACAAATTGCCGGCGCTCTGCAGCACCTCAGGAAGAAGCAAAGGTGGCGCACGAAGCCAGGCACTCAAGTGAAAGGAGGGGGAGGTGGCAAGAGGCAAGTGAGAAATCAAAAGAAGCAGAAGAAAAAAGCAATACTAGCAGCCAACAAATGGCACTCAGAGAGCCGCCCACCTGGATGTGTGGAATCCAAGCAGCCAGCGCTTCCTGGTCAAGAGACCGTGGCCACGGGAAGCAGAGGAGGCAGAGCCGGGGCGAAGAGGGGTGGGGTGTGGGAAAGCGCACACAGCAAATTACTGGTTGTTTTGTCTCCCACTGGATGCTCGTGAGTCTGCTTTCTTGTATCCCCGTTTGCTGGTCTCCGATAGGAGTCCAAGATGGCGGATCTGTGCTGCGTTAGCTGGTAAGGCACCTCTGCATGAATCTCTACTTGCTCTCTGTTCTCTGTCAGTTTTCTCAGTCCATTTGGTGCTTGGCTGAGTTCTTTATCTCTTCATTTGATGTTTTAGGGTTTCAGGATTGTTGTATTCTCTGTTTGGCTTAGTTTTTCGGATCTTTGCTGTGGAGGGATGGCGTGGTGCTTCTGCCTAGAGCGCCAGTTTGCCGGAACTCCTCCAAGTTATAATTTAAAAAAAAAAAAAAAACCTGCATGGAAGAGAAAAACACTGGAAGCTATAGCACCATGCCAACACCACAGTGGCTCTAAGCTGAGAGTACATTCAAACGATTGTGCAGATAATACAGGGTAATGGTCACCAAACATCGTGTGCAGGGGACCAATTACTTTAAATTCTAGTCCCATCAGTTCCTAGTTATATGACTTTGGGGAAGTTACTTATCCTATTAACCTTAGTTAAAGTTAAAGTAAATTGAACTTTGCTTGTAGTTGAGAGGAGTAAATGAGATACTATAAAGCACTTAGCACAATGCCTGTTGTTGTTGTTAGGTGCCATCTAGTCAGTTCCGATTCATAGTGACCCTGTTTTCAACAGAACGAAACACTGCCCAGTCCTGTGCCATCCTCACAGTAGTTGCTATGTTTGAGCCCATTGTTGCAGCCACTGTGTCAATCCATTTCATTGAGGGTCTTCCTCTTTGTCGATGACCTTCTACTTTACCAAGCATGATGTTCTTCTCCAGGGACTGGTCCCTCCTGATAACATGTCCAAAGTGCTTGAGATGAAGTCTTGCTAACCTCACTTGTAAGGAACATTCTGGCAGTTCCCTGTCAATGTACTGCTACAACCATTTTTGAATTATCTTCAACAAAATTTTACTTGCATATGATATTGTTTGATAATTTCTGCATTTGGTTAGATCACCTTTCTTTGGAATTGGCACAAATATGGATCTATTCCAGTCTGTTGGCCAGGTAGCTATCTTCCAAATTTCTTGGCATAGACGAGCGAACACTTCCAGTGTTGCATCCGTTTGTTGAAACTTCTCAATTGGTATTCTGTCAAATCCTGGAGCCTTGTTTTTTGTCAATGCCTTCAGCGCATCTTGGACTTCTTGCTTCAGTACCATTGGTTCTTGATCATATGGTACCTCCTGAAATGACTGAACACTGACCAATTCTTTTTGGTACAATGACTCTGTGTATTCCTTCTATCTTCCTTTGATGCTTCCTGCGTCGTTTAATATTTTTTAAAAAAATCAGTGTTGTTATATTTTTGAATATTCTCACTGATTCATATGTGGGTTTTAAAATATAATTTAATTTCCAAAATATCTTTGTCCTACTCAGTACATTCAGCTTAAGTGGAATGCAGACATACACCACCAACAGTATAATCAGGACAGAATTAAAGTGCTCATCATCATGAAGGAACAGTCTGACTGAAGGGCAAGATAGAAAGAGCTAATAAAATATCTGATATAAGTCAAAAACTAGATTAAAAACAAGGGGTGTGTGTGTGTGTGTGTGTATGTATGTATTCAGGAACACCTCTGTCCAGCCAAGAATAAATCCAGGTACAATTCAAGACAGGAAATTCTGGCTGAGGAATTGGGCCATGGATCCCCTTTGCCTCGCTTGATAGATTGCTTCTTCACTGCAGGTGATTGCTTTATTCAGCCCTAAGAGTAGAAACTTTTTATAATGTTTCCTGTGCTTTTATGGCATAAACCAATATAAATATTTACTGGATCTATAAGTAAAAGTATATAAATTCTTATTTCTCTTAAGGCATAGAGGAACCATGAAAAACACGTGGAAAGTAGGGTATTTTTCTGCAAGAAGACGTACAACCGCGTGCTGAGGAAACAGTAGAGAGCTGCTTAGTTTGAGAACTGACAAAGAGGCTCTGCTACACTTTTTTATGCACAAAATGGAAAAAATAGTTTATACTGAGTGCATGGATATTGAAATATTTCTTCTGACCATAGTGATAGATAATTGGGTGGCCAGCTCCATATGTCCACAGTGACAGATTGTACTACTAGCCCCAACTAGCAGATCAAAAAGAGGAGTCCTGGGAAGACAGAGTATGGGGTCAGGCCAGTGCCAGGAATGAAAAACCCAAACAACGTCCATGTACTGGTCAGTGGTTCTGCGTCATCTTCGTCATCCCCAGGGTGGCCCATTGTTGCCGTTAGCTAATGATTCTAATCCAAGATTTTGCCCCTCCCTGGCTTTGCCTGATGGTAGAGTGTGGAACTTTGTAACAGGGCTATCATCCAGTACACTTGGGCAGAGTTGGGTTGACTTTTATCAAAACCATGAGGAGAGGAAGTTGAGTTTCCAGTTCCTTTGATCTCCCAAAATTGTCCTTCTCTACCATTTCATACCCTTCCAGGCTCCAGGTACCTGTGCCTTATGTGTGGTGGTTCAGCATCAGTGTTTAGTTGTTCCCTTAAATTCTTATGGTGGTAATCCTTTGATAAAACATAATTTCAAACTGCAGAAACAAGGGAGTATGATATTTATTAATCTTTAGCTGTTAATTAAGTGCTGAAGCAAACTACTTTGTCCCTATTACTGGTTTTCCAACCCTATTCCATCACCAGGGGCTAATGTTCCTAGACAGTCTCACCTCCAATACTCTTGCTGGTATACAAGTTCTCTTGTCTGCTTTCTTCTTTCCTACTCTTCTGTGTAATCACCACCAAAATGCAGTTGTTGTTATCTCATTCCTTAGGGAATTATTTAGGAGTCTGTTCTTCCATCCCCTTTGCCCCAGAAGCATTTTCATTTTAATAGGGAAGAATTCTCTGATCAGTGTTGATAAATCTCTAATAGTGGTATTTTGGACAGGTAGAAGAGAAAGCTCACCTGGAACTGCAGCTCTTTCCCCTCAGCTTTCTTACCAAAAAAAAAAAAAAAAAACAACAAACCCGTTGCCGTCAAGTGGATTCCAAATCATAGCAACCCTATTGGACAGAATAAAACTGCCCCATAATATTTCTAAGGAGCGGCTGGTAGATTTGAACTGCCTACCTTTTGGTTAGCAGCCAAGCTCTTCACCACAGCACCACCAGAGCCCTTCAGCTTGCCTAGTAGGCAATTATTCATTTGACTCATGTGACGATCATATTTGTGTATAAAGTTGCATTTTTTTTCTTTACACCATTCCCACTAAGCGTTGAGATTTCTGATAGTCTTTTGCAAGTTTCTGTTTGTGAAACTGACATCTAGTCTGTTCACTAAATCCAAAGCTTTAGCAGAAAAGTTGAGAATGTTGGGTGGAGTTGTTTTGTTTTCTAAGATCCCTAGATTGTTCTAAAACTAATACAGTGTGGCTGTTGGTTGGGGTATTTAGGGTATAAGAAGCTAACATTTGAAGTGTATTTTTCTTTAAAATGGAAACAATGTTGATTAAATCTATGTTATTCATTTATAAAATGTCTATTATTTCCTAAATGATGGCCTATGTTATTTTCTAGAAATCTCTTTAATCATATCATTTAACTTCCTATGCTTCTTTTAGTACTGTTGAGGTGGATTTAGGTACTCAGATAAACTACCAGTGGGTGCAGAGTTTGCCCTCACTCATCACACAGTTATAGAGCCTTTGCCAAGTGTTCTGTATGCTAACAGGCACCATGGAGTACAGAGGAAGTATCTGTGGCTACTGTCTCTCAGGTGAGGCTCCAGGAGGGAGAATCAGCAAGGACTCAAGTGAGGCTCACAGTGCATCAGATTGAGATTGAGATTTTCATGAAGCCATTAGGGTCCAAGCGAGCACATAAGTCAGAAAAGTGGGATGTTTAAGGGTGGTAGTTCTGGCAAACCTGTTGCCGTTGAGTTGATTTGTACTCATAGTGACCCTATAAGACAGAGTAAAACTGCCTCACAGGGTTTCGAAGAAGTGACTGGTAGATTTGAACTGACAGTCTTTTGGTTAGCAGCCAAGCTCTTAACCACTGTGCCACCAGGGAGTGGTAAATGAAGCCCTGGTGGGGCAGTGGTTAAGAGCTATGGCAAGCTATGGCTGCTAACCAAAAGGTTAACAGTTTGAATCCACCAGCTACTCCTTGGAAACTCTATGGAGCAGTTCTACTCTGTCCTGTAGGGTCACTGTGAATCGGAATTGACTCAAAGCCACTGGGTTTGGGTTGGTTTGGTTTTTTTTCTTTTTAGTTCTGGCACGAGCAAGACTAAAGGCAGTAATTTGTTGGTCTAGAAAGACCATGCTGGACTGGCAGCACCTACATTAGGGAATTCCCATCTCATATCCCTAAACCTTAAAGTCTAGTACAGTCAACACAACCTCAGCTGCTTGAAAATATTCCATTCTCCCACTGCTAAGATGTGAGAAGAAGGACACAAGGAGAAGTTCATGATAGCCTCATAAGGCCACCATGGAGCATTCACCCTGCAAGGACCTACGTCCTTCTTGGAGGGGTGAAGCAGGCTAACTTACCTCTCAGAGTCACGCAGCTGCTGAGCTCAGACTGGAGTCTTGAGACCAGAGCCACAGGTTAGGGCCCCCTCCGTGCATCTCCTGCTGCAAATAGCCCTTGTGCTGTTTAAACAAATAGATCATTAGAGTCACTCAAAGTTAAAAGGCTACTGACTTATTTATCTTACCAGGTCTTCAATTTCCCCGTGTGTGAATGTATATATGAGAGTGGGTGTGTGTGTGTGTGTGTGTGTGTGTGTGTGTGTGTGTTGGTTTAAGTGCCAGGGTATTCACAGGGGTGGCTGGCAAATAGTTGCTAGAATTCACTCATCCAATAAATAATGAGTTTCTTCCATGTGCCAGGCATTGTCCACAATAGTGAAGACTGTGCTGGGCACTTAGGCCATGCAGTAAGCCAGACAGATGCAATCCCTACCCTCCTCTATCAGACCATTAACAAATGACTCCACACCGCATTGCTGTGGACAGGATGTCATTGACCACTGCCCCAGCTCTCAGGGGCCCTAGACCTGGTTCATTTCAGTCCTGTTCAAGTTCAGGTGCGCAGGGCTCCCTCCTCTTGCTAGCGCTGAACTTTACACCTCTGTTTTTTTTTTTTTGCTTATCACTTTGTTCACCCTTTTTTCTTTTTTAATAGACCGTGAGCATATCAGACATAGAGTCTACATCTTTTCTTTGGTTTCAAAATAGACTCTATGACCTTGGAAACTTTTGATCATGTTAACTATTTTTAAACATTTTTATTCTAAATACATTTCATAAAGCCAAAGTTTTATGATGATTTGGAATTAAGGCAGGGACACTAAGTTAAAATTATTTCATCAGGCTCCCTTATATGTTCCTCTGGTGCCCTGTATTTCCCCATCACAGCACAAATCACAGTATATTGTAATTGCCTACTCATTTCTTGGTATCCCCCACCAGACTGTAAGCACAGGGATCCCACTGATTTTGCAAATGTATCCATAGCACCTATTGAAACGCCTGGTACAGAAGTAGGCCTTCAATAAATGTGCATTGAATTAAATTTAGAGGTCCCCTATGGGAGTGGAAAGGGTCCCTGGTAGTGCCATGGTTAAGCAAGCGGTTGCTAACCGAAAGGTTGGTGATTCAAGCTGGCTCTGTGGGAGAAAGACCTGGCAATCTGCTCCCATAAAGATTACAGCCTAGAAAACCCTATGGGGTAGTTCTACTCTGTCACATGGGATTGCCATGAATCAAAAATTGACCCGATGGCACCTAACAACAACAACAATGGGAGCAAATAGAATTGACTCCTCAGGGTCTTATTGTTGAAATCTTATATGTCCACCTTTTCCTTCCTTGGGGCTTAGAGACGTAATAATGAGAGTAACAACAACATGCCAACAACAACCACAATCACAATACTCTAGATTATTTAGTATTTCCTACTTCCAAGCACTGTGCTAGGTTCTTTATGTGCATTATTTCATTTACTTCTCACGGTGCTCATGCAGGGTAGTTACTGTTGTTGTCTACACAAATAATTTCAATCCTAAGCTTACTGCGGTCCCTTGCCCACAGCCACTCAGCAGGTAGGTGTTGAGCTAGGATTAGAGCCCATATCTGTTGTAAAAAGTGTTCTAAATTTATAAGGTAAATTTAATAAATGGTTTCAGGAGAAAGCAATTACTAAAAGAATTTAAACCATACTTTCTAGTAACATCACTGCACAAATTCCTAACACAGTCAGATCTTTTCTTTGGAGGGTAGTATTATTAGTTTGGTGTTTCATTACTCACTGGCAGGGAATTAGTTTGTCCCCGTTTCATTATGAAATGTTTCAGCCATACCAAAAAAAGTCAGAAGAATTACACAGTGGACAGTCCTCAGTCAATGGTTTTTCACTTCTTGGAGAACCCCTTATACTCTTCCTTTCATCCTCCAAATCTGCACACCACTCCAAGCCACCCAAGTCTGGGTAATTCATTGTTGTGCTTAACAAAACCAGTTGCTGTTGAGTCAACTCTGACTTACGGCAACCCCACATGTGTCAGAGTTGAACTGTGCTCCACTGGGTATTCAGTGGCTGATTTTTTGGAAGTAGATTGACAAGCCTTTCTTCTCTGGGTGGACAGACCTTTGGGTCAGCAGCCAAGTGCCTTAACCATTTGCACCATCCGGGGACTTCATAGCTGTGTTTACCGAAAGGATACTGTTAAGGACAATGGCATCAGAATTATCTGAAGAACTTGTTAAGCACAAATGGTGGGGGGAGGCACCTCTAGAGTTTTTTATTCAGAATTTGAATTTCTAACAAGTTCCCAGGTGATGTTTATGCAGCTGATCTGGAGACCACACTTTAAGAATTATTGGCGTAGGAAATTGTTCGCTGAAAACACAAGAGATGTTTCTCTCAGGACTCAGAGCCAAGTATAGCTGTGCCTCTCTGGGTTTCCTTAGTCCTTGCTTTGTTTTTATATTATGAACACTGTAAATTATCTAACATATGTTCTCTTTATGGTGGTGCTAGTAAGCTTACAGAAAAATCTGTAGCTATCTTTGCAAATGTAGTGACTCTACGGCATGCGTTTTGTCTAGCAATGTCACTTCTGATCATATTTTGTATTCCTATCCTTAGTTTCCCTTTGACTTGTCTTCCTGGCCTATTTTTAATTTTGTTTATTCTCTGGTATTGCATGGATTTTAAAAATCCACGTTGAACATTTTTTTGGAACAAAGCGGGGTATGTATGTAACAACAAGAAACATGGATATACCATATTGACTAAACTTTAAACAGAAGGCAGTAAACTTTTATGACAGAAACAGTTTTCAAAAGGAAAATTACTTCAGCGTACCCACCTCATTTAGAAACTCTAGGCTTGATGAACAGCCCTTTTAAATTAAAGGTACAACGTATCATGAACTCTTGGTGCTGATTCTCTTTCACCTGGCATACTGCCTTTGAAATCATTGTACAATGTACAGGATGCGTTATGAATAGATCTTGTAAGCTTCCTTTTAAACAACTGTCTTTCATGAAACAACTAGAGAAAGATATGGAAATATATAAACAAATATATAAACGAATGTGGGATATGTGCGGGTGTTTAAGAAGACGTACTTGACACCTTTGCTTAAAAAATTATACCAAATTGGGTTTAATTTTATTTTAAACAGTACATCCTAAAAAAAAGAAAATCTCTTTAAAAGTGACCTGCTTCTGTTGAAATGCAGTATTTAAAATTCAGTGCTGCTGGGGAAAACTGTTTCAGTAATAAATACAAATAATCAGGGCATGTAAGAGATGGCAAAGAACTAGTCACATGGGGAGAAATGTTCCTATTTCAAAGGGACAGCCATGCAGGGGATTGCCACTGTGATGTGTCTTTCTTTTTCTTTTCGTTCTCTCCATGACAAGCAAGAGACACAGAAGCTATGACTGCCCGTGAGGCTTACGTTGCTGCTGGAAAGATAACAAAGACAGTTTCTGGGGTGAATAGAAAACAGTTATAGATAAGATTGTTTCACCAGAACAGCTCAAAAAAATAAATAAAAGATATAGGGTATTTAATTCCTGGTGAGATTTCTGAAAATCACATATGAAGGGGTGATAGAAATGATAGAAGATTTCCATGCTCCTATTTAAGAGATTCAAATTATTAGGTCTACTCAAGCCTAGAAAACCGAGGTGATTAAGCAATAATTTAGAGTAATTAAAGGTTAGCAAGAAAAGGGATACATTGTACCTAGGAGTTTGTCTTTCTTTAAATCTTCTTATCATTTTTATTATAGTTGTTAGTAACTAGTAATATGCTTACTTTTATGCACTTAAAAAAGACAAATGTATAAAATAAACCATGTTAAGGGAAGCTTTGTCACTATCTAGGTGAAGCTTAGATGTTGCAGGGTACTGAGATCCTAAAAACCAACAGCCCCAGGGGAAGTTCTTTTCAAACTTAAGTGGGTGTAAGGATCACCTAGGGTGTTTGTTAACCTCCAGGACCCACATTAAACTACAGAGGGGTCAGAAGAAAGCTGTGGACCCCTCCACAGAGATCACACATGAACACATTCGTGCCAATTTTCATACATGGTGCAAGGACCTGATTTCTCCTCTAATGGGTGTGCTTGAAAACCATGGAGTATGAAGTGACTGTAAATATTACAGTGATTTACACAACTTCAGATTAAGAAAGGTCACTTTAGGATGGGATAGGAATGAATGAATGGGAATTAATATGTAAGGAAGATGGGATTTGAATTTCAGTTTGCAAAGAGTAAGAGAGAATTCAAACCCAGTAGGTGGAGGACAGGATAATCTGAAGCCATAGAGAGAGAGAGATGAGCATAAGGATGGTAAAATGCCCAGCCTGGTGTATTGGAGGGCTTCCGTAGAAGACTAGCAGATTGGATGGTCAACGTGAAGCCAGTTTATGAAGAGCCTTGAATGCCAAGCAAAGGAATTTTACTTTATCCAGCAGGCCACTTTGAGGCCTTAAAGGTATTTAAAGAGGGGATGACATAATACAGATGGTATAAGCTGAGTTAAAGGCAGAAAGTCTATGTTTTACTATATTTAGTATATTTTTTAATATCAGCTAAGAGAGGTTCTCATAACTCTTATTTTTAAACTATTTCTTGGCAATTCTTGGACATTTATATTCACTCATATATTCTATTTCTGTATATAGAGTTAACCCATGCAGTGTAAAGAGCTTGGTCATCTCATTGTTGTATGCCTGTCCCCAGGAACAGGACTCAGATTTTCACATCACTGCTACACATGCCACTAGGTGGCTTCACAGCCCTTTGTAGCTTTTGGTGTTGTTTTATAAATGAGCAGGCAGAGTCTGAAAACGTGCTGGGCCTTCTCAGTCAGCTGAGTAGTTAGTGCATTGCCCAGGCTATCTCAACTTTATTGATCTTTCTCCTTGGAATTCTGTAGTTTTCCTCTCAGGTGTCACATGTTGTGGATAAACCTGCAAGGCACCTCAACATCCAATTTTTCCCTGCTTGGAAGTTGGTACAGATAAGCTACATTGTTCCAGGATAAATAAGAAATGATGTCCTCCTTTCCTGAGCAAGAATAGAAATGAGTTAAAATTTCATGATTCACTGCTGAAAGCATGACTGTATGGTATCCAAATTAAGTATTTAGTCCTCTAAAGACTGAGTGTGTGTGTGTGTTTTTAAGCACTTCTCAGCTGTATCCCAAACCATCCCAGACTCCCATCTAGAGAGAAGGATCTTTTTTCTTCCTGTTCTCTGCTCCACAAAATCCCTGGTTTGCTGCTTCCTTTATTTTACCAAGTTACCTTGCAAGGTCAAAGGTGGTATGAGAGCCCTGTGAATGCTCTGCTGGCCAGCCTGAGCTAACGACATTTGTCCAAGGTCTGCTTCCGCTACCCTAGAGGACAAGTTATTTCTTCGGGATGGTCTTGGGAGTATAGAGCTGATTCTGTTCTCTCCAGTCAGTCCAAAGCTAACACCTGGGGCTCATCAAAGCCAATTGTGAGTTTAGAGACTTCTCCAAGTGGGCCCGTATAAGACCAAAACTTTGTCCCCCAAGTGAGCCCAGGCTACTCGTCATAAAAAAATGTATCAATAGGCTAGTCAGTGTACCCATTAGTTTGCATAATAAAGAAATAGGGGACCTTCTGGCTTGGCATAAAACTCAATTTTAGAGGCAATGTAGTGGTTAGGCGCCTGGTCTCTAGAGCCAGACTCCATAGGTTCAAATCTGCCTCTGCCAATCACAACTGTGCTACCTTGAACAAATTGCTCTGTTTCAGTTGCCTCATCTGCAACATGGGATTACTAATATTACCAACCTCTTAGGTCCTTGTGAAGATCGAATGAGTTAATACAAGTAAAGTTCTACAACAGTCCCTGGCATGTAGTAAGTATTATGAAAGTATCGGCGAAATAAAGAACTTCCCTGTGCCTTCCACATCACCACAGCCCAAGCTCCGGTCTCTAATAATCCCAGAATCCTAAACCTCCCTGACTTTTGCTTTCGCTCAGAGGTATAAGTAAGGGAATGGGTTGTGTGGCAACAAGTCCATTTTCCTTTGACTTTCCGGGCCTAGACCATCACCCACTTTGTTGTTTCTTCCCATTTTCTGAGCATCACACAATGTAATATTCATGTCTCAAGAGATCTAGGATTGTATTTTAACATTTTATGGCCTCTTTGTAAAGCTACCTTTTCAGTTTTAGAGGAGGCAGTTTTATGACTCCTTTTGATAACCACTTAACTATTCAGACCCAAACAAAGGAGAGGAATGGTCAAAGGATATCAGGTACTCCCAGCCAGCTAGAGTCCCACTTCTTGAACATTATTCAAATTAGCTCCAGGACTCATAATTCTGTGTTTTCATTTATTGCTGCAGTAAAGTAAATGGTTCTTTTATCCAAATGTTATTTCCTGGCTATTAATTCAGTAGTTGTTTTGGACTGTGGCACTCCTTGTTGATTTAGGGATATGGTGCTTTATAAATATTTAAAAGTCGAAGACTGACATTTGAAGAAATTGACTTTGATTTGTTTTGCTAATATCCTATGACTAGAGTAATTATAGGTTTGGATACAGTCTTATTTTCTTTATAACTGATAAAAAAAGAAGAAGAGATGGGGAGAACATATCTCTATAACAGTGAACTTGGCAACTGAAAGCTCTTCCCAAATCTCTCACAGACCAGACCCTGTGCACACCTCCTCAGGACACATATGACTCTTTACTCATTTTAGTTTTCCCCATCAACTGCTCTTAAGCCCAGGAATGTGTAGATAAAAACTACTCATGCTTCTCAAAATAGCTGAAAATGGTCATTCTTGAAAGGCCTGGGGCTCTCTCTGCATCTACAAGTGCCAGCAAGGGTTTACGACAGGGCTCAGAGTGATCTATAGACTGGTATGATTTAACCATGGATCAATCGACCTATTAGGGAAAAAAAAGGCAAGGTCAATAAGGATGGGTCTTGGTGAACCAGAGGTCATCCAACATTTTTCAACTTAATGTTCTTATTTCCTTTCCATTAACATTTCATAATGAAAAAATGCCTATATTCCTTAATTTTTAAGGTAATTAAGTGAATTTAGTGCCTCTGAAGGGTAGAGGATTTATAATGGCATTAGGGAATACCCTGTTAATAATCTGCAAGACAGAGGCCACCTGGATAGCTCAACGCCATTTCCATCACCACTTCTGCACCTTGACTACAAGCTATAAGAGGGCTCAACCTCCATTGCCAGTTCAGAACCAAACTTCTTTCCTGAGACCAGAAAGACTTGTGTCTTTTGGGACAAGGCTTCTACCCTCATGGGAAGTGATCTTCCAGTTGTACTTGAATTTGAACAAATTACAATAAGCTCAGATCTTTCCAAGAACTTGGCATTTTCTATATACAAATCCCTGCAACCTGTGTTGGAAATAGAGATGTTCTGGTGCTTCTCTAAGGAAAAGAAGCATAGCATCTGCCTCTAAGATTGTTACAGCCTAATGAGGGAGGTCAGGATTGGCACAGTGAACACACAGGGCTCAGAACAAGAGAAAGAGATCTACATGGTTGCAGCCAGGCCCATGCACATATGGAAACACAGGGACTAAAGACCACATGCTGGCTTACCTCTGAGTTTCCCAAGCTGATTATTTAAGGCATCATTTAATAAAAATAATTGCAATGATTTTTGGGTAAAGATGGTAGATCAAACACACTCATTTTCTTTTGTTCTCTCTCCCAACCTCCACTAAAACAACAAAGGGATTTTTTTTTTTTTAAGGCATACGTTCTCAAAGTCAAAGAAAAATGGAGAAGACTCATACTGACAAAATTTTGGAAGCTAGAAAGCAAATGAATGAGAAAGAAATCCAAACAAGCAAAAATAAGCTAGCAATAGGAAAAGCTGAGGGGCAAGCAGATTTATACCACAGACTCCTTCCCCCAAATAGCTCATAATTGACTAATTAAGTACATTTGGAAATGGGAATGAAAGTGGGACTATAAACAGAAAAATGGAGACTCTAAGAAGCAATTGGTTTCCTGTGGTCCTTTCTCACAGTCCTCCACTCCATAGAGACTAGAGGTTTACTCTCTGAAGGGTCTTTGGGTTAGAGTGCAGAACTTAAGGGTAGGAGTACATACTAAAAACAGGAGGATTAAACGAACAGTGCTAAGACCCTCCTCTAAACCTCTTCCCCATTAAGCTCCAGTCAAGAAGATTCTTCTTTGGGGCATTTGAGTAGCTGAAGAGCAAAGACCTAAGATATTGATATTTGGTGGCTACCCCAAGGAAATAGGTCAGCCAGATCTCCCCACAGAGAAGCCCCCCTACCCAGAACTTCTAATAGATGCTTTTAGAGCCTCCACTTTGACTAAATAGAAGCAGACAACAAAGATGACTAGATAGCTAGTGAAACCTCTACTATGGAGGAAAGAGACTAAGACAATGTGAAGGGTGTGAACTAAACCATGAAGGGAGAAGAAAATGTCGAATGGAACTAACATTAACATCCTCAAAGAGGTAAGAGAAGATATAACATCCGTGAAACAAAATCAAGTGCTATTAAAAAACATTTTTAAATGAAAATCCAGACAACAAAAATAGGTCTTAGAAATGAAAACTCTATACTAGAAATTAAAATCTCAAGAATAAGAAGAGAAGATCTATCCCGGAAAATAGAACAAAAAGAAAAAGAAATGAAAAATAAGGGCGAAAAGAAAAACAGTCCAAATATCAAATAATGAGAATTCCAGAAAAATAAACGAGGGGAAGAAGTCATTCAAGAGCTCATTTTAAATTTTTTCTAGAATTAAAGAACATGATCTTCCAGATTAAAGGGCTCACAAAGTACTTCAGATTATGGATGAAAATAAACTCACACCAAGGCACATTTTCATGACATTTCAGAACTTTGAAAGCAAAAAGAAGATCCTGCAAACTTCATGGGGAGGATGATAGGATCAGGACTCAGAATAACTTCTGACTTCTGAAAAGCAGTATCGAAAGCTGAAAGACACTGGAACAATGCCTTCAAAATTCGAATGGAATTATTTCCCAACCTAGAAACCTTTATCTAGACAAATTATCATAATCAAATGGGATGGTAATAACCTAAAGATATTTTCAGACATGCAAAGTTTAAAAAATTTTACATACCACACACCTTTTCTTTGGAAGTTTTGAAGGATGTGTCTTGCCAAAATGAGGGGAGAAAGCAAGAAAGATGTGGGAGAAACACAAGAGAGAGGTGAAGGCATTCCCAGAATTATGGTGAAGAAACATCCTAGGCTGACAGCTATATATCAGATATAGAAGGCCAGTCCAGATGGGAGAAGTTCAGTAAGTTTCAGGAGAGATTTCTTCAAGATGAAATTGATGGAATACCTGAAGCATCTGAAGAGTTTGAGAGAAGACTTAGACAACTGGTAGAGAGTTTGGGATTGAATTAGTGATAAATACATAGAAAACTAAGCAAACATTAAAGAAGACAATTATTAACTCCAAAGAATACAAAATGCTGTCAAGGAAAACAAAAGTAATCACAGAAAATTGCATGACTTAGCCATGCATATCTTTTACATAGTTCTAATAATGTAAACCCTGAATGTGTACCTAAACAAAGTTATTATATAATTATAGTGGGGCGTGAGAAGAGTTAGTGTATGAGGCAGCAGAGGTTGGCAGAGGTAGTGTAAAACAGCTTAATCTTCTTCATCTTTAATGTTGGGAAGTCAGTGGATAATGCTTAAAACAGAAAATAATCAAGAAATAAAACTGTAAGCATCTTACTTAGGCAAATACAAAAGAAATCTAAAAGATTTGAAAGTGGTTGTGGGTGAGGGAAAATGCTGACATCAGATTTCTGCTTGTGTGTATGTGTGTGTGTGTGTGTGTGTAAGTGTCACTCGCCTTGTAAAACTAGTTTACCCTTAAAACTACGTGGATGTATAACTTTGATTTAAAAATATTTTTAAAGTAAAAATAAAAAAAATATTAAAGTGCTTGGCATGGGCCCAGGAGCAAAGAGTAAGCACACCCACATGTGTTCACACACATGATTTCTGTCACTGTGCTTGAGTTTAAAACCCTTGCCTTTAATACAAAGCAGCTGGTATCTACAAGCATGTTAATATATTAAAATGATTTACTGAAGAATAAGCTGATTGATTTTTTTTAGTGAGAATAAATAATCTTCAGAATAGAAGATAAAGTTATTCTGTAACTGACATATTTGTTCATTGTTCTTCCATATTGTGAAGAATAGCCAGCGTTTGGATTTTAGCCTGAAGATGTAAACTCCTATGGAGGAAGAAAGAGTTGAGAAGGAAGAATTTATTATGTGGTTTCTGGAATGCTTAGCGTGACCAGAGTTGGATTTAATTGCTCAGTCAAAGTAGTCCCAGGGTATGAATTACTCCCTGGGTAATTTACACCCAGTGAATAGACTAGGAACGTGAATGCAGAATGGTCCGTGATAACCTGACAACATAAAAATGACTTCCTTACTAAGAGTGTCCTGAAGGAGACGACAGACCCAATCAAATCAGCAAAAAATGATTTCAAAGATTTTTTTTCCTTCTCTTTATGTTTCTGTGGATGACTGATTGACAGCTGCCTAACGTGGCTGTTTTGATATCCCTGCATATGTATGACGAGTGTTGTAATTATATTGTCAGCTTTATACAGAATGAAGCCAAACAATATTGCAAAATTTATTCCTTAAATGAAGCATATGCTATGCTACCTTCCAAATGTCTCTGTTTTATTAAGAAAACATATTTTGCACCAGAGATGTGCTGTCTGATCCTTTCCATCCTTCTGAATATATAGAACACGTGTGCGACAAAGAGCACGTGTACAGCTCCTGGATGTAAGTATACAAGAAACAAGACAAAGTGGTGTATTGCATCTCCTTCTGAATACGAGCAATTAAAATTCACGGCTGCTGGCTGCCCAGATGTTTCTTTCATTTAGTGCTCTGTAATATGCATCAGAATGTATTGTATGAACGAGATTGTAGTAAACTAGACAGCTCTGTATTCTGAATTCTGCAGACTAGATCCAGTGTGTATATTTTATCTTCAGATTAGCTTCCCTCCCCTTCTCCCCCCTTCATTTGCTTGGGGTATTTGCAGTTCAGAAACGAAAGACATTTACAGCTCAGAATTTAGTTGTATCAGGGTGTAATTGCAGGTCAGGCCTGATTTATGTGGCACTTCTGATAAGTGGGGAGGACAGCAAGATGTGGGGTTTGGGAGAGCTGGTGAACTTGGCTTGACTTATGTCTTCTGCTTTTGTAGGCAGCCAACATCCCTCTGGTGTCAGAACTTGCCATCGATGACATACATTTTGATGACTTTTCTCTTGACGTTGACGCCATGATCACTGCTGCTCTCCGGATGTTCATGGAGCTGGGGATGGTACAGAAATTTAAAATCGACTATGAGGTAAGACGTTCTGTCTTGGGTGATCTCAGGAGTGCCCCTGGGACAATGGGTTAGCCCCTCTAAGCCTCAGGTTTCCCAAATACAAAATGGGGATGATAGTACCTTCCCTGGCAACTTGCAGGATTACCGTGCGAATCATATAAGATGTCTGTGGAAGGACTTTGATCACTGAAGGTGGTTACTCAGATGTAAGGCAGCGTTTGGGTAATGGTCCACTGGAGACACGTAGTACTGCCATGACACAACCTCCCCCTTCCCATTCCAGACTCTGTGTAGGTGGCTTTTGACAGTGAGGAAAAACTATCGCATGGTTCTGTACCACAACTGGAGACATGCCTTCAACGTGTGCCAACTGATGTTCGCGATGTTAACTGTAAGTAAATTGTGTTCAGTGATGGTGAATACAGTGATGGTCATCTGTCACTTGTGTGGACCACAGACCTTCTCCTTAAATTTCCATTTCTCTAACAATTGCCATGTGATTTAGTTGCCATCAGAACTTACCTGGGAGTATGTATTTGGTAAGCATTTCTAAGCTTTAAAGCTGTAAAATCACTGACACATTGATGCAGGCGTAGCCTTGGAATGATTGCTGAAGCCTATTTTCAATGGTTTGTCTCAGGAAACTGGTTCTTTTACAAAATAAATGCTTGGATTTTCAAAGTAATCTTTTTGCAGAGGAAATGGGAATGAGTAACAGAACAAAGAGATCACTGGATAAGAATCTAGCCTGGTGGAAAGCCAAAGTGGGGAGGTGTCAGCATTACCCACAGAAACACTGGAAATCCTGGGAGAATGCTTGTCTGGCTGGAGAGGGCAAGGGAGAACAGGGTGGGGTAGGAGTGAATGCTCTCAGGGTTAGGGGCTCGCTAGGCTTAAAACCTCTGCCCCAGGGGCTGTAACCCAGTGAAGGTGGCCAGTGTGTTTTATGGAGGTAGCTAGGGCAGCCTGCCAGAGGTAAGCCTTGGAATTTAATCTAGAAGCAAATTTTGTGGACACGATTGAAACAAAATCCTCTATTTATCCTTATTGCTGGCAAAAAATAAGGCTTGTCTTGGCCTTATTTTCACTTATATTGTTAAGATATCATCAAGTAAAATGTTTTCTGGCTTAAATTTTTTGGCTTTTGGGATCATGGAGATATATGTGTGTGTGTGTATCTTACACACATGTGTTTGAACATATCTACCATAGGAAAAAAGAGAACATAAGTTTTGGATTCTCATAACATGAATCCAAATACGTTGCATTTTTGCACCCAGATTCAAATTTAACCCCAAATTAGGGAACTCCAAGTGAAATACATTTTCCTTTGATCTAACTGAATGAAAACTATTCTGCTCTTTCCTCCTGACATGCTCTGCCCTGTTCTCTGCCTATTAAAATTTTACTTACCTTTTAAGGCATTGACCTGATATCAGCTCTTCCACGAAACCTTCCTCTTTCTCCCCAAGCATCAATAATTGCTTGTTTCTCTGCACTGTACCTAGTATAACACATCTCTCTTTCTGCTATGTATTTTAAGTTACCAATCTCTTACTCTCCTATAGGGTAAGCTACTTGAGTTAAGAGATAAATTCTAATTCTTTCAACAACATTCACTCATTCACTCAACACCTGTTTTTGAAGGCCTCACCAGTACCTTGAGCTCTATGGTACAATTGGTAGTTTTTTGACAAATTCATATTCAATTGACTTGAATCAAATGTACATATGTCATAAGAAGATGGGACAAAATTCTCTGCTCTCTTATACTTGGGGACTTATTTTTTGGGTCTTTAACTGCTTAAGGAGCAGGCAGACTGACCTGGAAAAATTGGACTAGCCCAGTCCTCTGTTACATACAATATACACCATCAAAGCAGTCAGCCAGTCAAGTGAGGAAGGACGATGGTTTGAACTGCGAGGCTTCATTCTTAAAGAGCCAATATTGGTTGGAAAAAAAAATAATGCACTAGCTTCATTTCATTTTTTCCATATCAGATCTCAGTAGAGAAGGAATCATTTTCTGTGCGTAGAGTTCAAGTGTCTGGCTCACAGAAGCTCTTCAATAAAGAAATTATTAACTGATTATTTTGAAGCATCTGTGAATTTATGGTGAATTGCAAAAAATAAGTAAGCAAGAACCTTGGATCAACAAAGGAAAAAGGAATGACTATGACATTGTGAGTTAAAGGTGTCAAGGACAGAGATAAATTTTTATGACAAGCCTTAAAAGAGTTGGGATGGGGGAGGTTGGCAAGGACAGAGGGGTAGAAGTGGGCACTTAGGAGAAGAAGGAAATATATACTCAGTTTTCTTCAGTGAATGTTTTTATGATATGGACAATCTTTATCCTTTTCAAAAAGTTGAAGAAAGTGGAACTCAAAGACTATGTCACCACAGTGGGGATACTCATACTGTCAGAATATTTCAAGGGTACAGTTGTTTTTGCAAGCCTGCTCATCAGCCTTGAAGAGTTATCTCTGTTGGAGAAGGTTTGGGTTTTGTTTTTATATTCATGCTAGTGCAGAAAGATGAGAATTAGCTGTTAAAGTTCTCTAAGGAGTAGGAGAGTGGGGAGAGGCTGCAAAATCAAAACATGGCTTTGGAAAGAGTACATTGGTGAATATTATTTTTTCTCCTTCACATTGAATTGAAGAAACACATCTGGAAAAGATATTATTCTCTGCTCACTAAATTTGTGCTGAGCTTGACTCAGGGTATAATAAGTTGAAAATGTCAACTCTTGTTTTTCTCTAACACAAGCGATCAATCCTCCGTATCTTCTCCAACTTGACCATAAGAAATCTTGTTAATCAGGATGTCGTAAGAAAATAATTACAGAAATAACAAAGATTACTTGATAAGTGAAGGTGAAAATAAATTTAATTTACTCATCAATTTTAATTTCTAAAATAGGGATCTCAGCCTATGGCAAAATGATAACCTACTTATTTCCATGAATAGGTATTTATTGCTTCAGGCACTCCTAAAGACTATAGGGTCTTTCACTGTTTTTTGTTTTTGTCATTGATACGCATATTCCATATCTTTGTGTTGATTTAGTACCCAAATTTTCTATTAATCTGAAAAAAGAAAAAAAATCACCATACAATCGTTGAATTCAGCCTGGGTCACAAAGCCAAGAGAGCATGGCACAGGTTGCTGAATTTTCCTCTAGATGGTGCTCCAAGGCAAAGTTTCTTCAACCAGTTGCCAGGGAAAAGGGAAAACAGGAGGAAAAAAACTTACCAACCTTCTCTAAAAGGGTTTATTTTCTTCAAGAACAGGAGATACTGAGACATACACGCTCTCCACAGAAAAGATATTTAAAAAAAAAAAAAAAGTTATAAACAAAACCAGTCTGCCAGAAAAGAGCCCCTGCTCTCAGGATGGACCTGTTTTCTAACTGACCACACTGCTGTTAATTAGTTAGCGTGAATACTCTCCGTGCAACCTTAAATCTGTGGTTGTGTATTTTCCTAAGCTCATTATCTCTGGTAATGGGAAAATGCATAATTGTGTGTCACTGATGAGCAAAAATTTTGGCACCGTCTACAACAGGACAAGAAAATTACAGATATACACACCAGCTTCCTAACCTTTAACCCTAAAATCACTTCAAAAACAGAAGATAAACATGGAATTGTATCTTGCAAAAGTATTCAAATGTATGTCTAAGTAACAAAGCAGTTTTTATTCCTTTGAAAATTAAAAAAAAAAAAAAGATTTGTAGGATAGGCAATTTGATATGAAGTGGTGGAAATTTAGTTCACTGGGTATCCCCCTGACCTGAAATTTCAACTTTGTAAAATGAAGGCTTCAATAATTATTCTTTGCTTTGAAAGAAATATTTAGGAAGCTAAACTATACCAAGTACTTTGAATTCCTCAGATAAATGCAGTGTAGAGTACCAGTTACTATTTGTGGTTAAAAGGAATAAAATCCTGCAGATGAATGATAATTATAGAAATTCTATTTATATTTATACAAGCTTGTGGAATAAACATCTCATCAAGCACATACGTAATGAAAGATGATGAACAAATTTCTTAGATTCACAGTGTAGACCAGATATAGGAAATGGCTGTGCTTTTGTTTGTATTCATAAAATAAAAAGCATATAGAGGTGCCGAGGTTGCAGAGATTTTTTTTTTTTTAATAAATGATGTATGATCTCTGACAGATTTTCCAAGGGGAAAAAAGAAAGATTTCCTTAAGAGTCAGTATTCTTTACTGTCCCATAAATGTACTCACTAGCACTTTGGGCCGTGCCCTGCATCCTGTAAGGGCTCAATAAAGATTAAACTGAATGAGTGAATTTAGTTTAGGGTATTGTTATTCAGGGAGCCATGTTGCTCAGTGTGCAGTTTAAAAAAAAAAAAAAACAACTATAAAATGATGAACAACTGTCACTGCTAGAAATCTTGTTCTTTCTTCATATCACACTAAGGTTCAGCGAGGGTTCATACAGAATATTATGATCTTGCAGAATTCACTGGATATGAAAAGAGAAGAGCACATGATCACATTAAAATTTATGGTAGTGCTGGCAGCATGGCGCTGTTGGGGAATTGAAGTTAAACACTAATAATACCCAAGTATCACAGCAAACACATTGACATCCCCTGACATATACTGGGGGCTTCTTAAATCTTAAATGTGGAGGTAGCGTGTTTAAGTCCATATTTGTGTTGTCAACAAGGTTATGTTCAGAGATTAGTCAAGTTGTTTTATTGATAATTCAAACTAGAGAGCAGAAGGGACATTTAGGGAGAAAAATCTGTCCTGTTAGCCAGGGTGATGATAATGCGTTGTCTGCTATCTGCAGTTTTCAGGAAAGTCCTTGATTTTTGAGGTAGAAAATTTCTTCTGGAAGCAGAATCTTGGAAGCAGAATTAGAGCTTCTCCCCTTCCCCAAAACTGACAGAAGCAATTAGATTTTTAAATAAAATATTTTCACTCAATAACCAGAATCCTAAGCTCAATAAAAAGAAATGTAATTCCTTTGTAGATGTAACCTTGGAAGATACAAAGAGATCTAGATATTTTGTTCTGTAACGAACTGATTATAATAAAATAATAAACTATACTCATATCAATAATCATCAAACATCATTTCTTAATTGCATTTCCTTATCTAATGTAAGTAGTAACTAGTTATGTTTACTTTAAAGTAAATGGCAGTATTATCATAATAATACAATAAAATCTGCATATTAGAAAAATTAATTCTTTAATCTTCATGTAGGTGTATTTTGGCTTCTGGTGTGACTTTTAAAAGATGGCATATTTTTTAAATTTAGGACAGTAGTGATTTTTAACGTTTTTGCAGACCATCAGTGCTAGGTACTATAAATTAACTATGGAGCTAATCAATTTGAATGCTGTGTTTAAATTACATTTAAGACTCCTGCCTTTAATCACTTAAGAAGGTTCCTATTTTTATTCTCTCTGGCTACATCTCAGGTCCCAGTTAGGCACTCCGTGCTTCTAGCTGACATTTCCTTTATCCACATTTATTTTATAAAAGAAAAAAGTGAAAATTGCATGTAATTAAGAACCTGGTGGGCTAATAACCAAACATACAATTGAGCAGAAGGATAATCCAATCCGTTTTCTCACACAGGAGAGTAACCTCCATAACTCATTCTAAGCTCTGCCACTCGTGAGTTATGGGTCATTCCTTTTCTAGTGAAAATAAATTCTCCTGCACCATCAGCCAGAGCTGGGTGTTTTTCTTAGGACATGTAAATTGTTAAAGTGCATGAATGTAATCATGTCCAGCGTTACGGGGAAAGCATAAGCTCTGGCTCATGGACACAGGCTTGTAAGGACATGTTTGTGGTTTCAGGGCTGCGGCTGCCTAGTTACAATATAGGATTTTTTTATTGAAGTGTATTTATTCTCAATATTTTTACGGTGTTGGTAAACTGCTTAGTCTGTTGCTTTGTGTTTTATGATGCCAGCCAAATCCTTCAGGTCAGGGAGACCCAGCAACAGAGCCACGACCATTTATCACAGCCTCCATTTTCCACGGTTTATGACTTGGTTGGTAGTGGCACTTTCTTAAGACTGAAACCTGGCACCTAAGTGTGTCAAGTCGGGGGCTTTAAATTTTTTAAAAAATTTTTATTGGTCTCCTGTTTAATTTTTATCCAGTGACGATGAATAAAAATTGGGGTAAGCTTTGAAAAGGCTTCATATTCTTGAAATTCACATACCTGACCTTTCTTGGCACTTTGAGAGGAGATATCTTTCTGCACAATTAATGTTCACCATGTGATCTGTTTCATTTTCTGTGCTCACAAACCACATGTTATATGATATTCGGTTTACTAGTAATTTATCATAAATAAAATATAAACTATGCTCCTAAACATGGACAAATTATGCTGTCCTCATCCTCAAAAAAACCATAAAGCACATACATTCTTAGTGGTGAAAAGCTAAGCCCTTAAGAATCTACTATTCAAACGTACCCCAGTGTTGGTCCACTCAGCTCAGGAAAAAAATTTTTTTGCTTTTTTTTGAGATGTAGTATGTGTTACATACGTATAGCTATGTTTAGTATATTATCTAAATTGAAGTATAAACTTCAGTTTTCTCAAGTCTTATTAAGGGATTTACTTGAAAAATTTCTTATACCATTTGTGTATCTTTTTGTATGTTTCATCAAAATATGAGGGCAGACTGGTTTTTGTTTGACCTCATCAGGACTACTTGAGAATAAAATAAAGAGTGTGGGCAGATGCCAGGGGTGTGCTTTGAAATACTCTAGCAAACAAAACAGTACATGGCAGGAGATAGATGGAACAAGCCTGGCAAAATGTGGGTTCCTGTTGAAGCAAAGTGATACATACATGAATGTTCGTTATTGTATTCTCTATATTCTTTATATTTTTAACTTCCCAAAATAAATATTTTTTTTTTCAATTATGGTGACAAGTAGGTTAAAAATAAATTTTGGTAGTGATTAAAAATAATAAATGAAATAATATCAAATCAATCCAAATTCTTTTTATCCATGAGTTAAACACATACTCAGTATATACAGTTGTACCAGACAGATGATTAAGTTTTGCTGCCTTGCCTTTCTGAAACTTGCAAGGACAAGCATTTGCAATATTATCTTAGGCTGAGAGTCAACATATGCCCAAAACATGACTTACATTTCCTGATTTTATACTAATTGCCTTCAGAAACTTCTGCTTATAAAAGAAAGTCATTTAAGTGTAGAAATAACATCTTCCCAACTCTGAGCTTGGTAAGGAAAGGACCATTGTAGACTTAAGTCAATATTTAATTAATGCCAAATCAGTATTTGGTCACATTCATTTGGAAAAGAGAGAGAAGCAAATTTAATCCAAACTATCCTGTCCCACTGCTGTGGATACTTAGACAAACCATAGTTGGTTTGTGTTGGATTGTGTGCTCTGGTGAAGGAGACATCGAAACATGTCAATGCTGGGTGGTGGCACCTGAGCTGCTGGAAAAGTCTGGTTGCTAGACTTCAAAATGGGACTGAAGTGCCCCTTTATCAAATCACTAAACCCAAATATTGGCAAACAAAAGTTACTGTAAATGCCAAGTGTGTTTGAACATTAAATCTAGATACTATAATTTTGGAGCCCTGGTGGCACAGTGGTTAAGTGATACTGCTGCTAACCGAAAGGTCAGCAGTTGAAATCCACCAACCACTCCTTGGAAACCCTATGGGGCAGTTCTACTCTTTCCTCTAGGGTCACTCTGGGTAGGAATCGACTTGACGGCAACCAGTAATAGTTTGTTGAGTAGGTTTCTTCCCTTTAGTAGAGAATTAGTGTTGAATACTTGGTCTTCTCCCTTTTGTGCTTTCATCACATGCTACCTCTGGTTGACAAAGATAGGATTCTTTAGGAAAAAAAGAAGGTAGGATGGCAGTGAGCAGTATAAATCTTCTCGTAAACACTTGCGGTAAGCAATTGAAATCCCCTTCAGCCCTGGTGGCCTAACGGTTAAGCGCTCAGGCTGCTAACCAAAAGGTCGGCAGTTCAAATCCACCAACCACTCCTTGGAAACCCTATGTTGCAGTTCTACTCTGTCCTATAGGGTCGCTATGAGTTGGAATCGACTCAATGGCAACGGGTTTGGTTTGGTTTTCCACCCAAAAGCTTGAGAAGGTCCTCTGCTTAAAAGCATTGCTTTGGGGGCATATTGGATAGTTTCATACCCATCAGCCTGCCCTTGGAGTTTATATGTTGAGAGGTTGCCATTCCATTTTGAAGCACACAAAATGTCACAGAAGCATGCTGTGCTTGCTCTAAATGCAAGTGGAGCTCAAACATGTGCTTTATTAGTTTCCTGAGGCTGACAGTTTCTCACTAGAAAAGGGTGCTCTGTAGTACTATTCTGGCTGGTACCAGGCAATACTGGACTGTATGTGCAGCAAGGGCCAGTACTGTGCCTGTCTTCTTCACTGCTCTGACCCTGGTGCCTAGAACAGAGTAAATGCTTAATAAATATCTGTTGAATAAGTAAATGAATGAATGGACACCTTTCAAGATGCCAGTATTTTATTCCAAGCTAAAACAGTTTGATAAAGGTTGGATATATTCTTAAAATAAAAAAGAATTTATACGTACGTGTGTGTGTGTATGTGTGTGTGTGTGTAGTTATTTTTAAGCAAATAACGTGTGCCTTCTGTGTTTGTTTGCTGGCTGCACCCTCCCCTTGGGAGGCATCCACATAAGTGTGCTATGCTAATTTTTCTTCACAGCAACCTGTAAAAAAAAAAAAAAAAAAAAACTGGCATAGCGGTGCCTAAGAAAATACCTTGTGGGGGAGAATGTGGCCAACAAACAAACGCAGAAGGTGCACATTATTTATGTAAAATTACTCTGCGTGTGTGCGTATATATATATATATATAAATATACAAGTATATATATATATATATATATATATTATATATATATAATATATATATATAAACCCATTGCCTTTGAGTCGATTCCGACTTATAGTGACCCTACAGAACAGAGTAGAACTGCCCCATAGGGTGTCTAAGGCTGTGATCTTTATGGAAGCAGACTGCCACATCTTTCTCCCGCAGAGCAGGGTGGTGGGTTCAAACCACTGACCTTTTGGTTAGCAGTTGAGCACTTAGCCACTGCACCACCAGGACTCTCTCTCTGTCTACACACACACGTATGTATATACACATATACTATATGTATTCTAATTAATAAATACTCTTCATGGAAAATATCCTACTACTGCTAATATTTTGATGTACATCCTTACAGTCTTTTTCCTATGCATATATTTATATATTTTATAAAGTTGGGATATTCTGTATATACTATTGTATCTTGATTTTCTCTCTAAACCTTAATTGTAAAGCACTATTCATTATCAGCTACCTCCTGATGCACCAGAGCCATGTTTAGACTCAAAATGTCAGTGGCTCTGTAATGTTAACATCTTACTCTTTAAGAATAATTTTCTTCATGGAATAAAGTACACACCAATTGATTTTTGAAAGCCCTATTATGTAACACGCTATTATCATAAGAGTATTTAAAAGCTACCTAACTACACCTGTACCCACACTGTATAAGCTTTATAGCCCAAAGATATGAAACAGACTCAGAGCCAGGTTGCCTGAGCTCCATTACATTCTAGCTGTGTATTCTCATACTTAAATATCCTTATCTATAAAATGGGCAAGATAAGAACAAGATCTTCAGAGGGTTCTTGTGAGAATTAAACAAGGTAATATATTTGAAATACTTAGAACAGTGCCTAGAATATACTAATTGCTATGCAAGTTTTGGAGCCCTGGTGGCGAAGTGGTTAAGGGTTTGGCTGCTAACCAAAAGGTCGGCATTTCAAATCCACCGGCTGCTCCTTGGAAACCCTATCGGGCAGTTCTACTCTGTCCTGTAGGGTCACTGTGAGTTCGAATTGACTCTGCGGCAATGGGTTTCTGGTTTTTATACAAGTGTTAACTGTTGTTAGTGTTATTCCAAACCTCTTTTCTCAGATATACTAATTGCTTGATATATAACAGGCACCTAATAACATTTGTTAAATGGATGAATCCTCTATAGTACTATCTGGTGTTGATGTTACGGCTGCTGCTTTTATACTTTTTTGATTCAACAGAACCACAAAGCAAGAGTCATTTTTCTCTAGCCATGATATTCCCCATTCAGTAGAATCACACAGGATCAGTTCTGAAAATGTGGTACATCTGAGCTTGTTTAAATTTTATGCTGGCTAATGATGGGAGATCACTGTGAATCAATCTTACTGGTTTTGGTCCTTTGGAGCTCCAGTTACTTTATGCTCCAATGGCTAGGGTGGGGTAAACCCAAACCAAACCTGTTCCCATTGAGTTGATTCCGAGTCATAGCAATCCTATAGGACAGAGTAGAGCTGCTCCATAGGGTTTCCAAGGCTGTAACTCTTTACGGAAGTGGACTGCCACATCTTTCTCCCGCAAACCGGGTTCGAATCACTGAACTTTCAGTTAGCAGCCAGCGCTTAACCACTGCGCCACCAGGGCTCCTTCAGGGTAGTGTAGGATAGGGTTATTCTTGCATACATGTTAGCCCAATGAAGGGTGGTCATTGGAGGCCAGCTCAGAGGGCAGTCACAAGGCCTTTGTGGAGAGGATGAGGTGAGAACTAGGTCTGTATGCCTTGACCATCTCTTTTCTTAGATATATTGTATTCACTACTTTTTATTTCTAATATGGACCATGAGGGAATACAGATGAGAAGATATAGTTAGTAAGCTAAAAGCTAATAAAACCCATAATTATTGGGTCAAGAGCGGAAAAGACATACTTGTATCTGAAAATTGATTAAGAATGAAATAGTGTGGTGAAGGGTGGTATAAATACATTAAAATACTCTTCCTGCTGTTCTCTTTTGAAAATAGCTTGTCTTCAGCAGTCACTTGGGTTCTTCTGCTCAGTATGGGTAAATGTAGCTCTGAATGGACGGGACGGGAAGGAAGACGGATGAGGAGGAGGAGAGGCAAGTGGACACGTAGTGGCAGGTGGACACTTTGCAGGCCTGACGATTTTCAGAAACCATTTACCAGGCAGCTTTAAATCACAGTCAGGAGATAGGTGCTGCTTCAGTAACTCAGGTATCATAGTCAAGGGAGGTAAATATGTTTTGTGTGACTGTGGTTATGCTATACTTCAGGGATTCTTTACTCTGAAGATTCAGATGCGGGCTCCAGGGCCTTTGAACACCATAAAATTAGAGAAAATTTTCTGGGAAGAAGGTCCATGACTTTCGTCAAGTTCTCCACAGTATCCATAATATAAGTAGTTTAAGAGGCAGAGGGGAGCAGGGAGGGAAGATGGCTGTGTAAAACATTATAGCAAAATATGTTCTATTATACAATGAATGAAAACTCATCGCTTAAAAAATTAGGATGGCGTTAGAGTTTAACTTCTGACTAAATTTCTGGTAGAACTGCCTTATTTTCTCATTATCCCATCCCTATTCTTACTGTTCTGATTCAACTGCTAGTTCTAGTCAATAGCATTTTCACAAGCAAAATCTCCCTAGACCTCAGTGCCCTTCTATTGTTTTTTTACAACACTTACTTCCGCATTATCATTGGTAATTATTTTACCCTTGATAGACTTTCAGGATTTACTTAGTATTAGCAAGATCCAAACCAACAAAGTTGATTTACAGTTTCAAAATGACAGATAAAGACATTTATACCACCTTCTCCTTTCAAAAATCTCCCCAGAATATCGGGAGAACAAGAAACATACTCAAATTCTACCTTTCATGGAACCATAATATATGAAGGCAGAATATGGAAGGAGGAATGGTTCATAACTTAGCAGAGAAGAAGGTCCATCCCAAGTGCCTTCACGAGTGAGGAGGTGGGTGAGGAGGCACACACGAGAAACAATGGCCCCCAGAACCTATCATTTCTCAGAAACTGGAAGCATCAGATACCACAAAAATAGGGGTAAGGTGGGATGAGAGAGTGATGCAAACAGTGAGTCCCCAAGTCACCATCCAATCTCCACACAGTCTGAGGACTATTCTTCCCCCACCTATACAGGAAACCAGAGTATTTGCCAGAGAAACTGAACCCCAGACTTGGGGATATCAGTCGGGGGGGGAGGGGGGCAGTTAATATCAGATACACAATGAAAACAAGAGAATTAAGCAAACTATGAGGATTAAACTTCCTAAATATGAGAAGGTACAGTCTTCTTTGCTTAGAATGCCAACACCCAAATTTTCGCCATCTCTAGGCAACAGATTGGAAATTCCAGAGAAAATGAGTTCAGATACTGACACTTAAGGATCTCCAGCAAAAGACCAGCCAGTTACATGATCACCCTGTAGCAAAACCCAGCAATCTGCTGGCACCACCCACATGCACTGGTGCATTTTGTAAGCTTTTTAATGCTTTACTCTTAAATATGACTGACAACCAAGGATTACCAGACATTTGAGGGAAACCACCAAACATAGAGAAAAGAAGGAATTCAGGGGAAAAAGGCAGTTCAGGGAGCAGAAGGAAATTTCAGAGGAACTATCATATCTTCAGAAAGATAAAATACTGCATCCATGAAAGAAGACTAGCATGTTATTAGAAAAGGAGCAGACAATAAGAAAATGCTTATAAATTAAAAATAGTCTTATTCCCGGAAAGTAAGGGAAAAAAGTAAAAATAGACTATGGGAAGAAAAGATAAGAAATGAGGAAATCAGTATGAGAAGTCCAATATTCAACCAAGTAGAGTCCCATTCAAATAGGTCAGAAAAAACAGTGAAGAGGAAATTATATTAAAAAAAAAAAAAGATTATAAGGAAGCTGTACTGAGAAGACAAGCTTTCAGATTGAAAAGGCTTACCAAGCACAATGAATGGAAAAAAAAGTTCCAAACCAAAGAATATCTTTGTGAAATTGCATAACACCAGGGATAGGGAGAAGATTCTAAAACAGAGAAAATCAAGTCACATGCAAAGTATTAGGAATAAGACTGGTATATACTTCTCAAAAGCAATTTTGGTTGCCAGAAAACAATAGAGCAGACCTTCAAAATTCTGAGTGAAAATGTTTCAACCTAGAGTTGTTAGGAAAGCTAACAACTGAGTATAAGAATAAAGACATTTTCAGTCATTCAAAGTCTCAAGAAAAAAAAGAACTATCTACCCCAGTGTTAAAAAATTAACACCCTTTTTCATGAAGCCATTGGCAGATGTGGTCCTACAAACAAAGGAGTAAACAAAGAAAGAGAAAGTCGTGGGATGCAGAGGTAGGAGACCAGCTCAAGGAGAGGAAGGAGGAGCCCCCAATCCCTGATGATGGTGAGGGGAATCCCAGGAGGGAAGCTGGCAGGAAAAAGAGAGAATCCAGACCAAACAGTAGGAACAGGGCTATGAGAGAGGCCCCACGGTATGAATGGATCTAATAAAACATCTGGTGGTTTTGACCCCATTTAAACTTGTTTTGAGAAGCATTTTACAGAGTTGGACAGGGTGTGAGAAGACTTAGTCAGATGTTCAAGGAAATCTTAACTCAGGAAATGCAAACATTTACATAAGGAAGGAAACACAATCATTGGATACTAGTTGGGTCAGCAGTGAATAATAGTCACAGAGTAGAAATACAATGAAGAAAGCAGTGAGTGTGGATGGAAGTATGAGGAGAGGAAAGGAAGGGTATGTGTAGGTGAACACAAATCCTCACCTGCCACAAGACGTCAGTGTTTAAGGGCAGACACTGGCACAAGTATGCTGGGAGTTTGCCAGTCTCTGCCACTTAATAGCTGTGAGACCTGTGCATGTTACTTAACCTCTCCATGACTCAGTTTCCTCATCTGTAACTGGGAACAATAATAGTTCCTACCTCACAGGGCTGTTAGAAGAATTAAATAAATTAAATAGTTGTAAAGCTCTTAGGACAGTGCCTGGCACACAGGAAGGATTATACAAGTACTTGATGAATAACCAAGTGCTAATAATATGTGCATATTATATAGAAATATAGTGGTAAATACCTGTCACATTAGGTAAAAAGGAAAATGAAAAGTGGCTGTCTGTAGGAATCAGGAAAAGGGAAGGTTAGGGGACAGCTATTTTTGGTTCTAAGTCTTGTAGTACAATTTGAATTTTATAAAAACTATTGCAGGTAATATACTTTTTTAATTTTATTTTGTTGTTAAGAATATACACAGCAAAACTTACACCAGTTTAACAGTTTCTACATGTACAAATCAGTGACATTGATTACGTACTTCCTGTTGTGCAACCATTCTCATCCTCCTTTTCTGAGTTGTTCCTTCCCCATTAACATAAACTCATTACCCCTTAAGGTTCCTATCTAATCTTTCAAGTTGCTGTTGTCAGTTTGATCCCATATAGATAGTTCTTAAAAAAGCATAATGCTCAAGGCAAACATTTTTTACTAGTTAAGCTAAACTATTGTTTGGCTTTAAGAGCACTTCAGGGGATAGTTCTAGTTTAAGGTTTGAAGATTATCTCAGGGCAATAGTTTCAGGGGTTAATCCTCATCCAGCCTTCATGGCTCCAGAAAGTCTGGAGTCCATGAAAATTTTAAATTCTGTTCTACGTTTTCCCCCTTTTGATCAGGATTCCTCTGTAGACTCTTTTATCGAAATGTTTGGTAATGGTAGCTGGGAACCATCCAGTTCTTCTGGTCTCATGGCAAAAGTGGCAGTTGTTCATAGAAGCAATTAGTCACACATTTCATTTCTTCCTATTCCTGAGCTTCCTCTGTTGCTCCAGGTGAATAGAGACTATGCAGGTAATATTTTAAGTAAAATAAAACTTAGAAAAGCCAACAGTCAACTCTAGATTTTAAAACACAGGGGCACAAACTTTGACATGGACTATTTCATTCCCCCAGATAATTTATTAACATTTCCATTTGCTATGCAAATGAAGTTGTATGTATTTCTAAATGTAAGACTGGAGACAAGTCCATTTTTAAAAATAAAATTGTCAACACAGGAACCTATTTGTTATTCTGCAATAAAAGCATAACTAATACAAAAACAAAGTGTTTATTGTTCTAAGGAAAGTGTCTTACAGATACTAGCTACTGTTTCTAGCTTTGGGGGAGAAAACACACACGAAAAGTGAAGCAATTTGAACTCTACCTCTCCTCTCCCCCTGCCCTCTGTAAAGATTTTAGTAAGTGATGAAATGGGAGACTTACAAAGTAAAAGCGGGAAAGACATAAAGCCTGTAATTCCAGAAAATATCCAGGTCTGCTTTCCCAGAGGTCCATCTCTTCCTCTAAACTAATGAAAGACCCAGCAGGAATCAAACCATTTCTGCTCCCTGGTTACATAAGTATATCAAACTGCTTCCAAAAGTTATCACATCCCACCTACGCATTTCACAAGCAAACTACCAGAGGATAATAAAAAAACAATTCCAAGTAACGGACACCCCACTTGATCCTCAATCTGAAGTTGCCTAATCCTTTGCCAAATTCTAGTTTTTAAGACATGCACTGCCTTATTAACTGCAAAATGTTCATCTGTCCACCAAGTGAATATTGAATTAAAGCACGTATAAAAGAACTTCTAAAATGTCGTCCTGTAACACTTTGAATACTTCTAAGTTGTTCCTTTTAATACTTTTTATTTTTGCCTGCTTTCATTTGAGTGGCATCTGGTGGATACAGCATTCATTTGTAAAGTCACATTTCTCCTTTTTCCCTCGACCACTAAAAACGATGCTCATTAAAATGCAGAGTTACAAACCACATTTTGCTCTGGTCCTTGGCCAAACTGTCACTATATCTGGAGAGTGCAAACTTAGGCAACAAAATAGTCTGAACTTTGTCCTGGTGTGGCAGTGTGGGCCACTGTGACAGCGAGCTAATTCATCACTGCGGGGACCTTAGGCTGTGCAAGTGACCACCCAACTTACTGTCGTCGAAGGAGGTGGCAGTTAATCATTTCCTTAAGCGATGCGGCTATGAAAACAGAGCTGATTGTTGCTCAGCCGACCAGCGTTGTCCATCCTTCCTGCCCCCAGAAGTGACTGTTGCCATTTTCCCTTCTTCCCAGACTGCTGGGTTTCAAGAGATTCTGACCGAGGTGGAAATTTTAGCGGTGATTGTGGGCTGCCTGTGTCACGACCTCGACCACAGGGGAACCAACAATGCCTTCCAAGCTAAGTAAGTGTTCTAATTGTTGTTATTTTAATGCATTTGCCTTTCTGTTCAGAGCCAAAGGTGACAAATGCTAAAGAGTAAAGCATTAATTTCTGGCATCCTAGGCCAAGGCCACGCAGGCTTGGGCGTGCGTGTCATGGGGCCCATCCATCTTTATAATTCCCTATTCTTCTTTTAATTGCAAATTTGCCCTTCATGTCATGCTTGTTGATTTGGTTTGTCTCTGTTGACCTCAGTCAGATAACAAAGCTCAGTTTTTAAAAGGGCCTTTTTCTCCCCCTCCCAGAATATTTGTTTTCATGGCATTATAAGCTTCTTGAAACTGCTACTCTCAAAATCTGGCTTTGAGGCTATTAAAATAAAAGTGTTCTCAGGGAATTTTATGAAGCAAAATATCTCTTGCTTCCCCCAGTAGAATCTCTTCCTGGGAGTCTTTGCGTGTTGAGGCTTGTATAAACTGCAGTGAAGTAAAGCTGCACAGAAAGAGTACCGTCTCTGCGCCTCCCATCCTTACTCCCACAGAAAGGTGGGGAACAAACAAAGGAATTATATAAATGCCGGGGGTGTGTACATAATGTGCATGGACAGAATAATCTGTGCCTAAGGAAGTTGTAGAGTTTCAGGGTGGTGCAAACGATTAATACGCTCAGATGCTAACAGAAAGGTTGGAGGTTGGAATCCACCCAGAGGTGCCTCGAAAGAAAGGCCTGGTGATCTACTTCCAAAAAGTCAGCCATTGAAAACCCTACGGAGCACAGTTCTGCCTTGACACACAGGGAGACACCATGAATTGGAGTCAGCTTGACAGCAACTGATTTTTTAATCAAGATGTACTGGTCAAGATAGCCATTGCCTGGTGGCTCACGCTGTGGCCAAGGCCGCAGGACTTAATGAGTGCAGAAAATAAGACCAAAACCCATGTCTCCTGACTCTTATACTGAGGATCCAGTTTTAACATTGTGTCACACAAAATGACATGGGAAGTCAGAGGCTGGAGAGAATAATTTGGGGTGTAGTGGTTAGGGAAGGCTTCAACAAAGAGGTAAGATTAACTTTCAGATAATCCACTTCAAAACCCTCAGAAGAGATCCACCTCTAAAATCTGAAACTCTTAATATCCCATTTGGTGACAACGGGCTCCTTTCAATTCACCACTCTTTTTGTTCCCCAAAACACCTACCCATTGAGACCTTGGAGTACTGAACCCCTACATTTGTTCCGGGTCTAGCAGATGAGTATTGGCCTTGTATCCTTCTCTAACCATCCTGTATCCCACAGGCCATCGCTTCAACCCTCCCTTCTCAATAGCCTAAATTTTCTTGACCCTCTTAATGTTGGAGCCCTGGTGGCTGCTAACCAAAAGGTCAGCAGTTTGAATCTACCAGCTGCTCCTTGGAAACCTTACGGGGCAGTCTACTCTGTCCTGTAAGGTCACTATGAGTTGGAATCGACCCAACGGCAACGAGTTTGGTTTTGGTTTGGTTTCTCTTAACTTTCTGTGACACGCACCCCACAAAATCAGCCCTGATTCAACGTAACAATCCAATTTCTCACTGCCGTACCTAGACTTTTAAGTTCCACAAGAGAAGATGTCACAATTGAGAGTTTGGGACATACCAAATTTATGTTCTCCCAACTCAGCTGGGCGCTCAGTACTCCCCAGCAATCTTTCTGTGTCCCTAGATGGCTCCATCTCCCATTGATCTTAGCAGTTATGTATACCAAATGTTCTCTCTTCCTCCACCACCTCCTGCTCCACCGCCTCCCTCACACCACTCACAGATGACCTTGCCTCCTACTTCATGGAGAAAATTGAGGCTATCAGTTGAGAACTCCCTCCATTTCCTCTCCTGCCACCTGCAAACTTATCTGTCCCCATCCTTCCCTCCTTGCCTCCTGTTTCAGTGAAAGGACTGTCCTTCCTCTCATTTGAGGCAAATCCCTCTACCTCTGCTTGGTTCCCTTCCCTGCTACTACCACAGGGATCTTGCGCCATCAATCTTCCTCTCTCTCCCCTGTATTAACCTCTCACTTTCTACTGGCTCTTCACATCCTATTAATATGAATAATTCTCCTTCATCTTGAAAAAAAAAAAAAGAAAACCTTAATCCCCACTTCTCTTTCTAGTACTGTTCTATCTCTCTTCTTTCCTTTCTAGTCAAGCTTCTTTGGAAAGTTGTCTATGTTCATTGTCTTCACTTCCCCTGACCCTTTTCCTCCCACTTGGCTTCCAGTTCCACCTCACCGGGGAAACTGCCCTCAGTAATGTCCCCAGTGGTCCCTTTTCCCAAATTTGTTGGACCCTTCATTGTCCTTTCTTGCCGTTTTTTGGCACCAGACGTATTTTACCACTCCCTGCTTCCTGAAACTCTCTCTCTTCCCTTGTCTGCTTGACAAAGGATTGTCCTCCACCTTTATCGCCTTTCCTTCTAAGTCTGCTTCAAAGCCTTTGTTCCCCTGCCCAACCCTTCACTGGGGATGTTCTCTCCCATCCTCTCCTGCTCTGTAGGTCCTTATTCAGGGCTTCCACTCATCTGCAGATGAGCCCCAAATCCATATTTTTGAACCATAATTCTCTGCTTATCTCCAGGAACTTATTCCAGCTGCTTGAAGTCCCACAGTCACATCAGTCTTAGTCTTTCCCCTTCAGACCTGTCCCTCTATCTCTTATTCTCTATCCCAGTTAGAGGAGATTTTATTTTAACAATTTTAATAAAGTTTCCTGATTTCTTAAACAGAAGTAATCTTTTATAGATTATTATAAAGCATAGTTTTTATAAACATAGGTTTGGTGCTATCCTATAAGATAAAAATATCCTTAGACCTATTATGAAGTATAAAGTGTGTGTGCCTTCATTAAAGGGTCTGAGAAGTCCCTATTTTTGAGTTCTTGTCTGCATTCCATTATTTTTTTTAAGGATTTCTCTCTCTCTCAGGCCCATGGCATCATTGTCAGTGTATCGCCCTTGGCACTCTCTCTCTAGCCCCCTACTAATCTACCACTTACACATAAAGAAGAGAGAGATGTGGTCTAACATGTATCTGTAAAACAAGAGTAAGCCCCTTGTGGGTTGTCTTAATAGTGACATACACAGTGCTTCACTCAGATACCAGTGGTCCCCTTCCGAGAGAGAGAGCCTGCCTTTCCCACTGAAGGAGGCAATTCTGCTTACAGTTGACCCCTCACCTGTTTATACCAAGATTAAACACTTAATCAAGGCCAGGCCAATCATATTTTATCTCCCAGCAATCTGAGGTTGGTTTACCATAATATTTGAGTCAGTAGCTGTCGGGGTCCAAGTCACAGGTCCACGTAGACCGGAGAGCTGAGGCTGACATTTTGGGAAAACTGTGATGGCCCCCATCCCAAGTAGATGAGAGAAACAACACGTTCAGTCTGCAGAGAGAAGAATGAAGCAGATATGCAGAGAGAAGCAGAAAGGAGAGAGTATACAACCCTAGAGGAAGACAGAGGAAAAGCAGACTTGATCCCTGGCTTTCTGTATCCTCTGCCCCTATTTCTAGGAGACTCAGCCATACTTTTGGTAATTGGGCTCCCTCAGAGTCCTTGGTAACGTTTAATCAGCCTCTTTCTTAGTGAAGCTGGTTCTAGTGGCGTCACTAGGGTTGGTGTCACCCATGCATTAACTCATGGTGACACATACCCCCGCCACTGGGATTGGGTGGGGCCTACAGGCAAACCCACCCACGTGGGCGGAGCGGCCCAGCCCCATCTCCTACTCTCCCACCCTGCACGCTGCATCCAGCTCCACGCTGGCTTGGCCCACCCCTCCTGCCCCGGTTCCTCCGGGCTCCCCATAGTTCCTCCCCTCTCCCATTGGCCAAGGCAGAGACACTGCTCTCTGCCCAATAGCAGGCACCGTGGCCCGGCGGCTTGCACCCTGACTGGCTAGGGGGTAGGGGAGTGACGAGTTACACCACTGGGTGATGGGTGACACCAACCCTAATGACCTGACTGCCTTGGCGGCCCCTCCCCGCAACGGCGCCAGCTTACTCGTCGCCGCCACTGCCGTTACCGTGGACTCTGGGGTCAGTTTGGTGTTGCCCCCTGTGACAGTGTCAGGAGGTGCAGTCCACACCTCCCCGCCCCCCGCATCCCCTAGTGCTGCCACTGGCTGGTTTTACCTCATTTCTGTTCTTTGCAATTAACAGTCCCTGAGATGATGAAAAAAACTACAATTTATTTGTTGTCTACTATGTTTCAAGCCAACATCCCTGTGGGGTAGGTAATTTTATCTCCATTTTATAGGAGGAAACCAAGCCTGAGAAAGATGAGGAACTTGCCCAAATTGATACATTTAGAATATGGAATAGCTGGTGTTTGGACCTGGGCTGTTGGACTGCGATAGTCATTCTTTAACCACTGCATCATACTCTCCTCCATGATTTGTGATATCTAGTTTGGACCTTTGAACTTCTAGTTTATTACCTGATCTGCCACATACATGAACTCTGGAAAACTAAAATATATTTTGACATTTAGCAATTCAAGACATGGAGTCATAAAAATCATAGAACTGACTAGACCTAAGTAGTCATATCTTCCAATGCTTTAATTTTACAAAAATGGAAACTGAGATCCCTGTTATGGTTTGAATTGTGTCCTCCAAAAAGTTATGTTGAAGTCCTACCGCCCCCCCCATACCTGTAAATATGACTCTGTTTGGAATCAAAGTGTTTCTTTTGTTATGTTAATGATGTCATACTGAATTAGGGTGGGTCCTAAACCTAATCCCTTCTGAGTGGTGTCTTATAAAAAGAACAGAATGGACACCGACACACACAGGTCAAAGAAATCACATGTGAAGATATATCTTCAAGCAGTCAAGGAACACCAAGGAACACGCAGGGGTTACCAACAAGGAAGGACTCTCCCTAGAACCGATGCCCTAATTTGGACTTTTAGCCTCTAAAACTATGAGACAATAGCTTTCTATTCTTTAATGCCACCCACTGGTGGTATTTTTTGTTATGGAAGCACGAGCAAAATAAAATAGTTCCCAAATATCAGGTTACTTGCATAAGATTGAACAGCTTTCTTACATATGCCAAAAAAAAAAAAAAACCGTTTGTCACTGAGTCGATGCCACCTCATGGCAACTCTGTGTTACAGAGTAGAACTGTTCCATAGGGTTTTCTTGGTTGTAATCTTTACAGAAGCAGATCACCAGGCCTTTCTTTCACAGAGCTGGTGGATGGCTTTGACCTGCCAACCATTAGGTTAGTTGAGTGCAAACCGTTTGCACCAGGCAGGGACGTCTTCACACATCTTAACTAGGTATTAAGTCTGATACTAGAATTCAATCTTTTTCCCCCATCCTCATGCCACATGATCAAATCTGCCTCTTTCAAGATAGCATGATGTGTCTCCTCAAACAATTAACCTTGTATATAATTTACTACAACTTACCAGCTCAAGGGATGTCTATCAGCCCTGCACCTACCTAATGGAGTCCCTTTTGAATTTAGGACACCTAATACCACCACCCAACCCCAGTTAATGTTTCCTTCAGCAACGAATGCTGATAGAGTCCTTTTTACATCATGGTGAAGGAAAACCCCTCACCATCGAGTCAATTCGGACTCATGGGGACCCTATAGGACAGAGTAGATATGCCCCATAGGGTTTCCAAGGCTGTAATCTTTACAGAAACAGACTGCCATATCTCCCTCCAGTGGGGCGGCTGGTGGGTTCAAACCGCCAACCTTTTAATTAACAGCTGAGCGCTTAACCGCTGTGCCACCAAGGCTCCTTATGGCGAAGGAACTACCTTTTTATTGATTAGAATAAGATTTATTCAGTGAGTGAAAACAGAAATCACTGAAGGAGTCTTATCTCCTTTCATATTCCTCCAAATTTGAGTGTTTTCTATGTGCAAGGCATTATGCTAGGCACTGTGGAAATAAAGAAGTGTAACAAACAGTCCCTTCCCTTAAAGTATCACTGTCTCTAATTCCAGCCTCTCTAGTGGTTTGGAAATGGGATTTAAATGCACCAGTTTTTATGTGGCAAAGCATATGCTACCTTTTTTTCACATATAAGGCTATAAAGAAACAGGAGACGTTTAGCAAGGGACAAATTACTATATAAAGTGTAAAATGCCTCTACAATAAAAAGTTGTGACTTCAGTTATAGCATATATGATTTATTCTCCTCTTAGCCTTTCTGATAAGTGAACTTTTGCATTTTCATATTTTATTCTTAATTTTTAAGTATTGGAGTGCGTGCAATGAATGATCAGTAGGTAGAGAGAGCAGTAATACCACAGTGCTTTGAAATGACTCTGTTAACACCTCTCCCCTGTTTCGTCCAGGGACGACATTTCCCACTCTTCTGCCGCTCTATTACAGCTGCCCCTGATGATTAAATATCACTACCGAGCAGCTTTGTAGCATATTCTCCTAGGGGACTTCTTCCATTCATTTCTAGCATAATCTCTTATACTCATTTCTTAGGAATGAAAACCCATCTTGTCGCTTTCGGCCAGGTCCCAGAAGTGAAATACTGGGGCACATTAATCTGCAGTGACAGCCTAATCCCATTCCTCACCACCTCCCAACAATTCTCAATTTCCTAATTACCTTTCATAGTTTTCCTTTTTAAAGTTTCCTTCAGCCTAGGCTGCACACTGCCACTAAGTCTCTTTTTCAAAGAATATTCATATCTAGGGAAGTTATGAAGGTACATTTCCTCTTGCACACTGATTTCTGGTGCCTGTGCAAAGCACTGAATGCCTGTAGGGACTGAATTTCCACTTTGTGTTTTCTTTTTAATACATTTCTACTCAGTGTGCTGCTTGTCCAAATGAGAAACTTTAGTTCATTGGAATGACCTAATCAATAATGTGCATCAGAAGTAATCACATATAGAAATGCACTAGTGCTTACAAAGTTTGCATACATCTCTCTTCTTCTCCCTCTCTCCCCTCTTGCTCAACACACCCTCACCCATACCTATTGCCATCAGGTTGATTCCGACTCATCTCTACCCTATAAGACAGAGTAGAACTGCCCCGTACGGTTTCCAAGGAGCAGCTGGTGGATTCCAACTGCTGACCTTTAGGTTAGCAGCCAATTTCTTAACCATCACGCCACCAGGGCTCCACATCCTACATATATAATCATATTTTCATAAATACAGTGTATGCAGGCACCAAAGCTACTTGTATGAGGGTATACTTACCACAGACAATTAAAATGAAGTTTGGTGTTAAAGCCCATTTTGATTTTGATTTTTTTTCACACTTTAAATGAGACATTGAAATATACCTTTACACAAAGTATATTACATGAAAGATATGCACCTCTATAAAAAATGGTTTTATGATCAAATAAGACTGGATAATGCTGTGTATTATATTCCCCTCCAGCAGTATCACAACACACATTCACGTATTAACACCTCTGAGAAATCCTGCAGTAAAGAAACAGTTTAACTTTTTAAACCCAACATTTCCCAAACTTATTTGACCATGGACCCCTTTTTATTTCAGCCCATAATGCCATTTATTCTGTAGAATACTTTTTGATAGAGCTTGTCCTAACAGATAAATTTTAATTTTGTTTTTGCCATTTCTATCAAGTTCTATGACGGCGGGCTTCACTCTTGGGGGATCGTAGGAGATCAACAATATATAAAGGCAGATATAGGCAGCATCTTCAGTGAGCCTTGGTCTGAGAGAGAAAGCACCAAGTCTTAGAGCATCTGATAGAGACCAAGTCTAATCACGTAAATATGGGATTCTTGTGGAAACGGAAGCATTCTTGCTTAAAAGATTTTACTCTAGAAAACTCAGAGTAGAGCTAGTATCGTGCTCCATTCAATGAATGTGCCTTGTTTGCAGAAGGTGAGCAATGATAGTGTGAGGCTGGTCAGAGAAAGCCCCCAACACAGCTATAGAGGTGGTGGGGGCTCTGTTGGGATGCTCATAAAAGACTTGAGACCCCACCAAGACCCATGCTGCTTCACACCTCTATGACTCACCCTCAGCCCCAGTAGTCTTTGATTCTGTCTGAGAAACACCCAATGAAAACCCAAATCAAACCTCATTTCTTCAGTGGAGACATCTATGGAATCAGGTTACTCAACCAGTTTACTGAACTCCTCTTCTATCCTTGTCGTTCTGCCTTATGATTATTTGTTATCCTCCCTATTAGACTGTGAGCTTCCTGAGGGCAAGAGCCATGTCTTATTTATCTTCGTATTCTGCATGCCTAGGGCCTGGCATAATAATAGTCATCAATACTTGTTGGGTGAATGAATGACAGATAAATAAATGTCTATAGTGCCATATTGGCTCTGCCTTCTCAATGGATAAATGAATGAATGAATGAATCACAGTATCTTCCTGCACATTCACAGCATTAGTCTGAATGCTATCTTGCAAAATCTGCTATGTTGCAGAATCTACATATTTTCTCTGACTGGATCAGTATTGTGTGAGGGTGGAGAGAATTAAGATAGAATTATAGAAGGGAAGAAGAGGAAATCTGATGCTGAAAATGCTCAGACCATAACTGTCACAGGGCTGCATTTGTACAAATACCAGACAACTGAGAAACCATGCTGAGGTGTAACACAGCAGTTCAGAAGTCGTGTGGACATGGGGCACAGGGAGAGGTACAGCGGAGGTGTCCCCTGGTCAAAGGAGGAAAAGGAGGAAACATCTCCTTACTCATCCTGAATGTTGAAGATATAAAGTGAGTTATGATCATCTAGCTGACTTAACTTTAGTGGGGTCCGCTAAACCAACATGAGTAAAAGAAGATACAATATTTGCCTCTTGACCTGACCTTACATCAATGGCCCTGTTATCAGAATTCATAAGAATAAATAAATGAGGTGCATCTGAGCACGGCTGTTAAATAGAAACAAGCTGCAGGAATGAGCCTGTGTTGGTAATTATAACAATAGGATTCCAAATTAAATTTTGAAATCTTCTTTCGTTGATGACAACCAACTTGGTGAAAATGAAGAATTGAATGTCAGAAATGTGTGTGATTAAATGAATAATTTATTTTAAAAGGATCAGCACAAAGCTGGTTCTGTAAGGTGGAGGTTAAAGACGTCCCAAATGTTCAACCTTTCCAAGCTACTGTACCACTCTATCATCTCTAGCATCAACTACTCCCTCTCCACTCAGTACTCTCCCTTCCGTCTTTGGGTTCCCAAATTTGCTGCAACGTCTCACAGAACTCACGAATCATATAAAGGAAATGGCTCATAAGGTTGTAGAGGCTGGTAAGTCTCAAATTCACGGGTCAGGCATAGGTTTCTCCCAACCCACGCAGCTGCAGGAGCTGACAAACCCAAACCAGCAGGTTAGACCACAGGCTGCTGGCTAACGAGGCTCAGAAGTGGCAAATCAGGTCACACGATAGGCAGCTGGCCCAAGGGTCTGTGGAGGCCAGTGAATCCCAGAATCAGCAGATCAGACAGCAGGCCTCTGGGGTAGTCAGTTGATCATGAACTGGATGCAGGATCCAGACGCAGAGAGAGAGAGAGAGCTTCACCAGGATGCACACCTATATCTTAGCTGCAGGCCACACCCCAGGGAAGGGCATAACTTTAGTAAGGGTGGGTCTTGACTTACGCCATCCTGCAAGGCTGTGACCCAAGACACACCTTATACCAATCCTGCCTCATCAACATGTAGAGGTCAGGATCCACAACACATAAAATGGAAGACCACCACACAATACTGGGAATCATGGCCTAGCCAGGTTAACACGTAACACCATCACAGGTTCCATATACCTTATTTGCTTCGTCCTACTCAGTCATTGTGTGTGAATCACAAAGACCATGGCTAGAAGGGCCATATTAAGTAATTCGCTGCACTGCAGTTATAATGATCACTCTCATTACATAATGAAAAGACAACATAATATAGTGAAAAGAACCTTAAAAAGTTGGATTCAAATCTAGATCTGGTACTTACTAGCTGTACGACCTTGGAAAAGTTACATAATATCTCTGAGGATTGGTTTTCTCATCTGTAAAATCGGAAAATAACACCTATTTCACTGTTGTCAGGATTAAGAAAAATAAGGATGTAAAGTGCATGGTAGGCACTTACTAATGGTAGCTATTATTATTATTAATAACATTATTATTATAAAAAATATTGACACTTATTTTTTGTCACCCTGCCAATTTAAACTACAATTTCTAATCATACAACTGAAAGCTTATTAGCCAAGCAACTACACCTACTCCTCACTTACCAACTACTCATTATCCAACATTTTACATTAATGACAATAGTAAAAAAATCTACTTTCTGACTATTTTGTGCATTAATGATGTATGTCTGGCAATAATGAATGCCAAGGTGTGAGATGAGAGTAACACTAGCTGTAATGGTCAAGGTTGTGTGTCAGTTTGGTTGGGCCATGATTCTCAGTGGTTTGGCAGTTATGTAATGATGTAGTCATCCTCCATTTTGTGATCTGATGTGGTCATCCTCTATTTTCACACAATGCTGATTTTCATATAACAACCTAGTCTTTGGAACCTAACCATGTGGATTAGTGAGGAGTAGGTGTAATATTTTTTAAGCACCCAGTCCATGCAAGGCACTGTGGTGTGATGTGCACACTAAACTCCTAGAATAGCCAAGATAAAATATATACCACATATTTTTAGACATATATTTTCACAAAAAAGAACTCCAGCATAGGAAAAATCACTAATACTAATATTAATTAATCACTAATACCTATGGTTATCCAAACAAATTTTTACTTATATGATATAGAATAAGGCAAGACTTAAATAACACATACCTTATTAAAATCTAGTACCTTCCTTACTAACCTTTATTCACAGTAATCCATACTAAACCTAACCTTGCTATTTCTCCCAACATGGGTCAGCTCTTAGTCTTTGTAAGGGTTGCAGGCCCCTGAGCCCCTGAATTGACTGTGATCTTGGGCTGCTTTGCACTGGAGATGGAGGGCAGCTTGTGACCAAAATCCTTCACATTGAACTTAGATGCAATCTTCGCTCCTCTCACTAGCAGGACAGACTGTGAGCTCTCTCTTTCCAGGGCTTCCAAGTTAAGGCCAAATTGCCCTTTCAATTTCTAAGGCCCCTGCAATAAGCAAGAAAGAACACAAGGACCTGGATGTGGCCTCAGCCCAACTCCCATGACTGCCCTTTTAAATGGTGGGCTTGTCTAGGATCTCTCTTCACTCTTAAGATGCTCTGATTCCTAGTTAGAAAATAAATGTATTTCAACATTTTAAATAAACATTGCTGAAGTGACATTGTTGAGGAATGGGTTTTGCTATGTAAGTGGAATTTATAGATAGCTGAAAGTCATCCCTTCAAGTATCAGTTAACATCTTATTGATTTAAGATGGAAATATCGGTATGCGTATTAATTAATACTTAATACTGACTGCAGTCTACTACATACCAGGCACTGTGGTAAACCAAACCAAACCCAGTGTCGTCAAGTCGATTCCGACTCATAGCAACCCGGTAGGACAGAGTAGAAGTGCCCCACAGGGGTTTCCAAGGAGCAGCTGGTAGGTTCAAACTGCCGACCTTTTGGTTAGCAGTCAAGCTCTTAACCACTGTGCCACCAGGGCTCCAGCACTGTGATAGGCACTTTCAGATATTTTATTTTATTCTAATAAAAAATAGGTGAGGTAGATATATTAGCCTAATTTTAGAGACAAAGAAACCGGATATTAAAAAGGCCAAGGAACTGAATGAAACCACTAAGTAAAGGAAGAGCTGAGGTCTGACTCCGAATGCAGGGATCTTTCTAGAATTCCACACTGAGCTATCATAGTGTGACTGTGAGCTGGGAAACCATATTAGAAATTTGTATAACTTGTATGTAAAGTAGATAAAATGTGCTGTGAATAATATTCACAAAATCTTTTCCCATGGAGAGTCAAACGTCAAATACATTGGGTATAAGACATTGTTCTGGACACTGGAAAACCATAAAGCCCCATCTAAAGATCTACTGGACAGTAACTATACTTTCCTCACTAACTTGCCCAGCTTTCCAGCAGTTTTACAGTCTGACAGCCAACAGAGATCGCTGATACAAACCACTGTTTTTAAAGGGGACGTGCAAGCTTTTCTGAAAGCTAAGAGACAGAGCACATTAGGGTTCAAGTGGCTTCTTTCAAGACCCATTGTAAAAGAACCAGTTGCCTGCAAGTCAGTTCCAACTCATGGCAATCCCATGTGGTCAGAGTACAACTGTGCTCTATAGGATTTTCAAAGGCTGATTTTTCAGAAGTAGATCACCAGGCCTTTCCTCTGGGTGGGTTTGAACTTTCAGTCTTTCTGTTGGCAGCTGGGCGCCTTAACCACTTGCACCACCCAGGAACTCCAAAGACCTATTACACGTAGCAAAAACTGCTGTTGGAAGAGTCCCATGGCACTGACATACTTCCTTTTCAGTATTAATGCATCATTTGTGATTATGAACTGGGTTGACAGCATCAAATTCGCAGGGAGACCCTCTGCCCTCCTGGTCACAGTTTGCACAATTTTAGTATTACTTCCTTTGCGGCAACAATCATAGCCAATCTGCATTGTTTCCAGGCCTATGCCCTTTCCTCCATTCTCCATTATCAGACTGTAATTCTGCTTATATATGTTGAAGTCACAGTACTAAAACAAACCAATTGTTTCTCTTCCGCACTTACTCCTGCTCCAGCTTCTTACTGGTCAGCCATACCCCAAAACCAGAGCAGTACTTCCCCAGGCATGTTTTCTAAAACTCTAGTCCATGAGGTGCTCCTTGAATGAAGACTTCTGTGGCCAAAAAAGTTGTTCTGGTTCGTCTATCATGCTGTTAATGCATATAAGTTTACGTTAAAGATTCTGAGAAGTCGTGTACATACTTCATAAGATTATACTTTATATTAGAATCCTATTTTTTTTAATGACCCCTATTAATAGTATCTGCAAGAAACATTGGGAAACTGTCTTAGGGCAGCTTGGACTCTTCTGGCTCCTTGACAACTACATACCATCAAAAGCTAAGTTATGTTGACTCTGTCTCCTCCCGTTCCATTTCTTTTATCAAAAAACCCGGTTGTCATCAAGTCAGTTCCGACTCATGGCTACCCTATGTGTGTCAGAGTAGAACTCTGCTCCATAGGGTTTTCAATGGCTGATTTTTCAGAAATAGATCACCAGCCCTTTCTTCCAAGGCACCTCTGGGTGAACTCAAACCTCCAACCTTTTGGTTAGCAGCTGAGCAGGTTAACCGTTTACACCACCCAGGGACTCCTCCATTCAGGCCCTGTTCCCTCTCCCCCAGCCCATGGTAATTAATGTGCTCTGACTGCTGTCGCTGCCTTGTAGCAAGTTTGCTTTGTTTCTCCCTCCTCGTCCACCCTGCAGCCCCTGGTACACAGTTCATATCATAGAACCCCTTCCCCATTCAAAAATCTTCAGGCCCCTCATTACATACTGAATAACATCCAAAGACTTTGCCCCTGAAAGCAAACGCCTTTCTAGGCTTTTCAGAAAGTTTTCCATCCCATGTCCATCCTTCCAGCTGAACAACTTGGCTGTCATTCTGGGCGCGCCTCCTCTCATTTACTTTCAGCGTGTTCCTACCCATTCTACCATATCCTCACAGCCCATCTCAGCCCTCAGAAGGGTTACCTGCCTCATGATCCCCTGAGCCAGAATGTTTTTTTCCTTGGAAAATGCACAACACTTTGATTAGATCTAAAGCACTTTCTCTAGGGCATTAGTATTTGTATTGTGTAGTACGTGCATGATTTTTGCTTATGATTATGTCGTATTTTCCTTACTAGTCTTGGGTTTCGTAGAGGCAGGAACTGTGTCTTATTCTTCATTACATCATCTGCAGCATCTAGCCTGACACACAGAAGGTTCCCCAAAAAGTTGATTTAATGGTTGGGTGAACTACATAAGCAACTAGCTTAGAATGTGTCTGTTCATGGTCCTTTGCCAAAAGCAGGAAAAGCAGGTTGATCCAAAGAGCTGGTGGGAGGGGGGGGAATGGGTGGTAGGTGAAGGGCCCTGGTCGCTCACCTTCTGGTCTCTTTCAGGAGCGGCTCTGCCCTGGCCCAGCTCTATGGAACCTCTGCTACCCTAGAGCATCACCATTTTAACCACGCAGTGATGATCCTTCAAAGTGAGGTACAGACTAATGTTCTGCTTCTCCCCTGACAGAAAACCAATAAAACGCTTAGTTTTCTTCTTCTCTTTCTTTGTAATGTCACAGGTAGCTACAGAGCAGTGAGGCACCTTGCTTTCAGCCAGACTATTGAGCTTTTCCTTGGTGGCTTTTGTATTCTTTCAGAAGCCTGACCAAGGATCTCGTTCAATTTCTTTCTGAGTTGATTCATTTGCATTTCATTATTGCTTAGGAGGCTTTCAGATTCATGTAACAGGGTAGACCGCCCATAGCTTGTCACTAGAGCATGCCCTTACCCTCCTTAAGTGGTACAGAAGTCCACTGAGGAAGTGACTTGGTCCAAGTGGCAAGTGTAACCCAAAGTCATTTTAAAAGATGGTAGAAGCAGAAACAGGATGAGAAAAATATACTTTATATTAGCACAATGAAGAAACCTATAAAGGATAAAAAGAACTTAAAATTGCTGGTGGAACCAGTTTGAAAGTGACAACTACAACTAAATTTAAGACCCGGGGTTAATGCCATTTGCCTCATTTTTCTTCATGTGGCAATGCAGGAGTTGGACATAGTTAGGATTTTGTACTTTTAGCTCTCCACAGAGAAAAACAGAAACCACTGTCTGACTCTGGCTGAGGCTTCTGAGTTTAAAATTGCCAGGAAAGGAACTGCTTAATTTTCTGCAGGCGTACAGACTTTTTTTTTGAGGCCAGGAAGGGATCATCTGTTTCTCATTATTTGTCAGTTCTCTAGCTGTGCCATTAATTATTATTATTATCATCATTTAGGCCCGGCTTTGCTGGAATAGCATCATTAAATATGGAAGGTTTTTTCCTCCAGCCTATCTTGGGAAAGCACGTCTTTTGCAATATCGTGAAAGCCCTTGACCCATAAAGGGTAGTCGGCACTGGGAACCTGAGTGCAGACCAGGGAAGGGCACACCCGCTGGGGTGATGCATTTTCAGATAGGAATAGAACCCCAAGGTTTGGGTTCTCAGTAACTGACAGAAATCAGCATCCTGGCATCTGTGACTCCGGAATTTTCCACCCAAAGTCATGTTTTAGCTGAGTGCTGTCAAAGAGGGAAGTAGGGATGCGAGGAGCTGCAGTTCAGATGTCCTTTCCATATAGGTAAATGTGATGGGTGTGCACCTCCACCCCCAAAAACCCCACGTTTGTAATAGTAAGCATTATAAGGTTTCCTCTGAAGGTCATCTGTTTGTGTCCTTGGGGACTTTTCTGGGGTAAAACTTTATTAGTTCAAACCCCACTAACTCAGAATTTGTGTTCATACAAATAAAACACATTGACTGCCCTTCATGTTGGGGTTCTCTATGAAGAACGGAGAATAATAATTACAGAGCTACCCACTGAGTGCCTGGTGTGTGCCAGCCACGTGGAGCCTCACCCTCATCCCCTCCTGCCCTGCTCATCAGAAAGGCAGACAGGCAAGTGAGGTATTATTTTCATCCCACTTTCCAAATGAGAGGACCGAGGCTCAGAGAGGTTAAATGGCTTGTTGAAGGTTACGCAGCCAGTTGGTTGCCCCAGACCCTCTGCCTCCACATTTGGCTTTCTTCCCACCAATACCACATCACTGCCTCCCTAAACAACGAGTAGAAACAGCATCTGAGGGAGACTTAAATCTGCTTCAGGGAACAAACCCTTGAGGCACTGTATAAGGTCCATTTGCACATAAGCAATACTCTGATTACAGATTAACTTTTTTTGTTTTTTGCCACCAGTCTGGCTTAGCTTTGTCACTCGATCAGCTGTAAATTGTGTTAATTGCTATATATAGCGTTGTTGTTGTTGTTGCTGTTAGGTGACCTGGAGTAGATTTCGACTCCAAGCGAACCCATGTGACAAAGTAGAACTGCCCCACAGGGTTTTCTAGGCTGTAACGTTTATTGCAGGAGCCCTGGTGGCACATGGTTAAAGCGCTCAGCTGCTAATTGAAAAGGTTGGCTGTTCAAACCCACTAGCTGTTCTGTGGGAGAAAGATGTGGCAGTCTGCTTCTGTAAAGATTACAGCGTTGGAAACCTATGGGACAGTTCTACTTTATCCTATAGGTCTCTATGAGTTGGAATCAACTTGAAGGCAATGGGTTTGGTTTTGGTTTGAACCTTCACAGAAGCAAATCGCCAGGTCTTTCTCTCACCAAGCTGCTAGATGGGTTCCAACCGCCAAGTTTTCAGTTAGGAGCTGAGCACTTAGCTGTTGCACCACTAGGGCTCCCTATATAAGTCCTTTAAAAGTAGTAAAATGCGCTTCTTCACAAAATAATCAGAATCCTCAAATTCAGACAAACTTTTCTTCTTAGTCCTCGTTACTTTGTACTGTAACTTTTTCCCAAAGGCTCTGTTTCTTTCACTGGGAGAAGCTGGGCATGGAGCTGGATCCGGGGGACTACTTTCCCATGGCTTCTGGCCACTTTCTCCTGGGCCCCAGAACAAGGGCCTGTGATTGATCCGTGCAGCAAGGCTCAGGCAGAAAAACCTGGGGAGGATTATGGTGATGTATTCCTTTAGTTATTTGTCTTCTTCCTAATGGCAGAATGGTCTGGAAGAGTCCATTTGAAAATTATTATTAATATTGGACCTGGTCCCAGGTGGAACCAATATATTCTTTAAGGCATGGTAGGTTCACCCAGAGATAAATTAACTCAGGGGAGCAGATTATCATGTGGTACCCGGCAAGAGCTCATTTACTAATTGATATTCTGGTTCTCTGAAAGAATTAATTTACCTCTCGTTGGAGAATAGTTTCTTCTCAGACAGGTATGCTGTTCCCTCCCTTCTCCACCATCTTCTGGCTCTTAACATAAGGTTTAAAACTGGTCCAGAACCTGGGCCATGTGTTTATGAGTTTGTATTTCATACTAAATAAACCCAGTAAATGAAAAGTCCTAACTTTCAAAGCAAATTCAGTGAATTGTTGGTGACTTTATGGAGGGATTTTTCACTTTATTAAGAACAAATTGTGGAGCTGCCTTATGCAGTTAAAACAAACTTGATGAACGGAAGTGTACTTTTCAAAGGTGTAGAGCTATAGGTGAGTTTGCAAGTTTTCCTCGGTAAATTAGCGTCCACTGTGCCAAGAACTAAAGTGCTCAACTGCTGACTGAAGGGTCGGTGGTTCGAAACTACAAGTGACTCCTTGGGAGGAAGCTGTGGCAGTCTACTTCCATAAAGATTTACAGCCTTGGAAACCCTATGGGGTCGCTATGAGTCAGAATCGACTCCAGGGTAGTGGGTTTAGGTGCCAAGAACAATGCCTTATACATCTTAACCATTCCATAAGTATTCACTATACTGAATTTATGGAGCCCTGGTGGTGCAATGGTTAAGAGCTCGGCTGTTGACCAAAAGGTTGGCAGTTTGAATCTACCAGCTGTTCCTTGGAAACCCTATGGGGCGGTTCTACTCTGTCCTATGGGGTTGCTATGAGTCGGAACCAACTAGATGGCAACAAGTTTTTATACTGAATTTAACGTACCATACGTTAAGGTGTATCTTAACAGTTTAACGCAAGGTTTCTCAGCTTTGGCACTATGGATGTTTTGGGCCAAATAATTTTTTGTTGTGGGGGGCTGCCCTGTGCATTGTAGTATGTTTACAATATTCATATCTACAGGATACCATAGCACCTTCCTCCCAAATGTGACAGCCAAAAATCTCCAAATGTTGCTAACTGTCCCTTGAGGGGCAAAATCACCCCCTGTTGAGAAGCACTGGTCTAATGGGCTGTTTTTTCTCCTCCTTGAAGTCACTCGTTCGCTTAGCAAGTGTTTCCGAAATGTCAGCTTAGATTTTTACTAGTAAAATCAGTATTTATATTAGGGTCAGGAAGATTCCCAGATGTTTTGCCAACTTCTCTACTCAGTAATTCCATGGGAAATGGACCATCAGCTAGAGTTGTTGGCACAAACATTTCCACAGTAAGACAAGTTCAACCATTTCCAGAGTTTTCCCTTCAAGACAGGATGGAGTGTCCCTTGGTATTCCCCCCAAAAATGATTGCACTCTCTAGCTTTGCTGTTTGCCAGAGAATCTGTTTGTATTTTTGCAAGATTTCATTAAATGAGTTTTTATCATATCCCCAGCCCCCACTTTTTTAATATTAGGAAAAAAATGTAGTCAACAACCACAGATTTAATGTTCTGTTTTGTGACTTTACTTTCTCATTACAGGGTCACAACATCTTTGCTAATTTGTCCTCCAAGGAATATAGTGACCTTATGCAGCTTTTGAAGCAGTCAATATTGGCCACAGACCTCACGCTGTACTTTGAGTAGGTATTGGCATTTGAGCTATTTGACAAACGGGTATCTGAAGTTCCATCCTGTAGTTAATTTTCAGGTTTGTATTGGGAGTTGCCTGCTAGTCTGTCATTGATATCAATGTGTAAATGAGCTAAACTTCATGGTTGTTGTTGTTTTTCCCTCATCTAAATGAACTCATTCTCACTTTCAGGCTGTATCTGTAAGCCAAGAGAAGCAAAGCTCCGATCGTCAGATTTATAGCTTTCTTCTGTTCTAGGAGCTTTGTTTGGGACTCTTGACTCTGAAACTTAAGTGATGGCCATTTTAGGGACTGGCTAAGATTTCTAATTTCAGTTGTTATTTCTGGTCAGATCTGTAATGGCCCTAATGATGATGATGATGAAAAATATTTGTTTCTGGGAGGTTGACTAGATACCCAAGCCTTCATTCCTTGCCTCTCCTCTATCTCTTTCTCAGAATAGCTATTCCTTTTTTTCCCACCATTCAGGTACCCATCTGAGCTGGTAATCCCATCATTCCCATTCTCTTTTGGACCTGCTTTGCCAGGCACCATCTACTTTAGCAGCCTGGCAATCTCTTTTTCCACCGATATGCATAGTTCTCTGCTTTCTTATAAACCAAACATCCTCCCTTCCTGAAAAATTCTTTCACTTGACTCTATGGAGATCTTTAACGGCCTTTCAGTTCACTTTTCTTTTGTTGATAAATAAAATACCCTCCTTGTTTGATAAATAAAACCAAAAATCAGTTACCATTGAATTAATTTGGACTCATGGTGACCCCATGTGTGTCAGAGTAGAACTGTGCTCCATAGGGTTTTCAATGGCTGATTTTTCAGAAGTAAGTCTCCAAGCCTTTCTTCTGAGGCTCCTTTGGGTGGATTCGAACCTCCAACCTTTTGGTTAAGCAGCCGAGTACATGAACTGTTTGAACAACCCAGGGACTCCTTTTGATAAATAGAGCACATTAATACCTCTATTTTCCTAATGCTCATTTACACCTTGAAGAGAAGCATCCATCTCTATCTGTGGTCTACCAAAATTGGGCTCTCATAGTCACCAGAGACTTCCTTGTTCCCAAATTCAATGTCTTTTACTAATTTCTGGTATGTCCTAGCTTCTTTGAGATATTGACTGATTTCTCATGGCCAGTTTCTACTCTATTTGCTTCCATAATATCCAGCTACCTTCCTCTCTCCTTTTCTGGATGCTTTGTAGGTTTCTTTTCCTCTTGCTCCCAGATATGAGTCCTTGGACCCATGTTCTCCTTTCTCTACTTAGATTCCATTCACTCCCACCCCTGGCCTCACCAATTACCTCTGTGTAGAAGACTCTCAAATTCTCCACTCTAACTTTCCCTCCCATCCTAGACCTGTCTCTCCAACTTCCATCTCAAAACCCCTCCATGGCCGCATTGCTAACAAAGCAAGCTCTAAACCTGGTTCGGCTGTCAAGGCCCTCCATAATCTGCCCCAAACATTTTCTTCACTCTTCTCTCCTACGTGATTTGTTTAGTCAACTGGTCTACACATAACTCTTTGAAAACACTCTACACAGTCTTGCCCGTGTGTCCCCAGTCATACCACTATTTCTACATGGAATATGTCCCCCCACTCTCATCTGGCTGAATTCACCATCGTTTAAGATTTGGCTCTTCTCCCATCTTTTCTATGAAGACTCGTGTCACCCTCTGAAGTCTTATTGCACTTTGGCACCATATCAGTTAGAATTAGGTTCAATCGTATGTGACAGAAAGTCCAAGTAACAATGACTTACTGCTCTGTCACATAACAGGAGTCTGGAGATAAGCCATCTGGGGTCATTAGAATGGCTTTGTTAAGTGGTCAGGGACTCAGGCTTCTTCTCTCTTGTTGTGCTGCCACCTTTGACACATGGCTTTCACCTCTTAGTCCAAGACAACTGCTCAAGCTCTAGCCATAATGTTCACATTCCAGACAGCTGGAAGAAGAAAGGGACAAAGAAGAAAATGGCCAAAGGGTGATGCAGGCTTTATTTTAAGAGTATGTTGGAAGCTGCCACATAACACTTACATTTAATTGGCTGGAATTTAGTCACTTGGCCATACCTAGTTTCAAGGAAGATTGGGAAAGGAATTCTTTATTCTGAGTAGCCATGTGCCCAGCTGAAAACCAGAGATTCTGTTACTAAGGAAGAAATGGAAGAGGGCTATTGGGTAGACAGCTGGCAGTCTATGCTACAGGTATTTATTGTTGAGTTCCACTGAATGGGTTACCACATAGTATAGTGGAAGAAGTAAAGACTTTGGAGTTGTATTCGCCAGGATTTAAATCTCATTCTGGCCTTCTGGTTAAACCTGGTAGATTGGGCCAAGTGTCTATATCCTCTCCCTCCTGAAACTCCATTAAAATGACACTAAATGAATTTGAAAGAAAAAAAAAAGGCATAAATCTGCAAGGAGAAAGAACGAGAGAACAAGCAACTGAAGAGAGATGTCAATACATTTATGGGAAAGGGAAGGCAGACCAATGAACAGTAACTCAGCTAGCAGAGTAGGAGTGGAAAGCAAAGGCCTACAGAGCACAACTCTGAGAAGCAAACCAGTTTGCCCTGAAGAACCTTGCTTGGGTCTTTGAGATAAAAGTTACCATGAAATGTGGAGGTGACACTCCAAGCTGAAGACAAGGAGATTACTAGAAAGTCAATTTACGGAGCAGTTAGAACCCACGAAGACCTCCACAAGCATAGTCAGGCAGCTCCCCTTTTCTCTACCCCAGAAGAAGGCCAGTGGTTTATTCTCTGGAGAAAAGAAATAAAGGGCCTAGAATGAGGAAAATTATAGGGAAGGAATGCCATGCAGAGCTCAGAAGAGGGAAATAAGTGAAATGGAATGAGTCTGTGGACTGCAAACCCACGGCCCTTAGCCCAGTCACCGAGAAGCTAGGAGTCTGCAAGTTACACACACCTAGGGTTGTCAGATTTAGCAAACAGAAATACAGAGGCCTCAGTTAAATTTGAATTTCAGATAAGCAATAGATAATTTTTTAGTGTAAGTATATCCCATGCAATATTTGGGGCATACCTATAGTAAAAAAAGTATTTGTTATTCATCTAAAATTGAAATTTAACTGGACTTCCTGTATGTTATCTAGCAACCTTACACCCCCCACCACCACGCAATTCCCACTCAGCTTTTTAATGCCTTATTGTTAAACACAAACAGACAACCAAGAATCATAGAACATTTTCATCTCCAGTATGAAAGACAGAGGCCAAAACAAACAAAAAACATGAACAAAAACAGAATTCTGAGGAAAGAAGGAGAGGGAAAAAAAAGATTGTTAATACCCACAAAGAGCTAAGATATTGTATCCATGAAACAGAAACAGGATGCTTAAAAAAATAATAATAGGTGTAACCAGAGAAGAAGAAAGAGTTCTTGGAAATTAAAAACATGACTTCCAAGATAAAAAATCCAATGAAAGCACTGGGAAATAGAGTCAAAAGACAAAAAGGCTGCAAGGTGGAGAACACTGCTATGTTCCATTATATGCCTTTTAGTACTATTTCATTTGGTAACTATGTGATGTGTTCCTTTGATAGATACAAATTTTAATTAATTTTAAAAATGTATCTAAAAAACTAAAATCTCAGCTCTGCCACTAACTAGCTGTGTGTCATCAGACAAAGTATTTACCTCTCTGAGCCTGTTTTTTTCGTGTGTAAAATAGAAATAGTAATTGATACGTTGCAGCATTATTGTGAAGATTAGCAATAATTTATATCAGGCATTTAATAGAGTGCCTGAAGTAAAGAACACAAATGAACTTGGAAGCTATCGTTACTACCAGATTTGTTTTTAATTTTTCAAAGTTTTGTAATACATTAGATATTTATATGTGTGTGTTTTATTTCACCTGCAGTAGATTACAAAATCAACTCTTTTGCTGGATTGTTTTATAAATGTCAGCATCTACAGACTCATTTGCTTTGTGCCCTATTTATTCTCCATGTTTTGGGGGCCTCATATTTGACTTAACTATCATGATTTTCCATCTTTTTCTGGATTGATGTTCCTTAATTTGGGATTTGTGGAACGTTGATATCCTTTTAACATTTTTACTTCCTGTCCCAGACACTTGCAAGATTTTGTGTTATTTTTCTCACAGTAGAAGCCTTTCCCTACGCCAGGTTTCCAAGTAACTTCTAAAGGGGAAAAAAAAAAATCTCAACACTTGGAGTCCATTTATCAAGCCCTGTTAAGGACATGACAAATGCACTGAGTGACCGCTGGAACGCATTCAGGGAAGCTGGCTGCAACTCGTTTTCTCATTACTCTGTTCTTATCTTAATGCTGCAGCCCTTGCTAATGTTTGCTGATTCCTAAAGAAGCTGGCCTGTTCCCTTATGGTTAGAGTTATTGTTTTGTGAGGTTCTGAATAGCTGTTTATTCTCTAATCTGGACCTTCAGGAGGCTAATTCACTTGCCGGTCTACAGTTGCATCAAGGTGTTGCCATGTTTTTTAGCCAAAACAATCCCCAGGGTTAATGAAGGGAAAACCAGCTACCACAAACTGCCACAAGATGATTTTTATCCCACAAATGTCCAACTGTGGAACCAGAAGGGATTTTAGAAATCATGTAATCCAATTCATCTCCTTCATTTTGTAGATCATGTGCTGAGATCCAAAAAGTAAAATAGCAAAACTGGAACCCTTGCTTCTTCACAGGGCTCTTTCCACAATCACCATCTTCCCTGTCTAATGGAAGAATCAAGAAATAGTTTCCATTTGGATTTGGGATACAGTACATAGCAAGATTTACCTTTGTACCCATTGCCTTTGAGTCAATTCTGATCTAGTTTCTAGAAGTCTGGTATAATGTGTCTGCCCTGACTACTCGATTCAAAAGATGTGATACAGTAGAGAACCAAGAAGGAAGCTCCCTGCTTTCCTCTCCTAGGAAGGGGAAAGAAAGGTAACACTAGAGGCTACCAAGGTGGGTAGGGAGAAGATCCATGCCTTCTGGAAAGGGGTTTATGGCTTATTTCTAGGGCCAGGGTTTCCTGCCTTGCTCCAAAAGGAGAAATGTAGAAAACCTTTAAAAAAACAACCACAAAAACTTTTAGCTTTAATTTTTAATGGCATTTGGTGTCCTGGGGATTCTATGCTACAAATGGTATATGAAAGCAGAATTTACAAAATTAAACAACAACAAAACCCTCAGTGTGAATTTCTAGGCTTCACTACTGAAGTTTGGGGGTTAATTATTCTGTCTGATTTTCTAAGTCACTGAAAACATCTTCTAGTTACTGATGAGTAATTTTCTGAAATTGATTTCTGTACCTATCTCTGAGTGCCTGCAGTGAATAAGGCTTTGATAATAGTAATTCCACCATCTGTAGCAGGAATTAGAAATACCTTATCAGTAACCAGTCATGTGATTTTCAGAGACTCACTTCATCTCTCTGCCTTGGTTTCCTTGTCAACAAAATGGGGATAGGCCTATCTATCGCCCATAACCATCTTCTAAGGTCCTTGTGGTGATCAGCAGAGACTAGCTATTTGAAAAAGCTTTGATAATTCAAAGTACCTTATGAAGAAAGGAATATTCATCCAGAAAATACCATAGAAGATAATACTTTTATTAAGATGAAACTTTGGAACTTCACATTAATAAAACTTTGAGATTGAAGGTGTGGAGCAGGCAGAGAGAGAGAGATCGAAAATTACTAATATTAACACTTCAAAGGGATGCCACAGGCCCTGTACTGTTTGTCTGATGTAAGTCAATAAAAGTGACCTATGCAACTTTCGTAACTGATAATAAAGACAACAACTAACCTTTCCTGAGGGCTTCCTTAGGAGCTTTATATATACGTTATCCTACTTAATACCTAAAGCAGTCCTATTAGAGTAGGCACTATTACTAACCTCATAACGCACATGAGGAAGCTGAGGTTTGAAAGATTCAGGAAATTGCGCACAAATGTTAAATGGTAAAGCTGGGATTAGAACTAGGTAGTTGGACTCCAAAATGTTTTTAAATACTCTGTCTTTTCTCTCTGCATTTATATAACTGTTAGCTTAAAAGTACAAAAGGGAAAACTGAAGCCTGTCCTGGGACCTTTCAGAAGCAGGGACAGCAGTAACTTGAGTATACACATGCCTGAGGCCATTTCTAAACACACTAGGTTATCAGGCCTAGAGCGATGAATGAACTCCAGACCCCATCACGAGGAGGCTCCCTGGTCAGAGTTGCTCAGAGCTTGCATAGTGGGCTGAGACTGCAATTAGAGGATCCTCACTTGCCGGTGGGAGCCCTGGTGGTGCAGTGGCTAAGGGTTCAGGCTGCTAAGCAAAAAATCGGTAGTTCGAATCCACCAGTGCTCCTTGGAAACCATATGGGGTGGTTCTACTCTGCCCTATAGGGTCGCTGTGAGTCGGAATTGACTTCATGGCAATGGGTTGGGTTTTTTTGGGGTTTTGTTTGCAGTTTAGCTAAGCTGGAAGCATCAGAGGATGGTAATTCTTCAGCTTTAATAGAGTCAGGGAGGTGGTTGCTATTGGATAGCACTCAGGAGTGGCCCCACAAATAGTTTAGCATCCATTCATAACAGATTGTGATTACAAGACACTATACAAGCCCAGGAGCCCTGGTGGCACAATGGTTAAGCAGTTGGCTACTAACCAAAAGGTTGGCAGTTCAAACCCACCCAGTGGCTCTGTGGAGAAAGACCTGGCAATCTGCTTCCATAAAGATTACAGCCTAGAAAACCCTATGGGGCAGTTCTACTCTGTCACGTGAGGCCGCTATGAGTCAGAATCAACTTGACATCACCTAACAACAGTAACAATACAAGCGCTGCACTGTTCTAGGCATTGCAGTGTCTCCCTGCATCACCACTACAGTGGAAGCTCCATGAAGGCAGACACTTTGCTTTTTAGCTTACTCTTGAAGCCCCAAAACATAATGGTTTCTCAAAATATGAACTTTTTGATATTGAATTCTTGTATCAGCCTGCAAGGTAGATATTGTTACCCCCATCTTTCCGGTAAGTGTATCTGGACTTAGGGTAAATGATTCGCCTAGGGGCATCAGGTTGTCTGTGCTTGTTTCTCCATGCCACATTTCCCAGAGCACTATTTAAGCAGAGAATTATCCAGTAATTCATGTTTTATAAGTCCATGTGGATATTCAGTGCTTTTCAGATTGACTTTCTAAATTAATCAGAATAATCTGCAAATTGAACTGTTTCCACTTTCCTTTGTGCTGTACAAACATTCATAAACAGTTGTGGGAAATGTTCAGCTTGGTGTTTCTTTGTCTTTGTCTGTCTTTTCAAAGGGATCCAGTGAGTAGCATTTCTCAGAAACGTCTAATGAAGACAACCAAATGTACTAAATTATTTTAATCATAAGGAATTATAGTTTGACCATACTTTTAAAAATTAGATTAACATCTAGAACAATTTATTCAAAATGCAGTAGGAACTCAATAAATGTTTCTACCACTGTGCAGACAGGAATATTCATTCATTCATGATTCAACAAATGTTTATTAAGCCCCATTATGTGCAGTGTTTTCAACTGCCACAGTTGCCTACGCTGAACTAGTTCAGCCGTATTGGAAAGGAAGAGTATAAACTAATGTATACCAACAAACCCACTGCCGTTGAGTTGATTCTGACTCATAACGACCCTACAGGACAGAGTATAACTGCCCCATAGGATTTCCAAGGCTGTCATATCTACAGAAGCAGAATGCCACATCTTTCTACCTTAGAGTGGCTGGTGTGTTTGAACTGCCAACATTTCAGTTCGCGGCTGAGCGCTTTAACCACCACGCCACCAGGGCTCCTTAAACTAATACACAGTAAGGTGTTAATGACTGATAACATTCTTAAAATTTCATAGACCCTGATGAATTAATTCCCTGACGTTATTCTAATGTGAGAACCACAGGCCCTGGGGCTGCTGGAGGAAGTATTTTTTTTTTTAACTTCCCGACACACTTCAAGGTATGTTTACAGATACTCATCCTCATCCACACGATATCTCAATGGATTTTTAAAATGAGAAATTCATTCACTAACACTTATTAATGCCGTCTTTGTGCCAGGCACAGTGCTAGTTACTTAGGATACAGAGGCAGATAAAACATGGCTCTTACTGTCAGGGGCTCAGAGCCCAGTGGGGACGAGAGAAAAACAATTACACTACAGCTTGATGAGTGCTACAGCCCAAGTAACTGCAGGGAACAACTGAGCATGCTCAGTCTAGTCACGGCTGAAACAACGTCTTTGCCTGGTGATTGTGACTTAACTGAACTGATTGTTGGGCTGTTGTATTATCTAATCTTCTACCATTTTCAACATTCAGGATAACTCTAGACTTTCCCTTTCCCACATTTTGCTAAATTTTCCTCCTGCTGTCAGCAACAGCACAGCATCAAGCAAATCATTTCAGTAAAGTTCTTTGCTGGCCTTTGTATTCAGTGGTAGTCTAAAGCAGGAAGAAAATTCACTTCCAAAATTAAATATATGACTTTTCTCCTTTAGTCATAACTACTGGACTTAACATGTGCATATTAATTTTCTATTCATCTCCAGTGCTAGTATGCCAGAAGCCCAGAAAACTCTCCAGAATCTGCATTTAACGGGCAGATGTGTGATTTGCCTGTTGAATGAGCTAGAAGAACACTGAAACAATAAACACCCTCTTCCCCTGCACCCATCCCAACCCTTCCACACATACCCACTCCTGCCTCACAGTTCTGGAGATGAAACTGCAGGAGAGTCACGATGATGATTTGCCACCTCAGCAGTAAAACCTTCCCAGCATTCGTGGGCTTTTAGTAGGTACAGAAACAGTTAGATAAATCGATAGATAAACAATATGTGTACATACATACCCATATAGCCATATAAATTTACAAAAAAAAATCCTGATTAAACCTAAAATATACACAGGAAAGGTAATTCCTCCCTGTACAAAGAAAAACGTCATACGTATAAATTATAAACCAGAAAGATTTTCAGCGTAGTGATGAGTGACTGATAACCCATCTTTTGAATTATTTTTGCAAGTAATTTTAGCAGTTCTCTTCAAATGATGCTTTTTTAAAGACTGCTATTTTTCTGAGTGGAACATATGTCAAGAGAGCAGCATAAAAGCCTAATAAAAGCATATCTGATTATAAATGAGATTTTCCAGTAACTTGCTTTTCACTAGCCGAGTACTTGCCATCGTCCTTGAAAACCAAGGTTCCCAGTGATCTGTTTGAGAAGTTAATGATACAGTTCTTCATGACAGAGCTGAGTCTGGATCCAGGAGGTATTGTATAATTTTGTGGGTTTTCAAATGCTCATTTTAGCAGTCTCGTGTTTTTTAAATGCTGCTAATTCTAACAGTTTGGCATATGCTAATGCTCTTGACTCTGTAGAATCTGTATACACATACACAGATAGGTGCAAGGGAGCGGCTCTTGGGTAAGCTGTTTCTCAAAAGCACAGTGACTTCCACAGCGCTGCTTTGTAATGATTATCACTAAAGAGAAGGAAAGGAAATTCATCACCTGGAGCCATGAACCAACTCGGCCTGGGCTGCCTGCAGCATTTCTTTGGAACATCCTGTTGTTCTCTGGTGTCTGCTGGGTACTTGGTACCTGGTACCTCCATGGTAAGGTGGCCTGCGATGCTATTACATCTCATGAGGGTTGCCAGCCTCTACTCTCCATATAGTCAAGAGTCCTGCTACCAACAAGTTTACAAAGACTATCTCAGAGGCCAGAACTGGGAGGTTGAGGACCTGAAATCTACCCAGATCTGCCCATAGCTGACCTGGGGCCCTGAGCAAATCACGTTGTCATTTTCCTTCACCTTGAGTTTCCTCAACTATAAAATGAGAGAATTACAGCAGATTTTTTCAAACAGCTCTAACTATATGGAAAATTCAAATTAAAGCTAGAAAAGAAATTATTTTCTGACCTAGCGGCAATTTTATATTTACATATAACCCCAAAACCCATTGCCATGAAGTCGATTCTGACTCATATGGACCCTATGGACAGAGTAGAACTGCCCCACAGGGTTTCCAAGGCTGTAATCTTTATGGAAGAAGACTGCACATCTTTCTTCCATGGAGCAGCTGGTAGGTTCAAACCACCAACCTTTTGGTTAGCAGCCAAGCACTTAACCACTGTGCCACCAGTGTTCCTATATTTATATATATATATATATATATATATATATACACACATATATGTATATACATGAAGGGGAGGAAACTCACACATGAATTCACAAGGACACATGTACAAGAATGTTCATAGCTGCATTGTATGTAATAGCAAAGAAAACTGGAAATATTCTAACTTTTTATCAATAGGAAATGAGCAAATAAAATATGGTAAAATAATACAAGAGTTCCTGGGTGGCACAAAATAAGCCCTTGTGGTGCAGTGGATAAGGCACTTGGTTGCTAACTAAAAGGTAGGCAGTTCAAACCCATGAGCCTCTCCACAGGAGAAAGATGCAGCAGTCTGCTTCCATAAAGATTTCAGCCTTGGAAACCCTATAGGGCAGTTCTACTCTGTCCTATAGGGTCACTATGAATCAGAATCGACTCGACAGCAACGGGTTTGAGTGGCACATACAGTTAACACACTCAGCTGCTAACCAAAGGTTGGAAATTGAGATCCACCCAGAGGAGCCTCAGAAGAAAGGCTTGGTGATCTACTTCCCCCAAATCAGCCATTGGAAACCCACGGTTCTACTCTGAAACACATGGGGTCACCATGAGTTGGAATTGACTTGACAACAGCTAGGGCTAGGTTATAATAATAATATATGGAATGCCATGCAGCACTGTGAAGAAATGGCCTAGGACTCTATGTAACAATGTGGATGAATCTCACAAACTAACAATAAGTGAAAGAAGCAAGTGGCCAAAGAATACATACACTCTGATGATACCATCTATATGAAGATTTAAAACATGTGAAATAATATTGTATATCATTTATTTTGTAAAATTTTAAGGCTATTTGTGAGGATGACTTATACAATATTTAGGAAATGGTCATTTTATGTAGGCGGGAGGGAGACAGAATCAGCAGTGTAGAGACACCCAGGGGCCTCAACAGAGCTGGGAAAACTTTATCTCTAAGTTGGTTGGTGCATAAATACTCTCTGTCCATTGTGTAATTTTTACACCTTTTAAAATGCATTACATGTACATAATAAATCTTTTCATAACATCCCTTCAAAATCCTTTTTGCAGCTATATGAAAATGATTAACCCCACCTCCTGATCTTTCAAGAAGGACTTTTATCCATAACTTTTTAAAAATTTAAAATACAGTTAGTTTTAAAGTTTAGAGCATCTGTTTGGCTGTTTATGTGACTGAATATATCACCAGATGTGCGATGTACATGGTTCCACTAGTGACTAGCTATTTCTCGTGTTTATCTTGACAAATCTATGGTGTGTAGGAAGTCTCCTATTATCTTCTGAGTTCATAGCCAAATCTTGGGACCTCAGACTAAATAGAACCTATCAAGAAATAACCACGCTTTTGTCAGTAGAGGAAAAATCATTTTTCCATGCCCTATGAAAAAATTTCTTCCACCCTTCCTGTATCCGCCAACCCCTAAAATTAGTGAATATTCCCTTTCATCCTGACGCAGTGGAATCTAGCTTTGTTAATGTGATGCGAAGCCTATGACCCATTTTGAGTTCCGTTGATATAAAGCTTTCACACCAGCAACTTAGCTGTTAAAATTTTCAGCACTGGGGAATTTATTCTTATGGTGCTATTTAGTTGCCATGTTATAGATTAGAACAAAAAAAAAGAACTTGCTTTCTGCATTGAGTTAGCCACTGTGGTAATATGCCTCTTTGTATCAAAGATGTTGTGATATACGGAGCCTACTCTCAGCAGATGTAACAATAGTTAGTGGAGGGAGGGTCAGACATTAAATGGGAATTGTGTTCTTATTTCCTATTACTTGTTATATTGTCCACGTATTTCAAGTTAGAAACTAGTCTTCAAGAGTCTCACAAGGCTTTTCTTGAATGGATTTTATGTTGTTTCCTTATCTCAATCTTTCCAAATGTCAACTGGGGAGACCCCAAGCGATTAGAACCTAGGTAAAGCCAGTGACGGAAAAGTTCTTTTTTAAAAATAAATAGCTTTCTGAGATAAACAACTATACAGGGGAAATGAATTTCATTCTTCAATTCAACAAATATTTATTGAGCTCCCACTACACACCTTATGCACTACTGTAGGTGCTGGGATGCATCAATGAACAAAACAGCCTGTCCTCATGGAGTTTGCATTGTAGTGATTTCTTAGAATAACTCATAGGCTTGAAATGGCTACCCAGGTGCACATGATGACAGGGACAATGACTCCATCAGCTGTTCCAGGAAGTCTTCCGTGATCCTCCATGACCATCCAAACTAAGCTAAGTGCCTTTCTCTGTGCTCCCAGGACACCTGGGCATATCTTTGCTACCTGGTGGCAGTGGTTAAGAGTACACGCTGTTTATTCCAACAGCTCGTGTTTGATCCCAGCTGTGAAACTTTGGGCCCGGTACTCAACCCCTCTGAGCTTAGTAACAGTAGCTAATCCATACTGAGTACCTAATATATGCTAGGCACTCTGCTAAGTGCTTTACGTAAATCATTTTTTATTAATACATCTCATTACTATTACCCTTGTACTGGTAGGAAAACTGGAGCCCCTCAAGGGTAAGTAACCTACCCAAATCACATGGGTAGTGGTAAGTGGCAGAACCCAGGGAGTCTGCCAGGTACACACTAAGCACCCTGTAAATATTAGTCACCTAAGGGCCAAGACTAGGGTGAGACAAGTGAGGTTACTTGTGCAAGTCTAGGGTCAGATCTGGCTTTATTTAAAATTTTGATATTTTGTTTATTATGGATTTTTGCATCAATTTTAGTTTTTTAAATATTGCATTGAACTATTATTTACCTTGATGACTGAGATTTTCGGCACTCCCTTAAATTTTGTGCCTGAGGCTGGTGCCTCACTTGCCTCACCCTAGATGCAATATCGTTAATATCACATTTGAAGGCAAGTTAACTATTTTTCGGTTGCCCCTGCTAGACTCTGAGATGTTTAAAAGTAGCACCTGTGTCTTGTGTCCATAACGCCTAGTACACACTTGGCACAGAATAGGTGTTCAATAGATACTTGTTGAACCAAACCTTCTTCTCCATAATTATTCAAGAAAAAGACTAATTTTCACTCAGTAAGAAGAGAGAACTAGGTGATCTTTTCAATCTCCGTGTAGTCCAATTAGTCCATCGTGTATTGTTGGTAGTAATACTATTAATATTATTTACATATAAACTAAAGCTATCAGGTATTGAGTATTGACCAGTGCCAAACACTTACTGTACCTTATCTCAGATCTTTACCACTAGACTTGAAATTGAGGCTCAGAAACATTGAATCACTTGCCTAGGATCACACAGCTAATAAGAGACCAAACCAAAAAACCAAACCCACTGCTGTGAAGTCAATTCCAACTCATAGCAATCCTGTAGAACAGAGTAGAACTGCCTCATGGGATTTCCAAAATCCGTTGCCATCCAGTCAACTCTGACTCATAGAGACCCTACAGGACAGAGTAGAACTGCCCTGTAGGGTTTCCAAGGAGCATTGGTTGGATTCAAACTGCTGACCTTTTGGTTAGCAGCTGAACTCTTAACCACTATGCCACCAGAGTTTCCATCAGGTTTCCAAGGCCATAAATATTTACCGAAGGAGACTACCACATCTTTCTCCAGAGGACTGGTGGATTGGAACTGCTGACCTTTTGGTTAACAGCCTAATGCTTAACCACTGCACCACCAGGACTCCCCAGGCACCTGGGTGGTGCAACAGTTAAGTGCTGGGCTACTAACGGAAGGTTGGCAGTTTGAACCCACCTAGCCACTCTGCAGGTAAAAGACCTGGTGATCTGCTCCACTAAAGATTACGGAAAACCCTATGGGGCAGTTCTACTCTGTCACTTGGGGGTCACTGTGAGTCGGAATCGACTCCAGGGCACCCAACAACAACATTAAACCCAGGTCAGTGTGCGTCCAAAGCCTGCTGTTTCCACTGGACCACCCTCCCTTTCTATTTCAGTTCACAGCCAGTGGTGGTAGGGAGAAAAAGGCACGACCTTTTTTCCCCATGAAGAAGGGAGTGGGCCAAATGAAGAAAATGTTCAAGTTATAAGAAGAAATGATAAGCATGCGCAGGCCGCCCTCCCCCCCACCCCCTCCCAGTGGACCGGTTTTGCTGGGCCCTTCAGTGTAATTGTGTGCATGTCATCTCTAACGATTGTTATAAGGTTGTGTGGAGATTGTCCCATGCCATGGTATGGCCTTAACCTGAATCCACTTCCAGAGATAGGTCCAGAACCTGTCATATCTTGAATAAAGCAGTGAGCTAGACATTTGACTTCCTGACATGACCTTTTTGGGTAAATTGAGAATCCAGTATGACCAGATGACAGAGGTCCATACAGTCAGCCATCTGGTCCTGGGCACCTCAAGCCAGACACAGGGGAGCCAGCTGCCCTCAGTATCATGTTCTTTGTCCTCCAGACTGTAATGTGTCATCACTCTTTCTAAGATCCTCCTCTGTCTGATTCCCATCATAAATGATGTGTAATGGTGGCCTTTTCCAAAGTGTATTCCTTAGAGTATCGGTACTGTGGACGTCTGTGGTTAAATACAGTTAAACAGGCTTTTCTATTTCTCAGAGCCTTCAAAAGCTTAACTTGGGTGCTGCAAATCACCAAGAGAGGTATACTGTAGGCAGCATTTCTCAAACCTACTTAGCCAGGGAATCCCTTTTCATGGATCACTTCCTGAGACGAGAATTTGCAGAATGCACTTTGGGAAAGAGCCATCAAGTTCCTTTAAATACTTTGTCAATAGAAAGTGCCTAGAGGGTGAAACACGGGAAGTCATTCTTAAAGGAATCAAAATGGCCATGTCCTTTTTAAAATTACTCATTGTAAAAAAGAAGCCATATAACTAGATTAAAGGAAAATTTTAAAGAGAAATATATCACCCTTATTCTCACAACTTTAAAATATACCCCTCTTGTCTTCTTGTCTTGTCCATTGGGAGATGTATAGAGGGTGTGTGTGTGTGTGTGTGTGTGTGTGTGTTTTGAGTACTTAAAAAGTACAAACACTGTGGTAAATACATATCTCATTTAATACTCACAATTACTCTGTGAGTTCGCAAATATAATCCCCAGGTTAGAAATGAGAAAATAGAGGCTCAGAGGGTTTAAGTAACTTCCCAACGTTGCCCAGCAAGTAGGTGACTGAGCCAATGTTTACACCCAGTTGTCTTTTGACTTCAGAGCCTATGTGCTTAAGCACTGAAATGGTGAAATGGTTATTTTCTAACCTGGAAAAACTATTTATCATGAATTTACTACCAGGAAGTTTATCTTATCTTGATCATCATACAGCTCAGTTCTATGTTGAATGAAAAAAGAACATTCCAGAATTGTTCCTACTTTTTATTTGTCCTTGCCTCCCTTTTTTTGACTTTCAGTAAGTGTCACAAAGGGCTTCACAGCACATAACGCTAAATGCAGTACCACATCGTTTTCTGTTTTATGGCTCTATACTCTCCTCTGTTGTAAATACATTCAGAAATGAATGTGGCTTTTTCTTGAAGTCTCAACATTTTTTAAAAAATGATTTATTTTGATAGCCCTTTAGCTTCATGATTTCAAATATTAAGTTACTTGGTTCAGGTGGTCTTATACTTTCCCCTGTAAATGTGTTTATGTCACCCCACAGACTGAGAAATCTCATTCCAGGTTTTTTTTTCCCTTTTGCTTTCTTCATTTGATTTTTGTGCAGGAGGAGAACTGTATTCTTTGAACTTGTCAGTAAAGGTGAATATGATTGGAATATCAAAAACCATCGTGATATATTCCGGTAAGAAAAAGCTCTTGATTACTTGTTTTTTCATTATTTGAAGATTTAGCCGTGCTTTTCTGACAGTGCTAAAAGCATACGAGTGATTTTTAAAGTAGCGAAACCTAGCTTATATTCAATACTTTCGGATATTAGTTATATAGAGAAAAGAGAAATGTGTCTCAGAAAGTGAATCTTACTCTATTTTGGTCTCCTCTTCATAAATTTGTTTTCAAAATTAGGAAATAATGTTCAAGTTAGTCAGCAAGCCATGACTTCCCAGTTGTTTAAAAAGGACAAGCTCACACCATCATGTTTATGTGGCACATTTTAACCAGCCTACTGCAGCCACTCCAGATAGTCAGGCACCATCCCTTTCTTTTATCCCTCAACCTTCCATTATGCCTGGCTCACCCATCCCAGACTTCTGCTTCTTATTCCTGTTCTAAAGCTGCTAACTATTACTGGGAAAGCTTGTGAGGCCAGCGTTATAAGCTCACTGTATCACCTCCACAACCAGGCAACCGCTGGAATGAACTTGAATAAACTCAATGAACTTGAAACAGTTGGAGAAGTAGACCACAAATTATCAAGCTGATGAAACCCAAGTTATGGTACAAGAAGGCAACCTCACAGAAATTCCTGATTGTATTTTTGCCTGTCCAGGAAAAAGATTGCAAAGCCCGGTGCATTACCCTACAGACTTGTTCCCCTTGGTACCCACAGAACCTATTATGAGAAGCACTGGAGTATAGCGAGTGGTGGTCTGATAGTATTGTGATAAGCATAGAACCCTGAATCCTTTACTTGCCTTGGAAAAATTACTTAATCTCTCCAAGCTTCTGGTTACGACTCTGTAAAATAGGAATAATAATATCTACCTCTAAGGACTGTGCTGAGGATTCATTCCTTTAGTATTTATAAAGCTCTTAGAACAGAAGCGGGCACACAGTAAGCACTGTAGAAGTGCTGGTTACAGAAGATCAAATATGAAGAATAGGCTAATGTGTCTCTCCTTGTATAGTGCTTAGCACAGGGATGTTTGGAATGAGATGCTTCATAAATACAGCTTGCCTCTGCAGAGCTGTATGCTTGTGCTGCCTGGTTGTACTCTGAATGGCCCATTGTTATCTGCAACTCTGCCTGGTTCCCTAGAGGGACTTCCAGGGGAAGTTACACAAACCCCACTGGCATCTAGGCACGCTCTGCCATCTGGGAAGCAGACATGTTTCCAAGGATTTGGAATCTGGCAGGTGATGAAATTTTAACACCTGACATTTGGACAGCCCTCTGACCTTTGACAACATACCCCTTTCTTCCAAAAGGAATTAGCCAAGATGTCGTTTCCCGGCTCAAAGTCTTCATTCCTTGTCATCAGATACTGCTGGTTTTAGTACAAAGAAAGCAGATTTTGTACAAAGAGTATGCCTTATTTCCAGCTTCAAATTATAAGCACCTGAGCTATCTACAATTTTAATTGTTCCCCATGTTATTATATTTACAATTCAGTGTGAATTCTAGCTAAACCCAATAGAAATCCGCCCCTCAAAAATCAAATTCAAATCTTCTCTGTGCTCTCTTATGTACTTAAATTAATGAAAGCTGTAGCTGAATATGTTTCTTCTTCATAATGCTTATGAAACATGGTTGTAGCCAGGTTGTAAACTGGAGTGAAACTGTGGCTCTTCCCTGTAAATCTTAGCTCTACAGAGCAGATGGAAAATGAAGGCACCTCTCCTCTTTGGTATGGGTTTTCTTCTATTCCGATCAATGAGTGGTAAGTTGATAAATAGACTCATCAGCCATGTACAGAGCATTACATACGGTTTCCCATGCTTATAGTAAAAAAAAAAAAAAAATGCATTGTCCATTATAAATTATTTTAAACAGAGCTTGCATAGCTCAGGTATTGAGAAAATAGTGCTTTGCTTTCCTTGATCTGCTGCAGACCAAACAAAAGGGCCACTGGAGGATGTGTGATAGCTTTGTCTTCCTAAGCCGAGTAGCCACATGATGGAGATGCTGAGCGTAGGGACTATAAACAGTGCTGCCCCTTGTTGAGGTAAAGATGATGTGAGCTGGCCTTGTTTTCATTTTATTTATTTATGTATCTGGGATGGGTTTGTTTAAGAATGCAACAAAAGATTATTCAGGCTGTTTTGTTTGGTTCTGTTTTTCAGATCAATGTTAATGACAGCCTGTGACCTTGGAGCCGTGACCAAGCCGTGGGAGATCTCAAGACAGGCAAGTGGTGATTAATGACAGGGATCAGCGGTGGAGGGTCTGGGGGGGACGATATTCCCAGAGCCCCCACTCCCAGACCCTGAAACCCTAGTAAATTTGCATCAGTATTAACATGGTGTAAAAAATAGCAGGAGGCTTGAGCACGACATAGTTTATTGCACGGTCTTCTTCTTTATCGAGCTTCTACTGAGCAATAATATTTCCGTACTGGGTAAGATAGCCTACTAAATCAAATAACATTTTGACCATTTCTTAAGGCAAGAGTTTCAAAAATAATGTTTTAAAACAGTTAATCATGTTTAAGTACAAGGTCCTGTTTTTCACATCTGGAAAAAAAAAAAAAGAAAAGGAGGTAAAAAGGAAATTGTATTTTTCTTTTAGAAGGCTGTTTAGGGATTGGGGGCTTTTTGGGTAAAGTGTGCAGTGTTCAGTTTAATTTGTACCCAAAATCATGCCTTTACTGCCTATTGGATTTCACTGCCGAAAAGTGTTGGTTCTGTGGCAATGATAGTTTTCAGTCAGGTAACTACCCGATGTAAGATCCTTGATTACTGGTATTATTTGGAAGTTAATAGCTCTTAAAGTCTTATGAGGCACCTACTGTGTGGGCAGTGGAGTCCAAAACAGTAACTCGGTATCTTAAGACTTGACATTTTAGGATAAATAAGATACATTTATATAACAGTCAAAAGCTAATATTTATTGACTGTTTATATGTATTATTTCATTTAATCCTCAAAACCCCCCTTCGAGGTAGGTATAGTTATTGTAGTAGATTGAATAATGGCTCCTAAAGATACCAGGTCCTAATCCCTAGAATTTGTAAATGTTACCTTAGAAGGAAAAGGGGACTTAGCAGATGTGATTAAGTTAAGGATTTTGATATGGGGAGTTTATCCTGGATTATTCAGGCGGGCCCTAAATCCAATCACAGTCTCTTTTTGAGAAGGAGATTACACATAGAGAAGGGGAGAAGGTGGTGTAAGGCAAGTCAGATTGGAGTGATGAGGCCACAAGCAAAGAAATGCAGGCAGCCACCAGAAGCTGGAAGGGGCAAGGAGCAGATTCTCTCCTAGAGCCTCCAGAGGGAGTGAGGGCCTGCTGATACCTGGATTTTGGCCCAGTGAAACTGATGTTGAACCTCTGGCCTCTAGAACGATGAGAGAACAAGTTTTGTTGTTTTAAGCCCCCAGGTTTAAGGTAATTTATTTCTGCAACCTAGGAAACTAATACAGTTATTATCCCCATTTTATAAATGGGGAAAATGAGGCTTAGAAAGGATAAGTAGCCTGAGGTCATATACCTAGTAAGGGTGGAGCTAGGTATTCAGATCCTAGCAGATTAGGTTGAAAGCCTTCATTCTTAACAGTGTTCTACACTTTCCTACATTGAATGCATCAGTCCGCATTTTTAAATGATGCAAGTGTGTTAGCAGAATATGCTATGATATCACTAAATCCCAAATCTCAATGGCTAAAAACAACAAAAGGCTCACACACGTGTGCATCCAGGATTAGATGGGAACTCTATCTTCATTCTGGAGCAGCTGCTATTGGGATTATTGCCATTCATTGTGGCAGAGGAAAAGAGAGCCCTGGACAGTCTTGAACTGGCAATTAAATGCCCCCATTCCAAATAATTCATTGACCAGAACTTGTCACATGACCTCACCCAACCACAAGGGGACCAGGAAGTATGATGCTTCCATGTGCCCAGAAAGTGAAAAGCTGAAGATAGTTGACGAAAACTTACTACCACAGTCTGCTCTTCCAATCACCAAAAATGTGATTCACTATCCTTCCTGCAGGCAAAATATATTCATCCTCTCCCCAGGGGAGACAACTTAAATGTCCCATTAGTCAAGGCATCAAGCTCAAAGTTCAGAATCTCTAGGTGATACATGTTAGACTCTGCATCAGATCTGGAAGCAAACTAAAGACCTGTGTACACCCAAATGCAGTGTCTAGCATATACTCAAAACACAAAATATCCATTTGAACACTCCACTCACAATGGGAAGAGATGGGCAGTATTTGGTGTTGGTGGCCTATAACAATTCCAAAATCCTGCTGGACTTTCACTGTGGGACCCCTACCCTGTCTTGGGCCCTTTAGGAGAGACTCCCCAGTTCACATTTTTCCATCACCTTTAGATCTGCCTGGGAAATTATTCCATTTCTATTATCCTCCATGGTTATATCTGAAGGCCAAGCAGCTTTCTTAGCTCACTTCCCATCTACAGAAGGTTGAGGGCCCAAGGCTTGTTTGAAGTTTTAAATAGTCACAAGCTCATGGTTTCTTTGACACTAAAACACTCTTAAACATTTAGTTAGCTTCTTAAGTCTTTGATTCTAGTTATTTCCATGTACCAATAACCACATCCACTGTTCTTTTCTATACAAACTTCCTAGATTTTCCATATTTCTTTGCTTCCTTACTTTCAGAGGTAAAGAAATATAGCAAATGTATTTCTTTCTTCTCTTTCATGACTTAATTCCTAGTACCTTGGGCTAAACAGGCTTTAATGAGAGAACCATATAGACTAATTACTCTGAGTCATTTTTGTGCAGTTAAAAAGATTTGCTGCATACCACCTAATTATTTCAGAGTTTTAAACTATGGGCGTGTTGGCCATACGTTTGATTTGATTTTTGTTGCATGGCTGAGTCATAATTGGTCTTTGTCATTCAAAGCATATCTCAATTTTCATTTTTATTGTTTGGTGTTGAGAAGTAGCTTCATCTTTCATCCCTATAGGACCCTGACTTTGTGACTTTCTCCATTCCCTTTCATTCCTGGCTATAAACCTGATGTCCTTTCCTGAGCTCACCTCTTGTGATACCTAGCAAGACATAGTCAATAGCAATCATCGCCTGCTACTAATATTTTGTCTTCCAATCTCCTCCCCTGAAGCTATATGTTCATTAGGTACATTATTTGCTTTATTTTAGTGAGAATTGTACAAAATATTTTTTACTTTGTAACATGCACCATAATCCTTACAGCCTCCTCACTATCTCATACCTGGCCCCTAAACTGATGCCACGTATTTTAGGTTTCTTCCTTCTCTTCCCTTCCTTTCCTTTATTTTCCTTCCCTTCCCTCATTTCGCTTCCCTTTTCTTCCTTTCCCGTCCCTTTCCTTTTCTTTCCTTTCCAGTAGCAGCACCTTACCTCATACCAATTATTATATCAATCTAGGCTAGGAGCCCTTGGTGGTGCTACAGTTAAGCTCTCGGCTACTAACTGAAAGATTGTTTGAACCCACCAGCAGCTCCTCTGGAAAAAGACCTAGTGGTCTGCTCCTGTAAAGATTTTAAAAAAACCAAACCCATTGCCGTCCAGTTGATTCCGACTCATAGCGACCCTATAGGACAGCACAGAACTGCCCCATAGGGTTTCCAAGGAGCAGCTGGTGGATTCGAACTGCTGACCTTTTGGTAGCTCTTAACCATTGTACCACCAGGGCCTAGAAAACCCTATGGGGCAGTTCTTCTCTGTCACATGGGGTCACTATCGGTCACAAATTGACTCAGTAGCACCCAGCAACAACAAGAGGCTAGGCTAGGCTCTGTTCCAGAGCATCAGATAAAAAACTAATCCAGACTTTGATAAGTGGAAGCTTTATTCAGCAAGAAAAGGAAGGAAAGGACTGTTATAATAGAAGAGGGGCCTACTGTAGTAGGGAGAACACTCTGACCATAAGATCATCAAGCGTCTCAAAGAGTTAGGGAAAAAGTAGTTTTCTTTTATAGAGACTGAGAATAAACAAGCTAGAAAAAACCCAGGTGTGGGGAAGTGAGATGAAAGGGTGACTTCAGGTAGTAAATCAGAATGTTTTATGCCGAGGTCAGTCTATTCTCGGGGAAGGGCCCTGGCTGAGGGCTAGTATGTTGGCTCAGGCTGAGGGTGGGCCAGAGTTCAGGGACTTGGGGGAAGGAGAGAAGCTTAACCAAAGTTTGGTTAACAAGCACTTTGTTTCTCATTGATCAGTGGGACAAGCAATTCAGTTGCTCATTTATGAGGCAAGGAATAGAAATTTGGTGGGTCTGTGTCTGGCCTTGTCATAGGTAAACAAGGGGGCAGCCGTGTTATCTAAGTCATATGGGAAAGGCAGTTCTTTGCAGTAAGCCATTTTCCTGAACACAAACGACAGGGGATTTGTTTAACCATCGCTGTTTTCCAGTATCACAGGGTTCAGGTAAAATTCAACGTTATCAAGAAATAAATTCTGAAATTTCAGTTGCTTAACACAATAAAAGTTTATTTCTTTCTTACATCGCAGTCCAATGCAGGTTAGGCAGTTCTCCTGCAGAGCGCTCCTCCAATTAAACTTTGGTTTGAATTTTAATGTGACACATTTGACGTGCATAAGGTAAAGAAGGGTAACTGTGGAGATTTTGTATGGTTGAGTCACTTATTTCCACATCTCTGTTCCCCTTCACTTCCCCAGTGTGGGAAGGCCACCCATAGGGTAGAGTTTGAGAATAAACTGCTAAGAAGTGGGTAGCTCTTCCAGGTATTTGGAAAAAGTGTAGTACTGGGGATGCCCTCTATGACAGAGACTGAAGGGGTGAAGAGTGGTTGGGGGTGGGGTCAACAGAGCTGAATGAAAGAGGGGCACTGAGGTATGATGCATTGAGGCCTTCAGAAACCCCGTATCAAGGACTCAAGGAGCAGCAGCCCACTTGGAGCCAAGAAAGTGACAGGGCAAAGTACTTCGAAAGAAAAAGCTTCTGCAATAATATTTTAGACCAACTTGGGAGGCCCAGTGGCTGCTTGCAGGTGGTCTGTTTGGCCACTGATGTAAATATTATTTTATTTTTAGGATGAGTAGTTTTGCTGATAGTGCAGACAATCAAGAGTTCAGAGATATAAAACACAAAGCCGTGTTTTTCCAAATGCTTCCTTCAGAAACCTTTTCACAGCTCTAAACTGGATATCATTGGTATTTGTCTCCAAACTGAACAAGCTAAGATATTTTTTAAAATGTACTCACTCTAAGATTTTAATAAACACTTTGACCAAAAAAAGGCATCTCTTTTAAAAGAAATCAATATATTTCTACCTAGATGTTGATCTTTTTTCTTGCCTTTCAAAATTTGTTTTCCTTTCTCATGAATGTGATTCTAAGCATGTGGGTTTCCCCAGTGACCCCCCAAGGCCTGATTAGCATCTCAATTTCCTTCTTTAATAAAAAATTCAATCAGGAGCCACTTAATGTTCCTGATTGAGTTTTTAAGTACAAACAAAATAGTGGCACAAGTTGAGCTGTGAAAAAAGCACAGGGGAGATACCCGAGACCACTTAGGAAGAGCAAGGGCAGGATTTCGGTTTAATTTCTTTGCTTTCCAGGGCTACAGATCTATGCAGGACTCCTACCTTGGGGAGGCCTGATGAGCACATTTACATTCTTTAGTGCAAAAAACCCAGCCTCAGAACAATCTGAGGGAGAGTTCTGGGAACTGAATAAATGAGGCCATACCCTTAGGGGACCATTTCTTCTTTACAGGAAGGCCAGAGGAAGAAGAGAGAGGCCTCGGGTGCTGAAATGAAAAGTAGTGGCAGGGACTGGAGAGGAAAGAAGTGAACCAAGTCCTAGAAAATGGGCAGAAGTACACGTGAGGTGATTGTTGACCCAGAGGTCAGGGAGAGGTTAATTTTCAAGTCAGTTCCAACTAGTTTTATGCTGTTGAGTTCTTTAACGGGACCCATGTTTCTTATTAGAAATGTTAAAAATCTGAATGGACTCTGTTTCTTTATAAATGAATACTTGCAAGTCTCAGATTTTTTTATTTTTATTTTTTTGTGATCTGAATTTGATGTTGTTTTGAAGTTTTTTCTGTAACTTATGGTTGACAAAAATCTTTTGAGAGATACTTAGGTAAATGATCTTGATTCTATGCACTTGACAGAAATTAAACCCTTCTTACCTCTGGCCAGAACTAAGAGCCTCATCTTTATAAGAACCTGGAATAGAGAAAAATGACTTTGGGGATCCAGGTCTTCTTGCCTTCGAGTTGTCTGGGATTCTTTCTTTTCTTTCAATATTTTGTAAATCCAGCTGGTTCTTCATCCCAGAGACTTCCTAGATGCAACCACCTCATCGTTAAAAATGCCTCTTCAGCACTTGCCTGTTATATCAGTTGCTTCTCACAAGCTATCCTTAGAAGAACAGGGCTTCGAGAAGGAAAAAAATCTCCTGGGCTTGACCATGGTCAGCAACTGCTGATCATCCACTCAAATGCATGAAAAGTGAGAAAATACAAGTCATTACTTTGGAAAAATCTCTCATTTGGGGTAAAACAGCCATTACATTGTGCTTGCACCTACTTTTAAATATGTTAGCCTACTATAAATTCACACTTTAGAGATTCAGAGATCCTGAAGACCAAATTACATTCTTCAAACTATATTGTGATGTACTGTAAAAGTCTGGTATGAACAATTAACCTAGCATGAGTGCTGCCCCTTGACTGATTGCTTCACTAGGGAGGAAAGAGTGGGCCCTGGGGTTCTCCCTTCCAGAGTGTATGAAAGTATTGGTAGAACAAGGCAGTTAAGGAGTTTTTATGGTGGCAAGATGAAGCTAAGCTAAGATAAACATATGCCACAAGATAAAAATCTACATAGAAACAACCAAAAATTAAATTATTGCAGTAAAAATAATATAATATGATAATATATAATAATAGCATAAATGATTATTAAATTATTTGCTTCATTTTTCTTTATAAGAACACATACTACTTACTCCCAACTGAGTGCCTTATCCCAATATGGAAGCTGTATTATGGGAGATGGTCTATGTCTCATACAGGGCCAGACTAAGGCATCTGAGGGCCCTAAACACTGATAATCTGTGGTCCTCCTTCCTCTGCTTACTCACACATTTGAACGGGATATGTGAATTAGATATATCCATGTATATACATATATATACGTGTGTGTGTCTTAGCTATCCATGAAGTAACTTCTTTTTACATGTGACTACATTAGCGATTGAATGCAAAAGTGGCCATTTTAGTGGAATGAGATGAACTGGATTATAAAATTTTTAGTGGACAAAGGATACTAAGGTTTTTACTATACCACATTTTCTACAATGAGAATATTCCGCGTATTCTACAACAAAGGAAATGAATCAGTGAATTCAGTCATTTCAACAATCGATGTAAAATTCTGTTGATCTACAACGAAAAATTGACTTTCACCAATTTAGCTTTAAAAAGCTCATATTCAGTTTTGATGCTTGTTTCATAATAAATGCTATAATTATAAATATGAACAAATGAAAAGATGTCATAAAAGAAAATGTAATGATCAGAAAACAAATATTACAACAAATTACTATATTTTATTTTTAGATAGATCTTTCATCTCTAACATGTTATAATTAAAAACATTTCTTTCTATTCTTTGCTCTTACAAATTCTTAAATGATTTTATCACAATTAAGCCGCTGAACAATATCTACTTCCATACATAATGAGGATGATGTATCAAGTCTTTTTGGAATCATTTTTATACACTGAGGGTTTTTGAATCTCTTTAGGGACAAAAATGAGCATTCTGTTGTGCAGTGTGTGATCATTGAAGTTAGGAATATGCGTAAAGTAATTTTAACATTGGGAAATATGCATTGTATTTTATCTTCTATTATTGAATCATACATGCCTACTTGTGTAGGCTGGAGTTGCTGGATCAGCAAACAGAGATATACAAGATGGTTCTCTCAAAATGGATCAGAGAGCAGTTATCTAATAAGGTAATCTGTCCTTGCCCAGTAACCACTCAGGTAGGATCCAGTTGCATATTGGGTGAATGCAGCAAGACTCAATAGTCCACCCCATCTCTTGTTTATTAGAAAGACATGGTATACTCCCAAGAGGCACACTGAGATAAGGAGTTTCAATTACATGGGAGGGGACCATAGGAGACAGATGTCAATAAAGGTGTTGAAGTGATAGGGGCCTCATGGCTAAAACTACCTTGCTTGTGGGCTCCCTCGTGACCCTTCATGAACTTTATTTCTGGCCAGCACAGTCTCACACACTGGAGCTGGTATCAGTTCCATTTAGTGCTCTGCCAGTTCCCTTCAACTGCAGTGCTCTTTTTCTTGTGTTCTGTCTGCTTGGCATCTAGGGTCTTTGCTCCGGACAATTGGTGCCCCTGTTTTGTTGCTGCCCTAAACACACGCTTACCTTGCTTATTGGGTAATTTATCCTTGCTCTCATACATCTAACAATACATTGCACAAGTTCTGATTAAAAGAAAATCAGTTTCATTGACGAAATTCTGTAATATCTTCAAATCCAAAAGGTTAATGTACTTCCGCGTAAGCTTTCGCGGTGATTATTGGTGTTGAAAATAATCACCATAAACATAAGCTGAAAATAACTTCTGAATCTCATGATAAATTACACATAGCCATAAATTAAAATATGTATATGTTTCAGGTGGCTGAACTTGTAACCAGTGAGTTCTTTGAACAAGGAGATCGGGAGAGATCAGAACTCAAACTCACTCCTTCAGTAAGTTCATCCTTTTTTGTTTGTTTTGCATCCTATTTGCTGACACCTCGCTTTATTACGGAGTCTTAGTTACCTAGTGTTGTGGTAACAACAACAACAAAAATACCACAAGTGTCTTTAAAGAACATGAATTTATTTTCTCACAGCTGTGGGGGCTAAAAGTCAAAATCAGAATCTTGGTCATGTCTATTCCTTCTGTGGGCCTCTCTCCTAGTTTCTGGTGTCTGCCAGCAATTCTTGGTGTTCCTTTGCTTGTCGGTGGGTCCTCAGATGGTATCTGTCCCCTTACCCCTCGCCCCTGTGTGTATGACTCTGTGTTTTTTCTGCTCTTTTTGTGAGACGCCACTAAAAGTGGTTAGGTTTAGGACCCACCATACTCTGGTATAATCTCATTAACATAAAAAAAGAAAACCCCTAATTCCAAATAGTCATATTTATAGGTACAGGGGTCAGGGCTTAAATACATATTTTTGGGAGACACAATTCAATCCATAACATATGGCAATACTATATTAGTAGAAATTATAAAAATAAAGAATGAAAGTAGATTTCCTGGATGAAATTCTTGGATTGTGCCAGCCTTGATATTCTGGAATTTGAAATGGTTGCCCAAATGATATCCTAGTGACCTTATCAGATTTTTTTTTAATTGTGGTAAAGTATGTATAACCTACAACTTGCTGTCTTAACCATTTGTCAGTGTATAATTCAGTAGCATTAATTATAATCACAATGTTGGGAAACCATCAACACTATTTATCTCCAAAACTTTCTCATCACCCTAAACAGAAACTCTGTACCCATTAAGCAATAACTCCCTTTATTATGATTTATTTACCCCTTTGAGTAGCTATTTCAAAAATAACTCCAAATCACCACTTGAAAGTGGGGAAGAAAAAGAATGGATTTAAGGAAGCACTTCTGAAAGTTTAACTCTTTAATTAAACTTAGATGCTAAACAGTCTGATTCCCAGGTTTCTGATTAAGAGTGGTGAGCTACTTAACAAGCATTTCCTGAGCACCCACAGTGGGACAAGTAGGAACAAGGGAGAAGGTGGAAAGTGGAATCTGAATAACACAGAGCCCACTGCTGGCATTTCATATGTGAGCAATGCCTACTTTGGAATTGAAATACACAAAACAATTAAAGATAAGCTGCCCAGCCTTGAGAAGCTAGAACAGACAGTTGCAGTAAATAATGGAGAGTTCCAGATTTTATTTTCCAACTTTGAACTTTTCAAAATCCCGAAAGCAAGACATGTAAAGTCTTTTTCTTTTCTTTGTTTGCACAATGAAAAATTTCACTTGGGGAACTAGGTTCCGGTGATTGAAATGCTATTTATATTGGGCATGCCCATTTAATTGTTATTTATGAATGCTTTCTGGAGGCCCAGGATGATGCCAAGTTTTTACTCATGAGGATACAGAAGACATAAATGCCTCAATCACCACCCTCAAGAAGAGGGCAGCCTCTTATTCTTAATGAGTGGATAGCTCAGAACATATAACCTAGCGTCTCTGAGATGGTGGAAAGTATTTGAAAGCCTGGCATAGCACAATAGAGTCAATGAGGCTCAAAGAATGTGTCAATTGTGAGAAATGTCTGTTTATGAGGTTTGAAATCAACTGAGTTTTAAACATTTGGAGATATTAATAAGATCTTCAAGTTTTAAGACACATTTCTTTGCTGACATTTAAAAGCAAGGAGAAGAACAAGCCCTAGCTTAAATAGTTTCACCTGTTTGAAGTCAGAAATCGTAGTCTTAATGGCCTTGTCTATTTTTAATTGGTTGCTTACCTATGAAAGGTCAGACGACTACAGAGGTTGACACACATGCTAATTATTTAAGTTTTTAAAGCAACTTGTATACTACGTATTTTGAAAACATCCCTTTATTCTTTTTTGGTGGTGTCACCAAATTTGGCTTTTAAAAATATATATGTTAGTTTGGGGTATAGACAGTTAATGTCTCAACTACAAATAAAAGCTTTTGCTCCCCTTTTAAAAACTGTTTCAAAGCTGAAGCGTTTACAACATAGCAATACCACAGGTCATTTAATTAAATGAAAAAAATATGAGTAAATCGCCAGTGTTGGAGGGCTGAGGGTGCAGTGGGGCAGCACTAAGGAGCCTTTGCTGCAGGCTCAGCTAAGGCATTTTCTGAAGGCATAATTATAATTAATTCAGCAGTGGAAACATATCTCTAAATGATATTCTCTCCTCACAAAAGGCTACTTAACATGACTGGTGACTGTCCCCTCAAGAGAGACTGGGCTGCTGTGGCCATGGGGTCCCCCACTGGCCCTTTCCCAGAGATATCTGGTTATGCATGCACCCAGAGCTGACACCTGCTGTGTCCATTATTCCTTGTTATTTAGGAAGAAAAGTGTCTGGGAGTCCCCTTCAGGTGTCATGATCCTAGAAGTCATCAGAGTAACTTTATGAAGACAAAGGTCTGATTAGGATCACAGCCAAAGGGTTAGTACTGGAAGCAGTGAGTCAGTTACTAAAACACGGCTTGAGCATCTCTGTGTGTCGAGCATGAAGCTGAGCACTGTGTATCCAGCAGTGAACAAGGTGCCGTCTTCCTTGCCCTCAAAGAACTTGTCAAATGGTGGGAAATTAGACATTAAATAAATAGTCACTAACAGTCAATTACAAGACTGCGAAATGCTGTATAGGAAAAGCACAGGACAGTGTAGTACCTCACACTCTCATTCGTTTTTCTGTCATCAGACATTTATTTAGAAGTGAGTAGTCCAGAAATAAACCCTTAAAATTATGGTCAACCCGTTTTCCAAAAACTTGCCAATACAATTCAATAGAGAAAACTAGTCTCTTCAACAAATGGTGTTAGAACAACTGCAAAACTAGCCATGTGCAGAAGAATGAAGTTGGACCCCTACCTCTCACCATATACAAAAATAAACTCAAAATAGATCATAGATCCAAATGTAAGAGCTAAAATTATAAACTTAGAAGAAAGTGTAAGTGTAAATCTTCATGACCTGGGATTAGGAAATTGTTACATAATTCTGTGAATATACTAAAAACTACCAAATTAAAAAAAGAAATGACTTATGATACACACTAAGGAAGGACACGGCAATTAATTAAATAAGAAAATGTCAGGTAACAATGAGAATGATAGAGAAAATAAAACAGAAGCAAATTTTTTTAAGGAACATTTTGGACTAAGACTCAGAGTTGTCAAGAACCATCCGTTTCTCTAGCACATTTCAGTCTTCTCTGCATTTCAGTCCTTCTTCCTGATATTTAACATTTTATATTGCAAGACAAGGGATGAACAGAACCTGTGGGAGTCGGTGACCTTCTCCCTAATTTGGAGATTATTTCCCTGGAAGTGGCCTTCTATCTCTTGTGAGCTTTGGCAGCTGCTAATTTTGCCCCACCCACTCCCACCCTCACCCACCCTTGCCCATAAACCTGAAGGACTCAGGCTTTGTCCACATCGCTGTACCAAGAGTGAGGATCCCTGGTGGCACAGTGGTTAAAGCAGTTGGCTGCTAACCAAAAGGTCAGCAGTTTGAACCCACCAGCTGCTCTTCCGGAGAAAGATGTGGCAGTCTGCTTCGCTAAAGATCACAGCCTTGGAAACCCTATGGGGCAATTCTACTCTGTTCTATAGGGTTGCTGTGAGTCGGAATTGACTTGATGATAAAGGGTTTGGTTTTTTGTTTTGGGTACCCAGGGTATGGCTTGGATTCTCCCTGAGGACCTACATGAATACCGAAATGATGTAGATGCTGCATTTTATGTAGAGGAAAGATAAAGCCTACTTTAAGGCAATAAGGCAGGGCAAGTTATAAGCCTTCTAGATAAGTAACGGCTCCCACTTACTTATCCACTTATCCTCTTCCTTAGACCCTGGCCTTAATCTTTAAGAACCAAGGGAGGGACATTTTCACCATAGTAGAGTTGGCAAAGTTTATCCAAGGAATCCATTTTAGCCTTCCAACCTCCAACTTCAATTGATTGTTTCTCGTTTTAAGCCTGCCCAACAGACATATGTCACTTCTTTTTCTCAAAACTACACCTAAATTATCTCAAACATTGTAACATCATTAAGTTTAAAGACGGGGACTAATGAGAAAGAATGAGTGTCTCCCGCCACCGGCCATCAGTCATAGATAAAAATTTTGGAATTTATTAATGACAAAACCTTGTTGAAAAACACAAAAAATAATCAGACTAACACCTGAAAAAAATTAATATTGATGGCTTCTATTTATAATGAAATTCCTTTTAAGGATCTTTTCTAATCTATCCAATTCTCTCCCATACTCCTCCACTATAAAAATAAAAGCTTGCATTATCATCATGGCAATAAAATATGTCTCCTCCTCCTTGACTTGTACCCAATTTCCCAATGACTTGATGGCTTGATTTTAGTAGCAGTTACCTATATCTGAAGACAGATTTTGGCCTCAAGGAGTTGTGTGCTATAAAGTTCAAATATATTCCCTTAGAAATCTCATAAAACGAGGGGAAAATAGTTTATTTCTTACCATAGATAAAAGAAAAGGAAGTACGTGTAAAGATTGATTGTGATTTGTGAAGTGTTCAGTTGGTAAAAATCGGATCATTGTGGCAAAGTGTTTGACAAAGCACCTGTAAAATACTCCAGTCTAATAAAGCAAGTTTCTCCTCCATTCTAGGCTATTTTTGATCGGAACCGGAAAGATGAACTGCCTCGATTGCAACTGGAATGGATTGATAGCATCTGCATGCCTTTGTATCAGGTAATCTTGACTGGGGAGGTCAGAGTGTCCTGATGAGCCAGAAAAGGAAGAATATGTGTATACTACTTTCGGAAGCATTAGTTTGAGGAGACCCTTCCAGGGTATTTGAAATCGACTTGGCAACAGGTTTAGTTTGGCTTTCCAGGGTATGTATGTTGCTGAGAACTCGGGTTGCATTTTATCTTTTCTCACATGTCTGACCCTAGAAAGAGTTTGTACTAGGAGGTTGGAGACCTGAGTTCTCCACCACCTTCTAGAACATAATCTCCCTGGGCCTTAACTCCCTCACCTATGAATCAAGGATGCTAATATGTTATCTCAACATTTCCCAAACTGTGCCTCATGGAACACAAGAACCTAGTGCTCGCCTAATAGATATCAAAGAGACAAAACGTGTTACCATGGAGTCCGACTCACAGTGACCCTATAGGACAGAGAAGAACTGCTCCATAGGGTTTCCAAGGCTGTATATCTTTACACAAGTAGACTGCCATATCTTTCTGGAGCAGCTGGTAGGTTCAAACTGCTACCTTTCAGTTAGCAGCAGAGCATTTAACCACTGTGCCACCAGGGCTCCTTAGCCTAATAGAAATCCCTTCAAAAAGAGTTCCCACGCCCAAAAACTAGGAAACCTCTTGTGCACATTAAAGTTCTGAAGACTTGGTGAAGCCCTATAGGAATGAAAAAAACATATTTAACCTTGATTGACTCAAAGTTTCTCACATATTTGGCCATGGAAATATTTTTTTCTTTTAGTTAATTTTTTACTGATATCATGTGAGACATGAAGTTTCCATGAAACATGGGTTTCTGCTCTGACCTCATGGTCTGGGCCAGAAGGTTTTGTGAAGTACCTTCCGTCTTAAATCTGTCACTCTCTGAGGTGCATGTGACAAACGCGGACTACTGGATTCTGAGGGAGATGCACTACTGATTCTTAGCACTGCTGCATGGTGTGCAGGACCCTGCTCCTTGCAAGGACACAGAGGTTGGCGCTGAACTGTTCACACTCTACTTTTTGAGTACAGATTAGGGCTGGCATCAGTTAACACTAAGAGTTTAGTGTACATTGGCTTTTAATTCTGTTTCTAAGCATTTGCTTTCATGTGTAAAACCTGACGAGTTCTTTACCCCCCACCTAGCTCAATCAGACTGAGCTTCTTTTCTAACTTCAGGTGAGAAACACACGCAGGGAAAGCAGAACCGCTTTAGTGTTTCACTCTGTGTAACTCCATTAAAAACGCAGTATTGTTTTTTAAGGACTTCACAGCCGTTAAGTTTCAGGCTTATCTACCACTTAGTTTTCAGCACTTTTAGGAGCTGTGAAACCCTGTCACACTACCCTAGAAGAGAGAGAGAGAAAGATCTAGAATACTGTCTTGAAGATGGAAATGTAATTTTCCTAATGACTATAAATAACAAAAATAAATTCATTTAGTTTTATAATCCATTACATAAGTAATACTATAAAATCAACCAAGTGAAGTATAAGGCTAGTCCAAAATGGATTATTCTAATTATAAATGGAGATTAATGTTTTTTTCTTTAATAATGAAAGCTCAAGTGAAAAAAGTTAAAAAATGATGCACGCTTTATTATAAGGGGATCCTCAAGTCTCTTTGCTTCCTGCCCCCTCTCACCCTCACTACTCTGATATCTATAAGCTAAACCTCCATGTGTAAAGCCCACAGCTGTTGGGTCAGGGATATCTTGCCCTTCTAAATTGATCTTGACTACCCACGTTGAGCTATTTGTTAATGTTATTCAGTTTTCTGTGCACGCTTAAGCAATAAACGGGATGAGTAAATTATTCTTGCAATTAATAAATTCTTTCTATCATTGGTAATGCTTAGAAGGTTGAAGACAGTGTATCTGTGGAGCTGATTAATTTTGGTACCATTTTGCAGAGCCACTTTGGAATGAACCCAAAGTTTACGTACCCTTCCTATGTGATCAGCTATAACACGTGCTGGAAAGGATCCCCCTGTGCTTTTCCATGTTAACTTAAGATGGGCTCATCTTATACTTCCTTTTAAATACTTTGACATTTTCAGGTTAAAAGGAAGTTACTTGAATTTAAACTGAAAATAAGCAGTTTCTGGAATTTAGGGAGTAATATTACCACCTCGCTTTACATATCACCCTGAGTTTTCACATCTGTTTTTACTACATATCCGTGAGGTTAGCTACACCTACTGTTTTCATCCACAGGAGAATTAACATAGAAAGGTTCAGTGATGCCCCCCCCCCAAATACATAGCCTTGGTTTTGCTGCAGTGGCGTTTCTACTGTCCCGCTCCATTCTGATGGGTATTTCTTCCACCGTCTTAATATTTAACTAACTGGAAAGAGTCATGGCATTCATTCTAAAGAAGAATGTAAAGGGAGCTGTTTTCAAAAGCTCATATTTATACTTACTACTGTATCGTCTCAATTGACAGAAGATGAAAATCTTGCCCTTCTTGTGAATTTCTTACCATCACTAATTCTTTAAAAATCTCACCCGGTTTATTTTGTAAATTTTTTACAAGACTTTGAAACCAACATTCCAAAGAGCCCTCAAAGTAAAACTTTGTAGAGTGTGATTTTGAGTAGCGTCTCATCTTCATACAGTTGGTTTTTTCCCTCTATTTGACTGGATAATCTCACATTAACTTTTAGCCCTCCAGAAATGCAATGGAAATCAGTCAATGGGCAGGAATTTTAGTGGTAGGATACAAACTCTAAAGGAAATGATGCACCAAGCAAGGAAAGTCACTAAGGCAAAATGTCTGAAGGAACTCAGGTTGTTGCTGAAACGCCCATAATCAGCAGTCTGAAAGGATAGAAGGCAAATGGAAGCATACAAGTGGAAGAAATGCTAAATATGACTGGTCTGAAATGAAATATAGCAACAACAAAAAACTTGTTACCATCAAGTTGATTCTAATTCATAGAAACCCTATAGGACAGAGTAGAACTGGCCCATAGGGTTTCCAAGGCTGTAATCTTTATGGAAGCAGACTGCCACATGTTTCTCCTGAAGAGCAGCTGGTGGGTCCGAACCCCTGACCTTTGGGTTAGCAATCGAATGCTTTAACTGCTGTACCACCAGGGCTCATGAAATGAAATATATAAAAAAAAAAAAAAACCAGTTGCTGTCAAGTCGATTCTGACTTATAGCGACCCTATAGGGCAGAGTAGAACTGCACCTTAGAGTTTCCAAGGTGCACCTGGTGGATTTGAACTGTCGACCTTTTGGTTAGCAGCCGTAGCACTTAACCACTGCCACCAGGGTTTCCAAAATGAAATATAGAGGTTAAGAATCCAGTTTGGCCTTGCTAAGTCAGTTTGAGGATATGACAAATGATACAAAATAATGCACGAGACAAAGAATGCCTCCTTTAATGGCTTATCTACGACTTAGTTTTCAGAACTTCCAGGGATAATAATATTTGACCCCAAAGTGAGGCATGTTTAGGTGGCAGGAAACTTCACGTAGAGCCTGAGGCAAATGGATACTTAATATGTTATTGTTATCTGCTGCCAAGTCACCCCCAACTTATGGTGACTCCGTGCACAACAGAATGAACCACTGCCTGGTCCTGTGCCAACCCTATGATCAGCTGGGGATTGGACCGTTGTGATCTATAGGGTTTTCATTGGCTGATTAGAGAGCTAGAATCGCCTTGCAAGTGGAGCAATGTGGAGAAATAGAGTCTACAGCAGGTAGATGCTAACCAAGGGCATGCCATAGCTGGAGGATGCTGGGTACAGTAGTAGGACAGACGGTGAGTCTGGTAGGGGAGGGTGGAGATACAGCTGGGCAGTAGATACAAATACAGTTTAGTGCAGCCTTTTTGCTTCATTGGCTTTCAGTGGGTATTATGGATTGAATTGGGTCCCCCAAAAATAGGTATTGTAAATTCTAACCTCTATGCCTATGGTTATAATCCCATTTGGAAGTGAATTATCCTCTCTGTTAGGTTAATGAAACAGGATTAGATTAAGGTATATTTTGAGTCAATCTCTTTTGAGATATAAAAGAGATTAAACAAGCAAGCAGAGGAAAGATGGGGATAGGTAGATGCCAAGACAAATGGAGATTGCCAAGAAACCAGGAAGAGGAAGCTGAAGAGACAAGGACCTTCCTCCAGAGCCAACACAGACAGAAAGCCTTCCCCTAGACCAGCACCCTGAATTCGGACTTCTAGCCTCCTAAACTGTGAGAAAATAAATTTCTATTTGCTATAGCCACCCATTTATGGTGTATCTGTTATAGCAGCACTAGATAACTAAGACAGTGGGTTAATTCAGTTTTACTTCATGGTTTCAAAGGGTTGTGCTTGTTAAATAGATCAAGCACTTTATACAAGTGTGCTAGAGTCGTGGCTCCTCTCCAAGCTAAGGGTAAATATTCCTGCTATTCAGAGGTGCCTGGAGGGCTGTTTGTTTGTGTGCCTAGATGGGAACCCATGTAAAGTGCACTGGTGCATTATGGATGCCCATTGCATTTAAAGTTGAAACTCTTAACTCTGACAACTTCAATTTCCATTACTTTGTGACTATGTTGAGGGAAAACAATGCACACCTCCCCACCCCACAAAAAAATCTATTCGTTGGGAGGTTGCCTATGTAATACAGTGATTGACTAATAAGTTTCACAGAAAATATATAAAGAAAGCAGAAAAAGTGATTTATGGACCCTCTTTACCACATGTATTGTGAACGAGAGGCTGACTGGTTCTATCTCAAGTGGAGAAAGAGAACAATTACTTGTGGCATTTATTTAGCTCTTACAACGTGCCAAGTGGGAAAGCAACATGCAGAGAACAGTTCCAGATCCATGAATACTTATATCATAGGGAGACGTGACAGGTTTATACACCCACTCCTCACTTATTTACATGGTTGTGTTCCAAAGACCAGGTCGTTATGCAAAAATCGGCGTTATGTGAAAATGGAGGATGATCACATCAGATCACAAAATGGAGGATGAGTACTTCATTACATAACTGCCAAATAACATCATTACATAACTGACAAACCACTGAGAATCATGGCACAGCCAAGCTGACACATAACCTTAACCATCACAGCCAGCATTACTCTCGCCTCGCACCTCGACTGTCATTACTGCCAGAAATACATCAGTAATGTGCAAAATAGTCAGATAGTCAATTTTTTACTACGATCGTAAATGTGAAATGTTGGATAATGAAATAGTAAGTAAGGAGTAGGTGTATACATATGTTTATATGTGATAATATAATTCTTCTGTGGTAATTGCCTATCTTTTTAATCTTATAGTTCCAAACTTTTCTTAAAAAAAAGAAAGAAAGAAAATGATCCTAACAGGCAGAAGTCATGATTTATCTGTGACAGTATTTTAATCAGGAAGCATATAGGAAGCCAAGAGTGGGCAGGGAATCATCAAAGCGTGTTCCCCAAGAGAAGACTAAAGCCTGGTTAGTTAGCTGTGTCCTAGCAGGGTATCTCAGAGGAACACATTGACATCTGATTCCCCTGCTTTCTGCTGCCTTTGCACCCTGCTGGGGATTCATTAGCCTGCTGCTCAACATCTTTGGAGGAAAAAAAAAGAAGAAGGAAGAAAAAATAAAAGAGATACCATCAAACTTTGAAGTCATTGCTACACCAGCCTTAGGGATAAACAGAAAACCTGGTGTCACAGTATCACACTGAGCTTCTTTTTGCAGTAGCAAGCTGTTTTTGCCCTTTATTTCGGTGCCCAGCTTAATCAAACCTCAGCGCACCTAGAATTTCAATAATGCACAGAGGTGTTGTAAATCTTCTGTTCGTTACGGATTGAGAAATTTAATTTTTATTATCAACATTTTCAGGATTTCAGCTCATCCCAAAGTGGCTTTGGTTTTGGAGTGGATTTACTTACAGACGAAGCAAAAGGGCGTGGCTGGCCTGGGCAGCCTCTAGCTAGAATAATTCTCTCTCTCAATTAAGACAAGAAAGGCTTCAGCTAAGAGTATTGCCTCTTTATAAAATTGTCATGGGGTTTCTGCAACAGGAAGTACTTCTGATATTAAGATTATAATAACGTTTGACTTTTTTTTCTGCCTTCAGTTGTTTCAGTTGCAGTGGTTGTTTTAGAAAATACATCCCACCTGATGAAATTATTAATATGCTCTTCAGAAAGATAAAAGAAAAAAATCTTAAAAAAAAAAACCTATTCCCAATTCTGACTCATAGCGACCGTATAGGGCAGAGTAGAACTGCTCCATAGGGTTTCCAAGGAGCGGCTGGTTGATTCAAACTGCCGACCTTTTGGTGAGCAGCCAAACTCTTAACCACTGCACCACCCATACACTGGGAATCAGAAACTGATAAACTGGAAAAGAGGATGCAAGGTGCTCCACGGTTACAAGGATGCAAGGTGCTCCAGCATGGTTTCTTTAGATATCTATTAAAAGTACTTTAAAAACCACTCAGTGTTCTCCAGAATTGTCCATTTCTTGCGTCTAATCTAAAAAATCAAACAAGTAATTGGCATAACATCATCTCCTATTAAAAAGCCTACAAGGAATAGAATGTGGGCAGGAGAGGAACAGCTTCATCAGATATTTAAAATAAAACATAAAGGACACCACCCAAATCAGTTTCCTGTATTTTTCTCTGCTATATTTAGTGTTCTTGTGGATGAGAGGCAGAGATAGTTGGGGCTAATTTCTGTACTTGTCCTTATAAAGGGGGGATATATATGGAGTGACATCATATATAACTCAAAAAATTTAGAAAGAAAGAAAGGAGGGAGGGAATGTAACTTCCTGTATTCTGTACAATTGATCTACCTTGCTTACCCTTTTCCTGGTGATTAGAGGGGGGCCAGTAATTCAGATAATTACAGTATCTCAATCTTTTCTGGTTAAAACAGGTCTTTGGGAGAGCTAAACTTTGAATTGCTCCCAATCAGAGCCATATCTTCTCCCCACTAGCATCTAAGTGCCAGGGGATCCCAGCTATCATGGTGACCTGGTCACTGTTGTAAGGTCCTTCTCCATGAGGGAGGAGGACCCCTCGTGCACACACTGCCTGCTGGCTCTTACTGAGCTCATGGAGAGGTGGCTGGTTAGAACTCTAGGTGGCCTCTGTGTGACTGTAAGTATGGATGTGATGAGCACTGTGTGTGGGCCCTGACCACTAACTCTGGCTGCTGATGTCCGTGGTCCTTGTTGTAGCTTCTCATGGCAAGCCCTCACTTCCCCAACACCACCAGCCTCCTGGTCAATTCTAGTCTACTGGTTTTCTTGGCATTTGCTGAGCCCCTTTGGGGTACTCATGAACTCCCAGCTATTTTCTCTTCACTCTGCTGTCCACATACCTTCCTCATTCTTTCTAATATGCTGCCTGGGTAGTGCCAGGTTGCTCTAGGAAATTTCTATAATTTTCCTGAGTTAGTCTTTAAGATTCAAGAGACACGCCCCTTCTCCCCATCCCCAGGGTTTAACCTCATGGAGCCTGGAGCCAGGACACTCACTTCTGACCATTCACCTCTTGCTCTCACTCTTGTTTTCGCTTTCGTCTCCCCCTTCTCTTTCCTCTTCTCTCTTCCCTTCCCGCTACCCACCCCCCACCCCCGCCCACACACCTACACACCCTACCACCCACAGTGGAAAGTTTTAACATTTCCTTTCCTTGTCTGATGGGAACTATCCTTATATGGTATCCTCTGTGTTCCCCCTGCTAAAGCTTCTAGTAAAACTTGATGATGTGACTTATCCAGGCTTGGTTCTTAATAGGTGTCATGAACTGAATTGTGTCCCCCAAAAATACGTGTCTCCTTGGTTAGGCCATGGTTCCCAGTATTGTGTGGGTGTCCTCCATTTTGTGATTGATATAATTTTCCTATATGTTGTAAATCCTAATCTCTGCCTGTGGTTAATGAGGCAAGATTGGATTATGTTGAAGAGGATTTAGGGTAGGATGTAACACCCTTGCTCAGGTCACATCTCTGATCCAATGTAAAGGAAGTTTCCCTGGGGTGTGACCAGCATTGCCTTTTATCTTACAAGAGATAAAAGGAAAGAGAAGTGAGCAGAGAGTGGGGGACCTCATACCACCAAGAAAGCAGTGCCAGGAGCAGAGAGTATCCTTTGGTCCCGGGGTTCCTGCGAGGAGAAGCTCCTAGTCCAGGGGAAGATTGATGACAAAGACCTTCCTCCAGAGCCAACAGAGAGAGAAAACGTTCCCCTGGAGCTGACGCCCTGAATTTGGACTTGTAGCCTACTAGACTGTGAGAGAATAAATTTCTCTTCGTTGAAGCCATCCACTTGCGGTATTGCTGTTATAGCAGCACTAGATGACCCAGACAATAGGTAAAGGAGAGTTCTGGAATTTAGAAATCCCCTTTCTCACCACACAAAGCTGGCATTCAGGGTTATTCTCTCTCATAACTGAATGATGACAGCTTGATGTTTCTAGCTGCATCCACCATTTTCTTGAAGAGGGGAAGCCTGCCATATCAGTGGTGAAGAGCTACAGGCATCACAATTCAAGCAGAACAAAAAATACATTGGTTTAACATCGTTGTGTGCTGTTGAGTGGATTCGGACTCATAGCAACCCTATATGACAGAGTAGAACTGCCCCGTAGGGTTTCCCATCTTTATGGGAGCAGATTGCCAGGTCTTTTCTCCCACAGAGCAGCTGGTGGGTTCAAACCACCAATCTTTTTATTAGCAGCTGAAGGCTTAGCCATTGCACCACCAGAGTTCCTTATTAGTTTACTATTTTCAAAATATTGTCCTTGTTACATATACTATACCCAAATATGAGTGCTACTGGTAAAACCTGTTTACTTCAAAAATATTCCGTGTACTATTAGTCAAATATGAATGCAAGAGAAATATAAACATTCAAAAATATATCAGTTTTATATAGTGTATAGCTCCTTCACTACAGCCTGTCTTCCAAACTTTTGCCAAAATGATCTTCCTAAAAATAAAAACTTTAAAAAAAAAAAAATCTGATCACTGAGGTTGCAGATGGTGATCCCTAACTTCCGCTGTTGTCTGGGATCCAACCAGTAGCTGATTTTACTCCATTACTCCTAGCACAGGCAAAGCAGTGATCTTGTGCTTGCAGGAAGAGTAAACATCTAGCCCAGGGAATGTGAGGGGGAAATCCTTCCATTCTATGAAAATTATACTACTAAGTAGTACATTATGGGAGTTGCTAGTGTCAGGTCTACAGGTCTGTATGTCCTCTTATGGAAGCAACACCTTTCCTGACGCTAACCCAGGTTTCAGAAGCCAATCCTTTGATCACTGTCTGGAATGGTAGGAAGGGAGAATGCAAGGCAAAACAAACCAAACAAGCAAAACCAAGAAAATCTGGCAGTCCCATAACACAATAAAGTTTCTCTTATTTAAGTAACCAAAAAAAAAGCTCATCATGGCATCCCTTTCCCTTCCAGGTTCCTTGGTTTAGCATTCAGGAGTCCCCTCATTCTGAGTCCCCCTACCACTTACCTCCTGTCATCCTACCCATCCCCCACCAATGCACCCTTTGCTCAAAAAGCATGGGACTCACTGGCCCTTTCAGCCATCTTCTCTTGCCTTTGTCCATGGCTGTGCCGATGCTTCCCGCTCTCTTTTCTCTGCCTGGAAGGTGTCAGCCCAAACTGCCACCTCCTCTGGAAAATCTTTGTTCCTCCTCAGCATTTCCATGACACTCTTATCATCCCTTCAGAATCACGTGTAACACTCTGTATTGTGATTATCTGTCTTTCTTCCCCCCGAGGCTAGTTTCTTGGGACCATCATATTCCTGGCACCTAGCACAGCACCTAGCACGTTAGAACTGCTCAGAAAGTGTTTGTTGAGTAAATGAATGAAGGAACAGAAGAATGAGTGATGGGATGCAGTACCACAGAATTAATTATAAGCAGCATAATGTATGAAGTAAGGTTACAATGTCGCTTTAAATTATCACCCATAAATATATAAAGCCTTTCATTAGAGTATGCATGGTTATATTCCTGCCCATAATCTGAAGTATATGGCCTATGATATCTTTTTAGAAAGTGGTTTAGTTCTCATTGTGGTTGAATTTGCCCTTAATTCTTATGTAAAGGACCCATTTATAGCCATGAGTTTTTCAGGGATTTGACTTTTTCATCTAAAAAACACATTAAACTTCCGTTTACCCAGCATTGGTAGAAAATGTAGTCTTCCAGTAATTTTAATATTTGAGTGCATAAAGAGCTAGCACATATCACGCACTGATTATAATTTCAAGAAAATATAATTCAATAAAGCATAGTAAATTTATTATGATTATAATTTCATCTTTCTTTGACTTTAGAAGAGTTTTTAGATCCTACAATGCCTAAAAACTTACTAGTATAAACACCAAATAATAATGTGCCATGTGGGACAAAGTGCTGACTAGCGGAGAAGTCTCCCTAATAGAAGAGCATCTACATTCAATGTCACTTCCTGCCTCGTGTGTGATACATAGCAGGTGAAGGATTCTCACGCCCTTGGCTACATCTCAGAGTTCTTCCTGAATACCTGACCTGCCAGGATGCTTGATTTTGTAAAGGGCTTTCCGTCTCCAAAAAGCAGTATGGCTTGATAAAGCAACCAACTCTATGTACATTTTCTTGTAAATAAAATGGACTTAAATTTGTTTTGTTATTTCATGCAACTGAAAAAGCATCTTTTTTTATACCGTAGTTCTTAATCTGGAGTCCTGGTGGCACAGTGGTTAAGCGTTCAGCTGCCAACCAAAAGGTCAGCAGTTCGAATCCACCAACAGCTCCTTGGAAACCCTATGGGGCAGTTCTACTCTGCCCTATAGGGTTGTTATGAGTCAGAATTGACTCAATGGCAATGAGTTTGGTTTTTGGAGTTTTTAGTACTTAAATACTCCTATTTGTATGTATTTTATCAGTTCAAAAACTACTATCACAAATCTGTATTAAAATGCTGGAATCTGGTGAAAAAATTATAATACGTTCCCTAATAAGGCTGTTGAGGGTAAATATTTAAGATAAGATCTTTTTTTATCCAACTGATGAGCATAAATAATTCTATTTAAAAATGTTTCTGCTTTGGAATCATGAAGCTAAAAATCACTTAACCCCAAGCTATACAAGGCTTGGAATGTTGTCTTTTCTTAAGTTACATTCCAGTTCACTAGAAAGGATGTTTTAAAAGCTGATTTATCTCTTTGTCTGGGCCCTATCTTCTCTGATTCTCTTCAGCAGAGACAGAAAAGAAGAGAGAAAGAAGGGTGGAAGAGAGGGGGGGGAATTGCATTTTTTCACCGGAAAATCAGTCAAGAACTCTTGAATCAAGATTGTTTTCTTAGACTGTGTATGCCTCTCCAACATATCTTCAGTGTAATGTTTATTTGGAGGGTCAGCATTGTTTGAGCTCCTGGGAGGTAAGGCATGAGATAAATATAAAATATTGTTATTATGCTATTGCCAAACAAAATCTTCTGTACTATTCTAAATGTTTCCTAAGAGAATTCAAGGAGGCACTATTTGGATCCTCAGTTATCACTACTGTTATATTTAATTATCAGAGCCATATCCTTATAAATATTAAATACATCTCCCAAAGCACACTGCCCCATCTTAGTGGGTAGGTTCTATGTGGCAGTGCAGTCAGAGAGAGCCAGATGCTCAACCTCATGCACTAACCAATATGGCAGCCCAACAACTGAGTCTGTTAGCCAGAGTCTAACATGAAATTAAAGACTTCGGTCAGGCTGAGATTTTGGAAAAGAAGGCTAGTGTTACAGTCCTACAGATACAAGGGTAGCCTTACACATGCTTTTTCAATAAGCAAACACTTACTGAATACTGACTATACTGGCCACTGCATAAGTTTATAAAATGCTTTCACATGTGCAACACTATTTTGGATCCTGTAATGCATAATGGTCTGATTTTTATAAATGAGGAAACTGAAGCCTAAAGAGGCTAATGGACTTAATTACAGTCAAGCAATAATACACAGCAGAGCCAGAATTTTGAAACTACATCCTCTCCGTCTTACTCGACTGTACTGCTGAGGAAGTGAAAGCTGATTCCATTTTGTCCAGCAGTACTCTACCTTTGTATGCCTCCCATTTGCAGAATAAAACTCTGAATCCTTCAGAGGGGAGGATACAGAGACCTGAGTAGAGATTCCAGGGGAGAGATTCCTAGAGGACTGTATGGGCCAATGGACTCTGTTAAGCTATTCTGTTACTATAGGGAGCTTTCTCAGAAATATTTTGTGTCAGATTGTCCTTGATCTAACACTTTCACCCGTAAAGTGGGTTGATGTTACCAATTAAAGCTGGTGGATTGACCTTACTAGTTTATCTTCTCATCCTCCTTTAATACACTAACAAAGTATTTTTTTTAAAAGAGATAGAAGCTCACAAGGACCACAGAATATGAGAGGAGATAAGCAGCAAATGAAAGATATGCTCAAATATTAGAAACTGAAAAGCAGATGAAACAAAGAAAGTGAATCCTTGAATTTATATGTCATCTGAGGTCTTAGTCCTAAGGGTGATCTGAACAGCTGAAGAATCTAAGTAGGAAAGGAGAAAGAAAGAAGCAGAGACATACAGAGAAGGAGAAAGGGAAAGGAGATCTAAGATGAAACAATAAGGGCTGAGTGTTTTTGTATGTGTTCTTCCCGTCCACCCTCCCCACTCACAAAACCTAAAGCTTTCTCAGCTTTCTTCTTCTTCTTCTTCTTTTTTATTACACTTTAGACGAAGGTTTACAGAACAAACTAGCTTCTCATTAAACAATTAGTATACATATTGTCTCATGACATTGGTTGCCAACCCCATGACATGTCAGTATTCTCCCCTTCTTGACCTTGGGCTCCTACCAGCTTTCCTGTCCCCTCCTGCCTTTTCATCCTTGCCTCTGGGCTGGTGTGCCCATTTAGTCTTGTTTTGTTTTAGGGGCCTGTCTAATCTTTGGCTGAAGGGCGAACCACAAGAGTGATTTCATTACTGAGCTAAAAGGGTGTCTGGGGGCCCTACTCTCAGGGTTTCTCCAGTCTCTGTCAGATCAGTAAGTCTGGTTTTGTTTTGTTTGTTTGTTTGTTTTGGTAAGTTAGAATTTTGTTCTACATTTTTCTCTGGCTCTGTCCAGGACCCTCTACTGGGATCCCTGTCAGAGCTGTTGGTGGTGGTAGCAGGGCACCATCTAGTTGTGCTGGACTCAGTTCAGCTTTCTTCTTATGGTGATCACCAGTGGCTGGTAGCTTTGACTGCAAGTAGCTTTGACTGCAAGTAGCTTTGCTGTGCTACATTTGTAATCTCTTTGGATTTACAAAGTGACTTTCTTCTTGGAGCAAATGAAGTTGATGATAGTATCAACTCTTCTAAGAGTATGAACCAAAGAAGATGATGTATGTGGCAATGCTTTGGAAAGAGTAAACATTCAACATTAAAGTCCTCAGTGTGGGTGAATTACCATTATTATTGGAACTCTGGTGGCGCAGAGGTTAAGAGCTTGGCTACTAACCAGAAGATCGGCGGTTCAAATCCACCAGCTGCTCCTTGGAAACCCTAAGGGGCAGTTCTATTCTATCCTGTATGGTCGCCATGAGTTGAAACCGACTCAACAGCAACGGGTTTTTTTGTTGTTTTTTTAAACTATTGTTATTATTGTCATCAACATCACCTCTAATCCTCAGTATCCTCTGCTGTAAATTCAGGTAAGAATAGCCAACCTGCCTCTCTCACCAAAATGCATTGAGTCTATAACAACAACATTTATTGAGCATTTACTATGTGCCAGGCTAAGACTTTTCAAGCATTATCAGATTTAATTCTCTTAGCAATACTGAGTTAGGTACTACTATTATCCCAGTTTCAGATGTGAAAGCAGGCTAGAGAGTTTCTGAACTTGCCCAAGAGTACATAGCTAGTAAGTGGCAGAACTTAGATTTTTTTCTGCCTTCAAAGCTGGAAGGAGCTCCTAACCGGTACAGTCAACTGTCGCCTGAGATGATGTGTGTGCAGGCGTTAGCATTATACAAACCTCATACCCTAACTGGGTTGCTTAAACGGAAGTGACATACTGTTGTAACACTGAAATTACTTGTAGATCATCTGTAAGGGAGGAAACAAACCCTGAAAGGTCACTTGTGACCCCACTTACAGTGGCAGAGCGGGGTTTAGAACCCAAGACATTTGACTTTCAGTTAGGGCTTTCCCCAATAAACTCTACCATCTATATAGAAAATTTAAAGCATATTATTTCCAAGTGTTCAAAGCTACCCCAAAAGAAAATATTAAAAAAGGAAATCCATGTGAGTTGGCGATGCAGGTTTCAAACAAGTAGAAAGCGGAGTTAAACAGAGAGTATGTTCTGAAGGACAGCATGGTGAACCAAGATGCCTCTGAGAACTGGGGAAATGGAATGAAAAGTCAGCAAACAAGGTAGAAAAGACAGCCCTGGGAGGGCCTGAGAAACTGAACAGAAAATCTGAAAGAAGATAAATGGATAATTTAACAGCCATTCAGTTCTTAAGAAAGACAAAGAACAAGCTACATTGCATCAGAAAAGGACGAGAAATGATGATGGATGGGGCCCTTCAAATCAGTGGTGAGTGAACACAACAGAATCACAGTTGCCTGCAGAATTCCCAGCTGAGGGCAAATTCGAGGAACTAAATAAGGATATGAGACTGATACGGATTGAAGAGTTTTTCAAAACCTATTTAATGGCCAGGCAGGGGACATTGATCGTTTTTCAGAGGAAATGTCGAGAAGCAATGAGGTAGTCAGCCCTTATTTGTGATGTGGATGGGTGAGCGGGGGGAGGTAGAGGATGTGTGTGTTTATACACATTATCATCGCAGCATACATGAAGGTATTAAAATAATTTTCAAACCATGAAGGTGAAGCACTAGATTATTTTGATCTCTGTGAAATAAGCATGTCTCTTTTTTATCCTTGTAATCTTAAGCTTACTTTAACTGTTAGCCATCGGATGACTTATTATTTTATAATTGTAACACATGACCAAAGATTGCTAGTTTCTTTATCAGTTCATGTTAGATGTTTAAGTAAGATACTTTATTGTTAAATAGTTCATGCACTCACATAGTACAAAATTCAAAAGCAAAAGCACAGAAAGTATTAGGGAATGTGATCCTCCTTACACTCCTATCCCCTAGTCACCCAGTTCCTCTCCCTAGGAGCACCCACTTTCTTAGGAGCAACCAATTTCTTGTCTGTACTTCCACGGATAGTCTATGCATATAAAAGTGTAAATACAGCATGCGTGTGTGTCTACGTATATATATGTGTATGTATACAAACACACACACACATATATACATATAAGGAGTTCCTAGGTGGCACAAGGGAGCCCTGGTGGCACCATGGTTAAGTGCTCAGCTGCTAACACAGTTAAGCACTTCACTGTTAACTGAAAAGATGGCAGTTCAAATCCACCCAGGGCACATCGGGAAAAAGTCCTGGCAGTGTGCTTCCAAAAGATCACAACCATTGAAAACCCTGTGAAGCACAGTTTTACTTTGAAACATATGGGATCAAAATGAGTCAGAATTCACTTGACAGCCACTGGTTTAGTTTGATTTACGTAGATATGTATGCCCGTAGTGTACATCCTATTCTATACCTTGCTTTTTAATACTGAATATATTTTTGAGATTATTCCTTTTCAGTGTCCATACAGCAGCTGTTCCATTCTTTTTTATGACTGCATAGTACTAGATTATGAAGATAAAGAATAAGTTATTTAACTAGTCCCCTACTGATGGACACTGATATTGTTTCTAATGTTTTGGTATTGTAAACAATGTGCAATGAATATTCTTGTAAATACATCCTTTTCACATTGTATCTATAGGATAAATTCCTAGATGTGGAATTCATGAGCATTTGGAGTATGGGCATTTGAAATTTTGATATATACTGCCAAATTTCTCTCCATGGAGTTTGGACCGATTTATATTCCCACCAGCAAAGTCTAAGGTACTTATTTCCCCACATACTCACCAACATAGTGTGTTATAAAGCTTCTGGAATTTTGCCAAGTTGATAGGTGCATGCCTTAGTTATCTAGCGCTCCTGTAACAGAAATACCACAAGTGGATGGCTTTAACAAACAGAAATTTATTTTCTCACAGTCTAGGAGGCTAGAAGTCTAAACTTAGAGCACCCGCTCTAGGCGAAGGCTTCTCTTTCTCTGATGGATCTAAAGGAAGATCTTTGTCCTTTCAACATCTGCTTCCTGGTTTCTTGGGGATCTCTGTGTGTCTTGGCATCTATCTTACCCTATTTCTGTCTATGCTCCCTTGTTTAATATGTTTTTTATATCTCAAAAGAGATTGACTCAAATTACACCCTATGCTAATCCTGCCTCATTAACATAACAAAAACAACCCATTCCCAAATGGGATTATAACCACAGGCATAGAGGTTAGGATTTACAACACATAATTTTGGGGACATAATTTAATCCATAACATTCCACCCTTTGCCCCCCAAAATTCATGTTCTTGCCACATGCAAAAGACATTCACCCCATTACATCATCCCAAAAGTCTTAAGTCAACTCCAAGTCCCAAATTTCATCTTCTTAATCATCTAGAGCAAATATGGGTGAGACTTTAGGTGCATTCCATCCTGGGGAAGAATTCCTCTTCATCTGTGAACCTGTGAAATCTAGAATACAAGTTATTTGCTCCCAAAGTACAATGGTGGAACAGGTACAATGTAGACATTTCCATTACAGATGGGAGAAATTGGAGGGAAAGAAGCGATAATGGAAACCAAGAAAGTCCAAAATCCATCAAAACAAATTACATTAACTCTCAAGGCTTGAAAACAATCCTCGGTTCTCCTGGACTATCTAGGCAATGGCCTGGCCCTTCAGATTCTTGGTGTTGGCCACGCTGTCCTGATTCTGGGCATAGGCCCCTCAGACCTGGACTTCAGCCCCGCAAACATGCAATCAAAATGAAATGGATTAAACTGGTGATTGGAATGCAAAAGTTGGGAACAAAGAAGGATTGGTAGCTGGAAAATATGGCCTTGATGATAGAAACAACGCCAAAGATGGTATTATAAAATTTTGCAAGACCAATGACTTATTCATTGCAAATACCTTTTTTCAACAACATAAATGGAGACTATGCATGTGGACCTCGCTGGATGAAATACACAGGAGTCAAATCGACTACATCTGTGAAAAGAGATGATGGAGAAGCTCTATATCATCAGTGAGAACAAGGCCAGGGGCCAGCTGCAGAACAGACCATCAATTGCTCATATGCAAGTTCAATTTGACACTGAAGAAAATTAAAACAAGTCCACAAGAGTCAAAATATGATCTTGAGTATATCCCATCTGAATTTAGAGAGCATCTCAAGAATAAATTTGATGCATTGAACACTAACGACTGAAAGCCAGATGAGTTGTGGGATGACATCATGTACATCATACATGAAGAAAGCAAAAAGTCATTGAAAAGGCAGACAAGAAAGAAAAGACCAAAATGGATATCAGAAGAGACTCTGAAACTTGAACGTAGAGAAGCTAAAGTGAATGCAAGAAATGCTGAAGTAAAAGACCTGACGAGAAGATTTCAAAGGGCAGCAAGAGAAGACAAAGTAAAGTATCATAATGAGATATGCAGAGACCTGGAGTTAGAAAACCAAAAGGGAAGAACACGCTCTGGATTTCTCAAGCTGAAAGATCTCAAGAAAACATTCAAGCCTCGAGTTGCAATACTGAAGGATTCTACAGGGAAAATACAAAATAACACAGGAAGCATCAAAAGAAGATTGAAGGAATACACACAGTCACGGTACCAAAAAGAATTGGTCGATGTTCAGCCATTTCAGGAGGTAGCATATGATCAAGATCCGATGGTACTGAAGGAAGAAGTCAAAGCTGCACTGAAGGCACTGGTGAAAAACAAGGCTTCAGGAATTGACGGAATACCAACTGAGATGTTTCAACAAACGAATGTAGCCCTGCAGGTGCTCACTAGTCTATGCCAAGAAGTTTCGAAGACAGCTACCTGACCAACCAAGTGGAAGAGATCCATATTTGTGCCCATTCCAAAGAAAGGTGATCCAACAGAATGCAGAAATTATCAAACAGTATCATTTATATCACACACAAGTAAAAGTTTCCTGAAGATCATTCAAAAGCGTTTGCAGCAGTACATCAACGAGGAACTGCCAGAAATTCAAGCTGGATTCAGAAGATGACATGGAATGAGGGATATCATTGCTGATGTCAGATGGATCTTGGCTGAAGGCAGAGAATACCAGAAAGATGTTTACCTATGTTTTATTGACTACATAAAAGCATTCAACTGTGTGGATCATAACAAATTATGGATAACACTGTTAAGAGTGGGAATTCTACTACACTTAATTGTGCTTATTAGGAACCAGTACATAGAACAAGAGGTAATTGTTTGAACAGAACAAGAGGTACTGCGTGGTTTAAAATCATGAAAGGTGTGCATCAGGTTGTATCCTTTCACTATACTTATTCAATCTGTATGCTGAGAAAATAATCCAAGAAGCTGGACTATATGACGAAGAATGTGGCATCAGGATTGGAGGAAGACTCATTAACAACCTGTGTTATGCAGATGAAACAACCTTACTTGCTGAAAGTGAAGAGGACTTGAAGCACTTACTGAAGAAGATCAAAGACTACAGCCTCCAATATGGATTACACCTCAGCATAAAGAAAACAAAAATCCTTCCAACTGGACCAATAAGCAACATCATGATAAACGGAGAAAAGATTGAAGTTGTCAAGAATTTCATTGTACTTGGCTCCACAATCAACACCCATGGAAGCAGCAGTCAAGAAATCAAACAACACATTGCATTCGGCAAATCTGCTGCAAAAGACCTCTTTAAAGTGATAAAATGCAAAAATGTCTCTTTGAGGACTAAGGTACACCTTACCCAAGCCATGGTATTTTCAATCGCCTTATGTGCATGGGAAAGCTGGACAATTAATAAGGAAGACAGAAGAAGAAGAATTGATGCCTTCAAATTATATGTTGGCAAAGAAGGTTGAATTAGCCTGGATTGCCAGTAGCATGAACACAGGCACTCTATCCATTATTCTTGGGGAAGCTTTGGACCCTAGACATACAGGAAATATATAAAAATATATATAGTAAATGAATCCTTGCAACTCAAGAAACTAAAATTTTTTAATGGTCCTTTTTACACATTGAATTTCCCAAAATAATAGATTTTATATATTTCTGTAACATCTCATGTGGCATAATTTTACCAGAAAATAGTTTGGTGTGTGGTGAGGTGGATTATTGCCATGTGGCTGTGTTTTAGTTACATATTCCAACCACCTCTTACATGAAGCCCCGTTCATCAAAGGCTGTGGCTTCTGGGTCAGCAGCCATTCCTTCCAAGTCAGAAGTTGCCCACGCAGTGAACATGATTGATTAGCTACCAGTCCGCTCTGAAAACCCAACCAAGAGGATAACCTAGGACAGTATCCTAGAGGGGCTCATTATAACAAAAAAGAGTGTTCTCATAGCTCCCATTTACACAAGCTGTCCTTAGACCTGCCTGTCATTTACTACTTAAGCCCTTGTTTTCCTTTCCCTGGTCAGGATAGAGTAGATGAGGCACAGATAAAAGATTCACTGTCTACACCTAATGTTTGGGAGGTGGTGTTTCTTCCTTACATGGCAAGGCTGCTTCCCTCTTAAGAATTTGTTCTGAACTGGTGTCAGTTCTACTCTGTCCTGTAGGGTCGCTATGAGTCGGAATCAACTCGACAGCAACGGGTTTGGTTTTTTGGTTTGGTGTCAGGGACACTAGAACAAAAAAGTAGCTTCACCAACCTTGACCCTCTGCAATTAAGGGTGACATATGTTGTTAACAACACGACAGTTGAGATCCCTGATGTGAAGACACCATTGGCTTTGTAGTCAGACAGGCCTGGACTCACATTCCAGCTCTGGCATATACTTAACCATGTAAATTTCAGCTCATCTAACTTAATTTCCGCAATCTCATGTTCCTCGTCTGTCAAAACAGGGCCAACAATACCTATCTCATAGGATTATTGTGAGGTTCAATCAGCTCACGTATGGACAGCTCTTAATAGGGTGCCTGGAACATAGTAAGCATTCAATATGCTATAGCTAGTTCATTTTGGCATGGTGTGTTTTACTGTGTCACAAGGAGCAAACAGGTGGCCCATAGAATCGATTCAGCCCACAGACATGTTTCATTTGGTTGAATGTGATTTTTAAAATTGTAAAATATCCAGTTTGACACAGTCTCCACCACTCCCAACTGCCTCATGCAGCCCACTTCATTCCCTGGCCTGGCCCTGTAGACATTTGAATTTAAGACTCTTACCCTATGGTGAGGAAATAACAGTGCTATTAATTCAAGTAGGCTAAAATTCCTGCCTCATTAATTCAGAACTGTAATGTCATTTGTGAATATCATTTTTCACAAAGGAATCCCTTGAGCATATAAATAAAATTAGCAAAACAAGTAACCTTAGAAATTAGGAAGGAAATGGGAACGGAGGGGAAAGGGGAGAGAACTGCTGTAAAGCACTGGTACATTTTCACTTCACTTTTATATGTACGGTTACTCTGCTTCAAACCTTGGAAAGCAAATTGTTCTCTAAGTTATTACTTGTACTGTAATTAGCTTTCAGGATGGTAGACATCGATGTGACAAACATCATCTTCAGTTATAACTTGCATAGACTATGCCCTTAGGATTCTGAACACAGATCTGAATCTTCTTGCATTGGATTCTAATGAGCTTGCTTGCCTCATACTAAGCATTACTTCTGTGGCTCTATCATCTTCACTGTTATTCAGGTAACTGTCTCACATTATTTAGATTTTAAATTCTCAAATATCTCTAATAAAGCAGAAGAACTTGATATTTTTTGTCACATGTAAAAAGCTCACACACTCAACCAGCCTGTCATTGCCGAACAGTAACAGATCCACAGAGTGAAATACCTTATATAAAAACCAAACCCGTTGCTGTCAAGTCAATTCTGACTCATAGTGACCCTATATGGCAGAGTAGAACTGCCTCATAGGGTTTCCAAGGAGCGGCTGGTGGATTCGAACTGCAAACCTCTTGGTTAGCAGCCCAGCTCTTAACCACTGTGCCACCAGGGCTCCATAAGCATAAATAGTTTCCCCAACTGGAAAAAGCAACTCATCCTATGTAATAAACATGGAGTGATATTGAACTCCCACTAAGGAGAAAAATAACAGCTAGTCGCTGTTTTTCCTTACTGTGAGAATTTACCTGTCCATAGAGAAAGTAGGCTAAACAGATGCCACCACCTAATTCCATTAAGTACACCGGTAAGGAGCCTGGTGGCGCAATGGTTAAGCACTTGGCTGCTAACCAAAAGATTGGTGGTTCAAACACACCCAGTGTCTCGATTAGAGGAGGACATAGCAATCTACTTCCAATAAACGATTACAGCCTAGAAAACCCTTTAGGGCAGTTCTGCTCTGTCACATGGGGTCTCTAAGAGTCAGAATCAACTCAATGGCACCTAACAGCAACACCCTTTCCTTGAAAGCAGGAACTTCACAGGCCTGCCGACTTTGCCACCAGAGGGGGTTGGCATCCTCCATTAGTGCTGCTGAGTTCCCATAACGTGATAGGCTAGGAATGAGCAAACCTAAAGGAGAAGAAAAATTCCCCTTTCTGTTTGGCAGACACTGGGGATTCAAGGAGAAGGGAGCTAACTGCTGGCCCATCCCTGACTCATATTAACTTGGGTAAAAAGGACTGTTGAGTGAGTGCTAGCAGCAAGTTTTCATGCTGAGGAAGGTGGGGCTCCCCTTAAACCAACCACCAATTCAAAATTCAGGAGATTTCAATCTCAGTTGCTCCCAGGTGTGGCAGAAAACAATAACAACAGTAAGAGAAGCATTATTCGGAGTTCAGAAACTCATTCAAACTAGCTTCAGCAGAAGTAGAAATTTGGAGCTCAAGTAACTGACGAGTCTAGAGGTACAGTTGACTGGGTGCTGTACAGCTGGATTCAGGGGTCTCAAATGATACCATGAGACATATATCCCCTTTCCTCTGCCTGCCAATTAGGTTTTGGCTCCACTCTTAGCCAGGCTTTCTTCACACATCCCTGATAGCTCCAAGCACACATCTTCGTTACAGCTAGTTATCCCACCAAAAAAGAAAACTTCAGTTTCAGTAGTTCCAGGTAAAATCCCAGGAAGACCTCTGATGGGCTTAACTTGGGTCACCTGCCCATCCCTAAACCAATCACTGGGTCATTCCTATTGGTCAAGACTGAATTGTGTGCCTACTCAGCACATGGAATAGGCTCAGTGGATAGCCTCTGCTGTCTACTACACTTTACTTATATAGTCCACTGCCAAAAAAGTTAACATTTACCTCCTTCCCAATGCAGGAATCAACTTGTTCAAGTATCAAGATGCCTAGAACTCTCTGACACCTGCACAGGTAGACAGAAAATACCCATTGCTGTCGAGTCGATTCCAACTCATAGCGACTCTATAGGACTGAGTAGAACTCTCCCATCGGGTTTCCAAGGAGCAGCTGGTGGGTTTGAACTGCCAACCTTTGGGCTAGCAGCCCGAGTTCTTAACCACTGTGCCACCAGGGCTTCAGACAGAAAATAGATACTTACAATATGACATCAATTCTCTCAATTAGGAACTGTATTCAGCTACTAGTAACAAAGATCTGAAATCACAATAGCTTAAACAAATTTAAAATTTAATTTTCTCTCTGATAAAAATAACCCAGAGAAGCCAATCCTGGGCTACTATAATATGGCAACTCCATAATCATCGGAGCCTCAGGCCTCATGACCTCCCTGTAGCACATGGCTGCCATACTCAAAGCCGCCTCATCATTACAAGATAATTGCTCTGACTCCAGCCATCATGTTCATGTTCCAGCAACAAGAAGGAGAAAGGGGCAAAGGCAAGAGAATGCAATTCCTAGCTGAATAAGTTATATTTAAAGTGTTTTCCCAGAAGCTCTACTTTATGAATTCTGCTAAAATCTCCCTGACCACTCCTAAGCTCAAAAACCTGAAACCGACTCATAGCGACCCTGTAAGACAGAGTAGAACTGCTCCACAGGGTTTCCAAGGAGCGGCCGGTGGAGTTGAACTGCTGACCTTTTGGTTAGCCGCCACACTCTTAACCACTGTGCCATGAGAGCTCCAAGGGAGGCTAAAATAGATGTTGCATAGGCAAGTAGCAATCTCTGCTATAGACACCAGAGTCCTAGCAGAGTAAATGGCTGTGTCTCCAAATGAGGCAAAATTCATAAGACTAGAGTTTTTTTAAACTCCATTGTGTTATAGCCTAGGACGGACCCAATACATCTTTGTATCCAGTACATCTTTTAGATCTTCAGTTGTGGCGAGTACACTGAGTCAGCTATTCAAAGCCCTTGCCTCTGGCTGAGTCTTTCCTTATTCTTCCACCTTGGACTTGTTTTCAAAACTCCAACCTTGTATTTGGACAACTCTGAAACCTGTTCAGTCTTTTCCAGACTGAGTCTGTCTCTTACCCGACCCTCTGACCAATCTGGACCTCTTCAGACCTAAGTCATACAAACACAGTAACACTTCTGTCTGGATAGTCAGATATTCCTTAGGATGGACAAATAATTTTATTGTCTTGTTAACTGCCGTCAAGTTGGCTCCAACTCATGGTGACCTCAGAATGCAACAGAATGAAACATTGCCTGATCCTGTGCCATCTTCATGATCATTGTCATATTTGAGTCTATTGTTGCAGACATTGTGTAGTGCCTCCCAACCTGGAAGACTTATCTTCTACCACTATATCAGACAATATTCTGTTCTGATCCATAGAGTTTTCACTGGCTAATTTTCAGAAGTAGATCACCAGGTCTTTCTTCCTAGTCTGTCTTAGTCTGGAAGCTCCACTAAAACCTGTCACCATGGGTGACCCTGATGGTATGTGAAGTACCAGTGGCATAGCTTCCAGCATAAAAGCACACAAGCCACCACAGTATGATAAACTGACAGACAGGTGGTGGGGGACAAACAATACCAGTATAGAAATCCACTTTTTATTCATAACCCTAACCAGCAAGGTTTCCCTGTGCAAAACTGGGCCATATGAAAGTACAGTTATATGTCAATATTACAAATATGATAATTGGTGAAGAATTTAGGCTCTGGACTCAGAGAAAACTGAGTCTAAACCCTGGCTCTGTGGCCTCAGGTGAGTTGCACAACCTTTCTGAGCCTGATCTTCTCATCTGTAAAATGGGGCTGATAATAGGCATCCTTCCCTCATATGGTTGTTTTGGGAATTTAATGAGGTAAAATATATAAAGCACAAATATAGCCTGGAACGGTTATATGTGTAACAGATGTAAACAATTATTATTGATTTTCCAACTTCAGCAAATTACACACTGAAGATATGTTTTAAGGCTGGTATCTTTTTTTTTTTTTTTAATTGTACTTCAGGTGAAGGCTTACAGAACAAATAGTTTCTCATGAAACAGTAGTACACATATTGTTTTATGACATTGGTTAACAACCCCACAACATGTCAACCCTTTCCCTTCTTGACCTTTTTGTTTTGGTGAAAATACACATAGCCAAAGATACAGCATTTCAAAAATTTCTACATGCACAGTTCAGTGAAATCGACTACACTCTTCCAATTGTGCTGCTATTATCACTTTAGATGAAGGCTTACAGAACAAAATAGTTTCTCATTTAACAGTTAGTACACACGTTGCCCTATGACAATGGTTAACAACCTCACAACACATCAACACTATCCTTACTCAACCTTGGGTTCCCTATCACCAGCTTTCCTGTCCCCTTCTGCCTTCTGGCCCTTGTCCCTGGACTGCTGTGCCTCATTAGTCCCATTTGGTTTTATGGGGCTGTCCACTCCCCGGCTGAACGTGAACCTCAGAAATGACTTCACCACTGAGCTCAAAGGGTGTCTGAGGGCCGTACTCTTGAGGTTTCTCCAGTCTCCTTTAGGCCAATAAATCTGGTCTTTTTTTTTTTGTGAGTTGGAATTTTGTTCTACATCCTTCTCCAGCTCTGTCCAGAACCCTCTGTTGTGATCCTGGTCAGAGCAGTCAGTGGTGGTACCCAGGCACCATCTAGCTGTACTGGACTCAGTCCTGTGGTGGCCTTGATAGCTGTGGTCCATTAGTCCTTAGGACTAATCTTTTCCTTGTATCCTGTTCTCTTCATTCTCCCTTGCTCCCGAAGGGATGAGACCAGTGGAGTATCTTAGATGGCTGCTCGCGGGCTTTTAAGACCCCAGATGCTACTCACCAAGGTAGAATGTAGAACATTGTCTTTATAAACTGTGTTATGCCAATTAAGCTAGATGTTCCCCGCGTCCATGGTCCCCACAGCCCTCCACCCAGCAATTCAGTCCCTCAGGGAGTTTGGATGTGTCTATGGAGCTTCCATGACCTTTCCTTGTACAGGTTGTGCTGGTTTCCCCTGTATTGTGTAGTGTCTCACCCTTCACCAAAGATACCACTTATCTATTGCCTATTTAGTATTTCCCCCCCCACCCCTCCCATCCCTGGTAACCAACAAAGATTGTTACACTTTGTATGTGAACTTTCTCATGGGTTTTTACAACAGAGGTCTCGTACAATATTTGTCCTTTTGTGATTGACTTATTTCACTCAGCATAATGTCCTCCAGTTTCATCCATGTTATGAGATGCTTCACAGATTCATCATTGTTCTTTCTCGTTGCATAGTACTCCATTGTGTGTATGTACCATAGTTTGTTTATCCATTCATCTGTTGATGGGCTCTAGGTTGTTTCCATCGTTTTGCTATTGTGAACAATGCTGTAAGGCTGGTATCTTTATGGGAATGTTTAAAAGGATTTACCGTAAGAAGTCTGGCTTGCTTCTGTATTCACCATTATTGTTTGATTATTTGTTTTTAGAACCAAGTTTTAAAAACTATTGGAAGCTTCCTAAGGTAGTCAGTACATTATCTTAAGTAATTTAATGCAAATTAATTTTTACACAACCTTGAGTTTCAAAACCAATTGAATTGGGGAGGGAAGGAGTGAGGCTTAGGAGGAATCTGTTTGCTACCACCCATCTGGGCCCTGCAGCCAGCTCCATCTGCTCTCACATGTAGTAGCTAACACTTTGGCTACTCCGCTGCAAAATACACCATGTGGAGTTTAGCTTATTTATTTATTTTTTCACCCGTGAAAATGTTAAAAAATGCACAGAAAGATGTGTATTTCAGGTTTTCTAGAAATTTTGATGGGATTATTTTGGCATTTCAATATATTTTTGTACCATAATCTAAGTTTTCCATTAGGCTTTATGTGGTTTTATTTCTGTCTTATCTCACTCTCTTTAAATACCGTAATTCTCTTTTTCCAATAGTGCCTTAGAGGCAATGTCAAGGGATTTGGACTTGATATGACGAGCATATGCATATCAAATGTGAGCCATTGAAAAGTTTAGAGTAGAGAGTGGCAAGCTTGGATTTGTATTTTTGACCAACCCTTCCAGGGTGACTTCAGTGTAGCAAGTTGATTGGGCAAGAGCGAGAAGAAGGCTGGGAGACCAGTAGGAGGTTTAAAGCCATTGAAAGGATGATGGTAAGCTAAATTAGGGTTGTAGAAATGGAAGTAAACTGGACTAAAAAGTACTGTGGAAGTAGAATTGACAGGATTTGATGATAAATTGGATGGTGGAAGATTGATAGAGGGAAATCACAGATGACCCGTAGATTTCTGGGTTGAGCAGCTGGGTGGATGATAATGCTCAGTTCTCTAAGAGAGTAACCCCAAGATCAGAGGAAGGTTTGAGTTCAGTTCTAGACAGCCAATCCATTGTATCTCTGGCCTTCTCAACATAATGGAAGAGTGGAAGGTCAGCAAGCCAAATGTGATTCCTAGTCAAGTACATCACTGTAGCATGGCATGTAAAATAGTATGTCAGCTTAAATCATGAATAATCTTAACCTTTTATTAGAACAAAGAGGGATCAACAGTTCAACAATGCACTAATTTAAAAGTTTAGATTTGTTCCCACAATTGGGCACTTCTCTCTGAAGTCACATACCTTACGTAGAAGACTCTTGTGTTCCTCAGAGATGCTCTTTGCACCTGTGACCGGGCAGTCAAAAAATTCAAGAGAATTTTTGTTCCTCCCACCCCTTGTATGCTTTCTTGCCCCTCCTGTTGAACGCCTGAGCAGAACTGATGCCAGCCAGTCATACCATCAATGATTTTCTACTTCAAAATACCAAACCCTTAAGTGAGGTTTTTGACATTTTCACTAAGACAATAAATAATCATGATAGTAAAGTGATCATATCCCTGTAACAGAGATGTTGGCTCAAACAGATATTTGAGATAGGGTTCAAGTTTATTTTTATATTTTATAAACAATTAATATTTAAAAAAGGCTTTTAATTTTCTCTCCTCTACGATGAATTGTATCTCTTGTCTTAGATTCTGGTTATTTCCCTTGGGTAAGGTTGGGGTGAGGGAAAGATGGGCAAGACTAAGTCTTATTGCAGGCAACTCTGGAAATATAATCCAACGATAAACAAAAGAAACAGTTGCTATAGAATCGATTCCTACTCATGGTGACCCCATGTGTGTCAGAATAGAACTGTGCTCCATAGGGTTTTCAATGGCTGATTTTTTTGGAAGTAAATGTCCAGGGCATTCTTCCTAGGTAGAAAAAACTGGCTAGACTGAAACTGCGAACCTTCAGTTAGCAGCCAAGCATGTTAACCTTCGCACCACTCAGGAACTCCAGTTCAACAATAGAAGGCCAAAACCATCTTTCTCTTTTTTGCCTTTTAAAAAATAAGTGAATAGCCAACTCAGTGTCCTCAAAGTTCTTTAAAAGGTATTAATGACACAGACATTTTCAGATTTAAAGACAAATCTGGTTTTAATTTGGTGGGGTTTCTCCATCCCTCCTTCCAACAACAGAGTATAGAGGTGCTGACTTTTTCTGGGTGCTTAACAAACGTGCCTTTCTTTTTCTTACTTCTTTGTCCCACATCTGCCCTCTCCATCCAGTTGATTTCTAAGAAATGATTGTGGTCAACTAATGAGCACACACTGGGCCAGATGACAGCAGATGTGGGTCATGAGGCAGAGGGGAAGCAAGGGCAGAATCTGACTCCCAGCAGCTTGGTGAACTGATAAAAACAAGATTTCAGGAATAATGGTAATAAGAGAGAATATACTTATTTCCTGAGGGAGTTACTCTGGGTTTGTTTTTACAGCAGGATTCTGTAGCAGGTCAGAACGTCCTGACCCCAGTCTCAGCTGCCAGCAGCTGTCCTGGCCTTGGCCCTTCTTCCTGCCACTGCTCCATGGGGGGAGTGAAGGGGAGGCTGTTGTTCCACAGGTTTACTGTACTAGGTGCTAGAGATGCAAAGATGAAAGTCCCTTCCCTCCATTCTCGGAGCTCATAGGTTAGTAGGGAAGACATAGTTGTTAAAAACCAATGACAAAAGACTTCCACTGCAAGCTACGATGGAGTAACAGAGACCAGATTTAACCTCTCACTTTAAATAACTAAAAACACACAGACAATACACAAAACAACAGTTTTCAGACATTAGATAACAGATAGCATAAGACAGTGATTCCCAAGAGTAGAGAATAAATGAAGTAAGCCCTATAATTGTCCCATCTTACTGCCTGGGGAAGGAGCCCGGCTGTCACAATGGTTAAGTGTTCAGCTGCTAACCAAAAGGTTGACGGTTTGAACCTACTAGCTGCTCTGAGGGAGAAAAGACCTGATGATCTTCTCTAGTAAAGATTACTGCCTAGGAAACCCTTTGGGGGCAGTTCTACTCCATCACATAGGTTGCCTATAAGTCGAAATCGACTGGACGGCACCTAACAACAGTACTGACTGGAGAGAGTTTCCAGGCCACAGCACAGGTAGGAGGATCTCAGGCAGATCCCAGTGGTTTCTTTGAGTTGAGGAAGCAGAGCCAGAAGTCTAGGAAGGCCAAGGAAATTAGAGTTTCCAGGACAGAGTATCAGAGAGGAGAGAGCTTCACAGAGAGAGTGCTACAGGGATCTGCAGAAGGCTTTCTTAATTCTTCAGCTGAGTACTGATCACCGCATGCATATGAGGAAACTACTGAGGCTGGGGGAAAAAAACAGCGGAAAGGAGCAAGTAGAGAAATCGTCAGAGCTCACATGGCTTAGGAATAGTTTATGCTGCTAACAGCCAGAGTGGAAAAAGCTTGAAATACATGAAGCATCGAGCAGAATGGTCAGAAAGGCATTGCCTCAGTAATGTGGCCAAGTTAGCTGCTCTGGACCCACCTAACAAAGCTTAAATACAAGTCTCAAAAGGATCAATTGTTTCCAAATAACCTAACTGTGTTTCAGGACAAAGTTGAAAAACTTGGGACTACAAAACAAATCCAGCACCCAGCAACATCAAATTCACAATATCTGACAGCCAATCAAAAATTACTAGGCATATGCTGCTGCCCTGCCCACCTAGACAAGGTGGTGAGAGTATCATGCCCACAGACAAGCAAGCAACAAACCACACTCAGCCAGCCTGCCCTGACATATCAAAGCAAAACAAAAAAGCAGGAGGAAACAAATGAACATACAGTCAATAAGTAAAGAAAATAATACCTTAATGTCTCAGAGACAGCAGACAATAATAAACCATATTAAAAAAGCAGACAAGATGGCACCAGCAAGTGAACAAAATAAAGAATCAGATAACCTTCTGGTAGAAGAAAAGGTGATGGAACTATCTGATATGGAATTCAAAAAACTAACATTTAGGGCTTTCAAAGAGATTAGGAAAGAAATCGAGGAAAACACAGACAAAGGCAAGGAAAAAAGAGATGAAATTATGGAATACACAGACAAAACCAACGAAAACATAGCCAAAATCAGAGAAAACACAGACAAAGCAATAGAAGAATTTCAGGAAAATAATACAAGAACAAATGTCAAAATAAATAAGCAATTAGAAATCATACAAAAACAGCAACTAGAAATCCATAAGATAACAAAATTTCAGAAACGGATAACTCATTAGAAGGTTTTAGGAGCAAATTTGAGACAATAGAAGACAGAATCAGCAAGATTGAAGATATCCATGGACACCACTCTGAGGAAAAAGCAGAGAAAAAAAGGAAGAAAATCTAAGAATTATGAGGGACACAATCGAAAGCAAAAATTTGCATGGGATTGGAGTTCCAGAACAGGGGGAGTAAATGGAAAACACAGAGAAGATTGTTGAAGATTTGCTGGCAGAAAACTTCCCAAATATCATGAAAGGCAAAAAGCTGACCATTCAAGAAGCTCAACGAATTCCATATAGGATATACACCAAAAAAAGTCACCAAGACATATCATAATCACATTTGCAAAAACCAAAGACAAAGAATCCTGAGAGCCACTCAAGAAAAATGAAAAGTCACATACAAAGAGGAAACATAAGATTTCTTTCTGATTACACAGCAGAAACTATGCAGGCAAGGAGACAAAGGGATGACATATATATAAAACCTTGAAAGAAAAAAAACAGCCAATGAAGAATAATATATCGTGCAAAGCTCTCAAATATGATGGTGAAATTAGGACCTTTCCAGATAAACAGAAATTAAGGGAATTTGTAAAAACCAAACCAAATTTATAAGAAGTATTAAAAGGAGTCCTTCCGTTAGAGAACCAACAACATCAGACAAAAACCAGAATCTAGGACACAGGACAGCATCAGTCAGATACCAACCTAGGTACAGAACTCTCAATAATAAAACAAAGCTAAAATATTTAAAACAGGGACACAGAGATGTCAATCTTCAAATGACAACAGTGTAAAAAAAAAAAAAAGGGAATAAATGGTATAGGTATAGAACTTTCAAATGGAGAGGAAGTCAAGGCGATATCAAGAAATAAAAGACTGGTTCAAACTTAGGAAGATAAGGGTAAATTTCAAGGTAACCACAAAGAAAGTTAACAAACCTACTCATCAAAATAAAAAGGAAGAAAAAACACAAAAACTCAGTAAACATAAAATGTATAATAAATGAAAGGAAAATCCACAAACAAAAGGAACTCAGCACAGGAAAAGTAAGAGGAACAAAGAAAACATCAGCACCACAAGAAAAAGTACAATATTACAGCAATAAACTCATACTTAACGATAATCACACTGAATATAAACGGCTTAAATGCACCCATAAAGACACAGAGAATGGTAGAATGTATCAAAAAAGTGACCCACCAATATACTGTCTACAGAAGATACACCTTAGTCACAGGACATAAATATATTAAAAATCAAAGGATGGAAAAATACATATCAAGCAAGCAGTAACCAAAAAAGAGCAAGAGTGGCAATAAAAATCTCAGCTAAAACAGACTTTAAGGCAAAATCCACCATAAAAGACAAGGAAGGACATTATATAATGATTAAAGGGACAATCCGCCAAGAAGACATAACCCTAATAAATATCTACACACCCAACAATAGGGCTCCAAAATGCACAAAACAAACTGTAACAGCACTGAAAAGAGAAATTGACAGTTCCACAATAATAGTAGAAGACTTCAACACACCACTCTCAGTAAAGGACAGAACCTCTAGAAAGAAACTTGACAAAGATACAGAAGATCTAAGGGCTACTATAAGCCAACTTAATCTCATAGACACATATAGAACATTCCACCCAGCAGCAGCAAAGTATACGCTCTTTTCGAATGCATATGGAACATTCTCCAGAACAGACCATATTTTAGGCCACAAAGCAACCCTCAGTAAAATCCAAAACACTGAAATAATACAAAGCATTCTCTCTGATCACAATGCCATAATAGTAGAAATCAATAACAGGAAGAGCAAGGGAAAAAAAAAAATCAAATACACAGAAACAGAATAACATCTAGCTTACTTTGGTGAACAGCGTCTAGGGTCTTAAAAGCTTGTGAGTGGCAGTCTAAGATACATCTATTGGTCTCATCCCATCCGGAAAAAAAGAGAATGAAGAAAACCAAAGACACAGGAAAATATTAGTCCAAAGGACTAACGGACCACATGAACCACATTCTCCACCAGCCTGAGCCCAGAAAAACTAGATACTGCCCAGCTACCACCATCGTCTGCTCTGACAGGAATCAAAATAGAGACTTCTCAACAGCATGGGAGAAAAATGTAGAACAAAATTCAAATTCACACACATACACAAAAAAGACCAGACTTACTGGAGACTGGAGGAACCCCTGAGACTATGGTCCCTGGACACCCTGCTAACTCAAAACTGAAGCCACTCCTGAAGTCCACCTTTCAGCAAAAGATTAGACATGCCTATAAAACAAACAACACATGAGGATCATGCTTCCTAGTTCAATCAAGTTACAAGACCAAAAGGACAACACCTGCCCAAAAGCAAAGACAAGAAGGCAGGAAGGGATAGGTAAATTGGACAAATGGACATGGGGAACCTGGGGTGGAAAGGGAGAGGGGGAAGAGTGCTGACACATTGCAGGGATTGCAACCAGTGTCACAAAAACACTTTGTGTATAAATTTTTGAATGAGAAACTAATTTGCACTATAAATTTGCACCTAAAGCACAATAAAACTAAAAAATATATATTACCAGGCATAAAAAGAAGGAAGAAAATTCAACCCATTAAAAAGAGAAAAATCAATCAACACAGATACAGCATTAAAACAGTTATCATACCTATGTTTACATGTTCAAGAGAGTAGAGGAAAGATTGAGCATGGAAAGCTGAGTCATAAAAGATAAAAAAAAATGTAAAAAATAAAAAACCGTATCAAATTTCTGGAAAGGAAAACTATAATTTCTGAGATGAAAATACAGTAGATGGGATTCACAGCAGATTAAGCCCTGCAGAAGAAAAGATCAGTGAACTTACAGACATAGCAAAAGAAACCATCCAAAATGAAACTCAAAGAGAAAAAAAACTGGGGAAAAAAAATACGGAGAGCATTAGCTGAGTCTTGAAACAACACAAAGTGGCTTAATATATGTGTAATTGGAGTCAGGAGGTAGACAGAAAAAATAGTTGAAGAAATAATGGTGGAAATTTTTCCAAATTTGATGAAAATTACAAACCCACAGATCCAAGATGTTCAATGAATTCTAAGCAGGAAAAACATAAAGGAAACTACACTGTATTAGTCATCTAGTGCTGCTATAAGAGAAATACCACAAGTGGATGGCTTTAACAAAGGGAAATTTATTCTCTCACAGTCTAGTAAGCTACAAGTCCAAATTCAGGGTGTCAGCTCCAGGAGAAGGCTTTCTCTGTTGGCTCTGGAGGAAGGTCCTTGTCAATCCTCCCCTGGACTAGGAGCTTCTCCGGTCAGGAACCCCGGGTCCAAAGGACGTGTTCTGCTCCCAGTGCTGCTTTCTTGGTGGTATGAGGTCCTCATGTCTCTCTGCTCACTTCTCTCTTTTATATCTCAAAAGAGATTGGCTTAAGACACCATCTAATCTTGTCGATATCATCAATATAACTGCCGCTAATCCATCTTATTACATCATAGTGACAGAATATACAACACATAGGGAAATCACATCAGATGACAAAAGGCAGACAATAATACAATACTGGGAATCATGACCTAGCCAAGTTGACAGATATTTTGGGGGGACACAGTTCAATCCATGACATACACCAAGGCACAGCCTAATCAAACTGCTTAAAACCAGTGATAGAGAAAATATTAAGAGAAGCCAGAAGGGAAAAAAATACATGTTCTGTACAAAGAAACAAAATGTAATCAAGAAGACAACATCTTTAAAGTACTGGGGAAAAATTCCAAAGACGTTTTCAGTATCAGAAATATGATTGAAGAGATAGAGAGCACGTTACAGGTAGGCATAAATAAGGAGGAGTCCAGATTCTGAACCAAAGAAGACTTCACAGAGGAGGTAGAGTGCTGGCTGAGTGCCTCAAGGGAGGGAACTTTTCATATAACTCTTTTAGAGTTAGATAGGGTCAGAGAGACATAGGTAAAAATCCTGGCTCCATTTCTCACTTGACCCTAGACAAGTCACTTAACCTTGCTGAACCTCAGTTTCGTTATCTATAAAATGGAAATGATAAGAGATGATAAGAGTACCTGCTGGGAGGTAATGAGCTCACTGCCTCTGGCTAGATGGTCATGTAGCAGGGATGCCACAGAGGAGATTCCGGCATCCAGGGGCTGACGGAGCTACCTACAACATAACCTTTACAGTTCCTTTGTGTGTATATGAAGGGTGATCAGACAGGTGATTAAGTTTCTCCTTTTTCTTTCCTTAAATGAAGATCAGATGAAACTAGACAGATACTAGTAGTATGCTCACGGAAGTCATCAGGTATCACTCTCTGATGAGACGTTTTTAGGAATGCTTGTATCTTTCTAGGCGCTAGGAGCACTTATCTTGATGATTGCACGTTGTGTATAATGAACATAAACCTTGGAATTTAGGTTTGCAGCTAATCCCTTGCTTTACTAATATTCTAATAGTTCCATATTCTCTCAACTAACTGGATTTATGTAGCAAATATATAGTGTGGGCAAGAGAATTCTTCAGGACAAAATCTTTGCTACCTTTGCCTAGAACCAGCACCTGGCCAGAGGAAAATGATATTCTAGTATGGCAATTCTGTGTGAATATGAAACAATGAGAAAGAAGGAATTCTGAGAAATATGTACCCCTCTCCATAAATATTTTATTCAACACAAAGGAAGCAAGTGGGAGAACAAAGAGTCAGAATAAAAGAAAGAAATCTGTTTGAGGCTAAGCCAAATAAACTTAAATGGTTTAAGGAGTAAATTGGTGGAGTAATTCGAATCATGGGCAGGTGCTATGAATGTAATTTAGTAAATGTTCGGGAACCTGCCAAAGAAGAGAAAAACGTGTTGCTTTTGAGATCATTTCCCAGCAGCTTCATAAAAGAAAACTGATTACAGGAATTTAATAACTAAAACAGAGCCAGAAATATAGTAATCAAATGAGTTTTTAATTACATTTCAAGCAGAAAAAAATTAAGTTCTAGAGAAATGCTTCTGTAGCAGGAAAATAACATAAACACTAATTTCCATAGGATTATAGTAGTCAGTTTAATTAAAAGGCTTGATCGGAGTGAAGAGGAGCCGGTGCCGAACTGTACTAAATAAAACCATGCCAGTTGTCATTACCTCACACAATCGTCTAAATAAAAACACTATACAGTGAGTGGAAAACAGGCACCTGCATCTTTCCCATGAAAATAGAGAGGAATTGGATCACTGCCTCAGTTATGATGTTGTTGTGTATTATTATTATATGGGATAACTGGTACATTTAGCCTAAAATTAAATGTTTTTGCTTGGTGTGATAAATGTTACTTTTAAGAGAGAGAGAGAACATACTCTGTTGAAGAGACACTGATGTGAAGACGCACCACCTTAGCCAGGGGGAATGCTCACCATTTATTATGTTACCTAATTATTTCTGGCCTTTTCTACCCTCGTTATCTTACATCTAAGGAGCCCTGGTGGTGCGGTGGTTAAGGCGCTCAACTGCCAACCGAAAGGTCGGTGGTTTGAAACCATCATTGGCTCCACAGGAGAAAGATGTGGCTGCCTGCTTCTGTAGAGATTTACAGCCTTGGAAACCCTGTGGATTGCTAAGAGTCGGAATAGACTCGATGGCAGTGGCTTTTGGTTCTCTAACATCTAGTTACATTTTACTCATATCCCTGGACTAGATAGCTATCTGGGGAGATAAGTCAGGTCTTACTAACAGATTGTTTGCAGTACTGCTTGGGGAAATACATTCTGCCATCCTCAACATGGAGCGGTAATCTTTTCTGGTGGAGGACATTACTGTTCAGCACTCTGTAACCACAGGTCATGCCTGGAGAAGGCTTTATAAGAGGTGTGCTAGAATTGCAGTGGTTTAGTCTTATAGGGTTGTTATAAGTCAGAATCGACTCAAAGGCACACAAAAGAACAACAACATAGTTGGATGTTCACCTTTTTTCCCCTTATGATGAATGGGACACATCTGCAAGATGTCTACATGCCAGCGGGGGTATAATCTGTGGCTACAGAACAGAAGCAGCTAACTGGCCCAAGGTATAAATATCCATCACTGTTCCATAGGCTAACACTCCCACAGCTCCATGTTCATTTTTTTAATTCAGTGCTTTATAGGGAAAGGAAAACAAACAATTTTATAGGGCCTAGAGTAACAAAAAAAGAGAAACTGGTTCACTAGAATTCCATGGAAGCTGGAGAAGGCAGGCTGGCTGGCTGGGCCAAAACCGAAAACCAAACCCATTGCTATCAAGTCAAATCTGACTCACAGCAGCTGAAAACATTCCCCTTGAAAACAGGAACAAGACAAGGATGCCCTTTATCACCACTCCTATTTAACATTGTGCTGGAAGTTCTAGCTAGAGCAATAAGGCAAGAAAAAGAAATAAAGGGCATCCAAATTGGTAATGATGACGTTAAACTGTCCCTGTTTGCAGATGATATGATACTATACATAGAAAACCCTAAAGACTCCCTGAGAAATCTATTGGAATTAATAGAAAGATTCAGCAGAGTAGCAGGATACAAGATAAACACTCAAAAATCAGTTGGATTCCTATACACCAGTAAGGAGAACAATGAAAAGGAAAACAATACCATTTTCAATAGCCCCTAAAAAGATAAAATACTTAGGAATAAATCTGACCAGGGATATAAAAGACCTATACAAAGAAAACTACAAAACACTACTGCATGAAACCCAAAGGGATCTACATAAATGGAAAAACATACCATGCTCATGGATAGGCAGACTCAACATTGTGAAAATGACAATTCTACCCAAAGCAATTTACAAATACAATGCAATCCCAATCCAAATACCAACAACATTCTTCAAAGAGATGGAAAAACTAATCATTAACTTTATATGGAAAGGGAAGAAGCCCCGAATAAGTGAAGCACTACTGAAGAAGAAGAATAAAGTTGGAGGACTCACACTACCTGACTTCAGAACCTACTAGACAGCTACAGTGGTCAAAACAGCCTGGTATTGGTACAACGACAGATACATTGACCAATGGAACAGAATTGAGAACCCAGATGTAAATCCATCCACCTACGGTCACCTGATCTTCGACAAGTGCCCAAAGTCCATCAAATGGGGAAAAGACAGTCTTTTTAACAAATGGTGCTGGCAAAACTGGATATCCATCTGCAAAAAAATGAAACAGGACCCATAGCTCACACTGTATACAAAAACGACTTCAAAATGGATCAAAGACCTGAATATAAAGCCTAAAACTATAAAGTTCATAGAAGAAAAAATAGGACCAACACTACAGGCCTTAATACACGGCATTAACAGGATACAAACCATAACCATCAACACACAAAACCCAACAGATAAGCTAGATAACTGGGATCTTCTAAAAATCAAACACCTATGCTCTTCAAAAGACTTCACCAAAAGAGTAAAAAGAGAACCTACAGACTGGGAAAAAACTTTTGGACAGTACAAGTCAGACAAAGGTCTAATCTCCATAATCTACAAGAAAATCCAACACCTCTACAACAAAAAGACAAATAATCCTATTTAAAAATGGGCAAAGGAAATGAACAGACACTTCACCAAAGAAGACATTCAAATGGCCAACAGACACATGAGGAAATGCTCGCAATCACTAGCCATTAGAGAAATGCAAATTAAAACCACAATGAGATACCATCTCACTCCAGCATTACTGGCACGAATGAAAAACACTGGAAATAACAAACGTTGGAGGGGCTGCAGGGAGATGGGAACTCTTATGCACTGCTGGTGGGAATGCAAAATGATACAACCATTTTGGAAAATGATATGGTGCTTCCTCAGAAAGCTAGAAATAGACATACCATTTGATCCAGCAATCCCACTCCTAGGAATATATCCTAGAGAAATAGGAGTTGTCACTGGAATAGACATATGCACACCTACGTTCATTGCAGCATTGTTCACAATAGCAAAACGACGGAAACAACCTAGATGCCCATCAACAGATGAATGGATAAACAAACTATGGTACATACACACAATGGAGTACTATGCAACAAGAAAGAACAACAAGGAATCTGTGCAGCATCTCATAACATGGATGAAACTGGAGGACATTATGCTGAGTGAAATAAGTCAATCACAAAAGGACAAATATTGTATGAGACCTCTATTGTAAAAACCCATGACGAAGTTCACACACAAATTGTAACAATCTTTGTTGGTTACCAGGGATGGGAGGGGTGGGGGGGAGATACTAAACAGGCAACAGATAAGTGGTATCTTGGGTGAAGGGTGAGACAGTACACAATACAGGGGAAACTAGCACAACTTGTACAAAGAAAGGTCATGGAAGCCCCATAGACACATCCAAACCCCCCGAGGGGCTGAATTGCTGGGCGGAGGGCTCTGGGGACCATGGTCTCGGGGAACATCTAGTTCAATTGGCATGACACAGCTTATAAAGACAATGCTCTACATTCTACCTTGGTGAGTAGTGTCTGGGGCCATCTAAGATCCTCCACTGGTCTCATCCCTTCGGGAGCAAGGGAGAATAAAGAGAACAGGGTACAAGGAAAAGATTAGTCCAAAGGACTGATCGTCCACAGCTACCAAGGCCTCCACCGGACTGAGTCCAGTACAGCTAGATGGTGCCCGGCTACCACCACTGACTGCTCTGACCAGGATCACAACAGAGGGTTCGGGACAGAGCTGGAGAAGGATGTAGAGCATAATTCTAACTCACAAAAAAAAGACCAGATTTACTGGCCTAAAGGAGACTGGAGAAACCTTGAAAGTATGGCCCCCGACACCCTTTTATCTCAGTGGTGAAGTTACCTCCGAGGTTCACTGTTCAGCCTGGGAGTGGACAGCCCCGTAAAACCAAATGAGACTAACGAAGTACAGGAGTCCAGTGACAAGGGCCAGAAGGCAGAAGGGGACACGGAAGCTGGTGATAGGGAACCCAAGGTTGAGTAAGAATATTGTTGATGTGTTGTGAGATTGTTAACCATTGTCATAGGGCAACATGTGTACTAACTGTTAAATGAGAAACTGTTTTGTTCTGTAAGCCTTCATCTTAAGTGAGAATAACAGCACAATTGCAAGAGCGTAGTCGATTTCACTGAACTGTGCATGTAGAAATTTTTGAAATGGTGTATCTTTCTCTATGTGTATTTTCACCAAAAAAAAAGGTTGAGAATTTAGAGGGTTAATATGTTGTGGGGTTGTTAACCAATGTCATAAAACAACATGTGTACTACTGTTTCATGAGAAACTATTTGTTCTGTAAGCCTTCACCTGAAGTACAATAAAATTAAAAAAAAATAAAATAAAAAAAATCTGACTCATAGCAACCCTAAAGGACAGAGTAGAACTGCCCCACAGCGTTTCCAAGGAGCAGCTGGTGGATTTGAACTGCAAATTTTTGGTTAGCAGCCAAGCTCTTAACCACTACACCACCAAGCAGTGCAATGGGGCTAGGAAGAAAACTCGGTTGTTCTACCCATGGGGTAAACATCAAGACTTTAGTTTTTGAGAAGAAGAGGAGCATGTTGAAGTGATTCAGTGGGGTACTTACTTCCCCTACGAGAACTTCTAAACTTCAGTAAGGTTATTAGGTATCCAGAATGTTGAGGGAGATTGGATTTCCTGTGAAAAAAAGAAATGAAGTGGACTTTGCATTGGAAATGATGCAGAGTGGAGTCAAGAAGGCTAAATGGGCTCAAGAAGGAAGTCAAAGAGAAGCACAGGGAAGTAAGACTTGGAAATCGTGGAGAGGAGTTTGAGAGGTACCCAGAGCATGAAATAGGGTCGATATCAAGTGTTACATAGATCTCAAGGGAAAGGGAGGCCCCAAATGACATAAAGATTCTATTCAAGGAACAACGTCAGGATCATGAGAATCCTGTACGTATGTGAGATGGATGGATGACAGGATGGATGGATGGGAAGAAGGAAAGAAAGATGGGTATACGGAAGGAAGGAAGTTCCTGGCATCAGGCCTCCCTCCAGTTTGATGACAATAGCCATCACCCTCCAAAGTGTCCTCAGAAGTTTGTATCGTCTGTTCATTTTATTTGAGTATTCAATAATATCCTTGGTGATAATGCTAACTCCATGGCTTCAGACCCCAGAATTGACCCTGCTGCCACTGGTTGTAGCCCTGAGATTGATTTTTGTAGCCACGATTGTTTCCTTGTCCTCTGAAGTTCTGGTTGTAGTTCCTCCTGTTGGGCATTCCACCTCTGTTGTAGTTCCCTCTGTTTGCAAAACCATCTTGGCTAGGGAAAACAGGACCCGAGGGTATGGATAGCCGATTCCACCACTTCCTTCACTACCACCACCTCTCTGTGGCATATTGCCCCTCCTATTATATGTACCACGATTCCCAGGAGCAGTAGAACAGTTTGATATAGTGCTGGAAGATGAGCCCCCCACAGCTCCTGGTAAACACTAATAAACTTTTGTCTGTATGCATTTCCCTGTTCTAAATATTTCATATAAATGGGATCATAAAATATTTGTCTTAATATTGCATGAGACCACTACTGTAAAAACTCATGAAAAGGTTTACACACAAAAAGAAGCAATCTTTGATGGTTACAAGGGAGGGGAGGAGTGAGGATGGAAAAACACTAAATAGACAATAGATAAGTGGTAACTTTGGTGAAGAGTAAGACAGTACACATTACTGGGGAAGACAGCACAGCTTGTACAAGGCAAGGGCATGGAAGCTCCATAGATACATCCAAACTCCTTGAGAGACCGAATTGCTGGGCTCAGGGCTGTGGGGACCATGGTCTCGGGGAACATCTAGCTCAATCGGCATAACATAGTTTATAAATAAAATGTTCTACATTCTACTTTGGTGAGTAGCATCTGGGGTCTTAAAAGCCTCTGTGCAGCCATCTAGGATACTCCACTGGTCTCACCCCTTTGAGAGCAAGGGAGAATGAAGAAAACTAAAGATAAAGGGAAAGATTAGTCCAAAGGACTAATGGACCACGGCCTCCACCAGAGTGAGTGCAGTACAACTAGATGGTGCCCGGCTACCACCACTGACTGCTGTCACAGGGATCACAATAGAGGGTCCCTATGAACAGAGCTGGAAAAAAGTGTAGAACAAAATTCTAACTCATAAGAAAAGACAGTTCTTACTGGCCTGACAGAGACTGGAGAAACCCTGAGATTATGGCCCCTGGACATCCTGTTCGCTCAGTAATGAAGTCATTCCCGGGGTTCACTCTTCAGCCAAAGATTAGGCAGGCCTGTAAAACAAAATGAGACTGAAGGGGCACAACAGCCCAGGGACAAGGACTAGATGGCAGGAGGGGACAGGAAAGCTGATAATAGGGAACCCAAGGTCAAGAAGGGGGGAGAGTGTTGGCATGTCAGGGGACTGTTAACCAATGTCCTAAAACAATATGTGTACTGACTGTTTAATGAGAAGCTAGTTTGTTCTGTAAACCTTCATCTAAAGTACAGTAAAATAAAATATTTGTCTCTTTGTGTCTGACTTATTTCACTCAGCATAATGTCTTCCAGCTTCATCCATGTCATAACATGTATCAGGACTTCATTTCTCTTTATAGCCAAATAATATTCCATCGTATGTCTATACCACATTTGTTTATCCATTCATCTGTTAATGGACATTTGTGTTGTTTCCACTTTTTGGTTATTGTGAATAATGCCGCAAGGAACATTGGTGTCCATGTATCTGTTTGAGTCACTGCTTTCTTTTGGGTCTATAGCTAGGAGTGGAATTGCTGGGTCATGTGATAATTCTATGTTTAATTTTTTGAGCAACCACAAACTGTTTTCCAGAGTGGCAACACAATTTTACATGCCCGCCAGCGATGGATGAGGGTTCCAGTTTTATAAACTTTAAATTCATCTCTTCTTTGAAAAAAAAAACAGTGAAGTAGAGAATAATGGAATTTCCCTGTTGGACAGAGTAAAGGATTGTTCCTCTGGCTTATATTTACCTACTGCTATTTAATCTGGACTTCCCAAATTTTTTCCAGCCCCTGGTTCAGTGGCAAGATCCTAACCCCCACTACCACCCTCCCGCAGTAGTCCTCTGATATGAAAACTGCAGAAATACTCATTCAAATTAAATTCAAATGCATCATCTCACATTTAGGGCTCTCATTCCACTGTCAGGGGGAATCCAGGTTTTGTGAAGCCAGAAGCTTATACTATCTTGGACCAGAGAACTCTTTAAAAAAAATAACACAAAATTAAGTAAAAAAGAAAATATTTATTTAGAAGGGTCTGGCACAAGTGAAAGGAGCCCGTGTGGCGCAGTGGTTGAGTGCTCGGCTGCTAACCAAGAGGTCAGCAGTTCAAACCCACTAGCCCCTCCATAGGAGAAGGATGGGGCAGTCTGCTTCCATAAAGATTTACTGCCTTGGATACCCTGTTAGGCAGTTCTGCTCTGTCCTATAGGGTCGCTATGAGTCAACAGCAACAGGTTTTTGGTTTTGGCACAAAAGGTGGTGAAGCCTGAGCTTCATCAGCCTTATGGCCAGTTTACCTCTGGCCACACCCTACATTTCTTCTTCCCTCATCTCTCCTGCATCTCCCTGTCACTCTCTTCCACATTCCTTTTTGCTTTCTACCATGTCTGTTTTCACAGCTCCCAGACCCATAGCTTTAAAAGTGAGCACCTCCCCTTGTTTCAAGATTTTAGCTGACCTTTCTTATTCAGGCAAGTCCACCTAGAGTCATCTCTGGTAGAGCAAATGGTGGGTTGATTTTTGTAAAAACTTAAACTCACTGTCTATTGAAATCTAAGCCCTGTATGGCAGGCAAGGATAACACATATTAGTAGACATGTGAAGCTGGATATTTTGTTTTCTTTCTTGATACGGATATAAGATAGGATCATGGTCTGTGTGGCTGGTGCCCCCTGGAGTTGTACACAGCCATCCTTATTATCTTTTTTTTTTTTTCATTTTCCACATAAGCTTTATTAATGCAACACCAAAAAAAACCCGTTGCCGTGGAATCGATTCCAACTCATAACGACCCTATAGGACAGAGTAGAGCTGCCCCATAGAGTTTCCAAGGAGTGCCTGGTGGATTTGAACTGCCAGCCTTTTGGTTAGCAGCTGTAGCTCTTAACCACTACACCACACAGGGTTTCCTAATGCAACACAATGGTGTTAAATGCATATTTCTTTCAAGTAAATAGCTCATGATTGTAATCTAATCATCACTTTCAGTTCTTACAGCCAGTTTCCATTCAACTCACAAATGAAACGTGGAAAATTGTATCAGTGACTCTCTTTCCTCTCCCACTTCTTTTTTTGTTGTTGTTTGTTTTGCTTTAGGCATTGGTGAAGGTCAATGTGAAACTAAAGCCGATGCTCGATTCAGTGGCTGCGAATAGAAGTAAGTGGGAAGAGCTGCACCAGAAAAGGCTGGTGGCCTCGGCTGCCTCGCCCTCTACTGCCAGCCTTACGGTGGCTACGCAGGACAGAAAGTAAGCCACCCGGCCAGCTGCTGCTGCAAGATGCCTGCAGCCTGAAGGGCCAGCTTCACTCCAGCCACATCATCCTTTTGTCCCTTTCTGCTCAGACAGACCTAAGGCCTTGGGGATGCGCTGTGAAGCATGTCTACACTTTGCTCGGAAGTATGGTCAGCAGGGGAGAGAGCAACAAGATGGACAAAGGAGGGGGCGTGGCAGAGTGCACATCCCAGGACCCTCAGCCTTCCCTGATACTGGGCAAAGAACCCACAGGGGCTGAGACGAAGGCTCGAGGCAGAGGACAGTTGTAGATGCAAGGGTCTGAGGCTAGCCAACCCTGCTTATTCCAAGCTGAAGGAACACTGAACAGTGACGGTGCCATTAGCACTGCTTCATGTTGTATATGGCTCTTCTGTTGTTGCAAGCCATACACTGCCTGCCTTTGTGCCCTCTCTCTGAGAGCCCTTTTGTGCCAGGCTGTCCCAAGAATCCTGATTTGTATTCTATAGAGGTATTTTATTTCTAATCCTAGAATTTTTCATGACAGATCAGAGAGACTCTTTAGAGTTGCCTACCTAAAAGGTAAACTATATTATCCTTACAAATACCAACCAATCCCAGTCCCCCCACCCCCACCCCCACCAAAGAGGCCCATAGTAGGAATACAGCAAATGCGTTTGGCTGGCTGGTGTTTATAAAACATTCACAGCACCGCATTGGGATTGTGGTCCCCTTTTTCAGAGTTTTTAATTCAACCTTGATTGTAGACCAAGCTTTCTCCCAAAAGGAATGGATTGGCATTAATTAAAGTGAGGATGAAAGAAAATCTATAGGTGGATTTACTACAGTGACACATGAACATTTAGGGAACTATTTCCGACAGGGATAGACATTTCCAAGGACACAGCAGAGCCACGGAGACTGAGCGTTGACTGCTTGGAGTTTTTCTAGTGATGAGTTTTGGTATGAAATTTAAGGTTACTACCTTAAGTCCTGGTGGCGCAGTGGTTAAGCGTTTGGCTGCTAACCAAAACGTTGGCAGTTCAAATCCACCAGCCACTCCTTGGAAACCCTATGTGGCAGCAGTTCTACTCTGTCCTATAGGGTCACTATGAGTCAGAATTGACTCGATGGCAAAGGTTTTTTTTTTTTTTTTTTTAACCGGTAACCAACTTGAAGCCAAATGCAAAGGTCCCTGATTTTGGATTTTTCCTTCAGTGTAAGAAATAATGCTTGAAAGGTCTTGGCAAGAGAACACATTTTGTAGGAAAAGATGCATCTATTCAGTTGGACTAAACTGGGTTTATAATCACTAAGAAGAAACTGTATTAAACAGATACAATGACTAGAAAGCTGCTTTGCTCCCCATTTTACCTGAGATATTGAAGACATGGTACACCTTATCCAGAGAATCCTGGGCTAGAAGATAGATGTCCATCCCTAGCTTTGGCACTACTGACTGGAAGACTTCAGACAAGCCACCTAACTTCTCCCAGCCTGTTTCCTCAGCTGTAAAATGAGATTATAGTAGGAAATGATTTTCAAACATGTTTTAACCTTAGAACTCTTTGTTCAGATAACTCTTACAAGGAATCCCCAAGATATAAAATGTCTAAAAGCTGAACTGCTCTGTTGGAAGCAGGGTTGGGGTACCAGGGCCCCTACAAATCCTCATCTCTCTGATTACACCCATAGTGGTCCATAAAGGGGCTCTGAGGAGTTTGCAAATCCCTGGACTAGATGATCCTGAAGGTCCATTCCAGCTCTGAAAAGTCTCAAATTTACAACCGTTTTTGTTCTTGTTGTTACTGGTCAGTATCAGTATACTACTCAGATGTTAACAAAATAGGGGCCAAGTTCCACAAGGGTCACTGTTTCCTGCCGCATAGTTGACATTCAGGAAATGTTTGGAGAATAAATGGGTAAATTAAGGTACCAAAATGGAAGTGAGGGGGAGCAGGTAGTTGCAGAGAAGTAAGATTCTATATGGTTAGAAATGAAGTAAAAGAATATTAAAAACCAGGCAAAGGTGGGGGAGGGGGAAGACCAATAGAGGAAACACAGGAACCAAAGCAAGTGGCAAGAGACCTGCCAAAGGAAAGGTGAAAGTCAATCCAAATGAAGAAAAATGGTGCTTTCAACCCAAAAAAATGAGGGTGTACGATCCTGTCAGCAGTTGCTTAGAAAACAGAGACACTTGAGCAGGGAGGTGCTTTACAAAGCAGAGAAGGAAGGGGTGGGAGCTCTAAAAAATAATGTTCCTGGCTACCCTTTACAGCTGTCTCTGCAGGGAAGATGGGAGAAACTAGAGGAGAAAATGAGTGCAGGAAAAATTGCCTCTGCAGAGCAGGTAAGAGGAGGTTATTCAAATTTATGGATTTTATTAAGCCGGTTTTCTGAATCACTCTGCTATAAAGGAAAATAGCTTCTGCCGGGCTGTCTCCCCTCCTTCAGGTGAGGAACAAAGGGTGGGTGAGGTTAGGGACAGACACTGGTTGGCCTGAACATCGTGTGTCTGCGGCTCCAGAGGCACTGCAGGTGTTTCTGGGTATTGCGCCACATCATGTTTACATCACAAACGGGAATTGAAAATCAGCCCACGTGAGGCAGAGATGAGCTCGCATCTGTTATCCTCCCCAACAATAAATAAATAGCCCAGACAGACGCATGCCAGACCATCTAGAGCAAAATTTTAAAGCATGTGCTTTATGATAAAACTGGACCCAAGGTCTGACGGAGACTTCAGGCAGCTACAGGCACTGTAGCTACCCTGAACGTTGATGCTGCATATTGATAAGGGGAACATAATTTATAGCACAAACCCTACGGCTTCCACTAAGGTTGAGTTTTCCTCTCATTTTCTTGCCTTTTTATTGGCTTCACTGCACGGTTGCCAATAGCAACATCCACTGGTAGCAAGGGGAGTTCAACACCATTGCAATCTGCCATACAGTGGAGCCCTGACAATGTCAACCATCAATCAAGTAGCTGTTTATAATTGCCTCCATCTATTTCTCCTGTCTCAAGATATCTTTCCTGTTGTGGGTCAAAATTCAGAAACTGCTGACTAATGCCATGGGTCTGCTCCCCCACGACCATGAAGCAGTGGGAATGCAGGGTAGCAACCTTCCTGGTACCAACAATGCTGGGGGTTAGAGACTGAACTCTTGGGAGCTTGAGGTATCTTTAATCCCTTTTCTAAATAATTTATAATTTTCTAAGGATGTGAGGTATATGTGGTTACTCATATATTCTTCTTTCCCAAAACAGTGAAAGAGAAAATTTCCCGTTCCTGATTATTAATGTTTATTTTCTCTTGGAGGAAGATGTTTGAAACGCGAGTCTTCTTATAAAACAACCCCAAACTGACCAGGTTATGTGTGCTTCCTCAGATCTCTTCGTGTTAAAGGTTAAAATGGTGTCATCACTTTCTCTACGGGAAGCATTTTTGCAGATATGATATTTATTCTTACTAGTCCGTGTGTAGGTAATACATACACAACCTACAAGGTTGCTGTCAACCCCCTGCAAGTAGGGACAGCCTGGTAAGCTGTAACGGGCACCATCCAGTGCACAGGAGATCAGGGCTCCACCCTGGCTTGGCCACTGGCTGGACCCATAATCCTGGGACTCTACAGGTTTCAGGTTTTCCCACCTGTTAAATAAAATCATTGACTTTTATTCAGTTCATTTCCATACCGAAGGACCAGCCTGTGTTTAACTTGTTAAAATTTTTCCAAATAATTTTTTTTATTTATTCATTTCAAATAAAATAATAGCAAACATAAAGAGGTCATCTTCTCACTGAAGACAAAATAAAAAGTTACATATATGGGGTACATATAAAAACAACCTGACCACAGATATATCTGAGTCTGCCTCTAGTGATTGGGAAAGATAAGGTCATAAACACGAATTGTAAAAAATACATCCTTTTATTTCATAAATGACAATTTTAGACTATCCCATAGCATAGATGTCTCATAGCGGTAGTGATAAAAGTAAATTTATAAAGTGAGTCAAGAGAAGTTAAAACTGTACATGTGCATTTTCTCGGTTTCTGAAATCTGAGATGTCCACGCATTTCCAGGTATTTTATATCTGCAAACCCGCTGGGTTAAAAAAAACCCTTTAAACATTTGATAATGTAATAAGACTATTATCTAATATTAATTCAGTTTTTTTTTTCTTGTAACAAAGTTTATCATACTTTATCCACTTAGCATAGGTCATTAAACAGAGTCTGCTCCATTTACTTTGTGGTACAATTATTTTCAAATCAATTTCTCTGCTGACTCTTATGAATTGCAGAAAGATAAACCGTTTCATCCCCGGTAATAGTGTGAAGCAATTTCCTTCACGCAGGACAGAAATCTACACATATGAGGGGAAGATTTAAATCTAAAGACAAATGCTTTTGGAGAAAGGATAAATTAAAGCAACAAAACAAAACCTAATTTCGGAGCCTGAAAACTCTGGCAGTGCCACTGTAGTGAAGTTTCATTATCTGCTTCAGAATAACAGTCACTGAAAACACATGGCTTATTCTGCCACGTGCGATAAAAGAACTCCCAAAACTCAAACGTACCAGGAAATTTAAAGGTCGAGTCTGGCTACAAGCAAGACAAAATTTCATAAGCTTCACAAGCGAGCAATAATAGAATAAAACTCATAGATGGCAGAAATAAAATGAGATGTATCTGGAGAATTTCATGATGAGCATTTGTATTTAGCAGTGCCCGATGTCTGCTTACGTTGTTTGTGTTACAGTACCTTTTCCTCAGCTGGTAATTTGCGGTTGTACATCTTTTCTAACTTAATTATGAATGTTCTTGCATGTTTGGTACATCACTCAGCAGTGCTAAAGATAGGTTATTTATCTGTGTAGCGTACCTGTACCAATGTCTTTGAATGTATACACTGGTATAGAAATAATCTGTTTATTAAGTAAATGAAGTATTTGCTGTGAAAAACGTGTTATTCGAGGCCATCATTTATCTGTGTCATTTTGTGTGTGTGTGTGCGTGTATGTATTAGAATTTCAATTTTTTTGCTTTATATTTATATTAGATAATATTTAAATGAATTTTTTTAAAAAACAGTATAATATGGAAATAGGAGGTGAAGTTTTGTTGAGTCACATTCCCTGGCGGAATATTATGCCATTTTATTTTGATATACAGTAATCTGAAAGGGATCCCCTACTGATTTGCTTCCTAATTATTATTGTTTTACACAAAAGAAGGGAAATATGTCTTCAACTGTGTTGGTTGAAGTCATCCTCTTTGTGTAGATTTCCCAGGCTTGTGTTTCATAGTAACAATACTGCATTATAGAATGTTGACCATTTCACAAGCAACTAATCCATGCTTTTGAAGCAATCCACTTTTAGAGACCTAAATATCTTTGTTTTTTTTAATAAAATGCTTAAAGTTTAACTAAAACCCTAGCATAATTATTCTTTATTTCTCTTAAGCAGGATAATTTAAGGGCTGAAACAAGGAAGCATGCATCAGGATACCCACAATTTAAATTCTGGCCACCAGTTTAATCCATTACCTTTGTCTTGGTCTGTGATGTTTGCCTGTGTGAGAGGGATATTGGGACAGCCCTGTCTGTACAGCATTTTAAAGATGAAAAAAAAGGTTCTTAGAATTACTGAAGTTTTTCTGGAGGTAGAAGAGTCTGCAGCCCAATGCCAGGTTCCTGTGTCCATTAAAGATTGCTCAAATTTGCATGGGCAATTACACAGGGGGATCGCATGAATGCAGGGCCGCCAGCCACACTGACGCCATACAATTACACAATGGCTCCGGTGCTTAAACTTTAAAATTCTTACACCATTGTGCCTGTTCTATTAGAACAAACTGCAGCAAATGATCCAAAGCCAATTCAAATGACTAGAGAGGAGGTGCCCAGGGGGAGCAAGGGAAGAGGTGCAGTGTGGCCCACTACTGGCCAGCGTAAGCAATCACCAGCTGCCGCGTGCCTGGCCACTGCAACCACCAGCTTCTCTGTGGTTTGCAATGGAGTTTTTAAAGTGCGACCAACAATAAGGATCACCTAATTCACAGAAGGGCTGTGTGGATTAATGAGGGAAGTTAGGCAAACCAGGCCCTGGTCCTAGTACTCAAAGTCCTGCATAAACATAGGGGTTAGAGTGGCTCTTTTGTTTGAATGGTTGGTTGATGTTTTAAATGCTAGTATCCACAGTTGTGTCTTCTCTGCTAATTCCTTTTATAAACCATAATGATATTGTGTTCTCCATGATAAATGAATTTAGAATAATAACCTCATAAAATCCAAAATAGAAGCTACTTGATCAAAAGCAAGGTATATTCAAGAAGGAAATATATTACTAATTAAAACATTAATAAAGCTGGAACTACCAGCAAAAGGAAATTAAGTTCATAATGAGGTTAAGCTTCTCACCATCTGAACATGAAAGTTCCCAAGTGTTGATTTGGTGTTCAGTCTTCCCAAAAGTCTTAAGAGATTGAACAGATGCTCCTAAAAGTCAGTTAACTACAGTACCAATTTGATACTAATGTATTCTTTTCTTCACTGCTTATGGAAGGGGGTTAGGAGGAAATTGAGTCTCTCAAACTGACCATCCTGAAGAAAATGGGCTGGAATGACAGGAATAACAACCAGAAAACTGTCCTGCAGAAGGTCTTCCTTTATTAAGGAAGATGTTTAACCACAACTGTGGTAGAGATGCTCATAAATTAATGAAGTTTAACAAAAGGAAGTGGTTATATTTACAGAATAAATAAGAAAACAATCCCTTTCAATTAGTTTTAAAAGTAAATGTCAAATAGATTAAACTTGGCATTTGATCATCTTATATTTTCACAGGTAGAAGCATAAACATATTAAGAACCAAACATCATGCTTTGAGCTCCTATACATTTTGCATGAATGGAATTGTTCTGCCTGGTAAACAGGCCTCCACTTCAGCAGCGAAATCCACCCTGAGTCCAAAACTGTTTTCTCATAGCCTAATTCTTTTCTACAAGTCATTAAATCACTTTACTGCAATCACCAAATGCTTCCCTATTACTTGAAATGGTACAATACACTTACTTTTGATATACGCTCCAGCTTTTCAAAATTCTATTGGAAAAAAATGATCCTTTATGGCATTTTATAATATTCCACCTCATTTGTTGCTTAACAGAATTTTTATCATTAATTAAAGAGCTTTCTTTCACCCACCCCCACAAAAAAAAAAAAAAAAACCTAATCTATTCCCCAACTGCCTATCAGAGGCTAAATAGAAGTTGCTCTATCACAGCAGCAGTGATGGTCATGCCAATTTCACAGTGTGATTTGTGCACTCATTTCATTTTGAAAATGACCCTGCCCTCCATCTGTCTAAGCCGAATGCCCTGCTTTTTTTTCAAGCCAGGCCTCTGGAGCAGCATCACATGAAACAAGGAGAGAGGCACACAACAGCCTCCCCCTGCCACTTCAGCTGCCACACTCACAGATATGTACCAACACAAAGAGGAGAACCCCAACTGATTCCTGCAGAGACCAGTGATATCTGGGGGAAAGCAGATAGTCCTTTTATTTTTAATATATTTAAAAAACCATTTGAAGGTGAATGCTTTCATGATTAATATACAAATCTGCACAACAGAGAGAAATAGGATAAAGATATAAAAAGCACTTTCATGTTTCCATGGTCTGCCATCTTAACTTCACTTAATAGCAATTTACCCAAGGTAACAGCTCAATACATAAGGATTTTAAAATATCGAAGCTGAGTTTTCAAAGGATAAGTGTCAATTAGGCAGGCAAAAAGGAAAAGAGTCCCCCCTTCCTGATTACTGAGCGGAACTAGCAAAGCATCCCTCAACCCACATACCTCCCTGGGTTGAAGACCCAAAAGAAGTGAGTCTGGATACCAGGTAGGAAGAAGTGTTGGAGTGAGGTTTTACGTGTCTTGCTCAGCTGATTTCTCTGGGGATACTGGGTTGTTCAAAGCTATGCTCCACGTCTCTGAAATGGGTATAGTTGGTCCTTTCTTGGTGTTGATGAAGTAGGAGGATCCTTGTCTAGTCCCACCCAGAAGTACGCAGCTCTGGCAAATTCTCAGCAAGGAAGAACAAATGAATACATGAAGTCAGTCACTTTATTTTATGAGCAATGACACACCTACTGAAGTCTCTTAGTTATAACAGGTGACTAACAGCTACACAACTTCCACTAGTCACTTGCTAATATCTGCTCACTGATGATGACATCCAAATTTCTGCTGCCCAAACCAAGTTGGTTGTTTTAATGAAGAGGAAAAAAAAAAACAAAACACCTTAATCTTTCTTCATACACACTTGGCACCAAAAATTGGTCCCTTACATCCTCATCTATAGGAGATACATAGATAAGTATTCATCAGTTACTATTTCCCACTGAACTTGTATACATATTTCTTTTATCAGGATTAGCACAAAGCTGGTTCCTATGAGGCAAAGGTTAAAGATGTCCCAAATATCCAACTTTTCTAAACTTAGCTGTACCACTCCATCACCTTTAACATCAACTACTCCTCCACCCCTCAGTACTCCCCCTCCTGTCTTTGGGGTCCATAATTTGCTGCAACATTTCACAGAACTCATGAACCTTATCAAGGAAGTGGTTCACATGGTTGTGGAGGCTGGCAAGTCCCAAATCTATGGGTCAGGCATGGGCTTCTCCCAACCCACATGGCTGTAGGTGCTGACAAAGCCAAACCAGCTGCTGGCTCACAAGGCTGCAGAAGCTAGCGAATTAGGTCAGACAATAGGCTGCTGGCCCACAGGGCTGTGGAAGCCAGTAGATCCTAGAATTGGCAGGTCATATGGCAGGCCGCTGGCTCAAGTCCCAAGAACCGGAGGTCTGACAGTGATGAGCCAGACATATGATCCAGATGCAGAAAGAATCCCGACAGAGCACCCACATATGTACCTTGAATGCAGGCCACACAACAGGGTGTGACTTGAGTTAATGGTAGGACATGAGTCACACCCTCTTGCAAGGTTGTGACTCAAGATATACCCCATACTAATCCTGCCTCGTTAACACATAGATATTAGAATTTATAACACATAAAATGGAGGATAATTAGAGTAATTACATCAGATCACAAAATGGAGGACAATCACACAATACTGGGAATCATGGCCTAGCCCAGCTGACACATAACCCCAAACATCACAGATTCCATATACCTTATTTGCATAGTCTCACTCAATCATTGTGTGTGAGTCACAAACACCATGGCTAGAAGGGCCATATTAAAGAATTCACTGCAATACAGACTTTTAAAATCTGCTGCAAAAGACCTCTTTAAAGTGTTAAAAAGCAAAGATGTCACTTTGAGGACTAAGGTGTGCCCGACCCAAACTATGGTATTTTCAATCACCTCATATGCATATGAAGGCTGGACAATGAATAAGGAACACCAAAGAAGAATTGATGCCTTTGACTTAAGGTGTTGACAAAGAATATTAAATATACCATGGACTGCTAGAAGAATGAACAAATCTGTCTTGGAAGAATTACTGCCAGAATGCTCCTTAGAAGAGAGGATGGCGAGACTTTGTCTCACATACTTTGGACATGTTATCAGGAGGAACCAGTCCCTGGAGAAGGACATCATGCTCGGTAAAGTAGAGGGTCAGTGAAAAAGAGGAAGACCCTCAATGAGATGGATTGACACAGTGGCTACAACAATGAGCTTAATCATAACAATGTTTTTGAGGATGCTGCAGGACCAGACAGTGTTTTGTTCTTTTGTACATAGGGTTACTATGAGTCTGAATGGACTGGATAGCACCTAACAACAGCAACAACAAAAATACACACACACACACACAGAGAGAGAGATTTATAAACTGCAATATTATTGAGGCAGCTAGGGGACTTGTACTAATTAATGTCTTTAACTATATAGCAAAGACATGGTTTTTATTTTGAACACGTTTATCTTAGGCTCTAGAGAGGCCAATGGAAATTATGGAAGACAAAGAAAAACTACGCTTTTAACTGGTAGTGAAAGTTGGGAGAAACAGGGCAGTAGATAGTACAAAGTTTAAAAGCCAGCACATCCTCGATAGTAGTTGTTGTTTATATAAAAGTGGTGGCAGGTAACTCTTGGAAATAAAGCCCAAAGTCTCCTGATACAAGTTGAGATTCACAACATTCTTTTCTCTGGCCAGCTTCTAAAAAGGCCAGCATTAGGATCATGATCTCTGCACTATTCTGTTCTTAGAAAGTGTGCTATCAGAGCATCTTAAAAATTGAAACAATCTAGGAGGTGGGGCCAAGATGGCGGAGTAGTCAGATGCTTCCGGTGGACCTTCTTACAATAAAGACCTGAAGAAACAAGTGAATTGATTATATATGGCAATCTGGGAGCCCTGAACATCAAAGGCAGAGTTGAGGAACCGGACTGAATGGCAAGGGGAGGGAGAGACGGTTCAGAAGCAGCAAGGAGTTGCCAAACCTGACCCAGCGAGAACATAAGCCCTTCAGGCCTAAGCAGCTCATGGGTGAGCGGTGAGGCAGGTAAGCAGCGGTGCTCAGGAGGCGTATTCCACAACGGGAGAGACCCAGTGCCAGAGAGTCTACACGACCACCCAAAACCAGTGAGAAGCAGCCTTGGATAAGTACTTGCGTACAACCTACCACATGGATCAAAAACACCCCCCTTAGGCAAAAACCTCTCTCCCATTTACCTCCCTGCTCCCTGCTCTGCACTGGGTTCCTGACTGGCTTCAGCAATTGCCGAGGCCCCTGGGCCGGAAGTAGGATCCATCATATGCCCGGAGCCATTCTCCCTGCCTTGGAGAGTGAACAAATTAACCAACAGAGGAAAAAATAAACTGCCGGCTCGCCTAAGCCAGGAATCCAGGGTAGGCACAGTTCCTTTACCTAGGCACAGGCATAAGGGATCCACGGAAGCTGAGTGCCTTTCCCCCTGCATAGACTTGTGTAGGCCCATCTCAACAGCGTAGGCCCTCATTACTGCAGTACAACAGGGTACATACCAGAACTCTAACTTCAACTGTTTCAGCTGTGAAGTGGCAGGTTGTTGACATTTGACACTGCACTGCCCATTATCAGGGACTTCAGCTACCCACGTCAGGGGCCTTAGGACTGGTGATTCCACCCACACCACCTAGCCACCTGAAAGATGGGCCCATGAATAAGAGGTGCCCCCCCAGTCCTTACAGCCAACAGCATTATGTACTCATAGTCCAGCTGCAAAACCCACCCACCAATGCACTGTAGGGAACAGGGACACGCTTTCCTCCTGGAAAATCGGGGGTGGCCGTCAGCCCCCTGCCTTGCTCAGTGTGTGTTCCCCTGCTGCAACAAGATGCCTGTGTCTACAACAATCACCCATGCCTGTCTAGGACTGTGAGAGCATACACCACACACTTGGTGGCTATCTACCTGGGCACCTGAGCTGAATCCATATAGGAGGAGTAGGCAGAATCCTCAGCTCACATACCTAGTAACATCTAACCACCTGGTGGCAGGACATTAGAGCTTCGAAGGGCCAATAATCAAACTACCTCATACGAGCAGCCTATTTGGGCATATCAAAACAAAACAAGAAGCTAGGACACAATAAGCAAACATAAAATAAATAAATGTAATAACTTATTGATGGCTCAGAGACAACAGTCAATATGAAATCACATAAAGAGGCAATCCACGATGGCTTCAGCAAGCTCCCAAAAAAAAGAATCTAGAAATTTTCCAGATGAGGAAAATTTCTTCAAATTACCAGAGGTAGAATACAAAAGATTAATATACAGAACTCTTCCAGAAATTAGGAAGGAAATCAAGCAAAACACAGAACACTCAATAGAGGAAATTAAAAAGATTAGAGACGAGCATAATGACAAATTTAACAGGATTCAAGAATCCATAGAGAGACAGCAATCAGAAATTCAGAAGATTAACAATAACACTTCAGAAGTAGACAATTCAATAGAAAGTCATAGGAGCAGAATTGAAGCAAGGAAAGTCAGAAATTGTGAGACTGAAGATAAAGCACTTGACACCAACTTATTTGAGGAAAAATCAGATAAAAGGATTTTAAAAAATGAAGAAACCCTAAGAATTATGTGGGACTCTATCAAGAGGAATAACCTATGAATGACTGGAATACCAGAACAGGGGGGATAAAAAAAAAATAGAGAGAATTGTTGAAGATTTGTTGGCAGAAAACTTCCCTGATGTCATGAAAGATGACAAGATATCTATTGAAGATCCTCATCGAAACCCACATAAGGTAGATCCCAAAAGAAAGTCACCAAGACATACTATAATCAAACTTGCCAAAACCAAAGATAAAAGAAAGAATTTTAAGAGTGGCTAGGGATAAACAAAAAGACATCTACAAAGGACAGTCAATAAGAATAAGCTTGGACTACTCGGCAGAAACCATGCAGGCAAGAAGGCAATGGGATGACATATATAAAGCCTTGAAGGAAAAAAACTGCCAGCCAAGAATTATATATCCAGCAAAACTGTCTCTCAACCATGATGGCAAAATTAGGGCATTTCCAGGTAAACAGAAGTTTAGGGAATTTGCAAAAACCAAACCAAAATTACAAGAAATACTAAAGGGAGTCCTCTGGTTAGAAAATCAGTAACATCAGATCACAACCCAAGACTAGAACACAGGACAGAGCAACCAGATATCAACCCAGATAAGTAAGTCACAAAAGCAAATCAAAGCTAAAACACTGAAAGCAGGGAAACAGATGTCAATATGTAAAAGATCACAACATTAAAACAAAAAAGAGTGACTTAAAAAATGTAGACATAGATTTTTCATATGGAGAGGAAGTCAAGGTGATATAAAGAAATAAAAGACTGGCATAAACTTAGAAAAATAGGCGTAAATACTAAGGTAACCACAAAGGAAACTATCAATCCTACAAGTCAAAATAAAAAACTAGAAAAATATAAAGACTCAGCAAACACAAAATCAACAACAATAAAAAAGATGAAAATCCATAAAGAAAAACGACTTAGCACAGAAAATTAAGTAGAACAAAGAAACTGTGAACAACACACAAAAAAAGACATCAAAATGACAGCACTAAACTCATACCTCCCAATAATTAAGCTGAAATTAAATGGACTAAATGTACCAATAAAGAGACAGAGAGTGGCAGACTGGATTAAAAAACACGATCCGTCTATATGCTGCCTACAAGAGACACACCTTAGACTTAAAGATACAAACTAAAACTCAAAGAATGGAAAAAAATATATCAAGCAAACAACACTCAAAAAAGAGCAGGAGCGGCGATATTAATCTCTGACAAAATAGACTTTAAAGAAAAATCCACCACAAAGGATAAGGAAGGACACTATATAATGATTAAAGGGTCAATACACCAGAAGGATATAACTATAATAAATATGCACCCAATGACACGGCGGCAAAATACATAAAGCAAACTCTAACAACACTAAAAAGAGAGATAGACAGCTCCACAATAGTAGAAGACTTCAACACACCACTTTTGGTGAAGGACAGAACATTCAGAGAGAAGCTCAACAAAGACACAGAAGACCTAAATGCTACAATCAAACAACTTGATCTCATAGACATATATTGAACACTCCACCCAACAGCAGCCAAGTACACTTTCTTTTCCAACGCACATGGTACGTTCTCCAGAATAGACCACATATTAGGCCATAAAGCAAACTATAACAAAACCCAAAGCATCACAATTATACAAAGCATCTTTTCTGACCATAAAGCCATAAAAGTAGAAATCAACAACAGAAAAAGCAAGGAAAAAAAATCAAACGCGTGGAAACTGACGAACACCTTGCTCACAAACTAATGGGTTACAGAAAAAATTAAGGATGGAATAAAGAAATTCATAGAATCAAAGGAGAATGAAAATACATCCTATCAGAACCTTTGGGACACAGCAAAAGCAGTGCTCAGAGGTCAGTTTATAGCAATAAATGCACAAATCCAAAAAGAAGAAAGGACCATAATCAAAACACTAACCCTACAACTAGAACAAGTAGAAAAAAGAAGCCCTCAGGCACCAGAAGAAAGGAAATAATAAGAGTTAGAGCAGAATTAAATGAAATAGACAATAGAAAAACCATTGAAAGAGTTACCAAGACCAAAAGCTGGTTGTTTGAAAAGATCAACAAAATTGATAAACCATTGGCCAAACTGACAAAAGAAAAGCAGTAGAGGAAGCAAATAAACCATATAAGAAATGAGATAGGTGATATCACAACACACCCAACTGCAATTAAAAGAATCATAACAGAATACTATGAAAAATTGTACTCTAACGAAGTGGAAAACCTAGAGGAAATGGACAAATTTCTAGAAAATCACTACCTACGTAGACTAACACAAACAGAGGTAAAACAACAAAATAAACCCATAACAAAAGAAGAGATTGAAAAGGTAATTAAAAAACTCCCAAATAAAAAAAGCCCCAGCCTGGATGGCTTCACTGGAAAATTCTACCAAACATTCAGAGAAGAGTTAACACCACTACTACTAAAGGTATTTCAGGGCCTAGAAAAGGATGGAATACTCCCAAACTCATTCTATGAAGCCAGCATAACCCTGATACCAAAACCAGGTAAAGACACCACAAAAAGGAAATTACAGACCAATATCCCTCCTGAACATTGATGCAAAAATCCTCAACAGAATTCTAGCCAATAGAATTCAGGAACGTATCAAAAAAATAATTCACCAGAAGGGGACAAGGAGGCTGGTGATAGGGAACCCAAGACTGAGTAAGGATATTGTTGATGTGAGATTGTTAACCATTGTCATAGGGCAACATGTGTAGTAACTGTTAAATAAGAAACTATTTTGTTCTGTAAGCCTTCATCTTAAGTGAGAATAGCAGCACAATTGGAAGAGCACAGTCAATGTCACTGAACTGTGCATGTAGAAATTTTTGAAATGGTGTATCTTTGGCTATGTGTATTTTCACCAAAAAAAAAGTTTGAGAAGTTAGAGGGTTGACATGTTGTGGGGTTGTTAACCAATGTCATAAAACAGTATGTGTACTACTGTTTCATGAGAAACTATTTGTTCTGTAAGCCTTCACCTGAAGTACAATTAAAAAAAATTAACCTAAAAAAAAATAATAATAATTCACCATAATCAAGTAGGATGGTTTAACATTAGAAAAACAATCAATGGAATCCATCACATAAATAAAAGACAAGAACCACATGATCTTATCAATCAATGCAGAAAAGGCATTCGACAAAGTCCAACACCCATTCATGATAAAAACTCTCAACAAAATAGGAATAGAAGGGAAATTCCTCAACAAAATTAAGGGCATTTACACAAAGCCAACAGCCAACATCATCCTAAATAGACTTTGAAAGCATTCCCCTTGAGAACGGGAACCAGACAAGGATGCCCTTTATCACCACTCTTATTCAGCACTGTGCTGGAGGTCCTAGCCAGAGCAATTAGGCTAGAAAAAGAAATAAAGGGCATCCAAATTGGTAGAGAAGAAGTCAAAGTATCTCTATTTGCAGATGATATGATCTTATACACAGAAAACTCCAAAGAATCCACAATAAAACTACTGGAACTAATAGATTTCAGCAAAGTTTCAGGATACAAGACAAACATGCAAAAATCAGTTGGATTCCTTTACACCAACAAAGAGAACCTTGAAGAGGAAGTCACGAAATCAATACCATTTACAATAGCCCCCAAGAAGATAAAATACTTAGGAATAAATCTAACCAGAGACATAAAAGACCTATACAATGAAAACTACAAGACACTACTGCAGGAAACCAAAAGAGACCTGCACAACTGGAAAAACACACCTTGCTCATGGATAAGGAGACTCAACATTGTAAAAATGTCAGTTCTACCCAAAGCGATCTACAGATACAATGCAATCCTGATCCAGATTCCAACAGCGTTTTTTCATGAGATGGGAAACAAATCACCAACTTCATATGGAAAGGGAAGAGGACCCGAATAAGTGAAGCATTACTCAAGAAGAAGAACAAAGTGGGAGGCCTCACACTACCTGATTTTAGAAGCTATTATACCACCACAGTTGTCAAAACAGCCTGGTACGGGTACAACAACAGATACATAGACCAATGGAACAGAATTGAGAATCCAGACATAAATTCATCCACCTATGAACAGCTGATATTTGACAAAGGCCCAAAGTCCATTAATTGGGGAAAAGACAGTCTCTTTAACAAATGGTCCTGGCATAACCGGATATTCATCTGCAAAAAAATGGAAACAAGACCCATACCTCACACCATGCACAAAAACTAACTGGAAATGGATCAAAGACTTAAATATAAAATCGGAAATGATAAGGATCATGGAAGAAAATATAGGGAGAACACTAGGAGCCCTAACACATGGCATAAACACCATACGAACCATAAGTAACAATGCACAAGCACTAGAACAGAGACTAGATAACTGGGAGTGCCTAAAAATCAAACACTTATTCTCATCAAAAGACTTCACCAAAAGAGTAAAAAGACAACCTACAGACTGGGAAAAAGTTTTTGGCTACGACCAGTCTGATCAGCGTCCAATCTCTAAAATCTACAAGATACTGCAAAACCTCAACAACAAAAAGACAAATAATCCAATTAAAAAATGGGCAAAGGATATGAACAGGCACTTCACCAAAGAAGATATGCAGGTGGCTAACAGACACATGAAGAAATGCTCATGATCATTCGCCATTAGAGAAATGCACATCAAAACTACAATGAGATATCACCTCACCCCAACAAGGCTAGCATTAATCCAAAAAACACAAAATAATAAGTGCTGGAGAGGTTGTGGAGAGACTGGAACACTTATACACTGTTGGTGGGAATGTAAAATGGTACCACTTTGGAAACAATTTGGAACTTCCTTAAAAAGCTAGAAATAGAAGTACCATACGACCCAGCTATCCCACTCCTTGGAATATATCCTAGAGAAATAAGAGCCGTCACACAAATAGATATATGCACACCCATGTTCACTGCAGCACTGTTCATAATAGAAAGAAGATGGAAACAACCTAGGTGCCCATCAGTGGACGAATGGATAAATGAATTATGGTATATTCACAGAATGGAATACTACACAATGATAAAGAACAACAATGAAGCCGTGAAACATCTTATAACATGGAGGAAGCTGGAGGTCATTATGCTGAGTGAATTTAGTCAGTCACAGAAGGACAAATATTGTATAACACCGGTATTGTAAGAACTCAAGAAAAGGTTTAAACACAGAAGAAAACATTCTTTGATGGTTACAAGGGTGGGGAGGGAGGGTGAGGGTTATTTACTAACTAGACAGTAGATAAGAATTATCTTAGGTGAGGGGAAGGACAGCACATACTACAGGGGAAATCAGCACAACTGGACTAAACCAAAGCTAAGAAGTTTCCTGAATATAATCAAACACTTTGAGGGACAGAGTAGCAGGGGTAGGGATCTGGGGACCATGCTTTCAGTGGACGTCTAGGTCAATTGGCATAGCAAAGCTTATTAAGAAAACATTCTGCATCCTACTACGGTGAGTGGCATCTGGGATCTTAAAAGCTTGCAAGTGACCGTCTAAGATGCATTAACTGGTCCCAACTATCTGAAGTAAAGGAGAATGAAGAACACCAAAGACACAAGGAACGTATCAGCCCAAGAGACAGAAAGGGTCACATAAACCAGAGACTTTATCAGCCTGAGACCAGAAGAACTATATGGTGCCCAGCTACCACCAATGACCACCCTGACAGGGAACACAACAGAGAGTCCCTGATGGAGCAGGAGAAAGGTGGGGTGCAGAACTCAAATTCTAGTAAGAAGACCAGACTTAGTAGTCTGACTGGGACTGGAGGAACCCTAGAAAGCATGGCCCCTGGAGTCTCTATCAGCCCAAAACTAGAACAATTTCTGAGGCCAACTCTTCAGACAGGGATTGGACTGGACTGTGGGACATGAAGTGATACTCGTGAGGAGCGTGCCTCTTAGCTCAAGTAGATATAAGAGACTAAACAGGCAGCTTCTGTCCAGAGGGGAGATGGGATGGCAAAGAGGGTTAGGAGCTGGTTGAATGTCCATGGGGAATCAGGGGTGGAAAGGAGGAGTGTGCTGTTGCCGAATGCGGTGAGCAATTAGGGTCACATAACAATGTACGTATAAATTTTTTATGGGAAAAAAGTCTTAAAAAATCTACACGCTCTAATTCTAGGAGAATTCCAAACAGACATTCCGCCTTTTCAATCACCATTATTTTACAAAAACTAAACGTGAAACATTATTTGATTGGACCGAACAGAGTAAGACGCTCAAAAGTGCAAGGGACTTCAGGCTCCCTGACCCGCACAAAGAACCAAGATGACGCAAGGGATACAGCCAGCAACCCTCATTTGTAATAAGAAGGTACTCATCCCAACCCACTACCGTCGAGTCATTTCCAACTCATAGTGACTGTATAAATGCCTGTAAAAAAATCTCCTTGATGTCCGTCACACAGAAACTACCCTTCCCAGCATGCAACGCGGCCAGTTCCGGGCGGTGACGCGTTAGAGAGGTGCATGCCGGGACCTAAAGCTTCCGTCTCTGAATGGCTGGAGGACTTCTCTGTACCCCTCCGTGACTGACGCCTCTGCGCAATCCATAATTCTAGGGAAAGCAAACCAGTAATTGTGAGACTCGCATCAGTGACTGCTTTCTACGCCTAGCCAGCGCCTTACACTGCAAAGTTACTTCCGGAGCAAATCTTTTCGCAGTCTTCCGTTTCCGGTTGGCTTGTTGCCGTGGTAACCAAGGCACATAATAATCCTGGTGGTTATGGAGGTACTGAGCGGTGGACAGATGCCCGATGGGGAGTTCACCGCGACCGTGTACCGTCTCATCCGCAATTCCCGCTACGCCGAAGCGGCGCAGTTGCTGGGCGGAGAGGTCCAGCGGAGTTCGAGGAGCCGCGCCGGCCTATCGCTGCTGGGCTACTGCTACTACCGCCTGCAGGAGTTCGCGCTGGCGGCCGAGTGCTACGAGCAGCTGGGCCAGCTGCACCCGGAACTGGAGCAGTACCGCCTGTATCAAGCCCAGGCCCTGTACAAGGCCTGCCTTTACCCAGAGGCGACCCGGGTCGCCTTCCTCCTCCTGGACAACCCAGTCTACCACAATCGGGTACTCCGCCTTCAAGCCGCGATCAAGTACAGCGAGGGCGACCTGCCCGGGGCCAGGAGCCTGGTGGAGCAGATACTGAGTGGGGAAGGAGGGGACGACAGTGGGGACGAGAGTGAGCCCGATGGCCAGGTCAACCTGGGTTGTTTGCTGTACAAGGAGGGGCAGTATGAAGCTGCGTGTTCCAAGTTCTCTGCGGCCCTGCAGGCCTCGGGTTACCGGCCTGACCTTTCCTACAACTTGGCTTTGGCTTATTACAGCAGCAGGCAGTATGCTTCAGCTCTGAAGCATATAGCCGACATTATCGAGCATGGCATCCGCCAGCACCCGGAACTAGGTGTGGGCATGACCACAGAGGGCATTGATGTTCGCAGCGTTGGCAACACCTTAGTCCTTCACCAGACTGCTCTGGTGGAAGCCTTCAACCTCAAGGCAGCTATAGAATACCAGCTGCGAAACTATGAGGTGGCCCAGGAAACCCTCACTGACATGCCACCTAGGGCAGAGGAGGAGTTAGACCCTGTGACTTTACACAACCAAGCGCTAATGAACATGGATGCCAGACCTACAGAAGGATTTGAAAAGCTTCAGTTCTTGCTCCAACAGAACCCCTTTCCCCCAGAGACTTTTGGCAACCTGTTGCTGCTTTACTGTAAGTACGAATATTTCGACTTGGCAGCAGATGTCCTGGCAGAAAATGCCCATTTGACTTACAGTTTCCTCACACTCTATCTCTATGACTTCTTGGATGCCATGATCACTTGCCAGACCGCTCCTGAAGAGGCTTTCATTAAGCTTGATGGATTAGCTGGGATGCTGACTGAGCATCTCCGGAGACTCACCAAACAAGTACAGGAAGCAAGACATAATAGAGACGATGAAGCTGTCAAAAGGGCAGTTAATGAGTACGATGAAACCCTTGAGAAGTATATTCCCGTGTTGATGGCCCAGGCAAAAATCTACTGGAATCTTGAAAATTACCCAATGGTAGAAAAGATCTTCCGCAAATCTGTGGAATTCTGTAATGACCATGATGTGTGGAAGTTGAATGTGGCTCATGTTCTGTTCATGCAGGGAAACAAATACAAAGAAGCAATTGGTTTTTATGAGCCCATCATCAAGAAGCATTATGATAACATCCTGAATGTCAGTGCTATTGTATTAGCTAACCTGTGTGTTTCATATATTATGACAAGTCAAAATGAAGAAGCCGAGGAGTTGATGAGGAAGATTGAAAAGGAGGAAGAGCAGCTTTCCTATGAAGACCCAGAAAAGAAAATCTACCATCTGTGCATTGTCAACTTGGTGATAGGAACACTTTATTGTGCCAAAGGAAATTATGACTTTGGTATTTCTCGAGTTATCAAAAGCCTGGAACCTTATAATAAAAAACTAGGAACTGATACTTGGTATTATGCCAAAAGATGCTTCCTGTCTTTATTAGAAAACATGTCAAAACATATGATCGTGCTTCGTGACAGTGTTATTCAAGAATGTCTCCAGTTTCTAGAGCACTGTGAACTCTATGGCAGGAACATACCTGCAGTTATTGAACAGCCCCTGGAAGAAAAAAGAATGCATATTGGAAAGAATACAGTCACATATGAATCCAGAGAGTTAAGAGCTTTGATTTATGAGATTATAGGATGGAATACATAGAAGTGACTGATAGTAACTTATTCTAATGGCATTACCAATATTTGACATTCTTATCTGTATTTATTGTTTCATCTTTATATGTTACAGATTGAACTCTGTACTCTTTAACATTGTAATAAAAATAATTATATGACTTTTGAGAATCTCACAAAATGAATATAAGAAGAACCCTAGAAGGATTTATGCAAAAAAATTGAAACTGATACAGGAAGTTGTTTCTAACAGTATTTGCAGTGCCTGTGGTCCTTCTTTATTGTCTTTTGTGATTTGCTGTGTCTTGAGGGGCCCCTGTATGACAGGATTGCATCATTTATGGACTAGGCACCGTTCAAGTACAGAATGAAGTAGTCAGTGTATAGAACTTCTGGGCTTTAATAATCATTTTAGGGATTGTACTATTCTCACACAACCATAATTGTATTAATTTATAGTGTATACATTTTGCATAGATTTTAGAATGTTTCGGCAGAGTGTTCCAATACAGATGTGATCTTGTGGCCTAACAAAATTATGATGCTATGGCATATGTACAAAAAACAATTAACAAAGAAGCAAATTTCCATGGTTTTCTTTTGCTACATTTGTTAATAATTTGAATATATGAATAAGATATTGTTTTTCATGAGTGTACTTTCATTAATCTTTAACAGTGATTAGTAGCAGAGGTATCCTTAGAACTGAATTCTTAAATCCTACCCTTGTGTTGCAATTTAGAACATGTTAATGTTGGGGTTTGTGTCCATGTTGTAGCCTCTTGGGTAAGGAAGAATATTCTATGCTATTCCCATTACCCCATCAAACTCCTCTTCTATGCGCATCACAGATAGATCAATCAGTGCATTCTAAAACCTTCTGTGGTAGATTTGTAATGCCGTTTTCCACATCCACAGCCTTACCAATATTTTTTTTTTTTTTTTCGGTTCTTAGTGGGAACCTCACTCAATCTGCACAGGAATTTTATTTTCTGAATCTGAAAATGCTTTGTTTTCCCATGCCTCACCCCTTTGCTCTTCATAAATGTAACTGTCAACACCTACTTGACTTAGAAAAAAAATCAGAAGTATTAAATTGAATCATATAAAATTGCTGATTTTGAAAGTTTTGACCTATAAAAACAGTAATATTTTTATTTCAACCTAATAGCTTTCCACTGAAAGGTATGGATTCCTGCCATGATTTTTTTTTTCCTTCAAGTAAGACTACTTAGCCACGTAGGTACCCAGATAAAATATGCTCAGGATAATTGCTCTGTAGCAGGACCTGTTTGGGTGCTGAAATTCTGTCAAATCTATGGGAGAGTTTGTCTCATTGTGAAGTCTAATGTATGGTCTTCAACTTATGGCACTTAATCTAAATGATCTGAGCTGCTTCCATTTACCTGGTTGATGGTGGTGATCTCGTATTTGAAGGAAATCTGAAAAGATCTTTATTATGAGTTATATATTTGAGAAACTTTTCCCTTTTCTTAAGCAGGAAACACGCTGGGTGAGGTCATAGACTCCTTTGCAATCGTAGTCGGTTCCTTACGTTCTTTAAGTGACAAATTAACTTGTGGAACCCAAAAAGAAAAATATGTTTTGCAGTCTTCCATTTCTGTTAGTTTATTGCGGTGGTAATGAGGACACACAACAATCCTGGCGGTTATGGTGGGACTGAGTGATGCTCAGATCTGGGATGAGGCGTTCACCATGACCATGTACAGGCCCATCCTGGATTCCCGCTATGCCAAGGCAGTGTTGTTGTGGCTGAAAATGGTTTTTGTCATAATGGATGTGTTATCTATATTTGGCATTCTTTTTCATTTGTTTTTATGCTTGGCATCTTTACATTTGTTACATGTTGAACTTTGTACACGTTGAAAGTATAACTAATTATGTTGGAGGAACTTTTCCATTAAAAAGTGTATAGAGAGCATGCAGTGTGAACTCAACCACTTATACATTATTTTTTGTCTCTGTCTGTCACTGAGTCTTGCCCTCTAGCAACAGCTTCTAGAGGCATCTTTGTACAAGAAAGTAACCTTAAATTGCAGTTGATGTTTGAGCTTTAGACTTGAAGAGGGTGTGGCATGAGCCAGTGGACTGTTGGAGTAGGTGTGTTTGCAGTCTTCAGATGACTGATATGTCAACGATTCCTAGGCCATGGCTGGACCATCTCTCAATCAGCAAATAAACACAGTTCTCTATTGCCATCTCAGGATAGACTGTGCTGTCCAATAATCTAGTTTTTACCTTGACTGTATGCCTGCACACCATTCTTTAGGCCTTTAACTATCTGAATCTCAACAAACTCAAATTTAGGCCTTGGCCTAGGCCCATTTGGTAATACAGATACTAGATGAGTGAGAATTTTTTTCTTGTATTTTTAGGTTATAAGGTTAGGTCCGTGACTTAATTTTTTTCCAAAAGTTGGTTGGTTGGTTGGTTGATTGATTTTTAAGTTTTAAGGTCAAAATTTCCCTTCATTTTCCATTTTTTATTTTCCAGAATTTATTGTGACTCTTTGAAAGTACTGACAGATATTAAGAGAAGCTTCTTAATGTTTTCAGTATAGGGGAAATAAGCCCTGAACAGAGACTGAGAAGACTTAAGGTGTGAGTTCCAGGCCTTCCCCAATCTAGTTTCAGGCCTTAAGAAATCCATTTACATCTTGGGGATCACACAGTAATTTGAACTACTAGATGTTCTCTACAATTACCTCTGGCTGCAACATCTGATTCTATATAAGCCATATAGAAGAAAATTATGTCTTTTCTGAGCTCAATTAGGAAATGAAATATATATTTGTCAAATAAAAGTTTTCTGGTATTTTGGCTCACATAAATGTTCCCTAAGATAAATGTTTGTTATTATCATATAGTTGGTTACTATAATATATCAATTTCTACTAAGAAATTTGGATTTTTGCCTTTTCTACTTGGAGCTTTTGCTTACACCTTTAACTATGAATGTACATAAGGCAGTCCCTATTCTCTACCATGGTTGTGCATAAATGAATTTTGTAAATATTTAAAAATTAATTCTCTTAACTTCCACATTTAGTTCATCTCCTAAAGCATGTATTTGTTGGGGAAGGACAGGTTTGCTTTTAATCCTTCCAAAAAATGCTATACCCTCCCTCAGTTCAGGATCTTTATTGACAGGTTATTATAATGTACAATTTCTTCCAATTATTCTTAGACTAACTAGTGCCTCTCCTGCTCCTGAGGTACAGGCCTTCAGCCACCAGTCTGCCAGAAATGTGGAAACAGAAGAATGAAGTGAAGATGAATGAAGACTTAGCGACGTGATTTTCTTTACAACCCACCTTGAATCCCCTTCATGTCCAAATCTCAGTAGTTAATCAGATGTCTGCTGCCGTTAAGAGAACAGAAGTAATGGATAACAGAGTGGAGGTAACAGATGCCACAGCTACTTCTGTAACTAACTCACCAAATCAAATCATCAGTCCTTACACCCTTGTTTTATTTAATACAAGGAGGAGAGGTCATGCAGACTTTCCAAAAGGACAAACAAAGCCAAATAGAACAGGAAGACAATCCCCAGTTTATAAAACTCTCGTGGAGTGTTTTGTTTTCCTGCCTTCAAAGGGTCTTTTTAACAAATTGTGCTGTTTACTGTTGCCGAATGTATCACAAGATAAGAAATGAAAAATCTGTCCTCCTTACCATCCTCTTTTTTTTTCCTCTCTCTCTTTTATCTCCTATTTTCTCCCTTTTGTCAACTATATGGACACTCTTCTCTGATAGCTCGCAGTTGAAACCACAACCAAGTGTAAAAGATGCATAGCAACCTTTTAGCAATGTCAGGGGAGCTAGCTCTGTGATAATCAAGGTGACTCTAGAAATGTATGTTTTAATCATACATTTCTGCAAATCAAGATAGCATTTATCAATAAAAAGTGACTCTCAAATTGGTAAGGCCAGAGAAGTTTTAAGAGGACTCGTCAAAAGCAATGGATCTTTATAATTTATCAAATGCAGTGTGCTTTATTTGTATACTTGTAGTAACTTCCATCTTTTTCTTTTAAACTGTCTGTGACCTCAATAAAATGGTGATTGAAATTTTAAAGATGTGCAATATTTTTTATTACTAAAATGTTATGTGACATTTGAAGTTAAATATACTCTTAGCTCTAGAGGACACTTGCTTTTCTGTATCCATAATAATTTCATATTGGAAAGTGGGGCTGAGCATTAGCCAAAAGTTAATTAATTAATTAACCTTAGGTATACAACAATCTTGCTGTAATATTCTCCTGGGGGAAAGGGGTTCATACAAGGTGATTACCTTATATTTTAATCCACTTTTAATTGAGATTCGTTTGGTTGCTTAATTAAATTAGTTCCTTGGATTTGGGCCAAGATTGATTCACCACATACAGAAATCCTTTTTACAACACCATAATGTGTATGTCTTAGAAAAGAAATAGCTTCCATAGGGAAAAATCATTAGAAAATAGAAAGTTATATGTACTGTATACTATAAAAAGTAAGCATTTGTTAATTTAAATAGGACCTGTCAGTAACTTAATTGCAAATGTTACTAGGTGAACATGTAAACTGAGCCCAATACCTTGCTCAAAAGTGACATTTGCACATGTTTGTGAAATGCAGCACATTATTACCAGCAACTGGATAACTTAGTTCAAAATAACAAATGGCTAAAATTGTACTGTGCCAACAAGACGCTAGTAAAGTGTGGGAGAAAGCATTCATTGCTATTATTATTTTGCTTTCAACTCTTTATTAGAAGAGGCAAATGCTTAAGATAAAGGACATATAACCAAAAGTTTCACCAGCACTCACGGCAGCTGCTATAAACAGCGTATCCACAGAGAACCCACAGACCCTTAGGACTTTTTAAGACTAACCAGAAAATTACTGGCTGGTTAGTTTTTCTCTATCTGCTGTATACAGTCAGAGGCTGTTCTGTAAAAACTTAACTCCTTGGTCCCTGTTTTTCCAAATTTGCCAAAGTCATCTCCTGTAGTTTATGTACTTCTATGTGGAAAGAAGAACATATACTTTTGGGAATAGATGTTTATTCCATCCTTAACTAAGGAAATGCTACAGCAAGAGATGGTCACACTACCATTGTAAAAAAAAAAAGAAATCTTCAGGAATCAGAGCATAACAAACGCAGCTGAGAAAGATTCTGTTACAAAGCAATACACATACCCACGTGTTAAGGAGAGCCATTATTTTGTGTGTGTTCATTAGAAAACAAAAGAATTTTTCCTGTAGTTAATGCAGCATTTTTAATTCCAGATTTTTTTTTCTTTGCACTGATTCATTACAGTTGAAAGCTTTGACAAAGTGCCAAAGAAGAGAGGTAAACATATGATTTGACCAATATACTAAAAGTAGTTATTAACTCCTTTCAAAAACTAAAGAGACTATTTTTCCATCAAGACTTATAATAAAATTATTGGCAAATTGTAAAATTGTTCTGGAGTAATTATGTGAAATCTAAAATGGGAAATGATAAATGCATTCTTCTATAAAGTTTGTATAATTTTTGTAGATAAGACCTAAGTAGATTTTTTAAATTACAAATTGTGCATTATGGTAAACATATGGAACATATCTGCATGTAGGGCATGAACACTGAGCCCAGGGATTTTGACTACCTCATCTCTTGAATAATAAAACTGAGGTCCAGAGAGATTATGACTTGCCCAAGGTCACAAAGCCAAGTACCGTAGTGGCAAAGGCAGGCTCAGAATCCACGGCTTCTGGTTAAGTTCTAGGGGTCTTTCCACTGTACCACATTCCTCTTTGTAGGTTATTTTTCCTAAATTTATTCTGACTCTATCAATGCTAAGCATTCCTTTCTCCAGAGCTCTGACTTTAACCACTTCCATTGCTGCTGGCTATTTAATTGGTGATTTAATAAACTTTTTCCAAATTACACTTAGTAAGTACATTCCTGGGCTGGCCTAAATTACACTATAGTTTCTAAAAGTGTAGTGGAGGGGATTTAAGCAGGCACCACATATTATTTGTAGGGGGCACAGATTTAGCTGTAGTACAGTCTGGGCTGGGCACAAAGATTATTCACCCAATTGTTGTTTCATTACCTCCTTAAAATATCACTTTTTATGATCCTTCTTTTAAGTTGGTGATTTTCCTCTTCCCATTATACTTTCTAGCCACAGGAAAAACAGCTGTCAGAAGGCTTCTCCACACCTCAAGTGCAAAGGGCCCTGTGGTACTTACTCAGAAATCACAGTACAGGGCCAGCTGTTCCACAAGTATTTATAGAGTGTTATCAGAGACTTTTGAGGTTCCCTAAAGCTTTGCAAATTTTACTTGCAAATCCATTGAGCCAAACATTAAACACTTACCCTCTTCCAGGAGATTGATTACTCAGTTAGCTTAAGTTTTAGGGAGGAAAAATTAAAAGCAAGCCAAGAACAAGAAAATAGAGGCCCTGTTATATACTTTCTTTTTTCCCTGTGTACCAGAACCTCTTGGTCCTCACTCTACATCGCAATCACCTGGTAAACTCTTAAGAAACAGAGATGCCTGGGCCCTTGCCCCTAAGGATTCTGTTTCAATTTATGGGAATGGGAGTGGAGAGACACTTTTTTACAAGTTCCCCAGATGATTCTAATGGGCAGACAAGGTTGAGAACCACTGTTCTATGCAAACATAAGTGTAGGTGCTCCACAATGGGGCACAGGGTAGGGAAGGACAAGGGCCCTGTTTGAGGCTAGTGACCCTGATGCTCAACCTAAAGAAATTATAAAAAATGTATAAATTGGAACATACCAGGGGATCTGAATTTTTAAAGGTATTCAGTCTGGGGTATTCTGGTTTATTCATATGCAGCTTTTCATTAGTAAAAACTTAAACTCTTAAAAATATCATACACTCAAGGATTCTTAAGAAATCTTTGGATTTCATAGGAGGAACTTGAAAAATACTGAAGTAGCTAGAAGCTATAAAATTTGTAAGTGGAAATTATTAAAGTGGATTTCCAAAATCTAAGTGTAGTCTCACACTTTTTTTCTTCAAAGACTCACAAGTATCATTTACTCTTAACACTTCCTGGTTTATCATGCTTTGCTAAAGTCAATGGTAACTCTATACATGCATTATCACAATCATTCTCATGAATAGTTTTGGTTGGCTTCAGGTGGACCTAATTTGTTTTAATATGGGCCAAATACATCTGATCTCTCGATAAATATCGATTCCTCCAACCTAACTTCAATACTATGTGTGCATTTATATATACACACGCATCTTTTTTAATTTGCACCGAAAATACAACAATACCCAGCCATCATGGTGGTTCATAACCCAATATCCATTCACCCCACTCCCATTCCCAGCAGTCTGGTCTACCAATGGCTCTTACAAAGCTTGGATGCATATTAGAAGCACCTGAAGAGATTTTAAAACTTCCAATGACACTCTCTATTGCTGGTGGGAATGTAAAATGTGCAGCTGCTGTGGGAAATAGTTTGGTGGTTCCTCAAAAAGTGAAATATAGGATTAGTATATCAGCCAGCAAATCCCCTCCTGGATATATATCCCAAAGACTTGAAAGCAGTGACTCAAACAGATACTTGTACACCAGTGTTCATAGCAGCATTTTTCACAATAGCCAGAAGGTGGAAAAACCTAACATTCATCAACAGATGAATGGATAAAAAAAATGTGGTATATACATACAATGGAATATTATTCAGCCACAAAAAGAAATGGAGTTCTAATACATGCTACAGCATGGATGAACCTTGGAAACATTATGCTAAGTGAAATAAGTCAGACACAAAAGGACAAATATTATATGATCCCACTTATTTGAAATATCTAGAATAGGCAAATGCATAGAGACAGGAAGTAAATTAGTGGTTACCATGTGCTGAGGGAAGGGGTGGGTGTAGAGTTAAACTTAATGGGGACACAGTTTCTGTTTCAGGTTATTGAAAAGTGTTGGAAACAAATAGTGACAGTGGTTGCCCAACACTGTAACATAATTAATGCCATTGAATTGTACAAGTAAAAATGATTAAAATGGCAATTTTATGTTACTTATGTTTTAAAACAATAAAAAAGAAAGTCACTATAACGTCTGTCATAAATGAAGTCTTTTCCTTAGATAAAAAAACCCCAAAATTTCCCAGACTGTACCCTAAAACAATTAAAGCAGGATCCCTGAGGGTGGGAGCCAGGTGTCAGTATTTTTCTAAGTTTTCAAAATGCAGCCAATGCTGAGAACCACTGCTCTAAGGCCATCATTGTAACTCCCTTTTCTGTGTTTGATTTAGGACAGGCATGAGAAGAGGTCTCCTGGAAGGCTGCTGGGAAAGGTTTCTTCAGGCCTTAAAAAAAAATAGAAAAAACATGAAAGAGTCCTTCTTCATTCTTTGGGGATTGTTGATCTGGAATGTGCTGTCATCGTCTTATGACCACAATAGAACCAGCCTAAGGGTGCAGGTGACCCTGAAAATATCCAAAAAAAGGAAAGAACTTGGGTCCTTAACATCTTTGCACCACTGTACTGCCCACCCTGGAGCCTGGCCCACTTCTGGGTCTTCTGAAGAATATAAATAATAAATTGTCTTATTGTTTAAACTTCCTTAACACAGATTTTGTTACTTGTGTCTAAAAGCACCCAGACCACTCTCACCATATGTAGGCCATACATTCTGAATGATATCCAGGAGAGGATTAGTTTTTATGCATATTTTTAAATACTCTATTAATCTAGACCTCCTTGAGACCCAGCATCACTTTTTGTTGTTGCTGTTAGGTGCCATCCAGTCGGTTCCGACTCACAGTGACCATATATACAACAGAACAAAACACTGCCCTGTCCTGCACCATCCTCATGATTGTTGTTATGCTTGAGCCGATTGTTGCAGCCACTGTGTCAATCCATCTCGTTGAGGGTCTTCCTCTTTGTTGCTGATCCTCTACCAGGCATGATGTCCTTCTCCAGGGACTGATCCCTCCTGACAACACGTCCAAAGTATGTAAGACAAAGTGTCAACATCCTCCCTTCTAAGGAGTATTCTGGCTGTATTTCTTCAAAGACACGTTTGTTCATTCTTTTGGCAGTCCATGGTATACTCAATATTCTTCACCAATACCATAATTCAAAGGCATCAATCTTCTTCCGTCTTCCTTATTTCATTGCCCAGTTTTTGCATGCATATGAGGCAACTGAAAACACTATGGCTTGGGTAAAATGCACCTTAGTCCTTAAAGTGACATCTTTGCTTTTTAACACCTTAAAGAAGTCTTTTGCAGCAGATTTACCCATTGCAATGCACCATCTGATTTCTTGACTGCTGCTTCCATGGGTGTTGATTGTGCATCCAAGTAAAATGAAATGCTTGACAACTTCAATCTTTTCTCCATTTATCATGATGTTGCTTATTGATCCAGCTGTGAGGATTTTTGTTTTCTTTATGTTAAGGCGTAATCCACACTGAAGGCTGTGGTCTTTGATCATCAGTAAGTGCTTCAAGTCCTCTTCACTTTCAGCAAGCAAGGTTGTGTCATCTGCATAATGCAGGTTGTTAATGAGTCTTCCTCCAATCCTCATGCCACATTCTTCGTCATATAGTCCAGCTTCTTGGGTTATTTGCTCAGCATACAGATTGGATAAGTATGGTGAAAGGATACAACCCTGACACACACCTTTCCTGACATTAAACCACACAGTAGCCCCTTGTTTTCTTCAAACAACTGCCTCTTGATCTATGTACAGGTTCCTCAGGAGCATAAGTAAGTGTTCTGGAATTCCCATTCTTCACAATTTTATCCATAATTTGTTATGATCCACACAGTCGAATGCCTTTGCATAGTCAATAAAATACAGGTAAACATCTTTCTGGTATTCTCTGCTTTCAGCCAGGATCCATCTGACATCAGCAGTAATATCCCTCATTCCACATCTTCTTCTGGATCAGCTTGAATTTCTGGCAGTTCCCTGTCGATGTACTGCTGCAGCCACTTTTGAACGGTCTCCAGCAAAATTTTACTTGTGTGTGATATTAACAATATTGTTCGATAATTTCCATCTTTGGTTGGATCACCTTTCTTTGGAATGGGTATAAATATTGATCTCTTCCAGTAGGTTGGCCAGGGAGCTGTCTTCCAATATTCTTGGCATAGACCAGTGAGCACTTCTAGCACTGCATCCGTTTGTTGAAACATTTCAACTGGTATTCTGTCAATTCCTGGAGCCTTGCTTTTCGCCAGTGTCTTTAGTGCAGCTTGGACTTCTGCCTTCAGTACACCAGTTCTTGATCATATGCTACCTCCTAAAATTACTGAACATCGACCAGTTCTTTTTGGTACAGTGACTCTGTATTCCTTCCATCTTCTTTTGATGCTTCCTGTGTCGTTCAGTATTTTGTCCATAAAATCCTTCACTATTGCAACTTGAGTCTTGTATTTTTTTCTTCAGTTCTTTCAGCTTGAGAAATCCTGAGCATATTCTTCCTTTTTGGTTTTCTAACTCCAGGTCTTTGCTCATGTCATTGTAATATTTTATTTTGTTTTCTCGAGGCACCCTTTGAAATCTTCTCTCCAGTTCTTTTACTTCATCATTTCTTCTGTTCGCATTAGCTATTTGATGTTCAAGAGCAAGTTTCAGAGTCTCTTCTGACATCCATTTTGGTTTTTTCTTTCTTTCCTGTCTTTGTTAATGATCTCTTGCTTTCTTCATGTTTGATATCTTTCCACAACTCTTCTGGTCTTTGGTCATTAATGTTCAATGCATCAAATCTATTCTTGAGATAGTCTCTAAATTCAGGTGGGGTATACTCAAGGCTGTACTGTGGCTCTTGTGGGCTTGTTCTAATTTTCTTCAGCTTCAACTTGAGCTTGCATATGAGCAATTGATGGTGTGTTCCTTAGTCAGTCCCTGGCCTTGTTCTGACAGATGATATATTGAGTTTCTCCATCATCTCTTTCAACAAATGTAGTCAATCTGATTCCTGTGTATTCTATCTGGAGAGGTCCATGTGTATAGTCACCATTTATGTTGTTGAGAAAAGGTATTTGCAATGAAGAAGTCGTGGGTCTTACAAAATTCTATCATTCTATCTCCGGCATCGTTTCTATCACCAAGGCCCTATTTTCCAACTAATGATTCCAGAACACTTAATTGTCCTCATGAGGAACTTGTACATAGATCAAGAGGCAGTCATTTGAATAGAACAAGAGGATACTGCATGGTTTAAAGTCAGGAAAGGTGTGCATCAGGGTTGTATCTTTTCATCATACTTATTCAATCTATATGCTGAGCAAATAATCCAAGAAGCTGGACTATATGAAGAATAATGGGCATCAGGATTAGAGAAGGACTCATTAACAACCTGCACTATGCAGGTGACACACCTTGCTTGCTGAAAGTGCAGAGGACTTTAAACATTTACTGATGAAGATCAAAGACTACAGCCTTCAGCATGGATTACACGGCAACATAAAGAAAACAAAAATCCTCACAGCTGGACCAATAAGCAACACCATGATAAACGGAGAAAAGATTGAAGTTGTCAAGGATTTCATTTTACTTGGATCGACAATCAACACCCATGGAAGCAGCAGTCAAGAAATCAAATGACACATTGCATTGGGCAAATCTGCTGCAAAAGACCTTTTTTAAAGTGTTAAAAAGCAAAGATGTCACCTTGAAGACTAAGATGCACCTGACCCAAGCCATGGTGTTTTCAATCGCCTCATATGCATGTGAAAACTGGACAATGAATAAGGAAGATAGAAGAAAAATTGACGCCTTTGGATTATGCTGTTGGTGAAGAATATTGAATATACCATGCCAAAAGAATGAACAAATCTGTCTTGGAATAAGTACAGCCAGAACACTCCTTAGAAGCAAGGATGGTGAGACTTTGTCTCACATGATTTGGACATGTTATCAGGAGGGCTCAGTCCCTGAAGAAGGACATCATGCTTGGTAAAGTAAAGGGTCAGCAAAAGAGAGGACAACCCGCAATGAGATGGATTGACACAGTGACTGCAACAACGGGCTCAAGCATAAAAATGATTGTGAGGATGGCGCAGGACCAGCCAGTGTTTTGTTCTGTTGTATATAGGGTCGCTATGAGTCGCTATTCCAGGGCACCTAGCAACCGATCCTTCTCTGTTTCCAACTTCTGCATTCCAATCACCAGTAATTATCAGTGCATGTTTTATCAATTTCAGACTGCAGAAGTTGGTAAAAATCTTCAATTTATTCATCTTTGGCATTAGTGGTTGGTGCATAAATTTGAACAATAGTCATAATAACTGGACTTCCTTGTAGACATATGTATGTCATCCTATCACTGACAGAGTCATACTTCAGGATAAATCTTGAAATGTTTCTTTTGACAATGAATGCAAAGCCATTCCTCTTCAATTTGTCATTCCCAGCATAGTATACCATATGATCATCAGATTCAAAATGGCCAATACCAGTCCATTTCAGCTCACTAATGCCTAGGATATTGATGTTTACAAGCTCCGTTTCATTTTTGACGATTTCCAATTTTCCTAGATTCATACTTTGTACATTCCATATTCCTATTATTAATGGATGTTTGCAGTTGTTTCTTTTCATTTTGAGTCATGCCATATCAGCAAATGAGGTCCCAAAAGCTTGATACTATCCACGTCATTAAGGTGAACTCTACTTTGAGGAAGTAGCTGTTCCCTAGTTGTCCTTTGAGTGCCTTCCAACCTGAGGGGCTCATCTTCCGGCACTATATCAATGTTCTGCTGCTACTTATAAGGTTTTCACTGGCTAATTTATTCAGAAGTAGACCATCAGGTCCTTCTTCCTCATCTGTCTTAGTCTGGAAGCTCAGCTGAAACCTGTCCACCACAGGTGTCCTTGCTGGTATTTGAGTACTGTTGGCATAGCTTCCAGTATCACAGCAACATACCAGCCCCCACAGTATGACAATCTGACAGACAAATAGGAGGCATCACTTCTTAGGACAAAGTTAATTGACCTTTGTAAAGACATTACCTGACACCTTTACTTCGCTAATATCCAATCCAGACTTTTAAAATTGCAGGAGCTACTCATGAGATTGGATATCTTCATTTTCTTGGAGAGCACTCACTTATGTGAAAAAAACAAACAAACAAACAAAAAAAGCCATCGCCCTCCAGTCAATTCCAACTCACAGGGACACTATAGGAGATAGTAGAACTGCCCCATAGGGTTTCCTAGGAGCAGCTGGTGAATTGGAACTGCTTATCTTTTAGTTAGCAGCTGTAGCTCTTAACCACTGTGCCAGCAGGGCTCCATTCACTTGTGTAGACATATATAAAAACCCATTGCTGTCACATGGATTCTGACTTAAAGCGACCCCACAGAGAATTAAATTGCTCTACCCAAATGAGCTAGCCCAAAATCTAAAGCTTGTTTATTGTGTGTTGGCAAAACCACAAAATAAACACTCATGCATATAGTGACTCATGTGGAAAATGTATTCTGCAATTTTAGAATTTCCCTCACATTCATGTAAGATTGTTTCCATAAAAGCTCGAAAGTAATCAAAGAATAAAAATGAAAACAATGGCAGCATTTATTCATGTATAGTAAACCCAAGTGTTAAAGTGAGGCAACTTAATATTTTCTCCAGTGAGAAATGCTAACCTGTATACTACACTATTTCAGCTTTGGCCCTTTTCAGTCATAAACCTGGTTATAGGAAAAGCTTCATAAAAAATAAATACTTTAGTTCTTCCTGATAATCTCCCTCAGCACTGCATTCCACGTATCTGGCTCAACGTATTCCAAGTTGTTGGCTTATATCAGTTCTCTAGAAGAAAGACACAAAAAATTCAAATTCAAACCGGATGGCCCATATCACATCAGGGGATTGGGACAATTGATTTACTCACATACTCTCTTAAAACATGTACCAGGAGAGATTCTAACACAGAATTTATGGCGTCCCCCTGCCATCTTTGGACCTACAAAAATCAAAGCAAAATCCTTCTATGAAATCTGAAACCCTAGTCACTGATTTCGTGGCTGATGTCATTTCAAAGGCACAGTGTCGGCCTTGGAGAGTCACAGTGGGAATCTGCCTCTCTGTGGGGTTTCCATCTGTTTCCCATCAGAAAGAGCCTCTTTGGGGAACCACGGTAAATGCAGAGCACCCATTCCTCTCCACGGGTACCGGGCCTTATATTAGTCTCCCATCCTGCTTTTTAGGAGCACCTGCTGTTAGGACTGAATATGCGGAACTTCCCCCAGAATAAGAAGAGATATAGAATTGCATTGCTGTAGCTTTACTTTTCATCCATGTTTGGCTTATCACAGACTATTTTGTGAAAATTCCCATATAATTCTGAAACAACTTTTGCAAATGTCACTAAAATGAAAATTTGGTCACTCAGATTTTTTCCTTTGGGAGAAGAGGTTTCTATATAACTTTAGGACTGTACTTCCTATTTATAAAACAGCTTGCATTTGAAGCAACTCTTTCTGAGCTCTTTAGGTACAAAGTTGCTTAAAAACGTAAATATTTTGTGTCAAAGGGCTATTTATTCACTTCTTATTAAAGGTCGACAGAGACCATATAATATGCAAAGAAAAACAGATTATAATGACAAGAGGTTTCAAACTCGATCTTTTGGGGCTTTGCTTCAATACAGATAATCCATTGTAAATAATTGGGGGCTCATGGTGGTACCAAGTTGTAACTAACTGGGAATTGAGTATGTTCATCCGGCAATAAATGCATAATGGTTGCCTTTATTACTGAAGAAACAAAGCTTGAGTCAATTCCAGAAGAATATTTAATAAGGGAAAAGATCTCAAGAAGATCAGCCTTTTCCTCATCTCCGTTCTCCCCTATAGGTATTACAGACTTCACAGTGTCTGAATAAAAACAGACTCTCCATTGTATTCTGAAAGGAATAATTTATAAAGTATGTGTTTATAAATTGGACTTGCTGTGTGTATGTGCCATTTCTTCAGAGAAGGCTGACTATAAGGATAAAATAGAAATAACATCGCTTTTCAATATTCCTCAAGCCCCAATCCCTAGAAAAAGACAGAAATACAAAGGTCTTTTTATTCATCCTGTCAAATACCAGTTTATTTCAATATGGTTTCCTGGAGTTCAGTATCAAACAGGCACTGTCCCCAGTGACGGATAAAGAGGGAAAGTTTTCCTCTTAACACTGGGGAAAAGAAAATATGAATACTGAGCCAAACGACTGTGAAGAATGGAAAGGAGATGAGGGGAGGCCTTGAGACAGAGGGAAAGACACTAGCAAAGGACCAAGTGAAGACGGGAAATAAACTATTTGCCTTTAAAGGAAAGATTAAATTATCATATATTTATATGGGAGCCCCAGTGGCACAGTGGTTAAGAGTCGGGCTGCTAAACAAAAGGTCGGTAGTTCGAATCCACCAGCCACTCCTTGGAAACGCTACAGGGCAGTTCTAATCTATCCTATAGAGTCACTATGAGTTGGAATCGACTTGACGGCAACAAGTTTGGTTTTGGTATATTTACGTGCCACCACCCATCTGAATTTCATCATACTGTGGTAGCTTACGTGATGCTATGATGCTGGAAGCTATACCACTGGTATTTCAAATATCAGCAGAGTCACTCACGGTGAACAGGTTTCAGTGGAGCTTCCAGACTAAGACAGACTTGGAAGAAAGCCCTGGCAATCTACTTCTGAAAATTAGCCAGTGAAAACCCTATGGATCACAACAGAATATTGTCCAAGACTGTGCTGGAAGATGAGTCTCTTGGTTGAAATGTGCCCAAAACACCAGTGGTCACAACAATGGACTCAAGCATACCAACAACCATGAAGATGGCACAGGACTGAGCATTCTGTTATACATGAGGTCTCCATGAGTTGGAACAACTAACAACAACAACAAAACAGAAGGGATGTTTATCTCAGTTTCTAAAGCATGGTACACACATGAGATAATTAGATAAATTTAGTTGGCACACAGATAAGCATTTTTTTAATTTTAATAGTCATGTATTTATTTGTTTATTAAAATATATCTACCTAACACATCAAACTCAAGAGTCCATGGATTCTATTGCTTAGGATAAGGCTAAAATCAAAAAGTAAGTTGATCAAAAGAAAAACATTAAATAAATAATAATACATGTAGTCTTGGCTATAGGAAGAATCATGTCAGTGATACTTGAATGACTAAAGTTTAGGAAATCTTGGTTTAGGTAAATGGAACACAGAATTTCATGTAAGGTTGTGAGGAGAAACCTACTCTTCATTGGACAAAACTGTGATTTTTTACTCATTATTGATTCGGTATGTGCTTGTCAAAACCAAAACTAAACCCGTTGCCATCGAGTCAATTCCAACTTCTAGTGATCCTATAAGACAGGGTAGAACTGCACTGCAGGGTTTCCAAGGCTGTAATCTATATGGGAGCAGACTGCCACATCTTTCTCTCTCAGAAACTGGTGGGTTCAAACCACTGACCTTTTGGTTAACAGGTGAGTGCTTTAACAATTGAGCCACCAGGGCTCCTTTGCATTTGTTAAGGGCCTTATATTTTCAGAAAGCTAACTTCACATTTTTATACAGAAATTTTTGTCACCTACTGCATATTCCTCAAGAGAATGTTGTCTAACAAATTTATTGGAAAAAAAATTTTAACTTTCTAGATCTCTGTTTCCTTGTCCGAAACACTGAGACTTTAGATATTTCTTCCCATTCTGTTACGGTTCTAATCTGCTCTGATCCTATGGTTTTTTGCCCTTCCCTACAAACCTAACAAGTTCTGACTTTTTGGTGGATGACGAGTCCTACCAGTAGAGGGGGCCTCACTCTGCTTGAAAGTGCAGCTGAAGGGATCTTCACTCTGAACAGGCTCGCTTCTCCTCTTGTTGGCTTAAACCGGATTCCATTTCTTTTTCTCCGAGTTAGTAACTGTGAAGAGGCGCCACGAGCCGATGGATCACTCTGGCAGTAGATGTACTCTCTGAGATCCAGTCTTAAGCTTTTGTAAGGATAGGATTAGCCACTGCACCACATCATGTTACGTGAATGTTCTGATCATTTACCACATTTTTTCATTATGTGTCTGGTAGTTTTGGACTGCCTAGGCAGGGGCCAGAGCCCTGGTGGTGCAGTGATTAAGAACTCAGGCTGCTAACCAAAAGGCTGGTGGTCTGAATCCACCAGCCGCTCTTGCAAACCCTCAGGGGCAGTTCTACTCTGTCACATAGGGTTGCTACAAGTTGGAATTGACTCGATGGCAACAGGTTTGTTTTGTTGGTCTGGGCAAGGGTTCACCTGTGTTTGTCTGAAGTTGGATTCAAAGTTTTAAAGCTGGAAGGACTTTTGAGATCATATGTTCCAACTCCCTCATTTCACAAATGAAGATTAGCCAGTCACAGAACTTAAAGTACCAAGAATGTTATTAGTGGGGAAATACTATTCAAGTAAGGTAAAAAGTCATCCCCAAGAGACTGCCTGTGTGGTCCTGACTGCCTCTAGGGGCTGTAGGACTTTGGTTTTGCTGTTAGTTGCCGTTGAGTAGATTCTGAGGAGAGGAGAACTGCTCCATCGGGATTTTAAGGCTGTGACCTTTCAGAAACATATAATGTCTCTGGGTGGGTTTGAACTGCCAACCTTCTGGCAAGTAGCCAAGGGCTTAACCTTTTGAACCACTCAGGGACTGTGGTACTTTTGGCAGGTCATTTAACCTCTGGGCCTCAGTTTCCTTTTCTTTAAAACAAAGGCAAAGGACTGGAACTTGCTATGTTCACGTAGGCTCTATTCTACTGAACTCTGTGCTTCTAAATTAGTCTTGCTTTACCTTTTACTGGCAGATAATTCCAAGACCTATTGTTTGCTTTATTGTTCTTTCATCTTCTTTATAAATGTGTTTTACCTTTATGAGTATGTTGTTAGCTTCCATTGAGTTGGCCCTAGACTCATGGCAATCCCATGCACAGTGGAATGAAGTGCTGCCCGGTCCCACACCATCCCCATCATCAGTTGTGGATCAGACCATTGTGATCCACAGGGTTTTCATTGCCTGATTTTCAGAAGTAGATAGCCAGGCCTTTCTTCTGAGTCTATCTTAGTCTGGAAGCTCTGCTGAAACCTGTTCAGCATCATAGCAACACATAAGCCTCCAGTGACAGATGGGTGGTGGTTGTGCATGAGATGAACTGGCTGGGAATCCAGCCTGGGTCTCCCATACAGAAGGTGAAAATTCTACTCCTGAACCACCAATGCCCCTATATGAGTATTTAAAAAAAAAACAAAAAAAACCTACTGCTGTCGAGTTGATTCCGACTCATAGTGACCCTATAGGATAGAGTAGAACTGCCCCATAGGGTTTCCAAGGAGCGGCTGGTGGATTTGAACCGCTGACCTTTTAGTTAGCAGCTGTAGCTCTCAGTCACTGCACCACCAGGCCTTCTTATGAGTATAGAAGCAATTACAATTCAACTACACCAGAACTAGGAGATATAACTCCATTATGACTATAGGAGAACATAGAAAAGTGAAAGCGGTTGGCGTATTAAGGCTATAGAATTATGGATGGTTTGACTTTTTTAAGTTTATAACCATTGTGTAATAAGCCTAATTCAAGAAGACTAAAAAATCCAATCTAAAATGGCAAAGCAGAGGTTAACAAGTATCAAACTATGGCCAGTTTAAGACTTTAGTAGATGGAATGAAAGCAATCAGCACCCCCACACACGCTCACCTCAGGCCCCTCACTCCTGGTGTGCTTCAGCCTTGCAATAAAGCTTCCTATTTTTCAGGATATTGAATTTGAGTCCAGGAAAAGCAGACATCACGTAATCACAGTTTGGAATTACAGTGTATATCTAATAAAAGCCTACAGAACTTGCCCTCTCCCCCGACCCCCACACACAAATAGAATCTTTTAAAGAGGTATGTATTTGCTCAGAAGGAAGGAGGTGGGAAAGAAACTATGTGAAAAGGAGACTGTTTCAAAGAACCAAGGGGACTCCAGACCAGGACAGGCACTGGCAGACAGGATAGCTTCAACCAGGAAACTTGCCATCAAGGGAAAGCCCTCCTTTGAAGGAAAGGAAGAAAGGAGATGGAATCACCGTCTCCATGGCAGAGTGAAGAGACCCTTGTTCAGACTGGAGTCTGGAGGTCAGCCACCCTCTTCTTCTGCTGACATCGCTGCTCTGTGGAGAGGGCAAAGTGCTCTCTCTGATTGCTAAGTAAAATTAATGCAGAAGTATTTGATGATGTGCCCTGCACATCTGGATTAATTGTGTTGGAGACCCAGGGCAGGCTTCATTACTGTGGGACCTGTATAATCACACAGAGCCCCTCACTCAGGAGGACCTTGTGCTTGGTTTAATGCTCTGCTGTTGCTATTTTGAAATTCTTAATAGTTTATGAAAGAGGGGACCCACATTTTCATTTTTCACTGGGCCCCAAAAATTATGTAGCCAGCTCTAGCCGGACGTATTTGTGAGGCTGTTCATACTGCCACATACATTTCTTATATCATGGTTCCATGGTTAACCCTTTCAACATGCTTAGCCCTGGCCCACCTGCGTTGGAGTCTGTCTCTTCCAATGAGTTCCTTGCAGCAATCTGTGGGGTTCTTCCGCAGGGATTAGTACTTTCTCTCCTTATAAACTCCAAGTCAGAGACTGTGTTTTGTCACATACAGTCCAGCATGCATTTTGTCTCTTCTTCCAAAGTTCAGAGTTCCATGCTCTCTACACTGTGGGTGCTCTAAGAATGCACTCCCATTTTAGAACTAATATTAAAAGTAGTTGAGTCCTTAAAACTTTGTGGGGGCAAAGATTAGTGTAAACTCAGGTTACTCTGGGAACTCCATGTTGGCGTTAATAAGGCCTTGTGTGTGGCAATGAGGCCATATTGAACAGCAACAAAAAGGCAACCAATGCTCTGCTTCATCTTGCTCAAACTTCCATTGATCCTTAACACTTGGTGTCTTAGTCATCTAGTGCTGCTCTAACAGAAATACCACAAGTGGATGGATTTAGCAAAGAGAAGTTTATTCTCTCACAGTCCGGTATGCTACAAGTACAAATTCAGGGCATCAGCTCCATGAGAATGCTTTCTTTCTCTGGCTGCTCTGGAGAAAGGTCCTTGTGATACATCAGTCTTCCCCTGGTCTGGGAGCTTCTCTGTGCAAGAACCTCAGGTCCAAAGGACACGCTCTGCTCCCAGCACTGCTTCCTTGGTGGTATGAGGTTCCCATGTGTCTCTGCTCGCTTCTCTCTTTTATATCTCAAAAGAGATTGCATTAAGACACTATGTAATCTTGTCATCCTCATCAGTATAACCTCATCACAGTGATAGAATTTACAACACGTAAGGAGATCACATACAATCTCATCATAGTGATAGAGTTTACGACACATAAGGAAATCACATCAGATAACACAATCATACAATACTAGGAATCATGACCTAGCCAAGCTGTTACACACATTTTTTGGGAGACACAATTCAATCCATGATACTTTGTCTTCCAGAGGTCAGGGTCTGCTTTAAGGTTGGAAGTGGTTCCTTGCAGTGGGTGAAGTACAACAATTTAACTATAACTCTGGATCATTTCCACAGCCAAAAACCCATGCATGGGCTACAATAAGAACTGATAATCCTTCCCTCTCCCCCAGTGCCCTTCCCTACACCCAAAAGGCCCAGAAGAGGATTGGAATGGTCCTTGGGTAATATAGCTCCTTTAATATTCCAGCCATCTTCCCCCAAGTCCCCATGGCAGAGCAGCAAAGATGCCAAACACTGTTCTGCACACTAATGGGGCTCATTGCCTCAAGGGGGAGTGGAGAGGAGGGAGGCAAGAGATAGAAAAGAGAAAAGGCACTTGCAAATTTGGGAAATACTTCTCAAGATTAGTTGAGACTGTGTCAGCCCTGAAAATGGATGTCTGTCATCAGATGAGACCAACAGACGTAACAGGTAGCTCACCTGATAGAAATATTGAAAACTGGACTGTCTTAGTCATCTAGTGCTGCCATAACAGAAATACCACAAGTGGATGGCTTTAACAAAGAGAAGTTTATTCTCTCACAGTCCAGTAGGCTGCAAGTCCAAATTCAGGGCATCAGCTCCAGGGGAATGCTTTCTCTGTCGGCTCTGGAGGAAGGTCCATGTCATCAGTCTTCCCTTGGTCTGGGAGCTTTTCTGCGCAGGAACCTAAGGTCCAAAGGACACACTCTGCTCCCAGCACTGCTTGCTTTCTTTCTTTTTTATTATTTTAGTTTAAATGACGTTTACATTTCAAATTAGTCTCCCATACAAAATTTTATACATACATTGTTATGTGACCCTAATTGCTCACCCCATTCTGCAATAGCACACTCCTCCTTTCCACCTCTGATCCCCCATGTCCATTCAACCAGCTCCTAACCCTCTCTGCCTTCCCATCTCACCTCTGGACAGAAGCTGCCCCTTTGGTCTCTTGTATCTACTTGAGCTAAGCAGCACACTCCTCACGAGTATCACTTTATGTCCCACAGTCCAGTCCAATACCTATCTGACGAGTTGGCCTCAGAAATTGTTTTAGTTTTGGGCTGATAGAGAATCCAGGGGCCATGCTTTCCAGGGTTCCTCCAGTCTTAGTCAGACCACTAAGTCTGGTCTTCTTACTAGAATTTGAGTTCTGTACCCCATCTTTCTGCTGTTCCATCAGGGACTCTCTGTTGTGTTCCCTGTCAGGGTGGTCATTGGTTGTAGCCGGGCACCATCTAGTTGTTCTGGTCTCAGGCTGTTGAAGTCTCTGGTTTATGTGGCTCTTTCTGTCTCTTGGGCTAATGCTTTCCTTGTGTCTTTGGTGTTCTTCATTCTCCTTTACTCCAGGTGGTTGGGACCAATTGATGCATCTTAGATGGTCGCTTGCAAGGTTTTAAGACCCCAGACACCACTCACCAAAGTAGGATGCAGAACATTTTCTTAATAAGCTTTGCTATGCCAACTGACCTAGATGTCCCCTGAAAGCATGGTCCCCAGACCCCTACCCCTGCTACTCTGTCTCTCAAGTGTTTGATTGTATTCAGGAAACTTCTTACCTTTGGTTTAGTCCAGTTGCCGGCACTGCATTCTTGATGGTATGAGGTTCCCATGTGTCTCTGCTCGCTTCTCTCTTTTATATCTCAAAAAAGATTGGCTTAAGACACTATCCAATCTTGTATACCTCATCAGTATAACTGCCGCTAATCCATCTTATTAGATCATAGTGATTGAATTTACAACACATAAGGAAACCACATCAGATTTACAAAATGGTACACAATTATACAATACAGGGAATCATGACTCAGCCAAGTTGACTGATATTTTTGGGGGACACAATTCAATTTATGACATGGACCAACCAGTAGGCATCAGGTTCTCCCTTCTTCATGCAACAAGGACTCTGTCCTCGCTGCTCTGTGAGGTTTGAATAGCATCAGGCATCACTACCCACTTTGCCCCAGAGGGCTTCTGTAGACCCAGTGATGGGGATGGACAGGAGTGGAGTTTTCTTGAAGGAAGTGAGTGTGTACCTGACAGCAGATGTGCTAGGTTGCAGACGGGAATCCATAAGGGGTTGTTGTCTTAGTTATCTAGTGCTGCTATAACAGAAATAGCACAAGTGGGTGGCTTTAATAGATAGAAATTTATTTTCTTACAGTTCAGAGGCTAGAAGTCTGAATTCAGAGCACCGGCTCTAGAGGAAGGCCTTCTCTCTGTCGGCTCTGGAGGAGAGTCCTCGTCTCTCAGCGTCGGCTTCCAGGTTCCTTGGAGATTTCCATGTGTCTTGGCATCTATTTTACTTGTTTAATCTCTTTTATATCTCAAAATACATCTACACTAATCTTGACTCATTAACATAACAAAGACAACCCATTCCTAAACAGGATTACAACCACAAGCATGTTGTTGTTGTTGTTGTTAGGTGCCATCAAGTCGGTTCTGACTCTTAGCGACCCTGTGCATTACAGAATGAAACACTGCCCGGTCCTGTGCGATGCCCACAATCATTGTTACGCTTGAGCCCATTGTTGCAGCCACTGTGTTAATCCATCTCGTTGAGGGTCTTCCTCTTTTTTATGACCACAAGCATAGAGGTTAGGGTTTACAACACATATTTTGAGGAAACATAATTCAATCCATGACAGTCGTCTCCCTGTGAGAGGCCGAAGTCTTTAAAGTGTATCCCCTTTGAGGTTCAGAGCAAAGTCCAAATTGGCTAGAGTCCTGACTTATTCTTTCCTGCGTGGTTCTTTCCAAAACCACAGAGCTTTGGGTGGACACAAGAGACAGGCTGCTAATCTCTGGCTGAGGGAGGGGCATCACCTTATGGAGTGGACTGGGATTCAGAGGGCTTGAGACAGTGAACATTAACTGCCCTCTGAAAAACAACAGGCTGAGTCTGGACACTCTGGTAACCTACTGATATGCCTAATAGGGAACTGGCACTGCTTCTGTTACCTTCAAAAGGATTCATCAAATCGTCATCTAATTTCTAAGCATCAACGATGTAAATACACTCAACCAGAACATATTGTGTGCTGCAAACTTTGACGGCTTTGCAGCATGAAAATATCAGTGACTCAATGACATGATACAAAAGTGCCTGTTGGTTTGTGCATCTTCATGGGGGATCCTGGGAAGGTGGGTCTGGGTCAAGGTGGCCCTAGGAAGGAGGAGTGTGGATTTAAGACCTTCAGGGAAGCACACCACTCCAGTAATTAGAGCAGCCGCCCTCTGGAAGGAGGAAGAGGCTTGTGGGAGCTGGGCTGCTGCTGCCTGCAGCACAGCATTCCTGGATCTAACTAGCCTGGTAGAGCACTTCCCTCACACCTGGCACTGCTCTAAACACTATGCAAATAATAGCTCATTTAATTCTTGCAATAACCTTATGCAGCAGGTTTCATTAACAGCCCCATGTTTTGAGGTGAGGCACTCTTTTGGCACCATAGAAAGCTTATGTAAACTTGCTCAAGGTCACACAGCTGGTAAGGGCAAAGCAGGGATTTGAACCCAGGCAGTTCAGCTCCAGCATCTGCGCTCTTAACCACTAGATTACACTGCCAGATTCTGCAGCTACAACCAAAGAGCACGAAATCCCAGGACATGGTAGGGCTCAGAAAACCGCATCCATGTCCGAGAAGTCTCCAAGTCTCTGCTAGACAGCAGTCCAGTTTCAGCTCAGGCCTCCACAAGATCCAGCCATGATGTCCTCTGACCCACGGAACAGGGCTGTTTGGTGTTGGTACCCGACCAGCTCCTATGGTCAGAGAGGATTCCCATCCAAAAGGCAAATCCGCTTTCATAACAAGCATAAACTTGGGCAGTCCAGAGAGAAAAGCCCGTTTTTCTGCAAAGGGTTGTACAAAGCAGCAATGTCCAAGAATAGTTGGGCAGTATCTCAGTCTGTTCCTACCTGCGGTCCTGAAGCTGGGGGTGGCCTTGGCTGAGCTCTGCAGTACTTGATCCGAGCATCAAGGGCAAATCAGACTCCACTTTCAGCATGTTGAGTAGTACTCAGTGAGTACCTTTTCCCTTTGCCTCTTGCTGCTTTCCAACCTACTTCCCTCCCTCGCCTCTCCAAAAAGTGCCAAAGACCTTTGGCAGAGCAAACTGATGCCTGCACAATGGAAAGAAAGATAAGTGTCCCGCTGCTCACACCCCAAGTACACAAAACGGATGTCTTCACTGGGTCCTGAAGGTCCCCGCGGAGCTCCAGGAGGTCTCTGCGTGGACCTGCTGGCCTAGGCGTGGAGTGACCTGGGCTGCGCGCCCAGCTTACCACATCATTCCCTGACCCTCTGTTTTTCCGTCTGTAAAAAGCGAATCAATATCCGTGCTTTGTGCTCTCCAGGGCTGTTATGAGGCTCAAATGAGATAATGTATGTAAAGCCCTTTGTAAACTGTAAAATGCTTTACAAACCACAATACAGCGATGTTTTATGCGTTTATAAAACTACTGGCTGGAACTGCAGGAAGGGGAATCCCTCTGGTGATTTTTATTTTGGAAACTGGAGGACTTGGGTTTGCCTCCTTGCCTGGAATTGGATTCCTGGCAGCAGCTGTTCATTCCATTTCGCTCCGCGACGCACATATGGCCACAGCGCGCCTCCTGCGGAGCCGACAGTATGTACTAGTTTGTTTGACCACATCAAGGAAAAACGTCTTTTCTCCACCCTGGCTTTTTGTAATTTGCCAAGTCTAACACCTAGGAAATAGAAACTTTCACCTCGCACTTCGCCACGGCAGCGTTTGTTTTTTTGGATGAGATTTTTCCTCCTTAGCAACCAGAAATTTACAGCCAAACTCGCACCATAAAAACAGCCTTCACTTTAACAGATTAAAAACCTCGGCTGCTGCTTTTTGTTTTATTTTGTTCTTTTAAGCTTTGCTGTGGTTAAAATGAAAAAATGATACTAGTATGTGTCCTGGGACTGAGCTTGGACCAGCAGAAAAGGAGTGAGCCAGTAACACTTTCTCTTTTCCACCTATCTGCGGCGCACAAATGGAACCGGCAGGCGCTAGGTGGCTGGATGTGCAGGTTTTCTGCAGTGACCGCCCAGGGTGGGAAACAGTTCAGTACAAATATCTGCACCCACGCATCATTGCAAATAACCACTCACTGCTCCCTTAGGTGTCTTGAGATCACCCTATGTCTAAGACCTGCTACTTGCTTGTAAATGTCAAGAGGAATTATGAACATTTGTAGAAACTAACCGTTTGACTAATTTCCGGTTCCATGGAGCAAATACACTATGCTATATGTATTTAGAGTCTGGTGCTGACAGCTAGGCCGTGGCAAGCTTCAGGGTTACAGGATCATAAATGCGATTAGATAACCCAGACAGTGTGGCTCAGACTCCAGCATTTTTAAAATTGTATTAAAACCCCAGAAAAAGGCAAACAACTTTGAAGGGAAAGTAAGATGTAACAGACCCCCACAAAGAGAGAAAGGAATCCTGGATGTGGAACGGCGGGCTTGATAACCCCTCGGAGCATTGCTAGAACACAGGTTAGAATAACTAAGTATTTTAGAACATAAGACATGAAGAAACAGGTCGTGATATATAGCTTAGAAAGAATTTTCTATTAGATTTGAGTCATGGCAAAAGAAAAGAGTGTGACAGCTGCCAAGGCCTCCACTGGACTGAGTCCAGTACAGCTAGATGGTGCCCGGCTACCACCACTGACTGCTCTGACCAGGATCACAACAGAGGGTTCGGGACAGAGCTGGAGAAGGATGTAGAGCATAATTCTAACTCACAAAAAAAAAAGACCAGATTTACTGGCCTAAAGGAGACTGGAGAAACCTCGAGAGTATGGCCCCCAGACACCCTTTTAGCTCAGTGGTGAAGCTACCTCCGAGGTTCACTGTTCAGCCTGGGAGTGGACAGCCCCGTAAAACCAAATGAGACTAACGAGGTACAGGAGTCCCATGACAAGGGCCAGAAAGCAGAAGGGGACAAGGAAGCTGGTGATAGGGAACCCAAGGTTGAGTAAGGATATTGTTGATGTGTTGTGAGATTGTTAACCATTGTCACAGGGCAAAATTTGTAGTAACTGTTAAAAGAGAAACTATTTTGTTCTGTAAGCCTTCATCTTAAGTGAGAATAACAGCACAATTCAAAGAGCGTAGTCAATGTCACTGAACTGTGCATGTAGAAATTTTTGAAATGGTGTATCTTTGGCTATGTGTATTTTCACCAAAAAAAAAAAAAAAAAAGAGGTTGAGAAGTTAGAGGGTTGATATGTTGTGGGGTTGTTAACCAATGTCATAAAACAACATGTGTACTTCTGTTTCATGAGAAACTATTTGTTCTGTAAGCCTTCACCTGAAGTACAATAAAATAAATAAATAAAATAAAAAAAAAAGAAAAGAGTGTGAGAGAGAACCAGAGAAGAGAGAAAGGGAAGGAAGGAAGGAAGGAGGGAGGGAGGGAGGGAAAGAAGAAAGGAAGAAAACATTGAGAAGATCAGAATTGACAATAAAAATTTGCAAATCCAGATAGCCGAACGCAGTGCACCACCTGGAAGCCTTTGCATTTTAAATTATCTGTTTCCTTTTAATTGACCAGATTAATTATTTCCACCTTGCCACTTGGCAGGTAGGTCACTGCTCCTTTTCACAGCATTAATGAACCCATTCACTTTTTCTCCATGTAATTAAGACTGTGAGTTACAGATCGCATTTTTAAATTGGCTTAGTGTACAGCCAACTCAGTCTTTATTAAACAAAATATATGACATCAGGTATTTCTGGCTGAAAAAGAGTGTTGTTTCTACTGAATTTTCCTCCAGTGGTTGGGGCAGGGATAAGAAGCAACTCTGTTCTTTTTATTTTTGGAGAAGAAATACAGACCTGTAAATTTATAGCATCCAGGGTGGTGTTTCATCTTAATGTGCTCAGGGTCTGGAGACTTAAGGGGCAGCTGATGGATTCATGTTTAAGTACTTCTTTTGCCACCAAAATTCTGACCAAGGCCTTTCATGAGCTATTTGAAAAGAAATAACTTTGGGTATGCTGTTAAGTTAGTTAAATGAAATATATTGCCCTCTCACGTTAGCTTTATTTCTAGGCCATTTAGGAAACCCTAGGAACATCAAGAATTATTCAGTACATTGAATACAGTAGCTGAACACAGAAGAGAAGGCTTTGTTTGTGGTTTCTACAGCCCTCAAGAGAGCAAGCTTTAATTTAAGCCAAACCAAACTGTCTCCCAAAGCATTCCATTTCATTCAGGACTTCTGGATCTCAACTTGTTTTCCAGAGGTACTAAGGAACTAAAGGTCAAAGCGCTTTAATCTTTCCAGGACTTGCATCAGATTTGCTGTACTAAAATGTATCTGGTGGTACACCTAATTGGGGGGGTGAGTATTAGACAGATATCTTAATGATGGTCATTTTTGCTGCTGGCAAATGGCTAGCAACACTAATTCAAAATATTAATAATACTATAGTGTGTTGTTTTTATATATTGAAAGCTTGGAAGCAGTTCTGTTTGCCTTGTCTGAATACAATGGAATTGGCATCAAGGATATACCAAATGGCGTTTTTCTAATTCTTATTCCATTTCTTAGTGAAAGTGGAATCATCTAGTAACAGGTAATAACTAAGCTCAACTAATCAACTCTGTGACAAACCACTTGAGTACATAACATAACTTAGTTCCTGATTTTTTTTAATGGACCCTACATTTTGCAATTGTCTTCCCCACTGTTATAAAACTTTATGGTGTTCTCCTTTTGTCTACTGAGATTTCAGGTGGTCAACTGCTGTATTTCCTTCCAACCTCAAATTCAAGGGCAGTAATGATATCCATGTGCTTTGATAAAGGCACGTTGGCCTGTGGTTGTTTTAAATAAGTGCCTAAATGCACATACTCACACACAGAGTCAGCTGGAATGGCATTTCATTGTGTTCTCATGTATGGCGGACTGAGTTGTGACAAAAAACATACAAAGCTAATTGCAGGGTAGCTTAGTGTAGCTCTGTCCCTTGCACTGAAAGGGATGGCTTAAATGTTTTTTACTCATTGTTGGGGTGGCTTGAAACCATGTGTAGTCTTTATATGAATAAGGCATTTCAAATTCATGTCACAGCCATGTGCGAGAATAGCAGTAATGGGAAAGAAAACGTCGATTTCAAGCCATTGGTGTCCTTATATACACTGCTGGAGTCCTCTTTGTGGCCTGTACCCAAATTGTTTTGTACGAGGGTAAAGCTGAAGGCTGGGTCCCTGGAAAGCACAATAATTAAAGGGAAACATGCTCAGAGAAATGAGGTTTTCAACTTATAGGACACGAACCAAACTAGGGAACCACGTCAATGCATTACCAGTCCTGGCTGGGCCAACTTTACCACAGGGACAGTCATTCCAAACGACAGCAAGTCCATCTCTCTGCCGTTCCCTCCAGGAATGAGCTGTCAAGAAGCAAAAACATCTGCCTTGGGGAAATGTTCAGGCATCGTAAAAGTTCCCTGCTCCCACTTCAACTAGATTTTCCTTCTGTGCTGGCCCAAGAGGGCTGCCAGACACAGCACTGAGGGAAGTCTGCATATTGTAATGGCCAGCTCAGCCACCTTCAGTTCTGGGCTAGGTTCTCTGGAGCCACATCTTTCCCTACACTGCCCCGTCTTTTTCTCCCTCCCTATATTCCCTTTCCACAATTAGCTTATCTCATTCCCTGCTGGAGTCTGATCAGGAGTGCTTGCCTTGGACTGCAAGGTGAAGTACATAGCAACCATGGTTGGATTAAGCCTTGAGAGCTTATCCTACTGTATATACCATTAAAAAAATAATAATTATGTTGAATTGGTGTATGTTCTGCTGTGTATATTCTGAATAACCAAAATAAAATTAAAAAATAATAATCATGAAAGACCTATCTAGCGATTGCAATACTTGTTTTCAGTTTTCCAGTGTTTAGTATAACAAGCTATTTTTACGTACGGAAATACTGATATTTTCATTGGCATAATAATGTTTTTTGGACATCAGTCAACTTGAGTCTCTCTAACCCCAACCTCACCTGCCCCATACCTATCTCCTCTACCCATCACTGATACCCTCACCACAAGTCCTCTCAGCGCCTCTTTACTACTCAATTCTTGTAACTCCTCTGTTCTCCCAGCCCCACCCAAAACCCCAATGCTTACTTGGACTTGCTGGGAAGAGTCAGATCTTTCTGCTGGAGAAGGGGAGGAGCAGAACCCAGGTAGGCTCATCCATCTTGGTCAGTGGAACAGAAATCACCCTGTTACAAGTGGAAGTGGTTGGCTAGAGCCAGAAGCAGTACAGATATGATGATTCTGAGAGCACCACTCAAGACAGCCAAACATGGTCCTGCTGGGCCAGTGACCTCAAAGGATGTAGCAGTTCCAAGGGCATGTGGGACATGAAGTAGGGGAAGGAACTGAAGGGACGGAAAACAGCAGAGCCAGAAGCAGCTGACTTTTAATATCAGAATGATGATATATGCTTGTCCTTTATACCTTCAAGAATTTATGTTTTTAATACTATGTAATGATAAAGAACAATAATGAATCCACAAAACATCCCATAACATAGATGAATCTGGAAGGCATTATGCTGAGTGAAATTAGTCAGTCATAAAAGGACAAATATTGTATGAGACCTCTATTGTAAGAACTCAAGGAAAGGTTTATACACAGAAGAAAACATTCTTTGATGGTTATGAGGGTGGGGAGGGAGGGAGAGGGGTATTCACTAACTAGATAGTAGACAAGAATTATTTTAGGTGAAGGGAAAGACAACACACAATACAGCGGAACTCAGCACAACTGGATTAACCAAAAGCTAAGAAGTTTCCTGAATGAGGGACAGAGTAGCGGGGGCTGGGATCTGAGGATCATGGTTTCATGGGACATCTAGGTCAATTGGCATAACAATGTTTATTAAGAAAATGTTCCGCATCTTACTTTGGTGGGTAGCATCTGGGGTCTTAAAAGCTAGTGAGTGGCCATCTAAGACGTATCAATTTGTCCCAACCCACCTGGAGCAAAGGAGAATGAAGAACACCAGAGACACAAGGAAAATATTAGCCCAAGAGACAGAAAGGGCCACATAAATCAGAGACTCCATCAGCCTGAGACCAGAAGAACTAGATGGTGTCCGACTACCACCAATGACTGCCCTGACAAGGAACACAACAGAAAGTCCCTGATGCAGCAGGAGAAAAGTGGGGTGCAGAACTCAAATCCTAGTAAAAAGACCAGACTTAATGGTCTGACTGAGACTGGAGGAACCCTGGAAAGCATGCCCCCCAGACTCTCTGTTAATCCAGAACTGAAACCGTTCCTGAAGCCAACTCTTCAGATAAAGATTAGACTGGACTATAAGACACACTCGTGAAGAGTGTGCTCCTTAGTTCAAGTAGATACATGAGACTAAATGGGCAGGTCCTGTCTGGAGGCGAGATGAGAAGGCAGAAAGGGAGAGGAGCTTGTTGAATGGACTCGGGAAATGCGGAGTGGAAAGGAGGAGTGTGCTGTCACATTAAAGAGAGAGCAATTAGGGTCACATAACAATGTGTGTGTAAATTTTTGTATGAGAAACTAACTTGAGCTGTAAACTTGCACAATAAAAAAATAAAATAAAAAAGCACAATAAAAAAAATCAGCAAGTTAAAAAAATTTGTTTTTACTTGATATTTTAATAAGTTAATTTTTATATATGAAATATATTAAATATTTACTTAAACTGAATTTAAAACTTTTTTATGAATTAAACCCTACTTAATAAAATAACTTCCACAAAGTTATTTACCCAAAATAAATACTCCAATACTGATGATGTCACTTGGCACCAGTATTGTAACCCCTCTACAGAAACCTCCCTAGAAGCCAAGGCTTTCTACATCAGAGATAGTGCGTGCATGCTACTAAATCAGAGCAAGAGGTCTGGTCTCCAACCAAAATGCAAGAATCAACAATCAGCCTACCAACTCCCATCCTACTATAGGTTTATTTGTGACTCATCTGCAAAGCATCCCCGGACTTAAAGTGCCCACTGTGTGCCAAGAACTGTGGGCCAGGAGCCTGACACGTATAATTTCTATCCTTCATGACACCTTATGAGGCAGGTACAGGTGAGGAAACAGAGGTCCAGGGAAGTTACGAATTTGCTCCAGATCATAGAGCTAGTCAACTCTGAGTCCAGGTTTTAAGCCATAGTCACCTGAACTAAATCTCACACCCTTCCCTCCATGTCACAGTGCCTCTCAGGGCCAAGAAAAATCCGAAGCTCGGGCTGGGCACTGTGAAGTCCATGCAGGATCCCTCACCTATCCCCACTGACCATGGAAGATTTTGCTGCTTAATAAAATGCAAAATGACCTGAGTCTCATAAGAAGGCTCAAAAAGCTGAGGTGGCCAGAACTGTTTGACCAACATACCATTTGTTCTCAGGTTTCTATTTCCTCTGGCAGAATGAGGGACCACCATGAGGACCAGCCTCTCAGTAAAATGCAAAATCTGGAATTTGGGGTTGGGGCTTTATGAAATTTTAATTTGTTTCACAAATGTGAGACCTGACTAAATATCTTTCCAAGTTCTAAGCCTAGCTATCTATGCTAAATGAAAAGAAGGGCACACCTGCTGTCCAAAGATGGCAATAAGCAGTAGAAACAGTAACTCACGTACCCACCAAGCCTTACCTTCACAGCATTTCTTTGGGCAGCAGAAGTGATCTGTGCATTTATGATTAAACCAGAGAGCTTACCAGGGTGTCCTGGAGCCTATTTCTTTCCCGTTTATCAATTTTCCTTTCTACAGATTCCAATGCTAATACACCTAGAAAGAGAATTGAGAATCTTGGATTCCCCAAAACAAGGAATCTACATTGTTTCTTCATCCCAAAATACTTAATCTTGGCAGGAGAACCATTTCCTCTTTCTTCCACTGTATGGCATGGTGAAAATATCTAGACGGACCTGGCTGAGATCTGGTTTTCTGGTTTTCCACTTACCATCTCTAAGACCTTGAACAAGTTATCTGATCTCTTTGGATTCCAGTTATCTCATCTGGAAAATGGTGGTGATTTAATATACCTTGAAGGGCTGATATGTGAGGAGTGTATAAATCCCAGATCTCGATACCTGGCATTCAGGCTCTGACTAAATGATAGCTTTTGTTTTTACTGAGATCCAACAAATTCCGTCTGAGCTGGAATGGTGGCCAACAAAAACAAGGAAACAAATGCCTATAGTTTCATATACAAGTTTTGGAATTCCTGAACCTTCACCCGAGGTAAGTAATATAAGGATGTTGATAGTTTTTCTTTCTTTCTTTTTTAAGAAATGAAATGTTTCCACAGTCTACCTGCTATACTTTATGGGCCCTTTACTAATCAAGTTAGGCTAAGTTATTCTGCAGTAAAAAAAAAAAAAAAGTCCCACACACTTCAGTGACTTTTAACAACAAAGCTTTATTTCTTGCTCAGGCTGCATGTTACTTCAGAGAAGCTGTGGTGATGTTGTGCTTGGTCTGCACTCCAGGACAGGCTAATGGAGCAGCCCTTGTATGGGGAACTGAAGGTCTGATGATGAAAAAAGAGAACATGATGAAGCCACACAATGCCTCTCAAGCTTCTGCTCAGATGTCACTTCTCACATTTCATTGGCCAAAGCAAATCATATGCCAAGCCTGACATCAATAGGGTGGAAAAGAATAATTTACCACCAGGGAGGATAAGCAAATATTTTTAACAATAATACAATCCATCATAGGCTCAATTATCAAACAAACATATGGAGCTGGAAGTCTGGAAATTAATGAAAATGAAAAAGAAAAGTTATAGATGATAAAAAGACATTGGTCAGACCTGAGTGACTGAAGAGAATGTGATGTCTGATTATAACAAAGTCTGAGCAAAGACCAAGGCATCATGACTTCTGTGGATTTTTTATAAATGACTTATACAGAATCTGGCACGGCTGACCATCTGGAATTTACAGCTGTTGAGATCTGGAGAGGGTAATTCAAATACTGTGAAGTATTTCTGACCAATGTAGTAGCAGGTGAGAAAAGTTAGAATCATTTCTTAGTACGGGGGGTGGGGGAGGGAAGCTGGACATTTCTTCAACAAACATAGTTCATGAATATGAATCCCTCTATAACAAAAAAGACATCTAGAGCCGCATGATGATGCTAAGCAGTTTGGTGGTGGATGCAGTGTGGCCCAGAAAGGAAGGTGTGACCTAGAAAGAAGAATAAACATCAGTTCTAACGGGTCCAGTCCCAAGGGGCAGGCAACTCAGAGCTAGGATGCCTTCACCCCTGACCTTGTGTTAGTTCCATAATTTGCATTGACCTCACTTCCACTCGGCCTGTAGCCTGGCCCAGGAACCCCTTCACAAGATCAAATTTAAAAGGCTGAACTGTCCCTGCACTTTTGCATGAGACTCAGGTAGTAACAGCTCCGAGCAGGCTACATCTCCTCTGTCCCACCTCAGAGTCAAGTGATAAGAGAGAACTCTGGCTCATGGAGCAGATGTTTCCACATCTGTAGGTTTTGGATTTTATTTAATGTAGTCAACCCAGAAACCAATCTGAGTTATTCACCTCTTCCTCTAAGGTTTTGGCTTTGCCTAGACACAGAACTAATCTCCAGTAATGCCCTACCGAGGCCATACTGCAGGTTCACACACAGACACACTTATCTCTGGAATGCAACCTGAGTAAGTGGCTGAAGAGCACAGCAGTTCTCAATTATGACCTTCCGAACCCTCACACCCAGAAACACTTAATTCTGAGTGCTATGCTCACTGACGGGCTTGGGGCAGGGGTGAGGGATTAGTCCTGGCTCTGGCTGTTCACATAACAGTGCTTTTTGTTAACTGAAACCCATGTAAGCAGGCCTGTGCTGACATGCCCTCAGTGGCTCTTTGCCCTCTCCTCATCTGAGATGTGAGGATGATTAACTAAAAACATCCCTATTACAAATCCAACATCTTTCAGTGCCTGAATATTCCTTTGCACACATTAGTCCCACCTTGATGTCTCCCAGTTCTTTTTATGGGCGTAACTGATTTTTTAGGAGCCCTGGTGGCATAGTGGTTAAAAGCTTGGCTGCTAACCAAAAGGTTGACAGTTCAAATCCACCAGCTGCTCCTTGGAAACTCTATGCAGCAGCTCTACTCTGTCCTACAGGGTCATTATGAGTCGGAACCAACTCGATGGCACCTAACAACAACAACTGATTTTTAGGAGGGAGTCTAAAGCAGCCCTATGCAAAAACGAAGCTGAGATGTATGAGGATGAAATAACTGGATCACGTACCAGACCAGGGGAATGGCTGCAAGGTGAAAATGCCTCTAAGGCTAACTGAAGGACTGTGACCCTCGGGATTAGGGGACACACAGTAAGTGATATGCAGCTATGACAGCTTCTCCTAGGCAGTAGACATCCATTGTAATTATCTGCTCAACACCCTTCCTCCAAAACACACCCCTTCTCCTGGGAGGAATCCAACTCTTCTGGCCACAGGTCTGGGAACGTGACAAAGTTTGGCCCAATCATAGTACCTCGTACACTTGTATAAAAGGGTAGACAGATCATCCAAACTGGACTGAACAGACTCCTTCCCTGAGATTTTCTTATGATAACTTGCCTCATGGATTCGTGAACTAGGGTAGGTCTTCATTTCAAGATGGATCATCTGATCTTGTCTCTGATAAGAGAGTTCAGTGGCACCGACAGCCACTAAACTCAAGTGTGGCTGGTCCACTGGTTTTTTTGGACAATGTGCTAGAACCCATTACTCATGACTTATGCCATTTCCCCGCAGTTATGAAGCACATTCTTGTCCTGACCCATGAAGTCTGTCATTTTTCTTGGAAACCACTGGGCCAGGCAGAAACGTCTTGGCTTTGACTATTCACTTTTTAAAAATCAAGAGCCACAGGAAGTGCTAGCTCCAGTTCATCTATCTGGATACCTCCTTTAGCCATTTCTATCCTTCCAGGGTCAGGTTGTAAGTGGGACCCATGCCTATCACAAGCTTTCTGAGAGGTCTACAGTCTTTCTAGCTGTCCCTGAAGAAACAAAGAAAAATCATGATCTTACGATATCCTCCCAGGCCTATCTGAGTGTTTGAATTGAATTAATGAAGCAGAAGCAAGTGCTACTCAGAAGACAATCACTCCAACATTGGGACAAGAAGGAATCCAGACACTGCTCAGGAGCCTTTCTGAGCCCAGAGCTCTTCCTATCACACTCTGGTGTCCCTAGAACCTAGTCATGTTCCTAACAGGCTGTCCTGTCAGCACATGAGCAAGGAAAAATGCCGTCTGCTAGGCGTTTCATCCAGAACCTCCCTCTGGCTGTAAAAAGTCTCCCACTACCCCTGTGCCAATGATAGGAGTTTGACCCAAGGGTCCTCTGGCACCGGAGACGACTTGAGTTACACTCCCTAATTAATCTCAGGTTTGGCAAGAGTGACTTGGAGTGTCAAAAATCTCTAGTCAAACAGATGTTTCTCAGGAGCTCTGAGAACTAAGGAAATTGTCAACAATGTTGAGGAACAAGAAGCAATAATATTGCTTAAGAGTCCAATGCCCTTGTTTGGAGGCATGGACAGGAAAGTGCTGGGCTTGGACTCATAATGGGTGAGTTTCAGTTTGGGGACCACTAATTAACTGATGGACCTTGAACAAGTCACTTAACCTCTGAGGCACTCATTTTCCTTTAAAATAAGTATACTAACTTCTGTCCTTCTCACATCTCATTTGGTTGTAGTGAAGACCAACTTAGATGACATTTGAGAAAATAGTTTGTAAATGGGTGGAGCATTGTACAGATGTGAGGGAACGTTGCTAGCATCAAAAAGTAATTAACAAACAAATGGATTCGGTAGTGGGCAAATCTGGAGGTAAAAGGCCAGTTAGGGGGCTGCTGCAGGTCACCAGCCTACAGGTAATACCAATACAAACCAAGGCAGAGGCAGTGGGAATGGAGAAAAGGGGCAGGGACTGTTATGGATTGAATTGTGTTCCCTGAAAATATGTGTGGTGAATTCTAAGCTCTATGCCTGCGGTAGGAGCCCTGGTGGTACAGTGGTTAAAGCGCTTGGCTGCTAACCAAAAGGTCAGCAGTTCAAACTCACCAGCCACTCCATGGGAGAAAGATGTGGCCAGATGCTTCCGTAAAGATTTACAGTGTTGGAAACCCTACAGGGCAGCTCTATTCTGTCCTAGGGTCACTATAAGTCAGAATCGACTCAACAGCAGTGGGTTTGGTTTTGGTTTGGTTATACCTGTGGTTATAATCCCATTTGGGAATGGGTTGTCTTTGTTATGTTAATGAGGTGGGATTAGTGAAGGGTGTGTCTTGAATCAGTCTCTGACAAGATACAAAACAGCAGATTAAGCAAGCCAAGATGGGGAAGACAGATGCCAAGCCACATGGACATTTCTAAGGAACCAGGAAACCAGGAAGCTGAAGAGACAAGGATCTTCCTCCAGAGCCCACAAAGTGAGAAAGCCTTCCCCTAAAGCCAGTACCCTGAATTTGCACTTCTAGCCTCCAAAACTGTGAGAAAATAAATTTCTGTTTCTTGAAGCCATCCATCTGTGGTATTTCTGTTATAGTAGCACTAGATAACTAAGACAGGGACCATCTCTTAATTTTCTGGCACATAGGAGTTATCTACAATTGTTTAATAAATGAGTGAGTGAGGTATGATCAACAGCTCTTTAGAAAAAAATACTCTAAGTTATCAAGACATTACCTGTAACAGTAATTTCTGAATTTTTGATCACTCTCATGTTTGTAACACTACTGAACTTGGTATATATTATTGCATTTATCACCCTGATCTCATGTATAATGGACTTTTTCATGTCCTCTCCTAGACTTGAGTCCCTATGGGGCAACATCTATTCTTTATTAATATTTGAAACCTCTCTTGGTACCCAGCACACTGCTTCATGCATAGTAAATAGGTAATGTTGTTTATGTATAATAAATAGGTAATGTTTGATGGATGAAGGAAGGATTAAAAAATAATCATATCACTATGGATTTATGTATTACTTCAAATCTTCACAATAACCTTGCGAGACAGACATTTTATTCCCATTTTAAAGATGAAGAAGCAAGACTCAGAGAGGTTAAATAAGTAAGTAAATAAGGTCATGTAGCTGGTAGAGTCTGGATTTAAACAGGCCTGCTCCAGAGCTCACCAGCCTCTGTTTGTGTCCCCAGTGTCTAGTGACTAATATGACCGCCCTGTATGGGTGCATCCTAGTGATTTTGCACTTGTCTTCAAGTTGCTAAACTCCTACCCGACCCTGTAATTACCGTGGCTGGACACACACTTCACTATGATGAGGGAGGAAGTGAAGGGGCACCTAGGAGGAAGGCACTATTGTGGAGACCATGGGAAAGTTTGAGTATACAAAATTTGTTCTGAAAATGATCAGTTTCTTCTGGGTTGAGGTCCCCAGGGTCAAGGTCCCTGGGATTAAATCTAACACAAACTTATAAACAAAGCTAAGGGAACTGCACACTACTCCGAGCATGAGGAAACTTAGCATGTCCCACCTTATCCCGTGGGGTCTTTTTTGTTGCAGGACAGAGGCAGCATGGGGAGGGTGGAGAGGACCAGACTCCATATGCCTCTAGCTAGGAAGTTGGCTGCCATAGATTATCTAGATAGAAAAGGAGGTTTCTAGGAACACTAGCAGTCCAGAATGTGTAGTTTTTAAGGCTGCTTACCATTAATAAGGCAATGCAACTGTTATTATATTTTTGTTTGTCCCTGTTTTTTGATTTTCAGATACCATAAGCACACCTGGCCTGCCTGGTCCAGCTAATGCAATGATGTTCAAACATGTTACCCTAGTAGAGGACCCAGAATTTACAGTGCTCTTTGTAGAACACCATTAAAAATTGCTACATTTAATTCCATCATGCAAACTAGTGACACTGTTAGGAAGAGACAAGTGGTATCAGGCACCAAAGATTTAAGGATACGTAACTAAGAGTATATAAGGGTATAAAATGACTAGTAAATGTCTCCTTCCTGAACTGTCACCCATTTTACTCCCTTCCCAGAGAGAACTATTGTTGACAATTTCTTAAGTATCCTGCCAGATGTGTTTCCATGTCTACCTAAGCATATATAGAATATGTATATATCCCTTAAAAAAAAAAAGAGTTCATATTACAGATGCCCTTTTGTACTTTGGTATATCCACTATGTCATGCTATAAATGTATTATTAAATGGTTTTGAATGACACAATTAATGAATTGTGAATGAATAAATGAATGAGATATATTTATATTATACCTTGATATGGCCCTGAGATGCTCATCTACCTGTAAAATACCCATGGGCCCCACTCTTATTTCCCAATCAGTTCTCCCTTCTGGCTTTTGAAAGTCCCCTTCCCCTCATCAGTCAAGTGAGGAGCACAGGAGCATTGGTGGGTACTAATCTCCACCCCATTCCTCACTGAGACATTCCAAACAAACAGGGCTGGGAGAGGGAGTCGGAACAGGTTCAGCATTTCTTTGACAACCTCCATTCACACGTCTAAAATCTCACTAACTCATTTGAAATGGGTCTGAGTTACAAGATAATTCTATACACAGATTCTTAATAAGACTAAAAACATTTTTTCAAGTTCCTGCCAGATCTGCCTTAATTAAGGAAAAAGCAAGACTGATATGCTGTTAATTCATATGCTGTACATCAACAACAAATATTCTAAAGCCTTTAACTCAGATTCCTATTAATTACCTTAGCAAACACTTTCTGAACAGCTAGAACAAAGATCAACTTCAGCGGGATATTGGTTAAAGGATATGAGATTCCAAACTGGTCAGTGTGAAGAAATAATGTTTGACCACATTACTGGCTATGGACAGAGCTGTTGGCCTTGAATGCCAGGGTGTGGCTCTACTCTAGGCCTTCCACCTGGATTTTACAGGAGTGGAGGACAGCTGAAGGGAGTGCTAACCTAAGGGGTGGCTGACTGTCTTAGTCATCTAGTGCTGCTGTAACAGAACTACCACAACTGGATGGCTTTTAACAAAGAGAAATTTATTTCCTCACAGTCTAGTAGGCTAGAAGTCCAAATTCAGGGTGTCAGCTCCAAGGGAATGCCTTCTCTGTCGCTCTGTTGGAAGGTCCTTCTCTTCTATCTGCCCCTGGACTAGGAGTTTCTGTGCACAGGAACCCCAGGTCCAAAGGACGCGCTCTGTTCTGGGTGCTTCTTTCTTGGTGGTATGAGGTCCCCAATTCTCTTCTTGCTTCCCTTTCCTTTTATCTCTTGTAAGACAAAAGGTGGTGCAGCAACACCCCAGAAACTCCCTTTACATTGGATCAGGGATGTGACCTTAGTAAGGGTGTTACAATCAATCCCACCCTAATCCTCTTTAACATAAAATTACAATCACAAAATGGAAGACAACCACACAATACTAGGAATCATGGCCTAACCAAGTTGACACACATTTTGGGGGCATACAATTAAATCCATGACACTGACCTTAAGCTAGTCCCTTACTTATGGGATGAAAGGAGCCACGGAAACACCTGGGGAGTCCCAACCTGCCTCAGGAGACTTGGGCCAGGAAGGCCATGCTGCTGCTGACTTTATAATGCCCTCATCGTCACTTGTCTCACAAGTAAGCTCCCAACTCTTGTCTTGCTCCCCCCACAGTCCCTGTGATGACATCTCATGGGCCCTGCAGATGAGCATGCAGATTTGTTCCCAGCAGGCATGGGCCTTGTGCCACTCACTCTGGAGATTTCCCAAGCTCCCCATTTCCACCACTCAGTGCCACACAGAGAAGAAGAATTTACCCTTTCCAAAGGCCGTGAGTGGAGAGAGGGGCTGGTATCTGGAAGGTTCTTCCCCCATCCAGCTGAGATCAGTGGGAATGCTGATTTTAGAACATCTCACCTTTCCACTAGTGTAGCATAGTGGAGGAAAAAATTCATATCCCAACTCCTTCATTCAATACGTTTAAACTTTTGATCAAGTTACTTAACTTCTCTGAGCCTCAATTTCACAGTCAACAAAATGGGGACAACAACACCTACTATACAGGATTGTTGTGAGAATTAAACTAAACAGAGCATAGAATTGCCCAATGACAGATATTAATATTAATGTTAGTTTCCATATTTTTGCTTTTTTCTTCAGAAGGGGATGCCTAACCTAGGGTTAACATAGTCTCACTGCTGATAGTGATCAGTCTTATAATAATGTATATGTATCAAGTGAGGAGAGAAGATAGACTGACTGCTCTAATGGAAGGCGGAATATAAAACAGAAGACAAGACCAGGCTTGTGGTTCCATTTTTTTTTTTTTGTCTTCTGCAGACATGCTTTAGCAAAGCTGGCCAGAGCAGGGATTAGGAAAGCCCACCAACTGAAGGAAGTGACAGTTGACTGTGCCATTCCATGAACTTCATAACCCATGAGGAGCCCTAGAGAGGATTCCTGAAAACCTCTGAGTTTGCATGAGCCAAGCAGCCCATCAATCAGTGTGTACTTCTTGAGGGATGAAGTCAAAGGTGAATGGCTCTCTCCCTGCCCACCTCTGTAGTTGCAAAGAAATGCACATACCTACAAGGAGGGTGGATGATCCAAGGGGGTGCATGATAAGTTCCCAAGAGTGGCACAGATGTTCCCCTGATGGCATAGCACATCTCATTATAAAGGACAAGGGATTTACAATCAACCCTTCCCCACCACAACTGCCATGTTCTCAGTTGAACCTGAGCTGGGCTTTAGACCTTGAGGTCCAGTTATTTATGACCTTCTTTTTGTCCCCCACTAGACAATCTAGCTCCTTAAGGGCTCCTGGATAGCACCTAGCACAATACCTGAAACACAGTAGGTGCCTAATAAATAATAAAGTAAGTTTACACTTGAGGCTATCAGTTGCCTGATATTTTAGACCAGGTGTGCATATGGGATAGTTAATGGGTGCCTGCTCAAGGCAGTTGTTTTGTTGTTACTTTTTATTGCTGCCTTTGATATCTCTTTGTAGAAATATAAGACAAATATTTGTATACTAATGTTCTCTGACAGCTGAATTTTAGAAGCAGGGTGGGGGTTGAGGAAGGAGGAGGGAAGCTTCCTTGTTTAAAGAAAGCTCAAAGGATTACAGAGAAAGACAAAAGTGAGCTCTGGTCCAAGTACTGACAGATGTTCTGCAATTGTTCCTGGCTGCTGGAGACGCTGAGAGAGCTGCAGTTCCTGGGTGGCTGCAGACCAGCCTGAATGTGACAAGGAGGGCCATTCGTTAAAGCCTATAGAAGGAACCATTGCTGAGGCCAGATCAAGGCTCCAGGCTGAGTCTAACTCTCTGGGTACCCCACCTGGGCCACAGGGCCTGAAAGATTACCTTGGTGGCCCTATCAATTTGGCAGAATCAAAAAAGCACCAAGATATCAGGCAAGCTGCTACTAGTGGCTATTTGTGATCTCCCTGGCACTTGCAGCCCAGGCTGGCTGGCTTTCCAGCTTGCCCTGGCATTCAGGATCGGCATTTCAGAAAGTTCTGGCAGCAGAACCTGGGAAATGGCACCTCTAAAAAAACGCGGGGAAGGCTAATGTCATGTTGGCGAAGCTCACCTGAGGCCCCTCCATCTGTCGTTGCCTCCCTTTATGGCTCTCCATTTTCACTTTGTCTTTAGCAGTCAGAGCCTCTGCTGTCCTTTCCACACCCTCAATGGGGAGGGTCCTGCGGATGGTCTTCTGCTGTCCACTGGTTTACAGATCCCTCGTCGTTACAGTCTGACAGCTGGGCAGGGCAGCTGAAGCAATACCCGTTGAGGTTGTCAGCTAAGACCGACATGGAGGGGAAGATGGTTTAGATGTACAGGGTGTATACCTAACTCCCTGCCACAGATTGGCAGAGGGTCTGCGTGGAGCGTGGCCGTAATGGGGCAGCAGGGAGTGGTTTTGTGGTCTCAGATCTTCTCCTGCAGCCCAGGGTGGACCCAACACAGACAATTTTGGGATACATGGCTTTCCAGTCACCCTCTGGGCATCAGCTAAAGTTCCTTAGTTGCAAGCAAGAGAAACCAAGTATGGTTAACTTAAGTCAAAAGAAGTAGGGGAAAAAAGGGAATTACTGAAAAAGAATACAGGGTAGCTCACAAAGTCAAAGGAAAAGACTGAATTCCTTAGTCTTAGAAAGGGTTGGGTGAAGAGAAAGTTCTGGGATCTAGATAACAGGGCACATGTTGTTGTTGTTGTGTATCATCAAGTCAATTCTGAGTTAATTCCAACTCATAGAAACCCTACAGGACAGAGTAGAACTTCCCCATAGGCTTTCCTAGGCTGTAATCTTTACCTGAGCACATCACCAGGTCTTTTCTCCCACGGAGTCGCTGGTAGGTACAAATCTGACCTTTTTATTAGTAGTCAAGTGCTAACGCTCAAGCCCTTAGGGCTCATAATAGACTAATCCTTTCAGAACATTGAATCAATCTGAATCAATCTGGCAAGATTCCTGGGAGAGTCCGACTGGCTATGTTTGGATCAAGTGGCCCAATCAAAGTCAATCATATTGGCTTAATTTGATTGACAGTTTCATGCAGACTTCCCAGAGTACAGGGGAGGGCTTGTTTCCAGAGGCAAACCAGAACTCTATCAACAGAGAGATGGACACTGGGTGGACAAAAGCCACGGGCACACACCACTCCAAGCCCACAAAATCCCTTTCTCTTTACTCCCATGTTTTCACCAACAAGTTCCTTGATGATAATTTGCGTTGCTAACAAGTTCCCAGGAAGTTATACATAAGAATCACCTAGGGATCTTGTTAAAATGTAGATTCTCCCTGAGAGATCGAATTACTGGGCTGAGGGCATGGTCTTGGCAATATCTAGCTCAACTGGCATAGTGTAATCTATAAAGAAAATGTTCTATATCCTACTTTGGTGGGTAGTGTCTGGCATCTTAAAAGCTTGGGAGCAGCTGTCTAAAATACTCCACTGGTCCCACCCCATCTGGAGCAAGAGAGAATGAAGAAAACTAAAGACACGAGGAAAAGATTAGTCCAAAGTACTAAATGGACCCCAACTACCACAGCCTCTACCAGACTGATTCCAGCACAACTAGATGGTGCCTGGCTATCACCACCGACTGCTCTGAAGGGATCACAATGGAGGGTCCCAGACAGAGCTGGAGAAAAATGTAGAACAAAATTCTAACTCAGAAAAAAAGACTAGACTTACTGGTCTGACATAGACTGGAGAAACCCTGACAGTATGGCCCCCGGACACCCTTTTAACTCAGTACTGAAGTCATTCCTGAGGTTCACCCTTCAGCCAAAGATTAGACAGGCGCATAAAACAAAACAGGAATAAATGGGCACACGAATATAGGGGCAAGGACAAGAGGGCAGGAGGGGACAGGAAAGCTGGTAACAGGGAACTCAAGATCGAGAAGGGGAGAGTGTTGTCATCATGTTGTGGGGTTGGCAACCAATGTCACAAAACAATGTATGTATTAATTGTTTAATGAGAAACTAACTTGCTCTATAAACCTTCATCTGAAGTACAATTTTTTTTAAAAAAAAAGGAATAAAAAAAAATAGTGAAAGAGTTAAGGAAGTCAAGGACAGGAAGGGACCCGGTTACTGTCTACAAATGGGCCGACCTTGAGAGGGGTGTCCTGGAGCTGTTTCCCATTTCCATGAAAACCTGAATAGAGAAACATCATCTATAATCCAGAAACCTAGAAGTTACCAAATGCCTCTGTTTTCTTCCCTCTTTTCCTCAAATTAAATCGGGTTCCAAATTCTTTCATCTTCTCCTTTGAACATTTCTCATCTACACACAACACTTCACACCTCATTGTTTCACCCTCCCAGGGCCAGAGTCTCCTAAACATTCTCCCTGCCTCCAGCCTGCTCCCTCCTCCAGTACTCTCCTTTGATGTAGCCAGAGGAATCTCTCAGAAACCCAAGTCTGATCACATCTCTCCCTCTTAGGGGGAGAGGAAGGCCTTAGCATACACACCTAGGGCCCCTTGTGATCTGTCTCCAGCTTACTTCTCCAGCCATCTTGCTCGTCTCTCCACTCCCCACAGCTTTCACATGGAGTTTCTTGTGAACACAGGTACCAGTACCTGTTAACCATTTGATTGAAGAGTGGGTAAAAGAACTATCTTCCCTCACTGCCTGGATTTTGGGCATACCTGGAAGCAGTCTGCAAAAACCTTGCCATCTCTTTGAAGTCTTTTGCTCGAGAATAAGTTTTGATATTTGTGCATTCTACTTCATCACAGACTTACTTGCTTTAACGTACACATATTGTTTTAAATCATGTACATAGCATTTTGGGCCATATTAGCCGCTGACTCTGGTATCCCCGGCACACTACCCGAAGGGCGTTTAGAGCCCCTGTTTCAGAGCCCACCCCAGTTGTCTCCCACCTTAAGGCTTTTGCACACTCTGCTTTCTGTGCCTGATTGTACTCTCCCTGACACCCTTTTGTCCACTTGGTGACAAAAACTCAATTGTTACCTCCCCCACATTAAGACACTCCTGGCTGCACATCTCAACTGGCTGACCATCCTTCTTGATGCCCTCACTGTGACTTTAGTGGGCACATGAATGTTTATATGTCAGTCCTCTACTGGATCATAAGCTCTTTGAGGGCAGGCATGAGGTCTGGTTTACTGGTTAATCTCCAGGGCCTAATAGAAGGCCGAGCACAAGGTACATGCTGGTTAATTGCTGAAAGAATGAAGTCACAAATGAGCTTAAATTAAAGCAGGAGTCATTTCTGTGGGATATACTTGGGGATGGTGACACAATGCTGAAATGCCCCACAAACAGTGAAATTTTCATTCCTAAACAGCAGTAGCATCAAGATGGGGAGAGATCTGCCCCCTCCCCAGAAGGCATGACCATTCAGCCACCTTTAAAGGTAGAGAGGACTGGTTAGACAGTCTCTTGAGATTTCTCCTACTTGGATTGTGTGAGCCTATTCTCCAAAATCTCACTGCCTCTGTCACTGAACACTGCTCCCCCTTTTTGAGCTCCCTCTAACCTAGTTTGAGCCCCTTATCATCTTGTGCTTGGGCTAGCACACTTTATTTCTTAATCAGGCACCTACCTAAGAGCATCTCCCTCTCCCATCACCCTGTATATCACCTACCAATTACTCACCCCACCTCAAATCCCACTAAGTCCTCCACACATCTGAAGAACATGGTCTAATAAGGTATTTTGTTGTTGTTAGCTGCCAATGAGTTGGCCCCCAACTTGTGGCAACCCTATGTACAGTGAGTTCGGACTATTGTGATACAGGGTTTTCATTGGCTGGTTTTTGGAAATAGATCACCAGGTGTTTCTTCCCAGTCTATCGTAGTCTAGAAGTCCCGCTGAAACCTGTTTGGCATCACAGCAACACACAAGCTTCCACTGACAGATGGATGGTGGCTATGCATAAGGTGTATTGGCTGGGAATTGAACCAGGTCTCCTGCAAGGAAGACTACCATTGACCAACCCCTGGCCCCCTAAGGTATTTAAGCTCCTCCGATTTCTAGCCTCAGCTAACCTTTCAACAATATTCAAAAAATATAAATCGCATGTTTACTAGTTTCCAACACTGCTGTCACGGTGTGCCGGGGTATCCTTGCCCTCAGGATCTCGAATTCTATCCTTCCAGCCTTATCTCCCTTCACCATATTTCCTAACCTGCTCCCCATCACCTGAACATACCTCCTCATCCCCACTTCCTTGCCTTAGCTCCCATTATTCCCTGGCCTAGAATACCCTCTCCACCTGAGCTGCACTTATCTTAATCTCAGTCAAGTTTCACCTGACTATTGAGCCTTTTCTAAATATCTCAGCCCACAGGGATCCTTCTTGCCTTCCTCTCAACTCCTGTGGCACTCACTTAGGCTAACATGACAACTTATGTTAGCTATGTTTCTATGTCGGTAGGTATGTGCGTATATGGCTTCACATGTGTGTCTCTTCCACCACTAGAAGGTAAACTTTCTACAAACTAGAAGGCAGAGATGGGTTTTTATCTGTCTCCTTCTTGGTCTTGCTCAGTGCTTGGCACATGGAACTCAGTGAATATTGATGAAAGCAAGGAAGTTAATTGGAGCAAACAAGTCTGCGGGGCTCTCCATGACCTCCCTGGCCTCATTGCCACTCCCCAAGATGCCCACTTCTCACAGTCACACCGCCTGATTCTTGTCAGATGGGGTGTTTGTGCAGATCTGTCAGTTTAGGATAATGCCCTGCACCAGGGCACCGGCAATGGGAGAAGGGACCCAAGTCTTGAAGGTTTCACAAGGCAAATTTTCCTCAGAGCCTGATAAGAACTGGTCAGATCTCTCTTCCCTCTTTGACTTCTACAGAATAGAAACTGGATATATACTCTGAGGAATATTCTAACTAGCAGGGGATTCTCTTTTCCTGTGAGAGACAAGAATACTAAAGTGGAGAGAAAAAATAAGGCAGCAAGAAGGCTTCCCAAAAGCCTGGTTGTCCTGTTAGAAACTTCATTACGCACACATACACTCACACAGAGGCACACACACACAGTCCTCTCAGGGAATTCCCATACACACACACACAGACACACACATATATACAGGCACACACATACACGTACACACATACACGCATACACGCACATACACAAACATGCACTCAAATGCACACACACACACACAGGCCTATGCACACACATGGACATACAGGCACACACGCATGCAAAGTCCTCTCAGGGAACGCCATTATGTATACACGTGCACACATGTACATACAAACATGCACACATATACACACACAGGAACACACACAGGTACATGGGCCAGGGAGGCTGCAGCTTGCACTGCCACTAGAATGGAGTCACAACATAGCAACATGATCTTCCGTGGTCGCACTGGCACAGTCAGATAGATCCAGCTTAAAACACGCAAGTTCTTCACAGCAGAATTCACAGCCACCACCATTTCCTACTGTCTCCAGCCATTCCTACTGCAATCTGCCAAAGGGAAGAAAGGGAAGCAGCTCACAGACATCATCAGTTGACGGGCAACTTGGACTCCTCATCTAAACTGCCTTTCTTGTCTGCCAAATCTGGCTGCCAAGACAGCTCCTGCCCTAGGACTGAAGCAAAGAAGAGAAGAATTTAACAACAACAACAAAAAAAAAATTCTCCTAGACGACAAGACCCACAATGCTCTGGGGCCACATCTAATTGACTTACAACCTCTGATGTCAACAGCTCCCAAGGCTGGCGTGGTGCATTTGCAAACACATTCCAGGAGAGTCAACATGATCTGGTGTTGACACAGGCCCATAACTGTCAGAGGCAGTAGTTTTCAATTTATGGATGCCATAAAGTTTTGGATATGATTGCTACAATGTGTGGTGTTTTTGACAATAAGCAGGAGTTGGGGGTTTGGGGAGTATTGGCTCCACATGTGGCCATGGGTTTGGGCTCACAAGGGCAAACCTGTAGTGATTTCTGCTATTGCAAAGCAGCTGTAATAATGGCTCCAACTAATGAGCCCAAGAATGTTTTGTGGTTCTTTACCGGCAAACGCTAGACTTTTACATCAGTCCAAATGTACATTATTCATTCGACAAACGTTGACTGCCACCTACTATGTGCCAGGCTCATCACACAGAATAAGTACAGAATACAGTGGGAACACAGGAAATGGTGGTAAATTTACCTTCCAAGGGATTCAATCAACATTAGGTCTCCTTGCATCCAAGAACTCTCCTAGCAAGAACCATGATGGAAGGAAAAAAAAAAAAAAAAAAGAAGGATGGCGAATGCAGCCTTGGCTCAGATCACCTGGAGATGTGCGTGTTCACAGACATGGATGCCTGTGACTTGTTCGTGTGGGCTACAACAGGAAGACTGCCTTTTTCATCATCTAAGAGCCTGCTTACTGACCAAAATAAAACATCACCAAAAACATTTTTAATTTATTATGACTTATAGACCTCAAGGTCAACATTTGGAGGTACTCATAGTCTATGATTCGAAAGCCAGGACATATCGTTCCAAGCTGATGCAGACAAGAGTGCCTGTGTTTTTGTGTGTGTAGGTATGTGGACATGCACACATATGTGCCTGCACGTGCATAGGTGCTGGCCCGAATCTCTCCAAATAGATCCCTTATGGTTCTCAAAAACAGGGAAAGCAAGGTTGTTGAGCGTCATGTAACCAACAAATATTTACAAAACACCTACTGGGTGCCAAGAACAGTGCTAAAATGGAAGGGCTAGAGGGTAAATTGTGTTGAGCTCTCAAGTAGCTCTCAGAAGGCAGAGTACATTTGCTCAAGAGCAGAGAGGAGATAAGTTATTAAGATTGATTTTCACAACACTCATTTTCAGGCAATTCCAACAAAGAAAGGCTTTTATTTAAAATAAATAAATAAATAACAGAAAATGGGATTCCACGCTGTGCCTCTGAAGCAGACAGTTTTAGAAAGAAATGAGAGGATCAGATGGGTAAAAGTAAAGCAAGGCAGACCCCTGGGCATAGTTCTTGAATTCCTGACATGGAAATATTTTACATTATTCCTTCTGTGAGTATATAATAAGTTTAGAACTGGGATAGTTTCATACATGAGGCTTTCTAGATGACTCCAATGAACAAGAACCAAGAGTTGTGCTTCTGCTTCCAAACTGGAAGGCAGACAAGGTCAGCTCAGAGGACTGACGTGTGGGCTACTGTTGAAATCAGGAGCCCTTGGCACTATGAGGCCAAAAAGGTCAGGAAGAATCATTTTGAAGAGTAAGCATGCTTGACCGGGCATGGTAACATGGCTGTTAGTCTATTTGATCATGGAAAAAATCAGACCAGAAAGACATACCGATTGTTAACAGCAGTTGTCTCAGTGTGACAGGGTAATGTGTGCTTTTGGTTCTGCTTTGTGCATCTCTATTCTATGTTCCAGATTTAATACTGTGACTGCCAGGCAAAGGAATCTATTATTGTCAGTCAACAAGGTAGTTTAATTTTGACTCATTCACCTCAGAGATCATCCATCTGGCCTCAGTACAGGATGAGTATCTCAAACTCAACTCTCTGGTTAATGTTGTAAAGAATGCCCTTGATTTCAGAATGGGATATCTGGGGGGAAAAAAAAAATTCATGGGCCCAGAGAAGTTGAGTGAGATAATGCATGAAAGAACTCAGCATGGGCTTGACACACAGCTACTGTTGGATAAAAGCTAACTATTAGTATTAACAATCATAACAAAAGGGCATTTTTACATTCTGGGGTTCTACAGTTAGAAAAGGTCCCTGAGTAGTGCAAACGGTCAGTACTCGACTATTAACCTAAATGTGGGCAGTTCGAACCCACCCAGCAGCGCCGCAGAAGAAAGGCCTAGTGATCTGCTTCTGTAAAGATTACAACCAAGAAAATCCTATGAAGCAGCTCTACTCTGTAACACATGGGGTCGCCATGAGTCCGGGGCCAACTTGACAGCAGCTAACAACAACAACACAGTCAGAAACTTGGCATTTTTTAAATGTTGACTTTGCTCTGCCTGCATTTGTGTTTTTAGTTTCCCATAAAGTTGTGGTGTGCGAAAGCAAGCTTGCTTCAAGGAGAGAGAAGGAGAAGCCCCACGTACCTAGGCATCTGCTGGAGTTAGTTTTCAGATTGCTTTATCTCTTTAGTATTCAAGTGTCACCATCTGATCATCAAATTCACTTCAGCCTAAACTGCCCTATGATTTTTTTTTTCCTCCTGTGTTTGGCGTTTATATTAGAAATTAAGATTTACTGCATTTGCAGACCATTTTTAGCCTTTTTATGAAAAAAGTGGAGGCAATAGAGACCCAATGTGTCATTTTAAACACGGTGGGCAAGCAGAGGGTGGCAGCTTTATTTATCACCACACGCTCACTGGAGGGCTGGTAAAAGGAATTGCTTGCTCTGCCAAGCACACAGGGAATAAGCACAGCACTGAGCTGGGCTTTTACAGCAGCTCTGTGATGTTGAATTATGAAAGGATTAGACAAGGTTTGGGAGAATGGAGGCTCTGTTTGTTGTTTTTCTTCCCTCTTTTGTGAAGATTTGAGGGTGAGGAAAAGCCTAGAATAAAGGCAATAAAAAAGTCCACCAACCGAAAGTTCACTGGAAAATGGGTTGGGAAATTTCTGATTTATTCCTCTGGTTATTTGCCAAGTCAGAAATCATGATGCAAATGATGACTTCTCTCTCTGAGGGAGGAATTCATTAGTATTAGACTTGAAGTCCAGCAATGGCCCTGAAGCACTTGTTTTTACCACCAATCTTAAGGGCCACAGTATTCTGTTTTGGTGAATTTGAGAGTCGAAGCCCATGCCTGCTTAGCAATGACGTCGGTGAGTGAACTGTAGTTTTCAGATCTATTTCTCTTTTGTCTTACTGCTAAACCGTGTCAAATCCAACTGACCTAGAAGCTGATAGCACTTGGATATCTTCTTTATTAAAGAAGCTACGGATACCACTACGACCATTTCTGGAACAATTCCTCACTTCTCTCTATCTGTGTAACCGTTAGACCATGCCCACAGATCTCTCTGCTCATCCCATCATCTACAGCTTCATGCATGTGACAGAAGCCATCTCCCTGGGAGCCTTATTCAAAGGTCTTAGTATAATGTGAGGCCTTCCCTTCAGATCCAACCTCAGCTTGCCTCTCCATCCTCATCTGAAGCCACCAAACTCCCTGAGTAGATAATGCTAGCTCTTATTTTGGGGGTATTTACAGAGACTGGTCCCTTAGCTAGAAATACCCATCCCACCACTGGACTTCACTTAAATGATACCTTCTGCTGAGAGTCTTACCTGAAATGCCCAAGGGTATGTTCTCTCACAGCATCTCATGCTTATTAGGGTACTTACCACACTTTATTGCAACTCTCTGTATACCTGTTTGTCTTTGCCTACCGAGCTGAACTCCTGAGGGCAGAAACTGTGTGTTATTCCCTGATGATTCCTACTCCCAGGCATGGAGTCATGCACATAGTAAGCATTCAGTAAGTGCCTGCTGCCTGACTGCATTAGTCAGAGTAAAGCTAGCTGTTGTAACAAGTAAAAAAAAAAAAAATTAAGACATGTATTTCTCATGCACACAACAGTCCAGTGTAGTTGCTCAGCAGGCAACTTTCCACGGGGTGATTCAGGGATTCAGGTTCCTTCCATTTTGTGGCTTCACCATTCTTTAGGGCCTTGGAGTCCTTCTATTCCAGTCAGCAGATGGGGAAAGAAAGGGTGGAGAATCCAATCACATTCCGTTGGTAAGAACTGACCCAGCTAGATGCAAGGGATGAGAAGGCAGGAGGGTGAGGCTGAGAAATATAATCCTTGATGGGCAGCTTCCAAGCAACCACTCCTTACTATGGAATGAATGAATGAAATCAAAGATCAAGTGTAGTGGAAAGAACTGAGGGATATTGGGACTGAGAGGAAAACCATATTAAAGAGCCCAACACTTCATTTTCATTTTATAGGAGAAAGAGCAGGTCCAGAGTGGGTAAATGACTGGACCAATATCACACTACTATTTAGTGGAAGACCTAGGGTTTGAATTCAGGTAACATTGGTTCTTGCCCTAGGCTGTTGAATTAGGAAGTCACCCCTATCTTTTTGAACCTCCTTTTGTCACTTATAAAATGACAGTTTTGTGCCAGATGTTCTCTAAGATTCAGCCCAGATGCTGGGCTGAAGGTGCCACATGCAGGGTCTTAGAGATTTCTTCTGCGAATTATACAATTCGGGTCCCTTACATCACATCGGACAACCAACTGAGAAGAGGAATTCCGATCCATGACCAATCATTTCATCTGCACATCCTCGGTTGATCAGAAATCAACAAAATGGACCACATCATGAAGATGTTTTAGAATCAGGCAGACATATCTGCTGTCCAGATACCTTTATTCATCCAGAATTGGCTTGGGTTCACACTCGAGGTTGGTGAGTATGATCTGAATGTCTGTGTCATTCCTCAGGCAACACTTAGACCATCGCACAGTGAGAATGAGATCGAGATCGCTTCCCAGCTATTTCAGGCGAGAATTTGAGATTTGATTGTATTCTAATTGCTAAAACCAACCCTGTTCTTTCTTTTTAAACAGCTCTAATCATGCATTTCACATTATTCAGATGTGCTCTAAATCTCAAATTTTAAAACAGCTAGATGGAAAGAAGAAAAGAAGACTGAATAACATGCTGACTTCATTAAAAACCTATTTTTAGGTAATAAAAAAAAATTTACTTGAATGATGGAAGTTTCCAAACGAACATCAAACAGAGATAAACATAACTAGCCATTTTTCAGAAGGTACCGAAAAACTTCAAATGTTTTTTGGCCCCGAGACATTTTTCTTTTAATGTTAATGACTTTGTAAACTCCCATACAGCTAAACGACTCCTGTTTAAATCCTCAAAGTGCAAATCAGTAAGAATGTGTCCTAGCCCTCTTATAAGCTTTTACGTTCAGTTAGGCCATTGCCTTTTCTCAGAAGAAAACGAAAGGGATGCCCAGTGTTCTAAAGTTAAGTGCACTCCTATGCATATGACTCAATAAATGTTATCATAATACCTCTTGCACATCTCCCAAACCCCAAGCCGGTTCACTGTGAAAATCTGTTCTGATGTATGTGCCTTACCTCCCTGTCCTGGAGAAAAGTATCCAGTAAATATTTCCCTTTTTATCTTTACATCCCTTCACTCTCAGGAAGAATGTCTACTTCCTGAGGGGGGCACCAGGGTGGCATAGAAGTGAGGTTGCTTTGGAAGTTACTGGTAAAGTGCTCTCTAGGTTTAATTTGGCAAGGAAGGCCTCCCCACCCTCCCCGACCACTGGTGCCATTTCATACAATTTCCCTTCTACCCCAAATCTGGAGCCCCAGTCTATAAAGAAAAAAGGAAAAAGCAAGTTGTCTAAAGAGTCTTAATTCTTCTTCATGGTCTAAAACAACATGTTACTGTGGCTTTTGACCTCCAGGGGTTGGATTAGATGGTTTTCCACATGGTTTATTGTGAGAGGTTTTATTGCACATTTGCCTCACAGATCCCCCAACAATTTAATTGCCATAAAAATAGCTAACATATGTGGCAGTTTTTAAAATGTCCATCAGCCAAATGGATTTGCTTCTCATGTGGCCACCCAGAGCTGGCAACTTTTCTCCTCCACACACTTCGCTCAGGTTCTAAGCTTGAGGGTGAGAGTTAACCCAGATGAGCTATAATGAATGTGGCTCCCAGGAGACAGGAGACAGACTCTGCTTCTAGGACCCTCTGAGATAAGTCTCAGTTGCCATTTTCTCTTTTTCAATAGCGGTGATGGTTTTGTTTGTTTTTTTTCTTTGGGAGGTGTGTTATTAAAGATACATCTTTGTGGACTGTAAAAAGCCTGTGGTCCTACATTCCATGGCCCATGGGCACTGTTTCAATGGACTAATCTGGCCCTCATATATCCCAAGTCTTCTCATTTTTAAGCCATCACAGTGCTAACTTATAAAAAACAGAGGGTGAGAAACTATCATAATTTACTAGAAGCAATGCAATGGATTCCTTGGAGGAACTCATTGTCTTTACATTGCATTTAGATAGTAAAAACAATACTAAAAATCATATATAAATCCACCTCTTTTTACATAACAGCTGCCTCTTTTTAAAGTGATTCTGAATAATCCTTCTTGAATAATCCTTCAAGGTCCAGTTAATTAATGCCTCCTCCATAGACCCAATAACTACGTATGAGGTCGCTTTCCCCCGACCTCTCTTTTGTCACTTATCAAAGTGTCCCCTAGATATTTCTGGGGGACCCAAAACAGAGCCTCACAGGGGCCCCAACCCAGCCTATTAAGCGTAGCCCCCCACCCTTCTTCTGTAGTGACTCCCCTGGCAGCTGACTGCGATCCAGCCTGAAGAGTGCACTGCCTGTCAAAAGAATACCAATATCTGTCCCTGGATGTTGGTAAGGTTTCCTGTGCTCCAGGTACCATGAGGAAGCTGGGAAAGGTAAGGGAAGGCCTCTGCTTCTCCTACTCAGAGCCGTGCCTTGTTACCTGGCTCAGACATCTCTGTCCAGGCCCAAAGAAGTCTCTCTTGAGCCACTCCATCAGCCTCTAATTGTCACCCTTCTCTCCACAGGTGCTCAAAATTAACCCAAGAGACCACTGAGGGTCCCTCCATCCTTCATGCTCCTGGTTACACTGGCATTTCTGACCTGTATCTCTCTTCCCTTTGCCTCCAGGCACTAGCAGAATCCACCTGGTAGAGACTTGCGTTTTGTTTACCAAAACATTTTGATAAAGCCACTTTGGCTTTGGCAAGATGGCCCTTCCAGCATGGGCTGGATGAGACAAGGACTATAAAGTGAGAAGAATTTTTTAATTTACTAGAACAATGCTGGAAGAAAAGGGGACTGGGAATGGGGATAGGCTAGGAGACATGAGAAAAGGTGATGGGAAGAGATGGCCCAGCAAGAGTGGGAGTCTGAGACCTAAGGAGAAGAGAAAGTGAGAGAGAAATTCAGAGTACAGCATATGACCGATGGACTTCTTAGAATACGAATATCTAGTCTTTTTAGTATAAAGCTGTTTACTCAGCCATGGATGCCAGTCTTTATTAAAAGGAGCTGAATACTGGGAATCATGACCTAGCCAAGCTGACAGATATTTTGGGGGGACACAATTCAATCCATGACAAAGTGTGTCCCAAATATACTATTTACATTAGATGTCTCATAGTTCTGTTTCAAAATCTGGCAACCTTAGGTTGGGGGAATGCTGGAATGTGTCAGCAGTAATTAACTTTAAATTAACTATTTTAATTTAAATATCATAGATGAGTATGACCCAGGTACAGTAATTGTCTGGGTTAAGTAATATTGCACATTTTCAGAGGTACTGTATTTAGAATCAGCCTAAAGCCCGTCACAAATTTACATCAGTGACATGGCTTTCCAGACTTTATAATCTGAACATCTTCCTCCCACATCAAAAAGCCATGAGATCTTTAAGGAGATCCCAACACCATTGTCCTAGAGATTGCCTAAAAATCTAGCTCTTCCATCTTTAAAGGGTAATGCTAGTTAGACCCTTTAAATTTACAGAGAAACTAATTACTACAGAGGCAAGTGAATAGCACCCCCATTTCCCACCCAGAGAGTTAACAACAGAAGGAAATGCAGACTGAGGACCCCTAACAAAGACTGCAGTTCCCAATGAAGTCAGTTTAACACCACATAATCAAGTTGGGGCCCTTTCCCCACTCTCCCACTACCAGGCTTTATCAGCAACCACATATAACCATGCTTTTAAAATATCCAAATTTTGTTTTTAAAAAGACCTAAGCCATCCACAGCAGCAAAGTGAAACGATAGAAAATACTTTTCAATTGGAAAAAAAAAGCTATTATAAATGTACCTAACAAAATACAATGTAAATGTACTTATCAAGTTATTACCTAAAGTGAAAGGTGGGGAACTTGTTTTATTTTTATTAAAACTGAATTTATTGCTTTGCTTTATGTTTTCAGAACCTAATTTCAACTCTAGGTAAGCTGTCCAAAGGAAAGCCGGTGAGTCAGTTGTGTGTTGGGCTACACCAACCTAAGCGGCTGTGGAGTAGGCATCAACTAACCTTGGCCTATGCCAGCACACCCCAAACAAACAAAAAACACACTCAAAAAATCTTTCCAACTAATTTCCAACTTCATCAAGATGAACCTTCTGCAGATATACCTTGTGCTTTTTTACCTTTGCACTGTCCTTCTTCTCTTAGATCTGCCAGCTTAAATCTACTCATCCTTTTTAAGACTCAACTGAAATACCACCTCCTCTACAGAACCTCTCCCAGTTCTCTAGCCTGTCAGTTCTCAACAGAGGATGGACTACTAATAGGGGGCATCCTACAAATCAAAAGAACAAATGAACTAATAGAAAAATGAGCAGAAAACAAGAATGGCTTTTTCATAAAAGAGAAAATATATAAATGGCTAATAAACATAAAGTCTGACAATACCAAGTGTCAGAGATGGTGTGGATTTACAAAGTCTCTTATGCACTGTTGGTGGGAATGCAAATGTGGACAACAATTATGGAAACCAGTCTGGCTTTATCTCCTAACGTTGAACATTCAAATATTCTAATGATACAATAATTCTACTTTTAAGTATATATATAAGAAAAAAATCTAGGACACATACACCATGAGGCATGTATAAAAATGTTCAAAACATCAAAGATTTAGAACAAACCCACATGTCCATCAACAAGAGAATGGATGAGTAAACTGTGGTATATTCACACAATGGTATATAATAGTCAAAACCAGTAAACCACAGCGATACATACAACAACATGAATGAATCAGAATTATAATATTAAGTGAAAAAAGTATATGCTACATGAACCCTTTTCATAAAGCTGAAACTAGTAAGAATATGGTCAAGAAATTCATATGGATACAATGAAACTATATAAAAAGGGGAGCAAAACAATGACAAACATGGGATCCAGGATAACGGTTACCTAAGATAGAGAGAAGAGGATGGTTTGAAGCAATCTCCATAGTCAGTAGTATGTTATTATAAAGGTCCTCTTGTTTTGGGTGATGGGTTCAGTGGTGATTATTACATTATTAAAAATAACTAAACAAAAAAACCCCAAATAACTAGAAGTGGACCATGCAAGGACCCATTATAAGGGTGGGTCAGTGATCAAAGGTTATAACTAATCAGTCATGTGAACCTGAAATTTAAAAAAAAAAAAAAAAGGAAGGTAGGCAGAAGAAAGCGAGACAGGAGGGGAAGCGAGGGGAGGGAAAGGAAAGTAAGGGAATGGATGAGTAGAGAAAGGAAAAGAAGTTATGTGAATCAGAGGTGTTATATAATATATATAAATCTCACTTCAAATAGAAAAAGGGCCTGTCTTAGTCATCTAGTGCTGCTGTAACAGAAATACCACAAGTGGATGGCTTTAACAAACAGAAATTTATTCTCTCACAGTCTAGGAGGCTATAAGTCCAAATTCAGGGTGTCAGCTCCAGGAAAAGGCTTCTTCTGTTGGCTCTGGAGGAAGGTCCTTGTCAATCCTCCCCCGGACTAGGAGCTTCTCCGCTCAGGAAACCCAGGTCCAAAGGATGCACTCTGCTCTGGGTGCTTTTAAGGCTGAAAGTCCAAATTCTGGGCACCACTCCTAGGGAACGTTTTCTTTCTCTGTTGATTCTAGGGGAAGGTCCTTGTCATTAATCTTCCCCTGGTCGAGCAGCTTCTCAACATAGGGGCCCCAGGTCCAAAGGATGCACTTCACTCCCAGTGCTTCTTTCTTGGTGGTGTGAGATTCCTCTCATCTCTGCTCGATTCTCTCTTTTATATCTCAAAAGATTGACTCAAGATATAACCGAATCCTGTAGACTGTGTCCTGCCTCATTAACATAACTGCCTCTAATCCTGCCTCATTAATATCATAGAGGTTAGGATTACAACACATAGGATAATCACATCAGATCACAAAATGGCAGACAACAACACTATACTGGGAATCACAGCCTAGCCAAGTTGACACACATTTTTGGGGGATACAATTAAATCCATAACAGGGCCTTAGCAAATAACTTGTTACAAAAGGGGGACAAGGTATCTGACAGGGTTGCAAACCACTGCTCTAGCCCCAATGAAGGTTTGTTTTTACTGTGACTTCTGAACCTCTGTGTTGTGTTGTACCACTCATAAGGCACTATACACATATTTTCTGGATTGTAATTTTAATGTACTTATAGTACTTCTGGACTGTAAATTGCTTGAAGGTTCTGGATCCCCCACAATGCACAGTGCCTTGGGTGGAGGAAGCGCTCACAAATTTGCTGAATGGACAAAATACACTAACTTTGTGTTTTTATTTCTTGGAGAAGCAAGTTTAATGCTGACGCTAATTTATGCCAGATAATTGCCCCTCCACATTCCAGGCACATTACCAGGCATTCTTAAGGATGCAACATCTAAAGTGTCAGGAAAGCATCTACTCGTATATGGTAGATGTTTAGCTCAGTAATTCAAGCCCATTGTTGTTTAAACCTATAGTACTCTAGTAAGTTTCCCAAGGAATCTCAATAAACCAGAAAACCAAACTGGTTGCCATCAAGTCGATTCCAACTCATAGTGACCCTACAGGACACAGTGGAACTGCTCCAAAGGGTTTCCAAGGCTGTAAATCTTTATGGAGGCAGACTGCCAAATCTTTCTCCTGTGGAGCAGTTGGTGGGTTCGAACCACAGATGCAAAAACGACTTGGGGGAGGTATCTGACCTCCTCTAACTTCACAAGGGTGAAGGAGATTCAAGATCAATAGTCCAAGGCTGATTCATATGAGGCAGTGGTCCGACAGGCCTCCGCTCTCTTGTCTTCTTTACCAATTATGACACCAACCATCCCTCACATCGCACTCTTCACTTCTCTGCTGGGTTCAATTTTTCACTGTAATGGCCACACAGAACTCAGAGACCATACTCACAATTAGGGGTTTATTACGGAAGTAACAGGTTACAATTCATTCTCAGGAACACTCAAGGATACAGTTCTTCCATCAGGACAGCCTCTTCCCAGCTGTGCAATCAGGAGCTCCTCTTCCTGGCCGTAGGCCTCCGCCCAAAGGCACTCAGCTTTCTCTCTTCTTGGTCTTGGAAGCCTACCACACCGTCTTCTGTTGCTGGGGTCTCTTCTGCCACCGCTGCTCACCATCTTCAGGGTTACAGCTCTCTCTCTCAACCAGCCATTGCTGGCTTTAAAGACAGAAGAGGGCCATGAGCCAAGGAATGTGGGCAGCCTCTAGAGGCTGGAAAAGGCAAGGAACAGTTCTCCACTAGAGATTCCAGAAGGAACACAATTCTGTTGACACCTTGATTTTACCCTTTAAGACCCATTTTTGACTTCTGATCTCTAGAACTGTAATATACTAAATTTATGTTGTTTTAAGCCAGTGGGTTTGTGGCAATTTGTTATAGCAGTGATAAGAAGCTAATACCGTATATCCCTATTTTACCAATAAGGAAACTGCAATTCAGCCAGTTAAGAATCTTTTCCTCTGATATGCTGTTGGAGATGGTAGAAAAGGGATTTGACTACAGTTGCTTCATACTAAACTACTCTATCTCTTTCAAATATATTATGCCACCTGGGAATATTTTCATGTCTTGATTAATTTTGTTTGTTTCTTTCTTTTTTGTTTGTATTTATAGGTTCTTTAGAAATGGAAGGCAAAGTCTGCAGAATTCCATTTGCTGAAACCAGAGAAGGACAAAACCATCTCAGAAGAATCCCACCATAGGACAGAGATCCAGAGGTAAGTGAAGTAGTTGGTGTGTTTATAAAACAAAATAAAGTTATTAAATTCTTCCCTAGAAGAAGGTGATTAAATCAATTGAAGTTTTCTCTACATCACCCTCAACCTCTAATACCATATATATAGAAACCATTCCTTCCAAAGCCATTTGAAGCCTCACTCCCAAGACATTCCCAGACACTTAGGTGGCAAGAGTCATTGGGATGGGCCGCATCATTCTAAATACCTAGGTGAGAAGCTCTGACAAAGGAAGAGAAGCCACTGGGAATTCTGTTTTGCACATGGATCCTGCAGTCTCCTGGGAGAAATGTCAAAGTGCAGTGAGGCTTGACAAGGTCCCCAAAATAAAATCCTGAACAAAAACGGGTGACAAATTGCCTTGAAATCTTTGGAAGGGTACCAGTAGAGTTGAGGAAAGCCATTTAGGAGGCTGCTGCAGTATCCAGGAGAGAGATGATGGTGGGAGGGCAGCAGTAGTAGTGATGGAGAGAAGTATAAGCAGCTGAGATATTTCAGAAGCAGAATTGTCAGAACTTGATTAGTTGGATGTGGGGAGTGAAAGAGCAGAAGGCTTGAAAGACAGGTTTGGTTTCTGGCTCAGTATGCCAGCAAAGGCCCTGGAAACGTGTTCCATAACTCTCCAGAGAGAGCCTCAAAAACCAATATGACTGAAATCACCTCAAGTCTGAGAGAAAAATTACAAAGAAATGAGTATTTTATCTCTTACTCCCTAAGAACTGGCACTAGGCAAAGAAAGCATTGGCCTAAAGCTGTAATTTGAAGGGCTCCATGGGAGCTCCCTACCCTTCAAAGCAAGCAAACAAAGAAGCAACAACAGAAAACGCTTACATCCATTAGCCCTGCCAGGGTGTCCACAATTCTTGCATTCATTCACTGGCTACCATACACCAGTTATATACAGGGTACTGTGTCCAGCATTAGGGTACTGTGTCCAGCATTGGGTTACTGGTCCACCCCCATAAACTTAATCTCTAATAGCACGAAGCATCCCTTTGCTTCTACAATCCTTCCTAATGCGTGTTCTGTAAAAACAGGCTTTTTGTGTAATATTAATCGGTGTTCTGTAAAACGGTAGGGAGTTCTGTAGGCAAAATAAACTTGGGAAATATGGAATTAAAAAGAGAATAACAGTATGACACTTAGGTTGCTGCTCAAATTCCATGGCAATTGTCACCCAGTTTTTTAATTAATCTTAAGGTTGATGAGGACTAGGGAGCACTAAATGTATACACCGTATAATCCTTAGTAAGAAAATTTAAATCATAACCCAATAGGGCAGTTTGCATATTACCCCTACCCGGGACTCAAAGAGAAATCAGACTAGACCTATAACATCTCAGGCAGTACCCAATGAAAATGTGAAAACTAAATAACGTAGTTCAAATGGGTACCATTTCAGACAACTGGATGGCCGGCCACGAGAGACCTCATGGATGGCTCTCTGACACTGTGGAAAAGCAGCTTGGAGGCTTTGCAAATGAGTAAGCATGTTCAGAGACTGATGACATTTTTCTTTTAGGAATCATGTCTTCTGCTTATAGATCTCAAAGACCTTTTCTATCCTCTTTATTATTTTTATGATTTTGTTGAAGAAACAAAAACAGGTACAGACAGGATATATGTGACTGTGAAAGGTACTGGTCTTGGAGGAAAGAAGTGACACTTACAGTCACTTCTTACCTCTTTGAAATGAGAGCTGTGAAAGATGCTCCGTCTTAGTTATCTAGTGCTGCTATAACAGAAATACCACAAGGGATGGCTTTAACAAAGAGAAATTTATTCTCTCACGGTTCAGGAGGCCAGAAGTTCAAATTCAGGGTGCCAGCTCCAGGGGAAGGCTTTCTCTCTCTGTCAGCTCTGAAGGAAGGTCCTTGTCATTGATCTTCCTGTGGTCTTAGGAGCTTCTCCCACACAGGAACCCTGGGTCCAAAGGATGTCCCCTGTTCCCGGCACTGCTTTCTTGGTGGTGTGAGGTCCCCGGTCTCTCTGCTTGCATCTCTCTTTTATATCTCAAGAGACTGATTTAAGACACAATTTAATCTTGTAGACTGAGTCCTGCCTCATTAACATAACTGCCTCTAACCCTGCCTCATTAACATCACAGAGACAGGATTTACAATACATAGGAAAATCCCATCAGATGACAAAATGGTCGACAATCACACAATACTAGGAATCATGACCTAGCCACCTTGACACATGTTTTTAGGGGATACAATTCAATCCATAATATGCTCAAATGTGGAGAATGGGCAACAGCCTTGTCAATGCATCCCTCAGCACATTCCAACTCCAGGGAATGGCGATATCAATGGCAGTACCCACAATTGTGTCTTCTCTGCTAATTGCGTTTTACAAACCACAATACTATTGAGTTCTACCTAATATATTAACTTAGATAACACTACTATGTCTTAGTTTTCTAGAGCTGCTATAACAAAACACCACAAAGTAGATGGCTTTAAAGAACAGAAATCTATTTCTGACAACTTTGGAGGCTAGAAGTCCAAATCAGGGTCTTGGCCATGTCAATCCCTTCTAGGGGCTTTGAGAGAGGAACCGTTCCATGCCTCTCTCCTAGTTTTTGTGGCTGCTAGAAATCGTTGGTGTTCTTTTGCTTGTAGATGGATCCTCGTGTGCTGTCTTCCCCCATGTGTGGCTCCCTTTTTATAAGACACCACCCAGCAGGAAGCAGAATTAGTATTCACTCTACTCTAGTACGACCTTGTTCGACTTAACTGATAACAAAAGAAAACCCCTATTTTCAAACAAGGTCCCATTCACACGTGTAGGGGTTATGACTTCAACATATCTTTTGGGGGAATACAGTTCAATTCATGAAACACCATAAACCCCAAACTATTTGACCAAAAGCAAGGTATATTCAAGAAGGGAATATATTACTTATTAAAATAGTAATCAAGCTGGGAACTAGCAAAAAAATAAATAAATTAAGTTCACAGTTAGGTTAAATTTCTCTGTGTTGATTCAACGTACAGTGTTTTCTCAAAAAGTCTTAGAAGATTAAACAGCAACGACAAGAAGATTGAACAGATGCTCTTAAAAATCAGTCAACTACATTACCAACTTTGCACTAATTTATTTTTCTTCTTCCCTGCTTACAGAAGGGTGAGGGGAGGAAGGTAGTGGCAGGAGAGTCAGTCCTATCATCGCCAGTGGGCACACAGGGGCAAAACATCAACCTAGATTCCAGAGGAAGGAAGGAAACTGAGCCCTCAAACTAGCCACCCTAAAGAAAATGGCCTGGGATAAAACAGGAGAGAGAAATACAACTGAAAAATGGTTTTACAGAAGGTCTTCCTTTATCATGAAAGACGTTTGACCACAGTTGTTATTGAGATGCTCATAAATTAACAATGATTGCCAACAAGAAGTGGTTATATTTAGAGTATAAATAAGAAAATAATTCTTTCAATTAGCTTTAAAAGAGAATGCCAAATAAATCATACATAAGACTTGACCACCTCATATTTCCCCGGGCAGAAACATAACACATTAAGAACCAAACATCAAGCTTTTAGCTCTTATACATTTTGCATGAATGGAATTCTTCTGCATGGTAAACAGGCCTCCACTTCAGCAGCAAAATTCACCCTGAGTCCAAAACTGTTTTCTCATGGCCTAATTCCTTTCTATCAGTCACGAAATCATTTTATTGCAACCACCAAATGCTTTCCTATTACTTGGAATGGTATGATACACTTACTTTTTGATATATGCTCCAGCTTTTCAAGATTCTGTTGGAAACAAAATGATCCTTTATGGCATTTTATAATATTCCACCTCATTTATTGCTTAACAGAATTTCTATCGTTAATTAAAGGGCTTTCTTTCACCCACCCCGACTCCACAAACCTAATCTATTCCCCAACTGCCTATCAGAGGCTAAATAAAAGTTGCTCTATCACAGCAGCAGTGATGGTCATGCCAATTTCACAGCGTGATTTGTGCACTCATTTCATTTTGAAAATAACCCTGCCCTCCATCTGTCTAAGCCGAATGTCCTGCTTTTTTTCAAGCCAGGCCTCTGGAGCAGCATCACATGAAACAAGGAGGCAGGCACACAACAGCCACCCACCCTCCTGCCACTTCAGCTGCCACACTCACAGATATGTACCAACACAAAGAGGAGAACCCCAAATGATGCCTGCAGAGATCCATGATATTTGGGGGAAAGCAGATAGTGTTTTATTTTTAATATATTTAAGAAACCATTTGAAGGTGGATGCTTTCATGACAAATACACAAATCTGAACAGCAGAGAGAGACAGGCTAAAGATATAAAAGCTACTTTCATGTTTCCATGGTCTGCTGTCTTAAATAGCAAATTACCCAAGGTCAAGATACAAAGATATTAAAAAAATTGAAGTAGTTTCTAAGGCACAAATGTCAGGCAGGCAAGCATAAAGGAGAAAACCTCACCACTCACTGATTACTGAGCAGGAGTAGCAAGCATCCCTCAACCTACATACTTCCCTGGGTTAAAGACCCAAAAGGGGTGAGTCTGGAGACTGGGTAGGAAGAAGCCTTGGAGAAAGGTTATAGAGGTCTTGCTCAGCTGATTTCTCTGGGGATACTGGGTGGTCCAGAGTCACACTCAACCTGGATGAAATCTATATAGTTTGTCTTTCTTGGTATTGATGCAGTGGGAGGCTGCTTTTCCAGTCCCACCCAAAAGGACACAGCTCTGGCAAACTTCTCAGCAAGTGAGAAGAATGAATGAGTACATGAATTAAGTTGCTTTATGGTAGGAGCAATGAGATGCCTACTGAAGTCTCTTAACTGTAACAAGTGACTAGGAGCTACAGCGCTTCTGCTAGTCACTTGCTAACATATGCTCATAGCTGTAATCCAGGCCAGTCATATGCAGACTACAAGGTGGTTATTAAGATTTCAAATAAGATGTGTAAATGGTCTTGTAGAGTACCATAAATTACAGTTGGTGTTGGCTCCAAAATTTATATATAGAAAAGATTTATGGGAGGAAATACTATTGAGGATGCAGCTAAGAGACTTGCAGTGAAGTCTCTAATTACGTAGCAAAGACATGTTTTACTTGAGCTATGCTTATCTTGCGGCGCAGAAGGCTAACAGAGATCATGGAAGACTATGAAAGACAATACTCACTATCTCCTGCCACTGCTGCATATGATCCACCACCACCAGTTGCAACTGAGGTGACTCCAACTCATGGAGACCTCATGTGTGTCAGAGTAGAACTGTGCTCCGTAGGGTTTTCAATGTCTGCATATGATAGATGCTAAGTATAAATACATATGGATACAAACATATATATATATATATATACATATTATATATATTCATATATAAATTGTAGCTATTATTATCTTGAAAACTGCATAATTTACCACCCAAGAGCTACCGCAGCTAACCAAAAAGTCAGTAGTTGGAATCTACTAGGCGCTCCTCGGAAACCCTGTGGGGCAGTTCTACTCTGTCCTACAGAGTCACTATGAGTCGGAATCGACTCGACGGCAATGGTTTTTTTTTTTTTTTTTCCCCACCAGAATAAGGCAGTTTTCTTTTGCTATCTTGTCTACTTCCCTAATCCTCAACTGAAAAACTTTATTTGCTCTCTCACAAATTTTATAGTCCCCAGGTCAGTCTAATCTTTGAGTATGTTTTTTTATTAGTGATCCAATATAACTGTATGGCATAATTAAGACCCTGCTTTTTCACTGCCCGAAGGGGCCCTCCTAGAACAGTAGTCAAGCACTCTGTTGCTAACCGAAAGATCGATAGTTTGAAATCACTACTCGCTCTGTGGGAGAAAGATGCAGCAGTCCGCTTCCGTAGATTTACAGCCTTGGAAACCCTTTGGGGCAGTTCTACACTGTCCTATAGGGTCACTGTGAGTTGGAATCCACTCAATAGCAATGGGTGTTCACTGCCGCATTATTAAATTCAAAGGAATTTATACAAAAATAGTCCCAGGGTAGGAACATGGAGTAGGAATGTGGCATCTAGAACATCTATTCTAAATATCTGACAGAGAAACAAAAGAAAACTCAGAATAGTTTCTTGTATAATCCAGCAAATCTGCATTTGTTGTTGTTGTGTGCGTCCCTGTCGATCCTGGCTCATGGAGACCCTGGAAGACAGAGCAGAACTGCCCCATAGGGTTTCCTAGGCTGTAAATCTTTACAGGAGCAGATCACCAGGTCTTTTCTGCTATGGAGATACTGGTGGGTTCCAACCAGCAACCTTTCGGTTAGAAGCTGAGCTCTTAACCATTGCATCACAAGGGCTCCTTGAAAAATCTCCTTAGAGACCTTCAAACTAAAATCTGGGGGGGGGGGGGGGGGAGGATTAAAGTGTAGGCAAATTGGTGTTTTGTTGTTGCCATTTTTTAACTGAAGGAATAATCCACTTTTTCATCACCCCCCCCCCCCCCCAATAAAAACAACCTTGTCAATTCTGACTCAAAACAACCCTACAGGACAGAGTAGAACTGCCCCATAGAGTTTCCAAGGCTGTAAATGTTTACCGAAGCAGACTGCAACGTCTTTCTCCCGCAGAGCAGCTGATGGGTTCTTGGCTAGCAGCCGAGGGCTTAACAACTGCACCATTTTTATCAAAGCAGTGACATCCAAAAACATCATTACAATCTGACAAGTTCAAGCTCGGCCTGGGTCTATCTCTCTCTGGGTCGCTCTCTCTCTCTCTCACACACACCAGGCTCATTTGGTAGGGTTGAGTTAGAAAAGTAAGTGCATAGAGAAAGAAGCACGTTTCAGTCTTCCATTTTTTTTCCCTGTAGAAGAGGTCATGTATTTCTCCAACATTTCCAACTAGTAGCGCTTAGCTGCCAACCAAAACGTCCTCTGTTGTAACCCACCAGCCGCTAAGTGGAAGAAAAGACTTAAGGCCGATTTAGCGACTCGTTCCCATAAAGATTACAGCCTAGAGGGCAGTTCAACTCTAAGATTACAGCCTAGAGGGCAGTTCAACACTATCCTATAGGGTCGCTGTGAATCGAAATCGACTAGATGGTACACAACAATAGTGAATTCTGGAGGACCACGGCAGTGGATTGAGCCAATTTATGCCCAGTAACATTTACTGTTTATGAAAAAGTGGGCCTGGAGATATTTGGAACTAAAGCAATCCTCTCTCCCAGTACCAGATGAGATTCACAACACTTTTCTCTAGCCAACCTCTAGAACGAATAAAAGGAAGGAGTCATGATCTCTGCACTGTTCTGTTCCTAAAAAGAGTGCCTTCGTGGCACCTTTAAAACCGAAACTACTCTGGGGAGAATTCCAAGAAGACATCCCGCGTTTTCCATTCCAGTTCTTTTACAAAAACAAAATGCGAAAGGACATCCTTTGTACAAGGCTCAAAAATGCAAAGGACTTCAGGCTGTAAACTTCCTCCTCCACACAACGGTCTGAAGGGGCACAAGGGAAACAACCAGTAACCCTCATTTGTAACACTGAGGAAAGAAAGGCCTTTGTAAACCACTTCTCCCGGAGGCCGTGGATCAGTCAGACGAAACTACGCTTCCCAGTATGCAGCGCTAGTTCCGGGCGGTGGCGCGTCTGGAGAGGTGCATGCCGGGACCTAGAGTTTCCGTCCCTGAACTACAGGAGAAGTCCCCTCACCCGTTCCCTGACTCACGCTTCTGCAGTCTGGAGTTCTACGGAGACCAAACCACGAATTTAGAAACTCATTTCAATAATCCTTTTCTAATCCTAGCCAGATACTTACGCGGCAAAATTACCTCCGGAGCAAATCTTTTCACCGTCTTCCGTTTCCGGTTAGCTTGTTGCCGTGGTTACGAGGACGCACAACAATCTTGGCAGTTATGGCGGGACTGAGCGGTGGACCGATACCAGATGGGGAGTTCACCGCGACCGTGTACCGGCTCATCCGCGATTCTCGCTACGCCGAGGCAGTGCAGCTGCTAGGCGGAGAGCTCCAGCGCTGCCCGAGGAGCCGCGCCGGCTTGTCGCTGCTGGGCTACTGCTACTACCGCCTGCAGGAATTCGCGCTGGCGGCCGAGTGCTACGAGCAGCTGGGCCAGCTGCACCCGGAACTGGAGCAGTACCGCCTGTATCAAGCCCAGGCCCTATACAAGGCCTGCCTTTACCAAGAGGCGACCCGGGTCGCCTTCCTCCTCCTTGACAACCCAGTCTACCACAATCGGGTACTCCGCCTTCAAGCCGCGATCAAGTACAGCGAGGGCGATCTGCCCGGAGCCAGGAGCCTCGTGGAACAGCTACTGAGTGGGGAAGGAGGGGACGACAGTGGGGGCGAGAGTGAGCCCGATGGCCAGGTCAACCTGGGTTGTTTGCTCTACAAGGAAGGGCAGTATGAAGCCGCGTGTTCCAAGTTCTCTGCGGCCCTGCAGGCCTCGGGTTACCGGCCTGACCTTTCCTACAACTTGGCTTTGGCTTATTACAGCAGCAGGCACTATGCCCCAGCTCTGAAGCATATCGCCGACATTATCGAGCGTGGCATCCGTCAGCACCCGGAGCTAGGTGTGGGCATGACCACAGAGGGCATTGATGTTCGCAGCGTTGGCAACACCTTAGTCCTTCACCAGACTGCTCTGGTGGAAGCCTTCAACCTCAAGGCAGCTATAGAATACCAGCTGAGAAACCATGAGGCCGCCCAGGAAGCCCTCACTGATATGCCACCTAGGGCAGAGGAGGAGTTAGACCCTGTGACCTTACACAACCAAGCACTAATGAACATGGATGCCAGACCTACAGAAGGATTTGAAAAGCTTCAGTTCTTGCTCCAACAGAACCCCTTTCCCCCAGAAACTTTTGGCAACCTGTTGCTGCTTTACTGTAAGTATGAATATTTTGACTTGGCAGCAGATGTCCTGGCAGAAAATGCCCATTTGACGTACAAGTTTCTCACACCCTATCTCTATGACTTCTTGGATGCCATGATCACTTGCCAGACCGCTCCTGAAGAGGCTTTCATTAAGCTGGATGAACTAGCTGGGATGCTGACTGAGCAGCTCCGGAAACTCACCATTCAAGTACAGGAAGCAAGACACAATAGAGATGATGAAGCTGTCAAAAGGGCAGTTAATGAGTACGATGAAACCCTTGAGAAGTATATTCCCGTGTTGATGGCCCAGGCAAAAATCTACTGGAATCTTGAAAATTACCCAATGGTAGAAAAGATCTTCCGCAAATCTGTGGAATTCTGTAATGACCATGATGTGTGGAAGTTGAATGTGGCTCATGTTCTGTTCATGCAGGAAAACAAATACAAAGAAGCAATTGGTTTTTATGAGCCCATCGTCAAGAAGCATTATGATAACATCCTGAATGTCAGTGCTATTGTATTAGCTAACCTGTGTGTTTCATATATTATGACAAGTCAAAATGAAGAAGCCGAGGAGTTGATGAGGAAGATTGAAAAGGAGGAAGAGCAGCTCTCTTATGATGACCCAGAAAAGAAAATCTACCATCTGTGCATTGTCAACTTGGTGATAGGAACACTTTATTGTGCCAAAGGAAATTATGACTTTGGTATTTCTCGAGTTATCAAAAGCTTGGAACCATATAATAAAAAACTTGGAACTGATACTTGGTATTATGCCAAAAGGTGCTTTCTATCCTTATTAGAAAACATGTCAAAACACACCATCATGTTGCGTGACAATGTTATACAAGAATGTCTCCAGTTTCTAGACCACTGTGAACTTTATGGCAGGAACATACCTGCAGTTATTGAACAACCCCTGGAAGAAGAAAGAATGCATATTGGAAAGAATACAGTCACATATGAATCCAGACAGTTAAGAGCTTTGATTTATGAGATTATTGGATGGAATATGTAGTTATGGCTGATAATGGTTTTTATCATAACGGCTTTGTTATCTGTATCTGGCACTTCGTTTTATTTGTATTTAGCCTTTGGCACCTTTAGACTTGTTACATGTTGAACTTTGTACACTTTAAAATTATAATAGTTAGATAAAACTTTTGATAATCCCACAAAATGAGTATGACAAAAGGAATTTTAACCCCTGATGGATTTATGAAAATATTCAAAACTGAGAGGGGAAGTTGTGTCCAATAGTTCTTGGAAGGATTGTGTTCTCTCTCCTTTGTTATCTTTGTGCTTTGCTGTATCTTAAGGAGCCCCTGTGCAATGGGTTATGCCATTCAGGGACTCAGTACTATCGAGTTCAGAACTAGCAGTTAATGTAGCGGACGTCTGGGCTTTAATAATCACTTCAGGGATTCATGTTCTGCTCTCATTTACCTGCATAATTATATTAATTTGTAATACTTATACTTTGCATAGATTTTAGGATCTTCTGGCAGGGTATTCCAATACAGATGTAATGTCTTACCTAACCAAAATTCCTTAGGTTATAAATGCTTTTGTTTGTGTTTGGTTTTAATGTGTAACATTTAGTAAGAAATCTTATGCCCTAACAGAATTATGGTGCTATGGTGTAGAGACAATAAACAATTGACAAAGAAACATATTTCCCTGATTTTCTTTTGCTCCACTTGTTAATAGTTTGAATACATGAACTAGATATGCTCTTACTGTTTTGTTTTGTTTTTTGGTAATAACTCTTCCATTGATCTTTAACAGTGATTAATAGCAGAGATGGCCGTATAATTCAATTCTTAATTCCTACCCTTGTTTTTTCAACTTAGCATATGTTAATGTTGGGGTCTGTTTCCACCTTGTAGCCTCTGGGTAAGGAAAAACATTCTACACTATTCCCATTACCCCACCAACCTCCTCTCCTATGCACATCACAGATAGAAAGGTCAATGAGTGGATTCTGAAACATTACCTGGTGGATTCATAATGCCATTTTCACATCCACAACCTTCTCAATAGTTTTTTGGTGTTTTCCGTGGTAACCCCACTCATTCTGCTCAGGCATTCTATTTTCTGAACCCTACAAGAGCTTTACTATTTGTTTCCCCACCACTCACCCCTTTTCCTAAATGTAACTGCTAACCTCCCTTGACCTGGCTTAGGAAAAAAAAAATCAAAAGTATTACATGGAATCATATGAAATTGCCGATTTTGAACATTTCTGACCTAAGGTTCAAACTAATATATCCACTGACAAGTAGGAATCCCTGCCATAAGGAGGTTTTATATATATATATATATATATATATATATATATATATTTCTCCCTTCAAGGAAGAACCCCTTAGCCATATAGGTACCCAGATGAAGTATGCTTAGCGTAATTCCTCTGTTGCATGACCCATTTTGATGCTGAAATTCTATCAAATGTATTGGAGATTTTAGCTCATTGTGAAGTCCAATGTGTGGTGTTGAATTTTCTACTTGGAATTATCTGAGCTGGTACCATTTACCATTGATGCTTTGATCCCGCATTTGGAAGACAATGTTTAATGACCTCTTCAGTACCTCCCATAGCACATTTCTATCTCCAGGGAATGTTCTTTCTTTAACAACTTTTCTGCTAAAAGTGTTGCTGTTTCTTTGTGTAGTGGCTTTGTGCCCCTCTAAATCTACACAGTCCCTTTAAGATTTGGAAAGTAAATGAAACTGGAATCTTACTTTCAACAGCTACATTACAATTCTGATTTTTTTCCCCATTTCCTCTAAAGCAAACTACTTTTTCTTTAAAAGAAAAAAAAGCATAAAGTGTGAGTAATGTTAACCATCCAGAAGTAAATGTTTTCCAGATTCCTTTTTGCAAATAGCCCAACCTTTATTCAGCCACAGTTTATTTACCCAGGTGCTATGTGTTTGTGTTATGCATGTATAACTTAGCTTTTCAGGACATAAAAAGCTTTTCAGAACAGTTTTTAACCCCTTGGCATTGGGCAGTTGGGATTTCCTGGTTAGTAATGCATCAGGAAAGCCCAACTGCTCCTACCACTGAATAAAGGAATAATGGTCAATCATAGCATTTTTCACCTTCCTTACCCTAACTCTCCAGGGAGGCATCCACCCCAGAATGAAGGATTGCTGCCTGGTAACAGCAGACTCATGATCCAAATCTACAAAGCCAGCAATTAAGATCCAGAGCATGGGAGGGGAATGGGAAGGGTGAGGGTATTCCTGGCTTCCCAGATACTTCACTGACTGTTTAGTATATCTATGTTTTTGCTTTTTTTTTTGAGCAAAAACATGTTTATTTGTACCTCAGGTTTAGCTAGCTAGCAAATCCAGAAGGACCATGGGCTTCACAAATAGCCAAATAATTGGTTAAAATATTCTGAGTCTCAAATCAAAGCTTCCCTGCAAAAATCTCTTCTCAACTCCTCATTCTACTTTAAAATGTTACATCTTTAATAAAACAAGTACATTCATAATGCACTTTTGAGTGAAAAATCTGAAGAAATGGCAGTTTTATATTACAGATATTGGGTAGATCATTTGAGTATCACAAAGTAGAGTTAGACATAACATTAAAATAGTGCAAGATTTTGCTAGAACCATATATATACATACACAAATATTTTATTGTGCTTTAAGTGAAAGTTCACAATTCAAGTTAGTTTCTCATACAAAAATTTATACACACATTTTTATGTGACCCTAGTTGCTCTCCCTATACTGTGACAGCACACTCCTCCTTTCCCCCCTGGATTTCCCATGTCCATTCAACCAGCTCCTGACCCTCTCTGCCTTCTCATCTTGCCTCCCGACAGGAGCTGCCCATTTATTCTCATGTATCTACTTGAGGTAAGAAGCACTCTTCACGAGTGTCATTTTATGTCCCGTAGTCCAGTCTAATCTTTGTCTGAAGAGTTGGCCTCGGGAAAGATTTTAGTTTTGGGCTAACAGAGAGTCTGGGGGCCATGTCTTTTGGGGTTGCTCCAGTCTCACTCAAACCGTTAAGTCTGGTCTTTTTACTAGAATTTGAGTTCTGCACCCTACTTTTCTCCTGCTCCATCAGGGACTCTCTATTGTGTTCCCTTTCAGGGCAGTTGATGGTGGTAGCCGGGCACCGTCTAGTTGTTCCAGTCTTAGGCTGATGGAGTCTCTGGTTTATGTGGCACTTTCTGTCTCTTGGGCTAATATTTTCCTTGTGTCTCTGGTGTTCTTCATTCTCCTTTGCTCCAGGTGGGTTGGGACAAATTGATGCATCTTAGATGGCCACTCACTTAATAAACTTTGTTATGCCAATTGACCTAGATGTCCCCCTGAAACCATGGTCCCCAAACCTCTGTGCCTGCTACTCTGTTCCTTGAAGTGTTTGTTTTATTCAGGAAACTTCTTAGCTTTGGTTTAGTCCAGTGGTGCTGACTTCCCTTGTATTGTGTGTTGTCCTTTCCTTCACCTAAGATAATTCTTGTCTACTATCTAGTTAGCGAATACTCCTCTCCCTCCCTCCCCACCCTCGTTACCATCAAAGAATGTTTTCTTCTGTGTTTAAACCTTTTCTTGAATTCTTATAATAGTGGTCTTATACAATATTTGTCCATTTGCGACTGACTAAATTCGCTCAACATAATGCCTTCCAGATTTCTCCATGTTATGTCTCACAGATTCATCGTTGTTCTTTATCATTGTGTAGTATTCCATTGTGTGAATATACCATAATTTGTTAACCTATTTGTCCATTGATGGGCACCTAGGTTGCTTCCATCTTTTTGCTACCGAGAACAGTGCTACAATGAACATGGGAGTGCATATGTCTATTCCTTTGATGGCTCTTATTTTTCTAGGATATATTCCAAGGAGTGGGACTCTTGGATCATATGGTACTTCTGTTTCTAGCATTTTAGAGAAGTGCCAAATCAATTTCCAAAGTGGTTGTACCATTTTACATTCCCATCAGAAGTGTATAAGTGTTCCAGTCTCTCCACAACCTAACATTTATTATTTTGTGTTTTTTGGATTAATGCTAGCCTTGTTGGGGTGAGATGGTATCTCCTTGTAGTTTTGATTTGCATTTCTCTAATGGCTAATGATCCTGAGCATTTCCTCCTGTGTCTGGAAGCTGCATGAATGTCTTCTTTGGTGAAGTGCCTGTTCATATACTTTGCCCATTTTTTAATTGGGTTATTTGTCTTTTTGTTGTTGAGGTTTTGCAGTATCCGGTAGATTTTAGGGATTAGGTGCTGGTCAGATTTGTCGTAGCCAAAAATTTTTTCCCAGTCTGTAGATTGTCCTTTTACTCTTTTGATGAAGTCTTTGGATGAGCGTAAGTGTTTGAATTTTAGGAACTCCCAGTTATCTAATTTTTCTTCTGGTATTTGTGCATTGTTAGTAATGGTTTGTATTCTGTTTATGCCATATATTTGGGGTTGTAGCATTGCCCATATTTTTTCTTTATTGTTTTTGATTTTATATTTAAGTCTTTGATCCATTTTGAGTTAGTTTTTGTGCATGGTGTGAGGTATGGGTCTTGTTTCAGTTTTTTACAGATGGATATCCAGTTATGCCAGCACTGTTTGTTAAAGAGATTGTTTTTTCCCCGATTAACAGAATTTGGGCTTTTGTCAAATATCAGCTGCTCACAGCTGGATAAATTTACATCTGGATTCTCAATTCAGTTCCGTTGGTCTATACATTTGTTGTTGTACCAGTACCAGGCTGTTTTGACAACCATGGCAGTATAATAGGTTCTAAAATCAGGTCGTGTGAGGCCTCCCACTTTGTTCTTCTTCAGTAATGCTTATCTGGGGCCTCTTCCCTTTCCATATGAAGTTGGTAATTTGTTTCTCCATCTCCTTAAAAAATGCCATTGAAATTTACATTGGGACTCCATTGTATCTGTAGATTTCTTTGGGTAGAACTCACATTTTCACAATGTTGAGTCTTCCTATCCATGTGCAAGGTATATTTTTCCACTTATGCAGGTGTCTTTGGTTTCTTGCAGTAGTGTCTTGTAGTTTTCATTATATAGGTCTTTTACATCTCTGGTTAGATTTATTCCTAAGTATTTTATCTTCTTGGGGGCTATTGTAAATGGTATTGATTTGGTGATTTCCTCTTGGAAGTTTTCTTTGTTGGTGTAGAGGAATCCAACTGATTTTTGTATGTTTAGCTTGTATCCTGATACCTTGCTGAAATCTTCTATTAGTTCCAGAAGTTTTCCTGTGGATTTTTTGGGGTCTTCTGTGCATAAGATCATATCATCTGCAAATAGAGGTACTTTTACTTCTTCCTTACCAATTTGGATGCCCGTTATTTCTTTTTCTGGCCTAACTGCTTTGGCTACGACCTCCAGCACAGTATTGAATAAGAGTGGTGATAAAGGGCATCCTTGTCTGGTTCCTGTTCTCAAGGCGAATGCTTTCAGACACTCTCCATTTAGGATCATGTTGGCTGTTGGCATTGTATACACGCCCTTAATTATGTTGAGGAATTTCCCTTCTATTCCTAATTTGCTGAGAGTTTTTATCACGAATGGGTGTTGGACTTTGTCAAATGCCTTTTCTGCATCAGTTGATAAGATCATGTGGTTCTTGTCTTTTGTTTTGTTTAAGTGATGGATTACATTGATTATTTTTCTGATGTTGAACCATTCCTGCATACCTGGTATGAATTCCACTTGGTCATGGTGAATTACTTTTTTTGATATGTTGTTAAATATTATTGGCTAGAATTCTGTTGAAGATTTTTGCGTCTATGTTCATAAGGGATATTGGTCTGTAATTTCTTTTTTGTGGTATCTTTACCTGGTTTTGGTATCAGGGTTATGCTGGCATCATAGGATGAGTTTGGGAGTATTCCATCCTTTTCTATGTTCTGAACTACTTATAGTAGTAGTAGTGATAACTCTTCTCTGAAAGTTTGGTAGTTTTTAACTTACCTTTTCAATCTCTTCTTTTGTTAAAGGTTTATTTAGTTGTTCTACCTTTGTGTTAGTTTAGGTAGGTAGTGAGTTTCTAGAAATTTGTCCATTTCCTCTAGATTTTCAAATTTGTTAGAGTATAATTTTTCATAGTATTCTGATTCTTTTAATTCCAGTTGGGTCTGTTGTGATATCATCCATCTCATTTCTTATTTGGGTTATTTGCTTCCTCTCCTGTTTTTCTTTTGTCAGTGTGGCCAATGGTTTATCGATTTTGTTGATCTTTTCAAAGAACCAGCTTTTGGTCTTGTTAACTCTTTCAATTGTTTTTCTGTTCTCTATTTCATTTAATTCTATTCTAATTCTTATTATTTCCTTTCTTCTGGTGCCCGAGGGCTTCTTTTGCTGCACTCTTTCTACTTGTTCGAGTTGTACGGTTAATGTTTTGATATTGGCTTGTTCTTCTTTTTGGATGTGCGCATTTATTGCTATGAACTGACCTCTGAGCACTGCTTTTTCTGTGTCCCAGAGGTTCTGGTAGGATGTGTTTCCATTCTCATTTGATTCTGTGAATTTCTTTATTCTGTCCTTAATTTCTTCTTTAACTCTTTAGTTTTTGAGCAAGCTGTTGTTCTGTTCAGTTTCCATGTGTTTCATTTTTTCTCTTTGCTTTTTCTGTTACTGATTTCTACTTTTATGGCTTTATGGTCAAAAAAGATGCTAATATTCCAATGCTTTGGATTTTATGAAGGCTTGCTTTATGGCCTAATATGTGGTCTATTCTGGAGAATGTTCCATGTGCGCTGGAAAAGAAAGGATACTTGGCTGCTGTTGGGTGGAGTGTTCAGTACATGTCTATGAGATCAAGTTGGTTGACTGTGGCATTTAGATCCTCCACGTCTTTATTGAGCTTCTTTCTGGATATTCTGTCTTTCACTGAAAGTGGTGTGTTGAAGTCTCCTACTATTATGGTGGGGCTGTCTATCTCTCTTTTCAATGCTCTTAGAGTTTGTTTTACATATTTTGGAGCCCTGTCATCGAGTGCATAAATATGTATTATGGTTATGTCCTCCTGGTGTATTGACCCTTTAATCATTATATAGTGTCCTTCCTTATCCTTTGTGGTGGATTTTACTTCAAAGCCTACTTTGTCAGAGATTAATATTGCCACTCTTGCTCTTTTTTGAGTGTTGTTTGCTTGATATATTTTTTTCCATCCTTTGAGTTTTAGTTTTGTTTGTGTCTTTAAGTCTAAGGTGTGTCTCTTGTAGGCAGCATATAGATGGCTTGTGTTTTTTTTAATCCAATCTGCCACTCTGTCTCTTTATTGGTGCATTTAATCCATTTACATTCAGCATAATTATTGATAGGTATGAGTTTAGTGCTGTCATTTTGATGTCTTTTTTTGTGTGTTGTTCACAGTTTCTTTGTTCCACTTAATTTTCTGTGCTGAGTTGTTTTTCTTTATGTATTTTCATCTTTTTCATTGTTGTTGGTTTTGTGTTTGCTGAGTCTTTATATTTTTCTAGTTTTTTATTTTGACTTGTAGGATTGATAGTTTCCTTTGTGGTTACTTTAGTATTTACCCCTATTTTTCTAAGTTTATACTAGTCTTCTATTTCTTTATATCGCCTTGACTTCCTCTCCATATGAAAAATCTATGTCTACATTTTTTAAGTCCCTCTTTTTGTTTTAATGTTGTCATCTTTTACCTATTGACATCTGTTTCCCTATTTTCAGTGTTTTAGCTTTGATGTCCTTTTGTGACTTCCCTATCTTGATATCTGGTTGCTCTGTCCTGTGTTCTAGTCTTGGGTTGTTATCTGATGTTACTGATTTTCTAACCAGAGGACTCCCTTTAGTATTTCTTGTAATTTTGGTTTGGTTTTTGCAAATTCCATAAACTTCTGTTTATCTGGAAATACCCTAATTTCACCATCATATTTGAGAGACAGTTTTGCTGGATATATAATTCTTGGTTGGCAGTTTTTTCCTTCAAGGCTTTATATATGTCATCCCATCGCCTTCTTGCCTGCATCGTTTCTGCTGAGTAGACCGAGCTTATTCTTATTGAGTCTCCTTTGTAGATGACTTTTCCTTTCTCCCTAGCCACTCTTAAAATTGTCTCTTTATCTTTGGTTTTGGCAAGTTTGATTATAATATGTCTTGGTGACTTTCTTTTGGGATCTACCTTATGTTGGCTTCGATGAGCTTCTTGAATAGGTATCTTCTCATCTTTCATGATATCAGGGAAGTTTTCTGCCAACAAATCTTCAATTTTCTCTATTTTCTGTTATCTCCTCCGTTCTGGTACTCCTATCACTTGTAGGTTCTTCCTCTTGATAGAGTCCCACATAATTCTTATGGTTTCTTCATTTTTTTAAATTCTTTTATCTGATTTTTCCTCAAATAAGTTGGTGTCAAGGGCTTTATCTTCAGTCTCACTGATTCTGACTTCCATTCCCTCAGTTCTGCTCCTATGACTTTCTATTGAGTTGTCTAATTCTGAAATTTTATTGTTAGTCTTCTAGATTTGTTTCCTGTCTATGGATTCTTGCAGCCTGTTAAATTTGTCATTATGCTTTTCTCTAATCTTCTTAGGTTCTTCTATTGCTTTGTGTGTGTGTTCCTTGGATTATTCTGCATTTTGCCTGATCTCCTTCCTGATGTCTTGAAGAGTTCTGTATATTAATCTTTTGTATTCTACCTCTGGTAATTCCAAGAAGTTCTCTTCCTTCGGAAAATTTCTTCTTTCTTTTGGGAGCTTGCTGAAGCCATCATGGTCTGCCTCTTTATGTGATTTCATATTGACTGTTTTCTCTGAGCCATCATTGTATCTATTTATTTTATGTTTGCTTACTGTGTCCTAGCTTCTTTTTTGTTTTGATATGCCCAAGTAAGCTGCTTGTGTGAGCTAGTTTCATTATTGGTGCCTTTGAAGCTCTATCGTCCTGTCACCAGGTGGTTAGATCTGTTACTAGATATGTGAGCCCAGGAGTCTGTTTACTTTTCTTGTATGGATTTAGCTCAGGTGTTCAGGTAGTCAGTCACCAAGTGTGTGGTGCAGGCTCTCACCTACAGTCCTAGACAGGCAGGGGTGATTGGTGTAGGCACAGGTATCTGGTTGCAGTAGGGGGTCACGCGCTGAGCAAGGCATGGGGCTGACGGCCATCCCCAAGTGTCTGGGAGGAAAGAGTGTCCCTATTCCCTACAGCACGCAGGTGGTGGGTTTTGCAGCCGGAGTATGAGCACCCAGTGCTGTTGGCTGTAAGGACTGGGAGGCACCACTTATTCTTAGACCCCTGACACCACTGGCTGGTGGTGTGGGTGGAGGCACCAGTCCTCAGGACCCTGATGTGGATAGGTGAGGACCCTGCTTAATGGGCAGTGTCAAATGTCACGAACCTGCTACTTCATCATACAGCTGATACAGTTGAAGTTGTGCTTCAGGTTTATACGCTGTTGTACTGTGGTAATGAGGGCCTACGCTGTTGAAATGGGCCCACACAGGTCTATGCACGGGTGAAAAGTATTCAAAGTCCGTGGACCCCTTATGCCTGTGCCTAGGCAAAGGAGCTGTGCTTACCCTGAGTACCTGGCTTAGGGGAGCTGGCAGATTATTTTTTCCCGCTGTTAATCTGTTCCCTCTCTGAGGCCAGGAGAATGGCTCAGTGCACTTGACGGGTCCTACTTCCGGCCCAGGGGACTCAGCAAGCACTGAAGTTGGCCCAGGACCCGGCGCAGAGTGGAGGGGGGCTGGTAAATGGGAGAGAAGTTTTTCCCAAAGTGGGTGTTATTTGACCCTCACGGTAGGTCAGACGCATGTACTTATCTTTTGCCGACTGAGCACCACTTTTCACTGGTTCTGGACGCCTGAGTAGACTCTCTGCCAGTTGGTCTCTCCCAATGCGGAGAATACCTCCCGAGCACCACTGCTGGCCTCACCGTGCACGCCATCCAATCTGGCCTGAAGGGTGCCAGCTACCACCGGGTCAGGTCTGGCAACTCCTCACTGCTTCCAAACTCTCTCTTCCTCCCCCCCTGCCACTCAGTCCAATTCTTCAACTTTACCTTTGATGTTCAGGGCTCCTAGATTTTCATATATAATTGATTCACTTGTTTTTTCGGGTCTTTGTTGTAAGAGGGACCACAGGAAAATCTGACTACTTCACCATCTTGGCCCACCTCTGTATATAGATCTTTTAAGCTCATGTTCAAAGTAACCTCTGCTTCTTGAGCCTAAAAGGCAAATAATTTTACATTTATCCCATATTTTTCCATCTGAATAAAAGCTTCCATTCCTACAAGCTCTGATGAAAAGCTTTGCTCTGTGCTGTTAGAACATACATAAGTTCTAAAAGCACTTTTCTTGATGAGATTTACCTCAATTCCTACAACTTGTACTCTGTCAAGATTTCTTTATCTGTGTAGTAGTCTATTTTAGAGTTCAAATATTAAATCCAGTATTTCATAATCTTAAGTCAATCCCCTGGTCTCCACACATGCATGAGCTGAGTATGGACATGTGTTTGTACACAAGTAGTTACATCCACATTCTCAGACATGACTAAGAACTTGATCTTTCTGAGAAGACCAACCAAGCACAGACTCCTGTGATCAGTGACGTGACACTGGATTTGTGGTCCTCATGACAGCCCCTCTTTGAATGTGGCCTCAGCTATGGCATGGGTGTTCACACTAATCCCATCTGTGAAAGTCAAGTATGCAGTGGCTAACTCTAACCTATTCATGAAAAGCAGACAACAGGGAGTTGGGAGCACTGTGTGGAGAAGAGACGCCTGTAACCGATGACACTGCCTCCCAGAGAGGTGATATAGGTATGACCTCTCAGACATCAGAGAAGCACCTCAGATGGAATCCATACAAAATTGTGATAGGTTTGCCCTGCAGTTAGAATGATTTGTTTCCGTTTATACATAGAAGGCCATGGGATAGAAGGCCAAATAAGCTTAAGAAATGTGAGCTTAAAAAAGGGTAAATGACTTTGAGGGGAAGTTTAAGAGAGTAAATTTCTGACTGCTCAGCCCCATAATCCTCCCTGGCTCATTTCCAGGCTGGCATCTCTGAGAGGTAACACTGCTGGAAGTCTGACCTCTAGGTAAGTCGGGTGTGGATATACAAACTACCTGACTTTAAAAGAAAAACATCACCAGAGATAACCCCTTTCAGGTGAACATCAGCTTTTTCAAATACAATTTTTTTGTTTTAGGTTCCTGAGTCTTTCCTTTTCTTAATGACCATGAATGATCGGAAAGCAACTGGAAAGTTGTAGTTTCCTGAGGGTATTCTCTGTGGTGGCAAGAGAGAGAACCATGTGGGCCTGGGGAGCGTGGCGGGAGCCAGAAGCAGAGACCTAGAAGGGCCCAGCGGCAGAGGTTCAGGAGATCCTGTGCAGGAGTCTTCCTGCCAGCGAGGCAAGGCTCAGTGAGGCCCAGTGGAAAAGCAAAAAACCTCACTACCATCAAAAAGAGTCTGGAGCACAGCACATCTTTTGGACTCGGGGTCCCCGCACTGAGAACCTCCTAGGCCCAGAAGACAGAGTTGTAACACTGGACAGATGGTGGGCTTGCCAGCCCATGCAGAGAGCTGGGTGCCTCCATGCAGGAGGTTTGCCTGCTACTCAAGAGTTACTAAAGAGGGATATGCAGATGACACAACCTTGCTTGCTGGAAGTGAAGAGGACTTGAAGCACTTACTGATGAAGATCAAAGACTACAGCCTTCAGTATGGATTGCACCTCAACGTAAAGAAAACAAAAATCCTCACAACTGGACCAGTAAGCATCATCGATAAATGGAGAAAAGGTTGAAGCTGTCAAGGATTTCATTTTACTTGGATCCACAATCAAAGCCCATGGAAGCAGCAGTGAAGAAATCAAATGACGCTGGGCAAATCTACTGCAAAAGATCTCTTTAAAGTGTTAAAAAGCAAAGATGCCACTTTGAGGACTAATGTGCGCCTGACCCAAGCCATGGTATTTTCAATAGCCTCATATGCATGGACAATGAATAAAGATGACTGAAGACAAATTAATGCCTTTGAATTACGGTGTTGGCGAAGAACACTGACTATACCATGGACGGCCAGAACAACAAATTTATCTTGGAGAAGTACAGCCAGAATGCTCCTTAGAAGGATGGCGAGACTTAGTCTTAAGTACTCTGGACATGTTATCAAGAGGGACCGGTCCCTTGAGAAGGACATCATTCTGGGTAGAGGGGGAGCGAAAAAGAGGAAGACCTTCAATGAGATGGACTGACACAGTGGCTGCAACAATGGGCTCAAGCATAACATTTGTGAGTATGGCGCAAGACCAGGTGGTGTTTCATTTTGTTGCGCATAGGGTTGCTATGAGTAGGAACCAACTCAATGGCACCTAACAACAACAAAGAGTTGTAATACTTGCCCATGCAGGGCTGAGGTCTGAGTGTGCTTGGTGCAACACGCCTGCCTCACTGTGCATGATGGGAGCCACACAGGCCCTGGGGCAGTGCAGGCCTAGGTAATGTGGTGGCAAGAGAGAGAACCACGTGGGCTTGGGTAGCGTGGTGGGAGCCAGTAGCAGAGACCCAGAAGGGCCTAGCAGCAGAGGTTCCGGAGATCCTGTACAGGGGTCTTCCTGCCAGCGAGGTAAGGCTCAGTGAGGCTCAGTGGAAAAGAAAAAGCCTCTGAAGCCGTGCAGGCCCCCCAAGCAGCGTGGTGGTAGCCAGAGGCAGTAGTGACGTGAATACAGCATCTGATCTGAGCCACGGCATGCTTGCCCAGTGACAAAAGAATGGACATGGGTAATTTGGGAAAGGGTAAACTTTTCCCCTTTGAGAATCTGTTGTTTTTGTTTACTGTTTGCTTTCTATAAATAATAATGGCTTTCACTGTGTCAACACTGTGTAAGCATCTCGTGTCCAGCTCAATCACAGACCAAGTCAGCACCCATGGAATGGGTGATGCCAGTGGGTGTACATGCCTCATTCCTAGCAGTCTAACGGCTGCCTGCCTGTCTGCATGTGCAATGCATACAATTTCTAAGATTCATTCAGTCTCAACTTGTATGACTCAGGTAGAAAATTGCTTTCTTTAAACAACAGAAGATAAAATCTTAAGATTCGATTGAGTTCAACAGGTCTGATCTTCTATCAGTCATTTCAAAGCCCAGACACAGCAATACCTTAACTCTAACATGGAAGCCAAAGGCAGAGATGAAAGCAACACCTGTGCACATGTCCTTCACTAACTAAAGAAGCTACTCATGGTTATGGACTGTATCCTATTCATTTTCTCCATGTACCTGACACAGCAAGATGCTGTCAGCAAAGGGATCAACATGAAAGAAGCAACAATTTTTGTAACAATGAGTGGTTTTGGTATTGTTTTATTTTCTCCCAGCACATCTTAAAAATCACACACGGGCATTTGCTCATACAGTCTAGGACAACCAATAAAAGAAGAATCCGTATATACACTGAAAGCACAGTATTTAGACTACGTGTTGAGCCTTTGTGGAAAACAGTACGGCTCAGTCTGAACTGACAAAAGCTATGCTGGAATCTCTCAGGAATTTTCCTTCCCACTACATATTCACATTTAGACTATAAATGTAAAGAGAAGAATTGTTTGTATGCATTAGTTACAGCAGTATAATGGCTTACATACAAGTGTTTACCCACATGTAGTTCCCAAAAGATTACTACAGTACTGGCAGGAATACGTACTGCCTTGGAGGAAGACTCAGGATAAGATATTATTTAAGTCAAGTTGTGTCAGAGCCAAAGTATTTCACAGGCTTAGCAGAGAGGACAAAAATTAAGAAAAATAACCTATACATATTTCTCATAATATTTATCATTGTCCAGGAACAGAAATATTCATTATTCTGAAGGCACCATCACACAAAAAAGGACCGACACACAACATAAGAAACAGAAACCCCCCTCACAGGCTCTGCTCCTCGGGGAGTGTGTGAGCAAACATCCAGAAGCACGTGGTGAGTATGTCACATCCGCCAAGCCATTTTAGGGAGACTATGTTGGGATGGTAGGAATGAAAAGTACATATAAATCCCACTGACTGATTAGATTTATGTGAGAGTACAGGTCCACCATACAATTAGTTTAAAATGCTAGAGGTGATCCAAACCAATGCTGTGGAAAGGACTACCAGTGTATCTACACACAACTACTTAATGCCTGACATGTTCTTGAAGAGAAATAGCCGTGAACCTCCAAACAAACTCTGTCTATAAAAACCTATCCTCTCCACTCATTTTAAATGGCTATTTCACAAAAACAAGAAAATCCCAACAAGGCACTGTGAGCTTCCAGGAATATTCTTTTAGGAAGCTCAAAAAATAATTAGTTATAGAAACTATATACCAGTAGGAGCATTTCATGTCCTTTCAGAATATGAACAAGCACATTTTAAGGACTGAATGTGTTTTATAAGTGTTCATGTTGTTCATGAGAAGAAAAACAAAACACTACCAACAGTAAGATGTCTTAAAAAAGGTATGTATGTTGCTAAGAAATTCAGAGTAAAACAAATTTTTTTCTTTTCTTTTCTCTCTGATTTGGAAGTTCAGAGTCTGAGTTAATGATACTTAATGTATTATTTTCTTCCTTGTAGGAAAAAAAGTACAAAATAACCTCCTTTGGGAATCAAAAAAGGAATTTTTCATATTCACAGAACTAAAATTACTTAATTCTTTGATGGTTCTTTGGCTTGAATGTTATGTATATATATATATAGACAGATATATATATATACACACACATACACACACTTATCAGTGGTCCTTACTCACGTTTATTAAGGAAGTAATTGTTGCGGTTAGCAGAACACAAGAGCTCATTCTTTGAGGATCTTCCAAAGGTCAAGAGGGAATGCTTCAAGTTCACAGGAGACTAAACACCTCTTAAGAATATAACATTGATTTTAAAATAGAGATTGATAAAACCTAGTTAACATTAATATACTCAGCTATAAATTAAAAAGGATTTAGTCATATTTAGGTTGCATGCAGTAATTATGCTACATTGGTGAAATTATAAAAAAGAATTCTCTACTTTCAAATCAGTGGAAATATAGATGAAGATGAAAAACTAAAGTTGAAAGAAAAACCCATACGCAAACAGAGGAATCAAGTTGCACACTCCCTTTGAAGAAAAAAATTCTTAGGCTCAGGTCCTTTTTATTAATAATATAAGTTTCTATAATCTCTTGACATTACAAATAATTTTTACAGTTAAATTTTACACTAAAGACAAACACTGTTTGGCTTAGGGAGCAGAATGCTGAGTAACTTACATCCTTCACGAGACACTATATTTCAACAGTTTGAGAAAACCTTTTATACTTTCTGGATTTCAGCATTTAAGTTGTTTATTTTTCAGGAAATTGAAATTAATAAGAATTAAATGAATTTATTCACATGCACCTTCAGCAAAGCTAAGCTTCCATAATTCATAAAGTCAAAGGTGAAACATTCTGGATTCTTCAATTCTAAACTACGTTTGTTATTTTCGGCTTTTCTCCCACCATGAACTAAGCCCTACTTAAAATCAAAATTACTAAAGTGGTGAATAAAAAATTATTAAAGCTGTCCTTAACTCCTGTCTCAGTTTCTTGAAATGTAGATATGCTTTCCACAGCGTTCCTTTTTGGCTGCTTCAAACACCAGCAGCAAATGCAGTTTGTGAATCAATCCATGTAAAAAACCACGTTCTACATCTACGTGGAATAGTAGCTCAACAAAACCCAGCTCCTATATGAACAGGTTATGTATCACACTTCTGATTGGGGCTACAGAGCTTCTCTGATCAACTATGGTTAAGAAGTTGCAGCCATAAAAGAATACAACAAAGGAAAATCTTTGGGGCCAACATGCAGAAAGGCATTTTCAAAATGCAAGCCAAGATTTAGTAGATACTAATAGAATATTCTTAGAAAGAGGTGTCCTTGCAACCATCGGTATCTTGTATAGTATATACACTGATGGAAGCTAATCCTTTATTGCGCTTTTGTTTCTCAAAATACATCAGCTATGTACACTAAAAGTCTACCAGCTTCATAAACCACTTTTAAGTAATGGTAATACAATATGTAAACAATTTTAAGACAACTCTCAATTCCTCAGGAAAGGAAATAATTTAATCCTCTTTGTGGTAAAATGCTGGGCACAATAAACATGTGGCTTTCACAATCTTTACTAAACCTAAAAAGCTCAAGTTACTTTGCCTAAGACAAAATTCACTTACACACTGTAAATTACACCAAACATTAAGGCATTAGGATCAATAAAGCCTGTTCATGTTGAGTTGTATTCGATACCATTTCTAACTATCAGGAAATTCCCATCTCCACTGAAACCCCAATCCAAATGTGTCATCAAATTTAAGGAAAATATAACTAATTTAGGAAAGACAAATACGTGTTATGCCGTACTAAAAACCAAATAGGCTAAGGGCTTTTAATATTTAATATAAACTTATTGAAACTGGGTTAAGAAGCCTTACATAAACAACATTCTCCTGGCTTTAACTTTTAAGAAGCCATTTTCACGTATTTCAGCGTTAAGAGGCAAGATTTAAGTGCTTCCTTCATGAACTCAGTCCTCCATAAGTATATCCCAGGCACCTCTCAGAAGCCAAGTGTGTGAAAGAAGGGGAAAGGCTTTCTGATCTACTAAATCAGAGTGAAGCAGGATTGATTTATGTTCACATATTTCAAAAATGATCCCTGTAGAAATGATTCCAACTACAAAATGTAGTCACCATTATAAAAGCAAGGTTGTGGAGTCCTGCATACATGGAAAAAGAAAAACCAAAATAAATCACTTATTTCCAGGTTATATAGAACAGTGAACACAACAATTTCAGGTGTTAATTTACTTTTTGTTTTTGTTAGGTGCCGCTGAGTCGGTTCTGACTCGTATCGACCTTAAGTACAACAGAATGACACACTGCCTGGTCCTGTGCCATCCTCACAATCATTGTTATGTTTGAGCCCACTGTTGCAGCCACTGTGTCAATCCATCTTGTTGAGAATCTTCCTCTTTTTCACTGAACCCCTAACTTTACCAAGCATGATGTCCTTCTCCAGGGAATGGTCCTTCCTGAGAACACGTCCAAAGTATGTGAGAGGTAGTCTCGCTAGCCACGCTTCTAAGGAGCATTCTGCTGTACTGTTACACTTACAGTTTCCTAATACCAAGTACTGATTTCTAAGGTTGTTGAAATCCGAACTCCCTCGGAAAGTATAACAGTTGCATGCAAGGGAATGGATCTGCTTATGAATCTGTTAAGTTTTATTAAAAAAAAAAAATTACTCAGAACTATGTATACACTTCTAACGAGATATTAGTACCTTATTAAATTTTACATTTTGATCACTAATTAGAGAAATTACCTTCACGAACAGATGCATTTTATAAAGCTGAGATTTTTATAATTTTAGAAGCAATTTCCTCATCAAGTGTCCAACTATTTCAAAAATCATGGGCTTCAAGCAAAGATCTGCTAGAAACTTATAATTAAAAATAAATCACCAATGAAGAGAGGCAGCTTCTAGTAAATATATATTTAGTTTTGTTGTTAAACTAGTATTTAATTTTGATTTGCTTACAGATTTAAGTTTATTAGTTTGAGGCCAATTTTAATAGTTAAAAATGATTTATCATTTTGAAGTCTTAAAAATATCATTTTGTTAATTTTAAATTTTTTACTTTTCTGGTTAAGGCTACTTCAGATATAAAAGGTATCAAACTGCCCAAAAATACTTGGCAGCTGTTGCTACATAGACAGACGGTGTGTCCTTTCAAAGGATCGTCTGCATTCTGACTTACATTATCTGATCAAATATTAATTTTAAAAAATTATCAAAAGCTAAGTATTGTATTAAGAAAAGAATCCATCTCAAATTGTGAATCATGAACCTTGACAAACAGTAATTCAAAATAATCATTTCACTTATTTTAATATCCAGTTTGAATGTAAAAATGCTTGCTAAATGTGATTAATGTTCTCCCTATTTAAGAAATATGATATTTCTAACTTTTGATTATGGCATATATATTACTACATTATATTTTTTAAATTTTAGGTTAAACCAGTAATTCAAAATTCAGAAAAGGCATTAAACCATTATTAAAAACTAACTGGAAATTTTACTTTCAAATGAAAATTTATTATGCTTCTTGTAATTAAAAAAAATTTTTTTTTGTTATTGAAACTGTTCAGGCTTTCAAATTCAATAGCTGGACAATGACTGTGTGTCTTTAGTCAAATAGTCCTTCCTACTGGAATTATTAAGGGTAAGAAATCTTCCTTCTGCCCTGTTGTAGCTGCTGCTTCTGCATCTCAGCACAAGAAAGTGAAACAAGAAACATCAGGTCTCTAAGGTGAAGAAAGACATTAATTTCATGGTAAACCTGTGCTTTGTGTACAATGAGTGAAAGTCAGCTTTTCTTACAAAACATAATGAATGAACGAGGATATAACAATACGTTATCTCAGTGATACAAATACAACTCATACCTCAGTAGAAACAAAAACACGGAGAACAAAAACGTGTCCCCAAACAGTACAATTTGTATACTGATGATCTGATGTTTAAATTGGTATACTAACTACAAAGAAAAATGCAGGCCAAGCACCTGACAGAACTCAAGGCATCCCAAATAACACGCTGCCTATATTCTTTCACGAATATTCTCTCTTAACAGCCTACTCACACTAGAATGTGCTCTTAAAAAGCATATATGTAGATCACTCCTCAGTACAATCCTTCCCTAGATACCTGCTTCCCAGAAACGTTCTTTTTAAAAAGAGGTTAGATAAGGAATAGACGACATCAAAACCTGCCTTTGTTCCCCAAGAGGAAGCTTCAGTACAAAACTGCTGGCAGCATCTTCCTTGGCTATAACAAATGGCAGCTTTGTGCTGCCTAAGTAAAAGTTGAAATGATAGCCGTTTGGCTATAAATTGATGCACCTACAATGAGAGAGATTTAGGAATACCATCTGTCAATCCATAGATGTAGAAACAAAACAAACTACAAAATGAAAATAAACTTATTTTAAAACCAATGAACAAATATAGCTGAAATACAGTCCATGATATATTTGATTACTGGTATAACCATAGTTGAAGAGTTTAAAAAAAAAAAACAACTGACATTTTTTGTAACAACAGTAATGAATTTATAAAAGGTTTCTGTTTCCAAAGATGTTATTGGGGTCCACATATTCCTTGACAGACTTCAGCATCCCAAAGCCGACATCAGAGATACTTTCCTTTAGCCACTGCTTCCGTAACTTGCCCACTGGAAAAACAAAATCAAAAATGCTTCAATATACACTATGAGGCTGGGACCCAATCAATCTTGTGACCATGAATGAACAAACACTGTGTGATAAATGCTTTTATTCAAAAATGAGAAATGTTTTGCTTTATTTGATTTATTGAGCCCACCAGACTATCAAGCTCATTAAGCCCAATGTATTCCCAGGGGAAGCCTGTGCTCCACAGTGTCTCTTTTCTCTATAAACTATGAAATGGAGATGAAGGAAGCTTGGACTGAGATTATGGCCCATTTTACAAATAACAAAATGAGAAAAGCATGCATTTCAAAAGAACACACACTGTCTTAACTACCAAAACAGGTCAAAGTTTCAGAGAAAATGAAGCTAACTAAAGAAAAACATCATTTCCAGATGAATCTGTTGCGCACTGTATAGCAAAAATGACAGAATATATTTTAAGGAGCACAAAAGCTTAAAAAAAAAAAAAGAAGAAGAAGAAGAAAATGTGTCCCTTAATAGGGGTAAGAAAAAAAAAATCTGGTCATGAAGCTTTCTATTTACATTTTATATTTGTACTACTTTTAAGTAAATTTGCATGTTCCCACATAATAGTTACCTTCTTCCTATTGTTTTTTCCAGAATTAGAGTTTTTTTAAGGCAGTTAATAGATCAAATACCTAACCCGTTTTAAACTTAATCTTCTTCTTTTATACACTGTATTATGTTCCTCTTCTTTTTTTCTAGGTCTTGGTAATTTATTCCACTAATAATGAAGTAACATAATAGTTAGCAGCATAAATTATATTTTAAAAGGCACTTAATGAAAAATCATAACCTTTTCTAAGTAGAACTTAGGCAAGAAAGAATATGTACTTTCTTTGTCATTAAAAAACAAAGCAATATTCTGGCTTACCTGTGGTGAAATAGAAAAATCTTTTAATTCATGGTTAAGATTATTTGTGGTTAGTACTTCTCAACAAACACATTATTGTAATAACTGAGTTCAAATGGTCATTTTCCATGAACGTTCATTAATGTTTCAAAGTCATCAACAGTGATTTAATTGGCCAACCAAAATGAGAAACCTGTCATTAAAGTATTCAACCTGTCATTCTAAAATGCACTCCCATTCATCAGGCTGCTATGATACATTGTAGCATCTGCCTTTTGGAAACCTTAAATTAAATACCATTTCAAACTCAACTCAATTTGTGTCCAGTTCTGCAGGAAACTATCTAATTGTCGTAAAAATAATAAATAGCATGACACCCTCAGAATGAAAAACATTTCTGCTTGGCTTCTAGAAATAAAAAACCATTGCTGGTACTAAGATGGGGGAGGAGGGTCTTAAATTCAAAAAGAGAAATTTTTTAAAGAGAACTCCAAAACCAGAAGACAAATAGTACAATTTCCTGCTCACGAAATCTCTACTGCCTAAAAGATGTTCTACCAAGTCTTCTACTATGTCCTTAAAGGACAACCCAACACAATGCTTTGGCTCCAGTTTTCTCATCGGCAAAGAGGAATCTGTGAGCTCTAAAGGCTCTTCAACCCGAATATCTTATGATTTTTACAAAGTTAAAAAAGTGACAAACCAGTTATTTCCAGGTCTGCCCCACGGGATTAAAAATAAATACATAAACAGCTCCTCTGTGAGCAAAGAAATGGTACTTCTATAAGCTGCCCACGCTGAGGCTGCTCAAGAGAGAGGGGCAAAGAGCAGTCAATGCCAGTCTCTACTGTTATCTGTAATATAGTTTCACTGAATGTGTCCTGTGGTTATGGATGTAATTGTCCTGAAAAGACTGCAAACAACTGCTCCAACAAGATGGAGCACATTAGAACCTCAGCAGGATGCCCAACAGCTAGCTTGTCTGCCTGGTTTTACACCTCTAGTAATAATGCAATTCCACAAGGAACTGAACCATCTTCTGAGAAGCCACCCAACAGCCACTGCATATTTAATGAAGTCGCTCGCCAAGTGCTGGAAAACAGAAGGTGCTTGGAGTGCATCATTAGTTCTGTCAAAAGGATAATTTACACATCTATCTTGTCAAATTTTCTATGGTTTATACTTTTACAATAATCAATCTAACATACATTTGATTAGTGAACTAGAAAGTTAAAAAAAAAAAAAAGGGCAGTACAGCTGGCACAGTGAACACCCCTCATAAACATATCTGATGAAAGAGTTTAACCCCTTGATGGTACAGGTCCTGAGCTGCTTCTGCCACTGATAATAGAATTTGAACTAGGGTCAGAAATCATGGCTTATGCAACTAAAGGGACTAGAAATCTTTGGTTTTGCTGAAAAATTTAAATCAACTTCATTGTAGGATATGTCTGCAAATAGAAAACAAAAGTTTGAGTAAAAGTGCTAACTGAGCATAACAAACAAGACAATTATTGGAAAAAGTCTTCTTAAGATTTTGTAGAACCTTCTGCAACTGCCTCAGAGGAATCAATAAATTAAAGAAAAACAATGAAGACACAACACCAAAGGCCCTAATCTCAGAGAGGGATCTTACTTCAGAGTGGAAGACTTTTATTATAGAGCTAATATCACTCAACAACAACAATAATGCCCTTTAGTACAATTCCTATTGTGCACTGCTAGGCACTGAGAAATTAGTTGATTATACTAATCTGTACATGTGTTACACACATCTACACAACTACATAGAAGTTACTCAAACATTTGTGGAGTTTATTTCCAGAAATGGAAGAAATGATACTTTTATGTATCACTTATGTAGCATGCCATATTGGGGAAGGGGAGAATGGATGAGAGTAAAAACAGCAAATAACAGGTGGCCTAAGACTATTTCAATACTCCTTGTATGTGATATGTATCCCCTGAAAACTCATATGTACATTCATTCGTACCACATGAAGATTATTCCTCTCTCTAGATGTGGCCCATCTGATGTGGGTACTCATGGCTAGTGATCCAACTACACTTCTTTGATTTCTCATTCTTTAGAAGTACAAACATAACCTGAAAGTCAACACTAGAGCTACAAAAAGCCAAGTCCACCACCTATGAAAACAAGGTAGGGACCCTGTATTTCACAATTCACTATTATTTTAAATATAATACCAGGTACTTAAACCAGGTTTTAAGAGTCTTAGCTGTATTTAAAAAGATACCAAAATGACGGGCCAAATACTGAACATTATAGAAAAAAATGGAGGGAAAATTTTTTTGTGCTTAAATTAAAAATGTATTTCATCTTTTTATAATTTAATTTCTAATGATGCATATACAGACTGGATAAAAAAAGTTCTTCGTGTTCTTCCAAAATATACAGTACATTTTAAAAATTTTACTTTAGAAACAGAAAAATGGAAGGATCAGAAATAGTCTTCAAAATCACAGGCTGTTCCCTTTGGAGGTGAACAGCTCCAAGCAATAATGTATTTTGTGGTATGATCAACAGCATTAATAAATGAACAGACATGTACGGGTAAACAGACATGTACATGGTGGCCAGCCTAGCCACCAGAAATTATCTGGAATTACTCTCTGTGGTTTAAGGGACTGAAGGCTTAGCAGAGACTACCAAATAGTCCCATCTTAAAAAGGTTAAATCTGGGGGTCTGCTAACCAGAGTTCTCTTCAAGCTAGATATTAATTTCTTTTAAATCTATGAATTTGATTATAAGGGCAAGAAGATTTATTATTTACTTATTTAAAAAAATTATGAATGGGCCATAAATTCAAGAAAATTCAGAAGATTACTGAAGCTAAAGCTCAGAAATAAAATTTAGCCAAAGCAGAAGCCATTACTATAACTTTCTTTTGAAAGTTCTAACTTGAACACCCTGGATACTTATTTAACACTATTCTGTAGGTCAGATTTAAAAATGAAAACCTAGATATAGCTGCTTATAGGAATGAACTGACCATCAAGTTTGTATTTCAGGATTTAATTAATCCCACCAAACCGCCAGTGGATTATTTAAGGAACCAGTGCTAGAGGGGCACTCAACCTCTTGACAGATGAGATTCTAGCACTCTGGAACTTGCCAGGTACTAATGGGAACAGAGAAGGACAACGGGCAATTTCCATTTTTTGAGGTACCTGGTGCTCTGATGGTGATGATGTTTCTTCAGAGGGGTTTTAACCTGAAAAGAAGGTTTAGTTGTCCATTTGTTTTTGCTATTAAGACGCACTGGGTTTTTGTTTGTTTCGTTTTAGTGGAGGTACATGCTCAATGTTAGCCAATAGATCTCCAACTGTGAACACTAACCTGTAGCCATTAAAGAGAGTATGAGATGGGATATGACTATCCAAGATTCTATAAAAGATAAATTAATGCTTACTCATTGCCATCAAGTCAACTCCAACTCATAGTGACACTACAGGACAGAGTAAAACTGCCCATAGGGTTTCCAAGGAGCAGCTGGTGGATTTCAACTGCTGACCTTTTAGTTAGCAGCCAAGTTCTTAACTACTGTGCCACCAGGGCTCCAAGTTGAATGCTGAGTGGATACTAAAAGTCACGTCTGATTTCTTTACGAAATCATCTGACTTTATTTTCTGCTAATGAACCTTCTGATATCAAGATAACAAATTCATGACATTAGCTGGCAAAACGGCACTCTAGGCAGAAGCACTACGCACTCCGCCGTCTCTCCACAGCAAAGATCCGAAAAACTAAGCCGAATAGAGAATACAACAATCCTGAAACCCTAAAACATCAAATGAAGAGATAAAGAACGCAGCCAAGCACCAAATGGAGTGAGAAAACTGACAGAGAACAGAGAGCGAGGAGAGATTCCTGCAGAGGTCCCCTATCAGCTAACGCAGCGCGGATCTGCCATCTTGGACTCCTATCAGAGACCAGCAAACAGGGGGTACGAGAAAGCAGCTTCATGGAGCTTCCAGCAGGAGACAAAACAACTGGTAATTTGTGATATACGCTTCCCACCACCCACCCTTCTTCACCTCTGCTCGGCCTCCTCTGCTTCCCACGGCAACAATCTCTTGTCCGGGAAGCACCGGCTGCTTGGATTCCACCCACCCGAACGGGCCGGCTCCCTGAGTGCCATTTGTTGGCTGCTGGTGCTGCTTTTTTCCGCTTCTTTTGATTTCTTGCTTACCTCTCACCACCTCCCCCTCCTTTCGCTCAAATACCTGGCTCTGTGAGCCATATTTGCTTCTTCCTGAGAGGCTGAGGAGCTCTGGCAATTTGTGATATATGCTTTCCCACCCCCTACCCTTCTTCACCCACACTCAGCCTCCTCTGCTTCCCGCGGACACGGTCTCTTGTCCAGGAAACACCAGCTGCTTGGATTCCACCAGTCCGCACTAGCTGGCTCTCTGAGTGCCATTTGTTGGCTGCTGCTGTTGCTTTTTTTCTGCTTCTTTTGACTTCTTCCTTACCTCTCACCACCTCCCCCTCCTTTCGCTAAAATACCTGGCTCTGTGCGCCATCTTTGCTTCTTCCTGAGGGGCTGCAGAGCTCCGTTCAAGTGTGGAGCTGCTTCCCGGTATCGGCTGCCATGCTGGTGGGATCCCGGGGTTTTTGTTCGTTTGTTTGTTTTGAACTGTTTGTTTGTTTTCTTTTCCTTTTCTTGAGTTGGGAGCCTGTTCTGGCCAGGCAGGGCTGCGTGGCTTGGAAACTACCCCCTCAGCTTGCACAGACGTGCAGAGGGATCCCTGAGAGCATTTCTTTCTTCGCTGGGCTTTTTTTTTTTTTCCTGTTTTTTGGGGGGCTTTTCTTGTTCTTTTCTTTTTTAAATTTGTTTTCTTTTCCCTCTTTTTCCCTTTTTGTTTTTCTTCATTACTCAGTTTCTCATCTCTTTATATCTTCCTTCTCTTTCTGTTCCCTGAATACCTGGCGTTGTATACCTCTATGCCTTCTAGCCAGGCTGTACTGCAACACCTGAGAACAACTTCCCCAGACCTCATAGATGCACAGGTGGGATCCCTGGGAACTTTGCTGTTCTTTAAACTTTCTGATTTTTATTTATTCATTCTTTTTTTTCTTCCTCTTCCCCTTTTCGTTTTTCTCCATTTCATAGTCTCTCATCTCTCCACTCCAATGGCAAGCTCCCCTAGCATTCTTTTCTGTTTGTTTGTATGTTTTTGGCTCCTGTTCCTCTCTCCTCTCTCCCATATCCATCTTAGCTACACACATAACAATCTCCACACTACATCCTGACTACCTGCACCATGCACTTAACATCACACCATGAAGCAGCACAGGCACGGCCTATTGGAACCTGCCCTGCACTGATTACTGACCTGCCCTGGTGGCTGTAGTAAGTGCCACAAACAACCCGTCCCAGTAACTCCTCTTCAGCTAGACCTGCCCTGCCATACCATATCTGAGTGACTGACCCTGCCAATTGGAGAAGGAGGCGAAAAGTATTGTGCCCACAGACAAGCAAACAACAAAGAACACACAGCCCGCCTGCTCAGACACAGCCAAATTTTTTAAAAAAGGGACGAACCAAACAAATCTACGATCAATAAACGACCAGAATAATTACTGAATGCCCTAAAGACAGCAGACAATATCAAAACACTTACAAAAAAAGGGCAGGATGGTTCCAGTAGGCGTCCAAAATAAAACATCAGATGACTTAAGAAAAGGCACTAGAACTACCTGATAGGGAATTCAAATCTCTAATACTCAGAATTCTCCAAGAGCTGAACCAAAAAGCAACACAAAAATGGGGAAAAAATAGACAAATTCATGGAAAATACAGACAAAAAATTGGAAGAATTCAGGAAAATAATGCAGAACAAAATGCCAAAATAAATTCACAACTAGAAATCACACAAAGACAATAATTAGAAATCCAAAAGATAAATGACAAGATTTCAGAAATGGACAGCATCACAGAAGGGCTGAGAAAGAGATTTGAAATGGTGGAAGACGGAATCAATGGAATTGAAGACAAACACTTGGATACAACTCTGTTTGAGGAAAACTCAGAAACAAGAACAAAGAAAAATGAAGAGACCCTAAGAGTTATGTGGGATAAAATCAAAAGGAAAAATTTTCAAGTGATTGGAGTTCCAGAACTGGGAGAAAACAGAAAACACAGAGAGGATCACTGAAGAACTGCTGACTGAAAACTTCCCCAGTATCATGCAAGATGAAAAGCTGGCCATCCAAGAAGCTCAATGAACCCCATATAGGAGAGACCCCAAAAGAAAATCACCAACACATATCATAATCACACTCACCAAAACAAAAGACAAAGAATCCTGAGAGCAGCTCGTGAAAAACAAGAAGTCACATACAGAGGAGAAACAATAAGACTAAGCTCAGATTATTCAGCAGAAACCATGCAGGCAAGAAGGCAATGGGATGACATATATAAAATCTTGAAAGAAAAAAACTGCCAGCCAAGAATAATCTATCCTGCAAAACTCTCGTTCAAACATGACGGTGAAATTAGGTCATTTTCAGATAAACAGAAATTAAGGGAATATGTAAAAGCCAAACCAAACTTACAAGAATTATTAAAGGGAGTTCTTCGATCTGAGAACAAACAACTTCAGCTCACAAGCAGAAACTAGGACACAGGATCGTACCAGCCAGATACCAATCTAACAAATGAACTCTCAAGGACTATCAAAAACCAAAAGAACTACAACAGGGAATCAGAGCAGTTAATCAGTAAACGACCACAACAACAAAACAATAAAAGAGGGAATAAATGGCATAGGTATAGAACCTTCTAATGGAGAGGAAGGCAAGGTGATACCAGGTAATGGTAGACTGCTTCAAACTTAGAAAGATAAGGGTAAAATTCATGGTAACCACAAAGAAAGTTAACAAACATACTCACTTAAAAAAAGAGGAAAAACATGAAGCCTCACCAAAAGCAAAACCTACAAAAACAAAAGAAATCCACAAACAAAAGTAACTCAGCACAAGATTGTAAGAAGAATGAAGAAAACGTCAGCACCACAAAAAAAAAGCACTACAAAATGACAGCAACAAACTCACATCTATCAATAACTACACTGAATGTAAATGGACTCAATGCACCCATAAAGAGATGGAGAGTGACAGAACGGATAAAAAAACCGGATCCATCAATACGCTGTCTACAAGAGACACACCTTAGAAACAAAGATGTGAATTTATTAAAAGTCAAAGGTTGAAAAAAATATATCAAGCTAACAACTACCAAAAAAGAGGAGTGGCAATACTAATCTCAAATAAAATAGAATTTAAAAAAAAACCACCATAAAAGGCAAAGAAGGGCACTATATAATGATTAAGGGGACGATCCATCATGAAGACAGAACCATAATAAATATCTACGCACCCAATGCCAGGGCTCCAAAATACATAAAACAACTCAAACAACACTGAAAAGAGAAATTGACAGTTCCACAATAATAGTAGGAGACTTCAACACACCACTCTCCGTAAAGGACAGAACAACTAAGAAGAAACTCAGCAAAGACACAGAAGACCTAAAAGGCACAATCAGCCAACTTGACCTCACAGACACATATACAACACTCCATCCAACCGCTGCAAAGTACACATTCTTTTCCAATGCACATGGAACATTCTCCAGAATAGACCACGTCTTAGGACACAAAGCAATCCTCAAAAAGATCCAAAACGCTGAGATAATTCAAAGTATCTTCTCTGACCACAGTGCCATCAAGGTAGAAATTAAGAACAGAAAGAGCAAGGAAAAAAAATCAATTACATGGAAACTGAATAATATACCCTGCTTGCACATCAGTGGGTAATAGAAGAAATCAGAGATGGAAAAAAAAAAATTCCTAGAATCAAATAAGAATAAAAACACATCATGCCAAAACCTTTGGGACATAGCGAAGGCAGTCCTCAGAGGACAATTTATAACAATAGATGCACACATCAAAAAAGAAGGGACAAAATCAAAACATTAACTACAGAACTCAAACAAATAGAAAGAGAACAGCAAAAAAAAAAAAAAAGCCCACAGCCACCGGAAGAAAGGAAATAGTAAAGATCAGAGCAGAAATAAATGAAATAGAGAACAGAAAAACAATAGAAAGAATCAACAAAACCAAAAGTTGTTTCTTTGAAAGAATCAACAAAATCGACAAACCACTGGCCAGACTGACAAAAGAAAAACAGGAGAGGATGCAAATAACCCAAATAAGAAATGGAATGGGGGACATTACAACAGACCCAACTGAAATAAAAAGGATTATAACACAATATTATGAAAACCTATACTCCAACAAATCTGAAAACCTAGAGGAAATGGATAAATTTCTAGAAACACACTACCTACCCAAACTACAACAAAGTGATGTTGAAAATCTGAACAGACCCATAACAAGAGAAGAGATTGAAAGGTAATAAAAAGAAAACTCCCAATAAAAGAAAGCCCTGGCCCAGATGGCTTCACTGGAGAATTCTACAAAACATTTACAGAAGAGCTTGTACCAGTACTACTCAAGCTATTTCAGAGCATAGAAAAGGAAGCAACACTTCCAAATTCATTCTATGAAGCCAGCATAACGCTGATACCAAAACCAGGCAAAGACGTCACAAAAAAAGAAAATTACAGGCCAATATCTCTCCTGAATATAGATGCAAAAATTCTTAACAAAATTCTAGCCAATAGAATTCAGCATCATATCAAAAAAATAATACACCATGACCAAGCAGGATTCATACCAGGTATGCAAGGATGGTTCAACATTAGAAAATCAATCAACATAATCCACCACGGAAAGAAAAGAATCACACAATATCATCTCAATTGACGCAGAAAAGGCATTTGACAAAGTCCAACACCCTTTCCTGACAAAAACTCTCAATAAAATGGGTATAGAAGGGAAATTTCTCAACATAATAAAGGGCATCTACACAAAACCAATGGCCAACATCATTCTTAATGGAGAGAGGCTGAAAACATTCCCCTTGAAAACAGGAACAAGACAAGGATGCCCTTTATCACCACTCCTATTTAACACTGTGCTGGAAGGCAAGAAAAAGAAATAAAGGGCATCCAAATTGGTAATGAAGAACTTAAACTGTCCCTGTTTGCAGATGATATGATACTATACATAGAAAACCCTAAAGACTCCACGAAAAAACTACTGGAACTAACAGAAAGATTCAGCAGTGTAGCAGGATACAAGATAAACATACAAAACTCAGTTGGATTCCTATACACCAATAAGGAGAACGATGAAAAGGAAATCAGGAAAACAATACCATTTATAATAGCCCCTAGAAAGATAAAATACTTAGGAATAAATCTAACCAGGGATGTAAAAGACCTATACAAAGAAAACTACAAAACACTACTGCAAGAAACCCAAAGGGATCTACATAAATGGAAAAACATACCATGCTCATGGATAGGTAGACTCAACATTGTGAAAATGACAATTCTACCCAAAGCAATTACAAATACAACACAATCCCGATCCAACTACCAACACATTCTTCAAAGGATGGAAAAACTAGTCATTAACTTTACATGGAAAGGGAAGAAGCCCCGAATAAGTAAAGCACTACTGAAGAAGAAGAATAAAGTTGGAGGACTCACACTACCTGACTTCAGAACCTACTAGACAGCTACAGTAGTCAAAACAGCCTGGTACTGTTACAACGACAAATACATTGACCTATGGAACAGAATTGAGAACCGAGATGTAAATCCATCCACCTACGGTCACCTGGTCTTCGACAACGGCCCAAAGTCCATCAAATGGGGAAAAGACAGTCTTTTTAACAAATGGTGCTGGCAAAACTGGATATCCATCTGCAAAAAAATGAAACAGGACCCATACCTCACACCGTATACAAAAACGACTTCAAAATGGATCAAAGACCTGAATACAAAGCCTAAAACTATAAAGTTCATAGAAGAAAAAATAGGACCAACACTGCAGGCCTTAAAACATGGCATTAACAGGATACAAACCATAACCATCAATGCACAAACCCCAAAAGATAAGCTAGATAACTGGGATCTTCTAAAAATCAAACACCTATGCTCTTCAAAGACTTCACCAAATGAGTAAAAAGAGAACCTACAGACTGGAAAAAAAATTTTTGGATAGTACAAGTCAGACAAAGGTCTAATCTCCATAATCTACAAGAAAATCCAACACCTCTACAACAAAAAGACAAATAATGCTATTCAAAAATGGGCAAAGGAAATGAACAGACACTTCACCAAAGAAGACATTCAAATGGCCAACAGACACATGAGGAAATGCTCACGATCACTAGCCATTAGAGAAATGCAAATTAAAACCACAATGAGATAGCATCTCACCCCAGCATTACTGGCACGAATCAAAAACACTGGAAATAACAAATGTTGGAGGGGCTGCGGGGAGATCGGAACTCTTATGCACTCTGGTGGGAATGCAAAATGATACGACCATTTTGGAAAATGATACGGTGCTTCCTCAGAAAGCTAGAAATAGACATACCATTTGATCCAGCAATCCCACTCCTAGGAATATAGCCTAGAGAAATAAGAGTCGTCACTCGAACAGACATATGCACACCTATGTTCATGGCAGCATTGTTCACAATAGCAAAATGATGGAAACAACCGAGATGCCCATCAACAGATGAATGGATAAACAAACTATGGTACATACACACAATGGAGTACTATGCAACGAGAAAGAACAACGATGAACCTGTGAACCATCTCATAACATGGATGCAACTGGAGGACATTATGCTGAGTGAAATAAGTCAATCACAAAAGGTCAAATATTGTATGAGAGCTCTATTGTAAAAACCCATGAAAAAGTTCACATACAAAGTGTAACAATCTTTGTTGGTTACCAGGGATGGGAGGTGTAGGGGGGGAAATACTAAAATGGCAACAGATAAGTGGTATCTTGGGTGAAGGGTGAGACAGTACACAATACAGGGGAAACCAGCACAACTTGTACAAGGAAAGGTCATGGAAGTTCCATAGACACATCCAAACTCCCTGAGGGACTGAATTGCTGGGTGGAGGGCTGTGGGGACCATGGTCGCCGGGAACATCTAGCTCAATTGGCATAACACAGTTTATAAAGACAATGTTCTACATTCTACCTTGGTGAGTAGCATCTGGGGTCTTAAAAGCCTGCGAGCAGCCATCTAAGATACTCCACTGGTCTCATCCCTTCGGGAGCAAGGGAGAATGAAGAGAACAGGATACAAGGAAAAGATTAGTCCGAAGGACTAATGGACCACAGCTACCAAGGCCTCCACCAGACTGAGTCCAGTACAGCTAGATGGTGCCCGGCTACCATCACTGACTGCTCTGACCAGGATCACAACAGAGGGTTCTGGACAGAGCTGGAGAAGGATGTAGAGCATAATTCTAACTCACAAAAAAAAGACCAGATTCACTGGCCTAAAGGAGACTGGAGAAACCTCAAGAGTATGGCCCCCAGTCACCCTTTTAGCTCAGTGCTGAAGTCATCTCCGAGGTTCACCGTTCAGCCTGGGAGTGGACAACCCCATAAAAACAAATGGGACTAATGAGGTACAGCAGTCCAGCGATAAGGTCCAGAAGGCAGAAGGGGACAAGGAAGCTGGTGATAGGGAACCCAAGGTTGAATAAGGATAGTGTTGATGTGTTGTGAGGTTGTTAACCATTGTCATAGGGCAACATGTGTACTAACTGTTAAATGAGAAACTATTTTGTTCTGTAAGCTTTAATCTAAAGTGAGAATAGCAGCACAACTGGAAGAGCATAGTGATGTCACTGAACTGTGCATGTAGAAATTTTTGAAATGGTGTATCTATGAGTATGTATATTTTCACCAAAAAAAAAGGTTGAGAAAGGACAGGGTTGACATGTTGTGGGGTTGTTAACCAATGTCATAAAACAATATGTGTACTACTGTTTCATGAGAAACTAATTGTTCTGTAAGCCTTCACCTGAAGTACAATAAATAAAATAAATAGCAAACTAAAAAAAAAAAAAAAAAAGACAACAAATTCATGAATACTATGGGTGTTAACAACGCAATTAAAATTCAGTATTATAAGATTTTTCTCTTATTGTTAATATTTTAAATGGAAGTTTTCTTCATGCTTGAATTGCATCTGTGCAGTTTACATAGTAGCTCTAAGTACTTACAGAGCCTTGACTATGTCATTAGAGATTATGAAATAGAAAAAAAAGTTTTAATTGTTAGGATGACAACAGATCACAAGAGCTAGATTCAACCTGTCTTCAGAACCACAATCAAGTGCTATTTCTGCTATGTATCCCCCAAAGATGGCTTGACACACTGGGAGCTTCAACCACAGTGGCAATCAATGTCCATATAATATAGTCCAAACCAAGTGAACAGGTCAAATAACATGATAGAAAAGGTATACAAACCATCATATGCTGTTATAGATTAGATTGTGTCCCACTAAATTATGTATTGGAATCTTAACTCTATACCTGTAGATGTAATCCTATTTGGAAACAGAATATTCCTTGTTATGTTAATCACTTCCAAGTTACAAAAAGAGAAGATTAGACACAGATGCAAGCACAAATGGGGAAAGACAGATGCCATGTGAAGATCAGCAAGGATCCAAGGAACGCAAGGGCTATAGAAGGTGAAAGAGACAAGGATCTTCCTAGAGCTGATACCCTGAATTTGTACTTTAGCCTCCTGAACTGTGATAAAATAAATCTGTTATTTAAAGCCCCCCATTTGTGATATTTCTGTAACAGCAGCACTAAGAAACTAAGACACGCTCCTTGAAAATTAGAGCCACATTTTATTCATTTTTTCTGTTCTACTGCAAAACACAGTGGACATCATGCAGTAAGAATTCAATAAATGTTAGCTGAATAAAAAAATAAGTGTTCAACCACAGGTATTCATAAGTCATTTTAGATAAGGAGTAAGGACTCATCTATCCAGGGAAAGCAATCTGAGTTTCCTTAATTTCCTCTAATTATATCTGCCTTACATTTCCTGTATTTTGACATTACTTCTCAGATATATTCAGAGCTATTCTGTAGTAGCTAAGACAAGAGAAGGTATGTCACTGAACCTCAAACTATTATTTTCTTCAAAAATTTCTAGAACTCCTTAGACTGTATCAGTAGTTGTTAACTGGGGAGGTTCCCCCCGACCCCACCTCGCACGGTACATTTAACAATGTCTGGGGACATTTCTGGTTGTCACAACTGAGGAGATGTTACTGGTTTTAGTGGATAGAGGCCAGGGATATCGTTAAACATCTTATAATGTACAGGGCAGCCCCCACAACAAAGAATTACCTGGCCAAATATGTCAGCAGTGCCAAGATTGCGAAAGCTTGGACTATATGCTCCCAAGGGTCTGTTTCCTAAGAGCTCATATCATTTCTATAAAGGCAACATACCTTCACTATTACAACCAAATGTATTAAAAGCAAATGGCTTATTGCCGTTTGCAAGGTGACCTTGCTCTAAATTTGAAGCTATTGACCAAGTCAAGAGAAATTCTTGAAAAGGTGGTTAGGCAGAAATTATACCAAGAACATCATGCATTAATGACAAATGCTACTTTATTTCAAAAATTAACTCCTAAAGAATTGATTCCGATGTCTACTTAGGAAGAAAATGTCTTTTTTTTTTTTGGCCATTTTCCTAACCAATAGATGAAAATATATATGAAATAGAGCCTCACAGCACCATTCAAAAGAACTTTCTATGATAATGGAAATGTTCTATATCTGTACTGTTTAATATAGTAGCCACATGTGAATATGGAGCACTTGAAACATGCCTGGTGCAATTAAGGAAGTAAATTCTTATCTTTTTTTAATTTTAATTCATTTAAATTTAAATAGTCATATGTAGACTAGGGATTTCTGTACTGGGTAGCACAGCTCTAGACCACTAAAAATAAATTTTATATAAAGCCACTTTTGCTATACTATAAAACCTCTATTAGAATTGTTTGATAATCACATGAAACTTAATTGTTCTGTAATAATAATGTAGTTCAGAAATTCTCAAAGTAACAAACATCTTACTTACGACAATCCTGGATAGAAAACTGCTGGGAAGAATGAAAGCTCTCTCTAGAGGTCCAAAGAGAAGTGGTATTACCCAAGCCACTTATTCTCTCCTAGTGATACATCTGAGGCTGGACACTACTACAAGGATAGCATGTGGTAACCACGGAAGCAGCAGTCAAGAAATCAAACGACATATTGCATTGGGCAAATCTGCTGCAAAAGGCCTCTTTAAAGTGTTAAAAAAGCAAAGATGTCACTTTGAGGACAAAGGTGTGCCTGACCCCAAGCCATGATATTTTCAATCACCTCATATGCATGTAAAAGCTGGACAATGAATAAGACAGAAGAAGAATTGATGCCTTTGAATTATGGCGCTGGTGAAGAATATTGAATATACGATGGACTGCCAGAAGAATGAACAAATCTGTCTTGGAAGAAGTACAACCAGAATGCTCCTTAGCAGCGAGGATGGCGAGATTTCATCTCACGTACTTTGGACGCATTATCAGGAGGGATCAGTTCCTGAAGAAGAACATCATGCTTGGTAAAGCAGAGGGTCAGGGAAAAAGAGGAAGACAATGAGATGGACTGAGACAGTGGCTCCAACAATGGGCTCAAAGGCAGCAACGGTTGTGAGCAAGGCACAGGACTAAACAGTGCTTCACTTTGTTGTACACAGGGTTGCTATGAGTTGGAACCAACTCGATGGCACCTAACAACAACAACTGGCAAACACAATGTTGTCCCTGGCCCTTTTTACTTTGGACTGGGCATCTATAGTTGCACTGGTGGGACAGAGTAGGGATCGGTATATTCTCGCTACAGGTTTTCTCTGTCATCTCAAATCTGTTTAACTTATGATATAGCTAAAATAATGTTCAGCTAAATTATGGGCGAAGTTGGCTTTCACAATCTGGTCTGGGAATCTATTTACAACATTGTTTTAGTGGAAAAATATTACATGTTACATACATTTTGTGAGAAAAGGCCAGTCACAAAAAGAAACTGAAGGAAAAAATTAATTTAAAGGGAAAAACAAGTTTTCTACTATCTTATGGTAATCTAATAAGGATTCAATGTTGGAAAAGCTATAGTCAACTGATGGGCTACCAAAGACTAAAATCACAACCAGAATATTGACACTGATACAAGTAAGATACAGTTCAATGACAACAAGGATTCCTGTGTTGCTTTTATAGTTATCACCCCCACCCCTGCCATCCCTGACTCCTGGAAACCATTAATCTGTTCTTGTTCCTATAATTTTATCATTTGAAAATGTTATCTAAATAGAATTATATAGTATGTCACCTTTTGGGATTGGCTTTTTTTTTTTAAACTCAGCATAATTCCCTGGAGATTCATCCAGGTTGTTGCATGTATCAATCGTTTATTCCTTTTTACAGTTTGGTATTGCTGAGTAGTATTCTGTGGTATGAATATATCACAGTTTACTCAATCAGTCACCCACTGAAGGGCATCTAGGTTGTTTCCAGTTTGGGGATATTGTGAATAAAGCTGCTACGAACATTCATGTACAAGTTTTTGTGCGAACTTAAATTTTCATTATTCTAGGATAAATGCCCAATAGTGCAATTACGGGGTTTTATGGCAGCTACATTTTTAGTTTAAAAGAAACTACCAAACTATTTTCCAGAGTGTTGTACTATTTTACATTTCCCACCAGCAATGTATGAGCTATCTAGTTTCTCCACATCCTTACTAGTATTTAGTGCTGTCACTATTTTTTATTTTAGCTATCCTGACAGATGTGTAGTGATGCAAATGTTGTGGAACATCTTTTCATGTGCTTATCTGCTATCTGAATACCCTCTTTGGTGAAATGTTTCTTCCTTCTTTTGCCCATTTCCTAATTAGACTGTTTTTCACTTTTGACTTTTGAGAGTTCTTCACATATTCTAGATACAAGTCCTTTGTTGGATATGTGGCTTGCAAATATTCTCTCCCAGTCAGTAGTTTGTCTTTTGACCCTCATAACAGGGTCTGTTGCAGAACAAAAAGTTTTTAATTTTGATGAGATCCAATTTATCATTTTTTTCCTTTTCTAAGTTGTGCTTTTGGTGTCTAATCTAAGAATTCTTTGCCTAGTCCTAGATCTTGACGATTTTCTATGATTTTTTTTTTTAATAAATATTTTGGGTTTTTGGTGAAAGTTTACATGGCAAATTAAGTTCTCAACAATTTCTATACATACTGTTTAATGACACTGGTTATATTTTCTACATTGTGTCAACATTCTTCATGTTTCCATTCTGGTTGTTCTGCTTCCATTAATCCAGCTTCCCTACCCTCCCTGACCTTCTCATCTATACTTTAGGGTAAATGTTGACCATTTGATCTCATATAGATGATTTTTTTTTTTTTTTAAAGCAGCACAGGGCTCACGGGTGATATTATTTTATGAGCCAATCTATTATTTGGCTGAAAGGTGACCTTCGGTAATAGTTTCAGTTCAAAGTTTGAAGGGTATTGCAGGGCGATAGTCTCAGGGGTTTCCTGAGTCTTTACCAGTTCAGTAAGTCTTTTTTTAAAATAAGAATTAGAGTTTTGTTCTACAATTTTCTCCATTCTATCTGGGACCACCTATTGTGTCAAAATGGTCAGTGGTGGTAGCTGGGCACCATCTAGTTCTTCTGGTCTCAGGATAGATGAGGCTGTGGTTTGTGGAGGCAATTAGTCCTGTAGACTATATTCTTCTTTGAGTCTTTGGTTTCCTTCTTTCTCTTTTGCTCCAGACAAGTAGAGCCCAATAGCTGTATATTTTTACGCAAATAACACATGCCTTCTGTTTGCCAACTCCGTCTTTCCCCACAAGATATTTTCCTAGGCATGCTATGCTAATTTTTTTACAGCAACGTGTAAAAAAATTGACATAGTAGCGCTTATGAAAATACCTAGGGGAGGGAAGCGTGGCTGTCAAACAAACAATGCATGTTATTTGTGTAAAAATATGGTGTGTATATATATATCAAGATGATATACACTTATCAAGAAGACATGACAATTATAAATATTTCTGCACCCAATGCCAAGGCTCCAAAATTTATAATAAAAAAAACTCTAACAGAATTGAGGAGAGAAGTAGACCCACAATAATAGTAGGAGATTTTAACACAACACTTTTGATGACAGACAGAACAACTAGAAAGACAATCAACAAAGATACAGAAGACCTAAACAACCAACTGGACCTCACAGATATATATGGGACACACCCCCGACAGCAGAATAATATACATTCTTCTCTAATGCCTATGGAACATTTCAGAATACACTAATCTTAGGCCACAAATCAAGACTCAATAAATCTTAAAAGACTGAAAGTATACAAAGCATCTTCTCTGACCACAGGAGGAAGAACAAGGGAAATAAATTAAATACATGGAAACTAAATAACACATTACTAAAAAACTATTGGGCCATAGAAGAAATCTGTTTTTTTCTAAAAGTTTTGTTTTACATCTAAGCCCATTATTCATTTTGAATAATTTTTGTATAAGGTGTGAGGTTTATGTTAAGGTTCTTTTTTTTTGCCTATGGATGTCCAGTTGTTCCAGCAGCATTTGTTGAAAAGGCTACGCTTCCTTCATTGAAGTGCTTTTGTACCTTTGTCAAAAATCAGTTGGACATTTTTTTGTCAGTCTATTTATGGGTTCTCTATACTGTTCCATTGATCTATGTGTGCATCTCTCCACCAATACCACTGTTTTGATTACTACAGCTATATAGTAAACCTTAATATTGAGTACAGCAATACTTCCCATTTTATTTTTTTCAGATTGATTTAGCATTATAGGGCCTATGCCTTTCCATATAAATGGTGGTGCAACAGTTAAGCTCTTGAACAAAAGGCTGGTGGTGATTTGAACCCACTTAGCGGCTCCACAGGGAAAAGACTTGGTGATTTGCTCCAGTGAGGATTACAGCCTAGAAAATCCTATGGGGCAGCTCTACTCTGTCATATGGAGTCACTATGAGTCCAAATTGACTCGACAACACCTAAAAATTGTCTATGAAAACCTTGCTGGGATTTTCATAGGAACTGCATGAAACAGACAGACCAACCTGGGGAGAACTGACATCTTTACTACATCAAGTCTTCCAATCCTGTATGTCTATTTACTTAGGTCTTCTTTGATTTCTTTCATCATTCTTTAATTTTCAGAATATAGATCCTGTACATGTTTTGTTAGAAAGAGCCCCGGTGGCACAACGGTTAAGTGCTCAGCTGCTAACCAAAAGGTGAGCAGTTCAAACCCACCAGCCACTCTTCAGGAGAAAAGAGCTGGTGATCTGCTCCCGTAAAGATTACAGTTTAGGAAACCTTATGGGGTAGTTCTACTATATCATATAGGGTCGCTATGAGTTAGAATTGACTTGATGGCACACAACAACGACATGTTTTGTTAGATTTATGCTTACGTATTTAATTTTCTTTAGAACAACTGTAAATGATATTGTACTTTAAATTTTTATGCATTCACTGTTAACACATGGAAACATGACTGATTTTTGTGTGTTGATCTTGTATCCTATAATCTTGCTGAACTTTTTCTTTGATAGATTCTTTAGATTTTTCTACATTAAAAAATCTGTCATTTGCTGACTCCTCTGACCAGGATCACAACAGAGGGTTCTGGGCAGAGCTGGAGTAGGATGTAGAGCATAATTTTAACTCCCAAAAAAAAAAAAGAAGACCAGATTTACTGGCCTAAAGAATACTAGAGAAACCTCGAGAGTGTGGCCCCCAGACCCTTTCAGCTCAGAGGTGAAGTTACCTTCCAGGTTCGATGTTAAGGCTGGGAATGGACAGCCCAGTAAAACTAAATGGGACTAACGAGGTACAGGAGTCCGGTGACAAGGGCCAGAAGGCAGAGGGAGAGTAGGAAACTGATGATAAGGAACACAAATTGAATAAGGACACTGTCGATGTATTGTGAGATTGTTGACCACTGCTATAGGGCAACATTTGTAGTAACTATTAAATGGGAGGCTGTTTTGTCCTATAAGCCTTCATCTTGGGTGAGAATGGCAGCACAATTGGAAGAGCATAGTCAATATCACTTAAATGTGTAAGTAAAAAGTTTTGAAATGGTGTTTAAATAAAATAAAATAAATAAATAAATAAATAAACAAATGAGACTAAAGAGGTACAATAGTCCACTGACAAGGTCCAGAAGACAGAAGGGGACAAGGAAGCCCCCTGGTGATAGGGAACACAAGGTGGAGTAAGGATATTCTTGATGTGCTGTGAGACTGTTAACCATTGTCATAGGGCAACATGTGTAGTAACTGTTAAATGAAAAACTATTTTGTTCTGTAAGCCTTCATCTTAAGTGAGAATAACAGCACAGTTGGAAGAGCGTAGTCAATGTCACGGAACTGTGAATGTAGAAATTTTTGAAACGGTGTATCTTTGGCCATCTGTAATTTTCATCAAAAAAAAAGGTTGAGAGTTTAGAGGCTTAATACGTTGTGGGGTTGTTAACCAATGTCATAGAACAACATGTGTACTACTATTTCATGAGAAACTATTTGCTCTGTAAGCTTTCACCTGAAGTACAATAAAATATATAAAATTAAAAAAAAAAAATCTGTCATTTGCAAATAATAATAATTAAAACAACCTGTTGCCTTTAAGTCGATTCTGACTCAGAGTGACCTTACAGGACAGAGTAGAGCCGTCCCATAGAGTTTTCAAGGCTGTAAATCTTTATGGAAGCAGAAAGCCACATCTTTCTTCCAAGGAGCGGCTGGTAGGTTTGAACTGCTGACCTTTAGGTCAGCAGGCGAGCACTTAACCACTGTGACACCAGGGCTCCTAACATTTGCAAAGGGAGATTTTTATTTCCTCCTTTCCAACTGTATCTTTTATTTCACACTACAGGTTTTCAACCAACTGCCCCAAAGCTGATCTTTTGATCATTCTTTTGAGTAGTTTCCTTTTACTTTTAAAGTTTCTGATACTACTGGATTCTCTTAAGACCACAAAAAAAAGGTAAGAGCAGTTGCCCTGTGATTATTCTCTGAACAACAGGAAATAATTTTGATTAGGTAAAGGCACCAATATTTAAACTAAGACTGGTTATAGTTATACTTAATCGTTTTTTTTTTACTTCCTGACAAGGACTTATGTATAATTTTAGCAAATGAACAACTTAAAAACTTAAGTCATAAATTGAAATTAAATATGTGGCTGATATAAACTCTGTTGTTTAAACTGACCAGCTCATCAGTTACAAAAACAAGCATTCTGAAGATTACGTTAAGCAGGCTTTATATTTCCTATAGCCTCCAGTTCCAGACTACATCTGTTTTCTTTGATACACAAAACCAGAGTTAAAATAGCTCCATTTATCACAGCATGATTGTAGGCAGACAAACCAGCCTGTCTGTTTCCAGATAGCGAAAGCAACTGTTATTAATCACAATTACAGGCCAAACACTCTAAGAGAAATTGCATCAATATTCTCCCAACCCCCAGCCCTTCTACTCTGGCACTCAAAAATGGTACTGAGAGTACCATGATGCTGTCTGAAGGTCAGTAAATAAAGATGCTTCTATGAGGTCAACTGGAGTTTTAAGTTCTGGATGCAAATTAAGAAAAACATTTTCTATAGACAAAAAGAAGTAATCTCTCAAAAGCTCTAGTATTGAATATGTTTGGCAGAACAATTAAACCCACTCTCTATTTAAAGTTTATATTGAAAAGGTTTCTCCTTTATGAAACTACACTGAATAGCAGAGCAGACATTTGAAATGTACAAATGAGATAATTATCTTTATGTAAACAAGCATTTACAAAAATACACGTTTTTCTGTAGCATATTTTATAGCCAATAATGTGAAGGGAATGTCTTTCTCTTTCATACACATTGTAAGAGACTTTCCAAAAAAGTGAGATCAACTGCAGGTTATAGATGACAACATGTTAGACTATGGTTGAATCACATCCTTTAAATGTCTGGGTCTTTTTCAAATAAATTGTAACCATTTCTTCAATGGTTAGGGCAAGGGTTTAAGACTACAAACTAGTTTGAGTTCCATTTGGTGCCATCTCTTGCTATTAACAACAATAAAATCTGCTGTTTTGTTTGTTTTTTAATTTTTAATATACTTTATTCTTTAAAACAGTTTTAGGTTTACAGAAAAATTAAGGAGAAAGTACAGAGTTCCCATATACTCCATCTGTGCTGCACACAGTTTCTCCTATTATTAACTATTAATCACACTCGCATTTGTGTGGTACTTTTGAAAGCTACTGTGTCTTAAGCACCTATTATATGCAAGGTGTTTTAGATGCTTCACATATATTATCACATTTAAATCTTACAATAAATTGATGAGGTAAGTACTATTATTCTGTTCTGCAGATGAGGACACTGCAGCTCAAGGAGGTTATTTCCCTAAGGTCACACAGCTAGTTAAAAGCAAGGCCAGGGTTCAAATGTAGATGTGATTCCAAACACTATGTGTTTAGAAGCTTCTCAAACTAATACAGTGAAACCTGTGAGAACCGGAATTCAACAGGGCTGCCTTTTTTTTCCGGGTCTTGCGAGTTTTCCACCGTTTACAGCATGCAGTCTTACCACTTTTCTGTTGCTCTCTATTAGTGGACAATATTTGAGTTTTCCTTCTCTGACAAGTTTCTGCCTTACACAGGTTCCGGCTTTCACAGATTTTATTGTATTTGTTTCAAGATAAAATTTGAATAGAATCTTGCATGTACAATGCATTTAGGAAAGAATACTAAAGTGGCTAGTGTTAGGAACTGTACATTATTTTACCCTACTTTTCTAGTAAATAATTGACTCTGCTAATAAACTTACCCAGAAATATTACAGCATAACTGAGTCTTTCTATGATTAAGAAGGCCTATACATTCAAATAAGGGCTGGTTACTAAACATGTGAAGCTGAATTACCACTGACATTATTGTCATTCCAATATGAAAGATTCAGAACTGTCTGAGAATTGTGCAACTGCTTCAAATTCTGTGAGCACTTGGGCATGCACTCATCCACTCACTTAACATATTCACTGAGCATCTACTATGTGCCAGTTGCCGTTCTAGGGACTAGGGGTGCAATGATGAACAAGATAAAGTCACTAACCTCATCTGACTTAATTCAAATGAGAAACACAGAAACTACTCAAAAGAACAGGAAAGAAACCTCTAAGAAGGTGACATTTTTATCCAAGACTTAAGTGATGGGAAAGTGAGTCATACAAAGATCTGAGGGAGAACAAGAGAAAGAACATTAGAAAAAGAGGGAACGAACAGCAAAGGTCTTGAAGGGGAAAAGGGCTTAGTATGTCTGATGGAATAGCTTGAAGGCCAATACTGCTAGAGGGAAAAAGTAATAACAGATGAGGATGGGGAGACAGGCAAATCATGTGCATCCTTGAAGGCCCAGATAAGGAGTTCGGATTTTACTCTGAATGTGAGGAGAAATCACTGATCTTTTTTTAAAGATTACTCTGGCAGCAAGAGAAATAACAGCAGGGGAGCAAGAGTGGAAGCAAACAGACCAGATAGGGAGCTAAGACAACAGTCCCAGCAGGAGAAGGTAGTGATTGGAACCAGTGTGGTGGTGGTGGAGGTGATGTATTTGGGAGTTCTCAGCATATAGATGGTACAGACAGTATTTTAAGTCACAGGACTGGAGATAATTACTGAGCAGGGTGAGTGCTCATAGAGGAATGAAGGTGGCTGAGGCTGAGCCCTCCAACATTTAGGAAGTAGTCAAGCCAGTACAGGGAATGCATCTTCATTTTATCAGCACATGTGAAATATATTTTATATTCAGACTTAACCTAGTTTCCTTTTCTAAGCAAGAAAGGAAACCAGATAGTTTAGAATTTGTTTCCACATGGTCATATTTTGACCACATAAAATATAAAAATATGAGAATAAGATAGAAATAAGATTTATATTTAAATGAGGCAGAACTTTTCAAGTTACTATATGATCAAATCTTGCTACATTCAACTTCAAGCCAATAATTTATAAAAATCGATTATTTCATCAAACTTGGGAGTCTTCAACAAATAATGGTCTATGAGCCTAGAACCTGAAAATGTACATAAATTATACAAGGAGTTTTACTGTAATATAATCTGACCTGCATTTGTTTTATTGCATGATACTGTCAACATTTTGGGAGCCTATAATCAGGAAATATAAAACAGCCAGAAAGTAAAACTGACTGCTGAGTAAGAACTGAGAAAACAATGAAATCTCTATGATAAGGAAATTAAATTTTCATCATTTAACACCTAAAGTAAGACAGGTAATTGACTTAGACAAAGTCAAAATTAAAGAAAAAGAGGTTTTATATTATAAAAGAAAAATAGTAATGCTTAGCATTTTTTTCATTTGCTAAAACATTGCATATTTAAAAAACTATGTGTCTTTTTTCAAAGGCTGTTAATCTTTTTAGATTTTGTCCATTTCATATACTTTAGGCTTGTAAGGAAGAAGTCAGCAATGGATATGGAGGCGGAAGGAATTTTCTAATTTAAATTCTGGCACTCACAACTATTGCTGATACTTTTGGGTAAGTTACTGTACCACTCAGAGTTGTAGGGTCTTCATACAAAGAAAAGGAATAAAATAAGATCTACTCCACAGCATGTTAAGCAGGATTAAAGATTAAGTTACGTAGAGTACCTAGCAAATATAACAGCTTTATAAATGTTAATTCCTTTCCCTTACTCCATCTCCCTTTTCACTGTTTCAACTCTATAGCATTTACATGTTTATTAAAGTCACCTTCTGAATGATTTTTGAAGAAAAGGGTACACTTTTACGTTGAACAAAGTGGTGAGGATATCATAAACTCACCAGTTTTGATCAGTAGCATTTTGAAACAAAAAAAAAAACAAACCCAATCTGCTGCCATCAAGCCGATTCCAACTCACAGAGACCCTACATGACAGAGTAGAACTGCCCCCCTAGGGTTCCCAAGAAGTGGCTGGTGGATTTGAACTGTCGACCTTTCTGGTTAGCAACCGAACTCTTAACCACTGTGGCACCAGGGCTCCAACATTTTGAAATACTATATTTTAATCTACTAGACTATAAGGTCCTTCAGGAGTAAAGACTGCCATTCTTTGAAACTCTATCGTCTACAGGGCCGGTAATGTTTATAATATGGAAAACAGACTATACAACAATATTAAAAAGCAGCATTAACTTCATATCAACAATATCACAGGAAGCTATTTACATTATTTGCTTTGGGATCTAAAATTGAATAAACATGGCATCACAGGTAAATTAAGATTTATATTTTGCAACTACTGATTTTTATTAACTTCTATTTGTGTATATCGATTAATTCAATTGACTAATATCATAGCTTTCACAAATACAATGCAAATTTTAAATAAATTTATACTAGGGTTGTTTAACTCTGTTACGTAAATTTGTATGTATTTTCTTCTTTTTCCGTAACGGCAGCTTAACAGATACATTATTTCAAGTATGTCTATGTACCTTCTGTTTGTGCCTGCCAAAGTGCTCTCAGTGTCTGGGGTATATCTGAATAAGTAATATCAACAGTTCTGCCATATTAGACTTTCAGCATCTCAGATTATGGACATTTATTACTGGAGGGACTTGAATATCCTCATAGTTCCTAAAGGGATGAAGCGTCATTGGCATGAAAAAAAACTGTTGGTTGAACCTTCCTTTGCAATGCTGCAGGTCATTCTCATCTCCAAATTCTATAGAATTTTTTGTCACTATAAAGTTTGAGTAAACTGAGAACATCATCCCACAATTAAACAAATATCGAACATCCAATTATCTAAATGACAACTGAGCCTCTATTCCTCCTGTATGTACAATTCATCTATTCTAAGCCTCCTGCAGAATCACATCTCTTCATATTTACCACTACAAACACGGAACCAATATTTCCTGATCTTAAAGAAAAAAATGCTTTGTTGGTGGCTGCGCTGTACCAAAAGGCAAAATTTTTGGTCACAGAAAAGAACTTTTAATTTTTCTTCAAGTAACTATTATGGCTAAAGCACTTTGCTCCCTCCTACCATGCAATCAATTTGGAATGAAGAACATATCAATATTTTATGATATTTGTTTAAAGTTTCTCACATATCAATATAGTGGCCTTCTGAAAAGAGAACATATAAAAGATTTTAAATAATGTATATGGCTTTCTGAACACTTTAAAGGAAAGTGCTAAAATCTAAGTATGAACTACCTCATGTCTAAAATTCCACAAATTAGGTTTAGACTTTTAGATTAATCAGAAGCTTTTAATTCTACTTGAGAGGTTTCTAATATCCATTTTCTTCCCTTCTTCATTTTTGCCATTCTAGCATTCAGTAGTACCATTATCAGAGGATAATAAAGATGAAAAGGAGGGAAAGAACAAATTTATTCACTTTAATACTTACGAGTCAGCTAAGTTAAAAATTCATTTGTAGGGGTTAACAAAAAAATAAGGTGGTAGCAAAAGATTAAATTTTTACAATGAGGCTGGAAACTATTTCATTCATCCACATCAGTAACCTTCTCCAGGCTAGCAAGAATCATATTATAGGGACACAGACCCAGTATAGTCTACTCCTTTTTCCACAAAAAATCTTTCATTCATTCTGCACACATGTACTGAGGGCTGACTGGGCCCAAACATTGTTCTAGGTGCTAGGTATATACCAACAAACAAAATAAAAATCTCTGTCCTTATGGAGCTCACTTTCCAGTAGGAAGGGGTGGATAATTAAAAAAAAAAAAAAGATATATAACATGTTACATAATAAATGTTATGAAGAAAACTAAAGCAGGAAAAGAAGAATATGGAGAGTTCGTGGTGAGAGTAGAAGTTGAATTTTTAAACTGGGTAGTCATTTATCCTCATGCTTCTCTCTAAAAAAATGCAATTAAAAATCTATATATTTCTATTTTTCTAAATATCAAGTTATATTAAGAGGGATACAGTAAGAACAAATTTCCATTATAACCTCAAAAATTAAAATTTTAATGACAGAAGGGCCATTGCTTAACTTTTAAGAAAGACTGCCTTGTACTACTTTTGAAAGCCGACTAGTAAACACAGGTAGATATATCATGGTAATTTTTATTGGTAATGTGATAGATTCTCTGGTAAAATTTGACACTTCACAATGATCACCAAGTAATAACAAAACAGCATTAAAATATTGAAAAGAAATTTTTTCATATCCTCTCTTGCTTAGTTTGCTGAGTTTTGGGTGGGCAGAACAAACTGCTCTTCAATATACAGTACAACTGATGTCCAGCTACATTCCAATAGTGGCTAAAAAACATTTATGTAGGTTTTTTTTCTTCCCTTTAAAAACTTTTGCTATAATGGTCAAATACTTCCCAGGCAAACTAGGATATTCCCTTGGTAAGCCGAGGTCCCCGAGAACTCAGAAGGCTGGCTAGGTTCTGTGTCTAGGCGGACTTGTCAAATCAAACTTCTGTTGGTTACTACCTCAACCTAGACTACCTTAGTAACTGCCGTTCTAAGACAGAAAAACTTTAAAGAAATCTCAAGTACTCTCAAATCACTCATATTATGATTTTTTCCCCAGCACTGTACTGAACCAAGAATTTTTAAAAGAAGGAATACTAGAAATTCTACCCCTAAAAAAAGAATACCTCCATGGTGATGTGACAGGCTCCCTCCATTAGCAAGGATTTCTTCTCTAGCAGCTGCCTGTATTTGGAAACAACACAACAAACAATTGCTGGATTTCATTCTGGAGTGAAAGAGTAAAGGAGGCACATCGTCCTTGATTAAATAATAAACTAGCAGCCTGTTTTTCCTCTCTTAGGTTAACTGTGTTTAAAAAGCAATTAAAATGCACAGTCTAACTTTATAAGTTTTTTTCTAGTGAATAGTCACAATGTCTACAAAGATCACTTTAAAATTCTGGGGGAAAAAAAGGTGGCAAAATGATACAAGCATCAGATCACCAGCAGCACTAAATTGTAAAAAAATAAAAAAGATCTGTGAATGTGGAGTAAACTTCTCACTATACCAGCAAGTATTAGTGATTAACATTTATTAACTGCTTAATGTATGCCCAGAAGAGTGCTAAGCAATTTGCCTACAAATCACTACAATCGTTTGGAATAATTAAAATTACTTCCATTTCACAGACAAGGAAAATGTAGCTGAGGTAGGTTAAAGTATTCACCCAAGATCATACAGTGGGCATCAGAGTCAGGTTTACTTACAAAGCTATAAGGGATCAACCATAAAAACCCTTATGCAGAATGTGTCTTAGGCCAATGCCTTGGGACAAATTACTTGTCAGTCCTGTATATAATAGCCATGAGGTGGAATATCTAAAGTGCCTGAACCACTCAGAATTACTTAGGTGTGTAAAAACCATCAGGAGTTAGGCCAGGGCAGCAGAGGGCCCAGGTGGGACAGAAGGACCACATCTCATTGCAAAGTAATCTGTAAGAACCCTCATCATTTAGGATATAGGGTTTTCAAATGAGTCATGAATAAGCCAGTCACTGCTCTAAGAGACTATGTAACAAAATATTTTAAATAATCATAGCAATAACTACTTGAGGTCAGAAGCACCTAGAGAATGACAGTTTGGACTAAAAAAGAGGGAATAATTTCACTCTCGTGGTACTGAAGGAAAGGGGCTTTTGGGTAGCCAGGGTACAGCACCGAAGCACTGAAAGGCTACAGTGATGGGAAAATACTCAAACTTTTGGGGGTAATGGATATGTTCACTATTTTGACTGGTGTGATGGTTTTCAAGGTTATACACATATGTCAAAACTCATCAAATTGTATACTTTAAAATTGTGAAATTTACTGTATTTCAATTATACCTCAGAAAAAGCTGTAAAATGGTAGGGAAGGAATAGAAGGGGGCCAAACTCTGTGTGTACTTTAGGTCTAAAAGTATGCCACTAAAAACCGTCCTACAGAACTATCTTTGGCAAGCATTCAATGAAGGGAAAACATCAGGACACCCAAGGCTTTAACAAACCTTGCTCTCCTACAGGTCAGCTCTGGCTCCTTCAGAGTCTCATCTGTGTCAACTCTAGGCATACTTGTAATGAGAAACACTGGCTATCAACAGATGGCTTTATAAAAGTTAGCCGCTCAAGACCATTTAGGAAAAGTAGTAGAGGCTGCTAGCAAATGAACCTCAGTGGCCTATACACAGCTTTAGCAAACAAAAAAATTACAAGCCTAGAACAATGATACTATAGCAGCACAGATCAAAAGCATTAGAGCTGCTGACCTGAACCACGGCCACCACCTGGAGATGGCTGGACTGCCAAAGTGATATCAAGCATTCATACAGTCCTTTGTTATTTAATCAGCTATTACATACTGTAACAATCAAAAAAAATCAATGGTTACAGGTGTAGAGGATATTAATTTTAAACCCATAATCCAGCACACAAGCCAGTACAACAGTGTGCTTCTCATTTCTATGGGCTAGCAGTCAGGCAAACCATGTGTAATCAAAGAGAGTCCAACTAAAATTCATACATCAATAGTACATGTTTATTTAAATTCATAAGCACGTAAGAGCTATATACATGTATGCATAATTACCTCAGTTTGTTCAAACACAGCCAGTGGGTCACTAATTCCCCTGTAGTTAAAGGCAAAATAGAAGTAGACACAGGCACCTGCATCATAAGTCTGCGTCACCCTAAAAAACAAACAGACAAAATCCCCATAGGGGCTTTAACTTAAGTGAAATCAGATTTAACATCTAGAAACTTAAAGGCAAAATCACCTGAATGATTTGCTTAAGTTATAATCTCATTGTATGCCCAGTCTCCTTCTCTATTAAAGGAATGCAGATTAGACATTTTTCTTAGAGTTATGGCTCAAACAGGTGAACTGAGGATGCAGTGGGAAACAAAAAGATTTTACTTTCATTAAAGGGCCAGTTTAGTCAATATTATAGGTACAAGTTCAATCATTCTTTTGTCTGTTTAATCCCATGTCTACTGGGAAATTAAAAAAAAAATTACACATTTTATCAGCAACACTGCCATTTTCCCCTGACCTTATCAAAGCTGTTTAATTATCTAGAAGTAAGGCGAGCTATTAGTAGCATGTGTGAAAACACCACTATATAATCAGATAAATGTACTATATCAGTTGTTTTAAATTACATAATCAAAATAACATTACAACTAAATGGTAAAAAGGTATATGTATATACTTTAACAAAAATATGGCATAAAAAAACTGAAAGAATAAAAACATATCTCAACAATAAAAGTAATGCTGTAACTTTTAAAATCTCTCCTCTATTCAACTAATTTTATACACAATTAGTTCTTCATGTAACTGGTATGAGACATCATTTTAGGCACATTCATATGTCAAACAGAACAGCTCCATTATTTTTCAAATGCATGTTTGCCAGCCAAAGGAAAGCAATAGGTCCGTATGTATAGATGTCAAGTATTTTGTGTATTGCTACAGTAAAGAGACATGATACAAAATGTCTGCCCCTGGAGGGAGAGTCCCTGGGTGGTACAAACAATTAACATGCTTGGCTGCTAACCAAAGGGTTGGAGGTTCGAGTTCACCCAGAAGAATCTTGAAGAAAGACCTGGTGATCTACTTCTGAAAAATCAGCCACTGAAAACTCTACGGAGCACAGTGCTACTCTGACACACATGGGTTGCCATGAGTCAGAATCAACTTGACGGCAACTAGCTCCTTGAGAGAGGCAACATTAGACTAGAAACAAGAAACTTGGTTCCATTCAATGGCCCCAACACTGCAGACAACATGAGCATGAATGCAAGGAATACATATAAACATGCAAACACTTGACTAAGATCAATTTTCATTATTTTAAAAATGTATATTGATAAAATGTGGGCAATTACAAACTCTTCAAAGTACATTAAATGCTCTGGCAACAATACTATGAACATGTCATTTGTTTAGATTCGTCTGGCTCAAGAGACTTAAAACATTCTGGGCAGAAAAAAATAAATCATCAAAGTTGGAGGCCAAAATAGAGACTCTCTTTAGTCCCTACAACTTAGAAAATAAATGACTATGAAACAAATATCAGTAACATTTTTTCTACACAGGTAATTTAAATGCACTAGAAGCAACTCTTCCATACTCTCTATAAACAAAACAAGACGTAGCCTCGGATATAGGATGATGAATAGAATTCAAGAATGCTGACAATTTTGAGTTCAGTTTAATAAGCCATCTGATGATGTGCTAGACACCATGAAAGACAGCATATAAAGACAAACAACACAGTAGCTTTATGCAGGTTAAAAACAAGTCTAGACTCTACACTAAACGGAAGGAAAATACTAAGGTAATAAAATCACAGTAAGTGATTACACAAAGTATAAGAAAATTTAGGCAGGTCAGATTGGGAAAGGCACCCTAGAAAAGGTATAACTGAATGGAGACTGACAGAAAATCTAAGAAATTGTTCTCAGTAAGAAAAGTGCCATATTAACAAGGTATAAAATAGATCAGCCAAGGGATAATGGAGGAGGAGTAAAAAAGCCAGACATCCAGCAATAAAGGAAGCAGATGGGGACACAGGAGATTGAGGGAACAAATTAGGGAAGGATGAACTGGTAATAACCCTAATTCTGATGTCAGGAATAAGAAAAATAAAAGCATTTGAGAACGAAACTGAGATAAAGGAGCAACGGTAAATAACTGCTGTGACAGCACGTGGAAACGAACCTTCACTTAGCACAAACTCTGCAGCACACAGTCCTGAGTGGCAAAGAGAGCTCTGCTACTCCCTCTCCCTGCGTCTCATATCTTATGTGCCATTCGCCCTGCCTGCGTTAATGACCCTTCCTAAGTATGGGCACCTTCTCTCCTCCTTTTCAAAAACTACGTTCCTGAGTCAAAAGGACACAGAAGCCAACCTAAAGGAGTTCACAATGGCCAGATCTGGGACAATTTGAGCAACAAGTGAATAATGATAATAACGGATATAACTCAGAGAATAAAATATCTATGAGTCCATACTGGTATAATAAAAAACAATTAAATAAGTAGGTAAGTGGGAGAATTTTCTTACAGTAGAATTCCAATTAATAAACAAAGTCACCACTGGCAAACACCACAATAACAGCTGTTGTTAGCAAGAATCATCAATGGGGTATTGATGATTGGGAGATAGTATGACAAGAAAAAGATTATTCCATAGATTTAAATATTATTTCTATTTTAAATTTCCCCATAAGATTTTTATTAAGTACAATGAGGGAAAAAAAGTAAATTTTAAGTGGAGAAACCTGGCAGGTACCACCATAACCAAGTAATCAAAGTTAATTATCACCAGTAATGAGACATACCGACATCATGTGCCTCCTGATGATATAAACCAAGAAGACGGCACATTACTTCTGTGGTACTCTTCCTAAAATGCATAACCTGAGTTCAATCATAAGGAAACATCTAACAAACTCAAGCTGAGGAACATTTTACAAAATAACTGTCCAGTATTATTCAAAAATGTCAATATCATGAAGGATAAAACAAAACCATCCCAGATTGGAGAAGATTAATGAGCCAGAAAAACTAAACACATTATGTGATCAAGGATTGGACCCTGAACTAGGAAAAGGACAAATTTAAATAAGGTTTGTAGAATAGTTAATAATATTATAAAAGTGATAGTTTTTTGGTTTTGATAACCATACTGTAGATATGTAAGATGTTAACATTTGGGAAAGCCTGGGTGAAGAGTAGTATATGGGAGCTCTCTGTACTATTTTTACAACTTTTTAAAAATCTAAATTATTAGCCAAAAAAAGTTTAAAATTTTTTAAAAACTATGTAAATGTCTCTCCAACTGGTCTGAAATAAACAAACAAATCCCCATCTCCCTCAGAAAGAATTAAAAAATAAAAAAGAGTATACTGCAGTTAAAAACAACCCCAAAACATACTAGATGAAACTGAGTGATCAGTTATAAGTCTTCCTTCCTCAAAGTTAAAAGAAATAAATAAGAACTTAAAAGTCAGAAATAAGACAAATGTTCAAATACCAAAAATGATCAGACTGGGTGAAATACAGCATCTTCACCAAGTTTACATTAGTCATTGGTATGGATTTTGGAAACAAAACTGAATGATCAGATCAAATGCAGTGACCTGGATTTAAAATAGTGTCTCCAAAGGTTATACACCCTAGACCCCATATGCGTGTATGTGGTATGTGTATTTACAAAAGCTACTGAGAATGCTAGATTATTAAATCCTACACATGATGTATATCTAGGCTTTAAGAATGCAATTAGGTGAACATTTGAAAAAGAGCTAAAGTAATCACAGTCAAATCTCCAAATCCAATTTACTGAGGTTCCCACAAAGAATCTAATTTAACAGAAATACAGAGGAAATACTCTTTTTACTATACAATACAAATAGAACGTAATCTAAAATTTTAATGGCCTTTTAGGCCAAATGTTAGATGCCTTAGAACAGAAGAAATGAACTGTTTAACAATGCAACTCTCAATTTGCCAGCTGTGCTTTTCTTCTAGTGTTAATTCACACTCATAAAAAAGATCCCTTGGATGTCTACATTTTAAATACCAGATTTACAAAGTTTAAGAAAGACTGGGGAACCATTTAATTATGAGGGCACTATCTTTAGGAAAAATCATATTCAAATGAAATTTGAAAGATGAATAAACTAAATGATTCATAAGAGAATCATTAATATCAATACACAGAAAATGTTAATAGGACATTGTCATCTTCCAACAAATCCAGCATCTATATTACACAGTTCAGTTTTCATGAGATAACCCAAAAACCAGTTGCCATCGAGTCGATTCCAACTCATAGCAACCCTACAGGACAGGGTAGAACTGCCTCATAGGGTTTCCAAGGAGCGGCTGGTGGAGTCGAACTGCTGACCTTTTGGTTAGCAGCTATAGCTCTTAACCACTGTGCCACCAGGGCTCCTTTAGTAGATAAGCAGGTTACTAAATTCACAACAAAGCTTGATGGGACTCACTGAATCAGTACCACAGACAAAGACTAAGTCCAAATAATGAAAAACACCTGTGAAAAGCTTCAATTTGGGTGCATTTCAGAAAGGAACTCAGAGCTAAGATCTTTAAATAGATCAATTCTATCACTTAAGACAATTTAAACACTTAACCTCTTCCAAGACCACATGGACAAGTGATAGTGTGACTGACAAAGTCACAATTCTGTTCTTTAATTTCTGAAAGTTTTTTGTGCTCTACACTTTTTGGAGTAGTTTACTTGTGTTATATTCACTGACTAGAAATTTCTTCCCACATAACGTCTTCAGAAAATTTAGAGTTGGAATTTCTATCCCAGTATATAAAGTAAATTTTAATGGACAAAAATGAAATAGGCGAACTCAATAAATGCAGCCCACAGCTAAATTAATTTCCTTAGGATCTTTGATTTCAATTAGAGCTACACTGGTTTTAAATTAATTTTGAAATAGCTTTTTAAAACCTGGTTGAAAAAATATGTCTCACACATTCAACAGTTACATTCAACACAGAATAATCTCCTTGTCTACCACCAAGCAGCTCAAATACAACTAAATTAAAATTAAACTCTAGTTAAATGTTAGTTTAATCAAGTGTGAGCCATAAGAATTATATTTAAAACTCCTATTTATCAAAACCTTGTAAATAACCAGACGTTGCATATTCTTAACTTTCGGTTTTGTAGATGATCACAGAAGCTGATCATATCTCTTATCACAAAATCATTCTTTAAAAAAAAAAGCTACTTAATAAACATGGCATATGGCCAATTCCATTTAAATATACTAATTTTATCTACCCATAATAAAAAATGAAGATTTTTAGTCCTCATGAGCATCTTCTGAAGAACCAAGATTTAAGTATTACTACAGAATGTGCTGTAAGGCAAAATATTTTACTTCCCAATGATTTTCAAAGGTGATTTATCAGAAAGATATTTTCATAGCCAGGGGGAAGGAGGTTCTTGGGAGATGTTAAATAGGCAGTTGGGGCAGAAGGAGGGAAAAGGGGGTGGTAAAAAGCTACTAAATTGCTACTTGACAAAACAAAGCAATAAAAATTTCTCAACTACATGAAAACAGGTTCTATTACCTAAGATGTTTCAAACTTTACTGGTAATAAATAAGATTTGGATTATTAGTTCTGGTTTGCTTTTAGTATTATAATAAAAGGCCTGACAGACGGGACTGTCAAGAGAAAAACCGAGTATCAATTTTGGTCAATAATTTAAATAAACACAAATTTTTTTCTTGAGTTTTAAGGACTTTAAAATAAAAGGTTCACTTGTAAATATCCCCAAATTAAAAACAAAACAAACAAACAAATGTATATTCTTATATCTTCATTTGGAAAGGCTCTCTCCAAGGTCAACTACTGAGCTATCATTAGCTTTACCAAGTTATAAGCTTTTTATATATAGAACAAGATCCCCATTTTCCCTTCCTCCAGATATCTCAAATGCTCATATTTTCAGCCTTTACATTCTCTGATTCTACCCTCAATGCAAATGTCTGAAAACATGTTAATACAGAGATGACCTGGTACTTCCTGCAATGCTCTTCAAACAATGACAGTCCTTCCTACTTGGAAGCAGAAAAGATTATCTCAAGGAGACCCTTCTGAATTGAAATGAACAGTGAAGATACAAGAACAAGGCTTTCCTCACATCTCATGCTAGAATCTTACTTTCTTATCCTGTGGAAGCATAATTTAACAAATTCTAAACGGTACCACCTGTCCCAATGGGAACAAAAGTAGAACTAAGAAATACAATACAGTAGTAGGGAAGTACAAGAGGAGAGAATGTAAAAGATAGAGAAAGAAGAAATAAACCACAGAAGAGATAGCAGTTTAAAGAGTACAGAAATATTTCTGGTCTTGCAAAGGAAATATACAGAAATTATCATGCTATATCAAAATATCAAGGGGTCAAGGAGGCTTAACAACTGGATGCCTTCATGAGGACTTGTCATTGGAGAAGAAGAAGAAATATGCAAATTTCCCTTACTATACTAGTACGGATTGTCTACCTCAACCTTAATGTAACTACCTCACAATAATACTACAGCACTTTTATAGCCCTTTACAGAAACAAGTTTTTTCATATGCTTTCTCATTTGATTCTTAACAATAATCCCATCAAGCAGAAGGTGGTACTACTGTTCTACTGATGATAAAATTAGAGCTCAAAAGATTAAATTACTAATAACAGCAGAACAGTGCCTTCACTCTTCAAGACACATATAGTTTCTTACACTACAAAGAAATGTAAAAAGCTAGACATGGTGTTGCAGTTGGCAGATAGGACCTGGTTCCTGGGCTGCGGCAGGCCCAGGTCGGCCTCCCTGGGTTGAGCTTAAGTGATTCCAGGTCAATCAGAGGAACAAGCATCATCAACAGAAATATATAGAAAGTGCTGTTATGCTGAAGCCTAAATGTTGTTTCAGAAATCCAGCATCTAGTGCACTTAACAATAGAGACATTAAATTATTTCCAATATTCCCTAACTTTTGGTCATGCTTATATTGTTTAAACAAAGTTTTTTGCTTGTTTCTTAAATAATATCAGAGATGTATTTCCAAAAATACACACACACGAGAGGGAAAGTGAGGCAGTTATACAATACAGACTGTTGAGTAACTTTTAAAATGCTAGATTACTATTGTATCGTATCATTTATTTTAGGTTTCCCGTCTCATGATCTGTTCTGATTTCCATTTACTCTCCATTCCAATTAATTCTATAACTTTTTAGACAGTCAAATGTTCAACTCATCTTGATATATTTAGTCTCCTGTTGGTTACACAGAAAATAAATATCAAAAGAATGAATACAAAGTGCTCCTTCTCAAGAAAGCATCTTTTTGGGCTGCTGCTATTTAACACAGAGGACAAGATCATCAGTTAATCATGCACTGTCCAGTATGGAAGATACTAGCCACATGTGGCTTTTTTTTAAATAAAAATTAAATAAAATTAAGAAAACAGTCACATTCACAACATTTCAGCAGTAATATGTGGCTAGTGACTATCGTATTGGATAGTGCAGATACAGAACATTTCCATCATCACAGAAGAATCTATTAAAAAGCACTGAGTTAATCTTCATTTGGATCTTTTTTGCTCTTTTCTTCATTCCACTCCCATTGATTTAATCAACAACTGATAAAATGGCTAAAAGACTCTGATGAAGAAATAGCTATGCTGACTATGTATGTAATTTATCATTTCAGTGAATAAAAAAGCAGTCATTCTCTTTCTGCAGGAGCTCAGACTCTTTGCCCACTGCCATGCTGTCCAAAGGGTGTCTTACCTCTAAAGGGCTTAGAACTGCTGTAAAATTCCAGTAACGCCATCCTAATAAGGTGGCAAGTTAAGTTCAGGAAAGCTTGCCAAGTCGAATATATTGAAGCTTTTCCTCACCTGGCAAATTACATTTCTCCATTGATTAAAAAATGGTTTTATAAGAATAATAAAACACTCACCTGCATGTAGAAAAAGGAGCAAACTGAACACCCTTCTCTTTGCATTCCCTTGTTATTCTTTCTTTGACGTTTCTACAGAGATCTACAACTCTACAAAAGACAATTAAATACATCATTAAGTTTTCAAATGAGTTATACAAACTCCAATAAATGCTGGTTTATCTGGCATCCTTCAAGTCAGAATTCCCTTAAACTTTTCTAGTTATTTCTTCAGGAATAAAAATGAATCTTGATCATTGAAAATTGAGCCTTCCATTCATAACTTCAGAGGGAACAGAGTCCTTTTTTTTTTTTTTTGCTATAGGAAAGAGAGAAGTCAGAAGAACATACACAAGTCTCCTGAAGGCAATTTCCTATCCTTAGGAAAAGCCAATTTCAAAATAAATTTAATTACAAGGTTTTAAGAGCTTTAAAGAAGCAATAAAGAACTGACAATAAATATTCAATTCTGGGTTATGCGAATACCAATCTTTATCCATGCGTAAGGTGTTTCCCTTAATCAAAAAAAGTTTTAAGCAGTAATTATGATGTTATACCAAATGTTCAACAGCCAATTTTCAAACACTGAGCCAAAATCCAATTCAACAAAAACTTACTGGACACTATGGGTAAAGTGCTAATGTGCTATGCTAGACTGTTTTATATTAAAAGTCAATGAAAACAGGCAGGTGAGGGATAATGATAATCCTTAAAGGGGAGAAGAGGTTGACATTACTAATCTGTTTCTGAATGTGAGCTGTAACATTTTTTATAACTATGCATTTTGTTTCAACTTAAAGTATTCATAAGCCATTTTATTCCCTAATTAATATCCTGGCCATTTACTGACACTGCCTCTTTGTTAAGAGTCATGAGAATTGAAAATAAAGAAACTCAAAAGGCTGGCCTATCTGTAGGCTAAAGACTAATTTGACTGTGTAAGAACCAATTAGACAAAAATAAGAACACAAATGGATTATACTTTATAAAACACATTAAAGTCATCTATATTTCCAATAAGAACAAAGAATATATGATTAAAATATAAATACAAAAAGAGTTTTAGTGTTTTATTAACATGGCACATTTTTTATCTTTATAAATATAGTATCTGAAAGTTCTGTAAATACTAATCTTACAAAAGAGTGCTAAATTAAATACTGCTTTAATCTATGAAAGCTGCAGGCAAGTATAATTGGTCAATGTTATCTATGCCTCATTTATGGAATAGTAAGAATGCACATTTTAAAAAATCTCTAGTAAAGCATTTAGATTATTGAAATCGAACGTGTCTTTTTGTATAATCAAAATTGTTAAAAATTGTTAAAACAAATACTTTAAATATACATAAGACCTACTAAACGTTTATATCTGGAGGGGTTAATGAATATTACACATTTTTTACATCAAAGTAGCAAGTTCATTATCATGACTCCAGAAAATAGGACTTAAGTACTACAGCTGACTAGTCTAAAAAAAATTAAGAATTGCAATTCATCTGCTTTTATAGTCCTTTGCAAGTTAAACTATCAGGTGGATTGTATTTCAGTTCAAATGTATTTAACTGTATCCAATAACCACAAACAAACCCCTGTAAAAATGCAATAGGAAACATGGACATGTTAAGAACAGCCTATATCCAAACCCTTGCCAGTAGCTGAGCTGAATAATGAGATGGAAAAAGAACAGAAGTGAATGGTTATAACCTCCAATGGGTCACTTTCAATAAATGATTTGTAAGAAGGGGGTTCTAAGGTAGTCTTTCATAGAAATTGAACAAAGGTCAATATGATCCTTTTTGACCAATCATTTCATAGGACATAAACATACTGTGTATACTTTTTAATTCTCACTTGACCTATCAGCAAATTTAACACTGTTGACCATCCCCTCTTCGAAAAAAACTCCCCAGGGCTTTTCTCATATCACTGATATTTACATTCCTCAAAAGTCTCTAGTTAAGGGTTAAAATGTTGTGGGGTTGTTAACCAAAGTCATAAAACAGCATGTGTACTATTGTTACATGAGAAACTGTTTGTTCTGTAAGCCTTCACCTGAAGTACAATAAAATATTAAAAAAAAAAAAAAAAAAAAGTCTCTAGTTATTATTCCTCAATCTCCTTCACCAGCTCTTGTTTGTATGACTATCCCTTAGAAGTTGGGATTCCCTGGACTTCTTTCTTAGGCCCTCTTCTTCCCTGCCCCCACCCCACTTCACTCCATATATCCATAAGTATTTGAATCTATCCCCTTGATTTTAATCACAAGCCTCATGCTGGTGCCTCCAAAATCTCTAACTCTGACCTCTTAGGCAGCTATTTTTTAATAGGCTGCATTTTTATACAATTCCAGAGTTTGTTCAGAGGACACTATGCAGAATATTCACTGAGCACCAACTAGGTACAGTCATTGTGTTAGGGCCACTGAGGGATGGATACACAAAGACTAATAATAAAACCAACAGTCCCTCAATACGCTTACACACGAAAAGACCAATGACCTAATGTGTGAGGGTTGAAGATCTTAATTCCATGCGTTACTGCTAAACAAGGTCTCTATCCAGTTAGAGGTTTGAGAGAAAAAGCATGTTGCTAAGTGGGTTAACAATCAAATTTTATGCCAGGAATATAACTACTTTGCAGTAATGTTATTCATTAAAATAAACTTTAGCTGAAGAAATTGTTTTAAATGAAAATGTATAACCCTGAATAAAACATAAATTATCAGTGAGTCAATTGAATAAATATGTAACTATATACAAGGAAAGTATGAAGAAAAATGAAAACACAGTACATGATTAGCTTCCATAGTTGGAAGAATAAGAAGACAAGATGGTAATCATCAATCAGTTAGTAGTAACTGAATGACAAGGAAATTCATGATACTGAAGAAAAAGCGGCACTACACTAACCCATTCTCCTCCATAAGGAGAGGTATTAAAGACTAAAACGGTCTTTGAGACCACTACAAACAGCTGCCAAACTACTTCTGCTGCTCAAAAATTTCAGATGTCAATGACTTGCTCATTCTTTACTTACGTGATTTATTCCCCTTGTTAAAATTTAGCATCAAAAATTGTGACTGATACTATAAACTGGGTTAAAATCTAACGAAGCATGGAATCTGAGCACCTATGCGTCAAAAGTCATAGTCTATAGCAGATGAAGACTGAATGTAGAAAAGTAAAAAGTTTTCTGGGGGAGAAAAAAAGATGCTGGGAGAACAAAATGTTAAGTAATGTAATTACTGAGGAGGTGAATTCAAGGAAATAAGCTCTGTACTTTTCTGTAGATTTAAAATATTTCATAATTTTATAAAGAAAAAGTAAAATATGAGGCACAGTAGAAGAAAATAAAAATATTCTGACAACATAAAAAAGATTTTATTATTCAATGAGTTAATAATTTACAAGTCATTTTTAATAAAACTGTTTCACATTTTCTAATCAATTTTTAGAGTCCCTGGGTGGTGCAAATGGTTAATGCACTTGGTTGCTAACTGAAAAGCTGGATGTTCGAGTCTATACAAAGGCATCTCAAAAGAAAGGCCCAGTGACCTACTTCTGAAAAAGCCACAGAAAATCCTATGGAGCCCAGTTCACTCTGACACACATGAGGTCTCCATGAGCCAGAACTGACTCAACGGCAACTGGTTTTTATCCTTACTTTGTTAACCAGTATTTGTTTATCTGTGTGTGTGTGAATGAGTGTGTGCATCTCTTGTAAAGAAACTCTTCTAAAATTTGCATTTCTTTTATTTGAGTCATTTACTGTAGTATGTTCCAGTAATAGAATTTTTGCTTAAATTTAAACATAGAAATTGTACATAATTTCTTAAATTGGAATTCTTTCAGAAACCACCTAAATGCAAGTTAAAATGCAAGTTTTAATGTGTACACATAAAAATATCAAAAGTTACATGATATATGATAAAAGGAGGTTAACTGGTTTTATAATTTTGGGGGACTTTTTAGAGAACACTTAAGCACATTAATCACTTAAGAATTTAAATCAAAGCCAAGTAAAACCACACAGTGACATTTAATGTTCAATAAGATTCTTTACAATGCAAACGTCAACAATACCTTCCTTCCTCTGTGGGTCACAAAGAAACTTGCCTCAAACCAAAAATGGCTGGAAAACATGACATTCTGATGAAAACATTAATTTAAATAAAAATGGCTACTATCTTAAAAGTTTACCTATTTACAAACAAAGTTACATTACTCCAACAACTCATATAGCATAGTTGGATAGTATCAGGCATTTTATTACATTTTACCTGTCCCAAGGAGCAGAAGTTTCAAAGGATTCTCCTAATATATAGTATTCCAAACCCAAGTCCTGTTAAGACACATACACAAAAATACAATTAAAACAGATGCAGAAGAATCAATAATATTAATCGTTAGCGTTTCATGTTCCTTGTTAGTATTTCAAAAACCCTGGTGGCATAGTGGTTACGAGTTCTGCTGCTAACCAAAAGGCGACAGTTCGAATCTACCAGGCACTCCTTGGAAACCCGATGGGGCAGTTCTACTCTGTCCTATAGGGTCGCTATGAGTTGGAATCAACTCGATGGCAATGGGTCTTTTGGTTGTTAGTATTTCATGTAATTTTTAGTATTACATGTTTCTAATATAACCTCAACTACTCTTTACTATCCACATCATAAAAACACTGTAAAGTTGCCCCAGCAGTGAGATATAACCTCCAGGAGGGCAGGAACTTTGTCTTGTTCTCTTCTGTATCCTTGGCACCTCGCAGAGTACCTGACACATGGTAGGACTGGAAATGTTTCTCCAATAAATGGATTCTCTATCCTGGGACAGTCTATGTACATGAAAAGAATCCTGGCAGAACAAATTTTCGGTGGCCAAAATAGCAAATTAACCAATGTCATAACCGGTCATCAGGGTTGGAGGAGAAGAGGGAGCAGGAAAGTCATGGGGGAAGCTAGATGGAAGACAAGATCTCTTCTTAAAATCAACTTTTTAAAAAACAAATTTAAAAAACAGAATGCCTCACTTTACAGAGAGGATAGAATGGATAAAGCATGTGGATGCACCTTTGCTAGGAAAATATATTTTACAGTGTACAGGATATAGTACTTATAATACTTAATTTCTTTACCCATGGCACAATCCTGTTTTAAATATCAAAATTGAAAGAACCATTCACCACCACAGAAGTACAATTATTTGAAAGAAAATTTCGTAAGGTAGAAAAATCAATACATAACTAAGTTTCGATGCCCAGTAAAAGGAATCACTTCAACCCCACCACTGGTTGACAGGAAAAAACCCCAAATTACTGACCTAAAATGCGTGCTTTTCTCTTATTCAAAAAAAAATCTACTTGATGACAATGATATTAAGAATTGGGAGAATAAGAAATAAAACAATTGACCACCCCCCCAAGAAAATGTCTAATTCGCTTTTTACTAAGCTTTATACCAGTAACTGTTAACATTAATTAGAACTTTAATAATCAAGAAACTTACTCCAAACTAACTGTGTCTATGCTGTACTTGTTACAGTTTAGTATTTCACTTTCACAATTCTGAATTCAGTATTATGGAAAAGTAGTCAATACCCTCAAAGAAAATGCCTAACAAACAAACATGGGGAGAAGATGGTGCAATGAGAGTCTGTGGAGGTAGACATTATTTATAAATTGCATAAATCTTATTTTTCAGACCTAAAATCACCTATTACCTTTCATGATCTGTACATCTCTTAATCACAATTTCTAACACAGGGCACAGGCAATAAATGTACTTTTCCTTATCTGCATTATGAGGGGAAGGAGAGGTATGCCCTATACGCTGCAATTCACTGCAATTTAAAATCTACATTTTAGCTATGATTACATTATTTTTATAATGAGAAGGTATTAATTCAAGCTTTCTTAGAGAGGTGAAAACAAAGGTTTATGTAAGTATTTCCTTCACAACGATTTCCAAGTGAAAAATTAGAAAATTTAGTATTTGGGGAAGCCAAATTGTCTATAGGATATCTGAGAAATGACTTTTTAAGTTAAGATCCTCCAAATTATTTAAGAAGCAAAGTTAAAAATAAATGAATAAAAGTAACCTGAGCAACAGCAGAAAATAATTAAGAAACTTGAGTTTGTTAGAGCCAAAGTAGAAGAACAAAACAAAATTAATTAATTTTCAAAAGAACAAATTCATATCAATAAGTATAGAAGACTCGTGAGGTTAACAATGACTAGAGAACAGTGTCTTACAAATAGTAAATGTAGAATTAGAAAAATTATGGAGCTCATATACACAAATTATTCAATTCTATGTCACAATCATCACCAATGAACCAATAACTACTTGCAATCAAGTTAAATATCAACTTTTAGACACATTTAAAGAAAGATTTATGTATCTTTAAAACAAATTATATGAACAAGTGAGGGATACTGCTATATAAGACAGCTCGATTCTAACCAAGAAATGCTAGAAATGGTACGTTCAACTTTCTGACAGAGAATGGCTTTATTCTTTTAAACAAGAGAAGATCTATTATATCATCTTTAAATTCCTCAAAAGCATATATGGAAGGTTTAAACGGGCTTCTGAAGATCTGTAGCTAATCATATAAAATGATGTGCTAAATTACAACAGGTTAAAAATTAAGGAAAAAAAGGACAATTTTATTTGCTCGAATTAAGAAAAAGTATTATTTGCAACATAAACTAATACTGAAGATAACTTACTCGAATATATGCAATGACATAGGTCAGCAAGTAACCTCTCTGTCCATTATCTTCTCCAACAGCCAACCCACTGTAATCAAAGAATAAACTGTTAATGTATTCAAATGAACTATTAAAAAATACATAATACTAAGCAAACTGATACAATGCCTCAAAATAACTACTTAACAGATTAATGTATACTATAATGCATCTCATTATTATCTAAATATATCAAAGAGCTGTCAAGAGAATAAGCTTGGATAATAAAAATCTAAAAATACTTCTAATATTTTAGTTTAGCCATTAATTTCAGATTTTTATCCAACAAACTAATAAAACCAACTGATTTGAATTTCAATTACTTCTATCCATATCGTTGAAAGAGCAAACAAAGCTTGAGAAACAAGCTTTAAACAATCTGCAAAAAGCATAATAAGATACTTAAAATCTGATCTTATTTATATATAAAGAAGTATGATGATAGACTAGGATCTCCCCAAAACCAGGAAGTTTCTTGAATATTGAGCATGTAGTATTTGGGGTGTTAGACATAGTGTTTATTTTATGGAACTTATGATTTAAATGGTAAACAAAACATACTTACATAGAAATATTAAATTTTACAAAGGATATAGATAAGTGCAATATCAACAGGTAAGGTCTTATTGCTATGACTATATAAACTATTCACTTCTATTTGAAAGTAGTTTTATTCATAGAAATTATATTTGGTAATCTAGTTAGAATTAATCCTATATGGCATATAATTCAATTCAATTAAATGCTTTAAAAGACTATGAATGAATATTGCTTCTTACTACCTGCAGTAAAGAGTTTTAAATTATGCTTTTTTCCATTATTAGGCAGAAATTAACTTTTAACTAGTCTCAGTCAACAAAATAAAACTTACCCCAAACTCTCAAAGCACCCACTAAAGACAGCTTAATAATATTAGATTAAAAGAAAAATATCTTTTCTTGTGACTTCTAGTCATGACTGATGATTAGCTTTTAGGCCTCTTTTCTTAGTGTCCTAACTGCACCTCGTTGGTCTAACATCATATGCTAAGTTGTTAACTGTGCGTCCCGCCCAAGACTCAGTCCTTGAAACTGCTGTATTAACCTCTTCTGGAAAAATCATTTCTCTATGGCTTCAGTGAACACCTTACAGTTAAATCTCTTTCCTCCCCTGAAGTTTGGCTGAATCTGCTGTACGTAAATAATACAATGTAGTTGTACCCTTGTTCTACACAAATACCGTAAGTCAATTTCAGGCTAGGATATATTACCTAAATCAGAATTTCCAACTATTATAGTTGGATATACACGGATTAGAGTTATACAGAAGGAGTGGTAAAGACTTGACAGAAGACACGCTAGTCTAGAACTACTTGGGGATGGGGTACAATGAAATAAAATGGGGTTTTTTTTTGTATTACTACAATATTAACGAGCAAAGAAAACAGAAATTAGGTCAAGTGGCTAAAAGTGAAAAGTAGGAAGAGACAAGACAATTGTGAGTTGGGGAACGGGTAGAAAGTCAAATAAAGTTCAAAAACAAAACGAAAAAACACTGAAAATCGCTGAGGCAAGCACTTTGAGGAAAACAGATGAGCCACAGCTCAGGTAGATATGACACTGTCAGATTCTGAGTCCAAGACAGAAAAAAACACTACTGATATAGAAAACAGAAACAGTTCAACCTAGGCCTATGTCATGGATTGAATTCGTGTCCCCCAAAAAATGTGTGTACCAACTAGGCTAGGTCACGATTCCCAGTACTGTATGATTGTGTTACCTGATGTGACTTCCTTGTGTGTTGTAAACTCTATCACTATGATGAGATTATATGTGATCTCCTCATGTGTTGTAAATTCTATCACTGTGATGAGATTATACTGATGAGGTTGACAAGATTAGACAGTGTCTTAATGTAATCTCTTTTGAGATATAAAAGAGAGAAGAGAGCAGAGACACATGGGAACCTCATACCACCAAGAAGGCAGTGCTGGGAGCAGAGTGTGTCCTTTGGACCTGAGGTTCCTGTGCAGAGAAGCTCCCAGACCAAGGGAAGACTGATGACATGGACCTTCCTCCAGAGCGGAAAGAGAAAGTGTTCCCCTGGAGCTGATGCCCTGAATTTGGACTTGTAGCCTACTGGACTGTGAGAGAATAAACTTCTCATTGTTAAAGCCATCCACTTGTGGTATTTCTGTTGGAGCAGCACTAGATGACTGAGACAGTCTAACAGTAAAAGGAAAGGAGAAGAGAATGAAGACTAGCAAAGAGTGCAAGAGACCTGTGTTGGGAATCTTTAAGAACAAGCAGGCTAAGTATGTATTTGTTAAAAAGTAACAGGTATGAATATTTAGTAGGCCTGTCTGTCTATGTCAGGATAAGACAAAGTTCTACTTTCTAGTCCCAGGTAGCTTATCTATCTAATCAATCTCTCTATGTATCTCTCTATCTATCTAATCTATCTATCTATTCCCCAACCTTCTAATATCTGGCAGGGGGAAATAAAGATCTGCTCCACTTTGGGGTCCAGTATGACAAACCACACAGACACATGCATTCTCTTATCTAAGAAGGAAAAAAGAGAATGTCCATTCTAAGGTTATAAACTCGAAAGGAGAAAAAAGGCAATGACTCACAGGTTTCCCTTCAAATTTAGCTATTTGGAATTTCTCTTTTCTTAGCATTCAGAACTGTCTATCCTCAGCCAGAATTACTTTAAGAATCATTTGTAAACATAGCAGGGCTTAAAAAAAATTAAAGGCTTCAAACTTACCATCCTTGTAGCCACTCCAAAAAACTATATTTAGATTCAAACTGCTTTATCTTGGAGCAGCAATATCCATCCCCTACTTCCTGTTCTTCCCCAAATTTCAAACATCAATTAACAATGTTCTCAAACAAATTTAAAGCTGTTGCATGAAGAAGGACTGGGAAGACTAACGAAAGGAATGGGAGATAATCTTTTTATATAAAAGGGCCAACTGGTGAACCTAATTATTTTCATGTTAAATTACATTAAACAACTTAAACATACACTTTAAAAACAACGGTAACACATTACCTTAAGTTCTCTGGTAAATGTCAGTACATCTGTCATGATTGCTGACAGGTACTGTTTATTCTGCTCAGCTCTTGCAAAGTTAAAGTACATTACTATCAAATATGGATAAACTATCAAAGTATGATTATTCAATATTTGGCTGCTATGTTCTGTTGGGCCTTATGTGTCCAAAGGTGCTTAACAGTTCTGGAGTGTTAAAGGTAAGGCATAAGAAATGGCTAAGACAACACACAAAAATATTCAAAACTGTTAAAAGTACATCATTAAAGACAATCAATTTAAAACAAATGAGAGAGGTGGAAAAAGAGGACAAAATAAAAGAAAGAGAAAGTATAGAATAATGCCATACTTCAAAGGAAAATACATGAGCTAAACTAACTCACGAAAATTTTAGCAGAAAGAAACTCGGTGGTGCTTTTCTCCACTCTCTTATGTAGAAGAAATGACTGAGGAACAAGAGTTGACAAACGGGCATCTTAAGTAAGAAAAATACCCCTGAATCTTTCAGTGATTAGCACAAAAAATTAGTGCCTAGAGATAACTGGGGGAAACCAGACTTCTGCTAGAAAAACACAAGAAGCTATTTCCAATTATCAAAAAATCAAAATCGCCTTTAAAGTCATCTGCTTTAAGTCAGTAGCCTGGGTTGTTTAAAATAGATTTCTGCATCTCAATAACGGAAGCCAGGATGAAAGTACATTAAGAATTAGTCATAATATATAACTAAGAAGTAGCAAATAATAATAGCAAAAACATAAGATAGCAATCTGGGCATAAGTTTCTATCACTTTGCTTTTAATTGATAGTTCATTTACTATGATCTATTCTTAACGGATAAATCTGAAACATTAGAATAAGCAAAATCACTAGAATTAAATCAATAGTTCTGGAGCCTAAGTATCAGTATCTCAAGAGACTTGGATCCTACATCTTAAGGAAGATTCACTGTCATTTCTAAGTTGTAAATGGATGATGTTATATGAGAAAAACAAACTAGTATTATGTGGAAAGAGAGTTCATGAACAGCTGGCTGCCCAAATTAAAACTGACAAAATGGTTTTGACAAATACCTAAAGATTAAAATATACTATTTAAAGGGTGGCATAGTAATTAGGCATAAAGTAGAATAAAAGATGTCGGGGGGAAAAAAGTACTCAGTTTCATTAATTCATTTAGTAAATATTTAATAAGCATCTACTATGTGCCAGACCATCAGAAGTGATGCCTAAGAAGAGACAGGTCATGCCCTATAAAAAATTATGCGTAAGGTGGGATAAACAGGCATTTTGCCATTACCCTATGCCAGTCTAGCAGCAAATGTGGCACTACTAACTATAATAGTTCCCCCTTATCCACGGGGTATAGGTTCCAAGACCCCCAGTAGATGCCTGAAACCATGGATAGTACTGAACCCTATATATATATTTTTTCCTATACATACACACCTATGATATAGTTTAATTTATAAATTAGGCACAGTAAGAGATTGACAACAATAAATAATAATAGAACAATTATTAAGCAAAATAAGGGTTGCTTGCACACAAGTACTTCGACACCTCAATGGTCGATCTGATAGCCAATAGAGGGCTACTAAGTAACTAATGGGTGTGCAGTGCACACAGCGTGGATATGCTGGACTAAAGGATGATTCATGTCCCAAGAGGGACGGAGCAGGAAGGTGTGAGATTTCATCACACTACTCACAACAGTGCAAAATTTAAAACTTATGAATTGTTTATTTCTGGAATTTTCCATTTAATATCTTTAGACCTTAGTTGACCATAGGTAACTGAAACCACGGAAAGCGGAACCGTGGATAAGGGGGGGACTACTGTAGTAATGACTTGTTGGTTAATCTGAATTGTAATTATAAATACAGACCCTATAAAGTAGAATTCCTCCATGTGTGTGTGTTGGGAGGAGGGCTGAGGTGAAACTAAACAAATTTAACCTGATATAATTCATATATGATTCAAATATTACAGTAAAACTTTGTAGAATTCAAAAGGTCATTTCCCATTCTTCTACAAGTCCATCTGGAAAATTTTGAAACCTCAAATATTTATAAATATATACAGAAACATTCTTTTTTTTTTTTTTTTTTTAACGTTTCAGTCTCTGATATTTAAGGCTGTTGTTGTTAGCTGGTGTCGAGTTGACCCCCAACTCATGGTAACCAAATGCACAACAGGAACAGCCCACTGTGATCCACAGGTTTTTCACTGGCTGATTTTTCAGAAGTAGATCACCCAGCCTTTCTTCCCAGTCTTAGTCTGGAAGCTCTGCTAAAACCTGTTCAGCATCATGGCAACACAGCAAGACTCCACTGACAGATGACGCTGGTTGCTTGAAGTGCACTGGCTGGGAATCGAACCCATGTCTCCTGTATGGAAGGCGAGAGATCTGCCACTGAACTACCACTGCCCCATATTTAAGGCTAGAGTAGATATAAAAGATTTTAATTTAATTTCCTTAAATCTTCCTAATATAATCTGCTTTAAGAAAAAAAGTATTTTACTTAAGTTATAACATGCTCCATATAACTTAGAAAGTAGATGGTAGGTACACACACAGGGCTAAATTCATTTCAGGGACGGTAAATATGTACATTTTAAAAATTCAAACACAAATGAGAACACCTGAAATACAAGCTGTTTGGTCATTAAATGAATTTTTATGAAACAGTTACTTTTAGCTAACTGAGTTAAAACATCAGTGATCCTCAAAAAAGGAACTGTGGGAGGAGAAAAAGTAAAAAATTGTTGGTGCTGTTATTAATGAACCTCAGATTCTACTGAAGAAATTAAAATTCTACTTGCTAATTTCTGAAGAGAGTAAACACAAAAGTAAGGAATTAATTTGCAATACTGAAGAACAGTACAAAAATAAACTAAAATTAAGCCCAAGATTAGACCCTTCCTCCCTTCTATAAACACTGTGCTTTAACACAAAATTCAGAAAATTCTAGAAATAAAGGCAGAATATTATATATGAGAAAAATGCATAAAAGTGAGGCATTCTAAGACTCTTGGCTCCAAATTAAGTATTTGTTCTTGTAAAAAACAGCCAAAAATAAAAATTAAAAAAGGAATAAAAGTAAATATTTATAAAGATGATTCAGAACTCAGTATAAGCATAACATGTATGTATATTTTAAGTCCTGAAATAAAAAGAGAAATAAGGAATGGTATATGGAAAATTGTTAGTTTATGTTCTGGAAAAGGAAAGGAAAAAATGTAGTCCTGATAAATGACATTTTCACTGTAGTTCTCATCGATCAGTCTTATAATCCATCAAGCCGACAGACAGGAACCACCCTATCATTATTCAGTTGGTTATAGATGTGAAATGTTTTCTGTTTCTTTGTACCAGCACAAAACAATAAGTGACAGGGGGTGGAGTATAGATAATTTATCAAGTATCTTTGACTAAACATAGTTTCCTTTTAAAAACATACTAACAGCATGCTTAATTCATACACTATTATCACTAAACAGTAACATGACTATGGATTTCTTTTCCCTACCTCACTCTAGCACAAAAAAATAATAAATATTATAAAATTAACATTAATACGAAAATCTAGCAAAAATGCAATAAAGATATTTAATATATCACCTATATGACTAGATATGTAAGAGCAACATACCAATCTAACTTCTTGAAAATTCTGGAAGCAAACAGAAGCAATATTTTAAATTTGGCGATAGTGTATGACCAAAAATTTAATAGTAAAAAGAGTAAATTAATAACTGATTACAGATACTAAAATTTTCACTTAACTTTATCTTGGCATTATCAATGTAAAACCATACCCAAATTTTGCAGCAATGTCATACACTTGCTTTTCGTGTTGAAGAACCTTCTCACGGTCCCCCTCAAACAGTAATGTAGCTACACTTAGCTGATGAGGATCAAATCCTTTAAACTACAAAAAAATAAAATTTTATTACTACAGATTAAGTCTTAACCTGCAAAATGGTAAATCCAAATACATTTTGCTCTTTTATTCTTCTGATCTGGGTTCAAACACAGTAACTCCTTAAAAACTGAGCTTTAAAACTTCACATGTCAATCAATAAGAATGCTTAATGAGCCTACTCAGATCATTACAATAGAACAAAAACCCCAGTGGATTTTCTAAAATGATGAAGAGTTTCTAAAATTCTTCTAGAATAAGCAGGTAGGTGATGGTGATAACAATTCTGAAAAACAAAGAGAGAACAAGACCTACAACAATTAAATCCACTTAATTCTTTTAAGAACAGAAACTCATTAAAAATAATTAGATACATTAAAATAGGGTCTGTTTCTTGGATAAGTATATGAAAAGATGTCTTAAGCACGGAAATCAATGTAGAGAAGCAAGGATTCGTCAGTAATGGTTCTGCCACAACTGGTTAGCAACTGGAGGAAGGGGAGATGTGAAGATTAATTTAGATATTTATTTCACATCATGAAATAAATTCAAATAGTAATAAAGAGAAATTGTTTATTTAAAAAAAAAATGAATTGTTTTAAAATTCTCATTAAGAAAAAGAGAAGAAAAAAAAAGAGAGAGAGAGAGAGAAGAAAATGGTCCTGATCATTGTTCTGGAGGAAAGAAGATTTCCTAGGCTTGGAAGTAATTAAATAATCACAGGAAAAAATATAAAAATGTGAAACTTTTGCACAAAAAAGAAAAACTTCTATAAAAAAAAGGCAGACATCTGACAGGAAAAAATTATTAACAACATTTATGACAAAGAACATCTAATAATTAATTCCATTACTAGAAAGGGTACATATCAAGGCACCAAGAAAAAAACTTGAAGTTGGTAAAGTAATCATATCTAACTAATTCACACAAAAATGACTTTTGGAAAATACACAAAAAGTTCAGTCTCACTGGCGCCTCAAGAAACATCAACTACAATACAGTGAAACCTGCAAAAGCTGGAACCTGCCTAAGGTGGAAACCTGCCAGAGAAGGAAAACGCAAATATTTTCCACTAAAATGAGCAATAGCAAAGTGGTAAGCTGCACCCTGTCAAAGGCAGAAAACTTGTGAGACCCAGAAAAACAAGGCAGTCTAGTCGAGTTCTGGTTCTCAGTTTTCACTGTACTATTTTTCCCGTTAAATCTAGAACATAACAAAATAAAAAATTCTACATGCAAAAAACAAGGCTATGACAAAAAATGGCACATGTGCCTTACTAGTGATAGTATAAGTTGGTATAACTCTTTATAAAAAGAATACAGCATTCAAAAGTTAAAAAAAAAACCAAAACTCTTATTTCACTTCTAGTTATCTACACTCCTCTGAAGGAAAAAATTCACACTATAGAAATTTCTATATGCATGAAACTGTTCAAAACTGTTAATTTTAAGAACTTCAAAACTAGAAAAGAATTTAAAATTTCTGAAATTGACTGCATGACTGATTTACATGATACAATATTTATTCCAACGTGAAAATCTGTGATTATTAAATCTACACAGCAGCATGGAAAAACATATTCATGATAAGTAGGGGTGAGGACGAGAAAGCAGGGAATAAAATTAATACACGAAGCACTTAAATTTTTAGCATTTAATAAAAATTCTTACCTTTGTAATATAAAACTTTTTCAATCCATCCAAAAATGATGTAAAAATAGAGGAAACTTGAGGTTTAAGAGCATGACCTAAAGAAGAAGAAGGAAAAAAAAGCTTGTGTTTTAAATTAATAGCAAATTCTGTGTTTTTCAGAAGACAAGAGACTACTTCAGCTTAAGTATCCTGAAAGAAAGTGAAGGTTTTCATGACTTTAGTTTTTGTATCTCCCTATGTTATATGTATAATGCATATCTATATTAAGACCTACATCTTTCATTGTTATCTTCTTTCAAAAGTCACACAAACTTTTTATTTACAAAACCTCTGCTCATTTTTTGTTTTTTAAGTCAAATTACATTATGCAATTAATACTACACATAGGTTATCTTTTGGTGGCATGGTAAAATCACTTCATTAATTTTTATTTTGTTAAGAACACCCAATGGTGGCTGGTTTTACTTTCATTTTGTTCAATTATACAGACACCATTGAGAACTATAAACAAATATGGAGTCAATGCCAAGTTTAAGGTTGTTTCTTAATTAATTCTTAATTCATGCAGAATTCTTGGCATAAAACTAGTAACTGCTTTCTTAATCACACCCAGAGAATTAAAATTGCCAAAATAACATAAATGGTATCTTGAGACTCGGTTAAAATTAACATCTTTGCCTAAGGAAAGGGTTTAATTGAGCAAAAGTCTTTTACTATTTTTCCACTGTTTTCAGAGTAGCAACTTCTAAACTCCCAGGACTGTTACATTTAAGAGTCATGCATCTGGCCTTCACACTATGAGCCCAATTGAGAAAAATGTGGGAGTACCATTTACACAGAATTTTTATAAAGAATTTTAAAGTCTCAGTAAATATAAAATTATCTCCAAATAAAACATTATTTTTTTAAAAGCCTTAAAGGTTTTGGAGGTTTTTGTTTGTTTTTTAAAGTGTAGGCCCCCTAAAATGGGTACAAAAGCAAACTAGCTGTTTCTGAAAAAGAAAGATGTCTCTGGAAAAAAAAAATACCACTTGTAGTCTTTTATGTTCATCTAATTTCTTAAAGTTTGAATCTGAATATATAACAGTTACTTACTATACTTTTACTGATTATAATAGGCACCATAGTCTTAATTAACCAGAAGCGAAGAGACAGACATCTTAGCTATAACCAAGACATTAAAAAATAAATAAATAAAGGGCAGATTAGATAGACATCAGCCTAGCAATCTTTTTGAGCTCCTGGATCACAAGTAGGAGGTCTATTTGAGGATTTTTTTTTTCCTTTTATTATAACCTTCTCTAGCATAAACAGTGCTTTAAAATATACAACTTCAGCATGTAAAAAGTTAGAAATAACCTACTGTTGAAACATTCACTTCCTACCCTAAATGGAGCTCATCCTACTTTAACACCAATAAATACATAAAGATATATATGCATGAGTATGTATGCTGTGTTTTAAAAACACTGAAATTACCTATTCCTTGTACAAAAGTCTTCTGGGTCCATATATCTTTACATAACATAAAAGAATTCTAAATGTTACTGTCCTGATGTGAAATAAACCTTAAGGGTAAATATTCACCTCAGTGCATTAAGATTTACATGTACAATTTCCATTGACACTAGTGGGAGTGAGCCACATACATCCCTAATACTAAGTTGATATAATAGGCTTTGGAGCATAACTTACAGTAAAAGTGATAGACTTTTAAGTGGTCAAGCAGTAACATTAACTAGAGGATATTAATTGCTATCTTTTACTTATTCTTAAATTAATTGCTTATCAAATTAATGACATTCCAAATATACTCTAGCTATTGTGTTTTATCTTTTACACTAAGCTCACACATGAGGTCACCATGAGTCAGAATTGACTCAACAGCAACTAGTTTTAAGGAACTATTATTCAAATTTACTAGCTGGACAGTTTGATTAGTAAATTTTCTTATTACAGTGCTAATTAAATAATTAAGAAAGATTAGATAGTTATGTTTCAAAGAAGCACATGAGGCAGTGGGAAGAGTCTTGTGCTTTAAAATCAGATGGTTTTGAGTCCAGCTTCAGCTCTGTCACATGTGACCTGTAGATTTGGGTCCAACTGTTTAACCTTTCAGTCCTTTGTAAAACAGGAACACTACCTTGAAGTATTGTTGTGAGGAGATATTTGATAAATTCTGCTATGCTACTATATATTATTCAGGATTTGTTCACCCTCTTTTGCCAATCTGATGATTAATTCAATCAACATGTCAATGCCTGTTATGTGACAGGTATAGGAGATATAAAAATAAATAACAAGTGTAGGAGATATAAAAATAAATAACATCCCCTAAATTTGAGAAATTTTAGTTTACAGAAGAAACAGAGGCATTAACAGATCATTTGAATATAATAAAGTTTGTGTCAGAGGTAGCGGTGATATTAAAAATATTAACAACCAATAATATGGCTTGTGTTCTAACAACCAATATAGCACAAACACTGATCAGTCAGAAGAGATGCCAGGCATATTGCTGGTGCAAGTTCCTTGTCTTGGTCATCAAGTGCTGCTATAACAGAAATACCACAAGTGGATGGCTTTTAACAAAGAAAAATTTATTCTCTCACAGTCTAGTAGGCTGCAAGTCCAAATTCAAGGCATCAGCTCCAGTGGAAGGCTTTCTCTGTTGGCTCTGGAGGAAGGTCCTTGTGATGCATCAGTCTTCCCTTGGTCTGGAAGCATCTCAGCGCAGGAACCTCAAGTCCAAAGGATGTGCTATGCTCCTGGCACTGTTTTCTTGGTGGTATGAGGTCTCCACATCTCTCTGCTCACTTGTCTCTTTTCTATCTCAAAAGAGACTGGCTTAAGACACTACCTAATCTTATAGACATCATCAACATAACTGCTGCTAATCCATCTTATCACATCACAGTGATAGCATTTATAACACATACAGAAATCACATCAGACAGCAAAATGGTACACAATCATACAATACTGGGAATCATGACCCAGCCAACTTGACAGATATTTTTAGGGGACATGATTCAATCCATGACATTCCACCCTTTGGCCCCTAAAAATTCATGTCCTTGCCACAGGTCATGGATTGAATTATGTGCCCCTAAAAATGGGTGTATCAATTTGGCTGGGTCATGACTCTCAGTATTGTGTGGTTGTCCTCCATTTTGTGATTGTAATTTTATGTTAAAGAGGATTAGGGTGGGATTGTATAACACTCTTACTAAGGTGGCATCCGCAATCCAACGTAATGGGAGTTTCCCGAGGGTGTGGCCTGTACCATCTTTTATCTTACGAAAGATAAAAGGAAAGGGTAGCAAGCAGAAGGACATGGGGGACCTCATATCACCAAGAAAGCACCAGGAGCAGAACGCGTGCTTTGGACTGGGGTCCTCGCACCTGAGAAGCTCCTCGACCCGGGGAAGACTGATGGGAAGGACCTTCCTCCAGAGCCAACAGAGAGAGAGCCTTCCCCTGGAGCTGACGCCCTGAATTAGGACTTTTAGCCTACTAGACTGTGAGTGAATAAATCTCTCTTTGTTAAAGCCATCCACTTGTAGTATTTCTGCTACAGCAGCACTAGATGACTAAGACACCACATGTAAAACATATTCAGCCCATCATATCATAGAAAATCATAAATAAACTCCAAGTCCAAAATTCAAAAATTCCTCTCCATCTATGATATCTGCTTCCAAAGGTACAATGGCAGAACAGGCACAAGCTAGACATTTCCATTACAAATGAGAGAAACTGGAGGAAAAGAAGGGATAACAGGCACCAAGCAAGTCAGCAGAACATATTACATTAGCTCTCAAGCCTTGAAAATAATCCTCTGTTCTCTGAGACAATTTACACAATGGCCCTGCCCTCCAGACTCTAGGTATTGGCCACACTCTCCAAATTCTGAGTGGAGGCCCCTCAGCCCTGGGCTTCAGCTCTGCCTTCCAGGCCCACTTGGACAGCAACTCTGCTCCCTCAGCTTTAAAAAAAAACAAAACCAAACCCATTGCCATCGAGTTGATTCTGACTCATAGCAACCCTATAGTCCCTCGGCTTTAGGCAGCCCCATTCTCCCAGTCCATCTGAGTGGTGACTCCACCGTTAGAAACACCAGAGACCATGGCTCCACCCTTTGAAACCCCAGAGGTCCTGGTCATACCTTTTGAGACTGAGGCAGCTTGGCTTCTTGTGTTCCTTGTCTCTTCAGCTTCTGCTTCCTGGTTTCTTGGCCTCTAGACTCCTCGGGCCTCATGCCCGCATCTGCCCTGTTGGAGCAAGTGTTCCAAAGCTCTGTAGCTCCATCGATAGATGCCTGGAGGCACCCCACTCCGCCAGGAAGCCTCGTGCACACAGGCACTCAGCTCTCTCACCCCGTGGATCGGCAAGCCTAGCTCCACCGATAAGTGCCCGGAGGCACTCTACTCCGCCAGGAAGCCTCCTGCGCACAGGCACTCAGCTCTCTCGCTCTGTGGGTCAGCTCCAGTGCCATCTCGCACTGGTTTCCTGGTTCTACTGCTGCTGATGATCTGCCACTGCGCTTCTCTACCACTGCAGTCCTCTGCTACTGCTCATCCTCTGCCACTGCTGCTGCCGGTCCTCTATCCACTCATAGTTTCAAAACCACTTCCACATTTTAGGTATCTGTTAGAGCAGCACCCTGGTACCACATTCTGTCTTGGTCATCTGGTGCTGCTATAACAGAAATACCACAAGTGGATGGCTTTTAACAAAGAGAAATTTATCCTATCACAGTCTAGGAGGCTACAAGTCCACATTCAAGGCATCAGCTCCAGAAGAAGGCTTTCTCTCTCTGTCAGCTCTGGAGGAAGGTCCTTGTGATGCATCAGTCTTCCCTTTGTCTGGGAGCATCTTAGTGCAGGAACCGCAAGTCAAAAGGACGCGCTCTGCTCCCGGCACTGCTTTCTTGGTGGTATGAGGTCCCCATGTTTCTCTACTCGCTTCTCTCTTTTATATCTTAAAAGAGATTGGCTTAAGACACTACCTAATCTTGTAGACCTCATCAATATAACTACTGCTAATCCGTCTTATTACATCATAGTGATAGCATTTACAACACGTATGGAAATCACATCAGATGGCAAAACGGTACACAATCATACAACACTGGGAATCATGACCTAGTCAACTTAACAGATATTTTGGGGGGACACGATTCAATCCATGACAGTCCTAGACACCCCCTGCTATGCTGTTACTCCTTCAGTTGCTTGATCATGGAGCCATGACAGAATATACAGATGGAAAGGCTTCAACGGGTACTGAGGGATCAAAGAGGTTACAGGCAGCCAAGAAGCATGATGAGGGTTGCCTATTCTTTTCCCCATATATAGAAATTGAGATTTAAGGTCATAGAGTTTAAATGATTATTCCCATAATTTCAGGAATTGTTTTAAGGATGTTTAAATTCTATAAATTATGGGAATGATTATTCCCATAATTATTTAATGATTATTTAAGTCTACAGAACTTAAATGATTATTCTCATAATTTCAGGGACTGTTTTGAGGGTATTTGAATTCTATAAACTTAAATCTCAAATTAAATTTCTACATATGGAAAAAATACAGAAGCAATAAAACTAGAATTTAGAAAGATGAGAGTATCAGAAAGTTTAATACTTTAAACAAAATAGGGAGAAAAAGAAAAATGGTTTCAGACATGACTGCATACTGAATTCTCCACCTAAACAGACCAAGGACACCTTAAATGCAACCCATTGTAATGTCTTTTCTCCCAGAATCACCACCTTTTCTATATTGTCATTCTACCCACCCCATCAATCAAATCTGGGAGTTGCCCTCAACTCTTCCCTTTATTTTTCCTTCCGCATCCAGTTGGCAAATTGATCCAAAATCTATCCCGTACTCTCTATCATCACTGCTACTGTCTTGATCAAAGTTCCCAATATTGCCTCTTGAACTGTTTCATCTCCTAAATAGTATCCCTCCTCCATGCCTGAACCCATTTAATGTATCCTGCACAATGCTACCAAAATGAGCTTTCTAAGATAAAAAGTCAGTTTATTTTATTCTCTCTAGTACAAAGAAATTTCACTGCTGACAAAGTAAAATCCAAGTCTATCCTGCAAAGCCCTAGTCCACCCATCCAGCTTTATCTCTTGTAACAACCCCTACCCTATCCTCTATTTCAGCCACACAGAACTATTTGAAGCACCCTAAAACATTCCAGTGTGGTTTCATAATTTTATATTGTTGCTGACAAGTAAATAAGTTTGGTAGGGCAGGAGAGAACAACTTGGGCAAATTTCCATTCACTTGTTAAGATTTTGCTCAAACATCACCCTCCTTTAAGGGCAGCTCTACTCTGTCCTATAGGGTCACTATGAGTCAGAATCAACTCGAAGGCAATGGGTTCGGTTCGTTTGGTTTTTCCTGACTGTCCGCCTCCATCTCAAGTAGTATCTGCCACTCCTTCATCTGCATCCCACAGTAGCCTGTGCAGTCTTCTTTTGCAGCACCTCCAACACCCATTCATTTAGGTAATTGTCTTCATCAGACTGAGAGCTCTTTGAAAGGCAAGGACTATAACATTCATCTTTCTAGCTCTGTACTTGGTACTCTTCCTAGCAAATAACTGGTGTTTCATAAATTTTTGTTGCTAAACAAAGTAGATTTTAAAATTACCAGTCCTTCTTTATTGTATTTGTTTCCTATCAAGGTCATGTTCACTGGCCAGGGGCTAGGACTTCCACGTGAATTTTTAGAAGACACGTTCAATCCATAACACTTACCAAACTGAAACTGCTGGTTGTCCATGAGGCGAATAGATGCAGGAGCACATCTCTATGTAAAAAAAGGAAAACAAATGTGATACATGTTTAATTCAGTAGGAAGCTAGATAGGTAGAATATGAATATTATCTTTCTATATTTAAGAGATCAAAACCTCAGATCCTAAGGATGTATACAAGAAAAGAATTTTAATTTTTTATACAATTTTATGAAGACAAATAGAACATCAGTGGCTATAAAATAGAGAAAAGAGATCTATATAGCATATCTTATGCAAATAATGTGCACCTTCTATGTTTGTCAACAGCATCCTCGCCCTGCACCCCAAGGTATTTTCCTAAGTGCCTTATGCTAATTTTTTTTACAGCGAGATGTAAAAAAATTTGCATAGCACTGCTTATGAAAGTACCTCGTCAGGGAGGGGCAAATGGCAAACAAACAGAAGGCACATGTTATTTGTCTAAAAATATGGTACATAATACATATATAAATGCATATACATAAGTTACCAAATTTTTTATTTATCTGCAACAAGATCTGCTTTAATGCCTAACAAAGAGCTATGGAAAAAGCCTAAAAGAAATACCAGTCTTCAGAGTGGATTATTTCAGAACAAAGTAGAAATTTCTAAGACTTGTCAAAAACCTAAATGCACAGAGAAACACCAAAAATTAGTGTAACAGAATCTATTTATTATCAGTGGATCCAATTTGAATCAGGCCGTGTCAACCCAAATATATTGGGATGTTCATTTCTCAGGAGACAGCATCAGAACACCTACAGGGTTCCGAGGTCGGCTGGTTGTATAAACAGTTACTAAGGACATGCTATGCATTTTCCAGTCAGACCTTAGGTTCCTGCTTCTAGAAACTGGCTCCACATAAATAATTCTCTAAACTAGCCCAATGCCTAAGGTAAAACTCTCTCCACTAAACTGCTTACTAGGCTATGTTTGTTGTGAACTTGACTTTAGGAAAACAGTCCCTTAAAGCCTCAAAGTTCAAAATGACACTTAAATGCAGATGGCCTGAGTGGGTCACCCCAACTCTATGGACCAGAAATCTGGATTCTAGGAGTCTGTTTCTCAGACTACAATCAGTGCCTAGAACATTATGCCATTTATCAACTACACCGTGCCTGCAGGTTGTCAGACACTTTTAAAAATGAGGAGGATGATGGCGAAAATTTTTGTGGGCCAAAGCATTTTAAAAAATTGTCTGCAATGTCATCGATAACTTTATGAATTGTTCCTTCTTTTTATCCATTCTGATAGTCCACTTTAAATAGAAAAATGATGCAGACAGTGTCCAGAATTTTAAGATCTTTCAAGGTTAGTTGTAGGAAAATAGCAAAGAAACTTTTGAAGCTTGAAGTTATGTACCTAAAAATGCACCTGGGCTATATTTGTCTAGGTATATCCTAAAAGCTGCAAGAAAAGAATAATGAAGGAAGCAGACATTTATATTAATTTTGTGATGCAAAAACACTAGAATACAAACACTATCAAAGTTCGAGTTAACTACAATTGTTTCATAGAAGTAAAGAAAGCTGTACCCTACAAGGGATTTTTATGTTTCTATGCAAATTTTTAAACATCTTTTAGACCCTAATATACATGGCTAAACATGCTTTTTGACTCTAACATTTTGACAAATGACAAACTTTTTAGACATTTATCTTCAGAGTAATACATTTATCCACAACATGTGTATCAATACAATGTTGAGACTCACTCAAAAAAACAAAAATTAATACACACCTCAACTAGGCATTGTAATATTTTGCTATTATTTGCTCTTAATTGAACAAATATTTAATTTTTATAAAAACACTCACAATACACATTTTATTTCACCCAGTAAACCAACAAAATGATTATTTACATTCTGATTTTGAATACTACACAGTTTATTTACTCACATTTCATACTAAAGGTGAGATTATTTAATCTATGTCTTAAAAGTTACTGCCAAGCCTAAAGAAACAATATTAGGTAATTTTCTATATACATCATAACAATAACCTATCACCTTATATCCTTAGGACCCTACTGTTTCTAAACTGCTTTCATATGTCCTTATTTAATATAAGAAATAACCCTGTCAGAGCAGTAGAACAACTATTATCCCCATTTTACAGATGAGGACATAGAATCAAACAGGCTAAAAGACTTCCTCGAAGTCAGATGCTTGTTACATACTAAAACAGAACTAGGACCAAGATACCCTGACTGCTAGAGATCAGCTCTATTACACAGCCTCCAAAAAAAAAAATCATTTAAAATATATATATACACACATACCCCACACACTGCTTTAAAGGCATATTTGAAAGAAAATCTAAATTAAAACAATCTTTTTGCTATTCTGTGGTTTTATTGAAACTACAATAGTTATAAAATAAAAATATACAACCTGAGTAACTTCAGATCGTGGTATAAAAGTTATCTTTGTAACTTTACCAATTTCCAAAATACTAAAGGAAGATCAATTTTCTTCACATTTAGAAATCTGGAATTTTTTTACTAAAATGGGCACATCAACTTTCAGTAAAATATGGAAGCCCAATCAGATCAAGTTTCTTTTCTTCATATACATTTAACATACATACTTATGTTGTATCTTAAGTACACCATTAAAAAATGAGAGAGAATTCTGAGCTATTGTTATTCTTCAAAAAAAAGTTTAGATTCCTACCAACAACTTGTATATTCCATCTCCTACTGCCACTCAGATTCTACTTCATCTGTATCTATAGGTGTTATTGATAAAAACAACCAATATAAGCACACATATCGGAAAACGCGAGAAAAATATACTAAACTTAATATAAGAAGTTCCTAATGGAATTCAATCTCTAAACAACTAAAATACAATATTCAGGCCTTGGTTAAATCTTAGTTTGAAAATACTACAAAATATATTTTGGGGACAACCAGGATAACCTGATTATAGAATGGATAATAGATGGCACTAAGAAATTACCGCTGATTTTCCTAGACATGATAATAGCATTGTGGTTATAAAGAAGAATACCTTTATTTTTAGGGTATGTATGCTTAAGTATCTAGAGGTCAAGTGTAATAATACCTGCAGCTTAATTTCAAATGGTCCAGGAAACACATAAACACATATATAAAACAATCAGAGCAAAAAATTAACAATTGTTGAATCTAGGAAGTGAATCTACAGGTGATCACGGAACTACTCTTTCAAATTTTTGGTATGCTTGAAATTTTCAAATTAGAAAAACAGGTTAAAAATCTTTAAGGCACCTGCTATATCATATGGCAACTTATCTTCAGTTACATTGAATGTGATTTTAACTTGACAGCTGAGTTGTATAAACTAGTAACCCATTATTCCTATTTACACTGAAGAGACATAAATGACACAACAGAATTAATACAATTAAAAAAGAACTAAGAAGCTAAAGAAAAAAATTTTTGTTCTACATAATAAATATTAAATTAATTTTCAGTACTAAGTTTTTTAAAATTATCAAAATCAAATCAACAGCTTTATTAGAGTCTCATGCTTTAATAGTGCCATGTTTTTTAAAAGTCAGTAAATGGAGTTTCAGTTACTGGAGTAAGTAAATTCTTATAAGTAAAGCATTCAAGTTAAAAAATACATCTAGATTGGTTTACATGACCCCCTGCCAAATGATAATTTGTAACTCATTGTGTTTCATTCTAAATATACAAAGTAGGAAAAATTTCTTAGAATTCCAAATAATTAACAGTTACCATTACTGTTAATTAAGCATAAGTTTCTATAGTCGAAAGGCCAAAATGTTACTATTCTTAAACAACAATAACGACAACGTTCAACCTGAGTTACCATATAAATAGTTATGATTAGGTTCATTTCAATTGCTTTAAAACTAATTTGGTAGGCAATTAACTAATTTTAATTGCCATTTAAAGTTACGGGCAGCTCAAATTCTGAGAACGTTAGCACTAAATTTACTCCCATGCTACTCAATTACGCTAGGCTGACAGTATTCGTTACAGGAGAAAAGGGTGAAAAAAGGTCCTTAAGTTAAAGTGACCCCTGCTGGTAGGTGATCAGAACTAACCTGAGAGGGAATGTCTTTTACAAGTAATTTCTACGGTGGGTTAATTATAAATTCAGAGAATTTAAGACACACTCAAATAAAAATTGCTTATTCACACTGGAGCTAATGAAATAATTTCTTTCCTATTATGATAAATGAGCCCTTACTAGAATCTTTCATGTCACCTAACCTGTACCTAGGTATATTTTATACTTGGTAATCTGATAATGGTATGAGAAACTTATTATGGACTAATAAAGATACGATAATATCTTTGTTTTATCTGAACAGAGAAGACATAAATAACCACATTTTCTTCTAAAGATGGGTATAAGATTTACTAAGTATATTTTCTGGCAATTTCATCACTTTAACAATGGTATGACCAGGAATTTACTTGAATATACTATAACCTGAAAAATAAAAATAACCACTCTGGTTAGTAGTCTTATTTATTTAGTAGTATTCTCTGCACTAACTTAAAAGGCAACAGATTTCTCAATCCAATAAATTTTCATCTAAAAAAGTTCCTGTTAGAAACATAACAAAAGATTTTGTAAAACTTGTTTTTATGAAATTAAGTCATATCTCTTATTGTCACAGAGAAAACCAGAACTTCCACCTGAGATGAGACATATTATTTGAGAAACTGTCTCTTAATTTGCTAGTTACTGACAAAAGGAATTCAATATTAATATCCATTTCCAATGTCTGAAGGATTTCTACTACTCTAATTTTATAAGGAAGATAAACTATAAAAGTATAAGCACTGAATGGTATTCTATATCTCTGGTATCATGGGTAAGTAATAAATCATCTTTGAACTGAAAAGGTTTGGTTCTTCAAGGAATAAATCAAACTTTCTGTGCAGACTTTAGAGCACAGCCCAAATTCCTGAACTTAAAGACTATACTGGAGATAGTCTACTAATCTCATACTGTATCAGAAGCAAATGCTTCAATATCAAAACTTTTATGCAAAGGTTTGGCCATTCAAAAGGGCTTAGCTATACAAAAATTTAAACACAGAATTTATCATGATATGACACATCCTTAGTGTTTATTAGATGTTTATTTAGTGATCACCTGGTCATATCATTATCTATTTAACTTGCACAATATCTACTGCACTATACTGGCTATAAAGCGAAGAGCACAGTACCTCACATAAAAGGCACACAATAAAATTAATGATAAAAAGTTCAAAAAAGGCTATATGAATGATGAGTTGATAATTATGTTAAGTGCAAGTTTCTAGATATAAAAACTTAAAATGTACAGAGATAATTAGTTCTTCCTCTAATAAGTTGGCATTGATACCACAGATAAAAATCAATACAATATTTAAGGCTACTGGTATTATTGGTTCCTCATATTACAAATGGCCAACCAAATGACTAGCTTATAGCTAGGACTATAAATAATAAACAAAAACTTTTTTTTACAAGAGAATTATCTCTTTTAAAGAATTTTGGTTTTAAAGAATGAATTAATACATATGATATAGTGGCTATTTTCCTTCTACTGTAGAAAAGGGAGGGCCAAAAGTTATGCTGAACAGTCTCCTAATTACAATTTTTAACTTTTCAGTTCAGTAAAGGTGAAATGCCTTCTTCTGAGTAGTTCCCGGTAAAGAAAATGTCTTATAACTGTCCTAAAGTTCCATATATTTTGCTGGTAGAGTCTGAGAGACTAAACATTTAGCCAGGATTATTCCTTCCACTTCAGAGAGACATGTGTGACACAAAAAATGGTTTAAAATGACAATTCTGTTTTCTATATATAACCAATTATTACCAAGAATTTCTGCTGAATATAAACAGGTTTTAAATGTTTTATAAGGTTAAGTACTAAAGCTAACTCCTTTCAATTTACCTGAACCCCTCCAGGATCAACTACATTGAAAACAGAGCAACTGAGAATTGAGATATAACATTTCAAGGCATCAGGCATGATCTTTTTCTTTCCAAATCACAATCTAAACTCATTAGAAAAAAACGCCCTATCAGTATAAAATTGTAGTGTGAGAAAAAGCTGTCTTTTAACCCATAATTCTAAAAACCTGGTTCTGATACTGAAAAAGACACTATTCAGAAGGATGAGTACAAATCTATGCCAAAAATGTGGCCAGTTTTTCCTCTTATTGGAACAAATGGCCCTCTCTCAATACCATAAGGCATACTGCCTAAGTTTTTACTGAGGAAAACCAAAAAAACATCCAAACTTCGAAAACTGCTTTTGAGTTTCTTTTAACACTCAGTTTTCCCCTCAAATCTTGTAAAGGCAACACTGACATCACCAAGCAAAAAAGAGAATAGAAAATTTTATCTGACACTGATATTCTGATTACAAAAGCACCATTTTTCCCCTCTTGAGAGGCTACAGTAGGTAATCTGTTTTCTGAGAAAAAAAGTCTTAAAAATTACTTACCCATCTACTGAATAAAGCTGGAAATTGTAGTGGACTGCCACTTATGAGATATAATTATATTAATCTTCCACTAATTTTCCTTTCTAGCTCCTCACAAGGCAATGAAGTACTGGAAGAGGACAATTCCATACACGGACAAAGATCAGATGAGAGACCTTAGTAGAATCTTCTGCTGCCTGTATAAGGTTGCTTAATTTATTTCCTTCAGTAAGAATAGTGATGAAAATATACAGAGACCATTTTGCTATTTCTGAATAATCATGTATGCTCCTTTCCAAAAGATACTCATCCAAAACATGGTTTCCCATTTCAAAAGCAACTTGAGTCTGAAAATATTGCAAAAATAGAAGTGCTATGATATGACAGTGAAGAATTACAAGCAGCCAACTTATTACTCAATCAAGATTTGGCACAATCATAAACCATGTACCATCTATTTTAATGGATCTTAATTCTTCTGCTATCAGCTGAAATTCCAAATCCCAAATTGAGCAATGACTAGTGCCAAAACCTGGTAGTTTTCTCAATTTTTCTGCCTGAGAATGCTGTTAGAAAGCAGGACAGCAAATACTGTACCATCCTTGACATATGAGATTTGTGCATTCTGTAAACTAACACATCCCTAAGCCATAACACCAACATTTATCTATTTCCAGGGACGGTAAGCAGTAATGCCTTTCTACATGTGCACTCTAACAGAAGTAAAATATGTAGGTTCCTAGAATAGCATAGTATCTCCAAATTCCAGTAACTATTCTCAGCCATTGTTTCATTTAATAAATAAGAGCAATATTTGAAAATATTATCTACCTACATTTTTTAATCAGTTTCAAATAAGGCAAGCTTTCTAGTCAATAGTATTTATGTCTCTAAAAACTGTCTATTACTAAGTACACCAAACCAAATTATCAGAACTACAGATTAGAAATTTTTTTTTGGACCTGCTCTTAACCATGGGGTGGCACTTTCTATCAATCACCACCATTATTTATTCCAAGAGGAAAAAAATATATCTCCAATATGGTCTGAGCAGTGAATTTAGGTTATGGTCATTAGGTGAATGTCCAAAGGATTTTTAAAAAATAATAAAAGCCATTTTTTACTGACTTATGCAAGGATGAAGGAAAATTCCATTCTTACTTTTCAACAGCACAGGCAGCACTTTACCTCTTTCTATAGGGGCATATCAAATTGTTAAAAAAAATTTTTTTTAAAAGTACCGTATTGTACTAACTATGCTTAAAATGCAATATTTTCCAATTTAATAAAATTATAAACTTAAAATTTTGAGACATTTGCACATCATTTCTCATTAATGAAACCTAAGATATATTTACATGGGAGTATCTGCAATGTGGAAAAGTAGACAAAACACTCAGAAAAGCATAAAATATCTACACGTCTACTCTAAAGATCATATAACAACATTTTCATATAAGTATACTAAATCTGTGTTCTACAGAGGGGAGATATTGTAAAGGAACAGAGCTGGCCAACGTAGACTGAAAGTGACCTCATTTAAGATCTTCTGTTGACAATAAATACAAATACAAACTACTTTTGTACATTCTATAATTTTAAAAAATCTAATTTGGCACTCAGGATTATTCTGCCATAAAAATGGAGGTAATACAAACGCACACCTATGTTCACTGCAGCACTATGCACAACAGCAAAACAATGGAAACAACCTAAGTGCCCATCAACGGATGAATGGATGAGCAAAATGTGGTACATACATACAATGGAATACTACCTAAGCGTAAAGAATGATGAGTCCTCGTAATATAATGTAGGTGAATCTGGAGGACATTACGCTAGTGAAATAAGTCAATCACAAAAGGACAAATATTGGATGATCTCACTTTCATAAAAAGACAAGAATAGGTATATCAGAGACCAGTGTTCACTGGATGCGTGAAGAGGGGAGAAGCATTGTTATTTCTGGTAATGGGAAACGTAACACCAAATGTAGGTGAAGGGTGCACAGCCTGAGCAAGGTAAATGATGTCACTAAGATGTACACAAGAAAAAAGAACCTTTTGGTAATTGCTATGGCATATATAATTTTGCAACACCACCAACAACAAAAAAATATATGTGTGGGTATATACGTACATATATATGCATCTATGTGCATAGGTATGTATATGTGAGTATATATGCATGATACGCTGTCACGTCAATTTTGACTCATAGCGACCCTAGAGGACAGAAGAGAACTGCCCCATAGTGTTTCCAAGGCTGTCAGTCTTTACAGAAGCAGACTGCCATATCTTTTCTCCAGGGAAGGGCTGGTGGGTTTGAACCACCAACCTTTCAGTAAGCAGCTGAGTGTTTAACCACTGAGCCACCAGGGTGCCTGTGTGTATATATATATATATATATATACACACCAAAAAAGCCAAACCCATTGCTGTCAAGTCGATTCCGATTCATAGCAACCCTATAGGTGTATGTAAATATATATGCACATATGTGTGTGCATGCATGTATATTCATATATACAGTAAAGCACACAGGAGGCACAGTTACGGCTCCTTCTTTGATGTAAACAAACACCTCACAAGACTGATTTTCTGGGTTTGAAGGCCTAGGACCACAGTCTCATAGGACAACTTGGACAACTGGCATAATATAGTTTGTAAAGTTAATGTTCTACATCCTAGTTTGGTGGGTAGTATCTGAGGTCTTAAAAGCTTGTGAACAGCCATCTAAGATACAACATTGGTCTCTAGTTGTCTGGAGCAAAAGAGAAAGAAGGAAACCCAAGATTCAGAGAAGAAATGAGTCTACAGGACTGTCTACATGAATCATGGCCTTATCTACCCAGAGTCCAGAAGAACTAGACGGCACCTGGCTACCACTACTGATTGTTCTGATCAGGGCCACAACAGATAAATCCTGATAGAATGGCTAAAAAATTCAGAAACGAACATCAAATTCTTAAAAAATCCAGACTTACTGGACCGGTTGAGACTACAGGACTCCCCGAGACTACTGTCCTAAGATATTCTTTAAACCCTGAACCAAAACTATTCCCTGAGGTCGCCTTTTAGGTAAATAACAGATTGGCTCACAAAATAAAGAATATTACCTGTGAGTACTGTGCTCCTTTTAAAAATCATATATATGAGACCAAACAGTCGACAATTACTTTAAATCAAAGATGAGAAGGTAAGGGGGTAGGAAAACTTGAGTGCTGGAAATGGAACAACCAGAACAGAAATGAGAATGTTGAAGCATTATGAAGAATGTAACCAATGTCACTGAACAATCTGTGCAGAAACTGTTGAATGGGAACCTAATCTGCTGCGTAAACTTTCACCAAAAGCACAATAAAATATTATTTTTAAAAAATAGAGGCAATAATGGTCAATTTGAAAGATGTCATTCAAAAACCTGAACATGAGAGACAGTATGAATTTTTGAGGGGAAATGGTCAAAGTTGATAGAAATAGAGGAAAGTAAATAAAAATACTTAACACAAAGGATATATTACAATCCAAAGTGAAAATATTTGAATAAAAAAAAAATTAAGATTTGAAATTAACAAGAAAATATAACCCAGATATGAAAAAAAAATTTTAATTTTATTGTTGTACTTTAAGTGAAAGTTTACAATTCAAGTTAGTCTCTCATACAAAAATTTATACACACATTGTTATGTGACCCTAATTGCTCTCCCTATACTGTGACAGCAGACTCCTCCTTTCCATCCCTGATTTCCCGTATCCATTCAACCAACAAAAATTTGTTTTTTTACTTGATGAACTGGTTATTTTCTAAAAAGCCTAGCTTCCCATTCTTCTAGGTATTAACTCACAGGCAAAACCATAAGGCTCTGCAGGTAGTTCTTTTACTTCTTGATACCTTAACACCTTAAATTTGAAGTTACTTTCCTTGGCCTTTAAGTGACCAAAAGGTTTAGAAACAAGTATCAGAGGATGCTTGAACTTCCCTGCTCAGTGCTCAGGCCTTATTTTAGCGTAGCAAATATTGTTTAATCCTAAAACTTCTCTCCACTCCCCCTTTACTTAATAATCCTGCTTCTAAATATTTTATGATCCCATTAATTTCAGCAAACATGGCATAATAGAATAATACTCTATTTCCCTAATCATGACATGATATTCCCAAAGTTCTAGTGAATCAAGAGCTCTTATATAAGGATTTCAACTGTTAACATTCACTTATGCTTTAACCCCACACCAAAGCAACCTGTCCAAAGTCTACCAAGAATGTTCATTCCAGAACTATTTTGTTTTTTAATCTCCTCTTCCCCCAGGAGTAGACAGGTAATCAAGCTTAAAGAGACCTATACTATGTCTAGATGGGAGAAGCAATCTTATTGAAAAGTAATTGAAGTTACTTGAAAACTATAAACACTATCCTTGTCAATTTTAGGTGCTCACGAAGTTGGATTTCCTGAAAGTGGAAAACTGCCACATTAAATGAGCGCCTCAGAAGGTTGTTTTAGCAAAACTCTGAGTGTATGGGCAGCACCAGATGGTACTGGACAGATCTCTGGCAAAAAGTATCTGGAGCTGAATTTAAGACTGGAGCTGAATTTAAGGCTATACCACTTTCTAATTGGGTGAGCTAAAAGTCAGAAAGGACAAGCAGATGAAGATCAGTCTCTTCATATCAGGATTAAATAAAGACCATCTATCAAAATGAGTGAGTTGTTGATAACAAATTTATACTTATTAGTATCATGTAAGACTTTGCAATATCTGGCCCCAACCATACTGTGTCTTTTTAATCTTTGCACTTTTCCACATATTGTTCTTCAAGCCTGCAATGGTCTTTTCTTTTTCCCCATCTCCCCCTACCTCAGTGAGGGCAATGATCACAGGATTAACAGGAGAATGACATTTTAAGACATGTATTTAAGAAAGATCACTTTGACTATAGGGGCAGATGGAACCTGACTGATGAGAAAGAGACTAGTTAGAAAATCAATGTGGCAATTCAGGTAAAAAGTGATGAGGACTCACCCAGCGCATTATCAGTAGGGATGGAGATGACATTTAGGGGTGGAGAGGGTGGGGAAAAAAGAGCTTCCAGGTATAGTCAACAGACTTAGTGGAGGAAGTGATGATGATGATGATGATGATGATGATGATGATGATGATGATGTTGATGATGATGATGGTGGTGGTGGTGAAGAAGCATGATGATAACAGAAACTTTAAAGGTAACAAACAATATTATTTCATTTTACAAATGAGGAAAATAGGCAGAGCAAGGAAGGCCACATAGCTAATAAGTAGTAGACTTCAGATCTGAACCCAAACTACTTGAGGTCCAGGCACGTATAAGCAGTGAGCAAAAAAAGAAGGAATCTAACATGACTTTAAGGGTGACTTCTTAGGGTGACTGAACAGATGTTAGAGCCAGCTATAATTTTATTGTGGCCTTCTACATTAAGTGCATATTAATGTTACTCAGCCCGGAAACAGCCAGTAATAATATGCAATACTTTTGTCCTCATATTATTTAATTTTCTGGACTTCCAGATTGAAGGAGAAGTGTTTGTATTTGTCAAATTTATGCTCAAATCTAAAGTGAACCTAGCAAACTCTTTAGATACTCATAATCTTAACAGAGGATTTCTTTAATTCCCAGTATTATAATCTAAAGACACTAGCCAAATGTTCACTATCTGAGCCGAAATTCTCAGTATCATGTCTGACTTGCTGAAAATTCTTTACTTTAAATCTTCTTTATTCACATTATGTTTCTCTCCTCAATCCACTACATGCCTGCTAATCATTCAACAAATGTTCACTGAAATCTAACTACGTAACAGGCACTGATACAGGAACAAGCTCTTGAGCTAGTGGGAGAGACATATATATAAATAATAGAACAAGACAAGGTGTATACAGATTTACAAAGTATGGTTTAAAAGAGAAGAAAGAAAAATTAACTGACTAAGAAAATTAAGGAAGGATTTGTGGATGTGACCTAAGACCTGGTTTTGAAAATCTGCCAGGAGAAAGAGAAGAAATAATGAGTTCAGTTCCTAAACAAGTGTGCAGTGGTTACAGGATAATCACATGGACAGGCCTGGTACACCATTAGAAATATCAAGACAGAGCTCAGGAAAGAAGGATAGATTTTTAGAATCACTAGCAAGAGATGGAAAATGAAGTGTGGGAGGAGATGAAATAATCTTAGGGAAGATTAAACAATCAAGAGAGACTTTATTTCATTCCACTTGAGAGTTAAACATATGTTAAATATGCATTGTATTCAACGCAAATATCCACGAACTACCGGAAATAAAAACCCCAATACACATAATCTACGAGCAAACAGAATAAGTTGCCATCTAGTTTTCCTTCATCAAGCAAATTTTTGCAGCATGAATAGAAATATGGCTAAAAATGCAAAATATTAAATTGTATTTTTAAAAAGTAGTTGTATGTTTATAACTACCTTTTAAAAAAATCATTAAGAACCTACACACTGAAAAAAATGTTAAAATACATCAAAACATTAACACTGACCGTCTGCTTCCAGCCACAGGGGAATAACAGGATCTAGACTTACCCTCTTGCCATTAATAAGTGGAAAAGAATAAGCTATATCAAATAATTTTTTTCAGATATTAGACAACATGCAGCACAAAAGGCAACATAAAAATGTTTAGCCAAAAGGTAAGACCTGCACAACAAGAAATGTTAAAAGTTCTTTGGGCAGGAAAAAAAAATGATACCAGATGTACGCTTGGATTCACAGAAGAATAAAGAGCAACGGAAATCATAAATATGTGGGTATATACAAAATATTTACTCTTACTTTAAATTTCTTTAAAATATTAATAGTAGCTGTTTTTGGATCATAGGAAGATGAAATTCTTTGCCACTTTCCATTTTCAGTACCTCACAAAAGTCCACAGTGAATATGGGCTACTTGCTAGATATTCTTCCTTTGCCTTGCCAGACCTTCCCTCCACCCTGCTCTGGATATCGGGAAGATGGCCTACATGGGTCACATCAAAAAACCTCCCTTTCCCTCAAGATTCTAGTTGGGTACGGTTGATCGGAAGTATTAAAGAACTCCAAGAGATTAGAAAAAGCAAGAAAGGGACTGGAGTATACTCCCTTGACTCCCCACTGCTGGAAAATATTGAAATAAAAAATTTTCACAAACTATTATAGTTCAAGCACTGACCCAAATACCTAAAGAAATGCATTAACTTTCCATACTGATACACAGAATTAAACAGAGGAAAAAAAAATACTTGGCATTACCTAGTCTTTTAAAATATCTTGATAAAATATCCTTTAAGAAGGGACGAGAACATGAGAATTGTTTTTAGCTTATAACTAAATATACTATGCTACAATACTTAAGCTGTATCTTAGATAATATTATAAAATGAAGAAGGGCTTAATGGCAGCACATTCTAAGAACTATAAATGTTTGATTACCTATATTCAATTTCTTAATTTTGGGGTCACTGATATCCAGCCACTTGTTTAATTTCAATAAATGTCTTAATTTAAGAAAATGAACTATTACTTCAATTAACTGCAAAATATCTTACCCAAAAATAACTTAAGAAAATATAACATTTAATAAAAGAGTCATTTGAAGCCACTGAACCAAGTACATATCTTACCTTGGCTTAAAATTGTACCAAAAAAACCAAACCTGTTGCCGTCACCAAGAAAATAGGTGTGGTAACAATTACTGAAAGAAATACCAACTGCACTTAAAGGAACGATTTTATAACATTACCTTTCTATACAGAACTGGAGAAAAAGAACACAAATATAAACAACTAAATATAATTTGTGACATATCACAATCAATTATTGCACAATTTTAAAAATATAAACACACATATATGCATCTTTTTTTCTTTTTTTTTTTTTTTTTTTTACCTGTTTTGCAATTTCTCTTAAACAGGCTACTCCTTGTTCAAAATTAGGGAAAGCTACTGAGCCATACTTTTGGTATTCAGGCACTGGTCTGATTTTTATTGTAGCTTCTGTTATCACACCAAGAGTTCCTGAAAAAGAAGGGGGAATAATCCAATACATTACATGCCAATTTTCTAAACCATATTTAAAACTATTCTTTCTGGAGAATAATGGTTACTTAAGTCTTTTGAGAAAAAACAACTAAACAAATTTTATAATTTCAAAAAAGTTTTTTAGAATACAATTTTCTATTTAAAAAACATTTTAAAGATAACCTTCCTTCAAGAAAGTTACTCTGACATGGTTTAAAAAGTACTGAGAATTATCAAAAGGAAAAAAAAAGATTAGAAAAACAACAGGTTTTCATTTCATATGTATTCAGACAAATGTATATTTTTGTCTATTTTTACCCTGAAAACAATTTAATAGGGTAAAAAGAACCTAACCTTCTATGAGAATTTAAGATTTTAGAAGAAATTACAGGGAATATTACCGTGTCTTTTCTCCTAAGAATTCATTCTTAAAAAAAAAAAAAAAAAGACAAAAGGCAATACTGAGATACTCTTGTGTTATGGACTGAATTATGTCCCCCAAAAATATGTTTTGTAAATTCTAACCTCTATGCCTATGGTTATCATCTCATTTGGGAATGGGTTGTCTTTTGAGATATAAAAGAGATTAAACAAGCAGAAACAAGAGAAGCAGAGATGGGATAAGATAGATGCCAAGACACCTGGAGATCTCCAAGGAACCAGGAAGCTGAAGGGACAAGGACCTTCCTCCAGAGCCAAAAGAGAGAGAAAGCCTTCCCCTAGAGCCAGTACTCTGAATTCGGGTTTTGAGCCTCCTAAACTATAAGAAAATAAATTTCTGTTTGTTAAAGCCATCCACTTGTGGTATTTCTGTTTTAACAGCACCAGATAACTAAGACACTTTATAAGAAAGAGAAAATAGATATTCCAGAGAAAAAATAGGTATCATAAACACCCAGCACAAGAGGACCACCTACGAAACAAATGTTCTTTTTCTTTATTACATGGGGGAAGGGGGATGTAATCAGTAAGGAAAAAACTAAAATATAACCACATGATCTAAATATCTATGCTAAAATACTTGAAGAGACATGGTTAAGAACTATTATATTCAAAAGGTAAAGATTTTTCACATCAATGATTTCTGAGGTACAAATGGTAGAAATTATTATATAATAAAGTATTAATGTTACTAGTAAATGTTTCTGAGAATCATTAAAAAACAGTAAAAGGGAAAAATCTTTGAAATTGTAAAACTTAACTATAACACTAGAAATAAACAAAAACCAAAGCTTCCAATAAATTTATAATATACCTAAAACAACCTGTCAACACATATTAAATCACAAAATATTCTCCACATATACAAGTGATTTCCTACCAAGAATATCAAATTTGATCCTGTTCCAACTTGTATAATCACAAAAGCCTTGCAAGTTAGGCCCAATTAATATTTGGTGTACACACACACACACACACACACACACACTCATTCATTCTTGTAAATTCTAAAAGATAACAGGTGATTAGATTTTCTCTTTGATTTTAGCATCTTTATTGAGATTATAATTCACATACCATAAAATTCACCCATTTAAAGTGCAAAACTCGATGTTTTTAAGGATATTCACAGAGTTGTGCAACCATTACCACAATCTAAGTTTAGAACATCACCCCAAAAAATAGACCACATACCCATTAAGCAGTAACTCTCCATTTTCCCACCCCACAGCCCTAGGCAATCACTAATCTAAATTGCTGTCTCTATACATTTTGCCTATTCTGGATATTTTATATAAATGGAATCTTACGATACATGCTCATTTATGACTGGCTTCTTTCACTTAACACAATGTTTTCAAGGTTCATCCATGTTGTAGCATGTATCAGTACTGCATTCCTTCTTAATTATCAAATAATATTCCATTGTATGGTATACACCTTTTTGTTTATCCATTCATCAGCTGATGGACATTCGAGTGGTTTCCATTGTTTGGTTACTATGAATAATGCTATTATGAACATGCAACACAAATTTTTGTGGGGAAATATGCTTTCCTTTCTCTAAAGACTTTCTTAATTTCAGAAAAATCTTTGATAAAATCTTTTCCTCCCTTAGCCTTTTCCGTTCCTATTCAGGTTGAAGAGTCTAGGTTATAGCTAAATTATTTCCTATAGTATTTATAATGAAAAAATTAATCTTTCCCACATATCTATCATTATATTCAGACCAGAAAATTGAACTCTAAAAGTCTCACCTCCATCCAGAATTAAATTTATATCATGTCTGTATCTAGACCAAATACAAAAACACTTTTGAAGTAATTTCTTATTATAATTCATTACATAAAAAAAAGAAGAAAAGATTTTGATTTAATAGGGTACTACAAAGCATAGCACTTAGAAAAAAATTTTAAAAGATAAGAGACAATGAATTCAGAAAAAAGGATGACTCTCCAAAATGTAAAATAAGAATTTACAGAAACAGGCAAAAAATGTGCCAGCTAGAAGTTAAATTTCCTATTGTCTACGTCCTCACTAGGAATACTATTAAGATTCATTATTTTAGGTAACTATGGAATTCTTTTTAAAAATAAAAGTTTACAAACAACAAGAAAAATAATTAAGTCAGGCCCTTTAACAGGGCTTTTAAAGAAAGTACAAACGTTGGGGTTAGTTTGGCCTGCAGAAAAGAGAACTAAAGCGAGAATGGAAGTAGATATCAGTTTTCCATCAGTGAGAATGAAAGAAAAATGAACATGTTAATGAGTCACAAAATATTTTTTGGTAGAAATAAGAAATAACTAGCATAGGGATAGACCTTTGGCGTGACAATGTAAGGAACCCCACAGACCCACATCCTAACGAAGTGGTGAAAATTAGAAGAAAAACAGCCATTAAAGTCTCTGGAAATAGTCCTAAAGTAAATGAAGAATCATCTATACAAGCAAATCTAGTAAAATCTGGTAAGAACAGTGAGAGTTTGTGTTATTTGAACCAGATTGCGCCCTCTCCCTTTCCAGCTCAGCAAGAGGGAAACTCCACTCCAGACTGGTACATAGCCAACAAGAGGTCTCTTCCCAGCTCCTAGCTAGAGGGCTATCGTCCTGGGAGGGGCAGGATGTCAGTGTTTCTCATCCTGCCCCCAGCTACCTACTGAGGCTAACTTCCAGGAGAGTGCAGCGGAGAGCTAAGGACTCCTTTCTTACGTTCAGCTCCCAATGATACAGCAAAGGCTCTAGCATGAATATCCGAATACTGGGGCCCTGAGGGCCTCTGCAGAAAACCTGGTGGCATAGTGGTTAAGAGCTACAGCTGCTAACCAAAAGGTCGCCAGTTCGAATCCACCAGACACTCCTTGGAAATTCTATGGGGCAGTTCTACTCTGTCCTATAGAGTCACTATGGAGTCAGAATTGACTCGACGGCAACAGGTTTGGTTTTTTTGATCAACCCTGCACTGGATCATCAGGGGTTGGTTCCATGCCAAGAGAGGCAAACTGAGAAGACCTGAGGTTACTGTCCTCCTAACATACAAGTCATAAAGTAAGGGTGTCACGCAGAAAGGAGTACACCATTACCATTGTCACCATCCCCATCCCCAGAGTCATGGGTCAGAGAGTGTTCTTTGGGGAAAAAGCAGGCCATAAAACAGCTCCTCATCTCTTCCCAAAGGAACTAACTTCATTTGTAACAGAACACGGAGAAGTTCAAGGCTAAGGGCATTCTCAAAAATAGTGGAGATGTGGTGAAAGGCAATTAGGAGGAGACTGACAGATTCACTGCAGATAGAGGCTAAATTGTAGTTTGGCAAGTTTGCAGTAGAGAAGAAGGGAAAGAGACGTGAGGAGGAGCTCTCCTGGAGTCAAAACAAATCTCAAACACAGACTTCAGGAACTATTCCTTCTACAAGTAAACCAGTTTCCATGGAGTCAATTTTGACTCATGTGGACCCCATATGTGTCAAGAATAGAACTGTGCTCCATAGGGTTTTCAGTTGCTGATTTTTCAGAGGTAGATCACCAGGCCTCTCTTCCGAGGTGCCTCTGGGTGGACTCAAATCTCCAACGTTTTGGTTAGCAGCATTCTTTTTAAGGAGCATGAATTTGGTTTTATTAGTATGTAGAGCAATTTATGCCCAGGGTGCTGTTGAAAACAATAAAGCAATCAGGCTGTAATTAGTGGCGATACATCGTTAGGTGTGATCAGGAAAAATAGATGGTCAAAGACAGCCCCCGCCAAAACCACTGTCATCCCAAGGTGACTGGGCATATCCAAGATTGCACTCCCTGAGGAGAAACATCAGAGGTTTAACACTGCAGGGGGTCAGGGTAGGCAACAGACTTCACCAAAATAAAACAGCTACACTAAACAAATAAATGAGCTCTACAAAATTAAGTGAAAAGCCAAAAGTAGTAAACTCCATTTATGTTTTTTACAGTATATGCTCATATACAGCAATAGTGCTGACTCTGGATGGGGGGGCTGGAGGAATACCTGGAAGATAGGGATAGAAGGCAGACTTTTCCCTATACAGTCTCACGTACCTTTTCAATTTTGTACACGTTTGTATTTCACGCATGTACACGTTACTACCTATTCAACAGCTGATTTAAAAATGTATATCCTCACATTAGGAAGGTTTTCTACAAATTCTCAGTCTACATCAAAATTCTAAGGTACTAATGAGAAGGGAACATGCTTTAAAGTCTTGTATATGTGGAGTCCTTGTGGCACAGTTGTTAAGAGCTCAGCTGCTAACCAAAAGGTCGGCAGTTTGAATCCACCAGCTGCTCCTTGGAAACCCTACAAGACAGTTCTACTCTGTCTTATAGGGTCACTACCAGTTAGAATCTACCCAATGGCAACGGGTTTGGTTTTTTTGGGGGGGTTGTTTAATATCTCATATGTACAGTATAAGCACTCAAAAGTAGCATAACCCACCATTAATGCTATAAAACCGAAAAAAAAAAAAAAATGCCATTGAGTCAGTTCCAACTCATTGCGACCCTATAGGACAGAGTCAAACTGTCCCATGGGGTTTCCAAGGCTGTAATCTTTACAAAAGCAGACTGCCACATCTTTCTCCTGTGGAGCAGCTGGTGGGTTCGAACTGCCGACCTTTTGGTTAGCAGCTGAACACTTAATCACTGTGCCACCAGGGCTTCACTCATAATACTAGAAGTGAGGTGAAAAAAAAAAAAACCAATACTATAAAATGAGACATTGCATTATTGCAAGGTAAATGAAACGACCAAGGTGAGTCTCTGCCAACCAGCCAACTCAGAGTTCTGGGGGTCCCACTGTAAAAGCAAAACCAATCCAGGTCCCAAAGGCAGTCTGACAGGAGGCAGCTTCCATTCAGACATATTCAAATCAAGCCATTCACAAATTAACTTCATCATAGGGTCCATTTCTGTGGAGTTTTATTACATTTATTGATTCTTTTGCTCTGGGAAGACTATGCTGGGTGAGTGATATAAAACTACGCAGATTACTTATCACTTAATTGTATGTACATTATACCAATATTTTATATCCACTTTATATATAAATAAATACATAGCAATGAAATATCATAAATGGATATTTATATATCATTTACTTTCTGTTTTAAGAAAAACATGTTGAAATGAATTTAAGAATTTTCTGTTTTATAGTTTTCAAATGTAACATTTGTTCTCAAAGCAAATTGAAGGCTTCAATTGCTATTTGGCATAAAATACAACTATTTGCTTGAAGCAAATGTTACATAATCTGAAAATATATTTTCAAGTGACTTTAGAATTGAGAAGGATGGCAATCATCTGACTCTGAATCTCCTCCCTTCCCTGACTCTTCCCCACCTCTCAAAGAAAATATAAAAATCAACAAGGAGAACAAATAAAACAATACAGAACCTATACCTTCAGTATTAAGAGGAGACAAAAAACAATGCAACCTCCAAACTACCTGTAAGTAGAGATAAAAAGAAAAAATTCTAATAGATTTCCTGTCGCTTTTCAGATGCTGCAAATTTGTAAGGGTGGAAAACGGGTAAGGGGGGGGCCTAGACTCCATGAGAAAAAATAGATTGTATCAGAGGAGTTGGTAGGAGCACAGACAAAAATCATACCCAGAAAGTGAAAGTGCAACAATAAACACCAAAAAACTGTGCAGGACTTAGTACTTCATAGCTCTGACTACAAGAAGAGGCTTGAAAATGGGTAGAACCCAAAATGGTAGCCTTGGAGAAGCACTGCTTCAGGGGATTATCATGTATATAGAAGAACTGGTACCTTTTGGAGAGAAAGCAGTGAAATGAAGAATGAAATAAAAGACAGAAATTAAAGGATCTATAGAAATGAAAGATAACAAGACATGCCACCCCTCTCCCCGCCAAAAACACTACCATTCATAAAACAAGTAGCACAGAAGAAGGTAGAAGTAAGAGAAGAGAGCACTCTCAAACTAGGAACCCCTTCCAAGTAATAAATAGGAATAGAAGAAAAAATAAAACCAAATCCATTAAAAAAAAAAAAAAAAAAACTACTGCAAAAAGTCAGAAAATGCAAATAAAAGCTTTTCTGCTGATAAAATGTGTTCCTTAGAAAACCAACCATGATCCTGGAGAAAAATATGACATATTTTAAACTGAATTAAATATCTTCAAGCAAGCATTTGGGGATGTGAAAAAACAACCTAGATCAGAAACACAAAAAACAAGAAGAAATGAAACAAGAGATGACCAAACTCAGGAAAGAAACAGAAAAGCAAAAAAGAAAGAGAAAACAAAGTTACAAGGTACCCAAAGGAGAACAGAGAGTAGACTCAAATGAAAAGTTAATAAGGGCATTAAAGGAAAGGAGGAAAATAATCAAGGGAATAAAAATGAAATAAAGAAAAAAGTCAGAGATAAGGGATCAGAGAAAAGGTAGTTGATATGGAAGATAGGCAAAGGAAGTCAAACATACACGTAATTGGTATCCCTGAAACAGAAAAATTAAAACAATGAAAAAACCCTGAATATTTAACACCACAATCCAAGAAAACTTTGCAAAATAAAAGAAGACCTGAATTTACACAAAGAAAGAGTTCACCAGGTACCAGTGCAAACTGATAGAACAACCAACTCTAAGACATAGCCTAGTAAAATGATTAGACTTTAATAATAAAGAAAAAAGTTCTCAGGGCCTCCAGGAAAAAAGACCAAACAACCTACAATGGCAAGAGAATCAGACCGGCATCAGACTCCTTAGAACAACGTACAAAGCCAAGGCAACAGTAGAGCAGCATTTTTAAGAAACATGAAGAAAGAAAGTGTAACCCCAAGATGATATATCCATCCAAGCTGTCCTTTCAGTTTCAAGGCCATAGAAAAACAGAACATTCCAGAACTCAGGAGATACACAAATGTGTCTTTCCTGAGAAATCTACTGAAGGATGAGTAGACAAAAGATGACTGATAAAACTTCACAAAATGACTGATGGTGAGCATGTCAATATATGTGGTTGTAGAGCAAAGACTAAAGCCCTTGAGTCATGGGTTGTAACAGAAAAATGTACTTTTAACTATTTTTTAAATAAGCCAATCATTATAAGTTACTAAGTACATTCCACATACTAGGAAAACAATGTAAAGTATTTCAAATACTTTGAATATTTATTATAATTTTCATTATATTGATCATGTTATAGCATCTAAAATGGGAGGAAGCTGCTTACTGAAAAAATCCTTATGAAAAATTCCTAACACAAAACAGACAAAAACATTAAACTTAACATGGTCAATCATACGTGGAACTTAGTGGGATATGGGGTAAATAGGCTTGATGATGTTAATACTTTCAAGGTTGTCATCAAATGATTTATATGAAAAGAATTTTTTTTTTATGCTTGGGAAAAAAAGTTTATGATTTACATTTAACAGCAGCAGGTTATTACTTAAACCCATTAAAACCAAACCTACTGCCGTTGAGTGAATTTCAACCCATAGCAAACCTGTAGGACAGAGTAAAACTGTCCCATAGAGTTTCCAAGGCTGTAATCTTTACGGAAGCAGACTGCCACATCTTTCTCCCACAGAGTGGCTAGTGGGTTAGAATCATCAACCTTTTGGTGAGCACGCAAGCACTTAACCACTGCACCACCAGGGTTATTACTTAGGTAGTACAAAATAGCAGATAAAAATACATTTTACAAAAGAATATCATTTCACGTAAATTTACTTTCCCAATCATACTGTCTCCTGGCCTATATTAAAATGACTCTAAATAAACATACATACAGAAATGGGGATTAGGGACTATAAATATGCTTGTAAAAAACATTGATACCAAAATAATAAACAGTCATAATAATAGTAATATAACTTTTGTTGAGTATTTAGTTTGTTGTTGTTGTTGACTACTTATTATATGCTTATAAACTGCTCAGAATAATCTTATTTAATCTTCACAACAACCTTATGGAGACAAATACTTTTATTATTCCCATTTTATACCTGAGGACTTTGGGCATAGTGACATAACTTACACAAAGTGATATAAATTTAAGTGGTGGAAACAGAATTGAAATTCAGATTTGACAGACTTCATGATTCATACTCTTAGTCAGCAAGCCATTTTACATACATATTTATAATAAAATCTCATTTAACTATAGTAATTTGGCCTGGTGGCACACTGATTAAGAGCTCCAGCTGCCAACCAAAAGGTCAGCAGTTCAAATCCACCAGCCGCTCCTTGGAAACCCTATGGGGCAGTTCTACTCTGTCCTATAGGGTCACTATGAGTCAGAACCGACTAGATGGCAACAGGTTAATTTGGCCTAGTACCTAAGCTATTTTTTATAAAGCATATGTCCTATATCTTTTTGCTTACTTTACTATTATAATAAGTTTGCTTTCCTTAAATTCATATAATAATTTACTGTTGAGAGACTCTTTTAGATAAAAGTTCAAACTATTTTAAAAGGTGTGAAAATCCAAAAGTATCTCTCCAGGCATCCTGTAACCCTTTCCTAGCCCTGCTGCCCATCCCTACTCCACAATTAAACTTTATGTTCCAGTTACACTGAAAAACTGGCAGCTTCCTGAGGCACACATGTTTTTTCTCACTTCTAAGCCTGCATACATGGGGCAATTCCCGCCCCAGCTTCCCTCAGTTCTACCGGAATTATTTTCTACTTATCAACCTTCAAGGCTCACTGTAGGCATGGCCTCCCTGGGGAAAGCTTCTTAAGCACTCACCAACCTGACTTCATTTACATTTCTCCAGCATTTATGTCTGTCATAGAATTTATCCTACTGTTTTATAATAGTCCATTACTATCAGCATAGTACCTAGCAACCAGAATTTTTAAAATGCTACATTATGGGATAAAAAAATATTTTTGATGAAGTTTCTTGAAAAGATAATTTATACTTATAGAGTTGACTCCAACTCTATTATACATCAATAGCATATTTATACATTAATAGTATAATTAATAATTGTCAGTTTTAGCACCTATTTGCTATTCAATTTAACATTTGATGGTAAAAAGTTACATTCTTTTAGTTAACTTTTAGATGATGCATTAGTACAAGAAGTTCCAGAATAATACATATTAAAGAACTACGTCATTTTAAGCATACTGCTTTTCTTATTAAAAATATAGCTGTTTTTTCATATAAGAGTATGCTGATCAGAAGAGGAATAAGAGTAAGTTTGTAAGATATCCTGACAAAGGTTTGTTGCAGAGTATCATGAAAAAATCTTAGCTATACCACTGGTCATTGGCCCAATAGGTAATCTTTAGCACATCACTAAGAGACATTTTTTTTTTCCTTCCTTGATGTCACTGACAAAGGTAAAATGTATGCCCTAACATCCTAGTTCGTTATAATTGCTCTTTTATCCACGAATATAGCTAAACGTTTCCTGAATCTACCTCTTTTTTCAGCTTGTACCATTTTCTGAAGTTAATAATGAGTTCCTCTGATAGTTTAGAAACAGTTTTACTTTATCTTGTTTTACTTTATCTTATTTCTCTGAATTCAAGAAGTGTCCCTCTCTATCATTCTAAGCACTGAAAAATAAGTACATCTTCACCTTATCCATATAATTTACAGTGCCTACGTCAGTTACTTTCCAAAACAGAAGAAAAAAGGCTAATCTTCTTCTGATGTGTATAGATCATTAAATGTTAATTAAGAAAAAAGCATAAAATGTAAATTTAAAAAAATAATTAAATGTTTTGGATGAGATGAAAAACTATTCTAATCTACTCAGCACTAAATAACTAAGCAAAGATATTACTTTAATGAAAATTTTAAAAAACAACACAAGTTGAAATGATATATGAATCAATAGAATTTTAAATTACGTTTTTCCTTTAAAAATCAAATAGTAAATAACAAAAGATATAAATACAGACAAACAAGGCAATAAAACAATGTTTTATTAGTCTTTTCCCCTGAGCATTCTGATAAGATTAAAGAATACTATAACATAATATGTTAAAACAAACCATTTAAACTCTTAACAACTACTCTTCCTAAAATGATTGATTAAAAACTCTAAAAGGAAAATCAAATAAAAACAAAAAGACTAAACTATCTCTAGAAATATAAAAAAGCAAAATGTAAGAGGACATTTAATAAAACGTTCTCATGATTAAAAACTTTATGAAGTACCAAGTTAAAATAATCTTTAAAAAAAAATCATCATTCCTGAAATATATAAAACATGTCTTTCTTCCAAAGATCTGATATCACAGTATCACAGACTTTCACAAAACTGAGTTACTAGCCTGTATTTTTTCATAATAAATTTGCAGTTATATTTACCTTCAGATCCCATGATGAAGTGATGGATATCAGGGCCTGTTGACATACGAGGTCCTTGACAGCTTTTTTCTATTATACCTCTAGGTGTTACCATTTTTATATGAACCACCTGTTTAAAACAATACAGGATGTAAATTCTAGACATCTGTCAATAAATTATGTGTAGGTGTGTATATGTACACACACATATATATTTATGTAAAGCAGTACTTTTTAAATATTGGATTAAGTGATAAATCGTGATACCCTTCAGAATTCTAATATCCTTCAATAATTCTTAAAGGTAAATTTAGTATATAACTTTAAAAGAGGGGGAAAAATCATTCTAAAATTGTACACCTCTTGTTTTAAATTGCTTTGGTATATTCATCATCTTAAGAATTGAAAAATGCATTTCTTTAAACTAAATTTAACAAAGGGTTATCCAGAAGGCAATGAATTAAAGGACCCAAGAAATAGGCAATGATCATATCTTAAAAGATTCATTCTTTCATTTATTTAACAATATTTATGGAGCACTACTATTCTGTCAGGAGCCTGGGTAGCACAAGTAGTTTGCAACTGGCTAATAATCTAAAGGGTGGCGGTTCAAACCCACCCAGTGGCTCCATGAAAGAAAGGTCTAACAATCTGCTTCTGTAAAGACTACAGGCAAGAAAACCCTGTGGAGCAATTCTACTTTAACACATGGGGCGCCATGAGTCAGGGACTGATTCAATGGCAGCTAACAACAACATTATTGATTTTCCACGCTCTAGACACTTACAATTAATTCTAAGGAAAAAAGTTTTCTCACCTTATCCCCACCTTCAACCTATCTACTCTACCCACTTAGTAGAAAAGAGTGAAAAGAAAGGCATATTAGGTAAGATCAGGACAAAACTGGGATGAAGAGGGAGATACAGTTAATCACTTAAAGAGGGGGAAAAGAAAGATCTGTGCAATATATACATCTCATACAGGTGAGAAAATAAGTATATGGGGGGAGGCTGTCATTCAGAATTATTTCCTGAGATCTGAATTAGAAACAAGTAAAAATGCAATACATTTTTAGAATTTTTCTGACAGATAAATGGCTATTTACTATTGAAGGAAACAAGAAAACATTAATAATCAATTCACAAAATAAGAAATAAAAATTATCAATGAGCACATTTTAGAAGTTTACATTCACCAGCAATTAAAGAAATACAAAATTAAAAGACAAAAAAAATTCAGTGAAACAAACATTCTCATATTACTAGTGGGGATGCCAATTGGTACAAAACTTCTATACAGCAATTTGGTTGTTAAGGACTTAAAAATGTATAAACTTTTTGATCTAACAATTCAAACTCCAGGAATTTATCCAGAAAAATAATTAAAGATGTATGCCAAAGAAATTAGTTCAGAGGGTTTTTCTCTTTGTTTTCAGTAAACTGAAATGGAAAACAATTTAAATGTTTATCAAAAGAGAATTGCGTTAATAATGTCAAAACAAAAATCATATTAAGCCAATAACAGCAGTTGATTGAATTTCACTTAATAGACGATTTGCAAATTGGAGTAACACTTCAACTAAGGAGTCAAAGATTAAAGAACTTCCAAAGACTCTCATACCCCATGTGATCAACATTGCCACAGAAATAGGGTCAGAACAGTGTTTATGTAACAATTTACCCTAAAATATAGCTGGGCTTCTAGTGTGACCTTGGAATTTCTGCACATAAATAATTCTTCAAAAGAGACCAATGCCTAAGGCAAATAGTCTTTACTAAGTTACTTACTAGGCTATTATTTGACTTAAAGGTGACTTTAGGAAACCAGTTTTCTCAAGGCTCAAAGTTCAAAAGAAGATCTCAGGTCACCACAATTCCATGGACCTCAGAAATCTGGATTATAGGAGAATTAAACTTTGTTTCTCAACAATCATCAGTTAAATAATTAAGCAGTCTTTTAAAATGATGGTGCAAACCTATGTTCATTTACATGTTGATAACATATAAAGAGCAGATTAAATACAGAAGGATTCTTTTTTTTTTTAATTAAAAGCTAGATATACACATGTGTTCGTGAGTATGTCTAGAAAAGGGTCTGGAAAGATGAATATGAACATGTTAAAATTGTTAGAGTAATTACATATATTTAGTATATATAGCATATCTGAATTTTTTGTACTTATGTAATGAGTATATATTTTTAAAATAAGAAGCATATGTTTAATTGCTTAATTAAATTATTTGTATCACAGTTATGATTTAACAGAAGCATTTTTTTCAGAAAATTTTAAAAAATTAAATGCTCACTATATCATACTTTATTTCCTTTTGTTCAGTTCAGAATTTTTTAGGTTGATTTTATCACTACAGTTTTGTTTTGGCTTTCTAACAGTGGAAAGTATAGCAAGGCACCTTTCATAGTAGCAATGGATTGGTGATAATGGGCACTGAGCTTCAGCTCTACAGCACCAGCATACCCCACCCATCCCACTGCCATCAAGTTGATTCCGACTGATAATGACTCACAGGACACAGGAGAACTGCCCCATAGGTAGGGTTTCCAAGGATCAGCTGGTGGATTCGAATTGCCAACTTTTTTTTGGTTAGCAGCCTGAGCTCTTAACCACTACACCACAGAAAGTTTAATCAGATATACTGAGGTAATCCTTTAGTGAAGAGATAAAAATTCACTAAATCAAGAAATACTTAAGTTCAACTCTAATTAGCATTCCTTAAAATGACCTTGAAAACAAGTGGGGGCCAGAATTTAAGTTTATCACACTGTATACAGAAAGCACTTAAAACTTCTGAATGTTCAGACTATTATGTTAAAAACTGAGAGACTAAACAACTATCTTCAGCCTTTTTTCCAAACCAGTTAAGTCAGGTATTAGCATCATTACCTACTATACTTTAACTAAATATGCACTAACATTGACTATAGAAATATACTAACACCCTCAAAAAGATTAAATTTCTTTTCATGAGAGTTCTATTAAGCCACTTAGATAAAAAGAATATCAACTGTAGTAAAGTTTCCATAAAACCAAGCAATGTAAATTAAGACAGTTTCAGAGGAACTATACATTGCAAAAGAAATTTACGTTAAAAATAAAATATGCTAAGTAATTACTAATGCAAAAAAATACATTAAGATGTATGTTTATAATTTGCAGCTCTTAAATCTCTCTCAAAAAATGATTAAAATAAATTATATGCTTCAGCAGTACTAAATGAAGCAGTCTATCAAATGTTTGCCTAACTCTGATAAAGATCTTAATAATCAATAGCAAAGGGATCAAATTCTCTCCTGAAACTGAATTTAAATTATTTTAATTCCAAAAAGAAAAAATGTAATTTGTTAATGTCCTCAAATAAAAGAAACAAACAAACACGACAACGTGAACATTTGAAAAATGTTCATAATATAACACTTAAATGTCTTTAATTATTGGGTGTTAACTATAAAGAACCAATATATTTCATTAAAGATTTTATATTCCTATCGATCATAAGGATGAAAATGTTGAAACTTTAAATTTGAAAAGCAAAGCTCAACAGCTCCAGGTATAATGCTAGGAACATCACTAATAGTTTCATAAATTAAAGTTCTTTTAAACCACTATCAAAATAGCAAGGATTATGAAGCAACTACTACACACCAGGGACACTTGATAAGAGTTTTCATTTTATGTTCTTTATGCCTCATAATAATCCTATGTAGTGAATATCATTACTTTATTTTACAGAAGGAGTCACTGGGTGGTACAAACGGTTAATGTACTTAACTATTAACCAAAAGACTAGAGGTTCAAATTCACCTAGATGCACCTCAGAAGAAAGGCCTGGTAATCTACTTCAAATCAGCCACTGAAAAGCCTATGGAACACAGATTTACTCTGACACACACAGAGGGTCACTATAATTCAAATCTGACTTGATGGCAACTTTTTTTTTTTTAATTTTACAGAAAAGGATATGAAGTTTAGAAAAGTAAACCAATTCGCACAAGGTCAAAAGGCTAATCATTAGAAAAGCTACAAAGGGAACAAATAATACCTAATTGCTAAACAGGCTGCCCATATTTACACTACTATCACATTAATTCCCAGAGAACTGGCACTAGATTACCTAAAATAAAATAGTGTGCACATGAAACATTAAGCATCATCTTGCTACTCAGTAGAACATTTTCAATCAGGCTCTTCAAATCTATATATAAAAAAAATTTTTCAGAAAAATAAATGTTGAATTCTTAGGCAACAGAGTACCAATGATGAGATCACATAAGTAAATGGACTATTATCATGGTAGAGTTGAAGACTGAGTGTCTAAATGGCTTGTAACATAGTATTTACATACTTTAGAAATCAAATACATCTACAAAGTTTACATATTAGTCACCTGAAGAGTTGTTGTTGCTAGGTGCTGTCGAGTTGATTTTCAGCAACCTGAGACACTCGTAAATAGTGACAACAACTGCTTCTTTTAACTGCATCTATACATACTTAAACATATTTAAGGAGCTCTAGTGGTGCAGTGGTTAAGCTCTCGGCTGCTAACCAAAAGGCCAGTGGTTCGAACCCAACAACTCCTCTGCAGGAGAAGACGTGGCAGTTGGCTTCCTTAAAGATTACAGCCTTGGAAGCCCTATCGGGCAGCGTTACTCTGTCCTATAGGGTCACTACGAGCTGGAATCCACTCAACAGCAATGGGTTTGGTTTTTGGTTTTGGTTTATATATATTTAACATTACTAGTTAGTCAAAAAGGGTATATTTTTTCAGAGCCTCACCATACAATTCTTAATTTTTAAAGTCATTTAATCACTTTATAATAATCTCTATATACTAATCAATTATTATATAATAATCAGAAAAAATTTACCAGGTCCTCAATATTGCCATAGATGTTCTTCTTCATGCCTGATGCCCGGGTAGATACCCATCCTCCCACAGTGCTGAATTCCAGGGAATCTGGTTCATGACCTGTACAATAACCACTTTCTTTAAGCTGAAAAACAAAAATGCAGTATTTCACTAGTGAAAATGGTCCCACTTCACACAGCACTCAACACATTAACCTTTCCCACTTAAAAAATTTCCATATGTCACTGGTATTTGGACTCATTAAAATCTGTATAGAAAAAGAAATACTCTTACCATACTTGCCCAAAAAAAATACTTTTTAAGCTTTTGCCTTATAGGAAGACTTTATAAACTAAAAAATATGGGTCAAAAGACACTGGTATAGGATCTCTAGTTTCTATAGGTTCACTAGACAGTCTCACTACTTATATCTTTTTGTTTAGCCAACCACCCCGTCTCTACTTTTTTCCCCATAAAAAGACAATTTAAATACTTACGGAGATCAGATTATGCTTAACTAACTGCCAAATTCACCTAAACACTTTCAATAAATAAAGTACTTAATCTCCTGCTCTCCCTACCCTAATATAATATGCAGCAGGTCTGCAGAAAATCTGAGCAAATTTCCTGTACTTAATTCTCTCAAGGAGTCATGTGTTTTAATGTACAGCCATCTGGCTAGGTTTCCTGCATGTAATACCATCATTTATTTGTGATGCGGATCATGCATTCCTGTACATTAGCCACTTGTTTCTCATTTTTCTATATTAGCTTGGCTTTGCCATCTGCATAGCACCTGAGGTTGAATGATGCCCTTTACCGAAACAACACCAAAGCCATTCCACTGAAATCATTTTAAAGACTCAGCCACCTTGTGTCAAACATACAGACACCACCATCTGCATACCCACTCTCTACTGCACTCAAGCTCATCAATCTGTGTTGACCACTTTTATAGTTGTCCAGTTAGGCAACTGTTTCTATTTTTCAAACAAACCAAGTAGAGATGTAGAACATGTCAGTTATATTTGTATCAGTGTATTTAAGTATGGTATGAAAGTTGTAATCCAAAATTTGAAAGCCCATTAGGTTAAATATAATTTATAGAAGTTAATATAAATTTTCTACATTTTTTTGCTGTATCCCCATTCGATTTTCAAACAACAAATATTTATTGCCTACTACGTGCAGAGCTTTGGATACATCACTAAAACAATTAAACAAAAAAGATCCTAAATTGTGGAGCGTATGTTATAGAAAGAGAGGGGAACTAAAATTAACAATAAGATTTAAAGAGATATCAATTGCTACATAATGTATTTTTTCACCAAATATTCAACATATTTATCTACTTTATTAGAAACTAATAATCACCCACATGTGTAAGTACCTTATATACATGACTAAACATGTTAAAATGAAGATTATCAGACTGTTATTTCATATTTCTTCCTTAATTCATCCCCAAACAATCTATATTCACATTATTTACTCTAAAAAGAATACTGCTACTCAGTTTTTCTGAAATAATTAGGAAGAGAAGAAGAAAACGCATTCATGGACTCCCTAAGATGTGCTAGGCACAAAGCAGGGAGTTTTCACATATTCTCATGACAAAACACACCTCCACATGATCTACACAGAAGAGGATCATTAAATGTATATTTAAATTATTTGTATCAGTACATGCAATATTAGAATTTACTGTTAACTTGCCTCTTATGTCTGGTAGGCTATTTCATTACCTTCTCTAATTATAAGTAGCTACAATTTGCCAGGAATTGTGTAAAGCAATGAAAAACAACGTAAGGGGCAAGAAAAAGACACTCCCCTCCCCACACTCAGGGAGTTCTATCTAGTACACCAATTTCAATATACTTCTTTGTTAAAATTTAACTTTCTACTAGCTAAGTGTAGGTTAAGAACCTGGGTTTGAGACTTGACATTCACCTTACCTAGAAAATTTTCATATTGTGGTATGCTAATTCAGTGAGAAGCAATTCTTGGCACAGTAAGTACTTAATAAATGGTACCCATCACCATAAATAAGGTGTCCTGGTGGCACAGTGGTTAAAGCACTTGGCTGCTAACCAAACGATCAGCAGTTAGAACCCAGTCACTTATACCATTCGCTGCTAAGAAAAGTCTGCTGAACAAAGAAAGGTCCATAGATTTACTCATATAGTTAACTAAACATCCTTTTTTAATAAAATAAAACAGTCTCTCTGGTCCATGCTACTCTACATAAAAATAACAACTACATTTATCAATCATTTACTGTGTACCATTAAGCTCTACAGGAACAGGAACTTTATCTTACTTCTGTATCCCCATTTTATTTTTAAACAACAAACATTTACTGCCTACTATATGCAGAGCTTTGGATACATCACTAAAACAATTAAACAAAAAAGATCCTAAATTGTGGAGCTTATGTTATAGAAAGAGAGGGGAACTAAAATTAACAATAAACATAATGAAATTATACAGAAGTTAGAAGAAAACGACAATGGAAAAAATTAAAACTAGAGCAGGAACTTCCACCTGCACCCAAGGTAAAGTGAAAAGGACAGGAGTTACCCTCCTGCCTGACCAAAAAAAACACACAAATATAAATATATATATATATAAATTTAAGAAACTAAAGTTTTCAAATACCGGACATGAAGTATAAAGTAATAAATACAGTGATCCGCAACAGAAAGCCAACAAAGGTGAGCGCTACAAATGCCCCAGCTCTGTCTTGAGAGTGTCTAGGCTGCAGCGCAGGGAAAGAGAATCTAGGCAGAACTCAGCAAACACGCCGCAACAATGAGATGGATTTAGGAGTCACAGGAAACTAAGGCATCTAGAGATCACAGAAGAAAGTACCAAAAAGGAGAGAGCAGCACACAGAGAAAAACCTGGAGATCCATAGACAGTCCTCCTTGAATTCAGCACAGGCAAGGGAGGAAACTGCCCAAAGCCAGAGAAAAACATAAACCAAAAGGATTAGAGAACAATGCAGGCACTCAAACAGGGTATGAAACGGTACCTGTTCCCAAAAGCCCAACCGGAAAAACTCAATTTACAAACAATAAAATCTTTAACACTGCCTCAACAAATACGTTCAATTTTATTCCAGTTCTTTGCATCTTAGTATATACAGAATACTCAAGAAGCTCATGTCTCAGTAATGAAAAAAAAGTTAGTTCTAAATTTGCCCAGCAAATCATAAAGCAAGACCTAAAAGGATCAAACTGTTTCCAAATAACTGCATCTCAGAAAAAAACTCAAGAATATTTATAGAATAGAAAAATATCCAAGACCCAACAAGATAAAATTCACAATGGCTGGCATCTAATAAAAAATTATCAACCATACGAAGAAGCAGGAAAATGCAACCCATTCTTGGAGAATAATTATTATGAAGAGAATAATCAAAACTGATTCAGAACTAAAATGTTGTTGTTGTTGCTGTTGTTAGGTGCTGTCAAGTTGGTTCCGACTCACAGAGACGCTATAGGACAGAGTAGCACTGCCCCATAGGATTTCCAAAGAGTAGCTGGTGGATTCGAAATCTCTACCTGTGGTTAGCAGCCAAGCTCTTAACCACTACGCCACCAGGGCTCCGAGAACTAACATAGTTGTTAAAATTAGCTGACAATGACATTAAACGTTATTCTAACAATATATTTGTATGTTCAAAGAGTTAAATAGAGACCTAGAAGACATAAAAGGATCCAAATAAAACATCCAGAGATGAAAAGTATAATGTCTGATATGGGATTAAAAGCAGGATATATATAAAAAAAAATTCATCAACTTCAAGACATAGCAACAGAAACAAAACCAAAACCAAAACCAAAACAAAAAAAAGTGAAAAGAACAGTAGTGAGCAGTGGGACAATTTCAAGCAGCCTAATACATGAGTAAATAGAGTCCCAAAAGGTTGTGGGAGGGAGGATATTTGAAAAATAACAGCCAAATTTTTTCCAAATTTGATAAAAACTATAAACCCACAAATTAAAGAAGCTCAACAAACCCCAAACACAAGAAACATGAAGAAAACTATACCAAGGTCCATCATAATCAAATTGCTCAGACCACTGATAACAAGAAAACATAAAAAGCAGTCAGAGAAAAAACATGTTATATACACAGGAACAAACATAAGGATAACTCAGATTTCTTGTCAGAAACAACAGAAGTAACAAGATAATGGAGGAACATCTTTAAATTAAAAAAGAAAAACCGTCAGTCTCTAATTTTATACTCAGTAGAAGTATCTTTAAAAAAACAAAGATGAAATAAAGACTTCTGCAAACAAAAGAAGAATTCACTACCAGTAGAGCTTGACTAAAGACATGTTAAAAATAGTTCTTCAGTTTTTAAAATGTTGATTTTGAAACATCCATTAGATATCCAAGCAGAGATATCAACTAGGTAGCTGGATAGACTGTCTAGAGTTAAGGAAAGAATTTTGGGATGATAATATAAATCTGGGCGTCTTCAGTATATACGAGGAATATTCAAAGCCAGTTGCTTTTAAATAAAGCAGTCACAGGCTCAATAAAAATGAACTGAATGAATCAAAAGTTCTAAGTACTTTACAGTATTAACTATTTCATCCTAACAAAAACCTTATGAAGTACGAATTATTATCCACATTTTATAGAAGAAGAAATGAAGGCACAGAGTTTAGTAACTTGCCCAAGGTCACATAGTTAGGAGGTATATTTGAGGATTGCTGTAATTGCTAATGGCTAATGAAATATTTTCAAAAGGTGGGTTCCTAAATAAAGAAAAGTAGTGTGAAGTTATTAGTGAGACTGCCCATGTTGTTGTTATTGTTAGGTGCCATCAGGTCGATTTTGACTCACAGCAACCCAATGTGACAGAGTAGAACTGCTCCATAGGGTTTCCTAGGCTGTAATCTTTACGGCAGCAGACCGCAAGGTCTTTCTCCCATGGAGCCACTGAGTGGGTTCAAACCGTCAGCTCGGTTAACAGCCAAGTACTTAACTGTTTGCACCACCAGGGCTTTTTGATGCTGCCGGGGGGTGGGGGAGGCATTAGAATCATATCCTCAGACTATTAGCAAAGGAAGTGTAGTCAGAGATTTAATAAGCCTAAAAACAAATTCCAAAAATCCATAATTAACATGTTCATGACATCCCTTAAATTTTATACATATTAAAAGCAAAAACTCGTTGCCTCAAGTTGATTCTGACTCATAGTGACCCTATAAGACAGAGCAGAACTGCCCTGTACGATTTCCAAGGAGCAACTGGTGGAGTCGAACTGCTGACCTTTTAGTTGGTAGCCTGAGCTCTTAACCACTGTGCCACCAGGGCCCCAAAAAAGCAAAAGTAATTGCATATTAAAGAGATTAAAATCTGTGCTACCCAACTATATCTGTGTCATTTTAAAACATCTAGAAAGAAAAACTCTCTGGGATATTCTAAGCTGGCTACCTCAGCTGAAGTAAACACTGAAGGACACAAGTTTAATGAGGAAGAAATGGAACTGGGATGAAAACAGGTATAGAAACTATACTATAGTCTACTAGAGGCAAAAAAGAAAGTTCTATATTGCCATTTAGGGAAATTAACTAGTAGGTAAAATATCTGGAGTTCCTAGTCTAGGAAAATGTCGCTTAAATTTCAAGGAAATATATTCCTTGAATTTTAATTCTAACCTTTCAAAAAAATGAAAACGTGGAAAGGTTAAAATACTACATCAAATGCTATAATAAAGGATATAAAATTGGAGACATGAAAGGCCATCCTATGTGTTATAAAAAAATTGCTGTGTTGATAATACCTCATTCAGGCATAATGGAAGACTAATACAGAATTTTTTAGAAGTTTTTCATTAAATACTCTGCCCACTGAAGTTCATTATAACTATAATAATTAACAAATCTAATTACTCTGACATATAAAACCTTACTGAAAATCTTTAACACTGCCTTAACAAATATGTTCAATGTTATTCTAGTTCTTTACATCTTACTGTATTAAACAAAAATAAAGATAATAATTTAATAATTTTTTTCAAAGCCTTTCATTCACAATTGATCACAAGCAGAACAACTTCAAGCAACTGGAGGCAGGTACTACAATAAGAAAAAAATTCTGATGTCAAGAAATGAGGATATAAAGTATCCAAGAAAACACTGCCTAACTGAAGACCAAGATTTTCTCCTATGGTTTATGTACAGTTCAGGTAAGAGAATGCTTCATATTTTTGCATATGGATAGCCAACTGTTTCAGCAGCATTCGCTGAAAAGCTTATCATTTCTCTCATTTCATTATCTTTGAGCTTTTGTTGACAATCAACTGACTACGTATGTGTGGGTTTATTTCTGGGCTCTCAATTATGTTTCATTGGCCTATACGTACATTCTTATACCAATATCACACTGTCTGGATTACTGCAGCTTTATACTAACTTTTGAATTGAGGCAATCAACACATCCTCTAATTTTGTTCTTGTCTTTCAAATTGTTTTGGCTATCTTAGGGTCTTTGCATTTTCATGCAAGTTTTAGAGCCGGCTTTTCAAATACAAGAATGTATGCCGCTATTTTGACAGGAAGTGCACTGAATCTATAATTACATTTGTGAAGAAGTGGCATCTTAACAATATTGAGTTTTCTAATCATACGCATGATAATCTATTTAAGTCTTATTTTGTTTCTCTTAGCAATGTTTTGAAATTTTCAGTGTGCAGGTCTTACACTTTTTATTGTTAGATTTATTCTTAAATATTTTATTTTTTGATGCTACTGGGAATAGAATTATTTTAATTTCATCCCTTCAATATTCATTGGTAGTATACAGAAAGAGAACATTTTGCATATTCATCTTGATACCCTGTGAAACTCACTTATTTTGTAAATTTCTTATAAATTTTTACACATGCAATTATGCCGTCTACAATCTGTACATCTTTAATTTCTTTTCCTTTCTAGATTCTCTATTACAACGCTACAGAGAAGTGGTGAAAGTGGATGTCCTTGCCTTGTTCCCAATCTTAAGGATAAAGTATTCTGTCTTTCACCATTAAGTATGATGCTAACTGTAAATTTTTTATTAATATGGTGTATTACATTAATTTTCAAATGTTAAACCAACGTTGTTTTGCTAGAAGTACATTTGGTTATCGTATATAATCCATCGTATATCATGCTAGATTCAGTATGCTAATAGTCTGTTAATGATTTTTACACCTGTGAAATTTTCTTTTTATGCAATTTGTCTTTGGTATCAGGATACCACTGATCACACAGAATAACTTGGGAAGTGTTCTCTCCTCTCTTATTCTGAAAGAGCTTGCAGAAAATTGGTATTACAGGCTGCTCTTGGGTTACAAAAGGGATCCATTTCTAAGTTCATCTTTAAGTTGAATTTGTAAGTTGGAACAGGTACATACAGTTCTTATTTAGCATCAAACGTTTATCTTAGTATATAGTATATATTTTACCTTTCTACGCATATACAACACTTAAGAAACGCTTCCAAACTGCACAATGTTTTCATGAGTGTCACAAAGTAGTGTGTGCATTCATTATTACAAACCATTGTACATATTTAACTCAAATTTTAATATAATAGGCTTTAATGGCAGTTCGTTCTTAAGTATGAGTTGTCTGTAAGTCGGAAGTCCGTAACCCTGGGACTGTCTGTATTTCATCCTTAAACATTTCACAGAATTTACTAATGAAGGCTTCAGGACCTGGGCTTTTCTTTATGGCAAGATTTTTAAATTATTAATTCAATTTCTTTACTTGATGTAGGCCTATTCAGTTTTCTTTCTTTTTTTTTTTTGATTTTGTTTTTTCTTGAGTACATTTTGGTAACTTGCGAATTTCTAGGAAATTAGTCCATGTCACCTAAGTTGTCTACAATATTGGCATTAGTGTGGTTCTTAGTATTTCTTATAATCCTTTAACTTCTATCGGATCTAGGTAAATATATCCTCTTTCACTCCTGAGTTTGTAAATGTGTGTGTTCTCTTTTTTTCTTCTTGTCCAGCCTAGCTAAAGGTTTACTGATTTTGTTAATCTTTCAAAGAATCAACTACTGGTTGACTTTATCTATTGTTGATCTATTTCTTGCTGATTGACTTTTTTGTCGTTATAAAATGTACCTCTTTATATTTCCTGTCTTAAAATTCCTTGTCTTAAAGTCTTTTTTTAATATTAATATAACTACCACAGCTCTCTTACACTTACTGTTTGCTTAGTATATCTCTTCCACCCTTTTGCTGTCCATCTATTTAAATCTTTGAATCTCAAGTTAGTCTCTTGAAAAAACACAGATGGATTTTCTTTTAATCCAGTCTGATAACTGTGCCTTTTGAATGGAGTAGTTAGTCCATTTACATTTAAAGTAATCATCACTGATATAACTGCATCTATGTCGGCCATTTTTCTATTGTCTCATGCCTTTTTTGTTCCTGTTCCTCGTTTCCTGCCTTCTTTTGTGTTAAACAAATATTTTTAGTATTTCATTTTAATTTTTTAGCTTTTTATTTACTTATTTATTTTAAAAAGTTTTAGTGGTTGGTCCAGGGATCAAAATATGTATCAGTAGCTTATCATAATCTATCTTAGGATAATATCGACTTAATGCTGGTAAAATATAGTAATGTTGTGCCAATATAGCTCCATTTCCTCTCCTTCCTTTGTGCTCTGATTGTTATATATATAACATCTGCCCTGGTGATACAGTGGTTAAGAGCTCAGCTGTTAAGCAAAACGGTGGCAGTTCGAATCCACCAGCCACTCCTTGGAAACCCTATGGGTCAGTTCTACTCTGTCCTATAGGGTATCTATGAGTCAGAATCAACTCAATGGCAATGAGTTTGGTTTTATATGTTATAAAACCAACAAATGTTGTAATTCTTGCTCGATGCAACTTTATGGTTTTTACAGACATTAAGAGAAGCACATAGAAAAATGCTGTTGAACTGTTAGCTGCTGTTGTGTTGATTCCAACTCAAAGTGACCCTATGTGTGCAGAGCAGAACTGCTCCATAGAGTTTCCTTCAGAAACAAATCACCAGGCCTGTGTCTTTCAAGGTGCCTCTGGGTGGGTTCAAACTACCAACCTTTTGGTTAATAGTCGAGCACTTAACCATTTGCGCCACCCAGAGACTCCAAATAGAAAAATAAATACTTCATGTTATGCATGTATGTAAGTGTGTATACTTTTTCATATTTACCTACACAGCTATTATGCTCAATGTTCTTCATTCCTTCCTTTCCATCTGAGTTATCCTCTGGTGTTACCGTTTTCCTTTCAGCCTTAAAGAGTTCCTTTAGAATTTTCTGTAGGACAGTTTTGCTAACAATAAATACCCTGCTTTTTTAAATCTAGAAATGACTTTATTTCACTTTCATTTTTGAAGTCTACTTTCACAGTGAAAGTCTTAGTCATCTAGTGCTGCTATAACAGAAATACCACAAGTGGATGGCTTTAACAAAGAGAAATCTATTTTCTCACAGTCTAGTGGGCTAAAAGTCCAAATTCAGGGGGTCATCTCCAGGGAAAGCCAGCCTTCTCATCAATCTTCCCCCAGACTAAGACCTACTCCATGCAGGGACACCGGGTCCAAAGGACGTGCTCTGCTTCCAGTACTATTTTTTTGGTGGTATGAGGTGCCCCATTCGCTGCTTGCTTCCCTTTCCTTTCATCTCTTGTAAGATAAAAGGTGGTCGAGGCCACACCCCAGGGAAACTCCCTTTACACTGGATCAGGGATGTGACCTTAGTAAGCCTGTTACAATCCCACCCTAATCCTCTTAACATAAAATTACAATCATAAAATGGAGGACAACCACACAATACTGGGAATCATGGCCCAGCCAAATTGATACACACATTTTTTGGTGGACATAATTCAATCCATGACAACTATAAACAAAATTCTTGGTGGACAGTTTTTTTTTGTTTTTTTTTTTTTTTCCTTTTCATTCTTTTAACACTTTGAATATGTCATTTCACTGCCTTCTGGATTCTATTGTTTCTCATGAAAAGCAGTCATTAAGAGTATTGTTGTTCCCCGTATAAGCTGTTTTTCTCCTGCTGCTTTCAAGATTTTCTCTTTGTCTTTCAGTTGTTTGATCCTGATGTCTAGATGTGGTTCTCTGTGTTTATGCTACCTGGGGTCCCCTGAGCTTCTCAGATCTACACATTAATGTTTTTCACCAAATTTGGAAAGGTTTATGCAATTATTTCTTCAAATTTTTTCTCCCTCTATCTCATCTCCCTCTGGTATGTCCATTACATGTATGTACTGCATGATACTGTCCCACAGAATTTTAAGGCTCTGTTCACTTACCTTTATTCTTCTGTTCTTCATACTAGATAATTTCTACTAATCTATCTTCAATTTCATCAATTCATTCTTTTGCTCTCTCCAATGTGCTGTTGAGAACAACTAGCGAATTTTTCATTTCCATTATTGTACTTTTCAACTCTAGATGTTCTATTTGCTTCTTTTCTATAGTTTGTATTTCTCTATACAGATTCCCTATTTGTTGACTCATGCTCACCACATTTTTCTTTAATGCTTTTAATACAGTCTCCTTCAACTCTTTCAATGTATTTGTAATAGTTGTCATGAAGCCTTTTTCTGCTATACCCAACATTTGGGCCCACTCAGTTTCTACTGATTCCTTTTTTTCCTGAGTATGGGTCACACTGTCCTTTTTCTTTCTATGTCTAGTAATTTTGGGTTGAAAACCAGACATTTTGATTTATACATTTTAGCACCTTTATATTCTTATTTTTCAGTCTGGCTTCTCAGAGTTACCCATATGTCTGCATAGCTTAGTGCTCAGCTAATAATTTGGGCAGAGGTTGTGCCGTAACATTTTAAAGCCCATAAGGCTCTACTCTCTGTCAGTTGATCCATACAAATAAAGACTGGGGAAAGCATTCAAAGTTGTAGTCAATTCTCAAAGTTCCCTTAGTTTTCACTTTTTACCAGGCTCTCTTGGGTCTCCCTCGGGAATACATAGTTTCGCAGTTAACCAGGGACGTGTGGAGAGCTTATCTCAGTCTTTCAAAGACTCTTATTTCCAGCATTTTTTCAACAAAATTTTGACTAATTTGCTTACCCCAACCAGGAATGCATCTTAGCCAATGAAGCTAAGGGTTTTTTATGGACTCAAACTAGGTCCATCTCCTCTAGCAGCAAAGCTACTGGTTTTCATGGCCAGCTCCTATCTGTTAAAACCCGCAGCTCTTGTCGAATGAGTGTGGGCTGGGATGGGGTGTGGGTGTAGCGCAATGAATTCCATTACTTGGCCTTCTGCTCTTGGTTTTTGGAAAAATAACCTTAGGAGATTTCCTAAGTAACTACCTCTAAGCACAGTTCTGTCTAAGCAGTGCATCCAGTTACCTACAAGGAGCATGTGGATAGGCTAATAAAAAGCCCTGGAACCTGGGTGTTCACAGCGCTTTTCTGCTCTGAGAGCTGTCCCAGCCGAGAGCTGTCCTGGTTGATGAAGGAAACCTTCCAGGTCTCACCCATGTACCTCTTCTTGACACTGATGCGAGTTATACACTTTTACCCTAATAAATCATGTAACTATAAGTATAGTCCCTGAGTTCTGTGAGATATTACAATGAATTATCCAACCCAGCAGAGAAAGAGTGCCGTGGAGAACAGCTGGTGTCAGAGATAATGGAGAAGTTGGACAGCAGGGACATACTTGATCTCTGCCTGACAGGAACCAGCTTATACTGATTATTATTCAAGAAGTTACCTGTCAGTGGGTGGTGGGGTAAAATGATGGGAAGAGAGAAGCCTCAAAGAGGAATGTTGCAGACTCTTGCATTCTGACCCAAAGCTCTAGAAGCTTTTCAAGAATACTTCCCAAGTTGCTGCCTACCGTCAGGTGATTTCCAGCGTTCTTTAACAATTTTTTCCAGTTTTATACTTTTTTTGCAGAGAGGAATCACCAACCCCTCTGCTGCCTCTCTGAAGTCCCTCCTCCAGAGAAGCCATTTTTTTTTTTTAAAGAATATGGTAGGAAAAAAAAAGTCTGAACATATTATTTAAAGATCTTGGCATAAACATATTCATTCAGCCCACAACTTATTTAGTGTAAAAATATTGTGGAGGAACAACTGGGAACCTAATTTGCTATGTAAACTTTCACCTAAAACACAACAAAATATTAAAAAAAAAAAAAAGAAAAAAACCGTTGTGGAAACAACAAAAATGAATGACACACGGACTTCATGGAGTTTAGGTAAAGCAGCACATATTATAATTAAATGGCTAGCACAGAGTAAAGGCTATACCTTAAAAGGCAATAAAGCTGAAATGTATGGCAATAGGAAGAGGGGAAAGAGTGAGATTCCACAAAATTCAAACAAAGCACAGCAATAAAATCCAGAATTCATATGTGAGTCTACCTACTTTGAAGCCCATGTTCTGCCTAAAGTACAAGAGTATGTGAAAAGAACTAGTGGGAAATAAGGTTAAAAGGGTAGAACCAAGTTAGGTTGTAACAGGTTGTAACAGACTAAAAAGGGCTGGTCTGTATTAAATGGGTAACGAAGCGCAACTGAAGGTTTCTGAGCTGGAAAGATCAACAACAAGGCTCCAACTGTGCTTTAAGATTAACCAGAAAATAATATAGGGAGGATTAGAAAACAGTATATGTTGTGGTTACTTAGATATGTCATATGAAAATGCTTTTAAACTTCTAGCAAGTACACATGGTTTATAGAAATCCAACCCTCCTTTTTAGATTACAACATAGAAGTGATCTCCAAAACAAAAAAGAATTTAGGAGGCTTCTTAAGCTTAAGTCCCCCATACATTTGTCAGTTTGTCATACTGTCACGGCTTACGTGTTGCTGTGGTGTTGGAAGCTATGCCACCAGTATTCAAATACCAGCAGGGTCACCCATGGCAGACAGGTTTCAGCTGAGCTTCCAGACTAAGACAAACTAAGAAGAAGGACCTGGTGGTCTACTTCTGAAAAAAGTTAGCCAGTGAAAACTTTATGAATAACAGTGGAACACTGTCTGATATAGTGCTGGAAAATGAGCCTCTCAGGTTGGAAGGCACTTAAAAGATGGCTGGGGACACAGTGGCTGCAACAATGGACTCAAGCATAACAACGATTGTGAGGATGGCACAAGACCTGGCAGTGTTTCGTTCTGTTGTACACAGGGTTACTATGAGTCAGAACTGACTCGACAGCACCTAACAACAACAAGCTTAAGTAGCCTAATTATGGTGATTTTTTAGGCTTAAGATCTTCAGTATAAGGAGTCATTTTATTCCACATTAGTAAAATGATGATTTACTAAACTGTTCATCAAATCACCAAGAAAGAAGTAAAAGAATAATAAAAACAAGATCACATTCAATCACATCTCCATGTCCTGTTAAAGGGTTGGAAAGGCATATAACTCGAGTTAAGCAAAGTGCTCAGTACATCACTAACAAATTGGACTTTCTAATTGTTGTTTATAAAAGCTAAGTTACAGTCATCTTGACCATGTTTGAGGAGACTGAAGGAACCAATACAATTTAACAATTACCTGCTTAGAATCTGTGAAGGAAACCTAAACTTTTCCAAAAAGTCATTAAAACAGAAAACCAAACTCTTGCCATTGAGTTGATTCCAATCCACAGCGACCCTATAGGACAAAGTAGAACTGCCCCATAGGGTTTCCAAGGAGTGGCTAGTGGATTTGAACTGCTGACCTTCTGGTTAGCAGCTGCAGCACTTAACCACTGCACTGCCAGAGTTCAAAAAAAAAGTCATTAGGATCCCAAAAAAGAATCTATAAGCACACCAAGAGTTTCACGACTCATGACACGAGTAGTTTTCAAAAATTACGTATCGTAAAGTTCAATGAATAGCAAACACTAACATCTACCAAGCTGATCCAAATTATCACCAAGCTTTGAAAACTCTATATCCAATTTATTCCACTTTGCCCCATGCCTACAACTTTACTTCAGATCACCATCAGCTCTTATCTGAATTATTGCAGCAGCCCCTTACCCTACCCTTACACCCACCCCCATCCATCCTCCACATAACATCCAGAACTGTTTAATTACACAGGTTAGTTCAAACTTCTAAACGAGGCTTTACAAAACCCTTTAGATCTGACCTCTTCATGGTTTCCTAACTTCTTCCTTTACCATTACTATACTTAACCCCACTCAATATCAAAACACCCAGAATGCATTCTGCCATATACACATGATAGACTTCAGCCATACTCAGCTATTTTAGTCCCCTAAGAGCAACAGCTGCCCTTAAAGGCTCTGTACATGGTACTTCCTCTACCTGCATTGCTCTCTCCACTCCCATCTCTTTTTTTGCTAACTCTCATTCATCATGAAGTCTCATTTTAAATGCCACGTCCTGTGATGCCTTCTTTGGCCTGCTTTCCTCTAACTCTATTTGATGTGCCATAACACTCTGCATTTAGCCCTCACATAGCAATTCTTACTCTGAATCATAATTGTTAATTTATCTAATTTTCTTTCCTAATATAAGCTACCTGAGGGTAGGGGATAGTGTCTTATTCACTACCATGTCATCTAGCTCAATGCCTAAGCCAGAATAAAAACTGAACAAATTTGTTCAGTGAGTTGTGAATGAATGTTTTATGAAAGGTACTTCATTCAGGGGGGCACACAGCAGTTTTGAAAACCTTAAGAAAGAAGAAATATACCTGTCTTTCCAACTCTTGTCCAGTTATGCCAGCCTCTACATGAGCTGTCAGATTATTTTCATCAACCCAGAGGATTCGATTCTGTTATAAAGGAAAAAAGAAGTCTGATTTCCATGAACTACTGACATGTATTTTTTCAGGAAATAAAACTTTATAACTCAAAGCAGCAAGTGACAAGACAGTAATTAAGTCAGTAGGGTTTCCCTCACCCACACTGGAAAGCTCCACTTATCTCGAACTACACAACATGAGAGACATAGTAAGAAAGGCAGTAGATTATGTGGAGGTTGGTTAAAAACATACGCTTTGTCTTTAGTCAGACATTAATTTGAATTAAACACTACCTCTTACCTTAGGCAAATTATTTAACTGTCTAAGCTTAGTGTTTCCTCATTTGTAAAATGTGGATAGTAATAATATCTACTCAGAGGGTTTCTGTCAGAATGAAATGAGATACTACACATAAAAAGCTTAGCATGCACAGGTCCTGGCATTCTGCAAATCCTATCTGCACTACTATTAACATAGTTAGCAATCTTTATCTAATTTAGAAATATCACAAGATAGCAATAAGATTAGAAAAGACACCTGCAAAGACATTTGAAATATAGTAAATGGTATTTCTACTTTATTTTCGATCCAAAATAGATCAGAGACCTCACGTAAACAAGAAAACCACATGCCTGCCTCATGATCAAAACAAGAAACTGAGTATCATCTGGCTCAACTTGCCAAATGTATGACTGTCATTAAAAAATGTTTTTTAACATTATTGACTAATTTTTCATGAATTACTTTCTATTTTTAAGAGCAGACTCTTCCATCCCTCCTATTTGGCTGAGCAATCAAGCAACATACAGAATCTTCCTCTGGATTCCTAGGAAGCTTTATTTGCCCTTTGGCATGCTCAGTTTCATGGCAATAACCAATGCAGATAAGTCTAATTAGTAATAAAAAAAGGAAGAGACACAATAGATAATATAAAAAGAGGTATATGACTAAATTACAAATTGGAACACATACAAATAAACCGTACTGTTTAATTCACAAGGCTATGCCACACCATGCCATGCCAGTGGTTACTGAATCAATTTCAACTCATGGCAACCCCATGTGTATCAGAGGAGAGCTATGCTCCATAGGGTTTTCAATGGCTGATTTTTGAGAAGTAGATTACCAGGCCTTTCTTCCAAGATGCCTCTAAAGGGACTCGAACCACCAACTTTTTCATAGCAGCTGATCATGTTAACCTTTTGCATCACCCAGGGACTCCTACAGGGCAATACTAAGCACTAAATAAGATGATGTATGTGAATGTATTTTTTTGTTTTATGTTATATAAAACCATCTGTGACAGTTAACATTATTTTTTAAACGTGGTTAGGCTATGATTCTCAGTGGTTTGGCAGACATCATGTAATCACCCTCCACTTTGTGATCTGATGCAAGCAGCCAATCAGTTGAAAAGTGAGTTTCCTTGGGGGTGGGGCCTGCCTCCAGTATATAAATGTATGTTCTGATAAAGCTCTCTCTCTAGATGCTGCATACTTCCCTCCAGTTCTTGGGATGTGAGTAAGCAGAAGCCTTCAGCTTGCCACCTGACCTACAGATTCGGGACTTAACCAGCCCCCACAGCTGCATGAGCGATTTCATTGAAGTAAATCTCTCTCTATATATTTATGTATACGCGTCACTGGTTTTGCTCCTTTAGAGAGCCCAAATACTCTTTACGTACCAAAAACCAAAACCCGTTGCCACTGAGTCGATTCCAACTCACAGCGACCCTATAGAACAGGGTAGAACTGCCCCAGAGGGTTTCCAAGGAGCAGCTGGTGGATTCAAACTGCCAACCTTTTGGTTTGCAGCCAAGCTCTTAGCCACTATGCCACCAGGGCTGCGCTCTCTACATAATAGTAATTTCAAGGTAACTACGGGGAAAATCAGGTTTTTGGTGTTACAGCAACTATACAAAACGAAGTATTAAACAAGAGAATAAAAAGAGAAAGAATTTATTAAGCTGATGGCACTTTACATTGTACACATCTTCTCCTCCCAACAGATTGGTTCTTGAGGCAGTTCTATACTTGTCCTAATTATATACCTTATACTTATCAGCTATCCATATATGTAAGAAATTGAAGGAGGCAAAGAAGAAAATCACCTTGACGGGAGGTTTAGAGAAACCTAAAGAAAATGTACAGGCTATTCTATTATATCCAATAACTACTACCCAATCTAAGTTAACAATTAAAACAAGAACAAAAACTTTCTATTACCATATACACTTAATTATAAAAATGGCACAACTCTAATTACTTCCTACATATCAAATCAGAAAGGGACACTGGTAGCATAACCGTTAAGTATTTAGCTGCTAACCAAAAGGTTGGCTGTTCAAAGCCCCCCAGAGGCTCTACAAAAGAAAGGCCCAGCTATCTGCTTCTGTAAAGATTACAGCCTAGAAAACCCTATGGGGCCATTCTACTACATCACACAGGGCAGCTATCAGTCTAAAATCAACTCGACGGTACCCAGCAACGTATCAGAAGTACATTGTGCAAAATCATGCACAGATATGGCTTACTGACTTCAGTCAAATCACAGTTATCGAATACCACTCATCCATAATATCTGAGACAGTTCAAGGTTAAACTGAATATATTTTCTCTGTAAAATAAATGCTTAGAAAAACTGCATTTAAATTTCTACCACAGAATTTTAAGCATCTACTCAGTGTCAAACTGGACAATATATCCTTTTTCAATAACAACTAAGACCGAGTCATAAATACGTTTTAAACAGAAAGCTGTTTTCTAATACCTCTTTAATTATCACATACCATTTGTGAAGTATCCAAAGAAATAATGGTTCTTGTCTCATCTGCAGGACACATCAGACCATATGAAACACTTGTTCCTCCTGTCAAAATAGAAAACAACAACTTTATGTTTAAATATTTTTAGCTACATTTCTAAGGTAAACCCCTAATACGGAGTACAGACATGCCCGCTAACAAAGTGATACCTATTTCCACTTTGCAAAATATGGTTGGCAAATGCTAACACACTACAAGTAAACTCACCTTTATTTTATGCTGTGTGCCAAAATGAAGAAATATTATGAAGCTCAAAGCAATGGGATATGACTCCATTCCCTGGGTATGGCACACTCAAGTGAAGCCCCTAGCAATTTGTGAAACTCCAAAACCACGATCAGAAAAGTTCTAAACTAATGATTACTGTGGATAGTTAGCTTAAAAGAAACAATAACTATTCTATAAAAAATTAAAGACATCATCACCTCCTTTCTATCATAATTATGACATTCATTATCATTTAAAATAATATTTTATATTCCCATACCTAAAGGCTTTAGTGAATTAGAATATATACAAGTTAGAATTGTCCAGACTATGCAATATACAAAAACAAGTTTATACGTTTTTTGGTGAAAAAGTGATTTTAATATAGAATAAATAATAAATACAAGAATTTAAACAATGTACTGCTGTTTTCCCTTGACACTGGATGTCAAAGGAAAAATGCTTCTTTCACATCAATAAAGAAAAATACAGTGTTCTCAGTTTTTAACAAGATCTGTATCACCATATATCAGAATAATTTCTTAAATGGCACTTTCATGTGTTTTGGACAGAAAATATGTGGAAGTCACCTCTGTACAAGAATTATAGGGGGTGTTGATCTACAGGGTTTGACTTAATTTTACAAGGGGAAACCATGAATTGTCAGTTAAGAACATGATGTCTACAATCAGGAACCACTATTTACTTGTCCCAATCATTTGAAATCAGAGAAAGATTCATAATAAAAACTGGCATTGTGGTGTTTGTTTGTTTTTTCATGAATTCAACAAGTAAAACATCAGTTGAAGAGGGAATTCAGAGCTTCTGGATTTGTCGGGGCCCCATTTCCATTCCATCAAAGGCAATTTAGTCAGTGAAGGTAATTCCCTTTGGTTTGCATAAACTGGCAAAACATTATGGTGGGTAAAATATCCAGAGAGATCACATTTGTCTTAAAATTCAAAAACAGCATTAGTTTTCTATGTTAACAGATATTATTGATTTGATCATCACTAAACTGGTTAATCTTTTCCTTTGCATAGCATTCCTTCCCAAAAGGTTATACTGGTTATATTTAGCCTTTGGAAAATAAAATTCTCTCCATAAACATACAAGTTGGAAAGAAATTATTAAAGCAGAACTTGTTTAGGCATTAAACCACAGTTTCAACTAGACCTATATGGGAAAGAGGCCACAAACTGAGCGTACACCACATCTCAAACAGTTTTGCTGGATCTACTTAGAACAGTAATAAGCACCACAAATTTTTAGACTAACCATATTACAATTACAAAAATGTTGTTTTTCAGTGAGATGACACAAGTTTACATCATATTAAAATTTAAAAGGTACAATACCTACCACCAAATGGTATGATACAAAGGTTATATTTGCATGCTAGATTCACAATCTTAACTACATCATCATGACATGCTGTTGAAAAAAAGGAAAATAAATTAATCACAGCGATATGAATAACCCTGCAAAATAAGGGTCTATAAAGTTCTTTAGTGTCTAAATTTTTCCTTCATTTACTCACTAACACATTAAATCTATTAAAACAGGCTGTTTATTTATTTTTTCACTTTTCATTTGGAAATAATTTTAGACTTATAAAAAAGTTGTAAAAGTAGTACAAAGAATTTCCCTCACCTAAAAAACCAAAAAAAAATCAAACTCACTGCCATCGAGTTGATTTCAACTCATAGCGTTTCCAAGGAGCAGCTGGTGGATTTGAACTGCTGACCTTTTGGTGAGCAGCCATAGCTCTTAAACCTACTGCGCCACCTGCATCCCTAAATGTTAACGTTACAGAGCTATAGTTTGATTATCAAAACCATGAAATACTAACATAAAACTATAAATTAATGTACAGACCTTATTTAAATGTTGTCAATTATTCCACTAATGTCCTCTTTTCTGGACCAGAACCAAATCCAGGATCACACACTGCATTTAGTTATCATTTCTCCTTACTCTTCATTAACCTAAGACAATTCTTCCACTCTCATGTCCTTGACACTTTTGAAAAGTATTCGTCAGTTATTTCATAGAACATCCCTCATTTTGGGTTTGTATGATGTTTCTTCATGATTACATTAGGTTATACAGCTTTAGCAAGAATTCCTTTCTCAGTGCATCATATCCAGAAGTGGATGATGTAGATATGCCTCATTTCTGGTAATGTTAACTTTCATCATTTGGTTAGCTGGTGTCTGCTAGGTTTCTCAACTATAGGATACTATATTTCTGGTTGAAATTAATAAATATCTTGTGGAGAAATACTGAAGACTACATAAATATACTTCTCATACTTTCACACCCACTAATTTTAGCATTCATTGATTCTTTATTCTCTATTCTGTTTTTTAAACAAATGTTAAAATATTACTTATACTGCACATGAATTCTTTTCTATTGTAAATAACAGATACTCTTTATCAATGTAAAAATTACATAAGTAATGAAAACCTAATTGTAGACAATTTCATACGCTAAGTAAGAGGTGCTAAGACTCAGTTCAACTGGCAATAGGACATTAATGGAGGCTTTTAAGGAGGGGAACAACACGGCAAAGGAAATACTTTAAAAAAGACTATCACCAATACGAAATTTACATCAAAATTAAATAAAGAGCTCAGTGAATTGACAACCTGTTGGAAAACAAACTATTTCCAGTAAGTCTTTAAACTGGAAGATTCAACAGAATAAAAGTATAAACTTGATTTGGTCAGCAATACATCATTCTTGTAGATGCCTGAGGTGTGAAACAAGATGGCAAAGAGAATACTTTAGAAATTAATCTCTCAACGATGTAGGGGAGGGACAAGAAACTTAAGGAAGGGAAACCTTTAAGATTATTGCAAAAATCTAGGTATGTACTGATAAGGGCCTGAATTGAAAAGCAGGATGGGAAAAAAAAAATCAAAGGGCAAAGTTGTAAGGGAACTAACCAAATGGGAAGGATTTTACAAAGCAAAGTATCTTCTGTGCGATGACTAACTCCATCTGTTTCCTAAATCTGGATTTTTATGAATATTTAGATTTCTTAAAGCAAGACACATATTGCCATTATAGTATTCTTAGTATTTTAATATTCAAACACACAAAGAAAATACATACAAGGCACACTTGTATGTATGATTTTTTTTTCTCAGACAGTCCCTGCAAAGTAGAACCGTGATATCTAAGAACTGAAAGTGCATGAATGAGCCAATTTATTGAAAAATAAAATACTGTGTATATTCCTCCTATAGACTCTGAAGAGGAAAAAGGATTAGAAGATCATGGAACTTTTTAAAAAGGCAATTGTGTACAGCAAAGAACCATATACCTGTTCTGCTTTAAACTGTGTGCTAAAAGAGATGAGTACAAAAACCATATATATACATATAACGCTTAATCATCACCAAGAACAAAATAACAGCAGAAAGGAAAGCTCATCCATCATTTATCCCAAAGCAAATTCCTACAAGAAATTAATTTCTCAACATTTATTCAAAGACAATGTGTGTGTACACATATATATACACACACAATGCATATATACATATATGCATTGTAAACACATACTGTAAACAATTTATTTAGCCATTTGAACAGCATAATTTTTAGCCCACAAATTATGGCAACAAATTAATACTAATAGTTTGTAGTAATCAATTTAATTAATAGTTTCTATACATCTGAATGTATCACTGGTTGATACTAATTTCAGTAAGCTTTCAAATTAAGCAAAAATACATCTTTCTACTGACATCCCAATATGATTATTTACATTCAAAGTGAACACTTAATCATCAAAATCATTAACATCAACAGTACAGGACAGTAATGATACAAAAAGAAAAAAAAACTTACTCGGCCATAAAACTATATCAGGAATTCGCTGAAACATTCCTTCCCTGAGCATAAATATCTCATGAAGACAATGACCTGTTTTGTAGTTTGAAAAAGAAAAATGCAGAAACATCTTAAATTATAGGAAATTTTTTAATTTAAAGCTAATAATACTCAGATAAAATAGCTTACCATGAGCTCTAAATACTCGATCGTCTGCTTCTTGTGAATATGAAATATTAGTTTCTTTAAGGTCATGAAGAAAATCTTCATTTACTACAGAAGGAGGTGTATCACTAGGGTTTAAGGATGCCTAGAAAATAAAATTGGTTTCTTTAGCTTATTCAAGAAAATAAATTTTGAATATCCCCAATAGGGAGAATGACTGTAACAAGTAGTTTTGTTTTGTTTTTAACATCCAAAGTAAGGCAGAAGCATAGGAAAATATCAAATAATACAGAAACCAACTTTGTGATGCAGTTACAAATTAAAAATGGTCTGATTAATCACACTGTATCACGTAAGTTATAGAGGTCCTGTTTTCCCTTTTGTTTTTATAGCCTGCCTTTTCATTGTATCATGATTGTCATTAAGCACAGGGGAAACAGCAAAGCTTCAAATCTTCAATTTTAGATTAAGGGGAGTGGGGAAAAGCTACTTGACTTTTGCATTATCTACATTTTACCTACAGATAAAACTTAGCATTTCCTACACTGATTTCCATTATAAAATGATCAAGAATAAACCTCACAGTAAGTACAAAACCCATTTTTATAGGACTGTTTTAAAACTTACAACATAATTAAACTCAATTTCAACTAATAAGCAACTTGAAAAATAAATCCTCAATGTTATAGCTAAATCTGTGTGACAGTGGGCAAGTCACTCAACTTCTGTGAGCTGTGGCTTCTTCATCTGTTAAAAGAGATTATCACCACAAAATTTATAAGGCTACTGTAAAGAAGGGAGGTTAAATGTAGTAACTTTTGTGAAAAGCAACTAATAGCATGCCTAGCATATTGGAAGAGGTCTAGGAATGACTGGCCAAATCAAATCTGCTATGAGAAAAAAAAAAATTTAAAAAAACCTATGACACAGTATTTGGGAAAAAGAAAAACATAAAAATATGTAAAGGAAAAATATGATACTTCTATAAAGATTGATATCCTAGCCATCAGTGATCTGAAACAGACCGGTACTGTCCATTTTGAATCAGACAATCATATGGTCTACTATGCTGGGAATGACAAATTGAAGAAGAATGGCGTCACATTCATCGTGAAAAAGAACATTTCAAGATCTATCCTGAAGTACAACGCTGTCAATGATAGGATAATACCCATATGGCTGCAAGGAAAACTATTACTGAAATTTCCACACCCACCACTAATGACAAAGACAAAGAAATTGAAGATTTTTACCAACTTCTGTAGTCTGAAATTGATCAAACATGCAATCAAGATGCATTGATAATTACTGGTGATTGGAATGTGAAAGTTGGAAACAAAGAAGGATCCATAGTTGGAAAATATGGCCTTGGTGACAGAAATGATGCTGGGATTGCATGATAAAATTGTGCAAAACCAACAACTTCTTCATTACAAACACTTTTTTTTCAACAACATAAATGGCGACGACACATGTGGACCTCACCAGATGGAATACACAGGAATCAAATCAACTACATCTATGGAAAGAGACGATGGAGAAGCTCAATATCATCAGTCAGAACAAGGCCAGGGGCCGACTGCAGAACAGACAGACCATCAATTGCTCATATGCAAGTTCAAGTTGAAGCTGAAGAAAATTAGAGTATGTTCACGAGAGCCAAAATACAACCTTGAGTACATCCTACCTGAATCTGCAGACCACCTCAACAACAGATTTAATGCATTGAACACTATGAGCCAGATGAGTTGTGGAATGACATCAAGGACATCATCATACATGAAGAAAGCAAAAGGTCATTTAAAAGACAGGAAAGAAAGAAAAGACAAAAATGGATGTCAAAAGAGATTTTGAAACTTGCTCTTGAATGTAGAGTAGCTAAAGATGGAAGAAATGATCCAATAAAAGAGCTGAACAGAAGATTTCAAAGGGCAGCTTGAGAAGATAAAGTATTATAATGACATGTGCAAAGACCTGGAGTTAGAAAACTAAAAGGGAAGAACACGCTCGGCATTTCTCAAGCTGAAAGAACCGAAGAAAAAATTCAAGCTTCAAGTTGAAATACTGAATGATTCTATGGGGAAAATACTGAACGACACAGGAAGCATCAAAAGAGGATGCAAGCAATACACACTCACTGTACCAAAAAGAACTCGCCGATGTTCAACCATTTCAGGAAGTAACATAAGATCAAGAACTGATGGTACTGAAGGAAGAAGTTCAAGCTGCACTGAAGGGAATGGTGAAGAATAAAACTCCAGGAATTGACAGGATACCAACTGAGATGTTTCAGCAAACAGATGCAGCTCTGGAGGTGCTCACTTATCTATGCCAAAAAATTTGGAAGATAGCTACCTGGCCAACTGACTGGAAGAGATCCATATCTGTGCCCATTCCAAAGAAACGCAATCCAAAAGAATGCAGAAGTTATTGAACAATATCATTAATATCACATACAAGTAAAATTTTACTGAAAATCATTCAAAAGCAATTGCAGCAGTACACTGACAGGGAACTGCCAGAAAGTCAAGCCAGATTTAGAAGAGAACGTGAAAAAACAGATATCACTGCTGATGTCAGATGAACCTTGGCCGAAAGCAGAAAATACCAGAAAGATGTTTACCTGTGCTTTATTGACTATGGAAAGGCATTAGACTGTGTGGATCATAACAAATTATGCATAACACTGCAAAGAATGGGAATTCCAGAACACTCAATTTTGCTCATGAGGGACCTGTACACAGACCAAGAGGCAGTCATTCGAACAGAATAAGAGGATATTGCATGGTTTAAAGTCAGGAAAAGTGTGCATCAGGATTGTATCCTTTCACCATACTTATTCAATCTGTATGCTGAGCAAATAATCTGAGAAGCTGGACTCTATGAAGATGTGGCATCAGGATTGGAGGAAGGCTCATTAACAACCCGCGATACGCAGATGACACAACCTTGCTTGCTGAAAGTGAAGAGGACTTAAACCACTTACCGATGAAGATCAAAGACCACAGCCTGAAGTATGTATTACACCTCAACATAAAGAAAACAAAAATCCTCAAAACTGGACCAATAAGCAGCATCATGATAAATGGAGAAAAGATTGACACTGTCAAGGATTTCATTTTACTTAGATCCACAACCAATGCCTATGGAAGCAGCAGTCAAGAAATCAAACAACCCACTGCACTGGGCAAATCTGCTGCAAAAGACCTCTTTAAAGAAAAAAAAGCAAAGATGTCACTTTGAGGACTAAGGAGTGCCTGACCCAAGCCAAATAATTTTAAATCGCCTTATATGCATGCGAAAGCTGGACAATGAATAAGGAAGACCAAAGAAGAATTGATACCTTTGAATTACAATGTTGGCGAAGAATACTGAATATACCATGGACTGCCAGAAGAACAAACAAATCTATCTTGGAAGAAATACAGCCAGAATGCTTCTTAGAAGCAAAGATGGTAAGGCTTCATCTCAGGTACTGTGGACAGGTTATCAGGAGGGACCAATGTGGCTGCAACAGTGGGCTCAAGCATAACAACGATTGTGAGTATGGCGCAGGACCAGGCAGTGTTTCATTCTGTTGTACATATGAGTTGGAACCGACCTGATGGCACCTAGCAACAACAATATATTTTCTTAGTCTCTTACTAAACTCTTAAAAAGGGAAGAGACAGATACAAAGAATTAAAAAGATGAAAAAAGAGATCTTTTTCAGAAAAGTTGAAAGGATTTGGTTTGGGGGGATTGGAACTAGTTGTTTAGCCTAATGTAATTACTAGAATAACTATGGATTTATAAATAAATGTAACAAGTACTCAGTGAATACCTACAGTACCTCACATGTTAGATACTGTGGAGAACACAGTGTAAAACATTGCCCTTGCACTTATGGAACTTACATTCAGTTACAGGGTCATACAGAATACCAAGCTATGGCAAAATAATAATAATAATATAAAGAAATGTTAAACATTTTATTAGGTTTAATATAGAGAGACAATATGTTTTCTAATCCTATTTACGAAAAAGTGAAAGTGTATGAGCAAACTAAAAATTTCTATTACTCGTATCTTAATTAAATTTACTTTTCTGTAATTCTGCATATATTCTAAGTGTCCTAATATTAAAGGTAAAATTGCATTTTTTAGTTATTCCATACTAACCCTAGATTACTCTCAGTAATTATTATTCAATAAAATAATCTAAAAATAACAGCAACTTATATTTTTATAACAAAGTACTCTCATATAATTGACTAATTTGAACTTCACCACTACCCTGTGAGAGGAAGAAGAGGCAGTTATTACTTCCACTTCTCAAATTAGGATAAATGAGACTCAGAAAGGATAAAGTATTTGCCAGATAAATCCCAGATAAATTCTGAGATAAGCATCTAGATCTGAGAAGCTAAATAAACTACCCCCAGAGAGCCTAACAAGGTCAATATAACTAGTAGACTTCTTAACAAAAAACAAGGCAAACGCATTAAAGCAACTATAACAAATTACAAAAATAAATCTAATTAAACACAGTTGGGGATTTTTAAAAAAGACAGTTAAACATGTTATTAATCATTCTTATTTGCTTACTTTAGAGGTAGTTTTATGCTCCAGACTTACTCCAAGGGTATTTTGGATCCAATCTTTAAAAGCTGGTAAAATCATGCCACTAAGAGGGTATCTAAGGTACAAAGAAGGTAAATGTTAGAGAATGGTATCTTCATTTAAATTTAAAGCTTAGATTCTGCTTCCAGTAATGGTCAAGTAGCCCCTATAAAACCAACCCAAGTGAGATCATTATTCTTTATGAATGATATTTAGAAAATCACTGTAGCCGTATTCAGCTCTAGTCTGATTCTTCCCTTGCCACTACTCCAAGTGAGAACATTTTTCTGTAATTCTTTATGAATGATATTTAAAAAACCACGGCAGCCATATCCAACAATTTTTTTTTCATTACAATGTTCTTGTATCTTCTCTACTTCCCCCCTAAAACTGATGATAGGACAGCCAGAGAAGAATATTATACTATAGCTGTTTTATTTTTGATTTTATAAATATCTTATTTACAAAATATTGAAGTATAACATACATAGAAAACTATGGGCAAATAATAAACATACAGACAGGCTGATTTTTACTAAGTAAACTTCCCACGTAAACAGCATCCTGGTCAAGAAACAGAACATCACTATTACCCCAAAAGCTCTCCTCATGTCTCTTTCCAGGCACTACCCCCTTTCCCCCCACCAAAGGAACTACTATCCGACTTTTAAAATCACAGGTTAGTTTGGACTGTTTTGTACTTTAAATGAAATCATACAAAATGTATTTGTTTGTGTCCGCCTTCTTTTGCTCAATATTGCATTTGTGAGGTTCATCTATGTTGTTACATGTAGCTGCAGTTCATTCACTCCACAGGTGAATTCCACTGTATGAATATATCATAATTTCTTTACCCGGTGTTTTGCTGAAAAACAATTGGGTTGTTTATAGTTTTTGGTGCATGCAAGGACATTCTTGAATTTATTTTCTGGAGAACATAAACACATGTTTCTGTTGGGTACATAACTAGAATAAAATTTTTAGGCTATAGGCTATGCATGTGTTTAGCTGTAGTAGATGTTGCTGAACAGTTTTCCAAAATGTTTACCACAAACAATGTATGAGAGTTCTAGATGTTCCACCTCCTCCCCATACTTGGTGTTGTAGTTCTTTTTAATTTTAGACATTGTAGCGATACCTTGGAGCCCTGGTGGCACAGTGGTTAAGAGTTCAGCTGCTAACCAAAACGTTGGTAGTTCAAATCCACCCACTGCTCCCTGGAAATCCTATGGAGCAGTTCTACTCTGTCTTACAGAGTCGCTATGAGTCAGAATCGACTCAACGGCAATGGGTTTCAGCGATACTTCATTATAGTTTTAATTTGAATTTCACCATTACTTATGGGAGGAGCCCTTGTGGTGCAGTGTTTAAAGCTCTTGGCTACAACCAAAAGGTCGGCAGTTCAAATCCACCAGCCGCTCTGTGGGAGAAAGATGTGGCAGTCTGCTTCTGTAAAGACTTACAGCCTTGGAAACTCTATGGGGCAGTTCTACTCTGTCCTACAGAGTCGCTTTGAGTTAGAATCGATTCGACAGCAGTGGGTTTCGGTTGGGGGTTATTACCTATGGAATTGATCATTAATCCATATGTCTTTGATGAACAGAAGTTCTATATTTTAATGCTATCTAATTTATTTTTTTCCTTTAGAGTTAATGCTTTTTATTTCATGGTTTTTGCCTACTTCAAACTCAGAAAGACATTCTGTGTATCCTTCTAGCAGTTTTATAGCTTTAGCTTCTATATTTAGGCCTATAATTCCTTTGGAATTAATTTATGTACATAGCATGAAGTAGTGTCAACATTAATTTTTTTCCAAGATGATAACTTAAATTTTCCTATTGCTGTTTTTGTTTTGTTGTTGCTGTATGCACTGGTACGTGTGTGCTGAAGTGATCTTTTCCAGATCAAAAAATAATAATAAAAATAAATTAATACTGAAAATACACTAACATTTATATTTTAGAAAGCTATTTAAGTGTTCAAAAAAGCTACTTAAAATGTTCAAAGTGGAATACTTTTGGTCAAGATTACCTCCTACTCATTTCATCAAAGCTTGAGTACCTGCAAAAGCTTTTAGCAACTAGCCTAAAAAGATTACTTTGATTTTAGAAAGATGGCAAAAAGAAAGAAAGAAATAGTGGATGATATATAAACTGGGTCAAAATTAAATATGTTTATAATAATGCAGAATTCAATATTAAAGGCTAGGTCCAATCCAAAGGAGCTTTTACTTGGAAGTGACAGAAAGCGCTCATTTTTGTCACATAATTTTAAGTTACACAGCATGGGCTCTGAGCAGATGTTCTGTCTTCCATTAACTTCACATTACACAATAAAAATGCCACCCAAAATTCTCAAACCAATCTTGACATCTTCCAATAAAAGAAAAATGGTGGAGGAAAGGAAAAAAAAAAAAGAAGAAATCTTTTAATTAAACCAGTTCCTTTTTTTAATATTAAAAAATCACAAGTGTATTAATCAAACTGAAATGGTATGTTTTTAAGTGTTAAACAATAAATACCTTTTTCATAAACCTAAGGAAATTAGAATGAAAGAAAGGATGGGACTCATAGCTAAAACAACTAAAGGTAGATATTTAGCATATAAATAGTCTTCATTTTAGCTGAGATGAAAACATAAACTCTCGGAAGCTACTATGTGTTAGTACTGCCCTTTAAAAAAAGACCAGTTTGGAACTATTAGGTTTTAAAGCTAGGCCTTTACATTTTAACTGTACAATTACTTTGGATCTCTTTAAAATATAGTAGGCTGTTGATATTCATGACAGAATCATCCTAAGACCTTTGTGAATCCCTTAATTCACAAATAACATATTTCTCCCCATAAAATAAAAAGGTGACCACCTTTAAGATACTTGAACCTACAGATACAGGGTTGGTGTTACTGTCATGTATAAAATTTAAAAATAAATCCTACCAGTAAAATAAACTCAATATACCTCAACCTCTGGATGTACAATATTTCAGACTCTGAAGAAACATCTTGCTTGGCAGAACCTTGGCTTTAAGACTTTGTTCCACTATCTGTTTTAATTCCAGCATAAAACTTACAATTTAAAAAGAGTTCCATGTCACAATATAAATATTTTAAGTGTACTTTTTCTTGCCTCTAATGACCTGGGATTTGCAAAATAGTAAAGGAAGCCTGAATTAATAATGCAAAGCCTGTCATAATGACAATGGCTCCACAAAGCCCATAAGATGTATCAAGTAAAAGTGAAAAACTTGGAGTCAAAGAAAAAAATGGGTAAAAAGAAACATTATAAGAAAAGTTAAAGGAATTAAGAGTTACTAAACTTAAGAAACAGCTAAAGGATGACTTGATTACTACATTAAAATAATTTGGATTTACAACCAGATCTACAAATAAGCATATATTTAACACCTATAAGACTGTACTAAGCATTGCAGGACACAGAAAAGGTATTAAAACATGATCCCTGTTCTTAAGGAACTTACAACCTAGTTTAGTCAAAAACATGAAGACATTTAATCTGTGAGGTGAACGTGTGGGCAGGAAACATGCAACTTTTACCAGAAATGTGAGAAAGGGAAAACTAAGAGCCTATACCAATAGTTGCAACAATATGATTATTACTGAACAGATTTTTAATATAACTGAAGATTAATTTGAGAACTTTAAGAAGTGGTTTCTGTTGTAAAACATCATAAGGTGAGATCAATTCACCGCCTTTCTTTAGAAGTAGACTATAAAAGATATAGAACCAGAACAAGTTTTCAAGACCTGTGAAATCAGCCTATCTGGAAAAAAAACACTTTTTGAACATAAATACCCAAAAAGGAAGTGCACATCAGGATTTATGGTGATTAAAGACAAAGTGACTGATTCTACTCTGTGGCAGTGCATAGACAGCATAAACATTAGTAGACTGAACCATCTCTCCTCAAGGTGAGTTCCACAACTGCTAGCCAATTTAACAGCTTTTTTGTAATCAGATAAAATTTTAAAGAAAAATTATGCCATTGAAAATACAAAGTGTAACCCAAACAAATTCTATTTATACAATAACTTGTGCTTTGTAAGCACCAATTAATGTACGATATCTTTAAAGTCATAGAATAATGACAGCTTTCAAAAATTTTTAGTTTATAGAAATCAACAGCATTAGCTGAAGTTACTTAAGTATTGCCTGATGCTGCTTCATCCCAATTCATCTATACCTGAAGGAGTAAGAGTGGCAAGATTATAAATCTATGGATTTATAAAATGACAAATTATAAACTTGTTCAGAAGACAGATTATGTTCAGGAGAAAAAAACTACCTACTTTTCCCCTAAGACCTATAATAGCTTAGGATAATTGTTTCTAACTTAATAGCTGAGTTCGAAATGTCAAAATCACCCTTCCAAAAATATGTATACACAATCAATTACATTTGCTTATAAAAATCTCCTACTTTTTTTTAACATTCTTTGGATCAGAAATAGGGGAACACCCTATAAATTTTCACTGAGAGTCACTCTTGGTTTCTGGCACCTAAGGATTTCCCTTTTTTTCTTTCTAGCTCTGTTATATTTCTTTCTTGTGGTATTTTATCCATCATCTTCTTCTGTGTTTAGAGTGCAAAGGGTCTGTATTCGTTCAGGCCACCACACTGTCAGAATACAAAGTGTGTACAAACAATTTCCAAAATTGTCCTTACAATCTAATAATATTAATACATAAGCTGGCTGAATTAATACTGTTCAGCCAAATCAGTATTTTCTTGTACGCATCCTTTGTAGTCACAAATTCTGTTTTTTTCCTTTAAGAGTATCACAATCTTCCCATGCTTCTGCCTTTGAAAGGAACTTTTGCCACAGGATAATTTTTTACAATATGACTAACTCTACTGTTGCTGGTGAATACAGCGTAGAAGGCTTCTGCAGAACAAGATCAGGGATGAGTTTGATTATCTGAAGAAGTAACTCACAAGCATAGTATAATAGAAACAGAAAAAGAATGAAGCTTAAAAACACTTGGTTTCAATCCCAATTCCCCATTGAGCAGGTGACCCAAGGTAAACTATTTAACTTCTCCCATTCTCAACCTCCTAATTATTTTTAAGGAAATACCACTAATCACATGATATGGTTATTGTAAGATAATTCAGTAGGCACTCAACAACAGCTATCATTATCTTTAAAAATGTTTATAAATGTTTTCTGATAAAAATCAAGTGAAACCTAATTCACCCATTATCTCCAGGAAACTAATCTGGATATAGAGAAAGCTATGATTCAATACATTCCAGTTTATTATCCTGTCTATGACAAGGTTATGGTGCTTCTGGAGGCACAAAATAGGAATTGAAATAATTTAGTTTTAGTTTTAAATTGCTTATGTAGTATATATTTAATCCCAGAGCATCTGAATCCCATTTCTGTTTGGGGAATTCTCCTCTCCAAGAGACTTGGTGGGAGGCAAAGACTACCTTCCACTAAAGTGAATGTCCACATATATACTTTCTTGGTCTCCCTTGCAGGCTCTGCCAGACAGATGCACTCCTACTCTCCCCCTTCCCCACTGGACCTTGCCTCAGGAGTCAATGATGCAAAGAAATGAAGCCTTTAAGGAATCTATGACAGTGGTGGCAATATTCCAATTTCTAAAGCCAACAAATAAATTCTCTGGTTTTATTACAGCCTACATAAAAATCTCTCTCAAGACCATTAAATCCCCTCTGCTCTGATTTTACACTCTCCAAACAATTTCTGAATTGTAAATTTTGTTTTCTAGATACCTTAATATCAGATAAGGTATTAACAATTATTCCATACAGTGAGAAAGGAATAAATCTAATCACAGATGAATACACTGGGTTCTAACTTTAAAATCAGTCTCTTACTGTGACACGAGTCAGACCCTTTCAGCCTAATCTCTGGCAAAATTAACAAATCAAGTGCCAGAACACCCAAATCTGAATCAGATTCTAAACCCACAGGACTCACTAACGTACAGTTATCTGTGATGTTTTCTGTAACTCATCATTCACTGCACACACACATACGTCTAACATAAATCACTACAGAGCCCACAGTACTCTACAGAAGACTGTAGATGTCCTATGCTTTCAGTGGCACTGTGCTGAAGTACGGAGCCCTGGTGGTGCAGCAGGTAAAGCACTCGGCTACTAACCAAAGGTCAGCAGTTCAAACCCACCAACTGCTCTGCAGGAGAAAGATGTGGCAGTCTGCTTCTGTAAAGATTACAGCCTTGGAAATCCTATGGGGCAGTTCTACTCTGTCCTTTAGGGTTGCTATGGGTTAGAATCGACTCGACGGCAGAGGAAGTGGGTGGGTGCTAAAGTACAAGTGACTATCTGCCCCTTCCTGTAAACTAAGTATGTTGTATCTTTAAGTTGCAATGACAGAGAGAGGAGAGAAATGAGCGCAGTATCTGAGAGGGCAGAAAGTTGGTTTCCTAAGTTCAGAAGATTCATTTTCCCCTCACCAGAAGATTCTGAAAAGTCAGTTTCTACATAGGCAAGTTTCTACTGTATTAGGCATTACTCTATCACTTAAAACATAAAAGACTCAACATTTAGAACTCTGGTAAATTTTTTAAAAACAGTATTTTGTGTTTTCGGGGAAGGTATACACAGCAGTTTAGGTTCACATTCAACAATTTCTACACAAGTTGTTCAGTGACATTGGTTATATTCTTCACAGTGCATGAACATTCTCATTATTTCCATTCTGGTTGTTCTGTTTCCATTAAGCTAGTTTCCCTGCCCCCTTACATTCTCATCTTTGTTTTAAAGTCATTGTTGACCTTTTGGTCTCATATAAGTGATTTTTTAAAGAAACACAGTACTTACAGGTGATATTCATTATTTTTTCAGCCAATTTGTTATTTAGCTACAACGTGACCTCAGGGGTTAGTTTCAGTTCAAGGTTTGAAGAGTATCTGAGGGCAACAGTCTTAAGGACTCCTGCAGTCTTCATCAGTTCAATAGGTCTAGTTGGTTGGTTAGTTGGTTTGTTTGTTTTTTTAGGAATCTGAGGTTCCGTTCCACATTTTTCTCCCATTCTATTAGGGTCTATCTATTGTGCCCCCGATGGTAAATTTAATTTTAACCAGAAATGCTTTCTATCTAAATTACACTGCTTTTCAACTAAGCCCCCATCAGCATACTGACTAGTCACAGTTACCGACAGGAATGAGAAAACAGGTAACATTTATTTTTCCTGTTAAAAAATGAGTCAAATGTAGCTCTTTATAATTTCATTAAAATTAGTTTCTAATTATTATTTCTGAGGTTTTTTTTTCAGGTACAAAGTATGTATAAGTCAGAAAAATGGAATGCTGATGTTTCAAAGAAAATGAAATAAAAAGCTTTAACTTCTCAAAAAAATAAAACTTCTTTTCTTCCTGACATTTTACATATTGAAATACCATATAAGTTTTTAAAAACATTAACCTAAGCATATTAACGTCCAATAGTTATTAAATCAAAGTGCAATACTGGAACAAACTCACAACATATCTAACTGAACTTTTTTCCTAGTCTCAATTTTATATTTATTATTTAAAGTCCGCATTCAAGTATTACATATTTGCACCCACTGCCCTTTCAAAAGTTGTATTAAAATTCAACAGACAAACCAAAAACATCAGTTTTGGCATAAGCAGTGCAATGTTGCTTAAAATCAACTAAGAACTCATTTTATGATTTTGTCTGCACCTGAAACAAACAGTAACAATACAAATATCCTTTAGAATTCTTATCAATACATTATCAAAAGATTTCAGAAATATTGTGAAAGCTATCACTCAAATGACTGTTCTTCATCACTTCTTCCCTAATATAGCACAGAAAATTAATAATAAAGATACTATTTATATTCACATAGGTCTGAAATTGTTCCACTCTCATGCTAACCCATACCCAAAGGTGAACTCCCAAATTTAAAAATGAAGTTACTTTCAATGGCATGAGATTGGGTGGTAGGGTAGATGTAGACCTTGTCTGGATCCTGATTCAAGCAAACTACCCTATAAAAAGTCCTTTCTGAGACAACTGGGGAAATGTGAATGTAGACTAGATAATTAGGTATTCTAAAATTACTGCTGTTTGGGGGAGTATAATAATGGTCTTATTAAAAAATAATATTTTAAAGGATATATATAAATATTTAGAGGTGACATGACAATGTTAGGATTTGAAATACTACAGCAAAAAATAAAAAAAGAAGAAGCAATTAATGGCAAAATGTTGATAACTTTGGACTTCCAGGCAACATGGCGCTATAGGCAAAAGCACCATGAAGTCCCTCCACAAAAAGATCTGAAAAACTAAGCCAAACAGAGAAAATGGCAATTCCGAAACCCTAAGCATCAAACGAAGAGATAAAGAACTCAGCCTAACACCTAATGGAATAAGAAACTGACAGAGAACAGAGAGCAAGGAGAAATACATGCAGAGGTCCCCTAACAGCTAATGCAGCACGGATCCGCCATCTTGGACCCCTATCAGAGACGAGCGAACAAGGAGTACGAGAAAGCAGCTTCACAGAGTGTCCAGCAGGAGACAGAACAACCAGTAACCAGCGATATATGCTTTCTCACCCACTACCCTTCTTCACACCCACTCGGCCTGCTCTGCTTCCTGTGGCCAGTCTCTTGGCCAGGAAGCACCATCTTCACTCTGGTGTTGCTTGGATTCCACCTGCCCGCACTGACCGGCTCCCTAAGTGCCATTTGTTGGCTGCTGGTGCTGATTTTTTCAGCTCTTTAGATTTTTCCCTTACCTCTCACCACCTCCCCCTCCTTTGTCTCAAATACCTGGCTCCATATGCCATCTTTGCTTCTTCCTGAAAGGCTGTGAAAAGCCCCTTGAATGTGAGACTGCTTTCCGGCTGATGCTGCCATGCTGGTAGGATCCCGGGGCTTTTTGTTGTTTTGAATTGTTTGTTTGTTTTCTTTTTCTATTCTCAAATTGGGAGTCCATTCTAGCCAGGCAGTACTGCGTGCCTTGGGACCTACTCCCTCAGTTTGCGCAGAGGGATCCCTGAGGGCTTTCTTTTTCTTGTTTTTTTTTTTTGGGGGGGGGGGCTTTTATTTTCGAGGGAGTTCTTGTTTTTTTTTTTTTTTTTCTTTTCCCTCTTTCTCCATTTTTGTGTTTCTTCATTACTCAGTTTCTCGTTTCTCTATACTTTCCTTCTCTTCCTGTCCCCTGAATACCTGGTGCTGAGTGACACCTCTAGGTCTTCTAGCCAGGCCGTACTTCACAGCCTGGGAGCAATGTCGCCAGACCTTGTAGCTACACCAGTAGGATCTCTGGGAGCTTTGCTTTTCTTTTTTTAATTTTTATTTATTCATTTTTTTCTTTCTTTTTTTTTTCCTTCTGCTCCTTTTTGTTTTTCTCCATTTCATAGTCTCTCATCTCTCCACTCCAACGGCAAGCTCCCCTAGCACTCTTTTTTGTTTGTATGTTTTTGGCTACTGTTCCTCTCTTCTCTTTCCTATACCCATTTTAGCTCCACACATCACAATCTCCCCCCTCCATCCTGCCTACCTGTACCGTGCGCTGAACATCACACCACCAAGCAGCCCAGGCACGGCCTACTGGAACCTGCCCTGCACTGATTACCAGCCTGCCCTGGTGGCCGCAGTAAGTGCCACAAACAACCCACCCCAGCAACTCCTCTTCAGCTAGACCTGCGCTTCTGTACCATATCTGAGTGACTGACCCTGCCAATTGGAGAAGGAGGTGAAAAGTATCATGCCCACAGACGAGCAGACAACAAAGAATACACAGCCAGCCTGCTCAGACATAACCAAATAAAACAAAAAAACAGGATGAAACAAACAAATCTATAATCAATAAACAAGAAAAATAACTACCAAATGCCCTGAAGACAGCAGACAATATCAAAAGATTTACAAAAACAAGACAGGATGGTTCCAGTAGGCATCCAAAATAAAACACCAGATGACTTTCCAGTAGAAGAAAAGGCACTAGAACTACCGGATAGGGAATTCAAATCTCTAATATTCAGAATCATCCAAGAGTTGAAGTAAAAAGCAAACAAAAATGAGGAAAAAATAGACAAATTCATGGAAAATACAGACCAAAAATATGGAAGAATTCAGGAAAATAATGCAGGAACAAAATGCCAAAATAAACTCACAACTAGAAATCATACAAAAATAACAACTAGAAATCCAGAACATAAACAACAAGATTTCAGAAATGGACAGTGTCATAGAAGGGCTGAGGAGCAGGTCTGAAACGGTGGAAGACAGGATCAGCGAAATTGAAGACAAACGCTTGGATACAACTCTGAGGAAAAATCAGAAAAAATAACAAAGAAAAATGAAGAGACCCTGAGAATTACATGGGATACAATCAAAAGCAAAACTCTGCGAATGATTGGAGTTCCAGAACAGGGGGAGAAACAGAAAACACAGAGAGGATCATTGAAGAAATGCTGACAGAAAACTCCCCCAACATCATGAAGGATGTAAAGCTGGCCATCCAAGAAGCTCAATGAAACCCATATAGGACAGATGCCAAAAGAAAATCACCAAGGCATATCATAATCACATTCAAAAAAACCAAACACAAACAAAGAATTCTGAGAGCAGCTCGAGAAAAACAAAAAGTCACTTATAGAGGAGAAACAATAAGACTAAGCTCAGATTATTTGGCAGAAACCATGCAGGCAAGAAGGCAATGGGATGACATATATAAAACCTTGAAAGAAAAAAACTGCCAACCAAGAATAAGGTATTCTGCAAAACTCTCATTCAAATACGATGGTGAAATTACGTCACTTCCAGATAAAAAGAAATTAAGGGAATATGTAAAAACAGAACCAAACTTACAAGAATTATTAAAGGGAGTCCTCTGATCTGAGAACAAACAACTTCAGCTCACAGGCTAAATCTAGGACGCAAGATAGTACCAGCCAAATACCAGTCTAGGAAATGAACTCTCAAGGACTATCCAGAACCAAAAGAAATACAACAGGGAATCAGAGCAGTTAATCTGTAAATGACAACATCAGAACAATAAAAGAGAATAAATGGTGTAGGTATAAAACCTTCTAATGGAGAGGAAGGCAAGGCGATACCAAGTAATAATAGACTGCTTCAAACTTAGATAAGGGTAAATTTCACGGTACACAAAAAGAAAGTTAACAAACCTACTCATAAAAATAAAGAGGAAAAACAAAGTCTCAGTAAAAACAAAACCTACAAAAACAAAAGAAACAAAAAAAAATTCACAAACAAAGGAATTCAGCATATGAGAGGAAGAGGAACAAAGAAAATGTCAGCACCACAAAAAAAAGAAGCATCTCATAACATGGATGAAACTGGAGGACATTATGCTGAGTGAAATAAGTCAATCACAAAAGGACAAATATTGTATGAGACGTGTATTGTAAAAACTCATAAAACAGTTTACAAACAAAAAGTAACAATCTTTGTTGGTTACAAGGGATGGGAGGGGTGGGGGGAAATACTAAATAGACAATAGATAAGTGCTAACTTTGGTGAAGGGTAAGACAGTACACAATACTGGGGAAACCAGCACAACTTGTACAAGCAAAGGTTACGGAAGCTCCACAGACACATCCATACTCCCTGAGGGACTGAATTGTTGGGAGGAGGGCTGTGGGGACCATGGTCTCAGGGAACATTTAGCTCAACTGGCATAACACAGTTTATAAAGACAATGTTCTACATTCTACCTTGGTGAGTAGCGTCTGGGGTCTTAAAAGCCTGTGAGCAGCCATCTAAGATACTCCACTGGTCTCATCCCTTCGGGAGCAAGCAAGAATGAAGAGAACAGGATACAAGGAAAAGATCAGTCCAAAGGACTAATGAACAACAGCTACCAAGGCCTCCACCAGACTGAGTCCAGTACAGCTAGATGGTGCCCGGCTACCACCACTGACTGCTCTGACTGGGATCACAACAGAGGGTTCTGGACAGAGCTGGAGAAGGATGTGGAACAAAATTCTAACACACACACAAAAACAGACCAGATTTACTGGCCTGACAGAGACTGGAGAAACTCCGAGAGTTGGGCCCCTAGACACCCTTTTAGCTCAGTGGTGAAGTCACTCCTAAGGTTCACCGTGGAGCTGGGGATTGGACAGCCCCATAAAAACAAAATGGGACTAATGAGGCACAGCAATCCAGGGACAAGGACTAGAAGGCAGAAGGGGATAGGAAAGCTCGTGACAGGGAACCTAAGGTTGAGTAAGGACAGTGTTGACATGCAGTGGGGTTCTTAACCATTGTCATAGGGCAATATGTGTACTGTTTAGTGAGAAACTATCTTGTTCTGTAAACCTTCATCTAAAGTGAGAAAAGCAGCATAAGTGGAAGAACATAATCGATGTCACTGAATTGTACATGTAGGAATTTTTGAAATGGTGTATCTTTGGCTATGTATATGTTACCAAAAAAAAAAAAAAGGTCCTCCAAGGTCAAGAAAGGAAGAGTGTTGACATGTCGTGGGGTTGTTAACCAATGCCATGAAACAATATGTGTACTGACTCTTTAACGAGAAACTATTTGTTCAGTAAACCTTCACCTAAAGAACAATAAAAAAAAATTTTTTTTTTTAAATGCTGATAACTTTTAAATCGGGGGTCATTATATTATTCCATTTGTATGTACATTTAAAGTTTTTCATTGAAAGAAGAAACAAAAGAAAGAATAAACAAACCAGGGTTACCTCTTCCCAGTCAATTCAACTTGGCCCTTCTTATTGATGAAGAACTTGGAATCATTATATCCCCATCCATTCCATTTCAGAACTTCTTGCCTAATGAGAACGAAAAAGCATATAAATGAGAGCTATGCTAAATATCTCCGAACTGAAAAGTACATCGCTGATTAACTTTCACAATCATTTCAAAGGAGACCATAAGCCCACTAATATTGTATTAGTTTAAATAAAATAAGTACATATCAAAATGTCTCTATATTAATATTTCTAAAGATAGAATCATTCCAAGGAGCAGCACCAGCTTCACAGAGGGCTACAACCGCTAAACATAATGCATTCAAAGGAAGAAGAAAAAGGAAGAGGGAAGAAAAAAGGTAAGTTTAGAGTATAAATATGTTTCATTTTGTACACATTATTGAGTTTTCACTCTAGGGTGGCCTAAAAATTTTTACAATTAAAACTAGGAATTCACTTGAAAGGAAACAGAAGTTCTGCATGTCTGAGAAAAAATCATAATCATTAATCTTCTGCTGTGATGAAAAAGGCCAATTTATAAGGTGGGTTCACTAGTAGATTAAAACTCTGAGTAGTAAGGAGAGGTCATGGAAGCTCCATAGACACATCCAAACTCCCTGAGGGACTGAATTGCTGGGAGGAGGGCTGTGGGGACCATGGTCTCAGGGAACATCTAGCTCAATTGGCATAACAGTTTATAAAGAAAATGTTCTACATTCTACCTTGGTGAGTAGCTTCTGGGGTCTTAAAAGCCTTGAGCAGCCATCTAAGATATTCCACTGGTCTCACCCCTTCAGGAGCAAGGGAGAATGAAGAAAACAAGACACAAGGGAAAGATCAGTCCAAAGGACTAATGGACCACAACTACCACGGCCTCCACCAGACTGAGTCCAATACCACTAGATGGTACCCAGCTACCACCACTGACTGTTCTGACCAGGATCACAACAGAGGGTCCCAGACAAAGCTGGAGAAAAATGTAGAACAAAATTCTAACTCACAAAAAAAGACCAGACTTACTGGCCTGACAGAGACTGGAGAAACCTGTGAGTATGACCCCCGGACATCCTTTTAGTTCAGTAATGAAGTCACTCCTGAGGTTCACCAGTCAGCCAAAGATTAGACAGCCCCATAAAACAAATGGGGCACAACAGTCCAAGGACAAGGACTAGAAGGCAGGAGGGGATAGGAAAGCTAGTATAGGGAACCCAAGGTTGAGAAGAGACAGTGTTGACATGTCGTAGGGTTGTTAACCATTGTCATAAAACAATATGAGTACTAACTGTTTAATGAGAAACTACTTGTTCTGTAAACCTTCATCTAAAGTACAATAAAAAAATTTTTTTTTAAATCTGAGTACTGAGTTTACATTCTAAATTCTTCAACTTTCACGTAACTACTGATCTCTACCTTGACCTACATATCGTAACAGTTAATGACCACACCAGTTTTCAGTATTCCAAACACGCTATTTTCAATTCCCAAAATACCAGTATTTCATAGTTTTAAAAATCATTTTCATCAAGATCATTCAATTTTGCACATTACGTGATAGGTTTGAGCCTGTGCAGAACACTATAAGCAACCACACTTAAGTACTCCATCATTGTTTAGTACATGTTTTAGAATAGTACCCTAGTGTGATCTGAACTATTGAAACAAACTGGTGATGAATCTTCTTACTGAAAATTCAACTACCTCGTTTATGATGAAAACATTAAGAGCTCGGCTGCTAACGGAAAGATCCACAGTTCAAACCCACCAGTGGCTCCTCAGGAGAAAAGACCTGGTGACCTGCTCCTGTATAGATTACAGCCTAGGAAACCCTACTGGCCAGTTCTACTCTGTCATACTGTCATATAGGGTCACTGTGAATCAGAACTGTCTTGACAGCACACAACAACAACAACTATCTTTACAGGAGCAGATCACCAGGTCTTTACTCCCATGGAGCTGCTGGTCAACTGGAACTGCAGACCCTTCCGTTAGCAACTGGGAGCTTAACTACTGCACCACTAGGGCACCACTCCCAAAAAACTACTACCATCGAGTCAATTCTGACTCATAGCGACCCTACCCAGGCACTGGGAAATCATTTCAGTATAGATGGTGAATTTGGCATATTTACATGGCTTAACAATAAGAATCACTGTCCATAAAATTATGCCTAGAATTTTTAAAAATTATTCCCAGATAACAAAAAAAAACCCAAACCACTACCGTCAAGTCGATTCCAACTCATAGTGGCACTATAGCGACCCTGTAGGACAGAGTAGAACTGCCCCAGAGTTTCCAAGCACCTGGTGGATTCAAACTGCTGACTTTTTGGTTGGCAGCCGTGGCACTTGACCACTACACCACCAAGGCTTCCATTCCCAGACAGGCCCAAGTAAAAAGCTAAACCTGGTTACATGTACTCACTCTCAGTACTTCACGAGGAAATGAATCAAGGTGAGTAGGGAAGATCTACAGCTCTACACTAAAAAGTGAAGAGATTTACATACTGAAGAATCTTTGACCTTAAATTTTCAAGTTAGGTAATATCCTTAAAAAAACTTCCATATTTTCAACTGTAAGGTAATGTGACTTTTTCTGTCTTTTCATCCCAATAAGAAAATTCTTCCCTATGACATGGGCCTTACTATATTTACACGAGCTTTTGTAGCCTTCCCAGAAGTTGAAGTATAAGCATTTGGAATGCATTTAAGCTCAAAAACAGTGTTATGGAGCTTAGACAGTATATAATTAATATCTTAAAAAAACCAAACTCAAACCAATCTTCTCACATCTTCAAGATTCCCATGTATTAAATTAAAAAGTAGATAAATTTCCTAGGCTTCTGGTTTTAAACTTTATACATACATACCCCACTCAATTTACTAATATATACTATGATATTTATACACAATTTGTTATTACATTAAATTTTAAAATAACTTTTTACATAGGAGATAGGAGGAGAATGAGTACACTGAAGGGCATTACAGAATTAACATTTTAAAAATTAAAGTTTTTTTTTACTTTTTTTTTGTTGTTTTTTCCCTTAGAAAAGAGGATGGCAAGACTTTGACTAACTTTATTTGGACACATCATCAGAAAACAAATCAATTGTTAGAAAAAGACATCATGTTTGGCAAACTAGAAGGACAATGAAAATGAGGGAAACCCTTATTGAGATGGATTGGCACAATAGCCGCAACAAGGGGTTCAAACATACCAACGATCATGAGGATGGTGCAGGACTGAGCAATGTTTTGTTCTGTTATACATAAGGTCGTTATGAGTTGGAGCCAACTTGATGGCAACTAAAACAACAACTCCTTGATCGTACATAGACTTGACTTCCTTTTCTTTGTTATTTACTAATCGTCTCTTTTCAGCCTTTAAATATAATGTTTCTATTTTTTTTTTTAATTGTACTTTAGATGAAGGTTTACAGAACAAACTAGTTTCTCATTAAACAATTAGCACACATATTGTTTTGTGATATTGGTTGGCAACCCCACGACATGTCAACACTCTCCCCTTCTCAACTTGGGTTCCCCATTAGCAGCTTTCCTGGCCCCGCCTGCCTTCTCGTCCTTGCCCCTGGGCTGGTGTGCCCCTTTAGTCTCATTCTGTTTTATGGGCCTGCCTAATCTTTGGCTGAAGGGTGAAGCTCAGAAGTGACTTCATTATTGAGCTAAAAGAGTGTCCAGGGGCCGTAATCTCGGGGTTTCTCCAGTCACTGTCAGACCAGTTAAGTCTATTTTCTTGTTTTTCTGCGTGAGTTAGAATTTTGTTCTACATTTTTCCTCCAGTTCTGTCCGGGACCCTCTGTTGTGATCTCTGTCAGAGCCGTCAGTGGTGGTAGCCAGGCACCATATAGTTGTGCTAAACTCACTCAGTCTGGTGGAAGCTGTAGTACTTGTGGTCCATTAATCATCTGGACTAATCTTTCCCTTATGTCTTTGGTTTTCTTCACTCTCCCTTGCTCCAGATGGGGTAAGACCAATAGAGTATCTGAGATGGCCACTCACAATAAAAATTAAAGTAAAACTTTCGACAATCACAGAATTCTAAAAAAGTCCTCAGAAACTACCCAAATCAACTACCAATTTTTCAGATAAAGAACCTGCCCAGAGAAGTGCCCCTGGTCACAGCTAAACTAGTGATTAGCATGTGAAAGCTGACTCCCAATCCTGTAATTCTTCCTCTTTAGAGAGGTAATATCTGAAACCCACTAAATCATGCCCTCAGGTAACCAAAATGATTTAAAGCAACCCTTTCTTCACCGCATCAATATTTTTTCAAGGCACTCTTACATGTTATTTACAATATCGTTCTTTCACACATGCCTTGCGAAAAAAAAAAAAATCAAAGAATATGATTGCTTCAGGCACTGCAAGCACTGCAATGAAGAAGACTGATCAGAGAATCACCAACTTTCCATAAGATCGAAATAAACAGGATGCAATTCTCAACTAACCCCAGAGGTTAATTAACCAGTGTGACTTTTCAGACATTCCAATTCTTAAATCTACTACGCCAAATTTAACGTTTTCAACATAGAAGACCTTTCTTATTGTCCAAAAAAAAAAAAAAAAAAAAGCCTGATTTTAATTCCTAACTGAAAAAAATAAAAACAAACGCTTTACAAATTTCCACATCCAGCCACACCAACAAATGATTTTTTTTAAAAAGGCATAACAAAAGAAAATGGAGACTTATAAAATAACATCACATATACACAAGGTGGCAGTATTCTCCTATGACATAGATGATGCACATATTCAGTTCCTTGCATTTCCCAGTAAGGTTGTTTGCACAATCTTTAACTGAAATATTAGATTTAGTTTTATAACGACCATAGAAGTCCTTCCTTTATTCTTTCTTTTAATATGTACAGTTTTTAAAGTAGCTTTTTAATTCCAAGTTTAAATTCTCTTTTCTTTTCTTTTTACAATTAAAAAATTTTTATTGGGGTAAAATATGACAAATTTTGCCATTTTAACCATTTAAGTGTATGATTCAGTGACATTAATTACATTTACCATGTTGTGCAACCATCACCACCAACTATTTTCAAAACTTTTTCATTACCTGTAAAAATGGTGCAGCGGAGGCAACTGACCTCCCCTAACTTCACAAGGGGAAGAGAGAATCATTATCAGCATCAAAAGTCCAAAGCTAAACATGGCGCTATAGTCAGAAGCACCACACCGTCCCTCCGCAGCAAAAATCAGAAAAACTAAGTCAAACAGAGTCACACGTCAATCCCGAAACCCTAACCATCAAATGAAGAGATAAAGAACTCAGCCAAGCACCGAATGGAATAGAAACTGACCAGGAACAGAGTGCAAGGAGAGATACATACAGAGGTCCCCTATCAGCTACCGCAGCACGGATCCACCATCTTGGTCTCCTATCGAAGATCAGTGAACAGGAGGTACAAGAAAGCAATTTCACTGAGCTTCCAGCAGGAGACAGAACAACCGGTAACCCACCATATAGGCTTTCCCACCTCCCATCCTTCTTTACCCCCATTTAGCCTCCTCTGCTTCCTGCAGCCATAGTCTATTGGCCAGGAAGCACGCGCTTCCTCCCAGTGCCACTTGGATTCCACCCACCTGCACTGGCCAGATTCCTGGGTGCCATTTGTTGGCTGCTGGTGTTGCTTTTTTGTGCTTCTTTAGATTTCTTCCTTACCTCTCACCACCTCCACCTCCTTTCTCTCAAACACCTGGCCCCATGTGCCATCTTTGCTTCTTCCTGAAAGGCTATGAAATACCGCTCGACTGTGAAACCGCTTCCTGGCCCGTGCCGCCATGCTGGTGGGACCCCCAGGGCTTTTCTGTTTGTTTGCTCTCATTTGTTCTGTTTTTATTTGTTCATCTTTTCCTTTTCTTTTCCCGACTTGGGAGCCCCTTCTAGCCAGGCAGTACCACATGGCTTGGAAGCTAGTCCCTTACTCTGTGCAGACGCACAGGGACCTTCCCTGGGGGCATTTTTTTCTTGTTTGTTTTTGGTTTTTTTTCCCTTTGATTAGTTTTCTTCTCTCTCTTATTCCCTTTTGGTCCTTCTTCATTTCCAGTTTCTCGATTTATTAACTTTTTTTTTTCTTTTACCCTTTTTCTTTTTTTTTCATTTTTGTTTTTCCCCATTTCTCAGTCTCTCATCTCTCCACTCCAACAGGAAGCTCCCTTAGCACTCTTTTTTGTTTGTGTGTATGTCTTTGGCTCCTCTCTCCTCTCTCTCCTCTTTCCCATACCCATCTTAGCTCCACACATCACAATCTACCTCCTCCGCCCTGCCTACCTGCACCGTGTGCTGAACATCACACTCCCAAGCAACACAGGCATGGCCTACTGGAACCTGCCCTGCACTGATTCCCGGTCTGCACTGTCAGCCCTGGTACGTGCCACAAAAAACCTATCCCAGCAACTCACCTTCAGCTGGACATGCCGTGCTGTACCATACCTGTGTGACTGACCCTGCGCATTGCAGAAGGAGGTGAAAAGCATCATGCCCACAGATGAGCAAACAACAAAGAATGCACAGCCCGCCTGCTCAGACACAACCAAATAAAAAAAAAGCAGGATGAAACAAACAAATCTACAGTCAATAAATGAGGAAAATAACCGCTGAATGCCCCAAAGACAGCAGACAATATCAAAACATTTACAAAAACAAGACAGGATGGTTCCAGTAGGCGTCCAAAATAAAACACCAGATGACCTTCCAGTAGAAGAAAAGGTACTAGACCTAACTGACAGGGAATTCAAATCTCCAGTATTCAGAATTATCCAAGAGTTGAAGCAAAACACAGACAAAAATCAGGAAAAAATAGACAAATTCATGGAAAATACAGACAAAAAATGGAAGAATTCAAGAAAATAATACAGGAACAAAATGCTAAAATAAATTCACAACTAGAAATCATACAAAAACAACAATTAGACATCCAAAAGATAAACAACAAGACTTCAGAAATGGACAGTGTCACAGAAGGGCTGAGGAGCAGGTTTGAAATGATGGAAGACAGGATCTGTGAAATTGAAGACAAACACTTGGCTACAACTCTGTTTGAGGAAAAATCAGAAAAAAGAACAAAGAAAAATGAAGAAACCCTGAGAATTATGTGGGATACAATCAAAAGCAAAAATCTGCGAGTGATTGGAGTTCCAGAACAGGGGGAGAAAATGGAAAACACAGAGAGGATCATTAAAGAAATGCTGACAGAAAACTTTCCCAGCATCATGAAAGATGAAAAGCTGACCATCCAAGAAGCTCAACGAACCCCATATAGAACACACCCCAAAAGAAAATCACCAAGGTATATCATAATCACATTCGCTAAAACCAAAGACAAAGAATTCTGAGAGCAGCTCGAGAAAAACAGAAAGTCACATACAGAGGAGAAACAATAAGACTAAGCTCAGATTATCTGGCAGAAACTATGCAGGCAAGAAGGCAATGGAATGACATATATAAAACCTTGAAAGACAAAAATTGCCAGCCAAGAATAATACATCCTGCAAAACTCTCGTTCAAATATGATGGTGAAATTAGGTCATTTCCAGATAAACAGAAAGTAAGGGACTATGTAAAAACCAAACCAAACTTAAAGACTTATTAAAGGAAGTCCTTCGATCTGAGAACAAACAATATCAGACCACAGGCTGAATACAGGACACAGGTTTGTACTAGCCAGATAACAACCTAGGAAATGAACTCTTAAGGACTATGCAAAACCAAAAGAATTACAACAGGGAACCAGAGAGGTTAATCTGTAAATGACCACAGCATCAGAACAATAAAAGAGGGAATAAACTGTGTAGGTATAGAACCTTCTAATGGAAAGGAAGTCAAGCAATACCAAGCAATAATAGACTGGTACAAATCTAGGAAGATAAGGGTAAATTCCAAGGTAACCACAAAGAAAGTTAACAAAACTACCCGTGAAAATAAAGAAGAAAAACATAAAGTCTCAGTAAAAACAAAACCTACAAAAACGAAAGAAAAAAAAATCCACAAACAAAAGGAACTCAGCACAGGAGACTAAGAGGAACAAAGAAAACGTCGGCACCACAAAAGAACACCACTACGAAATGCAACCCCACTCCTAGGAATATATCCTAGAGAAATAAGAGCTGTCATATTAATAGACATATGCACACCCATATTCATTGAAGCACTGTTTACAATAGCAAAAAGATGGAAACAACCTAGATGTCCATCAACAGATGAATGGATAAACAAACTATGGTATATATACACAACGGAGTATTATGCAAAGATAAAGAACAATGATGAATCTGTTAAGCATCCTATCACATGGATGAAACTGGAGGACATTATGCTGAGTGAAATAAGTCAATCACAAAAGGACAAATATTGTATGAGACCTCTACTGTATAACTCATGTAAAAGTTTACATACAAAAAGAATCAATCTTTGTTGGTTATGAGGGATGGGAAGGATGGGGGGGAACTAAATAGGTAAGTTGTAACTTTGGTGAAGGGTAAGACAGTACACATTACTGGGGAAGCCAGCACAACTTGTACAAGGAAAGATCATGGAAGCTCCACAGACACTTCCAAACTCCCTGAGGGACTGAACTGCTGGGCAGAGGGCTGTGGGGACCATGGTCTCAGGGAACATCTAGCTCAATTGGCATAACGCAGATTATAAAGACAGTGTTCTACATTCTACCTTGGTGAGTAGCGTCTGGGGTCTTGAAAGCCTGTGAACAGCCATCTAAGATACTCCACTGGTCTCACCCCTTTGGGAGCAAGGGAGAACGAAAAGAACAAGATACAAGGAAAAGATTAGTCCAATGGACTAATGGACCACAGCTACCATGGCCTCCACCAGACTGAGTCCAGTACAGCTAGATGGTGCCCGGCTACCACCACTGACTGCTCTGACCCAGGATCATAATAGAGGGTCCTGGACAGAACTGGAGAAGGATGTAGAACAGAATTATAACTCACAAAAAAAAGACCAGATTTACTGGCCTGAGAGATTGGAGAAACCCTGAGAGTATGGCCCCTGGACACCCTTTTAGCTCAGTGGTGAAGCCCCTCCCGAAGTTCACCGTTCAGCCGGGGATTGGACAGCCTCATAAAACAAAATAGGACTAATGAGGCACAGCAGTCCAGGGACAAGGACTAGAAGGCAGGAAAGGACAGGAAAGCTGGTGATAGGGAACCGAAGGTTGAGAAGGGACAGTGTTGACATGTCATGGGGTTGTTAACCATTGTCATAGCGCAATATGTGTACTAACTGTTTAATGAGAAACTATTTTTTCTGTAAACCTTCACCTAAGGTACCAAAAAAAAAAAAAAAAAAAAAAAAAGAATTATCTATGTGAGATCAAACTGACAACAACAATGAAAAAGGTTTGATGGGAAGCCTAGGGGACAGTGAGTTGAAGATAATGGTGATGGAATAATTTGGAAAAGGATAGTGAGAATAGCAGCACAGCTGGAAGAATGTAATCGATGTCACTGAATTGTACATGCAGAAACTTTCAAAATGGTGTAACTTTGGCTATGTATATTTTCACCAAAAAAAGGTCCTCAAGGTCAAGAAGGGAGAGTGTTGACACATCGTGGGGTTCTTAACCAATGTCATAAAACAATATGTGTACTGACTGTTTAATGATAAACTATTTGTTTTGTAAACCTCCAGCTAAAGTACTATGAAAAAATTAAAAAAAAAAAAAGTCCAAAGCTGATTCCTACGAGATGGAGGTCAGACATACCTCCTCCCTGTAAACTTTTTACCAATTCTGACACCAGTCGTCTCTCACAGCACACTTTACTTCTCTGCTGGGTTTAATAATTCCTTGCAATGGCCACACAGAACTCACAGGCCATACTCAGTTATGGGGTTTATTAAGGAAGGAAGAGGCTACAAATCAGGTTTAGGAACACTCAGGACACAGTTCTTCAATCAGGACAGCTTCTTCTCAGCCATGGCACAGCAGGCCTTTCTCTGGCCCTTGATCCCTCGGGCGTCTTGGGCCAGCCTGGCCTCTGCCCTGCTCAGCAAGTGTTACAAAGTTCTTTTAGCTCTGCCAATATGTGTCCGAGGCACTCCATTCCACCAGACAGCTCCCACCAGAAGGCACTCAGCTCTCTTGCTGCATGGATCAGCAAATCCACTGTAACTGTCTTGCTCCGTGGGCCAGGAAGCTCACTGGGCTGTCTCCTGCCAGTCTCCTGGTTCTACTGCTGCCATCTCTCTGCTACTGCTTCTCATCGTATCTCATCATCTCTCATCATCTCTGGTGTTACTGCTCTCTCTCTGTTTCCTGGGTCTAGGAGGTTCTCCACTCAGGGATCCTGGGTACAGAGGACATCCTCTGCTCCCATCTCGTCTTCTTGGTGTCACTCAGGTCCCACTTTCCCACTTCTGGGATAGCTCATTTTAAGCCTAACGGAATGGCAAAACTGACCAATCCCTTCGTTAGGGTTCCATACATCTGACTCGCATGGTTCCAATGCCACAAGGGTGCCAAGCACCTTAATTTGTATTATTAGCAAGCTGTCCAATCCCTTCAGTGGCCCACAAGCACCTTATATGAATAGTCTCACCCAATCTTTTGGTGGGAGTTACAAGACTATGGCTAAAAGGGCCATATTAAGTAATTTACTACACCGCATCACCCGAAACCTTTATTCTTAAAATAGGAAATTTTCACTTTTAAGTATCTGTTTATAGATTAGTCCATTAGTCCAAACAGTCCATTACTGTTTTTTGAACAGTAATAAATCACAAGCATCCTGATATAAATGCATGGTTTCCATCATTATTACTATTTTTTAACCATATTTTTCACTATAAAATAAGGAAAAGAAAAAAATGTGCCAGCCTACTTTTATTTGGGGCTAATAATAAAAAAATAAGTTCAACTAGGTGATAACAAAAAATTAAAAAATCCGATAAAATTCCAATAGTCAAAGTTCTAATAAAAGATACTTCCCTACTCAGCTCACAGGAAAACCAAATTTTTACCTATCTTTTCCAATTCAAGCAATGAGAAAAACATCATATGATCTCAGAGCTTTTGAAAAATAAAAATTAGAGTATGATGGGCCAGTGTTAGATTTCTATCTAACTAACCTCCTCATCAGTTTAATCCAAATCAACTATATATGCAATATATAGAAATTTTTTAAAAATCTTTGAAGAATGTCTTGTGTAATTAAAATCCTTATTATCTGGTTCTGTGCTTAGTTACTTCAAGACTCAGACAATATAATGGAAATCATGAGTGAACTAAAACATAAAAGTGATGAGAAAGTAAAGACACCAGAATTAGGCCAACAAAACATACATTCCTAGAAAGATATGCTTCAGAAAATTCCAATAAACAATATTCCTACTGACTTCTTTATTTAAAGAAATACTTAAGCTTCCAATTTTTAGATTCTAATTTTAGAATTAAATTTTAGATTCTAGTGGCAATCTAAATTCCCATTAGAAATATAAAAGCCCAATGAGGGGGATAAAACTGTAGAATTTTTTTTAATTCTAAATTTAACTTAAAATGTACATGCTTAATGGTCACTTCAGCAGCACATACGCTAACACTGGAACGATACAGAGAAGGTTAGTATGGCCCCTTCGCAAGGATGACACGCAAATTCATGAAGCATTCCATATTTTTAAACAACTATACGAGACCAAATGGTCAACATTTACCCAAAAGCAAAGATGAGAAGGAAAGGAGGGGAAGGGAAGCTAGATCAATGGAAATAGAACAAACAGAATGAACATAATGAGAATGCTGACACATAATGAAAACTGTAACCAATGTCATGGAACAATTTGTATAAAAACTGTTAAAAGAGAACCTAATTTGCTGTACAAACTTTCACCTAAAACACAATAAATTTTTTTTAAATATATATACTTAAATTTACAACTATGTTCATACCTGAAAAAACCAAACCCGTTGCCATTGAGTCGATTCTGACTCACAGTGATCCTACAGGAACCCTCTAGAGACCATACAGGGCAGATTAGAACTGCCCCATAGGGCTTCCAAAGAGCAGCCGGTGGATTCGAACTGCCAACCTTTCGATTAGCAGCCGAACGCTAACCACTGTACCACCAGGGCTCCATCTAGCCTACAGTTCCTACAAAATTTCTAAAAATGCAATAGGAAAATTCCTGTCTACAATGCTTACAGACTCAGTCTAACAGTACAACTATTTCCTTTTCGAACAGCTTAGAAAAGGGAAATTATTTATGTGTACTTAAGAGAAACCTCCCTTACAAGAAAGAACAGAAAATCAAATGAAACAAGTGGATAATCACACTACTCAATTCACACTGCTACAAATCTTGTGGTTCCAAGATTGCTACATTTGACTTAGATACCAGATTAATGCTATCAGGCTTTGATAGCTTAACACAATCAAACATCTGAATCATACAATACTTCCACCTGCCCTGATCTAAAACTTACCAACCTACGTTCTTTTGATCTCCCTGGTTTCCTACAGAGAGAAACCGGCCAACTGAAATGGCTTAGGAGGTGCAACAGTTTTCTTTTTCATGAATTAGTCTATTGGTATTCTAATTAATTTTGGTCATTAATGAAGGTAGTTAACGTGAGTCAGACTACCTAAATATGACTGACTCTAGGACGCTAACAAATATCAGGTTTCTGGACAGGTCAACAAGGTAACAACATCCTTGCTCTCTAGTCAGGGAGGTTTCTCCTTGCAAAACCTGCATGTCATCATGTGACACTTTGACCTCGAACATGAATTTCAATCTTTCCTCAATATCCCCACTGTTTGTCTTACAATGCTACCCACTGCTATCGAGTCGATTCTGACTCAGAGCAACCCTACAGGACAGAGTAGAACTGCCCCTTAAGGTTTCCAAGGCTGTAATCTTTACAGAAGCAGACTGCCACATCTTTCTCTCCCGTGGAATGGCTGGTAGGTGGCAGAGTGGCTACTAGGTTCGAACCACCTACCTTTCAGTTAGCAGCTAAGCACTTTAACCACTGTGCCACCGGAGTGTCTTCTTACAACACTAGCTGCCATAATAAAAATTGGACCTTTTGATGTAATAAGCGGTTAATCAATTTTCTAATTTTCACCAATGCGATGGTGTAAAGTAACTTAAATATGAGGTTTAAGAACATAGAAAGTTATTAGCAAGAATATGGAGAACAGAAACCCACATGCCTTCTTGGTAAGCCACGCCACAGAGCAATCATGTACAGTACTAAGTTTTCACAGGTATTGTCAATTTTATGATGACCCAGCTACACTACTCCTAGGTACATATTCCAAATAAGTGAGTACACAGGCCCATAGGGGACATGTTTGACATATTACCCAAAGCATTGTTTGTGAGTAGGAGTAGCTGGAGGCATCACTAGAGAAATGGGTAATTGAAGTAGTAAATGCAGCAATCAGAAGCAGTGAGGTAGATAAAAATACATACAGAAATATGAAGAGATTTTTAAAACTGGTGAACACAAAGAAAAGAAGAAACAAGAAAATCTATAATAATAGCATTTAAGCAAATTAAAAATATACACCTAAGTAACGCTGTAGATTTTACAAAACATGCATACATACTTAAGAATATTCATGAGTGCCCATGAGAGGGGTGGGTGGTATTAGGAATCAGAGATGGAGGAAAACAGAAGAAAGGCCTTGCACAGACAAATGCCAGGAACTAAATTATGATTATCACAACTATCTATACCTCAGGCCAAAAAAAAAAACAAAAGTAAAATATATTTAAAAGCTCAAAAGTGGTAAAGACATTTACAAATATTAAGTAAATGAAAATCTTACAATTGTTCCCTTGGGACCCCACCCAGAGCAAAATGTGTGCCAATATCTACTCAGCCCTTGAATCTTAGTTCAGTTTTTCCCTGTTTCAAGAAAACAATTCTCTCTTTAATGTATGTGCAGAAATTCCATGACAGCTTGTTATAAAACCCTTAATCTGCTTTTTAGCAATCTTTTCAATTTTTTAATGATAAAATTCTGTTAAGAATGAGTCCGTTTCACTAACGAGGTACAGGAGTCCAGTGACTAGGGCCAGAAGGCAGAAGGGGACAAGGAAGCTGGTGATAGGGAACCCAAGGTTGAGTAAGGATATTGTTGATGTGTTGTGAGATTGTTAACCATTGTCATAGGGCTTGTGAGATTGTTAACCATTGTCATAGGGCAACATTTATAGTAACTGTTAAATGAACTATTTTGTTCTGTAAGCCTTTATCTTAAGTGAGAATAACAGAACAATTCGAAGAGAGTAGTCAATGTCACTGAACTGTGCATGTAGAAATTTCTGAAATGGTATATCTTTGGCTATGTGTATTTTCACCAAAAAAAAAAAAGGGGGTTGAGAAGTTAGAGGGTTGATATGTTGTGGGGTTGTTAACCAATGTTATAAAACAACATGTGTACTTCTGTTTATGAGAAACTATTTGTTCTGTAAGCAAGCCTTCACCTGAAGCGCAATTAAAAAAAAAAAAAAAAATGAGTCCGTTTCAAACGGATATCAAACCAAATACGTAACTCCCTAAAGTCAACTTTCATAATTTGCAAGAAATTAGCACTTTGAAGAAACTCTTTACAGCCTGAATTCACGGGTCAAATATTGTGTCCCAAAGGTCCAACCCCTTTCACTACACTTCTGATATATATTGAGTTAAATAAATTTTGCTCTGAATAAATGAAGCAAAAGGAAAAAGGAATGTATAGGTATTTTAAAAAAAAAAAAATTTTGTAGACAGAGGTACTAGGAAGAGGGAAAGATTGGGGGCAAGTAAGGCAAAGCCAGCCTTATACATTGGCAGAATAACCTGGCACTCCACTGCAGGTTCATTGGACACCTTCCCTTAACCCCAACCTTCTCTTACACACTACCAAATTCTATCCACCCACCCAACCACTCCACAGAATAAAGACCTGACAATCTGCTTCCATAAAGATTACAGCCTACAGAACTCTATGGGCAGAGACGGATTACCCAATAAACAAGGTAAGGATGTGCGTGGGGCATCAACAAAACAGAGGGACCAGTTGTTTAAAGCAGAAACCCATAGATCTCAAGCAGACAGGGCACAAGGAAAAGCGAGCAAACAACAATTCAAGAAAGACTCGACTCATTATCTTTATTACGTATGGAAATAGATATTGTTCAGCAGCTTAACTGTGATGAAATCACTATAGAAATTGTAAGAGCAAAGAAAGGTTTTTAATTATATGACATTACAGATGAAAGATCTATCTAAAAATAAAATAATTTGTTGTAATTTTTGTTTTCTGATTATTAAATTTTCTTTTATGACATCTTTTCGTTTGTTCATTTATAATTATAGTATTTATTATGAAACAAGCATCAAAACTGAAGTATAAAAGCCACTTAAAGCAAAACTGGTGAAAGTCAATTTTTATGGGAAATCAAGAATTTTACATTGATTGTTGAAACAACTAAGTTCACTGACTCGTTTTCTTTGTTGTAGAATATGTAGAATATTCTTTCTGTAGAAAACATAGTATACAGTAAAAACCTTAGTACGCCGCATCCACTAAAAATTTTATAGGCCAGTTCATCTCACTCCACTAAAATGGCATACCCACTTTTGCGTTCAATAGCTAATATTATATTTACAAAGAAGTTACATCATGGGTAGCTAAGACACACACACACATATGTATATACGTATATATCTAACATATCCCGTTCAAATGCGTGAGTAAGCAGAGGAGGGCGCACCACAGATTATTCATGCTTAGGGCCCTCACATGCCTCATCTGGCCCCGCCTATGGGGCAGTTCTACTCTGTCACGCTGGGCCACTATGAGTAGAAATCGACTCAAGGGCACCTAACAACAATCATTTATAAGTTTAGTAGTATATATTCCAAATATTTTGTGCTAGGGCAGGCAAGCATTTACATACACACTCACACAAGCTCGGTATCTGCCATTCTGAGGGCCTGGAAAGGCACAACCATCCTATCTTTTACCCTCAAGCGTTGGTCTATGTAATGATGAAAACAGCCCAAACTGTTCTCAGAGTTAGTCGTCTTAGCAAAAGACGAAGAGCAAGGTTGTATACTTCCCTTGACTACTTCTGATTCTTGGATTGTACTTTAAAGTTCATGATTTGTTCTGTCCACCATCCACTTGTAATCTAATCAATGTGACCATTTTGGCAACCAACCCCAGACTTTCTCCACCACAACTGGGAGTACACCAACTAATTTTCACTACTCCCTCCCTTCTTATTAGTAATTGGAAGAGGAACTATATTATAAACTGATTATACTGACCAACCTGTAAGTGACCAATGGCCATTTCTGGTACAGCCTTGCATTTCTGCAGAAACTATTAAGCTAACCAAAAAAAAAAAGAATGTCTCCAAAAATCTATATGTTCTTTTACCACAGAAGCCTAGCCTCTCAGTTCCCTTTCTGAGTTGTCATCCAAGGGACAGACCACTAACAGCCTTGGCAAGACCTTGAAAAGGCCAAGACTGAAATCCATACCTGCCTGATGCACATAGTATTCTTGTTTTAACAAATGTTATTTGTGCTTAATTAATATTATTAATTATGATAATAAGAAGCAGCCCCTCTACTTTAAGTGATAGATAGTTGAGATTATTACTTTTCTTCTTCTTTCAGAGAAAAATGAACTCCATAAAGTTTAGCGGAGAGAAAAATATTAAAATGAAGATCCAATCCTGGGAGTGTAAAAATCACACTGAGTACTTATTTTAAAATTATATTCCTGGGTCTCATCCTAGATCTCACCAATGATTAGAGTCTCTGGCAGCAGGGTCTCAGAATCTACATTTTAAATGAGCACTGCCAAGAAAGAAATTCTAATGCAGTGCCATCCACAGACTACACTTGGGTAAGTACTGGCTTAACACGTAAGGAAAGGTTGAAAGAAGCATCATCTGTTGAATAGCCACAAAGGATACAAAGCCTTAACGCAAATAGTTTTAAGTCAAACTGCTCTCATCCAAGCCTTAACAAAATCAGAAGAGGAGTTGAACTGAGGAAAAGAAAAAAAAAAGACAAAACTTCAAACTCAATGACTTGTAGCAGAGTACAGTAGAGTTTTTGCAACAAAGCAACAAAGCAAGAGTGCAAAGCGGGGCACTCACCATGTAGGAGACAGAAGAAAAGGGGAAACAGGAAATGGAGACTTGTTACATTACAGGGGAGATAGCAGAGGTCTACCCTCAAATTTTACAAAGGACTAACCTGGAATAGGAGTCTCTGGGTGATATAAACCTTAATGTGCTCAGCTGCTAAAGTTGGAGGTTCAAGTCCACCCAGAAGTGCCTCAGAAGAAAGGCCTGGCAAACTACTTCTGAAAAATCAGCCACTGGGAACTCTATGGAGCACAGTTCTACTCTTGCACGTATGGTGTCACCATGAGTCAAAACAGACTTGATGGCAACTGGTTTAACCTGGAATGGAGAGTGACAGCTATACAGAGATAACATTTTCTGATGAAAGTTTAGAGAATCTGATCTGATATAGGACTTTTCCTGGTTTATGCACATTGTCTTACAAAGCATAAAAATTAAAACAATTATTTATCAAATAACTTGTCTTTAGCACAAGGATGTATTTACTCAAATTCCAATATGTGTAGTTACCAAGCCACATACCAAGTGATGGGCCATGGCTCCTAAGAACCTCGGAGAAGAGCTTCAAATGAGAAACAGCACGACAGTGCCCGACATTGTGCATGATACTGATCATCAGCCTACCATGGAGTCTTAGAAGTTGTTGATGCTCTTTGGTTTTCTTCCCTTCCTCCCTAATGCATAAGGTATTTATTAGAAATATGTTTTTGCTAACAAAATGTCATCGTACCTTCTATCTCTTGATGTGCTTCAAACTTCAAAAACTATTTCAGCACTGGATTCTTATTACTCCTTTCTATGCCATTTACTGAAATAGTCATAATATTGCACAATACTGTAAAGTTAAGGGCTTTACAGTCATTACCCCATTTCCTTCTCATATCAATCCTGTGATATAGGTGTTATCACCCCTATTTAAAACAAGAGAAAATAGGTTCAGAAAGATTCAGTTACTTGCCAGGTCCCACAAATATTACGTGATACAGCTAGGATTTTAATCGTCATCAACTTACTCCAAAACCCTTAACTACCAAGCTATGATTTCAATATACTGACTGCCACCCAAGGAATACAAAGTATTACAAAAGCTCAGAGAAAATAGCATTCATTTCTAGCTGAGAGGAGAGGGCTTCACTGTGGTGGCATCCAAACTTCCAACCGCTTTGGAAGGTGGTGGAAATTCAACAGCCAAGCAGAGGCAGTAAAGCACAAAGGCTTTCCTATCCTAGTAAGTAGCCCAAACTGGCTGAAGCACAGAACATATACAAGAAAATAATAGAGAAGAGCAGAGAGCCCTGAATGTCAAAGAGATTAAGCTTTAACATTACAATAATCAATAGGGAACAACAGACTAAAACAATCCATTCCCAATACCAGCGAAGTTTTAAAGCCACTGAAAGTAGAAATCTAACAGTCTGCTTTAAATTTTTGCTGACTCTCCAGTATGGATACAATCCCAATGCTTTAACATAGCATACAATGTCCTTTGCAATCTGGCTTCAATCTACCTTTTTACCTTCTTTAACAGTTATTCCTCCAGCCACACTAAAAGTTATCACAATTTCTTATACACACCATGTCTTTTACATCTTCAGGTCTGCATTTGCTTTATATTCCTGTCTGAAATGCCCTTTTCTCCCTAGAGAACTCATTTATCCATCAAAAACCAGTTCAGAAGTCACTTCTCCTATAAAGCCTTTGCCATCTTCCTTAAGAAGAATTTATGGCACCTTCTGGATACACTGCTTATAGCATTTACAACATTTTATCTTGGATTGTCAATCATTTCTGCCATGTTAAAATGTAGCACTGCACCAACAGGCAGCAAATGCTCACTTTCCCTGAACAAAAATTGGTCTAGTAATGGAATAAAGAATCATCTGAAAGGGAGAAAATGTGAGACAATGTAAGATTTCATCTAGGGTGTGGCAATGGACAAAAAACAAAGTATCCTGAGAATCAAAGGTAACAGGATCTATATGATATGCCAACTGACTGCATAACGGATTGGGAACTTAGCTCACCAAGGTCTTATGACTGAGGGGTTGAGCTTGGGTAACTAAACAATGATGGAAATGAACAGAAATATTGGTGTACTGGGAATAAAGGCTAAAATAATGGCCTAACATATGCACGTTAAGTGGGAGGAAACCAGCAAGGCGTTCCGATAGGAACGTCCAATAATTGAAAATGTGAAAAATGGGAGTTGAGAAAATTAGAGGTATTACCTTAAAAGTTCCCCTAATAGTGATGAAAGATAATGTTGTGCAAGTAGATGAGATTATTAAGGAAGAAAACGTAGAAGAACTAAGATTCTTAGGAATTTGTAAATTTAGGAAGCAGAAGAAGAAGACAAGAAAGGCATAGCCAGAAAGGTAGGACAGGTAGGAAGAAAACGAGGAGAGTGCATTAACACGGGAGCTAAGGAAAGAAATAAGCATATCTACCAGGTATTGGGAATTGGTCAAGAAGATGACTAAGGATTTTATAATTAGGTTATTGATGGCTTTAAGAGGGCCATTTCAAGTAAGTGATATAGGCAGAAAACAATTTCAAAGAGTTACCTGACTATGCTTTTCAGCAGCCGGAAAACTCAACAAAGAGAAGAAGACTGATGACAGGGAAGATAAATAGGCTAACTAACTGAGCAAGATTCTGGAGAAGGAATCATCAAAAATGATGAGTACTTCCAAATTCATTCTATGAAGCCAGCATAACCCTGATATGAAAACTAGGCAAAGACACCACAAAAAAAAGAAAATAGCCAATAGCTCTCATGAATATAGACGCAAAAATTCTCCACAAAATTCTAGCCAACAGAATTCAGCATTATATAAGGAAAATACTACACCACAATCATGTAGGATTCATACCAGGTATGCAAGGATGGTTCAACATTAGAAAAACAATCAACGTAATCCACCACATAAATAAAAGAAACACACGGTCATCTTAATCAATGCAAAAAAGGCATTTGACAAAGTCCAACACCCATTCCTGATGAAAACTCTCAATAAAATAAGTATAGAAGGGAAATTCAACATAATAAAGGGCATCTATATAAAACCAACAGCCAACATTATTCTTAATGGAGAGAAGCTGAGAACACTTGCCTTGAGAACAGGAATGAGACAAGGATGTCCTTTATCACCACTCCTATTTAACATTGTGCTGGAAGTCCTAACTAGAGCAATAAGGCAAGAAAAAGAAATAAAGGGCATCCAAATTGGTAATGAAGAAGTAAAATTGTGCCTATTTGCAAATGATATGATACTATATATAGAAAACTCAAAAGACTCCACGAAAAAACTGCTGGAACTAATAGAAAGACTCAGCAGAGTAGCAGGATGCAAGATACACATATAAACATCAGTTGAATTCCTATACATCAACAAAGAGAACAACAAAAAGGAAAACAATACCATTATAACAGCCCCTAAAAAAATAAAATACTTAGGAATAAATCTAACCAGGGATGTAAAAGACCTATACAAAAAAAACTACAAAACTACTGCAAGAAACCAAAAGACATCTACATAAATGGAAAAACATACCATGCTCATGGATAGGCTGACTCAACATTGTGAAAATGACAATTCTACCCAAAGCAATCTAAAAATACAACACAATCCCGATCCAAATACCAACAACATTCTTTAAAGAGATGGAAAAAAACAATCATTAACTTTATAATGGAAAGGGAAGAAGCCTCAAATAAGTAAAGTATTACTGAAGAAGAAGAATAAAGCAGGAAGACGTACATTACCTGACCTCAGAACCTACTATACAGCTACGGTAGTCAAAACAGCCTGGTACTGGAACAACAACAGATACACTGACCAATGGAACAGAATCGAGAACCCAGAAGTAAATCCAACCACCTATGGTCACCTGATCTTCGACAAGGGCCCAAAGTCCAACAAATGGGGAAAAGAAAGTCTTTTTAACAAATGGTGCTGGCAAAACTGGATGCCCATCTGCAAAAAAATGAAACAGGACCCATACCTCACACTGTACACAAAAACTAATTCCAAATGGATCAAAGACCTAAGTTTAGAACCAAAAACTATAAAGATCATAGAATAAAAAATAGGATCAATGCTAGAGACCCCAATACATGGCATTAACAGGACACAAACCATAACTTAACAACATACAAACTCTGGAAGATAAGCTAGATAACTGGGATCTTCTAAAAATTAAACATTTATGTCCATCGAAAGACTTCACCAAAAGAGTAAAAAAAGAACCTACATACTGGGAAAAATTTTTTGACTATTACAAGCCTGATAAAGGTCTAACTAGTCTCTAAAATCTAAAGGAAAATCCAGCATCTCTACCACAAAAAGACAAATAATCCAATTAAAAAATGGGCAAAGTAAATGAACAGACAGTTCACCAAAGAAGACATTCAAGCAGCTAACAGACACAAGAGGAAATACTCGTGAACACTAGCCACTAGGGAAATGCAATCAAAACCACAATGAGACACCATCTCACCCCGGCATTACTGGCACGAAACAAAAAAACAGAAAATCACAAATGTTGGAGAGGCTGCGGGGCAACTGGAACTCTTATGCACTGCTGGTGGGAATGCAAAATGGTACAACCATTTTGGAAAATGATATGGCACTTCCTTAGAAAGCTAGAAATAGAAATACCATATGATCCAGCAATCCCATTCCTAGGGATATATCCTACAGAAATAAGAACCATCACACGAATAGACATATGCACACCCATGTGCACTGCAGCATTGTTCACAACAGCAAAAAGGCAGAAGCAACTTAGATGCCCATCAACAGATGAATGGATAAACAAACTATGATACATACACCCAATGGAATACTATACAATGATAAAGAACAATGATGAATCTGCGAAGCATCTCACAACATGGATGAATCTAGAGGGCATTATGCTGAGTGAAACAAGTCAATCACAAAAGGACAAATACTGTATGAGACCACTACTATAAAAACTCATGGAAAGGATTACAGAGAAAAAGAAACAATCTTTGATGGTTATGAGGGAGGGAAGGGGTGGGGTTGGAAAAACACTGAACAGACAATAGATAAGTGGTAATTACGATGAAGGGTAAGAAAGTACACAATACTGGGGAAACCAGCACAGCTTGTTCAGGGTAAGGTCATGGAAGCTCCATGGACAACTCCAAACTCCCTTAGGGACTAAACTGATGGGCTAAGGGCTGTGGGGACATGGTCTCAGGGAACATCTAGCTCAAGTGGCGAAACATAGTTCATAAAGAAAATGTTCTATATTCTACTTTTCTGAGTAGCATATGGGGTCTTAAAAGCCTATGAGCGGCCATCAAAGATACTCGGCTGTCTCACCCATTCAGGAACAAGGAAAAAAGAAAACTAAAGACACAAGGGAAAGATTAGTCCAAAGAACTAATACACCACAACTACTATGGCCTCCAGCACACTCAGTCCAGTACAACTAGATGGTGTCCAGCTATCACCACTGACTTCTCTGACAGGGATCACAATAGAGGGTCCCAGACAGAGCTGGAGAAAAACGTGGAACAAAATTCTAACTAACGAAGAAAGACCAGAATTACTGGTCTGACAGAGACTGGAGAAACCCCAAGAGTATGGCCCCCAAACACCCTTTTATAGCAGTAATGAAGTCACGCCAGAAGTTCACCTTTTAGCCAAAGATGAGACAGACCCACAGGACAAAACGAGACTATAGGGGCACACCAGCCCAGGGACAAGGACTAGAAGGCAGGAGGGGACAGGAAAGCTGGTACTGGGAACCCAAGGTCGAGAAGGGAGAGTACTGACATGTCATGGGGTTGTTAACCAATGCCATGAAACAATATGTCTACTAACTGTTTAATGAGAAGCTAGTTTGTTCTGTAAACCTTCCTCTAAAGTTTGAGAAAAAAAGAGCAGGAGTGGCAATATTAATCTCTGACAAAATACACTTTAAAGTAAAATCCACCACAAAGGATAAGGAAGGACACTACATAATGATTAAAGGGTCAATACACCAGGAGGACATAACCATAATAAATATTCACGCACCCAATGACAGGGATCCAAAATACATAAAACAAACTCTAACAGCATTGAAAAGATAGACAGCTCCACAATAATAGTAAGAGACTTCAACACACCACTTCTGGTGAAGGACAGAACATCCAGAAAGAAGCTCAATAAAGACACAAGATCTAAATGCCACAATCAACCAATTTGATCTCATAGACATACACAGAACACTCCACCCAATAGCAGCCAAATATACTTTCTTTTCCACGCACATGGAAGATTCTCCAGAAGAGACCACATATTAGGCCATAAAACAAGCCTTAACAGAATCCAAACCATCTTTTCTGACCATAAAGCCATAAAAGTACAAATCAGTAATAGAAAAAGGGAAAAACAAAAACAAAAACACACACATGGAAACTGAAAAACACCTTGCTCAAAAACTACTGGGTTATAGAAGAAATTAAGGATGGAACAAAGAACAGAACAAAGAACAGAATCAAATGAGAATGAAAACACATGCTACCAGAACCTTTAGGACACAGCAAAAGCAGTGCCCAGAGGTCAATTTATAGCAATAAATGCACACATCCAAAAAGAAGAAAGGGCCATAATCAAAACATTAACTCTACAACTTGAACAAATAGAGAGCAGCAAAAGAAGCCCTCAGACACCAGAAGAAATCAAATAATAAAAGTTAGAGCAGAATTAAATGAAACAGAAAAACACCTGAAAAGAGTTGACAAGACCAAAACCTGGTTCTTTGAAAAGATCAACAAAATCAATAAACCACTGGCCAAACTGGTAAAAGAAAAACAGAAGAGGAAGCAAATAACCCAAATAAGAAATGAGATGGACGATACCATAACAGACCCAACTGAAATTAAAAGAATCATAACAGAATACTCTGAAAAATTATACTCTAATAAATGTGAAAATCTAGAAGAAATGGACAAATTTCTAGGAACTCACTACCTACGTAAACTAATACAAACAGAGGTAGAACAACTAAATAAACCCGAAAGAAAAGATTTTAAAGGTAATTTAAAAACTCCCAACAAAAATAAGCACTGGCACTGACAGTTTCACTGGGGAATTCTACCAAACTTTCAGAGAAGAGTTAACACCACAACTACTAAAGGTATTTCAAAGCATAGAAAAGGATGGAATACTCCCAAACTCATCCTACGAAGCCAGCATAACCCTGACACCAAAACCAGGTAAAGACACCACAAAAAAAGAAAATTACAGACCAATATCCCTCATGAACGTTGACGCAAGAATCCTCAACAAAATTCTAGCCAACAGAATTCAACAACATATCAAAAAAATAATTCATCATGACCAAGTGGGACTCATATCAGGTATGCAGGGATGGTTCAAAACTAGAAAAACAATCTGTGTAATTCATCAAATAAAACAAAAGACAAGAGCCACATGATCTTATCAATCGATGTAGAAAAGGCATTTGAAAAAGTCCATTCATGATAAAAACTCTCAGCAAAATAGGAATAGAAGGGAAATTCCTCAGCATTATAAAGGACATTTACACAAAACCAACAGCCAACATCATCCTAAATGGAGAGAGTCTGAAAGCATTCCCCTAGAGAATGAGAACCAGACAAGGATGCCCTTTATCACCACTCTTATTCAACATTGTGCTGGAGTTCCTAGCCAGAGCAATTAGGCTAGAAAAAGAAATAAAGGGTACCCAAATTGGTAAGGAAGAAGTATCTCTATATGCAGATGATATATCTTATGCACAGAAAACCCCAAAGAATCCACAAGAAAAATGTTGGAACTAATAGAAGATTTCAGCAAAGTATCAGGATACAAGATAAACATACAAAAATCAGGTGGATTTCTCTACAGCAACCAGAAGAACGTCACAGAAGAAATCACCAAACCAATACCATTTACAATAGCCCCCAAAAGAAGATAAAATACTTAGGAATAAGTCTAACCAGAGATATAAAAGATCTACACAAAGAAATGTACAAGACACTACTGCAAGAAACCAAAAGACACCTGCATAAGTGGAAAAAACATACCTTGCTCATGTATAGGAAGACTCAACATTCTGAAAATGTCTATTCTACCCAAAGCGATCTACATATACAATGCAATCCCAATCCAAATTCCAAAATTCCATTTTTTAATGAGATGGAGAAACAAATCACCAACTTCATATGGAAAGGGAAAAGGCCCCAAATAAGTAAAGCATTACTCAAGAAGAAGAACAAAGTGGGAGGCCTCACACTATCTGACTTTAGAACCTATTATACCACCACGTTAGTTAAAACAGCCTGCTACTGGTGCAACAACAGACACATAGACCAATGGGACAGAATTGAGAATACGGACATAAATTCATCCACCTATGAGCAGCTGATATTTGACAAAGGTCCAAAGTCTGTTAATTGGGGAAAAGAGTCTCTTTAACAAATGGTGCTGGCACAACTGGATATCCATCTGCAAAAAAAGAAACAAGACCCATACCTCATACCATGCAAAAAAACTAACTCAAAATGGATCAAAGACCTAAATATAAAATCTAAAATGATAAAGATCATGGAAGAAAAAATAGGGACAACGCTAGGAGCCCTAATACATGGCATAAACAGAATACAAACCATAAGTAACAATGCACAAACACCAGAGGAAAAACTAGGTAACTAGGAGCTCCTAAAAATCAAACACTTATGTTCATCAAAAGACTTCACCAAAAGAGTAAAAAGACAACCTACAGACTGGGAAAAAATTTTCGGCTACGACAAATCCGATCCCCATCTAATTTCTAAAATCTACAAGATACTGCAAAACCTCAACAACAAAAAGACAACCCAACTGAAAAACAGGCAAAAGATATGAACAGGCACTTCACCAAAGAAGACATTCAGGCAGCTAAAAGATACATGAGGAAATGCTCACAATCATTAGCCATTAGAGAAATAAAAATCAAAACTACAATGAGATACCATCTTATCCCAGCAAGGCTAGCATTAATCCAGAAAACAAAATAAAAAATGTTGGAGAGATTGTGGAGAGACTGGAACACTTATACACTGTTGGTGGGAATGTGAAATTGTACAAGCACTTTGGAAATTGATTTGGTGCTTCCTTAAATAGCTAGAAATAGAAGTATCATATGATCCAGCAATCCCACTCCTTGGAATATATCCTAGAGAAATAAGAGCCGTCACATGAATAGATATATGCACACCCATGTTCACTGCAGCACTGTTTACAATAGCAAAAAGATGAAAACAACCTAGGTGCCCATCAATGGACAAATGGATAAACAAACCATGATATAGTCACACAGTGGAATACTATGCAATGATAAAGAACAATGATGAATCCGAGAAACATCTCATAACATGGATGCATCTGGAAAGCATTATGCTGAGTAAAATTAGTCAGTTGCAAAAGGACAAATATTGTATGAGACCACTATCATAAAAACTCAAGAAAAGGTTTAAACACAGTAGAAAACATTCTTTGATGGTTACAAGGGTGGGGAGGGAGGGAAAGCGGTATTCACTAACTAGATAGTAGACAAGAATTATCTTAGGTGAAGGGAAGACCAACACACACTACAAGGGAAGCGAGCACAACTGGACTAAACTAAAAGCTAAGAAGTTTCCTGAATACAACCAAACACTTCAAGGGACAGAGTAGCAGGGGCAGGGGTCTGGGGACTATGGTTTCAGGGGACATCTAGGTCAACTGGCATAAGAAAGTTTATTAAGAAAACGTTCTGCATTCCATTTTGGTGAGTTGCATCTGGGGTCTTAAAAGCTAGAGAGTGGCCATTTAAGATGCATCCGTTGGTCCCAACCCATCTGGAGCAAAGGAGAATGAAGAACACCAAAGACACAAGGAAAATATTAGCCCAAGAGACCGAAAGGGCCACATAAACCAGAGACTCCATCAGCCTGAGACCAGAAGAACTAGATGGTGCCCGGCTACCACCAAGGACCACACTGACAGGGAGTACAACAGTCTCCTGGCTGGAGCAGGAGAAAAGTGGGGTACAGAATTCAAATTCTAGTAAAAAGTCCAGACTTAATGGTCTGGCTGAGACTCGTGGGACCCCGGAAGACATGGCCCCCGGACTGTCTCTTAGCCCAGAACTGAAAGCATTCCCAAAGCCAACTCTTCAGACATAGATTAGGCTGAACTGTAAGACTTAAAATGATACTCGTGAAGAGTGCTTCTTAGCACAAGTAAGATACATGAGACTAAATGGGCAGCTCCTGTCTGGAGGCAAGATGAGAAGGCAAAAAGGGACAGGAGCTGGCTGAATGGACGTGGAAAATCCAGGGTAGAAAGGAGGAGTGTGCTGTCACATTATAGGAAGAGCAGTAAGGGTCACATAACAATGTTTGTATAAATTTTTGTATGAGAAACTAACTTGAACTGTAAACTTTCACTTAAACCACAATAAAAAGAAACAATTACCAACTGGATAAAATTTAAAGGCAGGCAAGGCAAACTAAAATGTACTTTCTCGAAACAATGACAGATGGAGGGAAAAATTTGGCAATAAAACAAAAATCAGACTAGCAAACAGTAGGTTGATATCTTGTGAAGACAAAGCAGATAAATACTATCTGGAAATTAAGACTATCCAATATAAAAAAAAAAAACTTTCTGAAGGAGATTTCCTTCAAAAACGAAGCTGTGATAAAGCAAGCACCATAAAATGTTGAGTAGACTCTAAATGATTGGTATACAAGCATTTATTGTAAAATTTAACTTTGCATATAATATGTTTTAAATTTTTCAAAATAAAATGTTGGGGGGAAATGAAGCTGCTGATACCATAATACTTAAAGTACATCATCTCATATAAAAGGATTTGCCTGCACAGTAAGTGGGAACCACCTGAAGAAGCATAGAGCGTGCAATATTTACTGAAAACAATGCATGCTTAAAATTGGTACATCTAGGCCAGTTGCCTCAGCTATCCCTACTTTTTACCACCCCAGAGGTCCAGGCAGGGTCAAGCACTGTTTCCTAGGCTCCCTGTGGTCATGTTTTGGTTTTCTCCTTAGAGACACAGCCAAAACATCTGATTTCCTTTTATATGAATTTCTGGAAAGCTGCTTTTTAAAACTGTAAGATATAAATCTGCTTGAACACAATGAATCTTTCTCCTAGGATTCCTACAATTTCCAATTCTTTATTCTTGGTCATAATTAAGTCCAAACAAGCAGTTGTCCTTTATTTCTGCCTCTACCCACTGAGATGACTGATGTATTCCAATGCTCTTTGATCCACTAAGGCCTTTTATTAAACTGTGCCTTAAGGAAATTATTAAGGATTTAATTGGAAAAAAGCTTATCACAGCATTGTTTATAATAGGTAAAAACTGAAAACAACTAAATGTAATACTGGTTACATAAATTGTACACTCTACATACAATGTAGAGTCTTCTTATCACTGAAGATCACTTCTTATCACTGAAGATGATGTTGCATATTAATACTTCTTGACATGGAAAATTATATACAAGATAGTGAGTGGAAAATGGTGGTTTTACGACATTATTACAGCATGGCCTTACACACACGTTCTCTCTCAAAGGATTTATGCCATGGTGCTATAGTGTTTATCTCTTAACTAGTTTGATGTTTGTCTTCTTTTTCATTATCTATTATTTTCCTTTTTTTTCTACAATAAAAATGTACAATGTTTCAGAATAAGAAAAAGTATTTATCCTTCCATTTTCTCTGTAATTGTAAAATAACTGCTAGATATTCTGTCGCTAGCAGAATAAAACTTCTGAATGCTATTGTCTTAGTCATCTAGTGCTGCTATAACAGAAATACCACAAGAAGATGACTTTAACAAAGAGAAATTTATTCTCTCACAACCTAGAAGGCTATAAGTCCAAATTCAGGGTATCAGCTCCAGGGGAAGAAGGCCTTCTCTCTCTGTCGGCTCTGGAGGAAGGTCCTTGTCATCAATCTTCCCTTGGTTTGGGAGCTTCTCAGCGCAGGAACCTCCAGTCCAAAGGATGTGCTCTGCTCCCGGTGCTGCTTTTTCGGTGGTATGAGGTCCCCCTGTCTCTCTGCTCGCTTCTCTCTTTTATCTCAGAAAAGATTGGCTCAAAACACAATCCAAACTTGTAACTTGAGTCCTGCCTCATTAACGTAACTGCCATCTATCCCACCTCATTAACATCATAGAGGTAGGATTTACAACACATAGGAAAATCACACCAGATGACAAAATGGTGGACAATCACATAATACTGGGAATCATGGCCCAGTCAAGTTGACAGATATTTTGGGGGGACACAGTTCAATCCATGACACTATCCATATGGCCAAAGGCTCCCATCATTACTATAGCCCACTGCCATACCAGCTGCCATACCAGTTTTATAAACTTTTATAAATTGTCAGCATTCTCCTACCCTAACTTCTGATTCTATTCTCATCCAGATGCTTTCATCAATTTATTCATCCTCAGACTGAAGAATTTCTCTTTAACATACTGACACAGAACAGTACTCTCCTAAGCCTTCTAGTCCATGTTTTTTCCAAACGAAGTTGCCCTTCTGTTGCTGTATCAGTCACCATTACCCTCCTATACCTCTCTTACAGCACTTACCACCTTACAATAATAGAAGACAGTCTTCCTTAGTAGAACTGCATGCCCCAAAAGGTAAAAATTTTGCATTAATCCTCCCCAGTGCTTAGCACATAGACAACACTGAATAACTTGCTAGCAAACTCAAGTAGATGAAGTTTCAAACAGGTGAGCTGATTTAAATTAATTAAAGCCTCCTGGCCTAGATATTACATCCCATCATGATACTTAACACTATGATTTTAGACTTACTGTTCATACCTGAGAAATCATGAGGGAAGAGATAATAGATGACAGACCAATGATTCCTCAATTCTCAAAAAGAAAAAGAAAAGCTCCCCCAAACAATAGACCCTGAAGCCTAGTGTCAATCAACAAAGGTCTTTCAGAGAAAAGCACAAGGGACGGTGTGGAAGCTGGAAAATGTGATCTTGCCATTAGAATGTAAGCTCCATGAGGGCAGAGATCTTTTTCCATTTTGTTTTGCTAATGTAGCTGAAGCACCTAGAACATAAGTAACTAATAAATACTTGTTTAATGAACTAAATGGATGTGAAGGATTTTAAGGGAAAAATGATTAAGACTTGGTAGTATCAGTACAAAATCAAGAAAAAAAGCTCTAGACAAGAGATGAAAGATCTGGAATCAAGTCCAATCTCTACCACTTACTAGCAAATCCTGACTATTTTCTGGCAAGTGTCTATGAGCTTCAGTTCTGGTCTGTAAAATGGGTGAACACCATCTACCTGACAGCTGCCTCACAGGGTAGTTGTGAGGATCACATGAGATAAACATGTATAAGAGCAGCAGGTGGCTGCAGAATTCATTACTAATTTGAATAAATTAATTCAAAAATCAATTTAATCTTAAAAGAAAAGGATGAAAAGAGGAAGTTACAAGATTAAGGGTTGAAGGATATGTGACTACGGGACTAATGTTAGCAATAAGCAAGAAAAGCCAGAAAAGAAACTTCATTAGAAAAGAGAAGATGTGGTGCTGTGAATTACTCAGTATGGCCATTCTAGCCATAACCTTTGTGACTCCCACAAAATGATTGGGTGGGACTATGTAAATAAAGTGTTTGTAGCCCTCCAAGGGGATTGGACAGCCTGCTAAGAACACAGATAAGGTGCATGGGAACCCCTGTGGGGTCGGGACCATGCAAATAAGGTATATGGAACCCTAACAAAGGGATTGGTCAGTTTTGTCATCCTGCTAGGTTTAAAGAGAGCCAATCCCAGAGCACTACCATCAAGAAAGAACAGCCGGGAGTGGAGCGTGTCCTTTAGACCCAGAGTCCCTTTGCTGAGAAGTTCTTAGACCCAGGAGACAGAGAGATAGAGAACTGTAACAGTAGAGCCTGCACGAGACAGTGAACGGCAGCAACAGAGAAACAGCAGCAGCAGAACCAGGAGGCAGGCACGAGACAGTGCAGTGAGCTTCCTGGCCACTGAGCAAGGTGGCTACAGTGGGCGTGTTGACCCATGGAGCAAGAGAGCTGAGCGCCTTTGGGCAGGAGGCTTCCTGGTGGAGTGGGGTGCCTCCAGGCACTTGTTGAGGGAGCTGGGCTTGCCAATCTACAAAGCTAGAGAACTGAGCACCTTCGGGCCGAGGCTTACTGGCAGAGTGGGGTGACTCTAGGCACTTATCAGTGGAGCTAAAGAGCTTTGTAACACTTCCCTGAACAGGGCTGAGGCTGGTCCAAGAGGCCTGAGGGGCCCGAGGGGCCCAGGAGCAGGGAGAGGCCTGCCTACAGGCACAGCCAAAAAGCTGTCCTGACCTAAGAACTGTATCCTGAGTTGTTCCTAATCCTGATTTGTAACCTGTTACTTCCCTAATAAACCCCATAATTGTGGGTATTGTCTATAAGTTCTGTGTGGCTATTGCAATGATTACTGAACCCAGTAGAGAAGTAAGGAGTGCCACGGGAGGGGTGGTTGGTGTCAGAACTAGTGAAAAGGTTGGTGAGAGAAGGCATGTCTGACCTCCACATCACAGGAATCAGCCTTGGGCTGATGTTGATGATGATTCTCTCTCTCCCTCGAGAAGTTAGAGGAGGTCAACCGTACTCACCACACCAATTTTACAGAACAGACAGACAATGACTTAGGTTTCAATCTTTAGCTGCGCTATCCAACATGGCGTCACTAGTCACATGTGCCTATTTAAATTTAAATTAACTAAAATTTAACAAAAATTTAAAATTTCTCAGTCACACTAGCCATATTTCAAGCACTCGATAGCCACAGACGGTTAGTGTCTACCATATTAAACAGTGTAAATTACAGAACATTTCTATCATCACGGAAAGCTCTATTGGAGAGTGCTAATTTATAAAATTTGAGTTGACAGGAGAACTTCCCATCAGGCAAATGTCTGACTAGTTAAACAAAGTCATGAGAGACATCCAGAATTCAAGGAAATGTCATTACAATACCCCTGATACTGGATTCCTGTAAAGTTCAAACACCTTTAGAAAAAATGTAACACCTAACCACGTAATCAATCTGAGCAGGAGCTGCAAACTTTTGCAACCATAATATATTAGATACTACATATGACTTGCTCCCAAGGTCCTGGGATATGTGAACACTCATCCACTTGATGGTATGATGTCACTGACACAGCAACTATAAATGGAGTTTGAAGAGTCCCAGTGAGGTCCCCAACAAGAATCTGGTCAACATCCTGGCCAAAACATGTGGTAAGTACCTTCAAACATGCTAGCAAGGTCAAATATTACATGCCATCATTCAATAGTTTTCTGTGTGACTGATGAGGTGGTATCTACAGCTCCAGTGAAAAACTCTCTCATCAAATGTAACCACAATTAACTGGAATGATGACAGCCTTCCTTAACAAGTAAGCATCTTTCAACTACAGAAAGATCTAGAATTAAACACATAAATGCTTAAGAAAACAGCATCAAAACCACAGTATTAAAGTTTTTGTTTTAAGAAAACTATGCAAAATTTTATCTTTTACATACATTTAAAATTTAAGAGAATCTGACCTGTAAGAAAGACTGATCGTAACTCAAATTTAAAATGTGTAATTGTGTAACTGATTTAAACTTGTGATTTAACACTGACATCTTCTAAATTCATAAACAATATTTGAACACTGCAAGGACTTTAAAGTCACTGTGTTCATAATTCAATTTAATATATTTGTAAGAATGATTTAGTACCTGGGAGACTTCTGTTTACTAATTCAAATGATGTACTTAAGAAAACTGAATTATTAAATTTATAAACACAGTTTAAATTTTAATGGTATGTAACATTTTATTAGATTGAACAATACGAAATTGCTGTTTTTATAGGTCAGAAATGGTCATACGTCAGCAATTTCATATGGTTCAGCATAATACAAAGGTCCCGTAAAAGTGATAAAATTTTCTAAACTTATAAAGAGGTTAATAAGATTTATACTGACTTATAAGCTCAATTTAAAAGCTTAAGCAAAAACTACATTTAAATTTCCTTCAAAACATCAAATATTAATTTTAAAAATCAAAATAAACTTGTGAATGGTCGTTTCCATATTTAAAAGCCACACTTGATGACATGAAACACACAGACACACACACACACACACATCAAAGTAAAGATATCCAAAAAGCAGTTAAAGATACGAGCCTGGAGTTCAGTAGAAAGACTGGGATATTCTCAAATCTATTCTTTAAAAAAAGTGGCAGCTGAAAACAAGAAAAAAAAGTAAGATCTGAGGGACTACAGAGAATGAGTGCCAAGAACCTCTGACCCATTTACTTCAATACAACAACATTTGCTTCCTAGAAGTTGATACCCTACAAGAATTTCTTCAGCAATTACTGGATACCCAAACAAAATGTGGTGTGTATGTCTGAGAGACAGAGAGAGAGAGAGACAGTGTGAGAGACAGAGAGAGAGAGTGGGGGAAGGTGTAATGGAATATTATTCAGCCATAAAGAGAATGAAGTTCTGACAAGTGCTATGACATGGATGACCTTGAAAACATTATGCTAAGTGAAATCAGTGAGACACAGAAGGGAAGATATTGTATGACCTCTCTTATATGAGAAATCTAGAAAAGGCAAATGCATACAGACAAAAGTTTTGTAAGTGGTTATCTGGAGCTGGGAGGAGAGGGGAATGGGGAGTTACTGCTTAAGGTGCACTGAGTTTTTATTTGGGGTGATGAAAAACTTTTGGGACTAGATAATGGCGATGACTGCACAACACAGTGAATGTAATTAATGTCACTGAATTATACACTGAAAAGTGGTTGCCGCTGTGTGCCATGGAGTTGATTCTGACTCATAGCGGCCCTACAGGACAGACTAAAACTGCCCCATAGGGTTTCCTAAGCTGTAATCTTTATGGAGCAGATCGCCAGGTCTTTTCAACCAAGGAGCAGCTGGTGGATTCAAACTGCCTATCTTTCAGTTTGCGGCCAAGTGCTTAACCATAGCGCCACTATATATTTTTTACTATAATAACACTTTTTTTAAGTTACTAGATACCTTACTTTCAAAAATCTAAGCCAGTGTGGAACAGTGAACATTAAGCATAACTTTAACACAATCAAGTACTGGCTATTACAAGAGAGATGGAGAACAGAGAGGGAAGACATTAATTCCAACTGGTACGGGTGGTATAAACGTCATCATAGAGGAAATGGTACACCTCAACAAAGTTCAGAAACCTAAGATCAAAACTGCCCGAGAAGCAGGCCTTGAAAACAATAGTGCCAACTAGCAAAGATGTCACCAAAAGGGATTCCAGGCAGAAGAAATAGCATAAGCCAGTGTTTCTCAATCCTGCACTATTTAATAGCATCTTTACAATTTCTGCCTTATCTTCAATCACCTACACTACTATTGACCTAATTTTTTCTTTATACCAACTCAGTTTTCTTTAAATCCTGTATTTCATATATACCAAGGAATAAATAGCATATAAGATGAACATTTATGTAACATCTAGCTTTTTAATATATCACACATATCTTTGAAGCCCTCTATATTCCTCCTTGAGTACTACACTTACACAAATTAAGCAATTGTCAACTTCTGTAAGTCACATTTTCCAATACTGCTGAAAATAACCCAGAAATTCAGTATTAAATAATTCATTCTTAGAGATCCATATTAACCATGCTAACCAGAATTTCAAAATAGTTATGGTGGAGGACTCAGTTACTAAAAGTTGAAAACATTCACAGTCTGAACATTAAGCCTGTAATTCACACGATATGTAGTATATAGTATATGACCACAATGCTATTTTAAATATTTTAGCCTCAACCTATGCACTAAAATCTGTAAAAACACTAGCTTGATATGTACTTCATATTAAAACAATAAATAACTATTCAAACCAAAAATTGGAAATTACCCAAATGTCCATCAATAACAGACTAAATTGTGGTACATCCAGCCAACAGAATACCATTCAGCAATGAGACTGAACAAAATACAACAACACACAACAACATGGATTAGTATCACAACCATAGTACTTAAGAGTCACCATATGGTTTCCATTATATAATTTCATTTATATAAAGTTCAAAAATAGCAAATCCAAACTATTGTGTTAGAAGTAAAGGTAATTGACTCTTGATGGGAGGAGTCACTGGCAAGGCACATGAAGGAGACTTCTGGTATACCGTAATGTTACTTCTTAATCTAAATACTAATAACACAGATTTGTTCACTTTGTGAAAATTCATAAGCTGTACACTTATGATTTATGAATATTTACGTAATAAATTAATAGACCTATAAAGTTTAGCAAAAAGATATATATAGAAACATTTATAACTACAGAAATAAGTTTTTTGTTCATGTACCACCCCAAATACCTCAGGACCATCACTGCTGTGTGCACATGCACTACCCTTGGGGAAACACTAACATATCAAACAAAGAGGAGGGGGAGGGCAGGACATGTTCCAAGAATGGCAATGATTCTGGTATGTAGCTAAAGTATATAGTAGGTGTCAAGGAAATAAGAGACAGGCCTAGAAAGGCTGATTAGGATAAACCCTGAAGGTCCTTAACTGCCCTACCAAAGGAACGGTGTAATGTATTCAGTAGGCAACGGAGCTAACACATGCTAATAATACAGATGGAAGACTATTTACCTACCACAAAGTTTTCAGCCCTTTCCCCTAATTTCTTCAAAAACATTCTAGCAATAGCTCCATTCCCCAGCCTCCCATTTCCAATGTGGAGGGACTTCAGCAAGAGCAACACTCCCAGCATCTCAACCTTCACACACTCACTGTTCTTCATGGGAGAAGAGTGACTTATCTGGTTACTGAATTCTGAGAGAAGGCACCAACACCTGGGGTCAGCCCCTGCTCTCTCTTTAGAACCTACCTGCTCCAGAGAGGTTACCAGTCTAGTCTCTCTATACCACGTGTTAGGCTTCTTGGAGCTGGTTCTGCCTTTGCAGGAGAAACCTTCTGTGGTCCAGCACTGCCTGAGACTGAGTCTATCTAATTCAGGGTAAATATTAGGAAGCCCAAATCTAAGCCATGTTCTCCAACCAGCTTTATCAATAATAAAGCTGACATTTTCATCTCTACCTGTCTGTATCCTGTGTCTTCTCAACCGATTCTAAAACTTAGATGGTGGGACAGTGATGTGATTAAATATTACCCTTAAAGCTCAACAAAGAGAGTATTAATGGAGGGAAGGTGATTACTACTTTATGCCAAATGAGTAGACTCTACTTAAGATCCTTTGATTTGGTTTGAGGTTGAAGTTAACATACTAATCTGCTGAACAGCAGAAGTAATCTCAATAATAATGAAATAAAACCAAAAGGAGTAATACTTGCTTAGCACGTTAGCTAAGTGCTCCATAAAGTATCTCGTCTGACTACAACAGCACTCCATTTCTCTGTAGCCTAAAAACAGATGACTTAATTCATTCCTAGATATTTTTATTAAGTAACGTAGTGTAGATGGTTCTTTAGCAGTAACTTCCTGACATGAAGTCTATTTCAATAAGGTCCTGCTCATCTCAAAATAATACTTGTAATCTAAGAGAAGTATGATACCAAATAACCACAGAGATTATTAAATCTTCAAGGTTTCTTGTTCACTCACAGTCTAAAAAGAGTTTGCTTACAGCCCAATAGTAAATCCTTCACGTTAACCCTTCTCCTGTTTTCTTCCTCTCTCCTCTGATCTTGGGTCTTCCACATTCCTCCTCCTCCTTCTCTTTCCCTTTTATTCCCAGCACTGTCTTCTCCCACAAGTCAAACAGAAAAATTCACTCACAAAAGGACAGGCTGGTCTATCTCTTTAAACCATGCATTATATTTTCTTAAATTATAAATTTCATTTTGACACTATCATATATTTTATAATTTCTTCAATAAATATGAACTAATGCCTTAAGTATATGCCACAGTATTTGATCATGATCAATTTAATCACAAAAAGTTTGAAGCTTGGTATGACAAAGAAAGTAACTTGATGAACATTAAGTAAATAATTTTCTACCAAGGAACACCACCAAGAGTGGCAATACATTACAAGGGAAGGAGCATAGGCTCTGGGGTAACACAGACCAGAGTTGAAATGCTGTCTCTTTCATTTCATAGTTGCATTACCTTAGACAAATTCTCTGAGCATCCACTTCCTCACCTACAATTACAAATAGTTCATCTACTTCTCAGGGCTGTTTTGAAAAATGTACATAAAGCCTCAGCACAGTGCCTGGTACATCTTACTCATATTAAAACTCTTCCTATTACTACTATCACTAGAATTCCCAGCGAGGAACTCGAAGTCCACTAAGTATTGTGGCATAACTACCAAAAGAAACTCTAATTCTGCCAAATGCTGTTAAGTCATTAAGTTAGGTCACTTACTTGTGCAAATAACCTTTGCTGCAGAAATGCCTCAGCTCTTACAGGCTTCAGGATGCCTTCCTGGGAAACATTTACAAGAGGTTAACTCAGCTTTTTTCATTCTTGAAAACATCTACCAAAGCTTTAGGCAGATGTTAAATAATTTTTTAAAGAATGGCATAAGTAAATAACATTATAAGCAAGTAAACAAAACATTTACTAGGATTCTTAATCAGATAATCTTTTGATTTGAACCAGAAGAGTTTATTTATGACCTCTGTAAAAACTGCCATTGAACAGTTGTAATGCAAACTACAACGAGGTTGAAACCAAAGTTACAACTGAGAAAGTGGTTATCAGTAGAGAGGGTTGGAAGTCTTCTTTTTCTCATAACATTAAAATAGCTAAAATAAATAACTAAATAAAATTTTAAAAACAGAAAAATCCAAAGTCAATGCATAAAAATGTCACATACTTAATTGACATTTACTGTGAAAGTACAGCCAGAATGCTCCTTAGAAGCAAGGATAGTGAAACTTCATTTCACATATTTTGGACATGTTATCAGGAGGGACCAGTCCATAGAGAAGGACATCATGCTTGGTAGAGGGTCAGAGAAAGAGAGAAAGACCCTCAACGAGATTGACTGACACAGTGGCTGCAACAATGGGCTCGAACATAGCAACACTTGTTAGGATGGCACAGGATCAGGCAGTATTTCATTCTGCTGTACATAGGGTTGCTATGAGTAGGAACTGACTCAATGGCACTTAATGCTATTAACAAAACCTAAAACTGCATTCATAAGCAAGGTAAAAAAGAAATTGTATTTGCTCAAAATTACATGGAGTAGCATTTACTTAAAGTAAAAAGGAGAACTCAAAAGTAATCTGTCATCCTCAAAATTCTGCTCAGCAACTTCAAACAATGAGAATATACGTTCCTGGCTAGAAGTAATTAAATCAATTCATAGGAGACCATGTGACAAGCAACACATTCCTTGGGATTCTGTCATCCCTTTTTTACTTTTATTCAGCCTCCAAACTCCCATGGGATCTAATTTAGTCACATAATTTTAAAGTATCACCTAATGCACTGATAACTTCCAAAACTCTCAAATCCATCCTTTCCTCCCCATTCTAATTGCCAGCATATTGGTTTAAGCCTTCATTATTTCTCACCTGTTCTGCTTCAGTAGCCTCCCCAAGCTGATTCCCCTATATACATTCTCACCCTTCGCCAATTCATTTGGAGCACTGCAGCCGGAGTGATTTCTCTCAAATGCAAACCCAATCTGACCATGCCTCTTCCCAGTTTAATTCCTTCAAGAGTTCCCGGTCCTAGCCCCCTCAGCTGCTTCATTTTTCTTCATTCCATTTATCACCATCTGATATTGAACTGCTTGTTCACTATCTTCTCTCTGCTAGAGTGTAAGTTCCATAAGGGCAGAGATTTTGTTCACTATATGTTGCATGTTGTTGTTAGTTGCTGTCAAGTGGGTTCCGACTCATAGCGACCCTACAGGTTAGAGGAGAACTGCCCCATGAGGGTTTCCAAGGAGTGGCTGGTGGATTTGAACTGCTGACCTTTTGGTTAGCAGCCGAGCTCTTAACCACTATGCCACCAGGGCTCCTATATGTTGCATGGTGAGCATTTAAATATGTATGTATGAATGGATGAGAGAGTGAGTAAATGAATGGAATGAGGACCTACAGGGCAAATGCCTTTTTGGTCTGCAACGGCCCACCTCTTTTCACGTCACACTGATCTCTACCAATAATGAATTTAAGTACTCAAATACAATGTGCACTTTCATGTCCCCTTGCTCTGCCATATGTTGCTGTTCCCTTTGTCTGCAATGCAAACTCTCCTCACCATCCAAGCAACCTGCCAAACTATGATCCATGTTTTAAAGCCTTCTGTATACAGAAAGCCACCCCTGATCCTTGATCCCCTGGATAAGGTATATCCCTCCTTCATATGTGCTATGTTTATACCTGTTTCTACAACGGCTCTAATCAAATTGTACTGGAACGTGTATCCACCTTACTAGACTATGAACTACTTGAGGCCAAGGGCTATCTGCTCATCACTTTACCTCTACTGCCTAACACAGTACCTGTCATTAACTATTCTACAAATACTGAAAAATTAAGGGGCCAAGATGGTGGAGTAGTCAGATGCTTCCAGTGGACCCCCTTATAACAAAGACCCAAAAAAAACAAATGATTTGATTATATACGGCAAACTGGGAGCCCTGAATATCAAACGCAGAGTTGAGGAACCAGACTGAGTGGCAGGGGGAGGAGGAGACGGCTCGGAAACACCAAGGACTTGCCAGACCTGACCCGGCAAGAGCCTAAGCCCTACAGGCCTGAGCAGCTTGTGGAGTGGTGAGGCAGGCAAGCAGCAGTGCTTGGGAGACGTATTCCCCAACAGGAGAGACCCAGTGCCAGAGAGTCAACACGGCCACCCAGAACCAGTGACAAGCAGCCCTCACTGGTGAAAGATAAGTACTTCCATACAGCTTACTGAGTGGATCAAAAACACTACCCTTAGGGAAAAACCTCTCTCCCATTTGCCTCCCGGCTCCCTGCTCTGCACTGGGTCCCTGACCAGCTTCAGCAATTACCAAGTCCCCTGGGCTGGAAGTAGGATCCATCACACGCCCGGAACCATACTCCCTGCCTTGGAGAGTGAACAAATTAACAAACGGGAAAAAAAAACCTGCCGGCTACCCTAAGCCAGGAACCCAGGGTAGGCACAGCTCCTTTGCCTAGGCACAGGCATAAGGGATCCAAGGACTCTGAGTGCCTTTCCCCCTGCATAGACTTGTGTAGGCCCATCTCAACAGCATAGGCCCTCATTACCACAGTAAAACAGGGTACATACCGGAACTTTAACTTCAACTGTTTCAGCTGTGAACTGGCAGGTTCTTGACATTTGACACTGCACTGCCCATTAAGCAAGGTCCTCACCTACCCACATCAAGGGCCTGAGGACTGGTGGCTCCACCCACACCACCTAGCCACCTGCGAGAGGGGCCCATGAATAAGAGATGCCCCCCAGTCCTTACAGCCAACAGCATTAGGTGCTCATAGTCTGGCTGCAAAACCCACCCACCTACATACTCTAGAGACAGGGACATAACTTCCACATGGACACTCAGGGGTGGCCGTCAGCCCCCTCCCTTGCTCAGAGCATGTCCTACTGCTACAGCCAGATGCCTATGCCTATACCAATCACTCATGCCTGTCCAGGACTGTAAGCGAGAGCCTACACCACACACTTGGTGACTATCTACCTGGGCACCTGAGCTGAATCCATGCAGGAGGAATGGGCGGACTCCTGAACTCACATACCTAGTAACAGATCTAACCACCTGGTGACAGAACATTAGAGATTCAAAGGTGCCAATAATCAAACTAGCTCATATGAGCAGGCTATTTGGGCATATCAGAACAAAATAAGAAACTAGGACACAATAAGCAAAGATAAAATAAATAAATATAATAACTTATTAATGGCTTGGAGACAACAGTCAATATCAAATCACATAAAGAGGCAATCCAAGATGGCTTCATCAAGCTCCCACAATAAAGAATCTAGAAATTTTCCAGAGGAGGAAAATTTCTTGGAATTACCAAGGTAGAATATAAAAGATTAATATACAGAACTCTTCAAGAAATTAGGAAGGAAATTAAGCAAAACACAGAACACACAATAGAGGAAATTAAAAAGATTAGCGAAGAGCATAATGACAAATTTAACAGGCTGCAAGAATCCATACAGAGACGGCAATCAGAAATCCAGAAGATTAAAAATAATATTGCAGAATTAGATAACTTCAATAGAAAGTCATAGAGAAGAAGTGAGGTAATGGAAGCCAGAATTAGTGAGACTGAAGATAAAGCACTTGACACCAACTTATTTGAGGAAAAAATCAGATAAAAGGATAAAAAAAAGAAGAAACCCTGAGAACTATGTGGGACTCTATCAAGAGGAATAATCTACGAGTGACTGGAGTACAGAATGGGGTGGATAACAGAAAATACAAAAAGAATTGTTGAAGATTTTTTGGCAGAAAACTTCCCTGATATCGTGAAAGATGACAACATATCTATCAAAGATGCTCACTGAACCCCACATAAGGTAGATCCCAAAAGAAAGTCACCAAGACGTATTATACTCAAACTTGCCAAAACCAAAGATGAAGAGACAATTTTAAGAGCGGCTAGGGATAAACGAAAAGTCATCTACAAAGCAGACTCAATAAGAATAAGCTCAGACTACTCAGCAGAAACCATGCAGGCAAGAAGGCAATGGGATGACATATATAAAGCCTTGAAGGAAAAAAACAGCAAGCCAAGAAATATATATCCAGCAAAACTGTCTCTCAAATATGATGGCAAAATTAGGACATTTCCAGATCAACAGAAGTTTAGGAAATTTGCAAAAACCAAACCAAAATTACAAGAAATACCAAAGGGAGTCCTCCGGTTAGAAAATCAGTAACATCAGATAACAACCCAAGACTAGAACACAGGACAGAGCAACCAGATATCAACCAAGATAGGGAAGTCACAAAAGGAAATCAAAGCTAAAACACTGAAAATAGGGAAACAGAGGTCAATATGTAAAAGATGACAACATTAAAACAGAAAAGAGGGACATAAAAAATGTAGACATAGATTTTTCATATGGAGAGGAAGTCAAGGCGATATAAAGAAATAAGACTGGTATAAACTTAGAAAAATAGGTGTAAATATCCCACAAGTCTAAATAAAAAACCAGAAAAATATAAAGACTCAGCAAACACAAAAACAACAACAATGAAAAAAACTAAAAGAAAATACATAAAGAAAAACAACTCAGCACAGAAAATGAAGTAGAACAAAGACACTGTGAACAACACACACAAAAAGACATCAAAATGACAGCACTAAACTCACACCTATCAATAATTATGCTGAATGTAAATGGACTACATGCACCAATAAAGAGAGAGAGGGTGGCAGTTTGGATAAAAAAACACGATCCGTCTATATGTTGCCTACAAGAGACAAACCTTAGACTTAAAGATACAAACTAAAACTCAAAGGATGGAAAAAACTATATCAAGCAAACAACACTCAAAAAAGAGAGGAGAAGCAATATTAATCTCCAATAAAACAGACTTCAAAGTAAAATCCACCACAGACAGTAAAGAAGGACACTATATAACGATTAAAGGGTCAGTACACCAGGAAGACGTAACTATAATAAATATTTACGCACCCAACGACAGGGCTTCAAAATACATAAAACAAACTCTAACAGCACTGAAAAGAGAGATAGACAGCTCCACAATAGTAGTAGGAGACTTCAACACACCACTTTCGGTGAAGGACAGAACATCCAGAAAGAAGCTCAACAAAGACATGGAAGAGCTAAATGCTACAATCAACCAACTTGATCTCACAGACATACACCAAACACTCCACCCAACAGCAGTCAAGTACACTTTCTTTTCCAACACACATGGAACATTCTCCAGAATAGACCACATAGTAGGCCATAAAGCAAGCCTTAACAAAATCCAAAGCATCGAAATATTAAAAGGAATCTTTTCTGACCATAAAGCCATAAAAGAAGAAATCAACAACAGAAAAAGCAAGGAAAAAAAAATCAAACACGTGGAAACTGAACAACATCTTGCTCAAAAACTACTGGGTTACAGAAGAAATGAAGGATGGAATAAAGAATTTCATAGGATCAAATGAGAATGAAAACACAGCCTACCAGAACCTTTGGGACACAGCAAAAGCAGTGCTCAGAGGTCAGTTTATAGCAATAAATACACACATCCAAAAAGTAAGGACCATAATCAAAACATTAACCCTACAACTGGAACAAGTAGAAAGACAGCACCAAAAGAAGCCCTCAGGCACCAGAAGAAAGGAAATAATAAGAAAGCAGAATTAAATGAAATAGAGAATTGAAAAACAATTGAAAGAGTTAACAAGATCAAAAGCTGGTTCTTTGAAAAGATCAACAAAATCGATAAAGCACTGGCCAAACTGACAAAAGAAAAACCGGAGAGGAAGCAGATAACCCGTATAAGAAATGAGATGGGTGATATCACAACAGACCCAACTGAAATTAAAAGAATCATAACAGAATATTATGAAAAACTGTATTCTAACAAATTGGAAAACCTAGGGTACAAATTTCTAAACTCACTACCTACCTAAACTAATACAGAGGTAGAACAAGTAAATAAACCCGTAACAAAAGAAGAGATTGAAAAGGTAATTAAAACACTTCCAACAAAAAAAAAAAAACCCTGGCCTGGATGGCTTCACTGGAGAATTCTACCAAACTTTCAGAGAACAGTTAACACCACTACAACTAAAGGTATTTCAAAGCATAGAAAAGGATGGAATACTCCCAAACATTCTATGAAGCCAGCATACCCGATACCAAAACCAGGTAAAGACACCACAAAAAACGAAAATTACAGGCCAATATCCCTCATGAACTTTGACACTAGAATCCTCAACAAAATTCTAGCCAATAGCATTCAACAACATATCAAAAAAATAATTCATCATGACCAAGTGGGATTTTTACCAGGTATGCAGGGATGGTTCAACATTAGAAAAACAATCAATGGAATCCATCACATAAATAAAACAAAAGACAAGAACCACATGATCTTATCAATCAGTGCAGAAAAGGCATTTGACAAAGTCCAACACCCATTCATGATAAAAACTCTCAACAAAATAGGAATAGAAGGGAAATTCCTCGACATAATTAAGGGCGTTTATACAAAGCCAACAGCCAACATCATCTTAAATGGAGAGACTTTGAAAGCATTCCCCTTGAGAACGGGAACCAGACAAGGATGCCCTTTATCACCACTCTTATTCAACATTGTGCTGGAGGTACTAGCCAGAGCAATTAGGCTAGAAAAAGAAATAAAAAGGCACCCAAACTGGTAAGAAAAAGGCGAAGTATCTCTATTTGCAGATGATATGATCTTGTACACAAAAAACCCCAAAGAATCCACAAGAAAACTATTGGAACGAATAGAAGATTTCAGCAAAGTATCAGGATAAAAGATATACAAAAATCAGGTGGATTTCTCTACACCAACAAGGAGAACTTCACAGAGGAAATCACCAAATCAATACCATTTACAATAGCCCCCAAGAAGATAAAATACTTAGGAATAAACCTAACCAGAGACGTAAAAGATCTATACGATGAAAACTACAAGACACTACTGGAAGAAACCAAAAGAGACCTGCATAAGTGGAAAAACATACCTTGCTCATGTATAGGAAGACTCAACATTGTGAAAATGTCAATTCTACCCAAAGCAATCTACAGATACAATGCAATCCCAATCCAAATTCCAAAATTCCATTTTTTAATGAGATGGAGAAACAAATCACCAACTTCATATGGAAAGGGAAAAGGCCCCAAATAAGTAAAGCATTACTCAAGAAGAAGACCAAAGTGGGAGGCCTCACACTATCTGACTTTAGAACCTATTATACCACCACGTTAGTTAAAACAGCCTGGTACTGGTGCAACAACAGACACATAGACCAATGGAACAGAATTGACAATCCAGACATAAATTCATCCACCTATGAGCAGCTGATATTTGACGAAGGCCCAAAGTCCATTAATTGGGGAAAAGATAGTCTCTTTAACAAATGGTGCTGGCATAACTGGATATCCATCTGCAAAAAACTGAAACAAGACCCATACCTCACACCATGCACAAAAACTAACTCAAAATGGATCAAAGACTCAAACATAAAATCAAAAACGATAAAGATCATGGAAGAAAAGATAGGGACAATGCTAGGAGCCCTAATACGTGGCATAAACACAATACGAACCATAAGTAACAATGCACAAGCACCGGAAGAAAGACTAGATAAATGGGAGCTCCTAAAAATCTAACACTTATGCTCATCAAAAGACTTCACCAAAAGAGTAAAAAGACAACCTACAGACTGGGAGAAAAATTTTGGCTACGACAAATCTGATCAGCCTCTTATGTCTAAAATATGTAAGATACAGCAAAACCTCAACAACAAAAAGACAAATAACCCTATTAAAAAATGGGCAAAGGATATGAAGATGCATTTCACCAAAGAAGACATTCAGGTGGCTAAGAGACACATGAAGAAATGCTCATGATCATTAGCCATTAGAGAAATGCAGATCAAAACTACCAAGAGGTATCATCTCACCCCAACAAGGCTAACGTGAATCCAGAAAACACAAAATAAATGCTGGAGAGGTTGTGGAGAGACTGGAACACTCATACACTGTTGGTGGGAATGTAAAATGGTACAACCACTTTGGAAATTGATTTGGCACTTCCTTAAAAAGCTAGAAATAGAAGTATCATATGATCCAGCTATCCTGATCCCTGGAATATATCCTAGAGAAGTAAGGGCTGTCACACAAATAGATATATGCACACCCATGTTCACTGCAGCAGTGTTCACAATAGCAAAAAGAGGGAAACAACCTAGGTGCCCATTAACAGATGAATGGATAAACAAACTATGGTATATCCACACAATGGAATACTACGCAACAATAAAGAACAATGATGCAGCCGTGAAACATAACATGGACGAAGGTGGAGGTCATTATGCTGAGTGAATTTAGTCTGTCACAAAAGGACAAATATTGTATAAGACCACTATTACAAGAACTCAAGAAAAGGTTTAAACACAGAAGAAAACATTCTTTGAGGGTTATGAGGGTGGGCGGGGGGGGGTGAGGGTTATTTACTAGCTAGATAGTAGACAAGAATTATCTTAGGTGAAGGGAAGGACAGCACACACTACAGAGGAAGTCAGCACCACTGGACTAAACCAAAGCTAATTAGTTTCCTGAATACAATCAAACACTTTGAGGGACACAGTAGCAGGGGTAGGGGTTTGAGGACCATGCTTTCAGGGGACATCTAGGTCAGCTGGCATAACAATTAGAAAACATTCTGCATCCTATTTCGGTGAGTGGTGTCTGAGGTCTTAAAAGCTTGCAAGCAGCCATCTAAGATGCATCAATTCGTCCTAACCACCTGGAGTAAAGGAGAATGAAGAACACCAAAGACACACGGAAAGCATTAGCCCAAGAGACAGAAAGGGCCACATAAACCAGAGACTTCATCAGCCTGAGACCAGAAGAACTAGATGGTGCCCAGCTACCACCAATGACCGCCCTGTCAGGGAACACAATAGAGAGAGTCCCTGCTGGAGCAGGAGAAAAGTGGCATGCAGAACTCGAATTCTACTAAGAAGACCAGACTTAATGGTCTGCATGAGGCTGGAGGAACCCTGTTAAGCATGGCCCCTGGATTCTCTATCAGCCCAGAACTAAAACAATTTCAAGGCCAACTCTTCAGACAGGGATTGAACTGGACTGTGGGACATAAAGTGATACTCATGAGGAGTGTGCCTCCTAGCGCAAGTAGATACAAGAGACTAAATGGGCAGCTCTTAATATATTTTTGAATAGGTTGCCTACTTTCAATATCATGCCTTAGTTCAGAATCTCAGCATTTCTCATCTGGACAATAGTCTCCTAATTGGTCTTCCTGTCTCTGGACTCAGTGAAAATTGCAGACATCATTTGAAGGATTATGTGACAGGTACTGCACTAAACATTGGATTATTTAACTCTACTTTTCAATTCTCACAGCAACACTGAAAAGCAGAAATTATTGATGAGGGAACTGAAGCTCTGACAGGTTAAATGACTTGCCCAAGGTCATACAGCTGGAAATGCGGAGTGGCAATTCAAATTCAGGTCTATGCTCCCAGCTAACCTGCTCAACCTTCCTCAATTTGATCCCCAGTGTGACCTTTTAAAAGGTAAATTTAATCCTGTTTTGCCCCACATAAAATCCTGCAATGGCTCCCCATCACCATCAGGGTAAAATCTAAACTGAAGAAATATGACAAAAGGCCCACCTCTCCAGCCTCATCCCCTGCCATTCTCACTCCCTCTGGCCGTACTTAGCTCCCCTTCAGTTTCCTAATATGCATCTCACCTCTTTGCCTGTGAGCATATTGTTTTTCTGCCAAGAACACTTTTCCCCTTTGGCAGGCTATTTCCAAAGCAAACTTCAAGATTTACTCAGACAACCCTTGCTCTGGAAAGACTTCACCCTAACAAGCACATACCCAAAACTGGGTTAAGTGACCACATGTTACAGTTATCAGCTAAGTTTCTTAACACACTGTATTATAACTTTGCCTTAGGAGGCTATTTGTTTCTCAAGAGTAACTACTGTAACTTTCAATCTCTGTACTGCTAATAAAGTATGTGTGTAGTAGAGAAAAGACTCAAATGTATGTAAAATTAATGAATTCATACAATACAACTGAAGAACTTGGGCCTGAAGTCTGCTTAATCTGGTTTCAAATTCTAACGTGCCATATTTCATATCTGCCAAGCCTACAGCAGACTTTAGTCTTTTTTTATTTATCTGTAAAATGGGAGATACTTGCACCTACCTCATAGTTAGGGTAAGAATAAAAGAAATAATGCACTTAACACCATCCCTGGCACGGAGAAAGTACACAATAAACATTAGCAACATTTTTTTCACTCTCAAAGTTTATCTACCCTGAGAAAACCACATCTCAGAAAACAGCTTCGCCCAAAGCTTCCGTCAGAGATTAGTTTCTCCAAAAAGTCTAAAATCAAAAAATCTTACACAACCATCCTTCATTCACAGACAAGGATCTTCCAGCGTTCTGGTTACACAGAGCTCAGTAGCTACCATACCCCAAATCAGTAACTACTGTTTGCAGTTTACTGCTTCTTACTCAACCATCAGTTTACTTCTTCCAAGTTAAAGACCATGCCCCTAAGCAGGAGGAAATTAGCCCCACAGAAACTAGTCAGTACCTTCTCCAAGGCCCCATTACCTCTCCCTCCAGTTCTGCGCAAATTAGAAACAGAAATCTCTGTGATCATCTTCTACAAACTTAAATGCCCTTGGAGAATCATAATGAAACCTTTTCTACTCATACCAAGACTTGAGCTCCCAAAGTATTAATTCAAGATAGAGAATGAATTCCTGGCAGAAAGAGTCCAAGGAAAAGAATTCCCTTAACCTTTCCCTCAATATTGTTCTTCAGGTCTACTGCCCTCAAACAGTGACCAAAATCCACCATCCCGCCCTGCCCCTTCTTGACAGAGGCCAGGGTCCTGTCTACACTCTTCTGAAAGAGAGATGGCTCCGTACTTTCAGGGGCCAGGATTCTTTCCGCCCACCCATGTCATCTCCCTTCCCACCTCGCCCGTGCCCTCCTGCAACACAGGCCCGGCCTGCTCCTTCACCGCCAGCTCCCCTCCACAGTTCCGCTACTCACCGCTTCTTAGGGATGGTGCCGGACTCCTGCGCGGCGGGAGTGGCCGTGGGCGCCGCCGTGGCCGCCGACGCTGCTCTCCGCGCTTTGCACTCATTGGCACCCAGAGCCTCCTGGGGACGGCCCAGTAGATGGCCCGACAGAACCCGCAGCCTCCGCCGGGCGCGGTCCTCGTCCTGATCCCGGCCCGTTGCACGGCCGGAGCCCACGCCTGTCCCGGCGGCTGCAGCCGCCGCCTCCGCCATCGCTTCCGCCTTGTGCTGCCGCCCCAGACCGCTGGGCGCGGGTGAAAGGTCACTCAGAGCGGCGCCCGACGCGACCATTCGCTGCGGCGCATCCCGGCAGCCACCGCGGCGACTGGGCGGCGGGTGCCTGGCGCTTGGAGCTTCACATTGTCTGCCCCCGCCCACCTCGTCCCCCCGCTCTCCCCGGCCACGCCTCGGGCCGCGTGCACCTGCTAAGCAGGTGAGTTTTAGACGTCCCCGAATTGGCCTGGCCCGAGTTGGCTGTACCAAGAGCCAAGCTACAAGAGCGCCCGAGGTGTCATAGTACCCTGGATGGTGTCCTTGGGTGTGGCTTGGGCCTCCAGATGAACATTCATGGGCAAACGCTTTGGGGCAGGAGGAGTACGGGCAGTGCTCCTGAACCTGATAACGGAACCAGCATCGTCCTTTCCGTGATTGAGATCCCGCAGCTCCACCTCTGATCCCCCTCCCTGTGGGGCCCTAAAGTAACTAAAAACTAACTATAGTTGCCTGTAACCGTCAGAGCAAATAGCTGTCATTTTCTCATAACTTACTTCGTGCCTGACACTGTGCTTAATGCTAGATCTCCATTTTACAGATGAAAAAACTGAGGCTCAAAGACATTAACTTGCCCATGGGCATGAGTATGGAACTAGCTGAAGCTGAGTTCCAACTTAGGTTTTCTTTCTATTCCTGGATGCTGTGCCCTTGTATACCCTAATGGAGGTAAAGTTTTTTATTGCCACAGATGAAATAACTCCAACTGTTCTTAGGACTTCCTGCTTATTTACAAATTGACTTCACTTCTGGAGGATGGCACTCAGTGAAACTAGGGGCATCTCATAGAACACAACCATTTTCAGCCAGTGTCATGCTTAAGAATTACACAAAAACTGCCACCTACACTAGCCATTGTCATTCTCCATCACGGATGTCACCACCTTCATGTTTTGCCTTCCTAGTTAAAAGAGAAATATTGGCAGAAGAATCTGAAGAACACCACATCCCTAGGACTAGATATTGACTCACTGACGTCTGGGATCCTGTCAACTTCTAAGACTGAGTTTATGCTTTTACACTGAACTTTCAAGGAGTCCCAAACTGATTAAGAACTATCAGTTAAGGACTAGGCAAATTACCGTTGGAGGGCCGACTCCAGCCTGCAGCCTGTTTTTGTATAGCCTTCAAGCTAAAAATGGTTTATATATTTGCAAAAGGTTGTTTAAAAAAAAAAGAAAAGTAACATCTTATGTGGTTGTGCAAAGCCTAAAATATGTATTATCTGGCCCTTTACAGATCTTTATGTACTATGAAATTCATATATATAAAGAGGTGCCGAGCCACATTCAAAACAACCTAAATACCCAGCAATAGAGAAGTGGTTAAATATTAAATTTATTAAATATTAAATATTAAATAAGTACATCAATATGGAGAAGTATCTTTTCAGCTATTAAAATAATTTAATACAACTGTGGAAACTCAGGAAGTGCTTATGAATTTATGTTAAGTGTAAAACAATAGCTATACTCTAGGCATTTTTATACATATTTGTTTACTCAACCTTTGCGACAAAACAGTGACACTGATTCTATTATCCTTATTTTATAGATGAAGCCTCAAGGAGAATAAGAGGCTTTTCTGAAATAGTTATATAATATCTGAAATACCACATTTTTCCATGTTATTGTCCTTAGTCCATGTCATGAATTGAATTATGTCTCCTGAAAAATGTGTGTATCAGTTTGGCTGGGCCATGATTCCTGGTATTGTGTGATTTTCCTATATGTTGTAAATCCTGCCTCTATGATGTTAATGAGGGAGGATGGATGGGTGGCAGTTGTGTTAGTAAGGCAGGATTCAATCTACAAGATTCGATTGTGTCCTGAGGCAGTCTCTTGAGATATAAAAGAGAGAAGTGAGCAGAGAGACAGGGGGACCTCATACCACCAAGAAAGCAGTGCCAGGAGCAGAGCACGTCCTGTGGACCTGGGGTCCCTGCGTGGAGAAGCTCCTAGTCTGGGGCAACACTGATGAGAAGAAGGTTGACAGAGAGAGAAAGGCTTTCTCTGGAGCTGATGCCCTGAATTTGGACTTTTAGCCTACTTTACTGTGAGGAAATAAACTTCTCTTCATGAAAGCCATCCCGTTGTGGTATTTCTGTTATAGCAGCACTAGATGACTAAAACAGTCCACCATTAGCGTTTTGGGACATTAACATCATATGTTAAAACTTACTGATGTAGGCTTGGTTTTGTATGTAATTTGTTTTTTAAATAAATTTTCAAATTAAACTTACTAAAACAAATTTTCACCCCAGGCATAAACCATAGCTCTAGTTCTTAAAAGTTGAGTTGTGGGAAGAATTTCAGAGATTGCTACCACAGCTATCAGAGGGACCTTATTCCTGGGGTACAAGAACATGAGTCACATACAGCGCTTTCTTAGGTACCTGTAACTGAGAAGGAGAATCTTTGTTTGGTTTTGCATAATTAAATATGGAACCCTCCAAACCACTAGTTCCTGACTTTTGCATACTTTGGCCCTGTTTTTGCTAGATACCATGTATAGCACAGTAGAACCTATTCCTGGTTGGCATTTTCAGGATTTCAGCTGATGACCAGAAAAGTAGGTATGTGCTACTGCACATTTGATAACAGGCGAAAGATCTGGCTCCCTCTCTTTTACTTGATTTTATTGTCAATTAGAGGTGTTGTCACAGATTTAAAAGTTTTAAGACCCACCACTGGTACTGTACTTGAGAAGCCTTCAGATGTCAAGTGTATGATCCTAGTGGTCTACTTCTTTTTGTCCTGCACAATCTGAAGAAAACTACATCCATATCCTCTGACCTGATAAAACAATCCACAAAACATACGGAGATGGTTCAAATCAAGAATTAAGGAGCCAAGGATTATTTCTAAATGCTGTCCCTTCAGTTCCTCCGGACATTACCTCAATTCCTTATTCTTAACCTCCTCCTTTATCTTTAGAATCCAGTCTGTGATGTCACTGGTGAAATTGTTGCAGAAACAAATAATGACAACACTCTGATCTAGAGCAACCAATTACTAACCTTTTGAAATGTTCTCTAGCCTTTGATACAGTAGATCATTCTTTGCTTTTATAAGAGTATAATCTCCTGATTCTTCCTATGCCTCCCTGAATGGGGCAGAAAAACCTCATTTTCCCCATCCCTTTTATGCATCTCTGTTACCTACCAGTGACACCACCACCATCCTGTTCCATCAGCCACAGGGCTATTTTCAGCTTCTTTCTGTTTTGCATCTGACATGCAGTGCATCAACAGTACATTGTCCTTTGTGGCTGTTAGATCCGGTGTTTCCCTTAGAACTTATTGTCTGTGGCTTTTATTTATCATTTATCATATACGGCTTTGATTTGTTAATTAACTTTTCATTTCATATGTCTGTTTCTCCAAATAGGCCATACGTTCCATGAAGGCAGAGTTCATGTCTTATACAAGAATCTGAGACTTACAAACACTTAATTTATAAGTGACTCAAAAATTTGAATTTGAGGAGAGTGACTAGAGCTACAGTCCTCATAGAAACGATTTGCCCCTTTTCCCCCAACTGGAAATGCCTACATAATAATTAATGTAGAAACTTATTTCATAGGACAGTGCTTTCCAACAGAACTTTCCCCTATGATGGAAATATTCTGTATTTGTGCAGTTCAGTACAGTCAGTACTAGCCACATGTAGCTATTGAGCACTTGAAATATGGCTAGTATAACTGAGAAACAATTTTTTATTTAATGTTAATTAATTTAAATTTAAATAACTATTGGATAGCACAATTATAGAGTATGAATAAGTTATTGGTGCCTAGAAATGTCAACCCACACCTTTCTCTTTTTCTCCACTACTAGGATAATCCATATTAAGGTATAGAGAAGAGGCTTATGCAGAAAAAAGATTGGTTTTACATACAGACCTAGGACTGTAAATATATTTCACCAAAAACTAATGCTATGCATGATTAAGTGTGGTCAGAATAATATAATCTTCCAGATACGTTATGAATTATGTAGGCTTTCATGAGCCGCCTTACAGACCTAATCATCAGAAGTAAAGTTCCTTTTTAAATAATGTGCAATTAAAAGAGAAGTCTTTGGAATGGTAAAAGAAAAGATGACATAAGGGTCCCAAGCCCAATGAAGGCACCTCCTTCTGATGAACTAGGAAGGCTCTGTGAAACAGTTAAGAGATTCCAGGAATTATTTGAGTAATGCAAAAGTAATATGTAATGACTGAGGGAAATATGAGGCATGGTGAGAAAGAGATGGTTTGTATGCCAGATCTTAAGATATAGATCAGTAGATATCCAGTCCAGCTCTAGAATCCCTAGGTCCAACTCCTGTTCAACTGCTGCTTCTAAGCGTTGTATTCTTCCTAAGGGAAACCATTGACTATTTCACATGGACTGTGGTTGTTAGTTGCCATCAAGTTAATTGCAACTTATGGCAACCCCGTATGTGTAGAGTAGAGCTGCTCCATAGGGTTTTCAAGGGTGTGAACTTTCAGTAGCAGATCACCAGCCCTGTCTTCCGAGGTGCCTCTGGGTGGGTTCAAACCACCAGCCTTTCAGCTAGTAGTCAAGTGCTTAACTGTACCACCCAGGGACTTTACATGGACTGTTATTGTTGTTGTTAGTTGCCGTGGAGTCTATTCCAACTCATGGAAACCCCGTGGTGTGCAGAACAGAACTGCTCCATAGTTTTTTCAAGGCCGTGACTTTTCAGAAGCAGATCACTAGGCCTGTCTCCGAGTGGGTTCAAACTGCCAGTCTTTCAGCTAGCAATCGAATGCTTAACGGTTCGTTAGCATAGACTCCTGTTGCTGTCGAGTGGATTTTGACTAATAGTGAACCTATAGGATAGAGTAGAACTGCACCATAGGGTTTCCAAGACTTTAAATATTTATGGAAGCAGCGCACCACATCTTTATCCCACAGAGTGTATGGTGGGTTTAAACCGCCGACCTTTCATTTAGCAGCCTAGTGCTTAACCACTGCACCACCAGGGCTTCTTTCACATGGACTAGGAGTAAAGAAAAGGGACAGAAGAAGAAGTAAATTGCCAAATATTCTAAACAGAAAATCTCTTCAAGTTCGAGTCCAGTGATTCTGGTCTTTGAATTTCTCAAATGTTTTATAAATGTTGCTAGAACAGAATCAGAACATCAACTAGCACGTTTGCATCCTATCGTGTAAAGTTCATAGATTTCTTGCCAAAATACCATATAAGCAACAACTTCCTCCGATTCTTTTTGGAATGAGGGGGGACTATTAATTTTTGCATAACTCCCCAAAGAGCTGAATCTAACACAGCTATCATGCTTTAAATGTACTAAATGTACAGTCTCATTCAAATTGAGGAATATGGACATGCTTCTTGCCAACTATCAGAAGGCAAAATTTATAAATTTTGCAAATATCAACAAAATAACAAAAAACTTTTATCCTGGGTGATAAAAATCTTGAGGTTAAACAAAAAATAAGTATCAGTTGAAAAATACTGAATATATGGAGCCCTGGTGGTACAGTGGTTAAGAGTTCAGCTGCTAACCAAAAGGTCAGCAGTTCTAATCCACCAGCTACTCCTTGGAAACCCTATGGGGCAGTTCTACTCTGTCCTATAGGGTTGCTATGAGTTGGAATCGACTCGAAGGCAAAGTTGTTGTTTTTTTTTTAAATGAAATACAGGCAATAAAGCATCTGTTGAGAGCCTATCATGTACCTAATTTTCTACTAGGTGCTATGAGATGCAAAGTACATAAGCCAATGCCTCATCTACATGGTATAATCAGGTTAGTTAGGAGTCAAAATATATGTGGGAAAGTTGTTTGATACCTATTCGGTGGAATAAGCAGGATGTAGATGACCTTGGTGGCGTAGTGTTTAAGTGCTGGGCTACTAACCAAAAGGTCAGCAGTTTGAATCCACCAGGTGCTCCTTGGAAGCTCCATGAGGTGGTTCTACTCTGTCCTATAGAGTCGCTATGAGTTGGAATTGACTGGACGGCAATGAGTTTGGTTTGTTTTTTTTTAGATGACCTTAGTGAAGGATTTCCTACCGCCTCTCCTTACAAGAGCAAAGCCCAAGCAGAATGCCCCAAAATTTATTTCACGCTGCCTAAATGGAGCGTCGTTTGTTTTCTTGACTGTGGCTTCCATGGGCGTTGATGGTTGATCCAAGTAAAATGACATTCTTGACAACTTTAATATTTTCTCCTTTTATCACAATGTTGCCTATTGGTCCAGTTGTGAGGATTTTTGTTTTCTTTAGTCAAGGTGTAATCCATACTGAAGGCTGTAGTCTTTATGAATGTATATGCCACAGTTTATTTATCTTTTCTACAATTAATGGAAATTTGAGTTGTTTCCAGTTTGGAATTATTATGGATAATGTTGGTATGAACATTATTGTATATGTCTCTAGGTGGATATGTATAAGAGTTTTTTGTTGAGTATGTATCTCAAGTGGAATTGCTAGGTCATAATATGCATATATTTAACTTTAATAGGTAATGAAATGCCAAACTGTTTTCCAAAGGGATTGTACAAAATCTGCTGCCCCCAGTGGTGTATGAGAGTTTCCATTTCTCTAACATGTTATTGTCAATCTTGTTAGTTTTAGCTAATCTGATGGATGTGTATTATTGTGGTTTTAATTTTAATTTCCCTGATTACTGCCTTTTTGTATGTTTGTTGGCCATTTGGATGTCATTTTTAAAATTCCTGTTCAAGACTCGTTTGTTTTTTTATTGGATTATCTGTCTCTCATTATTGATTTATAAGAATTGTTATGATTCCAGATACGGGCCTTTATCAAGTGAATGCATTGCATATTTCTAATGCCATATGTGATTTATCTTTTTATTCTCTTAATAGTGTTGTTTGATGAACAATAGGTCTAAATATGATCAAATTTACCATTTTTTTTCCTTATTTAATAATTTTTCTGCCCTATTCAAAATCTTTTTTTGTATTCTGATGTATTTGTTTAGGGCTACAAATTTCTCTCTAAGCAATTAAATTAATTACTTCAAGTTTTGATAACAGTATCCTCATTATCACTCAATGACAAAGAGTTTCCATTTGTGTTTGAAAACAATAAGTATTGTGTCTTGTTTTGGAGTTCAGCATTCCATACAATGTCCATTCGGTCAAATTTGCCAATCGTGTTGTTCAAATCTTTTATATCCTAACTGGATTTTGCCTATGTATTTATTTTATCAGTTATTGAAGTGTGTTAAAATCTCTCACTATTATTACGGATTTATCTATTTTTTCCTCAGACTTCTGCCAATTTTTGCCTTATATACTTTGAAGCTATGTATTATGTGTACAAATTTAGAAGTGTTATATCTTCCTGGTGAATTGGACCTTTTATAATTATCAAAATGTCTCTTTGTCTCTAATAATGATTTTTGCATTAAAATTACTTTAGCTACACCAGCTGTCTTTTTGTGGGTGTTTCCATCCTATAACTTTAAATTTTTCTGTAGCCATATATTTTAGATATGTCTCTTGTAAACAGTGTTTAGGTGTTTTCTTCTAAGCAGTTTAAACATAAGATCTTGGATTATTGATCCCATTTAATTTAATTGAATTACTAATATACTTGGTATTAAATTAATATATCTGATGCCATAATGGTTAAGCACTTGGCTGCTAAACAAAATGTTGGTGATTTGAACCCACCCAGCAACTCTGTGGGAGAAAGACCTGGTGATCTGCTCTGGTAAAGATTACAGACTAGAAAACCCTATGGGCAGTTCTACTTTGTCACATGGGGTCGCTATGGGTCGAAATTGACTCCGCGGCAACAAATGGCTAAGAGCACAGGCCTCAGTGCCAAACAGGCCTTGTTCGAATCTTGGCTCTATATTGGCTCTACCATTGACAAGATGTGTTGTCTTGAACTTGTCACGTTGATATCTCTGGACTTGTTTCCTCATCTGTAAAACAAGGATAGTAATGACTGCTTCCCAGGGGTGTTTAAGGTATGTTGTAATGTGCCCTTGAGTCTATTCTGACTCATAGTTACCCTATAGGTTGTTAAGTGCTGTCACGTCAGCTCCAACTCATAGCGACTCCCTGCACAACAGAACAAAACACTGCCCAGTCCTGCACCATCCTCACAATTGTTATGTTTGAGTCCATTGTTACAGCCACTGTGTCAGTCTATCTCGTTGAAGGTCTTCCTCTTTTTAACTTACCCTTTGCTCTACCAAGCATGATGTCCTTCTCCAGGGACTGGTACCTCCTGATAACATGTACAAAGTACATGAGATGAAGTCTTATCATCCTCTCTTCTAACGAGCACTCTGGCTGTACTTCTTCCAAGACAGATTTGTTTGTTCTTCTGGCAGTCCATGGTATATTCAATACTCTTCTCTAACACCATCATTCGAATACATCAGTTCTTCTTTGGTCTTACTTATTCATTATCCAGCTTTCACATGCATATGAGGCAATTGACATTACCATAGGTGATAAAACTATGGGTCTTTTCCTGTTGAGAGCAAAGGAGAGTGAAGGAACCAAAGACTCAAGGAAGAAATTAGTCTACAGGACTAATGGCCCACAAGAACTGCAGCCTCTTCCAAACAGAGACCAGAAGAACTAGACATCCTGGCTACCACTACCAACTGTTCGGACCAGGGACGTAATCAAAGATAACAGTTAGAATGGGAGAAGAATGTAGAACAAAACTCAAATTCCTAAAAAAGGCCAGACTTACTGGACTGATAGAGACTAGAGGAACCCCCGAGACAATAGCCCTAAAATACCCTTGAACATGGAACCGAAGCCACTCCCGAAGGTCGCCTTCCATCAAAATAACCAATTAGCTTTTAAAATAAACAATATCACCTGTGCTCCCTTAAATTAATCAACTGGATGAGACCCAATGATCAACACTACCCTAAAACAAAGATGAGAAGCTAAGGAGGGGCAGGGAAGCTAGATGAATGGAAATAGAACAAAAAGAATGGAAATAATGGGAATGTTGACACATGTGAAAAATGTAACCAATGTCATATGACAAGTTGTATAAAAATTGTTAAATGGGAACCTAATTTGCTGTGTAAACTTTCACCTAAAACACAATAAAATCTTAGAAAAGAAAGAAAGAAAATACCATGACTTGGGTCAGGCACACCTTAGTCATCAGAGACATTTTTGCTTTTTAATACTTTAAAAAGGTCTTTTGCAGCACACTTAAGGTTAGTGAGCAAAAATTCAGTAAATTCTAAATGCTATTATGGAAATTGAATGAGGATAGTATAAGAAAGACAGCTTCCTTGAAAAGCTAGTCCATGGTGGAGGGAAGAAAAATAAGCTTAAATGGGTAAGGTGAGACCAAATCATGGGAGCATTGAAGACTGGAAGAGTAAAAACTTGACCTGGTGGGAGCTATTATAAGTTCTTGAGCAGGGGGTTAGGATGACAAGCCTGGGAAGACCACTACTCTGGCATTCGTTCTCAAGTAAAAGTTAACTTGTCAGGTATACCTGAGAACCTGTTGACAATTGTAAAAAGAGGCTGTCCAGAAAATGATGAAGACCTAAAGAACTCCTACAAAACAAGTTAACAATATTTTCAATGACAGGAAAGCTTGAACTGTGGTTAACTGTCTGCTCCAGTAAAGGGCAGTGAGTTAGCTCAGGAGGTGAAGATCTTTAATGTGGAGGAGGCTACAAGTGGTTCCATATTCTGTTTGATACTATTCTGCTTCAGTATATCACCACCACACTAAAGTACACCTGATGAGGGGAAACTGACTTCAGTAATTAGCCACATCATTGGGTGTGGTGTGATTAATTACTTTTGTGTGTGGCCTTTCTAGCCGTGGTCTTATGATTCCCACCCAGGTGATTGAGTGGGGCTATGCAAATAAGATAATTGTGTCCCACTGAAGGGATTGGTCAGTTTTACCTTAAAAGAGAGCCAACTCCAGAGCAGAGGTGGGGGAGTTCACCATCACCACCAAAGAAGGAAAGACCCGCAGCAGAGACCTGCAGGAGACGGTGCAGTGGGCTTCCTGGCCCGTGGAGTGAGAAAGCTAGAGTGCCTTTGGGCAGAGACTGCGGGCCAGGGAGAAGTCTATGCCTGACCCACGAAACTGGGACTTGCCAGCTTCCACAACCTCGAGAGCTATTTCCTTTAAATGGTTCATGAATTCTGTGAGATGTTGCTGCAAATTAGGAGACCCAAAGACGGGGGGAGAGTACTGGGGCCAGAGGGAGTGGTTGATGTTAGGGGTGATGGAGTGATACAGCAGCTGGGAAAAGTTAGACATGTGGGACATCTTTAACCTTTGTCTCATAGAAACCAGCTTTGTACTGATCCTCATAAAAGAAATTATTCATTTTTTGGGTATAGATGAAAGTGCTTTATGTTCTATCACCCTTCTGCTACTAACTTACTATGCAGACTGTAATTCTTTCTTTCTTGATTTTCTCATATTTTAAGTAGGAATAATTTCTGGCCTGCCTGTCTCTTAGATTTATTGTAAAATAATAGATGTGAAGCATTTTGGAAACCAAACTCAAAAGTCGTTCTAAAATAATTATTTTCTCTGGAACATACAAGATCAAGATTTGATATTTATCAATTATAACTCTAAAGCAACAGTTCTTAAACTTTTTGGTCTCTAGAACTCCCTTATAATCTTAAAAATTGAGACCTCCAAAGAGCTTTTTTTGTTTATCTCTGTGTGTGTGTATACACACACACATACATAATTAAAATTGAGAAATATTTAAAATATTTATCAGTTGCTTTAAAAACTAATGATAAACCAACACATGTTAATATAAATAACTTATTTTGTTAAAAATAAATATTTTCCATAAAAAAAAGTTGAGAATGCTATTCCTTTACATTTCTGCAAATTTTTCTAATGTCTAGCTTAATAGAAGACAGCTGGATTCTCATATCTGCTTCTAAATTCCATCTGTTAAGACATCACATGTCATGTAACCTCTGAAAAACTCCACTTTACACTCATGAGAGAAGGAGTGAAAAAAAGAAAATAACATCTTAGTCTTCCTATGAAAATAATTTTGATTCATTGACCCCATGAAAGGATCTTGAGGACTCACAGGGGTTCCCAGATCACATATTGAGAATTGCTGCTCCGAAGTATTTCTGTAGATGTCTGCTAAAATGTTCACCGGGGAAGCTCTAGACAACTGGATGCCAAAAGTACAGTTAATGCTATTGCCACAAAGAAGTAGTGTATAATGCCACTATTAATAAAACAAAGTGGTCCAAAAATTTAGGCATAATTTCGTATTTTGATACATTTATAATGAAGTGTATATATTTTTTCAGTTTCATACAATCACATTGTGAAAGTGATTCCTACACTTTAAAATCAAATTTCCAAATCCACTTCCTACAAGTGGGGTAGCTGAATTTGGTACGACTTCTGTGACATAACATGATCCAAGTTATTTTATAAGATCAGGCTCACTCCATTTCAGACTTACGATGTTGTTTTTATCATTGCATTTAGGTCAGTGGTAAATAGTTAAAAAGAAAGTAGTTCCTGAAGATGATTTTTATTTTAAAAAACAATACTATTGAGATCATAGCTTTGAAGTTGTTAATTCACAAATCTTACCATTTGGCCTTTTCATACCTCTAGATTTCTTAGCTTAGTCCTCCTCTTCAGGCCACCTGGGGCAAAGAGATGAGGTAAGTCTTTGCCAATACAGAAGACTCCTCCAGAGTCCCAGAGAGAACTGGATTATTTGTTTGAGGATATCATTGCAAAAGTCAGTCGTCTCCAGGGACCTATACTGAGCTCTGGTTAACTCTGCCTTTGGCTGGTTCAGGACTGTAGACTCTATTAGGAATCCCTCCTCCATGCTCAGGAGAACTTACACAAGAAGTAATTTGCTTGCTTACCCTCCCAAGTGGCGCTTAGCCCTCTCTCTACTCATCATTTCCCGTTTTCTTTTTTGAAAAGAGAAGCTGATTTTGCTTTCTACTGGCCTAGGTTACACTGTGAAAAAACTTGTGTGAACATATTGGGGATGCATACATCTCTTTCTTTCTAGTCTAACTGAACCATAGCACCAACGCCCACAGCCAGCAATCACACCCTTGAAGTCTGAAAAGATATGAAAGCTACTCTGAATGAATATTTAAAATGACCTACTAACCATCCAACGCACCCCTAGATCTACTGCTTAAAAGAGCAGAATCTATTTTTGAAATCTACTTTTTTAAATGTTTACGTAGCGTTGTTGTTAAGTGCCGTCGAGTCGATTCGGACTCATAGCCACCCTATGCGACCAAGTAGAACTGCCCTTAGGGTTTCCAAGGAGCATCTGGTGGATTTGAACTGCTGACCATTTAACCACAGCTGAGCTCTTAACCACTGTGCTACCAGGGCTCCGTTTACATATTAGAAGCCTAAATTTTTAAGCAAAGATTTATGGTAGCCTGTTCATACTCTTCTTCTTAAGCTTCTTCCCTCGTTTTTTGACCACCACCCCCTTATCTTTTTGCCTTTCTTTTAGACCCATCTTTTTTTCTGTTCTCTTTTTGCAACTTGGGTCAACATAATGCTGGGATACAGAGAGGTGAGAAAAGAAATTACTCAGGGTCAATAAAACCAACTGGTCCATGAGCCAAGAGACTGTCATGGGAGGACAGCCAGGGATAATGCCAGGAGGTTACTTGGAGAATTGGAAGCAGGGAGCATACCCCAAAATAGAGCCCTGTGTGGAATCACTGATAGCAGACTGGGAGACAGGAATGTGAGGATGGTCAGTAGGAGGCCAACTGATTCTGCTAAAGGGCGTCCTATTTTTAATATGCTCTTAAAGGACGTTACCTGACCCTCTGACTATAGTCCTCAAAATATATCCTTGATCCTGCTTGCTCTGACTATAGTCCTCAAAATATATCCTTGATCCTGCTTGTTTAAAGTTTGTATGCAAAATAATGGTGTGTTTGAAAGTGTTAGGTATTAATTTTCTATTTCTCATCTGAAGGCATTCAAATGTCAGGGACTGTTAGCACGTTCTTTCTTTTTTTTTTTTTTTAAAAGAAAATGCCAAGGCTATTGGATCAAAAAATCAATATTCTAATTTGCTTTTGGGGGGAAAGGGATTGAAATTCATATAATTAACTAAAATTTTAATTATAGTCAATTCTAACACTATTTTTATGATGAGCCGTATGATCCATAAACAGCTCTGAGAGGTCGTAGGACGAGCTCCCTGAGAACAGGCTGGAGGCTGGTAGAGGTGTGAACATTAAGAAACCTCCTACAGGGAAGCGGTGCACCAGCTGGGAAAACATGACACCAGATGCAATAATAATGATGAAGAGATCTAGGCCCCACAGCAGCCAGGGGTTTTGCAAAAGGGAGAGGAAGAGGAAAAGATATTTCAGTGAATGAGCCACTTTGTGTGCTAGTTCTGAGTGGCACTTATAAAGTACTGGGGGTCAGTAAAATCAGCCTTCAGTGACTACCTACTGACTTGCCCTTTTGCACCTTAGCTACAAGTACATTTGTAGTCGTGGGAAGAACCATCCCAAGTTCTTTACAGGATTTTCTAAAGACCACTCCATCAATGAGGGAGTTTATTTATTATAACCAGTCTATGTTATCTTCCAGCTCCCTGGCAGGTCTTAGAATTTCAGGGGGAAAAAATCACAGTTACCTTCAAACCCAGAATTCAGGGTGTGAATTCATAACATCAGCATAAAAAGGTGTAAAAATTTAGTTTTACCTCAGAAGAAATCATCAAATATAGGTTGATGGCCAACCAATTAGGCAACTCGCTTTATATACTACATGTTTCGGTTAAATCACATTTTCTTTAGAACCAATCGGTAAGATAACAGATAAGCTCATGTTTCTTAGCTTTGAAATAAGATTATTAAAATTACCTTGTCTTATGGAAGAATATGATGTTTTGGATTTGCATCCAAATAATCCGATGGAGAGCAGAGGACGCAGAAAGTGGACTGGAGAATAGATCAAACAAGATTGAACTTGTTATAACTGGGTGATGGGTACATGGGTATGCTCTCTACTTTTGCGTATGTTTTAAATTTTTCATATAAAAAGTTCAAAATTTACATGTGAAAATATTAACTTAGACTGTCTTTTTTATTACCATTTCAAAAGCAATCTATGCACATTATAAAAAATTTGAAAGAATAGCGAAGTGTAAAGAAGGAGAAAAAATTTTAGCATGCTGGCCTTTCCCAACACTCAGATATGCTAAGAATGCTCTCCATAAATGTAAATTGATCAATAATCCTAGTAGCCTCAACTAGTCCTAATATTGGCTGATAGTGATACTACCCCACAATTGTGAAAGTGAGAGATAATAAAAGCAGCTATAAAACACACTGTGCTATTTAATCACCTAACCTACTAAAAACCAAACCCAATGCCACTGAGTCGATTCCGACTCATAGCAACCTTATAGGCCAGAGTAGAACTGCCCCATACAGTTTCCAAGGAGTGCCTGGTGGATTTGAACCACCAATCTTTTGGTTAGCAGCTGAACTCTTAACCACTACACCACCAGAGTTTCCATTTAATCACCTAGCAGTTGTGATAATTGCAAGGTCAGCTCTAGTGGTGAACCAGTGTGAATAAACAGATACTTTAGAGTAACATGTTGATCTCTATGAGTTGAATGAACTCTGTCAGGGAACCAAGATATCATAAGTCAATTACTCTCTGCAGCAGCTTAGCAAAACACCTTGAAAACGCATAGGTAAGCTACTTGCTACTTGCCAAAAATAGCAAGAGAGTTTGTTTCTACAGCCTAACCACACAGCCAGTATTTCACATTTCAACAGATGTAATGTCTTGGTTATCTTTGCTGGGTAACATATTCCCCCAAAATTTAGCAGCTTAAGACAATAAATATTTATTATCTCACAGTTTCTGAGGCTCAGGAACCTAGGAAAGGCTTAGATGGGTGGTTCTGACTCAAGGTCTCTCAAGTAGTTGTAGTCAGGTTGCTGGCCAGGGCTACAGTTATCTTAAGGCTTAACTGGGGCTGGAGACTCTGCTTCCAAACTCATTCATGAGGTTGTTAGTAGGGCCTAAGTTCCTCACCAGAAGGGTTTCTCCATAGGTTGCCTAAGTGTCCTCACAACGTGGCAGCTGGCTTCCCACAGAATAAGAAGTGAAAGAGAGACAGACAGAGAGACAAATGAGAGAATGCCCAGGGCAGAAGCTGCAGTCATTTATAATCTAATCTTGAAAGTGACATACCATTATTTTTGCCTTATCCTTTTAGTCATACAGACCAACCATGGTACAATGTGAGAGGGGATGGCACAAAAGATGTGGATACCAGGAGGAAGGGATTACAGGGATCACCATTTTGGAGACTGGCTACTGGATGTAGGACAAAAGAGAAGAATTTGTAGATATTTGAGATAAGATATATGAAAATGGATTTGCAAGGATTGTCTTTAAGAGAAGTATAAATTGAATCTACCTGGGATGATTTTATTACTAAAGTCAAGAGAAGTGTGTCAAACAATGATCTTTAATCATCTAAAACTTTTAAAATGCCTTAACACTGTAAATATGTGTATAAAAGCAAAGTACCCCTATTCTATACCCATGGCTGAAGAGAACAGCAGTGGCAATAGCTGCTAAATTCTGTTTTAGTCCCGCCTTTCCCATCATGTGTGCCTCTGCCAAAGCTCAGCTTCTAGTTTCTTGTCCCATGCCTGGTGGGCTTTAATCTGACTTGGCATAAATGCTCTCATCTAGCTTCTTTGTTGCTTCATGATCCTAACCATCCCAACTAAGGAATCATGGTGGAAGAGAAAGAAAACATAGCATATGGTTCCCGCCTTCAACAAACTTAAAATATCAACACAAGAAGAAAATAATACATACAACTGGCAGCTTTGAAAAAACAGGATAACTATAAACCGACCTCCTTAGCTAGCTGTCCCTACTGTTGGGTGCCGTCGAGTAGATTCCGACTCATAGCAACCCGATGTGACAGAGTAGAACTGCCCCATAGGGTTTTCTTGGCTGTAATCTTTAAGGAAGCAGATCGCCAGGCCTTTCTCCCATGGAGCTTAGATCTCAGTTTATGCATACCAAATAAAAAGTCATGCTTCAGCTTTTTACTCTGTATTCATCTCTAAAAGTACACATATGGATTGACTTCTAGCACTGGTGCTCTTGAAAAACATTTATGTGTTTCCAACCATACTTCCAGAATGCAAGTCATCACTGCATAACAAAATCTGACATTGCTAACAATCTTACCCAAGAACTTAATAGTATTTGATGTGGGTAAAAAATTGAAGTAGTAGGTAGATTTCACAATCCACCTAGAGAATCATGTTTATCCAGCTATGATCTGGATCAGATGATAATAATAAAGCATGCCATCTATTGCAAGTAGATATTGTGTCATCAGAAACAGAGACTAACAACATACTCAACAGTAGCTCTAAAACTGGCAAACTGCAAACTCTAAAAACTGATGATTTAAGTACAATGGTAGGGTAAGGGAAAAAATGAGTGGCATCTTTTCGCTTTCATAATAGCTATCATGAACAAAATATGCCTTATAATAATTTTACTCATTGGTAAAAGAGAAGTTTAATCATTTTTATTACCTATAGGATAATAAATTCTCTTCGGTGGAAAGAGTTTGATGCATATGACCATTCATTCAGAGTCTAATAGTCACTATTAATCATTATCTTCTCTCAGTACAATAGCGTTCTCTGTGTCCTACCATTCTGAGGTGCAGATTCCTTTTTGAATCCTCTTTTGATGTTATCAGCGTATGTGGAATTACAGTGTTGTCAGAGGTGTTTTCTTCTTATCGAGATAATTCCTTGGTATCTCTTCAACAGAGTTTTTTTTGTTTTGTTTTTTTGGTAGCACTCTAAAGAATAAGGAGCCTATATTACATCCACCTCCCCTCAATTAAAATAAAACATTTTTTATTCTTTAACAGAGGATTAAACAGTTCAGAATCAAGAGATTTCCCCCTCTGGTTTATTCTTTATGAGTTATTATGTTTAGACAGCCAAATTATGTGAGGTTTTGTTTTGTTTTTTTTGGGTTCACTTTTGCAGACACTTTTTCCCAAGGAAAAAAATTGTTGTTAATCATAGCAATAGGCCTAATTCCTTTCTCGTATGCTTATTTTTGAAGAACTCCCACAGACTGGCTTGGCCTTAACCGTAGATAGAAGTTTATTCTGTATGATTTGTGTGTGTGTGAGGTAGGGAGCAGCAATGGTAGAGTAAGCGATAAATCTCGTTTTATACAAACATATAAAAGAACCCTCAAATACTCCAAGAAATATCTCATAAAAGAGTAAATGATTTATATCAGATTCTTTCCTAAGAGCAGGTTTTGATAGGCCAGGAATGGAGATACCATGAGAACACTAGGTACCTAAAAGGGGGTCAGAAGAGGTCAAACAGGACATAACCTACATCTGGGATCGGTCATCTGTCCCTCTATCCAAGTTCTGTCTAAGGGCAAACATCCCCCAATGACTTCCAAAGGAATTTAAAAGGAATATACACAAAGAGTCCTTCAGCTTATGAGTTTAAAACTATTGTCAACTTGGTAAAACTGTTTCCTTACTTTTTTATAAAAACCTAATTTTACAATTACCTCCATAGTTCAGAGAGTTGTTCTTGACCCCTAGACTAGGCTCCTATCTCTTTTTCATTTTCCAATTCATCCTGCAAAGTTCTACCTGGCTGATAGCCCCATAATACTTCCCTGAACACATCACTGCTCTGTTGAAAACATTCAGAACCTCCACAATTGTCTTCTGGTATTTAAGGCCATTCACCATTTGGCCCCAAATTACTTTTCAAGCATTTTTACTTGTTACTCCCCTAATAAAGGGCTTCGTTCTAACCATTCTATTACATAGGAAATGCCGCCTCATTCATAATACCTCCTCACTTGTCCAGAAGTGCTTTCTGTGCTCTTCCATAATATTTTGTTTGGTTCCTATGGATTTTATATTTTCTTATAGTGTATATGTTTATGTACTCACCTTATGTCTCCCATACATTATGGTAAACTCCTTGAGGACAAGAACCATATCTAATGCAATTTCATGCCTTGCATAATCCCTTCAGGATGACTTTCCCAACAGAGGCATTGGCAAATGTCTGTGGAAGGAAGGAGGTACAAGAGGTAGGCAGATAGGCTGGTAGATATGCTGGCTTTTTAAAAGCTCATTTTGATCAACTCTAGATTAGTAGTTCCCAATTCTGGGTATACATTTGAATACTAGGGAATTATTTTAAAATAGCAGTGCCAAATCTAAGACCGACTATATCTGAATTTCTTGGTGGGAGGAGGAAGAGGGCCCCAGCAACAATACTTTTAAAAAGTTCCCCAGGTGATTTTAAAAAGAATTGGTTCAACGTGTAGCCCCTAGCACAGCAGCAGCAGCATTGCTTGGAAATGTGTTAGAAATGCAAATTATCAGCCCCCACCCCAGACTTAAAACCCAAACCTGTTGCCATCAAGTCGATTCCGACTCATAGCAACCCTACAGGACAGAATAGAACCGCTCCATAGGATTTCCGAGGAGCAGCTGGTAGATTCAAACTGCTAACCTTTTGATTAGCAGCCAAGCGAGCTCTTAACCACTGCACCACCAGGGCTCCTCCTCAGACTTACTGAATCAAAAACCCTGGAAGTGGGGCTCAGCAATCTGTGTTTGAATAAGCCTTCCAGGTGATTCTGATGTACGTTAAAGTTTGAGAACCATTACTCTAGAATGTTAATAAAGTAGGACAGGAACCAATGTATCCAAAAGACAAAAGAATGTAATGAATTTGATGCTTTTCTGACAACAGGTGATAGAACCATTGCAAAGTCAAGATAAAAAAAAAAAATTAAATAAAAACTATACAAAAAGACTTTTAAAAAATGACAGAGGTCTCTGAAAGAAAAATTGGTAATCAGACTGAATTATCTGAGAGTGACATAAAGGATGGTCTTCATTTTACAGGGACAAGATCAGAGAGAGATAAATAAGAAAGGAGATGAAATCTCAAATGGAGATAAAAGGTAATAGAAAAGCATTCTTCAATTACACACATTAAAGAAAGAGAGGAAAATTTCACACACACCCCCATACAGTGAAGGAAAAGTGATTAAAATTGACCATGTAAAGGTAATTGTTTTTCTTTTTTAATGGTTTCTGAATATTAGTTATTTTATCCCCAGACTATATAAAATAATTCTGTTAGGTACAGCAGTTGGTCTTGATGAAGTAGAATAGAAAGTCAAACACTTCAGGTCAGGGATGGAAATGGTTGACGTGTATTTTTAATTGCTGAAAGTACTCAGCATCGGGGCCTTGATGGTGTATCCCTCACAGGACTAGAGAGGGAGAAAAACCTCCTCTTCTTGCAGAAATGACTCAGAGCTGTGAGTTAGGAGAGCTGGGTTGCGTGACCTCAGGCAAAACTTTTGCTCTCTCTTCTTACCTTGTTCACCTATTGAGTGGAGATCTTAATCCCTGTTTACCATTTAAGAGAGATCTTAATCCTTGCTCAGAATGCCTTAAAAATATCAGATATTCATAGGTAAATGTTATTTGTCACTCTGTTTTACAAGCTTGGAAGAGAAAATCTAAAAATAGCAAAAGGCTAAATCTAATAACTAATGCTAGAAAGAAGGGAAAGGGCAACCCCCATTTAGCTTAATTTTGATATACATAAAAATACAAAAAGGAATAAAATAATATATTATTAATCCTCCAGGGAAGTACCAACTCCTGCTCAGATAGCAATTAATATGGCTTCACCGACTGACTTCATATCATGGCATGATAACAGGCTACCCACATAAGGGAAAAATAACAGATGTTTACTTCAGTCACAGGTCAAATGCTCACAAATCTTTAAAATGATGGAAGAAAAACTATTAAAACCATACACTCTATTTCTCACTCCCCTTGTTGGTCTAAGACTAATCATTTATTGGTTTAGGCAAAGCTTTTGGCTTTAGGCCTCAATAAATAAACTGTGTTGGGGAGCTCAAGAGTGATAAATGGGAAATTAAATATAAATTTTTTTTTTAACATTGAAGATTAATACAATTGTAAAGTATTACACACACACCCCAAGAAGCCAAGTATAATATACTGTATTTTTACTCAAATAACACCCATGTTCTACGTTTGCCAACCACTCCATCCCCCGGCAAAGTATTTTCATAAGCACACTATGGCAAGTCTTTTTTTACATGTTGTTGTAGGAAGAGTTAGGAGCGGGATTCCTGCATTTCACCCCGGAATTAGTGAAGTGCTTAACCCTGTATAATACAGTATGTTCACCCATGGAATGCTTTTCTTCTAACACCTATTTTCATCCCTTTGAGATACATTAACTTAAATTACAAGGTCATTCAGAATAGGTGCTCAAGATATATGTCGTCAAGGTCAGCACCCAAAGGACAATAATCATTGATGAATCAGTGATTCTGGAATGGTGACACAAAATGGTCAGCCCAAAATTTAAATTATTTACTGTCTCTTTTAAGATCCTGGATTAAGGCCACTGGAACATGTTCATAACGTTTTAAGACGATATTAAGCTAAATCTATGTAGTAAAAAATTTTTGTATTGGCTATGAGGTAAATTTAGTCAAATGGGCAGAACTGAGCCTTTTACACAGACCCAGAAAATTTATTACACACATAAACACCCACATGTATGCATACCAATTCAGTGTTTCTATACATGGAAGCTATAATCTAGGTGGGTGACCAAAATTTGTGAGCTTGTCAATTCCCTGGGTAAAAGTACAAGGATTCAAAATGATACTGACACATTCAACAAATGGTTCAGCAGAAGCAGCAAGGTATCTAGTACTTCTTAGTCAGAATTAAGGGAGAGGAGCAGATTTAGAAGAATATTGTAAAAAGGGAAGGAGGGAATGTAACAATATCTTAGCACATAGAATGAATAATGATGCTTCCAAATGTATCCCTGTGTTTCTTCCTTAAGCGGATGGTATGTGTGGCGATCAGCAAGTTAGTTGTACATGGTGGAAGATGAGAAGATTAGCAGCAGCTGTCTTTGACACTTGAGTTGGCAACAGCATTATAGATAAAATGAGGTTCAGAAGTGGACAGATAAAGTTGTGTTATGTTTCTATGAAATGGACAGATTATTTCCTACCCTAAATTCCATGAATAATCCTGATTATCCCCTTTTAGCTTTTTTATCCAGAAAAAGAAAAGCATCATCTTTGTGCAATTTGTCCAGTTTTTTAGAATGTGACCTTCTAGGACTGCATTTTTGGTAAGTTGTGCGTGGATGTAAGCATCCCGGGGGTGTTCAGTGAATGACGATTGTCTTAGTCATCTAGTGCTGCCATAACAGAAATACCACAAGTGGATGGTTTTAAGGAAGAGAAATTTATTTCCTCATCGTCAAAGTAGGCTAAAAGTCCAAATTCAGGGGGTCAGCTCCAGGGGAAGACTTTTTCTGTGGGCCTTCTTCTCTTCGGTGTTCCCCCAGACTAGGAGCTTGTCTGCACAGGGACCTCGGTCCAAAGGACGCACTCTGCTCCCAGAACTGCTTTCTTGATGGTATGAGGTCCCCAACTCTCTGCTAGCTTCGCTTTCCTTTTATCTCTTGTAAGGTAAAAGGTGATACAAGCCACACCCTAGGATCAGAGATGTGACCTGGGTAAGGGTGGTGTTACAATCCCACCCTAATCCTCTTTAACATAAAATTACAATAAAATTACAATCACAAAATGGAGGCCAACCACACAATTCTGGGAATCATGGCCCAGCCAAACAGACACACATTTTTTGCGGGACATAATGCAAACCATGACAATGATAAAGGAGCTTAAATGAAGAGCACAAAGTCAGACAAAAAGTTAATAAGGTCCAATTCAGGATTCTTAACGTCTGTGTTTCCAGCAAAGGCAGATCTCACTTGCATCACTTCTTAGCTATGTCTGGGTTTTAAAACACATTTATTTTATTTCCTTAAAGTTATTTACTCCAGTAATTCTGTTAAGCATTGACTTGCAATGCCAGCAAGTCTCAATGTGCTGAATTATCATAGAAATACCAAATATTTTGAAAACATATACAGTCAAAGACAGGTTTTGCTCTATTACCTCTCCCTTGGCTGGGAAGAAAAAAGAAAAAAATGAGGTCTTGCTACAAATAGTAGGATTAGTGAATCACAAAATGAATTATTACTCACTCATGTGAAATCACAAACTTCTCGTTCCTGTTTTCATGGTTTGTCACACATAACATTTTTAGCAAGCCTGGTCTGAAATTTATGGAGGTTATCAGTCATTGTTATATACAGGCCTTACCAAGTCAATGATGTCAACTCACTTTTTGGATACATTCTTTAAATTTACAATCAAAGTTTCTGAATAGTCTATAGCTTGCACAGTGATTAGTTATACAGTCTTTTCAATATATTCTAGGGTTGTGACTTCCAAGAAATTGGATTTATGTACCTATAATAACCAGTTTCCCCCAGTCTCCTAGGGCTACCACTGTTTTCCCAGTCTCAGGTAAAAACCTGAAAGCCGTCCTTGACTTGTCTTCCATCCTTCCACTTCTATTTTAACCGTCACCAAGTTTCACCAGAAAAGGAGTCACATTTTCCTCACTATTTCCACGTTAATAGCCTACACCAGGCCACGTCTCCCCACTCCTAGCCAATCTAACCTTCTCCAGGCTCCCCATTTTGAATTACTCTTGCATATATTCCTGCCAGAATAATCTTACTAAAAACAAACAAACCCATTGCCATCGAGTAGATTCCGACACATAGCAACCCTATAGGACAGAGTAGAATTGACCCATAGGGTTTCCAAGGATTAGCTGGTGGATTCGAACTACCAGACTTTTGGGTAGCAGCCGAACTCTTAACCACTGCACCACCAGGGCTCCAATCTTACTAAAGCATCATTTATAACATCTTCTAGCAAATCCGACTACTCCAGACCTTGGTGATCTCTATAAACTAAAGTTTTGACTAGTACTAAACCAGAATGTATAGTCAGGCTTACAGCTTAACATTTCAGTATTCTCAGATAGTTTTGTTTATGTTCATTTTGTCTTCCTTAAGGACAGAGAGTATGTGTCATATTTCTTTGCAGCTACTATAGCACCTAACACAAGACTTGTTCAAAACCAGCCCTCAGGTCCTGCCCAATTAGGGCTACTTTAGATACGCCATAGAATATTTGTGCTATACCAGGAAGAGGTGTTTTCAATTGCGTTACATGCGTGTGAAATCTGGATGATGAATAAGGAAGACTGAAGAAGAATTGATGCCTTTGAATTGTGGTGTTGGCGAAGAATATTGAATATACCATGGACTGCCAAAAGACCAAACAGATCTGTCTTGGAAGAAGTACAGCCAGAATGCTCCTTAGAAGCAAGATGGTGAGTCTACACCTCACATACTTTGGACATGTTATCAGAAGGGATCAGTCCCTGGAGATGGACATCATGCTTGGTAAAGTAGAGGGTCAGCGAAAAAGAGGAAGACCCTCAATGCGACGGATCGACACAGTGGCAACAACAATGGGCTCAAGCATAACAATGATTGTGAGGATGGCACAGGACTGGGCAGTGTTTCATTCTTTTGTACATGGTATTGCTATAAGTCGGAACTGACTCAATGGCACCTAACAACAACACAACAGGAAGAGGTAGGTTACCATTCATTCACTCATCGGATGTTTTCAAGCACTTGCTATTTGCAGACACTATGCTAGGCAATGGATACAAAGTGAAGTAAGCTTTGTCTTCAAAGAGCTTGTGAGTCGAGCAAGTACAGTGTGGTAAGGACTACAGTAGAAGTACGCACAGGTGCTTATGGGCACCCAGAGAGGCACAACTAAATAGACTGGGAAAAGTATGGACTAGAACATCATTGTCCAAAATGTGTTTCCTAGAGCACTAGTCCTGAAAGATTCTCCTGGGGTGGGGGGGGGGGGGGGGGGAATTTCCATTGTCAAATAAATGTGGGAAACCCTGGACACTATCACTCCCTCTCTCACAGAGTCACAGAGACCGTTAACACACTAATGCCTTAGAGGAGTTTTGCAGTAAAGAAACCTGTGGGAAACTCTGAGTGTGAAATAGAGATTTCCTAGTCATAAGAGAAAAGTGGTGGTTGAAACTTTCTGGATGGGTGAGGTTGTTGTGGGACTGAGGAAAAAGAACAGAGGGCCAGGGCCAGGAATGAGAAGAATATCAACATTTAAAGATGGAGTAGAAGAAGAGTAAGTAGCCCACAGTAGAGATAAAGATGAATTGGCGAGGGATGTAGAAAGACATTCAAAAGAAAGTGAAAAAACAAGCAGAAGTAGGAAGGAATTTTAAGGAAGACTTGGTCAGAAATATCAGATGAATATGTTAGAGTGTCCACTGGATTTCATAATCAAGAGGTTACTGGGGACCTTGGCAAGAGTGTTCTCAGAGGAGTGCTGGGAGGGGCAGGATTGCAGTGGATTGAGGCTGTGAGGAAGTGAAGACAGTGAGTGTGGACTGATTTGTTGAGAAATTTGGCTATAAACGGATGGAAGTAATACAGAAAGGGAGAGAGAGGTATGGTGTTGAAAGAGGGTTATTTCAAGATGAGAAGACTTGAAGGTTTTTGTATGCTGAGGGAAAAGAGCCAAATAGAGAGAAAAGGTTAACATACAGGGGAATTGTGGGAAGAGTGTTTGGTGAGGCTAGATACCTGAGAAAACAGGCAACGGGGTTAGGTCACAGGTGTAGAGAAGTTAGCCTCAGGCATAAAGAGGGTGGTGGCTAAAAGAAGATAAGCTAGCGTGCTGAGAGAGAAAGTTATCAGTAATGACATTGTTAATACTCATTGAGACCCTACTCTGTGGCAGACCTTGTGATAAATGGTTTGCAAGAGTTATCTCATTTAATTTTCTCAGTAGTCCTCTGGGGTAAGCACTAGTATTCTCCAGGTTTTACAGGTAAGCAAAGGGCAGTAAGTGGAGAGGGTAAGTAGCTTGCCCAAGGTTTTATACTGGAGTCAGGATGCCAAGTCAGATAAAGAAAGAGTCTTTGCCCTAATGAGTACATTCCAGGGAGAGTGTTCTTCCTTGGTGTTCTCAGTCTTCCAAATGAAGTAGGAGACAAGGCTATTTCTTGAGAATGAGGCAGGGAGGTGGCAAGGTAAGGATGTCTGAGGAACAGAATCTCATGGTTGGAATAGCTGAAAGAAGAATGGGCAAGAGAGCCAATTAAAGACACATTTGTGAATGTCACTAAAGTTGAAGAGCATAATTTAGTAGAGACTTAGACTCCTATGGTTTGTGACACCCTACTCCACCCTCACCGCCCCCGATCTGCTATGCCAGAATCTAGATAAGAGGGCAGGAAAAAGTCAAGTTGAGATTCTCGGGCTCTTTGAGAGGAGGCACATCCACAGAAGTGACTGCTGGTATACACAAAGCAGTTGATCCCAGGTGCTCTTCCGTGGATAAAAACAAAGGGCTGCCAGAGTACAGAGGAGGGAAAGGGACTCATTCTGATCAATGGGATTAGAGAAATCTGAAGGTCTTTCATGATAAAATTTGAGTAGATTCCAAGCTTAATCTACGGAGAAATGAGTCAACAGAGCACAAAAGGAAGATGAAGTTTGGAGAGAAGACCATACGTTTAGTTTTCAGACATGCTGATGTTGAGGTGCCAACAGTTTACCACATGGAGATGCTTGGATTTGGAAGTTATCATCTAAAGGTAATAGTTAAAGCTTTCACAAACTGAGATGTTGGCACACAGTGAGAGTGTAAAGATATCAGAAAGCTTTCTCACAGGTTCCTCACAGATAAGGGCAGAAAGATAACATGCACTATCAGATGTACAATCAAATAATACAACAGCACCCTTGCAGTGTTCTCTGGCAATGAAACCGAGATAGAAGAGGAGAGAACGCCTGGGATACTTTTCGGGTATGGAGTAGGCAGAGGGTCACTGACGTAAGTAGCCCTAAGGAGTGATTAGGATATCACATAAGGGGCCTAGGAAGGATTTATGATTTAACAGAGGGAGGCTATACCTGGAAAAACTTCTAAAATAAAGTTCACTTCTTTCACAAGTTTACCTGGATCCAGCCCTGCAGGAGATTATAGTAAAGGTAGAAAGGTCAGGATGATGGGCAAGCCCTGAGGGACCTATGCTGTCTCATGCTTTTTTCCTAACTTCTTTGCTGCCTCCCTTGTACTTCACTTCAGCTCTCCCACCAACATTGCCTCACACATTTCTCTTTGCCCTAAAACTGTATTTTAAAAGGAAGAAAACCAAAAGTAACACATTTGTAAAAGAAAATTATTTTACTTTTTTGTAGCAAGTTCCAAACCCTGTTTATATTTGTGTCTGGTTAAATCCCAGGCTTACATCTTAAAATTCATATATAAGGAGGCAACCAAAGAGTGCTTTAGGAATAGTCCCTTGGAAGTCAGAATAGGCAAAAAGCCACCTCAACCACACCTGCAAAGTGCAGAAAGATCTAGTTAGGCACGACTTCTTTTATCCACATTTACATTTATCCATGAACAAAACGCACTGTGGTCAAGTTGATTCCAACTCATAGTGACCATAAGGACAGAGTAGAATTGCCCCCTAGGCTTCCAAGGCTGTAAATCTCTATGGAAGCAGACTGCCATATCTTTCTCACACAGAACAGCCAGTGGGTTCAAACCACCAAACTTTATGTTAGCAGCTGAGCACTTAACCCCTGCACCACCAGGGCTCCTTAACCATGAACACAGACCTTTTTTATTGGACACTGCTTACCGTAACATAAAATTGGGTCATAAAATTGGGTACTGTGACCTAATTTCAACCCCATCTAAGAGAACACAACTGCTAGAACACTCAGGTCCCAGCGCCAATCTCAGTATTAGCTGGCTGTGCAATTACAGGCAGGTCAACCTCTCAGAACCTTATTTCTTCATCTGAATATTAGGAAAAGGAACACATGTTCTCCTATTTCATATGGTGACACTGAGAATCAAACCAGATATTGGATGAGAACATTCTTGTATAAACTATCATACTATAAAAATAAGGTATTGCTATAAAAATTTTATTATTAGTAGTAGAAGTAGTAGTAGGAATTGTTCTTATTATTAACATAGTAGGAAATACCAGAAAAGCTTTATTTTGGCACAGGATCTTCTGAAACCAATTGTCATCAAGTCAGTTCTGACTCATGAGGACCGCACAGGTGTCAGAATAGAACTATGTTCCATAAGGTTTTTGTTTTTTAGATTGCAGGAAATCTTTATTTTGTTCTTTGCTGATTTTAACTGTGGTAGACATGTACATAATAAAACATTTGCCAATTCAGTAACTTTTACACGAATAATTCAGTGACATTGATCACGTTTATTATATTGTACAACTATCACAGAGTTTTCAAGGGTTGCATTTTCAGCAGTAGATTGCCAAACCTTTCTGCAAGGCACCTCTGGGTGGTCTCAAACCTCCAACCTTTCAGTTAGCAGCGAAGCTAATTAATTGTTCACACCACCCAGGGACTCCACCAGGATCTTAAAGAGCATTGGAAGGCTTATCTATCTGGTACATTGACTAAGTTCAATAGCAGGCAGGGAGAGAGTCAGGAAGAGAGAGTGGTAAAAAGGAAGAGTGTGAGAGGGAGAGGAGGAAGAAGGGAGAGAAGGAGGAAGGGAAACAGCAGATGGAGAAAAAGGGGCACAGGGAAGCAAGAAGAGTAGAGGATGAGAAAGGAAAGGCCTTCTTTACTTTGTGCCCTTGAAACTCCCTTATTAGAGTTACTACTAGGATTAATGAGATGTAGTTTTTCAGAGGGACTTTTTCACAAGAGATCATCAAAATGCAAAATCATAAACTAAACAGGATAATCTACTAATCCATCTTTACTTTTTTTTTTTTTTAATTTTTTGATAGGTCCTGATCTTTACAAATGGTCCCTAGAGAATAACATACCAAAGAAGGCAGTTTTGATGACCAAAACAAACAAACAAAAAGAAAGCAAAGACGTGTCTGCACAGTGGTTAGCCATCGTTTTGCATGAAAGCCAACTTGGGGGAAATGTTTATGGCTGCGTGTGTGTGTTTAACTCTAAATGAAACAGCTTTCTTTTTATTAAGTTCCTTAGAGAAAATGTGTATTTTTTACAATATATATTACCTATGCTACTGAATAGAAAAATGTCAATGAGCAAATTGGCAAGCTTCTTAGGCTCTTAAATGTTAATTTCTGGGCATATCTAAGGAGTAGCAAAGCAGGTGCAGTTGTCTGATTTCTTACCTTTTTTCTGACTTCTTATCTTGATTAGCAGCATTGAGGAACTGAAATGGTGGCTGAGTTTCAGAAAAAGAAAAAGAAGCTAAAAGAGGGGAAAGAAACATAACTGCATCAAGTAGTAATTGATAGATTCAAATTTTTATATTTCTTCTCTTTTAATAGAAACTCAAGCGTTAAAATTTCGGAAGATTTCATTAGTGTTTTTTTTTTTTTTTTTTTTTTTTGAGGGGGTGAGGAGTAGATGCAGAAAAACATCTTAAAACACACCCAGGACAAAAAACAAACAACCCCCCCCCCCCACACACACACACAAAATATACCCAAGCAGATCCATAAACCAAAAAACCCAAACCTGTTGCCCTTGAGTTGATTCCAACTCACAGAGACCCTGTAGGACAGAGTAGAACTGTCCCATAGAGTTTCCAAGGATGTAAATCCTAATGGAAGCAGATTACCACATCTTTCTCCCACGGAGCGGCCTTAACCACTGCACCACCAGGGCTCCTTAGGCAAACCCATCAGGGAAAAAAAACAACCAAACCCATTACTGTCAAGTCGATTCCAACTCCTAGTGATCCTATAGGGCATGGGGAGAACTGCCCTACAGAGTTTCCAAGGAGTGGCTGGTGGATTCCAACTGCCAACCTTTTGGTTTAGAGCAGAGCTGTTAACCACTGCGCCACCAGGGCTCCAGGCAAACTCATAACCCTGTTGCTGTCAAGTCGATTCCGACTCATAGTGACCCTATCAGACAGAGTAGAACCGCCCCATAGGGTTTCCAAGGAGCGCCTGGTGGATTCTAACTGCCTATCTTTTGGTTCGCAGCCATAGCTCTTAACTGTTACACCACCAGGGAGGCAAGCCCATAGAAGGGTGAAAATCATTCCTTTCTCTCTTCTCTCTCTCCTTCCCCCTCCCTCCCTCCTTACCTTTACACTATGCACCCCCAACACACACACACAGACATGCCTCCCCTCCCCTTCACACAAATCAATAAAAGCTTTCTGAGGTTTATTTTTAATTTATTTTTATTTCTGATCTACAAAAGCCAGCCATTATGCTCCTCCTCTTCGTGTGTTTTTGAAGAAGTTTTAAGTGCAGTGTTAAGGAAGTTTAATTAATGACATTTCACCTGCCCTGTGAAGTGAAAATTCCACCTCTAGGATTAATAGTTTATGCTTTTTTGTTGTTTTGAACTATGTGGGTGAGTGAGGGGTTTTATATATGTACGAAAATCAGTAAATTGGTGAAATGAGACAAAGCAGCCCATCTACAAAGGGCCAAAAGACACTTGCCTGAGAATGAAAAGGGGACTGAACTGGTTTCAGCTGAACGACCAACAATCATTTTAGACAATAGTCTGCTCTTTCAGCAGAAAATACAGGAAATGGAGTGGCACAAATGAGTGTCCTCCTTGACGTCCCAAATATCTGTAGAATAATGAATATGCCCTTCACCTTGCTTAATGGGAGCCCACTGCTCCACTCTGTGCAGATGAAGCCAAGATCATTTCAAGCAGTAAAAATAGAGGGAGAGGGAGATGATATATGTAAGTTCTTTTCTGATTATAAAGTAACTTGAAGAAAATAAAAATGGAGTATAATTTTACTACCCAGAGAGAAGTGCTGTTAACATTTTAGTGTATTTCTTCCTAGTCTTTTTTTTTTAATGTTAGACTATCTTTGCTTACAACAAGAGAAATGCAGTCATTTGATGCCCTCAGCACTGTTGGACAGAAAGTGAATTTAAAAACGCAAAAATAAAAGAGAGAGAGGGAAAAACAATAATTGCACCCAACTGAACTGTGGGAAACTGTACCTGCCTCTAGAACTAAGTACTTGAAGAAAGAAAGCAGTTGTGAAAAATCAGCAGAATGAAGTGGAAAGAACATACAGAAGGCTCTGTCCTCATACTGTCTTGCTGTTATCTCACTGTATGACCTTGGGAAAATAATTTTCCTTCTCAAGGCTTTATTTTCTTCACCTTTAAAATAGAGAACTGTGGGTTAGCATTTCCACAAACATTGTAAGTCACTACAAGGAGCCAGGTATTGTGCTCTGTGCTGTAGAGACAGAGATGACAGGCAGGAAGCTTCTAGTCTAATCTAGTGGGTTTTCCAACTTAGAAATGAAATTCAGGTAAAAATTTGTGATACCCCTGAAATGCCCCCTGAAGGTTTTGAGAGAGATAATTTGCAAACTCTTGGTTTAATGGAGTAGACAATATGCTCTCCAAAGTTCCTCAGGCTCTGAAATTCTATAGTTAGGGTCACTAAAAGCCAAGTACATCTTTAAAATACACCCTAAACCAGTATTCCCATATTGAGAGTACTCAGTGAGTTTGTTGAAGTCTAGGAGAACCTCACTTTCAAAACAAATGGAAACCAAGAATTGGATAGTCAATCAATTCAACCATTGTTATAGATTCCCTAAATACAAAAGGCCAGACTTGGGCAAAATTGGATAGTAAGAATCTATCCATACTCCAAACTTTGTTTCTTCTTACCATTTTCTCCCCAGTCAGTTCTACCTTACTCCAGGAATTCAGTGACTTTGAACTTTCTTTTCCATCTCCTATGATAACCTATTGGAAAGTGGTTAATATGAGTCATTTACGGCTTAATGTGTTTCTCCCAAGGACACTTGTACTAAAGTTTTACATCTTATTATTTGATAAAAGATTTGCTCCCTGTTGAGGGAATTTCATATGTCAATAAGTAGGTAGAGGAGATATTTTTAGGGACAAGACAAAAGAACCTCCTTAAGTTCCCTAAATTCAAACCAGTTCTGGGTGAGCCTTTGTCCAAGAGTCTTTCAAAATCTGGGACAATGAGAATTATGTCTCTAATATGGGTCATTCCCCAGACATCACTAACCAGGATCTCCTCCTCCCTCCCACTTGGAGCTACTTTTGAATTTTTCAACAACTTGCAGAAAGACCACCCAAATTACAAGACCTGAACAAAATGTAATATCAAAGAAGGATTATTAGCTTTGTTTCTGTTTTTGTAGTGAGGCTGAAAGAATCTAAGGAGAGTGTCTAAATTTAAATGAATTACAAAATGAGTAAATAATATAATATATTATATTATATAATATAATATATTATATAATATATTTACAGAGAGTTGATTTTTTTCTAGATCAGTGCTGTCCAACAGAGCTTCTATGATGATGAAAGTATCCTATAACTTTTATCCAATAGGTAGCCACTAGCCATATGTGGCTATTAAGTACTTGAAATTCAGAAATTGAATTTAAAATTTTTATTTAATTTTAATTAATTTAAATTTAAATAGTTACATGTGGCTAATGGATGTAGTATTGGACAGCACAGTTCTGGATGATTCTTTGTGGAGACTGGTTGGGAGTCAAATGCACTATTCTGACCCTGACAAGGGAACCTCATCCAAGTTGGGTAAATATGCCTTCAGAATTCGAGGTCTATTATAATTATATTAGTTCCTGAATCAAAGACCATTGCTATTGACAAAACAAAAACTCTACTGAATTTCCATGGAAACCCTATTGGAGAAGCACAGGGCAAACTAATGTGTTGCTATTTAATCCAAATAAAGCTAACTTAACATTCTTTATGTTTCCCTAAATCTGTGTCTACTGGGAGTTTTTCATGTTTCCATGTCAACCCCTGTTACAGAATCCTTGGAAAAACCTCCTGTGACCAAAGACCCCCTGAAACCACAATTTTTTTCTGACTAATGGAACTAGGAGACTGTGACTATTGTCTATTGTTCTTAAGCAACGCCTTGGGACCTTTCCAAGAAGTAGCTTGACTATCTATCTGTTATAAGAGAGGAGAATTTATACAGTGTCTAAAGGCCCCTTGTTGAAAATTTGCTTGTTGATAAGTATGTTTTTCTCCAAAGGCTCTTTGTTAACAAGCCGTCTTTGAGAATTATGCTTGCTGACTCTTCTGATACAAGTTTCTGTTTTCAAAAAAGAAAAGATTAGGGCAAGCTTGCCCATCAGTGTTTCAAATACAGTAAGAAGATCATAATGAGATGTTACCACTGGCCCTTAATTTCTGCCCTGACTGAGACATTAAGAGGAGCCAACCATTACCTTTGCCCCTTTTGGCATAGTTTTGATAGTCAGTTACCTGTTACTTCTAGCCCAAAGCCCAGGGAGCTCCACTAGCTGCATACCCATTGCTGACCAGTCGATTCCAACTCATAGAGACCCTACAGGACAGAGTAGAACTATTCCATAGGGTTTCCAAGGCTGTAAAGGAGCCTTGACAGTGCAGTAGTTAAAGTGGTCAACTGCTAACCAAAAGACCGGCAGTTCAAAACCACCAGTGGCTCTGCGGTAGAAAGATGTGGCAGTCTGCTTCCATAGAGATTTACAGCCTTGGAAACCCTATAGTGTCGCTATCAGTTGGAATCGACTTGATAGCAGTGGGGAATCTTTATGGAGGCAGACTGCCACATCTTTCTCCTGTGGAGTGGCTTCAAACCGCCAACTTTTCGGTTAACAGCCAAGCACTTAACCACTGCGCCACTAGCTGTACAGGCCACTGTTTTCAAGAGCATATCTGCATGATAACCCCTGGCCAGCCACTCCATACCTGCCCACCATTGCCATTTGAAGAGAATAGAGTTGATTACAACTTAGAAAATTATATTTATTTCTAGGGTTAAAAAATTTTTTTTTCCCCCTTGGTTATAAAAGACTGAGGGGCCTGGAAAAGAGGCTTGGTTGCTCTGGGTAAGGGCCCTAGGAGGCTGAGGCAGAAAAAAGTTAGATAAAAACAAGTCCTAGGCCAGGGTACTTGGTTTCCGGTGTTGTTAGGAAAGTTGCTGAGAAACTGAGGACTGTAGTGAAGGGAACATACCTGTTTTAGAACTAACAGCCGCCAGTATTAATAAGGAGCCCCAGTGGCATAGTGGTGAAGAACTTGGCTGCTAAGCAAAAGGTTGGCAGTTTGAATCCACCAGCTGCTCCTTGGAAACCCTGTAGGGCAGTTCTACCCTGTCCTATAGCATTGCTGTGAGTCGGGGTTGGTTGGTATTAATAAAAACAAGTAGTGGGAATCACTTCCTTATTAGGACCCCAGAGAAAGGAATCCACAGTTGGATCCCATCTCAGTTTAAGAGTCTTTGAAATGCAGCAAAGGTTCAGTGTTGCCTTTAATACAGGTCCTTGAACTGGTTCATTCTGGTTTGAAGCCCTGCTGAGAATATGCATTTCTAACAAGTTCCCAGGAAGTTATACGTAAAAATCACCTGGGGATCATGTTAAAAATGTAGATTCTGATTCACTATATCTGGGGGGATGGAAATGCAAATTCTCAACAGGGAATCAGAACAAACCAGGTCTAAGTCCTACTTTAATAACTGGCTTCCTTTCCTTCCTTTCCCCACCCAAATCTGTACAACCTTTTAGGCCTTGCTTTCCTTACTACTACCAAATGTTAACACTTAGAGTCTGTCTTATGTAATCCCCTTACTTTAAAACTGAGAGAGGCACAGACTTGTCCAGGATTAACCAGTTATTACTAGAATTTCTGGCCCGGAGCTTATTTCAGGTGCCACAAAATTCCTGTTTCTACAGCAGTAGCCATGCCGTTCTCTGGTCCGTTTCCTTCTCCTTTTTATAATGAAATGATAGAAATTGTGCTAAGAATATATAACGCTCAGGACAGAGACAGCACCGCCTTACACTTTATTGTGCTCATGCTTCAATTCAACAAATATTTATTAAGTGACTACAAGGTCAGAGTCCTAGTGCTAGGTGTTTCTTCAGCAGATAAGAGCCTCAAACATAGTTGCATAGTTATTTCATCTCCACCCAAAACAGGAAGGCCTAGGGAATTTGTACCAATATATTTCTCTAAGACAATAGAGTTAACCCATATTTAGTCATCTTACTTTTCTTTCTGGTTCCAGGTGTTCTCTTTCTTACTACGTTTTACCGGCATCCTTTCCTGCTGCCTGTTTAAAGTTGAGCACAAGGTCTTGGGAAAGAAGTGCGAAAGCCCAGCGTGTGACCCCACAAGCCAAATCTTGCACAGTTTCTGTATATGGGGAGTAGGAAAAGAATGGCTAGTTCTTAAAGTCTGATCTGACTTTGGGCCTGGTTTGTGAGTGTGAGATTCTGGCATGGAGGAGAAAGAGAGTCTAACTAAAAAGAGAGCAGGATTGTTAATATAAAATCTAGCCCCTGCTTACAGAAATAATCTGATTACTCTCACAGCTACGGAACACACACGCACATGCCCCCAGTTCAGATCTTGCTCTCCTACTCTCAGCCTTTCTTCTGGACTCTCTCCATCCCCACCGTCTCCACCCTAGTCCTAGTCACCTTCACTTCTTGTCCACAAACAGGTTTCAGTTGCCTCCTGACTGGTCTTTCCACATCTATTCTTGCCTAACTTTGATCCTTGCTCCATTCTGGATTCAGAGTCACCTTTTAAAAATGTGTTGCTTCCTGTAATGACTCAATTATGGAAGGAGCCTACAAAGCCATGCAAAAAAAAAAAGAAAGAAAGGCTTTCAGCCACCTCCTTAGCCTTCTCAGTCTTGTGGGCCACCCACACTAGTGCCACCACCTGCCTCATTTCCTGCTACTCTGACCACTCTTCCCTTTCTCTTAACCCTAACCCCATCCACTTCTTTTTCTTCAGAGCTCAGCTCAGATGTCACTTCTTCAAGAAATTTCATGAGACGAAGTCTTGCTGTCCTCACTTTTAAGGAGCACTCTGGCTGTACTTCTTCCAAGACAGACTTGTTCATTCTTCTGGCAGTCCATGGTATATTCAATATTCTTTGCCAACACCATAATTTAAAAGCATCAATTCTTTTTCCGCCTTCCTTATTGATTGTCCACCTTTTGCATGCAGGTGAGGCAATTGAAAATATCATGGCTTGGTCAGGCACACGTCAGTCTTCAGAGTGACATCTTTGCTTTTTAACACTTTAAATAAGTCTTTTGCAGCAGATTTGCCCAATGCAATATGTCATTTGATTTCTTGACTGCTGCTTCCATGGGCATTGATTGTGGATCCAAGTAAAATGAAATCCTTGACAACTTCAATATTTTCTCCATTTATCATGATGTAGCTTATTGGTCTGGTTGTGAGGATTTTTCTTTTCTTTACGTTGAGGTACAATCCGTACTGAAGTCTGTAGTCTTTGATCTTCATCAGTAAGTACTTCAAGTCCTCTTCGTTTTCAGCAAGCAAGGTTGTGTCATCTGCATAACACAGGTTATTAATGAGTTTTCCTCCAATACTGATGCCGCATTTTTCTTCATATAGTCCAGCTTCTCAGATTATTTGCTCATCATACAGATTGAGTAAGTATGGTGAAAGAATGCAACCATGACACACACCCTTCCTGACTTTAAACCACATAGTATCCCCTTGTTCTGTTCAAATGACTGCCTCTTGATCTATGTACATGTTCTGCACGAGCACAATTAAATGTTCTGGAACTTCCATTCTTTATTTGTTATGATCCACACAGCTGAATGCCTTTGCATTGTCATCAAAACACAGGTAAATATCTCTCTGGTATTCTCTGCTTTCAGCCAAGATGCATCTGATATCAGCAATAATATCCCTGGTTCCACGTCCTCTTCTGCATCCTGCCTGAATTTCTGGCAGTTCCCTGTCAATGTACTGCTGCACCGGTTTTTTAATTATCTTCAGCAAAATTTTACTTGCATGTGATATTAATGATACTGTTTGATAATTTCTGCATCCTTTTGGATCACCTTTCTTTGGAATGGGCACAAATATAGATCTCTCTAGTCAGTTGGCCAGGTAGCTGTCTTCCAGATTTCTTGATATAGATGAGTGAGCACCTCCAGCGCTGCATCCGTTTGTTGAAACATCTCAATTGGTATTCCTTCAATTCCTGGAGATTTGTTTTTCGCCAATGACTTCAGTTCAGCTTGGACTTCTTCCTTCAATACCATCAGTTCTTGATCACGTGCTACCTCCTGAAATGGTTGAGCCTCGACCAATTCTTTTTGGTACAGTGACTGTGCATTCCTTCTGTCTTCTTTTGATGCTTCCTGTGTCATTCAATATTTTGCCTATAGACTTCTTCAAAATTGTAACTCAGGGTTTGAATTTTTCTTCAGTTCTTTCAGCTTGAGAAATGCTGAGCATGTTCTTCCCTTTTGGTTTTCTAACTCCAGCTCTTTGTACATCATTATAATACTTTGTTTCTCAAGCCACTTTTTGAAATCTTTTGTTCAGCTCTTTTACTTCATCATTTCTTCCATTCGCTTTAGCTACTCTACGTTCAAAAGCAAGTTTCAGAGTCTCTTCTGACATCTGTTTTGGTCTTTTCTTTCTTTCCTGTCTTTTTAATGACCATTTGCTGTCTTCATGTACAGTGTCCTTGATGTCATCCCACAACTCGTCTGGTCTTCAGTCATTAGCGTATCAAATCTATTCTTGAGACGATCTCCAAATTCAGATGTGATATACTCAAAGTCACATTTTGGTTCTCTTAGAACTGTTTTAATTTTCTTCAGCTTCAACTTGAACTGCATATGAGCAGCTGATGCTCTGATCCTCAGTGAGCCTCTGCCCTTGTTCTGACTGATGATATTGAGCTTTTCAAATAGTCTCTTTCCACAGATGTAGTCGATTTGATTCCTGTGTTTTCCATCCAGTGAGGTCCACGTGTATAGTTGTCATTTATGTTGTTGAAAAAAGGCATTTGCAGTGAATAAGTCATTGGTCTTGCAAAATTCTATCCTGTGATCGCTGGCATTGTTTCTATCATCAAGGCCATATTTTCCAACTACAGATCCTTCTTTGTTTCCAACTTTCACATTCCAATCACCAGTAATTATCAATGCATTTTGTTTGCATGTCTGATCAATTTCAGACTGCAAAAATTGGTAAAAAGCTTCATTTTTGGCATCAGGGGTTGGTACGTAAATTTGAGTAATGGTCGTATTAACTGGTCTTCCTTGTAGATAACATGGATATTATCCTATCACTGACAGCATTGTGCTTCAGGATAGATCTTGAAATGTTCTTTTTGATGATGAATGTGATGCCATTCTTCTTCAATTTGTCATTCCCAACTTAGTAAACCATATGATTCTCTGACTCAAAATGGCCAATACCAGTCCATTTCAGCTCACTAATGCCTAGGATATCAATGTTTATTCATTCCATTTCATCTTTGATGACTTCCAATTTTCCTAGATTCATACTTCGTACATTGAATGTTCTGATTATTAACGGATGTTTACAGCTGTTTCTTCTCATTTTGAGCCATGCCACATCAGCATATGAAGGTCCCGAAAGCTTGACTCCATCGACGTCATCAAGGTCAACTCTACTTTGAGGAGGCAGCTCTTCCCCAGTTGTCTTTTGAGGGCCGTCCAACCTGAGGGGTTCATCTTCTGGCACTATATCGAACAATGTTCCACTACTATTCATAAGGTTTTCACTGGCTAAATCTTTTCAGGAGTAGACTGCTGGATCCTTCTTCCTAGTCTGTCTTAGTCTGGAAGCTCAGCTGAAACCTTCCCTCCATGGGTGACCCTGCTAGTATTTGAAAACTGGTGGCATAGCTTCCAGCATCACAGCAACACACAGGCCCATACAGTACGACAAACTGACAGACGTGGGGGAAAATCCTTCATGGAAAATATTATTAACCTCATTATACAGATGACTAAACTAAGCCTCAGAGAAGTTAAGTAATTTACCCCAGGTCACATAGCTAGTATAGGAAGTGAGACACTAAAGTCCTTGTTTTTTCCATTTTTTAGATCTCAGTGTTCTCCATTTGTAAAACTAAGGAATTTAACATGAGCTCCAGGGGAGATATTTAAAAATTCTTAACTTATTTTTGGACTTTGTATTATGGAAACTTTCAAATACACAGAAGAGTAGAGAGACTAGTACAATGACCTGTCTCCCAGCTACAATTATCACCACCTCATGGCCACTCTTGTTTTACCAGTAATCTCACCCCCTTTCCTGCCATCCCCTGCCCCAACTGGATTCTTTTGAGCAGAAGTCTAGCTAACATATTATTTCATCTGCAAATATTTCCATATTTATCACTAAAGAGAAAGACTCTTTAAAATCATAACAATACTGTGAGTACACCTAAAAATTAATAATTCTTTAATAACATCAAATATCCAGTCAATATATAAATTTCCTTGATTTTCTCAATTTTCTTTTTGATTGGTTTGTTTAAATCAGAACCCAAACAAGGTCCTCACATTGCTTTTGGTTGATATGTCTCTTAAGTCTCTGTTAATCTATTTTCCTCATCTCCCACCACTTTTGTTTGTCTTGCAAAGTATTTGTTGAAGAAACTGGGTGTTTCTTCCTTAAGAGTTTCCCACATCTGGATTTGGCTGATTGCATTCTTACAGTGTCAATTAACATGTTTCTCTCTTCCCATAATCACCTGTAAACTAGTAGTTCAATCTAGAGATTTGCTCCGATTAAGGTTTGATTTTTTTTGACAAGAACACTTCATAAGTGGTAATAAGTGCTTTATCAAGACAAAATGTCTAATTGTCTTTTCTTTTTTACTGTGATTTAGGTGAAAGTTTACAGAGCAAATTAATTTTTCATTCAAAAATTTATACACAAATTGTTTTGTGGCATTGGCTACAATCCCACATTGTGTTAGAACTCTCCCCCTTTCCCTTTGCACCCCGGGCTCACGTCCATTCGTCTTGCTTTTCTGTCCCATCCCTCCTTCTTGTCTTTGCTCCTGGGCAGGTGTTGACCATTTGATCTCGTATACTTGGCTGATCTAAGAAGCACATTCCTCACATGTGTTATCCTTTGTCTTATAGGCTTGCTTAATATTTGGCTTCAAGTCTGAGTTAGAAGGGTGTCCAGGGGCCATAGTCTCAGGGATTCCTCCAGTCTATGTCAGACCAGTAAGTCTGGTCTTTTTTGTGAATTGCATCATTTGTCCTACATTTTTCTCCTGCTCTGTCAGGGACCCTCTGTTGTAATCCCAGAGTGGTTGATAGTGGTAGTAGGAGCACTGTCAAGTTCTTCTGGTCTCAGGGTCATGTAGGCTGTGGTTCATATGGTCCCTTAGTGCCTTGGACTAATTGCTCCCTTGAGTGTTGGGTTTTTTCCCCTCTCCTTTGCTCCAGACTAGGAGAGACCAATAGTTGTATCTTAGATGGCCAATCACAAGCTTTTAAGACCCCAGACACTACGCACCAAAGTAAGATATAGAACATTGTCTTTCTGTTGTGCCAGTTGTAATTGTCTTCTTTTTTTTATGATGTTAACAGTCCTTGATGATAATTGTGTAGTTCCATTATTTTCACAGAGGTTTGAAAAATGGTAATCTGATTCTATCCTCTCTCCTTCTTGTATTAGCTAGAATATTTCTATAATATCTACTTCCATAATTCTTCTGACCTCAACTATCTAGTTGCCCTGAGGTACACTTCAGAAAAGAAAGTTAGGTTAAATGCTTGATTCTTTCCCTTTATTTACCAGGTTTCAAAATAATGAGTGGTTCCCTAGCATTCTTCAAAAATTACCAATGAAATGATTTTAAAAGTATCATGAACTCAATGGATTTTAACATATTTGATGTGTTTTGATCAATTGCAGTTATTATTCTTTTTGATACTCAAATTCTGGGAACCTATTCAAGTTGACTCCTGAATCCTTTTGACATGTAGTGGTATTTGGTAGTTTCCTCACCTGCTGGTATGACAAGTGCCCAGACTCATCTTATGCATTTCCTGCCCCAGATTTCAAATCAGCCATTTTTCTAAAGACCCTTAGATATCACAATCTGGGCAGTAGTAGTGTTCGTTTCTATGGAGTTGTTCGAGGACTTCTCAGTGGACAGAGCTAGGAAATGCTTTCTTATTTTAAGAGAAAAATACATTATGAGTTTATACTGATATTTCCAATTCAGATTGAGGAATACAAGATTTTATTTCTTTGATTTTATATTTGTACTCCTTTTCTTTCATGCTAAAAATCTCGGCCCCTTTCAGAATATTTTAATAGTTTCAAAATTTTTACTGACAATATGGTCATTAAAGATAAGTTAAGGTTTTTTTTCTTTCATTTTTCTTTTTCTTGAAGGTATATTTCACTAGGGATGTACAGTCAAATTGCTGTGTTTTAATGTCCCTGATACTCAAAATGTTTAACAACCAGTTGGAACCAATCAGAATGGACAGCTCCCTGCTAAGACATGTTCTAACCCTTTAATTGTTGGTTCATGGGGAGCTAGGGGAAGGGCGATATCTCATGGAAGCAGCAGTTCATCAACCTATATGAAATGGTTTCAACATATGAAAAACTGAGAATGCCATACTCTGAAAATTGGCTGATTACCAGCCTGGTATCTTTAAATTCCCTTCTAGCTATACCAAGAACCTGTACAGTCACTCAACTGAAATACACTTCTCCTACTTTTTTAGCCTATTAAGCTTTATTTATACATATGTCTGAAAATTGGAGTACCTGGGTGGTACAAACGGTTAAGCGTTTGACTACTAGCTGGAAGGTTGTCAGTTCGAACCCACCCAAAGGCACCTTGGAAGATAGGCCTGGAGGTCTGCTTCTGAAAGGTCATGGCCTTGAAAAGCATATAGAGCAGTTCTACTCTGCACACATGTGGTCGCCATGAGTCAAAAACAACTCAACAGCAACAACAACCGCATCATGTCTGAAAATTTTATCCTGAACAAACGATTATTTTACATAATTCCGGATCGATTTCTCCACTGCAATCAGTAAAAATAAATCCAGAAATGTTAACAGATTTTTGATCACAGGATTTTTTTTTTTTTTGATGTGGATCTTCTTGGCTTAGAGTGTGGTGGGAGAGGCAAGAGATCAGTCTGGAAGGGTGAACTGAGATTAGAATATATAGGACTTTAAATGTCATGTTAAGGAATTTAGACTTTATCCTGTAGGTAACGGAGATGCAACTGGAAAGCTTTTAAGCAAGGGAGTGATATGTTTGGATCTTTAGGCTATTTGGATAGATAATTCTGGAGGCAATGCAGGGCATCAATTGTAATGGGGAAAAATTGAAAACAGTTCAATAGATGCTCATATTGGAAAACTAATCCCGTAAAGGCTATTCCAGGTATTCAAGGCAGATGAGACATTTAACTAGGAAAGTTACTCTGAAAATGGTTGGGAGAGGAAGGGACTTAAACAACATTTCAGAGGTAGAATTAGCACTACTTATGACCACGTGGACAGAGGGAATGAAGATGAGGAAATATAGGAGAATTGTAAGTAGATGGGGACACCATTAACACAGGAGAAGGAGAAGGAACAGATATGAGAAGAAGACACTAATCTAGCTGAGTATCACCACTGACGCTTCTGGTGCTTTTAGTAGATACAGTGCTGTGTCCTGATGTAGCACGTATGTTCTCTGTCATTTCAAAGACATTCATAATACAATTATATTTTGACAGATTGCTTTTACTTTATTGGAATTCCTCCGCAATGTAGGACACCAAGGAAATCATTAAATTCTGGAAACTTAGGCTTCCTACTGATTTGGAAGATATTAACTGTGCTTTGTCATGTGAGCGTGTATTGGTCTTGTCCAAACTTTTAATTTAATGAAGATAATTAAAAAAATTATTATTGCCACTTGAACTTCTGCATATCAGATGTCATAGAGAATATCATTAACTCATGGTCTGCTCTGCCTTTATTGTTAGAGGTAGAATAAAAATTTATAGTGAGGTAAAATTAGAATATGATAAATTGATGTGTGGCTCAGATTTTCAAAGAAAATATTTTTGTGTTCAAAGCAATTAATCAGAAGACCCATTTTCACTATACTTTCCCTTGGGAGTTAAAGAACTCTTATCTACCTGATCTCTAAAACAAAATTATGAAATGCCAACAATGAAACTTGTTCTATGTTAAAAATAGAACTAGACACAATCCCTTTCCTTGAGACCTTGCTCTCCGCCTTTCAATACTTTTTGCAAAGTGTGAAATTCCAATTTATAGATGGTTATTTTTCCATAAGTAAAAGCTCAGCAGCTCATAAACTTGTGAAGTAACTGACATCTTTAAAATTCTGACAACTCTAATGAGCTACAGGAAACGTTGGCCAAATTCTGCTTGGTTTGGTTTCCATTCGTTTTTTAAATCCCTTATACTAGAGCTGACCGATAGAAATATAATGCAAGCCACGTACATAATTCTACATTTTCTATTAGCCACATCAAAAAAAAAGTAAAAAGAAATAGGTGAAATTTATTTAATAATATATTTTATTTAACCCAATTCTTCCAAAATACTGTTTTTAACATGTTATCAATATTTTTAAATTACTGATGAAATATATTACATTCTTTTTTCATACAAAGCCTTCAAAATTTTGTGTGTATTTTATGCTTACAACATATCTCAATTTGAACTAGCCAAATTTCAAGTGCTCAATAACCTCACGTGACTAGAGCGATAGATGGCTTCCGCTGAATTGACTCTGACTCATGCGACCTTATGTGCAACAGAATGAAACATTGCCCGGTCCTGCCTCATCATCACAATCGCCAACCTATTCAAGTCCATTGTTGAGGCTATTGTGCCAATCCATCTCACCAAGGGTCTCCCTTGCCTTCGCTGGCCCTCTGCTTCACCAAACATGATGTCCTCCTCCAGTGATTTATCCCTCCTGATGACATACTCAAAGCAAGCAAGTCGGATAGTGTTCTACTATGATATATAAGATTTTCATTGGCTAATTTTCAGAAGTATCTCACCAGGTCTTTTTCTTCCTAGTCTGTCTTAGTCTGGAAGCTTCGCTGAAACCTCTCCACAACGGGTAGCCCTGCTGGTATTTGAAATACTAGTGGCATAGATTCCAGCATCATAGCAACACGTAAGCCACCGCAGTACAACAAACTGACAGACGGGGGTGGTTCATGTGGCTAGTGGTTACCATACTGAACAGTGCAGCCTTATATAAGAATCACAACTAGAGTCAATAACATTTTTCAAAGTCTTAAGCTATCTTTCTCTTAAATTATATGATAAATGTAACATGCTTAGCATAGTCTTTGCCATCTATTGCTGGAAAGCCACTCCAAATCTGAGGGAGAAAGGTTATATGCTGCGTTCAAATATTTAATCTTTTTTATTCTAGTGCCTATACCTGCCATTCTGTTTTTCATGTTTTGAAGAATGGAAAATGGTGGTACTTTTCTGTCATGAGTTATGAATTAGTTCGCAGGGAAGAGTGGAGTTGCCATTAAATTGAATTCACTCCCAATCACAGAAGTAATGTGCTGTTCTGGAGAGGGGGCTAGCTTAAAAGGCAGACTTTTCATCGCGGCTATGCCACTAACTCTATGGCCTGAGACAGGTCAAGTCCATTCTTCGGACATTTTCTCATCTGTAAAATGAGGACAGACCAGTTCAGTGGCTTTTAAATCATACTCTGGGGTTTATAAGGGAAGAAGGAAGGAGGAAATTTTTGCCCCCCTGCTCCCTGCCCAGATTCAACCACTGCAGGATCAAGTTTATTTGTTTTATATGTTAATCTTCAGTGCAAGCTCCAAAGTTAATTATAATTTAAAACTCTGTTACCTGGGAACTTGATTATCTCACTTTCCCTTTCCATGATAATATTCCATAATTTGAAATCTTAGATTTTTAGAAAGAGTAACATTCCTAGTTCCTTTTCTACAAATTTATAACCCCCACTCACTCTTTTTTTTTTTTTTTTTTCCAGAATGAAAACAGCTTGGTTAGAAACAATATTATCTAACATACCATGACAGTGAATTGGGAATTCATAAGTCCTCATGATGCTAACAGAAGCATGCTCAACCAGAAGAGCTGTCTCAAGTGGATAATAAGTTCTACTTAATAATGACAAGTCACTTCTCCCTCACGAAGTGAGGGATCCATTGAAATCCACCTGCCGTTAGGTAGCTAGCTATTCTCTCTGAGCTGTGGGGCTTTAATGGGCTCAGGGTTGGTAACTGTTCTTGGCATATTAGGCACTCAGCAGTGGCAGTAGCAAGGTCAGCCTTGGTGAGAGGAAGTCTATGTTGCTGAGTTCATGCAGATGCCTCCTACTACGGCCACTTTGTGCAGCAGTCCATTGGCAAAGACTTGTCCGGGTGGTTGGGGAAGGAGCCTAACTCACCGTTTCAGGGTGGGTCACCTTATTCCCCTATTTTTAAGAGCCTCCACTGCAGTGGGGACTTTATTGTGAACATTTATATGGAATATGATATTTTTATCTTCTGGCCTATTTCTAGAGGTCCTTTCACATACTTTTTTCTCAACCTTCCTTGTCACCAATCTTGCCCCTTCCAAATTTCTGGTCAAGTTACCAAATGATTAGCCCCTGCTGATTCAGGCAAATTGAATAGTGGGAATTGTCCCTTTCCATTATCCTTCTGAGTCTCTAAGTGAGCTGTAACTGCTAGAGCAATCCACTCCAAGTCAGGAAGAAGCATCTGTAAACCAGGGTTTAATTTTTTCCTCCTAAACAAGTTGGTCATAGTGAATACCTCATGAGGCAATACATGTAAACTGGGGAGAACAGCAGTATGACAGGAGTAGGCAACCAGAGAATAAGAGCAACTTACTTAACTTTAAGATCTGTGCAGGCCTAGTGCTGTATTTACTTTTCAACTTGACTTAGTAACTCGAGTATCAGTTAACACCTGGATCATGATAGGCAAATAAATAAAACGGGATTGTAAAATCACTTGGTACCCCAGGGTTAGGTGTTCTACTAGGACCCGATAGCAAGCCTCTAAAATCCGAAGAGGTTCACCAAAATGATGCCTCTTGCTATTGGCGAAGAGCTCAAGGAACAGCAGTTTATCTCTCACTTTGGAATGGATAGCCAAACATCCACTGGACCCTTGAAAATTTTCTACTCTCTAGCTCTCATGTATCTTTTTAAGGTTTTGAAGTTATTTACTACTTTTTACTCTTTCATCCCTATCTCCATAGTATTAACAATCTAGTGAGTCAAGGTGACCATGTGTGGGATGAAGAAAAAAGCTAGCTTTCTGCAAACTTAATTGTGGTCCAAAAAAACCCAAAGAGTGTTGTAATCACATGGCAAGAAAGTGAAGCTATAGTATCTGTACAAAGCGAAAGCAAACTGCTTCTGCTTTAGTAGTTCCAGCCTCATAGTTCACAAGTATCCTAATAAATGGCCATAGGTCCCATTGCACACCAGGAGTAAAAGTCACTCTAGGTACTTCCTCAAGGGTACCTAGCTTTCTTTAAACTAAGGGAGCCTGGGTCTGTGAACTGATTTGTATCTGAAAATTGAATAAGATCTCTCTTTTCCAGACCTGAAGGTTTTCCGTTTGCTTACTTGCTTGTTTATTCAAATCAAATAGGACCTTAGTGGGCTGCCCATCTGTTTCAGTCCTAGGGCCTCCATGATGAGCTAGTCATTTCCTAAGAAGGTTATGGGTCAGACCATTCTGATTTCCACACTGGCCCTATTAACTTTCAAGTTGTTGTTGTTAGCTGCCGACAAGTCAGCCTACAGCTCATGGTCACCCCTGGCACAACAGGATAGGACTGTTATTATCATAGGGTTTCCACTGGCTGATTTTTTCAGAAGTAGATTGCCAGGCCTTTCTTCATAATCTAAGTCCAGAAGATCCGCTGAAACCTGTTCAGCATCCTAGCAACACACAAGCCTCCACTGACGGATGGTGGCTGTGCTTCAAGCTCATTCATTGAGAATTGATTCCAGGTGCCCCACATGGAAGATGAGAATACTACCACTGAACCACCACTGCCTTAAACCATGCCACTCTGGGATCCTCCTGTCACCTTGAAAATCAATGCGCCAGATTCAACTGGAGACCCTCCCACATCATCCTAAGTCTACAGAGAATATTTTTTAAAGCATTTTTCAAATATGCCCGCACTCACCTTACAGATTTAGTCTCAAGGCCTTTGTGAAAATACTGTCTTTTGGACCTTTTCAGAAAATACAGTTTGGGGGGGAAACGGTAGATCAGATATGATAAATCCACTTAAACATTCCTATCTCCTGAAATTTTTTAATTTATCCCTTTACATTTTACCAAAGAGAATTGCATGAGTCATCATTGATCTAGATTTTAGTCAACTGTTGTCAGAGGAAAAATTTAGGATTATTCCCAGTTTCTCAAACTAAGACATTTACTCCAGAATCTTTTGAAAGTCCTATTAATAAATTCAGCCCAGACTAAAATTGTGTCCTTCTCTTCTTCAGTCAGCATCCTTAACATTTATCCTAACCCACATTCCACAGATTAAATAACAAAGTTCTTCAATTCCTTTGGTGTTGAGCACTTCTTCCTGAATGTCACTTTGTAATTGGCCTCTTGAAGCATACTAGAATCTGACTGTAATTATTGTTCTGCAGATAGTGTAGGGTAAGGGTAGGGCATAAGAGAATTGGCCTCCTCTTATGAGGTAAACTGGGGAGTTTCAGCATCTTCAAACAAAGGGGAAACTCTCTCAGGAGCAAAAGGAGGAGATACTGCCTCAGCTGGTAAAGGACACTCAGTGGAGTTTGGGGGCAAGGGTTCTGTGAGTTCTCTAAATTCTCCCATTTACAACATCTAAATTTTTGAGATGCTACTCTTTCAGCATGTTGACATATGTTCACGTAAGACTCCAGGTAAGGAAGTGAGTTCAACTGATTTGCAAGTCAGCAATCAGCAAGAACAAATAGTGGCATTCCCTATCTCTATCATAAGGCTACAAGAGTTTCTTTAACAAATTCACAGTTTGGATTTCAGTTTATGTTTTAAAAAGATAATCTGGAGATTTGTACTTATTGATCTCTTAAGCTTTTCAAGGTCAACTAAAGCAGCTTACCACCTAGCTCTTGAATTCCTCATACCCTTCATACTATTCTATGGCAACAGCAGTTAAGTCCCTGGTCTTCAATGCCCACCTCAGTCCATTTTTAATTTTATTAGCTGTTTCATTACTATAGGCCATGGGCTTCCAGAGTCCCATCTCTGAAAATTAATTGGAATTTTATTATCTTCAAACATAATGAGTCTGGATAACCAGATTCTCCTCATTTCCCTAAAAGTCTGTTTTTTGTAACTGTCTGCTCCTTACTAGTTTCTATACAAGTCAGGATCCCTAGCTAAAAAGATTAGTAACCAACTCTAGGTAGCTTAAACAAAATGAAATTTATTGGAAGGATACCAAGTAGCTCACGAAGTCTATGAGAAAGTTAAAAACCAGCTTAGGAAACAGGCACGAGCCAAAGCAGAGAACTCAGCCAAGGACGGTCTGGCTAGAATGCTGCTAGAAGTTGGCCGATAACTGTCATAGGAAGAGTCTAGGAACAATGCTTCTGGTGGCACTGCCACCACCCACTGGACATTCTCTTCTTCTGTATTATTGACATCACCACTGTCTCTGTGAATACCTTGACAGCCTTTGCACCTTTCCATTACTCCTTCTGAATTCAGTGTCAGAATCTCACTGGACAGACCTCACTTATATGCTGATGCCCTTGCTGTCAAGGAGTGGGAAGATCTGACCTTCTGTTTCCATAGTGGGAAAAATGTGGATAACCAATACATACACACACATGCCCAGGATACCATACTTAAGTTTATTTCTGGACTTGCTATTCAGTTTCATTGGTCTGTTTATTTATTCTGTTGCCACTACAATACTGGTTAAATGTCAATAGTTTCATAATTTCTTTTCAAATCTGATAGTTCAAATCCCCTTCCTCCCTCAAGCTGTTAGTTTTTTTTTTTTTTTTTTTTTGGCTATTCTTATACTTTAATTTTTCTCAATGAACTTCAGAATTCTTTTGTCAAGTTTTCAAAAATATCGCATTAAGATTTCAATTGAAATTATATTTATGAACATATTTGGGGAGTAATTTAAAATTTTAACAATGCTGAGTCTTCTATCCAAGAACATGGTATATCCCTCTATTTATGTAACACTTCCCAGGTAGTTTTATAGCTGTCTTCACATAGATGCGGCACACTTCTTAAGTTTATGTTTTTGTTGCTATGGTAGATGGATTTTTTTTCCATTTCATTTTCTTTCTTTTAAAAGAGTTGCAAGCCCCTCCTTTTGATTCCAGCAAAATCTTAACATCTTATAACCTTCCGTGCAAATAGCTCTATGATTCTAATTTCCCTACTAAACTTCATGAGTCATTGAGCCAAATTTTTCTTAGGTTTATTGCATTACTGAATTGCATCTTACACTTTGTGTTTGAGTTTGAAAGTTAAAAGTAAGGACTTTTTTTCTAGCGGAGTAAATTCAGGAAAAACTCAGTCAACAGAATGGTAGATAAAGTCTAAGACAGTGGTCACTGCACTAATACTACAGTACCCCCTGGTGGATACAAAGAAGCATGTTCAGCTTTGTACCAAGAATGATCGGTCTCTTCTACGGGAAACTAGAGTCTGGAGGGGCCTTAGTGATCTAGTAGGTCAATATCTCTGGCTTCCAGATAAGGAAACTCAGGGGCATAAAGGAGAAATGATGGGTCCAAATTCACGTAGCAAACCCAGGGCCAAAAATCCAAGATTCTTAACTCTCATTTTTCTTCCTTTCTCCCCCTCCTTTATTTCTTCTTCCTTCTTTTTCAACATGTATTGTGCATCTGTTATATAGCACAGTGCTGGGAATACAAATATAAAAAAGATTTAGTCTCTGCCTTCAAGTCTAGTTTTCTTTCAAGCCTACTTCTTTTGGCCATTTTCTGGTGCAAATATGAATTTATTGGGGAATGACTAAACAGCCATATGGGGAAGGTTCTCCATCATCCACAAACTGACTTGGAATGTGACTAATTAAGCATTGAGATTTGACTGGAAAATACATTTGCAGACGTGAACCTACTGTTGATGAGGTTCAGATCACAGCAAAAGGGAAAAGATTTACTTCAAATGTCCTGCATTAACCTTTATCTTACTACTCCTTTGTGAATTCATAATTGTGAATTCTCTTGCAAAAATTATAATAGGATATTGAAAGGTGTTCATGTGTGCCCATCACCTAGTCCACATTATCATTTCTCTGTACTTCATGGAGCAAATCTTTATTGAGGACCTACATTCCAAACGTGCTAAGATTGGGTTTACTATAGTAAAGGGAGCAGATATGGTCATATGATCTCTGTTCTCATGTAGCTTACAGTTCACTACATGTATGTGTGTATAATTCTCCCAGCAATTATATCCCAGGAAAAACTGTTTTTTCTATCTCACTTTGGCAAGTCATATTTGGCAATGATTTCAGCAAGTCGTTATAAGCCCCAGGTTATAGAAACCAAGGAGTATGCAATATTTTCTAAAATTACTCTGCCCAATCATAGGGAAAATAAATAATAAGAATTTGGGCGCAGACAAGACTGGATTTGAATCCCAGTCTTGCCATTTACAAGCTGATTGACAGTTAACTTCTCTGAACCCTACTTGCTTCTGTAAAATGGGAATAATATGTATTATAAGGGTTATAAAGGTTGATATTTTCTCATTTTCTTTATTAATACTGTAACTTCTTGAGTCAAAAACATGAATTATATATATATATATTATATATATATACTTTTTCCTAAAGTGCAGAGAAATTGCCAAAAGAAAAGCATTACTATCGTTCACTTAGTTTCATTAAGAACGTCATTTTGCAGAACTAATACAGAAAATATTCATGGCCAGTGACATTTTAATTTTTTAAAAAATTAGGTGAAATCCTCTAACAACGGATGTTACTACAACACAATTTCTTTAAGGCTATTATTTTCTTGTTCCGGGGATGAATGTGGCCTTGTTCCAGAGGAACAAAACCCTGTTATTTCAGTTATGATGAATAAATCTGGTATAACCGTTGCTGTGTGCCGTCAAGTTGATTCTGATTCATAGTGACCCTATGACAGAGTAGAACTGCCCCATAGCGTTGCCTAGGCTATCATCTTTATGGGAGCAGATCGCCATGTGTTTTCTCCCTCAGAGCCACTGGTAGGTTGGAACAGCTGACCTTTCCAGTAGCAGCTGAGCGCTTAATCACTGCGCCCTCAGGGCTCCTTGTATGATTGTTACTTATAATATACATGGGATCTTTTAGTAATTTGTATGTAAATTTATCACTCCACCTATTTAATGGTTTGAGGCAGGGATCATGTTTTACTAAGCTCTGTCGAGTTCTCCCCACACAATAGTACCTTGTTGTTGGGTGCCGTGGAGTCGGTTCCGACTCATAGTGACCCTGTGTACAACAGAACAAAACACTGCCAGCTCCCGTGCCATCCTCACAGTTGTTATTATGCTTGAGCCCATTGTTGCAGCCACTGTGTCAATCCATCTCATCGAAGGTCTTCCTGTTTTTCGCTGACCCTCTACTTCACCAAGCATGATGTCCTTCTCCAGGGACGGGTCCCTCCTGACAGCATGTCCAAAGTGCATGAGATGAAGTCTCACATCCTTGCTTCCAAGGAGCACTCTGGCTGTATTTCTTCCAAGACAGACTTGTTTATTCTTCAGCAGTTCATGGTATATTCAATATTCTTTGCCAACACCATAATTCAAAGGCATCAGTTCTACTACGGTCTTCCTTAGTCACTGTCCAGCTTTTGCACACATACAGGCGATTGAAAATATCATGGCTTGGGTCAGGCACACCTTACTCCTTAAAGTGACATCTTTGCTTACATAGTGCCTTACACAGAGTTAAGGAAAAAAAAAAAAAACGCAAACCAAACTCATTGCCTTCTAGTCAATTCTGACTCATAGCAACCCTGTAGGACAGAGTAGAACTGCCCCATAGGGCTTCCAAGGCTGTATTCTTTACAGAAGCAGCCTGCCACATCTTTCTCCCCAGGAGCGGCTGGTGGGTTTGAGCTGCTGACCTTTCAGTCAGCAACTGAGCACTTAACTGAGACAGAGCCCCCACAGTGCTGTATTCTTTACCTGGCTTCCTCCCCTACAGTGTTGTACTGAAAAATCATTTGCTTTGCTGGGTTCCCCCCTCCTCTAGCTTTGCATTTGAATCCTGCTTCTTGGAGGGAAACCCTGGTGGCATAGTGGTTAAGTGCTTCGGCTGCTAACCAAAATGTTAGCACTTTGAATCCACCAGGTGCTCCTTGGAAACTCTATGGGGGCAGTTCTACCCTGCCTTATAGGGTCCCTGTGAGTCAGAATCGACTTGATGCAATGGGTTTTTTGGGGGGTTAGCTTGGAGGTTATATGCAAACCCCATTGCACGTGTGTAGTATGATTTAAGAACGTTGCTGACATAACTTGTATGAACTCCCTACTTGTAAACCCCTTTAAAAGTAACTTGCCTGCCCGCCCTTGGCGAGCAGTCCTGGCAGCAGCAGCTCGGACTGACTCCTTTCCTTGTACAACGATATAAAGGTGCCTTTCCTGTTCTCCCACCTCAGGCTCTCATTAACTGGCCAATATGAGTCATGCAGCACAAGAACCTAGGGCTTCCACCAGTAACATAACCACTGCACCACCAGGGCTCCAGTTAGAACATGATAGATGTGCGCTAAGTTAAAAGACCATCTTATGTACTATTTGACCTGTTAGCTGAGAGAGAAGAATTGGTCTGATGTAGGTATAATATTTTGTTTTACCTGGAAATAGTAATTATCAAACAAATTTCACTCCAATTGCATTCCTGCTAGGGAAAAAAAAGTAGTTTAACTCTGCAATCTCTACTCCAAAACAAAGCTTCAGAAATATTTAGATGTCGAAAGAAGGAATAGAGCAGGGCAGGGAAGAAGGCTCATGTTTACGAATTGTCTCCACGCAGCTGGGCCAGCTTCTTTTTCCTACTGTAAGGTTTCCTAAGGTATGCTCCACAGGAATGCAAACCCTATGAAAAGCCCAGGGTTCCAATGTCAAATGAGTCTGGGAAACCTCGTCCAGCATTTTCCTCTCTTGCAGATTTGCACAGTGGCAAACTAAAGGCTATCAAAGTCCTGCCTGCAATAAAGAAAACTGTTTAACACTGGTTTACATAGCATTCTCCAAATTTATTTGATCAGTTTCCCCTATAAACATCCTTCAGAACTAGTAGGTTCTACGAAGAACATTCACTTCACGAATCTTCTCTGCTGTGTTCAGAGAACTTCTTTCTCTGATTCACAAAAGCTAGACTCCCCCATTTCATCTCCAGATTCTGCAGGATTAAGAATGTAAGCATTTCCAGCAATGTTTTAATTACAGGAAAATGACATCATCGTCTGACAATTCGGAGAATTTATGCAATTGAATTCTACACGCATGTAAGAAGGGGCCACTATGAATCTAGGAAATGGCTTCCCAAAATGTCTGGAATGTTGTCATAAAACTGATTAACAGATATCCAAATCCTGTTTTGTATGCAGGAGGGATGGAGAGAGAGAAAATAAAAACATAAAATAACAGCCATCAAATCTCACTGATGTTTATCACGGTTTTCTACGTGTAAATAATGCAGTATTCATTTTTTCCTTAACTCCATCTTGTGGCTTCCAATTTATCTTTGTGTTTCTAATTCTCCCCTCTAGATGGCAGCACAGATGAAAAAATGCCGGAAAAACTCGGAGCAGACCGGCTTCAGCCGCAACAAACTGCCATCAGCAGCTCTCCCCCAACACACCTTTTCTTTTTTTTAAGAAACAGAACCTGAAGTATGATGGTTGACAATTTTTTTTCCAAATAGATTTAATCCGTTATATGAGGATGGAAACAGTTAATGATAAATTGATAGCAGCGAACAAGGACCCCTTGCCAGCGTCTCTCACATGCTGAGTTGTGTTTTCTGTCTTAAGAATAGGTCGTCGGCATTCCTACGACACGCAGAGTACTACATAAGTATGACCATTTGCATCGTCACACGAGTAACGATGATACAATCGAACCCCAAGTCACTTGGTTTGCTATAAGTATTGGATTCATTTAAGATCCATAGCAATGCTCTTTACTGACCCTCTTGTCAGCTGATGCTTTGAAGCTGCTGTAAAGTGATCCCTATGTCCCCAGATGCTGCTCTGAAGCATAGGAAGTTAGCATGAAGGTAACACTTCATTAAAAGTGTGCAACTTATGGTTGAATTAATAATGTAAGAGAAAATGAGCAGAACAGACTTAAAGAGAAGAACTTTGTACTTTACATCAAACCCCATTAGGGTTTTTTTTTAAATTTTACCCCTCAGGGGTTCACTGAATCTCCTCATTAAACAACAAAATGGAGTCTACCATCAAGATGTTCTCAACAAAATCTGTCGATGGGACACATACTTAAGATGGCCCCTTCAATGTCCGGCATTTTAAGGGCTCAAGAGTACTCCAAAGAACACTAAATTGTTCATGTGTAACCAACCAGAGAGAAACTAAAATGTGACCTGTGCCTTTTAAACAAAAAAATCACCGTGGGGAGTGAAAACAAATACAGTCCTGAAATAAATCAACCTATGGTCAAAACAAAGTAGATCTTAGTTCATATTTAGGGAAAAAATCAATTTGCAACACATTAGAGTTCTTTTTAAGTTTCTGCTCTCTCTGTCTTTCTCTCCAAAAGCAAACATTCCCAGGAAATTACATTGCTCTGAACACCACATCTTTCCTTGAAGGGGTACTTTTGATAACTGAAATGAGTTAACGGTATAGTAGGTCAGGCTATCTGTCTTTCCCAAAGCAGCTCCTGGGATTCTAAGGTTACTGAATGCTTTTCACTGGACTCTTAAGTTTAGAGACAAAACCAAGCACTAAAATGAACAGGCAGAGAGACACTGAGGTAGTCTGGCATATGAGTGAGGGAAGCTAGGGTGGTATCACCCACCCACCAGCCTGCATCCATCTCAAGGGCCACACCATCCCAAAGGTTCTCCCATTGCCTCTAATCACTCAGGCCTCTAATCACCTGCAGGCTGCAGCTCCGAGCCTCACCCTGGAGTCAAGATCTCAGCTTCCCCCTTCCAGAGACCCAGGAGTTTTAACAGTGTGACACAGCCGGGACAAAGCTGAGTCCTGAGAAATCTGAATGACCTCTCCCTCCCCTTAATTCTTCTGCATCCATGCAACCAGCCAAACCCATCATCCCTCATACACTTGGTATCCTTGATGTGAACCTAAGAGGGAGGCTCTTTCAGTGAGTTATCCTCTCCTGAACTTTCGTCCTCAGATTGTTTGACTCAGTCTCCCACTCCTCCCAGACTTTTCCTCTGTGACTTCAGAAATCCCAGTCCATCGTCAACAACCTCCCTGATACCTGCAGGCTCTTCACAGAACCTTCTTTAGCTTTCTAGTCCTAAGATACCTCCTTTCTGTCACACACTGCTACTTCTGGGAATCTCAGTTCTCCACCCTTTGAGACTCACGCTACATACCCATTATACCATACTTTTTACTCCAGCTGTCATCTGCTGACTACCTGGTTGTGCCACCTTATTTATTGAAGACACTGGCATTGGCTCACAGGTCTCCTTTTCATTCCAAGTTCTGCCAACAATCTGGCACATTTGGTATGTAATTTCACAGATACAAGAGTCCACAAAAGTTCACATATGCAAAGATGGAGCATTTTTTTCTGGAATAAATTTAATTTCTGAATCTGAACCTCCTGTCTTTTTCCTGGCAGATAACTAAATCTAGATGCTCTCAGGTGAATTCAGTGATTTGTCTGCCATCCAAGATTACATAAATATTTCCATTCAAAATTCAGTTTCAGACCTTCCTTCCTCTCTTCCTGTCTCTTACTCTTGGGTCTTCTGGGGCTGGCTGCCCAAGGGAAGTAAAAAAGCACAGAGGTTGTGCACATTATGATGGGGCGGAAACTGTCCAGCTAGGGCTCATTTGGGAGGTCCTAATGCTGGAAGAGATCCATATTTATGCCTATTCCCAAGAAAGGTGAGCCAACCGAATATGGAAATTATGGAACAATATCATTAATACCACAGACAAGTAAAGTTTTGCTGAAGATCATTCAAAAGTGGCTGCAGCAGTATATTGACAGGAAACTGCCAGAAATTCAAGCTGGATTCAGAAGAGGATGTGGAATGAGGGATATCATTGCTGATGTCAGATGGATCTTGACTGAAAGCAGAGAATACGGGAAAGATGTTTACCTGTGTTTTATTGACTACGCAAAGGCATTCGACTGTGTGGATCATAACAGATTATGGACAACATTGCAAAGAATGGGAATTCCAGAACACTGTAATTGTGCTCATGAGGAACTTGTACATATATCAAGAGGCAGTTGTTCAAACAGAACAAAGGGATACTGCATGGTTTAAAGTCAGGAAAGGTGTACTTCAGGGTTATATCCTTTCAAAATACCTATTCAGTCTATATGCTGAGCAAGTAATCTGAGAAGCTGGACTCTATGAAGAACGGGGCATGAGTATTGGAGGAAGACTCATTAACACCTGTGTTATGCAGATGACACAACCTTGCTTGCTGAAAGTGAGGAGGACTCAGGACTCAAGCACTTACTGATGAAGATCAAAGACCACAGCCTTCACTATGAATTACACCTCAACAGAAGGAAAACAAAAATCTTCACAACTGGACCCATAAGCAACATCATGATAAACAGAGAAAAAGATTGAAATTGTCAAGGATTTCAGTTTACTTGGATCCGCAATCAACGTCCATCGAAGCAGCAGTCGGGAACTCAGAAGACCCATTGCACAGGGCAAATCTGCTGCAAAAGACCTTGTTAAAGTGTTGAAAAGCAAAGATGTCACTCTGAAGACTAAGGTGTGCCTGACCAAGCCATGATATTTTCAATTGCCTCACCTGCATGCAAAAGGTGGACAATCAATAAGGAAGACGGAAAAAGAGTTGATGCTTTTAAATTATGGTGTTGGCAAAGAATATCGAATATACCGTGGACTGCCAAAAGAATGAACAAATCTGTCTTGAAAGAAGTACAGCCAGAATGCTCCTTGGAAGCAAGGATTGTGAGACTACGTCTCACATACTTTGGACATGTTGTCAGGAGGGATCAATCTCTGGAGAAAGACATCATGCTTGGTAAAGTAGAGGGTCAGTGAAAAAGAGGAAGACCCTCAATGAGATGGATTGACACAGTGGCTGCAACAATGGGCTTAAGCATAACAACGATTGTGAGGAAGGCGCAGGACTGTCATACATAGGGTCGCTATGCATCAGAATCGACTGGATGGCACCTAACAACAACTCTAATGCTGGTTTGGAGCCCTGGTGGTGCAGTGGTTAAGAGCTTAGCTGCTAGCTAAAAGATCAGCAGTTCTAATCCACTGGCTGCTCCTTCGAAACCCTGTGGGGCAGTTCTACTCTGTCCTACAGGGTCACTATGAGTCAGAATGGACTGGACCAATATGGATGTTTTTTTGGTTTAATGCTGTTATGAGGTGCTGATGCCCTAATTGTTTTCTATTCTCTGCTGGCTGTGATGAGTAGTAATGGGCTGGCTGTGGGCACATGCAGGTCCCATACAGCTTAATCTCGCAGAAGAGCAGCCACTTCCTCTATATCCCTAGAGAGTAATCCAGGAACAACCCCTTCTTTTGCCCGGCATATTCCCTTCCATATCAGGTCATTTCTTCCGCTCTCACAGCCCAGAGGGGAAGCCAATGCACAGTTACACATGTGTGTGAATTGGTTTAATCTCCTTGGTTTAGTCTGTTTTAAAGCTCTGAGCTTTAGAGTCTGGAGTCCCTGGGTGGTGAAAATTGTTCAAACACTTGGCTGCTAACCAAAATGTTGGAGGATCAAGTCCACCCAGAGGCACCTAGGAAGAAAGTCCCTGTGATCTACTTCCAAAAAATCAGCCACTGAAAACTCTATGCAGAACAGTTCTACTCTAACACACATGGAGCTACCATGAGTCGGAATCAACTCCACAGCAACTGGTGTGTGTGTGTAACGTAGAGTCTGAGTCTCTCTCAGCAGCAGACTATCTCCACACTAATTAATGTGCTTTCCACTCCACTGACAAAAATAGTCTGGTGTGCGCAGGTGTTGGGGGTGGGGGAAGCAGGGTGTGGGTTAGCAGCCCAAAGCCCAAGGAGAGAGATGAGAGGAGACAGTATATTCCATTAACACTTCACATATCATCCCGTCACATGTTCTTTTCAAATCATAAATCTGATCAGGTCATTCCCCTGCCTAAAGCCCTTCTATAGCTTCCCATTGCCTTTAGGATAAAGTCTAAACTTTTAAAGGTGACTTACAAGTTAAGATCTGTCCCCAGTTTCCCTCTCCCACCTCATTTCCTACCATTTCCCCCTCTTCTTTCAGTTTCTGGGGCTCACCATGCTGTCTCTGGCCTCTGGGCTTTCCCACATACCCAGAAGATGTTCTACAACTTTTCCCTACACCTGACTAATTTCTTCACATTCCTCTGGTCTCAGATTAAACGCCACCTTCCCTGGGAAGTCCTTCTTGACCTCCCTCCCAACCGACTTCCATGTGCCCCTGCTATGCATTCCCATGACCTTCTCATATCATACTACTTATCATATTTCAATCGTTCTTTTAATTTGTCTGCTCAACTGTTAGACTGTAAATGCTTTTAAGGCAAGACAGTACCTATATTGATCACTGTTCATCCTCCAGCCCCTAGCAGGTGCTTGACACAGGATAGGTGCTCAATAATCATTTATTAAAATTTTAAAAATGAATGAATAAGGAATAAATAAATAAAGAGAAAGAATTGAGCCAGATATTAGCTGGCTTCATGTACACTGTTTTTCACCTCAAAGCTAGAATCAGTACTTTATTGTCTTTCCCCGAGAGAAAACCAACTCCACAAAGCAGAGATAAGCAATGCAGATTCAACAGAAGATTTATAAAGAGACAGAGCAGAGAGTTTACATAACAGACATTTCTATTCTCTCCCCTATGTCCCTCTTTGGCTTCTAGATATTGGCTTTTCCTTTCTCTTAACTCTCCCTTCCTCCCTCTCTCTAACCCCCAGCTCAGCCTCTAATTCCTTTCCCTAAGGAAATATCACTCCAAGAGCACTATGGAGGATGAAATGGAGAGAGACGAGCTAGTATCAGGGAATACCATTTAGGAGACAATTGAATGAGGCCAGGCAGAGACAATGAAAGCCTGAACTAAGAAAATGTCAAAATGAAGAGGAGAAGGTGGGTTTAGGAGATACTCAAGAGGGAAAATCAACAGGCTGTGGTTACTGATTGGACTGGGGTAGAAGAGAAAGGAAAGAGGGATATAGGGTGCCTCCTAGTTTTTCAGCTTAGACTGAGATGCCACTGATCAAGTTAGTGAATGCAAAAAAGAAATGATGGTTGAAAGATGATAAGTAATAAGGTAGTGATTGAGAGTGTCATAGAGTTAGAATTGTTACCAAGGGAAGTAAGAGAAGGGAGTGAGCGAGGAAGGACTAAGCAAAGAAGGACAAGCATAAGGATTATTACTCTTTGTGGGTCCAACTGAGCTTATAGACCAAAATTGGTATTGGCACTAGTCCACATAATTATGTGATTTTCTTTAACAACTTGGGTTTCAAAGGGTAGGAGCAGAGAAAATTGGTAGTTAGATTGATCCAAGACTTGGGATTTGCTAGGAAGATGGGGCAGAAGAACCAAGGGGTAAGGGGACTGAAGATGATATTTAAAAATATTCAAAGCAATGGACAATGATACCTAGGCTTAATAGGAATAGAAGTGAGCCAGGATGGTGCTGATAGATTATGAAGGGAGTGGGGAGAGTGGTCAAAAATTGGATGTCTTGATGTAGTGAAGAATAAGTAAGATAATGAGCATAGTAAGAAACAGAAGCTGTGGAACAGACAAGGGACCGTGCACGATGCAATGTTGGCAGGGAGAAAAAGTTCACAAGATCCAGGATCGAAGAGGAAAACAAATCCTGGAAGGGAGAAGTTTCCCTTCTTCCCCTGAAATGAGAGAGGAGAAGAGGAAATGCCTTCTTTAAATATTTCTCAGTAGAGAAGCAGGAAGAGGGGGCTCATGTTGGAGAATCTTGATTTCTTCCCTTAAGTAAGAAAGTCATATGCACGGTGTGATTAGGGCTTGAGGGAAGCAGAAAAGTTTTAGAGAATGGGCTGTACAGAATGCGGTAGGAAGGCAATTTTGAAAAATCAGAGAATTGCCTGTGGTAGTGAGGACTCAGTTGAGATCAGTCAGTTGACATTGGCTTGGATCAGATTTTTTAATTTTCGCTAGCAATATTGTTTGCTTGGAAGCCGAATCAGAAAGCACATGGTGGACTGTATTCAGGGCTGGAGATTAGCAAGACAGGAGTGAATGAAAGACCAAAGGAATGAGGGACCTATCAGGAATATTGCTGAAATTGCTAGCAGTGGTAACAGGTGAAGGGGAAGGCAAGGAAAGGCTGTTGGATCCTTGGCACTACGAGAACAGTGATGGGTGAGGGACCAGGGGTCATAATAAGGAGGGCAGATCAAAGGTTCTGTCGGCCCTAACAAAAATAACACCAGGCTATTTTACACACTTTCTTCATAAAGTTAAAAGGTGAATGCCTCTTTAAATCATTAACTAAACTGGCATTCAGATCAGGGCAGACTCACCCAGGTTGGGCTGTTCTGCTTTGCCAAGAATTGATAAGCTTCTGTGAACCCTCCAGGGGAGTGTCATGATACATCTTCCTTGTCTGGACAAGCTTGATCTGGCCTCCCTTTTCCTGCTTAAGCAGGTCTGAGGAATGTGCCAGATTCATTGTCTTATAACTAATGAACACATTCCAGAATGTGGGGCTCCTGGTGGTACCACCTTTAAGGCTTGTAGACAGCCCTGCTGACCCTCTCTGGCTGTACCCCTCATTACAGGGTGAGGAGACTGTGGGGCCAATGGGATGTACCCACTCAGAACCCACATTGCTCTCTTCTAGAGCACATTCTGGATCCCCCGAACCACCTTAGAATTCCCTGCTCAATTGCCCCAAGCCTACTTCCAGGAACTGCCTAGGCTTCTTCCCCAGATCCATCCAGGACAGATCATACCACTAGTATGCTCACTCCTAGGCCCAGGGAGAGGCCAAGGAGAGCCTATTTGCAGAGGTGTGAACAGAGCTTGGAGTCCCTGGGTAGTACAGGCTGCCAGCACGCTTGGCTGCTAACTGAAAGATTGGAGGTTCAAGTCCACCCAGAGGCATCTTGGAAGAAAGGCCTGGTGATCTACTTCTGAAAAATCAGCCATTAAAAACCCTATGGAGCATAGTTCTACTTTGACACACATGGGGTCACCATGAATTGGAGTTGACTCAACGGTAACTGGTTTTTTCTGGGACAGAGCTTGGATGTGTGGGCTGGGGTATCCATACAGGCATGTATGCAAGGCCCTGCCTGATTAGACGGGAAAAGAAGGGAGACAGCTTCAGGCTGGGGTCCAGCTCTCTCCCTGCCTCCATGTCCTAGTATAAAACTCCAAGGAGTCCAAGAATTCCAGAATCAAATTTGGCCTTCTAGGTTATTAGGAAGGTAAAATTATCAAGGAAAGAAAATAGAACATCTTATTATTTACCTGTTGTAAAAGAATAGCCCTTTAATTATTATTCTAAGTTTATTTGACATAATAGTTCGGTCCAAACTGTATTCTAAGTTGGTTAAAAAAAAAAAAAAATCCATTAAAAATCCTGTTTGGATTTCTAAAAATTTTGTAATCTAAACTCTATCCCTAATTTTCAATATTATTTGGTATCACTGATAGAGTAATTTTCCGTGTTTTACTAATATTTAAGCTGGATTCTCTATGCTACTGTAACATTCAAGGTATGCAGCTGAGCTTTAACCCTCATCAGGTAAGTAAATATTTGAACATAACTTCAGTTCATCCCTTTTGATCTTGAGGATGTTATTTATCATTCCTTTTTCGTATGTTCCTGGTGCCTCCTGACACATGCCATCTGACCAATACTAAGTTTGAGGCCTGTGCTGAAAATCCATGTACTATATCTTCATTTCCTCCCATTGTTCCTAATTAAAGAAGTAGTGTCTTAGTTATCTAGTGCTGCTATAACAGAAATACCACAAGGGGATTGTTTAATCAAACAGAAATTTTATTCTCTCACAATCTAGGAGGCTTGAAGTCTGAATTCAGGGTGCCAGCTGCAGGGAAAGATTTTCTCTCTCTGTTGGCTCTGGGGAAGATCCTTGTCTTAGTCATCTAGTGCTGCTACAACAGAAATACCACAAGTGGATGGTTTTAATGAAGAGAAGTTTATTTCCTCACAGTTAAAGTAGGCTAAAAGTCCAAATTCAGGGTGTCAGCTCCAGGGGAAGACTTTTTCTCTCTGTCGCCTTCTTCTCTTCTGTGTTCCCCTGGACTAGGAGCTTCTCAGTGCAGGGACCCCAATCCAAAGGACGTGCTCTGCTCCCGGCACTGCTTTCTTGATGGTATGAGATCCCCCTATCTCACTGCTCACTTCTGTCTTTTATATCTCAAGAGATTGCCTCAGGACACAATCCAGTCTTATAGATCAGGCCCTGCCTTACTAACACAACTGCTACCCATCCTCCCTCATTAACATCACAGAGGCAGGTTTACAACATACAGGAAAATCACACAGTACCAGGAATCATGGCCTAGCCAAACTGATACACAATTTTGGGGGGGACATAATTCAAACCATGACAGTCCTCATCATCAGTCTTCCCCTGGGTCTAGGAGTTTCTCTTCACAGAAACCCCATGTCCAAAGGACATGCTCTACTCCCAGCTCTTCTTTCTTGGTGGTAGGAGGTTCCTCTCCTCTCTGCTGGCTTCTGTCTTTTATATCTCAAAAGAGATTGACTCAGAATATAACTTAATCCCTTAGGCTGTGTCCTGACTCATTAACATAACTGCCTCTGATCCTGCCTCATTAACATCAGAGAGGTTAGGATTTACAATACATAGGATAATAGTATCAGATCACAAAATGGAGGACAACCACACAATACTGGGAATCATGGCCAAGCCAAGTTGACACACACATTTGGGGGACTCGGTTCAATCCATAACATGTAGAATAAGGTAAAGCTGAAAGTATTCAATCATTAAACTACAGTAAAGGGAGAGGTGATAGCCTCCGGATTGTTGACAAGGCCCAAGGTTCATTCCATCTGAACCTTGACAAACCCTATACTACAATTCGAATGTTGGAATAGAAGATGACCTCTTGGGAGAGTCTAACCTGGAACCCTCCCAAGAGTAGCTCACAATCTGCCAACAAATCTAGATAAAGGGTCTCCTTAATCTCTGGGTGTGTGTTCTAATTTCTCCCTTTTTGCTCTCATTTTTTTCCTTTTACGCAGAAGAGTAACATTAACTTTTTATAAAATTCATGGTGATTGGATGAAAGAGCTCTTTACCCCACTTCCACATGTGGAAAGAAATAAAACATGGAACCCTAATCTACAAATGAGGCTCAAAGGTTGTTTTCTCTAATGAGACAAGGGCTTAGGATGAGAACATCTTTTGGTTGACATGGTTTCTGTAAGCCCGATTAGCTCAAGTTCTAGGCTTACTTTATTGCTCACTGTATTTTGTTCCCACTGAGAGTGATGAAGAACAGATGTAATTGTCTTCCGTCATTTGTGTCATTAACACTTCCTCTAGGTTTGAGTGCCATGAAGTCCTCCTCTCAACCTGTACAGTGACTGAACTTGGTAATGATTTAAGGTGATTAATTCACATGTCAGTCGTTAGCAAAGTCCAGCAATTAAAATCTACATTAGAGTAAGTTATCAACACTCCAATTAAAAAAAAAAAAAAGCACTTTATCAACTTATCAGTTTTGGCTTTTTATTCTAGTTGACAGATGAGATAGGAAAGTTATTGACTGTACATAATCACCTTTGTACTTTCACCAGCTGACACTGGGGTCAAACGGAAGTCTAGGTTGTTCAAGGTCATAGTTTAAATCTAGAATAAACCAGCTCAGGGTGAAAGGTGGAGGGGTGCCCTTTAGTCTTGTTATCTTTGTAATACTGTCTCCTTAAACTTTTAAAGTCCGTTTTTGCTCTGTTCCAACTTCGCAAATTTCTAAACTAAAAACAGCCTAGACCAAGGATTTCAGATTGAGATCTGAGATATTAAATTGCTTCACTGTTCACATTTTATTTTCATATTACTTTTAAAAATATTGAGATGTTTTCCTTGTGAACAGGCTGGAGGGAGAAAAAAGTTAAGTGTACACCCCAGGTCTGGGACACAGCAGGTGCAGGCTTTTTATTTACAGGTCTAAACTCATCACAGGTTTCTGTCTTATGATGGCAAAGTTTCCTTTTATTCTGCTTTGCTTCTTGGCCTGTCATTTGGTTACATTTTCCAGTGAGAGGACACCCCATAATGGGTCCTTTGCTTCTCCCCTAGTTAGCTTGTGATGAACTACTACAAAGACCAGTCCAGGCCTTACTCTTCCATGTGGTCACTGTGCATAGGGTATGTGGTTCCCTAGCCCAGCTCATCACTGGAATTACCTGGAGTGTTTTTAAAACAGCTTTCAGGCCTCACCCCAAAACTACTGAATCTGGGTCTCAGGGGTGGCAGGAGAGAATCTGTAGGTTTCAAGACTTCCCAAGGTGATTCTGATAGGCTGGGACATGGTCCAGAACACCTTGATTCCAGTGCTCTCCGCAGGTGCTTGGAAGCCCCCTGCATTTGGCCTTAGGACAGTGCCTCTGAGAAACCGCCATCTACTTGTCAGAAGATTCTAAAAAGACCAGAGGTGCCAACTTGCCATCTGCCCTTAAAGACTATCTACCATCTCCCTCCCTCTTTTTAAAAATTTTTTATTTGAATATTGAAAAAATTGTGCATTCCAGTAATTAAAATCATTTGAACAAAACAGCAACAAAAGAAAAGGTACTCAGATTAAACTGCATTTTACGCCTACAGGACACCTTGGACCAGCTTTGCTTTTACTCCACATTTTTATTCACTGTCGTCCTGCCCAGCTCCTTCCTTCGCCAATACGCAAGTGTTGTCGGATCAAGTGGGTCCCTGACTGGTGCACTGTAAAGCCAAGGGACAAGACACATGAAGTTTTGAGGGAAGAGAAAGTAGTTTATTGCAAAGCAGCAGTGCAAAGAGCCAGGGGACTTGTCCAGATCTGACTCCCCAAGCAGGGGCTAGGCTACAGCCTTTATTGGGATTCTAATCTAGGAAGTTATACGTATTCATCAATTTTCTGGGAAATTTTATATGTAGGTAATTCAGGCCAGAGAGAGTAAGCACGCAATGCTCATAGTCGCATGGCCTGCTGGCCAGATCTGTTCAGGCTGGTTTTTGTTTACCACTCTGGCCTTGGCTTCCTGGAACATCCGGTATTTTTCTGCAAAACAAGCTAACGAAGTGGTTAAGCAAGGGACATAGGGGAGGTTAGATAAGAAATAGAAACTCACTGGGGCAGTTGAGACAGGAGCCTCAAGGCTTCACAAGTTCTTTTCCTTCCCTGCCAGACGGGCTGATGGGAGCAGCAGGCGCAGCCTTTTTTGTCAGCCCTCGATTCTTTGATGTGAACGGGGGCAGCACAGTCATTTAAACTTGGGCCAACCTCTTGCATCTTACAAAGTTAAACAGCTGAAAGAAGGAAAATAAGTAAGAACGCAATGCTTGTGGAATGGACAGTGCATATTGGCAGCGGTACTTCATTACGATTCGCCTGCTTGCTTCTCCTGTTCGATCGTTTCTTCTAGAGGCAGTGAGTTTTTCTCTTGCGTTTTTGTCTTCTTTTCAGTCTGTAGAATTTCTCACCATCAGCCGTATCGGGTTTGTCCGACATGGCACGGTTGCGGAGGAAGCGAGTGAGGCGAAGCTGAGTCCGTGTACACAGTGGCTGCCACCCAGTAGACTACCATCTTGACAAAGAGGCCTGTGTTCCTTCTTTGTCCACCCTCACTCCCTCAGGCTATCCTTGTGACTTGTTTGCTCCTTCTAGCTGCCCAGCAGTGGTGCTGATGAAAATAAAGTAGACTTCCCTTTTGACGGAAACTGGCGGTGCAGTGCATAAAAGCTTGGCTGCTAATTGAAACGTCGGAAGTTCGAATCCACTAGCCGCTCCCTGGAAACCCTATGGGGCAGTTCTACTCTGTCCTACAGGGTCGCTATGAGTCGGAATCAACTCCACATCAATGGGTTTAATGAAGTGGTTCTGACAGGTCTGACATAGACTCTTGGCTCAGCTTCCTCTGAGTGCCATTTACCCCATGTGTAAAATGGAGATAATATTGCCCTTACAAGGATGTTGTGAAGACCAGAAGAATGTATTTATATAGTGCCTGGAACATGGTGTGCCTTGGGTTAGGCGTTATTATCTGAGTTTGGTTTTACTTGTCCACCTCTATGAACACAGAGTCCCTGGGTGGTGGAAACAGTTAATACACTTGGCTGCTAACTGAAAGGTTGGAGGTTTAAGTCCACCTAGGGGTGCCTCTGAAGAAAGGCCTGGCAATCTTCTTCCGAAAAATCAGCCATTGAAAATCCTATGGAGCACAGCTCTACTCTGACACACATGGCGCCGCCATGAGTGAGAATCAACTTGATGGCAACTGGTTTTTTTCAATGAACATGTTGTGCTAATGAAGCTCACTGATCAACGTTTCCTGATTGTAGCCCCTAGATTGCTCTGGATAGTGTTTCCCAAAGTGGGGGACACTGACCACCTGCATCTGAAACCCGTTGCATTCAAGTTGATTATGACTCATAGCGACCCTATAGGACAGAGTACAACTGCTCCACAGGGCTCCCAAGGCTGTAATCCTTACGGAAGCAGATTGCCACATCTTTCTCCCACAGAGTAGCTGGTAGGTTGGAATTGCTGATCTTTTGGTTAGCAGCCAAGCACTTAACCAGTGCGCCTCCAGGGCCCCTACCCTGCACCTGAAAGAAGGGAGAAAGGAAAGAAATCTGCTCTAACGCTCTTCAACTTTTTAACTTTTATTGAAGTGTAACATACATATGCAACCAACAACCAACCCGTTGCCGTCGAGTCAATTCCAACTCACAGCAACCCTATAGGACAGAGTAAAACTGCCCCATAGGGTTTCCAAAGAGCAGCTGGTGGACTGGAACTGCCGACGTTTTGGTTAGCAGCCGTAGCTCTTAACCACTGGGCCACCAGGGCTCCAGCATACATATAGAAATGTATATTTATTGTAAATGAACAGCTCAATGAATTTCCACAAACTGAACATGCCTGTGTAACCGGTGTCCAGATCAAGAAACAGAACATTACCAGCACCCCAGAAATCCTTCTCTGCACACAAACTTTGAGAAACACTGTTGTGGGGAGAGCCCAGGAGTCCCTGGGTGGTGCAAACTGTTAAGCGCTTTACTACTAACCAAAAGGTTGGCAATTCAAACCCACCCACAGGTGCTTTGGAAGACAGGCCTGGTGATTTGCCTCTGAAAGATTACAGCCTTGAATACCTTACGAAGCAGTCCTACTCTGCACGTATGAGGTCACCATGAGTCAGAATTGACTTGATAGCAACTAGCAACAACAACAGCAACAAGGAGAGCCCAGCTGAGGCACTCTCCTTGCCCACAGTCCCACTCTTCCCTGCATGGGCCAAATCCACAGGCTGGCTGAGCCCTCCCCAGTCTGAGAAGGTTGGGTTTGTAATCTCACATGCACCCTTAATAGTGATGTGACTTCATTTGTGAGAAGGGTTACAAAGGGTGTTTCCATCATTTATATTCCTAGCATACACCCTAAACTGCTTAAAGTAAATGAATTCAAGTCCCAGCCAACAAGGAGTGGAGATCTGTCATTGCCTGAAAACATCGGCTAGTTACAAAACTCCAGCATTTTCTCACCGAAGGGTGAATAGGTGGATTCTAGTATAATTACCTTTGTGTAATTGAAAACTAAATCACTGATGACTGCATAGTTTAAATATCAATTTAAATACTTCCAATTTTATGCACTTACTTTTGCAGGACATGCTACTAACAAATAGTCCATTAATTTTTCTAGTGAATTAAAATCTGAATGGGTACATTAAAAAATAGCACAGCTCAAATAGATGCCCTCTTTTTCCAGAGAACATTAGAGACAGTTTTTCTTTAATCCAGCTTTTCAAATAATCTATTAGACAAGAACCTGTAATAACACAGGCCTTGCCCAAAAGAGATCAGGTTTTTTGTGTAATGTAATTTAGGCAAGACTTTAAATAGTAGAACAAGCGTCTGTGGTGCTTTTGCCTGTAGCTTCTCAAATTTTAATGCGCGTACAAATCTCCCGGAGATCTTGTTAAAATGTAGGTTCTTATTTGGTAGATCTTGGGGCCTGAGATTCTGCATTTCTAACAAGCTCCCAGAAGCTGCTGTTGCTGCTGGGAGAGTATTCATAATAAGCACCTAACTTGAAGTCAGGATACGTATCTGAGCTTCAGTTTCCTTGGATATATAAACTATTTCTAAAGCCCTTTCTAACTATGCTATTCCATGATTTAATAATCTCTCTCCATCTATCAAAAGATGCCCGGTGAAGCAATGGTTAAGTGCTTGGCTGCTAACCACTAGCCGCTCCAAAGGAGAAAAGAACTGGCGTTCTGCTCCCGTAAAGACTACAGCTTAGAAAAAAAAACCCTATGGGGCAGTTCTACTCTGTATGAATCTCGAAGGCACCTAACAACAACTCCACCTATCAACTAATTTTTCTTTAGGTTGCTAATTTTCATTGTTTACAAGCTGTCATGTTAGATACTACTTAGTATTGGAAGGCCAGGTAAAAACTCTTAGTTATGGCTGACAAGTTTTATTTTTTTCAACCTTCTACAAGTCTACATCAACCATGGGAAATCTTGGCTAATAATAATGTGATACTGGGCTTTGACCATAACCTAAACTTGAATCAGCAAAGCAGGGCTTTGGTTAGATAAGTAATTGTGAACCTGGGAATATAACCGAAAGAAAAGAACAGCTAATACTACCAGCATAGGCAGCCCTTATATGAACACTTTATCCAAACATCGACAACTCGGGAAAGTTGCAGAACATGCAAAGAAAAGTTAAAAGAACTAGCATTATTTAGCTTGTGAAGAGAGGACAAAGGATGCCTTAAGAATTCTTTTGAATGACAGAAAAGAAACCAGTACATCCGCTGAAGTAAATGGCTTTACAGTGCATCAGAATAGATTCAGGTTAACTCCAAAGCTTATCTTTCTTATGATAATCATGATCCTAGGTGATAGGATTGGGCATGGTAATTTCGTTTTCCAAAGTTTCTTAAAACTGTAGCCCTACTGCATTGCCTTTTAGTTTGTGTTCAATACAGACATCACTCTGGGTTTTGAATACAAGGAATTATATGCTTACAAAACCATTAGAAGGCTGGAAGAACTGAACTCGGAGGGCTGCCCTTGGCTTCTAGGTCGCACCACACAACACAGTCCAGAGGTCAGGAAGCTAGAGAATCCACAGTCAACATCACAGCCACTTCTCACCAATGGAGCAGGTGGCTGTATGGAGAGAGGCACAGAAAGTCTGGCCACGGAAAATTACGTTTAATGTAGCACCCATGTCGACAACTAACACTGCAGGGAAATAGCCTCCATTTCCCTTCTCCTTTTCAAATCTCACATCATTACATCTAACTGGCAAAATCCAAACTGTATACAGAATCCTAATAGCAGGGGAGTGTAAGAATTATAGCTGTTAGGGTTTATTTTGTTTGTTTGTTTGTTTTTTTACTATAAATCAATTTTTAATCATACATACAGAAAAATGTACAAATGATAATCAGACAGCTAGACAAATTTTCCTAAAGTGAACACACCCATGTAACCAGCACCCAAGTTAAGAAACAGAAATTACTAACGTAAAAAGACCCCCTCGTGCCCTTTTCTAGGCATTATCCTCCCCCAAGGTAACACAGTCTTAATTTCTAATACCGTAAACTAATTTTGCCTGGTTTTGAACCTTATATAAAATGAAATGATACCTTACATACTCTTTTGTGACTGGCTTTTCTCACTCAACATTATCTTTGTAAGATGTATACATGTATGTATCGATAGTATGTTCATTCTTATTACTGTATAGTATTCCACTGTATGAATATAACACAATTTATCCATTCTACTGTAGACAGACGTTTAGATTGTTTCCTGTTTGGGATCATCACAAACAGTGCTGCTGTGAACACTGGTGAACATCTGTACACGTGTCAATTGTATATATAAGAGGGGAATTTCTGCGTTATAGGTTATCTATATGCTGATCTTGAGTAGATAATGACAAACAGTTTTCCAAAGTGGTTTTACAAGTAGTGAATACTTCACATCATCACCAAAACTTGGTATTTTCCATCTTCAAAATTTTAGCTGTTCCATTGAATGCCTAACGTGATTTATTGAAATCATATTATGGTTTTAATTTTTACCTTCCTGATGTCTAATAAGTTAATCACAGTTTTATATGTTTACTGACCATTTTGATATCCTCAGTCACGAAATGCCTGTTCAAGTCTTTTGTCCAATTTTTTCCTGGCTTGTCTGACTTTTTCTTGTCGTTTTTTATTCTGCAAATGAGTCCTTTGTTGGGGATATCATTTCCCACTCTGTGGCTTGTTTTCTCCCTCTTTTAACAGTGTCTTTTAGTGAAGATATTCTTCATTTTAATGTGGTTTAGTTTATCAGAATTTTTCATTTGTGGTTTATTTTTTGTGTGTCCAGTTTAAGAAACTTTTGCTGATCCCGAGGACATAAAAATATTTTCTTGTTATTTTGTAAACACTTTATTGTTTTACTGTTCGCATTTAGATTTACAATTCATCTGGTATCAAGTTTTGTGTATGGTGAAAAGTAGAAAATGTAGTTTTGACTGTAAAAATGGCACGGGGCAGTGTCTAACCTCCTCTAACTTCACAAGGGGGAAAGAGGATCAAGATCAACAACCCAAGGCTGATTTGTGTGAGGTCAGACATGCCTCCTCTCTCTGCCATCTTTACCAATTCTGACACCAGCTATCCCTCCCACGGCACTCTCTACTTATCTGCTGAGTTCAATAATTCACTGCGTTAATTCATTGCAATGGCCACACAGAACTCGCAGACCATACTCATGATTACAGGTTTACTAGGGCAGTGTCAGGCTACAGTTCAGGTTTAGGAAGGCTCAGGATATAGTTCTTCCATCAGGACAGCCTCTTCTCTGCTATGTCCACAGGAAGGTCTCTCTTGGCCCCTTGGCCTCTGCCCTGCTCTGGCAAGTGTTACAAAGCAATTTTAGCTCTGCTGATAAGTGCGCCGAGGCACCTCACTGCACCAGTTAAGCCTCGACTCAAAGTTGCTCAGCTCCAGCTCAGTGGGTCAGCAAACCTAGCTCTACCAAATGCCTGGAGGCATCCTACTCCGCCAGCAAGCCTCCTGCCAGAAAGCGCTGTGCTGTCTCCTATTGGTCTCTCCTGCCAATCTCCTGCCTTGGCGGGCACCATTTCTCTGCTACGGCTTCTTGCCAGTCTTCAGTGTTACAGCTCTCCCTCTCCTGGTCTCCTGGCTCCAGGAGCTTCTCAGTGCAGGGATCTCGGGTCCAAGGGACACACTCTGCTCTTGGTTCTTCTTCCTTGCTGGTGGTGGGATCTTCTCCTTCCTACCTCTGGGATGGCTCATTTTAAGCCCAGTGGGATGGCAAACCTGATCAATCCCTTCATTAGGGTTCCATAGACCTTATTTGCATGGTCCCTCCCCACACAGGTGCCATGAACTTTATTTGCATCGTTAGCAAGCTGTCCAATCCCATTGGTGGGCCACAACTACCTTATTTGTATAGTCCCAACCAAGTGAATTACAAGACCATGGTGAGACAGGCCAGATAAGAGTGATCCATTGTACTGCACACAACCCCCTGGCTTTTCTAGCCATGGTTCTTTCATACTTGGCAGATAACGTTCCCCTCCCAAGCATTTTACCAGTCCAAGACAATCGTTAACGATTAGTCCTTCAATAGGACAGAGTCCTCAGGGTGAGGTTACTAAGGTACCAGCCATTCAGGTCTGCTGCAGGTGTCCATCTGATCTGGTCAGGTTCTCCAAAAGTCATCTCAGCTTCACCCTTTCTGGTGTCTGATAAAATTTAAGTGAGAGAAGATTATTCCCTTGCTCTTAGGCTCACAAGGTATCAGCATAGGAAAACCTTTAAGGGACTTTAGGCTTGACCACTGTACTCCAGTCCAGCAGTGCCCCCCCCCTTAGTCCATTCTTTCACAGTTACAGCTTCTACAATTACAGTTTTTACGATAACAGTTAATTAACCCTGTTAACAATCAACAATCACAACCGAATCATTTAATCCTATCAGCATCCTCCCCCACCCTCTCCTCCCCAGACTCATCGGGAAAAGAGGTTATCTATTTAGCGAGGAGCCTCCTTTCTCCCCCTCATTTTGAGTGTACGCACATCCATGAAAACATGTAAGCCAGCCACTTCATACCTTTTCCTTCCCCCCATTTTAAATAACCAATGTTTAAATTGTTCGTACCTATCACTATAGGGTCGCTATGAGTTGGAATCGACTCAGCGGCAACGGGTTTGGTTTTCTTCTTTTATCAAGCCAGTACTCTGAGGAGACAAGCATGTTCCTTGGTCTTGAAGAATCTTCTGTTCCAGTTGGAACTTTGAGCGTCTGCATTCACAAGCAAAGCCCAGTCCAGAGCAAGCCACCAAACTGCAGCAATCTACACCAGCTCACGGTGGCAAACATCTCTCTTCATTCAGTTGGGTTCTGGTCAGCTCATCCCTAGCTATCCAAGCTAGGTCATGATGGGTGCCAGCTGTTGGATCAGGAGTTCACAAACATCTCCCAGCACTTCAGAGCAGCCGGCTTCTACTCACTCATTCCTAGCCCCCATGAGCTAGGTCAATGGGTTGCCAATGGAATGTGTCCAAACTAAGCCCATCTCTGCATTGCTGCACTTCCCCCACTTCCACACATGAGTGGACCCAGGTGGTCACCACAAGTGAGCATATCAAGCTGTCTACTTGCTGGCTTCCTTTAACTTCCAGTCCTGGAAGAGGGTTCCTTCTGGTGGGCACTGACTTCTCCTGCTTCAGTGCAGCTAAAGGCAAACCACTTGCTCGAAATTCAAAAAGCAGAAGTTACTTTTTTTTCTGTAGGTCCTTCCTTCAAATGCACATCTTCTGTCCTTTGAGCAGTTCTGGGTAGGTCTGCATGTCTTTTCAAATGCATATTCTGGGTGGGGCTCAGGTTTTCAACCTAAGCCCCAACGCTGTACACTGGGCTACTGGCTTGAAACAAAAAGCCTATGCTTTCCTCAGGCAAATCCTAGTTCCCCTTTTAGCATACCCAATCAAGTATTGGCCGAAAATAGTGTTACATGCTCTCTGTAATCTATAATACCCAATATTCATTTCTGTCATACATTTAGGTCTGCTTTACAACGCTAGGTAGGAGAAACATTCAATATCCATGGTACATTCAAATAAACACATAACCCTTTTTAAAAACATTCAAGTTTCATCTTCTCCAACCCTTCACTATCTTCCCATTCATATGCATATTGCCTTGGGCTTCTGGCTAAGTGGAACCTGTAGACCCTGGCCCCCTATTAATCATCCAATTTAACTAGCCTGGCCCTTGCCCCAGACACTCCAGATGCAGTTTTTCTCCCCTAAGCTGCGGCTTAACATTTCTTACTTTCCTTTCAGCCATTACAGGTAACAACAACCAAAATAACCATCTAAGAATCAAAAGTTTCACTTCCCAAGCTCTTTGTTCTTTCTCTTACAAAGTCCCATACTTCCATGAGTTTGAAACCATTGCAACAATCCCTGCTTCTGACACCAGTTGTAAAAATGGCATGGGGGCAGTGTCTGACCTCCTCTAACTTCGCAAGAGGGGAGGAGGATCAAGATCAATAGCCCAAGGCTGATTCCTGTGAGGTGGACATGCCTCCTCTCTCTGCCATCTTTACCAATTCTGACACCAACCATCCCTCCCATGGCATGCTCTACTTCTCTGCTGAGTTAGATAATTCATTGCAATGGCCACACAGAACTCACAGACCATACTGGCAGTTATGGGATTTATTAGGGCAGTAACAGGTTAAACAGTTCAGGTTCAGGAAGGCTCAGGATACAGTTCTTCCATCAGGACAGTTTTTTTAGCTGTGCCCACCGGCAGGTTTATCTGTGGCCCTTTGGCCTCTGCCCTGCTCCGGCAACTGTTACAAAGCTCTTTTAGCTCCGTTGATAAGTGCCCCAAGGCATCCTACTCCACCAGTATGCCTCGGACTGAAGGTACTCAGAAGGTGCCCAGTAGGTCAGCAAGCCTAGCTCCACCAAGTACCTGGAGCCACCCTTCTCTGCCAGCAAACCTCTTGCCCAGAGTTGCTCAGCTTTCTTGCTCTGTGGGCAGGAAGCCCACTTCATCAACTCCTGCTAGTCTCTCCTGCCGATTACCTGCCTTTGCTGCCACCATTTCTCTGCTACTGCTTCTTGCCAGACTTCAGTGTTACAGATCTCTTTCTCTTGGTCTCCTGGTTCCAGGAGCTTCTCAGTGCAGGGATCTCGGGTCCAAAGGACACACTCTGCTCTTGGTTCTTCTTCCTTGCTGGTGGTGGGATTCTCTCCTTCCTGCCTCTGGGACAGCTCATTTTAAGCCTAGTGGTATGGTAAAACTGACCAATCCCTTCGTTAGGGTTCCATAGACCTTATTTGCATGGTCCCTCCCCAAACAGGTGCCATGAACTTTATTTGCATTATTAGCAAGCTATCCAATCCCCTTGGTGGGCAACAACTACCTTATTTGTATTTAAAAAAATGCAAACCCATTGCCGTCAAGTAGATTCTGACTAGAGCAGCCCTATAGGACAGAGTAGAACTGCCCCATAGGGTTTCCAAGGATCCCCTGGTGGATTTGAACTGCCAACCTTTTGGTTAGCAGCCGTAGCTCTTAATCACCACACCACCAGGGTTTCCCTTATTTGTATAGTCCCATCCAATCACTTGGTTGGGAGTAACAAGATCATGGTGAGAAAGGCCATATAAAAGTGATCCATTGCACCACAGACCCTTCTGATTCTGGCAATACTGTGCGGGTAGGGATGGAATACCTATAGAAGGTGGTGGAAAGGAATGAGATGAAATGCTCAATAACAAGAGACCATATCTCACACAGTTAACTTAGGTGAGTTTTTACACTATACAACAGGTATCTCCAATGTGTGAATTTTTCTGAATCTCTTTTCAAATGTGATCTTCTGTGAGAGCAATTTTATATATTCCACACTTCTTCAATGGCAACAGTCCACCTCAGGCAGCTGATTTACCTCTTCTTTCTAGCTGTGTCTCTTGGAATGTCATCATTGTTGTCCAGAGCACTGTGTTCTTTTTCAGAAATTACAGCAAGGATCAATATATGAAAAGAAGACCAGGGTTAGACTTAGTGGGGAAATGTGAATGCTAATTGTATCCTACCAGAGTTGCCCACCCCTCAAAAACATGAATATTGGAATACTTTTTTAAAAATGTAGTTCTAAATTGGAAGAGCATAGTCGATGTCACTGAAATGTGCATGTAGAAATTTGTGAAATGGTGTATCTTTGGCTATGTATATTTTCGCCAAAAAAAAAAAAAAGGTCGAGAAGGGAGAGGGTTGACGTGTCATAGGGTTGTTAACCAATGTCATAAAACAATATGTGTACTACTGTTTCATGAGAAACTATTTGTACTGTAAGCCTTCACCTGAAGTACAATAAAAAAAATTAAAAAAAAAAAATCTTAATGATTGCATGCAAGATTAAAGAAAAAAAAATGTAGTTCTACTACTTTGGGACAATTGTAATTACCACCTAATCTAAGAAAGTGTGGTCAAGTACAGGCATGGTTCTAAGAGGCTTGGGGGAAAGTTGGTTTTCCTAAGTGGGTTAAACAAGCTCCATCACCCTTCCTCCCCCTACTCACAGAGACAACCACCCCTGCAAGTTCTTTTTCATGTGGAACAATTGATGTTTTTTTCAATTTTATGTGAGATGTTACACAAAAAAGACTTTGAAACAGGTCCTTAGGGTCCCTACAACCAGGTTTCTCCCTATAGGGCCCTCCTCTAGAAATTGCATGGTGGCCAATGGATCAATAAAATGTATCTGCAGCAAAATTCTTCTCAACCATCTTGTGCCTGAATCCCTGATCTTTCGTTTAACATTTGGATATATATTTTAGTTCCCTAATAATAATAGCTGTATTATTATTCAACTCAATTTTTATTTTATGTCCCAATATCTCTGGGCTGTTAGGAAAAGTAGCCTTCGTCATTTCAGGGTGTATCTCCAGGTCATACTACACAATTTCAGGATCTTACATAGTGCCAGGGATTCTAGAATGAAGCTGGTTCCTAATTAATTCACAACAATGTGGCCAAGACTGATAGCTGTTGTAGGGCTCCAAGTGAAATCCAAGAGCCTTCTATTGTTTCTGGGTCATCCCAGAGGACTGACCATCTACATGGATGCACTGTGCAGCCATTGACCCTAGGGGTCTTGTCAATTCCTATTTGCTAGGCACTCTTCTAATTACTTTGTGTGCATTACCTTATTTAATATTCATAATAATCCTATGTAGTAGTTACTGTTATTATGCCCCATTTTATAGATGAGGACACTGAGAATAGGTAATATGTCCAAGGAGTCTCTGGATTATACAAATGGTTAACCGGCTCAGCTGCTAACCAAAAGATAGGTGCCTGAGTCCATTCAGAGGCACCTCAGAAGAAGGGTCTGGTGATCTATTTCCAAACCATCAGCCCTTGCAAACCCTATGCAACACAGTTCTACACATGGGGTTGCCATGAGTTGGAACTGATTCCATAGCAATTGTTTTTTGTTTTTGTCTCTTTTAAATATGCCCAAAGCCCTCACATCTCATAAATGGTGAGCCTCTGCTGTGGATTTATTCTCTTTACTTTTTTGTGCAAATGCTTATTCATAATTCATTGGCCCACCCTTGGTTTGCCTGTCAGAGCTTAGACAAACCTCCTATTACCTCCTCTATCTGTCCCCAGAATTCATCTGTAAAGACCCCATCACACCAGAACATGTCAGTTATCTTAGTTAATCTCCTTATTTGACTAATGAAGCAAGTCTTTTTAGACCCTGGCTATATTTCCAACACAAGTTCTAGTGACTGAATGGGGTAGGCAGCAAAAGAAGTACAAGAGGCCTTTTTATAGGAAACACAAAAGTAAATTTTGTCCAAGCTATCAATCTTGTTCTAATGCAATTTAATTTAATTAGAAAGAAACTTAAGTCCAGCAATCACTAACCCATTGATTGGAGACTCGGGACTCCAACATATGAACAGCTATTGATGTTTTTGACGGCTCTTCCTTCTGGGTCATCTCCCAGAAGTAGCATAAGGACTACACATTTCCTCTTATGCTCGTTTGGGAGCCACTGAATCTCAGAAGGGCCCACCTCCACCCACAGCACCTCTCACGGTTCAGTGGGTCTCACGTCTCGATTCCCCTATTGTCCAGTACCCTCAAGGCTCCCACAGGAGTTATTAGGATGAGAATGGAATTGTGGGGAAATTGATCGTGCCACTTCAGAGTCAATGTTGTTTTAGTAGGTTTTAAGGACGAACGTGGTACCTAACCACTAATTATAAGGTTTTTATGGGAAAATATGTTTGAGTCCCAAAAGAAAACTAGTCTTGGAACCCCATCTAGTTACTGCTTAATTAAGAACCATGTTATATTCCTTGCATTTCTTGGGTACCATTATTAACTTGGCCATTTTAAAGTGGAGCTTCTGGCATTCCTTCTATTCTTTATTCCTCCGAACTGAAGTAAATATTTCTGTCCTACCACCAGTTCTTAACTTGAACAAATTAGTGTTCTAGTCACTCCAGGGCAAACAGAGTGGCTGGAGCATTCTGGCGGAGATCATTTAAGAATTTACAACAATGATGTACAACATTCTAATTATCCTTGTTTATCTGGAATCTCCTGAAAATCAATCCTTAATTAGCTGATTATAAGTTAACCTGCTGTGGGAACTAGTTTTACTAGAACGTTTCATCCTAGATTTCTGTGACCATGAGTTTAGTCCTAGAGAAGGGGAAATAAGAACCATATTGCTCCAGTAACAGGTATGTCTGGTCACGCTACCCATAGTGCTGATGGGAAGCAGTACATCAGAGCCTTGTGAAAAAAAGATAAGCTCCCCAGGCCCAGAGAGTGATCAGTTCATTCTGTTGCTTCCCCCGCAGATTAAAAGCAACTTCAGTAGGATGAGTCCTCTTGGCACAGCACCTGCAGAAAGGGGAAGGTACTGAAATGGAAGAAAACTCTAAACTTGGTCTTGGAGAAATTAAAAACCCTGTCAACTTCAGTTTTGTTATCTGTGAAATGGAGTCATAATACTATATAATAGGCTATTGTAAAGATCCCATGAGTTAAGACATGCAAAAGTATTTTATAAACTTTAAAGCAGTATATACCACTACAGATTTTTGAAAATTCATGTTTATGTTTCCTTTGCTTTTTAACTTAGAAAGTGCCCTGAGCAGCAGGAACTATGACATTGCACATTTTAAGTTCACTAGACTTTGGTGGTGGTAGTATGATAGTGGCAATGCCAAGAAAAACAGAAAAAAGAATGTGTGTGTGAGGGTATATGTCTGTGCATGCCCAGGTGCTGGGTTTTCTACAGCCCCAAAGAGGTTGGTGAACATGGTCCAGTACCCAGTGCGGAGGAGAACAGATGGAGAATTTATCCAGGTGTCAGAATCTATCCAGGTGTCAGAGAATCTTACTGCCAAAATTACTGTCCATCCTAAGCTCATTTCATTCTTTTTTTAAAAAACAACCACCATTTTCATTGCTGAGGAGCCCTGGTGTCACAGTGGTTAAGCTCAGCTGCTAACTGAACCCACGAACCACTACACAGAAGAAAGATGTAGCAGTCTACTTCTGTAAAGATTACAGTCTTGGAAAACCTATGGGGCAGTTCTACTCTGTCCTATACAGTCACTATGAGTCGGAATCAACTTGACAGCAACGGGTTTGGGTTTTTTTTTCTTTTTTTTTGTTTTTCATTGTTAATACTTTCCAAAGATTTGTGGAGATTTACTCCCTCCTATGAAATTGGTTAAGATAGCTCTGTCTTAAGAGGTGAAGTAAATTCTAATCTGGAAGTAAGAATGGCCTAGAACAGATACCCCAGTCCTATTTGAATGGAACCTTTAAAGGCCGAAGTCCACATCTTAAAAAAAAAAAAAAAAGACCGGGATGTGCGTGTGTTCAATAAGGGTGGAGAAAGGAAAGCTGATAATGACTCATTCCAGTTTTTGAAAGGAGGAGGATTATGCTTCCACCCCCACACACCTGATTTTGGGAACTCCTCACTTTGGAAGAAGAGGCAGATCTTGACATGAAAACAGTTTGAAATAGTGTCCACCCTAGAAGTGACACTAAACTCATTGTTAGCACCAAGATTGCACATTTAAAATGTAAGAAGAGCAAATGCCTAGTACATATCAAAGGCCTTAAAAATGTGCATATCCTTTGGTGAGCTATTTCAATTTTAGAAATCTATTCTTAGGAAATAATTAAGCATGTGTGCAAAGACAGAGCTACTAGACAGCTCATTCAAGCTATGTTCATCAGGCAGACATAGTAAAAGCAACCTAAGTGCCCAACAATACTAAGTTAAATAAATACATCCATAAAATGGTATACTATTTATATTTAAAATACTGTTATAGAGAAATATTTATTAGCGTGATACGATGCCTAAAATTTATTAAAGACAAATGTAGGTGACCAACCACTCAGTGGTTCCATTTTTGTAAATAAATAAGTGTATGAATGTATGTGGTTTTAAAAGCTCTTACATGGTGAACTGAGTGCATGCTTTTAATCTTTACTTGCTTTCCAAATCCCACTAAAATGATTTCAAAACCCACACACATACAAACACGCACAAATAACACAGTTTATAAAAATGCAGAACAGAACTCCCCCAACTCCACCTCCCACCCCAGCCCTCCGTCTTGCCTCCATTTTTGGAATCAGGAAGAATGAAGAGTGAGACAAGAGAACAGGAAAAGAAGATTTTAATGCTTTATTTCATACCTTCCTGCACTATTTGAATTTTTCATTAGTACACAAGTCTTTTTATGATTTAAAAAGTCATCAAATCCTAGGTACATATCCTAGAGAAATAAGAGCAGAGACACCAATAGACATATGCACACTCATGTTCACAGCATTACTCACAACAGCAAAAAGATGGAAACATTAACTAATGGTGCTGGCATAACTGGATATCCATCTGCAAAAAAATGAAACAAAACCCATACCTCACACCATGCACAAAAACTAACTCAAAATGGATCAAAGACCTAAATATAAAATCTAAAACGATAAAGATCATGGAAGAAAAAATAGGGACAATGCTAGGAGCCCTAATAAATGGCATAAACACAATATGAACTGTAATAATGCACAAGCACCAAAAGAGAGACTAGATAACTGGGAGCTCCTGAAAATTAAACACTTATGCTCATCAAAAGGGTTTACCAAAAGAGTCAAAAGGCAACCTACAGACTGGGAAAAAACTTTTGGCAATGACAAATCTGATCAGTGTCTAATCTCTAAAATCTGGAAGATACTGCAAAACCTCAACAACAAAAAGACAAATAACCCAGTTAAAAAATGGGCAAAGGATATGAACACACAGTTCACCAAAGAAGACATTCAGGTGGCTAACAGACACATGAATAAATGCTCACGATCATAAGCCATTAGAGAAATGCAGATCAAAACTACAACGAGATATCATCTCACCCCAACAAGGCTAGCATTAATCCAAAAAACACAAAATAATAAATGCTGGAGAGGTTGTGGAGAGACTAGAACACTTATACACTGTTGGTGGGAATGTAAAATGGTACAATTACTTTGGAAATCCATTTGGCGCTTCCTTAAAAAGCTAGAAATAGAAGTACCATATGATCCAGCTATCCCGCTCCTTGGAATATATCCTAGAGAAATAAGCCATCACACGAACAGATATATGCATGCCCATGTTCATTGCAGCACTGTTCACAATAGCAAAAAGATGGAAACAACCTAGGTGCCTATCAACAGACGAATGGATAAATAAATTATGGTATATTCACACAATGGAATAGTACGCAACAATAAAGAACAACGATGAAGCCATGAAACATCTTATAACGTGGAGGAATCTGGAGGGCAGTATGCTGAGTGAATTTAGTCAGTCACAGAAGGACAAATATTGTATAAGACCACTATTGTAAGAACTCAAGAAAAGGTTTAAACACAGAAGAAAACATTCTTTGATGGTTACAAGAGTGGGGAGGGAAGGTGAGGGTTATTCACTAACTAGATAGTAGACAAGAATTATCTTAGGTGAAGGGAATGACAGCACACACTACAAGGGAAGTCAGAACTGGACTAAACCAAAGCTAAGAAGTTTCTTGAATACAGTCAAAAACTTCAAGGGACAGAGTAGCAGGGGCAGGGGTCTGGGGACCATGCTTTCGGGGACATCTAGGTCAATTAGCATAACAAAGTTTATTAAGAAAATGTTCTGAATCCTACTTTGGTGAGTGGCATCTGGGGTCTTAAAAGCTTGCAAGTGGGCATCTAAGACGCATCAATTGGTCCCAACCACCTGGAATAAAGGAGAATGAAGAACACCAAAGACACAAGGAAGTATTAGCCGAAGAGACAGAAAGGGCCACATAAACCACAGACTTCATCAGCCTGAGATGGGAAGAACTAGATGGTGCCCGGCTACCACCAATGACTGCCCTGACAGGGGACACAGCAGAGTCCCTGATGGAGCAGGAGAAAGGTGGGGTACAGAACTCAAATTCTAGTAAAAGGATCAGACTTAATGGTCTGACTGAGACTGGAGGAACCCCAGAAAGCATGGCCCCGGACTCTCTGTCAGCCCAGAACTAAAACAATTTCAGAGGCCAACTCTTTAGACAAAGATTGGACTGGACTGTGGGACATAAAATGATACTCATGAAGAGTGTGTTTCTTAGCTCAAGTAGATACATAAGATTAAACGGACAGCTTCTGTCCAGAGGTGAGATGAGAAAGCAGAGAGGGTTAGGAGCTGGTTGAATGGATATGGGGAATCAGGGGTGGAAAGGAGGAGTGTGCTGTCACAGTATAGGGAGAGCAATTAGGATCACATAACAATGTATGTATACATTTTTGTATAAGAGACTAACTTGAAATGTAAACTCTCACTTAAACTATAACAATAAAGAAAAAGAGATGGAAACAACCTAAGGGTCCATCAAGGGATGAATGGATAAACAAAATGTGGTATATACATACAATGGATTACTACGCAATGATAAAGAATAATGATCAGTCCATGAAACATAACATGGATGAATCCAGAGGACATTATGCTAAGTGAAATTAGTCAATCATAAAAGGACAAATATTTTATAAAAAGTCAAGAATAGGTTTATACACAGAAAGTAATGTTCTTTGATGGCTAACAGGGAAGGAATGGGGAGGGAGGAGAATCACTTACTAGATAGTAGACACGTATTAATTCTGGTGAAGGGAAAGGCAATACTCAATAAGGAGGAAGTCGGCACAATGTGACCAAAGTAAATGAAGACACAGAGGTACAGGTACCCAAGAATAAAGGACAACTATGGTAAATGTTACAGCATATATAATTCTGCAACAACAGTAATAACAACCAAAACTTTGTGAGTGGTTACATAGATAGATATGTATGCTATATAGGCATGGGAGGTTATATGGGAGTACATGTGCATGCATATGCAGGTATAGTTGTGGGCATTTGTATGTACATATTTTTATGTGCTACATATATATTCATATACATAGGGGGCACAGTTATGGAAACTTCTTAGACATATCCAAAAACCTGGTGGGACTGAGTTACTGGGCTTAAAGGCTAAGGACCGTAGTCTCGGGGGACATCTAGGTCAATTGGCATAACATAGTTCATAAAGATAATGTTCTACATCCTAGTTTGGTGAGCAGCATCTGGGTCTTCAAGGCTTTTAAGCAGCCTTCTAAGGTAACAACTATTGGTCTCTTCCCATCTGGAGCAAAGGAGAGTAAAGGAAACCAAAGACTCAAGGAAACAATTAGTCCACAGGACTAACGGCCCACACAAACAACAGCCTCCTCTATCTAGCCTGAGACCAGAGGAACTAGATGGTGCTCAGCTACCACTACCAACCATTCTGACCAGGGACACAATAGAAGTTCCCGGTTATAATGGGAGAAACATGTAGAACAAAACTCAAATTCGTAAAAAAGACCAGACTTACTGGACTGATGGAGACTGGAAGAACCCCTGAGATTATTGGCCTAAGACATTCTGGAAATGAAGCCACCCCTGGAGGTCACCTTTCAGCCAAATAATAGACTGGCCCATGAAATAAACAATAACACCCATGAGGAATGTGCTCCTTAAAACAATCAACTACCTATATGAGACCAAACTGGCCACATTTGCCCAAAAGCAAAGATGAGAAGGCAAGAAGGGGCAGGGAAACTGGAGGGTTGGAAACAGGCAAGCGGGGTGGAAATGGGGAGAGTACTGACACATGAGGGGACAGCAACCAATGTGTATGAATTGTTGAATGGGAAACTAATTTGTATGTAAACTTTCACCTAATTTTTTTTTTTTAAAGACTCATGGAAGTGTATGTACAGAAGTATTAACACAGCAGCATTACATCGTTTATCTTGAATTCATCTAAACTTGGTAAGGGCAGGGGGCAAAAAGGGCAGGATAAAGAAAAGAGGAAAAGGAGAGAAAAAGAGAAGGGGGAGAGCAAGACAGAACGATTTAAATGGTGTAGTGACTTCTGCCTAACCTTCCTTGCAATTTGATTAAGCGCTCAGCTGCTAACGGAAAATTGGAGGTTCAAACCCACCAGCCGCTCCCCTGGAGAAAGATGTGGCAGTCTGCTTACGTAAAGATTTACAGCCTTGGGATGTAGAACATAATTCTAACTCACAAAAAAAAAGACCAGATTTACTGGCCTAAAGGAGAGTGGAGAAACCCCGAGAGTATGGCCCCCAGACACCCTTTTAGCTCAGTGGTGAAGTTATCTCCGAGGTTCACCGTTCAGCCTGGGAGTGGACAGTCCCGTAAAACCAAATGGGACTAATGAAGTACAGTAGTCCAGTGACAAGGGCCAGAAGGCAGAAGGGGACAAGGAAGCTGGTGATAGGGAACCCAAGGTTGAGTAAGGATATTGTTGATGTGTTGTGAGATTGTTAACCATTGTCATAGGGCAACATTTGTAGTAACTATTAAATGAGAAACTATTTTGTTATGTAAGCCTTCATCTTAAGTGAGAATAACAGCACAATTGGAAGAGCATAGTCAATGTCACTGAACTGTGCATGTAGAAATTTTTGAAATGGTGTATCTTTGGTTATGTGTATCTTCACCAAAAGAAAGGTTGAGAAGTTAGAGGGTTGACATGTTGTGGGGTTGTTAACCAATGTCATAAAACAATATGAGTACTACAGTTTCATGAGAAACTATTTGTTCTGTAAGCCTTCACCTGAAGTACAATAAATAAATAAAATTAAGTTAAAAAAAAAAAAAGATTTACAGCCCTGGAAACCCTATGTGGGCAGTTCTACTCTGTCTGACAGGGTTACTATGAGTCGGAATCGACTCGATGGCAGAGGGTTTTTCCTTTCAGTTAACTTGAACTTAAGCCAGAGTAACTCTGAAAGAGGTAATGTGAATTTGATGTGTCCTTGGTCCATTTCTGTTCCAGTGTGCTTTTCATCATACCTTGAACATCTGGTCATGCTGAGTGTGATTTTAGTGTTAACGGACCCTTTTATTTTTGTTTGCTTACATTTAAATAACATGGCTTATAAATACAAGTACTCATTAGGTTCTAAACTGAAGAAGCAACATTCTATTCCAACACTGAGTGATTTATTTTCAAGGGTAATTTTCATTTCCCTCTTAATTTAGAAGTTAATTCCCAAGAAGATGGAAAATCCCTATAGAAATTATTAACAAGCGATGGTATTGTTTTTTTCCCCTTCTCTACCTTTGTTTGTATTTTCTATTTGTATGATGAGGATGTGTTCCTTTTATAAAAAGAAAACTATATTTAAAAAAAAAACAAAAACAGCAACAGCTGTGTCTCTCATTTTACCCTCAACTGACTGGTTGGCACCCAATGGCTCTCTTCTCTTTTCCAAAGGCAATAAGGTTTCATGACTCAGTTCTGTTCTTATCAAAATCTCGTTTCCTCCTGCTGCCCCAGACGGAGCAATCTGTAGTGATAAAACACCATAGCATCACAATTTTGTACCTACTATACATCCAGATACAAAATTCACCTAATCCCAATCTGTCTCAAACAATGTTTGTAATTAACCTCTTATTTTTCTTCTCATGTAAAATGCTTCATGAAATTATAAGAAACTCAAATTTATATTCATCAATAAGAATTTTTTTTCAGAATTTGAAACATACTTAGAAAATGCCATTTGCAGCAGAAAGAGAAATAGGTTACTAGTTTATTGTATAAATTTAAATGTCATCCTGGAAACTTCTGATAGTGTAGAAGAGAAACGTACTGATTAATCCACGCTTCGGTAAAATTGAGCAATCAGGGTTGGGCTCTCCCAAAAGAACAACTTTGAAATCCTGAAAGTGCAATCAAGCATTTTTCTCAGATCCTTTGGATATTTCTGAAGCTAGGGGATAAGAAGCAGCTAAGTGTTGCCTGCTCTTTAGGGAGACCTAGCCCTGTGGAAATCTGTCCAACATGGTAGCCTGACCAGGTTGCAGGGTTAGTTATCCAGATCTGTAGCAGGCGACACTCCAAGGCTGTATGTTTTCTATGGAAGATAGAACTCTTTGGAAAGGTACTTAATTACAAGTTATGGCTCTTGTTTTAATACCTCATATGTGATGCAATATCTTAAACCTCTTGAACTCCTTTGTTTTTCTAGATTTGAAATGGAAATAATACTGTTTATTCTGCAAATTAAATGAGAGCTCTCTGTAGGTGTACAATGCTAAGGTCCTAAGGTATAAGAACAAACTTTTAAACAATTAAATTAATACCTTGGCAACAAAAATTGCGTTTATTAAGATGTAAAATAAAGAATATCATCCATGAGTAATGAACTCCTTTAAAAAATCATCTATATGAGACCAAATGGACCAAATGGACAAAAATTACTCCAAAGTGAAGACGAGAGGTTAAGGGGGCAGGGAAGCTAGAGTACTGGAAATGTTACAACCAGAATGGAATGAATGAGAATGATGACACATTGTGAAAAATGTAACCAACATCACTGAATAAATTGGGTAGAAGTTGTTAAACGGGAATCTATTTTGCTGTCTAACTTTCACCTTAAACACAATGAAATATTATTTTTTTAAAAAAGGAATTAAGAAAAAAAGGATAAAATATACCTTATCTATAACAGACTCGTTGGACCTTTTTAGTGTGAGTAGTAGCAGATTAAACAGTTCCTGATGAGCCCAGTGGGAAGCTTGGAAATATCTTCATGTTCCCCTTTAGCATTTTGCAACTTATTTACTTGTTCAATTACATCCTTGGCAACAAGAATTGCATTTTTTCTTGTATGGAATTCATCTCTAAGAAAACACACACCTGGAAGCTGTCAACGATGGTATGCTTGCCAAGGTAGCGTAAGCCATTGACAGGGTTGGCATGGATCAGCCTTAATCTTTTCTCAGGGCACTGAAGCAAAGAACACAGGAGAGTACATGTCAGGTCAATCCCATTCTGCCTAACTGTCCACAGGGTGTCTGCACCATGTTATCTGACTTTAGGACTGCTGAGGGTGCTTTACAGCAAGCTTGGCTGAACCAAGTTCAGGGGATCTCGGATAGCTACAAGTCCGGATATAAGTTCTCAAAATCCTTGTTGAGACAAAAGTCTGTCTCTTCAGATCTGTTGAGATGCCTAACTACATCCCAGTTTGGGCCTTTTTGCTCATCACCTCCAAACTCTCCCACTTGCTACTGAGCCATTCCAGCAGTCTGCTTATCTGACATCTCATCATACTCAACTTTTCTAGGACATCCTGTCTATCGCATGATTTTACCCAAAACTCTTAAGTATACTAAAGTTCCCATCCAGCTTAGATTGAGTTCCATGACTCCAGTGCCATCCTCACCACTATTCCCATACTCCACTCTCACCAAGCCTGCTAGGTTGAGCCCTCTCCTGGATCCTCATACTACCCTCACCCACCCCACGACACTGTTCACGTGCTAAAAGCCAAAGTGTAAAGCCTGCTTGTCTGTACCCCTCATTTTGGCCCTTAATCACACATGGCTGACTTTTTTTTTTTTAATTGTACTTTAGATGAAGGTTTACAGAACAAACTAGCTTCTCATTAAACAGTTAGCGCACATATTGTTTTATGACATTGGTTAACAACCCCACAATATGTCAACACTCTCCCTTCTCGACCTTGGGTTCCCTATTACCAGCTTTCCTGTCCCCTCCTGTCTTCTAGTCCTTGCCCCTGGGCTGGTGTGCCCCTTTAATTTCATTTTTGTGATGGTTAAGATTGTGTGTCAACTTGGCTGGGCCATGATTCTCAGTGTTTGTATGTGATCACTCCCGTGATTGATTATGCTGTGAGTAGCCAGTCAGCTGAAAGGGAGTTTCCTTGGGGGTGTGGCCTGCATCCAAATATAAGCAGACGTTCTGGTTTTTTGCTAGCTCTGGATCCTGTGACTACCTCTTGTTCATCTGACCTCCAGTTCTTGGGACTTGAGCTGTCAGCTTACCTGCTGATCTTCAGATTCCTCGATCTTCACAGCCTGTGAGCAAAGCCCTGCTCTCTGACCTGGTGATCTTGGGTTCACCAGCCCCTGCGGGAGGACCTTCTGTCCTGATCCATAGGCTTGGGACATTCCAGCCTCTACAATCGCATGAGCTGTTTCTTTGATATAAATCTCCCTATATATATTTATATACTTTACTGGTTTTGCTTCTCTAGAGAACCCAGCCTAAGACAGTTTTGTTTTATGGGCCTGTCTAATCTTTGGCTGAAGGGTGAACCTCGGGAGTAATTCATTACTGAGTTGAAGGGTGTCTGGGGGTCATACTCTCAGGGCTTCTCCAGTCTCTGTCAGGTCAATAAGTCTGGTCTTTTTTTGTGAGTTAGAATTTTGTTCTACATTTTTCTCCAGCTCTGTCCTGGAGTCTGTACTATGATTTCTGTCAGAACAGTCAGTGGTGGTAGCGAGGCACTATCTAGTTGCACTGGACTAAGTGTGGTGGAGGCTCTGGTAGTTGTGGTCCATTCGTCCTTTGAACTAATCTTTCCCTGTGTCTTTAGTTTTCTTCATTCTCCCTTGCTCCCAAAGGGGTGAGACCAGTGGAGTATCTTAGCCACTAAAAAGCTTTTAAGACCCCAGAAACACTACTCACCAAAGCACAATGTAGAACATTTTCTTTATAAACTATGTTATGCCAACTGAGCTAGATGTTCCCCAAGACCATGGTCCCCACAGCCCTCAGCCCAGCAATTCGGTCCCACAGGGATTTTGTATGTGTCTATGGAGCTTCCATGACCTTGCCTTGTACGAGTTATGCTGGCTTCCCCAGTATTGTGTACTGTCATATCCTTCACCAAAGCTACCACTTACCTATTGTCTATTTAGTCTTTTTTCCATCCCCACCCCTCCTCTCCCTCGTAACCATCAAAGATTGTTTATTTTTCTGTGTAAACCTTTTCATGAGTTTTGATAGTAGTGGTCTCATAAATATTTGTCCTTTTGTGATTGTCATATTTCACTCAGCATAATGCCCTCCAGATTCATTCATGTTGTGAGATGCTGCACAGATTCATCATTGTTCTTTAACGTTGCATAGTATTCCATTGTGTGTATGTACCATAGTTTGTTTATCCATTCATCTGTTGATGGGCATCTAAGTTGTTTCCATCTTTTTGATATTGTGAACAATGCTGCAGTGAACATGGGTGTGCATATGTCTATTCGTGTGACGACCCTTATTTCTCTAGGATATATTCCTAGGAGTGGGATTGTTGGATCATATGGTATTTCTATTTCTAGCTTTTTAAGGAAGGGCCATATTGTTTTTCAAAATGGTTGTACCATTTTGCATTCCCACCAGCAGTGCATAAGAGTTCCAATCTCCCTGCAGCCTCTCCAATATTTGTTATTTTCTGTTTTTTTGATTCGTGCCAGTAATGCTGAGGTGAGATGGTATCTCATTGTGGTTTTGATTTTTCATTTCTCTAATGGCTAGTGATTGCGAGCATTTCCTTATGTGTCTGTTAGCCACTTGAATGTCTTCTTTGGTGAAGTGTCTGTTCGTTTCCTTTGCCCATTTTTTAATTGTATTATTTGTCCTTTTGTTGTAGAGCTGTTGAATTTTCCTGTAGAGTTTAGAGATTAGATCTTTGTTGGATTTATTATAGCCAAAAAATTTTTCCAGTCTGTAGATTCTCTTTTTACTCTTTTGGTGAAGTCTTCTGATGAGCATAAGTTTGAATTAATTTTTAGAAGATCCCAGTTGCCTAGCTTATCTTCTGGAGTTTGTGTTCTGTAAAGTTATGGTTTGTATCCTGTTAATGCCGTGTATTAAGGCTTCTAGCATTGATTCTATTTTTTCTTCTATGATCTTTATAGTTTTTGGTTTTAAATTTAGGTCTTTGATCCATTTGGAATTAGTTTTTGTATATGGTGTGAGGTATCTGTCCTGTTTCACTTTTTTGCTGATGGACATCTAGTTTGGTCAGCACCATTTGTTAAAAAGACTGTCTTTTCTGCATTTGATGGACTTTGGGCCCTTGTTGAAGATCAGGTGACTATAGGTGAATGGATTTACATCTGGGTTCTCAGTTCTGTTCCATTGGTCAATGTATCTGTTGGTGTACCAGTACCAGGCTATTTTGACTACTGTAGCTGTATAATAGGTTCTGACCTCAGATAGTTTGAGTCCTCTTACTTTATTCTTCTTCTTTAATAGTGCTTTACTTATTTGAGGCCTCTTCCCTTTCCATATAAAGTTAATGATTAGTTTTTCCATCTCTTTAAAGAATCTTGTTGGTATTTGGATTGGGATTGCATTGTATTTGTAGATTGCTTTGGGTAGAATTGTCATTTTCACAATGTTGAGTCTACCTATCCGTGAGCATGGTATGTTTTTCCATTTATGTAGATCTCTTTTGGTTTCTTGCAGTAGTGTTTTGTAGTTTTCTTTGTATAGGTCTTTTACATCCCTGGTTAGATTTATTCCTATGTATTTTTTTTTTTTTTAGGGGATATTATAAATAGTAGTTTTCCTGATTTCCTTTTCATCATTCTCTTTATTGATGTATAGGAATCCAACTGATTTTTGTATGTTTATCTTGTATCCTGCTACTCTGCTGAATCTTTCTATTAGTTCCAGTAGTTTTTTCGTGGAGTCTTTTGGGTTTTCTATGTAGAGTGTCATATCATCTGCAAATGGGGACAGTTTTACTTCTTCATTACCAGTTTGGATGCCCTCTCTTTCCTTTTCTTGCCTTATTGTTCTAGCTAGGACTTCCAGCATAATGTTAAATAGGAGGGGTGTTAAAGGGCATCCTTGTCTTGTTCCTGTTCTCAAGGGGAATGTTTTTAGCCTCTCTCCATTAATAATGATGTTGGCTGTTGGTTTTGTATAGGTACCCTTTGTTATGTTGACGAATTTCCCTTCTATACTTATTTTATTGAAAGTTTTTATCAGGTATGGGTGCTGGACTTTGTCAAATGCCTTTTCTGCATTGATTGAGATAATCATGTGATTATTTTTTTTTTATTTATGTGGTGGATTGCGTTGATTGATTTTCTAATGTTGAACCATCCTTGCATACCTGCTATGAACCCTGCTTGGTCGTGGTGTATTATTTTTTTGATATGATGCTGAATTCTATTGGCTAGAATTTTGTTGAGAATTTTTGCATCTATATTCATGAGAGATATTGGTCTGTAATTTTCTTTTTTTGTGATGTCTTTGCCTGGTTTTGGTATCAGCATTATGCTGGCTTCGTAGATTGAATTTGGAAGTGTTGCTTCCTCTTCTATGCTCTGAAATAGCTTGAGTAGTATTGGTACAAGCTCTTCTGTAAATGTTTTGTAGAATTCTCCAGTGAAGCCATCTGGGCACATATGGCCGACTTTTGACATGTCCCTTAGAGTGTACAACACTGATAATAAAAAACGTAGAGGGAGGAGGTGGCAAAGGCCTATCTTCTTCTCCTCTTTTTTTTTTTAACTTCATCTTTCCCCCGTTCTGAGATGGCAAATTGATCTAGAGAGGATGACCTAGGTGTGTTAGGGTTATGGAGCCTGACCTATGAGGATAGGAACTAGAATCCTAAACCTACCGGTCCAACAGTGATATCCGATCTAAAGCTTTAAGCACCTAAAACAAGTACAGTTATGAAAATACTAACCTTCTTATTATGAGTGTGAAATCAAGCTCTGAGGTATAGGATAAGAAAGCACTTTGCCAATGGTAAGCTGTTTAAAACAAATAAATCATATTAACTATCATTGACTATGATAAACAAATCATGTTAACTATCATGCTGTATCAGTGATTCTTTTCAAAGGGACAAGCCAAAACCTTGAATGAATGGAGAAGTCCTACATCTCTCACCTTCTGCCTCCTTCCAAGCTCCACCGCAACTCCCCCAAACTCTCTGCCTAGAAGAGACCTAAATCTCCCACTCCCCTTTCTTATCCTAGATTTCCTCATACCCTCCAGCAGTAGTGGAAACTTCTCAACTAGCTATTGATCTCATTATCAGATTATAGAAATTTGCAATAAGGCATAAATGAGGATTAATTCTTCTATAATACATTCACATTTTAAAAGGAGTTTGTTAATCAAAAGAATTTTATACTGGTAGAATGATCTGTAGAGAGAATGATCTGTAGAGAGATCTGTGGTTTTTAGTTTATTTTCTCAGATTTAAAATTAATACATGCCATATTCAACAGAAATGTATTCATATGCTCACCAAAAACAAGTACAAAAATGTTCATAGCAGCATTATTCCCAAAAGCCCCAAACCAGAAGTAATCTGAATACCCACCAGCAGCAAAATGGATAAATTCTGATTTATTCACATATTGGGTCTACACAGCAATGAGAATGAAGAAACTAAAACTTCACCCAGCAACACTGAGGAATCTCACAAACACAGTGGTGAGTAGAGGAAGCCAGGCAAAATGATTACATACTGTATTATTCCAATTATATAAAGTTCAAAATCAGTCAAAACAAATCTATGATTTTGGAAGTCAGGATGGTATTTACTTGTAATGGGTGCAAGGGTGAGAGGGTTTAGTGACTAGAAGGGAGGTATAAGAACAGCTCCTGGGGGTAAAAATAATATTCTTGATTTTTGTGAAAATTTATTGAGCTGTAAGCTTAGGTACTTTTCTATATGCACATTATAATTCAATAAAAAGTTTACTAAAAACAGCAATACATGTTTATTGCAGAAAATTTGAAATATACAAGGCTAGTTTTCAAGACAAGGTAAAATCATGACTCTCATGTTAATGTAAAATGAACATGTATCAGAGATTTTATTTGTTAACTATTAATTAATTAATTATGAGGGAACTAGTAAGATGTTATAGCCAGTTCAAATGAGGATTTGATTTACAAAGATTTATATTTTCTGCCACACAAAATTCATTCATATTTCCATGAACAGGAATCCTTTCCATAACTCTGGATAGGAAACATTTACATTACTATCAATTTTCCACATGTCAACCTCTTTACAGAGTGTAAAATAGCCTAAGGAAAGACCAGTCATGGACAATGAATTTCTGATTAAAGATAACCAGAAGGGAAGGGCTAGTTAGGACATCTACTAAATTTCAGACTTTTATAAATTTTTCTTATAATGAAGTTGTCATGGATTGAATTATGTCCCCCAAAAAATGTGTGTATCAATTTGACTGGGCCATGATTCCCAGTATTGTGTAGTTGTCCTCCATTTTGTGACTGTAATTTTATGTTAAAGAGGATTAGGGTGGGATTGTAACAGCCTTACTAAGGTCACATACCTGATCTAATGTAAAGGGAGTTTTCCTGGGATGTGGCCTGCACCACCCTTTATGTTACAAGCGATAAAAGGAAAGGAAAGCAAGCAGAGAATGTGGAACCTCATACCACCAAGAAAGCAGTGCTGGGAGCAGAGTGCATCCCTTGGACCCCGGGTCCCTGTGCCTGAGAAGCTCGTCAACCAGGGGAAGATTAATGAGAAGGACCTTCCTGCAGAGCCAACAGAGAGAGAAAGCCTTCCCCCTGGAGCTGACACCCTGAATCTGGACTTTTAGCCTACTTTACTGTGAGGAAATAAATTTCTCTTTGTTAAAGCTATCCACCTGTGGTATTTCTGTTAGAGCAGTGCTAGATAACTAAGACAAAATAAAATCAAAACCCGTAATTGTTCTATTCAAGGATAACCTCTACATACAAAATTTTGTGCCATGTTTTTAAATATCATATGAGAATTGCCTTGTGTCATCATCTGTAAAAATGTATTCAACCGTTCCCATATTATCAATTTTTTATTTGTTCCAGAAAGCCTTTGCTAACATCTCTGATTATTTCCTTAGCATAATTTATTACAAGGAAAATTACTGGATCAAAATATATGAACATTTAAAGACTATGGACACATATTGTCAAGTATTATAAGAATATTTTTTAGTGCAAAGTTGGGTTGGGGGGAAGGAGGAAGGATAAACTTTTCTAGGCTACTTACATACTTCAGGAATTAATCTCACCCCTAAGACCTCCCGGAGCAAAATGTATGTTTTACAGTCTTGCAACTACCCACCATCTGCCTCCTTCTCTTCCTTTGCTTTCAAACTTCACCATAACTGAGCAAAAACCCAGACATTTTCTGAGGAAAAAACGTAGGTTGGCACAGCAAACCACAAAAATCTCAAGCTTAAAACAGAAATCCAAGACTATACGAGATCTTGCTGTACTAATGCCTTCATCTGTATTGTTGTTATTAGGTGCCATCTAGTCACATCAGACTCATAGAGACTCTACGTGCAAAAGAAGGAAACACTGTGGTCCTGTGTCATACTCACAATCGTTGTTACGCAGCCACTGCATCAGTCCATCTCATTGAAGGTCTTCCTCTTTTTGCTGACCCTCTACTTTACCAAGCATGATACCCTTCTCCAGGACTGGTCCCTCCTGATAATACATCCAAAGTAGGTGAGATGAAGTCTTGCCATCCTCGCTTGCAAGAGCACTCTGGATGTATTTCTTCCAAGACAGACTTGTTTGTTCTTCTGGCAGTCCATGATATATTCAATACTCTTTGCCAAAACTATAATTCAAAGGCATCAATTTTTCATCGGTCTTCCTTATTCATTATATAGCTTTCTCGTGCATATGAGGCGATTGAAAATATCATGGCTTGAGTTAGGAGCACCTTAGTCCTCAAAGTGACATCTTTGCTTTTTAACACTTTAAAGAGGTCTTTTGTGGCAGATTTGCCCAATGAGATAAAATACATCGTTTGATTTCTTGACTGCTGCTTCCATGGGTGTTGATTGTGGATCCAAGTAAAATGAAATCTTCGACAAAATCAAACTTTTCTCCATTTATCATGATGTCACTTATTGGTCCAGTTGTGAAGATTTTTGTTTTCTTTATGTATAGAGATGTAATCCATACTGAGGGCTATAGTCTTTGATCTTCATCACTAAGTGCTTCAAGTCCTCTTCACTTTCAGCAAGCAAGGTTGTGTCATCTGCATACTGCAGGTTGTTAATGAATCTTCCTCCAATCCTGATGCTGTGTTCTTCTTCTTCATATAGCCCAGCATCTTGGATTATTTGCTCAGCACACAGATTGAATAAGTATGGTGAAAGGATACTACCCTGATGCACACCTTTCCTGATTTTAAGCCATGCAATATTTCCTTGCTTTGTCTGAACGACTGCCTCTTGGTCTATGTACAGGTTTTGCGTGAGCACAATTAAGTGCTCTGGAATTCCCATTCTTCCCAATGTTATCCACAATTTGTTATGATCCACACAGTCAAATGCCTTTGCATAGTCAATAAAACACGGGTAAACATCTTTCTGGTATTCTCTGCTTTCGGCCAAGACCCATCTGACATCAGCAATGATGTCTCTAGTTCCACAACCTCTTCTGAATCTGGCTTGAATTTCTGGCATTTCCCTGTCAATGTACCGCTGCAACCACTTTTGAATGATATTCAGCAAAATTTTACTTGTGTGAGATACTAATGATATTGCTCAGTAATTCTGCAGTCTGTTAGATCACCTTTCTTTGGAATGGGCAGAAATACGGTTCTTTTCCAGCTGGTTGGCCAGGTAGCTGTCTTCCAGATTTCTCGACATAGACTAGTAAGCATCTCCAGTGATGCATCCCTTTGTTGAAACATCTCAATTGATATTCCATCAGTTCCTGGAGCCTTGTTTTTTGCCAATGCCCCCAGTGCAGCTTGGACTTCTTCCTTCAATATCATCAGATTTGGATCATATGCTACCTCCTGAAATGACTGAGCATTGACCAATTCTTTTTAGCACAGTGTTTCAGTGTATTCCTTCTATCTGCTTTTGATGCTTCCGGCATCATTCAACATTTTGCCCATAGAATCCTTCAGAATTACAACTTGAGACTTAAAGTTTTTCTTCAGTACTTTCAGCTTGAGAAATGCCAAGAGTGTTCTTCTCTTTTGGTTTTCTAACTCTAGGTCTTTGCACATTTCATTATAGTATTTTACTTTGTCTTCTCCAGCTGCCCTTTGAAATCTTGTGTTTAGCTCTTTTATTTCATCATTTCTTCCATTTGATTTAGCTGTTCTATGTTCAAGAGCAAGTTTTAGAGTCTCTTCTTACACCCATTTTGGTCTTTTCTTTCTTTCCTGTCTTTTTGATAACCTTTTGCTTTCTTCGTGTATGATGTCCTTGATGTCTTCCCAAAACTTGTCTGATCTTCAGTCATTAGTGTCCAATGCGTCAAATCTATTCTTGAAATGGTCTCCAAATTCAGGTGGGATATACTCAAGCTCGTATTTTGGCTTTTGTGGACTTGTTTTAATTTTATTCAGGTTCAGCTTGAACTTGCATATGAGCAATTAAAGGTCTGTTCGGCAGTCGACCCCTGGCCTTGTTCTGGCACATGATATTGAGTTTTCCTTTGTCTCTTTTCACAAATGTAGTCAATTTGATTCCTGTGTTTTCTGTCTAGTGAGGTCCACGTGTATAGTCACCATTTATGTTGTTGAAGAAAGGTATTTGTAATGAATAAGTCATTGGTCTTGCAAAATTCTGTCATGTGATCTCCAGCATTGTTTCTATCACTAAGGCTATATTTTCCAACTACAGAGCCTTCCTTTTTTCCAGCCTTTGTATTCCAATCACCACTAATTATCAGTGCATCTTGATTGCATCTTTGATCAATTTCAGACTGCAGAAGTTGGTAAAATCTTCAATTTCTTCATCTTTGCCATTAGTGGTTGGTGCATAAATTTGAATAATAGTCATATTAACTGGTCTTCCTTGTGGATGTATGGACATTATCTCATCACTGAAAGCATTGTGCTTCAGGATAGATCTTGAAATGTTCTTTTTGATGAAGAACATGACACCACTACCATGCGTCTGTCAGTTTGTCATACAATGGTGGCTTTTGTGTTGCTGTGATACTAGAAGTTTTGCCACCGGTATTTCAGATACCAGTAGGGTCACCCTTGGTGGACAGGTTTCAGCAGAGCTTCCAGACTAAAATAGACTAGGAAGAAGGACTTGGCAGTCTACCTCTGAAAAAATTGGCCAGTGAAAACCTGGTGAATAACAGCAGAACATTGTCTGATATACTGCCAGAAGATGAGCCCCTCAGGTTGGAAGGCACTCAAAATATGACAGGGAGGAACTGCCTCCTTAAAGTAGAGTCGACCTTAATGACATGAATGGAGTCAAGCTTGCAGGACTTTCGTTTGCTGATGTTGCATGACTCAAAATGAGAAGAAACAGCTACAAACCTTCATTGATAATTGGAACGTGGAATGTAGGAAGTATGAATCTAGGAAAACTGGAAGTCATCAAAAATGAAACAGAATGCATAAAGATCAATATCCTAGGCATTAGTGAGCTGAAATGGACTGGTATTTTTGAATCAGACAATCATATGGTCTACTACGCTGGGAATGACAGATTGAAGAGGAATGTTGTCATCTGTATTAGGCTATAAATAAATCCCTTGGGAAATTTTCCAGACCCAACACAAGCCCCACTTCCTCCAGAAGGTTTCTTGTGTCTACACATAGTTTCTGATCTGTTTTCCCAGTCATGTTTAAAATGTTCTATAAGCCACATGTATGTAACCTTGAGTTCTGACTTATTAAATTATTCAGTCCCAACCAACCAAACAAACCCGTTGCCATTGAGTCTACTCGGACTCATAGCAACCCTATAGGATGGAGTTATTCAACAGCATTTATCAATTGCCTACTAAGTGCCAAGCAACTGGTGTGCTAGGCCTGGGGTAAGTGGTGGACAAAACAGATTCGTTCCTGCCATACAAGTTCACAAAATATGGTTACTATATAAAATAAAACTGTATTTATAGTATGAACACCATGCATTTTTATGTCAAGATACTTATTGTTTTACTACATAGGTTGATTGTTCTCATTAGATAGGTCTTCTCTTTCCAACTAGATAAAAGGATCCTTGAAGTCAGGGGCATGTCTTCACTTCTCTGGCATTCTCCAAAGTGCCAAGTAGTTACTAGGTTCTCGGTAGGGAGCAACCCAACTGAAAATGTGAACACCTCAAACATGGACCAAGCTATTCCTTCCAGCTCCTCAGTTACTCTTGGAATCTCTATGGGAATGAAAAATAAGTGATTGGGAAACATGAAATAACTAATTACATAAGTGATCATTTTACATTTTATATCTTCACCAATAGGTGGCACCAACAATTTTATATTTTTGAAGTCCCAAATTGTATTTTATATTCTTGAAGCCCCAAATTGTAAGTATTTATGGAGCTCATTCAGTAGATGTTTGTTGAGCACCTTCTATGAGGAAGCTGCCCATCTGTACACCATTAACAGAAAGAGTGAAAAATAGAAGTACAACAGATATGCTTTATCGTACTTCCTTTTCTAGTAATTCCCTAAAGGATTTGCACTTCCACTTTCAGATTTCATTCTCATTTTTTTAAAAAAATCTAAATCTTAATTACAACTCATAAACAACAGTTTTACAATCGTGTGTGTGTGTGTGTGTGTGTGTGTGTGTGTGTGTGTGTGTGTGTGTGTGTGTGGCAACCCAGCCTAATATCTTATTTTAAAAGTTGAGGGGGTGGAGAATGCAAAGTTAAATACAAAACAAGCCAGAAAAATCTGGATTTGGGGGAGTTTATCTACATAATTTAATCCAAGTTGGCTTTCTGGTTCACACAATTTACCACTTCTCAGTGAAAGGAACTTTCTTTCCTTTTGGAAGATAACAGAAGTATGATACAGGTAGATACAGCAGAATTGCTTCAACGGCTCACAAGTCTGCACGATACCATCTGGAGATAACTTAAGTTACCAGTACTCTGTTTATTTCAGGGAGCTCATTCTCTGAAATTACTTGAAGTTGCAAAATATAGACCATTCGCCAGCTAAAAGCTGTTCCCTAGGTAGGAAAGTCTCTACCTCCCCAGGAGAACTCCTGTGAGGTTTCCTTAGAATAGAAAGAGATCCCCTCTGCCTTTCCTAATAACATTCCTTTCTCCGCAGGCTGAGGGCAGGAGTGGGCAAAAAGAGAGAGAAAGGGTTAGGGAGTAGTGGAGAAATGGATACAGTATTTGCAACACCATGTAATAGTCACTCATTTACCCATCTATTAATAGGAGACCCCACTCGTCTGTCAGTTTGTCCTACTGTGGTGGCTTGTGTGCTGTTGTGATGCTAGAAACTATGCAACCAGTATTTCAAATACCAGCAGGGTCACCCTTGGTGGACAGTTTTCAGCAGAGCTTCCAGATTAAGATAGACTAGGAAGAAGGACCTGGCAATCTACTTCTGAAAAAATTGACCAGTGAAAACGTTATGAACAGCAGCAGAACATTGTCTGATAATAGTGCTGGAAGACGAGTCCCTCAGATTGGAAAGCACTCACAATACGACTGGGGAAGAGCTGCTTCCTCAAAGTTAAGTCATCCCTTAACGACGTGGATGGAGTCAAGATTTCAGGACCTTCACTTGCTGATGTGGTATGGCTCAAAATGAGAAGAAACAGCTGCAAACATCTATTAACAATCAGCATTGCAATGTACAAAGTATGAATCTAGGAAAATTAGAAGTTGTCAAAAATGAAATGGAACGCATAAAACATTGATATCTCAGGCATTAATGAACTGAAATGGACTGGTATTGGCCATTTTGAATTGGACAATCATATGGTCTACTATGCTGGGAATGAACATTTCAAGATATGCCTACGAGGAAGACCAGTTAATACAACTATTACTCAAATTTATGTACCAACTACTGAGGTCAAAGATAAAGAAATTGAAGATTTTCACCAACTTTTGCTGCCTGAAATTGATCAAACATGCAATCAAGATGCATTGATAATACTGGTGATTGCAATTCAAAAGTTGGAAACACAGAAGGATCAGTAGTTGGAAAATATGGCCTTGGTGGTAGAAATGATGCCAGAGATCGCGTGATAGAATTTTGAAGGCCAGTGACTTATTCCTTGCAAATACCTTTTCTCAACATCTATGTGGCCAACCGACTGGAAGAGATCCATATTTGTACCCATTCCAAAGAAAGGTGATCCAACAGACTGTGGAATTATCGAGTAATATCATTAATAACACACGCAAGTACAATTTTACTGAAGAGAATTTTAAAATGGTTGCAGCAGTACATTAACAGGGAGCTGCCAGAAATTCAAGCCAGGTTCAGAAGAGGACTTGGAACCAGGGATATCTTTGCTGATGTCAGACGGATCTTGGCTGAAAGCAGAGAATACCAGAAAGATGTTTACTTGTGTTTTATTGACTTTGTAAAGGCATTTGACTGTGTGAATCATACCAAATTATGGATAACATTGAAAAGAATTGGAATTCCAAACACTTAACTGTGCTCATAAAAAACCTGTACATAGACCAGGAGGCAGTCATTCAAACAGAACACAGGGAAGCTGTGTGGTTTAAAATCAGGAAAGGTGTGTGTCAGGATTGTATCTTTTCACCATACTTATTCAATCTGTGTGCTGAGCAAATAATCCGAGAAGCTGGACTATCTGAAAAAAAATGAGGCATTAGGATTGGAGGAAGACTCATTAACAACCTGTGATATACAGATGACAGAACCTTGCTTGCTGAAAGTGAAGAGGTCTTGAAGCACTTAATGATGAAGATCAAAGACTATAGCCTTCAGTATGGATTACACCTCAACATAAAGAAAACAAAAATCCTCACAACTGGACCAGTAAGCAACATCATGATAAATGGAGAAAAGATTGATGTTGTCAAGGATTTCATTTTTCTTGGATACAAAATCAATGTCCATGGAAGCAGCAGATAGGAAATCAAACAACGTATTGCCTTGGGCAAATCTGCTGCAAAAGACCTCTATTAAGCGTTAAAAAGCAAAGATGTCACTTTGAGGACTAAGGTACACCTACCCAAACCATGATATTTTCAATTACCTCACATGCATGTGAAAGCTGGACAGTGAATAAGGAAGACTGAAGAAGAATTGATGCCTTTGAATTACAGTGTTGGCAAAGAATATTGAATACACCATGGACTGCCAGAAGAACAAACAAATCTGTCCTGGAAGAAATACAGCCAGAGTGCTCCTTGGAAGCGAGGATGGTGAGACTTCGTCTCACACACTTTGGACATGTTGTCAGGAAGGACCAGTCCCTGGAAAAGGACATCATGCTTGGTAAAGTAGAGGGTCAGCGAAAAAGAGGAAGACCCTCAACGAGATGGACAGACACAGTGACTGCAACAATGGGCTCAAGCATAACCTCGATTGTGAGGATGGCACAGGACCTGGCGGTGTTTCGTTCTGTTGTACATAGGGTCGCTAGGAATCGGAACCAACTCGATGACACCTAAACACCAACAACACTGAGAGGAGAAAGTGCACCTTTGACCAAGTCTGTGCTTCTTTTTACTGAGCTTCTTTAAAGTACAATGAATGGCATAACGAGCTCTGGGAGATGCAAAGATGGATCACACAAGGATTTTTGCCATCTAGGAGCTTCCAGTCTAGTAAGCAACCAACAGTGTCCTGTGTAATAGTGGCTAGAAGAATGGGATCTGGAGGCAGACTGCCTCTGCTCATTTTTTCACCACTTACCATCTGTACTTGTTCATTTGTTCACCACTTGCTATCTATATACCCTTGGGTAAGTTACTTAACCTCTTCATGCCTCAGCTTCCTAACCTGCAAAGTGGGAATAATAGTATTAGTAGCTACCTCACAGAGCCATTAGGAGATTTAAACATGAGAATGCATGGAAAATACTTAACAACTTTTTTAACAAACGATTTTTAGTGTTTTTAATAAAAATTACTATATTACACAGTAGAAAATGTTAGGTATGATCAGAGAAATCTAGATAAACAGCTATGAGAATTCCTGGCTGATGCTATAACTTCTAGTTAGGGAGGCAGGCCAGAGCAAAGCATTCATTCACGGTTTTATAAAAGTGGTATTGGAACTGAGTTTTGAAGAACAGGTAGGATTTGGAAATGCAGAGATGAGTGAAAGGAGGGTACTCCAGGAAGATAAGTAACAGTGGTAGGAAAGTGTAGAGTATTTGTAGCATAAACAGTTAATAGTTCACTGTAGCAGATGTAAAAGCCTATGAAGGGAAATGAATGGTGAAAAATTTAGCTGTAAAGTTAGGTTGGGACTATGGTATATGCAGGGCCTATATAGGGAGATGAAGTTTAGACTTTGGACTTGGGGCAGTAGGAAGCCACTGAAAGATTTTTGAGCAGGGAAGTGGCATGATCATGATTATGTTTTCAGAATTGAGTTGGCAACCATGTGTGACATGTATTAAAGGAAGGGAGACGGACATGATAGCAATGCTGTCATTTGATAAGTTTCCACCACGTACCCAGCCCTGTACAAGTTCATTTATAACAATTGCACTTGTCTTGGTGACAGTAATAAAGACAGACGTTATGGTGGTGAGAACTGAGAGAGAAAAGAGATGTGAAATATTGAGGTGGGTAGAACTGACAGAACTTGGCATGGATTTTATGTGGAAGACAAGACAAGAGGAAGAAAAGTGAAGTGAGTGGGAAGATGATAGTAGGGACCCAGCAGGTCTGAGGGGAGAAACTTAATGAGTTCATTAGTGGACATATTGAGTTGAAAGTAGTGAGACAATGAGTCAGTGATATCCAGGAGGGAGCTAGAAATGTGGACCTTGGGAGAAAAGCTCAGGACTACAAAGATTTTTAGATGCCCTGCAAGGTTACACCAGTAGATGGTTAAGCATACAATTGGATGATACCAAGAGTAGAAAGAGGTGCAAGAGATTACCAAGAATGAGTCTGTGGGGTACCCTTTTATTGGGGAAAGGGATAAGGAAGTGGAGCCAGAGGAGAAACAGTCCATGAGAGGAAAGGCCCAGAAGAGCAATATACGTAGAAGGCACAGTCTCAATAAAGAGACAGTTTCAAGAAAGAGGTGGGAGTCAGCAGTTTCAGATGCTACAGAGGAGTTGAGAACAAAGAATGAGATAAAGGTTTTTAGATTTGGCAACTAAATAGCCACTGAAGCTCTCTCGAAGAGCAATTTTAGTGGAATTAGAAGATAAACTTGATTGTGGAACAGTATGGAGCAAGCAGTTTCTGAGTCAGGCCAGTTCTCCTACTTATTAACCTTGGGCAAGTGATAGTATGCAAGGGAAATACACTTCTTTGCAAAACGTCAAAGTCCTCTATTCTCCTCTAGTGTTTTTAGAAATTCAAAATAAAGTTCAAATGAAGTAAAGCAATGAGGCAAAGCCCAATTTTACTTTCAAACCATGAGCCCTTCTTACCCCACCAGTTGAGAATCTCTATGATACTTAGTTCAGTATGATGAAAGATTACTCAGGCTCATAGAGGGGTAAGTTGTGTTTAGAGACCATGACTTTGCAGCTTAACCAATTAATCTAATTTCACTATCACCTTGACAGCCTGAAGACAGGAGTAGAGAAATTAGATGGTGTGGCCTACTCAGAGTTGGGCTTGGCAGGAATGGCTGCACGGGGCATGGGGAGGGTGGGGACACTATAGAACCAAGGAAGCTGGTCAAAGTCTTGCTGAACTGTGTTCCTATGGTGCCCAGACTCAGAAACGGCTGTCAGGCCTGATGGCAGGAAAGAGAGTGAAATAAGGCAGGAGAAGGGGATGGATGGGGCTGGGCTGCAGTGTGGAATATCCGAATACTAGGGAATGGTGGAGGTGCTTTTGGCCTCAAATGGATCTGAGATTGGGATGACTATATTTGTTGTTGTTCTTGGTTGCCATCAAGTCGATTCCTACACATGGTGACCCCATGTGTGCGGAGTAGAACTGTGCCATAGGGTTTTCAAGGCTGTGACCTTTCAGAAGCAGATCACCAGACCTGTCTTCTGAGGTGCTTCTGGGTAGGTTCAAACCACCAAACTTTAGGCTGGTAGTTGGGTGCTTAACTGTTTGCACCACCCAGGGACTCCTATGACAATATTCGTTCATGCGAATTTAATTATATGCAAGTTTTAAAATACTATTTTTTAACCATCAGGAATTGACTTGGATATGTGTCAGGTGCTTTACTAAAAACTCCAGAGTAGAAGGAGCCAGTCCTCTGCAGAGGCTTAGGGGTGGTAATCTGGTTGGAAGTGAGGGGCTAGAGGAGATTTGTCCTAAAGCTATGTTTTATGGCAAGCCTATCATGTTTACATAGTTTATTATTTTGGGTGCCTGGGGGTAAGAAGAATTGATGGAGATTAGGGGACAAGACCCTCAAACAACCCTTGAACTTCCATTGGTCTCTAGCTTATCTTTTCATTTTGCTGAGATCTATTGTAATTGTATTGTAATTGTATTAACTATTGTTAATTAACTCAAACCTATGAGTTCTTTGTTGTATGACCTTAAAGCCAAAAATGCCCGTTGCCATTGAGTTGATTCCCATCCTACAGGACAGAGTAGAACTGCCCCATAAGGTTTCCAAGGAGCAGCTGGTGGATTAGAACTACCGACCTTTTGGTTAGCAGCCAAGATCTTAACCATTGCTCCACCAGGGCCCCTGTATGACCTTAGGCAAGTCATTTAACTTCTCTTAGCATATGTTTGCATCAAATCTCACTCTTGACACATCACTCTTTTGGAGGCACTAGTACTGGAACCCCACACTTACTGTTTTAGTTATTGTGACAGGACCTAAAGCAAAGGCAAGAGCCTGGCTTCAGGGAAGTTATATTGGACGAGTGAAGTTGCCATACCTCTTAGGCATACTGTGTCCTGTACTTACAAAGGCTCCATCTGTGTAACCTGCATGTATAGCCCAACTGTGGGCTCACTGGGAACCATCAGAACCACATGGAAACAAGACCCAAACCAAGAAAGGGTAATCCAGGTCACCCAGCAATGTCTCAGGGATTCTATGTGTCTTGTTCTGACTCTTTGTTTCCTGTTTTATGTCAGTTACTCAGGACTTACTTTGTGTCAGGCATTGTGCTAAATGTTTCATATGTATTTTCTTGTTTAATGCTCACAACAACCCTGTGAGGAAAGAATTACTATTCTCCCCTATTTTGTGGATGAGGAAACTGAGGCACAGGGATATTAAGTAATTTGCCCCAAGTCCCACAACTAGTAAGTAGCTAACCCAGTAGCTAAACCCAAGCGTCCAGGGGGAAACCTTTGCTATTATACTGCCTCTTGGAAATTCCCAGAGAGTTTGGCAGCGTGGGTCAAAATTAAAATTGGACATATTCTTTGATCCAGAAATTACACCTTTATGAATTTACCTGATAGATCTGTTTGGCTTATAATTAAGGATGCTCATTGCTGTATTGCTTATCATGGCAAAGGAAAAATACATATAAACATCCACCTATAAGAGACTCCAATCCTGATGCCCCATTCTTCTTTATAGAGTCCAGCTTCTTGGATTATTTGCTCGGCATACATAAACCAAGTCAGGAAAGGTGTGTGTCAGGGTTGTATCCTTTCACCATACCTATTCAATCTGTATGCTGAGCAAATGATCTGAGAAACTGGACTACCTGAAGAGGAACGCAGCATCAGGATTGGAGGAAGACTCACAATCTCTGTTATGCAAATAACACAAACTTGCTTGCTGAAAGTGAAGAGGCCATGAAGCACTTACTGATGAAGATCAAAGACCACAGCCTTCAGTATGGATTACACCTCAACGTAAAGAAAACAAAAATCCTCACAACTGGACCAATAAGCAACATCATGATAAATGGAGAAAAGATTGAGGTTGTCAAGAATTTCATCTCACTCAGATCCACAATCAACATCCATGGAAGCAGCAGTCTAGAAACCAAAAGACGCATTGCATTGGGCAAATCTGCTACAAAAGACCTCTTTAAAGTGTTGAAAAGCAAAGATGTCACTTTGATGACTAAGGTGTGCCTGACCCAAGCCATGGTGTTTTCAATAGCCTCATATGCATGTGAAATGTGGGTGATGAATAAGGAAGACTAAATAAGAATTGAAGCCTTTGAATTGTGGTGTCGACAAAGAATATTGAACATACCATGGACTGCCAAAAGAATTAACAATCTGATAGGGAACCCAAAGTTGAGTAAGGATAGTGTTGATGTGTTGTGAGGTTGTTAACCATTGTCATAGGGCAACATGTGTACTAACTGTTACAAGAGAAACCATTTTGTTCTGTAAGCCTTCATCTAAAATGAGAATAGCAGCACAATTGGAAGAGCGTAGTCGATGTCACTGAACTGTGCATGTAGAAATTTTTGAAATGCTGTATCTTTAGCTATGTATATTTTCACCAAAAAAAAAAAAAAGTCAAGAAGGGAGAGGGTTGACAGGTTGTGGGGTTGTTAACCAATGTCATGAAACAATATGTGTACTACTGTTTCATGAGAAACTATTTGTTCTGTAAGTACAATAAAAATAAATAAATAAAAAGAATTAATAATCTGTCTTGGAAGAAGTACAACCAGAATGCTCCTTAGAAGCAAGGATGGCAAGACTTTGTCTCACCTACTTTGGACATGTTATCAGGGATCAGTCCCTGGAGAAGGACATCATGCTTGGTAAAGTAGAGGGTCAGTGAAAAAGAGGAAGCCCCTCAAAGAGATGGATTGACGCAGTGGCTGCAACAATGGGCTCAAGCATAGAAACAATTGTGAGGTTGGCGCAGGACCGGGCAGTGTTTTGTTCTGTTGCGCATAGTGTCGCTGTGAGTTGGAATCGACTTGACAACACCTAACAACAACAACAACATTAAAGACTGGTTAAATAATTTATACTACATCATTGTGATGGAGTGATATAGATTCATGTAAAAGAATAATGCAAATTTATATGCGCTAATATGAAACTATCCCCAAGATATATTCTTAGGTGAGAAAAGTAAAACAGATTGCAAAATAGTGTGTATATATATTTTTAATCGCAAAACAGTGTACATAGATGCTATCATCAGTACTTTTTTAAAAAGGACAAACACACACACAGTTGGAGTTGTTATCTACCAAAAATATCCGTAGAGACAACTGGCACTAGTGTTGTCCTTGATGAACAGAACTGGAGGACTGGGGATCATGTGGAGAAGGCAAAATTACTTCTCATCCTTTCATACAATTAAATTATTACATCATGAATGTTTATTGCCTCTTTAAAAATTATTTATATTTTAAAAGAAAAGAGCGAGGAAAAAAAAAAAAAAAACAGAAGAAAGACTCATGAGAGGTATGGAGGTTTCAGACCCTTCTCCGGGGTTCCAGTTCATTCCTGGGTTTTGGGGGAGACCTGGTTTCAACCAGTGTCTTGGTTATCTAGTGCTGCTATAACAGAAATACCACAAGTGGATGGCTTTAACAAAGAGGAATTTATTCTCTTATAGTCTAGGAGGTTGTAAGTCCAAATTTGGGATGTCAGCTCCAGGGGATGGCTTTCTCTCTGTTGGCTCTGGAGGAAGGTCATTGCCATCAGTCTTCCCTGGTCTAGGAGCTTCTCTGCACAGGAACCTCAGGTCCAAAGGAGCGTTGCTTTCTTGGTAGTATGAATTCCCCATGTCTCTCCGCTTGCTTCTTTCTTTTATATCTCAAAAGAGATTGGCTTAAGACACAATCTAATCTTGTAGATCTCATCAACATAACTGCTGCTAATCCATCTCATTAACATCACAGTGATAGGATTTACAACGCGTAGGAAAATCACATCAGATGACAAAACGGTGGACAATCACACAATACTAGGAATCATGGCCTAACAAATTGATACACATATTTTTGGGGGACACAATTCAATCCATGACAACAAGTGTTCCTGAAGAGTACTGCTACTACTACCACCAGCTAACACTGTTTGAGTGTTTCCTTTGTGGTTGCTTCTGTGCCAGGGCTTTGCATGTCTTATTTAAACCTCCCAACCAGCTACAGTGTGGTTTTATTTTATTATATCTCCATTTTACAGATTGCTCTCAAGTAGATCTGAGCCTGCAGTGCAACTGAAACAGATCTTCCAGATCCTCCAGTTTAATCACAAACTAGACTAGGCCTTCCCTCCCTTATCCCATACTCTTTTCATTCATTTGTTATGGATGCTGAGACTCTCCCAGACTAGTGATTCTCAAAGTATGGTCTCCAGACCAGCAACATCATTATCACCTGGGAACTTGTTAGAAATGCAAATTATCAGGCCCCGCCAAAGACAAACTAATCAGACTGGAAGGTGGGGGGGAGGCAGACATCTGTGTTTTCACAAGCACTCAGGTGATTCTGATACTTGTTAAAGTTTTAGAACCACTGTCCTAGAAGGTGGAAAAGGTTTGCACTCAACTACTAACCTAAAGATTGGTCGTTTGAAACCACCCAGCAGTGCCACAAAAGAAAGTTCTGGTGATCTGCTTCTGTAAAGATTGTTGTTGTTAGGTGCCCTCGAGTTTGGGTTCGACCCATGGCAACCATGTTGTTGTGGTTGTTAGGTGCTGTCAAGTTGGTTCTGACTCCTAACAACCCTATGTAGAGCAGAACGAAACAGTGCCTGGTCCTACGCCATCCTCACGATCGTTGTTATGCTTGAGCCCATTGTTGCAGCCACTGTGTCAATCCAACTGGTCAAGGGTCTTCCTTTTTTTCACTGACCCTCTACTTTACCAAGGATGATGTCCTTCTCCAGGGATTGGTCCCTTCTGACAACATTTCCAAAGTAAGCAAGACGAAGTCTTGCCATCCTTGCTTCTAAGGAGCATTGTGGCTATATTTCTTCCAAGAAAGATTCGTTCATCTTCTGGCAGCCCATGGTATATTCAGTATTCTTCACCAATACCATAATTCAAAAGCATTAATTCTTTGGTCTTCCTTATTCATTGTCCAGCTTTTGCATGCATACAAGGGTATCAAAAATACCACGGCTTGGGTCAGGTGCACCTTAGTTATCTAAGTGACATCTCTGCTTTTTATCTCTTGCAGTAGATTTGCACAATGCAATACATCATTTGATTTCTTGACTGCTGCTTTCATGGACATTGCTGGTAAAGATTATAGCCAAGAAAATCCTATGAAGCAGTTCTACTCTGTAACACTGGGTGTCGTCATGAGATGGAATCAACTCGACTGTAGCGGGTTTGGTTTGAGTTTGGCCTAGGCTAATGTCTTCACCTGGGAAACAATAAAAAATACTAATGCCTGAGTCTCACCCCACTGCAGAGATTCTGATTTAATTGGTTTGGGATGCGGCCTGGGTACAGGGGTTTTTAAAAGCTCCCCAGGCAATTTAGAACAACTGCCACCTAGACCTTCTGAAGTGCCACTTGTAGCGGAAGATGGCTAATGGTACATTTATGGCACAAAGTCAAGTTTCAGAGACTAGCAAATATGTGAGAGCACCACAATTTCCCAATTTTAAGTCTCATCTCCTCCTCCAAACCCAGTACCTGACCCAGGAGGCAGAGCCATGGGTGGGCAATGCTCTGATGACCCTGTTAGTATGAGCACTTTGGTAATTTTACTTACTTTAAGCCTAAAATTCAGTCTTCAGTGAGTGTTGAGAAAAGGCAGGAGAGAAATAGCAGATTGTCCACAAAATAATTTAATAGAGGAAATGAGATCTATAAATGGTATAATAAAAGCCTAATATTACCAGCTTTCTATTTCCTGGATTTATATATTTTGAATTGAAGGTCATATCATATCACCTAGCACATCTCCAGCACAAAAGGTTCAATTAGCATAGGTCTAATAAGTGAATCCACTAATCAATAAATGAATGAATGGATGACACTGAAGGAGAAGCTGATTGTGTCTTTGGTATCCAGTGCCCAACTTATTAACCATTGCTGTTCTTGGAGTGGAGCATGGGAAATGAAAACCCATTAGCAATAAATGTGCTAGAATCAGGTGCTAGAGTTGGATTCTACCTGAGGGAGACTATAAACCCAGGTTGGGGCACAAAGGAGAAAAGAGGTGTGGTGGTTTTTAGAGCTGGCAACCAAATATTTCCAGGTCTTCCCCCAGGGACATGGTAGGATGGCACTTACTTACCCCTTGGAGTTCTCTGTGGCCATGTAACTTGCTCAGGTCACTGAAAGGAGAAGGGTTTTGTTTAGCTTCTAAGGAGAAGCTTTAAGAGTGTGTGTGTGGATCGCCCCACTTCTCCATAGGTAACCAACTCCTGGTTTGTTGAAACTGAGGAGTTTCCTAAGACTTGGGATTTTCAGTGTTAAAATCAGGGCAATTTCAGGCAAACCGAATGGTTGGTCACCCTGCTAGGGTAATTATAAACATTTCAGGCAGTGATTACTCCATCAGCCTGGGTCTAAGAGTGACAGTGATATGGAGCAAAGCCTCCACCTGACTGGAGACTCGGAACATTCAAGTAACTTGCCTGTGGATGCACAGCTATTAAGGATCAGAGATGGATTCGAGGCCACATCTGTCTGTCTTCGGACTCCATAGTCCTTATACATCTCTCCACTTGGGCATAGGTATTCTTTATTGCAGCTATCTTTTGGGGTTTGTTTTCAACCCTGGAGACTCTGGTACACAAAGGTAGGTGAGAACAACTTTCCTGAGTTCACTGAATGACATTCATACCACAAACATTTATTGTGCTTTACTGTGTTAATACAGTGCTAGGTATTAGGGGCTGTACAAAAATGAAGAAATGCGATTATTTCTTCCTTCAATAAACATATACTATAGACCGGAGATAGACATACGTATGGCTAATTATATTACAAAGCATAGGCTGATAAATGTTATTAAAATATTTTATGTATCTTTATGTACTTTGCAAATTTTCTACTATAAACATATATATTAGCTTTATGATTTTAAAAAGCCTTTATTTCAGAAAGCAACAATTAAAAATAGTTCACCAGTACCAGCTGATTCTGACTCATGGAGACCCCATGTGTGTCAAAGTAGAACTGTGATCCAAGGGTTTCCAATGGCTGATTTATTTAGACATAGATCACTAGGTGTTTCTTCTGAGGGGACTCTGAGTGGACTCGAACCTCTAACCTTTCAGTTAGCAGCTGAATTACCCAGCTGAGTTAACAGCTTTGCACCACCCAGGGACTCCTATTAACCCTTCCAGGATGATGGTATATATAGCTACCACTTACTTTTTGTACCTCTGGGGTTCATTGGGAAGCTAGCATCCCACTGAAAAAATGTACTGCCGGCAGGCAGGGCTGTATATAACAGTTCGAAATGGAAAAAAAAGGCATGTGCTGCAAATTACTGTTATTAAGGGGTATTGTATAAGGTGATGCTGAATCACTGAATATTTGGTAGGAAAAACATGAATTTTGAAATTTTTATTTGGTACACATATATACCTCTGGACTCTGAGGGTACAATTTGTGGAATGAGGCATAAAACAAAAACCATATTACCTACCAAAAATTCAGACACACTCAATGATTCAGCATGCCCTCCATTACTGAAAGCACATAGTATCAACAAAAAATTAAAAGGAAAAAATAATCAGGTCATGAACTGAAAATAGTTAAAGTATCTTATTCTTCAGGTTTCCAATTCTCAGTGCAGTATTACTGCTACTACAAATACCTACATAAATCATATTAAAGCCTCCTTTTTCTGAAGGTCAGTACCCTTTATTAAAAGATGAGGCTACAGTAGCACCTTCACTAGGATGGGAGCTTTGAGGTTTCATCCAGTTGTGCTAACAGATTTCCCATTGTATTCGTGGTTCTTCATTCGCCCTGTGTGCCCAATGGCCCAAGTCTGCCTGCCCACTGGCAGGCTTCTCTGCCACGGTTCAAAGCCAGCTAACTGGTCCAAGAGCGGGTGGTCTTTGTTAAATGGAAGAAATAAGTACCCAGCCCTCCCTAGGGATGCTTCCCACTAGTCCAAAGGCATTAGAATAAAACCTTGTCCAAAGATGGAGTGGTGACAAGGCATGCAGCAGAGGTAATTTAAGCCCAGTGCGTTGAAGATAACTGGGCTGTCTTGCCAGTCTTGGACAAAGAAATTGTGGTTTCCGGGGAAAGAATCTGTTGTCGGACAGCCCCCAGGGTTGCAGTGAGGTTTCAGTCTCTGAGTATGGTCAATGGTACCAACTCCTCTGATGGCTTGAGCAGAAGTTAAGCTGCAGATATGTGCATGTTGGAACTGTTTAGGGAATGGAGGTGGCAATAAGCAAACATGCAAAACCTACAGCTTTGAGATGTTTTGTAACAGCTGTGCTCCCTCCCTACAGAGCAGCTTTTCTTCATTGCCTGGATCCGAGAGCATCTCTTGGGCCCTTTCTGCTAGAAGGCTGAGCGTCCATGAAGAGCTTGAGATGGGGAGGGAGCAGTGTCTCCCAGCTGAGACTGGTGCAGCAGATCATGCAAGGGGAAACCTCGGGAGCTGAGATAAGGTAGCACAGAGGGCCTGCGTGCCTGTCAACTCCAGGTGAAAGATTTCCCTCAGGTTTCTAGGTGAATGTGCTTCCACTGAGCAAACCGGACACACGCTTGAAAGTCGTGATTTCTGTTTGTGACATCTTGGCCCAAGATCACCACAAATTAAACTTTTATGTTCTTCACAATTTGGAATGAAGGAGATTGATTGAGCTACTACTTCACGCCCCGATTTATTTCATATGTATGTGTATACGTACATTAAAAAAACCAGTTGCCATGGTGTGGATTCTGATTCATGGCAGCCCCACGTGTGTCAGAGTAGAACCGTGCTCCATAGGGTTTTCAATCAGGCCTATCTTCTGAGGCACCGCCGGGTGGACGTGAACTTCCAACCTTTCAGTTAGCAGCTGAGCGTGTTAACCATTTGTACCACCCTGGGACTCCATGCATGATATGTATATATAATATATATACTTGTGTATATATTATATAACATATTGTTGTAGTACTGTATTAGTCTAGCTAATACAGTCTAGCTAATACAGGCTAGCTAAACTGTATTAACACATAAACCCAAAAATATCCGTGATTTAACATGATAAAAGTTTCTATCTTACATCACAATCCAACGTAGGTAGGGGCTCTGGATGACTCTCTTCCAAACAGTGACTTGGGGATTCAGCCTTCTCTCTTAAAATGCCATCATCTTCAACATTTGGTCTCACCAGTTGCCACAGAGGGCTAATAGAGTATGTATAAGACCACACAGGGAGATTTGTGGTCAGGTCTGCAAGTGCTGTCTGTTACTTCTGCCTGCATCCCAGTACCCTCCCTTCACATGGTCCAGCCTAACTGCAAGGGAGGCTGGGAAATATTGGTTTCTCGTGTGCCCAGGAAGAGAAAATGAAATTGATGAGTATCTAACCAGTCTCTGCTGTAAGTTCCCACGAGTTGGAATTATCATGTAGTATTTTTCTTCTAATCATGCTTTGAATTTTATACTACTTAGGCTACCACATTGTCCCTCACATTGTATTCTCTGGCAGTTCGGAAAGTGCATCCTCATGTGGCATCCCATTCTGCACAACAGCACCATGAGCTGTTAGGATAGGTTTCATCAACCACATTTTATCGATGAGGACCCTGAGGCCCAGAGTGATTAAATGACTTACCCAAAGTCAACACTACTAAGTGACAGGACTCTTTTCTGTCACTCTCAGGTTACTGGTCTCTCCACTACATCACAGTGTCTTCCTCAAAAGCTCAAACTAGATGAGGCACAGAGCTCGGTATACAAACTCAACTATGCAAGAAATATATATTTCTTTCTTCTTCTATAAGTCAACCTAGTTTATATCTCAAGTTCCCATTCTATGTTGGAAGGTGTCAACAATCACTTCCATCATTTTTGTTTTTCTCCACCTTTGAGGCTGTGTCTAAGTTTGGGGTAAGGGAGCTTGGTAGTGTCAAGGTATTGGGAGATCCATTTGTTTCTCGAGTCAGCTCTTTGAGGAGGTATCAACCAAAATAGCAACACTTCCTTCTAGTCTTCCTTTACTGATACTGATATTTCTGTTCCTCATTCCTGTTTGCATGACCCATTTGTGTCCCTGCTACGTTGGGGCCACTACAGGGCCTGGGAAGTCTGTAGCCCCACCACCACACAGTCATTCTCCCCAGGCTTACTGCCTCCCTGAGGGAGGGTGATAAGATAGGAGGGAAAGGGAAACCATGCCTTTGCCCTCCCTCCTCACCTTTCATTCATCTCTCCTCCTACCCTAGCTGAGGGAAGGTTTCTAGTCTCCCAGGGAAGCCCAGTTTTCCTCAAACCTTTTATCTTCCAAATACTTTTGCTGTACTCCAAATCCTCTCCAGTCCTCTGAGGGCTTTTGTAACACAAAACACAATTCACAGTTTTGTTGTTCTTGTTTTGCTTTTTATCCTGTCACATCATTCCCCTACTTTGAAGCAGTGAGTCAAGGGCTCAGGGCCTGCTGTACCAAGGACAGAGGGGGGAGGGAGGAGAGGGGAATACCAAGAAATAAACATTTCTCCATCACATGTGTATCACATTTAACATCACCAGGTCCTTATGAGGTTAGTATCTGTGTCATTGTTCTGAAGCTAACAGTGAGGGGAAAAAGCATTGATGGGAGTTTTTATATTTGGGAACCAGTAGACCCTTCCCGCTTGCTAGTGAGACAGAATCCCCACAGTGCTGTTTTCTTTACCTGACTTCCTCCCCTACAGTGTTGTATTGCAAAATTATTGTCTCTGCTGGGCTTTCCCCCTTCAGCTTTGCATTTGAATCCTACTTTTGCTCGGAGGTTATATGTAAACCCCATTGCGCCTGCGTAGTATGATTAAGAACGTTGCTGACGTAACTTGTTTGAACTCTCTACTTGTAAACCCCGTTAAAAGTAACCTGCCTGCCCGCCCTTAGCAAGTGGTCTTGGCAGCAGCAGCTCGGACTTACTCCATTTCCTTGTACAGTGAAATAAAGGTGTCTTTTTGTTCTCCCACCTCAGTCTCTCGTTTATTGGCCAATATGGGTCATGCTGAGTAAGAACCCGGTTTCCAGCAGGTAACGCTAGGTCTTTAAATGTCCCACCCCTCCACCCATTTCAACAACCCCCATGGCTCCACCCCGATAGCTGGATCTTACATTCTTGGTGGTCAAGTTTTCACTTGAGAACTGGGGACCTGGTCTTCTCAGAAGAGGACCCACAGCTGTGAAATCCTGTCCATGGATAATTTACTAGTCTTTTAGATGTGGAAAAGATGATTTGTTTATCTGGCTGTTTAAGTGATAATCACTTCCCCTACTTCAATTATGAGCACACACCCTAGAGTAAATCTGTTCCTGGGGAAGCATGTCGTATAGTACATCCACAGTGACAAAGGGAAAAGGAAGCATTAAAACACTTAAGTGGAAAGATCATATACTGCTTGTAAGAGCTAAAGGAGCTCAGACTGAGTGACAGGCAAAGATACACTGTACTGTGTTAAAGCAAAACACCGTTTTAAAAAATCTGACTTGTACCAGATCCTATTTGTGAAGTGGGTTTTAAAAACATTTCAAAGCACACTAGGCTTTCAAAAGATGTTTGTTTTAAAGAGTACAGTTGGCTTTTGCCCAAAAAACGAAGGTTCAGTAATGCACAGTAATAATTGTGGTATAATTACTGGCCACAAAATACCAGGTGCCTAACCAAGCCTTTTCTACCCATTTAAGAGAGCCAAGCCAAGCAAAAATGCCCTGCCTAGCCATACCCAGAAGTTCAAAAGCTCAGTCTTTGTCACCAGGAAGGAATTAATTCAAAGAGCAAAGCCATTATTAGGTACAACCAAGCATTCTTTTGTAAACACCTTTTGTTAATACTTGCTAAGAGCTGAACTTTCTCACATTTGAAAGATGCCTACTTGGGAGAGAGTTTAAACCAAGCCAGTTTCAAGGTTTGTTTGGTTTTGGTTTTTTCCTTTCCTTTCTTTCTTTGTGGCTTTCTGACATCATACATGCGGGATCAGCATAATGGGGAAGTGCCAGCCTCGAAATCTGATGGTTCACCTAGTGATCATTTGACCTAAGGACTGGAGAGTTCCCTGTTCTGTGAATGAACATGAAGGGAATGAACATGAAGAGAAAAGACAAAACACAGGAGTGTTAATAAGAAAGAAAAATATTAAGACACCTAAAGATGAACTTCCTCATTTTACGTAAGGAAGCTATTTCCTAGATTCCATGAGCTATAAAAAGCCCAAGTGGATTTGCTTAAGTTAATAAATTTTATTTCATTATGATGGTAATACTTCTGCAAATGTTTTATGGTTTTATGTTTCCTCTCTTTTCATTGCTTCCTGTTAGTTACTGAGAGAAGAAATCCAATGTAACTTTTTTGTACTCTGAGAATAATGAGGCTATCTCATTTGTTTTGTATGTGCTTCACAATGTTTGTGTGTGTATGTGCATATAATTAATTGAATAAAACGGCCGCATTGCGTGGTTGCTACAGACACAGATATAAGACTAAAGATGTGGCCCAATATTGTTAGAGCAAAACTTCCTCATAAAAGCCCTTTGTTGTGCCTTGGAAGTGATTGTTCTGTACTGTGAGGAAAAATCAAACCTTCAGTTCTCCAAATAACCTGAAAGATCTGTGTTATGAACCATATTGTCCTTTCCTTTCCTACCCCTGGGATTAGAATGAAGTTCTACAGTTCAGTTAGGGTGACCAGTTCGTCCTAGGGACTGCCTGGGTCCCCTAGGTTTAACTGATGGCGTCTGTCGGCCCTGTGTGGTGCTTGGCCAGGAATGCTGGTAGCAGTATAGCTGACTTTACTAAGCCTGGACTGTAAGCCAGAGGCTGTCCTGAGAACCTTATGTGTCTTCTCTCATTTAGTACTCACAACATACTCCCAGATCTGTACATATTTGCATTTCACTCATGAGGAAACTAAAGCAAAGAGAGAATAAGTGATTAGGTTGAACTTTGTGGGATTCCTGGAAGGTCAAAAAAGTTTGATTGCTGGCAAGTTCACATGATACAACCTAATATTTGCGCAAAGTCACAGAATCAGTAGGTGGTAACTCCAGAGTTTGAACTTTCAGCTACCCCAGAATGATAGCTGTGTACCTGTATTTCAAATGACAGACCCAAGCTTGGAGCAAATGCAATTAAAAAAAAAGCTGGGTGTGGGGGCGTGCTGTAAGTAGACTACTTCCTTTCTTCTCCAGTCCCTGAATTCAGCTGTACAAACATTATTCAGGTTATAGTGTGAAAGCTGGTCCAAGGAGGACAAGACGGCCCTGCCTGTGGCCACCATTCCTACTGTACAGCTGAAACCAGTCCATCAAAGCAACTTTCTCAGGACCAATGGACCACAGCTACCACAGCCTCCACCAAACTGAGTCCAGCACAACTAGATGTGCCTGGCCACCGCTACCAACTGCTCTGACAGGGATCACAACAGAGGGTCCCGGATGGAGCTGGAGAAAAATTTAGAACAAAATTTTAACTCAAAAAAAAAAAAAAAAACCCACAGACTTACTGGTCTAACAGAGACTGGAGAAACCCTGAGAGTATGGCCCCCAGACACCCTTACAGCTCAGTACTGAAATCACTCCTGAGGTTCACCCTTCAGCAAGAGATTAGACAGGCCTATAAAGTAAAACAAGACTAAATGGGCACACCAGCTTATGGGGTAAGGATGAGAAGGCAGGAGGGGACAGGAAAGCTGGTAACGGAGAACCCAAGGTCGAGAAGGGGAGAGTGTTGACATGTCATGGGGTTGGCAATCAATGTCACAAAACAATATGTGTATTAATTGTTTAATGAGAAACTAATTTGCTCTGTAAACCTTCATCTAAAGTACAATTAAAGAAAGAGAGAGAGAGAGAGAGAAAAGAAAGAAAACCAATGGGGAAATTTCCCAATTGATCCAAGAATTAAAAAAAAATAATAAAGCAACTTTCTTGGGATAGCTGTCTCAAAACCTGGTCTGCCTAAAATACCTTCCTCTCAGGATGACATAGATACATGTTCCATCTCCCCAGCTGAACTCACAACCGTAAGAGCCACCCAGCTAAGGCCACACGACTTTTTCCAAGAGGCCACTGTTAAATTTCATCTTCGAATCCTACCAACCTCTCCTATTAACACACCTGTGAGTAGTTTATCAGATTACGTAAACTCAGGACTTACATCAAAGGAATTTTGTTTGGGAATTGGGCTGCAGGTGGGTAGGGTCAGGAGCATGACAGTGAATCATGGACTATTAGATGTGGCAGTAACGTTAGAAGCCATATTGGCCAATCCTAGCATTTTATGGCTGAGCAAACTGATATTCAGGCACCAAAGCCTTGGTGGCTTGATTTTAGGATGACCAACCATCCTGGTATGCCTGGGACAGAGAGTTTTCCTGGGATGTGAGACTTTTAATGCTAAAACCGGGCAAGTCCCTGGCAAACGGGGATGGTTGGAAGCCTAAAATTTTTCTGCTTCTCTGCACAGGTCAGACATGAGCACGGCCTTTCAGCAAGGGCCCCAAGGCTGCTTGGTACAGCTCAGAAACCCAGGATGGGGAAGTGGCAGCAAACACAGATTTACATGGTCAGTCTCCAGGCATGCGCTTGGACACCACGTGATAGAAACCACGTGAAGTTAGGTTGTGTCTGCCGCAGTCTAAACTCCTGGCTTCTCCGGCCATAGCATTTGGGAAAGTTGGGTAGATGGAAGTCAGTCTCAGACAATAAGGCTGTGGTCTGGTTTAATCACTTCATAGAGATGGGGTAGTTGTGTGTCATTGCAGCCATTTGGCTCACAGAGCCCTTTAGGAACGTGCTGCTGGTCTCTGCGATGTGTGGCTGCACAGAGAATGGGAATGGAGAAGTACTAGGCAGAGAAATAAATCAGCAGGATACCCCGTGCTACCGTCAGTTCCTTTTTCAGCAGTTTTGTTATTCAGAGGTTTTGAATCCTGCAATAGCAGTCATTCTTAACTAATTTTGGACTTTTTCCCTTAAATGTCAAACACCTCATTTTTACTTGTTTTTCGGTTTTACTTCTCCTCCTGGGATGTATTGCCGCAGCCATTGGTTGTTCGGCAGTTATTTCCTCCACTAGGCCTCCTGCTCTCTGTTCTGCTGGGACCCAGACTCTGGCTCATGCAATACACTGGGGGTGGAGTATGTGTTGAATAAAGAAGGGAAGGAAGAAATAATGACAAATTCGTCAGAGAGTACAAGTTTTCTTCAATATTCTCTTTCCTGCCTACATTTCTTTACCCCATTGCCATCAAGTTGATTCCTGCTCATAGCAACCCTTATAGGACAGAGGTGAACTGCCACATAGGGTTTCCAAAGCCGTAATTTTTAAGAAAGCAGACTGCCATATCTTTCTCCCACAGAGTGGCTGGTGGGTTCGAATTGCTGATCTTTTTGTTAGCAGCCGAGCACTTGACCACTGTGCCACCAGGGTTCCTTTTACATTTATTTAAGTGACCTCCAAAAATCCTTACTACCCTACCCCATGCACACCTGCTGTCCAGAATCTAAATTTTTCAGGATCCATCCTTGCTCTCAACCTCTGCCGAAACGTCCTTCTTAGTGCCCAGACAAAAAATTTGGGGATCTGATCAACTCATCCACATTTATGGACGCTAACGTCAGAGGCCAAAGCAGGGTTTTGAACTGGTTGGAACCAGTTCAGTCATGGCCAATGAAGTGAAACCGGAACAGATCTGAATTTTTATAATTCGGTGATCCAGAATGATAACCAGAACAGGAAAGATTATGGGTCGCATCCCTGGAATGGGAGACTCAGAAGAGGCATAGTGAGCCCTTTCAGGAGGGGGATGCATGAGATCGGATTATTGGCAGGACTGTGAAAGCAACAACCATTCAAAGCAGCACAGTAGGCTGTCATCTTTGAGCAGGGCACCACTGTCTCTAACTCTGCTCATAATCCCACGAGCAAGAGATTTGGTTGCTATGCAAAGTGTATGTTGCCCTTGTTTTCTAAGAGGGAGATTACGTTGCTAGCAGGACTTCAACCCATAATTTTTCCCATTCCAGTTATCATTCTAGTTCACCCAAACTTAAATAATCAACTCAAATTTTAAAAATTTGGGTCTGTTCCAGTTTCTCTTCCTCAGCCGTGACTGAACAGGGAAGAACCAGTTCAAAGCCCTGGGCCAAAGGGCCCCAGAGGTGAATCTTAATCGTGACCTCTGTAGTTAATCCACCTTCTTAAGTCATCGGACACTTTAATGACCCAGGGGAAATCTTGGAGGGAGGGTGGGCGCACATTGGAGGATTATTTGGGGAAGAGCTCTATGATAAGCATTGACACATTTAGGAAATAAAAATACAGGACATCCAGTTGACTTTGAATTTCAAATAATGAAACGTCTGCAAATATTGCATGGGACATACTTATATTAAATATGTAATACTATGTTTTATATGTTATATGTGCATATATATACAGAATATATAATACTGTATATATTAAATATATAGGAGTCCCTGGGCGGCACAAACAATTAAGCACTTGACCACTAGTTGAAAGATTGGCAGTTTGAACCCATCGAGAGGCGCCTGGCAAAATAGGTCTGGTAATCTACTTCCAAAAGGTCACAGCCTTTAAAACCTTATGGTGCCATTCTATTCTGCACACACGGGGTCTCTGTGAGTCAGAAGCAACTCAACGGCAACTAACAACAACATATTATACTAAATATATAATACAGTATATTACACTAAATAAATATAAATAATACATATACTAAAAAATTATTTGCTGTTTATTTAAAGTTCAATTAACTGGGCATCCTGTATTTATCTGACAACCCTACCTGTGACCCACAATGTCTCCCAAATAAGCAGCCTCTGCTACAGAGGGCCAGGATTGCGCCATGGAGTTTGGAACAGTTTCCAAATGTCTGGCAGAAGGGAACTAGCTCATCAGAAAGGGCTTCATGTGGTACAGTAAGAGGAAATCACTACCTCCCAAGTCAGGCCTGCTGACGTGAAGGGGCGTCTGAGGCAGGCTTGGACAGAACGCTCCAGAAGACTGGCCAAGGTGCTGGATTCTTCCCAGAAGATACAGCGTCTGGTTCCTGTGCTGACAGCTGACCTGCCTAATATACTACACTATTATTTTTAGGTCTGATGAAGGAGTGGCAAGATTTTAAAAATAAGGTACTAGGTACAGGGAAAACTACATTCAAGAAGCTCAATACTGAATGTGACTTTAAGATCCCAAAATGCAATCCATGGACCTGCAAACATTAGACCTAGAAAAGTGAGTACCGGCAGCTTTCATTTAAGATGCCTAAGACTGAGACTCCACCTCTTTCTTTCATTTTTTCTTTTTTAAATAAGCAAAGATGATGCTACTAGCTTCAGAGAGAACTGCTTTTGCCACCTATGATAATCTGTTTGTTTTCAGCTAATGAAGAGAAAGGTTGTTTTGTTATCTTTTCTTGGTTTCTGCACTGGATATATCCTGTTAGATCTTGCAGATCTGCCCTTCACCCTTCTCTACTCTGCTCTGTGCTCTTGGAAGCTGATTGTTGGAGACTGCACCACCCAGACTCCCTTCCCCTCTGGCTTCTGGTTAACAGAGGTCAATGGGAGGCATCAGTAAGAGATTGGAGGGTGGAAGACAGGTCAGAATAGCTTTATTGTGATTTTATCAGACTCGACAACCTGATAAAAATCACTCAATGAAATAGGAACAGATGAATACTTTAACATGATCAAATAAATCTATGTCAGCCCCAAAGTCAGCGTTCTGCTTGATGGGGAAACGCTCGAGGCAGCCCCACAAAGTTAGGAATAAGACGGGGTGCTTACTATCACCATTATTATTTAAAAATTGACTGACGGTATTAGCAATCACAATTAGGCATGATAAAGAATTCAAGAACAAAAATGGAAAGGAAGAAAAATACTTTCATTATTTGCAGATGATATGATTCTATGTCTTTTAAACCCAAGAGACTCAATTGAAAAACTATTATAAACAATGGGTATTCAGTAAGGTAGAGGATGCAAAATTAAAGATACAGAAACTGATCGATCTTGTATATGCAAACAACAATCTATTAGAAGATATAAGGAGAAGAAGACTTTATTTAAAGTAGCAACAAAAGATTGAATTTAACAAGAAATGTACAAGGCCTAAATGCTAAAACTTTAAAACAAAAGCAATGAACCCAAAAAAGATTTGAAAAAATGAAAAAACATACCTGAGTAGGAATATTAAAAATTGCTAAAATGTCACTTCTACATAAATTAATCCAAAATTTTAACACAATCCTAATAAAAATATCAACTTTTTTTTTTTTCTTGAACTTGACAAAACAATTTCAAATTTATATTTGGGTAGGGGGAGACTAGCCAGGAAAACTCTGAAAAGAGAAATATGTGTGTCTGTGTGTGGGAGAGAGTGGGATGGTTAACCCTCTCAGATATGGAAATACATACAGCCTCAATAATTAAAACAATGTGGCACTGGTCCATAAATAGATATACAGATCAATAGAATAGATGAGAACATTTTGATATAGACCCAAATACATATGGGATTATATGACAAAGGTGACATACCAAATCGGTAAAAAAAAGAGAGACTATTCAATAAATGGTGTAGGGATAACTGAGTAGCCATCTGGAATAAAATTGGAGCAATACTTCATACTATACACTAAGACAAATTATAAAGACATCATTTATTTAAATGTGAAAAATCAAACTAAAACTACTGGAAGATAACATGGGGGAATTTCTTCATAATCTGAGAAGGTCTTTGTAAATGTAACTCAAAATCCAGAAGTCATTAAAAAATTGATAAATTCAATTACATAAGAATAAAAAATTTCACTGTGACAAAAAAAAAAAAAAAACCCACCGTCATCAAAGTTAAAAGACAAATGACAAATCAGAAAAAAAATTTTCAGCTCATATCATAGGCAATGTACTAATCTCCCTAATATATAAAGTACTTCTAGAAATAGATAAGACCAAAATACATATATACATATATCAATAACCCAATAGAAAAATTGGCAGTAGATATGAATAAACAATTCACAGAAAAGTTTACAAATATATGAAAAAGTCAATCTCACTTGTAATAAAAGTAATGCAAATTAAAGCTATGATAATACATTATTTTTCACATATCAGATTTTAAAAAATCTAAAAGTATGATAATTTATTTTGTGGGATTGTAAATTAGTGCAACTTATGTAAAGCAATTTGACAAGATCCATAAATCTTAGAAATGTATATATCCTTTGACCCAACAATCCCTCTTAAGCAAATAAATCCTATGGATTTACTTGACATGTTAAAGGATCTAAGTACAAGGCTATTCATTGCAGCATTCCTTGACTAGATACAATCCAATGTCCATCAGTATGAGACTGGTTAAATAAATCGTGATCCATATGATAGAATATTATGTAGCATAAAAGAGAAAGAAAGAGAATAAGAATGCTGTCTATGTACCATATTGATATAGAAAAATCACCAAAATATTTTTATTGAAAATTGTAATATGTATTACTATTCACTTGTACGTACATAAGCAACCCTGAAGTGATACTCAAGAAACAAATAACAGTGGTTTGAGGGCAGAAAAAGGAAGGTGATCTAGGTGAATGTGAGACGGGAAAAGGAGAGAGCTTTTCACCTTTTTATGTTTTTTCAGTGTTTGAATTATGTGCATGAATTACTTACTCAAATATTGAATATATAAAAAGTGTTGTTTAAAAAAATCAAACAATACAGAAATATATAAGGTAGGAAGTGAATATTTTCTACTCCTAATTCTACCACCCAGAGATAACCAAACCTTAAGGGACTTAGTCATTGAGAAGCAGATGGAAGACTTTGTTTTTTTTAAGACCCGGAAGGGAGTATTTTCTTGGTCCCTGAAATCATGCTGCTCTGGCAGTGACAAATTAACTTTGACCAAAGATAAGCAGCTGAGATAAATATTGATCTTCTACAGGTTTATAGTGAGCTGCTTGGCCTACAAAGCATACCAAATCTTACGTGAAACTGGCTATATATAAAATTTGAAGTGGAAAATAATTCTAAATGAGGTAGCAATTTAAAAACAAATGGTAGGAGCCATTAGCCCTAATGAATTAAATTATGTGGATTTGAAACTAAGACATTAACATTTCAACGGACGAAAATGTTTGTGCAATCTACAAATTCTTGGCAATAGTACCACAGAATTCAGCAAGCAAGGGCTCCTAAATTACAAACATAAAGAGTTGCAAAGAAGACTAAGGACCATTCCTTATTTTTAGCCGCTATTATTAAGAATTGTTAAAAATATTTTCTAAATGGAGTCTCACGTTTCGCAAGTACAATAAAGCAAACCTCACATTACAAAGACCCTTCTCAAGATTATATTCTTTTGCCTCAGAAAATTCCTTGGTAGGTAGAAAACAAATGTTATAAACTATTAACAAAAAATGTATACAAAATGAAGTATACGGCCCCTCCATTTCTGCATAAATACCAAGGTCTCTCGACAAACCACAAGTTAATTTTTTAAATACATGTTGCTGTATTACAATACAACAAAACAGTGCCTGTACAAAAACACATACAAAATGAAATATACAGCCTCTCCATTTCTATGTAAATACAAGGTCTCTTGCTAAACCAGCAGTTTGCTTCTGTAGAGATTACAACCTTGGAAACCCTATGGGGCAGTTCTACTCTGTCCTTTAGGGTGACTATGAGTCAGAATCTACTTGTTGGCAGTGGGTTTGGTTTTTGGTTTGGTAAGCCACAATAAAGAAAGAAAACAAATGCATAGATATCTTAAATTGAATGTCAATGTGAAAATTATGGCACATTTTATATAGCTTTATTATATCCCAACAGCATAAAATTATGCTTCACCCTTCAAATTATGTCACACACTTAAATAAGGATCATAGCAAAAATTATAGTATAGGTCATGGTCCCTACAATGTTTAATTATCCAGAAAGAATTGGTGGGTGTCTTGGGGTCTATCCTGGCCTAGTAAAAAGAGCAAAGGTTTTCGAACCAGCTAAACCTAGGATTTCATATCAGCTCTGACATCAAACCTTGGCCACGTTAATGAATCATGGAGATGTGTGACCTTGGCCAAGTTTCCAAATCAGTTTGAACTCAGCTCTAGCATCTGTAAAGTGGTTGCTGTGAGGACTAGTAATGACATATATAAAGTGCCATCAAGTAGAACTTTGCAGAATAAACTCAGGTCTCATATGGGGTGCTTCACAAAGCATACACAATGATTTTATATTAAATGACATTGATTATAAGGAGTAAGTATTGGAATTATCTGATCTTCCAACTGGAGTGGGCAATTGAAAAGACATATTTTGTAATGCTAACTGTACAGCAGTTAGTTCCCCAGTAGGCTAGATTGGGTAACCTTTGGCAAGAAATGTCTCCTGCGATACAGTGGGTGGGGGGGTTGGGCAGGGATGGAGGGGGTGTGGAGGGAAGGAACTTCCTCTATCTTTTAAATCAGTTGACATCAAGCTTACCTATCTGTTCAGTATTTAGTGCCTTTTCTATAAAACTTCATTGAGCTCATCAGGGTAGTTAATAGATGATTTTAACCAATTTGATTAAAATTGTTTATGATACCCACCAGAGAGAGGAGTCAAGGAGAAAAAGGAAACAGGTAACAGTTGTTTTGACTTTATGTCTGCATCACCTGAGATACTTTTAAAATACTGGGGACCACATCAGTAGGTCTGAAAAGGGGCCTGGTTATGTATGCCTTTGCACACTCAGCTGATTCTGTTATAGGCACGCCTTTGAAAGCTACTGATTTGACCAATGGTGCTCTAAGTAACCGGTAATGATTTATGTGGCTATTTTAGCAAACATTTCTACTATGAAATGTTCAGTCTGAATGTAATATAAGAGCAATATTTAAAGATCTACAGGTACAAGTTAAGCATCTTCTTGCTAAAAGTTGTTGCTTACCAGTAGTGCATAGGTAAACCTTTATCGTTACTTTTTGTTCATCACTCCCTTATAGGGGACTGGTTCTTTAGTTTAAAAGTTCTATTAGATGAGCCACTGTAGTAAGTATAAATTATCCTGATGATACAGGCTAATTAGATCTCACCTTAATAGACATTTTTACCTTATAAAATATTTGGAAAAGAGAACAAAATAATCATCTATAATCCCACCAAGCTAACACAGCATCACACAATATGAGTATTCTTTTGTGATCAAATTTGGTCCGTATGCAAACATTTTTACCTAACCACCAATAACTGTTGATTTCTGTATATATAGTTGTTCTTGTCATTTTATAAAAGTGAGATTACACAATATTTGTGATTGACTTATTTCACTCAGCATATATCTTCTAGGTTCATCCATGTTCCAAGATGTTTCAGGAACTCATCTTTTGTTATGGCTGCGTAGTATTCTGTTTGTGTGTGTGTGTGTCTGTGTGTGTGTGTGTTTGTATATATATATATATATATATGTGTATATATATATATACTAAATTTTGCTTATCCATTCATCTGTTGATGGGCACTTAGATTGTTCATATCTTTTGGCTATTGTGAATAGTGCTACTATGAACATAGGTGTGCATATGTCTATTCCAGTCTCTTCTATTAGATCTCTAGGGTATATACCAAGGAGTAGAATTGCTGGGTCATAAGGTAGCTCTATTTCTAATTTTTTGAGGAATCGCCATACTGTTTTCTGTAGTGGTTGTATCATTTTACATTTCCACCAGCAGTGGATAAGCATTCCAATCTCTCCACATCCTAACCAACATTTGTTGTTTTCTGTTTTTTTTTTTTAAATCAATGCCATTTTAGCAGGGGTGAGATGGTGTCTCATTGTAGTTTCGATTTGCATCTCTCTAATGGCTAATGATCCGGAGCATCTTTTCATGTGTTTGTTAGCTGCTTGAATGTCCTCTTTGGCAAAGTGTTTGTTCATGTCTTTTGCCCATTTTTAAAATGAGTTATTTGTCTTTTTATTGCTGAGTTGTTGAAGTTTTCTATATATTTTGGAAATTAGACCCTTATCTGATATGTCATACCCAAAGATTTTTTTTTCAGTCTGTAGATTGTCTTTTTACTCCTTTGATAAAGTGTTTTGATGAGCATTAAGTATTTAATTTTTACGAGATTCCAGTTAACTAATTTGTCTTCTGCTGTTCATGAGTTTGTAGTTGTGTTTGATAATCTGTCTTTACAAAAAATTAAAACCCATAGTTTTGTGCCTATGTTTTCTTCCCAGAACTTTAGTTTTAGCTTTAACATTTAGGTCTTTAATCCATTTTGAGTCAGTTTTTGTGTATGGTGTAAAGTATGGGTCCTATTTCATTTTTCTGCAACTGGATATCCAATTTTGCCAGCACCGTTTACTAAACAGACTCTTTTTCTTCCCCACTGAATGGAGTTTGACCCCTTATTAAAAATCAGCTGTCCATAGATGGATGGATTTATTTCTGGGCTCTCAATTCTATCTACTGGTCTATGTATCTATGAAGTTCGAGGCCATTTTGATTTCTGTTGTATAGTATGTTTTGAGATCAGAGAGAGTGAGGCCTCCTACTTTGTTCTTCTTCTTCAATATTGATCTGGTTATTTGGGGCCTCTTTCCTTTCCAGATGAAGTTGGTGATTAATTTTTCCATTTGAGTAAAGAATGCTGTTGGAATTTTGATCAGGATTGCATTGCATTTATAGATTGCTTTGGGAAGTATTGACATTTTGGTATTAATTCTTCCAGTCCATGAGCACTAAATGTCATTTCATTTATATAGGTCTCTTTTAGTCTCTTGTAGTAGTGTTTTACGGTTTTCATTGTATAAGTCTTTTATATCCCTGGTTAAGTTTATTCCTAGGTATTTTATCTTTTTGTGTGCTATTGTAAATGGTATTGCTTTCTTGATTTCCTTTCAGATTTCTCCTTGTTAGTGTAAAAGAACCCAACAGACTTTTGTGTGTTGATCTTGTACCCTGCAACGTTGCTGAATTCTTCTATCAATTGTTTTTTAAATGAATACATTGCCTAGATGTATTTTGGCAAAACATTTCAGGACAAGACAAGTCATGGAAGTTTCACAGACACATCCAGACTCCCTGAGGGACCGAATTACTGGGCTGAGGGCTGGGGACCATGGTCTTGGGGGACATCTAGCTCAATTCGCAAAACATAGTTTATAAAGAAATTGTTCTACATCCTACTTTGGTGAGAAGTGTCTGGGGTCTTAAAAGCTTGTGAGTGGTCATCTGAGATACTCCAATGGTCCCACCCCATCTGGAGCAAGGGAGAATGAAGGAAACCAAAGACACAAGCAAAAGATTAGTCCAAAGGACTAATGCACCACTACACCACAGCCTCCACCAGACTGAGTCTAGCACAAGGATGGTACCTGGCTACTACCACTGACTGCTCTGACAGGGATCCCAATAGAGGGTCCCAGACAGAGCTGGAGAAAAATGTAGAACAAAATTCTAACTCACACACAAAAAAATGAGACTTACTGGTCTGACAGAGACTGGAGAAACCCCAAGAGTATAGCCCCCAAAATCATTTTAACTCAGTACTGAAGTCACTCCTGAGGTTCACCCTTCAGCAAAAGATTAGCCAAGCCCATAAAATAAAATAAGACTAAATGGGCCCACCAGTTCAGGGGCAAGGATGAGAAGGCAGGAGGGGACAGGAAAGCTGGTAACGGGGAACCCAAGGTCAAGGAAGGGAGAGCGTTGACATGTTGTGGGCTTGGCAACAAATGTCATGAAACACTATGTGTATTAATTGTTTAATGAGAAACTAATTTGCTCTGTAAACCTTCATCTAAAGTACAATAAAAACAAAAATTAAAAAAACACCTCAGAAAACATTTCTACCCAAATTCTGTAATTAACCCTCACCACTTTTTCGAAACATCATGAGAGGCAGCTTATCTCCATGCTTATTAACTTTGGAGTCAGAATACCATGCTCAGCTATTTACTAACTAACCTTCGATAAAATTGCTTACTTATTTTCTCTAAACCTCAGTTTCCTTACCTGTAAAGTAGCATAATAATGAATCTATGTCACTGGTTTTCTGGGGAGATTAAATGAAATAATTCATATACAGAACATGGCCCATAGTCAGCACTCAAATATTTGTTGTTTTTGTTTTGGTACTATTATTATTCATATCCCTAATGTGTTATAGAAGGAGCCCTGGTGGCATGATCATTAAGTGCTTGGCTGTTAATCGATAGGTCAGCAGTTCGAACTTACCCAGCAGCTTCATGGGAGAAAAGACCTCGAAGCCTGCTCCCATAAAGATTACAGCCTAGGAAACCCTATGAGGGCAGTTCTACTCCGTCCGATAGGGTTGCTATGAATTGGAATTGACTCAACTTGATGACACACAACAACAAATGTGTTACAGAGAAATAAAGAATCTAAAAATTAGGGTTATGATACAGAGTAAGCACACAATAAATGTAGGAAGAAAAAAAAGACAAGTGAGTTCATACATTTACCATCACAAACTTGAAAATTTATGAACACCAGTGAATGAAATATTCTCTTTCATCAGGAGAGAGAAAATCTGATAAATGGGTGCCTGAATCTTAAAAGTAAGGATAGCTCTAAATTAGTTCTTAATAAATTTGAGGACTTGTCCACTGCCATTAAAGTTACCTGCTTGTTTGATTTTTTTGGAAGCATATTGCTAGAGGAATTTTATTCATTGGAAGAAGTGTGGAGTTGGAATAACTTATAGTCTTTTCAGTACATTTTATATCTAGTTCTTAGACCTTTGTGTTAAAAAAAAGAAATAAAACCCTGCCACTAGATGGAGAGGCCAAAGTTGCAAAATAGCCCATTTAGTTTCTCTTCAGCCTTCACCTTGAGGTTTTTTTTGTTTGTTTGTTTGTTTTTGAACAGCTTTACAGGCCTTGAAAACCCTATAGAGTAGTTCCACTCTGCACACATGGGGTTGCTGTGAGTCAGAATTGACTCAACAGCAACTAACAACAACAACAACATTGAGATATAATTCACATACTATACAATTCATCCACTTAAAGTGTACAATTCAGTGGTTTTTAGTATATTCACAGATATGTGCAACCATACCACAGTCAACTTTAGAACATTTTCATCATCTCAAAAAGAAACCCTATACTCTTTTGCTATCACCTTCCCAGTCCTTCATCCCCCCTCCCCCAGCCCTAAGAAACCACTGATCTATTTTCTGTCCCTATAGTTTTCCTTGTTCTGGACATTTCATATAAATGGAATCATATAATGTGAGGTCTTTTGTGACTGACTTCTTTCACTTAGCATGATGTTTTCACAGTTCATCCATGTTGTAGCATGTATTGATACTTCATTCCTTTTCATGGCCAAATAATATTTCATTATGTGGATGTACCATATCTTGTTTATCCATTCATCAGTTGATGGACATTTGGGTTGTTTCCACCTTTTGGCTATTATGAATAATGCTGCTATAACACCTTGAAGTTCTTACATGTAGAAATTTTGTTCTCATATTTGTTTGCAAGTTTTCTCTCTAGTGAAAAATACTTTATCATTCTGTCTTTGGGGAATTAATTAAACAGAATGTGGAAAAATGTAACCTTCCGGGATTTGCTGTGAGTATTCTCAGTAAATACAGCACAAGCCAGGGGACTCTGCAGAGACCTGACCTAGAGTGGACTGAACATAGGCTTTGGAACTGGCATTTTTCAGATAATAATTTTCTTAAGCTTTGAGCAAGTCACTTGATTGTTTTGTAGCTCTCTGATTTATGATATTGGGCCTAATTGTATCACCTTAATTTGTAGGAGATATTTACAAAATATATTCAAAAATTATCAGCATTAATAAACTGAATTATTAATCCCCTCCAAAAATAATGTGCTAACATGTAAATAAAATTTACACCTGAACCTTTAGGTCTGGCCTACTGCTATGTTTATATTTAAAAGCCTAAGTCAATTTATTGTGTGGGAAAACTATAATACTAGAAGTCAGGAACTGTTATTGTCTTCCGGGTTCTGCCAATAACTAGCTCTGTGATCATTAGTAATCACTTTACCCATCGGTTTCCTCAAATACAAAATTAGAGGGCTGGAGTAGACCAGGGAGGGAAAACACCTGATAGGTGCTACCACTCCCATCACTCTGTGCCCAGGGCAGGCATTGTTAGTCAATCACCGAACTTTTTCTATCAAATTGGGCAGCTGCTTCTGACTACTTCTTAGCAAAGCATTGTATGTAGGCAGCCACTACCAATCAGAGCTGGCAATCAAAGTGAAGCCTACTTGTCATCTATGGGTCAGCAGACCTCCAAGGTTTCTTTTATTTCTAAATATTATTCAAAGGGAAAAATGAGAGCCTGCAGAATAGCTAATGTCAGAAGACAACTATCTTGACTAGTCTTACCTCCATTTTTTACTTCCCAGCCTCAGAGAGTGTTGTACATAGACTTTGTCTGCAAGGCTTGTCTGCAAGGATGCTCTGCTCTCCCATTCACTGCATTCTACCTTTTATATGTCTAAAATGAAAAGAGTTTGTTTGTTTTTTCTAATTGTAAAAATGCTTATTGTAAAAACTTGAACAATACAGAAGAACAGCACAAAGGTGAAAGTAAAAATTATCTTATCTCTCACCCCCCATTACTTTTTAAAATTTCTTATTGTTGTAATTAAATGAAGTTTACATTTCAAGTTAGTCTCCCATACAAAAAAAAAATTTTTTTTTTTGCATACATTGTTATGAGACCCTAACTGCTCACTCCATTCTGCGACAGCACACTCCTCCTTTCCACCCCTGATTCCCCATGACCATTCAACCTGCTCCTAACTCCCTCTGCCTTCCCATCTCACCTCTGGACAGAAGCTGCCCCTTTGGTCTCTTGTATCTACTTGACTCAGAGGCACACTCTTCACGAGTATCACTTTATGTCCCACAGTCCAGTCCAATCCCTGTGTGAAGAGTTGGCCTCTGAAATTGTTTCATTTCTGGGCCGATAGAGAGTCCAAGGTCCATGCTTTCCAGGGCACCTCCAGTCTCGGTCAGACCATTAAGTCTGGTCTTCTTACTAGAATTTGAGTTTTGCACCCCACCTTTCTTCTGCTCCATCAGGGACCCTCTTTTGTGTTCCCTGTCAGGACGTTTATTGGTGGTAGCTGGGCACCATCTATCTAGTTCTTCTGGTCTCAGGCTGATGAAGTCTCTGGTTTATGTGGCCCATTCTGTCTCTTGGGCTAATACTTTCCTTGTGTCTTTGGTGTTCTTCGTTCTTCTTTACTCCAAGTAGTTGGGACCAATGGATGCATCTTAGATGGCTGCTTGCAGGCTCTTAAGACCCCAGACGCCACTCACCAAAGTAGGATGCAGAACATTTTCTTAATAAGCTTTGTTAGGCCAATTGACTTAGATGTCCCCTGAAAGCATGGTCCCTAGACCCACCATCCCTGCTACTCTGTCTCTCAAAGTATTTGATTGTACTCAGGAAACATTTTAGCTTGGTTTGGTCCAGTTGTGCTGACTTCCCCTGTAGTGTGTGCTGTCCTTTCCTTCACCTAAGATGATTCTTATCTACTATCTAGTTAGTGAATAATACTTACCCTCCCTCCCCACCCCTGTAATCATCAAAGAATGTTTTCTTCTGTGTTTAAACCTTTTCTTGCGTTCTTATAATAGTGGTCTTATACAGTATTTGTCCTCAGTGACTCACTAAATTCACTCAGCGTAAGCTCCAGCTTCCACCATGTTATATGATGTTTCACAGCTTCATCGTTGTTCGTTATCATTGCGTAATATTCCATTGTGTGGATATATCATAATTTGTTTATCCATTTGTCTGTTGATGGGCACCTAGGTTGTTTCCATCTTTTTGCTATAGTGAACAGTGCTGCAATGAACATGGGTGTGCATATATCTATTCGTGTGATGGCTCTTATTTCCCTAGGATATATTCCAAGGAGCAGGATAGCTGGATTGTATGGTACTTCTATTTCTAGCTTTTTAAGGAAGCGCCAAATCGATTTCCAAAGTGGTTGTACCATTTTACATTCCCACCAACAGTGTAGAAGTCTTACCCACCATTATTAATATTTGGTAACCGGCCTTGCAGACATAGTCTAGGCATAAGTGTTTTTCTGAATCTGCACAGCAATGTTATATATGGGCATTTTGCATATCACTTAGAAGCTGCATTTCTTACGTTGCTATACAATGTGCTCACAACATTCAGTCTTCATCTGGGGGCTCCTATTCTGCTGAGTGAAACTTTGAAAATACAACAGATTGAAAGAGAAAAGGATCTTCAGACTGTTCTCACAACCACACTAAAAGGTGTGGTCAAATTCTCCAGGCTTCACTCAGGTCAAGTAAATAGAGAATGGAAGGATTTGCAAAGCTTGTGGTTAAAATTCAATTTGAAAATAAAATGGAGAAAAGCAAGGGCTCCTCCCTCACCCCTGCCTCCCCCACTTTTCCCCCCTCTTATTATAAAAGTAATGTATGTTCATTTAGGAAAATACAGACAAGCAAAAATGAACAAAATAAAATCATCAATAATCCAGCTTATTAGAATAATTATGGTTAACATTTTGGAGTGCACACATTTAGTGTTTTTATCCTATGTTTATATATTTCTATAGATATAGATTTATATAGATATACAGCACACAATTCAAAACCACTCTTGTAAATCTCTGTTTTTTCCCCTTTACTCATTGCATTGCTGTTCCTGCCGGGCACTATTTCTACCATGAGTAGAAAACTGCAAGGGTGAAAACTGACTTTGTAGAGATGCAGTTCTTTATAACAGTATTTATCATATGAGGTGTGCACACCAAGGAACCAGGGTTATGGGTGTGTTTTGAAACCAATACACCAATTATTTTGAACACTGCTGAATGGGAGTTCAGTTTATCTACTGGGCAGGTTGCTCTTCAAGTTCAAATTCCCTCAGCAGATATTCAGCAAGTATCTTAGGTAACTGATATAAACGAGGTGATGCTCAGGCCAGAACCTCTGTATGTGTTTATACCTCCATCTACTTAATTTGTGAAGTGTCTGTGTTCTTTAATTGTAGTTTGAAAGGAAAATATTTTTTATCATCTAAGTAATGGTCTAGGGAGCAGTGGTGGTTCAGTGGTAGAATTCTCGACAATGCATCTCAAGCACAAGCCGCTACCCATCTGTCAGAGGCTTGTGTGTTGCTATGATGCTGACAGGTTTCAGCAGAGCTTCCAGACTAAGACAGTCTAGGAAGAAAACTTGGCAATCTACTTCCGAAAATCAGCCAATGAAAACCCTATGGATCTCAAAATTCCGATCTGCAACTGATTATGTGCATGGCACAGGACTGGGCAGCATTTCATTTCATTGTGTGTAGGGTTGTCATGAGTCGGAGAGTCCATACAATGGCAGCTGACAACAACATGTAATGGTATGGGAGCTAATGGTTGGTGTGATGAAGTGATTTACTTTGTATGTAGCAACAAATTTCCCTTCCTCATTTCCAGGGAGGTCAGTTAGCTTCTTATGGTCTACAAAGTACTGTCCCTGAACTTGTGCTCCCAGTGATGGTTATCCAACAAAAAGGAGCCAGAAGAAACTTACCTTTGATATTCAGTATATGCTATTTTCGTTATCTATTGCTGTGAAACAAACCACCCTAAAATTTAGTAGCTGAAAACAGTTTATTATAATTTCTCACAATTCTTTGGATTGACTGGTTTCAGCCAGGCAGTTTTTTACATGCCTTGCTTGGAGTCTCTCGTGTGGTTGCAGTTAGATAGCAGCTGGAGTTGGAGACTTTTGGGAGCTTGACTACCAGTAGATAGTCTGGAAGGGCCAAGATGATTTCTTCATTCATCAGATGGTGCTTCCGTTTGTGTAGCATTTCTCCACTCGGAATCTCATCCTCCAAGTCTTCTCCTGCGGCCTCTCTCTTCATGAAGGTAGTCAAACTCTTACACGATGGCTGACTTTCAAGAGTTGAAAATTTAAAGCCACCAGGCCTTCTCAAGGCTCAGTCATGGGCCTGGCACCATGTCACTTCCAGCCTCCTTCCACAAAGTAAAGCAAGTCACAGTGCAAGCCATGACTCAACGTTGGGGAGTGGGTGGTGGACCTACATAAGTGCATCACTATCAGGAGGGGCAGTTTATTGGGTGCCATCTTTGGAAACTAGCTACCCCATATGCTCCAACTAACCTGAACAAAGTAGAATTTTAACTATAATTTCAAGAGATTCTGAATATTTTTTCTGACTCAAACACTGAGTATAGCTGAGGGAAAGTGAGAAGAGGGAAGAAGCCTCAAAGTAAGTGTTGGAGAATTTTGAAACAGTTGTCACTTTCTAGGGTTTTGCAGTTTGACAGATTAGAGCGTGCAGAAAAAGGTGAAATAAATGGATTAAGCCATCACCATTATCCAGACTTTGTGCACTCAGAAAGCTCACTTGAAGAGAGTTCTGGAGCAAGGTATTACAATTCTGGCACAGTTGAAACATATATGGAGGGCTGTCTTTCCAAAGAAAGTGAAGAATTCAGACATCAATGGAAATATACAGGAGTTAGTTAAATTTAAAACCAATCAGGGGAAAAAATAAAATAATAGGCTAGGAGAGTCTGGCAGTGAGAAGGGCTTCCATGGCACCTGGACAGAGGAGAATAACTAGCACCTCTTCTTTCCTGCTCCCTTGGAGTTTCTCAACATGTAGTATCTGTGCCCCATAGCACAATATGTAAATTTGGAGGACAAGGCAGCTTAGGCAAGGGCCCAGGCTCAAATGAAGACAATCTCATTTCAGTGTCTACAAAGATTGGGAACCTCTTTGACTTGGGTGATCTGAGATTGAGGGTTCCCTTTTCTTGTGCAGAACAGCTTTCCCTTAGTGTTTGTATTTCTTAAACATGTTCAGACTCTTATCATATTGTTCTCCTCCCTTTGAAAACATGTACTTTGCAGGTACCTGAATAATACACTCCCAGCAAATTGCAGTTTTGTAAAAGTAAATGTTATTTCTATTCAATCTGAACTCAGTGGAAATTCTGTTGCTTAACAAGGAAATACCAACTACTTTATAAACTCCTCAAGGGCAACAACCATGTCATACATGACTTTTGTATTTCCCACCTGTTGGACTCATTCTCTATCTTCTCTGATGTAGTAGTTTTAATAAGTAACTTGAATTGTTAACAATATACTCTTGTCTCCTTCTTTGATGCAGAAATTTCATTTCATTATTATGTCTCTGCATGTTTCATGTCAAGTTCTTTGTAAATAATTATCCTAAGCTTGTTTTCAAAGTGCAGATCATTTTGGAGGCTTTTCACATAACAGCTGAAAGGGTTTAATTTAGTCTGAAGAAGCTTGCTTTAACTACAACTAATTAATTTAGGCTTCATTTATCTCAAGTATTTGAAGATACAAATTTACAAGTAAATCCTGGGAGAGTCAAATTATGCAACCAAGACAAAACGTGTTCTTTACAGTTTATTGGCCATTGATGTGCTGTAAAAAATCGAACCCGTTGCCTTCCAGTCGATTCAGACTCATAGCCACCCTGTAGGACAGGGTAGAACTGCCCCTCAGGGTTTCCAAGGCTGTAATCTTTACAGAATCAGACTGCCACATCTTTCTCTTGCAGAGCAGCTGATGGGTTCTAACCCACCATCTTTGGGTTAGCAGCCCAGCACTTAACCATGTGCCATCAGGACTCTTTTGATGTGCTATAGTTAGGCTTTTTTTTTTTTAATTTGTGGTCAGGTTTTTGAATGAAGTAGTAAAACCACACTGGCACTACTTCACCGTTTTGAATAGTTCCAAGAAGCTAGAAACTGAAAACCAGATTTGTTAGAGTTAGATTGTTAGTACATACGTGAAAAAAAAAAAAAATTTCGCTCTTCCCTTTTAAATCTTGTAAGATTTCACAATATTGCTGTTTTTAAATACTTTAAGTTTTCTGTAGGAAATTATTTTTAAATGTTTTCTAATGTAAAAATGATATATATTCATTGTGGATTTAAAACATACTTAAAATAATCCCTCCCTCTCCCCTCTCCCCAAAAATAAACCAAACCCGTTGAATTGCGACTCTTAACAACCCTATGAGACAGGGTAGAACTGCCCCATAGGGTTACCAAGGAGCAGCTCGTGGATTTGAACTGCCAAACTTATTTTAAGCAGCCCAGCTCTTAACCACTGCGCCACCAGGGCTCCTAAAATAAAAAAGTAAGATAAAATTCATTCATGATCTTGCAACTATTAATATTTTGGTATCCTTCCTCCCCCCCACCCCGGAATTTTTTTTTTAAGAACGGGCGCATATCATACAAGTAATTTTTTAACTTTGTCTTTTTTTTTTTTAAACTATGTCGTGAATAAACGAAAAATAAACTTTTACAGATTATGGCATGTTGTAGTCAAAGGACGCCATCTGTGGTGTCGTGTGTGTGCTTTGGTGAAAAGAAAAAACTTTGGGGGAAGAGAAAGTTTTTGGTGGGCAATATTGACCACTCTGACCAAACGAGAGTTTTCCATTTGACCTTGGCAATGTGACCCTAGCAAGAGTGCGAGCGCATGGGAGAAAGTGGAGGGCGTTCAGGGTGACTGCGAGCACGAGCTCAAAGCGCGGTTCCCATCACCCCGGGGCAGGGCCCACTCGGACTAGCCCGGGAAGGAACCGAGGGCGAAAGGGCAGTTGGTGGTGCGCACAGGCTGGCTCCAAGCCTGTTGTTCCCGCCCCCTGGGCTGGCGCCACTCTTGAGCGGTGAGTGAGATACAGCCGGGCAAAGTTTTGCAACTTCAAATCAGGGAGGCGCAACTCCGATATCCGCGCCTTTGCCTAGTCTTCGGGCGTGTCTGTTCTAAGTGTTTCAACTGTTTCAAAGCGACCTAACCCTAGCGACCTTCAGCAAACAACTCTTATCTCTCGGGCGGAAGGCGCTGGTTTTATTTGCGACGGAAGGCAAATTGAGCGCGGAGACCGAGGAGCTAAAGGAGGCCTCTTCGCTGCACTCCGCCCTCCTGCCCGCGGCCTCCCACTGGGACCCCCATCCGTTGCCCTTCTCGCCCCCGACCGCAAGCTTCTTGCGTCAGCCGGGGCGGAGGTGGGGGATTTTTGGAAGCTCTGCCCGTGCGGCCAGCGGGGGAAGGAAGGGCCTGTACTCTTGCCCCGCCCTCGGAAGGCGGGAGGCGGAGCGGGGCAAGAGCTCTGCCGGCCACTCGGGCCGTGTCGCCCAGCAGCGAGTGCTGGGGAGCCCGAAAGAGCCACCGCCCGTGCTGCTCTGTCCGCGCTTCGGCAGCCGGGACAGGGCCGCCGTCGGGGAGCCCCAGCGCACAGTCCCCAGCTCAAAATGATGGATTTGGAGCTGCCGTCGCCGGAACTGCCGTCTCAGCAGGTGCTGTCCCGATCCTCAGAGACCCGCGGTGGCGTCAGGACGAGGGCAGGGTCGTGAGGGGAGCGCGGCCCGCTCCTCCAGTCGGTGGCCAGAGTCGGAACTGCAGGGGCCGGGAATTGGAGCCGCTGCGCTTGCGCCGGTGCCGGGCGGGGAGGAAGAGCGGGGACCCAAGGGGTCGGGAGGGGAGTGGGGACGCGGCCGGGTGGCCAGACCGACAACGTGCCCGCGGCCCCCGATGGCCACTGTGGGGGGAGTTTCTAAGCTGCCCTCGCGCGGGTGGGGCAAGGAACGTCACTGGCCGTACCCCGGCCCTTGGAGCTGGCACGGGGGAGCCCATGCCGGCTCCCGGGGTGTGAGGGCCCCTGAGGCGGCAGAGCAGGAGGGGGCAGACGCCCGCGGTCTCAACCGGCCCGGCCCTTCCGCTGCTGCGCTGCTCCCCCGCCTAGGAGCCGGCAGAAATGTGCCTAGTCACGGGGTTGCTCTTGGGGGAGCTGAGGTCTTCGCTAGGCTGCGACCCAGAGCCCCTCCTCTGCCTCTGCCCCCGCCCCAAGTCCTACTACCTTCACGGCCCCGGGCCTCTGCGCGGCCAGCTCACCCCACCAGGCCGTCTGTGGATGCTTGTTTGCAAAATAATTAGGCTGTCAGTCCATCAAATCACTCTTTGGCAGCCTTGAGCTAGAAAGCCCAGCCCTCGGGAGAGGGAGGAAATCATGTAGTGCCCATCACGCTCGGAACCCCGACGTGCGGGTGCCTGGCCGAGGGAGAGTTTGGGACTTGAGGACCCCGGGCCGGCCCCGGCAGCCCCTCGCGGGAAGTGGAAGAAGAGGGCGGCGGACCCTGAGAAGTCGGACTCTGCGGCGCCCGGGCCTTCTCGTTCCCGGCGCGGTGCCTCCCGGTGGCGCACGGTGCGTGCGTGGTCCTGGCAGCTTCAGACGCCGTGACAGTGGCCGGTTGGCTGTCACGGCGGCCCTCGGTTGGCCCTTTCCTGCTTATAGCGTGCAAACCTCGCAGCGCCGGGGCCAAAGGGACAAGTTGGAGCTGTTGATTTGTTGCGCAATTGTTATTTTCCCCAGAGCTGCTTTGTCTTTGGATTTAGCGTTTCAGAATGGCAGTTCCAAAATGTGTAAGGCAGGATACTCTGTTCTGTGCTGTCAAGGGTAAGAGTTTCGAGTGTAGATTAGAATTTCTACTGCTTTTAGGTTGCTATTCAATTCTTTGGTTTCAGCTATTATTCTCCCTTGGGTGCTTTACGTATTTTTCCTTTTTGTTTGAGAATTTGCCTCAATTTCTTAGCATGTTGCTTTTTTTTTTTTGCAAGGGCAGAGGGTGGGACACTTGTGTTTCATAATGCTTTGCTTACAAGTTCTGTAAATTGTCCTAAAAGTGAAAACAAGTTTCTGTTGAAATTCTGGGAAAATTGAAAGGAATACATATTTATATTTGCAGAATTTTTTTTGTAATTGGGTTTTTAGAAAGAAGTATTTGGTTCAAGGAAAGGTGTTACTTGATAGACAATAGTAAATATGTTTATGCTTGGAATTGTGACGTTTTAGGCTGATCCTGAAGAACTAATGTAATCTTTTAAGTTATTGACGATGTGTTATTCATTGTGCTGTTTTTTTCTTTAAAGTTGTTTGTCTTGAACTTACTCCAGTAATGATTGGGATTGTATCCTCCCGGATCCCACCAATATGAAGAAGTAAAATCTTTCCAATGTAGATGCTGTTCATTAGTAATGTGGAGGAACACTTGTTTGTTCAAGGGATATATGAGCTAATGGACTTTAGTTTTCCTAAATTCAGAAATTGTAGTCTAAAGTCGTCTCTTATTTTTAAAAAATTTCTTCCTTTATTGTGAACTTTAACATTCCGTATACAAAATGTATAAAGTACGTGTACTGCTTTCTCCTTTAAAGTGCATTTTTCAGTTATGTTTATAAAATTACTGCTTTTCCATCTTTGTAATTAGAAATCAGTTTGCATATTTGAAGACTATGAAAAGAAAATGGAGTATATTTTAGAGTTGATTTCATGTCTAGAGCTACGAAGTAAATTCATGCTAAGTTATTGTTTGTAGTCCAGAAGGATTTAAACAGTCAGAAGTGGATTCTGACTTTTTGTCAGAGAAACTCCAGGTGTGAAGTGATACTGGGGATATAATCTTTCACTCTCTGTATGAGAGAAGGTGTTGATTAACAGGACTTCTGTCTCCATTAGGGGAAGGATCCATCCATAACTCTTTTCAAGGGTGTCTTGGAGAGAGAAAGTACTTTTGTAGATGAAGGATGAAGTTGATCTTGGACTAGATGGATAAGATTATTTTTAAAAGTCTAAAACAAAGAGGAAAAGAACAGGCCTCTCACCTCTTGAATGAATGTTAAACATAGAATAACTTGACTTTTTAGATATTTGAAAAATCTCTAGAGATTGTCAAAGCAGCATGTAGGAGGATAAATGCACAACTCAGTCAGTCTTTCTGCATTAAAAATAACTTGGGCCATTTTGAAATGCTAACTTGAGTTCTTATAAACAATGCTGGAGAGAAAAAAACAAAAAACACCTGTCTTTCTTTAGGATTACCGGGAAGAGTTGAAAGTCAAATACATTATTTTTCTTAGTATTTGTTTTTATTCAGGATGAATTATACTTACAAAGCTGTATGAGAAGAGGAACCCTCTGTGAATTCTAACGGCATTTTCCCCCCTGGGAATTTCCTCTGTCCTGAAGAAACATATTTAAAGAAGATTTTGCATAATAATACTTATTTAATTTCTCCTTGAACCTAGGTTAACATTTCAGTGTAAACTCTTGGGTGCAGAAAGAATTTCGCACTAAGATGATAATAGATAAGTTATTGGGCACTACCATGCACGCCAGGCAGTGTGATAATTGCTTCACATGCATAATTTCACAGTAACCCCGTGGGAATACTGTTACCTCAGATTTCCAGGTGAGGAAAGAGACATAAAGGGAGACAGGCCAAGAGTCCTGCTTAAAGTGACCCAGCTATTGAGTGGCAGAGGTAGGATTTAAACGTAGGCAGTCTGTCTCCAGTGGCTCTTAATCACCACTTCCGAACCGGACCACGCCTCGTTGTTGTTGTGTGCCATCAAGTCGATTCCGACTCATGGCGACCACCCTATAGCACAGAGTAGCACTACTCTGTAGGATTTCCTTGGCTGTAATCTTTACAGGAGCAGATCACCAACCAGGTCTTTTCTCCCTCAGAGCTGCTAGTGGATTCAAACCACCAACGTTTCAGTTAGCAGCTGAGTGCTTAACCACTGCACACCCATGACTCCTTGATCATGCCTTAAAAAGTGGATAAATTGAGAAAAACTGGGGGAAGGAGAGACAGGAATTAAAAAGATTAATGTCTGCACCTTTTCCAGTTACCAAGAAATTTGATAACTGGGTATGTGATGGGGAAGATAGATCTTGTTAGATAAAATGAGAGTAAATACAGCTTGGCAATAAAATTACCACATGTAGTCCCTTTAAGGAAGACATAGAGGCCTAATGGGTTTAATTTAGAGAGGCAGGACTATTTCTTAATATAATAATAGTTTTTTGAATTTCAGCAGTGTCTGATGTTGCTTCACATTTTCCAGGGGCCATTTTTCTTTTTCTTAATTAAAGCTCCTAGTTACTGGAGTTTCTGTTTATCTTTGTTTGCCTTGTTAGTTGGTACATTCTCCTATCCATTGGCTCTTTTTATTTTGTAGTAGTAATCTAAGATAAGTTTGGTAGTGAGGATATGGTGAAGAGTGGAATAAACTAAACCAAACCCATTTGCCGTTGAGTTGATTCTGACTCACAGCAACCCCATGTGCTACAGAGTGTAACTGCTCCATAGGGTTTTCTTGGCTGTGATCTTTATGGGAGGAATCCCTGGGTAGTGCAGACAGTTAAGTGCTCAACTGTTAGCCAAAAGATTGGTGGTTGGAACTCACCCAGAGGTACCTTGGAAGAAAGGCCTGGCCATCTGCTTCCAAAAGGGTCACAGTCTTGAAACCCTACGAAGCAGTTCTACTCTGCACCCACGGGGTCACCATGAGTTGGAATTGACTTGATGGCAACTAACAACAACAACAATCTGATGGCCAGGCCTTTCTTTTGCAGCACCACTGGGTGGGTTCAAACAGCCAATCTTTAGGTTAGTAGTCAAGCACAAGCAGGGTTAAACCAAGTTGAAGGAAAGTGGGTGGAATGGGAGGAATTTGAGTTGAATACAGCTAGCAGAAAGAAACCTGTTGGCTCAAATTAAACACTGATCCCCTGTTTTGGCACTTCTGAGCTGAAGCAAGTATACGTGCTCAAGTCTATCTGATTGAAGCTTACTTGGGGCTTCGAGAATGGCACATTTCAAAATTAAATACTTTATTTCTTAGTCCTTATCGTTAAATAATTTGTATTCAGAGTTATTGTTTTGTTTGTCTGAGTTAAGTATGCTGACTTTTAGGATCCAGTGGATGAGTTGCCTGTATGGTCTGGGTAAATCCAGGGTATTTAAATAAATGCCTGGCCCAACCACTTCTGAAAGTTTTTTGAAATCTGTTGCACACCAGAGTGTAGAACAAATTTACTAAAGGCAGTATTTAACCTGCTTCTTTTCATCTGTGACTCTAGAGATGTATGTTTTAAGTGTACCATAAGATGGAGAATAGAGTTTATATTTTGATAATCTGTTGTCTAGGAGTTACTGAAATTTCATTGCCACCTGCTTTTAACAAAAGCGCCAACAAACATTTATTAAAAGGATTTATAGTATATATTGAGGCTTCTTCACTTGATAATAGTTTCTTTTCCGGAACTGAAAGCACAAATATGTTCAAGAGTATCATGTTTATATCCCCATTGAGTACTGGAAAAATATGGATGGTGTTCTTACATTAACCTCCCCATCCCCCCCCAAAAAACAAGACTTGTTACGAGACTGCTAAACAAAATCCTACCCTGCCTAAAGCTGGAGTTTCTTGTGTCAGCCATTGCTAGCTGTTTTTATGGCACTTGTACTATAATACCTGTGTGTTTTGAAGTTGGTATTTGAAAGTCTGTTTGTGTGTGTGTTTGTGTGTGCATGCATGTGTATGCACACATGTAAGTTTATTTGGCTTCAACTGTGGTACTAGTAAAGACCAATCTAGGGCATACGAAGAATTTAGAGCACCAAGTCCGTCTTTCAAAGGCCCTGTTGATATTTGACTCTATAGGGTCATTATAATCTGTCAGCAACCTGTATTCTGAAGGATTAAAAAAATTCTCTTGGCAAAGATTAGTCCAAAGGACTAATGGACCGCAACTACCACAGCCTCCACCAGACTGAGTCCAGTACAAATAGATGGTGCCCGGCTACCACCACTGGCTGTTCTGACAGGGATCCCAACAGAGGGTCCCATACAGAGCTGGAGAAAAATGTAGAACAAAAATCTAACTCACAAAAAAAAAAAAAAAAGAAGACCAGACTTACTGGCCTGACAGAGACTGGAGAAACCCCGAGAGTAGGGCCCCCGGACACCCTTTCAGCTCAGTAATGAAGTCACTCTTGAGGTTCACCCTTCAGCCAAAGATTAGACAGCCGCGTAAAACAAAATGAGACTCGTGGGGAACAACAGCCAGGGACAAGGGCTAGAAGGCAGGAGAGGACAGGAAAGCTGGTAATAGGGAACCCAAGGTCGAGAAGGGAGAGCATTGACATATTGTGGGGTTGTTAACCAATGTTATAAAACAATATGTGTACCAACTGTTTAATGAAGCTACTTGTTCTGTAAACTTTCATCTAAAGTACAATAAAAAAAAAAAATCCCTTGGCAATGCTGAGTAGTCATTTCTTTTTCACAAGCTTGGAAATTGTGACTTTGGGGCAATAGCATTGGCAGTACACTGATGAGATCTGAACTCTCCATTGCTTTTTCAAATCGGAGAATAAAAAATGATTGGATAAGAAAAGAAAAATACTGGATCACTTCAGCTTTCATGCCTCCTTCTGAGTTTATAGCTTTTATATTTTGTATTGCTTAGGACAGTCTCTTTAATTGCCTTTTAAAATCTTTATTGATACTTAGAACATTTTTTCATCATCCCAAAAGAAACGCTAGACTCCATTAACAGTTAACCTCTTATCTTCAGCTCTAGACAACCGCTAATCTACCTGATGTCTCTAGATTTGCCTGTTCTGGACATTTCATATAAATGGAATCATACAATATGTTGTCTTTTATGACTGACTTCTTTCGCTTAGCATAATGTTTTCAAGTTTCATCCATGTAGTAGCATGTGCCAGTACTTATCACAGTAAAACCCGAGAAAGCTGGAACCTGTACAAGGCAGAAACCTGTCAGAGAAGGAAAACTCAAATATTTTCCACTAAAACAAGTAGTAGAAAAGTAGTAACAGTGCACGCACCCTGTAAAAGGCGGAAAACTTGTGAGACCCAAGAAAAACAAGGCAGTCCTGTTGAGCTCCGGCTCACAGGTTTCACTGTATTGATTTAGAAAATCTAGTTAGGATGTCTTACCTAAATCACGTAAGGAAGTATTTTTAGGTTTGATCACTGACCTTAACAACTTCTAACACTTAAATCTGGGAACTGTGTTTCAAGGTGCCAGGCACATGTTTGAAGTTCGGTAAATGTAATATGAGCTGTTCAATCCCTTGTGGAGATTTGGGTGATAACTTTGTATTCAAAAGGCTTTTCCCCAGGTGAGTCAGTAGAATTTTTCCATGTTTTGTCAGGAATGTAGACTGTGATAATCTGCAGTCTGGATTACTTGAGAATAACATAGAAAAGGCAGCAATGACAGAATGCACAGAATGTTCTAGATAGTGCGCTAGATGTTTGTTCCTCTGAGGCCAACTTTATTTTCAAGCTAGACAAAGCCTGGAGGCTAGGAAAGAACACTGCCTTACTCTAGGAAGCTCTGGGCTCTGCACTAACTTCCCTGTAACTTTCTAAATTCCCTGCATTCCTAGGTCACATTCTCTTTCTCCGTTAAAAAACAAAACCAAAAAAACCTTTTGTTCATGAGTTGATTCTGACTCATAGTGACCCTGTAGGATAGAGAGAACTGCCCCACAAGGTTTCTGAGGGTGTAATCCGTATGAGGAAGGAGTCTTGGTGGTGAAGTGGCTAAAGTGCTTGGCTGCTAACCAAAAGGTCCGCGGTTCAAACCCGCCAGCCACTCCATGGGAGAAAGATGTGGTAGTCTCCTTCTGTAAAGATTTTGTTGTAGTTGTTAGGGACTCATAACAACCCTATGTACAACAGAACAGAACACTGCCAGGTCCTCCGTCATCCTTACAGTCATTGCTATGTTTGAGCCCTTTGTTGCAGCCGCTGCGTCAATCTCTCATCAGGGGTCTTCCTCTTTTCTCACTGACCTTCTTTACCAAGCACGTTGTCTTTGTCTAGGAACTGATCCCTCCTGATAACATGCCCAGAGTACCTGAGATGAAGTCTCACCATCCCCTCCTCTAAGGAGCATTCTGGCTGTACTTCTTCCAAGACAGATTTATTCATTTTTCTGGCAGTCCATGATATATTCAGTATTCTTTGCCAACACCATTAATTCACATGTGTAAATTCTTCTTCAGTCTTCCTTATTCATTTTCCAGCTTTCGCATGCATATGAGGCTATTGAAAATACTATGGCTTGAATTAGGCACACCTTAGTCCTCAGAGTGACATCTTTGCGTTTTAACACTTTAAAGAGGTTTTTTGCAGCAGAATTGCCTGATGCAATATGTCATTTGGTTTTTTAGACTGCTGCTTCTGTGGATGTTGATTGTGGATCCAAGTAAAATGAAATCCTTGACAACTTTAATATTTTCTCCATTTATCATAATGTTGCTTATTGGTCCAGTTGTGAGGATCTTTGTTTTCTTAATGTTGAGGTGTAATCCATACTGAAGGCTGTAGTATTTGATCTTCATCCATAAGTGCTTCAAGTCCTCTTCACTTTCAGCAAGCAAGGTTATGTCATTTGCGTAGCGCAGGTTGTTAGTGAGTCTTCTTCCAGTCCTAATGTTGCGTTCTCCATATAGTCGGGTTTCTCAGATTATTTGCTCAATGCACAGATTGAATAAATATGGTGAAAGGATACAGTCCTGACGCACACATTTTCTGAATTGAAACCACTCAGTATCTCCTTGTTCTGTCTGAATGACTGCCTTTGTTCAAATGACTCCCTCTTGGTCTATGTACAGGTTCCACATGAGCACAATTAAGTGTTCTGGAATTCCCATTGTTCGCAGTGTTATCCATAATTTGTTATGATGCACAGAGTTGAATGCCTTTGCATTGTCAGTAAAACACAGGTAAACATCTTTCTGGTGTTCTCTGCTTCCAGCCAAGTTCCATCTGACATCAGCAGTGATATCCTTGGTTCCATGTCCTCTTCTGACTCTGCCTTGAATTTCTGGCAGTTCCCTGTCGATGCACTGCTGCAACCATTTTTGAATGATCTTCAGCAAAATTTTACTTGCGTGTGATATTAATGATAGTGTCCGATAATTTCCACATTCTGTTGGATCACCTTTCTTTGGAATGGGCACAGATATGGATGTCTTCCACTTGGTTGGCCAGGTTGCTGTCTTCCAAATTTCTTGGCATAGACGGGTGAGTGCTTCCAGCGTTGCATCCATTTGTCGAAACATCTCAGTTGATAACTCTGTCAATTCCGGGAGCCTTGTTTTTTGCCAGTGCCTTCAGTGCAGCTTGGACTTCTTCCTTAAGTACCATTGGTTCCTGATCATATGCTACCTTCTGAAATGGTTGAACGTTAACCATTTCTGTTTGGTACAGTGATTCTGTGTATTCCTTCCATCTTCTTTTGATGCTTTATGTGTCGTTCAATATTTTACAGATAGAATCCTTCAGTATCGCAACTCGGGTTGAATTTTTTCTTCAGTTCTCTCAGCTTAAGCAATAACGAGTGGGAGAAAGATGTGGCCGTCTGTGTCATAAAGATTTACAGTCTTGGAAACTCTTTGGGGTCATTCTGCTCTGTCCTGTAGAGTTGCTATGAGTGGGAATTGACTCGACAGAGATAGGTTTGGTTTGGAATCTTTATGGAAGTAGATGGCCATGTTTTTCTCATGGAGTGGCTGATGGGTTCAAACCGCTGACCTTTCGGTTAGCAGCTGAGCGCTTAACCACTGCACCAGCTTGACCCAAACCAAACCAGTTGCCGTCGAGTTGGTTCTGACTCATAGTGACCTTATAGGACAGAGTAGAACTGACCCATAGGGTTTCCAATGCTGTAATCTTTAAGGAAGCAGACTGCCACATCTTTGTCCCATAGAGTGGCTAGTGGGTTCCAACTGCTGACCTATGGTTAGCAGCCAAGTTCTTAACCACTGTGCCACCAGGGCTCCTTAACCATTGCACCAACAGCCCTAAAAAACGAAACACTCAAATCTTCAGCGGGTCTTTTAGTGACTTAATTTTTTCATTCTCTACATCTGCCTGATAAAGTACAACTTTATATCCTGACTACCAAATCAAAAACCAAACTAGTTGCCATCGAGTTGATTCTGACTCATGGCAGCCCAGTGTGTTTCTGAGTAAAGCTGTGCTCCATAGGGCTTTCAAATGGCTGTGATCTTTCAGAAGCAGATCACCAGGCCTTTCTTCCAAGGCGCCTCTGGGTAGATTCAAACCTCCAACCGTTTGGTTAGTAGCTGAGTACTTAACTCTGTGCTACCCGGGGACTCCATATCCTGACCGCAGTGGCTGCCATTTGTACTTACCCGAATGGTTTTCTGGTTCACAAATTTGAAAATGAGCTAGCTTCCAAACCGTTTGCAGGATATGTATGTGTTTGCCTGTCTGTCTCGTAAAACACAAGAGACTTAAGAGACTTGAAGATGTAGTGGCAGGGGAGGGGGCTCTAAAGCTGGTTTAGCTCCTACCCTATAAACCTGCCTTGCAAACAAAGTGAGAACAGTGGCTGCCTCCTTCCCCACCCTGGCCTTACCCCCACATTGTTGACAGGTAAAGCATATGTGGCCCTACTCCAGACTTGCCCCTACCATCGTTCCTTTGGAAGCTGTCTGCTTTTCTAACTCTAGTCTTCAGTAGTTTGGAATTCTTCCTTAGCATGTTGCCCCTACTCTATTAAGATTTAAAAACAACGTCTTATTCTTTTACTTGTTCTGATTGATATATGTAATATGTGTTTGTTTACCTCAAAACAGAAGAGTTTTGGTGTTAACGTTTAGGCTATATGCAATGCATACTTGCCAGTATTTTACTGAATCGTTTCTTTCATTAAATGCCCTTTCCCTTCTTGATAGGAATGTAGCCAACATTCAGAGTGGGTTATACCCACCCATCCCTCAGCCCCCTTTGTGTGAGAGAAAGGACCTGACTATTGGGACGATATTGACTGTGTACATAGGTGACCCACTGATAAAGTGTATAGAATTTTGCTTTATTTCAGAGCTAATGGTCTTTTGTCTGCTCAGCCTCAGTACAAAATTATATTATTGTACATGGATGCAGAACCCAACCTAGTCCCAGCCTAAGGGGTTAGAATAGAGGGAAAAATAAACACAGGGCTTTGTTGCCTTCTGGGAACAGAAGAGGCACAGAGATATGATGCAGGGTACTACTTCTTCAGGTGTTTGAGGGTACTTAACTGTGTGTTTTCTTGGTTTGTTCTGCAGCACTGGAACCAAGGAGCCTTGCTGCTGTGTCTAGAGTGTTGAAGAACTATGAATTTTTTACCTAAGACCCCCCCCCCCAAAAAAAAAAAAACCTCTCTTTAAAACCATTAAGATACTAGTATAAAAACCACTAAAAAAATTTAAAAAGTATCATTTTTTTACTTGCCATAAGAAAAATTGTCAGTTTTTTTAAAAGTTGTTTTTGTTCTTAGTAATTCTCAATGACACGTAATTGAAAAACCAACCCCAAAGGACTGGAATAGGGCTGGTGTTCTTGTGCTAGCTGGGGAATGCTGCCAGAAGCCAGTTGGCCATAGAGCCTAGAAACAGAGACGGGGCAGGGTGGGGGATGGATATGGAAGCCACAGGCAAATGACCAGCTCAGTCACAGAGCTGGTGAGCACTGGAGCCAGAATTGGAGCCTCTTCTGCTGTCAAAGTCCTTTCACTTTTCCCTAAACCGCCGTCTCCTTTTTAGGAATCTCAGACGTGGTGACTTGCCTTAGAGACACATGTCACTCCTGTTTTTGAGGGTGAACGTGTGGTGTAGGAGTCACACGTTGCCCCACTTGCAGGAGGAATGAGCCCACAATGATCAGCTTATTCTGATTTCCACAGAACGTTTGATAGTTATATATTCCTTTTAGTTAATGGAGCTCACGTATATAATCATAGCCTAATTCAATAATGTGATCCTAGGAATTCCTCCAACGAGTAGGGTGTAAATGGGGGCTCCATTAGGGGAGTTCCCGATTTAGGTAAGTATTCCCGTTGTTGGTAGGTTTCTGTGCACCCCTCAGAGCTGCCCGTTGGGATGCCAGCGTAGGATTGGTTTTATACTGGGGTCTCAGGGTTTTAAACTTAGGGGTGGGGTTCAGAAAGGAGGAAAGACATTTTAGGAAGAGCTAGGGGAACCTTGGCTCTCTTCTCATTGGTCCTGATAAATAAAGCCTTATCTCCCAGAGAAATGTGCGTAGAAGTGACTCCCAGAGATAAAAACTCATTCATCTCGCTTCCGTTTGCCCCTGCCAGACTCTTGGAAGTCTGGGGCTCAGGCAGTACACAGCTCTTGCCTTGTGCCCCAGATTTCCAAAGTTCACTTGATAGCAGTGTAATTGTGCTGTACAGCTTCAGTGTTGATTGTGTGTTTGCTGGAGAAAATAAAAATGGAGAAAGAGGAAACAATTAGTCTTTCATTTTCGCTCGTGTTACCAACTTACTTCTTAAGTTTTGAAGAGTACCAGCCTTTTGGTGTCACAAGACATCTAAATACAAACAAACAAAAATCCGTTGCTATTGAGTTGATTCCGACTCATAGCGACCCTATAGGGCAGAGTAGTACTGCCTTACAGGGTTTCCAAGGAAGGGCTGGTGGATTCGAACTGCCGACCTTTTGGTTAGCAGCTGAGCTCTTAACCACTGTGCCACCAGGGCCCCAAATACAAACAGAACTGTTAGTTTCACGGAGAAGAAAAGGGAAAAGAAACTTTAATATTTACTGAAAACCTGCTGTACTCTACTAGACGCTTGACAAGTTCCCTTACTTGATTTTGCCAATCTATGGGAACAAGGGCTATGGAAAGTGATGAAAGCTCTAGAAACCAGAGAGACCAGGTACATTTCGTTTACTCAGGTCCAGTTCTAGTCCAATTCCTTTAATAGAGAGCATTGTTATTTGATGCATTAATTGTTGTCACTAATATTTACCATTTCTCAGGCCTCCAGCTGCAAGGAAATTGGTCCTAAAAAGATAAACATTATTATTATTATTATTTTTTAAATTTCAAGGAGATGAAATTAAAACCTGTTTGCCATACCTCTCTAGGTCTTCACTGCCTTTTCTACTGGGTACTTATTGATGAAGTCTGAAGACTGAGGTAAGAGAGTAAGGGAAGCTGGAGAATAACTGAAGATGTCAAGATACTATAGTAATACCTTGATGCTTTAGAAAAAAGTCTAGGAAATGGAAGAAAATGAGGTTGCCCATTTTTTTGTCCTTTTTTTGACTACTAGCCTGGGAGAAATAACTAGTATCCTCTAAGACAATCAACTTAATCCACATTTATATTGATTGATTATTGTATTATCCAGATGGCAGAATTCTGTAATGGATATTTAAAGGTACTATCACATTGCTCTTCTAAAAGATCAGTTTTATTGTTAACTTGAAGGTGGGTGTGTGTTTATAGTTCTTAATAAAATATTTTTAGTCAGTATCCAATGATTAATTTTGGAGTATTGTTACTGTGAGTGAGGTTAAATAATTTTTCTATGACGAGTAGTTGGATCATAAGTGATATAAAACATACTTTATGTTATTTAAGTAATTAGAACTCTTTAACCCAAGTCACCTTAGATATACAATGAAAATACTGAATTCTGAGCCTAAATACGGTACACTTATTCATTCAACAAATATTTATTAGGTATCTATACAAGCTAGGGAGCTTTCAAGATAATGAAGTTGTTTTAATCTTCCAAGATAGCACAAGTATTGTTCTCCTTGAAGGACATTTGTTTTTCAGATTTGCCCTCTGTCTTAGGTTTGGTTCTCTAGAGAAGCAAAACCAGTAAAGCGTATCAATATATATAGAGAGATTTATACCAAGGAAACAGCTAACGCGATTGTAGAGGCTAGAACGTCCCAAGCCCATGGGTCAGGGTAGAGGCCTCTCCGACTTCACGCAGCCACAGAGGCTGGCGAGCCCAAGATCAGCAGGTCAGAGAGCAGGGCTCTGCCAACAGGCTCTGAAGATCCATGAATCCCAAGTTCAGCAGATAAGCTGACAGCTCAAGTCCCAAGAACCGGAGATGAGATGACAGGAGGCAGCCACAGGATCCAGAGAGACCAAAAAGCCAGAATGTCTGCTTATATTCAGATGGAGGCCACACCCCCAAGGAAACTCCCTTTCATCTGATTGGCTACTCACAGCAAATTCAGTCATGGGAGTGATTACATATAAACACTGAGAATCATGGCCCAGCCAAGTTGACACACAATCTTAACCTCCCCTCCCCCATTAACCAATCCCTTTGTTCTTTAGAGGGCATGTTTCATTATATCATAATTAGTACAAATTAGTTTATACCTCTGTCTCCTCTACTTCAGATATGAATTCCCCTAGGGTGGTGGTTGTGTGCCATGAGTCAACTCTGGCTCATAGCCACACTACATGGCAGACTAGAACTACCCCATAGGCTTTCCTAGGCTGTAATCTTTATGGGAGCAGGTCTTTTCTTCCGTGGAGCCACTGATGGCTTTGAACTGCCAACCTTTTTGTTAGCAGTCAAGCGCTTAACCATTGTGCTACCAGGGCTCCTCCTCCTCTGGGGTGGACACTGTATTTTATTCCTTTTTGTAACACTGTTATCTAGTACCATGCTTAGTTGGTGCTCACTCTGTAGGAGCTCAATAAATGTGAGAGTGAGTCAATTACGGTGCTTGGGGAGCTTGGTATTTAATAGAAGAGGCATCTCGGAAGACAGGCCTGGCTATCTGCTTCCAAAAGGTCATAGCTTGAAAACCCTAGGGAGCAGTTCTACTCTGCACACATGGGGTAACCATGAGTCAGAATCGACATAACAACAACTAACAATGGTGTGTGATATATGACAGTACCAAGGAGAAAATGTCGTTTCCAACTGGGGTGCTCAGAGAAGGCTTCCTGGAGGAGGTGGCATTTTAACTGTTAGGATTTTGATTGGCTTTGGCTTCATTTGGAAGCCCAAGGAATGGTGCAGACATGAGCTGGACTGCTGCAGAGTACTGGGTCAGTAGGGCTGAAGAGGTTAGCTTGGGGCTGGACTGTAGAGGGCCTTTAGTGCCTGTTTGAAAGTGTTTCAGTTTTACATAAGACATCTGGAAACCACCGAAGATTTTGGAAAGGGAAAGCCCAGGAGCTGTAGGAAGTTGTTGTAGAGGGTGAATGGGAAGAGAGGCAAGTTAGAGGCAGGGAGATGGTGAGGGGGTTCCTGATGTAGTGTTGGGGTGAGCAGTGGTACGGTGACTTAGTAGGTGTGACATCAGTACATGTGTTAAGGATCTGTAATTATATTTCTAAATTATACCTCTGTTAGCCATTTAAAGAGAAGTTTTAAAAAGTGAATTTTCTGCTTCTGTTGGTCACACCATGAAAACATTTGTGCTCAAGCCTAGTACGTTCCTGTGGTTTAACAAAACTCACCTGCCAGTGTGTTCATTTCACTGATGATAGCAGAGGAAAAACCAGCAAGAAGTTGCTGTTTTGCTTTAAGGGTAAATTCTTTTCTTCTCCAAGGTGGCACAGAGGGAGTTCTTTCTTTATGCCCTTCTCTAAGATAGATTTACTGTCTTCAGTCTTTAATTGTAACAGTCTGACCTTGGCTTCCAGTCAGAATGATTAGCAGTATTCATCCAAGAAAAGAAAAAAACTAAGACCATATCTTTTCTTTTCTCTCCCATGAACTTTGCTGGTGAGCCCCAAGCCAGTGTGATGGGGCATCTAACACTGTTGATGATGGCAGCTGCCAGCTCTTGGGCTCTTCCCAATTCCTGGCACGATGCTGAGTGCTTTAACAAACTACTTTTGTCGCATACAATCCTTATTATGCCCTGCGAAGTAAGGAGCATTGTCCCCATTTTATAGATGAAGAACTGAACCCAGAGAAGTTAAGCTGGTAGATTTTACGGTGAGAGGTGTCTCAGTTTCATCATCTTTGGAATGTGGGTAACATCTGTGTCACAGCATTGTTGGAATTAAATAAGATGAAGAACTGGACACAGGATCTAGCATGCAGTACACATTCAACAAATGATAGCTGTTACGGATTGAATTGTGTCCCCCCAAAATAAGTGTTGTAAATCCTACCTCCTATGCCTGTGCTTATAGTCCCATTTGGGAATGGGTCCACTTTGTTATGTTAATGAACAGGATTAGTATAGAGCGTGTCTTAAGTCAGTCTCTTTCGAGATATAAAAGAGGTTAAACAGAGATTAAGCTAGAAGCAGAGAGGGGAATTGAGATGCCAAGCCACAAGCCGCATGAAGATTGCCCAGGAGCAGAAGCTCAGGAGAGGCAAGGCCCTTCCTCCAGAGCCAACAGTGACAGAAAGCTGGCACCCTGAATTTAGACTTCTAGCCTCCTAAACTGTGAGAAAATAAATATCTGTTTGTTAAAGCCACCCATTTGTGGTGCTTCTGTTACAGCAGCACTAGACAACTAAGACAGTTGCTATGATTATTGTTATCATAATTATATCTCTTCTTTTTCAGGGATGTTTGAATGTGTAGAGATTAGGATTTCCATGGCCCACTTGAAAAAATTCCTCCTTGAATTCTAGCTAAACATTCATGACTTTCTTGCTCTTTGCTATAAATTTCCCATTCTCTTGTAGTCTTCCCTGTGCATATCCCTGGCCTTATGTGAGGCCTGATGGTCATGGAGACTGAAGCTACATAAGACAGAAAGCCAATCCATGGTAGGGCCTTAGAAGTGCCCTAGAACAGAGAGAACCAACACGTTGCACCTATCGGCCCTCCAGGCTGCCCACTGGATTCCCTGCAACTGTGGCTATTAGTAAACCATCTCATAGAGCTCCTTCCCAGACTCACTGCTTCGCCTGTGGCAGAATCTCTTACTCTGGGGTTGTGGGCCTGGAAGTGGAAGAGTGTCCACAGGCAGGTTACTAGGACAGAGGGAGCTTGGAGAGTGGTAGTGCCTTTGTGGAAGGCAAACTCCGAACATGAACTGAGTTGACCTGACATGGCCTTGTTCTCTTCCCATCCCTCTCGCCATCTTTTAGTTGTTGTTGTTGGGTGGCATTGAGTTAGTTCTGACTTACAGCCACCTTATGTACAACAGAACGAAACACTGCCAGCTCTTGCCCCATGCTCACAATCCTTGCTATGTTTGAGACCACTGTTGCAGCCACTGTGTTAGTCCATCTCACTGGGGGGTCTTCCTCTTTCTCACTGCCCCTCTACTTTACCAAGCATGATGTCCTTCTCCAGGGGCTGGTCCCTCCTGATAACATGTCCAAAGTGTGTGAGACGAAGTCTCACCATCCTCACTTCCAAGGAGCACTCTGGCTATACTTCTTCTAAGACAGACTTGTTCGTTCGTCTGGCAGTCTATGGTATATTCTGTACTCTTCACCAACACCAAAATATTTCTTTAGTGATAACTACCCCTAAGAAAATTTGGCCTTAAAATAGAAGGCAGAGTGTGAAGGGAAGGAAAGCCTTCTAAGATCCTTCAGGGAGATGACACAGTTGAAAATTTTTACATTTAGTACCCCTTGTTACTGGCATGCAAACAGTTGAAACATAAACAAGTTGTGACCTCATATTCTATTTTTTATGTAGTGGTTAGACCCAGAAGCTTAAAATTTAAATGCTTCTCCTGTTCATTTGATGTCTTCAATAGGAGTTGAATTTGTTAATTGTATTAATAGTATTATTATATCCTTCATATGGATATATATCCTTTCCATCCTTTTATACGTATTATATCCGTTATGTGGATTATATCCTCCACTCATCTGTCAGTTTGTCGTACTGTGATGGCTTGTGTGTTGCTATGATGCTGGAAGTTATGCCACTGGTATTTCAAATACCAGCAGGGTCACCCATGGTGGACAGGTTTCAGCAGAGCTTCCAGACTATGACAGACTAGAAAGAAAGACCTGGCAATCTACTTCTTAAAAAATTGGCCAGTATAAACCTTTTGAATAACAATGGAACATTGTCTGATATGGTGCTGAAAGATGAGCCCCCTCAGGTTGGAAGGCACTCAAAATATCACTGGGGAAGAGCTGCCTCCTCAAAGTTGAGTTGGCCATAATGATGTGGATGGAGTAAAGCTTTTGGGACCTTCGTTTGCTGATGCGGCATGACTCGAAAAGAAACAGCTGCAAACATCCATTAATAATGGGAATGTGGAATGTACGAAGTATGAATCTAGGAAAATTGGAAGTTGTGAAAAATGAAAGGGAATGCCTGAAGACCGATATTGTAGACATTAGTGAACTGAAACAGACTGGTATTGGCCATCTTGAAAAGGACAATTATATGGTCTACTATGCTGGGAAAATGGAAACCCTGGTGGCATAGTAGTTAAGAGCTACGGCTGCTAACCAAAAGGTCGGCAGTTCAAATCCACCAGGCTCTCCTTGGAAACCCTATGGGGCAGTTCCACTCTGTCCTATAGGGTCGCTATGAGTCGGAATCAACTCAACGGCAATGAGTTTATGCTGGGAATGACAAATTGAAGAGGAATGGTGTCACATTCATCATCAAAAAAGTACATTTCAAGATCTATCCTGAAGTACTGCTGTCAATGATAGGATGATATCCATATGCCTAAAAGGAAGACCAGTTAATACGACTGTTATTCAATTTATGCACAAACCACTAAGGCCAAAGATTAAGAAATTGAAGATTTTACCAACTTCTGCAGTCTGAAATTGATCAAACATGCAATCAAGATGCATTGATAATTACTGGTGATTGGAATGCAAAAGTTGGAAAGAAGAAGGATCGATAGTTGGAAAACAAAGCCTTGGTGATAGAAATGACACCAGAGATTGCATGATAGAATTTTGCAAGACCAACAACTTATTCCTTGCTAATACCTTTTTCAGCACCATAAATGGTGACTATGAACGTGGACCTCGCCAGCTGGAATACACAGGAATCAAATCGACTACCTCTGTGGAAAGATATGATGGAGAAGCTCAGTATCATCAGTCAGAGCAAGGCCAGGAGCTGATTGCAGGACAGACCATCAATTGCTCATATACAAGTTCAGATTGAAGCTGAAGAAAATTAAAACAAGTTCACGAGAGCCAAAGTACAATCTTGAGTATATCCCGCCTGAATTTAGAGACCATCTCAGGAATAGATGTAACGCATTGAATGCTAATGACTGAAGACCAGATGAGTTGTGGGATGATATCAAGAACATTATACGTGAAGAAAGCAAAAGGTCATTAAAAAGACAGGAAGAAAGAAAAGACCAAAATGGATGTCAGAAGAGACTCTGAAACTTGCTCTTGAATGAAGAGTAGTAAAATGAATGGAAGAAATGATGAAGTAAAAGAGCTGAACAGAATATTTTAAAGGGTGACTGGAGAAGACAAAGTAAAGTATTATAATGAAGTGTGCAAAGACCTGGAGTTAGAAAACCAAGAGGGAAGAACATGCTTGGCATTTCTCAAGCTGAAAGAACTGAAGAAAAAATTCAAGCCTCGAGTTGCAATATTGAAGGATTCTGTGGGCAGAATATTGAATGGCACAGGAAGCATCAAAAGCAGATGGAAGGAATACACAGAGTCACTGTACCAAAAAGAATTGGTTGACGTTCAGCCATTTCAAGAGGTAGCATTTGATCAAGAACCGATGGTATTGAAAGAAGAAGTCCACGCTACACTGAAGGCATTGGCAAAAAAACAGCGCTCCAGGAATTGACAGAATGCCAGTTGAGATGTTTCAACAAATGGATGCAATGCCGGAAGCACTCACTCGTCTATGTCAAGAAACTTGGAAGACAGCAACCTGACTGTGACAGCTGACAGGAAGAGATCCATATTTGTGCCCATTCCAAAAAAAGGTGATCCAACAGAATACATAAATTATCAAGCAATATCATTAATACCACATGGAAGTAAAATTTTGTTGAAGATCATTCAAAGATGGTTGCAGCAGTACATTGACAGGAACTGCCGGAAGTTCAAGTCGGATTCAGGAGACGATGTGGAACGAGGGACATCATTGCTGGTATCAGATGGATCCTGGCTGAAAGCAGAGAATACCAGAAAGATGTTTACCTCTATTTTATTGACTCTGCAAAGACATTTGACTGTGTGGATCATAACAAATTAAGGATAACATTGCAAAGAATGGGAATTCCAGAACACTTAATTGTGCTCATGCAGAACGTGTATATAGACCAAGAGGCAGTCATTGGAACAGAACAAGGGGATACAGCATGGTCTAAAATCAGGAAAAGTGTGCATCAGGGTTGCAGCCTTTCACCATGCTTATTCAGTCTGTATGCTGAGCAAATAATTTGAGAAGCTGGACTATAGGAAGAAGAAAGGGGCATCAGGATTGGAGGAACGCTCATTAACAACCTGTATTATGCAGATGACACAACCTTGCTTGCTGAAACAAAGAGGATTTGAAGCCCTTGCTGATAAAGATCAAAGACTACAGCCTTTGGTGTAGGTTATAGCTCAACATAAAGAAAACAGAAATCCTCACAACTGGACCAGTAGCAACATAATGATAAACGGAGAAAAGATCGAGGTTGTCAAGGATTTCATTTTACTGGAATCGACAATCAATGCCCATGGAAGCAGCAGTCAGGAAATCAAACTGCGTATTCCTTTGGGCAAATCTGCTGTGAAAGACATCTTTAAAGTGTTAAAAAGCAAAGACGTAACTTTGAGGAGTAAGGTGCACCTGACCCAAACCGTGGTATTTTCAATCGCCTCAGATGCGTACAAAAGCTGGACAATGTATAAGGAAGACCGAAGAAGAATTGATGCCTTTGAATTAGGGTGTTGGCGAAGAATATTGAATATATCCTAAACTGCCAGAAGAACAAACTAGTCTGTCTTAGAAGAAGTATAGCCAGAATTCTGTACTTAGAAGCGAGGAAGGTGTGACTTTGTCTCACGTACTTTGGACATGTTATCTGGAAGGACCAGTCCCTGGAGAAGGACACCATGCTTGGTAAAGTAGAGAGTCAGTGAAAAAGAGGAAGATTCTTAACAAGATGGATTGACACTGCCACAGCAGTGGGCAACCATAACAATGATTGTGAGGATGGCGCAGGATCTGACAATGTTTTGTTCTATTGTACATAAGGCTGCTATGAATTGGAATTGAGTCAACAGCACCTAACGACAACATCATTTATATTTTTAAGGACCATTTACATTTTTTTCAAGTGAAAAACAGTTCTGTGAGGGCAAGTGCTGTAGTCTCTGTTTTCTATTACGGCAACAACACAGTGAGGCTAGGTGGCTAGGCCAAAGCTACCCCTTACGAACTAGTTAGCAAGAGAGCCCCAGATGGCACCCACATATCTTCTTTCTACCACACCGTGCAATCTCCCTAAAGAAACCTAGGTTATTCTGAATTAAGAGCCTGCGTTATTTGAGTGAATAAGAACTCTGGTTCTCAAAGGTGAACCTGGGTTGGATCTAGCTGCCACCACTTGTTAGATGGGGGTCTTCAGGCAAAAGTATTTAACCTCTCCACGTTTCACTTTCCTAACTCCAACGGGGATGATAATACTACCCACTCGCAGGATGGATGTGAGTATTGACGAGACAATGAATGCAAGTGCTTGGAATAGTGTTGAACACATAGAAGTGCGATATATGGTGTCAAATTATTATTATTACTTAGAATGTATCCCCTTTATCTGGACTTAGAGACTTGACACTCATCTTTCACTCTTAAATCTTAACGTGAAGGCCCACCAAGTAGCCACTGTCCTTGGATATTTATTTAGTTGCTTAATTGAAAAGATCCACATTAAAGACAAATGGATTCATTCCTATACTGATTTTAAGAGAATATATAGTGTGTGTAGGGGTGTGTGTGTGTGTGTGTGTGTGTGTGTGTGTGATCAAGTCGATTCTGACTCATAACAACCCTATAGAACAGAGTAGAACTGCCCCATAGGGTTTCCAAGGCTGTAATCTTTATGGAAGCAGGCTCTTGTTTTAGAAGACTTCTCGCAAATCTCAAGATAAAGACATATTCTTAGTTGGATGTCTTGGTCATCTAGTGCCGCTATAACAGAAATACCACAAGTGGATGGATTTAACAAAGAGCAATTTATTTTCTCACAGTCTAGTTGGCCACAAGTCCAAATTCAGGATGCCGGCTCCAGGGGAAGGCCTTCTGTCTCTGTCAGCTCCAGAGGAAGGTCCTTGTCATCAGTCTTCCCTTGGTCTGGGAGCATCTCAGTGCAGGAACCTCAGGTCCAAAGGACGCACTGTGCTCCCGATGCTGCTTTCTTGGTGGCACAAGGTCCCCGTGTATCTCTGCTCGCTTCGCTCTTTTATATCTCAAAAGAGATTGGCTTAAGACACTATCTAATCTTATAGACCTCATCAGTATAACTGCTGCTAATCCATCTTATTACATCACAGTGATAGAGTTTACAACACATAAGGAAATCATATCAGATTACAGAATTGTACACAATCATGCAATATTAGGAATCATGACCCAGACAAGTTGACAAGATATTTTTGGTGGACACAATTCAATCTATGACATTGGACCAGATAATATTTTCCCTGTCTCATCATCTAAGTCATCTTATTTCTACCTATTTTTCAGATGACCTTTGCAGCAGTCACAGGAATTGTGTGGGATCTGGGCCATAACATTGTTGAATAACACAAGATGATCCAGATAGTCATTATGAGCCCTCTTAGTAATTTATACTCATAGGAGCTCTCTCAGGTCATTGAGGTAGTGTTTTGCAAATAATTGCTAACAGTATAAATACTACCTGGTGTAGTTTGGAAGCATTAATATTCCCAGTATATTCATTGTATCCTGAAGGAGTAATTTCCAAGATGGAAGAGATTGGTTCAATAGAATTCACCTGCAAGGGGTATGGAGGGTTCGCTTTCTGTAGGCTCACACACAGCTGCACTTCCAGTAATGTAGCTGCTAGCCACTTGTTGCTCACGACCACTTGAAATATGGCTGGTGTGACTGAGAAACTGAATTTTTAATTTTAAACAGTTTTGACTTTAAAAACTGAAGCAGTGTAAAATATTTTTCTGTTAAATACAATTTTATTGTTTTGATAGGAACACATTTCATGTTATCGAATCATATATGCTGCTGTTGTAGTGTGTGTTGGATGTGTATGTCATTTCTCATAGCTCATTAATTCATGTTGGTTACATGTTAAAATAGTCTTTTGGATATATTGGGTTAAATATATTGTTAAAATTAATTTCACCTTTTTTTTAATGAGTACTAAATTATTTAAAAGTACGTACATGGCTCAGGTTATATTTCTAGTAGAGAGTGCTGTTTTAGAGAGCGTGTATATCTTCAGTTAGCTGAAATTAGTCAGTTTTTTAAAATTGAAATTAGTTTACACTTACATTTTGGACTTCATAGAATTAGAGGCAGGGACTTTCAGGGTCACCTAATCCAACCGCAACCTTTTGCAGGGGAAGAAACTGAGGTAGAAGTCACTGTAAAATGATGTGACCTAATCTCAGTGTTCTGTGTAGTCTGTCACTCTGGAGCACTGGGAGTGTAGTGGGCAGCAGGGATGAAAAGGATTTAAACTTCTTCCACCAGATCCAGACTGAAGAAAATGCCTTTAAAAAGAAATGATCTTAGGTGATGAGGAAAATTTTTTGTGCTGTGACTACCAGTCAGTGGACCATGTGATCAGGTAGGTGTTGGATATGTATTTTTGTTGGGCAGTATAATGATACTTTCATGGGTAATAGTATTAAGGTAAAAATAACTCATGCTCTGTGTGAGCATTTATTTTGGAAAACTTCATTTACAGCTGGCTTTCATATTTTAAGAAGTCCTTTTCTCAAAACCAGAGGTTTGAAAACAGACCCACAGCATTTGTCCTTGAGGAAAACACTGAGAGCTTGATTTCATGTATTTATTATTGAGTTGAGTTGTCTGGTAAAATGCAGGCCTATTTTCTGGTATTGTTGTCTTATTAGTGTAGCAAAACTGATTTAAAAGAAGAAGACATCAACAACTCCAGTGAACACCCTTGGCGCAATCCAGAATTTTATATGTTTTTTTGAGGAATTAGGGAGGAGAGGCAAGGGGGAAGCATTAGAGTCTGCCTGGTTGGACTTGCTTTTTCTTTAAAAAGTTTACGTTGTATATTAGAAATGCTGAGGTTGCCAGTTTTGCCTGTTAAGTGTTCACCTATTGTGATTTTGCCCGACCTCTATCTTAACTGTGTGAGCTGCAGCCTCTACCTTTTTTTGCCCCTGCAGACGTGCTGCCAGCTCTGCATGTTAAACCGGAAGGCAGGAACCAAGGTTAGCTTGGCTGGAACAAGGCTGGCATAGACTGGTGGTTAAAGAAATGCTGGTTGCTGAATAACGGACACTTCTGGATGTGAAGTTTATTCTCTTGTTAGCCTCAATTTTATAGTTAAAAGATAATGAGGGGGCTCAATTTTGAAAGAATTCTGGAATTAATATACAAGACTTTGTACAAACAATATGTGTTTATTGAGTACCACATGCAAATAAGGTGCCAAATGAGAAGGACATAAATGAGCTAGGAGAGGTATGAGGACATGAAGGAGTGGGGAGACGGAAACTGTCTCACAGTGCTGGGAGTATAAAAGTTAAAACCTCTGTGTAGGGCTATTTGGCAATATTTATTTAGAATTAAAAATGCATGTACTCTTTGACCCAGCAATTCCACTTTGAAGTATTTATCCTTCACACATTTATAAAATGATTTATATACAAGGATAGTCATTATAGCATTATTTGTAATAGCAGAAGCTTACAAACAAGTCCATCAATGGGGGACTGATTAAATAATTATATTATTAAATAATATATTATTATTGTTAATGGTTCATACTTATGGGAAATCCCTGGGTGGTGCAAATGGTTAAGCGCTTGGCTACTAGCCGAAAAGTTAGTGGTTTGAACCCACCCAGGGGCCTTGGAAGATAGGCCTGGCAATCTGGCAATCTGCTTCTGAAAGGTCACAGCCTTGAAAACCTTATGGGTCAGTTCTACTCTGCATGTATGGGGTCACTATGAGTCAGAATCAACTTTATGGCAACTAACAACAACAAAGTCCTTACAATGAAATACTGTTCAGCCATTAAAAATAATAGGGTAACCCAGTGCCCTGATGTAGAACTATCCCTAACATACATTAAATGTGGGGAAATATGCAAAATGTGGAACACTGATTATTATTGTGTGTGTATATTTAATAGAGTATCTTTGTAAGAAAACACAAAAAACCTGATTCTAGTTGTTGCCTTGGGGAAGGGTAACTGGGAGATTACTTTTGCAACTTTTAAATTTTGTACTATAACATGTGTTGCCTATTCAGAAAAGACATTGCATGCCCTAAGGTAGTTTACAGTCTAGTCAGACCATTGTAAGAAAACTCAAAATAAGATGTATAAAGTGTGGGGTAAATACTGACTTTATGGGCAGATTGATTTAAATGCTAAACCCTTCTAAGATGACCTGATTTGCCTGTCACTGGTCAGGGTCAGTGATCTTAGTCTTAATAGGGCAGACAGTGGACTTCCAAGTCTTCGTCTCTGCCTGGGGAGAGGGCACAGGGGCTAAAGCAGTTTCCAGAGCTTGTCCTGTTTGTCTGTGAGTACCAAGGAATGGCATCGTTGTGTGTTGGGAAGAGCCTCCCAGGCTTGCAATGGGAAGTTCTGGGTTATAGTCCTAGCTCTGCTGCTTGCCAGGTGTGAAATTTGGGGCAGTTTTGCTAGATCCCCAAAGCCTAAATTTGCTCATCTGTAGATGAAGAAAACTGTATCTGGTCCATTTCCCTTGCACTACTATAACGAGCCTTGAGTACCACCCATGAACACTCCTGTAAAGTGAAGTGCTTTGTAAATGTGGGCTATAATAGAAGCTGTTAGATGCCTATGTGGCTGGCAGGCTAGAGCGAGAGATGCTTTTGACCTTTGACCTTGGACAAATCATTGCATCCTCTAGACCTCAGTTTCCCTGTTGAAAAAATGAAAGGGGGCTGTCTGGGTGATTCCTAGGTTCCCTTCCCATTGTAGCATTCCGTGACAGTGTGGTATGAGCAGTAATTCCCATCTCGACTAAGATGAGTCATACTGACCAAATAGTCCAAACACGAGGAGGAAGTCTCTGTGTATGAGATGTTTCCTTGTGGTGGGAAATCTGAACCTCTTTGTTGGGGATGTGAAAACATTGCCACCTTCAAGAAGGGAGAAAAAACAAAGGAATAGGAGGAGGAAATGCTGTGTGTGGCTAATTGCCTCCATGAACAACTGCCTCCTTTGCCATGAGACCAGAAAAACTGGATGGTGCCCAGCTATCTTACTGCATGGTTTGATCAAAGATTCTGTAGAAGAATCCTGATCAAAAGGGGAAAATGCAGAACAGAATTTAAAATTTTCATGGACTCCAGACTTTCTGGAGCCATGGAGGGTAGATAAACCCCTAAAACTGTTGCCCTGAGATGATCTTTAAACCTTAAACCAGAAATATCCCCTGAAATCTTCTTAAAAACCAAACAATAGTTTAACTTAACTAGTAAAAAATGTCTGCCTTGAGCATTATGCTCTTAAGAACTATTTATATGGGATTAAATAACAACAGCAACTTGAAAGATTAAATAGGAACCTTAGGGACAGTGAGTTTATGTTAATGGGGGAGGAACAACTCAGAAAATGAGGGTGAGAATGGTTGCACAACTCAAAGTATATAATCAGTGTCACTGAATGTACATGTAGAAACTGTTGAATTGGTGTATGTTTTGCTGTGTACATTCCTAACAACAACATCAACAAAATAAAATTTTAAAAAATAAAAATAGAAAATTTTTATTGAAAATCTCTAAAAAGAAAAAAAAAAAAAAAAAAGGAGCCCAAGAATGCATAAAATGAACGGAGATATATTTTGTTTGTTTGTTTGTGTTCTCTATGCCTCCACAGCCTCCTTGGGTTCAAATATTCAATTGAGCTAGACCTTTGGAAACCAGGTTTGGCCCTTGTTTATTGGGTAGGATGTTCACACAATCCATGACAAATGTCACCTCCTCTGTGAAGTCTTTCTGTGCAGATTTAGTGATACTTCATGCTGCCTTAGTTCCTACATGCTCCTCATCACACTGTCTCAGAACTGAGATCAGAGATGGTCCCTTATATACCTTTGTGTCCCCTGCACCTAGCACAGTTCCTGGTTCCTTAGAGATGGCTGTATTAGATGGATAGGTGGACTAATGATCCATTTAGGGCACTAGGTACACTAGTCTTCTTGGTTTGGACCAGCATCTTTATAACTACCATTCCAGTAAAACAAAATTTAAGACATTAGTAGCTCATTTAAACACACACTTTGGAATACATGTGAATAGAATCTGATTTTTAAAAAAAGCTAAATATTTTAGACAGTCTCTCCCTCTCTCTATATATGTATAATAATAACATATACATTAAACAACATGAATGTATGTATGTAATATATAAATATATGTACTTAAAATTCATCACCACCACCATGGGCACACTAGCCTAACAAACAGCATATTGTACTTACTCAGCCCCCAATCCTGAGTAACTGTCCTGTTTTTTTTTTTTTTTTTTTAGCTAATCATACCAAACCCTTTTGCCGACTCATAGAAACCCTATAGGTGGTTAAATCTGAAAAGGGCCTTGAAGAATGAACTATATCATCTCTTTGACAAATGCAGGACCCAAAGTCTAAAGCGGGTAGAAGGACCATTCAGGGAGTTTAGTGACAGAAGTGGCTGTGCAGAACCCCTGGGGTTGGAGTGTATCGGAGCAATCCCCTCCCTTGTGGAGGGTGCCCCTGTGGGATCATTCTAACAGTAGTGGAAGGACCTATTCATAGAGGTGAAAAGTGCCTTTCATGCGTGGAGGACAGCGTCTGAAACTGAATACCTACATGGCTTGTTCAAAAGTGGGGAAGAGATTAGAAGAATGTATCCCAACGTTTGTCAAACCAAGCCATTCTCTCTTGGCCAAGTTATCATCATAACCCTTGCGTACATCCTCTGAGGCCTAGCAGTAGTGCTTCGCTCAAATACAATTTAAAAAATGATCTATTGGAACCCAGCTATAAAACCTCATGGAAAAGTCAGAGTGATGTACTTTTTGTAGCAGGTGGAGTCACCTACTGTTTTGGAAACTAACTGTCCTTCTAATTTCTTTTTAGGCCAAGCTACATATGTGCCTCTTGAAAAAAATAAGTCACTGCTTTGTTCACTTTCCAGTTTTGCTTTAGCTTTGCATCATGCTTCGTAGTTTAACAGACAAGCGTAATGGGCAAGAGTTCCAGTAAACTGGCTGGATCATGTTTCTTAGATTGAGTCATTGCTGAGAAACTTGTTTGTGAACAGGAAGCAGCTCATGAAAATGTCTGTACATAGTAAGATGCCAGACGGTGAGGATACTGAACCACTTTCTAGATAAAAGATAAAAACGGTAGAAGGGTAGTCCTACGACGCAGGGAATAGCCAATTTGTGATCTAGGGTTTTAACTTTTTGAATAGTTCATCTCTTGTTGGTGTGTGTTTAAGAATTGTTATTAAAAGTTACTAGCTGTTGAAGACAGAGGAGACAATCCTTAGTAAAATTTTTCTAGAAAGTAAACTTGAATTAGTGATAACAGTTACTACCTACGGAGCCCTGGTGGTGCAGTGGTTAAGTGCTTGGCTAACCGAAAGGTCAGAGGTTCCAACCCACCAGTCACCCCGCAGAGAAAGATGTGGCAGTCTGCTTCTGTAAAGATTATGGCCTTGGAAACCGTATGGGGCAATTCTACTCTGTCCTATGGGGTCGTTCTGAGTCAGAATTGACTCGACAGTTGACGGCAACAGGTTTTGTTTTGTTTTTACTACCTATAGGGAATCTCTGCTGATACATATAACTGGTTGCTAGGCCAGTTATTTTTAAAAATGGAGCTGTAGTTACACAGAAATAAACCTGGCAACATTTGGACTTGGCCTAGATGGCTGTAAGGGCCCTTTCATCTCCATTCTGTAATTTAAAATTTTTAATCACCTCCTTAGCAATTATTGTCCAATTTGCTTACTTTGGACGTGTCATCAGGAGAGATCAATCACTAGAGAAGGATATCATGTTTGAGTAAGTAGAGAGGCAGTGAGGGGTGTGGGAGACCCTTGGTGAGATGGATCGACACATTAGCTACAGTGATGGACTCTAACATGCTGGCAGTTGTGAGGATGACGCAGAACCTGGCGGCATTTTGTTCTTTGTATGTAAGGTTGCCATGAGTTGGAGTGGTCTTGACAGCAGCTAACAACAGCTTCACAATTTAACAATATAATCAAGAGTTAGCAGGTTGGTCCTTTAGAACCAAAGTGCTTAAATGTGGGAAAACTATAGAGAATGACCTGTCGTCCACCTTCTCTAGAATTCTGAGAAAAACTGGCACCGTGTTGTCTCTATCTTTTTGTATGGAGAAGTAGGAAAGAAGCCACAGAGAAGTAATAGGTAGAAGGATATTTGTGAAATACAGTCGTCATCTGCAGGATTTATTTTAAAAACAAACTTGCTTGGAGTCATTTTACTTTGATTATCTAGTAAGGATTGCATATGTACTGCTGAAAGCGAGCACAGTTTAGTAAGGATTGTGACTGCAAAGCAGTAGAGCCTTGTGAATCAAGGAAGGGATGTTTCTGTTGTTTTATCAATTCTTCAAAATTCAAACAGAACCTCAACTGGTTTTATAGCCTCCTACAGCTCTTAATTTTGTTTATACTCATCCAGTCAGCGGGATCTGACTCATGTTCCATCCAGTTTTGTTCAAAAATATTTCGGCAGCTTCTATGAAAAAAAAAAAAAAAACAACTAGATTTAGCTTTTAGGTAAATAATATAATCACCTGGGCATAATATAAGAATAAAATGTGTTAAAGGAAACATTACCAGACTCTGAATGCTAGTGACTAATATTTGGATGAAGGAGAGATTCCCAAGAGAATAAACTATAAGATTTATTGTTTTCTTAATGGAAATAACAGATTTTAGGAAGGAATAACTTGAGATAACTGTCTTTACCTGTGTTACTGTAAAATTAGAAGTATCAGTTTTCATCGTTCCAAAGTTAGTAATCTGTGCAGTTTTATTTAATTATTTTGAGAGTTTGTTGGTGACATGCTGTTTTTAGGAGGAAGCCTCCCACCACCTTCCCATCATTCTTGGGGCAAAATAGAGAATGCGACGAGGAGGGGAGTTACAAGCCTCGTTTACACATTTGATCGAGTAAAAGAGACCATTTTATTTTTCACTTCAAATACTTTTCGAAAACCTCAGTTTACTGAATGGCTTTAATTTAGAACAGGGATTGTGTTATCATTGCTTTATCTTTTTCTGACTTTTTGGCTCATCTGAACATAAGTGCTGATTTGTTCAAAGGACTAAAATTGGCTTAAAAAAGACATCTTTAATATGGATTCCGTGTTCAAGGCTTTTGTTTATCCTGGTGCAGAGATGTTTGTTTTAAAGTGGTAGAGCTAACTGTCCAACTTCAGATTTCCTATAAAATGTGTAACATTACCCAGATGGCAAATGATGATATATACATTTTAAACGTGAATATTTCTATTGGGCCAGATGGTGATTTAACACGAATTGTTGAACATTTATGTTTCTTATTAAGCTGTCTTCTTTTGTCTAAGCTAAGCTAGCAATGTAATTTGGAACACACTGAGGAATCACTAAAGGACAACGACAATAAAAAACCTAGACATTAAGTGGCAGACGGCATTTGCTCCATATGCCACGTGAAGGTACAGAGCCGGTGCTTGCATTGCCTTCAAGAAGCTTTGTCCCTACTCTTAAGGAAATACCTGTTGGAACACCCTACAAACCATCCCTCTGCTTTCCTCTCCCTCCCCAAGCCCTACTTACCTGATATTTTGGATTGTAGCCTTCCTGTTGAGGGCCTTACAGGAGATTAGGCAGCTGTGCTTCCTCAGTGCCCTGCACTCATGTGCAGAAAAGCAGTTTTAGTTCTTCCTTAGGCCCTTCCCTTTCCTGCTATCCGGTGTAATGCTCTTGTTTGTTTTGGGCTCCACCCAGACTATTATTTCCTCTTAGATGATGCCTGAACTTGGCAGAGACATGGGTCATTTGTGAAATAAGTCATGTGCCCACATGGCTCCTTAAAGGAAACGCTCCCTGCCTGTTAAGGCAACACAGAACACAGTAACTGAGCCTGTAGGGCCCCTCAACAGTGAGGCTTGGGTTGACAAACTTTTGCTGTTCTCATTTTAACATAAAGCTTTGAGTGTTTCCTACGGTATCAAATCTCTGCAGGTTTCTTTCTTCTGAAACTTATGTGAAAATCTGAGTAACACAGAATATGACATATTGAGGCCATGGCAGGAAACCCGTTGTTGTTGCATCCTAAATTTGGTCAGAACGTCTGTTTTTAGGAATTCAAAGAAGTTGCTTAAAATTCAAGCTTTTTTTTTTTTTAAGTGAAAGCTTTCTTTTAGAGACCTCTCATAACAAGAATAAATATTACATAAACAAACAAAAGGATACAGAAGAAGACTCTTAGAACACTTGCAAACCTGTTTTGGTGCCAGTATGATCACATTGAAGCTGCCCAACATACATTAAGAACAATTAGATGTTGTCATTTGAGACACCTTTTGTTGGCCTTCCTGGTGGAGATAGTAAGCTAGGGCATTAGAAGCTACTCTGTCTCCCAAGGTGCGGCATTGTTTCACATCAGATAATGAGAATGGAATGCTCAGGAGCTGAATATAGATGATGCTTCATATTTTATTTTTCCTGTTTGTTGATAAGGATTTATCAAGGTGTTCTTTTCTGATCATGTTATGGGAAATTTAAAACAACAACAAATTGAATTGGTTTGGAGCTGTGCATTGAAGGGTAGTCATAGCAGGAATGGAGTGCGAGTTTGATGGGTGTAAGTGTGTACGTAAACATGTATGTGAAAGTGTATGTAAATACCGCAGTACCCACTGTCATCACCACCACCGTCACTACTACATCATTCACAGAACTTACATCTTCTGATTTGCTACTTATTAAGGTTGCTTTATAAATAATTCTAGGGTCAGTCTTAAACCCAAGTCCTTTTATTGTTATTTACAAGCATATATTGCACATGGCGAGTAGTCAGTTTCAAACCTGCCATGAGGAAGAACCTAGCAGCTTCCTTGTTTTAATGAAGCTGTCCGTGATTTTGGTAGAAAGTTAACTAGTTCATTCTTTCTGCCCATCTAGATAGTCCCAGCGTTATCTAAGCTCCCACTACTGTTAGGCCCACAACTTCATTACTATCCATTGACCTGGAGTTTGGTCTCACCCATAGCAATAGTAAGGCCCATTGCCATCAGCATGCATAACAATATATGTATCCTTGACGTTTTATAGGGAGCTCTCTTTCACACAGCTCACTTGATGTACTAACATCTATATGACAGTAGTAAGATGGAATTATACTAAATTTATAAATATACCACCTGAACCTCTTAGACATTATCATCTGATGGGAAGGAAAAGGGGAAAAAAGAAAGAACAAGAATTATATAAACTCTTGGTGTGATTGTGTTAGATTATTTTAAACTAAATTCCACTAGAGACTTTCTTCCCATCCACGAGGACTGGGTTCTAAGGATAGTTTGCAGCAGTCTGATTTGTGAGCAGTTGTTCCCACCATAAATTGCTTCAGTGCTCTTTCAATTCTTGTGTGAAAAAAACAACTGGATAGTTTTTTTTTAACCCCAGGATCTCCTAACAAGGAAGAAGCCTCATGCCCAGTCAGTCAGCAGAAAGTGAGGGTAGTGTGTCAGGGTGGCATCAGGGTGCAGAGACACTTGAGTTTCTCTTACTGATCTTCTATACTTTCCACACCAGTTCTTAAAAGAGGTTGGAATAGGTACTGCCTGTATTATTCGCATAACATACCTGGCTGCTAACTGAAATGTTGCAGGTTCGAATCTACCGAGAGAATCTACCTACCTTGATCTACTTCCGAAAAATCAGCCATTGAAAACCCTATACACACAGCTCTACTCTGGCACGTATGAGGTCACCGTGAGTCGGAATAGACTCAATAGCAATTGGTATTTAAAGAGAGAGAAACTAGAATTTGATTAAGATTGTGTGATCATGTATCCCTTCAATTTTTAGTGCTGGCATTTAGTAGATGTGACTGCATTAAGCGCCTCTTCAGTTCCTTTGTCTGATAACTCCAGTTTGGTAAAAAGTCTAGAAGGGACACTCTGTTGTATTTAAATTCACTGAAAAGAAATATCCTTATCTGTGAAATAGGCATGTTTTATCTTTACATGGTTATTTTGAGGATCAGTTTGTATACATGAAGTACATAGAACAGTGCCTGGCAGAGAGGAAGCCCTTAGTAGATATTGGCTTAAAAACAATTATGTATGCCTTAGCCAGTTCTAAAAAGCCACAGGTGCTGTTTTAACTGTACCTGACTGTGTGTGCTTTACACTATGTATTATACTCTTCAAGGCTATAGTAATGAATATGAACCCCATGAGCAGGGGTTCACAGCATTTAAGATTCCAACACCAACCTTTAGTCGAGGGTAGAGGTGGCCTCTGCCATCCAACTAGCTGTGCTGCCTCTAGGCTGGGTGGCCTACTTCTACTTTGTTGGGTAAAAATAGTTTAACTGCTCACTGAAGCAACAACCATGTTATTTTTATCCTTGGGAGGCTGAAAGTAGTAGAGCTGTACGCATACTGGGCAGTCCAGCACTGTCAGCCGCAGCAGAACCAAAAGACGAAGTTTTAAATTTGAGCCCACGGTCTCCACTGGCCGTCAGGCTCCAACTCCCATTCCCCCTATACCTTGATCTTTCCAGAGTCTCAATTTCATCTTATTATCCTCAGTATAGGTGATTTATTAAATGGAAACTGTTAAGGATTGAATTGTGTCCCCCAAAATATGTGTTGGAAACCTGTGGATGTAATCCCATTTGGGAATAGGGTTTTTTGTGTTATGTTAATGAGGCCATACAGTGTAGGGTGTGTTTTAAGCCAATCACTTTTGAGATATAAAAAGAGATTAGGCACAGAAAAAAAGCAAGCACAGATGGGGAAGATAGATGCCATGCCACATGAAAATTGCCAAGGAACCCAGGAACAGAAGCTGAAAGGAGACAAGGACCTTCCCCCAGAGCTGACAGAAAAAGCCTTCCCCTAGAGCTACTACCCTGAATTTGGCCTTCTAGCCTGCTAAACTTTGAGGGGGAAAAAAAAAAATTTCTATTCGGTAAAGCCACCCAACTTGCGTTATTTCTTATAGTGGCACTAGATAACTAGGAAGTTGATTTAAATTTCCGATCTCTGTTTAGACTTTTCCAAAAACTAAAGTTACAAATCAGAAAAATTGCTTTTGACACATTTTTGTTTAAGAAATTCTGGATGTGGTATCTATCCTGGTCACATAGGCCAAACTTCTCTTGTCTTTTATTAAATCAAAATAACCATTCCCTCACTATAAGATTCTCCTGTATCTTAAAATGTTAATACCTCCAACACCCCCCCCCCTTTTTTTAGAGGATCATTTATGATTTCTCAGGAAAGCACCTGGTGGGCACTAATGTCGGGGGTAGAGCCCCTTCTCCAGCTCTTCTAGTAGGCAGCCCCTCCTGTCATGTGTCACAAGATTACTGCTAGCTAGAATTTCTCTTTACCAGTTTGCTCATGCCTCAGGAGCTAAAACTCAAGTCAAGAGGAAATTGTTTTAACAAGTGAGCCACAGAGAGACCAGAGTAGCAAGAAATGATGGGAGGAGATAATCAGATGTAGGAAAAGGTAAAAGAATGGTGATACTTCATAACGGCTAGATTGACAATTTGACTTAGGGATTTTCCCTGCAGTAAACTAGAAACTTGCTGAGTAAGTTTAAAAAAAGCCTGTGTGTTTAGTCATGTTTTCCAAGCCCCATTTCTCACAATAAACTAGTGGCTTGTAGTGCTCGCTCTGATTTCTATATTCCATTAAACAAGTTGTGGGTTTCTTTTAATTCAACACTTTAATGTGCAACTTTTGTTCCTCTGCCCTTTAGTGACCTCTATCATCACCAAGTCATTAATAATCCAAGTAGTAAGTCATTAGTTGGATAGCTGTATGTTTGTAGGTTGTTTTTTGTTTTTTTAATGAATAGATTCATTGAGTGGGATTAATTGCATCTTTTCTTGAACATTGGATCTGTGTTCCCATTCAGATTTTCTTTGCATTCCCCTCCCCCATCAACAATGGCATACTGTGAATTTAGGTGGTACCTGCCTTAACCATGGTCTGTCTCTCTCTCTCTCTTTTTTGTGTTTTCGACATAGGACATGGATTTGATTGACATACTTTGGAGGCAAGATATAGATCTTGGGGTAAGTCGTGAAGTATTTGACTTCAGTCAGCGGCGCAAGGAGTATGAGCTGGAAAAACAGAAAAAACTTGAAAAGGAAAGACAAGAACAACTCCAAAAGGAGCAAGAGGAAGCCTTTTTTGCTCAGCTACAACTAGATGAAGAGACAGGTGAATTCCTCCCAATTCAGCCAGCCCAACACATCCGGTCAGAAACCAGTGAATCTGCCAGCTACTCCCAGGTACAGAGTACTCCGTTCTTGGAAAGGTCTATGGCAGGGTTTAAGGAAACAATATTGACTTAGGAGTTAAAATATCTGGATTTGAGTTATAGCTTTGCCTCTTACTATGTCATGACCTTGTCAACTTCCCAACCTCAGCCTCCTTATCAGTTCAGTCTGGGCCTGCTTACCTCACAGAGTTATTGTGTGAATTAAAACCCACTGCCCTCGAGTCAGTTCCAACTCATAGTGACCCCCTAGGGTTTCCAAAGCTGTAGATCTCTATGGAAGAAGACCGCCACATCTTTCTCCCACGAAGCTGCTGATGGTTTCGAACCTCCGACGTTTTGGTTAGTGGTCAGTCGCTTTAGCCACTGCGCCACAAATTACATAAGAGTTTTGTAAGCTATAGGAACATCATGTAAGGATCAAGCAGCAGCTACAGTAGTAGTGAGTGGCAGTAGCCGAACTAGCGATAGGGATTACTTACGGCACAATGCCCCAGGTACTAGACATTTATCAACTGATTTAATTAATAAACAGCTATCTGAATTTTATCTACGTTTCATCTACAGATGAGCATTTGAGGCTCAAATAGGTTAAATAACATGCCCAGAAATTGGGGGAGCTAGGATTTGAACTCAGGTAGTCTGGTTTGATTCTGTGCTCTGAACTACTATGACACCAAACTGATTTCTGAAATCAGAAAAATATTTGATTAACTACATTGTAAGCATTTTATGAGCATCAACCATGAACCTTTAGCTTGGCAGTAATACATTTAACATTCTTTTTTATGTCTTTCCTTCTTATCCAGGTTGCTCACATTCCCAAACCAGATGCTTTGTACTTCGATGATTGCATGCAACTTTTGGCAGAGACATTCCCGTTTGTAGATGACAATGAGGTATAAAACATTTGGTTAACAGTAAAACTCTACAACTAAATCAGTATGCCCTATATGGGTCCCTTTAACGTCTCTCCATTTAAAAGAATGAAAAAAAAACCTTATTACTACTGCATAGCCAGAAACATGGATCAGCATAACCATGGATACAAGTAACCCATTTGTTTCAGTTACCTAAAAATAAATTTTTGGTGAGTAAAGAGTAAGTTGGGTAATAAACCAAGACTTATTCAATTAACAGTTTCAGTAAACCTATTGTGTTTGAAGCATTGTAGTAGATATTACATGGAGGGATATACGTTAAATCCTAAAGATTGTTCTTACCCATTTTGAAGTTTACCTTAAATGCACAGGATGAAACAAGTAAGTAGATAAATAAGGAGTAAATTTGGAGTCAGTTGGGTAAAAAAAAGAGTTGTTTCATTATATAGAAATAGGGATCACAAGTAGTAATAAGTAGAGAAATAGGGAATTGAAGGTGATTCCAGTTTAAGTATCGTGATGGTGACTTGCTCACTCTTCCCCTGTTGGTAGTGGACTCAGGTAGATAAATACTTTGTCAATTTTAGGTTTCTTTGGCTACGTTTCAATCACTTGTTCCCGATATTCCGAGCAACGTTGAAAGCCCAGTCTTCACTGCTCCTAGTCAAACTCAGTCACCTGAAACTTCTGACTTTCAGGCAACTATTGCCCGTATAGACGATATGCTGCAGGACGTTGATCAAGTTTGGGAGGAGCTATTATCCATTCCAGAATTACAGGTAACTAAGAGCTAATATAAAATCTTAGACTCCATTTTATATTCAGTGTCTATAAATCAGTCATTCACATGATTTATCATTTATATGCCTCCCTCTTATAGAAAGGATTGGAGGATATTTTTAAATTAGTCACGAGAGCTGCCCATGCTCACTTAATGTGAACTTTTGTTAGTTAAATGGGCTGGATATGTTGAGGATAGATCAGGTTATACACTTTAAGTCTGATCTAGGAACTCTGAAAATAATATGTATGTTTAGGCATAAAATTACAGAAGAGAACAGCTTGGAGAGAAGTGGGGTGGGGAGAGAGAGTTTACCTAAGCTTACAATCAGATATGAGTAGCTACTATTAAATGGTTTATGGAACCCTGGTGGCATAGTGATTAAGAGCTTGGCTGCTAACCAAAAGGTCGGCAGATCAAATCCACTAGCCACTCCTTGGAAACCCTGTGGGGCAGTTCTGCTCTGTCCTGTATGGTTGCTATGAGTCGGAATTGACTCGACGGTAGTGGGTTTGGTTTTTCGTTTTTATTGAATGATTTCAAAATACTTAACGTTTATATAGCTTATAGTCTAAACTTCTTTTCCATGCAGTGTCTTAATATTCAGAATGACAAGCTAGTTGAGACTAGCACTGTTGCAAGTCCAGAAACTAAACCTACAGAAATTGACAACAATTATCATTTCTACTCGTCAGTCCCCTCACTGGAAAAAGAAGTGGGTGACTGCAGTCCACATTTTATCAATGCTTTTGAGGATTTCTTTGGCACCATCCAACCCACAGACAACACCAACCAGTTGACAGTGAACTCATTAAATTCAGATGCCACAATAAACCCTGATTTTGGTGATGAATTTTATTCTGCTTTCATAGCAGAGCCCAGTATCAGCAACAGCATGCCCTCCTCGGCTACTTTAAGCCAGTCACTCTCTGAACTTCTAAGTGGGCCCATTGATGTTTCTGATCTATCACTCTGTAAAGCTTTCAACCAAAACCACCCTGAAAGCACAGCAGAATTCAATGATTCTGACTCTGGCATTTCATTGAACACAAGTCCCAGCATGGCATCACCAGAACACTCACTGGAATCTTCCATCTATGAAGATACACCGCTTGGCTTCAGTGATTCTGAAATGGAAGAGAAAGATAGTGCCCCTGAAAGTGTCAAACAGAATGGTCCTAAAACACAGCCATTACAGTCTTCTGGAGATACAGTCCAACCCCTGTCACCATCTCCAGGGCACAGTGCTTCAGTGCATGACGCCCAGTGTGAAAACACCCCAAAGAAAGAATTGCCTGTAAGTCCTGGTCATCGAAAAACCTCATTCACAAAAGACAAACATTCAAACCGCTTGGAGGCTCATCTCACAAGAGATGAGCTAAGAGCAAAAGCTCTCCATATTCCATTCCCTGTGGAAAAAATCATTAACCTCCCTGTTGATGACTTCAGTGAAATGATGTCCAAGGAGCAATTCAATGAAGCTCAACTTGCATTAATTCGAGATATACGTAGGAGGGGTAAGAATAAAGTGGCTGCTCAGAATTGCAGAAAAAGAAAACTGGAAAACATAGTAGAACTAGAGCAAGATTTGGATCATTTAAAAGATGAAAAAGAAAAATTGCTCAAAGAAAAGGGAGAAAATGACAAAAGCCTCCACCTACTGAAAAAACAACTCAGCACGTTGTATCTTGAGGTCTTCAGCATGCTACGTGATGAAAATGGGAAACCTTATTCTCCTAGTGAATACTCCCTGCAACAAACTAGAGATGGCAACGTATTCCTTGTTCCCAAAAGTAAGAAGCCAGATGTTAAGAAAAACTAGATTTGGGAAGATGTGACCTTTTCTGAGCTAGTGGGGTTTTTTTGGTTTTTTTGTACTGTTATACTAAAAGCTCCTACTGTGATGTGAAATGCAGAAATATACTTTATAGGTAATTCTATGCAAGATTATAGCCAAAACTAGTGTAGAAAATAATATAAAACTTTAAAAAGCATTAAAATAAAAGTTACCAATATGTTGAATCAGTAGTTTAACTGCAAACTTAATTTCTTAGAACACCATTTGGGCTAGTTGTTTCTGTGTAAGTGTAAATACTAGAAAAACTTCTTATTTATACTGTTCTTATCTCATTTGATACATTCACAGATTTATATGATGATATGACATCTGGCTAAAAACAAATTGTTGCAAAACTAACCTCTATATACTTTTTTTTATAAATACATTATGAACAAAAAATGGCATTTTTTATATTAAATTGTTTAACTCTGGCAAAAAAAAATTTAAAAAGCTGGTACTAATAAAGCAATAGTATAACTGTTAAATTAGTCTTCACGATTCATTTTAATTGAGTTTATCCACACAGTATGTTCCACGAGACATTTAAATACATTCAAGACATTTAGTAGTTTTGCATTTTCGTTAGTTTTATTTGAATATAAAAGCATTTTATACTAAACTTACGGCGCCAGTGATATATATGTACAACAGACATATCTTAACCAAGAAAATGTTATACCTTGACATGAAAACATTGATTCATTTATTCACATCAGTAGATGCATACCTTCTATGTACTAGGCACTGTTCAAAGTACAGTGGGCAAAACAGAAATCAGGGCTTTGAACCGGTTTGTTCCAGTTCAAACCCCTGCTGAGAATTTGCTTTTCCGCTCCCTACACTGAACCACAGTCTACATTTTAACAAGATTCCTGGGTGATTTCTTATGTATAATAAATTTTGAGAACCACTGCTCTGCTAGTGGTTCTCAGAATTGGTCCCTAACCAGCAGCAACATTAGCATCACCTGGGAACAAACCGGGTCAAATCCCTGACAGAAACACCTGCCCTCCTGGAATTACATTCTAGTTGAGGGGAGATAGCAAACATACTATATACAGTATGTTACAAGAGACAGGAGGATTGGGAAGGCCATTGAAAAATATTGCAGTTAGGGTTGTAGACAGAAAAATCTTTATTGCGGTGGCAACATTTCGAGGTGTGGGAAAATAAGCCATTCTGTTAGCCAAGAGCACTGCACACAGCAAACAAGTACAAAAGCTCTAAAGCCCGTCTGACAAACAAGGACGATAATGTAGCTGAAGGGAAAATAGAGCCAGAGGGGGCACGGGTGCCATGGCACAGAGCCTTGTAAGACTTCGTTGTTAGGTGCCCTCCAATTTTCTACTCACAGTAACCCCATGTGACAGAAGTGCCCCATAGAATTTCCTAGGCTGCAGGTCCTTTATGAGGACTTTGTAAGTGGGAAGTATTAGAGGTGTTAAGCAGGGATAACATTTTACCTGGTATTTAATAGTTCCCTCTGGCTCGTGTTAATACTCAAACGACAATGCGAACATGGTAACGGAGACCAATTGGAAGGCTCTGCCATATTCACACGCGGCTCGTTTCCCGGTGGTTAGCATAGATGGTGAAACGGCACTGGATTTTGCATGTGTTCGAAAGTAGAAGGGATTTTCTGGCAGAATGGATGTGAAGTAGAGAGTCAAGGATTTAACCATCTTGAACTGAATTGCAGAGATTGAGAAAAATGGATTGAGGTAAAGTGAGATGACGTTTACTTTCAAAGTTTGAGCTCTATTAAACATCTAAATACATCAGTTGCTGCGGAGTCGATTCTGACTTGTTAACCCCACGTGTCAGAGTAGAACTCTACTCTATTGCATTTTCTATAGCTGATTTTTTGAAGTTATCACCAGGCCTTTCTTCCAAGGCACCTGAGTGGACCCGAACCTCCCTTTTGGTTAACCACCCAGGGACTCGAGATACGTAGAGCCTACAGAGTTCCTCAAAATTGTGTTGAAAATCTGCATACTGTATTACAGTAACCACTGTTCTATGCAACTTCATACGTCTTAGGGTCCCCCCCTTTTGAAGTATAGAAATGAGACTCATCTGCAGGTTAAGTGCATGCTCAGAGTAGGCACTACATGCAAATTAACTCATGGAAAGTCCCGACAGTCCATTAGAAACTGAAGTGCAGGTAGTAAAGACCACAGGCCCTGGAATGAGCCTGTATGTGTGCAAAGTACTAAATGAGTTATTTACTTAACTGTACTGCATAGGAAGTACTCAATGAGTACTTTACCCAAATTTCTTTAGCCTTCTATTAGGATGTTTTTGGCTTCCATAAAAATGAAAGTTAAATTAGTAAAATAATTTGAGTCAAGACTATGAAGTCCAGGGTTGGAAATAACTTCCAAGGATCTAGGGATTCAAACATGAAGATTGTTTTCTGAATATTTTGCTGACCTCTTCCTCCTGGGGTTTAAGAACTTCCTCTTCTGCTGGTAGTGACAGGGTAATGGATCCCTGAAGGAAATACCACTTTTCCAACTTCAGAACACAGAAATCACAAATCTCAAGTTCTCATCCTTAAAACAAAATCCTGGGCTGGTGCTAAGAATTCCTTAGCAGCAGCCCTATCTGGAGCACTGAAGTAGCTGATAAATTTAAGGGGAATGAGCGTTGCTAGGCAGATCACAGCCTTGACAGCTGACACCTGCATTCATGTGCAGAATTACTCAAATTTTATTTCAAAATATTTTGCTTAGTTCATACAAGATAACTGACCACAGAACCTTCTTATAGTACCAACACTCTTTGAACTACTAAGCCTATTGCATTATGTACACTTAAAAATTTTCTAACAAATCCTATCTAAATTTTTTTTCTCTTGATCTGGATTTGAAATATTCCAGGTAATCAAGAGCTTGATGCCAGTCTTCAGACTAAGTTTAGCTATCCAACTGATAAACCTTATTTTAGCTGTCTAACTTGTTCAATTCTGTAATTATAAAATATGTACCTTAAGCCTTTTGAGGTGTTAAGCATTAGAAATCTTAATTGCATAATACTGCATGTTACATAAAAACCCATTTTCTTAAATAGATTTCTTCTCAAGCCCATGCTTTTGAGGGAAGGAGGGGGCTCTGCTCAAATGTACCTGCCATTAAGCCTCAGAAACATAATACAAAAACCAGTAATTCTCGTTCCCAAATGTATTTATCACGCCAGTTTCAATTTTCAGTTGATGAACTGGAAAAAAAATTTAAAGACCATAAAACTTCAATCCTATCTGTGGAAAAGTCAAGGGAGAAAAAAAAAAAAAAAAGACACTGGCATAAATGTCACCCATTAAAATTTTAGGTTTGCTTCAGAATACTAGTTAAGACAGGACCCACCGTTATTACCAAATATACTATTTTTAGAGACTCTAGGACAGGCAGACACTAACTTAAGCTCTTTAAGCCAATTGTCACATTTAACCTTCAGTTATTCAGGGTTGGCATTATCTCCACTTTATAAAAAAGGAAATAGGTATAAACAGTTCTTAACCTGAGCAGAACTTAGAACTTTGATGAGAAAGTTACATCTTTATTTTCACTAACATTTAACTGAAATTTAGCATTTTAGGCAGCAAACAAGTGGTATTCACAGTACTTGTAACTATCATCAGTTTAAATCTTGATTACCACTGTAAATCATCTCAAAATTATCACTTACGCATCACAACTTCAAAGTTAGACTCACCATTAGTTGCTGTCAGGCGACTCATAGCGACCTTGTAACAGAAAAGCTCCCCCGTCCTGCCTCATTTAATGTTTAAAAACACATTACTAAATCCAACTTATTTTGCTTATTTTCAATGTGATTTTTTAGTAATTTTACATATTTTAAGCATTTACAATCAGCATTATTTTAAGGGGTCTGTTGGTGTCACCAAACTGCCAGAAGGGAGCACAGCGTATAAGAACTCCAGTAACTTGCTTGAGATCACAAAACTATACTTAAGCTTTGTACTTACATTTCTTACTGATAGGCAAAACCCAATATACAGAGACCAACTAAACCCTAATTGCGTTTTCTTCCACTACCTATTAAATGAGGCCTTAATCAACTGTTCACAAGATGACAAGCCAAGGAGGGGCAGGGATGCTAGATTAAACAGAACAAAAAGAATGGAAATAATGAAAATGCTGACACATGAAAAATATAACCAATGTTTCAGAACAAGTTGTATAAAAATGGTTACGCGGTAACCTAATTTGCTATGTAAACTTTCACCTAAAACAGTATTTTTAAAAAAAATACCACGGCTTGGGTCAGGCACACATTAGTCAGAGACATTTTTGCTTTTTTATCACTTTAAAGAGTCTTTTGCAGTAGATTTGATTAGTGAGCAAAAATTTAGTAAATTCTAAATGCTACTATGGAAGTTGGAATGATAGTGTAAGACAGCTTCCTTGAAAAGCTAGTCCAAGTTAAGAGGGAAGACAAGGTAAAATGAGTGAGACCAAATCATGGGAGCACTGGAAACTTCGAAGAGTAAAAACTATCTGGTAGGAAGAGCTAAAGTTCTTGAGCAGGGGATTAGGATGACAAGCCTGGAAAGAGCACTACTTTGGCATTCGTTAAGTCAACTTCTCAGGTATACCTGAGAACCTGTTGACAACTGTAAAAAGAGGCTGTCCAGAAGATGGAAACCTAAAGAATCCCTACAAAACAATATTTTCAATGATAGGAAAGCACTGAACTGTGGTTAGCTGTGTGATCCAGTTAACGGGCAGTGAGTTACAACAGGTGAAGAATTTTAACACGGAAGTGGCTACAAGTGGTTCCGTATTGTTTGATGCTATTCTCCTTCAGTATATATCACAACCACACTAAAGTACATCCAGTAAGGGAGAACAAATAATTAGCTTTCCCCACTCCACTCCCTCAAGATTAAAAATCTAGTACTCCCAACATGTGGAATCCCCTTTTCCCAACTTGTTTCACTGATTCTCTTAATTATCCTAACTACTCTTTTTCTCCCCCCACCCCAAAAAAAGATTCCCATGTCACCCAACTATCTCATACATTCTTTCAAGAACCAAATCCTTTGAAGCAACGAATGCCAAGTGGTTATAAACTTTCAACTGTTCAGTAGTAACCATTATTACATGCCTATTCTCCATGGCAATTATGTTTTCCATCAAATGGAAACTAACAATCTTTTTAAATGTATGTATATAAAGGCACACTCCAAATTCCCTTTTATTTCATTACTTGCTAGTAATGTATTTAATATTCACCTATAGCATTTAAATTACATGAACATTGTGAAGTGACAAAACACACACATTTCTAAAAATACTTTAATGAAAAAGTTATCTTTCTGTAAACATTTTGTTATACTACAAACGAAACATTTGAATCCATTACACACCACCTCAAGTCTTAAAAAAAAAATCAGAAAACATTGAAGTTGTAAAAGGAATTTAGGTATTCAGATAGGCTAACAACCCTTTAATCACTCCTCCATATTAGCATGCTTATTCACTACTTTTGTGTCATCAACTATTGGAACTCCAGAGATACCGTCACTAGAAACATTTCAGATTGCAACTAGTATATACCAGAACTCTAAAAACCAACCTTATTTCAATTCTTTAGTCCCGTAACAAATAGTCTTTATTACCACACAGAAATATTCTCCTTTAGGATGTGTAAATCAAACTTTTAAAAATGAAATGTATTAGAAGCAGTAACCTACAACTTGGCTTAACATTCAAGTTTACCTTGATCATTTTCCCCTTATATAACTTTGTTTATTGTTGCTACCAACTTAAAGATTTAAGACATTGGATTTTTGAGAAATGACAATGGAACTACATTTATATAAAATCATTTTATTACATAAAGAGAAGACATAGACAGGAAAGACAGACCACCACCTTTAAAAAAAAAAAAGGCTTCATATCTTAGGAAATTTGCTTCACTAAAATAAAATGTCATCAGTTTGTCATTAAAAGGCCTTACCCAACACATGTAATTCTATGGTGATGTAAAAGAATTCAGTCCTAATTCTGATACATAGAGAGCCGTTTTATGAGAACTAATAAGTTCTGTGGTTAATTGGATACTGTTTATGTAGGAACTTGACCTGTAATTTAGAAACTAGTTTATTTTGAGCATCTGTCCCCTAAAAGTGTTCATGTTAATTTAAAAAAGTGAAGTATAACATGCCCTTTTAGACAGCAAAAATAGCCCTTATGAAAATCAGCAATTGATTTGAATGGTAATTTACTAATATTCTTTAATTATCCTTTGGGAAAGGGTATTTTAAAATGGAATATTTGGTAATTAGGCTTCACTGTTTCTGGTTAACATGTTTTTTTAAAAAAAAAAAAAAATTCATCCTATTGGTCCAAATAAGTCCCCTGAATTCTTATCCAAGAGCATGTACGTTATGAGGCCACTTGACGGAAGACCCTCTTTGTATTTACATAAACTGACAATTTTGTAAGTTCAAGATGTCTTCCTAGAATGGGGACTGGCTGCTTAATACTTCTGTTACAAGTTACTCTTACTAAACTTTTCACAAAATTTGAGGTTACTCTCTCTTTCCCTTACCAAAACTGAGTTTACCCTAAAGATATTAACAATGAATTGTACATATGAAGAAGAACGGCCCCATATGACTCAAGACGAACGCTCATGGCAATTGCAGGGAAACTTAAAAAACTGTCTTAAGGTTTGAATGTTGGCGATGGTTCCAAAAGAAAAATTTCAGCTGATGAATTTTGCCAATGTATCTACTGTAAAGGGATGAATTAAGTTTTAAAATATGTAATATAAATTTGTAGTAAACAAATGGTTGTCATCAGGTTTTACTGTAAGCTACAAACCTTACCCAGCCAGAAACCTTCGTATATAAGATGGTAGGAAAGACATTCCTCATTTAGGCAAGCAGGGTTCTCATTCAACCTGCAAATCAAAAAAATTACTCTTACCTTGCTTTACAAAAAATTACTCTTTTAATTAGTGAAAAAATTCAAATTCAAGCCTTACCTAATGCTTATTGCCCTTCCTTGCAGGTCTAAATGCTAGACCTACTGACTGTTGCCACTATCTCTCATTGATGCTCCAAAAGGCGAAGAGCTCCTGCTAGACTTTCTTCGTTATTTCAGCTGTAATAAGCAGATTTAACTAGCCTTTGGAAAGTTGCTCACTATCACCATAGTATCTTATGCCTTCACTTCTCTGTAGTTGAAGCTCTTGCTGCTGCCTTGTCATTCTTTATTTATGCTGACTTGTCCATACTCAAAAGGCTGCTGAAGTCCTGTCTTAGTGAGTTTCCTTTGATCCACACTGTGCTTAAAAAGCATGTCTTAGGTCCTTTAAAGCTGGTTAAATCGCTCTCCTCATGGCTTACTTTTCCACTCTTCACAAGAACTAAGCTAAATACAACTTATAAACAGGTCACATACACAGACTTCACCTGCTTATAGGTTGCAAACATCAACTTACTGAAAATGTTTTCACTATTAAACTAGTTCCAGAACAGAAAGTTTGTTAACAATACAATTAACCTCATATGCCATGAAAGGATACTGTCAAGGTTGTGCCAAACAATTTCACAAACATAAAAACAGGAAATGTTCATCTTTCCCCCATTCCTTCAACCTTTATTATATGAATAAAAGAACTTGAGACAATTTAGCTCAATTTTAATAAAATGCTTCCCAAGCATTATTTTGACCAGGTACCCAAGTTTATGTTATGAACATTGACAGTGTCCAATTATAAAAACACACTTGAAATTGTTAAGGACTTAACCATTTTCTAATATTAGCCTATTTTCTACACTGCTTATTCACGTATGCCCATTAACAGATGGAATGTTGTTACATTTATTGGTTTGTGTTTTCTGGAAAACCGTAGTATCTGTGAAGACCGATTTCCATGCTGACATTGCATGCATCCAAATATTAATAATGCACAGAGGCACAGAATTAGAGCAATGAGATAGAGCATATTCAAACACTAACACGCCCCATTCCCCTTTTTATTGCTTGTTTTGCTTAGTACTTCTTAAAACAAAAGAATCTCTGAATTGTGTTCAACTGTCAAAGAAAAAAGTAACAGCAGGGCACATACTTAGGGCTCAAATGAAATTGTTAAGCACTAGCTGGTGCCAAAACAGACATTGGTTTTTGTATATATGACCTTATTATCTAAAATTCTTATCAACCAGGGTCTTCCAAACAAACTGATAACTCATACCAACATGATTTAGGTTGAAACGGACATGGGGAATAACAGTGTGTTCTTTGAGAGTTTACATGAGAGTAAGAATTCAGATCATCCAAATTTGAATTCAGGCGTTTCAGAAGTGAGAAGCTTGTACTAAGCAACTGTGCTACATTTCTGCTGCATTAAGTTATTTTGGATGATTATACCTAGACTATCCTTGATTTCATCCAGTAAAATGCATAGAGTGCAAACAGGAAAACATACCAGCCAGTAAAGGGTTCAACAATACATGATTTTTATTCTCTTGCTCTGAGAGCTGGTATCAACTTAAAAAAAAAAAAAAAAAAAAAAAAAAAAATTAAACCAAGGGAAAAGAACTGAAAATTTACAAGCCTCTTGTGCTTCAAAAGAATTTTTTTTAAAAAAAGCCAGCCACTAATTTGCTTGGGTACAGCAGGCTTAGTGGTCTGTATCTGAAGTTTTTTAAGAACGGTTTTTAAACTAGGAAAAAAGGGTAAAAAATCCACTACCCCAATCGAGAACTTTAGCAGAGGGCAGCAGACACTTTTTGCACCCAAATAAAATTACGGCAGCAGTTCAAATGTGACCAAAGTAAATGTATATTTTCTAAACACAGCTAGGACTCTTAGCAAAGCTAACACACTAAATCGTATCTGATTACATTTTTAAAGAAAATGCACAAAAACCAAATAGGAATTTTGAGATTTTTCATTGAAGGTAAATCTTAATGCTATTAAATTCACAAATATACTAATTTAAATACCCAATCCTAGTTGTTATCTAAAACACACATTGCAAACATACAAATATCTATTCTCTCCACATGTCAGTGCCCATTCATATCATGGTTTGGAAATGAGGAGAACAGATTCCCCTTAAACTGCAAGTCAGCAGGTGTTTCTTTACAGTTAACTTTAGCAAAATTCATACAAAATAGTAATTAACAATGATCTTCTTTACTTGTTAACTCACAAGGAAACACCTTCAAAACTGCATTTTGTTAAAGTTTCTGTACTAAAATGTAGAAAAACTGAACTACACAAATATTGAAAAGTTAAAAATTCCTTAATTTTTTATTCCTGGTACCACTACCACAATTTACAGGGCAATATACCTGATGTAATGAAAAGAAAAAGAAAAAGACAAAGCTACAACAGATAAAAGACCTCAGGAATGTACATCTAATTGACACTACATTGCATTAATCAATAGCTGCACTTTTTGCAAACTGTGGCTATGACAGTCCTGAACAAGAAGGGTTTCCTGTTTAAGCTGCAGTAACTTTTCTGACTATGGATCATCGTTCCTTCTGTGGCAGATTTTTACAGTTCCTCTAATGCATTTGGGACGACTGTCTCAAAGTAACCTGCAGCTTTCCTGACAACTCCTCGCTCTCTCTCCTGCTAAGAACTGTAGCCTGTTGAATAATACAGGATAAAAAAATTATTACACTCAGTGAACAGTTCCACATATTTTTTATCATCATGATAAATACTGAAAGATACCTACCCTTTTCTGTTGAATTTTTAGAACCTTCTGCTACCATATCCACCACTTCCACCACCAGATCCATAACCACCTAGAAAAATACATGTGGAGTTTTTAAACAAACACATTAAAATTTTTAAATTAAAAAGACTCTGAAAAATATGGATGGAGAAAAACAACCTACCTCCATAAGGACTGCCCGAGCTTCTTCCACCAAAACTGCCCCCTTTCATGGGTCCATAATTTGATTGTTGTTGCCCACTGTAATTTCCAAAATCATTATAATTTCCACCATAGTTACCTGCAATTACAAACGTTTTATTTGTGGCTGACCTACACAATATTTTTTCTTTTTAAATGCATGTACACATTACATTATCTTTTAACAATTTCTGGTAAGTGTGCTCTCCCACACTTAGATGCAAGCCTTTGAAAAGATTTTACAGCTACCAAATTTCCTCCACCACACACATACAGGCCCACTAGCAGACCTAAGGCTTAAGTAGAAAAGGAGAAAACAAACGAAAATAGTGAGAGATGGTAAGAATAGCACACTTCTAGGTAAACATCAGATTGGAGGAACGTCAATACCTTGCTTAGTACACCTTAGCACATATTCTCTTCACACCAAATTATTTAGTCTATACTAACACCATCAAAATTGCCATTGATTCACTGTAATTCTGCCATTTTAAATCAATGATGAAGTATTCCATTAACTTTTTTGATATGGTCCAACAAAGTCAGTGTATTCACAGCAAGGCTTTCTAATCTACAGCCCCAAGCCCACTGCCGTGGAGTCAACTCCAACCCATAGCGACCACATAGGACAGAGCAGCAACCCTATAGAACAGAGTAGAACTGCCCCATAGGGTTTCCAAGGCTGTAAATCTTTATAAGAACAGACTGCCACATCTTTCTCCTGGGGAGCGGCTGGTGAGTTTGAACTGCTGATCTTTCAGCTAGCAGCCAAGCACTTAACCACTGTGCCACCAGGGCTCCTTATCTATAATACCATGGAATAATGACTCCGATTTTCTCATATTCTGCAGCATAAAGTATTAAAATCCAAAATACTTTTGTACCAATGTTAACTAGGCTCCAGATGGCACATCTTATTAGTAACTCTGAGGGTTCAATCTTCAGTTCCTACTTGTCTAGGTTAAAAGTGCCTGGAGTTAAGTAAAATTCTAGCAATAAATATATTACTGATTAAAAATATTTTAACATATGTATTACAAAATTGTAAGTGTCCACTACACAAATGGAAGAGTTTTGAATGTTTTATCATAATTAGCAAGTAAAATAAGAAAATTTCGTTTAATTACCCAACATTTAAGTACTTTTTCTAAATCCACAGTACATAAAATTTGACCAAATGTTAACTTTTACCCAAACATTTGTAATGGAACTATAAAAAATACTTCTTTAACATTTAAACAGAACTTTGAATAGCTTACCACCGCCAAAATTTCCTCCTTCATTGTAACCATCATATCCACCACCGCCACCATATCCTCCACCTTGGTTTCCATATCCTGGTCCACCACCACCATAACCCCCTCTACTACTATAACCAGGACCACCGCCATAGTTGCCACCTAAAAAAGTGAGGTCACACAAAAACATTATAAATGCAGCCTACTAACATCCCGTAAACAGAACAGGAATACGGGCTAATAAAAATATAAACGTTTAAATGTCGATTAAAACCTATTGTTTTCATTTTTACACTACAAAAAATAGTCTCCTCCAAGACAAACCATTACAGCTCAAATGCTAACACTCTAAACCTTATGAATCAATGAACTGGTAGTCAATAAACTTTACTAGTCAATTCCAACTCATGACAATCCCAAGTGTGTCAGAGAAAATTACGCTCCAGAGTTTTCAATGGCTGAGTTTTCCAGATCACCAGGCCTTTCTTCTGAGGTGTCTCTTGGTGAATTCAAACCTCCAACCTTACCCATTTGCACTACTCAACAAAAAAAAACCCACTGCCATCAAGTCGATTTGACTCACCATGACCCTACAGGACAGACCAGAACTGTCCCACTTTACAGAAATAGGCCGTCACATCTTTCTCCCACAGATTGGCTGGTGGGTTCAAACTGTGACCTTTCGATTAGCAGCCAAGTTATTTAGTCACTGTGCCACCTTGGCTCCTTTGCACCAGCCAGGGACTCCTAATTAGCCAATGAGGACTAGCTAAGATCAAATCTCCAGGAGGAAAAAAGGTCTATTCTCTTCAATTGTACCAGTTTAGAGGCATACTTTAACTGTCAAGTCTTGACTAAAACTAGAAAAGTACACTTAATTTTTATTAAGTTATGGAAGCAAAGTCATAACATCAAACATCAATTAAAAAAAACTTACCATCACCTCCAAATCCATTATATCCACCATCACCTCCTCCATAACTACCTCTGCTGCCACCACCTCCACCATAGCCTCCTGAGAAAAAGCAAGATATTAAAACCACGTATTCAACTTACCAATGAATTTCAGGTAGGCATGCACTTAACGGTATCAGATAACCATCCTACCTCTTCCACCGAAGTTCCCACCACGGCCAAAGTTCCCTCCACCACCTCCAAAGTTTCCTCCACGACCCATAAAGTTGCCAGATCCACCTCCACGACCTTTTAACACAGACAAGATAACTTTAAGAACCCTACAAACACCACTCACATCTATTGTGTATGTGTGTATAGTCCTACTCACCTCTTTGTGATCCAGCAGACTGCATCTCTTGTTTAGAAAGGGCCTTTTTCACTTCACAATTATGCCCATTAATAGTGTGGTATTTTTGAACTAAAAAATTTATTAATCAAACAAACAAGTTATTTTTATGTTGTTTCAAAATCACATATAAATGATATCCTTTATCACTGCACAACTAATTAAAACATCAAGGTAATGACTAAGTATGAAAGAATGTTCTAAGATGTTAGAAACATTTGTCTTGATCTGGATGTTGGTTACACGTCATCACTTTGTAAAAACTAAACTATGTACTTTACACGCTATAAAGCACATCACAAAAGTACAAGCAACTCAGCAAATTTAATACAGAAGAGAAACCATTTCTGCTACCTCATTCCAATTCCAATAAATTGCTACTTACCAACAATTTTATCGACTGTATCATGATCATCAAAGGTTACAAAAGCAAATCCTCTCTTTTTTCCACTCTGCCTATCTTCCATAACTTCTATGGTTTCAATCTTGCCATACTTTTCAAAGTAGTCTCTCAAATTATATTCTTCTGTATCTTCTTTAATGCCACCAACAAAAATTTTCTTCACTGTTAGATGGGCACCAGGCTTTACAGAATCCTACAAATAAAAAATACATAAGTCAAAAAACAACTTTTCACACCAATTTCACACATTACACAGCATATTATTAAAATACCTCTCTAGAAACAGCTCTCTTTGGTTCCACTACACGCCCATCAACCTTGTGTGGTCGTGCACACATTGCTGCATCCACCTCTTCAACACAAGAGTAAGTCACAAAACCAAAGCCCCTGGAACGTTTTGTTTGGGGGTCTCTCATCACCTACAAAACAAAAATTTTAAAGCATTAAAACACACCACAGGTCACTCTTTACCCCAACAGCGTTTTGGTTCCGTTAGTAACTTACCACACAATCTGTGAGTGTGCCCCATTTCTCAAAATGTTCTCTTAAACTATCATCTGTAGTTTCAAAGCTCAGACCACCAATAAACAGCTTTCGCAACTGCTCTGGTTCCTTTGGATCATGGCCCTGAGGAAAAGAACCAATGCTTTAATAGGCCCCATCATTTCATACAGCCAAGTAATTACTTAGGCACACACACAAACCAAAAATAATATACTCAACATCAAATTCCTGTAACAGAAACACATTGTCCAGTTAAAAATTGGAGTAGGAATACAGTAAGCAACCGATTAAGTTAAAGGAACTAAATGGTACCAAAATACCTATAACCAGCTTTTCAAATGTGAACAACACTTCAACTAAATTGAAATCCAAAAATTCCAGAATCAAAAGTCCCTTAATTTTTTTAAGCTACAAGTTAGTGTCTTGGGATAGATTTTAAGTTGTAACTAAGAACATCACTTTCTAGGAAACAAAACTGTTACAGAAGCAGTGCTATATTATCCGTGCCGATACTTTTCATATCCTCCCTCTGTACCTACAAACCAACAAGCGTTTAATTTTAAATCACAAATCTAAGAATACAACCAAAAAGTTCTGACTGGCAAATTTAGAGAAATTCAGTAGTTTCAAGTAAACGAATGATGATATTAAACTAGGAATTAACTGGCCCTTGTCCCTAAAACCTGAAAGAAAAAAAATCCCCACCACTTATTTGATAACTTTCTGTTCCAAAGTATGTTTATTTGCTGCAAAAACTGTCTTTTTGTACTTTTATCATATGGGTAAAAATTTCCAGTACAAAACATTTTTACAAGGTCACAACAAATAAGCTGGATTAATAATACGTACTGCCTGACCAGAAAAATGAAGTACAATAAAACAGAAATTGACTTTTTTAATTGAGATGTAGACTAAATTGTTTTACAATTTAACTAGTCAAAGGCGTTTTAATAAATTAATGAGCTGCCATTTAATGCATGCATTAAGATCTCATTCATCCAGTCTTTAAATGAGCTCACATTCCCATTCTAATGTCTTCCTACTGTATCGGTAGTGGAGATGTTAAGGCACTTATTTAATCAAAGACTCACATGCTAGAAAAAATGTGATATAATTAATAGTATCCAGCATTAATTCACTATCTCATCTTCTCAAGTCTGTTAAATTAAAATCCATATAAAATTACCATAAACACACAAAAGTTTCAACTACGGTTGCAGTTTTCTAGAACAGCCAAGAAACTACAACCAGAGCCGAATCATGAGAACGAGAAAGCTAGAAGATCACTTTTTTTTTAAGTTCCTACTTCACATCTACACTCAGTAAGTACTTCACCCACATGGCGAACTGTGAAGATAATAACTAACTACTTAAACAAGAATAGCAAAATCAGGAAATATTTTAAGGCAGTAAGCTTCTAAAAAACCTCATTTTCAACTGGGTGCTGCGAAAAAAAGAACAGTTCAGAGAATTAACGAAGTCTCCACGCCGATGAGAGATCTGTACGGCCTAGAAACGCCCCGGCAGAACTTCAGCGAAAGCAGTACGCTTCAAGCTTTGAGGCCATTTGCGGCATTTTCTGCCGGGCCGCCTCCTCCATCTTCCCTCCAATCCCGCGCTCTCGCTGCCGGCGGCGGAGCGAGGCGGCGGCCATTGCGGGCCAATGCGCCATTTCGTAACGCGGCAGCGGATCAATGTCAATGTGGCCGCCGCCCGCCTGCTAGCTCGCCCGGATGTGCCTGTTCGTCTCGTCCTGTCCCCTCCCCTCCCCCACCACCTCCTCCCAACCGCTCCCGCCGAGGCCCGCCATGCCGCTCTCGGCCTCCGATCAGAGACCGCGCGGCCGGCTCCCCTCCCGAGGCCCCCTCAGTCACGCCACGCCTCCGAAAGGCCGCTTGTGCGGCCGAAAGAGAAGACGAAGCGGGCGAAGGGCCCCGAGGAGGCCTCCAAGGCCTACTCCCCTCCCCCTCCCACCGCCTGTCTCAACGCAGAGCGCGGGACGGCCGACCCACTCCACCCGGCCTCCCCGCTCCCACCGAGCCCGGCCCCCCACGCCGGCCACTACCCAGCAACCCCCCGCTCTCCCCCTAATACCTCCTCCCCCCGGCGGCGACGGCGACGGCCGGAGTCGGGCTGGGGGCGACCGGGCGGCGGTTTTACCTCCATTTTGAGACCGGACTCGCCTCTTCCAACTCGGGTTCAATATGAGACCGAGGAGGAAGAGGCGGGGCTAATCGTCACGTGACGCACTTTCCGCGCGCCGCCGGCCTGATGGGGGAGGGGCACGCTGGGAAAGGGGCGGGGCCAAACGGGCGCGAATAGGGACTGGATGAACGAGTTGGCGGGCAGAGGGCGGGGGCACGGTGGGCCGCGGGAGCGCGCCCGCCTTCCCAGCCTTCAGAGCGGCGCCGCCCTTGCCACTCTTCGCGCCTGAGCGGCTGCTGGGACGTCAGCTTGGGCTCCTCCAATGCTGAGAGCCCACGTCGAGAACGCCTCATGACCGCTCGTCACCAGAGAGAAAGGCCTTTCTTCTCGCGCCTCTTTCCCCTCCCCCACACAAGCCTTTTGGTCTCCATTCCCGAATTCATTCCATTCCGGTTCCTGACATAAAATGAAAACCACACAGATTTGTCTTTACTGCACTTTAAGGTTACAGGAACGCCCTGTCGGCCCCTCGGCATCTCGCCCTTTTCTAAATGCCAGGGACCAATTTTTGAGACTGCGATGTCTACCTGAGACATTTTCATACTGAAAATCCCTGCAATATCCACATGTATGAATTACGGGCACCTTGGAAAGGCCTCGAAACTTTGCAGACACTGAATTTTTACCCTTAACGAGCTGAGGCGGGAGTGGTCGAGGTCAATTCATTAGATACTCATTGATCTCAAGAAATCTGTTGGCACTATCTCTGAACACTTTTCCTAGTCCCGGTTGAAAGACCTGAGGCATCTGTTCTAGTGCATGGAATCTAAGGAGTTCATTGATTTGGAAGATTAATAAGCAGGTCGCCAGATATGCCACCGTTTCGCGAGTGATTTTTTACTTTAATGTGATCATTATTTCCAATTGTGTTGTGACATATAATGAACTGAGTGAAGGAGTTAGAAAACTGGGGTCTAATGCTTTCTTGCTCACTAACTAGCCAAGTGATTTTGAATCATTTAAAGTTACTGAGCTTTAGTGATTTTCTTTTTGTTTTTTTTCTTTCAGTGAAAATGGGGATAGGATTAGATGATTTTCAACACACAGCTGTAAGTTCACAGTCTACGGATCCATATTTAAACAAAGTTACAGATGAAAATAACCACAATTGAGAAGTCTTCCTACCCGACTAGAAGATGCCCTATGTTTTAATTTAGCAATCCATGTAAGTTAACTGCTTTAGAATTGGTTTGGCGCTCCCTTCCTAAGATTGAAAATCTAATCCATTATATTGCAAATTCTTTTTTAAAAAGTTTGTTTTAACACATGGGGAGTGGTCTGCTTGGTATCTAGAAAAAGGAAGGGCAAAGAGGAAGATTTGTTGATGTTTGTCTAACTCCAGGGAGACAGGAGTTGTATTTGACAAAGTGTATTTTGTTCTGAGGCAGAAATCAGTCACCAAGTGTAAAAATGGTGTGGGGGGGCGTCTCACCTACTCTAACTTCACAAGGAGGAAGGAGAATCAAGAGCAATAGCCCAAGGCTGATTCCAGTGTGGTGGAGGGTAGACATGTCTCCATCCTCCAACCTTTTACCAACTCGGACACCAGCCGACCCTTCCAAAGCACTCTCTGCTTCTCTACTAGGTTTGATAATTCATTGCAACGGCCCCACAAAACTCACAGACAATACTCATGATTGTGGGGTTTATTAGATTACAATTCAGGTTCAGGAACGCTCAAGATATAGTTCTTCGATCAGGACAGCCTCTTCTCAGCCGTGCCTGTAAGCACATCTTTCTCTGGCCTCTGGGCCTTATGCCCTACTCAGGCAAGTGTTACAAAGATCTCTTAGCACCAAGGATAGGTGCCCAAAGGCACCCCCACCCAGCCAGTAAGCCTCGACCAGAAGGCGCTCGGCTCTCTGAGTAGATCAGCACACCTACTGTAACCACCCTGCTCCTTGGGCCTCCTGGCCCACCGCACTGTCTCTTGGCGTTCTTCTGGTTGGCTGCCTCTGCTGCCACCTTTTCTCTGCCACTATTTCTTATTGTCTTTTGCTGTCTCTGGTGTTACAGTTCTCTCTCTTTCTCTGTCTCCTAGGTGTAGGAGGTCTTAGTGCAGGGATCCTGGTCCAATGGATGCACTCCACTTCTAGCTCTAATATCTTGGTGGTAGGTCCCCCTCTGCTCTGGGCTTGACTGCCCTTTTAAGCCTAGCAGGATGGCAAAACTGACCAGTCCTCTTATTAGGATTCCATATACTTTATTTGGGTGGTCTCACCCCAACAAGGATGCCATGCACCTTATTTACGTTATTAGAAAGCTATGCAATCCTGTTGGTGGGTCACACGCACCTCATTTGCATAGTCCCACTCAGTCATTTGGTTGGAGTTACAAGACTATGGCTAGAAGGGATATATTCAGTAATTCATTGCACCGTACCAGACCTTAATGTAATTTGGAAGAAATAAACCTCCAAACTAGCCTCCTCCTGTTACTCTGATTTCCTTATTACAAACAAACTTCTGTTTATGTATTCAACTTACCAAATACTCCTGGTAAGTTGTCGACAGTAATTTAGACAATGGAAAAATGTATACTCTTGGTGTCTGGTTAATATGTCAAGGTTTTGTGAGCTTGATTACTATGAAACAGTTCTGGATAACTTGATCAATTCTGGGTTCATAGAAAAACACAAAATTAAAGACTTTAGGAAGATAATATTCATACCAAGGTGCCCTGTGAGACATTGCAAGATGGATCAAGTAGAGTGATCACCTTGCTTCACTTAAGGGCATGTCTAGATGTTTGCCAACACCAGTAACTTCTGTTGTTCTTATTCTTCTTTCTTTGAATTGTATTACATTTTTAGATTAATTTGAGAAATGACACAGGATGGAATACTAAGTTTATCCATCCAGAACATGGTATGTCAGTCCATTTATTTAGGTCTTGCTTTTTGTCCTTTAGTAAAATGTGGATTTCTCCGTTTTGATTCATCCAGATTTGTTGTTCATCCAGACTGTGTGTGGTTTTTTAGACATTAGCTGTTTTTTGTGTTTTTGTTTAAGCTTATGCTCCAGACCTGGAGCCGCATAGTACCTCAGATATAAAAATCCCTGCTCTAATTCTTGATCCTATGTGACACAGACTTGATCCTTGGTTGCCGTCTAGCCTTGCAGTCCTGGCTGTCATTGAAATGAGAGAAAAGAGGGAGTGTATGGAGTGGAGAGGAGGGAATATAAGTCCTAGAGTAGGCTGCAGTGGCAGACACTTTTGTAAGTAATCAACATCAGGGCGTCCCAACTTCTTTCATATCATGGCACATATGGAAAATGATAATTTTATAGCACACTAAGATAAACTGGACTTACTGCATTGGGCAAACCAGCTGCAAAAGACCTCTTTTTAAATATTTTTTAATTTTTTCCCACACAAAAATTTATACAAACATTGTTATGTGACCCTAATTGCTCTCCCCATAATGTGAGAGCACACTCCTCCTTTCCACCCCTGATTCCTCATGTCCATTCAACCAGTGCCTAACCCTCTCTGCCTTCCCATCTCACCTCCAGACAGAAGCTACCAGTTTAGTCTCTTCTATCTACTTGAGCTAAGAGGCACACTCCTCACGAGTGTCACTTTACGTCCCACAGTCAAGCCCAATCCCTGTCTGAAGATTTGGCTTTGGAAACTGTTTTAATTCTGGTCTGATAGAGAATACAGGGGCCATGCTTTCCGGGGTTCCTCCAGTCTCAGTCAGACCATTAAGTCTGGTCTTCTTACTAGAATTCGAGTTCTGCATCCCACCTTTCTCCTGCTCCATCCGGGACTCTCTGTTAAGTTCCCTGTCAGGGCGGTCAGTGGTGGCAGCCGGGCACCACCTAGTTCTTCTGGTCTCAGGCTGATGAAGTCTCTGGTTTATGTGGCCCTTTCAGTCTCTTCAGCTAATACTTTCCTTGTGTCTTTGGTGTTCTTCATTCTCCTTTACTCCAGGGAGTTGGGACCAATTGATGCCTCTTAGATGGCTGCTTGCAAGCTTTTAAGACTCCAGACGCCACTCACCAAAGTAGGATGCAAAACATTTTCTTAATAAGCTTTGTTATGCCGATTGACCTAGATGTTCCCTGAAAGCATGGTCCCCAGACCCCTACCCCTGCTACTCTGTACCTCAAAGTGATTGATTGTTTTCAGGAAACTTCTTAGCTTTGCTCTAGTCCAGTTGTGCTGACTTCCCCTGTAGTGTGTGCTGTCCTTCCCTTCACCTAAGATAATTCCTATCTACTATCTAGTTAGTAAATAACCCTCACCCTCCCTCCCCACCCTTGTAACCATCAAAGAATGTTTTCTTCTGTGTTTAAACCCTTTCTTGAGATCTTGTAAGAGTGGTCTTATATAATATTTTTCCTTCTGTGACTGACTAAATTCACTTAGCATAATGACCTCTAGCTTCCTCCATGTTGTAAGATGTTTCACGGCTTCATTGTAGTTCATTATCCTTGCATAGTATTCTATTGTGTGAATATACCGTAATTTGTTTATCCATTCGTCTGTTGATGGGCACCTAGGTTGTTTCCATCTTTTTCCTATTGTGAACAGTGCTGCAATGAACATGGGTGTGCATATATCTATTCGTGTGATGGCTCTTATTTCTCTCGGATATATTCCAAGGAGTGGGATAGCTGGATCGTATGGTACTTCTATTTCCAGCTTTTTAAGGAAGCACCAAATCAATTTCCAAAGTGGTTGTACTATTTTACCTTCCCACCAACAGTGTATAAGTGTTCCAGTCTTTCCACAACCTCTCCAGCATTTATTATTTTATGTTTTTTGGATTAATGCTAACCTTGTTGGGGTGAAATGATATCTCATTGTAGTTTTGATCTGCATTTTTCTAATGGCGAATGATCGTGAGCATTTCTTCATGTGTCTGTTAGCCGCCTGAATATCTTCCTTGGCGAAGTGCCTGTTCATATCCTTTGCCCATTTTTTAATTGGGTTCTTCGTCATTTTGTTGTTGAGGTTTTGCAGTACCTTGTAGATTTTAGAGATTAGATGCCGATCGGATTTGTTGTAGCCAAAATTTTTTTCCCAGTCGGTAGGTTGTCTTTTGACTCTTTTGGTGAAGTCTTTTGATGAGCATAAGTGTTTGATTTTTAGGAGCTCCCAGTTAGCTAGTCTCTCTTCTGGTGCTCATGCATTGTCACTTATGGTTCATATTGTGTTTATACCATGTATTAGGGCTCCTAGCGTTGTCCCTATTTTTTCTTCCATGATCTCTATCATTTTCAAATTTATATTTAAGTCTTTGATCCATTTTGAGTTAGTTTTTGTGCATGGTGTGAAGTATGGGTCTTGTTTCAGTTTTTTGCAGATGGATAACCAGTTATGCCAGCAGCATTTGTTAAAGAGACTGTCTTTTCCCCGTTTAACGGACTTTGAGACTTTGTCAAATATCAGCTGCTCATAGGTGGATGAATTTATGTCTGGATTCTCAATTCTGTTCCATTGGTCTATCTATCTGTTGTTGTACCAGTACCAGGCTGTTTTGACTACCGTGAAAGTATAATAGGTTCTAAAATCAGGTAGTGTGAAGCCTCCACCTTTGTTGTTCTTCTTGAGTAATGCTTTACTTAAGGGCCTCTTCCCTTTCCATGTGAACTTCATGATTTGTTTCTCCATCTCATTAAAAAATGCCGTTGGAATCTGGATTGGTATTGCGTTGTATCTGTAGATCACTTTGAGTAGAACTGACATTTTCGCAATGTTGAGTCTACCTATCCATGATCAACGTATGTTTTTCCAGTTATGCAGGTCTCTTTTGGTTGCTTGATGTAGTGTCTTGTAGTTATCATTTTATAGGTCTTTTATGTCTCTGGATAGATTTATTCCCAAGGATTTTATCTTCTTGAAGGCTATTGTAAATGATATTGATTTGGTGATATCCTCTTCGAGGTTCTCTTTGTTGGTGTAAAGGAATCCAACTGATTTTTATATGTTTAGCTTGTATCCTGAAACTTTGCTGAAATCTTCTATTAGTTCCAGTAGTCTCCTTGTGGATTCTTTGGGGTTTTCTGTATATAACATCATACTATCTGCAAATAGAGATACTTTGACTTCTTCCGTACCAGTTTGGATGCCCTTTATTTCTTTTTCTAGCCTAATTGCTCCGGCTAGGACCTCCAGCACAATGTTGAATAAGAGTGGTGATAAATGGCATACTTGTCTGGTTCCCGTTCTCAAGGGGAATGCTTTCAAAGTCTCTCCATTTAGGATGATGTTGGCTGTTGGCTTTGTATAAATGCCCTTAATTATATTGAGGAATTTCCCTTCTATTCCTATTTTGTTGAGAGTTTTTATCACGAATGGGTGTTGGACTTTGTCAAATGCCTTTTCTGCATCAATGGATAAGATCATGTGGTTCTTGTCTTTTGTTTTATTTATGTAATGGATTACATTAATTGTTTTTCTAATGTTGAACCAACCCTGCATACCTGGTATAAATCCCACTTGATCATGGTGAATTATCTTTTTGATATGTTGCTGAATTCTATTGGCTAGAAATTTGTTGAGGATTTTTGCATCAATGTTCATGAGGGATATTGGTCTGTAATTTTCTTTTTTTGTGGTGTCTTTACCTGGTTTTGGTATCAGGGTTGTGCTGGCTTCATAGAATGTGTTTGGGAGTATTCCATCTTTTTCTGTGCTCTGAAATACCTTTAGTAGTAATGGTGTTAACTCTTCTCTGAAAGTTTGATGGGATTCCCCAGTGAAGTCATCCAGGTCAAGGCTTTTTTTTGTTGGTGTTTTTTAAATTACCTTTTCAATCTCTTCTTTTGTTATGGGTTTATTTAGTTGTTCTACCTCTGTTTGTGCTAGCTTAGGTAGGTAGTGAGTTTCTAGAAATTTGTCCATTTCCTCTAGGTTTGGAAATTTGTTAGAGTACAGTTTTTCATAGTATTCTGTTATGATTCTTTTAATTTCAGTTGGGTCTGTTGTGATATCACCCATCTCATTTCTTATATGGGTTATTTGCTTCCTCTCTTGTTTTTCTTTTGTCAGTTTGGCCAAAGGTTTATCAATTTTGTTGATCTTTTCAAAGAACCAGCTTTTGGTCTTGTTAACTCTTTCAGTTGTCTCTATTTCATTTAATTCTGCTCTAAATCTTATTATTTCCTTTTCTTCTGGTGCCTGAGGGATTCTTTTGCTGCTGTCTTTCTACTTGTTCCAGTTATAGGGTTAATGTTTTGATTATGGCCCTTTATTCCTTTTGGATGTGTGCATTTATTGCTATAAACTGACCTCTGAGCACTGCTTTTGCTATGTCCCAGAGGTTCTGGTAGGATATATTTTCATTCTTGTTTGATTCTATGAATTTCTTTATTCCATCCTTAATTTCTTCTATAACCCAGTTGTTTTTGAGCAAGGTGTTGTTCAGTTTCCACGTGTTTGATTTTTCTTCCGTTGCTGATTTCTACTTTTATGGCTTTATGGTCAGAAGAGATACTTTGTAGTATTTTGGTGCTTTGAATTTTGTTAAGGCTTGCTTTATGGCCTAATATGTGGTCTGTTCTGGAGAATGTTCCATGTATGTTGGAAAAGAAAGTATACTTGGCTGCTGTTGGGTGGAGTGTTTGGTATATGTCTATGAGATCAAGTTGGTTGATTGTAGCATTTAGCTCCTTCATGTCTTTGTTGAGCTTCTTTCTGGCTGTTCTGTCCTTCACCAAAAGTGGTGTGTTGAAGTCTCCTACTACTATTGTGGAGCTGTCTATCTCTCTTTTCAGTGCTGTTAGAGTTTGTTTTATGTATGTTGGAGCACTGTCATTGGGTGCATAAATAGTTATTATAGTTATGTCCTCCTAGTGTATTGACACTTTAATCGTTATATAGTGTCATTCCTTATCCTTTGTGGTGGATTTTACTTTGTAGTCTGTTTTGTCAGAGATTAATATTGCCACTCCTGCTCTTTTTTGGGTGTTCTTTGCTTGATATATTTTTTCCATCCTTTGAGTTTTAGTTCGTTTGTATCTTTAAGTCTAAGGTATGTCTTTTCTGGCAATATTTAGATGGATCATGTTTTTCTATCCAATCTGCCACCCTCTGTCTCTTTATTGGTGCATTTAGTCCATTTACTTTCAGCTTAATTATTGTTAGGTATGAGTTTAGTGTTGTCATTTTGATGTCTTTTTTTTGTGTGTTGTTCACAGTTTCTTTGTTCCACTTAATTTTCTGTGCTGAGTTGTTTTTCTTTATGTATTTTCTTTTCATCTTTTTCATTGTTGTTGATTTTGTGTTTGCTGAGTCTTTATATTTTTCTAGTTTTTTATTTTGACTTGTAGGATTGTTAGTTTCCTTTGTGGTTAACTTAATATTACCCCCATTTTTCTAAGTTTATACCAGTCTTTTATTTCTTTATATTGCCTTGACTTCCTCTCCATATGTAACGTCTATGTCTACATTTTTTAAGTCCCTCTTTTTTGTTTTAATGTTGTCATCTTTTACATATTGACATCTGTTTCCCTATTTTTGGTGTTTTAGCTTTGATTTCCTTCTGTGACCTGCCTATCTGGGTTGATATCTGGTTGCTCTGTCCTGTGTTCTAGTCTTGGGTTGTTATCTGATGTTACTGATTTTCTAACCAGAGGACTCCCTTTAGTATTTCCTGTAATTTTGGTTTGGTTTTTACAAATTCCCTAAACTTCTGTTTATCTGCAAATGCCCTGATTTCACCATCATATTTGAGAGACAGTTTTGCTGTATATGTAATTCTTGGCTGGCAGTTTTCTTCCTTCAAGGCTTTATATATGTCATCCCATTGCCTTCTTGCCTGCATGGTTTCTGCTGAATAGTCCAAGCTTAGTCTTATTGACTCTCCTTTGTAGATGACTTTTCGTTTATCCCTAGACACTCTTAAAATTCTCTCTTCATCTTTGGTTTTAGCAAGTTTGTTTTTAATATGTCTTGGTGACTTTCTTTTGGGATCTACCTTATGTGGGGTTTGATGAGCATCTTGGATAGATACGTTGTCATCTTTCGCGATATCAGGGAAGTTTTCTGCCAACAAATCTTCAACAATTCTCTCTGTATTTTCTGTTATCCCCCCCATTCTGGTACTCCAGTCACTCATAGATCATTCCTCTTGATAGAGTCCCACATAATTCTTAGGGTTTCTTCATTTTTTTAAATCCTTTTATCGGACTTTTCCTCAAATAAGTTGGTGTCAAGTGCTTTATCTTCAGTCTCACTAATTCTGACTTCCATTGCCTCAATTCTGCTCCTATGACAACTCTATTGAGATGTCTAATTCTGAAATTTTATTGCTAATCTTCTGGATTTCCGACTGCTGTCTCTCTGTGGATTCTTGCAGTCTGTTAAATTTGTCATTATGCTCTTTGCTAGTCTTTTTGATTTGCTCTATTGCATGTTCTGCGTTTTGATTGATTTCCTTCCTAATTTCTTGAAGAGTTCTGTATATTAATCTTTCGTAAATTTTCCTCCTCTGATAAATTTCTAGATTCTTTATTTTGGGAGCTTGCTGAAGCCATCCTGGATTGCCTCTTTATGTGATTTGATATTGACTGTTGTCTCTGAGTCATCAATAAGTTATTATATTTATTTATTTTTTGTTTTCTTACTGTGTCCTCGCTTCTTGTTTTGTTTTGATATGCCCAAATAGGCTGCTCGTATGAACTAGTTTGATTATTGGCACCTTTGAAGCTCAAATGTCCTGTCACCAGGTGGTTAGATCTGTTACTAGGTATGTGAGCTCAGGAGTCTGCCCACTCCTCCTGTGTGGATTCGGCTCAGGTGCCCTGGTAGATAGCCACCAAGCATGTGGTGTTGGCTCTCACTTACAGTCATAGACAGACATGGATGATTGGTGTAGGCACAGGCATCTGGCTGCAGCAGGGGGACACACTGTGAGCAAGGCAGGGGGCTGACGGCCACCACCAAGTGTCTATAAGGAAGGCGTGTCCCTGTTCCCTATAGTGCATAAGTGGGTGGGTTTTGCAGCTGGACTCTGAGCACATAATGCTGTTGGCTGTAAGGACTGGGGGGCACCTCTTATTAATGGGCCCCTATCTCAGGTGGCCAGGTGGTGTGGTTGGAGCCACCAGTCCTCAGGCCCCTGATGTGGGTAGGTGAAGACTCTCCTTAATGGGCAGAGCAGTGTCAAATGTCAAGAACCTGCCACTTCACAGCTGAAATAGTTGAAGTTAGACTTCCAGTACATACCCTGTTGTACTGCGGTAACAGGGGCCTACGCTGCTGAGATGGCCCACACAAGTCTATGCGAGGTTTTTCCCTAAGGGGGGGCGTGTTTTTGATTCGCACAGTAAGCCATCTGCAAGTACTTATCTTTCGCTGATCCAGGGCTGCTTCTCACTGGTTCTGGGTGGCCGTGTAGACTCTTTGGTGCTGCATCTCTCCCAGTGCAGAAAACCCACCTCCCAAGCACCACCGCTTGCCTGCCTCACCGCTCACCCCCGAGCTGATCAGGACTGAAGGACTCAGGCTCTCGCCAGGTCGGGTCTGGCAACTCCTCACTGCTTCCGAACCGTCTCTCCCTCTTCTTGCCACTCAGTCCAGTTCTTCAACTCTGCCTTTAATGTTCATGGCTCCCAGATTGCCATATATAATGAGTTCACTTGTTTTTTTGGGTCTTTGTTGTAATAGAGTCCACCAGAAGCATCTGACAACTCCACCATCTTGGCCTTGCATCTCTTTAAAGTGTTAAAAAGCTAAGATGTCACTTTGAGGACTAAGGTGCGCCTGACCCAAGCCATGGTATTTTCAATTGCCTCATATGCATGTAAAACCTGGACAATGAATAAGGAAGACAAAAGAAGAATTGACGTATTTGAATCATGGTGTAGACAAAGAATGTTGAACATACCATGGACTGCCAAAAGAATGAACAAATCTGTCTTGGAAGAAGTACAGCCAGAATGCTCCGTAGAAGCTAGGATAGTGAGACTTCATCTCACATACTTTGGACATGTTATCAGGAAGAACCAGTCCCTGGAGAAGGACATCATGCTTGGTAAAGTAGAGGGTCAACAAAAGAGAGAAAGACCCTCAACAAAATGGACTGACACAGTGGCTGCAACTTGGGCTGAAACAGAGCAATGATTGTGAGGATTGCGCAGGACCAGGCAGTGTTTCATTCTGTTGTATGTAGGGTTGGTATGAGTTGGAACCGACTCGACGGCAACAGGTTTTTCGTTTTAAACGATGGTTGGTAAAAAAATTCATAACATTTTCTTTAAATTATGTAATTATGATAAAAAATAAAATACAGTGTATTAGGAAAGACATTAAATATTGAATTTGCATAAAACTTTCAAATAAATTTTTTCACTTTTTTAAATGATCAACTTGAACTTATTCCTATGAATATAATATTTTGATATTAGCTTTTATGGTTGAAATGGCTTTACACAGTTTCTGTTGCAGACTTTTTAATGATGAACTCTTCATATTCTGAGTAGTGATTCATTGCTGAGGGATGCTGATCACATAAGTAGGTGATAAAATATTTAAAACCATTTATACAATTATTCAAAATTTACAATTGTAATGATATTTTAAAAAGCTAATAATTCTTCCTTTTCTTTTATTGACAAATGTAATGTTGCAATTTCATGTGATAACGCAAATGAATTTCAAACCCAGTAGTACAATTTTATATCAAGATTTCCACATTGAAGCTCTAGTTTTCAGAACATGCATGCATTGTCAGCAACTAGCCTGAGCACGATTAAAAGGTCACATCAGCTGTAAAGGATAGACATAGCCTCTATATGTTAAGACAAATATTAATGTCCACTGCCTGGAGCTGAGCTCACTATGAACCCTACTCTGTCCAGGGTCCTCTCTCATCCCATGACAGACCACCTCTGGAGCTGTGTGCTGTGCCCTTGGGCACCTGGATCACAAACTCTTGTAGCAGCCCCAGAGTGTCTGGTCCATTATGGGCAGCAGGTTGCTTTGCAGATGCCCATGTGGCAGGTACCTCCTTGTTCACACACACACACAACAGAACTGCAAGTGCTGCTTGATGTCCATTGTGCTTACTGCTTGTTTGGCATGCACCCCAGACCTCGCTCTGTACAGGCTACTCAGAGGAGCCCTAAGCAAGGCTGCTCATGGCCTGAGGTATTGGGAAAAGGGCTCTGGTTGCCCAAGATCCCTCTCAACTTCCCCACTGCAGAAGGAGTCAATTTCTCATTGCCATTCAGGGCACCAGTGTGTAAAAGTCTGCTAGTTGGGAAGAGCTATCTGGATTGTGTGTCTCACTCTATGAATGAAGAAGCTATTATGCAAAGCAGGGAGTTGATTTTTCCAAGATGTTGCAGCAAATTATGGTGAAGTCAGGGTTGAAGAAAGAGAATGGAAATTGAGTGAAAATATTTTGAACAGGAGGAAGTTAATCCTTAGAAGAGAGGAATAAACTATAAGCTTTGTAAACCAATATAAGCTGTCACTGTGTTCAGAATATGCCAATAGCTTTACTTTTATTAAATCTTGGTTTTTAAATAAGGAGAATATAAAGTAAAAAACAAAACAAAATAAAAATCCCCCCGCCCCATCCTATTACACAGATTTGACCACAGTCAACAGCTTAGTGTATATCCTTTTACATTTTCTTCTATGCCTAATCAGTGCTATAGGTATATGTTGTTGTTGTTAGGTGCCATCAAGTCGGTTCCAACTCAGCAACCCTATGTAGTAGGTACATATGAGTCTGCATATATAGCCATATTTGTTTCCTCTATACAAAAATATATCAACTATTCATATGAAATATTCTCCCTCCCCTTCAAACTTAACAAACCAGTCATTCAATTAAATGTGCCAGGCTATGCTGTTGTTAGCTGCCATAAAGTCGACTCTCAACTCATAGCAACCCTGTGTACAACAGAAGGAAATGCTGCCCAGTCCTGCACCATTCCCACAATGGCTTGCTGGTCAGACCATTGTGATCCATGGGACTTTCATTGGCTGATGTTCAGAAGTAGATCACCAGGTCACCAGGCCTTTCTTTTCAGTCTGGAAGCTCTGCTGAAACTTGTATGGCATCATAGCAACATGCAAGCCTCTACTGGCAAACTGGTGGTGGCTGCACAAGAGATGCATTGGCCAAGAATTTAACCTGGGTCTCACACAAGGAAGGTGAGAATTATATCACTGAACCACTGAACTCCCTCCAGGCAATGCTGGGTGCTGGAAATTAATCATAGTCACTAACATTGTCACACCTATGAAAATTAATAATAATTCTCTAATGTCATCTGATATCCAGTCCATACGCAAAATTTCCCAATTGTACCTCAAATTTCTTTTATAACTGGTTAATCCAGGATTCAAACATTACACATAGCATCTGTTATTATGTCTCATTAGTTGGGTTCTTTTTTTTTTAAAGCCCAGGATAGTCCTCCACTTTTCTCCCACAGAATTGACTCTGAAGAGATTATGCCAAATGAATTGTAGAAAGTTTCACATTTTGAGTTTGTCTGTTTTCTCCAGGGTCCATTTGATTTGTTTCTCTACCTCCTGCATTTCCTGTAGACTAGAAGATAAATCCAAAAACTTGTTTAGATTCAGATTAAACATTTTTGGCAAGAATACATTACAGGTACTTCAGATTGCATCACATTACCAGTTGCTGGGACACCATGTGTGTCAGAGTAGAACTGTGCTCCATCAGCTGATTTTCTGGAAGAAGATTGACTGGCCTTTCTTCTGAGGTGACTCCGGATGGACTCAAAACTCTAACCTTTCAGTTAGCAGCCAAGCGCATTAACCTTTTGCACCCCCAGGGGTTCCTATTTGCTTAATTATGAAGGGGGGAATATACACCTTTAATAAGAGAGATCTGGCAACCACCACCTTAACTAAGTGATTAAACCTAGTGTCACTAATAATGGGACACCCTGACATTATGTGCCTCCTAACTGTGGTAAGGAAACCCTGATGGCGTAGTGGTTAAGAGCTACAGCTAACCAAAAGATCGGTAGTTCGAATCCACCAGGCTCTCCTTGGAAACCCTGTTGGGCAGTTCTACCCTGTCCTTTAGGGCCGCTATGAGTTGGACTTGAAGGCAACGGGTTTGTTTGTTTTTTTATTGTGATAAAGGAGGACATTGGTGGTTTAGTTTTAGTGATAGAATTCTTGCCTTCTATGTGGGAGACCTGGGTTTGAGACTGGTGTTCAGTCTGGCCAATGTACCTCTTGCACCGCCACCATCCTTATGTCAGTGAAGGCTTTTATGTTGCTCTGGTACTGAATAGGTTTCAGCAAAGCTTCCAGGCTAAGACAGACTAGGAAAACAGATCTGGTGATCTACTTCTTCTTCTTCTTTTTTTAATTTATTGTCGTAGTTTAAGTGAAAGTTTACATTTCAAGTTAGTCTCTTACACAAAAATTCATACATACATTGTTATGTGAACCTAATTGCTCTCCCTGTACTGTGACAGTGTTACTGCAGAGCGCTCCCGGACAAACACAAGAACCAAGGACAAAGCAGGGCAAAGCCAGCTTTCCCTAAGTACCCACACCCGACCCTGACAGGAAGGGCCACAGCCACTTTCTTCACCTTCCTTTCAAAGAGTGAGTAGGCAGGTGAGGGAGCTGCAGGGGAAAGGTCTTAATCCAGAACTTTCCACATATTGCTAGACAAAGCAGCAGACTCATGAAAGGACTCTTTGCTTGAGGAAATTATTATTATATTTGATCTTACTACTATATCGGTGTAAATGATGTAGAAAGTAGAGAAGATTAAATTACCCTGAGTGGCAATTATGAAATATCCTTCCTTGTAGAAGTAAGGACAAGTGCTTTCGTATTGCTTTGAGTATAGTAGAGCTCAAGAGATAGTTGATGTAGGGAATTGAAATAACACTGTGATGACTTAAAAAAAGAAAAAACACTTTAGGTTGCCATTTTTTCCAATAGCTCTTAGCCCCTTTTCATTCTATTTACTTAGATCCCCACTTAGATTTTAAAACACTTTTTGCTTTACTTCTTGATTTTAATTTCCTTGTAGTTCCCTTTCCGTTGATTCATTTGGTCTTTCTACTATCACTATTGCCTTAGTTCATTTCCTGGGATATGCTGTTATTTTGCTTCCCATCAAGAACTTTTTATTTTGATACTTCAGGTTTCCTGAACAAGAAGATTTGGGTTTCTCAATATAGTTCAATCTTTTCTTGGGATAGAAATATGAAGGGGAATCTGCTAGCCCTAGCAGTGCAATGGTTAAGAGATACGGCTGCTAACCAAAAGGTCAGCAGTTCAAATCCACCAGCAGCTCCTTGGAAACCCTATGGAGTAGCTCTACTCTTTCCTATAGAGTTGCTATGAGTTGGAATCAACTCAATGGCAATGAGTTTGAGGTTTTTTTTGAGGATTGACAGACTTAAATGTAATTCAGGCATAGTATTTCCTCTTCCCTTTGTTATGCAGAGTATTTTCCCCTGCTGAGATTCCTTTTACCTCAAAGTTCTGCTCAAATAAACAGTCTCTCCCTGTACAAGAAATCTTGATTTCACTGTTAAGAAGTTAGTACCCCTGACTTCTGGGCAACATGGCGCTATAGTCAGAAGTACCACACCGTCCCTCTACAGCAAAAATCAGAAAAACTAAGTCAAACAGAGTCACACGCCAATCCTGAAACCCTAAACATCAAATGAAGAGATAAAGAACTCAGCCAAGCGCTGAATGGAACAAGAAACTGACTGAGAACAGAGAGTGATGAGAGATACATGCAGAGGTCCCCTATCAGTTACCACAGCACGGATCCACCATCTTGGACTCCTACTGGAGATCAGCGAACAGGGGGTATGAGAAAGGAGCTTCACGGAGGTTCCAGCAGGAGACAGAACAGCCAGTAACCAGCAATATAGGCTTTCCCACCCCCCCACCCTTCTTTACCCCCACTTAGCCTCCTCTGCTTCCTGAAACCACAGTCTCTTGGCTGGGAAGCACCCCACTGTCACTTGGATTCCATCCCTACCCACACTGGCCGGCTCCCTGAGTGCCTTTTGTTGGCTGCTGGTGTTGCTTTTTTCTGCTTCTTTAGATTTCTTCCTTACCTCTCACCACCTCCCCCTCCTTTCTCTCAAATACCTGGCTCTGTGTGCCATCTTAGCTTCTTCCTAAAAGGCTATGAAACACTGCTCAACTGTGAAACTGCTTCCCAGCCCGTGCCACCACACTGGTAGGACCCCTGAGCCTTTTTGTTTGTTTGTTTATTCTGGTTTGCTCTGTTTTGATTTGTTTTCTTGGCTTGGGAGCCTCTTCTAGCCAGGCAGTGCTACGTGGCTTCGAAGCTACTCCCTTACTACGTGCAGATGCACAGGGACATCCCTGGGGGCATTTCTTTTTTCTTTTTGTTTCTTTGTTTTGTTTTCTTCTCTCTCTTATTCCCTTTTTGTCTTTCTTCATTTCAAGTTTCTCGATTTATTCATTTTTTTCTTTTACCCTTTTTCTTTTTTTTATTTTTGTTTTTCCTCATTTCTCAGTCTCTCATCTCTCCACTCCAATAGCAAGCTCCCTTAGCACTCCGTTTTGTTTGTGTGTATGTTTTTGACTCCTCTTCCTCTCTCCTCTCTCTCTCCTCTTTCCCATACCCATCTTAGTGGCACACATCACAATCTACCCCCTCCTTCCTGCCTACCTGCACCATGCACTGAACATCACACACGCAAGCAGCACAGGCATGGCCTATTGGAAGCTACCCTGCACTGCCTCCTGCTCTGCACTGTCATCCCTGATACATGCCACAAACCACCCATCCCAGCAACTCTCCTTCAGCTGAACCTTCCCTGCTGTACTATACCAGAGTGACTGACTCTGCCCATTGGAGAAGGAGGTGAAAAGTATCACGCCCACAGATGAGCAAACAACAAAGAACACACAGCCTGCCTGCTCAGACATAACCAAATAAAACTAAAAAGCAGGATGAAACAAACAAATCTACAATCAATAAATGAGGAAAATAACCACTGAATGCCCTGAGGACAGCAGACAAAATCAAAACATTTACAAAAACAGGACAGGATGGTTCCAGTAGGCTTCCAAAATAAAACACCAGACAACCTTCCAGTAGAAGAAAAGGCACTAGACCTAACTGATAGGGAATTCAAATCTCCAATATTCAGAATTATCCAAGAGTTGAAGCAAAAAGCAGACAAAAATGAGGAAAAAATAAACAAATTCATGGAAAAGGCAGACAAATTCATGGAAAATACAGACAAAAAAATGGAAGAATTCAAGAAAATAATACAGGAACAAAATGCCAAAATAAATTCATAACTAGAAAACGTACAAAAACAACAGTTAGAAATCCAAAAGATAAACAACAAGATTTCAGAAATGGACAGTGTCATAGAAGGGCTGAGGAGCAGGTTTGAAACGATGGAAGATAGGATCAGCGAAATTGAAGACAAACACTTGGATACAACTCTGTTTGAGGAAAAAAGAAAGGAGAAAAATGAAGAAACCCTGAGAATTATGTGGGATACAATCAAAAGCAAAAATCTATGAGTGACTGGAGTTCCAGAACAGGGGGAGAAAACAGAAAACACAAAAAGGATCATTGAAGAATTGCTGACAGAAAACTTCCCCACATCATGAAAGATGAAAAGCTGACCATCCAAGAAGCTCCACAAACCACATATAGGATAGACCCCAAAAGAAAATCACCAAGGCATTATCATAATCACACTCGCTGAAACCAAAGACAAACAAAGAATCCTTTTTGAGAAAAACAAAAAGTCACATACAGAGGAGAAACAATAAGACTAAGCTTGGATTATTCGACAGAAACTATGCAGGCAAGAAGCAATGGGATGACATATATAAAACCTTAAAAGAAACAAATTACCAGCCAAGAATAATATATCCTTCAAAACTCTCATTCAGATCGGATGGTGACATTAGGTCATTTCCAGATAAACACAAATTAAGGGACTATATAAAAACCAAGCCAAACTTACAAGACTTATTAAAGGGAGTCCTTCGATCTGAGAACAAACAACATAAGAACACAGGCTGAATATAGGACACACGATTGTACTACCATATACCAACCTAGGAAACGCACTCTTAAGGACTATGCAAAACCAAAAGAATTACAACAGGAACAAGAGAGGTTAATCTGTAAATGACAACAACATCAGAACAATAAAAGAGGGAATAATCAGTGTAGGTATAGAACCTTCTAATGGAGAGGAAGGCAAGGCGATACCAAATAATAATAGACTGGTTCAAATCAAGGAAGATAAGGGTAAATTCCAAGGCAACCACAAAGAAAGTTAACAAACCTACTCATCAAAATAAAGAAGAAAAACATAGTCTCAGTAAAAACAAAACCTACAAAAACAAAAGAAACGAAAAAAAAATTCACAAACAAAAGGAATTCACAAGAGAGTAAGAGGAACAAAGAAAATGTCAGCACCACAAAAAAAAAGCACTACAAAATGCAATCCCACTCCCAGGAATACGTCCTAGAGAAATAAGAGCCGTCACACAAATAGACATATGGACACCCATATTCACTGTGGCACGGTTCACAATAGCAAAAAGATGGAAACAACCTAGATGCCCATCAACAGGTGAATGGATAAAAAAACTATGGTACATACACATAATGGAGTATTAAACAGAGATAAAGAACAATGATGAATCTGTGAAACATCTCATAACATGGATGAAACTGGAGGACATTATGCTGAGTGAAATAAGTCAATCACAAAGGACAAATATTGTATGAGACCTCTACTGTAAAAACTCATGTATAAGTTTACACACAAAAAGAAACCACCTTTGTTGGTTACGAGAGATGGAAGGGGTGCGGGAGTGACTAAATAGACAGTAGATAAGTGGTAACTTTGGTGAAGGGTAAGACAGTACATAGCACTGGGGAAGCCAGCACAGCTTGTACAAGGAAAGGTCATGGAAGCTCCATAGACACTTCCAAACTCCCTGAGGGACTGAGTTGCTGGGCAGAGGGCTGTGGGGACCATGGTCTTGGGGAACATCTAGCTCAATTGGCATAGCACAGTTTATAAAGACAATGTTCTACATTCTACCTTGGTGAGTAGCGTCTGGGGTCTTAAAAGCCTGTGAGCAGCCATCTAAGATACTCCACTGGTCTCACCCCTTCGGGAGCAAGTGAGAATGAAGAGAACAGGATACAAGGAAAAGATTAGTCCAAAGGGCTAATGGACCACAGCTACCAAGACCTCCACCAGACTGAGTCCAGTACAACTAGATGGTGCCTGGCTACCACCACTGACTGTTCTGACCGGGATCACAACAGAGGGTTCTGGACAGAGCTGGTGAAGGATGTAGGACAAAATTCTAACACACAAAAAAGACCATATTTACTGGCCTGATGGAGACTGGAGAAACCCCGAGAGTATGGCCCCTAGACACCCTTTCAGCTCAGTAGTGACGTCACTCCTGAGGTTCACCGTTCAGCCGGGGATTAGACAGCCCCATAAAACAAAGCGGGACTAATGAGGCACAGCAGTCCAGGGACAATGACTAGAAGGTAGAAGGGGACAGGAAAGCTGGTGATAGGGAACCCAAAGTTGAGTAAGGACAGTGTTGACATGTAGTGGGTTTCTTAACCATTGTCATAGGGCAATATGTGTACTGTTTAATGAGAAACTATTTTGTTCTGCAAACCTTCATCTAAAGTGAGAATAGCAGCAGAACTGGAAGACTATAATCAACGTCACTGAATTGTACACGTAGAAATTTTTGAAATTATGTATCATTGGCTATGTATATTTTCACCAAAAAAAAAAAAAAAAGGTCCTCCAAGGCTGAGAAGGGAGCAAGTTGACATAGCACAGAGTTGTTAACGAATGTCATAAACCAATATGTGTACTGACTGTTTAATGAGAAAGTATTTGTTCTGTAAATCTTCACCTAATGTACAATTAAAAAAAATTTTTTTTTTAAAAAGGAACAATCTTTGTTGGGTTACAAGGGCTGGGGAGGTGGGGGGGAAATACTAAACAGACTATAGATAAGTGGTAACTTTGGTGAAGGGTAAGACAGTACACAATACTGGGGAAGCCAGCACAACTTGTACAAGGAAAGGTCATGGAATCTCCATAGACACTTCCAAACTCCCTGAGGGACTGAATTGCTGGGCAGAGGGCTGTGGGGACCATGATCTTGGAGAACATCTAGTTCAATTCGCATAACACTATTTATAAAGACAATGTTCTACATTCTACCTTGGTGAGTAGCGTCTGGGGTCTTAAAAGCCGTTTCTATACTACAAACTGTAGGAAATAGCTTCTTCCTTCAGAAAATAAGCCCCAAAGGGAAGAGAATCTGACTGATAATCTCTCGTCTTCATGTTGCTAGAAGAGCCTGAAGGGTAAGGCTAAGAGGAGTCAGGAAAGGCCTTAACCAGAGCCTTTCCTGCAGACATGTCACCTGCTGAGGGATCTGGCTCCGGTGAGTAGCAGCCTGTAAAGGTGTGCACTTTGGGATTGGCACATCTCTGAAGCCTTAAGTTTTAGAGAGGACTCTGTTTTACTCTAACCTTCAATTTATGCCACGTGGACACAGGGGCTGTATAATATAGTGGTTTAGAGCAAGGGTTTGGGAGCCAGACTGTCCAGATTTGGACCTCGGCATGACCCCCTTGCTACCTCTGTAACCTGGGGGCAAGTTACTTAATCGCTCATGTATGAAAGGGAACAATAATAATAATACCTTCCTCACAGGCATTTATAAGGATTAGATGAATTAAAACATGGCACATAGTAAAAACTCAAAGAAGTTAGTGATTGTATATTAATATTGTTATTATTATGACTCGTAGAACAAAATGGAGAAAATGGCTGAAAAAAAATGAAAGTACAAGGACTTTACTTGGACTCAGAAAATAGACATTTAGTGGTTCTCTATAGATGTAAGGAGCCCTAGTAGCACAGTGGTTAAGAGTTTGGCTGCTAACCAAAAAGGTCGGCAGTTTGAATCCACCAGCTGCTCCTTGGAAACCCTGCAGGAGAGTACTACTCTGACTATGAGTCAGAATTGACTTGACGGAACAAGTTTTTGTTTTTTTTTTGTAGATGTAAAGGTAGCTTGATGTAGATGGCGATCATTTACAATCCTTTCAGAAGTTAACAGATGAGTGCCTGGTTGTCATGGATTAAATTATGGCCCCCCAAAAAAATGTGTGTGTCATTTTGGCTGGGCCGTGATTCCTGGTACGGTGTGATTTTCCTATACATTGTAACTCCTGTCTCTATGATGTCAATGAGGGAGGATGGGTGGCAGTTGTGTTAGTAAGGCAGGACTCTGTCTAAAAGACTGGATTGTGTCCTGAGGCAATCTCTTGAGATATAAAAGACAGAAGTGAGCAGAGAGACAGGGGGACCTCATACCACCAAGAAAGCAGTGCCAGGAGCAGAGTGTGTCCTTTGGACCCGGGGTCTCTGCACGGAGAAGCTCCTAGTCCGGGGGAACATTGATGAGAAGGCTGACAGAGAGAGAAAGCCTTCCCTGGAGCTGACACCCTGAATTTGGACTTTTAACCTACTTTACCGTAAGGAAATAAACTTCTCTTTGTTAGAACCATCCACTTGTGGTATTTCTGTGATAGCAGCACTAGATGACTAAGACACTGGCTTTTAGTATATTATTAGTTCATGAAATGAAAATAACCTTAAGCCCATAGGAAATGGCAGACATAAATGGGGTGAAGCCTGAGTGTCATGGTTTGCATTATGACCCCCAAAAAAATGTGTGTAGCAATTTGGCTAGGCCATGATTCCTGGTACTGTATGTTGTAAACCTGCCTCTGTGATGTTAATGAGGGAGGATGGGTGGCAGATGTGTCAGTAAGGCAGGACTGGATCTACAAGACTGGATTGTGTCCTGAGGCAACCTCTTGAGATATAAAAGACAGAAGTGAGCAGTGAGACAGGGGGACCTCATACCATCAAGAAAGCAGTGTCGGGAGCAGAGCGTGTCCTTTGGACCGGGGTCCCTGCGCCGAGAAGCTCCTAGTCCATGGGAACACTGAAGAGAAGAAGGCGACAGAGAGAAAAAGTCTTCCCCTGGAGCTGAAGCCCTGAATTTGGACTTTTAGCCTACTTTACTGTGAGGAAATAAACTTCTCTTCATGAAAGCCATCCCGTTGTGGTATTTCTGTAATGGCAGCACTAGATGACTAAGACACTGAGTTAATGATTTTTTGTTTTTTTTTTTTACAATATAGCAATATTAAATCCAAACAATGTTATTCTGTTGCTTTATATGAGAAAATCTATTCTTTTGGTTAGTTCCTTGCAGTAATAATGGCAATCACAGAACTGCAAGTAGAAGACAAAGTGCAATTCAGATTGTTCTTGGAAGTAAACACGAGAACAAAACAGGTCTACTAGTGAGAACTCTGACATAACAGCAGAGACAACATACAGGGTTATAGGGACAAAGTAGATAGAATCTCAAATGTCTTTTTTTTTATAAAGAAATAATAGGCAAAAAATCTCCATTTGGTAGGGCAAACGACATTGAACTTTATAATGATAATAAATCTGTGGTTCTGTTGACATCCCATAGCTTATTCATAGAGTGTGCTAACTAGCATATGCTGTGTGTTTACTGCAAGCGTACAATATCAGCTGTGAACTCTGTGAAGTTCAGTATTGCTACGGTCTTTTAAAATTGTAGTTACAATATTTTAAACAACGTTCAGTAGGTATACTAGTAAAATCAGATGAATTCTTTTCCATTTATATCCATTTCTTCAATATTCATTATTTTAATTATCTACATGTTGTAATTATATTCCTACTGTACTTTTTTTCAGCAAATTAATTATTTCTTGGTGAAATGTCTCTTAAATCAGATATCATATGAACCATATAAAAAAGACAATTATAAATATGCTAATATGCAGTGATTTAGGTTTAAAGCAGTTTTAAGACTTCTGGAAATAAAATTTGTATATTACTTCATTAGTGTTATTTCACATTCAAATTCGTCATTAATCACTAACTGTTACTATTGGGTATAAGATAATTTAAAAAGCTGAAAGTATTGTTCTTAAAAAATAGAGTAGTAAATGTACACCTAAGTAGTGACCCAAGGATCTTATTAAAAAAATCATTTAGTGTTAAATACCTCAAAGTGTATCTGTTTCTATGTGTCTTTTCTTCTTCATTTTCACTCAAACAAATGTAAATGCTGATTTTCTAATTGTAGTCATAGTTGTGCCAGAGAGGCATTTGATAAAGCAATACTTTTGAAAACACTTAGAAATTTCAAAAGAATCAAACCCTCAGTGGTGACTGTAGAATTTTAGAGCTGGAAGGAGCTTTACAGGTTTTTTACTTAAATTCCATACTTTTACAGAAGCACAGACAAGGTAAGCCGGTGATTCAATGCCATAGAGCTCACTGGAGATGGAGCTGGACTTCCTGTCACTGTGCTTCTAAATTCATTTATTTTTCAAAAATGCTATTTAGCAAACAGCTTGTATTAACAGTAAAGACAAATATAATGAGGTTATTTAAAGATTTTCCTCTGTTACATTTGATAATTTCAATAAATTTTTACTGGATTGCCATGTAACTTTGAGCATGCTGCTTACTCTCTCAGGGACCTCAGTTCCTTTGAGTTACTATATAATTCACTTTACAATAATGAAGTTTCATGTAAATTCAAATCCACCAAAGAAGAATTGCCTGATTGTATAGCTGGAAAAGATTCTACACCTCAAGTATTCATTGTTGCTATCATGGTGTTTTTCTTCTCTAACCCTCTTTATATTATTCATGAATTTTTATTATAATAGACTTTCGATTATTAGATCTGGAAGGAACCTCAGAAATTATGTAGCCCAAATCCCTTGTTAATTTATACAATATTTTATTCTTCTAATTATTGATATAGTATAGTTTTGAGGTGACAAAAAAGAACAAGAGAATCTGCGACCACATAAAATGAAGCACTTTTTAGAGAAGAAATGAAACTTCATCTTTATCAGTGAAGCTTTATTAATCTGCACCATAATTTTTACTTGAGTATTTGGTCAGGATAGATTTTTATTTTAATTTTGCATTACTTGAATCATCATCTTCAGATATATGAAATGAAAAAATGATCACGTTTATGGTTTCTATTACAGCAAATGAAACCAACTTTGAGGTGATTCTCCTTCATTCCTAATTAGCAGAGTGCCAAATATATATAGACAATATCACTGTTGTTGGAATTTTCTCTTGTAGAAAAATCTGAAAAGCTTACTTAAAAGTCTTACAGTAAATTTTGGACGTTCTTTATGCTATTTGATACCAAAAGATTTTCTTCTATAATGTCTTTGTTAAGTATTTACAGTGCTCTGATTATCAAGGCACCAGGTAGACTATGAAGTCCTTAGTCTAAAGCTCCATGTCAGACACTTCAGGTTTGTTCATATGTCAGTGACCACACACCTTTGAGAACCGAAAGGAGTCTTTCAGCATAGTGATGGAAGGGACAGAAACCAGGCTATTTTTAGTTGTCAAGAGCATCATATTTTAGCCGATACATTTCTTTATAGGATAGAATGAGCCAAGTCCCAGGGTGTCATCAAAGTATCCCATATGTGGAGCAAAGGTTGTTTCTAAAACGTGTTCATAACATTAGATTTCTAAGCAGTTAAAAAAAAAAAAAATCTAAAATTTAGATTCCTTGCTTATTCCTCTGAAACCCTGTTTCCATAGAGTCAAGAATTCCCGGGTTAGGAACATAGCATATATCGTCCCATTCCTGGCTCACTAATCTAATTCCAGTGTTAGATTCTGGGCAATTTACTGTGCTGTGAGCTTGAATTTCTAGGAAACAAACTAACAAGTATGAAACATTGTGTCCTTCCATTCCACCTATATTTAGAAGGTAGGAGGTGGTGTGAAAATGCAGATTAAGAGCCCACTAGTTGCCAAATGGGAGCCCTATTAGCACAGTGGTTAATAGCGTGGCTGCTAACCAAAAGATCAGCAGTTCGAATCCACCAGCCGCTCCTTGGAAACCCTATGGGGCAGTTCTACTCCGTCCTGTAGGGTTGCTATGAGTCGGAATCAACTTGGTGGCGATGGGTTTTTAGGTGCCAAAGGAGCCTGTGGGTGGCGCAAATGGTTAAGTACTCGACTACTATCTGAAAGGTAGGCAGTTCGAACCCACCCAGAGGCACCTTGGAACACAGGCCTGGCAATCTGCCTTGAAAACCCTATGGAACAGTTCTACTCTGCAAATACGGGTAAGCATGAATCAAAATAGACTAGATGACAAGTAACAATAACAACAAATTGCCAAAGGTGTTTGCATACATTGTTTTAGTTAATCCTCTTATTAATCATCCTATTGCCAAATTGATTCAGACGTATGGCAACCCTACGTGTTTCAGGGTAGAACTGCACTCCATAGGGTATTCAATGGCTGTAATCTTACAGAAGTAGATTGCCAGACTTTTCTTCTGAGGTGCCACTGGTGGATTCAAACTGCCAACCAAAGATTAGCAGCCAAGCCCAAACTGCTTGCACCGCTCAGGGACCTTTTACTGACCACAAACCAATTGCTGTCGAGTTGATTCCAACTCGTAGTGACCCTATAGGACAGGATATTAATTACCCGATAGGGTTTCCAGGGATGCAAATCTTTACGGAAGCAGACTGCTACGTCTTTCTCCAGTGGAGGATGTTTTTTTCCAGTGGATTGGCTGGTGGGTTCCAACCACCGACCTTTAGGTTAGCAGCCAAGTGCTAAACCACTGCACCACCAAGGCTCCTTTTATTGACCATAGATAGGGTTTATTATCTCCATCTTAGAGGTCAGAACGCTATGGTTCAGAGAAGCTAAGTCATTTGCTTATGGCTAATAAGAAAAGACCAAAACGGATGTCAGAAGAGACTCTGAAAGTTGCTGTTGAATGTAGAGTAACTAAAGCAAAAGGAAGAAAGGATGAAGTAAAAGAGCCGAACCGACGATTTCAAAGGGCAGCTCAAGAAGACAAAGTAAACTATTATAATGACACGTGTGAAGACCTGGAGTTAGAAAACCGAAAGAGAAGAGCAGGCTCAGCATTTCTCAAGCTGAAAGAACTAAAGAAAAAACTCAAGCCTCAAGTTGCAATATTGAAGGATTCTATGGGCAAAATACTAAACAATGCAGGAAACGTGAAAAGAAGATGGAAGGAATACAGAGTCACTGTACTAAAAAGAATTCATCGACGTTCTACCATTTCAGGAGGTAGCATATGATCAAGAACTGATGGTATTGAAAGAATCCAAGCTGCACTGAAGACATCGGTGAAAAACAAGTCTCCAGGAATTAACAGAATACCAACCGAGATGTTTCAACAAATGGATGCAGCGCTGGAGGTGGTCACTCATCTATGCCAAGAAATTTGGAAGACAGCTACCCGGCAAACTGACTGGAAGAGATCCATATTTGTGCCCATTCCAAAGAAAGGTGATCCAACAGACTGTGGAAATTATCGAACAGTATCATTAATATTACATACAAGTAAAATTTTGCTGAAAATCATTCAAAAGTGGTTACAGCAGTACATCGATAAGGAATTGCCAGAAATTCAAGTTGGATTCAGAAGAGGACATGGAACAAGAATATCATTGCTCGTGTCAGATGGATCCTGGCTGAACGCAGAGAATACCAGAAAGGTATTTACCTGTGTTTCATTGACTATGCAAAAACATTCGACTGTGTAGATCATAATAAATTACGGATAACATTGCAAAGAATGGGAATTCCACAACACTTACTTATGCTCATGATGAACCTGTACATAGATCAAGAGGCAGTTGTTTGAATAGAACAAAGGGATGCTGCGTGGTTTAAAGTCAGGAAAGGTGTGCGTCAGGGTTGTAGTCTTTCACCATGCTTATTAGTCGTATGCTGAGCAAATAATCCGAGAAGCTGGACTATCTGAAAAAGAATGAGGCATTAGGATTGGAGGAAGACTCATTAACAACCTGTGTTATGCAAATGACACAACCTTGCTTGCTGAAAGTAAAGACAACTTGAAGCACTTAATGATGAAGATCAAAGACCACAGCCTTCTGTATGGATTACACCTCAACATAAAGAAAACAAAATTCCTCACACTGGGCCAATAAGTGACATCATGATAAATGGAGAAAAGATTGAAATTGTAAAGGATTTCATTTTATTGGATCCACAGCCAATGCCCATGGATACAGCAGTCAAGAAATCAAACTACCTATTGCATTGGGAAAATCTGCTGCAAAAGACCTCTTTAGTGTTAGAAAGCAAAGACGATACTTTAAGAAATAAGGTGTGCCTGACCCAAGCCGTGGTGTTTTCAATTGCCTCCTATGCATGTGCAAACGGAACAGTGAATAAGGAAGATCAAAGAAGAATTGATGCCTTTGAATTACGGTGCTGGTGAAGAATATTGAATATACCCTGGACTGCCAAAAGAATGAACAAATCTGTCTTGGAAGAAGTACAGCAAGAATGTTCCTTAGAGGCAAGGATGGTGAGAGACTTCATCTCACATACTTTGGACATGCTATCAGTAGGGACCAGTCCCTGGAGAAGGACATCATGCTTGGTAAGGTAGAGGGTCAGCAAAAGAGAGGAAGACCCTCAACGAGATGGATTGACACAGTGGGTGCAGCAATGGGCTTAAGCATAACAACGAATATGAGGAAGGTGCAAGACTGGGCAGTGTTTCATTCTGTTGTATGTAGGATTGCTGTGAGTCAGAACAGACTTGACAGCACCCAACAACAACAAAAAGAGTAAGACTGGGAAGAGAATGTTAGGTCTGACCAGGAACTCACCACCTGTGTCTTTCTTTTTGGTTCTGACACAGGAACAGCTTAGGCCATGCTGCACCTTTGGAAAGGAAGGATAAAGGCCACTGCTACCCCATGGAAACCTCAATATTCTGAAATAAAGGCCATAACCTGCCCAGTGTACTTTGGGTAAAATTTAAGGTATAATTTAAAATTCCTTCTTTTATTAGCAGTTTCTCAGTGAAATTTCCCATATGAAGTTGGTATAGCACGCGGGGCACGTGTCCAGAAGCTGTTTTCTCTTCTGGTGAGTTCAAGGCTTATGTTTATGCTTTCAAACTTTCTTCCGTTTGGTTCTTCTTCAAATCACGGGACAATCAGTTTTGGAAGACTCAGAACTGGCTTTTAGTACAGGTTTTTTTTTTTTCTCTTCAAAGTCGTGTGAAATTTAGATGTTAATTGGATTTTGCTCATCTAATTAGATGTGTGAGTTAAGGAGTGTAAGATAAGCCACTAGCTACTTCCTCACAAGATATAATAAATCTCTCAAATCGAAGAGCAAAATGGCATAAATTGTAATCAAAATAGTATATGATATCATTTCATGCTGGAAGAATGAATTATTTCCAAGGACTCTTCCTGAGAAATTAGACTGAAAGATTGGCTAAATCCTCAAATCCTTCCTGCCTTCCCTTCCACAAGATAAACAAAGCAGGTATCACAATACACAATTTAAAGTGAAACTATAATTATCACCTAGTAACCCCTCACCATATAATTCCTAGCATCTTTACACCATTCTACTTTGGCTTGTCTCTGCCCGAAAGAAGCTCTTCGGTATAAGGTATTAAATATTATCAGTTCCTTGGCTAGATTATATAATAGGACAACAAAACAAAAATTACTGTTCAACAAAATAAAACCTTTGATCTATCCTAAGAAATATTTGCAGCCACCCACACCCAAATGCCAAAATATCATCTAGAGACAACAAGCAGTGCTGACACCGCCCCTAGAAACTCATGGAAAGGCCTCCAGCCCTGAACAGAGCAGAGCCAGCCCATTGCCCTCAACTACCAACAGTAAGATATACAATTTTGTGATTTTTCTTAGGGTAACCCTCTTTCTAGACTATGCTCCGGCTTCCGGAGGCCCCTCAATTCTTTGCCCAAACAGCTTGGAACGCACACCAGAGCCTGCAGGTGTCCCTTCCCTACATTTGTCCTCCCTAAGATGTACTATTCCCCTGGTGCGGGCCCCTTAGATGAACAGGCTAGGGTTTTCATCATGAGCACTCCTGAAATTCCTCCTCATGAGGGTCACAGCAGGAGATGTAAAGAGAAGATGGGGGCAGCCTGCAGGCAGCAACCTCCAATTTTACTCTTACCCCAGGCTTTGCAATTATCACTTGTGTCCCTGGATGGGACGTGGGCTTGCTCCATCTCAGAAGGGCCAGACCTACAATGGAAAGTTGTTGTAAGTAGAAATTGAAATTGTTGCTTTTTCTTAATAAAAAGTTGCTGTTGAGTTGACTCTAACTCATGGAGACCTCGTGCATGTCAGAGTAGAACTGTGCTCCATAGGGTTTTCAATGGCTGATTTTTTTGGAAGTATATCACCAGGACTTTCTTCTGAGGCACCTCTGGATAGACTCAAACCTCCAACCGTCCAGTTAGCAGCCAAGCATGTTAACCGTTTTACCAGCCCTGGGTTTACACCTATCAAATAAAGCAATAGCACTCATTCTGCCTTAGACTTTGTTTTCTAGTAAACCAGGCTAAAACACAGGCCCACTTTATGAATAAGAAAAGAATAAATACTGAGAAGTATGTAGGGTACAAACCCAGGTAGCTTTAGGAATAACTGATAAAGACCCATTTTTATACTAATATCTTCAGATTACATGCATAATAAATAAATGCTTCTGTATGATTTTGGGGGCACTACATTGCTTAGGGGAGACCTGGTGGTGCAGTGGTTAAGAGCTATAGCTGCTAACCAAAAGGTTGGCAGTTCGAATCCACCAGCGTCTCCTTTGAAACCCATGGGGCAGTTCTACTCTGTTCTATAGGGTCGCTATGAGTCGAAATCAAGTTGATGGCAATGGGTTTGGGTTTTTTTTTGGCTTACAGAGCTTAGGAGCCCTGGTGGCATAGTGATTAAGAGCTCAGTTGCTAAGCAGAAAGTTAGCGGTTCAAATCCACCAGCCTCTCCTTGGAAACCCTATGGGGCAGTCATTCTGTCTTATAGGGTCACTATGAGTCGGAATCAACTTGATATAATGCTTGAATATAAATTTTATTTCTTCTCCCTCAGGCTCCTATGACTGTTCTCCCATAATATAATTAATCAAGAATTTATTGAGAATCTACTATATGTTCCGGTCACCATGAGTGGGAATCAACTGGACAGCAACTAGATTTATGCAAAGCGTTGGAAACACTAAAAGAGATGAAGACACCTTCTCCTGTCCCCATAATATAGTTAGAGCAGGGAGATGATATACAAATACTGAATCGTAGTCTATATTGAAATGCTGTATTACAGAGAAGTAGGGAAATAAATGAAGGTTGAAGTATCTAGGAAGATCCATGATGGAGGTGAGATTTTTAAATGCAGTTTTAAAAAGTGAAAAGTTTCTGAATTGATAGAGGAGAGACAGAAAGGCACTCCTGGTAAGTGTTAAGTCCGAGTGAAGACATGGGGATGTGACCGCACATGGTGCTTGGAATGGGCTTGCTATTCTGGCAGTTTCATTTTTATTTATTTTTTTAGTATTTCATTGTGACTTTGGAGAAAATTTACATAGCAAATTAGGTTCTCATTTAACAATTTCTGTATATATTATTCAGTGACATTGGTTATACTTTACACAGTGTGTCAGCATTCTCATTATTTCCATTCTGGTTGTTCTGTTTCCATTAATCTAGCTTCCTTGTCCCCACTTACCTTCTCATCTTTAGTCTAGGGTAAATTTGACAGATAGGTCTTGTCATGGATTAAATTGTGTCCCCCCAAAATGTGTGTATCAATTTGGCTAGGCCATGATTCCGAGTATTGTGTGATGGTCCACAATTTTGTCATCTGAAGTAATTTTCCTATGTGTTGTAAATTCTACCTCTACGATGTTAATGAGGTGGGATAGGTGGCAGTTATGTTAATGAGGCAGGACTCAATCTACAAGATTGAATTGTGTCTTGAGCCAATCTCTTTTAAGATATAAAAGACAGTAGTGAGCAAAGAGACAGGGAGACCTCATACCACCAAAAAGTAGCTCCAGGAGCAGAGAGTGTCCTTTGCACCTGGGATTCCTGTGCAGAGAACCTCCTAATCCAGGGGAAGATTGATGACAAGGGCCTTCCTCCAGAGCTGACAGAGAAAGCCTTCCCCTGGAGCTGACACCCTGAATTTGGATTTCTAGCCTACTGGATTGTGAGAGAATAAACCTCTATTTGTTAAAGCCATCCACTTGTGGTATTTCTTTTATAGCAGCGCTAGATGACTAAGCAGATGATTGTTTAGAGGACCACAGTACTCAAGGGTGATATTATTTATTTTATGAGCCACTCTGTCTTTTGGCTGGTAGGTGACCACAGGGAGTGGTTTGAGTTCCAAGTTTAAAGAGTATTCCAGGATGATAGTCTCAAGGGTTCCTATAGTCTCTACTGGTCCAGTAAGTCTGAACTTCTTTAAGAATTTGAGTTTTGTTCTACATTTTCTCCCATTCTATGCAGGAACTTCTATTGTGTTCCTGGTTGGAATGGTCAATAGTAGTAGCTGGGCACCATCTAGTTCTGGTCTCAAGGTAGGTGAGGCCATGGTTCGTGTAGACTATTAGTCCTGTAGACTAGTTTCTTCTTTGAGTCTTTGGTTTCCTTTTTACTCTTTTGCACCGGATGCAGAGAGACCAATAGATGTATCTTAGACCATATTTTTCATCTTAAAAAAATTCCAGTTTTGACAGAATTTCAAGAGGGCTACCTAAAGCTCACTAAGATACATGATTTGACAAATTTGTTAAAAAAAAAAAAAAAAAAAAAGCTGAATGTAAACTTCAATTCTGGGTTTCTAAGCAAAAAGAAATTCTTAAAAGGGCCCTCTAAATTGTATTAAAAAATAAACATATCTAATAGAAAGGACCTTCTTGATAACTATGCCTACAGAGTTAATAAATTAATACATACTAAATAGAATAGTCATAATATAAGATGATTTACACAAGAGTAAAAACTGAGATAATGATAATTCACTTTAGGACAGTATTTAATTATGGAATATCCTGGGAATAAATGAATTAAGCTCATTGACAAAATGTCCTTATTTAACATTCAAGTATGTAACCAATAAATTTTTGTTGGCCCATGACCCAGATTAAAGAATTTAATTATACTTGAGAACTCACAATTCAGCATAAAAAAAATTCTACTTGAATTAAAACAATGAACAATATAGTTATGAAATTTAAAAGAGCAACTCGTGAAGAGAAAGAAAACAGAAAATTCAGAAAAATTTCTGAAGGCTCTATGAGAAACTTTTGTTGTTAAGGGGACAGATTGAGTTCTTAGATGACTCATCAGTTTCAAATTTCTCCTCGTCTTTCTTCTTGACTGAAACTAAAATTTCAAAGATTCACTCTATGAAGTATATTCTGGTGTTGTAACTGCTGTTGAGTTGACCCCTGTCATGAATTGAATTGTGTCCCCCAAAACTATGTGTCAATTTGGTTAAGCCATGATTCCCAGGATTGTACGGTTGTCCTCCATTTTGTGATTGATGTAATTTTCCTATGTGTTGTAAATCCTAACCTCTGCCTGTGGTTAATGGGGAAAGATTAGATTATGTTAAAGAGGATTAGGGTGGGATTGTAACACCCTTACCTAGGTCACATCCCTGATCCAATGTAAAGGGAGTTTCCCTGGGGTGTGTCCTGCACCACCTTTTGTCTTACAAGAGATAGAAGAAAAGGGAAGCAAGCAGAGAGTGGAGGACCTCATACCACCAGGAAAGCAGTGCAGGGAGCAGAGTGTGTCCTTTGGACCCAGGGTTCCTGCATGGAGAAGCTCCTAGTCCAGGGGAAGATTGATGACAAGGACCTTCCTCCAGAGCTGACAGAGAGAGAAAGCCTTCCCCTGGAGCTGGTGCCCTGAATTCAGACTTCTAGCCTCCTAGACTGTGAGAAAATAAACTTCTCTTCGTTAAAACCATCCACTTGTGGTATTTCTGTTATAGCAGCACTAGATGACTAAGATAACCCCTGACTCCTGGCAGCCCCACGCACAATGGAACAAAACGCTATGCCGTCCCCATGATCAGTTTTGGATCAGACTCTTGTGATCTGTAGGGTTTTCATTAGCTGATTTTCGACGTAGATGGCTAGGCATTTCTTCTTAGTCTGTCTTAGTTGGAGAAACTCCTGTGCAGGCCTCCAATGATACATGGGTGGTGGCTACGCATGAGGTGCATTGGCTGGGAATAAAACCTGGGCCGGTGGCATAGGAAGGCACGGATTCTTCCACTGCACCACTAATGCTTAAAATACTCCAGGAAAATAAAGTTGGAGGTGACTAGACAAGAGGATGAATGATAGGAGATAGATCACGGAAGTTTATTATTCTCTCTTTTGTTTGTATTTGAAATTTTCATAATATAAAGTTTTTATAAAATCCAGTATATTTTTAGTAAGGAGCCCTCGTGGCCAATGGTTAAGTGCTTGGCTGCTAACTGAAAGGTCCATGGTTTGAACCTGCCAGTGCTTCCAAGGGAGAAAAGACCTGGCGATCTGCTCCTGTAAAGATTACAGCCTATAAAACACTATGGAGCAGTTCTACTCTGTCCCATAGGGTCGCTATTAGTCAGAATCGGCTCAACAGCACTCAACAACATATTTTTAGTACATGGGAAATGATAAACGGGATCTAAATTTCTTTGTTTTGGTCAAAGAGTTTATAAATACATGTTAATTATTTTATTTCAGCTAAATGTATCCTGTTATTAGGGATGAGGAATAGAGGGGAGCCAGGGCAGGAGCTGGATGTAAGGAAAACAAAAACCAGATATTCTGAGAGAAATAGTTTACAGGAGTCAGCACCGTTTAAATTAAGAGAGGTAAAAGTTGACGTTTCTGAATGATGTGAGTGGACAATGGCATCATTAACTTACAATGTAGGAATAAGACAAGGGCTGAAGTAGCTATAGAGTTGCTGTAGGGTCCCTATGAGTCTGAATGGACTTGGCAGCGAGGCGTTGAGTTTTTTTGGTGGGGTTTGGTGTGATGATGAGAGATTAAAAAACACTATTTGGCATGGGCCGAGTTTGAGGCATCTGAAGAATATTCAGCCTAAGGAGCATTTAAAACATTTTTTACTTTGAAATAAAATATTGCAATCCTTTTACTATGAACTCACTTTGATATTTTTGGAGGTATCCTTCTTTTAAATGGATTTGTCTGCACAGTCCACTATAGGTAGGCTCAGGAAGACTCAGGAGACCCTGGTTAACATCGTGTTACTGATAAAATACTATGTTTTCACTATTAAGAAATTAAATATTGAATTTACTTTTGGTGACAAAAACAAAAACAAAAACTACCAAACCTTGATTTTGTTGCTGCTTAGTAATGGAGTGCTTTGTTGTTAGGTGCCATGGAATAAAATTCGACTCATAGTGACCACCTGTGACAAAGTAGAACTGCCCCATAGGGTTTTCTAGGCTGTCATCTTTACGGAAGCAGATCCCCAGGCCTTTCTCCTATGGAGCTGCTGGGTGGGTTCAAACCATCAACCTTTCAGTTAGCAGTCAAATGCTTAACCATTGCGCCACCAGGGCTCCTCTGTGGGGTACTTTACAACTATTCATTATCCCATTTATTATCATTTCTTCACCACTCAGTCAACAGTGCTGTCTCTCCTCATTGTAGGTTGAGTAATTTGACCAAAGTCTAATTGCTAAACCCTGGCAAAGTCCAGGTTAAAATTTTGTGGTTTTGATCTTATCCCTTTTGCTTTATCTTTTAATTTTCACAGCAGTTATAAAACAACAAAAACATATTCATGAAAGAACTAGTAGCTTTTTCCTGGAATGGTGTTTCTCTAGCTCCCTGTAAGAGAGATGGGAGCTACCTATCCTTCCCATTATACCTTCAGTGAATTCTCGTCTGTCTGTGCTCCTTGTTACTCTTCAGCTCTCTGGATCATCATCTTCTAGGTTAAACAAAGACATTTCAGTAGATTGTTTTCATATATGTATATAGGTACGGTGGCTTCCTCTATATACCTTCCCAGGACAGATTTTCTGCTCTAACCAGGCATCTTTACTGCCTCTTCTACGGAGAGATTTTTGTGAATATTTGATTTGCTAGTATTAAGTAAAACAAAATTTGACTTCTTGAATTTATCTCCTTTTTTAGTTTTCAAGGAAAAGTGTAGATTAGTGTCTTTGAATAATTAAATTTGTTCTTTGTCTAAAGAGCTGATGCCACAAGGATGGGGTTCCTTCAGTTTTCCAGTTCACTCCTGGCCTAAGTGGGTCAATCCTAAAAGTAAAGAGAGCTCCTTTGTTTTTTGCATTTGTTTTGCCTTAGGTCCCTCTCCTGAGACTACTGGTTAAGGGTCCAATCAAAGCTAATTTAAGATTACATTCTTTTGAGATTATGGACAATTCTATTCTTGAACCTGTCTTTTTTTTTTTTTTTTTAATTGTGGTAAATAAAACCGTAACAAAATATTTGACATTTCAACAGTCTTCACTTGTACAGTTCAGTGACATTTATTTATGATCATCATGTTACTTGAACTGATCTTCGATGTCTTATCTTCCTATTGGTCACACGAAAGAATATGGCTGGGAACCTGAATCATTAGTCTGGTGTCACGGGAAAGAGAGAGGAGAGCATGGCCTTAAAACACACAGTGAACCTGCTCAACAGTAAACTTGGCCAACTGGGTCTGGCTTTGACCAATCACACCAACATTTCCACCTGTGGGTTGGGTTGGGAGCAAGCAAGAAGGGAAAATGAGGAGAAAGGAGCAGAAGCCTAATCTGTTTTATACCTAAGGAAACAGAATACAATAAGGTTTTGGTGAGGGTAGAGGCCTATAGGTGACAGTATCAGGGATAAAGTTGGAATGACAAGCCTGGGTAGGGCAAAGCAGTGGGATTCCTAAACGTCAAGAACCATGATAAACGGGATCTCTGGTAGAAAGGGATGCTGAAAGGGAGAAAAGGGACACCAAAGACAAGTGTTACCTAGGATTTCACCTAGGATAGGTCTTAAAACACTCATTATCTTTGGCTTAAATAATAAATACCAATGTGAGATATAGATCTGCTGTACTCCAATGATATTTTGAGTCATTGTAAAATCTGATTATGAAACATTCAGGAAGCAAAAATACAGAATAGATCAAATTATATTTTATTCTAGTTGACGCCTTAATTTTTTTTTTTAAGAGCCAAGATACTGGGATGCTTGAAGGTAAGCTTTTAAAGGAGAAAATGATCTAAGAAATAAAAGAGCATCTTTATACGTAATCTACTACAAAGGACTTAAACGAGATTAACTTTACCCAAAGCATTTTGTCTTTGTCCTTGGTTCCTGAGAGATAACCTATAAAACCTTGAAATTTCCCTAGTGATTGAATTATCTTTGAAGAGGCCTCCAGACCACACCTGAAGGTTTATGCTAATGACTTGCTTCTTGGATGAGGGCTTCCAGGCAGAAAGACCCTTTGTGTGATCCCAGGGGAGGAAGGTTGAAGGTTGAGTTCAAACAATCATGCTTAGTTAATGACCGAAAAACCAAACCTTTGCACTGGAGTAGATTCGTGTAGGACAGAGTAGAACTGTCCCACAGATAGGGTTTCCAAGGCTGTAATCTTTCTGGAAGCTGACTGCCACATCCTTCTCCTGTGGAGAAGCTTATGGATTTGAACCACTGACCAAATGCTTTAACTGTTGTGCAACCAGGGCTCCTTTTGCCTATGTAATGAGGCCCCAGTAAAGGCTCTGGAAGCTCCATGGGCTTCCTGGTTGGGGACAGACATCTATGCACATGGAAAGGTAGCATGTCTCTTTTTGGGACATGAAAGTTCTGAGTTAAGAACCCTCCCAGACCTTGCCCTATACCTCTCTTCCTTCGTATCCTTTTTTACTAGAGTAAAACCGTAAGCTAGCATAGCACTTTCTGTGATTTGTTCTAGTGAATTATTGAACTCAAGGGAGTAGTGGGAGGCAGCAGGTCAGAGTGAGGGGAGGGCTAGAAACCCTTGAGCTTATGCTTGGCATCCTGAGGGGATAGTGGGAGAACCCCAAATTCGTAGCCAGCAGGTCGAAGTGATGGTGTTGTGGGGATTCCAAGCTTGCAGCTGACGTCTAAGGTTTTGTGCAGTCTTGCCAGTCTGGAAAGATGTGCCCTTCAACTTGTGAGATCTGACTTAGCTCTCCTGGTGATTAGGATCAGAGGAAGAAGTATGGCATTTCGGAGGTGGTGTAAGTAGTGGAATTAATAAATGGATTGCATAGATTTGATCTACTCATTTGGTGTCAGAAAAGTAGGATTTGATTTCCCAGCAAGTATTGATCAATAAACAAAATGGGTGTATGGATCAGACTCCACAGTGATTTTTGCCTTAATTATAATTCTGTGCTAATGATCAATCTTCTTTTTTTTTTTTTTTGGTAAGTGTTCACAAATCAACTGGTTAACTAATTGCAATGCTGATTTGCCCAACATTGGTATTAAAATCATACATCTTTAGCACTGATGACCTTTTATTTTGTTCTCTTTACATTTTCTTGATCTGCCTGCTTTTAACCCGTCTTTTTATTAAAAGATCTGATTTCTTCTTTTATACACCCAATTGGAAATTATCTGATGGGTACATTTTTCCTATCCAAATTAGGAAAAATTAGATTTATTACAAAACTCTTATCTGCTTGAAAGTGGAATTATATATTTTCTTTATAAAGTTAAAACTTTGAACTTGCTGAGATATGAACCAATAAATCAGTTCTTAGAAACATCAACGGTGCTAAAGTGTAATTTTCAAAAAAATTAAAAACCATAATTTTCATGCAAATATAAAATGAAGATGTGTCAGCTTGTTAATTAATGAGGGAAACAATAAGACAGTAAGACCAATTTAAAGAATAATTTGAAGAACATATTTATTATCAATAAATATTAATATTATATTGATGAATATATACAGACACATAGTCAGGAATGCTGAAATGACTTGTGAATAGATGCAAAACTGGTTAATATCTTATGGGGCAATACAATACAATATTTGTTCTATCCCTGGTCCTCTACCATGATACTTTACCTGGGCCCATTACCTGGGAAAAAGATGTCTCCACAACATTCTCCCTTCAGTAAAATCTCACTAAGCATACCCTCAATCCCCTCCCACATACACCATACAGAATATATCAGAGTAGGGTAGGTCAAGCATATATAGTTTGACAAAAGCCTCTTCCCACCCTCCTTTCCTGTGGACCCCTGTAGAAGAATGTGACTTACTCTATCCTTGAAAACCATTCAACTCCCTCCCTAGCCCTTCAATAAAACTTAGTTTTCCTTTGTCTTACTCCTACTGCATTTTACAAGAAGGTAGACTTGCTAGTTTGATAAGGTGTTAAATTTTTATGGATTGAATCGTGTCCCCCAAAATATGTGATGTAAATCCTAAACCCTATACTTGTTGATGTAATCCCATTTGGAAATAAGGTTTTCTTTGTTACTTTAATGAGAGCATGTTATTGTAAGGTGTGTTTTAAACCTATCACTTTTGAGATAGAAAAAGCAGATTAGGCACAGAATCGAGGAAGCATAAATGAAGAAAGATTAGTGCCATGTGGAGATCACCAAGGTACTGAGGGGGAGATGTTGAAACAGGCAAGGATTTTCCCCCCAGAGCAGGAAAGAGAGCTTTCCCCTGGAGCACAAAAAAAAAAGAAAGAAAGAAAGAAAGAAGAAACCAAACCCATGCCATCTAGTTGATTCCAACTCATAGTGACCCTGCAGGACAGAGTAGAACTGCACCATAGAGTTTCCAAGAAGCACCTGGTGGATTTGAACTGCCAACCTTTTGGTTAGCTGCAGTAGCACTTAACCACTACACCACAAGGGTTTTGAACTTCTAGCCTCTTAAACTGTGAGAAAATAAATTTCTGTTCATTAAAGCCACGCATTTGTGGTATTTCTGTTATAGCAGCACTAAAAAACTAAGACATAGTGTGTTACATTAGCTGGAACAGGTACTTTTGGTTTATCAGGAGCCTTCTTTGCTTTAATCCAAAGAAGTTACAAGTGCAAGGATTTCAGGTGGAATGGCGAGCGATGAAGGAGCTAACTTTTGACACTTAAATATTTCTTGAGAATCTGATAAGGGCAAAATACTGTGCATTAGGAGCTGTGAAAGAAATCTAGTTGCACAAGACTTGATCCTTGGTTTCACAAATTGGAAAATAAAATAAAACATTTGTACAGATACTGATAATGCAAGACATGTCGTCTCTCTCAAATATTACTAAATTTTTAAATAATAAAAGTGATACATGAGCAATAAAATTTTGAACAAAAGAAAGGAGGAAAAAACATTATACAGAGTCCCACCACCCAAACATAACCATTATTACCATTTCAGAGAAATTTCTTCTAATTCTGTCAATGCTGGCCTTTTTCCTGAGTTTTTTTTTTTTTTTTTTAACAAAGCTGTCATCTTAACAAGTATGATTTTGCATCTTTTTTAAACTTAGTATTATGTTTTAAGTCTTTTGCATGGCTTAGTAAATTTCTGTTAGTTTTTTGTTTGTCCCACAGCCTGTATTTTCAGACCAGCTTCACCTCTACTCTGTGTGGTTACAGTTGGCCAATCATAATATTCCAATCCTCTGGAAATAGATATTGGTCTAAGAGTGGGTTGCAACCTGTCTAAGCAGGGCCAGCCCTGTTTTGGGAGATTGATATGGATGCTCAAAGAGGGATCCTTTAAGAGGTCTTTGAGCTGCCAGGTGCCGTATTTCCTACCACATGCAGAAACCTGCAAGAATAAAGCCAAGAAGAAGGAAACGGGGCGGGGGGGGGGGGGGAGAGATTCCTGAGGACATTATTTGAGCATCTGAATATAGCTGTACCAAAGCCAGGTCAGAACTGGAAGTTTATAGATTCGTGAGCAAAATTATTTTCTTTATTTGCTTAAAATAAATGGAGTGTGGTTTCTGTCACTTGCAACCAAAAAAGTTCTGACAATATAATGTGATTACACAGTCTTAATCTTCATCATTTTAAAATACTTGGGTTTCTATGCAAAGACATTAATTACAGCAAGGGTAATAAATTTGGTCAAAACAGTAAAAAGGGTTCCATACTAGAACCTGCAAAATTTTCTCCCATTCACTTTCCATAATAGGCCCTTCCTTCCTTCGCTCTATTCCTCCCTAAAAACCAAAACCAGTTGCCATTGAGTCGATTCCAACTCATGGTGACCCCTTGTATGCCAGAGTAGAACTGTGCTCCATAGGGTTTTCAATGGCTGATTTTTCAGAAGTTGATCTCCAGGCCTTTTTTCTGAAGCACTTCTGGGTGGAGTCCAACCTCCAGCCTTTCTGTTAGCAGCCCAGCATGTTAACCATTTGCTTTACTTCGGGACTCTTTCCCTCCAACCCTGCCTTCCTTTAATTTTTCTTCCACTAAACAAACTATTGATTGACTGATTGCCATGTGCTAGTCACAGTGCTAAATCAAACCAAAACAAATCCATTGCCGTCGAGTCAATTCCAACTCCTGGCTACCCTATATGACAGAGCAGAACTATTCCACAGGGTTTCCAAGGCTGTAAATCTTTACGGAAGCTGATTGTCACATCTTTCTCCAAGGAGTGTCTGGTGGGTTCAAACTGCAGATCTTTTGGTTAGCAGCCAAGCGGCTTAACCACTGCGCCACCAGGGCTGCTCAGTGCTAAATACTGGACATACGATAGTGAGTAAAGCAGACGTAGTCCTTGCCTTCTTGGAGCTTGTGGTCTCATTGACTTTCTTTTTCCCATACTATACTGCACTGTATAGTACAACATTGGTCCTGTACTATTCATTTAACTTCTATTTTAGTTTGTAATTGGAAATACTTTTTCAAACAGAGCATATTAACAAACTAATTCTATTCTTAAAAACCTCTTTATGATCCTGAGATAATTATAATAATGACTATGTAGGTGTTAACCAAATAGTGTATAAGTCACGTTATAACCGGAAACCTTTGAAATTGATGAATGCTATGAATACTTACGACACTATATGATCTGTTAAGTTTTTGCCTTTCAAAATATACCTGCCTTAAGTTACCCTTCTTTTGTGGACTAGCCACTAAATAATTTTCCATGTAATAATAAGGATAATAGTAATACAATCACTGCACAGACAAATGCCACAGGTACGGTTCATCTGGTAACTGGAAATAAGAAAAGTGAACGTCATCTATAGAAGATTTCCCCAAGTTATTTGCATTTGCCCCTATAACAATGTACAATAATTTCAAAAGATGTTGTTGGGTAGAATTGACATTTTCACATCCGTGAGCAAGGTATGTTTTTCCACTTATGCAGGTCTCTTTTGGTTTCTTGCAGTAGTGTCTTGTAGTTTTCATTGTATAGATCTTTTATGTCTCTGGTTAGATTTATTCCTAATGATTTTATCTTCTTGAGGGCTATTGTAAATGGTATTGATTTGGTGATTTCCTCTTCGAAGTTCTCTTTGTTGGTGTAAAAGAATCCAACCTTTTTTGTATGTTTATCCTGAAACTTTGCTGGAATCTTCTATTAGTTCCAGTAGTTTTCTTATGGATTCTTTGGGGTTTTCTGTGTATCAGATCATATCATCTGCAAACAGAGATACTTTGACTTCTTCCCTACCAAATTTGAATGCCCTTTATTTCTTTTTCTAGCCTAATTGTTCTGGCTAGGAACTCCAGCACAATGTTGAATAAGAGTGGTGATAAAGGGCATCCTTGTCTGGTTCCCGTTCTCAAGAAGAATGGTTTCAAAATCTCTCCATTTAGGATGGTGTTGGCTGTTGGCTTTGTATAAATGCCCTCAATTATATTGAGGAATTTCCCTTCTATTCCTATTTTGTTGAGAGTTTTTACCACCAATGGGTGTTGGACTTTGTCAAATGCCTTTTCTGCATCAATGGATAAGATCATGTGGTTCTTGTCTTTTGTTTTATTTACGTGATGGCTTCCATTGATTGTTTTTCCTAATGTTGAACCATCCCTGCGTACCTGGTATAAATTCCACTTGATCATTGTGAATTATTTTTTTGATATGTTACTGAATTCTATTGGCTAGAAATTTGTTGAGGATTTTTGCATCAATGTTCACGAGGGATATTGGTCTGTAATTTTCTTTTTTTGTGGTGTCTTTACCTGGTTTTGGTAACAGGGTTGTGCCGGCTTCGTAGAATGCATTTGGGAGTATTCCATCCTTTTCTATGCTCTGAAATACCTTTAGTAGTAGTGGTGTTAACTCTTCTCTGGAAGTTTGGTAGAATTCTCCAGTGAAGCCATCCAGGCCAGGGCTTTATTTTTTGTTGGGAGTTTTTTAATTACCTTTTCAATCTCTTCTTTTGTTATGGGTTTATTTAGTTGTTCTACCTCTGTGTTAGTTTAGGTAGATAGTGAGTTTCAAAGAATTTGTCCATTTCCTTTAGGTTTTCAAATTTGTTAGAGTACAGTTTTTCATAATATTCTGTTATGATTCTTTTAATTTCAGTTGGGTCTGTTGTGATATCACCCATCTCATTTCTTATATGGGTTATTTTATTTCTTATATGGGTTTTTTGTTTCCTCTCCTGTTTTTCTTTTTCTTTTTTTTTTTTTTACCATTACTGAACTTTTTTTTTTTTTTATTGTACTTTAGATGAAGGTTTACAGAACAAATAGTTTCTCATTAAATAGTCAGTACACATATTGTTTTATGACATTGGTTAACAACCCCACGACATGTCAACACTGTCCCTTCTCGACTTTGGAAGAACTTTTCATGGTGAAAATATACATAGCCAAAGTTACACCATTTCAAAAGTTTCAACATGTACAATTCAGTGACATCAATTACAATCTTCCAGTTGTGCTGCTGTTCTCACTATCCTTTTCCAAATTATTCCATCACCATTATCTTGACCTCACTGCCCCCTAGGCTTCCCATCAAAACTTTTGAGTTGCTGTTGTCAGTTTGATCTCACATAGATAATTCTTTTTTTTTTGTACCTTAGATGAAGGTTTGCAGAACAAATAGCTTCTCATTAAACAATTAGTAGACATATTGTGCTATGACAATGGTTAACAATGCCCTGACATGTCTACACTGTCTCTTCTCAACCTTGGGTTCCCTATCACCAGGTTTCCTGTCCCCTCCTGCCTTCTAGTCCTTGTCGCTGGACTGCTGTGTCTCATTAGTCCCGTTTTGCTTTATGAGGCTGTCCAATCCCTGGCTGAACGGAAAACTTCGGGAGTGGCTTCACCACTGAGCTCAAAGGGTGTCTGAGGGCCATACTCTCAGGGTTTCTCCAGTCTGTCAGGCCAGTAAATCTGGTCTTTTTTTTTGTGACTTAGAATTTTGTTCTACATCGTTTTCTAGCTCTGTCCAGGACCGTCTATTGTGATCCGAGTCAGAGCAGTCAGTGGTGGTAGCTGGGCACCATCCAGCTATACCGGACTCAGTCTGGTGGAGGCCGTGGTAGTTGTGGTCCATTAGTCCTTCGGGCTAATCTTTTCCTTGTCTCTTGTTCTCTTCATTCTCCCTTGCTCCTGAAGGGGTGAGACCAGTGGAGTATCTTAGATGGCCGCTCACAGGCTTTTAAGACCCCAGACGCTACTCACCAAGGTAGAATGTAGAACATTGTCTTTATAAATAGTGTTATGCGAATTGAACTAGATGTTCTCCAAGATCATGGTCCCCACAGCCCTCTGCCCAGCAATTCAGTCCCTCAGGGAGTTTGGAAGTGTCTATGGAGATTCCATGACCTTTCCTTGTACAAGTTGTGCTGGCTTCCCCAGTATTGTGTACTGTCTTACCCTTCACCAAAGTTACCACTTATCTATAGTCTGTTTAGTATTTCCCCCCCACCTCCCCAGCCCTTGTAACCAAAAAAGATTGTTACTTTTTGTACGTAAACTTTTTCATGAATTTTTACAATAGAGGTCTCATACAATATTTGTCCTTTGTGATTGACTTATTTCACTCAGCATAATGTCCTCCAATTTCATCCATGTTATGAGATGCTTCACAGATCCATCATTGTTCTTTATTGTTCAATAATACTCCATTCTGTGTAGGTACCATAGTTTGTTTATCCACTCATCTGTTGATGAGCATCTAGTTTGTTTCCATCTTTTTCTTATTGTGAACAATGCTGCCATGAACATGGGTGTGCATAGGTCTATTCATGTGATGGCTCTTATTTCTCTAGGATATATTCCTAGGAGTGGGATTGCATTTTGTAGTGTTTTTTTTTTTTTTTTTTTTTTTTTTTTTTTGTGGTGCTGACGTTTTCTTTGTCCCTCTTGGTCTCCTGTGCTGAATTCCTTTTATCTGTGGATTTTTTTTCATTTCTTTTATTTTTGTAGGTTTTGTTTTTACTGAGACTTTACGTTTTTCTTCTTTATTTTGATGAGTAGGTTTGTTAACTTCCTTTGTGGTTATCTTGAAATTTACCCTTATCTTCCTAGGTTTGAACCAGTCTATTATACTTGGTATCATCTTGCCTTCCTCTCCATTAGAAGGTTCTATACCTACACCATTTATTCCCTCTTTTATTGTTCTGTTGCTGTTGTCATTTACAGATTAACCTCTCTGGTTCCCTGTTGTAATTCTTTTGGTTTTGCATAGTTCTTAAGAATTCATTTCCTAGGTTGCTGTCTGGCTAGTACAATCGTGTCTCCTATATTCAGCCTGTGCTCTGATGTTGTTTGTTCTCAGGTGGAAGTACTCCCTTTAATAAGTCTTCTAAGTTTGGTTTGGTTTTTACATAGTCCCTTAATTTGTGTTTATCTGGAAATGACCTAATTTCACCATCATATTTGAGTGAGAGTTTTGAAGGATATATTATTCTTGGCTGGTAATTTTTTTCTTTCAAGGTTTTATATATGTGTCTTAGTCATCTAGTGCTGCCATAACAGAAATGCCAAAAATGGATGGTTTAAATGAAGAGAAGTTTATTTCCTCACAGTAAAGAAGGCTAAAAGTCCAAATTCAGGGCTTCATCTCCAGGGGAAGTCTTTCTATCTCTGTTGGCCTTCTCATCAATGTTCTCCCGGACTAGGAGCTTCTTGGCACAGGGACCCCTGTCCAAAGGACATGCTCTGCTCCTGGCACTGCTTTCTTGATGGTATGAGGTCCCCCTGTCTCACTGTTCACTTCTGTCTTTTATATCTCAAGCGATTGCCTCAGGACACAATCCAGTCTTGTAGATCAGGTCCTGCCTTACTAACACAACTGCCACCTGTCCTCCCTCATTAACATCATAGAGGCAGGTTTACAACAGGAAAATCACACAGTACCAGGAATCATGGACTAGCCAAAGTGATACACATATTTTTGGGGGGACATAATTCAAACCATGACAATATGTCATCCCATTGCCTTCCTGCCTGCATGGTTTAGTCTTATTGTTTCTCATCTGTGTGTGACTTTTTGTTTTTCTCGAGCTGCTCTCAGGATTCTTTGTCTTTGGTTTTAGAGAGTGTGATTATGATATGCCTTGGTGATTTTCTTTTGGGGTCTATCTTATATGTGGTCGGTTGAGCTTCTTGGATGGTCAGCTTTTCATCTTTCATGATATTGGGGAAGTTTTCTGTCAGCAATTCTTCAATGATCTTTTCTGTGTTTTCTGTTTTCTCCCCCTGTTCTGGAACTCCACTCACTCACAGATTTTTGCTTTTGCTTTTTATCCCACATAATTCTCAGGGTTTCTTCATTTTTCTCCTTTCTTTTTTCTGATTTTTCCTCAGAGTTGTATCCAAGTGTTCGTCCTCAGTTTCACTGATCCTATCTTCCATTCGTTTCAAACCTGCTCCTCAGCCCTTCCATGACACTGTCCATTTCTGAAATCTTGTTGTTTATCTTTTGAATTTCTAATTGTTGTTTTTGTATGTTTTCTAGTTGTGAATTTATTTTGGCATTTTGTTCCTGTATTATTTTCTTGAATTCTTCCATTTTTTGTCTGTATTTTCCATGGATTTGTCTATTTTTTCCTCATTTTTGTCTGCTTTTTGCTTCACCTCTTGGATAATTCTGAATATTAGAGATTTGAATTCCCTGTCAGTTAGGTCTAGTACCTTTTCCTCTACATTTTATTTTGGAAGCCTACTGGAACTATCCTGTCCTGTTTTTGTAAATGTTTTGATATTGTCTGCTGTCTTCAGGGCATTCAGTGGTTATTTTCCTCATTTATTGATTGTAGATTTGTTTGTTTCATCATACTTTTTTGTTTTATTTGGTTATGTCTGAGCAGGTGGGCTGTGCATTCTTTGTTGTTTGCTCATCTGTGGGCGTGATACTTTTAACCTCCTTCTCCAATGGGCAGGGTCAGTCACTCAGGTATAGTACAGCATGGCAGGTGCAGCTGAAGGAGAGTTGCTGGGATGGATTGTTTGCAGCATGTACAAGCGCTGACAGTACAGACTGGGAATCAGTGCAGGGCAGGTTCCAGTATACTGTGCTTGTGCTGCTTGGGAGTGTGATGTTCAGTGCTCAGTGCAGGTAGGCGGGGGTGGGGGTAGATTGTGATGTGTGGTGCTAAGATGGGTATGGGAAAGATGAGAGAGAGGAGAGAGGAGGAGGAGCCAAAAACATACACACAAACAAAAAAGAGTGCTAAGGGAGCTTGCTATTGGAGTGAAGAGATGAGAGACTGAAAAATGGGGGAAAAAAATTTTAAAAAAGGGTAAAAGAAAAAAATGAATAAATTGTGAAATTGGAAATGAAGAAAGACAAAAAGTGAATAAGAGAGAGAAGAAAACAAAACAAAGAAACAAAAAAACCGAAAACACAGGAGAAAAAAAACAACAACAAGAAAAAGAAATGCCTCCAGGGATGTCCCTGTGCATCTGTGCAGAGTAAGGGACTAGCTTCCAAGCCAAGTGGTACTGCACAGCTAGAAGAGGCTCCAAAGCCGAGAAAAGAAAAAGAAAACAAACAAACAAATCAAAACAGAAAAAATCAGAACAAACAAACAAACAAAAAAGCACCGGGGGTACCAGGAAGCAGTTTCACAGTCGAGTGGTGTTTTGCAGCCTTTCAGGAAGAAGCAAACATGGTGCATGGAGCCAGGTATTTGAGAGAAAGGAGGGGGAGGTGGTGAGAGGTAAGGAAGAAATCTAGAGAAGCAGAAAAAAGCAACACAAGAAGCCAACAAAAGGCACTCAGGGAGCTGGCCAGTGCAGGCGGGGGTGGAATTGAAGTGACACTGGGTGAAGTTGGTGTTTCCCAGCAAAGATACTGTGGCTGCAGGAAGCCGAGGAGGCTAAGTGGGGCTGAAGAGGGGTGGGGGGTGGGAAAGCCTATATCGCTGGTTACCAGTTGCTCTGTCTCCTGCTGGAAGCTCCATGAAGCTGCTTTCTCATACCCCCTGTTCGCTGATCTCCAAGACAGGAGTCCAAGATGGCAGATCCATGCTGCGGTAGCTGATAGGGGACCTCTGCATGTATCTCTCCTCACTCTGTTCTCGGTCAGTTTCTTATTCCATTTGGTGCTTGGCTGAGTTCTTTATCTCTTCATTTGATGCGTAGGGTTTCAGGATTGGCATGTGACTCTGTTTGACTTAGTTTTTCTGATCTTTGCTGCGGAGGGATGGCGTGGTGCTTCTGACAATTGCGCCTTGTTGCCCAGAAGTCCACTTCCTCTCCTATTTTTCTTTTGTCGGTTTAGCCAATGGTTTATCAATTTTGTTGATCTTTTCAAAGAACCGGCTTTTGGTCTTGTTAACTCTTTCAATTGCTTTTCCATTCTCTATTTAATTCTGCTCTAACTCTTATTGTTTCCTTTCTTCTGGCACATGAGAGCTTCTTTTGCTGCTGTCTTTCTACTTGTTCCAGTTGTAGGTTTAACATTTTGAATATGGCCCTTCTTCTTTTTGGATGTGTGCATTTATTCCTGTAAACTGACCTCTGAGCACTGCTTTTGCTGTGTCCCAAAGGTTCTGGGAGGATGTATTTTCATTCTTGTTTGATTCTATGAATTTCTTTATTCCATCCATAATTTCTTCTATAACCCAATAGTTTTTGAGCAAGCTGTTGTTCAGTTTCCATGTGTTTGATTTTTTTTCCTTGCTTTTTCTGTTGCTGATTTCTTCTTTTATGGCTTTATGGTCAGAAAAGATGCTTTGTAGTATTTCGATGCTTTGGATTTTGTTAAGGCTTGCTTTATGGCCTAATACGTGGTCTATTCTGGAGAATGTTCCACGTGTGCTGGAAAAGAAAGTATACTTGGCTGCTGTTGGGTGGAGTGTTTGGTATATGTTTATGAGATCAAGTTGGTTGATTGTAGCATTTAGCCCTTCCGTGTCTTTGTTGAGCTTCTTTCTGGCTGTTCTGTCCTTCACCAAAAGTGGTGTGTTGAAGTCTCCTACTACTATTGTGGAGCTGTCTATCTCTCTTTTCAGTGCTGTTAGAGTTTGTTTTATGTATGTTGGAGCACTGTCATTGGGTGCATAAATAGTTATTATAGTTATGTCCTCCTAGTGTATTGACGCTTTAATCGTTATATAGTGTCATTCCTTATCCTTTGTGGTGGATTTTACTTTGTAGTCTGTTTTGTCAGAGATTAATATTGCCACTCCTGCTCTTTTTTGGGTGTTCTTTGCTTGATATATTTTTTCCATCCTTTGAGTTTTAGTTCGTTTGTATCTTTAAGTCTAAGGTATGTCTTTTCTGGCAATATTTAGATGGATCATGTTTTTCTATCCAATCTGCCACCCTCTGTCTCTTTATTGGTGCATTTAGTCCATTTACTTTCAGCTTAATTATTGTTAGGTATGAGTTTAGTGTTGTCATTTTGATGTCTTTTTTTTGTGTGTTGTTCACAGTTTCTTTGTTCCACTTAATTTTCTGTGCTGAGTTGTTTTTCTTTATGTATTTTCTTTTCAACTTTTTCATTGTTGTTGATTTTGTGTTTGCTGAGTCTTTATATTTTTCTAGTTTTTTATTTTGACTTGTAGGATTGTTAGTTTCCTTTGTGGTTAACTTAATATTTGCCCCTATTTTTCTAAGTTTATACCAGTCTTTTATTTCTTTATATTGCCTTGACTTCCTCTCCATATGTAAAGTTTATGTCTGCATTTTTTAAGTCCCTCTTTTTTGTTTTAATGTTGTCATGTTGTCATCTTTTACATATTGACATCTGTTTCCCTATTTTCAGTGTTTTAGCTTTGATTTCCTTTTGTGACCTGCCTATCTGGGTTGATATCTGGTTGCTCTGTCCTGTGTTCTAGTCTTGGGTTGTTATCTGATGTTACTGATTTTCTAACCAGAGGGCTCCCTTTAGTATTTCCTGTAATTTTGGTTTGGTTTTTACAAATTCCCTAAACTTCTGTTTATCTGGAAATGCCCTAATTTCACCATAATATTTGAGAGACAGTTTTGCTGTATATATAATTCTTGGCTGGCAGTTTTCTTCCTTCAAGGCTTTATATATGTCATCCCATTGCCTTCTTGCCTGCATGGTTTCTGCTGAATAGTCCAAGCTTAGTCTTACTGACTCTCCTTTGTAGATGACTTTTCATTTATCCCTAGACACTCTTAAAATTCTCTCTTCATCTTTGGTTTTAGCAAGTTTGTTTTTAATATGTCTTGGTGACTTTCTTTTGGGATCTACCTTATGTGGGGTTCGATGAGCATCTTGGATAGATATCTTGTCATCTTTCACGATATCGGGGAAGTTTTCTGCCAACAAATCTTCAACAATTCTCTCTGTATTTTCTGTTATCTTCCCCTGTTCTGTTCTGGTACTCCAATCACTCGTAGGTTATTCCTCTTGATAGAGTCCCACATAATTCTGAGGATTTCTTCATTTTTTAAAAATCCTTTTATCTGAGTTTTCCTCATATAAGTCGGTGTTGAGTTTTTTCATATTCAACCTCTCTAATTCTGACTTCCATTGCCTCAATTCTGCTCCTTTGACTTTCTATTAAGTTGCCTAATTCTGAAATTTTATTGCTAATCTTCTGGATTTCTGATTGCTGTCTCTCTGTGTATTCTTGCAGCCTGTTAAATTTGTCATTATGCTGTTCACTAATCTTTTTAATTTCCTCTATTGTGTGTTCTGTGTTTTGCTTAATTTCCTTCCTAGTTTTTTGAAAAAGTTCTGTATGTTAATCTTTTGTATTCTGCCTCTGGTAATTCCAAGAACTTTTCTTCCTCTGGAAAATTTCTAGATTCTTTATTTTGGGAGCTTGCTGAAGCCATCATGGATTGCCTCTTTATGTGATTTGATATTGATTGTTGTCTCCGAGCCATCAATAAGTTATTGTATTTATGTATTTTATGTTTTCTTACTGTGTCCTAGCTTCTTGTTTTGTTTTAATATGCCCAAATAGGCTGCTCGTATGAACTAGTTTGATTATTGGCACCTTTGAAGCTCAAATGTCCTGTCACCAGATGGTTAGATCTGTTACTAGGTATGTGAGCTCAGGAGTCCGCCCACTCCTCCTGTGTGGATTCGGCTCAGGTGCCCTGGTAGATAGCCACCAAGTGTGTGGTGTAGGCTCTCACTTATAGTCCTAGACAGGCATAAGTGATTGATGTAGGCATAGGCATCTGGCTGCAGCAGGGGGGTACACTCTGGGCAAGGCAGGGAGCTGACGGCTGCCCCTGAGTGTCCAGGAGGAAGGCGTGTCCCTGTTCCCTAGAGCAAGTAGGTGGGTGGTTTTTGCAGCCGGACTATGAGCACGTAATGCTGTTGGCTGTAAGGACTGGGGTGCGCCTCTTATTCATAGCCCCCTATCACAGGTGGCTAGGTTGTGTGGTTGGAGCTACCAGTCCTCAGGCCCCTGATGTGGGTAGGTGAATACTCTGCTTAATGTGCAGAGCAGTATCAAGAATGTCAAGAACCTACCACCTCACAGTTGAAACAGTTGAAGTTAGACTTCTGGTATATACCCTGTTGTAGTTTGGTAATGAGGGCCTACGCTGTTGTGATGGGCCCACACAAGTCCATGCAGGGGGAAAGGCACTGAAAGTCTGGATCCCCTATGCCTGGGCCTAGGCTAAAGAGCTGTGCCTACCCTGGGTTCCTGGCTTAGGGGAGCCGGCAGTTTATTTTTGCCCATTTGGTAATTTGTTCACACTCCAAGGTGGGAGAATGGCTCCGGGCATGTGATGGATCCTATTTGTGGCCCAGGGCACTGGGCAGTTGCTGAAGCCAGTCCAGGACCCAGTGTAGAGCAGGGAGCCAGGAGATAAATGGGAAAGAGGTTTTTCTCTAAGGGGGATGTTTTTGATCTGTGCGGTAAACTGTACACAAGCACTTACCTTTTATCAAGGGCTGCTTCTCACTGGTTCTGCATGGCCGAGCAGACTGTCAGCGGCTGGGTCTCTCCCAGTGTGGAATATGGCTCCTGAGTGCTAATGCTTGCCTGCCTTACCATTCACCCCCGAGCTGCTTAGGCCTGAGGGGCTCAGGCTCTCACCATGTCAGGTCTGGCAATGCCTCGCTGCTTCCGAACTGTCTCTCCCTCCCCCTGCCACTCAGTCAGGTTCCTCAACTCTGCCTTTGATGTTCAGGGCTCCCAGATTGCCATATACAATCGAATCACTTGTTTTTTAAGGTCGTTGTTGGAATCGTCTGACTACTCCACCATCTTGTCCCCGCCTCCCCCATAGGGTTCAATGCATGGTGTTTTCAGTTGCTTCATGTGCATGTGAAAGCTAGGCAATGAATAAGGAATACCAAAAAAGAATTGATCTCTTTGAATTACAGTGTTGGCGAAGGATATTGAATATACCATGGACTGCCAAAAGAATGAACATATCTGTCTTGGAAGAAGTACAGCCAGAATGCTCCTTGGAAGCAAGGATTGTGAGACTACATCTCACATACTTTGGACATGTTGTCAGGAGGGATCAGTCCCTGGAGAAGGACATCATGCTTGGTAAAGTAGAGGGTCTTTGAAAAACAGGAAGACCCTCAAGGAGATGGATTGACACGGCCACAACAATGGGCTCAAGGATAACAATGGTTGTGAAGATGGTGCAGGACCAGGCAGTGTTTTGTTCTGTTGTGCATAGTATTGCCACGAATTGGAACTAATACGACAGCACCAAACAGTAGCAACAATCTTTACAGGGGCAGACTGCCAAGTTGTTCTCCCGAGGAGCAGCTGGTGGGTTCAAACTGCCAACCTTTCAGTTAGCAGCTGAGAACTTTACTACACCACCACCAGGGCTCCTTGGCTTTCTTTCTTGTTGTTGTTAGATGCCATCAAGTCACTTCCAACTCACAGTAACCCTATGTACAACAGAACGAAACACTGCCTGGTCCTGTGCCATCCTTACAACCTGAGAGGCTCATCTTCTAGCACTATTTTAGACAATGTTTTGCTGCTATCCATAAAGTTTCCATTGGCCAATTTTTTTCAGAAATCACCAGGTCCTTCTTCCTAGTCTGTATTGGTCTGAAAGTGCCACTGAAACCTGTTTACCATGGCTGGCCCTGCTGGTACTTTAAATACCAGTGCATGGCTTCCAGCATAACAACAACACACAAGCCCCACAGTATGACAAACTGACAGATGAGTGGTAGTCTCTCTAGGCTCCCTATAATCAAAAGGCCCACATCCTTGAATTTTAAGATTGAAACGGGCTCTACTTCTGTACAAATTACTTAACCAACCAGGCTAAATATCTCCAAATTCATTGCAACTTTTTGAAAGGAAACTGAGAGGGAGGGAAAGGAGAGAGGAAGATAATGTCTGGGTGTGCTTTGACTTTTATTAAGAGCAAGGTTTTAAGAATTAATTCATGTGACCCCTTTGGAATTCCATATCACCCTAAATTTGAGGAAAATGTGTCTAAAGTATATACAGGGAATGTCATTGGATGAAAGTCAAAAGGTTACTTAAGTGAGTAGGAAACAGTTGCTTATTGGTAGTTATTGAATTTCTACTGTGTATTAAAAAAACGTTCATTCAATCATAACACTAGAAAAATGGGATTTCTAAGACCCTCAAGGAGATGGATTGACACAGTGGTTGCAACAATGGGCTCAAACATAGCAACGATTGTGAAGATTTCGTTCTGTTATACACAGGGTCCCTATGAGTTGGAACAGACTTGATGGCACCTAACAATTATTGAAAAGGAGCAATTTACCAGTCTTAGAGCTGAAGATCATAAAGATTCCCTTACAAAGTTTATTTTACTATCAGTTTTTAAACTGTGCCCCTTGGCGCATTAAGGTAGAGGAGAAGACTGCTGGGGGGTGAGGTTTCAGAGGTGTGCTGCTTGCAAGAGCAGATTGTGCTAATCTCTTCCCAACTTCATGTTTACTGATTGCCACGGTGGGAACATTTACACCACAGGAATCAGCAAACATTACAAGTCATTTTTTCTCAGACAGCTAGTTGTTAAACATTGTCTGAGTCATCTAGTGCTGCTATAACAGAAATACCACAAGTGGATGGCTTTAACAAAGAGAAGTTTATTTCCTCACAGTAAAGTAGGCTAAAAGTCCAAATTCAGGGCAGCGACTCCAGAGGAAGTCTTTCTGTCTCTGTCAGCCTCCTCATCAATCTTCCCCTGGACTAGGAGCTTCTCCGCTCAGGGACCCTGGGTCCAAACTACATGCTCGGCTCCTGGCCCTGCATTCTTGGTGGTATGAGGTCCCCAACCCCCTGCTTGCTTCCCTTTCCTTTTATGTCTTGTAAGATAAAAGGTGGTGTAGGCCACACCCCAGGGAAACTCCCTTTATATTGGATCAGGGATGTGACCTTAAAAAGGGTGTTACAATTCCACCCTAATCCTCTTTAACATAAAATTACAATCACAAAATGGAGGACAACCATACAATACTGGGAATCATGGCCCAGCCAAACTGATACACACATTTTTTGGAGAACATAATTCAATCCATGAAAAACATTTACCAGTATAGCCCTGGAGCAGATCTGCTTTTACTTGCTGTATTTATAGAGAATGTCTGTGTAAAACATAGCTTTTGAAAAAAGGTGTTATGACTACAAATAAGTTTACAGAACATGCTTCAGTTGGATATTTTCTTCCTTTCCAACTAAAATACATACCGAATATTATAATTTGAAGAGCTATGACTCATTTTATTATTTTACATTACTATTTGTTTTAAGAGAATGCATTAATTTTATTATTTACTAAAACTATTACAATTGTATTACATACCATTAGCCACTTAATAAATCTATATGAAACGACAGTTTAAAGTACTTTGAAATTTTTTAGGATATATCAAAAGCAAGAAAAACACTTGGTTGTGAGCTTGAAGTTTAATAAATTTAGCCTTTTTTGATTAGTCAGTTAAGCAATTACAGAAATGGAGATGTTCCAGGAAAATGCCCTACCTCTTTGTTTTAGGTGCCACAGAGCAGGGTTAATATTTCTTTACATTTAAGCTCTTATTAGAATTTTTGTTCCTTTTGGGTTATAGTATTGGAATACTGTATTGATTTATTCCCCATTACTCTTGGTTCCCCAATTTTTATTTTCCTCACCTGCTTGCTGTATGACTCCCTAAAATTGTACTTGGAGAACTGATATGGTCGCCTACATTACTGACACACATGGGTTGCCATGAGAATTGACTCATGTTTGGTGAAACAACTCTTTCAGCTTCTTCACAACCTTCTCTGTGCCCAGGATCTAAGCAGGTGCCATCAAGTGGATTCTGACTCATGGCGGCCCCATATGTGTCAGAATAGAATTTTGCTCCATGGGGTTTTCAAAGGCTGATTTTTCGGAAGTAAATCTCCAGGTCTTTCTTCTGAGGCATCTCTTGGTGGACTTGAACCTCTGACATTTTGGTTAGCAGCTGAGCACTTAACCATTTGCACTACCTAAGGACTCATCCTCCCAGGCTCTAACAAAAAGCAAAAACAAAAATAAACCCATTGCTATCTAGTTGACTCCAACTCATAGTGACCCTATAGGACAGCGTAGAACTAACTGCCCCATAGGGTTTCCAAGGAGCAGCTGGTGGATTTGAACTGCCTACCTTTTGGTTAGCAGCTGAGCTCTTAACCACTGTGCCCCATCAAGCTCTTCACAGCTGATTCCCTCTGTTTTGAGGATAAGTTCTTTAGTTGGGAGACTTTTCTGAATCTCACACATAGCCCCTTCTCCAGCTTGGATCAAATTGCCAGACTTGCTGGGATGCGTTTGAACTCAGTAGTAAACCCAGTTTGAATCCACTGCCAGGGGCGGCTCAGGCCTCCTGTCGATTGTCCCCTGCCAAACCTGCCCCACAAGTTTGACAAACACGCCCAGACATGTTTGAACCCCAGCAATGGACAATACATTTCCTATTAAATGAATTAAGTATGGAAGCAGGAAAAGAAGTAGAAAGGAAAACAAAAGGACAGAACAACACTGTGCTGCTGCCAGTCACAGGTCCTCTTTTAATTTGCATTATGATAATTAATTTTGGTAAAAAAGTTGCCGTACACCCCTTGGTTTGCCTTTCTTATATCCACATCTTGGACCATAAGTACTTTAGAGGCCATGCGCTATTCAAAAATCCCTTCCTGATCTAGGTGTAGTGCTCACCAAAAATGGTTAAGGATTTTTTTTGTGTGTGTAAATATATGTGTAACAAAACATTTGCCATTTCAACATTCTTCAAATGTACGATTCAGTGACATTAAGGAAACGTTTTTAACAATAAAAATATTAATTTTTTTTTTACATGAAGAATGGTGACCAGAAGTGAATTTAGATGGGAAACAAAAACAAACAAAAAGCTTTTCACTTTGCTTTGAACTGAGTACACTGTTAAAAGGTTCTTTCTACAGTGTATGACCAGTTTCATCAAGTCTGTCAAGGACTGTCTTGGGAACCAGATCAATTGTGGTCTGCCCTTAAAGGAGGCAACGCTAATTCTTGCTGCCAGCTTCAGCTCAGACTCAATGGAAAATCAGCTCCCTAAGTTAGAACTGATCACATTGATCTATTTTTCTTCATTTCTAGTCTTTTCAAGAAACAATGAATGTACAGCCAAACTCACTTGAATGTAATCCCCGGATTATGCCAATCTTTCTATCCCTGTAGCTTGTATTTCTAGAACACTTAGTCGAGTGACATAGTTGATAATAAAAAGTTTGATTTTTGTGGTGTTTCTTTGAAAGTACCCAAGTGAATAAGTACCTGGAATTCTTTAGGTACAGATAATATCACTTCAAATCTTGTTGAAGGTTGTTATGAGGACTGTTGCCTCATAATATCTTACAACAGAGGTTTAGGGGAAGAAAAAAGCTCTTCCCCTTCCTACCCCCTCCCCCCAAAAAAAGAAGGTGGACTCAATCTCTTATCATCCACTTTAATCAATATTCTAACTACTTCTCCATTTTTATAAAACAATTAGGAGGGCCAGTGAAATGCTGTCACCAGCCTCCACATTTACAAAAGAAGTTCCTGAGGGTTAAAAGCAGGGTGGCAGTTCTCTCTCTCTCCTTCCCTAGTGAGACAGCTCACATTTTTTGTGTGGACCTCACCCAATCTTCACTCATTCCCCTTTCCTTGCAGTGCTAGGTGTAGTCACGTGACCGAGTCTGACCAAAGCAATCTAAGTTGAAGTGAGGCAGCTTAGAGCCTTTCTTAAGAAATGGAACACCCTTAACCTCTTCATTCCTTCCTAATTCCTGCTGCTTGGAACAGTGCTATAATCATGGATCATGAAACCATGGCTATGCATGGCTGAACAGCAACATAGAAGGAGCCTGGGTCCCTAAGACCGTGGATCACTGTATCAGTCCTAGTCCTCACACTCAGACTTTTATGTGAGAAAGAATATAACCTGTGGCTTAACAAAACAAACATTTATTTCTTGATCATACTACACGCCCAATTCTAGTCGTCAAGGGAACTCTGCTCATCCTGGGTACTTAGGGACCCAGGCAGGCAGAACTCCATCTCAACCCATGCCTCCACTATTGCTGAGGCAGGCAAAGGCAGTGTTGTGAATTGTGCACTGTTAAAGGTTCCACCTGGGAATGACAAGACATTCTGTTGTCTAATACAAGTCACATGACCACACCTAACTTCAAATGGGATAAGGAAGTACAGTCCCCATAGAGAGAAGAACCAGAATATGTGGATTGTTGTCATGACCTTTTTAAAGTTTTCAAAAGCAAAAATGTCCCTTGGTTTAGATGTGCCTAACTCAAGCCATGGTTTTTTCAATCCCCTCATCTGCGTGTGAAAGCTGGACAATGAAAAAGGAAGACAGGAGAAGAATTGATGCATTCGAACTGTAGTGTTGGTAAAGAATATTGAATATACTGTGGATTGTGAGGAGAACGAACAAATCAGTTTTAGAAGAAATATGACCAGAATGCTCCTTAGAAGCGAGGATGGCAAGACTTTGGCTTGCTTACTTTCGACATGTCATCAAGGAAAACCAATCGCTAGGAAAGGACAGTATGGTTGTTTAAGTAGAAGGTCAGTAAAAATGAAGGGAACCCTTAATGAGATGGATTGACACAATAGCCAAAGCAATGTACTCTAACATAGCAATGATCATCAAGATGGTGCAGGACTGAGCAATGCTTTGTTCTGTTATCAGTAAGTTCCCTATGAGTTGGAGCTGACTCAAGGGCACTTAATAACAACAACCTCATGACTGCTACAGTTTCCGTCTTGTTGGAGCCACAGTTATTTTGCATTTTCAGCCACTTGCACCTACACTGAATCCAAATAAAGGAATGATCACATCAATGCTGTGATCAGTAGGTTAAAAACCAGTCCTATAAGGAAGGCTGTCGTTGACTGTATCCCTCATACTCTGCAGGATTTGCAGGGGTGGTTTTCTCCCAGGAGTAGTTCTGGGAAGGAAGAAGACATGTCTTTGTTGAGATTCCTAGTTTCCCCCAATACCTCCTTTATAGACATCCCTGGATTATTGAGATCTAGTCAAAGGCACATCTCTAGGAGTCCCACTTCTGTAGTTCATGTTGCCACCTCTAGCTCCTCCAAAGTCAAGGAAATGTTGCCTATTCTTTTGAAAACACAAGTCTAGTCCTGCCCTGTTCTGCTTTGTTCCCACATTCAAACCTTAGTCCTTGAAAATCTGTTGTCTCTCCCAGTGGCTCTAGTGTGTCCTTACCTATCTCAATTTAGTGAACATCTTCACTTGAGCATACTACACCTTCCAAATACGTAGACAAATGGGTTGTCTATTGTCTTTATTCTCTCCCTGTTCATCTTTTCTGAAACCTGAATGAAGCAGCTTCTGTTCATACTGCTCCACTGAAACTGCTCTACAGCCGTTAATGAACTTTATCAAGAAGCATTTGCCTAAAACTCTGGAATTCCCTGGAAACTTGCTTTTGTATATTTCATCTAATGGGATAACCTGTAATAAATTAAAAAAAAAAAAAAAGAAAGAAGGAAAGAAAACAGCCATACATTTAGTAATAAACCATAGAACCGCATTAGCATTTGAGTAGTTTAGGAATGTATTCTGATCTGCCATAAGTAAAATCATGGCTGTCTGCCCCTGCCCCAAACACAGGAACTACCTGCAAAAAAAAGACTGACATAAGGTGTTTATTTCGTTAAACCAGCCCTAGTCTGCAACACGTGAAGCAGACGTGTAACCCGGGGTGTTTATTCACCGTGTGTAGGCATGACCTAGAAGTGAGCAGAGTTCATTCAAAAAACAAAACAAAACCAAAAAACTTTGAAACGTCAGATTAGTCTCAGGGATTAAAATTCTATAGACTATTGACAGAGGAAGTCCTTACTGTTACTGGAGAGCTGGACCACACAGAGAACGGACCATGGTTGCTCTTTTTGCATGCCCATTCTTAAGCAGGAAAGCAGAGCTGTATTTGACTTGAATATGAAGAATAAAAACAGCTCTGGAGATACCAAGCCATAGTCTATGTTACAGGTTTAACACACTCATTTAATTTCATTGGAGAAGATAATGAAACTGGTGAAAAGTATTTATGGAACCAGAGGAGAGCATATTCTGCTGGTTTTACTTTATGTTTGAAGTTTTAGGTATAGCTCTGCCCATAAATACTGAAATGCCTAGCGTAAAGAACGCAGCCTGGGGCATACCCCATAAAACTTACAGCGCAATTAAATGAGCAATTTCCACTGGAAATAAAACGGGTGTGTTGAGTGGAATATGAATTAAACTGTGCATACGACTCTGGCACGCACTAGGCTTTGGAAAGGGACCTTCTGGTTTCAGTAGCACCTGATGCAGTCCATTCTAGGTTAACGCCAGAAAGTAATAACAGATAACTGCAGTTAGCATGAAGATCAGTGCATTCCAAATTGTGACTAATGTAGTTTCCTTGTCATTATGGTTCCGGGAAAGGTCCAGCAAAATTATGACTGACAACAAAGGATTAAATCTGACCCTTTATTACACTGCAGACATTTTGAGCTTCTACATTGCACATATGCTATGCAGAATTTTTGGAACTTGCCCTCAACTTTCCTTCATTTTCACCCTCTGTCACCAGGCACCATTAGACAAGGGTTCATAAAGGAGATTTCAACTGGAAAACCAAACAGCCATCAGAACAAACATTAGTTTGTATTACAAACCACTCTCTGTCTTGCTGATTTCTGGGGACTTATTTGGAGATTAAAGGACAATAGGTCACTGGTATCCTAAGGGAACACTCAGCTCAGGAAAGGATTTAGAACTCTGCAGCTGATAGGGGAACAGGACTGTAAGTGTAGAAAAATGTTATCTCATTTGTGCTGTAGGGTAAAGCAAGTCTGCCCAGGATTAGCATTCTTTCTTTGAGGAACTAGGGTAAGGGTGAAGGAAGGAGAGCTTGACTTTTTTCTGCCTATGAAAGTCAGAGAAAGCCTAGGGCAATCCGTCTTTTTCCTTCTTCTCTTCTAGCAAGCACTCTACCGCCAGCTGTCCCGGGAGGCAATGAGGGGGTGGGTAATAATAGGTCACGTGATCCGAATGAGTATTACCAGCCTTTTAAAATATTCACAGCTTGAAACATGAAGTATTTCTTTTAAAAATTATTTGATTTCACTGTAGTTTCGTCTGAATTCACCTTCTCTTGCCAAAACAATCTGTGTATTACAACTTTTCTAATTATAAAAATGTTCTCTCTAAATATATGTATATATATATTTTCTCTCCAAATGAAAAGAATATTTTCCATGGCAGCATATGCTTTGAATTTTTCACGTAAGATTTTGTTCTGTCCAGACCTAAATCTCAGCCTATCTTAGTTGCGTAACAATATTTAGTGAAACAAACCCACCGTTTGTCCAGGGCAGTCTTTCCTTAAAGTTAGCAATGTTATCTGCGTTTAGATGGCTGGCCGGCTCCTTCCCACAGGACCTACAGCCATAGAAGAGTCTGCAAGGACGGTGTTCCGCTGTACAAGAGGGAAGGGCAGGGGCAGAGAACTGAAAGCTGGTCGCTTGGAGCTTATGTGCCAAGACGAGGAAAGCTGAAGCTGATTAGGAGGAAGGTGGGTTAAAAAGTGATTTAGGAGCTAAAAGCAGTAAAGTAGTTTTCTCTGCGTTACCCTGAAGTGTAGGACATTGCTATCTTAGACTAATGGCATAATAAAAAACACACTTTATTTAGGTTAACAGAGCATTATATGACCTGAAATTTTTACAGTTTTAGATCTATAGTGAATAGTTTGTGGAGGAAAAAGTCTACTCGGTTTATTATTTGGGTAAGATTAAAATAAATTCTTTAATGATGTATTTATTTTTTGAAGACATAAGCTTGGATACATAAAATGGAGTTATTTTCATTGGCATGGCAACCTCTTTGCTGCTGCTTTACTACATGTTCGTAGTTAAAATCATTTCATTGTTTTCCTCGCAAAACTACCATCAGTTAGAAAACGGCTTTGTTAATTAGCAAGCTATGACGCAATATATCACTGCATCTTTAGAGCTCTGGCGCCAGCTAGTGGTGAAAGAGAGGAGCCACGCTTGTCGTTCTCAAATCTGAGAAGGCGTTTGTCTCTTTCCCTCTCCTTATCCCTGTTGTTGTTAAGTGCCCTCGAGTCGGTTCGACTCATAGCGACCTTACAGGACAGAGAAGAACTGCCCCATAGTGTTTCCAAGGACTTGCTGGTGGATTTGAAGTGCTGACCTTTTGGTTAGCAGCCGAGCTCTTAACCACTACCACACGAGTACTCCCTCCTTATCGGTAGTTCTCCCCATTTTCTTCCATCAACATAATAGGAGATCATTGCAGTGTGGCCGACGGGATTATAAATGCAAGTAGAGAAAGATGGTGGGCAGGGGCGGAGAGAGGAAAGGCCAGATAAATGCAGTCGTTTCTCTAAAGAATTTGAGAAGAGATCATTTATTTGAAATTCCTGCCATGTTGATGGAGAAACTCAATCTTTTGCCAGGGAATTTTTAGCCTTTTGTTTGAATATATTTAAATATATTTGAATATATACTTAGGACACGTAATAACTATGGAACTTCACCACAAATACAGCACTGAGGACATGTTGTAAGTCTAAATTTGTGTTTATTTTTAAGTAGCAAATATTTCTACTATGAAGAGGCTCTGCTACCTCGTCACTGGTACAGCTCTAAGATGAGTAACTCAATTGGTGAATAAAGCAGAAACCGCTTAAGATGGTATTTGTAGCTGGTATTTGGAATGTATGCAGTAGATTTAGGCTTTCAGCCAAATCTATCCTCAAATAGAAATAGTTTATAATAATTTGCAGGAAAACAGAAAACATACAGTATTTATTTTAAGAACTAAGAATCTTTGGCCGGCCGTTTTTCTCATTTATTTAAGCCATAACTGATCTTGTTACTAAGGTTATGGAGAGACTTCAAATTCTAATAAATAAAAGCTGAGTCTGAGGCATTTCTTGCATTAAATAGTGGGAGCTTTTTATAAGTCTACTACTTATTTCTAAAATCAATTATTATTACTAACATTCTTTGTGGAATTATGAAAAAAAAAGCTGAAGGTTGTAAAGAACTTTTCTTTTGAAATGTCATTTATATGTTTGCATCTGTATCTAAATCAGTTATAGAGAATAAGGATAATCCAAACTGAAACTTCTTGTAATAATATTTTTGGAAGGCGGAGCTAATCTAAGAGGAGGTTTCAGGCAGGAAGAATTGTCACAGTCTCACCTCACAGTCTGATTTACGTTACCCTGCTCTTACCTATGTGAGACATGAGATGGTAAAGATAGTTGGTAATGGTGTGTGAGATTTACATACGCTACTATTTTAAACCTTTGCTAAAAATTGCATATTTCATATTAAACATTTACCTCATCCTGTTACCAGCAAAGTTAAATTGTTGACATTTTCCCTTTAGTTTTAAGCACCTCGTAACCCATTGCCGTCAAGTCAATTCCAACTCATAGTTAGCAACCCTATAGGACACAGTAGAACTACCCCATAGTGTTTCCAAGGAACGGCTGGTAGATTTGAACTGCCTGCCTTTTCGTTAGCAGCCAAACACTTAACCACTATGCTACCAGAGCTCCTAGTGTATAATAAAACAAAAAAAACCAAACTCACTGCTGTTGAGTCGATTCCGACTCATAGTGACCCTGTAGGACAGGGTAGAACTGCCTCATAGGGTTTCCAAGGAGTGCCTACTGGATTCAAACTGCCAACCTTTTGGTTAGCAGCCATAGCTCTTAACCACTATGGCACCAGAGTTTCCAGGTATATAATAAAGCCCAGTTAAATCATAACATCTTCATATGACCTGATCTCCTGCGTGTCTGAGATGAAAGCTGAGCTTATAGAATTCAGAGTTTTAAGTCAGAACCTGAAAAGGAATATTTCTTTTTGAAAGATAAAATTCATTTAATCAAGGCTTTTTTCAATGACAGTGGATCGATTGGAATGGAAGTAAACAACAGAATTGAATTGCCATAACATTTTGAGAATTACAGAGAAATAAAGTAGTTTATGCTCCTTTAAAACAGCTTTGTAGCATGTAAGTACTTATTTTAAATGCTGAGTCTGTGATTAGGCACTATAGGTCTATCTTTGAAACCGTTTAATGATTGCTTTAAAATATTTTGATTCTTACTATAATCCTTACATAATTCCCCATATGTTATCAAGTAAATGCTTTGAAATGTCATTTCATCATAATTTGAAATATACTCATAAAGATTTTAAGATTTATCATTTGAGTTTAATTTCTTACTACTTTTTAATATTCTAAAATCTGAAATTAACTCTATGTTGCAAATGAGCGCATTGGAAGGAAAGAAGGGAGGAAAACATACATGAGCATATATGCATTTTTCCTCTTTGGAGGTTTCTCTGATGACTTGAAATAGTTGTATCAGCAAATAACCAGTGCACTCAATTTGAATCCCCCTTTCACTTGAAATGGGAACCCTGGTGGCGTAGTGGTCAAGAGTTCGGCTGCTAACCAAAATGTCGGCAGTTTGAATCCACCAGGTGCTCTTTGGAAAACCTACGAGGCATTTCTACTCTGTCCTATAGGGTCACTATGAGTCGGAATTGACTCGATGGCAACGGGTTCATTTGAAATAGTCTATGAAATTTTTACAAAAGAAATAAACTGTAGGATGTCATTTTTACTGGTGGGAGGTGGCGGGTACGCCTGAACTTGATGGCATAAGAACAAACGTACAGATAAAAATATCCACACATTCATTTTTGTATTCACGTTTGAAAAGACAAGGCATGCTAAAATGCAGATATATGGATAATTAAATATTTGGCCCCTAAATTACACGGTCGCTAAATATCACAATCTTCCTTCACAGAGCGATACTGGAGCCCTCCATAGACCCTCCCATTAGGAGACTTTGGCACAGTATTGTGGTGGACACATCTGCCAGCAAAGTACTACAGATGGTTCTCCTCATTAGCCTGCAGAACTCCAAGCAGCCATCACGGAGGAGGCCTGGGATCTCACTTGGACAAGATGTTAAGCGAGCCTCCTGTTCAATGTCATTACAGTTTCTCCAAAATAATACCCTTAGTGAGCCCTGTTGGGCTCGGGCTGGTCTATGTGTCGCATTTACAGAGATTAGAGATGGTGGCATCATGTCCAATTTGCCAAAGGGTGTTACACATTTCTCAGATTTGACAAAGTTCCACAGTAAATCAGACGTGGAAAACTTCTTAATCTAAACGTAGTGGCAGGACAGCCGGGCTGCTCCCTGGAAACTCATTAGCGTGGCATTTGGAATTCCAGGCAATGTTCACCATCACGTACACCCTTACTTATTATATCAAATGCATTGACAATATCATCTCTCCTCTTCCCTGCGACCCATTGATTTATTGACATGATGGTATTTTAATTTTGTTTTGTTTACCCTTTGTTTATGAATCAGTCTTAAAATCAGGGCACCAAGCCCTGGCAACCGGAAATGTTAGTTAAGTTTAGCGGTGGAAACAGCAGGGGGAGCCCATACTGTTTTATGGTCTGCAGTTTCTCTGCCTGGATTATTATTACAATAATTATTATAGGTTTTGTTTTGCATGTATAACATCGATATTTAGAAATACAATCACCATGTGCTAAACCATTACAGGTTTAAGTCACAGAGGGCCAATTTTTATTCTTTAATTATATGAAATTATCAAGATGCCACTAAAATAATTGACCGGCGAGAATTTGGCAGTAAGAATTTTCTTCCCTCCCTTTTAACTCAGGGAAAAATCCTGTTCCAAATTTTGTTATTTCTCGAAAAATGTAATCAGCCAAAATCCCTGTGTAGTCTTGTTGACTGTTCATTACCAGCTGCAGTTTTTTGTTTTTCCCCTGAAATAAATATAGAAGTTGAAATATACCATCTAATGTATTTTCAAGATCATGATAGAGGTCCCACAAGAATCACTGGGTGCTCTAAGACTTAGTTTTTAATTTTGAAGTTCATAAAATGCAAAAGCCTGGTGGCATTTAATATTGTTTTCTTATGCTTGACAAGGTCTTTGGGTCAGTAGGTTTTCACTACTGTAAAATAATTCAGAATATCTCCATTGCTTTTTATTCTCTAAAGAAACCATTGCAATGTCTATGGGCATATATTTTATATATTGTGGTTCATCCTAAATTATTCTGCTCTATTGGAGGAAGAAACTCTAGAGTGATACTCAGATGCCTGAATTGGAGACTTCTGTGGATAGTATCAGAAAAACCACTTCACAGTATGAGGATTCATGATTGCAGATTTTATAAATTTAAATTTCTATTGAATAATTTTTGAATTTCATAAGAAATAGCTTGTTACTAAGTATCAACTTTACATTATCAAGGACAAATACTGGTACAATCTCTACAATAAATAATTAAAAAATAATAACCCCCCCCGCCCCCCCCATAACAGTGTAAGACTTAAAATTCTGTGATGGATCAGTAATTTGGTGAATCAACATTTCTCATTCTCTCTATGTTGAAATAAAGAAAATGCAATCTCAGAGTTATCAGAAATCTTTAGGGAGGGAGTAGCATTTGAGCAAGGCCTTGAAGGTTGAAAAGAAAGTTCTAGAAATGGCGGTGGGGGTGGAGTATGTAGTTGTGGTGAGAGGGGAAGATACTTCAGGCTGAAAGATCGTAAGTAAATGGGCAGTGTTGGAAAAGTGTCCCAGCTGGACACAGGAAACTTGGGTACATAAAAGGGAGTAGGGGACTATCTTTGAAGTTTGATATGCAGCTGAGCAGTGAGGACTTTATTTTAGAGGCAGTGGGAGCCAGGGAAGGTTTTAGAGGTAGACATAATAGCAGTAATATTCCAGGGAGATTAATTTGGGGACAGGATCCAGCATTCTTGAAGATTTAATCAAATGTATTTAGTATCAGCATTAGAAAGTAAAATAAAGAATTTATAATTTAAAAGTCACTGTTCATATAATTTTAGAACATGATTTAAAGTATTTTTATATGATATTCCTTGATGAATATAGCCAGTGCTAAAATCCAGGAGAACAAATCGATGCAGACCTCTGTGTGGGTATTTTCTTTCCATGAATATTAATCATAACATCATATTTTGCTATTCTAATTTCTAATATATTTTATTTTGTTCTTCTCTCAAAACCTGGTAAGGTTAACAGATGCTTTATAAAAATAATAGGTATTACAAGTCCGCCCGCCCTCCCTCCTGGACATGATCTCCTTTTGATAGCATGTGTAAATGTAGGTTTATAGATAAGCCTGAATGTTGATGGCTGTTGTAGTTTTTCTGTGAGCTGTTGAGCTTATCATTCTATGGCTACTTGTTTTGGATAAGCTTTGAATTTCATTTTGTAGGTGTCTGACATTGTAGTACCATACTTGATTCAATTATACACTAGTAGAAAACACTTTTTGGAGGGAAATAAATTAAAGTATCATCCAGTTATACGTAAATGTTGTTCAGTAATATCTGTTTCTAAAAAAGATTACAATTTGCAGACATGATATACTAATACTGTGCTCTACTTGATCCAGAGAGAAAGAGAAAAGGTATAATAACATGAAAAAAGTAAAAGAGGATCTTAAATACAGATAGAGAGGAGATTTTTAAAAATTTTAGTAAAATACAAAATTTACAATTGTTTTGAAGGAAATGTAATTTGTATCAATAAATTTGAAAACTGTATACTGTACTTTTAAAAGTGTCAGAATATATTGGGGGGGAACCCAATAAGATAATCATTTTCTCGTGAACCACGAGAAAAAGCGGGAACTTAGAATAGTTAGCTGCCCAATGTTCAAACTCTTTAATGCAGTGCATGTGTTTATCTGTCGAGCCGATAGTACCATGATTCAGAGCACACATTATTTCTGGTTTCTGTGGCAGTAATTGGCACCCTGACTTCTATGTCAATGCATGCCTCCATCTAACTTTATATAAATATATAGGGCTCTTTAGACCCTGTGTTTGGCATTATCACAATTTTTGCTTGGCTCAGAGAGGGCAGGTTGATTATCATTAAAGTGTTATTTATTTCTATTTTATTAAGCCCCTTTTACATTCATGTTACAGGTTAATTTATACTTTTATTTCATGCACTACTTGGCTTTACTGATTAATATGCCCCATGGCATTCAATAAAGTCAGGCAGAGGAGGAAATAAGAGTGGTATTAATTTCTAACATTGCTATAAATTTGCCTTAATAAAACTAGCTCAGTAACATCACAGAAGTAATACAATGGTGCTTCCAAATTGTTGACAAAGATGCAACTAAACAATTTTCCTTCCTGAATTTAACATAACCTTACTGTCTTTTCTTTGAAGTATTGCAATGAAACCTGCCATATATCTTTTTCGCTCTTTAAAAGGCAATGTAATAGTTGCATGATGCTACAGTACACAGATCTCCACTTGACTTATGACAATATGCCTTATTCAGGCTTTAGGTTACAAACTACAAATTAACCGGGCCTACAGGCCCCTGGGGGAAAAATCAAACTTTATTCATGTCAGAATTTTCTTAAAGATTAAAATTATGTTTCCAATATCCACATTGGAAATTCTTAGTGTGTTAATGCTCACTACCAAAAATAAATATTATTACTGTGAAATCTGATAATATGGGAGAGCTTGTGAAAATCTCTGTGCTAAAATCATTTTTCACTAATTACCCCTTCCTCCCAACTCCAGTTGCTCTATTAAATAAAGTTAGGATTTTGAGTCACAAAATTTTGATGACAAAGAATTTTCTAACGTGGATTTGGTTACTTAATTCATGTATTAGAAGATAAAAATTATTCTTTCCTCTTCATTTATTAGATTGTAGCCAAACCAAGACCAAACCATCAGTTGCCCTGATGCTTAGCGACTCTATAGGACAGAGTAGAACTGCCCCAGAGGGTTTCCAAGGAGAGGCTGGTGGATTCAAACTGCCGACCTTTTGGTTAGCATCTGTAGCTTGCTGTAAGCTCTTAACCACTGCGCCACCAGGGCTTTGGATTGTAGCCAAGTTAGCCAAAAAGTTGTTACCAATCAGACATTTGTTTTCATCCCCATTAGTCAGAAAGAATAAATACGATTTATTCATCCTGAAGTTCTTCCTTTTCCGTAGCTTTTCAATAATTTCTTTGAGTTCCAGCATTTATGGACTGGATACAGATTTGATAAAAAGAAAAAAAAAAAAAAAGAAAAAACAACAAAACAATTAAAAACCTCTTTTGCATAAAAATGCCAGGAAACATGTTCACACAGCAATAAGTTGATCAGCTACTGTGTCAGGCAGTGACCTCCTCCTGGGGATAGAAATGTAGATATGACAGGTATTGCCTCTGTTTTCTTCGACTGCATAGACTTGCTCCTTTTTTAATAGAATGGTCAAATTTTATACATTAGTTAGGAAGATATTTTGGGACAGTTTTTTTTGTTGTTTTGGTCTGTTTGTTTTTTGGATGGAAGACAACTTCTGGATTCCTTAAGACCTCCTCCTCAAATCACACCAAAGTGACAGGTACCTTCACCCATGGAACAGTTCAAGAAACAGTGGAAGGGCGAGCCATCTTTATACCCACACTGCTCAGGGGCACATTTCACCTTTTACTAAATCAACTTAATGGAGTCGTTTTTCCCCCCAACTCAGCTCGAATGAATCCAAGTCTATTAAATAGGTGGACTTAATGTTACCATGTCTTCTGCTGCCCAGCTTTTGGTTAAAATCACATTTGGTAATTCACATAAAAGGATGAGCCTTTCACGTTGATGTACTTACGTAACCTCCACCCTTTATGAAAGAATTAAAATTCCATCTTTGCTGTTTCTGCTAGCAAGCCAAAACAGATCCTCTTCGCTCACAAAAATGAGATTTTAAGAATAAGCATTTCTAAATTGCTCCTCAAGCCAGTTTATAGTAAAAAGTCATCTTCAAGTGAATAATCTACATCCTGGATCTGGAGAATGCTGATTCAAAAGCAAAGCAACAATTTTTGGAGCCTTGGGAGTGTCCCATCTTGGAAAGTTAGTTTTAGCCAGTAAAGAAGTGTTCATTTCCAGAGACCTTCTTATATCCTGAGGGGCTTCCATCAGGTTAACCATCCTCACGTAACCATTCACTCATAAATGGGCTGATTACTCAATGAATTGAACCAACCCATGGAAGGAGTCATTCATACTAACATTCATTTGCTCCAGGAAAGCTGTTTGTTAGCTTCTTTGGAAAAAGAGTTTGGGATATTTGACCCAAGCTCATCATTTATTTCAATGCGTTTTGATGGATTTTATGAAGTGAACAGACCAAATCTAGTTTATTGTATTTCAGGATGGATTCCGATAATGCCTTGTAGCTAGTCAACACACAAAGGAACTCAAAAATATACACCTCAGCCGTTAGGCTAAACCTCAGTAAAAGCTTTGCATTGTAATCAAATGGGGAAATTTTATTTAGGTAAGACTAGGAAGATCTGGTCTGATGGTGAAAGGAGTTAGGTGGTGAAATGAAACAATATAAGGTTGTATGTTTTTAGCTAATAGGAAATTAAAATGTACTGTTTGTAACCCCGCAGGTCTTTGAATCCATGAACATCTACATTGCTTGGAGTTCTGCTTATCCTCCCCCACCCCACCTATTCTGAAGCCATTGCGAATAACATGCAAATTAAATGATGCAAAAAAAGTTTGCATTTAATATCCCTGTTTTATAAGTAAATCTAAAAACTTTAGGGGCCTATAAAAATGTATTTATTTTAGTCAGTCATTCTTTGCAGAGCTTTTTGGAATGTGAATCTTAACAGAATGGATCCAAATGATGCTTAACAGAATGAATCAATTACAGAAATATGGTAAATATAGCTTTGCAAATGTCATTGTAAAAACAAACGTGTGTATAAAGCAGATAGAACTTATTTGATTGGTGAGAACAAGAGAATATTAATGCAATTTAAAACTTCAGATAGTCTCAACTTAAACCCTTAGAGAAATACACTCACTTTTCAAATGATCAGAACTTAACGAAATGTATGTGAATGAGAAATGAAGGGTGACAAGGTTTTTCCCCCTTCCTGTATTTGTTTTTTAAAGAACTACATACATTAAAGCAGTACTACCCATTGAGGGTAATGATATTATTTTCTCTCTGAAGGGAAATATTGCACTCTATAGTATGACTTATACTGTCTTTTGTGCCATTATTAATACATTTCCTGTTTAAGGAAATGACTTTTTTTTTTTTTTTTTAAACATGATAGCTTAAACTTCAAAATAAGTGTTATTGACTTTTAAAATGTTGTATCTTACCAATGTTACTCTGGACTTGAAGAATAAAGTGTGGAAAATACTTGTCATCATAATTCCATTGTCATGAGACTCATTTTTAAATAAAGTGGCTTACATTTGATGTTTTTTTTGGGGGGGGTGATTGGAAGAGGGAAAGTAAGTTTTGCAGAAAAAGCAAAGAGACCCTTCACTTCTAGATTAGTGAAGGATAAAAAATTCTCTCATATAAGCACTGTGATTTTTTTAAATAGCAATATTTATATATATATCTAAAATATAAATTAAATATCAGGAACATCTTCCAAAGATCTTGTCCTCATTTATGAAAGCCATGCAGGTGTCCTTGTACAGTTCTATCCAATCAATCCTATCTTCCTTCATTTCTGTTTTTCTGTTCTTATTGCTTTGTTCAAAACCACCACTTTAACAAGATTTTAATTGCAATATTAAGAAGAGAAAATAGGAATAGCACAGGGCAAGTTTTTATGATATTGAATTTTTCACGTTAGGTACTTAAAGCACTAGCGAATAACACGTGGTTAATGTGAATTTAAGAAAAGATGTAGATTACACTGTGAAAATACTAGCATTTACTGAATGGAATCTAAAGCAGTCCTATCTGATATGACATATATATATATAATTTTTTTAGGTCAACATTTGCAAAACTGTATTTTTTGGAACTGATCCATTCTGTTAACCATGAAAGTTTATTTAATTGTTTTCTAGTTCAGACATTTCTCAGTTACAAATTAAGCAGGATAGTTACATTGTTAAAAGCTATATGTGTACTTGTTATGTTCTAGGTATTTTTAACCTTTGAAATATGTATACATGTGTACAGAGCCCTGGTGGTGTAGTGGTTACGGGCTCGGCTGCTAACCAAAAGGTTGGCAGTTCAACTCCACCAGTCGCTCCTTGGAAACCCCATGGGGCATTTCTACTTTGTCCTATAGGGTTGCTATGAGTCGAAACTGACTCAATGGCACCTAACAACAACACAGGTATATATGTGTGTGTGTATATTTCTCTATATATATTTCTATATATATATTGAGGGCTTAATCTTAAAACAAGGAGCCCTGGTGGTACAATGGTTAAGCAGTCGGCTGCTAACCGAAAGGTCAGAGGTTGGAACTCAATAGTGCCCTTGTGAGAGAAAAGATCTGGTGATCTGCTCCCGTAAGCATTACGCTTAGGAAACCCTATGGGACAGTTCTACTCTGCCTTATAGGCTTGCTGAGTCAGAATCGACTCGACAGGACACAACAACAAATCTTAAAACCAGGGTACCCCTTAGTTTTGAAAAGTACAGAGCACTATAACAAATTATAGTCTGCAAAGTAACTGTCTTAATTGTGCATTAATAATAAAAAATAGTATTTATTGTGGAGACCGGGTGGTGCAGTGGCTAAGAGCTCAGCGGCTAACCAAAAGGTCAGCAGTTCAAATCTACCAACCGCTCCTTGGAAACCCTATGGGACAGTTCTACTCTGTCCTTGACGGCAGTGGGTTTAGTTTTTGGCTTTTAACATTTATTGTACACTTATTTGTGCTATGTAATACACTAAGTGCTTTACGCGTATTAAGCATTGTGTGGTATACAAAGTGTACAAAAGTGAGAAAGAAACAGTGCCTGTCTTTAAAGAGTTTACATTCTTGTGGAGGACGTAGACCATCACACAGACAAATAGTGCCATGATTCAAGAATGACCAGGGATTGTACTAATTACAAAGGAGGGCGTCTAATATAGAATGGGGTGGGTGGGGGGTGGGAGGAGACTTATCCTAAGTTTTGAAGATTTATAAGTGAGGCAAGCAATATAGTGAACGGTAGGGTAGGAAGGTGGGGGCTTCCAGGCAGAGAAAGCAAAACATCCAAACCAAACCCACTGCTGTCGCATCAATTCTGACTTATAGCGACCCTATAGGACAGAGTAGAACTGCCCCATAGGATTTGCAAGGCTGTAATCTTTACGGAAGCAGACTGCCATATCTCTCTATCACAGAGCAGCTGGTGGGTTTGAACCTCCAACCTTTCAGTTAGTAGCTGAGCTCTTAACCACTGTACCACCAGGTCTCCTGCAGGGAAAGCAGGTGGTATAAATGCAAGAAGTTCTAAATGAGTTCGGGTAATTTAGAGTGAAGATATAGAGACCAGACCTTCTAGAGACTCTAGTGTGGGATAAGGAGAACAGACATACCTATGAAGGCTGTGGAAAGGGACATGATCAACTTTACCTGTTAGGACAATCACTCTGGCTGCTGTGTGGGGAAAGGATTGGAGAAGGGCCACACTGGAGAGAACCACCTACGAGACTGTTGCAGGACAGGGGAGAGATGACAAGTGCCTGACTGAGGGCGGTGGTCTGGGGTTTGACAAGAAGAGGACAGTAAGGGTACTGAGGAAACTAAAAGAAGAAAAATTTCAAGGAGGAAGGAATAGTCAACAGTGTCAAATGAGGTAGAGAAAAGATGTTCATTGGCTTTAATAATAAGCAGGCCCTGGAACTGTTGCCAAAGTGAGTGGTTCATGAAGAAACCTGTGGGGTTAAAGAATGATTCAGGGGTGAACGGAAAGACAGTGAGTGCCGTCTCTGAGTTTTCTACTTACTACTCCTTGGTAATTTCTCCCTCTATGTTCCTGGGTGGTACAAATGGTCAATGTGCTCAGCTGCTAACTGAAAGGCTGGGGGTTCGAGTCCACCTAAAGGTGCCTTGGAAGAAAGGCCTGGTGATCTACTTCAGAAAAATTAGCCCTTGAAGACCCTATGGAGCACAGTTCTACTCTGACACACACGGGATCACATGAGTCTGAGTTGATACCACGGCCACTGTGCTGGTACTTCCAAACTTAGGGAAAGAAAAGAACACTTACTGAGCAATAAAAACCAAGAGCTTTATTTAAAACATCCCTTCTTGTCTGATAATGACCCTGTGATGTAGGGACTACCATGATCTTCATCTTACAATGGAAATCAGAGGGTTTGAGACGTTTAAACTCCAGCCCAAGTTCCCACAGTTCTTAAGTGGTAGAGCTCTCATTCCAATCCAGGTCTGAGTCCAGCACGCCATTCTAACCACTACCCTCTTCTAGAATTTAGTCTTCCTGCTTACTTTTTCCTCCTCTCATCCCAAGTTGGTTTGGAATCATAGACCTGATAAACTAATTCTTACCAGTACATAAATGACGGATAAAAGTGCTCTTTTTTCCTGATGCATTTTTTTAGATAACTGTTGGATGTACTTATTTTACATGTTATTGTGAAGTATAACACACAAGCATAAAAGAGAATACAACACGAGTGTACAATTCGATGAAGCAGTGCCAACCCCCCAGAAGATTCCATGTCGCCTTCCCTGTCTCATTCTCTCTCTTCTCAGGGGCAACTCCTAGCCTTTTGAGGCATAATTTCCTTGCATTTCTCTGCAGTTTTCCCATTGGAGTTATGCATCCCTAAACAATATAGTTTCATTTTGTCTGTTTTGGCACATTATATAAATGGAATTATGCGAGATCTTCCGTGTCTTGCTTCTTTTGCTCAAAATTGTGTTTTGAGATTCAGCCATGTTGTGTGTGGCATTAGTACACTCATTTTCAATGCTGAATAAATTCCATGGTATGAATTTACCATGGTTTATTTACCTCCTTTATTGTTTTATGGACACATAGGTTGGGCTATGATGACCAATGTAGTCCCTTTTTAGATTAAGCCAAAGGCAAGAAGCTCCAAGTGAGGAGTTAGGATTAACTTAATGATTACAGAATTTCTGTTTGATGTAAAGAAAAAGTTTTGAAAACAGTGGTGATGGTTGCATAGCATTGTGAATGTGATCAATGCTGCTTAATTGTGCACTTAAAAATGGTTAAAACAGCAAATTTCATGTTATATCTATTTTACAATAATACAATTATAGTAAGAAGAAAAGAAGCTCTAAGAATGTAATTTCAGACATCTTTAAATATTTAGGGGGTTGGAAGCCCTTTTCAATTCCCTTGACATGAAACCCCACAGGTGGTTCCTGATTTGCTTACTCACGAGGCCAAGCTTGAGGACTGTGGGGAGCATTTCTAAATTAAAATGTTTAAAGAGGTCAGGTGAACTAAAAAAACAAAGAAACAGTTATTACCAGATCTCCCATTTCCCCTAGTTCTTCCACTTCATTGTTGCAAACTTAGCTAAGTGCAGTCAGCTTGCATATTTTCCTACATCGGTGCTTTGATCAGTAAAGTAATTTCTTTTCCTTCCTCCGTACAAATCTTTTGATTATAGTAAGCTCATTCTTTGAAGAACAAACCTGGTAAAAAATATTAACAAGTTGAATAATTTTAGAACTATCTAAAATAACTGGTTTTGCATGGGATAAAATTATAACCATTTAATTTTTGTAAAGTGAATCATTGAAACATAATACAACCAGTAATAAGATCATAGTGTATCATATATTTACTAACAACAGATAATATAAATACATTGCAGTGTAGTGTGTTCAAAGTATTGGTTCTGGAGGCAGAAAGATCCGTTTCCAGCTCTGCCTCTTACTACTTGTGTAAACTCGGTGAATTTCTTAACTTTTTAGACTCGGTTTTCCTCAACTAAAAATAAGGAGATGGTGGATTGATAGGCTACAACATATCTTGAATTTTATTTTAAACTGAGTAACAGACACAGATTTCCCAAGAAGGGAATGAAAATCCTTTTACGCAGAAAGTATCCAAATACGAGGAATAGAGGGAGAAACAAGCAAGACCTCTTTTAGGGGATTGTTAAGAATGGATGGTGTTGGGGTGAAGAAGGGAGAAATAGCTGGTGGAGTATTTCATAAACAGCATCTTTAAGACTCATGGCCCAAGGGCGTTAATCAAAATGCAATCAGTCAGATGGCAGGAAAAATAAGGATTCCATTCCATTTTGATTGGCTTACTGACTTATAAACCTATTAAGGTAAAATGTAACTGTACAATATCCATATTGTATATGGAATATTATAGGAAAAATAGTAATATTTTAGGAAAATAATTTTTCCTTTCCTTAATAAAGATATAAATAATAATAATACTTTTTACATGTCAAAGACTTAAAATTCACATTGAAAAACTAGTCCTGAAATTCCTATCTTAGTCATTTGAGTTTATATCTATTTTTTTCCCTTTTTCTTTAGATAAGCCTCCTTCTCCTGTTACCGTTGTATTTTGAAGAAAATTTTGTTTTATAGGTTGGCCGTAGGTATTGTGCCCAGAATCTTAAATAACCTCCACAATCTCTTGGAAGATTCCCCCGGATCAATAGCATCCACTAGATGGCGCCCGTTCCTACTGCTGCGTGTCCCCCTCCGCTGAGCTCAGGTCTCAGAACCGCAGTGATTTTCTAACAGTGGCTGGAGATCAGTATGATCCATGGGGAGAAGTCACCCTAAGGTCTCCTCCAAAATGCTGTAAGCCTGGTGTTCCTTCAAACTGTTGCAGTAATGGGATCATCAAATATGAACAATTATGGTGTGGTTTTGAGTACGAGAAAGCCTGCTGTTTCACTTTATGAGACTCAGCAACAAGCAGTCACGCCAGCATTTAAGCTACGGTTCACAGCCTGTTCATCAGGCAAGCAGCATGCTGGGGATTTAGCAGCTCCGTAGAAGCTATTCCTTAATGCCAAAACAGTGATTAAAACAACGACACTGCTATGTATGGGAAAGAAAAAGAGACAAGAGGAAGGTATCAAAAAGGAAGATATGATTTTAATATTAGCTTTCATGTAGGTATAATTCTCATTTCTGTCAGACAATCGAACACTGCTTTGAAATGCAAAATTTAGGATGTACTCTGATACAGATTTCAGATAGTAGGAAATGAAGCTATTTTGTTTTTCTTTTGAACAGCACTAGGCAATTTCCTTTCTTATATGGAAAGCTGAAGGCTTTGTAAAATTGTTTTATTTTTTATTAATATTGTTCTAAAAAGGCACAGATCTCTTCTTCCTGTAATGGATAATGACTTTGGCAGCATTTTCCTGCCTTTTTCAAGTTTATGGGAGCCCATTTCTCATCATTAGGCTGAAGATGCAGATAAGAAAGGATGAGCCTTATTCTGGAGCTTGTCACATCAGCGTTGCTTCGTAGGTGATTAAAAAGAGGCAGCACTATCTCAGAGAAAACCTCTGACAAAAGGTAATGGCAACCCAGTAACAGATGAAAATCCATGATAGATTAGGCATAACTAGCCTGGAAAATCCTCTTTACTAAATACATGTGTGCATTTCAGCTCAGGCACAAAAATAAGACCTTGTTCTTCTGAGGCTGTTAAAAAATCTGACCTGCCCTGGCCTCACAAACTAAGGTTTATTTGAGGCTCCCCAAAGGTGATTAGACCCAGGAGGAGGCGTTTTTCTGCAGTTTAGCTTAGAAACTCAGCACCAGCCAAATGCTTAATGCAGCTGCTTACGGGCAGGTTCAAAGGTATAGAGCATCTTTAACTGAAAATCGTCAGACTTATTTTGGTCAAAATAGATTCTGTTATTTTTTGACTTCCTGTGGAATAAAAAAAAATATTCTTAGTTCCTTTTTCTCTTACTTGCCCAGCATTCTTATTCCGATTTCCATCCTCTGCCTTAGTAATAGTGGGAGAGTTCAATATGGAATTCTTAAAAATTCCCCCAGGGTTATAATTTTGGTTCAGGGATATGCAATAGTTCGACATAAAAAATTTTGGGAAAAAACATTGCAGTGTGTGGGAATTGTGTAGTAGTCACAGAGCCATTTCTTAAACATTTTTTTCCCCTAATAATTTTGATAGGCTAGAAGTAGACAAGTGGGCATTATATTCAATTTTTGCCTGGTGTTTAGTTAGCTTGTTTGTTGTTTCGAAGGAGAGAAATTGATATACAATTCAATCCAGAAGCAAAATACTTTTTCTAAAATAAAACATTTGTTTTTATTCATTACAGTGTGGTATTTCAATATACAACTAAGGAAAAAAAATGATTTCTGGTAGATTACTAGAAAAAAGCTGGAAATGACAAAAAGGCTGAAAAACAGGTTATGGTTAGCGGTATAAATCTCTAGAAGTAATATACTTTTCACCTCTGGGTGCCACTGTTCAACTGTTTCTTCTTTTTATAACTCTGAAAGCCTGATGCTTTCTGTAGCTGTATTCTTAAGAGAATCTGTTAAAGAGACATTTCCTCCGTCTCTAGTTATCTACTAAATAACTTTTTGGCACACGAATGTAAATTCTGCATGGCTGTGATTTGCCATTTTAATTACCAAATGATGACCAAATAACATTGAAGATTGTTTATATGGGCGATTGGCCAGGTTAAAAGCCAGGTTTCATCTCCCATAGGAATGAATCTTGCGTTTACCTTTCTTGGTAGGCATTTGACAAGAGAAAGCCATTAATACATGAAGGATTTTTAGTTATGGCTTTGAACTGGTTCCGTATGTTTCAAACCCCTGCTGAAAATTTGCATTTCTAACAACTTCCCTGCTGAGAATTTGCGTTTCCACTCCAGATATACTGAATCAGAACCTACATTTTAACAAGATTCCCAGGAGATTCTTATGTATAAGTTCCCGGGAATTGTTAGAAATGCAGATTCTCAGCAGGGAGCTTGTAAGAAATGCAAATCCTCAGCAGGGGTTCGAACGACCTAACCAGTCCAAAGCTATGGTTTTAGATTAAATTTGTAGCCATTTTATAAGCATGATATTAATTCTGCACAAATATTTCAGTGGAAATCAATTTTATAAAGGGGAAATAATGGATAGACATTGGGAGGCTATATCAGTTAAAATATAATTTTAAGAACCTAACATTGTTAACTGAGATATTATTTTTTAATTTTAAAGCTTAGCTGCTTCACTATTTCCATGAAAAAAACCCACAGAAATCTGTTTATACATTTTCAGGTCTCTTAATCCTCAGATGTGATTATTCTAATAAGTAAAAATAATAAGCATATTTGTAATTTTGCAAAATGTATGAATAATATTTTCTTTTTGCAAACTAGGCAGTAATTTAGTAGTTTGTACGAAGGAACAAATGCACGTTTAGTTGGTTTTTTAATCGCCAATTCTTTATTTTAAACTTGGGGTTCGTCTAAAATGCCAGAGGAAGGGGTTATAAAGCCAAAGTTAATTTTGTTTTGTCATATACAAAGTAGTTAATCTAAAAATTATTGATTGATATTCTCCCTCTTTTAACTCTTTTAGGACTCAATTTTTAAAGCAAAACTAATTTATCTAGGTGCTCTACGGCACGGAATTAATTCTACTGGGACTGGGCCAGGCCAAGCCTCATTATGGAACGATTCCTCTGGCTGAACCAGCCTGAGCCTGGTTCTTATTGGGATCGTTTTTAAAATTATTCACAACAGAGAACTTAACCCTTGAGATGCTACAGGACTGATCTTCACCATCACTTTTATCAGGCTGTTTGATGGTATTATGGATACATTAAAGTGAGAGTATGCCTTATCCTTGTTGGTGCTGCCTGGGACTTTGAAGTTAAGCAGTGGATTAATGTATACTGCAGGGATTTTAGTTTTGTGATTCATACACCAGAGCTGAAGTATGCATTTAAAACATCTTTCCCCTCCTCTCGTCTGTGTCACCATACGCATATTGCTGACCCTGTCTCATTTCATTTATATCTAAGTGAAGGATCCAACTCTTTGCCTGGATGACCAGACAGTTGTTTACAGCACACAGCAGGTTGGACTTTCTTTGCTCAAATTTGACTGAATAAATTGGTTATTTTGGTGTGTTCGTATACACATAGAGCCCAAGTCTGTAACTGTTAAAACATCAGCTGTTTGTTTCAGCCGAAATAGTTCGACATCATTTAGGGTTTTCTTTTCTTTTATTTTTTTCAGTATTCTTTTAATTTACATGCAAAATATTATTGGGGAATGGATTTTTTAAATGTCACTTTTCAGGTTGACTTTTTGCCTGTTGTGTAGCTGTTTGTAAGGGTTAGGCCATTTTCCATTGGAGAATCTATTGCATTTTAAGGTTTTTTGCTTAATTTTGGGTATTTCACCAAAATTTTTTCATTGAAGTAGTCTTCCTCATTCAAAGTGCTTCATTTTCCATTAAAATGTCATTAATTTGGCATCGTATATTTTCTTTTTATGGCTAGTAAGAAATATTTGGTAGTCAAGAGGACGTACTGTGTCCAATACCAGTTAGGCCTTCCACAGAGAACAATACGGTAGTAAACTGAAGTGTGGCTAGGTATCTTTAGTTGGAAAAGTAATAATTTAGTCTTCAGTTGGTTATTTGGTCTATATACTAACATACCAACACCCTTCCTTATTTTTCCCCTAAAGAATTGACAGATTTCCATTAATTTGGTAAATTGGCTTATTACCTCAACATCACAGAGATGCCCCACTAGAAGACATTGCCATCACGTTGTGAAACTCAATTCATCAATTTGAACTCATTTTATCTGAAATGCAGTAATAATTGCTAGTTTTCCCAATGTAAAAATAGTCTAAATAAATTATTCTAGGTTATTGTTAAATCACACTAAATGAAGATAAATAAGTAAACGTTTAGGTAATTCAGGAAATCCCATTGGTTCCCATAAAATTTAATTTTAAATTCACCCCTATAGATCTTATTGTTTTCAATAGGAGTAAAGTAGAAGGAGATTAAAAAAAAAACTTTGAAAAATATAGATTGGCCAGTGAATTTAATTTCTCTGTTAAAATGATAGTTTTAATAGAAATCGCTGCCTTGTGAAACTGAATTCTCAATCTACACTGTGTATTATGCTTCTGTTTTAGAAAGTATTCCATTTTGTAAAGTATTTAAACTACATAGATTTTTCTCCTAGTATTCTTGTCAGTCTAGATGCTCTAAGAATTAAGCTCTGTACCTTGTGGACAATGAATGAGCATTAATATTTTTATTACCAATTTAAATATAATCTCCAAAAAGATGCTGATCTATTTTATTTCAAATTCGTTCACAATAAATACCAGGGTACACGAAACTTTGGGAAGGGTCCTGATTCTCCACAAGAAAGTGTGCTTAGAGGGGAATCTGTTACAATCTTTGAAAATATCTGCACTTTCCCTCTGTTGAAAGTATCAGGACTGCCAATTGACAATGAACAAGAACTGTAAAAAAGCAAATCCCTTCCCCATTTTTCAATTTATTTTTATTTCAGTTGGAAAATCCCCACTGAATGAGTTTTTCAGAAAATTAAATGTATCCTGGGAACATGCTGTTCAGGGTTTTGGAATGGGAACTTCAAACGAAATTGGTAAGGGAGTCAAGTGCGTAAGTGGAAACGCTGAGGAAACTGGCAATGAGAGACTGGAAATCGGGCAGTCATTTACGGTGTACTCCACCGCCCTCTGCATGTGTGAGTACAAAGCCGGGAGCTGGCACGCCTGTGAGTCACAATTCTCCTCTCAGGAACTGAGCGGAGAGAGATTCCCAGCATCTGTTTCCTCAACTATCACCCAGAGGATACTGGTGGTAAATCACGGGGAATAAAAATAGCCTCAGAAGTCTAGTTCCAAACAAATGAGACATGGTGGATATTTGATAGGGGTTTGGAGTCTCTTCTCTCAAATTCAAAATTCTTCATTAGCCAGTTAATAAATACACAATTATTATTTTTACATTCAGGAATTACGTTGCTTAAATTCTTCATGTAAATGTTGAGTAAAGTCTTGACATTTGTATCAATCTGAGTCGAACAATTACCTAAATCATACTGTATTTAATATTAAAACCTGAACCATAGATGTATAAAGGTTGTATAAAGGTTGGTCTATGATCAGTAATCACAAACGTTAAACCTTTCATTCAGAAACGATAAAACATGCATTTCTAAGATTACCAAAAAAAAAAAAAAAAAAGCAAATTTCTTACCATAATGTCAGTTGCCAGTAGACCGAGAAGATCTCCCTGCATTTTGGCTGCAGGAAATTTTATGACTACAGCCTTACAATTTAACACAATTTAAGATTCTTTATGGTTATATTTCACGTGTAGGAAAGTATTTCTTAGGTCTGGCTAGAATTGTTGTAATTTAGTATTAAGTTATAGCTTCAGATTTTCGACAAAAACAGCAGCTTTAATAGATGAGATTAGCAAGTGGTGAGAAGTTCAAAGCATTTAATGGAATTGATCTACTAAATTAGCATTGACAATTTTTAGTGGCTGTCTTAAATATACATTATTATCATGAAAGAATTAGTCCAATTAAGCCTTTACATTTGGAGAATGCTCAGTCTGACCTTCTTTTACTCTATTTGCAAAGTGAGAGGGTCTCTGGGTTTATTTAAATCTGGTGCTAAATCAATAGGCTTGGGGGACCCTTTTTGGAAAGGAAGAGAAACCCAAAGTGTTATTAGAGCAGTTATACATTGCAAATAAAAACTATGGTCGAAAATAGAACAATATACTGTTTAACAAATACATCAGAGGAATCAACAAGAGTTGGGTTGTTTTCTCACTATTTCTTATTACCACCGTGTATTACTGTGTGTATTGAACACTTTAGGTTCAAAACTCATACATACATTTTGGAACTGAAATAGTTATATTGGATTTAATATCAGGATTTATTTAGAATATTCTGAATCCACAAATAATCAGCTAGTTTTGAAAACTTGAACTTGTGAGTTCAAGTGGCTGCAACAATGGACTCAAGCATAACAACGATTGAGAGGGTGGTGCAGGACCGGGCAATGTTTCATTCTGTTGTACGCAGGGTTGCTGTGAGTCGGAACCGACTTGACAGCATCTAACAACAACAGTGACAATGTACATGAAGAGATAAGTATGAGATTTTTCAGAAATGTACTTCACATATAGCCACAGTATGTTTTATATTCTATTAACAAAGACTTTTATGATGACTTGAACATAAATTTCCTGAAAATAAAATTGAGTTGTGCATTTTTAGCTGAATTATGCAAAGCTTCTGATGATGGTTGATTACTCATATTTATCATGAAATCCTGAAGTCTTGGCTCTGGAAGGGGCTTGAGAAACCAGCTCCTTAATTCACAGAGGCTCATTGTAAGCCTTCATCTCTGGAGCTGAGGAGCAGTTCTTTTGTTAAAACATTCAGTAAAAGGAATTTTAGGGTTGTGTTTTTACGTTTTCTTTTGTTAACCATTAGAATACTTAATGGTCCATTTCCCTAATCTTGGTTTCTAACCCAAACATTTTGGAATATTTCTAGTAGAAAAAGATAACATTCTGTAAGATCTCTTCAGAATTTGACCATTCTAACTAATTTGCTCCCAGCCTTGTCTTCTATAAATGGAATAATCCAATTCCCTAGTATTTTCTCATTTATCAACCCCCCAGCTTTATTAGGTTCTCTCCTGAATGCTCAGAGCCCTAGTGGCACAGTGGTTAAATGATACGGCTGCTAACCAAAAGGTTGGCAGTTCGAGTCCACCAGCTGCTCCTTGGAAGCCCCATGGGGCAGTTCTACTCTGTCCTACAGGGTCACTGTGGGTCGGAATCGACTTGACGGCAATGGGTTCGGGTCTCCTGAATGCTCAGCAAATTATTCACATCTCTCTTTAAATTTAGAGCTCCAAGGGGAGCTTAGCACTTTAGTGGGGTGTGCTGAGGAATATAGGAGGATGATCTCAATCATTCTTAAGGATTTGTTGAAAGTCTTCTCTCTGCCAGACTCTGTGAAAGGTGCTGGGAATACAGCAAGATAAAAAGAACCTGGGGGAGAGAAAGACATGCCAACAAATAATGGCAGTACAATGCGGTAAGCACTAGTATGAGTATGTACAATGTGCATTTGTATTACATAGTCCTAATTCTGTATCGATTGTCAGATGGTATTTTAAACTACTACTGTAATGCCTACTGGTAGTTAGATTTATAGCCAAATAATTTTCTAATTATTTATCTCCTACCATCCAGGTATACTTGGAGCACATTTTTCATACTAACATTAATTCTGCTGTTTGTTTCTGGTTATTTCTATTATTTCACTAAACTGTTATTTTACCTTTTGAACACCTTTCTTGTCAATTCTTTTTTTAAAATATTTTATTGAGTTTTTGGTGAAAGTTTACACAGCAAATTATGTTCCCATTTAATAATTTCTACACATATTGTTCAGTGACATTGGTTACATTTTCTACAGTGAGTCAATGTTCTCATTTCTTCCCATTCTGCTTATTCTATATCTGGTAAATGTTGACTGTTCGGTCTCAAATAGATGATTTTCTTTTAATATATGTGTAAAAGAAGCACAATACTCACAGGTACAAAATAAAATATTGTTTATTTTATGCGTCAATCTGTTATTTAGTTGAAAGGTGACCTCTGGGATTATTTTCAGTTCAGAGTTTGAAGGGTAACTTAGGGCAATAGTCTTGGGGGTTTCATTCTAGTAACTCTGGCCTTTTTTTTTTTTTTTTTGTAAGATTTTGGGTTTTGTTCTACAATTTTCTCCAGTTCTGTTCAGGAACATCTGTTGTGGTCCTGGTAAGAATGGTCGATAGTGGTAGCTGGGTACCACCTAGTTCTTCTGGTCTCTGGATAGGTAAGGCTGTGGTTTGTACAGGCAGTTGGTCCTGTAGACTGGTTTCTTCTTTGAGTCTTTGGTTTCCTTCTTTCTCTTTTGCTCCAGATGAGTAGAGAGCGATAGTTGTATCTTAGATGGCCACTTGCAAGCTTTTAAGACCCCAGATGCTGCTTAACCAAACTAGGATGTAAAACATAAACTTTACGTTGTGCCAGTTGACTGAGATATTCAACAAGACTATGGTCCTTAGCCTTCAAACCCAGTAAACCAGTCCCACGAGGTGTTTGGATATGTCTGGGAGGTATCTATGACTGTACCCCCTATGTGCTTTATTATATGTATGAGTATATATGCAGCACTCATAAACATGTATATAGGTATGCTTACTGATACACCTATATATGCTCATGTATATATACACATATACTTTCCTATACCCATATATGCATATATATCTATCTATATAACCACTAATGTGTGTTTTGGTTGTTACTGCTGTTGCCAAATTGTATATGTTATGGCATTTACTAATATTGTCCCTTATTCCTGTATATTTCTTAGTGTCATTCTTTATCTTGGTTAGGTTGTGCTCACTTCATCGACATTTGATGTTGCCTTTCCCATCACCAAAACTAACAAGTGTCTACTGTCTAGAGAGTGATTTCCCCTCCCTCCCCTTTCCAACCAAAGAATGTTGATTTCTATGTGTATACCTATTTTTGTCTTTTTATAAAAGTGGGATCATGCAATATTTTTCCTTTTGTGCTTGAGTTATTTCACTCAGCATAATGTTTTCCAGATTCATACATGTTATAAGAGGTTTCACAGATACATCATAGTTCTTTATAGCTGTGTAGTATTCCATTATATGTATGTACCACATTTTTTAAAATCTGTTCATCCACTGATGGACACTTAGGTTGTTTCCATCTTTTTGCTACTGTGAGTTTTGTGAATAATGCTGCAGTGAACATAGGTGTGCATATGCCTATTCGTACCACTGATTTATTGGCACTTCTATCCATTGTTTAGTTTGATGTCACAAAACACCATTTGTGGTTCTTAGACTTGAATATTTTAGTTAAAGCTCCCCAGCCAGGCTGATGTTAGCTCATGAACAGTTGTCTGCTCCTGGTTGTATTTTCCCAGCATGTCCTATAGGACAGGATCAAAGACCTTCCTCAAGTTGAGATAGGTTTCATCAATTAATTTTCTGTGACCTACCAGACCTGCCAATATGCTACATAAGAAGATGACTGTATATTACTGTCATGGATAGAATGATGTCCCCCCCAAAAATGTGTGTATCAATTTGGCTGGGCCATGATTCCCGGTATTGTGTGATTTTCCCATGTGTGGTATAAATCCTGCCTCTATGGTGTTAATGAGGGAGGATGCGCGGCAGTTGTGTTAGTGAGGCAGGACTCAATTTACAAGACTGGATTGTGTCCTGAGGCAATCTCTTGAGATATAAAAGACAGAAGTGAGCAGTGAGACACAGGGACCTCATACCATCAAGAAAGCAGTATAGGAGCAGAGCATGTCCTTTGGATGGGGGTCCCTGCTCAGAGAAGCTCATAGTCCAGGGGAACACCAAAGAGGCTGACAGAGAGAAAAAGCCTTCCCCTGGAGCTGATGTCCTGAATTTGGACTTTTAGCCTACTTTAACTTGAGGAAATAAAGTTCTCTTCGTTAAAACCATCCACTTGTGGTGTTTCTGTGGTAGCAGTGCTAGATGACTAAGACAATCACCGAGACAGAACAAGTTCTTCGTGAAGCTATATTGGTTATCAATGATCGTATATCTCAAGCACCCTCAAGAGTTCTAGTCATCTTCATCCTTTCTTCAGCCTTCAGGGATCTACTCAGCTCTCTGAATGTTCCAAATAAGTAGAGACAGCAATTTTGTACTACTCATTCAGTATTTTTGGGTAGAAAAAAAATCAGTGTGGGCTCTCAGAAAAGAAGGGGGCAAGTTCTATATCCTGGCCTAATCTCTCAGCTAATGTCAACATTAGCTCCATGGTAGTACAGCATTAATTGCGGCATTCTGCGAGCTTCCCACCCCCCCCCCCACCATTTATTGATCTGTAATACACCATTCAGGTTTATTGTCGTAAAATTGGACATGACAGATAGCAAAATAAAGAAAACCACCTGTAATTTCCCTATAGCTTTGTTAACACTTTGGTATACACATGCACATATATGTGTGTGTAAATATACTGTATATATTAAAAATACATACTGTTTTGCAGCTTACTTTTTTCACTTAGTATTATATAGAGTTCATTCTTTCTAAGGCAATGCACATCATATAACCACACAAATTCAACTTTTCAATATCTAATCTCATTTGTGTCCTTGTTTGTTGCTCAGTAATACTTTCCTATTTCCCTGAGTAATAAGAAACCTCTCCTTCATATATCCTTTTCCTGTGGCATTATCTATTTTTAAATTTAAGTACATTTCTTATTCTCTTAGTAACTGTAGTCTCTTTGAGAGTATGATCTTTGCATGATTTATCGTTATGTTCCTTACATTATAGCTGCATAATAAATATTTTTTGAGTGAATGAATACATGTACTTTAGTAATGGGGATGAAAATCCTAGACCTTTGTGTTTTGATCTGAGTTCTGTCTCTGGTTTTACTTGCTAACTCACTTTACCCAGGGAAGGAAGGAAAATAAGACAATTTCTCACTTATCTGGCATCAACAGGGATGAAGTGCACTGCAGAAGCCAGTGCAAAACACAGATGAAAACAGTTTCTTAATATTAACCATTCTGGATGAAACACTTCCGCTGCATTCATTATACACTTCATTACTTTTTTTATGCAAGTGAAACATATTAGTGTAAAAATTTAGAAAATACACAGAAACTACCCACAATTATGTTGTTGTGTGCCATGGAGTCCATTCTGACTCATAGTGACCCTGTAGGACAGAGTAGAACTGCCCCATAGAGTTTCCAAGGCTGTAATCTTTACGGAAGCAGACTGCCAACATCTTTTTCCCACAGAGCCACTGGTGAGTTTGAACCACTGACCTTTTGGTTAGCAGCTGAGAGCTTAACCACCATGCCACCAGGGCTCCTTACCCCTAATTATACTACTCAGAAATAAACCCTATTTTTATTTTGATGTCTATCCTTCTAACTTTTTTTCTATGCATAGCTATACATGTGAAATATGACTGTAGATTTTTATCCAAATGGGATTATCACAAATTACTATTTGTAACTGCTTTTTTCTCATTAAGTAATATAAACATGTTTACAGAATTATATGTAACTAATAATCAATGTTGGTGGTTGTATAGTATTTCACAGAGATATACGATAGTTTATTTAATCTGTCCTCTCATTATTGGGCATGTAAGTTGTTATCTACTTTATACATTGTGTATTACATACAACATTATAGTGAGTATGCTGCTTCATACATCTCTGGGCACTTGTCAAGGAAAGTTTTTAAACTTCTAGTGCCGTTTCCTTTCCCTCTCCCCCTAAAAATGTATATGGATCATTTGAATTTCTTCAGTGTATGAGGTGGCCTAAGATGTAAAAAATTATTAAATGAGGGCATGCTACCCTGATTGATGATAAGGGAATTACTTTCTGTTTCAAATTGATTCTAGAAAACTTGTTTGGCTTCATTTGGTCTTTTGTGGCATGAAAAATGGACTTCTTTATTAGATCGAGTCATGTAAGCCAAAGAAATAGGATTCTAAATGTTCACATTTCCTGGAAAAAGTTGATACCTAGCTATATCTTTGTGTAGTTTCATAAAACTGTAGGTTTGGAAGGAAACTGGTTTCTATGATCAACTCTGTTTCATTTTGTAAGCAAGGGTAGTCCCAGTCACTCTTCTCAGAGAGCAATGAGAGTAACAACTAATAGGAGCAGCAGCAAAGTCACCATAAATGACTATGAAAATATGGGCCAACATTACACTGTACTGTCAATTAAAAAACACAGTGCAAGTGGTACCCATATCTGTGGGAGTCTTTGTTATTCTTGATAAAAGTACTTTAATTTAAGCAATATTTACAGCCAAGTTTATACTAGATCAAAACATTTACAAGAAGGAGGATAGCAAAGTGGAGTGAGTCCTGGGTGTTGACTAGGAAGTCTAGGGATTCTGGCACTTGTGTTGTGTCACACTGGGAAGTCACACGACCTCCCTGGCCTTGATGGCCCACTCTGTATAAAAAATAACAATAAATAATACTATTTACTAACCTCTATTGAGTGCCTACTAAGTGGCAGGTTCTTTCTGAGCGCTCTCCCCATCACCTGTACGTATTTCTATTATCCTAACAAAACCAATGAGGTAAGTGTCATTATTATCCTATTTTATAGATAAAGACACTGAGGCACAGAAGCTAATCTACTTGATCAACTTCACAGAATAACAAGTGGTACAGCCAGGCTTTTAACCCAGATCATAATTTCTGAGTGTTAAGATCTTAATCACAACACTATGTTGCCTGTTTCTTTTTAAAAAAGAGGGGTAGAATAGTACGATCTTCATGATCCCTTCTCTTTCTAACATACGAAACTCTTAACTTTAAGTATCTCTGCGGAAAGTAAAAAGAAAACTCACCTCCAGATGGCTTGTTTATACATTCCCAAATATCTGGATAAAAGGAGCCCTGATGGCACAGTGATTAAGTGCTCGCTGCTGTCTGAAATGTCGGTGATTCAAACCCACCAGCTGCTCCATGGGAGAAAGATGTAGCAGTCTGCTTCCGTAAAGATTTACAGCCTTGGAAAGCCTATGGGGCAGTTCCACTTTTTCCTATAGGGTTGCATTGAGTTGGAATTGACCTGACAGCAACGGTTTGGTTTTTTGGTTTAAACATCTGGATATCTGCCTTTTAAAACTTTTGAAATCTAGATGTTTTACATTCTGTTGCCACACAACATTTGGGTTGTACTGCCACGATTCTGTGGTTTGATGCTAGCTGGGTCTAACTAAAGAAATCAGAAGCTTCAGGGGATGTCCACTTGGAAGTATCATAGTCAAGCCTCTTCAAAGAAATTCACACTCATTACTAGGTAAGTGCTTTGGAAACCCTATGAGGCAGTTCCACTCTGTCCTATAGGGTCGTTATGAGTAGGAATTGACTTGATGGCAGAGGGTTTTTGATTTACTTTAGAAATCATCATCATAGCTTTTACTCATTTTGGTGGTATCTACCGTACTAAATTTTAAAATAGCTTCATGTGTGTCTGATTTGGCGAGGAGGAAGCCTTAAAGCAACATTATGCAATTTGGGAATGGATGAGAAAAGAAAAAGTTGCTACTGTTTTTCCTCAAAATAAATCACTGTTAATTGGAGATTGTGGGATTTGGCATTTGTGAGCTAGCGAGTAAAGAGAGATAGTTATTTTTATTTTAAATAAATCAATGTTGTTAATCGAGTTCTGGCCCTATTCAAAAGCTGAAGGAAATAGGAGATTACTATTTAGTTCTGTAAAGGAGCAGTGAATAATATTAATTAAGTTTGGTTGATTAGAGAGTTTTTCCCAAATAACCTGCCAAGAGAAAGTGGCCCAAATTGTGGCATCTTAGAATTAAACAAAATTTTTAAAGAAATTGAGAAAATTTCATCATAGCTTTAGTTACTTATTAAAATCATTATGTTCGCAGAAATAAACCTAAAAACACAGCCTGGATTCTCAGACCATAGTTGGGAATATTAAGGCAAAGGTTATGCATGTGAAAGCTGGACAATGAATAAGGAAGACCGAAGAAGAATTGATACCTTTAAGTTATGGTGTTGGCGAGGAATATTGAATATACCATGGACTGCCAGAAGAATGAACAAATCTGTCTTGGAAGAAGTACAACTGGAGTGCTCCTTGGAAGCGAGGATGGCGAGACTTTGTCTCATGTACTTTGGACATGTTATCAGGAGGGACCAGTCTCTGGAGAAGGACATCATGCTTGGTAAGGTAGAGGGTCAGTGAAAAAGAGGAGGACCCTCAATGAGATGGATTGACACATTGGCTGCAACAATGGGCTCAATGTAACAACAATTGTGAGGATTGTGCAGGGCCAGGCAGCCTTTCGTTTTGTTGTACACAGTGTTGTATGAGTCGTAAGTGACTCAGTGGCACCTAACAACAATAACAACAACAAAGGCAAAAGTGGCAGTTCTGGTTGCCCAGAACTCACTTCCTCCAGCTTTTGAGGAAATGAGTTGTTGGTGTTATTGTTGGTATTATCTATCCTAGTGCACCACAAAAAGAATGATCTGCAAAGCAGATGCAGGGATTAAAAACGGAAAGAGGTTAAAGAGCTGAATTTAACTGACGCAGTCTGAAGAGAAAAGTGAAAGACATCCAAGCCTTTGGCCAAAGAGGCAAGGTAAACTCATCTTTTGCAAAAAGGCATAGTGGGATCTTTGGGGCCCCACTAAGCAGACAGGCCTCTGCTTTATAGGTCTCACTGGGAAGACGATCATGCAGGAAACAGTACTGGACTCAAATTTATCTGCCTTAGAGAGGATACGTTAACCTTGCTTGAGTCAGTGAACTGATGGCTCCAGAGAGCCAACACATCAGAGGACGGATAGGGTGTAGAGGAAGAACCATAAGATGGGAAGTGGTTGACTGGAGTCCTAATACCAATGTGGCTACAACAGAGAGCTTGGTACTGACCACTGGAACAATGATCTCTAGGTTCCCTCCCAGGTTTTGGGCACCTGCTCTCAGATAGCCTAGGTTTCCAGGGCTTGGGGTTTTGTTTAATCTGGATGACTACCACTGGCGGTGGTGGTTGTTTGCCGTAGAGTTGATTTTGACTTACAGCGACCCTATAGGGCAGAGTAGAACTGCCCCATAGAGTTTCCTAGGCTGTAATCTTTACAGCAGCAGATCCTAGGTCTCCTGGGGAGCCACTGGTGGGTTCGAACTGCTGATCTTTTGGTTAGCAGCCTGGTACTTAAACATTGCATCACTAGGGCTCCTTGAACTGCAACTACAGTGACTTAGAAAAAACAACTTGGTCTTGAGGCTTATGCTTTATGTCACTGTGATTCTCAAGGGAGCCCTAGCTTGATATTAATGCTGAAATTTAAAAAAAAGCTTATTTTGATTTGTTGGTACATTTTATTCCTTCTTAAATTCTTTAATTGTTCTTGTGAATATATGAGCATTACATATTTCCTGTGTACCTATTTATCCTTTGGGATGTCAATAGAAAGAAATGCTTTCAGTCAATAGTTGAGGTTGATGAGTCATTCTGATAAAAAGGAGTTACTTTTGTCCTTCATCTGATTCTTGAGTTAGCAAGAAACAAAGTTATGAGAACATAACCATCAGGAAGCTGCCTATAAATAAACTTTTGATAGTAGGTTTCATTAAATATGATTCTTAGCCAACTTAATCCCTTATCTTTTTACCACTGGAGTTAAGGCGTTTAACACCTCCAGAAAATTGTATCTTTTCTATAACAGAATAATGAATTATTAAAAACAAGCCATGCAAGTGTAATATCTACAATCCTATTGAAGAAATACTTTCTTATTTGAGAAATTTGGAAAACAGTGTTTCTTTACGTACTTGTATGTAGAAATGGCTGATTAATGATTTGTTTTGGGCTGGAATGGATCCAGAAATGTTTCTTTTGGAAAATTTTGACTTTGCCTGATCCAGTTCTGCATGTAGGGGGTAGTTGAATCTTGCTCAGACTCCTCAATGTTCCCAAAAGGTATCAATTTACCATCAGCTCATTTGATCACTAATGCTGATGGATCCACTTTACCACCAATCAGAAATATTTGCATTTCAGGCCACTGCCCAGAAGTACCTTTTGCTCAACTCTTATCAATTTAAAGCAGAGTTGGCAAAGCTTTTCTGTAAAGGACCAGATAGTAAATATTTTTGGCTTTGTGGGCCATACGGTCTTTGCTGCAGCTACCAATTCTGCTGTTGTAGAGCAAAACCAGCCATAAACAATATGTAAATGAGTGAATGTGGTTGTGCTCCAATACAACTTTATTTATGAAGACTGAAATTTGAATTTCATATAATTTTCATATGTTACAAAACATTATTCTTCAAGCTTTTGATTTTTTCCCAACCATTAAAACATGGAAAAATCATTCTTACCTTGTAGGCCATAAAAAAAAGGCATTGGAGGGTAGATTTGGCCCACAGGCTGTAGTTTACTGAACCCTGGTTTAGATAGTTGAAATTGTGAAGAAATGTTTTAAAGACACAACTGAATTTGTGGCTGAGAGTGCTAAATGTTCACCTGTTTTCTTTTTCTTCTGGGCACATGGCTTAGGCTATATTCCCAGCCTCCCTTATAGTTAGAACTGGCTATGTAACTAAGTTCTAGGCAGTGGAATGTGAGTGGAAGACTGGTCCACAAAAACTTATCATGCTTGGTCCTCCATGCTTTTTTCCCATATGTTGAATATGACAGGGCCTCAAGATGGAAGGGCCCCATTTTGGCTTTTCATGAGTGAAAGATAAACTTCTATTGTGTTAAGCCACTGAGATTTTCAGGGCTGATCTGTTACAGCAGCTAATGTTATCTTAACTAATATGTTATTGATACTTTCTGATGTTTTTGGTTTGATTCTCATACTAAATTGGGCTCATGAAGATTGCATACTTGGATGGACCCCATTTTTTTTTTTTTTGCTTCCTCCTCTCCCCTTCATTTTCTCCATCTTACACTTAATTGACAGATTACAGAATGGGTTGCTTTCCGTGTTTTAACCAGTTACAGTTGGTAGCTGTTATCGTTCATTGAAAAATGCTACAAAAAACAGATACAAAACCTGCTATCACTTTTATCACAGAGTTGTTGGTGAGGGCACTGTCCTCATTATGAAACCCACCTGAGAAATCTTTTTGGAACTCAGGGCCAGGAAAACTTCATCTTCCCCTGAGGAACTTGTATGTTTTCTCATCAACAAAGAGAATAGGGTTGAATGTGCCTGATTGTATTCCCTTTTCCCTTTTCCCTCTGTTTGCCAAGAAGCTCAACGCCAATTTTTTGGCTCCAAATTAGTAACTTTGTAGGACCCTGTGGCCTACATACCTGCATTCTTAGTTTCCCCTGGTCTTGACCTTCTATTCTGCTGGGTGTTTTCCTTGTTCCTGTTTTTTATTTTTTTGTTATTTATTCTTCTCAAGGTTATTGCCTGTTTTCTTGTAAGCTTCCTCAGGTCCTTTGTGGAACAAGGTGAGGTAAATAAAATATGGCTTCAGCTTATTAATAGAATACACCAAACCCATTCTTTAATCACCAGTGTAGTGGTCTGGGAATTAGCACCTCAGATTTATTTCTCAGGCTCCTTGGTCATTGTGTCTCCTGGTAGTTTGGTGAAGGAATGATTTTGCAATTATTAGAACTGAAGGACTTCACATTTCTCCATTCTATTTTAAAGGGGGAGAGAATGTCATTCTACCAGAAGTTCCTATTATTTGCCATAGAAAATGTAGGGAGGACATAAGTAAATTTAACTGACAGATGATAGATTGTGATAAGACATTTGCAATATTTAAAAGCAAAAAAGAATTAATATAAAGGATATGCAACAATCTCCTGCAAATCAACAAGAAAAAGACAAGAAACCCAACAGAGAAATGGTCAAAAGATATGAATAGGCTATTCTCACAAGGGTATACCAGAAAAATTGATAAATAATGAACATATGCTGAAACTTATTAGTAATCAGAGAATACCAAATTTAAATAAGTTATCACTTCACACTCGTCCCATTGGCAAAAATTAAAAGGTGGATAATAATTAGTATTGGCTAGGACATGGAGAAATGGGAACCCTAGTACATGGCTGATGGATGTCTAAACTGGTACAGCCATTCTGGTGAGCAATCAGTCAGTATGTAGTTAAAGTTAAATATGTGAATGTCTTATGACCCCTTCTGGGTATACAGTCCAGATGAAATTTTCTGTAAGTCTGGCGGAGGGGATACATAAAAAATTCATCACAGTCTTGTTGGTGGTAGCAAGGAGTTTGAGGTATCCTGGGTTTACATCACAAGGTTTGTGGATGAATAAAATGTAGTGAATGCATTTTAAAAAAAATTTTAGTTTATTGTTGTACTTTAAGTGAAAGTTTACAATTCAAGTTAGTCTCACATACAAAAATTTATACATACATTGTTATGTGACCCTAATTACTCTCCCTATACTGTGACAGCACATTCTTCCTTTCTACCCCTGATTTTCTGTGTCCAGATGAATGCATATTTTGCAGTAGTTAGAGGCAATACAAATTTATAGTAACATCTTATAATCTTAAAAAATATTAAGTGAAAAATTTACAAAAGAGTGGTATCTTTAGGATAACACCATTTACATAAATTTAAAAGGACCACAAAGAAAATAACAGCATAATGTAAAAGGATTCAAATTAAGTTTATGTATGAAATCCACTGGAGTATGTACCTAAGGAGGGGATAGGAGTAGGAGTGGACAGATGATCCTCTACCATGAGCTCAACCATCTGTGCTGAAGTTAAAAAAAGAAGTGTATGTCGTCCTGGTTGGGAGTGGGCATTGTAGTGTTGCGTTTATGTGTCCTAAGATATCCCGGTCTAAATATGAGAATTCACTGATGGTAGCAGCACAGAATATAGAGGTATGAAGGAAGGCTCACTTGGCGTTGATATCAGCAACAAATTTGAGTATAGCAGTGCTTTGTCACTGTTTAAAAGTGAGAACTTTGTAAAAAGAGTTCTGTCTCAGTCAAGGAAGTACCCTGGATTTCACTTATTCATTCAGAGCATAGCATGGTGGTTGAGAGCATGGACTCTGGAGCCAAAACTTGGCCCTACCATTACTTACTGTGTGACCATGAGAGGGCTGCTTAATCTCACTGTGCCTCATTTTTCTCATCTGAAATATGAGGATAATAATGGTACTTACTTTATAGGGTTGTTGTGAAGATTAAACAAGCTAATATTTTAAGGCTTGGACATAATAAGCATTATACAGTGTTTATTAAATAATTACTTAACAAATATTTGAGTATCTAACATGGGCAAGCACTGTGGTAGGTTCTGGGAATATATCTCAGGAAACAGAACTTTTATCGCTGCTTTCATCCTGCCCTAGACCTGGATTCCAGGATCTGACTTCCTTGCTTTGTTGCTTGTGCCCAAACTCCATCTATTGCTATATCTCATTATCTTCTCCTATGCTGGAGGCTTTGTCCTTACTCTCTGACAAATATCTAAATTACTGTAGGGCTGGGGACCCTGGTGTTTGAGGCCCCACTCTAGTTTGTTATCTGTTACCTGTTGCCATTGAGTTACAGAGTAAAACCGCTCCATAGGGTTTTCTTGGCTATAATCTTTATGGACACAGATTGCCAAGCCTTTCTCCTGTGGCACCACTGGGCGGGTTCAACCTTTAAGTTATAAGTTGAGCACAAACCGTTTGCCCCACCTTGAAACCTGTTCAGGCTACTAAACCCAAAAACCCATTGCTGTCGAGTAGATTCTGACTCATAGAGACACTAAAGGACAGAGTAGAACTGCCCCATAGGGTTTCCAAGGCTGTAATCTTTACAGAAGCACACTGCCAAATCTTTCTCCTGTGGAGTGACTGGTGGGTTTGAACCGCTGACTTTTTGATTAGCAGTCAAGTGCTTACCACTGCACCACCAAGACTCCTTGTCCAGGCTACTAGACCCTCCTAATATTTAATGCAAGGAGCCCAGGTGGTGCAAGGGCCTGGACCTCTGCAGTAGCATCTCAACTGGTTTCCCTGCGTTCACTCTTGCTAACCCATCCCTGCCCCTGCACCCCACATTTTATTTGGTGCATTGCAGCCAGAAGGGTCTTTTACAAACACAGAATAGATTTTATCTGATTCCTGCTCAAACCCTTCAGTGACCTCCCATTTCACTTAGACTTAGTGTTACTAAACCATGATTTAATTTATAGGAGCAAGTTTTTAAAGCAGTGTTTTCTAACCCTGGGGTCAACCCTAGAGCATTTTGCTATGAAATTTTCAAAATTAAAAAGAGCACAATTGCAATATTTAATTGTTTAATGTTCTTCTCTATTACTAGGTATTTTGCTGCTAAATTTAGTTGGAGTGGGAAGGAGAAGATTGGTACATAAACTGCTAGCAGGTTTTGCTCTGAGAAGCTGATTCTTACAGTTTGAAGGTGAGCGTCCCTCCTCATCCCCTCTCATCTTCTGTATTTTAGGGAAGGGTTTGCATTCTTGCCACGGCTCTGAGAAAGTCTCTTCTAGCTCTAATCAGGACCAGGATCAAGGGCCAGCCCTGGGTCAAAAACAAAGGCGGTGAGTGAACAAACAGAAGGTTACAGAGAATTCAAGCCTGGGTTAGCAGACAGTGTCCAAGGCAAACATGGCTGAAGCAGAGGATGAAGCTGACAGAGGTAGAATAAAGACGAGTGTCCTGGGCTAGAGTGGAAGCACCTTAAAGATTTGAGGTGAGAGAAGGTGAAGGACTGGAGTAGGTACCACAGGGCAGATGTGGAGAAGGTAAGGCCCATCACAGACTGGGGGAGGGCAGTGGGGACCTTAACCTGACTGATTGTATTCATGTCCTGAGGCTGCTGTAAAAAATTATTATACAGTGGCTTAAAGGAGTCCTGGCTGGTACAAACAGTTAACGTACTCAGCTGCTAACTGAAAGATTGGTGGTTTGAATCCACCCAGAGGCTTTGTGGAAGAAAGGCCTGGTGATTTACTTCCAAAAAATCAGCCATTGAAAACCCTATGGAGCACAGTTCTACTCTGACACACATGGGGTTGCCACGAGTTGGAATCAACTCTATGGCAACTGGTAAGTGGCTTAAAACGACAGAAATGTATTCTCTGACAGTTCTGGAGGTTAGAAGTCTGAATTCAAGGTGTCAGTAGGGCCGTGCTTTCTCCAAAGGCTCTAGGGGAAGATCCTTCCTTGTCTCTTCCAGCTTCTGGTAGCCCCAGGCATTCCTTGGCTTGTGGCAGTATAACTCCAATCTCTGCCTCCTTCTTCACGTGGCTGTCTTCCCTCTGTCTCTCTCTCTCTTTATATGTACACCAGTCATATTGATTGGGGCCTACCCTACTCCAGTTAACCTAATTCCATCTACAAAGACCCTATTTCCAAATAAGGCCACATTCACAGGTACTAGGGGCTAGGACTTCAACTTATCTTTTTGGGGGGACACAATTTAACTCGTAACACCAATCTTTGTGGAACCCTTTCCTCAAATCATAGATCAGTTTCTTTTTACTCTGCTGGTTTCTTTTCCCAATGAGCCTAGTCATCATGAAGGTCTTGTCAGAATTTAATGTGCTCTTTAAGCTGGTGGATCTCAACCTCATTAGAATCACCTAACCTAAAAACAAACCCGTTGCCATTGAGTCCATTTTGACTCATAGCGACCCCATAGGACCGAACTGCCCCATAGGGTTTCCAAGGCTGTAAATCTTTACGGAAGCAGACTGCCACATCTTTCTCCTGCAGAACAGCTGGTGGGTTTGAACCACTGCTTTTCGGCTAGCAGCTGAGTGCTTAACCACTGTGCCACCAGGGCTTCTTTAGAATCACCTAGGAAGCTTTAAAAAAATAGGATGCCTAGGTCTCATTCACCCTAGACCAATGAAATCAGAATCTCTAGGGGCTTTGGGGTGGTGTGGAATTGTGGGGTTGGGAATATGGAATTGTTTTCAAGTTCACCATGTGATTCTGATGGACAGCGAGAGTTAAGAACCACTGCTTTAAGCACTCTTAAATTCACACTCTTTGAAGGGATTTTAAATTATATAATGTGGCAAGTAGGCGATACTATGCAGCATTGCTTCTTAAATTTCAATGTGCATATGAGTCATCAAGGTATCTTGTTAAAAAGCAGATTCCAGTTTAGTTGGTTTGGGATGGGGCCTAAGATGTGGCATTTCTCACAAGTGTCCATGTGACTTGGTGCTGCTGGTGTGAGGACCACCTTTAGTGCAGCAAAACTTTAGACTTAACACTTCCGGAGTTGCTTACTCTGTGCCAGACCCTGTGCTTAGTGCTTTACATTCACTGAATCATCAGAAGCCTGTGAAAGAGGTGCTATTTGTAGTTCCATTTTACAGATGAGAAAACAGAGGCCTAGAGAAGTTAAGCAATTTGCTTAGGATCATAATGCCAGAATTTGAATCTAGGCTGCTTGATTCTAGAGGTCATGAGCTTAACCACAATGCAATATTGCTTCAAGGGTGGGATGGGGCTCAGGGGAGAGACTGTGGTTGGAAAGGGGCTTTCAGGGACTGTCTTGAAGCTGTGTTTGCATAACAAGTACATTGTTTTTACAAGTTTCTGACCAGTCTGGGTTAAGCAGTGCCCTATCCGTTGGTCTGTCATAGTCCTCTGATTCCCTCAATCCCAGCATTTAGGGAATTTAATTTTCTCTTTAATCAGATTGTGAGGTACTTTAGAGCTGTGTTTTACTTATCTTTGCATCTAGGGCTTATTATAGTGTCCAGTACACTTAAAGGAGTGTTTATTGAATGAATGAATGAATGAGCTTCTTATTCCTAACACAGTGTTATTTCCAGTTGATCATTTGACTAGTGTAATAGTCTTTACTCCCGACTGTAAGATTTTAAAAATGCTTGGGCCATACTTCAGGCCAATTGAATCAGAATCTCTTGAGGGCCCAGGCATCTGTGTTTTAGTGAAACTCCCCAAGTGATTGTAATGTGCAGCTGGGGTTAAGAAACAATGGATTAACTTTTCAGAGTTATGCTGCAGTTGGAGCCTAATAAAAGAAAGTAACATGGAGGAAAATCATCGTCTTTTTCTTCAAAATTGGAAAGGAGAAATAGAATAAAATGTGTAAATAAGTTGATGATGTAGAATTTTTTGTTTTTAATTTTTTTTTTTTATTGTTGTAGTTTGAGTGAAAGTTTACAATTCAAGTTAGTCTCTCACACCAGAGTTTTTACATACATTGTTATGTGACCCTAATTGCTCTCCCCATCTACCCCTGCTTTCCCGTGTCCATTCATCTAGCTCCTGACCCTCTCTGCCTTCTCATCTCACCTCTGGACAGGAGCTGCCCGTTTGGTCTCATGTATCTACTTGAGCTAAGAGGCACACTCTTCATGAGTATTGTTTTATGTCTCATAGTCCAATCTAATCTTTGTCTGAAGAATTGGCCTTGGGAATTGTTTTGGTTCTGGGTTGACAGAGAGTCTGGGGGCCATGCTTTCTGGAGTTGTTCCAGTCTCAGTCAGACCATTACATCTGGTCTTTTTACTAGAATTTGAGTTCTGTACCCCACTTTTCTCCTGCTCCATCAGGGACTTTCTGTTGTGTTTCCTGTCAGGGCAGTCACTGGTGGTAGCCAGGCACCATCTAGTTCTTCTGGTCTCAGGATGATGCAGTCCCTGGTTTATGTGGCCCTTTCTGTCTCTTGGGCTAATACTTTCCTTGTGTCTTTGGTGTTCTTCATTCTCCTTTACTCCAGGTGGGTTGGGACCAATTGATGCATCTTAGGTGGCCTGACGTAGAATTTTTTGAAAGTAAATATATGAAGTAACTACACTTTTAGGGCTGGGATAAAGGATGTCATAGAATCCAATCATCAGTTAAAAAGTATAGCATTTCTAAAAAAGTTGGGAATCACTCATCTAAAATGATATTTTAATGTCTGTCAACAGAACATCTTCCCAGTCTGTTATTTTTATTCATACATTATTTTTATGGAGTGCTGGTGACTGATCTTTAAAAGCTTTAAACAAATGACTCATCTTTGTCTTACTTTAATACAATATGCTAATTGGCAGCCATCCTAGGAGGTTTGAAATATGACAATAATAATATGAAGTAAATTGTAAAGAAAGTTGGTTCTTTGTGACTCTAGAACATGCTAGTTGTGAGCAAACCAGTGAATACATCTATTCATTCTCCACTCAATGGTTTTTAGTTATCTACTCTTAGATAATGGGCTACACATTAGGGACATAAAGATGAGTAATACAAAATTTCTTCCTCCTAGGATTTCACTCTCTTATATATGAGTAATCAAATTTTTTCAGATCAAAGTGTTATGCTACAATAGAAGTCCACTCCAGTGAGCACAAGAGGCCAGAGGAAGGCTAGCTGACCCGGGGAAATGTCTGGAATTGTTCACATGGAAACTAAGCTACATGCACATAGTATATAACAATAGTGTCGGACAGCAAGCGAAACATTTCATATAGTCCTGAAGAGACAGCTCCAAACTGGGATTATGATGTGTTCATGTATGATTAAATCCATGGTACATTATAATGGAGTTTTATTGGATCCGCTCTCTCAGGAAGAGCCCTAGAAGAAGTAATTAATGCTATTTCAGAAGGTGCCTAACTGACAGACACACAGAAAAATCTGGTTTCTAAGTAACAGTAATGGTTTGCTTATGCCAGCAGGGAAAGACTATTTTGGTTGTGGGTTGGTGTAGTAATCAGGATAGGCTAGTTATGCTGCTATGAAAATAACCCCAGGTGTCAGTGGCTTAAAGCAAGAAAGGTTGATTTCTTGCTCACCCTTCATGTCCAATATAGACTGGTGTGTAAGTAGATGGGGAATTCTGCTCCATGCAGTCATCTCTAAGAGAGATGGAGGTTTCACCATCTTAAGAGAGTCGTCTGTCAATATAATACTTCAGGGTTCATCAAAGCAGGGAAAGAGACGAATGGAGAATCAAGAACTGCCAATAAATACTTTTGCCTGAAAGTGATGTACTTCATGTCTTCTCTCGTTTCACCTGGTCAGAAATAATTACAAGACCATGTCTAAGTTCAAGGGGATGGAGGAATTATAATTCTTTGTGTACCCTGAAGTGGAGAGTAGCTGAATACTGGGGAATATTAGTCATGTCCACTACTACAGCCAGTCTCTTCAGCTCCACCCGTGTTGTTAGAAATAAAAGGGTTATGCTTTTCAGATATGAAGAAAAAGATGGCTTTATTACTACTGGTGATTATTTTTATATTTTAATATATGTGGGATTATTGCCAATTAGATTTTTATTTAAAAATAGTAGCAAGATCAGTCTTCTTCAATATTAAAACAGTTATTTGAAAGCTTGGAAATTAAAATACTAAGACCATTGCACGAGGCAGCAGGAATATTAATTCCAAATACCAACCAGTATGATGATTATATAACAAAATTAATTATAATTGAATAAATGCACACCTGCTGAACACCTAGAGATTATAAGAGAAACTTACATATGGAAATTTCCCCAGGGAACTTGTTTACTCTGCAAGCCAGCAGTACAAATGCAGGCACAGCACCACATTCTGAATATAAAATGTATTCATTGTTGTATTTATTTATTTTATTTTCTAATTGTCTTCAAAATCTCTCCTTCTGTGCTTGGGAAAGATAGGAAAGATCTGGGGAAGAGAAAGGATGGAACCTATGGTGGGGGAAAAAGGGGGTGGATTAGGTGGGACTGAAAAAATCATTGGAGAAATGGTACTGTGCCATTTCTACCATTTTTCCTTCTTGAGGACACTTCAAGTGGTACCAAAACCCAAACCAATCCGTGCTCACTTTGGCAGGACCTATACTAAAAAAAAACCAAACCAAATCCACTCCCCCAGCTATGCTCCCTAGAGACCCAGCGCTATCCACGAGAACTTTCTGCCATGAGGAAAATGTTCTATGTCTGCGTTCTTGAATACGGCAGCCACCAGCCACAGGTGGCTATTGAGTGTTTAAAATGTGACTAGTGCAGCTGAGGAACTGAATTTTTAATTTAATAAATTTAAATAGCCACAAGCGTTTAAACTATAGGAGAGATGTTGTTTCAGTGTACGGAGCTTTTTCCACACTTCGCAATTATTTTATCTCCCACGTAAGGAATTGTTAAGGATGAGCTAGGCCAGTTTGAGGAAGGAGTTAGGGGTGACCAAGGCAGAGCCTGCTGCAATGCCTCCCTTCCTTAGTCTCATGCAGCCCAAGCTCCCATCATGAACAGTGGGGCCTAGGGGACAAAATGATGCCCAAAGGCTTTGCAGACATAAAAATGGGGGTTATTATGTGGATCTCAAAACTGGTCTTTTTTTTTTTTTTTAATTGTGGTAAATATATGTAACAAAACATTTGCCGTTTCAATGTTTTTTACATGAAAGATGCTGTGACATCATACCGGATCCTTTTTCAGGGAAAGCTATGATATGGGAAAAAAGATGAAAATGAATCTAGTGCAGTAAGCTTTTAAAACAGCATCGGCACTGTGTCTTTGTAATATATTTGGGTATAAAATCTTCACTGTGCTCGAAATTTGTATCAAATATGCAGTGAACTTTATCTTACACATTTGCAACCTTTCATTTTTCAAATCATTCCTTTGTGAGCAATGATTTTTTTTTATGGTAATTGTTTAGTGAAAGACACAGGCAGTTATTGAAAGAAAACTAATATCAAACATTCAGTAAGTGACTCCTCTGTACAGAGGCTGTGCTACCAACAAACAGCACTTTGCAACACCGTGTTTTAGCAAAATGACTTCTTAGTTGTAAACTCCCCATGGGCGTGTGTTCTGGAGGCCTATATTTTTTTCTGCCTTTGTCTACTCTTCATTTTGGAAAACATTTACTTTTATTACATGAGTGTAAAAATTAGTGTTCATATTAAATTAATGAGCCTAAGTGCCTCAGAACTCATGTAGCCTGACCGGCCTCCCTTAGATCTGTAAGCATAGGCCAGGGCAGAGTCTGTGAGTGTTTTGGCAAAGTGGCTGGATTTTATTCTTGGGACTTAACATAAAGGTGAGAGAGTGAAGAGAGGTGGGAATGTGAGTAGGATTTCAAGGTAATTTTTTTTTTCCAAAAAAGATTTTTTTTTTAATTCTACTTTAGATGAAAGTTTGCAGAGCAAGCTAGTTTCTCATTAAACAATTAATACACATATTGTTTTGTGGCATTGGCTGCCAACCTCACGACATGTCAGCGCTCTCCCCTCTCAACCTTGGGTTCCCCGTTACCTGCTTTCCTGTCCCCTCCTGCCTTCTCATTCTTGCCCTTGGGATGATGTGTCCATTTAGTCTCGTTTTGTCTTATGGGCCTGTTTAATCTTTGGTTGAAGGGTTAAACTCAGGAGTAACTTCAATACTGAGCTAAAAGGGTGTCCGGGGCCAAACTCTAGGGGTTTCTCCAGTCTCAGTCAGACCAATAAGTCTAGTCTTTTTTTTGAGTGTGTGTGAGTTAGAATTTTGTTCTACATTTTTCTCCAGGTCTGTCTGGGACTCTCTATTGTGATCCCTGTCAGAGCAGTCAGTGATGGTAGCTCAGCACCATCTAGTTGTGCTGGACTCAGTCTGGTGGAGGCGGTGGTACTTGTGTTCCATTAGTCCTTTGGACTAATCTTTCCTTTGTGTCTTTGGTTTTCTTCATTCTCCATTGCTCCAGATGAGGTGAGACTAGTGGAGTATCTTAGATGGCCACTTAGAAGCTTTTAAGACCCTAGATGCTACTCACCAAAGTAGAATGTAGAATATTTTCTTTAAACTATGTTATGCCGATTGAGCTAGATGTTCCCTGAGACCATGGTCCCCACAGCCCTCAGCCCAGTAATTCGGTCCCCCAGGTAGTTTGGATGTGTCTATGGAACTTTCATGACCTTGCCTTGGACAACTTGTGCTGGCTTCCCCAGTATTGTGTGGATTTTAAGGTAATCTGATATAAAAAAGAAATTCTTACCCTCTGAATTAAAACTATAACTTACTTTAAATAACCTTAGCGCAAAGGAAGTCATTTTCAAAACGTAAGATCCAACAACGTCAAAAATTTTTTTCCACTAGGGCATACATATAAACAGGAAAAATACTTTTCAATGGAAGCTTAATCATCAACGCCACCATATTTACACTCAAGTGCAAGACCTTTCCTACTCACATCCCCCTATAACATTCCAGAGTTCACCTTTGTTTTACCCTGACGTAGTACTGGCATAAGATTCCAATATGCTAATTACTTCTCCAGATCATACCCATGGTGCTGATGCTGTAAGACAAGCGTTAAGGGTCTAGTTTTTGAGTTCAGAATAATTGGGTAATTGGCGTCATCCTGTGATAAGTTTCCCCTTTTCCTGAGGTCTTTTGACTAATGGCCCTATTGTTATTGTTGGAGTAGCTCAAACCCCATAATACCATGACGCAAAACTTGATCTTTGGTAGAAATACCTTACACATTTATTCCCTCCAGGAAACCAAAGGGCAACAAAGCAACATTCCAGGTTGAGAACCTGACCTTTTTTGCACCATGACTTAACCTGTTCCAGGTGAAAAATACTAGGTCAAAAAATAGTTTCGTGAGAAAAATTTACTTGGGTTCCTGCAGTTGTTCTCAATCCTGGCTGCACATTAAAATCACCTGGGGGACTTAAAAATACCAACATCTGGGCCCTGCCTGTACCTTATTAATAATTCCCTATCACATTCCTACTGAATTTAAACTTTCTAGGAGAGGGACCTGGGTATCTCTATTTTAAATGAGCCTCAAGCATGATTAGAGAAATTTGGTCAACCTGAATTAGGGTATTGATCTTGGGAAAGAGCCCTGAATATCCTTATTTTTGAAATGAATTTAGTGGTCCCAGGGACATTTCTAATGGTGGTATCTTATTTGCTCCTTTTACTCACATATGAATATTATCAATGGAGAGATAATTAACAGAAGAGAAGATTTACCATTTTTATCTCCAACCAAAGCAAGTCTCTGATCCTAGGGGATGATTTCATTATTCAAATAAAATTTTCATTTTCATATGACAGCTTTCAGCATTACCAGGTAGTCAGTGTGCTGAAACTCAGAGCCCAGCAGAGGAGCCCTTACTCCTGCTTCTTTTAAGAAGGAGCTTAATAGTGGTGGAGGGATGTCTTGGGTTCTTCTTGTGCTTTGAGACCAATATATCATTCCATCTCCAGATGAAATGATAAGTAATTTATTAGTTTGTCCATTCAACAGATACTGTTTGAATGTCTACTATATGTCAGACTCTGTCAGGTATTAGAGATAGTAAATAAAATAAATTGGGTTCTTTTCAAGAAACTGGCAGGCTAGAGCAGAGAGTCTCAAAGTGTGATATTGAACTAGGAGCATCAGCATCACCTGGGGACTTCTTGTTAGATTTTAATAAAAGAGCAAATTCTTGGACCCTGCCCCAGACCTACTGAATCAGAAACTCCGGAGGTAGGACCCAGCAATATGTGTTTTCACAAGCTCTGCAGATGATTCGGGTTCACACTAAAGTTTGAGAACCACTGTCTCTAGGAGGCAGGAGAAAGTTGTGGCAGTCTGCTCCCATAAAGATTTACAGCCTTGGAAACCCTATGGGCAGCTCTACTCTGTCCTATAGAATTGCTGTGAGTCAGAATCGACTTGATGGCAATGGGTTTGGTTTGGTTTTGGTCTGTAGGAAGAGGAGTCAGTTCAACAATTAGAGTATCCTGTGATAGGTGCAGTGGAGATAGGGAAGGGCGCTGGGGGCATTAGGGAAGTTTCTGGGAGGAGGCAATGTCTCATCTCGATCAATATGGTGCAGAGTAGGGAGAGGTGCTCCCGAACAGGTCAGCAGGACCCCGGAAAGGAGTTTGTATTTAACTCTGAACACAACGTGGATTCTTTCTGACCTATTGTCAGGTCATTTCATTCTATCATGTTTTGGCCAAGCTTTCAGCTGAGTGATGCTGGGCTTGACTTTGTGCTTCAGGTGCTACCTTAGAAATGAGAAGTTAAAGAAATAAAGATCTAAAAATCCCTCCTACATTAGAAACTCTAACATGGTAGGTGTTAAATATTTTGTGGGAAAAAAAAGAAAAAACAAATAAATGAGAGAAGAAACAAAGCCAGGACTTGTGAAGGTAATGGAAATGTTTAATGGGGACATAGTAGAGTAAGCACTGGTTTCTGAACTAATGAAAAATTCAATGGTATTAAAAAGATTGCATAAGCTTTCAGTGGTTGAACCAAGAAAAATAAGTCCCTCTCCCATTCCTTAGAGGAGCCAGAGTTCAAAGGCCCAGAGCTGCCTATGTAGGAGGGAAATGGAAAGAGAAGCAGTGAGTCCCTGCAACTCTGCCTGTTGCATCCCCAGTTCTCCCAGGATTCCCTTCAGGTTCTCCTGCATATTCGCATGGTACAATTACTGAGCACTGACTCTGTTCCAGGAACTATACACATATCATCCTTAATATGTTCAACAACACTGAGAGAAAGTTCTATTGTTCTGTGTTTATAGAGGAAACCAGGCCTTGGAGAGGTTAAGTGACTTGCTCAAAGTCAACATGCTAGTAACTTGAACAGCTGGGATTCAAAACCAGGTGTGTATAAGAGCAATCTGTCATAGTGCTCTATGTGACTGGAGGAAGACTGAGTGTCCTGCCCCAATGGATGGCCTGCTAAATGTCCAGGCCCTTCAAGATATCTCATTCATTCTTCAGTTCATTCCAAAAGGCATTTTCCTTTCCTGGCAAATTCAATTTTCAAAAAAACCTGCCCCGCATGATCACACATGTATCTAAACTCATGCAAAAGACACACATTCCTTGTTCTGAAGTGTGATGAGCATTTGAATTTAACCTTTTACTGTACTGTAGCTAATCCAATGATTTATATAACTTGTTTTCACTTCCTGTGTCCAAACAATAAATGATCATTTTATATTTGTGGCAATGTGAGAAGCACTCTAAGCAGATCTCAATAGTCAAAGTTTTTCATTTTCTTTCCCCAGAATTATATGATTCTTTGTCTTTTCAAATGGCAAAGGTATCTATGCACAAAGTGGGCTGAATTCTAATGACTACGAATTTTATAAACCAAATTTAATTGTTGCTTTTTAAGTCACTGCATAAATGTTGAAAAAACAAATAAAAATATACATACATATGTATATGTGTATATATGTGCATAAATATGTATGCATATATGTATAGATACACCAAAACTCTATTTTATAGCCCATTCTTGTACCTAGCATGATTATGCACCCTGTATTATAGGTTTTGTCATAACTGACAGAGAAGGGTAATAAATCATACCTACCTAAAAAAAAAAAAACCTCATTTAATTCTGTTTTTTATTCCTATACTTACAATAAACAATGAAAGAGACAAATTTTGGTTAAAAAAATAAAGACTTTTATAGTCTCACTTCAAAGACTATCGGCAAAATTTCACAGAGGAACTTCCCATTTCTGTGTTCTGTTTTATCAAAAAAATATGGCACGGTAAAAGCTAAACAATTATTTGTCACTTTCAACTTCTCAGTTGGATTGTAAGACTTGTTTTTCTCCAGACAACTGTAAATTTGTTTGCTTTTCTATATTCTTCTATAGTGAGTTGTGGGAAAATGTAACAGGAAACTCAGAAGGGGGAGGAATCAAGAAAAATAACACCTCTTTCAAATACAGGGGGCAGCCATTTCTTGGATGTATGATGGAGTCTCCTGGGAACCAAGCAGGATTTCTTGGGAAGGTCTACCCCTGCCCTATGATAGATAAAGTAAAAATAGACTCAGCACAACTTAAGAGGAGAGCTTCTGCCTCTCCTTTCCTTCTCCACCTGCCTTTTCTTAGTTAAAATCAGCAGATAGTAACTCAGATTAAAACCCTCTCTCTAGATACAAACAGCAGTGCTGATTAAATGGATCACTTTGCCAAGGGAGATGCAGCTGGAGTGCCTATTTTTCATTCAAATGTTCCAGCCTACTAGAAGTAGCTTCCAGCTCTAAATATATTGAATCAACATTAACCTACTGGAGAAAATAGAAACACAACACAAGCACCCACTTTCTTATTAGATGAACATGGCAGGTTGTCTGATAATGCAAACAATTAAATGGAAGAATTTATTTATAGCTTTCAAAGAGTCTTAACAAAATCCCTCCTGACAGAGAATACAATTCTTCTCCCTTAGAGCGGCCTAACTGGAATCTTGAATTGTGAATCCTTTGGAGTTCTGGAAATGTGTGGTGGCTTGTTGGTATTGAATATTGGTTATAGTGCTCCATAAGGTCCTTTTCTAGGTCCTTGCAAACCAAAGAATGGTCCAGGACCAGCAGCATCCAGCATCATCTAGGAGCTTGTTAGAATCGCAGAATCTTGAATTTCACCTCCTCACCTACCGAATAAGCAAAGATATCACTTTGAAGATTAAGGTGCATCTGACCCAAGCCATGGTATTTTTAATCACCTGATAGGCATGTGAAAGCTCGACAATGAATAAAGAAGACAGAAGAAGAATTGATGCCTTTGAATTATGGTGCTGGCAAGGAATATTGAATATACATAGACTGCCAGAAGAACAAACAAATCTGTCTTGGAAGAAGTCCAGCCAGAATGCTCCTTAGAAGCGAGAATGGTGAGACTTTGTCTCACATACTTTGGACATGTTATTTATCAAGAAGGACCAGTCCCTGGAGAAGTATATCATCCTTGGTAAAGCAGAAGGTCAGTGAAAGAGAGGAAGACCATCAAGGAGATGGATTGACACAGCGGTTACAATGATGGACTCAAGAATAGCAAAGACTGTGAGGATGGTGCAGGGCCAGGTGGTGTTTCGTTCTGTTATACACAGGGTCACTATGAGTCGGGACTGACTTGATGGCACCTAACCACCACCACCACCACCACCACCTTCTGAATTAAAATCTGTAGTTTTAAAAGATCCCCAGGTGATTTGTATGCATATTAAAATTTGATGAGCGCTGTTGTCGCAGTGGCTCTCAGACTTTAACTCAGACAGAATCACTTGGAAAGCTTGTTAAAACACAGATTTGCTGGGCCCTATCCCTCCTATGCCTGAGGAGCCCTGGTTGCTCAGTGGTTAAGAGCTCGACCGCTAACCAAAGGTCAGTAGTTCAAATCCACTGGCTGCTCCTTGGAAACCTTATGGGGGCAGTTCTACTGTATCCTATAGGGTCACTATGAGGTGGAATCGACTTGACGGCAACAGGTTTTATCCCTATCCCTGAGGTGGTGCAGTAGTTAAGTGCTCAGCTGCTAACGGAAAGGTCAGTGGCTCAAACTCACCAGTTGCTCCTGCAGGAGAATGATGTGGCGTTCTGTTTCCATAAAGATAGCGTTGGAAACCCTATGGGGCAGTTCTACTCTGTGCTGTAGGGTCAGAATCAACTCGATGGCAACAGCTTTGGCTTTGGTTTGGATCCCTATCCCTAGATATTTTGATTCAGCGAGTCTGGGGTGGGCTCAGTTGCATTTCTGTGTTTCCAGGTGATGCTGCTGCTACCAGTTCAGAGAGCACACCTAGAACCTCTGCTTTGGTGCAGAGCTGTCCAACAGAATTAAAATGTGAGCCACATAGGTAATATTAAATTTTCTAGTAGCCACACTTTAAAAATAATAGGTGAAATTATTTTTAAAATCTTTTATTTAAACTTGACGTAGCCTAAATGTTATCAACATTTAATCAGTGTAAAAATTATTAATGAAATATTTTACATTTTTTTTTGTATTAAATCCTTGAAATCCAGTATGCATTTACACTTACAATACATCTCACTTCAGACTAGTCATTTTTCAGGTGCTCAACGGTAGCTGGTGGCTACTGTATAAGACAGTGCACTGTAGCACTGGTTTCCAAATGTTACTTCAAGGACTGCCACTGTTTGTGAAACCGTCACTAATCTATGAAGAAAAGAGAAAAATAAAACTAAATTTATTTAATTTGAATGATTTTCCTTTATTCTGAGATTATCCCCTTGGTTCACTTTTTTTTTTTCCCCCTGCTGAAAATGGCCTCTCCTTCATGCAGTGATTCTAAAGTGTGTTTTCCCAGACAAACAGCATCAGCATCATTTGGGAGCCTGTTAGAAATGCAAATTCTTGGGCTCTAACTCAGACCCTGAAGCCCTGGTGGCATAGTAGTTAAGAGCTTGGCTGCTAACCAAAAGGTCAGCAGTTCAAATCCACCAGCCGCTCCTTGGAAACCCTATGTGGCAGCTCTACTCTGTCCTGTAGAGTCGCTGTGAGTCAGAATTGATTCGAGGGCACTGAGTTAACTCAGACCTACTGAATGAGAAGCGCTGCAGGTGGGCCCCAGGAATCTTCATTTTAACAAGCCCTCTGGGTGATTTTTGATGCATGCTAAATTTGAGAACCACTGCTTTCATGACATGGTGGTGATAAAATGAGTGGCAGATTTTAGTCATCTGTTTTATAACCGTAATTGACAAAATAAGAAGTTGACAACTTTATGCTAGTCCCTCAATTAAAACTTCGTTGTTGGTGGTTTATGAGATCAGAAAATCAAAAAAACCAATGTACTGGAGGTTAGTTAAATACTATGTTGTACTGTTGTGGATAAAAGTTTAAAAAATAGGGAAAGACCAGGAAAATGAGTGTGTATATAAGCATACAAGCGAGTCACAGGATGTCAATGCTTGGTTCTCATTATGCAATTACTACTGGAAAATAAATATACTCACTAAACAAGACGTAGTAGGAAAATTCAAATTTCCTATGCAGAGTAGTGAAAATTCCATAAATATTGATGATCTCATTCTCCAACTCTGTGGTAGTCAGCATTTGGGTTTTATTGCTACAGAGTTGTTCTACAGAAATTATAATATCTGTCCTTAACAAATAAGGAAACAAAACCTTTTGCCAATTGTGTATTTCCTTTTAGAAACATTGCTAAATAAGGCATGAAGTTAGCACGTTAAATTTGGTTCCTGCAGCCAATTGAGGGGGTGGGAGAATATCAAAATGAAGTTGAGTCAGGGCCAGATTAAGGCATGTGAGGGCCCTAAACACTGATAATTTGTGGTGCACCCTCCTCTGCTCACTCACATATTCTAATGGGATATGGCGAGTTATGTATATACATGTATGTGTGTGTGTGGCGCAGTGGTTAAGAGCTCAGCTGCTAATCAAAAGGCCAGCAGTTTGAATCTACCAGCCGCTTCTTGGAAACCCTATTGGGCAGTTCAACTCTGACCTTTAGGGTCGCTATGAGTCAGAATCGACTCAACGGCAACATGTTTTTTGGTTTTTGGTGTGTGCATATGTCTTAGCTATCCATGATGTAACTCCTTTTTAAATGCAACTATAATATTAGTGATTGAAGACGAAAGTGGCATATGCCATTTTAGTGGAGTGAGATGAACTGGATTATAAAATTTTTGGTGGGTGAATGTAGTAAGAGTTAGACAGCTCATCCCACCTCTTATTTATTAAAAGGAAATAGTATACTCCCAAGAGACCTGCTGAGGTAAGAGACATATCAATGAAGGTGTTGAAGTGGTAGGGGCCTCATAGCTTAAACAACCTTGCGTGTGGGCGCCCTCGGGACCCTGCATGAGCTTTATTTCCAGAACATTCTCATGTACTAGAGCTGGTATGAGTTTCATTTAGTGCCCTGACAGTTCCCTTCCACTGCAGTGCTTGCTTTTCCTTGTGTTGTGTCTGCTTGGCATCAATGGGCCTTTGCATTGGACAACTGGTACCACAGTTGTGTTGATGCTCTAAGCATGTGCTTACCTTGCTTATTGGGTAATCCATCCCTTAGTAGAGTAGATGAAATGTGAAATAATATAAGTAATTAACCATGAATTATTAGTCAAATGGAATTGAAGAAAATCTAATAACCTAAAAAAAAAAATATATATATATATGTGTGTGTGTGTGTGTGTGTGTGTGCTCTATGGAGAAGATGGTTTCAGCTCAGGGGACCCAGGAGACTTGGAATTCTGGACGCTGTGTCAGTTTCTATCTCCATGTGTGACGTTATCCATTATATTCTAAGGCTCAATTTTTCTAAATATACATGAATTGAAATGGCAGAATTATGTCTACTGTTGTAAGCCTGCTGATTAATGAAACAATGTTCTAAAAATTTTTGAGATTCCTGAGGAAAACAGGCTTAAAAAGTCTACAGCGTTATTATTTCCCCTTTAAAAGGAGTTCCTGTTAAGTTTAATTCAGAGGAAATTCAGGGATATAAAGAGAAAAGATGTATTAAAAATGACCACTTCTATTGTTCTGTGTGACTAAGGTACCTACCTCCACGTAATGCTAAAATTAGAAATCTTCTTTGTAGTTTGGAGGTTTAATTGGCCTCTGGGTTTGGTGCGTGGTTCTTTGCTCCTAATTTCTAAAGCTGAAGCCAGGAGGACCATTATTCATTTGGAGACTGAAGTTGTGCTGTCTAATATGGTAGCCACTGGTCACATGTAGCTGTTGAACACTTGAAATGTGGCTCGTTCAAATCAAGATGTGTTGTAAGTGTAAAATACACAGTGGATTTAAAAAATTTAGTATGATAAAGAATGTAAAATATCTCATTAATAATTTAAAAAATCTTGATTAGATGTTTGGATATATTGAGTTAAATAAAATATTTTATTAAAATAATTTTACCTGTTTCTTATTACTTTTTAAAATGTCGCTACTAGAAAATTTAAAATGCAATATATTTCTATTGGACAGCACTGTTATAGAGTGATTTTTCTTAAATATTATGAATGCAGTTAAAAGTAAAATGGATGCTATAATTTTCTACTCTGCTTTGAATGACTATGAAAGCCGAGACTGTTTAATTAAAACCCATTGCTGAATAAACAGGTTGTGCATATAAGCATTTTTAAAAATCCTATCATAGTGAGAAACCCCAAGTTCTGTGACTCTCCTTTACAAGTGCAAAAGGAAGAAACTAAAATAATTATTCTTGTAGTTCAGGACAATTTTTTATCAGAAAAATTCAGATAATCGAGGGAAATGCTAAGTGTTTTTTCTTTCTTTTTTTTTTCTTTTGTAATTATAAAACAGAGAAGGCATACAAAAAGTGTATGAAACCATGTGTACAGTTAAAAAAAAAAAATAAAATGAATTCCTCTGTATCTGGCATCCTGGCTGAGAACTAGACAATTACCACAACCCAGAAGTCCCTTACATGTTCCTTTCCTTCTCTGGAAGTATCCAAGAAAACCGTATGGGGCAGTTCTACTCTGTCACATGGGGTCGCTGTGAGTTGAAAAAGACTTGATGTCACCTAACAACAACAACAGACTCAGGGGATGGCAGAGCCATAAGATGAGAGAGCTGCAGTCTCTAAATCACCGCACGGTGGAGAAGCAGGCCAGAAATGCACAAGTTAGACGGCTATGTAGGAGAGAAATAAACTTCTATTGTGTTTGAGCCTTTTTTATTTTGGGTCTATTTGTTCCTGCAAACTTTAATTTTTAAAATTCCCTTGTCTCTTTGATCTTCATTCTTGATCATTTCTTTAGTCTATTTTTTAGTTCACTAATTCTATTATGCTATGTCTTACCTGCTGTTAAAGCCTTCCATTAAGTGTTTAATTTTAATTGTTATAGTTCAAAAAAATTTCTAGGATTAGATATGTTAAATAATGCTTTTTAATATTCTGTATATAGTAATTCAAATATCTGAAGTTTTTTCTGGATCTGATTTTACTGTCTTTTGTTTCTGCTGACTCTTACTCATGACCTTGATTCCTTGTGTGTGCAGTAATTTTTCATTATCAGAGAGGGTTTGTCCTGACACCTAGTCTGCCATGTTGCCAGAAATTCAACTGCCTTTTTAGAACTAGAATTACCTAGATAAATCCTCCCTTTTAGTAAAGACTTGCTTACCAATTATAGATTTGTGGATGGTTTTGGTGGCAGATAGCGTTTACTGGGGCAGATGAACAAATAAGCAAGGTAAGCATGGGCTTACTTGAGCTTACTTACTAATATACGCATGTGAAATGGTTCACTACAGATTAGTAAATAAGCTCAAGTAAGTCCGTGCTTACCTTGCTTATTGGATCACCTGCCCCTGTCAGTGATTGTACATTTGAAGAGAGGCTTTGATTCTGTAGGAAGGTGCCCTGGGATTGGGAGAGAAACAGATGCCAGCCATACCTAGAAGCAGAATCTTCTATGTGGTGAAAAAATGTGAAATTGCTCACTACAGATGATCTGGTGGGCAACGTAAGCACCATGCTTCCCTTGCCTATTGGATAATCCCTCCTAGCATTTATATGATCATTGACTGTCTTCATTCCTTGAACTTCTAGGCCTAACTGGCAAGGGAGGTGTCTTAGGCTGGGTTCTCTAGAGAAGCAAAATGAATAAAGCATGTAAATATATATATAGAAAGATTTATGTCAAGGAAATGGCTCACACAGTTGTATAGGCTGGAAAGTCTCAAGTCCGTGGGTCAGGCTGGAGGCTGGCTCACAGGCTGTGGAGATGGACAAATACCAAGATCGGCAGGCAAGACAGCAGTAAGCTGCTAGCTGAAGTCCTAAGAACCAGGGGTCAGATGAACAGGAGCCAGCTGCAGGATCCAGAGTGAGCAAAAGCCCACGAGCCCTGACAAAAAGTCAACCTATATTGGATACAGGCCACACCTTCAAGGAAACTGCCTTTCAACTGATTGGCTACTTACAGCAGATCCCATCATGGAGAATATCGTATTATATCAGATCTCATCATGGAGGTGATTATTCATTATACCACTGCCAAACTACTTCATAACTGCCAAACCACTGAGAATCATGGGCCAGTCAAGTTGACACATAACCTTAATGATCGCAGTCTACCCCTTGTCAACTTGGCACTTCTACACATCTCCTTAAACCATACATAATCTCTGAATAAAGACAATTATAAAGTCATACTTGCACCTAACATGATGCAACTAACACATGTACAACCAAAAATGCACTAGCCCTGTTTACATCTTACATTTTGTAAGTGAAGAAAACAAAAATATTTGATGCACACATACAAGATAGAAATACTCCTAACAATTACATTCCTCATTTCTGTAACTGGTCACATGGTTATAACTGGTATTTAGAGCTACCTTCTTCTACCACCCATCCCATATTCCCTTTGCCCTCAGCAAGTGCTTCAACTGGTTGTGGTTCTTTGCCTGGTGGGGTGACTAAAACCTTCATTCCTGAAGGGTCTGGACCATTAGTAGTCATGTTGGAATTGGGTTGCTGTAGTTTTCCAATGACTTTAATCACAGGGCATGGTAGTACTAAGAGACGCCTTCAGGGAGCCCCTGCATTCCAGACATACTCTTCTTTGCCTCTATTATGTAATAACAATCCAATTTCCTCTTGGTAATCAGGATCAATCACACCGGCCAGTATGGTAACTTCCTTCTTTGCCGGTTGATCCAGGGGCATAAGGAGCCCAAAGTAGCCAGGTGGCCAGTTCAATGGAATCAGTGATATGTCTCTAGGTGGGAGCATTACTCCCTTTGGAACTAAGACCTCTAGACCTGCAGAGCATAGGGTTGCAGGGACAGGAAGCAAAAATTTTGGGAGTGGGTCACTAGGGGTAATAGTGAGTGGTGCCACTCCCATTAGCACCCCTTGATTCCTGGACCCTTGAATCATGGTTATGGGAGAAACAGCACCATATACTGGACACTGGTTTAGAGCATATATAGCCTCCTGAACAACATTGCCACAACCCTGCAAGGTATTGCCACCTAGCTGGCTCCATAATTGTGTCTTTAGAAGGCCATTGCATCGTTCTATCAAGTAAGCTGCTTCAGGGTGATGGGGAACACGGTAAGATCAGTGAATTCCGTGAGCATGAGCCCACTGCTGCACTTCATCTGCTGTGAAGTGAGTTCTTTGATCTGAGGCAACGCTGTGTGGGATACCATGACAGTGGATAAGGCATTCTCTAAGTCCATGGATGGTCGTATTGGCAGAAACATTGTGTGCAGGGAAGGCAAATCCATATCCAGAGTAAGTGTCTATTCCATGATAGAAGCAGTCCAAAATAATCAGCCTGCCACCAGGTTGCTGGCTGATCACCTGAAGGATGGTGCCATATCAGTGTTGGTCTCTGCTGCTGGCATATTGGGCACTCAACGGTGGCTGTAACCAAGTTGGCCTTGGTAAGTGGAAGTCTATGTTGCTGAGCCCATGTATAACTTCCATCCCTGCCACCATGGCCACTTTGTTCATGATCCCATTGGGCAATGACAGGAGTGGCTAGGGAAAGAGGATGACTGCTTTCCACAGAATACATCATTCTATCCACCTGATTTTTAAAACCTTCCTCTGCTGAGGTCACCCTTTGGTGAGCATTCACATGAGACAGAAATATCTTCACTTATTTGGCCCATTCAGAGAGATCTATCCACGTACCTCTTCCCTATACCTCCTTGTCTCTAATTTTCCAATTATGTTTCTTCTAATTCCCTGACCATTCAGCCAAACAATTGGCCACAGACCATGAATCAGTATGCAGTCGCACATCTGGCTGTTTCTCTTTCAAAGCAAAGTGAACAACCAGGTGCACTGCTTTAAGTTCTGCCCATTTGGAGGATTTCCCTTCACTACTATCCTTCAGGGAGGTCCCAGAAAGGGGCTATAGTGCTGCTGCTGTCCACATTCAAGGGTGCCTGCATATCATGCAGAACCATCTGTAAACCAGGTATGAATTTTCTGTTCCTCAGTCAACTGATCATAAGGAACTCCGCATGAGGCCAGAGGTGCAGACTGGGAGATGGAAGGTAAGGTGATAGGAATGGAGATCATGAGCATTTGGCCCCTTCTTCATGCAACTCACTTGTGCCTTCATGTCTTTCTTGGGCCTGATCTTGTGTATAACACTTACATTTAATGATGGAGTGCTGCCAGGCATGTCTGACTTTATGACTCTGTGGGTCAGACAAGACCTAGTTCATGATGGGCAGCTCAGGCCACGTGATGACTTGGTGACCCACGGTTAAGCATTCAGTCTCTACTAAGGCCCAGTAACAAGCCAAAAACTGTTTCTCAAACGGAGAGTAGTTATCTGCAGAGGATTTCAGGGCTTTGCTCCAAAACCCTAAGGGTCTGTGCTGTGATTCACGAATAGGTGCCTGCCAAAGACTCCAAACAGCATCTCTATCTGCCACAGACACTTTCAGCACCATTTGACCAGCTGGATCATATGGCCCAAGTGGCAGAGCAGCTTGCATAGCAGTCTGAACCTGTTGTAGAGCATTCTCTTGTTCTGGACCCCACTCAAAACTACCAACTTTTCGAGTCAGAATCTGTTGCCTCCAAAATCCAAAGAGGCCCACTGGGCGTTGTTCTTCCTTTTTAGTTGTGGACAGGGCCAGATGTAATAACTTATCTTTAACTTTAGAAGGAATATCTTGACACACCTCACACCACTGGACCCCTAGAAATTTCACTGAGGTGGAAGGTGCCTGAATTTTTGTGAGATTAATTTCCTACCCTTTAGCATGCAAATGTGTTACCAGTAAGTCCAGAGGCATTGACACTTCTTCCTTACTAGGTCCAATCAGCATAACGTCATCAATGTACGGACCAGTGTGACATCTTGTGGAAAGGAAAGGTGATCAAATTCCCTGTGGACTAAATTATGACATAGGGCCGGAAGGTTGATGTAGCTCTGAGGTAGGTAACTGAAGGTGTATTGCTGGCCTTGCCAGCTGAAGGCAAACTGATTCTGGTGGGTCTTTGATACAGATAGGGAGAAAAAAGCATTAGCCAGATCAAGAGCTGCATACCAGGTACCAGGAGATGTATTAACCACATCTGGAACAGCAGCTACAATTGGAGTCACCACCTGGTTAAGTTTTCCACTGTCATTCTCCAAGGTCCGTCTCTTTTTTGCACAGGCCAAATAGGCGTGTTGAATGGGGATGTGGTGGGAATCACTACCCCTGCATCCTTCAAGTCGTTGATGTTGGCAGTAATCTCTGCAGTCCCTCCAGGAATGTGGTTGTTGCTTTTGGTTTACTATTTTCCTAGGTGTAGGAAGTTCTAATGGTTTCCACTTGGCTTTTCCTACCATAATAGCCCTTACTCCACTTGTGAGGGGTCCAATGTGGGGGTTCTGCCAGTTGCTGAGTATATCTATTCCAATTATGCATTATGGAACTGGGGAAATCACTACAGGATAGGTTTGGGGACCCATTGGACCTACTGTGAGATGGACATGAGCTAAGACTCCATTAATAACCTGACCTCCATATACCCCCACTCTGACTGGTGGGCCACAGTGATGTTTTGGGTCTCCTGGAATTGGTGTCAGTTCAGAGCTGTTATCCAGTAATCCACAAAAAGTCTGATTATTTCTTTTCTGCATGAACAGTCACTCTAGTAAAAGACTGTGGATCCCTTTGGGGAAGGCTGGGAGAAAGAGTAACAGTATAAGTTTTTGGCAGTGTAGTAGAGTCCTTCCTTAAGGGGACCCGGCCTCCCCTTCATTCGAGGGATTGTGGGTCTGTAAACTCACTCAAGTCTGGGAATTGATTGAGGGGCCATGACACTCTATTCTGGGGATTTGAGTTAGACTGAAGTTCACTTCACCTAGAATTCTTAGGCTTGCACAGATCAAGTAAATATTTAGTAGATTTCCTATCTGTTTCACTCCTAGGGACACCAAGGCTAAGTAGCCAGCACCATAAGTCCATATGAGTCAGACTACTCTGATTACTGCTTTGACACTGCTCTCCATTACAGTAACCATGCCTACCTTTTCTTTGTCAATTGAGTGCCACCACTTGGCTCCTACCACCCCAGGTCCCAATTATCCCATTGCAGTTAGGTGTCTTAATTCAGTTAGGGCAGTTCCCACTGTTAAATCTGACTTACATAAAATAGCAATCACAGAAGTCTTCAAGGATGCTGGGGCTCCCTTCACAAATTTGTTCCTCACTGTTGTGGTAAAATGTGTGTCCTCTGGGCTCTCCATGTGTGGGTCTGTGTCTAACCTGATAAATCCACTCTAACATGCCAATTTCCCTAAGCCTCTGGATAACTTCTTCTACAGTATACCAAGGCAGGTCTAGTACTTCAACTTGTGTAGGCCACCGCGTAATCCATGTTTCAGCGACCCAACCAAATAAACTATTAGATCCTTTCCTAACCTCTCAAGCTGAAACATCGAATGAAGAATCTGTGCTTAATGGGCCCATATCAATCAACTCAGACTGATCCATCTTTATGTAACTTGCACCGTTATCCCACACCCTTAATAGCTATTCCCACACATATTCCCCAGGTTTCTGTTTGTACTTATTAGAAAAGTCAAGCTGTTCTTTTGGGGTGTAGTATACCTCCTCCTGGGTCACACTTTGTACTTTACCTTTTGGGGCTTCCTGGGACTTAAGTCTAATTATAGGTCTAGAAGCCAAAATGGGTGTTGGGGATGTATTTTGAGAACATTTAGAACATTGTCTTGAAAGGCATTTGCCTTAGGTGATGCTCCAGGCAATGACTCAGACAAAGGCTCTTCAAACACAGCAGCGGCAATTTCATCAGATGGAGGTGGAGGGGCAAATGGTTTTACTGAGGAGGGTGGCTTAGCAGGCAAAGATGGAGTAATGTCTTCAGATGGAAGTGAGAGGGCTGGTTCTGTTGGCAGGAGTGATTCAACAGAATTTAGGTGCTCAGCATCCCCAGCTTCCTGATTATCTGCCCATATGCCTCCATCCCAAGTTTCAGGATCCCGTTTCTTCCCAATCAATGCCCTCACTTTAACTTCAGACACCACTCTAGGTTGGGAATTGAGTTGACGTTGTAATTCAGTCACTCTTACGATAAGATTCTGGGTTTGTTTTTCAGCACTATCAGCTCTGTTATTACAAGAAATAAGGCTTTCTTTCAAGACAAAAGTGGAAACTTTGAGGTCATTTATGTGGTGCTTGAGCTTTGACTCTGAAGCCCCGAGCTCATCTCTTTCTTTCACCACTTTATCTAGCAAAAGTAGGACCAACCAACCAGCTTCCTTTTACTTCTCATTGTGAGAAAATTGTAGAAAAGTATCAAACATGCAATCACCCAGAGCCTCACCTGTCACCAATACCTGATCTATTGGTGGTGATATTTTGCGTATTTCTATTACCACCTCATGCCATGGATTAGCAGTGCCCTTTTTACTACTGGAAGCAGAGTCATAATATCTTTAAAACTAACCAGATTTGAAAACCAATTAGAAAACTCATTGTTACAATTTTTTTCTCTAGAACCACTCTCAGTACCAAATGTCTTAGACTGGGTTCTCTAGAGAAGTGAAACCAGTAAAGCATATATATATATATATATATATATATATATATATATATATATATATATATATATGTAGAGAGAGAGAGAGAGAGAGAGATCAAGGAAATGGTTCACAATGTTGTAGAGGCTGGAAAGTCTCAAGTCTGTGGGTCAGGCTGGAGGCTGGCTCACAGGCTTCAGAGACCAATGAATACCAAGATATGCAGGCAAGACAGCAGGTAAGCTGCTAGCTCAAGTCCCAAGAACCAGAGGTCAGATGAACAGGAGCCAGCTGCAGGATCCAGAGGGAGGAAGAGCCCACAAACCCTGCTAGAAAATCCACCTATGTTGGATGCAGGCCACACCCCCAAGGAAACTGCCTTTCAACTGACTGGCTACTCATAGCAGATTCCATCATGGAGGTGATCACATTATATCAGATCTCATCATGGAAGTGATCACATCATTGTACCACTACCAAAGTAAATCATAACTGCCAAAGCACTGAGAATCATGGGACACCAAAGTTGAAATACAACCTTGATGATCACAGGAGGGGAAGACAAAGCCAAGTCAGGAAGAGATGCTATGTAATTCCATGGGTTTTTAAAGGAAAGGTGGAGAGAAAGCAAACTATATATTAACCCCTTGCTTAATAAATATTAAAATATTAGAGTCCTTGAGTGGTGGAGATGGTTAACATACTCGGCTGCTCACCACAAGGTTCAAGGTTTGAGTCTATCCAGAGGTACCTCAGAAGAAAGGCCTGGTGATCTACTTCCAAAAAAACCAGCCACTGAAAACCCTAAGGAACATAGTTCTACTCTGAAATACACAAAGTCGCCCTGAGTTGGAATCAACTTGATTGCGTCTGGTTTTTTGGTATTAAATATTAAATCATTATCTTAGTACTTCGGCTATGTTATTAGATTACAATACTCCTGTAAAGCAGACATAATTATAGAGTAATTTACATGGAACAGCTAGTATTAATATTTACCAAATACCAGGTAATTGCCAAAAATTTGCATGTAGTCTTTCAATTAGTACAATTTTATAGATGAGGAGAAAAGTTTAGAGAGTTACTTGTTCAGTGTCATTTAATAGCCACTGTTATGGATTGAATTGTGTCCCCCCAAAATGTGTATCACTTTGGCTAGGCCCTGATTCCCAGTATTGTGTGATTGTCCACCATTTTGTTATCTGATGTGGTTTTCCTGTGTATTGTAAATCCTACCTCTATGATGTTAATGAGGTAGGATTAGAGGCAGTTATGTTAATGAGGCAGAACGCAATCTACAAGATTAGAGTGTGTCTTAAGTCAATCTCTTTTGAGAAATAAAAGAGAGAAGCAAGTAGAGAGACACAGAGACTTCATACCACTAAGAAAGCAGTACCAGGAGCACAGCGCATTCTTTGGACCTGGGGTCCCTATGCTGAGAAGCTCCTCGACCAGGGGAAGGATTGATGACAAGGACCTTCCAGCAAAGCTGGCAGAGAGAGAAAGCCTTCCTCTGGAGCTGGTGCCCTGGATTTGGACTTCTAGCCTCCTAGACTGTGAGAGAATAAATTTCTGTTTGTTAAAGCCATCCGCTTGTGGTATTTCTGTTATAGCAGCACTAGATAACTAAGACAGCCACCCACCAATACCCAGGATGTTTTTAGATCTAGAGCGAAGTAGTGGCATTTGGTGTCCTGTTTAAATTCATGCCTATTTCACCTCCTCACATCTACAGAATAGTTCTAAAATACTAATAACAACAACTAATGCTTATTATGTATCACACACTCCTCTAATAACTTTACATGTCTTACTCGTTTAATCCTAATGACAATCCTGTGAGATAGGTCCTCATCCCCTATAACCATCCCCATTCTAAAAATGAGGGAACTGGAGTTTAGAGAGTTTAAGTAACTTGTTCAAAGTCATACAACTAATAAGTGGGGGAGCTAGGATTTGAGCTTGGTTGGTCTGCTTCCACTCTCTGTGCTTTTGACTACCATGCTATACCACCTCTTGAAACGTGAACTGAGACTTTGAGAATGGAAAGAGAGGAAATTCTGCTTTGCAAAGGTTTCTCTTTAAGATTCTTCTCTGATGGAGTCAGGATTTCTTCTAACAAGTAGCACAAGCATATATGCCAGAATCAGAAAATGGTTAAACAAGTGGAATAAAGAAAGGATTGGTATCATATTTCAGAACTCTTGATCTTAAAATGAATAGTGGAATGGAAAGGCTATCTGCCATTGACAAGACTGATAACCAAGAAAACTCTAGTGTGGGGGCGATAAGTGTCTGAAAGAGATCAGCAGAGAAGAACAGCTCTCCTGATACCCACTGTCAATTTTTTCTTGTACTTGCGTTCAGTCAGGTGACAATTATCAGATGAAACAGAGGAGCGTTAACTAGAACCTTTGTGTATGTTACTTCTTAATTTTAGAAAAAGCATTCCTAAGCTATTCCCCCATTCCTTGTAATGGCCAAGAGGGTTACTAATGGTTAAAATATTTTACAACCATTTATGACACCATTAAATATAAATGGTTCTGCTTGCCTGGCTTAAATACTCATTTAATCTATGAGAGTGAGCAAAGGAAAATTTTAGAATTTCACACTTTAAATTATTTTGGTGAACTTTTATACCGAAGGAAGAAATCTAATGACTTGCTCTAATAAAAAATATTATTTCTCTGAAAATAAGTGAACCCAAAAGTTTAACCCAAGAGACCTCCTCTAGAGGAAACAGAAAAATATATTTTTTCTTCCAAAGTTAGCACTTTCTGTTTAGTCTTCCAGAAGATGTGATTAATATATATGAGAGATTTCAGCATGAGCCTGGCTAGGGCTTGAATATGTGTGGGTACATCTGGTAGACTCAAGGGACAGCTCCTAAATAAGAATATTTGCAAAGGGGGCAAGGGAACCTCCAGGGAAAGAACTCATTCTAAAGAAAGGAAGAGCAAGGTATTCCTGACCCAGTACTAGAGGGGAGCAAGTTGCCTATAAAAATCAAGCCACAAACAAAACCTAAAATCTGTATGACACAGGCATATACGTGTCACTACTCTGGAGTCTTCTAATAGAGTGTAACGTCAACGTTAGTCATGCACACGTCAGGGAACGCCCATATCCCATCATACCTCTCTGGCACCTCTAGCGGCAGAAAAGCAGCAGTGCCATTCGACAGAGACTGCATACCTGGTGACATGGCAGTGGTGCCTGGTAACATGGAAGTGCCCTGCGGATGTCTGAGAGAGTGGTTGCGGATGCCCAGCAAGAGTGGGATTATTCAGGAGCACACCTGAATTCCAGAAGCACCTGACTTCAGACAGCACCTGGACATCCAGAAGTACTCGAGAAATTCTTTTATAGGGTGCTGAGGTCCTTCTGGAAACCCTGGTGGCGTAGTGGTTAAGAGGTGCGGCTGCTAACCAAAAGGTCGGCAGTTCGAATCCACCAGGCGCTCCTTGGAAACTCTGTGGGGCAGCTCTACCCTGTTCTTTAGGGTCACTATGAGTCGGAATCGATTCGATGGCAATGAGTTTCGTTTGGTTTTGGAGTTGAATTAGTATGATTCTGTTTGGGAATCACAAGTTGGGGAGGGCTGGGAAAACTCAGGTTACAGTCATACTTGTACAAAATTTTCAGTACAGCTATGGGCTACCAAATATATGTAATAGTACTGCTGAACATAGGATCTGGTGTACTTAAAGAGCTCTCAAACATGCTTTAAAGTGGCACATCTCTGTTTTAGCAGTGTTGTATCCATTTTTAGGCTTTATGTTTGAAAATAGAACTCAGAAGATAAGTAAATTAAAAACCTTTATTTCAATGATCTTTTAGTATTTAGATGTTATGACTTTTGATTTCTTACTAGGTGGAGAAGGCTTTGAGGAAGAATGACTAGTGGGCAACACTGAGAAAACTAGTCAATGGTTTTAAAATTTACACTGGTGAATTAAATGGATAATTTTCAACATCTGTTTAATAGTGTATTTCAGAGAGTAATTGGTTAATAAATATTTGTTAAATAAAATTTTCTGATAAGTCCAATGGGCCACAGGAAGTTCAATTTACATAGCAATACAGAGGTTTAAAAAGAAAGAGGAAGACTGTGCTTTCTAGTGTGAAATCATAAAAAAATCAAACATGTCAAAGACACTAAAAACATACACAATATGAAATTTTTTTGTTAACCCATCTTCTTAAGCCTTTCTTAGTTACTTTTTATTAGTGAAATCAGAGCATGTCTGATTTATATTTAATTTTATTTGATACTCCATTGGTTGAGCCTTAAATAATTAACCAGGGAAATTCTTGTTTGAGTTGACAGGAGGCTCTAGGTAGTTCAAAGGTGTCCATTTCTTCTGGAGGCAGTCATGGGCAGACAGAAGGGCCACAGTTAATTCAGCATGACGACTGTGGGCTGGAATTGACCTAATCCTAGCCATATCAGGCACTGTAAATTTTCATTTCATTATCATTTGGTTTAATGATTGAAATATGGCAAAATGGAATTTACCTGTTGACTATTTTGCCTGAAAATGGAAAACACTGATAATTTAGGAGAGTCTCATCTTCATTATTATAATTTGTCATAGTAAATTTATCTTCTTATTAGCATTTATGAGGTAGCTACAGTTCCAAGATCTATAGAATGATGATTGGAGAACTTGTGTTAGAAGAGGATGGGTTGAACTCAGTACCCTTCAAAAATGTCATAGTAATCCTGTGTGATTTCCCTTTTTCGGTTATGTTTTCTTATTTAGGACTAGCAATTGGAACTTTGAAGTATTCTCATATTGCGTTACCGTAGTGACAGCACCAACTGGAATCCGTTTTAGAAGTTTTCAAGATTTGGTAGAGAGAATGTACTGTTTATTTTTCTATTTTATCTTATACAGAGTCTTCAGGAAAAGCTCAAGAAAGTTACATGCTTAGATTTAGATATTAAATGTCTAAAATATCTCTTCAAGTACATATATTTTATTTAGAAAATCTGTGAAGTACCTATACGATGTGTTGTTGTGTGCTGTGCAGTAATTCTGATTTATAGCGACCCTATAGGACAGAATTGAACTGCCCCATAGGGTTTCCAAGGCTGTAATCTTTACAGAAACAGATTGCCACGTCTTTCTCCAGCAGAGTGGCTGGTGGATTTGAACCGCCAACCTTTTGATTAGCAGCCAAGTACTTAACCACTGTGCCACCAGGGCTCTTTCATATACACTGTACACTATAATTGATCAATCCTTTATATTCTGAGTGAGAAGGCACGACTATATCTTTTCTGGTTTCTCTGCTGCACTGGACACTGGACAGCCTTAAGCACTTGCTCCTTTATTTAAACAAACAAACCCAATTAAAAAAAAAGGTTTTCCCTGATTATCAAAGTGATGGATACTCATTAATGTAACAGTGGAACAAAATCACCCATAATGCTATTTCCCAATGATAACTGATACTACCACTTTGATTGATTCCTTTCCAGATAGGTATGTATATAATTTTTGTTTTATTTCCTTTTAATTTTATTGTGTTTTAGGTAAAAGTTTACAGCACAAATTAGTTTCTCATTCAAAAATTTATATACAAATTGTTTTGTGACATTGGTTGCAATCCCCACAATGTGTCAGCACTCTCCCCCTTTCCTTTTGCATCCTGGGTTTCCCGCATCCATTCATCCAGGCTTCCTGTCCCTTCCTGCCTTCTCGTCTTTGCTTTTGGGCAGGTGTTGACCATTTGGTCTCATATACTTGATTGAACTAAGAAGCGTGTTCTTCACGTGTATTATTGTTTGTTTTATAGGCCTGTCTGATCTTTGGCTGAAAGGTGGACTTTGGGTGTGGCTTCAGTTCTGAGTTAGCAGAATGTCAGGGGTCATAGTCTCAGGGGTTCCTCCAGTCTCTGACAGACCAGTAAGCCTGATCTTTTTAGTTTTTTTGTGAATTTGAATTTTGTTCCATATTTTTCTTCCACTCTGTCTGGGACACTTTATTGTGATCTATCATAGCGGTCAGTGGTGGTAGCAGGACACCATCTAGTTCTTAGGTGCTTTGGCTGGAGGAGGCTGTGGTTCATGTGGTCCATTAGTCCTTTGGACTAGTATTTTCCTTGTGTCTTTGGTTTTTTTCATTCTCCTAGATGTATCTTAGATGGCTGCTCACAAGCTTTTAAGACCCCAGATGCTACTCACCAAACTAGGATGTAGAATATTTTCTTTATGAACTATGCTATGCCAATTGACCTAGATGTCCCCTGAGACCATGATCTCCAGCCCTCGGCCCCATAACTCAGTCCCTCAAGGTGTTCGGATGTGTCTAGGAAGCTTCTATGACTTAGCTGTGGTCAAGTTGTGCTGACTTCTCCTATATTGTGTGTTGTCTTCCCCTTCACAAAAATTAACACTTGTCTTCTCTCTAGTTAGTGATTTCACCTCTTCACCCCTACCCTCCCTCATAACCATCAAAGATTGTTTTTTTTTGTGTGTGTGTAAACATTTTCTTGGATTTTTATAATAGTGGTTTAATACAGTATTTGCCCTTTTGTGATTGACTTATTTCTCTCAGCATAATGCCCTCCATATTCATCCATGTTGTGAGATGTTTCCCAGATACATCATTGTTTTTTATTGTTGGGCAGTATTCCATTGTGTGTATGTACCATAGTTTGTTAACCCGTTCATCTGTTGATAGGCACTTAGGTTGTTTACATTTTTTGCTATTGTGAATAATGCTGCAATGAACATGGGTGTGCATGTGTCTATTCCTGTGATGGCTCTTATTTCTCTAGGATGTATTCCCAGGAGTGAGATTGTTGGATCGTATGGTACTTCTATTTCTAGCTTTTTAAGGAGGTGCCATATTGCTTTCCCTAGTGGTTGTACCATTTTACATTCCCACCAGCAGTGCATAAGAGTTCCAATCTCCCTGCAATCTCTCCAGCATTTATTATCTTCTGTTTTTTTGATTCTTGCCAGTAATGTCGGGGTGAGATGGTATCTCATTGTAGTTTTGATTTGCATTTCTCTAATGGCTAGTGATCTCGAACATTTCCTCATGTGTCTGTTAGCTGCCTGAATGTCTTCTTTGGTGAAGTGTCTCCTCATATCCTATGCCCATTTTTTAAATTGGATTATTTGTCTTTTTGTTATTGCAGTGTTGAAGTATCCTATAGATTTTAGAGATTAGACCCTAGTTAGATGTGTTGCGTAGCCAAAAATTTTTCCCTAGTCTTTGGTTTCTCTTTTTACTCTTTTGGTGAAGTCTTTCAATGAGTGTAAGTGTATAATTTTTAGGATCTCCCAGTTATCTAGTTTATCTTCTGGTTTTGTGCATTGTTAGTTATGGTTTGTATTCTCTTTATGCCATGTATTAGAGCCCCTAGTGTTGTCCCTATTTTTTATTCCATGATCTTTATCATTTTAGGTTGTATATTTAGGGCTTTGATCTATTTTAGTTAGTTTTTGTGTATGGTGTGAGGTATGGGTCCTGTTTCATTTTTTTACAGATGGACATCCAGTTTTGCCAGCACTGTTTGTTAAAAAGACTGTCTTTTCCCCATTTAATGGACTTTGATCTTTTGTCAAAGATCAGCTGATCATAGTGGATGGATTTATATCTGGGTTCTTAATTCTGTTCCATTGGTCTATGTGTCTGTCGTTGTACCAGTACCAAGCTGTTTTGATTACTGTGGTTGTATTGTAGGTTCTGAGAGCAGGTAGTGTGAGGCCTCCTACTTTGTTCTTTTTCTTCAATAATGTTTTGCTTATCTGGGGTCTCTTTCCTTTCCATATAAAGTTGGTGATTAGTTTTTCCATCTTGTAAACAATGCTGTTGGTATTTGGATCAGGATTACATTATATCTATAGATTGCTTTGGGTAGAATTGACATTTTCACAATGCTGAGTCTTCCTATCCACGAGCATGGTATGTTTTTCCATTTATGTAGGTCTCTTTTGGTTTCTTGCAATAGTATGGAATAGACTTATTCCTCAGTATTTTATCTTTTTAGGGGCTATTGTAAATGGTACTGTTTTCCTAATTTCCTTTTAGAAGTTCTCTTTGTTGATGTATAGGAATCTGATTTTTGTATGTTGATCTTGTATCCTGCTGCTTTGCCTAATATTTCTATTAGTTCCAGCAGTTTTCTTGTGAAATCTTTGGGGTTCTCTACATGTAGGATCATATCATCTGTGAATAGGGATAGTTTTACTTCTTCTTTTCCAATTTGGATTCCCTTTATTTCTTTTCCTTGCCTTATTGCTGTATCTAGGACTTCCAGCACAATGTTAAATAGTGGTGATAAGGGGCATCCTTGTGGTTTTTTTTTTAACTGTCAGCATTGCAGTTTCCGTGAGCTGGTGTTTGTTTCGCACTGGTTCAGTGTTATTATGTTAGATGTGGGGCTTACTTTTCATTGACTTATTGACTCCCAAGACTCACCCTGAGAAGAGGATCCAGTTATTATTGACTCCTTTCTCAAGTTTAGGTAGATAAAACTGAACTAATAATAGGAATCAAAACATTCCTTTAGCCAAGTCATGCTGATAAGTGAAAATAAAAAAACAAAACAAAACCTATTGCTGTCTAGTTGATTCGGACTCACAGTGACCTTGGAAGGACAGAGGAGAACTGCCCATAAGGCTTCCAGGGCTGAAATCTTTACAGAAACAGACTGCCACATCTTTCTCCCACAGAGAAGCTAGTGGGTTCAAACCACTGACCTTTTGGTTAGCAGCCCAGTACTTAACCACTGTGCCACCAGGGCTTCTTTGATAAGTGAAAGCTTAATTTATTTATTCAAAGCAGAGCATTTAAACCAAAACTTGTTCATTATGACTGATGTTCTTTTCTTGAGGCAGGATGATCACGACAATATCCTTAAGGAAATCCTCTATATCATTGTGGTCTAACAAATATACAATTTTGTATTGATGGTTTCATCACTCAGCCTTGCACCGCCAGCACTTTCTGTCACTAAATATTTTTCAAAAACAGAATTTTTTAGTAGCTTCGTTAAATTTGATTGCATTGGAGATACCATAATTAGCTTAATCACCTTCCTACTTTTGGATATTTTCGTTGTTGTCATGTTTTTAAAACTTTTTATTGCATTTGTATAACACTGTGGTGAAAAAACTTGTATATAAACTTTTGACCTTGTTTAATACTATTTCCTTGCAAATATATGCTTTAAGGATCCAATAAGGTCTTAACTGGTCTTTGTAAGTTCAGAGTTTATCTCCTCTAAATCATCCTACTCATCGATGCCAGATGAACAAACTCTTTGTACATATTCTAATGATCACATCCCTATTGTAAAATACCCATAATCTTTGCTCTAACTGTATGCAGAAATGCAGAGCTACATTAGGCCTGTGTATTATTTTCTTTCTTAGGTTCATCAAGTTTTGGCTAGTAACAGAATGGTCATAAAAATAAAATGCATCTCTCATGCCTTATAATGAGGTGGTTAAGGTATGTCAACAACTAAGAACCTTAGACTGGGATCTAAGACAACTTGGCCTTATATAAAGTACTATATATAGTAAGTACCTTAGAGGATTTCAGGGCTGACATCAATTAGGCACAGTAGACACAGTGCCTGGGGCCCACAATTCTTCTAATAGCTCAGGAAATTGTTCTAATTTCTTTTAAAATCAGAAGAAAAAAAAAAAAAAGAGCTTTTAGGCGGAAGAAAATATTTTAATATATAACATTAACATATCCATCTTTATACTAATGCAGTTGTAAAATATGATTTTAATTTTTTTCATAGAGGAAAGAACCCATGAAAATCATAATGTAACTCTGGGTGCTTTAATGAAGTGTTAGACTCTCTTCTAGGAAACACACCTCCAGAACATGGTAAGCTGACTAGCGCTTGTCTAGGTTAATTTCATCCTTTCCCAAGATGCACCCAGAAAGGAGGCTCATGCGTGTCGTCAGTGAGTCCATCCCACTGCACGGCTTTTTCTGTTTTTGTTCCTGACTCCATGAAAAGCCAGGAGATAAGCCAAACATGAAAGCAAAACAATAAAAGCAGATATTTATAACAAGCCTCAAAGACTCCTAACATAAGATTAGAGTCTTGGGAGCAGAGTGTTCCTTCTTATTCCAGACTTATGTAAATTTAGTATATAGACTTCCCCATGAATATTAATGAATTTGTAAAAGAAGGTTTCGGGGGAAAAAATTCAACTGCTACAATAAAAATAATTGGTAATCTAATTTTGGATGAATGAAAGACAAAATATGATATGAGATGCTTAAAAATAGGAAATGTAGAGCAGAGCTGACTTTTTGAGATATAGAAAAGCAGATATTGTGAGAAGGAGCTGTGTGGTATAATATCTTAGTATAGAAGCTCCCTGTGTAATGTATGGGGCTTGGTCAGTAAATGAACTGTCCTCAACTCTATCTGTTAAGAATCTAGTGTAAGGGTGGTGTAAGGTGGAGACCAGGAGTGGCTGGGTGGTGCAGATGGTTAACTGCTGGACTACTAACCAAAAGGCTGGCAGTTCAAACACACTTAGAGACACCTCAAAAGACAGGCCTGGTGATCTGTTTCTGAAAGGTCACAGCCTTAAAAACCTATGGAGCAATTCTACTCTGCACATATCCAGGTGCCATGAGTGAGAATCAACTTGATGGTGACTAACAACAACAAGATGTAGACTAACCTGTTGCTGTTGAGTCAATTCCGACTCACAGTGAACCTATAAGACAGAGTAGATCTGCCCCATAGGGTTTCCAAGGAGTGCTGACCTTTGGTTAGCAGCCATATTACTTAACCACTGCACCACCAGGGCTCCAGCTGTAGACAAACCATTGTAATTCTAAGTCTAACCATTCCTGAGAGCTTGGCTCTGAGAATCCCCATTAACCTAAAAGGCAGCCTCACGCGGAGGGGGCTCTAAGTTGGTTGGAGAGGCAAGGGGACAACTGTTTTCTCCTACCACTGGGTTTGCGAGCTTTCATTTTCATTTAGACTGAAAATTTTTGGTTAATAATAATTCATGCTAACAAGAAGTAAAATATCAGCAGCATTTACTATGTGCTGGACACTGGGCTAAACACTTTACATGGATTGATTGTTTAATCTTTACAGCAACCCTCTGGGGTAAGTACTATTATCATCCCTATTTTTCAGATGAAGGAACAGAGTTTAGGGAGGTTGAGTGACTTATCTGAAGTCTCATAGCCAACCTGGGCCAGAGCTGGAGTTTGAGCCTAGGTAGTCTGACTCTGGAGCTTGTATTCTAACCTTTGCCATTACCCCTGAGGAACCTATCTTTGACAGATCATATAAGCAAAATGCAGAGTTTTAGGGGATAAGACATCTTTCATGTGGACTAGTCTTGTAACAAGCTAAAGTCTCCCAATATTGTTCTGGAGGACACAAGCAGACTCCTTATCCTCCTTGTAGATAGAGAATGATCAAATGTAAATTGTTTTTTCCCCAAGAATTTTGGACAAAGTAAAAATATTCCAAGGATTTGGGATTAACAGTATAAGCACATTTAGCTGCAAATTCATGGCAAGTAAGACTTGGTTCGTAGTATAATTAAGCTGTCTTCTGTGCCTTTCAAATTACTTGTTAGATGCCCTTGAGTTGGTTCTGACTCATAGTGACCCTATGTACAACCGAACACACTGCTTGGTGCTGCGCTATCCTCACAATTATTGCTATATTTGAGCCCATTGTTGGAAGCTACTGTGTCAATCCATGTCCTTGAGGATCTTCCTCTTTGTTACTGACCCTCTACTTTACCAAGCATGATGTCCTTCTCCAGAGGTTGATCCCTCCTGATAACATGTCCAAAGTATGTGAGATGAAGTCTCACTATCCTTGCTTCTAAGGAGTATTCTGGCTGTACTTTTTCCAAGACAGATTTGTTCATTCTTCTAGCAGTTCATGGTACACTAACTATTCTTCACCAACACCGTAATTCAAAGGCATCGATTCTTCTTTGGTCTTCCTTACTCATCGTCCAGCTTTCGCACGCATATGAGTTGATTGAAAACACCTTATATTTGCTCCCTAACCTTACCTGCCTCAGTTTCCTTTTCCGTCATTCATACTGCCCTGGGATTACTCCTCCCAATAAAGCCTTAGAATTTAAACCTGGCCCCAGGCTCAGTTTTCGAAGGAACTTAGTCTAGGCCAATAAGTAGTCCATAAATATTTAATAAATTAATTGAATAAAAAAAATCAGCTAAATGGGAGTTTTTGTTTGTCATTTTCATCTGTCTGTGTTTCAGAAGAACTTGAGCTGTGTCTTCTGCCCCATTCATCTTGGGGCTGCCTCTGGATTGGTAGATATGACGCCTAGACAGAAATCAGCAACAAATCAAAGCCTATTTCACTGATGGTAAATGGTTTACCAGATCACTCAAAGATAAGACACATTTCTAAAAAGGTTGATTTAATAAGGGAAGAGGAAGGGTGGATGGTTCTGAGTAAGAAGAGAATAGTCAGGATTGTGGGCCCAAAGCCCATCTTCTCCTCAGAGGCATAGCTCACTTCTAGACAAGTCATGACCATCTTCTCTAGGTACTTCCTCTGTTAAGAACTCCTACATAAATTCTGGGCTTCATTCTTCCTTGAGAAGAAAATGGAAGTATTCCTCTGGTGTCTATCCAGTTTCAGATGTGGTTAGTGATATGCACATGAGATTTGAAAGACTAAGAATGTGGGGCTGCTCTCTTATAAGGGCAAAAGGAGAGAGGCAATTTTAATTTTATTTATTAGTTTTTTTTCCCCACACACTTGCCTTTAGTAACTGGGAGTTGTTAAGAACTTCCATAGTAACTAAAAGAAAATTGTTTAAGACATTCAAGATGTTAAAAAAAAAGTGATACACAGCATCGGTCCTGTATTTTAGAGCATGCTTGTGCCCAGGGCCAAGACCTTTGTGCTCTTGGGAAGAAACGTGGGCATTATTGTTATTGTTATTGCCATCACTCTTATTAATAATAAAGAAGATTGTTACAGAAATGAAAGTAAGGAGGCACCAGCCATGCTGACCTATATGAAACCTTTTGCAATTTAATGAAAGAAAAGACAAGAAGAGACAACATTCAGAGTACGACCTATTTTTCTATGTAAAATGAAATTGGAGTCAAGTAAGTATATTTGCAGATAACTTTTTTTTAAGGACTATGTGGTCAATCAGACCCACAGTAAATGAGGGCAATTATACATTTGTATAATTTGACAACTGAAAAGTATGAAAAGAAAAGCCTTGGTAGGAAACTTAAAAAAATCCTGAAAGGTCTGCTTTTATCAAGATACATGTGGGAGAGATTTATTATATATCAACAGATCAGACGTATGACTCATATTCAGGGATGTTACTGGAACTGGCTATTTGGCTCTTACCATCACTGGAGGTAATGCTTGATCTTTTCACTGACCATAAAGATGTTTCAAAAACAGTGACATAAGCTGGCACTCAGCAGAGTCCACCGAGGCCAACTCTAGCAACAAATGTATTTAAGTATTTTGTCCAGCAAAGATTCAGAGTTCATCTTGCTTTTAATTCTGCTGTAAGGGCAGGCATGAAGAAACATTACTTATGGCTAACATAAAGTCATTACAGATGAGGCAAGAGAGCAGTGGTGCATAAAGAGCAAGCAGTCAGTCAGTCCATATTAGAAAGAAAATCAAGATACTTTGGGGTGCTTCATGTTGACAGGGTGCAATGAGCAGGATTCACACATGCATCCATCGCTGTCACTTCTAGACTGTCTGGTGGGAATTGTGGACTGGACACAGCTAATCTGGGCAGAGGCAGTGTTCCTAAATTGCACTGGTATGTTAAGCCCTAAGTGCCGTATGTCGGACAGAGAAAGGATATAAGCAATAGGCAACATTAACAGGCTTCAGGTCCAGGTCCAGGAGACAGAAAGGAGAGGAAATAAAATACAAAGGCAGGCTACACCTCCAACCCAGGCTCCCCATCAGTGAAGAAAGCCCTTTTACAGTGTCCTGGAAAAAAGTACAGTCAGTACTATGAATGTCAGTCACTGCATTGGCTGCATCAGAATCTCCCGGGGAGCACTAGAAAATACACTTCCCAGAGGTTTTGATTCAGTGGGTCTGAAGTGGGATCTGGGATTCTGTATTTTGAGAAATCTTTCCAGGTATTTCTTATAGCCAGTCATGTTTGGGAACCTCCAATCTAAACTCTACTTAAACATCAATAGTAATGCTGAGCTCATTACTGTTCTTAACAGAAGTGGTTAAGAAAGTGTCATATTATTTCAAACAAAATCTGTATCTTTAAAACATCCCCCTATTCTTTGGTTCTCTTTGGGCTTAATTTAAAGGTCCTAAAGTAAAAGGTCAGTAAAAATGAGAGAAACCCTCAATGAAATTGATTGACACACTAGCCACAAGAATGGACTCAAACATACCAACTATCTTGAAAATGGCGCAGGACCTGGCAACATTTTGTTCTGTTATACTTACGGTTGCCATAAGTTGGAGCTGACTCGACAGCAACTAACAACAACAACAGCAGCAACAGATCAAGTCAGATAATTTGGATTTATGACGGACCTAATTATCTTAGTTTTATGATCTGATCCAGCATTGCAAGGCAGCCTGAGAGTAGATAATGTTGGATGATGAAGTCATCCAGATTTGGGGATTGGACCAATGGAAGATCAACGAACCAAAGGATTTTAGGATGCCAGATACAGTAATGTTAAAATGATTGTCCATTGCTGAGGATACACTTGAAGCCTTCAGAGGAGGTATTGACTGGTGATGGGGAGGGGCTAAGTGACTAGAGGTTGAGTCATGGGCTAGGCTGGGAAGTGAGAGCTGGGCCTGTGTCTAACTTGCCTTCTACTGATTTCCCAGGCCCTGCTGCAGTAAGTTCTCAATTATTATTATTATTATTTTATTGTAGTAATATCTATGTAACAAGACAGTTGTCATTTCAACATTTTTTACACGTACAATTCAGTGACATTAATTACGTTCACCATGTTGTTCAATCATCACTACTATCCATTTCCAAGTTTTTCCATCACCCTTAACAGAAGCTCAGAGTCCCTTAAGCAACGAGTCCCCTTTTCTCCCTGCCTCTTGCTCACCCCTGGTAACCATTAATAAGCTTTGGTCTTTATCAGTTGGTGTTTTTTATTGTTATTGAAAGTATACACAGCAAAACATATGCTATAATTTCTACGTGTATAATTCAGTGACATTGATTACAACCTTCAAGTTGTGCAATTAGTCTTGCCCTCCTTTTCCAAATTGTTCCTTCCTCATTAACATGAACTCATTGCCCCCTAAGCTTCCTATCTACCCTTTCTGGTTGCTGTTGTCAGTTTAATCCCATATAGATAATTCTTCAAAAGAGCACAATGTTCATGGTGAACATGCTTAACTAAATAAGCTAAACTATTGCTTGTTTTAAAGAAAACTTCAGGGAATATTTTTGATTTAAGGTTTAAGGTTTAAAGATTATCTCAGGGTAACAGTTCCAGGGGTTCATCCAGCCTCAATTGCTCCCGAAAATCTGGACTCCATGAAAATTTGAAATTCTGTTCCACATTCTCCACCTTTTGATCAGGATTCTTCTGTAGAATCTTTGATCAAAGTGTTCAGTAATGGTAGCTGGGCACTATCCAGTTCTTCTGGCCTCATGGCAAAGGAGGTATTTCTTCATGGAAGCAATTAGGCACACATTCCAATTCCTCCTCCTATTCCTGACTCTTCCTCTTCCTATGCTGTTCCAGGCATCAATTGGTATTTTTTGACTAACTGACAATGGCAAAAGACAGATTGAGTAGATATGTGGGTTCAGGAGAAGAAAGTGAGGAGATGTGTTAGAAAGGGAGAACTGATTAGAGATCTGAGAGGTGAATGGTTCTTAGTGATGAGAAAATCCAAACTGTGGCTACAGTGTAATGGAGTTGAAAGTGAGAGCTGTTAAGAAATTTTGTGATCATCAACATGGATGATGCTGTTGTTGAGAACAATGACCAAAGATGGGAAAAGAGAGAAGCTGTGATCAGATGCTAAAGTGTTTGAGGAAAGTGTTTTGGAGGTGGCATGGGTATTGTTATGGATTGAATTGTGTCCCCCCAAAAATGTGTGTTGTAAATCCTAACTTCTATGCCTGTGATGAGGATCAAAGACTACAGCCTTCAGTATGGATTTTACCTCAACATAAAGAAAAAAAAAATTTGTCACAAGTGGACCAATAAACAACATCATGATAAACATAGATATTATTTAAGTTGTTTCATTTTACTTGGATCCACAATCAATGCCCATGGAAGCAGCAGTCAAGAAATCAAATGATGTATTGCATTGGGCAAATCTGCTGCAAAAGACCTTGTTAAAGTGTTGAAAAGCAAAGATGTCACTTTAAGGACTAAGCTGTGCCTAACCCAAGCCATTGTATTTTTAATCACCTCATTTGCATGGGAAAGTTGGACAATGAATAAGGAAGACCAAAGAAGAATTGATGCCTTTGAATTATGGTGTTGGTAAAGAATATTGAATGTACCGTGGAATGCCAGATGAACAAACAAATCTGTCTTGGAAGAAATACAGCCAGAATGCTCCTTAGAAGTGAGGATGGTAAGACTTTGTCTCACATACTTTGGACATGTTATCAGGAGGGACCAGTCCCTGGAGAAGGACAGCATGCTTGGTAAAGTAGAGGGTCAGAGAAAGAGAGGATGACCTTCAAGGAGATGGATTAACACAGTGGCTGCAACAGTGGGCTTAAATATAGCGATTGTGAGGATGGCACAGGAAAGCACACTGTCTGCCTCTTGGAATTCTACAGGAAGGAAACAGACATAAGGAGTTACATGTGTAGTCCTCCAAGAACAGAAAAGGACCATCTCTGGAGCACTTTGGGGATCAGTAGAGCTGCTGGAAGGAGCATGGGAAGCAGGGCCTTGTTGGTTTCAAAAGGTGGGGCCACAGTCTCATGGATCTCAAAGGGTGGGGCCACAGCCTCCTAGGTTTCAAAGAGTTAGATCTTTGATAACTTGGTTTGGGAGTGTGGGGCTGCCATTAAGGTGTGCCAGGGAGATGGGTCCACTGCCCAAAGCTGAGAAGGCGGGGCTTCCATGCCCAAAAGGAAGTGGGGCCACCACTCAGATGGACTAGGAGAATGGGGCTGTTCAAAGCTGAGGGAGCAGAGCTGCGATCCCAGTGGGCCTGGAAGGTGGAGCTGAACCCTGGGGCAGAGGGACCTCTACCCAAAATCCAGAGAAAGTGGCCAACACACAGAATCTGTAGGGTGGGGCTATTGCCTAGATGGCCTCAGAGAAGAGAGGATTATTTTCAAGCCTTGAGAGCTAATATAAATGTTTCTGTTGGGTTTTGGACTGTTTGGTACTCATTATCCCTTCTTTCCTTCTAATTTCTCCCATTTCTAATGGAAATGTCTACCTTGTTTCTGTTCCACCATTGTACTTTGGAAACAGATAAATTGTATTCTAGATTTCACAGGTTCACAGATGAAAAGGAATTTTGCCCCAGCATGGAATGCACCTGAAGTCTTACCCAATTAGATTTAGTTGATTCAGAAGATGAGATTTTGGACTTGGAGTGTATGTAAGACTTTTGGGATGATGTGATAGGATGAATGTTTTGTATGTGGTAAGGGCATGAATTTTGGGGGGCCAAAGGGTAGAATGTTATGGATTGAATTGTGTCCCCCAAAAATATGTGTTGTAAATCCTAACCTCTATGCCTGTGGTTATAATCCCATTCAGGAATGGGCTGTCTTTGTTATGCCAATGAGGAAGGATTAGTGTAGTGTGTATCTTGAGTCAATCTTTTTTGAGAAATAAAAGAGATTAAACAAATGAGCAGGGGTTGGGGGTGGTGATGGTAAGATAGATGCCAAGCCACATGGAGATCTCTAAGGAGCCAGAAGATGAAGAGACAAGGACCTTCCTTCAGAGCCAACAGAGAAAGAAAGGCTTCTCCTAGAGCTGGCACTCTGAATTCAGACTTCTAGCCTCCTAAACTGTGAGAAAATAAAATTCTGTTTGTTAAAGCCACCCACTTGTGGTGTTTCTGTTATACCTGCACTAGATAACTAAGAAAGATGTGAAACAGAAATGAAAAAGAGAGTGTGGCGTTCAAGGTCCAGGCTGTTTTATGAGTGAGTTTGGGCAAGTCCCACATCCATTCTGGATTTCTGTGTTCTTTTTGAGTTAATAACATCTTTCCACCATGTAAGATATATGTGTGATCATGTATATAAAAGTTACTTTCTAAGATAGTCTCTACGGGTCTTCCTAGTTTCGAGATTATGCAACACAATTATTCTAGTTACAACATCTCAGTATTATGACACACAATACAAATGTGTGTATGTTAAAGTTACTATTTTCACTTGAAAGAAAAATATCTAAAACCAGTACTCTATAGCACAAACAGGCAAACAACTATGAAGCTAAAAGACTTTTATCTCTGGAATTATTAGATCAAGGTCAGGGAATACACTTCTAACATTTCTTTCATCCAGCACATGTTGGCAATTTTGAAGCATTTAGAGATTCCTGTGGTAAACACGAATCTGGGGTTGCTGTTGCTGCACATGTACTTTCCACTGTAATATCAGTTACTCAGGTAAAAATCTGATATTAATGGCTCTTTGATTTTAACATTTCATTTTCAAATTTGTTAGAATTAGTTATAATTCAGAAACTCTATATTATAATTTGTAGTGACTTGGTATTTTTCTCTAGTGTTTCTTTACATGTCTCTTGAATAAGCAGTGCAAGGCAGTCTGGGAGGAGAGAATGTAGGATGATGAAGTGACCCAGATTTGGGGACTGGACCAAAGGATGATCAACGAACTAAAGGATTTTAGACTCCTCTTCTGACTTTGGAGTATGAAAGACTTAGCCCTGAACTTAGGGGGAAGATGTAGGGACGAAGATTAGTCTAAGCCTTTTTTACATTAGCTTTACTCTCTACACTATTATTCCTGATGAGGAGTACAATCTGAAAATCTTATATAAATCCAAAGTGGGATTTGAATATAAATTCTATTAACTAGTCTCTTGTCTCGCATTTCTGGTACAGTAATTGCCACTGAATCTCTCAGGAGTTTCAAGAGCTTAAAACGTGTATTTTTGGTAAAGGAAAGAGATATTCACAGATTCACACCGTTCTTTCTTGAAGCATACTTGAGAGAAACTGAAAGTCCATTTCCAGGAGCCTAGTCCTTTGCAGAGTCAGTATTTATGGCCTAAGAACATCGTAAATACTGCAGGTTCTGTATTTAAACCCTTCCTGAATGCTGTTGGGTCTAAGAAGCTGGAGGCCAGAGGTGAAGAGAAGGAAAACATTCTCCTCAGAAAATGAGGTCAGTTTTCCAATGTTCAGAAGAATTTTATCAATTTGCAACTAACTCATGTCCAACGGTAATTACCAAGCACATCTATTACTTTCAGTAAAATAAGATACGAAGCAGTTGGTTACAAGTTATTCCAAACCCTCTTGCTGAAGAAATAACGAACAAGAAACTTGAGGGAATCCTGTACTTTACAGAAGAATCTACTTGGATGCTAGATTTCCCAAGACAGAGCTGGGAAAGAGTTATCAATTCATTTCCCGTGCTTTGAGTTATGGAAATTGAAAGTGAAATTATGTAAATGGTAGCCTGCAGAAGGAGAAGAAACAAAGGAAAGATAATTTTGGAAGACCAGAATAGAAACCTTTGGTGTTTTTTCTGGTCCTATAGTGCTGTAATGTTCCTGTGCTATTTTCTTGCTGTGTTTTACTCAAAGTTTTGCATAGTGTACTTATGCCAAATCTAGGAACCTTGAATATTTTCACCCATCCTTTGCTGCCCATTGAGAAATGAATTTTGAGGGCTCTAAATGACCTTAACCCTATCTTCCACTCTGTTTCCTCTGCACAGCAGCGAATGAGTGGCAGGTAAATATGGTCCCTGTTGGGAGAGTTCTCACTTGTTCAGAAAGGTTACGGTGTGTAAATGAAGTGAATTGAATGTGAATTGTGATGCATATTATTTCATGTCAGTGCTAGTAAAACCTTAGACCTTAAGAATCCCTCAGAAGAAGGAATATTGACAAGTCTTAACTATGGGGATGGTGTTGCAATAATAACCAATTCAAAGTGGAATATTGCTTTTCTCCAAAGAAGATTCAAAGAGGGAGTCAATAACATTAACCTTCGCATCGGTTAGTCCAAGATGAAATACTAGCTTGGGCATCGATGAATCAAGGTTGTCCTGTCCCTTGTGTTCTTGTGTTGGAAAATAACTTAGTTCAGTATCTTTAAGATTTATTCACCTTGTATTTGCACTGATCGCATTCATTGAACTGCAGACTGGAGCCAAGAACTATATTTTCGAAGCTGAGCTGGTGATAGGCAGACTGGCTCTCAGTCCTTGGAGAAAATCCAGCCGTCTTAAATATTGAAGTGTTTCTTTATGGGGCTCTCGGAACATTTTCATCATGCTATATTCTTCGTGATCTGCGGAATCTAACCGTTGTATCTGAATGCTTTTCTAAGACAGGTAGATTCCCTTAGCAAAAATTGAAAAGCTGGTGTGAGCGACGGACAGAAAATACCCAAGTGGACGTTTAAGAATATAAATAATAAAATGTACCTGCTGAAAAAGGGAAAATATAAATATTTTTACTTAATATATGTATATATCTATACCCATATCCATATTCATGTTCTTATTTGTATTTAGTTTATATATCTATCCAGAGAGGATTGAGCTGTAAAAAAAATCATTTCTTGTTCGTGAGTTTTTACTTTATAATATCATAACCCTTTATCAGTTAAATATTGTTAACCATCATCACTACTACTAGTACCGCTACTACAGCTACCACTTAGTGGGCATTTACTAAGTACCAGGCAATGTGATAATTGCTTTGTTGACATTAAAAGAAAAAACAAAAAAACCCCAAAAACCCAAAACCCAACCTGTTGCTGTGGAGTCAATTGTGACTCATAGGGACCCTATAGGACAGAGTAGAACTGCCCCATAGAGTTTACAAGGAGTGGCTGGTGGATTTGAACTGACAACCTTGTGGGTTAGCAGATGAGCTATTAACCACTGCTCCACTAGGCTTCCATATTTTTTCAACAACCCTATGAAGTATATATCTTTGTCTCCATTTTATAGCCTAAAACACTGATGCTTAGCGAGACTGAGTCAGGTAGACAAGATCACACAGTAAGTGGTGGAATTGGAATTAGAAACCCAAATCTTTCTGACCCCAAAGATTGTCCTCTTACCCACTTTGCAGTTCAATCTCAAAGGCATAGTTGGGAGCAAAACAAAACAATGAAAAAGCAGTGCCAGTGGATACAGAAACCATTCCTGGCACTAAACAACCTGCAGTAGCACCTTTAGATGAAACTAATAAGGACTCAGTCTCTTTGTGTGTACCTCATGCAGCCATAGACAAAGACTGAGAACCTTACTGTTATAATGGCTGTAATGCAGCAAGAGACCATCCGTCATGACACTGCCTGACACAAGAACGTGCAGAATGTGTAGAACAGGCAGAAGAGAACCAGCAAACCTGTGTGACTTAAAAAGAAGGGGAATTGGATGGAATTATAACAGAGAACTTTCTTGGCCACCTTTGGTCAAGAAGGGGAATTATAAATTAAAATAAGAAACCCGTATGTGACTGTTTCATGACTGTACATTCTTTGACACTCTTCCCATTGAGAGGTAGGGGTATATGTCTCTTCTCCTTGAAGCTGGGAAGGCTTGTGACTGCTTTCACCAACAGAGTATTATGGAAATGATGCCATGTCACTTCTGAGGCTAGATGCAAAAGACCACGCAACTTCTCTCTTGTAACTCTTGGCGTTCTGACCCTCCCAGTAGGAAGTCTGACTACCCTATGGCCACCATATTGGAATGGATAGGTGCTCTGGTTGACAGTCCCAGCTAAGTCCAGCCTGACAGGCATCTGCCCCCCCCAAAGTGTCAAACATATGATTGAGGCCATCTGCTTGCTGAATGCAACAGAGTGACTTCATCAACATCATGTGGAATAAATGAATTACCCAGCTGAACCCTGCCTGAATTCCTGATAAACAAAATCTGAGACATAATAAAATAATTGTTGTTTTAATCTACTATGTTTCAAAATAATTTGTTGCATAACAGTAGATAATTGGAAGAAAGTTATCTTGAAGAAAAACTGTGAATTCTTTTACTATGAATTCCCTTAGTATGAAATTTGTAGTTTGTTAGTGATTTCCACTCACTGATCTGGTGGAATAATAACATGAAATTTTGGGGTGAGATATAGAACAACAGGAGTCTCCTTCATGAGCAGTATTGTGAGATTTAACATTGTGTTTATGTACAATTTTATTGGATGACATTGGGCTTACTTGGGAAGTAATCTGCCTGGGAAAGGAATGGATTTTGAAAAAGGACTGTAGTACTGGGCTAGATCTTTGTGGTTTGGACTCTATCTTTAATTCTCCTACTGATACACTGTCAGATCTTGGGCAAATCTTACAGTCTTTCTAATGTTTGGTAATAACACCTGCTGTACCTACCACATCGGCGAGGGAGTGTGGCCTTGACAAAAACATGAGCTAATACGTGTGAAAGCAATTTAAAAGTATGAAACACTACATAAATTTATTTCTTCTCTGTATATTCATAGAGCTGCACGTATACTGCTGTTTAGCACTTATCACATTGTATTTTAATTGGATGTATGGGTTAATCTTTTCCCTACTTCTTGCACCTAGAAGAGCGCATAGCTCATAGTAGGCACTTAATAAATACTTGTTGAAAAGAATTTTGTAGTGTTAACACTAGATAAGGAAGACTGGAGAAAATTTGGAGACTAGTGCAGATTTGTCTGTGGTGTAATCTGTTCCCAACCATCTTAATTTTCTAATGCATTCAATAGAACATCACATATTTGAAATTGATAAATATTAGTAAAAATCCAGATAAAGTCTGTCATCCAGTGGTTGCAGTGGATGCAATACTTACCAGCTTTGCTTTAAAATGACAAGAAGCTTGATAGGAGACAAGGGTAAAGGAAAGAGATAAAGTTGTGCATCATTTCAATGATTAATGAACACAGCATTGTCCAGAAAGTTTACAGCCTGGAAAATCAACATGGTAGAAACACTGGGTATCCTCTACTGCAGAGAAATGCCTTGGGTGCCCTGGAGAGTTACAGAGGAAATTCATGGGCCAGCACCACCTTAGTTAAGTAATCACTGTGAGCCTCCTCTGTGCCAGGCCCCGCTCCAGATACTCAGGAGTACAGAGATGTTAAGGATGTGGTCCTTTCTCTTGGGAGAGTTTACAGTCTAGCGTGAGGACACTGCCTTCTGGTTGTTTATAAACTTAGTTTGTGAAACAGTAGTTATTTATTTATTTTTTATTGTACTTCAGGTGGAGGCTTACAGAACAAATAGTTTCTCATGAAACAGTAGTACACATATTGTTTTATGACATTGGTTAACAACCCCATAACATGTCAACCCTCTAACTTCTCAACCTTTTTTTTTCGGTGAAAATACACATAGCCAAAGATACACCATTTCAAAAATTTCTACATGCACAGTTCAGTGACATTGACTACGTTCTTCCAATTGTGCTGCTATTCTCACTTAAGATGAAGGCTTACAGAACAAAATCGTTTCTCATTTAACAGTTACTACAAATGTTGCCCTATGACAATGGTTAACAATCTCACAACACATCAACAATATCCTTACTCAACCTTGGGTTCCCTATCACCAGCTTCCTTGTCCCCTTCTGCCTTCTGGCCCTTGTCACGGGGCTACTGTACCTCGTTAGTCTCATTTGGTTTTATGGGGCTGTCCACTCCCAGGCTGAACAGTGAACCTCGGAGATAACTTCACCACTGAGCTAAAAGGGTGTCTGGGGGCCATACTCTCGAGGTTTCTCCAGTCTCCTTTAGGCCAGTAAATCTGGTCTTTTTTTTGTGAGTTAGAATTATGTTCTACATCCTTCTCCAGCTCTGTCCAGAACCCTCTGTTGTGATCCTGGTCAGAGCAGTCAGTGGTGGTAGTCGGGCACCATCTAGCTGTACTGGACTCAGTCTGGTGGAGGTCTTGGTAGCTGTGGTCCATTAGTCCTTCGGACTAATCTTTTCCTTGTATCCTGTTCTCTTCATTCTCCCTTGCTCCTGAAGGGATGAGACCAGTGGAATATCTGAGATGGCCGCTCACAGGCTTTTAAGACCCCAGACACTACTCATCAAGGTAGAATGTAGAACATTGTCTTTATAAACTGTGTTATGCCAATTGAGCTAGATGTTCCTGAGGAAACAGTAGTTTTGATGTTCTCCTTCCTTTGCCCAATGCTTCCTTCTTTCCAGGATTTGGGAAACCTACTTACAATAGTAGGTAGCTATTGTGAAGAAATCAAAAGAGTCATTTCATTGGGCAAATCTGCTGCAAAAGACCCCTATAAAATGTTAAAAAGCAAAGATGTCACCTTGAAGACTAAGGTGCGCCCTACCGAAGCCATGGTATTTTCAGTCGCCTCATACGCATATGAAAGCTGGATGATGAATAAGGAAGATCGAAGAAGAAATTGACACCTTTGAATTGTGGGGTTGGTGAAGAATATTGAATATAACATGGACTGCCAAAAGAATGAACAAATCTGTCTTGGAAGAAGTACAGCCAGAATCTTCCTTAGAAGCAAGGATGACGAGACTTTGTCTCACATACTTTGGACATGTTATCAGGAGGGATCAGTCCCTGGAGAAGGACATCATGCTTGGTAAGGTAGAGATCAGCGCAAGGGAGGAAGACCTTTAGTGAGATGGATTGATGCAGTGGCTGCAACAATGGGCTGGAGCATGACAGCGACTGTGAGAATGGTAATGCTTCTTTCTGTTGTATGTGGGGTCGCTACGAGTTGGAATCCACTCGACAGCACCTAACAACAACAATTGTGAAGCTATACAGATGGGGAAATTACTTCACATTCTATTTTCTTTCCTCTTTTTTTTGGCACTCAGTTCCTTATCTATAAGAGAGGGTTAATAGTTTAATTACTGTGTTGGAGGAATTAAAAAAAAAAATTATTCCAGAATGCATCTAGAACACCACCTAGAATGGGAGCTGGTCAGTAATGTTCTTCCCATTATCTCCTTTTTTCCTTCAAAAGTATACAAGAGTTCTGTTTGTCCACATGTTCTGTAATTCTTGCAGACCTTACAGAGACTATGGGGGTGTTTCTTTGGCTTTAAGCTCCTTACCCCTCTGCAGAAGTACGGTGTTGGGAGAGTAGGGTGTTAATCACTTGTATTGCAAGATTTGAGGGGTGTCTGAAGACTTCTTATCCCCAAATAGCTTTTTTCTACCTTTGATGATCCCTGAAATTCTACTAGAAATCTATTTCTTTAATCTTATATGGGTTTGGTTTTTAGAAACTTTATTAAAATGCAAAACTTCTTCAAGCCAGAAGGAGGCAATACAGTGTAGTGGAAATGGAATAAGCTTTGAGCACTATAGACCTGAGTTCAAATTTCAAATCTTCCACTTTGTTACCCTGGGCAAGTTATTTAATTCTCTGTGCCTCAGTTGCTTCAATCATACAATAGGTATAATAATATTAAGGGGTACAGATAATGTGTGCAAAATGGTAGACACCGCATGATCGGTAGTAATTATAATATTCATGAGTTATCACATTAGCTAACTGAAGCTACCAGAGGGTAGGTGCTTTGGAGAGGAAGAGCCAATCCGAGGAGGAAAAAGGAAGCCAAAAAGGGAGGTGGGCAGGCCCCCAAAATATTGCCTGAGTCACAATTTGTCTAGATTAGGGAATCTATGAACTTTGATGGGAAGAAACTTATCTTTATTTTCACTAAACTCTGATATTTAATATTTCCTTTTATTATGCATATTATGTGTAATAAGCAACAAACTCCAGCAGTAGGTACATATCATGGGAATTTGTCACCAAATTACAGATATTTTCATATCACATTACAGTTCTTACAAATATTTCAAAATATTGTTTATAGTCACCACTACTTTAAAATTATGGTAATTATTACTCCTGCCACCAACATATGCACTTAATAGGTTAATAAAAAAGCACATATATTATTATGTCACACATTCAAAAAAAATTTTTTTTGATAACAGTATTTCAAGACAAGGAGCTGCCTTCGCAATCGTACACATTTGTTTTACGCGTTCTGAGAAGGAGTCCATAGCCTTCACCAAACTACCAAAGGGGGCCATGGCACAAAAATGATGAAAAAATATTTGTCTAGCCCAACACCATACTAGGCTCTTTATGTGCGTGATCTCTCTTCATGTGTGACGACAACCAGAATCACGTGTTCATCCACTTAACAAACATTAACTGGCTATCTACAAGGTGTCAATGACGGGATACCATTTGACAAAGGGAGCACTCAAGTTTTAGGGAAGATAAGTGCTTTGCCCAGATTCACATTAGTGGTGAGTAGGAGAGCCAAGATGTGAATAAACTCAGTTCCCACATTGGTCCCATCAAGCTACACTCTAGCTTGACATAAAATAAAGAACATGGTGTAAAATAAAGAAAGCTAGACCTGGAGCCTGGCGATCTAGGTACCTCATTTGGTTGTAGAGTCCCTGGGTGGTGCAAACAGTTAACACACCCGGCTGCTAACCAAAAGGTTGGTGGTTTAAGTCCACCCAGAGGCACCTCAGAAGAAAGGCCTGGCCATCTACTTCCAAAAAATCAGCCATTGAAAACCCTATGGAGCACAGTTCTACTCTGACACACACGGGGTCACCATGAGTCAGAATTGACTCTATGGCAACTGGTTGTGTTTGTTTACTCTTACTAGTTATGTGACCTTGACCAAACCACTTTATCTCTTTGGGTTTATTTCTTTCTCTCAATGGCTAATTGCTTATCACCTTGTGACCTAACTTTTGGTGTTTTTGTCAGAATTACATGCTATAAAGTAACAATATGGATGAATGTCACAAACATAAGATTGAGTGAAAGAAGCCAGATTTAAGAGAGCGCATACTATAAGATTCCATTTATAAGGATTTTGTTTTTCTCTTTTTACAGGCAAAATGAATATGTATTAAGGATATTGGTTTCCTTGGAGATGGTAAAGGAGGTTATAGATGGGAGAGAGAATAAGGGGATTTCTGGAGTTCTGGAACTCTTCTGTTTACAATAAAAGCATAAAAGAATTAAAAACAAAAAAACAATTTGTCTAGAGAAATAACCAGCTGGATATTGTAGCACTCGGAGCCACTGAGGAATTTATTTTCTTTTCTCGGGGTTGTTGATAATGATAGAGATGCTCACTACCCTGGTCTTCTCTAAATCAAGCCAAGGAAGTGGGATATATGTATATATCCATGTATCTATATCTGTATCAGGAGTCCCTGGGTGATGCAAAAGATTAAGTGCTTGGCTACCATTGAAAGGTTGATGGTTCGAATTGACCCAGAGGCACCTCAGAAGAAACTTCTGGCAATCTACTTCTGAAAAATCAGCCATCAAAAACCCTGTGGAGCCCAGTTCTACTCTGAAACACATGGGTTGCCATGAGTCGGAGTCAACTTGACGGCAATGGGTTTTTGTTTGTTTGTTTGTTTATACCTATAGCTAATGTTTTTTCTCCTCATTTTCACATCCAAGAGTGATCACTGTGGACAAAAAGAATTGTATCAGTGGAATGCATTACAAACAGAAAGTTAAAAAAGAAGGGTTTTGATGTTCTGTCTGACCTTGAATATCTTATCTATTTCTTATGAGTTGGAAGGAAACATTAAATTAGTCCACTGGGGGAACTGGGAGCAAAAGCATTGTACCCCCTGAGACAGCTGACCTAGTCAGTCTATTATTTCTAGTCCCCTAATCTGTAAAATGGTCAAGATGTTTGTGAGGTGCTTTGGGGGTCTTTTTTAAACTACTATTATTTTAATTTTTTTTATTGTACTTTAGATGAAGATTTACAGAACAGATAGTTTCTCATTAAACAGTCAGTACACATATTGTTTTATGACATTGGTTAACAACCCCACGATATGTCAACACTCTCCCTTCTTAACCTTTTTTTTTTGGTGAAAATACACATGGCCAGAGATACACCATTTCAAACATTTCTACATGTACAATTCAGTGACATCGATTACATTCTTCCAGTTGTGCTGCTCGTCTCACTATCCTTTTCCAAATTATTCCATCACCATTATCTTCAACTCACTGCCCCCTAGGCTTCCCATCAAACCCTCTGAGTTGCTGTTGTCAATTTTATCTCACACAGATTATTCTTTTTTTTTTTTTGTACTTTAGATGAAGGTTTACAGAACAGATAGTTTCTCATTAAACAGTACACATATTGCCATATGACAATGGTTAACAACACGACATGTCAACATTGTCCCTACTCAACCTTGGGTTCTCTATCACCAGCTTTCTTTTCCCTTCCTGCCTTCTAGTCCTTGTTGCTGGAATGCTGTGCCCGTTTTGTTTTATGGGGCTGTCCAATTGCTTTGGGGGTCTTAATGCTTGGCTCCCACAACTTCTCCTCTACTTTTCTGGGTCCTTCAGGTATGTTGTATTTCTGGAGAACTCAAGTGATGCGGTGAATGGTAGGAGCAATTGGCTCCTCTCAAATACCAGGATTAAGAAGCAATAGGGCTTAGGTCAGGAGAGTAGGGGACAGGGCTGGGTACAGAAAAAGGAAAAGAAATCAAGAAATTTTATGGGCAGTATAACCTGAAAAGGATTAACTAGTGGTTTCACTCTTTTGCTCATGAAAAAATTTCAAAAGACCTTTTTGAGTTGACTTCTAAAATTTTTTATCTTAAATTTAAATACTTGCAAAGTATATATTAAATGATGTACTGAATATCATATCCATGATTAAAATATATTTTCATCCAAACTTTGGAGCTACAGATTTAGTTCATTACATTTATGGAGAGTGTTCATCATATAAATTAATTGGCAAAGTTAGTCCTTATTGTCAAACCATTCTGCCAAATTGGACTTACTTTCTGTCAGATTAAAAAATCTTATTTCATTTTTTAATTTGAATAAATGTGTTAGTATGCCACCTTTTTGGAACCTCTTGCTTCTAACTTCTAATTCTAAAAAGCAAAGGGAGTACAGAAGGGAGGGAGGGAGGGAGAAAGGAAAGAAAGTCGGCACAGGGAAAGTTTTCCATCTCCCTTTGATATTTCTGTCCAAAGCTGTCTTGCTTTTGTCTAACAGAACTCCCTCAAGAGGAAGTCATGGAGGTTTTCATACCCTAGGATAATGAATCTTAGTAAGACGGTGAGTGAAGAGTATATTTTTTTCTTTTTCAAAGTACGAAAGGGACTATTGGGCGAAAAAAGCCCCTGTGGTGTGATCTTAAGCAGATTCATTTTAAGAAAGATTACATGTGGAAGCTGAAGATTTGGAAAGTCTTGACATACCAGGGCATATACACCTGTTCCCAGTCTGAAGACCCTTGAGCTAGTTCATTTCCATAATGTCTATAGCAATTTGTGCAAATTCATCTTGATAATTAGTGGTGGAGACCCGAACAATTTTCTGATCCTGAACTCTTTCCACTAGTATATCCACCACTACCCCAGTTTGATGGTTAATTTTATGTGTCAACTTGGCTAGGCTATCGTGCCCAGTTGTTGGGTCAAACACTGGTCTGATGCCATTATGAAGCAGGTACATGTGATTAAATCAGCTGGCCTAAATAAAGCAGTCTACCTTCCATAATGTGAGTGGGCCTCATCCAATCAGTTGAAGGACTTAAGGGCAAAAAGGGAGTTCTCCCTACGGTGTATTTTGCCTCTAGACTATGAACAGACATTTTGCCAAAACTCCCTTACTCTTCATTCTTCCTGTTACCTGACCTATAGATTTTGGGACACAAGACTGCAGGAATCTCTAGTCTGTTGCCTGACCTATAGATTTTGGACTTGCCAGCCTCACAGGCCCATGAGCCAATGCCTTAAATAAATCTCTCTCTCTATGTATAATCAAAACCAAACCAGTTGCCATCGACTTGATTCTGACTCATGGAAACCCCAGTGTATTTCAGAGTAGAGCTCCCCTCCATATGGTTTTCATGGTCGTGACCTTTTGGAAGCAGATTGCCAGGCCTTTCTTCCGACGTGCCTCTGGGTGGGTTTGAACTGTCAACCTTTTGGTTAGTAGTCCAGCAGTTAGTGCCACCCAGGGCCTCTCTCTCTCTTTACGTATATATCTTACTGGTTTTGTTTCTGTAGACTACCCTGACTAAAACACCCAGGGTGGCCACAGGCTGTGGGAATTGAGGTGGGTAGCTTGAAGCACTGTGATCATCTGTAATTAACCAAGTTCAGTCAAAAATCCCACATTGTTAACCAGCCTCTTTTGTTTCACGAAATATGAATGTCCTGACTTTTTTTTCCCCCTCTTTCTTTCTGGAAAAGGTTGCCTTTATTCTCTTTGTCTCACTGGGAAGGAGACAAACACAACTTCTCATTTCCATACAGTCCTTGCCATTGAACAGCAGTGTGGAGCGGACGCCTCGTTTGAAACACAGGAGTCATGTATGCTTGGCACGCTCAGAGGGAGAAAAGCTGAGCAAACAGATCTCTTTTTCAAGTCGTACTTCCATGCCCCACTGGAGTGGGGAGAGGGGGTGTACCATCAGTACTATTGTTGGGCCAATTGAGTTTTCCCCCACAGGCACAAATTTGCATGGAGATTGCTACGCTGTGTTGGTGGGACTTTTCTAAACATTTCACCCACAGAATTATACTCAGCATGGGAGTTTGCCCTCTTGGCTGTCTCTCTGTTGGATCAGGAAAGTGAAACTTATCAATGAGGAAGGACTTGCCTCCAGTCTTCAGATTCAGGAATTACCGGCATAGCACTCCAGCAGATTTCATTTGTCTGGGGGCTATCTGAGTATGGGTTGTGAATGCTGGGGTGGTGGGTGAGGCATGGGGGTAGGAGTGGGTGGGTTTTGAGCTTGTCTTAATAACTAGAGGAAGTGTTAAAGTGTTTCTCCAAATTCTCAACTCTTCTACATTGGCAGGCAAAAATATTGACTGTGCTCCAGGGTTGGAAGAGGGCCAAAGTGGGAGCAAGGTAGGAAATAGCTCCAGGCAAAATAATGCAGTAACTTCCCCTCCTCCCACCTGAGGTCCCTTGCCCCCTCCTCAGGGGGCTTCCTTCCTACCTGCTTCTTTGCCTCATGTCTTTCCATTTATTCCTTTTTCCCTTTGTCAAGTCTTGCTTTCGGAAAAATCCCTGACATCCAGTAGTTACCCCTCAGTATGGATTGGGGTTTGTTGATGCTTTTCCCAGGGGCCAAAGTCTCCACTTCAGCGGTGGAATGAAGAATTTGGCAAAAGATTTCAGACATCAGTGAACAGGTGGGGAAGTTATTTGTTTTTACTTTATTGTGTTATTATTATTTTTGTAAATCTCAGTATATAGGCAACTGCTTATTCTCTCTAGATAAAAGATTGGCAGTTTTTGACGTCTTAGTCCTGTGCTATGACCAAAAATTGGGATGAACCCAGGAAATAAGGGATGACATACTACAGGGTTGCTATGGGTCAGAATTGACTTGATAGCTATAAGTTTGGTTTTTTGGGTATACTTTAGTGTAGGTGAGAGTCAGGCTACTGAGGTGATGAATGAGTATCTATAAAAATCCTTCTGAGAGCTCCCAGTCACAGACAGACATGGCTTCTCAAACAGGGTTAGAACCCCTAAGAGGTCAGAGGGCCAAATGTCAGGAAGGGCCCCAGGTACCATGGTGAGTTACCTCAGGAGACAGATGTCTGAAATGCTAGCAGTTTTATCTTTGTGGAGAGGAGCTGGGAGCATACAGGAAGTAGGGTGGTTGAACAGGAGAAGCTGACAGGGCTTTTTAGTTCAAGAACTTGAAAAGACAGTGTATGTATGAGGTGATATCAAATAGGAACAACAACAAAAAAAATTCAAGCATGAGCCTTTGAAATATTAATACTTCTAAAGTGCCCCTAGGGGACAGAGGAGTCTACTAGGTGCCTTATTTATTTATTTGTTTATTTATTTTATTGTACTTCAGGTGAAGGCTTACAGAACAAATAGTTTCTCATGAAACAGAAGTACACATATTGTTTTATGACATTAGTTAACAACCCCATAACATGTCAACCCTCTAACTTCTCAACCTGTTTTTTTTTGGTGAAAATACACGTAGCCAAAGATACACCATTTCAAAAATTTCTACATGCACAGTTCAGTGACATTGACTACGCTCTTCCAATTGTGCTGCTATTCTCACTTAAGATGAAGGCTTACAGAACAAAATCGTTTCTCATTTAACAGTTACTACAAATGTTGCCCTATGACAATGGTTAACAATCTCACAACACATCAACAATATCCTTACTCAACTTTGGGTTCCCTATCACCAGCTTCCTTGTCTCCTTCTGCCTTCTGGCCCTTGTCATGGGGCTACTGTACCTCGTTAGTCTCATTTGGTTTTATGGGGCTGTCCACTCCCAGGCTGAACAGTGAACCTCGGAGATAACTTCACCACTGAGCTAAAAGGGGTCTGGGGGCCATACTCTTGGGGTTTCTCCAGTCTCCTTTAGGCCAGTAAATCTGGTCTTTATTTTGTGAGTTAGAATTATGCTGTATATCCTTCTCCAGCTCTGTCCAGAACCCTCTGTTGTGATCCTGGTCAGAGCAGTCAGTGGTGGTAGCTGGGCACCATCTAGTTGTATTGGACTCAGTCCGATGGAGGCCTTGGTAGCTGTGGACAATTAGTCCTTCGGACTAATCTTTTCCTTGTATCCTGTTCTCTTCATTCTCCCTTGCTCCCGAAGGGATGAGACCAGTGGAGTATCTTAGATGGCCGCTCACAGGCTTTTAAGACCCCAGACACTACTCACCACGGTAGAATGTAGAGCATTGTCTTTATAAGCTGTGTCATGCCAATTGAGCTAGATGTTCCCCGAGACCATGGTCCCCAGAGCCCTCCGCCCAGCAATTCAGCCCCTCAGGGAGTTTGGATGTGTTTATGGGGCTTCCATGACCTTTCCTTGTCCAAGTTGTGCTAGTTTCCCCTGTATTGTGTACTGTCTCACCCTTCACCCAAGATACCACTTATCTATTGCCTATTTAGTATTTCCCCCCCACCCCTCCCATCCCTGGTAACCAACAAAGATTGTTACTTTTGATGTGTGAACTTTTTCATGAGTTTTTACAATAGAGGTCTCATACAATATTTGTCCTCTTGTGATTGACTTATTTCACTCAGCATAATGTCCTCCAGTTTCATCCATGTTATTAAATGCTTCACAGATTCATCATTGTTCTTTCTCGTTGCATAGTATTCCATTGTGTGTGTGTACAATAGTTTGTTTATCCATTCATCTGTTGATGGGCATCTAGGTTGTTTCCATCGTTTTGCTATTGTGAACAATGCTGCCATGAACATAGGTGTGTATATGTCTATTTGAGTGACGACTCTTATTTCTCTAGGATATATTCCTAGGAGTGGAATTGCTGGATCGAATGGTATGTCTATTTCTAGCTTTCTGAGGGAGCGCCATATCATTTTCCAAAATGGTTGTCTCATTTTGCATTCTCACCAGCAGTGCATAAGAGTTCCCATCTCCCCGCAGCCCCTCTAACATTTGTTATTTCCAGTGTTTTTGATTCGTGCCAGTAATGCTGGGGTGAGATGGTATCTCATTTGTGGTTTTAATTTGCATTTCTCTAATGGCTAGTGATCGCGAGCATTTCCTCATGTGTCTCTTGGTCATTTGAATGTCTTCTTTGGTGAAGTGTCTGTTCATTTCCTTTGCCCATTTTTTAATAGGATTATTTGTCTTTTTGTTGTAGAGGTGTTGGATTTTCTTGTAGATTATGGAGATTAGACCTTTGTCTGACTTGTACTGTCCAAAAATTTTTTCCCAGTCTGTACGTTCTCTTTTGACTCTTTTGGTGAAGTCTTTTGAAGAGCATAGGTGTTTGATTTTTAGAAGATCCCAGTTATCTAGCTTATCTGTTGGTTTTTGTGCGTTGATGGTTATGGTTTGTATCCTGTTAATGCCATGTATTAAGGCCTGAAGTGTTGGTCCTATTTTTTCTTCTATGAACTTTATAGTTTTAGGCTTTATGTTCAGGTCTTTGATCCATTTTGAAGTAGTTTATGTATACGGTGCGAGGTATGGGTCCTGTTTCATTTTTTTGCAGATGGATATCCAGTTTTGCCAGCACCATTTGTAAAAAAGACTGTCTTTTCCCCATTTGATGGACTTTGGACCCTTGTTGAAGATCAGGTGACCGTAGGTGGATGGATTTACATCTGGGTTCTCAATTCTGTTCCATTGGTCAATGTATTTGTCATTGTACCAGTACCAGGCTGTTTTGACTACTGTAGCTGTATAGTAGGTTCTGAAGTCAGGTAGTGTGAGTCCTCCAACTTTATTCTTCTTTTTCAGTAGTGCTTTACTTATTCAGGGCTTCTTCCCTTGCCATATAAAGTTAATGATTAGTTTTTCCATCTCTTTGAAGAATGTTGTTGGTATTTGGATCGGGATTGTGTTGTATTTGTAAATTGCTTTGGGTAGAATTGTCATTTTCACAATGTTGAGTCTGCCTATCCATGAGCATGGTATGTTTTTCCATTTATGTAGATCCCTTTGGGTTTCATGCAGTAGTGTTTTGTAGTTTTCTTTGTATAGGTCTTTTACATCCCTGGTTAGATTTATTCCTAAGTATTTTATCTTTTTAGGGGCTATTGAAAATGGTATTGTTTCCCTGATTTCCTTTTCATGGTTCTCCTTATTGGTGTATAAGAATACAACGGATTTTTGAATGTTTATCTTGTATCCTGCCACTCTGCTAAATCTTTCTATTAGTTCCAGTAGATTTCTCACAGAGCCTTTAGGGTTTTCTATGTACAGTATCATATCATCTGCAAACAGGGACAGTTTAAGTTCTTCATTACCAATTTGGATGCCCTTTATTTCTTTTTCTTGCCTTATTGCTCTAGCTAGAACTTTGAGCACAATGTTAAATAGGAGTGGTGATAAAGGGCATCTTTGTCTTGTTCCTGTTTTCAAGGGGAGTGTTTTCAGCCTCTCTCCATTAAGAATGATGTTGGCTGTGGTTTTGCTTAGATGCCTTTTATTATGTTGAGAAATTTCGCTTCTATACCTATTCTATTGAGAGTTTTTATCAGGAATGGGTGTTGGACTTTGTCAAATGCCTTTTCTGTGTCAATTGAGATGATCATGTGATTCTTTTCTTTCCTTTTATTTATGTGGTGGATTACGTTGCTTGATTTTCTAATGTTGAACCATCCTTGCACACCTGGTATGAATCCTACTTGGTGGTGGTGTATTATTTTTTTGATATGATGCTGAATTCTATTGGCTAGAATTTTGTTAAGAATTTTTGCATCTATATTCATGAGAGATACTGGTCTGTAATTTTCTTTTTTTGTGACATCTTTGCCTGGTTTTGGTATCAGCATTATGCTGGCTTCATAGAATGAATTTGGAAGTGTTGCTTCCTCTTCTATGCTCTGAAATAGCTTGAGTAGGACTGGTACAAGCTCTTCTGTAAATGTTTTGTAGAATTCTCCAGTGAAGCCATCTGGGCCAGGGCTTTTTTTGGTTGGGAGGTTTTTTATTACCTTTTCAATCTCTTCTCTTGTTATGGGTCTATTCAGATTTTCAGCATCACTTTGTTGTAGTTTGGGTAGGCCGTGTGGTTCTAGAATTTTATCCATTTCTTCTATGTTTTCAAATTTGTTGGAGTATAGTTTTTCATAATATTCTGTTATGATCCTTTTTATTTCAGTTGGGTCTGTTGTAATGTCCCCCATTTCATTTCTTATTTGGGTTATTTGTGTCCTCTCCTGTTTTTCTTTTGTCAGTCTGGCCAGTGGTTTGTCGATTTTGTTGATTCTTTCCAAGAAACAACCTTTAGTTTTGTTGATTCTTTCTATTGTTTTTCTCTTCTATATTTCATTTATTTCTGCTCTGATCTTTACTGTTTCCTTTCTTCCGGTGGTTGTGGGCTTTTATTGCTGTTCTCTTTCTATTTGTTTGAGTTCTGTAGTTAATGTTTTGATTTTGTCTCTTTCTTCTGTTTTGATATGCGTATCTATTGCTATAAGTTGTCCTCTGAGGACTGCCTTTGCTGTGTCCCAAAGTTTTTGGTATGATGTGATTTCATTCTCATTTGATTCTAGGAATTTTTTGATTCCATCTCTGATTTCTTCTATTACCCACTGATGTGTAAGTGGGGTATTATTCAGTTTCCAAGTAGATTTTTTTCCTTGCTCTTTCTGTTGTTAATTTGTGCCTTGATGGCATTGTGGTCAGAGAAGATACTTTGAATTATCTCAGCATTTTGGATCTTGTTGAGCATTGCTCTGTGGCCTAAGATGTGGTCTATTCTGGAGAACGTTCCATGTGCATTGGAAAAGAATGTGTACTTTGCAGGTGTTGGATGGAGTGTTCTGTATATGCCTATGAGGTCAGGTTGGCTGATTGTGCCCTTTAGGTCTTCTGCATGTTTGCTGAGTTTCTTCTTAGTTGTTCTGTCCTTTACTGAAAGTGGTGTGTTGAAGTCTCCTAGTATTATTGTGGAACTGTCAATTTCTCTTTTCAGTGCTGTTAGAGTTTGTTTTATGTATTTTGGAGCCCTGTCATTGGGTGCGTAGATGTTTATTATGGTTATGTCTTCATGATGGATCATCCCCTTAATCATTATATAATGTCCGTCTTTGTCTTTTATGGTAGATTTTGTTTTAAAGTCTATTTTATCTGAGATTAGAATTTCCACTCCTGCTCTTTTTTGGTAGCTGTTAGCTTGATATATTTCCTTCCAATCTTTGACTTCTAATAAATTCACATGTTTGTTTCTAAGGTGTGTCTCTTGTAGACAGCATATTGATGGATCCTGTTTTCTTATCCATTCTGTCACTCTCCATCTCTTTATGGGTGCATTGAGTCCAGTTACATTCAGTGTAATTATTGATAGATGTGGGTTTGTTGCTGTCATTTTGTAGTGTTTTTTTCTGTGGTGCTGACGTTTTCTTTGTTCTTTTTACTCTTGTGCTCAGTTACTTTTGTTTGTGGATTTTTTAAAAATTTCTTTTGTTTTTGTAGGTTTTGTTTTTGCTGAGAATTTATGTTTTTCCTCTTTTTTCTTTATGAGTATGTTTGTTAACTTTCTTTGTGGTTACCATAAATTTTACCATTATCCTGCTAAGTTTGAAGCAGTCTACCATTAGTTGGTATTGCCTTGCCTTCCTCTCCATTAGAAGGTTCTATACCTATACTGTTTATTCCTTCTTTTATTGTTTTGATGTTGTTGTCATTTACTGCTTAACTGCTCTGATTCCCTGTTGTATTTCTTTTGGTTTTGGATAGTCCTCGAGAGTTCATTTCCCAGATTGGTATCTGGCTGGTACAACCCTGCCTGTTCTGCCTGTGAGCTGAAGCTGTTTGTCCTCAGATCGAAGAACTCCCTTTAATAATTCTTGTAAATTTGGTTTGACTTTTACATATTCCCTTAATTTCTGTTTATCTGGAAATGACCTAATTTCACCATCAAATTTGAACGAGAGTTTTGCAGGATATATTATTCCTGGCTGGCAATTTTTTTCTTTCAAGATTTTATACATGTCATCCCATTGCCTTATTGGCTGCATGGTTTCTGCCGAATAATCTGAGCTTAGTCTTACTGTTTCTCTTCTGTATGTGACTTCTTGTTTTTCACAAGCTGCTCTCAGGATTCTTTGTTTGTCTTTGGTTTTGGTGAGTATGAATATGATATGCCTTGGTGATTTTCTTTTGGGGTCTCTCCTATATGGGGTTCGTTGAGCTTCTTGGACTACCAGCTTTTCATCTTTCATGATATTGGGGAAGTTTTCTGTCGGCAGTTCCTCAATAATCCTCTCTGTGTTTTCTGTTTTCTCCCCCTGTTCTGGAATTCCAATCACTCGGAGATTTTTGCTTTTGATTGTGTGCCACATAACTCTCAGGGTCTCTTCAGTTTTCTTTGTTCTTTTTTCTGAGTTTTCCTCAAACAGATTTGTATCCAAGTGTTTGTCTTCAATTCCACTGATCCTGTCTTCCACCATTTCAAATCTGCTTCTCAGCCCTTCTATGACACTGTCCACTTCTGAAATCTTGTTTATCTTTTGGATTTATAATTGTTGTCTTTGTATAATTTCTAGTTGTAAGTTTATTTTGGCATTTTGTTCCTGCACTATTTTCCTGAATTATTCCGATTTTTTGTCTGTATTTTCCATGACTTTGTCTATTTTTTCCTCATGTTTGTCAGCTTTTTGCCTCCGTTCTTGGAGAATTCTGAGTATTAGAGATTTGAATTCCCTATCAGGTAGTTCTAGTGCATTTTCTTCCAGAGGAGAGTCATCTGGTGGTTTTTTTTGGACACCTACTGGTACCGTCTTGTCCTGTTTTTGTAAATGTTTTGATATTGTCTGCTGTCTTTGGGGCATTCAGCAGTTATTTTTCTCATTTATTGATTGTAGATTTGTTTGTTTCGTCCCTTTTTTTTTTTTTTTTTAAATTTGACTATGTCTGAGCAGGCGGACTGTGTATTCTTTGTTGTTTGCTCATCTGTGGCACAATACGTTTCACCTCCTTCTCCAACTGGCAGGGTCAGTCACTCGGATATGGTACGGCAGGGCAGGTTTAGCTGAAGCGGAGTTACTGGGACAGGTTTTTTGTGGCACTTACTGCAGCCACCAGATCAGGTTGGTAATAAGTGCAGGGCAGGTTCCAGTAGGCCATGCCTGTGCTGCTTGATGGTATGATGTCAAGAGCACGGTGCAGGTAGGCAGGATGCAGCGGGGAGATTTTTATGTGTGGAGCTAAGATGGATATGGGAGAGAGGAGAGAGGAACAGGAGCCAAAAACATACGAACAAACAGAAAAGAATGCTAGGGGAGCTTGCTGTTGGAGTGCAGAGATGAGAGACTATGAAATGGAGAAAAACAGAAAGGGGAAGAAGAAGAAAAGAAAAGAATGAATAAATAAAAATCGGAAAGGTTAAAGAACCGTAAAGTTCCCAGGGATCCCACCAGTGGAGCTATGAGGTCTGGGGAAGTCACTCTCAGGTGTTGCAGTACAGCCTGGCTGGAAGGCATAGAGGTATACAATGCCAGGTATTCAGGGAACAGAAAGAGATGGAAGATATAGAGAGACAAGAAACTGAGCAATGAATTAAGACAAAAAGGAAAAATGAGGGAAAGAAAACAAAAGAAATTAAAAAAAAAAGAAGGAACAAGAAAGGCCCCCCAAAAAACAGAAAAAAAAATCCAACAGAAAAAGAAATGCTCTCAGGGATCCCTCTGCATGTCTGTGCAAGCCGAGGGGGAAGTCTCCTTGCGATGCAGCACTGCCTGGCCAGAAAGGGCTCCCAACTCAAGAAAAGGGAAAGAAAACAAACAAACAAACAATTCAAAACAAACAAATGAACAAAAGTCCCGGGATCCCACCAGTGTGGCAGCCCAGACTGGGAAGCAGCTCCACACTCAAACGGAGCTCCGCAGCCCCTCAGGAAGAAGCAAAGATGGTGCGCGGAGCCAGCCATTTGAGCAAAAGGAGGGGGAGGTGGTGAGCGGTAAGGAAGAAATCAAAAGAAGCAGAAGAAAAGGCAACACTAGCAGCCAACAAATGGCACTTAGAGAGCCAGCTAGTGCGGGCTGGTGTTTCCAGACAAGAGACTGTGTCCGCGGGAAGCAGATGGGGCCGAGTGTGGGTGAAGAAGGGTGGGGGGGTGGGAAAACGTATATTGCAAATTACCGGTTGTTTTGTCTCCCGTTGGACTCTCCCTGAGGCTGCTTTCTCGTACCTGTTTGCTGGTCTCTGATAGGAGTCAAGATGGCAGATCCGCGCTGCGTTAGCTGGTAAGGGACCTCTGCATGAATCTCTCCTTGCTCTCCGTTCTCTGTCAGTTTTCTCACTCCATTTGGTGCTTGGCTGAGTTCTTTATCTCTTCATTTGATGTTTTAGGGATTCAGGATTGTTGTATTCTCTGTTCGGCTTAGTTTTTAGGATCTGCTCTGTGGAGGGATGGTGTGGTGCTTCTGCCTAGAGCACCATTTTTTACTACTAGGTGCCTTTTAATGCAAGATTTAGAAATTTTACTCATTTTGATTTTTTCATAAATTGATTGGTTTGGTTTGGGGGCCTGGGTCTTTTTATATAATCATTGTAATGGAATTCTGGTAAGAGGAGAGGAGGGGCTGAGGGTTTGGGTGGGAAGAATTAGGATGATGAAGGTTGTAACAAAAGAATAGAAGGAGAGGAAAATCCCAGGGGAAGGGGTGGAGGCTGAAGGGGGAGCAGGAGAGAAATTTATAGGAAAAATCCAACGAAAGGAGAAAAGAAGCTGATTTTAACTGCAGGGGTTATGGTAGGGGTTGCAAACTGGTGGTCTACAGGTCACATCTGCATGTCCATAGTCAAGGGCATGTCTTAGTTTATGCACATAGGTTAAAAAAACCCTGCATTATTAATAACATTTGAAAACTGAGAGACTTTACATAAAAATCTGGGTTTCTGAGTTCTCTGGGAAAATCACAGGAGCTGACAACACTGACCCACAACCCTATGTGGTCATAACTGGGTTCATCTGTGAGGTGACTGCCTCCTTTTTGTTAGTGCAGGAGCTCAGCAGTTATCATGTGCACTCCTGATTGCTTTACTTCCGGCTACCTCACCCATTTACATCATGTGCATGAGCTCTGTGGACACTTAGTTTGTAGCTCTGGACTCAGCTCATCTTTAGCCGGAAAGGGAGGTTGGCTCATTGCCTGGCTTCCCAGAGGAAACTGCTGATCCCTAGTGCTGATGTTGCTGTTTACTCCTCTGGTCATCAGCTGGACGTAACCTCCTGATGGTCATAGTCATCACTGTAAAGGACATCGGCCCTGGGCAGCTTCCCTCCACTCTCATCAACATCAGCTGGGTCAGGCTACCTTCTGCAAGCTGGCTTTATAATACAGAACCTTGAGCTAGAGTGTCAGATGAGGCAAGGAATGGATTGTGTTGCTATGTACCATATTAACCAACTTGGGAGGCAGCTGTTCACCTCTAGAGGACTTGGTTGCCTGAATCAACAGCTGTTATTTTAACTCCCCAAGTATCTCCCCTGCCACTCTCTTTATATCTTCTTTTCATACTCTTTCTTGGTTGATTTTCTCCAAAGTATGATAATTTAATTTAGCCAATTAAATTATCATACTTTTGGAGAAAGCAAATAAAACAATAATGGGTACAAAGGCATAAGCAAATGGTATGTGACAGTGACCAATACATAGTAATGGACTATAATGTGAATGACGTTTCCTGGATTGGTTAGAGAGGAAAGGTCTCCATAAGCAGAAAGGAAGTGCCATTGGGCAGTAAAGAGGTAGAGTTGTAGACATTTAGGAAGAGTCCCTTAGGAGAGAGGTTCTCGTACATTTGAGTTGGCAATGACTACTGCTGATGTCTATGGATCTTAGAAGGTGACAAGCACACATCCCAGTGGGATGCCAGGAACACTAGGAAAGGGAGGGCCCATGGAGATGGCAGTCACAAACTCTGGGGAAAGTGCTTAAGATCAGAAATTGGAAACAGAGCTTAATGGAAAGGAGTTTGCCAGCCTTAAACACAAATTACTGAATTAATGATTTTTATAATTAAGTATATTAATAAAATTGTAGGAAGAGTAATTGTCCTGTACTTTAAATAGTTCCAGAAGTGCTAGGAAAAATAAGTATGCAAATTATGTATTATTCCAGGAAACTAATAATCTAAGAATTCACAAATATGAGTGAGGGGAAAATTCAGGCCCACACGTTTACTGAGATATTTTATTCTCATGTTTGTGATGCTATGATGCAATAATTTGGTATTGTTATTGTTTTAAATGACAAGAAGTTTTAGCCCCAACTTACACAGAAAGGTAGAGAGCAGTAGCCTGAGGGCTCACAGATTTTCTCTTTGCTGTGTTTATTCAACAAACATGGAGCTCCTACAATGTTCCAGGCACTGGGGATGTAAGGATGTTAGACACAGTTCCCACCCTTATAGAGCCTTGTTCTGTTTGAGGAGACAAGTTAAATGAATGCTTGTGATACAAGTGCTATAAGAGAGCTGTAAAAGGAGCAGAGTAGAAGGAAGAATGTAGAGGTCAAGAGAGGCATTGTGCCAGTTAAGTTATTGTCTCTCCACTCTAAACCACCTTCTATGTCATGATTTACGATTGTGGATCCTGATGGGACTCTTTCCAGCTAGCTCTGCCAATAGGAGGCGGTAGAAGGAGGTGCAAGGCTGGAGAAGGGAGAAAGAACTTGTTCCTTGTAGTCTACTTCTTGTAGGCTCCATGTGTTCTGATGGTTCCTCGAGTGTCACCCCAGCAATGCTTCTTCACTCTAGCAGTGGCAGCTCCTTTTCATAGTAGTGACTGAATCTAATTTGTGGTTTTTCCAACACCTGCACACCAGCTTCATTGCACCTCCTACACCTGACCCTAAGACACCAGCACCAACCAGCTACCATCACCTCCCTAATGGTCTGGGTCCTCCTCTGGGCTCAGAGACACAAACACCGGACAAGCAGCACCCCCTCCGCAGAGGTGTAAGTTTCAGCTCCACATGGTCTTTTCTCTAAGCTTCTAAGTTTTAATAATATCAACCTTTTCTCTTTATTTCCCCAGCCCCAGGGGTAGTTACGCTTCCTGCTATTGCCACATCCAGGACTCCTCAGTCTTCTCTTTTTACCCTGTCAGTTTCCTAGTCAACAATGTTAACAATTCTTCCTACTAAGTTGTCTCTGTTCAGGTAACTGGAGTGGATTTTGTCTCCTGACTGGACTTTGACTCATGCAAGTATCAGCGGATGTAAGCTCCTTGAGGACAGGGACCTTGTCTAGTCAATTTCCTCTTATATGTTTAGATCCTAGGATGATGCCTGGTTGCTAAATAAATATTTGTTGAATGCATTAATGAAAAGTAATATTTGGCTTAGATAGTGCTAACAGACAAATAATAAAAGGCATACCAGGCAGAGGGAACAACCAAAAAAACCAAACCAAATCTCCTGCCGTCGAGTCAATGCTGACTTACAGCGACCCTATAGGACAGGGTAGAATTGCCCCACAAGATTTTCAAGGCTGTAAATCTTTATGAAGCAGACTGCCACATCTTTCCCCTGTGGAGTGGCTGGTGGGTTCAAACCACCGCCCTTTTGGTTAGTAGTCGAGTGCTTTAACCACTGCACCACCAGGGATCCTTAGAGAGAATAGCTGGACAAAAATACAGAGGCATGAGAATGCAGAGCATAATGGGGGAACACCAAGTCATTTGTGGTTTGTAGAGGCCAAGATTGTGATGGGAGGTGATGTTGGACATGTCTTTCAGGCTTAGATAGTTAAGGCCTGTGCATACCAACCTAAGGCATTTGGACTTCATCGATGGGGAAGGAATGGGAGTAGACTGGATCATCAAAGTTTTTGAGCAGGGAAATGTTTCTGAAAGGTAACGCTGGAGCAGGGTACATTGTGGGATGTAGAGAGAAGTGTTAGGAAACTATTAAACTGTGAAGATGAAGGGTGATGGGAGTGTGGGCAGTAAATGAGAAAGGGATGAAATCCAGAGATGTTTTGGAAATGTTTCTGAAAGGTAACTCTGGAGCAGGGTACATTGTGGGATATAGAGGGAAGTATTAGGAAGCTATTAAACAGTAAAGGTGAAGGGTGATGGGAATATGGGAGAAAGGGATGAGGTCTAGAGATATTTTGGAGGTGAAATCCATTGAGTCAGTTGAATGATTAGGCAGGAACCATAAACAGGTAATTACAATACAATGTGACAAGTTGTATAACTGTGTGAAAGGTTCTCTGGAAAGACTTGGAAAGACAGCCAGCAGGGTCAGGCACCAGTCTCCCATGGGTTTGCCATGGTTCCTGAAATTCCCACCATTAAAGCCGATGCTTTGGGTTAAGGCATTGTTTCCAGAAGAGCTCTCATGTTGTCTGAGACAGGTAGCCCAAGAATGTATTGCCACCATTAATAAGTTAACAACAGCTTAGTTTTTCAGATTACTAGGCTATCTCCTAGTGGGGAGCCAGCTAAGAGGAAATAGGACAAGGTCATGGAAAAGTCTGGGGTCTGGAGCATGGGCTGTTGCTCTGGAGGCCAGGCCCAGGGGAGGGGGCACTGCCCTGGGAAACCTTGAGCAGCTGGAGCCCAGATAGATGGCCTGGACACTTGAAAGGGGCTGGTACCATATTAAGGGAGGAGGATCTCATCTACTCTACAGTATTGCTCTGTGGGATGACCTTGAATTGGGAATGCTAAATTGTCATATCTCACTGGGTGGCGGTGTGGAATTCTTTTGTTGTATACATGATGCATTTATACCTGCTTGTGCCTATCATCTTTGTATGTGAGTATGTACTGACAGTGAGAGTAAAATGTGCACACATATATTAATGAATATTTTAACAAGAAAAGTGGACAGACTTGAACCAACACCGGTTTTGGTTATGTAATGTCACAAATGTTAAAAATACCCACCTCCACTTCCAATGTGTTTTATGTTCTTAACATCGCAAGGGCATAAGCATTTCATGGGGGCTCTCTCTCTCTGCTGCATTGTACATGACAGTCATTCTTACCCTAGAGAGCTCCTCCCTTCTTCTTAACCATTGAAAGTGCTAGTCTGTTTCTGACCTAGAGGTGAAGCCCTTTGTTTGCCACCTCTTTAGAGGAGAACATTCCCATCTTGTTAGATGGTTTATTTGTAAATTTGGGTCAAAGAGCTTGCAGCTGGAGTGCTTGGGCCTGCATAGATGCTGGACTAGAAAGTTGTGGCCCATGCTGGGGCTGGACACTTGCAGCAAAAGCTTGTGGGTTCATGCTAAACTCCACCATTAGGAGCTATTCTCTGCACTGTTGTTCCTGTTTGTCTTTTCACTTCTCTTCACACTTTGGACTCTTCTCCCTGTTGCAAAGCTCCTAATTATTCTTAAGGCAGCTCACTCATAGCCCAGCTTTCTCCCAGCTTCTCTCCTTTGCATCCTTTTAGCATCAGCTCCTGCTACCAACTACCTGATGCTCACTGTATTAGATCATTAGTATAGAACATGACTTTCTAATTGAGCCCTCTCAGCATGGACTGTGGAAGGGGTAATTTTCCTCATAATGGGATAGCAGACATTATGTGGAAATTATTGAATAATATCATTAATATCTCACGCAAGTAAAATTTTGCTGACGATAATTCAAAAATGGATGCAGCAGTACATTGAAAGGGAACTGCCAGATTTTTCAAGCCAGGTTCAGAAGAGGCCGTGGAACCAGGGATATCATTGCGAATGTCAGATGGATCTTGGTTGAAAGCAGAGAATAGCAGAAAGATGTTTACCTATGTTTTATTGACTATGCAAAGGCATTCCACTGTGGGGATCATGACAAATTATGGATAACACTGTGATGAATGGGAATTTCAGAACACTTAATTGTGCTCATGCAGAACCTGTACATAGACCAAGAGACAGCCGTTCCACTAGAACAAGGTGATACAGCATGGTTTAAAACCAGGAAAGGTGTGTATCAGGGTTGTATCTTTCACCATAATTATTCAGTGTGTATGCTGAGAAAATAATCTGAGAAACTGGACTATATGAAAAAGAATGTGGCATCAGGATTAGAGGAAGACTCATTAACAACCTATGATATACAGATGTTACAACGTTGCTTGCTGAAAGCAAAGAGGACTTGAAGCACTTACTGACAAAGATCAAAGCCTACAAGCTTCAGTATAGACTGCCCCTCAACATAAAGAAAACAAAAATCCTGGCAACTGGACCAATAAGCAATATCATGATAAATGGAGAAAATACTGAAGTTGTCAAGGATTTTATTTTACTTGGATCCACAATCAACACCCATGGAAGCAGCAGTCAAGAAATCAAAAGATGCATTGCAATGGGTAAATCTGCTGCAAAAGACCTCTTTAAAATGTTACAAAGAAAAGATGTCACTTTAAGGACTAAGGTCCACTTGACCCAAGCTGTGGTATTTTCAATTGTCTCATATGCATGTGAAAGCTGAACAATGAGTAAGGAAGGCTGAAGAAGAATTGATTCCTTCGAATTACGGTGTTGGCAAAGAATATTGAGTATACCATGGACTGCCAGAAGAACCAACAAATCTGTCCTGGAAGGCGTACAGCCAGAATGCTTCTTAGAAGCAAGGATGGCGGGACATTGTCTCATGTGCTTGGGATGTTATCAGGAGGGACCAGTCCCTGGAGAAGGCCACCATGCTTGGTAAAGGAGAGGGTCAGCAAAAGAGAGGAAGACTCTCAACAAGATGGATTGACATAGTGGCTACAACAATGGGCTCAATCATAGTAACAGCTGTGAGGATGGTGCAGGACTGGGCAGCGTTTCATTTTGTTATGCATAGCGTTGCTATGAGTCAGAACTGACTTGATGGCACCTAACAACAATAGCAACAACTACAAGACATAAGATTAGCCTGTCCAGGACATCTGAATTCAAATCCTGTTTTTGCATCTTACTAGCTATTAATCTTGGGGATGTTAGCTAACTTGTCTGAGCTAAATTCTAAAATGAGGATAAATATACATATCTTCTAGATGAGCTGTGGTGGGGATTAAATGAGAAATATATAAAGCACACAGTTTCACGTAGAGGACCTAGTCAGTCTCAGTAAGTGGTGGCTTTTATTTATTTTTTTCTCCTCTCTCTCTTTTTTTTTTAATTGTACTTCAGGTGAAGGCTTACAGAACAAATAGTTTCTCATGAAACAGAAGTACACATGTTGTTTTATGACATTGGTTAACAACCCCACAACATATCAACCCTCTAACTTCTCAACCTTTTGTTTTTCTTGGTGAAAATACACATAGCCAAAGATACACCATTTCAAAAATTTCTACATGCACAGTTCAGTGACATTGACTAAACTCTTTGAATTGTGCTGTTATTCTCACCTAAGATGAAGGCTTACAGAACAGAATAGTTTCTCATATAACAGTTACTACAAATGTTGCCCTATGACAATGGTTAACAACCTCACAACACATCAACAATATCCTTACTCAACCTTGAGTTCCCTATCAACAGCTTCCTTGTCCCCTTCTGCTTTCTGGCCCTTGTCACTGGACTCCTGTACCTCGTTAGTCTCATTTGGTTTTACGGGGCTGTCCACTCCCAGGCTGAACAGTGAGCCTCGGAGGTAACTTCACCACTGAGATAAAAGGGTATCTGGGGGCCATACTCTTGGGGTTTCTCCAGTCTCCTTTAGGCCAGTAAATCTGGTCTTTATTTTGTGAGTTAGAATTATGCTGTATATCCTTCTCCAGCTCTGTCCAGAACCCTCTGTTGTGATCCTGGTCAGAGCAGTCAGTGGTGGTAGCTGGGCACCATCTAGTTGTATTGGACTCAGTCCGATGGAGGCCTTGGTAGCTGTGGACAATTAGTCCTTCGGACTAATCTTTTCCTTGTATCCTGTTCTCTTCATTCTCCCTTGCTCCCGAAGGGATGAGACCAGTGGAGTATCTTAGATGGCCGCTCACAGGCTTTTAAGACCCCAGACACTACTCACCACGGTAGAATGTAGAGCATTGTCTTTATAAGCTGTGTCATGCCAATTGAGCTAGATGTTCCCCGAGACCATGGTCCCCAGAGCCCTCCGCCCAGCAATTCAGCCCCTCAGGGAGTTTGGATGTGTTTATGGGGCTTCCATGACCTTTCCTTGTCCAAGTTGTGCTAGTTTCCCCTGTATTGTGTACTGTCTCACCCTTCACCCAAGATACCACTTATCTATTGCCTATTTAGTATTTCCCCCCCACCCCTCCCATCCCTGGTAACCAACAAAGATTGTTACTTTTGATGTGTGAACTTTTTCATGAGTTTTTACAATAGAGGTCTCATACAATATTTGTCCTCTTGTGATTGACTTATTTCACTCAGCATAATGTCCTCCAGTTTCATCCATGTTATTAAATGCTTCACAGATTCATCATTGTTCTTTCTCGTTGCATAGTATTCCATTGTGTGTGTGTACAATAGTTTGTTTATCCATTCATCTGTTGATGGGCATCTAGGTTGTTTCCATCGTTTTGCTATTGTGAACAATGCTGCCATGAACATAGGTGTGTATATGTCTATTTGAGTGACGACTCTTATTTCTCTAGGATATATTCCTAGGAGTGGAATTGCTGGATCGAATGGTATGTCTATTTCTAGCTTTCTGAGGGAGCGCCATATCATTTTCCAAAATGGTTGTCTCATTTTGCATTCTCACCAGCAGTGCATAAGAGTTCCCATCTCCCCGCAGCCCCTCTAACATTTGTTATTTCCAGTGTTTTTGATTCGTGCCAGTAATGCTGGGGTGAGATGGTATCTCATTTGTGGTTTTAATTTGCATTTCTCTAATGGCTAGTGATCGCGAGCATTTCCTCATGTGTCTCTTGGTCATTTGAATGTCTTCTTTGGTGAAGTGTCTGTTCATTTCCTTTGCCCATTTTTTAATAGGATTATTTGTCTTTTTGTTGTAGAGGTGTTGGATTTTCTTGTAGATTATGGAGATTAGACCTTTGTCTGACTTGTACTGTCCAAAAATTTTTTCCCAGTCTGTACGTTCTCTTTTGACTCTTTTGGTGAAGTCTTTTGAAGAGCATAGGTGTTTGATTTTTAGAAGATCCCAGTTATCTAGCTTATCTGTTGGTTTTTGTGCGTTGATGGTTATGGTTTGTATCCTGTTAATGCCATGTATTAAGGCCTGAAGTGTTGGTCCTATTTTTTCTTCTATGAACTTTATAGTTTTAGGCTTTATATTCAGGTCTTTGATCCATTTTGAAGTAGTTTTTGTATTGTAATTTTCTTTTTTTGTGACATCTTTTCCTGATTTTGGTATCAGCGGTATGCTGGCTTCATAGAATCAATTTGGAAGTGTTGCTTCCTCTTCTATGCTCTGAAATAGCTTGAGTAGGACTGGTACAAGCTCTTCTGTAAATGTTTTGTAGAATTCTCCAGTGAAGCCATCTGGGCCAGGGCTTTTTTTGGTTGGGAGGTTTTTTTATTACCTTTTCAATCTCTTCTCTTGTTATGGGTCTGTTCAGATTTTCAGCATCACTTTGTTGTAGTTTGGGTAGGCCATATGTTTCTAGAATTTTATCCATTTCTTCTAGGTTTTCAAATTTGTTGGAGTATAGTTTTTCATAATATTCTGTTATGATCCTTTTTATTTCAGTTGGGTCTGTTGTAATGTCCCCCATTTCATTTCTTATTTGGGTTATTTGTGTCCTCTCCTGTTTTTCTTTTGTCAGTCTGGACAGTGGTTTGTCGATTTTGTTGATTCTTTCAAAGAACCAACTTTTGGTTTTGTTGATTCTTTCTATGGTGTTTCTGTTCCCTATTTCATTTATTTCTGCTTGATCTTTACTGTTTCCTTTCTTCCGGTGGTTGTGGGCTTTTATTGCTGTTGTCTTTCTATTTGTTTGAGTTCTGTAGTTAATGTTTTGATTTTGTCCCTTTCTTCTGTTTTGATATGTGCATCTATTGCTATAAATTGTCCTCTGAGGACTGCCTTTGCTGTGTCCCAAACGTTTTGGTATGATGTGATTTCATTCTCATTTGATTCTAGGAATTTTTTGATTCCATCTCTGATTTCTTCTATTACCCACTGATGTGTAAGCAGGGTATTATTCAGTTTCCATGTAGTTGATTTTTTTTTCTTGCTCTTTCTGTTGTTGTACCTTGATGGCATTGTGGTCAGAGAAGATACTTTGAATTATCTCAACGTTTTGGATCTTGTTGAGGATTGCTCTATGGCCTAAGATGTGGTCTATTCTGGAGAACGTTCCATGTGCATTGGAAAAGAATGTGTACTTTGCAGGTGTTGGATGGAGTGTTCTATATATGTCTATGAGGTCAAGTTGGCTGATTGTGCCCTTTAGGTCTTCTGTATGTTTGCTGAGTTTCTTCTTAGTTGTTCTGTCCTTTACTGAGAGTGGTGTGTTGAAGTCTCTTATTATTATTGTGGAACTGTCAATTTCTCTTTTCAGTGCTGTTAGAGTTTGTTTTATGTATTTTGGAGCCCTGTCATTGGGTGCGTAGATGTTTATTATGGTTATGTCTTCATGATGGATCGTCCCCTTAATCATTATATAGTGTCCTTCTTTGTCTTTTATGGTAGATTTTGTTTTAAAGTCTATTTTATCTGAGATTAGAATTTCCACTCCTGCTCTTTTTTGGTAGTTGTTAGCTTGATATATTTCTTTCCAACCTTTGACTTTTAATAAATTCACATGTTTGTTTCTAAGGTGTGTCTCTTGTAGACAGCATATTGATGGATCCTGTTTTCTTATCCATTCTGTCACTCTCCATCTCTTTATGGGTGCATTGAGTCCAGTTACATTCAGTGTAATTATTGATAGATGTGGGTTTGTTGCTGTCATTTTGTAGTGTTTTTTTCTGTGGTGCTGACGTTTTCTTTGTTCTTTTTACTCTTGTGCTCAGTTACTTTTGTTTGTGGATTTTTTAAAAATTTCTTTTGTTTTTGTAGGTTTTGTTTTTGCTGAGAATTTATGTTTTTCCTCTTTTTTCTTTATGAGTATGTTTGTTAACTTTCTTTGTGGTTACCATAAATTTTACCATTATCCTGCTAAGTTTGAAGCAGTCTACCATTAGTTGGTATTGCCTTGCCTTCCTCTCCATTAGAAGGTTCTATACCTATACTGTTTATTCCTTCTTTTATTGTTTTGATGTTGTTGTCATTTACTGCTTAACTGCTCTGATTCCCTGTTGTATTTCTTTTGGTTTTGGATAGTCCTCGAGAGTTCATTTCCCAGATTGGTATCTGGCTGGTACAATCCTGCCTGTTCTGCCTGTGAGCTGAAGCTGTTTGTCCTCAGATCGAAGAACTCCCTTTAATAATTCTTGTAAATTTGGTTTGACTTTTACATATTCCCTTAATTTCTGTTTATCTGGAAATGACCTAATTTCACCATCAAATTTGAACGAGAGTTTTGCAGGATATATTATTCTTGGCTGGCAATTTTTTTCTTTCAAGATTTTATACATGTCATCCCATTGCCTTATTGGCTGCATGGTTTCTGCCGAATAATCTGAGCTTAGTCTTACTGTTTCTCTTCTGTATGTGACTTCTTGTTTTTCACAAGCTGCTCTCAGGATTCTTTGTTTGTCTTTGGTTTTGGTGAGTATGAATATGATATGCCTTGGTGATTTTCTTTTGGGGTCTCTCCTATATGGGGTTCGTTGAGCTTCTTGGACTACCAGCTTTTCATCTTTCATGATATTGGGGAAGTTTTCTGTCGGCAGTTCCTCAATAATCCTCTCTGTGTTTTCTGTTTTCTCCCCCTGTTCTGGAATTCCAATCACTCGGAGATTTTTGCTTTTGATTGTGTGCCACATAACTCTCAGGGTCTCTTCAGTTTTCTTTGTTCTTTTTTCTGAGTTTTCCTCAAACAGATTTGTATCCAAGTGTTTGTCTTCAATTCCACTGATCCTGTCTTCCACCATTTCAAATCTGCTTCTCAGCCCTCTATGACATCGTCCATTTCTGAAATCTTGTTGTTTATCTTTTGGATTTCTAATTATTGTCTTTGTATAATTTCTAGTTGTGAATTTATTTTGGCATTTTGTTCCTGCACTATTTTCCTGAATTCTTCCAATTTTTTGTTTGTATTTTCCATGACTTTGTCTATTTTTTCCTCATGTTTGTCAGCTTTTTGCCTCAGTTCTTGGAGAATTCTGAGCATTAGAGATCTGAATTCCCTATCAGGTAGTTCTAGTGCATTTTCCTCCAGAGGAGAGTCATCTGGTATTTTATTTTGGACATCTACTGGAACCATCCTGTCCTGTTTTTGTAAATGGTTTGATATTGTTTGCTGTCTTCGGGGCATTTGGTAGTTATTTTTCTTGTTTATTGATTGTAGATTTGTTTGTTTTGTCCCTGTTTTAAAAAAAATTTGACTATGAGCAGGCAGACTGTGTGTTCTTTGTTGTTTGCTCATCTGTGGGCACAATACTTTTCACCTCCTTCTCCAACTGGCCGGGTCAGTCACTCAGATATGTTACGGCAGGTCAGGTCCAGCTGAAGAGGAGTTACTGGGACGGGTTGTTTGTGGCACTTATGACAGCCACCAGAGATGGTCGGTAATCAGTGCAGGGCAGTTTCCAGTAGGCTGTGCCTGTGCTACTTGATGGTATGATGTCAAGCGCACGGTGCAGGTAGGTAGGATGCAGTGGGAAGATTTTTATGTGTGGAGCTAAGATGGATATGGGAGAGAGGAGAGAGGAACAGGAGCCGAAAACATTGAAACAAACAAAAAAGAATGCTAGGGGAGCTTGCCGTTGGAGTGGAAGATGAGAGACTATGAAATGGAGAAAAACAGAAAGGGGAGGAGGAAGAAAAGAAAAGAATGAATAAATAAGAATCAGAAAGGTTAAAGAACCGCCAAAGGATCCCAGGGATCCCACCGGTGCAGCTATGAGATCTGGGGAAGTCGCTTTCAGGTGTTGCAGTACAGCCTGGCTAGAAGGCGTAGAGGTATACAATGCCAGGTATTCAGGGAACAGAAAGAGAAGGAAGATATAGAAAGATGAGAAACTGAGCAATGAAGAAAGACAAAAAGGGAAAAAGAGGAAAAACAAAACAAAAGAAAACAAAACAAGGAAGGCCCCCAAAGAAACAGGGAAAAAAAAAAAAAAAACGTAAAAAGGAATGTTCTCAGGGATCCCTCTGCGCGTCTGTGGAAGCTGAAGGGGAGTCTCTCTGCCATGCAGCTCAGCCTGGCCAGCAAGGGCTCCCAACTCAAGAAAAGGAAAAACAAACAAACAAACAAATAAAAGCCCTGGGATCCCACCATCGCGGCAGCCCAGACAGGGAAGCAGCTCCACACTCGAACGGAGCTCCACAGCCCCTCAGGAAGAAGCAAAGATGGTGCACGGAGCCAGGTAGTTGAGTGAAGGGAAGGGGAGGTGGTGAGAGGCAAGTAAGAAATCAAAAGAAGCAGGAAAAAAAAGCAACACTAGCAGCCAACAAATGGCACTCAGAGAGCCAGCTAGTGCGGGCTGTTGTTTCTGGACAAGAGACTGTGTCCATGGGAAGCAGAGGGGGCCGAGTGTGGGTGAAGAAGGGTAGAGAGTGGGAAAGCATATATCACAAATTACCAGAGCTCTGCAGCCCCTCAGGAAGAAGCAAAGGTGGCTCACTGTGCAAGGTACTCGAGCAAAAGGAGGGGTAGGTGGGGAAAGGCAAGGAAGAAATAAAAAGAAGCGGAAAAAAAGCAACACCAGTAGTGAACAAATGGCTCTCAGAGAGCCACCCGTGCCGGTGTGTGGAATCCAAGCATCTGCTGTTTCCCGGTCAAGAGACTGTGGCTGCGAGAAGCAGAGGAGGCTGAGTCCGGGTGAAGAAGGGTGGGGGGTGGGAAAGCGTATATCGCAAATTACCGGTTGTTTTGTCTCCCGCTGGACGCTCTGTGAGACTGCTTTCTCGTACCCCCTGTTTGCTGGTCTCCCATAGGATTCCAAGATGGCAGATCCACGCTGCGTTAGCTGGTAGGGGACCTCTGCATGAATCTCTCCTCACTCTCCGTTCTCTGTCAGTTTTCTCACTCCATTTGGTGCTTGGCTGAGTTCTTTATCTCTTCATTTGATGTTTTAGGGTTTCAGGATTGTTGTATTCTCTGTTTGGCTAAGTTTTTCGGATCTTTGCTGTGGAGGGACGGCGTGGTGCTTCTGCCTAGAGTGCCATTTTGCCGGAACCCAGTGGCTTTTATTTTAATGGTGATGATTTGTGCCACTCTTCCTGGAATTGCTTGTGGAAGGTCCCAGATTCTCTGGGTCAAACTAATTATGAACCTATCAAACTGTGTAGCATCTGGATGAGGTGAGACTGTGGCAAAATACAAGGAAATATTACTGCTATACCCGTTTTCTTCTCTCTCCATACCATCTCACCTTTGCAAAACATCCATAAAACCTGTGTTTACTGAGGAACCCCCAGGGAGTAAAAACAGTGAAGGGAAAGGCTAAAACGGATGGTTAGCACCAGGTCTGAGACATCAAACAAAAGGGAAGAGAAAGGCTCTTTATAACCTCTCAGAGAGTGCTTGGTGGAGAAGGCGTTTACCATGAGGCAGGAGAGAGTTGAGATGCTCGGACTTCATGCTGGGACCCTGCTGATTTTGCTAGCGTAGTGGTTGGCTTGAATGCCTTACTGTGGTTTGACTTTCTGCCACGGCTTAGAGGCTTTTTGATGTTATTTGTTGCCATCAAGTTAATTCTAATTCATGGTGACCCCGTGTGTGCAGAGCAGAGCTGCACTCCGTAGGGTTTTCAAGGCTTGACCTTTCAGAAGCAGATCGCCAGGCCTATTGTCCGAGGCACTTCTGGATGAGTTTGTATCTTCAACCTTTAAGTTAGTAGTCCAGTGCTTAACCATTTGCACCACCCACAGACTCCTCACCTAAAGGCCAAATGAGCCTAATTAAACAAACAAGTAAGGAAACAAACAAACATTATAACATGGGAGGGAGGGGGTGCTGTAAAGGGATAGAGAACAGAACCAACTGGTTTGGAAACTTTAAAAGAAACTATAAGGCTGAGGAAAGACAGAGCCCTCCAGTGACCAGGAACATAGTGGTTGCCGTAGCTGTGGTGACTAGGAAAGGGCAGCAATGTGGAAACACAGTCTGACACCACGTAGAGTAGTGGCCTTGACTCTGTGAGAGTGCTCTAGCCCAAAGTGAGAGAGATGTGGTCTATGCTGGGACTTCCCTGACACTCCATGACGCTTTGAATGGAGATTTCTTCTGATGGTAGTTGATTTTCTTTTAATAAAGCTTACTTATGATTCATGTAGCCAATGGGCTTTTAAGTGATGGAGTTGGTGCCAGCTTACTGGGCTGTCTAAATTTCCTCAGGTTTCTGAATGGGAGATTAGAACATTAAAATGCTGGCCTGACCTGCTAAAAGGTGCCCTATGAACTAAGTGCAAAGTTTACAAGTAGACAATGCTTTTGAAAATTGTGGGATACACAGAGCTGTTTCAGCAGGTTATCTCCATCTTATTTTCCCTGCCTCGGTGTCCTCTTTCCACATAGCTAATGCAGAGATGACTCCTGCCCATGAGCTCAGATCAGCCCTAGTACCTGAGCTACTGACAAGAGAAAGGATATAAATTAGTATGTTAAGAACCTCCCTTCCACTTCCCTATCTCTGTGTGGGCTTAGAAGGACTGGTGGTGCAAAGCATAACTTCTGGCCTTCTATATCCTTCTATGCTGTCTCTACAGGTAGTCTCAGGGTCCTGCCTGTGCTGGATATTCTTACTTTGCCCCTGCAGATCCACTGTCCATACTTGTCCACCTGCTCTGAGTTCTGCGAGACTCTGTGCTACATACTGCATGCATTGAGTTTCTCCCTTGCCCTTTGCTGCTGAGAGTATTTCCAGAGCAAGTAGTGTTATACCAGTGAAGAGAATCAGCAACAGAATTGAGGGCGAGAGGAGAGAGAGTTTGTAATATTTATTCCCAGGCTCTCTCCCTGTCTTGCCATGTGTTGGCAGTGGCTGTGTTCCTTATTAAGGCCCACAACTCTGTCTGGTAGGCCTGTCTTATAGTTAGCAACTCTGTGCATTGGAACTCTGGGAAAAAGTTGTCATTAGTTACCATCTGGCAACCCCATCTGTACAGAATAGAACTGCTCCACAGGGTTTTCAAGGCTGTAACCTTTTGGAAGAAGATAGCCAGGCCTGTCTCCCGAGGTGTCCCTGGGTGGGTTTGAACTGCCAACCTTTCAGCTAGTAGTTGAGCGCTTAACAGTTTGTGCTACCCAGAGAGAGAAAGTTACTGCTGATTCTTTCCACTTGGCCTTTCAGGGGAAGTAACCACTTTCTGCTCCCTGCTTTTGCACATTGTCCTCACTTCTTGTTTTCCTTTAACCCTGCCCCCTCCATTGAAAGTAGTCCCTCCATAAAATTCTCCCTTTCCCTTCTGAGTGTGCATTTGTTTCCTGGAAGGACCCTGACTGATAACACCATTCAAGCCCTCGATGCCTTTGTGGCTCCCCTAGTCAGAGCGTTATCTCTCTCTCTTGTCTCACTCAGTCCAAGAACTAGGCTTCTGTTCTCAGCATCATGGGCTTCCTAGTTGCTCAGTCCTGCACCAAAGCCCGCTGACTGATACCTGCCGAGTCCTCTCTCCCAGGTGCTGGGTTCTTTGAGACTGCACAGACAGATCTACAACTGCAGCCACCTGACTCCTAAATATTTGATTGCCTTCTGCCTCTCTAGCTCCTGCTGCCCTTCACATCAGACTGGATATCCTCATATGGACCTTAGTGCCCTTGTCATGAGGACTGAGACCACTGCCTCCCTTCCCTGCTGTACAGGCCTCCCAGGAGCCTTTCCAGGTCTAGCTTCTTCCATCTAGCCATTTCCCCTGTTGCTGTCCTGCCTTGTCTTACTGTGCCTGTGTCATAGATGGTGCTACTCAATTCTCCCTTAAGTCAACCAGATTTGTGGTGGAGGACTGCCTTCCAGAAGCTTCCAGTTTAATAACTCAGGCAGACGAGAAGCTTTGATACTACAAAAAGTGACCTATAAAACTGCCCTTGAGGCAGAGCTGAGAAGAGCTAAACTATCTCTCTCAAAAATCAGAAGCATTTGCCAGGAAGCACAAGTACACCCTGTTCCACATCACCCTGATTTGGTATAACATTATTTTTTCCTAAAATACGTAGAATTAAATAAAATGTGCAATAAATAAATATACATATCAACCCATTATAATATACTGTTAATCTATATTTTCCCCTTGTGTATGTGCTCTTCGCCAGTGAAACCTGTCAGGGCAGACTGCATTGTTCACTGTCAGCTAAAGATCTTTATTAGCTCGTCATACTGTAAGTGCAGTCAGCAATGAATTCTCTATTTCCTTACCTTGAGCTGAGTGTATTCCACAATGTGTATGTTTTAGTCAGCTATGGTCTATCTACTGTTTTTTCTAAAGAATACTTCTAGCTCATAGTGCCTGATATAAAGTTAGTAAGTGCTAGTCCTGGATTTGCTGCAAAGAAATACAAGAAAAATAATACCCTGACTCTTATATGACTGGAGGAAATCTCAAGAAAGTGGTTGGGGAAAGAGTGCGTAGGGAAGGGCAGTCAAGTAGGAATGGATGTTTAACATCTTGAGGATGCGGGATAACATCTTGAGGAAGTTACAAATTTCTCTGCAGCTGGGAAAATTGTCCAAAGATGGTAGGAATGTTAGCTGGAGAAACAAAGGCAGGAGGCCTGCCGTGTCTTGACGGGATTTGAAGAGAACCAAGATGGGTCTGTCTGTGGATGATGGCTTTCGTACCATTGTGAGCATGCCACTGGTCTGCAAAGAGACTATGCTATCAGCACCTGATTCAACTGGTGGTGCCCATTTCCGGCACTACCCTCCTCGCTAAAAAGACTTCAAGAGTCATTTCTTCTCTGCAACAAAGCTACTCTGAATATGCACTGATAAATGAAACAAAGGGAAGATATCGAATTTCCATCCAGAGCTCCCCAACCAATGTTACCTACAGCTTTGCAAAAGAGGCCAAAATAAGCAGCTGTCATGCATTCATCAAATTCAGGACTCTCCCAAGTATTAAATCAATCCCGTCAAGGCTGTTTTATTGCTGATGGATGAATGGATTGAAATAGATGTATAGCTTTAAAAAGGGCTTGCCATTTGGAGTAGAAAACATGCTGTGAGGCCCAGTGGCTTGGTGTCATTCTTTGAGAGATTACTGAGTAGTTTCAAATTTTGTTGCTCCTGGGCTTAATTTGTTGAATTGTGCTATTTTAAGGATATTCTATTTTCCATAAACTCAAGATCAAGTCAAAAGATTTCCGTGATTCTTGCGGGTACATAAGGATTAGCCTCTTTAGCACAATAATTTGGGCATAGTGGCTCAACTGAGTCAGGCAGTTATAAGGACACAAGTTGGTTTCCACTGATTTCCTGTGTCTGTAGGAGAGGGCTGTCCAGTATTTGTATCTTCTAGGGATTGTTGGACTGAGTAGAAGTGAACAACAAGAAAACAACTATCACGTATCCTTATGGAATAACTTTCTCTTTAGTCCATTTCAAGTTTATCTTTAAAATGACATTCAATATTCTTACCTGAAGGATTTTAATATGGAGCAGTTTTTGTCTACTCTGATCTCAGAAAGAATTTTCATAGCACATTTGTCTTGTATTAGTTCTAAAGAAGCCAACCAAAAAAAAAAAAACCCAGTTACCCTTGAATCAACTCTAACTTGTGGAGACCCCGTGTATGTCAAAGTAGAACTGTGTTCCATAGAGTTTTCAATGACTGACTTTTCAGAAGTAGATTTCCAGCTCTTTCTTCTGAGGCATCTCTGAGTGGACTTGAACCTCCGACCTTATGGTTAGCAGCCAAGCATTTCAATCGTTTGCACCACACATGGACTCCAAAAAAGCCCATTTAACCCCTCAGACATATCAACCACAGAAGCATAAATTACTCAAATTTGAGAATACTAGAAGGTACTTGCCAACTCTCTGAAGACAGCTAGAAGTAAATGAGTTTAAATGGAAATAGACATGGGAGAGTTTTCTTACTGGAGAAACTGGTAGACACTGATATGAGCTACTTTGAAAAATTATGGAGTTTTTTGTCCTAAGGTACTTTAAAAATAAGGATTGATTCCTATTGTTCTGTAATCTATTTGATTCACAGACACAAAAGAATGGACTAGAATAGGATTTTCAATCTGTCCTCAGTGAGGGGCTTCGCCGGGTGGGTTGGGAGAGAGCCAAGTGGGAGGTGGGGTGATTTGGTGGGACAGTGTTGCCTCTCCTCTGAGGCATATGCTTCTAAACCTAGAAATGATGTGCACCCTCATCTATTTATTTAGCTCCCAATTATACGTCCAGAGAAGAGATGATCAAGAAATAAACATGAAAAGCTGAAAAGTACTGAAAAATTTCCCTTTGAAATGAGAACATTTCTTCTTTAGACATTGTGGTTAAGAGAACTCTCCAATTTTGGTGGATGTATGATAGAGGTCTCATATAAAGAGGCCACTCTGTGTGTGACTCATAGTGGGCACTAAATAAATATTTGTTGAATGAGTGGGTGCAGAGAAGAGCAGATATAGCAAAACGCACTTGGCTTATTTATTACTTGAATGTTATTGATGGAAGAAGCATTGTATATATTTGTTGTGTAGGAAAACCAAAAAAAACCCAAACTCGTTGCCGTCAAGTCGACTCTGACTCATAGCAACCCTATAGGACAGAGTAGAACTGCCCCATAGAGTTTCCAAGGAGCACCTGGTGGATTTGAACTGCCAACCTTTTGGTTAGCAGCTGTAGCACTTAATCACTACGCCACCAGAGTTTCCATTGTGTAGGAAAGGGGTCAGCAAACTTTCTGGAAAGGACCAGATAGTAAATATTTTTTGCTTTGCAGGCATATAATCAGTGTTGCAACTACTTAACTCTGCCATTGTAGTGCAAAAGCAGCCATAGATAATTCGAAAATGAATGGATGTGGCTCATTCCAATAAAACTTTATTTACAAAAACAGGAGGCAGGCTGGATTTGGCTCATGCATAGTTTGTTGACTCCTGGTGCAGAGCACAGGTATGATCAAGGCTTTCAGCGTCAAGAAATATTGAGGTTAATCAATAATAATATTAAGTGTGAGATGAATCATCATTAATACTGGATTATTGTTGAATCACCGTTTTGTGTAAAGAGGGTTCTAGGATTCCATCTCAGAATAGGTGAAAAGAGAGCAACTGGGTGTATATGTTGGCAAATTCTCATTTCATTGTACTGTTATTTCAGCAAACTTTTCCTTTTTGCCCTTTAAATTCCTGTAAGGTGTTTCTTCATAATAGAAAACTGGAAAAATATTTCTCTGTCAGAATGAGAAGTTTTTTGTGCTCTGGATCTGGGATTTTTAATTCATAGAATTAAATCTGTTTCCTTTTTAACACAGATACAACCTCCTTTCTTAGGAAAGAGCCAGCTATGTTGGAAGGAGATGAAGTCATTGTGTAACAACTCGGCAACCTCAACATGACCAAACTTAGGATGCTGAACACATTTTTGGCAGGAACAAAAATGGCTAACTTATAAATCAGCAAGGATTTTGTAAATGTCTCAGGTACTACAAAGCTTCTCTCTTTATGATACCCTGACTTATTTGTTCTCATTCTCTCTCTCTTTCTCATCTGTCTATTTCTATCTCTCTATGTCTTTTTCACACATATACACACACACAGAATTTTGAATTAGTGGCACTTTTTTTTTTTGCTTAGCTTGCATTTTATTTTATTTTATGGCATCCCAATACTTATATTGACTATGATAACTGCTCTAGTTCAAATCATTCCAAATTTGAACTACTCTGGGAGAAGATTAAACATTAATAGTTTTTGAATTGGTACAGTGAAAGGAAACAAACTTTATACTGGGTGGGCTGTATAATATGAAGTTAATTATCTCATTAACCTTACCTACAGAGCCATTAGCATGGTCAAAAAATCCAGGACACTGTAACATTTCAGTACACACATTAATTTTTTTTTAGAAATCTACCCTAACTAGGAATACATTTTATTTCTCTAACTTCCTTTTAAAAAGTGTCTGATAAATAGTAAGTAGCTAATTATTATCACAGATTTTCATCATGTGACTAGAAATATCTGGAAGGGTAACAAATTCACTCATTTTTTTTTTTTCCCTGTGAACCTAGGCAAGTCTAATGGCAAGAAATCAACTTATCTGCCATTATGTGCATGTATTTTTAGTTTGTTACCGTATTTTTACTAAAAATATACTTGAAACTCAGATAAAATGATTTGTCTCCGGTCGCAGTAGAGCTTTGGGGTGAGGCTGGGGGTCTGTAGGATCTCTCTCTAGACCAAGTTGGTTTAAGCTTTCACAAGAACAGGAATTTCTTGGGGGAAGGCAGGTGATTCAGGCAGGGGCCATTATTAACCATCACTCAATAGGTCTCATAAACAGCCAGTCCCTCCCATGATTCCACCATCTCTGCAGCCCTCTCCTGGCACAGCTGCAGTGACTATGGGAAGAGAAGAGTTGTGGAAGTAGGAACATAGTTGGAAGGGGTGGCAACAGATGTGAGTAGAGTGCTTGGGACTTGTCACATAACTGGAAGATAGGGACATGGTTCTGTTATGGCTTATAAACGTGAGGAGGTGCTTTGAATTTCCTTGGTAGTCCTCAATACATCAGTCATCTCAAAGAATCAGAAGCCATTTCTAGCTTCTTTGGAAATGTTAGTTCAAAACAAGATGCTCTGTAAAACAAGATGATTGCAAATAGAACATTCTGGGTAATTGAAAACTCTGAGCTCCTACCATGTGCCAGATACTATGCTAGTGCTCTCACTTCTCACAGTCTATACAAGCATATTTTTAAAGGGCTCCAAGAGTACAGCAAAGAATATTCTTCCCTATAACTGAATTTTTCTTCCACCATGTAAAAAGAAGATCTTTTGGATCTTTGAGCGTCTCAAGAGTAACTATTATACAGCATCGTAGAGATAGACAGTGGAGGTATAGAACATTGAATGGTACCTATATTGACTTGAACCTAGAGGAGAGAGATACTATCTCTAGAACAAAGGTTGCAAGTAGATTTTAACTTGCTTACCAATTTCTATTGATTGGTAGGGGCTGCTGGGAGTGTGTTGGTGAGAAGGACTATCAAGTCCTGCCTAGGCTCCGAAGGAAAGAGTTCTGTGAGCGTTTTGTGATGTCTGCCACAGGCACAGGAGGAGGTGCAGTGGCCACTGGCTATGTATTGGCCATCCTGATTTGGAAGAACTTTCCAAATCTCTTCTTCATTCAGTACAATTATAAGCAAAGATGCAGGGCACAAGTAATATGGCAGATCTTGGCAAAAATACAGGGAAAAAAGTTGGTTTGAAGACATTTCTTTTATCAGTATTTTTTCTTGTCATTTAGTTATTTCTTATAAAGATAGTATGTAAACAAAACTTTCTATAGGTTGTGATTTTTTGTTGTTTGAATTCTTACTAGTTTATATGAATATGTTTGAGTCCTACAGATCCTTATCAGGTCAGGGTAGTTGGGAAATATACTCCAGAGTGAAATTATTCAGAGTAGAACTTTTTTAACTTTCTTCCTAATGAATTTTCCAGGAGCTCAGTCAAGATACTTGTAGAGAAATACTTCTTAATATGGCCATGACCCCATTTCTTGGGAAAAGACCACCAGAGTTACTGTGAAGAGATCTGATCACAACCTTTAGAACTAGTAGAATAGTTCCTCTATTACTGGATCTGCTATTATTTGTGGCCTTGGGCTATCACTTGGCCTCTGTGAGCCTCATCTATAAGGTACGGTACTTGTATCTCCCTCAAGGGTATTATGATAATGAAAGAGGTGATCCCAGCTCCACAGTCTCCTAATGGTGTGTGACTTGGAGAAAGTTACTTAACCTCTCTGTGCCTCAGTTCTTCATCTATAAAATGTGACTTATAAAATAGTATCTACCTCATAAGGTTGTTGTGAAGAATGAGTTAATTTGCGTCAAACATTTAGAGCAATCTTTGGCATATAGTAGCTATAATAATAATGACAAAAACTTAATAATTATTAACAATTATTATTATATAAAACTGTCTTGTAAGACAACCATATTAAGGTAAAGAATTATTTATTAGTATCCCAAATATAGGAGCCCTGGGGGTGCAGTGGTTAAGAGCCTGGCTGCTAACCAAAAGGTTGGCAGTTACAGTCCACCAGCCACTCCTTGGAAACACAGTGGGGCAGTTCTACTCTGTCCTATAGAGTCACTATAAGTCAGAATTGACTCGATGACAACAGGTTTTGGTTCTTTATCCCAATTACATATATTAAAATTAGATTAAAACACGTTTCTCATAGTGTGGGAATCCATCAATACTTGGTAGAAAGGACTTGTTCCAAATATTGCTTTTTCCATTTTTTCTTTTCTCTTTATTGTAGTTTTTTTCCCTTTTCCTTATCTTCTATTTGTCTTCTATTCTCTGGAAAATGAAAAATGATATGAAGGGGGTAAGATTAAATTCTTCCAACTCCCTTAGAAAAAAGAGGTGGTAAAACTGCAATATATTAATGCTAACAATAAAAATAATATGTAGTCAAATCTGCAAATGGTGAAAACAAACCTAACTCAGCTCTGTTTTTGGTGTGGCCAATGAAAGCCTGCACATTTTTCAGTGATTTGCAGGGTGCAGAGTTCAGTGCAGGTGGTAAAGCACCCTGCAGTTCAGCAAAATTTTGGGGGGGGTGGGGTGGGGAGGGGCTTTAAAATAATGTTTCTACCCCACTTATTTGTAAATTTGAGATGGCACAGAAGGTTTATTATATAAATAGATTAAAATTGGGTTGAACTGTGAATCATTTATTGGCTGGGACTAACACTATACATACAGAATATTGGGACAATGTTTTAAGAGTTGGTGTTGAAATGGCAAACAATAGTAAGGATATGGGTTATATAACACTGAGGCTATTGGGAAGCAGGTAGGAGGCATTTGGATAGATATTCCACCAGTGCCTCTTGTGTGTTTTCTGTCTTGGGGAGAAATCTTCAGGATAGTCTGCCAGTTTTCTATAAATAATGAATAGTCATACATAGAGAAGAGGACTCTGAGACCACAGATTGTGACTGGCACTTACTGCCCCCTCCACCCCAACTCTGTCTATTTATCTGTCTGTCTATCTATCTATCTATCATCTACCTAAATCTCAGAGTCAATTGAATTCAAAGAGGCCATTGCACAAATTATCTAGAATCCACATATGAAGGACAAACTGTTAAGTGGGTTTGGGCACTGTTGAGCTCTGTGGACCATTGTATCCACAGCCTGGCAGAGAAATCATTCATTTGCAAATTGAGAAAATCACTAAAGCTATGTGACGTAACTGATAAGAACAATCCCCAAAATTACACTGGATTGGAGCAATAATGTACATATTGAAATCCCCCAAGAACATGCTTAGGCAGAGAAGAGCGACAATGGCCTATTGTACCCATAATCTGTGCATTAAGGAGCCCCACAGTGCGTATCTACCCAGCAGACCATGGCCTAACTTCATTGGCAATGAGCTGCAGACCAAATGCTCATTGAAAGCTACCAGGCACTTCCCTTCACTTGGTAGTAATAGCTCCAGTGGAACACTTACACACTTAGGATCCTAGTGTAACAACCAGGATGGAATGAATGTATGTCCGCCTTTACTTTTACAAAGATTTTTTTTTTTTCTTCTGAAGGCTCATTTCTATTGGCATTAAATAAACCCAAAGAATCACCCTTCCTAGACATCTAAATTCAAAATGAGAGTTTAAATCCATTACTAACAATGCTATTCGGATTTGAGTCATGTTATAATACACCATATATCATATATGGTCAAACATTGCTTTGGTCTGCAGACATAATTAATATAAGCTAGCCATTAATAGTATGATATATGATCCAGGAACCTTTAATATAACAAAAGCCAACTAATATTTATCTCTAATGTGCTATAATCTTTACTCACATCACAAAGCATTAAGAAAGGGTATATTCTTTAATGCTGCACTCCCATGGGTTTATTTGAACTTTTTTTCTGGTTTAATTAGCTTATTCATTTTAATTAAAGTACAGTGCAACATTTACATGGTGTTTAATCTGAAAGTTAATCCTGTTTTCTTAAAAGATTAAGTACAGTAATAAATATAAAATAATGGTAGTCGCGTCTCACCGAACTTGTACTTTGGCTACATGAACAACCTCTGCTGGAAATAGCAGGACCATAGATTTTCTCTAATATTCTTTCTTTAATACATTAATGCTGCAAGAATAGTTTTCTAACCAATTACAAACTTTTATAAAAGCCAGATGTCCCCACCCGGGGATGTTCCATCTTTTGAATCTGAGGCAGAACCCCAAAATATGCTGCAGTGACCCCATAGCGAATGCTACCCTCCCAAGACCAGTTCATCTTGACCAGGGAGTCCGACCTTTTCTCAGAGACAAACGTACTTGTCACCAGCATTCTTAATGCCTACGTAGATGACCTGCACAGCAAACACTTCGTCTCTCAGTTCCTTGACTTTCACACTGATGATGACTTTCTCTGCCACTCTAACTCAGCCACTCACTTCCATGGTCACACCCTGGCCTTGCCATCACCAGGGAAGCCACTTACTCAAACTTGCCCCTCTCAAATCACTACTTCCTTTCTTTCTTGCTCCCACTACAGCCAGTCCATTTACCTCCCTACCTCCTACCATCTTTATTTTCTGCCTAATTCGCTTACATTTCATGGTCATTTCAATCTCTTTCATGCAAATGCCCTCAACTTTGTTGCCTGTTCATTCTACAATACCCATTGCTGTTGAGTCGATTCTGACTCATAGTGACCCTATAAGACAGAATAGAACTGCCCTACAGGGTTTCCAAGGAGTGACTGGTGGATTCGAACTGCTGACCTTTTGGTTGGCAACCGAACACCTAACCACTGGGCCGCTAGGGCTCCCATTCCATAATAGAACTCCTATATTGGATGGCCCAATCATTCATTCACCCTCCCTGTGTCCATCGCCAATTGGAATCTTTCCCATAATCATTCAAACATGCTCTTCTATCTCTCATCAAAAAAAAAAAAAAAAAAAAAAAAAATTAAAGTTCTTCCCTGTCTCCTTTTCCTCAAATGCCTCTTTCACAGTCAAGTTTCTAAAAAACTTCCATACACATATATTTACTTCTTCACCTCCTATTTGCTCTTCAACCAATTCCAATTTTTCATCCCCACTATCTACCAAAATTTATCTGGCTAAGGTTGTCATCATCTTCATGTTATCAAATTTAATTGACACTTTTCAGTCCTCATCATCTTTTGCTTCACAACAGCTTTTGTCAGAGCCGTCAGTTCCTTCCATTTTCAAACACTTTTTCTCTTGGCTTCAATGACAGCACACTTAACTGGTTGTCTTCTACTTCTCTCGCCTTTCTTTCCAAGTCTGTCCTGGAGACTTCTCCTCTTCTACCCAAACTTTATTTTTTTACTTTTTTTTTTTTTTTTTTTTTATCGTACTTCAGGTGAAGGCTTACACAACAAATAGTTTCTCATGAAACAGTAGTACACATATTGTTTTATGACATTGGTTAACAACCCCCAGACATGTCAACCCTCTCCCTTGTCGACCATTTTTTTTGGTGAAAATACACATAGCCAAAGATACACCATTTCAAAAATTTCTACATGCACAGTTCAGTGACATCGACTACCCTCTTTCAGTTGTGCTGCTATTCTCACTTTATATGAAGGCTTACAGAACAAATAGTTCCTCATTTAACAGTTAGTACACGTTGCCTTATGACAATGGTTAACAACCTCACAACACATCAACACTATCCTTACTCAACCTTGGGTTCCCTATCACCAGCTTTCCTGTCCCCTTCTGCCTTCTGGCCCTTGTCCCTGGACTGCAGTGCCTCATTAGTTCCATTTGGTTTTATGGGGCTGTCCACTCTCCGGCTGAACGGTGAACCTCGGAAATGACTTCACCACTGAGCTAAAAGGGTGTCTGGGGGCCATACTCTTGGGGTTTCTTCAGTCTCCTTTAGGCCAGTAAATCTGGCCTTTTTTTTTGTAAGTTAGAATTATGTTTTACATCCTTCTCCAGCTCTGTCCAGAACCCTCTGTTGTGATCCCAGTCAGAGCAGTCTGTGGTGGTAGCTGGGCACCATCTAGCTGTACTGGACTCAGTCCGGTGGAGGCCTTGGTAGCTGTGTACAATTAGTCCTTTGCACTAATCTCTTCCTTGTATCCTGTTCCCTTCATTCTCCCTTGCTCCTGAAGGGATGAGACCAGTGGAGTATCTTAGATGGCCGCTCACAGGCTTTTAAGACCCCAGACACTACTCACCAAGGTAGAATGTACAGCATTGTCTTTATAAGCTGTGTCATGCCAATTGAGCTAGATGTTCCCCGAGACCATGGTCCCCAGAGCCCTCCACCCAGCAATTCAGTCCCTCAGGGAGTTTGGTCTATCCAAACTTTAAATAGAATGTCTCAGGGTTCTGCCCTGGGCTCTCGTATTTTCTCAATTCTTGCTTTAGGATTCAAAAACCATCTATATGGAAAACACATACCTACACTAAGACTTGTACACGAATGTTCATCATTCAAGCCAATATTTCTATAATAGCCCCAAACTGCAAACAACTCAAAAGTCTATCAACAAGTGAGTGCATAAACAAAATCTGTTATCCATATAATAGACTCAGCAACAGGAAGAAATGAACTACTGATACACACAACAATGTGGGCGAATTTTAAATCCATAATGCTAGGTGAAGGAAAACTGACACAAAAAATTATGTAGTATATGATTCCATTTATTTAGAATTCTGGAAAATGCATGATAATCTATAGTGACAAAAAGAAGATCACCATTTTCTGGGGTTAGGGGCAGAGGGAGGGATGGACTGCAAAGGAGCATGAGAAATTTTTGGAGGTGATGGAAATATTGGTTTCATAGGTATTTACATCAGTCAAATCTCATGAAACTGAGCACATAAAACAGATGCAATTTATTATATTTAAGTTATACTTCATTAAAGATGATTAAAATATATATGTTGACAATTCTCACATTTATGTCTTTAGCATAGATTTCCCTTATGACTTCCAGACTATGAATTCAACTATTCATAATATCACCATTTTGATTTTTCATAGGAATTTCAAACTTAACAAGTCTAAAACTGAACTCTGAATTTATTCTCCACAGGTTTGTTTTCTCAGTAAATTAGCAAGCAACTATATAAAAAGACCTGAAAATGCAGTAGCTTAAACAAAGTAGAAGTTTACTTCTCTCTCACGGACAGTCTGGAGAAAGGTTAGCCAGTGCTGATAGGGTGACTCTACCATTATAACTCCTAGTTTTCACTTCAGGATCCCAGGAATGCTTCCAATGACTCTTTCAAAAATTCTTGCTGTGCTTCCTTGATGATCATTGCAAATGCAAGCATATCCACAACATGCAAGAAAATACAAATGCTCATTCATTTTCTGGTTGTGTGAAATTTATGGTTCTTAAATTTACGGCATAAATGTAGAACAGCGTATCTTCCAACCATGTCTTTTCTTGAACTCTTTAGTTTATAACCACTACATTCCTAGAATGTGATCTCTTATAATATTGACTTCACCCCTGCCATCCATAAACCACCACCAGAGGGGAGGATAGGTGAGGGATCCATGGGCAGAGTGAGAAGAGCAGCTCATTTGTACAAAGAGTGTCCATTCTTCATCCAGCACAGCTTAAGACTAACCTGAGAAAGCATGACATCACCACATCCATCAGAAGCAGGAGAAAACATCAATTAGAAGGGCCTGTTGCCATTGGGGAGCACTGGTCTCAAAAACCCAGCAGCAAGAGGTGGACAGGGTAAAAGACACCTGCTGCTACCTTTACCATTAATGGGTGCTGTAGAATGGCAGTGGCATCGTGGTTGAAACATGATAGGTAAGAGTTGATGCAGGGGCCCACACATGTAGCTCAAGCTGAGTCAGCAGTGGACAATTGCTAACCCAGAGTCCTAAACTCATGTCTGATACGAACGAGCCATTAAAAATTATCTGTCAGCTCCATTTTGGTGACCCAATCTCATAGGATCCCACAAAAGAAATACCATGCCAGCCAGTGGAAGTGATCTATTTGTAAGCCATCCTTTTGGAACTGGGTACAGCCATGGAACCCCTGGACAATTGCATAGATATGTGATACAGAGCTCCTTGGGCCATCTGGTTGACCCCATGCATGGGTAGTGGGTTGGAGAGCACTCTGGTGGGGAGAATTGGGGACTGGGGCACATGCAGGTCCTGTTCCTGGCTTGGAGCATCCTGCTCAGACAGCGCTACTGGCTCCTGTTGGACCTGATGCATCCTAGGCACTGTAAAGAGACTTAGAAAATCTTGAGGACCACACTCCAAAGCTCAAGGGCTCTTGAGGCCTAGAGCCTAGGTCTAAGAATTGTATTTCTGGAGAACAGCAATGGTTTGCCACAAACATTTATGTATCTGCTTAAGCCAGAGACTTGGAAGCCATCCTTGACATTTCTTTATATCTTTCTGTCACCAACTCTTTCCAATTCTTCCTTACTCTCCATTTTTATTTCTAAAGGTTGAATTTATCAAATCATCCTAAACATAGAGGGGCTTTTCATCTTCATCAGGAGAAGTATCAATCAGGCATGGCCAACTAATTTTGGCAGAATCATGGTTGTCATCTTGCCACTTGTGGACAATTTTCAGTTCTTAGGACCACGACATTAGTCCTCACTCCTTTCTGTTGCATGTTGGTCTCACACAGTTTTGAGTATAAAGGAGTCTGTAGGTGCCAGTGCAACAAGACTAATGAAATCTATCATCTGTTGGGTAGCCAAGCACCGTACTGGACGCTTTACAATCACTGTCTCTTGGTAATCCTCACAGCACCATCATGGGGGAATAATTGTTTTTCTGTTTTAAAGATGAGCAAACTGAGATGCAGCAAGGTTCAATAATTTTTCGAAGTCTGTCTCACTTCAAAGATCTCAGTATTTTTTTTCCAATTATTTCTTTCAAAGGGAGGGAACACAGTTTATGTATCTTACTCTGATGCTACCAGAGAAATGGGTCTTGAGAAATTTGACTATTCTGTGCCAGATTTCGATCTCATCTTACTGGCTACTTGCTCTTGGAGGTTGTGAGCTGCAAAAGGAAATTTACCTCCTTAGGAGATTAAGCTGGACACGGCCTGGCCATCTGCTCTTTTGGCAGGGGCTGACATAAGCTGCTTTTATGCATACAGAAAATGGAACAGGGCGTGGGTCCTGCCAGTAGTGATGCTGGCAGAGATAGAGGGAGAGAGATGGACTCCTAAGAAGACTGACGGCTGTCAACATCTTAGAGTCCATGGAGCAGACGGTGAGAACTGTATGTCTTGAAGAAAAGGGATGAGGTGGAGCTTTGATAGCAGCGTAGTTGCAGAGGAAGGATTCCCATTTTGGCCACTATCCCTGCAGGTGGTCTGGTTCTGCCCTTGTTCCCTCATTAAAACCTGGAATTCTGCCTAACTGTAGATGCCCAAGTACCTGTCCTGGTACTCTTCTCAGATATGGCTGTCTCTCAAGTAGGACTCATTTCCAGTCTCCTCTTGGCCTCTTATCCATGGAGGGCCCTGGGTGTTGACACAGGCTTAGCTGTTAGATTGTGGCTTCCTTGATGGCATCCTCAACGCATAGTGTCTTGTATGAAGATGGTTCCGTGTTCAATGAAGGGGATGAATGAATATATGAACAGGGCCCTGCTATCTGCTGGTAAACCAGTGAGGACTTCCTGCAGTGTCTGCTTGGGTTTTAAGTGTCACCTGCCCCTTGATTCTTTGTCATTATGTTCAGTGGATAATCATCCACCATTTGCTTGGATTACTACCTATTTTTCATTGAGGTGCCTTTTGTCTATCAAAATCTATAGCCAGCTATTTTTCTTTCTGGCACCAGTGGCTTGCTCTGCCATCAAGTGCCTACCACATTCTGGGTGGGTCTAGTCCCAGATCCTAGTCCATCCTTGTTTACTCCATTCCATAACAATTAGGTTATGCTCAACTGCATCCTGATAATATGTAGCAACAAAGGCTTTGGCCCCAGTAAAATACTGTTATCGTTGCTGTTCCTCAGGTTCTATGCCTGACCTCCTTGGTCCGAGTCCCTGAGCCTATAGAGTTCATACCCTTTGCTGGGGTCACTGACGTGCCCCCATTGACATGAGTTTCTGTTGTTTGATGCCTGACCTATTTCTAACTCTACTTTGCTTACTGCATTTATAATACTTTCCTGTTCCTTCCTGCCTTAGACGGTTTCTTAAGCTTGATCTCTGACCTGACCAACTTATAAAATCGACCAGTTTCTGCCCCGTTTAGCTGAGCTCCTAGTCCTAGCATTTCTTCTTTTGGCTTGGCTTACTTCTGTTCAGGTTCTGGCATGACATAAATGCTGAACATTTGCAATAGAAAGATAAATAACACAACATGTTATCAATAAACTAAGATGTTAATAAATTAATTCAACAAGTACACATTGGGTCCCTATTATGTGCCAGGTATCATGCTCGATGCTGAGGTTAGAGCAATAAACAGAGTCTAGCCTTATAACTCCTCACTTCTTTTGATAAGTATTCAGCACAGCACAGATATTCAATCTATGTTGGCTATTATTTAAAATGATTATAGCCCATCATCACTGCCATTGATATTTGTAGGTTGGCTCTTGATTCTCCTATGAATGTAGCATAGAAGACCCTATCACCTTTGTCATCATCGTGGTTAATACAATGCCACAACACAACTATTTGTTGAGTACTTCTAGGTACTAGGCACTGTACTTGAGTATGGGGACTTAAAGCAAAAGACCACAGTTTTCAAAGCTCACAAGCCAGAAGGAAGAGGGTGGCGTTCCTTTCTCACAAGATTTAGTCAAAGAATATGGTTGGTAATCTGAATTTTAAAAGCTATGGCTGCAAACATCTTTTGAAAAGTTTCCTTGCAAGAACATTTAATATTTGACTTGTGCTCTTTGATAGATACTTTAAACCACCTAAATCTGAAGATTCATTACAAGTGCCTCTCATTCAGACAGAGTGATTTTTTTTTTTTTTTTTGAGTGTGTGGGATGTCTCTAGCATAAGCATAGCTCTGAGCAAACCACGCTTTCCAAACCCAGTTATTTGTTTTACTTCTGCCAGAATATTGAAAGTTTGCCTGGTGAACATTCCCTAAAATCAAAATGACTTATTATCAGGCTTCCTTTGCTTTTGATCCTGCTGCAGGATGGTGTGTTTTCCTAATGATGCAGAATCTCTCGTTAAGTTCAGGAAACAGGATATAAGGATAAGTCAATTGACTCAATTTATGGACATAATAAAACGGTCCCTATTACCTTCAGCAGTCAAGGCAAGACAAGGTGAAACACAGTGTTGTAAAGTTATTATGACAAAATAGTTTAGTATTTACCTGACCAAATAAAGTGAAAATACTGCATTTATTTTTGAAGCGGCATTTCAGACATTATGACCTAAAATTAATAGTGGTACACGATCATTTATCCTGTCGCACAGGGATATTGCAGAGTTCACTCAAAGCCAGGAATATCTGCTATTAAATCATGGCAAACTAAAAAAAAATTTTGAAGTATTTCCTCGTGTCTGCTCTATGTCTATTGTTGGCCCCATTGAGTCAGTGTTAATAGCTAAGGCATTTCTTTTTCCATCTTGTAATATAATTAAAAGCAAATTTAGAAGCAGAATAAATGTTTTGTAGGTTAGAGCCCTGTTAGTTTTGGGGAAGGCATTGACAATGCACACAGCTGTTCCTGACGATTATAAACTCAGAAAAGGAAAAAAGAAAAAAAGGAGGAAAGTAACCAAATTGACCAAATATGGTTGTTTTTGTCTTCCAGTGGAAAGCAAGTCTTTGGGGTGGGCATAGGAAAAAGAGATGTAAAGCAAATATTTTTAACCTACTGTATTTCAAAAGAGTTGGATATGAGGCTAATGGGCTATAGAAGATTTCAAGATTGCAGTGAGTGTATGTGATATTAGTAGCTTATGAACATACTAGGGGTTAGGGCTACATTGCAGTTTATCTCTGGCTTTTGATTATCCTCTCAACTCTAAAGTCTAAAGTGATTTTATGTTTCTGAATTAAAATGGGAAGTTAACTACCTCTAGGTTAGATAAGTAGGACTTTGTGGATAAAGCAGAAAAAGTCCTCACAGCTAAATTTCACTTTGAACATCTAATAGTCTGTTTGCTTATGTTGATTGTGAGTTACAGAGTAACCAATAATGATATCCTTCAAGTCTTTGCTCAGCTGTCACCTTTTCCATAAGGCCTACCCCTGACAAACTATTTAAAATTGCAGCTGGCCCTGCTCCTCTTACCCATCCTCATTCCCAATTCCCTTTACCCTATGCTGCTTTTCATTTCATAGTTCTTACCACCTTCTAACATTCTACATAGTTGACTAATTATATTTGATGTTAATTATCTGCCTTCCTCACCCCATCCCTTTAAGACAAAAATTTTAGATTTGTTCAGCCATTTGTCCTATAGCCTGGCACATAGTAGGTACACAACAGATATTTGTTGAATGAATGAATCATATCCCTCTTTTTGCCTAAAACACCATAATGGTTTTCACTGGCATCGTGATAAAATCTAACCTCTTTATGTGGTGTATATGATCCAGATCTGGCTTACCTATCCAAATATATTTCTTTTAATTTCCCTCCTGAACGGTTTCAGATCTACCAAACCATGCCCTATCTTGCTTCTGGGTCTTTACACTTGTGATTCTCTTTGTCCTTTTCCCACCTGGCTAACTCCAGTTAGGTTTTCATGACTCAGTTTAGATTTGTATTTTCCAGGAAGCCTTGCCTGACCTCCCAAGTCTGTGTTAGGAGCCCCTCCTTTGTGTTCTTAAAGCAATTGTACTTCCCTTACCATGTTGTTGTTGCGTGCTGTTGAGTCGATTCCAACTCATAGTGACCCTAAAGGACAGAGTAGAACTGCCCCCAAAGGGTTTCCTAGGCTGTAATCTTCATATGTTGAACATACGTAATCTTTTTATATTGAATATACCGTGGAATTCCAGAAGAACGAACAAATCTGTCTTGGAAGAATTACAGCCAGAATGCTCCTTAGAAGGGAGGATGCCAAGACTTCGTCTCATGTACTTTGGACAAGTTATCAGGAGGGACCAGTCCTTGGAGAAGGACATTGTGCTTGGTAAAGTAGAGGGTCAGCAAAAAAGAGGAAGACCCTCAATGGGATAGATTGACACAGTGGCTGCAACAATGGGCTCAAACATAGCAATGGTTGTGAGGATGGCGCAGGACCAGGCAGTGTTTTGTTCTGTTGTACACAGGGTCACTATGAGTCAGAACCAACTCAATGGTACCTAACAACAACAACAATCTTTACAGGATCAGATTGCAAGGTCTTTCTCCCACAGAGAGGCTGATAGGTTTGAACCATCGACCTTTTGGTTAGCAGCTGAGCACTTAACTGTGCCACCAGGGCTCATTCCCTTACCATAGAAGTTTATATTATATTGACATTGACTGCGCATCCTTTAGGTAGCTAGCTTTCTGGGGGCAGGAGCCAGGTCTGCCTTGTTCATAGTTTTCTTTGCGCCAAATGTAGTGTCTGGCACTCTGCAGAAAGTTCACTAAACATGTATCGACTCAATGAATCATAAAAGGAAGGGAATACAATTCAGACATCAGCTACGATCCCCCCACCTAGTGAGATCTGGAAAAGACTGGCTCAGTGTCTTTGTTTAAGGTGTTTTTGAGTATTTCTAGGGACTTGTCACTTCTGGCCCCAATTTTCCTTTTGCATTGAATTCTTTTTGCCCCTTAGTTTATAGAGAGGCAGTATAGTGTGATGAGTAAGCATATGGCCCTGGAGCTCTACCATCTAAGTTCAAATCTCACCTCTGCCATTTACTAGCTTGCTAACTTCTCTCTGCCTCAGTTTTCTCACTTGTAACATGGGGATGACTATGATAATAATAGCACCTACCTCTCAGTTTCTTGCAATTTGAATTAGTTTGTACATATAAAGTACCAAGAGTTTAAGGTATACAGTAGGTCTCAATAAACTTTAGCTCTCCAGATCGACTATGTGAACAAGGGTGTTACATTTAGCAGAATTTGTACTGAAGGTTTTCAGGTCCCGAAATTATATCCCAGCAAATAACTGAAGAAGCCCTTGACCTTTAATCCTCACCATGGCCCCTCTCTCTTCTCCTCTACCTTTGCTCTTCCATAATCTACACCTCTGTGCCTCTCTCCACAATGGCAGCTTGAAATTATTCTCTCTGTCTCTAACACAGTGCGCTTCAGCTCTCTTGCTTGGTTCTGCCTTCCAAACTCGCCTCCAGGCCCACCGTTAAATAATACAGCAGAGCTAATGACTGAGCCATCTCCAGCTTCCCTTTAACAGAGCCACCTTCCTTAAGAGGCAGCTCTAGTTTTAAGTGGCAATTTTCTTTTCTTCATTATAGATAGAAGGAAAAAATAATAATGCTGAGTACCTTAACAGGTACATGTGTGTGTGTGACAATCAACATTTTTTGAGAAATGGAAAACACTGGGGGACCAGCTGATCCTCGGCTTTTGCTTTTGAGACAACGTAATTCCCTTTCTCATGAACAGGACTGTGACAGCTTCTTACCCCAGATACCATCTTTTTGCCTTCTTTTCAAAGAAGTCCTTGGGTAGACTGTTAGGCAAGTGGTGTGTTGGAAGTAGTCACATGCTGCTGCAACATTGTAAATGTCAGCAAAGAAAAGCATCAGCAGCCTGGGTTGGGGAGGCTGGCAGGGCCTGAAGTTTAGTGTTGTTCTGTTGAGACTGGCCCTTCTAGGAGGGGCTGGTTCATATCCAGTCCCATGAGTAGTGTCTCAAAGTTATTTCCTTCTGATGTCTCTTCCTGACCCCAGGAAAAGGAATTTGGAGGTCTCCAGAATCAGCCCACCAGAAAGGAGGAATACCTGCTCACCTTGAACTGCCCTTTCTCTCCAACAGATGGCCCCCGCCTAGTTAATGGAAGTCATTTTGAATGGCTGCCTCTCCTGATAATAGAATTTTTGTATTACTTCTCATGGGACCCATAATCTCATGAAAAAAATATAAGACTTGTTTTCTTTTCACCACTGGATGTATTTATTTACAAAGAGGGACTTTAAATGGCCAGAGGCACATACACTTACTGGTAGTAAAACTCCACCCCGTGATTCCCGGATTCCTCAGAGCCCTGCTTCCTGCAGTGTTGAGAGTTGGTAATGTCGCAGCACGCAGTGGAGGTTCAGCCATTTCTGCCTTGTGCCACTGGACAGATGATTTCTGCATTTGGTGAGTCTGGCAAAAGCAAATAGTGTTTTAGGCCGAAGGACACCTTTTACACTTCAAATTGAGAGAAAAATGCAGCTCTGGCCGTTGAAATTGACCGTGTAGTAGTAAGTGCTTGTTTCTGTATAGTGACTATTCAACAGTCTGGCTTCCAAAGCAGAATCCTAGCGGTGAGGCCAGGAAGATTTTATCTGATGAGGTCTTGGGAAGGGAAGAAAACAAAGCCACGTGTTGCTAAACGCTCTGCGTAATGGTCATGCTAATGGCTTGGAACTTATAAACAGCCATTTCAAAGGATGTTGCAAAGACTGTTTAAAACATGAGAAAATGCCTCAGATCATTAGTAGGTTAAGGAAAGAAGCAGGATGCAAAATACACACAGTATAATCTTAACTGTATAAAATACAGGTAGAAAGAGGGACATACAGCAAAATGTCCATAGTGGGTGGTGAGATTATGAGTCTATTTTTAAAGTCTCATGTTTATTTATAATGTCCAGTGATTTCCAGGCCTTCTAAAATAATAATTTTAAAACCTGAAAAAAATCCCTTTTTTATGTAAAAGAACGAAGTGGAGCAGTCTACTTCCATCATGGCAATTTTAAAGGGCTTAGATTTTATTTGACAGTGAGGCAAACTATTATTATTATTCCTTTTTAACCAATCTCTGTTGGAAGGTAAAATGGCCCCGGCCTATTTTAGCCAACTGTTGTTGTTTTCTGTGTATGTTCTCACCTGAAGAATAATGGCATGTTAGGTATAGCCTGTATGGCATTTCTGACAGATAACAACTTTTTTGTGTGGCAAGTCAGGACTGCTTGGCTTTAGCTTTGATGTCCAGGGCTTTGTCTTTTTACCTTAAAGAAATGTGATAAAATTCCACAAATAAAAACTGTAAGCTACACACATACAGTGAATATATTTACATAGCGCCATTTACCCAATTAAAAGCTTATTTTAAAAAGTTACTGAATAATTAAATATCCTAAGTGACTGAGATTTTATTTTTGACATTTGACTATTTTAGGAGAAAAAGGCAAGTGCTTTTAGCAAGCTACTCCAGTCTCCTCCCTCTCTCCACCACGGTGAAACGGGTAAACGGGTATATGGGATTTTAATGGGCAGTTTACAAGCTATATCCTTAGGTCGTATATATTCAGCCTAATCTCAAGCACCTTTCATATCGACATTTATATTCTAAATAGGAATAATAGTTCCATGTGAAGAGGGTTTGTGTAAAAAGCGTTCTATAGTCAATATTATTTTGGAAACTATGTTCTATGTTGTTTTTGGTAGGTGTCATAGAGTGGTTTCTGACGCTTAGTGATCCTGTGCTAGAACAGAACAAAACACTGCCTGGTCCTGTGCCATCCTCACAAGCGCAGCTGTGTTTGAGCCCGTTGTTGCAGCACTGTGTCAATCCATCTCATTGAGGGTCTTCCTCTTTTTCACCGACCTTCTACCTTACCAAGCATGATATCCTTCTCCAGAGACTGGTCCCTCCTGATAACATGTCCAAACTACTTAAGATGAAGCCTCACCATCCTCGCTTCCAAGGAGCACTCTGGCTGTACTTCTTCAAAGATACACTTGTTCTTTCTTCCGCAGTCCATGGTATATTCACTGTTCTTCGCCAACGCCATAATTCAAAGGCATCAATTCTTCTTCGGTCTTCCTTACTCATTGTCCAGCTTTTACATGCATATGAGACGGTTGAAAATACCATGGCTTGAGTCATGTGCACTTTAGTCCTCAAAGTGACATCTCTGCTTTTCAACACTTTAAAGAGGCCTTTTGCAGCAGGTTTGCCCAATGCAATATGTCATTTAATTTCTTGACTGCTTCTTCCACGGGTGTTGATTGTGGATCCAAGTAAACAAAATCCTTGACAACTTCAGTATTTTCTCTGTTTGTCATGATGTGTTGTTTATCGGTCCCGTTGTGAGGATTTTTGCTTCCTTTATGTTGAACTGTAATCCATACTGAAGGCTGTAGTCTTTGATCTTCATCAGAAGTGCTTCAAGTCCTCTCTGCTTTCAGCGAGCAAGGTTGTGTCATCTGCATAACGTAGGTTGTGAATGAGTCTTCCTCCAATCCTGATGCCATGTTCTTCATATAGTCCAGCTTCTCGGATTATTTGCTCAGTATACAGACTGAATAAGTCTGGTGAAAGGATACAACCTGACACACACCTTTCCTGATTTTAAACCATGGAGTATCCCATTGTTCTGTTCGAATGGTTTATGTACAGGTTCTGCATGACTACAATTAAATGTTCTGGAATTTCTATCCTTTGCAATGTTATCCATAATTCGTTATGATCCACAAGTCAAATGCCTTTGTACAGTCAATAAAACACAAGTAAACGTCTTTCTGGTATTCTCTGCTTTCAGCCAGGATCTATCTGACATCAGCAATGATATCAATTGTTCCATGTCCACTTCTGAAACCAGCTTGAATTTCTGGCAGTTCCCTGTTGATGTACCACTTTTGAATGATCTTCAGCAAAATTTTACTTGCGTGTGATATTACAGATATTGTTCAATAATTTCTTCATTTAGTTGAATCACCTTTCTTTGGAATGGGCACCAAATATGGATCTCTTCCAGTAGGTTGGCCAGTAGCTGTCTTCCAAATTTCTTAGCATAGACCAGTGAGCACCTCCAGCACGGCATCCGTTTGTTGAAACATCTCAATTGGTATTCTTTCACTTCCTGGAGCCTTGTTTTTTTGCGAATACCTTCAGTGCAGCTTGGACTTCTTCCTTCAGTACCATCAGCTTTTGATCATATGCTACCTCCTGTAATGGTTAAATGTTGACCAACTCTTTTTGGTATAGTGACTCTGTGTATTCCTTCCATTTCTTTTGATGCTTCCTGCATTGCTGAATGTTTTGCCCAGAGAATCCTTCAAAATTGCAATTTGAAGCTGAATTTTTTCTTGATTTCTTTCAGCTTGAAAAATGCAGACCGTGTTCTTCCCTTTTGGTTTTCTAACTCCAGATCTTTGCACATGTCATTATAATACTTTACTTTGTCTTCTCAAGCTGCCCTTTGAAATCTTCTGTTCAGCTCTTTTACTCCATCAATTCTTCCATTTGCTTTAGCTACTCTATGTTCAAGAGCAAGTTCCAGAGTCTCCTGACATGTATTTTGATCTTTTCTTCCTTTCTTGTCTTTTTTATGACCTTTTTGCTTTCTTCATTTATGATGTCCTTGATGTTATCACACAACTCATCTGGTCTTCAGCCATTAATATTCAATGCGTCAAGTCTGTTCTTGAGATGGTCTCCAAATTCAGGTGGGATATACTCAAGTTTGTATTTTGGTTCTCACAGACTTGATTTAATTTTCTCCAGCTTCAACTTAAAATTGCATATGAACAATTGACGGTCTGTTCCACAGTCGGTCTCTGGCCTTGTTCTGACTGATGATATTGAGCTTTTCCATTGTCTCTTTCCACAGATGTAGTCGATTTGATTCCTGTGTTTTCTGTCCGGTGAGGTCCATGGGTATAGTCACCATTTATATTGTTGAAAAAAGATATTTGCAATGAATAAGTTGTTGGTCTTGCAATATTCGATCATGCAATCTCTGACCATATTTTCTAACTACTGAGCTTTCTTCTGTGTTTCCAACTTTTACATTTCAATCACCAGTAATTATCAGTGCATCTTGACTGCATGTTTGATCAATTTCATGCTATAGAAGTTGGTAAAAATCTTTAATTTCCTCAATTTTGGTGTTAATGGTTGGTGTGTAAATTTGAATAATAATAATATTACTAGTCTTCCTTCTAGGTGTGTGGGTATTATCCTATCACTGACAGCATTGTACTTTAGGCTAGATCTTGAAAAGTTCTTTTTGATGATGGATGTGATGTCATTCATCTTCAATTTATCACTCCCTATGTAGTAAACCATATGACTGTTTGATTCAAAATAGCCAATGCCAGTCCGTTTTAGCTCACTAATGCCTAGGATATCGATCTTTATGGGTTCCACTTTCATTTTTGATGATTTCCAATTTTCCTAGATTCTTACTTCATACATTCCACCTTCTGATTATTAATGGATGTTTGCAGCTATTTCTTCTCATTTTGAGTCTTGCCACATCAGCAAATGAAGGTCCTGAAAGATTTACTACCCATGTTATTAAGGTTGACTTTACTTTGAGGAGGCAGCTCTTCCCCAGTCATATTTTGAGTGACTTCCAACCTAAGGGGCTCATCTTCCAACACTGTATCAGACAATGTTCCACTGCTATTCATAAGGTTTTCACTGGCCAATTTTTTTCAGAAGTAGACTGCCAGGTCCTTCCTCCTAGTCTGTCTCGGTCTGGAAGCTCTGCTGAAACCTGTCCACCACTGGTGATCCTGCTGGTATTTGAAATACCAGTGGCATAGCTTCCAGCATCACAGCAACATGCAAGCCACCACAGTACAACAAATTGACAGATGCGTAGTAGATGTACTATACCACCTCCTAACTCTTTTCTTAGTCCATGTATGCATATTAAAGACTGAAGTGTCTTGCAGTAAAGACAGCCTTTAAAGTCTCTTTAAACCAGTATTTCCAAAACTTGTCCAATCGTGATATTCACAGGCACTCCCAAAGTGTTGCCAGAACCTACATCATCAAAGAAACATTTAGTGATTTCTTTTTTTCTTTTATTGTGATGTTTATATATATAATGAAACCTTTGCCATTCCATCTTTTTTTTCATGTGAAATTCAATGACATTAATTCAGTTTATCATGTTGTACAACTGTCACCAGTATCCATTTCCAAAGAAGCAGGCAAGTAGACAAATAAAATCAGCAAGATTTTCCACAAAAATAACTGAAAAAAGATTTTATGTTTAAGTCATAACCCTCTGCCCCAAGCTCGGTGATAGAGTGTAGAACTCTTAACAGATTATTGTCGTTGTTATTAGTTGCCGTTGAGTCAGTCCTGACTCCTGGCGACCCCACATGTGCAGAGTAGAACTGCTCCATAGGGTTTTCAAGGCTGTGATCTTTCAGAGGCAGATCGCTAGGCCTGTCTTCCAAGGTGCCTCTGGGTGGGTTTGAAACACCAACCTTTCACAAGGCAGTAGAAGCCAGAGTGTGGTTCTCCTGAGCCATTTCTGATAATTTTGATGCATTATCCTAATTAAGGGTGATAGCTGCAGTAGCTGCTGAGTTGACTCTATTTGGTATAGAATGTTGGCACAATCCCCCCCGCCTCTGGAAACACCTTCCTTCTGTTCCTTCAGTCTCTTCTCTTGCTCTTTTTGTCTCAGATCTTGTAGTGACTATGTGAGTAGAAGAAAACTTCCCCTTGACACCGTTAGCTTGCCCAACCCTATCATTTAGGAGGGCAGGCCAGTGGATGACCATTCTAACTGGTAGATGCTTGCCCCGTTTAAAGATGATTTTTAGACTTTAGGAGTCCCTGAGTGGTGCTAACGATTAAGTGCTGGGCTACTAACTGAAAGGTTGGCATTTGAACCCACTCAGGCATGCCTCAGAAACCCTGGTAGCATAGTGGTTAAGTGCTATGGCTGCTAACCAAAAAGTCAGCAGTTTGAATCTACCAGACGCTCCTTGGAAACTCTAAAACTGTCCTGTAGGGTCGCTATGAGTTGGAATTGATTTGATGGCAATGGGTAGAGATGCCTCAGAAGAAAGTCCTGATGATCTGCTTCCAAAAGGTCACAGCCATTGAGCACCCTGTGGAGCGCAGTTTTACTCTGAAACGCTTGGGGTTGCTATGAGTAGGAGTTGACTCAATGGCAACTGATACTGGTTTTTAGACTTTGCTTACCAGCAAAATTTTGAGAATGTCATGTCCTTGAGTATGTCCACTAAATCCTCTGGGCCTACTTTGTGACATTTATATTTCTTGAAGACAAGGACTATGGTTGTATTTGTTTGTGCGTGCCTAATGTATTAGACTCTTCCATTATAGTCTCTTTATGCTTTTGAAATTAGTACTTGCACTTACTGAAGTGTGGGCAAATCCATAAACAAAAGGAAGTGGTTGGGATGTCATAGTTGTTTACAGAAGGTATCCACGACAAGGCTAATTGATTCAGGAGACTTAGTTTTCAATAAAGGAACAGAGATTAGTTTACTATCGATCTTAATTATTCCATCCATCAACTATTTGTTGCCCTGGGCAACTGGTGTCATCTTTACTGCTTTCTAATTTTAGCTTATTTTCCTTAGTGAGGCTTGTTTCTTTTAATTTTGGTGGATTTGGATGAGGAAAAAAGGAACTAACATTTCTATGGGTGAAACTCTAGGCTGTCTGAGTGCTATGCTGAATGCACCAACAGAAGACATTTGCTCCTTTTTTTTTTAACTACTTGATTGAAATTCATAAACTGTATGTGCTTGTGGGTGTATGTGTATAGGTGAACCAGACATGAACCTGTAAATGAACATAATCTGGCCTCCTTGCAAACAGGCTAGAATAAATGAGGAGAAAATTTAATTAGAGGGTATTTGGTCAAGGTCTCAAAAGAGTCCTGAAGTCCTGGTTCTTGAAATTTAAATATACCCAGTGTCCTTTTCCTTATATGACTTTTAAATTAGTTTTCTGTTTTGTTTTGCTAAACCCCAAATGCCATTCCAGCTTTCTGCACACCTCCCTTCTGAACTCATGTGGCTTTATGCATCTTTGCCCTGTCTGTTTTTGCATTGCACGCTTTTCCTGAACCACTTTGAATATGTGCAGTTTGGATAGAGGGTCCTTCTAATTGAAGCATAGAAGGCAGAAGGAGAAACAAAAGATAGGAACATTTTCATTTAGACATATAAAACACAATACAATAGTCCCAGAAAAAGAACAACCACCTGGCTGAAAGCACTGGGAATGTATTTTGAGATCTGGTCAAAGAGTGCAACACAATGCAACTTGTTTAAATAGATTAGATTAGATTTTAGATTTTCACTTGTCTGGGCAGGTAACTTGACTTATTTGAAGGCAGGCTTGTTTATGCTGGAAACAGAATCGCAATTGGTTGGCACTTGCTGTTCCTCCTAGTTGTCTCACGTTATCAGCAGACGACCACACTGTGCAAGTCTGATCATATATGTAGAGGGTTTTCTAGTATAATTGGATGAAATTCATCACCAAACTAATTCGACATATTTCATTTATATCGCTTTCTTATTTTGCTGCATGTCAGTCAGCATAATAGTCACCAGGTCACATAAATGACTCCTGCCTTTGTCAGAGCTCATATTTGTTGCAAGGGACAGAAATTCATTTAAGAAAGCTCAAGTTAAAATAATGCTGATTGAAAGGGTATAGAGTCAATCTCATGGACCCAGTTATGGGAAATGCAGCCGACTTCCCAGGCACTGGAACACCATCAGGAAGCTCCTCTCTATCTCTCTGTTTTGCTCTCTGTGCCTGCATATTTTTTGTCTCTGCTTTCTTCTATAAATCTACTCCATTCTCCTCTTTTGCAGATCCGTTTTCTTTGCAAGACTTCCTAGTTACTACCCCTTCATAATTTATGCCGACATGGGGTCTGACCCCCACTTTACATATCACAGTTCCATGCCTATCACCACCTAACCAACTCTCACTCTCTCTCTGTATCTCTTAACTCGACTTAAGGACTGTTGTTCATCTTCCTCAATAGACTATCAGCTCCACGCAGGCAGGAGTCGTAACTGTTTTATTCATAAGTACATCCTCATTGCCTAGCACGGTTCATCACATTTAGTAGGTATGCAATAAGTCAATGTATAAATGATAACTTCAATAACTGGATCTCTTTCTCTTGTCTGATTTATTTTCTTTTCTTGGTTTTGGTTAATTTATTTCCTGAAAGTTTTAGGAACCAGAACCAGCAGTGAAGGAATGGCCTTGAAGGACAGAAGGAACCAGCTCAGTCTATTCCATGACCACTTTTAACTGAGTTTTTCATACATACTAAAACAGATTTTCTTTGGGGACAAACTGAGTTTCAAAATGATTTTAGTAAGGCACTGCCAAATACCTGCTTACCTAAAGTACATTGCCTGGGATTCACTGAACAAAGACTCAATATGCAAATACCTAGAAGAACTAATGAGTTAATGACCACACATACATTTTTGCTTGACTCCTTGTTAGGAGATGCCTTCACTGGGGAAAAAAAGGAGCAAGTTGGTGAGTTGAAAAATGAGGGCTTTCAATTTTGCTTCAGCTTGTGTTTTTCAGAGCCCTGTGTGGCTACCTGAATTTGCCACTTAGACCCAGCAATAATGTCATCATTATCATAAGTGCTAACATTTACTGAGAACTTGTCATCTTCTCAATATTACCATTTAATTTTCACCACAACACTAGGAGATAGGCATTGTTATGATCACACTTATAGAGCATGAAACTGAGGCTTAGAAAGAGTAGGTAATCTTTCCAAGGTCATAGAAAGCCTAGCATGTGGTAAAGCCAGTATATGAATTCTGGGGACTAACATCCAAGCCCTCACTTTTAAATAACACACTATGCTTCCTATAGATATGTATACGTATACATATGTTGTCGTTAGGTGCCATTGAGTCAGTTCCGACTCATAGTGACCCTATGTACAAGGGAATAAAATACTGCCTGGTCCTGTGTCATCCTCACAATTGTTGCTATGTTTGAGGCCATTGTTGCAGCCTCTGTGTCAGTCTATCTCCTTGAGGGTCTTCCTCTTTTTTGCTGACCCTCTACTTTATCTAGCATGATGTGCTTCTCCAGGAACTGGTCCCTCCTTATAACATGTCCAAAGTATGTAAGATGAAGCCTTACCATCCTCACTTCTAAAGAACATTCTGGCTGTATTTCTTCCAAGACAGATTTATTTGTTCTTCTGACAGTCCATGGTATATTCAATATTCTTTGCCAACACCCTAAGTAAAATTCTTTGGTCTTTCTTATTCATTGTCCAGCTTTCTCATGCATATGAGGCAACTGAAAATACTATGACTTGGGTCAGGCCCACCTTAGTCCTCAAAGTGACATTTTTGCTTTGTAACACTTCACAGCAGATTTGCCTAATGCAATATGTCATTTGAATTTTGACTGCTGCTTCCATGGGCATTAATTGTGGATTCAAGTAAAATGAAATCCTTGATAACTTCAATATTTTCTCTGTTTATCATAATGTTGCTTATTGGATTTTTGTTTTCTTTATGTTGAGGTGTAATCCATACACAAGTCTTTGATCTCCCTCAGTAAGTGCTTCAAGTTCTCTTCACTTTCAGCAAGGAAGGTTGTGCCATCTGCATATCACAGGTTGTTAATGAGTCTTCTTCCAATCTTGATGCCATGGTCTTCTTCTTGTTTTAATATGTTATATATACATATGTTATAGATAATGTTATATATAACATGCTAAGATGTTTATTTTTATGAATGTCCACACAGTAAGAAAAGTACATGAGTAAATGTGATTTCCTGTAGGAAGAGGGCTATACAGTATAAGATTAAATTAAAATTTCTGTATTAGCTAGGGTAGTAACTAAACTGCTGTAAAACAAAATACAGTGGCTTGTTCAAGTTAGATGTTCATTTCTCCATCTTATAACAGCCCAGAGGAAGGCATGGGGTTCAGGGTCATCCAGGACTTGAAGTTCCTTTGCTCTTGTTCTGCCAGGCACCAGAGTGTTGCCCATGTCTCCCTGGTTGAAACTGGCATTATGTCCATGTGCTAGTCTATGGAAAAGGGGATGGAGAAAGGGAAGAGAGAGGAGAGTGCATACTCAGTTTTTTTTTTTAAAGGGCAAGAGCTGGAAGTTGCACATGTCACTTCTGTTCACGGCCTGTTTGCAAAAACTTAGTCACATGGCCACACCTAGCTGCAAGGGAGGCTGAGAAATGTAGTCTTTATCTGGGTGGCTATGTGCCTTTCTAAAACTTAGGAGAGTTTCTATTTCGAAAAGGGAGAAGGAGAGGATGAATACTGGGGCACAGTTAACAGTCTTTGCCTGGTTTTCAAATTAGTAACGCACATGTTAATATACTTAGGACTTTGCAATTTTTAAAGTTAGCTTGCATTGGTGATAAGTGATTCTTTTCCTTATTTATAATGAAACTATCTTGTTTTGGTTATAATCACGATAATCAGAATAATACTCTAAATCAAAGCAACTTCAATAGCCTAAGTTATATTCAAACCAGAAAAGATTACAAGGCATTGTTTTACTGCAAAAGGTATTATAGACACTGTTGAGATAAACTTCACTATATAACTAAAGGATATTTATGGACACACATCATTTAGGGCACCTGACTAGGTGTTTGGAAACAGCTAACAGGGATTAATTATAAAAACACTACTTCTCTATTTGATTTGTAAGATAAGATTGATGGGTATAGACACAGAACAAAAGGGGATTTAATAACAGGCTTCAGCCTCTCACCAAGTAGGCGGTCTGATTTAAAACAAACACAGCACATCAGCATAAAAGCTCATGACTCTAAGCCTCTAGGCTTGATAAGCATCTTTTGGCAAATTAAGATTTCTTAAACTCCCTGTGTAGAATGCAGCAACCTGAGCAACTCACAGCCCAGGGAAAATGATGATCTCTAGGGCTACAGTTTATATTGTCAAAGAATTTTTGCTTTGGAAATTTCTGTGCATGAGTGTTGATGGAAATTCACAATGGTCCCGTGCATCATGTACAACCAAATGCCCTTTTGGGTGCAATGAGTCTCTGAATTACTGCCGTTTGCTGTTATTCAGTGTGGCTTGGTCCCCGAAGTTAGGGCTTGTTTGTTTTGGTGACTGCACAGTCTCCTTTTCTCTCAGTTTCACAGCCCTGCCTGTCTGAAGCAGTCGTTAGTTTCACTCGATGGACCAGGAAGGAGCTTCTCCAGGGATGGGCACTCAAATCACAGACCATGAAGCTATAAACGTCTCACACAGCACAGTCCAGCAACCTTGACAGATGAGGGAATCAAGTCTGTGGGAGGTTGGGGGGCTTTGTCATGGTTTCCTGGTTAGTTAAGGGCAGAGCTGGGTCTGGAACCTACGTCTCCAGGTGTCTAGCCCAGTGTTCTTTCCTTGCCCCACTTGCATTTATTAACTGCAGATATTGGGCAATTTAGGAATTTAATCAAAATTCTTGGAAGTCCTTTCTTTTTGTAGAAAAACCACTTGAGAGTCTAAAAATACTTGGATTCTCTAATGAATTAGGCATTTCCTGACACAGGCAAGGTATGTTCCAAGGGGTGAGGAAGTTCTCACCTTGACCAAGGGCTCTTGTTTAGACTTGGACATTATTTCCAAACGAGTACCTGTATCCAGCACTGGAAGTGCCCACTGTGCCAAAGTCTATGACAAGAAATTTGGAAGACAGCTACCAGACCAACTCACTGGAAGAAATCCATATTTATGCCTATTCATTATATCACATACAAATAAAATTTTGCTGAAGATCATGAGGATGGTGCAGGACAGGGCAGTGTTTTGTTCTGTGGTACATAGGGTTGCTATGAGTCAGAACTGACTTGACGGCACCTAACAACACCACCACCACCTATATCCAGTCATTGTAATTCTGTGTTGCCAGCCAGCCTACGTTTACTTTACTCTAGAAGGAACTGAGCACAGCAAGCAAACCTAACATCGTAGCAAAAACTAGCCCTAAAATCAGAGGAACCAATACCAAAACCGTATGATTACTGCAGAGATTCACTGTGTGATAACAAGCTGTCCTACACTGCAGGAACATTCTCGGCCTAGCCAGACAAACATAACTTTGGCATTGAAAATTCCTTCCTGGTTTGCATGAGGGCACATGGGTAGTTCTATTACAAACCTGAGTCACAGAGAAGATATGGCCTGAAAATCACCACATGGCCAGGCACTGTGTAACTAGAGGCACAAACGCCACCAAAAAATTGGTAGTTTGGACTAATATTTGACAAAACTATTTCATAAAATAAAGATGTTTTGATGGGATTAATACCTTAATCTACAAATTGCAGAGGAAGTAGGAAGACCAAAGTCAACTTTTAGCAATTTCATAATTTTGCTGGGTCAGCTCCACTGGTCCCTTATCCTGAGAATCAGTTAGGAAGAAGCTTTCCCTTTTGGAAAACAGACTTGAGGTGCGTGTTGCAGTTGCAGGGAAGGGGATGGGAAGGAGTCCTTCTACCTCCCTGCCTGATTTCATCACCAGCAAACAGGGACTGCTTTTGTTACATTCAATTCGTATAAAAACAAAGAGTGTGTATTTTGCAGGGGTGGTTTGAGGCTGGCTGATAGAGAACTGCATCTCTTCCTTTTCATTGCTTCAGAGAGCGGCAATAGGACCCAAAGTGAGAGTCACAGGGAGACAAAGGACTTCTCTCAACTCCGGGCTGTCCCCAATACAATTGAGTGGCCTGCCTTTTGGGGCAAGTCTGCTAAATGCTTTGACATGATTGTCAGGCATCTGTGAGAGGTGCTGAGGAGGGCATTCTGTTATAGGTGGAAAGTTGACTTAGAAGACCTCTGAAGTCCCCTTTAACTTTAGGACTCTGCATTCTGAAGAGAGAAAGAGAAGGGAAAGGGAGGGCGGCAGGCAAAGGGAGAACCCAAACCAAACCCTTTACCTTGGAGTTGGACTGATAGCGAGCAACCCTAGAGGACAGAGTAGAACTGGCCCATAGGATTTCTGAGGCTGTAATCTTCATGGAAGCAGACTGCCACATCTTTCTCCCTCGGAACTACTGGTGGGTTACAACCGCTGATCTTTAGGTTAGCAGCCCAATACTTAACCTTTGTGCCACCAGGGCTCCTGAAGGGTGGAGAATGAGTATAATTTTGAAGAGAGGGAGGGGGAGGGAATGGGAACAAGTGAGTACAATTCTCCTAATTGTAAATACTCAGCCGAAGTTTAGAGTGATCATCATTTCAACTATCTTGTGAAATCTAATTTCCTTTTGAATTTTTTTCTCCCTTTCCTTTCTCAGTTTGCTTCTGCTACTGCCCCTCCTCTTCCTTTTTCTTCTCCTTTTGAAAGAGAAATTAGTAAAGAGAAAATTTTCTCAATCTACTACAAAGTTGCTGGAAAAAAAACTCAAGGAGACGTTTTGTCTGGGAATTTTAGAAACCTGACTCTAATAGAAACCTATGAGAATTGTATGGTGGAACAGAATTGTAAAACTTGCAGACAATTACGCAGGTATTTTAAAACTGGTGGTTCTGAGGGGCAATTTGATTAGGTAATTACCCTTGTAAAGGAGTAACTGAATCTTCGAGACACTTCCCAGCAGAAAACTCATCACACTGTTCTGGTTTAAAATTATTTCTTCACAAATTGCGCTTAAAAATAATTGGAAATTTTAAAAAACCGAATCTAATTTGTCAATAAAAAATATCAGCTTTTAAGATTCCTCCCTGGTGGTCCAGTATTATTAAATATTCTCCTGAATTTTTTTTTTTTTATCTTGCTTTATTGGAGGGAGAAAAACAATTATCTGTAAACATAATTTTTAATGCATGGTAATAAAAATAAATGGCATAGTTCTGCTGCAGTTCACCTAAATCTTCTTCCCTGGTGGTCTAGTGGTATTAAATAATCAGTACCACATGTATTCATCATTTGCTGACAGCAAAAGAAAAACTTTGGCATTTTATTGTCTAAAGAAATAAGCATGATGTTATTTAGGCTTCTGGGGGAGACTTTGCCGATGGTCTGTGAAGAAACTTTCATTTTCCTTGCTGGTGGGGCTGTGCTTTTTGTTAATTTACATGGCAATTAGTATAAAACCAGAGACAGGCACTATTTGCAAGGCTGATTTGAGTTTCTCTTGCAGGTTGCTCTAAGAATTATTTTGCTTTTCTCAGCATTAATTGGGGCAATGAAAACGTGTTCTATATTGTTAACTCTGTGTTGGGTGGGAAACTTGCAACTGGGTAGCGAGCAAAAGGATACTGAATAAATGCTGTTTTTTTTTTGCAATTGTGTTTAAGGCGAGTTGTTAGCAACCCCAAGAGAACATCTCAACTTTGGTTTCTTGTGCCTTCACTTGGATGAGGCTGAATTTATTATTTATGTAAATAGAAAATTTTAAACTTGAAAATCAATTCACATTTCCACTTATGTGTAGTAGAAACAACCCGTTGTTCCTTTTGTGAAAAAAAGATACATCTGTAGGTGACACAAACGGTTTGATCTCGGCTACTAACCAAAAGGTTGGTGGCTTGAATCCATGACACCATGAAAGAAAGATCTAGGATGTACTTTCGTAAGATTACAGCCATTGAAAACTCTACGGAGCAGTTCTGCTCTGAAACGTGGGGTCGACATGAGTCAGAATTGATTCAGCAGGTAAGGGTTTAGAAGGGTTTAGAAGCTTCAGTAACAAACCTGAAGTCAGTGTCCTTACGGGTATACATAATAAGTACATTGCTTATCTGGAGTATAAAATAGGATGTGATCTGGGTGTCAGGTTTAGCAGTTAAAATGAAAGGCAAAATGATCTTATTTTATACATATTTTTCATTCTTTTCTTTATATAAACACTAAAAACAGCTATAATTTAAAACAAAAAGTAACTTATTTCAGATGAACAAATTCCTTCTATATTGTCTCTTCAGGGCTTTTTCTGAAAATGAAAGTGTCGGCATTTTTTAAAAATATACAGTTTTATTTATTTCTTTGTCGTTGAGAATATACACAGCAAAAAATACACTAATCCAACAGTTTCTACATCTACCATTTAGTGATATGGACTACATTCTTCAAGTTGTATAACCATTCTCACCCTCCTTTTCTGAGTTGTTCCTCCCCCATGAACATAAACTCACTGCGCTCAAGGTTCCTGTCTAATTTTTCAAGTTGTTATTGTCAGTTTGATCCCATATAGATAGTTCTTAAAAGAGCATAATACTCAAGGCAGACATTTTTTATTAGTTAAGCTAAACTATTGTTTGATTTTAAGAAGACTTCAGGGAATATTTTTGGGTTAAGGTTTAAAGATTATCTCAGGGCAATAGTTTCAAGGGTTCGTCCAAACTTCATGGCTCCAGGAAGTCTGGAGTCCATGGGAATTTGAAATTCTGTTCTGCATTTCCCCCCTTTTGATCAGGATTCTTCTATGGAATCTTTGATCAAAATGTTCCGTAGTGGTAGCTGGGCACCATCCAATCCTTTTGGTCTCATGGCAGAGGAGGCAGTTGTTCACGGAGACAATTAGCCATACATTCCATATCCTCCTCCTGTTCCTGACTCTCCTTCTTCCTCTGTTGTTCCAGGTGAATAGAGGCCAATTGTTGTGTCTTGCAAGCCAAGGCCGCTTGCAAGCTTTTAAGTCCCCAAGCACTAGAAAGTGTCTGCATTTTTAGAAGCACTGGGAATCCCGCCTTTGTAAATATTAGTTAAAATTAGTCTAAAACAGTAATGCCAGATCAGAATGAGTTACCATTGCTAATGGCAAAAGCAAAAGTTCCATTTTTATTAGAAATACATGCCTTACATAGTTGAAGGGACTAGTAGAAAAATTCATGATGCTTATGAACATTTCTTTGTTTAAGGAGTGGTTTTGTCTCCTGACTCATCAGTAGAGTGAAAATAGAGGCATTGCACTGGTGTGTTTCTCTCCTCCCATCATTATTTCTGAAGGTGCAACACCATGGCATAGCAATAAAGTCCCAGATAGTGTTGAGTTCAAATCTTCCTGCCATCACTGATTAACTGTGTGACATCAGGCATCTTAATTAAGCTGTCTGAGCCTCACTTCTTCATTTGTAAAATGACAGATAAGAACACCTACCTCACTGGCTGCTTTGAGGATTGAGTCATCTCTTAGCACAATGGCTGGCAATACTAAGTGTAAAATATGTGCTAGCTTTAAAGGAAGAAAAAAAAAAGGAAATTTATAGAGTGAAGTGCTACTTTTCATGTTTTGGGGGAATTTATTGTTTTGAATTTTAAAAATTCCTTTCTACAATTGCTCTAGTCCTGGATCATTCCATAAAAATGAGATATTTTTTGAAGGGGGATAGTAACTTTGTGAGTCGTAAGCTTATATGGTTCGAAATCAAGAAAGAGCAACACTCCCTTAGCCCATTTTCCTCAGAAGTTCCCAAAACTGACTCCAGACATACCTTATTTTGACCACCTTAAGCCCTGGAAAAAGTAGAATGTGGAAGTTCAGTGTTGACTCAAATTTCCAGAGCCTGCCATGTTCCAAAGAGTCTATAAATAGGAAATACTCATTAGATTTCCATGAGATGCAACTTTTATTTCACTATTTCAGGAAGATGTGATAATTCAAGGAATTCAAACTGAAGGAGCAAAACAGATTACATTTTACCATGGTCTCAATACCCCGCCCTCCAATGAATTGGACATGTGGGACTGGCGGTGGTGCTTACCTTGCTTACCAGATCACCTATAGTGAAACTATTCACTACAGATGAGTAAGTAAGCACAAGGAAGCCTGTGCTTACCTTGCTTACTGGGTTATCTGTCCATGTCAGGGATTGTAAATTGGGAAAAAGGTTTTGATTCTGTAGGAAGGTGCTGTGCGGTAGGGAGAGAGACAGATCCAGTCAACCTCGAAGCAGGACCTTTGATGTGCTGAAAAGACGTGAAATTGTTTATTACAGATGATCTGGTAAGCAATATAAGCACCGTGCTTCCCTTGCCTATTGCATAATTCGCCCCTAGGGGGTGGTCCATCTTTCCTCCTGAGAAGTCCAACTATGTAAGCTATAGACCTTCCCCCTTCAAAGAGTCCCTCCTACACTAGCAGTATAAAACAACTTTAACTCTGATAGAAATCTTCAATTTGTGATTGAAAACACGTGCACTGGGATTGAGTGGAACACTGCTGCCAAGCTGTGGGTGGCAGAAGTGACTCTCCACCTAGCTCCAAAGCATTCCTGATTTTATGGCAAGTCTCTCCATTGGAGTCCTTATTAATAGGCGTTATTTAGGAGGCTTTTTAGCGATCGACCAGAGAGTAAAAAGGTTTTTATGAAAAGTTTGAAAAGCAGCGTTGAAGCCCTGGAGGAAACAGGTTTTAATTTTGTGGTGTTTTGATTTTAAATGATATTTAATGCTGTGGCTTTTCCTTTAAAATTCTCTCTGAATAGATACTAGTGTCCCTTGACTTGTGGGGAAAACTCCCTCACAGGGTAGCAGTTACTGATTTATATTCCAGTGATAAGAACGTGTTTTACTGTGGACATAATATTTGTTCAATTTAACTACTGTGTACTGTAAAGTATCGTAAAAACTTCTCCTTTGATCAAATGTTATGAAACAAAGGATCATAAACTGCCCTCGATCCATGAGTTCCACTCTCATGGTGTCTGTGGGCATCTCTCCATGAAGAGAGGATGGATATGGTCCCGAGGATAAATTTCTGTGCCCTCCTCATCTGTGAAAAAGAAGAATAATAAATATATCTACCTCACAGGGTTGTTAAAAGGAATAAATTTGTTAACTCATATAAAGTGCTTAGAACAGTGCCTGACACTTAGCTAATGTTTACTGAGCACTTCTCTTTGATATTTTGGTCACTTATTTGTTGTTTCTTAAAATAGCAGCTGCCTGTCTTCTAACACCTCTAAGGAAATACCAACCATGATTGTTTACTTGCCTTTCTCCCCAATGGACTGTGAGTCCTTTTAGTCATTTATGTATTTTTAGCACTCACTCTGTAGGAAGCACCAGTAATTATTTTCTTGAACGAATTAATGAGTGAATGGTAATGAACTACTGCTTCTTACTGCTTTCTCCTTCATCATGAAAGAATGAAGAAGAAGTGCAAATTCTGCCATGGTGTATGATTACCCTCTGGGGGTTTTCTGACCACAGCAATTAAGAACTCACAAAGATGATTAATCTTACATGGCTATGCTAGTAAAATAACTTTGATAGGCTCATTGAACTAGAATTTCCCTAAAGGGTCATATAAGCCATCTCCCTGCTTTTGGGCAGGTGGTTCTTCTAATATGATGTAAAAATGTTAGCTGTGTACTATGCCTAATAAATCACCAAAAGAGATGGCTCCTTATCTTCCTTGGCGCTAATATATAATAATTTTGTGGCCTATTTCTCTTAAATAAAAACTTCATCGGGTAGTTTTAAAAGCTTTAAAGATTTAGGTGAGGTACAACGAAAATGAATGCCAGACTTTGAAATGAATCCCCGTTCAGGCCGTTGTCTTTCCTACTTAAGAGCTTATTTGAAAATAAAGCTAGATAAGTATCAATTCTGTGTAGCTTACTTGGAATCCCATCTGAAAAGAGGTATATTGATAAAGCAATTGATGTTCCCTCATTAGGTATTTACTGAGTACCTTCTAAGGCACCATGCTCTGTGCTGGGATACAGTAGTGCATACTATAGACATGGCTGGCCCCTGCCTTCATAGAAGCTTGTAATCTAATGGTGAAACTAAACCCAAAACTTGAACTCGTTGCCCTGGAGTTGATTCCAATTCATAGCGACCCTATAGGACAGAGTAGAACTACCCCATAGGGTTTCTAATCTTTATGGAAGCAGACTGCCACATTTTTCTCCCCCAGCGCTGCTGGTGGGTTCAAACTGCTGACCTTTCAGTTAGCAGTCAAGTGTGTAACCACTGTGCAACCAGGGCTCCTTGAGTGGTATGATGGTTATGGTTGTATGTTAACTTGGCTGGGCCATGATTCTCAGTGGTTTGGCAGTCGTATGATGTTGTGATCACTTCCATGATGAAATATGATATAATATGATCACTTCCATGATGGGATCTGCTGTGAGTAGCCAATCAGTGGAACGGGAGTTTCCTTGGGCGTGTGATCTGCATAGAATATAAGTAGACATTCTGGCAAGGCTTGTGGGCTTTTGCTCACTCTGGATCCTGCAGGTAGCTCCTGTTTATCTGACCTCTGGATCTTGGGACTTGAGCTAGCAGCTTACATGTGGTCTTGCCTGCCAATCTTGGGATTCGTCAATTTTTGTAGCCTGCGAGCAAGAGCCCTGCTCTCTGACCTGCCGATTTTGGGTTCACCGGCCCCTGCAGCTATGTGAATCAGGAGAAGCCTCTATCCTGACCCGAGGACTTTGGACGTTCCAGCCTCTGTAACCGCGTGAGCCATTTCCTTGGTATAAATCTCTCTATATATACATTTACACACTTTATTGCTTTTGCTTCTCTAGAGAACCCAGCCTAAGACAAGTGGTGAAGCTAGACCTTGAATAAACAACCAACAACACACTGAGTATTTTAAGGAAGAATTTGGTCAAGGGAATGTTTCTGGGAGAGTAACTTTTAAAGAATGGAAAGCCGGAAAACTTTACTCAGATGAGGCTGGAGAAGTAGGCTGAGGTCAGATCATACCAGGTCTTACAGAACATGTGTAGTGGCTTTGGATTGTGTCAGCTTAGCTAAGCTATACCATGTTCCCCAGAATCCCTTCCTTGTATGGTTCTGGGTTAGTGTAGGTTGTAAGAGACATTTTGCAGGAGATCTGGAAGGCAGAAGTGAAGCAACAGCCATAGTTTTTCATGCTCTGAAGGTTGGTGCAGGGTGCCAGGTGCTGTGGCAGCTCATGCATATTGTCTTAGATCTGTTAGCTCACTTCATTGGCATAAGAAGCATCTGGATCTGTGGCCCTACAGCTCCCACCAGATCTCCTCCTTCAGCTTCTTCAAGTCCTAAGCCAAGAACATGTGTAGCTCCGTGGTTAAGGTTAGAGGTGGTGAGAGATTCCACTTTGTCCTCATAGTTGTGTGTGTGTATCCTAGCTCTTCTCATGGATTTCCTTTCTAATTTGAATGGCTTTTATTTTTTTTTATTACCTAATTGCTTTGGTTAGAACTTCCAGTACTATGTTCAACAGCCATGGTGAAAGTGAGCATCTTGGTCTTGGTCTTGATCTTAGTGGGAAAGCTTTCAGTCTTTTACCATTGAGTATGATTTCAGCTGTGGGGTTTTTCACATATGGCCTTTATCATGCTGAAGAAGTTTCCTTCTATTCCTAGTTTACTGGGTGTTTTTATCATGGAAGGGTGGTGGATTTTATCAGTGTGTTTTCTGCATCAATTGAGATGATCATGTGTGGTTTTCTCCCCTTTATTCTGTTAATATGGTGTGTTACATTGATTGATTTTTATATATTGAATCACTCTTGCATCTTGGATAAATCCTACTTGGTCATGGTGTATAATACTTTTAATATTATTCAGTTTGTTATTATTTTGTTGAGGATTTTTACATGTATATTCAAAGGGATAATGGCCTCTAGTTTTCTTTTCTTGTAATGTCTTCATCTGGTTTTGATACCAAAGTAATCTTGGCATCATAGAATGAGTTAGAATGTATTCCCTCCTCTTCAATTTTTTGAAGAGTTTGGGAATAATTGATTTTAATTCTTATTTAAATGTTTAGTAGAATTCTCCAGTGGACTTTTCTTTGTTGGGAGATTTTTGATTACTGATTCAATCTCCATACTTGTTATAGATCTATTCAGATTTTCTGTTTCTTCTTGAGTAAGTTTTTACAGTTTGCATTTGTCTAGGAATTTATCTATTACATCTAGGTAATCCAATTGTTGGCATACAATTGTTCATAGTATTCTTTTATAACCCTTTTTATTTCTGTAAAATCAGCAATAATATCCATACTTTCATTTTTCATTTTAGCAATTTGAACCTTCTTTCTTTTTTGTCTTAGTCAATATAGCTAAAAGTTTGTCATTCAAAGAAAATCTTTTCAAAGAACTAACTTTTGGTTTTACCAATTTTTCTATTAATTTTCTATTATCTGTTTCATTTATCTCTGCTCTAATTTTCATTATTTCTTTCCTTCAGCTTGATTTGGGTTTAGTTTGCTCTTCTTTTTCTAGTTCTTTATTGTACAGTTAAGTTACTGATTTGAGATCTTTCTTCTTTTTTAATGTAGGCATTTACAACTATAAATTCCCATCTCAGTACTCCTTTTGTTGTATCTCAGGCATTTTGGTATGTTGTGTTTTTGTTTCCATTTATCTCAAGGTATTTTCTAATTTCCCTTGTGATTTCTTCCTTGACTTGTTGGTTGTATAAGAGTTTGTTGTTTAATTTCTATGTATTTGTGAATTTTCCTTCCGTTACTGATTTATAGTTTTAGTCCGTTGTGATCAGAAAACATGTTTTGTATGATGTCAGCCTTTTAAAATTTATTAAGACTTGTTTTGTGGCCTAATGTATGTTCTATTCTGAATAATGTTCCATGTGCACTAGAGAAGAATGTATATTCTGCTGTTGGCTGGAATTTTCTCTATATGTCTGTTATTATTGTTACTATTGATCTTCTGTCTGGTTGTTCTATCCTTTATTGAAAGTGGGGTATTGAAGTCCCCAACTAGTATTGTAGAACTGTCTATTTCTTCCTTTAATTTTGTCAATTTTTGCTTCATATATTTTGGGGCTTTGTTGTTAGTTGTGTGTGTATGTTTATAATTGTTACATCTTTTTGCTTGATTGAACTTTTTATCAATATATACTGCTCTTCTTTGTCTTTGCAAACTTTTTTGATATAAAGTTTACTTTGGCAATAATATGTAGCCACTTCAGCTCTCTTTTGGTTACTATTTGCATGGACTATCTGTTTCTATCCTTTTACTCTCAATTTCTTTGTGTCTTTATATCTAAAGTAAGTCTCTTATAGAGAGCATTTAGGTGGGTTATGTTTTTTAATCCAATCTGCCAAACTCTGCCTTTTAACAGGAGAGTTTAATCCATTTACATTTGAAGAGATTATATTGATAAAGAAAGAATTACTTCTGCCATTTAGCCATTTGCTTCTGTATGTCTTATATGTTTTTTTTGTTCCTTAATTCTTCCATTTTTTTTTTTAGCTGAGCTTTTGTAGTAGACCATTTTGATTATTTCTTTCCTTTACTGTATATAATTTTATTTAGCTGAACATTTGTAGTAGACCATTTTGATTATTTCTTTCCTTTACTGTATATGATTTTAGTTATTTTCTTGGTTACCTTGGGGATTACAATTAACACCTTAAACATTCAGCAACCTAGTTTGATTAATACCAAGTTAGTTTGAATAGTATGCAGATACTCTACTCCTATACATCTCTGGCTCTCCTCCTTCATATTGTTATTGTCAAGATTACATTTTTATGCATTGTGTGTCCATTAACATAGATTTATAATTATTATTTTATGCATTTGTCTTTTAAGTCATGTAGGAAAAAAAAGATGAGTTGCAAACAAAAAGTACAGTAATATACTGGATTTTATATTTATCTACACAGTTACCTTTACCAGTGTTCTTTATTGTGCTTATAGCTTTGAGTTACTGTCTAGTGTCTTTTCCTTCTAGCCTGAAGGACTCCTTTTATCACTTGTTGTAGGCTGAGCCTACTGGTGATAAACTATCTCAGCTTTTATTCATCTGGGAAGGACTTAATTTCTTCTTCATTCTTTAAGGATAATTTTGCCAGATATATAATTCTTGGTTGATAGGTTTTTTTTTTTTTTTTTTAGGACTTTAAATATGTCATCCTATTATTTTCAAACCTCCATGATTTCTGATGAGAAATCAGTCATTAATATCACTGAGAATTCCTTGTACTCTTTTTTTTTAATTGTGTTTTACATGAAAGTTTACAGCACAAATTAGATTTTCATTCAAAAATTTATACACAAATTGTTTTGTGACATTGGTTGCATCTCCCACAATGTGTCAGCACTCTTCACCTTTCCCTTTCCAACCCTAGGTTCTCCATGTTCATTCATCCAATTTTCCTGTCCCTTGTCTTCTCGTCTTTGCTTTTGGGCAGGTGTTGCCCATTTGGTCTTGTATATTTGATTGAACTAAGAAGCATGTTCCTCATGTGTGTTACTGTTTGTTTTATACGCCTATCTAATACTTGGCTGACAGGTGGACTTTGGGAGTGGTTCAGTTCTGAGTTGGCAGGGTGTCCAGGGGCCATAGTCTCAGGGGTTCCTCCAGTCTCTGTCAGACCAGTAAGTCTGGTCTTTTTTGTGAATTTGAATTTTGTTTTACATTTTTCTCCCACTCTGTTCGGGACCCTCTATTGTAATCTCTATCAGAGTGGTCGATGGTGGTAGCCAGGCACCATGTAGTTCTTTTGGGTTCAGGCTGGTGGAGGCTGTAGTTCATGTGGTCCATTAGTCCTTTGGACTAATATTTTTCTTGTGTCTTTGGTTTTCTTCATTCTCCTTTGCTCTGAACATGATGGGACCAATAGCTGTGAATCCCTTGTACTCTTGCTGCTTCCCAAATTCTCTCTTTATCTTTGGGTTCCAACAATTTGACTATTATGTGTTTCAGTCTGGATCCTTTGAATTTATCCTGCTTGGAGTTTGTTGAGATTCTTGGACGTGTATATTTATGTCTTTCATCAGATTTGGGAAGGTTTTGGCCATTATCTCTTCAATTATTTTTTCTGTCCCTTTTTCTCTTTATTCTCCTTTTGGGATTCTATGATATGTATATTTTTTTGATGGTGTCCCATAGGTCACTCAGACTCTATTTATTTAAATTCTTTTTTTCTTTCTGTTCCTCAGACTAGATAATTTCAGTGGTTTTATCTTCAAGTTCATTGACACTTTCTTCTGTCTGCTTAAACCTTATGTTGAACCCCTCCAGTGCAAATTTTCATTTTGGTTCTTATACTTTTCAGCTTCAGAATTTCTGTTTGGTTCCTTTTTATAATTTCTGTCTTTATACTGATGTTCTCATTTTGTTCTTAAGTCATTTTCCTGATTTCCTTTAGTCCTTTATCCATGGTATCCTTTAGCTTATTGAGAACATTTAACATCTTTGACTAGTAATTCTGATGTCTGGGCTTCCTCAGTGATGGTTTCTGTCTAATTCTTTTCTCCTGTGAATAGGCCATAACTTTCTCTTTCTTTGTATGTTTTATAATGTTTTGTTGAGTATTATAATGTGGTAACACTGGAAGTCCAATTATTTCACCCCTCAGGGATGGGTGATTTTTGCTTGTTGAGGGTAGGAGCTATTTGTGACTTTTCCAAACTATTTTTTGCAACATGTGTATTGCTTGTTGTGTGTGACCTCTGAAGTTTGTGTACCATTATCTCTGTGGTCATCAGTCACGTGACAGAGATTTCTTTAAATATCTAGCTCCAAAAAGGGGGGAGAAAAAAAGAGGTCTGGCCCTTTAAATCTTCAGGGACAGCTGCTGCAGTCCAAGAGCCAAAACCAGTTCAAGCTTCTGCACCAGTAGCTCAGGGCACCATCAGACCAACCCAAACTCACAACCCTGAATCTTTGGAGGACAAGATTCTCACTGCCCACCCTGTACCAGCCAGCTACTCCAGGAATGCAGGTTGCCATCCCTGCAGCCACAGCGTGGCTGAGGAATAAGGGAATGGTAGCTGGTTTGCTCACAACACCCTCTTAAGAAAGATCAGCAGGCTCTCCCTTCAAGTACTCCCCTAGTTGTTGTAAGGTCCAATCAGGTTCCAGAGTTTTCAAATAGTTTATCCCAGTTGCTCTATCCAGCTCAGTTGTTGCTTTGCTGGAGGGACTGACCTCTAGAGCTTTCTATTCTGCTATTTTGCACTGGAGAGGGGAGTCCCTACTTCTTTTTAAATATTTTAAACCCTAATGTCCTCAAGGAGTCCTCGTGGTGCAGTGGTTAAGAGCTAAGGCTGCTAACCAAAAGGCCAGCAGTTTGAATCCACCAGCCACTCCTTGAAAACCCTACGGGGCAGTTCTACTCTACCCTGTAGGGTTGCTATGAGTCAGAATCAACTTGACAGCAATGGGTTTTTTTGTTGTTGTTGTCATGTCCTCAAACAGAAAAAGATCCTGACGAATTAGATGGGTAAGATACTGTTGCTGGATTAAAATGTACCTTGTTTTTATTCTTCTACAGTTGCTTGAATATGACATAAGTGAGACAGACAAAGATTAAAAACATGAGGGGAAATGGGTCTTCATTTTTGCACACAGGGACAAATATGCTTGAATATGATAGTCCAAAAAACATGGCTGCTAGGGTATGTATGCAGTTCTGATTGACAAGAAAACAAATGCAGATTTTTGTGTCAGCGTTAGAGAAAGCTGAAGTAACCTGGAAGAGACAATATATGAAACTTCCCTGGGATTTTCTCTTCCAAAAATGCAGACACTGTGGTTTTTCTAAAATTGTGGTTCACTTGTTAGAATAGTAAGAAACATTGAGGAGGCTCGTAAAAACATGTTTTTAAACTGAGATACAAAAGGAGATCCAGAGCTGTACATCGCAATATTCGAATTGAGTGCAGCTGCGCTGGGACTGGGAATGTGCATTTCCAAGGGATGCTCAGGTGATTCAAATGCAGAGGTCCACAAAGCACAATTTTAAGAAACAGTGCTCTAAAAAAATCAGCTTAAAATAAGAGGTTTAATTCCACCCCCACCCCCCGCAGTTAAAAGGGATTGTTTTATATTTGTGTTTTGGCTCTTCCTGAAGGCATTTGCACATGTTGACATCAGGAGAGTACATTTGCAAATCACATTCAGGGTGGTGAGAGATAATGAAATTGAAGTGTCAGCATTTTGCAAGAGAAAGGTTTTTCTTCTTCTTCTTTCCAAGCTATTCAATTTGCACTTTATTTTGAAGCACATGTATAGAAATAAGCAAATTTTTAATTCCAGCTTGTCTTCAGTTTTGTGCTTGGCCTGCAAACCTCTAACATCTCTCTCTGTTCCCCAGGCGGACCGTGGAAGGCTTGGTGATAGGCTGAGGTGGGCATATTCATTATTCAATATGAGCTGCAAGCAATTTGATATTTCATGTGAGCATGTGGCAGAGCTGAGAGAGAGAATGGGAAAGTGTCATTCAGGGGAACATGGTCTCGACTACTACCATTTTCATGTTTAGCTTATCGCTTAACATCAGCTGGGCTCATGTGTTTTCAAGGATAAGGATAATACCATTCCGAATCCCAGTTACAACCAGGTATCTTTGTCTCTGTTACACATCCTATTTCTCTGTGCAGGTGAGCCCTCTTGAGCCAGACCATATGCTCAGTATCGTAGGGGGCTTTTTGTGTTCCAGCTGGAGCACTGGGAATAATGAGATCCTAAATGGCACAGGACAGAATCCTTGGAAAGCAGCCATCTTTGATGGAGGTGGGGAATGTGCATGGTCTCCTGCTCCTGAGGCTCTAGAAACATTCCTAGACGGTGTCTACATCATTTGTTGACACCTCCATTCCACCAGTGGACACCAGTATGGTTTGAAAGAGCCCTGGATATTCTGTCCCAACACAAGAGAAATTTCCCCCATATTCTTCCTTACTTAAACCTAAGAATGTTTTTTCCTCTGCTTATATATTGGTATGTAGCCACAAAAGTTTAGGCTCATAGAACTTTAGAACTGAAACAGCCTTAGAGTTCATTTGTTTTGATGTCCTCATTTGCTCACTTGGAGTCCCTGGGTGGTGCAAATAGTTAAGCACTAGTCTACTGACAGAAAGAGTTGAGGTTCAAATTCACCCAGAGGCACCTGGGAAGAAAGTCCTGGTGGTCTACTTCTGAAAGGTGACAGTCATTGAAAACCCTATGGAGTGGATGGCAACTGGTTTGGTTTCTTTTTCACTCATGTAGAAATTTGGGATTGGAGAAGTGAAGTGATCTGTACAGTGTCACAAAGCTAGTTAAATGCAGTCTGGGGATCATATGCCAGGTATCTGAACTCCTCAACTGAGTGCTTTTTCTACTAAGATAGCAAATACCTAGAAGAGTGCCTAGAACACAGCAAGAGCTCAATTTATGCATGCTGAGGTGAAAGCTTTTTTTTTTTTTGTAAACTATAATACGCTACACAAATATACAATCCAGGATATATTCTTTTATAATCCCTTTTCCATCACAATAGCAAAGGGCCTGAGACATGCCTTCTTGGATATCTGAGAGAGTATGCTGCCATTTTTGGAGTCATTGAGGCTAAGCCCTTCCTCTGCCCTGGCTTTGCATGCCCCTGATGTTCTGTGGAGGGATAACTGAGGTGTACCAGGGTAGATTTGTTAACTGCGTTAATATCAATGGTCGCTTTGGGATGAAAATAGTCTGTGTGTTTGGAACAAATGATGAATACACTGGTTGAGATATCAGGCAAAATAAAAGTGTGGGATACCCTCACCCGAGCCGTTCTAAATTATTTCCTGAAGAACAGATCTTTGCTGATTGTCTGGGCTGCTGCTCCGGCTCATTTTCCCTGCAGGAGGCAGAAGTGTCTAGTTAACCGCTGAGGGCACAAACAGAGTGCAACTAAGGAGTACAAGAGATAACGGGGGTTTAGCTGAGCTGCGGGGGTAAAAGCACAACACGATAACAGAGAAAAAGTAAAGTTAGAGACATGAAGACTTGAAAATCTACTTTCCTCATAACAATGTTTAGGAGCTTCCAAACTCCCGTTCTGTATTTGGTTCAGCTCTCGGTTTACACCCACCCACCCACCCACACACACACACACACACACACACACACAGACACACGGAATTGTATTTATAGTCACACTTCAGGTTTGACTCTAAAGCAGTGTATTCACAGTGTGATCTGAGGAACCTCGAGGAGGTCCCCAGGACGCTTACAGGGAGTCAGTCGTTACAATACTAAGCCATTATCTGCTTTTTTCCACTCTCATTCCCGCACAGTGTACAGTGGAGTTTTCCAATCTACATGGCAACAGATTGAATGTAGGAGCAGGTATGTGAATCTGGCTGGCTTATAGTAAGCCAGACATTAAAGGGATTTGCAAAGATGTAAAACAATGCCACTCTTCTCACTAATTTTTATTTTATTTTGTTTTGGAAAATATTGTCATTTTACCTAAAAATATGTTACTTATGTTAACATGTAATGGATTTATTACTGTTATTTTAAAATGAATTAATAAAAATTTTACACATTTTTCAGTCTTTATTTCTAATATGATAAATATCAATAGCTATAACTCACATAAGCAAAAGCTCTTTAGGGTCTTCAATAATTTTAAAAGATAAGGGAGTCTTGAGACCAAACATTTAAGAATTACTGCTCTAAATGATATCTTCACACACGCACACACAAACACATACACACACGCACGCACATTTTCTCTCTCTTAAACAGATGCTATAACATACATCAAATAAGGCTTCCTCTTTCAAAACAGTCACTTTGAAATCCTATCTTCCTAGTCTAGTGACGTCATTATTTAGTCCCCTTTTAAATCTTTCCTTTTGGAACTGTCTTGTGGGCCAGTTTTTAAGCTTCCCAGAAAACCTAGTTTTATGATTTTTATCTTCAAGCCTTGTTTTTAATCCAGACTGTATGATCTCCATTGATAACCTACATTGCTAATGACTTTGAACAATAAAATCCATTACATAAGGGACCGACATCTGCAACCAATGAGGTTATCGCAGAAGGATACATCTGAGTTCAGGATGCAGCTCCTCAAAGGGAGTTACAAAACTGTTCTGAGCAACAGCAGCATCACGGGAATTAATGTAGCCTTCAAGGTCCCTGCTTAAGGGAGACAACTTTTGTTAAGACGTTGCTTAAGTTCTGGCATGTCTGCTTAAACTCAGTCTCATTATTTTATAGTCTTATCTCACAAAGCTCAAAAGTACAGGACACACACACACAGTTTGCATTTTTAAGCAGAGTGCTTATTTTTATACTAAATTCAAGTCTTATGAGTAGTTAAATACCTTTTTGATTGGGGAGTGAATTTATCTTGTTTTCAGGGCTCTGTGATAATCCTCAGAAACAGATATGCCCACTCAGATACCTTGCTCTACTGGGGCCTCATCAACCCTCCACAGGACAGGAAGCCTGTTTTTGCTACTTTTAAAAGGATACCTTACATTTTCTGTGTTCCTGGGAGCCTGCCTGCTGATTATATTTTAGAATAATTTGTTCTGGGAGAGGGAAAAAAAAGGTATAATGCTTTGCAAATCTCTTGGGAAAGAGAAAGTTCAGCATTTCCTATTAGAATCACCTCTTGCTGGACTGCATAGCAACCATTGCACATGAATTACCCAGGGCAGTTGTGGTGGTGTCTTTTACAAGACTGAAGGGTTAAATACAATCATTACTGGGAACAACGGAGAATTACTCTTTTTTGTCTTCTAGAGAGAGATTCACGATATTAATCCTGCTGTGAGGCTCATTGCTTTGTTTCTCCGTGAATTTTAAACAGAAAACATCCTAAAGATGCAGAAGCTGGTGAACTACCAAGGGCAGAGGCATTTTCAGAGACACCAGGTATGTGCAAGGTTTGCAATGTAGGGGGCAGGACCACCATTACTGTATTATCTAATGTTTACGTCTTTTTTTTCAATGCAAAACTATATAGCTCAATAAATTATAAACTGCCTCTCCCATCTATTTACCCACTTCTCCTCCTTTTCCCTTTTCTCCTGTTGCAATCTCTGGCCCATGTGATTTACTCAGAGGGGAAAGTAAAGCACGTGTTCAATGGAAATCACTGAGAACAAAAGAACAGTAACAGCGTTTTTCCAGTGCTTATTCACTTGAAAACATTATGGTATGGTTATTATATTTTGTGTGACTTAATATGAGTCCTTTAATGCCCATAATAATAACAGCAGATACCATTTAATGAGCCAGCAACTGCTCAGAGCTTTACACATATCATTTATGATTTTCGCATCAGTTCTCTATGATGAGTGTTTTTATCTGCATTTCACAGTCAAGGAAACTGAAGCTCAGGGGTTAAGTGACTTGTCTAAGGCCAAAGGCTAATGACGGAGCTGGAGATCCAGACTGAGTCTGCTTGGCTTCAAAGCACAAACTCTTTGCAATATTTCAACCTGTTTTTTTTTTTTTTTTTTTCCCCAATAAAAGAGTCTGTTGAGATGGAAACTTTTTTAAAATTTTTTTTAAGTAACTCTGAAAAATATATCCTGATGCACTCTTCTGGTATGTTACATCTCCCCAAAACTCACTGTCTAAGATTATGACTGGTAGAGTAATCATTAACTGGGGGATGGCGTGCCTAGATATTTACTTGGGAAAGGGTCCAAGTCAGGTTTGAGAGGGAAGGCAGTGGTCTAAGACTTGTTTATAAGTCATATGTGTTGTATTGGTTTTCTATCACTGTCGTAACAAATTGCCACAATCTTAGTGGCTTAAAACAACACAAATTTATCTTACAATTCTGTAGATAAGAAGTCTGGCATAGGTCTCATTGGACTAAAATCAAGGTGTTAGCAGGGCTATACCCTTTTCTGGAGGCTCTAGGGAAGAATCCATTTCCTTGCTTTTTCCAGCTCCTAGAGGCTGCCCACATTCCTTGGCTTTAGTCCCTTCCTCTAGCTTCAAAGCTAGCAATGTTGCATCTCTCTGACCTATCTTCTGTAGTCACAACTCTCTTCCGCTGAGTACAGCCAGGAAAGGTCCTCTGCTTTTAAGGATTCATGTGACTGGATTGGGCCCACCTGAGTAATTCAGGATGATCTCCTCATCTCAAGGTCCGTAACCATAATCACATCTGCAAAGCTCAGTTTGCCATGTGAGGTGACATAGTCACAGGTTCTGGGGTTAAGGGCATGGACATCTTTCTTTTTTGGGGAGAAGGAGGAGGGACATTATTCTGCCTAACACACACATAAAACCAGGCTAAGCATGTTGGTGGACCCATGAGTGGAATGCACCAACCTGTTCCCATAGATGCCACGTGTCATGTTTAGTGCTAAATCAGTGACTTTATCCAACAAGTATTTATTAAGTCTGTTGAGCACGCAGTCTTCCTTGAGACCAGTGTTTTTTAACTTAGAACTTCAAAGTACTTCAGGGAAGTTGAGCTGGTGGTACTTTGGGCCCGTTTCCAAAACTTAGACCAGAGCAGTTCTGATTTTATGAACTATATATATTGAGATTCTGAGTAAGATTGCATTAATAACGGGGTTCTGCTGCTAAAAAACAGTTTGAAAGCTTTTGAAAACCTAATGTTCCATTACAAAGATCCTCTCCTCCCTCCTTCACTTCCACTCTTGACCTTGACAGGGAGCCCAAAAGGTGAATTGCATTGTAAGGGGGGTAATTAGAAGGATTTTGAATGTCACACAACACTGGTAGAAGGCAGGCAACCTTCTCTCCTGGAAAAAGATAACATTGCAGCCTAAAAACAATAACATTCTTGTCCTAACAATAGCATATGAGAGTGCTTCATAGCAGAACATAACTCCCCAAGGGCTTACAACTATGCAGTTATTTGTCTAGATAAATACACACACTACACACCCACCCACTCACACATGCTCTACTGATAACCGATATGCACAGCCTTAATTTGGCTTTTTAATGTTGCTACGGAGACTGTGTGTCTTAGTAGTTGGGAAGGTGGCCTTAGCATGGGTTTGAATCCCAGTCCCATCACTAACTTCCTATATGACCTTGAGAAAACAATTTATCCTCTCTAAGCCTCAGTTTCCTCATCCACAAAATAAGATAATATTAGTATCTACCTTGTAGGACGGTTCTGTGGACAAAATGAGAAGAAGCATATAAAACACAGGACCTAGCACATCGTAAGTTCTCAATAAATGTTAGCCATACAGAAAACTACTTTTCTTTGTACACTCCTACCTTTGTTGAAGAGAGGCCATTTCCCCCCGAAATGAGATCATTGAGGTAGGAGTAGGTAGGATGATGTTTAATAGCCTTTATGTTATCCCACCTGTATTAGTTTTCTAGGGATGTTGTAAATAAGTACCACAGATTAGATGGCTTAAAGCAAAAGAAATGTATTCTCTCGTAGTTCTGGAGGCTAGAAGTCTGAAGTCAAGATGTCAGCAGAGTCATGCTTTCTCTGAAGTCACTAGGGGAGGATCCTTCCCTGCTTCTTCTAGCTTCTGGTAGTGCTGGTATTCCTTGGCAATCTCTGGCCTATGTGATTTACTTAGAGGGAGAGGTACAACATGTGTTTAATGAAAATCACTAAAAAAACAAAAGAATGACAACTTAACATTTTCCAGTGCTTATTTGCTTGAAAACATTGTTTGCCTCCATGTTTACATGGCTGTTTTCCTTCTGTGTCTGTCTCTTCCTATAAATCACATTGGACTAGGGCCTACCCTACTCCACTGTGACGTCGTGTTAACTGATTATATCTGCAATAGCACTATTTCCAAATAAGGTCACATTCACAGGTAACAGGGCTTTGGACTTAAACATATCTTTTTGGGATACATAAATCAACCCATAATGCCACTTGAAAATCCCTTTCACCCTGGTAACTGGGTTTATTTAACCCCTATCCTCCACGCTTCCTACCTTTTCCGATCAATCTTTCCCCAGATTTCAGTTCCATTCCTGACGGTAGGCAGATGGTTATAAGGAATCCAAGGACATGTGCTCATTGATTGGTTTTGGTTGGATTTTACCCCTGGTCTCATCCTGAGCTTGACAGTCCAGCTCCTTTGTGGCTGATCTATTGCCTTGTGTGCCTCTTCCTCAGTGATACTTGAAGAGTTTTTCCAGTGTTTCATTTCCTACACAGGATTCTTGCCTCTGAATTCAAGTTCTCCCATAATTGAGTCATCAGAAATCTTTCCCCATGCCAACTGTCTGCTGCTAGACCTCCATTGAATCCCTTTCATTTGGCCTTAAGTGGATCACTTGTCCTGTCCCTCCTATCCTGGTTTGGACGTGCTTTCAGCTTCACCTGGCAAGATAGTAATTCCTCTTAGCCCATCTCTATTTTCGACTCCTAGACTTTGCTGCACCTTGCACACCTACCTGCAGGAGATTGGTTCTGGTCCCTCCCCAGCCCAACCTATCCCACTGTGGTCAGAAGACTGGATCGTTACTAGGACCAGAGCTACTGGTCAGAGACCCCAGTGTTATAACAGGCATACCACGATATATCTTTAACTTGGTCAAAGATGTAACTTTTGATACAAGAAGTGAATTATTTAGGACTCTGGTAGGAAACAGATGTCATACTCAAGATGGCCAATTAAGAGAGTTCCATAAATTGACTATTTACAAATGTGCGGGCTGGGTTTGGGAGAAGCAACAATGGATAATGTAGAATTGCAGGGCTAATACCGACAGAGAGCTATAACCATCACTAGGCCTGATAAAGCAAGGGGAAAAAGTAGTTACTGGAACCCAGATAGAGATGGAGAGTGTGTGTCATGTGGAGAGGGCCACTTGACAAGAATTAGGGCCTTCAGCCAGCCCAAAGCAACCATTCTGGGAGGCAGTCAATAAAATAAATATTCTTATTTTATTCTCCTCCTTCTTTCTGATCTGCTGGTAGTCCCATTGGCCGAACCCAACTGGAAGCGTGAGAGCAAGGGAGCCCGCTGATTCAGTTCACAAAGGTCACCCAGAACAATGAGGAGAAGTGTGGATAGTGAGACCTGAAGAGGCTAAAAGAGGAAGAGGTCACCAAACTATGCATACTATCTGGCCATGTGCAGCTGTGTTGTTTAAGAACATTGAGGGTAATTATGCCCCTCTTAGTATTAAGGTCATACTCAGGGAGTTCTGCAACTTCTGTGTGACTCTATGGTTTATGTTGACTGCTGACTCGGTTGATTGATCTATAAATCAGGCAGAATTGTATAAGATTGCAGATCTAATACATTAGCCATAATAACAATGTTGTTTTATCCTATACGTTTTGTGATAGGCCAAAGGCAATGACACCTTGGAAATGATGCATTAAAAATGAGAAGAGAATCTTTTGTTTTATTTACAGTTATTAAATTAAATTTCATGGACTGAGTCAGTACTAAAAAAAAAGCTTGTTTCTTTAACTTCCATAATTCATAATTCTATACTCTGTTGGAAGGATAAAATCTCTATCCATAAATTCAAGGGTGTGATATTTAGAAAAGAATCAAATAATACAAAAACATAGGTTTTCAAGATGTGTAAGTCAGGGGATTATTCACACCAGTGGATGTTTTTTGCTCATCAAAGTTATTGAGTAAAAGGGACACTTTGCAGTAGCGGACTCACAGTAAAGGAACATGAATAGGACTTCATTTACCAGAATGTGATTTTCAAGGATGCATTTTTGAGTAAAGAAAGACTGACTGCTATTAATAATATTAGTAATAATGGATACTATTTAGGATTAGCAACAACTTTATAGACTTTGTGGTTGGAAGGGTTGTTGAAGGTTATGCGGTCTAACTACTCAGGTAATGCCCTAGTTCCCTCTTCTTTACCACCCAAAGAATCATCCAAATTACACTTAACCACCTTCAGCTCCCTAGACGTTATTTCCTCAACAAATAACAGTTGTCATGGTTCAGATAAGCTCATCTTAATTTATCATAATAATCTGGCTAATTGCAATGTAATTGTCTATTACTGAGATAGAAATTTACTAGTGCTATGAAAAAAAATCACCTTAGTCAATCAGATCCAAAGTGTAAGAGTCCTCATTTGCATCAAATAGTTTTAATTGGGGACAACGGGGTAGAGGACTGGCTGAACTGAGATCAAAGTGCCGACAGAGATCTTGAGAGTAAGCAGGTAAGGTACCTTAACACACATTTGACAGATGATATGAGAGGCCCTGCAAGGGTGAGTATTATGGCCAAACTCATGGAGTTGGTGAGTAGGAACTTGAACTCGGAACTCCATCCTCTGGGTTCAAGGTTCCTTTATCGTCTAAAGCGCAGGGTTTGTGAAAGGTGAGAACTTCACCCTGGAGGTAGAGGGTGGAAGTGCACTTTATGGAGTGTCTTGGAACTTTGTGTTATTATGAGGCCTCTACTTAAGAAGTGTTAAAAAGTATCAAAAAGCAAAGGTGTCACTTTGAGGATTAAGATGCGCCTGGCCCAAGTCATAGTATTTTCAATCACTTCATATGCATGCAAAAGCTGGACAATGAATAAGAAAGATCGAAGAAGAATTGATGCCTTTGAATGATGGTATTGGCGAAGAATACTGAATATACCATGGACTGCCAGAAGAATGAACAAATCCATCTTGGATGAACTACCGCCAGAATGCGCTTTAGAAGTGAGGATGGTGAGACTTTGTTTTACATACTGTGGACATCTTATCAGAGGGACCAGTCCCTGGAGAAGGATATCATGCCTGGTAAAGTAGAGGGTCAGCAAAAAAGAAGAAGACCCTCAAGAAGATGGATTGACATAGTGGCTGCAACAATGGGCTGAAACATAGCAGTGATTGTGAGGATGGAGCAGGACCAGGCAGTGTTTCATTCTGTTGTACTTAGGGTCACTATGAGTCAGAACCAACTCGACAGCACCTAACAACAAGAACAACAACGTAAGAAGGGGGAAAGGAGCTGATCATTGCTCAACACTGGACTGGCTTTAAAAATATGTTAGATTGGGGTTAGGAGATGGCCAGGGTTCATTCTCATTTCTAGGGAAGGAAAGAAAAGGTCTTTTATGTTCACCTATAAATTCTGCCGTTTACAATAGCCTGATGAAAAGGAGAAGTTAAAAATAGAAAATATGATTTTCTTACTTGGTACAGTTAGCTGATCAAATGTCTCAATTTGGTAGATTAAGCTAATTGAATTGAAGCTAGCATCCTGTTTAGCAAAAATAATAACCATGGTTAATATAACTGATTTTTTTCTCCATCCCATATATACATATTATCACAGCTTCCACCTTTTCTGGTCATTAATCCCCGAAAGCTCTCATTCTAACTTGGGGAAGGTAGGCCTAGTTTTGGAGAAGGAAGGTAGGTAGCTGGTCATGTGATGATCCCTGGAGGCCAGTCTGTTGACCATCCCTGGCCCAGCTGCTTTAAAATCACTGGGGGCAATTTCCCAGGCTGCCCTCTAGAGATGCTGGTCTGGTGGAACAGGACCCAGAATGTGTATTTCCAACAAACCCTCCAGATAATTCTGAACTCCTCTAGGACTTCCAATCAAAGAAAATGTTTCCATGGGTTTCAGATTCTAAGTATAATTTCTCCCCAGCCCTTAAGAATCGTCTTTAAAAATGGGACTGTTCTAGATAAGTTAATATTTAAGGACTTTCAGCTCTTTTCATATACAAACATCATGTGGAAGAAAGGTTTGGGGCTGAAGTAGGTGGGACAGCAGGGACATAGTGGGTGGGGATAAAAATAGGGGTGGAAAATGGTGGTAGTGAGGTCTGAGAAATGAGGACAAGGGTATCAAAAGGTCTGGTGGGAGAATCAAAGAGAAACTTGGCCCATTTGACAAACTTGCTTAGGGCCAGCTCTGGATGCATGAACGCAACTTGAAACCTTTGCTATCTTACTTCCTTTGAGATGAAGATGATAATAGTAATTGGGGTAGAGGATCGATAGGTTGAAAGAATTTATAACTTTTTGTGGTTTTTGTCCTCTTCCCAACCTAAAAAACAAAACAAACTGAACCATTTATGTAAACTAACCAGCAACTCTGGGTACTGAACAGTCTTTGAGAACTTTTATTACAACTTATTAGATGTGAAAATATTTGACTTCATCGTGAGGAGGCCACTTTTGTAATCTGATTGTGGGACATTGAATGTTCTAGTTTGCTAGTATTCTATTTTTTTTAACATTGAAGAAAGCAGATACACAATAACTGAGCATATTCAACAGTCCTAAATGGTCCTCATGTGTGTGGTGGGAACAGTGGGATGTTAGTATATCCACTGAGTTCCTCTGTGCCGGACCCTGGGTGCTGGGCTTGGGCTGAGGCTACCCAGATGAATGTGTGTGGTTCAACAAAGAGTAGCTTAGTTCATTGAAAAGTATTGTCATTTAAAAATAGTTACTGATGCTTCTTGCTCAAGAATTAGAAAAAAAGAAAACAAACAAACCAATTTCTCAAGTATTTCAAGAATTCTTAGGTTCTATTAGATTTCTCAAGCTTGAGGTGATAGCTTCTCCTTGAATTGTTCCCTATCCCTTTCTCTTAAGATTATGACACTTTAAACTGTGATTTACTCATTTCTGTAATTAGATATAGTGATTAGAATCCTCTTTATCTTACTCTGCAGTTTTCCTTTATGGGAAATTATGAAAGAATAATAGGTAAAAAGTTCAGAATGGGGGAAAGGATAAACAGAATGCTGAATGATAAAAGGAGTCAGATTGCTGAATGGATAATAAAATATTTAGTGCTTTTCAATTAACTGTTCTCACGATTAGTACACAAGTATATTATATCATAAAAACCACGTCTATTAATTTTTTGCAGCCATTATCTTGACTGTGATTTACTCCCCTCAAATCATTAACAATGCTATTAAAAAGGTGGATAGGGTTGAGCATCCTGGATAGAGTTCAGGGATATAATAAGATTATTGTTCAGGGTCATCAGAGAGATTGAAGACCAGGGAATGGAGGGAAGGGGGTTTTCGAGTACTGTCATAGGGAAGGGTGGAAAATGAAAGAGGAAGGCACACAGATTTTGAGAGAAAAGCCAGTCTCTTGGTGGGAGAGTAGGGGAAGATTCCTTTAGATGAGACAATGCTACCTTCATCCTTGGAAGACACATGCTGTGAAACGCCCAGTGACTTGGGGAGCATGGGCTTTTCCTCACAGTGGAATTTCATATGCACTGGGAGGAGAAGATAAATATGTGTGTGTATAAGAGTCCCCAGGGTCCTTTCTGAAGCAATGAAGGGTTCTTGTTCCAGGCTATGCTGGCAGCTTGAGGGCAGCATTTCCATCCAGCCAAAGAAAGGGCTGTGACTCTTCATAAATAGTTCCCTTCTTTGGAAAATGAGATAAGCTGTATAACCAGAAAAGTGTTAATCAATTAGACCAGTGAAACCTGAGTTCTGTGGAGTTGTACTGCTGCCATGCATTTTGAAAGGTGGACTCGTGGAAACCCCACTCCTGTATTTTACCTACCTGTCTATGTGTCTTTTTTCAAGTAATCAGTTAATACTCAGCTCATCAATCTATTGTTGGCTGTGCTTCACAAGAGTCTTGAAATATCTTTTGGCTATATTTAAAAAAAAACATAGGAGTTTCTATTGCTATAAAAAGCAATGCTTGACTTGGCTAACATGCCGGAAGATGTGAGACAACGTAGACATATCCCTGCTGAGGTCACCATATACTAGTTCTAATAGAGCCAGCAGCTGACCACAGACACATATGAGCAAGCCCAGCCAAGACCAGAAAAACTTCTCAGCAGATCCCAGTCCAAACTGCCAACTCATAGCATTTTAAAATGAATAGATGTTACTGTTTTTAAGTTAAAAAAAAAAAAAAACACAATGCTCGAAAGATTGTGTTTTAGCTTTCTTCTCAGTAGTATCTGGGACAACCACAAGGCCTTAGTGAATATATGACGTATTTGAATTCAGGGTCTGAAATTCTAACCCCCTAGTCTAGCTACTCAGAGTACACATTGGAGATGGGCCAGCGAATCCCCTTTTTATATTGTACAAGCCACTGATAGAGGCCAGAGTCAAAAGCCTTTGGTCTTTAAGTTTTAAATGTTTTTTTCCCAAGTGAAGTTTGGTCACAAGACATATCATCATAAAGAAAGTTAATCTGCTACAATTTCATAATCAGGAAATAGGAAATGAGACCAGCTAATCAATCAAACAACATTTTCAGCAATTTAGTATACTCATAAGTTAGTATCATTTTGAAGTTGTTCATTATAACTGGGAAACATAGTATTTGTCTTTACTGTTAATACCAGCTATGGAAGTCAACATAGATACTTATAGACTGATCTTGAAAGACTAAACCAAAACTTCAAGGAAATTTAAAAAAAGAAAAGTTTTAATAAAAATATTTTATAACCTTGAGTTTGGGTGTTATATTTTTCTGGGTTACTGTCTTCCTATTCTCCATTATGGTATATATATATATTGTAATGAGATACATATGTCTCATAAAAAACCAAACCAAACCAGTTGCCATCAAGTCGACTCTGACTCATGGTGACCCCATGTGTGTCAGAGTAGAACTGTGCTCCACACAGCTTTCAATGGCTGATTTTTTGGAAGTAGATCACCAGGACTTTCTTCTGAGGTGCCTCTGGGTGAACTAAGACCTCCAACGTTTTAGTTAGCAGCCAAGCACATTAATCATTTGTACCACCCGGGGACATATGTATCTCATAGTGACATTATTGACATTTTGGATCAGATAGTTCTTTGCTGTGGGGAGATGGTAGGATACAATGCACTGTAGAATTCTTTCAATGAAAGAATGTGCTCTGTTTATCATAAATTATGTAATATGACTGCCTCTGTGATTTTAGAATTGGAACAAAAATATTTGGGAAGATAGCAATGGACATTCATTCATTTGTTTAAAGTTTATTGGACTCCCATGTGTCACAGGGCACTGTGGTCAATTCAGGGCACAGGCTCTGCCCTTAGATGCATCTTGTGGTTATCTTGTGGCAGAATTGTGAAGAGGACACCCTGAAGGGCACTGTAGGGTGTTTCCCAGCATCCTGTGCATTGTAGGATGTTTAGCAGCATCTCTGGTCTCTATTTACTAGATGCCAATAGCGTCCCCCCAGTCACCTCAACCAAAAATGTCTCCAGATATTAACCAATGTCCCCAGAGAGTCAAAATCACTCCTGGTTGAGAATCACTGCTCTAAAGGGGGACTTTGCAGATTAATCATTATGAATCATAGCAGGGGTCAGTGTTAGCTCTTTTTATATTCCATTCCCTTTGTTACTGCATTTAGAAAGAATGGTACACCTTTCTCTGGATTTACTGTGGATACTGCGTGGATGTTGTCCTAGGGCCTGGTTACCTGGGAAACAGACTCTGAGATGGGGATTTGTTTGCAGGAGGTTAATTAGGGAATGCCCCTGGGAACACCTGTGGGGAGTGAGGGAAGAGGTTTAGGTAGAGGGAGGCGCCATGCTGCCAGACAATTGAAACAGGTCCTCAGCCAGTCCTACGGGGAGCTCTGGAGCCGGGATGGCCCTTCAGAGACAAGTGAAGGCCTTTGTACCCTCTCCAGCAGCCAGTCACTGGATATGAGCTGCCCACTCCACACCTACCCCTACTCCCATTCCCCACCTCTCACCCTCTTCCCTCCCCTTTGGAAGGTAGTGGAGCCTCTCGAAGGGCAACTTTCTTCATCCAAGGGCAGTTCCTGGAGAGGGACTCTGCTGTGATCTGCTCAGGGACCACCACTAGGCATCAGGGCTAACGAGAGTCTCTGTCTTGAAGGGTGATCTGGGCAGTGCACCCCGTTGAAAAGAAAACGAGTTTATTTAAAGCATTTTACTGATGTTAGAAGATGAGAACGTGACAGAGACTATAAGAGGAATTGTAGCCCATGAGTACATGAAACTGTGCTGGAGACCTGTGCGGGGTGACTTGTGGTCAGAAGCTGATACCTAGCTAAGGCATCTACAGCAGCGTTTGTTAATACAAAGTATAGTCTTCTGGCTGCCTACCGTGAATGAGCTCGTCTTTGTCTTCTCCCATCTAGCTCAGAGCCAGGAATCACATTAGCTAAAGCACATTTTGAATGGGGTTGAAAGAATATGATGCCTACAGAAAGGCAGAGAGTCCTAAGGGGTGACCTATGATGGATTATCCCTGACACTCTTTAGGCAAAATGTCACCTGTCACCATTATGGGCCAACAGTACGTAATAAGAAGGCAGCTTATCACAGCAGACTGCTGGTAGCATTGCTGTGCAGGTTCCCATGGCTACAGAAGCCATGGATGTGGCATATTTAACATTTAGAAGCAGCACACTGCTAAAACATTGCTTTGGAGCATGTAGCCACATGCTTAGAAAGTTATGTGGGTGGAAATGAGGGGTGAAACTTCTGTGGGGGCAAGTATCATTCAGTAATGCCAGGGAAGCTCAGAGGCACACTGTTAGCTCTTGAGATTCATTTAAATTACAACAGAGGAAAAAGAACAGGAGGAAGAAGAGGAGAAGGAGGAAAATGAGGAAAGAGAAGAGGATGAGGAAAAAAAGAGGAGGGGAAGGGGCCAGGGGAGGAGGTGATAAAGACGATACTAGAGTGTCTAGTTCTTGTAATAAGGTGTCGTCTCGCTAGTGTAACACATATATCTGAAAACATTTTACGTTGTTTCGTTTGACCATTATAGGTTTTTATTACAAGGGTTGTTCACGGTATTTGCTGGTTCTTTCCCACTATCAGACAGTGAGAAAGATTACACAATACGTGAGAAAGAACACACACACACACCCCTACTTTCTTATGAGCATAACAACAACGCTACCCGCAAAATGTTCTTTTCTTTTGCTGTTCCATTATGCTTCTCATTAATGATTTTACTCTTCTGGGTAGTTTCTAATCTGCTCCTTGGACCGACCCTGTGCTCAGTGGTGACTACCTGATTTCTATATAGAAGGGGCTAGGGACATTCATCTGATTGGACAGAAAGAAAATGGGGAACTTGTCTTGAGGCAGCACTTGCAAAGCAAACACACTATGTCTCTACTTGTGGTGTGAGAGGGGCTTGTGGACATTATGGAGGACCGAGGCTGTTCCTGCCCCCTTGGAATGGCCATGCCTGTGATATGGGAAGAGCAGGTAATATTACTTTATTTCACAGAAATTGGGAACTGAACCAAGTTTCTTTTTACCAAGACATCTGCAGATTGTTCTTTCTTGGAAGCCAGCAGTCTCTGTCCCAACCACCTGAAAACACTTAGCTAGAGCCTGTTATCACCAGTGCATTTGACACTGGTATAAGTAGTACTGGTGATGGAGTTACTGCTAGTGCCTCTACCATCATTACTAACCAATTCTGCCGCCCTTAGGGATGGAGCCCCAGACTAACTGCCGTAGCTCTTCCCCCGAGATGCTGGTGCTTTTCTCAGCAGCTTGCTCAGGATGTGACCTAAGAGCTTTCAACATGGTGATGAGGGGAGCAGCCGGCTCTCGGAGGTGGCAGGTACAGATGTGTAGTCTGTGGGGAGCAGAGCTCAGCAATTTAGCACTCAGACAGCCTGGCTTTTCTGTATGGGTCTTGGTGAGTGCTTCTCATTTTATCAAACAGCACTCTGCCTCCATTTCCACAACCTCCCACAGTCATCCTTCTGAGCAATGTGGGAAGACAAAAACAGCTGTGCGTGTTCGCAGCTTCAGATGTTCCCACAGCAGTGCTACACTGCAGTATCCCCAGAGTCATCAAATATTTAGGAGGATGTTGTAGACCTTTGTATTGCAGCCAGTAATACCACGCGCTCAGGTCTGGATTCCACTGGGTTCTTGTTCATATTAGTAGAAAATTTAGAAAAAGGAAATGGCTCTTTTACCTAATTCTGTAGTGATATCAGATCAACAGTATCTTCATGCTCCCTGAACAATTATAGCTTTTCAGGTTCTTGTTTGAGAAAGTAATGAAACAAGAACAATACTGGAACAAGAGTTTCTTTGTTGAAAAACACTTTAGCATATTTATTTCTCATTATAATCTATTCATTAAATATAATCTAGCCCTCTGAGGAGAGTCACACACACAACCCGTACTGGAGACGAGATTGTACATTTAGACTGCCTTGACTGATAAACGTGGAAAACTATAGGCTGCCTGAAAATTCCCTGGTGACCTGCGGATGCTGGAGAATGCAGCTGGGAATGCTGAGAAGCACGCGGTATTATAGTATAGTGTGGTCCAAGTTTCCACTAAGTATTTCCTTTCAGAATGTAACTTCTTTGGGGTGGGAGGATGTATATTCTTGCAATCAGAAACTTGAATACCCACTTTGGGTAAAACTTGTTCTCAGTTTAGTTATTTTTCTTCTTAGATACAACTAAAATAGCTCTATGGCCTTAAAATTTCATCTTTTCTGGATGACTAGAAAGCCAATTTTAGAGATCTGCTTGTAGCTTATGTCATGGGTTCAATGCCAGCCAATGGGAAGTTTAAGTAGGTTTCCACAATGGCCCTCCTTGGTCCCGTTCTGTTTAACATTTCCTTAATGACTGGGATTGTGGACTAAGAATTTGCCAATAATAACAACTGGGTGAGGTGGCTCTGTCTTGAATGGTATAAAAGAAAACGAGGAAATGGATAATTGAAAACGACAGAAATTTAGAAGTGTTGATTACCAGGTAATATTAGGGAGAACCATCAGACTACATGGCACAAGAGGGGTACCTACTTCCTGGGGCAGAAGCATCGTAGAAAATGACCTGAAGATCATAACATACTCAAAACTATAGCAAATGGAAAATCAACATGTATGTCTTGAAATAACGGGGTCAGTGTCTGCATTTCCAACACCAGGTCTTTTGACTGTTGCCTGGTTATGAAACATTTACTCTGCACTGGGGGTAGCAAAACAGATCCCTTTACCATTTTGGTGAGGGATGGTGTTGACTTTAAGAAGTCCACATTGCAAAAAGCTTAATATGGGGGACGATGGTTTCAGTGGAAGAAAGTATCTCACTAGATATAAGGATTTATAGCAGAGGAGCTGTCAAGGCCCTCAGTTGAGTCAAAAGAATTCAGATCCTGGATCAGGCTCTAACTAGCTGAGTGACTGTCTTAAGCTGAGTTCTCTAGAGAAGCAAAACCAGTAAAGTGTGTGTGTGCATATATATATATATATATATATATATATATATATATATATATATATATATATATATACCTATATATCTATATCTCAAGGAAACTGCTCATGTGATTATAGAGGCTGAAACATCCCAAGTCTGTGGATTAGGATAGAGGCTTCTCTCAATTCATGTAGCCGCAGGTGCTGGAGAACTCAAGATCTGTATGTTGGAGAACAGGGCTTCTGCTCATAGGCTGTGAAGATCGATGAGTCCCAAGATTGGCACATAAGCTGATAGCTCAAGTCACAAGAACCAGATGTCAGATGAACAGGAGGCAGCCACAGGATACAGAGCAAGCAAAAAAAAAGCCAGAACATCTGCTTACATTCGGATGCAGGCCACTCTCCCAAGGAAAGTCCCTTTCAACTGATTGTTTACTCACAGCAGATTCTATCATGGGAGGAGCACATATAAACACTGAGAATCATGGCCCAGTCAAATTGACACACAGTCTTAACCATCACAGTGACCTTGAACAAGTCCCTCAATATCTTGGATCTTCCATTTCTTATTCTTGCAAATGAGGGGTTATATTAGTACTGTTACTCTTTAAAAAAATTTTTTTAATTGTACTTTAGATGAAAGTTTATAAAGTAAACTAATTTCTCATCAAACAAGTAATATACATATTGTTTTCTAACATTGGTTGCCAACCTCACTACATGTCAACACTCTCTCCTTCTCGACCTTGGTTTCCCCATTACCAGCTTTTCTGTCCCCTCTTGCCTTCTTCTTGTCCCTGGGCTGGTGTGCCCGCTTAGTCTTATTTTGTTTTATGGGCATGTCTAATCTTTGGCTGAAGGGTGAACCTCAGGAGTGACTTCGTTACTGAGCTATAATAGTGTCTGGGGACCATACTCTCAGGGTTTCTCCAGTCTCTGTCAGATCAGTAAGTCTGGTCTTTTTTTTTTTTTTGTGAGTTAGAACTTTGTTCTACATTTTTCTCCAGCTCTGTTCAGGACCCTCTACTGTGATCCCTGTCAGAGCAGTCAGTGGTGGCCGCTGGGCACCATCTAGTTGTACTGGACCCAGCCTGGTAGAGGCTGTGGTAGTTGTGGTCCATTAGTCCTTTGGACTAATCTTTCCCTTGTGTCTTTGGTTTTCTTCATTCTCCCTTGTTCCAGGTGGGTTGAGACCAGTGGAGTAATCTTAGATGGCTGCTCACAGTACAGTTATTCTTAATCTGCAGTCTCCAAGGGAGTAATAGGAGACTGTGAACTATTTTTGGTGTTATAAAAGCCCTAAAGAAATAGTTTATTTCCTAGCAAGGAGACCATACAGACAATAGTCAATAAATGCAGGTGGTAGACAAATCTGAGCACTCACAGGAAGAATAATAAAGTCTTCTCAGCAGTCAAAAGACAGAAAGCTTCTCAGTCTCTAAACTAAGGCCTATAATGACCCCGGATTCCCAACAGAATTGAGAAGTCTCAACGTTCCTGTATTTATTCTGCATAGAGAGGGAGCTAGGGAAGAACTTGTCAGTGGGCAGGTAACCTTTGGTTGGAAGATTAGAAAGAAGGCGTGGGGTATCACTAATATTAGCAATGTGCCAGCTCCTGTTCTAATTGCATGAGTTCATTTAATCCTCAGTAAGGCAGGCACTGTGGATATCTCACATTAGAGATGAGGACTCCGTAAAACAAAGATAACACTTATTAAACTCAAGATTAGCAACTACTACTAATGAACTGGATTGCTCCCAAGGATACATGGCCACTGACCCTCCAGAATGGAGAAGGATAGATCAGAAAAGCAAAAACAGGCCTTCTCATCGCTAACTTTCTCCAAAGATAAAATTAAGGGGACTAGAAGACCTGTGTTCCAGGTAAGCCTCTGGTACTAAATACCTGTATGACCTTGACCAAGTCATTCTGCCTCTTTGAGTCATAATATCCTGAGCTGTAAAATGGAGTAATATCTCTAACCTGCCTAAGTCACAGGATTATAGAGAGTCAAATGAAATAATGTATATGCAAGTGTTTTGCAATCAAGAAAGGAAATATAATAATGGAGAATGAGGGAATACCTCCTGTCTCATGAAGCTGCTCCCTGTTGGCATCAGTTATTCATTTAACAAACATTCATGGTATGCTCATTACATGGGGTTAGAAAGAAATTAAGATCTTAGGGTGACACTTACTGTCTTAGTTATCTAGTGCTGCTATAACAGAAATACCACAAGTGGATGGCTTTAACAAAGAGAAATTTCTTCTCTCACAGTCTAGGAGGCTAAGAGTCCGAATGCAGGGTGCCAGCTCCAGGAGAAGGCTTTCTCTCTCTGTCGGCTCTGGAGGAAGGTCCTTGTCATCAATCTTCCCCGGTCTAGGAGCTTCTCCGTGCAGGAACCCCAGGTCCAAAGGACACACCCTGCTCCCAGTGCTGCTTTCTTGGTAGTATGAGGTCCTCCATCTCTCTGCTCACCTCTCTCTTTTGTATCTCAAAAGAGATTGGCTTAAAACAGTCTAATCTTGCAGATTGTGTCTTGCTCCATTGACATAACTGCCACTAATCCAATTTCATTAACATCATAGAGATAGGATTTAAAACACATAGGAAAATCACATCAGATGACAAAATGGTGGACAATCACAATAGTGGGAATCATGGCTAGCCAAACTGAAACATGTATTTTTTGGGGTGACAATTCAATCCATGACACTTACCTTCCGTGGTGAGATGAAAAAGTGGCTAGTGGCTCTGTTCTGTTCTTTGCTCAGGTATTCTTGCTATGAAATAACGTGTTTAGGTAACTAAGTGCCCCACATTTGTTTTAACCTAGTTCTCTCCATTAGTTCATGGTCTTAATTGGTGGTTGTCTCCATTTTCTTGCTTCTACCCTGTGTTAGTTTCCTAGGGCTGCCATAACAAAGTATCACAAAGTTGGAGGCTTAAAACAGTAGGAATTTATTCTCTCACAGTTCTGGAGTTCAGAAGTCCAAAATCAGGGTGTCACTGGGGCCCCACTCCCTCGGGAGACTTTGGATAAGAATCTATTCTTTGCCCCATCTAATTTTTGGTGCCTGTGGGCATGCTTTAGCGTTCCTTGACTTATGGCTGCATCACTGCCATCTCTACTCCATCGTCACATCACCTTCTCTCTGTGTTTGTCTACACTTGGGGTCCGTCTCTAATCTCCCTCTGCCTCTCCCTTATCAGGATACAGGCAATGACATTTAGGTCTCATTTGGATAATTCAGGATAAACGCCTCCTTTCAAGATCCTTAACTAATCACATCTTTTGCCATATATGTTGATATCCACTCTTTTGCCATAAAAGGTAATATTCACAGGTTCCGGGGATTAGGAGGATATGGGCATACCTTTTTTGGGCCACCATTCTACCGACTAATACCCCACCACCTCCCATTGGTATGCGTTGTCATTGCTTCTCACTCTCCAGGATCAATTTGTCATCTGAGGTTTATCTTACTCCATTCCTTACATCTCAACCTTTCTCCCCATAACATTAGGACAGCCACTTCAGGTGAACAATATCAAGATCAGTTCAAAGGTCTTGATGCTCCCTTTGGGAGGCAGGATGGACAGAGTCATCTGTATGTGCAGCTTCCCGTTTGTACGTAACCACCGGACAGATGCAGACAGCCACACACTCATCTTCATAGTTGGATGTTGTTTTTAGTTGTGTGATAAGCATGGGCTAGGAAGGAAAGGCAACAGTTTCTCATTCTTACAAACTAAGGACGTGATCTAGTTTCAATTGAAATGCCCTTGGCTTTCTGCTGTGATAAATTATAGCCACATAATACCACAATCTCTCAGGTCGTAGGTGATACGCTAATTAATGCCATCTCAGTATTGGCAATTCTACTTTGAGCTTTGGAATCCAGAAGTCCACTGCTTGAAATAGAAAATCTCATTAGGAACTTCTTTCCTACACCAGGCCACAAATAACTGACATGGTATGCCAGATTGGCACATCCACACTCAGCAGGAAAGGGAGCGAGGGGAAGCTGGGATGTCAGGATGGCGTACAGGCATTGTGTGTGGGCATAAATGGCCTAGCTTTAAAAAAGAGAAGTTAAAATAAAGACAAAGATCCAGTAACTCAGGACACACGTACCTTTAAAATGAATGCAAGTGTTAAAAAAATAAATAAAAGAACAATAATAAACATGTATCACTGGGTAGCCTTTAAAAAGAGGGCAGTATCATTGTGTGGCTGAGAGGGAGCTGAGAACAGACAGCATTGGTGTTCTTTCTCTCCTAATCTTTATGTTGATGATAGCATCTTGGGATTTTCTTTTAAATCCATATTTTCTTTCAAAACTTAAGAACTTGGCAGCTTCTTTTGTTGCTGTTGCCTGCTGTTGTCTACGGAAATTAGAGAAACATTCCACGTTTTTTATTTCCTCTGAATATCAACAGTATCATGTTTGTGTTTCTTTATGAAACTAAAAAAAAAAGTGTAATTATTCCCATAGTTGTCACGTCCCTTGGGAGAAAACTTATCTTCATGACAATTTTAAAGGTTTTGGATCTATAGAGTGATCCAGTTTTGAATCATGGCTCTGGCCCTTGTAAGATGTAGGACTTTGGGCAAGTTACTTGGCCTCTTTAGACCTCTGTTTCTTCAGAGAGAAAATGAGTAATAATATGTATCTACAACTCGTGGGAGAAATAAATAATACAGTATATGTAAATGTATCTGGCACTTTAGCCAATAGGTATTGTTCTATTTACATTTGTTTTTCTTAGCTTCTTAAGGTCTGGAGCCAAGTATTGCACTTCCTGTAACTCATCATAGAATATTTATTAGATACTCGAAATTACAACTGAATGAGAGAATGTATTCTATGTTAATATCAAACACATAAATATGTCATTTTCTTGCTTTTGACTTACCTTTATTCTGGGGCAGTTGATTATTTTATTCACCCTTGATAATTCTGTTTTACCGCTTTTGTTTCTCTTTTATTGCACAAAAGTAACATCTGTTAGGTATTGCTATTATAGGATTAGTTGCTGGTTGTTATGAACTCATTTAAATTTACACTGAGCTGTTGCTTTTGTTCAAGCCAACTCCATATCTATAAACAATTAGTCATGCTGTATATGTATTCTTCAGCAAAACTGTTCTTTATAGAAATTATATTTTTGATGGGAAAACTGAGGCAAAAATATCTGCCCAATGGCATGTGACAGCCCCATTCCATTTTTCTGGGCTTCCTTGTTCTCAGTAATCATTGTCTCTTGCCATTTACAGTCTCTTTAAATGATGTGTGGAGACTTGGGGGAAAAAGAAGGGACAGGGCATACAAAGATTCTGAAGAATTTTCCAGAAAGTTATGCAGGGCCAACAGGGAGAGCACTTGGTATCAGTTGAGATGTTTAAGGTTCTAAGGAAGAGACTCACACCAATGATCATCATTAATGAGGGGTTATTATAAGACCACATGGGATTGGTGGGCAACTTTAGGAACCCTCTGAGTAACTATATAGTCACTTGGGTCCCAGTGCTAACATAGCCAGAGCTCAGAAGGACACACATCCACCCCTGGGGTCATGCCTCCTTCTTGATCACCTAGCATATACTCTGCCCTAAAAGTGGGGTCTGATTGGATGAGTTTGCCATTATACAACACACAGCTTTCCTATAGGGTAGAAGTTTTAGATAAATCATCTTGAAAAAGTTCGCCCTCTAATCTCTCCCATTACCCTTTGGCTCCCAGTTAGAAGGCTGTTAAAATAACTCTCAACCCTATCACGGCTCCTTCTCATCATCCAGGTGTTGTTCAATATCACCTCCGCAAAGAGACTTTTCCTTACTACTTCATGTAAAATACCACCCCATCCCATTCTTATCCCTTAAAACCAAAAAACCAAACCCGTTGCTTTTGAGTCAAGTCCGACTCATAGTGATTCTATAGGAGAGAGTAGAGCAGCCCCATAGGGTTTCCAAGGCTATAATCTTTAGGGGAGCAGACTGCCACATCTTTCCCCCAGGGAGAGGCTGGTGGTTTTGAACTGCTGACCTGTCAGTTAACAGCCGAGTGCTTTAACCACTGCACCTCCAGGGCTCCTTTCTTATCCCTTAACCATCCTTTATTTTCTTAATAGCATTTATGATTTTTGAAACTCATATGTTTGTTTGTTTACTTGTTTACTGTTTGTCTCTTCCACCATAGTATAAGCTCCACAAAGGTCTTGTTCACCACATGTGCAGGGCCTAACCAAAAAAAAAACCCAAGTCAATTCTGACCTATAGTGACTTTATAGGACAGAGTAGGACTGCACCATAGAGTTTCCAAGGAGTGGCTGGTAGATTTGAACTGCCAACATTTTGGTTAGCAGCCGAGTTCTTTAAACACTGAGCCACCAGGGCTCTTGCTCTGATTGTGCAGGGCCTAGTAGGTAGAAAATCCTTAATAAATGATAAACATCAATTAACTGAATTAATGACTGGATAAATAGCTTATGTTAGAGGTGGTGAGAGCCTGAACTTGGGTGGTGACATTGAGAAAAAATGTAAGAGATATTGCAGAGGTGCCTGATTATTGAGGAATAAGCTGGAAGGAAACAAAATGGGTGTTAAAGTGTGAGAGAAAGTAGAGTAGAAATTATGTCTGTGGACAAGTATCTTGGAATCAGACACAGAGAAGTGATAATGAACAATAACTGTGCTTATGCTGGGTAATATGTCAGCTTCATGATCTTTTTCCCAGGAATAAACAGATTTGAAAACCATGGAGTCTCTGATCCTTTAAATAACCACTTATTTTAAGGGGTCTGAAGTTCTATAGGGGCCCTGGTGGCACAGTGGTTAAGTGTTTGACTGGTAACCAAAAGGTTGGCAGTTTGAAACCACCAGCCATTCTTTGGAAACCCTATGGGGCAGTTCTACTGTGTCTATAGGGTCACTATGAGTTGGAATCGACTCAACAGCAATGGGATTTTAAAGTTCTGTGGTCTTCATGGAGCCCTGGTGACTCAGTGGTTAAGCATTCGGCTGCTAACTGAAGGTCAGCAGTTCTAATCCACCAGCCACTCCTTGGAAACCCTTTGGGGCAGTTCTACTCTGTCTTACAGGGTTGCGATGAGTCGGAATGGACTCGACAGCAACGGGTGTGGTCTTTATTGTGACCCTTAGCATCTATGGTAGTTAGGTGTGGTGTACTGATATCTCTAACCCCATTAGTCACCAAACGATCAGTGTACCAACATGGATAGATGATAGAAGATCACAAATAATTTTACACTGTTGCACAACTCGTATTTTTCTCGGCCTTTGAAGTTCTGAAATTCAGTTGTGGAATGTAACAAATGGGATGAAACAACCATGGAAAACCTACACAGAATTCTATGCAGAAGATAACAATTCACACAAGAATTCTCCTAATAAAGAGTAAAGAACATAATTAGGAAAGCATTCCTTACTAATTTCTTTAAAAATCTAGCCATAGTTTACCAACACTTGTGCACCTTCAGTGGTGACTGCAAAAGTCCCTGTCATGGACTGAGTTGTGTCCCTCAAAAATATCTGTCAGCTTGGCTGGGTCGTGACCTTCCTTCAGAGCCAATGGAGAAAGTGTTCCTCTGGAGCTGATGCCCTGAATTTGGATTTGTAGCCTACCGGACTGAGAGAATAAACTTCTCTTTGCTAAATCCCTCCACTTGTGGTATTTCTGTTAGAGCAGCACTAGATGACTGAGATACTCCCCTAGTGGACCAGTTCTGTACTGCTCTGGGAATTGGTGCAAAAGACCTAGCTTACAACCTGCTCTTTCAGCCATCCAACAACTTTGCAAGTACTCAATTCTCTGTACTAAATCTCTTCTCAATTAAAATATCTAGAGTGGTTTGTTTCCTAAGACTGATACCAGCTATCTCCACACAACTCCTTCTCACCTGGTATCTAATAGGTTATGTTTTGATAGGTTATAAGATAGGTTATGTTTTGCTAACAAATAATCCCAAGTGGTTTAAAGCAACAGAAGTTTATCACTCACCTAAATATCAAATTTGTATCAGCAAGGGGTTCTGCCGCATATTAACACTTGACACCATCTTATGATGCTTCCATCTTAAAACAATTCTTCAGGATTTACTGCAGCAGGGGAAAAACAGAGCTGGAGGGACTTGTATTGGTAATTAAATACTCCAGTCCAGAAGTGACAGAGATCGTTTATGCCTATAGCCCATCAGCCAGAAACAGACATATGGCCCCACCATCTACCTGGAAAGAGAGGAGAATCTGATATGAGTGAACATTAAAAGTCTTCACCACATCACCTAAATGTATAATTATATAATTTATTTGTTTGCAAAAATTATACCAGCATAGATGTGATTAAATGATGCCAAAGTTAACAAAGAACAACCACTGCAGAAGAACAAGAACAATCTTTACACCTGGGTCCTTAATTTCCATTATAAAACACTGATTACTCGACTACTCTCTGTTTTCCCTCACAACTGGTTTTTCATTGGGGAAATTTTGGTAATTTCCATATAGTTGAAATTTAAAAAAAAATTGATTTTTTTACGTGTCTTTTAAAGATAGTATTTGTCTTGAACCAAGTCCTGGCATTGACCATTAATTCCCATTAGAGTGCTTCTCTATCTTTCAGCTCTTACTGGAAATAGGATTGATGGATAATTGATTCAGGAAGAGCCAAAAACAGCTAGATTTTTAAATTAAACCTTTTATTTGGAGATAATTGTAGATTCACTTGCAGTTTAAGAAATATTAGAGAGAAATCCCGTGTATCTTTTATCCAGTTTCCCACAATGGTAACAACTTGAAAATAAATTTGTTTTGTTTATGCCACTAGGTTTGTGGTAACACAGCAATAGACAACTAATACACCAGTGCTGTCCAGTTATACATGGTAATAAAAGAGTGAAATGAAAGACAGCACCAAATAAGTCTAAATATTGTTATATTCTAAGCACATTCTTTATTTTGAACATAAAGAAAATTATTATTATTATGAATGCAATTTTTCTTGACCCCCACTAGTTAAATGGCAAACCAGTATTTAGAGAATATCTGTTTGAAAGTTGTCAAATTATTGGCAAACATGGGGTGCCCACATTTCTTAGTCTGGACCTGAGTAGGGATATGAACTAGATATTACAAACTCAGAGTACCTAACTGTTCCTAGGGAGTGAGAATTGCATCATTGCAGCTGAATTATTGGATATGGCTTCAGTGCTTGGCCTTGAAGGATGAATGGGAGGGGCCAGAGGGGGAACGGGCCAAGGATGGTCAGGCAGAGGGGCCCTGGGCACAGAGGGATGAACAAGAGGAGTCCAAGTCACTTCCGGAGAGCTCTGACGCTGACCTGGCCAGACTGGTCATCTCCCCTAGCCCCTGATGAATGTCACAGCTCTGTGGAGTTGAACGGAGTAGGGAAGAGACATCGTGGTGGAGGTCTTATTCTCTGAGTACTGCATCTTTTTGCCTTGCTGCTTGGCCTGTCCCAGACTGTTTTCCTCCCACATGGATCTACTCAGCATTTGGAAAAGTTGGAAAAAAACTATAACCTGTAGAATACTGACAAGTTTTCTCTTGTTCTGTAGAGAGAAAGAATATTTAATTAGTCTACCTATGGGCTTACTTACTACCAGGAAGTTTCCTCAGCGAACCCATGTGAAATTGTGCACTACAGATTGGTATGTAAGCATAAGTAAGCCCGTGCTTACCTTGCTTACTGGGTCATCCACCCGCGACAGGGATTGTAAATTTGAAAAGAGGCTCTGATTCTGTAGGAAGGTGCTGTGAGCTTGGGAGACAGAGAGACGCCAGCCATCCCTAGAAGGAGAATCTCTGATGTGGTAAAAATAAATGTGAAATTGTTCGCTACAGATGATCTGGTAAGCAAGGTAAGCACTGTGCTTACCTTACCTATTGAATAATCCGCACCTGACTGTAGGTCAATCAACACTGTGATGTCGAGTTAACTACAACATCAAATGAGACCTATTCTGAGGCTTCCTTTCTTGAGTTTTCCCTGTCCATTATGAATATGAGTACATCTGCTGGCCTAAGGCATGTAAACAGCAGGGATTGAAATATAGCAGTGAAGAAAAGGATTCTGCATGTTTGTGTTGAGCTCCTGAGCTTCTCTGGGGACAAAGGTGATTCGGTATATACACAAGGATGAGATCCTGTGTGCTTAAACAGGATCTAAAATAATCCCTGGATTAGCTCTTGGAAGGAAACGCACTTTGTGTGGGTAGCAATCAAGTGTAAGGAGAGAACACCATCTTCTCTTTCTGTATCAATAGCAACAAAGCAATGTCAGCAGGAACATGTCTTCACAGATTCACTGTGGTGACTTGGGGAACTTTTTGCTGATAAGTGCTGGCTTCTGGTGTGCATAAAGGCAGTTATTTCATGAGAACCATCAGAAGATTAAAAAAATGGAAAGACAGAAGATGAACTAAGTACTTACTAAATATCTGTGAATGACAGAAGCCTCAGGATGGTTGTCCTGGTTTTCCGCTGTAAAATACTCATCTGCAGTATTTTAAAGACTTAATAGAATTTTATTTTAAAGCCATGACATTAGCACAGTTAAGCCAATCAATGTTTTTTAATAGCCTTTTAAAGGGACCTTTTTAATTGTGCTCTGTGGGAGGGAAAGGCACACGAAGATGGGAAAACATCTATAAATGGCTTAGTCAGATCTTTCAGAAGTATTTGCAAGTGCAAATTTCTGGCTTGGTTTGATTGCTGGAGAAGAGGGGTTAAAGTGTAAGATCTGAAGGGCTTACTCCTCAGTGAAAAAACAAAGACTTAACTCTTGTGTAGATTCATTCAGCTTAGCGCCTTTGCAAAATATTTGGGATATGCACAGTTTTCCCTTTAAGACAGCAAGGGTGAGAGTTATGATTTCGTTTAGAGGAGAAATAACTCTATGTAGACATTTGTCTGCCCTCCTCAGGGCCCAGGAGATCCAGTGAACACTCACATCACTCGTTCTAGCCAGTCCTCTGACATGGGGAGGTTTGCCAGTAGGGGCTTCGGTTTGTATAGTTAGGATGTGCCTAACAGCTGGATGAAGCAAAAAGTTCTATTAACTTTCCCACTTGCTTCTTGACACAGTGCCTTCATTATTGGCAGAATCATCATCGTCCGCCTCACTTTTCTCATAACTTATGTTGGTATGATGCTTTATTGTTTTAAAAATACTTCTCATATATATTACCCTGTCAGGTTCCCCACAATAACCATGTGAAACAAGGAAGTTATTGTCTGTTTCTGTTTTATAGATGTAGAAACTGAAGCTTGGAAACATGGGAAGGTTTACTCAAGATCGGTTCAACAAATTAAATCAACATCTTGCAAGTACTGTAGAAAGCGTTATATATCCCAGGGTGCTTTCAAAAATGATTATTGTCCCTGCTGACCAACGAGTGAGCCATATATCTACCAAGTTTTCTGACTTCTTTTCCAGTGCTATTTCCATGAAATTTTGTTGTCTCTCGCATAGTATTTGGAATTATCTAAAGAATTTATTTCTTACAAATTTTTAAGCAAAGTATTTTTTGGTTTGCAGTTGCTACATAACGACAGACTAATGTAGAGATCATTTGGGGGGAATGAATTAGCAAATAGAAAAGAATATTTGGTTTTGCTCTTAGTTTTGATTAATTTCTTGAAGCAAAGTAATTTGTTTTACCCGGCATTTCATCGCAGTGTCTCATCACAGTACCGTGTGCTGTTGTATTGACTCGCTACGCTCAGTTCCGGCGGGAGGACGTCAGTGTAGGCGTGCTGTGAAACGGACTGAGCAAGGTGGAGAAATAGATGAAGAGGGGAGGTGCCTAAGCTGGACTGCCAGGGTCATCGGTGGCAGGCTGGAACTATACCAAGAGATTTTAATGCCTTTATACTTGGCTTTGTCCTATTAACAAGGGACGTGCTTGACCGTTGGTAGTTTTTCTTAATTTCTTTGAGAAATGGTCCTTTTGAAAACTCTAATCTTCTCTAAGTTAAACTAAGAGGAACAGATTTTTTTTTATTCTTGTACTTCGGTTAGTTCTGATTCAGGGTACTTAGTGAGAAGTGCATAGGAACTAGAAAGTGAGGGTGACCGTCAGGGACAGTACAGTATTGAAACACGGAGAGGATCTCTATTAGGACAGAAGACTGTGGGGGCAGTCTGACAGACCTGAATTACATCCCTAGCCCTGCTGTGTGATCCTTAGGCATTTAGTCTTCCTCAGTTTCCTTATTGTAAAATTGAGCTAATAATGCCTATTTTAATTGGCTGTTTTAAAGGGTTACATGAAATAATACGTGTGAAGGGTTTAACGGAGTACATGGTATACAACAGGTGCTCAGTAACGATAGCAACTACTACTATGACTATTTTTACTACCACTACCACTAGTATAGTTAGGATGGAGATAGTTAGAAACCATATAAGCTCTGGTAGGCTAACTTTCCCATCCTCTTTGATCTTGTTATTATGAATAGAAAAAGACAAGACCTCCATGAACAAAGCCACAGTTGTAACCCATGCTTTGAGTGTTTTAGCTGAAGTCGTAGAGAACGGCTCCTAGGTACTGCAAAGATTTTACCGATAGTATTTTTAAATCTATCTGCTCCAGAGGCTACACTGGGCACTAGAATTTTAGATTCCAGATATGTTCTCGTTGCAATTCAGCTGTTCAGCCACTGTGGTGAGATACCATAGTTTTCTCAACTTCGGTTTGCCTTGTGCTAAATAAGAATGAAACTGTCTCCAATAAAATCAAAATGGTAAACACATTTGAATGATCCAGGCCAAATAATCAGTGAATGATTTCTCGTGTGTCTCCTCTCTTCCCTTGTCCCCTGCCACTAACACAAACACACCCATTCCCCCTCTCTCATTCTTTTTGTGATAAATGTTTTGGTATAGTGAAGACATATCTAGGGAGCCTACTCCTTCATTTGTTCATTTATTCAAGGAACTTCTTTGAGCACCTATGACATGTCAGACATCGGCCTTTTTGGGGAGTTGTAATGGTCGGAAAATGAACCATGGGTTTATACACGATCTGGCAGCATAAGAACTTTGTAAGTGGAAACAGTGGGTCAGGAAGCAAAAAGGCCAAGTCCGCCTCTGCACAGTGAGAGAGTCTGAGCTTGGAATGATGCACTGTGGTCTGGGAACCTCATTAATAGCAAGTCAGCGACATACTGGAGAGTGTTCAGAGAAAAGCAACATGAATGATAAATGGGCGGAAAGACTGATTTATGAAGACTTACACAACAAAATATGTATTCTTGGATCAACAAAGACTTCAGAAGAAATGTGATAACTATCAACAAATCTCTGAAGGTTGTGAATACCCCAGAGGGATACACAGTGTTTTTAGCCTGATGGCTGAAGTGTTAACAGGGAATCAGAGGGCGGCAAATTTAACCTGTGAACCAGAGAAACACGTGGCTAGCAAATCTATTTATGCATTATTGACAGAAAGTAACTTCTAAGGGCAACATCCTTAATCTACTTTATTCCTTATTATCTCTTCCTGCAATTATAATTATGAATAATCATCTGTTTTCTCTTCATGCTCAGGTTTTATATGTGTTTCCTATTTGCATACACCTTCCCTGAAGATGTCAAGAATGACATATGTGATTATTTTTTATCTTCCACTTCAAAGGCTTGAAGATAAAAGCAGTTGAGTTATAAACAAATTTTTTTTATATCCTGTTTTTCATTTTACGTAAGTATGTCTAAATCTTTAAAAACTCTTAGAAATATTATTTTCAATTGTTGTTGTTGTTAGATGCCTTCGAGTCAGTTCTGACTCATAGCAACCCTACATACAACATAATGAAATACTGCCCTGTCCTGTGCCATTCTCACAACTGTTGTTCGGCTTGAGCCCACTGTTGCAGCCACTGTGTCAGTCCATCTCATTGAGGGTCTTCCTCTTTTTTGCTGACCCTCTACTCTACCAAGCATGTCCTTCTCTAGGGACTGATCCCTCCTGACAACATGTCCAAAATATATGAGACAAGCTGACAACATACTCACTTCTAGTAAGAATTCTGGCTGTATTTCTTCCAAGACAGATTTGTTCATTCTTCTGGCAGTCCATGGTATATTCAATATTCTCTGCCAACACCATAATTCAAAGGCATCAATTCTTCTTCGGTCTTCCTTATTTGTTGTCCAGCTTTTGTATGCGTAAGAGGTGATTGAAATACCATGTCTTGAGTCAGGTACACCTTAGTCCTCAAAGTGGCACCTTTGCTTTTTAACATTTTCAATTACAATTTCATTTTTAAGTGGGTTCTTTTTTTGGTTGTTTTATTGTGGTAAATATAAGGTGACAAAACACTGCCATTTTACCAATCTTCACATGAACAGTTCAGTGACATTAGCTATGTTCATCATGTTGTTCAACCATCACGACGAACTGTTCCTAAATTTTTCCATCACCCTTAACAGTGTCCCCTAAGTGTTGTGTCTTCTTTTCCCTCTCCCTTCTGCTTGGCCCTGGTAACCACTAATACAGTTTGATCTCTATACACTATCTATTCTAGATATTTCATATAAGTGGGATCATATAACTTGTCATTTTGTGACTGACTTATTTCACTCAGCAGTTTGTTCTTTTAAAACAAAGTTTGCACACTTAACCTTGCTGAAGGTCATTGTCATAATGGAGGATTTTCTTCCTATGAAAAGTCAAATGAGTGACCTTTTTTGACTTCTTTTTTATTGCTGTAGTTTAAGTGAAAGTTTACAATTCAAGTTAGTCTCTCATACAAAAATGTATACATACATTGTTATGTGACCCTAATTGCTCTCGCTATACTGTGACAGCACATTCCTCCTTTCCACCCCTGATCTCCTGTGTTCATTCAACCAGCAACTAACTCTCTCTGCCTTCTCATCTCACCTCTGGACAGAAGCTGCCCATTTAGTGTCATGTATCCACTTGAGCTAAGAAGCACACTCTTCACAAGTATCATTTTATGTCCCACAGTCTAGTCCAATCTTTGTCTGAAGAGTTGGCCTTGGGAATTGTTTTAGTTATGGGTTGACAGAAAGTCTGGAGGCCATGCTTTCTGGGGTTCCTCCAGTCTCAGTCAGACCATTAAGTCTGGTCTTTTTACTAGAATTTGAGTTCTGTACCCCACCCTTCCCCCGCTCCATCAGGGTCTTTCTGTTGTGTTCCCTGTCAGGGTGGTCATTGGTGGTAGCTGGGCACCATCCAGTTCTTCTGGTCTCAGGCTGATGAAGTCTCTGGTCTATGTGGCCCTTTCTGTCTCTTGGGCTAATACTTTCCTTGTGTCTTTGGTGTTCTTTATTCTCCTTTACTCCAGGTGGGTTGGGACCAATTGATGGATCTTAGATGGCTGCTTGGTAGCTTTTAAGACCCCAGACACCACTCACCAAAGTAGGATGTATTTTCTTAATAAACTTTATTATGCCAGTTGACCTAGAAGTTCCCTGAAAGCATGGTCCCCAGATTCCCACCCCTGCTACTCTGTCCCTTGAAGTGTTTGATTGTATTCAGGAAACTTCTTAGCTTTGGTTTAGTCTTGTAGTGCTGACTTCCCCTGTATTGTGTGCTATCCTTCCCTTCACCTAAGATAATTCTTGTCTACTATCTATTTAGTGAATAACACTCACCCTCCCTTCCCACCCTCGTAACCATCAGAGAATGTTTTCTTCTGTGTTTAAACCTTTTCTTGAGTTCTTAGAATAGTGGTCTTATACAATATTTGTCCTTCTGTGACTGACTAAATTCACTCAGCATAACGCCCTTCAGGAACCTAGGTTGTTTTCACCTTTTTGCTATCGTGAACAGTGCTGCAACGAACATGGGTGTGCATGTATCTATTCGTGTGATGGCTCTTATTTCTCTAGGATATATTCCAAGGAGCGGGATTGCTGGATCGTACTGTACTTCTATTTCTAGCTTTTTAAGGAAGCACCAAATCAATTTCCAAGTGGTTGTACCATTTTACATTCCCCAAAATGGGCAACTTTTTACAAAACTATTCCTTGGTGCCTTATTTAATCAACAGTTTTCCACACACACACACACACACACACACACAGTATATAGGGTATAAAATCAATTTAGGGGCAGAATCCAATCCCATGCAGTGTTGCTTTATTTATCACGTGTAAGAGATTCCTGTGAGAGGGGTTATTTTAGATAGGGGGCAGAAATGTAATACTTCAAGGAAATAGCCTGAGTGGGACTGGGCCTAAGGCTTGGGCCACAGAAGCCCTAAGAAGAGCTGTGGCCTCTTAACTGACTGGGCAGCTTACCATCAGTATTGCTCGCTGTAAGCGCTGTGAGAGGTTAACTGGGTCTGTGGACGTCAGCCATTAAATCTATTAAAATATTTGGTGGCTACACAGTCTTGACTTCCATTGTTGATCCAATGGTTCCTAGGCCAGTAACTTCACGTCTAGATGGGGCTGGGGCTGGGGTGGGGGTTGAACACACAATCCAGGCTGAGACTATGAGCTCGGTTCATCCTCTTGGCCCCAGTGATTGGTTCAGGGTGAGCCTGTGACCTGAACTAGGACTTCAGGATGTTTTGTGGGAATACTGGAACAGAGAATTTCTCTTCTGCTGGTCAGTGTACTTGCAGATATGAAGACTGGGACTGCTGGGGTTAATTTTACTGTCATGATGGGAGCCAGCTTGAGAATGAGGCCTGTACATGGACAAGCGTGGGGAAACCTCTCAGGGAAATAGGGTCAAAGCCCTGAGGACAAAAGAATTTCTGGATCAAGCTGCATATGAAGCTCTGCCTATCTCTGCTGTGCTGAGTTATTGGAGCTAATTATTTCCCTTTATTTATTAAGCCATTTTGACTTGGGCTTTGGTCCCTTACCACATAAAGGAACAGTTCATATTTAAATAATAAGTTGTGTGGTACAGATCACAATTTCTGTCTGTGTTTGGAGGCAGGAAGGTCCATGTGAGCTGGAAAAGCAGCTGTGGCTCTAGCCGTCCTGTGGAAAGAGGGGAGAGGGAGGAGGGGGAGGAGAGGAGGTGACTAATAGTTGAGTGTCCACTGGGTTCCAGGCCCTGGGATGGGGCCTCACAGTCTACTCTTACAATAAACCTGCCCTATTTGTCTCATGCTGTTTTGTAAATGAGGAAACTAAGGCTCAGAGAGGTTAAGCAACTTGTCCAAGTCACCCAGCTAGCAAGTGAAATAGCCAGGATTTGAACCCATGCTCTTCTCATGACTCTAGCCTTCCCCAAGTCTATAGCACTAAGCTTGGATCTACAACATCTGGGATTCAGCCTGAGTTCTAGCTGGACCTTGGGCAAGTCAGTTATATTCCATGAGCCTTAGTTTCCTCCAGGATAAAATGGGACAAAAATGCCTACCTCTGAGAATCATTATTAAGCTTATTATATGGGAACTATTTTGCAAATTGTGAAGTGCTAGGTGAATGTGAGGTATTATTTTTATCGGGGGAAGGCTGAAGGGAGGGAATAGCACTTAAGCTAGGGTTGGAAGAAGAGGTAGACTTCTGTGGGGAGCTACTAGGGAAAGGGTATAGTAGACAGGTTAACTTGGGTGAAGGTGGAGAATACAACTAAGCAGAAATCATTTGTGCAAAAGATAAGAAGTTGCCTCCTAGTTCCTGATGGAAATCCTTAGAGAATAAGGTCCAGGATAGATTGCCTTTGTTCATTTACGTCCATTTATTCAAGGAGAAATGCACTCTTACAACTCCATCTATCCTTCCTCCTCCTGCCTAAGTGCTAGTGATCTACTGAAGTTACTCAGTTTGTGTACTTTCTCTAGCTTCTCTTTCCCAAATGTTTTTCTCTTCCACCCTGATAATTTTATCACTATCACATATACAATCTATTTTTATATTTTACTCATTTAGCTTGTTTATTTGTTTCCTCCACCCAGATATAAGATCCACAAGGGCAGAGAATTTTTTTTTTTACTACTTTGTTCACGGTTGTATTCCAGCATGTAGAACAATTTCTGGCACATAGTAGGTGTTCAATAAATACGTATTGAATCAAAGAATGAACCCCTTATTTATGTCTATAATATCTATGGTGTGCAGTACATGAATATTTTCAGAAAGAGGGTTCTTGTAAATAAAGAGCCTAGAGATTTGCATCAAACATTTTTCTCCTTGTCCCATCGGCCCATCTAGCCTCATCTTAGAAGAGCACCTGGGAGTTGTCTCTTCTTTCTGAACCCTCTTCTACTTCTCCCCACCATCCCATTGGCTTCTTTCTAAGCCTCTTCCCTCCCTCCAGGTGCTACTTCATCTTGGAGGGGCTTAATAAGTCTTCTATTAAGGTCCTGTGTGTCACTTAATGAGGCCTTAAGTCTTTCAATGTTTTCAAAGTGTAACATGTACAAGAACAAGCAAAGTTTTCCCCTTGCAAATATCGACCTCTCAGAGTCTAACCTTGATGCACCAGCATACTTTCAAATCTTCTGTCTCTTTCCTGGGTCCTTTCAAAGACAGCTTCCTTTCCAGGAGGGGATGAGGCATACCAGGAAAGAACTGGGGTGAAACGAAAAAAAGAACACTTCCTCTTGCCATGCCGGTATTCCTCAATTCCCTAATTAAGAGAAGAGATGACTATTCTACTCCTGATTTGTCTAGAATTGGGCCAAGGGAGCAGATTGTGAAGAACAATTCAAACCTAATGTTGGATTCATTAAGTTTATTTCTCTTACCTCTATCTTCTGGTGATTTAATGAGTAATGGGTAGAAACACACTGGATATTTTTTACTAGTGCAATGGCTAAAATAATACATCAAACAAATACAATATAGCTGTTTATATCTAGCTGTACTAACATTTCTATACTGGGTAAAACCTTGTTAATTTTACCTATTTCCACTAAGCAACCACGATGTTCACATCAGATCACTTTGAATTAAAATAGTTATGGAGGGCAGATGGAACCATAAAAATCAAAAAGGTCAGCTTAGTCAAAGGATAGCTGAAAATAATCAAATTAGTAAAGCAGCAGACTCTAGGGATTTCCGTATGTTCATTTATTCCAATCCCTCAAAATTTCCATTGGAAATTTCAAAGAACCACGGAATAAGAAAGAGATAGACAAACTCTGTTAGGTCACAGTATCTCTTTTTTGCCAGGATTCTCCCTCACGGCCCTTGCTTCGATGCTTCTTTGCTCTGGATGTGCATTTAACAGATAGCTCCTGTTGTGGCCTTCGTGGTTAGGTCTTTTTGCATTTGGGTGGAAAACACCCACCTCTATGGCTCTCCTTCGTGGTACTTTGACTTGTTCATTCTCCCTGCAAGGCCAGTGTTGCTCATGTGGGCTGACTCCGGGTTTCCTTTGGTCAAAGGGAGCCCCCGTGTCAGGTTTTGGTCAAGAATGAACCACCGTGTGATAAACAAGGGTGATGTGATCATTCATTTCGCAGTGCTGCCAAACCTGGGGCAAATCTTACCAGTGCAGGCTTCCTGGAAGGTTTTTAGTGTTTCCTGCTTCTGGCTGGAAAACGGGAGACCCAGAGGATGCTAATACTGAAAAATAACACTGGTGGAGGGAAGTGCTCTGTTGCCGTGGGCTGGTGTTGTGTAGAGGAAGAATCTCATCTGGGGGTTGATTTTAGTTTTCAATTGACCATTAATCTTGCTTTATGACTTTTGGAAAAAAGAACTCTTTTTTTTCGGTCATATTTTTATTCGTATGTCCTTTGTGCCATAGTATTAATTTCCAGGTGGAAGCTTTCTTTTCAAGGACATCCTTTCTTTCCTACTTGCCAAATTACGCCAGTGTTAATTCTTAAACGGCAGGAATAGATGTGTGCAAAAGCAGAAGGCATAGACTCAGATGAAAGCAAGGATCTTTGAAGGCGAACGAGAGTAAAGAGTTTAAAGCACTTATTTAATTGTTATTATTTGTATTTCAGGATCAAATGCTAAGCAGTCAAAGGCCAAGAAAGTCAAAGAGATATATGCAGATTCAAAAAGCAATACATGCAGATTCAAAAAGCAGGAGGCCAGAGGATAGTGGTGTCATGGTGCTTTCACCACGGAAAAATACCGACCAGGTGGCTTCTCATGACTGATGTCTGCATACACTGTCCACCTGCATCTTTGAGCACACTTTGAACTGAATCAGGACAGGGCTGGGATCTGCCAAATGGTCTGTTTTTTTTTTTTTTTTTTAATGAACCCTGAAATATCTGTTGATTTATTTTAATTTTCCTGTTCTTATTAATTTTTTCTCTCCAGTTTTGAAATATGTTTTGACCATGTTGTTCAATTCATGGGGCTGTATTTCTGAATTCCTTATTCTTAAATAATTCTCTGAAAGTGTCTGCTTTATCTTCTTTCCCCCATAAACAGAATGAAAGAATTGACTTGAGAATTCTTGCCTGTGAATTCAGGTCCTAGCAATATTACTTGTGATGTCATGGAAAAGTCTCTCTACACCACAAACAAATGATTCTATTGAATATTAAGATGTTTTCTAATTGAACAGTAATTCATAAGGGGGGAGGGTACAGAAACCATAACTTTTTCATGTACAAATGTAAGGAAGTCCAATCCTAGTGGAAGGAAAAATGACCAGTTGGTTTTGTGTAGCTTGAAAGGGAATAACTAGGAATAACAGGTCAAAGTTATCAGAAGGAGAATGTCTACACAGTATACAGAGGTTTCTAACAATGGAAAGGAGTGGGTTACCTAGTAATGTGATCAGTGAGGTCTGGAAGACTGCTCATCAGTCAGTCTGTTGTATGAAAGTGGAGTGGATGATCATTAAGGAAATGGGGGAATGAGTTTTAAAATGAGTTGGGGGAGGGCAAGCAACTGGGCTGGCCTATCACCAAAGCTTAGCAAGTTGATAAAAAGAAAACCTGGGGAAAATGAGGCTAGTGCTAGCAGGAAAACATGGGATAAAGGTCACTGGGTGATTTGTTGGTGAGGTCTGGGAAGGTAAAGGACATGTATAATCTTTCCCAAATCTTGTCTTGTTGCCTAGTGAATATTTTTGACTTTTCCAACTCTAAGAATCTGTAAAAGCCCAAAATTTGCGGGTGGAATTACAAAACCACCCAAACCCACCAAGTCTTTCTTCCTAGTTTCCAAGACCATCTTTCAAATGTCACCCTCTTGATAAAGTTATTTGGAGCTCTATGATCTGTTTCATTATTGTAACACTTTTGATGTCTTCAATATGGGTGGGAGTGGGGTGGTTGGGTAGACAACAACAACAAAAACCAAAACCCAAACAGTGTGATTTATCATAGGACATATTTCTCAGAAGAAGGGAAGGGAAGGGAAGGACAGTATCAATGAAGAGCAATCATAGGGAAGGTCCATGGTTGTCTCAGAGCCAATTCGACAACTCATGGAGTGTTGGTGTCACATAAACAGCTGCAGAAAAACAGTTAAATGATTTTCTTCATGCTCTTCGGGAAGACTGTATCTAATCTGAGGCATTTTCTCCAAAGGAGCACTGCTAATGATATCTACACCACATATCAGTTCAATAAGTTGCTTCCCTTCATTAATCTGAGTGTCAGGGTCTGCATTAATGGTGTTTACACAGCAGAAGGTCAAAGAGAGGGATAATAAGGACCTGTTTTTAGTGACCTGTTAGGGAGGCCCCGTGAAAACAAGCCATATAGAGCTGGTCCTCTGACTCTGGTGAATCAAAATCACTTCAATCATTCATTCTTTATCACTACAATTATTCTTTGAGTGACTACCATGTGCCAGGCACTGTACTAGGCCCTTAGGTAGCAATGAACAAAAAAACCTTCAGGGAGTTTATAGTCAATGGGGAGGCAGAAGTAATCACCCACATACACAACTGACTGTAATGAGTTCTAACAAGAAAAGCTATGGATTTCTTAGAAAGAGTGTAACTCGGGAGACAAATTTAAATAGAGCTTGACCATTTTTCTAGAAAAAATCAGGGCTTCGGTCTGAAAAAGCTTCTCATATTATATGGGTGATCATGGCTGTCTTTGGGAGTCTAGATAGAAATGAACATTGTGCCTCTACTAACTATCGAATCTGTAGGTGTCTGTCTCAAGAAAATGGAAGTTCCCTTATCCCAACTATTAAATAACAGAGATCAGGCTGGGTGCTTATGAATGACAATGATGATCAATTTGTGTGATCAATAATAGGTGCACTGTAAGTGATCCTGAAACATAGCATATCTGTGGACAGCTGTGTAATATTTAGGCATTCCCCTCCCACCCCCAAGCCTTAGGTGGATTAAAGATCACTGGTCACTATTGCACCCACTGACCATTGGTGGGCATCACTTCAGGAATGAACTGGGGCTGCCTTCTCTGAATTATGGTGTCTGTGAGTTGGCTTACCTGATTCAGGTGCCCTAGAGCCGCTTGGACTTACCTGGAAGGTGACAGCAAAGGTCTTGAATCTGATTGGTTGTCAGGGGTTACAGAGGAGAGGGGTGTTCCAATCTAGCACCAGCTGCAGTAACACTAGTCCAAGGAGGAGCAAGTGCATGCCCAAGAAAATGGAATTCACGAGTGGGAATATTGTAGCACTGAAAAAGATAATAAAATAGCAAAGGAATATACCTATACCGTTTCTGCCTCTATTTCATTGAGGGAATGAATAGTATGATATATCATCATGTGACTTGTATGTATCATCATTATCATCCTCCTCCTCACTGATTGCATTTATTGAAATCTTACTGTATGCCAGGTTCTGTTTTAAGCTATATTTATCATCTATCTGGAGTCCCTGGGTGGTGCAAATGGCTAAAGTGCTTGGCTGCTAACAGAAAGGTTGGAGGTTTGAGTCCACCCTGAGGTGCCTCAGTAGAAAGGCCTGGCAATCTACTTCCAAAAAATCAGCCATTGAAAACCCTATGGAGCACATTTCTACTCTCACACACCTGAGGTCACTATGAGTTGGAATTGACTCAACAGCTTTTGGTATCTTTCTCTCTCTCTCTCCCTGTCTATCTAAAATCTCGTTTAATTCTCACAACTGATCCCCAGGATGTAACTCCCAAACACAGCAATTTCCAAATTTATCCTCTTTATAAACGTGAAGATGTTTTCCAGTTTCCAAAAGGAAAGAGTTAACATTTTAAACTACAAGTTCTTCTTCCTCCCCTGCCTGTCCATTTGCCTCTTAGAATGTTATTCAGGATTTGAACACCAGGTCTGGCTTCAAGGGCAGGATGCCAGAGTGGTTTGGAGAAATCTTCCAGATTCTTTGAGGTTAAAGTTGCCTGGTCACATAACTTACAGTTGTATGCATGTATCTCCGAACAATGCCCTGAGGTTGATGGTGAGTATAAGGCTCGCAAGGGCTGGGATTTCATCCTCTCTTCAATGCTTTTCCTTTACTCACTAGAAAATACCTGGCATATACTAAGTGCTCTGTAAATATCTTTTGAATAAATAAAGATTTTTTGTTGAATAAAATGAGAAAAATTTGGATTTCTTATTGGAACTGCTTCTAAATCTCTGTGTGATTTTGAGTGAGCCATTAATATTTCTAATTTACTCCCTCCTTCCATATCTAACTTGGATATAAATGAAATAGTGGTTGGAAGCCACAAAGAGCTCAGAAGGTAAATGGTGCTCTTAAGAACTGAATATGTTTCATTGATTCATGGAAGGTAAGTGAAATAAGTAAAAGTTATCAAGTGATCTTAATATCTAGGTATGTGTTCATCTATGTTTTTCAATAATGCATGTCACCTGAAAGCTCTATGCCCTAAATCCTCCTCTGCTTTGAATTCACTTTGATGGTAGTGAAGATGAGAGGCATCATCAAGACATCTGTGCACATTCTTGGTGTCTTTCAACCTAGCAGTCGTAGCTTGGAATCCTCAGTGCCAACAAGATGTCATCAGCCCCCTGTATTTTATAAGCCTCTTAAAAGGGTGAGTATCCAGGAATGATACTTGAGCAGTTTGTCAGGGCACTGTGCAATAACTACCTTGAGGAGCTGCTTCTTGGACTGAAATCAAATTGCAATGGCTCCACACAGCCGACGGAGGTTTTAATATCGGTCCAGTCCATCACCCACAGAGAACACAATTAATATCCAGGTAAAAGCCTTTGTGTATAAGCCGATTCCATTTACAGTTATATTATGTCAGGCAGATGTCAGCATCCTATCTTGTCTTAGTCATAATGACGGTTAACATGATCCATATAGGATAATAGATGGGGTGGGAAGGATTACCGACTTAAAAATCAATCAGGGCTTTCTCATACATTTCCATGCTTTTGTGGCTGGTTAAATCATCAAAGTCTCAGGATTGATTTTTTTGCTTTAGTGATCAATCCTTCACAATCTGTTACTCTTTTCCTCCCCCCTTCTCTCTCTCCCTCCATTTTTTTTTTAAACATGTAGACGAGTTAAATTCTTTCTCTGGATAAGTAGAGAGATGCACTGTTTGCCCCAGAGGGAAGATTTATCACATTTTGAAGGCAGAGCTCAAAAGTTATGCATGCTGCTATTATACTGGACAGGCAAGATTTGGGGTTGATAAGTATGAAGTAGTTTGTTCTTTTCAGAAATAAGTAATTTGTACTTGGATATTTGGTATTTTATTTTCATCAACCAAAGCAGAGGCTCAGTTTATATCTCCAAAGGAAATCTGGTTGTAACATTCATGCAATGACACGTTAGCGTGACACACTGGTGTTCTCAAGCACTAAATGCAGCAACAGACCCAATCTCTTGGACTTTTGAGATATATGACCTATATGTGTGTGCATATTTACTAGAGTTTTAAGGCATAGTAATGAGTTCTAATCTGATGCAGAACAGCTCAAAGGGAAGCCATATATTTGCTATTCCTGAGAAGTTAGACTACTTTGGACCAAAAAAAAAAAAAAAAAAAAAAAAAAACCCACTATAAAAATTCAGGGAGTTATCTCAGAACAGGTTAACAGCCATCGGTAGATATATGAGGAGCAAAAGGAGAGAGAGTGTGACTTAGAAATGGACAAGTAGTGGGACAGGAATCCTATGACAGGCCCATTTGAGGAATTAGAGGGGCCAGTGTGTCAGCTTAACTTGTTATATGAAAGTACTTGTCACCTGTATGGCAGCTGGTATCAGGGAGATTCAACGTGTAATAACAGCTTTCTATAGATGTGGATAGCATAGGAACTTGGAATGGGCCATTCATTCATTCACGCATCACAATTTTTCATTAAACAGGCACTATACTGGGAGCAACAAATGCAAATGGACATTCTCAATAAACTCATTGTTTTGTTCAGAAAACCAGTTGCTGTCAGTTGATTGACTCATGGTGACCCCACGTGTGTCAGAGTAGAACTGTGCTCCACAGGGTTTTTAATGGCTGATTTTTTTTTGGAAGTAGATGGCCAGATCTTTCTTCTGAGGCATCTCTGGGTAGACTTGAACCACCAACCTTTTGGTTAGTAGCTGAATGCATTAACTGCATCACCTAGGGACTCCTCTTGTGCAGAAGAGGGATGCAAACATATACAGTGACTGCAAGGAGATAATCGCCATGATTGATGGGCATACAAGGGCTGGATTGTGCTCTGCGCAGGTAGGCAGGTGGGAAGCCTTAGGGTTCGTTGGTAATGCACTGGGGGAAAGCTAGCAAGAGTAACCCAGTAGCTGTCTCCATATTGCCTCCAAATATATCCTGTGCCCAGTATCTTCCTTTCATTTCTCCAGAATCACTCGTCCTCCTCCACTCTATATGGACCAGTCATAGGACTCGCTTTCCCCCCACCCAATAGTGAGTCCTGACAGGAGATTGGAGAGAGAGAGAGGAAAGTGGGGTCAGGATGTTGATTCTCCCAGCAGCCTTCTAATGAGTTGTCTAGGGCTAGCTGTGTCCCCTGCCCAAAGGTCAGAGCTTCTCTGGAAGCATCCCTCTCTGCCTGGGTTCTGGTAGCCTCCCTTCCCATTTCTTCTGGGCCTAGGGGTAGCAGCTTTGGGCTACGGTGCTATGCCTTGTGGTTTTCTTATACTCGGCCCACACATTTATACATTGTTACTTTTTAAACTTCCCTTAAATTATCCTGATTTCAGATTGTGGTCTGCTTCCTGCTGCAAGCCTATCTGGTACATATCCCAATTTTATCGTTCATTGTTCATATCCACTGCTATTACCCTAGTCTAGGCTACCCTCATCTCCTGAAAGGTTGCTGCAATAGCTTCCCAATTCACTCCGTGATTTCACTTTTGTGTTCCTACAGCCTATTCACTACACAGCATCCAAAACACTATTTTCAAAAATGGAAATCATATCGTGACAACCCCCTGCTTAAATCCCCTCAATGGCTGCCAATCACTTTTGTAAAACCCAAAGTTCTTATCCGGAGTTAGCAAGCCCTTCATGAATAACCCTTTCCTTCCACTCTGACCTCATTTCTGATCTCTCTCAACCTCAAGCCTGTGTTCCAACTACCCTGACCTTCCTTGATCACTCAAATACTTCAGTGTGTTTCCTCCCTGATTATCAAATAGCTACTCCTTCTATCATTTAAGACAGCCCTGGTGGCACAGTGGTTAAATGCTTGGCTGCTAACTGAAGGGTTGGCAGTTCAAACCTGTCAGCTGCTCCATGGGAGAAAGATATGGCAGTCCGCTTCCGTAAAGATTACAGCCTTGGAATCCCTGTAGGGGAGTTGCACCCTGTCCTGCAGGATTACTATGAGCTGGAATCAACTTGATGGCAATGAATTTGTTTTGTTTTTTTTCTGTCATTTAAATCTCAGAGGGGTCTTCCATGAGCACCAAGCTAAAGTGATCAAACAGTCACTTTCCATCGCATCAACTTATTCTAATTTTCTACCTAGCTTCTTCCCTCCCTGCAGCTCTCTCTTTATCCATCTATCAATTGATCTATCAATCAATCTATCTATCCATTCTCCCACTAGAAGGTAAGCTCTGTTGGAACAGGAAACTTGTCTCTCTTGCTCGGAACTGTACCTCTGCCACCTCTCACAGTATCTGACACAGAGTAGGCACTCAATAAATACTTGTTGAGTGAATCAGTGATGAATGAGCAAACCAGAAGAAGGGGTGAGGAATGAGCCAAGTATCTAAGAAAGATACTGAAGCAGGAAGAATGGAAGGACTTGGTGAACAAAACTACAGTACTTCGTAGGACTAAGTAGAAACTTATGGAGCTGGGGTATGTGGTAATGGCCAGATGAGAATTCTAGAGTCATGCTAGGGTTAGTGTTCTCACTCTTTCTTTTCTTTTTTTTTTTGGTGCCATAAACTCCTTTAGCAGTCTGATGAAGCTGATGAATCCCTTCTCAGAAAAAAATGATTTTAATGCATAAATGATTTTAATGCATATCTAAAATTATAAGGAAAGCCAATGACATTGAAAAAAAGTTACAAAAATATTTTTAATTATGATATAGTAATATATATGCTTTATTAATAGATTAAAAATAAAATTTAGCAGTGGGCCTAATGACCGCTAGAATTTTGATGTAGTGATGAGGGTAAATGGTATTTTGGGATATCTACAACAGCAATAATGGTGATATGAAAATATCTGATTTCTCTCAGTCCCAAGTATGCTAATTTGACTCTGTCTACCAGAGCAGACAACATTTGTGGTCTATGTCCATAGTTTAAGGAAACGATAAATTTAGTTGGCATTTACTGAAAATAATTTATTTTCTCATCCAAGTTGACAGACTTCCTGAATTCTATCCACTGATCCCTTGAGGGTCTGTTTAGAAACTTGGAGGGGCTCAGTTGGGAGGTGGAGGTCCAGCAGCAACACCCAGGAGAGAGAAGAGAGAGAAATAATTGACCATGTCCTGCTGCCAAACATGGCTTTATGAGAACACTTGAATGACCTCAGTATGACCAGAAATTGGTGAATCTCAAAAGAGCTGAGGTTAGATGGTTCCTTGAACCAGATCCAAACCATTATCCTTTTAAAGACTAAATTTCTCAGCTGGAAATCATGAAAGAGAATACTTTCTGGTGAGATATCTGGAGTTTCCTGCTTCCCAATAGTCAAAGAATCAGCTTAAGGAGGGAATTTCACACAATATCTATGTGTTTCTCTTGGTTCATTTTTACTCCCATACACATCAAAATTGGAAGAATGGAATCCTGGGGTTCTGTAGGATGTTCCACACATGTTTATGTAAAAAAGAATCCCTCTTGAGTGTTTTGGGCTAGGGCATGGGAACTCTATCTAACATTACATACAGAATGCATAAGCACTTACAGATGGGGTTCCTTAGGTTCATTCATCACATTTACAATCTACAGACTCTCCCCAAAGTAGTTTCTTCTTTAAGCACATTGGTTTAGAGTGTGTGAAATACATCTGTAATTGATCAGGGCTGAAGATGCTCCCAGTCACCCTAGTTAAAAAGGTGATTCACCTGAAGAAAACAGGTCCAGAGCAAAGAGAATTTTTAAAATCTGACTTGTGGCTTATTACTTGCCCCGGATGACGTGTTCTTCATCAATCAGAGGGCTTTAATATAATGAAAAATTCTATGATATGAAATCTTTGAAATTTAGTGGAGGCCCTTTTCATGTGTTTTGTGGAACTTGACACAGAGGTTTACAGCTTGGGAAAGCTGATGCTATTATAAAACCTGTCACAAGTTTGGCCCATGTCATGGATTGAATTATGTTCCCCAAAAATGTGTGTATCCATTTCATTGGGCCATGATTCCCAATATTATGTGGTTATCTTCCATTTTGTGATTGTAGTTTTATGTTAAAGAGGATTAGGGTGGGATTGTAACACCCTTACTAAAGTCACACCCCTGATTCAATGTAAAGGGAGTTTCCCTGGGGTGTGGCCTGCACCACCTTTTATCTTAGAAGAGATAAAAGGAAAGGGAAGCAAGCAGAGAGTGAGGGACCTCATACCACCAAGAAAGCAGTGCCAGGAGCAGAGCATGTCCTTTGGACTTGAGGTTCCTGTGCTGAGATGCTCCTAGACCAAGGGAAGACTGATGACAAGGACCTTCCTCCAGAGCCGACAGAGAGAGAAAGCCTTCCCCTGGAGCTGGCACCCTGAATTCGGACTTCTAGCCTACTGGACTGTAAGAGGATAAACTTCTCTTTGTTAAAACCATCCACTTGTGGTATTTCTGTTATAGCAGCACTAGATGACTAAGACAGCCCAAGATAAGGTTGTTTTGGTCTGGTCAAAAGAATAAAGGAATGTAAAGCTAGGCACTGAGTAATTCAAGGGGATGGAGATGTAGAACGCTGGTGTGTATTGACCAAAGAGTTTCTTGATTGCAAAGCTTGGATATCCTTCAAGGTCTTCTTCTGGCATGCTCCTCTCAGCTTGTCTTATAAGAGGGCTTTCCAGGGATAACTAATCCTAACGCTTTGTGGCAGATCTGGGCTTTGTGGCCGGTTTTCAAATGAATGTGAATGGCTTTGGGTAGTTGAAATATCCCTACAATGTAGCTTGACATGTGACATCTTATTTTATTAAACAGAGAAATTGGAAGGGAAATCAAGAGCATGAAACATTCTTTGCTAAGTTAAATCAGCAATAATTCCCTATAGGGTTAGAGCAGAAATAAGGCTTAGTCTTATAAGCCTGCCCTTATGACATATGACAGTCAAATTAAAACCAGGTGTAACCTGTATCACCACAGCCTGTCCCTTCCAACCACTTTCTGGTCTTTGTGGCTACTATGTGATTCTGATAAGTAGCACATGCTCTCCTGGTAGGGCCTTGCCAAAGTATTCAGTAGAAATCACAAAAACATGTAAAAAGGGCAAAAGAGCCACTTTACTGTTTGAATTTACAGAGTGGAGTGCTGAGAGCTTGTTGCTTATGCGAAAGGTTATTTCTCATCCTGTCTACTCCAGCCCAGCCGATCTTTGTGTGAGCCTGATGACCTGCCAGGCCATAGTGCTCAGAGAGGATCCGACTGAAACACATTAGGACTAACTAGGATTCAGTCCCCTTAACAAGAAGTCAGTACTGAACCTGACTCTATACTTGTGACCTGGGGTCTTCATAGCCAACATTTCTTCCTCTGTTTCCACTCCTGGGTTAAAAGTTTATTACCCTTTAAGCCTAAACTTTTATAAGTAATTAGCTGTTGAATCTTCCCTGGGCTCAATTCTTTTATCTATTTTCTAACCAAATTCCCACTGAAATCAACAACTAGGCTTATTGATTTAATTTAGACTAATTTAATTTTAATTGATGACTAGCAGTTGCTTACGCAGGAAGTTTAAATTAAGAAAGTCCCAATGAAGTAAACTAATGAATTTTAGTATTTCATAAATGTTTACTTTTAAAATGCTAAGTCTAGTTGTGCCCATAGAGGAAAATGGCATCTTTAACTTTTAGATAACATAAGAATCAAGCAAAGGATTTGTCAGAAACAATAGAATACTCACTATCAACCCCATCAACGCTCACCACTGTCTAAAATCCTATTCTTCATGTTGGAAAGTGATTGGCTTAAGAATAATTTCCCACAAGGCACTGTATTGAACACTCATTCACCCGGGGAACCATCACAGGGTGGGGGGAGCTTTGTCCAAGGAGTAGAATTCTGACAGCATAAATATCATTCCTTTCAATTGCTCAAATGAACAGTCATCCCACCCAACATATACGGAGAAGTCCAGGCTTTGATGCTGTTTTAAGAAAAAATGATTAGTCTCTTTCTTGCCTGCAACACTTTAGCTCATGCAGTTCCCATTGACTTTCAGAGACTTAGGAATGATTTGAGGACTCGACATGATTGTTGAAGCAATTGGGAAAAGTTATGGTCAGAAATGACCAACAGTAACCCATGTTTTAAATTCTGAATGGTTTTCCCCACTTCCATTCTGAGTTCTAATGTCTTTTCATCCTGGCCAGAAGTTGCAGCTATTTTTCTCCATGCTTGACCTGGCCATTTATCCCGCTTTCTTTTGGCAGAAGAATAGAAAACAACATTTGCAGCATCCCTAAATTAATTATACTTTTCTCAAGCTAAAGAACTGTGACAGAGTCACAAAACAGCAACTGAAAACAAATTCCTTAAAAGAATATGAAAAAAGGAAGTTGTGTAAGATAGGGTAATTAATCTTGCAATAAAAATAATTGTTTACAGTTAAAATTAATGTAACATGCATTCCTCAGCAGATAATAAATTATGGACCTTCTCATTAGCATTTGAATTGATTTCCTCTAATTTCTGAGGAGCACATGAGCCATGTGACTAGATTAAGTTTAATTGGACTACAGCTGGTGCTGACTGTATGCACATAGGGTGGGGGCTTTACTGACTGATTGGCTGTTTCTGCTTTTTGTATCCATTGTCTTTCTCTTCATGTTTTTTTTTTTTTTTTTCCTACAGGTGGAAAGATTGAAAATACTTGAGTCTTAAAATAGCACTAACTAGAGAGAGGACTGTGGTTTTGGGTAATGGTAGCCAATGAGTGCCTACCAAGAATGAGTATAATACATGATTATCATATAATTGTTATTACTGTCTTCTCATCATAATGTAATTATTATTTTGCAGCACCTAACTTAACCGAGCATTTACAATGTACCACCATCGTACTAAGTGCTTCACATGTCATTTAATCTTCACAACAGCTTTATGGTAGGTGGTGTTATTATTCTCCCCATTTTATGGATGAGGAAACTAAGGCTCAGGAGGAATACAATAACTTGTCAAAGGTGACATGGGTAGACATGGTGGAGTTGATTAGCAATCTGTTTTTTTTTTTTTTTTTTAATTCTAGGGTTTATGCTTTTAACTACTTTGCTATTCTGATTATTTGAAGAATCAAGCATTCTAATTACCCTATTGATGGGGAATGAAAAACAGAGTCTCTGCTCCTAGCTAAGCATCTGGGAAAGTAGCATAGTCTCTACAGGGGGATGAAAAACAGCTAAGAAGGGGTTAATTTACAGCTGGTGAAGGACTAATATGGTCACCATGGAGACAGGCAAGATTTCTAATGAATCCATAATTAGAGAGAGGCATGAGTCCAATTAGTATTGGGTTTGCTGAAAATTGGGAAGGTGAACCAATATTTCAGAAAAGGCAAGAGGGAGAACTGGTAACATTTAGGCTCAGTTCTTCCAGGGTGTGTCTGATCAGAGCTGAGGAAATTAAGGACAAAAGAGTAATTGTAGCTTTTAGTTCTACAATGAGATATTTTTGACTAGAATAAATTTCTTAGTTAAATGAAGTAGAAGAACTCTTTAGAGCAATTTGAAAAATAAGCTCCTGCTGAGAATTCTGTGAGACTTCGGTGGTGTGATGGTTTGTGTCTTTCTGACTTGAGTGGGGACTTACCTCCTACTAAGTGTTTAGTCCATCCCAACAGGAGTGGTTTATGTCTTTTACTTTATTGATATACAGGAAAAGAAGCAACTTTGGGAGGAGGGGTTCCTAGTACTTTCAGCAGAAGACAAAATAATTTTAGGTGAATATAATGGCTGCTTTCTCTGGCTGCCATTTGCTCCTGTACTTTGCTCAGAGTCCCAATTTTACTCTGCCTTATAGGGTGACTCAAACAGTTAAAGCACTTGGCTACTCACTGAAAGGTTGGAGGTTCGAATCCACCCAGAGGCACTGTGGAAGAAAAACCTGGCAATCTAGTTCCAAAAGATCACAGCCATTGAAAACCCTACGGAGCATAGTTCTACTCCGAAACACATGGGGTGGCCATGAGTCAGAATTCTGTCTTAGTCATCGAGTGCAGCTGTAACAGAAATACCACAAGTGGCTTTAGAAACCAAACCAAACCCATTGTTGTCGAGTCGATTCCAGTTCATAGTAACCTTAGTGGCTTTAATGAACAGAAATTTATTTTCTCACAGTTTAGGAGGCTAAAAGCCTGAACTTAGGGTGTTGGCTCTAGGGGAAGGATTTTCTCTCCGTTGGCTTTGGAGGAAGGTCCTTGTCTCTTTTCAGCTTCTTTTCCTTGACAATATTCATTTGGCTTGGCATGTATTGTCCCCATCTCTGCTTGCTTGCTTGATCAATCTACTCTTTTATATCTCAAAAGAGACTTAAAACACATCCTACAATTATACTGCCTTATTAACTTAACAAAGAAAACCCATTCCCAAATGGGATTATAACCACAGATATAGGGGTTAGGATTTACAACACATATTTTTGGGGGACACAACTCAATCCATAACATTCCACCCTTTGGCCCTCCAAAATTCCTGTCCTTTCCACGTGCAAAACACATTCACCCCAACAAATCATCTAAAAAGTCTTAAATCAACTCCAAGTCCAAAATCTCATCTTCTTAATAATCTAAATCAAATACAGGTGAGATTTTAGGCATATTCCCAACCCGGGGCAAAATTCCTCTTCTTCTGTGAACCTGTGAAACCTAGAATATAAGTTATCTGCTTCCAAAGTACAATGCTGGGACAGGCACAAGGTAGACATTTCCATTACAAATGGGAGAAATTGGAGGGAGAAGTGATAATGGGAACCAAGAAAGTCCAAAATCCATCAAAACAAATTCCATTAGCTCTCAAGGCTTGAAAATAATCCTCTGTTCTCCTGGACCATCTAGGCAATGGCCGCACCCTCCAGACTCTGGGTGTTGGCCATGCTCTCCTGATTCTGGGTATAGGCCCCTTGGCCCTGGACTTCAGCCCCGCCTTCCAGGCCCACTGGGATGACAACTCTGCTCCCTGGGCTTTGGGCGACCCATTCTCCTGGTCCTTCTGAGTGACGAACCCACCCTCTTGCCTCTGGCAGGTTCTGTTCTCCCAACCCTTGGGCAGGGCTGCCACATCCCCTCAGCTTTGGGCAGTGGCCTCATCACCTTAACACACCTGAATGGCAGCCCCACACTATGGAACTGAGCTGGTGGAAATCTGACTCTTTGAAACATAAGAGTCCAAGGGTCCACTCTTTGAAACCTAGAAGGGCATGGCCCCACCCTTTGAAACTGAGTCAATCCTATTTCCAGTGTTCCTTCCAACAGTTCTGCTGATCTCTGAGCTGCTCCAGGGATGGCCTTTTTCTTTTCTTGAAAGACAGCAGATGTAGCTCCTTTAGCCTGTTTTCCTGCCTGTAGAATTCCAAGAGGCAGACATCTCTCTTTCCTTTTGTCCTGTCCCTGTCCCCTTCAGTCTAAGCTGATGGGTTTCCTGCTGTGGTAGTTGGTTAGATCCATCCGTCACAGGCTTAATCTCTTTAATAAAAGATTAAGTCACTAAGTCCTCGGTGAGAGTTTTAGGACACTTGTCCTTAGTTTGTATAACAGAATTTTCCAAGTCTTTAAATTCTGGTTTCATTTTGCACAGCTCATTTTTAAATCATCTCTTTCCTCTTTCTTTCTACTATAAGCAGTAAGAAGAAACCATGCAACCCCTTTAAGATCTTGCTTAGAAATCTCCTCAGCCAAATATCCAAGCTCATTACTTACAAGTTTTACCTTCCACAAAATATTTGAATATAATTTAGACAAGTTCTTTGCTACTGCATAAAAAGTATTACCCTTTATCCATCGTCCAATCACATGTTCATCATTTTCTTTTAAAGCCTCACCAGAAGCACATTTAAAATCCACGTATCTAGCTACATTCTGCTGATGGCACAATATGTATTCTCTAAGACAATAGAGACTTTCTCTATAGCTCTCCTATAGAGAAACACATGCGCGCACACACGTACATTTTAGTTCTTATTTTTTCTCCTTGCTTAAACATGGGAAAGAAGTGAAAATTAAACACTTGGCCGATGTGTTAATATTTCACATGAGCAAATGTGTCCAGTACAAATGCCAAAGGACCAGCCTGCTTGGAGCCTACTTTGATTTTTTTTGGCCTCCTGCAGTTCTTATTAAATTACCAAATGTCTTCTCCTCTTTTTACCTCTCCTTTTGTTTGGAGCTGTTAAAGACCTGTAATCCATGTCCTTTGTTTCAGTTTTATCATAAACTGAAATAAAGCTCGACTTACATTTTCCCAATAAACAAAGTGCCATGTTGTTGCAGCCTTGCCTTTTCACCTCATTATGGCTGGAGCAGATCGTGATGTCACACTTGACCCAATACCAGTCTGCCCATAAATGATACAGCCTATTCCCCCTTTGCTTCCTGGCTCAGGCACCAGCAAAGAACTTAATATGAAATTCATGGTGTGATGACAGATTTAAAAGTTGCTACAAACTCTAACAGACAGCAACAACAGTTTGTAGACATACACAACATGTACTACTCTCTTGTATTTTTAAGTGATGACATTCTTCGTTTAAAGAGTTACATTTATATAGCTCATTACTGTTGCCTGTCTATAAAATGAGGGTGGTAGAGAGTAGGGAAAAGAAGGCTAAATTGGTTATGAAGATATTTACCAGAAGAATTTTCCAAATGTTAATGAGCAGCTTAAAGGGCTGCACACGTGTTGCAATGTAATAGGGTTTGATGCCTTCTGGGGATTTTGAAGCTTTTCTGCTCTTGCCCATTGTATTTTGAGGGGGGGAACGAGCCCCTTAGATTTTTAACACTTTGGTTCTAAGGATCCACATGGTGCTAAATTGTAAATCTGCAGACAGCCAACAAACAGCGGGCCAAGCTCCAGTGATTCTTGTTTGGTTTGGGCTTTTCAAGCAGTTAAATGAACGGCAGTCTCTAAATGTCTCTGGGGAGGTAAAATGTGCTATGGGGAGAATTTACTGGAAAGGGGCAAGGATAGGTTCCTTCCCTGCAGCTAGGACTTTTCCTGGAGAAAAAAAAGCAATTTCATCCAAATGTGCCCTGAGAACCTTGCCAGCCCATTCCTGCCCCTTAGACCCCCTTACCTTTCTAGTCCATCAGAGTTTCCTATTGGTAAAGCCTTTTTTTTTTTCCACGTGAAGCAATTGCAGCTTTCCACGTGAAACAAAATGAGCTTCTGTCATAGTTAAATAAGCGTAAGTTGTAATCAATCCCCTTTGGTAGTTTTTCAGTCTTGTAGAGAGTTATTATGACCATTCCTCAGGGAAGGAGCAAGACGCCCCCAGATCTTGCTCTAAGGAGGAAGATTGTTCCCATTGTGGATGAGCTGCAGATTTATGGCACTAGAAGAGAACCACAGTGGGGAGTGGTGAGGCACTGGGCTCGGTACCCAGACACCAGAGCTCCTGCCCTCTCTGAAATATCAGGCGGGGGCCACAGCATGTGCTCTGAGAGCTTTCGGTTGCATGTTGCTCAGTCTGGTCAAAGTTAGTTATGACTATTGTTATGATTCAGGAGAGAGTTTTATTGAACAGTGGAAGATCCTTGATTTAGGGGGCCATAAATTACTCCTGCGGAAGCAGGGGCCGACTGACTAGCATAGTGATTCTGTAAAATCGTCTGAATCTTCTTGAAGAAGGTTCATAGATGGCGTCCTGAAGTTGCATTTGTTTGGAAACAAGGGCAAACTTGGCAATGGAATGACCTAGAAAAAAATGAGTCCTTCAGCCTCAGGTATCTCTCTGAAGACACACACTTATAATTCTCATTCTTGTGAGGTTGCTAGTCAGTCTTAAAATGCTAGCTGAAGCAAAGGACTGTAGAATTGAGTTGACTCTTCATTAACCTTTTAACTTTCTGCTTAGTTTCCTATTCTGATGGCCTGCTGTTGTATTGCAAAAATGTTCCTCACTCTTTTTGGTTTGGTTTTTACAACTGATTCATAGCCTTTGAGTATGAGTGCAACGTGAAATTAATTTAGTATGTGAACAATATTTAAAATAGGAATGTTTTCAGTCGCTGCATTTAGACTTAAGCTGGGAAATAACAAAATAAAAGAAGCAAGTCATTCTGAGGAGATTTCCATCTGCGTTCTTATCTGAAGCTCAGCAGAGCAATCTGAATATTAGATGATTCTTAAAATTCAGCAGAATCTCTAATCTAAACTACTAATGACCACTATGAGGCATCAAAGGATCATTAGCTCTTCCCAGCCACCCCTCCAATATGAGCAGTTATGTGTCAGATATTGTCTAGTGTATCAGGAAGCCACAAAGAAGTTTGTCAACATTCTCTGATCCTAAGTAGGGAGTGAAGATAGACACAAAAAGATTAATAATAGAAGGTGGCTCAAAAGTCAAGTGGTATATATAGTCATGTTTTGGGAATTTGGAAGGAGAGTTCACTTCTAGTGGGGATGGCCAGGGAAAATAATCACGAAGCCTCTGTTGGGCACTTTCATACACATTATCTCATTTAATCCTTGCAACATTCCTGAAATGTAGGTATTATTATTTTCATTTACCTGATGAGGAAAGAGTGGTGCACAGAGATTGAGTAACTTGCTCAAGATCCCATTGGTGGAAAAATGCAGAGTAAGAATTCCCACCTAGGTCAGACTATGCCAAGATGGGGAGCAGTATTCTAAGTGGGGGTTGTGAAAGGCCAAGGGTGAGGAGATATAAACAAACTCCAGTGAATTAAAAGTTTAAGATGTAGCTCTGTTTGTCTGGTGTGGAGGACTGAGGGTATGGGGGGAGGGGGGAGTAACTGGGAGATAAACCTGGGGAGGATTGTCTTCTATTTTGGAGGACTTGGAATGGACCTAGTCAAGCAGACTCTTCAACTGACCATCAAATGCATGAGAGCATGGGCTATGCCTGCTTTGTTCACATAATAGCAACTCAATAGATAGAAGATAGGAAGTTAGGAAGCGAGGAAAGGAAGGAAGACTTTCTTAGCTTCCTAGGGTTGCCATAACAAAATGCACAAAGTGGGTGGCTTTAAAGAAAGTAGTTCTGAGGCTAAAATTTCAAATTCCAGGCTTCAGCAGGACTATGTTCTTTCCCTGTTGGCTCTAGGGGAAAATCCTTCCTTGTCTGTTTCAGTTTCTGGTACCCTTGGGTGTTCCTTGGAATTCTTTGGCTTATAAACCAATCCTTACATGTTATTTTGCCCATATGTGTGACTCTGTGTCCATGTCTGTTCTGCCTTTTGTAAGACTTTACTCAGAAGGGACTAGGACCCACCCTACTCTGGCATGACCTTATTAACTTAACTGATAACAAAAGAAAAACCCTGTTTCGAAACAAGGTCTTTTACCGGTACAGGTGTTAGGATTTCAGCATATCTTTTTGTGGGAGACAATTCAATCCATAACAAAGACCATATTCCCTGGCCCAGTACCTCATTTAATTTACCAATATGAGAGGGGTCTCTAGGCATTTTTTCCCCTTAGGTGAGATGATGATATGGTTATGAAAGTAGGGAGTATGAGACTGTTATTAAATAATGAAAAGAAAGAAGGAAGCAAGGAAAGAAAGGAGAATCACTGAGGTTTATTGAACTGAGAAGTGATTTGCTGAATGATGTTTTGGGGCAGCTAATCCAATATAGGAGCCCTGGTGGCACAGTGGTTAAGAGCTCAGCCGCTAACCAATAAGGTTAGCAGTTCGAATCCACCAGCCACTCCTTGGAAACCTTATGGGGCAGTTCTACTCTGTCCTATAGGGCGCTATGAGTTGGAATTGACTTGATGGCAACAGGTTTGTTTTGTTTTTTTTTAAAAACTGATATCGATGTTTAGGATGGCGAATGATTGATCTCTACATGGAGGTAGAGTTAAGTGGTAGAACTAGTATTAAATTTAAACTGTATATTCAAATTTAGATTTAGAGATTTTTTTCACTCATGATCCACATATAATCGTTATGCAGATTTTTTTGGATAAAAAATGTAGCAAAATTCATGCTTCCAAAAGCAACGCTATATCTAGTTGGGACTCTGTCTCACCTGGGTAAATAATGTGGAACGATTGGAGATGAAGTGCTTAATTGCTTGCTTAATGTTTCCAGTATACACATATACAGTTGGGACTGTCTTGATCCTGCTCCGCCTTAAAATTCACTGTCAGGGCTCAGGGCTTTACGTGATCAGTCAGAAATTTGAGGAAAATAAATTTGTATTTCATTTTGGCCCTGGGAGCCCAGAAGAGTACTGGTGCTCAAAAGATGTTTTCCATATGAAGGAATGATTATAATAGTTGGTCAGACCACTTAAACTTGACCTGGCTGTTAGATGGGAACAGTAATGAATTAAAATAATGACTCACCATAATTTTCTAAAAATAATGTCTATGTTTTTGTTCCTATTCTGCTATCTAGATCTAGGTCTTTATCATAGTATAATTGATTTTCTGCAGTAGTTTGGTAGCTGGCTTTCCTTTCTTTCAGTGCTTTTTCTCTCCTTAAATCCCCAACAACTCATATCCAGATATAATAAGCTCCTGAAAATAATTTTCATCATGTTTCTTGTTCATTCTAATATTACTTTTGTGAGCCTGCCCTGTATAAGGTAGTTCCCAGGTGTAATAGGCGGTGGTGGCTAAGGGAAAGAACGCACAACATCACAGTGCACAGTGTTCTGGCCCTCCCAGAGTCTATAAGGAATTTTTCTATTCAAGAACCAAGCTTTCCATTATTGCCCCTGGCAAGTTGAGGGGTAGGGTGGAATATGCCCACTCATCCTTGATGAAACATCTCACCCTGGTCCTCAGGCCTCTCTTTGCATCTCCCTGTCATTTTCAATTCCTTCCCCTCATGGTATAACGTTTGTCTTTCCTTTCTGCAATAGAGCATTCAGTGGCTCCCCAAAGCAAAGCATGTTTTTCTCACTGTTCCCCAGATACGTTGTGCTCGTTTCTACCTTTCTGCCCTTGTCGAAGCTGCTCTCTTTGTCCCTCCCTGGACAGCATTTCTTCCTCCTTTCTACCAACCCATTCTTTAACCTTCAGCTCAATTTCCATTTTCTCCACTGAGCTGTCTTAGGCCCCAACCTATACTTATTTCTCTCTTTCCCGAACCGTAGCATTTTCTCTCCTAGATGTATTTTGTATTGGGTAATTATCGATTTGTTCCCCATTTGAGTCCCCCCCCGTCCCCTTAAGAATGATGAGTTCTTTGTGGACAATGACTCTTACTTTTTATTTTTGTGGATGTCCCGTATTTCCTGACCCAGCACCTCATTTCGTTTATTAGTCCTTGACCAATATGAGAGGAGCCACCAGGTATTTGTTCTTTCTTAGGTGAAGGTAAAGTTGTGAAGGTAGTAATATGAGACTATGTGTTCTTAATTAACCTTTTTTAAAAATAGCACTTAGTAGTAGAATACAAAGAATGAGCAGACAACTGTAAATTTTTTTTGAATTCCCAGGAGGTCAAAATGAAGAGTTTTCTAATGCAGCTGTTTTTGTTACAGGGAACAACTCCTTTGCCTCATGCTGCCTAAATTATTTCATTATTGCTGTTATTGTTAGTTCTATTGATTTAAAACAGGAAAATTTAAAATTGCTACTGGCTTTCATAAGTCTATTATTTTATGAGCCATGGAGAACACTGTTATGTTGCAGAATTTAAAGGGAACCTGATGGGTATTAGGAAAACAGAAGGAATTTGGGATATTTTAAAGCCAAGCCTAACTCTCCTGACCAGGGGTCTAGACTAACAACATGTCAAAGGAGAGCCTCTAGGGACCAAATATTTATTGGCTTCTTGTGGGTTCTCATCGAGGAATGTGTGGCGGTCACCAGCACTCTGCAGCATTACTGTCGTTCAACCTTTTGTGAACTTTGGGGTTTCTAATAGCACCTCCAGGAAAATGAAGAGAACTGTTTCCAGAATGCTGGGCCTGCCAATGAGAGTGAATGATTTTCAGTTATTTTATCCCATGTGTGGTCATTATCGAAACATTTCCAGCCAAGCTCTGCCTGGATTTCTCCTCACAGTTTGAAGCTGTGATACTTGCATCCATATTCTGCAACGGCTTGTAAAATGGTTTTCTTACCAAATCAGAGTTTTCTATTGGGGATTATGTTGTTTCAGGTAAGATATGGAATACACAAAATCACCTGCTAATTGGCACAGACAGGGTTTTGAAAAGATTGATTTTTTCCTTTAAAATATTGATAAGTATGTGAAGTTTAGTCAATGTTAAATTTTTTTTATAGTTATGGTAAGAATTATGGTTGTGTAATAAATATTTTAAAATATATTTTCAAAAGTTCTAATTTGATTTTCAGATGACATTTTATTGTCAAAAAACTAAGCAATAAAATATATCTTAAATTTCATAAACTACTTAAAAATGCTAAACTTGCATGTCATCAAAGCTAGAAATATAAAGCAAAAAACTGATAATTTGACTACATTAAAAAAAAAAATAGTACAGTAAAAACCTAACTCAAAAACAAAGGTAAAAGATAAACTGGAGAAAGATATTTATAACATATGATGAAGGAATTATATCCCTAATATACAAAGAGCTCTTATAAATTAATAAGAATTACAAACTTGGCAATAGAAAAAATACAAATGACCACTAAATACATAAAAGGAAGTTAAGACCATGAATAATCAAAGAACTATGAATTAGAAGAAGAGACTTACAAATATTGAAAATATCTAATGTTGATAGGAAAATAGGAAGACATACAGTCTCATAAGCTTTTGATAGCAATAAAAATTAGTTTAATGTTCTGTTGGCTATTTACCAAAAAGCCAGACTTAAAGGTATGTATACCCCTTGGCTCAGGAATTCTGGAAATTTGTTTGAAGGGAATACTTGGACAAACACATAAAAGTATGTGTATGAGGATATGCATTACAGCATTGTTTATAACAGAAACCAAAATCAATCTAGGTGACTGTCAGTAGTAGTTGGTTCAATAACTAATGGTACAACCATTAAAAACGATGATATAAATCTATATTTATTAACATGAAAAATGCACCCCACATGTTGATAACTGAAAAAAAAAAAAAAGGCAGGCTGGAAAACTGTAAGTATAGATGCTTCCACTTTTTCAAAAATTATTAAAAATGGATATTTGTACATATACATAGAGAAAAGTTTAAAGGATACAAAAATATAATGGTTGTTACGATTATTCGTGAATTACCAGCAAATAAAAAATAATGAATCTGTTTTGATATGGGGGAAACACAGTGAAATCTGTCTGTCAATAATCATAGATATTATTAACATAAAACATTTTTTTAAAGATGGCATTCTAACATCTGCTTTTTAAGGACACTCCACGGACATGGTTGTAGCTGGCCTACTAAAGGGTACAGACATTTTTGCCCTGGAAAAGGATCGCTGATCAGTGAGACAGCATGGATTTATGACTGGGTTGTTGTTGTTAAGTGCCATGGAGTCGGTTCAGACTCATAGCGACCCTATGTACAACATAACAAAACATTGCCCAGTCCGCACCATCCTCACAATTGTTGCTCTGTTTGAGCCCATTGTTGCAGTGACTGTGTCAATCCGTCTCGAGGGTCTTCCTCTTTTTCGCCAACCTTGTACTTTACCAAGCATGATGTGCTTTCTCCAGGGATTGGCCCCTCCTGCTAACATGCCAAAAGTATGTGAGATCACGTCTCACCATCCTCCCTTTTAAGGAGCATTCTGGATATACTTCTTCCAAGACAAATTGATTCATTCTTCTGGCAGTCCATGGTATATTTGACACCACAATGCAAATGCTTCAGTTCTTCTTCAGTCTTCCTTATTCATTGTCCAGCTTTATGACTAGGACTTCTTATTTATTTATTTAGTTGTACTTTAGACGAAGGTTTACAGAACAAACTAGCTTCTCATTAAACAGTCAGTACACATATTGTTTTACGACATTGGTTAACAACCCCATGACACGTCAACACTCTCCCTTCTTGACCTGGGGTCCCCTCCTGCCTTCTAGTCCTTGCCCCTAGGCTGGTGTTCCCCTTTAGTCTTGTTTTGTTTTATGGGCCTATGACTAGGACTTCTTGATAAATATGACTTTGGGTTCTAAACCAACACCAATGACTGAGAATGAGAATACAAGTTACCTGAATGGATGAGGAGTGTATGTGAACCAGCCAGAACTGATCTCTTCCCCATAAGCATGTTCTGTGCACTTTTGGACACATTCAACACCCCCAGCAGTGCTTTACAGCATTTCCCACCAACTGGCAAGCTCCTTCAAAGTGGGAAAGAACTCATTCATCACCCACCAGTCACTCAAGAAATACCATGGAGCAAGTATTATGTGTAGACACTGAACTAGGCACCAGGAACACAGAGTTCACCAGCATACTAACCCACCCTCAAGGAGCACACAGGAGGAGGGTAGTAAGCAGATTAAATAGGCAATTTCAGTTTAATGAGTGCTATGTGAGGGTTGAGGGTTGAGCTTAGGGTGCTTTGGAAACTCCGTCCTAACCTGTTTCGGAGGGTTTAGTGAAACCTTCCTGGAGGGTGTATCCAAAGGGAGACCTGAGAGAAGAGTAGCCGTTAGCTGGAGACGAAAGAGGAGACTAGTAGTAGAAAGTATTCCAAGCAGGCAGGGGAACGTTCTGTGCAGTAACTTAAAGGTGAATCGGAGGGCTGGAAATCTGAGTGTGAAAGGGAAGCACGGTAAGCCAAGGCTGGCGTAGCAAGCCATTGTATCCGTTAGGGTTCTCCAGAGAAACAGAAACTATATTCATTCATTCATTCATTTAAAGGAATTGGCTCCTGTGATTGCGAGGCTAGCAGGTCTGGAATTTGTAGTGCAGGCCAGTAGGCTGGGAACTCAGGCAGGACTTCTATACCACAATGTGAAGCGGAATTCCTTCTGCTCCTGGAAACCTCAGTTTTTGCTCTTAAAGCCTTCAATTGATTGGATGAGGCCCGTTCACATTATCTAGGAGAGTCTCCTTTACTTAAAATCAACTGATTGTAAATGACAACCACATCTACAAAATACCTTCATAGCAACATCTAGACCAGTATCTGACCAATCAACTGGGCACTACAGCCCAGCAAGTTGATACACAAAATTAGCCATCACAATATAGAGGTTTTCAACCCTGGCTGCACGTTAGAATCACTGGGAGAGATTAAACAAAGGACAAGCAAACAAATAAAACACCAAAGCTATGCCGAGCCCTGACCGCAGTCTGATTTAACTGGCCTCTATGTGGTGGGTGGTGGCCTTTGAACCTGAGGGCTGCTACCCAGGCTCCTCCAGTTGTCATAATAGGATGCCCTCCCTGCCACCTTTCTGTCTGATTCCCAAAGGGTGAAGATTCTTTGTCTGATGCAGATAGGATTGAGAAACTGGGCTGAGAGTGCGAAGGGCCTTGTAAACCAGGCTAAGAAGTTTGAATTTGCCTTAAGGGTAAAGAAATACCTTGTTGAACAAATGCATATGCTACAGGCCACCATTAATAATGGTGTTTAAAGAGGCTTTCGTGCATTTGCCAAAGCTCTGGGATTTTTATGGTAACCACCTGGGTATATAGATGCTTTGTGCAAAGGGGTGGGGTATCAGAAAGCACAAAAATAGTTATGCTATATAAAACTATACCTCAGTACGGTCAAAAGATTTATTTCTGAATAGTAGTTGCCCTCGAGTTGATTCTGACTCAAGGAGATCCCACGTGTGTCAGAGTAGAACTGTGCTCTGTAGGGTATTCAGTGGCTGATTTTTTGTAATTAGATAATCAGAACTTCCTTTGAAGGTGCCTCAGGGTGGACTCAAACCTCCAATTTTTCTGTTAGCAGTTGAGTGCTTCGCTGTTTGTAGCACCCAGGGACTCCAATCTGAGGCTACCAGTACCAGCACCAATTGCTGTCAAGTTGACTCTGACTCACAGCAGCTATTCCATGTGTGTCAGAGCAGGGTTTTCAATGGCTGATTTTTTTTCAGAAGTAAATTGCCAGGCCTTTCTTCCAAGATGCCTTTGGGTGGACTTCAACTCCAATCTTTTGGTTAGCAGCTGAGTATGTTAATCATCTGCACCACCTGGGGACTGTGATTTCTGAGTCAAACCAAAACCAAATCTACTGCCGTTGAGTCGACGCCGACACGTGGTAACCCTACAGGACACAGCAGAACTGACCCATAGGGTTTCCAGGGAGCAGCTGGTGGATTACAACTGCTGAACTTTGGGTTAGCAGCCAAGTTCTTAACTACTGTGCCACCAGAGCTCCTGAATGGGTGTATGTAGACCGGAAACTTGTAAAGCAAATCATAAAGGCATCTGGGGAGGTGGCTATTACAAGAGTCATTGCTGTAAAGCCTACTGAAATGTTAACGATAATTCCTAACTTATTTGTGTTATTTGGATTTTCATATACAATACTGAGTTTTTTAAAGATGGTGTGCACATGGACCATTTGAATATTTATAGAAACAACAAAATATGTTTTACTTCATCAGAGGAGAACAAGCCAGGGCATTTTGGAATAAACTCGGACTCGTTTTCAGACTTAGGTTTGAAGCTTACTAAGGATATGACTTTGGGAAAATGATTTAACCTCTCAGAGACTTAGTTTCCTCACGGATAAAATGGGCATAACACATCCATCTTGCAGGGTTGCGGTAAAGGTTATAAGTAAGGCAAGTAAGGTAGCTGGCATAATGCCTGACACATAGTAGGCACTCATTAAGTGGTAACAATTACTAACCTGTGTTCAAAAACAGTTTTAGGGGTCTTAAAAATGCTTCTTAGAATTTACTACATTCCTTCAACCTTTCCTTGACTCTGTTTCCGAAGCAGATTTTATGGATGGAAATGGCTGGCTGTTGCTAGATGTTCCTCATTTACTTAATAACGTCTTGGTATCTAACCAGAGCCAGAAAGAATAATTCAGCACTCCCCACACAAGATGAAAATCATTGTTTTTGTTAGGCAAGCTCCAAAACTCAGTAGACCTGTTATACAATTCCAAGCAGTTAATTGGAAATGCGCTTTATAGCTCACTCTTCCTTGTGAACACCGTGGGAAGTGACAGAATTCCCATGCTCTGGGTCAGACGGAGCTTGGGAACATTTTTGAAGCTTTTCTTTGGTCAGGGTGAATGACTGGCAATGCCTGCATTGAAAATTTTCCAAACCAAAGGGATTTCTGTGTACTGTATGCCGAGGAGTTCTAGGGACTGAGAGGAGCAGTTTTCATCTGCTGGAACTGACCCCAAGCTGCTGTAGGAGGGCAATTCTGGCTTGCCTGAAGGGACTCCTGCAACCTACCCCCATGTGGTGGGGGTGTTCCTGGCCACCTCCATTTTCATAATAGCTGTCAACCTTGCCACCTGTCTGGGACATTTCCACCCATAATCTCCGTAATAGAGCATCCACTCTGGAGCTCTCTTTAGGGGGGATAATTTCAAACTTTATGCAATCCAGCTAAAACCCACCAACAGTTTTCCATTGCACTGTAGCATAAATCTTGGTCTACATGTATGGTAAGCAGACCTCTTTTGCCTAAGACAGTGCTCAGTTTATACCTATTGCCCCTATGTCCTATGTAATTAGTAAAGCACTCCTTTGACGCTCGCATGTATTCTGGTTTAGACATGTATTGAGTAACCATGCAAACTATTAGGTTCTATGTGAGCTGGTCCCTGGCCTCCTGCTTCCCCTTTGCTCACTCTGTGCCAGCCACACTGGCCTTCTTTCTGTTCTTTTAAAACGTCAGATTTCTGACTGCCTCAAAGCATTTGTCCTTGCTGTGTCCTCTACCCCAGATCTTTGCATGGTTTGCTGTGCTTGTCATTCAGGCCTCAACTCAAGTGCCACCTCCTCGTAAATACCTTTACTGATCACCCTGATCTAATGTAGGCTCCACCCCCAACCCCCACGATATCATTTTACCCTGTTTTATTTTTTTCATTGCATATCATAATCTGAAATTATTCTCATAATTTATTTACTTGTTTATTGTCTCTCTCCCTATCTGAGAATAGAAGTTCCAGGAGGGCAGGACTCTGGTCTGCCATGTTTGCTGTTATGTCCCTAACTCCTAGAAGAGAGCCTGGCACATAGAAGACATTCAGTAAATATTTGCTGAGTCAGTGAATGAACCACAGACCCAGCTTTCATCAAAAACAGAGGAGAGAAATGATTATAATGGAGGATTGTCTAGATATGCAACGCATTTACTTTTCCAGATTTCTATCCCTGGATCAGCTTCAACCACTAGAATGCTGCACACTTGGATAGCGGCAGTTTACCTTAGTGGTTTTTTAATCCTGGCTGCACATCACGATCCCCCGCGGCACTTTCAGGAAATGCAGGCGATCTGGTCCACCCTGGAGACTATGATGTGCAGCCTGAGTTGAGAACCAGTGGTTTGGCTAATTACCTTCACTGAGCTGTTATTTAATGTTATGCATTTGACTTTTATTTAATATCGCAACTAAAGGTCATATGAAACTTGCTGTTGTAAGATATTGTCGCTGACTGGGCTGTTAGGGAATCAGATCTTGGGCGTTTGTTATTTCACTAGTATAGATGTTACTTGTACAGTAATGAAAAAAACACCAGGCTAGGGTTGTGACATGCTTTGATTCTACCTCAAACTTTTTCCTTTGTGATGTTGGGTAAGTTACAAACATTAGTACCTCAGTTTCTCTATTTGTAAATGATCTATCCCTAGGGTTGTTGGAAGTATTAAAAGAAATAATGTATGGAAAGTTCACCGAACACTACAGAATATGTAAAAGTATAATGTCTTTATTGTGGCTAAAAGGTAACCATGACTTTTATTTTATTTATTTAGAATCATGACTTTTAGCTCTAGAAAGGGGGTGGATGGAGTGCAAAATGAGTATCCTGACAGTTAAGAGGATTGGTTTTAGTTCTGGGGGTGCCAAAAACTGAACATCATCCTTGCTTATTTTAATCTTTCTTCATTTTTGTATAAAATATCATAGTTGGAATGAGTGATAACTAAAGATGTTTCAAATAAAAAAATTTACACGAATCAGTGATTCTATGACCCATTGCAAAGACACCTTCTCTAATACTTCAAATGAATTCTGGTGGCGTGGGCTGACTCTGTCTTGACATTATTATAACACACTCATAACTACTTCAATTCTCTCATAACTCAGATCCATCCATCTCCTGTGAAATCTACCTCCCAATACTTTTTCCTCCCAAAAGGTGGTTAAAAAAACTTATTATTGTGAAAAAAGTCCAAACATACAGAAGAGAGGATATTATAATTAACAACTATAAACTCATCCCGTATAAAGTCAGCTTTATTTGTCTTCTTATTTATTTTTTGGCTGAACTATTTGAAAGTAACTTACTGACAATATTTCACTCTAAATAATTCAAAATGCATGCATAAAATGGTAAGGACATTTCCCTACATAACCATAATAGCATTAGCATACACAGTGAAATTAATAATGATTTTCTAATATCATCTAATAACCACCCCATGTTCAGATTCCCGTAATTATTCCAATATGTCTTTTGCAGCTACAGGCAGGCCCCCAGTTATAAACATCCAACTTATGTACAACCCGTAGGTACAAACCAACTCCCTGTAAAGCCTATTATATTAAAAATTCAAGGTGCATACAATGGTTTGTAATAACAAACTGGTGATGTGCATCAAATATTATTATTATTACTGTATTATTATGTTAAAGATATTTTAGTGTATCTGGAAGTGTTTCTTTAATATTTTTTATGCCTAGGAATGTACAGCATATACTATATACTAAGACAAACATTTGACTGATGTTAGATACAAACTATACCTGACTGTTCCAACATATGTACAAATACAACTTAAAGACAGACTTAGGAATGGAACTTGTTTGTAATATGGGGACTGTACTTTGTTCTTTGTTCAAATCAGGATGTACTGACAAACCAGGAAACAATGTAATGCAATATATGCATTTGGTTGCAACGCCCCTTTTGATAAACAATCCTTCCTTCTCGCTTGTTTTTCCCTCATGAAATCGGCCTGTTGAAGAAACTTGGTTAGTTGTTCTGTGGGATATTTTACTTTCTGAGTTTGTTTGATTGTTTCCTTGTGGTGTCGTTTAACTTTTTTCTCTATCCTGTATATTTCCTGTATGCCGGGAGTTGGAACTAAAGCATGGTAAGATTCAGGCTAAGCATTTTGGCAAGAATGTTTCATAAGTGACACTGTGCTTTATTTGCCTCCTATCAGGAGGCACATGTACTCTCAGTGATGTGGAGGATCACTGCTGCTCCCTCTGAGTTTCATTCATTGATGTTGGCTAAAACGGGTAACCCTGGCAAACTACCAAAGTAAAGGGAAAAATGAAAAAGTTTCTTCGACTGGTTACTAACAATATAAATTGTATTATTTTATGTGAACTGTTTATTATTTTTGTCTAATTAGAGAATAGCACTGTTATGATTACATATTTCATTTAATAATGTGGCAGAATCATTTTGTGATCAGTTCTATTTACTTATACTGGAAGATCCTTGTTATGGATTGAGTTATGTCCCCCCCCCCCCCAAAATGTCTGTCAACTTGTCCAGTCCATGATTTCCAGTATTGCGTGATTGTCTACCATTGTGTCATCTGATACGATTTTTCTGTGTGTTATAAATCCTACCTTTATGATGTTAATGAGGTGGGATTAGTGGCAGTGATGTTAATGAGGCAGGACTCAATCTACAAGATTAGGTTGTGTCTTAAATCTATATCTTTTGAGATATGAAAGAGAGAAGTGAGCAGAGAGACATGGAGACCTCATACCACTAAGAAACAAGAGCCAGGAGAATAGCATGTCCTTTGGACCCGGGGTCCCTGCGCTGAGAAGCTCCTTCACTGGGGCAGACTGATGAGAAGGACCTTCCAGAGCTGACAGAGAGAGAAAGTCTTCCCCTGGAGCTGACACCCTGAATTCGGACTTCTAGCCTCCTAGACTGTGAGAGAATAAATTTCTGTTTGATAAACCCATCCCCTTGTGGTATTTCTGTTACAGCAGCACTAGATAACTAAGACAATCCTTCACATCCATATTTGATCTTCAGAGATTGTTGTTAGATAATATTACCCACTGCTGTCCAGTTGATTTCGACTCATAGTGACCCTGTTGGACAGGGTAGAGCCCCTAAGGTTTCCAAAGCAGTAATCTTTATGGGAGCAGACTGCCACATCTTTCTTCCGAAGAGCAGCTGTTGAGTTCGAACTGCTGACTTTTAGGTTAGTAGCTGAGCCCTTAACCATTGTGCCACTAGGACTCTTCAGGATAACATTGTGGTCTTCTAATCAGCATAATTATCTGCTCTCTCACAACTCTAGAGGAATATTGCAAAATATTTTCACTCATAGGAATACACACACACACACCCCTATGCCCATACTATGTCCTCGCATCATAAATATCAGTGGTGACAATAAAGACCAACGGAACATTAGATATGATACATTAAACAAAACCACAGTTTAATTATTTATGATATCCAAATTTCTCTCGTATGCCCTCTTTTCTTGGTCACAAAATAAAGAGGAATAATATGAGTCTATCTATTTAGGACTTACTAAGAAATTAGTCTATTTGAAAGGGAAAATGAATACAAGTGGGAAATCTTCGCATCTTTTAGTCCCTCTCTTATTATTCAATACAGTTACAGGAAGCACCTCATCTATTTTCTGATGGTTTCTTACACTTGGGAGTTTTTGTTTTTTCCACATCTACTGCTCCTTATAATACCTACAAAGAAAAATCCAGGCATTTCCTCTTAGCCACCATCTTGATTTCCTTCTGCAGTGCTTAGCATTCAGCATCTCACTATTGTTTGATTCTTATGTTACTTTTTTACTATCCTGTGTTATTTTCTCTGCTCATCAGAACACTGTTGAGTTAACGTATTTGTACGTTAAGCAATCTCGGTGCTTATGTGAGTTACATCTTTTTTTTGCAAGTCCCCCCCCCCCTTATCGCCCCTGCTCTTTTCCTTCTTCATTTTTTTCCCCTGCTGCTTTACGTTCTTAGTCACTTATTTGCTTTTTGTACCTTTAATTTGCTTGCTATTGAAAAGGCAATATATTCCATTATTTACTCTGTATTTTTAATTCTAATTTATTTAATCTGGAATAGATATGAACATTTGGGGGGCATATCTCCTTTGTTCCTAGGCTTCCTGGGAAATCTGTATATTATCTAGAAAATGGACACTGTAAGTTCAGTTCTGTGCACTGGGAAGAAGGGTTGGAGGAATTCAAATAGCCTGCTGCTTTTATCTCATCTTTCCTTTAGGTCTTCTAAACAGATTTTATGATGCTTCAAATTTAGGTATTTCAATAGAATTTTCTAGCTTTTGCTACATGATCTTTGAAACATACTTATGAGTAAATTTGTTGTCATTCCTGAATGGAGGCTGTCATTCGTGAAACTGTTATTAAATGATCCTAGATAATTAGTACAGAAGACAGTCACTTCAAGAAATATAAGTGACATTTCGTTTATTAAGTCATGAAGTTTGGGTTTTTATCATGTCACTAAGCCCAAGATTTACTAGGGAAGTGATCCAACTTCAAAACATATAAGCTTTTAAAAATTTTCTAATACAGTTTTTAGAAAAGTAGAATTAGTTCTACACTGTTCCATATCACCCCTTGCCTCACCCATGATGGGCAGATGGTTAGCCTGACTCTGTAAATTTACTGCCAATAAAAACTAACAAGAATATCTGCGTGGAAATAGTTGTCCTGTGATATCACTTCTTAAATATAATAAATGAAACAGATAAGATGCATAGCTTATGCATACTCTTTGCATAGAGTTGAATGAGAGATTTACCATTTGGTACAAGATATTTACATCCGTTCATCAAAATATGACTCCCTTTGCAGTCTTCTAATGCCATGCCTGTAATATACATTATTATGGTAATTTAAAAATGGAACATAGAGTAGAAAAAGAACATGATAAATGCGTATCGTCCCACTCTTTATAGCTCTAGTAAATTTTATACCTTAGGCTAGACTGAATACATTTTGAGTTTCTCATGCAACAATCATTTTGGAAATGTGTCAGTCAACAGGCTTCTTTTACTCATTATTATTTAGCCTAAAGATCTGAGGAATCTGTTTTTATTCTGTTATCAATTTATTTCCAAGAAATGCCACTGCCTTTACCTACTTGAATGAACATTTCCTTTCTTCCCATTTATAACGATTGTAAAACTAGACCCCTTTCATCAACTGTTTCCTTGGGATGCGTTCATCTGCAAATTAGTATAACAGATATTTCAGAAATAGCAGCTGAGCCTCTGAAAAAGTATTTTTCTCCCCTCTCAAATCAAAGGATCAAGACTATCATTCAGGGTTCTTTTATTTTTTAAGGATTAAATCCTTTACTCCAAATCATGGAAAAAATAACTCAGAAGGTATTTGTTGAACTGCACAAAGGGCATGTGGTTTCGACCTCAGCTGGAACACAGGCTGCAGCCTGGCTGTCCAGGCACTATCCTTCTCTGCAAAGGTGAAATGATTTAGAGGCCTAGAGAAACTTAATTTTTCTTGATCACCATGTGCAACCCGGAATTTTAATGGCAGGCATAATTAATTCTTCTGATGTTAATCATCAGGGCTGGGCTCCACAATTATCAGCCTGGTGCAGCTGGGGCATGGTGCAGACATGAAAAATTAGGAAAATGAATCAGTAATAGGGTGGCAGATTTAATCTGCATCATGAAAACAAAGTTAAAAAGAGGAAGATCGAGAGAATTTCAGCTGAAGCTTTTGTGCCAATGCGCAGTGACAGAACTGAAAAATGTTGCCCATGTCCAAAGTGATTGGTAATTACCAAGCCATTGAATTTTTTATTGTCAATTTATCATTGCGCCAGAGGTTAAATTTAACATCTTCTTCGAAAGCCATCACTCTAAGAGGGCTCACTGCGCATCACGTGGCTCAGAGTCAGAGAAAGGTTAATCAGGTGTTCCTTTAGTTTGCATGCGTCTGCAAGCCCTCCTTCCTCCTGGGCTGTCCATCGCTGAATACCTGCCACAGGAGATTTTCTACTATTCATTACCTGTAACTTTCAGAAAAACATCAGATTGTGTTACACACACACCTTCTCCTCTCTGGGCACTTACTAAGAACGCTGGTGCAAGAGAAGAATTATTTCTCAAGTAAGAAAAATCCCATCATTTCAAGCCCTGGGGATACTTCATTAAGGTGCAGCTGAGACAAGGACCCTTCTCGCTCTTCCTCTCTCTCTTTTAATTGCTATTTTGTCATGGACATTGGAAGAAACGATAGGACCTTAAGACAAAATTAGAATTCCACAGCAATTGTATCTGCGTCAGACTTCATTCTCGTCTTCGTTTTTTTCCCTTTTGCACAGGATGTCCCTTAAATTAATAATTGGAAAAAAGCTTAGTTTAAAAGGAAGGAGATATTTATCCATGTAAATCCTGAATAGTTCAAATAACCATTTCTTTGAAGAGCTTTCTGAAATATGAAGAGATCCAGAGTAGGTATTGAAATTCCACACAAAAAGGCTCCTCTTAGTGATTTTTAAAAAGTGACCTCGCTTAGTTTAGCCACGGCCCAATTTTTAACATCACCTGTTCTGTCCTTTTGTCTTTTGCTTGACTGTGCCTCTTCTTCCATATGTATTTTGAAATATAGAGCAGTTGCTTATTAAGGGAATGGTATGTATTTTCTATAAATTAAAAATAGAAATAGCCTTTAGGGAGACTTGAAAAAATCAATGTGTGCGTTAATTACTGCAATTCATTACTCAAATAAAAATGGGCTCAGCCTTTCATTGGCTACAAATTTGGGGATGGGGATGTTTGCAAAAGACAAAGCTCGTGTTCCTGATCACGTTAATCTGCAGATCAAAGCCTCCGTGAGTCCATGCCTAGTGGAAGCTCCTCAGGGGATAGGCTAGCTAGGCTCCATCCCAGCACACAGGCAGTGAGTTATGACTGCTGAATACAAAAGCTGGCCACGTGACCGCCACCTAACAGCAGTGGCACGAGTCCTTCTCCTGCCTGGGCTTCCCGAGACCTTGCTTTACTGAGCCCTCACTTTTCTATAATTAAATCTGAATCATAAAAGCCATACCTGTCAAGTGACCTCCAGCTGCCCTCATAAACAACACTGGGAATTTTGCTGGTAGCAACTCTTTGCCTTTTGGAAAGAACATAGGAAAATATCCTACGTAGTTTCCTGGAGGCTTCCCTCCCGCATTCTACTCTTTTTTTTTCCAATTCTCCCCACACTGGGCTTCCTCCCCCCTTTCGGAATTTAAGTAGGGGACTGAAAATACACAGCAAATAAAGAATATAGTATAATTTATTGAAAAGATTCTGCTGTCTTCTCCTGAATTAGTAACCTGTCCTTTTAGGAAGAAGAGACGGAAAGTGGAAAGAAGGAATGTAATTTTTCTAACAGCATTTGGCTGCCTTTCTTTGATCATGTTTTATGGCTAGAGGATAAATTACCATGTGAAGGTTTCTGTTTAAAACCTGAACATGTTTAGTGTGATTTGAACCATGCCGTATTTTGCATAGCTGCCTTTTGCCTGAGCAAGTTTAATGCAAAGATCAGCAGCTCAGAGCATAACACATATTAGCCGGTTCTTTTCCTGCTATTGGAATCCCCCACTATTTTAATTGGATTCTTTCCAAAACTGCAACTAATTAAGAATCAATTTAGGACCATTAGCAAGTGGGACAAGCTAGCTGGTGCTGCATATATCAAAAGAGTTTTAATGAGAGGCGTTACTGGATGGGGGGAAGAAAGAAACAGATTAAAGATAGTGTAGGGACCTTCTTCAGCTAAACTGAACGACTAATGGTACATGGAAAGATGCTGAACTTGTAGTCCTCTGTAATTGATCTACTTACTGTTTTTAAAGAAACTTCAAAAACATGAATTCAGGCATTTAGAGATACATTTGAGGTTCAATAACGATTTATAAACGTTACAAAATGTTGGCTTCTGGAGTGGAGTGCTCCGTTTATTGGAGAAACACATGCTGTCTGCTTTTAGACGCGTTAACCTCAGCACTGCCAAGTCATTTTCTCTTCCCTGGGCTTTGTACTGGCGCACATCTGCTTATCCAGACTGCACTGGCTGCAGATGGTGCGTTTTAATTTGTTAGAGGGTTAGCAGTGCCGTATTTTTGACAGCTGCTCTTGAGTTCCTTTACCACAAAGAAAAACTTTGGTTGAACCTGTGCTTTAGGGAGAGAAATTTGATACTCAGATCCTCATTAGTTGCTTCTACTCTTTCTTGGATCTTAAGCATCTAATCCTCTTTGTCATTAGGAATTGTATGCAGGCTGATGTTTCTTTCCAGGGGATGAAGGTAGAAAGTTAGTATACAGTTAATCTGCTTTGCACATTATATTATGAATATCTGTGCAGTTTCAGTGGGGCAGCCAAATATTTAATCATTAGGAAAGATAGGCAATAAATCAAATGTCTGAACTTGGGTGCATTATCTGATATTCTTGATTTCAGACTTAACCTTCTGCATGGACTTCTGTCATGAGAAATTACCTAGACTAAGTTTCTTCATTTGGAGCAGTCATAACCCAACCACAAGACTTCTATGATTGTAAGATAATAGCAATGAGAAAGAGATTGTTGGCTTCTAGCAGTGGACATGGACAATCAAGATACGTTACTCTGTAGGAAAATAGTTTTACTAAGTTTAGGTTTGATTACATGTTTGAGAAGGTATGGAGAAGATTAGATTGAAAAGGTAATTACAAGGATACTGAGGACTTGAGAGTTTGAAGGATTCTTTAAGATGTGTAGGAATGTGTTTATTGGGTAGGTTTTCCTCTGGTTAAGGAGCCCTAGCGGTGCAGTGGTTAAGGCAATCGGCGGCTAACTGAAAGATCTGCGGTTTGAACCCACCAGCCTCTCTGTGGCAGAAGGATGTAGCAGTCTGCTTCTGTGAAGATTACAGCCTTTACTGTGGGGAAGTTCTACATTGTCCTATAGGGTAGTTATGAGTTGGAATGGACTCGATGGCAACGTGTTTGGTTTCCTCTGGTTACAAACGTTATCAAAACAATAGTTAGAATCTGTGTGCTGTTATTAACAGTTGGGCTTACAATATGGAAAACATTATCTCTTTTCTGCACTACCATTCACCAAGTCACCTTAGCCAAACGTCAGTGGTCATCCTTGATTCTACCCTCACGCTCCCCTTCCACAAATAATCACTCACTGAGACCTGTCAGTTTTAGCTCCTTCATCTCTTTCACCTTCTCTCTACTCCCTCTGCTTCTTAATTTAGACCTTCAGCATTTATTGACTAGATTGTGGCAACAGCCCCTTACCTGAGCTCTCTGCCTCCATTCTTGGCACCTCCAATCCCTCCCTTAGCACCCTGGACTTTTTTCTGCTGTCTCATTTCTCATACTGTAATATAATGATCGATTTACTTATCTTTCGCCCTGATAGGCTGTAAGCTATTTGAGGACAGGGACTAGGTCTTTCATTCTGTATCTCTAGCCCTAGCACAGTGCATATAGTAGGAGCTTAATAAAACAATTGCTTACTGAGTTGCCTCCTACTATATTAAGCCCTGTTCTAGGATACAGAAGGGAATGGGACTCACAAAATCTGTGTCCTTAGGGACTTCATAGATTCCCTGGGTGGTGCAAATGGTTAAGCACTCAGCTACTAATGAAAGGTTGGCGGTTCGAACCCACCTAGTGGTGCCTCCGGAAAAGGCTTGGCAATATGCTTCCAACAGGTCACAGCCGTGAAAACCCGAGGGCGTGCAGTTCTACTCTGTAACACATAGGATCATCATGAGTTGAACTGACTCAACAGCAACTGTTCTTTTTGTTTTTGAAAACCCTGTGGAGGAGTATTTCTTGCACACACAGGATAGCCATGAGTCTGAACCAACTTGACAGCAAAGAACAACAACAATGGACTTAACACTCGGGTAAAGTTCATCTCAAAAACTCACTTGCTTGGGTCCTATACGAAGTGTTTAGGCCTTGTTCTAGCCACAGTCGACCATCTGAGTGACACACCAAAGAAACCAGAAATACTGAGTGATCTTCCAACCCCCAAGTTAAGCATCAGCTTTACATCACTTACACCAGAGTTCTACTCTGTCATATATGGGGTCGCTATGAGTTGGAAGTGACTCAACGGCACCCGGCAACAACAGCGATCACAAAAAGGGTAAATGTTTTAAAGAGGGTGGAAAATGAAGGCATCTTGGCTGAGAGTGCACGGTAGATTGTTGTAGAAATGGCCTCCAATTTGTTTATGGTTTTCCTGTACCCATGATCCCAGGAAGTCTCCTCTTACACTGACTCTGAGCTTGGCCATGGGTCTTGCTTTGGCCAGTGGTGTAACAGCAAATGGGAGACAGTCAGAGATGTGAAAAGTGCTCGCACATTGGGACTTACCCTCGTCTGTTGCACATGGATCCCTAATACTGCCACCATGTGAAGAAGTTTGAGTTAGCCTGCTGGATGATGACAGACACATGGCTCAGTCACCCTCATCGCCCCCTCCAACTGTGAATCATCCTCATGGCACGTGAGTGAGGCCATCCTAGCCATCCAACCCCCAGCTGACCTGCCAGATGACCACAGATGGCATGAATAAGCCCATCCGAGAGCACCAATCCTGACCCAGATCAGCAGCAGCACCCAGCTGACCTAAGGACTCGTGAGCAATAATAAATGACTATTGTCTGAAGCCACATAATTTTGGGTGGTGTGTTACACAGCAAGAGCTAACGAATGCCAGGTGACAACCATCATCTCCATCCCAGCTAGTCAGGACAGTGTCTGGGAGACCAGATATTTCATGGGAAGTCCCAACTAGATGAATCCTAGGCATAAAGTAGGATGGGAAAATTGTTGAAAAATAATTGATTTTCAGCCTAGGAATGTTTGATATTTTGGTCCTTGGGCATAGCTCATTTACTTGCAGCAGAGAGTAGGAAATAGGATGATGGTAAGAAGTGGGTTTGTGTGATGGTGGTGGTGGGTGCAGCATGCTGAGATTGGGGCTCAGGAACACAAACTAGGCACAGAGCTAAGTAATGGGGCAGCATGACGGGGAGGATCCTCAATTAAAGCCACCTCTCATACGTGGCCCTCTAAAGGTTTGGTGTTTTTAAGAACTTTTTTTTCTGAAGACCATGGGTGATCTTTCCAACTTTTGAAAATAATTCAATAGTCATTAGCCATTCTGACTAATGTTCTGAGATTGTTAAGCAGAAATAGAGAAGTACCTATTATTTTTAGTTTCTGTCTTTTGCAGTCACAAAACTGAAGTTTTATTTAATTCATTTATTTAATAAATATTTGTTTATTTCCTACTAGGTGTCAAGTACTAGGGGCCAAGTGATTGGTTCCTGAGATACACACTCTCTTTTTTCAAAGTGCTTGGAGTCTAGTAGAGTTGACAGACAAGTGAATGGAACAGATATTCACAATACGGGGTGTTGTTGTTGTTGTTAGGTGCCAAAGAGTCGGTTCTGACTCATAGCGACCCCATGCACAGCAGAACGAAACATTGCCTGGTCCTGCGCCATGCTCACAATCATTGTTATGCTTGAGCCCATTATTGCAGCTACTGTGTCAATCCATCTTGTTGAGGGTCTTTCTCTTTTTTGCTGACCCTCTGCTTTACCAAGCACGATGTCTTTGTCAAGGGACTTGTCTGACCTGATAACGTGCCCAAGGTATGTGAGACGAAGTCTCACCATCCCTGCTTCTAAGGAGCGTTCTGGCTGTACTTTTTCCAGACAGATTTGTTTGTTCTTCTGACAGTCCATGGTATACTCAATATTCTTCACCAACACCGTAATTCAAAGGCATCAATTTTTCTTTGGTCTTCCTTATTCGTTGTCCAGGTTTAACATGCATATGAGGTGATTGAAAATACCATGACTTGGGTCAGGTGCACCTTAGTCCTCAAAGTTACATCTTTGCTTTTTAACACTTTAAAGGGGCCTTTTGCAGCAGATTTGCCCAATGCAATTATGCCGTTTGATTTCTTGACTGCTGCTTCCATGGGCGTTGATAGAATGGGGGTGGGTGATATGATAAAAGTAACCACAGCCTGCTTGGTGGAACAGAGGAGGGGAATGTACCTCCACTTCTGCATGATGGTGGAGGGAGGCTCAGTTTGCCAAGAACAGATGCTCTGAGGCTTCTCATAAGGTAGCAGTCTGGTTTAACTAACTGTAGAATTCGATATTAGTATGATGAATTGGGGAAACATTGAGGTACAGGTCCCTCATTACCTTCAGCTTTATCTCTCATACTTGCTTTCTATAGAGTTCAAATGTGTTCTTTATGGGGGAAGCGCTGGTGTTCCAAAACAAGGCAGCCAGACGCCATCCTGAGGACGAGAACACTGTTGTGCTGATGAGGTTACATCTTCACCTGCCTGACGGTCAGAGTACTGAGGACTTTATAGTGTGGTTATTTGGCCACATCCTGAACCCTGTGATTGTTTCTAATTTTCCTCTTGTATATTTAGTTTAATGTCTGAATTTCAAGAAGATGTGTCATGTGTCTTACTATTGGTGTGGGAAGGGCTTATACTAAGATACAGATGCTACTTTGTAGAAAGAGAGAGCCCATTTTGGAAGGAAGTTTAAAGAAAGTTCTTTGTTAAAGATGTTTGTCATTTTGGAGGAGCAAAAAGGAGCCCTAGTGGTGAAAATGGTTAAGCCCTCAGCTACTAACTGAAGGCTGGCAGTTTGAGCCCACCCAGAGGCTCCATCAGAGAAAGACCTGGCCGTCTGCTTCCGCAAATATTACAGCCAAGAAAACCCTATGGGGTAGTTCTACTTTGTCACATGAGGTCAGTATGAGTCAAAATTGACTCAATGGCATGTAACAGCTACAACACTGAACTTTGGAACCTTTTCCTAAGTGTGAGGAATTTGTCAACTTATGACACTTGGCACAGCCTCCCCCACTTAGTGAAAGCTGAAAAATACTAAGTAACTTTTTCAACTTTCTTGTCAGCTGAGGGCAGTCACCTAGGATTGGACAATCAGATGCATTCATTGAGGATGTTGTTTTTGTAACTACTGATGTAAAGAGCATTCCCTGCCCAGCTGCAGGCATATTCAGTGACCTGCAGCAGCGGGGGCAGTGCCTGGGTGGCAGTAGTGTGAGTGATTCTGTTCCATGTCCAGCCTTGGACAGTGGTTCTGGATGCCTGGCCTCCCTTCGTTCCCTTCCATTTCCGAGCCTGGATCTCCAGCCTTCCAGGCAATTCTAGGAGCTGTCCAATAGTCTTTCAGTTTTTTTTTTTTTTTGGTTTCTTAAATGAAGCAGGTGCTTTCAGTTGAAGACTCTGACCGATATACTCCATTATTGTAGTTTTTTTATTGTAGTTTTTAAAGAGAGATTGGGTGGAGATTGCACAAAGCAGGTTGGAAAGTTGTATTGGTTTTGAGGTTGAGTTGCTGAGAACAGAATCTACTCCAGGTAGTTTCAGCAGGAAAGGATTTAAGACAGGGAATTAATCAACTCACAGAATCATTTGGGAGGGCTAGAGAAATAGATCTAGGCTGAAATTCATGAACAATTCTTCCAATTCTCTACTTATTTATTGTTTCGTTCATCTTTTCTACTAGAACATAAACTCCACAAAGGCAGCAGTCTTTGTTTTATTCCCTTACAAATTTCAAGCACCTAGAATAGTGTCTGGCTCCATAATACTTTAATAATAATAATAATAGGCACACAGGGAGAACTTTTGAAAGAAACTAGAAAAGAAATCTTTTAATCTATCCCCAAAGAGACCATAAGTTATGATTGACTTTTCTGACTTAGGAGATATTTGGCCATATGTCAGAGAACTTGTAGGAATACAGCTAAATTGGACCTTACTGTCCACTAAAGGGAGATTTTTTTTAAAAGAGGATGAATCAATACATCTATATTTAATGTGTATAATTTAGGCGATCTCCCATGCAGAGGGTGACATGAGTAATGTATTCTTCTCATTTGTATTGCTTGAAATTTTTGATTAGAGGTTTTATAAATCGAGTAAACTCCTGAATTATGGAACTTGAGATAAGCCTGGGCAGCTTTAAAAATCTGGATTGATTTGGACTAGGTAAGCCTCAGTAATGATACCAAAAGTTTGTCAGTGATGATGAATTTCTTATAGGTTCTTGGGAAGAGTCTGACAAGTCTTACAGGTCAGGAAACCTGAGGAGAAAGGGCATGACAATCTGGGCTTCATATACAATCTCAATTTAAATGGCTTGACTTCTATAGTACTATTTGATCTTTTGGCATAGAACATAGACTTATTACTGGTATACTCTACTATCTATTGTAAATTCTGATTATCAAGGTTTTTGCAAGATTGCATGCAATTTTTGTTTTGTTAGTGATTATAGTAAAGTGATAAAGTCTCTGGGGGGAGGAACTCCAGGACTGTATTTAGCATGTTGTGTTTGCTCTACAAACATGACTGTCTTTTTAGAAAGATTGATAAAATGATAGCAGGCATCTTAGGGCCACTATCAGGCTGTTTTGTTTCTTCCTTCCTTCCTTTCTTTTGTTTTTAGTTCTACCCTTTTTATATATATTTTAAAAGGCCATACACCACAGTAGACCAAGAAATATAAAAATCAAATTAAACTCATTCATGAAAAATTCCATTAAAAGAACATTATAAAATCTACTCTAATTCAGCAGGAGCCAGGGGACTTGGAACGAGCCTGACACTTCTGTTTTTAATCACTAAATTTTTATCAATAGACTTTATAATAATAATTTTTTATTTAGCTAACTATATCTACACCCCAATAAATCCACTCCACTGTCAGTTCTTCCTCATGTCCAAATAAAGAGAAAAACAAAATGCTTAAAAGTTCTTACCTTTTTCATGAAACAGTGTTGCCAGGGCAAGTGCTAGTGCCTGAATAGTAATAGAAATTAATTGTATAATTAGTCCTGCCCAAGTTAGCAAGTTTTCTACTTATAATGCAGCTTTCCTTTAAAAATGGACTCTTTCTACCTGTCAATAATGCAGGCTCAGAAAGAGATGAATTATATTGTGTAGGCAAAATAACTTCACTGTGGTTAGAGCTGGCTGGGATTTGCTTGTCAATGGCGGCGTATTAGTCTGGGTCTCCTTCCTCCTCCCAGGAACCTCATCACTTTACCATGATACTAACAAAACAAAAAGAGTTTGCAAATTTGCAACAGACTTGATAATCAGAATTACGGTAGCTATTATAGTATACCAAGAGATTAGAGAAACCCTGGGCTTGAGTTCAGATGGACAGAGTCCAATAAAGTTGTTTCTGAGTTTGTAGATAACTTCTTATCATTTTTCATTCTTTTGAACATTTCGCTGCTTGCTCGCAAATGCTCTTGAGGTAAAATCAAACTAAATCTGTTGCCGCTGAGTTGATTCCAACTCCTAGCGACCCTACAGGACAGACCCTAGGGTCAGTTAGGGCCTCCAAGGCTTTACTGCCACATCTTTCTCTCATGGAGCAGCTGGTGGGTTAAACCACTGATCTTTCAGTTCCCTGCCGAGCACCTAACCACTGCGCCATCAGGGTTCCTGCTCTTGAGGTAGAGCAATTGAAATCACTGTAACTTTTTACAATCTGTTTACAATTCTTGTAAAAAATTTTTTTTCTCCCAAGGACAATTTTAAAGCTTTCTAGTTAAAGTGTTATTTGGGGGTTATTAATGAACTATCTAATCCCTGACCTTGGGATCATCTCCTCCAATAAGCCCCCCTTCATTAATGCAAAGGGAGATAATATCCATGTGACCATGTTTCTTTCTTAATTCTTTTTATATTTACACCTTATTAATTACCTTGGAACACCTTCCCCCTTTTTTGCATATAGACGTATTTCAAATACACAATACTATTGCACTTGAGATATTGCCTGCATAAATACTTATTTGAATCAAATCAGACTTTAAATGCATCAGAGGAGATTATTCTCAAAGGCACATTCAGCAACACTCACTTCATGCGAATTCCATGGGATTCAGCAAAGAACGCTTTTCTTAGGGTAAATACATATTTTTTCTATGATAGGAAGAACCAGCTTCTGATTGGAAGTTGCCTATTTTCACATGCTTGGTTTCATTAAGCATCTAATAAACAAGTTAGAGTCCACTGCCGTTGAGTGAACTCCGACTCATAGCAACCCTGTAGGACAGAGTAGAATTGCCCCATAGGATTTCCAAGGTTGTAAATCTTTACGGAAGCAGACTGCCATATCTTTCTGCAGGGGAGCCGCTGGTGCGCTCAAACCGCTGACCTTTTGGTTAGCAGCTGAGCACTTTAATCATTGTGCCACCAGGGCTCCTCAATTCAGGGTAAACTCCATCAAATCTGGATGATTCTCAGTTAATTCAAGGTTTTCCCCTTCCTTTACCTCTTGCATCTAAATTCCTGGTGCTTAGGTAGCATCGAGGCAACAGGGAGGCCAGGGCATTTGTTGCGCGAATGGCATCAGTTCATCTCCAATTGTGTCCACTCTTGTGTCCTTCCTGTCCAGCTATACAGACCTCTCAGGTCTGCCATCCCTCAGTATCATACCTACGCTGCTCTGGTCAGCACGGAAGTCAATCGCTTAGTGAGGCTGCCGAAGGCCTTTTTTCCTATGCACAATATGCAGGAACTACCACCTATGTCTCCTGCCTGCCCTGGGGTGTGGTAAAACTCTAGGTCTTGCTGCTTTTCTGGGCCCACCTGGTAGTGAGACACTGGTCTTCGCTGCTTTCATTTTCTTAGCCTGACTGAAGAACACTCTTTGTTTTTACCTCTCACCTCTGGAATCAGCCTAGGGGTATGGGATCCTTCCAGGATTAAGACCCCTTCTCAGGGACACACGCCAGAGTCTAAGTATCTTGCTTGCTCCCAGCTCTCTCCCTCTTACCCCAGCCTGGTTCTCTTCTTTCTTCAGGGTGGGAAAAACTGCCCCTCTTGCTGATCAGGTAATCTCATTTCTGCTCTGCTTTGAACCTGGACTCCGGCTTTAAAACTGTTGATTCTTTTATTTTCTGGTTTCCTAGGGCGATGGTTACCACACGGTCTAGTTGAAAGAGGAAAGGGTTGAATGGTAAAAAGAGTTTCAAAAAACTTATCTGTTAGAGTAGCAAAATGTTATCCTGATACACTTGATTTACTTAAAGCCCACCAAACCTGTTCACTACTATTTATCTCTGAGTTTTCAACAAGTTCTTTTTTGTGTCTCTGCTTTATGAGTTCTGAATTCCTGAAGGTCTGAAGTTCTGTCTGTGGCTCTGTTTTACGGCACTGTCCACAATATGTGAAGTGACTGACGATCACACATTTCCTTTTTAAATAATCCAATACCCTAAACTAATCCTCCTCTCCCCTTCTTCTCAAGCCCTGTGATCATTTCTGGAGAAAGGATTGCTGTAAGTTACAGTTAATGGAGACAGTCATTTAATGCTATTCCCCAGTTAGCATAGTTCTCATGACAGAACCCAGTCTTACTTGGTTATGGTTACAGAAAAGGAAATCTGAAGGTGACTCACTCATGAATGAGATGAGGTTGGGTCATAATACTCAGAAATTACATGTAACACTGGTGGACACCACACTCTACCCTGATGCCATCCATTTACGCGTAGTGTCTCCCACAGTGTTATATGCCTTTGTATCCTTAATAAGACAAACGCTAATATCCCTGATGATGACAAAAGAGAATTCAGTGCCAAGTTAAAATCCTTCACAAAATTTACTGGGCATTCTAAAAGTCGGCACAAATTAAACCCCCAACCATAAAGCAGCACTCCCCACCGCCATCTGATCCAACGTCTACGTGCCCTACCCGCTTCTGGGAGGAAGTGGTGATTCAATGGTAGAATTTTCACCATCCACGCAGGAGACCTGGATTTGATTTCTGGCTGATGTACCTCATGCATAGTCACTGCCCGTCTGTCAGTGGAGGCTTGCCTATTGCTATGATGCTGAATAGGTTTCAGTGGAACTTCAGGAGTAAGATGGACTAGGAAGAAAGGACTGGTGATCTATTTCTGAAAATCAGCCAATGAAAACCCTATGTATCGCAATGGTCTGATCTGCAACCCAGCGTGGGGATGGCACAGGACTAGGCAGTGTTTCGTTCTGTCGTGCATGGGGTTGTCATGAGTCGAGAGCCAAGTTGACAGCAGCTAACACCACCACCAACATATGGATATTTAGATATAGGCCATGCAGATAACAAAACAAAAGCAATAAACTAAGGAACAAGTTTAAGTGACCCATAATAGTCAGTTTTCTTCAGACAGACTCTGAGTTAAGTGACAAGGTGTGGCAGGGTTGGAATTCGGTGGTATGAATTTTATTAAGAAAGGTTCCCTGAGTGGTTCAGGGTTCAGCTACCCGAGTGAGTGGTTTTAACTGAGAATGTCTAACAGCTGAGAGTCACACAATTATAACTGTATGAGTTCCTGGGCCTTAAGAAGCAGCCCATGTTGGGATTCTCCCTCTTCACACACATCCATAGCCCACATCTGGATTTTGTCACATGACTGACCTTGGAGCCCTCACCTAATTTTGTCTTTGGCCGGTATCTTGGTGTCCCAGTCAAACTTGAGACCAATGATCTGGGGCGTCGTATGCTTCCCCGCCTTGGTAAGAAGCTGGAGGTGAAAATCAGGTCACAGGCATCATCACAAAACATATTTCTGTGGTCCATTTCCCCTCCAATTTTGACTCCTACAGGGTCTCTTACATGCTTTGCAAACCTGGTCACCTGGAGGCTGCCTCCACCTTTCCCTCCTGGCCTGGATCACTCCGGGAATATCTCTGGTTGCTGCTGATGCCAGAAACCAACAGCTGCACCGCAGATGCTGCTGTGAGAGCTGAGGGGTCCATCTTCCAGCGCTGCTGCTGCTGCCTTGTCTGCTCTGCTCATTCCTTTGTTTCACGCCTGGGCGCCGGCCCTGGGTCTCATACTGGAATCCTTGAGAACTCACGTGACCAATCCCTTCTCCTCTCTAGTACTGAGTGTTGTCCTTGCACTAGAGTGGCTCACCACTGAGATGCACATTTTCCCAGGGCGCCTTCCCCAACACATCTTGGACTATTCCCCAACATGCTGAAATCCTTAGACCCAAGCTGGGACCTTCAAATATCTGAAAACTTGCAGTCATGAAATCCCGTGACTGTGTGTATATATATATATATGCACACACATATATTTGTGTGTATATATATATATATATATATGTATATATAATCCAATGAATTCCTTGCCTGTTAATTTTTAAGTCATTAACTAAATTAATTAATATTCTCCAGATTCTCCTGCTTCCTACTCGCAAATATTGGCCACAACATATATTTAAATCCCTCATTAAGTAGTTCTAAAATCCAGGGCTTGTTATAAAAAAAAAAAAAAGGATTCAGCTATACCAGAAAATAATAAAACTAATAAGTAGTTATTTACATGCTTATGGACCTTCGTTGACTTTTTATAAGTACATATGGAATCAGGCTGTGAGTTGAACAAATTCTATCAATAACTGCTTGACATTTCAGAAATGAAATTAAATTCTTTTTATTAATAAAAACAAGCTGTTACATAACCCAAGTAGTTGCAAAATCAACAGTGAGTGGGCTATGTCTGTGTGGGAGACACATTCAGAGATTATAGAAAAGAATTTAGTAGGAAGTTGGTGATCTAATGCACAGGGGAGGAAAATGCTGCCCAGTCCTAAACCATACATAATGATCAGTTGCGGATTAGACTGTTGTGATCCATAGGGTTTTCACTGGCTGATTTTCAGAAGTAGATCACCAGGCCTTTCTTCCTAGTCTGACTTAGACTGGGAGCTCCACTGAAACCTGTTCAGCATCAGAGCAACATGCAAGCCTCCACTGACAGGTGGATCGTGGCTGTGCATGAGGTGCGCTGGCCAGGAATCAAACCCAGGTCTCCTGCATAGAAGGTGAGAATTCTACCACTATACCACTAATGCTGGATCCCTGGAGTTGCCTTATTACTCTGAGTTCACTGAACTATTGCCCAGATCCTGATTATAACAGCTTAGTTCTTATCTGTCTTCTTCACCCTTCCTTAAGGAGCCCTGGTGGTGCAACAGTTAAGTGTTTGGCTGCTAACGGAAAGGTTGGTGGTTCAAATTGACCCAGTGGCTCCTCGGGAGAAAGAGCTGGTGATCTACTTCCATAAATATTATAGCCAAAAAAAAAAAAAAAAAAAAAAAAAAAAAACCATATGGGGCCATTCTAATCTGTCACAGGGGGTCATTACAAGTCAGAATTGACTTGATGGCACCCAACAACAAGAACAAGTACCAATGGGGTTCATTTCACTGACCTTAATACACTAGACGCAGGATCTGGAGGGAGGACTAGATTTTGGAATTAGAATTAGATTGTCTGGGTTTGAATCCTATCTCTAAATATGTAAAGCACATTGCACAGTGCTGGGCACAGTGCACATGCTACTTATTATAGTTATGAATGAATGATTGTGAACTGGGTTCACTGTTGCTCAGAAAACTCAGATCCTTGTGTTCTGCGGCCTGTTAATATTTTATGATTATTGAATTCTTAAATTACAGGGTGATTTAGGAGGAAAAAAGAAGGGGCCTTCCTGTAGAGGAGTGAGACCTTACAAATCTAGAGTAAAAAAAAGTTTCCTTTTTTTGAACCTCTTCAGTAACTGTCTCTTGTGTAGGTAATGTAATTACCAGTGGAAAAATGAATAAAAACTCAAACTCAATAAATTACATTTTTATTGAATTCCTTTGCTTATTTTCTGAGGGAATAAGATTTTGAATTTTGGAACACTTTTTTTTGCCACTTTATTTTTTGAGTGCTAAGACATGACATAGTATGCATTTTAATGTATTCATTCATGTCCAGTTTCAACAAAACTGGGTGGGAATTAGTACCCCATAATTCATGCTCCAGGGTGTCTTATTACAATTATAAAATTTTATTATAAAATGTTTTTTTTTAATATTTATATTGTTAATTAAATGACAATGAATTCTCATAAATTCTGAAGAGAGAATTACGGCCCATTAGCCCCTGCTCAGACTTCTTATTAGCCAATCAGAATATTTGATTTTTCCTTCTAACATGTTCACGTGTTTAATGGTAAAGTTTGCTGATCATGCACATTCCTTTCTATATCTCTGGAGTCTGCAAGAAGAAAGCCCTCAAAGCAGTTCACCTGCATTTATTACAAGGTGATCATTCTCTTGGGGGCATTTTGAGAGCACTTTGTGATTATTTTTAAAGAAACTCGTTTTGAACGTTAGTTTCTAAGGAGATTTTTATACTAGGGGAGGAAATATACTGTAACTATAAAAACTGTAGCCCTGATACAAAGATTTCTACTTATCCTCTCCTCCACACACACTTGTAGTCACTCAAGCTGTTGTGATTGGACATTAAATGATGATGTAATAACCACCTAAGTAGCAATAAAAAGGTTGTTAGGTGCCTTCGAGTTGGTTCTGACTCATAGTGACCTTATGTAAAACAGAATGAAATATTGCCCCATCCCGCACCATCCTCACAGTTGTTGCTATGTTTGATCCCATTGTTGCAGCCACTGTGTCAATCTATTTAATGGAGGGTCTTCCTCTTTTTCGCTGGCCCTCTACTTCCCCAAACATGATGTCCTTCTCTAGGGACTGGTCCCTCCAATAACATGTCCAACATGACAAAGTCTCACCATCCTCACATCTAATGAGCTTTCTGGCTGAACTTCTTCCAAGACAGAGTTGTTTGTTCTTCTAGCAATCCAACACCATAATTCAAAGGCACCAATTTTTCTTTGGTCTTATTCACTGTCCAGCTTTCACATGCATATGAAGTGTTTGAAAATACCATGGCTTGAGTCAGGTGGACCTTAGTCCTCAAAGTGACATCTTTGCATTTTAACACTTTAAAGAGGTCTTTTGCAGCAGATTTGCCCAATGCAATACGTCATTTGATTTCTTGACTGCTGCTTCCATAGGTGTTGGATTCAAGTCAAATGAAATCCTTGACTTTAATTTTTTCTCCATTTCTCTTGATGTTGCTTGTTGGTCCAGTTGTGAGGATTTTTGTTTTCTTTATGTTGAGGTGTAATCCATACTGAGGGCTGTCTTTGATCTTCATCAGTAAGTGCTTCAAGTCCCCTTTACTTTCAGCAAGCAAAGTTGTGTCATCTGCATATTGCAGGTTGTAAATGAGTCTTCCTCCAATCCTGATGTTGTGTTCTTCTTCATATAGTCTGCCTTCTAGGAGTATTTGCTCACCGTACAGACTGAATAACTATGGTGAAAGGGTACACCTTTACGCACACCTTTCCTGATTTTAAGCCATGCAGCATTCCCTTGTTCTGTTTGAACGACTGCCTCTTGGTCTATGTACAGGTTCCTCATGAGCACAATTAAGTGTTCTGGAATTCCCATTCTTCACGATGTTACCCATAATTTGTTGTGATCCACAAGCTCTAATGCCTTTGTGTAGTCAATAAAACACGGGTAAATATCTTTCTGGTCTTGTCTACTTTCAGCCCAGATCCATCTGACATCAGCAATGAGTCCTTCATTGCATGTCCTCTTCTGCATCCAGCTTGAATTTCTGGCAGTTCTCTGTCAATGTACTGCTGCAACTGTTTTTGAATTATCTCAGCAAAATTTTACTTGCTTCTGATATTAATGATAACGTTCAATACTTTCTGCATTCTGTTGGATCACCTTTCTTTTGGAATGGGCACAAATATGGATCGCTTCCAGTTGGTTGGCCAGGTAGCTGTCTTCCAAATTTCTTGGCACAGACAAGTGAGTGATTTCTGTTGTATCCGTTTGTTGAAACATCTCAACTTGTATCCCATCAATTTCTGGGACCTTGTTTTTCGCCAATGCCTTCAGTGCAGCTTGGACTTCTTCCTTCAATACCATCAGTTGTTGATCATATGCTGCCTCCTGAAATGGTTGAACATCGACCAGTTATTTTTGGTACAGTGACTCTGTGTATTCCTTCCATCTTCTTTTGCTGTTTCCTGCATCATTTAGTATCTTGTCCATAGAATCCTTCAACATTGCAAGTTGAGTCTTTAATTTTTTCTTCTGTTCTTTCAGCTTGAGAAGTGCCCAGCATGTTCTTTCATTTGGGTTTTCTAACTCCAGGTCTTTGTACATTTCATTAAAAGTAAAGAAGTCAAAAAACCTCAAGAGAATGGTCTAGACTTGCATTATGCAATGATGTAGCCACATGTATCTATTGAACACTGGAAATGAGGCTAGTGTGACTGAGAAACCAAATTTTTAATTTTATCTACTTTTAATTAATTAAGGTTTAAGTTTAAATAGCCATTGAATTAAGAAATTCAGTTCCTAAGTAGCACTAGTCACATTTCAATTGCTCACTTTTCACAAGTGATTAGTGGATATCATACTAGGCAGTGCAGATATAGAATATTTCCATCATCACAGAAATTTCTATTGAACAGTGCTAATCTTTACACTCATGGGGGTTACTAAAAAGAGGTAATAGTCCTTCCTCATTTTGTTCCACCTTGTCTTATGTCCAGGTATTCTCAAGACCAGAGAATTGGGGGATTCAGAAAGAGGAGTGGAGAGTGACAACGTAAAACTTAGAAATGAGCACTTTGGTGGACATCGCTGCAGTCAAGGTACCGGAAGAGGAAGCTGAGGTGGGTTCTACTGCCTGAGGGCAGCAATATCTTTCAGGGGACTGGGCATTGCTGATTGTCAGAAGTATGAATTTAGTGAACTACTGCAGCAGTAACTATGTTAAAGAAGAGAAACGTTTTTGAAAGTATCAGAACTGCAAACCTTTTCATCTACTACACTACTCCTTTTTTCTCTAAATGTTTAAATTTTGTTGTTGAGAATAGACAAAGTAAAAATATACACCAGTTCAAGTTTCTGCATGTATAGTTCAGTGACATTGGTTATACTCTTCGAGTTGTGCAACCATTCTCACCCTCTTTTTCTGAGTTGTTTCTCCCCCATTAACATAAACTCACTGCCCCCTAAAGTTTCCCATCTAATCTTTTTAGTTGCTATTGTCAATTTGATGCCATATTGTAGATCTTAAAAGAGCAACTAAAAAGATTAGATAGGAGACTTTAGGGGGCAGTGAGTTTATGTTACTGGGGAAAGAACCAGACAGATATTCTTTACTAGTTCAGCTAAACCATTGTTTTGTTTTACCCAAGTGATTTTTTTTGAGTGGGAAGACCAATTCCGGAACCCAAACATCAACTTCTTTGCATTTCTCCTCAAACTTTAATCTGCATGTGAAACATCTGAAGACCTTGTTAAAAATGCAGATTCTGGTTCAGTATGTCTGCTGTGCAGCCTGAGATTCTGCATTTCTGACTAGCTTCTAGATGATGCAGATGGCCCAGGACCACGCTTCAAGTAGCAAGGCACTAGAACGGCTAGAAAATATTCATGTTTCAGACACTCTGTGTACACATTAATTATTGGTTTAAATACAGAAGGTTACACTTCTCCAGAAATCAATGTGCCTTGAGGTTCAATCTCAGAGTAGGAAAGTTTGTCTGCGAGCAGGGGTGAAGGGAATATGTTATTTTTGGAGAAATGAAGCTTATTACCTGGAATCCCAAGACTGGTGTAAGGATGTTCTGATGTTTTCATACAAAAGTATGAGATACCTAAAAATTGAAGAACACTGGCTCACAGAATAAAAGTCATTCAAACTCCTTACATAAAAAAAAGCAAGTACATATTATGCTTTTTGGTATTGTTGTGACTATTTTTGTAATACTAAGCCTTTGAACAGAAGGCAGTTTCTATCTGGTGCTGTGATTTAGAGCTAGTTGAAGAAGGAATCGATTGTAGATAGAGGCCAGCTATTGATCAGAAGGGGAACGGGAAATTGCAACATTTCTCAAATAGAGAAAAATTCAGAATTAGAAGCCACAAGGCAGAGAAATTGCTGTTTCGGAAAATGCAGTTAGGAGTTTTCATAATATCTAGAGGTACTGTGAGAGTATTCTGCTTCTGATAAAGATGGAGAGGCTGGGAATAGCTAAGAAGCAGAGGATCCAGAGGGAATGAGGCATCCTGTTCCTTGGTTAAGCGCTGCTAGACATGTAGGGCTAGCAGAGCAAGTGAAGTATAAAAAAACAACAAACAGACAAACAAAAAAACCAAGCCAAACCAGTTGCCCTTGAGTCACTCTGACTCATGGTGACTCCATGTGTTGCAGAGTGGAACTGTGCTCCATAGGGTTGTCTGTGGCTGGTTTTTTGGAAGTAGATTGCCAGGGCTTTCTTCCAAAGTACATCTGGGTGGACTCAAACCTCCAGCCTTTCAGTTAGCAGCTGAGCATGTTAACCGTTTGCATCACCCAAGTACTACTGAGCTGCCCTGAAGTCTAAGACATTATGGTGAGTATATGACAGGGAGATTTAGACCAGAAATTCTCCTCTGCTCATACCTAGAGGAGAATCAAGACTAAGTTGAGTAGAAACATAATTTTTGAGGCATCCACCCAAGGCTCATGTTTTGCTCAGTTGTTATTTTAATAAACAGTTCAATGTTTATAGACAAATCAAAATAAGAGGAAAAGCATGCCCTCTAGATTTCTAATTTACTCATGCTCAACGGAAGCTGAGATGCTCGTTTGTTTTACTAGTTAACAATCAGTTCAGAAACCCTTGTCCACCTGGTGACAATTACCTAAAATTGCAGGATTATGTCAGGGAGGAAATAAAATGTCTAATGAGTACTAGCTATAAATACAAACGCAAAAACAAAAAGTCTCCAGTCTGAAAAGTAACAGCAAACAACTCAAAGAATGTTTAACATTTTAGTGAAATAATGTACTACTAGATAACCGGTCTGGTTTAGCAGAAAGAGGACTTAACCAGCAGTTAGTTGTCAACTACTGATAAACATAAAAGAAAATCATCTCAAGATTGAAGAGAGTGGATATAATGGATTTTATAATTTTAATTTTCATGGACTCTAACTCCCATCTACTCTTCCATACGTGGGACTCACTCATCATTTGGCTCTCTCTGTTGAGGTAGCGATACGCTCGCAAGAGGAGATAGGGGAGGTTCTGCAGCTCTTGCTTGATTCACCTTTCCCAGGAGTCCTAGGACATAACAGATAGCTGCCATTGAGTCAGCTCTGACTCATGGCAACTTTATAGACAACAGAACGAAATGTTGCCTGGTCCTGTGTCACCCTAATGATCGCCAGCATGATCAAGTCCACTGTTGTGGCTACTGTACCAATCCATCTCATCGAGGGCCTCCCTTGCCCTCGCTGGCCTTCTAGTTCACCAGACATGATGTCCTCCTCCAGTGATTGATCTTTCCTGATGATGTGTTCAAAGCAAGCGAGTTAGACAATGCTCTGTTGTGATCCATAAAGTTTTCAGTGGCTAATTTTTGGAAATAAATTGGCAGGCCTTTCTTCCTAGTCTGTCTTAATTTGGAAGCTCTGCTGAAACCTGTCCACCATGGGTGACCCTGCTGGTATTTGAAACACTGGTGGCACGGCTTCCAGCATCACAGCAGCATGTAAGCCACCACAGTAAAAAAAACTGACAGACCGGTAGTGGTAGGACATAATAGGAGCTCAATATATATGTATTGAATGAGTGAAGGAATATTTATTCATTTTTGGGTCTGTTTCATCAAAACAATTATAAGCACTTTGAAAGCAAAGAGGGTCTTCTCATCTCTGTGTGTCAGTTGACAGGCACAGCACCTGCACGTAATAGATGCTTGATGAATATTTGTTGAACAAAAACAATACTTTTGTTTTAATATGTCAAATAGCAAACAATTTTAATTATTAAAAAAATAGAGGTTGACTGTGAATTATTGACCACAAAGATTCTTATGAAATATTTCCCTCTCCCTCCAAAAAAAATCTTCAAAATAGGGCCAATGTACTTCCATAAAACAGATTGGAAATATTTCCACTATTTAAGACTATAAGGAGAAAATTGCCAGACATTCCCCAGGCCCCTGGGCAAGTGTTCACACACCTCAAGGGCTACCCTACCCTTCTTCAAAGCACAATCATTGAGTTAGAATGATGTAGCAGTTAGCAGATGAAAACCATGCTTTATTAAAAAAAACTAGAAAAGAGGTCGTGAAAGGTAAAGCCGACTGGCCAGTTCTTTATAATGCTTACTATTTCCCTGTTGCATTTTTCAAAGTTTCAAGGGGCAGCTTTTTAATTTGGTTCAATTTTCTGAGGCAGCCCTGCAAATAAACATCACTCAGAGGACCCAGCATCCTGCCAACTCTTGCTGATGTTAAGGAGCCATGTGTGAGTGTCTGAGTTCAAGTTTAACTGAAGACCATTGTAAAAGAGAAATTAGATGGAGTCGAGCTGCACCATGAGAAAAAGCTGCTGTTTTCCCAGTGGGAGATCAGTGCACCATGCACAGCAAGTGGGAAGAAATGAGAATACCTGCCATGGGGCCTGGAGAGGGAAATTGATTGCATACATTTAAATAGATGGGGCAAAGATTTTTTCCTGACAGTACAACCCTGGAATTCTAGGATGAGGAATTTAAGAGAACAAATGCTTTGAGGTAGACACTGAGAAAAAGTGTGAACTCTGTTTTAACCTCCAAAATCAGTGCATCTTGTGTGCAAGCCAGGAAGCTTCCCAAACCATTGGAATAACGGTAAATCTGCGCAAAGGGTGGTGCCAAGACATTGCTGTGTGGCTTGGTAACCTTGCTTGCTGTTTGTTGCAGAGACTGCCTTTTGCAGAGAGAACTCATCTGGGAAGGTTGTGAAATCTTGGCTCTGATCCCACTCATTTACTGGTCAGAGGGAGAAGGTGATGGAAAATGTGCCTTTGGAAAACACAGATGACTATGTGAACTGTTAACCTTGTACTCAACCCTTAATGGCCTAAGGGAGTGGTTCTCACAGTGTGGTCCTGGAACCAGCAGCATCTGCACCAGCTAGAAGCTTGTTAGAAATGCACATTCTCAGGTTGGGGCTGACCCCCCAGTAAACCAGTTGCCATTGGGTTGATTCTGACTCCTGGTCACTCCATGTGTGTCAGAGTAGAATTGGGCTCCATAGGGTTCTCAATGGCTGATTCTGGAAGTAGATCACCAGACTTTTCTTCTGAAGTGCCTCTGGGTGGACTTAGTCTCCAACTTGGGGTTAGCAGCCCAGTGCATTAACCATTTGAACTATCCAGGGACTCTAGGGCTGATCCCAGTCCTACTGAATCAGAAACTCTGAGAGTGGGACCCAGTAATCTGTGTTTTAAGAAGTCTTTCAGGTGATTCTGGGCACACCAAAATTTGAGAACTCCTTGACTAAGATGCTGAGAGAACGTGAGGAAGATTGTTTACCAAAAAAGAATAAAATTATAATGACTCAGGATCAACTAGAACTCATGCTAATAAAGATAAGGAAAGATCAGATAGTCTCAAATTTTTTGAGATGTGGCAATTTCAACATCAGCATCACTACCAGTCAGCATTAAGGAAGGTCAATATATTAGTTAGCTACTGCCATAAAATTGCTGCGTAACAGCCAAAAGATCTCAGTGACATACAACAGTAAAAATTTTTTCTCCTGCATCTACAGGGTTCAGTTGATCTTAGCTGGGCTCCCTCTAGTGCCTGAGGGCTGGGTGCTCCAGTTTGAGTTTGTGTGGGATAACTCAGCTTTGCTCCACATCTCTCTCATCTTTCTCCTAGGACCCATGGAAAACCCAGGCATGTCCTTCTCATGGCAATGAGAGAAGTAGAAGAGGGCAAACAGAAACGTGCAAGACCTCTTGAGGCCCAGGCTTGGAAATTGCACACCTGTCAGTTCCTCCTCATTCTATTGGCCAAAGCAAATCACATGTCCAAGCCCAGACTCAAGGTGTGGAGAAACAGGTTTTGCCTCTTTATTGAGAAGAACTGATAAGTCACTACATGGCAAAGGACATAGATACAGGTAGGGTGACGAATTGGGGCCGTTCATGCAGTCTAGTACAATTAGCAATGAACAAGCTTCTCTTTGAGTTTATGAGCAGTACTTATGTAACAAACCCCAAGTGTGAATTTGATGTATCCTTCTTTTTGCCCCGAAAGAATACTGATTTTACTGGTTACAGTTGCATCAACTGTGTGATTCTCAGTGAAGACTGGTTAAGTCTGATTAACCATATGCATAAATAGAAGAAGAATAGAAGGAAAAGTAATAATTTTTTTTCGCTCTATAAGTCGATAATATTTAAGCCACTTTGTTTCTCAATACATAATATGTCAGACCCAGTCCTTAAAGACAAACTCACGGATAGACCTTCTTATCTGCTTGAACTTTCATTTTTAAATAAACTCCTGACATTGGAGATCAGCAAGAGGTCGTCTGTCATATACGCCTATTTCAAATAGAAATTTTAAACTAGATCAAATTACAGTGTTTTGAGGTTGGGTTAATGATTGTGTTGACACTGCATTCCTAATTACCTGCTGACACAGAAGCTGAGGGGGCAAGTGTGGCTTGTTTGCAGTTGCCAGGTGTTATTATGTGCTGAACAGAGATAGAAATCAAGGAGAAACTGGCTGGTATCTGCAAGCACCCAGCGTACCTTCCTGCCTTCTCTCTGTTGGTATCTTTGAGGTGTGGACCCATGAGAAGAAATAGCAGGTAGCTACTGCTTAGTTGTACTTAACCTTGGAAGATGTGTGTTTCCCCATGTTTGTGGCCAAACAAACACTTTTGCTTTTGTTTTTCACAAGTAGTGGAATAAAATGATTTATTCTCTCTGCCCTGAGCTTAGAGTTGTTTATAATCTGAAGGAAACCTCAGATCATTTTGAAAACCCTCGTATTTTACTGGTGAAGAAATGTGATCTAGTGCAGTAATGTAACTTGTTCAAAGTGACCCAGTTGGTTTATTGTGATTAGTTGCTGCGAGTTGGCTCTGACTCATGGTGACCCCATGTACATTGCTGGGTCCTGTGTCATCTTCACGATCGTTGGTATGCTCGAGTCCATTGCTATGGCCACTATTTTTTGAGTGGCTTCCAACCTAGAGGGCTCATCTTCTAGCACTGTATCAGACAATATTCTGTTGTGATCCATGGGGTTTTCATTGGCTAATTTTTGAAAGTAGATCACTAGGCCTTTCTTCCTAATCTGACTCAGTCTGGAAGTTGTGCTGAAACTTGTCCACCATGGGTGATCCTGCTGTATTTGAAAGACCAGTGGCGTAGCTTCCAGCACCACAGAAATACGCAAGCCACCACAATATGACAAAAAACTGACAGAAAGGTGGATCCAGCTGGTTAGGGAAGACTAACTAGAGAAGCTAGGTTTTCTCATTGCGCTACATTTTTCATTCGGGGAAGGGATTCATCATTAGATGAATCAAGTACAAAATAGAGAGCGGAGTGTTATGTTCTGTGATCATTAATGGAATTCTATTTTCCTATTTGTGAACTGGAGATAAATATGCTTGTTATATGCTTAACAATGTTTGAACCAGGAACAAGCTCCTTTCTTTTAAAACTTAATAATTGTCATTGAGTGGTTTGGAAAAAAGCATCACTGGCCAACCATTTCAAATCAGTTCGTGTGGTCAATAGTGAACCCTAGTACTGCGGTGGGATATGCAAATGATAGAGTGAGAGATGGTGTTCAATGCCTTTTTCTACAACTGGAGTTATTTGCTCGATTAGAAGTTTATTAAATAAAAAACAAAATGGCCTTAGGGGTCCAATATAAGCAGGGAGTGGGGGAGTCAGGGCTTCTCCAATACCCACCACTGAATACTCCAGGGCATCTCTCCAGGCCCCCTTTGGAATAGATGCTGCCAGAAGATTATGCCTAAAATTTGCTTGGAATTCATCTGTTGCCTTTCTTTTTATGATGCTGAACCAGAGGATAAAAAGATAAAGGATTGCATAGCCTGGCACATGAATGCTTCCCCACTGCGTGCTGCTGTTTTGGGGAGGAAGTAGCAGGCTCCAACTGCTGTTTTATTAATAATGAGGCATTCACATAAATTCCATGCAAAATTGATTTTTGACTGTTATGTAAGAATCAAATACTAGGCTTTAAAAAGTAATTGAGAAATCTATTTGTAATTTACTTTGCCTATAAGAACCCGCTGTCCTGCTATAAACAATTTTACAGTGTTTTCCCCTCTGTTAAACAGCTATTTTTACACATCTGTTTGGCCTCTCTTGTATGACATGCAGTCAGGAGGTATAACGAATACAGGTTTGAAACAACATGTGGCCACGATTTCTTTCAGTTTCATCTTCAGCGGGATCTCTTGCAAGTTGTGACAGCTTTGTCATCATAGTACAGGTGAAGTGTGTTAATGGCAAATTATCTGACACTGGATGTTGACTGATGAATCATAAACGTGCTTTCTGGCAATAGAAAAGCATGATGAAATAGCTAAGCACTGCAAAAAAAATTAACCTGTTTCTCACTTGTCTTTAAATGCCTTAAGGGGCTATGGTCAAATGGAAAAGTCTCCTGCTTTGAAGAACTTCTCTGGGAGCCTATTTAGTATTTAGTAGTTTTGTACAAGGAGTTCCCGGGTAGTGTGAATTGTTAATGCACTCGATTGCTAACTGAAAGGTTGGCAATTCGAATCTACCCAGAGGTGACTTGGAAGAAAGGCATGGCAGTCTACTTCTGAAAAATCAGCCAATGGAAATCCTACGGAGCACAGTTCTATTCTGACACATATAGCATGGCCATGAGTCAGAATCAATTCCATGACAACTGGTTTTTAGTTTTGTACATATTAAAAATCAGCCAAAAGTATTTAAAGTGTAATTGCTTTGTTTCTAATTTTTCTTGAGATGCAAAATAGAAGTGCACGGGAAAAAAAAAAAAATCAAAGAAGACAGCTTCCTAGCTTCAAAAAGTCAATGTGTTATGTATTTTGGCTAGCTTCTATGTGTATTTTCTTAGGGTTATTTTGCAGAAGGGAATACACTTCTGCTCCTATCCCATGCCAACTTTTTCCCTTTTAAGAGATTCTTAAAGTCTAGTCTTTAAAAAAAGAGTATTTCCCCCTAGCTTTATTGAGGTATATGTTACATAAGATAAAAATTTAAGTCTACAGTTTAATGAATGTTGGCAATTGTATACAGTTGTGTAAACATTTAATTGATCAAGATAGACCACTTCCATCACACTAAAAAGTTCCTGTGTGCCCTTTGCAGTCAATCCCTCTCCCTGGCTCCAGGCAACCAATGATTTGCTTTGTGTCACTATCATTTTGCCTTTTCCAGAATTTCATATAAATGAAATCATAATACGTTGTCTTTTTTGTATTTTTTTCCACTTAACATAATGTTTTTGAGATTCACTCATGTTGTTGAGTGTATTAATATTTGTTCCTTTTATTGCTGAGTAGCATTTATGGTATAGATATACCACAATTTGATGATCCATTCACTAGTTGATGGTCACTTGAGTTGTTTCCAGTTTTGGTCTTATGAATAATGCTACTCTAAACATTCATATATAAGTCTTTAGGTAGACATACATTTTTATTTTTCTTGGGCCAATACTTAGGAAGGAGATTGCTGGGTAATATGGCAAGTATATGTTTCACTTTATTAAAAATTGTACCATTTTATGCTCCCACACAGGCAATATATTGGAGTTCCAGTTGCCCACCTCCTCATCAATACTTGGTAATGTCAAGTGTATAGTAATATCTCATTGTGCTTTTAATTGACATTTTCCTGATGATTTATGATGGTAGGTAGCATCTTTTCACGTACTCATTGGCATTTGTATATCTTCTTTTGTGAAGTCTCTGTTCAAATATTTTACCTATTCTTACTGAGTTGTTTCCTTCTTATTGAGTTGTAGGCATTCTTTACATATACTGGATTCAAGCACTTTGTCAGATTATGCTTTGCAGGTATATTATCTCAGTTTGTTTGTGGCTTACCTTTTCATATTTTTAATGATTTTTTTTAAAAGAGAAAAAGTATTTAATTTTGAAAAAGGCAATTATATTAATATTTTTGGACTTCCAGCAAAATGGTGCTCTAGGCAGAAGCACCACACTGTCCCTCCACAGCAAAAATCCAAAAAACTAAGCCAAACAGAGAAAACAGCAGTCCTGAAACCCTAAAACATCAAATGAAGAGATAAAGAACTCAGCCAAGCACCAAATGGACTGAGAAACTGACAGAGAATGGAGAGCGAGAAGAAATTCATGCAGAGGTCCCCTATCAGCTAATGCAGCATGGATCTGCCATCTTGGACTCCTATCAGAGACCAGCAAATAGGGGGCATGAGAAAGCAGCTTCACGGAGCTTCCAGCAGGAGACAAAACAACCAGTAATTTGCAATATATGCTTTCCCACCCCCCACCCTTCTTCACCCCTGCTCGGCCTCCTCGGCTTCCTGCGGCCATGATCTCTTGTCCGGGAAGCACCAGCTGCTGGGATTCCACCCGCCTGCACTGGCTGGCTCTGAGTGCCATTTGTTGGCTGCTGGTGTTGCTTTTTTCCACTTCTTTTGATTTCTTCCTTACCTCTCACCACCTCCCCCTCCTTTCGCTCAAATACCTGGCTCTGTGCGCCATCTTTGCTTCTTCCTGAGGGGCTGCAGACCTCCATTTGAGTGTGGAACTGCTTCCCAGTCTGGGCTGCCACGCTGGTGGGATCCCAGGGCTTTTGTTTCTTTGTTTGTTTTCAATTGTATGTTTGTTTTCATTTCCTTTTCTTGAGTTGGTAGCCTGTTCCGGCCAGGCGGTTCTGTGTGGTTTGGAACCTACCCCCTCTGCTTGCGCAGATGCGCAGAGGGATCTCTGAGGGCTTTTCTCTTGGGTTTTTTTTTTCTTCTTTTTTTGGGGGGCTTTTCTTGTTCTTTTTTTTTTTTAATTTGTTTTGTTTTCTTTTCCTTCTTTTTCCCTTTTTGTCTTTCTTCGCTACTCAGGTTCTTGTCTCTCTATGCCTTCTTTCTCTTTCTGTTCTCTGAATACCTGGCACTGAATACCTCTATGCATTCTAGCCAGGCTGTATTGCAACACCAGAGAACAACTTCCCCAGACCTCATAGCTGCACCAGTGGGATCCCTGGGAGCTTTCCTGTTCTTTTTTCTTTCTGATTTTTGTTTATTCATTCTTTTCTTTTCTTCTTCCCCTTTTTGTTTTTCTCCATTTCATAGTCTCTCATCTCTCCACTCCAACAGCAAGCTCCCAGAGCACTCTTTTTTGTTTGTATGTTTTTGGCTCCTGTTCCTCTCTCCTGTCTCCCATATCCATCGTAGCTCCACACATAACAATCTCCCCCCTACATCCTGCCTACCTGCACCGTGCACTTAACATCACACCACCAAGCAGCACAGGCACCGCCTACTGGAACCTGCCCTACACTGATTACCAACCCGTCCTGGTGGCTGTAGTAAGTGCCACAAACAACCTGTCCCAGTAACTCCTCTTCAGCTAGACCTGCCCTGCTGTACCGTATCTGAGCGACTGACCCTGCCAATTGGAGAAGGAGGCAAAAAGTATCATGCCCACAGATGAGCAAACAACAAAGAACACACAGCCCATCTGCTCAGACATAACCAAATAAAAAAAAAAGGACAAAACAAACAAACCTACAATCAATCAATGAGAAAAATAACTACTGAATGCCCAAAAGACAGCAGAAAATATCAAAACATTTACAAAAACAGGACAGGATGGTTCAAGTAGGTATCCAAAATAAAACACCAGATGACTTACCAGTGGAAGAAAAGGCACTAGAACTACCTGATAGGGAATTTGAAACTCTAATACTCAGCATTCTCCAGGAGTTGAAGCAAAAAGCAGAAAAAATGAGGAAAAACGAGACAAATTCATGGAAAAGGCAGACAAATTCATGGAAAATATGACAAAAAATTGGAAGAATTCAGGAAAATAATGCAGGAACAAAATGCCAAAATAAATTCACAAATAGGAATTATACAAAAACAACAACTAGAAATCCAAAAGATAAACCACAAGATTTCAGAAATGGACGGTGTCATAGAAGGGCTGAGGAGCAGATTTGAAATGGTGGAAGACAGGATCAGTGGAATTGAAGACAAACACTTGGATACAAATCTGTTTCAGGAAAACTCAGAAAAAAGAACAAAGAGAAATGAAGAGACCCTGAGAGTTATGTGGGATACAATCAAAAGCAAAAATCTTCGAGTGATTGCAGTTCCAGAACAGGGGGAGAAAACAGAAAACACAGAAAGGATCACTGAAGAATTGCTGACAGAAAACTTCCCCAATATCATGAAAGATGAAAAGCTGGCCATGCAAGAAGCTCAATGAACCCCATATAGGATAGACCCCAAAAGAAAATCACCAAGGCATATCATAATCGCACTCGCCAAAACCAAAGACAAACAAAGAATCCTGAGAGCAGCTCGTGAAAAACAAGAAGTCACATACAGAGGAGAAACAATAAAACTAAACTCAGATTATTTGGCAGAAACCAAGCAGGCAAGAAGGCAATGAGATGACATATATAAAACCTTGAAAGAAAAAAATTGCCAGCCAAGGATAATATATCCTGCAAAACTCATACAAATATGATGGTGAAATTAGGATATTTCCAGATAAACAGAAATTAAGAGCATATGTAAAAAGCAAACCAAACTTACAAGAATTATTAAAGGGAGTTCTTTGATCTGAGGACAAACAGCTTCAGCTCAAAGGCAGAACCTAGGACACAGGATCGTACAAGCCAGATACCAGTTTAGGAAATGAACTCTCGAGGACTATCCAAAACCAAAAGAAATACAACAGGGAATCAGAGCAGTTAATCAATAAATGACAACAACATCAAAACAATAAAAGAGGCAATAAACAGCATAGGTATAGAACCTTGTAACGGAGAGGAAGGCAAGGCGATACCAAGTAATGGTAGACTGCTTCAAACGTAGAAAGATAAGGGTAAAATTCATGGTAACCACAAATAAAGTTAACAAACCAACTCATAAAAATAAAGACAAAAAACATAAAGTCTCAGCAAAAACAAAACCTACAAAAACAAAAGAAATGAAAAAAAATCCACAAACAAAAGTAACTCAGCACAGGAGAGTAAGAAGAACAAAGAAAACATCAGCACCATGAGAAAAAGCACTATAAAATGACAGGAACAAACTCACATCTATCAATAATTACACTGAATGTAAATGGACTCAATGCACCCATAAAGAGATGGAGAGTGACAGAATGGATAAGAAAACAGGATCCATCAATATGCTTTCTACAAGAGACACACCTTAGAAACAAAGATGTGAATTTATTAAAAGTCAAAGGTTGGAAAAAAATATACCAAGCTAACAACTACCAAAAAAGAGCAGGAGTGGCAAAACTAATCTCAGATAAAATAGAGTTTAAAACAAAATTCACCATAAAAGACAAAGAAGGACACTATATAATGAGTAAGGGGATGATCCAGCATGAAGACGTAACCATAATAAACATCTACACACCCAATGACAGGGCTCCAAAATACATAAAATTGGAAATTGACAGTTCCACAATAATAGTAGAAGACTTCAACACACCACTCTCAGTAAAGGACAGAACAACTAAAAAGAAACTCAGCAAAGATACAGAAGACCTAAAGGGCAAAATCAGCCAACATGACCTCATAGACATATATAGAACACTCCATCCAACACCTGCAAAGTACACATTCTTTTCCAATGCACATGGAATGTTCTCCAGAATAGACCACATCTTAGGCCACAGAGCAATCCTCAACAAGTTCCAAAACGTTGAGATAATTGAAAGTCTCTTCTCTGACCACAGTGCCATCAAGGTAGTAATTAACAACAGAAAGAAGAAGGGAAAAAAATCAATTACATGGAAATTGAATAATACCCTGCTTATGCATCACTGGATAATAGAAGAAATCAGAGATGGAATAAAAAAACTCCCAGAATCAAATAAGAATAACACATCATATCAAAACCTTTGGGACACAGCAAAGGCAGTCCTCAGAGGACAATTTATAGCAATAGATGCACACATCAAAAATAAGAAAGGACAAAATCAAAACATAAACTACACAACTCAAACAAATAGAGAACAGCAAAAAAAGCTCACAGCCACCAGAAGAAAGGAAATAATAAAGATCAGAGCAGAAATAAATGAAATAGAGAACAGAAAAACCATAGAAAGAATCAACAAAACCAAAAGTTGTTTCTTTGAAAGAATCAAAAAAATCGACAAATTACCACTGGCCAGAGTGACAAAAGAAAAACAGGAGAGGACGCAAATAATCCAAATAAGAAATGTAATGGGGGACATTACAACAGACCCAACTGAAATAAAAAGGACCATTACAGAATATTAAGAAAAACTATACTCCAACAAATTTGAAAACCTAGAGGAAATGGATAAATTTCTAGAAACACACTACCTACCCAAACTACAACAAAATGATGTTGAAAATCTGAACAGACCCATAACAAGAGAAGAGATTGAAAAGGTAATAAAAAAACCTCCCAACCAAAAAAAGCCCTGGCCCAGATGGCTTCACTGGAGAATTCTACAGAACATTCACAGAAGAGCTTGTACCAGTACTACTCAAGCTATTTCAGAGCATAGAAAAGGAAGTAACACTTCCAAATTCATTCTATGAAGCCAGCATAATGCTGATACCAAAACCAGGCAAAGATGTCAGAAAAAAAGAAAATTACAGACCAATATCTCTCATGAATATAGATGCAAAAATTCTCAACAAAATTCTAGTCAATAGAATTCAGCATCATATCAAAAAAATAATATACCATGACCAAGTAGGATTCATACCAGGTATGCAAGGATGGTTCAACATTAGAAAATCAATCAACGTAATCCACCACATAAATAAAAGGAAAGAAAAGAGTCACATGATCATCTCGATTGACACAGAAAAGGCATTTGACAAAGTCCAACACCCATTCCTGATAAAAACTCTCAATCAAATAGGTATAGAAGGGAAATTTTTCAATATAATAAAGGGCATCTATGCAAAACCAACAGCTAACATCATTCTTAATGGAGAGAGGCTGAAAACATTCCCCTTGAGAAAAGGAACAAGACAAGGATGCCCTTTATCGCCACTCGTATTTAACATTGTGCTCGAAGTTCTAGCTAGAGCAATAAGGCAAGAAAAAGAAATAAAGGGCATCCAAACTGGTAATGAACAAGTTAAACTGTCCCTGTTTGCAGATGATATGATACTATACCTAGAAAACCCTAACGACTCCACAAGAAATCTACTGGAACTGATAGAAAGATTCAGCTGAGTGGCAGGATACAAGATAAACATACAAAAATCAGTTGGATTCCTATACACCAATAAGGAGAATGATGAAAAGGAAATCAGGAAAACAGTACCATTTATAATAGCCCCCCAAAAAATAAAATACTTAGTAATAAATCTAACCAGGGATGTAAAAGACCTATACAAAGAAAACTGCAAAACACTACTGCAAGAAACCCAAAGGGATCTACATAAATGGAAAAACATACCATGCTCCTGGATAGGTTGACTCAACATTGTGAGAATGACAATTCTACCCCAAGAAATTTACAAATACAGTGGAATCCTGATCCAAATACCAACAACATTCTTCAAAGAGATGGAAAAACTAGTCATTAACTTTATATGGAAATGGAAGAAGCCCCGAATAAGTAAAGCACTACTGAAGAAGAAGAAAAAGTTGGAGGACTCACACTACCTGACTTCAGAACCTGCTATACAGCTACAGTAGTCAGAACAGCCTGGTACTAGTACAACGACAGATACATTGACCAATGGAACAGAATTGAGAACCCAGATGTAAATCCATCCACCTATGGTCACCTGATCTTTGACAAAGGCCCAAAGTTCATCAAATGGGGAAAAGACAGTCTTTTTAACAAACGATGCTGGCAAAACTGGATATCCATCTGCAAAAAAAGGAAACAGGACCCATACCTCAAGCCATATACAAAAACTAATTCAAAATGGATCAAAGACCTAAATATAAAGCCGAAAACTATAAAGTTCATAGAAGAAAAAATGGGACCAATGCTACAGGTCTTAATACGCGGCATTAACAGGATACAAACCATAACCATCAACACACAAACCCCAGAAGATAAGCTAGATAACTGGGATCTTCTAAAAATCAAACACCTATGCTCTTCAAAAGACTTCACCAAAAGATTAAAAAGAAAACCGACAGAATGGGAAAAAATTTTTGGACAGTACAAGTCAGACAAAGGTCTAATCTCCATAATCTACAAGAAAATCCAGCAGCTCTACAAGGAAAAGACAAATTAATCCTATTAAAAAATGGGCAAATGAAATCAACAGACACTTCACCAAAGAAGACATTCAAGCGGCCAACAGGCACATGAGGAAATGCTCTGGATCACTAGCCATTAGAAAAATGCAAATGAAAACCACAATGAGATACAATCTCACCCCGGCATTACTGGCAGGAATCAAAAACACTGGAAATAACAAATGCTGGAGGGGCCATGGGGAGATCGGAACTCTTATGCACTGCTGGTGGGAATGCAAAATGATACAACTATTTTGGAAAATGATGTGGTGCTTCCTTAGAAAACTAGAAATAGACATACCATATGACCCAGCAATCCCACTCCTAGAAATATATCCTAGAGAAATAAGAGTCGTCACTCAAATAGACATATGCACACCTATGTTCATGGCAGCATTGTTCACAATAGCAAAATGATGGAAACAACCTAGATGCCCATCAACAGATGAATGGATAAACAAACTATGGTACATACACACAGTGGAGTACTATGCAATGAGAAAGAGCAATGATGAATCTGTGAAGCATCTCATAGCATGGATGAAACTGGAGGACATTATGCTGAGTGAAATAAGTTAAGCTAAAAAAAAGGAGAAATATTGTATGAGAGCTCTATTGTAAAAACCCATGAAAAAGTTCACACACAAATAGTAACAATCTTTGTTGGTTACCAGGGATGGGAGGGGTGGGGGGGAAATACTAAATAGGCAATAGATAAGTGGTATCTTGGGTGAAGGGTGAGACAGTGCACAATACTGGGGAAACTAGCACAACTTGGACAAGGAAAGGTCATGGAAGCTCCATAGACTCATCCAAACTCCCAGAGGGACTGAATTGCTGGGTGGAGGGCTGTGGGGACCATGGTCTCGGGGAACATCTAGTTCAATTGGCATAACACAGTTTATAAAGACAGTGTTCTACATTCTACCTTGGTGAGTAGTGTCTGGGGTCTTAAAAGCCTGTGAGCAGCCATCTAAGATACTCCACTGGTCTCATCCCTCGGGAGCAAGGGAGGATGAAGAGAACAGGATACAAGGAAAGATTAGTCCGAAGGACTAATGGATCACAGCTACCAAGGCCTCCACCAGACTGAGTCCTGTACAGCTAGATGGTGCCTGGCTACCGCCACTGACTGCTCTGACTGGGATCATAACAGAGGGTTCTGGACAGAGCTGGAGAAGGATGTAGAACAAAATTCTAACTCACAAAAAAAAAAAAAAAAAAAAGATCAGATTTACTAGCCTAAAGGAGACTGGAGAAACCCTAAGAGTATGGCCCCCAGACACCCTTTTAGCTCAGTGGTGAAGTCACTTCCGAGGTTCACCTTCAGCCAGGGAGTGGACAGCCCCATAAAACCAAATGGAACTAATGAGGCACAGCAGTCCAGGGACAAGGGCTAGAAGGCAGAAAGGGACAGGAAAGCTGGTGATAGGGAACCCGAGGTTGAGTAAGGATAGTGTTGATGTGCTGTGAGGTTGTTAACCATTGCCATAGGGCTACATGTGTACTAACTGTTTAATGAGAAACTGTTTTGTTTTGTAAACCTTCATCTAAAGTGAGAATGGCAGCACAATTGGAAGATAGTAGTCAATGTCACCGAATTGTGCACGTAGAAATTTTTGAAATGGTGTATCTTTCGCTATGTATATTCACCCCCCCCAAAAAAAAGGTCGAGAAGGGAGAGGGTTGACATGTCTGGGGGTTGTTAACCAATGTCATAAAACAATATGTGTACTACTGTTACATGAGAAAGTATTTGTTCTGTAAACTAAATTAAAAAAGTTAGTATTTCCTTTTATGGTTTGTGCTTTCTGTGTCCTGTTTATGAATGCTTTACTGAACTAGGTCTCACAACGTTTTCTCCTATGTTTCCTTCCAGAAATTTAGTAGTTTTAGCTTTTATGTTTAGGCCTATGATTTATTTTGAGTTAATTTTTTGTTTATGTTGTGGTAAGAGTTGAGGTCATTTTTTTTCTCCATTCAGATATCCAGTTGTTTCAGCACCATTTGGCCAATTTTTCCATAGAATTATCTTGACACCTTTGTCAAAAATCAATTGACCATATATAAATTTGGGTCTATTTCTATACTGTCTATTGTTTCACTGATCTATAAGTCTGTTCTTACTCCAGTTCCACACTGTCTTAATTATGGCAGCTTTCTTTTAAATCTTAGAATCGGATAGTAAATCCTTCAAGCTTTTTCAAAATTGTGGCCATTCTAGATCCTTTCCTTTTCAATATAGTAACTTTTAGCATCAGATTATCAATTTCATCTAAGAAGCCTGCTGGGATTTTGATTGGGATTCTCTGAATTTACAGGTCAATTTGAGGAGAATTCATATTAAAAATATTAAACATACTTTTGACTATTACTAACATTGTAACAAATACAACATGCATACCAAAATGTTCCTTGCAGCAATTTTTAACACACTTGAGAAAATTAACATGTTTACTTGTATAACCACGTTAACTAGTTTTTCTTAGAATAAAGCTTTTCCCATCTCTTTCTAAGCAAGGTGTGGCTTGAGATCACAAACTACTGTTAAAGGTTGTTACCATTTGCATCTACTTATATGTGTGAATCAGGATTTTCTCAGTTCTGTGCAACCCAAGCAAAATGCAGCATTAACTTGGAGGCAGAAGATAATATGCATGTTGCAACCGTGTTTAATCAAGACAGCTTTATTATTCTCATCACTTGACTTTATAATAAGTATATTACAAGTACACTTAGAAATTTGAATGTTCACAATAAATTTATATTAATAAAACTTCTTTAAAATGTTTTATATATTTCAATTGCAGGTAACATTTTATTTGAAATTCTAACAAGTTAGAATCAAGATACTGGAGTATAATAGACCACCACCTATCTGTCAGTTTCTTGTACTGTGGTGTTTGCATGATGCTAGATGCTGGAAACTATGCCACTGGCTTTTCAAATGCCTTCAAGGTCACCCATGGTGGACAGGTTTCATAAGAGCTTCTAGACTAAGATAAACTAGGAAGAAAGGCCTGACGATCCACTTCTGAAAAAATAAGCCATTGAAAACCCTATGGAGCACGGTTCTACTCTGACACGCATGGAGTCGCCATGAGTCAGAATTGACTTGACAGCAACTGGTTTTATACTGGATTTACTAATCATAGGGTATGAATTCACCTCTGATTGGAATTTTGGTTGTCTTCACATTTTTTTATGAGTATTCTTGGTCAAGTTATTTCTTAGTTATGTTATTTCAAACCTACTCTATAATTTAGGATTTGATTTTCCTTTGTTGCTTAGTTTAGGTGAGTGGTTTAAAAAAGTTCCAAGTTATTGGTTTTGTTCATGTCCTTATTTGTTTAAACATATGATAATAGTTTTTGGTTTGATTGTATGGTAGTTGGAAATATGTGGCCTTCAGAATTTTTGCTTTGGGGAATTAATTATTTTTATGGTCTAATATATGGGCATTGTTTATTAAATCTTGCTATGTTTTAGGGTTTTTTTGGTTTTATGTTATTTGGTACACAAAAGTGTTCATGACTATTATCCTTGCTTTGTAGATTACACTTTTTTAAATCAATGTAGAATTACATTTTTGTTCTGTTTATTGCTTTTTGGCTTGACTGTTGGTTTGTCAGTTTTTCTTTGGCTTGTATTTATCAGACACATATTTACCCATTTTTGTACTTTTTTCCTGGTCACTTCGTTTTTTCTGGGTGTTTTGTAAGCAGCAAGCAGCATACAGTTGGGATTTTATTTCTGAGTCCAATTTGGTTCAACCCATTTACATTTTTTCTCATAATATACATTTCACCTTCTTTCTGACATTTTGTTATTTCTTTATCTTTTGTTGATTTGCTCTATGCAGTATGTTGTATTTCCTTTTATATTCTCCATTAGGGTAATATTGAAACCAGAAAAAACCAAACCTGTTGCCGTCAAGTTGGTTCTGACACATAGTGACCCTATAGGACAGAGTAGAACTGCTCCATAGGGTTTCCAAGGAGCGCCTGGTGGATTCAAACTGCTGACCTTTTGATTGGCTGCCATAGGTCTTAACCACTGCGCCACCAGGGCTCCAATCTTGAGAGGTAATCTTACTATTTAAATTTTTTCTACTGTTACCTTTAAATTATTTTAGAATATATTTTAATATAAGTTCCTCAAATTTTCAAAATCAAAAATTAAACTGTACTTTTACATTCCCTTATGTATAATGAGAAACTTCGCATAGTTTCTTTCCCTTAACACTTTTCCATCTTTGTTAATATAGTCTTGAATTTAAGACATATATTATTGCCATTATTATTTATATAATACGTTTTTTCTTTTACAGAAGCTTTTTGACATTTCCTTTTTGTTTTTAACAAAGTTTACAACAATTCTTTAACTTAATTAAAAATTTTAACTTCTTTCACTGCTCATTGCTAATCCTTCCAAAGCACAATAGTTTCATTCCCATGCTGTTCATTTAAAAATCGTCTCTCAGTTAGAAGGAATATGTCTTTCAGTAATTTGTTCCAAGAAGGTTTCCAAGGAAGTATATTTTCTAAGCACTTTTATATCTGAAAATAAATTTCTGTTACTTTTATATGTGAAAGACAACTTGGCTGGGCATCACGTTCTGGGAAGAAATGTTCTCAAAATTCTGTTGATATCTTTTTTTTTTTTTGTCTTTACGACATTTACTATAGCAAAGTGGAAATATGAGGCCTGTTTCATTATTATTTTTTTTGAGGCTCTCCTTTTCCCACTTTGCTTGCATGCTTGTGTTGTTGTTGTTGTTAGGTGCCGCCTAGTGAATTCCGACTCATGGCAACCCCATGTACAACAGAACGAAACACTGCCCGGTCCTGTGCCATCCTCACAATTGTTGTTATGCTTGAGCCTGTTGTTGCAGCCACTGTGTCAAAACATCTTGTTGAGGGGCTTCCTCTTTTTCACTGGCCCTCTACCGAGCATGATGTCCTTCTCCAGGGACTGATCCCTCCTGATAACATGTACAAGGTATGTGAGACGAAGTCTCAGCATCCCCGCTTCTAAGGAGCATTCTGGCTGTACCTTTTCCAAGACAGATTTGCTCATTCTTCTGGCAGTCCATGGTATATTCAATATTCTTCTCCAGCACCATAATTCAAAGGCATCAGTTCCGCTTTGGGCTTCCTTATTCATTGCCCAGCTTTTGCACGCGTATGAAGTGATTGAAAACACCATGGCTTGGGTCAGGCGCACCTTAGTCCTTAAAGTGACATCTTTGCTTTTTAACACTTTAAAGTGCTTGTAGGTACTTTTATTTATCTCTGGCCTTCTAAAGTTCCCATGAATATTTCTAGATATGTCTTAACATATTTATTTTGCCTGGAATATACTAGACTCTTCATCTGCATACTCTCACATTTTTTTTAAGGTTAAAAAAAGTTTTAAAAATGTTTCTCTTTGATTAAAACTTTTGTCCCATCTCTTCTGTTTTTTCCTAAGAAAAATTTTGTTATTTCTTTAGGCCTTAGGCCTTCCATATCTGTAATCTTCTCTCTCATTATTTTTATCTTGGCTCTTTTCCTCGTCATTCCAGAGGTATTTCTCAGGTTGGTCTCCTACCTTCCTGACTTGATTATCTGCAGTATCATTTCTGTTCTACACAGCTTCAGGTACAGATTTTAATTTTAGCATGTATTTCGTTTTTACTTTAATCCTTTCACTTTCACACATTTCCCTTTTCATTTCACCTTGCTGCCTTTTTCTCATGACCTATTCTCTTGTTATGGATACCTGTTCCTGTTTCATAGAGGCCATTACATCTTGAATTCTATCGCATATCTGAAGAATTTTCTAAAAAAAATTTTCAATTCCTGTGATAAAATGCTTTCTGGGGTCTGTGACCCTTCTGAGTCTTTGGCATAGTATTCCCTGTCCATATTTATACTTTATTTACAAAATGCATTTGTCAGTCACCTTCTTGTCACTCTTCTTAACAAAGTAAATCTATCCAGACCAGGTGTTTCCAGCAGGTCTTACTTCCTGTCCACTTGAATACTGGTTCTGTTCCCTTTACAGAGCTACATCTGGAGGGCAAGTGAGTGTCCAGAACTACTTACTTTATTTCTGGTGTTCCACTTGCTTACTTTCCTAAGTGTTAACCCCAAATTAGCTCTTGTGCTACCCTCCCTGCCTTTCTTTCTGACACAAATAACTGTAATATTCAGTATATATGGTCATCAGAACTTTTTTTGGTTTCTTTTATATTGTGCTTTCTTCACAGGAACACCTTCCTGATGGTAATGAGCCACCTCCAAGGGCTGCCTCCTCACTCCTGTTTGCTGAGCATTTTCTTTCTAGGTAGCTGCCCTGACTGTATGAAGAAAACTGCTGAGGAGTGGTTGGGACGTGAAGGGAGAATTACACTCTACCTTAAAAAGAATCACTTAAAATGTATAGTAGCAGGATGGCTGTGTGATTTAATGAGCCAGGTGGCAGACTATGGGAAGGTATAATGGGCCTTTCTAACTTCAGACAGGTGGGCTTTCTCTGGGTCTGCTGGCAAGCACAGGTAGGCCATTAACTGTCTTTAAATATCCAGGCTCATTAACCTTACAGTTAGTGGTGAGGAGTTGACTGTCAATCTTAGTTTTTGGTGGTGATATAAATATTTACTTTTCCTTTTGTATATATATGTGTATGTGTCTTCATGGATATTTTAGTGCAAGAGCTATATCAGGGCTATTAGCCAGATGCCATTTAAAACTGGAACTCCTTGGAGCCTTTTTATTTTAAAAATTAATTACCAGTTTGCTTTCATCTACCAACTCATGTGGCATTTGTGACACATAAGTAAGTGAAGATGCCCAGTGGAATGAAGAGAAAAGACAGATTTGGGAATTGTGCTTTGCCTCTTACCTCTTCACCACTGCCACATGGTGCCCATGACTTCTTTCTCACTCCCTGTTTCTGCTTTTCCCTAAGCCTGGATCGAAACCTTATCTATGTCCATTTTCTCAAGTCTACTTAACACAGGCATGTTCGTTCATTGGCTGCCACCCCCACCACCTCTGATTTTACTCATCAAACTCTCTGTAGGTCAGGATGATTAGATATTCAATTCTTGCAAAAACTGTTCACTGGGATGGACTTACCCTTTCTGTCCAACTTTTACAGAGGACCGGTATGCCAGCTCCTGCATCATATAGGAGGTGGTAACAGATAACAGATGGAGGAATGGCTGCCTCACTCTCTAGCAGCTTGCAGATTCAGAACTGTCCTCTGCTCTGACACACAGGTCCAGCGTGTTTCCTGGGCAGAGGTTTTAGAACTGGGCATCCTGCCTCCTCCACAAGAGTGACTCCTATGGCTGCTGCAATTTCAAGCCTGGTGGCGCAGCCTAAGTTCCAGCTTTGTGTAAAGCTGAGAGAGGAAGCCAAGTCACGATTTCTACTTGTTGAACATGAGGTCAGGATACACCTAGCAATACCACATTCAAATGTTTTTGTATTATTGGCTAAACTGACATGTTGCTATAATTGTACAAGTCCAGAAAATATGTAAAAAGACCTTCAAAACAACAAACATTGAAATCTTGGAAGTGAAGGCACATGTCATCATTAAAATTCCCTTCATGATCCTGATGGTGAGGATCTAGGTTATTGTCGTATTTCAAACGCGTTAAAGATTTAATGTACTGGGACCCATGGATAAATCCCATATTTAATCTCTCTTCTTTTACATTTCCATAAATTTACCGCTGTTGCCAGCATGAATATCATCTTCTATAAAAGTGGAGTAATTTCAAGAAATACCATAAAAACTGTATAATTCAGCCATACTTTACCTTTTTATTAGATAGTTTTGTTATACTAGGTAAAAATACACTTGTACATCTCTTATTTTCTCTGCAGCAATGAGTGTGAGCATATAAGAACATCAAATAATTTTTCCAAATACTCTGTTGCCCTTCATTATCTTATGAGAAAGGATGAAACTCTAAGTTCTAAGTATTTTCAGCACGTGCTATTATTTGGATAATGCTTTTTCTTTAAAAAAAATTGTGCACTATTAATGGAAATACTGTTAACTCTGCCTATACAACAGTAAATACACACATCTCCACAGACACTAAATTGTCTAACTAGTACCAAATAGTTAGATTGTGTCACACTCACTTTTGTATGCCCCAGTGCCTGCACATAGACATGTTAAGTCACTATTTGGTGATCATATCTATGGATTTCAGGTAGAAGGGTAAGCTAAGACCATAAGAAGTCAGAAAATCAATGTGTGCAATTTAATCTGTGATATAGTTAGCTTTTTGTGAAAGCTGATGGCTTTGCTTAGGCTTGGGTGAGGAGCTCTGTTCTGAGCTAGTGCTGCGGTTCCCTCATGCCCAGGCTATAGGAGGTTTCTGTCCCCAAGGAGGTACCCTGGGAGATCCCTGAAGAGCCCGGGGCTTTCTTGCTCCATCATGATTCCTTCCTACTAGTCATGCTGGGGTAGTTGATCGATTAATGATTTAAAACTATGTTTTACACGAAACATCAGGTTAGCTGGCAAATATTTCATATTTGGTTGCTTTGGAGTTATGCCCTGATGGTGCAGTGGTTAAAGCTCAGCTGCAAACCAAAAGGTCAGCAGTTCAAATCCACCAGCCGCTCCTTGGAAACCCTATGGGGCAATTCTACTCTGTCCTATTGGGTGGCTATGAGTCGGAATTGACTGAACAGCAACAGATTTGACTTGGTTAGTGTTATAGAAATATCTTTATAGCAACCACTGAGAAGCCTGGCATCGGACAATTGGAGGCTAAGATGCTATGAATTACCTGAACATGAACTGGTTGTCGAGGATTTAGAGGATCCAGAGGACCCCGTTTTCCCTCTCCAAGCCCCTAAGATGCATGGCTGGTACCCTTTCAGCCACAAAAGGGAGAAAGCAAGTGAATTACATGATAAAATAAGGACAACATAATTCTTAAATTAAATAATTGACTTAGCACCAATAAATGATATACTTGTCTAGTACCTTAAAAGTATTATTTGATTTGCTCTTCATAGCAACACAAAGTTGCAGTGAGTGTTGCTTTGCTGACTTCACAGTTGAAGAATTTGAGGCTCAGAGACTTTAACTGACTTTTTAAAAGTCACAGAGCTACTAATTGGTAGAGGTGGAGCCAGATCCAGGTTTTCTGACTTCTATTATTGTGCTCTATCCTTGGCCCTAATATGATAGTACTCATACATATGCTATCTAACACTCACTGAATCAGGCATAATTTATCCCTCAAGATCTCACTGTCTCCTCACAATGATTCTGTGAAATAGATACTATCATTATCCTCAAGGATCCCTGGTGGCACAGTGGTTAACTGCTCAGCTACTAACCAAAAGTTCGGTGGTTCAAATCCACCAGCAGTTCCGTGGATGAAAGATTTGGCACTCTATGTCCATAAAGATTACAGCCTTGGAAACCCTATGGGGCAGTTCTACTCTGTCCTTTAGGGTTGCTATGAGTTGGGATCAACTTGATGGCAGTGGGTTTTAACGGGTTATCCTTACTCCCATTCTGAAGATGGAGAAACTGAGGTACAGGGTCTACTATGGGCAACTCACCTGGGTTTGTGTGGACATTCCAGGGTGAATGGCACAAAACTTACTCTTAAGGAGTTTATAATCAAATCAGGGAAATAAATTGTGCATATGTAAATAAATGATAATAATATATTTGAATACTACTTCGATAACAGAAAAGCAGTATCATAGAGCAGTACCCAATGAATTGCATTGGGAAATAAACACTACAAGAGTTTAGAGAAGGGTGAGGACTGGAAAGTGCAGTGGAGTTTCAGCTGCAGTGGTTCAGAGCTCAGGCTGCTAACCAAAAGGTCAATAGTTCGAATCCACCAGTCGCTCCTTGGAAATCCTATGGGGCAGTTCTACTGTGTCCTATAGGGTCACTATAAGTTGGAATCGACTCAATGGCAACAATTTGGTTTTTGGGAAGGTTTGGTGAAGGGGCACAGGGAGGTCCTTCCAGGCTGTGGAACAGTGTGAACAAGTCACAAAGCTGCAAGCACTGCCAACTGGGACTTTCTGAATTATTATAATAAATGTTTTCCCTTTCTGTATGAAAAGCTTGTAATTTTACCATTTCATAAGTCAAGAGGAAATGATAACTAAAGAGCATGTTTTGAGGGTTCAGGGCTTAATAGAATAAGCAGATATGAATGGACATGCTTTTGATTAGCAAGACCAAGCAAATGCAAATTGGACATTTCTCCTGAACTCTTCTGTAGTACATGGGACTGGTGGTTGGAAAAAAAAAAAAAAAAAGCCCTTTAGGGGGTCCTGTCTCTCTGTTAAGGTATTATGTTGTTGTTGCTGTTGTTAGTTACCTTCAAGGAGGCCCCAACTACTGGCAACCCCGTGCACCACAGGATTGGACTCATTGTAATCCATAGGGTTTTTACTGGCTGAGTTTTGGAAGCAAATTTCCAGGCCTTTCCTCCTAGTCGGTCTTAGTCTGGAAGCTCCATTGAAATCTGTTCAGCATTATAGCAACACGCAAGTCTCCACTGACAGACGAGTGGTGTCTATGCATGACGTGCGTTGGCCAGGAATCAAACCTAGGCCTCCTGCATGTAAGGGGAGACTTCTACCACTGATTATTAATCTTCGTAAGCATGGGCATGGTCTAGGGTCCCCCTAGCCTGACTGGACGGGAGTGGTGAGAGCACTGGGGGCGCATGTGCTGACTCATGGATCATACCTACACAATGCTCTACCCTTAGTGAACCTTCAATCTGTTTGCTGAGATTTTAATGCAAATGGCTTTGTGGAATATGGACTTCTTCTGATTTAGTCTACACACCTTGTCCTATTCCCCTGTTCTTCAGCCTATATTTGTTGAACGCTTTGAACTTTGGCTTCTCTAGCCCTCCTTCCCATGGAAAGATGTGAAGGTATCTATTTCAGTCATTTACCGTCCCTTATCAGATTCCGGCCAGTGACAAACACTTGATGGTCTTAAGGGTGTCACGTAGAGGGAAAAAGCAGGAGTGCCCTTTTGTTGATGTCAGATATAAATATTTTTATGAACCTTATATGTCTGGATGCATTAGCCATTTAATGAATTTGATGCACAGAGGTTCAGGAAATTAGGAGCTACTGACTTCATTGGGAAATTTTAGTGAGGTTGGTGCCATCAAGGTATCAAAAACATGCTGTTCCTACAATCTGCCAAGAAACCAGGTACAGTAATGGTCTCTGTGTTATATATAAACTCACTATTAACACTCAATAAATGTTAATTGTAGAATAATAAAAAATATTGAGCATGACTCTCCCCAGCGGAGATCCAGTTGTAGGTATAAAGGGATGCCCTGTGTGTTCACAGTGTATCTTTCTTTTGGATTCACATTATATTAACCTGACAGAAAGTAAAAGAGTTGAGAAAGAGCTAATCAGTGCCAAAGGCTGAGATTATTTGTGTTTTTGTTTTTATTTTTATTTTTCCAGGTACTCTTTTTTTTTGTTTTTTAAAGTAGTTTTTATTGTGTTTAAGGTGAAAGTTTACATAGCAAATTAGGCTCTCATTTAACAATTTATACACAAATTGTTCTGTGTCATTGGTTACATTTTTTTCACAATGTGTCATCATTTCCATTCATTCCGTTCTGGTTGTACCATTTTCAGTACTCTAGTTTCCCTGCCCCCTTACCTTCTCATCTTTGCTTTAGAATAATTTTTTGACCATTTGGTCTCCTACGGATGATTTTTTTAAAGGAGCTCATCACTCATGGGTGGTATTCTTTATTTTATGATCCAATCTCTTATTTAGTGAAAAGGTGACTTCAAGGGATAATTTTCATTTCAGGTTTAAAGAGTATCTCAGGAAGATAGTCTCAGGGAGTCCTCTAGTCTCAACTGGTCCAGTAAGTCTGGACTTTTTAAGAATTTGAGCTCTGTTCTACATTTTTCTCCCGTTCTATCAGGATCCATCTATTGTGGCCCTAATCAGAACGGTCATTAGTGATAACTGGACACCATCTAGTTCTTCTGGTCTCAGAAGGCTTTGGTTTGTGTAGACTACTAGTCCTGTAGACTAGTTTCTTCTTTCAGTCTTTGGTTTCTTTCTCTCTTTTGTTCCAGACAAGTAGAGACAAATAGTTGTATCTCACATGGCCACTGAGGTTATTAGTTTTGAGTCATGAGAACTGAAATTGACTTACAGAATTTTTCATCAAAACTACTGTATCAAATGTCTCAGTTTGCTTGGCCAACCACTTGTGGCTCACAGGCAGTGTGAGTAACGTAAGTGGTTGAAGAGAAAGGGTGGAACCAAGTCAGACTGGGCATTGGAGTTGAAACTGTGTAGGGAAGTCCACACCTAACCTGGAGGCTGGCATCATTCTCTAGGGCATGTATTTGTTTTACTTGATTTCTAACTTTCATATTGTATGTATTGGAGACAAATAAAATATGGAGAGGAAGAAAACACCAAACAAGTCTTTGATATTTGGAAATTTTCTTTCTTGGCAGTGGTCTGCTTGTAAATGTTTAAAAATTGGCTCCCTTGCTCTCTCTTCAAAAAAAAAAAAAAAAAAAAAAAAGGCCCTGATTTGTAGCTTTTGCCAATTGCCGATTTCTGTGGTGTAAATACTCACGCTATGACCACTTTCAAGTTATCAATATGTTGGCAACCAGCTCACAAATTTCCTGAAAATTTAATGAGCAGCTCTTGCAAGCTGGCACAAACTGGCTTCAGCAAACCCCTGGTCCAGTATACAATAATCATGGTGACAGACATATTGGGTAATGAATAAAGAAGCTCTGGAGTGAGTAAGACTGACTCTGGGTTAAATTCCAGCTCTAGTACTTACTAGCTCTGTTGTCTCTGGCCAACTATTTAACCTCTCGAATCCTCGGTTTCTTCAGTGGCAAAATGGAAGTAATATCTCCCACAATCTTGAAAGAAACATAAAGGAGATAATAAATGCTCAGCAATGTTCTTGGCATATAAGTGCCAAGAGGATAGTTGTTATTAATATTGTTCTATCCTGAGATTAAATGTGTCCGTCCCCAAATCTATGAAGAAACGTGATTATCAGAGAATGTGGAATATTAGATGTATCAATTGGCCCTGGCATGTGACTTATGGGAAATTCATATCTTAAGCTTCCCCACATATGTACTGGAGTAGGCTTATGTACATAGGTGGGAAAGTGTTTTATAAATAGCCTTGAAAGGGAAAAACAACTGTGCTTGATTTCTGAGAAATATAAAGAACAATCAGTATCATACTCTTTTAAAGATGGTGCCTTGAATGTGTAGAACCTGTGATGCCTTCTTTCTTGGTGGGGTGTTAGCAGCTTTTATCACTAAAAAGCATAGTGTTTTGAAATACGATGGTCATAAACAATAGAGACAGGTGACAAACTATCTGAATGTCCTGATTCTCACAGGCTTGACAGGTGCAAGTGTGTTTCCCTGGCTCAGAGAAAAGCTCAGCATCTAGTAGAGACAACCATGCTGGTCCCTCCCCTCACCGTTCACATCTCGCCTCCATCATGCAGACAGCAGCTTGGCAAAGGGAAGTTCAGAGCAAACAGGCCTTCTTTCCCAAGGACTGATGGAAATCTAGTTCTATTTCCCTCTCTCAGCCACTTAAAATGATAATTGACCTAGCTTCTGCAGTGTTAAAATTATTTGAATGACAATTGATGAGGTGCACAAATGTGTAATACTTTGTAAAATGGCATGCCTAGAAAAGGGAAAGAAATTTTGAGTATCTCCATTAGACATACCTTAATCTTAATATACATTATTGTTGTGGTTAGGTGCTGTTGAGTCAGTTCCAACTCATAGTGACCCTATGTACAATAGAACGAACACTGCCTGGTCCTGAGCCATCCTCACAATTGTTGCTGTGTTTGAGCCCATTGTTGCAAAATTGTGTCAATCCATCTTGTTGAGGTTCTTCCTCTCTTTCACTGACCCATTAAGCATCCGAAGTAATTCCTTGGCTTTCCCCTTATTACCATTATCTGGAAAACCTGTCTGCTGTCACCAAATTCTAACTTACACTGCTCAGGACCCTATATTTTCCTACCGCAGTTTACTGTTATATCACTACTTCTCACATGATTCAGACTCCGAGGGCTTTCCCTCTTCATAGCACAGGAGCATTCTGGCAGCAGCTTGCTCTGTTGGTGAGGATCGTGAACATTCACACACACAAATAAACTGCAAATTAGAGCTTATATTCCTTATATTTCACATGGCTGACTGAAGTAAGACAACGCCACAAACAATGTGTCTGAAAGAACATTCGCTGGGTGGATATATTACAAATATGGCTAGGAAGTGGGCTGCAGTATATCTTCAAAAGTGACTGATTTAAACCCAAACAATGTATTTTGGAGGCCAGCAATAATTTGACTTGCTGAGTGGATAGAATTTATGGGTATAATGCAGTACAAATAAAAACATCCTCTTTCAGTAATAAAGGTGGATGCTGTGTCCACACTGGGAAATACAGCTTTCCTTACCCCTGACTTCTGGAGAGAATATGTGGAAATAGCTAAGCCAGACCCAATGCCTTTTATTTGTGGCCTTATGGAAATATCAAGTTTTATTTTTGTATTGAAGGGGGTTTATGGTGCCATCCCTGGATCAGAGCCAATTAAATAAGAGAAACCTAGCAATGCACTGCTGAGCTGTAAGTTGTTTTCTTAGTGAGGAGATCCAGACCAGAGTTAAGGAAAAGTAGAGGCTAGGAAACGAGTTTGGGACATAAGACGTTCATGTCCCCGCTTCATAGAGATGATCCCGGGAGAAACCTGAGGTCTGTCAAAAAAAAAAATCGCATCAAGCGACTTCTGACTTTGGGGACTTCCTGCTTCTCATCTGTATGTTTCTGACATAGGTATCTAGTGTTGCCATAACACAAATATTACAAGTAGGTGGCTTTAAAGAGCAGAAATTAATTTTTTCACAATTCTAGAGGCTAAAAGTCCAAATTAGGGTCTTGACCATGTTGATTCCTTCTGGGTCTCTCTCCTAGTGTCTGATGTCTGCCAGTGATCCTTGGTATCCCTTTGCTTGTAGACTATCCTCACATGTCATCTCTTTTCCCTGTGTGTACACCTCTGTGTCTATTTGGCTCTTTTTATAGCTCAGAAGTGATTAGGTTTAGGATCCACCCTACTCTGATATGACGTCATTAACATAACAAAAGTAACCCCCCTTTTCCAAGCAGTATCACATCCACAGGTACAGGGGTTAGGGTTTCAACACATTTTTTGGGGACACGATTCAATCCATAACATTCCACCCTTTAGTCTCCCAGAATTTATATCCTTCCCATGTGCAAAACACATTCAGATGTGTACTCTGAGGAAGAAACCTCCCACAGTGCATGTAGAGCCAATAGTCCACGATGTGTTGCATTGTAAGTTGGAATATAGAGAGTAATGAATTTCCGTGGATGAGCTGCCGTGAGATGAAGCGAAGGCTGTAGGCTTCCTCCTCCACATCCTCAGCATTTGAGAAAATCTCCTGCTCTGCCCCACTTGTCCTCTCCTGGGCTCTACCACACACACACACACACACACACACACACACACACAGCCCTTCAGCCCTTGCCCACCTAGTCCGTCACCATGGGCTGCACCCAGGAGAAGGAACAAGATCAGCTCCTAGAAGGTTGATGACGCACTACAGTAAGTTATCTTTACCGCCCGAATCTCTGTTTCTTCATCCCTGAAGGATCTGTAAGCTATAGGAGTCTCATATCTATTAGAATGATGTGATGCAGTGCGTATTGTCAGAGGCTAGAGAGATTCATAGAACATCAGAAATTCACGGTTTACATGCCTACAACTCAGGCAGGAAAACAATGCAGTGGTATACTCTCAAGAATTTGTATTTCCTGAGATAGTTTCAGCATTAATTGCAGCTTTTAGAGAAGGCGTATTCCTGGCCCGAATCCAATAACTGCATCAGTTTCCTGAGAAAAATCATAAATATGTTTCAAGTCAATATTTGTTTAAGAAGTCTGGATCAAATAAATGTTGAGGTCTATTTGTACCACCCTCCTCTTATTCACTTCAAAGTTTAAGATTAATCATGGTGGCCTTCCTAATGGGGACAGTTGGAGGGTGGGAAGAGATGTTGGGAAAAGATGTAGGGCCATTGTGAAATCATGACATATTGAATGGCCACAAAATATTAGGTGTCCTATTGAAAAGTTCAAAGAGTTAGTTCAAATTTCCATAGAATTTCTGTGTTTAAAGAACTTTTCTGTCGTATGTATATTACTCTTTTAATTGATTGGTAAATCAGTTACAATTTATAGTACCTCTTTTATTGTTTAATTTTTAAATTCATTGTAAATTTCTGGGGCACATCCCAGGAATCGCTTTCCCAAAGCAGAGCAGCAGCTTTTAGTATGTAGGAGATGAGGAAATGGAGCTAGTTTCAGATAGTTCTAGAAATGGCAGTGGTTGTATTTGTGACTTTCTTTCCAACTTTCGGGCTAGGGGAATGCATGACCTAAGATGTTTACCCCCAGCTCTTTGGGTCTATGATCTGTGTGCTTAATTCTTCAGCTGGGTCTAGGGTCCAGAAGACCAAACATGGCAATGGAAGTATGTATTGCAACAAGCTGAAAGAAGCCTGATGCAGTGACATTTAGTTTAAACTCTCCTGACCACGGCCAACTAATCTCTTCCTTGGCCTCTCCCATCCCTTCCTCCTACTTCCCCAAACCTTGGCTAATTCAAACCAGTAGGGTTCTTGGCCTTCAGAGATCCTTTAAGCCTTGTCTAAGATGAGGTTAGATTTTTTGGAACCCTTAATATGCTCAAATTTTGGTAATACATGGGCTAGGGGCTCTCAAAGACCTAGCAACCATCTTGTGGTGGGGCCCTCCTGCTTTCTGGATTGGCATTAAAAATTGTCATTTTTAGAATGATCCTCCCAAGGCCTGGGGATGGGATATGCCCTATTTAAGATTTCTCTAGGTGATCTTTGCCAGCTAAAACTTACTTCCTGAAGTTGACAGGTAGCATCCCTCTGCACTTACTCCCAGTGCTAGAGTTTTCTAGGATGCTATGCTTTGGGAGTACTTGTCTCAAGACTGCCTTACAGGGGAAATCACCCTCAAAAATCAGGGGGCAGTGGTGAAACCACAAGCACAGGAGCCACAGTCATCAGAGGACCTGGGTTCCAGTGCTGTTCTGACCTTTACCATTAACTGATGTAAATAGTAGATTTTCTCACCTGTAAAATGGGAATGAAAGTAATACCTCCTCTGCTAACCAAAACCTCACTGAGGTAGGCTCCTGGAGGTAGCTTTTGGCACTCTAGTAATTACTACTAAACCCCTCTGGATGGCTTCCAAGAGTAAACCCCCTTATTCCAAATCTCCCTGTGCAGTGAATAATATTATAGACAGGATTTATATAGTTCTATCCAAGTTTATTGTTTCCTTCCTCTGTAAAATAGTAAGAGCTCTCATTTATCGAGCACCTGTTGGGTGTCAAGTGCCCTCATATACCGTTCATACTAATCATCACAAGGATTCTTCAGGTTGGGGATTATTAGCCCTGGTTTACAAGCTTAGGGTGCTGAGTAGCCAGCGGCCACACACGGAGGTAGGGATGAGGCTGGAACCTACCAGAAACGGAAGACTCTGATGCCTGTTTTCCCCAGACAGCACATGGGCTCTTTTTACTGACCTAAGATGTTCTTCTCTGTATTAGTTTGTTTAAAGCAGTTCTGTGCAAAATATATTCTAAGAAATCTGAAAACCCAAAATACAGCCATGTTTTTCTGACATTTAGGCAGACCGTGTTTAAAAAAAAAAAAAAAAGCTTCAATAAATTGTCCTTTTAAATTTCCATAATGTTTTGCAGTTTACAAAGCACTTTCACATATAGTATCTCATTGGATCCCCACAAGCCCAAAGGAGGGGAGGGTATGAATTTGTAATCTTCTTAATAGATGAGGAGACTTTGAAAGGCCACTTGCTATAACTTGCCAGAAGTCAGGTAACCAGTAGGAAGCAGAGGGGGGTTGAGCCCAGTCTCCCAGCTCTTCTGGGGGCCCAGTGTTCTTTTTATCAGATCACAGAGCATGCATTCACTGACATAAGGGGGCAGGCAAAGAACAGGGTATAGGGGCTTAAAAGACTGAGCTTAATTGCTCAGGTATCATGTCCTGATTGGATATTTTGCTCTGGCAAGAAAAAAAATCGTTGAATCCCTAAATAACGTGGGTTTATCTCTTTTATTTTTCTAGCTTATATACTGAGAGAGAAAAAGCTAAAAGCATTTTTTTTTTTTTTAAATCTAGTAGTATTTTATAAAGGCGAATCTGTGGAGTGGGAGGCATTTCACAAGGGGCCTGAGCCACCTTGTAAATACAGGGTGGGGCAGTAAGAGTTAGCTTGTAATGGAAGGTTTGATGTCCTAGCAAATTCAACTTCCTACCCCCTTTTTAAAACCAGTATTTTGTAATACATCCTTTACTATCCTGAAATAAATTTTCTACATACCTCCATACAGAATTCAAAAAATAATAATAAACATTATGCCTTAACATCATGGCATCTGACTTGCCATCCTGTAAATCTGCTGGATCAGGATATGACGTGGGCATCAGGATTTTCAAAAGCTCCCTAGATGAGTCTAACAAGCAGCTAAGCCAGTTGCTAACTTCTCAGTCCCTTTCCTGCCACCCCAGCCCCCACTCACCATGAACCACATCCCTTTCTTGGTTGTAAGTCTGGGGTATTATATACAGTGACGTAACCTTTCTTTACACGTCAGAGCATGTGGAGGCCTAAGGAGTCCAAATTAAAACTTTCTAAAGCCAGCATTTGCTTACGTGGAAGAAAGACAGAATACAGGTAAAATAGAAGGAGCCGGAAAATACCTGAACACAATTACCATGAAGCCTCATCACGGTGGACTCCTGTTTTCACATGTGTAATTTCAAGATATTTAACTCATCTTCTTCTTTATAGAGCAATTGATTTCAGGCTTGTGAGTCACATACAGTTCCAAAAGATGCAAAACGATTGAGGTGAAGCATGGTACTTTGACACTGATAAAGGTGAGTTAGATGCATAGAAATTGTTTAAGGCAAGTGGTTACAACTCATCTTAAAAGAGGATGCCTCTCTTCTGAAAAGAGGTGATAGTCCTTAGTTTGACTGATGTGAACAGCACAGAATGAAGCTTATGCCCAGCTTGAATTATTTTATTACTTAACTGGCTAAAAGAAAATACTTACTACTTGGTTCTGTTTTTTCTTGGAAAACCAGACATCTGCATTCTGAAAGGTCACAGCCTTGAAAACCCTATGGAGCACAGTTTTACTCTGTAACACATGGGGTCACCATGAATCAGAATCAACTCAGCAGGTTTGGTTTTTGGTGTGGTGTGTGATCGTGGACTTTATTTGAAAAGACTTATAGAGCTAGCCCTTTGCAACACAGTGGTGTATTTACATGCAGAATATTGAGGCAGATGTTTACCACATCATCAGGGTCTTGTTTCTGAGGACCTGGGGAGAATTCTCTCTGGTGTCAACAGCAGAGTCACTGTACTTCTGCACAATGCACTTTGTTTTTTGTTTTATTTTATTTTTAATTTCCTGGACACTATGAATTATGTAGCTGACCGTATTTTCTTTTTTTGCACTGGCCGCTAGGAAGCTCAGAACCAAATTTATATTGTGCAAACGGTTAACACGCTTGACTGCTAACTGAAAGGTTGAAGGTTCAAGCCACCCAGTGGTGCCTCAGAAGAAAAACCTGATGATCTGCTTCTGAAAAATCAGCCACTGAAAGCCCTATGGAGCACAGTTCTACTCTGACACACCATAAGCTAGAGTCAACTCAACGGCAACTGCTTTTTTTTTTTTTTTAGTAGCTTGTATATAGGATATTCTGGAATACCTTTATTTACTAACCTCACTCTTGGCTTTAGTTTACTTTTTCTACTTTAGTTTGAATCTGCCATAATTTGTTCCCTTTTGTTTTTTTGTAAGGTGTTTTAAATACTCTTTGGAACAAAACCAAAAACCAAACCAAACCCATTGCCATCGAGTCAATTCCGAGTCATAGCGACCCTATAGGACAGAGTAGAACGACCCCACAAGGTTTCCAAGGCTATAATCTTTATAGGAGCAGAGTGGAGTTTAAATATATAATTAAGCAAACATGGTGGTAAAAATATGGTAAATGAGATGAAGAAAAAACATCTAAGTGTGGGATCAGAGACTACCTGTGAACTCCCCAATCCACATGGCAAATAACTCTTACCACCTGCTAGAACGTAAGGACCTTGCCTCATTCACCTCTGTGTCCCCAGTGTTCAGAATGGTACCTGGTATTCAGTGGGTGTGCAATAAATATTTGCTGTATGAGCAAGAAAAGTACATATCCTAACACAGACAAGAAGAGTAGGTTGAAGTCTTAGCTGATTTTTTTAAAGAAAAGTATAATGAGGTCCAAGTTGATTTAAATACTATTTCAAACTTTACCTGGACTGTTTTTTTTAACTAATTTCTATTTTCAAACTATCTAGATAGGATTTAAAAAAATCAACAGCTAAGCTAAGAGAATATCCTTTTTCCTTATGTGAGGAGAAGCTTCTTTCAAGCAGGTGGATAAATTTATTACCTGACAAGAATCATTCCCTAAAGCATAATTTTTCAGTTATGGTAATAAAAACTTAGTGCTCCTATCCAAGTATTGAAACAGATTTCATTCATAGATACCTCCCTTTCTTTGGCATGTAGCCATGTTATTCAAGTGCTTTCTGAAGTTTTATAACTTTAGCTGCAAAAATTATTTTTCACTGTAACAAAAATGGCGGTGCTGTGGTCAATGTCACTGCAGTGAACTGGTAACTCTCTGTCTCAAATTCTGTTCTGGTGTGAGGAGGGGTAGAAAGGAATAATTTTATAGAATCGGTTGATGGAAGTTCTTGATAAATCAGTCTAAGAATAAAGATAATTAGCATGTAATTTCATTCAGATGAGTGACAAATTTGTAAATCATGAATTTCTTCCAACATAACGTTTTTTCACCTATTTACTTGCAAGTCAAGCATTTATTTTATGAAAGATACCAGATAAGTCACTTCACCTTTTAAGACCCTTGTTTTCTCATCTGTAAAAGGAGAGGGCTGGCACTAGAGACCATCATGAAGGTTGCTTTCCAGGAAGATTGAATAAAGCATCCATGGACAATGGAAATATAGAACAAAGGACTTAAAGGATTCTGCTTGACCTTGCTTTTATTTTCACTACCCTTTCAACTGAAGTTGGAGAATCCAATCTTCAACAGAAATGGGGGATTGAACCCCTAAACTATTTTCTATAGATGATAGACGTATGTTATTTTTTGTTTCTGTTATCTTCAGTTGTTTGGAAAGAACCATCTTATCAGCTGGACCAATAAGTTCATTAATGGAAAACAGTGTTGTGCACCAATAGATCTTTACTCCTTGATCAATAGTTATTTACTTCTGAGGGGTCACAGCTTGGTTAATATAGCCAAATAATTTTATTGATAGGTAACATAACAATGAAAAATAAAATTTAAAATAGAAGTTGAATGAATATAGCACTTTCTTCAGGCATGAATATTATTATTTGAAAACTGTAACAGCTGCTGGAATGTTTAAAGGGCAGACAACAAAAGCATTGAATAATTGTCCTAGGACTATAATCAGACTTCCATTATTGACCTCTGTTAATATTCTACTGTAACTGTCCGCTAAATTGGTTCCTTGGGGCTTGAAATATACAGTGATGTTATGAGTTCCTATTGTAAATTGCCACACAGTAAAGTAGCAAGTCTCTGAAATAGTGTTGGCTCTAGTTTGATCAATACTCAATTCAAAGCAGTGCAATAGGCAACTGTTTCCATAGAAACATTGATGTCACAGAAGTTGAACAGCAGCTGTTATAACAAATCATTTCCTTTGAGCAGTTGTAATTGACTATATGTATAGTTCTCTGTCACCTGAGACTATTTACATCAAGCAAGTAACAGAACGACATTAGTTATTCCAGGAGTAAGAGGGTTAGCTCTTCCTTTTGTGAACTTACAAATACCTAGGTGGATATTGCCATAGCAACCAGCAATATAACAGGATGAACATTAAGGTAGCAAGCTACCTTAATGCAGTAGCATTCTTTTGGAAGCTGGAAGATAGTTTCAATAAAGTTTACCTAGCTGTTACGTTAACACAAACCCTTTGCACCCCACAGTAATGACTTGGCTCCTCTCTCACCTGCATTACCAATAACAGAGACATTACAATTCTATTTGCATTTCATTTCCTGTTCCTCACCTTTGATTTTCCCTCAATATCTGGCTGCTAAGGCAGCACACACACACATACTTGGTGAAATCTTGTTTGCTGAATGCAGTTTCACCATGGAGAAGCACTGAAGTCTGAAGTACTCTAGGCTTAAAAAGTGAGATATGAGAGAAAGGAAACTTTGACAAAAAGTTAAATTTTTACTTTGGCTAAATAATCTCTGGATTTCAAGGACATGAAAGAAAAACAGAAACAGATTCAAGCTTAGCTTACCTTTGTTGTATTCCTTCATGCTAAAACACCATTGGGAATGAGTTTCATATTCTAGAATTCTTCACATTATCCCACAGTTTTCCTTACCACAGTTTCCCTGGCAGCAGTGCCTAATGGCACAATTGGGAATATTCCATATACGTCTGGTGAAATGAAGAGGTTTGTGTGTCCTTTGGTAGGTGAACAGGCAGAAAATGGTATCAATGTGTTATCACACTCCATTCCAAGCCGATAATCATAGACTAATGGGAGTATTTCCAGAACTGTGAAAGTTAAACCTGCCAGGTTTTCTGAAAATCTTGCCAGCATCTCATCTCAGCTTTAAATAGCCAGTGAAATTACCAAGAGTGAGATGTAATAGCATTAACATTGGGTTCAGTGGTGTCAGGGAGAGTGTGAGTTTGCGGGGTGTGTCTGGTTCTAAACAAGCATTTGCAGCCACACTGAGAGGTCAGGCTTTATGGGCAAGCAGGTGTCCCAGCCATAACTGTAGGTATGATTAGCAACACTGTCATCTTGGCTTCCCTGGGAAAGAAAAAATACATATGATAGTCAATGAAGACAGGAGGCAAAAACACTTACAGGAGGTATTTACTTGGAAAGGATTTTGCAATACAGACCCATGATGATTAGCCTATAGATTTTTGACTAGTCTGCTCTGTTCCTCAGGGTGAATCCTCAAAGGTAATAAAATTGAATTGCAATCAGTATTCTTTGATACTAGCCTGCCACCGACTGTTAGTCACCTTGAACTGGAGAGCAACTATTTATAAGATTGTTTAGAGACACAAATCCAGTAAATTTCTCTGTTTGGCCTTAAAAGAATGTTTGACTTGAAGCATAGATACGGCATAAATCTTATAGAAATACCTTATAAGACAACATAGTGAGCAGGGATCCTCTGGTTATCATGGGTAAAGAGAGTTTGAAAGGAAAAAGTGTTCCCCACTCCCCCACCCCCTGCCTGAGGTCAACGAACTTTTCCAGGCCCCAGCATACAGGAAATTTAGTAATGGCACCTGGATGTCCTGAGGGAGGAGGGAAACAGCTGCCCTTTTCACGTATGCCCTTTTCTGCAGCAATTCTTTTCTCATAGCTGGCCATCTTTCCTCTGACAACATGGGTTGGCCAGTGGAAAAGGAGAATGAGTCAGCCTTTACTGGGTACCCAGAGGGATCTGTCTGTCAACAGTCAGCCAACAACCAAACAACCTTTCACAAAGGCATCCTAGTCAGGATGGCTGGCTAGGGTATGTGTGTATATGAGAGAGAAGGAGAATGTGAGAGGACGCTATCTTTTCTAGCTTTCTAGCTGTAATTCCTAATCATGTACAAAAACATTCGGGTAAGTCTTGATATATGCAAAGTTGAATTTATTAACCTGATAGTATATTGTTATTGTTGTTAGGTATCATTGAGTCAGTTCCGACTCATAACGATCCTGTGTACAACAGAATGGAACACTACCCGATCCTGCACCATCCTCACAATATTTGCTATGTTTGAGCCCATTGTTGTAGCCACTGTGTCAATCCATCTCCTTGAGAGTCTCCCTCTTTTTTGCTGACCTTCTGCTCTACCAAGTGTGAAGTCCTTGTCCAGGGACTGGTCCCTTCTGATAACATGTCCAAAGTATGTGAGACTAAGTCTTGCCATCTCTGCTTCTAAGGGGCACTCTGGCTGTATTTCTTCCAAGACAGATTTGTTCATTCTTCTGGCAGTCCATGGTATATTCAATATTCTTCACCAACACCATAATTCAAAGGCGTCAATTCTTCTTTGGTCTTCCTTATTCATTGTCCAGCTTTCACGTGCATATAAAGTGATTGAAAACACTATGGCTTGGGTCGGGCCCACCTTCGTCCTTGAAGTGACATCTTTGCTTTTTTAACACTTTAAAGAGATCTTTCGCAGCAGATATGCCCAAAGTGATGTGCCATTTGGTTTCTTGACTTCTGTTTCTGTGGGCATTGATTGTGGATCCAAGTAAAATGAAATCCTTGACAACTACAATGTTTTCTGTGTTTATTATACTTCTGAAAAAAATAACCAGTGAAAACCTTATGAATAGCAGCAGAACATTGTCTGATATAGCACCAGAAGACGAGCCCCTCAGGTTGGAAGGCACTCAAAAGACAACTGAGGAAGAGCTACTTCCTCAAAATAGAGTCAACCTTAATAATGTGGATAAAGTCAAGTTTTGGGACCTTCATTTGCTGACATGGCACTACTCAAAATGAGAACAAACAGCTGCAGACATCCATTAATAATAGGAACGTGGAATGTACGAAGTATGAATCTAGGAAGATTGGAAATCGTCAAAAATGAAATGGAACGAATACACATTGATATCCTAGGCATTAGTGAGCTGAAATGGACCGGTATTGGCCATTTTGAGTCAGACAATCATGTGGTCTTCTATACCAGAAATGACAAATTGAAGAATAATGTCGCATTCATCGTCAAAAAGAACATTTCAAGATGTACAGTGCTATCAGTGATAGGATAATATCTATACCACCTACAAGGAAGACCAGTTAATATGACTATTATCCAAACTTACACACCAACCGCAAAGGGCAAAGATGAAGAAATTGAAGACTTTTTAGCAACTTCTGCAGTCTGAAATTGATCAAACATGCAATCAAGATGCGTGATAATTACTGGTGATCGGAATGTAAAAGTTGGAAACAAAGGAGAAGGATTCGTAGTTGGAAAATATGGCCATGGTGATAGAAACGATGCTGGAGATCTCAAGATAGAATTTTGCAAGACCGACGACCTCTTCACTGCAAATACCTTTTTTCAACAACATAAACGGTGACTATACATGAGGATTTCACCAGATGGAATACACAGGAATCAAATTAACTACATCTGTGGAAAGAGATGATGGAAAAGCTCAGTATCATCAGTCAGAACAAGGCCAGGGGCCGACTGTAGATTGTATCATCAATTGCTTATACGCAAGTTCAAGCTGAAGTTGAAGAAAATTAGAGTATCTTAATTTTATTAGTTAAGCTCAGAGTAGGTTGCTGTTGTTAGTTGCCGTTGAGTTGATTCCAACCATGGCTACCCCATGTGTGCAGAGTAGAGCTGCTCCATAGAATTTTCAAGGCTGTGACTTTTAAGAAGCAGATCACCAGGCCTGTCTCCCGAGGAGCCTATTGGTAGGTTTGAACTGCCAACTTTTTACCTTGTAGTTGAGCACTTAATCATTTCTGCCACTCAGGGACTCCTCAAAGAGTCTAGCAGATAGAAAAATAAAACAAAACCCATTGCCATCCAGTTGATTCCAACTCATAGCAACCCTATAGGACAAAGCAGAGCTGCCCTATCGGGTTTCCAAGGCTGTAATCTTTACAAAAGCAGACTGCCACATCTTTCTCTCAAGAAGCAGCTGGTAGGTTTGAACCGCTGACCTCTTGGTTAGCAACCGAGTGCTTAACCACTGCACCAGCAGGGCTTCTTGGATAACAAAATCATATACCCATTGCTGTCGAGTTGATTTTGACTTACAGCAACCCTATAGGACAGAGTAGACCTGCTCCATAGGGTTTCCAAGGAGCGGCTGGTGAATTTGAACTGCCAACCTTTTGGTTAGTGGCCGAACTCTTAACCACTGTGCTACCAGGGCTCCAGAAAAATAATATAGTCAAATAAAAAAGAATGGAAAGGAAACCAAGAGAAATGAATTAAAACTGTAACAGGTCTGTTTATTGGTTTGATATCTGTGTTTCATTTGCTTCATGTGAAAGTCAGGGATACCTTCTCCCACTTCCCTCAAATAAAGCCCTAGTGATAGATCTGTATAGTGTAATAGTTAAAGGATAATATATTTTAATAGGACCCTTCACCCAAGTTATAGCCCTAAAACCTTATTAAGTTTGTTATTTTTGAGCCTCAGGGAATACAAGAAAATATCCCAAACCCATTGTTTCTTTTTTTTTCCATTTTATATCTCAATAATTTAAAAATAGTTACGTAAAGGAATGGAATACTCTAATAAATGTTTTCTCAGACCACCTGAGGCTAGTTTTTTCATAAGTGATTTAGTTTTTGTTTCTGAAACTCTTAGAACTACCAAGCCTATCCACAATATCTAAATTTGCTAACAGACTATCTATAAACTAAAGATAACTCCATTTGAATTTGATTGACTGACTAATGAAGTATTATCTACCTCATAGGGTTGTTGTCAAGATTAAGTGGATGGTACACTTTAAAGTATAAAAGTTTTTTTTTTAAAATAAAATAAAGGAGCATAAGTAATTATTTCTTAGTGATTATGGATTTTTCTAATTTCAGGGTTATTATCCCAAACATCCGTTCTTATTGTTTTGTATGCCTGGAAAAGGTGTAGGGTACTGAGTTGAATCTGTACAGACCACATATTTCTTTGTTGACAAAATCCCTGATATTATTTGTTTATTTTATAGTTTTATTCTCTGTTTTAGAAATGGAGAAGAGATGAATAAAACTCAGTTAGCTAAAGATCCAGGTAGCTGGGTGTTTGCTCACCCATAGGTTGCTATCATTATAATCACCAGGCTTAGCAGCACTTTTCTGAGACAGTGTGATGTTTCTAAACTATGGCTTTATGGTAGGGAGGCAGGAGGAAGGAGGGGACATTGATGACTAGGTCTTTTTTTCTGTATAACATTGACTCAATTTTTCTCAGTTTGGCAACTTCAATATCTGTGGTTCTGTGGGACTAGTTTTAGCCAAACGGTCTCTGGCCTTGTATTGCTGTTGCATCTTTGCGTCTTTCTGCCTCCTTCCTGGAATATCCTGATCGCCCTGCAGCCAGAGCTCTCCTGGTCACCCTGTGCCTGCCTGGACATGGATGGATGAGGCCAGGGCACTAGTGTCTCCCAAGAGCTGGCTCCCTGCCCGTTGCCCTTCTCAGCCTCTTTCATCTCTGCTCCACCTCTGGCACTGCAGCCAAGCCCCTGTTCTTAAGGTTTCTCCCTGCCTTGACCTTACTCAGCTTTCTCTTGGTTCTTTCTCTTCGTCTCTGATTCGTTCTCTCCCTCCACCTTCACTTACATCTTACATCTGCCAGAAACCAGTCTTCGGCCCTATTCTAACTCTACACTCTTTCCCCTAGGGCACCCATCCATTCCCATAGCTTCCATCACCAGCCCATGACTCCCAGTCCTGTATCCTATTCAGTCAGCCTCCTTGTGTTTTGGATTCTGAGACATTTGAATCGAGGCAATGAAGGAGTTCACCCAGGGTGGGGGGGGGGGTCACTGTGAGGGATCTCATCAGGAGTTTTGGAGCCTATGCTTGGGGTGGAGAGGTTGGGTGTCTGTATAAAAGAGTACTTGAGGAGAGTAGCGAGTTATAGGGGATTGATGAGACCTGTGCAGCTCAGAAGTCTCCTAATTGTTAGCAATTACCATTATTACTACGAAGTAATGTCTATAGAAATGTAAATACCCTTTAAAGGAATAACATTTTAAATTATTTATATGCAATCTCTAAAGGAGAGTTCCTGGGTGGTATAAATCGGTAATGCACTTGGCTGCTAGCCGAAAGGTTGGAGGTTTGAATCCACCCAGAGGCAACTTAGAAGAAAGACCTGGCTATCTACTTCTGATAAATCAGCCATTGAAAAGCCTATGGAGCACATTTTTACTCTGACATACATGGGGTGGTTATGAGTTGGAATCGACTCGACCACAACTGGTTTTTAATCCCTAAAGGGGATGAACTCACCACCTTCTATGAATAAATAAATGCCTGGAGCATATGAGGGGTTGAAACTTGGAAAGTGCCAAAGGTAGAGCCAGGGAAGGAGCCAGGGAAGTTAAGGAGCAACTTTTCCTGCATCACTGACACATTGACTTCATCCTTCAACATGAGTGGGCTGCGCCTTCTCGTGTTCTGGTAGCCAGGCCTTGAGTCACAGACTATTGTTTCCTGCAGGAAGATTCCTGCTCATCTTGACTGCCTTCCTCTACCTGATCAGGGACTAATCACTCACAGTTGTCTTGTACAGGTTGACTAATGATAGTGTAAACCAACCAACCAGTTGCTGTTGAGTTAATTCCAACTCATGATGACCCCATGTGTGTCAGAGTAGAACTGTGCTCCATAGGGTTGTCAGTGGCTGATTTTTTGGAAGTGGATTGCCAGGCCTTTCTTCTGAGGCACCTCTGGGTAGACTCAAACCTCCAACCTTTTGGTTAGCAGTCGAGTGCATTACCATATGCAATACCCAAGGACTTTAGAAGGTGATATTATCCTGGGTTCTGATGGCAACGTACAGTTCCCCTGACTGTGTTTTCCAGTCCACGTTATGCTATTTGCAAATACTATTATACTGTTTGCAAATATCCTATTGCAAAGAGAGACCAGAAAGAGAAACTTCATATACCCTCTATTCACTTCTTCTCCAGCCGAGGCTGAGGGCTTGACTCAATCTCACATTTTCAGAAAAAAAAAGAAAAAAATCTGATTGGCTGCACTTGGGCTGGCGTCCTCCCTTTTTTGAAGGGAGATCACATGGTGCCAACATAGCTTCTGAGGTTTACTCTGGAAGGCAAGGCAGGCAGCTGCCAGACAAAGGTGGTCCCAGGAGTCAGAGCAGATATTGCAACAGGCCTTTTCTACATTGAAGCAAATTAAAAATATAAATAATATCATTTTTATATTCTTTACATGATACCATCACTGTCTAGTGCATTATCAGTTGAGTATGTGTCTTAAGTTATTTTATCCAGAATTGGTAGTGGATAATGTTGTTTAAAATGTTCTAAGGGAGCAGACACACGAGTCTAATGCTGACACGGTGCGACTTTGAGCAAGTCACGTGAATTCATAATTAGTCTGAAGCTAATAAGTCTTGAGCATGGACTGAGTTCAACACCAGTTGAGTTCAGTCTATGGTCTGTGACAGTAAGATTGGGGTTAGCAGTGCATGTCTGTAATCATGTAAAAGAGCAAGATATGTGATTCAAATAGACGGTGAATTCAGAGTTTTGCCTGAAGGTGATGAGCATTAAACTGGTTGCTGTTGAGCTGATTGCAACTCATGGCGATCCCATGTGTATCAGAGTAGAATTGTGCGCATACAGCTTTCAATGGCTAACCTAGGGCTTTAGAGGAGGGAGTATTGTACCTTGGGGCTTTTTAATTACTCTTGCTTCAATTACATCACAAGAAATTTATAATATAGATGTGGTAACTACTTCTTCTCTTTAGGATGGAAAGCAAGTTTTTACAGATCAAAGTTCTTAATACCCAGTTTTTTTTTGTGCACGTGTATTTTTGAAGTATAGCTTGTAATCATGACCATGTATAATAATATATCCCATATGAAACTGAGTGGAATTGAAGGATAACATGACAATATGATTTAGGTATAAAAATGTTTACAACTTAGCCATAAGAATGAGATGTTCTTTCCTTCCTCAAGACTTGTATGCAGTCTCTCTTCTGAAATAGCCATGTAATCTTACTAGGGCAAAATGAACCTTCTCAAGCTTTATGTCATCTTTGTGATCCTGTCATAAAAAAGAAGAAAACAAGACAGTGGGTGAGTGTAAATTCAGCTGAAGCAAAGTGTGTGTGTGTGTGCTTTGGGTGAAAGTTTCCAGTGCAAATAGTTTCTCATTCAAAATTTTATACACAAATTGTTTTGTGACATTGGTTGCAGTCCCCTCAATGTCTCAGCACTCTCCCTTTTTCCCTTTACACCCCAGGTTCTTGGTGTCCTTTTGTCCAATTTTTCTGTCCCTTTCTGCCTTCTTGTCTTTGCTTTTTGCCAGATGTTGCCCATTGGGTCTTGTATACGTGATTGAACTAAGAAGCACATTCCTTACATACGTTATTGTTTGTTTTGTAGGCCTGTCTAATCTTTGGCTGAAAAGTGGGCTTTGGGAGTGGCTTAGTTCTGAGTTAGCAGCGTGTGTGGGGGCCATAGTCTTGGGGGTTCCTTCAGTCACTGTCAGACCAATAAGTCTGGTCTTTTTTTGTGAATTTGAATTTTGTTCTATATTTTTCTTCTGCTCTGTCCAGGATCCTCTATTGTGATCCTTGTAAGAGTGGTTGGTAGTGGTAGCTAGGCACCATTTAGTTCTTCTGGGCTCAGGCTGCTGGAAGCACAAATTTCGGCTTTGTATACTCAGGATAATGCAAAGAAAGGCATTATGAAGGGGTGGGAGGGCCTGATTTTGTTTGAGGTTTGCTGAACTAGTTTGGACCTAGATCTGGTATTTCAAATTCAGTGGGATGGTTTAAGGGTGAATTCTGTCTTTAAGGTTTCAATTGCTGAATTAACTCTGATCTAAATCTGTCACTTATGCAGAAGACTGGGAGCTAATTTGCACTATATGGTGCCATAAAAATACTTATAGATGCTTATTGAATGATTAGTGTTCTAGTATTTTTCATGTACTGACTCACTGAATCCTCAAAACAACTTTATGTGGTAACTATTATTTTTATCCCCATCTTACCAATGAAGAAGACCCTGAGTGGTGCAAACGGTTGATGTGCTCAGCTGCTAACCAAAAGATAGGTGATTCAAGTACCCAGAAGAGCCTCGAAAGAAAGGCCTGGCGATCTACTTTGGAAAAATCAGCCGTTGAAAACCCCGTGGAGCACAGCTCTACTCTGACACACATGGTGTCGCTTGACTTGGAGTCAACTCAATGATAACTTTTTTTTTTTTTTTTTAAACCCATGAGGAAACCACAGGTAAGTTAAATAAATTGCTTTAGGTCATGCTGGTGATAAGGATTGGGGCCAGTATGCCAATCCCTACAGTCTGATTCCAGAACCCAAGCCCTTCACCACTATGCTCAACTTCCAGGAACCTTTTTGACTCTAAGAAGGTTGATTAACCTTTGTGTCCAATTCTTTGTCTTGAAAGGGCTGTAACAGCACTTCCTGCCTCCCAGCTCAGAGAAGTGTTCTGAGATTAATAGCAATATGTGTCCATGTCAACCTTCGTGGGTCTCTCCTTTATTCACCAAACTCTCTTTGAAGTCAATAAAAGTCCTGTGTGTGTGTGTGTGTGTGTGTGTGTGTGTGTGCACGCGTGCATGGAGTGGTGAAAGGAAGCAGGGGCTTTGGCTGGTGAAGGGGTGTGTAAATATTAAGGGATGACGTATAAATCACTTTTATATTCTTGGAAAATGAGCTATATAAACATCAAGTAGTATGAATCCTTTGTGCTTGTGTTTGCAGGTAATATTCTTCCATATGTGAGACTGTCATTTTGAAGTCACAACCCACGGAAAGTACCTTTAGGGAATAATTTGATGTTTCCGGTGTTTGCTCCTCAGGTAACTTACAAGCTTCTCAAGGACAGGAACGATGTCTGATCCATCTTTATGTTAAAGATTTCCTTACCTTCCGCTGTCCCCCCACCCTCTAGCACATGCTTCGGTACTTGGCACATAGTAGGTGCTCAATAAAGCCTTGCTGAAGGAATGGAAGCTGAGAAAATTGGATTTTGTGTGATGGTTTCTCAGTTAGCTTCATTTGTAATGAGGAAGGCCACCTAAAAGGATAAGAACTATTTTGGGAAAATTTTAACAAGAGCAGTTTTAAAACACTAACTACAAGAGAAAATGAGAAATTGGGACTAGATATTAGGGAGAGTTTGTTGACTGAGAGGATTGTGGAAAACTGGAAATTATCTTTCAGAGGCAAGGCTGCCATCTTTCTTTACAGATGTCAAATATTAGAGGAGGGGTTTAGGGAGGGAGAGGAGTTCCTGCGTGGTACAAATGGTTAACGCACTTGGCTGCTAACTCAAAGGTTGGTGGTTTGAGTCCATCCAGAAGCACCTTGAAAGAAAGTCCTGGTGATCTGCTTCCAAGAAATCAGCTATTGAAAACCCTATGGAACACAGTTCTACACTAACACACTTGGAGTCACCATAAGTAGTTATCAATACCACAGCATCTGCGTTTTTGGCGGGAGGGTGACGTGGCTTGATTCCTGGGCTCAGGTTCCATGGCAGGAGCATGGAAACCACAAGGAAAACCATTTACCGTGGATGGAGTACAAAGGAGAGCATATTAGCATACTTTTAAAATGGATCAGCAGATGCAGTCTACGCCATGGGAAATTCTCACTATTAAAGTTGTTAACCTGGTTAAACTTTCTCATACTCAATAATACCTCCTAAGGCTTCCTGTAGCAGGTCTGTTTTTCAGATGTTAACTTATCCAATATGTCCACCAATTGTCAACAGCAGTTGAATTAGGTCAACTTTCTGACTGTTGTCTTTTTGTATTCACCTTAACATGTATCAGGTCAAGGGATGTAAAAATCTACTTAGAAGCTAGTAACTATCTTCTCCTAGGAACTGAGACTTAGCACCTAGGAGAAATTTATCCTTGGCATTCATCATTCCTGGAGCTAATTAATGTGAGTCTTTGTTTTCACATCCATGGGATTTTTCAACTCCAAATGATAGAGAAGATCAGTGATTTTCATTTTTATTTTCCAACCAATAATCAGTAAATCAATCAACATTTTTTCGTACCTGTTCTGGGAAAGACATCATGCTATAATCACATTCAATACTGAAAGGACAATTTAAGAGTAGGATGAGCTTCAAAAATACAAGGATATGTCAATATTAGAAAACCAATTAAAAGAATAAAGGGAACAGCTATATAAATTTTCTCATCAGACACAAAAGCAGTTGAGAAAAATTAAACACTCAATCTTCATAAAATTTCTTAGTTATATAAGATTTTAAAGATACTTCTTCAAAATAATAATGTGTCCATTTGAAGAAAAAACCTAGAGGAATTTGCATAAAAAGAAGAAACAAGGCCTGTCCCCTTTTACCATTATTATTCAATATTCTTTGATAGTCTTAGCCAATGCAATCAGATGAGGAAAGGCAAGAAGAGGTATAAATATTGGAGATAAAGGGAAAACATTTTTATTAGTAGACAAGAATCAAATAAAAGCCTGTTAGGATCAGTAAGAGAGCCAGAAAAGTGCATAGTTATAACTGTACAAAAAAAGGGGGGAAAGTTTATTGACCCTATTGTATTTTTTACTAAATAGTTTCTGATTCATTAGAATAAAAAATTCCATTAACAATAGCAACAAAATGGAAAATTCATAAAGTAAGCAATAAAAAAGTATAGGATATAAATTAAATATACACAGACACACACACATACATACACGCTGTCACTAATAGGATAATATCCACACACCTACAAGGAAGACCAGTTAATACAACTATTATTCAAATTTATGCACCCACCATTAATGCCAGAGATGAAGAAACTGAAGATTTTTACCAACTTCTGCAGTCTGAAATTGATCAAACATGCAAACAAGATGCATGATAATTACTGGTGATTGGAATGCAAAAGCTGGAAACAAAGAAGAATCTGTAGTTGGAAAATACGGGCTTCTCGAAAGAAACGTCTCTGGAGATCGCATGATAGAATTTTGCAGAACCAACGACTTCTTCATTGCAAATACCTTTTTTCAACAATATAAACAGCAACTATACGTGTGGATCTCATCGGATGGAAAACAAAGAATCAAATCAACTACATCTGTGGAAAGAGACGAGGGAAAAGCTCAGTATCATCAGTCAGAACAAGGCCAGGGGTCAGCTGTGGAATAGACCATCAACTGCTCATATGCGAGTTCAAGTTGAGGCTGAAGAAAACTAAAACAAGTTCACAAGAGCCAAAATATGACCTATCCCACCTGAATTTGGAGACCATCCCAAGAACAGGTTTGACCCATTGAACACTAATGACCAAAGACCAGACGAGTTGTGGGATGACATCAAGGACATCATACATGAAGAAAGCAAGAGGTAATTAAAAAGAGGAAAGAAAGAAAAGACCAAAATGGATGTCAGAAGAGATTCTGAAAGTTACTCTTGAACGTCGAGTAGCTAAAGCAAATGGAAGAAATGATAAAGTAAAAGAGCTGAACAGACAATTTTAAAGAGCAGCTCGAGAAGACAAAGTGAAATATTATAATGAAATGTTTTGAAGACCTAGAGTTAGAAAAACAAAAGGGAAGAACACGCTCAGCATTTCTCAAGCTGAAAGAACTGAAGAAAAAATTCAAGCCTTGAGCTGCAATTTTGAAGGATTCTATGGGGAAAATAATCAATGATGAAGGAAGCATGAAAAGAAGATGGAAGGAATACACAGAGTCATTATACCAAAAAGAATTGGTTGAAGTTTTGTCATTTCAGAAGGTAGCATATGATCAGGAACTGATGCTATTGAAGCAAGAAGTCCAAAGTGCACAGAAGGCAGTGGTGAAAAACAAGGCTCCAGGAATTCACAGAATACCAACTGAGATGTTTCAACAAATGGATGCAGTGCTGGAGGTACTCACTCATCTATGCCAAGAAATTTGGAAGACAGCTACCTGGCCAACTGACTGGAAGAGATCCATATTTGTGCCCATTCCAAAGAAAGGTGATCCAACACAATGAGGAAACTATTGAACAATATCATTAATATTACAAGCAAGTAAAATTTTGCTATAAAACAAAAACTCGTTGCTGTCGAGTCGATTCCGACTCATAGTTTGCAGCAGTGCTTTGACAGGGAACTGCCAGAAAGTCAAACCAGATTCAGAAGAGGATGTGGAACAAAGGATATCATTGCTGATGTCAGATGGATCTTGGCTGAAAGCAGAAAATACCAGAAAGATGTTTACCTGTGTTTTATTGACAATGCAAAAGCATTCGACTGTGTGGGTCACAAATCATAAATAACATTGCGAAGAATGGGAATTCCAGAACATTTAATTGCACTCATGAGGAACCTGTACATAGACTAAGAGCCAGTTGTTCGAACAGAACAAGGAGAAACTGGTAGTTTAAAATGGGGAAAGGTGTGTGTCAGTGTAGTATCCTTTCACCATACTATTCAATCTCTATACTGAGCAAATAATCCGAGAAGATGGACTGCCTGAAGAAGAACGGGGCATCAGGATTGGAGGAAGATTCATTAACAACTTGCTATATACAAATGGCACAACCTTGCTTGCTGAAAACAAGAGGACTTGAAGCTTTTACTGATTGTCATGGATTGAATTGTGTCCCTCCAAAATATCTGTCAACTTGGCTAGGTCATGATTCCCAGTGTTGTATAATTGTCTACCTTCTGTCATCTGGTGTGATTTCCCTATGTGTTGTATACTTTATCACTATGATGTAATAAGATGGATTAGTGGCATTTATATTGATGAAGTCTATGAGATTAGATAGTGTCTTTAGCCAATCTCTTTTGAGATATAAAAGAGAGAAGCAAGCAGAGAGACATGGGATCCTCATATCACCAAGAAAGCAGTGCCGGGAGCAGAGCAGGTCTTTTGGACCTGAGGTTCCAGCACAGAGAAGCTCCTAGTCCGGGGTAAGATTGACGAGAAGGCCAACAGAGAAAGAAAGCCTTCTCTTGGAGCTGACTCCCTGAATTTGGACTTTTAGCCTCCTTTACTGTAAGGAAACAAACTCTTCATTGTTAAAGCCATCCACTCGTGGTATTTCTGTTATAGCGGCACTAGATGACCGACACACTGATGAAGATCAAATCGTACAGCCTTCAGCATGGCTTAAACCTCAACATAAAACAAAAATCCCCACAACTGGACCAATAAGCAACATCATGATAAATGGAGAAAAGACTGAAGTTGTCAAGGATTTCATTTTACTTGGATCCACATTCAACGCCCATGGAAGCAGCAGTCAAGAAATCACATGACATATTGCATGGGGCAAATCTGCTGCAAAAGACCTCTTTAAAGTGTTGAAAAGCAAAGATGTCACTATGAGGACTAAGGCACACCTGACCCAAGCCATGGTATTTTCAATCACCTCCTATGCATGGAAAAAGTGGGCAATGAATAAGGAAGACCAAAGAAGAATTGACCCCTTTGAATTATGGTGTTGGTGAAGAATATCGAATATACTGTGGACTGCAGCCAGAGTGCTCCTTGGAAGTGAGAATGGTGAGACTTTGTTTCACGTACTTCGGATGTGTTATCAGGAGGGACCTGTCCCTGGAGAAGGACTTCATGCTTGGTAAGGTAGAGAGGGTTAGAAAAAGGAAGACCTTCGACGAGTTGGATTAACACAGTGGTTGAAACAATGGGCTTAAACACAGCAACCATTGTAAGGATGGCACAGGACTGGGCTGTTTTGTTCTGTTGTACATATGGTTGCTATAAGTTGGAACCAACTCGAAGACACCTAATGAGAACTATATATATGTATATATATATATATCTGTATAAATATAAACAAGTACAAGACGAATAAATAGAGATATAGTTATAAATATATAGAAATAGACATCAATGTAGGTATAGCTATAGATATAAATGCCATGTCTTTGGATGGAAGGATTCAATATTCTGAGGAGGTAAAATTTTAATGCAAATTAATCCAAATCTTAATAGGATTGTTGAAACCTTATAAAAATAATTGTGTCGTTCATATCAAATAGTAATACACAAAAATAGCCCAGAAAAAATTTAAGAGTAATGGGAAGAGTGCTCTAAAAGAAATGAAGATATATTTTAGTGATTAACTAATTAGAACAGTCTGGTACTGACCATAAAAAAAATAGAGATACAGGCCAGATAGAAATCCTCAAATAGATCCAAGTATTCATCAGTATTTAGTATATCATAAAGATAAAGAAGAAGGATGGTTTATTCAAATAAAAGGCATTATGCCCCAGGTTAACATTTGGTGGAAAAAGTTTAGATCCTTACCTCACACTTTACTCTGAAATATATTTCAGATAAATTAAAGATTTTAATGTGAGAAATTAATATTGTAAATATTGGAAGAAAATATGAATTTTTAATAATATTCTAGTAGAAGGAGACCTTCTTAATATAATACCAAAGGCAGAAACTGTAATGTTTTGTTAGGTCTAGCTATATAAAAATTGAAAACTTTAATATGAAAACAAACCCAACTGTGTATGGTTACCATGTTCCAGGGGTGTGCTCGTACCATAAAGCTCATACCAGACTTGATAGTAAAATTTTCAGGAATTTTGCAAGCTGTTCGTTAAACAGAAACATCAGTAAGAATTAAATGATATAAACTTGGAATTAAATAAATTGTATTAGGCAAAGACAATAAACACACAAAACCCATCTCTCCCTAATTATTTTACTACAGTTTGCTATTATCTATGCTCTTTGGGGCACCCTGGTGGTGCAGTGCTTAAGAGCTTGGCTGCTAACCAAAAGGCTGGCAGTTCGAATCCACCAGCCACTCCCTGGAAACCCTATGGGGCAATTCTACTCTGTCTTATAGGCTTGCTATGAGTCGGAATTGACTTGACAGCAATAGGTTTTTTGGTTTGGTATGCTCTTTGGTTTATTTTTGTGTACTGTATCTGTATAATGGAGATATAATATAGTCAAATTACAGGGAAATGAACAGCTGGAACCAAGGACCAGGAAGACATCAGAACCCTCCATCTCCATTCTTGTCCTGTCCTGCTTCTCTCTGCATGTCACTATCATCCTCTCTTACTGTAGACCAGTTTCTTTACATGATAGGGACATGGTAGTCAGCAACCCTTAGACTCACAGTTTTTATTTCACTGCCAGAGAGGCACACAGACGCTACAACTTGCTGTCTTTTCTCAAGATAAAAATATTCCCGAAAGGAGTTTGATTAATCCCATTTGTGTCAAGGGCCATCTGGAGAAATCATAATAGCCAGGGGGCTTGTTCAATGATTAGCCCAGATTTGGTTGGGTGGTCAACTTTAGACTAATGTTACTTGGAAGTTAAGGTCTGTATGAATATGGTGGCTGCTTTTTAAAGCACACATTTGTTGTTGTTGTTGTTAGGTGTTGTCGAGTTGGTTATGACTTGTAATGATCCTATGTATAACAGAACGAAGCAATGCCTAGTCCTGGGCCATCCTCACAATCGTTGTTATGCTTGAGCCCATTGTTACAGCCACTGTGTCAGGCCATCAAATCGAGGGTCTTCCTCTTTTTCTCTGACCCTCTACTTTACCTAGCATGATGTCCTTCTCCAGGGACTGGTTCCTCCTGATAATATGTTCAAAGTTTGGGAGATAAAGTCTCGCCATCCTTGCTTTCAAGGAGCACTCTGGCTATATTTCTTCCAAGACGGACTTGTTCATTCTTCCGGCAGTCCATGGTATATTCAATATTCTTTGCCAACACCATAATTCAAAGGCATCAATTCTTCTTTGGTCTTCTTTATTCATCATCTAGCTTTTGCAGGCATATGAGGTGATTGAAAATATCATGGCTTGGGTCAGATACACGTTAGTCCTCAAAGGGACATCTTTGCTTTTTTTTTTTTTTTTTTTTTTTTAACACTTTAAAGAGGTCTTTTGTATCAGATTTGGCCAATGCAACACACTGTTTGATTTCCTGACTGCTGTTTCCATAGGTCTTGATGGTGGATCCAAGTAAAATGAAATCCTTGACAATGTCAATCTTTTCTCCATTTATCATGATGTTGCTTAGAAGGAGCATTTCCTAGGGAAGCATTTTATTCTGGACAGATAAAAGAATGGATGTCCATGACTCTGAGTTCTGTTCTAAGCTTTATCCAACCTGAGTTATGGAAGCTTGTGAATGTCCAAAATTTGTGTTTTGCTTAAGCCTACATTATTGGAATTTTGTAGTACAGAGATGCTTTTGTCTTCTCCTCTACATTGATATTGCTCTGTCAATCCTCACCGCCATTGTCAATTGAATGCATAACCTCTGAAAGCCTTTTTTTTTAATATACTAAATTTCTGTCTTGGTTACCTAGTGCTGCTATAACTGATATACCACAGTGGGTGGCATGAACAAACAGAAACGTATTTTTTCACAGTTTAGGAGGTTATAAGTCTGAATTCAGGGTGCCGGCTTTAGGGGAAGGCTTTTTCTCTCTGTTGGCTCTGGAGGAAGGTCCTTGTCTCTTCTGAGCTTCTGCTGCCGGGCGATCTTCATGTGGCTTGGCATGTCTTGCCCCATCTACCTTGCTAGTTTGTGTTTAATCTCTTTTACATCTCGAAAGAGATTGACTCAAGATATACTCTACACTAATCCTGTCTCATTAATGTAACAAAGCCAACCCCTCCCCAAATGGGATTATAACCGCAGGCATAGAGGTTAGGATTTACAACATATATTTTGGGGGGGACACAGTTCAATCCATAATATTAACATATTCAACCCAAACCAAATCCTTTGCCGAGAAGTTGATTCTGACTCATAGTGACCCTATAGGACAGAGTAGGACTGCCCCATAGGATTTCCAAGGCTATGATCTTTACAGGAGCAGACTGCCACATCTTTCCCCTGTGGAGCAGCTTGTTGGTTGGAAGTAGAGCGCTTAACCACTGTGCCACCAGGGGTCCTTTTACTAACATACTAATCTAATATTTTGGAAATCATGAAGACAATAAAAAGTCACCATTTTTTCCGTATAATCTCCCAAACCCCTATCATAAACTTGAATTTAGTGAATGTTTATTGAGCACTTACCATACGCCTTAGAGAGATACCAAAACAAAACAAAAACCCTCCAAAACCAAATAACGTCTTCTCTCAAGAGCCCACACCTAATGGACACTTGATGTGTAATACAATAGGTCTGCCTCAGGGCTCAGATCTGCTGTTGATCTTGACATGAAGAAAGAGAAGCAGCTTGCTTACTTTACGGTCCCCATGACTATGAGGGTCTGGATGAGTGCTTGAGGCTGCTTCCTTGCCCTGAATGAGAAATCAGGAAACCAACCATGAATTACGTTCTAGTCCATAGATCATGAGCCTCTATGAAGCCTTAGGGTACCTTAAGCAGTAGACCTAACAGAAAATTAGCATATCTGTGCTGTTTTTCTAGCTTTGTGCTGTGGTGTTTTCATAACCTGTGATCTTTAACTGACGGGTGATTATTGCTTTCTTCTGTTTTTATTTATGTTCTACTTACAAATAAAAATCCGTACAATACATAAGGAGACATTGTAAAATTGTCTTTTAGCACCACCAACATGACCATTTAATTCAGGTTTATAGCCAAGTGTCTGTAGGAATAAGATTATGGTAATCCGAGAGCATCCTGAACGATGGTATTTATTAGGCTTTGTCTAGATAGGCTGGTTTTGGATGGACATGGTTCCAAAGTCTCTGCTGATTGCAGTATTTTATCCAGCTGTAGAAAGAGTTAAAGCAGTGTATGTGTGTTGCAGGGGAGGGGTACTCAAGGGTGGGGAAATTCTAGTTTTATGGAAGTCTCCGGGGCCTGGCAATTTTGGCAAGCCTGTACCAGGCTGACAAGCTCAAGCCAGTTTTCATGAGCCACTGTAGCAAGGCAGGATTTGGGCCTTTTCCTCTGCCTTTGAAAACAGAGACCGCTCCAGGCCAGAAATGTCAGTATATATAGTTAACTGTTATGGATCTTACAATAAAAATTTGTTGAAGGTCATTAAACACTCATCTCTCTATGTTTATTACTTTAGTCTTTTATTTCTTGGTAGACATGGATCGTTTGATGTCAATTACCACCACACTTGGCATTTTATGCAGTAAAGGTCCTTATGGTTCTTGATGGGTAAATAAACAAGCTAGTGAAAAGCTACAGTGACAGTGGTTTTTGCCTTTCTGCTCTCTTAACAGCCTGAAGCCAGTGGAGGAGAAGGGGCCCTCTGTCGCTGTGTCTTCCATGAGTGGTGCTTTCGGCCTGAGTCCATAGCCCAGACCTATTCCCCTCTGCACTCCACATGCTTTCCTCCTCAAATGCTGCAATGACCTTGGCAACTCTAGGTGAATTTGGGGCTCGACATTTCCTTGCTAATTTTTTTTCAACTCATTACAAAACACTTGTGTTAAAATGGCGTGGCTGCAGATTCAGACCTCCTGGTCCAACCTCACAAGCGAGGAGGAGAATCATTATCAGCATCAGTAGCCCAATGCTGAATACTATGAGGTGGAAGTCAGACAAACTTCCATCCTCAAACCTTTTTACGAATTCTGACACTGTATTTGCATAGTCCCACCCAATCATTTTGAGAGAGTCACAAAGATTATCACAAGAAGGGTTATACTAAGTGTCGTGTCCCTCCCATGGCACTCTCTACTTCTCTGCTGGGTTCGATAACTCCTTGCAAAGGATACACAGAACTCACAGGACGTACTCACAATTATGGGGTTTATTAGGGAAGTAACAGGGTTACAATTCAGGATCAGGAATGACTCAGGATACAGTTCTCCAATCAGGACAGCCTCTTCTCAGTGGTGCCCATAGGCAGGCCTCTCTCTGTCCCTTGGCCCCTTGGCCTGGCCTTTGCCCTGCTCGGGCAAGAGTTACAAAGCTTTTTATCTCTGCCAGTAAGTGCCCGGAGGCACTCTACTTTGCCAGGAAACCTCAGCCCGAAGACGCTCAGCTCTCTCACTCTGTGGGTAGGCACACGCTCTAACCGCCCTGCTCCATGGACTGGGAAGCCCACTGTGCCATCTTGCACCAGTCTCCTGGTTGTGCTGCTGCCATTTCTCTGCTGCTGCTTCTCACCAGCTTGCACTGTCTCTGGTGTTACAGCTCTCTCTCTGTCTCCTGGATCTAGGAGGATCTCAATGCAGGGACCCTAGGTCCAAAGGACACAATCCACTCCCATCTCTTCTTTTTGATGGTAGTGAGGTCCCCCTCCTCGCTCTGGGATTGGCTCTCTTGTTTAAGCCTAGTGGGATGGCAAAATTGACCAATCCCATTGTTAGAGTTCCATACAACTTATTTGCATGGTCCCACTCCCCAGGGGTTCCATGCATCTTATTTGCATTCTTAGTAGGCTGTCCAATCCCCTTGATGGGCCACACTGTATTTGCATAGTCCCACCCAATCATTTTGTGGGAGTCACAAAGATTATGGCAAGAAGGGCTATATTAAGTAACTTACTACACTGCAACTTGTTTATATGGAATGCTTCTTTCTTTAGTACTATGTGGAGAGAAGGAGCCCTGGTGGTTAAGAGTTCAGCTGCTAACCAAAATGTTGGCAGTTCAAAGGTACCAGCCACTCCTTGGAAACCCTATGGGGCAGTTCTACTCTGTTCTATAGGGCCATTATGAGTCTTAACCGACTCGACGGAAATGTTTTTTTTTTTTTTTTTAATGGAGAGAGAAGTTGAACCTATTGCTCAGAATTAAATGGTTTTTTAGCTATTTTATTATTGAGGTTAGGGAGTTTTTCTTTTTGATGGTCTCTGTCTAATTGAGAAGGAGCTTCCTTGTGTCAAGCCCATCTGAGGATATTTTTGTTTAGCTGTTCCCTAACTGCACACATAACTAGATGCTTTCTTGTCTTCCTATAATAGTAAACCTAAAATAATATATAAGTTACTCTTTTGGAGTATGTATCTTATGCCCATTTTTGTACTAAATGCTCTGTCAACATGCTCTAATACACTCATGACAACCCTATAGGGCAGTTACTAATGTAATCCCCATTTTGCAATGAGGAAACTGAGGCAATCGTCTGCTCAAGGTTACAACTAATAAGAAGCAGAACCGGGATTCCAAACCAAGTTTAAATGAGTTGCCAGATATGCCCTTGATTACTTTGCCCATTAGCTCAAGCTTTGTTATTTGCATGCCTGATGCATCCTCAACTGCTCCGAAACATAATATTAAAATGTATCCAATACTCAGGTTATTAGTTTTAAAATCATAATAAAATGTGCTTAATTCCAAAATGATACCTACCATAATTTATTCTTGCTTTAATGTTTTATAAGACTCTGCAGAGTCTTACTCCTCTTCAGGGTCATCATTATGAAACATTAGTTATCCTTGTCCTGTGGAAATAAAAGGAAGCTGGGTGTTACGGACTGAACTGTGTCCCCCCAAAATGTGTGTCAACCATCTAGGCCATGATTCCCAGTATTGTGTGATCGTCCACCATTTTGTGATCTGAAGTGATTTTCCTATGTGTTGTAAATCCTACCTCTATGATGTTAATGAGGCAGGATTAGAGGCAGTTATGTTAATGAAGCAGGACTCAATATATAGGATTAGGTTGTATTTTGAGTCAATCCCTTTTGAGATATAAAAGAGAGAAGCAAACAGAGAGACAGGGGGACTTCATACTACCAAGAAGGTAGTGCCAGAAGCAGAGTGTGTCCTTTGGACCCAGGGTCCCTGAGCTAAGAAGCTCCCAGACCAGGGGAAGATTGATGACAAGGATCTTCCTCCAGAGCAGACAGAGAAAGTCTTTCCCTGGAGCTGGTGCCCTGAATTCGGACTTCTAGCCTCCTCAACTGTGAGAGAATAAATTTGTCTTTGTTAAAGCCGTCCACTTGTGGTATTCCTGTTATACCAGCACCAGATAACTAAGATACTGGGTAATAAAAATTTTTGTTCTCAAAATTCCAGATAAATCCTAACAAACACTGCGTATAACAAAGAAACATTTTTAAAAATATTCAAAGCTGTGAAGCTGAAGAGGGGAAGTATAGGTTGTCCCTGAATTCCAGTGGAATAACTTTAGAAGAAAGTGTAATGAGTTTAATGCTGAGGAATAGGTAGCCTGCTCATATTAAAACAATCATCCATTTCCCTTATTTTATTTTTATTTTTTGGAACTCCATTTCATAGTGATATTTGTTCTTTGTACACTTAGCAAAATAACAGTCATAACATAGTATAGCAGATCATTAGTATTTGTTTTTAAAAGAAAAAATAGGCCAGGAACCAATTTTATTGATTTATTCATTAAATTTATTAAATATCCACTAGCTAAAAGCTAGTAATAATCTATGCCCTCAAATATATAGATCTTTCTGAAATTACACCTAATAAGTCAAAACATAAACGTCCTCTTAAGAGGGAAAATGCTTTTGACTAAAGAAACCCTTTATCCTGTCAGTGACAAAGCCCGGGAATTTTAGGTCTCTACCCAGAAACACTCAAATACACGTTTTGTGACTTCCTGTCGAAAATTAATTGCAGCTTCAGGAAAGTAAGACAGTGAGCAAAACCACGCATGTACCTTTGTCTTCGGACCTGGAACATCTCTGCCTTAAGTTAGCGAGCTGTAGCTCTTTCTTCTGTCACTGCGTTCTTATTACCCTTCTCTTTAGCACTCACATGACTTAGAGTAGATTGAATTCAGAGAGTTTATAAGGTGCTGACTAACATTATCATCTTTTATTTACTGGCATATTTGGCATATTTATTGGAACTGGCCATTTCATGAAAAATATTTCTCCTCTAACACTAAGTAGAAAATGTTATTTATCAACAGGTGATGAATTAATCATCGTATTTAAATTTTTTTTTGTGCATTTAGGCATATTAACGTATCTAAAGCATTTCTATTTGAAGTGTGTAAATCTTAAAGTGCGATATTCCATTACCCTACATAATTCTCTTAGCCTTCATATGCACATAAAAGGCTCACATTCATATGAAATGATTCTTTTCCTTCCCAAAATAGGAAATGAAAATCTAATACAACATGCACTATACCTTTTTCTCCAAAATGGTCCATGATTGACTAAAGTCAAAGCTTTTTAAAAACATGCCGTATAGCTGATATTCCAAGAGACAAATGGTCATCTTGAATCATTCTTATACTCAAGCAAGGAAATTATTTAAAATGTCAAGGGCCATATAACAAGATATCTGCCTGTGTCTGAGTCTGAAATCTGTTATTCATTTTTATCATTCCTTGGAAGAGTCACCTTTTGTATCTAAATTTCCTAATTTATTAAATAATCATAATACCATAATAGTGTAATAATTACAAGGGATACTATTTAGTATCTTAACCAGTAAATGGATAACATCAAATTCCAACTAAAATGTATGTTTTTGTTTACCTGCACAAAACATCTCCAATAGTGAGCATTTTCTACTTAAATTAATGTTTCCTGGGAAATAACACTTGAATGTGCACCCCTTAGAGAAAATTGGACTTATATTCAGAAGATTCAGGCTCCAGGTCTGAGAGTTATGTGAACTTGGAAAGTCTCTTAATCTGTTTAAGGCTGAGTTTGCTCTTCTAGAAGAGATTCTATAGTACAGTTTGTGCAGAAGTATTTTACATATTGTAAAGGGATATTTAATGAAGGTGTTAATCCAGTTTATCTACTGTATTTTTTGCCAAACACGCAACTCCTCCATTTTCATAAGCGTGCTATTTTCGTAAGCATACTATGATGCAAGTTATACGAGTGGGTGTGCTATTTGCAAAAAAATATTGTAAATATATCATTCTCTGTGAATACAGGCAATCCTGGGTTACAAACAAGATCCTTTCCTAAGTGTATCTTTAAGAATTTGTAGGTAAGTCACAACAGGTTCATATGGTTCTTGTTTAGCCTTATTGCAGTGCAAGAAAAGGCTGGAAGACTTTTCAATGATTTAAAAGCTGCACATGCAGCAAGTGAAGGCGGTTGTGATGAAGAATTTGTTGCACGTAGCAATTGGTTTGATTATTTCAAAATGAGGGAAAATTTACATAACATTAAAGGGCAAGTACGAGTTGTCCCTAAGTCCGACACTGGTAGCCCGGGGACTCACTGTACTTCAGATGAACTGTCTCTGATTATTTAAATAGCAGCAGCTGGGTTCTTTGCCCTTTTTTCTGAGTGTCATGAAGATCTCATTGAGACAAATACTGTTTGAAACTTAAGGAAAAGAATCAACTTGCAGGTGAATGCCCCTTTATTTAACTAACAAAATTCAAGTGCCACGAAAGAATTCAGAAAGACCCTTTGGGTTATTGTAATAGATTTTGACTGCATTGTGTTTCAAAGGGCTAACTTTGATCATTAATTGTTGATAACAAAGGGAGGATATAGTATAACCAACGCCACACGGATTTTAAAATATTCAGTTTTGATTAACGTGATCCAATCAGCAAGAGGTAAGGAAATCTCTGGAAGGGGTGGTGGTTAAGAGTATGGGCTTTAGAGTCAGCTAGAGCTAAGTTTGAGCTCCTGTTTAACATATTAATCCCGTGTCCTTGGGTAAGTTATTTAAAGGCTCTAAGCCTCAGGTTCCTCACTTGTAAATGGCCCGGCAGAAAGGGGTGTCAGAAGGATTATAAGAGGTAATGTTAGCTAACTGCTGAGCAGAGACCTGGTATGTGGTAAGCGCTCACCCGCATATAGTAGCTATTTTTTTATAGCCTTCATTTTTAAGGGCGCACAAATGTAAAGAGCAGTACTTGACACTTTATAAAGTGAGGTCAACATATGGCACAATGGAAGCTCCCACCAGACAGCAGTCACAAGCCCTCCTGCCCAGGGGGCTGTCTATGGAAAATAGCACCTACGGCGCTTAGTGTGCTGAATAATCTCTCACAGCTGGCAATGGAAACTGTGATGGCCCATAGAAACTGCTCATTGGCGCTTCTCTTCAAGCGGCACCCGGAGCATGAGCCCTACCTGCCATACCTTAGCTATACCTCTGTGGTCCTGCAGTTCTTTTTGGGGGACAGGGCCATGGAAAAGAGACTAGTGTTAGTCAAATCAAGTTGAAGCAACAGGAACTTATGGAAGGTACAAGGCCCCTTGACTGCACTGAATTCCACTTAAAGCAATGATCTTCTGAACATTGAACTGCCACTGTTACTGAAGCGTTATAGAGATCTTCAGCAGTACAAGAAGTCTCTACTTTTCACTGAGGTGTTCTATTGGGGATTGAACTTTAGGGTAGACTGTCGTAAACACAAAGATTAAGCAATTGTCAACATTAGCTGAAATAATCTTTTTGAGTTTTAAACTCTAAAAAATGGGCCATGAATGGGGCATCTCTGTTTTATACAAGGTGCCTTTGGTGTTCTATACATTTATTTACGCACACAGGATACACATATTATATACACACATATTAGATATGCTATTTTTAACCATCAAAGAAGTCCTTTGTGTTGAGTATTATTAATCTCTTTTTACAGACGAGGAAATTGAGGTTCAGAGATTTGAAGTAACTTACTCAAGATCAAATTCACAAAGGTAGGGGAGGCAGGATTTGAACCCAACTGTGTCTAGATAAAAGTATTCTGATTCATTCTACCATCTAATGCCGACAGCTAAAGAAGCCGCTAAAGCTCAGTGTGTGGGCACGTATGGGAAGAATGTCACTCTCCTTCGCTTCAGTGCTCTTGGGTAGAATATATAGGCTGTTGGGACGGCAATGAGCCCCAGTAAAGAAAGCCACATTGTATGTCAGAGTTACATTCCAGGAAAATGCAACTTACAGCCAAAAGACATATAAAGGGCGATTCTTTCCTTAAGAATGAATGAAGTGCAAGTTCTAGAGTTATTCCCAAATCTCTACCACCCACTTACACATTATTAGCACTGCCCTGTAACACATTAAATAACACTTAACAGGCATTACATAATTAATAAAGACATAATAAAATTATTCTAACCTTAAAAATGTTGACTCTGGGCTTGATGGCTGAATTGTGCAACAAAGGTAATGACCGTGTAAGCTTATCTTAGAGGTGGAGTGAGTTAGGCAGAAAGAGAGGGTATCAAGACTTTTCCACCTCCACACCCATCTCCATCAGCTCCACATCTGCCTCCTGGAGGGGACACAGTGGGGAGCCTTTGTCTTCTTTATCTTTCTTCAAGATAGCAAAGAAGGAATAAAGTGTCCATGTCTTCTATCTGTGTACTTCAGCGTGGAGAATCTCATAATAACACGTTGTTGCTATCACAACCAGAGTTCCTGCAGGGCATACTGCTCACATAGTTTCAAAATCTCATGACTTAAAGCAAAATGTGTCCTGTATAAATGAACTATTTAAGTGTGAAATACGTAATGTGAACTCTCCTAATTTCTTTTAACATCTGCAGATGGTACTATCTCTTTTTCTCCTCTTTTTACTGCTTCCCTATGTCCCTGCTCAGCCCTGATACAACAAATAATAATCGTAAATAGCAGCAGCTAAAATTTGTTGGACACATTGTAGCGTTTCAAAAACTACTTCACACGCATCGTCTCCTTTGCTTTCCACAAACTCTAGCCATAAATATCATTGTCATTCCCATTTTATAGACAAAGAAACTTAGGCTTGGAGATACTTCAGTTATTAAATATCTAGTCAGTTTTGGTTCCTGTAAGAGGAAATAAACACACTTCACAATAAAGCAAGAAAAGGAAATAAAAGGCATACAGATTTAAAAGAAAAAAAACTCAGACTGTCACTAGTCAAGGACAGCATGATTATGTAGAAGATCCCGAGGGATCTACAAAAAAACTAAAACTAATAAGTAAGTTTAGCAAAGTTGCAGGATACAAGGTCAATATACGAAAACCAGTTGTATTCCAATATATTAGCAATGAACAGTTAGAAATAGAAAGTTAAAAATAATACCTCTTAAAAACAGCACCGAAAAATGAAATACTGAGGTGTAAATCTAACAAACTCTGTACAGGATCTATGTGCTGAAAATTAAAAATAAAATAATGACAAAAATAAAAGAAAACATAAATAATTTGAGACACCTATCATGTTCATGAACCAGAAGACTCAACAGAGTTAAGATGTTAATTCTTCCCAAACCGTCTATAAGCAACCAACCAACACATTGCCGTTGAGTCGATTCCGACTAATAGCGACCCTATAGGACAGAGTAGAACTGCCCCTATAGGGTTTCCAAGGAGGGCCTGGTGGATTTGAACTGCTGACCTTTTGGTTAGCAGCCATAGCTCTTAAGCACTACACCATGAAGGTTTCCAAACAGTCTACAGATGTAATGAAATTCCAATCAAATCTCATTAAGAATTTTTATAGGTATCAACAAGCTAATTTTAAAATTTATATGGAAAGGCAAAGGAACTAGAATAGCTAAAACAATTTTTCAAAAGATTACAACTGGAGGAATCCCACTACCTGATTTTAAGACTTACTATAAATCTACAGTAATTAAGACAGCATGGTTTCGGTGAAAGCATAGATGAATGGAACAGAATAGAGAGTGCAGAAATAGACCCATTTAAATATAAGCAATTGATTTTTGACAAAGGTGAAAGGCAATTCAATGGAGAAAAGAAAGTCTTTTCAACAAATGATGTTGAAACAATTGGACATACATATACCAGAAAAGAACTTGACTTAAACCTCACACCTTAATATGATAAATTAGCACAAAATGAATAAAACTAAAATTATAAAACTTCTAGAAAAAACGTACAAGAAAATATATGTGACCTCAGCCAGCAGCTTCACAGGAGAAAGAGGTGACAGTCGGCTTCTGTAGAGATTTACAGCCTTGGAAATCCTATGGGGTTGCTATGAGTCAGAATTGACTCGATGACAGTGGGTTGTTATTTTCTTGTTTTGATTTTTCTTAGACACGACACCAGCAAAGACCAAAATGTCTTTGCTTACTGAAAGGCACTGTGAAGTGACTGAAAAGACAGGCCATAGAAGTGGAGAAAACATTTGGAAATCAAATATCCAACAAAGTACTTGTATCCAGAACGTATAAAGAACTCTCAAACTTTAACGGTAAGAAACAAACAGCAACAACAAAACGGGTAGAATGTGGCCAAAATACTTGTACAGACACTTCACCAAAGAGGACATACTGATGGTAAATAAGCCCATGAAAAGCTGTTCACCATCATTAGCCATTAGGGAAATACACATTTAAAACGCGATTAGATACCGTTATACACCGATTACCAGTTGCCATCGAGTTGATTCTGATTCGTGGCAACCCCAAGGGTTTCAGAGTAGAACTGCGCTCCATAGGGTTTTCAATGACATTTCTTCTTAGGAGCCTCTGGGTGGAGTCAAACCGCCAACTTTTCCCTTAGTAGCGGAGTGCTCAGCCACTTGTGCCTCCCAGAGACTCTTAATGTATGCATTAGAATAGCTTAAAAAAAAAAAAGATTCTGACAATAACAAGTACTGGCAAAGATTTGTCAAATATTTAGTTATTTATTGTCAGACTTTTAATTTTAGCTATTCTAATAGGTATGTAGTGGTACTCACTGCAGTTTTAATATGCATTTTCCTGATGACTAATGATGTTAAAAGAGCCCTGGTTAAGCTCTTGGCTGCTAAGTGAAAGGTCGGCTGTTCGAACCCACCAGCCACTGCACGAGAAAGACGTGGTTGTCCGTTTCCATAAAGATTACAGCCTTGGAAGCACTATGGGGCAGTTCTACTCTGTCGTATAGGGTTGCTATGAGTTGAAATAGCCTCGACAGCGATGAGGTCGGTTTGAATGATGTTAAGTATCTTTTCACGTGCTCATTTGGCATCTATGTATCTTCTTTGTTGAAGTATCTGTTTAAATCTTTTGCCCATTTTTAAATTGGGTTGTTTTCTTATTGTCGAGTTCTGAGAGTTCTGTATATATTTAAGAGTTCAAACCCTTTGTCTGATAAGAGATTTGCAAATATTTTTTCCCCAGTCTGTAGTTTGTCTTTTTATCCTCTTAACCGTGTTTTTCTCAGAGCAAAATATTTTACATTTGATAAAGTCCAATTTATCTTTTTTCCTTTTATGGGTCGTGCTTTTGGTATCACATCTAAGAACTTGGCTTAACCAATTTGTTGAAAAGACTATCTTTTCTCCATTGAATTGCCTTCGTATCTTTGTTAAGAATCCATTGGCCAACTCTATTCCATTCTGCTAATTATGGATGTGTATGTACATCCTTTCACCAATACCATACTGTCTTTATTACTACAGGTTTTTAATAAGTCTTGAAATCAGGTTCTTTTCAAAAATTGTTTTGGTTTCTCTTATTTCTTTGACTCTCCATGTAAAATTTGCAATCAGCTTGTTGATATCTATAAAATTCCTGCTAGGGTTTTGGTTGGGATTGCACTGCATCTATAGGCCAAGTTGGCAAGAACTGACATCTTAACAATTTTGAGTCTTCTACTACATGAACACAGTATATCTCTAATATGTAAACACAGTATACCTCTGTATTTATTTAGATGCTCTTCAGTTTCTTTCATAGCATTTTGTAGTTTTTAGCACACAGATCCTGGACGTATTTTGTTCCATTTATACCTAAAGTATATAATTTTTGGGGGTGCCATTTTAAATGGTTTTAAATTTTAAAATTTCTCTTTCTAAATATTCATTGCTAATGTACAGAAATCAACTGATTTTTGTGTATTGACCTTGTATTCTGAGACTTTGCTAAATTCGTTTATTAGTTTCAGGAGCTTTTTTTTTTTTTATTATTCCTTGGGATTTTCTTTGGAGGCAATCATGTTGTCTGCAAATAGCACTGGTTTTCTTTCTTTCTAGTATGTCTTCTTGCCTATTGCACTTGCTAGGAATTCCAGTATGTTGCTAAATATTAGTAGTGAGAGTAGATATTCTTGTTTTGTTCTCAGTCTTAAGGGAACAGAATTCAGTGTTTCATCATTAAGTCTGATGTTAGCTGTAGGTTTTTGAAGATACTTGTTACCAGGTTAAACAAGTTTGTTTCTATTACTAATTAACTGAGAGGGTTTTTTATAATGAATGGGTGTTACATTTTGTCACATGCTTTCTCTGCATCAGCTGATGTTATAATGTCGTTTTCTTTTTTCAGTCTGTTAATACAGTGAATTACACTAATTGATTTTCAAATGTTGAACCAGCCTTGCGTTCAAAGGATAAACACACTTGGTTGTGATGTAGTAGTCTTTTTGTATAATGCTGGATTAGATTTTTTATTGTTTTGTTAAGGATTTTTGTGTCTATGATGATGAGGGTTATGGGCCAGGCCATTTAATTTTAAAATAAAATGTTTTCTAAATTTTTATGTACTCTTTATAGTGTTATTTTCATCATTCAAATTTTGTATATGAAAATTGAGACTAGAGAGATTAAATAATTTGACCAGAACTGGTGAGTGGTAGAGCTGAGTTTGAATCCAGGTAGTCTGACTCCAGAGCCTATGTCTTTGGCCACTAAGTTCTGCTGCCTCTGAAAGACTCGGTTTGAAACTGATGCCCACTACTAGTTGGTGTACTTTGAGAGACTTCCTCAGGACCACTAAGGGCGAGGATGGATTAGCAAAAAAAGGTAGGTCATTGAATTATAGAGCATGGGCTTTGGCACAAAAAGCCTGTGTTCAAATCTCACCTCTGATATTTACTAGCTGTATGAGCTTCTTCTTTAACCTTTTTGTGCTTTAGGTTCCTCTTCTGCAAGATAGAACTACTACTACTTTAATGCATTATTGGATTATTGTGAGGGTTGAGATAAGATACCTAAAGCCCTTGGCACTAGGTTAGGTGTTATTATAATAATAATTAATACATATAGTGAGAATTTGCTGATACATACAGTAAGAATTTTGATGATACAATTTGATGATGTATAATGGGATACATTCATTATAAATAAATCTTTTTTGACTAACTGGCTATATGGCTATGTGCTGAACCCAACCCTGGACAGTTAATTTTGTGTGTTCTGTTACCAGGGATGCATTTAGAACCCTTGTAAGGTTATCTCACAAATAAACGCAGCAGGTAGGCAAGATATAGCAGTTAGGAATAGTTTGAAAAAATGATGACTGAATGCTGTCTTGAGGGTGTCCTACTAGTCTTATACATAAAGAACAGTAACTTAGGAAAGTATACATACATATGACAAAGATCTAGGTTTGGCCTTTTGTGCCTGGTTTCTGAAAATAGTTCTTGCAATTTGCCAGCAGCCAAGGGCTCTTTGGTTTTCTAAAACAGCCAGATAGCATTTCCCAAACCAAACCTGTTGCTGTAGAGTTGATTTCAACTTATAGAGGCCCTAAAGGACAGAGTAGAACTGCCACATAGGGTTTCCAAGGCCATAATCTTTACAGAAGCAGACTGCCACATCTTTCTCCTGCAGAGCAGCTGGTGGGTTCAAACCGCTGACATTTTGGTTAGCAGTCGAGCACTTAACTACTGCACCACCGGGGCTCCTTAATTATCAAATAGTCCCTTATTTTTAAAAAAAAAATTAGAACTTGAAGAGGCATGAGCAACCACTTATTCCAGTAGTTTTTAATCCTTATCTGGATTATAATCTCTTTGAGAATCTGATAGAAGTTACGAAGCTGAACCCTAGAAAAACGTGTATATGTATAAATACACAATATTTGATCTATAATTTCAGGAGATTTGTGAGTATCATCAAGCCCATCAGTGGACACTCCAGGGGACCCAGGAGACCCAGATTAACAATCTCTGGTCTGTTCTAAACCCAAAGCAGACAACCGAAGCAGAAAAGCGTTAAGTGATCTGTCCTGGGTTCTCCTTCTTCATAATTTTCTTTCTGTTCTTTCCTTTCCTCTTTGTTACTTGTGCTTAAATTTTTTTCTTTGTTGCTAAGCTGATATGCATGCAGAAAATTTATTCTTTTACCGCAAATTTCTTCTCAAATGATGGGCAGTAGAAGTCTGCTCACTATCTCTCTCTGGCTCATTTAATTGACATGGCACCATAAACTCCATCAAAGGGCCAATGTGATAGATCTGCTTTATTACCATGGAAGTGTGCCATGGTGTTAAAAATTACCAACATGTCTGCAGATGCTATAGTCAAGAAAAACCACAAAAGATCCTGAGGGCCATGTAGAGTAAAGGTCAAGCCAAGTTCTACTCTGTTCCCTTAATGGGCAACTATAATCTAAGAATACTTACACCAAGTTCACTTTGAAGTGGTTTGGTCCTTGATTTGAAAACTACTGACACACCTAACTCATTACCTATAACATCCTCCTATAAACCTCATTACCTCCTAACATCCTCCTATAAACCATTTAACGTTGGGAAACTACACATTTTGATCAAAAAGCTTCCTTGTCCTTTCCCTGATCAGTAAGCAGTAGCAATATAAATAGCACTTTAGCAGTCTCCTAATGTTAATGCTAGACACCCTGGGAAACAAAATGTATACCTGAACATTCTAGATGTTGCTCAAAGAATTTCTACAGTCTGAGGAAGAAACCTTGAGAATCCCGCACTTCACCCTATTTGCCCTCTAGAAGTCTGGAATAATAATATTGTCCTTGTAACCTTGGTCTGTAAAAATATGCATTGATTAAGCAATCATCACAGAGTGTCTGAAGAAGAGTGCTCGGGACGCTGAGCAGTTTTAAAGCCATGTTGGTGATCAGCAGCTAACTGAAGAGTAGGCGGTTCAAACCTACCCAGGAAGGTTCTGTGGAAGAAAGGTCTGGCCATCTGCTTCCATAAAAATTACAGTAAAAAACAACAACAACCTTATCGAGCTGTTCTAGTCTGTCTCACGTGGGGTTGCCATGAATCAGATCAGTTCTATGGCATCTAACAACAACATATAATCAGAATATAATCTGAACCAGATTACTTAAAGCCACCTAAGGCATAGCCAGTATTCTACCATGCAGGGTGTGTTCCAATCATGGCTTTTTTGTCTTTGTCATTTCATTCTAGGCCCTCTGAAAATTCTTCCAACAAAAATAAACAATATGTTCTGGTGTCCTGGTAAAATGCATCAAACTAAATAATGGTTTTCTGCCTCAGATCCTTTTTTTTGGTCCCAAAGTGTTGTTAAAAATAAAAGAGGAGGGGGGTTTAGATTAAGGTCTCATGAGATATGCACAGATAATAATGTGAAGAAGGAATTCTAATTTAAGGGTGGCATAATGGTTGTGTCATCTTCAATGGGTTCTGTTTTAAAACATAGTAAAAATCAAAAGCAATCACTTAAAGAGGCGATGTAAATAATTTGCCATTGGCAAGCAATACATGCAAAGTAATAGGACTGGGAGGACTGCCTGCCGTGGAAAAGCTTCTAACCATTTAAATCACCATCCTAGTGTTATTACCTGAATCACCTCTGGGAGCCAGATACACACCTGTGATCTGCTGGTAATTCAGCAAAGGAAGCAGTCCTCCACATGTCCTGCTTGTTGCTTTTAAATAGTTCTGGTGTAGTAAACTGTGCATATGATTTTGGACATGCAAAGAGGCCGAGGTAAGTTAAGGTTAATGCTCCACGCTTAAGGCCCACCAGACAAAGCTAATAGCAGGAAGTGCGAGGTTTAGCACCTCAATATGGTGTACTTAAAGATGCAAGGCTAGGCAAGGAGACAATAGATACCAGTTGTACTGGGCAGGCAATTCAGCAATTCAGTTTAAAATGAGAGTAAATGATGCATGTTTGGAAGAGCAAAACATGGTAGCTGTCTTGTTTAAACTAAATGTTTAAGCCACAACATGGCCATTGGAATCATAATCTCCTGGAAAGCAATATTTAAATGTATCCATCATCATTTAGGTTTCAGACACACAGTTAAATATTATTGATCATTTGCAATTGTGTGCATCCATGTGTACATATATTAAACTGAAAACTAACAGTAGCATGTAAAGTGTAGAAGATGAAGTGTAAAAATAGGACTTGAGTTTCTAATTACCAGTTTTTAATTAAGAAAGCCACAAGCAAATTATAAACATCCAGTTTATAGCATTGCAATCTTAGAAGCTTACACTCATGAATATGGTAATTTTTTATTTTATGCCCTCTTGAGATGTCTTGTTAAAAACATTTTATTGGTGATCCTAAAATTCAGTAAATTTGAAGCCCTTGGCACCTTGTAGGTAGTTAAAGTTCTTCAAAAAAATGTCAGCAATAAATATTTGGTAAATATAAAGAATATGCACATTTTCCCAAGTCGGTGATTTTTTTTGCAGTTCTTGTAGTCAAGTGATGACACTGTAGTTCAGAATGTGAATACATATTGATATTTTCTTCCAGAAACTGCATGTGTGGCTGGGAGAATACTGCTCCCACAGAGTTATTTTTATGTGGGCACCTGGTAGTGGTTGCACACTTGCTCTGGCTTGCAGAGTTGTTTTGGACAATCAGGTGTACATATGAGCAAGTGGACTTTATTTAGAGCAATTAAAATTCTAGCATGCTTCTCTCTTGACATGCAATTACTAGGGCTCTGCTGTTTCCACTAATTGCTCTTGCTGGGGACATTGGTGAGAAGCCAATGATTTTGATGGGTAGCGGATTATCATTTTTACTTTGCTACCTGAGAAAAAAATCATTTGCAAAATCCCAAGTGTAATTAGCAAGACTCATGATTAATTGTCCTGCAAAATTAGCTTCACTGTTGCTTTTATTTTACTACTTCAAATATTAATTAATGTTAACTCCTTTCCTCCAGTTCCAGCTTTTGAATATTCAACATAGCTTTGAAAAATCAGCAAGGTTTCTACCTGCATTAGCATGCTAGAGCTTTGGTTTCAGGAATAAGTATTCTGATTTAAAAGATCACACTTGGGTCATAAATAATTTTTATAGGAGGACAAACAAAGCATTGGAGCATCATGGGGAAGTGTTCAGGCACTAACCAAAAGTAAATTGTTTCAATAATGATTCATTCCCCTGTGCTTTTGGGGGAAACATTAGCAAATATGCAAACTACTGCATTGTGTGGGGGTAAAAACCATTCCCCAGTGACAGGCAATCTACACAGGCATTTTTCTACCTGTAAATATGTAGTGGGCAAAGCTCAGAGCCTTGACAAGAAATCAGAGAGTCTCCAGTTTAAAGGAATCGAAGGTTACCCTGTCTGAAAAGTCCGAACCCTGGTGAGCACTAGAATCACTACGAGTATTAAGAAGACTACGGATTCCTTAAGCCCCACTCCAGACCTAATGAATCTGACTATATGGGGGCTGACCCTGGCAATATGTTTGTTTTTTGTTTCAAATTCTGCAGAAGACTGTGGTGAACATCTAGGTTTAGAAACCATTGGTCCAGTTGAACCACCTCGCTGTCTGAATTCCCTCTATAACATCTGGGCCAAGTGATGCTTGAATGCTTCCAGTGTCGGGGAACTCACTCTGATACCCTTGAAAATAAATTTCACCTGCATTTTGTCTCTAGCGTTTATTCCTTCTGGTCTAATAACTGCAGGTGGTTAATTTAGTGGTACAAGATTGCAAATGCCTAGTGCCTGTGTTGCAAGGGCAGTTCTCCATCAAATTCTTGGAATTAGACTGATGGTATCTATCATACTGACATAGTCAGGGTTACACTTTATATCTAGAGTCCTGAGAAAGAGACTGATGCTTGTCCTTTCCTAGTCAAAATTTTACCACTGTATGCCATCTGGTACAGAGATGGTGCTGTGGTTCAAAGGACACCGGCATTTGCCTGCCTAGATGGGTGTGAGCCCAGCTGAACCCTCCTATCTCCCATCTGTTCTGTCTTTACAATCGTCCAGCCCTGGAGCAGTGGCTCTTGCGGAGCTGGTACAGAAAGTTCTGCCTGGTATCCCTTAAAGCCGTTATTATTGGATCTTGCCTTCTTTTGAGATCTCTTTTGGCACAAGATGCTCCTCCTGAAAGTCTAGGGCCAAGAAATCATGGGGGTTGGTTTCTGCTTTTTAGCTTCCTTCCTGGCTTCAGGGGGCCTGCAGGTGTCAGCATTAAAGCTCTGCTCCTCCTGGCATTCAGCAGATTTTGCCCTGGACCTGGGCTCTAGGTGGGGGTATTCCCAGGACCAGTGAGTAGAATGGGGAGCCTTGGGGAAGGGAGTGGGCTATTCAGACTGTTCTCAGCTTAGAACAGCTTAGAAAGGATTGTGTAAATTGCTACTCCCACCTTCCATGTGACCCTATGGAAGTTACTTCTCAATGCCTGATTTCCTCATCTGTAAATGAGGACAATAATAGCACCTCCCTCATAGGGTTCCAATGAGACTTCAATGGGGTAAGACTAGTAATGTGCTTAGAACAGTGCCTGGCACACCCCATTAAAAAAAAAAAATCTGTTGCCGTCGAGCCAATTCCAACTCATAGTGACCCTATAGGACAGAGTAGAACTGCCCTGTAGGGTTTTCAAGGAGCGGCTGGTGAATTCCAACTGCCAATCTTTTGGTTAGCATCCGAGCTCTTAACTACTGCACCACCAGGGCTCCATGTAGCCCACAGTGAGCCTGAAATAAATAATTGTGAACAAATAAAACTAAACACTACTATGATAATCTGCTTAATGGGTAAGTACATACTAAAGTCCTAAAATATATACTAAGTCCCGGTGAATTTTAGGAATATAACTTACAAATTAGTTGGAAAGTGGATGCAGGACTGAACAAAATATAGTCCTTGCTTATACCCGGAGTGGCAGAAGTTCACATTTAGACTTTGTATTTTAACCTGGGAGACTTCCATCAATAGAAGTAGAGACCATATCTGGGCTTAGAAGATTACACATTCCTTTTCACTGAGAGTGGTTTAAAAGCCTGCTTTGCTCCTGTAATGTTGGACAGTTGATCTTTCAAATGAAGGTAGGCTCTGTGTTAGTCAGAGAACCAACACGGTTACCATTAATACGTTTTTGTTTTAGTTTCCTGCAGTCACCCCCTTTATCTGTAATTAATTGTCACGAGTGCGAAGCTGAACAAAAGCAAGAAGCACATCTAAATGGTTCACTGCTGTCCGTATTCCCAGCACCTGGCAAGTAAGTGAGGCTAGGTTTGTTGAATGACTGCATGAGAGGGTGAGAACATGACTAAGGCCCGCTGACAGACTGTTAGTGCGGTTGGTTAGAAAATTCCCCATCAAAATGGCAGAAGAGATTGCAGGATATTTCTGCTGTAGAATCTTCCTCATCAGGAATTGCCCACCTTTCTGGGGAACTAGCTATTTTTTTTTTCCTGTGAGTACTTTTAGCTAGCATTTTGAAGAGGTGAAGAGTAAGTGCATAGCATTTTTCAAAAAGCAACCCAGAATTTCTGAGAAGTGGCTTTTCTTCAAAGAAATGGATTTGGCCTGGGCTGGGGGTGGTGGGTGCCTGTGCAGGGAGATCTGAAGGGAAAGCATGGCTGTGGTTAATGTGCATGTGGCCCCGCAGCTGCTTTGACTTACTCAGCCTGGTCTCCCAGTAATTGTGATAAGACATAAAACAGAGGTCCTGACTATCTGGGGTCATTAGAGAGAGGGGCTGGTCCCCCCCTTCCTGTGCCAGAGGGAGTGTTAGTTTGGGTGCTCTGGTGGAGCTGAGATGGAATTAACTGCCTCCTGCCTGTCAACGTGGCCCTCCTCCATCAGCTTCCAACCAGGCATGCTTCTGGTACATCCTGTTGGGGCCTGTGACAATGGGAGGTTAGGCAGGGAGCCAGGAAAGGTCACAGTAACTGCGGGCAGGCTAGGAAGTTATGGTTTACTAAGTGCTTTTGTACCCATTGTCTCAGAGCACCTGTTATGACTATATTATTAACACCTCACCAATATAAAGAAACCAAGGCACAAGATTCTGTCTAATATGGTGATAGAATCCAGGCCTAGTCTGGGTACTTGTCCCCTATACCAGGCCACTTCCTGGCATCACCTCTGGTTCTAGAGGGAGGAAATGCAATTGACATTGGCTCAACAAAGTCGTTTTTAGTTTAAGAGCAATTTGAGAAAATGTCTTCTATCGTTCCTAGGATTGAGCTTATTTTATTTTTCAGCTTAGCTTTATTTCTATATTTTTGAAAAGCCATTGCAGTCACTGAGTGTTGGCCAATGTTTTAAAGGCCAGGATGTGGAAAAAGGGGTTCTTTTTTGTCTAGTTATCTTTGGTAGTTGAGTTGAATATATCATAGTGTGACTGGATTTTTTTTGCAGGCGATAAAGTGGCTAAGAGAGAAAAAGAGAGGGAGTATCTTCCGATTGCTTTTATTCCATTGAATTTTTTTCACTGACTCACCCAGGATGACAGCTTACAAAGAAAAAAAACTAGACAATGAGACCAAAGCTTATTTTGACCCTTTTGTAGGTCTTTATACCTTTTTGAAACCAAGCTGGATCATAGAAACACTTATTATTGGTATTTCTAAAGAAGAATGATCCCTTATACACACTGGTCACCAACAGTAACTTCATGACATAACAGAAACATCAGCTTCTTCCCCTATGAGCTAGCTTGGGGTCAAGGTTACCTCTGGTCCAGAATATTCAGCATATGACATATTTGCAGGTAAGCTGTTTAGTTTTAAAATGATTCTGACATCATATCTACTGCTAGGTTAAAGTGCTATAGACCAGTTGTTAATATGAGAAATATACCCGGGAGACCACTCTAACACAATACTAACGAGAAGATAAAGCCTGTAGGAGCACTACATAAATAGTGTTCCTCTTGTATTATATTAATTTTTAGAATAACCTCACAGCCACATTTCATCATGACACTTGCATCTATATACCCTAGTAATCTTAGGTTGCTTCTTCAGGCACAGAAATATGTTCTGCTTGTCTGTGGCTGCCAAAGTAAATAGAAATCAATGGAAGGCAGCAAAAGTGCTGAAGTCATTCCAATAAGGGAAGCGCTTGTTAATTTAAATTTTGCACTTGACATTGGTAAGGACTAATAGCAGAAAATAATGTCCTAGGCTGGCTTCTAAAGTCATTTTGCTCATCACTTATCTTGCATTGTTTTTGTTGTTGCAAAAATATTAGTGGTATAAATAAGAAACACATCTAATTGTGATAGATTATTAAAATAAGGGGAAAAATACAAGTTTTGTATGTCTGAGTGACATGAATTCCTTGGAAGACTTTTGTACAAAAAAGATCTCATCATGCTGTAAGTGGATTCAGTGGCTCCTGTGTGCGTGCATGGACAACGGGCATGTATGTATTCTAGAAACTTCAAAAAGCACCTCCTGCTGCTTTCAAAACCAAGCAAATATGTTTGAAGCCTGTTGGTAATTTAAAATAGGAAGATATATACAGAGCTGAAGGTGATTACACAGGAAATTAGAAAAGTCTTGACTCCTCTGAGCAAAATGAATGTGCCATTGTAACACTAAATAATTGGAGGAATGGGTCTGTGTTGTTGATGTTAAGCAGGTGTCCATAAATTAGAATAAATGTTTGTAATTAATTGTTATTAGTGCTAATAAGGGAGGTTTTAAAATATGCTAACTTGCTTCTCTCTTAGTGTAAACTTTTAGAATTTAGGGCTTCTCATTGTTGACAAAAAGAGATTGAAAAGCTATAGTGTTCTTGAGGATTTCATGCTAGATCCACAGACTATTGTAAGCTGGAATCTGTTATTTTCGTTTCCCTCAACAGAGCTTCTACCTTAAGACAAAAGTTAGACTCCTGGTCTGAGCTGTAGAGTCCCACATGCTGCTGGAACACCCACTTCAAAGCAGAAATTTTAAAAGAAGGAAACGCCCAGTTTGTCAAGTCTTAGGGTGAAAGTTTTAGATCGTGTTGTTAGGTCAAGTCAGCCTGCTCCACTGTGGGTCCATCTGGCTCCACACCTAACACAAAGAGGTCAACTTCTTTGATAGGTGGACTCAGAACATCTGCTTGCCCTCCATCTTTTTTTGTTCAAAGACAGCTGTTAAAGAATAACAGAACTTTCTGGATTCATGTCTCAGATTTGTGGGAAAGTCTGAGTCAGGCACTTTAACATCCAACCATACCTCCCTAAAGTCTGATGGTGATGATTGTTATTATTTAATCCATGTATATTTCTGTAAGGGAACAATCCCAGAGAGAAAGACAGGCTATGAGTTCACCAAATGATGTGAAAAAATACTTCAGATCTAGCATTTGCATCTGCTCTGTCTTCAATCTAAGATTATAACCTAGAGCCAGGAGAGACAAGGAGAAGGAAGAACCTTTAATCATGTTGAGGATGAAATTGAGATATGGAATATGTGGTGAGAGAGTTTTCGTTAAGTGGGAATGAAAGAGAATGCTAAGGCTAATTGTCACAGTTGGAATTCAAAGACTTAGCAAATACATGGTGGTTGCTGTTGTTAGTTGTTGTTAGGTACTGTCAAGTCAGTTCCGACTCATCGCGACCCTACGTATAACAGAACGAAACACTGCCTGGTCCTGTGCCATCCTCACAATTGTTGCTATGTTTGAGACCATTGTTTCAACCGCTGTGCCATTCCATCTCATTGAGGGTCTTCCTCTTTTTTTGCTGGCCCTCTACTTCACCAAACATGATATCTTTCTCCAGGGATTGGGCCATCCTGATAACATGTCCAAAGTAAGTGAGATGAAATCTCACCATCTCCCTTCTAAGGACTATTCTGGCTGTATTTCTTCCAAAATGTATTTTTCATTCTCCTGGCAGTCCACAGTGTATTCAGTGTTCTTCACCAATCCCATAATTGAAATCTATCAATTCTTTTTAGGTCTTCCTTATTCACTGTTCAGCTTTCGCATGCACATGAGGAGATTGAAAATACCATGGCTTGGGTCAAGCACACCTTAGTCCTCAAAGCGACATCTTTGCATTTTAACACTTTAAAGAGGTCTTTTGCAGCAGATGTGCCCAATGCAATACTTGTTTGATTTCTTGGCTGCTGTTTCCATGGGTGTTGATTGTGGATCCAAGTGAAATGAAACCCTTGACAACTTCAACATTTTCTCCATTTGTCATGACGTTGCTTATTGGTCCAGTTGTGAGGATTTTTGTTTTCTTTATGTTAAGGAGTAATCCATACTGAAGGCTGTGGTCTTTGATCTTCATCAGTAAGTGCTTCAAGTCTTCTTTCACTTTCAGCAAGCAAGGTTGTGTTATCTGCATAATGCAAGTTGTTAATGAGTCTTCCTCCAATCCCGATGCCGTGTTCTTCTTCACATAGTCCAGTTTCTCAGATTATTTGCTCAGCATACCAAGTGAATAAGCATAGTGAAAGGATACAACCCTGATGCACACCTTTCTTGATTTTAAACCATGCAGTATCCCCTTGTTCTGTTTGAACAGCTGCCTCTTGGTCTTTGTACATGTTCCACATAAGCACATTTAAGTGTTCTGGAATTCCCATTCTTTGCAGCGTTATCCATAACTTGTTATGATCCACACAGTTGAATGCCTTTGCATAGTCAATAAAACACAGGTAAACATTTTTCTGGTATTCTCTGCTTTCAGCCAAGATCCATCTGACATCAGCAATGATATCCCTTGTTCCACATCCTCTTCTGAATCTGGCTTGACTTTCTGGCAGTTCCCTGCCTATGTAGTGCTGCTACTGTTTTTGAATTATCTTCAGCAAAACTTTACTTGCATGTGATATTAATGATATTGTTCAATACTTTCCACTTCCTGTTGGCTCACCTTTCTTTGGAAAGAGCACAAACATGAATCTCTTCCAATCAATTGGCCAGGTAGCTGTCTTTCAAATTTCTTGGCATAGACGAGTGAGCGCTTCCGTTTGTTGAAACATCTCAAATGGTATTCCACCAATTCCTGGAGCCTTGTTTTTTTTGCCAGTGCTTTCAGTCAGCTTAAACGTCTTTCTTTAATACTGTCAGTTCTTCATTATATGCTTTCTCCTGAAATGGTTGAACATTGACCAGTTCTTTTTGGTGCATTGACTCTGTGTATTCCTTCCATCTTCTTTTGATGCTTTCTGCGTCGTTTATTTTTTTGCCCATAGAGTCTTTCAATATCGCAGCTTGAGGCTTGAATTTTTTCTTCAGTTCTTTCAGCTTGAGAAATGTCGAGCATGTTCTTCCCTTTTAAATACTTCTTAGAACAGTTTAAGGAGAATGGGATAACAGAAAATACTTCATAGATGTTCTGGATCTGTGATCCAGGATGGGCTTGATGAATTGAAAAGAAACAGCTGATGTAATCATTTTCTGTTATATTCTGGCTTTTGGGTCTCTCCTCCATGCCATAAAACCAAACCAAACCTGTTGCCATCAAGTCGATTTTGACTTATGGCAACCCTATAGAACAGAGCAGAACTTCCCCCATAGGGTTTTCAAGGAGCAGCTGGTAGATTCGAACTGCTGATTTTTTGGTTAGCAGCTGAACTCTTAACCTCCATGCCACCAGGGATCCTCCCGCATGCCATAGCCATCAATAATCCAGGAGAAGATGCTATGTGGACCACACAACCATTCTATGGGCATTCAACTAGCTAACAACAGAGTGTGGTTACCCTGAGACTGGGTCAGTATGACCCAGAAGTCAGAGGAAGGCGAGGTTTATGAGTATTGGGCAAAGTCCACTATTGCGCATATGTTTCAGGAATGATCTTAATGATAGAAAACAGAGATAAGAGAGGAAACTCATTAAACCTGCCAAATATGAGATGTAGCTGGGCTGGCTGTATGCAAGCATGGTGGAAAAACATTTAGAGGTCATAATACATTTTTTTAAAATGAGCTAGCAGAATAGTGCTGAAGTGAAGAAACTGTGTTCTATTAAATTTTTTTGAATATTTCTACTGTGAAAGTAAGGCCCAAGCTAGTAGCTTGGTCAACAAAGCGAATTATCTTTGAAGAACATGGCAGCACATTTTCTTGGTTAATAGGACACAAGGGGCATGAAGAGAGGGTCTCGTTTCTCCATTACTGACCTGGATTCACTGAGATAATGTCAGAACGTTCAAAAGCTCCCTTCTTCTAGCCCTTTGATTGCCCCATTAGACAACTGGCCACCTCCCTTAGCCTGGGGCAGGTGAGGCTCTATATCGTGATTCTGTTCTGCTTTGTGCTGAAGATTTTCTTGCAGTAAAAGTTGTCTTTTTGTGAAACACTTGGAAGAGTGACGTGCCATATCTCCAATTTGTAGCAATATATTTGTCTGCCATCATTTGGCCTGGAAGCTTAAGCAAAAAGACCACTTGGAGCCAGACTTCAGAGTGATCTGTCTCTAAGGAATAACTTTCATATTGTGCTGTTCCATTTTGTAATTCTTCTTAAACTACTGTAAATTCTCAGCATAAATCTGCAGAAAGACTTTTCCCCTCCACTTCAAACCCTTATAAGGGTGCTTTTCTGCTCTCATTTCAGAATTTCCTTTCCAAAGACAGAGGCAAACCAAGAAGTCCAGACACACTGCACCAATGGGTTAAATCATATGTCAGAGGTGCAACCATAACGTATTGCAAGCTTTTCATCACATACTACATCACTTAGGAAAAAAATATTCAGGGCAGCTCTTCTAATTCATTTTCCTGGTGTTAAACGGGCACATCTCTGGAGTTCATGTCTTTCTGCTTCAATTAAAACACTCATGCCTGCTCTTTTAGGAGACTATTAAGGGCTTATTACATCTTTGTTCACTGCTAATATTCATTGTTTTCCCCCTTGGTCTCTCCTTCCTATACATCTCTTTTAAAATCCTCAGTCTGCTTCTCAGGATACAATACAGTTTTGGCCATTGTTTGATAAGCTGACCGCTGTAAATATATAACTTGATTAATGAATATCAACCTTGTTCCTGTGTACTAGACACATTGGGTGGGGTGCAAGTGGGCAAAAGAAATATAAGGTGGCTCATGTTCTCAATAGAGAGAGAAGATGTCAATACACAAAACAACTCACTATCAGTATAGAGCCAGAAATTTGATTACTGTATGGCTAATGGATCAAGAAATTGAAAATAAAAAGAATATTCCCTTTAGTTAAGACTGTCTATCTGGAAGGGAGTGTAACACATATCTTAGTATTAAAGAAAGGGCTGAAGAAGAAGTATTCTGGGAGAAAAGAGTGACATGAACACACAGGGAAGGAGCCAGGAACATAGGTGGAGGAGAAGATGGAGCTTGTCTGACTAAAGGGGAGGGACTCCTATGCTGAGTAAGTCAGATATGGGGCCTATTGATGGAGACCTTGATCTGAAAGGCTGAGGGGCATGTATTTGAGGCAGGTTTGCTGGAGTTCCACAGCAGAGAAAAAAATACGATGTGTAAAAGGGTATATGGATTTATATAGCAGTGGTGTGCTATGTAGTATTCCCTGGAAGAGACAGCAAGAAAATAGAATCATAGGTATTTGGATCAGATGCCCATTAACATCCCTTCCAATCCATCCTGGGGAAAGTAATTATATGATTCTGTGCTAAGGGACGTCAGAAGAAGCAGAGAGAGAAAGAGAAAGAGAGAGAGACCTAGTTGTAGGTATCTGGAAAGGCATTATAGAAGAGATGACATTTAAACTGGTTTCATGGAGATGGTTGGAAGAGGCATGTCAGGCAGTGAGAACAGCAAAGGAAGAACATAAACAATGACAGAGAAGGAGAGGAATATATGGGGCAAAACGGGGATAGCTAGAAGTTCAGTTTGCTTGGAGGGCAGTGTGAGAAGGATCCCTGGGGAGGATGCTGGGTGTTGAAGCTGAGAGTTGTAAGAAATCTGAGGTTGTCTCAGCCAATTCCCCTGCCCATGTCCATGATAGGAGTCATCTTTGCAACATTCCTTGTAAGTATTGTCTCGCCTGCTCTTGAATACTGAGACTCACAGGAAGCTCACCATCTCCCAAGAAAACCCTTGCCATTGGGCAACAATTTTAATAGCCAGAAAACTCTTCTTCATATTGACCTGAAAAGTATTTTCCAATATCTTGCTCCTATTGGTTCCCCTTCTGTTCTCTGAGGCTAAACAGAAGAGGTACCAATGTGTGAAAGCTTGAATGCCAGAAGCCAGGCTGAGAAGTTTGAGCTTAAAATCCATGAGTAGTGTATCTAGTGAGCAGACTTCTCGGTTTGACTGAAACATTAGAATCCCCTGAAGTTATCATTTTTTTTTAAATTGAGTGAAAATACATACAGCAAAACCTTCACTGATTCAATTTCCACATGTACAATTCAGTAATATTGATTACATTCTTCCCCTGAAGTTTTTGAGTAGGAGAATGACAGGATCACTTCCACCTTTAGGAAGATAGATATGGCAGCTCTGTAGGAAAGAAAGAAAAATTGGGGAGAACGTTTTGGAGACAAAGAAGAAGTGTGAAAGGATAAGTGAAAGAAATCTCTAAAGTGAATGCTTGACTATGATAGTAAGCAAACTATTAGATTATCTTTGAGAATCAGTTTTCTCTTCTCAAAAATGAGGAAATTGAACAGGTTACTTGAAAGAATCTTTCCAATTCTACGATTCTGTGGTTCCGAGTTTTGGAGGTGAAAGAGAGATTCACAAAATAGGAATGATTTCCATCACTGTAGGTAAAAAAGCAGAAAGGGCCTGGAATAGGAGTAGCAAAAATGTTGAATGCAAGAAATATTACAGAGAAGACTCAGAATGCCTAGGTGAAAGCTTGGCTGTCTAGGCCAAAGGGGAAGCAAGAATTAACTGTAACTCAACTCCTACGTTATGAAGCAGGGATGAATCATGGTGCTCTTGACCTTAAAGAGGGCTTTGGGAAGCAAATTCAGTTGGGGGAGAAGGGAGATTTCAACACGTGGAATTTGAGAACACTGCGGGACAGAAAGGAAAATGGACATGTAGGTGAAAGTCTAGGGTAAGAGATGTAGACGGCTGAATCAGGGGTGCAGAAATTTTGTTGGAATTCTTGGGGCAGATGGTGTTACTAATAGAGCGACAAGAATAAAACACTAAATTATGGAAGATATGCTAAGTGTGAGGATGGGAGAAGCCAGTGAAGGAGAGAAAGAGCTGTCAGTTGGGAAGTAGTAGAGAGGTGTTCCAGAAGGAAAAGAAGCAAACATTAGGAGAAGAAAGAGGTACCCAGGGACACTCAAGGGGATGAGAAATAAAAACCCATTTCTGGAGGTGGCTAAAAGAGAATACTTTCAGAGAAGTAATAGGATTGGAAAGAATCTGTAAGGAATTAAGGAAGATGTTCATTCATTCGATAGAGATTTATTAACCACCTTTTAGGGGCCCAACACTGTTCTATGTACAGGGAAAGGAGTAGTGAACAAGACAGTTGAACAATAAGAAAAATGCCAGCTAAAAGTAAGTGCCAGGCAGAGAATTATAGTAGATCGATGTGATAGACCAGGTGACTACTTTAGAATAGGTAGTGGTAGATGGCTGTGTGGGAAGGGCACTGCCACCAGAGACACCAGCCAGTGCAAGACCTTCAGGTGGGAAAAGATTGGTGTGTACAAAGAAGAGCAGAAAGGCCAGTGTGTTGGAGGGTAAAGGCAGTTTCAGAGAAGGTTATGAGGTTATTTTAAACAGGTTTTCAGGAGCCAGAAAAAGCCAGAATAAGGAGTTTGAATGGTATCTCAGGTGTGTTTCTAGGTGTGTTGAGGTTTGACCTGACCTGATTTACTTAAAAGGATACCCTGGCTGCCTCCTGGAAAATAACTTCAGAGGGACCTAAGTGGAGGCAGGATCCGGCTGGGAGGCTATTGCAATACTCCAGGTTAAGAGCTGCTGGTGGTTTGAACTAGGGTGGTGGTGGAGGTGAAGAGGAGAGAGAGGATTTGGAATGTGTTTTGATAGGATTTACTGAAGAATTGGATGGAGAAATATATCATGTTTAAATCTTAAAGCCACATAAATTGATTTGATCAAACTTAACTGAACAAATGCAAATTCTCACCTCAACACACAACTCAGTTCAATTCAATGATTAGTAATGGAGTTTCTACTACGTGTAACACACAGTTCCAGATTTCTTTCATCCAATAAACATTTATTGAGCACCTAACATATCCCAGGTACTATGCTAGTTGCTAGTGATAAACCATGAGCAACATAGACACAGTCCCACTCTCAGAGGTCTTAAGGTTGAGTGAGGGGGAGAGCTAGTTATCAAATAATTACATGGTGAATGTGTGACTACACATCATAAGAGGGCTAAGAGGGAAAAGTACATAATACTTTAGAGCATAAAGAAGATTAATCTCATCTAGCTTGGGTGATCAGGAAGGCTCCCCTGAGAAAGTAACACTTGAATTATTAGAAGGTCCTGTGGTGGGAACAAAGACTGTGATTTAAGATCCCAAAGGAGGTCAATGTGGCTGGGGTCCAGAGAATAAACAGGAGAGTGATACAAGAAGATGCCAGAAGGGAGGCCAGTCAGTGATCAGATCATACAGGGCATTGGACACCTTCATACAGGATTTTGATCTTTATCCCAGGGGCAAGGAGAAGGAGGTGATATGATTAGATTTTTTAAAAATCACTGTCTGCAGAGTTAAGAACAGACTTGAAGAGGATCTTAACATTTAGGGCCATATGGGAAACACATGGATTGGCTGAAGCTTGAGTCACATGGGCTACCTCCATGGGCTTGGAGATCATAACAAAAAGGGGAAGAGAGGGAAGTGGATACTGGACAGGCACAATAGTGTCCACTTCAACAATATATTTGTGGTTATTTTTGTATGGCAGTATATATAGAAAGGCTACATTTTTTCAATAGCTGTATAGCATTCCACTGTATAGATATGTCATACTTTAATATTTACCATGTCTCTCTTGGTGGGCATGTAAGATTTTTTGCAGTTTCTAATGATTATACCAACCCTGTGTTGGAATATTCTTGTACATTTATCTTAGTCTTATGAGATGCGTGGAAATAAAAATACCAGGTCAGAGTGCATGAACATTACACATTTTCATAGATTTTGGCAAATTTCCCTGAAAAAAAAAATGTGGTGTCAATTTTGAGCAGTATTTTAAGGAATAATCTTGAGCTAGTATATAGAGATGCCTGGAGTCATGGCAGCCAGCAAGGAGCTGGTGTGGAAACCCAGGATTGAGGTGATGAGTTATTGACCGCAGATGCTGGACTCTATCCAAGTTTGCCTCAAAGCTGGAAACCCCCAGTAATCCTTTGGCTGACAAATCCTCATAAACAGTAAATCCTTGAACTTCTGGTGCACAGGCCACAAAGAAAGGGTCAGGAATCTTTTGAGATATCGGCTGTTAGGAAGTAAAATCCCAGCTGTGTTCTTGCTAAATCCTTTCAGCCCTACTCTCCAAAAATCCTAGCAGTATTCAAGAAAGTCCACCCCTCAATCCTTCTTGAAATGCTTTCCTCTTCTGATTTCTATAACAGCATACTCTACTGTTTTTCCTCTAACTTCATGAACCATTGTGTGAGCTCATATCCTTTGTCTGCACCTCAAATATTGGTGCTCCTGGTCCTTCTCTTCCATCTTCAAACTCTCTCCTTAGGTGATCTCATTCCTTCCCATATTAAATATCTTTTATAGGCTGACAACGCCAAAATTTTTATTTCCAGCCCAGGCCTTTCCTCTGAACTTCAGAATCATAACCCCTCAAATTTAACTTGTTCAAATGGAACATTTAGTTTCTACTTCCCAAATATGCCTTACCCCACCCAGTTGTTCCCGTATTGGTAAAAGGCACTTTCACCCACCCAGCTGCTCAAGCTAGGAACTTAGGAGTCCTCTTGGATTGCTCCCCTTCCTTCCTGTTCTCCATACAATCTGTTAACCAGCCTAGTTGAGTCCAGTTCCAAAATGTACTGGAATCCATCCATTTTCCTTCCTCTCTACTTCCTCATTCTACTACAAGTCATCATCTCTTCTCACTTAAACACTGTTACGGATTGAATTGTGTCCCCCAAAATGTGTGTCAACTTGCCTAGGACATGATTCTCAGTATTGTGTGGTTGTCCACCATTTTGTGATCTGATGTGATTATCCTATCTGTTGTTAATCCTAACCTCTAAGATGTTAATAAGGAAGGATTAGAGGCAGTTGTGCTAATGAGGCAGGACTCAATATACAGGATGAGGCTGTATCTTGAGTCGATCTCTTTTGAGATATAAAGGAGAGAATCTAGCAGAGAGGAGAGGGATCTCATGCCACCAAGAAAGGAGTGCCAGGAGTGGAGCCTGTCCTTTGGACCTGGGGTCACTCTGCTGAGAAGCTTCTCAACCACGGGAAGATTGATGAGAAGGACCTTCCTCCAGAGCTGACAGAGAGAGAAAGCCTTCTCATGGAGCTGGCACCCTGAATTTGGGCTTCCAGCCTTTTAGATTGCCAGAGAATAAATTTCTGTTTGTTAAAGCCATCCACTTGTGGTATTTCTGTTATAGCAGCACTAGATAACAAAGACAAACACCTACATGAGACTTTTCCAAAGTAAATTAGGTTTTCTGTTTTATCTATTAGTATAGCGTGGACTCCCATTAGAGTTCCAACAGCCTGCAAAATGTCATTTTCCTCCTCATCTATTCTCCACACAGCAGACAGAGAAATTTTTGTAAAATGTAAATCAAGTCATGTCACTCTCCTGCTTAAAAACTGTCCAAGGCATTCTGTTGCTCTTCGAATAAAGATGAGAACGGATCACCATGGGCTACAAGGCCTTGCATAACCTGGCCAGGGCCTATCTACAACCACACCATTCTGTCTCCTGCCACTCTACGTTGCATTCCCCATGTCCCGTCTCACTGCTTCCCTTTCAGCTCCTTGACTGGGCCAAGCTTCTGCCCATTTTTGACCCTTTCTACCTGACATTCGCTCTGCCAGGAACTTTCTTCCCCCTGGCGTTTGCTTGGGCAACTCTTTGCTTCCCTCATGCTTCAACTTAAGTGTCGTTCCTCAGAGAAGCCTTCCATGACCACTCTACATAAAATAAGTTCCCTGTATTTGGCCTTTATCTCAGCTCTTTGTTTGTCTTCTTCCTAACAGGAATTGCAGCTTGTAACTTTATTTTTACTTGTCATTTGCCTTTTTAGCACTGAACAGAAGTTACGTGAAAGATGGTACCACATATGTCTTGTTTAATATGGATTTCTCAGTATTAGTTGGATCTCAGTAAATATTTGTTAGGTGAATGAATAAGAGTCTTATTCATCAGTCTCATTCTGCCAAACTAAAATCTCATTCCTCATTAGTAGTAAATCACTGGCAGTATCACTCCTTGCTGTATACCATTTAGAAAATCTAGTATCAGCTGATTTTGTATACTTACCCCTCTTTTTACCTCTCCAAGGAGACCAAAAGCCAGCTGCTGTAGAGTCAGTTCCAACTCATGTCAACCTCATGCGTGTCAGAGTAGAATTGAGCTCCAACGGGTTTTCAATTGCTGATTTTTTGAAAGTAGATTACCAGGCCTTTCTTCTGAGGTGCCTCTGGGTGAACTTAAACCTTTCAGTAGCAGCCAAACTCATTAACTGTTTGTATGACCTAGGGTCTCCTCAAAAGAGCATCCTCTTTATCCGTCCTGGCTCTGATGGATATTACCTTCTGGACTTCGCCAAATCAGAGACTAGAAAAAAATCAGCTAGGTCTTCTTCTCTGCTATTATGTAAAACCATAGTTTAAATGCTTTGCTGTACCCTAAATTAATTTTTATCAAGTGTATTTTCTTTGATTCTGAACCTATTTAATTTGTCTTATGAAGCTGTGCAAAGACCTCTGAAGCCTCTGTGTAAAGAAACTAATGTTTGCTTTTGTGGCATAGTGCTCATGCCGAGGCAGGCGCCTTGATCGGCCTTGAGAAAATGAGACAGGTCTCTGTTTCTGGGGCTCGACATGTTCTTTCCTTCGTAGCAAGAACACTCTTGTCTCATCTCAGAGATGATCAGTACACTCACTGCTGCCATCCCTCCCACACTTTCAGGATCGGTCAAGCAGTAGGTGTCTGATGACTCAATCATGACTGGTCAGCTATTGGCTTTTTGAGGCGTTTAAAGTTACTAAACTGGAGCTGGAAGAATAGCAAATGAGAACAAGAGTCCTGTGACTAGTGGTTGAACCTTCTCCCACTCTGGGGTCTCTCATTCTTAAGCTGTAAACCAAAGACCAGAATGCTTATCCTCACCTGCCCGCTGATACCTGAGCTTTCTCTCTCTCTCTGACCACATACACGTGGATGGGGATGGAGGACGAAAAGAAGAGGAGAAAAGGATAAAAGCCTTTGTGAACTGAGAAGGAATTGTGAAAGTACTGTACTTTTAGAAGAACTACATGAAACTTTTCCAAATAAATTAAATCTAGGTTTTAAATTTTACCTGTTAGCACAACATGGACACCCACTTCAGCGCCAACAACCTGTAAAATGTCCTTTTCTTCCTTAACCACAGTCCATCGTTGTACTAAAACTTATGAGGGCTTGGATTACCCCGATTTTGCTATACATTTAAAAATTTTCAGATAAATTTGTCCTATTAAAAAGCTATAGTTATTAAAATAGTGTGATACTGGAGTAGGAACAATAAATAGATCAATCAAATAGAAGAGAAACCCTACAAATGGAGTCATGCATAGGTTAAAATTTAGTTTGTGTCAGAGGTAACATTGTAAATCGGTGGAAAAAGAATAGAGAACGGACTCACCCCAAGGAAAAAAGTAAAATGAGATTCCTATTTTATACCATGTTGTTGTTAGGTGTTGTCCTGTCGGTTCCTACTCATAGCGACCCTATGTACAACAGAGCGAAATACTGCCTGGTCCTGTGCCATCCTCACAATCATTGCTATGTTTCAGCACATTGTTGCAGCCACTGTGTCAATCCATCTCATTGAGGGTCTTCCTCTTTTTTGCTGACCCTCTACCTTACCAAACACGATGACCTTCTTCGGGGACCGATCCCTCCTGATAACGTATCCAAAGTATGTGAGGTGTAGTCGCTTCATCCTTGCTTCTAAGGAGCATTCTGGCTGTACTTCTTCTAAGACAGATTTGTTCATACTTCTGGCAGTCCATGGAATATTCAGTATTCTTTTCCAACACCATAATTCAAAGGCATCAGTTCTTCGGTCTTCCTTACTCATTGTCCAGTTTTTGCATGCATATGATGCAACTGAAAATACCATGGGTTGGGTCAGGTGCACATTAGTCTTCAAAGTGACATCTTTGCTTTTTAACACTTGAAAGAGGTCTTTTGCAGAAGATTTGCCCAATGCAAGGCATCTTTTGATTTCTTGACTGCTGCTTCCGTAGGTATTGATTGTGGATCCAAGTAAAACAAAATCCTTGGCAATGTCAGTCTTTTTCTCCATTTATCATGAAGTTTCTTATTGGTCCAGTTGGGAGGATTTTTGTTTTCTTTATGTTATGGTATAATCCATAGTGAAGGCTGTGGTCTTTGATCTTCATCAGTAAGTGCTTCAAGTCCTCCTCACTTGTAGCAAGCAAGGTTGTGTTCTCTGCATAATGCAGGTTGTTAATGAGTCTTCCTCCAATCCTGATGCCATGTTCTTCTTCATATCATCCAGCTTCTCGGACTATTTGTTCAGTATATGGATTGAATAAGTATGGTGAAAGAATACAACTCTAACACACACCTTTCCTAACTTTAAACCACACAGAATCCCCTTGCTCTATTCCAGTGACTGACTGCCTCTTGATCTATGTACAGGTTCCTTATGAGCACAGTTAAGTGTTCTGGAATTCCCATTCTAACATAAATTTCAGATGAATTAAAGGCCTAAAATGTAGATAACAAAACTCTAAAACTATTAGAAAAAAAAAAAAAGCATATATATCCTTAGGGTAGGGAAGACTTTCCTTAGTCAGTTACAAAAAAAAAAAAATGAAGTAAAATATACGTAATTTGATTATACACAAATTTCAGATTTTGTATGACAAAAAAACAAAACAAGTAAACAAAAATAACAACAACAAAAAAAACCCCCACCAATATAAACAAGGTTAAAATACAAGTGAATATAAAAAAATGACACTTTTTCTTTAATAAACAAATGATGATAAAAAAGGAGGAGAGAGGAGGGCTGTATGGACTAAAAGAGACTTAAGAGATAGAGCAACCCAATGAAATGTGTTGACCTTGTTTGGATTCTGATTCAAACAAACCAGCTGTAAAAAGATGTGAGTCAACTGGGGAAATCTGAACACTGAAAGTTATTGAGTGATCATAAAAAAATATTGTTAATGTTCAAAGTATAATAATGATATTGTGGTTATTAAAAAATCCTGATCTCCTAGAGATACTATTGAAGTATTTGTGAATGAAATGATATAAAGCCTGGATTTAAAATAAAGCAGCAGATGTGTTGGGAAGGGAGAGGGGGGTGGGTGTATAGATAAAAGGAGACTGACCATATGTTGTTAATTATTGAAACTGGGTGAAGGGTATATGGGAGTTCATCATATTATTTTCTCTTCTTTTACGCACGTTTGACATTTTCCATAATGATTTCTTAAAATACAAGTGATGGATTTGCAACTATGCCTAGCCAATAATAAGCATTCAATAAATTTTATCTCTTATTATTATATTAATTTTAAAAAAAGATGAGTGACACTTATATTGCTAGGGGGAGTGTAAATCGGTATGACTTCTGCAGAGGACAATTTGGTAACACCCATTAAAATAAAAAGGGTACTTATTGTTAACTTAGTACTTCTACTTCTGGGAATTTATCCTACAAATATTTGCACATGTATGAAATTATATATATATATATAATTTTGCACTATTTGTATTAACAAAAAATTGAAAGCAAACAAAATGTCAATCAAGGAAACTAGTTAAATAAATTCTGGTTCATCTATACAGTAGAAGACTCTGCAAACAAAAAACAAAACAAGTCCCATACAAACTGATACAGAATTATCTTTAAGTAAAAAAAAGTAAGATATGGAAGGAATGTTACCTTTTGAATTTATAAAAAGGAACTATAGAAACACATATAAACTATTTTTTGACAATGCAGAGAAATCTCTGAAAGGATACACTAGAGCATTGCATAGAAATCTTTGGAAGGGTACCCTAGAACATTACACGGATATCTTTGGAAGGGTACACTAGAACACTGGTTGCTTCCAAGAGGAGAAACTTAACGGGGAGGTGGGGGCTAGATGTGGGAGGGAGACTTTTCATTAAGTACTCTTGTAACTCTTAAAGTTTGTAACATATGAATATATTACCAATTCAAAAAATAAGAAAAAAGTCAATTTACAATGTGTATAGCATGCAAAAGATTATTATACAGAATCCATGAAGACTGCTTACAAACTGATAATAAAAGTACAAATAATCTAACAACTATAGGCAGAGCATACAATAAAAAATACTGATATTGCCAATAAACCTGTGAAAAGATAGATAAACTTACTAATAATCTTGGAAACAAGAAATAAAACCAATACTTAAATATTATTTTTCAATCATCAAATTGGAAAAATTAAAATTCAAATACTATCATGTATTGGTCAGCATGTGGGGGAAATGGTCCCATTACCTGCTTCTGGTGGAAGTGTAAATCAGTATAGTTATTTGGGAACTCTTGGCAGTGCCTAAGTAAAACTGAAATCGTATATACCCTAGGCCTATAGATTGCCCTACTACTTATATTCCCTCCAGAAACCCTAGCGTGTGTATAAAAGAGACAGGTACAAGAATGTTTATTGCACTGTTGTACAAAAAAGAGTTAAAAAAAAAAAAAAACCTAGAAAGAACCTAAATATCCATTAATGTCGTTGGTTGTTGTTAGGTGTTGTCGAGTCAGTTCCGACTCATAGCCGTCCTACATACAACAGAAGGAAACACTGCCCCATCCTGCGCCATCCTCACAGCTGCTGTTATGCTTAAGCCCATTGTTGCAGTCACTGTGTCAATCCATCTTGTTGAGGGCCTTCCCCTTTTTCACTGTCCCTGTACTTTACCAAGCACGATGCTCTTCTCCAAGGACTGATCCCTCCTGATAACATGTCCAAAGTATGTTAGACGTAGTCTCGTCATCTTTGCTTCTACGGAGTATTCTGGTTGTTCTTCTTCCAAGACAGATTAGTTCGTTCTTTTGGCAGCCCATGGTATATTCAACATTCTTCGCCAACACCACAGCTCAAAGGCGTCATTCTTCTTCGGTCTTCCTTATTCATTGCCCAGCTTTCGCATGCATATGATGCGACTGAAAATACCATGGCTTGGGTCAGGCGCACCTTAGTCTTCAAGGTGACATCTTTCCTTTTCAACACTTGAAAGAGATCTTTTGCAGCAGATTTGCCCCATGCAATACGTCTTTTGATTTCTTGACTGCTGCTTCTATGGGTGTTGATTGTGGATCCAAGTAAAATGAAATCCTTGACAACTTCAATCTTTTCTCCGATTATCATGCTGTTGCTTATTGGTCAAGTTGTGAGGACTTTCGTTTTCTTTATGTGGATTGGAAATGTGATATATACACAATGAAAAAAATGAAGTAGATCTGTACCACAACATGGGTAGATCACCAAAAACCTAATGTTACGTAGAAAAAGAAAAGCAAGTTGTAGAAGCTATAAAGAATGATATCTCTTTTTAAAATTACAAAGCACATGTACAAAATAACACTGTATATTACTTGTGGCATGCATAAGTATATACAATGTATATAATTTTAATGGACTACAGGGATCCACACCTAACTCATGAGAGTGGTTTCCCTTGGGGGTTGGGGAGGAGACTGGCTAAACGGGACTGGGTTTGAAATCTGAAACATATTATTTCTTAAGGGAAAAAAAAAAGAACTAGCCTGGAGGAAAATATGACCAGATGTTAGCAGTTGTTAAGTTTGGGGAATATGAATGTGGGAGTTTGTTTTAACTTTTCTGTATCTTTTACATTTCTCAAGAAAATGTTGTAGAGTGGGGAAAAAACTTTGTTAGGGAAAAAAAAATCCTACTGACTTCCCTTTGAGCTTTGGACGACCTAAGCAACGTGCTCCTCTTTTGTGAAAGAAAAAAATCCTGAGCCAATTGTCTGGCTTCCTCTGGAAGAAACTTTTGCTGATGACAGCCTGTTTCCCTCTTCCCTCTTCCTCCCCCATCTCCTACACCACAGACGTCTCCCAAAGCTCTCCTAGGAAAAGCAGTCACTTTTGATACTGGGGAGATAATGCCAATCTGCCCATGTGGGACAGGGTTTGAGAAGAAAAAGAATTTCCATGAGCATGATTTGTTGGTTTTAAATTCTACACATTGTGTGTGTGTGTGATTACTATTTTTTACCGTTGGAAAACTTGCTGTGTGATGGGAATAAATAATAGAAAGTGGTCTAAAATGAGAAACTGAAATTCCAGAGATTATATGCATTATAAATAAAACTCTGAGGGAGTGAGCAATACTCTCAAATTGTTCCCCTCCCCCCCCCCCCACAAAAGAAATCAGTGGTAGGATTTCAGACAATGTGGCAACTTGATCAGCAGACATATTTGGTAGTAAAAGGCCTACATGGACTCCTTCTGTTCTACCTATAAATAGGCTGACCTTGATCAATGAAAAATGGCACTCCCTACTCGTAATACAAGGCAGGTGGTGAGTGGGGGCAACTTGGGTGTTAGGATGGAAGGGCTGTTGTACAGGCTTATGAACTGACAGACTGTACTTGAGCACAGATGTGGACAAGAGGAGCATAGCGTCTTCTTGTAGGAGGAGAGTTTGGGGCCAGAGCACCTTTTTATATTTAGATACAACAGTAGTAGCTTATTACACCAGTTGGCTGCCACGAAATTCTGCTGTCATTTCCTCAATGACAGTGACAGAACTGTACATCCATTTAGTGTTCAGAAATGAGACATGCTTGTTTTGACACTGTTGTTTTTGTGAAAGAGAAAGGATCCAGGTTGGAGAAAACAGTCATTAGTTGGCAGAATCAGTGAAGAACAACAATCGGCATGCGTCATTTGGGAGAGGTAATACGTTGGCGAGGCTCAGGGGGTCATTGGCAGTGTCGTCACTAGGGCTGGTGTCACCCAGTGCGGTAAGTCATGGTTTCAGCTCCCCCTCCCGCCTCCATGTCTCCTCCCATACCAGACGATACAGAATCCTTAGTAATGTTCTTTACACTGTTACTTGTAAATCATAATTCTCGTATATCACGGAATGTAATGGCAAATAGTAGTGACATAAACCACTAGCAAAATTAAAAGTACATCTTTAAATTACAATATCGTACGCACAGCCTAAATGTGTTTACATTTACACAGTTTCCTGTGGTTAAAGTGAAAATTCGGTAGGAAAACAATAGAATTTGAGGTAAAAATGTTTAGGAACTACATCAAAATTATGCTCATTTTGACATTAAACTTTACTGTTACATAAGATACATTAATGGATTAGATTTGCGTAATCAATAATGGCCTGAATAACATAGAAATTGTAAACAAATGGATATGGAAATATATTCATAAATTAAATAATACCATAAAAATAAACAGGAACAAATGCGCAAGCATTTCAGCACTTAGTGAGCATCTCGACTACATCAGAACTTTCCTCTCCTGGACTTCAAAGCTGCAAACTTGTGAATGACTTCACTGAAATCAATGCCTTTCACCAACTCACTTTTTAATGTATCATTATTTTTTTAAACCATAATTCAGACTTAAACCCTGAAAATGTTATTAAAGTCAGACATATAGCTGCAAGGGAGTGACGTTTTTAAAGAAAATTAGAAAAGACTAAAATTAAAAAAAACTGAATTTAAGATTTAACTTATATTTCTAAACATGTATCAAGAAACATAACATTTCCCCTACTGCACGTTTTTAAACTGTCAACTTCTCTATTTGGTATCAAAATTTATGTAATCCATAATAGCTACACATGTAAGTTTATTATCAATTTTAATCACATAATAATATGTGATATTGTTGTAAATTGCTTAAATGTAGTATTTCTTAGATTATATGAATACTAACAAAAATTTGTTTTATAAAATCTTTCTACATTGAATTATAACATTATTAGTTACAGCATTATTAGTAACTGAGCAGAAGCCTCTTGATTTTCCTCTGTCTTTTCCTTTAATTACTACTTCATTCTCAAAAAAGTTATTGATATAGGTTCACAAATACTAATTACCACAATATTGTAGCTAAAACACCAGAAAATTTGACAAAATCAGTGAAAACAGGCAGCAGCAAAAACAACAGCGAGTGCTTTTAGTACGTGGGAAAGAAACCACACGATCTGAAGGGTCATTGTAATTGGATAATAAGGACAGCTCTGACTGGAGTGCATTAGAAAGTTCGAAAAGTCAATTATAGAGTTTTAGCCTCGATACAGGTATATTGATACATGTAAGCAGGGCTTATGAAAAAACTTTCTGTTATTATAACTAACTACAGGGATATTTTTATAAAAAATAATAAATTTCTGCTGAAACACTGCACAAAAATTTTATAGACAGTCATTCTGGTGTCATCCCCTCTGACAATATCACCTGGTGCTGTCCACACCCCCTGTGCCCCTGTAGTGATGCCACTGTTCATCAGGAAATGCTGGTCCAGCTCTCTATTAGCTTAGGACAAGGTATGGTCTTATTTCTGTGCCCTCTGTGTACCCAACTAATGGGAAGCCCACCCCAGCCCCCCAACCACTTAACCTCTTACAGTGCCTGATACTAAAAAATATTATGTTAGCATCTATGGTGTCCTATTTGTAGAGATAATGCTTTGCTTCTTACTGTGGCCTTGATTTATTGTCTTGGCTGCTTTGAATAGGGGGCTGGCTGATTTTTAACAAGAAGGTTAATTTACAGATGGAAATTCTTTTAAGCCATAAATACCAGTAACTTGCCTGTACAAGGGAGGTTCAGATAAAAACCCTGGGATCTAGCAATTGCTGAAATGTTTTCCTTCTTCTCCTACTGGACAAGAAAAAGACTTGCCCCACCAGCCGTGGTTTAGGTGCCAGGGCCTGACCTGAGCCTGGATATGTAAACGACTTAGAGGGAGGCAGAGGATGACAAATTGGTCTACCCCAGTTGACCTCCAAAGTAGAGGTGTAACCTTACACAGCAACCTCTGAAGGTTCCCTATTTGCTTTATTTAGTATAAACACTGCCCTTCTTGAATCCTTTTCGCTCCTCCTCGTAGGCTCCAAGGATTAGTTCTGAGTTATTGGCTGAATTCACTACTTTGCTTTGCTCCCCAATATTATTTTTATCTTTTCCTTAGTCTTATGCAGATCCTGGAAGCCATCAATTCTGTGGGCTGGGCCAATATCTTGTTCATCATTGGAATCTACCACCGCTACCACCACATGGAACATAGGACCTACCACCAAGGAGGTAAGCAATAAATGCTTGTTAATTGATTAACTCAGTAGTCTCAGTGCTATCTGCACATCAAACACCTGGGAGCTTTAAACAACAAACAAAACAAACCAATGAGAAAACAAACTCTACACTAGCCTCACTCCAGACCAAGGTCTGAGGTGGGGCCCAATAATTTTTATTTCTAACAAGTTCTGGGTGATACTGATCCTGCTGGTCCCAGGTCTTTAAGTAGCACTGTTTTAGGGCACTGAACAAGTTACAACTTCTGTTATAGCTATTTTGAGTACAAATTTATTCTCCAATGAGATCATACATTCTCGATGGAAGGGCCAAAGTCTAAATTTCCTTATATTGTGAGTAGGTAGCTTGGGGCTGGGACTTGAAGGATGGGTGGGATTTGACAACACTAATGGGAGCACTGAAAACCCTACACAAGAGGAATCCAGCCTGTGAATTGGAACAGAAATCAGCGTGTTTGTGGAAGGGTGAGAGTGGATAGGATGTTAAGACACGTGGGAAATAAGCCTACAGTGAAGTGTGTGGCTGGATTTTGAGAGGTGAGTATGGGGAGAACATTGAAAGGCATGCAAAATAGTGTACATTTGAACTCCTAATCTGCAAAGCACAAGGGCTGAACTGCATGGTCATGAGGATTCCTTCTCATTGACTGTAAGCTGCTACGGAGCAGAGGCCTTCTCTCTGCATCCCCAGAAACATGCTCAGCCTCCATGTGCAACGGATGTTTGTTATTCTAGCTCCGAAAGTTGCATTCTGCAAGTAACTCTTACCCATGGAAACCTGTACTGAGGTTCAGGGCCCCCTAACTGACTGTGTTCACCTGCACTAAACCACAGCCTTGAGATAGTTGTGACTGCTATTCACTCCCCAAATTCTGGCTCTTTTATTCCCTTAAAACCTACTTTTGTTGGTTGAGCAGTTGCTTAATTAAGGAGCCAGAAACATTGCCTCTAGCAAAGGGCTTCTCTTCTCACTTGGAGCATAAGCTTGGTTTAAGCAGATCATCAGGAATGAGAGAGAAGGAAGTAGCCACTTGAAAGCCAAAGACCTGAACTCAATGTGGAGACACTGGCTTTGTTCTATAGGTTTACGGCTATTCCCGCCTCACAGGGTACCAAGGAGGTTAAATAATTAATGTATGTGAATGTACTATGTAAGCTCTAAAGCACTGCAGGAATATAATTAATTATGTTTATAATTACAGGTAATATAATTATGTAGTCATGTGTCATTTAATGTCCACGATACGTTCTGTGACATAGTACGTACGTGATTTGGCCATTGTGCGAACGTGCCTAAATCTTGAGCAATAGCATTCACTGATTTTCCACCTTCGTGTTGTTTAATAACATTTTGTTTCCCTTTCAGATTGATACTTCCCCTTTCCCTCTTGCTGCTGCTATTACTGGCACTGGTTTTGCTGCGTTTGGGAGCCATGATGCACTTCATGGTAATATTTTTGAAAGAAAATTAGATAACGCTAGAACACCAAAGAGATGTGTACTACACGGGATTGGATGCTGCTGCCTACAAGTTGAAGCATGTCCTGTTGTATGATAACCTTTTTATTTGTAAGTGGGAAAAGTTCACATTAAAATAACAATAGAAAGTACAGTACAGTACGTACATAAGCCAGCAACATAGGTGAGTATTATGACAAGACATTGGGGCTGGGACTTGAAGGATGGGTGGGACTTGACAACACTAATGGGAGCGTTGAAAACCCTACACAAGAGGAATCCAGGCCATGAATTGGAACAGAAATCAGCATGTTTGTGGTTATATGGGTTATATATGTACTATACTATTATACACCTGGCATAGCAGTCATTTTGTATACAAGAGGCATGAGATATATGTATTGCATGCAGGAAGCTGTTGCGTTTGCTATGTCCGGTAATGTCTTTGACGTCCCATTCTTCAATCAGGATTTCTGAACTCTATTATACCTTATGGGACCACGGACGTATGTGCAGTCAGATGTTGCCCAAAGGGACATTATGCGGCTCATGACTATAACTGTAATTACTTTGTGGGTGGAAGCAGAACATATATATATCCCATACCCATTCTATAACAAGATGCCCTTGGTAGATATCCTTGGTTAGGTCATCACTTTGTATATTTGAGCTTGACTCACTCTATCTGACTTTATTTTCAACACTGAGATGTATGTGAGACTTTGGCATGAGGACTTCAGGTTGTATTTTAGAAAATGGGAAAAAAAATGCATAAAATGAGGCTAGGAGATACAATACTTCAGTGGTAATATTTTTTGGCACTTATCTGTCAGATAAATAACAGCAATTTATTTATTAACTTACCTATATACAGCAATAATACTTGCAGAGATCTGTAGTTAAACCAACACAAAAAATACAATATAGACATACATATAATTTATACAATTGATCTATATGTATTATGCAAAATGGCATTTCCAGAAATTCCCCAGAATCTAATACATTAACAAATGATCAAGTTATTGCTAAATTATGTTTGCTCTCTATTTCAGGCAGTGCTTATTAATACTAAGCTAAAAATGTAATATGTTATACTATTCTGCCAGTTCAGCAAAACTAATAAGCTTAACAGAAGTGCCAGGTAGTTGTTCACTTCCTTCCATTAACATGCTTAATCTTAAAAAATGGTTGTGTTTGGGCCCGTGTTCTAGAGGGGCAGCTGTATTTGTGCCTGAGAGAGGTACTCCAGGGCTAGGAATTCTCAGAGTCCATCAAAGAAATCTGTACTGTTAAGATGCAAGACTATCCAAGTCCTAGTTATGTCTTTTTCCCACTTGAGAAGTCACTCAAATGGCAAGATAGTTAACAGGAAAAACTCTCTGGGTGTCTCCCTCTTTGAACTTGCACAATTCTGCTTGAGAAGCTAAGCATTGTGTTTCTTCAGAGTCTCTGACCTTCTGCAGTTGTTCCTATACACTGTTAATTGTTGTTAATTTCCAACACATCATTAATTATTTGCCATTAAAGATGTGGGAGAGGGAAATGCCCTTCACTCATGGGTGGTCACACGAATAAACCATTAATAATTACAAAAAGTGTGTTACTTTAAAAGTGAAAAGTGGATCGGAGCCATTTGTTCAAAAGTCACTGTTTCTGATGGCCAGCCTGTGCCACTCTGAGATCTGACCACTCACAGTGTAGGTGGGGGCACCATGAATGGCACAGTTGTGGTCCAGAAAGAAGCTGAGTCTCTTCTTGCTACCTTAATGACCATAACATTTGACCTCTAGAGCATGATGTACTTTTCAGGGAACTTTTTACAACTTTCTCCCACTTTACAAAAGAAACCCAGAGGTGGAACAGTTTCCTCCAATGTCACAGCCCAAGTCAGTCACACAATTAGTACTTAACATGGAGTTCCTGACTCCCACTCCCATTCAGCCCACCAGACCATGGCGGGAGGTCAGCGCCCGTGCTGTGGTGACTTCCACTCCCACCTTAGGCTTTCACAGAGACGGATTCAAGGCCATTTCACTGACATTGGGCTCCCAATCTTTAAAAAAAGGGCTGGATTGCCTTTCAGTTTCTAGATTTTTATTTCTTGCCTATTGTCATGGATTGAATTGTGTCCCCCAAAAAATGTGTGTAGCAACTTGGCTAGGTCATGATTCCCAGTATTGTATGATTGTATAATCTGATGTGATTTCCTTATGTGTTGTAAACTCTATCACTATGATGAGGTTATATGTGATCTCCTTATGTGCTGTAAATTCTGTCACTATGATGAGGTTATGCTGATGAGGTTTACAAGGTTAGATAGTGTCTTATTCCAATCTCTGTTGAGATATAAAAGAGAGAAGTGAGCAGAGACACATGGGAACCTCATACCACCAAGAAAGCAGTGCTGGGAGCAGAGTGTGTCCTTTGGACCTGAGGTTCCTGCACAGAGAATCTCCCAGACCAAAGGAAGATTGATGACACGGACCTTCCTCCACAGCCGACGGAGAAAGTGTTTCCCTGGGGCTGATGCCCTGAATTTGGACTTGTAGCCTACGGGAATGTGAGAGAATAAACTTCTCTTTGCTAAATCCATCCACTTGTGGTATCTCTGTTAGAGCAGCACTAGACGACTAAGACACCTATCTTGAAAACTTAGGCAGAAGATTCTTCCCACAAGTTTATAAGAGTGTTGAGAATTAAATATCATATTGGAAAAGAAGCATCAGACATGGCCCTTTGGTTTGACCAACTATTAGAAAATTTGAAGGCATAGACACAAGATTTGGGACAAGCGGATGAAAATTATCTTATGCGTATAGATTTCAGCAGTGGCATCAAGACAGTTTAGATTCTATAGCTACAAGTTAGATTTGATGTGAGGATAATGTTTTGAACTTAAGAGTCAATATATTTCTTCCTACTTTAAGTCCTTGTTTTGCTAATAAGAAAAATCAAGATTCAGAGAGGGTCAAGAGACTCTTTAGCTGAGAATGTGGGAAGAAAGAGCACTGTGTGTCTGAGGATGCTTTCATGGTTTTGTAATATGATTCTGTTCTTCATCTGGACTGTAATTTCAAGAGCAAAGGCAGCATCTTCTCTTCTTTTTCCTTCTTCTCCCTCTTTTCCTCTTCCCCCCTTTTTTTTTTTTTTTTTTAAATTCTTCTGGGTTAGCATACTAGGGAGATCAGGAAGGATCAGTCCCTGGTTCCTGAAATAGACCAAAAACTGTACCAGGTAGCTTGAGACATCAGCATAATGTCATGGACAAAAGGCCAGGTTGGGAGTCTAAACAGTGCCCTGGTTTTAGGTAACCATTTAACCTTCTAGTCCCATCCTTCTCATCTGTAAATTGTGGGCTGTACTAGCTTGACACACACATTTTAGCTTAAGGCTTATTAAACAGATTCTAAGGTCTAAATCCCCTTATAATTTCTCTTTATTGTTTTAACTATTCCCTTTAATTGCCATATAATAGCCTATGATTGACACAAGTCCATATTTTATTTATTTCTGGTTCTAGTAATGGATATTTAAATTTTTGGAAGTTTTTTTTTTCTATTGAGTGATGCTACAATTAGACACTTTTGTACCTGTTTACGTATATGTAAAAATTTCTCCAAAATTTTACCAAATGCTGCCAAATTGTCCTCCACAGTGACTATACCAATTCACCAATCTCCACTCCTGCCAGCTCTGTTTCCATAAACGGATACGGGGGCTTTGCCACCTTACCAAGTTCAAAACCAACTAACAGGGCCTAAGGCCTCATTCTTGTGGACTCAGACCCACTAACGTCTCTGTTCCCATTGCTTCCCTCCAATTCTCTCGCCTCCACCAATCCTGGGATCTTTTCTGGTATCGAAGGGAGGTAAACTTGTATTCATTGTGTTGCATTTATATCCGTGTTTTGCAACCCTTTTGTCTCTCTGCCCTAAGTCTTCATTTCCTGAAGGAGCTATGCTTTTGAAATATGCAAGTCAGGAAGAGAATTCTTCTTCTGCTTAATGCTATCGCACTCCTTCCTAGAACTAAAGAGCGGAGATAAGTTCAGCTACTTGAATGGGGGAGGAGGAAGATCAAAGGGGGAAAAGAAATGCTAGAGAAAAAAAATCAGGTAATATTTTTTAAAATTTATCTTTCAATGTATGAATTTAACAAACTGCCTTTATTGAAAATAAAATTACATGAAATTTGGACTGTCTGGAAAATCTAGCACTTAGGGCCATTGTTACTAAAAGATTCATCATTTCTGCCTTGGACTATGGAATAATATTTCATTATTTGTGTGTGAGTCTTATATTGCCTATAGGAAAGCAAATATCTAGAATTAGATAGAGCAGGCAGGGAGAAAAAAAGAGTGAATCCAAGGAATGTTTTGAAGAGAGAGATTGAATGAAAGGAAAAGTGGAGAGGAGCAGCTTATGATTTTAAGGAGTTTAGCCAGGAGAAGAAGAAGGAGGCTTGTTCCTTAGATAAGGTATGGGAGAGGAACGTGGCTGGGAATAACAGGTGGAAAATGATGAGTTTGAATTTGAATGTCTAGAGTGTGTGCATCCCTGAGAGATGTTCACCCAAGAGATTGTCCTTTTCTTTAAACTACTGCCAGGACCGAACAACGCTTTTACCATATGTCCATGTAATCCACAGGGATATAGTCCTAACATGCAGTTCATTTTTTTCCTGCCGCTCCAGGTTGCAGTCACCCTACCTCAGCTTACCAAGCAGCAGCTGTCTGCTTATGCAGGGCTCTCCATTCTCATCTCAAGTTGTAGACATCTGAGCTTTGCTGCTGACAAGGGCGTGAGTGTGTGTGAGCTATGTGTGCGAACACACACACACAAATAAACTCACAGACTACAGACCCTGGATGCACACTTTCCCCCAGAGGAAGGGCTGACCTCCTTCTGGGTCTTTAGTCTTGGCTTCTATTGACTTTACCAGTGAGCATTGTTGAATGGGAGGCAGCCTTACCACAGGCCTTTTGTATATGTCAGAAAAAGTGAATGACTCCATCACCAAATGAATATTCTACTGGGCATGCCCAGTTGGCATCAGCCGTAGAATGACTCACAGCTCCTCCTTATCACTTGCCCCTTTGCAGTTTGGGAAAGGTAAATTACTTAGCAAATATTATTCAGCACCCCTGCTTTCACCTCCTGCCACATCAAAACCAGAGACTCCTCAGAGCTGTCTGCATCCTGAGTTCAAGCCAACCAGGGCAAACAAACCGAGCACATTCCTACCCAGTTTATTTGAAACATTTTCTTGAACAGACCACTCTGAGTCATCAGTAATGTCCTGTTCCTAGAACAAAGAATTTTTGCTTTGACCTCATATTTGCTCTTTTCAAGGACTCAGATTTAAAAATCTTGAAGAGCTACTTAAACTCTACTGTTTCTAGTTCTCTTCTCACTTTTTGCACTGCCTTTCAGTGTACCATGGGATGCACAGCCATAGTCATAGACCAGTTAAATTAATCTACGTTTCCCAAGTTATAAAATGGAGATTGAGTCATGACTTTATTTACTCTTTCAACCAGTATCTACTGAGCACCCTGGCATGCTGGACACATATACTAGATGCTATGACTTTTCCCAATCCAAGGTCATTGTGACAATTTTAGGCATCTGTGAGTGTATCAAAAGGATGAAAAAAAAATGTGTAAACCATTGAATTAGTGAATACGGCTATTGGAGAAAGGAGAAGGATTTTACGACTTGAAAAGAAAGACCATATTTTCTGAACAAAAAGTCAATTTCTGGATTAGGCAGGATAGGCTGGGTTTTGTTGTGGTGATAAACAACATCCAAATGTCAAAGCTTAATTTAACAAAAGTTTATATCTTTCTGTGCTACATGCCCAACATAGGCATGTGGAGGATTTGGCTCCACCGTGTCACTCAGGAATCCAGGACATCAGATACTCTGTCATCCCAACCCCTGCTTCGAATCACTTCTTGAAGGGAAGAAAAGAGCTGGATATTCATCCACTGGCAATTAAATACTTTTGCCTGAAGTGACATGTGATTCTTCTGCTCACAGCAACAGACAAATCACACGGCTCACCCAACTGCAAGGGAACTGAGCAGTGCAGCCTCCATGTGCCTGGGAGGAGAGGTGGTCTGTTTGTGACACTAGTCTGTCCATCACATCATACAAGGTCTGCACGTTTGAAATAAAGGCCATGTGAAACCCCAAGTGTCTGGCTGCTGTGCCTGATGGATAAGTGTAGCCAGCCTGTGTTCTGCAGCAGCAGACCTCACTCCCAGCCCTTCTGGGTGCTGCTTTGCACATGTATCCCTCTGGCTGCGCAAACCCCTCACCACCTCAGGGCAACCTCATCCATGGATCCTCCTATGTGAAAGGTAGCTTTTTAAATAAATGCACACCCTTTTATCTAGTAACATGTCAATCTTAAATTACTAAGGTCATTCATTCCTAAGGTTGAAATACTCCTTATAATCTGCTCCTTTAACAAGCGAAGTGTGGGGTTTAGGAGTCTTTGGCCATTAGGAAGAATAACTCTTCTGAGAAAGATTGGGGAGGCTGTCCCTTGCCTGTGACAGCATGGTAGAGAGAGGCTTCCAGAAAGCCAGGGTGTCATGGAGGATGAGACAGCTCTGCTGGTTGTGGCCACAGACCTGATACATGACCGAGTGCATCACCTCCCCCAGACACATTCTCTCAAAGTGAATTTAACTTTATGGGGTGTGAGTGTACATGTGTACACACACATTTTAATAGTCTTTTTGAATGGTTTTACATGATGTCCTGGGAGTTTCAGACAAGCAACTTTTGGGCAGATGTAAACTAGAGTTAATGCCCACTTCTGGACTTTCTGGGACCCAAAGATCAGGATCTGAAAGGTCATCCAGGAGTGGGTAGATGCTCATGACAAATGCCTTGATGGGGCCCAGTTATGAAGATGAGCAAGCTGACAAAATGAGCCCAACAGAGAGGTAGTTCAGAGCTGAGACTCCAAGTCTAGTCCGATTCTAGGTTTCTATCTTGGCTGCCCACTTATGAGCTTGTACAACCTTGGGGGGAACCTAACATCTTTATGCTTTTGTTTCTGTAAAGTGAGGCTTAAAACAGTCCTTATTTCATACGATAATTGTGAAAATTAAATGAGATGATGATTATGTTTATCATAGTGCCAGGCTCATATTAAGTGGTCAGAAAATGTTAACTATTACTAATAGCTATTATTATCAATACTGTTCATCGTAGCAGTATGTACTGAGTGTGTACCATAAGCAAACCACAGTGCTAGACACTGCAAGGTGTACCTGAGTAAATAGGTCAGATAGGTCTGAGTCTCTGCCTTCAGGGATTTGAAAATATGTTTGTGTGTGACAGAGAGAGAGAATAAATTGGAAGATAGAAGGATAGTGTACAGAGAGAAGCGGGCTGCAATAGGTATAAGATAACTAAAATAAAAACAGGTAACATCTAATCATGGGCTGAATGGATTGAATTGTGTCTCCCCCAAAAACGTGTGTCAACTTGGCTAGCCCATGATCTCTAGTATTTTGTGGTAGTCCACCATTTTGTCATCTGATGTGATTTTCCTATGTGTTGTAAATCCTACCTCTATGATGTTAATGAGGCAGGATTAGAGGCAGTTATGTTACTGAGGCAGGACTCAAATCTACAAGATTAGGTTATATCTTATACCTATCTCTTTTGAGATATAAAAAACAGAAGCAAGCAGAGAGACAGAAGGACGTCATGCCACCAAGAATGAAGAACCAGGAGGGGAGTGTGCCCTTTGGACTCAAGGTCCCTGCACTGAGAAGCTCCTTGAACAGTGGAAAATTGATGACAAGGACCTTCCTCCAGAGCCAATAGAAGGAGAAAGCCTTCACCTGGAGCTGGCGCCCTGAATTTGGACTTCTAGCCTACTAGACCGTGAGAGAATAATTTCTCTCTGTTAAAGCCATCCACTTGTGGTATTTCTGTTATAGCAGCACTAGATAACTAAGACTCTCTGTAAAAGTTACTTTACATAGATAGTTCTTTATATTACTGATATTATTTAATGTTCAGATGACCCTGTGGGTAGATATTGTTATTATTCTCGTTTTGCATTTCAAGAAAACAAGCCTTAGAAAGATCAAGTAGCTTGCAATGGCCAACACACAGAGGTGGGAAAGCGGCAGGAGGATGGGACTGTGTGGTCCAGCTTGACCACAGAGAACTGAGTGAGTGGTACATGATGTGCCAGCTACACCAGGGAAGCCCTGCTCACCACCAGAAGAGATCATTGCCCATGCAGAGTGGAAGACAATTCTAATTTTGGCCATAAGGTCATTAGTGGAGTGCTGGTTGACCAAGAAACAGAAGACAGCCTCAAGGTGGTCATCATGTCTTTGAGGTTGGAAGGCTAAGATACATATTCAGGACATGTTGAAACACAGCTTCAAATCATGTAGCAAACCCAGGACATGCCAGGAAACTGCAGTCAATAGCAAACTAGCCCAGCATGGGGGCCAGTGGAGTTGAAATGCTACATGATGATCAAGGTAGACCACTAGATGGAGCCCTGCTGGGCATGATGGCATACCTGAGGACAGTGGTTAGGACCACAAACCAGCCTCTCCATCCCTCCACCTCCCACAGCACAGGGAGACTTTTAGGATATGCGTTTGTCTTTCCAGCACTACATGGACAAGATCATCGTCAATACCGTAGTTCTTAAAGTCTACCCTCCACCTCAACACACACACTAATGTTTTACTATGAGTTCATAGATAAAATACAAAGTTGGAACGTCTAAGGAAACTTGGAAACTTCTAGGCTCTTCTAAACTTCTGCTCCATTAAACACGTTGGGAAAAAAAGGCAATCTCCACGTAAAATCTCCATTAAAATAACTTTGTGGGCTTATCTGAAATTAGCACCTCCAGAATTCTTGTTCTGACTCTTGGTTTAGTTTACCTACTTGTATCTTGATCTTATACTTGATACACCTCTCTAATCAGATAAGAAAAGGTTGAAGCATTTCTGGACTGTAGACCAACTTTAATGATATTTGAAAATAGGAGTAGAATTTGGGGTTTAGGTTTTTCCTTTCTTATTTATGTATGATTTAGTGTTCATCCTGCCCTAGACACGAAAATGCATTGTTTAATTAGCTGAGCTCAACACACCATTTTATAATTCATTAGTCAGTTGCTCTTCGCAAAAGCTTATTTCTTATGAAACAAAAGTAGGAATCATGCAACTGGACTATTTATCTCTCTTTAGGGGTTGGGGGTTAACATCTGATAGCTCATAACATCTTTATTATAATGCATTTATAATGATTTACTGGAATCATTCTGTGGCTAAGTATCTAATGTCAAAGCCAGGATCTGGCATGAAATAAAATGCTGTATCCTTGGGTAGCTCTGGGGAAAAAAAGGCCTCAGCCAATATTTTCTGTGTAATTCAACAAACTGTAATAAGGGTAGGGGTAATTGCCTTAATGTCAATTAAGCTATTAATAATGCCCATCTTGTCATTCCTAAATATAGCCGTGTCTCAATCATACATTACCGTCCCCTGGTAAGACTATACACGAATGAGATCACAGCTTATCTGAATCTGGAATTCTGTCTAGCAGCCAATCTTACCTCCTTTACATAAAAGAAGGCTTAGGGATTTATTTATTTGTTTTTGATAATAAACTTCTACTTAGACGCATGTATGTATTTGTGAGGACAAGTGTTGGTAATATTTGTGAGTGGGGCTGACCTAGCCTTAAAAACTATTGCCTGGGTGGTACAAGTGGTTTGCGATCAACTGCTAACCTAAAGGTTGGTAGTTTGAACCCACCCAGCCACTCTGGGGAAGAATGGCCTGGCCAACTGCTTGCATAAAGGTTACAGCCAGGAAAATCCTATGGAGCAGTTCCACTCTGTAACGCAGGAGGTCGCCATGAGTCTGAATCCACTCTGGGGCAATGGGTTTTTGGTTTGGCTTCTGTTTTGCTTCTACTTGGCTAGCCTAAGGTACTCTCTATCAGGGATAGTGTTCCCAGGGCCCGGGCCTCTGACAGATGATCCATGGTCTAGTAACAATCCCACTTAGCCTGTTTTTGGAGTCCGTGAGCACTTGTTCACTACACGCGGAGCTGTGCTACGTGCATGTTTTTCCCATACAACGCAGATGCACGTACACAAGCTCCTCAAAGACACACAGACAGCAGATAAGCAACGAGAGATCGAGAATCTGCCCAGTGGTCCATCTGTGAATTTCAGCAGACAAGGTCAAGGGTAAAGACATATTTGGAAGAGGGACTAGGGGGAGGTGAGCTGTGGGATTTTGGTGAATAGAAGAATGTTGCCAACTCTCCCCGCTCAGCTCTAAATCAGGACCACTTAACAGCTAAGAAACAGGACAAGACCTACTTCTATAGTTGGCACTTACATTTCTCCTGGGCGAAGATCTCTAAGCAGGCACTTCCTCCCCACACCTCCCTTTGTTGGCTATCTTGGTGAAGTAAACTTCTACTTGATGATATTCAGAGCTCATTAATTTGTCCCAAGGAAGCTTATTGTATGGCGGTTTAATGACAGAAACCTGTTTTAATGCAAATGGACATGTAATCCCACTAAGCCACTCTTAGGGTATAAATTTAAAACAATTGCTAGGAACTGACATGGGAGTTTAATAAGATGGAGGGCTTGTTCCTAGATCCCAGGGCACCCTGGGGACCCTGCTTGGACACCCAGCCCTGGCGGTTTTAGTGCAGCTGATGTTACCATGGCAATTAAAAAGGAGGGTGGGAGCTTCAGCAAGCTTCTCTCCGGTGGTGAGGACCTGAACCCTGGAGGAGTGGGCAGTGTGCAAGGAGCCAGGAGGGTTCTGTGCTGGGGGAAGAAATGAAGGGTGAGTGAGTGTCTTCTGCTGATTATTCCTCAAGGAACAAGGTTGAGGAAGATGTGACTGAGACCCAGGAGGCAGCTTTCTGTCCTGGCTTCTTAGGACTGCCTAGTCAGGAAAATCCCCCCAGGAAGAGCACGAACCCTTGCCTGGGACCCCCGCTTCTCCCATCATGTGAAGGGGGAAACCTTCCTCTGCCGGGGTGGATGGAAATGAGACAGAGGCGGGAATTGTTTGTGAATATTTGCCAGATTATACTGCTGTTGGGTACTACATCATTCTCCAGAGAGCCCTGAATAAGGTTATTATGGGTGAAGTCATTTTTGTAATAAAGTTGGCAGTAACTCTGGGTCATAAATCATGGGTTCTGGTACTAAAAAAAATTACTAAACACGCCTCTGTTACCACATACTGTCCTCCTTTTAAATACTTTGATTTTACTACAAATCTTCCATTGACTGAGATGGGGGGAAGTACACACAATGAGCAAATGACTCCTTCCGTCCCCGGCAGCAGCCCTGCCGGCATCTGGGCCTCCCGGAATGGTTTCCTGAGGTGTGATGTTATTTACGGTGTGCTTTCTCTATCAAAAAGGCAAACAGCATCCCAAGTGACCCCGAAGCATTTGCATCATTGCTTCTTTTGCTAATTGATTCATCCCCTGGCAGGGCCGAGACACGGGCTGTTAGCTGGACACTCTCCCAGCTGCAGATCCTGTGGATTACAGTGCATAATAAGCAACGATGTTAATAAAAATTGTTAAATGTCAAAACCACAGGCCCACACCCATTCAGACTCTATCAGCTCTTCTGGAATGATTCCGTAAAATACGATCTCCTCCCCTTGTCCTTTTTTCAGGCTTAACTTCATAACCTTTGTTAAGTAAGGAGATTAAGAACCGTTATTCACCGCACTGATTGTTTAATTTCTTTCATCACTTCTTCCTTTCGAATGAGAGTCCGGCCCAGAATGAAAAGGTGTGTTATCATATGAAGTGCATTTCAGATGTAATAAAGCAGAAAGGAGAGGGTGGCCCCAGTGGCAGTTGTAAGAGGAACGAAGTGTGGATCTCTATAGCTCAGTGCCTGCAAAGCAGAAAATGAAGATTGTAAAAACGTCACATAAAGAAAAAATGCACAGTGGATTCGTTTTGCGATGCCCATAATTCAGTAATGCCTTTAAGTAGCTAGAAGAAATATAATAAATGTTTTTCCACAACATTGATCATACTGTATCAGAGGAAATATTAGTGTGCAGGGAGCCATGATTACGCTGGTAGTAATTCTCAGCGCAGAAAACTAGAAGATGGGACACTTTATAGGCTGAACTTTTATTGGCTGCAGTTCTTTACCTTTAAGAATACACCTAATACATACTGTCCTATAGCTAAATATTTTTGTGAAAATTCAAACCAGCACCATCAGAAAATCAGAAGTCCTGCCACCATTTTATAGAATTTATGTATATTTTTTTCCTACAGATGCTCTGATATGTTCCAGAATACTAAAAAAATAAAAATAAAAAATAAAAAAGGCAATTGACCATGTAAAAATTCTAGAATGCCTGTAAAACAGATTCTTCTTCTGCATTCTGAACCTGGAGAGGAGCAGACAGGTTTATGGCATGTGATTCCATCCAAATGCCACCTGTATATATAACATCTCTCTAAAGAAATTAAATGGATTATTAGATTATATACTGTAGTAAAACTCTACCCAGAGCTGTAGGCCAGGAGGGTTTATGCGTGTTGTGCTACTACTTATTTTTTTTTTGTCCTGAAACACTGAAGAAAGCTTTGCAAGGCAGAGGAGTGAAAGCAGGCTTTTTCTTTAAGGAGAAAAGAAGGGAATTAATTCCTCATGCCAGCCTCTCGCTCCTCAGACTGGCAGGAGCGGGTAGTGTGGTGGCAGAGGTAGTCCTGGTACAGGAGGCCTCTGTGTGCTAAGAGAAAGCTCCACCTTCATGCTGGGCCTGAGGAGCTCTGGGGTTGAGCTCCAGAAATCATCCAGTCTGGGCTCCAGGGTGCACGAGATAAGAGCTAGACAGGCCAGATGCCTGCAGAATGAACAGGAGAGGTGAGGCCTGAGCATGCTGATCCTCCATATATTCCCGATAAATCCCTGCTGCAAAAATTACTAAGACGCTCAAGAAGCCAGCGGATTCTCCCGGTGAAGATACCATGAGGGCTGTGACAGAAACGGGGCGTTCTTTTACTGCAGAATCTGGATACTCCAGCTTGCAGTTCAAAGACCTTGTAAAACCAGACAAACCTGGTTCCAGGCTGCAGATTTACCTGCTCTGTTTCAATCCACATCTCCCCTAACTCTCACTGACACGAACGGGAATCATTTCTCAGAGTGAAAGGAGGCCACCCCCTTCGCTTTGTCCTCGTGCTCTTTGCTTAACGCACATCACAGATTTCATGCACACGTGCGCCTTCAGTCCGACACTTTCCAGTGATTTTTTTTTTTTTCCTCCTCAATTTGGCCACAATGGGGTACATGAGCTAAAGGGCATTTAGATTTTTTTTTTTTTAAATGGGGTCACGGCTCCACTTTTTAGTACATTCTTACTAGAGTTAGGTAGACTTTCTGTTTGTATGCTTTGTTTGATTATTTTTGTTTCCTCCTCTAGCACAGAGAAAGTGAAAGAGGTGTCTTTAAGTTTTTCCTGTGTTGAGAACTTTTCAAAGAGGGAGGTGGCTGAAGGGGAAAAATCCTTCACGGATTGTAAGATCAGGAGACAGCTTTGCCGCAAGATGACGGTCTCTCTGAAGGAGTATTACCAAGCCAAGCCGGTTGCCGTCGAGTCGGTTCTGACTCATAACGACCCTACAGGACTGAATAGAACTGCCCAGTAAGGTCTCCAAGGCTGTAAACCTTTACGGAAGCAGACTGCCACATCTTTCTCCCGCATCTGAAGGAATGCCACCTAGGAATTTCATAAGCAGCCCCGTTGTGTTCAGCATGGGCATGGACTTAAGTAACCCATAGGCTGACAGGATGTGCAGGCTTCTGTTGACTTCCTCCCTAAGAGCGGGCAGCGTTCTCTTAAAAAGTGGTACCTTTCTAGGTGCAGCAATAGAAGCTGTTCTCAGACTTAAAATAAAATAAAATAAAATAAAATGTGATTATTTTTTGTTTGCTTAGTTAATTGCCTGATGGTTGACGGAATGAAATTTAAAACAAGACTTCTTTGCTGGAGGCTAATATCTCTTTGAATTCCCTCTTGGATATATTATCACATTAATGGACCTATTGCCACATTTTAACAGCGGTCAGTGAGAAATCCTGCTCTTTCTTCTCTTTCTTTCCTCCCTCCCTTCCTTCTCTCCTTCCTCTCTTTCCTTACTTTCTTCCTTCTTCCTCTCCATTCTCTCGCTTCCCTTTTCTTCTCTTTAGGAGTCCTGGTGGCACAGTTGTTAAGTGCTCTACTGCTAACTGAAAGGTAGGCGGTTCGAACCCACCAGCGGCCCCACAGAAGAAAGATGTGGCAGTCTGTTTCTGCAAACATTACAGCCTTCGAAACCCTGCGGAGCGGTTCCACCCTGTCCCACAGGGTCGCTGTGGACCGGAATTGACTCAAGGGCTGTGGGTTGGCTTGGTTGTTTCTCTTTTCCATTCTTCTTTCTCCTCTTCTTCAATAACTTGGAAATATCTTAATTAGCCTCTTAGGGCAATTCCACACAATGAAAATGTTCAGGGTCACAGATGACGTCCCTTGAGTATTTAGCAGTGGGGTAGAGAGCAGCTTCCATTTTTGCTTATATGCAGTATGCACACAGTCTCATTTATGCTTGTAAAGATATCTAGGCCTGCTTAGGAGGGTCGGAGAGATCCCTTGGAGTGGAGACACATCAAAATTTTAGTTTAAAAAGAAAAACCAAGTAACAACAGAATAACAGAATCTGGAAACTACTTAGTAAATAAACAGGGAGTGCATTTTACCTTACTTGAAATCCAGCCCGAATTATTGACTTACATTTTGACTAGGTGAAGAATGTAGACTACGGTTAACAACACAGAGTATTTGATTATAACGTACAACTTATTTTATACTTTATTTAAAATGAGACACACTTGTAATTATCTTTACAACCGCTGGATGTCACTGTTGCATACGTCTGGCAGTAAAAACTTTACTCATAAAGAGACAATCTGAAACATATTTGAAGGGCTGTCAGCTACCTCCGTGTTGCTCTACCTTTTGATTCAACACATGGTATCCTGCTAAAACGACTCTCTTTCCCATTCAGCGCCGTCAGCCGATTCTCAATCATACCACTCTCTTCGGAATTCTTCTAATTTATACAGGATGCAATGCCCCAAACACAGTAATTTCTCACTATGTTTAAAAAGAGTATGGTACTTTTATAATGGTTCCCCACATTTTATATTAATTCTAACTAGAACATTCCGGATGCCAATGGAGTGAGGTGAAAACATAGCGGTAAAATACCCTGGATTTATAAAGTGCCATTTTTTTCTCCTCAAAAAGCTTGTAAGAGTTTCATATCTGTTCGCTCATCTGTCTGCCCAAAGTCCCTAGGAGGTTACCTGCTTTAATGCTTTTATGAGTCAAGGTTGACCCTGCCCTGTGAAATAAATTGAATGAAGTAATTATTTTCATTGCCATCCCAGGAGTAGACCACAAGCACACACTGAAACTGTGTTCCAGACAGCTAAGGCCAGTTTGCAAAAACAACTAGCTGAAATTTTGACAGTTCAGGGGTGTTCCAATTACTTTCGAAATTCCTTAAATAATTAGTGGACCCTTTACCTTTTGTTTTAAAACTTCATTTAAAAAAACTGGGTCATCTTGTGGAGCTGATGTTGTATAGAAGTCTGATCTGGCGACTTTTCTAAATCTGAAAGAAGCCTGGGCGGGTTTGCAGGCTGCTCAGAAGAAGTGCTAGACTAGAGCATGACCAGCAAAAAGAAATGGGCAAACCAATTGGAGAGGTAGTTAGCTTTCTCTATTATTAGAAATGATCATGAGCTTCAATTTAGCAGTGCAGTCTTTTTTTCTTAAAGCCTTGGAATTATTTCATTATCTTCTTTGCGTGCCTTTGCATCAGGAAAACCAGGCTGTTCTTGGAGGACTATTGGCCTAGATTTTAGCTGGGGGGTTGTTGCTCTCTGTTCTAGTGAATTATCAGAGGGCTGTGTTGCCTGCCATCTATGGGTGCTTTGATCCAAAATTTCAGTCATTGTTTCCACATTTAGGGACTGGAGTGAACATCAAAGAAGTGGGTGTATGGAATTTACTGAATGCCAAAGAAGTACAATAACATACAGAGGATATAAGCAAATCCCAGTGGCCAAATCTGCTGCCAAATCTTGCACATAATAGAGGCCCTAAAGTGACAGTCTGTCTTTGACAAATGCATAATTATATCAATGCCAGGGGAAGGAACTAGCATGCTGAAAGGTGAATAAAAGAGTTGGGAACAATTCAGTGAACTTACACATTTCCTCAGTGTGTTTTCACACAACAAGGAAAGCGGATGACAAAAATGCATTAGGTAATCATTGGACAGAGCTGCAAAGTCACCAGCAGTTTTAAGCCAAACTGGCTCTTTTGGGATCTCAGGCTAAAGATGAAAATACAATGTGATTAGAAACAATTCATCTTCTGGAGGAGAAAAAAAAAAAAAAAAGAGGAATAAGTAAAGTGAAAATAGCTCTCTTGCTCTGTCTTAGATGGTTCCAGATTTTAAAGCCCATATGTTGTTTGCTGTAACTTCTTTGCCTCCCAGGGCGGATGCATTCCAAACGCCTCGGCTAGTACACCACGTGTAGCAGTCTAGAAGTTAGGACTCGTTTGTATTCATAGTCTTTGTTCAAATATGGATTAATTTTGGTTCATTTCAGTGAGTGCAAATAAAGTAAAATGCACAGAACTGAAACCGCTGAAATCAGGCCATCGTGTGATCATCTGAAAACCTACTTTTCAAGCTCCTTTAAGTTTTATTTTTGAAGTAAAAACAGTAAAACGACCGTAAAAAGTTTCCAAAAGCATTGATATTATGAGCAATTTGCTAACCAAGGCGATTCCCAGAATGGTGGAACACATTTGGATATAATTCTACAAAAGTTAACTGCCCTGCATTACCAGCTACAATTATTTTATTTGATAAAAGTCCTGTGGTATGTGGCTTTTGGCTCCGAAGCTGGGAACTATGTAGATACATATTGTACTGCTGCCACCTGGGCTGGCACTGAAGGCAAAGGAAGGTTCTTGTCTTCAAGCTGTGATCCTTATACCATAGAGATGAGTGTGCATTATGTACACTCTGCAGGCTGCTTTAAAAACCAGACCAAGTGTGCTTGGTTAGAGGAAGGAGTCTCAAAAATATCACAGTACATAGAAACAGTCTTCAGCATTCATGAGCACAATCTGGTAGTGAGTCAAGTATAAGCAAGACCAAGATATGTATGTTTATTTGAAAACGGCCTCTGTTGAGCAAGAAATTGTGCCAGCCAGAAATACAGCAGGCATTTCTGTCCTTCGCATTAGGCAGTCAGAGCAGATTTACATATATACACCAAAATAGTTTCTAACACAGCTCACAGTTCGTACAAAATTTCTTCCATGGCCTGTGCTCAATAATAAAGGAGCTCATGGAGGGACCCTGCTCTGTTTATTGTGCATGCTAAGTAAACGCAATGATTTTTATTATTTCAAACTTTATAATGAAATGAGCGAGGGCCCAGCCACATTAAAAAACGGACAAACAAGCATTCAACTGGCTGGTTGAGCCATGGCTTTCTGGCATTCAAAGTGTAATATTTATGAGTTAATTTAATCATAGAAGAAAATATTGAGTAGGTGACTGAGTAAAATGATGACTGTGTATTATGCTTTTGCCATGCAGCTGGATAAACATATTCTACGACAGACCTTGGCAAGAACTGCAAAGATGCTCTTGACAATGGCATGAATAAATATTAGGTGCTGCCTAGAATTCACCGCATTTGAGGTCTTGAGCAAAGCCAGGTGAGTTTTGGCAGGAAAATATGGGAGAGACAATATATGCATCTTAGAATTATGTAAACATTGGAGTCTTTCTCTTCTGCCCAGGAGTTGCTCTAACATTTTCATCTACATCACTGAAAGATTTTTTACTCATTATCTTTACCTGCACTGCTAGGAGTCAATTAAGACCCAGCTTTCGGAAAGCTCTTGATAAATTTTTTCCACGATGCGGACTCGGACAGAAAATAAATACTTCCCTTAGGCCACAGGGAGCTGACGAAAAAGATTGTATTTCACAGTGACCCAATCCAATCTATGTAAAATAGTAAATTAAAAAATTCCTTTAGATTGCTGCTTGAATTTTTTTAGAATATATGGTTTCTGATTTTAAGAAGAACCATAAGCAAAACTAGGAGTCCCTGGGTGACCCAAGTGGTTAAGCACTGGACTACTAACTGAAAGTTTGGTGGTTCAAACCCATCCAGAAGCACCTCAGAAGAAAGGCCTGGCTAACTTCCAAAAGATCACAACCATGAAAACCCTATGGACGCAGTTCTACTCTGAAACACACAAAGTCACTATCAGTAAAAACTGATTCAGCGGAAACTGCTACTGGTATAAGAAAATATAATAGGTAGGTGTTCTGAAGAGAAGAGATTCAGCAATATTAACCATCACTAAATGTTGCATTTTTATCTGGGGCAAAAAAGAATCAATGTGCAAGAGGGTATCATAGAAATGTGTCATCGTGGATTTTTTTTTTTGGCTCAGAATTATCATATTACCCATAAAGAAAATTCCTTGCTAAGGTCTTTACTTTTGCACACACTGTCTGGAACAACAACAAAAGAACTATGGTCTCTGAGCTATAGTGGATCTGCCACAAGGCTCCATCTACTAAATCAGTGAATTTCCTATATTGCTCTTTATTTTTAACATTAAAATACGAGGAAGGGATGCATCAAAGACATTAGCAGAGCCTATTGGGGAAAAGCACCCATGTGGGCATCTAGATACTGGATTCCAGTCTCATTTGTGACCTTGGGCAGTCATTTTGCTTCTATGTAACTCAGATTTCTCTCTGTAAAATTATAATAACATCTGCTTTGCCTATCTTTAAGAGTCTGGTTGTGGGAGGAAAACTAGGTAATGGATCTAAAATCACTAGTTGTTAATGATAATGTAATCTGAACCCTGCTTTGTTCCATGAAGGACTTTGGTTGCACTTTGAAAGGTTAAAATGCAAGTTTAAGACATTACTATGTGTTCCTTAGAAGCAAGGATGGCGAGACTCTGGCTCGCTTGCTTTGGACATGTCATCAACAAAGAACAATTGCTAGAAACGAACATTATGTTTGGCAAAGTAGAGGGTCAGCAAAAATGAGAGAAACCCTCAGTGAGATGGATTGACACAATAGCCTCAACAATGGCCTCAAACATATCAGTGATAATGAAGATGGTGCAGGACCAGGCAGTGTGTTGTTCTGTCGACTCACTGGCAACTAACAATAACAACAATGTAACTGTTAATAATACTACCCAAAGCAAATATGGTGACCACAAGCTTTATTATTTTTTTTTTGAAAAATGCTGTCATATTGTTATTTTTGAAAGGAAATCTAGCTCACCTCCCAACTGTCTTCCTTGTACCCTCCTAAAGTGGACATATTCCACCTCAACTCGCATTTAACAAATGAATGCCTGGAGGACTTGAACCAGGCAGTGGCGATAGAAGTAGCAAGGAGGGGGTGTGTTGGAGATAAAAACATCATGACTCGGTGATGGATTGGATTTGGGAAAGTGAGAGAGAACAAGTGTTGAGGATGACACCCAGATTTTTTATACAGAAGATGGGAGAAGGAAAAGATTTGGGGGAATAATCAGGAACTTAGTTCTGGACATATTAAATTTGAGATGCCTGTGAAACATCCAAAAGAAAAAAAATCATGAAAATACCCTTAAGACATCTACAGTGGTAAAAGAGCATTGCGCTTGAAGTCAAACAACTTCAATTAAGGTCCTGGCCCTGCTCTGACAGGTGTGACCTCAGGGCTTAGTCTTTCAGAGCCTTGGTTTCCTCATCTGTAAAATGGACATACCAATATCTATCTCATCACATTATTAGAAAGATAAACTAACATTTTCTGAAGGAATTTTATAAGGAATTACTCTACTTTTTATTATTACAGAGGCATAAGCAATTACACAAAGGAACAAGTTGAGACTTTCTCTCATGAAAATACCACCAACGTCCTTCTCGTCTTGGCTTTCACTGACTTACCTTGTGACTTTGACCAAGTTGCCTTGGCCTCCATCTCCTTCTCTGGTTCTCTACTTTCAGGAGGAGGCCTAGAACCATGACTTCATCCTGAAGGGCATGCAGACAGAGTTAATGTGAAGAAGACTCTCCTGAGATTCATGGTTAATTAGGCTGAAGCTCCTAGGGGTAGAAATCATGGCTTTGGAACGTTATGGGCAACCAATAAATATTAATTAATTGGGATTTAGCATTACCATCTTACTGCTAGGTTTTCAATTTGTGGGAAGGAGAAGAGACTTCACTTGGAAGAAAGGGTTTCCCTCCCTGATCTCATGGGCTTGAAACCACCCAGTACCCACACAGAGTCAAACACCAGAAGCTGAGGAGGGAGAAAGGCCAGGAAAAGATGAGGGAGGAATTAGTTCTTTTCCCCACGCATGTTCCCAAGGGTGAACTCCTTAATCTCTCCCTACAATGATGTACTGGAAATCTTTGTGTGATTGGCTTTTTTGATTACTCCGAAAGCAAGTGGGGAATCTGGCTGCCAACGTCAGTTGTGGGGCGGGTGGGTAGCTCTGGTTACTCTAGAGATTGTGGGAGGGGGCAGAAAGCAGCTCCTTCTGCATCGAGTCTAAGAAGGTTCATTCTTAGAGGAAGAGGGCAAATAGACTCTGTTAAATACAGACTTTCAAAAATTCAAACCTTTATTAAATCCCAAGGTTGAGGTAAGGAGTCCAGAAAGATTTGAAATGCCCTTCAGCTTCTACTGCATATGGGGAGAGTAAACTAGTAGATAAAAACTCGATCTTGGGTAATGCCTCTATGTTGTGATGCAAGTATTGCTGTGTTTTTGTCTTTGTTTCTTATACATGGTTTTATCCCTGTTTCATGCCTGAAAATCTCCCAATACAACAACAAAAAAATGAAAACATAGTTCAAACTATCTCCATATTTCCCAAAACGAAATGCTGTTTCTGGGCTAATAATTTTTCCAGCTATGCCTGATGATCAATATCCAAACACAACTCTTAGTTCCTGGTTATTAAATTTCAATCCTTGAATACTATTTCTAGTATATTTGGTATGATGTCTTGAAATGCCCTAATAAGGAATCAATCATCAGCAAACTTACATGGCTATACAAGGAATCATCATTGTAAACCATACTTCAGGTCACACTTCCCTGTGTATATGTATAGGTTAGACTATATATCACTCCAAAGAGAGAGGCTATTTGATATTTTGTATATATAAAGCATTTATGATAGTACCTAGATCATTAAAAAAAAAAAAAAAAGCTGCTGTCGAGTTGACTAGGACTCACGGCGACCCCATGTGTATCAGAGTAGAATTGTGCTACATAGAGTTTTTAATGGCTGATTTTTCGGAAGTAGATCACCAGGGCTTTCTTCTGAGATGCCTCTGGGTAAACTTGAACCTGCAACCTTTCTGTCTGCCGCCAAGCTCATTAACCGTTTGCACCACCAAGCCCTAGATAAGTCTTCGCCGCTTCTACTGCTATTCATATTGAAAAGCCTAAGGATCATGCTTTGACCAGGGTATGCTGGGCTGGTTTAGTTAGATCTAACAACCCCTGGGGCGAACCTAACACATGTGCAGTAGGTTAGCTGTCTGAAGCTCAGCCTTTGGGAGGCCCTTGTATCTTCTGAGAAGACTATCTTTGTTGGCCCATGTTTTTTCCATTGACTGCCCCTCCTGCTGGAGGGTCAAGGTAAGCCCTGGGGTGTAGGATGCATGGCGCCATCACTCTATAAGGCAGTGTTCCTCAAACTACCTGTGGGTGAAAGAACAGTTCTTTTTTTTTTTTTTCCTCCAATCTGTCACAGACTGGTATTTTGTAAAGTGAAATAAAAATAAGTCAAAATGAAATAAACAATACATACAAAAGTCCCCGTTTTTTATTATTAGATTCGACAGATGTAAACTTATGCTGCCAAATGGCTCTTAACAGTGCTAAATACTTCCTCTCAATTGTGTGCTTATCTCTGAGGAGTAATGGTTTATAGACCATGGGCCTCACTTTGAATAGCAATGCCCTAAAGGGCAGTGAGGAAACTAAAAGATCTGTCATTCCCATACTGTTTTTCTTCTGTAGAGCTCAAAGCACTCTCATCAAAGCAGAGGATGCTACAGGTCAGCCCACCTCAGACCCCAGCTTGAGGTGGTCAAACCACCACGGTGGACCTGGTGCATAGGAGGTGACTCAGAGTGGCCACCAGCGACATCTACTTTCTGCTGTGTTCTGGCCATTCACACAGCCAGGAATTTATACACAGCTAAACGGTAGGCTGTTTAGTGCACATGCACAGGTGTGGAAACAGTTTGTGATAGGCGGGTTTATGGCAAATAAACACATTGTATGATATACTGTAATCAACTATATAAACAACTTTAAAATTGTCTATACTTCATATTTCCAGCATTTGGTTTGTTAATCATATGTCTTCCTGACAGCAATTAAATAACTTTGAGAGGAAATGTACACCTGCTGTCTTCCCTGGGGAAATGGCATCTCTGTTGTGAATGACATAAGTTCTCCATAAAACATAACTGAAGATAGGAGAATTGAATTTGGAGTTACGTCTCCTTTCTCTCTTGTTTTATCTCTGGTTAAATTGGAGTGCACGGTTTAACGTAGCTAATCTTTTTCTCGATCCCTATTCTGAGATTTTATTTAGACAAAAATATTTCCCGGAGGAGCAGATTAGAGACAACAGAAAAATGATGTTGTGACAAGTATCACATAGGTGGGAAAGGTCTGGTATCTACCTCGCGTGGCATGGACTGTTACCCTCCCCAACTTCTCGACCTCAATTCTCTCAGTTCTTTCTGATTTCTACAGCTGATCTCATCTACGTCAGTGAACACCATGGTGTTGTTGTTTGTCGTGTCGAGTCAGCCCCTGACTCATGGCAACTCCATGCACAACAGTTTTGGACTCTTGTGATCCACATGGTTTTCACTGGCTGATTTTTGGAAGCAGATCACCAGGCCTTTCTTCCTAGTCAGTCTTAGTCTGGAAACTCCACCAAAACCTGTTCAGCATCACAGCAACATGCAAGCCGCCTCTGAGAGATGGTTGATAGCTGCTCATGAGGTGCGTTGACCAGGAAATGAACCCCAGTCTCTGCACGGAAGGTGAGAATTCTACCACTGAGCTACCACTGCCCTCATGTGAACACCATACTGGTATTGTTTTCCTTACTAGCTTACATTTTATTTTAGCTGAGTCAAGGTCAAAAATCACACCACAGAAACCAACAGTTTTGGGGGTATTTCTTACATTTAGTTGCCATGAGACCGCAAACAAAAATGGCTTAGGGGTTGGATTATTTAACATAGATTAGGAAATCCTGTCCTCAATTCTTTTTCCTGAACTCTCTTAATTGGAGAATATTTTAGCATAACACAATCCAACTCTTTATCTCTTCTTTTAAAGAAGTCTCTACTCTTTTAGGTTATCAGCTATAATCTTGAGTCTGATTTGAACAATGACTAGCTTTTAACTTGTGTAAAGAATGTGATGACCTAGGGTAGGTTCATAGTACAATGAATAACGGAGCTTTACCCAAATCCAGTAATTTTCCCACTCTGTATTGGCCCTTCAGAGGTTCCCAAAGGTGTGATCATCATTATCATTTTTGAACTGTCATACAGGCTTAGAGATTTAAGGATCTATTTCCACTGAGGGAAGGAGTATCCAATCTCAGGGAATGCCATAGCCAAGGAGGCTCTAATGGGGTGTGTCCTGGGGAAAGCCAATGGGACAGAGAGATCCCAGGTCCTTACAATGGAAGGGTCTGTGATCCAGACCACCAAATTCAAAAGATGTAGCTGATTAGTGTCTGGGCTGGGCCAGTGCTGCTATAACAGGAATACCACAATTGGATGGCTTTAACAAACAGAAATTTATTTTCTCACAGTTTAGGAGGCTGGAAGTTTGAATTCAGGGTGCCAGCTCTAGGGGAAGGCATTCTCTCTCTGTCTGCTCTGGGAGAAGGTCCTTGTCTCTTTTCAGCTTCTATTGCTTGGCTCCTTGGAAATCTTCATGTATCCTGGCATTTCTCTTCCTCCATCTCTGCTTGCTTAATCTGCTCTTTTGTATCTCAAAAGAGATTGATTTAAAACATACCCCACACTAATACTGCCTCATTAACATAAAAAGAAAACCCATTCTCAAATAGGATTATAACCACTATAACCTGTTGCTGTTGAGTTGATTTCCACTCACAGCAACACTGTAGGACAAAATAGAACTGCCGCATAGGGTGTCCCAGGCTGTAATCTTTATGGAAGCAGATTGTCACATCTTTCTCTCACAGAGTGGCTGGTAGGTTCAAACAGCTGACCTTACCGTTAGCAGGCAAGCACTCTAACCACTACACCACAAGGGCTATTTTTATAACCACTATAGTGGTTAGGATTTACAACACGTATTTTTGGGGGACACAATTTAGTCCATAACAGCCAGCATCACATTCTGAGAGGTCCACTCTAAGGGAATTGGTGAGCTATGGCAGCGGTGATGGTGGTCATGAGTTAGAGGAATGTCAGGGTAACAGGTCATGAGAGGTTTTCCTGGGTCAATGTAAAGGGTACTGGAAGCAGGATTTAGCTTTGAGGACAGGAGCAGTCAGCTTGGATGTGGAGATCAAACTCCAGCTCCTCTGGATGGGTTTCAGATTAATCTGCATAGAAGCCAGAAACCAGAGACCCATGCAGAAAGCTGATTCAGAAGACTGACTCCAAGACTGATTAAGAAATATTAATAACATTATATAATCATGGTAATAATATTTTTGAATATTTACTATGTGTCAAGCATAGTTGAGAGTGTTACACATTTTCTCATTCGTGAGCAATTCATAATTTTTATTGTTAAGTTTTTTTTTTTAAACAAAAGCTTCATTATGGAAAATTTCAAACATGTATCACGTAGTGAGAATAGCATGATGAACCTCCATGTACTCATCCTCCAGCTTTAATTAATTATCAGCTCCGGCCAATCTCACGTCCTCTAAATACTCGCCTACTTCCTTCCCCTCATCACCATGGATTATTTTGAAGCAAAGCCGAGACAGATATCACTTCATCTTTAAACATTTCAGTATGTACTTCTAAAAAACAAAGACTTCTTTTTTTTAAACATAATCACTATCTTTATCGCACTCCCCAAATTAGGAAAAAAAAAAAAATCCCTTAATATCATGAAATAGGTTTTCTCCACATTCTATTTCTTATTCAAAACCAAATAGTTTGTTTGTTTGAATCAGGATCCAAACAAGGTCTACTAGTTGTGATTGGTTAATATGTTCCTTAAGTCTGTTTTAATATACAGGTTTCCCTACCTACCGTATCTTTTTTTTTTTTCCCCTTTTTTTCCTATTTGTTTTTGTTATTAATGGACAAACTGGGTATTTGTCCGGGAGAGTTTCCCACAGTCTGGATTTTGTTGATTACATCCCTGTGTTGATGTTTAATGTGTCCCTCTACCACTGTATGCTGTAAATTGATAGTTATATCTAGAGGCTTGCTCAGATGCTGGTTCAATTATTTCATCAAGGATATTTCATACATGGTGTTCTGCACTTCTGTTATGAGGTACACAATGTCTGATGTCTCTCTTTGGTGATGTCAGCAGCCATTGGTGATCATTGCCCAGATTCATTAATTCATTAGTAGGTTGTGAAAGAGTGATATTCAAATTTTATCATCCCTTATTCATTTATTAGCTGGAATAATTCTATAAAGAGAAATTTCCCCTTGACTTTTTGGATACTCTCTGACATCAGTTTTTTCACACAATGATTTAATTCCCTAGCATCCTTCAAAGATAATTAATTTTAAAAAAATTCTTTTTTTGGTATAATACTCAACTTGTGGATTTACATATACTTGATAGGCTTCAATTCATTACATTTATCATTCTACTGATGTTCAAACCATCACATAACTGGCCAGTAGAGTCTCTTCAAGCAGACACTCACCCAAACCCTTTGGACAGGAGCCTAGTAGTTTTTCGTTGCTTGTATGACAAGATATTCCAGACTCATTTAATAAACTTCCTGCCTCAGACCTGGAAACAGCCATCTTTCCAAGGAGCCCTGGTTTCTTTTGGTGGGAAATAGTTTTTAGAGCCATAATCAGAATGTTAGGGGTGCTCATTGCTATTGGTTCGTCATTATTTCTAGGCTTTTTATGTATGCAGAACTAGAAAATGCATACTTCTAAAATATAAAACACATTATGAATTAATATTGGTACTTCAGATTACTTTTCTGGACTACAGGATTTTTACTTAGCCTCATTGATCTGCATCTCTGTCTGCTCTTGCCTAAGTAAAAAATTTCAGTTCTCAATGACAATCTCTATCTCTCTCTACATATATATATCTATATATATGTACATAGAGACACACAGACACACACACACATATATGTTTTTGCTTTATCCCACACTCTCTATATAACAGTTTCATAATAACAATATCAATTTAAAAAAAAACAAAAAATCAAACGCATTGCCTTCTAGTTGATTCTGACTCATAGTGACCCTATAAGACAGAGTAGAACTGCCCCATAGGGTTTCCAAGGAGCGGCTGGTGGGTTCAAATTACCAGACTTTTGGTTAGCAGCCAAGTTCTTAACCACCGTGCCACCAGGGCTCCAACAACACAAGACTACCACAAAAATATGATTACTGAATCAATAGATACAAACAAGAACCAGTTAGAAGATATAATGGAAGATCACGTTTATGATAGATAAAAATAAAACGAAATGCCTAGGTATAACTTTAACAAGAAATGTTCAAAATATATATGATGTTAACATAAATCTATAATTGTAACTCTTTACACTTAATCCACATAAGAGTTACATTATGCCCATTTTGCAGATGAGGAAACTGAGAATCAGAGAAATTAAATAACTTACCCAAATATACAACGGGCTCTGGTGGCACAGTGGTTAAGAGCTACGGCTGCTAACCAAAAGGCTGGTAGTTCAAATCCACCAGGTGCTCCTTGGAAACCGTATGGGGCAGTTCTACTCTGTTCTATAGGGTCACTATGAGTCATAATTAATTAGAAGGCATCTTTTTTCTTTCCTTTTTTTTTTTTTTTTTTAACCCAAGTCTACAAAGTTAGTAAACGGCAGAGCTAGGATTTGAACATATGGAAATTGTAACTCATTGCACACTGAGCCACCTAGACCTCTGCTCACTCAAAGTACATTGTTAAAATAAAAAACAAAAACAAAAACAACAACACTTTTTTTCACAGACCCCACTCACAATTGGGGTATAAAATCCTAATAATATTGCTAGGCCAGTCCTATGTTCAATACAGCCTTAATGTAGCATTTTAGAAGAGCCTTAAAAGGCGCAGGACTCTAGGGAGAAAGAGAGACTTCAGTGTATTTTGAGGAATAAACTTAAACATCTGCTACGACCGGAACCTGGACATTTATACATTTTCACTTGTATTCTCTTGGTCAGAAACTCTGGTTATATCACTGCAGCACTCTCAACCAATTCTTTCTCCCATCTCTACATGCTCAGCACCACATCAACTCAAAGAATACTGTTTTAAATGTACGAAAGTTGAAAGAATCTCTAGATCTTCTAATTCATTATCAGAAAAGACAGCGGCCTCACTAAGTCATTTAGTAAGAATGATTGAACCAGTTGTTGGTTCATATGGGCTGAAGGTGCCAACTGATTGAAAGCATCACCTCTCAGCTGGTGTTTGGAGTCTGAACAAACTACACAGCTAATTATAACCTTCACTTCCTGCCCTTTCCATCATTTCATTGTTTCACATTTTAATTCTTCATTTCCTTCTAATGCATCTCATGCCCAGCCAACAAATACCAAATTTCTCTTCCTGTTCCTTCAAGAAAGCTGTTAAAGCTAATTATGCTTTCTATCCATTAGGGACAAGGTTAGTTATTGGCTTGTGAGTGCAATGCAATCCATTAATTAATTTCACAAAGATGTAAGAAGCAGCTACTAATGTGCCAGTCATTGTTCTAGGTATTGGAGATATAGGGAGGACAAGACAGACAAGTTTCTGCTCTCAAGGGTCTTACCTGATATAAGAGAAGACAGGGGAAGTGCAATAAACAAACACAAAGCCAGAAAATATGAGAGTAATTTGTTCTGTGAAAAAGGTAAATAAGCACAGTGATGTGATAGGGACTGGAGTAGGGGACTTCCTTAGCTTCGGTGGTCACAGAAGGCCCTGACTGAGATTTGAGCCACGTGAAGATCTAGGAGAAGTGACGTCCAGCTGGAAGAAACAAGTGCAAAGGCCCTGAGGGAGAAGTCTGTTTGGTGTGTGAAGAAGAAGAGCACCTGTAGCTGAAAGGGAGTGGATTACACTGAAATAGAATTTATTCTCCAAGTATTTAAGGATTCACTTCTTAGTTTATTCATTTACACTCCCTTTGTTTCAAAAAGGATTTAAAAATTAGCTCTTTGAATGTTGCTGTTCCTTATAGTGCCTTTGGAACCAACTGGTTGCCCTCGAGTCGACCCTGACTCATGGCAACCCCATGTGTGTCAGAGTACAACTGTGCTCCATAGGACTTCCAATGGTTGATTTTTTTTTTGGACAAAGATAGCCAGGCCTTTCTTCTGAGGTACTTCTGGTAGAAATAAACCTACAACCTTTTGGTTAGCAGCCAAGCACACTGACCATTTGCACCACCAGTGATGCCATAGTACCTTTAGATTTGAGAAAAATAAAAGTGAGTCCTCCAGCAAGTAGATCTGAGACAGAGCACTAGAACATTCCACATGGGATATTTACCTTTTTTTTTTTTTTTTTTTTTTAAAGAAAAAGACTCACACGCCTTGAAATGCCATTTAAGAAATTACTTTTAAAGAAAATTGTTGCACTGAATTTAATTTCAAACCAACAGACCCATTATATTCTCTAATTAATCATGGCACATGCTATTTACCAAACTCCTGTAAAAACAAATTTCTTTTGTATACATTACAAAGAAATGTTACATAAAATTAAGCACCAAGTAATGACTTTAATTTGCAGTTAGTTAATAATACACAGATGATCACGCGGCTGTAAAGGAAGCCGCCTGGGACATTAACAGATATGCTGGCACAGAGGAATTGGACACAGGTGGACTGTGCAGCATTTGGGCTCAGCTCTGGATGGGGAATAAAGAGGGCTCAAGAGTCAACAAACACTCAGTGCTTTGGCTCCTAAGAGCGTGCAGAACCCTACTCAAGGCCCTTGCCCAGAGAAGCCTATCCGAACGACTTTTAGGTTTCTTATATAGTTCATAAGTTATTTTTTTACTTCTTGCCCAGCAAAAAGGTTTTACAAAACTTAATGGAATTTTCATTTAGTGTGAGCTCTGCTGAATGACCTTGACTCAAAAGGTCTTCTTTTCAGTTTTGCAAGAACTGTGATTGTCCCAAGTTCTGTGAGCCACTTTAATCAGTTAACATCTTGGCACTTAATGACCCCAAGCCGAGATGCCCAGACTTCACATTTTTGAAAGGAAAATAAAATAGAGCAAAGCCCTAACATTTTAAAGAAATCCATATTACATTTCTCTGAACGTCTGTAGGCTACACAAGCAATCATATGAACAGACCCACAAAAACAGAAACTTTTAATCCCATGTTGTAACAGATGGTTTGGAAAACCAATGGCCCAGTGGATTTGTGATAAAAAAAAATGTTTAAATCTCTAGACAGGAGGAATGGAAAGCTGTCAGAAGAATGCAAAAGGTTTACCTATCTCTCACAGAGCAACTTTTCTGGAATTTTTTCAGTTCCACTTCTTGCTCCAATCTCAAAGCCGGGGTGAGGTTGGGGAAGGGGGCTAGCGCAATGGAAGGTTCCTGCTGCAGAAGATCAAGAGAAGATTTAAATGTCCTTTGAAGCAGAGGCTCCAAAAGATCATTCAGGGCTCCTACCAACTCACAGTGTGACTTTTATTTGTCATTTCTTCTGTATCTCCTTTGCTTTGTACATGAAATGCGTGTCAAAAAACTACATCATGATGACGTTTTAGCTTCCTAACTAGGTAACAAACACTCATGGCACATCCAGGCTGGGGATTACATCGGTGCTATCATTGCTTCTTTCAGGCATCTGAGGCTGGTCTCTGTTTCCCAAGGATGCTGTGTTAAGCCGCTCTTACTGGTTATGGAACAGGATAGGAATGAAGAGGTCTCGATGGCTTAATCCAGAATAAAGGCTCACCATATGTCTTCACTAGGCTTTGGGGCAATATGATAATGCACTCACAAACAGGCACACACACCGTTACAGGACTAAAGATGAGCTGAAAATAAAACGAAATTTAAAAGAAGAGAAGCTTCAGAAAGGGATGAATCAACAACTCCAAGGCAATATCGTGCTGTGCTTATGTTTCCTGCAAATACTGACTTTGAAGAATTAAACATATGGCTAAAAGCTATGTTACTGTCCCAGTGAAAGAAAGTTTGTATGTGACTACTTCAGACCAAAGGGGATGCAAAACAATAGAGGCAAGAGGGAGCCCAAGCTTTGTGCAGAAATGTACCACATCTTGTGGGAAGGGGCAAGTGCTATGCATTTGTTTGCTGTTTGTGTTTGTCTACCTCTGCTCCATCACCAGTGATAAGAAATGACATCTCACAAGCACATTGCATGTATTTGTTGTTGTTGTTAGCTGCCATCGAATTGGCCCCATACTCATGGTGACGCCATACACAATGGAACAAAACACTGCCTGATCCCACACCATCCCCAAGATTGATTTCAGATCAGACCATTGTGATTCATAGGGTTTTCACTGACTGATTTTCAGAAGTAGATCACCAGGCCCTTCTTCCTAGTCCATCTTAGTCTGGAAGCTCCACTGAAGTTTGTTAAGCATCGTAGCAACACACAAGCCTCCACTGACAGATGGGTGGTAGTTGCACATGAGGTGCATTAGCCTGGAATTGAATCCAGGTCCTCTGCATGGAAGGTGAGAATTCTACCACTGAACCACCAATGCTTCATTACACAAATACTTATAAAATTTGGGCTGAGAAAAGGAGAAGCATGTTAGGAGAAGATCTGCGTTTCATCTTTCTCTGAATTTTCAAAGCCATCACACACTTTTCCAGGAATATTCTGGGACAGAAGAGAATACTGGACACAGAAGTGTTGGAAATGGGGGAATAGGGAGAGAAGAAGTAAAAGAAGGCTCTTGAGCCCAGGCAATTCAAATTGCAGGGAGTATAAGAAAAGAAAGACGGGAGTGACTTCTTTAAAGACAAGGCTGAATTAGTTCTGGAAACAACGGGTCCCTCACGGGGCAAGTCACGACTATTTCAAACAAAAATCATCTGGGAGCTGACCAAGAAGTCCAGTGTTAATGCTTTGATGTGAAATGTTTGTGCATGTGACCCCACAATATAAGACATGATGTATTCTTCCACATAAACTTCTTAGAGCAGGCTGTCTCAGGCACAATCTTGACTACATCCTGATGGCATGTTTACTGGCTGTGTAAATTTGGATTTGGGCATTGTGGTAGATTAGACTATTGTTCAGCAAACATTCACTTACTCCCACCCACTCACACCCTCCACACCTCCACGGAGGAATATACTTCCTTGCTTCACTGACGTTGGGCTTGGTCTGTGACCTGCTTTGTCCAATGGGATGTTAAGAGATATGACACCAAGCAGAGGCATGACATGTGCTTGTGAAGTTGGGCTGGCCCTTCTTGTGCTCCTGCCATGAGAAGAAAATGCCACTGGTAGCCTGGTGGTCTAAAGAGGATGGAAAAACAAAACAAACAAAAATAGAAAACCACCACCAACACTTGGAGTAAATCTGGACCCAATCTGTAGCTTGAAATCAAATCCATCTGAACCTAGCCTGAACCAACCAATCCCAAATAAATAAAAAAGAATAAATAGTTATTCTTCTAAGCCATTGAGTTTGGAGGTGGTTTGTTACATAACAGGAGTCCCTGGGTGGTACGAATGATTAAGTACTTGGCTATTAACCAAAAGGTTGGAAGTCTGAATCTACCCAGAGGCACCTTGGAAGAAAGACCTGGAAGTCTACTTTTGAAAACATGAGCCACTGAAAATCCTATGGAGCACAGCTCTACTCTGGTGGGGTTACCACGAGTTGGAATCAACTCAGTGACAACTGTTTTGTTGTTGTTGTTAGGTAACGCAACTGTAGCCACAGCTAACTGATACAATCAGAAAGTGCTGAATGAGCAAGTGTGTTTATAAGGCACACTGCGTGAGTGGAATGTACAGTCCTGAGCAGGAGCGTGGGAGCCATAAATATTGGGGCTGTACAGAGCACAATCTTTGTGCGTGGTAGCATAATGCCTTTGTTGAGTCCCGATCAAGGATCAGAATTCGACTGCTGGCAGAATGGGAGAGAATAATGACTATTCTGGATACAATTGTTTATAAATTTGTATCCATGAGAACTCTTGTTTTTGGAGCAAGGAGAGAGAGCGTATGTTGTTGTTGTCGTTTTGCATTGTTTTGAGAGGGGGACACAGACATGGAGTATTGAGGACAGAGCCTAGCGTCTGTCTGTAACTGGTTCCTGGACTGGGTTATCACCTGCTGGGGAGAGGTGAAGGCCAGAAGTCGAAGGAGCTATTTTCATGAGAGATTTGTTTCCTGGGCCCCAAACACCCCTCTTGTGCACACCAAAGTGTGACACAGAGCTAGGGTGAGAAAAAATCTCCCCTGCTTCTTTGAGGACCCAGACGGCTCTGGCTCCTTGTGGATTGATGGATGTGGGAGATGTCACCTGTGCCTTCACCACAGGCATCATCAGCAGTTGCTACAGGGAGGTCCTCTCCACTGGTCTCGTGAGTGGAATCCAGAGCAGGAGAGGAAGGTGTGGAGCTGCTGGGAGGCCTGACTGACAGGTGTGTTAACTAGATGAGTCACTCCTTGGGAACTCCCAGGAAGACGTTAGGAAGATTTTGCAGGGAGGCTGGAACAGGGTGAGGACAAGAGAAATAAATTTGAGATAATAATGTTAATGAGAACTCATTTGAATGGACATGCTAATGAGGCTGCCAAGACATTCCAGTTACTTTATGCATGTGGTGGACAGGTCTGGTTGGTCTAATTCCTACCGTCAATACCCACGACGCTATCTTGATGATGCTGAGGGAATCTCTCTTCAATCGCATATATTTGGCTCAGCAGATGACCCGACCCTACTTGAAAGACAGCATCAGCAAGATACCACTTCTGTGGAAATCCTACTGCATCACTTCAGGATGAGCATCCACAGGCTCATAATAACGTTGCCAAGATATGCTAGCAAAAATTGCCAAAGATGTGTAATTGCTCAAGAGAAGAGGGTGTATGTTAAAAAAAAAAAAAGAAAGAAAGAAAGAAAAGAAAAACGCCCAGTGAAAGATGTGAAAATTTTAGCTATGAGAGATACAAAGATTCTTTTCTAACCACTGATAACACCAGTGTCCCTTTCTTTCCAGCTACGTGGTATTTAATAGAAAGCCTGAGAAATTCAGCATCAGTGACATCGAGATACCATTTTGGGAAGATATACATGGAAAAGGTCCCTTAATATTTTGTGGCCTGTGTATAGAAACTAAGTCACATACAAGGGCAATACAGGAAATTCCTTGATCCCACACATGGAGACGGGTAGCTTCAACTCCCCCCAAAAGATGAGGTAATAGATTCCATCTGCAACTCTGACTTTTTTTTTTTTTTTTATTTTGGTGAAACTCATCTGCAGAGTTTAAAATACCACTGGTTTTAGAAATCCCAAAGCAGCTGGGTGTTTGAAAGGAGTTTCACCTTCCCTAGGAAATCTTTCCCAAGAAACAGTGGTAAAAGATGTTAAAATTGCAATGCAATGATTGAACTATGTAAGATAGAAGCAGTGATATCTACTACATTATGAGCCAGATCTTCCCAGCAAAAATTTCTCACAGGGAGGAACTTAAACAAGTTCAGGGAAAGCTTAACTTTTAATGGAGTGAGACATTTATTTATCCAATCAGTCATTCATTTATTCATGCAATAAATATTTATTGAATGTCTACTATGAATGAGGCCCTGTGCACAGTGTTTGATTCTCTCTTCTTGGCCCAAAAAAACCAAAACCAAACCCATTGCCGTCAAGTCGATTCCAACTCATAGCAACCTTATAGGATGGAGGAGAACTGCCCCGGAGGGTTCCAAGGAGCAGCTGGTAGATTTGAACTGCTGATCTTTTGGTTAGCAACTGAGCTCTTAACCACTACACCACCAGGGTTTCCCTTCTTGGCCCAGGAGGAGAGAAAAGCCATACGTGACAGCCAGTCCCCTCACCATTTTAATCTTTTATTCTTCCAACTGGTCCAAGATCAATGGGAAAACTGACATCTGGCCATGCAGCTTCTGGGAGATAAGAGGCCTACCTGTCTCCGGCTTGGATGCTGACTCAATCAGTTCAGGAGCTCATTTTCCAGCCCCTCCCATGCCTTCCACCCAGGAAAATGATACATGAGCTGCACTAAGTTACGTTTTGTATATCCAAGGAGTATCCACGATATCCAGTGTCCCTGAGAGGCAAAGAAAAGTGGAGGGGAGAAATCAAAAGATGAGGGAGACAGGGTAGTGCGATCGGGGGTCTGTATATACAGCAGGAGTCCCAAGGATCAGCCAAGGATCTACCAGGCTCTAGAACAGGAAGTAGTTCCAGACTACACCAGAAAAGGGCTTTCTCTCAGGGGCAGACCTCCAAATCCTCGGTTAGCACGTTTATCACATTCTCCTTGTGCTAGTTTCTGTGTGTACATCTCACATCCCCAACAGCGTTATCATATATGCTTAGGAGAGTACATATGTGCCTAAAAACGCAGACTTTGATCCCAGCTTGTCACTCACTAGCTCTACGACCTTAAGGAAGGCACTTAACTTCTTTGTCTCAGTTTCATTCATTCAACTAAGATCCTGCTATGTGTTCAGGTACTTTACTAGACAGAGAAACAAAAGATACACAACCTCTAGCTTCATAGGGCATAACATAGTAGAGAGGGAGAAAGCCAAAAAAAAAAAAAAAAAAAAAGATCCAATAAATAAACAAAATAAAGACACTATGAAGAAAACAAACGAGCTGAGATGGAGAAAAAGGTACTTGTATTAGGGAGAGCCTTTTTGAAAAGGTGCTACTATTTTGGAATAGGAGCCCTGGTGGCCCAGTGGTTAAAGCACTTGACTGCTAACTGAGAGGCTGGCAGTTAGAATATACCAGCTGCCCCTTGGAAACCTTATGGGGCAGTTCTACTCTGTTCTACAGGGTTGCTATGAGTCGGAATCGACTGGATGGCAATGGGTTTGGTTCGGTACCTGGGAATAATGTGTAAAACTGGATTGTGGTGAGGCTTAACATGTGTAATGCATTTGATTCAGTGCCTGGAATATAGTAAATATTTGACAAATATTTATTATTATTATTGTTTCTTCCACACTGGACTTAGCACATAGTACTTAACACATAGACTTAGCCCCTAGTACTTAGCACATGGCTTTGTACATAGTAGAGACTCAATAAATGTGTGTTGCTGTTGGGTTATTCCAGACATGTGGTGGCATGGTCCCACTGTCCACCTCATCACTGTTAACTGTCTCTGGCAGAGTGGGGGCAGCACCAGAGGGGCTAAAATTGCCCTCTCAGGCACGTACACAGGCCAACAAGGAGTAACTCACTTTTTAGACCACCAGAGTGGGTGCCTGCAGGATAATATTGTTCCAGGCAGAAATCAAGAGAAACTTGGTACCGATTTGTGTGCCAGTTGCTAGCAGTATAAACAGAAGCCACCAGGGCTGTCCACACAGCACTTCTTACCAGGCACAGATAAAAAATGTTTTTATTTTTTAAGGGAAAGATGGAAGAAGGGCATTTACAATGCAGGCTGCAGCTCTTTATAACATAAACTGCTCAGCCCAGGGGAATTGAAATGGATGAAGCATATGCAAATTCGGATAATGAATGGAGGCTGGGCAAAAAATGATAAAAGAGATTGCTTTATTTCATTTTTCTATCCATAGTGATGTTTGTTTTTAAAATGATCAGTGGTACAAGTCTCACTGACATTGAGCATTTGGAGAAGAGGATAGCAGTACCTCTGTTATCGCAGGGTAGGTGTAATAGGATTTATTATTTTAAATTTATTTTTAGATAAAATTTCAATTGGATGCTAGTCATACGAATTTCTAGGAACACCATTTATTAGGCATGAGAAGTGAAACTAACACATTTGCTGGGCCACTGGTAGAACATAAGAGACACTGCCTCCATCCTCTGGATGACGTGTTCTGGGTACAATGAAGATATGCCTTGGGAAGGGGAAAAAACACTGACTAAGCAGGGAACAATCCCAGTTTTAGTCCTGGCCTGTCACTTGCAGACCTGGGCCAGTCACTTGTACCTGTCTGGACTTCCTGGTTGCTGTTCCATGAAGGGATTATAGGTGTATTGTGAGCTAGTGGTCCCTCAGTCCCTGAGGCCTGGGGTAGCTGAGATCCCAAGCTGGTTGTCACTCTGGGACTCCTACTGATGGGGCTCTGATAGTATGCTCCATTGTCCCTAAAGATGGCCAATATGACAAGCTTGTCTGCAATGCACTGAGCATGGCTAAGCAGCTGCTCCTTACCCGGAGCAGTCAGCTGCAGAGCCCACTGCTGCCCATTATGGGCAAGGGGTCTGCAGAGATGCTAGAGATTGCTTGTTCCAGGGGCCCGAGGAGCATGATGTGTGGTCCAAGGCTGGGATTGAGGTTGGAAGGTAGTGAGGAAGGGAGGCCCAGTGGGACTCCTGCTCCGAAGGCAGCCCTGCCCCTCTTCCTTCACATATGCTGGATACCTATGTCCATTTGCAGCTGATATGCCCCTTTAATGGAGACCACACAAGTCCAAGGGAAAGGGCTCCAGCACAGCATGCACAATGTTCACGTTCAAGCATCGTTTTTTTGAGATACTTGGAACGAAAAAGTTTTACTGGATTTGAAATCCATTCTCATTACCAAAAGAAATTTCAACATGTATATCGGTCAAAGAAAATAGAGAAGAAGAGCTCTTAGATTCTTTAAAGATAATTTCAGCTGCTGTAAATTTTTGAATGGCTGTAAAAAATGGTTTTAAATTTTTTATCACCTACTTGCACGAACAAGATTTCTCATCAGTGGTGACTATCAAGAATTCGAAGAGATCATTAAAAAGACTTGATCAGGAATTGCTTGTAGCCACTTCAAACATAAAACTTGGTATAAAATAGTTATGTGCATGGGAGCAAGCTCATCTTTCTCATGAAAAATTTTGGAAAGTATTTTATTTTGAGCTTTTATACAAATTCCATATTTAAGATCCATCACTAATGCTCTATATTTTATTTTTATCACCATTATAATAAAAGATAGAGAAATTGTAATAAATGTTTTCACTTAGCCTGTGTCATGTCCCCAAATGCCCTCCAGTTTATTCCACTGTTACGTACAAATATTAGCATAGCATGTCTTGACTTCAGGTAGAAGACAGAAGACCAGGATGTTAAAGTTGGTTTGTTGCTAACTTTCTTTGAACAAATCACACAAGAACTGGGGCCTCAGCTCTCCCCATCTATAAAATGACCAGGTTAGATTAAATTATTTCCATAGTCTACTTCAATTGGCAAGTGTCTTAGTCATCTAGTGCTGCTATAACAGAAATACCACAAGTGGATGGCTTTAACAAAGAGAAATTTATTTTCTTACTGTCTAGTAGGCTACAAGTCCAAATTCAGGGCCAGCTCCAGGGGAAGGCTCTCCCTCTCCATCAACTCTGGGAGATGTCCTTGTCATCCATCTTCCCATGGTCTAGGAGCTTGTCAGTGAAGGGACCCCGGGTCCAAAGGGCACACTATTCTCCTGGCTCTTGTTGCTTGGTGGTATGAGGTCCCTCTGCCTCTTTGCTCGCTTCTCTCTTTTTGTATCTCAAAAGAGACTGACTTAAGACAAAATCTAATCTTGTAGATCGAGTCCTGTCTCAGCAACATAACTGCCGCAAATCCCGTCTCATTAACATCATAGTGATAGGATTTACAATACAAAGAAAAATCAAATCAGATGACAGAATGGTGGACAATTACATGATCCTGGGAACCATGGCCTAACCAAGTTGACAGATCTTTTTGGGGGACACAATTCAATCCATAACACCAAGTTATTTTTAACAGTATTTACTTCCACGATCATGGCAAGAATTTATTCCTTATGAGGACACATCTTAGTAATTGATTAGTGATTTTTGAAAGAAAAACTTTAATGTAAAATGGTTTTGCTATAAACCAAAGAAACTTGGTATGTATCATACATATAACGGGATGGTGTGCAACCTTGTGATCAAAGTATTTATCAGCAAGGAGGATTTAGCCAGGATCTGCGCTCCAAAGAACTGAAGGTGCTATGGTATATGCTCCACCACCTCTGTCAGTTTATTGTACTGTGGTGGCTTGCATGTTGCTACGATGCTGGAAGCTTTGCTACTGGTATTTCAAATACCAGCAGGGTCACCCATGATAGACAGGTTTCAGCAAAGCTTCTAGACCAAGGCAGACTAGGAAGAAAGGCCTGGTGATCTACTTCCAAAAATTAGTCGACGAACCCCCCACCAAAAAACAAACAAACACTGCTGTCGCGTCAATGCCAACTCACAGTGACCCTATAGGACAGAGTAGAACTGCCACATAGGGTTTCCAAAGCTGTAAATCTTTACAGAAGCAGACTGCCACATCTTTCTTTTATGGAGCAGCTGGTGGGTTCGAACAGCCGACCCTTAGGTTAGCAGCCAAGTGCTTAAGCACTGGGCTACCAGGACTATGTATATAGAGCATAAAATATTGTTCGAGACTTCTACTTACTTACTTTGCATGCATCGTTGGGAGGGAGTGACGGCCTGAGAAGGACATCATGCGTGGAAGGTGGAAGGCCAGTGAAAGTGAGGGAACCGCTTCAATGAGATGGACTGACAGGAGCCGCAGCCAGGGACTCGAACACGCCAGCCAGCAGTCACGAAGACGGCACAGAAGCAGGCAATGGTTCGTTCTGCTATCCATCAGGTTGCCACGAGTTGGAGACGACTCAATGGCAACTAACAACAGCAATGCTGGTGCTGCAGGCCTTTCGGCTCAAGTTAAAACCCCTGCAAGTATTCTCCTTTTCTCCTTGTTTCTTTAAGTTTGGGAACAAGATCAGTCTGAAGGAAGCCATAGTGTCGTATCCTTCCCCTCTGCATTCAAAGAGAGCGCTGCTGGTCTGGGCTGAGCCCTCAGCTGATCACTTTTACATCCCAGCCTGCGTGCCTTTTGATTTCTAACCATCTGTCTTCACCATCAAAAACAACTATGTTCGACTGTGAGACGGATCAAGGATCTGAAAGGCAATCGTTACCTCTTAATCAACTGGTTTTGAACTAGAATCCTACCTTACCTGCCTTCTCCTTCCCAACTCCCTGCCGTTCTATGAGAAGACATGGAGTTTAAAAAATAAACTAGCCAGATACATTCAACAGCCCAGAGCAGAAAAAAAGAACTTTGCTTCCAACCCTAAAATCGATAGGCTTTAGGAAAAAAGTCTAGAAAAGTTATCTCTGACTATCAGCAAACTTTGAAGCATTAGAGCATCTATTTCAAAGAAAATAATTCAGAGTAGCCAGGCTCATGCGATCGGATCTGACCTGGGCAGCTGTGGCACAGGTTACTGAATGGAATGTGTGAGTGCATGACTCCTAACGGTTTACAGGCACTCCTAAAATTACAAGTATGTGCAGCCTGGAGAAGTCTGAGTAGGAGAAAAAGCCTCAAAAAATCACAATTCCTCAGACTTCTCCTCTGAGAAATGGAACCAGTCTCTCTGGGAAGATTGGTCATCAAAAGCTTTGTGAAGAAATGATCTAACACTGTCAGCTCATTTGTTCCACGGATTACTGTCGACATTACACAAAACAGCTACTATCAGGTGGAAGCAAGAGTTCAGGGTTTGGCCTTTGGATGCAGAAGACAAAGCAAAAATCAGGAATTAGTTAGGACTAAAAAACAACGGGGTCTCTTGGTTTCCAGCAGGAACTCAAGTTGCATAAATGGAGCATTTTGTAAAGATGAAAGACGCCATAGAAAACTGTCTATAAAATTCAAGAACCTATACTGTTAAACTGCAGGAAGGAAATAACATTTACTAAGCACCATATCTAGGGCACTGCAATAGGTGCTTTCACAACCCGAGACTTAAGCATAACCATAGCATCATTTCCCTTTTTAATGGATGAAAAAACCAGTACTAATAAAAAGGTTAAGAAATTTGCCACGGGTAAAACAGCTGGTACAGGATGACAACACACTCAGCTCAGACTTGGCGTTGATTTTAGATAGAAATGTAATGGGTGTGTCTATCTCTTGACTTAATTGTGAGGAAATTCTCCAACATCGTGATATCTTCCCTATTGTTTCCATGGAATCCCACAGTTGCAGCTGTGTTCCTTAGAATCTTGAGAATTTTTGTTTTTAAAATTTCTGATAAATTCAATCCCCCAAGGTATGGGAACCTTAAGTGGTACCCTGGCATTTACTCAAGAGGGGACATTGCTTAATGAGCTCTACTAGGAGGCAGAGAACAATTCCCCATAGGGTTGGGGGTATCCTGGGAATGGGAGTATCGCCTGTGGTTCTGGGGTTAGTGAGGTGGCCTCCCGGCTACAATACTTTTTCCTATACATTTTTGGCTGCATACCCTTTGATTATCTCTTTATATGACAACGATTTTGGAATATTTCTATAGAGTAAATAGAAAGATAATTCATTCCTCCCTCTAGCAGGACTAATCAAATTTTGATATTTTATTATGAATAGATTATAAAAGTTCTTTTTAGCCTCAAAACTTATTGTAAATGCCCAATCTGTGAATTTCTCCTGAAGTCACAATCCGAGAACAGGAAATGCTCTAAAGAGAAAATGAAGGTCCTAAAAATGAACATTCTCTTTCACAATTTGGCCAAGGCCAAATACACAGCTGACTCACTGCGTAACTGGAGAAACTTAAAATTCAGGGCCATTGCTAAGGCTTTGGAGTCCCTGGGTAGTACAAACGGCTTATGAGCTCGGCTGATAACCCAAAGGTTAGCAGTTTGTGTCCACCCAGAGGCACTTCAGAAGGAAGGCCTGGCACTCTACCTCCAAAATATCAGCCATTAAAAACCCTGTGGAGAACAGTTCTAACTCTGAAACACATGGGTCAGAATCTACTCAATGGCAACTGTGTTTTTTGTTCCAAAGCTTTGATGTTGGTGGCAGGAGAAAGCAGCCACCGCAGCAAAGAGACAAAGTGTGCTACATCAGCGTGGGGGCATCACTACTCTTGACTGTGGTGGTCCTGGGCCTGCTGGATTGGTGGTGGGGGCTCAGCACAGCTTCTACATCTATCTGACCCTTAAGGACATCTTCTAGTGAACATCTTGAGCATTCTGACCCATCTTTGCTTTCAGTGAGAAAGATCTGAACCAGGTACTGCTCCATACCTCTCTGACTTGGGTTCATGGCCACCTGGCCACCTGGGCCTCTTTCCACAGGTCAGAGCTGGTGAGGTAGGAGGTGGTAAGGATCTGTGATTGGGGGTGAGGGAATGAGGGGCTCAAGCTAGATGAGGGGGTTGCAGTCTTCAAAGGCTTTGACCTCAAGCAAGAAACAGTTTTTGAGCAAGAAACTGCTCAGGAATTTACAGATACGGCATTACCAATAAAAGGCGGTAGCTAAAAGTCATGGTTTGAAATCATCAGTAATGAACACACTTTGATCAGCCTTGCTAGAGGAAAGACTGAATTATATGTCTATCCTCCTTCTAGGAGATATTTCAAAATCGTTAACATATAAGGAGGCGATCAAAGAGTATGAAGGCAAAAATATAGGGAGACAAGCATTACAGAGATGTATTAGGCAGTTAATAAATAAAAATAGGATTTTTTTTCTGGATTTTTAAAAATTTGTGATATTCTTCAGTTTTATAAAATTTCTGATTTGTTACAAAGTCTTTACTCATTTGAAAGAAACTTTCACATTCATACTGATTTTGCATTCATCTTTCTTGAATTCTTTTTCTTAAAGAGTTCCCTAAGACTTTAAGCTCCAGGTCTCACAAACTTGGATCTGCTTCTGGGGCTGACCCTGGATCTTCTGCTGTGACAGAGAAGGCCATGCCCAGGGTCCAGATATCCTCAGGGCTGGTGTCTCTGCGCTATGAGGACGGTAAGAACAGGGGCCATTGTTTGGTTTCATGGAAAGAACAATGGGCTGGAGTGGGACTTCAATTCTATTTCTTTTTCTAATTATGTGGCCCTGGGCAGGAGACCTTGATGCTCGGTGACCTTATTTTTCTATCAGTAAAATGCGATTTGAATTAAGAGCTCTGGCTTATCTCACAGGGATGTCTTGCATGCAGTATTACAATATAGATGTTAATATCGTCGTGGAAAAAGACAGCCCATGAAAAGGAAAAAAGCCATCACTATCACTCCTTGCATTCTTCTCTGACTAGCAGCAAACTGTCTGAGGTTACTAGTGCCATCCTGATCAAGCTTTACCACTTTCATATGCTGTACCCGCACCACCCTGGTCACATGGTAGTGTGGGAAAATTGTCATACGCCCCTCTCTAAATTTCCCTGAAGTATTTTTGTTGGTGGTGGTAGTGGGTTTCATTTTTCTCCTTCTTCTTTTTTTAAATATGGAAGTAGAAGAGGAAGCATTCATTTTTCTCCTGCTTCCATTTCTATATCCTCACTATTCACCTACGGTCTTTGGTACACGGAGAAGAAATCTCTGCGCTGTATCCTCTTCCTTGCCAGCTCCTTACCCCACCCCAGGCTCCTTTTGGTTTCTGAAATGTGCGGAAAACGAACAAATGAAAAAGGGGGGAAATAATCCATAAGGTCAATGACTAATCAGCTACACTTGCATGTCTAAGAAAGAATAACACCCTCAAAGGTGTCTTCAGCCGATGAGAAGGGCAATGAGAATGGTCTCATTTGGAAATTTTTTTGTGTCTCTATAAATTTGTTTCTCAGGGTAAATCATCAGTCTGTCTAGCCCCAGTTGTTAACAATGCATGTAACTCTTAATGGCATCTCAAAAGCCTACTTACTCTCAATTTCGCTTCTCATTCGTTTTTATGATGCTAAAGAAATTCAGATTATATAGGCTTTCTTTGTGCTGAGATGGTAATTTTATATCACTGTAGATTAATAGCATTTTTAGTGATATTTGGTATCACTCATTTGTCTCCTATGGTCGTAAAGATATATATTTTTTCTAATTTGGCTTTGCCAACAAATAAAAAATAAGAGGCTTTTTTCGTTGAATGAGTGAAAAAGTCATTCTGATCATGAAGAATTATTCCCTTTTAACATACCCACAATCCACCATCTAATTGTTTTTGTTATTGCAGCAATACAGTTTCTACAAGAATGTGTGCGTGCGTACATGTGTACGATGTGGTCTGCAGAAGAATTTCTTGCTGATGCTACTTGGTCTTCCTTTTGACTTCTGATTGGTGAGAATCCAGCTTATCTGATTCCTGAGAATTCAGCTTATCTGCTTAGAGCCTGTTCATCCAGGCATCCCTGTTTAGGAGGACTTAAGCTTTCCTTTTCTTCCCCTTGGTCCTAGAGTTTTGCAGATATCTTTGTGTGCATATTGATATTTCTGGAATCCTTTTCTGAGAACTGGTCCCGCAATGCTCACTTGGAGCAAGTACCCATTCCAGGGATGGTTATTATGGAACAGAAAGGCAGTCAGACTCGGTTTAGCTATCAGCTTTTAAGAGCTTCCTCCATCTGCTAAAATGTGCACTGCAAAGTTGCACATAAAATGCTGATTAGTACTTCAGTGCAGATTCATATAATGATCCACTTTCTCTTGGTTTACATCACACTCTCCTAAGTATATTCACCTGTTCTATTGGGAAATTTTAATCATCTCTCTGACATTAGCTTGGCAATTTCAGCGGACACTTGACAATCTTTCAAAATCTTTCTGATCCATTTCATTCCTATTTCTTTCCTGCTTCTGTTAATTACTTTTGCAGCCAGCATATGTGTTTGTCAATAATGCATTACATTTTCCATGTGTCAGTTCTTCAGCCCATCAAAGAATCCTGTTTTTTGTATTCTGAGTCTATTTTTCTCCTTTCCCAACTCAGCTCATTTTGCTCTGGGCCTGCCTCAAAATCCATCAGAGGTTGCATGAAGCTTGGCAAACTACAAAGCAGTCCCCAGTTTAACTGAGTCTAGGTGGTTCAGTGGTAGAATTCTCACCTTCCATACAGGAGCCCCAGGCTCAACTCCTGGCCAGTGCACTTCATGTGCAGCCATTGCCCATCTATCAGTGGAGGCTTGTGTGTTGTTATGATGCTGAACAGGTTTCAGTGGAGCTTCTAGATTAAGACAGACTAGGAAGAAAGGCCTGGCAATCTGTTTCTGAAAATCAGCCAATGAAAACCCCATGTATCATAGCAGTTCAATTCCCAACCTATTATGGGGATGGTGCAGGACTGGGCAGTGTTTCACTTTGTCGTGCATGGGATCACTATGAGTTGGGGGCCAACTGGACAGCAGCTAACAACAGTGCTCCAAAGAGCATTAAGTTTGGGTCTGTAATGGGCTGCAAGTTGACCGAAGCCCTATGACCTCTTTGTTACCTGATGTGCATTAAATGTCCTCACCTTCTAGGCTGCCCACTTTTGGACTGGTTAGAAGACAATTCTAACCAGGTCATCTGTTATGGATTGAATTGTGTCCCCCAAAAATGTCTGTCAACTTGGCTAGGCCATGATTCCCAGTATTGTGTGATTGTCCACCATTTTGTCATCTGACATGATTTGCCTATGTGTTGTAAATCCTGTTTCTATGATATTAATGAGGTGAGATTAGCAGAAGTTATGTTAATGGCTCTGTACTCAGTCTACAAGATTAGGTTGCATTTTAAGCCAATCTCTTTTGGGATATAAAAGAGAGAAGTGAGCAGTGAGATATGAGGACCTCATACCACCAAGAAAGCAGTGCCAGGAGCAGAGTGCATCCTTTGGACCCAGGATTCCTGCACTGAGAAACTCTTAGACAAGGGGAAGATTGATGACAAGAGTCTTCCTCCAGAGCCAACAGAGAAAGTCTTCCCCCGGAGCTGGTGCACTGAAATCTGGCTTCTAGCCTACTAGACTGTGAGAGAATAAACCTCTGTTTGTTAAAGCTATCCACTTGTGATATTTCTGTTACAGCAGCACCAGATGACTAAGACATGATCCAGATTAAAAAACCTACTCGACTCACTGCCGATTCCAACTCATAGTGACCCTGTAGAACAGAGTAGAACTGCTCTATAGGGTTTCCAAGGCTGTAAATCTTTACGGAGGCAAACTGCCACATCTTTTTCCCTTGGAGCTGCTGGTGGGTTTGAACTGCCAACGTTTCGGTAAGCAGCCAAGTGCTTAAACACTGTGCCACCAGGGTTCCTTACCAAGTCATCAGACCCTCATTAAACGTGGGGATCATGAAAACCTCTCCTCACCCCACTATGTGATGCCTTTGTTTAATGAAAAAGACCTTCTCTTAATGGCCGCTCAAAGAAACACCTAGCATAGTGCTAGGCACACACAAGACTCTATAAAACCACAACTGAATGTGATGTAGAGGTCTTAGGACCCATATGCTCCATAGGCTGCTTTTGAGAGGTAGGAAGGGGAGGTGTGTTGCTCATTTTTAAAAAAAATCAGTACCCTTCTCCTCTCTGTCCCAGCGTAACCTATTTCTGGGAATTTGTAATGGTTACCATTTCCTTTTTTATGATTAATATCAAGGGAACCTACTAGTCATCATGATCACAAGAGTCCTCTTTTGCCGTTGCTTCTGAGAAGTCACTGACCAGTTCTCTCTCACAGGCCAAGGAAACACCATTTTAAGAGAACTCCCTCTACTTCTCAGAATGAATGTGCTTTTGGTGGAGGGCACATGAAGGGAAATTTCTTTTCTTGTTTTTCTTTTGTTTCCGGTTCCCTCAGGGTTTGCACACATCCTGTTCTAATTTGCTGGCTCCTTGGGGAAGCACTCGGGCTGTGACGGGAAAAGGGGTACCATGGGCAGGGAGGGCATGCACACCAGGCTCCTCTCCGTCTGGGCTGCCCACTTTGTTTCCTCTTCTCCCCAAGTACGTCATTCCCATGGACCAGAATCACCCGAGTGCCATACACTGACCCTTGGTAAGATTCCATTTCTTACTTCCCTTCACTCTGACTTTAATTTGCCAGCTCCTTCTGATATTTTTAACTGCTTTCTATCACCTGGGAGGCCTTTATCATCTTGCCGCAAGAGAACACTAGAAATGGTTGGGCAGAGAAAACAGAAGGGTGGGAGATGCGGGTGTTAGGAAGGGTAGGATACAAACTCAAATCGAGAAATGTTGGATTCCTGTGTGCTTCCAGACTGTGGATGATCAGGAATTTCTTTCATTGTTATTCCTTTTCTAAGAATCACTACAAATGATCCTTTTTTGCTAATTGTTCCACAAAGAATACTGCTTTTTAACCATTCTATGTACTCACTGACAGTCATACTAATGAGCAAAGATGTTGACAAAGGCAGAATAGGGGAGAGAAGACTAATGCATAATTTGGTTAATCCACCTAGTTATTTGACCTGCTAATATAGAAACAGAGGCCTTCTCCTCTCCACTATGTGTCCTCTCTCTATTCCTCGATCTTCTTGGAAACATCTTCTTTGGACTTTGAAGACACCCCTCTAGATGTTATTTTCCACGAAGAATTACTTCTGGTGGATTCTTTGTTGCAGAGTAACAAGATGAAACATCATTGTGCTACCTCTGCACTCAATCACCTTGCATTTGAAGTTGACACAGCATTCACCTTTTGGAACTTACCTTTCCCACTTCATATTCGGCTTTAATATCTAAGTCAAGCTAAGAAATTGGCTTCCCTAGCCACTCCCACTTTGCCCAGTGAAATAAAAATGAACTGTTAGTTTTATTTAGTTTCTTAACTCTACGGATCAGGGCAAGCTGAAGAAAAGTAACTGTATGAGAGGAAATGTCGGTGAATTCTCTGTACTTAGCTGCAGGAAAGATCCATGATTAACCATGCCTTGAGAAAACATTTTCCTGCAATAGTCATAGTAAAGGGTTCTGCTAAGAATTATTGGAGGGGGGCTTCTATATCACACCCTCTGCTGAATTAAAAAAAAAATTAAGACCTTGATAAAATTCTGATAACTAACCAGTGGTAATCTCCATCCAGTTTCCACATGTGTAAAATGGGATAATAATATTACCTGTCTCATGGACTCTTCATATAAAGCTTAGAAGATTACCTGGTATATAGTAAATATTCTATAAATGTTAGCAATTATTATTATTATCAGCTAATAAAATCCCCAGTTGCTCTTATACTGTATCATCCATTAGGGAGAGCTTGCAAACTAACAGCCCATGAGCAGGATGCAGTCTGCAGACATGTATTGTTTGGCATGAACAGAGTTTTAGAAACCTTTGGATTAGTTGCTGCATTTTGAAATTGAGAGATTTCTCACTAAAAAGAGGAGGGGAGAGTGCTATTTTCCATTTTGCTTTAAAATGGGAAGATCTGCAACTCCAGGCCTGCATTCCTAGAGGCAACGGTGGGCTAGAGCTGAAGAAGAGCTGTTTTTAGAGGGCAAGGGCTCACCAGTTTGCAAAATCCTCACCACACCCAAATGTCGTCCATGCATGCCACGTGGCTCATTTAGCCATTTGCCTTTCCTTCAACTATTTTATGCTCTGCAAAGCATTTTGTTATAGGCTGTTCTATTTTGAGGCATTGGTGGCTCAGTGGTAGAATTCTTGCCTTCTATGTGGGAGACCTGGGTTCAGTTCCCAGCCAATAAACTCATGCATGGCCACCATTTGTCTGTCATTGGAAACTTGCATGTCACTATGGTGCTGAACAGGTTTCAGTGTAGCTTCCAGACTGAGATGGACAGGAAGAAAGATGTGACAACCTACTTCTAAAAATCAGCCAATGAAAACTCTACGGATCATAATGGTCTGCAACAGATCACGGGGATGGCAAAGGCTCCATCGGCACTTCATTCCGTTGTGAACGGGGTCTCCATGAGTTGGGAGCAGACTCCATGGCAGCTAACAACATTTGGTTTACACAAACTATTAGGACAGGAGGTTAGGCAATATTATCCACATTTTATAGTTAAGGAAGCTAATAAAACGGCAGGTTAAGGGACTTGAAAAATGTTCTCCAGCGAGTCTGCTGGGACTGGGACTAAAACCGCTCACTTCGCCAACATCGTGCTGCTTCCCAAACCATGTGAACAAACTCGTCCCTCGAATTCCATTAAAAACTGTCCCGTCAATTGCATCAAATGTTCTTGGCTGTGATTTTAAGCAGCAGTGCAACACGATGTGCCAGTTACAAATGATAAGTTAAAATGTGACCTAAGGCGTCTGATGAGGCAGTGTCCTCTCCACTCTGCTAACAAACAGGGCCATTTCTAATTATTTGCATGGAGTTTGGCTCCCATGATAGTTCAGTGTCCACGTGGCTCTGTTCCACCTCTACTTATTTCCATTACCTTGGATATTAGCTATGCCAAGTTGATGGGCCTGCTGTTCCCCAGAGTGGCTATTATAAATACTGGTGCTACAGTGAAACGCTTCCAGTCTTCTGGAACTTCATTTGAACTAAACAAGTCCCCCATAATGATCATTAATGATATATTGCTTGCATATAAATGTTGGATATTAATCTTTTGTTTACTTTCTCTATGCTATCAGGCTTTTTAAGGTTCTTTGTACTGTGCTATTAACTGATGACCAGGAATAGTTTCTCCGTTTGAGACTGAGTGATTTTTTTTAGCTGACAATTCACTGCAGCAAGTGAAGACTTGATCTTGGTACCCTGGCTAATAGAGTGACTTTTCTTGGTGGTGATAGCTGCCTAGCGTTCTTGGAGGTTAAACCAGTTGCCACTGAATTGACTCCAACTCATGGTAACCCCATGTGTGTCAGAGTGAAGCTGTGCTCCATAGAGTTTTCAATGAATGATTTTTTGGAAGTAGATTGCCAGATCTTTCTTCCAAGGCGCTGCTGGGTGGACTTGAACCTCCAACCTTTTGGCTAGCACCTGGCATGTTTACCATTGGCACCACCCAGGGACTTTGCTCTTGGATGTCCAGGTAGCAAACTTCCCCTGAGCCTCTTTTCAAGTCTACCAAGACAGTCTATGGCCTCATGAGTTTCATGAGTTTGAGACTGGAGCCTGTCTGTGCCAGGAAAGGAATGACATTGGGGGTGCTGTATGCATTCTGTTCCTTCCTCAGAGGATCTGGATTGGGCCCTTGCTGTATTGGTCTGAGAGTTCATCTGACCTGAATTCTTGTATAAACCCCTTCTGTTGAGACCCAAATTCCAAGTACCAGATTAAATCTAGGGGAGTCTCCCATGATGTGGAAAAGTTGTCCTTCCTATATTGAATTGGACTGGGAGAAATGTCTGCAATTTGTTTTAGTCTGACCTTATATCCTGGGGCTGGACCAAAAGATCTTATCATGTGTGTATGAAATGTTGAGGTTCCATTGTTCTTCATGGCACAAAGTCACAAAGTTTTGAGCTCAGGAACAAGACAGTCCTGGAATCGAATCCCTGCTCTGCCACCTACTACCTGTAAAATTTTAGGAAGGTTTTTCACACTTTATTTAAACCTTGGTTTTCTCATTTGTTTAACAGGAATACTAATACTACCCAGCTCATAGTGTTTCTGTGATAATTTACTGACAATATATACAGGCATACCTCGGAGATATTGCGGGTTCAGTTCCAGATCATCACAATAAAGTGAATATCGCAATAAAGCAAGTCACATGAATTTTTTGGTTTCTCAGTGCATATACAGGCATAACTTGTTTAATTGTGTGCTTTACTTTATTGTGCTTTGCAGATATTGGTTTTTTTACAAATTGAAGGTTTGTGGCAACCCTGCTTCGAGCAAATCTGTCAGTACCGTTTTTCCAACAGCATGTGCTCACTTCATGTCTCTGTGTCACATTTTGGTAATTCCCACAATATTTCAAACTTTTTCACTATTATTATATTTATTATGGTTATCTGTGGTCAATGATCTTCAATGTTACTATTGCAATTTTTTGGGGGCACCATGAACAGCGCCCATATAAGACGGCAAAATTAATGGACAAATGTTGTGTGTGTTCTGACTGCTCCACCGACCCATCGTTATCTTCTGGAAAACTTGCTGCAGCTTCTACATCAGCACTTGCTGCTTCACCTTGCACTTTTATGTTATGGAGATGGCTTTTTTCCTTAAACCTTGTGAACCAACTTCTGCTAGCTTCAAATATTTTTTCTGCAGTTTCCAAACCTCTCTCTGCCTTCATAGAACTGAAGAGTTAGGGCCTTGCTCTGGATTAGGCTTTGGCTTAAGGGAATGTTGTGGCTGGTTTGATCTTCTATCCAGGCCACTAAAACTTTCTCCATATCAGCAATAAGGCTGTTTTGCTTTCTTATCATTCATGTGTTCACTGGAGTAGCACCTTTAATTTCCTGCAAGAACTTTTCCTTTGCGTTCACACCTTGGCTAACTGGCACAAGAGGCCTAGCTTTTGGTCTGTCTCGGCTTTCAACATGCCTTCCTTACTAAGCTTAATCATTTCTAGCTTTTGATTTAAAGTGAGAGACGTGCAACTCTTCCTTTCACTTGAACACTTAGAGGCCACTGTAGGGTTATTAATTGGCCTAATTTCAATATTGTCATATCTCAGGGAATAGGGAGGCCCGAAGAGAGGGAGAGAGACAGGGGAACAGCAGGTCAGTAGAACAGTCAGAACACACACGACATTTATCAATTAAATTTGCCATCCTCTGTGGGCCCAGTTCATGGTGCCCTAAAACAATTACAATAGTAACATCAAAGATCACTGACCACAGATCTCCATAACAGATATAGTAATAATGAAAAAATTTGAAAAATTGTGGGAATGACCAAAATGTGACACAGAGACACGAAGTGAGCACATGCTGTTGGGAAAAAATGGCACCAACAGACTTGCTCGAGGCAGGGTTGCCACCAACCTTCAATTTGTAAAAAACACAGTATCTGCGAAGTGCAATAAAGTAAGCACAATAAAATGAGGTATGCCTATATATAAAACACTTAGCCCAGAGTCTTGTACAAAGCAAGTACTTACTACAAAGTACAAAGCTGTAATAATTATGATTATTTGTACTGTTATAGAAGTCCATACTGCCAACAGCTATATAAAGCCCCCTCCTGATCTTACTTATCTTGAAAGAGAGCAGCTCTGTTTGTTGGACTGTCAGCCATTTGTCTATCCCTGCTTTGTGATCAGAAGTTAGAATGTGATAGACATAAAGAAGATCTTGCTGGGTTTACTTGTGAAGAAGATGAGGGAAGTGGCCCTGTGTCAAAACCATAAATTCACCAGAAGTCTCTTATGGTAAGGGCTGCACATTAAAATCTATTAGAAGCAGACATGCTATGACAAGTACACTCACGTTGGAGAAAAGTGTGAAGGATCTCATGGGAGAAAGTAGGCATAGACACTGAGGCCACTGGGGTGGGCAGGACATGATTAGTGGTCTTTGCTGGTCTCCATTCCTTACACAGTGAAGTCTAGTGGCCAGAACCACTAGGCCTATGCACATCATTGCCAATCTTTTGTGTTCTGAATCCAGGTAGAGGTGGTGGTCTCACAAGACAAGATAGTGCTAGAAAGAGGCTGGAAAATCAAAGAAAGCTTTCCACCGCTTCAGATAAACATTCACCCAGTGGTCCAATTGAAGAAAGCTTAAGAGGAAGACACACATGAGTTTCCCATCTCGCCTGGAGCATAAACGTTTTCACAACCAAGGAAGTGCTTATGACTTCATATACTTGAAAAGCTTGTCAGTCGCTAAAATCGATTCTGGGAATCTCCCTGAAGAGTTGCTACAGAGGACTTGGAACTCAGTTTTTCAACTGATTCCCTATTCCCTTTGGAATCAAGTCTTCATCTCCATTGCCTCAGTGTCTCTAAATTAAAAGCTGTCTACTTTTTCTTTAAATGCATGATTCTATTTACCTTCTGGAATTCTACTGACTCCTGGGGGAGCCTCAATTACATGTGGCTTTTTAGTGTTCCCTGAATAGTCACTTGAATCATGGATAAATGGAAGTTGAAACTGGTCATCTTTAGATTCCTTAGGAAAACAGTCTTTCCTTACTGCTTGAATCAATGACTCTTTCCTCAAAGACAGGATAGGTTATTTTGGCAGAGGTAGGACGTTTGGCCGCTCCTTTTCTCCCTCTCCCCCTTTTTTAAAACTTCTTGCTCCATGCCTCAGTAGGCTAGGGAACTTCTCTCCCACGGGGATTTAGGAGATTGTCTTGGGGGGGCCACAGTGGGGTGATGGTGGCAGCAGTCTTCCTCAAACCCTCTGACTTTGTTCTAGACATGGCCATCATCATATTGCATGTTTCCATTTCAATACTCAAAACCAAGAATGAAGCATTATATTCAGTCCTTCCCAAATATTGATCTCACAAAGATGTATAAATTGGGACAGCACTTTTTTTTTTTTTCCAAAGCAGCGACCCTTGTGGGCCCAGATTTTACTGATTGTCACGAATCATAAAACCTTTGGTCTCTGGTTTTGAGTTGAGCAAAAGTGCCTTGGTAAGACTTATCTACCAAGGTGAATTCTGTCCCCTGGAGAAAGGAAAAAGGGAAGAGATTTGTACAGATGTCAGCTTAGGGAAGATCTGGAGAGCTTAAATGTCCTCTGGTAGAGCTGACTGTCCCAGGAACAGCTACTTGTCAGAAAGCTTTATTTATCACAAATTATTTCTAAAATATTTTGTTTCAAACGTTCAAACATTAATTCCACATCATGGCAAGCATTTTATAAAGACAGAGAATAACCATTAATTTGTCTCCTTAGCCAAGTAGAGGGCTTGTGAGATAGCAAGAAAGTTCTTCAACTATTTGCAGGAATGAGAGAAGTCAATGGTTCCACAGGCAAGACTTCCATTTCTATAATCATCAGCTTATAAGCGCTATCAGTTAAAAGTCAAGCAAAATGTTTGGTTCCTAAAATTATTGACCTATGCCCCAGATCAGTTTTTCAAGTACAAAACTATTTTATTCCCATCACCCCTGTTTGTCACTAGAGATATGACCTGAGAAATGCCTGTCATAAAATGTTGTACTCAGCAGCATATTTCTTACCAAGTTAGCAGTGTGAAAAATAAAAATAGAAGTTAGTCATTTCCTACAGCCCCCAAACATCTTGGTTCTTCCAAAAGAAATGTTGCAGCACATTACTCCAAAATATGGACTAGGGCCCTTGGGTACTTTACAACAAGTTAACAATGGCTGAGTCATTTAATTTAAGACACACAGCTAGCTAAGCACTAATTTATTTGAGCAAAAATTTCAGAGGGCTTTTATCATGCTTGCACCAGATCCAGATTATTTGAGGACTCTATAACTCCATAAATACCCTCTGATGTGATGGGCCATTATAGCTCTTAAAGACTCATTGCTGTCTGTTGGATCAAGTGTGCACTTCATGTTGAAGCCTGGAAAGAAGATTTATATTCTAACATTCCAAATCATATCTCTATTTAAAACTCACTATCTTGGGAATGGACTTCAAACTATTTTTGTACAAAGCATTAGGTTCTCTAGTCAAGAGAGTATTATGAACATTTGAATTCCCTAAGCTCACATCTGTACACACCTGCAACCAAATCGCTTCCCTTTTTCTTCTTCCCAGAGGATAGAATTCAGCTTGGTAGATAAGTCTTATAGTCTCGGACCTACTACTTGACTCAAACCTGACCCGAGTCACATAAATTACTTAATCTTTTGGAGAGATGAGCATTGGAATGAAGAGTCAAATTTCTTAACAAGGTTTATTTATTGTTTCTGCTCGTGATCAGAAGGAGAAGCAGGGTAGTGATGCCTCATTAAAAGAAACAAAAACAGGTTCAAGAAGCTGGGAGTGGTGCACAGTATCATGGGGAGAGAAAGGTTAAAGAGAATGAGGACTCTGAAAAAGACCTTGGCTTCTAACCTCTTCCTCACTCCCCACACTCAGCAGGTCATTTGCTCTTGTTGATTCTACCTCCACATGTTTCACAAACCCACCCCGTCCTTTCCATTTCTTCTGCTATAGCCTCTATCCCAGGCCATTGACATCTCTCCCTAGACTATTTGCCTCTCTGCTCCACATTGTAAACCTGGCCCTCCACAATTGGAAGGTGTTTCTTCCACACTCCTGTCCCTCCCAACACCAGACTTTCTGTCATTTCCTAAAAACACCTGTGCTTATTCCTGTTCCTCTGTTTGGAACATCTGCTCATATCCCTGCCCTCATTGTTGTAAGTTCCCATGAAGCTCTTTGCAGCCCGCTCAATAAGAATATCCTCAAAGCACTGTCTTTATAGAACTCATAATGTTGATCTTCTGCCTTGTACTATGTTTATTTATCTGTGTACACCTATCTTTCCCCAGATTGCAAACACTCTGAAGGCAGGGATCATACCACCCAGCACCTGTCACAGGACCATGCACATAGCCAATGCTTAGGAAATATGCATTGAATGAATCAGTTTATGAACAAAGAGAAGAGGATTTGGCAATTGGCCTTTGAGAGAGGAGAGTTAGTGGAGTGGAAGAGATGGAAGTCAGAATTCAGGTAAGTGAGGGGAGAAAGAGTATCTTGCAAAATGATATTATGAAAATATGATATGTACTACGGTGTTTTTATTTATGGAAGTTGTTCTCATACATTGCTAGTTTCTCTCTTCCTATTTCTCTTCTGTATGTATAGCCTAGAAAATTCCATTTCTTATCACAATCTTACAGCCAGCTATAGCAAAGTCTTTGCTGATCTCTAAGCCTTACAAATCTCAGATTTCTTCAGTTAACGGCATTGGCATGAAATATTTCCATAGTCTGGTTTCATTTCTGCCTCATATTATATTACTGCTCCTGCATTTTGACACATCAGCTATTTTTTTCCATCCCTTTTCATCTCCAGAACATTTTGGAATTATCTCTAGGTCAATTCAAAGCTCATATCTTCACTACACTTCTTATTTTTCCCACAAATTAAAATGTATTCAGCCTGTCACTTTAAAAAATTAGTACCAGCATCTGATGCCACTTAGATTCACTCAGATCCTTCTGAATGGGCTCCCACTGTTTCCTCAATGTCACCAACTTCCTGCAAGCTCAAAATCTTTCTATTGGCACTACCCCTCATGCACATGTTCAGAGTCTGCAGATTTTCTGGTCTCTAAATTCCTTCACCACTACCCATGTGTCAGTTTGTCGAACTGTGGTGGCTTGTGTGTTGCAGGGATACTGAAAGCTGTCACCAGTATTTCAAAATACCAGCACGGTCCCCCATGGTGGACAGTTTTCAGCGAAGCTTCCAGAATAAGACAGACTAGGAAGAAAGGCCTGGAGATGTACGTTTGAAAGTCAGCCAATGGAAACCTTATGAATCACAACAGAACATTATCTGTCTCGCTTGCTTTGGACATGTCATCAGAAGGAATCAATAGCCAGAGGAGGACATCATGTTTGGTGAAGTAGAGGGCCAACAAGGGCATGGGAGACCCTTGGTGAGATGAATGGGTGTAATAGCTGCAACAATGAACTCGAACATGCTGGTGATAATGAGGATGACGTCGGACTGGGCAACATTTTGTTTTGTTGTACATAAGTTTGCCATGAGTTGGGGTCAACTTGACGGCAGCAAACAACAAGCTCCTTTAAGTGGCATTGGCAACATTTCTACGATAACAACCTGACAGTATCCTAACTTTGGTTTCCTTCCCAGTAGCTGACACTTGCCCTCCAACCCATCCCCTACTCTCCTTTGTCATTATACCCACATGTACCATGATAGCTATGACCCCAGCTGGCAACTACTGGGTAAGTTGACCTGCAACTCTCACCACTTATTGTCACCAATTCAGTTTTTGAAATGGATCCTGATTTAGTCTCCCACACCCATCACTTGCCCCATCGCTTTGAGGAGGTTCCTTAATGATAGAGAACGCTTCGACATCTGGTAGAGAGTGTTTCCAATTTAACTCTCTTTCTCACCACCTGGATGTCCTCCACCCCTCCTGTGCCATCCTCCAAGTCTCTTGTCCTCTTAGATGCCTCCTGATGCTTTTCTGTAATGTCCCAAAGGGAATTTCATTTCCGTCTCCTTCTCTCTACTTCTCTAGCTCATTTATCTTGTCTACGTTGGAGCCTCGATGGCACAGTGGGTAAGAGCTCAGCTGCTAACCAAAAGGTTGGCAGTTTGAATTCACCAGCCACTCGTTGGAAACCCTATTGAGCAGTTCTACTCTGTCCTATAGGGTCTCTATGAGTTGGAAATGACTAGATGGCAATGGGTTTGGTTTTTAGGGTGGTATTATTATTTGTGATAATAGTCAAAAATTGTGGAGTTCTTACTACGAGCCAGGCAATGTACTTTGCACTTTAAGTGAATTATCTTATTTACTTTTCATTATAGACATAGCAGGAAAATACTACTATTTTCATACCTGTTTTATAGAGTGGAGAACTGAAATAACTTGCCCACAGCTAGAAAACAATAGAGGCAGGAGTTAGGCCCATTGCCTCTCGTTTTATCCATCATGCTATGATGCCTTGTTCCATGAAAGCTGGGTGCTACTCACTGATTGCTCCTACAGCAGAGCAAAACAGAGATGCTGACACCCTACATCCAGTGGGCTAAGTACCAGACAGCCTCCCTGACACAGCGCCTCATGATGGCTGCCATGGAAGCAAACTTTCTCAACACCTGCTCAGGCTACTTCCATCTAAGGAATTCCCTGAAACCTTGGCTAATTCTAGTCTGATCCCTTTGTCCAGCTCACCCCACCCTCAGGGTAGGTGACACACCAACTGCCACTGACCAGCAAGCAGCCACCCGTAGCCCAACCTTCCCTTGGAGAAACAGCACTGAAACAAACCTGCACCCTTCACAGCAAGAAGTCCTTCCTCCACATACTTTTCCCTGATAGCTTCCTAAACATGGATAACCACCGCCTACATTTCCCTGCCCTTGCTTGCAACTTCTGCTTGTCTGCTGAGCAAAAACTGACAAAAAACTAAATCCAGTAAAAATTGAACCCAGACACAAGAAAGATTCTCTGCCAAGTCTTCCTGTTCATCTTTCCTGGCTTTAGTTTGAATAGATTATTTTCTTAAATGTATTATTTTTACTTCCCCAAATGAAATCTTTGAATTCAGTGAAATCGGTTTTGAAATATTTGAGAATGAATGAAATATGAAGCTTTATTGCCATCATCAAGATCAGGTCTGCATATGACGCAGTGAGGAAAACACCAGATGGGCTTTAGCCCCAACCCAGTCGCTGAAATTCAACAGTTAGGGCACTTCTACCTGTCCCACCTATGAGATAGGTTTTGAAGAACAAAAGTCACTGGATTCTGTTTTTTCCCCAGGTACTCATGATTCTGAATTTTAAAAACACGTCTCTGTTGATGTCCTCAGAACTTCTTGAAATTTATATAGAGCTTCAGAAGCTAGAGGCTTTTCTAAAGGCCTTATATTTTTTTTTCCACCAACTTAATAATATTGTCATTGGAGCCCCTGGGTGGTGCAGCCAAAATGTTGGAGGTTGCAGTCCACCAACAGGTACCTCAGAAGAAAGCCCTGGTGGTCTACTTCTGAAAACTCAGCCATTGAAAACCCCATGTAGCACAGTTCTACTCTGACACACATGGGATTTCTATGATTCAGAATAGATTCAGTGGCAATTGACTGGTATAATATTGTCATCGGTATGTACTTCATTAATAAGAGTTTAGGGTCTAAAGTCACGTTACCTGCAGATTTGGAACCACTGCTTTTGTGCTTTCCAGTCATTGTTTGCTCACCACCTTTCTTTTTTTTTTTTAATTTTTAATTTTATTTTTTCCCATACAAAAATTTATACATACGTTGTTATGTGACTCTAACTGCTCTCCCTATACTGTGACAGCACACTCCTCCTTTGCACTTCTGCTTCCCCATGTCCATTCATCCAGCTCCTAACCCTCTCTGCCTTCCCATCTCACCTGCGGACAGAAGCCACCTGTTTAGTCTCTTGTACCTACTTGAGCTAAGAGGCACACTCCTCACGAGTATCACTTTATATCCCACAGTCCAGTCCAATCCCCATCTGAAGAGTTGGCCTCAGAAATTCTTTTAGTTCTGGGCTGTTAGAGAATGCAGGGGACATGCTTTCTGGGGTTTCTCCAGTCTCAGTCAGACCATTAAGTCTGGTCTTCTTACTAGAATTTGAGTTCTACACCCCACCTTTCTCCTGCTCCATCCAGGACTCTCTGTTGTGTTCCCTGTCAGGGCGGTCATTGGTGGTAGCTGGGCACCATCTAGTTCTTCTGGTCTCAGGCTGATGAAGTCTCTGGTTTATGTGGCCCTTTCTGTCTCTTGGGCTAATACTTTCCTTGTGTCTTTGGTGTTCTTCATTCACCTTTACTACAGGTGGTTGGGACCAATTGATGCATCTCAGATGGGCGCTTGCAAGCTTTTAAGGCCCCAGATGCCACTCACCAAAGTGGGATGCAGAACATTTTCTTAATAAACTTTGTTATGCCAGTTGACCTAGATGTCCCCTGAAAGCATGGTCTGCAGACCCCTACTCCTGCTACTCTGTCCCTCAAAGTGTTGGACTGTGTTCAGGAAACTTCTTAGCTCTGGTTTAGTCCAGTTGTGCTGACTTCCCCTATAGTGTGTGCTGTCCTTCCTTTCACCTAAGATAATTCTTATTTACTATCTAGTTAGTAAATAACCCTTACCCTCTCTCTCCACCCTCATAACCATCAAAGAACGTTTTCTTCTGTGTTTAAACCTTTTCTTGAGTTCTTATAATGGTGGTCTTATACAATATTTGTCCACCTGTGACTGACTAAATTCACTCAGCATAACGACCTCCAGCTTCCTCCAGGTTATAAGATGTTTCACAGCTTCATCATTGTTCTTTATTGTTGTGTAGTATTCCACTGTGTGGATAAACCAAAGTTTGTTTATCCATTCGTCCGTTGATGGGCACCTAGATTGTTTCCATCTTTTTGCTATTGTGAACGCTGCTGCAACAAACATGGGTGTGCATATATCTATTTGTGTGACAGCTCTTATTTCTCTAGGATATATTCCAAGGAGCGGGATAGCTGGATCGTATGGTACTTTTGTTTCTAGCTTTTTAAGGAGGGGCCAAATTGATTTCCAAAGTGGTTGTACCATTTTACATTCCCACCAACAGTGTATAAGTGTTTCAGCCTCTCCACAACCTCTCCGCAACCTCTCCACAACCTCTCCAGTATTTATTATTTTGTGTTTTTTGGATTAATGCTAGCCTTGTTGGGGTGAGATGATATCTCATTGTAGTTTTGATCTACATTTCTCTAATGGCTAATGATCATGAGCGTTTCTTCATGTGTCTGTTAGCCACCTGAATATCTTCTTTGGCAAAGTGCCTGTTCATATCGTTTGCCCATTTTTTTTTTTATTTTTTTTATTTTTTTTTTTTTTATATATTTTATTGTACTTCAGGTGAAAGCTTACAGAGCAAATAGTTTCTCATGAAATAGTAGTACACATGTTTTTTTTTTGACATTGGTTAACAACCCCACAACGTATTAAGCCTCTAAATTCTCAACCTTTTTTTTTGATGAAAATTACAGATGGCCAAAGATACACCGTTTCAAAATTTTCTACATTCACAGTTCAGTGACATTGACTACGCTCTTCCAACTGTGCTGTTATTCTCACTTAAGATGAAGGCTTACAGAACAAAATAGTTTTTCATTTAACAGTTACTACACATGTTGCCCTATGACAATGGTTAACAATCTCACAGCACATCAAGAATATCCTTACTCCACCTTGTGTTCCCTATCACCAGGGGGCTTCCTTGTCCCCTTCTGTCTTCTGGACCTTGTCAGTGGACTATTGTACCTCTTTAGTCTCATTTGTTTATTTATTTATTTATTTATTTATTTATTTTTATTTTATTTAAACACCATTTCAAAACTTTTTACTTACACATTTAAGTGATATTGACTATGCTCTTCCAATTGTGCTGCCATTCTCGCCCAAGATGAAGGCTTACAGGACAAAACAGCCTCCCATTTAATAGTTACTACAAATGTTGCCCTATAGCAGTGGTCAACAATCTCACAATACATCGACAGTGTCCTTATTCAATTTGTGTTCCTTATCATCAGTTTCCTACTCTCCCTCTGCCTTCTGGCCCTTGTCACCGGACTCCTGTACATCGTTAGTCCCATTTAGTTTTACTGGGGTGTCCATTCCCAGGCTTAACATCGAACCTTGAAGGTAACTTCCCCTCTGAGCTGAAAGGGTGTCTGGGGGCCACACTCTCGAGGTTTCTCTAGTATTCTTTAGGCCAGTATATCTGGTCTTCTTATTTTTTTTTTTTTTTTTTTTGGGAGTTAAAATTATGCTCTACATCCTACTCCAGCTCTGCCCAGAACCCTCTGTTGTGATCCTGGTCAGAGGAGTCACTGGTGGTAGCCGGGCACCATCCAGCTGTACTGGGCTCAGTCCCGTGGAGGCCTTGGTAGCTGTGGACCATTAGTCCTTCGGACTGATCTTTTCCTTGTATCCTGTTCTCTTCGTTCTCCCTTGTTCCCGAAGCGTTTGCCCATTTTTTAATCGGGTTATTTGTCTTTTTGTTGTTGAGGTTTTGCAGTATCTTGTAGATTTTAGAGATTAGACGCTGATAGAATTTGTCATAGCCAAAATTTTTTTCCCAGTCTGTAGGTTGTCTTTTGACTCTTTTGGTGAAGTTTTTTGATGAGCATAAGTATTTGATTTTTAGGAGCTCCCATTTATCTAGTCTCTCTTCTGGTGCTTGTGCACAGTTACTTATGGTTCATTTTGTGTTTATACCACGTATTAGGGCTCCTACCGTTGTCCCTATTTTTTCTTCCATGATCTTTTTCATTTTAGATTTTATATTTAGGTCTTTGATCCATTGCATGATGTGAGGTATGGGTCTTGTTTCAGTTCTTTTTGTCAAATATCAGCTGCTAATAGGTGGATGAATTTATGTCTGGATTCTCAATTCTGTTCCATTGGTCTAGGTATCTGTTGTTGTACCAGTACCAGGCTGTTTTGACTATCATGGTGGTATAATAGGTTCTAAAATCAGGTAGTGTGAGGCCTCCCACCTTCTTCTTCTTCTTGAGTAATGTTTTACTCATTCAGGGCCTCTTACCCTTTCCATATGAAGTTGGTGATTTGTTTCTCCATCTCATTAAAAAATGCCAGTGGAATTTGGATAGAGATTGCATTGTATCTGCAGATCACTCTGGGTAGAATTGACATTTTCACAATGTTGAGTCTACCTATCCATGAGCAAGGTATGTTTTTCCACTTATGTAGGTCTCTTTTGGTTTCTTGCAGTACTGTCTTGTAGTTTTCATTGTATAGGTCTTTTACATCTCTGGTTGGATTTATTCCTAAGTATTTTATCTTCTTGGGGGCTATTGTAAATGGTATTGATTTGGTGATTTCCTCTTCGAGGTTCTCTTTGTTGGTGTAAAGGAATCCAACTGATTTTTGTATGTTTATTTTGTATCCTGATACTTTGCTGAAATCTCCTATTAGTTCCAGTAGTTTTCTTGTGGATTCTTTGGGGTTTTCTGTGTGTAAGATCATATCATCTTCAAACAGAGATACTTTGACTTCATCCCTACCAATTTGTATGCCCTTTATTTCTTTTTCTAGCCTAATTGCTCTGCCTAGGACCTCCAGCACAATGTTGAGTAAGAGTGGCGATAAAAGGCATCCTTGTCTGGTTCCTGTTCTCAAGGGGAATGCTTTCTATGTCTCTCCATTTAGGATGATGTTGGCTGTTGGCTTTGTATAAATGCCCTTAATTTTGTTGAGGACTTTCCCTTCTATTCCTATTTTGTTGAGAGTTTTTATCATGAATGGGTGTTGGACTTTGTCAAATGCCTTTTCTGCATCAATTGATAAGATCATGTAGTTCTTGTCTTTTGTTTTATTTATGTGATAGATTCCATTGATTGTTTTTCTAATGTTGAACCATCCCTGTATACCTGGTATAAATCCCACTTGATCATGGTGAATTATTTTTTTGATATGTTACTGAATTCTATTGGCTAGAATTTGGTTGAGGATTTTTACGTCAATGTTCATGAGGGATATTGGTCTGTAATTTTCTTTTTTTTTTTTTGTGGTGTTCTTACCTGGTTTTGGTATCAGAGTTATGCTGGCTTCATAGAATGAGTTTGGGAGTATTCCATCTTTTTCTATGCTCTGAAATACCTTTAGTAGTAGTGGTGTTAACTCTTCTCTAAAAGTTTAGTAGAGTTTTCCAGTGAAGCCATCTGGGCCAGGGCTTTTTTTTGTTGGGAGTTTTTTAATTACCTTTTCAATCTCTTCTTTTGTTATGGGTTTATTTAGTTGTTCTACCTCTGTTTGTTAGTTTAGGTAGGTAGTGAGTTTCTAGAAATTTGTCCATTTCCTCTAGGTTTTCAGATTTGTTAGAGTACAATTTTTCATAGTATTCTGTTATGATTCTTTTAATTTCAGTTATGTCTGTTGTGACATCACCAATCTCATTTCTTACAACGATTATCTGCTTCCTCTCCTGTTTTTCTTTTGTCAGTTCAGCCAATGGTTTATCAGTTTTGTTGATATTTTCAAAGAACCAGCTTTTGGTCTTGTTAACTCTTTCAATTGTTTTTCTATTCTCTATTTTGTTTAATTCTGCTCTAACTCTTACTATTTCCTTTCTTCTGGAGCCTGAGGGCTTCTTTTGCTGCTTTCTTTCTACTTGTTCCAGTTGTAGGATTAACGTTTTGATTATGGCCCTTTCTTCTTTTTGGATGTGTGCATTTATTGCTATAAACTGACCTCTGAGCACGCTTTTGCTGTGTCCCAAAGGTTCTGGTAGGATGTGTTTTCATTCTTGTTTAATTCTATGAACTTCTTTATTCCATCCTTAATTTCTTCTATAACCCAGTAGTTTTTGAGAAAGGTGTTGTTCAGTTTCCATGTGTTTGATCTTTTTTCCTTGCTTTTTCTGTTGTTGATTTCTACTTTTATGGCTTTATGGTTAGAAAAGATGCTTTGTAATATTTCGATGCTTTGGATATTGTTAAGGCTTGCTTTATGGCCTAATATGTGGTCTCTTCTGGAGAATGTTCCATGTGCATTGGAAAAGCAAGTATACTTGGCTGCTGTTGGGTGGAGTGTTTGGTATATGTCTGTGAGATTGAGTTGGTTGATTGTAGCATTTAGCTCTTCTGTGTCTTTGTTGAACTTCTTTCTGGATGTTCTGTCCTTCACTGAAAGTGGTGTGTTGAAGTCTCCTACTACTATTGTGGAGCTGTCTACCTCTCTTTTCAGTGCTATTAGAGTTTGTTTTATGTATATTGGAGCCCTGTCATTGGATGTGTAAATATTTATTACAGTTATGTCCTCCTGGCGTATTGACCCTTTAATCATTATATAGTGTCCTTCCTTATTCTTTGTGGTGGATTTCACTTTAAAGTCTATTTTGTCAGAGGTTAATATTGCCACTCCTGCTCTTTTTTGAGTTTTGTTTGCTTAATATATTTTTTTCCATCCTTTGAGTTTTAGTTTGTTTGTGTCTTTAAGTCTAAGGTGTGTCTCTTGTAGGCAGCATATAGACGGATCATTTTTTTAATCCAATCTGCCACTCTCTGTCTCTTTATTGGTGCATTTAGTCCATTTACATTCAGTGTAATTATTGATAGTTATGAGTTCAGTGCTGTCATTTTGATACCTTTTTTTGTGTGTTGTTCATAGTTTCTTTGTTCCATTTAATTTTCAGTGCTGAGTCATTTTTCTTTATGTATTTTTTTTCATCTTTTTCATTGCTGTTGATGTTGTGTTTGCTGAGTCTTTATATTTTTCTGTTTTTTGTTTTGACTTGTAGGATTGTTAGTTTCCTTTGTGGTTACCTTAATATTTACCCCTATTTTTTCTAAGTTTATACCAGTCTTTATTTCTTTATATCACCTTGACTTCCTCTCCATGTGAAAAATCTATGTCTACATTTTTTAAGTCCCTCTTTTTTGTTTTAATACGTTGTCATCTTTTCCATATTGACATCTGTTTCCCTATTTTCAGTGTTTTGGCTTTGATTTACTTTTGTGACTTTCCTATCTGGGTTGATATCTGGTTGCTCTGTCCTGTGTTCTAACCTTGGGTTGTTATCTGATGTTACTGATTTTCTAACTGGAGGACTCCCTTTAGTATTCCTTCTAATTTTGGTTTGGTTTTTGAAGATTCCCTAAACTTCTGTTTATCTGGAAATGCCCTAATTTCATCATCATATTTGAGAGACACTTTTGCTGGATATATAATTCTTGGCTGGCAGTTTCTTTCCTTCAAGGCTTTATATACGTCATCCCATTGACTTCTTGCCTGCATTGTTTCTGCTGAGTAGTCCAAGCTTATCCTTATTGACTCTCCTTTGTAGATGACTTTTCATTTATCCGTAGCCGCTCTTGAAATTCTTTCTTTATCTTTGGTTTTGGCAAGTTTGATTATAATCAAATGTCTGGTGACTTTCTTTTGTGATCTACCTTGTGTGGGGTTTGATGAACATCTTGCATGGATATCTTGTCATCTTTCATGATATCAGGGAAGTTTTCTGCCAACAAATCTTCAACAATTCTCTCTGTATTTTCTGTTGTCCCCCTGTGTTCTGGTACTCCAATCACTCGTAGGTTATTCCTCTTGATAGAGTCCCATATAATTCTTAGGGTTTCTTCATTTTTTGAAAAGCTTTTATCTGATTTTTCCTCAAATATATTAGTGTCTAGTGCTTTATTTTCAGTCTCACTAATTCTGACTTCCATTGCCTCAATTCTGCTCCTATGACTTTCTATTGAGTTGTCTAATTCTGAAATTTTATCATTAATCTTCTGGATTTCTAATTGCTGTCTGTCTATGGATTCTTGCAGTCTGTTAAATTTTTTACTTCTTTTTTTATTGTACTTCAGGTGAAGGCTTACAGAACAAATAGTTTCTCATGAAACAGTAATACATATATTGTTTTATGACATTGGTTAACAACCCCACAACATGTCACCCCTCTCCCTTCTCGACCTTTTTTTTGGTGAAAATATACATAGCCAAAGATACACCATTTCAAAAATTTCTATATGTACAGTTCAGTGACATTGACTACGCTCTTCCAATTGTGCTGCTATTCTCACTTTAGAAGAAGGCTTACAGAACAAAATAGTTTCTCATTTAACAGTTACTACACATGTTGCCCTATGACAATGGTTAACAACCTCACAACACATCAACAATATCCTTCCTCAACCTTGGGTTCCCTATCGCCAGCTTTCCTGTCATCTTCTGCCTTCTGGCCCTTGTCCCTGGACTGCTGTGCCTCATTAGTCCCATTTGGTTTTATGGGGCTGTCCACTCCCCAGCTACACGGTGAACCTCGGAAATGACTTCACCACTGAGCTAAAAGGGTGTCTGGGGGCCATACTCTTGGGGTTTCTCCAGTCTCCTTTAGGCCAGGAAATCTGGTCTTTTTTTTGTGAGTTAGAATTTTGTTCTACATCCTTCTCCAGCTCTGTCCAGAACCCTCTGTTGTGATCCTGGTGAGAGCAGTCAGTGCTGGTAACTGGGCACCATCTAGCTGTACTGGACCCAGTCTGGTGGAGGCCTTGGTAGCTGTGGTCCATTAGTCCTTCAGACTAACCTTTTCCTTGTATCCTGTTCTCTTCATTCTCCCTTTCTCCCGAAGGGATGAGACCAGTGGAGTATCTTAGATGGCTGCTCACAGGCTTTTAAGACCCCAGACGCTACTCACCAAGGTAGAATGTAAAACATTGTCTTTATAAACTCTATTATGCCAATTGAGCTAGATGTTCCCCGAGACCATGGTCCCCACAGCCCTCCACCCAGCAATTCAGTCCCTCAGGGAGTTTGGATGTGTCTATTGAGCTTCCATGACCTTTCCTTGTACAAGTTGTGCTGGTTTCCCCAGTATTGTGTACTGTCTTACCCTTCACCCAAGATACCACTTATCTGTCACTTATTTAGTATTTCCCCCCCACCCCTCCCATCCCTTGTAACCAACAAAGATTGTTACATTTTGTGTGTGAACTTTTTCATGGGTTTTTACAATAGAGGTCTCATACAATATTTGTCTTTTTGTGATTGACTTATTTCACCCGGCATAGTGTCCTCCAGTTTCATCCATGTTATGAGATGCTTCCCAGATTCATCATTGTTCTTTCTGTTTGCATAGTACTCCATTGTGTTTATGTACCATAGTTTGTTTATCCATTCATCTGTTGATGGGCATTCAGGTTGTTTCCATTGTTTTGCTATTGTGAACAATGCTGCCATGAACATAGGTGGCAGCCTATTAAATTTGTCATTATGCTCTTCTCTAATCTTTTTAATTTCCTCTATTGCATGTTCTGTGTTTTGATTGATTTCCTTCCTAACTTCTTGAAGAGTTCTGTATATTAATCTTTTGTATTCTGCCTCTGGTATTCTGCCTCTGGTAATTCCAGAAGAGGAAAATTCCTAGATTCTTTATTTTGGGAGCTTGCTGAAGCCATCATGGATTGCCTCTTTATGTGATTTGATATTGACTGTTGTCTCCGAGCCATCAATAAGTTATTATATTTATTTATTTTATGTTTGCTTAGTGTGTCCTAGCTTCTTGTTTTGTTTTGATATGCCCAAATAGGCTGCTCATATGAGCTGGTTTGATTACTGGCATCTTTGAAGCTCTAAAGTCCTGTCACCTGGTGGTTAGATCTGTTACTAGGTATATGAGCTCAGGAGTCCGCCCACTTCTCCTGTATGGATTCAGCTCAGGTGCCCAGGTAGATAGCCACCAAGTGTGTGCTATAGGCTCTCACTTACAGTTCTAGACAGACACAGGTGATTGGTGTAGGCAGCAGGGGCACACACTCTGAGCAAGGCAGGGGTCGGATGGCCACCCCCGAGTGTCCAGGAGAAAGTCATGTCCCTGTTCCCTACAGCGCGTGGGTGGGTGGGTTTTGCAGCTGGACTATGAGCACCTAATGCTTTTGGCTGTAAGGACTGGGGGACACCTCTTATTCATGGGCCCCTGTTGCAGGTGGCTAGGTGGTGTGGGTGGAGCCACCAGCCCTCAGACCCCTGACATGGGTAGGTGAAGACGCTGTTTAATGGGCAGAGCAGTGTCAAATCTCAAGAACCTGCCACTTCACAGCTGAAACAGTTGAAGTTAGACTTTCGGTATATACACTGTTGTACTGTGGTAATGAGGGCCTATGCTGTTGAGACGGGCCCACACAAGTCTATGCAGGGAGAAAGGCACTCAAAGTCTGTGGATCCCTTATGCCTGTGCCTAGGCAAAGGAGATTTGCCCACCCTGGATTCCTGGCTTAGGGGAGCCAGCAGTTTATTTTTTCCCCGTTTGTTAATTGTTCACTCTCTAAGGCAGGGAGAATGGCTCTGGGTGTGTGACGGATCCTACTTTTGGCCCAGGGGACTTGGCAGCTGCTGAAGCTGGTCCAGGACCCGGTGCAGAGCAGGGAGTGGGGAGGTAAATGGGAGAGTGGTTTTTCCCTAAGGGGAGTGTTTTTGATCTGCGCGGTAAGCCTTACGCAAGTACTTATCTTTCACCAGTGATGGCTGCCTCTCACTGGTTCTGGGTGGCTGTGTAGACTCTCTGGTGCTGGGTCTCTCCCGGTGCAGAAAATGGACCTCCTGAGCACCACTGTTTGCCTGCCTCACTGCTCACCCATGAGCTGCTCGGGCCTGAAGGGCTCAGGCTCTCGCCGGGTCAGGTCTGGCAATTCCTTGCCGCTTCTGAACAGTCTCTCCCTCCCCCTGCCACTAAGTCTGGTTCCTCAACTCTGCCTTTGATGTTCAGGGCTCCCAGATTGCCATATATAATCAAATCTCTTGTTTTTTCGGGTCTTTGTTGCAAGTGGGTCCACTGGAAACATCTGACTACTCTGCCATCTTGGCCCCGCCTTACCAGCTTTCATTTGAAACAAGAATACCTTAGAATCCAAGCCCACCTGTGCTTCCTCCATTGTAATGAGCAAGAATGGATAGAGATGGGTAAGCTTGATGGCGGGATTGCAGGAGTGAAGGGAAGAGTATGCCTGGTCCTTTGAGGGCAGGATAATGGAAATGGCTGCCTTAGGAGAAGGGGCTGCAAGGAAGCAGAAGATCTGAGGAAAGTGGTGGTTGTGGAAAGACAAGGGATATGCCTGGCAGTGCTCTCAGGGCTAGCTTATCCCCAGACTCCAGGGCCCAGGGTTCTCCTCTTTGTTCTCTTTCTTTGCCTGGTAATCAATTCTCTGCCTCTCTCTTTCACTCCTGCCACTGCTGCACAAAGTTTCTCCTGCTCCTTTCCCTTCTCCTAGACCTCAGCTTCAGTCTTGCCAGTGGTGCCCTTTTGTTCTTGCTCTTGGCTTCGGGGCTCCAGGTCTCCCTTAGCTAAAGCTGCTGGCTTTGGGGTTGTGATTGAATTTCTATTTGCCAAGGAGGGAGCAGGAGGCTTATTGTGTCTCCAGCAACTGGAGTTTGAAACATGAACTCCTGGATTGTCTTTTGGGAGCTGCTTCTCATTTACTTCACATCTGAACCATGGGGCTAGTGCCCTGTGTCATTGAGCTGTCTTTTAGCTTTGGGAGTATATGCTGTGCAACAAAGGGCTTACCTCTTAATAAAGCCCTGGAAGATTTATCTGGACACGCTGGTTTGTGGAGCAAATAGGAGGGAGTGGAGAGAAAGGTGCATGGGTTTTGTGTGCCCTTCCATTCCCAGCTTCAACTCCTTGCATGGGCCTGGTGGTTCAATGAGAGGTTACTGAAGACAGGAATGAATGAATGAATGAACAAGTAATGCTGTCTGGAAATGTTGAAGGGAGGGAACGTGAAAGTGAAAGATTGTTGTCCGAAAGTCATATGGGATGTGACGTGGCACTAGTCTCTCCCGGCTCCTGCCCTCAAGCTTGACATGCAGGGAAGCCACAGAGCAACTCTCAGGAAGCCAGCCGGGGCACTGCACGGAGAGTATAAATGCATATAAACAGGCTGCTCTGCTCAACAGCTTAAGATAAATATTCATATTTAATACTGGTTCTAGGGTATGAATTTTTAGACCATAATTCTTTAAAATTTACTATAGTTTTAAACTTAATTGGGTGAAAATATTTATTGGTGGGGGAGGGGATGCAATTACCCAATTACCAAAGCTAGGAGGAATCCTAGGAGGGACACTAAACCTATCTTTAAGTACTGAGAGGATTTTATTACAGTAACTCTTAAAACAATAACGAATGTTCTGTATTTCTCAGTCTTTTTTACAATAGAAAAGGAACACATCATTTTCAAAGAGAAAGCAGGTTTGCATTTGTGGAGGAAGAAACAAGAAAGGACTCAGTGCCAACAAATTCTCCTCACAGACCCCCACCGCCCAAAACCGTTTTTTCCTTGAACATTAAAGAAAAAGGGGGAGTGGGGGTGGGGAGGGAAAGGTTAGTGAGGTTACAAGGAAAGAAACGGAGACGTGGGAACTCGCATTAAAAATACGTTGGCATTTTCCCAAACAGGGAGTGCTGACAAGTATAATCCCATTACCAAAATCACATCAGCAATGAGATAAATGAAAGAAAAACGCGATCTCGGGCAACGAGATGGTTATTTGTCCACGGGATCTCATTGCATGATATCAGTCTGTCCCTCAAAATGGGACATAGTAGAAAACAATGTTAAGGAGGCTTTAAAAACACATCGTTGAGATTACAGCACCTTTTAAAATAAACAGCACTGAATACCAACACAGGTAAAATGTCATTGTGAGACTGGGAGCCGATAGTCTACGGCGTGCTTTATGGCTTTCCAGTGTGTGATAAAATCTGTTCACCAGATGTACTGTATGTCTCCTGTGTAGCATACTTGAGCATCCTGTAGGCCCGAGGCCCATTTATTTCATGTAATTGCCTTTCCTGTGCACACCTTGGGGCACCCTAATTCTCCATTTTATTTCAGGCACTGTACAGGGTACCATCTGGTAGTTTTAAACTCATCCCATTTTATTGCACGACTGCAGTGGCTGTCTTCAGCCATGCTGCAGGCTTTCGGTGGAGACAGCTATTTATTTTTGCCTGAAATAAAGTAGCTTTGAACTACCAGCATGTAGGATTCACACGTAAATCATCACCAGTCCATACGTGCTCGACAAAGGCTCCTAGGCAACCTTCGGACTCGCAGCATCTCTGAATTGCTTCATGCACAGCTGTTAGCTTACAGAATTGGGATTCTAAATTCTTCATCTACTTCTGCAAGTAATGATATCTTTTTAGTATCTCATCTGTATTATTTCAGTTTAGATGAGTGCAAAAATAAATGTATTCCATCACATCTGGAAAAGTACCTCAGAGAAATGGCTTAATATACAAAGCTGCACACCTCATTAGGAGGTTCGTCACTCATTTCAAAGCCAACCTTACCTCTGTCCCTCATCAACACGGCTTTTGTTTCACTGTTGTTTTTATTAAATTGTTAAATCATTTTTCAAGGGACTTTTCAAGATCTTGAAAAGGCAAATTTGGAAACAATATACTTGGCAGAAGGAAAATAAATCTCAGAACCACGCAGCTTTTCTGCAGCAGGTCTCCGATGAGAGCGCCTTAGCTCAACTAGTGCACAAATAAGGTCGGAAGTAACTGGGAATTTATCTCCTGCCTCAGACCAGCCCCACCCATGTGTGCCCACACAGCTGGGCATGTCACTTTCTCAAAGGGTCCCTGATACGCAAATAATACACACCTCGCTGCACGTTTCAAAGTGAGTCAATATTCACCTGCAGTTCCTGCCTCACCAAATCCTTCTTACTGCATATGTTGTGCATTCCCCTTCTCCTCTCCCTCTCTTCCCTGTCCAACAGCTAAAGCCTGTCGGCTTCTGGAATGGCAAAAAAAAAAGGCTGCAATGAAGGGGCCAGGAAGGGTGGTGGGAGTAGGTGAGTGATGAGTTGGCTTACCAGTCACTGCTGCCTCTTGACATGTGTTATCTCTACATTGCCTGGGGAGATTACCAGTCTCTGGCTGGAGATACAGAAAGACTTCCAGTGTACAATCTCCTCCCTGGTGTCAATGACCTGTGGAAATAAACAAACCAATCAGGAAATGTTACCATTACTATAGGCACCTTCATTATAGCGATGGGTGATAACAGCCCAAACACAATGGGGGATAGAAGAATATTTAAGGTGGAAAAAGCTGGATATAGACCCATTTGGAACAGATTCTTTACATGTTTTGCATTCATGGCAATGACAAATGTAGCTAAATGCACCTGGTTGTAGCTGTCTGCTGTGATCTAAAGCCTGTTTGAATGAAAAGAATAACTCCCTCTGTTATTTATTGTTGGAAGCAGAGTTTACTTTGCTGTCTTTAACCTCAGCAGAAATCAGAAATGCCAGTGTGAGAGCAAACTGATGAGTTCTAGGCAACAGAGCAAAGAGTTGTTGGGTTGGTGTCTTGTAAATCAGGGGGCGACGACCAGTGACCAAAGAGATTCATATTTATTTTCCTGGAGTTTTTCCCCCTTCTTTGGCTCTCAGGCAATCTCCTTCTATAAAAATGTTAATGCTGGTCTGAATATGAAGGGTAATTTTTTTCCCCCATAGCTCTCTCAAACATATCTTCCTAATAATTAAATGTGCATCTTTGGGCTCTTAGAGCAGGCTTGTTGAACAAAGCAACCACAAATCCAACTACCTTTGAAGAATGAGGGTGTCAAAGCATAAGCAGATGCTTTAATTTGCACAACGCTGGGATTTTTCGGATGCCAAATGTTCCTAAAATAACTATTGTATCTAGACAGCAGAAGAAAGATACACTCAGAAATGACCTACAAGTATCTCAGATATAGTGGCATTGGCTCATTTGGCAGAAGTGATATTGGGAGTGCTGTTAAGAAAACTGTATGTTAAACAGATCTAACGTATCATAATGCTACAATTATAATATATGACGAGAAAATAAGAGAGTACTGCAAAATTTTAAAGTACACACGTATACATGCGCACAAACACACACACACGCATACACACACTGTAAAGTCCATAGCTAAATATAGGGTAAAATAAAAGTACTTATACTACCTGTCGTATATGGACTAAAGATTTCTAAAATGATTTAGGGAATGAATGCTATTTAAAAAAAAGGGACACATACTTTAGCCGTGAAATTATAGCATCATGTCGTCTAGCTAGTTGAACTTTCATTGCTTTTGGGAAATGTTAGCACACATTTTTCACAAGTGGATGTATGTAGGAAAGATTTATATTAGACATAAGGAAAAACGTCCTGACTTTCAGAAGAGTTGTGAGAAGCCCAAATAGTTTACCAAAGAAGGCTGTGGAATTTACCTCCTGGAGATTTTTAGCATCAGACAGAAGACCCATATGTTTGGGTTTATTTCAGAGCAGTTTGAAATGAACAGAATGGTCTCATCAAGAGTTTCCTAGTTCTTTTCATTCTGTCACACACCTGGGGACAGGCTAACAGTCCAGCAGCAATTACCCAAGCCAAGCCTCTGTCCAACCCTGCTCTGAATTCAGCCTCATCTCCAGCCTCGGTCAGCAGTTACCAGAACAGCTTGATCAAAAAGGTTAAGTTAGAGACTCGCATGTGTTGCCTGTAGGGGTGAGAAGAGTGTGAACTGGTACAATCTCTATGGTGGACTATTCTTCAAAACCTACCAAAATTAAAAATACTCATAGTCTGCATTTCCAGAATGCTGTCTTAGAGACCTGTTCACAAATTACAAAATGACTCTTGCGTTAGTGATTTATTGCAGCAGTCTCAGAAATAGCAAATCATTGGAAACAACCTAAATATCCATCAAAAGAAGACTGATTAAATAAGCATGGCCCAACTTTGTTAAAAGAAAGAGGCGGCCCTGTCTCAGCCCTATATGTCCTTATTAAAAAGAATCTTTAAAATACTGACAAGTGAAAATAGCAAGGTTCAGAATACCATGTATAGTATGCTACTGTTTGTATTTTTAAAAAGGGAATGGGAGACAGACTGACTTTCCACAGTATAAAAAATTAACTTTTGAACTATTGTTTGAATTTGGCTTGTAGCACTTACTAAAATTAAATAAAGTAAAATAAAATACTGATTATTGACTATGCAAAGGCATCTTACTGTGTGAATCATAACAAATAATGGATAACATTGCAACCAATGGAAATTCCAGAACACTTAATTGCACTCATGTGAAATCTGTACATAGACCAGGAGGCAGTTGTTCAAACAGAACAAGGAGATACTGTGTAGTCTAAAATCGGGAAAGATGTGCTTCAGTGTTGGATTCTTTCCCCATACTTATTCGATGTGTATGCTGAGCAAATAATCGGAGAAGCTGGACTAGATGCAGAAGAACGTGGCATCAGGATTGGAGGAAGACTCATTAACAACCTGTAATATGCAGATGACACAACCTTGCTTACTGAAAGTTAAGAGAACTTGAAGCACTTACTGATGAAGATCAAAGACTGCAGCCTTCCATATGGATTACACTTCAACATAAAACAAAAATCCTCACAAATGGACCAATAAGCAACATCATGCATGATAAACAGAGAAAAGATTGAAGTTGTCAAGGATTTCATTTTACTTGGAGCCACAATCAACACCATAGAAGCAGCAGTCAAGAAACCAAACAAGATATTGCACTGGGCAAATCTGCTGCAAAACACCTCTTTAAAGTGTTGAAAAGCAAAGATGTTACTCTGAGGGCTAAGGTGTTCCTAACCCAAGCCATGATATTTTCAATTGCCTCATATGCATGGGAAAGCTGGACAATGAATAAGAAGACTGACAAATTGATGCCTTGAATTATGGTGCTGGTAAGGAATACACCATGGAATGCCAGAAGAACAAACAAGTTGATCTTGGAAGAAGTATGGCCAGAGTGCTCCTTGGAAGTGATTACGGCAAGACTTTGCCTCAGGTGCTTTGGACATATTATTAGGAGGGACCGGTCCCTGGAGAAAGACGTCATGCTTGGTAAGGTAGAAGGTCAGTGAAAAAGAGGAAGACCTTCAATGAGATGAACTGACACAGTGGCTGCAACAATGGGCTCAGACATAGCAGTGATTGTGAGTATAGCGCAGGACTGAGCAGTGTTTCATTCTGTTATACATAGGGCCACTATGAGTCGGAACCTACTAGTCAGCACCAAACAACAACAACAAAATAAAATAAATGCCTAAAGGGAAATAAGAAAACCTTTTTCCAGATCAAAATGTTCAAATAAGTCAAGAGACTTTTTTCTGTTATACTCCTGGTTCTTCCTCTATCCTTGTGAGGAAGTCGTAAGTGCAGCCAGTGTCAAATGACATCCAGGTGGGGAGAAGCCTGTGTGATTCTGGTTTTCTCTTCACCTTCATGCAGCTGTTAATTTTAGAAGGCAGGAGGAAGGAGGAAAGGTCTAGTGAGAGGGCTTCAGAGAACTTTTGTTTATTCACCATTTGGTGACGATTTATGTGTGAACTGAGTAGAACATGTCTTCCCGCCTGGTCACTTGGTTGAAGTTGCACAGAGGTTAAACTTTTGCCCAGGACCACAGGAGAAGGCAAGGAGGCGAGGCCCAAGAGATGACCAATGCCACGGGGGAAGTGCAGAGCCACCCTCTGACTGGGACCCCTTGCACAATGTGAGGGGTCAGCCCACCCACTGGGGTTTCCCCTTAAGGTTTGTGTTGATAAGGCCTGATAGAAACAACTCAGTGATGTTACTTCTGAAAAGTCTCATCTAAGCTCTCTGAAAATCATTTAAAAACACAGTTGTGGAGTCATTTGAAGAATACAGTGTCTGTATTTAATACAATTGCTAGATGCAGCATTTGGAATATTGGAGTCAATAGATAAACGGGTCTGTTATGGATTGAATTGTGTCCCACAAAGATATGTGTCATAAACCCTAAACCCTTATGTCTGTTGATGCAATGCCTTTTGGGAACAGGACTTTCTTTGTCATGTTAATGAGACCATATCAGTGTAGAGTATGTTTTAAGAGCAAATTAAGCCCACAGAAGGAAGCACAAACAGAGGGGACAATACACACCACATGGATATCAACAAGGAACGCAGGAACAGAAGCTGAAAAGAGACAAGGACCTTCCCTCAGAGCCAACAAAGAGATAAAGCCTTCTGGTAGAGCTGATACCCTGAATTCTTGACTTCTAGGTTCCTAAACTGTGAGAAAATAGATTTCTGTTTGCTAAAGCACCCACTTCTGATGCTTTTGTTATGGCCTTTTTGTTTTGTTAGGTGCCTGCAAATCGATTCCAACTCATGGAGACCCAGTGTGTTACAGAGTAGAACTGCTCCATAGGATTTTCTTGGCTGCAATCTTTACAGAAGCAGATAGCCAGGCCTTTCTTCCACAGCAGGTCTGGATGAGTTCTATCTGCCAACCTTCAGATTAGTAGTCAAGCACAAACCATTTGCACCACCCAGGGATCCTGTGTGGAATAATATATCTACCTCATTGAATTATTATGAAGTTTTATTGATAGAATTTATCTAAAAGTCCACCACAGCATTGAACACATAGATGGCACTCAAGAAACAGCAGCCATTGATATTGTCTGCTAGAATATTTGCAACCTCAGTCACTGTGATTCTTCCACAAAGGACGTCTGTCCTCCAGGGAGTCATGAGGCCCTCAATCCATTATCGATATAAAGTATTTCAATTAGAGATACTCATCGGCCTAATCTAAAAATTTAAGGTATCAGTCCACAAAAGATCAAAATTACTGCAAAAGCAACTGTTTTAACACTTTAAATATTATATTCTTCCACCTGAATACAGCCTGCTTGAAAGAAGGGAGAATTAAGATATCAGGCTCCTACTCCTGAGATTTTTATTTAAAGAATACCCCATCTTTACTTGCAGCTGAGAGGCTGAAGATTAAAAATTAGTCACTGTATAGTAGTGGAGCAGTAACAATTTTTCATAAAGGTTTTTACTACACATTTGGGATTATAATTTCAATATTATGCAAATGCATTTTATGAATCTGTAATATAGAATGTGTACTGGCACTAAAGTGCATTAGTGGGCGAGCACAAAAAGGCTCCAAATGAGCCATTTTGGTGTCTGCTTTCAACGTGTATTATGAATAATAAGTAAAATGTTCTGTCTTAGAACACATAATATAAAATCTGAATTCCTCTTGATGTACACCAACAGCATAGTCCTACACCACTCCCAAGGAATTCTTCCTTCGGACATAATTAAAAACTGGCTCTCAACCAATATGTTCTTGTTCATAGCTTCTCTTCTTGAATGAGATGTGCAAGTAAAATAAATACATTTAGTATGCAAAGGGGCAGTTCCCACCTGCTGTTCAAAACCAGGCGCTAACCAGCCTAGTGCGTTAAGAAGAGCACAATCCCTTGGAAGCAGAAGATAGTGGCCCAGACTCTATCTTAAAAAAATGAATATGCTTCAAACTCGGGTTACAGAACTTGTGGTATATTTTTAATTAATAAAATTAATAGATTTAATGCCTTTAACAGAAAATATTCAACACAGGATAATCATTTTGTTCCAAGGATATTTAAATGATGCATAAATAATGTTGCTTCATAGTGTGGTACAAGCCTTGTGATCCAATATGGAACCCAGATAGAAAGCTGCCTGATGTGAATCTTCTTTCAGCCCAGTCAGTGTGTTTTCGTGATTACAGGACAAATGTAAATTAGAAAAGTGCTCAAAAGCTAATTTGAGATCTTTCCTAAATGAAGAAGCCTGAGCCAAACAGCTCTCCTGGCCTCCTTGTGATAGACTCTAAAAATGTTTCTTTCCTTTTTATTATTTTTTAAAAATATTTCCACATTCTAATTTTGCTTGAAAGCAAAGAAAGACTAAGCAACGTCACTTGTACTGAAGGTGATAACTGATTATTTTAGACGTAATCCAAAATTTATATTTGCCTTGATTTAGTTAGGACTGTGGGGTCTATTGATCCTGTTTCTTCAACGCATTGTTTAACACTTGCCCCATTCTTTGGCAGTCTGGGAGGTAAGCGGGGAGGAGCAGAAGGGGTAGCCTGGAAGAAGGCAAGACTGCACTGCCCAATGATTCTGAGCTAGGCATTCTGTTGAATAAGAATAATATAAAAATCTTCTCTCTGAAACAGACATCATTAATGCATTTTAAAATGTCACAGATTCCATGACTTATCTTTAAAGTCATAATAAATACATCCAAAATGCTTTGAGTTCTTATTGTGTTAATTTGTATATGCATTATGACAACAGATCCTCAAACCAATCTTACGAAATAGGTTTTAAAATTCCCACGTAATGGTTGAAGAATTCGGAGTTTAAAAAGGTTAAGTAATTTATACAAAATCATGCAGCTATGTAGGTATGTCTAATTCTGCAACCCAAATTCTTAACCACTCTATACTGCAGTGTCCACTATCAATATGGGGTACACTAGTCTTGGCTTTGTTCATCATGTAAGTTACAGCAATCATGTGAGGTCCTTCAACCTGGCACAGGCACTACAATTAATACTAAAGTCTGATCCAATTTCACCCGGTCATTGCATCACCGCTTGTCTAAATTATTGCCATTTGGGTACTGCTTTCCATTTCCCACCGACATTTCTCCATTCTAGCTGGAGGTCTGTGGAAGGAAAGATGGATACAGCAAGAGGGTCCGTCCAATAATGCAATAAACATGTGCTGAATAAATAAATGGAATTTTCAAAGTTCTCTAATTCAAATTCAACAAGAAGCTTGTGACTACCTGCAGAGTGTGAGATATGGTTTCTGTCCTTGGGTCCTTAAAATTTCAAAAAGACCCAAATGACAGTTTATTCATAGCAAGGAAGCACTTCCAAGAATTAATTTATAGTCAGTATTGAAATAACCTGAATATATTGTGTCCTAATGTGAAAACAAGTTATGTAGATAAGACTCCTACTCTAAGATATTTTCCCAATAGATGAAATATAAGATGCTGAGTTATGAAACCTTCAAGTTCAGTGGAGCAGGGCTGAGAGAACAAGTAGCACATTGTCTTGAAATAAATTTTCTCAGCACCATTTGCTGAGCAGTTTCTATGCGTTGGCCCTTTGCACCATCTCACTTAACCTTCACAGCACGCTGTAAGGTAAATATTATTATCCTCATTTTGCAGATGCAGAAATTGAGGCTTGGGGAAAGTAAATTGTCCTAGGTCACAAAGTTAATAAGTGGTTGAAAGAGGATTTAGTTCTAGTTCTGCTTGGTTTCAAAGTGAGTGAGAGGAAAAGTGAAACACAGAAAAGATAACTTTTAAAGAACGAATCTCAATTTTCTGAAACCCTGCAGCAAGTCTCACCTTTCTTGTGTTTTTATCACACTCTGCTTTGTTATTTCTGTGTTTCTTATATCACCTCTACTTAACTGTAAACTATTCTATTTGAAAGAAGGGACAGTGTGTTAACCATTTTCATGTACTTCACTGGGTTTTGTTCAGTGCCTGGAACAAAGGAGATATTAAATAGGTATTTCATATATTCTTTATATATTGAACAAGCATTTACCCTGTGTCCAAGCCCAGTAAAGAAGACAGTCACGCCCTCTAAGTTTCCACCCAGTGGAGAAGGTAGTTACAGCATAGGGCTTTTAGCTGGGTGTTATGTTATGGATTAAATTGTGTCACCCCCAAATATGTACTGGAATTCTAACCCCTATATCTATGAATAGAAAGTCCCTGGGTAGCATAAATGTGTAAGTGCTGGGCTACTACCTGAAAGGTTGGCAGTTTAAATCCACCCAGAAGCAGCTTAGAAGAAAGGTCTGGTGTTCTGCTTCTGAAAGGTCACAGCCATGAAAACCGTATAGCGTGCAGTTTTACTCTGCAACGTATAGGGTCGTCATGAATTGGAACTGACTTGATGGCAACTGGTTTGGTTTTTTGGTTTATAACTGCGGATGTGATCCCATTAGGAAATAGGATTCTCTCTGTTATATTATTGAGGCCATATCAGTATGAGGTGTGAACTAAATCTAATCACTTCTGAGTTATAAAAAGAGCAGATTAGACACAGAAGAAGCCCACCTGAGGGGAAGATGGATGCCACACTAAGGTTGCCAAGGAATGGAGGGACATCAGGCCTACAGAAACTAGGAGACAAGGATCTGCCCTCAGAGCTGACAGACAGAACCTTCTCCTAGAGCTGGCGCCCTGAATTCATACCCCTATCCTTCTGAACTGTGAGAAAATAGATTTCTCTTCTTAAAAGCCACCAACTTGTGGTATTTCTATTACAGTAGTACTAGGGAACTATGTCAGTGTGGAAGGGCCTTGATAAGGTAAGCAAGAGAAGTCGAGATGGCCAATGGAAAGAGGCAGCAACAATCTGGGAGGGTCATCAGGAAGAGCCAAGCAAAGAGAGTGAGGAGGGCACCACAGCAGAGGAAACGGGTGTGCAAAGGCCCCCAAATAATGGACAAGAACACAGCCTATTTCAAAGATTACAAGTGGACTGACTGGAACTTAGAGTTCATGTGTAGGGTGAGGAGGCTGCTGTGGGAGAAGAAGGAGGGGAAGAGGGGACCAGCAAGAGGAAGTGGAAAAGTGTCCCGTGTGAGGCTCAGAAGGGCCGCATATACCATGTAAATGTGTTTGTGTTTTATCCGACCATTCCGGGAAGGCTTTTCAGCAAAGGCAAGAGAAGACATATATTTTAGAAAGATGATTAGCTAAATTGCGGAGAACAGACTGGAAAGGCATAAGACTGGTGGTAGGAAGCAGGAACAACCACCAAGGAAGTGATCTCTGGAGCCAGGGAGAATGAGAGTCTTGCCGTCTGGGGAAGAGGAGGCCATTTTGTATATAATTTGGAAGGCCACACAAATATTTTATTATTATTCTTAGAGCTTCCCCACCTCCAATCAGTTTTGTCTCATCACCAGTTTGCGGGAGGCCCATGAACTAAAATACTGAAAGAATCTTCACTTTGAATGTCCTTGTGTTGAGGCGCTCCAGTGTAGTTCTCAGAGATTTAATTAGAGCTGTGTTGAAGCAATTTTTATTTTAATAATCTCTCTGTGGGCAGAGGTAACAGAATAACAGGAACTGTTATAGACAACCTAAGAAGAATACCTCAGAAAGAAAGAATTAATATTTTTGCTGATGCACATTTTTTATTTTGAAAAATCACGAAGATCTCCATTAGGAAATCATTCTTCCTTGGTGTGTGTTGCATGCTCAACAAATAGAAGGTAAATATGCTAAACTTGGGTGTCTTTTTCATGAAAACTACGTAACTATAAAGTTCTTTGTTTACACCCAACTGCCGAAAACATTTGCTTAGGCAATTTCAGTAAACTTTGGAAGAATTGGAAGTGCTCTCTCCTACACATATGGTTCTTCATGAAGAAGTAATTTTTACCTATGTTCTACTCGATTGGACATTTATAAATCTGTTTGGCCTCAAAGGTACCTGATCTTCCCTCGAAATACAATTGCCCTGTAAAGCTAAAGTGAGATTTATTCAGTTACCCTTTAAGAACTTTGCAAGTTATTTTCAATTTCTCCCTATGAATTTATTCCCAGTACAATCCTAAATTTGTTTAATTTGCTGTGTTATTGTAATTAGTCAATTCTCCCTTAGTTACACAAATAATAGCCTTATAAGTTTGAGGCTGTAAATCATTTATCCATTAAAAGTGCCATTTCCTTGTACTGCACGTTTGATTCATTTAGAAGAGAAAAATCATGGGCATGGAACAGAATTATGCAATGTCATGGACACATTAACATTTGGATCAAAATTTTACATTGTGTCAGCCAGTAAACAGTATAAATGGTTCAGATTTGCAATAAATAATTGTCTATTAATACCCTGGCATGCTGTAGCAAATTACAGTCTCACTTCAGTAAGCACAGCTGTAGGTAGGTGCCAGGCGGAGGGAAGCAAGTGCCACAATTGGTTTGAGCGGAAAGAGCCGGTCATGCAGGGATGCAGTGCAGCTCTCTCTCCAGCAACCAGAAGCACGGCTGTGGGTTAAACGCTGTGTTTATAAACGCGGGAGGAGGGCCCAGTGGGCCCTCACTGTAGCTGGAGCATTAGACGAAAGGATGCAGCCCATCCCTGTAAAACCTACAGGAGACATAGATGCTGAACCCAAGGAGGGCATCCTGCACTTTCACTGAATATGAAGGAGAAGGTGGCATATTTTATTAACCAGAAAAAGCGCCCCTGGTGCATAGGACAGATCTCAGCTTGTGGCTGGAGCAGCCACATCAGCTGTTGATTATGGAACCACTGTGAGACAGTGGGGAAGTCAGGCTGTCCCAGAGTTGGCCTTAGGTGGCAGTATGATTTAAGCCTTTCTCCCCTCCCTCCAGAGTCCCTGGGTGGTGCAAACAGTTATCTCCTTCTGCTGCTAACCAAAAGGTTAGAAGTTCAAACCCACCGAAAGTCACCTGGGAAGAAAGGTTCGGTGATCAGTATTGAAAACCCTGTGGAGCGCGGTTCTGCTCTCACACACTCAGGGTCACCATGAGTTAGAAACAACTCAGCGGTTACTGGTTCCCCTCCCTCTCTGCCAGAATCTTCCTCACTAGCCAACTGAGAAACCTAAAATTAATACCATTTTTACTGTTTGGCTTAAGGCTTATTAAACTCTGTTAAAATGCAAACAAGGTGTCTGGGAAGGTTGATAAAGAGATATATTAACATTCATTAACATCTTGGCATGAAGTAGGTTATCAGCTTAGCCAAAATCGGGGCTCTGAGTGGGATTAGTTGGACCTCAGGACAGGTAAATTTTAAGATGGGTATGGGGAGAATGAAGTGTTGCCCAAAGATTCGTGAGGGTATTGGGCACTACAGCAAGCAGGGCCACACGGGGAAATTAGGCAGTAAACCATAATAGTGACTAGCATTTTTTATAGTTTATCTGTCACTGCAGGCACTATTATTATCATCCCCATTTCCCAGATGAGAAAATTGAGATGTTAAGGAATCTGCTCACCAAATTAACCCAGCTGGTGTGACAATTTATACTGAAGAATTGGGAATCTCTGAAAGTGTATTTATCTTAGTTTGTAATTTAGCTCAAGGCTCTCTAGGAATAATAGAGCTTACTTATGTTTAAGCCATGTGGTTCAATTAATTGAAAATGTGACCCTTGGCGGTTACCAAAGTTTTTTGAAATTCTCTATAATAAAGACTCTAGACTCAATTCAAAACACTAAATTTATTCCTTTTTGTTCTAAGTCACTCAGCTCATAAAGGAAAAAAAATTCTCTACTCACCTCCAAGTTAAGCATTTACTTAACCTACATTTATACATTTAAAATATACAGATGAGTTAAAGCAGCCTTTTAAATCACATTTTAAACAAAAATATCAGTGTCTTAAAAATCCAGATATCTAGAGGAACGTGATTTTTCTTGCTTGAATTAGATGGATATATTCATCAACATTATAAGAAAAATGTATTGAACACCTACTAAGTAGAGGGCTTTGCCCTGGATTTTAGATGAGTGCCTAATTTTGCTTTTTATGTCTGCTGCAAGCCAAGTTTAATTTGCATGTCTTTCTCAAAAAGAGGGAGCAGCTGTGACTAATTTATTTGAATACTTTAGAACATTTGAAAATAGTTTTTCTAATTCACCAGAGAATTACTAAATCTTTGTGGTTGTATAGTCTCTGGAGCAGTATTGGGTTCTCCCTCATGCTTGTACAATTGCTGTGGTCTTCTAACTTGTATCTTTGCCAACAATAGCTACTTTTTCTTGCATACTGCTTGACTAATCATCATAAAAAGCCATTTTTACGACATCGTTCTCCTACCCAAAACTTTCAGTGGTTCTTTATTTCCTTACTTCCTTCCAAATAAACTCTAGAGTCTGCATTTGAGGCCTCCACCATCTGGGCACTATCTATCATTCAGTACTTACCTGCCACCACTTCCTTATGCAAATTCTCTGTGCCTGGCACACAGATTACTTCAGCCACCATGATTTGCCCCCGACCCTGCCCCCATTCCATCAGCTTCAAATGTCTTTACCATTCTTTCCAGACCCTCTCTGCACACACATCCCATGCTTTCTTTGAATTTTTTTTTTTTTTTTTTTTAATCCTAGCTTCTTTATTCTCCAGAATCCAAGACTTGACACTTACCACAGAATCATAAAATGTTAGAACTGGCAGGGACATGAGTCGGGCCTTTTGTCATTCTTTTTTGTAGCTTCTCTCAATTTTTAGTTAGTAGACTTGTTCTAGACTATGGATGAGATGATCCAACTCTACAATTTTCTTAAGATGGGACACTGGGCAAGCCACATGAGCTCTCAGACTCACTTACCACATCTGTAAAATGGAGATGGCTGGCCTACCTACTTCACAAAGTTGTTTTGAAGATCAAATGTGACAATGTTTAAGAAAGTGACTCCTAAATCCTAAAATGCTAAGCATTGTCACTGTTTATCACATGGCCCCATAAACAGCACACTGTCTCCCCTCCCCAGTGCTAAAGAACACTATATTGGGGTGGAACAAATGAGAACTTGGTAAATACTCAAATAATGATGTTCTACAATCCAAGGTTATATCTCTCTGTATTTACGGCAAATCTGTAATTTTATCTGTTCATTTTATTCGCTATAAATGGCTTTTTGGGTCATGAAAATTTCTGCCACCTTTTTTGGTTGTCATATTGAGACAGACAAGATTTCTGGGATCATCAGATTTTACCCAGTACTTGAAGGCATGACCTAAATCTTCAGCTGTCCATTTCCCATAGAAAGTGGTCAACAAATTTTTGTTGGCAAAATAAATGAATATTAATTTTTTATCTTTCAATGAGAATGTGATAACTTTTGGTTATTAGCATGTATGCTTTTAAGCTCAGGTAATTTCCACCAGATTCCCCCAAATATAACTTTCTGTGCTGCTAATTACTCCAAATACCTAAATACGTGCAGAGGTATGGAAGCCATTGACCACTGGTACTTTGCACATTTACTTGCTGAATGCATTCTTTAGATAAACTAAAAAAAAGATCTTTCTGATAAAAAGTCCCACCAGTCCTCAAAATGTCCTCACCTTTGGCCTTGAAACAACAATAATGATTTGCTTCATTTGTGTACTGCATACCAATGACATGAGCTAATTGCGTGTCTACTATGAAATAATGTCTGTTATTACATGGATAACTACACATTAACTCCATTGGAAACACTGGTAATTACACAGTAACTTATGTTAATGCATCTGCCATATCATTAATTCAAATATCCTCTATAAATCTGTTTCCTGCTCTCATTTTATTATTCTGAATCTCTCCATAACACTTTAGAGGTTATTAAGAAAATAAACAATAAAACTATGCAATTAAAGCTATAGATATATGTATACCTATATACAACTACATATGATATATATATATATATATCACCTGACGTGTGATCCAGTTGCTTTTTTTTTTTTTTTTTAATCACTTCTCCTTTGCTTGACACACATAAACAACTTGAGAGCTGTATTCCATTTTCTTCTACAAGAAAACTAGTAGTACTTTCACTTCAGGGAGAGTTGCACCAAAGTTTGATTAAATGTTTTTAAGAAACTGTTTCACAAACAGAATCACAGCTTAAAAGGGCATACATTCTCCCTTTAAAACGTCAGTTATATTTTATAACACCAACACACATAATGGAAAGTTCATAGTGGCTGCTAAAACCTGAGTTGTCTCCCACCCCCAGTCAGTCTGCATCTGGTTACACCAAACTTCATTTGCTACAGTCAAGCTAGTCCTGACTGTCCCCTGGCCTTACAAGCTGCCTTTCAACTGCAGAGCAACTCCAGCCCAAGAGATGAAAATGCCATCAGCATTTTCATAGTTAATGACAGGGCTACAAAACAGAAAATAACAGCGGGAATCTGAAGTCAGTGCTTTTATTGGACTAACTAACAATATAAATAAAATGGTCCCTGACTGAGCTTCAGAGAATCACTGTCTCTTTATCAGGCCATAGAAAACAGATCCAGGAGGGCAATAAATACGGCACATAACAGAGTGGAATTAAATGATTAGGCCTGAATTAACACCGTGTTTCTGAGCCTCACTTAGTGTTCCATGGCCCCAATGAAACACTGCAATTCACAAACGCTCAAGGCCCATTTAATTTTTATTTCAAGCTAGTTCAGCAGAAGGGATTACCTATAACTCCCCTCTATTCCGCTGTATAACTCTTGAAGTAACAACACTGATCCTGTCTAGATGGTTGTTAGGAAAACAGACTGTGCTACGGGAATCAGTCTATTCAGAATCCTGCCTCTAAGAATTTACAATTATTAAAAGGGACCAAACCCCTGTTCCTGTGAAAGTAACAAGACAGTCTTTGACAGGAATAAAAAGATTAATTAACAATTAATCAAATAAACTTGATTTTTTTTGTGGTATTAACAGAACTCAGCAACTGTTAGCCCAATTTTTTTTTTTTAAATATTTGAATTATGGCTTTAGCATGTCAAAGATCCAAGCTAAGACCTAACTGAAAAATAGAATTTAATATCACCTTGGAGGATAGTGCATAGATGACACATTCCCCATTATGCTGTATGCTATACCAGGTAGGTGAGGTCCACTTAAACCCTCTTCAAGGGAAATTAATTCTGCGCCACACTCCTTCAAGTATAAAATGGCTCTATAGCAAGAAATCTAAGAATGGCTTAGAGGAAGTCTTAACTATCCCAGTGAATTACTTAGAAATTTTAGGCGAAACAGGCAGCCAGACAAAACTGAGGTATAAAATCCCCTTTGAATATCTGTGACTTGCAATGATATATGGGATAGAGCTATGTTCATAAGGCAAGCTCCTTGAGGGCAAGAAATAAGGGCGCTTCCAGTTTCAAACACTTGATAGATAGTGTGTGCTGTGCTGTCTTCTCATTTAATCCTCACAATTTCCTATTAAGTAAGCATTGTCATTCTCATTCAAATAAGGAAGTCAAGGCTCAAAGAGTAGTGTAATAACTGCCCAAGTTCACAGAGAAAGTGGTGAGGCTGAGATTCAAATCCAGTTCTAGCTGATTCCCAAGCTACACCTTTCCATCAATAGTATAGTATCACTGGCTTAGAACTCCTGACTGCCCCCCCACCCCCCGCAGTGGTCCAATTTAGGATCTTCTTGAGTAACTGAAGAAACCAATTATCATGTGGAAGAGGGATGAGAATAATTCAGTATAGTCCCAAAGAGTAGAACAAGAACCGAAGCGTTTGGCTCTGTATGAGGCACATATTTTATAAACTCCCAGGAGATCCAAACACTCAATGAAACTAAGCAGATGGCAGCATGAATTGAACGCCTCCCCTAAGGAATGTGGATGGACATGCCTGACCAAGATAGCTTCAGAGTGTGACCCAGGGTGTAAGTAGAGTCCAGAATCTATCCTCACACTGAAGAAGCACCATAAGCCCTGTTCAGAATAGTGTAGGAGAATTCTTTAACATGCTCAATATGAGGCCTTTTCATATCCAGCTTTTTCCTAACAGTTCAGAACAGCATATGGTTGTATAGCTGACTGTCAGGAGGGACGCCTATTAGGTGAAATCTTCTAATCCTCAATATTTTTAGATGACAAAATTACCTTAATCCTAGCTCAAATTTATACTTAAATTCCTTCAGTGAAACACACACTCACATACACACATTTCTTCATAAAGCAGTCACTTAAAAAGTCCGAGCGCTGAGAACTTCTTTGTGGAGAAGCTATCCAATAATGAGATTATTATTGCTATTTTTTTTTTCTAAAGATGACCACTAATAAGTTTACTGGTGATAGATTCGTTTCAGATTAAGAGCGTTCTGTTGTGTCTATCTGTTGAATTACGGCTGAAAACTCAATGGGCAGGAAAATGTCTAATTTCATATTCTGTGCAATATCCTTGTACATTATTAGTACCCAATAAATTAATTAAAATGCTTTTGACACTCAATTAATGTTACATGGTAATGATTACATCTATTCCTTTATAAGTGATGAATTTCTTGAAATTTTATGTTTTGAGAAAAGGCCTTTGTTTACCAAAAAAGGAGTACTAATAGGATTTAAGAGAATTTAATTTAAATTATTAATTGTTCATTCCTTGGCCAGCAGTTCGTAAGCAGGGGTCTAGATTGTAATTGTTCACATGTGAGTCTCAGCTTTAGTGGTTGTACTTGGCTATGGTTTTTAACAGTAACAACGAGACCCCTGATTTTCTCTCTCCTAGATTTACACACAATCCCAGACCTCTTCGATTTTTACTTTTCATTACTAATTTAAGTGAAGTAAAATCTGTTTCCACTGAGTCAGCAATTAGAGCCAGGCTAAGTCTTTGAGAAGACAGCATAGTTACTCGAGTGCTCATTCACGTGACTCCACAACAAATCAAGGCTTCAGGTGGCTTGTTTGGTAGCTTGGGCGTTTTCCCTACCAATTTGCTAATTTAAGTGGTCATTTTTGCACTTTGAGGATATAACTTTAATTAAAATACTAAAACTAGGAACCCAATTATGGATAAAACTAGGAACCAAAATATAGACAACTACATTTCACATTTGACCAGTTACAGGGGCAGCATGTAATTACAAAGAATGCTTCCTTTAAAATTATGAAGTATTTGCATTTTCAAGGATTGGTTAGCTGTGGTAGAAAGAGCAGTTTCACAATTTTAAAGCTGTGTGATTTTTCTGTGGCTCGGTTTCTTCATCTAAGAGGAGGGTTGTAATACCTTATAGGGTTGTTGTGGAAGTCAAAAGACATAAGAATGTGAATGTACTCTTAAAAAAATAAAGAGCATAAAGTGGCATACAAGTGTGAGGTATTATTATTAATAATTCTCAGTAAAGACTGACTAGGATTTTAAGTTTTTAGCCTTGCTGTGTCACTTTTTATTACCAGTTGATAAGAACCCTGCACCTCTGGCCTTATTTCAGCCCTTGTAAACTTGGGCCTTCTTACAACAGTTAATCACTGCCGACGTAAAGTAAACCCACAGTGCCAAACAAACTACAAAGCCGCTTCGAAAACCACACAGTCCGGCCACCTTATTCCCTTCAACTCCTGTCTCTTGGTCTAAACCCCTTCATTTGAGTATAACAACATGCTTTTCTTCAGGCCTGGATCTTTGCAAAAGTAAATTTGTCCAGGAAATTGTTTTGCCAGATCCTATACTTTCCTGATTTGGCATTAGAGATGTTATCCTTTCAGAAAAACTCACTGCACATCAGGTATGTCTCAGCTCACAAGATGTCTCCTCCGAGAGGCCCACCCTGATTGCCCACTCTAACTAGCTCCTCCTCCAAAGTCCCTCTTTATTACATGGGACTTACTGGAATTTGAAACCATTCTGTTTCCCTATAGTATTTATTTACCTGTTTATCAATCATCTCCCACCTCTAGAAAGTCTGTTCCAGGAGAGAAGAGACAGTGTCAGTTTTTTCCACTGTAGCCCCCTGGACATAGAATACTTCCTAGAACGTAGTAAAACAAAGAAACAAGCCAGTCGCTGATGAGATGACTACCCCATGTTTGAGAGTAGAACTGTGCTTCACAGGGTTTTCAACGTCTGTGATCCTTCAGAAGTAGACCACCAGGCCTTTCTTCCAAGGTGCCTCTGGGTGGGTTCGAACCACTAACCTTTCAATTAGTAGTCAAGTGCTCAAGCGTTTGCACCACCCAGGGACTCCTGTGGAACATAGTAGGAGCCCAGTAAGTGTTTGCTGAATGACCAAAAGAATTGCCACAAATAGAAAAGGTCATGTTTGGTATCATTAAAACATTTAGATCTGAATACCATTTTTTTCCTTGCCCAGATGAAAGCATAACGCTTTTCTAAACTCTTAGAATAAAAATTTCACCTGTTAAATCCTTAGCAATATTAATTCCTTAGTCTTTTCGCTGTTTTTCTCAGAGCTTGAGACTGGGCCAAACGTGACTGAGGTTTTCAAAAAATATATTTTTAATATAATTTTAAAATATACTCACTAAGAGAAGGCTCATAAAATTCAGCTTCAGCCACAGTCTGGACTATATGCTGCCAAGCACTGCATAAATAAATCATTAAGTCATTTTGGCATCCTGTGGGCCAGAAGGAATACCTTCTTCGGTAGATTTAAAGAGACACTGTTCTGGAAGAAAACAGGAGCAAAGTGAGCAATCAAGTATGTGTTCTCTTATTCTTCTTCTGGAGTTTGGACTGGCCCATTGAAGTGGTAATTATCAATTTTACAGAGGGTAGATGCCTTTTTTCTCTTTCAGCAGAATCCATTGTGAAGTCCTGAGAATCCATTCTACAGTAAATACCCCTACCCACTTTGAAACTATTGGTACACTTAAAAGAGGGAAAAGAAGGTAGCCGTAAGAATGGGTTCTGAGGCCTGGTTGTGGCCAAGTATATGTAGCACGGATGCAAACAAGTCAGAGTCCATGCTCAGGGAGCAAAGGAGCCACCAAGGACAGTGGGGGATGGAACAGTCTGGAGTAAAGTCGATGCTTGATGAATATTGTTTCATGGCCCAGGCTGAGTGTCCCTGTGCCACACACACGTATGCACACACTTGTGCATGCACACGTGCACGCACACACACAGAAAGAGAGAGAGAGACCTTGTGACCAGCTGCCTCCCCGGTCAAGTCTCCCTGGCTCATCTAATCCAGCCTGTTCACTGGTCTTGATAAACTTGCTAGAATGAAGAACGGCAAATAAAAATGACGTATCCATTTCCTGTGATTCAGAAGCCGGGCCAGGAATCTAAATCCTTCCCCTGACCTCAAAAAAGGAAAAGGAAAAGCAGCTCCGAGGTTTGCAGAAAGCTATTTTTCAACACTGTTCATTAAAAGAGACTGTGTAACTGTAAGTCAGGGCGAGTTGGGGCAAACATTGCAGTATGTCTTTTCAGAACTGTAGATTAAAGTGTCGTGCCATTGACGTAGGCATGTACAAAACCCAACTCATTCAGAGGAAAGCTTCAAAATTTGATGTATGAGGTACCTGTGGAAACACACATTTAGACACAGAAACATCGGGAAGGCCCACTTATACCCCTCCACAGTCACAGACCCACGCGCGCACGCGCCCACAGGCGTGCACGGCAATCTCCTTCTTGACAAACACCCCTTTTTTGCTGCCTTGTCTTTCATGTAACCATGACTAAAAATAAAAATATTTCTACTGTTCCTTTGTGCTTTGTATTTACTTACACCCAGGCCAGTTTGGCTTTCCCTCTCAAGAAGAAATTTTTTATCTGTATCTGTCTTAGTCAGTAGCTAATAGACCCACCTTAGGTTATTAACCAGTTAGTTTTCTCCCAGAAAAGAGGTCATTAGTTTCTAACATTACTCAGAAGTGTCAGGAGATGCAGGTATCAGATCGTCTCATCCTGGGTTATCTTTAATTTAATCTCCAGATTTTTCAGCACCGGCTGTCGGCTTCCACTTAATAACACATTTTTATCTGTTGGTGGTGGTAGTGGTTTTTTTTTTTTTTTTTTTTAAAAAAAAACAACAACTCAGTAACCAATATAATGATGACAGAACTGACAAATTTTGCATTCATGGATGTCCTTCCCGCATCTAGGCTCCAACCTGCCGAATCTAGACACAGTGAAATAGATTCCAGGCAGTTACAGGTTAAGGATCATTTGCATAAATTGGCAAGTTTTGCAAATGAATTCATCTAGTGAGAAGTAAGACACGGGACACTGCATTTTAATAATTGACATTCCACATGAAATGCAATGTTCTTGAGGAGGAAATTGAGCTCCAGGTTGCTATTAGAACCAGCGGAGCAGCACGAGTGGGAAGAAATGCCATCTCCCATTATGTGAGTTACCGCTCCTGCATAACAACTACCCCCATTCTGATGGACTTGTTTAATAAAAGTACTCGTGTACGCTCACTGAGGGCGGGGAGGTGGGGGGAATCCAGGAGAATCTACTCATCAGCAGTATTGAGCAGGAAATGAAAATAAAGAGGTCTTCTGGATGTGGTCTTAACGTGCAGCCAGTAACACCTTCACATTCCCTTTCTAAAGTAATCCTTCATTTTCTGTGCGATTTGGCAGCAGGGCCCCCCTCCCCCCCCCCCCCCCCCCCCCCGCCACCTGGTTTTTTCTGTTTTATGAAATACTTAGGAGATTATTTGAAAAGATGCACGGTGTGCATAGAAATTTTAAATTACCCAATTTGGAGGTTGTCTCTCATAACGTTGGTTAAATTACAAATAAAGATAAGTGGGCCATTTTCCTGCCTCCTCTTGGCCTAATTAGTTTAAGAACATACCACACGGCGGATATTGGTGAGAATGCCAAATGAATGCCTTTCATAAGGTGTTAGTCAGTCAAAGTCAGGGTGTGCAGAATGGGTCAGAAGTATAAACTGCTCACACACGCAACCCAAGAGCTGGAAACAAGTCCATCCGTAATAGTGTTTCCTGGCATGATTTATAATTAACATAAAATGAATTAAATCACTCACTTAGACTTTTTTCCAAGTTCGTGTAGAGTAAGTGTGTCATATCAATTAATTCTCAGTGAACTGCAGCAGCCAATAAAATTTCTCCCAGACACTGGTAATAATCCAAGATATCTATGGAAAAGGTATCATTACTAATATGAGTATAAGCCTCAAATCATGTACTGGGAACAGGCAGATACAGTTCCATCCTTGGAAAGGGAACACGGTTATTGCTAACTGCCTGTTGTTCTTTCCAATTTGTTAAGCTTTCTGTCTATTCTCACTTTTCACACTGATAGCTTTTTAATTTTGCCCATGCTACCAAATTCCCCAAGTGCAGCTGTTTGTTTTTGCAAGATACCTAATCTGAGAAAGTTAATATACATGAACGAATTAAACGGAATTCAAATAGAAAGGAAGGATTATATTGCCCATATAATTGAGATATTTTCAATAGCCTTTCTACATGTTCGCAACCACAAATAACTGATATATAAAAAATTAATGGAACCTGGTCTTTGGTCTGTAGAATTCAAACAGGCATCTTAACTGATATTTTTGGGAGTAATTGTATTTTTTTTTATTTTATTTTACTGAATTAACTAGTTGTTTTGGGTTCTGTGTAGACAAAGCCCAAATACCCCAAATATTTAAAACACAAAACAAAACTGAGTGAGAATCATTCCTTTGTTGATATTGTGATTAGACAACAAAGAAACCAACAGCCATTTGATTTATTACTTCAGTGTTTGTATTAAATGATATTTCACTGAATCACCTAGCTTTTCGTCAACAGTAACACTTGTTAACCAGAAATTCTTATGATTTTATATGCATTTTTCTTTTCACCGAGGGAGTGCTAGTTGGTCCTAAGATTAAATATGTTTGAGAGGGTGTGAGGACAATCTTTAGTCTATGTTTCCATCTGCATGCTTATGACACTATCAAAATAGGAATTCTGATGAGCCAGTTGGTTTTGTAATGAGTTGCTGTGGCTCTTCTCCCAATAAAGGGTGTGTTCAGACTTTATTTATAGACCAATAAAGAGAAATTTCCACTGTTCTCTTCAGTAGGCTGAGGATAAATAGCTCTTCCGTTTCTAACATTTAATGTTCACAGACACAAAAACAACTGCTCTGAATATTACGCCAACGTTTGTATTTTTTTTTCCTACGGAGAGGAGAAATCCTTGAATATGAGACAATGAAGGGTTCAGATATAATCTTTCCCATTTTAGAACCATTTTACCGCAACTTGTTTTCCTCAACAAAGAGGCACTCCAAGTTTAATTTGGTTACCAAGTGAAGCATCAACTCATGTGCTTTGACAGTATACTCCACGGCTTGAGAGTTTACAACTCTATGCAATGAAATCCTGTCCGTGAAGGCAGGGTAGCTGTAACACCAAATGCCCTTTGATGAGGCTGTTGCTGCAGGATTGAGCTGGTTTTCATGAGTATGTGCACAGCAAATGCTTTCTATTTGCACATTCTAGAGCAAGGAATAGCATAAATTATCCCTCATTCTTGATTCTGTGATGAAATAGCCATCTGGTCTGATAGTACGGTGACAATGATATAGGAGTGAACAGTCTATGCTTGGTCTACTGCACAAAAAAGGACAATAGGACATATTTTAAAATGTCAGGATCCATCAGAACCATATTCAGGGAAGTTTGCATTTATGAAAATGGATAGTATTGAAGATACATCATGATGCAAATTGAATCATGGCTGCTGGGTGGCTGAATTAAATTAAGAGTAAATCTGAATGTTTCTAATTAAAAACGGGTTATTCCTTTTCCAGCTATGTTTTCCATGCCCATAAAAAAGAAGCTTTATTATACCATATTTGGAAAATTGTGCCATAAAATGTGTTGACCTGCCTGCCTCTCTCCTCTGACATGGGCACATGGAGCTCTCAGGCTGCAAAGATGAGTGTGGCTACTGCCAGTCAGTTCTTAGTGAAAGCTGTGTTCACAACTAAATTAGTGCTCATCATTAGATGAGGTATATATATCATTACAGTGAGAGCTATTGAGAGTTCACAAGGGTATGAGCACAAGCCACACTGAGCACAAGGCATAGTAAGAGTTTTATTTTTTAATGGTCTCTGTTTAATGTACTGATTGTCCATTCACTCATTCAACAAACATTGGTTGAGCACTTTTCATGCATGAAGCACTGAGTTAGGTGTCTCCTTGAAGTTTGAGGAAGGAGAACAGTAATGTATTTTGGTAATCCTAGTGTAACTGATGAACATCTCTTCAGCAGGAATGATTTCCACCCACAAATAGTGATTGGGAATGCGCAGGGGCAGTGTCTGTATCACCGCTGTAGGAAGCCTGTCAGATGATTATCAGGGATGACTCTCAAGGTTGTAGGATCTTTGGTAGAGCAGAAGAGAGGCTGGCTGGGGCTGGGTAGTAGACCTACTCACAGAGTGGGGGCTGGGGGTGCTAATCCAGCTTGTAGACGCCGGTGTAAGGCAGAGTCCAAAGGGTCCAGGAAACTCAGCTATGATTCAAGCAGTTGGAACCAGGAGGTCTAACCCAATGGGCAGAACATGGCCTCAGCCACTGAGTAATAAGTAGTGCCTACAACTCTTAGTAGAGGAAAACTCTGAATGAAAATTGAGCCTTTATTATCTTAATTTCTAGTAGATACATGACACTACTCAGGAGACCTCTGCACTCTTTCTATGTGGGTTTCAGATATTGGGAAATAGTCATTACTTTTCTTTCGGAAGGAGTGTGGAACATTCACATATTTAACTAATAATTATTGAGTATGTGTTCTATGTCGCAAATATTTCAAACTTGCCATGCACAGAATTGCTCCAGTACCTTCCCACACTCAGCCTGCATCCGCTGAGTGAATATGACACCATATTTAATTTCTCACCCAGTCTACCTAGCCTGAAACCTGGAAGACATCACAGACTCACATTCTTACCCTCACCATCTAATAGTTGACCAACATCCTATAGAGCTTATCTCCAAATATTTGATGTCTATCTCTACCACTGCCGTATTTCACAAAATCATCATCTCCAGACTACATTGCTATAACAGCTTCCCAGCTGATCTTTCTAAAATGCAAATCTATTCATGTGTTGTCCTGATTTGAATTCCACATTGGCTCTACACTGACTTTGGAAACAAATCAGTGATCTAATCACTGTCCATCTCTCCAACCTCATCTCCCATTCAGATGTATAAAACCTACTCAATGACTTCAGCCCTGACTTTATCTCCTGGAATGTAACCTTTCATTGGAACTTTCTCACTTCCTTTATTCCGGTCTCAACTTTAACAAAGTTTTCTGATTCCTTTCTAAAACTTGGCCTAAAGGTAAACCAAGCCCTCAGTTCCATAGGTACCTCTGAGACTATCTGAGATCTTCAGTGTCTTCTCCAAGTACTAAGGTAGTGAGCAAGGTCGCAGGCCCTATCCAACCAGTCCTCCCCCCTTGCTCTTATGTTCTTATTTCAAAGGGTCAGTACACCCTAATAGCCCCTTGCCTGGGACACTTACCCCCAGCCCTTAGTCTGCTTATTGATGTTCTTTCCAGTGCATAGGAGATGGTCTCCTAGTAGTCTTACCCACTCTAAGAAAAGCTTCTCACTCTACTGCCTCCCTGGGCAACCCCTCTCAAACCTCATTCCCTTTGGAGGGGATATATTTGCTTCTCCCTCAGAGAATTTCTAGGATTCTTGTGTGTGGCACTATGAATAACATTTTTTCAGGTAAGACCCTACTTCCTACCCACAAGGGGTGTGACTTTGACCTTTATCATTCAAACGATAAAACAATGCCTTAACTAAGAAATAATTTTAACATCCACTCAACAAAAATCATCTGTAAACAACAAAATAGAGATTTTATGACACAAATTTATATTCATCTTTTTGTATATATAATTATAATCATGAATATTATGTACACTTACAGACATGATAAGGAGCCCTGGTGGTGCAGTGGTTAAGCACTCGGCTGTTAACTGAGAGCTTAGGGGTTTGAACCAGGAGAGAAGATGTTGCAATTTGCTTCCATAAAGATTACACCTTGGAAACCCTCTGGGGCAGTTCTACTCTGTCGTATAGGGTCACTATGAGTGGGAATCAACTGGATAGCACACAGCAACAGACATGATACCAAAAACAAGACCTTATATTAAAAACAGTGCTATGGATAAAACCTATATTTTTCCAGAATCAGATGCAAGAAATTTGTGTACTCCCTCGAAATGCTGAACACTCCATGAGACAGAAACATTTACTGCTCACTAAATATCCATGTGCTCATGAATCAAAAAAAAAAAACAACAAATATTGCAGAGGTTGTGGGGAGATTGGAACTCTTATGCCACTGCTGGTGGGAAAGTAAAATGGTACAACCATTTTGGAAAAAGATACGGTGCTTCCCTAAAAAGCGAGAAATATAAATACCATACGATCCAGCTATCCCACTCTAGGAATATATATTAGAGAAATAAGAGCTGTCACACGAATAGATGTATGCACACCCATGTTCATTGCAGCATTATTCACAATAGCAAAAAGATGGAAACTACCTAAGTGTCCACTAACAGACAAATAGGTAAACAAACCATGTACATACACATAATGGAATATTATGCAATGATAAAGAACACTGATGAATCTGGGAAACATCTCACAACATGAATGAATCTGGTGGGCATTATGCTAAGTGAAATGAGTCAACCACAAAAGGACAAATACTGTATGAGACCACTACTATAAAAACTCATGTAAAGGTTTATTATACAGAGAAAGAAACAATCTTCATTGGTTATGAGGGAGGGGAGGGGTGGGGATGGAAAAACACTAAATAGACTATAGACAAGTGGTAAATTTGGTAAAGGGTAAGACAGTACACAATACTGGGGAGGCCAGTACAACTTGATCAAGGCAAGGTCATGGAAGCTTCAAAAACACAGCCAGACTCCCTGAGGGACTGAATTACTGGGCTGAGAGCTTGGGACCAATGGTCTCGGGGAATATCTAGCTCAACTGGCATAACATAGTTTATAAAGAAAATGTTCTACCTCCTACTTTGGTGAGTAGCGTCTGAGGTCTGAGAAGCTTGTGAGTGGCCATCTAAGATACTCCACTGGTCCCACCCCATCTGGAGGAAGGGAGAATGAAGAAAACCAAAGACACAAGGGAAAGGTTAGTCCAAGGGACTAATGGGCCACAACTACCACAGCCTCCACGAGACTGAGTCCAGCACAACTAGACGGTGACAGGCTACCACCACCAACTGCTCTGACAGGGATCACAGTAGAGACTCCTGGACAGAGCTGGAGAAAAATGTTGAACAAAATTCTAAGTCACAAAAAAAAAAAAAAAAGACAGAGGCTGGAAAACCCCGGAACGTATGGCCCTCTGACACATTTTTAACTCAGTACTGAAGTCATTCTTGAGGTTCACCCTTCAGTCGAAGATTAGACAGGCCCATAAAACAAACAAGACTAAAGGGGCACACCAGGCCAGGGGCAAGGATGAGAAGGCAAGAGGGGACAGGAAAGCTGGTAATGGGGAATCCAAGGTTGAGAAAGGGAGAGTGTTGACATGTCATGGGGTTAGCAACCAACGTCATAAAACAGATGTGTATTAATTGTTTAATGATAAACTAATTTGCTCTGTAAACCTTCAGCTAAAGCACAATAACAACAAATAAATAAATGAATAAATATCCATGTGCTCAGTCGTGAGCAATGGGCCATGAGCGCTAGTCGTTTCTGGGTTGAAGCGTTTAAGAGCCAGTGTGCTACACTCTGGCTTTCTTTTCCTTTGCTGTAATATAGAGAAGGTTACATATTGAAGAGCTTTCAGAGTCATATTGGGACTTCGCATGAATAAGAAATAAACCCTTATTGTGTTAATTCACAGGGATTCTAGGATTATATTTTTACCACATCAAAACCCGTATTATCTTAACAGATACATTCCATTATCACAGATTCTAACATACATAGAATATGGAAGGATATTTTAAAATTGATTGAGGTATTGATATGAAGAATCATACCAATTAATGCCAGTTTTTCTAAAGGCTGAGTTCATCTTATCTTAATATATTGAAGACATGGAGAACATCAATAACTAGCCTGAGAGCTTTCAATGCCGGCATTTTATTTAAGTTAATGTGAACTTTTATCACTGAAACTACAGACAAGTTAAAAAGTCGGACTAATACCAAAAGCACATGCATTGCAGCAAATCATTCTGAAGACTCAATAGAAGCTTTAAACATAGCTTATGTAAAATGAGACCTTTTATATCTAAATTTGATTTAAGCTCAGTAACTCAAAGAAGATTTAGCACACAATTTGTCTGATGGAACTGCTTGAGGCTCAGATCTACTCAGTTTTGGAAAATAGATTCCATACTGAAGAGACTGTTTTCCTTTCTGTGGTGGATATATAATCCATATTCAACCGTTCATCATCAAATTCTTGGTCCTCAGAGAGATGCTAAAACTGAACTTCTTCTCCCTGTTGCCCACTTACTAATTGCTTATGATTAACCTGCCTTTCCCCATCACAACCTTAAAATATTGGAACACACAGAAATAATTATAGTTTCCAGAATGTTTCATGGTTTTCTGTTTTGTACCCAGGGTAAACTCTTAAAAATATATCTAAAAATTATTTACTTGTGTGTTGGGAAGGTGGAATAAAGGGTGAGGGGAGGAGGTTGGGAAGGAGAACTTTACAGAAAAATCTAAGCTGAGTATTGTTATTGTAACAGAATGTTAAATTTGGCTCTGAGTTTCCTAGTAGTCAAGGCAAGAGGGAAACCTTGTGAGTTTTATAGCTGTGTGTTTCAATTTTGACATACATAATGCTAGCAGCGAGGGTTACTGGACAATTTTTAAAAATTGTTTTAATGGTCCAATTTTTTTTTTTCTTTCCTGTCCCCTCCTGCCTTCTAGTTCTGGTCCCTGGACTGCTGTGCCTCATTAGTCCCGTTTGGTTTTATGGGGCCGTCCAATTCCAGGCAGAACGGTCAACCTTGGGAGTGACTTCACCACCGAGCTAAAAGGGTGTCCAGGGGTCATACTCTCGGGGTTTCTCCAGTCTCTGTCAGGCCAGTAAATCTGGTCTTTTATTTGTGTGTTAGAATTTTGTTCTACATCCTTCTCCAGCTCTGTCCAGGACCCTCTGTTGTGATCCCAGTCCAAGCAGTCAGTGGTGGTAGCCAGGCACCATCTTGCTGTACTGGACTCAGTCTGGTGGAGGTCGTGGTAGCTGTGGTCCATTAGTCCTTTGGACTAATCTTTTCCCTGTATCCTGTTCTCTTCATTCTCCCTTGCTCCCGAAGGGGTGAGACCAGTGGAGTATCTTAGATGGCTGCTCACAGGCTTTTAAGACCCCAGACGCTACTCATCAAGGTAGAATGTAGAACATTGTCTTTATAAACTGTGTTATGTCAATTGAGCTAGATATTCCCTGAGACCATGGTCCCCACAGCCCTCTGCCCAGCAATTCAGTCCCTCAGGGAGTTGGCTGTGTCTATGGAGCTTCCATGACCTTTCCTTGTACAAGTTGTGCTGGCTTCCCCAGTATTGTGTACTGTGTTACCCTTCACCAAAGTTACCACTTATCTATTTTCTGTTTAGTATTTCCTCCTACCTTTCCTATCCCTTGTAACCAACAAAGATTGTTACTTTTTCTGTGTAAATAAACTTTTTGATGAGTTTTTACAATAGAGGTCTCAGACAATATTTGTCCTTTTGTGATTGACTTATTTCACTTAGCATAATGTCCTCCAGTTTCATCCATGTTATGAAATGTTTCACAGATTCATCATTGTTCTTTATCATTGCATAATACTTTGTTGTGTGTATGTGCCATAGTTTGTTTATCCATTCATCTGTTGATGGTCATCTAGGTTGTTTCCATCTTTTTGCTATTGTGAACACTGCTGCAATGAACATGGCTGTGCATATGTCTATTCGTGCAACGGCTCTTAGTTCTCTAGGATATATTCCTAGGAGTAGGATAGCTGGATCATACGGTATTTCTATTTCTAGCTTTCTAAGGAAGCCCATATCATTTTCCAAAATGGTTGTATCATTTTGCATTCCCGCTAGCAGTGCCTAAGAGTTCCGATCTCCCTGCAGCCTCTCCAACATTTGTTATTTCCAGTGTTTTTGATTCGTGCCAGTAATGCCAGGGTGAGTTAATGGTCTAATTTTGATCAGAGTAGTTCACTAAAAAGTTTACCCCATGAAACTAAATTAATTTACTGATTGAATAAAATTATTTCATATTGTAAATCATTACTGAATGCTGAAGAGAGGAAACTATATCTGAGAAGTCAAGAAACAAGTTTAGCAGGATGGGAAACCACCCCTCGGGATGCTATTTTAAGGATTTTTCTCCTGGATTTTTTTCCATGTGACTCAATCAATCATATGTATTAGAGTGGATGCTGGTTAGTGGATCCCAGCTAGAAAAAGTTTTAGGGATCCAGAAAATGTGTAATAATCATTGTAGAGTTGGGGAAAATAATTCATTTTGAGGTTAAAGAAAACAGTTTCCCCACATGGGCAATTAGATCCCATAGTCTTTAGTAAGCATGATGGGAAGACTAAATTGTCCTGCTGCAACTTGCTACAGGATATTTTTCGGAAAGAGATTTGTTACAAAGAGGTAACATGCCTTTTTGTGGTATCCTCTGAGACCATCTTACCTCTTTAATCTTGCCAGTTTTTGTGGGCTTTACAGTAGTATTTGCAAATCCAAGATACGAGGGTAAACTGCCCACTCACCCAAACCCAGGGCTGTTGTTGTTCGTAGCTGCCATTGAGTCAGCCCCCAACTAATGGGGACCCCATATATAACGGGATTGGAGTTTTGTGATCCACAGGGTTTTTACTGGCTAATTTTCAGAAGCAGATTACTAGGCCTTTCTTCCTAGTATATTTTAGTCTGTAAGCACTGCTAAAATCTATTTAGCATCATAACAACACATAAGCCTCCACTGACAGACAGGTGATGGCTGTGCATGAGGTACATTGGCCAGGAATCAAACCCAGGTCTCCCTTAAAGAAAGTGAGAATTCTACCCCTGAACCACCATGGCCTCTCCATCTGGATTATAAGTGGATACAAAAGCCCAGTCCACTTGCCTCAATTTAGGCTCATCACTGAAGGGCCATCCCAGCTCCAGACCTCCATGTAAGATCAGCTGTGACTTCTGTTGCAACTTCATCGCAGTTCAACTTCCCCTTCTGCCCCATCCTCCTTCCCTCACTCCATTATAAGTGTTGTTCCTTAGAGCACTCACCAGTGAGCCCTCTCCATGTAAATCTCTGTCTCAGAGTCTCTTCCCAGGAACCCGTCTTAACCAGAAGACTATCACATCCATCCACACAACTACATTTCCTATAGACTCCACTCACTCCACCATTCCACCACTGGGAACACCAGGAAGAAGAACATCCAAAGGTGGATATCACAATAATGCACCAGGCAGATTCTGTGATGATTGTTCTTCTTCTCGGAGGGACTGAGCAAGTAGTTAGTCACCTAGACACACACAGCCAGTTTGCTCAGAAAGAGTTCACAAGGCTTACTCTCTAAATGCTGAACTTAAGAGCTGTACTGCTTATTAGCTTCTCACTGTCAGCAGCAAATAAAGTGAGCACTGGAGTCAGCCCAAGTTCAGAGGCTCTGTGACTGATTTCCTGGACTTTGGAGGCTGTGGGGTGCATTGGCAGGTCAGAGCTGAGGGTTTTCTACAGTAGCAGCAAACTACAGTAGCAGCGGTAAAACAGAGGTCTCCAGTTCAGAATGGAGCACCCACCACCAATAACAACATAGTCCAGACATTAGATATAGTCTTACCCTGAGAAGGGCATGTAACCTTGGACAAGGCAACTACCTTTGGCCAAAGGTGATTTCTACGAGACTTTCAGCTGTGAGCTGCCAGTAGACAACACTCCCAGCAGGTGTGGGGAGTGCCACCTTAGTCCAAAAGGGAGAATCTTGGTGGCACACCACAGTATCTGCTACATACTTCTAGCTGGTCTTTCTACCCCAACACCTTCATATAGACAATTAAAGTTAGCCTCAGAAATATTAAGGGAAACGATAAATTAAAGGAGGGAAATGATCATTAGAATCTTGATCCAAACTATCTATCATAAGGATACATACAAAGTAAAGAGCTAAATATAATAAACAGTAAGACCCATTCTTTATTAGAGAAACAGGTGAAATGACTCCAGATGATTTACATAAACTATTAAAGCAAGCTTTTAAAGTAGTGGTGGTAGTAGTAGTTTTTGCTTACACAACCTAGTAATAATCAACCGGTCTGAGTGCCCACCCAGTAACATTTTCAGCTTGGAGCAGAGTCTTGAATAGGTTTCCTTTTGGGCCCAACTTGACTTTCGAGGTCTCTCTGAAAGTGCACTGTCAGCCTATGATCAAAAGATCCCCAGCAATAGCTCTGATGTTCAGAAGCTCGTTGTGCTCAAGCTTTCCCTGTCAAGAGGTTTCACATGGATACAGCCCAACGGAGTTCTTGGCATTAATAGTGTCAACCTGAATGACTTCTCAAGGTCACTTAAAATCCTAGACGACATTTAAATACATACTTATATATTATCAGAAATTCAGGAAATACAGGATGGTATACAATCCTTCTGGCTGCCAAAAGAATGAACAAATCTGTCTTGGACGAAGTACAGCAAGAATGCTCCTTAGAAGCAAGAGTGGGGAGACTTCAAATCACATACTTTGGACACGTTATCAGGAGGGATCAGTCCCTAGAGAAGGACACCATGCTTGGTAAAGTAGAGGGTCAGCAAAAAAGAGGAAGACCCTCAATGAGATGGACTGACACAGTGGCTGCAACAATGGACTCAAACAGAGCAACTATCATGAGGATGTCACAGGACTGGGCAGTGTTTCGTTTTGTTGTACTCAGGGTTGCTAAGAGTCAGAACCGACTCAACAGCACCTGACAACAACAACATACAATCCTCTTTCAGTTTTTTTTTTTCGTCTCTCTCTACCCGTATCAAAGTCCTGTTTTTGGAAGTAATTTTAGCATGGAGTTATATAGCTTTGATTCAGATCCTGGTTTCACTACTTACTCACTGTGTGATCTCAGTAACTTACTCTTGATTTGTTTATTCATCTATAAAATGGGAATAATTACACTCAACTCATGAAATTTTATTAGGTTTTAAAATGAGGTGATGTACATAAACCATCCATCTCATCACCTGGTACATAACAAACATTCAATAAATGTAATATTCCTTTAATTCCTTGCCCCAGGGGCTATATTCAGAAAAAACGCAAAGGACCCAGCTTCAAGAACTGAATTATGATCTGAGAAAAACCTCCTTAAAAAAAGATCTCAAGCTTCATTGCTTAAATTAATTCCAAACTTTTTCAAGCTATTAAGAAGCAGTGCACAATTTGATTCAGATATATAACACAAGGCCATGTAATTAAACATATATATCCTGAAATTAATTTTACATTCGCTTTTATAATACAGTACCCTTATATAGACTAACACATGGCCCTTGATTAAACAGCAGACTGCTGTTCAATCAAACAGCTCAGGATAGATCATAAAACGCTAAAATGCAGCATCAGCACCAAAATATGGTTATGGAATGTTAATATTCACTTCCACACTCTTACCTAGGTAGCATAAAAATAGATGTTTCAGAGAGAAAATGTTAAGTATTAACTATATCACATTTCTGTTTAAATGCTATTGGGTCATCCAGATTTATTGTAAATAAGACTAAAGAAATTTAGAGATTTGACTTTCAAAGTAAATTTAATTAGCGTCAGTATAATTTTGGTTTAAAATTTTCAATTATGAAATAAAACTTTTTAAAGGTGTATAAGTTTATTATTTTATGTATTCTTTTAATTTATTTTCAAAATTAAATCCACTGATCTGTGTACATATTATGATGAAAACATTTTCTAAATATCAACTCTAAATAATCCAAACTTGTACAGTTGCGGAAGTAAGGAAAAGGATAAATGGGATCCACACACGATTCTTTAAAATCTTGTTTCATTCTTTAATGTGATTTTCTTCCCTTCTACAAACCTTTATCTGAGCAGTAAAAAAGATAGTAAAATCGGCAATTTGAATTTCATTTTATTCACCTTCCTATGTTTGAAGTCTTTTATGTAGGGAAAATCCTACACTCTACTCATACTCAACTGCTCACTGTTCCTTAAATAAATGTCACTTTCTCTCAATCTGGATGCCCAGATAAGGCCAAAGATGTCACCTGGAAGACTAAGGTGCACCTGACTCAAGCCATGATGTTTTCAATCGCCTCATATGCATGTGAAAGCTGGACAATGAATAAAGAATACTGAAGAAGAATTGATACCTTTGAATTATGGTGTTGGTGAAGAATATTGAATATACCATGGACTGTCAAAAGAATGAACAAATCCGTCTTGGAAAAAGTACAACCAGAATGCTCCTTAGAAGCAAGGATGGTGAGACTACATCTCACATACTTTGAACATGTTATCAAGAGAGACCAGTCCCTGTAGGACATCATGCTTGGTAAAGCAGAAGGTCAGCGAAAAAGAGGAACGAGATGGATTGACACAGTGGCTGCAACAATGGGCTCAAGCATAACAGTGATTGTGAAGATGGCGTAGGACCAGGCAAAATGCCACAAAGGCGTCCTGGTGGTGCAGTGGTTAAGCGCTCAGTTGATAATCGAAAGGTCAGTAGTTCGAACCTACAGTGGCTCCGTGGGAGAAAAATGTTAACAATCTGCTTCTGTAAAGATCACAGCCTTGGAAACCCTACTAAAAAACAAAAACAAAAAACAAAAAAACAGACCCATTGCCATTGAGTCAATTCCAACTCAAAGGAGCCCTAGTGGCACAAGGGTTTAAGAGATCGGCTGCTAACCAGAAGGTTGGCAGTTCAAATCCACCAGTCACTCCTGGGAAACCCTATGGGGCAGGTTTATCCTGTCCTATAGGGTCACTAGAAGTTGGAACTAACTCAACGGCAACAGGTTTGGTTTTTTGGTTTGAAATACCATATATTTTTAAATGTAAACTTTTTATTGGAGTACACCATGTTGGAAAGCAATCCTTTAGGGGTCTCTAGCATTTGTGCACACCTTGGAGTCTCTGGGTGGCACGAATGGTTAAGTACTCGGCTATTAACTGAAAGGTTGGAGGTTAGAATTCACCCAGAGGCACATCAGAAGAAAGCTTTGGTGATCTACTTCCAAAAGATCGCAGCCACTGAAAACCCTATGGTGCACATTTCTATGCTGAAATACGTGGGATCACCATGAGTCTGAGTCGACTCAATGGCAACTGGTTTGGTTATGTGGTTTGTGAGCAGAGAGGCACTGACAACTTTCACTGAAGGCTATCTTTCAAGGATGTTTATATAGAGAACAGCCTTGGAAGATAGATAGTGTCACCCTCCCAAGCAGAGGGCAAGTTTGTTTATTGCCCAGTATAACAAAGATAATGTCTCCCTCCAGAGCAAAGGTAGGGCAGGTTTCTTGCAGCCCATTATGAAAAATTTGGGTTCTCTTTGCTTGGGGCTTTTTAGCTGTGGTGCAAACTCACCGTGTGTGCAACATCTACCTGGGCCACGCAGGTGGGACTTGGGGGAAAGGAGCAAGGGGAACTTGAGCGAACATAAAACTCACTGTGCTTGCTATGCTATGAGTAATAAATTCCTTTTTCTCTGACCCAGGAGTACTATGTTTTCTGCAAGCATGCATACAATTGTGGCAGGCTTGCAAGTAAGGTAACATCTCAGACCCTTCACAGTTCTTGACATATCCCTGAAAAGGCACACAAAGTATACACACAGATCCGTGAGTTTTCACAAGGTGGGCACACTCATATAAACAACACCCAAGAAACAGAGCATAGCTGGAAACCCAGACTTCCCCTCATGGTCTTTGCCAGTCACAACCCCTCTACACAAGGTAACCACTTTCTTGATTCATAATACCATAGGTTAGTTTTGCCTTTCCTGAGCTTTATATAAATAGAATCATATAATATTCTGTACGGCTTATTTTGTATGGCATATTTTGCTCAATATTACGTTTACGGGGTTTATCCATGTTATTGCATGTAGCTTTGGTTTGTTCATTTTCGTTATGTATAGTATTCCATTGTATGAATATACCACATTTTTGACGAAGTCTTTCCTGAATCACCCAGCTTCCTCTGATCTCCTTCAGTCTTTTCTTAATGCCTGTCCTATTCAATTTACCACATTTGACTTTGTGTTTTAGTTATTAAAGTATATTTCCTGTTCTCTGTATTAGACTATTCACTCCTTAAAGACTCAGACTCAAGAGAACTGTATAATAAATTCATCCATTCATTCATTCGATTATTCTACAAACCTTTATACAGAGTCAATTATGTCCTGCACTATGTTAAACGTCAGTACCAAATGTTAGATGTTCATCCACATAATGAGTACTTGAAAATATTTGGTCAATGACTGAGTGGTTAATAAACAGGTAACAAAGGGAAAAAGTCCACAAGGAAATGGCTGAGCAAATTTACCAACTAGAGAATGTATCTTGACTAATGTAGAGTTGGCTGTATAACATGAGGAAGGAGACTAGTTTTTAACAAAGACACAAGGACTTAAACGGCCACCTGTGTATTAAAATCATCACATAATTGTCTTATAGGCATCTTTAAAACCCAACAAAAGAGAACTTGTGACTTAAACATCACCAGTCTAGTTCTAATAATTCCCCGCTTCTTGTCTGCCCTCTGCCCCCATTTCCACGTGGCAGCCATGGTTATCTTTGAAACACAAATCAAGTCACGTTACTTCCTTATTTAAAATTCTTATTCCATTGCTCTTAAAACAAATTCTAAACTCTTTATGCTAGTTTATAAGGCCTGTCTTTAACAGTACCTCTATCTGATTCTCACCTACTAACTTCTAGCCACCTGGCCTTTTATTTGTCAGGCTTGTTCTTGCCTTAGGTCCTTTGCACTTTCTCATCCCTTGGTCTGGTGTGCTTTTCCTCTTTACCTTCACGTGACTCCCTCTTTTCACTCAGATTCAACTTAAATGCTGCCTCCCCAAGGAAGCCCTCCCAGACCATCCGATCCAAAGTAGCCATCCAGTTACTTGCTGTCACATGGTCATATTTTAATCCTTTGCATTACACTTTTCTTATCTGATATATTCTTCTCCATTTCTTTGTTTATTGTCTCTCTTCCACAATTGAAATGTAAGCTCCATGAGCACAACGACCTAGTCTGTCTTGTTCCCAAGAAAGAAGGGTCACAGGACTGGGGAGAGGCTTTAATTTTACTGACAAAGTCCTATTTCTTAAACTGAGTGACATTTTATGACTCTTTCTACCATATATGCATATAATACGCAGTCTTTTTTATATTAAATATTTTACAATTCAAAAAGTAAAACAAATGAAGTTACATTATCTACTTATAAACAAAACTTGTGTATTCTATATTATTGTTGTTAGTTGCCATCAAGTCAATTCTGACTCTTAGCAACCCCGTGTCTATATTATAATATGAGTAAATATTTTGTCTAATTTATAACCTGACAGCTACATTGATGTGAACTCTAATGTTTATTTACTTGGATGTGCTTAAAGGGAATAGATCAAACACGCACATTGGTGATTTAGGGTTTTCCTATGACGGAAAAGTGAGACCAAAATGGATGCATCCATGAAATCAGTGATTGATGATATCAAGTTTCTCTACTTCTGTAGCTTCTTTTCCTTCTGCAGGTGCCAGTAAGGCTTGTTGTGATAACACAATGAGCTTGAGACCCAAACCCAAATTTAGAGGTGCTTTAGAACGTACTAAGGTATATGACAAAATTAAATAGCTCATTTTCCCGAGAACCTTAACTGTCATCGGTTGAATCAATCACTGAGCTGCATTTATAGCTATTATTCATAGCATGTCTGGTACCATTATGACCTTTCAGATAGTATTATCTTAGTTTATGGTGGTAGAATTACATTTACACTGATTTCTAAAAGGCGGTGTGTGTGGGAGCATGCATAGGTGGTGTTTTCCAAATGGAGTTGCCAAGGTAAACGTGCATAAAGAGTTAAGAATGCCCTAGAGCGGGCCAGATGATAAAGGCAAATCTTATTGAAGAATAACTGGTTTTATGTTACCCATAAATCTGAATTGTATCTGAGAAATAATTTTTTATGTTCAGTAGGTATATGGGTAGGGTTAGAGTAAGAAAAATACCTAATCTCTCAAGATCAATACTCAACAGTGGAGAATCATTCTTATTTTGTTTCTAATATAGAAATCCTTAGAAATGCTAGCATGACCGTGGCACATTCTATGCTCAGTGCACAATGGACATTCAATAAGTATTACATTATGTCACTTGGACAAGTCTCTGACAATGTGGAAAACAATCCATTAGTGTTCATTATTGTATGATTTTTATCTGTACATGAGTCATTTTGACTTGGTCAAAAGATTTTATTTGGTTGGAGGTTTGAATTGGTGATGGCACATATGACACCCTCTCAGATCTGAGTGGCTTCTAAATTACACATGACCAGATTACCTCCTTATAAGAGGTCGATGAACTAGTGGCTAAGAGCCTAGGTGTTGTGGGCAAATACACCTGGATTTGAATTCTGGATCCCTTCCTTACTAGTCACAGGTCTCTAGATACAGTCAGTTCTCATTGTTCATGGTAGTTATTTTCTATAAAGTCACTGCAAACATTGAATTAGTGAATACTGAACCACTGCTCCTACAGGAAACCCAGGCTTAGGTTCCTGTGGGCCTCTGGTCACAATATTTTCATCAACCGGTCAATACGTATTCTTGTTTTACGTGTGTTTCCCTTTAGAAATAACTTAGTAAATATATATTGTTGATTCATTAATGTTGAACTCACAGCCAGTAGCACTGTCATTCATGCCTGAATGAAGCTTATCTAAACACTTATTTTCTCCACAAGGCACATCACAGCCTTCTTAGGAACACTAGATAGCACTTCAGCACTATGCTTGGGGGCCACTTCAAACAGCAAAATCACCAACAAAAATGGAAAAACATGGCACTAAATTACTGTGGAAAGGACATTTGCTTACAGCGTGAGAGCTGAAACAAGGCAGAGCGTCACCTTGTTGGACCTCAGCTGGGAACACGTACATCAGGTGATTCACAGTTTTTGCTGCTCTGCACATGTCTGCCAATGACCCTAAAACTGCTATGAGTATTGATTTTGAGGTTGCAAAGAAATTTTAGCAAGTAGATGAATTTGCAAATTTAGAATCTGCAAATAATGAGGATCAACTGTAAATTATTTAACTTCTCTGCATTTCAAATTTCTCTCCTCCAAAATGGGAATAATGATAGTACCTGCTTCTTAGAGATCTTGTGAGGACTGAGGAAGGTGAGGCATGTGGGCAGCTAAGATGATTATTGCTATTAGTAAGGGCTGCCTCTACCCACTCCACTGCCCGCTAGACTCATAGACCTAAGAGTTTCCTGTAACCAAGCTTTGCAAGCCCACCTGAGCCTCCATGGTTAACATCAACAGGTGGACACTTGCTCCAGCATCTGTTCTGGCCTAGTGGGCAAGTTTAAAGTCAGGTCCTGGTCAATCTCGCCACCACTCTATCTCTGTGAGCACTTGGCCCTTCCCCATTTTTCTTCTTCGAGCCCTCTTTCCTCCCTTCTTTTGTGCTTCTGAATCAGTGGCAGGGTGTGGGAAATGAACCAGAAGGCAGAAAAGCACTTTTGGTGAAGCCGGAGCTCAATTGTACAATAATGGCTGTGTATGCGCCCCCTCTCTACCTTTTCCTGGCTTTGTTGTGCCTCCTACTGCTGATCCCTTTATGTTTACTTCTCTTCACTTCCCTCCAGAAGCCTCCAGTTTCACCTCCTCCCATTGACTCCTTCATTGCATGCTCGCCCATCATTTGCAGAAGCCCAGTACCATAATTTAAATGCACAGTGCTCTCACTCAGAAACGATATTATTAACAACTAGTACCGACCAACCAAATTAAATCAAATTAAAAAAGAAGGAACAAATCTATCTTGGAAGAAGTACAGCCAGAATGCTCCTTAGAAGCAAGGATGGTGAGACTTTGTCTCATGTACTTTGGACATATTAACAGGAGGGACCAGTCCCTGGAGAAAGACATCAGGTTTAGTAAAGTAGAAGGTCAACAAAAAAGAGGAAGACCCTCAGCAAGATGGATTGACACAGTGGCTGCAACAATGGGCTCAAACATAGCAACAGTAGTGAGGATGGTGCAGGATTGGGCAGTGTTTCATCCTGTTGTACGAAGGGTCCCTATGAGTAGGAATCAACTCCAAGGCACCTAACAATAGCAACAACTGACCAATCAGATGAGATTGTGGCAGAGATAGCTCTGGGTCAGTGTCAACAGGTCTATGGTGCTAGGAGTTGACCCTTCATTTGCTGGGTTCTGGGGGAGGTGTTGGAGGGGCCTGTCATGGATTGAATTGTGTCCCCCCAAAAATGTGTGTATCACTTTGGCTAGGTCATGATTGCCAGTACTGTAGGATTGTCTGCTGTTTTGTAATCTGATGTGATTTCCCTGTGTGTTGTAAATCCTATCACTGTGATGTAATGAGATGCATTAGCAGCAGTTACACTGGTGAGATCTGTAAGATTAGATAGTGTCTTAAACCAATCTCTTTTGAAATATAAAAGAGAGAAGCAAGCAGAGAGACAGGGGGACTCATACCACCAAGGAAGCAGCGCCAGGAGCAGAGTGTGTCCTTTGAACCTGAGGCTCCTGCGCTAAGATGCTCCCAGACTAAGGGAAGACTGATGCATCACAAGGACCTTCCTCAGGAGCCAACAGAGAGAGAAAGCCCTGAATTCGGACTCCTAGCCTACTGGACTGTGAGAGAATAAACTTCTCTTTGTTAAAGCCATCCACTTACGGTATCTCTGTTATAGCAGCACTAGATGACTAAGACAGGGCACCAGGGCAAGGGCAACCAGTCTGGCAATGGAACACTCAGGAGTCTCAGGGAAATGGCTATTTACAAACTAGCATAGAAATACCTTAGCTTACCTGTGCTTACCCGTTAAATATTAACCTTGATCCCAGCCCTCTTGATTTAAAGAACAAGTTACCCTTTAATTTTTCTTCCTTCCCTTTTCCTCCCTTTCTCTTCTTGTCTGTTGTCCACTCTTCCATCTGGCTGATGTCAAATAACAATAATACCCTCCCTGGGAAAAATATCCATTCCTTCCTGCAGAGAAACAAGGTGGGGTCTGGGATCAGGAGGTTTGAGGTACAGACCTTCCCTAGCAAAGCAGTCCCTGGTTGAAAATTTCATGAGGTTCTCAGTCCTCATGCCACAGTAAAAATCATGATTTAAAAACTTGCTAGCGTCCCAGTCAAAAGGAGAATTCAGGTCTCTTTACTACCCTTTCCACACAATTCCACATTCTCAGAGGTAAGCCTTCAGTTTTCAAAAATACTGCATTTGTCTTATTTTGTGTCTGTTCTACTTACTTATTCACCTTACTTTGTCTGTGTAGACACAGTCCCTAAGTCCCTAAGGAAACACACTCAGTACATCCAATGAATCTCGAAGGGTAAAAATGAGAACCAGTGGGTAAGGCATTCTAACAATCCCCAAACGTGTTTTTAACACTGTTATTGTTGTTTTAACATTGAATACACTTAACCAGGAAATCCAAACTTCTTTTTGAAGCATTGCAACTGTTGTGTTTATACCCAGTTGCCACACAACATTTGCTCATACTGTGTTTTAGTTGGCAAGGGCTGGAGGAAGAGTTTTTGTAGCCAAGTAGCCTCAGATAGGGAATCTTTCCAGTCCCCAGAGACCTGGCATAGCCCCAGAATCAATAATCACAGAAACATATGCCAACACTCATCTCATCCAGGTTTTTGGCTAACCTTGGACCAGCCCCCTATTTAGACCCTGAACCTGGGTAGGAAGAAGCAGCTGAAAAAATAGAGCCCTGTAAAGGTTATAGATAAGTAAAAACTGCATTTTTTTTCACACCTGGGAAAAATGGGACTCTTTCAGAGGATATATTAAATTCTTCAGCTTCCCTCTCAAAAAAAAACCTCAGATACAGCCATGTTGCCCATCTCCTGAAGTAGAAGTGGATAAATACAGTCAATCTTTTACTATCGTTGCATATTTTCTAGAATATAGAATTCTATCACCATCACAGAGTACTTCCTACTTTCATTGCACAATTTGGACACTGTGAAATGAAAATATGCATGATTTAAATGGTAGTATATAAATCTGACACCTCCCTCCATAGGACATAGCATTCATTCATTCATTCAGCAAACACTGAGTGAGCACCTACTATTACAGACCAGCACTGTGCTATGCCCTGAGATTCTTAGATGAATAAAACTGGGTCCAGACTTGCTTACAGATTTTCAAAAAGACATGGTACACCAACTATGGTCCACTGTGATACTTGCTGTAATAAAGGTATAGGGACAATGTTACAGGTCCTATATGAATGACTAATTCTGCCTTAGAGGGAGAATTGGAAAATGGGGTGCTTGTCAAGAAAGCTTTAATCTCATAGGTGTGTTAGAAAGATCACCATGGTAACAGCATAGAGTCAGGCAGGCTGCACATACATTTGTTGTTAGTTACCATCAAGTGAGCTCTGACTCATAGTGACCTTATGTACAACAGAATGAAATGTTGCCCCTTCCTGTGCCATCTTCACAATTTTTCATAAGATCGAGTCCATTGTTGCGGCCACTGTGTATTTTGAGTGCCTCCTAACCTAGGGTGCTCATCTTCCAGCACTATATTAGACAACATCTGTTGTGATCCATAGGGTCTTCATTGACTAATTTTTGGAAGTAGATTGCCAGGTCTTTCTTCCTTGTCTGTTTTGATCTGAAAGCTCTGCTGAAACCTGTCCATCATGGATGATCCTGATGGTATTTGAAATACCAGTGACATAGCTTCTAGTGTCATGGCAACATGCAAGCCACCACACTACAACAAACTGACAACCGGTGGTGGATAGGGATATGTATGAATGCCTAATTCTGCCTTAGAGGGAGAAATGGAAGATGGGGGGTATGTGTCAAGAAAGGCTGCATTTCATTTATGTTTAAGAAAGATCACCATGGCCACAGTGTGGAGCACATGCATACTGTGCACCTACTCTTGGCCCAGTACTGTGCCATTTTACATGAATATTTTAAAAATTCCTTCAGCCATACCTTTCTCAGAAGGCATAGGAGGTATGAAGAAGCTCTTTGTGACCATTCTAATGTACCTGGATGTGAAGAGCATAGAGCTGGGCTGGGCAAGCCTTATCTTTATCCAGATGAGCCTGGTGCAGGGTGGGCTGGGATACTTCTTTTTTTATTATTGTACTTTAGAAGAAGGTTTACAGAACAAACTAGTTTCTCATTAAACACTTAGCACACATATTGTTTTATGACATTGGTTAACAACCCCACAACATGTCAGCGCTCTCCCTTCTTGACTTTGAGTTCCCTATTACCAGCTTTCCTGTCCCCTCCTGCCTTCTAGTCCTTGTCCCTAGGCTGTTGTGCCCCTTTAGTCTCGTTTTGTTTTACGTAGCTGTCTAATCTTTGGCTGAAGGGTGAAGCTTGAGAGTGACTTCATTACTGAGCTGAAAGGGTTGCTGGGGGCCATACTCTTGGGGTTTCTCCAGCTCTGTCCAGGACCCTCTACTGTGATCCCTGTCAGAGCAGTCAGTGGTGGTAGCCGGGCACCATCTAGCTGTACTGGACTCAGTCTGGTGGAGGCTGTGGTAGATGTGGTCCATTTGTCCTTTGGACTAATCTTTCCCTTGTGTCTTTAGTTTTCTTCATTCCTCCTTGTTCCTGAAAGGGTGAGACCAGTGGAGTATCTTAGATGGCTGCTCACAGGTTTTTAAGACCCCAGATGCTACCAAAGTAGAATGTAGAACATTTTCTCTATAAGCTTTGTTGTTGTTAGGTGCTGTCGAGTTGGTTCTGACTCATAGTGACCCTACGTACCACAGAACGAAACACTACCCAGTCCTGCACCATGCTCATCATCGCTGTTATGCTTGAGCCCATTGTTGCAGCCACTGTGCAAATCCATCTCATTGAGGGTCTTCCTTTTTTTTGCTGACCCCCTACTTTACCAAGCATGATGTCCTTCTTCAGACAACTTGTCCAAGTATGTAAGACGTAGTCTCGCCATCCTTGCTTCTAAGGAGCATTCTGGTTGTACTTCTTCCAGGACAGATTTGTTCATTCTTTTGACAGTCCATGGTATATTCAATATTCTTCACCAACACCACAATTCAAAGGCATCAACTCTTCTTTGGTCTTCCTTATTCATTGTCCAGCTTTCGCATGCATATGATGCAATTGAAAATACCATGGCTTGGGTCAGGTGCACCTTAGTCTTCAAGGTGATACTTTGCTTTTAAACACTTTAAAGAGGTCTTTTGCAGCAGATTTGCCCAATGCAATGAGTCTTTTGATTTCTTGACTGCTGCTTCCATGGGTGTTGATTGTGGATCCAAGTAAAATGAAATCCTTGACAACTTCAATCTTTTCTCTGTTTATCATGATGTTGCTTATTGGTCCAGTTGTGAGGATTTTTGTTTTCTTTATGTTGAGGTGTAATCCACACTGAAGACTGTGGTCTTTGATCTTCATCAGTAAGTGCTTCAAGTCCTCTTTACTTTCAGCAAGCAAGGTTGTGTCATCTGCATAATGCAGGTTATCACTGAGTCTTCCTCCAATCCTGATGCCCTGTTCTTCTTCATCTTGGATTATTCGCTCAGTATACAGATTGGATAGGTATGGTGAAAGAATGCTACCCTGACACACACCTTTCCTGACTTTAAACCAGTCAGTATCCCCTTGTTCTGTCCAAACAACTGCCTCTTGATCTATGTACAGGTTTCTCTTGAGCACAATTAAGTGTTCTGGAATTCCTGTTCTTCTTTATAAGCTATGTTATGCCAATTGAGCTAGATGTTCCCTGAGACCATGGTCCCCATAACCCTCATGGGCTGGCGCATTTCTAATGACCCCTTTGTCTAATGTCCTGTCCAAGGAAAAGTTGTGGTTTCTTACTTTTCTGACCAAGCGCCACACTACATCCTCCAACTGAGGCTGCACCAGGAAAAGCTGTAGTGGTCCTAGAGGTGGGTGGAGGATGGAGAAGTGGGAAGGAAAAAAAGAGTGGAGGGGAGAACAGGACCAGAGAAGAGGAGGCTGTAGGCGTGGAACTTATCTGGCTCCTTTTGGATATTGTTCTCCTTGACCCCAAGTAGAAAACAGAACTGAAAATCCACGATTAAAAAATGTAATACATACTAAGAAAATCTAAGGAAATTTACACCAGGCATTAAATTGTTTTGCATGGGAATATAGAATGATGTAGACAACACAGGAATTATGTCTTTCATTAAAAGGTTTGCAGCTCAGTGTGCTGTAATATAACTATAGCAGTTTTTCTGTCTTGGTGATGGTTTTTTATTTTAACATGGCCTTACAAACCAAGGAATGCAAATGCATCAAGAACACTCGGCCTCTGGGTTTTAACTCATTGTCACCTCTTACTAATAACTTCCCTTTAGTATTTTACCTGCTTGTGCCAGGGTGAAAGGTGAACGGTTATACTGCAGTTACCCCTCAACCCCATGTATCCCGAGGCAAGCTATAAAGTAAACTGGCATTTCTTTCTTCATTATTCAAGGTTAGCATTCGCTAGTTCAAAGCCCATTTGAGATTATGCATCAAGAATGATATACATTAAGGCTGGGATTAAAAGAAAATCAGTTACATGAAAGAAAGGTGTTTTTGCCACAAATCTTTTGTGTGCATGTCAAGAAGTATATTCATTGCCTAATTTAAAAAGAAACCAGGACAACTCCCAGAGATATATACCTGCATCTGGCTAGTCTTTTCAATAAGGACACTTTCTGTTTGAAGTTTGAATGTGAAGTTAAAAGAAAAACATATTTCCTTGGCTAGCACATGTAACTTGTTTAAAAAAAAAAAAACAAAACCTGGTGTAATTCTGATTTTAGGCACTCATAAAGAGCAAAACCAAAAGTTGATTCACCCTGAACATGCTCAGACAGGGGAAGAACAACTGAGTTTACAAGTAAGGCTGACAGATACAAGTTAGCAGTAAGGGGAGACCAGAATGGACTTTCAAACTCCCTTCCAACTCAGTGATTCTATACTTTTATTAATTATTGCCTAATTGTACTCAGGATCTTGGTGGCTGGTTTGGAGTTACCATTCATTGATACAAATCTTGGTGATGCCCCATGTGAATCAAGGGACCCACAATGCATGGGCCAGGCACTGAATTAGGTGCTTTGTATGAATCATTCCATTTAATCTTCAAATCAGTCAAGTGATCTGTATTTTATGAGTTTCTACTAAGTTTCATCCACCTCTTCATGATTTATCACAAAGCTCAGACTATTTTTTTTTTCTTTTCTTTTTTTTATTGTACTTTAGGTGAAGGTTTACAGAACAAACAGTTTCTCATTACACAGTCAGTACCATATTGTTTTATGACATTGGTTAACAACCCCACAACATGTCAACACTCTCCCTTCTCGACCTTAGAGGACATTTTTCTTTTTTGGTGAAAATATACATATCCAGAGATAACACCATTTCAAAAATTTCTACATGTACAATTCAGTGACATTGATTAAATTCTTCCAGTTGTGCTGCTATTCTCACTATCATTTTCCAAATTGTTCCATCACCATTATCTTCAACTCCCTGCCCCCTAGGCTTCCCAACAAAACTTTTGAGTTGCTGTTGTCAGTTTGATCTCACATACATAATTATTTTTTTTTTTTTGTACTTTAGATGAAGGTTTACAGAACAGAATAGTTTCTCATTAAACAATTAGTACACATATTGCCCTATGACAATGGTTAACAACCCCATGACATGTCAACACTGTCCTTTCTCAACCTGGGGTTCCCTATCACCCGCTTCCTTGTCCCCTCTTACCCTCTAGTCCTTGTCCCTGGACTGCTGTGCCTCATTAGTCCCATTTTGTTTTAGGGAGCTCCAGTCCCGGGCTGAATGCTGAACCTTGGGAGTGACTTCACCACTGAGCTAAAAGGGTGTCCGGGGGCCATACTCTCGGGGTTTCTCCAGTCTCCTTTAGGCCAGTAAATCTGGTCTTTTTTTTTTGTGAGTTAGAATTTTGTTCTACATCCTTCTCCAGCTCTCTCCAGGACCCTCTGTTGTGATCCCAGTCAGAGCAGTCAGTGGTGGTAGCTGGGCACAATCTAGCTGTACTGAACTCAGTCTGGTGGAGGCCGTAGTAGCTGTGGTCCATCAGTCCTTTGGACTAATATTTTCCTTGTATCCTGTTTTCTTCATTCTCCCTTGCTCCTGAAGGGGTGAGACCAGTGGATTATCTTAGATGGCTGCTCACAGGCTTTTAAGATCCCAAACGCTACTCACCAAGGCAGAAAGTAGAACATTGTCTTTGTAAACTGTGTTATGCCAATTGAGCAAGATGTTCCCTGAGAGCATGATCCCCACAGCCCTTCACCCAGCTATTCAGTTCCTCGGGAGTTTGGATGTGTCCATGGAGCTTCCATGACCTTTCCTTGTATAAGTTGTACTGGCTTCCCCAGTATTGTGTACTGCCTTACCCTTCACCAAAGTTACCACTTATCTATTGTCTACTTAGTATTCCCCCCACCCCTCCCATCCCTTTTAACCAACAAAGATTGTTACTTTTTGTGTGTAAACTTTTTCATGAGTTTTTACAGTAGAGGTCTTATACAATATTTGTTCTTTTGTGATTGATTTATTTCACTCAGCATAACGTCCTCCAGTTTCATCCGTGATATGAGATGCTTCACAGATTCATCATTGTTCTTTATCTTTGCATAATACTCCATTGTGTGTATGTACCATAGTTTGTTTACCCATTCATCTGTTGATGAGCATCTAGGTTGTTTCCATCTTTTTGCTATTGTGTACATTGCTGCAATGAACATGCTGTGCATATGTCTATTCATGTGACAGCTCTTATTTCTCTAGGATATATTCCTAGAAGTGGGATGCTGGATCATATGGTGTTTCTATTTCTAGCTTTCTAAGGAAGCACCATATCATTTTCCAAAACAGTTGTATCATTATGCATTCCCACCAGCAGTGCATGTGAGTTCTGATCTCCCTGCAACCTCCAACATTTGTTATTTCCAGTGTTTTTGATTTGTGGGAGCTTTTTTTTTTGTGGTGCTGACTTTTTCTTTGTTCTTCTTACTCTCCTGTGCTTCCTTTTGTTTGTGGATTTTTGTTGTTGTTGTTGTTGTTTTGCTTTTGTAGGTTTTGTTATTACTGAGACTTTATGGTTTTCCTCTTTATTTTGGTGAGTAGGTTTGTTAACTTTCTTTGTGGTTACCGTGAAATTTACCCTTATCTTTCTAAGTTTGAAGCAGTCTATTATTACTTGGTATCGCCTTGCTTTCCTCTCCATTAGAAGGTTCTATACCTACACTGTTTATTCTCTCTTTTATTGTTCTGATGTTGTTGTCATTTACAGATTAATTGCTCTGATTTCCTGTTGTATTTCTTTTGATTTTGGATTGTCCTTGAGAGTTCATTTCCTAGATTGGTATCTAGCTGGTACAATCTTGCATCCTAGATTCAGCCTGTGAGCTGATGTTGTTTGTTCTCAGATTGAAGGACTCCCTTTAATAATTCTTGTAAGTTTGGTTTGGTTTTTACATATTCCCTTAATTTCTGTTTACCTGGAAATGACCTAATTTCACCATCATATTTGAACGAGAGTTTTGCAGGATGTATTATTCTTGGCTGGCATTTTTTTTCTTTCAGGGTTTTATATATGTCATCCCATGGCCTTCTTGCCTGCATGGTTTCTGCCAGATAATCTGAGCTTAGTCTTATTGTTTCTCCTCTGTATGTGACTTTTTGTTTTTCTCTAGCTGCGCTCAGGATTCTTTGCTTGTCTTTGGTTTTGGTGAATGTGTTATGATATGCCTTGGTGATTTTCTTTTGAGGTCTATCTTATATGGGGTTGATTGAGCTTCTTGGATGGCCAGCTTTTTATCTTTCATGATACTGGGAAGTTTTCTGTCAGCAGTTCTTCAATGATCCTCTCTGTGTTTTCTGTTTTCTCCCCCTGTTCTAGAATGCTGATCAGTCACAAATTTTTGCTTTTGATTGTGTCCCACATAATTCTCAGGGTCTCTTCATTTTCCTTTGATCTTTTTTTCTGATTTTTCCTCAAACTGAGTTGTATCCAAGTGTTTGTCTTCAGTTTCAGTGATCCTGTCTTCCACCATTTCAACCTGCTCCTCAGCCCTTCTGTGACACTGTCCATTTCTGAAATCTTGTTGTTTATGTTTTGTATTTCTAATTGTTATTTTTGTGTGATTTCTAGTTGTGAATTTATTTTGGCATTTTTTTCCTGCATTATTTTCCTGAATTCTTCCTTTTTTTTTTTTTTTGTCTGTATTTTCCATGAATTTGTCTGTCTTTTCCATGAATTTGTCTATTTTTTCCTCATTTTTGTCTGATTTTTGCTTCAACTCTTGAATAGCTCTGAATATTAGAGATTTGAATTCCCTATCAGGTAGTTCTAGTGCCTTTTCTTCTATTGGAAAGTCACCTGGTGTTTTATTTTGGACACCTACTGGAACCATCCTGGCCTGTTTCTGTAAGTTTTTGATATTGTCTGCTGTCTTCAGGGCATTTGGTAGTTATTTTTCTCATTTATTAATTGTAGATTTGTTTGTTTCATTCTGCTTTTTTTTTTTTTAATTTGGCTATGTCTGAGTAGGCAGGCTGTGTGTTTTTTGTTGTTTGCTCTTCTTTCGGCATGATACTTTTCACCTCCTTCTCCAATTGGCAGGGTCAGTCACTGAGATATGGTACAGCAGGGCAGGTCTAGCTGAAAAGGAGTTGCTGGGATGGGTTGTTTTTGGCACTTACTACAGCCACCAGGGCGAGTCAGTAATAAGTGCAGGGTAGGTTCTGATAGGCCGTGCCTGGACTGCTTGGTGGTGTGATGTTCAGCGCACGGTGCAGGTAGGCAGGGTGGAGGGGGGAGACGGTGATGTGTTTAGCTAAGATGGGTATGGGAGAGAGGAGAGAGGAACGGGAATCAAAAACATACAAACAAACAAAAAAGAGTGCTAGGGGAGCTTGCCTTTGAGAGTGGAGAGATGAGAGACTATGAAATGGAGAAAAACAAAAAGGAGAAGAAGAAAAAAAGAAAGAAAAGAAAAAACGAGTAAATAAAACTTAGAAAGAAAGAAGAAAAGCAAAGCTCCCAGGGATCCCTCCAGTGCTGCTTAGAGGTCTGGGGAAGTTGCTTCCAGGCCGTGAAGTACAGCCTGGCTAGAAGGGGTAGAGGTGTCACTCAGAGCCAGGTATTCAGGGGACAGGAAAAGAAGGAAAGTATAGAGAGATGAGAAACTGAGTGATGAAGAAAGACAAAAAGGGAAAAAGAAGGAAAAGAAAACAAAACAAGCAAATACAAAAAAAAGAACAAGAAAAATCCCCAAAGAAAAACAGAAAAAAAAAAAAAGCCCAAAGAAAAACCAAGAAAAAAGAAATGCGCTAAGGGATCCCTCTGGGCAACTGCGCAGACTGAAGGGGTAGGTCCCAAGCCACGCAGTACTGCCTGGCTAGAACAGGCTCCCAATTTGAGAAAACAAAAAGACAACAAAAAGCAATTCAAAACAAACAAACAAAAAAGCCCCAGGATCCCACCAGTGTGGCAGCACGGGCCAGGAAGCAGTTTCACATTTGAGCCGTATTTCACAGCCTTTCAGGATAAAGCAAAGATGGCACACAGAGCCAGGTATTTGAGGGAAAGGAAGGGGAGGTGGTGAGAAGTAAGAAAGAAATCTAAAGAAGTGGAAAAAGCAACACCAACAGCCAACAAATGGCACTTAGGGAGCTGGCCAGTGTGGGTGGGTGGAACCCAAGTTACACCGGGGTGAAGGTGGTGTTTCCCAGTGAAGACCTTGGCCACAGGGAGTAGAGGAGGCCGAGTGGGAGGTGAAGACGGGTAGCGGGTGGGAAAGTGTATATTGCTGGTTACCAGTTGTTCCGTCTCCTGCTGGAAGCTCCGTGAAGGTGCTTTCTCATTCTCCCTGTTCACTGATTTCTGATAGGAGTTCAAGATGGCGGATCCATGCTGCTTTAGCTAATAGTGGACCTCTACATGTATCTCTCCTCCCTCTCTGTTCTCTGTCAGTTTCTTATTCCATTCAGTGCTTGGCTGAGTTCTTTATCTCTTCGTTTGATGCTTAGGGTTTCAGGATTGCTGTTTTCTCTGTTTGGCTTAGTTTTTCTGATCTTTGCTGTGGAGGGATGGCATGGTGCTTCTGCCTATAGCACCATGTTGCCCGGAAGTCTCCGACTATTTTTAATTTAGCAATTGAGGTCTAAGATCTGATCTAATACTGAATTTGAAGCTTCTGTGATTATGTTCTGCACAATGTCTAGAACTCTATGAGCTCACATGTATAAAACAACAATAAATAATAGTAATGCCTGTATTGTTTCTGGGCAAGTTTGCAACATATATACAGAGTGTAATGCACAAAATAAATGTGAATTTACCAAGACACTGGTGCGCAAAGCTTCTCTAGCTCTGGAGGTTGAGTGCCCAATGGTCCCTGAGATGGATACTCCTAACACCACCCCAGCTTCTAACACAATATCTGGCATTTGGGACAGGTTTGATAAATGTGCATGTAACTCAACTTAGACACACTGACCTCTGTCTCTGGTCCCTCCAAAGTACCCCAAGTCCCCTTGTTTCCAAATGTTATGGTCGGAAGGTCAAAGGAGCGAGTCTTTTCCATGTGTTTCTGGCATTCCCTGATCAAGGCTTGATAAGCAGGAGTGTTATCTGAGGTTTATAAAGCAGATGTTCACCACCACCCGTTTCCACTTTTAACTCAGAGTCAGATTTTGCTAAAGGACTCTGGAGATCTGAACAGGGGCTGTGTGATCCGCAGACTTAGAGCAAAAGCATCTTATTCTATAACTTGGGAAGGATGCTGAATACTTCAGTGGGCAAAACCTAGTGAAAAAAATACTTCTGTCTCATTCAGTTCAGCCATTTTATCACTTCCATCTGACTTTGCTCTTGCATAACAAAAACATCAAAGTGGACTTGGCAAAGATCATCCACAAAATATGCTTTCATTGTCTACATTAGTTCATTTCTGTCCAATCAATAAAAGAGAATGTTTTATTGTGGTTAATGTCATTTGCTTCAGGAAAAGAATGAACTTAACAATTTGCACCTAAACCTGAATAAATCCAATGATTTTATAATTAAGGAGGAAATAAACATTTTTGAGCCTCTTAATTTGTGTCAAAGAGTTTATTTAATATAACCCTCTTTCCACCTATCTATCTGCCTGAGAAACTGAGGCTCAGAAAGATTGAGTAATTTGCTCATGATCACATAGTGAATTAGTGAGTTAGTGACTTGAGTTATGATTTGTGTTCAGAACCACTTGAGAAGTTAGCCCCAGATTTTTCTACCAGACTCTGAGACTTTCAATAGTCCAACAGAGACATTGAATGACTGAATCATAACTCTGCCTATTTATCCTGACGTGGTATGGGTTATTCAGGGCTGGCTCTGGCTCTGCCCCAGGCTGATACCCACCTCTGTGAACAGGAACACTGTGTGATGGTTGCTGGATGTGTGCTAAGGTTTGATAAGGACTGGGGTTGGCATCATGAGCCAATGTAGTGTTTTAAGGAGCCTGCAGGGTTGTTGCCAAGGGAAGCTTTTGAGGCTCCAGATGGAGACCACTTTGTCAATCCAACTGAGAGAGCATAAGAGTGTTGAGAAGCATTTTGCAGCAGCAGCAACAGCAACAGTATATAGCAGCACTTGATGAATGATTTCCACTTTTGTCATTGAATCCTTCCTTAATCCCAAAAATTATACAAAGAGTACTTCAAAAGCACTGGACCGAACATGATTTTAAGATTCTCCATCGCACACAGTACTATTGGTAAATGAAGTTAAGTGTCTATACCATTTGAATTAGGTCACATACGTTTGTAAGCAGGCCACTCTCTTCCTTTTAGAACCAAGTTAATGGGTGAAATGAATAGAATTGGCATGCTTTTCTGTTCTTTCGGGATGAATTTTAATTAGTTTTGGTGAGGAGGTGAGCGCCTATTTCCCAGGTGGATACAAAATAGTCTATAGTTAATGTATATCTAACTGAATTAGTTAACGCTTGGTTGAGGGAAGAGTGCTTAGTTATCACTTTTATTAATTATTTCCCATGAAGGACCCCTAAGATAAGGCAGCATATTTGAGTCTGGTTTCAGACTGGAAGAAGCTGCAGCACAGAGAGGCCAATCATCTGCTTCAGAGTACACAGCAGGTGAATAATTTTTTTTCAGGTTTTTTTTTTTAATTGTCTTTAAATGAAGGTTTACAGAGCAAATTAGTTTCTCATTAAACAATTAATACACATATTGTTTTGTGACATTGGTTGTCAACCCCACAACATGTCAACACTCTCCCCTTTTCGAACTTGAGTTTCCCATTGCCAGCTATCTTGTCTCCTCCTGCCTTCTCGTCCTTGCTCTTGGGCTGGTGTGCCCGTTTAGTCTCATTTTGTTTTATGGGTCTGTCTAATCTTTGGCTGCAGGGTGAACCTCAGGAGTGACTTCAGTACTGAGTTAAAAGGGTGTCTGGGGGCCATACTCTCAGGTTTTCTCCAGTCTCTGTCAGGACAATAAGTCTGGTCCTTTTTTGTGAGTTAGAATTTTGTTCTACATTTTTCTCCAGCTCTGTCTAGGACTCTCTATTGTGATCCCTGTCAGAGCAGTCAGTAGTGGTAGCCGGGCACCATCTAGTTGTGCTGGACTCAGTCTGGTAGAGGCTGTGGTAGTTGTGGTCCATTAGTCCTTTTGACTAATCTTTCCCTTGTGTCTCTGGTTTTCTTCATTCTCCCTTGCTTCAGACTGGGTGAGACCAGCGGAGTATCTCAGATGGCTGCTCAAAAGCTTTTAAGGCCCTAGAGGCTCCTCAGCAGGTGAAGAATTCTAATACATGGTCTGGGTCTCCAGCCACAGCGACCTTGCTTAAATATCCAGGAAAATACCAGTAGGCAGAAACATAAAAATGATATTGTAGCAGGACAAAGGGATTTTGGAAGAATCATGTCTACTCACAGATGAGTTCCTGAGATTACCATTTGGAGCAAAACATAAAATCAGTAAATCTGTGCTACACTCACTAAACAGCATCCTGATGAAAACTTTTGCTTATGAAAAATATAATTTAAGTTGGTAACTATAGATTTTTTTCGTTTTCTTTTTTCAATGTGAACATTTACTAAGTCTATCTTTATATATGACACCTTGCTTAATTTGTTTTCACAGGCACCTTGTAAGCAATGGAACTGAAGCTTAGGAGTTTAAGTGACTTGGCCTAAAGCCCCATCACTTAAGTGACAGCTGGGAAAGGACAGAGCCAGCACTGGGACTCAAGTCTTTCTGATCTAAAGCACATACTCTTCACAGAACTGTGTCCAGAAGTTGATCAATTAGACTTTCTAAGTGGGGGCCACTACTCAAACAATTCAGAAAAGACATGGAGATCATAAAAAAAGACCCAAGTTAGACTCTCATGGAACATTTTATATTGGACCAAGATTGGCCCACAGCAAAATGGTGCAGTGTACATTGGGTGGTTCCACTGACAGCTGCCCCTTCCCATCCCCCTATTTGATGCTCTCTTCTCCCACCCCCAGGGTCACTGGGGCCCAGTGACTGTCACCACCAGCCCTGGAATCCTGGCTCCGGTCTGCTGACTTCTTTGATCCAGGTCCTTTCTAATGCTCTCCATCCTCAAAACCGTCTTCCTTGGGACTTGTTTTCTAATAGATGAATAACTAATAAATCTGGTAATTCAAGTCTGTTTTAACAGTGCTTCTCTAGAGACATTCCCTATCCATAGGCATGACTGATGGGGTGGGAATTTCATACACATCAATGGATGAGTGGAGAAATCTTATAGGAGGAATTAGGAACAATCACACTGATGGCATGGACTGGATCTGGCTGGGCCTAGACCAGCTACAGGTGTGTGTCATGCCTTTGTCTCAGACCCATTAAAGATCAGGAAGTAGCTTGGATGACACATTTTTGGTTATAAATAATGGAAACTGACTCAAGCTTGTTTAAGGGGGAGAAAAAAGAAATTTAAGTACACTGAGGTTGAAATCAAGGAGAACCCAAGGCAAAATTGAATAACCAGACCACAGGAAGAGGGAGAACAGGGGCCAGTTTGGGGACTCAGGAGTAGGATTTCACAAACTTTCTCTTGCTATTAATGTGACTTGGTCCCCAATATCCAGATGCTGTGGCTCTCAGCCCGAAATTCTGAGAGAAAGAGCCAAACTGAGTTAGGGGGCCACTTTGATCCAATTGACTCTAGCCTGCGAAGCACAATCATGGAAAGGGGCAGGGAGAGTTTTCAGAGAAAGGCATCTACTATGAGGTCAAAGTGATCATCCATTAGTCAACCCCCTTCATTCTGTAGGAATGCAAGACAAGGCAAGGTGACTGCCCCAAGGTCAAACAGCTGGTAGAGGAAGACCTGGACTAAGTACAGGTCCCTCATGGCCCCTTGTGCCTCTGTTTCTGAATGTTTCATAGCCTCCGTCTACATTCAGTCCAATCTACCCTCCTCACTGCCAGCAAAGCAGTCCTCCAAATACCCGAATGTGATCATGACACTGTTCTCTTAGTGCTTATCTATCACTTTCAGTCCAAACTCCTTAGCATAGTGGGTAAAGCCCTTTCAACCCTGCCTCGTGGAGCTTTCCCAGTGCTTCGACACAATCTCTCTCCTCTCCATCCCCTTTGAATTTGACACTCAGCCTACCCAACACCACCCCCATAGGCCATGCTCTTTCAGACTCTGTACCTTTGCAAATGTACTTCCATCTCTCTGGAGTGTCCTCCACTCTCTGTCCTCTACTTGTGCTTCAAGTCCAACTCAATCAAGCCTGTTGATGGACATCTTCTGTGTTAAGATGTTTCCGGTGTGCTCCTTTAGCACTGTTTCATATGTGTATGTCATATGTATGTCATGTATGTGTCATGTGTTTGGGTCATGAGTTTATGTCACAGCATTTGTCACCTTCTATTTTAGTTAATTTTTTTATGTGCTAATCTCTCCAACCAGAATGTGAATTCCTGGAGGGCAGGGACTATCCTATTTTTTATATTCTCTCCCTATTGCCTGCCTAGCATTTGGCACATGGTAGGTACTCAATAAATATTGGATGAATGAATAGGCAGCATGATTAGAGAAAGGAAAGACTGGTGGTATTTTTTGCCTCCATTTCATCACCATCTATTTCAGGGCGAAAAAATCATGAACCATGGAGGTATATGTGTATCGGAAAATTAAAGGAAAAAGCAGAGTAGGAATTACAGCACTTTTTAAACCGGTAAGGAAAGAAGAACTTTGCTTATTCACTAATGACAATGGGGAGATCCAGTTCAGATTACAAGATTTTGCCCAGTGGATCCCTGGTGTATAAACAAGGGGTGAATTTATCATTCTCTTTCATGTTGCTGTCTAATGTTGCTACCAGGTTTTCAGAAACTGCAACGGGAGACCCCATAAAACAACCTGATAGACAGAAAAGAAACAAATATGATAAAATGCAAGAGTATCACACCGTAAGAGTCACTTTTTCATTTCTTTTGACAAGGGTAATGTAATTTTAATTACTAATGATAATATATTGCCTGCTAGTAAATGTCTTGTGGTGTATTTTGTAAACCTTTTGTCTTAGAATACCATGGTACTCCTGAATTTGCTCATTAAACGTTTGTTACAAACCAAGAGTTTCTTGGCTGTCAGGAGAAAATAGCAAGTTTGTGAATTAACAAAGAGGTATTAATCTGCTGTAGAAATTGCACACTTTGAAAACTAGAGAGCAAGATGCAAGGGTCTTTTGAAATATTTCTATTTAATTACACTGTTACAATATCAAAATTAATGAATTCTATGAGGGTCATAGTCAACTCTGTCTCAAAATGATTGGATATTTAAAATCTAGTTTCTTTTTCAAAGTCATAGAAGAAGTATATAAAATGTGTCTGCGAAACAAGCTAGCAGAGACAGGTAATTGTTTCATTTTGTTGACGTTTATAATTTGTAGCACTCAATGCTCCTATTGATGAGTGTTTGTCCTCATAACAAATCATGCACAATTATCAATAAGAATTCAAAGAACGCAGCTAAGGTGTGAAATTATACAAATCATTCCACTGTAAAGAAAAGGCCCTGGAGGTGAACAGTATATTGAATTTTTCAAAGGAAAATTATGTGTTTGTGAAGGTGTGAGTGTGTGTCCTTTGATGAAATGATTGTCATATAAAATTAAATCTCACCTTGAAAGAAATGAGTAAGAATGAGAACAATCACCATAAATTCTCTCTGTATAAAGGAATGTTAACTTCACAGGACTTTTGTCTAAGCCTCATTTTCACCCATGCTATCTTATTTGGGCCTAATTCAGATTCATGTCAAAAAGAAATAAAGAACTTAAGCATCATCTAATTCAGTGTTTCTCAAACCGTGGCCCATGGACTGCCTACATTAGAATCCTCTGGAATGCTTGTTGAAATTCATCTTCCCAGGATCTAACCAAGACCTGCTAAATCAGAATCTCAGAGCTAAATCTTTCAATGAGGCAAGTTAGGGAAACATTTGTCTCACTAATTCAAGCAAATTCGATTTCCAAACTATCCAATTGGTTCCAATGCATCAGTAAAGAGACGTAGAACAAAGCTTAACTAATTGGAATAAGGATGGGAAGGCTTTTCTCACTTAGAGAAAAGCTTCAATTACAGAATGCTTTTCAAACAGTTGAAGTTTTATTGTTTTTAAGTGCTGTGTATATTATACATGAAGACATAAATGAATACTAATAGATTACATGAGGAGCATCCATGAAAAAATTAATATTCACAGCAGGACTGTCCTACATATTAATGCATCTAAGATATACAATTCTTTTACAATACAAGGCTTGGTTACTGGACACAATGGTGAAAGCATCATGAAGAAATTAATAATCTTTGAGTTCTTGTTTGAAAAAGCTATACTTTTTTAGACTATATTCTCTTTATTTGAGAGAAAGACCCAGGAAATGGATAAAATAAGAAATTATTTCAAACTTCTCGCTGAAGAAGTATACATAGACATGAAGTACAGAAAGAGTTCAAATTGATGGAGTATGAATTCATAATGTTTGACCGAAACTGTTTCAAAGGGTTTCTTGACTATGGAAGTGTGGAATATCATGATAACATAAACACCAAAAATAATGAAACCCACCATTTCAGCTCTGGGTGAACTGTTACAGAAAAATGTAATGCAAGATACATAGACTGTCAGTCCTCCGTATCCATGGATCCCACTTCCCTGTATTCAACCAACAGTGGATTGAAAATATTCTGGGGGGGGTACTTTTTTTTCTTGTCATCATTCCCTAAACAGTACAGTATAACAACTATTTACATAGCATTTACATTGTATGGGTGTTATAAGTAATCTAGAGGTGTGGCACAGTGGTTAAAGCACTTGGCTGTTAACTGAAAGGTGGGCAGTTAGATCCCACCAGCTGCTCAGTGGGAGAAAGATGTGGCAGTCTGCTTCTGTAAAGATTACAGCCTTGGAAACTCTTTGGGGGTCACTATGAGTTGGAATCAACTCCACGGCAGTGAAATTGGTTTTGTTTTTTTTCAAGGATGATTTAAAGATATGGGCAGGTTATATGCAAATACTATGCCATTTTATATAAGGGACTTGAGTATCTGCAGATTTTGGTATCTGTGGTTGTCCTGGAACCAATCCCCCGCAGATACCGAGGGAGGACTGTAATCTCAATATGGTATGCTTTACTCTAACATATTCTTCAATATTGAACTTGGATTCCTGTATTTCAGGACTTTTAAGAAATGTATCTGACCCCTCAAAATAGCTCCTGGATCACTGAAAGGGTCCTAGGTCTCAGTCTCTGGACTAATCCTTTGCAAACGGGTACATTTTGCCTTCAGTGACCTCTTTCCTCTATAATCCTCAACATCTCTGTTGTGGCCTTAGCTTTTAAGACAGGTCATATATAGGACATTGGTTAAGTGCACGTACCTTGTTGTCAGAAAGAGGTTTTGTTTGAATGATAGTTTTGCCACTTACTAGTTAATGTGACCTTAAGGAATTTGCTTAACTTCTCTGTATCTCATTTTTCTTACCTATATTACCTACCAAAATGGATTAAATGGAATGGAGCATGTTACATACTTAGCATACAAAAAAAACCAAAAAAAACCACTGCAGTCTAGTCAATTCTGACTCTTAGCGACCCCATAGGGTTTCCGACGTTGTAAATCTCTATGGAAGCAGACCTCCACCTTTCTCCCACGGAGAGGCTGGTAGTTTCCAATTGTTGACCCTTTGGTTAGCAGTCCAGCACTTTAGGCACTTTGCCACCAAGGGGTATACACTGAAGTTCACTTGTGGCTGTACTTTCATCCCATCCCTACCCTCATCCCACCTCTCAGTGTGATCTGAGCAAACCTGACAGGGCTTCTGTCTCCACTCTGCTCTGCCCAATTAATTTGTTAGGATTGTATTCCACTTCCCATGGTATTTGCATATAAAGGAAGGATTACACAAGACTCTTTTGGTTGCAAGTGGCAGCAACCTAACTGAACTAGCAAAAAAGTAGGGGGCATTTATTGGCTTCTATAACCAAGAAGGAGCCCTGGTGGCATAGTGTTAAGAGCTTGGTTGCTAACCAAAAGGGTGGCAATTCGAAACCACCAGCCACTCCCTTGGAAACTGTATGACAGAGTTCTACTCTGTCCTAGGGTCACTAGGAGTCAGAATTGACTCGACGGCAATGGGTTTGGTTTTGATTTTTTGTAACAAAGAAGGGCACAGATGTAGTTAGGGCCAACTGTCTCTCATCTCTATTTCTCTCTACCCCTTGATCTCATTTCCCTACTGTCCATAGGTTTCTTCACTGCACAACAAACATGTCATATTCTCATTAACCGAAAGGAAAGGGCTTTTATCTCAGCACCAATTAGAAGTCCTGGGGAAAGACTCAGATCAGTCCCTTTGGGTCCTATGTCCACCCTTAGACCAGTTACGGTGGCAAGAGTCCAGGGAGAGCATGACCCCTCTGAGCTGGACTACATGGTGAAGGTAGGGGAAGGAGGAGTAGTTGCCCAGAAGAAAGAATGGAGGGTAGCAGAGGTGGGGCTGCTGGAAGAATTATTGTAAGTTAGGCAGCCAAATTCTGTCTCTTATCTAGGTGACTCTGCTTAAGATAAAGGAATGAATTGCTAATGACAATTTTAAATAGCAGCTGCTGACCTGTGGAGAATGGAAATAATTTATGACACAGAGGCATGAAACCTCCAAGCAAATGCCCCTTTGCCACAGGCCTTTCTTTTTTGACCAACAACTGTCACTTAAAGAAATAGAAACCTTCAGGTGGCAGAGACTTAGCAAAAGGAGGCAGAGAGGACACTTGGCCCCAACACAAGTCCAGGGAAGCGCCAGACAAGGCGTGGAATGGTATTCCAAGGTACCACAAATATAAAAGGTGCCTGACTGAGGCAGCCGGACCAGACAGGGGAAGGTGTTTCTGCTGCGTCATCGCCCTATCAACTTCTATTCATCTTGAATTTAGGAAGGGGCACAATTTAGAGATTGTCCCTGGGCATTGGAATTGGGGTGGGGGGCAACCTAGAGATTGCCCCTGGGCACTCGTTAATCTCGCTCTGCCCGTCAGGCAGCATTCACAACTTCTTACCATTTGGCCCCAGCCTACACCTTCACCTTCATTCTCATCCTCACTTTCATCTAACGCTCATCGTTTCCTGATCCCAACCAAGTTTTTTGTCTACAAGCCTTTGTTTATACGTCTTATGGCCTGTACCATCCTTCTCCCCATTCTACACCAGCTTCATCCCATCCAAACTGAAAAGACCAATTCAAGTGCCATTTCCTCCATGCAGCCCTCTCTGATGCCCACAGAGAAGTACCATTTCCCTCCTCTAAGACCCATAGTACGCCGCACCTCTCACAGCATCATCACATTCTACTGTCACGTTGACTTTACGTGGCTTCTCTCTTCTGTTAAACTACAAGTTACTTGTGGTCTGGGGTCATGCCTTGGACAACTTTGTACCCCATATTAAGGACTAGCACAGGTACTTTCACATAATGGGGGGAGGGGTCCAAAATATTTAGTGTATTGCTGTTACCGTTACAAAGAAATACTAGGATATGGTTACTTCTGAGACTTTTTAAAACACAATCCTATCCTTCTCTAAAAACAAAACAAAAAAAAAATGAGTATTAAATTAATACACATAACAATGTATGTATAAATTTTTGTATGGGAAAAAATAAAAAATAAAAGAAGAAATCAATAGAAGCTCTATTCCTGAGGGCCTGTGCCCAGGGTGAACTTGTGTTCTGTTTGCCCCCTAGAACAAGCCCAGTGTGCTCTTGCTATCATGGAGTAATTATTAATACCATCTCCTTTTGTTCTCAAAAGTATCCCAGATTGGATGATAAATTTTATGATCACACTACTGGCGGCACAGTGGTTAAGATCTCAGCTGCCAACCAAAAGGTCGGCAGTTTGAATCCACCAGCTACTCCTTGGAAACCCTATGGAGTAGTTCCACTCTTTCCTACAGGGTCTCTATGAGCTGGCATCGACTTGATGGCAATGGTCTACTAATGCGACTCAAGCTATTAGTAACAGTGTGCTCTGCTTACCTGTTTGTAGGAAATCATAGGTAAAATCTACAACATGAGAGTTTGCCTTCTACATGTTTTTACCTATATATTCCTTCATACACCCCTTCATGTACACACATTGAAAATTAGTTCTTTACTCAAGGGCAGTGGCATAGAGTTATTTCACACCAGAGTTTTGAGAGAGGCTCTCTGGTAGATGAACACAAGCTGAGCCCAAGCCAAGTCAGATGGTCTATTTAGGGTCTACAGACTTGTCTTCCTCTTCATGCCAATGACTCCATTTAAGAAGCACACGTTTCTCTCATTTAATTTAAACAAAGTTCAATTATTTCTGCTTCAGGATCAACATCTTCTCCCCCCCAAAAAAAAACCAAAAAAACAAACTCGCTGCTTTTGAGTCAATTCTGGCTCATAGCAACCCTATAGGACAGAACAGAAATGCCCCATAGTGTTTGCAAGGCTGTAAAGCTTTAAGGAAGCAGACTGCCATATCTTTCTCCTGTGGAGTGGCTGGTAGGTTCAAACCACTGACCTTTTGGTTAGCAGCCAAACCCTTTAACCACTGTGCCACCAGGGCTCAATGCTCAACACCTCCCCACCCACATGGATTTTAGCAATAGTATTCAAATTGGCATGGGGTGAGGGTGGGGGTGTTATGACTTATTTTTCTGCTCCTAAGATGCAAACAGCTTACACCAACAGAAAATATCCCAACTCACTGAAATAGTGAGGGGGAGTTTAACATACTCTTCTTTATATTTGCCTCAACTCATCACCAATTACATGGGTAATAATAATAAGTAACTCATAAACACATTACTTCATTGAATTCTCACAATAGCTCTATTGGATGCCATTGGGATTACTATTACTAAGCGTTTTCATATCTATAGTTAAACTTACTAACAGCCCCCATTTCTTAGAGCTTGCTATGCACCAGGCATTGTCTTAAGCATCAGACACCATCTAATTTCATTCTCACCACACTAGCCAAATACAAGTTTATTTATTATTTATTATCTGCCATATCCACTAAAATGAATACTTTGTAAGAGAAATAGAACTTTGTCTGTCTTGTTCAAAGCTGTATGTCCTAACCCACACAGAGAACTGTGTCTGGTACAGACTGGGTACTCAGTAAATAGTTGTTGAATGAATGAATAAATGAGTGACAGAGTGAGGAAGAGTCCTTACCCCCGGATGAGAAAGCCATGGCTTAAAAAGGATAAGGAACTTGCCAAGATATTGCAGGTCACAAACTCAAGTTGTCCGATCCCAAAACCTTAAACATGACAATATACTTCTTTTCCATTTTCCTGGTGAGAAAACTATGGCTCAGGAATTTAAGCAACCTGCTCAGGACCAGGTAAGTATTAAGTTATTAGAACTCAGACCCAGGAACTCTCACTCCAACTGGCACTGTTTTCTGCTTGTCACGCTGATGGGTGGCAGGGTCAGCCTTCCATGTGCTTGGCATGTAGACATTTACACGGTATCACATAGGGTGGAGAAGAGTAGGTCGGCTTGCTACTCAAGACATCTACCTAGCCCCCTGAGTAGTCGTTAAAAATTAACTTATTTTGGGTTTGAAAAGTTTTTCAGAAGTCAATGTTCCCCAACATAAAACACAAATCTACCTGGCAGGAGGAAGACTAGTCATAATCCCCCCACTTACACCTGGGCATTAGTGTTCAGCCAGCTGAGCATGAAATAGAGGCCAGAGTTTATTATCTAGGCTAGGGTAATGCTTGCTGCTCTAAGAAATCATAAAATTTCAGTGGCTTAACACAATAGGGGTTTATTTCTTAATCATGGACAGTACAACACGGGTGTCTTGGTGAGTGAACAGCTTTGCTCCAGGAGCAAATTCAAGACGTTAGACTCCTTCTGCGTTTGGCTTTACCATCCTTAAGGGCTTTAGAGTCTTTGGCTTACAGTGGCAGAAAGGGAAAGAGAGAGCATGAAAAAGCCATCAAAAACCAAAACCAAACCTGTTACCTTAGAGTTGATTCTGACTCATGTCCACCCCATGTGTTTCAGAATAGAACTGCATTCCATAGGGTTTTCAGTGGCTATAATCTTTACAGAAGTAGATTGCCAGGTCTCTTTCACAGTGCCACTGGGTGAATTCAAACAACCAACCTTTTGGTTAGTACCAAAACCAAACCAAACCTGTTGCCATCGAGTTGATTCCAACTCATAGTGACCCTACAGGACAGAGTAGAACAGCCCTCTAGGGTTTCCAAGGAGCAGCTGGTGAATTTGAACTGCTGACCTTTTGGTTAGCAGGTGAGCTCTTAACCAGTGCACTACCAAGTGCAAACTGTTCGTACCACCCAGGGACCTTCACACTGCTTCTTAAACCTTACCTAGAATGGACACAGCTCACTGCTCACAGTCCATTGATAAGAACTAGTCCATGGCCCCATCCAGATGCAAGGAGGTCTGGGCAATGTAGTCCCCTGGAAAGCCATTTCCCAGGACATAATGAAAGGTGTAGTACAATTTCTGACAATCAGCTAGCCATCACAGCCATTATGAGAAAAGAAGGGGCCAGGGAAGAGATGGGAGATAGGAATCTGGGCTGCCAGGTGAAGAGTGAACATTAAAAGGAAGCAGCAGTGAGAGGGCAGCAAATGCTAACTCTGCGGCCTTGTAGGGTGTGGTAGACATCTCCTTTTTGGTAGTAATGATTGTCTGGGAGGTGGAACAAACATGTCTTTGTTGCCTGGTTGATGCACACTTAGAGAAGAGCTTGGGACCTCTCATCTTAATTATCATCAGGCTTCTACTCAAAAGTACTACCCAGCAAGTCTGTAATTTCCATTCATGCCCATCCCGTCTTCTTCATTTGAGCTGTTAATTATGAAACATGCAAAATTGGATAATATCATAAAAGCCACAAGATGTCATAGCCTTCAGTTATCCTAGTTCATTAAACAGAAAACTAGGGGTACTTTTTTGTTTGTTTGTTTACAGGAAAACCGTATCAGGTAATGTCACATAATATTTCAAAATAGAATTTGTCTTTGTCAACCGAAGTAGTGAATAGTAAGGAACAGTGAATGTTCTTTTAAGAAATGATTTGAAATTAATTTCAATCCATTCTGATGGTTCAGTAAAAAGGAAATATAAGCTTCAGTAAGCTTCTTAATGTAGATTGCTATAGTAATTTAAAAATAACAAATAATAATAAAGTAATGATTCTATCATTTTGCCAGTGTGCTAGGCAGCCAGTAGTATATTTTAAAAAAATAAATTTGCTACTGCAATATATGCCCAATGATTAGACTCTAGGTATTGCCTTCAGATTAGAAAGATTCATAGGATCATGCTCATGTATTTTAGAAAATTATTCACTCTGACAGAGATAAAAAAATATTCCAAGTATAATTATTCACAGCCTTTCTCCCTCTCCTGCCTTCTAAGGAAGACCTTTTTATACTAGGAGTAACGGATAGTGTAGGATAATGGGCAGAGATGCAGGCTTGGAGAAACTGAGAGGCTTAATTGATCTCCGAAAGAGATATCCTGAAGCTGCCCAGAGAAAACCAAAAGATATGAGAGAAGCAAGAAGGTGCGAGGATCTTGGCCAGGGAAGGGAGAACTGAGAACTTTTTGGAAGCCAAACTGGGCAGCTGGTATAAGGAAGGGACTGTGGAGAGACAGTTCAGGTGAAGAGATGCGTTCAGAAGTCTCACTTTGTGCTATGCACAGTTAACTATTATAACCATCATTGCTGGAGAGGGCCTTTTGTGAACCCCCTCCACAGCTGGCCTTCGCTATGGAGATGGGTGCCTAGCAGAGCAACATAGTAATAACAGCTAATGCTTACACAGACCCACTTCCTATGTACCAAAAGCAAGCTAAGTTATTGACTTAAATTAACTCTTTTAGTCTTTATAAGAACCCTATGAGACAGCACTGTTATTAAACTATTTTCTAGATGACAAAATTGAGGCACAAAGAGGCTATCCAACTTTCCAAGTATGCACCAACTAATAAGTAGTAGCACTGGGATTCAGGCCCAGGCAGTCTGGACCACAATGCTCTACTGCCTTTCAAGCCATTGAAAAGTCAATCTAGTCACCCGATAAGCCTAGGTCATAATTGGAATTGAAGATCTGGTGTAAACTCCAAGTCAATGTGATGCTTTCACACATAAAGAGCTTAACAGGTAATTGAAGGTACCAAAATGTAAGGTTTTTCATGTGTTAACAATTTTGTTGTTATTCTTATTGCATGTCTTCGAGTCGATTCTGATGCATAGCAACCCTGTAGGAGAGAGCAGAACTGCCCCATAGGGTTTCCAAGGAGTGGCTGGTAGATTTGAATCACCAACCTTTTGGTTAGCAGCCTGAGCTCTTAACCACTGTGCCAGCAGGTGTCCGGTAACAAGATTAGTAGCTGGTTATTTACAAAACTAAGAAAGCCAAGGTTTAAGGAATCACTTTTTCCAAATTTTATGTGTCTCTGACCTATTTTCTATAAGTATATGCTTTTGGTAATAGTAATATTACAGAAGACCCCTGTTTTTGGACTTCCTTTTCTCTTTGAGTGATCCATTTTGACTGGCATTGAGACTAGTCCATAGGAAATCAATTCTTGTTTTCTTCAAGTCATTTTTTTTTCTCTCAAGGATGATTTCACCCACCAGCTGAGTCTCACATCCGGACAAATATTAGGGAGAAGGGTACATTCCATAGACGGTCCAGGCTAGTTCTTAAAGTTCAGATCACAGACTTTTGAACCCAACCTTGAACCTGATAATTCTTAAACTGATTCTAGCACTAAATCATTCTTCCATAGTCTATAATGAAATAAGATAAAGAACATAGAACCAAGAGAAACCATAAGATGGTTATTTGGAATTCTAAAAGAAGGGGCGAGTTACTCCAATCAAAAATAGATTGGGTGATTTGGAAAATACTAATCTTACCAATAATGAATGCCAGAAGGATAAAAGCACTTCTTTGCTCTACTCCAGGTTAAGTATAGACCTATACAGTGGCCTGTGTGCCTAGCATCTATTCTTTTCCAAATCATGCATCATCACCAGAAGTAAGCCACACTTGACTACCTAGCTAGACTCCATGAGTGGTCATGATCACCAGGGCTTAGGTAGGGATGAGAACTGTACCCTTGTTCTCTTCCAGAAGTGAGAAGAGGACAAATTTTTACCTTTCATAGTTTGGGAGACAGCAGTACTTTCTCCTGCAAAACTAGATAGGAAAATTTGGTTCATCAAGGGGGATCCATTAGATTATCTTCCTTGGCTTGATAGTAAATGTTGTGAATCAAATCACAGTGTGAGTGAATTTACCAGTGAGATACTGGCTGAAGGACTCATCTCTAGCTCAAGAACAAAGAGGGCTGGATGACCAACACCAGCAAACTAAGATAACAGCAACTTGATTGAGCTACTCTGGAGTCTGGGCTGTGGCTGCCTCCATCTTATGATAAACTGCATTGATCATGTAGGTTACAGAACCCCTATCAGCATTAAAAATAAAAAAGACATTACGTTTTGACATTGTCAATTTCTGGAAGTGTCACACAGCCCTACAGGGAATGGCTCATTTAATTCCAGTTTATAAATTAGACAAAGCAGAAAACCAAGATGATAAATCCAAAATACTCCAAATACTTCAAATTGAAATATACCAGTTTCATACAATTGGGGTTGAAATTTATGCTACCCAAACCACCAAAATCACTTTCAAAAAAAGAAGGTTAAAAAGCTCAGAGTTGGAAACTTTGTCGCAGTTGTCAATGAGTAATATTCACAAACCTGATGGAAGATAGAATCTGGCCTCTTTTTTGGGGGGGCGGGTAGGAGTACACAATTACAACAGTTACTTTTTGTGATTTCAGCTTATTTTTGTCCTATTGAGGCTTTAACTTCATTTTCAGCTCTTTATTTTCTAATGAAATTAATACCTTCTTTTCAGAAATTTAACCTTTTGAGATCAACAAGTTCTGCAGGCCTCCTGGAGAGTGAGTCCAGAAAGATAGTCAGGTAGTGACGAAGGAGCCCTTAGTACCACTGCTCTGAAAATGGCATGTCCACACACAGCCTCGGGTCTCATCTCCGGGCTCCCTCGCAGTGGCCTCGTGGAGCTTCATTTATCTCAGGAGAGGAAGTGGTGGAGTGGAGCCTGCCTGATTCAAGGTGGAAAGAGACCAAAATTGTTGTTCAGTCCATTAAGCAATCCCTTTTAGCTGAAGGGGGTCATCTATCAATCTTGCTTTTTAGCCGGTAATCTGCTTATTTAGAGGTTTAATTACATTTTCAGGTCACCTGAGAACTTCTCCCAGCTATTTAATAAAATGAGCTCTTATTTTCTTTATCACACGGTTTATTTTACACAGGCTATCCAATATTGGGATGGAGGGGGGCAATTACCTGATAAACAAGTGAGACTTCTACCTTCTGAGTGCCTAGAGTTAACACAGGAATTATTTGGGTCTCAGGGCAAAACGACTATAGTGGATTGATCTAAAACTGCATGTAGCAACCACCATTCCTGAAACAGAGAGTCAAATATTGATTTCCCAGAGCTTTTATGACCCATTTAACAACAGGCATTTCGGATTGGTTATTTCTTAGGGCTGGAGAGAATTTTCCAGCCAGCCTCCTTTTGAGCTTCCTCTTAATTATCTTCTCTGGGAGATGGGTAAAAATTGATGTTCAGCCCTGGTCTTAAACGTACACACACACCGTAAAAGAGAAGACACAACTTGTGGCATCTAACACTATCTGAGTTAGCTTGAAAGAAGGGTTTTTAGACATTTTCAACAATAACTACCCAACTGGGTGGGGGTGAGTCCCATTGGGTATGTCTGCTAACAAATTTTCACTAATTGACATCAAGCCAGTTAATTTCTATGTAATAAGTGTTGAGTGATTCAAGGGCCAACCCAACCAGCCACGGCTGAGTCTACACAAAGACCTCTACCTGTTTGGCTCTCAGAACGGAACATTTAACGTTTTGCCAAATTTTCAAAAATGTTGGATGTAGGAACAGCGTTTTCAATCTTTAGCTCTATGGGCTACTAATTATGTAGCAAAAGGGATAAAGGGGACTTTACAAATCATTATTTCCATTAGGAAGGTGTTAGAACCAATTCCAGGGAGGGCTCTACTCCTATTTGCGCAGCTGCTATTCCCAGGGGAGGCGGCCGCTGTGGTGCTGGTTGAAGCGGGGCTTCTGTTCTGTTTCCCCAGCACTTGGAAGAAAAACAAAACAGGCCTAATGAAAAACACAGACGGGAAATGCTTTATTATTTCATCATCCTCACCTACTGCGCTCTGGCACCACTCTGTGATTAGGAAGGACTTCTCCCTCTCGCCAGCTAGCTCCCTCTCCGAGTGGGGAGGTATGAGGCTGATATTCTGTCATTTCCTGTCAGATCATTTTGGAGGAACTTGCTCTTATTTCCTCCTGGCCACATCTCCTCCCGCCCTCCCAGCTACAGCATTGGCCACATGCCCCACAATTAAATTCTATTAACTTCAAAACAGTGTTTTTTGGTGGGGGTAAGGGAAGGAGGTGGGCACAGTGGAAAATCTGGGGCACCAAACACAATCCTCTAACTTCTAACCTCCTAAAGCTGAGAAATGAGTCGGAACCGCTAAATGGGTCCTCACATCCTGAGAGGGTTGAGGAGCACTACCACACTGGGAAACCAGCAGGGTTTTTTTTGGGCGGGGGGGACTCTGAAGTGAGTCAGAATATTAGTTTAGGCTATAATCTTCTCGCGTGCATATTCTTCACTTTTCACCAGAACGGAGAGTCAGAAAGCAGACATTCCCCAAATCTCGTTGGACCATTAGCAAGTGAATAACCCCTTTCATAAAAAATGTCTCCATTTCTTTACTATACACAGAGTGAACCTTGGATATAATAGACAATGCGTTTATTCACATGGTATTCAGCAACCCCTTACCCCAAATCCAATCCAGGCATGGTCAAGCAGGTATGGCTACCCAGGAAATTGGAATGCTTTAGCACAAACGCAAGTTGGGACACCAATGTCTGTCTGCAGGAACATATCAGTAACAGTTCTTTGTTGTTACAGTCCGGCAACTTGGAAACAGCCTCGTGCCTTCTCCACAGAAGATACTTGAGAAATATTTGACAGATGTTATGATAAATTGAACTGGAACTCTCTGAGGATAGAAGGCTAGGCCACCATCCCAGTTTTGTGGCAACTGACAGTGCCTCCATGCTCTGCCCCTGTATGTTGCCATTCTCCTGAGGACCAATACCATATACTGCCATCTCTAAATATAGGTAGTCCCCAACTTACAGGGTTCTGTTCCTACAACTCCATCGTAAGTTGGTTCTGACATAAGTAGAATACCTCTTTTTTTTTTTTTAGTTTTAATTATTATTGCCTTTTATTATCAGTATCTTTATAAATAGGGCTTCAGACAGATTCATTCTGGTTCAAACCCCTGCTGAGAATTTGCATTTCTACCCCAGATATACTGAATCAGAATCTACTTTTTAACAAATCCTCAGGTGATTCTTATGTATAACTTCCTGGGAACTTGGTAGAAATGCAAATTCTCAGCAGTGAACTTGTTAGAAATGCAAATTCAAACTGGACTGAACCCGTTCGAAGCCCCGTTTATAAATCCAATCTTTGAAAATCTGCGAATGAATATCTGAGAATGATAACATTAGCAAATTACACCCTGCAACACTGTATGTAGTACGTATTACTGACGATAAGAAGTACAAAAAAAAGATGGTCATAAATGTGGTTCATTGTAACTGTGGTTTGTTGTAACTTGAATACATGGTAAGTCTACGTGTAGTAAGAGTCCTAGAATGGGGCTCCAAGGGCAACTCTTCTTTGATGAAATTTCCACCAGAGTGGCTTATAATGAAGGAGCCCTGGTGGTACAGTGATTAAGCACTCGGCTGCTAGCCAGAAGTTCAGTGGTTTAAACCCACCAGCCACTCCGTGGGAGAAAGATATGGCAGTCTGCTTCTGTAAAGATTTACAGCCTTGGAAACCCTGTGGGGGCAGTTCTACTCTGTCCTATACTGTCACTATTAGAATGGACTCGACGGCAATGGGGCTAAGTGATGGAACACAGACATTAGGGATTGTTAAAGCTCCCCATGTGATTCCAAAGTGCAGTCAAGGTGGGCTGCAGCAATGGTTCTCAAATTTTAGCATCAGAATTTCCAGGAGAGCATATTAAACTACAGCTTGCTGAGCCCAACTCCCAGTTTCCGATTCAGTAAGTCTAGGGCAAAGCCCAAGCCCAACAATTTACATTTCTAACAAGCTTCCAGTTGATGCTAACGATACTGTTTTGGGACCATGCCTTGAGAACCCTGGACTAGGGGATCAGCTTTAGTATCTGAATCCTATTAATTACGAAGAAACCTAAGAGTTCCTGACTAAAATTGAGCCTGACGAAATTTTTTTCTACCACTTATGGTTTTCGACTCTATGGCAATGGTTTTTGTTTGTTTGTTTGTTTGTTTGTTTTGTTTATGGTTTATGGTTGGTTCTATAGTTTCAATGACCATATGAATCTACACATGATGAAAGTAGGTACTATACTGTAGCTCCTAGGTTGTTTCCTAAGACACTTGGGGAGATCGCTAAGAAACGTGCTATCTACCTCAACAGATTTTCAGTGTAGATAGAGCTGGTCTATTTTAGAAGAAGATACAAGATAAAACATACATCAGCAAGGAGAAGAGGGTAGCTGGTTTTAAAACATAGAATGACTTATGTTCCTGCTTGGCACAAATTCATCTTGGGATTGCAAGTTCATACTCTTCCCTCATTTTGTTTTCCCAAAAAATTATCTTATAAACACTTGTTTGGAGTTGCTAAATTAAGCAATACAAATTTGTTAAGTTTGATTATAATTTTGAAACTGTGATAAACACTACAAACAGAAATAATGCAATTCAACAGAATTTCCTTAAGAGAAACTCAGACTAAGAATTTGACTTTGAAGAGTTAGAAAGTGAGACAAAGACCATAACTTAATTACCATGCCCATTACTATTAATTACCAAACAATATCTGTTTCATGAAAGAGCCCAGGTTTTACTTTCATCACCATCTCTCCCTGACCACATACATGCCACAGAATTAGATACATGTGGGACCATAACACAGGTATGTTAAGAGGAATCATCCCCTATGCTCCAGTGGATATGGCCACCATCTCTTCTTCCCTCACACATTCCACTCATTGACTTCTATTCACCTTTGTGTTCCTACTATTCACCAATCTTATCTTTTTTTTCAAACATGAGTTCTCCAACATAGTTACCCAGGCTACCACTTCTAAAGATTTATATTAAGAAATGCAATCATGTCTTTAGGTTTTCTCTTTCAAAAATTTTTCTTTTCTTTTCTTTTTTAATGATTAATGAAAATAGTATAGTAGCCAACCAGACTGAAGGGAGATTGTAAGCCCACTCATGATTGACCGGGGTTTGCTGGGTATCCATGGGGGGATTCCCTGGTAATTTTATACCCAGTCTTCCCATTGAAATCTGACCCAGCTAGCCTTAATTTTTCATTTCCAATGATAAGTGGTGAGCATATAGAGGCTCTTTTGTACAAGTTCTTTAGGAACTTGTGGTACCTACACTCTCTGGATTTATTCTGTGTTTTGGTAGATTGTTGGGTTTCAGGTGTGAAATCTGTCTAATAAGCCATAAGGCATTAAAACTCCAAGTAAATGTAAAATGATAGGGTGATGACTGCTTCATAGACTAAAGACTGTACCAAAGGCACAGTGAGGAACACAAAGGGAAAACATGCACTTTGATGGTTGAATATCATAGCATATTTTTAGAACGTGTACCCAAATACGCTTGACTCAATTAAATAAATCAGACTGTTGGAAATAAAAGTCCTGTATTTTTATACTGTATTTTTCATGGCAACCCCACATGTGCAGAGTAGAATGGCTCCATAGGGCTTTCCCGAGGCACCTCTTGATGGGTTCTAATTGCCAACCTTCCAACTAGTAGTCGAGCGCTTAATCATTTTCCCCACCCAGGAACTCCTGGAAATTGAAAAACAAACAAATAAACAAAACCTCTGACTAATATTCCAATTAACTGAGTAATGATCAGAAAAATTTTAGGGGTAGGGAGAAAAATCTTTATTTAAAATATTTTAGAAGAAAACAATTTTGTAAAATGTGACATTCCTATCTCTCATCTTAGTAAACGAGGTTCATAAAATGTATCCTTTTAAAACTGTAAAACTTGTGTTTTGGTTCATCAGGATCTAGTAAATGTGGAGTTCTGTTTAATTGGTATTTATTTAGTTTCTTTTCAATAACAGATTAACCTAATGGTTGCCAAATAATGACTTCAATTTTGGTGGCATAACAAAGGTGAAAAGGAAAGGGTCCAGCCACCTTATCTATATATGAAAGGTGTGTAGATCCTTTTTATTTTGCTTAAATATATTAGACATTCATAATGTAAAACTATGCTGGTGGTGTCAGTTTTGTTTGAACATATTTTTATTTTAAAAGTGCCTTTTTCAGTGAAGCTGTGGGGGATTTTTCTTTTCTGGTATTTAAAGTAAGATAAAGTTTAGCTGATTTCTTTCCTGACTATCCCCTTCCCCCTCAGAGGCTTAATAACCGCAATCCTAAGATTTATGGTGAGTGAAAAAGAAAAATAAGTAAATTATCTGACTGAGGAGCCATTCTTCCTCTCTCTGGCCATACAGACTATTTTAAATGCTGCTAGCAGCAGTCTAATTAAAATAATTTCTGTCAGAAGTCTGTGAAATATGTAGCCACAGCCCAGCTCAATGTTCTCGAGCAGGAATGACAAATCTCTGCTTAATTGGTACTTAATATGGTAGTGCAGGATTAGTAATTCTCCAGGATAAAAGCAGATAACAAACAGAAATCTTTTGCTTGGGGCAAGGAGCCTTGGAAGATGAACAGACCAAATGGTGCTTACCCCCAAACTGTTCCTATCAAGGGTTGTTATTTTGGCCATCATTTATGAAATAACAGACAATTAATGCACATTTTATGGCTAGCTCTAAGTCCTAATTAAATGCAACTATGTACAAAGAATGTGAAGGGCCCGACTTACAGAGACCAAAATAAATACTGGCAGAATTATGGTGACCGCAGCAGCCTTAGCTCATCTTGTAATCCTATCTCAGGGATAAGGGCCTTAGCAGAGGCGTAAGCTGCTTCTGAGGTGAAGCCATCGAGCTGAAATTCATAGTGCATTTTAGAAAATTTAGATAATACAGTAAAGTAGAGGGAAGAGAACCACCTATAGTCCCATCAAACTAATACAGCTGCTACTGATAATTTGGAGTCTTTCCTTCCTGTATTTATTTTCCAGGGCATAGTTTTTTCTTATTCTGCAAAGTGGTAAGGGCCATTTTGTGCTTTGGTTTTAAATAGAAAACATGAAATAGAATATTAGAAACATTCATGTATGTATATATATATATATATATAAACACACATGTACAGTATGAATGTTTAGTATAAACAGGAGGCCTGGTAGCACAGTGGTTAAGCACTCAGCTGCTAACCAACAGGTTGGCAGTTTGAACCCACCAGCCACTCCACAGGAGAAAGATGCAGCAGTCTGCTTCCATAAAGATTTACAGCCTTGGAAACCCTATGGGGTAGTTCTACTCTGCCCTATAGAGTCGCTATGAGTCAGAATCAACTCAATGGCAACGGGTTTGTTTTTGCTTTTAATATAAACATTACTTTTAATGTTTCTATACTATTCTATCAAAAAGATAATAGTAATTAATGTCTTTATTTCATGCTGACTATGTGCCAGGTACTATTCTAAGGACTTGACATGTATTAACTAATTTCATTCACAAATAGCCCTATGAGTTATGTACGTTTATCATCTACATTTTATAAATGGGGATACTGATACACAGATAGATTGTATAATTTGTCCAAGGCTGCATACAATGATAGTTAGAGCCAGGATTTGATCTAGAGCAATCTGACTACAAAAGGCATGTTTTTAATCACTCTACTATACCATCTCTTGATGCAGGACCTTGGCTTAACCAGACAATGAACTCCACCAGGGTCAGTAAACTTTATCTGTAAAGGGTGAAATGTTTTAGACTTTATGGGGCACATATGATCTCTGTGGCATACTGTTCTTTGTGTGTGTGTGTTTTACAACCCTTTGAAAATGTTAAAACCATTCTTGGTTTTCTGGCCCTACAAAAACAGGCCATGGGGTGGATTTGGCCCATAGACCATAGTTTGCCAATCCCTGCTCTAGATTAAAAGTGAGTTAAGACTAAATATGTAAGAAACAATTAAGATGATTGATATTTTAAAAGTTTTAGACACCGGAGAGCCAAAATCATTGATTTGATTGAATGAATTATTCTCATCCCAACTTGGAATTTTACCTTTATGGATATACTACATATGTGTTTGTGTCCATGTGTACACATATATGTGGCAGCAATTTAACTGACTAAAAATATTTAAATTTTCATCAAAACTTAAACTTTAAAGCAATTGTGAAAAAAAATCAACTTAAGGCAAAAATGTATTTGTTCTCTACAAAAAAACAAAACAAAACCCGTTGCCTTCGAGTCAATTCCAACTCATAGTGACCCTACAGGACAGAGTAGAACTGCCCCATAGGGTTTCCAAGCACTGACTGGTGGATTTGAACTGCCTACCTTTTGGTTAGCAGCCGAGCTCTTAACCACTGTGTCACAATCTCAAAAAATTAAAAGAAAATCACTATCTTAGTTATCTAGTGCTGCCCTAACAGAAATACCATGAGTGGATGGCTTTAACAAAGAGAAATTTATTTTCTCACAGTCTAGTAGGCTAGAAGTCCAAATTCAGGGCGTCAGCCCCAGGGGAAGGCTTTCTCTCTCTGTTGGCTGTGGAGGAAGGTCCTCATCATCATCAGTCTTCCCCCAGACTAGGAGCTTCTCTGCCCAGGAACTTCGGGTCCAAACGACACACTCTGCTCCAAATGTTTCTTTCTTGGTGGTATGAGGTTCCCAACTCTCTGCTTGCTTCCCTTTCCTTTTATCTCTTGAGAGACAAAAGGTGGTGCAGGCCACACCTCAGGGAAACTCCCTTTACGTTAGCTCAGGAATGTGACCTGGGTAAGGGTGGTGTTAGAATCCCATCCTAAACCTCTTTAATGTAAAATTACAATCGCAAAATGGAGGACAACCACGTAATACTGGGAATCGTGGCCCAGCCAAATTGATTCACACATTTTTAGGGGGACATAATTTAAATAATGACAGTCACAAATTTCAATTATCTGGTCAATTTATTGCTTTTGATAGATAGATAAAATTCTGGTATGCTCTATTCATTCAGATAAGGTGGTGGTTCTCAAAGAGTGGTCCTGAAACAAGGAGCATTGGCATCAACTGGGAACTTGTTAGAAATGTGAGTTATTGGGCTCCATCCTAGAAGTACTGAATCAAAACTCTGGGAGGGGAGCATGTTAAAGTTGAAAGGCACTGTTTCAGGAAATCTAATTTCAAACAGATCATTTTGTTTGGAACAAAGCTGTGTGTGTATATACGAAAAGAAGGATTATATGTGAGCTAAAAACACTCTACATTATGGAACCAGTATGTCCATGTAGACAAGCCAGAAGGATCAGAATAATCAAATTTTAGGGTTGCATATGTATCTTACGCAGGTGTATGAATAAATCTATACTGTCATGCCTATCTTTCTATATGACATTGTACTGATTTTGTCACAGCTATTTCCTGATTCATTACTTAAGCATGCCAGAAAGGGATTTAGGAATTAAATATCTGAAAACCTCTTTTTAAATTAAAATGTCTTAAATTATTGAGGATATTACATCTGAAATTTTAATTGACAAGATTATTGTAACAAAATGTGTTATTTTATAATGTCAGTCCCAAGATTCAGTTCTGGGTAAGATAGAGTAAACACACTCCTCCTTGCTCTCCTCCTGAATGCAGCTATAAAACCTGGGCAGAATGCATGAAACAGCTATTTGAGGACTCTGAAAAGCAAATTGTGGCAGACAAATTTGGAAAGAGGACTGAAATTCAAAGCACCATTGAACCAGTGGTTTACCATTATTTTTCCTGAAGTCTTCCCACTGCTTGGCCCTGGAGGCAGATGCACCTGCAAAAGTACACAGCAGAGCAGAATAACTAAAATCCTAAATTTCCAGTTGGAGGCCTCAAAAGGGGAGTCCCAGGGAACCAAACAGTACTGGGGAGATTGTGGAGAGGGAGGAGCTCATGAAAGCAACCCCATAAAGTTATTTATTAATTCCTGGACTCCATGAGCTGCACATGTGTGGATCTGATCCTAATCAGCACATATAAAACTGAGCACTGAATAGATAGTCTCCCATCCAAGTCCCAGATCTGCCACTGGGTGTGCACCCATGGAGCAGATCAGAAAAACACTGCGAAGGCTTTAACAACTGAACTGACACCGGGACCACAGCCCATAGAAGACAGGTGAGAACTGGAAGCCTGAGCATAATCAGGCTGATTGCCGACTGATAATCAGGTCGATTGCCTGCTGAAATGAAGCTATCAACATTCTCCATAGAATTTTTGAAATACCTAGAATCTTATAATATAATATTCAAAAATTTCAGGATACAATCTAAAATTGCTTAGCGTATGAAGAACTTGCAACATTCAACTCACATAGGAAAGGACACATAACACAGATGTTCAAATAATCTGATAGAATTTAAAGTAGCTATTATAAAAATACTCTAGTAAGCAATGAAAAATTATCTTGAAATAAATGGAAAAATAGAAAGTCTCAGCAACAAAATGGAAAATATAAAGAACCAAGTGAAAATTTTAGTACTAAAAATACAATAACTGAAAAAATTTACTGAATGTGTTCACTAGCAGAGTGGAGATGACAAAGGTAAAAGTCAGTGAATCTAATGATTGATCAGTAGAATTACCCAACCTGAGAAATAAAGAAAAGAAAATTGAGAAAAAATTAACTCAGGGACCAGTGGGGCCATATAAAAGTCTAATATTCATGTCATCAGAGTCCCAGAAAAAGAGAGAGAGTGTGGTACTAAAAAAAGAAATCAAAGAAATAATGATTGAAAATTTCTCAGATTTAGTGAAAGACATAAACCTACAGGTTCAAGAAACTTGGTGAATGCTAAAAAAAAGATAAAATCAAAGAAATCCATGCCCAGACACATCATAATCAAATTGCTAAAAACTAAAGTCAAAGAAAAAGTGTTGAAAGCAGCCAGAGAAGAATGGCATATTATCTATAGGAGAACAAGGATTCTAATAACTACAGATTTCTCATTAGAAACCATGGAAACCAATGGGAAGTGGCACAATAGTTTTCAAACGCTGAGAGAAAGGAATTTTCAACATGAAATTCTATATCCAGAGAAAATATCCTTTAAGAATGGAGATTAAATAAAGATATTCTCAGATTAAGAAAACTAAAATAATCCATTGCCAAAAGAAACTTTTCAGATGGTAGGAAAATGATTTCAGAAGGAAACTTGGAACACCAGAAATGAAGCAAATGCAATAGGAATAGTAAATATCTGGATAATTACAATAGACTATTCTTCTTCTCTTGATTTCCTTAAAGAGTGTTTGATGGTTGAAAGCAAAAATCATAACAGTGTCTGATAAAGCTTTCAATATATCTAGACGTAATATATAACAACTGTAATATCAAGGGAAGGGATCAATATGATTCCCTTGATTTTAAAAGGATCAATAAGGCAGTCAAGTTTCTACATTACACTTGAAGCTGTAAAATATTGATTCTAATATACTTTGAAAAGTTAAGTATATATATTGCAATACCTAGAGCAACCACTAAAACACTATGCAAAGCACACTAAATAAATCAAAACGAAATACTAAAAAATCTTCAGCTAACCTAAATGTAGGTAGGAAAGGGGAAACACAGGAAAGAAAAACAGAGGGAACAAACAGAAAATAATTAATAAAATGATAAATCTAAATCTAAGCATATAAAAAATTACATTAAATATAAATGGTCTAAACACATCAATCAAAAAAATTTAAAAAAACAGATTATCAGAATGGATTGAAAAAAAAATTCACAACCCACTGTATGCTGTCTAAAGAAACTCACTTCAAATATAATGATACTTTGTTCATGGTGGTGATGTTGTTATTTTCCATTGAGTCAGCTCTGACTCATGGCAATCTTATGTATAGCAGAACAAAATGTTGCCTGGTCCTGTGCCATCTTTATGATCGTTGGTATGTTTGAGTCCATTGTTATGACTATATAATAAGATAGGTAGATTAAAAGTAAAAGGATAGAAAAATAGATACCATGAAAATGCTAATTAAAATGCCACTCCCATCTGCTTTTCCTCAGAAAATATCTGCCATTCAAGAACCCTGACACCACAACACGGTGTGAAGTAAACTCATTTGATTACAAAAATGAAATCCTTCACTTAAGTTTTGAGGGATCACCTCTGCTTAAGCTATTTCTTATTTTCTGGTGGGCTAAATACAAGTTTAATTGCAAACTGGTTAATCTTCTCATGTCATTATAAAGGGGTCTCACACTTTCAAGGATGTTTTGTAGTGATAAACAACATTAAGTACAAAGATTGATTTTAATTCTAAGGCAAAATCTACCTGGATATCCACATATAATCCTTTAAATGAAAGAAACACACAGTCCCAAAGCTCACATGTGGCTCTAAGTGTTTATTATATATCATAAATACATCAGATTTGTGTATGAGCTCACAGACATGCATACACAGTCAGGTCACAGCTCCTTGGAAAACCACCCAAGTTCTCTTCCTCAGCTAGTACATAACACATATGGTTCCTGTCAGTGGCACTCATTTAGAGAGATAAAAATCCTGCAACAGCTAAGTTCAGCTTCTCTCCACTGGCCTTTTCCTTTGATTTCCAAGATATCGAGTAGCTATTCACTAAGGCCCATAATTGCCAATTTTACCCAGACCCACCTTTAAAAAAAGAGGAAAGAAATGGCCTATTACAAAAATCTCTTTCTAGTACATTGATAACTCATCTTAATTCTCTTGGATAGTAGCTTTCTTTGTTAGTCTTTTTTTTTCTAAAGAAAGAAAAAAAAAATTAAATACATGTGTTGATTGACTGCACATAAAATTTTAAAAGATAATTTAAAGACACGTCGCATAATTTTTTTTGTTAACATACAGCATTAAATATATCTACTAGCATTCAAATAAGTGGTAGTTATGGTCATGGAGAACTTTCTTTCTTGATAATTTTTACAGATATGAAGCAGGCATTGTTTTCTTCAAACCTGGCTTGAATTCAGCTTGAAACATTGTTTTCTTTCGTTTTGTTCTTCCTGTCCTTAACTTTTCTTCTGCAATGTGAAAATACAAGGCAGATGTCTTCACCTCACTGGAATGCTTTTAACCTTAATGAAGAGTTGTAATAAATCAGTACTTTTCAACCTGCTTTCTATCATCATCACATACATGCTTTTTGAGATATTAGTCTCCACAGGGATTATTAGAAATAATTAGGACAAGTTAGAACTTATGATTATTAGTTTGTTAATGGACATATAGTTGCTATTTGTTAACTATCTTTAATATGTAGGAAGTTACCTTGTCCATATCTCTAGAAACTAGTTATTGGACAAGATCTTTTTTTAAAAAAGCATCAGTAGTTAATTGTTATGCTGCATGCAACGTGTGTCTGTTGTGTGTCTGTGTCTGTGTGTATGGTGTGTACAAAACAAAGAATTATTAAAGTATAATTGGGTAATCTTGAAAGTTACTTGTAAAGATCATATCAATTTAAAAATAAACTAGGTAAAGAGAATGTTTTTCACCTTAAGATTTTCTTTATTAATATTTTGAGATTAGAATTTACCTTTCCATGGTCAAATAAAGTATTTCAGTGTTTCACATTTTGTCTTTTTTATTTATTCAGAACTCAGAGATGCCAATTTCATCAATAAACAAAATTCAGTATTCTATCTTCCTCTCATTAATACACTGAAGAAAAATAACTTGCAAAACTTCAGCTCACAAAAAAAGGAGGTAGTATAAATAACCTCATAAAGTGTGACATTTTGGTGACCCATTTTAAACGGATGAAATTTGGTGATAGCAAAACAAATTGTTATTTTCCAAGATCACATAAATTAAGATGCAGCAGGGATTAATGATAAAACGCTCAACTAACAATGACTGAATCTGAAGATGTGATGGACTTGAATAAGCTTTGCAGTATACTAAGCTAAGATAAATTTTTCTGATGGTGACATCCATAAGAAAGTTTTATAAGGCACACTAACTACCTATCTTGATTCCCAAATGTTTAAAAGACTATTGCTGACTTCCAATGAATCAAACCTACTCATTCACCTTTCAAGAGGCCATAAAATTTCATGCATGAAACTCTGGATTGGAAATTATGAGGCTGTAGTTATGAGCCTCATTCTCAGGAGAGGAAAACTAGGCCATCCTAGTTCTGTGGAATCCTTCTGCCGCTTTTTGTTTCCTTCCCACCTGAGTCACCAGGTTATAAAAGCTTTCTGTGTATTTGAGTCAGCAGGGTGCTGACTGGAGTCTAGTCTCAGTTCTCAATGTCAGCTCTGCCACTTGGGTGACATTAACAAAATTACTGCCTTGCTGAGCCTCAGTTTTGTCGTGTACAAAGTGGGGCTAATGGTATTTTGAGGGAATGTGTGAAATTTCTTGTGAATAGCAAATGATACACAACTATCAGAGCAGGCTGTGCTGGGTATTGCAGATGCTACTTTTGGTGGCTTGATTTTTAGTGATCTGTCTGACCTTCAGCATTTATAATTTTTCCCTTTCTTTTTCTGATTTCTTTCTAACACAGCATGCGTTTTTCTGATCATAATCCCAGGTGTAACTGGATGAGATCTCAAAACTTATCTAGTTTAACTCTTTGTGTATAATCGAGAAACCAAGGCTCAAAGAGGAAGCCAAGGTCCCAAGACTCCTCAGAGAACCAGACTTTGAATCAGATTAAGTCTCTAAACCATTGATCCAGCACTCTTCTCTCTTCCAGTTTCTGATTCATTCATTTCACAAACACTTACTGAATACTTGTTATGTGCTAGGTACAGGGCTATTCTAATCAAAAAATAGTATTAAAAAAGTATTAGAAAATCTTTCAGAGCTGGTGTCAATGGCTAAGTTAACATCCTGGTCATAGTTCAATCATTATTGGATCACATTTTTACAATCATACTGGTATTTTTCTATTATTGCTATTGTTGTCACCATTATTATTTCAAAGTAAGCCTTCCTTTAAGTGAGCAGTCAGAAAGAGGTCCAAGCTAGAGCTCAGAACCCCCTGAGGCACCTCAGCCAAACCCCTAGTGCTTCAGTAGTATCAGTTTGGGAACCATTGCTTTGCATGATTTTCTTTCCTGGGCTTGACTTAATTTAAAGTTTTATCTCTACGTAGAATGTAGAAGTATTTACTAGCATTTCAAGGAGGTAGAAAACCTTAGTTCCGTCAAAAAAGATTAAGCTGCTTTTCTTTCCATCCCTCTATCTAATTCCTTGAGACGCAGTGGATAAGAGCTTTGCATTTCCTTGTCTGGGAAGATGCTCCCTTTGGTAATCCACATGCTATTTTGGCTCTGCTGGGCCGCCATTCTCAAAAATACAGGCCTGTTAAGACTATTCTAACTACAGATGAGTGAGGTTGTTTGTTTGTTGGTGTGATTCTAGTGTGTAATAGCATTCTAGTGTTATTAACAAATTCATGATCAGAAGTCTGTTTTGCAGCTCCAAAGTCCTCTTTTCTCCCAGAAGAGTGAATGGTGAGTGGTGTGTTTTGACAAAATTATTTCTTTACTGAAATAAACCATCAATGAAGACTATTGTGTTGAGAACAAACCAGGGCTAATTACAGTGAACAAATCAAAATTTAAACACACTAAAAACATATATAAAGCTTTTGATGGCATCTAAAACAGTTGTATTTGTCTAGGTTAATAAGAAGTATATGCTATGTAATAAATTGCCTACATTGAGTGGAGGGCTTTTGGCAAATGACTACATTTAGAGCATAATATAGTTTATCGGCACCAGTTTGTTTTACAAAGAAAAGATATCCTAGAAGAAAATCTTCCTTTGAAAAACTGGATTTGGAATGCCCATCAAGCCAATCCCGCTTTTGCACACGTACACCTAAATCTATAGGCTAAAGAGCTTTCAGTTATCTCTAGGATTATTGAATGACATTAATCCAGCTCCAGTTTACACATATTCTGAAGTAAGCACATTTTTGTCAACTATGTTAGAGGAATATAGCCCGCTTTTAGGTTCATGTTTGGGTTATGAAATGTATTTTTGTCACAACCATACCAACTTGCTAGGTGTTTTATTATCAGAGCTCCACTTTCTTCCTTGTGGTCAATGAATTACATCAGTTCAACTGGTCTAATCCCCATAACTCTTCACACTAAATTACTTATCCTGAATGTTTGCAAAAAGAAGAGAAAGGAAACTAGTCTTTCTGTTCTTTGGGACTCTACAAGTAAATTATGTAGAATTATAGCAGTTTGGCTTGTAGTGTTATTATGTAGACATAGTTGGGTAACAAAAGGCTGGTGCTATAAAAATAATGCTAATTTTATCCAAAATAGACTCATCTTATTTGAATAAATATAATTATTTTCATTTTTAGTGTTATTCGAGATATAACTCTAAGATACTTTTCCCTATTTTATTCATATGCAATATACGTGAGAAAAAAATTTATCATTACAAGTCTTTTCTAAAAATAAACGGCTGGTGTTTTCATCTTTTCAAATCTCGGTTTGAGAATAAAGTAGTCCCTTAAGAGTTGAGGGTGGATATCATCCTTCCAGGAGTTGAGCTCAATTTCCAAAGACATTCTTTGTCATTGTAAGCACCTGGGTCATTTTAGCTTACTACAGTAAGCTGCTCTTGACCACTGATGAGGAGCAAAATCTTGCAAAGGATGCACTGATCAGGGCAGAACTATGAAACAACCCAACAGCACTTGTTTCACACACTATAATATAGTGTTCCAACTACCAGTTACTACAAAAAAATGAATAAAACTGGGGAGTATCATTTACTTTCCCCCTGCTGTAAGCTTGTCATAAAGAACTATATTCCTAAAAAAGCCAAGGTTAGGATAGTATGTTTGCTTCTCTCCCCACTCTGCTCCCCTACTGTTTTTCTTTCCTTACACCTGTCCTACTCAAGTGCTATTAGAGCAAAATATAAAGCCCGAGGTTGAGATGGAAATTAATAGGAAGGTGATTGAATAGCTGTCTCAGTTCATCCACAGCCCATTGGATATACAGATAAAGAGGGGCTCTGCTTTACTGGCATAGAAATAAAAGCCCATTAAAGCTATTCAAAAGGAAGATCAAAAATGCCATGTAGTGTGGATGTAAATTGGCATCTTTCTGTAGGAGCAATTGGGCAGTATGATTTTCAAACCCTTGGAGTCAATGGGTTCAGTTCTAGGACTTTATCCTAAAAAACAATCATCAGTGTGTATCACGATTTAGCTACAAAAGTATTCATTTCAGTATTGTTTCTAACAAGGAAAACTGGAAATAGCCTCAATTTTCAGCATAATTATTTGGTTAAGATATATCACACACGAAATACTAAAGATCCACTAAAAATGATGTCGTCAAAGAATATTTAATGAGATGGAAAGATTCTATAATATATAAGTGACAAGAACAGATTATATTAAAAATTATGTATGCAAATTCTCATGGAATCCAGATTTTATGGCACCACAAAGGCTGGATGAACCCCCAAAACTATTGCCTTGAGATAATCTTTAAACCTTAAACCAAAAGTATCTCCTGAAGTGTTCTTAAAACCAAACAATAGTTTAGCTTAACTAGTAAAAAACGTCTGCCTTGAACATTATGCTCTTTTAAGATCTAACTGTATAGGATCCAACTGACAACAACAACTTGAAAAATTAGATAAGAACCTTAGGGGCCAGTGAGCTTGTGTAAATGGGGGAAGAACAACTTGTAAAAGGAGGGTGAAAATGGTTGCACAACTGCAACAATGTAATCAATATCACTGAATTGTACATGTAGAAACAGTTGAATTGGTATACGTTTTGCTGTGTATATTCTCAACAATAAAAATAAAATAAATTCTAAGAAATTACACATGTGTACGTATATAAGATATTGGAAGGATATATTAAAATGTTAATAGCAGTTATTTCTGTATTGTGATATTTTGGGTTATTTATGTATTTCTAGAGGAGCCCTGGTGACAATAAATATGGATTACTTTACTAATAAGAAAGTTTTTTTTTTAATATTGGAAAAAGATAAATGCCCTAAAGCAGATAAAATGGCTGTGTGGAAATCGACTAAATGATTAATTATTTAGAAATCTGCATTATACCTTCACATTCTAAGTGCAATCTAAAATAAAACATGATTTCCTTGTAAAAAAGCTTAATTGTTTCTTTAAGAAAGCTGTCTTCTACTTAACAATTTAGCAGCCTATCCAGTCACATGTTTTACTTTTATTCTTTTTCTCCCCCAAAACAAAGTTCTGATTTACAACACCTGCTGTTGTTTTTAATATAGTAGTTGCAGCTAATTTCTATAGCAGTGAAATTCCACCACTCTCCATTCCACATTTTGCCTTCAGCAACAAGCAGTCTGGGAGACATAAAACCAAGATATTTTCTAAGGGCAGGGAGCAGACTTTTTACTAAATATGAAATACCAAAACCACCCCATGCTAGAAGAGCATTTACTAAAAAGGGTGCAAGTAAGCACCAGATAATTTTAATCTACTCAGACCTTGCAACTTTTGAAGTTAGATATGAGCACCTTAAGTCAAAGATGCCTTTAAAAAGAATCATAGCCCATCCTCCAAATAGAACCACAAAATGTCCATCTGGAAGAGATGTAAATTTGACCTGTGAATAAACAGCATGAGATTAAAAAAAAGAATAATATAGAGTTGCTTTACTTTTGCCAAAGCCTGAGAGACATTATAATAAGATAGCTAAAGGTAAGGGCCATAGAATCCACCAGTCCAAATACTGGTTCTGTGAGCTTGGGAAAGTTTTTTGACCTCTCTGTGCCTCAGTTTCCTCAGCTGTTGAATGGATATTAAAGTATGCCCATCTCATAGGGTTAAAATAAAGGTTAAATAAAATAATGTTGGTACTTTGTACATGCCTGGCAAATGGAAAACATTCTGTAAAGGTTATTGTTTTGTACTTTTTAAGCTTATTTATTTAATTATTATCATTTAGTTCAGTTCTATAACCAATAACGAGACTTATCTTGCTAAGAATTCCAAGAAATAAGAGGCAAGATGGCGGAGTAGTCAGACACTTCCTGTGGTCCTTCTTACAATAAAAGACCCAAAAAAAACATGAATCAATTATATATGACAATCTAAGAGCCCTGAAAATCAAAGGCAAACTCGAGGAATTGGACTGAGTGGCAAGAGGAGGGAGAGATTGTTCAGAAGCCGAGAGGAGTTGCCAGACCTGACCTGGCCAGCACCAGCACCCTACAGGCTGGATCGGCTGGTGTGCGCAGTGAGGTAAGCAACAGCACTGGGACGCGTTTTCCACATCAGGAGAGACAAAGCAGGAGAGAGTCTGCCCAAGCCTCCAGAAGTAGTGAGAAACGGCACTCTATTGGCAAAAGATAAGTACAAGCATCTAACCTACTACATAGATTAAAAACAAATCCCCCTTTTTGGGAAGTACCTCTGTCCCATTTATCTGCCCCCTCCCTGCTCTGCTCTGTGTCCCAGTCTGACATCAGCAATTGCTGTACTCCCTGGACCAGAAGTAGGACCTGTTGAGCACCCTGAGCTATCCTCCTGGGTTTGGAGAGGGAACAAATTAACAAATGGCAAAAATTATCTGCCAGCTCCCCTAAGCTGGGAACTCAGGGCAGGCACAGCCCCTATGCTTAGGCACAGGCATAAGGGATCCAAGGACTTTGAATACTTTTCACCCCTGCATAGACCTGTGTGGGCCCATTTCAACAGCGTAGGCCCTCATTAGTACAGTATAATAGGGTATATACCTAGCACCTATTTTCATCTGTATCTTCTATAAGGGGGAGTGGCAGATTTGTGACATTTGACACCACCCTGCCCCTTAAGCAGGGTCCTCACCTACCGACATCTGGAGCCTAAGGGCTGGTGGCTCCACCCACTCCACCAAGCAACCCACCACAGGGGTCAAAGAGTAGGTAGTGTCTCCCAATCCTTACAGCCAACAGCATTGGGTGCCCATCATCTGGCTGCAAAATGCACCTACCTATGCGCTGTAGGGAACAGGGACATGCCTTCCACCTAGTCACTTAGGGGCAGTGGTCAGCCCCCTGCCATGACCAGCACATGACCTTCTACTGCTGCCAGACACCTGTGCCTACTCCAATCACCCCTGTCCATCTAGGACTGTAGGTGAGAGCTTGCACCACAAACTTGGTGACTGACTACCTGGACACCTCAGCTAAATCCACACAAGAAAAATAAACAGACTCCTGTGCTCACATACCTAGTAACAGCTCTAGCCACCTGGAGACAGGACACGAGAGCTCCAAAGACACCAATAATCAAACTAGCTCACATGACCAGCCTATTTGGGCATATCAAAACAAAACAAAACAGAACAGAACAAGAAGTGAGGACACAGTAAGCAAACATAAAATAAATAAACACAATAACTTACCGATGGCTCGGAGACAAAAGTCAACATCAAATCACATAAAGAGGCAGACTATGATGGCTTCAGCAAGCCACCAAAACAAAGAATCAAGAATCTTTCTGGAGGAAGAGAACTTCTTGGAATTACCAGAGGTAGAATTCAAAAGATTTATATACAGAATTCTTCAAAATATCAGGAAGGAGATCATTCAAAATGCAGAACTAGCCAAGGAACAGACAGACAAAGCAGTAGAGGAACTTAGGAAGGTTATACAAGAGCATAATGACAAATTTAACAGGCTTCAAGAATCCATAGAGAGACAGCAAGCAGAAATCCAAAAGATTAACAATAAAATTTCAGAATTAGGCAACTCAGTAGAAAGTCATAGGAGCAGAACTGAGCCAATGGAAGTCAGAATTAGTGAGATTGAAGATAAAGCACTTGACACCAACTAATGTAAGGAAAAACCAGATAAAAGAATTTAAAAAAATGAAGAAAGCCTGAGAATTATGTGGGATTCTATCAAGAGGAATAACCTATGAGTGATTGGAGTACCAGAACGGGTTGGGGGGGGTGATAACAGAAAATTTAGAGAGAATTGTTGAAGATTTATTGGCAGAAAACTTCCCTGATATTGTGAAAGATGAGACAATGTCTATCCAAGGAGCTCATCGAACCCCTCACATGGTAGATCCCAAAAGAAAGTTACCAAGACATATTATAATCAAACTTGCCAAAACCAAAGATAAAGAGAGAAGTTTAAGAGCGGCTAGGAATAAACGAAAAGTCATCTACAAAGGAGAGTCAATAAGACTAAGCTCGGACTACTCAGCAGAAACCATGCAGGCAAGAAGGCAATGGGATGACATATATAAAGACCTGAAGGAAAAGAATTGCCAGCTAAGAATTATATATTCAGTAAAACTGTCTCTCAAATATGATGGTGAAATTAGGGCATTTCCAGATAAATAGAAGTTTAAGGAATTTGCAAAAACCAAACCAAAATTACAAGAGATGCTAAAGGGGGTCCTACAGTTAGAAAATCAATAACATCAGATAACAACCCAATACTAGAACACTGGACAGAGCAACCAGATATCAACCCAGATAGGGAAGTCACAAAAATAAATCAAATCTAAAGCACTGAAAATAGGGAAACAGAGATGTCAATATGTAAAAGGTGGCAACATTAAAATAAAAAAGAGGGAGTCAAAAATGTAGTCATAGATCTTTCACATGGATAAGAAGTCAAGGCAATATGAAGAAATAAAAGATTGGTTTAAACTTAAAAAAATAGGGGCAAATAATACGGTAACCACAAGGGAAACTAACAATCCTACACATCAAAATAAAAAACAAGAAAAGCATAAAGATTCAGCAAAGACAAAATCAACAACAATGAAAAAGATGAAAAGAAAATACATAAAGAAAAATGACTCAGCACTGAAAATTAAGTGGAACAAAGGAACTGTCAACAACACAAAAAAAATCAAAATGACAGCAATAAACTCATCTCTATCAATAATTACGCTGAATGTAAACAGACTAAATGCACCAATAAAGAGACAGAGAGTGGCAGAATTAATATAAAAAAATAAAAAACATGATCTGCCTCTATGCTGCCTACAAGAGACACACCTTAGACTTAAAGATATGAACAAACTAAAACTCAAAGATTAGAAAAAAATATATCAAGCAGACAACAATCAAAAAAGAGCAGGAGTGGCAATATTAATCTCTGACAAAACAGATTTTAAAGCAAAAGCCACCACAAAATATAAGGAAGGACACTATACAATAATTAAAGGGTTAGTACAGCAGGAGGATGTGACCATAATAAATATTTACACACCCAATGACAGGGCTCCAAATACATAAAACAAACTCTGACAGCATTGAAAGAGAAAAAGACACCTCCACAATAATAGTAGGAGACTTCAACACACGATTTTTGGTGAAAGACACAACATCCAGAAAGAAGCTCAATAAAGACATGGAAGATATAAGCCACACCAACCAACGTGATCTCATAGACATACACAGGACACTCCACCCAACAGCAGCCAAGTGTACATTCTTTTCCAATGCACATGGAACATTCTCCAGAATAGACCACATTTAAGGCCACAAAGCAAGCCTTAACAGAATCTAAAACATCAAAATATTACAAAGTATCTTTTCTGACCATAAAGTCTTAAAAGTAGAAATCAATAACAGAAAGGCAAGGAAAAAAAATCAAACACATGGAAACAAAACAATATCTTGCTCAAAAACTACTGGGTTGTAGAAGAAATTAAGGAGAGAATGAAGAAATTCACAGAATCAAATGAGAATAAAAACACATCCTACCAGAACCTTTGGGACACAGCAAAAGCAGTGCTCAGAGGTCAATTTATAACAATAAATGCACACATTCAAAAAGAAAAGGGCCAAAATCAAAACATTAAACCTACAATGGGAACAAGTAGAAAGAGAGCAGCAACAGAAGCCCTCGGGCACCAGAAGAGAGGAAATAATAAAAATTAGAGGACAATTAAATGAAATAGAAAACAGAAAAACAATTGAAAGAGTTAACAAGACCAAAAGCTAGCTCCTTGAAAAGATCAACAAAATCGATAAACCACTAGCCAAACTGACAAAAGAAAAACAGGAGAGGAAGCAAATAACCAGAGTAAGAAATGAGATGGGGGATATCACAACAGACCAACTGAAATTAAAAGAATCATAACAGAATACTATGAAAAATTGTACTCCAACAAATCTGAAAACCTAAAGGAAATGGACAAATTTTCTGAAACACACTACCTACCTAAACTAACACAAACAGAGGTAGAACAACTAAATAAACCTATAACAAAAGAAGAGATTGAAAAGGTCATTTAAAAAAACTCCCAACAACAACAAAAAAAAGCCCTGGCCCTGAAGGTTTGACTGGACAATTCTACCAAAATTTCAGAGAAGAGTTAACACCACTACTGCTAAAGGTATTTCAGAGGATAGAAAAGGATGGAATATTCCCAAACTCATTCTATGAAGCCAGCATAACCTGATGCCAAAACCAGATAAACACATCCCAAAAAAAGAAAATTACAGATCAATATCCCTGATGAACGTAGATGCAAAAATCATCAACAAAATTCTAGCCAATAGAAATCAACAACATATCAAAAAAATAATTCACCATGACTAAGTGGGATTCATACCAGGTATGCAGGGATGGTTCAACATTAGAAAAACAATCAATGTAATCCATCACATAAATAAAACAAAAGACAAGAACTACATGATCTTATCAATTGATGAAGAAAAGGCATTTGAAGAAGTCCGACATCCATTCATGATAAAAACTCTCAGCAAAATAGGAATAGAAGGGTAATTCCTCATCATACTGAAAGGTATTTATACAAAGCCAACAGCCAACATCATCCTAAATGGAGAGAGTCTGAAAGCATTCCCCTTGAGAATGGGAACCAGGCAAGGATGTCCTTTATCATCACTCTTATTCAACATTGTGCTGGAGGTCCTAATCAGAGCAATTAGGCTAGAAAAAGAAATAAAGGTATCCAGACTGGTAAGGAAGAAGTCAAAGTGTCCCTATTTGCAGATGATATGCTCTTATACACAGAAAACCCCAAAGAATCCACAAGAAAACTACTGGAACTAATAGAAGATTTCAGCAAAGTATCAGGATACAAGATGAACATACAAAAATCATTTGGATTGTTTTACACCAACAAAGAGAACTTTGAAGAAGAACTCACCAGATCAATATCATTTACAATAGCCCCTAAGAAATTAAAATACTTAGAAATAAATCTAACCAGAAACATGAAAGACTTGCACAAAGACAACTACAAGACACTACTGCAAGAAACCAAAAGAGACCTACATAAGTGGAAAAACATACCTTGCTCATGCATAGGAAGACTCAAAATTGTCTATTCTACCCAAAGTGATCTACAGATATAATGCAATCCCAATCCAAATTCCAACGACCTTTTTTAATGAGATGGAGAAACAAATCACCAACTTCTTATGGAAAGGCGAGAGGCCCCAGATAAGTAAAGCATTACTGAAGAAGAAGAACAAAGTGGGAGGCCTCACACTACCTGATTTTAGAACCCATTATACTGCCGTGGTAGTCAAAACAGCTTGGCACTGGGACAACAACAGATTCATAGACCAATGGAACAGAATTGAGAATCCAGACGTAAATTCATCCACCTATGAGCAGATGATATTTGACAAAGGCCCAAAGTCCCTTAATTGGGGAAAAGACAGTCTCTTTAACAAATGCTGCTGGCATAACTGGATATCCATCTGCAAAAAAATGAAACAAGACCCATAACTCACACCATGAACAAAAACAAACTCAAAATGGATCAAAGACCTAAATATAAAATCTAAAATGATAAAGATCATGGAAGAAAACATAAGGACAATGCTAGGAGCCCTAATACATGGCATAAACAGAATACAAAACATTACTAACAATGCGAAAATACCATAAAAGAAACTAGATAACTGGGAGCTCCTAAAAATCAAACACTTACACTCATCAAAAGACTTCACCAAAAGAGTACTAAGACAACTTACAGATTGGGAAAAAAATGTTTGGCTATGACATAGCTGATCCGCGTCTAATCTTTAAAATCTATGAGATACTGCAAAACTTCAACCACAAAAAGACAACCCAATTAAAAAATGGGCAAAGGATATGAACAGGCATTTCACCAAAGAAGACATTCACGTAGCTACCAGATACATGAAGAAATGCTCATGATCATTAGCCATTAGAGAAATACAAATCAAAACTACAACAAGATACCATCTCACCCAAACAAGGCTAGCATTAATCCAAAAACACAAAATAATAAATGTTGGGGAAATTGTGGAGAGACTGGAACACTTATACACTCCTGGGAGGAATGTAAAATGGTACAACCACTTTGGAAATCGATTTGGTCCTTCTTTAAAAGCTAGAAATAGAAGTATCATATGATCCAGCAATTCACTCTTTGGAATATATCCTAGAGAAATAAAAGCTGTCACATGAATAGATATATGCACATCCATGTTCATTGCAGCACTGTTCACTATAGCAAAAAGATGGAAACAACCTAGGTGCCCATCAATGGACAAACGGATAAACAAATTATGGTATAGTCACACAATGGAATACTACACAATGATAAAGAACAAAGATAAATCTGTGAAACATCTCATAACATGGATGAATCTGGGAGGCATTATGCTGAGTGAGATTAGTCAGTTGCAAAAGGACAAATATTGTTTAAGACCATTATTATAAGAACTCAAGAAAAGGTTTAAACACAGAAGAAAACATTCTTTGATGGTTACAAGGGTAGGGAAGGAAGGAGAGGGGTATTCACTAACTAGATGGTAGATAAGAATTATCTTAGGTGAAAGGAAGGACAATACACAATACTGGAGAAGTCAGCACAACTGGACTAAACCAAAAGCTAAGAAGTTTCCTGAATACAACCAAACACTTCGAGGGACACAGTAACAGGGGCGGGAGTCTGGGGACCATGGTTTCAGGGGATAGCTAGGTCAATTGGCATAACAAAGTTTATTAAGAAAATGTTCTGCATCCCACTTTGGTGAGTGGTGTCTGGGGTCTTAAAAGCTAGCGAGTGGCCATCTAAGATGCAGCAATTGGTCCCAAACCACCTGGAGCAAAGGAGAATGAAGAACACCAAAGACACAAGGAAAATATTAGCCCAAGAGACAGAAAGGGCCACATAAACCAGAGACTTCATCAGCCTGAGACCAGCAGAACTTGATGGTGCCTGGCTACCACCAATGACCACCCTGACAGGGAACACAACACAGAGTCCCTGATGGAGCAGGAGAAAAAGTGTGGTGCAGAATTCAAATTCTACTAAGAAGACCAGACATAATGGTCTGACTGAGACTGGAGGGACCCTGGAAGACATGGTCTAAGGACTCTCTGTTAGTCCAGAACTGAAACCGTTTCCAAAGCCAACTCATCAGACAAAGTTTAGACTGGACTATAAGACATAAAATGATACTTGTGAAGAAAGTGCTTCTTAGCTCAAGTAGATACATGAAACTAAATGGACAGCTCCTGTCCAGAGGCAAGATAAGAAGGTAAAAAGGGACAGGAGCTGGTTTAATGGACACGGGAAATCTAAGATGGAAAAGAGGAGTGTGCTGTCACATTATAGGGAGAGCAACTAGGGTCACATAACAATGTGTGCATAAATTTTTTTATGAGAAACTAACTTGAACTGTAAATTTTCAGTTAAAGCACAATAAAAAAAGAATATTTTCTCAAAACCAAATATACTCATGCCCTTCCATGTTCTCAAACCTTCTCTCTCCCTTTCTCCCGATTGCTGAAGTGTCATCATCTGGCTCATTAATGCTAAGTCCATCGTTGCAGAAGCCTCTCTGACAGCAAACAGTGAAGTACTCTGTATTGGTTTCCTATGGCTGCCATAACAAAGTGCCACAGATTGGGTGACTTAAAACCACAGACTTTTTTGTGTCACAGTTCTTTAGGATAGAAGTCAGAGATCAAGGTGTCAGCAGGGCCATGATCTCTCAGAAGGCTCTGGGGAACATCGTTTCTTGCCCCATCCGAGCTTCTGGTGGTTCCTGGCCGTACTTGGCGTTCCTTGGCTTGTAGATGCACAGCTCCAAATTCTGACTCCTTCTTCACGTGGCCATCTTCCATCTGTGTCTGTGTCTCTTCTCTCTTTATAAGGACACCATTCATATTGGATTACGACCCACTTTACTCTAGTATGACCTCATATTAACTTAGCTAATAATATCTTCAAAGACCCTATTTCCAAACAAGACCATGTTCTCAGGTACTAGGAGTTAGGACTTCAATATATGTTTCGGGGAAAAAAAATAAATCGTAACAGACCCCATTAACAAAAAGCGATGTTTCCCTTTCCTTTTAACTTGACAAGGAATTAGCACTAAAGTGAAAACAGTCTTAATTATTAAAAGGCTGGCTAAAGGTGTTGGTCAAAATTATTCTTGAACTTGTCTACATAGCATCGACTGTTTCTGTTTCATATAAAAAAAGACTTTTAAAAAGTGGATTGTTTAGCATTGCTAGAGGCAATGTTGCATAGTGGTTGGTAAAAATAACAGCTTCTATTTACTGAGCAGTTACTATATAGCTAGATGCCCGTGATCTCATCTAATTCTCAAGACAATTTTATGACTAGGCTTTAAAGTCATGCAGATCAGTTATGCTACTTTGGAACTCAGTTTCCTTATCTGTAATATGGGTAATAATACCTCAGGGGATTTTTAAGGGGATAAAATAAAATCATACATGTGAATTGACTAATAATATAGCCCATACCCTGCCGTAAGCAGTGTTTATAATCATTTAACAGGAAGAATGAGGTTGTCCTACCTGTGCTACTGGGATTTGGTAGCCATACTCAAAGACCCAGCCACCCATCAGGGGCAGTGTTTGAATAGCAAAATTGTCTAGCCATTTTGAAAGTATTCCCTTTCAAAAGGAAGCTGAATTAGAAAGAGTCCATCAAGTTTGTTCTTTCAAAACTTCCTGCTGGGTTAATGCCATTGCAGAATCCTTCTGAAAGTTCCCAATGGACCTTCAGAATTGAGTTGCTAATATTCTGTTGATTGGAAGTAGCAGTATAAATCTAATCTGTTGGTAGATATTCTGGTTATTCCCGTTTTAAGAAGCCCTGGCTGCGCAGTGATTAACAGCTCTGCTGCTAAACAACAGCTCAGCAGTTTGAAGCCACCAGCCACTCTTTGGAAACTCTATGGGGCAGTTCTACTCTGTCCTGTAGGGTCACTGTGAGTCAGAATCGACTTGACGGCAACGGGTGGGTCCATTTTAAAGTACCTTAATACTGTGGTTAACATTTTTATCTTCATTTTTCTCCCTACATTGTAGATGATTTCCTTAGGAAAGATTCCCAGAAGTGAGAGAGATGACTGGGTTGAAGGCGGCAAACATTTTTATGGATCTTGATATATATTGCTAAACTGCTTTCTAAAAATGTCTGCCAATTTACAATGCACTGTATGTATATAGTTTCACCAAACTCTAAGCATAGGTTTAAGTTCTTTTCTCTTGCAGAAAATCTCCAATTCAAAAATTTTTGCTAAAAGATAGTACTCTGTGAATAACGATATAAGTGCCTGTTGGAGGACACAATAATTAACTATATACCCATACTCCCAACCAAACAAAACAACACTATTTGTTGGTTCTGGGCAGGAACCAGGTAATTTCAAAAGAATCTCTTCAGAAAAATAACTTATATTATATAGCAAACATGGCAGTAGCACTGGAACCACTCTTCCCTTCAGAGAAGTTTTGGGTATGCTCCTTAGGTCAACCAGGGGGATAGTGTCCATTGCAACCAAAATTATCCCAAGAACAAAGTGATGGTTTCTCAGGAGTTGCTATCTAGTCTTTAATCTGTAGCAGGTCTATTGTTCCTGCTTACTTGGAGCAGGGTAGTGCTCCCTGGAACTGATTGTTCTATAACTATGAACAGTGGAGGAAGGTAAAAATAAGATTAAATTCTGGGACCATGGCAGCCAAGGCAAAGTTGAGCAATCAAGGTAGAGGGCAGGACCAGGCATGGGCTGCACAGGGGTATTCTTCGAAGAAAGGGAGAAAGATGAAACAAAATTGAACTGTTCCATTCCTGGGAGCCCTGGTGGTAAAGTGGTTAAGCGCTTGGCTGCTAACTGATGAAAGGTCGGCAGTTTGAACCTACCAGCCACTCCATGGGAGAAAGATGTGGCAGTCTGCTTCCATAAAGATTACAGCCTTGAAAACCCTATGGGGTAGTTCTACTCTGTCTTACAAGGTTGCTATGAGAGGAATCGACTCAACAGCAACAGGTTTTCTGGGTTTTTTCCTAGAAGCCTTCAGAAGTGTTTTTGCCACCATGATCTGTGATCCATTGGGTCAGCAAGTCCCCTTGAAGTTTTGTAGGGTGGAAGCAGCCAACGCACTGCAAATGTTGTCAGGCGGCATGATAGCACTTAACAGTACAGATAAACGGGTCTTTCATGAAGTGGTTCTGCATCTCTGAAACACAAACACATATACATCCCTGTCAAGATCAGACACATGGGCTTTTCAGTTCACCTTTTCTTTCTTGAACAAGCAAATTTATCATGGTCAATGCAAGAGAAATGACTTTTTTGTGCCATTCCCTCTTCCCATGCCTCGGACCATCAAAAGAACACAAGACTCTGAAGTTTTGTAGAATTTACCTCTGAGACTCCAGTGTCACAGAAACAGCTGGGAGTATTGAATATGCCCCAGTACCAGCCGGCATCTTGGAGGTCTTTCTATTGATTTTATTTCCGAGTTCACAGGAAGACCCAGCGTGCTTACTCTGATTCAGTACTGACATGTGTTAGCCTGGGAGAGTCTGTACAGAGGTATGGAAAGGGAAGTATACGGGGGAAAGAGAAAGTGCAGGCTAGCTTCAGAAGTACAACTATGAGAGAGTAAGCTGAAATATCTTACCTGCTGTATTTCAAAATAGAAAACTTACTCCTATTCCATTAAAATACTACTTTGTGAAGTCCACATTGCTCTCAGGATAAAGTCCAAGTTTCTTTACTCAGCCAATTTCAAGTGTGGCTCACGCAGCTCTTCAGGATTTGGCTCCTTCCCTCATTGTCCACTACTTGCCCTCTACCAGATGCACTCCAGCCTTTCTGACCCACTTACAGTTCCAGGATTGTTCAGTTTTCTTTCTTGCCTTGAGGGTATGCATCTGCCGATTCCTCTGCCTTTAGGGTTTTTCTCTCCTTCCTCCCTGGCTTGATGACCTTAATGCCACCTCTTCCAGGAACACTGCTTGACCACCCAAAACCTGGCCATGTTCCTCTCCTCTGGACTCTTAGATACACCTGTGTGCTTTGTTCCCATCAAAGTGCTGCTCCGGCTGATTGAAATTCCCTTTTACTTATCCATTTGCCCACTAGGCTGCAAGCAAGAGAGGAAGTTGGAGGGTAGAGACTGTGTCTTATTCAGTGTTTTCATGCCCAGTTCTTAGAAGAGTGCTTGACTTAATAAATGTCTGTTATTGTGGAAGTCCTGGCTTACACCACTTCTTTCGATGACAGGTGCCTATATTAAAATGTGCTATGTCGATTAGTATTCCATTCCTGTGTTTGTTCTACTGAACTGTGGGCTGTCTGAATACCTACTACCACCACACAACTCTCTATCTCTGTCTCTTTCTTACACACACACACACACGCACACACACACACACACACATATGGAGACACACATGGTTATTGAGCTACATTGTTGAACTAGAATCTTGCCTATGACACTGCTCTATGCTCAGAAGGCACACCCGCATAGTACTTATTCAGAATACATGGCTACTAACTCTACTAACTGTCCCACAAAACCTTGGTAAGAAATTGATACAAGCTCAAAGGTGGCTGATAAGGTTCCATCTGTCTTCCATTCTAAGTAGCTGGATTTTGGGTTCCCAAGGCCCACAGAAACACACCTCAGAGCCACTTGGTCAGTTGGGCAGTGAGAAAGGGTATGCATTTTTGTTGTTGTTTCCAAGTCAGTTAAGACCTTCCTGAATAGATATACACAAAGTGTACCCTGGGAGCAGCCTATTACTCCTTGTGTTACTGTGACTGTTCCTAGGGCCTTACAAATTATCAGTGAAAACTATAACATACCTTCAGAGAATTAAAATATTGCTTGGGCAAGTGGCTCAAATTTCAAGAGTTACTTTGTCTAGAACCACCTGGCAACATTTTCTTAGCCTTCTTCCTTGGATAGAGAGTAAGAGTCACTTCTTAACCACCTACCTTCTGCCATCTTAACCCAGAGCTTGTTACATTAAGGTAGGAAAGTTTTATGTGTATAATTTGTGAAGTTCTCTTGAGCAGACAGTGCTATATAAATGTGAAATGCAGTTATTAATAATAAAGGTTGGCTAGCCTAAGAATATTGTAGAATTAAAGTAATGAGATTCTATTTTTAGGCAGACTTGCCAATAACATGCAAGTATGATAAGGCTGTGATTTAAAGCTCACTTTAACCTTCCATTGCTCTAAAGAGTACATTTTCTGGGCCGCCTACACAGTAGTCAGCTGCACAGTGCTCTGTTAATGCTAATGGTAGATCCACACTCGAATCCCAGCATGCCCAGCTAAAAATAGACATCGTTCTTTCAGACTTGAGAGCCTGTCTCACAGACAACTTGCTTTCACAAAATGTAGATCAGCCTCTTCTTTCATCCTGCAAACCCTGATCACTGTCTTTGAAAGGATCAAAAAAACCTCTAGCATATGTTTTGAAATCTTCATACATCTGTAATTATGTGAAGATATAGGATGTGCTTGTGAGATGTGAAAAGATACTTAACAAAGGCCAGGGCTCAAAGTGATTCACAACTAGAAAAGAAGTCCCACTCCTCAGGGGGGGAAAAAATTAGCTCTTCCTCCGCTAATGTTCAGGTCAATGCTTTGTCAATAACAGTAACTCTTCTTCACCAATTTAGTGCAGCCTATAAAGATCGTTTTGACTCATAATTACAGATGCAGATTTATGTCAAAATGTGCATATAAATCTCGGTTCTGGCTATGGGTCACCTCTTATCAGAAAAAAAGATTTGTGTGAGGAGACACTCTCCTTGATCCCTGTAGGTATTTTTCTTCCCTTTTTGGGGGCAGAGTTATAAGGGTTTGCTATCAATGACACAGATACGACCCAAGGCATATTAGAGATTCACAGCTGCAGGGAGCAAGGATCTGGCTGGCTTTGGTGGTGGGTAATGGGGGAGGGTGACAGAGCTGTAGCGATATGCTTTCTGGGATTATTGCTGTCTGGCTAAATGAAGACCACCTCTTCAACACCTGAAGGCTAGACACTGTAAATCAGAGGAAAGATGATTATCTGAACAGAGGGAGATGAATTTTTAAATGACTGAGACTTCCTGAGGCTGAAAACTACTGCTTGATTCAGGGAAACAGGCAAGTCTTAGACCTGATGGGTTATCAAATTCTGTTGAACCCAGAGTGATCAAATGAGATGTCAGGTTGGCCTTACCAAGGATTCTCACAAACTGAGATTTGTTTTTTGATGCATTTCCTGCTAGAAAACCTGAGTTTTGAAATATCACCTGGTCCCTGGAGAGCAATCTCACTGACAGTAAAGGGCAAGATTTCCCCTGCACCTGTGAAGGATGTGAAAGATGCACCCACCCTCTGTATGTGAACAGGTGGCTGCTGAAAAGTTGCTGACTGCTCTTTTTGGAAGAAAAGAGGTCCCTGGATAGCACAAATAGTTTGCGCTCATCTACTAACCTAAAGGTTGGCAGTTCAAACCTACCCAGCAGCACCACGAAAGAAAGGCCTAGAGATCTGCTTCTGTAAAGATGTTTTATTCTGTACCACATGGGGTTGCCATGAATAGGAATTAACTTGATAGCAACAGATTTGGCGATTTTTGGTTGGTTCTGTCTAGTAATTGCCTAAATGCTGGATCTGGGAGATTACTATGAGAATGCCCACAGATCTCAATCACACGTAACTAGAAAAGACAATATATATTCAACATGGCAATGCTCAGACAATGTAATAAAAATACACAGAAACTTAAACATACTCTACGACCAATTCTGCCTCTGGGAACACACTCAAAAGAATCAAGTGCATATGTCCACAAGAAGACCTGTACAAGAATATTTATCGCAGCTTTATTCATAATAGCCCAACCCTGGAAACAACCCAAATGTCCATCAACAGGTTAATGGATAAATGAACTATTGTATATCCCAACATTCAACAATACAAAGGAATAAGCTACTGATACCCACACAGCATAGATGAATCTAAGAAATGTTATATTAGGTGTAAAAAAGCCAGACACAGAGGAGTACATAATATGTGATTCCATTTAATGAATTTCAAGGACAGACAAAACTAGTCTTCGGAAACAGAAACCAGAATACTGCTTACTTCAGTGGGATGGGTGTTACTGATTAGAAAGGTGCACGCAGGGACTCTCATGGTGATGAAAATGTTCTATAGCTCCACCTAGGCAGTGGTTAACATGGTGTATAACCAAAAAAACCAAACCCACTGTTGTGGAGTCAATTCTGACTCTTAGCGACCCTATAGGATAGAGTAGAATGGCCCCACAGGGTTTCAAAGGCTGTAAATCTTTACGGAAGCAGACTGCCACATCTTTGTCCCGCCACATCTTTCTCCTGAGGAGTGGCTGGTACATTCAAACTGCCAACCTTTAGTTAGCAGCCCAGTGCTTTGACCACTGCGCCACCGGGGCTCCTTATAATGTGATGTATACATATACAGGAGCTCTGGTGGTGCAGTGGTTAACAGCTTGGCTGCTAACCAAAAGGTCAGCAGTTCGAATCCATCAGCCACTCCTTGGAAACCCTATGGGGGCAGTTCTACTCTGCCCTGTAGGGTTGCTATGATTTGGAATCGAATCGACAGCAACACATTTGGGTTTTATACATATATAAAAATTCATTGGGCTGTATACTTAAGATTTGTGTGTTTTATTGTTCGTAAATTATAGCTTGATAAATAAAAATTTTTAAAAGCTATGTGAAAAAAATACATGGAGAAAAGCTCACTTTCTCAAAGCAATCATGAGCAGACTAAGACAGAGTCATGAAGATAACCTACAGAGCAAATGAAAAAGGATAAGTGAAAAAATATGTACCTTTAGCCCTTCTCATTTCTATCAAAGCACATGGAAATGCCGGAGCTCAGGAGCTAAAATCATTATCCAACATGCTCAGGAATTCACGGAGAGCTCTTTAAAGGGTTATGTTCACAATGCTCCTCTTAAATTAGGAAGTGCTTCATTTGCAAGTTTCTCCTAGTAAATGGTGTTGTTTAAACATAAACAGCCAGGAAATTGATATTTTAGGTTGGTTCATCAGTGGTCTTAACAAGAGATAAATTAGTCAATGTACTGTTGGCTTTTAGCGAACTGTACCTAAATGTATTTCATTCTCTTAAATATTTCAATTAATTAAGGTACGAGGCAACTGTACTTTTCTGACAAAAATTGATACTAAATACACATATTCCATTTTTCATACAGTACACTTCAGTCTGTTTGCGGTTGTGTTCTGATAAAGACATTTAAGTTGTTAAAGGAAGTCTGAGTGGGGTACTTGCCTTCCTGCATCACTAACGAAACAAAGAAGGCTAATTTTTCAAGAATCATCGTGACAGGACTTCGACATGGTGTCTGCTACACATTATTCAGTTGACATTTCCATTTCTGGAATTCTAAAGTTTGTTTGAAATTGTTAGTGACATTTATAAAACGATTGCAGAATTTTAAAATGGACCCTAGAGATCACAAAGTCATTCCCCCTCATTTTTTTTTATTGTGCTGTAAGTGAAAGTTTACAGTTCAGGTTAGTTTCTCATACAAAATTATACATACATTGTTATGTGACCCTAATTGCTCTCCCTATACTATGACAGCACACTCCTCCTTTCCACCCCTGATTCCCCACATCCATTCAACCAGCTCCTAACCCTCTCTGCCTTCCCATCTCACCTCTGGACAGAAGCTGCCTGTTTAGTCTCTTGTATCTACTTGAGCTAAGAGGCACACTCCTCACGAGTGTCACTTTTTGTCCCACAGTCCAGTCCAATCCCTGTCTGAAGAGTTGGCCTCAGAAATTGTTTTAGTTCTGGGCTGATAGAGAATGCAGGGGCCACGCTTTCTGGGGTTCCTCCAGTCTCAGTCAGACCATTAAGTCTGGTCTTCTTACTAGAATTTTAGTTCTGCACCCCAGCTTTCTCCTGCTCCATCCAGGACTCTCTGTTGTGTTCCCTGTCAGGGCAGTCACTGGTGGTAGCCAGGCACTATCTAGTTCTTCTGGTCTCAGGCAGATGAAGTCTCTGGTTCATGTAGCCCTTTCTGTCTCTTGGGCTAATACTTTCCTTGTGTCTTTGGTGTTCTTCATTCTCCTTTGCTCCAGGTCGTTTGGGACCAATTGATGCATCTTAGATGGCCGCTCACTAGCTTTTAAGACCCAAGACACTACTCACCAAAATAGGATGCAGAACATTTTCTTAATAAACTTTGTTATGCCAACTGACCTAGCTATCGCCTGAAACCACGATCCCCAGATCCCCGCTCCTGCTACTGTGTCCCTCGTAGTGTTTGGTTGTATCCAGGAAACTTCTTAGCTTTTGGTTTAGTCCAGTTGTGCTGACTTCCCCTGTAGTGTGTGTTGTCCTTCCCTTCATCTAAGGTAATTCTTATCTACCATCTAGTTAGTGAATACCCCTCTCCCTCCCTCCCTACCCTTGTAACCATCAAAGAATGTTTTCTTCTGTGTTCAAACCTTTTCTTGAGTTCTTCTAATAGTGGTCTCATGCAATATTTGTCCTTTTGCGACTGACTGATTTCACTCAGCATAATGCCTTCCAGATTCATCCATGTATTTCGCAGATTCATCCTTGTTCTTTATCTTGGCGTAGTACTCCATTGTGTGAATATACCATAATTGTTTATCCATTTGTCCACTGATGGGCACCTAAGCTGTTTCCATCTTTTTGCTATTGTGAACACTGCTGCAATGAACATGGGTGTGCATATATCTATTCATGTGACAGCCCTTATTTCTCTAGGATATATTCTAAGGAGTGGGATTGCTGGATCATATGATACTTCCATTTCTAGCTTTTTAAGGAAGGACCAAATTGATCTCCAAAGTGGTTGTACCATTTTACATTCCAACCAGGAGTGTATAAGTGTTCCAGTCTCTCCACAATTTCCCCAACATTTATTATTTTGTGTTTTTTGGATTAATGCTAGCCTTGTTGGGATAAGATGGATCTCATTGTACTTTTGATTTACATTTCTCTAATGGCTAATGATCATGAGCATTTCCTCAGAACATATTTTCCACATCGGGAGCACCACTGCTTGTCTCACCATGCACGCCAGCCGGTCTGGCCTGCAGGGTGCCGATTCCTGCTAGGTCAGGTCTGGCAACTCCTCACTGCTTCCAAACCATCTCTCCCTCCCCCTGCCACTCAGTTTGATTCCTCATCTTTGCCTTTGATGTTCAGGGCTCCTAGATTGTCACGTATAATCGATTCACTTGTTTTTTCCGGTCTTTGTTGTAAGAGGGACCACCAGAAGCATCTGACTACTCTGCCATCTTGGCCTCACCTCCTGAGAAAATATTCTTAACAAATGGATTTATTAGCAAGGATGTATGATCTGTTATTTGATGAAGTTAAATGAGGCAAATATTTAATGGTGTTAGTTGTAGTGATCCAATTAAAAAATCAGCTGCCTTAGAGTAAGAGCATTGTTCTTAAAAAGGGAGTCTCTTCATACAGCATATGGAACTATCCCTCGATGAACATAATGTTCATCTTTTATTACAGTCAAAGCTTCTTTTTAAAAAGCATGTTCAGCCAGGTCCCATTTTTCTGCCTCACATCCAGTTATTGCTTTACTCTACCTTCAGGTGGGACTACCTGATCAGCCTTACTTCCCATTAGATGTTCAAACAGCCCACCAGTTGTGTCAGAACTAAGAGAAAGGAGAGAGGCTGGTGTGTCTCGTGTTTCTGAAAGCAGCTCCTGTTGGGCCAGTCTGCAGCAGAGAGCAAACTGACATTCATTTCAAGAGGAAAAACCAACAGTAAGCAAGCCCTTGCTTTGTTTCTGACAGTCATCAGAAGTTTTACTCCGTTAAATGGAGTATATGCTTATGCCGTTTATGCCTTTCCACAACATTTTTCTGCTTCAAGAAGTTTCAGGACCAAATCACCTTACCTGACTTTGAAATGAGCATTATTTTGCCTCTCCTCTCCACTTCTACTACTTAATTTTGGTTGTTTTTCTGAAATGAGGAAAATGGCAAACAGGAATGACATTCAAACTTTTTTTCTTTTCTTTAAATGCTTATTTAGAAGAGGTGTTTATGAAACACGCAAAGTTCCGCTCGTTTGCCTCTCTGGCTTAGAATGTGAAAACTACGGAAGAAGGCAGCATATTTGAAGTAATGCCTGCAAAAATTGCATCTCCACCAAGGGCTCACAAGAAAAGCCATTCAATGGAAGCCAGAAAATAATTGCACAGTATCACTTGCTCTGGGCCGCTTGATGAGTTATTTGTGTCTCTTCATGGATTTTTAAAAAAATTTTTTTTTATAAAAATAGGATGAGACAGTTTATTTTCCCTTCCTTTGGAGTCTTAGAGGTCGTTTAATCTCAAGTGAGCTCAATTCACAGTTTCCCGGCAGTGTTAGCAATCAGCTCAAACCATTTTACTCATTGTATCACATTGCCAGTCAGCAAGCAGGGACCTAATTAGCCCTTTGCTTTAATGGCAATAGTTAAATTTACATTATTAATCTAAATATTACAGACTCTGTGGACTTGAGCACATAGCTGACATCAAGATGTAAAATGAATAATAAGGTGCTGAAAAACACCAGAGTCATTATTCCCATCATGTTCAAACTTTTAGCCATAATGCTATCAATTAAAACTAACCAAAAACCAAACCAAACTCACTGCCATCGAGTAAATTCAGACTCATAGTAACCCTATAATGACCCTATAGGACAGAGTAGAACTCTCCATAGGGTTTCCAAGGCTGTGAACCCTTATGGAAGCAGACTGCCACATCTTTCTTCCTCAGAGGGGTTGTGGGTTCGAACTGCAGACCTTTCGTTTTGCAGTTGAGTGCTTAACCACTATGCCACCAGGGCTCATTAAAATTCTAATCCTAGCAAAATCTTTGCTGGTTCTCTTTTGTTCCAAAAGCTGCAGCTATATTTAAAAGCTGGACTGAGGTATTCAAGTTGTACTTGGGAAAATACAATGTTCACATATATCAAGGGACATAATTACCATTCTAATTATATTTTTTGCTTTAAAGAAAATGTAAACGGTGAAGTTCTCTGGGGCGCTGGTGTGTATCCTGGATCTCAGTATGTCCTGAAGTGCCGCAATCATTCTGTGATGTCAAAACCTGTTTGGGTTGCAAGATAGATGGGACTTTCAAAATGAAATGTGCCTATGACTGTTTGCTACTGTATATATAAAATGTCTCATTTAGGCTCATCTGTGATTTTCCAAGAGGAAAATGTTTCCAGGAGCAATTTGTCTCAGTCCTACAGGTTTGTATCACTGAATGACCCTCTGAGAAACAGCCCCCAAATCTTTTCTTAAAGGGAAACCGCAGAAGTGTTGTTACTTAGAGACGTTTCAATGCTGAAGCAGACCTTCAACAGCATGGAATAGCTTTAAAATGAGTGAAATGAAAAATCTGAAATAACCAAAAATAAGAACTTCCAGTGTTTCTATTTGGTGTGTGAAACCTTTCATTTGAATTCTTAAAATACTTCATACCTTATCTGTGGGAACAAAACAACCAGTAGAAAAGAAAAAATTCATAGACAAAACTTTTTTATTTTAGTGCAGATTGAGCTAACTAGCTCTTCACTGAGTAAACCACCTTAGCAATTCTTTGACATGAGCTCCTTCCCCTGCAAAAGTAGCCCTCTCCTTTGAGAGGGGATCCCCAAGCTGTAGCTGCAAAGACTCCCTCAATCCCCTGAACTCCAATCCCTCTTTCATGGCCCATATTATTATTATTATTTTACTTTTGATGGAAGACTCTAATTTCCTCTTTCATATAAGTTCCTTGTGGCCAGGCCCTGTGTCTGGTTGATTTTTGCATCCCTTACAGTGCCTTGCACTGGGTAGCAGCACAATGATGTTATGTTGATTGTATGAGCAATAAAATGGGCTAGCTTCATATGGATGCTGCAGTGATTCACTTCCAGGTTTAAAGTCACCTTTCCTTTGTATGTGTAAAGTACACTATTCCAATCTTAAAAGACTAAAGATGATTTCATTATTTATTTAGGTCAAAAGACCTGAGTTCCAGCTATACTTGATTTACTCATCAGTGGAGTGGCTGTGGCCTCATTATGTGTTCTAGCCAAGGTTCGGCCTCCTTACCAGCAAAATGAGGATAATAGTGACCTTCCGGTTAGGATTATATAGATGAAAGCCTTGTAAACTTTTTAGCAAGACTTTGAACTGGTTTAGTCATGGCCAAGGAAGTGAAACCAGAACAGACTCGAATTTTTTAAATTTGGGTGAACTGGAACAATAATCGGAATGGAAAAAATTATGAGCTGAAGCCCTGCTAGAAACCTAATCTCCATCTTAGAAAACAAGGGCAGTGTACACATCGCATAGCAATCAAATCTCTTAATGGTTGGATTTTGAGCAGAGTCGGAAATAGCTGTTTCCTGCTCAAAGACGGTGCCCTACCATGCTGCTTTGAATGTGTGTTGCTCTCCACAGTCCAGCCAATAATCCGATCTCACCCAACAGGCTCCTGAAAGGGCTTACTACACCTCTTCCGAGTCTCCCATTCCAGGGCTTTGACTCACAAGTTTTCCCATTTCGGTTATTTTTCCAGGTCACCCAAGTAGTAAAAATTCTGGTCTGTTCCGGGTTCGCTTCATTGGCTATGACTGAACTGGTTCGAACCAGTTTGAAACCCTGCTTTTTAGTACAACACTGGGTTTAAATAACAAAGCAGAGAATACCTCTCTGTAAACTGGAAATTGCAAAACAAGTGGTAAGGATTGACTGCTAATAGTAAATGCGTTGGTAACTGTTTCCTGCAACACAGCATGGTGGCAAACTATAAGGACTGTCTTCCAAGGAGGACAGGTATTAGAGGCACATGTTGTTGTTCTTAGGTGTTGTTGAGTCAGTTCCAACTCGTAGTGACCCTACCTACAACAGCACGGAACACTGCCTGGTCCTGCATCATCTTTACAGTTTTTGGTATGCTTGAGCCCATTGTTACAGCCACTGTGTCAATCCATTTTATTGAGGGTCTTCCTCCTTTTCACTGACCCTTTACTTTACCAAGCATGATGTCCTTCTCCAGGGACTGGTCCCTCCTGATAACATGTCCAAAGTATGTGAGGTGAAGTCTTGCCATCTTTGCTTCTAAGGAGCATTCTGACTGTACTTTTTCCAAGACAGATTTGTTTGTTCTTCTGGCAGTCCATGGTATATTAGCAATCAACATTATTTTATGATGGTAGGCTAGTAGTTAAGGGTAAAGACTCTGGAGTTAGAATGTTCCAGTTCCAAGTGTAGAATAATAATAACCAGGGAAAAGAACATTCCAGGACTTTGACCCATAATTTTTCCCGCTTGGGTTATAGTTCCAGATCACTCAAATTGTAAAAATTCAAGCAAGTCTGTTCCAGTTTCGCTTCTGACTGGTGCAAATGGTTAATGCTTTCATTTGATTGCTAACTGAAAAGTTGGGTGTTCAAGCCCACTCACCCAGAGAAGCCTCAGAAGAAAGGTCTGGCTATCTACTTCTGAAAAATCAGCCATTGAAAACACTATGGATTACAATTCTACTCTGACAGAAATGGGGTCGCCAGAATAGTAATAAACCAACCAAGAAAAGCCAAACCCATTGCCTTCAAGTGATTCAGATTCACAGCAACCCCATGTGTGTCAGAGCAGAACTGTGCTGCACGGGGTTTTCAATATCTGTAATTTTAAAGAACTAGATAGCTAGGCCTTTCTTCTGTGGCACTGCTGATATGCCAACTAATAGTCCCCGCCTTTTAACATCCCTGTGAAAATTAAATGAGATAATTTACATAAAGCCCTTAGCACAGTGCCTGGTACATGATGAGCTCTCAGTGTGTGGGTGTTGTTAGGAGTCAATTTCGACTCATAGTGTCCTCATGAGACAGAGTAGAACTGCCCCATAGGATTTTCTAGGCTGTAATCTTTACTGGAGCAGATGGCTAGGTATTTCTGCTGTGGAGCCACTGGGTGGGTTCAAACCATGAATGTTACAGTTAGCAGCTGCATACTTAACCATTGCACCACCAGGACTCCTCCTCAGTGTGTTAGCTATTGTCAAAAAATCAAATTGTATAAAATTCATTACTAGCTCATTTGTATGTATAAATATGCTTTATTTTGTTTTTAAAGTGATTCCACATATTTTCCCTTCTGCTCAAGGGACTAAATGGGAGCTCTCTGGATGGAGCCACCAGGGCTCCAACTGAGGCTTAGATAGGTGATTAAATTAATTTCACCTGTATAATTTCACCTATAGGGGTTAAGCATTTGGCTGCTAACCAAAAGGTCAGCAGTTTGAATCCACCAGCTGCTCCTTGGAAACCCTATGGGACAACTCTGTTCTGTCCTATAGGGTGGTTATGAGTCAGAATCAACTGGATGGCAACAGGTTTTGTTTTGGGTTTTTTTTTTTTTTTAATTTCACCTGTCTAACTGAGACCTAGATAGGTGAAATTAATTTAACCAAAGTCAAACAGTGAATAAGTGTGGTGGTAGTGCTTGAATTCAGGTTGTTGGCCTCCCAAATATATATACCTGACATTATATAGCACTGCCTCTGTGAAATCCTGAGGGGTGGAGAACCTAGGATTTTGGCTCCCCTAAGGCCTTGCTGGGAAACCCTGGTGGTGTAGTAGTTAAGAGCTACGGCTGCTAACCAAAAGGTCAGCAGTTCAAATCCACCAGGCGCTTCTTGGAAACCATATGGGGCAGTTCTACTCTGTCCTATAGGGTTGCTATAAGTCGGAATCGACTTGACAGTAACGAGTTTTTTTTTGTTTTTTTTAAGACCTTGCTGAATTTACTAAAATTTTGAGATGCTCTCTGATCTGGAAATCAGCCTCAACTAAAGTGATTTGCCTGGTTTTCAACCCAGGGGACCCTGTTTTGAGTCAACGTCAACCCCCAATCTTGAGACTCCATAGACTCTACAGAATTAAAGGGTGACAGAGCCATGCGGGGCAGAGGGCCCACCTGTTTTCCCTTGTCCTTGCCTTCTGTGTTCAAACTCATGGGATAGAGAATACTTTATAAATTAATAGGAAAAAAAAAGAAAAACCCTAACATTCGTAGCTCATAAAAGGCTGAGCTAGTTTCTTCGAAACCTCCCCAGTCAAGGTACTGAAAAGAATGGGATTTATACTGTAACTTTCTTCCCAGATGGGAAAGTGCTTTACAAATAATGGAACCAATGCGATTCATTCGTAGTGAGTAAATTTGTCACCACAGATGTTGTATTAACTCTCTGAGGCCAATTCAGTTGGGGTTCAATAAATTAATTCTTCCAGGGTACCACATGATGCCCCACTAGTTAGAAAGAGTCCTAGATAAATAGCAGTTTGATCCTTTGCTACCTTGAATTCTTTAGTTTTTGAAACAGGATTTTGAGAAATGTGAAAAGGATTAACACCTCTATTTTCATTCTGGAGAAGGTGAGCAACACGCACAAAAAGGAATGAATCAGGAGATCTCAGATTTTGTTCAATTCTATGCCCATTTCAACTCCTCATTTCATGAGCGCCTTCCAGGCTTATTCCTGAGGCATGTTTTTAAAAGTAATCAACAAAACTATGCTTGAAAACAGTTCCCTGGCTGATCTGCAGTTGTTGCTACCACTACCTTAGGTGAATTTGAAACGTCTCCCCTGTTCAGTATTCTGCTCTCATGAGCTTCTATTCTATTCTCACCCTTGACCACTCTGAAGGGTTTCATTCTTTGGTGGGGCACTGCTCTGTATATTATGTACTGGATGCTTCCTTCACACTAAGCTGAAGGTCATTGTTTATTGAACCAAAGTTGGCACTGAGAATGGAAAGGAATGGGAAAAGGATGTGTATTTGAATTCACATTGGGTTATTTATGCCCACAGGTCCATGGCATGTGGCACGTATAAAGTTTTTTGTTTTTTTTTTGTTTTTGGTAAACTCAAGGTGTCATTAAAGAAATGAACAAATACAGCACAAAATGGAATTTTGGAGAAGCAGCAAACCTATGTAAGAGCACAGTGCATGTTGCCATGCTGAAATGTAATTCTCTATACAGAATTCCTTTGGAAAAACAGAAGTGATGCATCTGGCTTCACTAAACTGCTTAAAAAAAAAAAAAATCCCTGGATGAGAGGGGAAGACATTACATACTGCTCAATGAATAATAATTCTGTAGTTGTGCGACTCAAAAGTCCACATAATGCTCTTTAACTTTGCTCTATCTTATGTGGGATTTAAAATGTCTTGAGGGATTTACTAGCTTTGTTTTAATTTGTTATAAATAAGGAAGATGAATCAGAATTGAGAGTCTCTCGCTCCTCCCTCCACTTTTTTTTTTTGCATCTTACCCACGAAAGGTTCATTTTTAATACGACCTCTTTAGCTACCATGTTTTCTCTAGTACTAATAGTATTGCTATTATTCTGCTGTGCATTTTATCTTCATGCTGTCACCTTAGCTTGGTATTTCTGGGCTCCTTCAGATTCTTCCCTGTAAGTAATTTTCCTTCTTCGGACATTTGATGAATAATAATTTATGAAAGAAATATTAAAATACCCCAGGGAACAATGTACGTATCTATCGTGAATTCTACGTTAAAGAGATGTAGAAGTTTGTTACAAGTACACAGGTTTGGTTCAATTGCTTTTCCAACTTACTTTTTTCTGTATCACAAAACTTGCTGAATGTACCGTTTGTCTTGATGTAGACTGCGCTATTTATGAAAGATCTATATGCAGGAAGAAAACATAGGCAGCATTGTTCAAAGAATCATTAAGGAGATATTGTTTCAGATAATAAAGTAATTAGACTTCTTTAGAGAGAAATTTTTAAGTATTCGTATTTGTAGCTTTTACAAGAAATGCAGCCGTGGCTAATTAGAGAAAAAGTCAACTAATTTATAATGTTCAAATTTAGTGTTAAGCCTGATAATATATCTGAAACTATAAAAATCAAAACAATTCCAGTCCTGGCTCAAAGGCAGTTATTTAATTCAGGGTCAAATAAACACTCTTTACAGTAACCAAGGTTCTAATTTTGCACAGACTTCTAGACCTCAAAAGGAGTCAAAGGCAAAAGAAAATTCTCCACAAATCTGCCATGTTCAAAGTATCCACTTCAAATGAGAACTTTTTTTTTTTAATCTCCAATTTATCCTGACAAAAATTCTCTTGGGCTTTCATTTCAAGAGATGAAAAATGACTATGGCAGTCAATGGTGTATGGTGACTATTTATCTGTTTACACCTATCCATGGGATTGCTAGAAAAACCAGATTAGACTTTGAATGTGATATGAAGAATGTACGCTATTCACAAGCCTGTATTCCTCAGAGGAGAAATAGGTTAAAAAATCAAAACTAAGTTTCAGAAACCATACATTTTATTTTTTGTGACTAGTAATTCAAAGGCTGATTTTTTCAGGTAAAATATACGTACTCAATTAAAAAAAAAACACACAGTAAACAAACTCACAGCTTACAGTGTTTCCCAATTAAAAAAATCACAAAGCTAATTATTTAATAATGTCTGTGTTTTAATTTATGTGATAAGTATCTAACTGAAAGATACCTATGCATCTAATTTTCCTTAATTGAAGAATATCGCAAATGCATGAGAGAAGCTTTTATTTATAGAATTCTATGGTGAATATCTTTACAAAGCAGAAGATGGTTTTATAAAATGAATAATAGCCCTGAATTATTCTCATTATGCAGTTCCCAATTTTCATAGATTGAGCTTTCTTTAAGTGAGTGTGCACCTGTAGGGCATTTTATACGGCAGCCATTCAGCCATAATCAGAAACCAAATTGGTTTTCGAAGGAGAGTAGGAAATACACAATGGCATACGTGCCTCTTTTACGGCCACATCTGCACAGCTCAGGGAAAAGTTTTCAGTAATGTCTGCTGATCACATTACCAGGCTGTTATGAGAGAATAAAGTTGCACCTTTGATGGGCTATTGCAGTTGAGTTAGAGGTCCCCAGTCATTCCAAGTTTTGCATGTCACAGAGCAGAGCAGACTGGAGACCCAGAAATACTTTATGCAACTAGCTGGATGTTGGTTATTTCCATCAAATATCAGTGGGCCGATTAAAGATGAACAAGACACACGCACACACATGCACACACACACATATAAGCCAGCTCTAAAGATGACTTTAGGTTATTTCTGACTTTCACCTCTGTGATAGAAAGTCTACTGCACTGATACAGTGCCTTCAGGACACCAGCTGAGAACAAAGCTGCATTTCAGAAGCAATAAGTGATTTCATTCTATTTATGTCCAGGTGATACGTGAAGCCCATTATCACATCACTAATGTGACAGAAATTTCCTGACCAACCCAACTTCAATGTTTGTGAATGTGCGACTGGCAAGGGTAGTCCTTAGAAATCCTTTTTATTCTCTACTAGGGTCACTAACTGGTACACATAACAAAAAAAACTGATCTTTAAAATTTCAAAAGAAGATGAAATTGAATGTTACATAAAAGATCACAGAAAACATTTAAACAAAACAATTTTCAGGATTTAATTGATGGCCTTTGGTGAAGTGTTTGTGTTCCAGATGTAGTGTGTGGCATGTTATCAGAGAAAGTCTGGCATATTAGGGGAAAAAAGCAATTAATGTAAAAAATGGATAATCCTAGCTCACTGTCCCAGCACAGTGAGTCAACGGGGATTATCCGGGACTGTCCACCTTTTGTCTCATGAGGACATGTCGTACATAATACAATGGGGGTCAACTCGGTGGTCCCCACTCGGGCAATGTGCCCTGTGAAATCCGCCTAAGTTCTGAGCAGCAGAATCTGCTCCTAGGCACATCAAGTGTATTGAAATACAGAGATAAATAGCCAGGCTAAAAACAGAATCTGCAGTATGATTAAAAATAACCACTGCTACCTAATTTTGAGAAGATAACAGGAAAATGACACACACATTCTTGTTAAACATTTTGTCAACAATTCCAAATCCAAAGAGTTCATATTACCCAGAACTGTCATTTCTTTTCTGAATAAAGAACCCCCACCCCAAATAAACAGAAATTTATCATTTTCCAGAAGACAAAGAAATTCTATCCACTAAGCTTAATTTTTTTAATGAGATATGTTACTTTGAAAACTGTTAAGAATTGAATTCTATGTTAAAAAAAATTTCTTTTTATTCTAAAAGGAATACAGAAAAATCAATATTGATTATTAGGAGTAAAACTGCTAATTGAGGCTGTAAAACCTTTTAAGAACTAAGAGGAGAAATTTTCCAGTAAAAGTACAGTAAATTATTATTAAATAACCAGAATATTTGTGTGGAATTTAATGTCAGTACATCATCTTACCTTTAATTTAAAAAGAAAAGAAAAGCAGTGTATTACTGATTCAGTGAGGAAGACTATTCCAGGAATGTTATTAGAGCAGTGTCACTTTGGCAAGCTACATTTCCAACTAATATTTCACTATATTCTAAAGAAATCCACTTTTTAGATTTCTTATGCTTTCGAGAATTTATTTTTAATCCCCGCTTGTTTTTTTGGCTCTCAGATCTTCCGGAGCTTCATGTATACAGTTCTCACATGAAATTGAAAGCAAAACCATTTTATTGAGGGACCACATTTTAACATTTGATACAACATTCTGGCAGCAAATATTCTTTTTATTTTTTTATTTTTTATTGTATTTCAGGTGAAGCTTACAGAACAAATAGTTTCTCGTGAAACAGAAGTACACTTGTTGTTTTATAACATTGGTTAACAACCCCACAACATATCAACCCTCTGACTTCTCAACCTCTTTTATTTTTTGGTGAAAATACACACAGCCAAAGATACACCATTTCAAAAATGTCTACACGCACAGTTCAGTGACATTGACTACGCTCTTTGAATTGTGCTGTTATTCTCACTTAAGATGAAGGCTTACAGAACAAAATAGTTTCTCACTTAACAGTTACTACAAATGTTGCCCTATGACAATGGTTAACAATCTCACAACACATCAACAATGTCCTTACTCAGCCTTGGGTTCCCTATCACCAGCTTCCTTGTCCCCTTCTGCCTTCTGGCCCTTGTCACTGGACTCCTGCACCTCATTAGTTGCATTTGGTTTTACGGGGCTGTCCACTCCCAGGCTGAACGGTGAACCTCGGAGGTAACTTCACCACTGAGCTAAAAGGGTGTCTGGGGGCCATACTCTCGGGGTTTCTCCAGTCTCCTTTAGGCCAGTGAATCTGGTCTTTTTTTTTGTGAGTTAGAGTTATGCTCTACATCCTTCTCCAGCTCTGTCCAGAACCCTCTGTTGTGATCCTGGTCAGAGCAGTCAGTGATGGTAGCCGGGCACCATCTAGCTGTACTGGACTCAGTCTGGTGGAGGCCTTGGTAGCTGTGGACACTGAGTCCTTCGGACTAATCTTTTCCTTGTATCCTGTTCTCTTCATTCTCCCTTGCTCCTGAAGGGATGAGACCAGTGGAGTGTCTTAGATGGCTGCTCACAGGCTTTTAAGACTCCAGACACTACTCACCAAAGTAGAATGTAGAGCATTGTCTTTATAAGCTGTGTCATGCCAATTGAGCTAGATGTTCCCTGAGACCATGGTCCCCACAGCCATCTGCCCAGCAATTGAGTCCCTCACGGAGTTTGGATGTGTCTATGGGGCTTCCATGACCTTTCCTAGTACAAGTTGTGCTAGTTTCTCCTGTATTGTGTACTGTCTCACCCTTCACGCAAGATACCACTTATCTATTATCTATTTAGTATCCCCCCCCACCCCTCCCATCCCCAAAGATTGTTACATTTTGTGTGTGAACTTTTTCATGAGTTTTTACAATAAAGGTCTCATACAATATTTGTCTTTTTGTGATTGACTTATTTCACTCAGCATAATGTCCTCCAGTTTCATCCATGTTATGAGATGGTTCACCGATTCATTGTTGTTCTTTCTCGTTGCATAGTACTCTGTTGTGTGTATGTACCATAGTTTGTTTATCCACTCATCTGCTGATAGGCATCTAGGTTGTTTCCAACGTTTTGCTATTGTGAGCAATGCTGCCATGAACATAGGTGTGCATATGTCTATTCGAGTGACAACTCTTATTTCTCTAGGATATATTCCTAGGACTGGAATTGCTGGATCGAATGGTATGTCTATTTCTAGCTTTCTGAAAAAGCACCATATCATTTTCCAAAATGGTTGTATCATTTGCATTCCCACCAGCAGTGCATAAGTGTTCTGATCTCCCTGCAGCCCCTCCAACATTTGTTATTTCCAGTGTTTTTGATTCGTGCCAGTAATGCCGGGGTGAGATAGTATCTCATTGTGGTTTTAATTTGCATTTCTCTAATGGCTAGTGATCGCGAGCATTTCCTCATGTGTCTCTTGGCCATTTGAATGTCTTCCTTGGTGAAGTGTCTGTTCATTTCCTTTGCCCATTTTTTAATAGGATTATTTGTCTTTTTGTTGTAGAGGTGTTGGATTTTCTTGTAGATTATGGAGATTAGACCTTTGTCTGACTTGTACTGTCCAAAAATTTTTTCCCAGTCTGTAGGTTCTCTTTTTACTCTTTTGGTGAAGTCTTTTGAAGAGCATAGGTGTTTGATTTTTAGAAGATCCCAGTTATCTAGCTTATCTATTGGGTTTTGTGCATTGATGGTTATGGTTTGTATCCTGTTAATGCCATGTATTAAGGCCTGAAGTGTTGGTCCTATTTTTTCTTCTATGAACTTTATAGTTTTAGGCTTTATATTCAGGTCTTTCATCCATTTTGAAGTAGTTCTTGTATATGGTGTGAGGTATGGGTCCTGTTTCATTTTTTTGCAAATGGATATCCAGTTTTGCCAGCACCATTTGTTAAAAAGACTGTCTTTTCCACATTTGATGGACTTTGGGCCCTTGTCAAAGATCAGGTGATCGTAGGTGGATGGATTTACATCTGTGTTCTCAGTTCTGTTCCATTGGTCAATGTATCTGTCGTTGTACCAGTGCCAGGCTGTTTTGACTACTGTAGCTGTATAGTAGGTTCTGAAGTCAGGTAGTGTGAGTCCTCCAACTTTATCCTTCTTCTTCAGTAGTGCTTTACTTATTCGGGGCTTCTTCCCTTTCCATATAAAGTTAATGATTAGTTTTTCCATCTCTTTGAAGAATGTTGTTGGTATTTGGATTGGGATTGCGTTGTATTTGTAAATTGCTTTGGGTAGAATTGTCATTTTCACAATGTTGAGTCTGCCTATCCATGAGCATGGTATGTTTTTCCATTTATGTAGATCCCTTTGGGTTTCTTGCAGTAGTGTTTTGTAGTTTTCTTTGTATAGGTCTTTTACATCCCTGGTCAGATTTATTCCTAAGTATTTTATCTTTTTAGGGGATATTGAAAATGGTATTGTTTTCCTGATTTCCTTTTCATCATTCTCCTTATTGGTGTATAGGAATCCAACTGATTTTTGAATGTTTATCTTGTATCCTGCCACTCTGCTGAATCTTTCTATTAGTTCCAGTAGATTTCTTGTGGAGTCGTTAGGGTTTTCTGTGTATAGTATCATATCATCTGCAAACAGGGACAGTTTAACTTCTTCATTACCAATTTGGATGCCCTTGATTTCTTTTTCTTGCCTTATTGCTCTAGCTAGAACTTCCAGCACAATGTTAAATAGGAGTGGTGATAAAGGGCATCCTTGTCTTGTTCCTGTTTCCAAGGGGAATGTTTTCAGCCTCTCTCCATTAAGAATGATGTTGGCCGTTGGTTTTGCATAGATGCCCTTTATTATGTTGAGGAATTTCCCTTCTATACCTATTTTACCGAGAGTTTTTATCAGGAATGGGTGTTGGACTTTGTCAAATGCCTTTTCTGCATCAATTGAAATTATCATGTGATTCTTTTCTTTCCTTTTATTTATGTGGTGGATTTCATTGATTGATTTTCAAATGTTGAACCATCCTTGCATACCTGGTATGATACACCTACTTGGTCGTGGTGTATTTTTTTGATATGATGCTGAATACTATTGGCTAGAATTTTGTTGAGAATTTTTGCATCTATATTCATGAGAGGTATTGGTCTGTAATTTTCTTTTTTGTGTTGTCTTTGCCTGGTTTTGGTATCACCATTATGCTGGCTTCATAGAATGAATCTGGAAGTGTTGCTTCCTCTTCTGTGCTCTGAAATAGCTTGAGTAGTACTGGTACAAGCTCTTCTGTAAATGTTTTGTAGAATTCTCCAGTGAAGCCATCTGGGCCAGGGCTTTTTTTGGTTGGGAGTGTTTTTATTACCTTTTCAATCTCTTCTCTTGTTATGGGTCTGTTCAGATTTTCAACATCACTTTGTTGTAGTTTGGGTAGGCTGTGTGTTTCTAGAAATTTATCCATTTCCTCTAGGTTTTCAAATTTGTTGGAGTATAGTTTTTCATAATATTATGTTATGTTCCTGTTTATTTCAGTTGGGTCTGTTGTAATGTCCCCCATTTCATTTCTTATTTGGGTTATTTGTGTCCTCTCCTGTTTTTCTTTTGTCAGTCTGGACAGTGGTTTTGTCGATTTTGTTGATTCTTTCAAAGAACCAACTTTTGGTTTTGTTGATTCTTTCTATTGTTTTTCTGTTCTCTATTTCATTTATTTCTGCTCTGATCTTTACTATTTCCTTTCTTCCGGTGGTTGTGGTTTTTTTTTGTTGTTCTCTTTCTATCTGTTTGAGTTCTGTAGTTAATGTTTTGATTTTGTCCCTTTCTTCTTTTTTGATATGTGCATCTATTGCTATAAATTGTCCTCTGAGGACTGCCTTTGCTGTGTCCCAAAGGTTTTGGTATGATGTGTTTTCATTCTCATTTGATTCTAGGAATTTTTTGATTCCATCTCTGATTTATTCTATTACCCACTGATGTGTAAGCAGGGTATTATTCAGTTTCCATGTAGCTGATTTTTTTTCCTTGCTCTTTCTATTGTTAATTTCTACCTTGATGGCATTGTGGTCAGAGAAGATACTTTGTATTATCTCAACGTTTTGGATCTTGTTGAGGATTTCTCTGTGGCCTAAGATGTGGTCTATTCTGGAGAATGTTCCATGTGCATTGGAAAAAAATGTGTACTTTGCAGCGGTTGGATGGAGTGTTCTATATATGTCTATGAGGTCAAGTTGGCTGATTGTGCCCTTTAGGTCTTCTGTATCTTTGCTGAGTTTCTTCTTAGTTGTTCTGTCCTTTACTGAGAGTGGTGTGTTGAAGTCTCCTACTATTATTGTGGAACTGTCAATTTCTGTTTTCAGTGTTGTTAGAGTTTGTTTTCTTTATTTTGGAGCCCTGTCATTGGGTACGTAGATGTTTATTATGGTTATGTCTTCATGATGGATTGTCCCCTTAATCATTATATAGTGTCCTTCTTTGTCTTTTATGGTAGATTTTGTTTTAAAGTCTATTTTATCTGAGATTAGAATTGCCACTCCTGCTCTTTTTTGGTAGTTCTTAGCTTGATATATTTTTTTCCAACCTTTGACTTTTAATAAATTCACATCTTTGTTTCTAAGGTGCGTCTCCTGTAGACAGCATATTGATGGATCCTGTTTTCTTATCCATTCTGTCACTCTCTGTCTCTTTATGGGTGCATTGAGTCCATTAACATTCAGTGTCATTATTGATAGATGTGGGTTTGTTGTTGTTATTTTGTAGTGCTTTTCTTTGTGGTGCTGAAGTTTTCTTTGTTCTTCTTACTCTCTTGTGCTGAGTTACCCTTGTTTGTGGATTTTTTTTTTCATTTCCTTTTTTTTGTAGGTTTTTTTTTTGCTGAGACTTTATGTTTTTCCTCTTTTTTTTTATGAGTATGTTTGTTAAGTTTCTTTGTGGTTACCATAAATTTTACCCTTATCTTTCTATGTTTGAAGCAGTCTACCATTACTTGGTATCGCCTTGTCTTCCTCTCCATTAGAAGGTTCTATACCTATGCCGTTTATTCCCTCTTTTATTGTTTTGATGTTGTTGTCATTTACTGATTAACTGTTCTGATTCCCTGTTGTGTTTCTTTTGGTTTTGGATAGTCCTCGAGAGTTCATTTCCTAGATTGGCATCTGGCTGGTATGATCCTGCATCCTAGGTTCTGCCTGTGAGCTGAAGCTGTTTGTCCTCAGATTGAAGAACTCCCTTTAATAATTCTTGTAAGTTTGGTTTGACTTTTACATATTCTCTTAATTTCTGTTTATCTGGAAATGACCTAATTTCACCATCAAATCTGAAGGAGAGTTTTGCAGGATATATTATTCTTGGCTGGCAATTTTTTTCTTTCAAGATTTTATATGTCATCCCATTGCCTTCTTGCCTGCATGGTTTCTGCCAAATAATCTGAGCTAGTCTTATTGTTTCTCCTCTGTATGTGACTTCTTGTTTTTCACGAGCTGCTGTCAGGATTCTTTGTTTGTCTTTGGTTTTGGCGAGTGTGAATATGATGTGCCTTGGTGATTTTCTTTTGGGGTCTCTTCTATATGGGGTTTGTTGAGCTTCTTGGATGGCCAGCTTTTCATCTTTCATGATATTGGGGAAGTTTTCTATCAGCAGTTCCTCAGTGATCCTCTCTGTGTTTTCTGTTTTCTCCCCCTGTTCTGGAATTCCAATCACTAGCAGATTTTTGCTTTTGATTGTATCCCACATAACTCTCAGGGTCTCTTCATTTTTCTTTGTTCTTTTTTCTGAGTTTTCCTGAAACAGAGTTGTATCCAAGTGTTTGTCTTCAATTCCACTGGTCCTGTCTTCTACCATTTCAAATATGCTTCTCAGCCCTTCTATGATATCGTCCATTTCTGAAATCTTGTTGTTTATCTTTTGGATTTCTAATTGTTGTCTTTGTATAATTTCTAGGTGTGAATTTATTTTGGCATTTTGTTCCTGCATTATTTTCCTGAATTCTTCCAATTTTTTGTCTGTATTTTCCATGAATTTGTCTATTTTTCTTCATGTTTGTCAGCTTTTTGTCTCATTTCTTGGAGAATTCTGAGTATTAGAGATTTGAATTCCCTATCAGGTAGTTCTAGTGCATTTTCTTCCAGAAGAGAGTCATCTGGTGTTTTATTTTGGACGCCTACTGGAACCATCCTGTCCTGTTTTTGTAAATGTTTTGTTATTGTCTGCTGTCTTTGGGGCATTCAGTAGTTATTTTTCTCATTTATTGATTGTAGATTTGTTTGTTTCATCCCTTTTTAAAAAAAAAAATTTGACTATGTCTGAGCAGGCAGACTGTGTGTTCTTTGTTGTTTGCTCAACTGTGGGCACGATACTTTTCTCCTCCTTCTTCAACTGGCAGGGTCAGTCACTCAGATATGGTACAACAGGGCAGGTCTAGCTGAAGCAGAGTTACTGGGATGGGTTGTTTGTGGCACTTACTACAGCCACCAGGGCCGGTCGGTAATCAGTGCAGGGCAGGTTCCAGTAGGCCATGCCTATACTGCTTGGCGGTGTGATGTCAAGCGCATGGTGCAGGTAGGCGGGATGCAGTGGGGAGATTGTTATGTGTGGAGCTAAGATGGATATGGGAGCGAGGAGAGAGGAACAGGAGCCAAAAACATACAAACAAACAAAACAGAATGCTAGGGGAGCTTGCCATTGGAGCAGAGAGATGGGAGACTATGAAATGGAGAAAAACAGAAAGGGGAGGAGGAAGAAAAGAAAAGAATGAATAAATAAGAATCAGAAAGGTTAAATAACTGCAAAGTTCCCAGGGATTCCACCGGTGCAGCTATAAGGTCTGGGGAGGTCGCTCTCAGGTATTGCAGTACAGCCTGGCTAGAAAGTGTAGAGGTATACAATGCCAGGTATTCAGGGAACAGAAAGAGAAGGAAGATATAGAGAGACGAGAAACTGAGCAATGAAGAAAGACAAAAAGGGAAAAAGAAAACAAAACAAATTAAAAAAACAAACAAACAAACAAGAAAGGCCCCCAAAGAAACAGGGGGAAAAAAAAAAACCCCAACATAAAAAGAAATGTCCTCAGGGATCCCTCTGCTCGTCTGTGGAAGCCGAAGGGGCATCTCCCTGCCACGCAGCTCAGCCTGGCCAGAAGGGGCTCCCAATTCAAGAAAAGCAAAAGAAAACAAACAAACAATTCAAAACAAACAAATGAATAAAAGCCCTGGGATCCCACCAGCATGGCAGCCCAGACCGGGCAGCAGCTCCACACTCAAATGGAGCTCCACAGCCCCTCAGGAAGAAGCAAAGATGGTGCACGGGGCCAGGTACTTGAGCGAAGGGAGGGGGGGTTGGCGAGAGGCAAGTAAGAAGTCAAAAGAAGCAGAAAAAAAAAAAAACAACACTAGCAGCCAACAAATGGCACTCAGAGAGCCAGCTAGTGGGGTCTGGTGTTTCTGGACAAGAGACTGTGTCCGTGGGAAGCAGAGGGGGCTGAGTGTGAGTGAAGAAGGGTAAAGAGTGGGAAAGCATATATCGTAAATTACCAGAGCTCTGCAGCCCTTCGGGAAGAAGCAAAGATGGCGCACAGAGTGAGGTACTTGAGCTAAAGGAGGGGTAGGTGGGGAGAGGCAAGGAAGAAATAAAAAGAAGCAGAAAAAAAGCAACACCAGCAGCCAGCAAATGGCACTCAGACAGCCACCCATTCGGGTGTGTGGAATCCAAGCAGCTGCTGTTTCCCAGTCAAGAGACTGTGGCTGCGGGAAGCAGAGGAGGCCAAGTTGGGGTGAAGAAGGGTGGGGGGGTGGGAAAGCGTATATTGCAAATTACCGGTTGTTTTGTCTCCCTCTGGACCCTCCGTGAGGCTGCTTTCTCGTACCCCCTGTTTGCTGGTCTCTGATAGGAGTTTAAGATGGCGGATCTGTGCTGCGTTAGCAGGTAGGGGACCTCTGCATGAATCTCTCCTCGCTCTCCGTTCTCTGTCAGTTTCCTCACTCCATTTGGTGCTTGGCTGAGTTCTTTATCTCTTCATTTGATGTTTTAGGGTTTCAGGATTATTGTATTCTTTGTTTGGCTTAGTTTTTCGGATCTTTGCTGTGGAGGGACGGCGTTGTGCTTCTGCCTAGAGCGCCATTTGGCCAGAACTCCCTGACAGCAAATATTCTTTTTTTTTTTTTTTTTTTGTCTCAATATTCTTTTTTTTTTTTTTTTTTTTAATATATATTTTATTGTACTTCAGGTGAAAGCTTACAGAGCAAATAGTTTCTCATGAAATAGTAGTACACATGTTGTTTTTTGACATTGGTTAACAACCCCACAACGTATTAAGCCTCTAAATTCTCAACCTTTTTTTTTGATGAAAATTACAGATGGCCAAAGATACACCGTTTCAAAAATTTCTACATTCACAGTTCAGTGACATTGACTACGCTCTTCCAACTGTGCTGTTATTCTCACTTAAGATGAAGGCTTACAGAAAAAATAGTTATTCATTTAACAGTTACTACACATGTTGCCCTATGACAATGGTTAACAATCTCACAGCACATCAAGAATATCCTTACTCCACCTTGTGTTCCCTATCACCAGGGGGCTTCCTTGTCCCCTTCTGTCTTCTGGACCTTGTCAGTGGACTATTGTACCTCTTTAGTCTCATTTGTTTATTTATTTATTTATTTATTTATTTATTTATTCTTATTTTATTTAAACACCATTTCAAAACTTTTTACTTACACATTTAAGTGATATTGACTATGCTCTTCCAATTGTGCTGCCATTCTCGCCCAAGATGAAGGCTTACAGGACAAAACAGCCTCCCATTTAATAGTTACTACAAATGTTGCCCTATAGCAGTGGTCAACAATCTCACAATACATCGACAGCGTCCTTATTCAATTTGTGTTCCTTATCATCAGTTTCCTACTCTCCCTCTGCCTTCTGGCCCTTGTCACCGGACTCCTGTACATCGTTAGTCCCATTTAGTTTTACTGGGGTGTCCATTCCCAGGCTTAACATCGAACCTTGAAGGTAACTTCCCCTCTGAGCTGAAAGGGTGTCTGGGGGCCACACTCTCGAGGTTTCTCTAGTATTCTTTAGGCCAGTATATCTGGTCTTCTTTTTTTTTTTTTTTTTTTTGGGAGTTAAAATTATACTCTACATCCTACTCCAGCTCTGCCCAGAACCCTCTGTTGTGATCCTGGTCAGAGGAGTCGTTGGTGGTAGCCGGGCACCATCCAGCTGTACTGGGCTCAGTCCCGTGGAGGCCTTGGTAGCTGTGGACCATTAGTCCTTCGGACTAATCTTTTCCTTGTATCCTGTTCTCTTCGTTCTCCCTTGTTCCCGAAGGGATGAGATCAGTGGAGTATCTTAGATGGCCGCTCATAGGCTTTTAAGACCCCAGACACTACTCACCAAGGTAGAATGTAGAGCATTATCTTTATAAGTAGTGTCATGCCAATTGAGCTAGATGTTCCCCGAGATCATGGTCCCCAGAGCCCTCCGTCCAACAACTCAGTCCCTCGGGGGGTTTGGATGTGTCTATAGGGCCTCCATGACCTTTCCTTGTGCAGGTTGTGTTAGTTTCCCCTGTACTATGTACTATCTCATCTCTCACCCAAGTTACCACTTACCTATTACCTATTTAGTATTCCCCCCCCCCCTCCCATCCCTGGTAACCAACAAGGATTGTTACATTTTGCGTGTGAATTTTTTCATGGGTTTTTACAATAGAGGTCTCATACAATATTTGTCCTTTTGTGATTGACTTATTTCACTCAGCATGATGTCCTCCAGTTTCATCCATGTTATGAGATGGTTCACCGATTCATTGTTCTTTCTCGTTGCATAGTACTCCATTGTGTGTATGTACCATAGTTTGTGTATCCATTCGTCTGTTGATGGACATCGAGGTTGTTTCCATCGTTTTGCTATTGTGAATAATGCTGCCATGAACATAGGTGTGCATATGTCTATTCGAGTGATGACTCTTATTTCTCTAGGATATATTCCTAGGAGTGGGATTGCTGGATCGAATGGTACGTCTATTTCTAGCTTTCTGAGGAAACGCCATATCATTTTCCAAAATGGCTGTATCATTTTGCATTCCCACCAGCAGTGTATAAGAGTTCCCGTCTCCCCGCAGCCCCTCCAACATTTGTTATTTCCAGTGTTTTTGATTCGTGCCAGTAATGCCGGGGTGAGATGGTATCTCATTGTGGTTTTAATTTGCATTTCTCTAATGGCTAGTGATCGCGAGCATTTCCTCATGTGTCTGTTGGCCATTTGAATGTCTTCCTTGGTGAAGTGTCTGTTCATTTCCTTTGCCCATTTTTTGATAGGATTGGTTGTCTTTTTGTTGTAGAGGTGTTGGATTTTCTTGTAGATTATGGAGATTAGACCTTTGTCTGACTTGTACTGTCCAAAAATTTTTTCCCAGTCTGTAGGTTCTCTTTTAACTCTTTTGGTGAAATCTTTTGAAGAGCATAGATGTTTGATTTTTATAAGATCCCAATTATCTAGTTTATCTGTTGGGTTTTTTGTGTTGATGTTTATGGTTTGTATCCTGTTAATGCCATGTATTAAGGTCTGAAGTGTTGGTCCTATTTTTTCTTCTATGAATTTTATAGTTTGAGGCTTTATATTCAGGTCTTTGATCCATTTTGAAGTAGTTTTTGTATATGGTGTGAGGTATGGGTCCTGTTTCATTTTTCTACAAATGGATATCCAGTTTTGCCAGCACCATTTGTTAAAAAGACTGTCTTTTCCCCATTTGATGTATTTTGGGCCCTTGTCAAAAATCAGGTGACCATAGGTGGATGGATTTACATCTGAGTTCTCAATTCTGTTCCATTGGTCAATGTCTCTGTTGTTGTACCAGTACCAGGCTGTTTTGAGTACTGTAGCTGTATAGTAGGTTCTCAAGTCAGGTAGTGTGAGTCCTCCAACTTTATTCTTCTTCTTCAGTAGTGCTTTACTTATTCGGGGTTTCTTCCCTTTCCATATAAAGTTAATAATTAGTTTTTCCATCTCTTTGAAGAATGTTGTTGGTATTTGTATCGGAATTGCATTGTATTTGTAAATTGCTTTAGGTAGAATTGCCATTTTCACAATGTTGAGTCTGCCTATCCATGAGCATGGTACGTTTTTCCATTTATGTAGATCCCTTTGGGTTTCATGCAACAGTGTTTTGTAGTTTTCTTTGTATAGGTCTTTTATATTCCTGGTCAGATTTATTCCCAAGTATTTTATCTTTTTAGGGGCTATTGAAAATGGTATTGATTTCCTGATCTCCTTTTCATCGTTCTCTTTACTGGTGTATAGGAATCCAACTGATTTTTGAATGTTTATCTTGTATCCTGCTACTCTGCTGAATCTTTCTATTAGTTCCAGTAAATTTCTCGTGGAGTCTTTACAGTTTTCTATGTATAGTATCATATCATCTGCAAACAGGGAGAGTTTAACTTCTTCATTACCAATTTGGATGCCCTTTATTTCTTTCTCTTGCCTTACTGCTCTAGCGAGAACTTCCAGCACAATGTTAAATAGGAGTGGTGATAAAGGGCATCCTTGTCTTGTTCCTGTTTTCAGGGGGAATGTTTTCAGCCTTTCTCCATTAAGAATGATGTTGGCTGTTGGTTTTGCATAGATGCCCTTTATGATGTTGAGAAATTTCCCTTCTATACCTATTTTATTGAGAGCTTTTATCAGGAATGGGTGTTGGACTTTGTCAAATGCCTTTTCTGACAGCAAATATTCTTGATGACAAGTTGAAAAGAATAAAAAAAGGCTCTATCCTTCATTGTGTTCTTACAAGAGCTGACCCAAAATTTCAGTAAATTGCCTTGAATGGACAAATGCTGGCAAAGTTCAAATCTCCTACACAGGCTTGCTTTAATCAATATAGAGGCTGGTACCGATTTGGGGTGCAAGAATTCCAACATGAAATCTGTATGTGAGCATTTAGATTTAAGAACTTTTCATTCCAGAACACTCCAAGCATTCCATGTAAGCTGAAATCTGTCTGAATCAACATTTAAGTGCCCTATAATATGTTACTGTCCTCTTTAGAGACAGAGGGATTCTGGTCCTTTCCTAATAGCTGCTTTTCTTTCTCCCTCTTGCCCTCTTGCTTAGTCCCATCTTTTCTAGCCAATCTATCTACTTTGTATCCTCCTGGAAAAAAAAATGTAACCAACGAAATAATATATAAATTAATGCCATTAAGTAAACAAAATGGACATCAAGAAACCTATTACTCGACTCAAGAAATCAAACATCACAAATACTGTTTCACCTAAGAAAAAATGTAACCAATTTACATTTCTGGCCTTCTAGCCACAGCTGAGGAAACAACATGGGAAATGAGACATTTTAAACTAGGCAGCAAACTGTCCCCTCATAGTCTTTATTGAGTGAGTCCCCTCCCCATCTTATGGGTGACATGGAGTGACAGTAGTGCCCAAGATTTCTGAAGGCACCCAGAAATACTGTGAGAAGTGCCCTAACAAGGCAGAAGAAATTTTTTAGCCTCATCAGCTGCAAGAAATTTTAGCAATCAAAGCTGGTGGCACCATGGTTAAGCGCTCAACTACTACCTAAAAGGTCAGTGGTTAGAACCCACCAGCAGTTCTGTGGGAGAAAAGACCTGGCCATCTGCTCCCATAAAGATTACAGCTTAGGAAACCATTTGGGGCAGTTCTACTCTACCCTATAGGGTTGCTATGAGTCCGAATCTACTGGATGGCACACAACAAGAACCTAACAATACAGTGGAATGTAATGAAGGTATTTGCAAGTGTATACTTAACTGCAGCATTGTTGAGAGTAAACTAAATTACTTTATGCCTCTAAGGAGATTTTTCTTTTAATTTATAATTTTGTCATTAATGGTGGGGGTATTTTGAGAGAAAGAAGGGAGTCTAAACATTCTTAACTGCATTGGTTAAATGAATAGATGCTGTGGACTGGGCGTGCTCTAAATTTCCCTTGATTATTGATGCCCCTAAGTCACATTAGGTTCTGTTAGCTTGGATTTAATTGTCAGAATTTTGTCCAGTTGAATAACTTTCAGCTGACTTTATAAAAAGTTGGGCTTCTTTGGATAGTACAGAGCAGCAGACAGAGACCAAGAGACAGTGAGCAGGAGAGAATTATTTTCCAGTAAACTTGTATTCAGGATAGGTAGATAAATACTCATTTCACAATTTCTTTTTGTGTTCTGTCTAAACCATCATGGCACAAAAAAGAGATGCTTTTTTTTAAAATCATAGACTCTTGAAAAGGAGTGTCAAGCTCCATGAGGGTAGCCAACTTGACTTATTTTATTTTGTCTATCCAGCACATAGCTTGTGTCTGGCTATGCTGGTTAAATAAACAAACAAATGAACGAACAAACAAACCATCTATTGATGATAGAAGCATGACTTTCTGAAAACAGCCTAAAGAATAATAATAATGTATTGTTTGCTTTGTGTCTTTGAGACCCGGCCCAGGGCATGACCCAAATTATGCTTTCGATAAATGTTTGAGGTGTGGTAAATTCCACTGGCCTTTGGAAACATAAGAGGTTCCAGTTGAAAGAGACCTTAATCATCTAGTGACCCACATTCACTCGATTCACAGATTAAAAACGCTGAGCCTCCAAGAGTATCCAGTAAATGACAGTTTCTGGAATGTGGCTGGCGTGGTTACCTCTGTTTAACATACATTAGAAAATTGAAAGTTAAATGATTTTCTCGTAATCACCTAACAAGTTAGTGGCAAAACATGCAATTACAGCTCAGATCCATAATTCCTCATAAAGAGTTTTTTCATGACACTTCACTTTGCTGGTCCAGCTGTTGGCTTTTAAGGTCTGAGCCCTTGTACAGTGGATGGAAGATGGTTTACACAGAATAGCTTCTGGGAATAGTAGGGCCATGCAGGATTCTACTACTGATACATGGAACTGGCTGGTGAGTCAGGAGTTGGGTTCTCATGAGCACTACTCTGAATTAGAACAGTCGTATATACCGGGTGAAGGAGTGAAAGGATGAATTACAATAATACCAGTAAGCATCCACCTAAACTACTGAACGAGGCTTCAACCAGGACTAAGTGACCAGAATAAAAAAGCACCAACCACTCAGGAAGCTAGCCTGAGTTAGAGAAAAGCTGGGCTGTGGTCATGAGCAGAGGGAGTTTTGGGGTATCGCTCACTCTAGAGCAGTGATTTCCCAAAGGCAGCTCTGGGCAAGTTATTTTCACAGGTCCACAGCAAAATCAGAGAATTTTTTTTTAGAAAAAGCAGTAGTGACTCTTTCCTAAAATCAGATTTACTCAATTTAAAGGACTTTCTTCTTAGATTATGGTCTTTCTCATATAAATGTGTTGAAATTTATCTTCTTGTATAAGGATAAAAGTAGATGGGGTGTGTTCAATGTCTTTACTGGGCTGGAGATGGGAGGGAGTTGGCAATTCTATGTTAGTCCTCAAGTTACTTCTGAAAACTTTTCTAGTTCATGAAATGCCAAGGCAAGGTAACCACTGGATCACAGAACTTAGCTGTCTGCCCATTCCTGTAAAGGGTAATGAAGCTGCAAGTCCCAGTGACCAATCCCATCCCTTTCATGCCTGCCCCCACCTTATCAGGATTCTGCCCGCAATAAAGGAAGTGAAAACCCAGACCGTCCTCTCCTCCTGGTGTTTTCAACTCACTGGGTATGTGTCTGACCATAGATGAGATTTACACAGTCTGGTTTTAATTCATTCCTATACTGACCTGGGCTGTATTTTCACTCAAGTTTTTGCTACTAAATGCTTCATTTGGGTTTTTCTTTCTTGGAGAGACTTCCTAGTCATTTGGTCCCCCAATCCAAAGAGCACTCAAATGCACTGGAGTTAGGGGAAACAGAAGCAGTGCTTGTTTCAAATCACAGCAAAGGCCTCAGCCAACCTCCTCGTACATGGTCCTGGTTTTCTTGATGGGATGCTAATTTCCAACCAGAAAGTCTATTTAAGTCAAGAAATGGAAACTCACCATGTGACACCAGGGCTGTTGAAATCACACAGCCTACTCTGATCACACACATGTTTCTCTGGAGTCATTAAAGAAAACCCATGCCAATTCTGGGTATCCCAGCTGTCTGAAAGTTCAAAAGCTTAGATGTCATGTGCTTTTTGCTATTATTCATGCTGAGAAGATCTTTTCATCTTTTTTTTTTTAAGTGGTCAGAGAAAATGGGTGGTGCTTTTCTTCAAAATAACTTGAACAAGAGTTAGAAGCAAGATAACATCTGTCACAAATGAAAACTCTATACTGTATTTATTCACTGACTTGCAGCTGAAAACTTTCCCAGCAGTGTCTACATTTGTCTGAAAAACCAATCAAGCCTGGAAGGCAGCTTCCCAATCTGGGAAAATACCATGAGACTGGATAAACGATGAAATTGAGATTTGAAGCAATACCTCCATAATCCAACATAAGATGTTGCTTAACAGCAACACTCAGTGAGATCTTTGGTTTAGCAGAGAAATTATGTCGTGTCAGAGAGCCCCAGACTTGATTAGCTACACATCTGACAGTACTCAAAATAATGGGCCTTCCAAACCAGCTGATACAGATATACAATTCACTGACCTGGTTTTCCCAATTTGGAGCAGTGAATGGTGAAGACTTACTTCCCCAACCTTCTACTTTGATCTTCTATGAGCAACCTAAAAAACACAAAATTCAGAGAAAAAAAATAGCACATTTTCAAGAGAATGTGGAGTACCTGGGTGTTGTATATTAAGTCCTGAGCCACTGGCTGATATCAGAACACATCTGTAGCATTATAAACTGCCACTAATCTATTAATATACAAACAGAGAACACAAGGCTGGCATCTCAGACATTTAAAGGATCCAGCCATTCATTTATTCAAATGAGCAAACCCAAAGAGAGTAGAGTTTACCTGTAAAGCTGAATCCTAATGTAGGGCATGCATGCTGGTATTAACAGCAGACAGTGGGCTTAAAAGAGAGTTCTGGGCCTGGGGTTAGTGAAACTGGAATTGTGGACCAAATTCTGCCGCTAACTACCCATGTGTCTTAGGCGAGTGACTTTGCTTCTCTGGACCTTGCTCAGCTTCATTATCTATGAAACAGAAATTAGAAGATCTCCAAGATCCCAAGCACCTCTAACATATTCTAATTCAAGTTGTTGATCAAATATCAACAGAAGATTGTTAAGGACTATTATGGGTTTCAAGATGAATTTACATCATCATCCTAAATATGTATGGAGTATTTTCTATGACGAGCCACTGCTCTAGGTTCTGGGGGCCAAAAGGTTTAAATCCACTTTTTACCTTGAGAGGGGCTGACATTCTGGTTCAGAATACAGGGACACGTGCATCAAATTGAAATACAGGGCAACCAATGCTAACTGCCAAATGCATAGCACAGATCGCAGGTGGAATTCAGAGGAAGAAAAGCTTCACCAAGGTTTGGGGCAGGAGGAATTGTTTTCAAGGAAGTGGTAGGGTTTTGGCCTAATCTTCTTTGAAGGTCAGAGGCTAGATTGGATGAACTCTCAGGATCCTTGCAAGTCTAAGATTGTCTTATAACGACAATGAATGTTAATAGAGGACCCACCTCTTATAGGTATAATTATAATTAGTAGTACCATGAAAATTAGCCCACTTTATAAAAGGACGTATTTTCCCAGTACAGATATTTCATGATAATTAATTACAAATCCACTATGAATAATCATATCATATATGTAACTACCTTGTACATGACTTAATAACTAACCAATTCTGGTTTTAGTAATTGTTTCAAGATAAATTGAAGATGACTGCTGAAAACTATTGTTGCCAAAGGACTAGGGTTTCTTTCTTGAACCTGCAGTAACTATGTCTTCACCATTGGTAATTTCACGGTGGAACATAGGCTAATAAAAATAATTAAAACAATTATTTGGCAACCATAAATAATTCCTCTTTTCCCATACCACCAACCTTTTAATTTTTAGTGATGGACACAGTGAAGAGAGTAGATTCAACAGTTCTGCCATCAAGTAGGGCAGAAACAGACCCAACAAGGACAGAACGCAAGCTTCACTAGTGACAAAGAGATACAAAGAAGTGAGTACCTTCTTTGGGTATTCCCCCCAAAGGTTACGGTACTCAGGAGAGACGAGAACTAGCCTTGGCAACATGCCAGGTGAAACTTAAAGCATATCGAATTCACAATTAGAAAGACAGGCAAAAGGCTAATTTCACGTAATTGGACCATCCTTTGTTTTCAGTTCTTATAATGGTTGAAAACGGGAAGATTAAAAAAATAAAAAGAAAGCAGAAAGAAAATGGAAAAATACTTATTTAAAACGAATGTGACACTCATTTTCGAAAAGGCTCTCTGAACTCCCTTGCACCCCCATCCCCTTGCTTGTCTATGCTTAAACCTGTAGACAATAGTAAAATTTGTTTACATAAAAATGCTAATTAACACACATCGCTTGAGGATAACAACCCAATCTCTTCAGCTATTTTTAAATTCTTATTGTGAATCCTTAAAATATACCTCATTTTAAAACATCACTGACTCAATTTTAGAACATTGCTAGAACCTGCTTTGCTAATCTGCAAACGTGATAATTCTCCCCCAAACCTCAGCACACTCAGCAACAATTTAATAGCAAATATCTCTAGTGGGGCCTCATATTACTAAGATTCTATTACTTTTTATATTATCAAAAAAAGTGCTACTACACTGTAAAGTATTATAAATAGTTCAGACGGGGCAATGCTTGTCAAAGTATGTGAGAGTTTATTTTTTTGCACTCAGTAACCTGGGATTTTTATCTTGTATATTTATAATCTACAATGTGATTCCCTTAATTAGCACAAAAACATAGATTGCTAATCAACTTCTTAAAGTTTCTGGACATTTTATTTCTGTTAATATGATTAAGAAGGTTGGTAAGTTGTGTGGTTAATAACCCGATCCTGCTACTAAAAGCAAATTATAAACATATCTTAAAATAATTGCATATATGCCTAAAATGGGCTTCTTTAATTATATTCTTCTTAGACTGCTAAGCAGCTTGCTTTTGACTGAGGGCATTTTGTGTTTATGCTTGTTAAAGATTTTTAGTTTGGGGTTTAAGAGACAGATATAAATCTAGAGGCTTATTTAATAGTTGTTATAATACATTTTAAATGACATGAGGAGTATATATCCCCCTGTTAAATAGTCATGCTTCCCATCTCTGTAAAACTGTTCAACTCTTGAAATATTCAAGTTTCTCTGTTCTTGGTATTAGCCCAACGAAGTATATGGAAATATGGCAATCTATAAATACAGATATATTTCCACATATAAGAGGCTAGAATGCTCAATCAAGGTATATATTCAGCAATTTCATGCTAGCTCAATTTTCAAATTGATCCTTACTCATTTGTTTTGTGACCACGATTTGTAATAAATGCTATTCACAATCCAAATTGGTCTTTAATTAGAGATGCTTTAGTAGAGATAAATTGCAAAATACCACCGTGATTACAAAACAAATCCACTGTTGACATTTATGCACCAAGTGTATGTTGATGTGCCAGCAGCACAGACATATTGATGACCTTCAAACTGTGTTCCCATTCTCTACAAAGTGCCTCTAAGGGTCACAGAATGACACCCTTTTGGCCCAACTCTCTGCCTTTCCTCCACTTGTTTCTCTAGTACACTCTACCCCTTTAAATTCCTTCTCCACAGTGTTAATAGAGCTTTCTCTCTCTCTCTCTCTTTTAAAATTTGCAGTGAGCTGTAGCTGTCAAGGGAACGCAAATACTCAAGTTTGTTTTTTCCTTGTAGACATATCGAACCAGCAAGCCAAGTCATAAAGAAAGGACTCCTTGATGAACTCTGAGTCAAACAAAGGAGAGTATTTGGAAATTTAACATTTAACACACAGCCCTCATCCTGAGCAATGAGATGATCTTGCTTATGGGAATGGAATTTTCTAACTCCTCTATGAAGGAAGCATACAACTTCTCCGGATTCCCTTTGGAAAATGCCCAACCCTACACCCTGACTGCAAAAGACCTCTTTAGAGTTTTATAGAGCAAATTATGTTACATTGATGACTAAGGTACCCCTAACCCAAGCTACGGTCTTTTCAATTGCCACATATGTATGCAAAAGTTGAACAATGAAAAAGAAAGACAAAAGAAAAATTGATGCATCTGAATATGAAATATACCAAGGACTGCCGAAGAACAAACAAATCAGTCTTAGAAGAAATACAACCAGAATGCTCCTTAGAAGTAAAGATGGCGAGACTTCGGCTAGCTTACTTTGGGCATGTCATGAGGAAAGACCAATCCCTAAAAAAAGACATCATATTTGGAAAAGTAGAGGGTCAGTGAAAATGAAGGAAACCCTCAGTGAGATACATTGACACAACAGCCACAACAATGGACTCAAGCATACGAAGGGTCATGAAGATGGAGCAAGACCAGGCAATCCAGGCAATGCTTCATTCTGTTATATATAAGGTTGCCATGAGTCAGAGCCAACTTGACAGCCACCGACGACAGCACCCTGCCTATTTCCATGGACAGTGCTCCAGAATGAGGTTGATTCCATGGCAAAGCTAGGATGGCACATTTGGTCTCTGACCTACTAGTCAGGTGAATAGAAGTGACAAAGGTCAACACACCTTTTGTGGATGGATAGGCAGAAGTCACCTTATATTTCAGTTTATCATATAAACCATTTCTAACTAACCCAGAACACACTACTGTTCCAAAGGTGCATTTGTGCCACAGATGTGGTGATAGACAAGCCAAGACCCAGTTGCTTAGAATCAGAAATTTCAAGCTGATTGTTTTACAGAGAACAAGACTCACAAAAGTTAAACGATTTTTCCAAAATTAGACAGCTAGCTAGAATGTTCCTGCTTTTCTTTATAGATTTTTTTGTCTTGTTTTGTTCTTTGTTTAATGGGCTTGTATGAGACATTCAGCTCAAACTTTATTGGTTTTTTAACTATTAAGTAAACTAGACCACAAGTGACGATTACAGCCAAAGCCAAGCAGGTGGTGGGTGAGGAGCAGTGTGTTCAGCTGTGGCTTTCAGAGGTCATTAGTGGGGTGCCTTGTGTTCTTGTTAATGAAAGTATATGCAGCCTCAGTAAAAACTGCTCAGCCTGAAGTTAGTCTCCTTATAGTGACGGTCCCTAAAAGCATAATTCTGACTCCAAAAGCATGAAAAAGTCATGTAGATGTAGATCATTACTTGTAGGGAGTAGTTGAAGAGGTAACACACGTAATGATACACAACCAAATTCCCTCCAACTCCTCTTCACGTGTCTGTTGCCTCAAAGTCTCAAAACCTATGGCAGTTTCCCCAGATTCTCTCTTTATCCGTCTAAAACTCCTCTAAAACTTTGCATAAGATCATGCCTCTGTGATATGCAAACAGCATGGTCTGTAATTTTTAAGCTTGTTTTAGCTCTGGATCCTATTGTGGCAGTCATTATTGGTTAAAGAAACAATAGCCCTTCCTCTCACTCCCCATCTCCTGCCTCCCCCACCAAATCTCAAGCAACCATGAACTTCAGGAGACAGCTTTCCTCCTCAGACCCAAAGTCCAAAATTGAAGACTCCTATTCAGAGGTTAAATACAAGTGCCTGAACTAATGACAAACCAGATGTTAATTTTAGAGTCTGCACTAATTGTTCCAAGGCCACAGCTACGTAGACAGATGATACACCCACCTTTCAAAAGGGAGTAGCCCTGATTTAGGTACCAACTAAATCAACACTCCATTACCACGTTTCTACTCATAGTTTCAGCGCAGGAAGTGTCAGAGAACAGGAAAGTGAGATCCAATGGCAGTGAGGAGGAGAGATGAAAGCATAGCTAACCATGCACTCCTACCTCATTCTTGAAAGGATGAACCCAAGGGAGCAGGTTCTTGCCAGGGGGACACCCCACCTGGACCACCTAAGCAGCAAGCAGGAAATGACACGATCTACTTTAATTGTTTTTATTTGCTTGCTCACTTTTTAATACAAAAAAGTTGCATTTTGTGTGTGTGTGTGTACTTTTTGTGTTTTAGAAATTTTCATCATTAAGAATTTACTACTTTTATTGTTAGAAATACCTGTCAGCTTGTCACACTGTGATAGCTTGCGTGTTGCTATGATGCTGGAAGCTATGCCACCAGTATTTCAAATATCAGCAGGGTCACCCATGGTGCACAGGTTTCAGTGGAGCTTCTGGACTAAGACATCACTAACAAGTGCACAAGAGAAAAGGGTGTCTTTGGTAAAGGATATGCCAAATATAATTTTGCAGCAACACCAAGCACAACCAAAAAACTATGTGTGTGGTTACACAAATATGTATAGAAACATATAAGTATATGGTATGAATATGTGGGTACATATGTGTGCACAGACAGAAGTATCTATAGGCATATGTACATACAGGTATGTGTGTGCATGCATGTGTATCCATATATGTAATAAACCACATAGGGGACACAGGTAAGGATACTTCTTAGATATAATCAAACATCTCATGAGACTGGGTGTTTTTTTTTCTGGCTTTGAAGACTTAGGACCATAGTTTCGTGGGACAACTCAAGTAATTGGCATAATATAGTTCATAAAATATAGGTTCTACATCTCAATATGGTGAGTAGGGTCTGGGGTCTTAAAAGCTTGTAAGCAGCCATCTAAGATACAACTACTGGTCTCTATTTGTCTGGATCAAAAGAGAAAGAAGGAAATCAAAGACTCAGAGAAGAAAGTAGTTTATAGGACTAATAGCCTACGCAAGCCATGGTCTCATCTACCCTGAGACCAGAGGAACTAGATGGTGGCCAGCTACCACTACAGACCGTTCTGACCAGGGCCACAATAAATGGATCCCTATAGAACAGGAGAGATATGTGGAACAGAATTCAAATTCTTAAAAATCCAGACTTACTGGACTGGCTGAAACCAGGGGACTCTCCGAGAATATTGCCCTGAGATACTCTTTAAACCTTAAACTGAAATTATCCCTTGAGGTTACCTTTTAGCTAAATAACAGATTGACTCATAAAATAAAGAGTATCACCCATAATTAATTAGCTTCTCTAAGAAAAATCACCTATAGGAGACCAAATGGTCAAAAATTACTCTAAAGTGAAGATGAAAAGGTAAGGGGGCAGGGAAACTAGAGTACTGGAAATGGTACAACCAGAACGGAATGAATGAGAAAAATGTAACTAACATCACTGAATAACTTGTGTATAAATTGTTAAATGAAACTTAATCTGCTGTGTAAAGTTCCACCTTAAAGACAATAAAATATTAACTTAAAAAACCCTCAAAAAATAAATGAAATAAATGAATAGAGCTGCTGGGAATAAGACAATGGGAAGTGGTGGGAGCCAAAGCCATGGGCACTCATGAGCCATCTAAAAGTTCAGCTCCCACTCAGCTGCACAATGTTGTTGCCATGTAGGAATGAATGTCCAGTGTTGCCAGAGCTTACAACATTTTATTAATGCTTATAATTAATTCAACTTTTAAAAAACTTTAAGCTCTTCAAAAGTCTGCGTGAAAAGGACATCTAAAAGTTAACATCTAATCGTTCATTTGTCAAAACCCATAGGACTGTACAACACAAATTGTGAAACCTAATGTAAACTATGGACTTTAGTTAATAAGAATGCATCAATATTAGTTTATCAATTGTAACAAAGGTACCACAAGAAAGCAAGATGTTAACAACAGGAGACAGTGTGCAGAGGGGAGAGACGTAGAGGAGGACTCTGTACTTTTCCGTAAACCTAAAACTGTTCTAAAAAAATAAAAATCTATTAAATTAAAAAATAATTTGTTACTTTTATTGTTAAAAATGTCTGTCAGCTTGTCATACTGTGGTGGGTTGCATGTTGCTATGATGCTGGAAGCTATGCCACCGGTATTTCAGATATCAGCAGGGTCACTCATGGTGGACAGGTTTCAGTGGAGCTTCCAGATTAAGACAGACTAGGAAAGAAAGGCCTGGCTATCTATTTCCAAAAATTAGCTAATGAAAACTCTGTGGATCAGAACATAATATTGTCTGACTGGACTCAAATATGCCAGCAATGGTGAAGATGATGCAGGACTGGGCAATGTTTCATTCTATTAAAAGGGTCCCAATGAGTCAAACTGACTTGACAGTAACTAACAACTTTGCTAGAAAAATAAATCACAAATATTTTAATAAAGATGTGAAGTATGAATTTGATACTACTCTTAAGAATATATGAATTTATGTTAAAACATGATATTTAATGTAACATGCACGTGTGCGCATATGTATTTCAAAGGAACCAGTAGTTAGTGTACTACTTCAGAGAAAAAAAATTGTTACTATTGATTTTTTTAAAATTTTTTTTATTGTACTTTAGGTGAAGGTTTACAGAACAAATAGTTTCTCATTAAACAGTGAGTACACATATTGTTTTATGACATTGGTTAACAACTCCACGACACGTCAACAGTGTCCCTTCTCAACCTTGGGTTCCCTATCACCAGCTTTCTTGTCCCCTCCTGCCTTCTAGTCCTTGTCCCTGGACTGCTGTGCCTCATTAGTCCGGTTTGGTTTTATGGGGCTGTCCAATCCCCAGCTGAACAGTGAACCTCGGAAGTGACTTCACCTCTGAGCTAAAAGGGTGGCTGGGGATGATTATTTTTATTTTAACCTAATGAGAAATTCGACTGTGTGGATCACAACAAATTATGGATCACATTGCAAAGAATAGGAATTCCAGAACACTTAATTGTGCTCATGTGGAACCTGTACATAGACCAAGAGGCAGTCAAACAAGAGGATACTGCATGGTTTAAAATTAGGAAAGGTGTGTTTCAGGGTTGTATTGGTTCACCATACTTATTCAATCTGTATAAAACCAAAAATCCAAACCCAATGCCAGCAAGTCGATTCCTGCTGACAGCAACCCTATAGGATAGACTAGAACTGCCCCATTGGGTTTCCAAGGAGCGGCTGGTGGATTCGAGCTGCTGACCTTTTGGTTAACAGCCATAGCTCTTAACCACTGCACTACCAGGGCTCCATTTCAATCTGTATGCTGAGAAAATAATCCAAGAAGCTAGACTATATGAACAAGAATATGGCATCAGGACTGAAGGAAGACTCATTAACAACCTGCATTATGCATTTGATACAACCTTGCTTGCTGAAAGTGGAGAGGACTTACTGGTGAAGATCAAAGACTACAGTCTTCAGTATGGATTACATTTCAACATAAGGAAAACAAAAATCCTCACAACTGGACCAATAAGCAACATCATGATAAATGGGGAAAATATTGAAGTTGTCAAGGATTTCATTTTACTTGGATCCACAGTCAATGCCCATGGAAGCAGCAGTCAAGATATCAAACGACATATTGCGTTGGGCAAATCTGCTGCAAAAGACCTCTTTAAAGTCTTGAAAAGCAAAGATGTCACTTTGAGGACTAAGGTGGGACTGATCCAAGCCATGGTATTTTCAATTGCCTCATATGCATGTGAAAGCTGAACAATGAATAAGGAAGGCTGACGAAGAATTGATGCTTTTGATATATGTTGGCAAAGAATATTGAATATATCATGGACTGCCCGAAGAACAAACAAATACATTTTGGAAGAAGTACAGCCAGAATTCTCTTTAGAAGCAAGGATGGTGAGACATGGTCCATGTACTTTGGACAGGTTATCAGGAGGGACTAGTCCCTGGAGAAGGACATCATGCTTAGTAACGTAGAAGGTCAATGCAAAAGAGGAAGACCCCTGATGAGATGGATTGACACAGTGGCTGCAAAAATGGGTTCAAAAATAGCAACGATTGTGAGGCTGGCCCAGGACTGGGCAGTGTTTCCTTCTGTTGTACAGAGGGTCACTATGAGTCAGAACTGACTCAATAGCACCTAACAACAACAACAATGAGAAATTACCTGGGAATCACAGCCAAGGTAGGACTGTTTAGACTACTTTATCATTAACCTTGCTCTATATAAAAATTTATAGACAGAAAACTATAAAATCTGCTTCCTACATCTCTAGAGGGACTTCAAGACTGGTAAAAATTCTTACTTTGAAAACGACGGCTTTGATATTATTTCTAAGGTGCCCCGGCGGCACAGTGGTTAAGTGCCTGGCTGCTAACAGAAAGGTCGGCAGTTCAAACCCACCAGCCCCTTGTGGGAGAGAGATGTGGCAGTCTGCTTCGGTAAAGATTTCAGCCTTGGAAACCCTATGGGGCAGTTCTACTCTGTCCTATAGGGTCACTGTGAGTTGGAATAGATTTGACGGCAACAGGTATGTTATTTCTAAAATATGCTGGAAGTTCTTAGGGCAACCTGTTCCGAAGTTCATTCATACAGATGGCAAAGTCCTCCTGTGCCCAGAAACAAACTCTCTTTTGATGCAGTCTAAACTTCTTTTCTTCCACTCAGTCCAGGGAGATGGAGAAGGCTGGCTGATGTTCTCCACAGTTTCACCTCACTGCCCTTTGATTGTTAGTTTTGTCTCCAACAACTCACCTCTGGGTGGTGCAAACAATTAACACACTTGATGCTAACCAAAAGGTTAGAGGTTCAAGTCCACACAGAGGTGCCTCAAAAGAAAGGCCTGGCCATCTACTTCTGAAAAATGAGCCACTGAAAATCGTATGGAGCACAGTTCTACTCTATCACGTGGGATCTCCATGAGCTGGAGTCAACTTAGCGGCAAGTAGTTTGGTTTTTATTTTTTCCCTTTCCCTAGGTACCTGTTCTCCAACTCTTGTCATCATTTTCCTGTTCCTATACTGTGAATCCTATACAATTTTCATACATAAGTTTTAAATGTTACAGACCCGAACTATAATACTACTCAAATAAGAGCCCAAAAGACAATGAATTTTACACAAGGATTACTTCTTAGCTCCAAATGATACTCGTCTTAACACAACCCAGGATAATGTTGCTTTCTTAATATCACTAGATTAATGACTCATATATTTCTGAGATGTCAGGTCGCCTCCAGCCAAGTTTATCTCTAATTATATCCTCTATCTAGGCCCTTCTCCCATCACCAACTACTCCCCAAAGGAAGTTGCTATTAATAAATATAGATTTTTGTTCTTCCAGGGATTTTTTACTTTAACTCTAACTAAATAATAAGTCTATACCTCTCTTTCTTGACTTTTCAACCATAGGCTGTCAGTAGCTTTTGACTTCCTTCCATGAAAGCATACACTTTCCTCCTCTCCCCATCTCCCCCCAGTTTGGGTTAATTTATGATTTTTTAGTTCCTCAAGTGGGCAGCTGAATAATTTTTAAATGATATAGTTGTACCTCCTATTCAGGATCTAGCGGCTTTAGAAAATATTTCTTGACCTTTACTATTCCAAGATGAGGAAATTAACATACCTCTCCACCTCTGGGCTTCTGTTAGGTATAGCTTTTAAACTATCAAAGTTTATAATGTTTACTTTCTGTTTTATGATTACTATTATGACTTGTGATCCTATTATTATGAAACAGTTATTTATTGCAGACACAAGAAGAAGGAAAACCAAACCCTTTGCTGTCAAGTTGATTCCGACTCATAGTGACCCTACAAGACAGAGCAGAACTGCCTCATAGAGTTTCTAAGGAGTGCCTGGTGGCTTTGAACTGCCGACCTTTTGGTTAGCAGCGGTAGCACTTAACCACTACACCACCAGGGTTTCTGAAATTAATCCTATGTCACCAAAATTATGCCATTCAAAAGAGTGTTCTAAGCATCATTTTCAAAAGAATTCTCTTTTCTTAAACTCAATAATATGCTCAAAATCATGCTACATCTTAGTTTATACTTATTTGAATCCTGGCTTTTCAGACAGTTCTATAAGGAGTTCCTGGGTGGTGCAAACAGTTAAGTCTCAGCTACTAACCAAAAGGTCAGCAGTTCAAATACCCCCAGAGGCTCCTTGGGAGAAAATCTTGGCCATCTACTTCCAAAAGAGCACAGCCATTGAAAACCCTATGGACTGCAGTTCTACTCTGAAACACATGGGGTTGCCATAAATAAGTGGGAATTAACTCAACGGCAACTGTTTTTTTTTTTTTTTTTTTTTTGTTGTTGTTTATAAGCTTTATAACACCCACGGAAGCAGCAGTCAAGAAATCAAACAACGTACTGCATTGGGCAAATCTGCTGCAAAATACCTCCTTAAAATGTTAAAAAGATGTCACCTTGAGGACTAAGGTTAGCCTGACCCAAGCCATGGTATTTTCACTCACCTCACATGCATGCGAAAGCTGGACAATGAATAAGGAGGACCAAAGAAGAATTGATGCATTTGAATTTGGTGTTAGCGAAGAATATTGAATACACCATGGACTGCCAGAAGGATTAACAAATCCGGTTTGGAAGAAGTACAGCCAGAATGCTCCTTAGAAGCAAGGATGGTCCCACGTACTTTGGATGTGTTATCAGGAGGGACTATTCCCTGGAGAAGGACATCATGCTTGGTAAAGTAGAGGGCCAGAGAGAAAGAGGAAGACCCTCAATGAGATGGACTGACACGGTGGCTGCAACAATGGGCTCAAACGTAACAATTATTGTGAGGATGGTGTGGAACCTGGCAGTGTTTCGTTCTGTTGTGCATAAGGTCACTGTGATTCTGAACCAACTCAAGGGCACCTAACAATGACAACAACAAGTTTTATAACTGGTTGCAAAAGTACAAGTTAACTCTCAAAATTAAAGGAACAGCTGGGGATGAATCAGCTACAAACTTTCAAAATATTTAGACCATGAAACTATAGCCCACAATCTTATTTTAATGCCCCAGCTTGGACAACAGGCTAGGGGTGGCACACCTTGATTAATGGTCCCATCAAGGTTGCATGCAGTTGTGAAGGGTAGTACTCAAAAACAAAATCAAGATGCTCTTACCAGAAGAAGAAACAATAGAAGCAGAGTAAACAAAGCAACAGCTTTTCTCTCTTACAATAGCACTTGTCAAACTTTAATTAATAAATTATTTGGGTAATTTTCTGTTTGATCTTGCGCTTCTTTACCAGATTTTATGTTGCACAAGGACAGGTTATATATATTATTTGTTCTCTTCTGAATCCATATGTCTAGCACAGTACCTGACACATAATGAAAAAAAAACCATTGCCGTCAAGTCGATTCCAACTCATAGCGACACCAGAGGACAGAGTAGAACTGCCCCATAGGGTTTCTAGCAAGCAGCTGATGGATTTGAACTGCTGACCTTTTGGTTAGCACCTGAGCTGTTAACCACTGTACCACCAGCCAAATGTTTGTTGAATATTGTTAAATAAAAGAAATGCCAAGGGCTTTTGAGATGAATTGCATAGACTTCTACCGTAAAGGTCGTGGAGTAGAGAAAATTTTAAAAGCAGGACGCCTCCCAAAACATCTGGATTGTGGCAAGAACCCATGATCTTGTCTAGACGTTGCCCAAACAACTGATGGTTTGAAATTGCCTGAGGCAAATAACTGATCAGCAATTTGAATTCTCATTATTCATTCAGGATCTTCCAGCCAACAGCCTGGAGATCTCTGCAGCCAGGATTTGATGATAGCAATATGAAAGACCTGGTCTAATACTTCCTCTGGAAAGTGTTCCCTGCCTCCCAAGGGAGAACCAATACTCTTCCCTGCTACTTTGGCCAGTTATCTGTTTATGTACCTGCCTCTCCAGCTGAACTATAAACCTAAATTGCAACTCCTAGCGACCCTATAAGGACAGGATAGAACTGTCCCGTAAGGTTTCCAAGGCTATAATCTTTATGAAAGCAGACTGCCACATCTTTCTCCCGCAGAGCGGCTGGTAGGTTTGAACCACTCACCTTTTGGTAAACAGCCAAGCGCATAACCACTGCACCACCAGGGCTCCTTAGTGCCCAGCACAGAGCCGGGAAAATAGGTAGCATTCATTAAATGCTTATTGACTCTAAATACCGATCAGCAAAGAAAGTCTTGATAAAGCGATACAACAAGTTCATAGAAACACCAGCTCAGACTCTAAAGAGAAAAGATTTTATCTTCATCTAGAATAATAACACAAAGGAAAAAGAAAGCAAGGAAGAAAGGAGGGAAGAAGGGAGGGAGGGTAGAAGGGAAGGAAGGAAGGTGGGCAAAGAAGAAATAAAGAGAGCTTAGTTCACTAAGCTGTAGAGAAATATTAAGTTCTGTTTCAAACTAACCAATTCATGTATTAACCATAGGGGTATAGTATCTCTAAATCAAATCATGAGAAAAGACACAAAGAAGGGTGCAGAAATTACCCTCCCAAAGGCTTTAATTCCTTCTATCAATCAAGGAGAATGTTAATGAAGAAGGTTCAGCAGGAGCCACTGATTCCTCCCCAACTTCAGAAATTTAGTTTCACTTTTCAGAGGCTGTTTGTGGTCATGCTTGTGAAATCCAAACTGCAATTCATCTCTAGACAATAACTAATTATTACTGATTACTAAGAAATAAGTCAACAAAGGTATTTTCCTGTTTACATTCTTATCAGACTGTATCAGAACCATCTGTTTTCAAGTTTGTTGTGCGTATGCTTTTTTAATTTTTTTTTTTAATCGCAAGGGATAAATACTGCACATTGTTCTCTGAATACATGCATGCAAAACTGCCTCTTGATACAAGTTGCCATTTTCTCTGAAACACTTGGGTATAAAAAACAAACAAACATATTGGTCTTCTGTGAAAGAAAAGGATAAGAACTAGGTATCTCACTGAATTTTCTCCACCCTGGTGGCGTAGTGGTTAAGAACTATGGCTGCTAACCAAAAGATCAGCAGCTCGAATCGATCAGCTGCCCCTTGGAAACCGTATGGGGAAGTTCTACTCTGTCCTGTAGGGTCCCTATGAGTCGGAATCGACTCGACGGCAATGGGCTTGTTCTTTTCTTTTGGTCACATGAAGGATATGTTGTAGTGTGTACAGCCTTTAATTACCATCCTGTCATTTGCATGGGTGACTGTTGATTTTGCTGAAAGCATCTATGTGGAGCTTTATGACACTAAAGTAATTCCAACCTGGAAAACACAGTAAACGACTCCACTAATAAGAAAAAAGATTTTACAATTATGAAACGAATAATGTGTGGCCTTTTTGCTCCATTGTTCATCAACACCAATCTTCTTTGATGCAAGCAATAAATAATTTTCCTGCTTTGTAGAGAGGCATAATTGTTCCATTGCCAAGGAAGCAAGTGTATGAGATTCAAAACGCGGTATTCACCGAATTGCTACATGGCTTTGGGCAAGCAATTAACCTTGTGGTGTCTCAGTTACTTCATCTGTGAAATAGGGATAAGGGTTTTGCACAGGTGTGATGCCTAGACTAATTAGTATAATTATCATTATTGATGGAAAATGAGGTTGGCCACTGATATCATATCTCGTGTCATTCACATCTTCTCTACACTGAATCATTTTTTAGAGTACACATTTTTAAAAAATGACAAAACCCACATATGGATGCTGTGATAATACGGTTAAAATGGTCCATATCCATACAGGCTCATATTTTTAATGGATTATCTTTTTATAATTTGAATGTATCTTTTGGTAATTCAAGTGTTTACTGAATTTGAAATAAATACATAAACTACAAAGATACAAGGAAACTTTTCAAGGCCCACATCCCACTGATAAACTGCCAATTGCTTTCCAGTTCATTGGCAGGTGACACCGTGAAATTCTATATAGAAGTTTAGGTTTGAGCCGTAGAACTTAGGGCAATCAAAATCAAGTAAAAGAATACACTGGAGACATTGACCATATAACATCCAGTACCCTCTACTTCCATATGCAGACCTTCCCTGCAAGAAAATGGAACTCAGATAGCCAGGACCGTGCAGACAACAGAAGTGCCTGAGATATCAACTTTGTGATACTGAGAACATTGAAGCTGGAGATAGCTGGATGTCCTTACACCAGAGCAGAGGTACACCCATGAGTTGATGAAAGACACGGAAGTTGAAGAAGATGAAAGCTGAGATTCTCTAGGTTCTCATCTAGGAATCCTAAGATTATCATACAAGACTCCTAGGAGAGGGTGGAATTTTTTTTTTAATTACCTTTTACACATTGACAAAAGTGACAATGAACCATAAAGGGAAATGTAAAGGATGGAAAAGCTCAAGAGAGCTTTAATACAGTACTCTAAAAAAATGATTCAGTGTAGAGAAGATGTGGATGACCTCCAAATACTAACGTGAGATATGGTATCAGTGGCCAGCCTTATTTTCCATCAATAATGTTAACTCAACACTGTGACCTCTGTATTCCTTCGTGTAGACAAGTGCTCTTTCTAGCTCCAAAACTTCTTCTGTTGGCTTCTGACACTAAGGGACTTCCTCACAGCAGAGAGAATTCTTGATCTGAGTAGACGTAAAGCTTGAAATCTCCAATTTCTCTAAAGAAGCAGTCCTGTAAATTAGCCTTTTGACAAATCATTCATGCTAAGAATGCTATCCCTCTCCTCCACACTTGCCTCAGAATTATGGGTAACAACTAAACAATTGAATGCACAAATGTCCGATAGTGTAACAACGGAAATGCTAAAGCTATTGCCATTTTCATATTATCCTCACCTATCATAGGAACGCTAACAATCAGCATTTTTAGCAGGATTGAAACTAACACAACTTCTCCATGTCCTACACCATTAAACTTGATTAGAAATCCCTTCACGATTAACATTCATCTCTCTGTATCCTGCTTGAAGGTTAATAATATCCACCATCTCCTGAGAGAGAGGGAGGGGAGTATATTTATTAAATGAAGACCAGTGCGAGGCTGCCGGGAGGAGAAACTTCCCCCTCGGTCCACTAGAGGGTCGCTCCGCGGAGTCCACTAGCGGACGGCTGAGGCAAAGAGGCACAGTTCCTGGTTTTGCTTGCCTGCCCTTTACTTGGCAAGATGAAGCAACATTAGTATTCATTGCTCTCCATTTCTCACCCTCTATAGGTTTTAATTTCTAATAAAACCACCTCACAAATGCCAGAAGTCAGTGTTGGCTGGGCCATGGCATGGTGGGAAAAAAATACTCACCTACAATATTTGTCTAATTCTTCTAAATGAGCACTGGGTGAGATAAACACATAGCGTGTATTAACAAATCCTAAGTTTCAAACCTTCATACATTATGTAGTAATATGTGTGCACTGCAGACACAGATACAGAGTGAATGGTGTGTGTACGCTATAGGGAGACACTTCTACCTAATACACAATGTGTAAAGAAGTGCACCCAGCCTTTAGCACACCAGCTGTTTCTGCTTGTAAGACTGAGTTATCCTGAGATGTAGTAGGACATTTTGTAGTAATTATTCTACCTGGTTGACTGTTTTAGATCTAGATCTCTACTGACTTACATAATTAAGGAAGAAATATAAATTTTAGCAATGGAAGACAAACTTTAAAAAAAAAAAAAATCCCCTCATCAAAACACATTGTTTTAAGAAAGAGGATGGGGGGATGAGCCTGTTGCAGCAAGCCATACCTAGATGGTAAAGCAAAATATAATATGCTTTTCCTGTCTGTAATATTGTTCAGCGTAGCAAACCCTTTTGCTTGTTACAGTGCAGTAAATGGGGTGTTTAATTTGGGAGTCAGTGTAGTCTAGAGTCAAGGTGCAGCAGTTTTATTACAGAAATACAATTTTATTGGAGGCTGAAGATTTAATTTCCACCTTATGTAGAGAGCCGTAAACGGCATGCCTCTTTTACATTTTGCGTAGCATTTGATATATGTAATTTCTGGCCTAATTTTAGAGTTTGAAAAGGCAGAAGAGTTGCAATATGTACATTAAAATGCTTCAACATTTCAGCCACAAATGCATTTAAGAATGAGAAATTTTCTGTTCCTTAGTTATGGATTTGGAGCCATTTCTTCAGTTCTCTGATGGTGGAGCTTCGCACCACATCCTTTCTGGTTATTGCTCACTGTGTGAGCAAAGAACACCCTGGTGTTGGAACAGATGTTTTCTTCGTTTAAATTTGTCCACTAAATGGTATTCTACCTGAAAGTAAGATGATCAGATGCTGTGTATAGTTCGCCTCCTATTATGTTAATATCTGTCAGGGTCACATGTTAACTTCCGTTCAGACGCATTTATCTGGAAGAAAATAATTTATAAATGTATAGGAAAGATTGAAACGATTAATGAAAGAAACAATGAAATGATGTTAGCTGGAAAGCTATAGCATTGGAATCCGAATTTGGGTAATCGTTTCATTCTTAAAACATATTCATTACAAGAAATACACACACACACACACACACACACAGTGCTGCCCTTCCATCTGTTTCTCTTTGCTGTAATAGTTCTCTTCATCAACACTTCATACCCTTTCTTTACCACCAGGTGGAGCCCTGTGTTTATGGACATCTGTCCATTTCCTCTTTCTCAAAAACGTAACCAGATAAATAGCTCCAGAGTGAAAATACTGTAGCAAATACCAAAATTTAACACCCACAGATTAAAAAAAAAAAAAAAAGTAAAGCTGTTTCAGGCGTTGGTGTAATAAACATTGCTTTAAGAGTCTTATTGCTACTAGGTTTAATATTTTACACATTTTCCTATTTACAGCTCCTGCACACCAAGCAGCTGAAAATTATATTGTTGTGTGTGCCATAAACAGTGTTGCTGCAGGTCTGTTTTACGTAGCACTATCATTTTTATAATCTCAAATGTTTGGCAACTGCCATCAACAAGTAAAAAAATAACGCTATATGCTTTGAACCTCAGTTTTCTTCTGTCTTAAAAATACAAACCTCATTGAGAAGAAAATGTTTTCCTTCAGACAAAAGAAAGCATGAATTCAGCTGTAGATGATAGAGGGTGATATCAAATTCTTTTCTTAGTCAAATTCATCTTTCTTTGATTTGAGATCCAGTTAAGGGTAAGTCAAAATCGATCTTATCTTTGGTTCCGTTTAGGAGCTAATCAAAAATGAATACTATTAGCAAAGGTGCATTGTTCAATTATTTTAATATTCTTATTCTAAGAATTTAATCAAAGACCATCTCATGAACCAAAGGCAGTAACATTAAAAAAAAATTGAAACATCAATTTGCATGTGCAGATAACTGTGGAATGAACTCACCTAAACTAGATTGCCAATGACCTCAACCTTGATCTGGAAAGATCATTTATTCTCAAGTAAAATATTCACATCCTCTATGTTAACTTTGTCCCGGATCTTTTCTCAAGGTAGATTACTAACTGTGATGTTGGAAGTTCTATTTATAATACATTCATTTACCAACACCACCGAGTTACATATTTAACTATAACATTATTTGTATTACGTTTTTCATTTTAATCAGGAATTCCTCTCTTTGCGCTTATGTATCTAAAATTTGCTTAAGCATCTACAAAGCTTGCCAGAGGAAGCTTTGTGTGCATGCTTTATTTCATCAGCCCCTGGGTCTGAGAGATCTGACTTTTCTATTGGTATACAAACTGGTTCTGCGACCAGAGGCTGAAAGCGAAGGAACCCTTATACAACAAAATGCTGGAACCACCATTTTGCTGTCTGCTCACATAGCAATAAAATGGTGGCACAGCAAACAGTTAACACATTGTGCCCATGAGAGTTGTCTTTGAGGTACTCTCTCAGCCAAGTATCAAGCTTCTTTGAAAAATATTGTTACTAAGTGGCAAAAGGTATCCGTTTCCTTTAAATATATAGAAATACATATGATTGTGTGTGTGTGTGTCTGTATCTGTGCGTGCGTGCGTGTGTGTATGAAATGCAGAAAGAATTGGCTGTGGACATTCATAAAAAGTATAGAAAGGACTGGTCAAAAATTAACACTCAGCTAAAACGGAAAGCAAACCAAAGTAAAAAGCATAGAGCCTGAAAATTGTTTCTAACAGTTCACAAAAAGCCGTACAGTGAGCTTGGCTTTGATCAGTCCTTCCATTTCAGCATTCACTGCGTGCAACTTTGAATTTGGAAATTTTAAGGAGAATTTTTCTTTAATGTTTTGCAAAAATTAAAAGCAAGCCCACATCTGACTCTCACCTGAGAACCCCACACTCTCATTTTTTGCAAGGTGAAGAAAGCAAGGAACAATCTTCTCTTCTTTGCCCACTTTTTCTGCTCTTATTTTTTAATCATTAAAAATGCTGCCTTAGCTCTTTCTAAGTGTGGAAATTCTCATTTCTCTGCAGTGCTTCAGACTCACACAGCCTCCCTGGGGATGTAGTGAGGAGTTAACCAACTGCACATGGGAAGTGAGAATTTTCGTGGTTAGAAAAACTGCAGTCTTCGGTGATTTTCCACATGGAGTTGAAGTCATGAGCGACTTTTTCCTTTTAAACATAATGACTTTATTTGAGCACTTGGTATAGAGTTGTAGGCTCAGATTTGAACATTTAAAGGCATTCAAGTGTCCTACTAACTTTAATTTTAGTTTCCTCTATAAACAATTTCACTATCTTCAAGTGAATGTTACGACAGGACACTTTCCCCTGACCCCCAAGATGGAATTATAAAAGGCTAGTGCCTGGAAATGAGAAATAGCCCTGGAAGACCCACCAGCAGGTTAGGCAATAAGAGACACAGACCACCAGGGGCTGAACTGAAACCGCTAATACTTGTTTCATAGGATCATTAGCCAGAGTTAAACAAGGTGTCAAAGTGAAAAGGTGGGGAGTTTGGCCTGGCTCATTCTATTTGCATGCCTTCGTCTTAATTATTTTTTGCCTTAAAATAACATAGACCCTAATATTCAATTTTACAATTTAAACGTATTGGTATCCAAATAAGTTTTCTTTTTTTTTTAAACAATTAATAATGCATTTTGTGATTAACAGTTAATTTTGTGATTACTGTCTGCAGTTGATTTTCAATAAATACTAAAACACTCGTAAAAAGTGCAATTTAAATGTGAGGTTGTTAAGTTAAAGTTTTCCCTGTTGCACTCTGTAAGGAAAAAAATAATTCATTTGTTTTAAAATTTAGAGCTTAAATTAAAATCTGCCTCCCAAGCAAGACGAGTGGATCTAGGGCTCATGGAGTAAGCATGGATGTATTCTTGATCTCGTGCTGACAGTCACCAGGAAAAATACATTCTCTTTATAGTAGTTGCTCTACAATTTTGGAGACATCGCAAGGCGTTTACATTCACTAATATTTGTTGCCCAGGTACCTTAAATGAAACCAATCCAATAAATTCAGGATTGTGGCTGAGAAATAAACGTCATGTCAGTAACCCTCAGCCAGATACCAGAAGAAGGATTATGTGATTGTTTAGTCCAAGAATTAAGTTTCGTGTTTTTAATTGGTGTCATATCCTGCCCTAAATCTATAGTGCTTAAATCAAAGGTGACCACATTAACCTGGAAAGCAAACATAGTAACAACTCCTTTCATCCCCTGGCTCAAATGTTTTTATGCTCAACCCTAATTTTTGTTAAAAAGCTTTCAGGAAAAGACAACAGGAAACAGTAAACGTGGCAACACCATGAAAATAATTTTCTGATGCACTATTTCTTTCTGCGTTCAAAGAGTAAGTTGTACAGGCTGCAGGGGAAACTGCTGTATCGTTAAATATAATGCAGACTAAACAGCAAGCCTCCCAGCAAAATGGATACCCCTGTTAATTTTGTAAATCCTGTTTCCAACCAGACTAAAGCCAGGAATTGACTCTGTCTCTCACATCAATGGCTTGAAACTGTTGTGCATCACAGTTGTACATTCAAAGGGAATCAGGAGTATATAACAACTTCAGGGGCAGGGATGCAATTATAACTGACAGCCAGATGTCTGGCTTGTCTGCTACAGCTACCCGTCAAGATTGCAAATGGTCTTGAGACTTTTGGATCTAAACAGTGAGTCCAAGTGAATGATATACGGATAAACAACAATACCACAAATCATCAACACAAACCGAAAAAGTTGCTGGTGGCTGATAAAGATTTCAGACGTCAAGAGTTGGCCAACTGAATGCCTTAATCTCCCCAACTCTCACCTCCACCCTCTTTTCCAAACAAAAAGCTTGTTAGTGGTTGAAGGCCCAGCAGGGAATGTTTTTACACCCAGTGCCAAACGCTAATCCTTCACTGAAGCCTTTAATACACTTAAATATCTAGATTACGCAGGCAAAAGGGATTCCAACAGAAATTACATGTAGAATATGGAGAATTAAAAATTTGACTAACACCACATTATATTTGTTGGATTTCTTCCTCAATCAAGGATTATCACAGAGGACCACATTAAAATTCAAAGAGAAAGAAAATTTGTTTTAGTTACTATTTAAGCAATAACCAGCATGAAAGTTTTTGTTCCTTAAATCTGTGCTCCAGGAAAAAAGAATGAGTAAGTTCCCCAAATAGATTACATAATGTCTCTTAACCTATCTAGATACATGTATTTCTTCAATTTCACAATTCCATATTCTGTTGAAGTATATTTTTTTGTATAACTAGATTTAACATGCATTTGTGGTTCATAAACTAATACAAATGTCAGACCATTCTCATCCAAACATAAATTAAGAATTTTGAGGAAAAATCAGTAAAAAAGTCTTACGTTGTAAAATGTTTTGAATTTTTAATTAATTTTATAGTACTAAAGTCTGAAAAAATAATAGAACAATATTCAACATATTTTTTCTTTTAGTGGATATCAGTGAATTTTTCAGTTCCAAAAACTATTTCGCAGTTTTCATAATGTCCCATACGGTAACTAAAAATTACGTCATTTCAAGCAAATTCCTTTTCTGCAGTTTTTGCAAAGGTGCTTAGATTTAATATTTTGAATGCATTTGCAAATGTGTTTCCCTTTTGAGACATTCTTCTCTAGGGCTCTGGTTCACACTCTTGTGGTTGTCTGTTCCAAACGCATTTCAAGTTCTCAGTGTTCTCAATAAAAAAGTTAAATCTAGAGTCCTTCCAAGTGTGAATGCTGTGAACACGGAGGCCCTTTCTGCACAGCCAGTCTGACAGTCCCTTCAGTTTCCTTCAGGGACTTGCGTCATGTGGGTACATACAGCAATTCACCGAACAGAGAACCACCTTATGCTCTTTCCTGGAAACAGCACTTCCAGAAAAGATGCTGACCAAGAAGAAACAGTCAGGGTGAGAGAAGTGGCCAAAGCATTGGCACCATCTTAACAAGCACTAATTAAATGTCTTGCTTTAAAAATATGGCTGAAGAAAGCCAAATAAAATAACTTCTTACCGACGGTTTTAGGAACTAACAAGACCTATAGGAAACAAACGAGTCATTAAGATTAGTGTCCCCAAAGTCTCTCACAACCGTTAGCAATTAGAGGTGCTGTTCACTTTTGGGAGAAACGATCAGAATCTGTCTGATGTGATGGTATTTATTTTTTTCCCCTCATTTCTCTCTGAAGGGAATTTTGCAGCTGTTTTAGTGCGTTGCATAGTCAATTACTGACATGGCCAGTCAATTAAGTATAAAAAGAGCATTAGCAGCCTTGAAATCTATTTTCTGATGAAATACAAAGCCATCCTTAAAAACAATTATGAACAGCAAGAAGAGAGGAACTGTGTATCATATTCATAAGACCAGTTCCAACATATAGTGGGCATTTGATAAGTGTTCATTCATTTATTGGACAAATATGTCTTCAGTGCTTACTCTAAGCCAGGCATAGGCTAAGTTTTGGAGATGAAGTATTCAAGAAGACAGAAATGGTATAAACCTTATGAAATGTACAGTTTGTGTGAGGATGTTTGTTGGGGAGATGGATGCATGGATAGATGGATGGATGAATGGATGGATGGATGGATGGACGGATGGACAGATGGGTGGATGGGAAAATGATCCTAAAAAAAATATTTCTCAGACACAGGTCTGGTGGTCTAGTCTGATATTCCTTTCAGATAGAACTTTGGATGAGTCTGAGCTCATTTAATGAAATGTAAAGCCAGATCTTCAGAGCCTCAGGTGAGATAGCCCGAAACAAACTCAGTGATTGGCCCTGCACAGGGCGGGAAACAGGTCCTGCAGTGGTGATCTGAGCCACAGAAGAAGTGAGCGCTGCAGTTAAGTGAGGTTTCCCATGATCTTAGAACCTGTTCAAAATTACTATTACTACTAGCATTCTTGGTAGAATCTGGAAGAAGAAAAAAACCAGTTGCTATCAAGCTGATTCCAACTCGTGGCAAACCCATGTGTGTCAGAGTAGAACTGTGCTCCAGAGGGTCTTCCATGGCTGATTTTTTTCAAAGTAGATCGCCAGGCCTTTCTTCTGAGGCACCTCTGGGTGGACTCCAATCTCCAGTCTTTTGGTTAGTAGCTGAGCACGTTAGCCATTTGCACCACCCAGGGACTCATCTGGAAGAAGAGCCTCTGATTATAAAGGAAAATGTAGACCTAATACCTAAAAAAAAAATTTTTTTAACCTTCTAATTGTAACTAACAGATTAAAGAGTATGTATATGTCTGACTCTTATTAAGAAGAGATCTGTTTCCAGTTATTTGTATAATGTCTGATGGAAAGATATGTCTTGCAGGCCCAGACTCCCTTCCCTCTGCCAGGTCTCTTGATCTCCTTGCTGGTTTTTTGTTTGCTTGTTTGTTCAGTCTATTCCCATTTGTCAAATATTGGATTGCTTAATACTAATGTTCTACACCTTGTCTATACCCATGCTGCAAACCTGGATTTAGCAACAAAATGACTTTTAGAACCAGTAACACTCAGTGGACAGGCTGGAGATTGTCAAACCTGCCTTCTGCAGAACAGTTGGCTGAGTGCTTTGGGGAAGAAAGGAGCATTGAGTTGCGGACTGTCATAGAAGCATCATATAAAGCTGGTAGGCTGGAAACAATAAGCCAATCCAGCCAGGCCACTGGGGAGGCACAGGGGAGGGATTTAATTAAAAAAAAAAAAAAAAAACCCTACCAATCTGGATATTTTCTATAAAAGAACTAGTTAGCTTGGTTTTCTTTTTCCAACTGGCTGCTTTGCAGTGTGATGAACAGGAATTTCCAAATGTTGGGTTGATGGGTTGGTTTTAAGGAGCCCTAGTGGCGCACTGGTTAAGCACTCGGCTGCTAACCTACTGGTCGTAGTTCGAACCCACCAGCCACTCTTCGGGAGAAAGATGTGGTAGTCTTCTCCAGTAATGATTTACAGCTTTGGAAACTCTATGGGACACTTCTACTCTGTCCTGTAGGGTTGGTATAAGTTGGAATTGACTCTACGGCAAGGGGTTGGGTTTGTTTTGCCAGGTATCTGACCCCACACAACCACCTGTCCCATGTCACTCCTTGAATCAATACCACTCCCTCCTTAAAAAAAAAAAAAATATATCTTACCGGAACCATTGGAAGAAATGAACTTGTTATGGATGAGGCATCATTCATGTAATATCATACATTCACTCAACAAACATGTACTAAGAAACTGCTCAGTATCATTTGCTGAACAGCTCTATACTTGCAAGTTGATGTAAAAGAAAGACCACTGAAGGAATTATTCAGGACAAAAAATGTATTTAAATGAGGCATTAAGAACACACATTTTAGCCTTGAAAGCGTTCAAAAGTTAAAGGAAGTAAGGCTGAAGTTTTTGTTTGTTTGTTTTGTTTTTTTCATAAGGGCGTGAGTAGGAACTGAGCGTTTCAGGTAATGCTATGGATGAGCTGACGAGAAGATGAAGAGGTCAGGGGCTACCATTTTACACGGTATGTTCACCGTATGGCTAGCACTGTGCTGAACCTTACATTCATTTTGTTATTTAATTAACACAACAAATATGTTAAGTTAGACTTAGCATTCCCATTCTCCTAATGAAAAAACTGAGGCTCAGAGAAATTAAGAAACTTACTGAGAGTCATACATCTAGAAAATGGTGAAATGTGGATTCTAACTTCAGAGTCACCTGCCTCCAAAGCCTGCAGCATTATACTGCTTCTCTAATGTGGTCAAGTTATTTATATTTGAGGCCATTAAATAGTCAGATCAAAATCAAAGTGATTTTCTCTCACATGTGAAAGTTGGGTGAATATTTTTGAAACGAGGTTTGGAAGACCATTAAGATAGTCCAACATTCTCACGTATTGTCCAAACCTTAGTGATTTCCATTGGCTTTAACCCTCATTCTTTGTGTTCTCTTTTACGTCAGACCTTTCCAAAGAGGTGCCACAGATATAATGTTTCAGATCCAAAAGATGTTGTCCCTTTCCTCTCCCAGGTGGCACAGTATTGCTCCAAAGCTGACCCTAAAGAAGCCGTAGCAGTCAAGGAGCCCATACGGGGACAGATACGGGATGTATCATAGGCCTGTCAATGAGAGGTCTGAGGTGCTGGCAGGGAAGACAAGTGAAGTAAGGGAGAGGGAGAAAGAGAAAACAGCTCTCCTGTCTTCCTCTTTCCAGTCCCCAAAGTCAGCACTGTAGTCACTCACACCTGCCACCTCCTCCTAGCTGACCCCCCCAACCACAGCCTGGCCTCATTCCAAGTCCCTCAGCAGAGGACTGCTTCCAGAAAGGAGCAAACGAGGTGTGTGGATGTAAAAGACCTAGAAGCCTTGGCTTGTCACCCACAGTGTATAAACTCAGGCAAGCCAAGAACCTCTCTGGGTCTCAGTTTCCTCATCCGTAAAAATAAAATAATGATAAGGCCCATTTCACCAAACATTGAACCTCTAATGAGATCATGTATTTTTAACAGCTTTATTGAGTTGTAACTGACATATAATAAACTGCCCATATTTAAGAGACAATGCATTTGAAAGCACATTTGTAAACCATAAAACTTTTCGTCTCTGCCAGCTTCAGAATCCCTAATTAAAAGTAGCTCCCTAATTTTTTCAGCCATTTTCTGTTTGCTTTTGAAGAGCCCGCCTAACAACTGGACTGCACCTTACCTGGCCAGTCTCATCCCTCCCTGTTTTCTGAGACAGATGCCCTGATACAGTAAGTTCAGCCTTCTTCATTCAACATTCTTCCAGCTGACTTTTGCCTAAAAGACCAATAGTGACCTCTGGGTTCCCTCCGTTCATCTAGCAGTTTCCTTCTCCCGCATTTATTCAGTCCTTGAACACTGAGCATGTACCGTCTGCCAAGTACCGTCCTAGGTTCTGGGGATGCTTCTGTGAGTGTGACAAGTTCACTCCCTCAGACAGCGCACCTCACAGTTGCCCCATTAGAATCATCCTTCCCTATGAATCCTCCTGGCTCCAGTCCACTTTCATCTCTGAAGTCTCTTCTCATTCCCATTAATTGATTATCCTGTCCTTTCTTTTTCCTATAGCACTTGCAGGCAGTGACATATAATTTACTGTGTAATTTTATTTTGTAAGCACCTCACAGGAAGCCCTTTTTCCCATGCCCTCATAACATGGAGTAGACATATAAAATGCTTAATGATTGATTTCCTAAAAATACATCAGAAAGGCAGGGCACGTGTGACAAACTGTCCAAGAGAACAGGACCCACCATCGCCCCTTGGTGGCACCTGCACTGTGGCTGTTTGGTTGTGCTGGAGGGTGGCATTAGTGAGGACAGACCGATTCACGGCTTGTCCAGAGCCAACCACAGGGGAAGCCACGCTCAAGGACATCTTCCTGCTGCCGGTGAAAGACAAGTGTCTCCTAGCAACCAGATTCTAGTGGCTTCCTGTCCTCGAAGCCTGCCTGTGCTCACTGCTTTGTTGCCTAGGGTTTTGCATCTTGGCATCGCTGATCTTCATGTTCACTCTAGATTCTGAGACTTGGGGCATCAGGGCTAGCTTGAAGGCTAGCTAACCAGGTTAGAGCTGGACACTATTTCAACTTTCACAGAACAAAATGCTTGGTCTTAGCCTAAAAAGAGTGAATACATTTAAAAAATATTTTATTTGTATCAGACCAGCTGGTTTAAAAGATACATAAAAAGGGAAAAATGTATTTTCTTTCCATCTAATAATCAAAAAGTACTCAGAGCTTTTCAAAAAAAGATGCAGTCTCCTTCAAAACCTGCTATAGCAATAAATTTTAACTTGGAAAATCCACAGATGCAGAAAAAAGGCAAGTCAAATTGGAAGAAAATGGCCCAAGATCCTTATAAGTCTCGATGGCTTAAAACTATGTATCTGCTGTAACTATGTATCTGTTGAGCATCTCTTCCTCAGTGTTCTTTCTAGGGATTTCTAACCTCAATTCTATTGTATATAGTGCTGTATTTTTATTTTGGTGTCATTGAATTTAGCTGTTGATGTTGCCTTTTAAATTTTCTTTTATTCCTATCAAATATTTGTCAAGATACAATCCGTTCCTCATCTATTAAAAAAAAAGTGTATGCAGACTTCCTAGTGAAAAGCTCAAAACCCACTCTGAATATCTTCTTCATTCCAAACATCTCATAAACATGAGTTCAACTTCTGACTGCTTTTCTCTTTCAAAAACGGAAAACTCAGAGAAGAAAAGTGAACTAAATGCCCAGAGTCACATGTGGGACCGCATCAGAAGACTGGTAAATCCCAGAACTCTTCCCGACCAAACCACAAATGCTCGGTATTGCCCTTGGTCATGAGCAGCAAACTAGGGCTTTGAGAGTCTGCTGATTCTATATTTATATGGTGAGCTTAGTCTCTGAGGAATCATAAGTCCTTCACTTCCCCTCCTTCTCTCCCCCCTCCTCCCCGCAGTAATTATCACAAAGTCTGAGTCAAAGACTAATTCTAACTATTTGAGCTATGGCAAAGTGTCTCTAAACCCAAGACTAAGCCCTTTCCTCTCAAGACAAGGGTAGGATTTACCAGATAACTGCCGCTAGCCTTCATCTTTCCATCATCCACTTCTGAAATCTATCAGTGGACAGATTTTTATTAAGGGATGCTGAACATTCCCTAGGGCAGCAGATAGGTTCCTTGATCGGGGGTTCTGTATAAGTTTGTCTCAATGGTGCAGAATTAATCATGAGGTTAAAGCAGAACACTGCTTCTTTACTCTTTACTTCCTTATTAAATGACCTTGAATGTGGTGGCCACGGCTTCTCTTATTGTTCCAGACTATTCTCTGCCTGAAATGGTCAGACACCTAGCAAGTATCTTTGGCGAATGAATATCTTTAAAGTTCATAAAGAACTTTTGATTAAAAGGAAAACCTGCTCCTTTGTCACCCACTTATCTTAGTTTTGCTTTCTTATTCTTTAACTACCATGGAACCTGCGTTCACTTGATGAGTGAGTAGAGGTGAACTCAGCTTAATCGTATTTTTCCAAAGGGGGAAAAGGTAACCCTTACCTCTCCTCTGGTCTTTTTCAAACCTCTACTTGTAGTAATGCAAAGAGCTGAGACTAGCAAGGCCCTGGGAGGCAGACCTATGTCTCACTCACCTGATCCCAGCATTCAAATTACTGCACAAGACACAAATGATTTAAGAGTAATAAGCCTGGATTTCAGTCTTAATTATGTCCATTTTTATCATGGTTTACACAATAATTGCAAATGATCAAATCGATTAGGTGTATGTAAAGTTGAGCAGATGGGGAGGCTGCACAGCATAGCAGTTATAGGCCTTTAATTCCAACAGACCTGGGTTAAACTCCCGGATCTGTCATTTACTAGTGGTGTGACCTTAGGTCACTTGACTTCTCTGCCTCATATTCCTCATCTGTAAAACAGGGATTGTGATAGCTACTTGTGTGAAGATTAGTGTAAGGATGAACGGGGATTGTGATAACCACTTGTATGAAGGTCAGTGTAAGGATGAATTGAAACAATATATGCAAAAAATTGAACACAGTACCTACAACCACTGTTTATTAAATAATAGAATACAGGATACTTTGGTATATGTTGGCGTTTTAGATTGTCTTATTGATTGTCTGTTACTTACATACAAAGCACTGTGCTGAGAAAAATGGGGACCCCTCAAAAATTTGAACTCTTTGCTTCCTCAAAAATTTTATAATCCAGTTTCTAGTTGAGAAGACAACATAGAAACCCATAGAAAAAGTAAAATAGCAGTCAGACAGAACATTTCCCAGAGTGTTGTTCATTCCCAATAGGGTGAAGTCTGCCCCTGAGACTGATGCTGCTTTTGTTCCTTACCCAGGGGCCACACCTGAACCAACCAGGGCACTCAATGAACTAACATTCAACACTCATCTAGTAAATATTTATTGGCACTTACTATGTGCCAGGCACTATGCTAGATGATGGATTTATCAGTCTTCCGGGGCTTGTGGTAACTAGCATTCAGGGACTGTTACAGGTATTTCATAACTGACTCACTTAACCCTGTTGATGAAACTAGGAGGGAGGTACCAGCACCAGCCCCATTTTACAGATGAAGAAACTAAGCCCAGAGAGGTTAAATAGCTTATCTGAGGCCACACGACTAATACACGGCAGAACTCCATTGGAACTAAGCAAAGCAGCGTGAGGGTCTGCCCTCTTAACACCCATGCTTTACTGCTTCCTGACAGCACCTGGTCGTATGCGGGAACTAGTTCATGCCTCTGGTTTGTTCGTTGACTCCGCTTTTCATAGAGGGATGCCCTAGAGGATAGGATGGGGGCATCACCCTTTTCTTTCTTTTCAGCCCTGAAGACTTCAGGAGAGACTGTAAAATCCCTGGACACTAGTTAGGCCCTACATTGACCGAGCTGTGTGTCAGTTATCATATTTCAGCCAATCTCTCATTCTGTTAGTAAAAATTGTAAACATATGTGGATGCATTGAAAAATATCTACCTTAGGTGAGGTTTACTTCATAATCTAACAGATGTCTAATTTGAAGGTTATTGCAGCCTTTGAAGTATTATTTAAATCATCCTAGATACAAACTGTTTATAAAATTGAACAGTCACCTTATAGCAGAATAAAAATCATGCTTCTCTTGACTCCCACACTTGGGCATAAATTCCTTTATGTAAAGACTCTGAAATCCGGAGGGTTAGAATCTGAACTTTTGCCTCTGCCCGTCTTGTGCTTCTCATGGTAAGAGGCAAAGAACACAAACCATCAGTAATAACCAGAGTGGAGGAAGACGGTTCAACTAGAGCCCAACATCACTTCCTTTGCTATTTCTTCAATGATGTTAAAAAAAGAGTGTGAAAATAAAAAGGAAAACTACTTCATATTTGCAAATGGAAAACACTGTAAAAAGAGAAAAATGGCTACCCAACTAGTCTTAGGATACAATTTTTTTTTTAAAGGGATGGATGCTAACCCTCAGATACCCTTTTCAGAACCTAGACTATCAGGGGCACACAGCTGATGATTATAGCAGGCTCTAAGTTTTGTGCTTGGTTAGCAAATAACGTACAAAGAACAAAATTGCTCCCTTGAAGTTAAAATCAAAGAGCCCTCATGAGCAGCCTCATGTACATCCTACGAGCGAGCACACACATGTGTGCAGTGGAGGCAATCCAGACAGATGCATGCTTCCCAAGGGTTGTTTTAAACAATGACAGATTACAAAACCCAAACATGATGTATTGGAACATGAACACACATGCATGTGTGCATGTGCTCGCTCACACACACACGCACACACGCTTGTGAAAAACACCGCCAAAGTCCTTCAAAGCCAAAAGTTCAGAACACATGTTATGGACAGAGCAACAGCGATTTCAAAATCACTCCATTTATGAGTCCATTACTCATTGCTTTTATCACTTTGGCACACTATTTAGGAAATAACAGAAAGAAAACTATGAAGCTGGAGACAGAAATTGCAATTATAAAACAAAGCCACCCACCTTGCTTTCAGGGTCAGGAAGCACAATGGCCTTCTTTTGCGGCACGAATGAACCAAACAGCAGTGTGTTAAATGATCACATAGATATTTAAAATAAAAAGAAATAATCTTTAAAAAAAATAAAAGGTTCTATATCTCAATCCTTCTCACAGCAATTAAAAAAAAATAAAAATAAACTGCAGCACACTGTAGTTCTCTGGCACAAGACAGAAATCAGAGTCCTCAAGTCACTGTCCCCCTGTTTTGCAAAACCAACCCAAAAAGTAACAGCAAAAAGTATTATTTGGCAGGAGAGGAAGGACTGTAAAACACCTTGTATGCTCCTGGGTCTCTCCCAGTGCCTTCTCTTGGTGTGGTCTGTAGGAGCTGCAAGGCTCAACACCAATGTCACCATCAGCTGCTCAAATGCCACAAAAGTACACTTAGAAATGAGAGGAAAGTGACTGACACAAATAGGCTGAGCCAGCCCCACTGCCACTAGAACTGCCTTAAGTGCCCAAACAAGGAGAATAAAAAGAAAAGCACATTTTGCAATGGAATAAATTCTTTCTTTTTTTTTTTTTAATTGAGACCGCGGAAAGTCACATGACCCTGCGTGTAGCCTTTTAGGAAAGCAACTGAAATAGTAAAGAGAGGAGCGGGGGCTTCCTCCCTCTTCTCGCAGTCTCTCAACCCGTCCTGCCGCGTGTCGGCATTCCTCTGGGCGCATCTGTGTAGCTATTAAGTGGGATAATCCCTCTGGCCTTTGATACATTTCTGGACATGATTATTTCATTACTCGCAGTATATCAGTAGGATCATAATAAAAAGGACTTCTGACAACCTGCCAAGAGTTTTGTGGCCTTGTAAACACAAAAGTGCTCTAATAAAATTTTATTAAGTGTTAAAAAGTCATAAAAAGTGAAATAACATAAACTACAAAATTTACTGTCCTCAGCAAATGCTGAAAATATCGTCCACAGTAAAATTAAATTAGCATGTAATAGACAGAGAAGCTGTGTGGAGTGGATTTAAAAGAGGATCCAGGGAAAATGACACTGTAACCCAATATGGGTCACGGGGATTTAATTCGGATTTTTCCCACTCAATGTGAATAAATGTGCTGATTACAGACAAGAGCTCCAGGGTTACTGGAGTCTCACACATTGTCAATACTTTGGAAGAAGTAATATATTGCACATTGTAACGAAGCTGGGAGCGGCGCGTCGTGGGGGAGGCTGACACGGACCGGGCGTCCACTAGGGCGCGCTGCGAGACCGGGAATCCCCGCTAGAGCGACCACGCGGCCGCAGCCCGGAACCGCGCGCACACCCTGGCCGGCACCCCCCTCGAAATCATAGTTACAGTTCGGTTTTTTTTCTCCTCCTGTGACATTTTCTCCAAATAGGAAGAAAATGAAGTGGGAAGTCGAGCTTTGCCGCAGGCAGCCCTTGGCCTCCACTGCCGGGCTTCAAGGGCGGGAGTGGGACGGCTGCCCCTGACAGTGCTCAACTACAGGGGGCGGCCAGGCACCACAGCCGAGCGCCCCCAGGCTGGCTGCGCAGCTAGCGAGGCCGAAGAACGAGTGAGTCTGAGTCCGACGTCTGGCTTCTTTCTCCCGGGCGCACAGAGCGCGGCGGGTCGCCACCCTCGCCGCGAGTTCAAGTGCGTCCCCGGAGTTGGACATCGCAGCTCCGAGACCAAGCTTCTCCCCTGCTCAGCCCCCTCCCCGGAGCCCAGTGTCCCTGCTGCCCCCGGGGCCCCTCGCCCTGGCCCTCCCAGCTGGGCCGTCAGCCTGGGGGCCCGAACGGGCGCGCCTGGCTCCTGGTCGCTGCCGAGGCGCGCGGGCGGAGGCGGCGGGCACCGGATGCTCCCCGAGTCGGGGGACCAGCCCCGCTCCTCCCCGCTCGTGGCCCATACCGGGGGTCTCCCCAAAGCCGGTTGTGGAGGCTCCGCCTGGAAAAGAAGTCTGACTTCTCTCCACGCTGCTCCGAGGAGACTCTGGAGTTGGCAGGAAACTGCTAGAACACTCAGCCAGCGCCTTTGCAGTCAGCCCTCGCTCTGCTGGAGAGAAGCAGCTCCCACCCAAGTCTTGCCTCCCCCTCCCCCCGAAAGCCCTTCGCAGGTTTGTAAAGAGGGGTGCGAGATCTGAAAAGTATTTGCCTTCTAGGGAGAAAGATGTTGGTGACGGTGCCCAGTGAAAGATAGATGCTTGTTAGCTAGAGATGATCAATGGGCCCCGTCCTGTTTTGCAGTTCCAAAGTGATGCGAACGCTGCCTTCTGAGGAGTCGATATCAGTGTGTTAATTAGAAGTTAGTTCTATCGGAAATAAATGAGCAGGGACACTATTCGTGACATCATTTTTACTCTGGGATGTCCAAGATTTTAAGCTGCACTTGCAATTTAGCTACATTTTGCCAGAAAGTAACTATATATACACATATAATTTTTTTTTCTTTTTTTAAGTAAACCCATTATTAAAGCCTAGGGAAAGTTAAGTAAAAGTTACCACATCAGATCCTTCAGTTTCCTGTAGAGGGTTGCGCAGGGAAACCTTATATTTTTAATTTTCCACATGAGAAGGGCATTTGATTTTCACGTGGCAAAGTTAATGTTCAAGGGCAAACTGAGCATCCGAGAATCTCTTGATAAACAATGTTCATTTGACACTTCTGCCCAGAGATAAATATAACTTACAGTGGGAATTATATCCCTTTGTTTGAGATATTTTTTGTTATAAGTTAGATGGGGAAAAAGTGTTAACAATTTAAAAAAAAAAAAGCCTTGGTTTATTGTCATCTGCAAAGTACTGAATTTGAAATAGCCTGACCCATTGGGGTTAAGAAAGCAAACAAGCCAACTTAAGTGTGGTTTGGCATTTGCTATCAAAGACTTTCAGAGCTAATAAAAACAGAATTAAAAGGAATAGGTATAAATAATAAAATTCCATTTGCCTCAGTGTGCTTGCCCTGGGGGAAGGGGCAGGTGACAAGTCAGTGACTTGCCTTTGAGCCATTCCCTGCAGACAGCAATTGTGAATGTGGTCGCTCAGTGTCATCTTTGAAAGTGAAGGGCAAGTATATTTATGCAAACACAGAAATTTCTCAGTAGTTCAGTCTAAAACTTTTGTATTTAAGAATTTGCGATACACATTTCTTCACTCATTTATGAAGTTCAACAGGGAACTTTTAATTGTATTATTTGTTCTGTGTTCACATTGAGGTTCATCTGTCCTTCAGAAATAAGTATTTTTATAAATATTAAAAACAACATCATGACTAGTAATGATTGCTGTAAGTAGGTTTTGTTTTTGTTTTTTTTAGCAGAATTAGCACTCCCCTACTCGGGGAGTTTAACGGGGAGGAGGGATTTCCAAGCTTGTAAATGCAATCTATATAAAACTGTGATATCAAAGGTTTTTGTGAAGAAATTTGGGAATTAGTACATTTTAAATGAACATAAAAATGTTTTAAATTAGTTATACCACACTATTTTTCCCCTACCCCAAAAAGTCAGGAACTATTTCTCATTTTATAGAAATGCTATAATCAGGTATAAGAAAAGTATTACAGTAATACACAGTTTTGTCAAGACGGTGGATAATTTTGACTGTGTTATGAATAAAGTAGAAGAATATTCTCAGTCCGTTGTATGTTTGAGGGACTTGAAAAGGCAAGGAGAAGTTTGTAAAAACATTTTACTACAGAAATCTACAAGACCATTAAAATATAGAAGCCAATTATATTCTATTTAAGCAACTGATAAGTGTTTTTAAACTTTTTTTAACTTTGAAGTTTATGTGTACTTTAATTAGTACTTTTCTTTTAAATGTTCCAAATATTTAATTATATCAGCTATATGATAAAAAAGATTGAATTTTTTCCATTTTACTTTGTAAACAGTTGAGAAGTTTTTTATTTTAATCTTCCTTTTGTGTACATGGAATAAAATTAAACATGTGCCTCGTTGGAGTAAAAAACAATCCAAGTTCATTTTTCTCTTCAAAACCTGACATTGAGCCTGATGTCATAGTTTTTATGCACACAAACTGCTATTAAAACCAATTTGGACATGCCAGTTTATGGAGAAATTTTAAAGAAGTGCAAGCTTTATGTGGAAGAATATGCATTAAAGTATGAAATAGCTAATAGAAATTAAATAAGGAGGTGTACTTGTAACATTCACTCATTTGGGCCATCATTTTAAAGATAGCTTTGCATTCAAGAAAAATTTCCTTGTGCTGTACATTTATAAATATCTGAGTCATTCTGTCCTTCAACTTAAGTACTCAATAACCCAATACCAAATTTACGTATTTTAAGGTGACTAATGCTAAACATATGAGAAATAGATTGGCATCATGAAAGAAAGCAACCATTTAAAATATAAACTTGATTTGCGTTTCTGACAGAAATCTTGTGGCCAGGTCATCAGTTTTAAAACAGCATGTAAAAACTACCTTTTCCACATTAGGAGTTTATATTTAAGTTTCCTTAACTGCAAAATCACTCTGAAACAGAATGTTTTATGTTAAGGACCATTTCATGTGTTGGTCACATCGATTACATATGAATGTATGAAAATGTATAAAAATCTTGTTTAAAGCCAGTAAAAGTGAGGAAATTCCAAGTCAAGCTGGCTGTTTCCATTCATAATTCATCCCAAGTGGCTGACTTAAGAAACTTGCAAACAGTTTCTAGCTATACATACAAAATAAGTTGACTTGCTTTGTAAGTGGGGAAGCAGAGTTAACTTTGACCTCATTGCTCTGAGAGGCTTAAGCTGATAAAACTATGGAATGTGGGTTAAGCTTTTTGGTTCCCCAGGAATTTTCCAATCTCAACCCTTTTTGGATTTTTGCCTTTTGAAAATGTAAACATGGAAAGACAGCCTTTTTGTTCTGCGATGGGTTTGACTTTCACCCACCCGTTTCCTTCCTGATTGCACGTTTGTTCAGTAATTCTTCTGAGAGCTGGGTGAATGGAGGCCCTGCAATGAGGAAATAGCACCATTTCTCAGGCCCCTTCAGCTATCCCCACCCCCTGCCCGCCTTTTATTCTGAGCAAACTGGGCAAGCATTTAGTACTGACACTCACAAAGCACAAACTACTACAGACCGAGCCCTAAGGACTTTCGGGGATTAGCGAGAAATCCATCTAGTTTTAGCATTCTGAGCTGGGGAAAACCATGCCTTGCAATGAGGAACTTCCAGGCCGTGTCTTTCCAGCCTTAAACAATCCATCTGCTAGTTTTTTCTGAAGGCTGCACTGTGACCTGATGCCTTCCCGGAGTTGTAATATTCAGGAGGACTTTAAAATATTCTCATAGAATATCTTTTAGCATTCTGAATGATCGTAATCTTAAACCAGACTAATTTTAAGGGTGAAAACTGACTCAGAGAGTCTTTACATAGTAACTTCAGTCTTATGGGAACTTAATACTTTTTTTGAAAACGTGGGTTTCCGGTAGAAAAGGTTGCCATCAATTTAGTTGGAGGAGGGATCCTGAAGACCAGTTAATATCCACCCAACACGCTTCATTAAACTGGAACAAATATGACACTGAATTACTGGCTTCCCATTTTCTTGAATGAAGGTCATTTTCTATGCTTACAATTTAACGTTTGAAGGGATTTACTGTCTTTGAAGTACAGCAGTTTGCCACCTGTTTGGCTAGGTTCCTGAGAAGTTGGGCGCTCCATCCCTACTTTGAAAAACTTAGTGACTCCATGTCTCCTGGCTAGAGTTTCCACGCTCATTGAAGGCGATGATACCTGCAGTTCTGGGACTCTCCTTTGCATTCAGCGCCTGCAGATCCCACGTTCCAAACTTCATTCTTCTAGGTCAGAGAGCCTAAAATAAAAGACTGGAACCATTCACTCACCTGGGTGGAACCATAAACAGGTAAGCCTTCATAATGAAGAGCTATTTATTAAAATTCATAGCTTCTTAGAACCGGAGTAACCCGTGCTCAGACGTCAGAGTCTCATGCTAGAGCAAAACACAGTAACTGGTGCCAAATATGCGAGTCATGAAACTCACTTAAGTAGGAAAACAATGTCCTTCTAAAATTTGTGGTATTTTTTCTGAGGAATGCTTACTATTTTATCACCTTCTGTGATGTGGATCATCCTACAGTTAAAGGTTTCTGGTGAAAGGTTGTATATTTAAAAAGAAAACATCATTCACAAATGAACAAGAATCTAGGAGACAGCTGTGACTATTTCTAAGAACTGTAGGTATGCTTACTTCCACCAAATGAGGCAACACTTGCCAAAACTCTTTGTAAACTATACCATACCCTACAGATGAGAGCTATTTGTGTATGTTTAAATGATGTGGTGATTTGACTTTACCTGCATACCCCCACTGAAGTGACTCAACTTGTTCTCCTTTGGAGAGGTTCACTAATGGCTTGCAAAGCCTGGGACAAATATGGCGTCTTCCTGGCACGTCTCACCAAGAGAGTTTTCATCTTAATATTGAGTAAACATTTAGAACTTCATGAAGTGTACGTGAAATTCACATGTACATAAAATTCAGATGTTCTGATAAGTGAAGGATAGAAAATAAAAATAGATTCCAACACATTTCTGGATTAAGGTCACAATCAAATAGAAAAGAAAGTAGACAGAAATTGAGTGTGTCAAGGGGAGGAATATGAGGCTAAATTCTGTATTTAACTCTTTCATAATGAATTGGAATGCAATTTTAATTATAAGGCATTTTCTTTTTGTGTATTTTATTCCAGTTGATTCATTTAATTTCTCTGGAAGAAATCATAGCCATCAGAACCAAGTCTGCCCTACTGGGTTGTATACTGGCACCTATTTTCAATTTTTTTTTATAGTCAGTAGCATGTGAGTAGGTCTCTGGGTGGTGCAAATGGTTTGTGCTCAACTACTAACCTAAAGGTTGATGGTTCAAACTCACGTAGAGGTACCTCAGAAGAAAGGCCTGGCGATCTGATTCCATAAAGATTACAGCCAAGAAAACCCTATGGGGCAGTTCTGCTCTGTAACACATGGGGTCACTATGAGTCTGGATCAACTCAACAGCAACAGATTTGGTTGTTTTTTTAGCATGTGGATCATCTAAAGGAAGCATATCGCCTTCACAAAGCATCCACTCCAAGGTCACACTTTTCGTGTCTCTCATAAAGCAAGGGGCCCCTATGTTAGAAGCCACAGAGGTAGACTCAGATTCATGCCTTAGTCTCAGTTTCTTTGGTAACCCTCTTCCAAGTCCGGCTCTTAGCAGTTCTAAGCCAAGTGTGTGTCAGCATCAGAATGGATTCTATAGCTACCAAATGAAACTTCTATCTTTAGTCACACACTTCTGCACCTTTCACATGGGTACAATGTTCCAGTCATTCCTTGATTACATCACAGATGATATGAGAACAAGACAGGTGGGAACAGGGCACTGAACAGCTGAATAGCTCTGCCAACTCGGGGCACTTAAAAACACTTTGAAGTCCTGCAGCTGCTCTTTCTTTTTTTAATTGTCTTCAGTGAAACTCCAAAAACCCCATAACGCCTACCTTAAAAGCATCAGGAGTATTTTAATTGGGTAGTAACCGTCCATATTTTCCTTCTGATAAATTAAAAGGAATTAAGAATGAAATTTTATGATCATTATAAACTGTATTATTGACCCAAGGGATAAGAACAATTATGAAAAATATGTCCTGCATGTTTGGCATGATTTGAATTTAGACTTTTAAACCATTTGTCTTAAATGCTCATGCAACTTATTAAAGCTTATAAAGTAATATTCACATAATTATAACATGGTAGCTTATAATTATGATTGATATTACTTCATCAATATTGCAGCAGGCTCCATGCCAAATTCTGAAACTCTCTTGGTCTGTGCCTGTTGGGCTTATGATAAAAATAAATACATTTAAAAAAAAAAAAGAAAAATGGTAAAATATTTTGTGTATTTGAGATTCTGTTTGATCAATGATTATTTTAAAAATGCCTTTTAACATGTATCTCTTCTCCTTTTCCTCTCCTGTTCCTCTTCTTCCTTAGTATTTGTCTTCTTGCTCCTCCAATTAAAACAAAAACAAAACATGAGAAAGAAAAGTGATTTTTGAAAGATCTGGAAACCTGGTGAATTGGACTTTTACTACTAAACATTGGGCGATAGAACTGATCAAAACAAAACTTTAATAACTAGCAGCTGTTGGGGGACAAGTTCGGCTTCCTTGAATATGAATCATCATTTGAGGGGAACCCACCAGGCTTAGCCCCGCTGTAACCAGGCCCCAGGATCCAAGTCTTCTTTGAGAGCAAGACCACTTCTAGCTTTGAGTTAATGCTATCTGCCGGTCACGATGATCAGTTAACTCCTAAGGTAAACTTTTTGAACACCTTGAGGAAAGCTAAGGAAATTGCCAAAGAAGATGTAGACAAAAATGGGCATGCTAAATGGAGGGAGCTGCCTGTATCAGCTGCTACGGAGTCCTAGTAGTTACTATCCAAACACTTATTGTAAGTATGTTAGCATAATCAAATCCCTTAGGTTATATATTTAACTACAAGTAATTTATTCCACTTAAGTCTTGGTGCTTTTTAACATTACTTATCTCTGTTATGACTATATAGAACCACCCAAAGAAACCTCTGCCCATAGGCCTGGGTTTTAAGTTCCAGCTCTGCTGTGCGATTGCTGGCAAGTAACTACTATGAGCCTCAGTTTCCTCATTTGTAAAATGAAAACAGTAATGCCTGTTTGCAGGAATAGTGTGAGTTATAAATGGCATAATGTTCATAAAGTATCTGGAAACAGTTTACAGTCAATAAATATCTGTTATTGGGATCGTAGGGAAAAAAACAAGATTGAGTCTTTGTTCTTGCAGTTTTTCATTACCTAAAATTTTAGCGGTCATTCAACAAAAGGAGACAGCATCTAAATGCACAGTTACAATATAGTACTTGTTTATGCTGGAAATACAACCCTGAACTCAAACTTGAGATTTCAACATTAGCCGACTTTCCCTCCTCCCATCATCACCTGAAGAGAAATATTTTTTGTATAACACAAAAGAACTTAATTCTTTCCACTGCAAGCAATAACCTTTTCTTGACAAGTCAGGTTGAAAACGACCCAAAGGCCCTGAAGTGCAAAAACAATTTCCTTGGAGAAAATAAATAAATAAGGGAAAAGGACTTGCTAATTCATTTTGGGGCCTGTGGGTAACGTAAGAAAGGCAAAGCGTGAGGAGCTTTTTTCTGCTTTGTTTTTGTTTTGTTTTTTTTAATTCTTCTGGGAAGTGATTTTTATATGCCAAGATTCATTCCATAATTGGTTTTTATGTCCAAGTTATAAACTCTTGCATATAAGGACCTAGAATAGATATGCTGACACACCTTTAACAAGAGCTGTGTGACTGGCATCTACATCAAATTAAGCTCAGGGTAATAGCTGCGTAGTTTAGGCAGCGGAGGACTTTGCTCTAACTTTGATGTATGAGCATATTATAATGTCCGATCAACTGCCTGATCTAGATCAGCAATGTGCCATCCTTTCATTGTCGTCTCGCTCAACAAAAACCCAAAAAATCAGACCAGTTGCCATCGAGTCGATTCCAACTCCTGGCAACCCTATGTGTGTCAGAGTAGAACTGTGCTCCATGGGGTTTTCAATGGCTGATTTTTTTTGGAAGTCCATCTCCAGGTCTTTCTTCCAAAGTATCTTTGGGTGGGCTCAAACTGCCAGCGTTTTGGTTGAGCAGCTTCTGAGTGCACTCGAGCTGCCAACCTTCCAGTGAGCAAGTTAACCACTTGTACCACCAGGAACTCCCTCATTCAACAAGCCCTCAGTAAAACGTTGTTGTTGTTAGGTGCCATCAAGTCAGTTCTGACACATAGCCACCCTGTGTACAACAGAACCAAACACTGCTCAGTCCTGCGCCATCCTCACAATTGTTGCCATGTTTGAGCCCATTGTTGCAGCCACTGTGTCAGTCCATCTCATTGAGGGTCTTCCTCTTTTTCATTGACCCTCCACATTACCAAGCATGAGGTCCTTCTCCAGAAACTGGTCCCTCCTAGTAACACGTCCAAACTACGTGAGACAAAGTCTCCCCATCCTTCTAAGCAGCATTCTGGTCGCACCTCTTCTAAGACATGTATGTTTGTTCTTATGGCTATCCCTGGAATATTCATTATTCTTCGCCAACACATAACTCAAAAACATCAGTTTTTCTTCAGTCTTCCTTATTCATTGCCCAGCTCTTACATGCATATGAGACAATTAAAAATACTGTGGCTTGGGTCAGGCACACCTTAGTCCTCAAAGTGACATCTTGCAGCAGATTTGCCCAATGCCAACACATCATTTGATTTCTTGACTGCAGCTTCCATGGGCATTGATTTTGTATCCAAGTAAACTAAAATCCTTGACAACCTCAGTATTTTCTCCATTTATCATGGTGTTGCTTATTGGTCCAATTGTAAGGATTTTTGTTTTCTTTATGTTGAGGTGTAATCCATATTGAAGTCTGTAGTTTTTTATCTTCATCAGTAAGTGCTTCAAGTCTTCTTCACTTTTAGCAAGAAGCAAGATTATGTCATCTGCATATGGCAGGTTGTTAGTGAGTCTTCCTCCAATCCTTATCAAGCCGTCAGTAAAAAGATAGTTTCCTGCCATATGCTGGTATTTTGTAAATGGAGTCCGGAGATACCACACACTGTGTTATGCTGATCTATTGAATGGTCCTTGACCACCAATGAAAAGACCCTGAAAGAATACATGAATGAAATAATGATAATAATTGTTAATGAAGCTGTCCATAATATTCTTAATATCAAAAAGAAAGCAGTACTTCAATATCTTACTCCAGAACAGAGCTATTCCTGCATATTTCACTCTAGGACCTTGGATATCAATACTGATCATACTGAGGTTTGATTTCTTCACCAAAGTTCTCAGGTCCAACTGGGTCTTCTAGTGGCAATTGCCTAGTAGTAGGTTATATTTGATATTTTCCCTTAAATTTTGGATACCTTTGCTCTTTACAAGTGTCTAACTATCTTAAAGGGCTTGTCAGGTTTTTTGTTGTTGTCATTTGTGGAAGGCCATTTGACGAGATTATAACAAGCTAATAACTCTGAAGCTTAGTTCTTCCCCTGGTTTTCCCTACTCACCTGCAAATGCCCAGGTGCCAATCAGTAAATCTTTCTGTGTCTCACTGTCCTCATTTATAAATGTGACTCTTTAAAGGGTCATTCTAAGATTGCAGAATGTCAGTGTATATTCTGTAATCTTGACCTAAGTCATTGGTACATTTTGGAAGAAACGAGTATGCTCTTACCCTTCTTTAGGTGTGTGTTAGAGGAGAGGGAGGGCACAGGACACGGGGTCCTTGTTAGCAAGGAGAGAACATTCTACTTGGGGTAATGAGATATCGGACTATTCAAGAAGGTAGATCATTAAGAGCTAAATTATGCAGTGCGTACCTTAGTGCCTTAGGAGATCAAAGAAAAGAAATATCAGTGAGGACAGGAAGAGCTATGAAAGTGCTCCCCAGAGGAGGTGGGGCTGAAACTGCGTTTGTGGAAAGTGGATAGGTTTGGATGGACGAAAAGAACAATTCCAGCAAGGAAACGTGGGTGACAATGCTAAGGCAGGGATGAGCTCAGTGTGTTCTTAGAACTGCAGCAATCTCCCAAAAACGGTTCATATGTACCCTCTGTGCTTACTATTTTTGTTTGTTCAGACTCTGCCAGTTCTTACAGGAACACACTTGACACACTGTGCACACTGAGGCCTATTTCCTTTCAGATGTACATCTAATGTCTCGCAAACCAGGTCAAAATGCGGTTCTGGTCATGCCGTTCCTTTGCTTACAATCTTTCTGTGGCTCCCCGTTTCTCAGTCTCTAGGAGATGTCTTGCAAGACCTGCACAGCCTGGTCCCTCCCTTTCTCTTGAGCTTCATTGCACCTCTAGATTCTCCTCACTTCTCACAGCAGAGCTCTAGCGCCCAGGTCTTTCAGTTTCTCGAACCCACTGTATTGTCTCCTGCATCTGGCCCTCCATATAAGCTCATATCTCAGTTTAATTATCACTTCCTCAGGGAGACCAAGTTAGGTTCCTCTGCTGTTTGTTCTCACAGCCCCTGCACTAAGCATATTTTACTAGAATTGCTTATTCAATAGCTGTCTTTCCTACTAGACTATACATTCCTTGCAAAGAGAAACGTTGTCTGGCTTGATCACAAATGACCAGCACAGAGCCTGGCTACCATTCATTCATTCATAAATCCCAATTTAGCACTCTCCAGTAGCCAGAGGTGGTGCAGTGGTTAAAGCGCTCGGCTGCCAACCAAAAGATCGATGATTTGAACCCACCAGCTGCTCTGTGGGAGAAAGATGTGGCAGTCTGCTTCTGCAAAGATTAGAGTCTTGGAAACCCTATGGGGAAGTTTTACTCTGTCCTATAGGGTCACTATGAGTCAGCAACGACTTGAAAGCAGTGGGTTTGGTTTGGTTTAATGCAACAGTTTTAATGCAGATTAATCACTGCCCCTGCGTTCTAGTTGGGGAAACTACCAATAAAACTTGATAAAAATAAAATATGTAGTGTATAATATAGCGATAAATGCTTAGGAAAAAAATAAAGTGAGGAAGAAGGACAGTAAGTGTCTGGCGCAGGGGAAAGACCTCTCTAAAATTATGAAATTTAAGTAAAAAACTGAAGGCAGTGAGAGAGTGAGCCATGCAGACAGCTTAGGAAGAGTAATCAGGCTGAGGAAATAGCAAGTGCAAAGGCCCTGAGGTGAAGCAGGACTGATGTGTCCCAGGAACATTAAAGATGTCAGTGGGGTAGAGTGCAGAGAGCAAGGAGCAGAGAGCTAGGAGATGAAGTCAGCGGAGTGAGAGCAATGGGGCTAAGATCTCCATCATACGTTTAAGTACGCAGTAGATAGTCATTGAAGGACTGTTGTTCATTATTAATATTTGTGCTTTTACTGGAGATCCAGGTAGAGAGACAAGGCTGTGTCCCATTCTGCTTTAAAGACTACTTTTAACTACAATTTCAATGATTTAAAACAATGATAGTTATTCAACATGGAACAAAGCTCAGCTATCAGAAACTTGTTGATGAGAGCATAGCAACCCGATCAAGCACCACCTACAGTTCTTATGCAAAATGCAAGACGAACAAGTGACATCATGAGGGCATGACCCCAAATCACGTCTTCGCAGGAGATTCATGCTCAGAGGTGGAAAGATCATGAAGGTAGGCAACGTCAAAGAATTTAATTTCACAATCTACTTCATAGGGGAAGACTGAGGAGTGAATGATTCACAAAAACAAAGAAAATAATTGTATTTTGCTTTTTTTGTTTGTTTGGTTTTGAGGGAGTTATTCAGGGCCCTTGTTCTTTCGCTATTATTGTTATAATTAGCAATTAAAATAGCTATTTTATTAGGTGGCACTTAGCCCCAGAACTAATGAAATACATAATTACTCCATTCACCAGGAGTGAGTGCCAGACATGCCAGAAAGGCCGTGCAAGCCGAGGGAATTCCTTTCTTGCAATGCCTCTCCATAGCTACAGACTCCAGAGTTCATAACTGTATGGGTCACACAAATCCCTCCTGTCCGGGACATCTGGCCCAGGCTAACGGTGCAGGATGTCACTCAGCACGGCTGGCGGACTCACCACGCCACCCGCCTTCCATCAGCACACCCCCACACACCAGCTTTCCTTCTGTCAACACTCAGCTACCAGTGTGCATGGACTCTGTGAGCAGAGCCTCCTAAAAAAGGGTGCACGAGAAATAAGGGCTGGGCACATACCACATCTTTCTCGAAATTGTCAGACTCTCACTGTGAGAACAGCTTTCCAGCCTCGAGCTTGGTTTGTGCTCCATCATTACAAAGGAGAACAAATCTTCCTAGAAATATTTGTCCCGAATCTAGGCCACATCAAAATTTTCTGACTGCCATAGCATGTGACATGGCATAGAGAGTATGAATACACTAGAGAAATAAAAATTAGTATGCAAAAAGCTATGGATGCGCATGGATGTAATAATGAGGGAAGCGTGAAAAGCAAAATAGCTCCTTGAGGTGATGAAAAGATTTCGAAGTAGCTAGTGGTGATGGCTGCACAATATTGTGAATGTAACTGATGGCACTGAGTTGTATACTTAAACATGGCTAAATGACAAATTTTATGCTATATTTATATATATGTAATAGATAGCTTTATCACAATAAATTTTTTTAAGTTGCAAAAAATAGTAAAAAACCAAAGCAAAACAAAAAACCTACCACTACCAACAAAAATACCTGTGAGGGAGATATTGGTGCCTCTGTTCTGCTACAGCTGCTCACCAAAAGGTAGGCAGCTGGAATCCACCAGCCGCTCCTTGGAAACCTGATGGGGCAATCCTGTAGGGTTGCTTTGAGTTGGAATTGACTCAGTGGCAACAGGCTTGATTTGGGTTTGAGGCTAAAAGCGCAGTTTATGAGGCATTAACTGCTTCTCAGCATAGTGTTATCTCCTTGGCATGTGATTGAAGTTTGGAGTCTTCCTTGTATTCCTCTAATCTCTGCCTTTTGTCATTGTTAGTGGAGGGAGCTGAGTTTTGCATTGGTCTGAAATCCTGTGGCACTTAGAGCTGCGAGATCAAAGTCCCTTGTAGACGTTTGGGCCTGTGCCAGCGAAGTTCAGGTTGTGCTTCAAACGGGTCCTCGGACTGCCTCTCAGCCATGGGTAAGGGCCCGCTGGGTTTGATCTTGAACTGTGCACATTTGGGGAGGCTCAGATCACTTCAGCTGGTAAGCCCTGCTCGGCAGAGCTCTGCTTTAATTAACATGGCCCTTGGGTCGGTTGGATTTTCCACGTTTCAGCACCTCACCGGGTGTAACCTTATCTTTCCATTTCATACGCATGATGGATCTGAAACAGTGCAGGTGAAGTTTGTCAGTGACTCAACAGCTGGATTACTTCCAAGTTCCACAATCACAGAGGAAACTCCAAAATCCCAGCTCTTCTTATCATTTGACATTTTGTGGAGCAACCACAGTGGGTTAGATGCTACTATGGTTAAGCACAGTTCCAGTAAAATAAACTTACTACTTAAAAGTTTATCCATCTACTAAATGTAAATGTTAGAGGTATGGAAACAAATGGTAGATGGTGCTTGGAAGTGACATCAAAGTGTCTCTTAGAAGCTTGGAAATAAGGGCAAGTGGTTGACTACTCAAATAAGTGCATAATTAAAAGAGATAAAATATTTCCTTACCTTCTGGGAAACATGATTTCAGGAGAAACATCAGTATAGCCCAGTATTTCATAATGTGTCCTGAGAAACCCAAGAACTACAAGATGCTCCTCAAATAAGTTTGAGACAATCTTTGCTAGTCACGTGCTCATTTCACTTCATTTACATCTGCATTGCTCAAAATTTTTTAAAGCATGGAACTCCATCACCACCACCATTTTTTTTTTTTAAGTTGTATTTGCTTAGTGTACTGAGAAACTGGTGATTTGCAAAACAAGCATACTCTGGGAACACAGTATGGTCTAACCTAAAAAAGAATGTGACTTCACAGAGAATACAAAATAAGTAGTCAGGCAGAGTTTGACAATTACTGTCCAGTACCACCCCAAGAGAGAGAAGGTGATGAAGGGGGTGGGGTGGGGAGATCACTCCAGTCATCGTAGAGTGTGTGAGTATGTGTTTATATGTGTGTTTTCTTTGTTGACATGAAGCATCATCTCATCTGTTCTTACCATGGTCTGCATGGAACATCCTCCAATACTATTCAGTCTCTCTCTGCAGATTTCCAAATAATAATGCAGCTTTTCAGATAATGTGACACCAGGAAAGGGTTATCATGGATATGAGAAAAGGTATCCCATACCCTGGGAAGGAATAACCTCCGCTACAGGTGGTGGTGTTGTTAGGTGTCGTGAGTTAGTTCTGACTCATAGTGACCCTATGTACAACAGAACGAAACGCTACCCAGTCCTGCGTCATCCTCACAATCGTTGCTATGTTTGAGCCCATTGTTGCAGCTACTATATCAATCCATCTTGTTGAGGGTCTTCCTCTTTTTCACTGACCCTCTACCTTACCAAGCATGATGTCCAGCTGCAGGGACTGGTCTCTCCTGATAACACGTCCAAAGTATGTGAGACGAAGTCTCACCATCCTCGCTTTCAAGGAGCACTCTGGCTATACAGTACGACAAACTGACAGACACGTGGTGTCTACTACAGGTAAATAATATTTTAGTTTACCTGTAAGTTTCTCATGAGTTAGAGTCCCATCATCTCTGAATACTCTGAAAAAAACCTGGGTTCAAATCATAGCTGTGCCACTTACGAGATGTATAATCTTGGGCTGGCTCTACGCCTTGAGTTTTTTCATTTGTACATTGTGGAGACTAAAACATCATGGGATTGCTGTATTAAAAGAGATAGTGTATGCTTAGTGCCGGTCACACAATAAGCATTCCACAAATCTATTTAATATTTAATTTTTTTCTATTGTAATTCCTTATATCAAGGATCAGCAGACATTGATGTAATTTTGCAATATGCTAGAGCTCTTCAAACATGTTCCTCTATAGGCCACTATCAACAAAACATGTATTTCTTTCTTTTATTCACTGTTGCGGGGATGTAGTCAAGCACCCATATCAATCACTCATAAGTGTCACTTACCTTGCAAAAGTCAAAGAGGGTATAAATATAGTCCCTGCTTTAAGAATTTTGCTCCCTAGTTGTGGGTCTATATAATCAATGTCACTATCTACTCAATGAAGGTCATAATGGGTTTTGCTGTTTGTTTGTTTTTTCCTGAAAAATGATCAGAACTTAAGTAAGGATTTGATGATTTAGGTTGTTATATCTCCTCTTTTTAAGGCCACATATTTGGGTATGAGTGATACTGAGTTGGAAACATCAAAAATCAGCTCTCTGGCCTTGGTTCTACTAGCCAAAAATATACAGTTGTGTTTGAACAAGTTGAATTTTTTTATTTATTTGTTATGCATTTAAAATCTATTCGATTTTTCTTTATAAACATTTTCTTTCAAATAAATAAACTCAGAGAGTGGAAGACCAACATTTAAGTTTGACTTGGTGACATTCAACACACAAATATTGCAATGCTAGAAAAATGAATTTTTTGACATGAGCCATGTGCAAGGCAAGGAACCACATATTAAGGATGGCCTACATACTCTGTAGCCACCCATAAACTCTGTGGGCTGTTGTCCTGGGTAAGGAAGTGACAAGTGATTATTATTGGTTACAACACTGATCCTGGTCTCATTGGGTCCATTCTGTTTGGGTATCCTAAAGGATTCATTACCACCTACCACCATGTAGCTTCTGATTCCATCTACTTATTATACCATCACCGGTGGCAATATTGCTTTTCCTTCCAGGATCACTACTTCTAGGAGATCCAGATCTTTGGGCACAGTGTAGATACAGGACCCCATGGAATGAGAATCCTGAACAAAATATACCTGGGTCTAGAACCAGGAACTATATTATTTGTACTTACCTCAAACTCACAGTTTAGGAGTAGCCACACCCAGAAGCTGCTCCCAAATTTAGGTACTTGTGTTAGCAGTTGTCTAGATTCCCTAAGACTGTCAAAGCACTGACTTCTGGAAGAAAATGATAAAGGACTTGCAGCTGGGCAGAAGGTCTTTTATAGGGGCTGACCAGGTAGATGCTACAAAAGATTTCATTTTAAGATTTCCGGAAGAAAAGGGGAAATCTGAAAACAGGATCAAAGAAGTCTGATATAGTGGTGGTGGGCATGAGAATCATTGATCTATGGTCAGTAGACTGAAGTCTAATCACACATTCAAAAAATTCTGCAGAGGTCTAGTTTCCCTCTGTATATGACTAGGGTGACACCACCTGTCTGTCATAGCGTCTTCTTCTTGGAGGTGAGTTTAATAGTGCCTCCTCTCCTTAATGCTATTGCTAATGCAAGATGAGTGTTAATATATGTGAAAAATGAAGAAAATGTCTATGTAAATACAAGATTTCTGTCATCTTCCTTAGACTGTGAGCTCTTAGAAAACAGGGACCTGGCATCTCTATACCCAGAGTGCCTGTTATATGGTGGGCAAGCATTTATATCACATGAATGGATATGCTAGTTATCAACTGGGAGGTCCTGAGAAAGGGAGTTGCCATTGGATATGCTGAGTAGACTCAGAGGTAGAAACCAGGTCCTGGAAGAGAATAGCAGTTTAGCAGATAATTTTAGAGAGAAGTGGAGCCCCTAAAGAAGCTATTGCTGTCTATGGCTGCAGAAAAAAAGGGAATTCAGATTGGAAGAAGGAACGGCTTAAAGGATTCCTGTCTGGTTTTTTATTCTGATAGAAAATTGCAGGAAAAGGTGCTGTGAACACCTGAGTGGAGCAGAAAGTCAGGTGAAATCGGTTAGGGTGTGCAGCTCAGTGCGGCTGAATGTGATGGATGACTCCATGTGCTGTTTATCCAGTGCAGGTTGGTATTTCACCTCTGTTTTCATTAGACTGATGGTAAGGTAATAGTTCTTTCCCCTAGCTGAAAAATCTGTCTTCAGCCATTTGTTGATCTTCTTGAACAGGCACTTCAGGTGCACAGAAGTCACCCTAAAGGAGATTTTGAATGAAAACGTAAGTAATGCCAGTCAGCATCCACAGAGCTCTCAAGCAGCACAGGCATCCGCGAAACTCGCTGCTGTTATTAGGTGCACAGAGCTACACTTACCCAAGATGAACGAGTCTAAGGAAGGGCATCAGGTAACCTGCAGAAAACAAACAGTGAACATGGCCCTTTATTTCTTTGGAAATTTTCAAGTTTATATTGTAAATTGCACTAAAGCAGTGAAGTCTTCATGCAGTATTTCCATAAGCAAGTGAATTGCAGTAGAAAGTACCCCAGAATGGGACTCAAATTTCTGCCATGATCCTCTCTTTAGGTGAATCTTTTAATGTCTCTCAACTTCAATTTCATTATCTCTCAAATGAAGATGATGATAAAATATGCACTGGGTTGTAATTGAAAGCACTATCAAAATAACATAGCTTTCCATTTCTCCCCAAGGCTAGTAGGAATGAATTAAGAACAATGGCAGAGGAATGTGGCTTTAATAAACTGCAGCTGTATGGTACCTCCCTCTTCCCAGCTCCTTTGACAAGGAGCATAGAAGGCAAGAGGAGATGCTGGGTAGTACAAAAGGTTACGTGTTCAGCTACTAACCTAAAACTGACTATTCGAGTCCACCCAGAGGCACCTTGGAAGAAAGGCCTGATGATCTGCTTCTGAAAGGTCATAGCCATTGGAAACACTATAGAACACAATTCTACTCTGACACACATAGGGTCACCGGGAGTCAGAATCAACTCCATAGCAACAGGTTTATTTGCTGGTTTGTTTTTTGGTAGAAGGCAAGAGAAGGGTTGGCTCATTAAGCACTGGTTGAGGAAAGAATCCCCCACAGCTGATGGGACAGATCTTTCCATGCAGCTTTCTAGGTCTGTGAGCTGATGAGCAGGGGATAAGGCTTCAACTCACGAAACCCATGAGGTTGCTTCATCTGACCTGCTGAAGAGTCAGGCCACTGGAAGTGTTAGTGAGAATCTTGGGTTGCTGGTCCCAACTCTTGGGTTTTCCATCCAGAGTAAGAGTCCCTTCCTTCCTACAAACCTGTGGGGACATCCCAGTCATCTTTATCATAGACCACTTGCTTTGAGAAATGGTTCTTACTTAATATAAGTTAGGTGAGCGTATGTCCTGCTTTGTCCTTGACAGTCTGGTTGATGCTTTTTGTGGCAGAATAAATATTAAAGCACCCCCCATTAACTCTCAAAGGTGTCTGAGTTTGGACAATAAATTATATCACACTTCAATCCCAATGACTTGCTTCATGTATATTGCTAATAGTCTCTCTTCCATTAGCTTAGTTGATTTATGATATACAAATATATTTTTACTTCATAGTTTTCCCACAACAATCTACAATCATCAGTATCATTTTCACAGCACTCCTAAGTTGAGGGGGAGTCATTACAAAGAATTTTGGTTAACAAAATGTGAGGTTTCTGATGAGGAAAGATTCCCGCCAACCACCACCAAAGACTTTCATGAGAATCAACTGACATGATTTTTATAAAAGTGTCAGTGGAATATAAGCTACTATTGTTAATAATTCTGAAGTAATAATGTCAACTAATGAATTATTTTATTCATTAATTCTTCAATTAAATGATCAGTCACCAAATATTTGTGGAGTTTCTACTAAATTTCCAGGCACTGTGCTAGATACTGGAGCCCTGGTAAGCGCAGTGGTTGAGAGCCACGGTGAGCTATGGCTGCTAACCAAAAGGTCAGCAGTTTAAATCCACCAGCTGCTCCTTGGAAACCCTATGGGGCAGTTCTACTTTGTCCTGTGGGGTCTCTGTGAGTCGGAATTGACTCGACAGCAACGGGTGCTAGATACTGGAAGTATAAAATAAAAGACAAGGAAGCCAGTGATTACAATACTGCTATGATAGCACAGGAGTCCCTGGGTGGTGAAAGCTCTTGGCTGCTAACTGAAAGGCTGGAGGTTTGAGTCCACCCAGAGGCACCTTGGAAAAAAGGTGCCATCTACTGAAAAATCAGCCATTGAAAACCCTATGGAGCACAGTTCTACTCTGACATACATGGAATCTCCATGAGTCAGAATCAACCCCACAGAAACTAGTTATGGTTACACAGGACAGGAGTATCTTAACTCAGCCTCAGGCCACTAGACAGACACTAGGGAGGGAGAGAGGGAAATGGTGATGAGGGAAAACTTCAAAGACGCGGTGATGTTGAGTCTTGAAGGACGTGTAGGAGTTAGCCAAGGGAGAAAGATATGAACATTATTTTATTTCATATCTTTGTTAATATTATAAAACAAAAGGATAAAGAAAAATTCAAAAGTCAGGAAACACTCTTTTGCATGAACGTTAATACTTTCCTGTTTATTCAAAACACGCCTTCATGTATGGCCAATATTCAGGAAGCCCTTGCTAACAGTGGAAGCTTTCAGTGTTCTGGGGGGACTGAGTGGTTGACTAAACTTTCATATTTAGGAGACTCTTAAAGTTAAACTTTCATAACAATACTTTCCAATACAAATATAATGTGATACATACTTCCAACCTAAATTTCCTAGTAGTAACATTAAAAGAGTGAAAAAGAAACGTGAAATCAATTTTAATAATACAGGATTTGCGTTAGCATTTTTCAGTCGACTGCTAACCTGAAGGTTGGTAGTTCAAACCCACTCAAGAGCTCTGAGGAAGAAATTCCTGGAGAACTACTTCCATAATGATTACTGCCAAGAAAACGCTATGGAAGTTCTACTCTGTAACACATGGGGTCACTGTGAGTCAAGGGCCAACTGAAGTGCAGCTAGCAACGACATTGGATTTAGCCCAAAATAGTAACATTTCAACATATAATCAATATAAAAATATTAATGACATATTTTGCAAATATTTTGCAAATCTTAATTTCAAATTAAGTCTTCAAAATCCAGTATGTATATTTTAGAATTAAGAGCCCATTTCAGTTTATACCAGCCACATTGCAAGTGCTCACTAGCCACATGTGGCTTTGCTTTGGTTGTCAGTTGCTGTTGAGTCGACTCTGACTTATGGTGACCCCGTTTGGCTAGTGACTCTTATACTGAACAGTGGAGTTTTTTGTTTGTTTTTTTTTAATTGTGCTTTAGATGAAGGTTTACAGAACAAACTAGCTTCTCATTAAACAGTTAGCACACACATTGTTTTATGACATTGGTTACCAATTCCACCACATGTCAACACTCTCCCTTCTCCACTTGAGTTCCCTATCACCAGTTTTCCTGTTTCCTCCTGCCTTCTAGTCCTTGCCCCTGGGCTAGTGTGCCCCTTTAGTCTTGTTTTGTTTTATGGGCCTGTCTAATCTTTGGCTGAAGGGTGAACCTCAGGAGTGACTTCCTGACTGAGCTAAAAGAGTGTCCGAGGGCCTTACTCCTGGAGTTTCTCCAGTCTCTGTCAGGCCAGTAAGTCTGGTCTTTTTTTCTGAGTTGGAATTTTGTTCTACATTTTTCTCCAGCTCTGTCCGGAACCCTCTATTGTGATTCCTGTCAGAGCAGTCAGTGGTGGTAGACAGGCACCATCTAGTTGTACTGGACTCAGTCTCGTGGTAGTTGTGGTCCATTAGTCCTTTGGACTAATCTTCCTCTTGTGTCTTTAGTTTTCTTCCTTCTCGCTTGCTCCCGATGGGGTGAGACCAGTGGAGTATCTTAGATGGCCACTCACAGGCTGTTAAGACCACAGACGCTACTCACCAAAGTAGAACGTAGAACATTTTCTTTATCAACTGTGTTATGCCAATTGAGCTAGATGTTCCCGTAGACCATAAGCCCCACAGCCCTCAGCCCAGTAATTCAGTCGCTCAGGGAGTTTGGATGTGTCTATGGAGTTTCCATGACTTTGCCTTGTGCAAGTTGTGCTGGCTTCCCCAGTATTGTGTACTGTCTTACCCTTCACCAAAGTCACCACCCATCTACTGTCTATTTAGTGTTTTTCCATCCCCACCCCTCTCCTCCCTTGTAACCATCAAAGATTGTTTCTGTGTGTAAACCTTTTCATGAGTTTTTATAGTAGTGATCTCATACAATATTTGTCCTTTTGTGATTGGCTTATTTCACTCAGCATAATGCCCTCCAGATTCATCCACATTATGAGATGCTTCACCGATTCATCATTGTTCTTTATTGTTGCATAGTACTCCATTGTGTGTATGTAGCATAGTTTGTTTATCCATTTATCTGTTGATGGGCGTCTAGGTTGTTTCCATCTTTTCGCTATTGTGAACAATGCTTCAATGAACATGGGTATGCATGTGTCTATTCTTGTGACAGCTCTTATTTCTCTAGGATATATTCCTAGGAGTGGAATTGCTGTATTGTATGGTATTTCTATTTCTAGCTTTCTAAGGAAGGGCCATATCGTTTTCCAAAATGGTTGTACCATTTTGCATTCCCACTAGCAGTGCATAAGAGTTCCAATCTCCTTGCAGCCTCTTCAACATTTGTTATTTTCTGTTTTTTTGATTCGTGCCAGTAATGCCAGGGTGAGACGGTACCTCATTGTGGTTTTGATTTGCATTTCTCTAATGACTAGTGATCACGAGCATTTCCTCATGTATCTGTCAGCTGCTTGAATGTCTTCTTTGGTGAAATGTCTGTTCATTTTCTTTGCCCATTTTTTAATTGGATTATTTATCTTTTTGTTGTAGAAGTGTTGCATTTCCTGAAGATTTTAGAGGTTAGAAGTTTGTTGGATTTGTAATAGCCAAAATTTTTTTCCCAGTCTGTAGGTTATCTTTTTACTCTTTTGGTGAAGTCTTTTGATGAGCATAAGTGTTTAATTTTTAGAAAATCCCAGTTATCTAGCTTATCTTCTGGAGTTTGTACGTTGTTAGTTATGGTTTGTATCCTGTTAATGCTGTGTATTAGGGCTTCTAGCATTGATCCTATTTTTTCTTCTATGATCTTTATAGTTTTGGGTTTTATATTTAGAACTTTGATCCACTTTGAATTAGTTTTTGTATATGTTGTGAGGTATGGGTCCTGTTCCATTTTTTTGCAGAAATGACATCCGGTTTTGCCAGTACCATTTGTTAAAAAGACTGTCTTTTCTTCATTTGATGAACTCTGGGCCCTTGTCAAAGATCAGGAGACTGTAAGTGGATGGATTTACATCTGGGTTCTCAATTCTTGAACAATGCATTCTTTTTTAACATCAAATCTAACTATGGTCACAAAGGAAAATGAACCCAGAGTCCTGGCTGGGCTTATTCACAGCTATCAATCCCTCACTTACATAAATAGCTATGCACTTAAAGAAGGGAGAAACAAAGATTCTGCAAAGATCTATGTTCTGCTCTAGGTATTTCTCTTATAGTTGACAGTCAACAGTGTTTATAATGACAGGTGCAATGCCTCATAACCGAATGATGATACAGTCTTGGAAATATAAATGTTTTAACTGTGGAGGCAGCCTAAGCATTTTGGGCTTCACAGGTTGGCTACAGATTTCACTTCCATTGGGGCCAATTTGTGATTATTGCATCCATGATACAATTCAGAGCCAATTATTTCATCACTAAAGATGTTGTCAAGGTATGCCCTCACACATAACATCGCCTATGATAATTTTTTTTTCTTACTGAAATAGCTGTAGTACTGTTTGTATATAGTGTATTATTATTTTGTGAACAAAGACGGAAGGATGGCATTAGAATGAAAGACCTAACAATGATTCACCATTGGCAAGGCAATGCTGTCTGGGTCTTAATTTCTCTATTTGCTAGATGGCAATAATTATTTTGATCTCAAGGTCTTGGTACCACGAGGATTTGTGAATCTTTCTGATTCCCAGTTTAACACAGTGCTTTTGATCTCTAGAAGATTTGATGAGAGGTAGGGCCATCCAGTGAGTTGCTTCTTCCTTCTCCCCTTTAGTGGGTCACTCACAGTTTGTGACAAGAACATTCCTAATTGCACAGCCGGTGCCAGGGGCACTGTGCAGTCGTTGAGGAAGTCACTGTTAGCTACAAACCGTGTAAAAGCCGACGACTCTCTAGAGAGGCAACACACTATCCTGTGAGAATACAGGGCTGCTGCCTCAAAGTTCTTTCCCAGATGAGGTGCACAGCCGCAGGCAAACTCTTTTAACTGCAGCCTTCTCAGCTGTAAAAAATGAGAACAGCGATCCTTACTGCTCTGGGAGAGAGTTGTGTTTATTAATTAGTTTGTATTTCAGAGTGCTTCACAACTGGAAAGTTTCACTATTGAATTAAGGAAATTTTCCTTCCATTTGATCTCTCACCAGATTAGGATGAAAAGAAACTGTGCTCACTGAGGCTTTGAGAAAAATGGAGGGGATTCAGGCAAAAAAGCTAACAAACCTGACTTCCAAAGGTAGTGGCTCATTTCCCCGACTGTAAGATGGCACCCATTAAAGGGAGCTTTGTAAATTAGGTATTTTAAAGGGCAGCCAAACCTGTTCTCTGAAAAATTGCCTTTGTTTTAGACCTAATTCTTATGATCCCTTCAAGAAAGAAGAAGCAGGGGGGAAAAAAAAAAAAAGGAGCCAAATCACACTGCAATAGGGCTTTAAAAATTAAACCTTCCTCTTCCTCTTAAAGGTGCGCTGGTGGCGCAGTGGTTAAAGCCCTTGGTTGCTAACTGAAAGGTCGGCAGTTCAAAGCCACCAGCCTCTCCACAGGGAGAAAGATGTGGCAGTCTGCTTCCGTAAAGATGTACAGACTTGGAAACTCCATGGGGCAGTTCTACTCCATCCTACAGGGTTGCTATGAGTCAGAATTGACTCAGTGGCAGTGGGTTTGGTTGTGGTGGTTCTTCTTCCTAGGGAAGTGGCATAAACAGTACCATGATTGCTTATTTGAGAAACAGGAGCTCAGACCTGCTTGAACCCCAGCCTTTATACTCCCAAATCTCCTTGACCTTTTTCTAACTTATCTCTGTATGCCCACCAGACTTTCCCTACTAAGTGTTTCATCATCATCTTAATATTAATTTTTTTAAAAAAACATAAAGTCATTCCTACTCTTCTTGCATCTAGCTAGGGTCATGTGGCAAGTTATCACCAGTGGAAAATAAGGAGAAGTGGGGTTTCCAAGAAGCGGATGTGCCTTCTCCATTCTCTCTGAGGGAAGGAAATTATTATGTAGTCATAGGGAAAGGCCAAGCCTCAAGATAGAATCCTTTATTAACACGTGGAGGGAAGCCTCCCACATCTAAGGAACATCTGCTTTGGATAGTTATCTGAAGAGTGAGAAATAAACTTCCATTGTGTTAAGTCAGGAGTCACTGGATGGTGCAATCGGTTACATGCTCTGCTGCTAACTGAAAGACTGAGGATTAGATTGCACCCAGAGGCTCCTTGGAAGAAAGTCCTGGCTATGTACTTCCAAAAAATCAGCCACTGGAAACCTTATGGAGCACAGTTCTAATCTGCACACATTGGGCTATTGCCATGAGTCAGAATTGACTTGATGGCAACTGGCTGGTTTCTCGTGTTAAGTCACTGAAATGTCAGGGTTTGTTGTTATAGCAGCTAATGTTACCCTAACACATACACTGCCAAAGCTGATACTCTTCCCCAAGTTTCTCAGTATAGTTGTCTTATCCATGCCAGACCATGAAACTCCTTTAGGGCTGTCTTAGGCAGACTTCTCTAGAGAAGCAAAACCAATGAAACATATATATATATATATATATATATATATATATATATATATATATATATATATATATATATATATAAAGATTTATCTCAGGGAAATGGCTCATGTGGTTGTGGAGGCTGGCAAGTTGCAAATCTGTGGGTCAGGCATCGGGTTGGAGGCTTCTCCTGACTCACATGTTTGCAAGGGTTGATAAATACCAGAATGGGCAGGTCAGATAGCAGGCTGCTGGCTCAAGCTCCAAGAACTGGAGGTCAGATGAGGACTAGCTGCATGCAGGATCCAGAGCAAAAGGGAGCTTTGCCAGAGCATCCATATAAGTTGGATGTAGGTCACACCCTCAAGGAAACTCCCATTACATCAGATACTTGAGTAAACAGTGACTTGAGTAAGGGTGTAACTTGAGTAAGGTGGTGGCTTAAGAAAGGGTTTGACTTGAGTAAGGCTGTGACTTGAGTTACGCTCTTTAGTAAGGGTGTGACTCAAGATACACCCCACACTAATCTTGCCTTATTAACATACAGAGGTTTAGGATTTACAACATGTAAAAAGGAGGATAATTACACAATACCACAAAATGGAGGACGATTACATCATATCACAAAATAGAGGACAATTACACCATACTGGGAATCATGGCCTAGACAAGTTGACACACAGCATTAACCATCACAGGGACTTTCATGACACCCAGTATAGTGCAAGGCATATGAAGTCTTTGATAAACACATGTTGAATAAAGGCAGGAAGGAAGGAAGGGAGGGAGGGAGAGGTGGAGAGAGGTAGACGGGGGGTGGGGAGAGGGAGGAAGAAGCGATTGAATTAATACATATGCATTTAAGGTGACTCTCATTTTCTTGGAGCCCCGGTGGCACAGTATCGTTCAGCTGCTAACCAAAAGGTCGGCAGTTGGAATCCACCAGCCTCTCCTTGGAAACCCTGTGGGGGAGTTCTACTCTGTCCTATAAGGTTGCTATGAGTCGGAATTGACTCTATGGCAACGGGTTTGATTATATGGTTTTCTTATTTTAAGCTCTCAAACTCAACAAGCCTACCCCCCTACTCCCCATTAAGTGGTAGAGAGTGGAAATATTTCTTTCTTCATGCTTTTCCAAAGGATGGACACATTGCCACCAGGGAAATTGCTGGCCAGAGGAAAGCAATCCCTCAGAGGAAGCAATCCAAATATCACCCAAGAGAGCTGGGCCACTGCCAACATCTCCATCAGCAACTTGGAAGAGTTGTCTGTCTTCCCAACACAATAAAACTGGAGACATGAACATTCAGGGCTCCAGCCAGCACCATTACATGAAGCCAAAGCAGACTGTCACTTGCACGCTGCAGGATTTATGACCAACTCTGATGTAAAATAAAGACAGAGATTCTTTACTTGTCTGAATTCATCACTCACAAAAGACAATATGTATTAATCATAGAGAAGAGTTGTATATATTGTACTTTTTCTAATGAAAATCTTAGCAAACAAAGCAGAAGCAGATGCCAGCAAGCTAGAGAAAAGAGAAAAATGAAAAAGATTGCAAGTTTGCTCCTGTTCAGAAAATATGCAATTGATAGCCTTTCTTACTGAAAAACTCCTTTCAAATGCATTGAATCAAGCATTTCTCTTTTGGTGGCTTCTTGGATTTGGGAAATTGCTTTTAACTTGAGTGGACCAGAGGAGTAGGTTTGTATTCTGTATTAATTTCTGATTCAAGTATTAAGAGATTAAGCTAAAAACATTATACTTCTAGGAAGTCTGTGATTCTCATGTGCCACGAGGATGTTACTTCCTCTGGTGGTGTATCCTTTGCTATGAACTCTGAACTGTGCTCTTCATCCAGGATAGCATTCTTAGGCTTTTTGATAGTTTCCTATTAATTGTCTCCACTCTAGAATATTCATCCTGCAAGTACAAGGACCATGGTGTACCTGACCCAGCACTGACACAGGGTGGACACTCAAAAAATGTCAAAGAGCTCAGATTAAGTTATGTTCTTACAGAATTGAAATTCTTTACACAGACAATTTTATCTTCACCCTTGATTCCCTTATAGACAACATATAGGTAAACCAGTGTGGTTTGTTGTTGTTGTTTGTTTGTTTTATGAAAATATGCACAACAAAACATACAACCATTCAACAATTTTTACATTGACAGTGGCTACACACTTCACATTGTCTCACCGTTTTCCCTATCTCTGCCCACATCATATCACTACCGTTAACCTAGACTCTCTGACCATCAAATTCTCTTCTGTGTTTTAGAGTTACTGTTGTCCACTTAATCTCATATGAACACAATTCTCAAGGCGAACATTCTTTATTAAATAACTTAAGTTGTTTAGGTTAAAGATGAGTTCATGGAATAGTTTCAGTAAGGTTTAAAAGTTGTTTCCAGGTAATAGACTCAGGGATTACTCCAGTCTCAGTGGATCAAGTATGTCGAGTTTCCAATAAGAATTTGAAGTTCTGTTCAACATTTTTTCCTCCTTTTGATCAAGATCCAACTATTGGGTCCTTGATCAAAATGTTCTGTAATGATTCTACCTTGGTAAGTAGTGTCTGGGGTCTTAAAAGCCTGTGAGCAGCCATCTGAGATACTCCACTGGTCTCACCCCTTCGGGAGCAAGGGAGAATGAAGAAAACAAGATACAAGGGAAAGATTAGTCCAAAGGACTAATGGACCGCAACTACCACGGCCTCCACCAGACTGAGTCCAGTACAACTAGATGGTGCCTGGCTACCACCACTGACGGCTCTGACAGGGATCACAACAGAGGGGCCCGGACAGAGCTGGAGAAAAATGTAGAACAAAATTCTAACTCACAAAAAAAGACCAGAATTACTGGCCTGACAGAGACTGGAGAAACCCTGAGAGTATGGCCCTCGAACACTCTTTTAGCTCAGTCAGGAAGTCGCTCCTGAGGTTCACCCTTCAACCAAAGATTAGGCAGGCCCATAAAACAAAATGAGACTAATGGGGCTCAACAACCCAGGGACAAGGACTAAAAGTTGAGAAGGGAGAGTGCTGACATGTCGTGGGGTTGTTAGCCAATGTCATAAAACAATGTGTGTACTAACTGTTTAATGAGAAACTATTTGTTCTGTAAACTATCTAAAGTATAATAAAAAAAATTTTAAAAATTCATAATGATAACTGTGTGCCATTCATTTTTTATAGTCTCATTCTAGTACCGTTTTTGTCTAATGTTTTCAAAATTTGAATTATTTAAATGCATACTAGTGAAACCACTGTTTAACTATTTATCTGAACCAAAATTACAGCCTTAAAACTTCTTTAAGGTAGAAAAGATTATCTGAGAAAGGAAGGAAGGTGCTACATAGTCTTTCAAACATTAGGATTCGTCTCTTAATTCTGTCTATGCTTGGAATAGCTCCCCAAACTCTAAAAAAGAGAGTTTGTTTCCAGCACACCTGAAATGGAGACCACATTTTTATGATGTTTGCCTTTTCACAGTGAAGTGAAGTTACATTAGGGAGCTATATTTTTGCTGTATTTATTTTTAAATCATTTGATTTTTACAATAAAATAACATTCTCATTTTCTCTCCTCTCCCAGTTGTACGCATTTATTGTTTTAAACCATGAAGGGTTCCACATGGAGCTGTGGTTGGTGGTTGGGACGCTCCAGAGTGCTGCATTTGGATTGAACGTTCTGTGCTACAAAGACTATGAAAAGAATGTGCTGTTTACATTTAAGAAAATACTTAGTTGACTGAGTGTCTAGCCACTAAAATAATAACAGTTCATCAAAAGACAATTATCCCAGATATCCTTCCAAGAGTTGCAATCAGATCTCTTAAGAAGTCTAAGAAAAGGGTGAGAATCCTGGGGAGGGGGTGTCCAGAGGGCCAGACTATGCCTGGAACCAGAAAGCGGTTCTATAAATTCTGGATTTGAAATAAGGCACACGTGGATTTTGTCCTCTGTAGACATCCAGATGGAACCTAATTCAGGTTAGTGGGAAATAAAATCATTATCTGATATTCTGTGGCCTCCTCAGAAAAGTAGTGGTAAATTCAAGCTTGTTTCTCCCAGACGAGAGTCAACATTGAAAACCACCAGCACCAACTGGCTCGGGCTGCCACCGTGCAACTATCAGCCAAACCTGCCTGGGAAGGACCCAGCCACGCTACCTTTAAGGTGGTGAACAGTGTTGGGGGAGAATAGGAAGAGCAGTATGCTTACTTAAGCAAGCCTCTGAGGAGGAGACCAAGGACTTCCAGCCTTGGGCTTCTCATTCAACTCCTCTTGGAGCAATAAACAGAAGTGGCAAGAGGTTAAACTCTGACTCATGGCGACCCTGTGTATATCAGAGTAGAACTGTGCTCCATAGGGTTTTCAGTGGCTGAATTTTCAGGAGCTGGTGACCAGGCCTTTCTTCCAAGGTGTCTCTGGGTAGACTTTAACCACCAACCTTTCAGTTAGCCCCAAAATGCATTAACTGTTTACATTATCCAGGAACTCCACTCCTTTAGTTATGCACTCTTAATTCCTGTAAGGTGGTTATAGATTTATTACTTATTCAGTAATAACTTAGAACAGAATATAAATACACACACATATACACACGTTACATATTTATGTATGTGCACAATTAGTACTTATATAGAAGTGTTTAATATTTATATTAAAATGTTCTAAACTTAGATTTAGATTGTGGGATGGTGGCACAACTGTGATTATGCTAAAAATCATTTATTTGTATACTTTAAATGGGTGACTTTTATGATATATGAGTTATATCTCAATAAAAAATGTATTTATCCTTTATTTTCCTAAAAAAAAAAAAAAAGAGGTCTGGGATTTGTTATTATTATTGACTTTTTTCTTTCTAGGCTCATATTTTAATTTCTTAAAGTCTTGGCAGTCCCAGCACAGGCTCCAGGACTGGTAAACGTTGAATAATGAATGATAGCTTTATTCCAAATTTAGAGCTGCCAGGTCAGGCCACATTGTCCATTTTATGGAGACATCAAGAAAAATTATACCAAAAAATGAAATTAACCCATAGAGATGCTCTTCACGGGCTCCTGCGCTCTCCCATGTCTTCTCACTGCCTTCTCTGAATGCTGATGCTTCTTGTTGTCTCAGGTACCAAAATTCAAAAGATGATGTTTTCCGTGGCATCTTCCATTGCTAATATTTTATGCTTGTGGATGAGACTAGTGGACATTTTGAAGCCTATGAAAATTGTTAGCGTTTTTTTGTTTTTTTTTTTTTTAACATATCGTCAAAGCTACTTTACAAGCAATACGTCAGTCTTGCAAAGTCTTGTGTGGTATAACTGCACTTGTCTTATAGATGATAAAATCTTGCAAAGGTTATCTTTCATAAGAGTTATTCATCTTTTTTTTTTTTTTTTGATGGATGCCACAGAGCATTACGAAGGACCAGATTTTTCTTTTAATTTCCAAGAGATTGGTAACTTTTGTAAAACAATAAAAATAAATTACCAGAAAAATAGCATAAAAGGCAAAGACATTGAAAATAATTTTCTCTTTTTATTTTTAGATTAAACAAACAAAGTTGCATTTTAATAAATATAGTTAGAACAAGCATAACATAGAAAAAAGAAATAAAATTTTTAAGAACTGTACGCATTGTTAATTAAAAGCGTCTGTAGAGGCAAATAATAGAAGAAATTGCTGTTGCTCTCATCATTTTTGTAATTCCACAATCATAACTAAACAAAATTATGAGTGGAATAGATTCCCCATATTAAGCACCTGTGTACAGACTTTTAGTGAACATATTGTATATCAATATTTAACTTTAACATAATAATGAGCTTGCTTCTTGCTTGTTAACTTATCCCTTTGGTGACCCTATTATTTTCTGCCTTGTATTTTTTTTTTTATTTTAAATACCATGTGTTTTCATTAATGGAAGTATGCTGAGTCATGAGGTGTGTTTAAATGTTTGGTTGGTAATATGGATTTTGAGAAATATTATCTGGGACTACGTAGTTACCACTGAACTTTTTGCATTCTGAAGCCTGCTGATTGATGGGCGACTGTCCCAATGAACCTTGGTTACTGAAAATACTGTGGGGCACCTTCCATTAGGTTACATGGGGAACCTCTAGTTTTCCAAATATGACACAAAAAAATCAAAACCAAGCCCACCAGGGCTTCCTAACTATCACACAGAAAGCCATAATTATGCTTACAGGGCTAATCTAGGGGTACAAAAGCCAAAAGAGACAAAATTTTTACCCAATCACATTTCCTGGTGCACTACCTTACTTGCAAGCCTTATACTCCAGGTATTTTGCTTCTACTAACATTTCTTTTGCCTTTCACCATTGTGCAAGTCCCCACTGAAGAGCCTCAAATACTTTCAGCAGGAAAAGTGTACTTCCAAAGAACTCCAGAGGCATAACAAGTGGTTGGGATACCATATGTCCATGGGTCACCAAAAGGTTATCTAATCTAGACTGCATTGATGAAAATGTTATTCATAGGGAATAATGTATATCAAAACTGTTTCTATGAATAGAAAAACCCATCTTGCATAGCTATATTTATAGGAATAGGAAAGAGAAATTTTAAAGTAGGATACTTATTGTGAACTATGTTTTCCAACATGAAGCAAGTGATACTCTACTTGCAAAATTCTTCGATTCTTTATCAGTAATCTGTTTCAACAATTTATTCTGTGAAAACCAAAAACCTGTTGCCGTTGAGTCCATTCTGACTCATAGCAACCCTGTAGGACAGAGTAGAACTGCCCCATAGGGTTTCCAAGGAACAGCTGGTGGATTTTAACTGCAGGGTTAGTTAAATTTAAATTAATTTTTCATGAAAGACAGGGATTCTGTATTTATACACTTTGGGGTTATAGTTATTAAAGTAACCTTTAACATGGTTCTACTACTCACTAGATGTGACTCACTTTCCAAGCTCAGCACTCCCTAATCTGGTCTATACTCTGTTCAGTGAATCAAGTCCATTGACCATGCTTTTGGATGTCATGGCAATGCTAAGCTGTTATAAAAATTTGTAACCACTTCCTCTCAATTTCTATACATATCTCATTATGGAGTAGTAATAACTGGTGGACCAGCACAAACCCATGGACCACACTTTCAGTAACAGTGCAATGTAGATATAGGATTCCTTTAATTCAGCAAACCAGTTGCAGTGATATCTTGTGATGAACTCACGGATGAGATGGGTGGGTTGGGTTCTTTCAAAACTGAGATTTTATGATTTCATGGATTGATGTTAAACTAAAATGAGGGCTCGTAAAAATTGCTGTTGGCTTCTCTGTTTAAGCCTTTCCTGTTCAATGTTTTTACCAGTGACTTAGATGAAAGTATAAAGTTATACTCATCACATTTAAAAATACAGTTTATATTTATTAAGCACTTGCTTTGTATGTTCCAAGCACCAGGCTATTTGCTTTAGAAGGATTACTTCATTTAATCTTCAGAACAATTCTATGATGAAGTTATTGTAATTTCCCCAACGTATAGATGGGAAATCTACTGCAAAAGACCTCTTTAAAGTGCTGAAAAGCAAAGATACCACCTTGAGGACTAAGGTAAGCCTGACTCAAGCCACGGTATTTTCAATCGCCTCACATGCACGCAAAAGCTGGACAATGAATAAGGAAGATCAAAGAAGAATTGATGCCTTTGAATAGTGGTGTTGGTGAAGAATATTGACTATACCATGAACTGCCAGAAGAACGAACAAATCTGCCGTGCAAGAAGTACAGCCAGGGTGTTCCTTAGAAGCAAGGATGGCAAGACTTCGTCTCACATACTTTGGACATGTTATCAGGAGGCCAATCCCTGGAGAAAGACATCATGCTTGGTAAAGTAAAGGGTCAGTGAAAAACTAGAAGACCCTCAATGAGATGGACTGACACAGTAGCTGCAACAATGAGCTCAAACATAGCAATGACTGTAAGAAGGCGCAGGACCAGGTAGCGTTTCATTCTGTTGTTCATAGGGCCACTATGAGTAGGAACTGACTTGATGGCACCTAACAACAACAACATAGATGGGAAGACTTAAGTAACTTCCCTGAGATCACACTACAAATGTGTGATGGAGGCAGGATTTGAGTCCAGGCTAGCAGACTCCAGATCCAAAGCTCTGACCCACCTAACTATCTTGCAAAACTGACCAGGATCTGTCACAATTATAAATGAAGGAAAGAGAATATTTGAATTCTTCTCCAGGCTAAATTTCTGGGCAAAAATCAATGAGATGAAATTTAAGAGGAATAAATGCCAATTTCTCTATTAGGTTACAATTGGTCAATTATGCAAAAGCAGACTGAGGAAGACATGGCATGCCAGAGCCTCTGTGCATCACCTCTTATCCTCCTGGTCTCACCTCTGATACCAAGCTACTGCAGCAAAATACTTCCCTAGAGGTTCTGAAGGTCACTTCTGCTAACATCAGCTTGTTTAAGGAGTTCACTTTCCTGCCCTGGGGCTTCTTAGAAACCACACCAGGGGAAGTCTCCTTAAGATGCATGAAACAGCAGCTAACCCCTAACCAACAGGGGATGAGAGTTGATGGACAAATTCTTTTCGTCGTCAGTGCTTTTCATTGTGATCAATTCTGAGACGCATTCTATATCCTCTGATGGTCCTGGGAGCATCAAGCCTCGGTGGCCCACACCAGGAACTAATTTGATAAGACACCTTTGATTTGCTTTCTCTCCCTCTCCATTTCATGCTTTCTGGTTTTTGCCCCGATCCCTCGAATCATCTCCAAAGACATCTCCTGTCCATAAGTTCTTATCTTGGGTTCTACTTTCAGTGGAAACCAAAGATGCTGGATTGGATTGGCAGCAAACCATGTTTAAAAAAAAATCTGTAATCTTCATAGATGACAAGTTTAGCCTAAGACAAGAGTATGATATGATTGCTCAAAAGAAATAGACAGAAAGAAAGGGAGGAAGGAAGAAAGACAAAGACAAAGGAAGAGAGAAAGAAAACATGATGATAATAAAATCTTGACTGCTATTGCCCGGAAGTTTATGTATAAATTATATAAATCACCCATAATCAAAAGAAAAAAAGAAAGAAGACAAAAAGAGAGAAATACATTCTTGCTGTGTGGAGAATTCAAGATAAAAGGTGAGCAAGAAACTGACAGGTTGCTTCTACTAGAGGCGGACTACTTAACCTGGGATGTATGGCTAGATTTCAAAGGATTTCATAACATTTTTTACAAAAATTTGAGTGTGAGTGTAATAATGTGGGGAGGATCCATCACTTTCAACAGATTCTTAAAAGGGCTCTTCACACAAGAGATATTAAAAAGAATCAAGTCCCCTACTAGATTGTATAGTAATGTGTACAAAGGACTTTTGAACCTCACCGAAGAAACAATCTCAAAATTACTACATTTCTCCTCCCACTAAATGCCATCCTCGGCCTATTTATTTGGTCTCTATGCCCAAGCACAGTCCCCTGAGATGATAAATCTAGGCTAGGAGTAAGAAGGCCTAAGTTGTAGTCTGCCCTCTTTACAACCACAAGACCTTGTCCTACTCACCTAAGCCTTGGTTTTCTCATTTGTAAAATGGGGGAAGGAGAATTGGGAGAAGATGGAGATAATAATATGTGCTTCAGCTCAGAGGGTTAACGAAAATCAAATGAAAAGATATATATGAAAAAGTTTTGTAAAATCTGTAACCCATACCAGATATAGATAGTATTCTGTGGTTGAATGGACTCATTATAAGGTAGGTAACTGAAATGGACCCTTGCTACTCAAGTGTGGTCTAGGGACTGCAGCATCAGCACCCACCCCCAACTCACTTTCTGAATCAGAACTTGTATTTTGACAAGATCTCTGGGTGACCCATCTGCACATTAAAGTTTGAGAAACACTGGATTAGATGACATTGGGGGCATAAAAGGATGCTGGGCCAGCACTTCTGGGTTGATGCAAGGGATTTGTTTCTTGTTTTGCTTTCTTTTGGGTTGTTTGTTTTTATTTCTTTGCATTTTTACTTCTTATCATTTTTACAACTGTATATACGTTGCAGCATCCTTGAAGAAAAAGGCCTGCTAGAACAGGTAATGGTAATAATGCTAATAATACCCTGAGTATAAATAGCACCTTTCTTTCTAAATGCTAGGAGTGTCTTCACATCTATGATCTCTTTTATCTTCATGACACCCCTGTGAAGTGGGCCAAGGCAGACATAACATGGGTCAAGATCTAACCCATTGAGTTTCTAGTAGAAAAGCTTCAGAGACATTTGACTGAGTCATCGTTGCCTTCAGTGATGTCATTAGAGGGAGGTAGGGGGTTCAGACAGCACCAGGTGACAGTCAGAGGAGGTGACACCAAAATAACTGTTTATAAAATTTTTGTGCAGTGTTTCAGCAGAAATTTATTATTATTTTATTAAAACCCCTGTAGTTGGTTATAACAACAAAAATTTTTTTTGTAAGCCTAGCTTACATATATCAATATATCTACAAGGCTGAAACTCTATGCTAATTTACTTTTTGAACCTTCCAATGCACTGTTGTTTTTCATTGCTGGGGTGTTTTTATAGTCTCTGATTTTGTCAAATTTTCTGGTGTTTTAGCTACAATATTTGGTAATTAACATGGGAGGGTGACACCATGAGTTTCCTGCACTGGGTGACACCAACCCTAGCGACACCACTGGGCACTTTCACAATCTTTCATCTCCTTGACTAAGAGATCGTTTGTCTAATTGTTTTCTTTGCTTTTGGAATATTTCCAAAGTTAATTACCAGCCTTAATTAGTTCTAGTTATGAGATCTCCAAGACTATATTCTTTGTAAACTTATGCTACTTTATTAAAGTCTAAATATTTACAAAATCTTTCAACCTAGTAGTTTGGCTTCTCTAATAATGATTCTACCACTCGTCTGTCAGTTTGTCTTACTGTAGTGGCTTGCATGTTGCTGTGATGCTGGAAGCAATGCCACTGGCATTTCAAATGCCAGCAGAATCACCCATGGTGGGCAGGTTTCAGCAGAACTTCCAGACTAAGACAGACTAGGAAGAAGGACCTGCTTCTAAAATATTGGTCAGGGAAAACCTTATGAATAGCAGTGGAATATTGTCTAGTATAGTGCCATAAGATGAGCCTCTCAGATTGGAAGGCATTCAAAATACAACTAAGGAAGAGCTGCCTTCTCAAAGCAGAGCCAACCTTAATGATGTGGATGGAGACAAGCTTTCGGGACCTTCATTTACTGATGTGGTACAACTCAAAATGAGAAGAAAGAGCTGCAAACATCCATTAATAATTGGAATGTGAAATGTATGAAGTATGAATCTAGGAAAATTGAAAGGACTAAGGTGTGCCTGACCCAGGCCATGGTATTTTCAGTCACCTCGTATGCATCAAAAACAGGACAATGAGTAAGGAAGACCGAAGAAGAATTGATGCCTTTGAATTACAGTGTTGGTGAAAAATACTGATGTTCCACGCACTGTCAGAAGAATGAACAAATCTGTCTTGAAAGAAGTACAGCCAGAATACTCCTTAGAAGGTAGAATGGAGAGACTTCATCTTATGTACTTCGGACATGTTATCAGGAGGGACTAGGCCCTGGAGAAGGACATCATGCTTGGTAAAGTAGAGGGTCAGGGAAAAAGAAGAAGACCCTCAAGGAGATGGATTGACAGTGGCTGCAACAGTGGGCTCAAACAGCAACAATTATGAGGATGGCCCAGGATTGGGCAGTGTTTTGTTCTGCTGTACATAGGGTCACTATGAATCAGAATTGATTTGACAGCATCTGACAACAACAACAATGATGATTACCTTTATAATTTTATCTCAAGGAACCCTGCTGGCACAGTGTTTAAGTGCTCTGCTGTTAACTGAAAAGATTAGCAGTTTGAACCCACTACCCGCTCTGTGGGAGAAAGATGTAGCAGTCTGCTTCCGTAAACATTACAGCTTTGGAAACCCTATGGGGCAGTTATTCTCTGTCGTATAGGGTTGCTATGAGTCGGAATCAACTTGATGGCAATGGGTTTTTTATATGACTTTATCAAATGAGACACTTAGACACATCACGCCTTAGCACTCAGAGCTTACAGGAGGCTGAAGAGGTTCTACTGCTGTGTTTTATTTTTAATCGGAGCCTGTGTTGGCAGGGAGATTGGAGCAGAGTGAAACGGGTGAATAATCATAGTAATAGAGATGCTCAGTATATCAAAGATGAGAAAGGGGCCAAATTTGTAAGCTTAAGTAAAGGCAATATAACATTTTTCAATATTGATAGTTTTGTTACATACAACAGCGAAAAACTGTTTTCAAGGTACCCCTAGATCACCTTTGCCTGTCTAGTTATCTCCAGGTGTCTTGACTGTACTTACAGACTACTTAACTCAATGAAGAATCCAAGCCATGTGTCTGAATCTGAAATTATTCTCCCATAGATGCTTAAAAAAGACCCACAAGTGTGTCACACTAGTAAAAAAAGAAAAATTGTCCGTAGCTTAACTGCTGTGTTTCTTAACTAAGGTCTTTGGATAATTCCAAAAGCAATAAATCACCACATGTGCCAGGAGAGAATGTTTTTGGTAATTAGATCTATCTATATGACCCTAATATATACTGCCACAATAATAAGGATAATAGACACCTTACATTTGTATAACATTGTGCAAGTTACAAAGTATTTTTCCCTTTATAATAAACAAGTCAGTAGAGGTACCTGGAGAGACCATTTGTGTAGTGTGGTACAGGAAGATTCTAAAGATTCTTTTTTGGAAATGTAAATGGGGAAAAACAAATCAACAGAGGTTTAGTAATGAGAGAGGAAAAAGCACAGCACATTATTTGGATGGAAGGCGTAAGGAGTCATGGAAAACCAAAGTTAAGGAGAAGCAAAAACTATGAATAAGCAGAAGGAAGTAGAGAATACCCCTACAGAGTGCTGTGATCACTCAAATACTTTCGTTTGAATAAAATAAATGTATAAATTTGCAACTGTATAACAAAAATACATGCCTAGTTGAAAAACAATCAAATTCAAATTTTTGTCTAAACACTGAGTTGATCAAAAAAAGCTCATCTTCAGACCGTATATGGTTACTTGGCCACCATTTTCTAAAGCCTGGAAGAGAGAGAAGGAAGCCAGTCAACATGGAGACAGCACAGGAGGTACAGAGGGGACAGCGAGGTGACAGAAAACAGAAACTGGGAGATTAAGGTCTTATCACCTGTGTGAGAGAGAGAAAGATGACCAGAAGAGACCCTCCAGTGCCCCCCGTCCTCTGGGACTCTGCTTTCTCCTCCCAGTTCCAGTCCACATTGTTCTTGCATTAAGTGCCCTTTCTAGGAAAGGGATCTGATGAAAATCTCTTCCTTACAGTCAGAACAGCCCAAGAGAAACAATCTACATGCCTTTTCTGATATTCACAAAAACTTTACATAGTAGAGGGCTGGATATTGGGATCCCTGGAGCCCTCGTGGCACAGTGGTTAAGAGCTTGGCTGCTAACCAGAAGATTGGCAGCTCAAATCCACCAACCGATCCTTGCAAACCCTAGTTCTACTCTGTCCTATAGGGTTGCGATGAGTCAGAATCGACTGATGACAGCGGGTTTGGTTTGTTCTTTTTTGAGGTCTTCCTAGTGCTACTTTCAATACACCTCACAAGATAAACCTTTAGGATAAGGGGTTGTCTAAGAAGCAAACGTAAATGTTTCCTCCTAATGTTGGATTCCATTTCAAACCTACTTGATTCACAGCGACCATAAGATAATCTCTTTTCAGCCCCACAGAGAAAAAGTGCTTCAGAAAAGAGGAATTAGTGGTGGTCTCAACAGTCCTGGTGGAGTTATCTTCTCACACTTATACAATTCTGTTTTCAAAAATCCACACAGAGGATCCAAACAGCTAAAAATGTCATCACATGAAGAATATAAAGTAAATATGTAAAATAATACAGCAATACATTAACCTAAATAGTGCTAATAAATTGTTAGGCTTAGCAGGAAATGGAAAAGAGCTAATGGAATAATGAACAGTTTGTTTATTCCTGGAGCAGTCAGCCATCATCTGTAATGTTCCCAGCTCCCCTGCCAAGAGCAGCAGTGAACAGTCTCTCTTGGGGTGATGAGGCGAGCCCAAGAAACCACCACTTTCTAAATTCTAAAGGAAGTGCAGTTGTCACTTGACTGAGAGACATAGCAGGAAGAGTAATCCACATCAAGGAAACTTTATAATGGGAGTCAGCAAGGAGGCAGGATTGTGTAGTGGTTAGGGATGTGGCATTTGGAGACAGATTTGGATCCGTGAATGGATTTTTGGAGTAGGAGTTTAGGTGGGCAGATCACAGTACCAGCTACATTTAATTTATTCATTCATTCAGGAAACAAAATTCACTCCTGCGTTAAAGTAGAGAGAAAACTAACTGCTGTCAGAAATTACCAAAACTTGGTTCAGAGGATATTATTCTGCTTTGTAACAAAAATCAGAGAAATTTATTTTTCTGTTTTGTTATGAAGAAAAAACATCACAGTTACATGCTGAAGATACGGGTAAGATACATAACACTGATCTTCAATCTTTAACTGGCGTATAAGTCAAGGCTGATTAGCGGCAAATGCTGTTAATGTATCGATGCACACCATGGCAGACTCTGTTATTTGCTCATTAATCCCCCATTTCTTCTATCTAACACATCTCTGACTTTGTTAGGGGTGGCATCATATCCAGCCCCAGGCAATGGATGGGAGTTGGGTCTAAGCTCATCGTGAGTGACACACTCCTATTTCCAGCTGCCCATACTTCCTTGCAGCAGTATGAACCATGGAGAGGGACTAAAGGCTGAGAGACTACTTAGAGAACTATGTATCTTTGCTATGATTTTCAATGTTAAGAGTTGTTTTGTTTTTATGCGGTAAGTATATATCTAAAACAAAACATTTGCCAATTCAGCATTTTTTACATGTGCAGTTCAGTGACATTAATTACATTCATCATGCTGTGCAACCATCAGCACTACCGGTTCCCAATTTTTTCCATCACCCTTAACAGAAGCTCAGTGCCCCCTAAGCAATGACTCCTCCTTCCCTCTTCCTTCCACCCCTGGTAACCACTTATAAACTTTCATTTCTATACATTTGACTATTCGAGATATTTCATATAAATGGGATCATATGATATTAGTCCTTTAGTGACCGGCTTATTTCAGTCATCACAATGTTTTCAAAGTTCATCCATATTGTAGCATGAATCAGGACTTCAATAAATTTCAAATTTCTTGAAGGCATGAATTATATACCTTTTGTGTTCGCTATAGGATATTTATAGGAATCAATCATCAAATTAAAGAAATTTTGAAATAAAAAAAGTATATGAATTGCAGTAATCTTAGTATTCAAAAGTCATTATATAAATTTGAGCCATGTACTCACACAGCCCAAGGTCAATTTGAGGGATAGGTTTCTTCAACTTGCTTATGGTAAGTGACTGCAAGTGAGGCAAAGGAATCAAACTAGAAATGTGGAATTCCTCCTCTCTGGCCCAAGTACAGGCCCAGCTCCTGTACTGTTCAGTAATGGTGGAAGGCAAATCACAGCCGCCCCAACTAGGGGCGGAGCTGGGCATCTTCTGATCTTACCAGAGGCCACTTCCTTACCTGCCCAGTTTTTTTGCCTTTTTCCAATTCCTTTGAAAAATTGCTCCAGCTCACACAGGAAAACAGTCCCATGAAGTGATTGGCTGTCACTGGGGCAGTTGGGTGCTGAAGACATTTTCCTCCTTGTCACTGATGCAAATGACATATTACATTGGGCAAATCTGCTGCAAAAGATCTTTTTAAAGTTTTTTGTTCATTTTTTGTAACTATTGACTTCATTCAAATTTCACCAGTCTTTCCACTGATGTCCTCTTTCTGTTCCAGGATCCAGTCCAGGATCCCACATTGTCTCCTTAGTCTCCTTCAATCTGTGGCAGTTTCTCAGTTTCTCATGCTATCTTGTGGTTTTAATTACATCTACCTAGTGACAAATGATGTTGAATGTATTTTTACACGATAATTTTCCATCTGATGTTGAATACATTTTTATATGCTGATTTTCCATCTATCTTCTTTGTGAAGTGTTTGTTAAGATCTTTTGTCTATTTTAAAACTTGAGTTGTTTTCTTACTGAGTTTTTAGAGCCCTTTATATAGTCTAGATATAAGTCCTTTATCAGACAGATGATTTGAAGCATCTCCCAGTCTGTGTCTTGTCTTTCCATTCTTTTAACAGTATAGTGTCTTCCATGACTCAGGATCATGCAAATTTTCTTCTGTGTTTTCTTCTAGAAGTTTCATATCTTACGTTTAGGTCTATGATCCATTCTCAGTTAATTTTTGTGTAACATATGAGTTGTGTAAGGAACCCTGGTGGATAGTTTTAAAGAACAAAGATGTCACTTTGATAATTAGGGTTCGCCTGACCTAAGCCATGGTATTTTCAACCACCTCATATGCATGCAGAAGCTGGACAATGAAAAACAACTAAGAGGAACTGATGCATTCAAACTGTGATGTTGGTGAAGAACACTGAATATACCATAGACTTCCAGAATAATGAACAAATCAGTCTTAGAAGAAATACAACCAGGATGGTGAGACTCCAGCTTGCTTACTTTAAACATGTCATCAGTTGCCAGAAAAGGACTTCATGATTGGTAAAATAGAGGGTCAGTAAAAATGATGGAAACCCTCAATGAGATGGATTGACACAATAGCTGAAACAATGGACTCAAACATACCAGTGATCATAAAAAGGGGGCAGGACCAGACAACATTTTGTTCTGTTATACATAAGGTCACCATGAGTCTGAGCCGACTTGATGGCAGCTAACAACAACAACAACTGACACAAAACAGCAAATGATTCTGCCTTGAGATAATACCTAACACCAAATTATTCCACCACCTTATTCTTGGGAGATCAGAGACTGCATTCTTTCCTTACATCTAACACATGCGGCAAGAACACGTAGAAACTGAAATAAATGTTTCTAATTAACAAATGAAAATACATCTGAGCCAAGTGAGAGATGTCAGCTGCTTAAGAAGAAGCTTCCTTGGCTGCCAGGATTGCCCATGACAGATTAAACCATTTAAACGTATTATAACAACAAAAGGGATGGGATTCTCAGACTCTTTCATCCACAGAATGGCTTTTTGGTTCACTCTACAGACGATTTTTTTTCTCCTACTTGTAATAAATGAGTTTAAGCCAGAATCAAATTTTGATACTTAAAAAAAAAAATCAGCCAGTACAATTGATAGCACCAGTTAAAGGAATGAAACAGTTTTGCATGGAAACAATGATTCATGAACTGCTCTTCCCTACAGGAGATGAAACCATTTGGGGCTTTCCTCAGAGATGCTTACATTACTGGCAATGTTTAGAAAATCTTCAATATATAGAGAAAATTCCAGCCTTCAATTTTTCTTCTTGAGAGGGTTTGGTGGTTGCTTTGGTATACGTGTGTCTCTTGGTGAGTGTGTGTGTGTGTGTGTGTGTGTGTGTGTGTGTGTGTGTGTGCGCGCGCGAGCGCACGTGCATTCGCACGAGTGTGCTTCATAAAATTAGATTCTAGCAAAAGGAAAGTGCATTTATGCAAAAGCAATTCATCAACCACTTCTGTGCTCAGAATTCACCGAGGTAATTTAGATACTTTAATGGCAAGGTAGTTTAGGTAGGTAGGAGGCAATGTCTCCTCCCCCACCCAAGAGCTAGGGTAATAGAAAACATGGGCTCTAAATGAATCTTTTCAGGAAAGTAATTCTTGTTTTAATTATTTATCCACTACCAAATATAAAATATAATTACATAGCCAATGTCCATGGGAACAAAATCTGCAGCACAGTATAGAGTAGAAGAGCTTTCTGCTTTTAGAAATTTTCCATTAAAAAAATGATATTAAAAAAATAAGATTAGCCAAATGCAGCTTTAGTACTAATCTGATTTTCATAATGTTGGTGTTTAGCAAGAGCCCACTGTTGGACCAAACACAATGGCTCCAGAATTTGCAGTGTTTTTACCATGGCCTTGACCTTTATGATGTCAGACATATATTACTTCTTCGCTATAATTTACTATTGACATCATGGATTAAATTTGTTCTTTCAGCTAACGTAACTGAGCAAGTAAGGTGCATTGTGAAACTGAAGCCAGCTACTGAAATACGAGGGTTGTCAAGTATAAATTTACAAAAGATATTCAGACTGGGTGTGGAAGACAAAAATAAATGGACAAAGAAGCTGTTTTTGACAGACTGCAAGGGGCTAGAGACTTCAGCTTGAACACTGTAAATCCAAATGTCACGAAACACTGCTGCAGAATGAGAGACACGTCTATTTCTCAGGAATATAAATGGTGATGGGAAACCAAACTTTCAAGATGCTGTACATTTTTGAAAAGTATATCCCTGCTGCCTGATAACAAACTCAGTGATCTCTTCCTCCTCTCCCCCAGCCCGAGCTTGAAAACCATTGCAAGTCAGTCCCTCAGAACAAGTAAATGACCACAAAGCCAATGTTTCATGGGATACCATTTATACGAGAAGCCAAGGGATTTCAAGAAATATGTAAAGTTGCATTTAAAAAAAAAAATTAACTTGGTAACTGTATGTTATTCCCCAAACGTGATCCATGACCAGTTTTCACGTCTCATACAAATTGTGTTTTTAATACCAGAGTGTAAGCAGCTTAAGAGGGGATATTGTAACTACTGAAATATGTAAAAGCGCTCCCATCACTCAACATGTAACCCTTTGGAAAGTGATTGAGCCAGACCAGTGACTGGTCTCATAGAATAACAATCTGGCCTGCTGGCTTGTGGCTGTGTGAGACTCCAAGCTCATGGCCAGGTTTTCTCTGTAACCTTTCAAATGCTTTATTTTCTAGGTACCCTACGAGCTAAAAGCATTTTTGAAAAACCAGTTGCCGTCAAGTCTATTTCAACTCATGATGACCCCGTATGTGCCAGAGTAGAACTGTGTGCTCCATAAGGTTATCAATGACTAATTATTCAAAAGTAGATCATCAGGACTTTCTTCTGAGGCACCTCTAGGTGGACTTGAACCTCCAACCTTTTGATTAGCAGCCAAGTGCATTAACTGATGCACCACCTAGGGACTCCAAAAGCATTTTAGAATAACTGAAATTGTTGTTGTTGTTGCTAGGTGCCATCAATTCAGTTCCAACTCATAGTGACCCTAAATACAACAGAATGAAACACTGCCCAGTCCTGCACCATCCTCACAATCGTTGCTATGTTTGAGCCCATTGTTGCAGCTACTGTGTCAATCTATCTCATTGAGGGTGTTCCTCTTTTTCACTGATCCTCTACTTTACCAAATACCATGTCCTTCTCCAGGGACTGGTCCCTCCTGATAACATGTCCAAAGTGCATGAGGCAAAGTCTCACCATCCTTGCTTCTAAGGAGCATTCTAGTTGTACTTCTTCCAAGACAGACATGTTCGTTCTTCTGGCAGTTCGTAGTATATTCTGTATTCTTCACCAACACCATAATTCAAACCCATCATTTCTTCTTCGTCTTCCTTATTCATTGTCCAGGTTTCGAATGCATATGGAGGGATTGAAAATATCATGACAACGTCAGGCACACCTTAGTCCTCAAAGTGATCTTTGCTTTTTAACACTTTAAAGAGGACTTTTGTAGCACACTTCCCAAAGCAATATGTCGTTTGATTTCTTAACTGCTGCTTCCATGGTCATTGATTATGGATCCAAGTAAAACGAAATCCTTGACAATTTCAATATTTTCTCCATTTATCATATGTTGCTTATTGGTCCAGTGTAAGGATTTTTGTTTTCTTTATGCTGAGGTGCAATCCATACTGAAGACTGTAGTCTTTGATCTTTATCGGTAAGTGCTTCAAGTCCTCTTCACTTTCAGCAAGCAAGGTTATGTCATCTGCATATCACAGGTTGTTAATGAGTCTTCTTCCAATCCTGTTGCCATATTCTTCTTTATATAGTCCAGCTTCTGGGATTATTTGCTCAGCATACAGATTGAATAAGTATGGTGAAAGGATACACCCCTGATGCACACCTTTCCTGATTTTAAACCACGCAGTATCTCCTTGTTCTGTTTGCACTACTGCCTCTTGATCTATGTACAGGCTCTGCATGAGCACAATTAAGCGTGCTAGGATTCCCATTCTTCTCAATGTTACCAATAATTTGCGTAGTCAATAAAACACAGGTAAACATCTTTCTGGTATTCTCTGCTTTCAGCCAAGATCCATCTGACATCAGCCATGATATCCCTCATTCCACATTCTCTTCTGAATCCAGCTTGAATTTCTGGCAGTTCACTGTCGATGTACTGCTGCAACTGTTTGTGAGTTATCTTCAGAAAATTTTACTTGCATGTGATATTAATGATATTGTTTGATAATTTCCACATTCTGTATGATAACCTTTCTTTGGAATGGGCACAAATATGGATCTCTTCCAGTCAGTTGGCCAGATAGCTTTCTTCCAAACTTCTTAGCATAAATGAGCACAGTAACTGCGTGCTACAATGATGGATTGATGAGTGGGTAACACAAGCAGATTAAGAAACCTAGAAAGTAAAAATGCTTTTCCAATGTTATAGCTTGTTGTTATGGATTTATTTCTGAGTCTAGTCCATGGTTAGACTATTCATGGAAGGCATTCAGTGGCCGTGCATTTGGGGCATTTATAGGGGAATGAAGAGCCTTGAGTCCCTCTTGCCCATATTATAAACCTGCTTATTGATCAGTTAGCCAGCCTTTTCTCGGGAAGTTGTGAGACCTTGATCTGAGTCTGTGAGTCAAATATACATGAATGTTTATGGAACAATACATAGTATTTAATGCTGCACTGGGGCTTGAAATTGCATAGTAATCATTACAAATGGACATTCCCCTCAAGTTTATACTCTAATGTCTATGAATGCCTATGTATAAGAAAGAAAATGCATATTCTTAGAGTAACTCTAACGTGGGAAAATGGGACATGAGTACATTCTTTGCTCTATGACCCAAATAGTGCCTTTGAATAAGCTGTCAAAAGACTTGGCATATTGGGTTCAGACAGTATTTTTCTGACAGTAATGAAAAGAAATGACACAGAAGCTCTCATTTACATCTAGTTTGGCTAGGCATGGAGATCCCAACCTTGAGAATGAGGTGACCTTCAGAAACCCATCACCATATTGGGTATGAGTAGTCTGGAAGGAAGATGTGCTGTGAGCCTAATCCAAAAAAAAAAAGAAAAAAAGGAGCCAGGAGCCCCCCAGTCTGACTCTAGATGCAAACTCAGGGGGATTTACTGCATGTAAAAGAGCTCAAACTTACTGTTCCTGGAACTTCTTTAAATTAATATACAGTTGACTTACTGTAGGTTAATATTAACACCTACCCGGGGTTCCCTCTCATGGGGTAGTTCAAATGCCCATAGTCCTAGGACACCTTGATTCTTGGGTCTACATGGTTAGGAAATTTTCTTTAAAAAGCTCATGGCTTAATTCCCTGTAAAGAAAGTACCACTGTAGCTTTGCTTAGAAAAATACCTTCTTTGTTTAGAAAAATCCACAAATTTTACTTTCCACAATTCTAGCACTTAGTTCATCCCGTTTCTTTTCATGATTGTTTATAGTAGATTGCAGCTACTGTGTGTTGATTTCTCTCTATTTCCCTCCAGGCCAATGGATTAGTTTAGACATGTTCAGCTGCATTTAACATTTAACAAAAATCCAAATACAGTGGCTTAGCCAATATTTTCTTTTGTGTCATGAAGTTCAGGAAGAATATGTGCAGAGTTGGTGCAGCGGCTTTAGAAACCACCAAGGATTAATTTCCTTCCTGCCTCTTGCTCTACCATCTTAACATGTGGCTTTCGTCTTCATGGTTTCACATAGGAAGAAGAAAATCAGGAAAGTAAAACTTTCCCAGAAATCCTCAGCAAAATTCCACTTTGTCAAAACTAGGTTACATGACCGTCCTTAGCTGCAAAGGAGACTGGAAAACAGGTGTTTGTTGGGCACAATGCCACCTTAAACAAAATAGGGGGTCTGTGGGCAAGGAAGAAGGAAAAGAACAGAGATTAGGCAGACAACAAAAGTGTGTCTGCCCCGCCTCTGTACCTAATGACTATGCAGCATTGTGTTGTTAAACTGAGTTACAGACGGTGCAAGGATTTTGAGATTTCTTTCTCTCTTTTTCATTCATACGCACACGTAGTGAAAAGCTCTCTATAACAGTATTTTTTCTGAAGACTGGGAAAATAAAAAGCTTCCCAGATGCTCCTGGGTAAATAGCAATTGAAGTCCCTTGGATGTTTCCTTATTTGCAAAATGACAAGAACACTGGTTGCACAACTCGGAGAATGTAATCAATGTCACTGAATTGTACATGTAGAAACTGTTGAATTGGTGTACATTTTGCTCTGTGTATTCTCAACAGCAACAACAAAATAAAAATTTAAAAAATGACAAGAACACTGAACGTTGAGGCAGAAAACCTAGATTCTGGAATCAGTTCTGCCACCAACTATCTGGATGATCTTGAACAAGCTATTTTCCCTGTCTGAGCCCAGTTTCCTACCTAGTCTCATTGTCTTCTCTCTTGGTACCTCTACAAGTCCATTCTCCACCCATCAGATTCATATCTCCCCTCCACTTAAAACCATTAAATGCTTGGATTGAAATTCAGAGTCCTCAGGATCCGGCCCTGTCTGTGTTCCTACTTCATCTTGTACCACTCTCCCCTATGTGCATTTCACTCCCCCACACAGGCCTCCTTTGTTTTCTTAACCACACCAAGCTCATTGCTGGCCTTTGCACTTGCTGTTCTCTCTGCCTGGAATGCTCTGATCCAAGGTCTTCCCCTTGACTGGCTCCTTCTTATTGTTCAAGTCTCAATTCCAATGTCACCTGCTGACAATGATATCTAAAGTACGATTATCCACTCAATCTCTCTCTATCACAGAATCCTGTTTATTTCCTTCAGAGTACTTACCACAATCTTTAATTGTCTTGATAATTTATTTGCTTATTGTCTGCCTCCCATTGAGAATGTAAATTCCTTGAGAGCAGAAACCTCTTCTCTTTTATTCACCACAGTTAATCCTGGCGTCTACAGCCATCTGTCAGTTTGTATACTATGGGGGCTGTGTGTTGCTATGATGTTGGAAGCTATGCCACCAGAATTTCAAATACCAGCAGGGTCACCTGTGGTGGACAGGTTTCAGTGGAGCTTCCAGACTAAGACAGACTAGGAAGAAAGCCTGGATATCTACTTCCAAAAATTAGCCAGTGAAAACTTTATGGATCACAACAGAATATTATCCAACTCGCTTGCTTTGGATACATCATCAGAAAGGATCAGTCACTGGAGAAAGACATCACGTTTGGTGAAGCAGAGGGCCAGTGCGGGCCAGAGAGATTTTCAACAAGTTGAGTTGGCACAATAGACACAACAACGAACTTAAACATGCTGATGATCCCCATGATTATGTAGGATCAGGCAATGTTTCCTTTTGTTGTATGTAAGATCATCATAAGTCAGAGTTAACTAAAGGCAGCTATCTATCTCTGTCTGTCTGTCTGTCTGTTTATCTCTCTCTATCTATCTAACTATCCATCTGTCCCTGGCATAGATTCTGTCAAAGTCACATATAACAAACATCTGTTGAATGAATAAATGAATAAAGAATGAGGGTTATTAACTTGATCTCACAGGCCCTTTCCAACTCTGCAATTCTGTGATTCCCATCTCACAGGGCCACAGTGAGGATGAAATGACACAACATATATGCATGTACATTATAAATTGGTAGGCAGTGCACAAATGTTAAGGCTTTAGTAACAATAGTGTGTTTTGGGGGCAATTTGTGAACTGATAAGCAAAACTTCACTCTTGTGAATATTGTTTACAAAACAAAGCCTGAAATGACAGGAATTACAGCCAGAGCAAATGAACCATTTTGAAATAAAGTTTTTTCTAAAGAGGTGACATTCTGAAAAACAATATCAACTGAGCAATTTTTTCCTCAGTCAGCTCTCTAGAAAGTAATACTCTCCTCCTATTGTATAATATCTGAGAAAGTTCTATTTACAAGTCACTTCTAAAGGGCAGCAATTTATTTTATATTAGTGAGTCTGTGAACTGCAGACCCCACTCAGTAAGATCATATATCTCTGTAACATCTACCAGATATGAAATTCCATTGATGTGTGTTAAAGATTATAGAAGACATACACATTTGAAAACCTTCATTGGCCAGATTGTGTTTACAGACGGAGTACTGAACAATAAACTGAACCCCAGAATCTGCCTTGATGTCCTTCAGTCCTGCCCCAGATGTGGCTGAATCCAGTCAATACTTGTTTTTAATGATGGAATAAGCATGCATTCCCAAGGAGTGATTTGAAGCAGTGACCTCACTTCTCTTGGACACTGAGGTCACCCTTAGTTTAGAGAAGTTCTGTTAGAAATACTGGGCCTCGTGTGGAGTATTTACACAACAGAAATAGGCCATAACGTGGCCCATCCTGATTCCTTAGCACATAATCCCCCTGCTCCCATATAACCTTGCATAGGTAATCTATATTCTATATTCCAGCCAAACTGAACTATATGGAATTTTCAGCACATGACTGGCACTTTTTTAACTACCTGGCTCTGGCCATGCTGTCCTCCAACTCTTGAAATTCCGTTTCCATACTCGCACCGTCCCTACCTGTAGAAATATTACCTACCCTTCAAAGTTTTGCTAACATTTGTCAACTTTCCCACCTGAAAGCCATCTCTCCAACCTCCTTGGATTTAATTATAATAATGACAGTTCACACTTATTGACATCATGTACCAGGCACTGGTTTAAATGCTTTAGACAGCTTGTCTAAAGGAGCCCTCAAACAAGCGTATGAGATGAGTACCACTATCATCCCACTTTCCAGATGAAGATGCTAATGTCTAAAGGAGTTATAAAACCTGTACCACTGCTAGTGCGTGCCAGTGCACAGACAGATTACCTCTAAAGCCAGTGGTGTGCTGGAGTTGCCTTATACCAACTTGAGAGACCATCGTTAGCATCTCTTCCCAATTCTGCATTCAGGGATGTCATGTTGGTAGCTTGAAATAAACTACGGTGAGAATATTTACACTATGGAAATAAGCATGAGCTACAAGCTAGGTCATCTCCCCTTTTTTTCCAGATCACTTGTTAAACATTTATCAGTACATCACTGCCTAGAGCCAACCCTCTTAACACTATGTTACCCTGCCTCACCTATTTGTGTGTTTGTACTATTACTCCCATTAGGTTGTGAGCTCCTTAAGGTAAAAGACCACATTATAATCATTTATATCTCATGTTTTCTTGGCACATTGCTTTCCTTTTACACTGTAAGTATGCAATAAGTATTATTGGAATGAATGGTAATTCATTCTCAAGGTGGCTAATACTATGATCCAAATATGAGATGGAAAAAGTAGTAGCTGCTCTTTTAGTTAAACAAAAAAAAAAAAAAAATTCAAACTCCTTAAAACATTTCATAGTTTGCAATGATGTTGCCAACATGAGCAAGCATTGAGAAGAGAGTCCTGGAATCAGAGTCCAGAAGGGATCCTAGATATCATCAAATGCAACCACTATGTTTGACTGAAACAGAGAGCTAGCGTCTAGTGATCATTCTCTCAGGAGCAGGGACTAATTGATTGTTGTCTAGGGATGAGTGGTAAAGGCCTGTTTAAACTTGAATCCTCCTTATCAGTTCTGATATCTGCCCCCACCACTGCCATATCACCTCCTCCCTTGTTGAGAGCCACTGACACACTGAGTCTCAGTTGGTGGAAAGTGATTTATAAGCACTGAATTTCTCTAGAGATTATAAACAGGTCAACCTTACCTCCTGAACAAAAAAATTATTTGGCTATTCTAAAGATAGTGCCAATTTTACTGCCCAGTTTCCCAGCTTCTGAACTTAAATTCTTCTAAACTTATCTTGCCTTCAGCTTGTACATTCTGTGTCTTTGCTCCCTCCTTTCCCTCCGTAGAAATTGTGTTCCTGTCCCATCTTCATCTGCTGAATCCTACCAATGCTCACATTTCACCAGGCTCAGTTTATTGCCAACTCCCCCCGCAGTCCCCATGATTACCCTTAATGAGAAGAAATCCTTTTAAAGCACATATAACCTGGGTTTGGGAACTCATATTACCCTAATCTAGAATTCTACACAAATCCTATTTGGGAATACATTGTTTCCTTGATAGGACTGCAAAAGTTCTTACTTGCTGTGTGACCCCTTTATGCTTTCCGACCACGGTGGGGGTCAGTAAGAACCAGGGCTCCTTCATATATGGGAAGCTTCTCCAGTAGGACCATGACCCAGAACTGGTTGGCAGGCCTAGTCTTGGTAGGTGTCAGGGTGAAAAGAGACTCAGGCCTCCTTCTGATCTCTGAGGTGTAGCCTCTTCATGCAAACGCTAGTGTATATGACTGGTTCTCTGATGGGTCTTCTGCCTTGGTATTTGGTTTCTCCTCAGGGTCACAGCAAAGGCCTGATTGCTGATCAAACAGGGCCCTAACCCCATTCCTAGCTCCTGCCACCGCCTTCTCCAGGGCTGGTTTAACAGGATAGCATGAGCACTGAGCGGGCAGAACACCACCCTACTAGCAGAAGGAATGCTATGCAAACATCAGCCTTTCCATGACCTCAGCAGACATTTGCTCTATACTGCAGTGTCTTTCCTGACCCCAAGACCTTCCTCCCCAGGAGTCTCACTGCAATGCCTACCCTGCTTCACCCCTTTAACTCAGGCTCTTCATACAGTGAGCCTGCTCGGGTCATTTGTGAGTTTGCTGTGCCTCTAGGATTGGGCAGATTAAACTGCTGGCTTTTCCCAGAAAGGGGTCACCCTTAGGCCTCCTATGGTACCCTCAGTGCCCACCCCATTCCACTCTGCCCAGACTTGTTCTCCCTTCCCTGTTGGGGGCTCCTAGCATGCCACATGACAGACACAATGCTTTTTTATTTTGCTTTGCTTTTGGATTTATCTTGAGCTTCCTGAGGACAAAGACTGTGTATTACACATCTCTTCTTTTACCAGACCCCTTAGCTCAGTGTTGTTGTGTGCTGTTGAGAGTCAGCTCCAACTCACAGTGACACTACAGGACAGAGTAGAACTGCCCCACAGGGTTTTCTAGGCTGTTATCTTTACAGGAGCAGATCGTCAGATCTTTTCTCCTACGGAACTGCTGGATGGTTCGAATTGCCAACATTTTGGTTCACAGCTGAGCGCTTAACCATTGTGCCACCAGGGCTCCTTACTTAACACAGTACTGGCCCCAAAGCAGACATTGTCTAAGAATGGAAGAAATTGTAACATATCAGAAGGCAGGCAGAGTTCTGACGAAGACATTCAAGTGGTTGACAGCTCTTATGGGGCATCTAAAAAGAATAAGGAATAGATAACGCTGGACTGAGTAAGAGGTTTAACTGGAACAATAGGAATGGCATGATCCAGAGGGTTTGCACTGTATTTAACATGTGTCAGAACAGTTCTCAGCACTTTTAAAACAGTAACTCATTTAATCTTGAGGTGGCTGAGGCACAGAGAGGTTAAGTAACTTGTCCAAAGTCAAACAGCTGAGACACATCCCAGAAGTCTGGCAGCAGAGTTCTGCTCTTAACCAGTACGTGAAGGTGCTTTCCTGAACCAGGCAGAGTTACAAGGGCAGCCAATAGTCAGAAGAACAGTAGCTTACCCCAGTAGCATAGATGTTCATTTTAATCAATCATGGTGGTTGCATTTGATGATATCTAGGATCCCTTCTGGGCTCAGATTCCAGGACGCTACTCCCAGTGCTTGCTCCTGCTGACAAATCATCTCCAGCTATGTAATATTTAAAGGAGGTTGAAAATTTTTAGTTTAACTAAAAAAGTAGCGACCTCTTAACTTGGGGCAAAATTAAGTTTGGGGAATTACTGTAAGGGCCAGGAGCCAGGGAGGCAGAGTGGGGGGAAAGCCTGTGAGACAGAGCTCTGAGTAGGGCAGAGATGCCAGAACTATTCTCATCAGACACAGGCACAGCTGGGACTGAAAGGGGCAGAGCCGAGGGAAACAGGTTCTCAAAGCCAACCCGACTCTCTATAGTGGACAGAAAGGCAATCAATCCATCCTGCATAGGGAGCTTGGTAAAGGCAGCTTCTGGGGTCAGCTGGCCCTGGGTCTGGATGCCAACCCCACCTCTGAGGAATTACTTCTCAATGAGCCTCGATTTCCACATTGATGACAATCATAGCTTCTCCCTCTTTAGGATTGTTATAAGGATTAAATGAGATAATGCATGTAGAGGACGATGCCCATGGTAAACACTTACTAAATACTGGTTAATATTATAATTATTATTGCTGCTATTAATTTCAAATTCCCTTTGGGCTTCTCTGCTGACAAAGCAAACTTATGATTTGTATTTGGGCCTAAGTTATGCTGTGGTCTTCAGACAAGTATATCTTCCATTATGAGGAATTTATTCATTCCCAAATGTTTTTGCGTGCCTACCATATATACAAGGACCCTGGTGGCACAACAGTTAAGTGCACGGCTGCTACCCGAAAGGTTAGTGGTTTGAACCCACCCAACAGCTATATGGGAGAAAGACGTGGTGATCTGCTCCCATAAAGATTACAGCCAAGGAAACCCTATGGGGCAGTCTTACTGGGTTACATGGTGTCGCTGAGTTAAAAATTGACTCTATGGCACCTAACAACAACAACGATATGTATGCGTCATGATCTATCTTAGGAACTTAACAGACAAGGATGAATAAAGTACTTTAGGTAAATTAAATGTAAAAAAAAAAGAAGAAGAAGACGTAGAGGTCATTGTTACAAATGGTATCCGAGTGGTATGGGGGAACGCAGAATCGAGGGCCTGACTCCGCTAAGGAGGGACCTGGAGTCTTCACATTTGAGCTGAGTCTTGAGGGGTGAGAAGGAGCTCACCAGGGAAACAACAGAGTGGCTGGCATTCCTGCAGGCGGGCATACTGCACAAAGGCACAAAGGTGGGAAGGAACACAGCCTGCAAATCACTCAGTTTGGTTGTGAGTAGGGTTGTAGCTGACAAGTTTGGGAAAGGAGGCAGGAGTTGGAGCCGGCAGGCAGTGGGACAACACTGAGGGAGTTTAAACAGAGGCAATGATGGGATTCATTTGTATTTTAGAGAAATTATTCTGCAGTAGTTTAAAAAATTGCTTAATACGGTTGCCCCAGCTTCACTAAAAACTTTAGTAATTTGCATATAACATCACAATTTTTTGCCCTAATCATGTACTCTAGGACATGTAATCAAGTACTCCTATTACTTAATATTTTTCTTTAAATTGACTGTCTCTTTTTTTAAAAAAAAAAAAAGGTGCTAAATTGTACAGATAGAATTTGCTATTTTAACCATTTTAAGTGTACAATCTGGTGGCATTAATTATATTCATAATACTGTGCAACCATCACCACTACCTGTTTCTGAAGCTTTTTCATCAGCTCAAACAGAAACTCTTTACCCATTAAGCAATCAGTCTGCATTCTCCACGACTGCCTCTTCTACTTACATAAAATTATTGTTAAAATAAATTTTATAGCACAAGCATAAATGGAAAGTCAGTGCCATTTGCCTTGAAAATGAGCACAATTAACAAAACAATATTATAGTATCAATCTAGATACTTTTTCCAGCCAAAAGCTTTGAGACTGAGGACAGCCCTCATTTCATTAAAAAAAAAACAAAAACAAATGTCAGATAGCTGTTAAAGATATACTAGCACCAAACTGAGACTTTCTTCTTGACCCAATCAGAGAGATTGTATAAAGAATTAAAAAGGCAGTACCTTTCTCATCACATAAGCTAATATTATGTGCCCAAATTGCTTGAAAGCATCATTGGGAAACAATAGATTAGAGCAGAGGTTTTAAAACTTTTTGACCAGGACCCACAAAAGAAGTACATTTTACATCTGGACCAGTGAGAGTGTGCCGGGAAGCATGTGCACACGTGCATACACACACATATGCACACATAACTGAAGGAATGAGTTTTCAGCAATAATACCTTTACTCTGTGAGATGTGCTGTGGTATGCTTTTTCTACCCCATTCTGTTCGGTTTCTTTCTTTTTTTTTTTTTTTTAATGTTGATGGTTGTTTTGGTTGTTAGGTGCCGTTAAATCAGTTCCAACTCATAGTGACCCTATGTACAACAGAATGAAACACTGCCCCGTCCTGCGCCATGCTCACAATTGTTGCTGTGTTTGAGCCCACTGTGGCAACCACTGCGTCAGTCCATCTCATTGAGGGTCTTCCTCTTTTTTGATGACCCTTTACTTTGATGGGGAAGTACTAAACTGATTTCACTACCCGCTAATGGGTTGTGAAAATTTTATATTTTGAAAACTCTGAATTAAGGGAAAGTGGACTGGGGTTAACAAAATAATAATAATAATAACTGAAGGGGCTATTATAATAGCCTAGCCAAAAAATGATGCATCTTAATGGATTCTAGTGGCAATAGAAAATGGCATAGAGATAAAATTACCAGAGCATAATTGTTACACCTCGCCTTTAAAAAGCTGTAGTGTTTGATTTGAGGATGTGAGTTTATAAACCCATTTCTTGTGAGTTCGTTTAGTGTGACTCAAGTCCTCTAGGAACTGGTCAACTTTGGGTGACTCGATGGGAAGCCACCACTGGAAAAGCAGGCAGTGGCATTGGTGGCACTCAATGAACATCAAATTCAACCATAATGTCTTTTCCACATGGGAAAGAGTTCTACTTTGCAAATTCCATTCACATTATGCTCTTCAAGAAATCTTCAACCATGAGCACACTGCGAATTTTAAGTCTGTACTATTTTCCTCTTGGATGTTGGCTTACTTGGTAACTTTCTGTTAGCCAAATGAGTGTAACAGTGATGGAATTAAAACTGCAATTACATTGTGCTTATATTGTTTGTTTGAGTGAGATTTAATGACTGCCCCCCTCCCCCACCGCCCCGAGCAAATGCAAAATGTGAAAATGTTCCAAGTTTATAGGACAAGGAAAAAAATACATTTCCTGAATGGCTCTGGAAAGGCCACTTCTATTTTCACAAGTGTGGCTGTAAAATAAACAAGCTTCATTTTTAATTTACCTTTGCTTCCACACCAAGATGCCTAGGTGTTAAAAAAGGACTATATGGCAATGTATTTGCCAGACAAAAAGCTTTCCCTGTTATTAATGACTGGTGGCGCCCTAGTGTAATCAAAGGGCACAGCTGCAGTGATATACGGCAGTGACAAACCTCGGAATCTTTCCTTCTCAATGCTGCAAGCCTAACAGCTAGCAGCCGAGAACTTCCAGCGTTTTGTATCTACAAGATAAATAGCACAAGATATGAATATACGTATTGCTTATAGTCTTGAAAAGTATTGTTATATCCTCCACACACAATCATTCTAAATATGATGCAAGTACATTTTTCACCATTTCAGAACAATCCTTGTTGTTTGTAAATGGCAATAGTTTTCTAGTCGAGATTTAAAACACTCCAACTGTGCCAGTTACCGCAGTCTGAATTGAAAACCCTTGCCTACGCTGCAGATGGTGTCAGGCGAACAAGTTTCCGGAGATTCATAACCCCTTTTACAGTGACAGGCGGCATCAAAAGAAGGAATCACCTCAAGAATATACTAGAAATCATTTTTATTTTTGCTCCTCGATCATGCCAAGATGATCTAAAGAGAAAACTCAGAGTCACTCATGACATGAATTTGACATGAAGGAATCCTTGAGAAAAATTCAGGGGTGTTTTTATTTTCAGCTATTAGGCCTTTTTTTTCCCTGTCTCTCTCTTTCCTGCTTTGAAATTGTGACCAGTAAGTGCCATGTTTTGCTTTGTTAAGGGTTCAAGAAATGGGTTTAATTGGGAGTTATGGCCAAGGTAAAACACAGACTAAATAACCAGCATGAAACAAGGTTAGCTTTCTGCACTTACTCAGGTGTGAATTCCAGAGGAAAAATTCTGTAATTGCTGATCAGGTTTCCATTAAAAATAAAGTGGACAAAACCACTGAATGGACAAAGCAAGGTCTTTGACCAGATCAATAGCAAAGACACTTCCATGCACACAGGAAGTCAGTGCAGCTCCATGACCTTTTCATGAACTTTCTGGGAGACGGAAAGATCATTCAAAGGGGCAAAGGTCAGTGTTCATGCTGGTCACAAACAAAAATCAGATTTAGCAACGTAATGAGAGATTCAAGGCTCTCACCTACGGTGCTAATTAAATACTATTGTTGCCCATTTCCCTACATTACCAATTGAAGAAACTGCTGTTGTGTTTACAGCATATGTTAGCATTTCTTTACCAACTCATATTATTTTGCTATCTTTATCGAGCATCACAAGATTCAAGATGAGGTTTAAAAAACAGAAGACTTCAGTCAAGACGAGAATCACCCCAAAGACCTTGGCATGCTCACGATGCCTCTCTGGGTGATCTCTGCCCCCATCACCCCAACACACACAGCACAAAGGGAAATAAACACAAGGTGCCTGAAAGAAGATAATCGTGACTTAAGGATCATGCTTCAATTACAAATAAATTATATAGATCATGAGGGGGGAAACCTGTGTGTTGTTCCTCTGTGGATACAGGCCCACCTCACAAAGAAACAGCTCTTGGCTTCTGCTCCAGAGATGTTCAACGCTGAAGAGACGGCAGTGGGAAAACACCAGGAATCTGGAGATTTTATAAAAGAGCCTCATTTCCAGTAGAGCTGACTCAGGTCAGCATCATTGTGAAACCTGAAAACTAAAAAAGGATTCCTGGGCGAAGGTGTCCACACAAAAGTGCCAGTGTTCTTAGACAAAGGGGATCCCGAGGGGACTATAGTTATGTGTCTTCTAGAATTAATTCGGGAGTGATAAGGTGCCTTAGGGGGCTTTGAGAAATCAGGTAAGTATCAAAATACAAGAATCCTACTATTCTGAAAATGAAATATCTCAGCTACCCATGAGGAAGAAAAGGCATTTTCAGAGAAACAGATACAACCGACTACAAGTCATGAGTGACCCTGCACTCCTTCTGAGGTGGCACGCAGCGTTCAAAGTTTATAGAGTTCTGAAGCCTTTAATAAAAGTAAATTCACCCTTAACATATGGTGGGATTTGGGTGTTAATTCCCCATTGCGCTTATGACCTAGCATGTGCCCTAAATACACATAGGATTGTTTCTGTCTATCCATGTTCTGTTTTCCCAGACACAGCATTTGATTTTCTTTATCACTTACATGCTATAAGCATTCCTAAGGCCATTCCAATATAAGCAATCCTAAGGCCCTTTCAGGATCCCTCGGTGGTGAAAATGGTTGTGCTCAACTACTAACCAAAAGGCTGGCAATTCGAGCCCACTCGGCAGCACCATGGAAGAAAAGCCTGGCGATCTGCTGTGGTAAAGATTACGGCCAAGAAAACCCTACGGAGCAGTTCTACTCTGCAACACATGGGGTCAGTATGAGTCAGAATCGACTTGACAGCAAGAGGTTTAGCTTGGTTTACAGCCATTTCAATACATCCTAAGGCCATTTCTACCAAAGGTGCTTTGGGAACTTCAATCCTCAGTATTGTGTTCTAAATCAGAAATCAGCCCTTAGGAAAGCAAGTTTGGCGATGGTGCAGTGCTTAAGAGCTCAGCTGCTAACAAAAAGGTCGACAGTTCAAACCCACCAGCCACTCCTTGTAAACCTTATGGGGCAGTTCTACTGTGTCCTATAGGGGCACTATGAGTCGGAATCGACTCGACTGCAATGGGCTTGGGCTTGAGTAAAGCAAGTTTATAAATGTAGGCATATGAGTGGTGGGGAGAAATGGGTTGGGGTAGGACTAGGAGGAGGACGCCTACTAAGCCAGTAGAACTTAAAAGGAAATTTGGGAGGTCATTCCAGCTTTCCCACTTTGTTTTCCAGAAAAGGAAGCCAAGGCTTGGTGAGTCTGTGTGTGTGTGTTTGTGTGTGTGTGTGTGTAGCATTGACCAATCCGAACAGAGACAGGCTCTGGCTAATCACTAAAGATTGTGAACCTAGTGCTGGGCTTGATCCTGGAATTTCTCTTCAAGTACTGGTTTAACCTTTTTGATACTAAAGTGTGGGAAGGTGGAAGATATCCTGGGGAAAGGAGGAGTGGTTAGGTCAGGTAATAGATAGCATATAATGACCTGCTGGTCCTGAAAGAAAGATGTTGTACTGGTTAAATTCTGAGCTTTGGAGCCATCTGCCTGGGTTAGAAACCTGACTTCACCACTCACAAGCTGATTATCCTTGAGCAAATTATTTAACTTCTCTATGCCTCAATTTATTCATCTGTATAATGGGGGAAATAATATTGGCTTCATAGGGTCATATGTGGAAGCATATACATGCTGTGCTAAGTGCATCAGGTGTGCTTGTTCACTTATCCTCAACAACCCTATATGGAGGGCATTTTTTATTACCTGCATTTCACAGATGAGGAAATGGGAGCTCTGGCAGGGTGACTTGCCTGCCCCCATCTCATATCTGGTAAGAGGTGGAGAGGGGACTCAATTCAGAAGCCCTGCATGGAGCACCATGTCAGCCACGATGTCTGGCCCCAGAACCTCTGTTTAATGTTGGTCCTGATAGCTCTACTTAAATGGCATGACCCTGAGAGCCACAGTATTTATTTAAAATAAATAAGCCCCTTTGAAAAGGGTTTAATATAATGAATTTCTACCTAGTTTTTCCCAGAGAGGTTGACTTGTTCAGGTTTGCACAACTAATTAGTGACAAAATCAGGTTGAGAGCCCATCTTCTGGCTTCTAATCCAGTGTTCGTCCCACCCCACATACTGTGTTGAATAAAAACCAAAAACTAAATCTGTTTATTCCGACTCACAGCAAACTTGTAGGACAGAGCAGAACTGCCCCACAGGGTTTCCAAGGACTGGCTGGTGGATTCAAACCGCTGACCCTTTGGTTAGCAGCCATAGCTCTTAAGCACTGCACCACCAGGGCTCCACTGCATTGAATAGAGCTTTGAAAAGGAATTGTAAACTCATTCTCTGAAGCATGGCATAGCAGATAAAAATGTGGATGCTGGAGTCAGACTACCCGTTTGAATTCTGGCTCCACTGACTTACCCTGTGTCCTTACGAAAGTTCCATGACCTCCTTGTGCCTCAGCTTCTTCATCTGGAAAATGGGAATGATAATAATAATATGACCTTGCTGTTGCAGGTTATGGTGCAGCTTAAATGAGGAAAGCACATGCAGTTCTTAGAACAATGCCTGGGACGTAAAAACGGCTCCATAAATGATAGTTATGCATTTTTTTTATTCAGTCACATAGCCTCTATGCAATCAAATCAACAGCTAAATTTGTCAGAGAATCTGCCTTGTATTTAATCAGAAATAGGATGGGTCGGGAAAATTGAGGTGGGTACATGGTGGAATGAAGTGCTAAATTAGAAGAATGCAAGAGTAATTTTTAGCCTCTTAAAGGAGACATGGTTAAGGCTTAGATCTGAAATCAGATAATATTCCAAAGTATCTTGGTAACACTAGAGAGAAAGAGGTCTGAGAAATAATTTAATTCGAGAAAGGAAAAAGGGAGGAGGACACATGAAAGCATGCCACATCCTACTGTCAGCAAACTTTAGTAAAGGAAGTTTTGGGGCCTGCAAGTTTCAGGATATTATTCCAATCAGAAAGAGAGATCAAACTCAGCTAAATATAATTTCTATGAAATATTTTATTTAAAATAACTGTCTTTTAAACAGAGGTATAATCTGGAACATAAGGTAACATATATTGGGATAAGTGGAGAATTATAATTAACATGAAGTAAATATTAAATCCCAATTTTAAGGGGGAGTGTATAAATATTTTTAAAAGTCTATTTCTCCTTCCCTCTGCTCCCATCAAAATTTTATTTAATTCTTCACTCACAGAGCACAGTGAGCAGATTGCTGCCTTTTCTCCCTTTCAATGCGTTCAACTTGGTTTTAAGCACGCATCAGAAAGCAGCTCATAATGAAAGCCTTTTGTTGTCTGTAGACAGAAGTGTCAGAAGCTGAGCCCTGGCTAGTGTAAGGTATAAAAGAAATTCCCCAGATGCCATCTGTCCTACAAGGTCAAGGCCTGCACAGCTGCACGCCCAGGATGGCCTAGGATCACCTGGGTAACCTCTGAGTGACATTCACGTTTGAGATGTGACCTACAATAGGAAAGAAAGGAGAGAAAGAGCAACACGATACTTGACAGATCTGGTCCAAGTGATCACACATTTGGCTTCCTGCAAGGCATAAATGCATTATCTTCAAAACTGGGCGGCTCACATTGCAAGCATTCTTCCTAAACAGCTGCAAATGATAAGCCTCACTCTACATAATTTTCTTTAAAGAACCTTAGAGATATGATTAGCCACATATATGATGGACCTTATTGCTTGCTCTATGAAAGATCTGGAGATTTCAGTGGCTCACCGTTTTTCATAACCCCTATGAATGAATTCTTCCAAGCTGCCCCATTCTACGGAGACTCAGATTCCAATAATGAGACTGTATCTTAAACCATAAACATTTTAAAATTACAGAGCTATAGCACTCTTACAATCTATCATCCTGTTTTTCCTCCTGTTGAGAATTTTATTCCCGCAAGATTCTGTTAACACAATGGTTTTAACCAAGAGCTTTTGGAAAAAGAAATGTGCCAGACCTGGTTTCTTGCAGTGTTTTTGATAAGGGCAGCACATATTTATACCCAGGGGCAATGTTTCTAGCCTTTGATAGAATTGCTTCCACAGCTTTTGGGTAACAGGGTATACTTAAACCAATAGAACTTTCCTTTTCCAATCTGTTAAATAATCATAAAATCATAGCCATGTAACTGACTCAGGGGGCCTAGAGGCAAGAGGCAATTGTGGGCATCTCTTCCCAACTCGTTCAGCCACATCAAGCTGGCAGCTTCAAATTGGTCACGGTGGAGTATTTACACCTTACCAGTTGCCACTGAGCCGATTCCGACTCATGGAGATCCCATGTGAGTCAGAGTAGAACTGTGCTCCTAGTGTTTTCAATGGCTGATTTTTCAGAAGTTGACTGCTAGGGCTTTTTTCCAAGGTGCCTCTGGGTGGTCTCGGACTTCCAACCTTTAGGTTAGCAGCTGAGCAAGTTAACCTATTCACGTTACTCAGGGACTCCCATTTACAGCTTCAAAAAACCCACGGTCGTCAAGTCGATTCTGATTCATAGAGACCCTATAGGACACAGTAGAACTGCCCCACAGGGTTTCCAAGGCTGTAATCTTTATGGAGGTAGACTGCCACATCTTTCTTCCCTGGAGCAGCTGGTGGGTTTGAACCACCAACATTTTATTTAGCAGCTGAGCACTTAACCACTGTGCCACCAGAGCTAGACAGTGGAAAATGCTACCCTCCCTGACCCTCACCCTTTATCCTACTCCAGAAGCTGGTTGTTAGCTATTTACCAGCACGTTATAGCCCTGGACCCTGAAGCTGGTAAAGGTTATTTCTGAGGACTACAATCATTGAGAAGCATTAGAAACCTGAATAGTGTCTATTGTCCTACATTCTTAAATAGATATTAATGGATGATGTGATACAGAGAAGAGAAAAATGTAAACAATTATGCTTGTTAAATTAGTTTTAATAAAACTACCTTTTAATTAAATGTAAAATTACTACTATATTATTAGTACTATTTAAATAGGAAAAGTTGAAACTCACAAGAAGACAAAAGAGTGGAAAAGTTGAAAGTAAGGATCTTCAGAAAACAGCCAATCTTAAAAATATCCCTGCAATACATATTTGTTCTTTTTTTTTTTTTTTCCTAAAGAAAAAATAAGGAGCCCTGGTAGCACAGTGGTTAAGCACCCAGCTGCTAAGCTAAAAGTTGGTGGTTCTACCCTACCAGCCACTCCATGGGAGAAAGATGTGGCAGTCTGCTTCTGTAAAGATTACAGCCTTGGAAACCCTATGTGGCAGTTCTACTCTATCCTATAGATTCACTATGAGTGCAAATCAACTCAACGGCAATGGGTTTTAAAGAAAAAGTGTATCTCACACGTTAAGCACACATATCGAGAATCTTTCCACGTGTTTTACATTAACGAAGCAAGTTCCTCTCAGAAAAGCGTTGTTCAATAAAGTAGATTTAACTTTGACTCATCATTAGTTATGCCTCCTTCTCTGTTTTGGCATTCTTGACTTTCAATACTACACATCCTTCCAGGAGGGTCTAGTAGTCATGGAGGGAATTTAGCTTTTATTGATTCTGAAAGAGCAATATAACAAGATACTGACAATAATAAACAGATACAAAGTTGTTTCAGCCTGGAAACATTGCAGCCATATAACCCTTGATGACCTCTTTTATATGAACTTTTATTTTTCTCTCCACAGTGACTAACACGGGAACTATCACCCATCCAATGGAGTAGCTTCTAGGGGCTCAGGAAATAGTTAAGCTACTGCAGGTCAGCCCTGCAACCTCATGGAAATGCTTTGATTTGTCTCCCACACAAAACCAATTTGAGTCATTTATTTTACCAACGACTCCCACTGGAATCAAGGAACTGAACAAGTCTTCTTTTAAGAAAAATTTACCCTGAAACATGACTTTGTCAAGAAAGAGAATTTCTTCTGAGGAGGATACAAATTTCAAGAATTTTCATGAAGTGTGTCTATAGAGCCTTTACTTAAGAATGTGCATAATGTAGCATATCCTTAATATTAGGATGTAACAATTTTTTTAAAGCACCCACACAACTCCAGTCTGATTTAAGCTGTTGCTGGTTTTTGTTTCATAAAATAAAAGTTTGTCTCAGAAATCCTCTGGGATAAACAATTGAAGTGCAATAATTACTCCAAATTCTCCTAGCCACAGAATGAGAGAACCGACAGCCTTGACCCTCGGTTGGGCCAGTCAGTCAACAAATACATATATACTGAGTCTCCTCTGTGATGGGTTCTTGATTAAGTTACTCTTATTTGAACACCGCAAATGTTTCCTTATCTCATCTTCCAAAACAGAATCTCGAGGGGAAAGAACATCGAATATTTAACAATATACTTCTTGAATAACAGCTTCTGTTCCAAAATGGGTGATTCATAATCAAGTCTGCTTCTCCTTGTTCAAAGGTCAATGTTGGAGCTGCCAGGCAGGAGGGCTATAGTTCTCCTGTGATGCCACTGCCCCTCCGGGGTCACCCTGCAACTAACTAGTCACAGGCTTCAAACCACTTACATCTGTACGGGCAAGATTTTTGGTGATGATCAAAGAAGAGAGAAAGAGGAGGAAAAGAGGAAGAGGACCAAGAAATTCCTGGACTTTGAGATAGAGAATAAAATGTATCTTTTGTATTTCAATTTCAAAGTGTACCAAGTTCTCCACAAGCTAACCTCAAACAGTGAAGCTTAAGAACACCAGCGTGGATCAAGTCGTTAACCTTTTAGGACCTACTCAAAGCAATGTAGTGTGACTTTATTAATGAATGTCTTAATGTGGTCTATAAAAGCTAACAAACACAGGCACTCACTATGATTCATCAAATTTAATATTCCATCAAACCTTTCAGTTTAAAGACCAACGATTTTCTTTTTTTTAATACTGAAACCTCAAAATGGAAGTTCTGCTCTCCAATTAAATTTACTGCATCCAAAAATGAAATCCTTAAGAATTTAATGCTAGGTCAAAATTTTGAATAAACGAACAATAAAAGAAATAACTGCTGTACAATATGAATTAATAGCCCAAGAAAATGTTTTATTGAAACAGTAGACAACCAAGAGATGTAACCCTTGAAAATAGACTTGCTGTTTAAGGGGCACATTGTCTGCAGTGTTGCTAGGAGCAAAAGACCTTATTGTGAAACAGCTGGGCTTCTTGCTTCAGGCAAAGACAAATTCCACAGTCAAAAACCTAATTAGAAACTTCTAGAATTTGTTGCATTGCTTCACTCAGTGACCTTTATAGAAACCCAAACTTACTTATCTGGCTTTCTTAAGATCCCTTTTTGTGTAGTTATATACATTTTCCCACTAATATTTTATAAGCATTTCCACAAAAGAACAGCCCACCTTGCTCATAGTCAGTCCCTATCAGCAAGGATTCTTGGATAAAATTTTCAAAAATGCAATTTTGCTTTAAAGATCCTTTTTTCATCTTTTTAAAAAAAATATTGATGTGCTGTGGTATTTATCAGAAGAAAAAAATAAAGCGGGAGAACTTGGCTGGTCTCGTCAGGCCTCACTTGACCTTCTGTTCAATATCTAGGTCGTGGTCAGTGCTCAATACATGTCAAAAATTAGTACAGTTCCAGGGCAAACACAGTCACAGTTCCTGAGAGTCCTCTGTGGACAAAGAAAGGAGCCTATAAATTATGTCACCAGGACAATCCTCCATGTCATCAAAGAATAATCCAAGTGGATTATTATCTTTTTCTCTTAAAATCATGCTGTAGATGTCTTAAGTGCTTTGCAAACTTTATTCCTCTTTATCTGGCTGTCAGTAGGTTATCTCTCGTTTTACTGATGAAGAATCAGAGAAAGAGCTGTGTCTGCAATGACATCAAATCAGAATTGCCACTGACATCAGGATCTCCCTATCATTCAGAATGCTGTCTCCTACTGCCTAGAGTAGAGGACACCAGGTTACCTGTGTTTCACCCAGGTCAGTTACTCTCTCTCAAATCCATTGCTCTCAGTACAAAGTTCACTGACATACTCCAATACAGAGAAAATGTGCATATTCACTAGATGTTTTTAATGCAGAATATAGAATCTGTGTTTTCATTGTTGCCATTGAGTCCATTCTGACTCATGGTGACCCCACGCGTGCAGAGTAGAACTGCTCCAGGGTTTTCAGGAGCAGAACACCACACCTGTCTTTCGAGGTGTCTGGGTGAGTTTGAACTGCCAACCTTTTGGCTAGTAGTCTAGTGCTTAACAGTTTCTACCACCCAGGGGCTCCTTAGAGCCCAGTGAAGGAGACAGCAAAGTAAAGGGCAATTTAAGGCTCTGATAGGAGAATAGGGTGCTATGGGAGCACAAGTGAGGAGCACCCAGCTCAATCTGGCATGGAGTTGGAGGAAAAGAGAAAGATTCTTGGATATCTATGGAGATACGCAAAGGAATTAACCAGGAAAGAGGTTGTAGGAAGATGATTTTAGTCAGAGAGAAAAGTAAGTGCACAGATGTGTAGATGAGAGAGTGCCTGGAGAGTTTGGAGAACAGTTATTAGTTCAGTATTTCTGGAGCATAGAGGTCAAAGAAAGTAGATGGTTCTGGGGAGCTGGACAGAGATGAGCTCAAAACAAAACACTCCTAAAAGAGTCTGACGCTGTGCTGCAATTCACTCTGAATGAGTTTATTATAGGAGGCCGCTTTGACCAATAAAAATATGTGGCTAGACTAGTGACTCTTTGATTTTGCTCACCTTTGAATCTGCAGCACATAGCACAGTGCTACACTGAATAATTCTCCATTACCACAAACAGTGCTAAAAAGGACATCCTTGTACGTAGTTCCTTTGCAAAAATTTCTCTGGTACTTGTGTTCAGAAGTGGGATTGTTCAGTCATAAGTACGGTGACTATATAATTTTCCTAAGAGGAACGTTTTGGGAAGTGAAAGGGGGCATTGTTAATAATGATGCCAGCTCCTTGGGTTTTCCTGCTATCCTAGGTGAACGGGGACTCTTGTCACCCTAGTCTTAGGCCATGCTAAATTCACTAAGATTGTCAGATTGCTTTCGGAAATGATCATACTCATTTAGCCTTCCCCCAACAGTGGAAAAGAAGGCCCATCACCCCATATTCTTGCAAACACCTGGCTTTATTCAGTTTTCCTATTTTCAACATTCTCATGTACTCATAGGGGACCTATCTTCTTAATCTGGCAATTTTCTCATGCCTTCAAATTTGAGAATTCCTGGAGACACCAGTTCATCATTTGAGCTTCCTCTTCTAATTGCCTCTTCATAGCCTTTGTGCATTTTACTATGGGGTTTCCTGTCTTCTTCTGGTCTACTTGCAGGAGTTCTCTGTACATTGTAGATATTACTCAAGTATCAGTTTTTGTTGTCAGTATCCCAGTTTAAAGCATTGCAAACATCTTCTCCCAGTCCATCATCTGTCCATCAACATTGTTTATGAAGATTATAGTTTACAGTTGCCGAGGTCACAGCTTTCTCTTTAAAAATAAAATGACATTATCATCTTCTTCTCCAGGCTTTGACTGACTCATTAGGTTTTTGCATATTTTCTACAGAACAATGGCAAGGTCTATAGGGACTTCAGTCACATGACTTCAATCCCTCACAGACAGTGGTTCTTTAGCTTAGTGTGCACCAGAAGCATGAGGGGTGGGGCCCAGACTCAGCGTCTTTAACTAGTGCCTCAGGGGATGCTGATGTGCCCCTTTTAAAGAAACATGGCCTAGGATATGCGACATCAGGGCCAGCAAAATGGGATAATAGGGCTGACAGGGACTTCTGAGATCACATAGTTCAACTCTTTCACTTTACAGATAAACATTCCAAATTCTGAGAGGACAAGTGCCTTCACCGAGAGGTCAAAGGCACGGGTCTCCTGCCTGATGCCAATCTTGAACACTTGTTTTTCACCACACAAGTTGTGAAGTACCTCTCTTACTCAAGTGGTTCCTTACTGATATCACTTAACTGAGATTGCCACCACCAATCTGTCAGTTTGTTGCACTGTGATGGCTTACATGTTGCTATAATGCTGGAAGCTATACCATCAGTATTTCAAATACCAGCAGGGTCACCCATGGTGGACAGGCTTCAGTGGGGCCAGACTAAGACAGACGAGGATGAAAGGCTTGGATATCTACTTCTGCAAATTAGCTGATGAAAACCCTATGAATCACAACAGAATATTGTCCGATATAGTGCTAGAAGATGATCCCCCTGCTTTGGAAAGCACTCAAAATACTCAGTGGCTACAGCAACGGACTTGAATACACCAATATTCATGAAGATGGTGCAGGACTGAGCAAAATTTCATTCTATCGTACGTGAGTTACCACAAGTCAGAGCCAACTAGATGGCAACGAACAACAACAGTGGACATTAACCCCTTCATTTCACATACTGAACAATGAGCGTTTCACAGTTGACTTTTTACCCAAGTCTTGGAGTGGTAAAATAGATGAAGCGCTTTCATTCTGAGTGACATTATTATCAGCATCCTCTAGGTGGGAGAGCAATATATTTATTCTTCACATTTTTAATGTTCAGAGTGAAGCAAAAAATGCCCGACTCTAACTTGCTATGAATATCATCTCTGAATAGAGCCCACCAGACCTCCAGGGCTTTAGCCTTCAGATCCAATGGAAACAAAACACAGCTTCATGGCTTCCCCCTGTTTCGTATTCACATGATGCAAAACACATGGGCCAAATTTATGTCACTGCAATTTGCCTGGCAGCCTGCGTTTAAATCACCAGGGTTTGCAGCTCCACGTTTTAGGGTGTCGTTTGCAGTCCTGTAGCCAAGAGCTCTGAAGGAACAAACTCACGTGAAGGATTGTTAGCCAGCCCAATGTGATGGGCTCCCCAAGCAGAACTAATTAGTATGCGGCAATGTATCTGCATATCTCTCAAATAGACATTGTTTGTGTCTTTCCTCAGTGACAGGAGGGAGATTGTTCAGTAGGACACCTTACCTTTTAATATGCAGGGTTTGTTAGAAGAACAGCTCAATTCATATTTCCCCTGGTTTGATGGTAAGTGAACAGCAGTGGCAATATTAATCTGTAGTAACCTGTCAGTGAACTCTACAGCTAATATGATGTAGTTATGATTTTACCATCAATCAGGACCGAACAGGCTCTGGGCAATCCTTACAGCACAGCCGCAAAAAATCTAATTGTGCAAAAGCTTCATTGGTTTCCAACATTTCTTTTTTATCTGTCACAGGCTTTAGGCCTAGTACACAACCTTTTATTATTGGCCTTATTGCATTAGCTTGTCAGACAAAGAAGAAAAGGCTAAAGCAGAGGGTTCCCCTGCATTCCATCATTTGTTTGCATGCAGGATTTTATTTGACAGTCCTGGATTGTTTTAGATGTAGATAAAAATTATCAGGACATATGGCATCATATGAACTTTTGAACTGCCAGTTGCCAGTGTGTGCTACAGGACCACAGGCATTTAAAAATTCTGCTCTACCTACAGATATGGAGATGCTATGTGGGTGTGCAAATAAGGTCTCCCTAGAGAACAGCGTTTTAGAGTCAATATAATCTTGCCCGTTCTCCTTGACCAACTTTTATGCAGGGGAGGAGTAAAATCATTGGGAAATGGAACATTAGCAACTGAGATGATTCTTAGCCAAAATTAAAGCTGAATATTTGTGATAGGATAATGGAGAAAACAGTCCACTTTCTCCAAGAGCCTGCATGCACACAGCCTTGTTCATATGCAGAGCATCCCTCCCAGTGTCTACGACACAGTCAAAATCATTTCCAATGAGAGCATGTGCATGAAACATAAACTCCACATCAAAGTAGCTCCAATTCTTGAGTCTACAGGGTTTGAAGGAACTATAAAACTTAAAACATATAAAAGCATTTAGGAAGATGAACTATTAACTTTATCTATTTAGGCATTTTAATCTTTTGAATCTTAAATGTAATCGGGCTTTTTGGAACTGGGAAATTTCTGATCAGCATGTTGGATAAATGTTTCTATTTTAAAATGTGCACATTTAGAAATAACAGCTGGCCATAAAGTACATATTTATGTTTGTGATTTAATGTATCACAAACTCTATATTTTATTTCATTTAGCTTCACAAAGAGACCATGACTTTTTTTTTTTTTTGCAAGCATTATATAACTTTTACAACAGCTTTATGACTCAAGAAACACATATGGCAATAAATCAGACATGTACACAATGTCTAAGTTTTCCAAAACTGAAACGCCTTTTAATAAAAAAAAACTTAGGGATTATATCGATTTCTTACATTGTACTAACTCATTTAAAGATTCAATTGAAAATTTCTATTCATCAATCAGGAAAAATCTGCGTAGAATTATAGTGATTCTCTTTTGAAAGACTGCACTCTTGTTTCAAAGGAAACATGTTGTGACTAAGGGCACATGAACAGCACAGCTGAGCGTTAACCCTTAGCAAACCAGGGTGCACATTGTCCAGAAGCTAATAAAAACAGCCGCACAAAATAAGGAAATGGCTGTGGTATCCTGCAATAAGCCTGCAGGAACGTGCCTGGAACTACTGAGGTGGCTGCTGGAGGAGAGAGGCAGAAAAAGGATGTTAAAATTACTGCAGGAGTGGTGGTGACTTCCAGAGTTCTCTGGCTACATCTCCATCATTTGTGAGGTTTGTTGTTTGCTTGCTTTATTTAGCTGTCTCTAGTGGGTTCTCTTCAAATATTTAAATCTAAATGATTGTGAGGAAGACCACCTGAAAACATCTCGGCTTTGTCAGACTGCTTAGAAATTTATAGCTTCTAATGTAAGCATTCGTGACAATGTGGCTAGCAAGTAACTAGCACAGATCTTTGTCAGTGCCAGAAAATGTTTGCATTTGTCAGAGCAAATTTAGCTCCAAAGTACCACAGCTAAAATTGGAGGGAAAGCACTGGATCCTATTGTGTTGTTAATAGCAAGTAAAACACGACTTAGAACTTGCATGTGAGCAGGTTCAAAGTCTGAAAACTAGCAAAGATCCCTCAAACTGGATAATTACCCCAAAACAAAAAATCTAGACTGTCTAACTCAGACATTGCTTAAAATATATGCAAGAATGCCTGCACAGTTTTGTTGTTGTTGATGTTTAAATTAAAAAGCATCTACAGACACGTGGATACTCTACATGTAATATTCATATCAAATGTTGTTGTTTGTGTGCTGTCAAGTCTATTCCAACTCATAGCAACCCTGTAGGACAGAGTAGAACTGCCCCCATATGGGAGCAGGCCAGGTTTTTTCTCCCACTGAGTTTCTTGTGAGTTTGAACCCCTGTTCTCTACATAAGTAAAAAGTGCTAAGAAATAAAAATGTTACTTCACCAACATTCTGCTTGGATGAACTGGGTAAAAGATCTTATTAATGTTCCAATAACGGTAATATGAGAAAATATGTCTTTCAAGGGCAAAAGGTTTATAGAGAAGAATTGGGGGTAAAGAGGTAGGAGCAGAGGAATTGTGGAAATCCTTTAAAAAGGACTATCCGGTCACAGCCATAGACACAGGGTTATGGGAGAGAAAGGGAGAAAAGCTCACAAAAGCTACACGTTAATTACACATTACACTGTAAATCTGAAACATAGATGATAAATATTACTATGTAAATTGTTCATATGTTCAAACATTCATCTATATATGTCTAAGGAGCCCTGGTGGCACAATGGTTAAGCACTAAGCTGCTAACCAAAAGGTCGGCAGTTTGAACCCCCCAGCTGCTGCACAAAATGATGTGGCGGATTGCTTCTGTAACGCTTACAGCCTTGGAAACCCAAGTGCATTTCCACTCGGAAGGGACTCTAAGACAAAGAGTTTGTATATATGTGCATATGTTTCATATATTTTATGGTTTTACCCTGTCAAAAAGCATTTTTCTAGTAAAATGTCTATTAATATGTATCTTCAAAAAAAAAAAAAAAAAACCCAAACCAGTTGCTGTGAGTCGATTCCGACTCATAGCGACCCTGTAGGACAAAGTAGAACTGCTCCATAGGGTATCCAAGGAGCAGCTGGTGGATTGAAACTGCCGACCTTTTGGTGAGCAGCCATGGCTCTTAACCACTGTGCCACCAGGGCTCCTCAACATGTATCTTAGGTACATATAATTTCGGTGGGCTTTGTTCCCTTTGAGAATATTTTCTCAATCCCCGAAAATTTAATATGGTTTCATATAATTTTTGTTTCTTTAAAATTATACTCATGTTGGAAGGTATAAAGAGCAATAATTACTCACACAATATTGTTGAACTGAGAATAGAAAGAATTGAGAAATAATGTAAACATCATAATGGCAAAATGCATTGAAGTTTAGCAGCCAAGGGGATAGCAAACACAATTATAAACTCAGATGGTCAGAGGACAATAAAGCTGATTAAAAAAAAATACAAAGATTAATTACAAAATTGTTAGAAAAACATCAAGTAATGTATGAATCACTACAGTAAGATTACCTCAATCCCCTGGTATTTTTCAGTAAAACAATGAGAGGAATTGAACTAAGGTCTTCAAATTACAATACACATATTAGCATTCTTTTTTGGATAAATTCATGGTATCTGTACAAAAAGTTTAGATCCAGACTGCAGGTCAAATGAAATGCATTACGTGGGTCAAATGAAGTATTTGGTTGAACCATATGAAACTGCCATTTTGTAGGTCAAAAATGGCTGGACCTTAGCAATTTCGTATATTGTAAGGATAGTTTGTAATATGGGCAATTTAACGCAGTTTTTGAAGTCAAGTGAACATGCCTGAATTTCATCTCAGTTCTACCACTTTACTGGCATTAACCCTTAGGCAAGTTCGTGCTTTAATCTCTCAGAGCTTTACAGTAGTCTCTCCTGCTATATAAGGAGCATCATGGTATATATTCTTAGAGTATTGTGTGGATGAGATGAGTAATCCGTGTAAACTGTCTTGCACAGGACCTTGTCCTCACCTCATGGAAGAGCAGTTTTCCAAAAGTTCATTTTAAAGTCAGTAGTTTGGAACTCAGAATAGAGGTTTCGCTGAATCTTTTGAGATACCCCATAGTTTTAAGTGTTCTGGGCTTTTGGTCACCTTCCAGAAAAGCCACCCCTAACATAAGCCAGCTGTCCATATAGGTGAGGGCATCCCACCAGAACATATGCTTTGCATCAATGTCAGCTTGATCTTTGAAGAATATCCCGAATCTTGTTTCCACACCTCACTCTGCCAGGGACAGCAGAATTTAAAATAACCAGGAAGACACAGAGAATAACTATTTGAAATTCAATAGCTGTTAAATTGGGAGGTGGGGTGGGTGGCGAGAGTATGTCAAACCCCTCATACTTCATAAGCAATCTGGTAACTCCTAAATGCTTGATGGTATTATTCCCATTTGGCCTTAATTTGTGGATTAATTTCCTTCAGGGTAAGTTTTCTCACACCTATCCAGACAGAGACCTAGGTACAGAGTAAACTCTGGAGGGCCCCCGTAGGTGGTTTCTACTCATCAGGGTCCTAGTCTCAAACACCACTCTGCTTTTCTCAAGTAAGCCTACAGAGACATCAACTTTGACTGTCTGTACACTTTCTATGGAGTCCCTGGGTGGTGCACATGGTTAAGCGCCCAGCTGCTAACCAAAATGTTGCTATTTCGAATCCACTCCGAGATACCTCTGAAGAAAGCCCTGTCAATCTACTTCCACAGCCGTTGAAAACCCTAGAGAGCACAGTTCTACTCAGCAGCAACTGTTTGTTTATAAGCTTTCTAGCTGAATAACATAGAGCCCTAAGAGTGAATCTAACTATGTGCCTAAGGCTATGGCAAGTAATTTCCATGCAATATTTCATTCCATTCTCATAAGTCTAAGAGAGCTATCATTTCCAGTTAAAAATGAGGAAACAGGCTCAACCTTACCCAAGTCACACTATTAAGTAGTAGGGGATTCCAAAATCTGCATTTTCAGGCAATACACCTTGGTGCCTCTAAAAATAAAGTGCAGCCCAAGAATAGGTATCTGTTACAGATTTTTTTTTTTTAATTTTAAGTAGAATTTCCACATCATATAATTAGCTAAAGATAGAATAAATTTCCTAATTACATCCTCCATGTGAGTCACACGATTAATCAAAATGGGTCAAAATCACTTGGCAATGTGCCTTACATTCATGACTGAAAAGGTAGTCTTCTCCTATATGATTCCCACTGTGTTTTACCAGTATAGGGAACATCCTCAATGAAAGAATGCATTACTTTCAATAGCAGCTTTTTTTTCTTCCAAATCCTGTCACTGGATAGCTTTCATTTCAGTGACAGTTCCCCATACCACAAGTTTTTTGGGTATCAAAAATATCAGACTTTGCCTGTGTCATGGATTGAGCTGTGTCCCCCAGAAATATCTGTCAGCTTGGCTGGGTCATGATTCCCAGTATTGTATGATTGTGTTATCTGATGTAATTTCCTTATGTGTTGTAAACTCTATCACTATGATGAGATTGTATGGGATCTCCCTACGTGTTGTAAATTCCATCGCTGTGATGAGGTTATACTGATGAGGTTGACAAGATTAGTGTCTTAATGCAATCTCTTTTGAGATCTAAAAGAAAGAAGCGAGCAGAGACACATGGGAACCTCATACCACCACGAAAGCAGTGCTGGGAGCAAAGCGTGTCCTTTGGACCTGAGGTTCCTGCGCAGAGAAGCTCCCAGACCGAAGGAAGACTGATGACATGGAGTTTCCTCCAGAGCCAACAGAGAAAGTGTTCCGCTGGAGCTGATGCCCTGAATTTGGACTTGTAGCCTACTGGACTGTGAGAGAATAAATTTCTGTTTGTTAAAACCATCCACTTGTGGTATTTCTGTTGGAGCAGCACTCGATGACTAAGACAGCCTGCTTGCACCTTGAGAATGTGAGCAAGTCCAGGCTGCCCTGCACAAATCAATACTCTGCATTAGAGACGTGCAAGAATGAGCCAATAGAATTAGCAGAGTAATTTACTGTGCCTTGGCTGCAGCTGGCAGGGACCATAGAGGGAGCCAAGCAGAGGTTTGCTGCCTAATGGTGGCTTCCTTGAGCAGTTGGAGCCCAACGCCCTATACTTCCCTTAGCCAGTCTGTCCAGCTTAATAAAAAATGATAAGGGAGATTTTGGTTTGCTCAGTTTGTAGTGACGGTTGAGTTCTCCCACCATTCACTAATGTTCTATGGTTTTCATAGTTATGATATGGAATGATATTGTATGAAGTTTTTGATTTGTTGCAGGGAAATGGGAAAGGATTTTGATGTGGACAAGTCAGACCCTCAGAAAAAGAAGCTGATCTGGAAACACTGTTGAGAACCTCAGCATGCCAAGAGTTTTTCATGCACCATTTCTTTCTTTTTATTTTTTCTGTTTGGCTCCCACCTGGTGCCTTATGTGACATTGACATAGCATACAATTAACCATTTTAAAGTGTACAATTCAGTGACATTTAGGTGTAATCACCACCTCACTCTAGTTTCAAAACATTTTCATCTCTTCAGAAGAATATCCTGTACCCAGGAAGTAATCACTCCCTTATTCACCCTCCTTCGCCATCTCCTGGTAACCACTAATCTGCCTTCTGTCTCTGTGAATTTGCTTGTTCTGGATATTTCATATAAAAGGAATCATACAGTATGTGACCTTTTGTAACTGCCTTCTTTCATTCGGCATGTTTTCAAGGTTCATCCATGTCATAGCATGTATCAGTACTTCATTCCTTTTTATGGCTGAATAATATTTCATTGTATGTATATACCACAGTCTGTTTATCCATTCATCCATTAAAGGACATTTGGATTGTTTTCATAGTTTGGCTATTATGAATTATGCTGCCATAAACATTCATGTACAAGTTTCTGTGTAGACATATGTTTTCTTTTCTCTTGGATATATAACCAGGAGTGGAATTGCTGGGTCATTAATTCTATGTTTAACTTTTTGAGGAACTGCCAAACTGTTTTCCACAGCTGCTGCACCATTTTACATTCCCACCAGAAGTGTACAAGTGTTTCTATTTCTCTGCATCCTCTCCAACACTTGTTAATTTTTGTCTTTTTGATTATAGCCATCCTAGTGAGTGTAAAGGAGCCCTGGTGGTGCAGTGGTTAAGTGCTAGGCAGCTAACCGAAAGGTCGGCTGTTCAAATCCACCAACTGTTCTGTGGGAGAAAGATGTGGCAGTCTTCTTCTGTAAAGATTACAGCCTTGGAAACTCTATGGGGCAGTTCTACCCTGTCCTATAGGTCACTATGAGTTGGAATCAACTCTATGGCAATGGGTTTATAGCGAGTGTGAAGTGGTATCACATTGTGGTTTTGATTTGCATTTCCTTAAGGACCAATGATGTTGAAAATCTTTTCATATGCTTGTTGACCATTTGTATATCTTCTTTGGATAAATGTCTGTTCAAGTCATTTGCCCATTTTTAATTTGGGTTGTTTGTCTTTTTGTTGTATTCCTTATATATTCTGTATACTAATCCCTTATCAGAAATATGATCCGCTAATATTTTATCCCATTCTATAGGTTGTCTTTTCACTTTTTTGATAATGTCCTTGCGCACAAAGCTTTTAATTTTAATGTAGTCCAATTTATCTATTTTTTCTTTTGTTGTTCTTGCTTTTGATATCAAATCTGAGAATTTGTTGTCAAATCCAAGGTCATGAAGATTTAACCCTATGTTTTCTTCTAATAGTTTTGTAGTTATAGCTCTTATATTTAGGTTGGTGATAAATTTTGAGTTAATTTTTGCATCTGGTGTGAGGTAAGGACCTAGCTACAGTCTTTTGCATGTTCTTATGTGGTTGTTGAAGCACCATTTGTTGAAGGCACAATTCTTTCCTCATTGAATGGTCTTGGCATCTTTGTTGCAAATCAATTGGCCATAGATGTTTTTATACTCACAATTTGTTTTGGTAGCTGTATTATTCCTATTTTTCTTGTGAAAAAACAGACTGGGATTATTATAAACTTGCCCAAAGTTACATAGGAAGTAAGTAAAACAGTAAGGATTTGAACCCATCTTTCTCTGGTTCTAAAGCATATATCCTGTTTCAGAAATTTTCCTGTGCTTGCATAATTCTAGAGATCATCAGAGGCTCATTGGGGTTTCCCAGGAGGGACAAGGAGGAGGTTGGGCCCCAGACTCCCATCCCGGCTTCAACCTGATTAAAAGTTCCTTTGATGAGAGAGTTCTACTGCTAACAAACCAGCATGTTCTACACCATCTTAAAGGAAGATAAGGGTTCGGTTTGGGACATACTGAATTTGAGATGTCCAAATGTTAGACATGAAGTAGTGAATCTTAAGGATGGAGATACAAGAAATCAGTGAAAAGGGCTGCCTAATTCCATGCCAGATACCATATTTTTGCACAAATAACATGCGCCTTCTACATTTGCTTGTCAACCACTCCCTCCCCCGCGAGGTATTTTCGTAAGCACGCTATGCTAATTCTTGTACAGCAACATGTAAAAAACATTGGCATAGTGGCACTTATGAAAATACCTCATGGGGGGAGGGAGCAGTTGGCAAAAAATGTAGAAGGTGCACACTATTTGTGTAAAAATACAGTACATGTTTTCTAGTATCAGCAATCATTGAACTTTCATGTGCTTGAATGGCTAACAGTCCCTAGTTGTGCTGTGATGCTGGGTGCTGCTGTCTTGAAGGCCCACAGACTTCCGCTTCCACTAGTTGGGTGTCCAATCGTCAACAGCACTTGTGTTTATGACCAAACCAGTTTTTGCCAGGGGCATTTGTTTTGGTAATTCATGACTTTATTGAACTATACGTAAACCAATGCAATGTAAATGCAAAAGTAAGTAAAGTCATTGTTTCCATGAAAAAATAAGCTGAATTTTTTTGGGAAAAAATAAGGCAAGTTACTTTGCTTTTAAATGAGGGGAGTCAGACTGGTGGAAAATATTGGGGAAAATATAAAAAGCTAGATAAATTTTGGGCTCAGTTTGCTTTACAAATGCCTTACACTTAGTTCTTCCAACGCTAAGAAATGGAAACTGGACATTGCTAGTGATGCGTTACGGATACACCTCATACAAGAAAGTTGACTTAGACTCCAAGCAATGGATTCATTCTCAAACAAAAGCCCTGGACACTACATCAAAAGAAGGGGAGATTAATGTCTATTATTAAGTTTTAAGTGAAAATAAAATGTTCCATGATTTTTTATGTATCATTTTTTATGATGTCTATATTTAAATCACTTCTTTACTAACCTACAGCTACTAATCCTGACCAAGTCAGGTAAAAATGCATCCACCATGTATTTCTAGTCTGTAAAGGGAAATGGGATTTTTACCACTTGAGCATGGGCCAATCACTCGAGTTTTTCTATCCTTTGTTCAAGCCAGCTAGAAAATTTGTCAAAAAACAAAAAATTGCTGTACAAGGCAGAGGATAAGAGTTTAGATATTACAGGACTTAATTATGATCTCCATTTATAAGATCATGTAGAGGGAAATTTCTTCTTACTGTAAATATATGTAGGTCCAGTTGTCACGAATAGGCACATTCACCTTCACTGGATTCTTCAGCAAGCCTGCCAGTCTCCATGGTGAGGACATAAAACAGAGTTCTCAGGTAGTGTGGAATGGACTACTGTAAAGACATTTCTAACTGTGTGTGCAAGGTCAGATTTTACTTGGCTGCCCTGGAGAAATACGAGGAGCTGGAGTGAGCAGAAGGAGAGGCTGCACTGCTCCCCGGCAGCTCCTGAGAACAGCAGCTGCTGCACTGTGACCTGGAAGCCCTGCACGTTCAGCACCAGCCATGAGGCCTGTGTCTCTAATCGGCACTGAGCGGGTAGAGACTCCTCCCTTTGTGGGTCCCATGCAGCACTAGTCAAAGAACGAGAGAGAGTGAGAGCCAGAGAGAGAGAGAAAATAATGTTGTGTGTGTGGTGTGTGATCACCTGCTTCTCCTCTCTTGTTGCCATGGGTTACGGAGCCCAGAGCTGTAGAGTGGGGCCAAGCACTCAGGGTGGAAATAACTGCATCAGCCTCTGAAAAAAAGAAATTAGAAATAGGCAGCAGAGAAACAATAGGCAAAAGAACAAAAATCAACATCCCGATGCTGCCTGACTATGAGCACGGAAGACAGGCAGCCAGAACGAGAGAGGCTCTTCATAAATCTCGCTCCTGCCAGACATGTTGGTCTAAATAGAGATTAAGAGAAAAGAAGAACAAAAATGCAGATCTCTGCAGGAATCCTGTCTCTCCACCCACTTGGTCCTTAGGAACAGGTTTATGATCCACCTTGGAGAAAAATAAGCAAGTCTGCTAAGAGTTAAGTCAACAGCTGTCATGGAGTCCACAATATGGGTAACATTAAGGAGTGCCAGGCGCTGAGGGGAGAGATGCCACCAACAGGAAGGAGATTGTGACCTTGGGGAGGCCACCATTTAATTAAGCATCTTAAGTGTGTAAGTCAGGCTTGTTGCGAACCCTGCACCCAAATACTCATTACTCTTCTTATTTGATCGCTTGTCAGTGAAAGTAATGTGGTCCCCATCTTTCTTGTGGCCTCTGACTATTTTGTATGAAATGTCATAGAACTTTAGAAGTAGAGCGGTATTTTCAACAAGCATAATCCCCTAATTTTGCCGATGAAAAAACAGACTGAGGGAGGCGAAATTCCTTGACCAAGATTACCCAGCAGACATTTTTGCAGAAGGAAAAAAAAAAAAAGTTAGATGATACAGTGAATGTTTACTTGCATCAGTCTCAGATTGAATGGCTAGGAAGTGAGAACACCACATCTTTTCAGACTGAATTACAAAAAAAATAGGGAACTAAGATCATTGCTTTTCTGAAAGGTCACCCACTGATTTAGGATGGAGGAGGACAAGGGCTGTTTTTCACGAGTGTTGCTTGGCCCAAGCCTTAGTGATGGCAGGACATTTGGAGAGACATTGGGAGGGACACGGTTGTGAAGTGTGGTCTGCAAACTATTCTAATTCAAGCCATGACACCTGCTATGACCCTCCAGGAACAATTTCTTCTGTCTTTAACCCCTATCAAAGCAAATGAATCCTCAGGTTCTTGCAATGCACATTAGCTTTAGCTATCCTCTCCCTCCTGGGTTTGTGGTGAGCCTGTGTTGGTCTGTGGTTACCATCTGCTCTATGCAGGAAATGAATTGCTTCAGAGATGGTGGCTAATTTGTGTGCCCAAAGAAAACTAGCTCCTTGATGTCACATTACTGGCTAGCTACTTGCCATCTCCCTTTCCTGCTCTATCCCGAATTTGCTAAATACTGTGTGCTGGCTGTTCTTTGGTTTCTGATGTCTTTTGCCACTTCAAGAGTTTAGGCTTTCACATTAAAATATGTAGGGAGTGTTCCCACTTGCATGTTTCTGGCAACTGTTTTGAAAACTTAACATCTACCTGATGCCAGTAGAGTACAGATGAAAACTATTGCTGCCTGCCTCTAGGACCCTCCTAGAGAAAGCATGCCAGAGATGGGGGCAAGCATGTCCCTTCACACAGTGTGGCAAGATAGCCCAACATGGGGTGGAGTGAGCAAGGGACAGGTAGGGGAGCACAGCACAGATTTCTTGAAAGCTAATGAAGCCATTCCATAGACCTTTGTGAACGTTTAGCAGGAAGCACGAGAGAGCTCTGGACACTGGAAATACATAGGAAGTTATAGACTATGCCTTGGAATGCAGGAAACCCCAGGAAACAGGTGTCTGAGTTCAAATCGCATCAGAAGTACTACAGCTCTTCCAGATGCTTTAGAAAGGAGTTAAACTTCTCTCTGCTCAAGAAATTAGTCCAGAGCCTAAAGCCTGCTGTTGTTAATGACTAGATATCCTTGAGATGGATTCCTTGGCAAAGTCCTTTGATCTCGGCCAGCCCTTGGGGCGGCGGAGACGGGGGTTGGGGAGGGGGGGCTGCATATTTCTCTCAGTAATTAAAGTCCATAGATCTTTTTATTTCCTTCAGGGGTCCACCTACAGTTATGAGTTTTCCAAAATCATTATACTAGTTTTTTTTCCCCTCTATTTCTCTTCACTTCTCTTTCTTTTTCCTTTCTCCAAATCGTTCTTTTTTTTTAACCTTTCACTTTTGATTTCCAAGCAGAAATGCTAAGTTTCTGGAGTTCTGGGAACAAGAAAAAACCAACAAGACATGTTTCCAGAGTACCTAGCATGTAGCAGCACAGAGGCAGCTGCTGGGGAAATAACAGTACACAGAGTAGACCGACCTCATCGTACTAGTCTGCTGTTGTTGGTTGCCATCCGGTCAGCTCTGAATCATGGTGACCTCACGTACAACAGAATGAAACTCTACCCAATCCTGTGTCATCTTCATGATTGTTGGTATGTTTGAGTGCATTGTCACAGCTAGTGTGTCCATCCATCTCAGTGAGGGTTTCTCTCATTTTCGATGACTCTCTTCTTTACCAAATATGCTGTCCTTTTCTAGGGATGAGTTTTTCCTCATGACAGGTCCAAAGTAACAGAGTCAAAGTCACTTCTAAGGAACGTTCTGGTTGTATTTATTCTAAGACTGATTTGTCGTTTGGAGTCAGAAAAGTCAAAGGAAGTGAAGTTTCATCTGAGAAGGAGGAGAGTTGAGGACGCGCAAAGGGGAAAGCAGATACAAAGTCAAGAGAGAATACAGCATATGTGAGAAACTTAAGCTGAATAAGTGTAAGGTAGGAATGATAAGAGATGATGTGGGAAAAGGCCAGAAGGGACCAGGTCTGGGAAACATTTAAACTTTTTAAAATCTTGTCAAGGAGTTAGACTTCATTCTTTGGACAACAGAGAGCCACTGAATGTCATAAGCAGTAGTTGACCTGATTCAATTTGTATTATAGAAAGGTTGCTCTGGATGCAAGACTGGAGGAACATGTGAGTGTTAGCAAGAGACCAGTTAGGGAGAAACTAGATAGGGGTGATTATGACTTGGACTAGGTTAGTGGCAGTGGTAATGGAAAACACTGAATGAATTAGAGACTTAATTAAAAATGGAATTGACATCTGATAGCTGCGTGGGCTTGTGTATGATAACAGCATGGGCTGCTTTGAGAGACCTCATTAATTATGGAACAAGAATACAACAGCAACCTCAGATATCAATCACTGTGCTTGCCCTGATCACAGCCTCTGCTGAAGGTGCAGGTCTAGGGGAGCTTGTGTTAAACCATATAACCTACTCTGGCCTGGTCGCAGTTGATTAGACCAGGGGTGAGTCCCTGACCCACAGGCAGGCCATTCATAGGCTGACCAGGAACGAATGGTGTGGCCTGGCTCCTAACCAAATTCTCTCTTTTGGGAATATGAACTATGAAATGAGCCAGTTTACAATAGTTTACAACAGAATGGCATGGCATGGTATGGCATGGCATAGAATAGAATAGAATAGAATAGGTTGCCATAGTTTTCAAGCCAATATAACAGGTTGGTGATGTTCATGCTCTCCTGTGGACCTGAGTGTCCAGAAGGCAAGAAGAACTGAAGTTCAAAAGTTATGAGATGGAAAAGGATGAACCATGAAAGAACATGTTCAAGCTGAAGTTATGAGGAAGGAGAAGTTATGAGTAAGAAATAGAAGCCAGTTCCAAGAGAGCGTAGAATGGAGCAGACAACAAAAATAACCATCTATACCATAAGAGGGCGATCCTGTGGCTCAACAGAGAGCAACAGAGAGCAAAGCTGCTTTCTAGAACTACCTCTAGCCCTGAGCGTTTTCCATTTCTCGTGCTATTGCACAAGCATCCTTAGAATAAATATCTCATATGACTTAAGAGTCTGTTCATTGCAACAAAAGGATATAAACCCAAACACTAACCTAACATTTTGCCCAGTGTCACATCCTTATCTCTACCCATCTCGCTGCTTATCCCCAGAGATGCTTGCCCCCTAGATTCCTCATGAGGAATTTTGCCGTCTAAGATGGCTTTTCAAGAGCTGCCTTTGGCCACACTCAGTAGGTACATCAAAATCAGAACGAACGTAAAGCCTCATTCCAGAGATTCTGCTCTATGGCAGAGTTTTAAACCCGTGACGTGTTTCAGTGGGTTGAAAATGTCTTTGAACATGTGCTCTCATCTCCAGAGCTATGATTAATGACTGGCTGTTGCCACTGGTTATGCCTGCAGCTGAGCAAGAAAATGAGTTTAAAAAAATTGAGCTCTTATATTCTCTATCTGACAAAGAGCCTCTTTTAAAAATATATCAAAAAAATAAGCTGGGTGTATTTTCTGACAAGGTTTCTATATTTTCCGGATCGCTTTGGACCAGACAGCATTTGTCCTGAGATGAGCTATGATGGAGGCAGGTGAGGTGCTCTGCTTCCCCACACACGACGCTAACCTCATCATGCTCTGCGCACATTTCTGAATTAGTTCCAGCTAGTTAGTGTCACTGCAGGACAATTTAGACTGTTGTTGTTTGTGTATTCCACGTACTCTTTGATGATGGATTCCCAGAAAAGGTGAAATCCATCATTTACACACAGTAGGAAAATAAACCTTCTTCCCAGCCCAAGTCATGAAGATCGAGAAAGCTTTTCATTTTAGACAGTTGGAAATTTTGTATTCAAGTGGCTTTGTCAACTCTTTTAATCAATGTCCTTTGGAAAAACAAATTTAGCAATTCAGCTCCTTGATTCAGTAGGGGCGAGATGTAACTAAGGATATTAGCTATTCAGTGGTTCATGGTCTGTTAGCCAGCACTGGCTTGTAAGAAAGTACAGCTCACTGACAGCTGTGCCAGGAGGTAGCTTTACAATAAAAGAATCCTCCAGATTTGAAAGGTGCAGGTAGAGAAGTCGGGAGAAAAGAGCATTTCTCTCCAGGTATAAAAAAAACACTTTTTCCAATGGCTGGAAGGTGTTCCTGTTGTATAGTCGCCATAGTTTTCAAGCCAGTATAGCAGGTTGTTAATGCTGAGTCACATTTCAACAGACGTGCACATGCGCACAGGGGCAGGGAAGGGAGTTACATGAACGAAATGCCCAAGCCCTCCTGTGGGCCTGGGGTCAGGAAGGTGAGAATGCTGCTTTACAGCAAGGGCTCTGTAGGGCACTGCCTTAGTGGCCAGGGAGAATTTAGGTGGGTGGTCATTGTCACTAAACAGGGTAAAGAAATATAAACGAATGTTTCCCAAAGGGTGTTTCTAACATAAGAAAAGGAATCTAAGGTCAAATTAATTGGGAAAATTAATTTGGTTAGGTGTTCGACCGCAAGTTCAACTGTAGGTTTGAACCCACCTGTCCCTCCTTAGAAACCCTATGGGGCAGTTCTACTCTGTCCTATAGGGTAGTTATGAGTCAGAATTGACTCGATGGCGATGGGTTTTCTCTCCCAAGAGCCACTATGGTCAGCTCTGGGCCTACTAAGGAGATCCCGGTACTCATTCTCTGTCCTGTTTTACTCACTCTCCCCAAAGATCCTATCCATACTGACTCTTGTTTTGCCTTTCAGTCCCGAACTCTTACCCCAGACTCTTTCTTGCCCCACTTCCATCCTATTTTCAACCTTTCTGTTTTCAGCCTCACCTCACGCTTTGACATTGACATTCCTCTCAGTTGTCCCAACTACAACGTTGACTCCACCGGGATCTTCTAGACCATATTCCAGGCTGTACTCCTCTGAGTCATCCTGAACAAATATCTTACCTGGTTCTCTCTCACATAGGATCTCAGGACCATGGTTCTAGACAAGACCCCACTCAGTCCACCCTCATTTCTTCAGCAGGAACTGGGGTAAACCCTTTGGCACTACACGCATTGATTATGCAATGGCCATATGGAGGAGTCATGTGTGCCCCGCCTTCCCCCACCTTGCTTAGGAGCTCCTGATGGAGAGAAGTCCTGAGCTGCCCCCATGCTCTACAGGGCTCCGAGTTGCCCTTAGGGAGTTACAGACTCCAAGAGGGTTTCAGGGAAAGGAGCAGAGCTAAAGTCGCTTCCCATCTTCTGCTTATTCCCTTCCAAACTCTGTCATCTTCTCCCTCAAATTACTTCCCTTTATGTAAATCCTTTCCTGTCTTGCAAAAACAAAGCTGGGTTGGAGCAAAACAGTGAAGGAGGTGATGCTATTCTTTCAACCAACCCTCTTTCTCAGGCCTCCTCCCCCCAGCTTCCCTCTTCTGAGCCTCTTCCCTCCCTCATGAGACTCATCTAGCAATTGGAGCCTTTTCTTCCAGCACAACCTGCTTTTATGTAACCTATTGCCATCAGGTTGATTCTGACTCATAGTGACCCTACAGGACAGAGTAGAACTGTCCCCATAGGGCTTCCAAGGCTGTAATCTTTAAGGAAGCAGATTGCCGCGTCTTTCTCAGGGAGCCGCTGGGTGGGTCGGGAACTCAGACCTTTCATAACCACTGTGCCACCAGGGTTCCTTCTTATTTCGTATCAGTGATTTACATATATGTACAATTTTAAGCTGATTTTTTACCTCTTTGGGGGAGTTTTTTTTTTTTGTTTGTTTTTGTTTTCTTAAGGGAATTAGGGAATGGAATGAGTGGCCTCAGGAAGTAGTTTAGGGAGATTTTCACTGCATGTTAAAAATCACAAGATTGCCTTTGCAAAACACTAGTCCTGGCTATTCATTAAGTAGAAGAGCAAATCAGAAGGACTCTATAAATAATTCTGTGCCTCTGGCCAGGCTTCCAGGTGGTGAGGGTGAATAAGCATATCTCAGACTTCAAAAACTTGTACCTGGAGCTAACCATTCAGTACTGTAGTTACGACTCTTCCCAGCTGAACTTTCTTTCCATTTTATATATTTTTGTTTCTTTCACTGCAAAATGGCATCATTATTTTTACATGTTTTGTTCCCTGTTATTTTCCCAGTACCAAGAACAGTGCCTGACCCATAGTATGTGCTCAGCAAAAACATGAATGAATCCACTAAAATTGCTGACCCTCTGAAAGTGGACATTCCCTTCTTTAAAATGGAGTCCCTGGATGGTGCAAACAGTTAATGCACTTGGCTGCTAACTGAAAGACTGGGGTTCAAATCCAGCTAGAGATGCCTCTGAAGAAAGTTTGGTGATCTCCTTCCAAATAATCAGTCATTGAAAACCTTATGGAGCACAGTTCTACTCTGATACATATGAGGTCGCCCTGAGTTGCAATAAACTCTACAGCAAAAAAGTTTCCCCCTTAAAATAAGGGGTCTGTTGTTCTACCTTTACATATTTAAATTTCATGCATGTTTTTGGAAATGCATTATGTCCAAAAGTAAGATTACTGACATTAATACTTAAAAGTAAGTGCTAAGTTTTGGTGAATAGAAATAATTATTTTGAAGTCATCAAAAGTTGTTTTTCTTTTGTGTGTATAATAAATCACACATCTGAGTTAGTTTTCCCTAATATATATGGTATTGAGGTAGTATCTTACTTGCTCTTGACTTTAAAGCATTTTCCTGTATATTTTTATTTTATCTAGTAAGTTTCCTGAAAAATATCTATGAAAATTTCAGTATATAGACATCAAACACAGGAAGAGCAAAGAGAATCGAGCAGGTCATGTGACCTGACCAAGCTCACACCGCTAGAAGGAGACATAGTTAAGTCAGAAATTCAGCATCACAGTTCCCTCAGTGAGATCTCTGGTTACCATAAATGCTACGTTAGAATAATATCATGCATTTGCACCGCATTTACTAATAAATAAATTTCATTAAATTTTCAAGACTGAGAGCTGCTTCCAGAGAAAAGTCTAGAGTAAAAACACTAAAAGCCATGTCTGCAAGAATCCATAGCCTTTAAACCATCCATTTGGAGATAGAACCCTGTTTCTAAGTCATATGGGGTATTTCTAATTATCTTTTACACTCTACTTGATAATTAGAAACCTGCACCATCAATAAAGCCTTTTTAACATTTACTTTATAAAGATAACATTGAAAAGGACCTTGATCATCACCTGTGAAACTCCCTTGTCTCTAGGTGAGAAATCTAAGACCCTCAGCAATCATATAGTGTCACGAGTGAGTTAGTGGCGAAGCCAACACTAGGACACCTTCTGACTCCCGGTTCAGTGCTCTTCTGTACCCACGTCTGTAAAATGGCCTGCTTGGACAGATGAGAAACAATCATTAAATTGCCTTTCAGCTTTCCTTACGCCAGGATTGCTAATTCAAATCACGTTGGTATGTCACGATGTTAGATTTCCAACATATTGTGGCTCTACATATACTCAAGTATTTAGGGATGTTAAATGTCTAAGAGAAAAAGAAAAAAAAAAAAAAAAACACCAGCAAGGAGGGATGGAAAGGACTAAAGCCTGTCATCCTTCCATCCCAGTCAGAAGTGACTCTGTTCCAATCCACTCAAGAGGGACCACGCTTACCTTCAGGGCTCGAGGGAGCTGGGTGGGTCTCGGCAACCGAAGGGTTTCAAGAGCAGACTCAAACTGGGGAAATGGTCTTTGGAGGCCTCAAGCCTGAGGACTGGCACTGAACACTGCACTTCGTCAGCACCTGCAATCCCTTCATCAACTAGCTCAGTGCCCAATCATATTTGCTGAACTGAATCTCATCAAGTTTAAAACTGGCCTTGGAACAAATCCTATCTGGTGTGGTAAGAGCACAAGGCATCAGATGAATTGTCATTTTTCTCTGCTTAATTCTACCTTGCTTTTCTTTTAATAAATGCAGTTGTTTTTTGTTTTTTAAAAAGAAGTAAATAGAATCTGCTCCATAAGATTACTGCAAAAACTAAATGAAATAATTCATTTAAAAAAATTAACACAAGGGTCATGTAATTCAATAAATGTGTGTGATGATGATGATGATCAAATGCCTTCTTGCCATAGACAAGGTGTTGGGTTCAATCATATGTTTTAAAACTATAAAGGGGTAGCACGAAGTCTCTTTGTGGTGATAGAACAATTCTGTATCTTGATTGTGGTGGTGGTTACATGCACGCGTGTGATAAAACTGCATAGAACTATCTGCACACAAAAATGAGCACACAAAATATGAATGAAATCTGAATGAGCTCTGTGGATTGTACCAATGTCAATTTCCTGGTGTTGATATTCTAATACATTTATGTAAGATGTTACTATTGGGAAAAACTGGACAAAGGGTACACAGGACCTCTCTGTTCTATTTTTGCAACTTCCTGTGATTCTGTAATTATTTAAAAAAAAAATTCAAGGTTTTGTCATTTGTATTTAACCTCTAAAAGATTTCATTGAAAATGCATATTTTTTATGTTTCCTTACTTATTGAAAAAATTCTTAAGATAAAGACTTTAACATCTTTCTGGAAATCAGTATCATTAAAATGGAAAATATTTTTGCCAGTAAATGTGGTTGCAAGAGTTTGAGACAGATTATGCAGATGATTTACAATAAAATTCATTTTAAACTATTGTACTTTTAAATTATGCACTATAGGAGTTGAAATTTAAAATATTGTTGAGCAGCAGTCCGCTTTTTTTATTATAATAAAATCAAAGTAGCCATCACCTAAGGAAAGACAACCAAGCGTTTGTCCACAGAAACTATAAAGAGATAAAAAGATCTGATAGGTTCTTAAGAAGAAAAATATGCACTTGCCCAGACGTATAATCTATTTTATCTGCTTCTAAAGGAAACTTTGTTTTCTTTGCAAAAAGTTGCTCGGCTCTGAATAAAAGGACTAATTTATATTTGACCACTAGGTGTCACTGTTGGTGGTGGTGTGGAAGATAAGGAGGGGGAGGGGAAGGGCAAATTGAAAGCAATCTCAGGGGATTTTTCGGTTGTGAGTTTTGTTATTTTTTGTTTGTTTGTTTGTTTTGATTTAGCATAAAATCCTCACATTATCGCCAGTCTCCCTCTCTGTGTTCAGAGGGGTAACCTGGAAGGGAAATAGGGGGTATGAAAACACAGCTCTTGGAGAGCTTCCGTACTCACCAGCCAACAGAACCACCTTGGGAAACGGGAAGTGTGGTTAACTGTATGGAGCTACAATACCCAACAAAAATTGACTATTAAAGACAAGTCCATTTTAATAATTCCCTAACCACATAGCAGGCAAGCAGAAAAATGTCGATTAATTCACATTCAGAGAGGGAAGCATTCCTCAGCCATGCCTGCCTGGTGCTGAGGAAATTAGATGAATAATTTATATTACAAGGCAGAGTGAGGGTCAGTGTGTGTGTGTGTGTGTGTGTGTGAAGGGCATTTGAGTAAGGAGCTGTGCAACCACATCGGAAACATCATCCATGAGGCCACAAACAAATCTAGTGCAAAGATTCTCAGGCACTTGAATAGGATATTTTTTTCAGCAACTATCAGTGAAGTCCAATTTAATTCTCGACTTAGCTACAAGAAATAGGGATGTTTTTCAAAGTCCATGGAAAATCAAACAATGAAAAAGATTTTCCTGGCGTCGTACTTGGCCCAGACCCCAACGACAGCAAGATGGGTGGTGACTGCCTGGTCTCAGGAGGGTGATCGTCCATTATCTTCAGAACAGCCGGGCCTAACGCCAGACCTCACGATCGGGGGCCTGTTTGGCTTGACCCAGCGGCATACGCAGGATCTGCGGGCGAGGCTGGACTCATTGGCAGATATCTACAAAGAAAGCTGCTGTGCGCCAGTGCTATTTCAAGCGAGCGTCTCTAGCTGGAGCTATTATTCTTTCGCTTTCCTAAAGGGGAAAAAAGTTTGAGACAAGGAGTTGGAGGTGGGGGAAAGCCCAGAGTGAGGGGCAGAAACTACTAAGGAGCATCCAGGGTATTTTTCTAAGGGAGGGTGGAGGTGAACAATATGCCCCAAAAGTTTCACGTTTGAGAAATACTTCCTGGCTCATTTTTGTTAGAAAGGAATGCACAAAATTATCGTTTCTGTCCTCTGTTTTAGACTTTTCTCAGGGCGGTATGAGTAGTTTATTCTTAACCACGCTCACTGGGGGCAAGTTAGTGGGATGATCATCTAATAAATGGAAAAAGGAGAGGTAAGCAACTGATACAGAGTGTTAACACATGCCAAGTATTATTCTAAATGCTTTACATGTATTAACTCATTTAATCCTCAGACAACTCTGTGAGGCAGATGCTGTTCTTATTCCCATTATAGATGAGGAAACTGGAGATGAGGCCAAGGGAGGCCAAGTAGCTTGCCCAAGGTCGCGGAGCCTGTAAGTGGCATGATCACTCAGCAAGGGAGCAACGAAGTCAAGACCAAAACTCGGGGCTCCTGATCACCGTCTCTCTATATTAGACCTTGTGCCATCTTGTGACTTGTGAAATGTCTCTCCCAAATTCAAGATACTAACCACTGAGATCCACAAAATGTTTGCACAACCAGATTTCTCCATTTGCTACATCCTGGCAAAAATGCTATACTGAAGAGAGAAGTTCCCTCATCCTTTTACAACCATGACTTTTGTGGCTGACAGCTCCAACCTCACTTTCAAGCAAGGCCTTGAGACATCTCTGAATCTGCTTATATTCACATTTCCACATCTTGTCTTGTCAGAATCAACTACCTATCTGAGACTATATATCAAATTTACACTGTGATTTACATGAAATTAATTTCCAGAAAGTGTAAGTAATAGTACTTTGCATGAAAACACATATTTTCCAGGAGCTTTTTAATGCCCATGACACATACACACACTGGAAGCTACATAAAATGCCTTTTGGACACTGACGTAGGGTAAGAAAATACACAACACAAATGTGCTCCCTAATAACCCTGGTAGCTATGCTGATTCTAATGGCTAGTTTTCTAGTTCAGCAATAGTGCTGCAATTTGTCATTAACAGATGTGAGGAGGCCAGCTTCCTTAGCTGGAATGAAGCCACTATGAGTAGATGGCCCCCCCCCCCCCAAAAAAAAACTGGAGAAGTAGTTCCAGGAAATAAATCCAGAGGAAGCATTTGTTCTGGGATATAAAAATGAATATTGGAGCACAGATAAGAGCCTTTGTGTAGATTCTTATTATATTACTTTTAGGATAGACATTAAGCATGAATACCAGGAAGATTTGTCAGATTTTTCATTCCTGTTGTCTTTCTAATGAACCAGGGTTATTCTGACTGCCAATGATTTACCTAGAAAGCCAATTATACTACTGGAATCACGGGAAATTTAAAAGTAAACTATCTTTAAGTGGCCAAAGAACCTTAGTTTTCAAACTCCTCCCTAAATTCTGATAGACTTTGGAAACTATTTTTTATTTTGTTTTGCCACAATACAGAGACCAATTCCACATTATTACCTGCGAAATTCTCATAGAAAATGAAAAACTAAAAAATAGAGGCAAAATACTAAGATAATTGGGTTTGATTACAAAGTTTCAAAAAATGATTCTTTCATGTTCATGAAACTTTACAATTGAGCAACCAACTGTTCATCTAGGGGAAACAATTTTTCATTAATGGCTATATTTCATATTTGCAACAAATATCATTGGGTTCCTGCTATGTGTCAAACATATTCCTAGGTGCTGGTCACTTACAAGGTGCTGGTCTACAGCAGTGTTCAGCTCAGATGTGTTTCTTACCTTCTTGATGTTTATTGTCTGGTTGGAGTGATAGACGTCAAACAATTAACCATGAAAATAGGCGTATAATTCTCAATTATAATAAATTCAATAAAAAGTTAAAGGTTCTTTGAAAGAGTATGACAGGAATTCAATTTTGATTGGGGAGTCAAGGAAATGATGTATACTCTCAGCCTTAGGAATGAACAAAAAGTAGCCAGATGATGAAAAGCATAGAAAGTTCTGGACAGAGGAGACAGTATGTGCAAAGGCCCCAAGGCAGGAAAGACGATGATGATGTTAAAAGAACTGAAAGAAGTGAGTGGAGTATAAGAGCAAAGAGAGAAGGACATGATATAATTCATATTTTAAAAGCTCACTGGGGCTACTGTGTGGAGAATGGGTGGAGGTTGGGGGAAAGGGCAGATGCATAAAGACCAGCGAGGAGGCTACTAGGCTACCGCTATAAGCCAGCCACAGGAAAATGATGGCTTCAACTAGGGCAGTGCCTGAGAAAGTTGTTGTTAGCTACAGAGGAGTCAGCCCCAGACTCATGGAGACCCCATACACAACAGAGCGTAGCCCAGTCCCACATCAACCCCGTGATCAGTTGGAGATCGAATCATTGTGATCCATAGGGTTTTCACTGGTTGATTTTTGGAAGTAGATCACCAGGCTTTACTTCTTAGTTCCTCTTTGTCTGGAAGCTCTGCTGAAACCTATTCGGCATCATAGCAACATGAAAGCTTTCACTGATAGACATTGGTGATTGCACATAAGTGCATCAGCCAGGAATCAAACCCTGGTCTCCCATATGGAAGGCAAGAATTTTACCACTGAATCACCAATGACTCATGTCTATGAAAGTAGGGAGAATTATAAAGACTCTGTTTTCTAGAAAGAAACAAAAGGACTTGGTGAGTTAATAAATGGCTGAGGGAGGTGGTTAGAGAGAAGACAGTGTTAAGGATGACTCACTGGTTTTTGGCATGATGAACTAGTGTCTGGATGTGGCATTTACAGAGATGGGAAAGACTGGTAGAGGAGAAGAACTGGAGGTGAGAGCCACTGTTTGGAATCACCACTGCACTTATATCTGGGTTTTTTGTTTTGTTTTTTCTTTGTTTGTTTCTGTCTGTGAGGCTGATCTTGAAACTGTCTGTGAGACTATTCCATGAGATGAGATTTTGGATGTATCATAAGCATCAAATTCAGTAAGTGATGAGGATGAAGAACTGAACCACCAGGACCACTTCAGCTCTGGTCAAACTCCTTGGATGCAGATTAGTGTAGGCTTGGATTGGGGGTCCTCTTACAAACCTGCCCCCAAGACAATATGTATGGCTGACAGGTGGAGTGTCAGTGGAGTATTAGGAAAAGAGAACTAGTGAATTTGTCCAAACCCCTCCCTTTACAGAAGAGCTGGATCACAAATGAATTAATGAAACCCTCTGATCTAAGCCAATACAGGACTGAAGAAACCAGGGAGAGGTAGCAAATGTACTCAATCTTCCCTGGATCCCTGGGCTTAAGGGGCTTCTAGAATGGATTAGGTCCCACTTGTTTTTCTCCCCACAGACATGGCACTATCACTACAGTGGCCTGTTAGACACAGGACTTAGGAACTTCCTTGTCAAAAGCATTGAAGAGGTGAGACACATCCTTGGTCTTCCAAATGGTCTAGTATTAAATAATAAGATGCTAATTTTAGAAAAATAATGTTTTATTGGCTATTGTATTTATCCTACGAGTTATGGATCTATGATTATTGCAGCAGAGACTGTGGGTTTCCTCTCAATTTCCATTCTTTTCTTATTCCATAGTAATGGGACCACAATTTTTAGTGAGAGATGATGGAAGCTTGGACTAGGATTGTGGTGATAGAGATGAAGAGATGTTGTGGGCAGGAGAGGTAATTAAGAGGTAAAACCAGCAGGAGTTGGTGATTGAGGGATATGGGGGATGAGGGAGAGAGAAGTGTCCAGGAGAGTAAAGGAGAGTAAATATTGATGCTGTTTCCAGAGAGAGAGAAAGACCAGATTTAGAAGGGAAAGTCACTCAAGCTCAGTTTTAGATATGTTGGCCCCCTTGAAAAGATCTGAAGAAGACAGTTGGATATATGAGTCTGGAGTTCAGAAAAGGGGTCTGGATTGGAAATATAAATCTGCTAGTCATCTGAGCATAGATGAGAAGGATCACCTAGGGAAAGATTACTGCAGGAAAAGGTCAGAGGGCCTAGGACTGAAACTCATGGAACTCCAGAATTTCTTGATCAGGTAGTGAAGGATGAAATTTCAAAGGAGACTGAATACAAGAGATAAAAAGTGAAGGAGAAAACTAGGAGAGTGTGGTATCATGAAAACCACAGGAAGAGAGTATTTTGAGTAGGAGGGTGTGGCCAATGGAGTAAAGTACTTCTGAGAATTTAAGTAAAATGAAGACTGAAAAATATCCCTTGAATTTGGCCATATGGGGACCATTAGTGACTTGGGAGAACTGTTTGAATGGAATGATGAAGGAAACCAAATCAAGTGTTGGAGAGTGACTGCACTTGAGGAAATGGAGCCAGCAAGTGTAGGCAACTCCTCATTCTTCTTGTCAGCTACTCTCCCCCACTCACTGTCATTCATTAGTATATGTCAGAAGGATCTCTCAGTACGGTCTTTTATATAAAGGTCCTATAGGGTCACTATGAGTCAGAATTGACTCGATGGCAACGGATTTGGTTTTTTTGGTTTTTATTACTATCAAGAGTAACACTATCTGGAGCACTGTTTTAGGTTCTTTTATTGTTTTCTTAAGATGATGTTCACCTGTGGTGGAACAAGAGTTTGAGTTGTTTTATGGCCGTGGAGATCAATGTGGACGCTGATGGATTCACTCTCGTGCGCTCACTCAATCCCTTTTAAGAAGGTTGAACACAGGTCAGGAGTGCAGCCCATGGGCACAGAAGCAGTTGAAGTTTTGGTTGGGACTTGATGTCTGGCCTGCTTTGTTTTCTTCCCATCAGCGTCCACACAGCCCAGGACAATCTCCAGTCATGGACAATGAGTTAATAAGGAAGCAGATAACAGGATCCGTGTTTTGTGGGCAGTGGGACACCAGAGGCAAAGGAAAGCAGATGTGTACACTGAGGACAAACCGAGGAAGCATCTTCCACCCAGGGCCAGCAATACATACATATTCAGAATACATGTTCAAGTTCAGACTTGGGTGGGGAGAAGGGATAAAAGGATGGGGTGGTTAACTGAGTGAATGGAATACATCTACCAAGGAGAGGGTTCTGAAGCAAAGATTTTAAAATAAGGATACTATTGTTTGGCAAAAGTTAGAAAGGACATGTATAGATGAGGGGGATAGAATACACAGAAATTGCTTAGACATCAGAGGGGCAGAAACAAAGACCGAAGAGTCAATTTTAGCTGGATAGTTTGTACAGGTCCACAATCTCTGATTCACAATTGCAAAAATGAAAAACCCCTGAAAACCAAAATTTTTTCCTAGCTCATTTGACAATTAATTCTGACTTGACCTGGGCACTTTCGGTAGTAAAACCTGATTTGAGAAGATGAGAAAATATTCATAATTATCCCAGGTTAATGTGAATATTCACACATTTCACTGCAGAAATATCAATGTGTTTGATTACGGCGTGCTGCCCAAACCCCACCGGGAATGTTGCACACTATAATGCAGACTGCACTGAATTATCCTTCTAAAATATGAAAAATTCCGAATTCTGAAACACATCTGGCCCCCAGGATCTGGATAAAACATGGTAGACCTGTAGTGGGAGGGGCCACAAGTACTGCACTCCTGACATTGTCGGGACGTTAACACAGAGCAGATGTAAAAATCGCAGCCTGAGCAGGAGGTCCACCTTTGTGGAGCACATATGGGGCCTGCAGACGCAGTCAGGGAGTCCTAAAATGGTTGTCCACATTAACCTGGGGCTGAACCCATCCCCATGTTCTTGTGAGAGGAAGGTCGAAAGAGCCCTGATGGTTCTCTCGTCAGGAAGTCAATGTTTCTTGAGAACCTGTTGCACGCCAGGTACAACTCATTACCTCATTTGATTCCTCCCACCAGTCCTCTGAAAAGTAAAAATAAGGATCAGAGAGTTAGGGCACACAGTAAATGGTACAGCTGAGGATCTAACAGGTCTGTGTGACTCCAAAGCCCATTCATTGCCCATTACACCATGCAGAAGGATGTCTTCGGTTGAACATAAGTCAACTGGCTGCAGGGTAGGGAGTAATTATAGCTAATACTTAATGGAACTTGTTCAGTATGCAGGCACTTCATTTAATTTTCAATGCAATCAAGCTAAGTTGGTGTGCTATGATCCCCATTTTACGGTAGGGGAAACTGAGGCTTAGGGAGGACAAGTAGCTTGCCCAAGGTCTAATACAGCTAACAAGTGGTGGAACTGGATTTCAAGCTGACATTTGTCTGTGCCCAGAGCTGGCCCTGTTACCCTGTATGCTATGCTACCTTCTAAACATAGATAATTGGTGCCAGCGGGCAGATGCTTAAGCACATACACAAATACAAACATACAATCTCTTTTTTTAATATTCATGTGATTGCCCAGAGTTAAGTGTCTGGGATCCATCTGATGGGTGAAGTGATAAAGGTCATAGTGATGGCCACAGAAACCTGTTTATTATCAGGAGATAACATTTCCTGTCACTTTAAATGAGCCAGAGGCCCCCCAGACACTCCAGCAAGTCTCCCATTACACAGGAGAACAGCCTCAACATCAAAAGAGAGCACAACATGGGCAAAGGAGGGGAGGTGTGCTCTTCTTCAGCTGTTGATGGTTGGTCAAGTGAGTCTAATGGCTTATTAATAAGAAGCAATTAATAGTGTAGCCAGCCCAGTAGTTCTAAGAAATGAAATCCCAAATCTGATACATGAAGGGCATCAGGGATTGAATAACTGTTAAAAAGCAGTTTCTGGTGCTGCTTTGCATCAATAAAGATGTAAAGAACAAAGGAATAGCGTGCAACTACTGCACGATCAATAGACACTTGAAATATAAAAGCTGGGGAAGCAAAGAAGCGTGGGGCCTGGTAAAATGTTAATATCTGCTTTCTCGAGAAGAGAACAGCATGGTGGAGACGCAGAGTTGGGAAGGACTTCAAGAGGTCATCCTGTACCACATCTTAAGTTCTTCCTGACAGTGGGTAGCTAGTCTCTTATTTAAAAAGCCTAGGGATTACAACAGACTGTATTCCAGAGAAATGTGAGGATGTGCATTTACTTATTGCAGGCACTGGACAGCTGGCCCCCTGGGAGCAATAAGTCGGAGCCCAAAACAACAAAATACTAAGAATTTCTGGAATCATCAGAGTTCCTCTGATGTACAAAACTGACATCTGCCTACATTCAAGCAGAAATCATGTGAAATCAAAATTTTAGCCAAATAGATCTGGATCCTGTAATGGAAAATCTTATAATTCTAAAGCCAGAACTCATAAATTTCAGCCACTTAAATGAAGGGACACTGGGGCTACTTGAGGAATCCCCTAGTCAGTGTGGTAGTGTGACAGCCTGTGCCACTTGGCAGGAAATAGTATCCACATGGAAAGGATGATCGTAGTTTATAGTCTTAAGCTAAGAGAATTCTAATGCCAGACAGAAACTGAAGCACATGCATGCACAAACATACTGGGAGTTTTCAGGAACGTGAGAGACATGGGGTAATAGCTTTGTATCATGATGCCAATTTATTGGTTGAGCCCAAAATGCAGGTATAAGATTTCCATTTTCAGAGGAGTGGCCCCAGCAACATCCCTGCATCCAAAATGCCCTCATTTCTATTAGTAATGGCTAAAGGAAGATCTTATAAAAATGTTCACAATGTTTTGAGATCTTTGAATCCCTCTGGAACACCGAGCACAATAATGGAACAGATTTAATGACCTCTATATCATGCAATGCTGGTTGCCTAGAAACATCCCCCAAAGATTAGTAGCTACTGTTTTTGTCCATCTTCCTGTATTTCTGAGCCTTTTACACTTGTCCAATTCATCAAAGAGAGGATATGTAAAATTTATATCTGTTCAGACATTGCTTCTATTCTGAGTGATTTTCAGGGAAGTGCTAAAGAATTCAGGGGACCTAGGGAGTTGCTTCATCCATTGTAGAGCATTCTTGTGAGGTTAAATACATTTGGAGGTAAGGATTGCCATATCAATGCTGTAGCCGAGGAAATAGAATCAAAGAATTGGGATTGAAGCCAACATTTGTAGCAGTGATCCCTGAATTTCAGTCTAAGAGACTGTCTTGGTAAGAACAATTCCCTTACGGGACTTGAAGCTGCCAAGAGAAGTCCATTTATAATAAGACTTCCCTCAGTTACAAGACTGTCTTCTAAATCCATTGAATCACATGGGCCTTAAATATAAAATAGGCTGACACAACTTTATTTTAATATGACAATGCTCTGAGCTATGTTTGAAATGTATGCATGTGATTGGCTTTTAGCTCTGTGTTTTAAAAGGATTTAATAGCTATTTGTGCCTAGGTGGCCTACCCCCTGAAAGACAGATTGCTCTCTAAATTGCAACAAATTATAGTTGGTCACATAAGAGATGAACTGGTGGTAACGAGCCCATGTTGCTACTGTAGTACCTTCTGAGATCCAAAGTGTACTTTCATCCAAGATTACAAAAGGGAAGACACAGTTTCCTTGGGAAGAACCAAATACTGTGTTTTTACTGCTACTGTAAAAAAAAAAAAAAAAAAAAAAAGCATAGCACACTTACAAAAATACCTCAAGATGGGAGGGCAATGTTGGCAAACAAACATAGAAGTTACATGTTATTTACAAAAAATACGGTAGTTGGAGTAACTCCACTGTCAGGATGCACCATCCACTGCCTGGATGATGAGAAACAACCCTTCACATTTCTCTTTGAATACACATTCTCCATTTCTCTGCCACTGGGTCATGGGAAGGCAGAGACTGGCATTAAAATGTGCTTGTGCGTTATCATGTTGGCAAGTCTGTAGCTCTAAGTAAAGGCCTTCTCATTAAGAGGAGGAAAATCTGTTTCAAGTTCCACCTCTGGAACTAGAAGATTAATCGTTGAGGAATAAATGAGTCACAGTTAAAAACCATTCTTAGAATCCTACTAAGTTATAAGGTCTTATGAACACATCAGGTCTCTTATGAGGAAAGGAATGACAGGCCTGCTCACATTTCATTTGGTTTCTTGAGAAGGATCCAGAAAAACACAATGAACTTAAAGATATTTCTATAAGCTTTTTTTCTGTTACCTTTTTTGTTTGGTGTTTATGTGAAATCACAGTGAAGAGTTACTTTAATGAATATACATTGACTGTCAAAAATGTCCTGAGGGAACGTTGAAGTGCAGAAAGAAACGTGATTCCATGAGCCAACAGATTAACGCAGGCACATATTTTATTGTATGTACGCTATGAAGTTTTTATGCATTGAGCTCATCTTATAAATCAAGTAAATAAACAAATATGCTTGGCAATAGCTCATATGCATCTGTGAACTGTTAAGACAATTGCAAGTAAGAATGAATTTTTTTCTTTTCATGTTTTACCAAACTTGCTAATTTTATTATTTGGAATGCCTGCCTTTTCCAGGGTTTAAACGTGACAACTTTCTTGATTAACAGAAAATAAATTAATGGATAAATTAGAAAAGAGTTTATAAAATTGAGTTACAAAATATGCTGTTTGCCTTATATGCATTGTCATCTTGTATTCATAACTCGTAAACACCCTGAAATCATTGCCATGTGCAGGCAGGATTGGAGTAACAGCTGAAACTTTGTACAATGTTGACTTTTCTATTGATTCACAAATAGAAATACCAGAAGCCACCTCTTGACTTTTGAAAGTGTAAGCTGACGTACTGAAAAGACGGAGAAATCCTTCATTGCCTCAAGCCTGGGAGGATGCCTGTCTTGCTGGCTTAGAGTTAAAGACAGAGTTCCAGAAAACCAGCCAGAGTAAGGCTTGTGAGAGTAATGACCTCAAATTGTTACTCTAAAGCAGAAAAAGAAACGAGTCAAGCACAGGTGGTCAGGTGACGCCCCCACGCAGTGGACATCTGGTGTCCTGGTCTGTCTAATATCCCTTTTCCCTTCTTCTGGAACCATGCCCTGACTGTCCTATGGGGAAACTACCTTCCCCTATTCTCAGGGCATGTGTTTTGGGTGTACTTCAGCTACTGAGGCAGACAAGCAATGCAAGACTTTACCGTTAGCATATTCCTTGCCCCTGGCCACACTGATTAGCTCAGAGATGAGCACATGATTCCATTCTGGCCACTAAGAATCAGGCCCAGAAGCTCATTTCTGAGCTGAAATTGAACCCAAGAGGATGCGAGTCTGGGGGCCACCATAGGGAGAGGTCTAAGAGTGAAGCCAAAAAAACGAAGAATAGAGGTAAGAGTGAGTCCAAAATATTTAAGCATTTTGCCTAAAGCCAAAAATTCATCTAATTTTTTTTATTATATGATCTATTAAATTCTTTTCTTTTTAAATTTAAGTCAATTTAAAGGTGAATGTTTTGTCCTTTGTGTCCAAGAGCTTTCTCACTAATCCATTTCAAAAAAATGAACAAGATCCACAATGGGTCACTGAATATAAAGTCTGAGCCTGTTGTTCCCATAGGTGACACAGACAAACGCTCAACTGTGCCCTAGATGAGCCAAGACCCTTCACCTGCTGAGCTCATGTGCTAAATGCAGAGTCAGAGGTAGAAGGTACCATGAAGGATTACAGTGGTCATGTTGGGAAAAATCATTTCTAGGCTGAGGCAATTTGATATAATTAAGAAACTGAAGTCTGAAGTGATGCAGGTTATCTCTGATTTATCCCCTGCCAACAGCAAATGAAGAAAGGAGAAGACAGAAAATGGAGAACAGCTGGGGGACATGCTTTGGATTTGCAGATCATCAGCTCAATCTGCGACAGGAGAACACAGTGGGTTGTAGAGGCTTCGATACTAACAGACCAAGCACAGACTTCCGGGAAGCTCTTCACAGGCAGGTGTCATTGGGCCACCTCCACCAGTCCACCAAACTTTTTCTGACCCCTGTCTCACATGATTTACAAGTATTCAAAATTTTTAAATGGAATAGAGGCAGAGAGAGAGAGAGAAGGAGGAACTTCTGTACTTTGATCAATCATATACAGTTTTATAATGAAGTATTAAGAAAGGACTGTTTTATAAAATAAGAATATAAGCAGAATTCTGGTGTAGTAAATACATAAATGCATATGCAAAAGAACAAAGGTCTATGTGGATAGAATTGGAGGCCAGGATAAGTACATCAAAGGATGGTATATGTAGAGAATATAAAATCCAATTCTTAAATGTTAGCAAACAATCTACAGAGGAAAAACTGGAAGGGAGAACAGCTGTGAAATCATAAAGAGTCTTAATACAGGTGAGAGGTAATTCAAGTCTCAAGAGTATGATCTAGAGTAATGATTAAGAAAAAGAGGTGCCAATGAAGTCTTGAAAATCCAGATAGACAACTTCAGGAGATGTCTCCAGATTCCATGTTTCCCCAGTGTGATCATGGGAACCAAATCTCTCCCAGGGAATCAGTTGACCCATCTCTTTTCTTCATCCAATCTAGAAAAGATTGTGAGCCTCTCAGGGGAAGGAGATGTTCTTTTTTCTTCTTTTCTTTTAATTCCCAGAGCCTTCCATTGTGACTTTTACATACTGTTGAGTTGATTGATCAATTAATTCCACCTGGAAGAGATGACGGCATTCTGAACCAACTCCTAACTTTTCAGATGAGAAACTAGAGGTCAGAAAGGTGATGAGTTTAGTTCAAAGTTATGCAGCTAGTTAGAGGGAGATCTGAGACAAGAGTTCCATGTTCCTGTACTGAGGAAAAAAATGTTCATTTGCTTGAAAAAGAATGCTGGATGGTAGCAACTCTCCTAATTAATTAAAAGACTGTTACCACACTAAAGAGGGTGATATCTAACTAATTGCAGAGAATCGGAGATTCTTGTCTATCTTATTTTGCCCAGAGACAGTTCAAGCAAAAACAGACAGTGAACTGAGGGAACAGGGAATGGAGGAGATGGTGAAAAAAAGAAACATTCACAATTACGTTGTCAAAAAATTTATTTGGACTCACTGCTTTGGCAGAAGCATCTAGAGACATCAACCTCCCAGTAAGTCAGTGGTGTTTGTTAGTGCCTTTTGCTTGTGTCCCTAGTGAGGGGCAGGGGAGCAAACTAGACAGACAGAGACAGCGTTGGAGAGAGTGAAAACTCACCTATATAAATATGTTTAATTCCATACAGCTCATTTGACTGGAAGTTGATAGGCCTGAGACTCAGCCTGTCTCTATCACTATGTAACTGTGCGAATCTCTTTAGACTGGTTTCTTCATCAGCGACTGAGGGGCAAGGACTGAAAGATCACTTAGATCCCTTCTAGTTCTAACATTACCGAATTCTGAGTGGATATGGAATAAAGGCATAATTAAAGTCTGATGAGGTTAGTCTAGAATTGTCCATCCCTCCCTCCTCTTCTGCCTTTTTCTGACAAATGAATGTAAGCCTGAAATTCATTTTGTTTCCAGAATGCCTGGGATTCTGGAATTATTCATATTTTAATCTGCTTTTAACAAGAATAGGTAAGAAAGAAAATTAGGACAATTAAGAAATAATGAAGCCATTATAAAAACAGTAATGATTTAAAAGCAGGTAAGGGAATACTCTTATTGGAAATGTTGAATACCTACCAATGAGCAGGCAGATGACAAGCACACGATGGGATTAAGGGATTTCACTAATGCACACACTGAACCATTTATAATAATTTTCGCCCAAAATTGAGGATAATGCAAATGGTCCTAATTATTATTGGAAACAGTATTCTCTTGAAAATTGACCATCCTGCAGAATGTTGAATATTGGATCTGAAGAGGTTATTGGTGCTTTGCTCAAATTTATTCTCTTTTCAAAGATAGCAACTTCCTAAAGTTTTTCTTGTAAATCTGAAGATTTTTCTACAAACTACCAAAATCAAACTTGTTCTCTTAAAAAAAAAAAAAAAAAAATGCATGTGAAGTCAGGGTGTGAGGCTAGCAGCTGTAAGACACTACCCTAAATCTCAGGGCCTTACTCATTCAGAGTCCAGTGTGAGTGTCCCTGGCCAGGCAGCTCTCCTGGGAGTCCTTTTCCAAGCAGTGAGTCAAGAATCTGGGCCCCTTCCATCCTGTGTATTCTCCATCTTCTGGGGTCTCAAAGGCCTCCACTTGTAGCCACAAAGACAGGGAGAGGGAGAACGTGGAAGATTACAGAGACGGTTTCATGGCCAGGCCTGGTAGTGATCGACATAGCTGCCAGCACTCAGTCTCATGGTTCTACCTAGAAGCCAGGGAGTCAGGAAGGCTGCCGTAGCACGGTGGAGACTGCCAGTGCTCACCTATTTTCAGTTTGCCTTTCCTTCCTCAGCACGCACTAGCAGTCTCCACTGTGCTACAGAAATCACACCAAAGAAAGAAGTTAAAGGAGAGCTAGAGGAAAGGCAGTGTTCTGTATCGGGCACCATTCAATACGCACGAAGGCGAAAGCCTTTATAGCCCGTGTTGACCAGCAATCAAACAGACCACAAAAATCCCCTAAGAGTTCTGTGTGTGTGTGTGAGTGTGTGTGGTTCAGAGTGCTGTGGGGAAAGAGCACTCTGAATTAGACAAACCTCTTTCCCTCAAGATGCTTACAGTTTAGCTGAGGGGATAATATACAGACCATTTAATAATGCAAGGCAATATTACCCTGAGCTATAAAGACGGGGGTTTTGCTTTCTACCTCTTTGCCACACCACCCCCCACCAACCCAGCACCAGGTACAGAGCATGGCATAAAGTTAGCACAGAATGCGTATCAGTTGATTTTAATTAAATGGACTGTAACAAATATTACAGGTCTGTGAACGGATTGACCTTAATTACTTAGTCTTCTGAGTTCATAGGTTGCTGTAGGGGTGGTATAGCAGACATTTGTTTGTCATCTCTCCAGCACGGCCATTGCCCCCTGCCCCTGTCTCTTATCATATGGTATTCTGATTTAGGAGGAAGGTATTTGCCACTCCTCCAATCTCAGACATATGTTTCTTCTACCTCCAATTTCAGCGGTGGACACTAATCGGCTTATATAAAAATTTTCTGTACACAGTGATTGATTCAGTTCTAGGCACATGTTAAAGAAATAGAAGAGATAGTGCATGTGGTAGCAGGAGCTACCACAAAAGACACCCCCTCTTTTCCCAGAAGACAGTGAAGATGTGAGGGCCTGGACAGCCATGCGAGCCAGAGCTGCTAGGAGGCTGCCAGATGGTGCCCGAGGAAAAAGCCTCACCATTGAACTCAGAATGGATAGATGGTGAGAAACTGGGTCTATAGTACCAAAACAAAAAAAAAAAACTCACTGCTGTCAAGTCGATTCCAACTCATAGTGACCCTATAGGACAGAGTAGAACTGCCTCATAGGGTTTCCAAGGCTGTAAATCTTTACGGAAGCAGACTACCACATCTTTCTCCTGCACGTTTATGGTTAAAAAAAAAAAAAAAAAACATTGCTGTCGAGTCAATTCCGACTCATAGTGATCCTATAGGACAGAGTAGAACCGACCCATAGGGTTTCCAAGGAACGCCTGGTGGATTGAAACTGCTGACCTTTTGGTTAGCAGCCGTAACTCTTACCTACTACACCACCACGGTTTCCAGGTTTATAGTAGCATTGCTTAAATTCCTAGATTCACCCTCTCCTGAAGCTAGATGCCTTTGGAATTTTTGGATTTCTGTCAATAAATTTCATTCTTTTTAAGGCCAGTTTCAATTGACTTTCTTGTAATTTAAAAAGAGTCTTTACTGATACAGATGATACGGACTGGAAAGATGTGAAAGGTACTATTGTTTCCTGTTGAAGAGCGTTTGCCCTCTTCTTTCTGACAGAGGCTGGAAATGCTGGATAATCACTTTCCCAGCTTCCCTGGTAGGTAGAACATGCATAGACATACACTCAGCCCTAGAGTATAGGACCTGAGAGGAACTCTTTTAAGTGTTTGTGGGGGCATTCTGGAAAAATTTTACTTCTTGATAAAAAGAAACTAACAAGAAGACATTTCCCCTCCTGCCTTTGGCCACTTTGTGTGAGGGTGTGATGGGTGGAGCTGGAGCAGCAGTCTTGTAACTATGAGGGAACAAAGAGAACACATTGAGAAGCACATAGTGAAAGTAGAAAGAGTCTGGGCCCTTGATGACATCAATCAGCTACTGAATTTACTATCTCTGCAATTGTCCTACTCTCAGCTTCTTTGATTTATTTGGAGTAATTATTGCTTAGGCCACTTTTGCTGAATGGAGAAGGGTTGTGAGTTGGCATGGGCTTGAGAGCAATAGGATTGAGAAGGGCTGAAAGAAATGTAGGGAGAATGTTTCTGTAGCAATACAACAATAGTAATAATAGTAGCATTTTCATGAACATCTATTACATGTGAAGGGCTTCATGCATATTCTCATTTTTAATCCTCTAATCTTTACAACAATTCAGAGATAGGGATTATTATGCTAGTTTTACAAATGAAAACAATGGAGTCTCAAGTAAGTTAAGTGCCTTGCTCCAAGCTACTCACCTGTTATGTGGCAGAGCCCAATTCCATCCCATCTGCACTCTTCCTGCCGTATCACACTACAGCTGAGAATTTTATGTCTAGCAAATGCAGCAGGCAAATTTTTAGAAATTGAAACAATATTTTCTACACAAGGGATCATGCCGAAAGTTATAAAGTAGGTGAGCAACATATAAATGGAGTTAAATTAGTATAACATATTGTGTTTATTTGTCACTTCAACAGGGGACCAAGAATCCAGGGGATTGGTGCCTTTGCTTTCCTTCAGGATTCTAATTACTCCTAGCTTTCTCTTTGCCATTTATCTGCTGCCTACGTGAAAAAATAATCAATTTGTTCTATCCAACCTGGACACAAGCATAGTAGGGAGTGGTGAGGAGCTCTTTTTGGCATCCAGCATCTCTTCCCCTTCCTATTGAGGGCAGTTCCCTAGTTTTCTTATGGAAAATTATATACTCTGCATCGTGCCCATTCTGGTGGAGCCATAAATCAAGGGGTCCTGTGGGCTCCTGGCCTGGATGGCAAGTGACCCAGAGAAGCCATACAGACCCTCACTTCTGGAATGCTACATCTTGAGGGCAATGATGCAAGAATGGGAAATATGTTTGGCGCTCATATACTCCAGTGGGGGCATCTGATAAACCACCAAGTGATTCCTACTGTCCATGCACTACTACCTAGACCCCTGGTATGGTTTCTTTTCCTGAGCCTAGTTCTATAGCCTTCCCAGCAATTCTGTTTAGTTTTCCCAATTTTCTTTAACAAATCACTTTTCTGCTTAAGCTAATTTCCATTGAATCCTAGAAAGTAAACACTAGACTGTCAGCTTTGTGAGATTAGAACCCATGGCTATTTAGCCTTGTTGTTGCATCCCCAGTACCTAACACAGAGCTGGGCATATGGTAAGCCATCAACAAATATTTTAATTTCTGAATGAATTAATGAGGTCCATAATGAATGAGTCATCCCAGTCTACAACCATGCAAAAACCTGAGGCTGAGTTGATGGTTCTTTCCAAGGATACGTATGTGAGGAATTATTTGCTACTCATCTTGGTTGAACAAAATTAGAATAGTCCACATTTTGAGGAGTGAGTGGCTGCTTTTTGTAGAAACGAAGAGAATGTGTTTCTTCTTGTGCCCTAGGTCTAGAATGTGCTGTTCTGAAAGACAGGCAGAGAAATGTGTTCTCCTCTGTGTGAGATAACCTCTATGCCACACATCGCAGAGCCTCTGATCCCTAACAAGGAGGAGTGGGCATACAGAGAGTGAATAAGAAATCCGGTAATAGTCCCAAGGAAGCCACAGTGTCCCTCTACTAAGAACTGTAAGGCCTGGAGTAGCTGGTAGGCTACTTATTAAATAAAAAATAGGGATACAATTAGGGCTTGGGAAGGAATTCTCAGCACACCGCTACCCATTTTCTCTTTCCCAATCTCTTTTCACCCTCTCCCAATCTCTCTCTTCCTCACTCTCAATGTTTTTGTCTGTCTTGCTTTCTCAGTCTGCTCTCTGTCTCCCCAGAGCGCTGACACACACTCACCCACAAAAAAGAGTTCTCTCTCTCTCTCTCTCTCTCTCACACACACACACACACACACACAGAGGCTATGAGAACCCAGATCCATACAGACATAAAACAAATGGAACTGAGAGAAATCAAACTCCCAGTAACGATAATGATGAAAAAAACTGCTGCCAGATGCATCTGGTGATGACGCCAATGATCTAATTCTCTTATTATCAAAAGATGCAGGTAAAGTCAGCCTTGACAGAGGCTTTACAAAAACCAAAACAGTGCAGCCATCCTGGAGCTGTGTTATCTGATTTATGCCTTTCCAAAGACCAGGCTTGTGTCATACACTGATAATAGACTCTAGCCATCAAAACGGTATTTTATCTGGTATCTTTATCTAAAAGAATTGTGGAAACTAGCAAACAGAACAGAGCTATTCATAAAATGTTCAAAACCTCACACAAAAACAAAAATCAAAACACGGACTAAATAATAATACAGTGAAAAGCAACAACTTTGATGTTAGACAGTCAATGATGTAGGATGAAAGTTCCAAATTACGATGAACATTTTCTTTTGTAATCAGTGAAAGTAGGAATGAGTGATAGGTTGCTACACAGATGCCCACCAAATGAGACCCTTACCCACTAGTACTTGGGCTCTGCCAGAATTCAAAGCCATCACTGCCAGCAGATGGAGACTCTTGCTAAAGAAGAACCCACATCAGGAAATAGCTCCATCTATTAAGTCACACAAGGAGCCTGGGTGCCTCAATGGTTAAGCACTCAACTGCTAACTGAAACTTGGGTGGTTTGAACCTGCCAGCAGCTCTGCAGAAGAAAAGACCCAGTGATCTGCTCCTGTAAAAATTACAGCCTATGAAACCCTGTGGGGCCGTTCTACGCTGTCCTACAGGATCTCTTTGAGTCAGAATCGACTCGACAGCACACAACAATGATTAAGTTACACAAGGGATGGGAGGGTATTTTTAGAGCAGACACAGCATAAAACTTTTAAAAAAAAATTTTTATGTTTAAATCATCGAACATAAAAACTCCCCAGAAGCATGACCATGAATCCCCAATCATTTCACATTTCATGCAATTTAGAGAAGACGTCTTTTCCCTACAATGACTAAACGTTAATCAAATGGACCTCCACACTTGAGAAGATAAATACCAACCAAAGGAAAGGAAGCCTTCCGCACACTTGCCTTACCTTTTAAAGTAGTCTGCTTCCATAGAGATTTACAGCCTCGGAAACCCTACGGGGTTGCTATGAGTCGGAATCGACTCAACAGCAGTGGGTTTTTGGTTTGTTTTAAAGCAACAGATGTTAGAAACGAATGTGATTTTTGACCATTTATAATGCAGAGAGACCAATTGTCCGGTAGGAATTTTTATGTCAAACCACACCTGGCCACACATGTTTGTCTCTTGATTCAGGAGCTCTAAACATCGCATTGCAACATTGTTGGGCTTAAGCCAAAAGCGATCTGTTTAAAAACTCCTTCCTTGCAGTTTTAAAGTTGCTATGATATTGGAAGAAGAAAGGCTTCCTTGATGACCCCAAACTATGGATAATCTGAATGTTATTTATTTAGTGTTTTAAGCATAGCATTTAATGGGGCTTTGGCAGTATATCGACCTTTCTAACGAGCTTTGACTAAAGCCAGTATTAAAATTAGTGTGCCCTCCCTGAGCGACCAGTGACAGAGTCTAAGAGAAGCTGGCTCCGAAGGGCCTTGAATGGCCGGGAGAAACCAGCCTGGCAATAAAAACTGGCCATGGACAAGCTATATGCAGACGATCAAGAACTCACTTCATCACCATTAGGGATTCCAGGAACCATCTTTTTAGACCATGCTCAGTGCTCAATGATCAGAATACATTGATAGGAAATATTGATTATAGTGTTTATAGTTTGTGGCCAAAAGGAGAGAATTTAAAAGACACTGAAAGTGGTTCTAAATGGAAAGACCAGGGCCCCATGCATCAGAACTACATGGTCATTGAAAATCTCTGCAGGGTAGTAGTTATGCTTGGGACAGGCCCGTCTTATTACATCTCTATATTGTCTTTTAGGGCCTGTATGTTTTCCAAATACACATGCATTTTCAAGCAATTATTTGGATGCTCACTTGCTTACTGATGTCATCCTAATTCTCACTCCCAAGCATCACAGAACCCCATCTCCCCTAAGCCCTGATAGCACAGCCAGTCCAGGCCACATAGTAAAGTAGGTAATGTTTGTCATTTCCACCTCCCAACCTCCCCATTCTTTAAATTTTACTCTTCTCCTCTCCCTTTCTCTCCAGATTTAAGTAATTAATAACAGCTTAATACATGACCTGTACTTCTAGTAGCTCCAAGCTAGGTTTCAGAGAGCATGGCTTTCATAGAGAATAAACCTGGATTCATATATACTTGAATGGTGTAAACGGTTAATGCACTCAGCTGCTAACTGAAAGGTTGGAGGTTCAAGTCCATCTGGAGGTGCCTCAGAAGAAAGGCCTGGCAATGTACTCCTGAAAAATCAGCCATTGAAAATCCTACAGAGCACAATTCTACTCTGACTCACATGGGTTCTCCATGAGTTGGAATTGACTCAACAGCAACTGGTGAAAGCCTGGTCGCTTCACAGCTGTGTGATTTGGTGTGATTCATTTTACTTTCCTCAGAGTTAGTTTCTCAGCTGAAAAAACGGTGATTAGGATGAAATAAATCTACCTCTACACAGCTCTTAACACCCAAAGGCACTTCTCTGTGAAGAACATATGTGGAACAGGGTTCTCCACATCTTTGTAAGTCTAGAGATTTGAGCATTGTATGTTCCTTTGTTCCATACAGTCAGTGTGGATATTTCAAGCTCCAATGAATTGGCCAAATCACCCAATTCATTCTCCGAGTCACCATACGTACGCTGGCTGCCTACTCTACTGCGTCCTGAACAGGATAACTTTGATCTCAAATACACTTTGGTCAAATTCCTTGGCTATATGCTCTGAGCAGATGATTTCATACACTCTCCTCTTTGTATTGTGAATTTCCAGACCAAATGGACAAGGCAAGCAGGACAGGAGAGCGAAAGACAAGGTAAGCAAAGGGGAGAGGACTGACTTTCTGGAGGAGTTGCCTAACTTCCATTTTATGTTTAAGATACCAAAATAGTTCTTCTAATATGCTTGCAAACGGCTGCACTGCCCTTGACTACGTTCCTGCCGCTCCCGTCTGAGTCAGTGTAATGAGTCTGCATTTTATAAGATCTGAGCCTGGTCCAAATGGAACCATGTAACTGTTAGAAAGATTAATGGACTGTATCATCCAACAGTTGACTATAAACTTCTAATTGTGTGAATCTCAGTGTGGTGTCTAGAGCTAAATCGGAGCCTGCTTCCTTAGTCACTAATATCCACTGATATTGTTCATTATTTTTCTAATGCCAACCCTAGGTACATCAGTGCTGGGCAGATCCCCAAGGAAAACAACAACTTTTGTTGTAGGTACTTGAGAACAGTCATTATCACCGTTGCCAATTAATTCATCAATCAGTGTTTACCGAGCTGCCATGGAGAACAGGGACCAGCGCTGTGCCCTGCTGAGCGAGAGAAGAGTGGAGGAGCCCGTGAAGATTGAGGCTCTGCTCTGAAGCAGCTGGGAGGCTGCAAGGTAGGGGGAGAGCAGCCATAACAAGGAGCCAAGAGAGCTCCTTCATAATTAGGACTGCGAGACAGTAAGCCACTCGATTGCCCCTCCAAGCCTTAAAATTTGAAATCAGGATGCCAGCTAGGCCTTTCTACCTGAAAAACAATGGAACAAATGTGTGTGAACGTGTTTTTAGTTTAGGGAGTTTACTTGTACCTATTTTCTTCTTAATAAATCTACATCCCTCTCTTCCCACATCTTCAGGGCAATTTTAGTTGTTTCGCCCCATAAGCAACCCTACTCATTTTCGGCCTTGAAATCATCTGCAGAGACTTCACTAAGCTGCACTTGTCCTTGACAGCCACATTCTATTAAAAGAACTATTGGCCACTGGTTGGGATCAAGGGAACACTAGAAAGGATGTCTCTCCTCAACTCCACCCACCTTCCCCCACCCCAGCCCCTGTCTCTGGCCCCGTCTGCTTCCTCTGGACAGGAAGCACATAGCTATCAGCACCACACCACGCCCCTCCATCCTATAGGAAGCCGGAGCATCTAGCTGAGGGCACAACAACCTCTGAGTCCTTTGCCCCATGCACATAATTGCATAAGTTGTTTTTAATCGCTTTGCAAAAACGGCCATTTCTCCTTCCTTGTAGCTGCACTCAATAAACACATCACTTTATGTTCTAAACAGTACTTTGTTTTCAGGGAATGAAGGAGAGGAATATCAGTTACCTGTATTTCAATGGTGTCTTGTGAAACTTTAGATGGCATAATGCTTGTTGGCAAATAGAACTGAAAGTCTCCAAAGTTAATCAAGTTGCTGAGGTTTTCAAGATCCGGATGTTGGCAGCATTTCCCCATACCCCCTTGCTAATTTAGATGTTTAAATATCTGGGGAAGAGTAAATATGGAATATACAACTGCAGCATTAAGGCAGAATCGTGGCTGCAAGCTTGTCTAACCAGCATGCCCCCTTCTGTCCTCAAATCTTCTCTTTTGACTAGATGGGGAATAATAATATCTATGCTCACCTTAGTCATGGAAAAATCTTTCCTGCCGTTCTCAGAAAGGCCAGGGCACTTGCCTGCCACCTCATTTATAACCACCTAATGCATGCTGTATAGATCAGAAAAGTGGGCTGATGAGAAACAGATTCATGTAGAATTGGATCTGAACTTTGAATGATGGAAAAGCTAAAGCCTATCGCACTCTAGAGTTTAGAAGTAACTCTGATTCCATAAACTGCTTCAAGTTATTACAATGTAGGCTATAAAAAGACAATCCCAAAGAAGCCTGAAAAATAATGAGTTGGCACAGGGTGCGATATCAGATTTTACCAGCAATACCCATAAAGTTCTTTACCAGAATTTGTGAAAGTTGTATGCTAGCCAAGACTCTTCATATATCACTAAAGGAATGATGGCCAAGTTTGAGCCTGAAGCCTGAGCACCAAATTTGTCTGTTGCTTCCCCCAAAGACAAGTAACAGTATGATTATCTGGCCCTTCTAGAGCTACTTCTCTGTGTGAGCAGGTGAAGAAAGTTTGGGAAGGGAAAAATAACAGAAGGAAAAGACCCTTAATATCAATGAAATCATGCCATGCAAAAGTAATTTTTCTCTAAAATCTGGACTCTATGAGCATTGGTAAGTGAATAACACTCCCTGATGCTTCAGGAATATGAGAGGAAATAGTTAAAGCCCAGCAGATCCAGAGAAATGGGTCCTGTGTAAGCTGAAGGAACTGGTATTTTTTTTCTCTCTTCCTTAAGAGTATAAATTGTGAAGGGGATGAACAAACAAAAAGCCCAATGAGACTATTTATGAGGAGAAGCAATAAAACCCACACAGATAATGTATGACGGAGAAGGAGAAATGAACTTTCCCAAACAGAGCACTAATGCCCTCTTCGTGGGTACAATGCACAAGATTGACGACGCCACCCTCAGACTCCTCGGTGGCATTTCAGGACTATGCTTTACAGCTCCCTTTCATTTCACTGGGATGTAAATAATTGATAACTTGAAGGGACCCAAGAAACCTACTGCAACTGAACACATATTTTTTTTATTATATCAATTACAGAGCCAGTGATTTGATGAGAAAAGGAAAATATTTCAAACCACACTTTAATGATCTCCACCAAGAACCCCTGTTGTTCCAAACGAAACGTGTGTCTTTGGGCTTGGATTTTTCTTTTCCATGTTTCCTCCTCATAGGGAATATAAGTTACAGCTGAACAGAAGAGATGGCTAATTATTTTCGTGTCTGCATTTGGAGAGGTGAATGGTAGGACTGTTTCTTGTAATAGAGGAGGAAACGTTTTGGAGAGCTGAGGGCTTTAGGGGGTGGTCCCTTGGGTGTGCCCACAACAGGGCCACGACATGTTATGTGACAGAAGGTGTTGTGGGGTTAGCTTTGCCAACGAGGGCGACAATCGTAGTTCAGCTTGTCATTTATGACACTGCAACACTGTGGCAAGTTAAAATGATATTAGAAGAAGTACTATTAAGGCTGTTGAAAGGAAGTCAGAGTTCAAGTATTTGTGCATGAGGCACTTTATGTGGTGACGACTTCCGAATTTATAGTTGTCAAAACGGGAGTAGAGATGTTGATTTCATCTGAGAAAGGGTCTGTTCATGCTTGTGTCTGGTTGATTGTGAAGTCCAGTTAATTTTTCTTTTTTTGGGAGTACGCTTGGAAGGCTGCTACTGCTTTATGAGAAAGAACTCTAGCAGAAAGTTACCTAAAACCCAGAGGACGTAGCGCTGTGAGAGAGATGCCAAATACTCACTACACATTGGTCCTGTTGTAATATTGTGGGGGTACAGGGCATGAGTATGTTGCAGAATGAAGGGACTGCCTGGGGGCAAAGGAGTGCTTCAACCCAATTCCAAGAACCCTAGAATCCTATTATTCTGTGGCGTCTTACACCCATTTGAATCCACCACAAGTCAAAACATATCCCTTGAAATACCATTACAGGATATAGGAAAAGCCCTTTGGAATTATAGTAGGGGTTTTGGTCTGTTTTGCTATTACCAGCAACATCATTGTTGGATTCCATTTCTTTCTTTCTTTGGAGAGGCCTGAACAACTAAGAGGAGAACTTGATTGGTTAGTTTAGCACTCCAGAGATCTGCCAAACTGCTTGTTCTTGAGTTGAAAAAGATCCTGGTTAGCTGTTAGGTCAGAATACTGAAGCCCTTGTGCTTTAAAACAATGTAATTCTAATCTTCCATTTCTTGCAAAGAGCCGCTGAGTGACTTGGCTCAGAAGCAGGAAGGAAGGGGGCAAATGGTTCAGTGAAAAGAAGAATTCTTTCTCTTCCTTTGAATTCTTTGATGCAAATACGCCTTTGTTTTTTCTGGTTTCATTTCCTCACTACTCTTCTATGCTTTCCTAATACTCTGCACCATCTGAGGGTGTCAAACAGGCCAAAGGGTGTAAGGTCTTCAAAATGTCAGCAGCAAAGCGCTTCTTGTTGCTTCCCCTTTGGACCATCCATAAATGGGACCAGGAAAAATCAATTCAGGTCTATGTCTTCTAACCCAACTTGGTCTGCTTAAGAAAAACCACTCTCACTTCAGATGAGATTTATTGAAATGTTCCTAAAATGTTTCCTACTTACCCATCACAAATGACACATTCTCCAGAAGTTGGAAGTGGTTTGCAGTGTATTTGAGTCTTCAGTTTGAGCCTAAAAGCGTAGTTCATAATGAAAACCTATCAGTGGAGTAGATATTTTATCACATCTGTGTTAATTTGGGACTGCTGATTTATCATTAATAAAGCATTTGGCTAGAAAATGATGTCTGTATTTGATGGTCTGGTAACTCTTTTGTCTCATTTTATGCCACAATAACTGCCCAGTCTTATTGTTGCCCATTATCAATGTGTAAAGTTTTATGGACTAAATAATGTCAAATGAAGCAGTGTCAGGCATATCTGGAGACAAGTTTGGAGCATTTAAATGGAAAAGGAAGTTGTGTGGTCTTTGCCAGCCTTGCTTGTAGTTTTCCTGGGTATTGATTCATTTTTACACACTGATTTAGCATCCTGAATTATGGTGCAGTGTTTAAATTTAAATACCAATTGATAGCTCCTATCTCGAAGGTTGCTCTAAGTCATAGCCATTTTTGAATCTGATGATCTCTGCTCCTCTGCAGTGGGTATTTTATTAGAATTGCTCGTAAAAGACTGCATGGCAGTTAACTAGGCAGTGGAGAGGATATTCGGTGCTTTGTAAGCGTCTGGGTGCTGGGAAGCAATGAGAGGTTTGGCATAACAAAAATATTCATGGAATCACAGTCTTTTTTTACATTTTTTTTTTATTGTACTTTGGATGAAGGTTTGCAGTACAAATAGTTTCTCATCAAACAGTTAGCACACATATTGTTTGATGGCATTGGTTAACAACCCCACGCCGTGCCAACACTCTTCCTTCTCGACCTTGAGTTCCCTGTTACCAGCTTTCCTGTCCCCTCCTGCCTTCTAGTCCTTGTCCCTGGCCTGTGTGCCCCATTAGTCTCGTTTTGTTTTATGGAGCTAGCTATTCTTTGGTTGAAGGATGAACCTCAGGAGTGACTTCATTATGAGCTAAGGGTGTCAGGGGGCCATACTCTCGGGCTTTCTCCAGTCTTTGTCAGGCCAGTAAATCTGGTCTTTTTTTGTGAGTTAGAATTTTGTTCTGCATTTTTCTCCAGCTCTATCCAGGACCTTCTGTTGTGATCCCGGTCAGAGCAGTCAGTGGTGGTAGCCAGACACCATCTAGTTGTACTGGACTCAGTCTGGTGGAGGCCGTGATAGTTGTGGTCCATTAGTCCTCTGGACTAATCTTTCCCTTGTATCTTGTTTTCTTCATTCTCCCTTGCTCCTGAAGGGGTGAGACCAGTGGAGTATCTTAGATGGCTGCTCACAGGCTTTTAAGACCCCAGATGCTACCCATCAAGGTAGGATGTAGAACATTTTCTTTATTAACTATGTTATGATGCCAATTGAGCTAGATGTTCCCCAAGACTATGGTCCCCACAGCCCTCCGCCCAGCAATTTGGTCCCAAAAAAGGGGTTCCACAGATAAAAACTGGCACTATCCAACAAACCTAACCCTCAGAAATCTCCCCAGTGCCTCCCTGACCCCCTGTAGTTACTCTCACTCCCATTTCTCCCTAATGAAGGGCACTGAAATCCCACGTGGGTCTACCACAGGAAGAAGGAGAGTATAATGTCTTAGTCAAATCTTTTTAAAATTAGGAGTCCTTATATTTTTAATTTGGTACAATGCATTACATTTTAGGTGTTATTTATGTAGCTTCTATTTGTTGTATATGTACCAGGGCTGTTTTTGCAAGTGGAATACGCCTGAACACCATGCTAGAACTTCTGTTTTTAGAATCAGGCAGGATGGTCTGGGGTTCTAGAGTCTCTTTTTAATTGATGTCAGTTGTCAGTATTACAAAACACATGTTATATTCTGTGATAATGTTTTAATATAGGAAAGAAGAAGAAAGAAAAAAGAAAGAGGGAGAAAGGGAAGGAGGGAGGGAGGGCTCAGTTTGTCCAGTGATTTTTAAGTCCACCTGAAACTCACTCTCATGCTATATAGGTCTGAGGTGAGGCCGTCCCTTTTTTCTGGGCTCATACTGAGAAAATGCAGGGAAAAGGAAAGAAGCAAACAGCCAGAAGACCATGGACTGCTTTGTGTTCCATGCAGTGAGAGGAAGCCTGCACTGTGAGGGATACTCCTCCATCACTGGGTCTAGGCTTAAGGAGGGGATGGAAGGAAGAGGGAGGAGGCAGTGGAAGAGGAGACCGTGCTTTATCCATGGAAATCTAAGGTGACTTCTTTCTTGCTCACCTTTCCTTCCAATGCCTCAGACAAATCTATTCATTCTTTCCTTACAGCAACGAAGGACCAAAGGCTCAAGTTAAGACCGAAACAAGGTTAAGGTGTGGATTTTCTCTTTTGCATTATGAAAACATATAGGTTGTAGAAATTAAACTGTTTAATTATATCTAGAATCTCCACTAATTGATACTATTTCTTAAAATGCAGTCGTTTATCAAGTTTTATAAAGAATTAACCATTGAACCTCTAACAAATTAAATATAACCTTTTCTTTCAATCAAAACAAGTGGCTTACTGCACCAGGTGTTTTACACAATTATCACATTTAATCCTCACCCAGTGGGTTACGCAATTGTTCTCAAAGTATGATCATTGAACCAGCAGCATGGTTAGGAAACTTGTTAGAAATGCAAATTCTTGGGCCCTACCCCAGATCTACTGAATCAGAAACTCTGGGGATGAGGCCCAGCCATCTGTTTTAACTAGGCCTCCAAGTGATTCTGATGCACACTAAAGTTAAGAATCACTAGGTTAAAGAGTATTCCCGTCGCACAAGAGTTCAAGCAATTTTCCCAGCACCACACAGCTAGAAAGTGGCAGAGGCTGGCTGACTCAAAAGCCCTTGCTCTTAACCACTAGGTTATGTCATGTCACAGACCTCAGTTTAATTGACAACCCAGTGTCAAGAGTATGGAGAAATGTGAAATACCCTACAGAAAAAGAATTTAGATTCTTTTTTAAATTAACTAACAACATAGAGCATAAAATATGTCTTGCTTGGCCCAATCTCTGTCTATAAAATGCTTCAACTGAAAGTTATGATTCAAATGCTAAATTCAAATGCCAGGTAGGTTATGGGAAAGAATGACTATAATCAGAGCTCCAGAGGACAGAGAGTCCCTGCCCCATTTTCATGGGGCAGCGATGAGACTCAGTGCCATCCAGACAAGATTGCAACAAAATGGTTCTCATGAGACAAGCCAGAAATCCAAATTTTTTAATGAACTCTTGCAGCACTCATTCACAAATTTAGTAAAAACTATACAGATTTTTAAAAATACAAACAAAACACCAACAAGTATTTTGCTTACAAGGTGACATTTTACAACCTCTGGCTGAGAAATCCTTCATACCATTTAATGAACACAGATCAGAATATTGAAGGAATGTAGGCTTATGGAAAATATATGGAGGAGAGGCATGGGAAATTGAACTCATGGAACTGTTAAATGATCACATTATCAAAATTGGGTCTAAGCCTGATGGCTATGCTATAGGGGCCCCTTCTATTAAGTCATAGTTTGGAACAGCCTTTCGTAATATCTCCATGCTTGTATCATCTTCATTGGGATCTTGTGATTGCAGACTCTGGTTTCATGAGCAATTATTTGAGTAAGTATTGGAAAATTACCTTTTGAAGGTGTGTATGTGTCAACAATTTATGTGGGTATTGTTTTAAATTTTCATTGAGAAAGTCACTTTGCAGCCTGAAAAACATTCAGAAGAAGCAAGTTTGGAAAGCTTACTGCAAATCCATCGCAACTGCAAACAGAAGTGACTTTAATGCTTATTATTTTGGAAACAGTTCAAAGTTGTTTTTTCCATTCTAAATAGCATTAAAGTGTTCTGTGGAGGCAAATATTACTTTTTTCTTGGCCCACTGCACTTCAGTAATGGTTCTTATACACTGAAAGCACAACAATAAGACTTAGTAAGTTATGCACACTCTATGGGGATGGCAGGGGAGAAGTGGGAGGTGACAGGAGATCATATGGTACGTATATAGAAGAGAAATTGGGGGTAGAGATTCTGTGCATGTGAATACCAGCCAAGACAGGGAACATCTGGAAAAACTGCTCTGTATTATGTGGTCATTCCACAAGCTTTTCCAAGGAATCACATAAGGAGAATATTACATTTTAATTAGAGTTGGAATTACTCCAGAGAAGAAGGGAAAAAAGAGAGTGGTTTGGTGAACAAGCTGCTTTTCAGTTTGGCTAGGTCCATATATTGCAATTAACCGCTTAGCTGCCTCTAGATGCGCTCTGCATGTTCCAATAACTCAGTGATCCAATGCAACATCACACTGAGTTCTTGCCCAGCCCTAACCTGCAGAAGGAGAGCGGAAGCAATGGGTGAGTGTCAATTGCAGAAGAAAGGTCAAACGTGGGACATTTTCATGGAGAAAGGCCTCAGAAAGCCAATGTGATATCCTTGTCTCCCTCCCTTGCTTATTTATGTCATATGGCAAGTTTCTCCATTATTCTGTAATAGTAAGAAAATAACTAGGGACAAGAATAAATACAAGAATGTAGTGAAGAAAGAACCTTTAAATAACCTCTTAAAGGTAATAATATTCTATTTCACTTTATGAGATAATACAGGTATTGTGCCAAGAAATAAAATAGTGCATGTATCTTTAACCACCCTTAATAGAAATGAAATGAATTTTTAAATGCTAATAATTTATTATTTTTTAATTAAGGATTAAGCATCTAACAAATTAAGTTTAAAAATCTAATGTGACTGGAAAGGAGTTGCAAGAAATGAGAGAAATGTTTCTCAGAACTTTATTTTATTTTACTTTTACCAATTCATCATCATACATTTACTGAGCTCCAGCTAGAGATAGGGAACTGTCCTGGAGCCTGTAGGGGATGCAAAGACAAATAAGACCCAGCCCCTCCTCTCAAGGGACTAACAGTCAGGTAAGAGAGACAAGACATAAAGCATTGAAATGTTAATAACAATATAAGACAATGATATTTATGATGGCACATGATAAACAGCCAAGTTAATGGTTCAGAAAGAAGCACCATAGCCAAGTTAATGGTTCAGAAAGAAGCACCATGGGCTCTCGGAGTAGAGGAAGCAGGGGTGGCTTCCTGGGGGAGGCAGAGTTTTCACTGCACCTTGAAGGATGGGTAGAATTTGGATAAGTGGAGAGGAGAAGGAAGATCAAGCAAAAAGTGAGCTATTTTCTGAGCAAATTCCAAGGAAGTCATTACAAGTGTTCAGATGACAAGCCAGAACATCTGAGCAGAGGCTCCTGGAGGCAACACAGGAAAGGCCACATTTGGAAGGAGACAGCGACCACGTTGTGGAGACAATTGATAATGTGCAGAACTTTGGTTAAGAAAGGATCCCTGGCATGAGGAAAAAAAAAATCTTACAAGTGAAAAACGTCCAAAATAAGTAACTAAATATTTCAGGAGTACATACACTAGACCTATACCAGGAGTAGCAAAAGTGGGATACTTCCAAAGGTACATGGAAGGTTTTTTCTTAAATGAGAGCTCTGTGGCATATGACAATTTGGACCTGATGTCCATTGTAATTTCTATGTTTTCCCTCCTTTATACCCCAGGCTCAAAATTGTTTTGCAATCTGAAATATTCTAAATTCCCAACCCCTTGCATTATTGACCCCATGCCAATAACACGTCAACTCCTTCTCTTTCCTCTTTCAGCATATCTTCTCCAGACAGTATTTTGCACTTGTACACAAACCACGGCATTTCCAAAAGTTGGGGGAATCCTGCAAAGAAGGAAGGTGGCATCTGATTCTTGGAATCATCCTCCCTCTACACTCTTCCAGCTGAGGAGCATACATACACTGCTTGATTTTATTTAATAAGAAAGCTCAAAATGTTTCCCAGTTCAGAACATAACCCTACATGCTGCTCCCTCTAGTCTAGCCAGAAATCCCATTCTCCTCCTCCTCTAACTTGATAAACCAAATGTAATTGGAGAATAATTATAAAATACACTGATGTGCAATTTGTTTCACTAACCCAATAATTAATTAATATGCTACTTATGGTTCAGAAGAGCTCTTAAGACACAGCACAAATTCCAATGCATGAAAGAGAACACCAAAGGCATAAATCAGGAGCAGCATCTTTACATAAGACAGGCCAGGAGAAAAAGATAAGAGGGAGAACAAGACAAGATCTATTCTGCCTTTCTGAATCTGTGGTGAGATTTGTTTTACACCATTTGAAGATTCTCATTTTGTCCTTTTCCAGAAGAGAGGTAAAGTCTGTTTTGCAGACGAATTGGCAGCAATACTCACACAGCTGAATCCAGCTGGTGGATAGGCTTTTTTAATGTTAACTTTCCAACTACCAGATGGCTCCAGGTGAGAGAATATTCTTAATCAATGGAACCCATTGATTAAGAGTACGTATACTCTCCTCCTTCAGGTAATACACAACTTCTAGCTCTTTCTGCTTTAACAAAACTAAATCTTGCAGCAAGAAATGCCTTGGACTTTCCCTTTCATTGTTTAAAATGTACAGTGTGTATAAAATTCTCTGGAAGTTTCTTCTAAAATGATTATAAAACTATTTCCTATTTGCTGTAATTTCCTATTTGATGTAATATCAAAACCCAAACCAGTCACCATGGAGTCAACGCCAACCCATGGTGACCGCACGTGTATCAGAGTAGAACTGTGCATTTTCAGGAGCTGATTTTTCAGAAGTGGATCACCAGGCCTTACTTCTGAGGCACTTCTGAGTGGACTCGAACTTCCAACCTTCTAGTTAGCAGCCAAGTGCATTAATTGTTTGTACCACCCAGGGATTCCCTTGAAAATGGGATAGTTAAAGCTAAATCAATCTCTTAACTAGTGCAATGAACAATTATCATATGACCACTAAATCAACCACTTTTTTTTTTTAATATTCCTCTTTTTGGACAATTAAACTTATTCCTCATAGCTGGATACTAAATTCTGAGTGAGATCAGTCAATGGTCCACTGTAACAAACCGAACAATGCTATGTTTTATTTTATCCGTTCAGCTCGGTCTTGGATAATTGGTCTTTATCTTGAGAAGTGTAGTGAGCTCTGCTTTATAACATCCACCTTCTGAGAAGCTGTGAGTCAGTGTTTCTCATCTACTATGATAGAAGCTCAGATGATCCAGAATGTTAATTTCTCCATGCCTCCCTCTTTTAACAGGCTTTCCCTGGCAAAGCACACTCACAGAGTTTCCCCAGCTTTGGCTGAGTGTGCCCATGTCAGAGCCCTGCTTTCCTGAAGATGCCATGTTGGGTGCAGAAGCGCAGTTCTCATTGGCAGGCCAGCACCATACATGATTAATGAGAACTCAAAACCTACAAGTTCAGCTGATTTCCAATCCAAGGTCTATACAAGGAAATAGTAAATCCGTTGCAAAATGGTTCTTTGCCAGAGTCTGCATATGAATACTGCTTTATACTTTTATTGCTCTCAACATGAGGTTGAAAATTCAGCTGAGAGGCACAGTCGTTTTATTAAAAAAACAACTGATCCATTTTCTACCCATTGTCTGCAAAAAAAGATGTACTGCACTAAGTCATTGTGTTTTTTTTAGTCCACATTTCTTTTACACTGGGATGCTATATAGAAACTTCAGAGGCTTTCTGCACATATACGGTATGGTTAACTATTCAAATCTTTCTCTTCAGCGGGTCACCTGACCCTTTATTTCAGCATTAGAAATACCCCGAGCTTGGCAAAAAAGAACATATTTATGCAAGCTTACTTTTTAGGAAAATGAATTTATTTAGAAAGAGCCTTTTTTTTTTTTTTCCTTTTCCTTAAAAAAGAAATCTGTTTTGTTTTGTTTTTTACACCCTTGGAGGTTTCCTTAACAAAGAGAATTTGTCAAGTCAGATACTATGGACTTATCCCAAGTCACCTCACAAAAGAAATGCTGATTAGGAAATTCCCTTTTATTATGTGAAGCCATATTGGACAAAGATAAGACAAACGTGCTTAAACGAATTACTGTTTCAGAATTGAAGGAATTCCCAAACTACAGAAAACTGAAAGGAACAACTTCCTTCCCCTGTAACGCTTTACCTAAATTCTGCACTGTAGGTCTTCAGTGGTATTATCATATTTCAGATTTTTAATGTCTAGAGTCTAGGAGAAATATTTATACCTATTTTTTCTCATTCCGTACAAATCTTATCATGACACAATATGTCCATGGATGTTTTTAATAAAGATGATTGTGGTGATAAGGCAAACAGATGCATCCAACACTAGAAAGCATCAAACAACCTGACAAAATACATTACAGACATTCCTCCAGATCATTTTCATTTAGTAAGGACTAAACTATGCAATGAAAATAGTTGTTGCTTAATGAATGTTTGCTGATTGTCATGATAAGGTTCACACAAGACAGTACTCCTCAAACTCCTTTGTACAACAGAATCACCTGGGATTTTGCGAAATGTGCAGGGTCCTGAGCCCATCCACAGAAATTCTGATTCGGTAGGTCTAGGATTGGCCCAGGAATCTGCAGTTTTGAACAACACCCCACTTTGAAAAACACTGCCGTAGGGCATGAATTATTACGAAAGTCAAGAAACACTTCACAAAGCAATGTGGTAAAAAATGCTCTCTGAAGAGCAGAGGGAAGGTGGCCAACCTGGAAAGAAAGACATTCTGTTTCTTCACTCATTCATTTATTCATTCATACAAATCTCACTGCACCTATTTGCTTGCCAGGCCCTGTGGGGCTCTGAGTCCCCAGGCCCGGTCAGGCGTAGCAGCAGGGAAGGTCCATCTTCAGACACAGAAGACTATTCTTTTTCCTCCTCAAATTTTCCTTTCTTTGAGGCTTCTAGTCATCATTCGATGAACACATAACCCTTGCTTCCAGTAAGGCCCCACACAAGCACCCACATTCTGCTCCCTTGTTTCAGTGTGTTGTGTTCTTTGACTCTGGAGGTTCACACATGGCTGGCTTTGAGCTTGAACCCCCATCATTCTGCATCAGGCTGGACTCTTTGTTTTGATGACAGAGGTGGAGGGTTGAAGCCAGTTTAACATCAACTCAGGCAAAGTGGGGAAATACTGTATTGGAGTTAATGCTATTTATATTTCTACTGAGGACAAATTAAGGATGTCATATAATCCACATTTAAAACAAACTACTGTTTTTTCCTCAAGCTAAAGAACAATTCAATTAAATTTAGCCTTTAAAATAGATCACATCCTAATTTCCTTAGCATTGTATAAAAATAAATCATATTTTCTACCACCATAGGTACTACCTGGTGTAGGGCACAGGCCTACAACATTCTCATAAAATCTCTGATACAATTATTTTATTAATGAAAAATGGTGGGCCATACATTATCAACCATTAGAGGAGAAGCAGAAACTGGACTCCTTGTTCTAACCCTTAAAACCTTGGCTTAATGCAGTACTTTGCAGTACAATTTAGCCGACAATCAGATGCTTGGAAACTGCTCAACTTAGTTTTATATCTAGAGAATTTCCATTTCTAGAAATGGTGAGATACATTTTTCAGACCAAATATCCTGCAGAAAACAACTGAAAGTATTGGATAAAATACTAACAAAAAAATCTCCATGAAAGTATCAGCAAACTGATAAGGCTGTAAGAAACTATCAGATCAAAACCTAAGGAAAAGCAGGAGCATAGAAAGAGAAGTAGAAGTAAAGTAGAGGGTCAGTGGAAAAGAGGAAAACCCTCCAGGAGATGGATTGACACAGTGGCTGCAACAATGGTCTCAAACATAGCAACGATTGTGAGGATTGTGTAGGATCAGCCAGTGTTTTGTTCTATTGTACGTGGGGTTACTATGAGACAGAACAAACTCTATGGCACCTAATAACAGCAGAGATGAAAGTAAGATGTGAGCACCACAGATGCTTTTAGTAAAGAAGCCACAGAAGACATTTACTAAATTTTGTTGGTCTTATATAAAGGGGTGATGGAAGTCAAGGCTTGGGGCTGAAGTAAGAGGGGAGACTAAGAGAAAACCTTCCCCACATTGAACTGGACCCAAACACTACACCCTCATAAAAAAACAAACTAAACCCATTGCCATTGATTCCAACTCATAGCAACCCTACAGAACAGAGTATAACCATAATACTCATCAATCAAGTAAACTAGCTTCCACTCCACCCAAAGGCAGAGAAGGGAAGGAAAGTGGGGGAAAGAGAAAGTAAAAAAATCCATCTCTGAGATGTTATGGCATAGGCTAGACCTTACGTGGATTTATTTGCCTGATGGCTCAGAGAACATCAAATGCTGAACTTGGTTTAAGTGATCAAGGACTGATAATGCCCACAGGTGCCAGGCAGAAAGCCAAACCTTTATCCTAGCCCTCAAAGAATCCCTACAAATAATTTTTCAAAGACAGTGACAAGTGCACAGATAAAAGTAACCAAACACACAGAAATAAGGCACCGTGAGAAATGTTGGTATCTTCCAGACCCTAAATTGTGCTCCATAGAAGAAGGGTCATAGAAGCAGGGCAGGCAGGTGTGAGGAAAGCCAGACGCTTACCTGGCTCTATAAGAGCCCAACCCACTGCTGTCGAGTTGGTTCAGACTCATAGCGACCCCATAGGGTTTCCAAGGCTATTAATCTACGGAAGCAGATTGCTACATCTTCCTCCTGCGGAGCCACTTATGGTTTCGAACTGCCAGCCTTTCAGTTAGCAGTTGGTTGCTTTAACCACTGCACCACCAGGCACGTGTCAGGTAATCTAAGTAATATTCACTTTTTAAAAAAAATTTTATTGTGCTTTAGGTGAATGTTTACAGAGCAAATTAGTTTCCCATTCAATAGTTTGTAATAAAGTGTTCCATAACATTGGTTGCATTTCCCACAATTTGTCAGCACTCTCCCCGTTTCTGCCCTGGCTTCCTCATCTCCTTTAGTTTGGATTTTCTACTCCTTCCTGCCTTCTCTTCTTTGCTTTTGGGCAAATATTGCCCTTTTGATCTTGTATAGTTGATTGTTCTAAACAGCACGTTCCTCTCAGGTGTTACTGTTTATATTATGGGACTGTCTAATGTTTGGCTAAAATCTGGTTTCCTGGAATGGCTTCTGTTCCAGGTCAGAAAGGTGTCTTAGGGCCCTAGTCTTAGGGGTCCCTCCAGTCTCTGTCAGAGCAGTAAGTCTGGTCTTTTTTGTGAATCTGATTTTTTTTTTTGTTCTACATTTTTATCGCACTCTGTCTGCGACCCTTTGTTGTGATCCCAATCAGAGCAGTTGGTAATGGTAGCTGGCCACCTTCTAGTTCTTCTGGTCTCGGGGTAGTGTAGACTGTGGTTCATGTGGTCCATTAGTCCTTTGGGGTAAATACTGCCTTGAGTCTTTGGTTTTCTTCACTCTCCTTTGCTCCAGATAGGAAGAGGCCAGTAGTGGTATCTTAGATAGCCACTTGCAAGCTTTTAAGACCCTAGACGTTACTCACCAAAGTATGATGCAGAACACTGTCTTTATGAACTGTGTTGTGTCAATTGATGTAGATCTCCCCCAAGTCTATGGTCCTTTGGCTTTCAGCCTAGGAGCTTCATCTTGCCAAGTGTTTGGTTATATCTAAGAAGTTTCCATGACTCTGCCCCTTGTGTGCTTTATCGTCTATATCAATATACATACAGCACCTACAATTATGTATGTAGAAGTATCCACAACCAAATCTCTACCGCAGGTGAGTGTGCTCCCTTACACCGTCCCACACCTCTTTAACATACTTATCTACCTTTGTATCCCTTCATAAATTATTGTTGCAGGATTGTCTGTGTTATAGTAACTACCGTAGTTGCCTTTTGTTCTTGTGTTCCTGTCAGTATCTTCCTTTGCCTCGGTCAGGTTGTGCTGACCTCCCCCATATTGTGTATTACCTTTCCCTTCACCAATATTAACACATCTTCTATCTAGTTAGTGATTTTGCCTCCTTTCCCCTTCCATCCCTGATAACCATCAAATAATTTTTTTCTGTGTGTAAACTTTCCTTTTTTTAAATAATAGTGGTCTCATTCAGTATTTGTCCTTTTGTGATTGACTCATTTCACTCAGCATAATGTCCTCCAAATTCATCCATGTTGTGAGGTGTTTCATGGATGCATTTTAGTTTTTTATTTTTATGTAGTATTCCATTGTGTATGTGTACCACAGATTATCCATTCATCCATTGATGGGCACTTAGGTTGTTTCATCTTTTTGCTGTTGTGAATAATGCTGCAAAGAACATGAGTGTGCAGATGACTATTTATGTCATGGCTAACCAAAGGTCAGCAGTTCAAATCTATCAGCCACTCCTTGAAAACCCTATGAGGCAGTTCTACTCTTCCCTATAGGGTCACTATGAATTGGAATTGACTCGACAGCAAAAGGTTTGGTTTTTTGATTTTAATGGCTAATGATCACGAGCATTTCTTCATGGGTTTTTTAGCCGCCTGAATGTCTTCTTTGGTGAAGTGTCTGTTAATATCCTTTGCCCATTTTTTAATTGGATTATTTGTCTTTTTGTTATTGAGGTGTTGAAGTTTTCTATAAATTTTAGCGATTGGACCCATGTTGGATATGTCTTAGCCAAATTTTTTCTTACTGTTTTGGAGAAGTCTTTTGATGAACGTAAGTGTTTAATTTTTAGGAGGTCTCATTTATCTAGTTCATCTTCTGCTGTTTGTGCATTTTTTAGTTATGTTTGGTATCCTATTTATGCCATATATTAGGACCCCTACCATTGTCCCTATTTTTTCTTCCATGATCTTTATAGTTTTAGGTTTTATATTTCCATCTTTGATCCATTTTGAGTTAGTTTTTGTGTATGGTGTGAATTATGGGTCTTGTTTCACTTTTCTACAGATAGACATCCAGTTTTCCCAGGACCACTTGTTACAGAGACTGTCTCTTCTCCATTTAATGGACTTTGTCAAAGATCAGCTATTTATAAGTGGATAGATTTACTTCTTGGTTCCCAATTCTGTTCCACTCGTGTATGTGTCTGTCATTGTACCAGTACCAGGATGTTTTGACTTTTGTGGCTGTATAGTAGATTCTGAGATCAGGTAATGTGAGGCCTCCTACTTTGTTCTTCTTCTTCAATAAAGCTTTACTTATCTGGGGCCTCTTTCCCTTCCATATAAAGTTGGTGATTCGTTTTTCCATCTTGTTAAAGAAGGTTGTTGGAATTCAGATCAGGATTGCTTTATATCTACAGATTGCTTTGGTTACTATTGACATTTTCACAATGTTGTCTTCCTGTCCATGAGCGTGGTATGTTTTTCCATTTATGTAGTTTTCTTTTGGTTTCTTGTAGTAGTGTTTTGTAGTTTTCTTTCTATAGGTCTTTTATTTCCCTGGTTAGATTCATTCCTAAGTATTTTATCTTTTGAGAGGGCTATTGTAAATGGTATTGTTTTCCTGATTTCCTTCTGGAAGTTCTCTTTGTTGATGTAAAAGAATCCAGCTGACTTTTGTATGTTGATCTTGTATCCTGTTACTTTGCTAAATTCTCCTATTAGTTCCAGTAGCTTTCTTGTGGAATCTTTGGGATTTTCTATGTATAGGATCATATCATCTGTGAATAGGGATAGTTTTACTTCTTCCTTACCAATTTAAATAGCCTTTATTTCCTTTTCTTGCCTTATTGTTCTAGCTAAGACTTCCAGTACAATGTTGAATAAGAGTGGTGATAAAGGGCATCCTTTTCTGATTCCTGTTCTCAGGGGGAATACTTTAAGTCTCTCTCCATTGATAATAATGTTGGCTGTTGGTTTTGTATAGATTCCCTTTATTATGTTGAGGAATTTCCCTTCTATTCCTATTTTGCTGAGAGTTTTTATCAGGAACGTGTACTGGACTTTATCAAACACCTTTTCTGCATAGATTGAGATGATCATGTGATTCTTTTCTTTTGTTTTATTTATGTGGTGGAATACATTGATTTTCCAGTGTTGAACCAACCTCACATGCCTGGTATGAATACCACTTGGTCATGATGTATTATTTTTTTTTTGATATGCTGTTGAATTCTATTGACTGGAATTTTGTTGAGAATTTCTGCATCTATATTGATGAGGGATATTTGTCTATAATTTTCTTTCTTTTTTTTTTGGTGTCTTTGCTTGGCTTTGCTATCAGGGTTATACTAACTTCATAAAATGAATTTGGGAGTATTTCCTTCTTTTTCTATGCTCTGAAGTAGTTTGAGTAGTATTGGTGTGAGCTCTTTTCTGAGTGTTTGGTAGAATTCTCCAGTGACGCTGTCCAGGCTAAGACTTTTTTTTTTTCTTTGGGGGGGGGAAGTTTATTACCTCTTTGATCTATTCTTTTGTTATGGGTCAGTTCAGTTCTTCTACCTAAGTTTGTGTTAGTTTAGGTAGGTAGTGTGTGTTTAGAAATTTGTCCATTTCTTCAGGTTTTCAAATTTGTTGGAGTACAATTTTTCGTAATATTATGTTATGATCCTGTTTATTTCAGTTGCTTCTGTTGTAATGCCACCCATCTCATTTCTTATTTGGGTTATTTGATTCTTCTCCTGCTTTTCTTATGTCAGTTTGGCCAGTGGTTTGTCCATTTTATTGATCCTTTCAAAGAACCAACTTCTGATCTTGTTGGTTCTTTCTGTTGTTTTTCTGTTCTCTATTTCATTTATTTCTGCTCTAATCTTTTATTATTTCCTTTCTTTTGGTGACTGTGGGCTTCTTTTGCTGCTTTTTCTATTTGTTCAAGTTGTAGGGTAAATGTTTTTATTTTGGCCCTTTCTTTTTTGATGTGTATGCTTATTTCTATAAATTGACCTCTGAGCACTGCTTTTGCTGTGTCCCAAAGGTTTTGGTATGTTGTCTTTTCACTCTCTGACTTTATTTCATCTTTGATTTCTTCTATTGCCCAGTGGTTTTCTAAGCAAGGTGTTATTCAATTTCCATGTATATGATTTTTCTTTTCCGTGCTCTTTCTGTTTTTGATTTCGACTTTTATAGCACTGTGATCAGAGAAAATGCTTTGTATTATTTTGATGTTTAGGATTTTATTGAGGCTTGTTTTGTGGCCTAAAATGTGGTCTATTCTGGAGAATGATCCATGTGCATTGGGGAAGAATGTATACTTTGCTGCTGTTGGGTGAAGTGTCCTGTATATGTCTACAAAGTCAAGTTGGTTGATTATGGAATTTAGATCTTCTGTATGTTTGTTGAATTTCTTTCTAGTTGTTCTGTCCTTCACCAAAAGTGGTGTGTTGAAGTCTCCTGCTATTATTGTGGAACTGTCTGTTTCCTTTTTCAATGCTGTTAGCATTTGTTTTATGTATTTTGGAGCTCTGTCACTGGGTGCGTGTATACTTACTATGGTTATGTCCTCTGGGTGGATTGTCCTTTTAATCATTATATAATGTCCTTTCTTATCTTTTATGGTGGATTTTGCCTTAAAGTTTATTTATCAGAGATTAATATTGCCATTCTTTCTCTTTTTTCGTTATGGTTTGCTTGATATATTTTTTCCATCCTTTGAGTTTTAGTTTATGTCTTTGTGTCGAAGATGTGTCTCTTGTAGACAGCATATTGATGGGTAGTGTTTTTTTATCCATTATTCCACTTTCTGTCCCTTTACTACTGGTGCATTTAAGCCATTTACATTCAGTATGATTATTGACAGGTATCAGTTTACTGCTGTCATTTTGTCGTGCTTGTGTGTGTGTTGTTGACGGTTTCTTTGTCTTGCTATATTTTCTGTGCTGAGTTCTATTTGTGAATTTTCTTTTCATTTATTTCATTGTTGTTGATATTGTCTTTCCTGAGTCTGTATGTTTTTCTTCTTTTTTATTTTGATAAGTAGGTTTATTGACTTTCTTTGTGGTTACCTTGAAATGTACCTTTATCTTCCTAAGTTTAAAGTAGTCTTTTATTTCTTGATATCACCTTGACTTCCTCTTCATATGAAAGCTCTATAACCACACCATTTATTCCCTCTTCTTGTTTTGACGTTGTCATCATTTACAGATTGACATCTCTGGTTCCTTGTTTTCAGTCTTTTAGCTTTGTTTTATTTTCGTGAATTCTCTGTCTAGGTTGGTATCTGGCTGTCTGTCCTGTGTCCTAATTTCAGGTTGTTATCTGATGTTGTTGGTTCTCTGTCCAAAGGACTCTCTTTGATATTTCTTGTAAGGTTGGTCTGGTTTTTGCAAATTCCCTTAATTTCTGTTTATCTGGAAATGTCTTAAGTTCACCGTCGTATTTGAAAGACAATTTTGCTGGGTATAAAACTCTTGGTTGGTAGTTTTTTTCTTTCAAGGTTTTATATATGCCATCCCATTGTCTTCTTGCCTGCATGGTTTCACCTAGTAATCACAGCTTAGTGTTATTGGTTCCTCTTTGAAGATTACTATTCATTTTTCCCAAGCTGCTCTGAGAATTCTTTCTTTGTCTTTGGTTTTGGTTTGTTTGAGTATGATATGTTTTTGTGACTTTCTTTTGGGAACTATCCTTTATGGAGTTCATTGAGCTACTTGGATGGATATCGTCTCATCTTTCATGATGTTAGGAAAATTTTCTGCCAGCAAATCTTTGACAATTCTCTCTGTACTTTTCTTTTCTTTTCTTTTTTTTTTTTTTTTTGGCCTCCTCCTGTTCTGGAATTCCAATCACGGGTAAAGTTTTCCTCTTGATAGTGTCCCACGTAATTCTTAGGCTTTCTTCATTTTTCTGCAATTTTTTTTTCTAATTTCCCTTAAACAAATTTATGTCAAAGGATTTTCCCTCTATTTTGCAGATTTTGTCTTCCATTGATTCAATTCTGCTCCTATGTCTTTCTATTGAGTTGTCTATTTCTGAAATTTTTTGTTAATCTTTTGGATTTCTAGTTGCTGTTTTTTTGTATTGTTTCTAATTGTCTATTTGTTTTTTTGTTTTGTTCTTGTATTGTTTTCCTGAACTCTTTATTGCTTTGTCTGTGTTTTCTTCGATTTTGTCTGTGTTTTCCTTGGATTTGTCTGTTTTCCTTGATCTCTTTCTTGATTTCTTGGAGATCTCTATACATTAGAGATTGGAGGGAAGAGGGAGTGCCACTAGTCCCTGGGCATTCAACACCAGCAGCCAGGCAGAGAAGAGGATGCCACCAGTCTGTGGGTCTGGGCTCAGGTGTCTGAGCTCAGGAGTTGATGCCACAATTCTACAGGTCCCTGGCATTAGTTGTTGGGCAGAAAAGTGGGTAGCACCAATCCACAGGCTTTTGGCGTGGGTGGCTAGGTGGAGAAGTGGGTGCTGCCTAATTGCAGATCCCTGGCACCATTGGGTGGGTGGGAGAGGCGAAGCTGCTGCTTCACAGGCCCTGGGTGCCACTGTTCTGAGGATTCCTGGCACAAGTAGGTGACCAAAGAGGCATTTGCTGCCAGTTCTTGAGTACCTGGCTCAGGAGGGGGGGTGGTGGTGGGTGTCACTGGATCATGGTCACATGCAGGGGGGGATGAGAGGCTAGATAAGAGAGGCAGATGAGAGGGTTGGGGAACCCCACAGATCCGCAGGCCTCTGACCTGGGGGTCTGGGGGAGGCTTGGTGAGTGAAGTGAGTGCACTTAACTTGTGTAGGGTGGTGAGCATTCCTGTCTGGTTCTGGATATGGGTGCAGAGTCGCTTCTGCTTGGCTGCACCAGGTGATGGCAACTTGGGCTTGCAACACTGCTTGGTTTGTCTCAGTATGGCCATGCTGTTCAGGCTCAGCTGGCAGGGAGCCAGTGATCTGCAATTCTCCCTGTCTGCTATTTTCATATAGTCTCTCCTTCCACTTGGCACTCGGTCTTATTCTTCAGCCTTGCCTTTAATGCTCAGGTTTCTGAAGTTATCATCTATGTCCAATTAGCTTGTTTTCTCAGGTCTTTCTCGTAAGAGGGACATTATGAGGTGCCTGACTACTCTGCCATCTTGGACCACCTCCCTCCAATCTGTGTAATATTTGAAGGCAAGTTTCTGTAGCTAGAAAAGATTAAACACCTCAGTTTCAGGGGAATATCAACAGCACATTTCCTTTAAAAGTGACTCATATTGGCAGCCAAATCCCTGACAATAAAGAAGCCAAACAGAATAAATGTCATCAAATTCTTTCAGGTATAAACCTAGTCTCCTTGGGAGAAAACATTATATGTTTGAGGGGTTCCAAGAAGACATTTTCTTAGAGTTTCAAAACAACTTGAGAAAATGAGGGATTTAGTATATTTATCCATTTCCAGAGGCAAAAACTGAGGTGAGAAACTGAATCCCAGTAACAAGTACATCAGAGGCAGCACAAGGAAGTGACTCACAGTCTCCTCAGGATTCTGTATGGCATATGACATTAGTCCAACTCTTATAATCTCAATTCATCAGGCCTCCTGATTTTGTTCATGTGTTTTAGATTTAAAAAATGTACTTTGTCAGAATTCTTCTTCCTTAATTTTTAAAACCATGTGTGTGTTTAGGGTCAATTTAATCTGCATGTTTCCTATTTTTTATAATTAAAACATCAAAAGATTGTCCTTTAAAAACTATTTGATCTCCACAAAACTTTCTGAGCCCTTTCAATAAGCTTCTTAAAAGCTTTTTTATCCCACTTTAAAACAGAAGTTGAAGTTTTACATCAGGGTGGCCTGATGCAAAAACCAAGACTCCCCTTTAAATTCCCAAAATCTTGAAGTCTGAATAATTTCCAAACTTGGAAAAAAAGGGTTTGCCCATTGCTAAAGTCTCCATGTTGCTAAAGAAGACATTTGGAGTGAAGATGGGTTCTACAAGAGGGGAAATCAGAACTGCAGGAGAAATCTAAGTTATGTGAATATAGCTAAGGTCCCTGAGGAATAGCTGGAAGCGTAACTTGTCACATTGCCATCCACAGAGCAAGGAAAAAGTAGAATGCACATCAAATGTTTGACAAGACTAAAGAGAAATGTGATGTCCATATGAAATAACATTCGCTTATAGCTCTAAGAAAACAATGAAATATAAATGTATGGATTTCAACACATCCAATTTGCTCTCTAGTCTAATCCTCTGCTGCTGGCAGCCCATGGAGAACCGTTAATAAATTTACCAGCATCAAATAATTAACTCCTCATAAGGGATAAGTAGAATCTGTTATTTTAGCACTAGCTCCTTTTATGGAGACTGCAGAAGTACAGTGGCAGGACCAGAGGAGAGAGAGGGTCTTCAGAGAAGGGCACGGGGATAGCAGGCCAGGAATGTGAGCTGGGCTTCCACGTCGAAAAACCTCTCTCCTGCTCTGCAGGCTGTTGACAAGAGCCAGACAGCAGCAAGCATGCCTGAGAGGGGGAAACTCTTCAGCCAGGCACCAGGATGCGTTCAATAGGCATTTCCAGGGAACACATACAATACTTGTGAGGAGTTCACAGCTCTTAGAGAATGCAGGCCCATTATCACCAAGCGTCAAATATTGAGAAGACAGGAAGTGAAGGCTTCCCTACTAGGGGAGCTGGCACACGAGCTCTAAGGAAAAGGGATCTGAGTGCATTTCCTGCAATTGTTAGAGAAGGATGGTGACTGGGCCCTTGGGTATGTTAGAGTCCTGTGTGCACTACTGTTCTCGTGTGATTGCTAGGATCTCACTTTATCTAGGCCTTAATCCCTGCTTAGGCACCTGGAGAAAAAAAGATTTGATTTTCCTATTGGAGTTAATGAAATTACTTACAGAGCGCTTCACAGTTTGCAAAACTCTGACACATGCATTACATATCTCGTTTGGTAATGTTGATTTTAATCACACTAAAAATTACAGTAGCAATAACAAGCATTACTAGATTAGCAAAATTTTGAAAAATGAGGTCAGCAAAGTTGCAGGATACAAGGCTGATATAAAAAAAATCAGTTGTATTTCTATGTACTCACAAAAAAATTGGAACTTTTAAACTGCTTTATTGAGATACAATTGACATGTAATAAACGGCACATATTTAAAGTATCCAATTTGATAAGTTTTCACAGATACACACGTATGTCAAAACTTATCTCTGTACATATATATCTATTTATCTGTCCTCATGAAACCATCTCCACAATCAAGAAAATTAACATACTCATCACCCTTAGTAGTTATCTTGAGCCCCTTTGCAATCCATCTCTCTAACCCCTCCATGCCTTTCCCTCATCTGTATTCCGTCAGTTTAGATTCACTTGTATTTTCTAGATTTTTATACACATGGATTAAAGAGTCTGTACTTTTTTTTGGAGCTCTGGTGGCACAGTGGTTAAGAGCTCAGCTGCTAACCAAAAGGTCAGCAGTTCAAATTCACCAGCCACTCCTTGGAAACCCTGTGGACAGTTCTACTCTGTCCTATAGGGTCACTATGAGTGGGAATCAAGTGGATGGCAATGGGTTTTACAAGTATTCTTTTTGGCATTTTTTTTTCACTTAGCATAATTATTTTGATATTCATCTATGTTGCTGCTTATGATGCTCTGTGGTTGGAGTGCATTGAGCTTCTTGGATCTGTAGGTTTATAGTTTTCATCAAATTTGAAAAAAATTCAGCCATTATTTCTTCAAATATTTTTTTTCTGTCTCCACTCTTTCTCGTCTCCTTCAAGGAATTCAATCACACTATATTAGTCCTCTTGAAATTATCCTATAGCTCACTGGTGCTCTGATCTTTTTTTTTTTTTTTTTTAATCTCTGTGTTTCATTTTGGATAGTTTCTATTGCTTCAAATTTACTGATCTTTTCCTCTTCAATGTCCAATCTTCCATTAATTACATCCAGTAAATTTTTCAACCCAGATATTGTTGTTTTCATCACTAGAAGTTTAACTTAAGTCTATTTTATTTTTTTCATGTTTCTACTTAACATGTGGCATTTTTCCTTAACTTTCTTAACTATATGAAATATAATTACAGAAACTATTTTAATGTCCTTGCCTACTCATTCTATCATCTCTGTCATTTCTGAGTCAATTGTGATTTACTGAATTTTCTCTTAATTATAGGTTACATATTCCTTCTTCTAGCATATGTAGTGGTTTTTTATTGGATGCCAGATGATGTAAATTTTTCCTAGGTGAGTGATAGATATTTTGGTATTGCCAAATATTCTTGAGTTTAGTTCTGGGATGCAGTTAAATTACTTGGAAGCATTTTTATCCTTTCATGTCTTGATTTTAAACTTTGTTAGGTGGAACCAAAGCAGCATTCAACCTAGGGTTAATTTTGCCCATACTCTACCTGCTCCATGAATTATGAGGCTTTTTGGTCTGACTGGTAAGAACAAAACTATTCCTGTCAATTTGTGAGCTTCAGGTGTACTTCCCTCTAAACTTTTTGAGTGATTATTTCCCTGAGAGGGTAGTTCTGGTCTCTGTTACTCTACTTTGGCTGAAAATGAAAGTTCCACAATTGGGAAATGAATTTTTTTTACAATAGCATTTATACTGGGTTTTCTATACTGTTCTGTTTTATATACATTATTTTATTTGATCATATTGCATAGATCCAGTATTCTGATTTTATAAAGAGGGACTCAGGGCAGCCCAAGAGCATACTATCTGTTGGTTAGCTGCAAACTTGGAATTTTTTATTCCAAATTCAGTGCTCTTCTACCTATAAAGCCTGTATTTCATGGAAATTCATGTTTTTAAATTTTCCTTTGATATTGTCAGTACGTTGCTTTACACAGTCTTAAGAACTCAAGAAAAAAAGATACAGATCACTTCTATCAATCTCTTTTTTTAAACTGCAGGCCAATTATTTATAGGGGTCTTTGTGATTCTGCATTGTGGCCACCTTATTTAGCATTTAGTTTAAATTCTAAGATAATTCCTCACCCTGATAGGGTAAATAGGTTACTGTCTTACAATTTAGAAATTAGCGTCTTTGCAATTTTAAAGAAAACCTTGGAGCAATTCGACTGTGAAGCTGGTGAAAAATATTTCATATTGTAGATTAGCTATGCAAAAACCAAACCCGTTGCCATCAAGTCAATTCTGACTCATAGTGACCCTATAGGACACAGTAGAACTACCCAATAGGGTTTCCAAAGAGTGGCTGGTGGATCTGAACTGCTGACCTTTTGGTTAGCAGCCGAGCTCTTAACCATGGCACCACCAGGGCTCTAGATTAGCTACAACAGAATAAAAAAATACAATAGAGTAAAAATTTTGTCTTTAATCCTGAATAAACATTGTCGCAGTTGGGCTAGAAAAGGGGAGAAATTTCTGCCTCAGCCATATATGCTCCTGCATAACTTGGACATGAAAACCTAAAAGAGCACCACCATGATGGTTTTTGCCACATCCGTGAATCATTTATACTATTACTCATTTACTTGTTCTTTAAACCTGCTTTTTGTATTATTATAATCCTAAAAAAGATATCTATCAAATGTATGATTTGATAAGTTTTATATGTTTTTAATACACAGTAAAATAAATACAGAACAAGATGTGAAATTGGACTTTTCTGACCATCTCAAAATTTTGGCTAAAGTTTCGAAGCTTAAGAAAGTGATGAGAAGTACTCCAGCAATCTAACAGCAAGGTGGTAATAGTTGCCCAAGCTGTTCCTCCAAGACTTTCAGGAAAAGGCTGAAGACTTATCAGGAGGATAATACCTCACTGGAGTAGAGAGTACTGTTAGTATCTCCCTTTCTTGCCTAGAGGTTGTTCCCTTTCCTTCTTGAGCAAAATAAGGGGAACCCGAAAAAACCACTCACAGAACCTGAAGATACTTGCCAATCATGGAGGCTGGCCTCTTATGCCTTAATTAGATGCAAGCCCTGGGCTGCTTCAGAACATTCGAGAATTCTTGTCCCCTAGATTCGGGGGGCACTGAAAAAGTCAAAAGACAAGAGGTTAGGGAATATTGCTACAGGCAGAAGCACAGGAGAGAGGGCCAATTGGAGTAAGCTGCACATCCATGAATGGCAGGCAGAGGAAGGTATGTGAGTTCCCATGCGCCACATGGATAATGGCCCAGACAGTGATGGGGTTACAGCCATCTTGGAAGGATGCTGCCGAAGCTCTACCTCCTGAGGTGAGTGAGCCTCAGCAGAAAAAGGCTGTATGGAGTGAATTGCTGAAAGACAGGAGCCAAGGGAGTGTTATACTAAGTCAGAGAGTCTACCACCCGTGTCAGGGAGTGGTCTTGAGTGGGGTGGTGAGAACACCTCCAAAGAACCCATAAAAATGCCCTCAGAGAGACCCAGCTTGAGGAGGGCACTGACAGCAAGCTTAGACAACTCCAGTCAATCAAGTCTTGCTGTTTTCCTCCAATCCCCTCCTGCCTTGACTCTGGGGGAGCCAGAGGCAACATTATGAATTGTAGTCAGTGAACCAAGGAGAGAAAACTAAAATATCACTGCACTTTCCTACCATTGGTTTTCAGGATCAAGGATTCAGGGGTCAGATGGAGGGGATAGGGTAGAAAGTACAAACTGGTTAAAAGATTGAAATTTGGATTTTCATTTGACTGGAGTTTTTAATAAATGAGCATGAGACTGTTCTAATACCCAAAGTGATTACAAATATTCTGAAAGTAGTCTAGTCTATCATCCAAGGCGGTAAGGGATAGAAACAATGCTATTTCCTGTTTGTACCTTATGGAGTTCAGCCCATTCAGTAAAGTGTTAAAATTAAAAATGTTCATTCATATACCCCCTAAATCATGCTGCATCACAACTGTAACCCATATTTCATGCTTTGGGAAAGACTGAGTTATACCAACACACCATGGACTGCCAGAAAAACAAACAAATCTGTCTTGGAAAAAGTACAGCCAGAATGCTCCTTAGAGGGGAGGACGGCGAGACTTTGTCTCATGTACTTTGGGCATGTTATCAGGAGCGACCAATTCCTGGAGAAGGACATCATGCTTAGTGAGGTAGAGGGTCAATGAAAAAGAGGAAGACCCTCGATGAGATAGATTGACACAGTGGCTGCAACAACTGGCTCAACCACAGCAACATTTGTAAGCACGGCGCAGGACTGGGCAGTGTTTTGTACTGTTGTGCATAGGATCGCTATGAGTCAGAACGCACTTGATGGCACCTAACAACAACAAAACAGGAAAGTGGTACCATAGAGGTTCATTATTTCAGCATTGAGAAGGCTTCTGACCGTTATTTATGTTAAGTGTCAAATAGAATCATTTAGAGAAAAGAACAGGATTTTACAGACAGCAAGTGACTTTCCCCAAATCACACAGCTATTTCTGTAACCAGAACTTGAGTATTCTGATTCTGAGATCAGAGTGCTTTCCTGAATACTACATTGCATCCCTGGTACACCACTGGTAAATTTTAATATTGTGTTGGTAATTTAGTTATTTAATATATAAAATTTGTCTGCCTGATTGCTTTACCCCCCCCCCCCCCGCAAAAAAAAAATCTCTAAATTTCCCCAGTTTAATTAATTCAATATTAAAACACTGGGAAAATAAACATCTTCAGTTTTCTCCTCTATCTCTGGTATGTCTGCCAGGCCACACACTTACCTCAGAGGTTGGGCTTGAGAAACTATCAATAAAAACCAGTCAGAATCACATTGATTCTGATTTAATAGCAACCCTATAGGACAGAGTAGAACTGCCCCATAGGGTTTCCAAGGAGTGGCTGGTGGATTCGAACTGCCAACCTTTTGGTGAGCAGCCATAGCTGTTAACCACTGTGCTACCAGGGAGTGGTACAAAGGCCAAGAGACACCCGAGCTAAAGTTAATGACACACAAATAAGTCTCAGGGGGTAAACATAGATCAGGTAATGCTTTGTATACCTATATGTGTGTGTTTATGTGTGTGTTTATATGTATGTGTGTTTGTATATGTGTGTGTATTTATATGTGTGTGTGTTTATATGTGTATTTATATATGTATGTGTGTGTGTGTTTGGTTCACATCAGAGATCATGACTGACTAAAGCGGCATCAAGATTCCAGCTGGTTTACACGGTTAGGTGGGCAGGAAACTACTCTCCCAACAGACCCTAATAAGTGTCCCCACACCTATCTGGGGCTACAAATGCACAGCTAAATTGGTCAGAGCCTGTCGCAAGCAGAATAATGCCCCACTAAAGAAGTTTTTTGGAAATGCTGGTGGCATAGTGGTTAAAAGCTATGTCTGCTAACCAAAAGGTCGGGAGTTTAAATCCACCTGGTGCTCCTTGAAACTCTATGGGGCAGTTCTAGTCTATCCTATAGGATCGCTATTAGTCGGAATCGACTCGAGGGCAAGGGTTTGGGTTTTTTGTTTTTTGTTTTTTTTAAGACGTCTTAATCCTCAGTACCTGTGAATATGTTACCTTACATGCCAAAACGGACTTTGTAGATTCGATTGAGGTTAAAGACCTTAAGATTAAGAGATTTTATCCAGATGGGGCCAATCTAACAAGGATCTCTAAAAGTAGAAGAGGGAGTCAGAGATCAGAGGGAGATAGGATTATGGAAGAAGGGTTGGAGAAATGCAGCATTTCTGGCTTTGAAGATGGTGAAAGGAGATCCAGAGCCAAGGAACATGGGCAGCTTCTAGAAGCTGGAAAAGGCAAAAAAGGGATTCCCCCAGCCCTGCTGCACTGTGATTTTATCCCAGTGAGACCCATGTTGGACTTCTGACCTACATAACTGTAAGATAATAAATTTGTGTTATTTAAGGACTAAGTTTGTGGTAATTTGTTATAGCAGCAATAAAAAACTAATACAGAGCCTGTGACTCTACTCTAGAGTGAATTGAAGTGTGGTTGAGAGATGGCATCCAGAAAAGTTAAGGACATACAAAGAAGTTAATTCCAAAGATAACCATCCAAACTGTTTTCCGTGTGTGTGCGTGCACGCATGCACGTGCATATGTGTGCGTGTGTGTATGTTTTTAAAGCTGGACGTTCTAACAGAGCAGTCTATTTTAGTTATTAAAGGAATATGTTTTCAAGCAAGAAGGAGAGGTTTCCTCAAGGTAGATGTGTAATTTTCTGTAGACAGACAAGAGAGGTTGACCTTCAGAGTCTATTGAGAAGTAAACCGTATATACCATCTACATCTAAGGGGGAAAACAAAGCTGGTGAAGCCATAGGGAGGAACAGCCTGGACACAGCCTGAGCACCAGGACCTAAGCATTTATTGTCTTTCCAGTATTCTGTGCTACTGAGAATGTACCTGACGAAACAAATAGGCTATCAGGGCAATAAAAACCAGAGATAAGTGGTGTCAGACTTGTCTTGCTTTTACTGTCCAAACAATCAGAAACAGTAATTTGTAAGCATTCTTTCACAATCGTGTTGGAAAGGAATTCTTCTTCCCCCTTCTTATCTGTAAAAAGGCACCCATGAGGATAAGTGGAATTGCATCATAAGTTTTTCCTTTGTCCTCAGCAGGATCCTGATTTTGCATTTGCTAAAAGTGGAATTTATTTGAAATAGACTCTTTTTCTCTCTAAAAGTTCACCTACAGGCGTGGATCAAACAATAATGGCTATGTGATAAAGTACCTCCGCCCTTACGTAATGAAATTGCCTCAAATGTAAATGCTTCAAAGCTCTTTTTCATCTTTGCTCTCCCTGAAGTACAATCAATGGCTGTTTAATTTTATTTTCCCACAGTTTCTCTTTCCACCCCTTCTTTATTCGTGTTCTTGATGATTAGGTGTTGAGTTGGAGGAGCGTTACACAATATTACAAATTCCTAGAATTGGCATGCTCTTCAAGAGTTCATCTAATCCTCCTCTTTGCTCATTTCATCTGGGACTTTGCTGAAGTCAGCTGAAGTACAAGATGTTTCCCACACTCTAAAGATTCCCTGACTTGGAAAACAAACCCATTATTCTATTTATTGTTAGGAGAAAACTCCTTGTGCCTAATAAAAATCCCACTTGCTCTAAATAGTGATATTTTACTTTGACTTGTACGGAAACATTAGCAAGTTTGTTAGAAAAAACTCCTGATGCTTATTAAGGGGATCCCAGAATGTTAGATGTAAAAGAGATCTATTATTTTAACTGCTTCTTTTGGCAGATGAAGAAACTGAAACTCAAAGAGGTTAAGTGACTCCTCCAAGGTCATACTGCAAGTTGATAGTCAAGCTAAGGCAGATGGACACAGGTCCTAGGCCCCTGGCTCACTGCTTCCTAACTCATGCCAGACAACCAGGGAAGTTTTTGGACAAAGAAACCACTATCAAAAGGTGTAGTATGAATCAAGTGGGTGAAGAGTGGAGGATTGGAGCACAGATTACCTGGATATGGTAGTTGTGGGTTCATAGGGATGATTCCCTAAACTAAAACTGCATGGATAGCATCAAAATAGCATTTAATAGCATTTTTGTTTTATTTTTAATAAAGGGGTAGTAAAATAACTATTTGTCTGGCCCAAGTCTCTTGATATTCTAGAATGCCCATCTTATTGCTTTTTAAAAACAAACACAACAACAAAATTAAGCTGGTCCTAAAAGCTATCACCTCTGATTTTGGCGAGCCGCTAGAACAGTAAATCTGGAGTAGGACTCAGCCTACTTTTGTTGTTATGTTTCTTTGTAAAAAGTAATGAGGGGGACATTTTAGAATATCAAGAGACTTGGACCAGATGAATAGTTATTTTACTACCCGCTCATTTAAAAAAAAATGCTATTAAATATTATTTTGATAGTATACATGCTGTTTTAGTTTCGGGACTCCCCCTTGCTTTCGACAAGTGCCAAAAACATTTATGAAATCAGAATTTCAGGGCTAGGGCTTTGGGGTCTGCCTGTTCATTAAGCTCCCAAGTGATTTGAAAATCACTTCTTGTAGTTTCCTTTCCCAAGTCTTTTGGCTGATAGTTTGGGGAGGAAAAAGAAAGAAATGAAAAGAAAAAGAAAACCTATCCTAAGCTTGGTCTGGTAGGTTCAATCTGGCCTATACTTACCCTATCAGGTGGGTGCCCTACCACTTTTTTGCTCTATCCAACATCCAATATCTACTGCTTGGAGCAAACCCTTCACTGTGTGCAGTATTGGTGGGATGCAGTTCCCTGCCCCTTGTGGGTAGCCTGGAAACGCTGGTGGCATAGTGGTTAAGAGCTACGGCTGCTAACCAAAAGGTCAGCAGTTCAAATCCACCAGGTGCTCCTTGGAAACGCTATGAAGCAGTTTTAGTCTGTCCTATAGGGTATCTATGAGTCGAATTCAACTCAACAGCAACGGGTTTTTGATTTTGTGGGTAGCCCAGACAGAGAGAGCTTCTCTGGTCCCATCCTCTGGTAGCCAGGGCCTGAGCATGTGACTAAGTTCAGCCAGTTGGATGCTTCCATCAAGACGTTGACTCAGGGATGAGTGATGCAAAGTTCATAGCTATGGCACCAGCATCCTGCAGGAGCAGTGAAAATATCTTTTATCAAATTGCCTAACTATCACCCACTTGATAATGGTACCATTTGATAGACTATTTGGTGTGGCAGAAAGCCATAGTAGTCATTGCAGAACTTCTATTCTAATCCTGGCTTCGCCACTGGTGAGTCACCTGACTCCAAGTAAGTCTTTCATCCTTCCAGGCCTTATTTTCATCATTTATGCAAAGGAAAATCATTGCCACTAAGCTACTTAGTATATTTTAATGAAATACAAATTTTAAATATACATGAGCTTTGTAAACTGCAAAATACCATAGAAATGTTAGTGGAGAGTTAATTTTTTAGTTTATATCTATTCTCACAGAAGCAAAGAATTTTTACTCAGCAAGAGGTATTTTTAGAAAGAGATTCTTGACTTTCTCGTGTGACTTTTAAATTTAACATCCAACTTGCTGATTTTTAACATCAGGAGCTTTTATATTTTACTAAGTCCTTGTTGTTTCATCTGTCATCAGACAGGCAAATTCCCCAAAGGAATAAAAGCATGAAAATGAAGTGCTATGCACATTACAGTAAAAGCCAATGACTTTTCTCCCCCTAAAAAAAAAAAAAAAAAAAACTCCCATCCATTTCCCAACAGCTGTTGTTTTTGAAAGAAACCAAATATTTTTAGAAAGGGCCACAAACATTCTGGATTCAAACCATTTATAAGCTTTGGAAATGTAACATGCAGTCGGCTTGCCAGTCTTAATCTTGCACTTCCATTAAACACACCACAACTGCATCATAAAACAGAAAAGGGAAGAATTTACAAACAAATAAAGCAGTTAATTGGGGCAATAAAATAACAGTTCCCTCCCAAGTGTGGGATTGGTGTGTCTCAACCTGCAGAATCCTGAAATCTGTTGTAGCAACTACAAGAGGCAAACGCAGATCAAAGATTTCAGGATTGCTCTTGGGTCCATAAGGCTTGTCTTCACACCCAGGCCTTCAGTCCCATCTGTTCTCTCACCTTCCATTGGCACGCATCTTTCCAGGGAACGGACCAGCTGCAAGTCCAATATTCTCCTGCTCTCTGTTCTGTAGTCAGAATCCTGGTCAAAGAAGTGAATGCCAGTAGATCCCCAACTATGGCTGCGTCTGCAAATGAACTCTTAAGCTGAGGGATGGAGACATTTTGTCAGCTGTCCTTCTTCCTGACAGTAGTGTCACTAGGGGTAGTTTCACCCAGTTCGGCAACTCATGATGTCACTCCCCCATGCCAAATACCACAATATTGTAGCTAAAAATCCGAAAATTTGACAAAATCAGCAACTATGAAAACGCTGGCAGCCACAAAAACAACAGTGCGTGCTTGTAGTGCATGTAGATAAGAAACCATCTGATCTGAAGCGTCATTGTAATTGGGTAATAATGACAGCTCTGACTGGAGCGCATTAACCCACGGCCATCAAGTCCTTTCTGACTCATAGCAACCCTATAGGACAGAGTAGAACTGCCCCATAGGGTTTCCAAAGAGCAGCCGGTGGATTTGAACTATAGACCTTCTGGTTACTAGCCAAGCTCTCAACCACTGTGCCACCACCTTGTAAGTATAGTGATAAACGTTATCTGGACCTATGAAAATTTTTCTTATTGTTAAAACTAACTACTGGGATATTTTTATTAAAAATAATGAGTATCTGCTGTAACATTCCACAAAAATTTTACAGACAGTCATTTTGTTGTCACCTCCTCTGACAGTGTCACCTGGTATGGTCCGCACCCCCCACACCTCCCTAGTGACACCACTCCTTCCTGAGCCACACCCATCTGACAACTGGGTGGCGCAGTAACTTAATTGTGCTGGCCATCACAGGCACTGGCAAGAAAAGAGCAGGCCTTGGAGACACAGAAACTAGGCTGGAATTCTGCCATTGCCTCTTGCTTGTTTTATGACCATGAGCAAAAGCAAGATCTCTAATCTGAATCTCATTCATTTATTTATTCAATATATATTTATTGAACAGCTTCTACATACCAGGCTCTGATCTTTAGATTTTTTTTTTTACCAGTTAAATGGTAATGGTAAATTCCTACCTCACAGTATTGTTGAATCAAATGAGGAAATACACATATATATTATAGTCACCTGTTGAGTGGATTCTGACGCATGGTAACTGTATGTTTGTCAGAGTAGAACTATGCTCTATAGGGTTTTCAATGGCTGATTTTTTTCAGAGGTAGGTCATCGGGCCTTTATTCCAAGGTACCTCTGGGTAGACTTCACCCTCCAACCTTTCGGTTAGCAGCCAAGTGCATTAACTGTTTGTACCACTCAAAGACTCCAACATATATACATACATATATAATGTCATGGATTGAATTGTGTCCCCCCAAAATATCTGTCAGCTTGACTAGGTCATGATTCCCAGTATTGTATATGACTGTGTAATCTGACGTGATTTCCTTAAGTGTTGTAAACTCTATCACTATAATGAGGTTGTATGTGACCTCCTTATGTGTTGTAAATTCTATCACCGTGATGAGGTTATACTTATGAGGTTTACAAGATTAGATAGTGTCTTAATCCAATCTCTTTTGAGATATAAAAGAGAGAAGCGAGCAGAGACACATGGGAACCTCATACCACCAAGAAAGCAGTGCTGGGAGCAGAGCGCATCCTTTGGACCTGAGGTTCCTGCGCTGAGATGCTCCCAGACCAAGGGAAGATGGATGCATCACAAGAACCTTTCTCCAGAGCCGACAGAGAGCGAAAACCTTCTCCTGGAGCTGATGCCCTGAATTTGGACTTGTAGCCTACTGGACTGTGAGAGAACACATTTTTGTTTGTTAAAACTATCCACTTGTGGTAATTCTGTTAAAGCAGCACTAGATGACTCAGTCTTATACATACATATATATGTATGTATATATATGTATGGTGGGTCAGTGGTTAAAAGCTACAGAGCCCTACGGCTGCTAACCAAAAAGTCAACAGTTTGAATCCACCAGCCACTCCTTGGAAACCCTATGGAGCAGTTCTACTCTGTCCTGTAGGGTCGCTATGAGTTAGAATCGACTTGACAGCAACAGGCTTGGTTTTATAGATACATATATACATATATAGAAACCCTGGTTGCATAGTGGTTAAGCACTATGGCTGCTAACCAAAAGGTTGGCAGTTCGAATCCACCAGGAGCTCCATGAAAACTCAATGGAGGAGTTCTACTCTGTCCTATAGGGTGGCTATGAGTCGGAATTGACACAACAGCAACAGGTATACATAGCACACACATACACACGCACACACACACATCCATATATATCAAGTATATGTGTGTATATATATCCTAGCACATAGTATGTGCTCACAAATATTAGCTCCATTTATTCATGTAGCAGATACAAACTACGGTACATGTGTTATAAGTAGAATTAGATTAGTAATATCTTGCATAGCATTGTTTTTATTCAAGAAAAAGAGAGAGAAGACTTATAGCACGCCACACTCCCAGCCCCCCGCCCAGGAGTCCTGGCTTCACTCATGCGAACTGAGGACGATTCGGGGCAGATTGCTGGGCTCAGAGGGGCAGTCTTGACAGTGGATGGAGCAAAGCCAACTGGTCCATGTGGAGAGTGCACTCATGACCTTTGCCTTGTTAACACCCAGGACTTGCACTCTCTCCCACCCCTGGAAATGTTTACAGTCCGTTTATGTAATCAGATTCACACGCACACACTAAGCAGGAAATTGTGCCTTTCATAGAGGTCTGGCTTTTGGTATGTTTTGTTTAAAGACTCTAAAGATAAACTGCCATTTTACCTTTGTTTACTACCCTCATAATACATGGAATAGAGCTGTGCCCAAAGGATGCTCAATTTAATGACTTACCATTTATTAAAAAAAAAAAAAAAAAAAAACCACTACTTTCCAGATTTTAAAAATAATGCAGTCAGTATCTGGTACTCTTGTGAACTGTTTCCCAGGTCCTAAGTCGACCTCAGAGGAAAAAATACCTGGAAGTCAAAATTTGTGTAAGCCTATGTAAATGTTTTATAGTACTTGAAACCTTTTTGAAACATAGCAACTGTACGGGCTGCTGCTTCAGAAAATATCAACTAGAACACTAATGATTGGACTTAGGAACCAACATTAGCCCCTGAAAGGAGGGCCAGAAACAGGAAAGAAAGGAAAAAGACCTTTTCATCTCTTCTCCAGGTTAGTAACTTAAATACTTGTGATTCAAAGCTTTCCAGGCTGTACAAGCAGTATGTTGCATTAACAGGTTTCCAAATGTACTGGGTTTGCTCAAACCTAAATGAACCTTTTATTTTTGGAATCATATGCAGCTCAAGAGATTGAACCCATGTGTCTAATTCATTTGCATGTTGGCTATAAAAACACATTTAGGAGTTATACTCTGGAAAAGATCTGTAAACCTTGAACAAGCACACCGTGTCTTTCACCTAAAGAGCTATGGAGAAACTTTATGGGTGATAGTGACTTCGCCTTGTTTCTATGTCTTGCCGGCTCTTGTCTCCTCTTACATGTAAACAAAGCTCAAGTGAACCAGGAGTCATTTGGAAGGCAGCTGGAGGGCTGTCCTTTCATCAGCTCACCTGGTGCTCTAATATCCAAGAGGCCCACATCTGGTAGGTAATAAAACACAGAGCAAAATGAAGACCCTGGCTGCTGAAGTGCTAGAGCCACTAGACAAAGCCATCTCGACGTTATTTCAACCATAGCCGATGCCGGGATTTTAATGGGGCAAAGCTGAGAGCCCTCTTTCTAGGTATTTTTCCGGCCAGGTTCATTGACTATGCTACTCCCCTGCCGCCCGAGTGTGCCATCCACAGCACCATCAAACCGACTCACAACCCAAACAAGGAAAATGCTTCTTAACATGACAGAATCAAACACAATAACACTTATCTCATAGTCCCATTTCCCCAGGGTGGTGGCATTGAAGGGTGGATCCCCTATTTTCTGCACCTCTCCTTAGTCTCCCAGATAAGAATAAATGTTATATCTCTTTGCAGGAAGACATAGCTATGCCAACCACAGAGGACATGTTCTGACTGTCAACAGTGATGGATGAGATTCTGTACATTTAATAAATATAAATGTCATAATCCAACCATCAAATTTAATAAACAAAAATACCACAAACCATTCCTCTCTGCTCCACGTGCTCCTTTAAAGCTGATAACATTAGAACACATTTTGCCCAAGCTATAACCTCACCATCTGCCTGGCTCAACTTCTAAGGACTTGGTATGAGCTAGAAAGAAAAGCAAATGACTTCACACTAAAAAAAAACGAGAGGGGGAGGGGTGGTGGATGGTTCTTTTCACTCCTCCTTTTACTTCTGACCTGTTTGTTAACTCTAGAACCAGATGTAAGTATCCAAGTGTAAGTTCAGCCCTCAAGAATTATTAAGGAGGCAGGTTATGGGGAAAATTTTTGCATGAACTGCATAAACTAAACGAAAAAGCATGCTTCACCAGCAGACTGAGTTGTATATTTCACTGCTTTGATTTGGAGATGTGTGAAATGAGATGCAGATACTAACTGATGAAGGAGACACTTTTTTTTTATAGCAAATTCATAATAATCATAACCACAACAATAAACACAAACAAACAAAAAGCCTTCATTCCCCAGGGAGACAGAGGCAGATTCAACTGGAAGTAAGGGAAAGAGGTTCTTTATGTTGAAAGTTTAGGAAACCTCAGTGGTTAGGGAAATACTGAAAAGGGCAACCAAGTCCAAGGAGGCTTGGGGAATGTCACATGTGAAGGGGGAGCAAAACTTATGTTCAATATAAAGAAAAAGTATTCCCTTTTATTGAGACCCTGTTATGTCCCAGATACGTCATGTATGTTTCTACAACTTAATCCAACTGAGTCTTCTAAGAACATACAAAAAACATATTATCTGTGTTGCCCCTCTGAGCCCAGTAATCCATCCTCTTTAATAACCCTAATTAATTGTTAAAGTGTAGAGAACTACATAATGTGTTTCAGTTGACAGCACTAACATGCAGTCGAGCTAGGATTTGAACCTAGGTCTAATTCATTCCGCAACTGCTACTCTATCCCCTCTGGGATACATGAATTTTTCTTTGGGGAACTATTCCTCCCTCATTCCCAAACCACATGGTTTGACCCCATCTCCCAGTTCCAGGATGCAAATCCATGATGTCCAGCTCCAGAGTTCATGCTCACGACTACTATGCTATGGTGCTCAGGAAATAGGTTCAAATGCTCCAGCAATATTGGTGGCTGGGCTCACTGTAGGCTGTAAAAAGGATATTTGTTCACACCTAAAAATCTCCAAGGGGTTCAAGTTAAACCAGAAAGGACTGTGAGTTTGAGGATCTGCCACTAGTCGCTGCTATTCTCATTTTCCATCAGAGGTTTCTAGGCAGCACCAAATAGCTGCATAAGAGAAATCGTTTGACCACTTTCAGTTGTAGTATAATTCCCTTCCCTTTGGTAACCAACCCACACCCTTCAGTTCTTCCGGGGCACAGTTCAAAGCTCAGAGCTGACAAAGCACTCTTTCTAACAAAGCTGGGAAAGCGGAGTCCTCCTACCTACTCTATCTCCAAAAGCTACTTTGCTCACCTTCTCATTCTGTGGCCGGAAGCAAGCTTGGATTGTCCAAGTCTTGGAGTTCTTCTCGGTGACTAGCAGACTAACATGCATTCCATGACAGAATTAAACCAGTCAGGGGAGGAGGGGCCAGAGGCGGTGTCTGTAGATTTGCTGGTCTAGGCTACGTCAGGGGAAACTGAGTCTTACATATACTTTTGTTGTCGTTGTGTTGTTAGCTGCCATTGAGTCACTCCTGACTCATGGCGACCCCGTGCACAACCGAATGAAATGCTACCTGATCCTGTGCCATCCCCACGATCGGTTGTGAATTGGATCATTGCGACCCACAGGGTTTTCATTGGCTGATTTTCAGAAGTAGATCACCAGGCCCTTCTTCCTAGTCTGTCTTAGTCTGGAAGCTCCAATGAAACAGGTTCAGCATCGTAGAAACACATAAGCATCCACTGACAGACAGGTGATGGCTTTGCACGAGGTATATTGGCCGAGAATTGAACCCCAGTCTCACGGAAGGTGAGAATGCTACCGCTGAATGGCCAACGTCCCCTACATATGTACACTCTCTCATAGATAAAACACAGTTCCCTGCAGCACTGGGCAGTGAAGGAAGGTAAGACCATGTAGACTGAGCCAAGGTGTCCTTTTACTTGAGCCAAAGTCTCCCTATATGTCCTTGGTACACAGTGGGAAAAAATGGCAATGGAAAAAATCTCTTGGAAATTTTGCTACAAAATTACTCCTGAGATGTCATATTGCGAATGAAAATTTTTATATGGAAGCTGAGTGGGATCTCTGATTACAGAAGATTTCTCTCCCTTCTTAGTTTTGATTATACTGCAAGTCATTTTTCTAGTGTCACAAAAATGTAACAACTTCAGTGTAACAATTATCATTTTTTGTCTTGACAGAACTCTCAGGTGATGGGAAGCAGCAGCATTCTGAACAAATGTTGCTGCTTATGAGAGAGGACAGCAAAGGTGGGCAAAATTCTGCAAGAGACAGTCCCTGTCCCGGAAGCTAGGAATCTAATTTCCACAAAAGCCGCGTCCGATGCTAGAGTTTGGAGACTTCTGCAGTTTTCATAGCGTGATCTCATGCCTTGAAGGCCAAAGTTGATTACTGCAAATTTCTTCTCTGCAGAGTTCTCCGCGATAAAAAAGGGAGGGAGGGAAAAAGGGGCACAGGACCCAAATTTTCCACCTCTGGTGCCCAAAAAGGGAGCCCTGGTGGCACAGTGGTTTAAGTGCTCGGCTGCTAATTAAAAGGTCGGAGGTTCGAACATACCAGCCCCTCTGCAAGAGAAAAATGTGGCAGTCTGCTCCTGTAAAGATTACAGCTTTGGAAAACCTATGGAGCAGTTCTACTCTGTCCTATAGGGTCACTATGAGTCAGAATCAACTTGGTTGGTTGGTTGGTTGGTGCCCAAAAAAGACACAAACAAATGTTAGTAGCCAAGAGGTGGGAAAGCAGAGCAGGAAAAAGACGGAATCCATGCTTCCTTTCTGTCTAGATCTAACCTCCCTTATTTGCCAGTGCTTTTTAAAAAGAAGTTAAGAGATGCGAGGAATCTGCTCAAAGAAGGCTACCTCTCCTATGGGCCACGTTCATATCACCACCCGAGTCAACAGCAAGAGAATCTGGCATCTGTTGTTAATTATCCTTTTTTATTCAGAATACTGAACGAGACCCATTCTCTGTGTCTTTGTTAACCTTAAAATGTCCGTGTGAAGCAGATCATTTTAACTGTCTTCCTTTGGCGCTGGAATCCAAAAGGGTTAAGCATACACAGCGAGTACTTGGGAACTAATTCTGGACTTCAGGCTTGTTTCTAACTTTATATGAGTTAACAACGGCTGACTAATAGCAGACTTATCTTGAAAATGCTTGCTAGCTATTTTTCCATCACTGGATAGTACCTGGTAGTTTGCCTCATAAATATTGTATCATTATGATTCCTAATATCTCTGTCAGAGTTCTTAGGTTTTATGATAATAGGCAACTTAGAAACACTTTGCCAGACATTAGACCATAATGTATAAACTAAGTGACTTACAAATGGGTTGTAGCTATCTAAAGCATGTCTGGTAAACAAATAACTGATACTGGGCAACCCTGAAAGTCAAAGCTTAAGTGCTGTCTTTCTGAAATGAAATGGAATGAACTAGGGACCGCTTTCTGATTCTTTGTCTCATGGTGAACTGCTACAGCAACGGCTTTTCTTTTCCCTAAAAACAGCTCCTTGAAACAGTAAGCCCAGAAAGAAACTGTGAGAGGCAAAAATACAAACATAGCCATTCCCTAACAACACCAATTACACTATCTTCTAGACACTACTAGTATAAGCTGAACGTTTAAATTTCTTTTTTTAATTTTTTTTATTGTGCTTTAGGTGAAAGTTTACAGGCCAAGTTAGTTTCTCTTACAAACATTTATACGCACATTGTTATGTGACCCTAGTTGCTCTCCCTATAATGTGACACTCCTCCTTTCCAGCCCGGATTTCCCGTGTCCATTCAACCAGCTCCTGTCCCTTTCTGCCTTCTAATCTCACCTTGGGACAGGAGCTGCCCATTAGTCTTACATGTTTAAATTTCTAAATTTTAATTTTTTTACAATCCAAAAGCAAAGTACTCCCATGACTCCATCCCTTGAGGGTGGAGACCCAGAAACTTACTACTCTTTGGGATACAACAATCCATGTCCCCACTGGGAACATTTTTATATAGAAACCAGATTAAAACAAACTTTGAGGGCAACCTTAAAGAGAAAAAGAAATCACATTTTAAAAATTCAAACTTTGGAGAAGTTGAAAATAGAAGGATGAAAAGGTTTTTCTTGAGTGATGGTGAAGGGCTTAAGCATTTTGGGATTTATATATTTTAATCCTCTGCCTCATTCTACCAACAACTGAAGATGACTTATGGAAATTCAATAGGAAAGTATTTTTAAAAATTGAAAGAATCTAAGTAAAAATTTGGGGTGAGAAAGTAATAACTCCAAGAGTGATAGTAGCAGACAGGAATGCATATCATATGGTAATGTAGAGTTGCTCCTAAGCTTTCTAAAAAGGAAAACACAATCATTTATAAGACTCGGTATGTCAACAAGACAAAACCCAACCAAATGTTTCAGAAGAAGCACACCTTCTGATACTGAGACCTGGGCTTTTTCCTGAGGCTTCTCATGAAGATGTTGCAAACTGATGACCAACAGCATCCCTACCACAGACACAATTAGGAGTTCCTACACACAGGTTCTTCCTTCAGTATCTGCTGTGGCATCAGGCCAAGATCCATTTAGTGAGTGTGATTCTAAGGAAGGTGGGGTTGTATGATTGTTTCAGAATAATCTAATACAGTAGCTTCAATCCTGACTCTGCATTGAGGTCTTATCTCAGGAGCTTTGAAATATCCTGATACCCAGGCCACGCCCAAGACTAATTAAATCAGAATCTCGGCAAATGGATCCCAGAGATAAGTGTTTTTCTAAAACAGTTTCCCAAGTGAGCTCAGTGTGCAGCCAGGGTCAAGAACCATTATGATAATTCTCTCCTTTCTTTGTCCCACAGCCACCTCACTAAATCCAGACTCAGAAGCATAAATCCCCAACCTCCCGCACTGTGTGGCTTGGGGAGATATACAAGATTCAAGGCAGCTTTGAGGCTTCATTTTCTCCTATGTCTGCAAAAAGTGATTTTGGCCATTACCATCTTCCCTGGAGGATCTCCAGACTATCTCTGCCTTGGCTCTGACCTAGCTCTTTGCTGTCAACCTTCATGCATTAGCTCTTAATTCAAAAATGACCCAACTGTAATCTTTGGGTAGGCATTATTTCTTTGGTTATAGTCACATATACAGATATCAATCCATCATAGTCTTTTTTTTTTTTTTTTAATGTAGGATATGTCACACATTTTAACAGGTACTGTAGAAAGTCTCAGAGTCCCTAGGTGGCACAAACAGTTAATGTGCTCAGCTATTAACTGAAAAGTTGGCAGTTTGAGTCAACCCAGAGGTGCCTCGGAAGAAAGCCCTGGACATCTACTTCTGAAAAATCAGCTATGGAAAACCCTATAGAGCACAGTTCTTTCTGACACTCATAGGCTCGCCATGAATCAGAATTGTCTTAATGGCTACTGGTAGAATGGCTCACTCAACACCCTCTCCAATCCCCCACTGCCTTTTCCTCCTTCTAGAAAGCCTGGAAATTAACATACCTACCTAGCTCCTATATAACTAGGGGTAACTTTGTGGCACAGTTCTGGTCTAAGAAATATAGGCAAGGTCTTTGGGGAAGACCCCTTTTCCTGAATAAAGAGCAGCTTCATGAAAAGAAGACTTTTGCCCATTTCCCTTCTTCCTGCCTAGGAACAGCCAACTTCCAATCATATGGATGAAAGGAATACACTAAGCATAGGAGAGAACACAGGTGACAACATGGAACAGCAGCCTAAACTGCCTATCTTGGGATTTCTTATTGAGTGAGAAAAATAAACCCCTATTTGGTATTAAACCACTGTGATCGAGTTTCTGCTACATGCAATCACAAGCAATCCTAGCCAATACAGTACATGTATAGACAAGATGTTCTAGAGCTGTATTTTTCAAAAGGTAAGTTACAGTCCTATAATGAATAAACCTAAGACTGGTATGTAGATATAGACATCGATGATAGCTAGATAGATGATAACATAGGTAGGTTGGTAGGTAGGTAGATAGGTAGATAGATGGTAGATAGATAGAGAGAATCCAGTAGGAATGAAAGCTTTCACTAATCTACCCAATTTCTCCTTACGCACTACAAGCTAATAGGATAGTGCTTTTTCTTTTTCTTCTGTTGTAAGCATTAAGAAAGAATAAGGAGGCTTCTCTTGTCCTGGAGAGGAGAAATATATCCTTGTTTTGAAAATCCAAGGACTAGAAAAGAGATGAGTCAGATTGTCCAGAATGAGAAGGGCCCTAAGGGTTAGAGGAAATGGTCATAGCCCAATCCAGGGTCACAGAAGGATTCCCCCAAAGCAGGGTGGGAAACAGAGGTTCACGACAAATTCCTCAAGTGGAGAAGAACCATGCCCACTCCCACTGGGAGCCCAGATGGTGGAAGGATGGCAAGGACCATGACCTTCTGTTTTGGAAGGATGCCCCATGGCTGGCCTAAGGTGAGTGAGGGGGAAGCTGTGAGGGCAGGTTTGTGGGCTGCCTTGACCAGCACTGGCTGACAAAGCCGAACAATATTCTTTTAGCAGAGGTTCACTGTAAAGATTAAAGGCACCACGAGTTAGGACCAGGGTGTTTCATGATTTCCTGGCACCACCTAAGTTCTGGAATTCTAGTATAATTCATTGGAGGGTGAGGGAGCCCCCAAAATAACTGATATTGGACTATTCACTTGCTTTGATAAGCGGGAACTTAGACTTAATAAGACCGGGAAAAAATAACAAAGAATTGTGAGAGTTGATGGTTCTTGCTTCTGCTGTTGTTAGCTGCCATCAAATCTGCCCTTGGCTGATTTTCAGAGGTAGATCGCCAGACCCAAATTGATTTTAGGAGGTAGATCACCAGAGTTTTCCTCCTAGTCCATCTTAGTCTGGAAGCTCCACTGAAACCTGTTTAGCATCACAGCAACACACAAGTCTCTACTGACAGACAGGTGGTGATTACATGAATCAGAACCTGGTCTCCCACATGGAAGGTGAGAATTCTACCAGCGAACAACCGATGCTGCCATTCTTACATCTAAGCACTGGAGAATTCATTCATACTACCCAGCCCATTGTTGCAGGAGGTGTTCATTTTGCTGTATAACCTTTGGGGCAAACCAATAGTGGGGGATTGTGTTTATCAGAAGATGATTAAACATTATTTAAGGTTCCCATTTTATTTTGATCAACTAGAAAAAAGGGGTGAAGAAGTAGGTTGCCCCTTCTAGTGAGGCTGTAGAATTCTAGAATTGGAAAGTGGAAGGAACTTTGATGATCTTCTGATGCTCAAATCACCTCCTCAACATCCTTGCCATTTGCACCCCCTGAAACAATGACCTGAACATGGCTTCTGCACACAAAGTGCTGTGTCAGGCAGGGTGGACAAAGGAGAAGTGAGGGGCGCAGGTTTTGCCCTTGAGACACTCAAAATGGAGAGGTGACAAATGAGTGCATAAAGATTTGTAACAATACTTGGTTTAGGTGGGAAGTGGGGCAAGAAGGCAGGGTAAAGTCTGGATAAGGGGGTGATCCCCAAGGAAAGGGGTCCTCAGTGAGGGTTTCTGGAAGGTGGGAGTCAACAAGAAACTGTTGAAAGAACATGCAGGAAAATCTTGTTAAAGCGGTAACTGACTTCACAGGTTTCAGAATGTTGCTGTGGACCAGTTTGTGGGGAGGGTCATAGAAAGGTCTAGCTCAGGTGGGCCAAAAGGGAAAAATATACAAGCTAGACTATGCTCTATTTACAATTCAAATCTACTTCCTTATCTGTTCTGTAATATTAATTTTCCCCAGGAGTAGTACTGCATTTCATCTCAAGTTGTGGTCATTAAGAATGCATTCAAGCTCTCCCACCACCTTTGCCCAGCAGTAAGCATTACTGAATCCAGCAGCAGTCAGCTCTCCAAGCAGTATGTGGGGGACTATGGAGGGAATTTGAAAATTTTATGGTCTGAAAAGTAGGCCTTAGCACTTGGGCTTTTATTCTCTCAGAGAGCTTATAAATCCATCTTCATTTAGCAGTTTTCAAGAAAGTGACAACTTTTGTTAGTCAGGCTAAAGACAGATTAGAAATAAAAATTTTAACCATTAATCTTCACTGATTAAAGTGAAACCAGAAATCAAATTTTTACCAACTGTGTGCTAATTTCAGCTTAATTCTTTGGCAAGAGGCGTTGGAATTTTGAGCTGGATGCACTAATTCACAATGCCTTACTACTGATGGCAAAGAGTCAAGGTCTCATTCCCTCCTGGGTCCAGGGTGTGAACAATAACTATTTCAAAATCAGTCCAATAAAATATAAACATTAAATCCTTAGCTACGCAGTTTCTCAGCCATCACTTCCCACACCACTCTCTCTCACTATTCACCACCAACCTCCTCCTCCCCACGCCCCAGCAATGATGAAAAAAAAAAACCTCTCCAGAGACTAGAAAATCACAGCTGAATGGCTGGCCTCTCCACATCAAACAGAATGTCTGCAGCATCAAAGCTGGTGTCACCCCCACACAAGCTGTTTCTATTACAGACAGTGCTGGGAGGGGAAGAAAATCCTCATGCCAATAAGCCACATCAATTCATCAATCAAAATGAATTCATGCGCTAATTAAACTAGCAAAAATAAAAAAGGCATTTGTGTTACAGACGAGCAGAGGGAGTGTGGAGGGAGATGAGGAGTTCAAATTCCAGGGATGTGAAAACTTGATAGGCACAGCACTGAATAGAAAAGGCAGTGAATACATGACTGGAATTTACAGCAAGCATTTCCTTACCTTAAAAATAAATAAATAGATGGCATTCACAGAAAAAAAAAGAGGCAAGTGTTAGCTTCATTGTGCCGATCAGTGACCTTCTGGACAGTGTACATTCACTGTGGGAGGCTTGTGAGCTAAGTAAAAAAGCCCCTTTCCCTCTCATCCTCATAGCCATTGCTATGTGATTACTGAATATTTCTCCCGCTCCTTTTGATGACTTTCCAGGGCCACTATGTACAGTTGTACAGCTTGTGCACTTCACAATAGCTCTCAGTGGAGGGGGGAGTGGGAGCTGAAATCTAGTCTATGCTCCAATGGCCAAGTCACACACCCTGGCATGGGGTTGCTGTCATCACGTGGTGCTTTCTTCTTCACATAGGAGTGCCTTCTGCTTGTACACCCAGCAGGCTATGTCACCATGGACAGACACAGAACTTCGAACAGAATACTTCTTCAGCTGTTTAAGTATATCATAAATACCTGAATGAAAAGTAAAAAAAAAAAAAAAAAAAAAACCCTCAATTATCCAACCAAATGTTTCATCTATATGACACCAAGTGTCCCCATATAGGAGAAACATCTTAATACTTAGCGTTGTGTAGACAAAACATCTGATTGATCGACTTAGTTTATGTTTCTTTCAGATGCTTGAGTACCATAGAAACACTCTCATACTCAGTCAGCAGCTGGGTTCTCCTTGATAGAGTGTAAATGAGCTGTTTTTCTAGGTTGAAAGGGCTCATTTCAATATATTAGGGGCCTGAGAGAAGACAAAGAGACAAGGATACTATTTTCTCCTTAACACTGAATAAACAGCATTCAGTCTATATGCTAAATATTACGGGAAAAAGAACATTTATCATTTAATATTTAATCCAATAGTTCTGATGTTTCATTTGACAGCAGGATTCTTTCACTCTTTTTTTGTGTGTATTTAGAGCAGAAAAACTTTAATATATGCCTCAATATTCCAATTGTTATAAAGTCTTTCCAGTACAACTCTTTTCTTCAAAACCTGCTCTTAAAAACCAGGAGTACAGTTGAATAAGCTTCCTAAAGCTATGGGCCAGGACAAACAATTGGCCCAAACTCAGCTGTCATTGTTTGAAATGATGGAGAGAACGATAGTATCGAGCATTTCATTCAAATGAGGTAAATGGCAAGTGTCATTTTCCCCATTTCTCAGAAAGAGAAGTGGTTGCCTACTGAGTTAAATGCTAGGTCCATGGTCAGACAGCAAGTCAACAGCTTAGCTGAGAACTTTCCAGATCTTCCCAAAACCGGCCCCCAGACTATGCACTTGGTGCACAAGGGATGAAACCTAAAACTCCTTTTCTTTCCCCCAAGGCAGACCGTGAAACTGTAGAGATGAGCTGGCATTTTGTTTTATTTTGTACAATAAACTGTTCTTTTCACAGCAGTTGGCCCTGGGGAAGTTTCATATAGCACTGCTTGGCTGCAGCTGTGGGTGTGGCCCCACGCCATCTGAAGGCAACTTGGAGACTACAGCTGTGTCAGGCAGAATGGATCTTAAAATTTACATCTGGGCTGCACACTTTCAAGCTCACCCCGCAAACAAGTTGAGTCATTTTCACAAGCCAGAACCTTTCAGATGAAGGTTCTGTTCTTCCTCTGACTGTGGTTACTTCGGGTACATCAGATATCACCAGAGACTGACACCCACATTTGGCTCAGGCCAGTTTCTGAATTATTCCTGAGCCATCCCTTCACTAGTCACAAGAAAGATACCACATTTGAGAGCTTATGAAAGTGGTCAGCAATTTCATGGGGCTATTTAATGGTATGTATATTTTTTTCATATATGATTTCTCACATATGAAAATCCTGTATGATTCTCTTTACATGTGTGGCTATCATAGTCTGTTCTGACGACTGGGATAAGTCCTCAAACCCAGTAGATTCATACACATTTCTAGAGAAGATTTCTTCAAGGGTTTTTCTTGGAACCACTGCTTGCAACTGAAGTAAAGCAATTGACACAGTGACCCTCCATTTCTGCAGTGGTCAAACAGAAGGACGGAAGTGTGAACTCTGAACCCCTTCTCACACTGAATGGAGGCCAAGAATCACTTACTGTACTTCTTTGTTTCATTGAGGGAAATATCTGGGCTTGTGAATGGCCTCTTTTCTGACTGGATTATAAGAATATCAAAATGGGCACCATCTGAGAGGGCCAGAGAAGCAAAGCTCGGAGAGAAACGTGCCATCAGGCCACAGGAATCTCCACCATTAGATCATAAACACTGCGTTCTTCAGTTAATGCAGATAAAAGCCTTAGGAGAGGATGGGTCCCTTTCTGTGTTGTTGTATGAGGAACCACCGCTAGATGGGAGCACACCAAGTCAAGAAACCACCTTCACGGCGTCCAGCAGGAGCAGCCCTGAGCGAGGGAAGCCGGCCTTTGTCTGGGGTGTGGTGAGCTGGGGAAACGGGAGTAGCTGCTAAGGAAGGGCGAGGCAAGACATTAATTCCCTTTGCCGTAGGACTAACCATCATCTTCAGCAATCTGAATCACATTAAATCTTTTCAGCTGGTATTCACACTGTCTGGGGCTGCATGCCACTGTCTCATCCCTCAGCTGTGGCCTTTGACAGCAAGAGCAGGTGCCCAGCCCCCAAAACCAGTCTCGACTCTCCCGGCCATGGCTGCGTGGGCGTGGGCCCTGGCAGCTGCTTGGCACTCCTCTCCCACTGCTTGCCCAGAGGAAAGGGGACAGAGACAGCTGGGGGATGGGAACAGAGTGCCAGGGAGGAAAAGTCAACACTCAGCCAGTGGAAAGTGTGAGCGTGAGAGGGAAATACAGAGGCAGGGGGAGAACAGTGTGCCTGCTAGAGATAGAAACAGAGCAAAAGAGCAAGAGCAAAGAACAGAGAGAAGGGACCACTCAATCCAGCAAGTTCTTGGGTGCAAAGCCATGTGCTGCACCCCGGGAGAGGGAGACAAGCTTAAGTGGGAGTGCTGCACTCTGCTGCTGGGCAGCTTGTGGACTGCTGGAGAAGAGAGAGAAATAAACCACTCATTTCAACAGAAGACAGAATAGGTATTATAGGTATAAGTAATGTGCAAAAATACATGCACTAATCTTCCCAGCGAAGGAGTCCCTGGGTGGAGCAAATGGTTAAAGCACTGAAAGGTTGGCAGTTGGAGACTACCCAGAGGTGACTTGGAAGAAAAGCCTGGCAGTCTACTTCCAAAAAAATCAGCCATTGAAAACCTCATGGAGCACAATTTTACTCTGACACACATGGGGTCATCATGAGTCAGAATCCACTGGGGGCAACCGGTTGGTTCTTCCCAGTGATCCTTCTTTCTAGGGAAAGGGGGCCTGAGCTTCCTTCAGGAGAGTCACAATGGCTGTATCTGTGGAGCATCAGGCAGTCTAGAAGAGATTCTCCTTCTATGATGTACAGCTCAGGGAAGAGTGATGAGAGCACAGGTAAAGTTATTTTCTAGCTAGCAGCTCAGACCAAATTCGTGGGACCATGGCCACTTTGTTCTCTTGTCACTGTTTCTTTTGCTGCATCTCAGCCATTCCTGACTCCTTGTATCCTATAGTGTTGTAAAACCTACGCGTGTTTGCAGTGAGGGTCAGACCTGGACAGAGTAACCCATTTGCTGATTATCACTGTTGATGTCACACAGAGAGAAAAGCTAAATGAGAGTGAAACTCAGTGGGAACATCTTCAGACTTGCGGACTTAGTCTGGAGGTGAGGGAGGGGGAATAGATGTGCGGTCTTTGATTTAAACGCTGGCTTTGAATTTTAAACTCTATTCAGTGAACACTAGAAAACAAACCATATGCTTTGTTAATTCATTTCATTTCATTTTGGGAGTTGAGCCCTTTACCTCCTAAAATTAACTGGTTTCTCTCATATGAGCATAGATGAGTCACTTTGTCTTTTCCTGATCTTGTTTTCTTCATTAATAAAATCAAGGGATTGGATCAAGGTATCTCCCAGCTCCAAAATTAAAAGATAAGTTATGCTGTCAGTTCAGGAATTTGCAGAGAAATTTTTCTTATTTAAATGTAAAATGCAGTCACCGGACGAAGAACGGAAAATGCAGATTTTCAAAAGAAAGATAAAGTAGCATAGCATTTTCTCCAATTGAATCTCTGTTTCCAAATTTTGCATTTCTAATGTCGATAATTTACTGTTAAATGAGGCTACCTCTCAGATAATTAATGCTCACTAATGAGAAGGCAATGTCACCTCTGAGACCTATGATGAAACCCGTGAATGGGAAGATTTGCTGTTTGGGAGGAAGTCATTTTCTTTCACTCAGGGAAGGTCTAACCACCTGAACTTCAGTTCTTCAGCACCAAACTTTATCAGGGTACAGCTGGTTTTTCAGAGCATCTAGTTCTCTTGTTCACGCTTTGTTCTCCTTGTTCTTTATGTTTTTGGAGTTGTGTAGAACAGAGAGACACAAACCCAACTTCACAGCAAGAATATCCTTCCGTGTGCATGTCAAATTTTAACAGTTGTGAGAATGTCCACGATTAAGGCTGTTTCATCTAACGTTTTTCTAAGCTGAGAAGATTCCAACGGTAAAATTTAAAGTCTATGGCTAATGAGGAACACAGACTTTTTTAACTCCATGTTTAGAAGGCAGCTCTTTAGCCTCTCTGTTGGAGCTATGACAATGTGTGCCTGATAAAATGCAAACTGGTTTCAAACTATCAAATAGCATTATAGAAGTGTTTGGACTAGATTTAGTTCTCTTAAAAGGTGGCAGATTGATAGAGCATGGATAAATCAAGTCAGCTTCCAGGAATGATTACTTCGTGAGAAACAGGGCCCCTCTTTCTCCAGAGAGACAAGGATATTCCCAGACATCAGCTTAACTTGCACAGTTCTGTTTGATGGATCCTATTTGGGTTTGGTATTTGATGGTAAGGTATATTTTTTTTTTTCATCCCTGCTGAGGTCTCTGCTATCATCATGGAGATTCCTGTAAGAATTCTGTAGTGAAATGTATCTTCCCAAAGCTAGGGGTCACCAGGTCATTGCATTCTGATCAGCCAGAAGCCAGCAGGGCTATCACTAAGACTAAACCTTCCAGAACAAGTTTGTGAAATTTGTTCTCTAAGCCTTCTGACCTCCTAGGTCAGCCACCTTACTACCGTGGTTACCACCTACCCCTCCATGCTCTCATACTGACTGTAGCCCCACTTTCCACCCTGGGCCTCCTGCCCCACTCTTAGGCTCTTTCCCTTCTCTCCATCCCTTTTTCTCACTGCCCTGCTAGATACAATTGCATCTGCTTTGTGTGCACACCTTTGGCCAATAGGCACTACAAAGCAGCAATGGCTTTGTTGGTCACCACTCTTTAAAAACAGCTGCCCACCCTGAGCAAAGTATTCTGACTATAAATATTGGTCGACTCCGAATCATTTAGATATCACTTCTTAAATACATCAGATGTTTTTAACTCAGGACTTCTAAGGGCAACAAAAGGAAGAAAGGATTAGTTGAGACAAATAGGGGGTCCCTGGGCAATGCAAACGGTTAACACATGCAGCTGATAACTGAAAAGTCAGAGGCACCTTGGAAGATAGGACTGGCAATCTACTTTCAAAAAATCAGCCCCTGAAAACCCTATGGACCACAGTTCTTCTCTGACACACATGGGGTTGCCATGAGTCAGAATCGACTTGATGGCAACTGGTTCACTGACAGAAACACCCAAATCTGCACTATGGAATGAACAATACATAGCTTGCTAAATTAAACATTTACACATATATGCATGTGTTCATAAATGCATATAAAGCTCCAAATTATAGTCAACTAAATTTTTACCATGGTTTGCCTATTAACTCTCTCCAAACCTGTTTGAAACCCTTAGTAAAGACTGGTCAAAGAAATGTGGGTCTTGTTCATCATCTTCCATCAATATGGGACTGCTCCCTTCCCTGTGTCGATGCTGATCCGCTAATAGCAAAGATTTCTGTCTCTGTGTCTGAAATGTTCAGAACCTGTATTTTACGGGGCAGTCTTTCTTTCTCTCTTTTAATAATATTTTGTTATGTTTTAGGTGAAAGTTTACACAGCAAATTAGGTTTCCCTTTAATAATTTTTATATAAACTGTTACAGTTTTTACAATGTGTCAGCATTCTCGTTATTTCCATTCTGTTTGTTCTGTTTTCATTGATCTAGCTTCCCCTCCTATCCTTTCAGTCTCATCTTTGCTTTTTGGTAACTGTTGACTGTTTGGTCTCATATAGTTGATTGTTTAAGGGAGCACATGACTCATGGAAGATATTGTTTATTTTATAAGCCCATCTATTATTTGGCTGAAAGGCGATCTGCAGAAATAGCTTCAATTCCAAGTTCAAAGAGTGTCTTAGGGCGATAGTCTTGGGGGCTCCTCTAGGCTCTATCGGTCTGGTAGGTCTGGACTCTTTTAGGAATGTGAGTTTTGTTCTGCATTTTTCTCCCATTCTATCCAGGACCTTTTATTATGTCCCTGGTCAGAATGATCAGTAGTGGTAGCCAGGCACCATCTAGTTCTTCTGGTCTCAGGTTAGAAGAGGTTGTGTTTCACGTGCGGTATTAGTCCCGTGGACTAGTTTCTCCTTTGAGGCTTTGGTTTCCTTCACTCTCTTTTGCTCCATATGAATAGAGATTAATAGTTATGTCTTAGATGGCTGCTCGCAAGCATTTAAGACCTCAGACACTACTCACCAAACTCAGATGTAGAACATTATCTTTGTGAATTATGTTATGCCAATTGATTAAGTTGTCTCCCAAGACTATGATCCCAAGCCTTTTGAACCAGTAAACCTATCCTGCCAGATGTTTGAATATGTCTAGGAAAGCTCCATAACTGTGCCCCCTATGTGGTTTGTTACACAATGTGTGTATACATATGCCTACAGATACACCTATACATGCATGTGCATTTACTCCCATATGCCTTCCTACACACATACATGCATCCGTATCTACCTACATGACCACACACATATTTTGGGGTTGTTTTTACTGTTGTTGGAAAATTTTAAGTGTTACAGTATATACCAAAATTGTCCCTTTTTCTCTTGTACTTCTTAGTGTCTTTATTTACCATGGTCAAGTTGTGCTGACTTCAGTCATATTTGGGATTGTCTTTCCCATCACCAAAAGTAACAAGTGTCTGCTAGATAGTGATTCCCCCCTCCCTCTCCCTCCCATCCCTGGTAACCATCAAAGAACTTTGCTTTCTGTATGTATATCTATTCTTGACTTTTTATAATAGTGGGACTACACAATATTTGTCTTTTTGTGATTGACTTATTTCACTCAGTATAATGTCCTCCAGATTCATCCATGTTATAAGATGCTTCAAGGACTACTCACTATTCTTTACAGATGCATAATATTCTATTGTGCGTATGTACCACAATTTTTTTATCCGTTCATCCATTGATGGGTGCTTAGGTTGTTTCCATCTTTTTGCTATTGTGAATAACGCTATAATGAACATAAGTATCCATATGTCTATTTATGTCACTGCTCTTATATCTGTAGGATATATACATAGGAGTGGTATTGCTGGATCATAAGGTATTTCTATTTCTAGCTTTATAGGAAGCGCCATGCCGTTTTCCATAGTGGTGGTACCATTTACAATCCCACCAGCAATTTTTAAGAGTTCTAATCCCCCCCACGGAGCCCTAGTGGTGTAGCGGTCAAGAGCTTGGCTGCTAACCAAAAGGTCAGTAGTTCAAATCCACCAGCTGCTCCTTGGAAACCCTATGGGGCTGTTCTACTAAGTCCTACAGGGTCGCTATGAATCGGAACCAACGTGATGGCACTTAACAACAACAACAACAATCCCCCCACAGCCTTGCCAGCGTTATTTGCTTTCTGTTTTTTTGATCATTGCCATCTTTGCAATGGTGAGATGTTATCTTGTAGTTTTGATTTGCATCTCTCTAACGGCTAAAGATTGGGAGCATCTTCTCATGTATTTGTTGGCCATCTGAATGTCCTCTTTAGTGAAGTGTCTGTTCATGTCCTTTCCCCATTTTTTTATTGGATTGTTTGTCTTTTTGTTGTTGACTTGTTGAAGTTTTCTATATATTTTAGAGATTAGACCCTTATAAGATATGTCATTGTCAAAATTTTTTTCCCAGTTTGTAGGTTTTCTTTTTACTCTCTTGGTAAAGTCTTTTGATGAGCATAAGCATTTGATTTTTAGGAGGTCCTAGTTATTTATCTTTAATTTAATTTATTATTATTTATTATTATTTTATTTATTATTATTTATTTAATTTATCTTCTGTCATTCATGCCTTTTCAGTTTTGTTTGATAGGCTATTTATGCCCAGAATTAGGTCCCCTAGTTTTGACCCTATGTTATCTTCCAGGAACTAGATAGTTTTAGATTTAACATTTAGGTTTTTGATACATTTTGAGTTAGTTTTTGTGCATGGTGTGAGGTATGGATCCTGTTTTGCCACCACCATTTGTTAGGCTGTTTCTCCCCCATTGAATGGATTTTGACCTTTTGTTGATGACAGATGGATTTACTTCTGGGTTCTCAATTCTGTTCCATTGGTCTATGTGTCTGTCATTGAACCAGTACTGGGCTGTTTTGATTACCATGGCTGTATAGCAAGTTTTGAGATCAGGAAGTGTGGGTCCTCCTACTTTTTTCTTCTTCAATATTGCTTTAGCTATTCAGGGCCTCCTTCCTTTCCATTTCAAGTTGGAGATTAGTTTTTCCATTTCATTAAAGAATGTTGTTGGAATTTGGATAGGAGTTGCATAGGAATTTGAATACAGATTGCATTATATCCTTAGATCATTTTTGGTAGTATTTACATTTTCACCATGTTAAGTCTTTCAATCCATGAGCACGGAACGTTTTTCCATTTATATAGGTGTTTTTTAGTTTCTTGCAGTAGTGTTGTATAGTTTTCCTTGTATAAGTCTTTCACGTCCCTGGCTAGGTTTATTCCTAGGTATTTTATTCTTTCGGGGGCTATCATAAATGGTATTGATTTCTTGATTTCGTTTTGAGAGTCCCCCTTGTTAGTGTAAAGGAACCCAACTGATTTTTTTTTCTTTCTTTCTTTTTATTGTGCTTTAGGTGAAAGTTTACAGCTCAAGTAAATTTCTCATTCAAAAATTTATACACATATTGTTTTGTGACATTTGTTGCAATCCCCACAATGTGATAGCACACTCCCCTTTCCACCCTGGGTTCCCTGTGTTCATTCATCCTGTGTTTGGACAAGAGCTGCTCACTTGGTCTCATACATCTGATTGAACTAAGAAGCACATTCCTCACATGTGTTATTTTTTATTTTGTAGTCCTGTCTAGGAGTGGGCTTTGGAAATGGTTTCAGTTCTGGATTAACAGTGCATCCAGAGGCCATAGTGTCAGGGGCTCCTCCAGTCTCTGTCAGACCATTAAGTTTGGTCTCTACGTGAATCTGAGTTCCGTTCTACGTTTTTTCCTGCTCTGTCCAGGACTCTTTGCTGTCTTCCCTGACAGGGCAGTCATTGCTGGTAGTTGGGTACCATCTAGTTCTTCTGATCTCAGGCTGGTGGAGTTTCTGGTTCATGTGGTCCTTTAGTCTCTTGGGCTAATATTTTCCTCGTGTCTTTGGTTTTCTTCATTCTCCTTTGCTCCAAGTGGTATGGGAACAATTGATGGCTGCTTGCAAGCTTTTAAAACCCCACTCACCAAAGTGAGATATAGAACATTTTCTTAATAAACTTTGTTATGCCAACTGACATAGACGTCCCCTGAAACTATGGTCCCCAGGCCCCAGCCCCAGCTACTCTGTCCCTCAAAGTATTTGGATGTGCCCAGGAAACTTCTTCACTTTTGCTTTGGTCCAGCTGTGCTGACTTCCCTGTATTGTGTTTTGCCCTTCCCTTCACAGAAGTTGATCTTTGCCTACTATCTAGTTAGTGATTTCCCTCCCTCTCCCTCCCCACCCTCGTAACCATCAAAGAATGTTTTTTTCTGTATATAAACCATTTCCTGAGTTCTTGTAATAGTGGCCTTATACAATATTTGTCCTTTTGTGACTGACTTATTTCACTCAGCATAATGTCCTCCAGATTCATCCATTGTGGATTCATCATTGTTATTTATTGTTGCATAATATTCTATTGTGTGTATGTACCATAATTTGTTTATCCATTTGTCTGTTGATGGACGTTTAGGTTTTTGCCGTCTTTTTGCTGTTGTGAATAGTGCTTCAATGAACATGGGTGTGCATATGTCTATTCATGTGATGGCTCTTATTTCTCCCAGGTATACTCTTAAAACCCTGATGGCATAGTGGTTAAGAGCTACAGCTGCTAACCAAAAGGTCAGCAGTTCGAATTCACCAGGTGCGTCTTGGAAAACCTATGGGGCAGTTCTACTCTGTCCTATATGGTCGCTATGAGTCGGAATCGATTCAAGGGCAACAGGTTTTTAACGGGCTGGGATTGCTGGATCTGGGATTGCTGGATCGTATGGTATTTCTATTTCTAGCTTTTTAAGGAAGCACCAAATCATTCTCCAAAGTGGTTGTACCATTTTACATTCTCACCAGCAGTGCATAAGAATTTCAATCTCTCCACAACTTCTCCAACTTTTGTTATTTTGTGTTTTTTGGATTAGTGCCAGCCTTTGTTGGGTGAGAAGGTATCTCATTGTAGTTTTGATTTGCATTTCCTTAATGGCTAATGATGACGAGCACTTCCTCAAGTGTCCGTTAGCTGCCTGAATGTCTTCTTTGGTAAAGTGTCTGTTCATATCCTTTGCCCATTTTTTAAGTGGATTATTTGTCTTTTTGTTGTTGATGTGTTGCAGTATCTTGTAGATTTTAGAGATTAGAACCTTATTGGATATGTCGTAGCCAAGATTTTTCTCCCAGTTTGTAGGTTCTCTTTTTACTTTTTTGGTGAAGTCTTTTTTTTTTTTGTTTGTTTGTTTGTTTAATTTTTTTAATTGTACTTTAGATGCAGGTTTACAGAACAAATAGTTTCTCATCAAATAGTTGGTATGCATATTGTTTTATGACATTGATTAATAACCCCATGACATGTCAACACTCTCCCTTCTCAACCGTGGAGGACCTTTTTTTGGTGAAAATATACCTAGCCAAAGTTACACCATTTCAAAAGTTTCTACATGTACAATTCAGTGACATTGATTACATTCTTCCAGTTGTGCTGCTATTCTCACTATCCTTTTCCAAATTATTCCATCACCAGTATCTTCAACTCACTGCCCACTAGGCTTCCCATCAAACCTTTTGAGGTGCTATTGTCAATTTTATCTCACATAGATAATTCTTTTTTTTTTTTTTTGTACCTTGAGTGAAGGTTTGCAGAACAAATAGTTTCTCATTAAACAGTTAGTACACATATTGCCCTATGACAATGGGTAACAACCCCACAACATGTCAGTGCTGTCCCTTCTCAACCTTGGGTCCCCTATCACCAGCTTTCCTGTCCCCTCCTGCCTTCTAGTCCTTGTCCCTGGACTGCTGTGCCTCAGTAGTCCCATTTTGTTTTTTGAGGCTGTCCAACCCCCGTCTGAACGGTGAACTTCAGGAGTGACTTCACCACTGAGCTAAAAGGGTGTCTGGGGGCCATACACTTGGGATTTCTCCAGTGTATTAGGTCAGTAAATCTGGTCTTTTTTTTTTTTTTTTTTTTGTGAGTTAGAATTTTGCTCTACATCCTTTTCCAGCTCTGTCCAGGACCCTCTATTGTGATCCCGGTCAGAGCAGTCAGTGGTGGTAGCCAGGCACCATCTAGCTGTACTGGGCTCAGTCCGTGAGAGGCCATGGTAGCTGTTGTCCATTAGTCCTGTGGACTAATCTTTTCCTTGTGTCTTGTTCTCTTCATTCTCCCTTGCTGCCAAAGGGGTTAGACCAGTGAAGTATCTTAGATGGCTGCTCACAGGCTTTTAAGACCCCAGACGCTTCTCAATTTGGTGAAGTTTTTTGATGAGCCTAAGTGTCTGATTTTTGGGAGCTCCCAGTTACCTAGTTTCTCTTCTGGTGTTTGTGTATTGTTAGTTATGGTTTGTATGCCATTGTATTAGGTCCCCTAGCATTGTCCCTTTTTTTCTTCCATGATCTTTATCACTTTAGATTTTATATTTAAATCTTTGATTCTTTTTGAGGAAGTTTTTGTGTATGGTGTGAAGTGTGGAACCCAACCGATTTTCGTGTGTTGATCTTGTACCCTGCCACTTTGTTGAATCCTTCTCTTAGTTCCAATAAGTTTCTTGTGGAGTTTCTGGGATTTTCTATGTATAGGAGCATGTCATCTGTGAATAAAGATAGTTTTACTTCTTTCTTTCCGGTTTGGATACTCTTTATTTCCCTTTCTTGCCTTATTGCTGTAGCTAGGACTTTCAGTACAATATTGAATAAAAGTGGTGATAAAGGGCATCCTTGTCTCGTTCCCACTCTCAAGGGGAATGCGCTCAATCTTTCTCTGTTGAGAATAATGTTGGCTGTTGGTTTTGCATGTATGCCTTTAATTATGCTGAGGAATTTCCTTTCCATTCTTATTTTGTTGAGAGTTTTTATCAGGAAAGGGTGTTGGATTTTGTCAAATGATTTTTCTGCATCAATAGAGATGATCATATGATTCTTTTCCTTTGTTTTATTGACAAATGGTGGATTATGTTGATTGATTTTCTAATGTTGGACCATTCTTGCATCCCTGGTTTGAATCCCACTTGATCATGATGTATTATTTTTGATATGCTGTTGAATTCTGTTGGCTAGAATTTTGTTGAGAATTTTTGCATCTATATTCATGAGGGACATTTGTCTGTAATTTTCTTTTTTAGTGGTGTCTTTGTTGGCTTTGGTATCAGGGTTATACTGGCTCTATAGGATGAATTAGGGACCATTCCTTCCTCTTCTATGCCCTGGAATAGTTTGAGTAGAATTGGTGTCAACTCTTAGCTGAATATTTGGTAGAATTCTCCAGTGAAGCTGTCTGGTCCAGGGCTATGTTTTGTTGGGAGGTTTTTATGACCTCTTCAATTTCTTCTTTTTTTTTTTTTTACAAGTCTGTTCAAATTTTATGCCTCTGTTTGTGTTAGTTTAGGTAGGTAGTGTGTTTCCAGAAATTTCTCCATTTCTTCTAGGTTTTCAAATTTGTTAGAGTACAATTTTTCATAATATTCTGTTATCATCCTTTTTGTCTCACTTGGTTCTGTTGTAATGTCACCTGTCTAATTTCTTATTTTGGTTATTTGCATCTTCTCATCTCTTTCGTCAATTTTGCCAGTGGTTTGTCCATTTTATTTATCCTTTCAAAGAATCACCTTCTAGTCTTCTTTATCCTTTCTATTGTTTTTCTGTTTTCTATTTCATTTATTTCTGCTGTGATCTTTATTATTTCCTTTTTCTGGTAACTGTGGACTTCTTTTTCTGCTCCTTTTCTATTTGTTCAACTTGCAGGGTTAAGCAATTGATTTTGGCCTTTTCTTCTTTTTTGAAGTGTGCATTTATTGCTATGAATTCTGCTGTGACCACTGCTTTTGCTGTGTCCCAAAGGTTTTGATATGTTGTGTTTTCATTCTCATTTGATTCCAACAATTTTTTAATTTCATTTTTAATATCTTCTGTTATCCAGTATTTTTTAAGTAAGATGTTGTTCAGTTTCCATGTGTTTAGTTTTTTTCCTTGTTCTTTCTGTTATTGATTTCTAGTTTTATAGCATTATGATCAAAGAAGATGCTTTGTATTATTTCAATGTTTTTTAATTTATTGTGGCTTGCTTTTTGTCCTAAAATATGGTCTTTTCTGGAGAATGATTCGTGTGTATTGGAGAAGATTGTGTACTGTGCTGCTGTTGGTTAGTGTGATCTACATATGTTTATGAGGTCAAGTGGGTTGATTTGTTATTTAGATCTTCTGTATCTTTGATGAGTTTCTTTCTTGTTGTTCTGTGCACCCTTGAAAGTAGTGTGCCAAAGTCTACTACAACTGTAGAACTGTCAGTTTTTCTTTTCGATTCTGTTACACTTTATTTTGGTATTTTGGAGACCTGTCATTGGGTGCATAAATATTTATTATGGTTATGACCTCTTGGTGGATTGACCATTTAATCATTATGTAATGCCCTTCTTTGTCTTTTATAATGGACCTTTACTTAAAGTTAGTTTTATCAGAGATTATTATTGCCACTCCTGCTCTTTTTTTATTGTACTTCAGATGAAGATTTATATAAGAAACTAGCTTCTCATTAAACAATTAATACATATATTGTTTTTGTAACATTGGTTGCCACCTCCACCACATGTCAACACTCTTTGCTTCTTGACCTTGGGTTCCCCATTACCAGCCTTCCTGTTCCCTCCTGACTTCTCATCCTTGCCCCTAGGCTAGTGTGCACATTTAGTCTCATTTTGTTTTATGGGCCTGTCTAATCTTTTGGTTGAAGGGTGAACCTCAGGAGTGACTTCAGTACTGAGTTAAAAGGGTGTCCAGGGGCCATACTCTCAGAGTTTCTCCAGTCTCTGTCAGACGAGTAAGTCTGGTCTTTTTTGTGAGTTAGAACTATGTTCTACATTTTTCTCAAGCTCTGTCCGGGACCCTCTATTGTGATCCCTGTCAGAGCAGTTGGTGGACTTCTGCTCTCTTTTGGTTACTGTTTGTTTGATTTTTTTTTCCATCCACTGATTATTAACTATTATTATATGTATATAATATAACTATATATTATTATATAACTATATATTAATTATTAATTATTATTAATGTGTCTAAAGTGTGTCTCTTGTAGGCAACATATTGATGAGTCATATTTTTTTTATCCAGTCTGCCACTCTCTGTCTCTTAACTGGTGCATTTAAACCATTTACATTCAGTGTGATTATCGATAGGTATGAGTTTACTGCTGCTGTTTTGTTATGCTTTTTTTTTTTTTTTTTGTGATGTTACTGGTTTCTTTCTTCTGCTTAATCTTCTGTGCTGAGTTATTATTGCTTATGGATTTTCTTTCCGTGTCCTTCATTGTTGTTAATTTTGCGTTTACTGAATCTTTTTTATTTTCTTCTTTATTTTGGTGAGTAGATTTATCAGTTTTCTTTGTGGTTACTCTGATATTTACCTTTATCTTCCTAAGTTTAAAACTGCATGTTATATCTTAATATCATCTTGACTTCCTCTCTACATGGAAGTTCTACAGCTACATCATTTATTCCCCCTTTTTGTTTTTAAGTTGTCAGCATTTATAGTTTGACATCTTTGGTTCCCTGTGTTAAGTTTTGCTTCTTTACTTTACTTTGAGAATTCTTTATCTGGGTTGGTATCTGGGTGATGGTGTCATGTGTCTTAATCTCAGGTTGTTGTCTGATGTCATCGGTTCTCTGTGCAAAGGACTCCCTTTATTATTTCTTGTAAGTTTGGTCTGTTCTTTACAAATTCCCTTAATTTCTGTTTATCTGGGAATGTCCTAGTTTTGCTATCATATTTGAAAGACAGTTTTGCTGGATATATGATTGTTGGTTGGCAATAATTGTCTCATGGGGTTTTGTATATGTCATCCCGTTGCCTTCTTGCCTGCATGGTTTCTGGCCAGAAATTGGCATTTAGTCTTATTGGTGCCCCTTTGTGGTGATATTCATTTTCCTCAAGTTTCTCTCAGAATTCTTTCTTTGTCCTTTGTTTTGGAAAGTTTGATTATAATATGCCTTGATGACTTTCCTTTGGGGTCTTTCCTGTATAGGATTTGTTGAACTTCTTGAATGGAAACCTTCTCATCTTTAATGATACTAGGGAAGTTTTCTGCCAATAAATCTTCAAAAATTCTCTCTGTAGTTTTTTTTCCTCTCTTGTTCTGGAATTCCTACTACACATAAATTATTCCTCTTGCTGGTGTCATACATAACTCTTAGGCTTTCTTCATTTTTTTTCATTATTTTTTCTGATTGTTCCTCAACAAATTATCATCAAAGGATTTGTCCTCTATTTCACTGATTCTTTTTTCCATTGACTCAATTCTACTTCCATGTCCTTTGATTGAGTTATCTATTTTGGATATTTCATTGTTAATCTTTTGGATTTCTATTTGTTGTTTTGTGTGGTTTCTAATTACCTATTTATTTTGTCATTTTGTTCTTGTATTGTTTTCCTGAATTCTTTTAGGGTTTTGTCTGTGTTTTCCTTGATCTGTTTGAGGATTCTGTATGTAAGTCTTTGAATTCCTTATTAGATATTTCTCCATGTATGTCCTATCTAGGTCAATTGGCATAACATAGTTTATAAAGAAAATGTCCTACATCCCACTTTGGTGAGTGGCATCTGGGGTCTTAAAAGCTTGAAAGCAGCCATCTAAGATACATCAATTGGTCCCATCTCATTCTGAGCAAAGAAGAATGAAGAAAACCAAAGACACAAGGAAAATATTAGCCCAAAGGACTAAAGGACCACATGAACCAGAGACTACACTGGCCTGAGATCAGAAAAGCTAGATGGGGCCTGGCTACCACCAATGACCACCCCGACAGAGAATGTAACAGACAGCCCCAGACGGAGCAGGAGAAAGATGTAGAACAGAATTCAAATTCACATAAAAAGACTAGACTTAATGGTCTGACAGAGACCGGAGGAACCCCTGAAACTACGGCCCCTAGATGCACTGTTAACCCAGAACTTGAAACCAAAGACAAAGATTAGACAGGACTATAAAACAAAAAATAATACACGCGAGGAATGTGTTTCTTGGTTCAATCAGATATACGAGACCAAATGGAGAGGATGAGAAGGCAGGAAGGGATAGAAACTAGTCAAATGGACACAGGGAACCCAAGATAGAAAGGAAGAGTGTGCTGTCACGTTGTGAGGATTGCAACTAATGTCACAAAACAATATGTGTATAAATTTTTGAATGAGAAATTAACTCGAGTTGTAAACTTTCACCTAAAGCAAAATTTTAAAAAAAGTGCTAATGATCACTTAACTAAGTGGCAAAACTGACATTAAAATATGCTTTCTTCTTTAAAAAAACAAACAAAGAAGATATTTCTATTACCATTTCTTCCTCAGGAAGGTTTTCTGCCCCTTTATTTTGGTCACTTGTTTGAGCCATCTTATCCTGTTTCTTCATATGATTTGTTATTATCTGCTGTCTTCGAGGCATTAGGTGTTAATTTATTTATTTACATATTTCTTTAGAGTGTATATATGTTTGTTTTGTGCTGATTTTGTTTGTTTGTTTGTTTTGATGTACCCGGAGCTTTGTTTCTTCTCTTTCTGTTTAGAATATCTTTCTTTGTTTGTATTATTTTAATTGTTGTTGTTTTGTGGATGTGGTCTATGTGTGACTTTGGTGGTGTCTGTCGGCTGGGCACAATTTCTTCTCATTACTGGGTATGATGGGTCACACCCACATGTGAGTCCTCTGTGGCTAGATTCACATGTCTTCCCTTACCTGACTGAGTGGAAGTGGAAGAGCAGCTTCTTTCCCTGATATTGGGGAACAAGTGTTGAGTGGTCAGGGTCCCTCCACAGCCTTTGTGGGACTGTAGGGTCCTTCCGGTTTAGTGCTAGCAGTTAGTGTGTTCTCTGGACACCAGGGCAGGATGTCTCCATATCCACTGTGAGGGAGCACTACCCAAATGGATGTGCATGCATGAATTGGCGTATCAGTAGGTGGTGGGGTATCGAGGAGTTTCAGTGCAAGTGCAGATGGCCTGCAGGGATTGCTTGGATGTGGGATGTGTGACGTTGCAGCCAAGCAGGTGTTGGATGAGGCACCAGGATCTTCTGCTCATCATTTGGCGGAGGTGCAGATGGCTCCTGTCAGGATGTGACTGGCATTGTTGATGAGGTGATGTGTGTGTCTGATCAGTCACTGGGGCATGGGTGCAGGAAGCATTCTCCTGGTCACTCAGTTGGGCACTGTGTGTGGGCACAGTTGGTTTCTGGTTGGTCAGTGTTAGGGTGCACGGGTCACCAGTCACCGGGTGAGTGGCACAGGATCTTCCACCACCAGTCACTAGGCAGGCAGGCTAGTGGGAGAGGGGAGGGGGGTCTCCTACCTCTGGCAGCGGGAGCACATGCTGGCAATCTCTAGCAAATCTCTGTTTTCCTGCTGGCCTCATTCTGCCTCTCCTTCCAATCAGTGCTCAGTCTGTTTCTTAAATTCTCCATTTGATGTTCTGGGATCTGAGGTTGTTTTTCGTGTCTGTTTTAGTTTCTTGAGTCTTTGTTGTCAGGAGGTTGTTATAGTGCATGTATCTAAGGTGCCATATTGACTGGAACCTCTCTCTTTCTTCTCTTCCTTTCCCTCTTCTTCTCCCTCTTCCCTTTTCTCCCTCCTTCCCTCCTTCCTGCAGTAATGGAAGGGATTTCACCAACTATCTTGACTTTTCACTAGATAGAATAATTTATGGGCTTTCTTAAGCTGGGTTCTCTAAAGAAGCAAAACCAGTAAAGCATATAAATATATATAGAGAGATTCATGTCAAGGAAATGGCCCACACGGTTGTAGAGGCTGGAACATCCCAAGTCCATGGATCAGGATAGAGGCTTCTCCTGAGTCATGTAGCTGCAGGGGCTGGCAAACCCAAGATCAGCAGGTAGGAGAGCAGGGCTCTTGCTCACAGGCTGTGAAGATCAATGAATTCCAAGATCATTAGGCAAGACTGTGGGTAAGCTGCTAGCTCAAGTACCAAGAACTGGAGGTCAGATGAACAGGAGCCAGCTGCAGGATCCAGAATAAGCAAAAGCCCCTGAGCCTTGCCAGAATGTCCACTTATATTCGGATGCAGGCCAGATACCCAAGGAAACTCCCTTTCAACTGATTGGCTACTCACAGCAGATCCCATCATGGGGGTGATCACATATCACATCTTAACAGGGAAGTGATCATAACATTACATGACTGCCAAAACACTGAGAATCATGGCCAGCCAAGTTGACACACAATCTTAACCATCTCATGGGCTAAACATCCTGCCCAACCCTTAGAAGTCAATCTCCCTATGGTTATTTCCTGGGTTGACTATTAAGTGTTTTTTCTCTTCCTTGCTCCTGTGGTTGCTGCTGTGGTTAAAACTGTCAGACAGCTGTCTCACTGGGGTATTGTTGGTTAATCACATCATGCCAGTTTCCAAAAAGCTCCATGAGCATCTTCTCAGAGCAGACCCAAAATCAGGAGCCAAATCACAAGCCAAGACCCCTTGAAGATGGCCCCCATCACTTTTCTTTCCACAAGGAAGCAAAATCATTTACACCACCCTGTGACAGGCCACCAAGTATCCCATATTTGTATAAATATCAAATCAGCCTACATATATTGATTATAAGCATTCTTAGCAAGGCACTCAGCTAGGTACTAAGTAACTAGACATAGGATCAAATGAGGCTGCTCAAAACACTGCCGAATTTCTGAAAATAGCAAACAGTGCTACAGGAAGGGGAGAGTGCTCCCACAGGCCAAGCCACAGTGAATCCTGGAAAGCAGTGCATGACACCGGAGATCCAAGTGGCCAAACTACTTCAGCAAAGCAGTATATTTTTACAGAGATCATTTAAACCATTATGTCGTGCACATTCTCTTTTTTTAAAGTGATACATCACTGCTGACAGTTGGCATGTACTGTTTTCATAGCTTAGCCTTTATAAATATTACGAGCACATATCACAGCAGTATTGTTATAACGAGTTACAATGATGTGTTCTTTGAGAGAGTGCCAGTGACTGGTTTATATCCTTGCTAATGTTACAGCATCATAATAAATGTGGTATAAATCTTTTCCAATTTCAGCAGTTCCTTTAAGCCAAGAACGCTACGTGTGGGTTGTTGGGTTCCCCTGGCTGCCCCCATGAACCCTTACAACCCCTGCTTCCTTGACGCTTTGATGTATAGTCCCCAATTTTGAGGATTTTAATATGGTCACTGATCTAACTGCACTCCTTTAATAGAGGGCAGCCTTTATTATAATCTGGAAATAATTTTCATCTAAATATCACCAACAGCCAAGCATAATAAAATATGTATAAAGGTAACATTACACAGAGGCTCCAGCAGCTCCGCTGGAGTCAGCCCCAGCGCTGGGCCACAGTAGATCTTAAGAAGGAGGAAGGGAGGGAGGGAGGGAAGAAGCATGTACACCTCAGTTTGCTCTTGCAGGGATGTTGCCATTGTTGGGGGATAGTGGTGAAGGCAGTCACCCTCCACTGAGATGGCTCTGTAACTGCTGAGGAAGCCCATTGGCTTTTCTCTACACATATGAGGAGCCAAAACGAGGGGCTAAAGGTATGACGTAACCAGCCAGCTGGACACAGATGTTGAGAGAGTTCATCTTTCCTGCTGTGAACTTACTTTCTTGGTTTGGACAGGTGGCGTGGTCTTGTACTACCATGGTCTTTGTACCATAAGGGATCAAGATAAGGGCTGAGGAATAAAGACCTTTCATAATGGTGGAAACTCCCTGCCAGTGGCATCACTAGGCAGGTGCAGGTGGGTGTGGACCGCACCAGGTGACACTGTCAGAGGGGGTGACACCAAAACGACTGTCTATAAAATTTTTGTGTGATGTTTCAGCAGAAACTTACTATTTTTTATAAAAATATCCCAGTAGTTATAACAAAAAAATAATTTTTTTCATAAGGCCAGCTTACGTGTACCAATATACCTACGAGGCTAAAACTCTACACTAATTTACTTTTTTAACCTTCTAATGTGCTCCTGTCAGAGCTATCATTATTACCCAATTACAATGGTGCTTCAAATCACGTAATTTCATCGACACATGCTACAAGCACGTGCTGTTGTTTTCGTTGCTGCTGGTGTTTTTATAGTCGCTGATTTTGTCAAATTTTCTGGAGTTTTAGCTACAATATTGTGTAATTGGGGAGGGTGACACCAACCCTAGTGACGCCACTGGTCCATGCTCACTATTCTGGGTAGAGGTGGCAACAGGTGTGCTGCAGTGCTCACTTTCATCGGCCCCTGAATCACTCCTGATGGAATGGCACCATCTCTGGCCCTCCAGCCCCTGAATTGTGTTCACAAAAAAACAGGTCTCAGTTGCACTGCTCCCTTCAAGGTAGGGTGCATTGGAATGATTAGTTGGAAACTGTAGGTATACTGAGAATGAAACAGCTGAATCCTGGGTCATTAAATCTTCATTTAACCCTGCTAATCGTATACACGAGCCAAGAGCTGCCTTCAGCTAATCATGCTCGACAGAAATTGGCTGTGGATGCTGAATTGACCTAAAGTCAGCTGTCCCAAGCTGTAGGTGGTAATTCTTTTTCCAAACATTAATTTATTCTATATCATCAATGAAACCACACAAGTCGGTTAGAACAAACCCAAGAGAGTGTGTTGGGGAGATGCATAACAGGGCTATGGAGAAAACTCCCTGGTAAGGTACTTCCTTCATTAAGACTCTAAATCACTTCTGTGCCTTATAAGGTTGGGGTTACTTTATTACCTATTCCTGTGAATTATTAATACCAGAAACACTAAGCCTTGCAGCGATGGTTGGAGAAAAACTTCACGCATTAAGGAAATGAACCCCACTTATTTTTAAGTGCCTCTTCTTTCAGTTGTTCACTGGAATTTCCTTTTGTGGTTCCCCCAGCCTCTTAAGTGTTTGTGCATTTTAAATAGCGGGTGTTTGGGTCATTAGTGGACTTGGTGCTGTTGCTCATGTTTGTTTTATTCTTTTAGAAATGTCTTTTTAAAAGAAACACTGCAACTTTTTCACAGTGCATAGCCCAAATCCCAAGTGGCACATGAGGACAAGTATTTTTCACTTCCCCCTTTTTCCTTTGGTATAAGAATAAACTGGTATGTGAAAAATGACTGCATCAGTAAATCCCCCTTCCTATTGCAACAATAATCTGTAATCTCTGAAGACAGACGCTCAGGGGACAAGGACTCCTCCTCTCAACCTGAAACACGTTGGATGCTCTCCCTACACTCTCCTAGGTTTTATCTTTGACCATTCCTTTCTAACCCTTGTTGTTGTTAGCTGCCGTCAAGTCAATTTCAACTCATAGAGACCTCACATGACAGAATAGAACTTCCTCATACAGTTTTCTAGGCTGTAATCTTTACGATGGGAGTCTTGGTGCCATGGTTAAGCGCTTGGCTGCTAACTGAAAGGTTAGCAGTTTGAATCCACCAGCCACTGCTTGGGAGAAAGATGTGGCAGTCTGCTTCCGTAAAGATTACAGCCTTGCAGACTCTATGGGGCAGTTTTATAGGGTTGCTATGAGTCAGAATCAACTCAGCGGCAATGGGTTTTAACCTTTACAGAAGTAGATCGCCAGGTCTTTCTCGCGAGGAGTCGCAGGGTGGATTCAGACCACCAAACTTTTGGTTAACAGCCGAGTGCTTAACCTGCACCACCAGGGCTCCTTGGTGCACACCAGTGCTTCTCCCTGTTCTTACTTAGCCTTCTCCTCCTCTCTTCATTCTGACCCCTCTGGAAGCACATTCAGTCTATGGTGCCCAGGCTGCCCGCTGGCCTCTCACCTGCACTCTAGCCCTGTATTTCTTACAGGCCACCAGACACCCTCACTTGACTGTACAGAGGCCGTGAAAGGCAGCTTGTTCAGAATTAATTTCTCATATTTTACATCCCCCAAGACCTATCTCAATGTTGAGGACCTACCCAACCCACTGCTGTCAAGTCAATTCCAACTCATAGCAACCCTATAGGATAAAGTAGAACTGCCCCATAGGGTTTCCAAGGCTGTAAATCTTTATGGAAGCAGACTGCCACGTCTTTCTTCTGTGGAGCAGCTGGTAGATTTGAACCATCAACCTTTTGGTTAGCAGGTGAGTGCTTAACCACTGCACCAGAAGTGCTCCTTGAGGACCTATAGGAGATACTAAATATGTCTTTGTTGGTTGATTAAAACCAGAAAGATTGTCAAAAAGAAAACGTGTGAGTGTGTGTGTATACACGTGTTTAAATGACCTAAATGCATAGATCAAAGGAGATATAGAAAATCAGAGACTAGAGAGAACTATGGATACTTTTTGGACTGTAGTTTCTGAAGTGTACATGTTTCAGAATAAAACTTCTGTTGATTAAGTGACTGACCCTGGATACAAAGTGGCCTTCCAAGCCTGAGGAAGATGGGTTTGACTGAGGAGGGGTAAGGTTCATGAGGCTTCTGGAACCTCAACCAAGTCTCAGAAAATAACCTCTTGGGGAATTAGGGATAAACAAAATCAGAAACATGTGGAATACATTTCCCTTAAATAAATATGAGGCTAGAAATTAAGGAGAAAGTGTTCAGCTAAAGTTATTTAGGATTTGGGTTTACCCACAACGTCCAAAGAATAGTTCAAGATGTTAGATGAACTCAGAGTGCAACCATGTTCACCTTCTCCTCCTGAAAATAGAGTGTGTGGCAGCTGAGAGGAGGTATGTTTAATGTGAAGTTAATAAAAGAAAAAAGTATGTTGGAGCTGAAAGGAGAAGGGACAATTCAAATATACACAGAGAGAACGTACAGAAAGCCAGAGGGGCCTTGGCTGGCAAGAGAGAAGAGCCAGAGGAACCTGATGTCTTGGTGCTGGTTTCTGAGACATATACCTCCCTGGGGCATTCAGTACCCTTAGCAAACATCATTTTTACAAGACTGCCTTTCTTTGGTCACCAGATTTTCCCTCAAAGTAGTAAAGGCCTATAGGCCCTGGGTATTCATTTATGCTGTCGCAATTTGATTATAACAGAGGTCTTGTAGACACCAAGACTAGGTTTGAAATGAGATTTGCTTTTCTCTAGATGTTTGAAAAGAACTAGTGGGTGGTTAGGAGTCCCTGGATGGTGCAAACAGTTAAGTGCTCAACTACTAACCGACGGTTGGCAATTTGAACACACCTAGAGGTACCTCTGAAGAAAGGCCTGACAATCTGCTTCAGAAAGTTCACAGCTTTGAAAACCCTGTGGAGTGTAGTTCAACTCGATGGCAACTGGTTTGGTTTTTTTAGTTTGGTGGGTTGTTATGACCAGGTAGTTAAACTCCTGGATGCCCAGACATTCTCAGTCACTCAGGACCACACGCAGCTACCCTAAACGGGTTGAGCCTGAGGATCATCTCTGTAGAACTGCCTAAAGCAGCAGGGTAGATTCCTATTCTCCAGGTCTGCTGTTGTCCCTGCTGTGACTCAATGGATGGCAGAGCTGTCCCCTACTGACTGGACACAGAAGGGGAAATTTTCTTCAGCACCCACAGGCTGTACTTCTACCACCTTCCTCTGCTGTACACACTCTGTCCAGAGTTATGGGAAATCGTGGCTCTGAATTTCCCTTTGAGCTGGAGATCATCCCCTTTCCTTCTTACCTAGTCCTCAAGAGACAGGAGACAGCAATAAAATTGACATATGCCCTGTCAAAAGTTGCAGAGTCTGGGACTCTGTAAAGGGAAAAAATCTGTTTCTTGTTTCACCTAAAAAAACCAGAAAACTAGCCTTCAAAGAGACTTAAGCACTCAGTAAGACTTTGGGATGAAAAAACAGATCCAGTGACCATGTCTCATAGGATGCTCTTGGGATTTGGGGACATGGACTTGGCTAAGTCTCTGAACATTTGTTTGTTTCAATTTTCCCACCTATGAAATGCAGAGTAACAATATGTGCTCTGCTGACTTCATAAAAGGATTATTATGTGACTAAATGAGATTAAAATTTGTATAAGTGTTTTGAAACACATAAAATGTCCTAAAATGTTAGTCTCCAGCCCTCCACACTTCTCTTCTAAAATATAGGTGATCTATTTGACATTTCCATCTCAATGTTTTACTCGTATATCAAACTTAGCATGTCCAAAATGGACCTCTTGCTCTTCTACAGATTTCTACCAACTCCAGTTTTTCCCATTTCTGTAAATGGCTCCTCCACCAATCAGATGTTTAAGCCAGGAAAATGGGAGTTTTCCTTGATACCTTGATTGTCTCCTTCATGCACCAGTTAATCACCATGTCCTATTGATTCAACTGCTTTTTTTTTTTTTTTCTGTAATGTGGGCACTTCTGTAGCCTAGGTTCAATCATCCTTTACCTGAACCACTCCAAGAGTCAACTATGAGTCTCCTGACTTCCCCTCTTGCCTCAGAGCCCACCCCACCCCCAAATGACCCCTGCATACACCCATTTAAACCCATTGCTGTCCTGGAGATTCTGATTCATAACAACCCTATAGGACAGAGTAGAACTACCCCATAGGATTTCCAAGGCTGTAATCTTTATGGAAGCAGATTGCCACATCTTTCTCTTGCAGAGAGGCTTGTGGGTTCAAACAACTGACCTTACAGTTAGTAGCCAAGCATTTAACCACTCTGCCACCAGAGCGCCTTCCTACACACAGACACACACACACACACACACACACACACACACACACACTTGCAAAGTCCATTTTCCTCACTGCATCCAGAGGTCTTTTAAATTTGATCATGTCACCTCTCTGCTTAAAATGCCTCAGTAACTTTTCTTTTTCCTTTTTTTTTTTGTACTTTAGGTAAAAGTTTACAGAGCAAATTAGTTTCTCATTAAACAATTAATACACAAATTGTTCTGTGACATTGGTTGCCAACCTCATAATGTGTCAAGCCTCTCCCCTTCTCCACTCTGTGCCCCCTGATTCCGTTTGTCCAGTTTTCATTTCCCTTCCTGCCTTCTCATCTTTGCTTTTGGGCTTGTGTGCCCATTTAGTCTCATATACATGATTGAACTACGAAGCACATTCCTCAGGTGTGTTATTGTTTGCCCTGTAACCAAAAAACCAAGCCCGTTGCCATCGAGTTGATTCTGATTCATAGCAACCCTATAGGACAGAGTAGAACTGTACTGTAGGGTTTCCAAGGAGCAGCTGGTGGACTCAAACTGCCAACCTTTTGGTTAGCAGCCAAACACTTAACCGTTGTACCACCAGGAACCCGTCTAATCTTTGACTGAAGGGTGAACCTCAGGAGTGACTTCAGTACTGAGTTAAAAAGGTGCCGGGGGGCCCTACTCTTTTTTTTATTATTGTGCTTTAGATGAAGGTTTACATAACAAACTAGCTTCCCATTAAACAAGTAGTACACATATTGTTTCATGACATTGGTTACTAACCCCACAACATGTCAACACTCTCCCTTTCTTGACCATGGGTTCCCTATTACCAGCTTTCCTGTCCCCTCCTGCCTTCTAGTCCTTGCCCCTGGGCTGGTGTGCCCCTTTAGTCTCATTTTGTTTTATGGGCCTGTCTAATCTTTGTCTAAAGGGTGAACCTCAGGAGTGACTTTATTACTGAGCTAAAAGGGTGTCTGGGGGCCATACTCTCAGGGTTTCTCCAGTCTCTGTCAGGCCAGTAAGTCTGGTCTTTTTTGTGAGTTAGAATTTTGTTCTACATTTTTCCCCAGTTCTGTCTGGGATCCTCTACTGTGATCACTGTCAGAGCAGTCAGTGGTGGTAGCTGGGCACCATCTAGTTGTGCTGGACTCAGTCTGGTGGAGGCTGTGGTAATTGTGGTCCATTAGTCCTTTGGACTAATCTTTCCCTTGTGTCTTTGGTTTTCTTCATTCTCCCTTGCTCCAGATGGGGTGAGACCAGTGGAGTACCTTGGATGGCTACTCACAAGCTTTTAAGACCCCGGGGCCATACTCTTGGGGTTTCTCCAATCTCCATCAGATCAGCAAGTCTGTTTTTTTGTTTGTTTGTTTGTTTTTTGGGTCTGTGAGTGTGTATGTGTGTGTGTGTGTGTGTGTGTGTGAATTTGAATTTTGTTCTACATTTTGCTCCAGCTCTGTCTGGGATTCTGTATTGTGATCTCTGTCAGAGCAGCCAGTGGTGATAGCCGGGCACTATCTCGTTGTTCTGGGTTCAGTCTGGCAAAGGTTGTGGTAGTTATAGTCCATTAGTCCTTTGGACTAATCTTTTCCTTGAGTCTTTGGTTTTCTTCATTTTCCTTTGCTCCAGTGGGGATGGGACCAGTAGACGTATCTTAGATGGCCGCTTGCCACAGGCTTTTAAGACCCTGGACGCTACTTACCACAGTCAGATGCAGAACATTTTCTTTATAAACTATGTTATGCCAGTTGAGCTAGATGTCCCCTGAGGCCATGGTCTCCAGACCTCAGCCCAGTAACTCAGTCCCTCAGGCAGTTTGCATGTGTCTGTGAAGCTTCTATGACTTTGCCTTAGCCAAGTTGTGCTGTCTTACCCTTCACCAAAGTTAACGTTTATCTATTATCTAGTTAGTGTTTTTTCCCTCTTCATCATCCCCTCCCTTGTAACCATCAAAGATCATTTCTTTCTGTTTGTAAAACTTTCCTTGAGTTTTTATAATAGTGGTCTCATACAGCATTTGTCCTTTTGTGATTGACTTATTTCACTCAGCAGAATGCCCTCCAGATTCATCCATGTTATGAGGTGTTTCGCAGATTCATCATTGTTCTTTATCACTGCATAGTATTCTATTGTGTGTATGTACCATAGTTTATCCATTCATATGTTGTTGGTAACTTTTCTACCTCTCAGGGGCTTGAAGAAATAGTCAAGGAACATAAGAATTGAGAGAGGGTTATGCCATGTTGAATGTGTGACTTACCAACTGTTTTTTACTATTGGACATACAAGCAGAGCTAATATATCCCAGACAGGACTTCAAACCAGTTATGACCAGTTCAGTCATCGCCAATGAAGCAAAACTGGAACAGACCTGAAATTTTAAAATTTGGGTGATCTGGCACCATAACCTGAACGGGGAAGATTATGGGTCGAGGCCCTGGAATGGGAGACTCAGAAGAGGCATAGTAAGCCCTTTCAAGAGCCTGATGTGTGAGGCTGAATCATTGCCAGAGTGAGGAGAGCCTTCAAACCAGCGCAGTCGCCCGCCATCTTTGAGCGGAGCACCACTGTTGCCGACTCTGCACAAAATCCAAAAGGCAAGAGATTTTTTTGCTGTGCAGTGCTTATACTGGCCTTGTTTTCTAATTGGGAGATTAAGTTTCTAGCAGGGCTTCAACCCGTAATTTTTCCCATTCCAGTTATGGTTTCAGTTCACTCAGATTTTAAAAATTCGGGTCTGTTCTGGTGTTAACTTCCTCCGCCGTGATTAAACCAGGAAGAACTGATTTGAAGCCCTGATCCCAAAGCCATTCCCTCTCCACAAAAGTTCCAACAGAGATTTGACAAATCAGCCCCCTCAGTCAGGAGTCCCCACTAAACACCCAACAGACAAAGGCCCCCATTAAGAGAATGTGTGTTTCTATGTGTGACTGCTTATTTGTGCAAACTTTGAGCCTGTCATCTGTTTACCAGCTGTAATTTCAGGAAGGGGGAGGAGAGAGATGAAGTATAATAAAATAAATGACAAAATTAGTTATTTTCTGCTTGTATGTCTTATTAGATATTGAGTATTTTTAATTGTCTTAAGATAGCTCTCTAAATTTTGAGTATTTTCTTAATATCTTAAAAATGCTATATCTGGAAAAGCCTCAAGCTGTTTTACTAAGCACCTGAAAAGCTTCTGCATGACAAATGTGTCTGAAATTTGGAATACAATCAACTTTGTAACATCCATGTACAAATTCTTGGCTCGGTGGATTATCTAAGACAAATTTTTAATTCAAAACTGACTTCCTCTACCACCCACTATTACTGATGTATGTTCAGGAAAGACAAACTAATTTTAACATTTTCCTAAATATTTACAGAAGATAAATCCACTACCAGAAACATTCTGTAAAGCTTAACAAAGCTAAATATAAATGCTTTCTGAATTATCTGCTGTTTTAGATTATTAGGTCAGAATTCTAATGTTTTTGGCCAAAAGCCATTTCAAAACTTTCAGAGAAAAATCAAATATAATGTAATTTTTCGAATAAGTTATACTTTATAAAGCAGAACAGAACTAAAATGTTTCTAAGCATCGGAAGTTTTTTTTTTTGTTTTTTTGGTTTTTTTTTTGTTAATTATCTGCACTGTTACTCTAATGCAAGGACCTAAATATTTAAGAGTTAACTGTATTTTAATTTTCCATGGCACTTTTTCTCAATGGTCTCCAAAAGCTTCATAGACTTGATCTGGTGTCCATTATAATTATTGAGCTCTCATACGTAGAGGGCTTTGATAATTTGGACAAAGTTGCATACACCTAGTGTAAGGGCACTACATTGGGAGTCAGGAGACCTAGAATCCAGACCCTCCTCCTCTACCTTCATATCCCTAACAATCAGCTGTGTTATCCAATTTCTTATATGTTCAACCACAAAGTAAGATTATGAAGACAGATGGTTTCTCAAAAATTCTTTCCAGATTCCAAGAGACCCTGATCTATGATTCTATGATTTCACATACAGGATAAACCACTTAAAACAGAAACTGAAAGTTCAGAGTAACTAGTCAGATTCTGAGGGTAAGGTTTGAATGGGACTTCACTTTGAAAAACAAAACTAAAAGTTATTAAAAGAGAGTGACTTTATCAAATTTTAAAAATGTGGGTTATAATTGCAGCTAAAATTTAATTCTTAGAACCAAGAATGAAACAAGCAGGGCATTTTTCACAATTTTTCAACCAAATTTTATGATATTATAATATCACGCTATGATAGCCTTTACCAGTACCACCAGTTGCCATCCAGTCCACTCCAACTCATGGTGACCCCATTATGTGTCAGAATAGTGCTCCATTGGGTTTTCAATGGTTGATTTTCCAGAAGTAAATCACCAGGCCATTCTTCTCAGGCAGTTCTGGGTAGGCTCAAACCTCCAAACTTTCAGTTAGCAGCCAAGCACGTTGACCATTACTATCACAAAAATAGTAAAATATTTTAGGACTCCATCATTTTCCCAAGGCCCCTCTTAATCATTTGATTTTCAAACATTTCTGATGAATGGCGATTCTGATGAATGAACAAGTCTAGTGTTAAGTAGATAGGGATTTTTGACTAGGGGCTAATTTTATAAACAAATGAGTAACAGTGAATATTTTAATGTTCTGATGACTTTTGCATCTCTGTGCATTTTGCAATGGCAGGGACTCAGACACTAAGTATTTGTGAGTTTTGGAATCCATTTCTCTTTTTTTTCCTACACAACCCCATCTTATATAAATTAAAAGATGTTTCCCTGGTTCCTGATCTCTAGAAAAATTTCTATGCAAAAATACTACATTGTAGAAACACAGGGATAACATTAATAGAATTCTCCTCACTTGAATAATCAGTAAATGCAAGACTTGATAAAATAGTGTCGTATCAAAGTCCAGAACAACCAGTTGCTATGATGTTTAATAGCAAAATTGTAATAACTGCCTTCATAAGACATTTAATAGAGAGAAGTATTCTATTTTTAAGATATTTTTCGTGATAGAATTCATGATATCTTTACATGAAAAGCAATTTATCAAGTAATAAGACAGCAGATCACCCCACCAGGATCCTCAACTTAGGGTCATTTGTTTCTGAAGAAAGGTGCTCTCACTGGGGCCTGTAAAAAAAGTAATGAATTGACCTACAGAAGCTGGAAGGTAAATTTTAGAATATCTAGTGAAAACAAATCCTTGTAAAGAACATGTTTGACCATTCGTTCTGGTGATTTTTCTTTCCCTTCACTACTCTTTTTATATGTTTCATCTGCAGATGCGTTATTTTGCTCCAAGACGGAGCCTTAACTTCCAGATGGCTAAATGGTTCTAAAAGTACAAGTTTCTTGGCAAGTATACCCCCTGTGGCCTCTATGCTACCCTGCCACTTCCAGTCAGAGTCTGGGACAATGTCTTGCCTCAAGGTGGGAGGCAATACCCAAAATTGGGAGTGAGAACCAAGACCACTTGCCTTGGAGTGGATTCTGACTCATGGCGACCCATGTGTGTCAGAATAGAACTGTTCCATAAGGTATTCAATGGCTGATTTTTCGGAAGTAGATTGCCAGGCCTTTCTTCCAAGGAGCCTCTGGGTGGACTCGAACCACCAACCTTTAACTTAACAGCCAACCGCATTAATCATTTGCACCACCCGGAGATTTCATGGGCGTGAGAGACTGTGGAAAATAAAACAGGAAAGGAGGGGAAGCCAAGACAAGGGAGTGCAGACCAGTTTGGTCGATGCTGCAGGTGCCAGAGATCAATCCCACCAGGACCTTCTGAGAAGCTATAGAATGTACCTTAGAATTACCTGCCTAGGGAACCAAAGGCAAAATATTTCTCCACCAGTTCCCATACCCATTGATCAGGGTTGCCTGGGAGGCCTTTCTTTCCCACACTTCCAGGTTGCCCATGTGAGTGGGTTGCCACAGGCATCTCTCTTACCCTCGTTGTTGAATGAGCCCCAAGGCAGGAAGCAAGAGGTCTATGGTGCAGCTGAGGTGAGACATTGTCAAATTTCAAATTTCACCAACATGAAACTAATCATCACAGCACAGCTAGAGGAAAAGGTAGGCCAAGGGTGGGAAGCAGTACATAAGAAGTGTGCCACACAGAAACAAAGTCACTTCGGTGAAGACTACGAGTGAATTCCAATCAGGGTACCCAGCAGTCATGTCAATTCTAGATGCTGCTGGGGATGGCAGGAAGAATAGGTGTCCTTGTAGTACTTGTACGTGGTGACAGAAGGGCAACAGGCAAGGTATCCTCACCCCTTTGCACATTTTCTTCACTCTTTCTAAATGCCACTTTCATCATGTCTGTTACCTCTGCTTGTTTAGGAGGATGAGTGAGCTCTTGTAAACTTATCATTTCAAAAGCACACTCAACTGGCTTTTACGGGACCCCTTAGCCTCCAGCCCAATCTGTCATTCAGTATATAAGATGATAACGGAGGGCATGGCTCAGAGTATGTATTCTATAAAAAGTAGATCTTATTATTTTTACTGTATAACTGCTAGCCAACTCTTTATTCCCTTTGCCTATACTGTTATTTTTTTAAATTTTTGCTTGTTTGCTTAAGCTTTGCCTTACTCTAAAAACTACCTGCGATGGTAATACCTATATTCTAAAGTTAAATCCTACAACTACCTTTGCTCATATATATCCCTACACAGAGAGAAAGACTTCTCTAGGGCCAGTTCTTAGGAATTAGAAGTTCAAGGTCAAGCCTAGTTAATGAACATATTTATCTATGACGCAAATATTTATTGGGCACTTCTTCTGTGTCAAGCACTAGTCAGAGAGAAAAGACACTCTTACTTCCCTCAGGGAGCCCACAGTCCAGAATGGGGAAGACATACAGACCAGTAAGTGGACAGTTATAACAGAGAGGGGTGGAGATAAGTGCCAGGTACTGGGAAAAGGGCAAAATCAGATTTAGAAGACAAGGGGAAGTAAAGGAGGACTTACTGAGTTGCTTCAAGGACTACTACCTTGATGGAAGTAGCTAGGGCCTCCAGAAACACAGACGGGCATGCACAAAGCCCCTGAAGCCTCTGAGGGCCACCAGGTAGGCAGATCATGAAGGACCTTGTGTACTATGCTGAGCAGTTGGCATTTTATCTTGAAAGACCTGGAGAACAATGCAGAAGATATCCTGAATCTACCACTTCTCACCACCCTGGTGTAAGCCGCCATCATCTCTTGCCAGGGTTGTTGCAGTTGTTCCCTAACTGTTCTACCAGCTTCCACTCTTGCCCCACTACAATCTCTTCTACACACCAACAGAACGATCTTGTGAACCATAACTTAGATCATGGCTCTCCTCTGCTCAGAACTCTGCCATTGCTCCCCACCTCACTCAGAGTAAAAATCAGAGTCCCTCAATGGCCCAAAAGGCCCTCCAAGATGTACACAACAAAGCCATACTGTCACCCCATTTCCCCTCTCTCACTCACAGTTACACAACATTCATGCTCCTTTCTGCTGTTTCCTCTGCCTAGAATGCCCTTCTACATATCCACATGACTTGCCACCATCACTTCATTCAAATCTCTCCTCAAATAGCCCTTTATCAGTGAGGCTTCCATAACCAGCCTATATATAAAATAGTAAATGTCCCTTCCCCCTGCCACTGGTTTGCCCTATCTCCCTTAACCTGATTTATTTGCCTCCTCGCACTTGTCACACTCTGACATATACTTTTTGTTCTTATTTTATATGCATATATTTTTAACATATTTAGCTTGTTTATTGTTTGTCTCCAACCACCCCTTCTAGAATGTGATAACCATGAAGGCAGGAACTTTGTCTGTATTGTTCTCTGCTGTATCCTCATTGCCCAAGTCAAGGTAGCATCTCAAGTATTTGTTGGATGCATGGATAGATGGATGGATGGATGGATGGATGGATGGATGGATGGAAAGACAGATGGATGGACAGGTGGATGGATGGATGACTTGAACAATTTTATACAGGAGGGTAATAGGACCAGATTAATGTCCAGATGGCACCATTTTCAAAACAAATTAAAAAAGACTAAGGAGATCAGTTAGGAGGCCACTGAGTTCCTCCAAGCAAGAAAGGATGAGAGCCTGAGCTGATGATGTGGCAGAAGGAAAGAGAGGGGGGACGAATGGTGAGAAGTCATTGGGAGGTGAATTCTCTAAGTCTGAAACTAGTAGAAAATAGAGGTGAGTGAATGAGTGGAATCAAGGAGGAACCCAAGCCTGTAGAAGGGGAGTAGAGGGCTATCCTTCATTGAGATAGAGAGAAGCGGGAGAGGAAGGGGGGAGGAAGCTGAGGAAATTTCCACCTGATGGACTCTATTTGCCATGTGAAATAAAAGATAAAAAAAAGTTTGCTGAAAACGAATAGAGAGGTAATGAGATACAGAAAAACTATTGTGAGGGCTGTAAGAGAAAGCTCATAAGTGCCATGTAAAAGATGGGACATCAAGGGCAGCCTTCAATAAGAAGTCACAGTTGGCAGTCACACTGTCCTGCTCATGAAGTGAAGCCTGCACTTACCAGCTGACCTTGCTAAAGCGATTTAACCTTTCTTAAGCCTCAGTTTGCACACTAGCACTGCTTAGATGAGATTAACGTACCTGAAAGTGGCACAGAGTGAGGGCCTAGTGGATCCAGGTTTTATGGGACCTGGAATTTGTACAAGGAACCCTGGTGGAGCAGTGTTAAGCACTTGGTTGCTAACTGAAAGGTTGGTGGTTCGAACTCACCAGCAGCTTCACTGGAGAAAGGTGTGGCAGTCTGCTTCTGTAAAGATTACAGCCTTGGAAACCCTGTGGGGCAGTTCTTCTCCGTCCTATAGAGTCACTATGAGTCAGAATTAACTTGACAGCAACTGGTTGGAGTTTGTACAAAATGGAGAGCACTTTTTAAGGACAAGAACACAAAACTATGAATATAAAATCAGATTCAAAAGTAAATATGTATTTAGAATGATAAATCACCACAAATTATAAAATGCTACATGCATCATAAAATCCAGAAAAATAACAGTATTTTTATTAATTAACTGCCTGGCATACCTCTATAATATGTTCTTCCTATATTACTTGGCCGCAGAGTCTTGATCACTTCTCCATATGACAATGTTTTGTAATATCATTTTAGTAGAGAGAATGAAAAGGCAATTCAGTCTTTGTTCTAGCTGGGTTAGACAAAATTTGCTTTTTATTATTGATAAGTAAGATGCATTAAGCATTATGCACAGATATATCTCTGTTTATAATATGGACACAGGTTTTTACCCTACAAATACAAGAATTGTGACAAATTCTATTTCAACATATTCCCATCAAAAAAGAAAAAACATGTATACAGTGATTATGTATGGGTGGCATATGCTTCATTATTGAGTATATTCGTGACAGGAAAGTACTTTATTTTGACTAGTCATTGCTGAGACTAGCTCTGTACATTTCAAATCTCATGTGTCCTTCGTCACTTACCTACTTCTGATGTCAAGCCTGTATTGAGATTACCGTATGACGTCTGGGCTCTGCATCTTTGTGTCTCAATGCTGGGTGAGGCAGCACAGGTGTATTCTGGGAAGCCACTTCTATGGTGGAATGACTAACAGTAACCTGGGCATGGAAGTGACTGCAGATCACATAAACATATCTCAGAAAACCCAAACTAAATGTTGCCTCAGGCTAATTTTCCCTTAACTAGATCCCCAGAATACGGGTGGCCATTCCAAACACACCCAGCTACCCAACACAAAGGGAAGTATCAAGAGGGGAAGTTGGAGTGAACGAAGAGAGTGGTCTTAACCAACTGCATTTAAATATCTTGCTTTTTCAAACTTTACAGAATATACGTACGGCCATCTCAACATATTATTTGGGTCCTACTCAAGGTCTTGGAAGGGACCCATGTGAATGAGCTTCATTAGCTTTATGGTAAACCTATCTCAGTTGGGGACCATAACAGGCACTCAACAAATGAGCATCTTCCCTTCCCCTCACATAGCTCTTCTAGGACAGTGCCTGCTAGGACTCCCACACCCAGCACCTAGTACACTGCTGGATTTGCAGTAGATCCTCAACCAATCCTTGAGGACGACTAGATGCTATTTACCATGCTCAACTTGACTTAACTACACTTTGGGTGGGTTTTTATTTGAAGTAGGACCAATTTTTTTAATAGAAAAATAGTCTTCACGTTTGCAATACTCTGACAGAATTTCTTAAAATGTAATCCCTAATAACTATACTTCTAAGAATAAAAGAGCTGGAGACTGGCTTTGAAACACAGATATATTACATCAGAACAAAGCCCTCATAATAAATTCACCAACACTTCATTTACATCAATATAAACAAAGAAATTTATTGTGGATCTTGGCCACAATCCTCACTCTTCACTAAAGTGTATAGGGTTTGGATTATTTCTTTCCTCTGTCAAAAAGGAGCCCTGGTGGTGCAGTGGTTAAAGTGCTCAGCTCTAACTGAAGGGTCAGCAATTTGAACCCACCAGCCACTCCATGGGAGAAAGATGTGACAGTCTGCTTCCATAAAGATTTACAGCCTTGGAAACACTATGAGGCAGTTCTATTCTGTCCTATAATGTCACTATGAGTTGGAATCCACTTGACGGTAGTGGGTTGTTGTTTTTTTGTTTTGGTTTTTTTTTCCCTTTTTCTTCATCAAAAAAAAAAAAAAAAAAAGCAAAAAGCTCCTCTGCAATCATTTATTATATTTTTAAACAATTAATATGTTTCTCAAAACAAACAATATGTTTCCATCCCCTATTCTACCTAGAGAAGCAGAAGGTAGAAAGCAGAAGAATGCAATCTTATTCAGGGATTTGAATACTCTTTGTTCTAAGCAAAATTCTAATAAATGCACACAACTGATAAGTGATACTTTGAGGACTATCTCACAGAATTTAAAGCAACCCAGGATTTAATAGCAATCAACAGAATCAAGGCAAAGTGAAACTATTACAGCTGAACACACTGGAAAAGTGGAGTTTGAATTGATGCTGCATATTATTCATTTTGACAAGTGCAAACTCACACTGAAGATAGCAGGAATGGAGACGAGGACTGCAAGGAAGGGTAATACAAATGTATTATTAACACAGAAACAAATCTGACTTTAAACCTCCCGTGTCTCCTGGTTAGCAAGAATAATAAGAAGGTCTTGAATTCTCATTGTACTTTGCATTAAAAGTAATCAAAGAAGTCCCAAATTTTCATGGAAGATATGGTGGTCAGTCTACATCAGTTATATCTTCCAAAGGAAATCTGTTACCAAATTAAATTGTGCATTTTGGGAGTGGAGTCAGCTAAACATAAAAATGCACTCAGACACTGAGAAATATGGAAAATAGAGCTTCACTGTTCTTCCTGAAAGGTCAACCAGGCAGCTAATCAGAGGTTGGCCTGATTCACAGTTCATTGAGGCACTAAGGATGCTCCCAGTACAGTGGACTCCCAGCAAGTCTCTGAGCCTCTTCTATGGACTAGTGAAGGAAAGCCATAACAAAAAATCTCAGAACATTGCCTGTGATGGGTGGGGTCAAATGAACCTTCACAAGCACTCCAGTGGGATCAAGCATTCAGAGACACAGTCAGGATTCCAATAATGCATGGCGAACTCAAAGCCTAATAACACATATTAAGCCCACCGACCATGTGCAATGAGATGGATTGATACAGCAGCCAAAGCAATGGACTGAAACATACCAACGATCATGAAGATGGCACATGACTGGACAGTGTTTCATTCTGTTATACATAAGGTCACTATGAGTTGGAGCTGAATTGACAACACCTAATAGAAACAACAACCACAACGATGTGCATATACAGGCACTGTGTGTATGCATTTGTCTCAATTAATCTCATAATAATCTTATGAGCTGAGTCCTATCGTTATTCTCATTTTGCTTATGACAAAACTGAAGCACAAAGAAGCTAAGGAACTTGCCAAGGGTCACATCTAGGTGATATCAATACAAGGGCAGAAAAGGGGGAAACTTAGTTAAGTAGACATAAAATCTGTTCCTTTAGCAAACGTTTGTATTTTGTTTCCTCACTGGATCCATGGACCATTCAAGATTTGCAGATACAGAGTCAAACTTTCTAAGTTTCGATTTCCCACAGAGCTTATCCGCTCTCATCACTCACTTACAGTGAATACTTAGTTTAAAAAAAATCATAAATACAATTGATAACCTATGTCCAAAACAAAACCAAATGAAAAATAAAGAACCTGGTCTGAATGCACTTTCCAGAAAAACTGCCGCTGACAGGGAAAACTTTGCATGTCTGTTCTCTATGGAAACACCCGTTGCCTAACAAAGAGTTAAAGTGGCTGTTCTATAATACCCATGGCTGTCACAGGTACTCATTATTCTAATACTACTGCTCCTCCTGAATTAGTGTCAAGTATGTAAACTCAAATTTATATTAGCATAAATATTGGGGAATGTTTAACGCCGTGCTGTATTCTTGATTTATAGGAGGACAAAACAAAACAGATAAATCATTTTCCTTAAGTGCCATGGCAATACATCTTTAAATAACCAGCTCCTCAGCTCCAAAGGCACTGGTTTCTCCTTTACCCACATTTGTAATTCTCGTTAGTATCCATTGAGAGATATACCCACCAGGGAAGAATAAAATCGAGTGGATACCTTGCACTTCAAAGATTTTCAGAACAACATAAATAAAGGAGCTCTTTTGACTTAATCATGGTAAAGTAGTGTCACTAAGGCAAGGAGTATCACAACGTTAGAAACCCAGAAAAAAGATGTTCATTAGGATTGACTTACTACCATTAAATTCAGCAAAGGTGGAGATCTTAAATAGATTAGTTCCTTATAGAAGTGTTGAAGGGAATAAGGAGAGGGAGAATATTTAAATGAAAACACGTCTTTCTTATCCACCCTAGAAATCTGATTTTCAAATTTTCAAATCCACAAGGAGTACATTTTCTTTAAGAATTAAGAAGGAGAAGTAATTATCAATAATGTAGTCAGCTAGTGTATGTCAGACAGATACAGTCAAGCCACTTTTAAAAAATCAATGAGATACAGAATATGAATTTGTATTCTGATGGACAGGCACAAATGCAGAAAAGAAGAAGGCATAACCACAGTACTAGACTCAAGATTTTCAAGTTGAATCCAAAATGTTCACTCACGATGCTTTATGGTACCAAAAATAAGAGCGAAGTGTGAAGAGGCAACTGCCAGCAGTATGCTACCTATTTAGCGGCTTGTAAAAGCCTTTTGTTAAATATTCATGAATTTCCTGAACTCATCCTTAAACTGTTGGTAGCTTAAAATTTGCTATGAAGGGAGTATTTACACTAAGGAAATCAGCAAATGCTACAGAGAAGGGCTCTCCCCAGCCCCAGAACCATTTAACAGCACATTGCTGGTCAACATTTAGGGTATAATCCAATATATCCTTAAACTTACTCCAAAGTCACAGACTTCTACTCTTGCACTTTTGATACTGAGGCAGACTTGTGCATTCCTTGTCAATGCAATGAATAGACAACTTTCCATTCTGTTTAAAATGTGTTGGGTCACACTAACCAGTGAAATTCTGTGAAGAAATATTGTCTGGATAAAATAACCACACAATGGACTCAAACATACCAACAATCATGACGATCGTACAGAACCAGGAAATGTTTTATTCTGTTATACATAAGGTGGCCATGAGTTGGAGCTGACTCAATGGCAACAACAACAACAACAACAAGAGCACTGGTCTGGGATTCAGAGGATATGAGCTGGAGTCCAGCTCTCCTGTTCACCAGTGGTGTGAACTTGGGCATTTACTTCTCTTTTCTGAGCTTCAGTTTCCTCAACTGCAAAATAAGGATAATAATACCTTCCCTGCCACTTCACAAGATTCTTGTGAGAATGCCCATAAATTATATTCTAAACTGTGAGGCATTGAAAAATGACCAGAGAATCTACAAGATTAGCATTATATTCATTTTTGCATTATTTTCTTATTACCTATCCCTTTCTCATAATTTACTTTCTCTCAGTGCAGATGATTTTACCTCCTTATGTGCTGGGCCTGTATCTTGACTGTCTGTTATGGATTAAATTGTGTCCCCAGGAGGGCTTTGGGAGGTGGGGCCAAGATGGCAGAGTAGTCAGATGCGTCCAGTGGACCGTCTTAAAACAAACACCTGAAAAAACAAATGATTCAATTATATATGGCAATCTGGGAGCCCTGAACATCAAAAGCAGAGTTGAGGAACCAGACTGAGTGGCAGGAGGAGGGAGAGACAGTTCGGAAGCAGTGAGGAGTTGCCAGACCTTATCCAGTGATAGCCTGAGCCCTTCAGGCCTGATCAACTCAGGGGTGAGCAGTGAGGCAGGCAAGCATCAGTGCCCAGGAGGCATATTTCATACTGGGAGATACCCAGCTTCTGACAGTCTACTCAGCCACACAGAAGCAGTGAGAAGCAACCCTTGACGAATGGTAAGTACTTGCGTATGGCTTACAGCGTGGATCAAAAACACCCCCCAGGGAAAAACCTCTATGCCATTTACCCCCCCACTCCCTGCTCTGCACTGGGTCCTGGACCAGCTTCAGCAATTGCCAAGCCCCCTGGGTGGGAGGTAGGATCCGTCACATGCCCAGAGCCATTCTCCCTGCCTTGGAGAGTGAACAAATTAACAAACAGGGGAAAAAACAAAACGGCCAGCTCCCCTAAGCCAGGAACCCAGGGTAGGCACAGCTCCTTTGCCTAGGCACAGGCATAAGGGATCCGTGGACTTTGAGTGTCTCTTCCCTGCATAGACTTGTGAAGGCCCATCTCAACAGCATAGGCCCTCATTACCGCAGAACAACAGGATATATACTGGAAGTCTAACTTCAACTGTTTCAGCTGTGAAGTGGCAGGTTCTTGACATTTGACGCTGCTCTGCCATTAAGCAGGGTCCTCACCTACCCACGTCAGGGGCCTGAAGACTGGTGGCTCCACCCACGCCACCTAGAGACCTGCAATAGGGGCCCATAAGTAACAGATGCTCCCCAGTCCTTACACCCAACAGCATTAGATGCTCACAGTGTGGCTGCAAAACCCGCCCACCTATGCACTCTAGGGAGCAGGGACACGCCTTCCTTATGGACACTTGGTGGTGGTTGTCAGGCCCCTGCCTTGCTCAGAGTGTGTCTCCCTGCTACAGCCAGAAGCCTGTGCTTACACCAATCACCCATGCCTGTCTAGGACTGTAAGTGAGAGCCTACACAACACACTTGGTGGCTATCTACCTAGGCACCTGATCTGAATCCATACAGGAGGACTGGGCAGACTCCTGAGCTCACATACCTAGTAACAGATCTAACCACCTGGTGACAAGACATTAGAGCTTCAAAGGTGCCAATAATCAAACTAGCTCATACAAGCAGCCTATTTGGGCATATCAAAACAAAACAAGAAGCTAGGACACAGTAAGCAAACATAAAATAAATAAATATAATAACTTATTGATGACTTGTAAACATCAGTCAATTTTGAATCACATAAAGAGGAAATCCATGATGGCTTCAGCAAGCTCCCAAAATAAAGAATCTAGAAATTTTCCAGAGAAAAATTAAGCCAATGGAAGTCAGAGTTAGTGACATTGAAGATAAAGCACTTGACACCAACTTATTTGAGGAAAAATCAGATAAAAGAATTTAAAAAAATGAAGAAACCTAAGAATTATGTGGGACTCTATCAAGAGGAATAACCTACGAGTGACTGGAGTACCAGAGCGGGGGGATAACATAAAATACAGAGTGAATTCTTGAAGAATTGTTGGCAGAAAACTTCCCTGATATCGTGAAAGATGACAAGATATCTATCCAGGACGCTCGTTGAAACCCACATAAGGTAGATCCCAAAAAGAAAGCCACCAAGACATATTATAATCAAACTTTCCAAAACCAAAGATAAAGAGAGAATTTTAAGACAGGCTAGGGATAAACGAAAAGTCATCTACAAAGGAGAGTCAACAAGAATGAGATCGGACTACTCAGCAGAAACCATGCAGGCAAGAAGGCAATCGGATGACATATATAAAGCCTTGAAGAAAAAAAACTGCCAGCCGAGAATTCTATACCCAGCAAAACTGTCTCTTAAATATTATGACAAAACTAGGGCATTTCAAGATAAACAGAAGTTTCGGGAATTTGCAAAAACCAAAACAAAATTACAAGAAATACTCAAGGGACTCCTCCTGTTAGAAAATCAGTAACATCAGATAACAACCCAAGATAGAACACAGGACAGAGAAACCAGCTACCAACTCAGATAGGTAAGAAACAAAAGTAAATCAAAGCTAAAACACCGAAAATAGGGAAACAGATGTCAATATGTAAAAGATGACAAAATGAAAGCAAAAAAGAGGGACTTAAAAAATGTAGACATAGATTTTTCAAATACAGAGAAAGTCAAGGCGATATAAAGAAATAAAAGACTGTTATAAACTTAGAAAAATAGGAGTAAATATTAAGGTAACCACAAAGGAAACTAACAATCCTACAAGTCAAAATAAAAAACTAGAAAAATATAAAGACTCAGAAAATACAAAATCAGCAACAATGAAAAAGATGAAAACACATAAAGAAAAATGACTCAGTACAGAAAATTAAGTGGAATAAAGAAACTGTGAACAACGCACAAAAAAAGACATCAAAATGATAGCACTAAACTCATACCTATCAATAATTACACTGAATGTAAATGGACTAAATGCACCAATAAAGAGACAGAGAGTGGCAGATTGGATAAAAAAAAAATCCGTCTATATGCTGCCTACAAGAGACGCACCTTAGACTTAAAGACACAAACAAGCTAAAACTCAAAGGATGGAAAAAAATATACCAAGCAAACAACACTCAAAAAAGAGCAGGAGTGGCAATATTAATCTCTGACAAAATAGACGTTGAAGTACAATCCACCACAAAGGATAAGAAAGGTCACTACATAATGATTAAAGGGTCAATACACCAGGAGGACATAACTATAATAAATATTTATGCACCCAATGACAGGGCTCCAAAATACATAAAATAAACTCTAACAGCACTGAAAAGAGAAATAGACAGCTCCACAATAGTAGTAGGACACTTCAAAACACCACTTTCAGTGAAGAGAACATTCAGAAAGAAACTCAACAAAGACATGGAAGAGCTAAATGCTACAATCAACCAACTTGATCTCATAGACATATACCATACACTCCACCCAACAGCAGCCAAGTATACTTTCTTTTCCAATGCACATGGAACATTCTCCAGAATAGACCACATATTAAGCCATAAAGCAAGGCTTAATAAAATCCAAAGCATCGAAATATTACAAAGCATCTTTCCTGACCATGAAGCCATAAAAATAGAAATCAACAACAGAAAAAGCAAGGAAAAAAAATCAAACACATAGAAACTGAACAACACCTTGCTCAAAAACTACAGGGTTATGAAGAAATTAAGGATGGAATAAAGAAATTCATAGAATCAAATGAGCATGAAAACACATCCTACCAGAACCTTTGGGACACAGCAAAAGCAGTGCTCAGAGGTCAGTTTATAGCAATAAATGCACACATCCAAAAAGAAGAATGAGCCATAATCAAAACATTAACCCTACAACTGGGACAAGTAGAAAGAGAGTAGCAAAAGAAGCCCTCAGGTTCCAGAAGAAAGGAAATAATAAGAATTAGAGCAGAATTAAATGAAATAGAGAACAGGAAGACAATTGAAAGAGTTAACAGGACCAAAAGCTGGTTCTCTGCAAACATCAACAAAATTGATAAACCATTGGCAAACTGACAAAAGAAAAACAGGAGAGGAAGCAGATAACCCATATAAGAAACAAGATGGGTGATATCACAACAGTCCCAACTGAAATTAAAAGAATCATAACAGAATGCTATGAAAAATTATACTCTAACAAATTTGAAAACCTAGAGGAAATGGACAAATTTCTAGAAACTCACTACCTACCTAAACTAACACAAACAGCGGTAGAACAACTAAATAAACTCATAACAAAAGAAGAGATTGAAAAGGTAATTTAAAAACTCCCAACAAAAAAAAAGCCCTGGCCTGGATAGCTTCACTGGAGAATTCTACAAACTTTCAGAGAAGAGTTAACACCACTACTGCTAAAGGTATTTCAGAGCATAGAAAAGGACAGAATACTCCCAAACTCCTTCTATGAAGCCAGCATAACCCTGATACCAAAACCAGGTAAAGACACCACAAAAAAAGGAAATTACAGACCAATATCCCTCATGAACATTGACGCAAAAATCTTCAATCAAATTCTAGCCAATAGAATTCAGTAACATATCAAAAAAATAATTCACCATGATCAAGTGGGATTTATCCTAGGTATGCAGGGATGGTTCAACTTTAGAAAAACAATCAGTGGAATCCATCACATAAATAAAACAAAAGACAAGAACCACATGATCTTATCAATCAATGCATAAAAAGCATTTGACAAAGTCCAACACCTCTTCATGATAAAAACTCTCAACAAAATAGGAATAGAAGAGTAATTCCTCAATATAATTAAGGGCATTTATACAAAGCCAATAGCCAACATCATCCTAAATGGAGAGACTTTGAAAGTATTCCCCTTGAGAACAGGAACCAGACAAGGATGCCCTTTATCATCACTCTTATTCAACATTGTGCTGGAGGTCCTAGCCAGAGCAATTAGGCTAGAAAAAGAAATAAAGAGCATCCAAGTTGGTAGGGAAGAAGTCAAAGTATTTGCAGATAATATGATCTTATACACAGAAAACCCCAAAGAATCCACAAGAAAACTACTGGAACTAATAGGAGATTTCAGCAAAGTTTCAGGAGACAAGATAAACATACAAAAATCAGTTGGATTCCTTTACACCAACAAAGAGAAACTTGAAGAGGAAATCACCAAATCAATACCATTTACAATAGCCCCCAAGAAGGTAAAACACTTAGGAATGAATCTAACCAGAGACGTAAAAGATCTATACAATGAAAACTACAAGACACTACTGCAAGAAACCAAAAGAGACCTGCATAAGTGGAAAAACGTACCTTGCTCATGGATAGGTAGACTCAACATTGTGAAAAGGTCAATCCTACCCAAAGCGATCTACAGATACAATGCAATCCCGATCCAAATTCCACCGGCATTTTTTAATGAGGTGGAGAAACAAATCAGCAACTTCATATGGAAAGGGAAGAGGCCCTGAATAAGTGAAGCATTACTCAAGAAGAAGAACAAAGTGGGAGGTCTCACTACCTGATTTTAGAACCTATTATACCGCCACAGTAGTCAAAACAGCGTGGTACTGGTACAACAACAGATACATAGACCAATGGAACAGAATTGAGAATCCAGACATAAATTCATCCACCTATGACTAGATGATATTTGACAAAGGCCAAAGTCCATTAACTGGGGAAAAGACAGTCTCTTTAACAAATGGTACTGGCATAACTGGATATCCATCTGCAAAAAACTGAAGCAAGACCCATACCTCACATCATGCACAAAAACTAACTCAAAATGGATCAAAGGCCTAAATATGAAATCTAAAATGAAAAAGATCATGGAAGAAAAAATAGGGACAACGCTAGGAGCCCTAATACATGGCATAAACACAATACGAACCATAAGTAACAATGCACAAGCACCAGAAGAGAGACTAGATAAGTGGGAGCTCCTAAAAATCAAACACTTATGCTCATCAAAAGACTTCACCAAAAGAGTCAAAAGACAATCTACAGACGGGGGAAAACATTTTGGCTACTACAAATCCAATCAGCGTCTAATCTCTAAAATCTACAAGATCCTGTAAACCTCAACAACAAAAAGACAAATAACCCAATTAAAAAATGAACAGGCACTTTGCCAAAGAAGATATTCAGGCAGCTAACAGACACATGAAGAAATGCTCACAATCATTAGCCATTAGACAAATGCAGATCAAAACTACAATGAGATATCATCTCGCCCCTACAAGACTAGCATTAATCCAAAAAACACAGTATAATAAATGCTGGAGACATTGTGGAGAGACTGGAACACTTACACACCGTTGATGGGAATGTAAAATGATATGACCAGTTTGGAAATCAATTTGGTACTTCCTTAAAAAGCTAGAAATAGATACCATATGATGCAGCTATCCCACTCCTTGGAACATATCTTAGAGAAATAAGAGCCGTCACATGAATAGATATATGCACAGCCATGTTCATTGCAGCACTGTTCACAATTGCAAAAAGATGGAGACAGCCTAGGTGCCCATCAACGGATGAATGGATAAACAAATTATGGTATATCCACACAATAGAATACTACACAATGATAAAGAACAATGATAAAGCCGTGAAACATCTTATAACACGGAAGAAGCTGGAGGTCATTATGCTGAGTGAATTTAGTCAGTCACAGAAGGACAAATATCGTAGAAGACCACTATTATAAGAACTCAAGAAAAGGTTTAAACATAGAAGAAAACATTCTTTGATGGTTACGAAGGTGGGGAGGGAGGGTAAGTGTTATTTACTAACTAGATGGTAGATAAGAATTATTTTAGGTGAAGGGAAGGACAGCACACACTACAAAGGAAGTCAGCACAACTGGACTAAACCAAAACTAAGAACTTTCTTGAATACGATCAAACACTTTAAGGGACGGAGTAGCAGGGGTAGGGGTCTGGGGACCATGATTTCAGGGGACATCTAGGTCAATTGGCATAACAAAGTTTATTAAGAAAATGTTCTGCATCCTACTTTGATGAGTGGCATCTGGGGTCTTAAAAGCTCGCAAGCGGCCACCGAAGATACAGCAATTGGTCCCAACCACCTGGAGTAAAGGAGAATGAAAAACACCAAAGACACAAGGGAAGTATTAGCCCAAGAGACAGAAAGGGCCACATACACCAGAGACTTCATAAGCCTGAGACCAGAAGAACTAGACGGTGCCCAGCTACCACCAAAGACTGCCATGACAGGGAACACAACAGAGAGTCCCTGAGGGAGCAGGAGAAAGGTGGGGTGCAGAACTCAAATTCTAGTAAGACCAGACTTAATGGTCTGACTGAGACTGGAGGAACCCAGAAAACATGGCCCCTGGATTCTCTATCAGCCCAGAACTAAAACAATTTCCGAGGTCAACTCTTCAGACAGGGATTGGACTGGACTGTGGTACCCAAAGTGATACTCGTGAGGAGTGTGCGTCTTAGCTCAAGTAGATACAAGACACTAAATGGGCAGCTTCTGTCCGGAGGTGAGATGGGAAGGCAAAGAGGGTTAGGAGCTGATTGAATGGACTTGGGGAATCAGGGATGGAAAGGAGGAGTGTGCTATCACAGTATGGGGAGAGCATTTAGAGTCACAAAACAACATAGGTATAAATTTTTGTATGGGGCAAAAATAGAATTAAAAAGAAAATAAAATTCCAAAAAATAAAAAAATAAATTGCATAGCCCGCAAAATATGTGTTGAAGTCCCAACCCATATACTTGTGGATATAATCCTGTTTGGAGATAGGGTTTTATTTGTTATGTTTATTAGATTATACCTGAGTGGGTAGGTTTTAAATCTAATCACTTTCAATTTACAAAAAGATCAGATTAGACACAGATACACACACACACACACACACGTGCATGACAGATGCCATGTTAGGATCATCCAGAAGCCAAGGAAACAAGGAACACCTGGGTCTATGGACAAGGAAGGAATCCACAAGACAGAGATCTTGATTAGGACTTCTAGCCTCCAGATGGCGAGAAAATAAATTTCTGTTCTTTAAAACCATCCAGTTATGGTATTTCTCTTAGAGCAGCAGTAGGTAACTAAGACACCCCCTGTCTTAGGCTGGGTTCTCTAGAGAAGCAAAACCAGTGAAGCATCTATCTATCTATCTATCTATGTAGAGAGAGAGAGATTTATATCAAGGAAATGGCTCACAAGGTTGCAGAGGCTAGAAAGTCCCAAGTCTGTGGGTCAGGCGGAGGCTTCTCCTGACTCATGTAGCTGCAGGGGCTGGCAAACCCAAGACCAGCAAGTCAGACAACAGGCCTCTGTATCACAGGCTGCAGAGGCTGACGAATCCCCAGATCAGCGGGTAAGCTGCTAGCTCAAATCCAAAGAACTGGAGGTCAGATGAACAGGAGCCAGCTGCAGGATCCAGAGCAAGCAAAAGGCCACAAGCCTTGCCACAAAATCCACCTATATTGGGTGCAGGCTACACCCCCAAGGAAACTTCCTTTCAACTGACTGGCTATTCACAGCAGATTCCACCATGGAAGTGATCACATTACATCAGATCTCATCATGAAAATGATTACATCATTATATGACTGCCAAACTATATCATAACTGCCAAACCACTGAGAATCATGGTCCAGCCAAGATGACACACAACCTTAATGATCACAGTCCCTAACTGCCCTGTTAGTTCTTCTGGGCAGGGATTGCATCAGATGTTTCTTTTTTATGCACCACAGTGCCTAGCACAGCCTGACAAACATTGCAGTACCCCAAAGTGGAACTTCTTTAAAGATTCCTAATACAAGGAATGAATAACCAAGAGCTCTGCAGAACTACAGGGAAATTAAAATTTGATGGAGAAATTATTTCTTATCATTTAAGTTTATGCACCTATTTTGATCCTTCGGAATACAAATTTCCTCTGTCTGATCTTTGAACCCTCTTCAGGCCTTGCTTAAAATCCCTCCTCTAAGTACACTGTTTCTTGAAGTTCTCCTATAAGCCAAATGCATGAATCCTTCCCAGTCCAGCCAAATTACTTGGTCTTGTTCTAATATGCAGATGAATAAAAGCTGTCACAGGTCATAAATCAACCAGATAATCGATGTCACATCCTCTAATTCTTATTCACTTTAGCGTATTACTATCCTCCTTTGAGCTTTTCTGATTTTTATTTAGATTTTTGCAATTTCAAAAGGGGCCAGCCATTTTCTCACTATAGAATAACATGGAGCAGTAGAGAAAATAGGATTTGGGACTCAACAGATCAAGGTTCAAATCTCAACTTTTCCAGATAGTTACAGGATTTTAAGAAAAATAACTTTACCTCTCTGTGCTTATTTCCTCATCTATGAAAAGGGAACAATAAATTAAGTGAGATAATGTATATGAAAGCACGTAGAACACTGCCAAGCACAAACCAGTAAGCCATTGCCATCAAGTCGATTCCAACTCATGAAGACCCTGTGTGTGTCAGAGTAGAACTGTGCTCCATAGGATTTTAAATGGCTGATTTTTCAGAAGTAGATTGCCTGGTCTTTCTTCCAAGGAGCCTCTGGGTGGACTCAAACCTTCAACCTTTTGGTTAGTAGATGAGAGCATTAACCATTTGCATCACCCAGGGACTTCACTAAGCAAAAAGCTTCCCCTATACTCACCTCTCCTACCTCCAGAGATGCTCACTACCCTACCTCAATCACTCAGAGTACCATAAGAAGAGAGGCTTAAACACATTTGCCTTCCTGCCTTCAGTTGACAAGTAAGAACCAAACTTAACTGGCTGAATTAATTGAAGTAAATCATTGCCCACTGCTGTTTAGGAATACTTTGGAAACACTGCCTTTGACTGATCAAGGTCAAATTTGATCCTCCCAGTCGCCATTGTTTGTTTTGCCTTTTTTTTACTTACTAGGTCAACAAATATTTATTGCATCCCAATGGGAGGCAGATACAGGTTTGATGGGGCCTGAAGTTTTTATATTATTTGGGAGACTCTGATGAAAAAGAATACAAAATTGCAAATAGAAAATTTGATATAAAAATGAATGATTCTTAGGATACAAATAGAAGGGGCCTGTGCAAGAGAGGCCCTGATTCTTAAAGTTTATTCGCTTTACAGTAAATCTGCATCTAGTGCCTCCTGCATACCTACAGTGCAGAAAACTACTTAATATGGCCCTTCTAGCCATGGTCTTGTGGCTCTCTCAAAACGATTGAGAGGTACTATGCAAATAAGGTGCTTGTGACCCACCAAGGGGATTGGACAGCTTGCTAATAATGCAAATAAAGTACTTGGAAACCGTGTAGGAGCAGGACCATGCAAATAAAGTGTATGGAACCCTAACAAGGGGATTGGTCAATTTTGCCATCTGCTAGGCTTAAAGGAAGCCAATGCCAGAGGCAGGAAGGGGACCTCACTACCATTAAGAAGAACAAGGAGTGGAGCATGTCCTTTGGACCCAGGGTCCATATGCTGAGAACCTCCTAGACCTAAGATACAGAGAGATGTGTAACACCAGAAACCGTGAGAAGCGACGAGAAGTGGCAGCAAGCATAGCAGAGTCCAGTGGCAGAGAAACGGTAGCAGCAGAACCAGGAGACTGGCACAAGATGGTGCAGTGGGCTTCCTGGCCCACAGAGTGCGGTGGCTACAGTGGGAGCGCCAAACCACGGAGAGATCTGAGCACCTTTGGGCCAAGCCTTATGGGTGGAGTGGGGTGCCTCCAGACACTTTTTGGCAGAACTAAAGAGCTTTGTAACCAGAACTTTGAACAGGTTCAAACCAGTTCAGTCATGGCCAACGAACTGAAACTGGAACAGACCCAAATTTTTAAAATTTGGGTGACCCAGAACCATAACCAGAAATGGAAAAATTATGGGTCAGAGCCCTGGAACGAGACACTCAGAATAGGCATAGTGAGCCCTTTCAGGAGTCTGATGCATGAGATTGGATTATTGCCAGAACAGAAGAGAGCCACACACGTTCAAAGCAGTACAGTCATCTGCCATCTTTGAGTGAGGCACCACTGTTTCTGACTCAGCGAACAAGCCAACGGGCTACCTCTTCTTCTAGCAGTTACTAAACCTTCAAATCAGAAAAACAAAACAGTTTCCTCACTCATTGTTAAGGATTGAATTGTGTCCCCCAAAAACGTATGTCAATTTGACTAGGCCATGATTCCCAGTATTGTGTAGTTGTCCTCCATTTTGTCATCTGATGTGATTTTCCTACGTGTTGTAAATCCTACCTCTATGATGTTAATGAGGCAGGATTAGAGGCAGTTATGTTAATGAGGCAAGACATAATCTATAGGATTATGTTGTATTTTGAGTCAATCTCTTTTGAGATAGAGAGAAACCAGCAGAGGAGAGAGACTTCATTACCACCAAGAAAGGAGGGCCAGGAGCCTTTGGACCCAGGGTTCTTGTGCTGAGAAGCTCCTAGACCCAGGAGAAGATTGATGCCAAGACACATGGAGATTTCCAATGAACACCGGGACCACAGATGTTGAAAGGAGACAAAGACCCTCCCCCAGAGCCAACAGACAGACAAAGTTTCCCCTAGAGCTGGAGCCCTGGATTTGGATTTCTGGTCTCCTAAACTGTGAAAGAATAAATTTCTGTTTGTTAAAGCCAAAAAAAAAAAAAAAAAATCCAACGGGCAAGAGATTTGGTTGCTATGTAATGAATGTGCTGCCCTTGTTTTCCAAGAGGGAGATTAATTTTCTAGCAGGGCTTCGATCCATAATTTTTCCTGTTCCAGTTATGGTTCCGGTTCACCCAAGTTTTAAAAATTCGAGTCTGTTTCAGCGTCACTTCTTCGGCCATGACTGAACGAAGAAGAATCAGTTTGAAGCCCTGTTTGTAACACTTGCCTGAGCAGGGTAGAGGTCAGGCCAAGAGATCAAGGGGCCAAGAGGCCAAAGGAGAGACCTGCCTGTGGGCACGGCCGAGAAGAAGCTGTCCTGATAGAAGAATTGTATCCTGAGTTGTACCTGTTACTTCCCTAAGAAACCCCATAACTGTAAGTATGGTCTGTGAGTTCTGCATGGCCACGGCAATGAATTATCAAACTCAGCAGAGAAGTAGAGAGTGCCGTGAGAGAGACAGCTGGTATCAGAATTGGTAAAAAGGTTGGAGAGAGAAGGTATATCTCCTCATAGGAATCAGCCTTGAGCTGATGCTGATGATGATTATCCTGCCCCCTTCCACCTCTCCACTGTGAAATTAGAGGACTTCTGATGCCACCATGCCATTTTAACAATACTGCAGTGTAAGGCTCTAGGGATACAGTGATGAATGCAATAGAGGATCTATCTACCCTGATAGATCCTATGAGCCAGTAATTTTCAGATAGTGGTGACCCTTTTCTTGCATCCTCAGGGGGCTACATGGCACTCATGGTTGAAGATCCTTGAACACAAGCACTCTTCCCTGTTTCTTCTCTCTGGACTAGAACAAACTCAGGCTCTTCTATACCCAGCGGCTATCCACTCTCTCAAATTTCCTCCTGCTTGGAAGAGAAGATTCCCTTCTCTTGTCAGAAGACAAGAGTCACCGTCTCTTGTCCATCTCAGTGGAGAGATTCACAGAATTTTCTTCTGAGAAGCTGAGACCTCGTTTACAGATGAAGACATGGGATCTGAAAGTGGAGCCATGTTCCTGAGGTAGAAAGTTATCTCCCAGACAAGATTATAACCCAGTGTCTGGTCTCAGGCTTTCCTGGCATCTCTGTTACACCACATCTTCTCCTCCAGACTAGCTGTCCAAATGGGGAATAAGAAAAGACAAATAAACTTTATCTCTCCCCTGAGACCCTGAGAGAAATAGCAAGCCATATGCACCTCATAGGTAGTTAGTTGTCATTATTTCCTTCTTGGCGCTATAACCAATCAGCCTTTAAAATTCCACAGTTGTCATTTTTGGGCATGACAGTTGTTTTTGTGAGCTTTATCTAAAAAGTGCAATGAGGTCTAGGAAAGAGTTGAATCTCTATAAATGTTAAAAATAAATGAAAGTTAGGACATAACTCCTGTGTTCTTTTCATTTTAACCTTTATTTTCTCTTTCCCCCAGAAGAACATGGGAGTGTGCATCTACATAGCAGAATTCAGTCTCACCAAATTGTCATCTTTTTCTAGTCTGAGTATAAGAGTCTGGGTGTGTGTAACAACAGAATCTTTTAAAGTGACAAGGATTAGCAATTAGATGCTCCTTGAAATATTCATCAATGTCTATGTATGCAGGATATTGCTTAACATTCAGGACAATATAATCTTGCCTTTTCTTGAATTTCGCCTTTTGATTAAATAACACTGGTATTCAAGAAATAGAAACAATGATCCCTGAAAAACCACATATATAAGATAGATATTGATTCCATTTTAGAGTAATAGCAGCAAACCACAACATTGCTATGAAATTATCTAATTTGGGTTAGAAAGCCTTCAAGAATGAAAGCTGGGGGATTTATTGTATGATCAACATATTGCATCTTTGCAATAGCAGAGAGAAAACATGTAGCAAATGCAGCTGAAAACATCAATGTAAATGTTATTATGCCTTCCCAGTTCTCAGTCATATTGGCTGCTGACATCTCTCAGTGTCAGTTGATTGTCAGTGGCAAAGCAGATCAGTTGTCTATTGGTTCACCGGTGCCATGTGATCCCACTGCCTGCACCCATGTAAATCGTTGGGTGAACTGTTATGTGAAATCATTCCTGCACCCTTTGCTAAATTTGCAGTGTGACAGCTCACACCAGAAATATATTGGACGTCTTCAGACCACATTTACACTTCCAACAATTCACATTAGCTATTTCTGAACCTCAGGATTCACATTCTCATTGTCTCTAATTCACGTACCAGGTTTTGTGGACTGGGCTCCCCCCCAGGCACATCACTTTAATCTTCATTTGCTTAGCCTCGCTTTGCATTTGTGCACTGTCTCTGGATGAGATGTAACCATGAACACTATGCCGCAGCTCAAGCTGCCTTTCCAGTTGTTGTTATGTCCCCAAATCCTATAAAGACCTTAAGCAACGCATTTCAGTCTTTGTATTTGAAATAATTTATAGGGTGGCGATGTAACAAAATCAGAATTGGAAAGACATTGAGACGTCTTCTTAGCTAAAAGAAAAAATGCTATGACACGCTGCATCCCAAAATCTCAATGTGAACATTTAGCTTCACGAATTTCTTATTTTTTCAATACATAATAACATTTTCGTATGCTGATTAGGAGAGTGAAAAACAGTATAACCTTTCTGGAGGACAATTTGGCACTATCCTAAATGAATAATTTGAGATGTGTGCAAAAATTTAGTTCCAAGGATGTTGAACTAGAACCGTTCATAATAGCAAAATAGCTATTTATAATTATGTGTATTTATAATTGTTAAGTATTATATACTTACGTTTATTTATAATCATTGTAGTCATAATAGCAAAATAAATAAATGGATAAAAGATAGATATGAAAACAACCTAGATGTCCATCCATATGTGAAATGCTCTGCAGCTATTAAAAATGCTGTGCTGTAATTACTGGAATTTTTTGAGATTGTGTTTATAATTTTAAAGTGTCTTTCAAAGCATGGTACTAAACACAGAAAATGATGATTTTTACTACATGCAAATTTTAAATACCTTTGGTGTGGCAAGAAAACATAAAAACAAAACAGAATAAAAAAAAGTCAGAAGACAAACCAAAGAAAATGCTTACAAAACATACAATGGAAAAGGTATACAAAGAGCTCTTCCAGAGGGATTTACTAAGAAGAAAGAAGAGACTGAGGGAGAGGAGAGGAAGAAGAAGACGCTAATAGAAAGGTAGACAAGGAGCATAAACAGATAGTTCATAGAAATAACAATGACCAACAAACAAATGAAAGGATGCTTGGCTTCACCAATAATCAATGAAAAGCAAATGAATATCATAAGGAGATATTTTTCAGTAATTAGGCTGGGAAAAATGAATAATATTCATTCGTGGAAAAGGAGTGAGGAAACTGGTAGTGAGAATATCAACTGGTATAACGCTTCTGGAGGATATTTCGGAACATCTAAAATAATGTATCTACAATAACATAATTTAATAGTTGCTTCCATTTACTGATCGCTTAGTGTGTGTTGGGGCTAAGTACTTGCACAGTTACATGTATTAACCATTTAATCCTCACCACAACCCTAAAAGCAGGGCCATGCACTCCGCAACTGCAGGCCATGTACTCCGCATGTGAATAGTGCCTCCTGGAGCTATGGAGGCAGGAACCCTGCCTATGTGGTAGTACTTAATTGTCCCTTTTTGACACTTGAGAAAACTAAGCCCCTGGGAATTTATGTAACTTTCTTATGGTCATAGCAGCGGTGTGCTAGTAAACCAGCACTCAGAGACAGAGAGCTATGGGGGGGGGGGGGGGGGATTAGTGGCATTCGCCAGTTTCTGTGGTGTAATACCATACCCCCTCTTTAGCCAATTTCAAGTTACCAACATGAGGTTACTGAACTCAGAGTTGGGAAGAGATGCACGAGATTGGCTCTCACATGCCAGCCTCAGCACACCGTTTGTAAGAGGTAGAACCAGGATACAAATTCAGACAGTTTGGCTTCAAATGCCCATCGCTCAGCAATTCTAGTTTTAGAACTACACAAAACCTACAAAATACATGCGATTAAAGTTATACGTGGAAGAGTGTTTGTAATGGAGAAAAGCGAAAACAATCTAAAAGTTTACTTATCCTTTTATCGGTTATTTGCTGAGAGCCTGTTATGTTCTGGGCATCAGGCTGGTGCTGAGGATACAATGGTGATAAAACAGACAGGCTGCCACAGAGCTTACAACCCAGTGGAAAGATAAGAAAAGAGCACTTACATAAATTATGGTTCATCTAATCAAGGAATATTATATAAAGGAAATAAATATGTAAAACAACACAAAGTTTAAAACTTAAACAAATTACTTCATGTGATGTTTTCTTCTTTTTTGAAACTATAGACATGTTTTTTCTATATTTTAAAAAATTAGATAAACATTATTAGTGTGCAAGTGTGTTTGAGTTTGTAGTTTAAAAGAAAGTAGGTTACAAAACAGTATGTATGGTATGATTCCTTCTTTAAAAAAATTAGTTTTGCATAAGAAAAATGCCTAGAAAGATAATACACTAAATTGTTAGCAGTGGTTGACTAAGTAATGCTTTCATCTTTCTCTTTTTGCTTATCTTTATCTAATAATTTTTCTACCATGAATATGTATATGTACATACATATGTATATGTATAGCTTTTGTAATAAGAAAAATAAACAAATCCATTTTAATAAATAAAAGGAAGAAGAAGAAAAAGTCTATCAATAAAAACTCCTCAGTTTTGCCACATGAACAAGCTCAGGACCACCATTCTGCAGTAAATCCACTGGAAATAGTGAGCGAAGAGGTGCCTGCTGCCCCTAAAGGACAAATGTGAGCTCTCTAAGTCTGGAAGTACCATGATGATTGGCAGAATGTTTTCCTTTTTATTTGGGTGCTTGTCTTCATGTCATAGCAGCAACTCCATGAGCTGGTTCAAGCCAAAGAATAAAAGAAGTCCGTACATAACATTACCTATCCCACTGGAAATCACTGTCAGGTTCAAATGAATTCGCACATTTTGCACGAATTCCTCTGATTCCACTTATCACGCCAAAGGTCAACCTACAGTTTACATTCATAACAATAGGACATATCCAAACCATTGTCATTCTTAGAAAAATACAAGACACAACTGCACACCAGAATAACAACCACCCAGCAAGGGGGAAAAAAATTCAATAGCATCAGGATTGCTCAACAAACCAGCAAAAGCCAGGAAATTCAAAGTTAAGTTTTACACTCCCTCCGTAACTCCACACTATTGTGAAGGAGAAATAAAAGGCACAATGGCATGTGTTAGGGGTGCAATGTCAGCAGTAACAGTACTTCCAGGCTTTTATTGACTTGTATCACAACCTTAACATTCTATAAACAGGGGATTTAGCTTAACATCTGGTCCTTTAAAAGAGAAATATCTCTGGAAGTCTGGCCTAGGGAAACCCAAAGACATTTCTCAGTCTCTTAGGTATACACAGTAAATCATTATAGAGGAGAGGAAACAGATAAAATTGTTGTTAAGATTACAGCCTTTCTGGCCTCCTGGGAAAATAAATAATTACAACAAGGAAATACTATTTACTTACGAAGACTAGAAGAGACTCCTGAGTAATCTGGTCTACCAGCTAATTATTAGACACAATCTCCTTCAAAGCTTTGCACTTGGGGAATAAAAGTATTGCTCAGTGGTACTTAAAAGTGCAAATAGTTTAATATCTCTTTTCTTACCATTTGCCAAATATAGCAAGACCTTTTTTTGTTTTTTGAGCGATCTATGCCTAAATAAACAAAATACCATTTAATTCAAGCACATTGGAAGCATTTTTAGAAGTTTAAAAGCATAATTTTGTTACCAGGCATGAAATCTGAACCTTTGTTTTTTTAAACCTGGTAGAAAAAATTTATAAAGGTAGTTAAGTGAGTCCAAAAAATAGTTTATTTTCATGAATTGGCTTGAGTGAGATTGTGAGGGAGGAGAGGTTCTTCACAGACCCTCAGCACAGGCAGTCCCTTTGTATGGAGAAGGCTCCAACCCTCAGGAAAGAGATTTGGAAAGACCACAGGCTTCATCCCACCCTAAAGGAGAGCCATTTCTGCTTTACAGTCTTGATGAAAGCTTTGGGGTTCTTCGGGGACCTTTAAGTTTTCAAGTCCTGAATCCAAAATCAAACCAACGAATGATCTTAAAATCAAGTTTCTTCTCCCTGATAACATACAAAGATTCTGGCAACAAAGAATAAGTTCAATTGAGTGAACTATTTTTATATCTTTGGAATTTGACTTTAGTAAGCTTCACTGGTCAGAATTGCTTTTAGGTAAATAAGTAATAAGCTACTCTAAGGCAAATTATGGATAACATTACAAACAATGGGAATTCCAGAACACTTGATTGTGCTCATAAGGAACCTGTACATAGACCAAGAGGCAGTAGTTCCAACAGAATAAGGGGATACTGTGTGGTTTAAAATCAGAAAAGGTCTGTGTCAGGGTTGTATCCTTTCACCATACTTATTCAATCTGTATACTGAGCAAATAATCCAAGAAGCTGGACTATATACGAAGAACACTGCATCAGGATTGGAGGAAGACTTGTTAACAACCTGCACTATGCAGATGATACAACCTTGCTTGCTGAAAGTGAAGAGGACTTGAAGCACTTACTGATGAAGATCAAAGACTACAGCCTTCAGTATGGATTACACCTCAACATCAAGAAAACAAAAATCCTCACAACTGGACCAATAAGCAACATCATGATAAACGGAGAAAATACTGAAGTTGTCAAGGATTTCATTTCACTTGGATCCACAGTCAATGCCCATGGAAGCAGCAGTCAAGAAATCCAACAACATATTGCGTTGGGCAAATCTGCTGCAAAAGACCTCTTTAAAGTGTTAAAAAACAAAGATGTCACTTTGAGGACTAAGGTGGGCCTGATCCAAGCCATGGTATTTTCAATTGCCTCACAGCTGGACAGTGAATAAGGGAGACCAAAGAAGAATTGACACCTTTGAATGATGGTATTGGCGAAGAATATTGACTATACCATGGGCTACCAAAACGAAGAAATCTGTCTTGGAAGAAGTACAGCCAGAATGCTCCTTAAGAGTGAAGATGATGAGACTTCATTTCTTGCCCTTTGGACATGTTATCTGGAGGGACCAGTCCCTGGAGAAGGACATCACGCTTGGTAAAGCAGAGGGTCAGCAAGAAAGAGGAAGATCCTCAACAAGATGGATTGACACAGTGGCTGCAATTGTGAGGATGACGCAGGACCAGGCAGTGTTTCATTCTGTTGTAATAGGGTTGCTAAGTGTTGGAACCAACTCCATGGCACCTAACAGCAACAGCAAGGCAACTATTGCCATGAACCTTGGCTGTCAAAAGATACATGATGAACAGAATAACAGTTAACCATTTATTAAGGTGACTTTAGCAAGTTAAAGGAGTTTTCTTCTATTTTGAGGTTACTTTTTTTCCATTAGATCACTGGTGTGGAATTGTATCAAATGCCTTTTGCAGTATCTTTCAAAAAGATACTTTTTCCCCTCCATATTAATATGGAGAATAACATAACAGATTTCATCATGTTAAATCATCATTGCATTTGGGGAATAAACATCATTCCACTCATGTTTCGCTGACCAAAACTTAGTCGTATGAACATATCTAAGGATCCCTGGTGGCACAGTGGTTAAAGTGCTTGGCTGCTAACTAAAAGATTGGCGGTTGAACCTACCAGCCGCTCCATGGGAGAAAGATGTGGCAGTCTGCTTCTGTAAAGATTTACAGCCTTGGAAACCCTGTGGGGCAGTTCTACTCTGTTCTAGACGGTCCCTATGAGTCGGGATGGAGTCAAGGGCAGTGGGTTTGGTTTTTCTGGTTTATGAACATATTTAACTGAAAAAGAGGCTAGAAAATGTAGACTCTTTTGGTGCCCAAAAAGAAAGGGAAACAGGTTGGATGAATAGCTATCCAGTCACTGCTATACCAGCCAAGCCATTTCTAGACCCATAAGAATACCAAGTACCACGAGGGGTTCCTGACAGAAAAGGCAATTCACTCCCCTTCTTCTACAAACATCCTCAACTCAAAATAACCAAGAAATAGGAATAAGCTGGAGTTAGTGGGACTTAGTCAAAGAGTAAGGTAATTCTTTGGCTCACACATCAAGACTCATATCAACAATATACAGGTCTACCCTTTTTCACTCCTCTGTGAGCTGAGTAGGTATATACTGCTACTTATATGTATTAGTTTTGTAACTGTACAATGATACACATTTTCACATATTTCATGTTGCCTAATAAATCAAATGCATAACTAGTACAGAAACTAGATTGTGTATTTTATTTTTAAAATCATAAATCAAAAGCAAAGGTAAAACAACAAAACTTTCAGCTGAAAAAGTGAATAATCTTTTTTTGGACACTTTAAAGTTGCTGTTAAGAAGTCAATGGACATTATACCCAAAGGTAAGTTTTGTCTAAACATGAATATGATGGTTGGGATCTTGTTCCTCTGCCCTCGCTGGGAACTTCTGTGTGTTTGGCTTCTTCAGAGGGCACTCAGTAAAGGGAGAATTCTATCAACATAGAATGGTAACTTGTCTTTCATGCATCAGACTTAATTTGATTGATCAACTGGAACTTAACAGAGACTGGACAATGTCTGAGTGACACTGTAAAAGGTTAAACTGAAGCCATTGATTGTTACAGTTCCTAAATCCATTGATACACATCTCCAATCAACTTATTTAAATCAAATCATGATTGCTAAATGACTCAGGATAGCAAAATAGTAAACTTATATTTTCATGTGAAATTTTTAAAGAAGATATTTGCCTTTTCTTGATGGCTGAGAGGAAGAAACATCATTCCAAAGTAGGAAAATATGAATGACTGTTGAATTTCAGTGATCCTAGCCGAAACTTTTTAAAGCTCTTCTCCTCTTTCACTTTTTCTCCACTGACTCCCGCCTAAAGCTACCTCTCTCTTCTCAAAACCAAATAAAACCAAACTCATTGTAGTCAAGTTGATTCCAACTCATAATGACCCTACAGGACAGAGTAGAGTTGCTCCCATAGGGTTTCCAAGCCTATAAGTCTTTATGGAAGCAGATTGCCACATCTTTCCCTGCGGAGTAGACCTTTCAGTTAGCAGCCAAGCGCTTAACCACCGCACCACCGGGCTCCTTTCTCCTCTTAAGCTCCTAGGAAATGACCATAATGCTTTTGACATCCCCAGATAACTCCCGCACAATAGCCCTGGAAAAGTTAGGAATTGTTTTCCTCTTGTGGATAAGAATTGGAGCAAAGAGATCTTAAACGGTGTGTTTAAGGTAACCCAGACCCATTGTGTCAGAGCCAGGTCTCCAGCCCAAGCTCTGATGGACTCCCAAGGCCACACTTAACCCCAACCACAGTACCCTCCCTGTGCTATCAGGATACTGATGTAGGTATAGATCCCATCAAAAATGGGCTCACAGGCCCACCATTCTCCTTACTGTATTTGCTTAGTACAAAACCTAATGCTCAGCCATTCTTTCATTTTCCAAGGACGACAATGAAGTCTTTGTCTTTTCTACCTTGTAAATAACCTGGAAATCTCATACTTCTTACATGAGAGTTCTTCAGAATCCAGGATCCCACTACTTCTTGCCACTTCTACAGCTACCACGCTTGCCCACCACTATCTCTCACCTGGACTACTGTGGTAACCTCCTAACTGATTCTTCCTACCCTACTCCCTCCCTTCTCCCCACTACAGTCTGTTCTTAGCCAGACAGATACTTTTTAAAATCTAAGCCAGATCACCACCATGCTCAAAAACCTCCAGGTTAGCCATCAGGGAAATACAAATCAAAACCACAAAGAAATACCACTTCACACCCACTAGGACGGCTGCAATCAGAAAGGCAGATAATAACAAGTGTTTAGGAGGATATGGAGAAATTGGAACCCTCATACCTTGCTAGTGGGAACTAAAGATGGTGCAGCCACTTTGGAAAACAGTCTGGTAGTTCCTCAAAAAGTTAAACATAGAATTAACATATGACCCAGCAATTCTACTGCTACATATATACCCAAGAGAAATAAAAACATATATCCACACAAAAACTTGTATGTGAATGTTCATAGCAGCGTTACTCATAATAGCTAAAAAGTGGAAACTACTGAAATGTCCATCAACTGATGAACGGATAAATAAAATGTGGTATATCCATAGGAGTCCCTGGGTAGTGCAAATAGTTAACGCACTTGGCTGCTAACTGAAAAGTTGGAGGTTCAAGTCCACCCAAAGGTGCCTTGGAAGAATGGCCTGGTAATCTACTTCCAAAAAATCAGCCATTGAAAATCCTATGCAGCAGAGTTATACTCTGACACACATGGGGTCACCTTGCGTTGGAATCCACTTGCCTCTCCAAAGTAACTGAAATATCCATAATAACCCATATGGGATATTATTCAGCAATAAAAAGGAACGAAGTACTGATATATCCTACAATAGGATGAAGCTTGAAAATACGTTGAGTAAAAGAAGCCAATCACAAAAGACCATATGATTCATATATATGAAATTTCCGGAATAGGTAAACTTGTTAAACAGAAAAGAGATTAGTGGTTACCCAGCACTTGGAGGGGGATGGATGTTAAAAGGAAATGGTGAATGACTGCTAATGGGTATGGAATTTCTTACTGGGGTGATGAAAATATTCTAAAAGTGATTGCGGTGATGGTCGCAAAACTGTGAATATACTAAAAGCCACTTTCCTTTTTTTAAAATTGTGCTTTAGATGAAGGTTTACAGAGCAGATTAGTTTCTCGTTAAACAATTAATACACATATTGTTTTGTGACATTTGTTGCCAACCCCTAGACATGTCAACACTCTCCCCTTCTTGCTAAAAGCCGCTTTAAATGGGTAAATTGTATTATATATGAATTATATCTCAATAAAGCTCTTACTTAAAAGAGGGAGGGGGGAACCGTCCAGGGCCCAGCCCCAGGACCTAACACATAGTGCTTGCTTAATAAATATTTGCTGAATGAATGAATAAATAAATGAATGTTGTTGTTGTTAGATGCCGTCATGCCTATTTCGATTCATAGTAATCACACGTGACAGAGTAGAACTGCCCCAATAGAGTTTTCTAGGCTGTAATCTTTACGGGAGCACATCAGCAGATGTTTCTCTCTCGGAACAGCTGGGTTGGTTCAAATCACCAATCTTTCATGTAGCAGCCAAGTGCCTAACCATTGTGCCACCAAGTCGTCTTGAATAAATGTGGATTTTCAGTGTAGATTAAATTAATATCATGGGGTAGACAGGCAGAGTTCAGAAAGGGAACTCATATCATGTCCTTGGGAGGCCTTCGCTGAACCCTCAGAACCTGGTTACTCCTCTTGGCTTAGTCTCCTCCTATGCCAACCCCTCCCCCTTTGTCCCACTCACGTCACATGAATTACCTGTCTTCCATGAGGACAGAGGCTGGAGCTACATCCCTACAACCCCCCTGCACAGTTCTTGGTGCTCAGAACACGGTTATGAACATATTGCCTATATGTGAACTCAGTTTCATTCAACAAATATTTATTGCACAACTACTTTGTGTCAGGCAATATTTGGGGTGCTATGGGGAATATAAGCAGCACTGGTGGCACAGTGGTTAAAGCACTTAGCTATTAACCAAAAGGTCAGGAGTTCAAACCCACCAGCCACACCGAGGGAGAAAGACGTGGCAGTCTGCTTCCCTAAAGATTAAAAAACCAAAAACCAAACCTGTTGCCATCAAGTAGATTCTGACTTCTACAGGACAGAGTAGAACTACCCCATACGGTTTCCGAGGAGTGGCTGATAGATTCAGATTGCCTGCCTTTTGTTTAGCAGCCAAGCTCTTAACCACTGTGCCACCAGGGCTCCTCCTTAAAGATGACTTCCTTGGAAGCCTTACGGGGCAGTTATACTCTGTCCAATAAAGTCACTATGAGTCAGACTCAACCCGACGGCAGTAGGTTTGGGTTTTTTTTCTTCAGTTGGTTGGTTTTTTGTTTTGTTTTGTTTTGTTTTTTGTATGGGGAATATAAAAAATTTAACAGTTTTCTGATTTGTTTGACTTTTTATTATAAGCATGTATAAGCATAAATCCCAGCTGATTTAATTACTTTTGTAATTAAAGCTAAAATAAAATAATGATTTTTTAAAAAAGTTTTAGATCCTGGTTTCTTCCAAGTATTTGAAAGAAGAAAAGTTATAGCTAACTCAAAGGGCCTGCCATTAGGTATCTGATAACCACATTATCAACATAAATGATTTGAATACAAGGCATGATGAGCTAAGTGGTAGAATGGAGTATATTAAATAGGAATGCACTGTCTGGTCTGAACCTTGGCTCAGCCACATACCAGCTGTGTGACTTCAGACAGGGTGCTGGGCGACTTGAAGCTACCATTTCCATATCTGTATCACTGGGATCTTAACACTACTATCTACTTCATAGGGCTGTTGGGAAGATGAAATGAGATAACCAACGTAAATATTCTGTAAGTTATTAGTAGCAATAATCACAGTGGTGCAAAGAGGTAGTCTCTACAGAGAGCTGAGCAGGAGGTGGCCCTTGGCCTGGGGCTTTAAGGGAAGTAACGGTTAAGTCCACAGTTGCTGAAATCAGACCACACACAGTTCTCACCCTGGACTGGCCACTTACTAGCTTTGGGAACTTGAGCAAGTTACTCATTATCTTTTATTGTTAAATGAGAAAAATTAAAAGCATCTACTTCATTGGGTTGTGAAGAGAATTCAATGAGAAACTGGTATGTGTACTCAGCAGAACGTCTGACAGTAAGCCCTCTATCAATGGCAGCTGCTACTCAAGTCCTTGTCCTCAGGAGGGAGCTGCGCCAAGCAGTTTTCAAAATGGGTGAAAAGATAAGGTGCGAAGAACTCTTCGGGCCAGAGAAAGACACACACCACAATGCCCTGTGGAAAAATTATCAGCCTCCTCATATTAGTCCATAGTGACCACATCCCATAACTATCTGCTGAAGACTATTAACAGTTACTGAAGCCAAACAACTTTCCAACTTATATCCTAAAGATACACCCTCAATTGGAAATATAATGATAATCTATTGTACCATAACCTGAGTACTTTAAAAAAGAGTACCCCAAGAGCTATTCCCAAGAAAAACTATATACTGATTTCCCTATATCTTAGCTGCCATTCAGGACACTGAAAAAAAATAATAAGTATCAGTTTAATAAAATAAAAAAAAACTTCCATAATTTAAAGAAAAAGTTACTGAAGCCAAAGTTTTCCTTTCTGTAGCTGGTTTAAAATACCTTATAGAGTCAGGAAGCTCTCTAGTGATTTGGCTATAAAGTTGGTCATTATTAAACAAACTGTAGTCTTCCGTAAGAATCAGGGCAAAATTGCAGACAATATTCTTGTCCATCCAAACTCAACAGGATACTAGAGGTGTGCACTGGGATCCAGCAGGGGAGGAAACCAAAAGGCTTTGAGCATCAAGAACTGCATTTGACCTCATATTCCTCAGAGGGCTTGGGTCACCTTTTCACTCACCTCTCATCATTCCCATTATATATTCCTATATTAATTAAATTATCAATTTCTCACCTATTTCTATGGTTCTCAAATTTTAGTGTGCATCAGAATGACCCAGAGAGCCTGTGAAACACAGATCGCTGGGTCCCACCCCAGAGTTTCTGATTCAATAGGTCTGGGATGGGGCACTAGAATTTGCATTTCCATCCAGTTCCCAGCTGATGTGGTCCCACTGGTCTGAGGGCCACACTTATACAACCTATCCTAACAAACAGCTGTTTGGAAGAAAAAAAAAATTAAGGCTGCCTTTCCCTTTAAAAGAGCTCTGACAGTAGTAGAGCCTCTCGGATAAAGTTCAATGCACACAGCTTGAGAAGTTTTTAGGGACGGACCTTCTGTGAGGCACTGAGTCCGGAGCTGATCGGTTGCAGCTGCTCTGATGAAATATCCTATAATCAGCGGCTGCTTGTCTCCGCAGACCTCCTTTAGGACAAAGGGTTCCCAGGCCAGCTGCCTGCTCCCAGCTTCCTGGAGCAGAGCCGCAGCTGGCCTCATTTCCCTCCGCGCAGGGAACCGGTGGTATGGTGAGGACCCGGGGAGAACCACTGGCCGAAGGATTTCCTCCCCACTTCCTCCCACCTCCTGGCTTCAGCTCTCTTCTTAACATTTGCGGAACAGAGGGAACCAGTCCACACTGCCTTAAGGGCAACTGCTAGAGGTTTAGTTGCCATGGCAACTGATCTTCTATCCACAGAGGAGTAGAGGAACCCTGGTGTGTGATTTGATGGGTGGGCCATGCCATTTCCCTAAATGACAACTATTTCACCATTAGGAAATTATTCTTTTGAATTAAGCATTTTTCCATCCAGGAATCCCATCCCACGATGCAAATAGCCCTCAGGAAGTATGTGAATTCCTTTATTAAAAGGAACCTGGAACCAGACTCGGGAGGGATTGACAGACTTCACCCACGAAGGGCTGCTGACAGTCACAACTTCGCAACTTCTCCTGCCACATAATTGTGCCCAGGTCTGCTGTGCGGTACTTGCTGAGGGTGGGGAGAGGAGTGACTGCAGCCACAACAAACTGGTTGGGACCAGTACCACTCCCTACAGATGGTGATGGTTTTTAAATTTCACGATCAACAGCCCAAGACTAGGGATGATCACCAAACACCTTTCCAGTCTGCCCCTCGTGAAAATCCGGAAAAATGAAGATAGACCCTTGAGACTGGAATCCTACTGAGCAGCTCAATTTGTCGATGTTCTAGGACAAATGCACATTCATGGTTTAGTATTTTATTTTATACTTTATTTTGCTGTCATCTATTTTAAGCTCTTGAGTCAGGTTACACATAAAAGAAGTAGAGCCAGGATGTTTGGGAAATTAACAGATGATATTCAGCAAACATTTTGACGGGTCATAAAGAAACATCTGCAGCGAGTCTGGACTAAGCGTTGTGTGTTGGGGGAAGGAGGCCCCTCGCCAGCGCGCCTGCAGCCCGGTTAGGTTACAGGGCTGAGCTGAACTAAGAGCTCAGAGCTGACGACAGTGCAGTTCAGTGAGTCCCCAGCAAGGGGCGCCCTTTTGCAGTAAACTCTCTCGTTCTTCATAGCTTTGCTCCCCAGCAGCCGACCTTACAGATAAACTGGCATTTTGATTTCTCTTAACCCTCTGCTTCCTTCTTCAAAGCAGACACTCCCTCTATGAAACCTTCCTCCCACTTCTGATGAAAACAGACGTTTTGATGGGAGGTGGCTCTTGCGGCCAGGATTAAAAGCAAAATCTGAAGAAGGAAGACAGTCAATGAAATTAAATATGGACAGTGAAGAAGGTTGAATTTTGGGTTCAGGCATTGATCTTTAAGCGTGCCCACAAAAGTTTAAAGAAGGTCTTGCCTGATTTTCATGACTGACCCAAAGGGCACAAGGAATTCCTAGCCTCATAAAAGTTTGATTCAATAGGGCACGTGGGGCATCCGTGTAAAACTGGCTTCCTATTGTTTCATTTCTCAAGAGTCAACTGTGTTACTTGACAGCTTGTGCCTGTTTGGAAAGCAGTCTGTGTCCTCCTGGCAGTACCTAAATAGTCATAATAAATAATCCACTCATTAGCTGCAATAATCAGCCCTGTTTAGACAATCCCGCAGTGTCTTGGAAGCAAATAATTTAGAAGTTGGTATCAATGTTCTCTCAAAACCAGGCTCCAATATTGCTAGCCATTGCTATTTAAACGTTTTAAATAACCTATTTCTTTGCCTTTTGAGTAAAATTAGACAGCTTAGCTCATTACGCTCACACTTCACAGCTCTGTAGACACATTTGGGCAATATTCTCAATTTCAAACTTGTTATGGATTTTGTAATTTGATAGGTGTTTTTTTCATTTTCCTTTTAAAGATTTTCTTGCTGGAGTTATTGTCTAGCAAGATTTCACTATTCACATTGGCTTTCTTCTCAGCCACAATTTAAAAGCCAATTTACTTATTGATCAAACTCCTGTAGAACTTACTTCATGTTAGTCACTGTTTCAGACACTCTAGAAATTTTAAGTCTTCTAATCTTCAGGAGGTAGATACTACTATCACATGCTCTCACAGGGGGGAAACTGAGGCACAGAGAAACTTGCTGAGGTATGAAAAACTGGTAAGTAGAAAGGTCAGGACTTGAACCCAGAAGGCCTAGGGCCAGAGCCCAAGTACTTGGCCATGATGCTATGCTATCTCTTAGAAAGGAAGAGTCGTTAGTTGTATGTAACCTCAGCTAGTAAATGGCTATTTTAAGGTATCTAGTTCAGTCCCTTGCACAAAATATATGCTCAGTAAATATTGGGTGATATTGTTAAGAGGACTGGGTTAAACAGAACTAGGATAGTCCAGATCTTTCCATCACTATCTGTGTGGCCTTATTCAACCAACTTGATCATTCTAGACTCAGATTCCCTATCTGGGGATAATTCTAGAATCTACCTCATAGAGCTGAGGTGAGGAAAAATGAGATAATACATGTAAAACTTAACACAGAGCCTGCCACAGAGTAAAAGGTAGCTGTTCTTCTCTTCAGTTTTATTTGCAGACTCAGTTTTATTTAAGGACACAACCAGTCTGTGGTAGCATGTAAGGGCAAATATTTACCCACATGTTCCTCCAATAAGGCAATCAAGGAGCAAGTTCAACCCTTTTAGGAGAGATACAGAAGCATTTGGTAATCGATATTGATTAAGGGCTTTGAAAGGGAAAAAGATTAAGAGCACTATTAGAAAATGAATTATGGAGTGAAATTTGGCAAGGTTTACAGAGCTTCAAGTTCAATACTCCTCGTCTGTAACCAATACTTCTTAATGGGTCCAAGAGAAAGCTGGAGACTCTGCCCTTGACAGGCCCTATAGATAAGGAAACCAGCGAGGAGGAGCTTGGGTAGGCCTTGCTAAGGGCAGCAGAAGGGGAAAGTGGGCCCTTCTCCCTCCAGCCCTTGCTTTGCTCCATTTCACACCCCTCTCCAATCAGCCTCTCCCATTTTGTTCCCATTTCCCCTGGCCTGACTCCTCCACTCCCCACCTTCTCCTAGAGCAGCTGTTGAATGGTGAAAGAGAATAATGAGCTGGCTTTGTTGGCTAGTGGCTGTGACAAGAGCCAGGTGGCCTCAGTGAGTGACCAAGTGGTGATCAAGGTCTGAGGTAGAGGGAGAGTGACTTCCTTCAAGTCACCATAGATGTATAAAGGTCATGGACATCTTTGCTGAATGGTTGTCTTTGCAACAAGGAAAGGAAAACAGTAACAAATCCTGAAAACTGTATTTTAGACCACTGTATAAAACTACTGACTCATATGACTCACCATCATCCTAGGGAAGTAGTTTTCCAATGAATATCATACGCAGAGTTAGGAAGCTGTACTTGCATGCTATCTTCCTGAGATTCCCATGAACTATACAGGCCCCAGTTAAGATAAGATTTTAACACTGCTATTCTTTTTGCTATTTCTTGAGGGTTTTCTTCACTGTACCTTTCCACCCATGCATGTCAGAGAAGAAAAGATACAAGAGACCCTGGTGCTGGTGGAGGTTGGAAATGGTGAAAAATACCAGGATTCTCTATCGACCCACAAACAAGCCTGAAGACTCTGCTCTGTGATATGTGTCCCCATATTCATATAGACCACACACACAAAAAAAAAAAGTTGTCAGATTGAGTCCAGCTCATGGTGACCTCATACGTTACAGAGTAAAACTGTTCCATCGGGTTTTGTTGGCTGTAATCTTTACAAGAAATTGTCAAGGATTTCATTTTAGTTGAATTCACAATCAATGCCCATGGAAGTAGCAGTCAAGAAATCAAATGACGCATTATATTGGGCAAATCTGCTGCAAAAGACCTCTTTTGAAAAAACAAAGATGTCACTTTCAGGACTAAGGTGTGCCTGACCTAAGCCACGGTATTTTCAATTGACTCATATGCATGTGCAAGCTGGATGATGAATAAGGAAGAACAAAGAAGAAAAATCAATGCCTTTGAATTATGGTGTTGGTGAAGAATGTTGAATATACCATGGACTGCCAGAAAAATGAACAAATCTGTCTTGGAAGAAGTACAGCCAGAATGCTCCTTAGAAGTAAGGATGGCAAGACTTCGTCTCACGTAATTTGGACATGTTATTAGGAGGGACCAGTCCCTGGAGAAGGACATCATGCTTGATTAAGTGGAGGGTCAGCAAAAAAGAGGAAGACCTTCAATGAGATGGATTGACACAGTGGCTGCAACAATAGACTCAAGCATAACAATGATTGTGAGGATGGCACCCGACCCAACAGTGTTTCATTCTGTTGTACATAGGGTTGCTATGAGTCAGAACTGACTCGACAGCACCTAACAGCAACAACACAATCTTTACAAAAGCAGATCGCCAGGCCTTTCTTCCCAGGAGTCTCTGGGTGGGTTTGAACTGCCAACCTTTAGGTTTGTAATGGAGCATAGGGTGATCCCAAAGACAAATGGAAACCTGTTATCAAAAACAGTGAGACGTAAATCCTAAAGACAGTTTCTTACACAATTCATTTGTTCATTAACATTTTTGAGCTCCTATTACGTGCCCCACACTGGGCTAGGAGCTACAGAGATGAATGAGGCCAGTGATTGCCTTCGAGGAATTTGAAGTCAGGTAGGAGGGAAGGTTAAGAAGACCAGCGTTTACATACAGTGTGAAGACAGCAATAATGAGGCATGTCCAGGGTGCTGTGAGTGGCAGAGAGGAGCACCTAACTTAGCTGAGGCTGCCCAAAGAAAGCTTTGCAAGGCATCACATCTCATGAGCATAAGGAGTTGGGGGAGGGAGAGATGGTTCTAGGCATCAAGAGCTGCACCAAAACATGAAAGCAAACTAGCAAATGGAAACTGCAAGGAGTGAAGCTTACTCACAGGGAAACCATGAGATACGACCCTAGAAGGGTGGACAAAGATCAGATTGTGAAGGACCTTACAGGCTATGATAAAGAATATGGATTTTACTCTCCAGGCAAAAGAAAACCACTTGTAATAGTTTCTGTGGGCTGCTATAACAAAGTAGCACAAACTACGTGACCTAAAGCAACAGAAATGTATTCTCTCACAGTCCTGGAGTCTAGAAATCTGAATTCAGGATGTCGGGAGAGCCATGCCGCTAGAGGAGGAATACTTCCTTTCCTCTTCTAGCTTCTGGTGGCCCCAGATAATCTTTGGCTTATGGCAACATAACTCCAGTCTCTGTCTCTGTCTTCACATGGCTATCTTCCCTCTGTGTCTCTTTGTGTCTTTTCTCCTCTTCTTATAAGGATACCAACAATAAAGAAATTATCACCTACCCTAATGACCTCATCTTAACCGATTACATTTGCAAAGACCCTATTTTCAAATAAAGTCACATTCACAAGTACTAGGGGTTAGAACTTGACCATATCTTTTTGGAGGACACAATTCAACCCATGTAATTTTTAGTATGGTATAATCAGCTGTGAATCCTAGGAAAATCATTCTGGTAGGAGTGTGGGAGCACGTTCGCAAGGGTTGGTCTAAAGATAGAAAGACAATGGTCTTTCTACCTTTCTACACAGGCTCACTCTTCAACTCCTTTCAATAGCAAGTACTCACTTTCCATTAAGCAAAAGTCCTGACACTCCAAGCTGGTGGTAGGAGCCCAAAGCTATCATTCTGACCCCTCTTTCCCGTGGTTGATTAAACAGGACCACGAATTATTTGCAGCTCCTCCCATTAAGAGGTGGAGTCTATTTTTACATCCCTTGAATCGGGGCTGGCCTTGTGACTCACTTTAACCAATAGAATGTGGCAGAAATGACCCTGTAAGACTTTTAAGCTCAGGTCTCAAGAGATCTTACAGTTTTCACCCTCTTAGAAAGCTGCATAAGGAAGCCCAGACTAGCCTCTTTGAGGATGAGCACCCAAGTGGAGAGAGAGGCCCAAGTATCAAGACTTTCCAGCCATCCCTGGTGAGTGAGACCATCCCTGACCACCCACCCCCAACCAACCTACCAATTAAGTGTAACCACATAAGTGACCCCAGCAAGGCAAGAAGAAGAACTGTTCGGGTGAACCCGGCCCAAATGGCAAAATCAAGAGCAAATGAATGGTTGTTGTTTTACGTCACTATGCCTTAGGGTGAGCAGTTACACAGCAATAGATAACTGGTACTCCTCTACACTGCAATTCCTGAAAACTGGCACCGGAACAAGCCGTCCAGAGCTTCAGTGAAATTAATACTGTCTGGAGGGTAAATATACTCCATGTACCATGCGGAGAAAGGGTTTCTGCTTGGATTGTCCAAGTATCCTTCCCTCCAGAGTGCCAATTAGGATGCTTGACTTTCTCTAATTTATATCTAACTATAAATGCACTGCCCTAATTGATGGGACATCGATATTAATTAATAATTCATAGTATGGTCAGACTTTTTCACATGTAATCACAACTTTAAAATCTCAAGAAATGTCCCTGTAGACAGCTGGAAAAGCAGCTTTTCCTTCAGAGTCCTGACTTAAAAAAAAAGTTATCTCAGTCTCTCAGAACAGAATTTTGGGAAAATGTGTGAAAAAGTCAAAGTTGGCCAGAGATACCGTTTTTCTCCTCAGCACAGGATGCCCCTCCTGCGGAATGTAGCTTTCATGTGAACAGACCCCACCGTGGGGACAGACAAGGAGAAGACAAAATGTCTTACACAAACCACTAGGATTCCATCGGGTAGGGAGTGGGGGAGAGGCACTGAAATAGCATTGGAACCAGAGTTGATGTTATGAAATTCATGGCATCTAAATTCCTGAATATACATCAAAAGGGAAAGATCCTTGTGGCAACACACTTGAACTCATTTTGAATCTGCAGGAATTCTCTCTAGCATACTACCATGCCTCATCTTTGTTCCATAAATCTAAAATTGAGTTGCTTTTTTGTTTGTTTGTTTTGTTTTGTTTCTGTCACTACATCATACGAAAACAGCTGAGTACATTTTTACCAAATTTGGAGGATATGTTTGGGGTGACCTGACTGAAAAAAACAACAGGCTCTGGGCCAAGGATGGAAGTCACTTTGTGAAGACCCAGAGGGCAGGTAACAATGGGACATGAGAGGCACTTGTAACAACCACTCAGAGACATGCCAAAGAATTAAAATGTTAGGACCAGAGAAAACAAAACAAGGTTTCAAATGTGAGCCCCAAACTAAAATTCATTTAGGGCTCCAAACTGCAGGTATCCGTCCTCAATGGAGCTGCTTTTCATGAAACTACATTTGTAATTTTCTCCAGGGTGAGCAACAGCAGGGATTTATCTATTTAACAAGCATTAGTGATTCCTCCCAGCATCACAGAGGAGGCCAATGAGTGCAAAAAATACGTATGAGCAGCACATCTTGGAAGACATATTCCAACCTGAAGGACTAAGAGACAACATTTCATATTATTTTGGGTAAGACTTTTCTCACAGTAGGTAGTTTATAGCCATGAAAAAGCACAAATTGTTCAGAGAAACAGCTCTATCAGGTCTCTGCCGTGTACCTTCAGAAACTACTGGCTTGTCTCTGTGGTGGGGGTTGATAAAGTTGGCGTATTCACATATATGCTCATCTGATGCTCATGGCAGACATTTTACAAATAGTATTTGAATGCATGGAGTCCCTGGGTGGTGCAAATGGTTAAGCCCTCAGATGCTAACCAAAAGGTTGGTGGTTTGAGTCCAACCAGAGGCACCTTGGAATAAAGGCCTGGCAATCTTTTGGAAGGTCACAGCCATTGAAAACTCTATGGAGCACAGATCTACTCTGACCCACATGGGGTCACCAAGAGTTGAAGTTGGCTCCAGGGCAGCTGCTTTTTTTTGTTTTTGGTTAGTTGAATGAATCAAACAATGACTGAATGAATGAATAAATGAAAGAAAGAATGAATGAATGTTGTCTAAGGAGCTGTGAAAGGAAGAAGTAAAACAAAGCATCTAACAATACTCTTCATAGAAAGTCAACCCTTGTTAGCTGGGCTTTCGAGTGAATGGCATTTTTAGTTTCATGACTTAATATGAGTGTTGAAAATTTTCAAACTATATTTAAAGGATCCCAAATGCAAAACTTAAGCTTTGAAAGGCAAAGATTACACTGCTTCAGTAATAATTTTCATAAGAACAGTTTACCTCACATTTAATATTGGCAATGCCACTGTTCCTGCAAAGAATTGACCAAACAGCTCAATACACCTCATTTAGAACCATTATGGGGCATTTCTTCAAAGATCTGGTTATGAATGTCTCAAAGAAAGAATCAACGAGGTTTTTATTAGAATGGGGAGAGATTTCTTTAAAAAAAAAATCCTTATAAAATGAAGGTGAGTGGAATAAAGCATGACCAGGGCAAAGGACATGTTCCATTTTATTCCACTGAAGGTAAACATAATTGTTATTTTTACAATAGTCTATTCCCACATATATTATCCATGTAATTGTTTATGTTTCAAAACCCACATGATGGCAGTTTTACAAGCTGCATAGATAGACTATTCTCAGGAGTTTGTGCTCAGGGATTGCCTTAAACAGAAAACTGCCTTATAATTAGCACATTTGGTGCATTAGCAGTCAAGTACTCCTTGGAGGGCGAAAACAGGCCGGCAGCTCACCAAACTCCTCTCTCTCAGAAGAGAGTTAGCATGAGGTGCCAGTGGCTAATACATTGCTACAACTGGATCAAGGTTTCCTTGCATTGTGGTCTTAATTAAAGAGCTCATGAAACATGGTACATTCAATATTTTACCTGTAAATCTTCTCTGTGCAAAACTGATTAATTTAGTCTTAGTGTGGTTCTATTTAGCTCCAGATAGTTTTACAACTCAATAAGAAAAACATTTCTAATTGGCATTAATATCTTTCCTTAGTTTGTACCTGCCAAGGCAACAATTTCAAGGAAGCTGAATAAAATTTTCAACAATGTTTGTTTTATATTGTCCCCCCAGTTTTGTTCTGCTTTATTAATAAACTCATAGTTTTTATCCCTTCCACAACTCTCAGAAACATGTAAAGTAAGCACTTGAGAGAAGCAAACAATTTTTCTGTGGCTATCAGTCAAGGTTATTTGGGTGCACATCAAAGAAAGAGACTCTGGATAACACAAGTCAAGAGGGGATGATAGGAAGGATGCTGGGGTAGCTCACGGAGAGAAAGGAAGAGAGCTGAGAAGTGAGCCTCAAAGGGGGCAGAGCCAGAGGCCTCCCTATCAGAGTCCCAGACTCACCTTATAATTTTCATAGTCTCACTTCAGCTTACATCCTATTGGCCCAAATTTAGTCACATGGCCACACCTAACTGCAAGGGAAACTGGGAAATATACCCAACTAAAACTTAGGGAGCTCTGTTACTAAAAGGGAAGAGTGGAAATGGAAATCGGGAAAATCAGCCATTTCTGACACAAGGGCCATTTTTATATTTTCTTTCTCTAAGCAACCAGAATTTGAAAGGTTACCCACAATCAGGGGAAGATCTAGGTTTTCTGGGGCCTGAAGCTTATACCACTGGAATGGTGGAGGGTGGAGTCCTTTTCAAGAAATAATACAAAAATGGCTAACTTTCGGAAATTTTACGAGAACGTATAATCTTATGAACACATTGCTAGGCCCCTCCCAGGGTGTTGCACAGGCAGAGGCCTGTATAATGAGAGGCCCTGAAACTGAAGCTTCATTCCTTCCAGGTAAACCTGCTTCTGCTCTTAACGGTTGTATTTGTCTAACATTTTGTTCCTGCAGATTTGCAAACACATACAAGCTATCAGTTTGCATCCGAAATAAATGGCTGGGCCAGTGACAGAAACAGTCACTATGATGTTTATAGTAGCCAGTTCAGTCAGAACACCTGGCAGCCCAGCTGGTGGTTAAGACGTCATTAGTGAACTGCACTGACCAGTTTGTCTCTGCCTGACCACAAATAAATACAACCAGGATAATCACTCATAAACAGCATTTGGTAATGCATGGTTGTTTGTTCGTTTTGTTTAAGCTGAACTGGAAGAGCTGGAATAGCAGGACCCCATCCCTGACCATCCTGTCCAGTACAATAGCCTAGGCAGGGGGAAACAGGTGTCCTCTGGGGAACCTCAGTTCCAAAATCAGTCAAGTGAGTGGTAGAGGTGGATCCTGCTCGGGCCTCTCATACTGGATGGAAGATTCTGATGGAATCTTAAACAAATGTGCTCCTGGTCTGCTTCACCTCACGGGTCTTAGCCCAAAGAAATATAATCTATCTTTAAAATCGCCACTTAACGATTTCCCCAGAGCCAATAAATCATAGTAGGCACAATTTTACTAAAATCATGCCTTGAATGGGTGAGAGAACACTGTTTGTAGGTGTTCATTCCTCTTTTAAAGCATGCTCCTCCATTAGGTATTTCCACATGTGCCCTATTTTCCTCAATACAGCTCAAATGCTCCCTCATTCATTCATTCATTCCAGGAACATTTACTTATGCCAACCGTGGTACAAACATCTAATTCGGGACTAAGACATAGTCCACTAACTAGTTTTGTCTGTTAGCTGCCAAACTCATGGCGACCCCATGCACAATGAAACGAAATGCTGCCCAGTCATGCACCATCTCCATGATGGGTTGCAGATCATACTGTTATGATCCCTAGGGTTTTCCTTGGCTGACTTTTGGGAGTAGATCACTAGGCCTTTCTTCCTAGTATGCCTTAATCTGGAAGATCCACTGAAACCTGTTCAACATTATAGTGATATGCAAACTTCCACTGATGGATGGTGGCTGCACTTGACGTGCACTGGCCGGGATTTGAACCCAGGGCCCTGGTTCTCCTTCACGGAAGGTCAGAATTCTACCACTGAATCACTACTGGCCTCATAACTACTTTAGTAGCAGTGATTAAATAATGATCAGTTAGTAACAACTTTGACCTTGACCAGTCTTAAAAATAATTTTGGCAATTAAACACTCCAGGATATTGTGTCACCAAGCCTGTTGGTAAATCTGTGCTCCCAGCACTTTCAGTTCTTAAAGAGGGGAAGAAAAGAAGCCATTATTATTAGAATTTTTTTTTTTTTTTTCTTCTCCATGTAAACTGATTTCTGAGTTGACTGGCAGCTATTTGATTTCGTTTGGCTGGTCACAGTCATACCAAAAGCAAATTTGTTTTTTACCAAATCCTATTATATTTCTTATTACTGAGCCATGAAAAACATTACCCAGTATTTCCTCCTTAGTGATCTCAGAAGAGAATTATCTAGCTTCCATTTGAAGCAAAGGTAAGCTAAACAGATTGTTTAGTTAGTATTAATACTCCAGTTACTAAGTTCCGTATGTCTACTATGGAAATAATATATAATAGATTATTGGGAATAAAAAAAAAAACAAGGACTTGGCCATAAGCCACATGGTAGATCCTTTTTTCACCACTGATGTCAAATCAGCACAATGGCTCTAACCAGATTTAGGATTGTATGTCTATGCACAAAACATCAGCAGTTCTCAGTCTTCTGATGCTCTTAGCTCCAGAAATATCAAACTTTGCATTAAATATTTGAAATAACTTATTAAAAGTCACAGTTTTATTGGAAACTAACTCGTTAAAACACACACACACCTTAACACTAAGAAGATTCAAGATCCTTCAAATGATACCACAGAAAACTAACATAGCCTGAGAGATGAAAATTGTTCTCAGAAAACTATAATATACATGTAGAACTGCTGGCCACTACTGGCAGATCAGTATAGCAGAATAAATTGAATCAGCTGGCCAAGAAAAAGAAAAACGATTCCAGTAATAATTTGAGCAAAAAAAAAGATAAGTGAATTCCTATTGGTTCATTTAATCATATGTAAATAAAGTTTTAACTCTATTTCTAACATACCTTAATCCTTGGCCCAGATCTAGTGAAGAGCATGATGACCCCATTTTTCTTTTTTTCAGGCATGGACATCTTTAATTACTTTTAATTACCTTCTTTCATGAGCTCTGGAATCATAGAAATCTCGCAAACCCACTTTACAGTCGAAGACGCTGAGGAAGAGAGAAGCAAAGTGCCCTACTTCACAACTTTTCAGAAAATCCAAGATTAGAAGCCAGTAACCGGTCCTGTATACAAGGGTTTCTCAACCTCAGCACTATTGATATTTTGGAGATAATTCTTTGTTGTGGGGGCTGTCCTGTGCATTGTAGGATGTTTAGAAGCATCCTTGGCCGCTACCCACTAGATGCCAGTAGCACTCCCCACCCCACAAGTTGTGACAACCAAAAATGTCTTCAGATTTTGTCAAATGTCCCCTGGGGGAAAACCGCCCCCAGTTGAGAACCATTGCTCTAAACCTGTCTTGATTTGCCCAGTGACTCCTCAGCAGCTAATTATCCTCTCCTCCTTCCTCCAGCTCTGCAGCTCTCAGCCCTGCTCTAAGACATCTGTGGCTACAAAATACTTGGCTACAGCAAGGTGTGGTCTGAGTGCCATTTTCTGAGAAACTTATTTTTATTAGATCAAAAGCGTAAGTGGGCATTCAGGAATCCAAATTATTTTATCTAGATTTTATTTAACCTCACAGTCACAGAATTGAATTAATCACAATCCTTGGTCAAAGTCCTTTGGTCCATGCATGGCCTATTCTTATTTATTTTATTTAGTTATTTGAATTAGTTGTGTTTTAATAATGTGAAAAGTATCCAGGAACCCACAACCTGTCTCATATCTAACCTGTGCTCCCCCTTATCCCACCTCTTCCCTCTCCCCACCCAAGGCAACCGTCATCTTGAGTCCTGTATTCATCATACCCTTCCCTTACTTTTTACATAATTTTATCACAACTATATTCCTAAAATGTCTATGTTTTTACATTTATAAAATGGGTTTCACACTGTATATAATATCTTGGGAGTTTTTTGCTAAATATTATATTGCTAAGATTCATCCATACTGTTACATATCATAGCAGTATATTGAATTTGATCTTGGTATAATGTTCCTTTGGGTGAGTATACCAGTTTTTACTCATTCACTCTCCTACTCATCAGTATTTGTTTTTTTCCAGGTTTTAGCTTTATGAATTGTCCTGCTTTGAACATTATTGTACATTTCTTCTGTGGTATATGTACAAGATTTTCTTTGGAGTTTTCGATTAGGGATGAACTTGATGAGTCATAGGGTATGTGAACATTAGCAGATGTAGGTTAAATTTAGGTTTAATTTTAGGAAATAAAACCAAACTGTTTTTCAAAAGTAATTGCACCAATTTCCACTCCCACCAACATGTGTAAGAGATCCAACAGCAGCACATCCTCTTCACATTTGAAATTGTACAATTATTTAATTTTTTTCTGAGTAAATGGGCGCAAAATGAATTTTATTGTGATCTTGATTTGCATTTCCCTAATCACAAATGATGTTAAACATCTCTTCATACTTTTATTGGCTTGAATTTGTTTAAACCAGTATATCAGAAAGGGAAGAAACATGAGGCTTAGTTATGTTGTACCAACCAAAACCCACACTTGTTGCTGCTGAGTTGATTCTGACTCATAGTTACCCTACAGGACAGAGTAGAACTGCCCCATAGGGTCTCCAAGACTGTAATCTTTATGGAAGCAGACTGCTACATCTTTCTCCTGTGGAGCAGCTGATGGATTTGAACTGCTGACCTTTCTGTTAGCAGCCAAGTGCTTAACCATTGTGCAACCAGGGCTCGTTGTTGTACTAACACTCATCCCAAATATGCCTAGGCTGTTTTAGAAGTATCCGCTTCTGAGCAATCCACGGTTTATCTAGGTTGAGCCCTCAGATTTAAGTTTGAATTCTGCTTCTGCCACTCACTCTCAGGGGGCCCTTAGATAATAGTTTAAATTCTTCTAAGCTCTGTTTTATTTTTTCCATTTTAAATGAGAACACAATGCCTACTTCCAACGTGAAGTATTAAATAAGCATTCTGTAAAAAATGATGACACAGTGCCTGGCACACAATAAGAGCACAATATTGACTCTCTTCTGCTTTTATTCCTCCCACTTGCCATGAGTACCAAAACTACTAAGAAAGGGGAAGGCTTACCAAGCGAAATATGGTGGTGGACCTTAAAAAATCCAGAGTTGGGGAAAGCTGGTCCATACTGGAAAACTTTATCACCAAACTTTGCTTAGAAATCTCAAGGTTCCTCAGAGAACACAGTCTACTTGAATTGTAGCTGCTGGCAAAGCTAAACAAAGAAAAGGATGACCAAATAGCTGGGTTCCAATTGGAAGCCCCAAGGCAAAAACACAGATGCAGGTAAAATGAAGGTCTTGAGTTCAGAGGCCTGGTAAATGAGATCTGGTTGAATATGACAAGAGTGGAGATGGGGCTAGGGACCCAGAAACCCACCAAACCACACCCACTCATAGCAACCCGATAGGACAGAGTAGAACTGCCCCATAGGATTTCCAAGGCTGTAATCTTTATGGAAGCAGACTGCTGCATCTTTCTCCCATGGAGCAGCTGGTGGGTTTGAACCACTGACCTTTCGGTTAGTAGCCGAGTGCTTTAACCACTGCACCACCAGGGCTTCTTTAGGGACCCAGAGGCCTCTCGACTTTAAAAGACCTTATTTCTCCAGCAAATCTCTCCAAAACAGAAGTTTCTTCTTTTGGAAGGTCTTGACAGTGTTAGAACTTCAAAACATGTTGAAAACAATGATCGCCAATTTTCTTCCATGGAAAATATCTGGAAAAACTTGATGACACATGGCAAAGCGAGATAGTCTCAAAACAACTCTTTAGAAAAAGGATTTACTTTTAGTTAAAACTTTCCACTTCTTAAAACATTTGACTTTGCCCACGAGGCCCTAGTATCTCTTGGGCAGTGCCCATCTCTTTCTGAGCCTATTATTTGTGAGTGAACTTGTTCCAAACTCTGAATCATCTCAATCTACTTCTCTTTACAGTATCAATTAAAAATGTATAAGTAATGAAAAAGAGAAATCCACAATTTAATCTAAAAACTTTTATTTCCAAAATCCTTTCATTATTTTTGAGTTCTAGCATTCTATTTCAACAGAATTAAAATGCTACATATTTGAAGATACCTTTATCTATAATAATTTCACCACCATCACCACAAACAACAAAAACCAGCAAACAACCTACATGTCCAACAAGAGAGGAATATTTAATTAAGTTATGGTATGTCAAACTTACAAGGTTTTCACTGGCCAATTCTTTCAGAAGTAGACCACCAGGTCCTCCTTCCTAGTCTGTCTTAGCCTGGAAACTCCGCTGAAACCTGTCCACCATGGGTGACCCTGCTGGTATTTGAAATACTGGTGGCGTAGCTTCCAGCATCACAGCAACATGCAAACCACCACAGAATGACAAACTGACAGACGAGTGGTTTCAAACTCCCAAGCTGCACTGAAGACATTGGTGAAAAATAAGACCCTAGGAATTGACAGAATACCAACTGAGATGTTTCAACCAACAGATGCAGTGGTGGAGGTGCTCTCATTCGTCTATGCCAAGAAATTTGGAAGACAGCTACCTGGCCAACTGACTAAAAAAGATCTATGTTTGTGCCCATTCCAAAGAAAGGTGATCCAATAGAATGCGGCAATTGTAAAACAATATCATTAATATTACATACAAATAAAATTTTGCTGAAGATAATGCAAAAGCAACTGCAGCAGTACAGTGACAGGGAACTGCCAGAAATTCAAGCTGGACTCAGAAGAGGATGTGGAACGAGGGATATCATTGCTGATGTCAGATGGATCCTGGCTGAAAGCAGAGAGTACCAGAAAGATGTTTACCTGTGTTTTATTGACGATGCAAAGGCATTCGGATTTGTGGATCATAACAAATTATGGATAACATTGCAAAGAATGGGAGTTCCAGCACACTTAACCATGCTCATGAGGAACCTGTATATAGACCAAGAGGCAGTTGTTCGAACAGAACAAGGGACATTGCTTGGTTTAAGGTCAGAAAAGGTGTGTGTCAGGGTTGTATCCTTTCACTATAGTTATTCAATCTGTATGCTAAGCAAATAGTCTGGGAAGCTGGACTATATGAATAAGAATGCAGCATCAGGACTGGAGGAAGACTCATTAACAACTGGTGATATGCAGATGACACAACCTTGCTTGCTGTAAGTGAAGAGGACTTGAAGCACTTAATGATGAAGATCAAAGACCACAGCCTTCAGTAACAGATTACACCTCATCATAAAGAAAACAAAAATCCTCACAACTGGACCAGTAAGCAACATCACGATAAACAAAGAAAATATTGAAGTTGTCAAGGATTTCATTTTACTTGGATCCACAGTCAATGCCCATGGAAGCAGCAGTCAAGAAATCAAATGACGTATTGCATTGGGCAAATCTGCCGCAAAAGACCTCTTCAAAGTGTTAAAAAACAAAGATATCACTTTGAGGACTAAGGTATGCCTGACACAAGCCACAGTATTTTCAATCGCTTCACATGCATGTGAAAGCTGGACAGTGAATAAGGAAGACTGAAGAAGAATCGACGTCTTTGAATAATGGTGTTGGTGAAGAATATTGAATAGACCACTGACTGCCAGAAGAACAAACAAATCTCTTGGAAGAAGTACAGCCAGAATGTTCCTTAGAAGCAAGAATGGTGAGACTTTGTCTCACGTACTCTGGACATGTTATCAGGAGTTACCAGTCCCTGGAGAAGGACATCATGCTTGGTGAAGTAGAGGGTCAGCAAAAAAGAGGAAGACCCTCAAAGAGATGGACTGTCACAGTGGCTGCAATGATGGACTCAACCATAGCAACGATTGTGAGGATGGTTCAGGACCAGGAAGTATTTCACTCTGTTGTACATAGGGTCACTATGAGTTGGAACTGACTCAACAGCACCTAACAACAACAACAAGGCAATTTTTCCCATGAACCTTGGCTATCAAAAGATACATAATGACACCTAAAGCACAAAAAAAAAAAATTTAAAAAAGAACCAACACAATGGCACCTAACAACAATATGTCAAACTCTTAAAACATTTCATAACAACTAAAAATGGTCATTTAAAATGATTTGATGGAAACATGGACATTTATTATAAGGAATGAATACTATAAGGGATGAAAGAACAGATTACAAAATGGTGTTTATTCTGAATATTATAAAATATCTCTGTGCTACTGGGGTGATGCATTACAAATATTAAGCTCATGTGTTTATATTTCCCACTTAACTCCTGTCTACTTGCAGCCTTTTACTTCCAGGCTAAGCCAATAGGGTTATTGTCCCAGGAAAGGTACTTAGCTAGGAAGCAAGGGTATGGCATGTGCTCACAACAAAGAAGCTATTGATTAGCTTAGTGTCTCAGAACCAATTTTCTTTTTTCTTTATTGACACATGGGTTTGAAAGCCAGGCTTGATTGAAGGGGAGTGTCTAAATAAGAAAGTACCCTTGTTCAAAAATCAAGAAGTAGACTTCACCGGCTAGACCATAGTTTTATTTGAGAAAGGTTCCTACCCAACAAGAGGAGAGGCAAAGCCAGCTCTGGCTTAGGGAGAAGCATGTTGGATAAGTTGGGAGAGATGTTGAAGAGAGGAAGGCTTTGGCCTCGCCTCATATTTGGACAAACTGGAGGCTGCCACATCAAAGTAAACTCTGTAGTACAGCGTGGTTAGCAAACGAAGAGTATTCCTGAGCTACCCTGGATTCTGTGTGGCTTGGATAGGACCCAGAAGTTTCTACTTTCCCCTGAGGTCAGAAGCAGAAGTTAGCTGAGCTGAGAGCTAGCCTGGGACCTAATAGGGTGAGAAATCAAATGGAAAGTCCAGGTCAGGGGTCAGATGGAGCATGTGGCACAGACTTAGAGAGCTTGCAGCACCAGTGATAGTCAAGGTGAGGGATATTGGTCACTAAGGGAGACCTTCAGCCCTGCCCAAGCAGACCACAGATTACATTAGCAACAGGCCTCAGCTTCAGTGGCCAGCCAATACCCTATGAGACCAGTCTTACCCCTGTAGTCACTCACCCAGGAAGCCATCAGACTAACAATTTTACAACAACAACCAATAGGGATCCCAAAGAAACATCTAAAGATTCAAGAAATCTCATTTCCTTCCACCACATACTCTCATATACCCAGATCCTTCTAAGAGAGGAGCAGGGTAGGGGGCAGGCCTTAGTCATGGCCCATTTTATCTAAAGCATCTGAAATCTCTATTAAAAAAAAAACAAACCCATTGCCGTTGAGTCGATTCCAACTCATAGTGACCCCACAGGACAGAGTAGAACTGCCCCACAGGGTTTCTAAGGAGCACCTGGTGGATTTGAACTGCCGACCTTTTGGTTAGCAGCCATAGCTCTTAATCACTACTCCACCAGGGTTTCCGAAATCTCTATAGATTGTTTAAATTATTGCACAGACTAAATTTACCAGTCAGCAAAAATCTAGTTTTTAATTTTTTTTTCCCTGCTACCAAGATACAGGTGGGAATTCATAAGGAAGACTGAATTGGTTTATATTAAATATAGTAAAAAGTTATATATTTTTTCACATCTGAGTATATTATGAAAAAAGGTGTGACCCTACTACATGGGCATGTAAACAAAGACTAAAAGGAAATATCCAAAAGGCCAATAATTAATTTTTTCATTGTTTTAAAAAAGGGACATCTTGCCTAATCCTAGTCTCTAAAGAAGAAAATCCTAGAGCTGCTGCACTGCGTAATAGCATTTTTACAATAAGATCATTCAAATTCTTGGCAAGAAAACATATTTCCTGCCAAGGCCTGGCTCCCATGTAAAAGCTTCCATATAAAGTTAAAGATACAGAAACATTTCCCATATCTTAGTCTTTAATTCATCCAATGTTCTGGAATGACCGAGAGTAAAAAAGAAATTACTGTTGTTGTTAGTTGCATGGAATGACCAAGAGTGAAAAAGGAATTATTGCTGTTGCTAGTTGCTGTTGAGTCCACTCTAACTCATGGCGCCCTTTTGTATAGTATAACAGAACAAGACATTGCCCGGTCCTATGCCATCTTCATGATCTTACATATGTTGGAGTTCATTGTTGTGGCTATTGTGTCAATCCATCTCATTAATAGTTTCCCTCATTTTTGGTTACCCTTTATTTTACCAAACACGATGTTCTTTTCTAGGGATTGGTCTGTCCTGATGACATGTCCAAAGTAAGCAAGAAAAAGTTTTGCCCGTGACTCAGAAAGTCTTCACAACATCACTCATTCCCATCCATCTGCTGATAATCTGCATATATCATTTGTGAACATCAGCTTTTCTCAGCTTTTTCTCCAAAAAGCCTGGTAGTGCCACCATCTGGTTTCAGCCCCACTTCTGTGTCCACTTTTCCCACTGCACACTTTTCAGAGCTCACACAGTGTCTTCCAAAAGTAATTCAAAAACTAATGTTAAAGAACTATCTGCATGCTTTTGTTTGCTAACCTCACTCTTATTTAGAAGGAAGTAAGCTGTCCCATACTTGAACAGGGTCATTCTCACGACTGCAAGTCTCTGCAGCATGTGGTTTCATGGGTGTGATGACAGGTAGGCCTTCCTCCCCAGGAACATCTGTTCTGTTTACAGGTTCAGGTGCAAGGAATCCTAGCATCAGGGAGTCATTCCATTGGCCTTAGAGTTGCCTCTGCCTTCAAGAATCACCTCTTAAAGTGCATTGACCAGCTGGCAGAAGTGACATCTTCAACCTTTGTCAGATAACACCTCATCCAGGATTGATCAGCCAGCTATGTGCAAGGCCAAGAGGACAGGAGCCAGGTTATGTACCAGAAGGCAAGCAGAATCACCCAGTAGGTGGAGAAAAGTAGGAAAAAAAAAAAAGTCTGGGGATAAAAGGAGGAGGAGAAGGGTGACCAAATGCATATCTCACTCTCGTTAACTCTCATCATAAGAAAATAGTTACCATTTTAAGTGGCCACTCTTTGCTCAGGACTTTAGCACTTTATCTCAATTAAATCTTACAGTAATCCTTTGAGATAATTATTATTATCTCCAGTTCACAATTAAAATGACACTCAGACATCTGGGATCTTAAAAGCTTATAAGTGGCCATCTTAGATACTCTACTGGTCTCACCCTGTCTGGAGGAAGAGAGAATGAAGAAAACCAAAGGCACAAGGGAAAGAGTAGTCCAAACGACTAATAGACCACAACTACCACAGCCTCCAGCAGTCAGAGTCCAGCACAACTAGATGATGCCCAGCTACCATCACTGACTGCTCTGACAGGGATCACAGCACAGGGGCCCAGATAAAACTGGAACAAAATGTAGGACAAAATTCTAACTCACAAAAAAAGATTAGACTTACTGGTCTGACAGAGACTGGAGAAACCCCAAGAGCACGGCCCCTGGACACCCTTTTAGCTCAGTCAGTACTGAAGTCACTCCTGAGGTTCACCCTTCAGCCAAAGATTAGACAGGCGAATAAAACAAAACAAGACTAAATGGGCATACCAGCCCAGGACCAAGGATGAGAAGGCAAGAGGGAACAGGAAAGCTAGTAATGGGAAACCCAAGGTAGAGAAGGGGAGACCTTTGATGTGTTGTGGTGTTGGCAACCAATGTCACAAAACAATATGTGTATTAATTGTTTAATGAGAAACTAGTTTGCTTCGTAAACCTTCATCTAAAGTACAATTACAAAAAAAAAAAAAGATTACAGCCAAGAAAACCTTATGGGGCTGTTCTACTCTGTTGCAAGGGGTTGCTATGAGTCAGAATGGACTCAATGGCACCCAGCAACAACAGAGGAATTCCTAGCTGCCTGAATATATGCAGCTGGTGAAGGAGACTTGATTAGTAAGTAGATCAAGGCAGCCCAAGAGAAGACCAGTGCCCTGCTAAGACTCTGTCCTCCATGCTGTTCTGCTCAGTCTGGTGTATTTTTGAAGAACTTGGATGAGGACAAAATAAAACATGTGTATCAAAAAATAAAATAAAATGAGGCTCAGAGAGTTTAAGTAATTTTCCCATGGTCATGCAAGTTGTGGAGCTGTGATTTGGAACTCAGGCTTGCTAACTCCAAAGCCCATCACCCGTTCCTCTATTCTTATGTGTCTACAGGTACACTGACACTATCAGACACCACTCGTAGAGGATTATCTGAAGGTATTTGTCAAAATCACTGAGCATACCAACTCTGGCACTTCTACTTCTTGAATTTTAAGAACTTACCTTAAGAAATAAATCATAGATAAGCACAAACATTTAGCTACAAGGTTATTCGTTGAAAGATATAGCTAGAAGGTAAAGTAACATAATGTTCAACACTGGGGAATTGGTTTAAGAATATTATGGTATTTCCACACAATAAAATATTATGTAGCTATTTGGAAAAGGAGGGTGAGAATGTAATCAATGCCACTGAATTGTACATGTAGAAATTGTTGAATTGGTGTATGTTCTGCTATGTTTATTCTCAACAACAGCAAAAACTAAATTATAAAAAATACTATGTAGCCATTAAAAATTATGTAGAAGAAAACTCAATGGCATGAAAAGAAGAGGTCACAATATGTTCCTAAACTGTTTTGTTCTTTAAGCATGTGTTTTTATTACTATTGGCACATAACAAATTATCCCCAAACTTAGCAGCTGTGTTATAACAATCTTTATTTTGCTCAAAATTTTGTAGGTCAAGAGTTTGTGAGGGGCTCAGCTGGGCAGTTCTTGTTTTGGGTCTCTCAAGTGATTGCACTAAGATAAAAGCTTGGACCACAGTCATCTGAAAGTTCTCCTGGGATAGATATCCAGTATTCAAGATGGCTATCAGCTGGGAGTTCTGCCTAGGTCTAGGCATGGTCTCTTCACATAGCTTGAGCTCCCTTATAGCATGGTGGCTTCAGGCTGTTGAACTTCTTGCACAGTGGCTCAGGGCTTCAGCACAAGTGTTACACAGAACAAGGCAGAAGCTAAATCACCTTTTTGGACTTAGCCTTGGAAGTCACATAGTCATATAGAGTCACTTTGGTCACATTATATTTGTTACAAGTGAGTCACAAGCCTTCCCAGATACAAGGTAAGGGAACAACGACAGGAATGTCAAAAAGTTTGCAGCTCTCTTTTATAACTGCCATAGCAAGTTATTGAAGAGTATATTTAGTATAGTTCCATTTTTGTAAATTAGACATGTGGCTATAAAAAGATTATAAAGACCTAAAATATTAACAGTGATTTTCTCTGAAATTTGGATGAGTTTTATTTTCATCTTTTTATCTAAATTTTTTATACTGAATATCTATTAATTTTGTAATTGGAAAAAGATCAAATTTAAAAAATTAATTTTTAAAGTTTAAAATAAATACTTGAATACTATTTTATCTCCATATTCTATACTAGCTAGACACTGTCCCATATATTCATCTTCCAAAATCACCACAGAGCAATCTATCACACACGAAAACCTCGGGTACAAATTACACATGAGTTCAGACTTGTTTTCTATCATGTTCATGTCAATAAATCTCCTCAGTGTCTTAAAGCACCAGTTACCTGCCATGCCTAGTAATCTATGCTGAGCCTGGAAAACACAATCAGTGTGGGACCCCAACGAGAAAGTGATGGTGGCCACAGCTTTCTCATGCAACAACTTCAGGAAAACCCATAAGGGCCCTCATCACACTTGCCTGAATATGACAAAATTTTGGCAGCTGGTGGTATTTTTTTCTCATAGAAAGTGAAAAACAGACCTCAGAGCAATCAGTAACATCAGTTTTTAAGAATGCTACTCTTGGAAGAAAAAAAGAAAAAATCAGCCAGTTGGTCAACTCCCTCCCAAAATGATAAATACTGCAAATGGGTAGACCGTGATTGGAATGATGTGTCTGTTTAGGCTACCTTCAATGTCAGCATCAATTGCTGTAGACAGAATGAACATATGTCTTTCACTTAGTGAGTAGCGGAAGAAATATTCACAAAATATTCACAAAAGTCTCAGAGGCTAGGCTATATTAATGATCCTCTCTTTTTCTTTCCTTCTCCCCTGAAAACACTATTAAAAAACTAAGGTCACCAGCTGTTGCATGCCATCAAGAACTAAAGAATTTATGGCAGGAGTCCTATTTAATTACTGTTCATGAAACTGATCCTGTGGTATTGCAGACCTTATATATAAATATTATTTATATCCCCAACTTTCAGGAAAGCAAGGTCTATTTCATAACCTTACCAAATGTCAGGGATCTGCCCCTGATGTTAAAAATAAAAGGTATTGTATAACATAGCTAAACAGATTATGGGCTGGTTTTCAGACATGGTTTTCTTCTCCACACAACTATAGCTCTCCTTCTCTGACAATGGAGAAAGAACTCCATTCAATACACATCTCCTTAAGACCAAGAGTACCTGTCTGAAGAGTGAGTACTTAATTCAGAGGACCATTTAGGGCTTACAGAGAAACGAACGATGTGATCTAAACTATGCCATAGGGGGATTAAAGGTGAAATTAATAAATTAGAAAACACAAACCTCCATAAATTTTATAACTAGTTCTTTGAAAAGACTAATAGTTAAATTCCTCCCAAGCTTGTTTAAAGAAAAAAGAGAGCAAAACAATAAAATTAGGGATATGATAAGGGCATAATTACAAGTTCTAGAGAAGCTAAGAAACATTATAATAGAATATTACATACAATTGATGATGACACATGTGAAAACTAAAGGAAATGGATGATTTCCTAGAAAAAATACAATGTTTCTTAAATGACCCAGGAAGAAGTAGTAAATGTAAATGGACCATTTACACAGAGAGGCAATGATAGGCCACCTATTGGATTAATCCAATAGATACATTTGAGTTGGAGATTGGCTGTGAGTGGTAATAAAGAGGAGGGTGAAGGTAACTCTTAATAGCCTGGTCTACTTGAATGCAAAGACTACGATTTCATGCAGGGGGTGGTAAGTAGGGTGATGCTCTGGTATGCAAGAAGAAAATAAGTTACATTTATCTTCATCTCATCTTCTATTAACTTTTAGATTTTTGTGACATTTTATATATGCAAAAATATTAGTACTGTATTACTAATATATTAAATATGCATATAGAGGGGGAAATGCTCAAAACATTTTAGTGAAATGGATGAGAATCAAAAACTTTCAGAGCTAATAGTTTATAAGGAAAATGTGCTACATCCTACTTTGGTGAGCAGTGTCTAGGGTCTTAAAAGCTCATGAGCGGCCATCTAAGATACATCTACTGGTCCCACCCCACCTGGAGCAAGGGAGAATGAAGGAAACCAAAGACACAAGTGAAAGATTAGTCCAAAGGACTAATGGACCACAACTACCACAGCCTGCACCAGACTGAGTCCAGCACAACTGGATGGTGCCCGGCTACCACCACTGACTGCCCTGACAGGGATCATAATATAGGGTACCGAACAGAGCTGGAGAAAAATGCAGAACAAAATTCTAACTCACAACCAGACTTACTGGTCTGATGGAGACTGCAGAAACCCTGAGAGTATGGCCCCTGGACACTCTTTTAACTCAGTACTGAAGTACTCAACACTCTTGAGGTTCACACTTCAGCCAAAGATTAGACAGGCCTATAAAACAAACAATAATATCCATAGTTCAACCATCTATACCGGACTAAATGGGCACACCAGCCCAGGAGCAAGGACAAGAAGGCAGGAGGGGACAGGAAAGCTGGATGAATGGAAATGGAGAACCCAAGGTCGAGAAAGGGAGAGTGTTAACACATTGTGGGGTTGGCAACCAATGTCACAAAACAATATGTGTATTAATTGTTTAATGAGAAACCAATTTGCTCTGTAAACCTTCACCTAAAGCACAATAAAAAATAAAAAAATTCAGAGCTATATCCATACAGTAGAATACTATTCAATAATAAAAAGAAAGAATTACTAATACACACAACATAAATGAATCTCAGTATCATGCTGAAAGAAGTGTCACACAGAAGAGTACATACTGCACGATTCTATTTGTGTAAAATTACAGAAAATTCATACTAACCTACAGTGACAAAAAAAATCAGTGGTGACCTCAGGAATATTTTATGGTGGTGGGAATATGTTCTGTGTCTTGGTTGTGAAGGTGATTTCACGTATGTACACATCTCTCAGAATTCCTTGAGTAGTACGTTTTAAATGGATGCAATTTATTATACGTAAATTATATCTCAGTAAATCTGATTACAATTTTTTATTATTATTGTACTTCAGATGAAGGTTTACAAAATAAACTAGCTTCTTATTAAAAAGTTAGTACATACATTGTTTTATGACATTGGTTAACAACCCCACAACATGTCAAAACGCTCCCTTCTCGACCTTCGATTCCCTATTACCAGCATTCCTGTCCCCTCCTGCCTTCTCATCCTTGCCCCTAAGCTGGTGTGCCCCTTTAGTCTCGTTTTGTTTTATGGACCTGTCTAATCTTTGGCTGAAGGGTAAACCTCAGGAGGAGTGACTTCATCACTCAGCTAAAAGGGTGTCTGAGGGCCTTACTCCTGGGCTTTCGCCAGTCTCTGTTAGGCCAGCAAGTCTGATCCTTTTTTGCGAGTTAGATTTTTATCCTACATTTTCTCCAGCTCTGTCCAGGATCCTCTGTTGTGATCCCTGGCAGAGCAGTCAGTGGTGGTAGACGGGCACCATCTAGCTGTACTGGACTCAGTCTGGTGGTAGTTGTGGTCCATTAGTCTTTTGGACTAATCTTCCCCTTGTGTGTTTAGTTTTCTTCATTCTCCCTTGCTCCCAATAGGGTCAGACCAGTGGAGTATCTTAGATGGCTACTCACAGGCTTTTCCACCCCAAACGCTACTCACCAAAGTAGAATGTAGAACATTTTCTTTATAAACTATATTATGCCAGTTGAGCTAGATGTTCCCCAAGACCACGGTCCCCACAGCTCTCAGCCCAGTAATTCGGTCCCTCAAGGAGTTTGGATGTGTCTATGGAGTTTCCATGACCTTGCCTTGTACAAGTTGTGCTGGCTTCCCCAGTATTGAATACTGTCTTACCCTTCACCAAAGTCACCACCCATCTACTGTCTATTTAGTGTTTTTTCCATCCCCACCCCTCCTCTCCCTTGTAACCATCAAAGATTGTTTCTTTTTGTGTGTAAACCTCTTCAGAGTTTTTATAGTAGTGATCTCATATAATATTTGTCCTTTTGTAATTGACTTATTTCACTCAGCATAATGCCCTCCAGATTCATCCATGATATGAGATGCTTCCCAGATTCGTCATTGTTCTTTGTTGCTGCACTTACTTCATTGTTTGTATGTAGCATAGTTTGTTTATCCATTTATCTGTTGTTGGTCATCTAGGTTGTTTCCATCTTTTTGCTATTGTGAACAATGCTGCAATGAACGTGGGTATGCATATGTGTATTCTTGTGACAGCTCTTACTTCTCTAGGCTATATTTCTAGGAGTGAGATTGCTGGATCATATGGTATTTCTACTTCTAGCTTTCTAAGGAAGTGACATATCGTTTTCCAAAATGGTTGTACCATTTTGCTTTCCCACCGTCAGTGCATAAGAGTTCCAATCTCCCTGCAGCCTCTTCAATATTTGTTAATTTCTGTTTTTTTGATTTGTGCCAGTAATGCCTGGGTGAGATGGTATCTCATTGTGGTTTTGATTTGCATTTCTCTAATGGCTAGTGATCGTGCATTTCCTCGTGTCTGTTGGCCACTTGATTGTCTTCTTTGGTGAAGTATCTGTTCATTTCCTTTGACCATTTTTTTAACTGGATTATTTGTTTTTTTGTTGTAGAGGTGTTGGATTTTCCTGTAGATTTTAGAGATTAGACCGTTGTCAGATTTGTAACAGCCAAAAAATTTTTCCCAGTCCATACGTTCTCTTTTTACTCTTTTGGTGAAGTCTTTTGATGAGCATAAGTGCTTAATTTTTAGTTGTCAGTTATCTAGCTTATCTTCTGGAGTTTGTGTGCTGTTAGTTATGGTTTGTATCCTGTTAATGCTGTGTATTATGGCCTCTAGCATTGATACTTTTTTTTTTCTCCTATGATCTTTATAGTTTTTGGTTTTATATTTAGGTCTTGGATCTATTTTGAATTAGTTTTTGTGTATGGTGTGAGGTATGGGTCCTGTTTCATTTTTTTCCAGATGGACATCCACTTTTGCCAGCATCATTTGTTAAAAAGACTGTCTTTTCCCCATTTGATGGACTTTGGGCCCTAAAGTCCAAGTGATTGTAGGTGGATGGATTTACATATGGGTTCTCAACTCTGTTCCATTCGTCAGTGTAACTGTTGTTGTACCAGTACCAGGCTGTTTCGACTATTGTAGCTGTATAGTAGGTTCTAAAGTCAGGTAGTGCGAGTCCTCCTATTTTCTTCTTCTTCAGTAGTGCTTTACTTAACTGGGGCCTCTTTCCTTTTCATATAAAGTTAATGATAATTTTTCCATCTCTTTAAAGAATGCTGTTGGTATTTGGATCAAGATTGCATTGTATTTGTAGATTGCTTTGGGTAGAATTGTCATTTTCACTATGTTGAGTCTACCTATTCATGAGCATGGTATGTTTTTCCATTTATATAGATCTCTTGATTTCTTGCAGTAGAGTTTTGTAGTTTTCTTTGTATAGGTCTTTTACATCCCTGGTTAAATTTATTCTTAAGTATTTTATCTTTTTAGGGGCTATTATAAATGGTATTGTTTTCCTGATTTCCTTTTCGTCATTCTCTTTATTGGTGCATAGGAATCCAACTGATTTTTATATGTTTATCTTGTATCATGTTACTCTGCTGAATCTTTCTATTAGTTCCAGTGGTTTTCTCATGGCATCTTTAGGGTTTTCTATGTATACTATCATATCATCCACAAATAGGGACAATTTTACTTCTTCATTACCAATTTGGATGTCCTTTATTTCTTTTTCTTGCCTTATTGCTCTAGCTAGCAGCACAATGTTAAATAGGAGTGGTGATAAAGGGCATCTTTGTCTTGTTCCTGTTCTCAAGAGGAATGTTTTCAGCCTCTCTCCATTAAGAATGATGTTGGCCATTGGTTTTGCATAGATGTCCTTAATTATGTTGAGGAATTTCCCTTCTATACCTACTGTATTGAGAATGTTTATCAGGAATGAATGTTGGACTTTGTAGAATACCTTTTCTGCGTTGATTGAGATGATCATGTGATTCTTTTCTTTTCATTTATTTATGTGGTGGATTGCATTGATTGATTTTCTAACGTTGCACCATCCTGACATACCTGGTATGAATCCTACTTGGTTGTGGTGTATTATTTTTTTGATGTGATGCTGAATTCTAATGGCTAAAATTTTGTTGAGAATTTTTGCATCTATATTCATGAGAGATATTGGTCTGTAATTTTCTTTTTTGTGTTGTCTTTGCCTGGTTTTGGTATCACCATTATGCTGGCTTCATAGAATGAATTTGGAAGTATCCCTTCCTTGTCTATGTTTTGAAATAGTTTGAGTACTACTGGTGTAAGCTCTTCTCTGAATGTTTTGTAGAATTCTCCAGTGAAGCCATCTGGGTCAGGCCTTTTTTTTTGTTGGGAGTTTTTTTATTACCTTTTCAATGTGTTCTCTTGTTATGGGTCTGTTCAGATTTTCAACATCATTTTGTACTAGTTTGGGTAGGTAGTGTGTTTCTAGAAGTTTATCCATTTCCTCTAGGTTTTCAAATGTGTTGGAGTATACGTTTTCATAGTACTCTGTTATGATCCTTTTTATTTCAGTTGGATATGTTGTAATGTCCCTGATTTCATTTCTTATTTGAGTTAGTTGTACCCTATACCGTTTTTATTTTGTCAGTTTGGCCTGTGGTATGTTAGTTTTGTTGATCCTTTCAAAGAACCAACTTTTGGTATTGTTGATTCTTTCTATTGTTTTTCTGTTCTCTATTTCATTTATTTCTGCTCTGATCTTTATTATTTCCTTTCTTCTGGTGGCTGTGGGCTTTTTTTTTGCTGTTCTCTTTCTATTTGTTGTAGTTGTGTGGCTAATGTTTTGATTTTGGCCCTTTCTTCTTTTTTGGTGTATGCATTTATTGCTATTAATTGACCTATGAGCACTGTCTTGGCTGTGTCCCAAAGGATTTAGTATGATGTGTTTTCATTCTCATTTGATTCTAGGAATTTTTTTATGCCATCTTTGATTTCTTCTATTGCCCAGTGGTTTTTAAGCAGGGTGTTATTCAGTTTCCATATAATTGATTTTTTTCCTTACTCTTCCTGTTGTTAATTTCTGCTTTGATGGCAATGTGATCAGAGAAGATACTTTGTATTATGTCAGTGTTTCAGATCTGGTTGAGTGTTGCTTTGTGGCCTAAGATGTGGTCTATTCTGGAAAATGTTCCATGTACATTGGAAAAGAATATGTACTTTGCAGCTGTAGGGTGGAGTGTTCTATATATGTCTATGAATTCAAGTTGGCTGATTGTGGTCTTTAGATCTTCTGTATATTTGTTGAGTTTCTTTCTATATGTTCTGTCCTTTACTGAGAGTGGTGTGTTGTCTCCTACTATTATTGTGGAACTGTCAATTTCTCTTTTCAGTGCTGTTAGAGTTTGTTTTGTGTATTTTGGAGCCCTATCATAGGCACTTAGATATTTATTATGGTTATGTCTTCTTGATGGATAGTCCCTTTAATCACTATATAATGTACTTGTTTGTCTTTTATGGTGGATTTTGTTTTAAAGTCTATTTTATGTGAGATTAGTATTGCCACTTCTGCTCTTTTTTGGTAGCTGTTTGTTTGATATATTTTTTCCATCCTTTGATTTTTAATATTTTACGTCTTTGTTTCTAAGGTGTGTCCCTTGTAGGCAGCATATTGATGGATCCTGTTTTTTACCCATTTTGTCACTCTCTGTCTCTTTATAGGTGCAATTAGGCCATTTACATTCAGTGTAATTATTTGTAGGGGTGGATTTATTGCTGTCATTTTGTAGTGCTTTTTTTTGTGGTGCTGACAATTTCTTTGTTCCTCCTACTCTCCTGTAGTGAATTCCTTTTGTTTCTGGGGTTTTTTTTGTTTTTGTTTTTTTCATTTATTTTGTTTTTGTAGATTTTGTATTTACTGAGACTTTATATTTTTCTTCTTTATTTTGATGAGTAGGTTTGTTAACTTTCTTTGTGGTTACCTTGAAATTTACCCTTATCCTCCTAAGTCTGAACCAGTCTTTAATTACTTGGCATCATCTTGCCTTTCTCTCAAATAGAAAGTTCTATACCTATACCATTTATTCCCTCTTTTATTGTTCTGACATTGTTGTCATTTATAGATTAACCTCTCTGGTTCCCTGTTGTAAATCTTTTAGTTTTGAGTAATCCTCAGGATTTCATTTCTTAGGTTGGTATATGGCTGGTGTGATCTTGCGTCCTAGATTCAGGCTGTCATCTGATGTTGTTTGTTCTCAAACCAAAGGACTCCCTTTAATAATTCTTGTAAGTTTGGTTTGGTTTTTACATATTCCCTTAATTTCTGTTTATCTGGAAGTGTCCTAATTTCACCATCATATTTGAACGAGAGTTTTGCATGATATATTATTCTTGACTGGCAATTTTTTTCTTTCACAGTTTTATATATGTCATCCCATTGCCTTCCTCCCTGCATCGTTTCTGCCAAGTAATCAGAGCTTTGTCTTATTGTTTCCCCTCTGTATGTGACTGTTCCTCTTTCTTGAGCTGCTCTCAGGATTCTTTCTTTGTCTTTGGTTTTAGCGAGTGTGATTATGATATGCCTTGGTGATTTTCTTTTGGGGTCTATCCTATATGGGGTTAGTTGAGCTTCTTGAATGGTCAGCTTTTCACCTTTCATGATATTAGGGAAGTTTTCTGTCAACAATTCTTCAATAATCCTCTCTGTGTTTTCCTTTTTCTCTCCCTGTTCTGGAACTCCAATCACTCACAGATTTTTCCTTTTGATTGTATCCCACACCATTCTCAGGATTTCTTCATTTTTCTTCATTCTTTTCTCTGATTTTTCCTCAAACAGGGTGGTATCCAAGGATTTGTCTTCAATTTCGCTGATCCTGTCTTCTATTATTTCATAGTTGCTCCTCAAATCTTCTATGACACTGTCCATTTCTGAAATCTTGTTGTTTATCTTTTGGATTTCTAATTGCTGTTTTTGTGTGATTTCTAGTTGTGAATTTATTTTGACATTTTGTTCCTGTATTATTTTCCTGAATTCTTTCATTGTTTTGTCTGTGTTTTCCAAGATTTTGTCTGTGTTTTCCATGATTTTTGTCTATTTTTCCTAATTTTTGTCTGCTTTTTACTTCAACTCTTGGATAGCTATGAACAGTAGAAATTTGAATTCCCTATCAGGTAGTTCCAGTGCCTTTTCTTCTACTGGAAAGTCATCTGGTGTTTCATTTTGGATGCCTAATGGAATCATTCTGTCCTTTTATTTATATTTTTTAATAATATCTGATGTCTTGAGGACATTCAGTAGTTATTTTCTTTGTTTATTGCTTGTAGATTTGTTTGTTTCATCCTGCTTTTTTGTTTTATTTAGTTATGTCTGAGCAGACAGGCTGTGTGTTCTTTGCTGTTTGCTTGTCTGTGGGCACACTTCCCACCACCTTGTCCAATGGTTAGGGTTAGGGCCAGTTTCTCAGCTATGGTGCACCAGGGCAGGTCAATCTGAAAGGGAGGGGCTGGATTGGGTTGTTTGTAGCACGTACTGAGGCAGACAGGGCAGGGCCAGGGGTCATTGCAGGGCAGGTTCCATTAGGTCATGCCCGTCCTGCTCAAAGGTGCAATATTCAGCACGTGGTACAGAGAAGCAGGAGGGAGAAGGGAGGCTGTGATGTGTGGAGCTAAGTGGGTATGGCAAAGAAGAGAAAGAGGAGAGAGAAACAGGAGCCCAAAAAGAGTGCTGAGAGAGCCTGCCATTGGAGTGGAGATACGTGAAACCAAGAAATGAAGCGGAAAAAAAGGAAAAGACAAAAATAAATAAATAAAAATTTTAAAAAAAGAAAAGAAACGCACCCAGGGATCCCACCAGTGACTGGGGAAGTGGTTCCCAGGCCTCAGGGCACAGCCCATCTAGAAGGTGCGGAAATGGCACACAGTTCCAGGTATTCAAGAGACAGGAAAAGAAGTTAAGTAGAGAAACAAAGAAAAACAAAAAGTAAAAATGAAAATGGGAGGAAAAAGAAAAGGCCCCAGGGATCCTACCCACGTGGCACCACCAACCAAGAAAGCAGTTCCCCAGCTGAGCAGTTTTTCAGAGCCTATCAGGAAGAAACAGATGGCATACAGAGCCAAGTGTTCAACAGAAAGGAGGAGGAGGAAGTGAGATAGAGGGAAGAAAACAAAAGAAGTCAAAGAAAGCAACACCAGCAGCAAAGAAATGGCACTGAAGGAGCAGCAAATCCAAGCAGCACAGAGACGGCACCTCCCCAGCTGAGTAACCTCGGCCCATTAGGAAGTGGTAGAGGTCAAGCAGGGTGAAGAAGGGGAGGGGGTGGAAAGCATGTATCACCAGTTACTGAGTGCTCTGTCTCCTGCTGGGAGATCTGTGAAGCTCCTTTCCGGTACTCCCTGTCCACTAATCTCTGACAGGAGTCCAAGATGGTGATTCTATGCTGCATTAGCTGATAGAGGACTTCAACTCCGTATCTCTCCTCGCTCTCTGTTCTCTGTCAGTTTCTTATTCCACTCAGTGCTTGGTTGAGTTCTTTATCTCTTCATTTGATGCTTAGGGTCCCAGGGTTGATGTTTGTCTCTGTTTTACTTAGTTTTTCAGGTCTTTGCTGTGGAGGGATGGCGTGGTGCTTCTGTCTATAGTGCCATGTTGGCTTTGCCTCCCCTGATTACAAATTGTTTTGGAAACTACTCTTGTGGTGGAAAAGGCTCTAGATTCCCTGTGCTCCTCAGCTATGTTATGCTGTAGTTACAAAGAACACATGAATCTCAGTGACTTACAACAGTGAAAGTGTATTTCTCATTCATGTTTTGCATTGACTAGGAGACTGGCTGCTAACCAAAATGTCAGCAGTTCAAATCCACCAGCTGGTCCTTGGAAACTCTATGGGGCATTTCTACTCAGTCCCATAGGGTTGCTATGAGTCAGAATGGACTTGACAGCAACAGGTTTGGTTGTTTTTGGTTTAGAGGTCAGTTATGACTCTGCTCCATCTAATTTCTTCATTTCAGGATCCAGCCCACAAGCCCCACATGCACAGAGATTTTCACTGACCCTAATATTAAAATAAATAATAGCCAAGAATCATAGACATGCGATGAAAACCTGCAATGAAAAAAGGAGGCTAAAAAAAACAAGAGGGGGAGAAAGAAAGTTGGAGAAAGCAGAGACTACAAGGAAGAAGAAGTTAAAAAAAATATATATGCTTTGTTTTAATAAACATTCAAAAATGAGCTTTCATTTCTAGGTAAATTTAAAGTGTGACAGGAGAAATGAAAAAACTCAATAAAACATTTGAAAATTAGAAATTAAAGCAGAAACTAGAACAGAAAGACAATGTGAAATACAATAGAAGAAAAAAGGTAAGAAAATTAGAGGACCAGACTAGAATGCCCAAAGTCTTAATAATACAAGTAGCCGAACAAAAAGGAGGAAAACTGAGAAGAAATCAAGTAATAATTTCAGAATAGTTCTAATAATGAAAAACATGAACTTTCAGAATTAGAAATCCCACCAGGTACCCAGGAGAAAATAATATATAAAGGGACATGATCATGAAATTTCAGAACACTGAGGACAAAGCAAAAAATCCTAAAATATTTCAGAAATAAAAAGCAAGACATTTACAAAGTATCAAGAATCAGAAGAGCATCTGAATTCTCAAGAGCAACACCAAAATCTAGAAGACAATGAAGCAAAATTCTTGGAGGGAGGAAAAAAAATCTTTCCAAATTCTTGTTTAAGTATGAGAGTAGAATAAAGACATATTTAGACCACCAAGATCTCAAAAAATCACTTCTCATGCACTCTTTCTCAAGAAGCTTCTGGAGGGTGTGTTCCAATCCACCAAAACAAGAGAATAAACCAAGAAAGAGGGGGGATACATGGGATTCAGGAAATAAGGGAATCAATACAAAAGAGAGTTGACTAACAGTGAGGGGAAATCCCAAGATAATAGCTGTGTGGCAGGCCTACAAAACAAACAGTCCCAATTGGAGCACATCAAAGGCTCCAGGGGAGTTTTCTTCAAGAAGATGTAATTTATGCTTAATGTATTTGAACATATTGAAAGAAGATTTATACAACTTGGGGAAAGTTTGGGTTGAATTCAGTGACCATAATTATATAGATATTAAACAATAACAACATTTTTTTAAAAACAAGGATAATTATAAACTCCAGGGAAATGAAAATATTGTATTATATTATACTACAGGGCTCAACATGTGAATAACATTTACAGAGTCATCATAATTTAAGCACTAAATGTTGACATAAATAAAATTACTAGGAGTCATTATATTGAGTGGATGAAGACATGGAAAGGGTGTGTTTATTATGAGAAGAAGGTGAAGAGAGTTAAATCTTCATCTTCCAAGTGAGAGGTCAATGTGATAAATAACTGAAACATTGAAAAATCAAAATACTATCATATAAGTATGAAATAAGAAGATAAACTCCAAGAAGAAGGAAACACTGTGTTTACCCTCAAGGACAGCTGAGACTCAAGGGAGAAAGAAATGTGCAAAAATTATTTACCCTAAATGTGGGATCTAGAGGAGAGAGAAATTAATTCTGCCTAAAGACCGCAGGGAAGACTTCAGAGTAAGTGGAGCAGAGACTAAGAAACCCATTTTCCATTCTGATCTTCCTTTTATAATAGTATACACTTCCCACCTCCTCTTTAAGTTTTAACTGAGCCTATCATCACAAGAGATTCTATTTCCCAAGTCTCCTTCCTGCCAATTATGGCCATGTTATTAAATTCTAAGGGGAGCAAATACGATGTTGGCTCTTCTATAATCCAGATGTATAACTTCTGGATTATATCCTTTAAAAGAAGCCTCTTGTTTCCACTTCCTCTTTTAGCCCTTCCTGTGGGCTGGGATGCAGGTGTTGGTAGCCTATTTAGACCACGTGGACAAGGAAGAACCTCAGGGGATTCCAGAGCAACAAAAGAGAAGAAGGCACTTGGGCCCTGTATGACCCTGTGGAACAGAACAGCTTTCCTTGAGCCTGCCCTCAGCTCAGGCTTTTATGAGAAATAGAAATAAGCCTTCTCCCTTGTTTCAGTCACTATTAAATAGTCTCTGTTAAAGCAGCCAAACCAACATCCGAACTAACATAAGGAACCCCAGCTGGAAGGAATTTATGGACAAGGTGCAAAGAGAGGGGCAGGCAAAGTCGGGGTCGGGGGGAGGGTATTAAACATGTAGCACTTCTCCCAGAACAATGAGCATGGGGGCTGGGTGTTGATGGAGAAGTTGTTTGGAAGTCAATGGTAATAAGGAATTTGCACTTTACCTTGTAAGCAGGGCTTTGAACCAGTTCAAACTGGTACAGTCATGGCTAATGAAGCGAAACCAGAACAGATTTGAATTTTTAAAATATGGGTGATCTGGAACCATAACTGGAATGGCAAAAAGTACAGAAGAGGCATAGGGAGCCCTTTCAGGAGGCTGATACATGAGATTGGATTATTGCCAGGATTTAGAGGGACACATTTAAAGCGCATGGTCGGCTACCATCTTTAAACAGAGCACTGCTGTTTCTGATTCTGCACAAAATTCGACTGGCAAAAGATTTGGTTGCTATACCAAGAGTATGCTGCCCTTGTATTTGATGAGGGAGACAGTTTAGTGAAAATAAAGACAAGTTGAGTAGGGAATTCAATAAAGAATCACAGCAAACGAGCATTGCTTATTTCCCGAGCATCTATTTCACCTTTTCTGGTAACTTAGTTTTATATGGTAGTCTCAACAGCACACAACATACCACGTAATTTACTTATTTGTTATATTTACTGTTTATCTTTAGTCACTTCATGCGAATATAAGTTCCATAGGGGCAGGGATCTTTGTTTTGTGCACTTATCTAGCCTGAACAGTGGCTGGCACGTAGTAGGCCCTCAATAAATATTTACTGATTAAATGAATGCACTTACATTGGAATAACTTGTAGTAATAAGCAAATAGCATATTCATGGTCTAAATCAATTTTCCAATGGAACCGTCTGAGAAAGCCATGCTTTTATCCACAGCTATGGAGGAACTGGGCTGGGGCACTTCAATACCAGGTGTCACTACTCTCTTCTAATCAACTCAGTGACAATTTTCTTATGGCGCTAACAGCCTGCTTCCTCGAGGGGTGAAGAGCTGCTCTGTGTTAGGCTGTGTTTACCAGTGCCTGGTGTGTCATTCCACCTGGACTGTCACAGGGGCTCGAAGCAAAGTGTTGTCATTGCTTGTGACTTCTTGTATATAGTCCTGCTGCCAGTAATAATAATGGGACCATGAAGCCCATTTGTTTACCAGAATGTACTACTCTGTATTATGCAGCTGTAGCTATCAATATTGTTGCACAAGTTCACAGAGGTATACAAGTTTACTAGCTACCATAGTCACTGAAGCTGCAAGCACTGAGAGTATAGAAAACTTGCAAGATTTTTATAAAATATGCTGACAAGTTCTGCTTTTGTACCTCAAGCTTGTACATGCATTCACATCATAAGCAGGGTCAGAAAACAGGGCCAGGATGTGCAGGTAGCCACAGGAAGGCTCAGGTGCCAAGTAGAAGAATAATGCCTAAGGGGTGTGTTCAGGCCTTCCTTCTATGAATGCCATTTTGTATCATAGTGTCTACTTCCTTCTTCTGTGAAAAACAGAAAACAAACTTACCCTGTCTCAAGATTTCTGGAGCAACCACTCTAAACAAATTCATAACCCCTTTCATAATCCCAAAGAATTTCATAAATAAAAAACTAGAAAATATCAGAAGATGCTCTAAAGAATTTAGAGTCCCTGGCCAACACACGGTAGCTGGATTTGTAAATCATGAACACTGCCCCATCTTCCTGTGAATCCATCAGGTACTATTGGTTGTCTGCCCAAAAGCCATTTCCCCTTTGTCCTTCTCTTGAGGCAGTCCCATATTATCCCGGCTTCCACTCCCACCCGTGTCAGTCATATGCTTCAGAGGGTGAATTATGGTGTGCCACAATTCTGGCCAGTGAGATACACGAATCCTCTTGCAAGGCTTCTGAAGGGATTTTCATCCTTGATGAAGAGATGCCTGAGGAGAAACACCCCTCTGCCCATCCTCTGGCTGCTTCAGTTGGGTGCGGTTGTGACTGCACAAAGTGCCTGAGAATGTGGCAGCATCTTGCACCCAACAGGGCAAGCTGACATGCTAGAGGCTAAGCAGAAAGATGTGAGAACCTGAGTCCATGATGATGTTGCTCAGCTGTGAATTTACCACTCTACCTCTGGACTTCTTGCTTTGTATGATAATAAATCCCTTTATGGGTAGGATGATGTGGGAGGCAGAATAATGCCCCCGCCTCTCCCCCTCCTCTCCTACAAAGACGTCTACATCCTAATCTCCTGGAACCTGTGAATATGTTAGGTTACAGGGCAAAGGAGAGTTAATGAGGGCAGAGGGCAAAATAGCCTGTGGATTACCAGACTTGACATGAAAGAGTAGCGGAAAGACTGAGATCAAGGTTGTAGGGCCAGATCAGGTGCCTCACTATCCCCTTTAATACTCCCCAACCAACCAATCAGTTGCTTTTGAGTCGATTCCAACTCATGGTGACCCCATGCGTGTCAGAGTAGAACTGTGCTCCACAGAATTTTCAGTGGCTGATTTTTTGGAAGTAGATCACCAGGTGTTTCTTCCCAAGTGTCTCTAAGTGTACTCAAACCTCCAACCTTTCAGTTAGCAGTTGATTGCGTTAACCTATCCTGAGTTTAGGAGATAGTAAATTGAGATGGTAGATCTCTGTTTTGAGATGGGGTGGTGGGTAGAACCCAGCAAGTTAGTGCCTAAAGCTTAGGAGATGGGTACAACTGAGGGAAGAAGCAGAAAGAGGACTTTGGAGACCCCAGAACAACTTTGGAGGACTTGCTCTTTTGCTCTGGCTCAACCTTGTTCACCTGGATTGTGGTTAAGTGCACAGGTTCTAGGTCACCTGAGTTCAAATCCTAGATCTACCACTCCTAGCTTAGGCAAGTTACTTCTCTGTGTTTCAGCTTCCTCATCTGTGGAAAAGGATTAATTGTGAATCTTAAACAGGTAAAGAGCTTAAAACAGTGCTTGGTTCTTGTAAGCACTCCCCTAAGGGCTCACTGGTATTAGACATCTTAGGGAAAGGTCTCCCACACACTGCCATGGGCATGAATGTTGAACTTACAGTGGATGATTAAAGCTGTACATGGTGGAAACCTCTTAGAAGAAACAATAACCCAAACAGGGTACTCTAAGTTTCCAAATTCCCTGGGATGTGAGCACAAAAACTTTGTATTGCACTATAAGTAATTAATTAATTACTAACATGTAGTTAAAATAAAAATAAAAGAAAGGAAGGATGGCTCTTTAGCTTTCTAGCTCACCGTGGCCTTTGCTTACCTCTTCCATGAATGTGCTTCCTTATTAAAGGAGGAAAAGCTACAGTCTGGCTAATTGCATACCTGGTAGTGGTATTAATTACAGAAGCCCCTTAATCAGATGGTTAGCATGAGTGATTCCCCTTGGAAGGTGACCTGACTAGTATCTAAAAACACTCACATGTCCCAGCCAGGTTGATGGAGGGCAGGAAGTGTAACCTTTGACCAGGCAAGTGGTAACAATGTTGCCCTTTCTGCAACCAAGAACCAAAGGAATTAAAATTGAGTCAGTCACCAAGTAGATTGCATTTAGGGTCACCTATAAATCTCTCTGAAGCATTTACCAAAATGTTTACTTTTCTTAGTAATTTAAAACAAATGGGAAAAGCCTTTGTGCCGAACACTGAAAACAATGTTGGTTCCTTCTTCATGATTCCCTTCCAGCCGTCTATGCCTTTGCTTCCTCTCACAGTGTACATTAATGAATATCTCCTCAATATAACAATACTGCAAATTATGAATAATTCTTCCATTAATTAAACCCTTTATGCCCCTTCAGTGGATTAAGCAGAAATTATTTTTCAATGACGTACACACGTGGACGGCATCGACTTTCTCACAAACTAAAGCAGAGATGATGAAAAATTGTTTCATGTAATTTATTTTAAATCTCTCAGTTTTCCAAACCCAAAATACCTAAACCCACTGCTGTGAGTCAAACTGTTCCATAGGGTTTCCAAGGCTGTAAATCTTTACTTAAAAAGACTGACACATCTTCTTCCCACAGAGTGGCTTATGGGTTCGAACCGCCGACCTTTTGGTAAGTAACCAAGTGCGTTAGCCACTGCACCACCAGGGCTCGTTTTTGTTTTCCACTTGCCCTTTAAAAACATTCAGCTTGTGTTTTGCAATGCCACCAAGAATCTGAGGGCGACACAAGGGACCCAATTCTGCGATTGTTCCTGTTGTACTTATGTTGTTTTTTCTAGGGGTGGAGGTAGGGTTTGGATGGAGCTGCTTTTCGGCAGTTAAGTTAAAACCAAGCATATGTGCGTATAAAAGCAACTCACACTTGATTTTCAGCTTTGCCTTGTATCATGAAGTTTGGCGAGTAGAATGTAAAGATTTAAGTCAGATCACAACTCTTTGATTTCTGGTCTTCTTTCTCAGATGTTTCAGCATTGACCAGGACTACTTAAGGACCGAAGCAAAGTGAATGCAGCTTTGATAATGCTTCCTACTTTGACATTCTATCATGTTATCCTTCTCAAGCAATGTATTGATTTTAAAATTGGCTTCCTGACTTCTAAGTAATTGTCAATTCTTTTTTTAATGGAGTTCCTGTCTACTGAACATACACTTCTTCTTTGTTTTCTGCTTCTACAAGTGAGGTACATTCTGAATCTCTCAGATTCATTCTTGTATTCTTAGGATAAAAGAACTGAGCAAAACAGATGGAGAGCTGATTCATCCCTAGGAAATTTCTCCACTGCTTTGTGAAGATTCTCTCAGCATTCCCTGTTTTCACACTATCCCTGAACTTTAACTTCAGAACTGCATATAGCATCGGTCTCTTTATAAAGACATCATTTTGTTTTCCTATAGCAAAAATTCCTGTTTGGGTTTTATATTTGCTTTGTTAGGATGGTCCTATTTAATTGGCCCCTAACCCATAAATCCTGCTGGGTAAACATCATGATGCAGACAGGAATTGACCTTGCCTTGCAACTTCACTTGTGATCTAAACTTCATATACTTTGTCATAACGATTTAGAAATGCAATGTGGAGCTAGAAGTCACTGGTGACAGAGAGGGAGAAAACCGGAGGGTAAGAGCTATTTCTTGGGGTATCCAGCTCGTATCAGTTTGAGCCATTACTTGGAAACCTGGAATTATCTCTTTACTAGACACCCAGGTAGATGAAACTTTCTCTGCAATGAACACTCTTAATGGTTGTTGTCGTTGTTGGACTCATGGCGACCCTGAACACAACAGAATGAAAACGCTGCCCAGTCCTGTGCTATCCCCATGATCAGCTGCGAATGGGGCCACTGTCATCCATAGGGTTTTCACTGGCTGGTTTTCAGAAGTAGATGTCCAAGCCTTTCTTCCTGGTCCATCTTAGTCTGGAAGCCCCACTAAAACCTGTTCAGCATCACAGCAACACAGAAACACACAAGCCTCCACTGACAGACGACAGGTGGTGGCTGTGCAAGAAATGCATTTGCCCAGAATCGAACCCAGGCCTCCTGTATGGAAGACAAGAATTCTACCAATGAGCCACCACTGCCCTCCTCCTTAAAGGTTGTGTTATTGTTGTGTGTAATCAAGTCAATTCCAACTCATAGCGACCCCATGTGACGGAACTGCCCCATAGGATTTTTTTTGGCGCCAATCTTTACAGAAGCAGATTGCCAGATCTTTCTCCCACAGAGCCGTTGAGTGGGTTCAAACTGCCAACCTTCTGGTAGCAGCTGAGCACTTAACCATTGTGCCACCAGAGTTCCTTCCCTAAAGGTTAGAGTAATGAAAAAAAAATGGCCCACAATCTAAAGAGTTTGCTCCGGCCCCTTTCTTGGCCATGCTCCAGGTACCCAAGACCCCAGAATTCCCTGCCCAAATGGCCCTGTGGAGTTGGCAAAGCAACAGTTATGGTGGGGCAGAGTGGGATAAAGCTCCAAAGTGAAGGCTGGGTGCCTGTACACTCCAGCTGGTGAGGAAAGAAGTCCAGGTGAGAAGAGAGAGAGGAGTCACAGCCCAGGGTCTCTGTTTGCAGCTTTGCCTCAGGCCCTGCATGCTGAGTGTTGGATGGTGAATGAGAGAGAGTCCCAGCACTCCTGAAGCTTCCAGCCCAGCTGGAAAGACAGATGGGGAAGAAGTACTTAGGAGTGTGATGGGTTCTGCAAATGAGAAGCACAGGATGCTATGGGAGCCTCTGATGGGGTAGGGGAGTCCGTCGCAGGCTTGGGTGGGGGTGGGGTGAAGGTATGTCTTTTCCAAGAAGCCCTACCCACAATTTCCACATCAACCATTTCCGACATGCCTGAGTTGGAATTCATACATTGGGACTTAAATGTGGAAAAACTGTAACTTTATTATGCATAAGTCTGATGTGCTAAGGTAACATTGTCTCTCCTGATGTTAAACAGTCTTTTTAGTCTAACTCATTCACTTTCAAGTTCCCTTTAATTGAAAAATACACATTTATATTCCATTAGCACCTGAGTTGTGTCTTAAGAGCAACATAAACCCAGTTTTCAAAAATAAAGCAAGCTACCTTTTTCTCTCCTAACCTGTAGAATGTAAAATCTCAACCTTGCTACCCATTTCAGGTGTAGCTTGAATCCCAGCTATCTGACCTTGAGCAAGGCCTGGACTGCTATGCCTCATTAGTCCCGTTTTGTTTTATGGGGCTGTCCAGTTCCCAGCTGAACAGTCCAGGACCCTCTGTTGTGATCCCGGTCAGAGCAGTCAGTGATGGTAGCCAGGCACCATCTAGTTGTGCTGGACTCAGTCTGGTGGAGGCCATGGTAGTTGTGGTTCACTAGTCCTTTGGTCTAATCTTTCCTTTGTGTCTTGTTTTCTTCATTCTCCCTTGCTGCCGAAGGGGTGAGACCAGTGGAGTATCTTAAATGGCTGCTCACAGGCTTTTAAGACCCCAGACGCTACTTACCAAGGTAGAATGTAGAACATTGTCTCTATAAACTGTGTTATGCCAGTTGAGCTAGATGATCGCCAACCATGGTCCTCACAGCCCTCCGCCCAGCAATTCGGTCCCTCAGGGAGTTTGGATGTGTCCATGGAGCTTCCGTAACCTTTCCTTGTACAAGTTGTGCTAGCTTCCCCAGTACTGTGTACTGTCTCATCCTTCACCAAAGTTACCACTTATCTGTTGTGTATTTAGTATTTCCCCCTCCTACCCCTCCCATCCCTCGTAACCAACAAAGATTATTTCTCTGTGTGTAAACTTTTTCATGAGTTTTTACAGTAGAGGTCTCATACAATATTTGTCCTTTTGTGATTGACTTATTTCACTCAGCATAATGTCCTCCAGTTTCATCCATGTTATGAGATGCTTCACAGATTCATTGTTCTTTCTCGTTGCATAGTACTCCATTGTGTGTATGTAGCATAGTTTGTTTATCTATTCATCTCTTGATGGGCATCTAGGTTGTTTCCATCATTTTGCTATTGTGAACAATGCTGCCATGAACATGGGTGTGCATATGTCTGTTCGTGTGACGGTCCTTATTTCTCTGGGATATATTCCTCGGAGTGGGATTGCAGCATCATATGGCATTTCTATTTCTAGCTTTCTAAGGAAGTGCCATATCATTTTCCAAAATGGTTGTATCATTTTGCATTCCCACCAGCAGTGCATGAGAGTTCCAATCTCCCCGCAGCTGCTCCAACATTTGTTATTTCCAGATTTTTTGATTCCTGCCAGTAATGCCGGGGTGAGATGGTATCTCATTGTGGTTTTAATGTGCATTTTTCTAATGGCTAGTGATCGCGAGCATTTCCTCATGTGTCTGTTGGCCGCTTGAATGTCTTCTTTGGTGAAGTGTCTGTTCATCTCCTTTGTCCAATTTTTAATTGAATTATTTGTCTTTTTGTTGTAGAGGTGTTGGATTTTCTTGTAGATTATAGTGATCAGACCTTTGTCTGACTTGTACTGTCCAAAAATGTTTTCCCAGTCTGTAGGTTCTCTTTTTACTCTTTTGGTGAAGTCTTTTGATGAGCTTAAGTGTTTGATTTTTAGAAGATCTCAGTTACCGAGCTTATCTTCTGGAGTTTTTGTGTTGCTGGTTATGGTTTGTATCCTGTTCATGCCGTATATTAGGGCCTCTAGCATTGATTCTATTTTTTCTTCTATTAAGTTTATAGTTTTTGGCTTTATATTTAGGTCTTTCATCCATTTTGAATTAGTTTTTGTATGTGGTGTGAGGTATGGGTCTTGTTTCATTTTTTTGCAGAAGGACATCCAGGTTTGCCAACACCATTTGTTAAAAAGACTGTCGTTTCCCCATTTGATGGACTTTGGGCCCTTATCGAAGATCAGGTGACCGTAGGTGGATGGATTGACATCTGGGTTCTCAATTCTGTTCCATTGGTCAATGTATCTGTCGTTGTACCAGTACTAGGCTGTTTTGACTACTGTAGCTGTATAGTAGGTTCTGAAGTCAGGTAGTGTGAGTCCTCCAACTTTATTCTTCTTCTTCAGTAGTGCTTTACTTATTCAGGGCTTCTTCGATTTCCATATAAAGTTAATGATTAGTTTTTCCATCTCTTTGAAGAATGTTGTTGGTATTTGGATCGGGATTGTGTTGCATTTGTAAATTGCTTTGGGCAGAATTGTCATTTTCACAATGTTGAGTCTGCCTATCCATGAGCATGGTATGTTTTTCCATTTATGTAGATCCCTTTGGGTTTCTTGCAGTAGTATTTTGTAGTTTTCTTTGTATAGGTCTTTTACATCTCTGGTTAGATTTATTCCTAAGTATTTTATTTTTTTAGGGGCTATTATAAATGGTATTGTTTTCCTGATTTCCTTTTCATCATTCTCTTTATTGGCATATAGGAATCCAAGTGATTTTTGTATGTTTATCTTGTATCAAGCTACTCTGCTGAATCTTTCTATTAGTTCCAGTAGTTTTCTCATAGAGATTTTAGGGTTTTCTATGTATAGTATCATACCATCTGCAAACAGGGACAGTTTAACTTCTTCATTACCAGTTTGGATGCCCTTTATTTCTTTTTCTTGCCTTATTGCTCTAGCTAGAACTTCCAGCACAATGTTAAATAGGAGTGGTGATAAAGGGCATCCTTGTCTTGTTCCTGTTTTCAAGGGGAATGTTTTCAGCCTCTCTCCATTAAGAATGATGTTGGCCATTGGTTTTTCATAGTTTCTCTTTATTATGTTGAGGAATTTCCCTTCTATACCTATTTTATTGAGAGTTTTTATCAGGAATAGATGTTGGATTTTGTCAAATGCCTTTTCTGTGTCAATTGAGATGATCATGTGACTCTTTTCTTTCCTTTTATTTATGTGGTGGATTGCGTTGATTGATTTTTTAATGTTGAACCATCCTCGCATAACTGGTATGAATCCTACTTGGTCGTGGTGTATTATTTTTTTGATATGATGCTGAATTCTATTGGCTAGAATTTTGTTGAGTATTTTTGCATCTATATTCATGAGAGATATTGGTCTGTAATTTTCTTTTTTTGTGGTGTCTTTGCCTGGTTTTGGTATCAGGGTTATGCTGGTTTCACAGAATGAATTCAGACATTTTGCTTCCTTTTCTACATTCTGAAATAGTTTGAGTAGTACTGGTATCAGCTCTTCTCTGAATGTTTTGTAGAATTCTCCAGTGAAGCCATATGGGCCAGGGCTTTTTTTTTTGTTGGGAGTTTTTTAATTACCTTTTCAATCTCTTCTCTTGTTATGGGTATGTTTAGATTTTCAATATCACTTTGTGATAGTTTGGGTAGGCAGTGTTTTTCTAGAAAATTATCCATTTCCTCTGGGTTTTCAAATTTGTTGGAGTATAGTTTTTCATAATACTCTGTTATGATCCTTTTTATTTCAGTTAGCTCTGCTGTAATGTCTCCAATTTCATTTCTTATTTGGGTTATTTGCATCTTCTTCTGTTTTTATTTTGTCAGTCTGGCCAGTATTTGTCGATTTTGTTAATTCTTTCAAAGAACCAACTTTTGGGTTTGTTAATTCTATTGTTTTTCTATTCTCTGTTTCATTTATCTCTGCTCTGATCTTTATTATTTTCTTTCTTCTGGTGGCTGTGGGCTTTTTTTTTTTTTTTTTTTTTTTTTTTTTTGCTGTTCTCTTTCTATTTGTTCGAGTTCTGTAGTTAACGTTTTGATTTTGTCCCTTTCTTCTTTTTTGATGTGTGCATCTATTGCTATAAATTGTCCTCTGAGCACTGTTTTTGCTGTGTCCCAAAGGTTTTGGTATGATATACTTTCATTCTCATTTGATTCTAAGAATTTTTTTATTACATCTCTGATTTCTTCTATAACCCAGTGGTGTGTAAGCAGGGTGTTATTCAGTTTCCATGTAATTGTTGTTTTTTTTTTTTTCCTTGCTATTCCTGTTGTTAATTTCTACCTTGATGGCATTGTGGTCAGAGAAGATACTTTGAATTATCTCAACATTTTGGATCTTGTTGAGGATTGCTCTGTGGCCTAACATGTGGTCTATTCTGGAGAACACTCCATGTGCTTTGGAAAAGAATGTGTACTTTGCAGCTATAGGGTGGAGTGTTCTATATATGTCTATGAGGTCAAGCTGACTGACTGTGCCCTTTAGGTCTTCCATATCTTTGCTGAGTTTCTTTTTAGATGTTCTGTCCTTTACTGAGAGTGGTGTGTTGAAGTCTCCTACTATTATTGTGGAACTGTCAATTTCTCTTTTCAATGCTGTTAGAGTTTGTTTTATGTATTTTGGAGCCCTGCCATTGGGTGTGTAGATGTTTATTATGGTTATGTCTTCATGACGGATTGTCCACTTAATCATTATATAGTGTCCTTGTTTGTCTTTTATGGTGGATTTTGTTTTAAAGTCTGTTTTATCTGAGATTAGTATTGCCACTCCTGCTCTTTTTTGGTAGTTGTTTGCTTGATATATTTTTTCCATGCTTTGATTTTTAATAAATTTACATCTTTGTTTCTAAGGTGTGTCTCTTGTAGACAGCATATTGGTGGATCCTGTTTTTTTATCCAGTCTCTCACTATTCATCTCTTTATGGGTGCATTGAGGCCATTCACATTCAATGTAATTATTGATAGGTGTGAGTTTATTGCTGTCATTTTGTAGTGCTTTTTTTCTGTAGTGCTGCCATTTTCTTTGTTCCTCTTACTCTCCTGTGCTGAATTCTTTTTGTTTGTGGATTTTTTTTTCATTTCTTTTTTTGGTAGATTTTGTTTTAACTGAGACTATTTATTTTGATGAGTAGGTTTGTTAACTTTCTTTGTGGTTATTGTGAAATTTACCCTTATCTTTCTAAGTTTGAAGCAGTCTATTATTACTTGGTATTGCCTAGCCTTCCTCTCCATAAGAAGGTTCTATACCTACACCTTTTATTCCCTCTTCTATTGTTCTGATGTTGTTGCCATTTACAGATTAACTTCTCTAATTCCCTGTTGTATTTCTTTTGGTTTTGGATAGTCTTTGAGAGTTCATTTCCTAGAGTAGTATCTGGCTGGTACAATCCTGAGTCCTAGATTCAGCCTGTGAGCTGATGTTTTTGTTCTCAGGTCAAAGGACTCCCTTTAATAATTCTTGTAAGTTTGGTTTGGTTTTTACATATTCCCTTAATTTCTGTTTATCTGGAAATGTCCTAATTTCATCATCATATTTTAACGAGAGTTTTGCAAGATATATTATTCTTGGCTGGCAATTTTTTTCTTTCAAAGTTTTATATATGTCATCCCATGGCATTCTTGCCTGCATGGTTTCTGCTGAATAATCTGAGCTTGGTCTTATTGTTTCTCCTCTGTATGTGACTTTTTGTTTTTCTCGAGCTGCTCCCAGGATTCTTTGTTTGTCTTTGGTTTTGATGAGTGTGATTATGATATGCCTTGGTGATTTTCTTTTGGGGGTCTATCCTATATGGGGTTCATTGAGCTTCTTGGATGGCCAGATTTTTATCTTTCATGATATTGGGGACGTTTTCTGTTAGCAGTTCTTCAATGATCCTCTCTGTGTTTTGTTTTCTCCCTTGTTCTGGAACTCCGATCACTCACAAATGTTTGCTTTTGATTTTATCCCGCATAATTCTAAGGGTCTCTTTATTTTTCTTTGTTCTTTTTTCTGATTTTTCCTCAAACAGAGTTGTATCCAAGTGTTTGTCTTCAGTTTCACTGATTCTGTCTTCCACGATTTCAAATTACTCCTCAGCCCTTCAATGACACTGTCCATTTCTGAAATCTTGTTGTTTATCTTTTGTATTTCTAATTGTTGTTTTTGTATGATTTCTAGTTGTGAATTTATTTTAGCATTTTGTTCCTGCATTATTTTCTTGAATTCTTCCATTTTTTGTCTGTATTTTCCATGAATTTGTCTGCCTTTTCCATGAATTTGTCTATTCTTTTCTCATTTGTGTCTCTGAATATTAGAGTTTTGAATTCCCTATTAGGTAGTTCTAGTGCCTTTTCTTCTACTGGAAAGTCATCTGGTATTTTATTTTGGATGCCTACTGGAACCATCCTGTCCTGTTTTTGTAAATGTTTTGATATTGTCTACTGTCTTTGGGGCATTCAGTAGTTATTTTCCTAGTTTATTGATTGTGGATTTGTTTGTTTCATCCTTTTTTTTTTTGTTTTATTTGGTTATGTTTGAGCAGGTGGGCTGTGTGTTCTTTGATGTTTGCTCATCTGTGGGCACGATACTTTTCACCTCCTTCTCCAATTGGCAGGGTCAGTCACTCAGATATGGTACAGCAGGGTAGGTCTAGCTGAAGAGGAGTTGCTGGGATGGGTTGTTTGTGGCATGTACTAAGGTCAACAGGGCAGGCTGGGAATCAGTTCGGGGCAGGTCCCAGTAGGCCATGCCTGTGCTGCTTAGGGGTGTGATGTTCAGCACACAGTGCAGGTAGGCAGGATGGAGGGGGGAGATTGTGATGTGTGGAGCTAAGATGGGTTTGGAAAAGAGGAGAGAGAGGAGAGAGGAACAGGAGGCAAAATCATACAAACAAAAAAGAGTGCTAAGAGAGCTTGACACTGGAGTGGAGAGATGAGAGACTGAGAGATGGAGAAAACAAAAAGGAAAAGAAGAAAAAAATTAATAAATAAAAATTAGAAAGAAAAAAGAAAAGATAAACCCCCAGGGATCACACCAGTGCAGCTGCGAGCTCTGGGGAAGTTGTTCCCAGGCCATGAAGTACAGCCTGGCTAGAAGGGGTTAGAGATGTCACTCAGTGCCAGGTATTCAGACCAGAAGAGCAGGTAAGTATAGAGAGATAAGAAACTTAGTAATGAAGAAAGACAAAAAGGGAAAAAAAGAAAAGAAAACAAAACAAACAAATGAAAAAAAAGAAGAAGAAAAAAGAAATGTCCCCAGGGATCCCTGTGCGCATCTGCGCAAACCAAGAGGGTAGGTCCCAAGCTGCACAGTACTGCCCAGCTAGAATGGGCTCCCAATTCGAGAAATGAAAAAGAAAACAAACAAACAAACAGATCAAAACAAACAAACAAAAACCCTAGGATCCCACCAGCGTGGCAGCACGGGCCGGGAAGCAGTTTCACATTCAAGGGGCATTTCGCAGCCTTTCAGGAAGAAACAAAGATGGCACACCGAGTCAGGTATTTGAGAGAAAGGATGGGGAGGTGGTAAGAGGTATGGAAGAAATCAAAAGAAACAGAAAAAAGCAACACCAGCAGCAACAAATGGCACTCAGGGCGCCGGCCAGTGTGGGCGAGTGGATTCCAAGCAGCACTGGGGTGCTTTCTGGCCAACAGACTGTGGCTACAGGAAGTAGAGGAGACCAAGTGAGGGTGAAGAAGGGTAGAGGTTGGGAAAGTATATACTGCTGGTTACCGGTTGTTCTGTCTCCTGCTGGAAGCTCCATGAAGCTGCTTTCCCGTACCCTCTGTTCACCAATCTCCGACAGGAGTCCAAGATGGTGGATCCATGCTGCATTAGCTGATAGGGGACCTCTGCATGTATCTCTCCTCACTCTCTGTTCTCTGTCAGTTTCTTATTCCATTTGGTGCTTGGCTGAGTTCTTTATCTCTTCATTTGATGCTTAAGGTTTCAGGATTGACGTTTTCTCTGTTTGGCTTAGTTTTTCAGATCTTTGCTGTGGAGGGACGGCGTGGTGCTTCTGCCTATAGTGCCATGTTGGCTGGAGGTCTCTTGGGTACTAACTGTTTAATAAGAAATTATTTGTTCTGTAAACTTTCATCTAAAGTACCAAAAAAAAAAAGAATTATCTATGTGAGATCAAATTGACAACAACAGCTCAAAAGTTTGATGGGAAGCCTAGAGGGCAGTGAGTTGAAGATAATGGTGATGGAAAAATTTGGAAAAGGATAGTGAGAATAGCAGCACAACTGGAAGAATGTAATCAATGTCACTGAATTGTACATGTAGAAATTTTTGAAATGGTGTGTCTTTGGCTATGTATATTTTCACCAGAAAAAAAAAAGGTCCTCCAAGGTCGAAAACGGAGAGTGTTGACATGTTGTGGGGTTGTTAACCAATGTTATAAAACAATATGTGTACTGACTGTTTAATGAGAAACTATTTGTTCTGTAAACTTTCATCTAAAGTACAATAAAAAAGAAAAAGAAAAGCAAATGCTGTATTCTTCACACTCAATAATACCTTGGTTTATCTTAATGCTAAGAAGCCATAATAATGTTTTCTACAAGGATGTTGTTTTTCTTGTGTATTGGTGATTCTAGTTCATAACAACCCTATAGGACAGAGTATAACTGCCCCATAAAGTTTACTAGGCTGTAATTTTTACGGGAGCAGATTGCCAAGTCTTTTCTCCCATAGAGCCACTGGTGGGTTTAAACCACCAACCTTTTGGTTAACAGCAGAGTGCTTAACCATTGCGCCACCACAGCCAATACATGCCTAGATACATAACAGTAAGAGACAGACAGAAACACAGAGAAAGAGACAGAGAAATACACTCTTCTAGGGTGAAAAGAAAAGGGAGCTCTGATTGCACAGTGGTTAAGAGCTCAGCCGCTAACCAAAGTGATGGCAGTTCGAATCCGCCAGCCACTCCTTGGAAACCCTATGGGGCAGTTCTACTTTGTCCTATAGGGTTGCTGTGAGTCACAATTGACTCAGTGGCAATGGGTTTGGTTTTTGGTTTATGGTGAAAAGAAATATAACTAATGCGAATATTGTAGTCCAGACTTCTGTTTTATTTTCTATTAAATTTCTATCTTAAAATCATACCAATGAAGAAAAAAAATTTTGACCAATGAATTCTTGACCTGGAATAGCATTTTTGGAAAGATACTAAGCAGAAATCGTGTGGTGTTGCCAGAGCTAGGGGTTGCAAACAAGTAAATGGATGTGGAAGTGATGAGTATCTTGACACTTAGGATTCCCTTTGAATCTGAAAATCTCCCTGCCTTCTGTTGCTATTTGGAGTGTGGATACTCCACATGTTTTACTCATTTATCTTTGTTCCCCATCAAGCTTCCACCTTCTATTCTCTACCTCTTAGTTTTACTAAAAAGCCTTCCAAAGATGAAGCTCTCAGATAAAGAATCAAATTCTGGAATTGTCTGAACTCCAGTAACACTGAAGACACGAAAATCCACAGAATCACAGCTCTCGGCGGGTGGATAAATAGCACCTTGGGTTTTTGGTGTGTTATAGTAATGTAACATGCCACCTTTCTATATTTACTGTCTCAGCCTCCTTTTTTTATAGGGAATGACAAAATGAAACATCTATATTTTTTGTTTTGTTTGGCTTTGTGGGGAAGATGGATCTATAGGCATATAAATGAGACGTTTTCTAGATAATGTAGTAAGTGCAACCTAATGAAGTTTTTCTAAAGGCAATGTGACTACCTCCATAAAGTAAATTTAAAGACAAAAACTGTTTGGAAGTCTGTTTTGAGTTGGTGAAAAATATAACGGAGGTAGTAAATAAAATGTTAGAGAAATATATATATTAAAAACACACACACACACCCATGTTTCTACCACTCACTCACATAGCTACTTTTACTATTTTCTGAGCAATCTTTGTCCTGTGTCTGCATTTTACATAGCAATCATAGTTTAAATGCTATTGTGGCTTTTTATTTCTAAATCTGTAAAACTTTCCCAGTTTTCTACAGGATGAGCAAATCTTGTTCAGTTGCTGTGAGCCTATTTAATTTACTATTAATAGCTTACATCACCATGATTTATGTTTTGCTAATTCTTGTCTTCTGAAGAATGCAAATTGTTTTTTAAAATAGTTACCTTGGAAACCACGTTACAGTTCAGAAAGCCTCCTATGCAATGTTCCATTTTTATAGACGGGAATACTGAGGTTCTGGAGAGTTTATGGGACCAGCTAGGATTATTCTTGGCTGATCCAGGACTGGAACTCAAGTTTCCAGAACCCCAGGCTCTTCCTGCCAAACCACAGCTGTGTCCTGTCAGCCTCAGCATCTCTTGTCAGGTTTATGGTGGGTGTTGGAAGAGGGGTGGAGGTCACAGAAAGACAGCATCCTGCATACCAATTCTTCCTACTCAAGTGGACCAGTATCTGCTCCCTGCCTCCGCGAAGGGCTTGTTTGACTAGCATAACCTTTTTGGTCTGCCCAGAGCCACCTCAGAGGAAAGACCTGGTGATCTACTTCTGAAAAATCAGCCATTGAAGGCCCCATGAAGCACAGCTTTTCTCTGACACACATGGGGTCGCCATGAGTCGGCGTCAACTCAATGGCAACTGGTTTGGGGGACAGTGGTGCTTCACTGGTAGAATTCTCGCCTTCCATGTGGAAGACCTAGGTTTGGGTCCCAGCCAATGCACCTCAAGTGCAGCCACCACCCATCTGTCAGTGGATGCTTGCAAGTTGCTATGATGCTGAGCAGATTTCAGCGGAGCTTCCAGGCTAAGACAGGCCTGGCCAGTGGCATCACTAGGGAGGTGTGGGGTGTGTGGACCACACCTGATGACATTGTCAGAGGGGGTGACACCAAAATACTGTCTATAAAATTTTTGTGCAGTGTTTTGGCAGAAATTTATTATTTTCTATAAAAATATCTCTGTGGTTAGTTATAATAACAAAAAATTTTTTCGTAAGCCCAGCTTACATGTACCAATATACCTACAAGGCTAAAACTCTATGCTAATTTACTTTTTGAAACTTCTAATGCGCTCTGGTCAGAGCTGTCATTATTACCCAATCACAATGACTCTTCAAATCACGTGGTTGAGTCTGCATGCTCTACAAGCATGCTCTGTGGTTTTCATTGCTGCTGGTGTTTTTATAGTCTCTAATTTGGTCAAATTTCTTGGTGTTTTAGCTACAATATTGTGGTAATTCACATGGGGGGGTGACACTATGAGTTACTGCACTGAGCAACACCAACCCTAGGGACTCCACTGGGTCCGACAATCTGCTTCCAAAAAATTAGCTATCGAAACCCCTTTTGATCACAACGTCAGCTAACAAAACCAACTGACTGCCCAGGATATGATTACTTTGCTGCCTTTAAAAAACTGTTCTTTATTTCATGGGAAACTGAGCCCTGGATACCGGGTTCCAACACAATTGCAGTTCCTCCTGAATATTGGAAGAACATAAAATTGGAGGCTCCGTAAACATGGTATACACATTAATGCAAATTTTGCTGCAATTAAGCCAAATCACAGGGCACCATAACTCTCTTGGCGGTAACTACCTGGAGTATCAGTGCTCTAGGGTTGAGCAGGGTCCTAGAGGAAGGCCAGAGTTATGTGACTTTTCAGTCATGGAGTCAAACCAGGTAGCCAAGTCCTCTACACACCAGCTTGGTGTGGCCGGCTGGAGTCCTGCATGAAAGTTTTCTGCTGGGCTGACAGAAACAGTCCAGTTCACACAACCCCAGGACGTGTTTTATCCCACCACAGGTCATAGGCCTGCTGAGCCCTGGGGGGCTGGGGTGTGGGAGGGTGCTTTAAGACTGTGGAGAACAGCTGGGCTCACCTGACTTGGGTCTTGTTCAGGCAAATTGGAGTTTCCCTGACCACCAGCTGGAACAGTGGTCCTTGTAGGTGTGTTTTCAGCTCCCAGCTGTCTACCAGAGAACCAAGAGCACCCGGCCCCTTGCACAATAAGTGTAGGAAGCCCTCAAGGGCAGTCACTTTTAGTAATGGCTGAGCACAGCTGCATTTGAACTGATGCCCTGGTAATCTGCACAAGAAAGCCTCCAGATCCCTTTACAAATCCCCAGAGCCTTGCCATTTATTTGACTTGTTGCACTTAAAGTTTCACATCATTTTCAATATGTTAAGCCAGCCCTTCAAGGGTATTATTGCGTCAGAGGGAGGAAGCAGAGCCTGAGTGTGTTTGGCCCTCTGCCTCTTCTGCAGCTCACCAGCCCCTTACTGAGAAGCCATGTGGTTGCTTTAAGGATTCAGTGCTCATTTGCTCATTTTGAGGATCTGTCTGCTGATTATCTATGGAGAAATCAACACGTGAAGAAATGCATTACAAAACACCTACACCTGATGCAGAACATATTTCTTGGTGAAAAATGGTGACACAGCATCCTACAAGATTTCAGATACATACAGATGGCTTCTCCTGGACAATCAAGCATTTGTCAGGAATGTTAGACAAAGAAAGTTTATGTTCCCAACATTATTACTGCTGCCAGCAGCATCTGTTTAATGCAGAACTAGCTGGGGGGGAAAAAAAGGAAAAATCATTTTATTTTTGCTTTGTGAATAATATTGTGCTTCAGTGCACGCTCCAGGAAGTTGATAACTACAGTAATATGCTTAAAAAATATGCATTTCCTTCTTGGTTCTCCATCCAACCAACATATGATCATAAATATTTAGTGAATCATATGCATGTTTATTAAGTGCATACTATAAAAAAAAACCAAACCCCTTGCCAATGAGTCGATTCCGACTATAGGGTCCCTATGAGTCAGAATCAACTTGACAGCAAAGAGTTTGGTTGTTTTGGTTTTTATCTACTAAAAAAAATTATATAAAATCTGACCAAATTCAAACTCTTGGAACATTTCAGATTTTTTTAACTCTTCTTGTTGTTTTACCACTTCTAGTGCTTTGTGGAACTAAAGACAATAGAACTTATCTAAAATATGACACAATTAGAAATCCTAGAACATGTCAGAACGTGGTTTATTGTTTTGTTTTGTTTTATGGTTGTCATGTTTGCCACTTCATGGTGCCTTATGGATCTAAAGACATTAAAAATCTTTTACATTCTATCAAAATCGACAGCTAGCTTTTTGCCCCAATATAACTTCACTTGAGGAATTCCCCTGTGGTGAGTGTTTGGCAGTGTTGTTTTTTATCTTATGTACTGATACTTATGACAAGACTGAGAAATGTTCAAGGTATCCAAAATACCTTCTCTTCACCTCCACATACATTTCTTTCCAAAAGAAAATGATGGTCTTGTTCATGCTGCTTTGCTAAGGACCTAAAAAAAGGAAACATTGTGTACAAGTTTTTAATGTCTCTTCCAGTTTTGGGGAAGAAGTGTAAGGGATTGTAATAAACAGTTTTAAAAGAAACTGGCAAATAATGTATACATTCTAGTATCATCATAAATGTGAAAGTTCCAGACAAAAAGATAACTTTCTAAAGTGACACCTGTCATGGTCCCTCATTGTGGCACCCCAGGGGAAATGAGTGCAGTTTCCTTGATGCCCGTTGGAGGGAGCTTACTTTCCAAAGTCTTATTTTTCAAAAGCATGGATAGATAGACAGACAGACAGACAGAAAGATAGATAGATAGACAAAGAGAGAGCAAGCCTTTATGATGCAATGGTTAAGTGCTTGGCTACTAATGGAAAGGTTAGCAGTTCGAACCCACCCAGTGGCTCTGTGAGAGAAAGACCTGGTGATATGCTTCTGTAAAGATTACTGCCAAGAAAACCCTATGGGACTGTTCTGTTCTGTCACATCAGATCACTATGAGTTGATATCAGCTTGATGGCTCCCAAAAACAGCAGTATATATACATCATATATTATCCCATAATACCATGTGAGATAATAAAATTATATATATTATCCTCACACGGTATTACAGAACAGAAATTTTCCTCAAGGTGGACAACTTCAAGCTAAAATGGCTTAACTACGGACCAACCCATAGGCCAGTTGTCTACCCCTCTTTTGCTCTATTTCCTTATCTGTAGGAAAAGGATGTTGGCTCTAATATTTATGTTTTTATGTATTTTATTATAGCTCTATTACTCTTTTTGAGGACTTAAAGATATTTAAAGGCCACCTCAAAAGAATCATAAATTCCTAATGAACTCTCCCTTATTAAAAAAGATAAATCTTTTACTTTCAGGATCCTTAAAAGGAGAAACTCTTTTAACTCATTTTAGAAATCCTCATTATTTTCAGAGGAACAAAGCAATGGCACATTAGGTGTCCTTAGATGTCCAGAAAATTCAATTCAGTACTTCTCAAGAATTTTTAAGGAACCATGTTATGTGCTGCAGGAAATGTAAGGATATAGTCCTTGTCATTGAAATCTTTCAATCTAGCAGGAAGGAGAAGAAAAAATCACGTCAATTGAGGAACAAAGCATTAGACAAAATTCACCACCCATTTATGATAAACACTCTCAGCAAACAAGAAATACAACGTACTGTGTACCCCAACAAGGAGTCCTGGTGGTGCAGTGGTTAAAGCACTCTGCTGCTAACCAAAAGGTTGGCAGTTCAAACCCACCAGCCGCTCTGCAGGAGAAAGATGTGGTAAAGACTTACAACTTTGGAAACACTATAGGGCATTCTACTCTGTCCTATAGAGTTGCTGTGAGTTGGAATCAACTCGACAGCAGTGGGTTTGTTTTTTTAGGGGGGTGTACCCCAAATAGATATCTTGAAGTCCTCACCCCAGGTACCTGTGAACATGACCTAGTTTGGAAACAGAGATTTTGAAGATGTTATCAGTTAACATTAGGTTATACTGGAAGAGGGTGGGTCCTAATCCAGTATTAGTGGTGTCCTTATAAAAGAAGAAATGAAACATAGAAGGAAGATGGTCATATGAAGATTCACCTACAAGCCAAAGAACACCAAAAGTTCAATAGCCATCACCAGATGCCAGGAGAGAGGCATGGAACAGATTCTCCCACTGAGTCCTAAGAAGAACTCAACATGGCCAATATCCTGATTTCAGACTCCTAACCTCTAGAGCTGTGAGACAATAAATTTCTGTTTTTATAAGCCACCTAATATGTCATCTTTACAGCAGCCCTAGGAAAACCTACAGAGGGAAACTTTCTCAACATGATAAAGAGCATCTACAAAAAGTCTACAGCTAACATCATACTAAGTGGGTGAAAGACTGAATGCTTTCCCCTTAAAATCAAGAATGAAGCAAGGATGCCTACTCTTACCAATCTTATTCAGCACAGTTAACTCAAAATGGATCACAGACTTACATGTGAAATGGCAAACTATAAAACTTTTAGAAAAAGAACATAGGAGGAAATCCTGGATACCTAGAGCTAGGGGAAGAGTTCTTAGACTTGGTACCAAAAGAACAATCCATGAAAGGAAAAATTGATAAATTGGACCTCATCAAAATTAAAGACTTTTGTTCTGCAAAAGACCCTGTTAAGAGGATGAAAAGACAAACTAAGCTACAGAGTGGGAGAATATAATTGCACGTCATGTATCTGAAGACCTCTGAAAACTCAACAGTAAAAATCAAACAAGCCAATTAGAAAACAGGCAAAAGACATGAACTGACATGAACCGAAGAGGATTTACATATCAAAATACGCACATGAAAAAGTTGTTCATTAGGGAAATGCAAATTAAAACCACAATGAGATACCATTTCATGCCTTTCAGAATGGCTAAAACAAAAAAAGTGATAACACCAAATGCTGGCAAGGATGCAGAGAAACTGGATCATGCATACATTGCTGGCATGAATGTAAAATGATACAGCCACTCTGGAAAACAGTTTGGCAGTTTCTTAAAAAAACTAAACATGCAACAACCGTAAAACCAAAAAAAAAAAAAAAAAAAAACCTATTGCCTATTGCCGTCGAGTCAATTCCAACTCACAGCAACCCTATAGGACAGAGTAGAACTGCCCCATAGGGTTTCCAAGGAGCGCCTGGTGGATTTGAACTGCTGACCCTTCAGTTAGCAGTAGTAGCTCTTAATCACTAGGCCACCAGGGTTTCCATGCAACCACCATATGACCCAGCAATTGCATCTTGGGCATTTATTCCAGAGAAATGAAAACTTAAGTTCACACGAAAACCTGTACACAAATGTTTATAGCAGCTTTATTCATAATAGTCCAAATCTGGAAATAGCCGAGATGTCCTTCAATAGATGAATGGTTACACAAGCTGTGGTTAACCCTCTATACCATCGAATGCTACTCAGCAATAAAAAGGAACAAACTATTGATACACACAACAACCTGGATGAATCTCTAGAGAATTATGCTGAGTGAAAAAAAGCCAATCCCAAAAGATTACATACCGGATGATTCTATTTATATAACAAGTATAAAATTACAAATGACAAAATTACAGAGATGAAGAACAGATCAGTGGGTTCCAGGGATTAGGGATGGGGTGAGGAGAGGCAGCTGGGTGTAGCTACAAAGGGATAACACAGGGAGACTTGCGGTGATGCAACAATTCTATAACTTTATGGTGGTGATGACATAAGAATCTACACATGTGATAAAATTGCATAGAACTTCACACGCACACAACTGAGTGAACGTCAAACTGGCAAAACCCAAATAAGTTCTGGGAATTATACCAATGTCAGTTTCCTGCTTTTGACATTATGCTAAAGTTACGCGAGATGATAACACTGGGAAAACAGGACCTTCTGTTAATTTTGTTTCTTTTGCAACTTCCTGTGAATCTATAATTATTTCAAAATTAAAAGTTAAAACACACACACACATTAATTTAAAAAAAAAAAAAGGATGAGGCACTCAGGACAGTGGGACAGGAGGTGTTTGTGCAGGGCCCGGTAGGGCCAGGTAGGGACCCAAGAATTTGCATTTCTAACTAGTTCCAAGGTGATTCTGATGCTGCTAGTCCTGGGAACCACACTTGGAGAACCATTAATTAAAAGAAATGGGAAACCTATTCAGTCTTTGCTTGTTTGGTCTGATCTAGAAGTTCTCCTTAATCTGGTGGTTAGATAGTTGCTAAAACTAATCTGAACTAATCCTTTCAAATTTTCTGGAAGCCTTGTCTCTCAAACAGACAAATATACATAAATATCAGTTCAGATAAAAGGTCATTCAATTCTAACAAACACATGGCTACTCAACAAGGTCCTGGAAATCAATCAACCAATCAATCAATCAATTTATTAATTAAAATCAGTTTGCAAAGGAAGCTATCTCCACCTAATCTATATCTTCAAATCAGTCAACCCTCTAAAACACCAGGCAAAAGCAGCCTTTTTGAAAATTTCCTGCTCAACTCAAGTTTGGCAATCCTGAGCGTCATATTTTTATATCAACCCCCAGAAGGAAAGGCATCCACTATCTCACAGATGTAGAGGCTGAGTGTAGCACAGTGAATAAAATGTTATATTCTTTTTGAGTTCCTTCCCCAGTCACATTTCATGCCCTCTTCCCTGAATGTTTTTCACCACAAAGAGTCATATTTCTGTTTGAGTATCTGGCAAGTGACTCCCTGCTGAACAGGCGGAGGAGAAGCCCATAAATCAGAGTCCTGCAGTCCACATGCAGCCTTCCCCTCTAGTAGTGGGACCCTTGAATATTCTTCAAAGCTAAGTACTTTGGAGCAGCACTCTTAAAAATAAAGATCCAATTACTCAGAACTGGAGGGCATTGGAAATCCCCCAAATCCCCAGGTGAGTGAGACCCTGAAGTGCTGGGACTAGTTCCTTTTGCTTCCTTAGATCCCTGATTAACCACTAACCCAGTGAGTTCAAGGAAAACATGCCTGTCTGCAGTGCCAGCCTTCTCCAAGGTAAGCTCAAGGTATCCACTGGGATGCTAGGAAATGGAGATGAAGTGCAAAATCCTGGACCAGTAAGAGATCATGATGATTCAAAATAAGGAAGCTTGGCATAGCTGCATCACTTTTACTCTTAAAAATAACATTTTGGAACATGAATGAATTCATCTTCAAATATTTCTGAATCCTTACTACTCAAAGTGTGTTCCTTAGACAGCAGCATTGGCATCACCTAGGAGCTTCTGCAAAATAAGAATCTCCAGACACACCCAGATCTACCAATCAGAATCTGCATGTTAACAAGATCCTAGGTGATTCTAATTGAGCAGTGTTAGTCTGAGGACAAGGTATCACATACCTATTAGATTACATGATTGACGGGGTCACCACAACAAACACTGCAAGAAAATTAAGGGGTGTTGAGTCCAGGCCTGAACAATCAAGAAAGTTGCTCTAATTGATGAGATTTTCCCCCCATAAAATCTCCATGAAGGCTAGAAAGCCCTGAGACTCAGTCCTAAATTCGGACCTTACATAGTCCCAGAAAAACTCTAATTCAGCAGCATTTACCATATCCTCACTGAATTCCTCATTTTCTAAATAACTGGTGGCTTTATCTTTGCAAAAGTTTATTACTGGGGAAAGTTTGGAATAATCGAAAAAAACACCAGGTCAAGTTTTCTGCTAAGACTGAAAAATTTACCAGAGAATCATTATGATTGTTCTTTTTCCTTTCTTTGCTTTCAAACCACTTGTTATCAGCAATGAAACCATAGGCATTTACCAAGAAAAAAGAAAAGAGGGAGGGAGAGGGACTGGGAAGTAGAAATAGTTTATAGACACCTTACTGGGATCAGTACACTTTAGATAGGAGAGGATTAAGTCTGCTGGTGGCTAGAAAGTCTCTTGTGTATACATTATATAAACCTTTCTGTAAAAGTTCAACTTTTTAATAATCGTAGTATTCATAAATATATTTTGGATAACAAAGATTTAGATTTTGCAGACAGTTTTAACAATCAGTTTAAAACACTTTATCTAATAGCACAAACATTAAAAAATGATTTGGGTGTAGGCTTGGGGTAACCCCTCAACATCCTCCTTTGAAATAATTTCCTTTTGATAAAAAGATAAATTAGACCTTCATTCCCATGGATAACTATTTTATAAAATATTAGAGGAGCTTTTCTTAGTTACCAAGGAGAATTAAAGAGCCTGTTATTTGCTTAGGACTTTGTAAGTAGCCATATTGACTTGTGCACCCTGCCTTTCAGGAGCTTACTGTCTAGATGAGGAGTCAGAGAAACAAAATGAGATATATTTTACAGAAAAAATAGATAGAACATTAAGTCAGAATACCAAGGGGCAGTTAAAGGAGAAAAATGAATCCGGCAGAGAGATTAGAAGTGCTATTGACAGAGACTAGAAAGATAGGTGAGGATAAAAGAGATGCATTGTGACTGGAAAGATGATGAACTTGGCTTTGGGCAGGTGAATCAAAGGTTACTCTGAAGTATGGGCTAATACAAGTCAGTGTAAAATTAAGTGCAAAATGGACAATTAGTACTGGAGTAACTGAAAGGAAGAAAGTTAAATGGGACTAAAGTAGTCAGGAAAGGAATGAGCAGTGACACAAAGCACCACGAATGAGTTAAGACTTGAACTGAAGCTTAAAAAGGAGATGAATTCATTCAAGGTGAAGTAGATTCAGATAATGGAAGGCTTTGAAATTATAGCCAGCATTTTAGATTTTATGGGAAGAAAATAGCCACTGAAGATTTTTAGGAGAGAAGTGATGAAAACAGTGTGCAAGGAATTTTGGAGCTGGAAAAGTTTTTGCTCAAGGCTGCCAGGGTTAAAATCCCTGTCAGGAGTAACTGGAGTAAACATGAAAAGGTAGAGACCAACAAAAGATATATTTTAAAGGAAAAATTGAATTTTGAGTCAGAATATCAGGGATCTGGTAAAGGAGAGAGACGAATCTGACAGGGAGATTGGTAATGCTATTGACAGAGACTAGAATTATAGGTGAGGGAAGAGTCAAGGATTGTGAATAGAAAGATGATAAAGGTGGCTTTGGATATAATAAGTTGTAAGTGACAGTGAGATAGCCAAAATGGAAATATGTACTAGGCAGCAGGGCCAAGATTAGGATGCAGAGAGCAAGGTGCCTAGGGTACAAAATTTAAGACTCTCAGGGTCTCAGGTGCCATGACCCTGACAGTAAATGCCTCCTCAAATTTTATACCCTAGGTGCCTCACTAAGGAACCCTGGTGGTGCAATGGTTAAGCGCTTAGCTGCTAACCAAAAAATCCGTGGTTCAAACCCGCCAGTGGCTCCACAGGAGAAAAGACTTGGCAATCTGTTCCCATAAAGATTATAGCCTATGAAACCCTATGAGGCAGTTCTACTCTGTCCTGTAGGGTCGCTGTGAGTTGGAATTGGCTGAATGGCATACAGCAACAACAGGTGTTTCACTTGTTTGACTTCGTCTCACCCTGACTGGCAGGTAGAAATTCGAACTTGAATTTAGATGGAAGAACAAGATTGGAGAGACAGGCTTTGAAGTAAGCAGCGTAAGAGCAATAGTTGTGTCCATGTGGCCTTCAAAGTAGACACCAAAGAGAAAAAAGGACACAGGAATGAGCCTTAAGGAACTCTTCTTTGGAAACCAGAGAAGAAAGAAGAGTAAGCAAGCCTAACATAGGAAAGATGATTAAAGAACTAGGAGGGGCCAAGAAGGCAAAGTAGTCATATGCTTCCGGTGGAGCCTCTTACAACAAAGACCTGAAAAAACAAGTGAATCGATTATATATGACAATCAAGGAGCCCTGACCATCAAAGGTAAAGTTGAGGAATCGGACTGAGTGGCAGGGGAGGGAGAGATGGTTCAGAAGCAGCGAGGAATTGCCAGACCTGACCCAGAGGGAGCCGGTGCCTTGTGGGCCGGATCAGCTGGCATGCACAGTGAGGCAAGCAGTGTTATTCAGGACATGTTTTCCATGTCAGGAGAGACCGAGCTCCAGAGCCAGTGAAAAGCAGCGCTCAATGGGCAAAAGATAAGTATATACATTTAACCTACCATGCGGGTCAAAAAACAACCATTTGTGAAGAACCTTTCTCCCATTTACCTGCTCCTTCCCCATTCTGCACCAGTCCCAGGCTGGCTTCAGCAATTGCTCCATCCCCTGGGCCAGAAGTAGGACCCATCACACATCTGCAGCCATTCTCCTGGGCTTGGAGAGGGAACAAATTAACAAACAGGAAAAAATAATCTACCAGCTCCCCTAAGCCAGGAACTCAGGGCAGGCACAGCTCCTTTGCCTAGGCACAGGAACAAGGGGACCATGAACTTTGAATGTCTTTCACCACTGCATAGACCTATGTGGGCCCATTTCAACAGCATAGGCCCTCATTAGCACAGTACAACAGGGTATATACCTGAAGCCTAACTTCACTGTATCAGCTATATGGTGAAGTGGCAGGTTCATGACTTTGATACTGCTGTGCCCATTAAGCAGTGTCCTCACCTACCCACATCAGGGACCTGAGGATTGGTGGCTCCACTGACGCCACCTAGCTACCTAGCCACCTGTGACAGGGGTCCAAGAATAAGTGATGCCTCCCAGTCCATACAGCCAACAGCATTGGGTACCCATAGTATGGCTGCAAAACCCACCCACCTACGCACTCTAGAGAACAGGGACACGCTTTCCTCCCAGACACAGGGGCAGCCGTCATCCCCCTGCCTTGCTCAGCCCATGACCCCCTACTGCAGCCAAATACCTGTGCCTACTCCAATCACCCGTACCCATCTAGGACTGTAGGTGAGAGCTTGCACCACACACTTGGTGACCGACTATCTGGACACCCGAGCTGAATCCATACAAGAAAAGTGAAAAGTAAATGGGCTCCCGGGCTCACATACCTAGTAATAGATCAAACCACCAGGTGACAGGACGTTAGAGCTTCAAAGGCATCAGTAATCAACCTAGCTCACATGAGCAGCCTATTTGGGCATATCAAAACAAGAAGCTAGGACACAGTAAACAAACATAAAATAAATATAATAACTTATTGATGGCTCTGAGACAACAGTCAATATCAAATCACATAAAGAGGCAGACCATGATGGCTTCAGCAAGTTCCCAAAACAAAGAATCAAGAAATTTTCCATAGGAAGAGAACTTCCTGGAATTACCAGAGGTAGAATACAAAAGATTAATATACAGAACTCTTCAAGAGATCAGGCAAAATGCAGAATAATCCAAGGAACACACAGACAAAGCAATAGAGGAACTTAAGAAGATTATAGAAGAGCAAAATGACAAATTTAACAGGCTGCAAGAACCCACAGAGAGACAGCAAACAGAAATCCAGAAGATTAACAATAAAATTTCAGAATTAGACAACTCAAAAGACAGTCATAGGAGCAGAATTGAGGCAATGGAAGTCATAATTAGTGAGATTGACGATAAAGCACTTGACATAAACTTATTTGAGGAAAAATCACATAAAAGAATTTTAAAAAATGAAGAAACCCTAAGAATTATGTGAGATTCTATCAAGAGGAATAACCTATGAGTGATTGGAGTACCAGCACAGGGTGGGATGACAGAAAATACAGAGAGAATTCTTGAAGATTTGTTGGCAGAAAACTGCCCTGATATCGTGAAAGATGAGAAAACATCTATCCAAGATGTTCATCAAACCCCACACAAGGTAGTTCCCGAAAGAAAGTCACCAGGCATATGATAATCAAACTTGCCAAAACCAAAAATAAAGAGAGAACTATAAGAGTGGCTAGGAATAAATGAAAATTCATCTACAAAAGAGAGTCAATAAGACTAAGCTTGGACTTCTCAACAGAAACCACGCAGGCAAGAAGACAATAGGATGACATATATAAAGCCTTGAAGGAAAATAACTGCCAGCCAAGAAAAACTGTCTCTCAAATATGATGGTGAAATTAGGGCATTTCCAGATAAACAGAAGCTTAGGGAACTTGCAAAAACCAAACCAAAATTACAAGAAACACTAAAGGAAGTCCTCTGGTTAGAAAATCAATAACATCAGATAACAACCCAAGACTAGAACACAGGACATAATAACCGGATACAAACCTAGATAGGGAAGTCACAAAAATAAATCAAAGCTAAAATGCTGAAAATAGGGAAACAGAGATGTCATTATATAAAAGATGACAACATTAAAACAAAAAAGAGGGACTAAAAAATGTAGTTATAGATCTTTCATATGGAGAGGAAGTCAAGGCAATCTAAAGAAATAAAGACTGGTATAAACTTAGAAAAATAGGGGTAAATATTAAGGTAACCACAAAGGAAACTAATAATCCTACACATCAAAATAAAAAACAAGAAAAATATAAAGACTCAGCTACCACAAAATCAACAGCAATGCAAAAGATGAAAAGAAAATACATAAAGAAAAATGACTCAGCACAGAAAATTAAGTGGAACAAAGAAATTGTGAACAACACACAAAAAAAGACATCAAAATGACAGCACTAAACTCATACCTATCAATAATTACACTGAATGCAAGTGGACTAAATGCACCAATAAAAAGACAGAGAGTGGCAGAATGGATTAAAAAACATGATCCGTCTATATGCTGCCTATAAGAGGCACACCTTAGACTTAAAGACACAAACAAACTAAAACTCAAAGGATGGAAAAAAATATATCAAGGAAACAACAGTCAAAGAAGAGCAGGGTTAGCAATATTAAAATAGATTTTAAAGTAAAATTCACCACAAAAGATAAGGAAGGGCACTATATAATGACTAAAGGGCCAATACACTAGGAGAATACAGCCTTAATAAATATTTATGCACCCAACAACAGGGCTCCAAAATACTTAAAACAAACCTAACAGCATTGAAAAGAGAGAGAGAGACAGCTCCACAATAGTAGTAGCAGACTGCAACACACCACTTTCAGTGAAGAACAGAACATCCAGAAAGAAGCTCAATACAGACACGGAAGATCTAAATGCCACAACCAACCAACTCTATCTCATAGACATATACAGAACACTCCACCCAACAGCAGCCAAGTATACTTTCTTTTCCAACGCATATGGAACATTCTCCAGAATAGACCACATATTAGGCCATAAAGCAAGGCTTAACAGGATCCAAAGCATCAAAATATTATGAAGCATCTTTTCTGACCATAAAGCCATAAAAGTGGAAATCAATAACAGAAAAAGCAAGGAAAAAAATCAAACACATGGAAATTGAACAACACCTTGATCAAAAACTACTGGGTTATAGAAGACATTAAAGACGGACTAAAGAAATTCACAGATCAAATGCAAATATAAACACATCCTACCAGAACCTTTGGGACACAGCAAAAGCATGCCCAAAGGTCAAATTATAGCAATAAATGTATACATCCAAAAAGAAGAAAGAGCCAAAATCAAAACAATTAACCTTAAAACTTGAACAAATAGAAAGAGAGCAGCAAAAGAAGCCCTAAGTCACCAGAAGAAAGCAAATAAGAAAAATTAGAGCAGAATTACATGAAATAGAAAAACAATTGAAAGAGTTAACAAAACCAGAAGCTGGCTCTTTGAAAAGATCAGCAAAATTGATAAACCACTGGCCAAACTGACAAAAGAAAAACAGGAGAGGAAGCAAGTAACATGAAGAAGAAATGAGATGGGCAATCTCACAACAGATCCAAATGAAATTAAAAGAATCATAACAATACTATGAAAAATTGGACTCCAACAAATTTGAAAACCTAGAGGAAATGGACAAATTTCTAGAAAGGTACGACCTACCTAAACTGACAAAAACAGAGGTAGAACAATTAAATAAACCTGTAACAAAAGAAGAGATTGAAAAAGCAATTTAAAAACTCCCAACAAAAAAAGGCCTGGTCCTGATGGGTTCACTGAAGAATTCTACCAAACCATCAGAGAAGAGTAACACCACCACCACCACTAAAGTATTTAAGAGCATAGAAAGGATGGAATACTCCCAAACTCATTCAATGAAGCCAGCATAACCCTGATACCAAAACCAGGCAAAGACACCACAAAAAAAGAAAGTTACAGACCAATATCCCTCATGAACATAGATGCAAAAATCCTGAACAAAATTCTAGCCAATAGAATTCAACAACATATCAAAAAAATAATTCACCATGACAAAGTGGGATTCATACCAGGTATATGGGAATGGTTTAACATTAGAAAAACAGTCAATGTAATTCATCACATAGATAAAACAAAAGACAAGAACCACATGATCTTATCAATTGATGCGGAAAAGGCATTTGACAAAAGTCCAACACCCATTCATGATAAAGAAAAACGCTCAGCAAAATAAGAATAGAAGGGAAATTTCTCAACATAATTAAGGGCACTTATACAAAGCCAACAGCCAACATCATCCTAAATGAAGAGAATCTGAAAGCATTCCCCTTGAGAACAGGAACAAGACAAGGATGCCCTTTATCATCACTCTTATTCAACATTGCGCTGGAGGTCCTACCCAGAGCAATTAGGCTAGAAAAAGAAATAAATGGCATCCAAATTGGTAAGGAAGAAGTAAAAGTATCTCTTTTTGCAGATAATATGATCTTATACACAGAAAACCCCAAAGAATCCACAAGAAAACTACTGGAACTAATAGAAGATTTCAGCAAAGTGTCAGGATACAAGACAAACATACAAAAATCAGTTGGATTCCTCTACACCAAGAAAAAGAACTTCACAGAAGAAATCACCAAATCAATACCATTTACAACAGCCCCCAAGAAGGTAAAATACTTAAGAATAAATCTAACCAGAGATGTGAAAGATCTATACAAAGAAAACTACAAGACATTACTACAAGAAACCAAAAGAGACCTACATAAGTGGAAAAACATACCTTGCTCATGGATAGGAAGACTCAACATTGTGAAAATGTCTATTCTACCTGAAGCAATCTAAAGATACAATGCAATCCAGATCCAAATTTCAAAGGCATATTTTAACAAGATGGAGAAACAAATCACCAACTTCTTACAGAAAGAGAAGAGGCCCCAGATAAGTAAAGCATTACTGAAGAAGAAGAACAAAGTGGGAAGCCTCACACTACTTGATTTTAGAACCTATTATACTGCCAAGGTAGTCAAAACAGCCTGGTACTGGTACAACAACAGATACATGGACCGATGGAACAGAATTGAGAATCCAGACATAAATTCATCCACCTATGAGTAGCTGATATTTGAAAAATGCCCAAAGTCCATTAATTGGGGAAAAAACAGTCTCTTTAACAAATGGTGCTAGTATAACTGGATATCCATCTGTGAAAAAATGAAACAAGACCCATACCTCACACCACGCACAAAAACTAACTCAAAATGGATCAAAGACCTAAATATAAAATCTAAAATGAAAAAGATCATGGAAGAAAAAATAGAGACAATGCTAGGAGCCCTAATACATGGCATAAACACAATATGAACCATAAGTAACAATGCACAACACCAAAAGAAAGACTAGATAAGTGGGAGCTCCTAAAAATCAAACACTTAGGCTCATCAAAAGACTTCACCAAAAGAGTCAAAAGACAACCTACAGACTGGGGAAAAAAATTTTAGCTATGACAAATCCAATCAGCATCTAATCTCTAAAATCTACAAGATACTGCAAAACCTCAACAACAAAAAGACAAATAACCCAATTAAAAAATGGGCAAAGGATATGAACAGGCACTTCACCAAAGAAGAGATTCAGGCGGCTAACAGATACATGAGGAAATGTTCACCATCATTAGCCATTAGAGAAATGCAAATCAAAACCACAATGAGATACCATCTCACCCCAAGAAGGATAGCAGTAATCCAAAAAACACAAAATAATAAATGCTGGAGAGGTGTGGAGAGACTGAAACTCTTATGAAACTCTGCTGTGGGAATGTAAAATGGTACAACCACTTAGAAATCGATTTGGTGCTTCCTTAAAAAGCTAGAAATAGAAGTACTGTACGATCCAGCAATCCCACTCCTTGGAATATATCCTAGAGAAATAAGAGTCGTCACACAAATAGATATATGCACGTCCGTGTTCATTGCAGCACTGTTCACAAAAGCAAAAAGATGGAAACAACCTAGGTACCCATCAACGGAAGAATGGATAAACAAATTAAGGTATATTCATACAATGGAATACTATGCAATGATGAAGAACAAGGATGAATCTTCAAAACACCTCATAACATGGATGAATCTGGAGGGCATTCTAGTGAGTGAAACTAGTCAGTTGCAAAAGGACAAATATTGTATGAGACCTCTATTCCAAGAAATCAAGAAAAGGTTTAAACACAGAAGAAAACATTCTTTGATGGTTATGAGGGTGGGGAGGGAGGGAGAGGGGCATTCACTAACTAGTTAGTAGATAAGAATTATCTTAGGTGAAGGGAAAGACAACACACACTACAGGGGAAGTCAGCATAACTGGACTAAACCAAAAGCAAAAGCTAAGAATTTTCCTGAACACAACCAAAAAGAGGGACAGAGTAGCAGGGAGGGGGTCTGGAGACCATGGTTTCAGGGGACATCTAGGTCAACTGGCATAACAAAGTTTATTAAGAAAATGTTCTGCATCCTATCTTGGTGAGTGGCATCTGGGGTCTTAAAAGCTAGTGAGTGGCCATCTACACTACATCAACTGGTCCCAAACCACCTGGAGCAAAGGGAATGAAGAACACCAAAGACACAAGGAAAATATTAGCCCAAGAGACAGAAAGGGCCACATAAACCAGAGACTCCATCAGCCTGAGACCGGAAGAACTAGATGGTGCCAGGCTACCACCAATGACCGCCCTGACAGAGAACACAACAGAGAGTCTCTGATGGAGCAGGAGAAAAGTGGGATGCAGAACTCAAATTCTAGTAAAAAGACCAGACTTAATGGTCTGACTGAGACTGAGTGACCCCAGAAGGTGTGGCTCCCGGACCCTCTGTTAGCCCAGAACTGAAACCATTCCCAAAGCCAACTCTTCAGACAAAGATTAGACTGGACTATGGGACATAAAATGATACATGTGAAAAGAATTCTTCTTAGCTCAAGTAGATACAGGAGACTAAATGGATAGCTCCTGTCCTTAGGCGAGATGAGAAGGCAAAAATGAACAGTAAATTTTCACTTAAAGCACAATAAAAAGAAAAGAATTAGGAAAAGTAGAAACTTCTGTTTCAACATGGTAGCTTTAATACATGCTTTTCCTATTACTCCCATCCAAACCACCACTAAAATGGCAATTAAATGATTTTTGAAAAAGCACTCATTCACAAGGATTAAGAGAACAGGTGAGGAGAGATGACAGTGATAAAATTTTGGAAGCTGGAAAGCAGGTGGGCAAGTCATAACTGTCCAGGAAGACTAGAAAAAACAGAAGTTGAAGCCAGCAGTGGGGAAAGGCCTGGGAGTAAATATATTTGCTGCACAGAATCCTGAAAGCCTCAGGAACTGGAGGCTCTTGATACCTGTGGAGGTGGAAGTGTGGATGGATTAAAAACAAACGGATGATTAAAATTCCATCTAAGAAGCCACTGTATACAAGAAATCCCCTCCCCTAGCCAGGATGATCAGGCAAATACTCCTAACCTGGCAGAATTTTAGAGATTTATTCTCTAGATATGCTGGATTAGAATTCTCTGGACACAGGAATACAAGTCACAGATGAGCGTAAGATTTCCATAGTAAAAGCAGAAGATTAAGTGGAAGTCTACATACTGAGTAGTGAGACCCTCAGTATACTTCCCCAGCTGAATTCCAAGAATGTAGAGTTCTAAGAATACCTCCCAGGCAGGAATCCTCTCTGGAAAAAAAAAAAAAAAAAAAGAAAACTGGCCAATTAAAGAAAAGACCAGTAAATACAGACAGGTTGGCACTTGCCAATGAGAGAACACAGTCAGGTCACCCAACAGTGAAGCCTAGCTGTCACCAAGCACTGTCTTGTGCATACACACATGCACATGCACACAACTTCCAGATACATGGTAGAGACTCGCTCTTACAAACAGACAGATCATTAAACATTTAAGAAATACTTCTAACGAAAAAATCAAAAAAGGAAGGAAGGGTAAGACTTAGAGGAAACAGAAACAATGTATGAAATAGAAGAAACAAAAATAATAAGATCTTCAGGAATATAAGAAAAGTTTTTAAAAAAGAAATAAAGGTACAAGGAAAAGATTAGTCTAAAGGACTAATGGACCACAACTACCATGGCCTCCATCAGTCTGAGTCCAGTACAACTAGATGGAGTCTGGCTACCACCACTAACTACTCTGACAGGGATCACAATAGACAGTCCTGGACAGAGCTGGTAAAAAACGTAGAACAAAATTCTAACACAAAAAAAGACCAGACTTACTGGCCTGGAAAAACCCCGAGAGTATAGCCCCTGGACACCCTTTTAGCTCAGTAATGAAGTCACTCCTGAGGTTCACCCTTCAGCCAAAGATTAGACAGGCCCATAAAACAAAATGAGACTAAAGGGGCACACCAGCCCAGGGGCAAGGACTAAAAGAAGGCAGGAGGGGACAGGGAAGCTAGTAATAGGGAACTCAAGGTCGAGAATGGAGAGTGTTGACATGACGTGGGGTTGGTAACCAATGTCATAAAACAATATGTGTACTAACTGTTTAATGAGAAGCTAGTTTGTTGTGTAAACTTTCATCTAAAGTACAATTAAAAAAAAGAAATATCCAAAGAAGAGTAAATAGCTCTTAAAAATTACAATCACAGAAATGAAAAAAGGCAATAGAGTGGTTGGAAGATAAAGTTGAGGAAAGATTCCAGAAATCAAATAAAAAGATAAATATATGAACATGGAAGAAATAAAAATTTAGATAATCTGTTCAGGAAGTTCAACTACTGAATAATAGCAGCTTCACAAAGAGAGGAAACCCTGGTAGCATAGTAGTTAAGTGCCACGGCTGCTAACCAAAGGGTCGGCAGTTCAGATTCACCAGGTGCTCCTTGGAAACTCTATGGGGAAGTTCTACTCTGTCCTATACGGTCGCTGAGTCAGAATCGACACAGTGGCAATGAGTTTGGTTTTTTTGGTCACAGAGAGAGAGCAAGGGAAAGGTGGGGAGAAAATTATTGAAGAAATAAGACCAGAAAATCTCTCAGAACAGAAAGAAGCAAGTTTCCATATTAAGAGAGTCCTTCAAGTACCCAGATAGAAAAAAAAGGCAGATATCAAAACACACAGTCATGAAATTTCAGAACCCTGGAAACAAAGAGGAAATCTGAGAAACTTTGGCCATGGGAGAAAGCGCTACATACAAAGGATGGCATAGAAAATCTTAGCAACAACATTCAGACACTGGAAGACAAAGGAGCAATGTCTTCAAATTACGGACGGACAATTATTTGAGTACTAGAATTCTATTCTCAGCCAAACTATTGATCAAGTATGAGGATTGTCTTAGTCATCTAGTGCTGCTCCAACAGAAATTCCACCGAGTGGATGGATATAGCAAAGAGAAGTTTATTCTCTTACAGTCCAGTAGGCTACAAGTCCAAATTCAGGGTGTCAGCTCCAAGGGAACACTTTCTCTGTCGGCTCTGGAGGAAGGTCCATGTCATTAATCTTCCCTTGGTCTGGGAGCTTCTCTGCACAGGAACCTCAGGTCCAAAGGACGTGCTCTGCTCCCGGCACTGCTTTCTTGGTGGTATGAGTTTCCCATGTGTCTCTGCTCGCTTCTCTCTTTTATATCTCAAAAGAGATTGGATTAAGACACTATCTAATCTTGTAAACCTCATCAGCATAACCTCATCACAGTGATAGAGTTTACAACACAAAAGGAAATCACATCAGATTACATAATCATACAATACTGGGAATCATGACCCAGCCAAGTTGACAGATATTTTTGGGGGGACACAATTCAATCCATGACATAGAATAAAAATGTCTTTGGAAATGCAAAGACTTGAGACATTTATCTCCTCTGTATCTTTTGTTAGAAACAGGGCTTCAAACTGGTTCTTCTTGTTTCAGTCATGGCCAAGGAAGTGACATTGGAACAGACCTGAATTTTTAAAATTTGAATAAATTGGAATGGGAAGATCTATGGGTCAAAGCCCTGCTAGAAACTTAATCTCCTTCTTGGAAAACGAGGGCAGTGTACATGTTACATAGCAACCAAATCTCTTGCTGGTCAGATTTTGCAGAGTCAGAAACAGTGGTGCCCTGCTCAAAGATTGAGGCCAACTGCACGGGTTTGAATGTGTGTCACTTTTCGCAGTCCTGGCAATAATCCAGTCTCACATATCAGGCTCCTGGAAGATCTCCCTACCCCTCTTCCAGGACTTTGACTTGTACTCTTTCCCATTCCCCCCAGTTACGGTTATGGATCACCCCAATTTTAAAAATCCAGGCTTTTGCCAGTTTTGCTTCGTTGGCCGTGACTGAACCGGTTCAAACTGGTTCAAAGCCCTGGTTAGAAAGCTAATAGACTAAAAGAACTACCCAAAAGTCAAACAAGAAAGAGAAAGACATGGAATCCAGGAAACAAGGGCTCCAACAAAGAGGGAGGCAAAGGTGATCTACATGATTATGATAAAGGGAATTGCTAGGGCAACAGGTATGCAGTCTAGACTGGAGCAAGGTGAAGGAGGGATTCTGGAGGGATGTATGGAAGAAAAAGATTACCTGATTTGTTTGATTGTAGTCAAAGAAAATTTATTCTTCTGTCCAGATTTGGGTATAAACTAGAAAAAAATAAAAACAAAACAAAAATTAAGCAAGTGAGAAAGAGAGAGTTACTAATTCCAGGGAATACAAATATATATATATATATATATATGAAAGGAAATGGTATCATAATATACCGTATGGCCCAGCTGTACCAAAGGTTTATAGAGCCATAATATAAACTTTGACTATTGATGTAACCAAAAAGAGGGAAGGCGTCTGTGGGGGACAAAGTGGGTGAAAGAGAGCTGACATTCATCTTCAAAGGTAGAAAATTAATAGATGATACCTAAAGCTGAAAAATAAAAAACAAAAACAGAAGTGCAAGGATGTTATTTAGAAACGTGAAGGCAAATACTAGAAGAAAAAGTTGGAAGAGTTCAAAGTGGTTGCCTCTGAAGAGAGGGACTCAGGGGAGGGGAGGGTTGAGTCTGGGGCTGCTGTTATTAATTTTAAGCCTTGTGGAATAATTTGCCTTTTGAAACTATATCTATATAGTACAACTTTATAAAAGTTAAAAAATAAAGGGACAAAAATAAATAGAATCAAGAGACCAAAATAAATCCATATTTTAGAATCAAATACATTTATGATAATGAATGCATATTTCAAATTTCATGACAAAACGTGTTAAACTAACTGTCAAGTTTTATAATTTAAAGTTAATACACATTTTTAAAGAATAAAAATGACAGGATTGTGATGGAATTATATGTTGTTGTTGGGTGCCATCAAGTCGATTCTGACTCATAGCGACCCCATGTGACAGAGTAGAACTGTGCTCCATAGGATTCTCTTGGCTGTAATCTACAAAAGCAGATTACCAGGTCTTTCTCCCATTGAGCCACTGGATAGGTTTGAACCCCCAACCTTTTGGTTAGCAGCTGAGCGCTTAACCGTTGTGCCACCAGGGCTCAATGGAATTGTATAGCCACAGTAATAAAAAGTGGTTTTTAAGACAGTTTCAAAAGCATTAAGTATACTTTACAATCCTAAGTATTTTCTATTCTTCTTTATAACATGTATCGATCGCCTTTTCCCCAAGTATGTATTCATTCTTGTGAGTATCTAGGAAGAACCCTGCACAGATGACATATAAGTACAGGATCTCTAGTCCCCAGAGATTTAAAAAATTCATTTCCCATACTTTCCAGATGTCTATCTGGTAAGATCCTTCACTGATTTTTTTTTTCAATTCACTATTTGAATAGTTTTTCCCATTTGTACATGCGAGTATTTCAAAACAGTGGCTCACAACATATTTCAGCTTAAACACATAAACATTTCGGTGGGACAGAAAACTGTGTTTTATTCAAACAATAGATTAGGGATGAAATAGTGGTTTTAAGGTTGTTTTTGACATTTAAAAAGGGTTGAAGTATTTTTATCCCTTTGCCGCCTATTGTTTCGCTAGATACCTAATAACTTTGAAGATCCCAGTACATTACATCTGCTGAAACCCAGACTGATGCAAAGTGCTATTTTCCTTTCTATTTTTCATTTCTGGATGCTGGCTCCAGTCAACAATATAATCATTTTCTCTTATTGATTTTCTTATAAAGTGTATCCTTGTTAGATTCACTGATAACTATACATTATGGAGGCACCTGATAAAATTTCATTGTGTCTTTACCACTGCACAGGAAATGCTTTCTGCTAGATGAAATAACTTCTTCTGAAGGTGAAGATGAAACTAGGTTTAATGTAGAATTACAGACACCAGCATCCTTATTTGAAAACTAATCATCAAGAACTCCCACCCTCATAGCAATTCAATGTATTCTCTGCTGAGAAGATACACTGTATCACTCTTGCTTGACCTCAGTTTTCCAACTAGGAAAAAGAGCAAAGGTGAGTGTTCTAACTTCAAAAACTTAGCAATTTAAAGGTTTAACCCTTCAAAAGAATTCTGATTCACTCTTGGATGGCCAGTGTGTACTCTTTTTAAATAGCCTTCGGTGACCTGTCTCTGATTAACTTGAATTGATTTGGGCCAGAAGATTTGTTAAAACAACTCAAGTGAAATAGTGACTTTGCATTTGCAAATTTATAGAGATATACAGCCTATAGTTATTTTCCCATTTTTGTTTGGGAGTACCATAATAAAGCACACTATCACGAGGTCCTCTTTTTTACTGAGAAATACTGAGATAGTCTTTTTTTATGTTACCAAAATTATAAAACTCATTGCCATAGAATTGATTCCAACTCATAGTGACCCTATAGAATAGAGTAGAACTGTTCCATAGGGTTTCCAAGGCAGTAATCTTTATGGAAGCAGACTGCCACATCTTTTTCCCGAGAAGCGGCTGGTGGGTTCCAACTGTCAACCTATCAGCGGCCAAGTGCTCAACCACTGCACCACCAGGGCTCCCTGCCAAAATTATAAGCTTTCTGAAATTCCTCAAGTGCCACACTGACAAAAAACTACAAAGGATAAATTTTTTTAAAGTGTATTCAAAAGTTATAGATTATTCCTAGGAAGTCCAACTAAAAAAAGGAAATAAAGTGTTAATACTGTTGCTTGAAAGTTTGATATGACACATTATTACAAGATAATTTACCTTTTCAGTTAAATTTCATCTCAGCCTGTGCTGTTCCAAATGGAATGGCTCACAAAGATGTCGATTAAAAAAGAAAAGTTATTTTTTTTTCTTGGTGGGAAATGATTTTTTAAAAAGCAATCTCTTACTGAAAATGAGAATGTTTGTTAATTTTAAATAATAAAAGCATTAAGAAGAACCCCACATAGAATAGATGACAGCAAATTTATGAATAAATCTGCTTTTAAAAATTAAGATGCTTAAAGCTAGCACTTTGCTATATAAAGAATGACATACAATACTGCAACACTTCCTAACTCAGCCTACTCTGAATTAGGAAATACTTTAAATCAGTGTAGTTTTATTTCATTAAACCATATACAATAGCTTATACAGCTAGCAAGGCACTGCTATTCAGAGATTATTTAAGGATCTGGTTAACAAACAGAGAAATAACTCATAATTAGCATGCCAATTGCACATGAGTGGCTGTTTCCCCAGACTTAAAATAGCGTGTGCACTAAACCTTCCTCCTCTGTAGATTATTGATTTACTTGGCAAATCCTTTCTCCAAACTAGAGGTGAGAGCCCAGTTCTTGTCCTGCTTATCAGAGCTCGTCTAACTAAGAGGCTTCACTATAGTTTATAGGCAGCAAATTGGCTAGATTTCCGAATAACTTGTGTTCCTGATTATGCTATCATTTTTGGCTTAAACTGGAGCAAGTCAATCGTACATCTGCAAGTTCCCCACCTGAAAAGTTGGGCTGAGGATCTGTGAAAGTTCAAGTGAATCAAGTGTTAAAATCGAATTTGAATCTAGAAAGTAGATGACCAGGCAGACAGAAGTTTTCCCCATAAATCATTTTGAGGGAGTTCTGACCACAGTAACATGCCGTTTGGCCATTGTAGTAAATGTGTGTAAACAAAGCTACTACTTTAGCCATTCTGAAAAATACGTACTTAGGGACTTACAAACAGCAGATGTTTACCCATTAAATCATTTTTAAAATAGGCTGTGACTAAGAATTTAAAATTGCTTAAGAAAATATTATTCATTCTACAAAAGAGTTACTATGGCCGAGATTGCAAACTGGTCACTTGGGACTGTTTCAAAACTACAAGCAGGAGGAGGCGGGGGTCATTGCCCTCCTCGTCTATGACCAGCCAAGTCTCCGCAGACTTGGCTCCTGAGTTGAGATGGGCCGTCCACTGGGGCTTTTGTGGCCTGGACATCACCAAGACTTTTTATTTGAACAAGGCAGAAAATCACCAAACTGAAAACAAATATGCTCTAAGAAAAAGGAATGTACTTTGTGTTCCAGATTTTATTTTAAAACATTTATTCAGGCTTCTCTATGATTTCAAGCCCCGCAGCCCAAAGGCATTAAACTGTATTGAAGCTTAATGGCCTGAAAAGTTTCGTTTTGAATTAAAGCACATCCAGTTACAAAAGGGGAAGAGGGGCAGAGGGCATCTGCAACTAATCTGAAAATTCAGTTCTAATTCTGGATACTGAGGACATAAAAATAGCCAGCATAATACTTCCAAATCATATATTTCTGAAAACTGTGTTTTTGTACCAATGTCCAGTTAAGAGAATTTTCCACTAGTAAAGGATGACCTATAATATGTAGAGGTTTAGACAGGTGTTGAAATATATACATATACATACATATATATACACATACATATCTATGTAGATTTTGTATATATATATATATATATATATATATAAAATCTACATAAGCTTTACCACTGTTTATTCTTACCAAGTGATTCACTATAGCGTCAAATTCTAGGACCTTTCATTTTATGAATGAAATGCTTCCCTTGTTTCCAGACCAGTGTGTTCCCAAGCAGGGTGGAGAAAATAATTTACTGGGGTACAGAGATAAAATACTAAATTGTTTATTCAGGTGTACAATTTAGATGATCTTCCTTAATATTCTGTTTGGTGTTATATATTAATACAATAGTATATACCAATGCCATCAAGTTGATTCTGGCTCATGGCAGCCCCATGTGTGTCATAGTAGAACTGTGCTCCATAAGGTTTTCAAATGGCTGGTGTTTTTGGAAGTAGATTACCAGACCTTTCTTTCCAGGTGCCGCTGGGTGGACTTGAATCTCCAACTGTTCGGTTAGCCACTGAGTGCGTTAACCATTTCCACCACACAGGGACTCCAGTATACACACATACCTTAAACACATAAATGAACCCGTGTTGGGGCATTCAATTTGATAAATCCAGAGACAACTCCTCCAGACACCATACCTGAGGCACAGCCCAGACTGCCCCATGAGGCTGAAACTTGAACTTGTTCTAACTCTTAGTCTATAAGGAATTCCTTGAAGGCTGCAGGAGCAGCCCCTACAGTGCAAAGAACCTGGGTGACAACAGCCCTACCTGACTAGATTTTCTGTTATTGCATCCTGCTCTTCTTTCTTCCATTAAAAAAAAAAAAATGTTCTGCTCTGCATCAGTAACAATGGGATTGTAACAAAATACAAACAGCTGGGTCCTGTGTGCATCTTTATTATCCACTGTCATTATAAAATATATATATATATATATATATATATATGTTAATGCAAAACAAAGTAACTCTTACATGATAGTGTTGCATTCAACATCCTACTTTGGTGGCAGAGATTCTCAGGCGTAGAGATACAGACATACTGTCAAAAGTGAACATTTTTGATATCAACTTCGATCTGCGATTTCTGAAGAGCTATTTTTGTCCCTGTGCAAACAGGATATCAAATACAACTTTCTTTTGTTGCTTAAGTGGCAGCATTTCCTCTGTGGAGTGTGCATTGCCTGAAAGATTATTTAGTGAAAAGGAGGATGGGATGGCCTCTGAGAAATACAAATTCTGCTTCTAAACTTCAGGATGTTCAAAGGAAGAAAGAGTAACACAAACTACTATTTAAGGATTTGGAAAAGTATTTTTAAAGATCTAAATTACTTAACATTTCAAAGCAAGGAAGAATCTCCACTCCCTCAAAAAATGTACCTTTACTTTAAGGGATTCCAATTATTATTGCCCACGGACATCATATCTCAAAAATTTTTATTTTAAAAAATTTTACATTCTCATAAGGTTTAATATATTATTTTTGAAAGATAAAATTCCCTGCAAAGTTCTCCAAGTCTTGAGGAAAAACTGAGAGCAATAGTATGACCAGTTTGCTCCATAAGTAACAACTATACCATTTCCTCAGTAGCAGTCATGGGAGTAAAATGTGTCTTCCTCTCTCAGGTGGCCAAATACTGGCAGATTCCTCTGTTATAAATTCTCATCACATTTCTTTTTGAGACCCTTATCACAGTTGTATTTAAATAATTAATTGTACACTTCAGGTTTTACGATATTGTAGTGTTGACTTTTCTGTTCCTCATTACCCTTCTGAAAACTATCCCCCAAACAATAAGAGAAACAAGAAAAGGAAACACAAGCTCCATCTTTGATAAAAGTAAGAATCATCTGAAATCCCTACCCATGATATACGCACATGGAAAGAGGTTGGAAGGTGGTAACTGACTTAACTGAAAGGTGGGAAGGGTAAAAGCTAGATGCCTACAGAGAGACCTGCTGAAGAGAAGCAAGCCAATTGAATCCAAAAACCAGAAAAGCCTCAGGAACTGGAAGCACCAGGTGCAGTAAAGGTGAGAAGTTCATGCCAAGTGAAACCAGCTTGTTTTACTGAAATCTACATCTTTCACTGCTGGAGGATGAGCCCCCTAAGTTGAAAGACACTACACAATAGCCACAAGAAATGACTCAAACACACCAACAATCATGAAGATGGTGCAGGACCAGGCAACATTTTGTTCTGTTATACATAGGTCATGATGAGTTGAAGCCAACTTGACAGCAACTACTAACAATAACAATAAAAGCGGGACGAATGACAAGAGTGTCATGAACCAAGGATTGTTACCAACGTATTTCTGCATACTTGAAGTCCAATAGAAAAAAAAAAAAAAAGCCCAGGAAAGCTATTTAATTGATGATACAACAGAGGGTACACTTGCCCATATATTCATCAATTACATGCAATAAAGTTTTATTAAACATCTCCTAAAGGGTCAGGCACTGAGCAGGTCCTAGGGTTATGGTAATCAAGAGGAACAGCCCCCAGGCCTGTGAATATTGAAGAATTATCTTTATCTTTCAAAATTCAGGAATTATATTTAAGTATAGGGACCATTTCAAAATGTTTTTAAAACATAACATAGTAGTTTGCTTATGCATCCCATTACCAGTCACCAAACGAAAGTGAAATGCAACAGTAAAATGGAATAGAAAAAAAAAGTATTTCTATTTTATCTTGCTTGTTTTCACTTGATGAAAAGTTTATTTAATTAGGAATATGGAGAGTTGAAAAAGGTTCTGAAAGGGACACCTGGGCCCTTTGGGGGGACCTCTAGTAGATCTTCCACGACATGAATGTCCTTGAGTACTGCTTTATGTTTATTAGTCAAGATTAGGGACATATTTAGGTCACAGATGTAAGTGTATGTTGTTTATACTGAAAAAGTAACTGAAGTCTTATATTCTCTCCAAAAAGCATTTTTTTCTTAACTTCTTGATTCTTCCTCTCCTTCACATGTACTCTTTTCCAGCATTTCTCTCTTTAGTTCTCTTGAGTTGCTTTCTCTCATTTGAAATGTCTCCGAGTGTCTCAGGTGCAAAACCCTGGTTTAACACCACACCCACACACCTCACAAGCCACACATACACACAAACACACACATATCTGGTTTCACATAATAACTCTTAACCCACACATACCTGATCCCATAGCCAGCAGGACCTTATGTTGAGCAAACCCAGATGTGAAGGTCATGTCATACTTCAGGGCCAGAGCCTTCACATGAGCCTGTAGAAAGAAATGTACTATCCTTGCCAGTTACACTTTTGCCAGGAGCTGGAACTGCAGGCAGATGATGCCTGGTTCCTGGTCCCCAAACACACAGCCTCATCCCTGCCACCCAGGGAAAATGCAGGTAGAAGGAAATTGCTAATTAGACTTTCTCATTATTTGAGTAGCACTTACATAGCACTTACTCTGTGACAAGCCTGTTCTCAGTGTTTCATAAAAATTAACTGATCAAACCCTCACTACAAATCTATAATGCAGATACTACTGTTCTCATTGAAAAAAATTTTTTAAATGGAGGCCAGAGAGGTTAAGTAACTAGTCTAAGGTCACACAGGTAGAAAGTGAAAGAGCTGGGATTTGATCCAAGCCGTCTGGCTCCAGAGTCTGTGCTCTTAATTATGAGCCTTGAGCTTGATATGGAGGCCTACTCTCCACTCTTGCAATTTCCCAGATAATTAATTAACAGATTTTTCTATCAGGAGGAATAGATAGTGGGGGTGGGGAAAGAGCTTGGGATAAGCCCAGAACCTACCTTTCCAGCTGAACAGAGAGACAGAAACTATAACAGGAGAGTCAGGAAAGGAGGGTGCCCAGAACAGCAACTTCAGAGGGTAAGAAGCTCATACTTCCTGACAACGACATGTCTGGGGATAGATAATGCTGTGGCCAAATTGGAGCAGGTTACTCCAAAAATAAGTTATTGGTGTAGGGTGAAGACTTCCTGTACTGATAAGAGTACACTGTGACTATCTGTGGATACAGCACAATGGAAAATGAAGGAGAATCTCTCTCTTCAGAGAAGCATATAAATAGCATTTGCAGAGCTTGGCTTATTTTCCCATTCAACTCAATTAATGGTCATAACAGGCCTACTACACAGAAGGCGTAGCATTCTACGGAATGAAACAAGGACTGTGGGTCAGATTTTTCTCATCTCAATGGAGTCTTTACATTTAACTTGATTGCAGGCTTGGTAAGCGTGAGATATTTGGTGGGGGCCTCAGACACCAAGAGCCTTTGAGAGCGCCTGGCAGCAGAGTCTGTAGCAGCAAGGCTTCTCGGAAGCGCCACAGTTGGAGTAAAAATAAGTAAGTAAATTAATAAATAAATGAGGAAAAAACAGAGGCTCCAACCTTAGTCAAGGTAAAAGAAATCTAGAATAAGAAGGTCAGCCACTCTAAGAATAACTGTCCCGAAAAACAAAACCAGGCCAAATACAACGTCTCCTACCTCGGCCAAAATCATTTGCCTTTTGAAGTCAGTGTTATGTTCTAGTGCTTTTTTTTTCTCATGTATTCCCTACAGATTCTTCCAAGATAGGCCATTCTCTGTGAGATGTATGTGAGCAAGGTTTCACTTGACATCTGTTTTCTAACTATTAAATCTGAGATGGTTGTTTTTAGAACAAAAAATAGTTTAAGAAGTAATTAGGTGCCCATGTGTGATGCAGGCTAGATAGCAGCATCTATGTTTTTTAGGATTATGAATTCAAGCTGACTAAAAAATAGGACAAAACTAATGCGTATTTGAAGCTATTAAGATGACCAATAAAAAAAATCCAACATTATAATGAATCTGAACCTCAGTTTCCGCATTTGCTTACCGTGCTGTTGTTTGTATAAAACAATGATTTCCCTGTCCCCTCTCACCACCCCCACCACCACCAATCTGCGAGATCAGCATAATCAGTTGGGTTTCCAGTAGTAGTGATGGATTTGCTCTGATCCACCCTCACCCCTTCTCCCGTTTCTGCCTGTGATGAATGGACACCATTACAAGATGGCGACTGGGGTTAGAAGTGCAGCCTAGGGAGCTCACCCCTACGGGGGAATCAAACGCAGGACCTTGGCCGCTTTTGTGCAATGCTTTAACCTACTGAACTAATCAGCCACAGAAAAAATAAGGATGCTTGTCACTGACTTGCCAAATAGAAGTGCCCTGAGAATATGTTTAAAAAAAGAAAAAGATCTTATATGCTTCCAAAGTAAAGTAGCTATTTAAATACCAACTAATAATGTTATAAGTCAGTAACAGAGGCAGTGGCAATCAAAGCTATTTCTCTAAGTCAACAATTGGCTAGAGACTACATGCGTCTACAAAATGAGTTTCATAAGATTGTTTATTTTAGAAACATCAATACTAAAAACAGCAGTAACAGAAAGTGTTCCCCCTTAATTTAAGCCCTGCTCGGATATGCATTATATCTAGCCAAGCAATAATTGAATATGTTCCTCTCTTAAATTTCTCCCAAGTTCAAGTGTATGGCTTTGAGCACACCACAAGCTTTATAATAGCGGCCTAGCTGTACGTATGCAATAATCGCTCATTTCCTGGCCATTAATTCAGACATCATGCAATCACTCAAAGGCATCCATTTCCCTTTGCTGCTATTTTGGGGACTGCTGCCCTATTGTCGTCCCTGCCTTAGACCCCTGACTTAGTCGTCTTTTAATTAGAGCCAGCAAGAACGACAGGCGGAGTCGGCCTGCTGAGGGTGATCGATCACATGGCTCCCTCTGCTCCCTGGCCTCTCAGATGACTGTTTATAAACAGGACGTCTTGGATATCAAGATAGCTGCTTGAGGAAACAGTAGAACAAATGGTGACCATCTTGTAAGCTATTGCCCTGAAATGATAAATTCTAGTCTATGGCTATATTTACTGACACTGTATTTAGGTTAAATATCCAAATAAACTTTAACAATGATGATTCTTTGGAATCATCAGTTGCTTTATCTGAGCTTGTCCTCAAACAAACTGATGTAATAATCTAAGAGCTGCCCAGAGTGTTAACTAATATACTTACAGCTTAGCATTTGGGCACATTTTTCATGAATCCGCTGTTTAGCAAAACGTTTCCTCATTTGATCAACAGCAGTATTGCCAAACCTGCAAAAGAAAAAAAAAAAAAAAAAGTCAACTCAGTACTGGTAGGTTTCTTTCATTGTCATTACAAAAAGCACTAGATATTAGCCTACACAGTATTTCTATTCAATATTATTTTACTTTATTATTGTACTTTAGATGACGGTTTACAGAACAAACTAGCATCTCAGTAAACAATTAGTACACATATTGTTTTGTGACCTTGGTTACCAACTCCACGACGTGTCAACACTCTCCCCTTCTCGACCTTGGGTTCCCTATTACCAGCTTTCCTGTCCCCTCCTGCCTTCTTGTCCTTCCTTGCCCCTGGGCTGGTGTGCCCATTTAGTCTTCTTTTGTTTTATGAGCCTATCTTATCTTTGGCTGAAGGGTGAATCTCAGGAGTGACTTCATTACTGAGCTAAAAGAGTGTCCAGGGGCCATACTCTTGAGGTTTCTCCACTCTTTGTCAGGCCAGTAAGTCTGGTCTATTTTTGTGAGTTAGAATTTTGTTCTACATTTTTCTCCAGCTCTGTCCTGGACCCCCTATTGTGATCCCTGTCAGAGTAGTCAGTGGTAGTAGCCGGGCACCATCTAGTTGTGCTGGACTCAGTCTGGTAAAGGCTGTGGTAGTTGTGCTCCATTAGTCCTTTGGACTAATCTTTCCCTTGTGTCTTTGGTTTTCTTCATTCTCCCTTGCTCGCAATGGGATGAGACCAGTGGAGTTTCTTAGATGGCCACTCACAAGCTTTTTAGATCCCAGACGCTACTCACCAAAGCAGAATGAAGAACATTTTCTTTATAAACTATGTTATGCCAGTTGAGTTAGATGTTCCTTGAGACCACGGTCCCCACAGCCCAGTAATTTGGTCCCTCGGTGAGTTTGGATGTGTCTATGGAGCTTCTATGACCTTGCCTTGGACAACTTGTGCTGGCTTCCCCAGTATTGTGTACTGTCTTCCCCTTCACCAAAGTTACCACTTATCTATTGTCTATTTAGTGTTTTTTCTCCCCACTCCTCCCCTCCCTCATAACCATCAAAGATTGTTTCTTTTTGTGTGTAAATCTTTTCATATTTTTTTTATAGTAGTGGTCTCATACAATATTTGTCCTTTTGTGATTGACTTATTTCACTCAGCATAATGCCCATTCATCCATGTCATGAGATGCTTCACAGATTCATCATTGTTCTTTATCACTGCACAGTATTCCATTGTGTGTATGTATCATAGGTTGTTTATCCATTCATCTGTTGATGAGCATCTAGGTTGTTTCCATCTTTTTGCTACTGTGAACAATGCTGCAATGAACATGGGTGTGCATATGTCTATTGTGATGGCTCTTATTTCCCTAGGATATATTCCTAGGAGTGGGATTGCTGGACCATATGGTATTTCTATCTCTAGCTTTCTAAGGAAGCACCACATTGTTTTCTAAAATAGTTGTACCATTTTACATTCCCAGCAGTAGTGCATAGGAGTTCCAATCTCCCTGCAGCCTCTCCAACTACTTGTTATTTTCTGTTTTTTTTGATTCGTGCCAGTAATGCTGGGGTGAGATGGTATCACACAGTGGTTTTGATTTGCATTTCTCTAAAGGCTAGTGATTGTGAGCATTTCCTCATGTATCTATTAGCCACTTGAATGTCTTCCTTGGTGAAGTGCCTGTTCATTTCCTTTGCCCATTTTTAATTAGATTATTTGTCTTTTTGTTGTAGTCTTTTCAATATTATTTTCTGAAAAAACTAAAGGACTGGTTTATGCCTGCTGAGATATAGACCTATTATCCCAGGGAGAAGTCATATAAGACCCAAAGTTAGATCTGAGTACAATTCAAGTCTGCAACTGTGCAGTGAGCGGGTACATGGGCTAGGTGCTAGGGTGACAGACACTGCCCCTTGCACTGGAGAAGCCCATGCGTTAGAGGGAAGGAATGGTGGTGAGACTGGTGAGAACGGCACAACACATGGAGAACAGGCAGTGCATTGTAGAGAATATGCTGAGGCTAAAGCTGGTCCACCTGGATTTGACTTTCACCTCCTCCACTTAGCAGCTATGTGACCTTGTGCAGTTTACTTAAACCGTCTGTATCTCAGTTTCATCACCAATTTGTATGTTTCCTTGCAGTTCTGTGTGTGTGTATTAGTTGAAATCAGAATTTTTACATATTTGTATCTTATTTTATACACTTAAGAGTATATCAGAACCATTTTCCAATTGGGGGTCCATGTGGAACCCATGGAGTGGTTGGTTAATATTATTCTTAATGATGATAAAAGTATATCATATGAATATATATTAACTTAGTAAGGAACTCCTTATTGTTGAGAACTCACATTGTTCTTTACTATAATAAATTTTGATAAACATTTTTTCTATCTTCTAAAGAGCTTAATATCGCTGGATTAAAATATTCCATGAAAGATTATAATATCTCAATAATAAAATTGTCTGGAACCCAAGAGTCTAAGAGGCAATCTATAACTTTTTTATTCTTCCTTGGTTAAGTTCTAGTTTTTTTTTTTAATAATAATGCAGATTTTACAAATACTGTTTGATGAAAAACTGAATTCAATATTCAACAATGAATACCTATTGACCTCCTGATATAGTGCCAGGCACTGATCAAGGTGCTAAGGATACAGTAGTGAACAAAACAGACAAGTTTCTGCCTTCATGGAGTTTATATTCTAGTCAGGAGACAGACAGAAAATGCACACTTAACTGTAAAGTATGTCAGAAGGTGATGAGTGCTTTAGAGAAAAATAAAGCTTGAGAGGAGACAGGTAGTTCCTGACAGAATGCAGGAGATGTTGTTTTTTATTGAGTGGCCAAGGAACAACTTACTGCGAAGGTGATATTTGAGCAGAGATTGAAGGAAAAGAGGTGGAAAAATGGTCCAGGTCAAGTGAATAAGAGGGTGTTTGGGTATTCGAGTAACAGCAAGGTAGGCCCATTTGGCTGGAACAGTATGAGTGAGTGGAATATAATTCAGATGTGTCCAGAGAAGTAGCAGGAGACAGATCATGAAAGACCTAACAGGCCTTTGTAAGGACTTTGAGTTGAGTTGAGTTGGTAAACATGCATTATTAATAGATATTTTTATACACATTCTGGAAGTATCCATTGCTTTTTAAGATACAGTTCCCAAAATAACATTATTTGGCATGCATCCCAATCCATGTGAGCTTACAGAATTTCTTCCCATTTCAATCCCCCAAAATTCACCCTATTGCAGTCATTCTTACTAATGGCTATTAATGAATTTTAGAGTTCTGTTCTTAAAAGTCTTATTGTTATGTCAAGGAGAGACAAGTATAAAGTCTAAAAACAAAAAGCAAGTGGAAGTAAACATTTTTCTGGGTACAAAATGGGACTTCCAGAAAGATTAGAATTGGGATCATCCAATGTGAAGACAAAGCTCCCAGAATGTAAATGACACTAAGATATTTAAAATACAAAATGCTGAAGTGATAGGACAATATAGTAGAAGGATCTCACAACACTGTGTAATTTGATATAAAACTGGGAGACGAGTGTCGGTACCTAGAAGTCACACAAAATGTACCTATGGAACTCCAGGATCTGGATTTTCAGTTTTGCCAAAGAAAAGAGTTCAAGGACTGTATGCATTCACAGACCCCTGCCATGTTCTTACACCTAGAGGCGTGAATAAATTGGATGATGTCAGAAAATGTATCAGAAGCAAACGTTCTTTCTTTCAGTAAACATGTACTTAACACTGACTATGCGCCAAGCACTTTGCTTGCTATTGGAAAAACAAAGCTTGTAGTCCAACAGGGGTGACAAATACATTGATGGAATGGGATGAATACTCCACTATACGCAACCACATGATGCTATATGGAAAAGGAACATGTACCCTAGATGGCAGAGGTCAAGTAAGCTAAAAGAAGTAATGGGAGTTGGTGGGATGTAGATGTGTTATAAAGATCCAGTGACCCAGAAATAAAATTTCAAGAGCAAAGATCAATTGGGGATCCATGTGGAACCCATGGGTGGTTGGAATACAAAGATAGAGTCTGGAGACCAAATTTCTCATCAGAATCTCCGAAAGATGAGACCAGGAACTTGTATTTCAGCAAGTGTCTCAGATGATTCTGATGCTTGGGTAATTTAGGCGAACACTATGTTTCTAAAAGTGTAGGCTGGAAACTCCTAGAGTAAATAGTATTAATTGCAAAAAGGCTCTCAGCTGGCCAGAGGTTTTTCTTGCATGTACTGATTAGCAGTACACTAGATTGCTTGGATCCCTTGTACAGTGGTGCTGATGAAAAGTACAGAAGATGTTCAGTGAAAAGAGGTGCCCCACGATGGCTGGGGTTATTTGTGGGCCATTCAACTGACATGAGACCGTACCAACCTAACCAGCCTATGGAGACCAAAGAGGTCTAAATAGCGTTAACATTTGACTGTGGCCAGCTCTATCCCAAGGGCTTATGCAAAACCTCATCCTCCTTCAAAGTTGTCCACTATTTTTTCCCCAAGTTCTGCTCCTAGGAATGAGTCCATTCAAGGTCTTCTTCTCAAGAGTCATCATGGAAGTTGGTAGCCTACAAGCTGTTCAAGGGAGTCACCACATGGCAACTGCAGCTTCTGGTGCTCTCCTGTGTCCTCTTCCTCTCTCCCTCCAAACGCCCTTCTCTAAACACCCATTCCCTCCGTCAGCCCTCATGATGAGCAATGGCTGGAATAAGGGATTAGGACTTTCACTGCATTTCCATTCCTGGCTTTATACAAGACTTTGCTGCTACAAGACAACCCCCTAAAAGGCATGGTTTTCACCTGCTTGTCAAATAGAGGATTTTTATGACTGTCATTTTAGATGGCATTCCCAAGCACATAACACAGAGTATTTTTTTTTTAATTCTAGAGGAGAAATTGTTTTGCCAAATTTCAACTTGACACATGTGAAATGCTTAAAGTCAGAATCAATAAAATTATGGGGCTTCTGCATCCTAGGAACCACTGCAAGTCCTGGGAAAAGAGAATGCCTTTCCTGGGATTTGCATAAGTTACCAGCATGTGGAACACATATGCAGCTTTACGAATCTGGTGCATAGATGCTTCTAAAACATACTTCTATTTTCAATAATTTGTAATAAGTGAATATATTCTAAGTAAGAGATCAATTAACTATGATCATAAATACAACAGTTTCACAACTCAAATCCCAAACTCCAAAGGTTTAGGACCAGGGTAAGATTCTCATTAGTGTGAGTCAAATTTGATCCCAGACCATGACATTTGTGAGTGCCTGGGTGGTGCAAACAGTTAATGTGCTCATTGCTAACCAAAAGGTTGGCGGTTCAAGTCCACCCAGAGGTGCCTTGGAAGAAAAGTTTGATGATTTACTTCCAAAAAAAGTCAACGATTGAAAACCCTATGGAGCACAGTTCTACTCTGACACACATGGGGTCTCCATGAGTCAGAGTTGACTCTACAGCAGCTGTTTTTTTCATGACATTTGTCTTTAGAAAGGACTATCATTCTTTCCCCATTTTCACTCCCAGTGCCCAGGGCCATCTACTGCTTCAGTGAACGGCTGGCCACTTGTTGACCTTAGTTGTGTTGGGGTCACCATCAAGCTTCATTCCTCAAAACAAATACTATTCCCAATAAATCCTTACACTTTTCCTAATGACGTCATAAGAGCATTAGAAACTCTCTTCCATTCTCATCTACATAAGAATGCAAGTTCATAGAAGGCCAAGACCTCATCATGTAAATATTCCATACAGTATCTATGATGCGATGAAGATCAAAGTTCCTAAATAATTTTGTTATTTGGAATATTTTGTCATGTAATATGCAAACCTACACTCTATTATTCAGGTCTTTTTAGTTGTGGAAATTCTGAGCCTTTTCTTCTCAGTTTTTTAAATTTTGTTTTCCTTGCTTTTTGGTCATTTCTCTGCTTGCTAAAACCTTCAACAAAAGGCAGACGGAAGAAAGATCACAAATCAATCAATGACAGATGTTGATTCACTACGTACTGACACCCACAATCTGAAATATATGAAGTCCAAGATGAAGATCAGCCTACTACAGCCAAGTGACTTCTTAGGAGAATTATGTGAACTTCACAGAGGGAGAAGAAGCCAACACTAAACACAGGCACTTCCATGTGCAATCTGTTGTTTCTGTTTAAAACACATATTGCCCACATGTGACAAGTATGTAGGCTTTGATGATAATTATTCTATTCAGATGCTTGCCCAGGAATGGGATGTGCTCACCCTGTCACTTCTCTTTCCCCAAATAATTAATAACTGGTCACTTGTAGATGTAGCCTCTTAAGGAGAAAAGGGGATAGTTCTCTGAGAGATGATGTCAGCCCTGTTCTTAGGTACCTGCCAACTACTTTTCATTACTCAATACTTTGTATTACAAGACCTTTTTCAAAATAAATTATGAGTCAATGTATTTGTTCATCTGGTATGTTTGTGGAGCCCAGACACAAATCAATGTTGGTTTCTTATTTCCTCTTCAATTCACTGGATCATAGACATTTGTGCTAAAATGTTTCTTTCAATTAAACTTACACGGTAGATCTAAAGATTTGGGATTGTAAGCTCATTACAATGGGAGTAACATGGGAGAACAATACCATTGCTGGTGGCCTCAGACACCCAGATATAAGGGGCAGGGGGATTCTTACAAGTTTCAAATTGAATCTTTGTGTGAGTGGATTCTGTGAAGGAGACAGAATCAGACATTAAAAATCAATAAAAGGAAACTTTGGGCATGAAAAATCAGTAATTGTGAAATATTTAACAAAAACCAAATATTGAACTCGGATTTGAGGAAGAAGATTTTGTTCCTTTTGTGACCTGCTGGAGGTGAAATGGAAATACCCAGTCTTATACTGGGCCAGACAACAGAAAGTGGCCCTGTAATCTGGCTCTGAGAGACCATTAATTCCCTGTGGACAGGGTATGAGGGAAACACAAGCAGCCTGGTAGTTGTTATTACCAGAATATTTTATCTTATCATTAATCATTTTAAAGATTCCCAGTGCTGAGCAGCTAAGATGTATCAAGTGCTCTGGACAGGGTTTACAGACATATGTAACCCTGCATCCTAAAACACACAGATCTGGGTTTATTTTAGACACACTTACGTGCTAAACTTCATAGATATATAAGTACTAATATCTTAAGAATGTTCTGTTTCCAAGAAGCCCAACAACTAGGGTTGCCAGATTTAGCAAATAAAAATACAGAACACCAGTTAAATTTAAATTTCAGATAAATGATAAATAACTTTTTGTAATATAAGTACATCCCATGCAATTCTTGGGATAAACTTATACTAAAACTATATTCAGTCTTTATCTGAAATTCAAATTTAACTGGGCATCCTATATTTCATCTGGTAACCCAACCAGCTTACCACCACAAAAGGAGACCACACTTGAATCTACAGGTAAGAAACAGAATTTGAACTGATTTTCTTGTTTTGCTATCACCTAAAGACTATGAGAATTTAGGCAGAGAACAGTAGATCTGGTACAGAGGGAAAGTGATAATCTTCCTCTTGCCTAAAACAGAAGGACATTGCATGTTCTGATAGTGTTTTTATTTTTGTAAATTTCCTTCAGTTGCTATAATACAAAAACCATAATACTTGCATTTTGTAGTAGCCTGTGTGAAACAGGAAGCAAGACTGGGCTAAATGCACACCTCAGCTATATTTAACATTGAGAAAGAAGGATGCTAATATGGCTGTATGGTTGGAGGTGGGCACATTTTTGGTGAGTTTATTTGTTGTTAAAGGCTTTGGGGTTTGATGTATCTGTGTATATGTGTGTATCTGCGGGCGTCCACATTACAATAGGGTATATCTCAGAAAGACACTGAATATTGCACTAGTCTGATCAAATTATTTTTTAACATCAGCGATAAAAAATAAAATTATGAATATGTTGGAGTAATGCAAAACACGTAAATCTCTTTTTACAAATTGGTGCCTGTAAAAGGCACAGAACACCTCTCATCAAGCATTTATTTAAACTAAGAAATTAATTTATAGTAAAAAATACCAAGGTGACTCAAGATGTAAGATTATCATACGTAATTCATTTCCAAATGCATGAGATATCTTTGAGACTAAGGAAATTATTCTGTCATCTACTGTATTTCTTGGGTATTCCGAGGTTTTTTTAGTATACGTAGAATCCCATTATTTCTCATTATGCATTAGAAAATCAGGAACTGATTCCCAAATAAAACTGAGATGAATTTCTTTATTATACACATTAGTCTCCCTCTATTTAGCTAGAAATCATTTAAGCCCAAGAACTCCACCTTAATTGTTTTTTTATGTCCTGGATGCCTGCAAGTGTCTGACTCACAGTAGGTGCTCATTTAAGTTGTATTAAATAGATGAATCAATAATGAATTAATGATTCCAACAGGATTTCTTTAGGAAATAATTCAGATATTATGTACAATACTGAAAAGTATCAACTGTCTTTTAGCTCGGGTTTCATCAGATCAGATTTGAAGTGAGTTTAAAAAAAAATTCTCTACAGTTGGAGTCTAAGAGAACCGAAGTCAAGCCCTAGCTTGGCTTCAGGCTCTGGCTCTAAGATCTCCAAGATGGCGTACTGGCTTTCTCTGCAGGAAGAATTCCATTTACATCTGTAGGAGGAGGAGCAGACATTCCTGTATTCACTCAAGTCTTTAAGGAGGCTTTCCCCCATGAAAGGAGAGGGCATACCTCCAACTCTCTACTTGCCAGCTCATGTTTCAAATACTATTCTGTTGAAGAGAAAAACACATTATTTTTCTTTCTATGATATCCCAAGTCCAAATAAAATGAAATATAAATTAAATGTGAGTTTCTTCACCAGCACAGTAATAATATAGGCAAGATCACAGCTTTAACTCCTGAATGTGTTGATTGGCATACTACTATGGAGAAAGACCAGGGCATAAAAATAAACCATAGCCCTCTCTACTCACACCCGCCTTATTGATGCCTTAATAAGAGATAAGGTTGAGGGACGAGAGACTACTACATAATTTACATTTAACATCTCAGCACCTATAAGGTAAGCATTATTATGTTCATTTTACAAACATGGAAACAGACTTCCCCAAGGTCACGTGACTAGGAAGCAGAAATGCCAAGATTTGAGCCCAGTTCTGATGGATTCCAAAGACTGTACTTTTCACCAGGGCATCATGATGCCTCCCAGTACATACACCAAGGGCATATAACCTATGGCAGACCATAGCTCCTAGTGGCTAGTCAGCTTGGTATGTTTGTCTAAGACTGGATCAGGTATGTCTTTTCCTATCTGGCAGCAGATAATTCTATACTTTCATGTGACAAAAAAATGCCAAAGTTAGGACAAATTAACTCTCACTAAAAAACCTCACACTATCAGGTTAGTACAAAAAGAATAAGACATATCATTATTTCTTTCATAGCTATTTTTGGATTTCTGTTCTCTGCGTTTTTCTTACTAGCTTGCTGAAACATCAAGGTTAATGTCTCAATCAGGTTCCAACTTCCCAAATGACCTTTATTGCAATTTCCCCTCCATACAACACCTACTTCAGAAAAATGAACCTCTGAAATGTTCCTGAAATGAAACTTTATCTGTTACCGCTAAAGAATACGTACTTTCCACCCATCCCTTGCGATAAGAAAACTAACTCAGTATGAGTCAACAGTTGATGCAGGATGCCCAAAAATCTAATGTGATTTTAGGTGTGATTCACTGAAGCATAGGGTATCTACAATAAGAAACATAGTAGGCAAGATTCACTCACATTGCTTAGACCACACCTGGAATACCATGTTCTATTCTGGGTACCACAGTTAAAGAAGATCATATTAAAAAGAACAACCACAATATTGAGGGATTTTTTAAAAAAAATACTGAATGAATTGATAGACATGTCTTCAACATGATAAAATATATGTATCTTGGTCTAAAAGCCAGCATTTGACTCAAAGGGAAAATGCTAGCAGCTTTCCCACTGAAGTTAAAAATATGAAAATGATGCCTACTATCTCTATTACTATTTAACAGTGGGCTTGAGCATGTGCAAAACCTACAAAGAAAACTGTAGAGTACTTCTGAAAGGTACAAAAACAGACTTGAATAAATGGGAAAATTAATTGTATAATTGGATGGAAGGATTCAAAATGATCAAGATATCATTTCTCAAAAAATTAATTTATAAATTTTATGCAATCCCAGTAAAAAAAAAAAACATACTTTATTCTGGAGTTAAGCAAGTTTATTTATTACAAGGGTCATTTGAGAGAACAAACAAGCAAAAGTGGCCAAGAAAAAAAGAGCAGCAGTGAGCTGTGTCCTATCAAATATAAAATATATTATAAAGCCTCTACTATCAAAACAGTGCAGTTTTGGTGCACTAATAAACAGATAAATGAAACTAAATGGAAAACCCAGAAGTAGACCTAACTGCATATGGAAATTGAGTATATGATAAAGGCAATATCTCAAATCAGTGAGGAAAGATGGACTTTTTAATAAGTAGCATTGGGATAACTGGATAATACATGTAAAAAGATAAAATTGGATGCATTCCTCCCACCTTACACCAGAATAATTTCCAAATAGTTAAGAGATTTTAAGTATGAAAAAGATGAAACCATATAAGCAGTAGAAAGAAACATAACTTGGATATTTTTGATTAATAAATTTTGTTTACATACATATTTGTAAAAACTTTCACACGGCAAAAAAAAAAAAAAAATACCATCAGCAAATAAAAATATAAATGACAAATGGGGAAAATTTTAGCATCTTAGATCATAATAGGTTAATAATTCTAATAATATATATCTAAAAATAGAGGGAAAAAATCCATTACCCTGATAGAAAAATGAGCTAGTAAAAGAAAGGCAAATTGCCCTTTAAAGGAACCAAACCTATTGCTGACTCATAGCAACCCTATAGGACAGAGTAGAACTGCCCCCAAAGGGTTTCCAAGGCTGTAATCTTTATGGAAGCAAACTACCACATCTTTCTCCCATGGAGAGGCTGGTGAGTTTGAACTGCTGACCTTTCAGTTAGCAGCCCAGTGCTTAACTACTGTGCCACCAGGGCTCCTAAACTGCCCTTAATCATATGAAAATGTGTCCAAACTCACTCATAATAAGAGAAATGAAAATTAAAAGTACAATGAGAGAAGGTATTCTTGCTTCTGACCATAATAAATTAATTGGTAGCAGAGTCGTCCTTCCACTAAAAATAATTAGAAAACTGGATAAAATACATGAAACAACCGTTTCAGATACTGGACAACAAGCAGCACATCTGTGTGATCATGGAGCGAAAGGAAACAAAGACATGAGCCCTACATTCACCCAATGTTTTGCCTTAAGGGACCTAATTGACCATGTTATAAGGAGGAAGCCAAGCAGAGCAGAGTGGTGTCGCTGAATTGAGACAAAGATTGGAGTTTAGGGAGGCTAAGGTGGCAAGAATTTGTAGTACACTGTACTATGAAGGAGAGAGTTATGTAGTCCTACCAGAGTTTCAAAAATCTGTACAAGGGTTCCCTTGAGTCTTTGGCCGTATTACTGAGGTGCACACGAAGATGGTGAAAAATTCATGAAACCAAGCAAAGAACTAACAGGAAACTACGCTAAAACCAGAGCTCCAAAAGGGTTAGGAAATTGAAATTCTGAACAGTCAGAGTTGAGAGAGCTTGTTGGACTATCAGGCTATTCAGTAAAGACCCCAAAGGCTCACACTTTAAGAGAAAATCTAAACTAGCCCTGTGATACAGTCTACTGTAGAACTGCCCTAAGAAAGTTTAAAAGCAAGCTTCAAAAGGATCAAGCTGATACCCAAGTAACTTAGCTTCCTGTCAAATCAAAATTTAATACTCCTTAGAGGTACACAATAAAATTCAGACATTTAATAATGTAACATTCACAGTGTTCAACATCTTATCAAATGAAAAGAACTAGAAAAATGTGATCCATCACCAGGAGGAAAACCTAGAACAGATTAGTAAATGACAGAGAGGACAAAATTAACAGGTGATGACTTTAAAATAGCTCTTATAAATATGCTCAAAAATTTAAAGGAAACTATGAACATAATGAGGTGGGAAACTAAAGATATTTTTAAAAAATGAAACTTTACAGCTTAAAAACACAATTCCTGAAGTAAAAAATTAATTCACTGGATAGAATTAATAGATTAGATACTGCAAAAGAAAATACCAGTGAACATAAAGGTACAGCAATAAAACTAGTCTAAACTGAAGTTTGGGAAAAAAATTGAGGAAAATTTTAACAGTCTTGGTGACATGTGGGATAATATCAAGCAGGTCAACACACAAACATTTAGATAGTTTGAAAAACAAGAGGGGGGAACAGAAAAAAAAATTCTGGAAAAAAAATTCCTAAAAATTTACCAAGTTTGAGAAAACTATAAACCCAGAGATCCAAGGAGTTCAACAAACCCCAGAAAGGTAAGCACATACTAAAAAAAGAAAGAAAATAAAAACATACCTAGGCACGTCATAATCAAACTGCTGAAAACTAGTGAAAAATAGAAAATCTTACATATAGTTAGAGAGAAAAAAAGACACATTACCTAAAAGAAGCAAAAAAAAGAATAACCACGTATTTCTTATCCAAAACAATATAACAAGAAGAGAATAAAACAATATCATTAAACTATTGAAAAAAAGTAATTGCCAATCTAAAATTCTTTACTGAATATACCGATATTCAGAAATACTGAAGAAAAATATCCTTCAAAATGAAGGCAAAATAGACGCTTGTACAGACATTCATAAGAAAACTGGAATGGCTACATTATCATCAGATATAGTAGACATCAGAACAAGCAATATTACCAGGGATAAGAAGGAGCATTTCTTGATGATAAATGCATCAAGAAGACCTAATAAATATGATCCACCTAATAACAAAGCTTCAAAATACTCAAAACAAAAACTGAAAGAAGAATACACAAATCCACTATTATAGTTGGATGTTCAATATTCTTCTCCCAGTAATTGAGAGAATAAATTGATGGACAATAAATAAGAATTAGAAGATTTGAATAAAACTATCAACCAACTTGACAAAATTGACCAAATTTAAAGAAAACTATACTCAAGAAAATAGAATACACATTTTTTTCAAGTGCATATGCAATATGCATCAGATAGACCATATTGTGGACCATGAAACAAATCTCAATAAATGTAAAAAGACTGAAATTATACAGAGCATATTCTCTGATCACAACAGAATTAAATCAGAAATCAGAAACAAAAACAAATCTGGAAAATCCTCAAATATCTGTTAATTAACATACTTCTAAATAACTAATGGATTAAAGAAAAAATTACAAAATATTTTTAACTGAAGGCTACTGAGCACACAACATATCAAAATTCATCAGATACAGTGCTGAAGCAGTGGCAAAAGGGAAATTTATAGCTTAAAATTCTTATATTGCAAAGAAGAAAGTTCTAAAATCAACTATCTATGCTTCCACTTTTAACAATTAGAAGAAGAAGCACAAATTAAACACAATATGAGTAGAGGGAAGGAAATAATAAAAATGGGTGTGGAGATAATCAAAATAGAAAATGGACGAATATAGAGAAAACCAATTAAACCAAAAGCTAGTTCTTTAAAAACATAACAAAATTGATAAAACTCTAGCTAGACTGATCAAAAAAAAAAAGCAGAGAAGACACAAGTTAATAATATCAGGAATGAAATAGGGAACATCACTACAGATCATACAGATATTAAGATGATAACGAGAATTCTGTGGAAAAAATTTATTCCAATAAATTTGACAAGTTAGATGAAATAGATAACTTCTTTTAAAGACACAAATTACCAAAAATGACACAAGAAGAAATAGAAACTCTGAAATGCTCTGTATCTATTAAGCATATTGAATTCATTATCAAAAATTTTCCCAGAAAGAAGACTCCAGGCCCAGATGGTTTCACCAGGATGGGGAATTCTAGCAGATATTCAAGAAAGAGCTAATACCAATCCTACACAGAAAATAGAGAATGAAGAAAGTTTTTCTAAATCATTTTATAAAGCCAACATTCATTACCCTGATACTAAAATAAGACAAAGACATTACAAGTAAAGAAAACTACAACTATCCCTCAAGAACATAGGTGCAAAATTCCTTACTAAACATATGTAATTTGAATTCAGCAATATATAAATAGAAGGTATTACATCGTGACAAAATAGGGTTTATCCCAGGGATTAAAGGGTTGCTTACTACTTTAAAAATCAATGAACGTAATTTATTATATTAACAGAATAAAAAAATAAAAACCTCATCTCAATAGATACCAAAAAAAAAAAAAAAAACTGTCAAACTAGGGAACTTCCTCAACTTGATAATCTATGAAAAACTTACAAATAATATCATGTAACGGTAAAAGTTTGAGATCCCTAAGACTGACAATAAGGCAAGGCTGTTCAATCTCACCATTTGTATAGTACTAAGGTCCTAGACAGTGCAATAAAGCAAGAAAAAGTAATAAAAGGCATAGAAATTCGAAAAGAAGTAAACATCTTTATTATCAGACAACATGATTGTGTATATTAAAGTTCTAACTAATCTGAAAAAAGAGCTACTAGGACTTGTAAGTGAACTTAGTAAAGTTGTAGGATACAAGATCAATACTGAAAACATAACTAAATTTCTATATACTAACAATAAATAATTACAAAATAAAAATTTTAAAACAATACCAAATATGATAGTATCAAAAAACATGGGATAGTTAGGAATAAATTTAACAAAATATGTGCAAGAACTGTACACTGAAAACTGAGATAAAATTTACAAGATCTAAATAAATAGAGAGAAATATTATGGTAATTAAACAATGAAAACAATATTATTTAGACGTCATTTCTCCCCAGATTCAAGGAAATCTCAGTAAAAATCCCAGCAAGCTTTTTTTGGTAGAAATTGACAAGCGGATATGTATAAATTTATACAGAACTGAAAAGGACCTAGATTTTTGTATGTTTCATGATAAAAAAGGTTTATTTAAAAATATTATATGTAAAATAGTTGGAAGAACTAAAGATGTTTAGCCTGGAGAAAAGTCTAATATGAACTGAAAATAGATGTTATGTATAAGACAGATTAGACTTGGTGAAAACTACAACTCACTGTAAATACCTACATATCCTGTAAACCTCAATCCATGCAAAAAAAAAGAAATTTCCTATTGAGGTTAACAAGCAAAAAAGGAATGCCTTAATAAGGTTAACAATAAGAAAATATTTGGTAAGTCCTGTTTGCTGAGATATTTGATGTTGTTTGGTGAAAATGAATGAACAAGTGAGTGAATAAGTGAGTGAGTAAATAAATAAACAGAGCGTATATTAAGGCCTTGAGGCCCCAGAAGTAGGAATATGGACCACTAGGAAACATGTATCCAAACTAAAGCAAGAGGCAGGAAGAGGGGACCTCAATCTGGAGGGAATAGTCAGCAAAAAATAATAGAGGGATGGTGAGGATCCTGAGGAAGTCTGAAACTAGGGAAAAGACAATGGAAATGAAGATGAGGGGATGAATTCTAGAGGTGATTTATAAGAATAGTCAACACTACTTGAGATATTGAGATGAGGAAGAAAGAAGAGCCAAAGATGATTCAATTCAACAAATATTTAACAAACATCTGTATGCCTGACAGTCTCAAAGAACTGACAGTCTATTTGGGAGATAATTAAAACAATTAACTGTAATATATACAAACGTTCTATAACAGAAATTAGCATGACGTTGCATGAGACAGAAGAAGGAGCAACAGAATAGATAGTGATATTAACAGAAATGGGGAAAATACTGAAGGAACAGCAGTCTTGAAAGAACACATAGAACTTGAGGTGCTTATGGGACATCCAGTTAAGTATGTTCAGTAGGAGTTTAGACACAGAGGTATAAAAAAAGTAAAAACCAAACCCATTGCTGTCGAGTCGATTCTGACTCATAGCAACCCTAATGGACAGAGTAGAACTGCCCCATAAGGTTTTCAAGGAGCGCCAGGTGGATTCAAACTGCCGACCTTTTGGTTAGCAGCCATAGCTCTTAACCACTACGCCACCAGAGTTTCCAGCCATGGAGGTATGGATCTTATATAACAGCACATAGGTGATGAATCCCAAAATAAATGGATTAGTTAAGTTTGTTGTAAGACATGAAAAAAAAAAAAGTCATTAGCATCTTTATACTTTGGTCTTATAAATACAATATTTGATTTTATCATCACCTTCATCAAGTTTAAATTTTTATTTATTTAAATCTTTCTTGAACACCAAATAAGAATGTCTCAGTTTAATGCTACTCTAAAGACTTTCAGAAATCGTCTGAACCTATCTTATTCCCTGATGCACCAAAAGTGCATATTTAAGATAGATTAAAACAACTTATTTGCACATGTTTATCTCACTGCATTTATCAGTATAGATAGAAAATAGCATGGTGATAATGACCATCTTCAGTGAAAAAAATGTTATTTCAAAAATGCAAGTGTTGGGATTAAACTGACAACAGCAACTTGAAAGATTAGACAGGAACTTAAGGGAAAGTGAGTTTATGTTAATGAGAGAGAAACAACTCAGAAAAGGAAGATGAGAATGGTTGCACAACTCGAAGAATGTAATCAATGTCGCTGAAATGTACATGCAGAAGCTGTTGAGTTGGTGTATGTTTTGCTGTGTATATTCTCAACAACAAAAAAATAAAATTTAGAAAAAAATGTAAATAATAAATCTTTGTTTTAAGGGCTATGTAAAGAGAAAAGGCAGATGTAGCTCTGCTGTTATAACTGAATAGAAGTAACATCTCCAAATTAAAATAAATCATATTTCTCTTTAGAAATTTTTGTAGTCAATTCCGAACGCCCTGTTACAGAATTTATAGTTTTCTTGGGGACTCTGGAAAATTGAGGAATTGTCTCCAAAGTTCATTTATCAATTGGTTCAAATATATGTAATAGGGCAATAACTAAGAAGTGTTTACAACATTTGCTATGCATGGTTAAACTGTAGAAGTTTTCAACATCAGTTGGCATCAAGAACTCAATAAGTAAAACATACCATATAGCATTAAGTTCATACAATAGAAACAGGGACAACAACATCATCTGCTATTTAACCACCATTTACACTCATTTGTTTGAGTTGAGAAAGAAATCCAATAATACCATTTATAAAATTTTTAAGTTGCTAATATGAAGTATCATTGAACATTTGCATAGTAGCCTCTTAAATTTACCAGAAAACATTCTTAAGAAAAATCCTTACGATGGACCATTTCCTACCTTATACACATTCTGTATGTTTGTATAGCAAGAAACAAAAGTTAACATTCTCACAAATACCCTCGCCAACATGAAAAACTAAAGATGAACAATAGTAGAGAGTGAAGTTTTATTTAACCACCATCTCATAAAGATATGAAATGGAAGACTGCCTCTAGATCCCCATCCCATGGAATGCACGTTTTATTTTTATCTAAGCAATGTGCATGATACAGAACATGACTAAACTTAATCCAGTTTGATTTGTGTTGCAGTGGTTCTCCAAAAAACAGATCTGTAAAATTACAACATGTGAAAGCTTAACACAGTGATATAAAATGGCAGTGGCACAGTTCATATCTTAAACTGACAGACTGATGGTGATTATTGCAAGGACAATGCCTTGCATATGTCAAATGATTTGCAAATAATTTATGTCACCTTCCCCTCCATTATTGTTTTTGCAGAGGACATAAACTGTGTCACCAATATTAAACTGTCTGCAAAAAGAGCCGAGCTCAGCTTTCTCCTCTCTGAGAATGCAGAGCCATCTGCACCCAGACGAACATGCATATGGCCATCATTTGTCCAACATCTTACACAGTGTGAAGGTTTTTTACTTGAAATGCCAACCTGTGTGGCAGATGATGTATGTGTTTCCTCAGTCCTGTGATTACCTGGCCCGCGTCGCTGTGCCGCGCTCTCACCTCATCAGTTCCACAAGCTGCACTCCAAGGTGTGTGAAGCATTTGCAGCAAGATGGCTTCTGACACACAGTGAGGCAGAGGCGTTCTGGTGTGAATATTTGACTCCAGATTTTGTTCCAATCAGGGTCAAAGTCTGACCCACAGAAATTAGTGTGGGTAGAGATTTAGGACTCAAAAACAGCAATTTGAAAACTGGAATGAATACATTTTGATAAAGGGGAGAGCAAAGGGCACCACTGCTATCCCCTGGTTGACTGCTATGCCAAATGCCTTAGAAATGACCTGTGTTTTGTTTCTTTGGAAGAGAATGTAGTGTAAGGTATATTTGTTATCACCAGTTGTACACAGAAAAGGTTACACCTACTAGCAGATGTCATTAGTTTTAGGGATTTGCCATTATTATAGACTAAAAGTAGAGAGAATTGTTATCCCTGGAAAATGACATGGCAGCTCTTCTACAGATTTACATAAACATTTATGTAAATAGAATGTTCATATATATACGTATATACATATCTATATTGTTGTTGTTAATTGTCATTTAGTCAACTCCAATTCATGGCAACCCTGCGTGTGCAGAGTAGAACTGCTCCACAGGGTTTTCGAGGCCGTGATCTTCTGGAGGCAGACCGCCAGGTCTGTCTTCCAAGGCATTTCTGGGTGAGTTCGAACTGCCAACCTTTCAGTTAACAGTTGAGCACTTAGGTGTTTGCACCACCCAAGGATCATATATACATGTGTGCATGCACACACACACACATAAGGTAAGAGTGAGATTCTAAAACAATTGTCTAAACTATTGAGATAGCAATTTTTTGCTAAAACAAGAGATCTCCAGAATCCAGACATTCAATTCAAGGCAGAATACAATATTTTTCTCTTAATATGATCCTCTGTTTTTATCAGGGAGGGAAAAGGAGCAATAGACGAGCATAACTAAGAAGTTTAAAGATTGTCCCAAAGGAATCTGTTTAGACATCAAATAGCTTTTACAAAACCACACATTTTGATGAGTTAAGTGTAAATTCGTCAGAAACATATGACTTTATTTTCCTATAAAGTTCACATGGACATAAAATATCTCCCCATCTCTTTTTTTCAATGATGGGTGGGTAGAGGGACTAAAAAGAAGACATGTGATATTTAGTTCTTGTCCTCTACCATTTACTATGTTTGGACATAAAAGAAGTTTTCAGATATGGGCTTTGAAAATTCACCCGACAGTACATATTTTTAATAAAGGAGAATAATTCCTCAAAATTAATTTTACACAACAAATATCTATATACTATCCAAAATGAAAATATATCCTACTTAGGACTAGTTACACTATGGGAGTAAGCTAAATTGAAGCCAGCAAGGCCATCTTAGTTGTGCACAGTATATCATTTCCCGAAATTCAATTTAAAATAATAGAGAGTTAACAGAAATTCCATCAATATTTGCCACTTGTGATTACCTGTAATTCTTCCAATTAATGACAAGAGGGAAGAAAATGGAAACACACATATGTTAATAATAAAATTATAGAAAACAAGCATGATGGATTTTGGGAATTTATATTTGGGGAGTTTTTAAGATGAGGCCAACAGCCCCATAGGAGCTTATCCTGACAAGTTTAATTCACATATTTTAAAATGAGCATTGTCAAGGTTGGCAGAGCAAACTTACACCCAGTATACCCCTCCTCCATTCCCAAGCTTTTTGTCCTCCTATACTCTAAAAATACTACAGACATGTAGATTAAAATCTCTCTTATGTCACAGAAGATTCTTTGGGAAATTCTTTAAATTAGCATTATGAAAATCAATGCCTTTTTAAACTGCCTACTGGACATATCCACTTAGATGTCCAACTGAACGTGTCCAAAACTGGCCCCCAAACTGTCAGTCTCACATAAATTTACTTTTCTATCAACTATAACTATTCTGCCACTAAGGGTCAGAATCTGATGCTACTATTGCATTCATCACATCCAATTAGCTATCAGCCCTATTAGCTTTTTCTTACTCCCAATTTTTTCTCAGACCCACCCTTCTAGTACCTTTTTCTTAGGGACCTTCCTAATTGCCTCACACTTCAATTAATGAAATGTCCTTTCATTTTGTCTCCTTAGCTTGCAGCCTTGCCCACTCAAAAGCATTCTGCACATCACTTCCTGATCAATCTTGCTCAAAAGCCAATTGAATCATATCATATTCTTCTCTCCAATAAAAATAACATTTCACATTTGTGTGGTGTTTCATAATTCACAAAGCACTTTCACGTGAATTAGTTTGGTCTTCACATCAAGCCTGTGTGGTGGAACATGTATTAACATTTCCATTTTGTAGGTGAAGAAGTTAAAACTTGGAAAGGGAGTGACTTTCCTGAGACAACAAAACTACTAGTTTTGACTCCAAGCCCAGAGCTATTTCCATTATACCACGCTGTCTCCAATGACTGCACATTGTCTAAATGTCTAAATTGGTTAAATATGTAATCAAGGCCTTTTGTAATCTAGTCCAAAGTTACATTTATAACTTCATCTTCCTTGAATACCCTACAGAAACCTTCTCATCCAGCCACATTGGTTTAACAACTGTTTATGAATTTGCTGGACACAGTTTATTCACACCTTCTAATCTAAAGGACATTTCCTATTTATTCAAAATCTGCTACCTACCTTTTAAAACACAACTCAATTTGCCGTCTCCATGAAGCTGTCTATAACCATCCCATTAAACGTCAGTAACTTTTTACATGTGTAAACTCAGTGTTATTTTTTGAATACTTAACTGTATATGATCTTATGTCCCTTCTTAAATTGTTACTTTTTTGCACTCACATTTAAATTTTCACACATCTTGCCATATAGACTGTAATCTTCTTGAGAGCAGAGGTTGTGTCAAATATTCTTTGTATACCCTTTGGAATCTAACGAATGCAACATAAAAGATATTCAATAAATATTTGTTTAAATGAATTTATCTAGTTGTATTTTGTTGGTAGATGGCTTTTCTATTTGGAATTTCCATCCTGGCCTTAATATTGCAGACCCTATATGGATATCCTAACTACCTCCTATTAGATGTTTTTAATTTAATTTACTATATTTTTGTTTTATTCACTTTAAATACCATATAAATCATTAATCATCTTCAAAGAAGAAGTTTAAAATAAAGGAATTTTTTGGGACTATTTTAGAAATCAAGTTTTTGCTTGATACATTATTTTCTGATTAGGTGTGTTAACAAACACACAGGTGGTGTTCACTAATTCCTGTAAGAAAACTACTTGAAGCTTTTCTTCATACAGCAAAAATGTACAATTAATCAATAGTAATTATTAAATACAGTGAAGTTTTGACAACGTAGCAAATGAAAACGACATAAGCCTACACTTTGTTTATTCTCATATTTTTTAGTCATCTTAAGATCATTTCTAACACAAGCATAAATATGATAAAGTTCGTTTCAAGGCTTTCTACTCTTGTTTAAGTGCATCTCCTAGAAAACCAACCATATATTAATCTTGGCTTATTTGAATTTATATAGCCCTTAACACACTTTTAAAATTCTAACATCAATTGTATGTCTAGAATAATGCTTTTACAGAGTGTTCTCTCTTCTACCTTCTTGAACATATGATGTATATTTATAATAGCTGTTTTAATATCCTTGTTTACTAATTCTGTCACTTGTGTCATTTTTGGACTTATTTCTCTTGAATGATTTTTCTCATTATGGATATTTTTCTGCTTTTTTGCATGCCTGGTAATTTTTTATTCTATACCAGACACTGTGAATTTTACATTATTGGTGCTTGAGATTTTTGTGTTCCTTAAATATTTGGGGGCTTCATTCTGGGATGCAGTTATCTACTTTGATCCTTCCAAGGCTTGCTTTCAAGCTCTGTTAGACAGGTCCAGAACAGCCTTTAGTCTAGATGCAATTTGGCCCTACGAGTCCCTGGGTGGTGCAAATGGTTAAGTGCTCAACTATGTACTGAAAGATTGGCAGTTCAAACTTGCCCAGAGGGACCTCAAAAGAAATACCTGGTTATCTACTTCTAAAAGGTCACAGCCTTGAAAACCCTGTGGAGCAGTTCTACTCTGAAACACATGGGGTCACCGTGAGTTGGAATCAATGGCAACTGGCTTGGTTTTCTGTTTTTTTTTTTTTTTTTTTTTTTGTAATTTGGCCTTAATACTGAGGCAATACCCTTCTGAGAACTCTGTTTGATGCCGTATGTGTCCAGAGGTTTTTCTACTCTGACTTGTAGGCACAAACTATCTCCAGCTTTTCATGAGCTCTGAAGATTTTTCTGCTTTTTCTTTTCCCATACTTCTTTCCCCAGTCTCTGTAGTTTCTTCATATGCGTGTGCTGATCAATACTCACTTGAAGGCTAGCAGGAGAATCCTCTACAGATCTCCAGAGTTCTCTCTCTATGCAGTTCTCTCCTCTCCAGTACTCTGCTCTGTGAATTCTAGATACGTTGGCCTTCTCGAACTCTGAACTCTTGTCTCAGTTCCGGGAGACTACTGAGCTCTGTTTGAGTTCCTCTTTTCCCTGGCTGCAGCTTGGAAGTGTTCTCTAAGTAGAAGCAGGGGCAATGGAAGGGCTCACTTCATTCATTTCCCTTCATGCAAGGATCACTGTCCTGAACCAACTGTTGTTCCATCTCTGAAAACTATTGTTTCTAATATTTTGTCTGGATTTTTTAGTTGTTCAGGCAAGAGGATAAATCCAGTTTCTATTACTCCCATCATGACTGGCATTATGAAAGGTAAAATTTGTTCCAGGAATCAGAGTGAAAATTAGCTTTTCTTATTTGACATGGTCAAAGAATAAAAAACAACAGAAATGAAAATTTACCCTTTCTAAAATAAAACCTTAACAATGACATGCAGTCAAAATAGAAAAAGTAAATACATAGACGCTTTTACTGCACTTTAGAGTAAAATCTTTACATACATATGAGGTGGTAATTCAACATTTTAAAGGTAATTTATCTATTATCTTTCAAAATCACTTCAGTTTCTCAAAGTTCACAAAATCATTGTTTCAATTGTCAGAAACATTTTTTGACATAATATTAAAATATAAGGTATTTTTTCCATTTTTGTTATTTGATGGCAAGAAACTGAACAATAGTATGACTGCAACACAAATCTGTTGACAGTTCAAAGAGAGAGAGAAAGAGAAAGAGAAAGGAATGAAATAAACAGGAAAATTGGTCTGTGCAAGCTGGCACTTTTTTTTTTTTTTTTTTTTACATGCCCCACTTTGTATTGGTAAGACCAGATAATGAGCAGCACTTTTTCTTTGTAACAATTCATTAATCAGAGAAATGATCCTTGCTAGTGTTTAGATGTTTTACTTAATTTGGTACCTCTGGCCTGCTGCCCCACTAGTGCCAAAATTATTATTTCTCACCCAGCAGGTGATAAATAACAACTTCAGTCGTGATTAATGCCACAAATCCTTCAACCTGACTAATGCAAAAAACTTGAGACCTACAGAACAAGTGGGTGATAATTGTTGTGAGAACCACTGAAGCTCTGCTCAGCTTGCGAGGGAAGAAATCCACAGGAAATGAAGCGTTTGCTAGCAGTCCAGCTGATCCTAAGAGGCTTCATTAAGCCCATCTCAGCCACATTCACCATTTGAATACCAGTGTATCAGTGTTAGATTTTTTCCCTCCAAACACTAAATTTTAAGTATCATCAGAAGAAAGAAACCACTAACTCCTTTTGCATATATTTAAATATTCATTGATGGATGAATGAATGAATACTAAATAAGAAAACAGAATTCATACCCAAGTACTCTACATTGTAATAATGGTCACTTGAGACTTAAACCAAAACCAAACCAGTTGCTGTGCAGTCGAGCCTACCCTATAGCGGCCCTATTTAGAACTGCCCCCTAGGGTTTCCAAAGCTATAATCTTTTCAGAAGCAGACTGTCACATCTTTCTCCTGTAGAGATGGTGGGTTTGAACCGCCGACCTTTCAGTTAGCATCCAGGCACTTAATTACTGTGCCACTGGGGCTCCTTACTTGAGAGTTACATATGGTTATCTCTTGTCATTTCTCTAATAATGCAATTGCGCACAAATGTAGTTTTGCTAAAACCCCATAGCAAAATTAACATTCTTTGCTGGCAAAAAGAAAACTGTTAGCAATGACCAGTAACTAAAGCCACATGGTGCCATCAACCTGATTATTATCATTTAGCACTAGATACCAAGGTGTTGTTAGCTGCCATCGAGTTGATTCTGACTCTTGGGAACACCGCTTTAAATGGTACTATATATTTTAAGTCAGTAGTCAATGGATTCATAATGGTGGTCAACCAGTTGAATTTAGCCTACAAACATATTTATTTGGCAGGGAAGGTTGTTAAATTATTTTAAAGCTTTTATATATGGGGATGCATCATCTGGTTTGACACGGCTACCATTATTCCCTATTGTCTAGTACCCAGTCTGTTCATTATATGCCTGGCTTCGGAATTAAGTTTGTGATCCCTGGCTAAATGGAAAGACTAAACAATAACAACCTAAAAAAAAAAAACTAAGAAAATAACTTGGATGTAGATATGGGGCTAAATATATATATATATATATACATATCGCCAGATTTTCAAAAATAGTTTTGTTTTGTCTTGAATGCAGAGAGGCACAATCATTGAAGAGCATGAGTTTCATTTGTGACCCATTTCTGTGGAGTCATTCCTGAAAGCACAACCTAGAGTGTTTCTTCAGTACTCTGCAAGCCATTTAATATCCTATAATAAACTTGCTGCTTTAACTACCTAGAGTGAATTCTGGTGGGTTTTGTTTGTTTTTTAATGCTTGTAAAGGAGTTTGCTTATTAATAGAGCCATCATAAGTTAGTCCTATATATCACACAGGAGCTAGGAAGACAGAGAGTAGTCATTTGTAAGACAATTCTTCCTTCTAACCTACAAGGACTTGACTTTTGTTTCCCTTTTCTACAGGAGTTCTGTGCAGTTGGAAATGACACCTTTTCAACAGATTTGATGTCAGTTTCCCATTGTCTTGCTCCACAGACTTCAATAATAACTTCAGCTGAATGTTGCTTAGGAATTTCAGTGTTCTTTATTGGTATTACTTTTGATTTACGGTTTTTTTTTAAGGTCTCTCTTCATTTGGTAAAGTAGGCAAAACTTGCAAGGGGAAAACTAAAATACTCAGAAATATTTTGCTCAACATCATACAATGAGGTAAGTGTCCAGTCACTTGCTCCATGACTGTAAGATCCACTGCATCCATATTGGTTCCTAGTACTCTGATGGGTCCACCTGATGGGTTACAATACAGAAAATAAGCCAATCACAAGGACTTAGGACTCATTTCCCATGAGAGACAATAAAGCCTTCTGAATCATAGGACACATGGGACCCTAAAACTGAACCTGAATTATACATAAGCATTGGGAAGGAAATCTTAAACAAGACACAAAAAGCTCAAATCAAAAAGGAAAAGATTGATCAGTTTGACTACATTAAAGTTAAGAACTTCTGTATATCAAGAGATCCCATAAAGAGAATCAAAAGACAACCACAAACTAGGAGATATTTGTATCATAAATAATCAACTATGCATTAATACCTATATTACTAACAGGATTTCCATAAATCAATAGACAAACACCTAAGAGAAAAACAGGCAAAAGCCATTATGAACAGACATTTCACCAAAAAGACAGACTGACAGAAGAAAAGAAAGAGAGAGAGAGAGAAGGAGGGAAGAGAAGGGAGGGAGGAAGAGTCAACAAACATATGAAAATATATTCAGGTCATTAGTAATCTGGAAAACAAATTGAAACTACATTGGAAAAAATTAAAGTCTAATAATTTCAAATGTCGGCAAAGATGTAGATAAGCGATAAGTGTGTAAACTGGCACAGACACTTAGGAAAACAAATTGGAATTACCTAGCAAAGTTAAATATTCACATACCTAACAACCCAGCAATTCCACCCATAAGTCTATACCCTGGAAACATTCTTGTGCATTTGTACCAAAAGATGTGTACAGGAATGTCCATAAGCAGCATTTTTAATAATAGCAAAACTTTGGAAACAACTTAGTCCACAGACAAAAGAACAGAGAAATAAATTGTAGTATTAGCATATACAAGAATACTATATAGCAGAGAAAGCTAATTAATTACTGCTAGTGGGCTCTCATTTCTCAAGCTGAAAGAACTGAAGAAAAAATTCAAGCCTTGAGTTGCAGTATTGAAGGATTCTATGGGGAAAATATTAAACAACACAGGAAATATCAAAAGAAGATGGAAGGAAAACACTGAGTCACTCTACCAAAAAGAATTTGTCGACATTCAGCCATTTCAGGATGTAGCATATGATCAGGAACTGATGGTACTGAAGGAAGAAGTCCAAGCTTCACTGAAAGCATTGGTGATAAACAAGGCTCCAGGAATTGACATAATGCCAATTGAGAGGTTTCAACAAACAGATGAAGCACTGGAAGTAGTCACTTATCTATGCCAAGAAATTTGGAAGACAGCTAGCTGGCCAATTGTCTCAGTTATCTAGTGCTGCTCCAACAGAAATACCACAAGTGGATGGCTTTAAGAAAGTGAAGTTTATTCTCTCATAGTCCTGTAGGCTATAAGTCCACATTCAGGGTATCAACTCCAGAAGGCTGTCAGCTCTGGAGGAAGGTCCTGGTGATGCATCAGTCTTCCCTTGGTCTGGGAGTATCTCATTGCAGGAACCTCTGGTCCAAAGGAAGCGCTCTGCTCCCAGCACTGCTTTCTTGGTGGTGTGAGGTTCCCAATTCTCTGCTTGCTTCCCTTTCATCTCTTGAGAGATAAAAGGTGGTGCAGGCCACACCCTAGGGAAACTCCCTTTGCACTGAATCAGGGATGTGACCTGGGTAAGGGTGGTGTTACAATCCCACCCTAATCCTCTTTAACATAAAATTACAATCACAAAATGAAGGCCAACCACACAACTCTGGGAATCATGGCCCAGCCAAATTGATACACACATTTTTTGGGGGACATAATTCAAACCATGACACCTATCGACTGGCAGAGATCCATATTCATGTGTATTCCCAAGAAAGGTAATTCAACCCAACGTGGAAATTATCAAACAATATCATTAATATCACACACAAGTAAAATTCTGCTGAAGATCTTTCAAGAGTGTTTGCAGAGGTACATCAACAGGGAACTGCCAGAAATTCAAGCTGGATTCAGAAGAGTATGCAGAACCAGGGATATCATTGCTGATGTCAGATGGATGACTGGATGCTGAAAGCAGAGAATACCAGAAAGATGTTTACCTGTGCTTTATTGACTGTGCAAAGTCATTCGACTGTGTGGATCATAACAAATTATGGATAACATTGCGAAGAATGGGAATTCCAGAACACTTAATTGAGCTTATTAGGAAATTGTACATAGATCAAGAGGCATTTGAACCGAACAAGGGGATATTGCGTGGTTTAAAGTCAGGAAAGGTGTGTGTCAGAGTTGTATCCTTTCACCATACTTATTCAGTCTGTATGCTGAGCAAATAATCCGAGAAGCGGGACTATATGAAGAAAAACGGGGCATCAGGATTGGAGGAAGACTCATGAACAACCTGCATTATGCAGATGACACCACCTTGCTTTTGGAATGTGAAGAGGACTTGACGCACTTACTGATTAAGGTCAAAGACAACAGCCTTCAGTATGGATTACACCTCAACATAAAGAAAACAAAAATCCTCGCAACTGGACCAATAAACAACATCATGATAAACGGAGAAAATATTGAAGTTGTCAAGGATTTCATTTTACTTGGATCCATAATCAACATCCATGGAAGCAACACTCAAGAAATCAAACAATGTATTGCTTTGGGCAAATCTGCTGCAAAAGACCTCTTTGAAGTGTTGAAAAGCAAAGATGTTACTTTGAAGACTAAGGTGCACCTGACCCAAGCCATGGTGTTTTCAATCACCTTATTTGCATGCGAAAGCTGCACGATGAATAAGGAAGACCAAAGAAGAATTGACACTTTTGAATTGTGGTGTTGGTAAAGAATATTGACTATATCATGGACTTCCAAAAAACTGAACAAATCTGCCTTGGAAGAAGTACAACCAGAATGCTTCTTAGAAGCAAAGATGGCAAGACTATGTCTCACATACTTTGGACATGTTATCAGGAGAGATCAGTCCCTGGAGAAGGACATCATGCTTGGTAAAGTAGAGGGTCAGTGAAAAAAGAGGAAGACCCTTGGCGAGGTGAATTGACACAGTGGCTGTAAGAATGGTGTATGGGAATGATTTTCAGTAGAGTAACAATATTTAGGGGTGGGGTAGAGGGCTGGGATTAAGACTAGGTTGGGGAGTGCCACATAGAGGTCTTTTAAGATATTGCTAATGTTCTATTTTTTAACCTAAATATGTATATAAATATGTATATAATCTATATAATAAAATTTTAAGGAAAAAGAATGTGCTAGTGTATCACAGTTTAAAAGGAAGCAGACTTATGTGAACTGACATGAAACACATATTAATAAAGCATGTAAAAAAGAATGGGGGTATAGATTGGTCATGAGTTGATACCTGTTTAAGCAAGAACATGGAAGTTTTTTTTATTCTTTTCTATGTTTGAAATTTTTCATAATAAAACTTGTTTTAAAAAATTCAGCAGACATTGTAAATTCTGAGTATTTATCTCAAGAATAAAAAGTGACCTAGATTTCCAGCTTATGCTTAGAATGTAGAAAGCTGGGAAGACTATTGTTCCTACCCTTACAACAACAAACACCAGAAAATTTTCAAATTCACCCTTTTCTTGAACTCATCAGTGAGCTGAGGTTGCAGGGAAAAGTAACCCAATATCTAAAGAGAGAAGGGATGTGAGCAATTGCTAAAGGCTGAGTATGAGCTAACAAGAGAATATAAAAACCTTGGGGGCCAAAGACACAAGGGGAATTCATACCACTCACAGGCTCTTTTCCAAGGATCTCAATGGAAGTTCACCAAAAAATACTGGACACAGAGTAAGAATCCTGAGAAAGTGTCCCTTGTGATGTAAGGCTTGAAGAGAACAGCAGCAGCTGCAGGAAAGGCTCAAAGCCCCACCTAGATCCTTCTTCCCCGTCTCTCAAATGGAAAAAAACTTTAAATCCCTGGGGGAAAGGCAATACACACTGCTCCCCTTAGGGCACTGGTGAAAGTCCACTGCAGCTGGAAGAAGGAAACACACACAAAAAAAAAACCTCTGGGAAGGGAGGTGGGTGGACCAGAAATAAGACCTACAGCTGGGGGAAGAGCAAGATAACTGAGAAGGCCCCATGCCTGAGACCCAGCAACATAGTTCCTGAGGTATAATCAGGACACAGACACAGACACACAGACACACACACACACACACACACACACACACAGCTAGCAAGCATCAAGTTACAAGAAACAACAGTCTACTGCTGGGAAAGGAGTAAGAACTTGAAGAGAGGCATTTTAGAGGTATAGTGCAAAGGGAAGACCTAAAGCTGTGGGTTGAGTAGACATTGAGAAAAACTCTCTGGCAAACCAGACTCTGTTCTAAACACAAGGTAACACTAGAGGAATTTGAAGCCTGCAGTACGCAGAGATTGACCACAGTATCAACAAATCCCAAATCCAGCTAAACTCCTGACAGACTGACTCAATCCACCACAATAAAATTATAGCAGAAGGAAAAGGATGCCCATCTCCAGGCATAAAAACTATTTACCTCAGTCTCTATTGTCTTAAAAAGGACATCCAGCTTTCTACAAAAAAAGCACAAGACATACAAAAAAGCAAACAAAATGAAACCAAAAAAATCACACTTAAGACACAAAGCAATTTGACCAGACTCACATAAAACACAGATGTTGTAACTGTCAAAAGGAGATTTAAAATAATTATGATTAATAGGTTAAGAAGGAGCCTAGTGGAAAAGGTGAAAAATATGTACGATTAGATGGGTAAGTTCAGCACAGTGACAGAAACTACAAGAAATAATCAAATGGAAATTCTAGAAAATAAATGAAAGATAAAGAATGCCTTCAATGGGCTCAAAAGTAGATTTGACACTGTGAAAAGAGTCAATGAACTTAAAGATATGTCAACAGAAATTACCAAAATTAAACTAAAAGGGTGGGGGGTGTCCAAGCACTGTGAGAAAATATTACAAGATTTACCATATGTGTCATTGGAATCTCAGAGGAGAAAAGAGAACACTGAAGAAGAAATATTTGAAGAATAAATGGCCGAGAATATTCCAAAATTAATGACAGAAACCAAACCACAGACTCAAGATGATCAGAAGACACCAAGCAGAATAAATACCGTCCCACCCCAAAAGCCTAGCATATTCAAACTGTTGGAAAAAAAGAGAGAATTTTTTGAAAAGAAACAATGACAAAAAAAAAAAAAAACATTAAACAAATAAACACTAAACAGACATATCGGTGGCCACATACCATAGGTTGCTGGTGGAGGAGAGTAGGGTAAAGATTAAGTCCAGGCAAGGTATTTTTAAAAAGTGCATTTAGATTAGTTGTAAATGAAGAAGTACACCATATTCATGGATTGGAAGAGTCAATATTAAGATGTCAATTCTCCCCAAACTGATCTCTAGATTCAACACAATCCCAATCAAAATCCCAGCAGGATTTTTTTAGAAATTGACAGGATCATTCTAAAATTTATATGGAAATGCAGAGAAACTATTATAACCAAAACCATTTGAAAAAGAACATAGTTGGAGGACTCATATCTGATTTCTAGACTGACTATATATAAAGCTACAGTAGTCAACACAGTGTGTAGTATTGGTGTCAAGATAGACAAACAGATCAACGAAATGGGTTGGATAGTTCAGAAATATGCCCCCACATATATAGGTAACTGCTTTTTTACTAAGATGCAAAGGAAATTCAGTAGAGGAAAGATAGTTTTTTCCACAAATGGTGCTGGCTATTTGTTTTTTAAAAAAAAATAACTTAACCTCAATCCTTAGCTCACACCATATACAAAAATTACCTCAAAACAGATTGTATTTGGGATCAAATGTAAAATCTAAAACTATAAAACTTTTAGAAGATGACCCAGGAGAAAACCGTTGTCACCTTGGGTTAGGGAAAATTTCTTAGATATGACAGCAAAAGCATAATCCATAAAATAAGTGATAAATTGGACTTCATCAAAATTAAGAACATCTGTTCTTTGAAGGACACTATTGATTTTTTTTTTTAAAAAAAGAAAAAACAAGTTACAGACTGGGAAAAAGTATTTCCAAATCATTTCTCTGACAAAGGACTTGTATCTACTATAAAGAACTCTCAAAACACAATCTGAAAACAACCCAATAAAACAATGGGGAAAAGATTTCAATAGTTACTTCATAAAAGAAGACATTCAGATGGCAAATAAACTCATGAAATACGCCAAACATCCACATTGTTAGTTGGTGGGGAAATGTAAATTTAAAAACCACAACATGATACCACTACACAGTTGTTGTTAGTTGCCAGAGTCAATTTCAACTCGTGGCAACCCCATGTGTGCCAAGTAGAACTGCTTCATGAGGTTTTCAAGGCAGTGACCTTTCAGAAGCAGATCGCCAGGCCTATCTCCCAAGGCACCTCTGGGTGTGTTCAAACCACCAACTTTTCAACTATGAATTGAGCACGTAACTGTTTGCACTACCCAGGAACTCCTATACACACTAATTAGAATGGGTAAAAATTTTTTTAAAAAGTAATGACATCAAGTGCTAGTGAGGATATGGCGCAACTGGAATACATTGTTGGTGGGAATGTAAAATGGTCCAGCCACTTTTGAAAATAGACTGGCGTTTCTTATCAAGTTATTCATATGTTTACTGTGTAACCCAGCGATCCTACTCCTAGGTATCTACCCAAGTGAAATGAAAAACTATGTTTCCACAAAAGCCTGTACTCAAATGTTTATAGCAACTTTATTTGTAATCACCATAAACTAGAACAACCCAAATATCCCTAACCTGGCAAATAAACTACAGTACATGGTACACTCATACAATGAAAAAATACCAACACAAAGGAGTAAAATACTGATACAACAGGGATGAAGCTCAAATGCCTTATAAATGAAAGAAAGCAGATTCAAAAAACTACATACTCATAATTCCATTTATATGACATTCTTACAAAGGCAAAGCTAGAGGGATAGAAAAAGATCAGAAGTTACCAGAAGCTAGGAGTAGGTGGAAGGGACAACTACAAAGGGGCCCAGGCATAGTTTCTTGTGATGATGGAACTGGTTTACACATTGACTGTGGTAGTAGTTAACATGATTGTAAATATCTTTCAAAACTTAGAGAACTATACCCAAAAAAGGGTAAATTTTACTGTATGTATATTATACCTTAATTTATAAATGAAAACAAAAACAACTAAAAATTAGAAAAAGAGAATTTATTATCAGTTTACCTTATTGGGACTAAGTTTTTTTTTTTTTTTAAGTCTACACTTGTGGGCCACACTATGGCCCACAAGCCAAATCCAGTCCGCTGCCTCTTTTAGTAAATAAAATTGGATTGGAACACAGCTATGCCCATTGGTTTACATATTGTCTATGGCTGCTTTCATGCAGAGTGGATTAGTCAATGACAAAAATTATATGGCTCACAAAGCCTCAAATATTTACTATCTGCCCTTTTCAGAAAAGTTTGCCAAACCCTGGTCTATACAATACAGTCATAATTTGATTTCTAACTCTGGCACCTAGGATCCTGACTGCATGATAAAGACTCAGATACGCTTATACTAATATCTTTTAGGAAGTTTTATTTATCCCAAAGGAAACTTAGCATTTTTCAAACATCATTCCTCACAAAATTGCAGGGTATAGTAATTACATAGGAAATGTTACTCATGCTTCATGGAGATGAAAATAGAGTCCCAGGAAGATTTACTAAATCATCCCAAGTTATACAGATATTTAGTAGGATAACCAAAACTGGATACAGTATTCCTAACTTTGTTAACGACTGTAACCATTAGTTCTCAGTTACTTAATGAACATGAAATCACACTCTGGATGGCAACCATGCTGAGTTTCGAAAGCATTCAAGTAAGACACCCTTAAGTAAGCTGAAGAGATTTTCATAGTCTTATCACAAATTAGATTATCTAATTTGATGAAAATGTAAAAAAAAAAAAAAAAATTACAGATAGCAATCTGATCCCATGACAATAAATACTAAAGCTATAAAGAATTAAAATACAAACTTAGGAAAATAGATTAGGAAAATATTTACATCGGTCCAGATACAATCACACTTTTATTTAAGGCTCAATAAAATTTAGATTTTCATGTGTATGTGGATATAAATGGCCGAGACACACCACAAAATAGTTGACTAAGAAGGAGAATATATACAAGTATTTGGCAGCAAAGCAACATTTAGCTCTTTCGTCAGCAAACTGAGTAAATGGGAACAAACATAGCTAACTTTTCAGTGATAATTTTTAGCTACTGTGACTGGGCTTTATGAACCCAAATTTAAAAGGTAAACGCAGGAAATTGAATCACCATAATGGGATGACAAGATTTCCATTTTCTAATGCGTTCTGTTTTGATGGTAATTCATCTCAACACTGGAGAGAAACAAGACCTCTTAAGAGTAATCCATAGACATTTTTGTTGCCGTATTTTTACACAAATAACGCACTTTCTCCATTTGTTTGCCAACCTTGTCCTCTTTCCCACCTCCCCATGTATGAGGTATTTTCATAAGTATGCCATGCTGTTTTTTTTTTACAGTAATATGTAAAAAAAAAAAAAAAAAAATTGGTATAGCAGTGCTTCTGAAAATACCTCGTGGGGAGAGGGCATGGTTAACAAACAAATGTAGAAAGCGCATGTTTTTTGTGTAAAAATATGGTAGTTGTTGTCGATTCTGACTCACGGTGACCCCATATGGGGAAAGTAGAACTGCTCCATAGGGTTTTCAAGGCTGTGACCTTTTGGAAGCAGAGTGCCAGGCCTGTCTCCCAAGGCATCTCTCGGTGGGTTCAAACTGCCAACCTGTCGGCTAGTAGTAGAGCACTTAACTGTTTGCACCACCCAGGGACTCCAATCCATAGATAAAACCCAAACCAAACCAAACCCATTGCTGTCGAGTTGATTCTGACTCATAGTGACCCTACAGAACAGAGTAGAACTACCCCATGGGGTTTTCAAGGAGCAGCTGGTGCGTTTGAACTGACAATCTTTTGGTTGGCAGCGTGAACTCTTAACCACTGTGCTACCAGGGCTCCAATCCATAGATAGTAAGTCTAGTAAGTATTAAGTAAGAGTAAATATCTCAACTTGGGATAAACTACCACTGTCTCATCAAGTCGCTCATATTAGGATAAGCCAGTTGTAATGATTAATATTAAAATATTACAGCCCATGCTGATATAGTATCTTTATATCCAAAAATTCAAAGAAAAAAGTCTAGATATTATATACTGAGGTACAAATGGTGCTTATACAACTAAATGAATGTGATGGTAATATTAAAATAAAAGAATTATATACAAATGTACAAAAATATACAAATAAACCTGTCATTAAAAAAAAATACAAAAATAGAGATAACTGGGGATTTTAATAATAACAACACATGGTACAAAATTAGTTCAAAAAAACTATAATAGCACTACACTCTGAAGAACAGTACCCAAAATTTACGTGGGATATAGACTAAAAGAACCTAATATATCCTTTATACAGTAAAAATACGTAATCCTTTTTAAAAGAAAGCTTAGTGAGTAGTTAAAAGCTAAGTGACACCAGATTGCCTGGGTTTGAATTCTAACTTTACCACTTAACTAACTCTATGACCTTGGGCAAGTTATCATTTCTGTGCCTCCATTCCCTCATCTGTAAACCGGGGATAATAACCTTCATGGTGTTCTCATAACAATTAGTTTAAAATGTTTAGAAAAATACATCTATTGGTGTCTTACCATCTGGAGCAAAGGAGGGCGAAGAAACCCAAAGACTCAAGGGAGCAATTAGTCCAAAAGACTAATGGACCACATGACCACAGCCTACACAACCCCAAGATCAGAAGAGCTAGATGGCTACCACTGACTGCTCTGACTGGGATCACAATAGAGGGTCCTGGGCAGAGCAAGAGGAAAAATTGTAGAACAAAAAATCAAATTCACAAAAAAAGACCAGACTTACTGGTCTGACAGAGACTAGAAGAACCCTTGAGACTATGGCTCTAAGACACCTTTCTGAATTGGAACTGAAGCCATTCCCAGAGACCACCTTTCAGCCAAACCACAGACAGGCCCATAAAATAATAGCACCTGAGAGGAACACGCTCCTTAGAACGATCAATTATTTGAGATCAAAAGGGCAACATTTGCCCAAAAGCAAAGATGAGAAGGCAGGAAGAGACAGAAAATCAGGACGAAAGGAAACGGGGACCCTAGGACGGAAATGCGGAGAGTGCTAACGCATTGTCAGGAATGAAGCCATTGTTATGAAACGCTTTATATACAAACTATCCAATGGGAAACTAATTTACTCTGTAAACTTTCATCTAATGCACAATAAAAACATTTTTTTTTAATGTTCGGTATATACAAGTATTATTATTCTAGATATTTTCAAGAAATGATTTTTACATCTGACTTTAGCATCCTTGGTTTTATAAGATAGAAAACATTAGAAAATTTGAGAAGAATACAAAATATAATCATCAGTGCTTATATACAGAAATTCCCATTGATATTTCTTTGAAAGCTATCCTCCCTATCCTGCAAAAGAAATAAAATGGCATTATTAAAATAACTTGTGTCAAAAAAAAAGATCTCTGAACCTATCCCTTTATAAAATGTAAATTATAGCTGCTCTGATGAAATGTTTTTAAGCCAATTACATTTCTATATGAAGAATGCTTTCAAATGCTAATCTGTTACAGGAATTAGCAGCCATATAAACATTCACATTTTCTAAGCGCATACTTGTTAAGAATATTTTTCCCAAGATTATGTATCTAGCAAAATAATCTTGGAATATATAACACAAGTCATTCGCTTTTGAAAAAACAACTTTATTCCACATGTGTAAAGCTCAGTGAGTGATTTTCAAAAGAAAGTAAATATAACATCCATATAGTTATTTAAACTTTATTTTTTTATATGCATACATGTTTCAAGGAAAAAAATTTCAAGACAAAGTACAATATATCAAATGGAATAATTCAGAATTATTTTAATGTGTACAGAAAGACCAGTAGAAAGCACATGTAAACGATACATTGTATAATTTGTTTTGAGGTTTCCAAAGCAGTGTTTTTGGTTTTAAAACTCTGATACTATTATCTATTATAACATTCAAGCAAGATATATTTTAAAAGTTAGATTTTTTTTTTAATAATAACTAAATTAACAAGTAACTCTAAGACAACCTGACAGATGAGCTACCATGATCTTCAAAATAATGATGTTCAATTCTTCTACAGAAAGCAAGAAGATTGCTATAGTTTTTCACCTTCTCAGAAAGTTCATCATTAGTCAATTGCGTGGTAAGAATGGTGTACAAATGCCCAAATACCAATGCATCTAGTTCAGTAGGCCTAAAATAAAAAGAGAAATGAGAGTATCAAGAATGGCATTTAACTTTTATGGTAGAAAATATTGTATATCCAAAAAATATTTTATCCATTAATTTAAAAGAAAAAAGTCCTACCCCAACTCAATACAATTTTAGAGTTCCTATTATAAGATATGAAAAAAGATCTTTTAAAGTAGGATTTGCTAGTTTTATGATTTGCTTTTTGAAATAGTTGTATTATTCTAAGATGACTCAAAACAAAATTTTTGTTGTATGATTACCAATCAAATATGTTAAAGTAATACAGGTACAATGGATAACATTCAATTTATTTATTCATTCATTCACTGAATAAATACAGCAGGTCTCCAATGGGCCAGGAACTATGCTAGATGCTAGAGACAGAAAAACTTTCAAGAAAGATACTCTAAGACGTGGACACAAAAACATAAATTACCACAACACGATTTAGTAAGTGCTTTAACAGATGCACAAGGTGCTATCAAGGCACCAAGGATTTCCCTGTGGTGCTAGGGTAACAAATAGATGACCTGATTACCCAACAATATAAGTTAATTTTAATTTTACCACTTCTAAAGTAACTTAGCTTTCTGAAAAAACATAGAGATGGCCTCAACAAAAAATTTTTTAGATTTTTCCCCCTTAATTATATATTACTAACAAAAAATGAAATTTATCTTCCTCACTACCAATGGTCTATAAATGGAGCATTACCAATCTTTACAAAAAAACAAAAAACAAAAAAACCTGTTGCCATCAAGTTGATTCCGACTCATAGCAACCCTACAGGACAGAGCAGAACTTCCCCATAGGGTTTTCAAGGAGTGGCTTGTGGTGTAATGGACTGCTTTTGTGTGACCTTTGTCGCCATGGTCTTGTAACTCCCACCCAGGTGATTGGGCAGGACTGTGCAGATATGATAATTATGGCCCACCAAAGGGACTGGTCAGTTTTGCCATCCTGCTGGGTTTGAAATGAGCCACCCCTGAGGTGGGGAAGGGAGGAACCCACCACCACCAAGTAAGAATAACCAGGAGCGGAGAGCGCATCCTTTGGACCTGGGATCCCTTGCACTGAGAATCTCCTGGAAGCGGGAGACCAAGAGACAGAGAGCTGTAACATTGAAGACAGTGAGAAGCAGTGTCAGGAGAGATCCGGCAGCAGAGACCTGGCAGGAGGAAATGATGCGGTGCGCTTCCTGGCCCACAGAGAGACAAAGCTGAGTACCTTTGGGCAGAGGGCTAGGGCCAGGGAGAGGCATGCCTGCGAGCACAGCTGGGAAGAAGCTGTCCTGATGGAAGAACTGTATCCTTGAGTGTTTCTGAGCCTGAATTACAACCTGCTACTTTCCTAATAAACTCCATAATCATGAGGATTGTGAGTTCGGTGTGGCCATTGCAATGAATTATCGAACCCAGAAGTAGAGTGCCCTGGGAGGGATGGTTGGTGTCAGACTTGGTAAAGATGGTGGAGAGAGGAGGCATGTCTGACCCAGGAATCAGCCTTCAGCTATTGATCTTGATTCTCCTTCCCCCTTGTGAAGTCAGAGGAGGTCAGACACCACCCCCATATCGTTTTTTACAGGCTGGTGGATTCAAATTACCAACCTTTTGGTTAACAGCCAAGTTCTTAACCACTGCACCACCAGGGCTCCATTACCAATCTACATTATAATAAAATAATTACTAGTACAACATTACTAAAAGAAGAAAATAACATCCTAAGTATGAACTAATTATTGCTGTCATTCCTGTAATGAGAAAGTTTTTGAGAAAATATTTAGTCTACCTAAATACGAAAATATGTTGGGGTAATGTGGTTTGATGAAAAGAGAACAGATTTTGGCATCAGTCAAATTGATTAATGAATGACCTCATGCAGTTGCAAGGCTTTAAATATCACCTTCATGCCATTAGTTCCCAAATACTTATCTCTAGTCCCAGTCTCTCCCTTGAGCTCCAGACTAATACATTCAAATGTCTACAGGACATCTTCTCTTGAAAGCTGAATGCATCTCAAACCTGCCTGTCTCCTATCTTACCAAAATAAAAGGCACCACTATCTACCCAGCTGTTCAAACCACATATCCAGGAGTTGACCTTGAATCCTCTCTCTTACCTTTCTATATCCATATCAGCAAATCCACTGAGACATTACCTCCAAAACATACCTTGAATGCCACGATTTTACTCACTCTCCATTATTATCTCCTAGTCTAAGCCCCCATTACCCCTTATCTGGACCACTGCAATAGCCTCCTAATGTCTCTCTGCTTCTATGTATCCACAGTAATTTTTTTTTTTTTAACATCACCACATCATACTACTCCACATTGAAAATATTCTAATGGATTTCCATTCCACTTAGACTAAAATGCCAAACTTCTTACCATACAAAGACTAGATGATCTGGCCCCTGCCTACCTCTTCAGCCTAATCATCTATCATTCTTCCCCTATCCTTCCTCCCAACACACAACCAAACTGACCTTGTTTCTTTCATTTGAACGTAACAAGCTCAAGCCAATCTCTGGGTTTTGACAACAACTATTCCTGATGCCTAAAAGACTCTTCCCCTGAACTTCATATCTCAGCTACTTCTTGTTTTTCAGATTCAGGCTTAAATGTCACATCCTAAAGAAGCCTCCCCTGACCACCCAAACTAAAGTGGCCACACAGTCACTTATTAAATCACATGATCTTATTTTAATTATCCACGTGGCACTTAACATTATCATATTCATTATCTGTCTCCCTCTAACAGAATGTAAATTCTGTAAGAGAAAAGATTTTATTTACTTGTTTCCTGCTGTGTCCCCAATACCTAGAATAATGCCCAGCACAAAGTAAGTTCTCAGTAAATATGTGTTGAATAAATCAATAAAAAGGTGACACTTCTCATACCATATTGTAACTATTTACTTAGCTATTTCCCCCACTACACTTCAAGTTCTTTGAGGGCAAACACTGTATTTATTTTCATATCCCCAGTTGTTAGCAAACAGCTAAGGAACTCAATGAGCATTTGCTAGATAAATGAGTGAGACAGAAAAGAATGACTAAAGGTGTGCACGGTATTTTATTTTTTCAAAAGCAGAATGCACATTCTTTCAAAGCCTTCCTCCTTCTGACAGATTCATGAAGTATTCATCAAACTCAAGTGTACAGTCTATGGCCATGTTTAAGAGGGTAGCCAACTACATAGTTCAAAAGATCATAAATGTCCTTGGACTAAAGAGCACCATGATCTTATCATCACAGATGAATAATCATTAACAAACTGATTCCTGTAAAGAATCAAGGATATAAAAGGCGGGTAAATATAGAGATGAAGCACTTTGTGAGAAGTAATACAAACAGTATCTCTTTCATATCCCTAAACATATTTCTTAAAAGGTATATCTTACCTCATCAAATTACAATTTATTTTCCTAATCTTTGTTTAAGGCCAACTATCCTTTGCTTCTTGTACTAGATCCTAAAAAAAGGTAGCCATATTCCCTGATATAATGTAGACAGACATCCTTTATCACTAAGTATAGATTTGACTGATTTCACGGATGAATATATGTTCAAATTAGAGTGGTTTAAAAGTACCCCTGAAATGATCAAAATGTTATTTCCTACAGATATGCATTCACTAACTCCAAAGGTGCTGAATTATATACAGTCATGAGCATACAAAAATTGATCTGATGTTAAATAAAGCTAGCAACTTTGTGGCAAGCTACTTTAGAACATCTAACAGGAAATAAAATACAATGTACTAAATTAAACAATACACACACACATATATATACATACACACAAATATAAATACATAAATATACATCACTTTTGAGTTTTGGGTATTTATTCCCTTTTTTATTGTGGTAAAATATATTTAACAAAACATTTGCCATTTTAACCTTTTTTAAGTGTACAATTCAGTGACATTCATACACATAACTTTTAACCAATATTTTTTTCACATAATCCTTACAAAGTTCAGCAACTGGTTATATTTTAATTGATTCTGACATATATAAATTAGTAATTCCCATAATTCTTTCATTTTTAAAAACAGACTTTGTGATAGTGGTTACATGACTATATATCTTTGTTAAAATTCATTAGAACCATACAACAAAAAGTGTCAATTTACTGTATGTAAATTATACCAAATTAAACCTGACTTGAAATTAAAAAGAAGAAGCAACAAACTTGGAAAAACTCACATAAGAAACACTTCAACAGCAACAAAAACACACACTGCACACAGTATTTCTACTGAATTGTTTAATCAAGCCAAGATCTACAAATACCACTGGTTTTAATTAGCTTTCTTACACCATATGAAAACATAACTTTCCACTCTTCTGCTTACTAGTTTGTGAATTATAATTTGGATATATATAGCAATTCTCCCAAGAACTCTAAGATCTTTCATATATATTGTCTCATTTATCTTTATAAACTTTTTATTAGAAAAATATCCCAGGGTGACATATAAATATATTTTTAAAGCCCTAAGAAATCTGTCGAGATCTCATCTTGTATTATTATTCTTTCCACATTTCTGTTGGTTATCTACTCTTTTTTCATTTGAATATCAAAATAAAAACTGTAGTGCAAAATGTGTTTTCCTAACCTTTCTCATTTTAAATTTTTTGGCACTCATCGTTTTTGCTTTCTTTATTCATTATGATTTCATCTTTCTTCCTTTCTGATACCTTTCATACTATCAGTCTAGTATAAAAAAACATTAATTTTGCCTGGCTGTTCCCTAATTTTTCTTTGCCAATACACTATTAACTTATCATCTCTTCACTATTATATCTAATCTACATATCCTTTCCCTTATACACCAATCACTATCCTTTAGGACTGTCATTCAAGTCTGTAAACCAAGCCCCTTATCATCAACTTTTTTTCTGTATTTTGCCTTAGAATATTTTTGAGTGATTTTCTCTTGTTTTTCTTAACTGTTGGTTTCTTAATTGAACAGACTTTAATAAAATCCTATTCCTCCTTGAAATTTTCCTTCTTAAGATCCCAGATTTTATTTTTTGCACCATTTCCTCAATATGCTCTCCTATTAGCATACAAGCATATATCTTCAAATTTTGCCCTTTACTTAATGGTTATTAACAGTATTTTTTTCTTTTTCAAGTCTAACTCTTTCTCCAATTTCTCATTCAATTTAATCTAGTTTAACCAACATTTATTGAGCTTCTTCTAGATAACAAGTTTGTTTGGAAAGCATCCAATCTCCAAAGAGCTCATAAATGCTTTAAAATAATACAACCCTCTCTATCCTTATTACATTTAGGAAAAAAAAAAATTTTTATATTCTTTATTCTCCTTTATTAAAATGATAACATAAAAAGATCACTTTAAGAAAAATTTTAGTTTTATCATTGCAAGTCCACATTCACCACCTGAGAGGGAATAAATGCCCTACTAGTCTTCTTGTAGGTGTCTTAACAGATATCATCACATAAGCAAGATAGCATAGGTGCAACAGATAGTACAGATTTTGTTTCAAAATTATGTCTTAAAATTTAAATATTCAATATTGTATATTAGGAAGGTTAAAAAAAGTCACTAATGTTACTATCTGTCTTGTATTAGTCCTAATTTTTTTTTTTCCAATTCACTTACCTTTTTCCTCCTTACAATTTACCTTCTTTGTTCTCTTGTCTCAATTTACTATTGTTGCTCCAAGGTTTCCCTTAGCTACCCTTTTCCTTTCTCTCATCGATTAAAGCCATTTGGTTTCTTGCATGAAGCCTCTCAACATCCCCGGTAGGTAAGCTGTGAGAAAAGCTGATTCTAATTTTATTGAGGGGAGCAGGGCATGGGGGATACACAGGAAAATAAAATAATCTCCCCAAGTTCAGTATAAGTTAGAGCTAAGGCTAGAATTCAGGGCCCTGACTTGACAGTCCAATATCATATATCTTGACTTAAGCAAGTGCTCTATGCACTAAGCTATAGTGTCTCACAAAGTAATGACACCTGCTATACATAAAGGAGGGATCCCTGGTGGTGCAGTGGTTAAAGCGCTCAGCTGCTAACCCACTAGCTGCTCCACAGAAGAAAGATGTGGCAGTCTGCTTCTATAAAGATTTACAGCCTCGGAAGCCCTACAGGGCAGATCTACCCTGTCTACAGGGCCACTCTGGGTCAGAATCCACTTGATGACAGTGGGTTTGGTTTATAAATAAAAGAATGAGAAAAAAATTTTGCCACGACAAAGTGAAAATACAGGTTACTTTTTCTTAAATGTAGTTTACTTGTATTCTAATATTAATTAAGTAATTGGGTAAAATTAAAATTGAAGATTAAGTCTATTCCATTCTTCAACCATAATTACTTGTTAGGGGAAAATGTTTATCTGTTTAAGCTTCAGATTAAGTAAAATTATTTCAAAACCTACACCTTAATATTATATAGGTAGTTCTTCAAAAGTAAGCCTTTGGTTTTGTACATGTTCTAAACTCTGAATTTTTCATTATAAGTTTAAATATAATTATTCTCTTACGAAGACAAAAGTTATCTTGATCGTTCCACTGAATCGTAGGCCAAATGATCCCTGGTTACTAACTCTTTGCCACTGGGTTTAAATGAGGAGAAATGTAAGTTAGATCTATTCTCCTGGGCTTCCCTGAAGACAGCATGCATAACAAAACCAACTCTTAAAACAGAATGATTCACTTCAAACAATAAAACACACCCCTTCTGAGCTTTTCAACTCCAAGGAATTCCCATATCAGAAAGAAAAAGAACTACATAATACTAACATTTGGATACATTTCTTTTGTGTTAGGGACTAAACAAGTAGAAAAAACCTGCACAGCAAACATCACCAGCAACATAGCTATAGAGGCTACCTACCAGGATTTCATGGTTTGAACTTTGTGACCTTTCTGCTTCAGAAATCAGTGGACCTCAATTTTTCATTTAATATCAGGTATATATAGTATACATTACTCGTGCTATAGAGTAATATAATTTAAATATTTCCAAGCTATCATCATGGTCATTTTTAGCAAATCAAATTATCATACAAATTATCAAATCTCTACTGAAAGATATTTCATATGGCTATAGAATACGAATACTTTTGAAGATAAAATAATTGCAAGTAAACCTTTTAAAAAATTATTTGCAATCTAAAAAACCAGAAATTTTTACTAAAAAGCCAAGAAAAGGTTAGAATTTCTAAGTAAGCCATTGAAATTAAAATGCTAATTTACGCTCATCTTAAAGTGGATCACAGGATAGCTGATTCTGATATATTAAAATTGTAAAAAATGTTTGTAGAAGAGGAAAATTCATTTTTACCTACATTAGAGATTCTTTTCAGGTTGTAAAAATATTCTATATTAATGAAACATGAATTCCTCAGTTTACATATATATATACATATATTTAACCTATATCCTTTATATTCATTTCTCTGCTTTACAAATATTTTCATTAATCTTTAAGAGATAAACAAGTTCATAACAGTGCGTGTCCACCCAACAATATTCTGTTTAGTTTTATTCACTTTTCTAGTCCCCTAGGTATCCCCCTACATAGACACCTATGGTTACACTAGTAGCATCTTCACGTTTTAATAGTTACAAGTTTAGAATCTTGTTACGATTTCATAGTTCTATACATAGTACCTCGAATTACCTTTATTAGAACTTTACCATATTATGCAATAATGACTGGTATACATATCTGCTCTTAAGAGAAATTCCTAGGCAAGGACTGCAATTGAGAAATCTTGATCTCCCAGAGCCTAGCACTGTGGCAGACACACAAGAAGTGCCAATAAATGTTTGATGAGTGCAAACATAAATTTTAAAAAACTAATTAACTCTTTTCAAAAATAATAAATATTTCTTGAAACATCATAACTCAGTTTTATATATTATTTATCTAATTTATTAGGCTATATGAAAAATAATATTAAAACATGATAATTTTGCTGTTTATCAATGGTCTCTTCTTGAGGAAAAGAAAAAACAATTCTCTATTATGAAAGAAATTTTAAACCTAAAAATATATTAAAAAAATAAAATTTCTTACTGCTTATTGAAGAAATATGGTTGTGTTCCCAGTCTTTGAGAAAGAGCTTGACAGCACTGGTCTACATCTTCTAAGACCTAACATAGGCAACAGACCCCAAAGAAAAATATGTTTATGACCAAAACAATAAAAGGTGTCTAAAACTTAATTTATATCACATTTTATAACAAAAACATAAATTAACCTTTTCTAATATACAGAGCCCTAGTGTCACAGTGGTTAAGAGCTCAGCTGCCAACCAAAAGGTTGGCAGTTCGAAGCCACCAAGCCGCTCCTTGGAAACTCTATAGGGCAGTTCTACTCTGTCCTACAGGGTCACTATGAGCTGGAATCAACTCAAGAGCAACGGATTTGGTTTAGGTTTTTTTTTATAATATATTTAATCAGACTATAGACTATGTATATAGCATAGTAATACTTTTTATATGAGAAACAGGAAGAAAAATTAAGAGCAAATTTCCTTTAAATGCAAGTTTAAGTTATAATATAAGGATTATCACTTAGAAAGTTTTTCTCTCAAAACTTCACTCCCTGAAGAAATGTTTTCCTTAATCCATATATTCAAATGACTTTGCACATATAAAATAATCTGCTTCATAGGCATGACACTGCTGACCCCCCCATGAATAAGAGCATTTGACTTGTTTTCCCACTAGAAGTGATGGATTTTATTTACTCCATCCCTACTCATTTACTCAATCCACCTTGTGGCCAATGGCACACATCAGTGAGATGGCTGGCTAGGATTTGGGAAAAAGAGAGATTAATTAGTTTAATGATGCTCAAACTCATGACCTTGATAAGATAAACATTTTTTACATTTTGCTACTTCAGTGAATTTAGGACCAAAGAAAAATACATACACTAAGCTCTTAGTGTGTTTTTTTTTAAGCCCTGATGCTGCAGATCTATATTTATTGACATAAAAGATGCCCACAATGTATAGATTATAGAGTAGCAGGTATAATATGACCCCATTTAAGGAAAATGTTATTAAGACACATCTAGGAGAAATGTTCTCCAAGTTGTTAACAGTGGCAATTTTTAGGTGGTAGAATTTCAGGCAGTTTTCGTATCCTTTTTAAACGTTTCTGTATTATATACATTTTTTACATTAAGCATGTGTGATTTTTATAAAATGAATTATACAATAAGTACATCATGTTAGAGAGAATAAGTAGCAAATGTTTTGCTAATTTTTTATTACGTAGGAATTTTTTTAAAGGAATATCAACTCAAAGAATAAATTTTTTTTAATGTATAATAGTTGAGGGTTTTGTCAACTTCAACCTGAACTGACCTGGTCCAGAGTCTTGTTACCCCATCCAATAGCTTTCATCTTACGTTTGACTTTCCACTGTTTCTGATAGGCCAAAATGTGATTCAGAGGCCAAGGGTAAGGGGATCCATACCTAGCATAAGTAATCTGAAGCAAAAAGATTCTGTTAAAAACATGGTTCTTCCTAAAAACAAAGGCTGTTTTTACAAATAAAATTCCAAGGGAAATATATTTTCAGAGAACAGAAATACAACAATCTGAAGAAAATACATAGCTTGCAGTCTAAAAAATTAAAATTTTAAACCATTTGCTTTAAAATTATATAAACTTTTATGTACTCTGCAACCAGTTGTATCAAACAATGACACATAACTTCCCTAAAATGTATGTGCAAGCAAAATTAAAGTAAGTGAAAAACTATATCACTAATGGTATAAACCACAATGTTTCATTTATGAGCAGGGACTTGCGAGTCTGAGCAAAAGTGTTTTCTCATTAAATTTTAATTAAGATAAATGCTGCAGAACCACTCACCTCCCCTACTGTAGCTTCATCACACCACTGAAGATACAACTAGGAACAAAAGAACAGTCACTAAAACTTTAGAATACTAAAGAGAAAAATGCATAAATCAAGTTATTTCTTGCCATAGTAATTTTTTATAATTCAACTTTATAAAAGTCACATATGAGAGTTTTTCCCCCCTTGGCTAATATTGCTATAGAGAATCATTAAACTTAATGATAATACTTTATAAAAATAAAATTTCTTATTCATACTGTATATCTCTAAATACCATTAAAGTATTTTATAGATATTATTTAAGTAAACTTCAGAAGGCTGAAGTAAAATAGTGAGTGGGCAAGAATCATCCCTCTTTATAAACAGAAAAACTAGAACTGAAAATGTCAGGGAACTTGTTCAAAGATAATGATCAAACGATGTGGACAACCAGCTTAGCCCTACAAGTGCTTCACTATTTTTTTTTTTTATTTCTCAATAACTTCAAAATAATACATAAGAAAGATTATATTTTATGGGGGGGAAAAGCTTACTTTCAAGCCTTATTATTTTGTATTTTACCTCTGCAGTCAGCAGCATATTGTTGACTAATTCCATGTAGGCTTTCATTTCTGCTTTTTGGACTTCATCCAGCCCATCACTAAGCGAATGGCCCTAAAGAGAATTTAAAAAAATTTAAAAGAGCATCATATTAAATATACAAAAACTTTCAGTTATCTTACTGCCAAGTAATATAACATCAATTTTCCTACTAGAGATGTCCAATGGATTAATTTCCAAAATTGATCCTAAAACAAAATTATTTTATATGAAGCCATATTTAATATTCTGCTATCATTACAAAATATTCATTACTAGTATTTATTTTTCATAATAAACATGTATCTTTCAGTGGACAAAATTACATAAACAATTATTTCATAAAAGAAAAAACAGAACGGTCATTAAACCTTGTTTTTTTAAGAGACTACGCTTATTTATAATAAAAGAAATGCTAAAATTTTAACATGTATTGCTTATAAAGTGTTCAATGATGAAAAAAATAGTGTCAGTAAAGGTACAGGGAAACAGAATTCAGAATCAACTCAACAGCAACTAACAACAATACACTACAGTAACTGGTAGATGCATAAAAAATATAACCTTTAATTCAATCCAGCAATCAGATGTAAGATTTTAAAAGTACATACATTATGACACTGTAATATCACTGTTAGTAATTCATCCTAAGGAGGTAATCAGACAAATGTGCAAATGTTTATGTACAAGAATACTTAGTACTCCTTGTAAGAGCAAAAATCGGCAACAGCCTAAATGCCTATCAGTAAAGTCTTAAATAAGTAAATTATAACACACCCATACAACAAAATACCACACAGCAATTTAATAGTATGATATATAACTAAGACATTAACGTAAGAAAATTTCCAAACATATTGACGATTTTAAAAGGCAGACTGCAAAATAATACATAATAGTATGTCTATATTTTCTACATATACACAGAGATCGTTTTGGAAGGATTGCTCCCAAAATGTTCATGGTGGTGGTCCTTAGATAACTATGAAAATCTAAACTGAATAAATGAAAAGTAGAATAATCATATGGATAAACTGGCACACTCAACTTTAAACATATCCTATCTCCTTCTCAAGGGCTAATCTGACATTTTACAACAATCTAACAGTTTTCATTTATGACCAAAAGTCAGAAAATTATCTATCATTTTGGAAAGATCAAGCTACCTCTTGTGCCACTGATTTACATTATGAGGAAAAAAACAACTTGTAGAATTATTTCTCTAGTAGTTTATGTTGGCATTTTATAAAACTAGGTTAAAATCAGTGTAAATGTTAAAACACTAAATAATGATGAATGGCTTATTTAAGAGTCATTGTAATCAAATCTATTTAGTATCTATTTTATTACCTTAGCTTTAACGAACTGGACTATTGGACCAAGTTCTGATACTACTTGATTTCCCACATGAATAAAAGGAACTTTACCTGTTGAGGAAAAAAAAATGCATGAAAACACTTAGTAAATTATGCTAACAAAAGAAAATTAACATAAAACTGGGATATATTTTATCAATACAGAGATTTCATTAAACTTAACTTTTGAAAATTGTATTAAAATATGTGTTAAGTTCTATAAATTTTTAAACACTGGTTACTAATTTTAAAACAAAAGAAAACAGAAAAAGTAGATTCATTTCTTGAGTTTTTCAGTTGGATATACCAACAGATCACAATATTCCCTTTTTCAGAAACACTAGCAAAACACTACGAAACAGTAAGTACTAATTATCCAAATTACTAAACTAGAACATTGGTTCATGACCACTGATAAAAATTTCAAAGAAATTTAACTGGGCTTTCTCTTCAGAGTACAATCAATCAATCTGCATTTTAAATGACATTTAAGAAACTTTCTCTTTTCATGTCTTCTAATTTTAAGTATCTGATTCCCATTAAGGTCAATACTTTAAGCACATATTGGTACATTAATAAATGTCTTTGGCTCAAAAATATCAGGAATTAGGAGCATTAACAATCCTTGAAGTTATGCTAGTTTGTGAGTTAATAACACAAAGTATGTTCTCAACACACACGGGGAAAAAAGAACATGTAATATGCTTATAAAATTTGGCTTCTTTAAATAAATGCCACATTAAAAAATTAACATCTCATTTTAATGTATACTAATATTTGATGAAATTATCAGAGGTGATGAGAACAAAATAGTCTCCAAATAGCAAAGGGGTCTATTCCAAATGCCAGAAGATGAAACCTACTGTCAGACCTAGTTCAAACAGAGTTCACACTAACAGCAGGCTTCTTCATGCTCCGTTTCAATAGATTCACTCCTCTCTGACTCAGTCAGCCTAAGGGTAATGGATGAGGTACACAGCACCAACAAAAGCTTCATCTGCATCCACAGGGTAACACACATTACAAAGGAAAGGCAGGCCTTTCCGAACACAATTCAGAAGAAGTATTTAGAAGATACTTCCATGTTATCAATGTAAGAGCACTGAATTCTGCATTCCTTTCTTCTATCTCTTTATAAATCTTATAACTACTATTATGCTATAAACAGTGCCGGCTCTCCGGAATAAAATAATCTGAGAATGAAAGCTTGTCTAGAATGAGTGCCTAGACTGAAGAGTATTTTGGGGGTATGACATTTTTAGAGCGAGTTTATTTCTCATTTTTAATATATAGTTTGAGTGCTTTGAAGAAACTTTTTTTCTTAAAAATATATTGAGCATTTTAGATTCCAAAGCAGGGAAGCAATGTGAGTAGTCAATGAGTATGCATCTAATGTATCTCTAAATACAAGGAAATATACAAAAGTAAATATAAATATATTTATATAAATATATACAAAAATATACAAAAAAATAACAAATTAGAAATGAATAATGTTTTCTGTTACTAACCTGACTTAAAATGAAACCAATGTTAAATCTTTATTATTGCAAGTATCAGGCAAAAGCACAGTGAGACAGTTATTCTCTGGCACCAATCAAAGGTCATTTTTACTATAAAAGAAACTGAGGGGACCCCATTTTTTCATTTTATTATGGCAGAATAATCATTTTTAGAAATTTTACTTCTAACAAAAGCAAGAACATGTTGCCAAGCAAGTTTGTAGATTCAGAGAATGGGCCTTGGATGTCATCTAATCCAACCACCTCATATTACAGATGTACTCTCTGAGGCTCAGAGGGAAAAAAAAATCCCAAGGAAATAGTTAATATGTGACAGTCACAGAAGGATTAGAGTAAATACTTCCTAACTCTTAGCCAAGTAGTCTTTTCACTACTCCATGTTACTCTCTCCTTTAAAAATCTACAAGATCAAATTGGCAAATAAAGTAAAAAATGTTCCCTTGATTATCAAAAATCATGATGAAAGGGAATAATAATTTGAGATGCGATGAAATTTAAATATCTTACTAGAAAGCGCCATTTTCATCTACCTACAGGGGACTCCTCCTATAACTGTATGTATGTATATCTCTGTAATATTTATCTGTTTGTCTTTCACTGAGTCTATAAAAAGAAAGTAGATTAACTACCTAGGTGATACTAAGTATAGTCATTTTGGGAAACGGATGAACTATATGGCTTATCCTCATTTGCCAAAGATTTTAACTTTAGTATTAGCTTACTGACCTTTTTATATGTATATACACAAACTCTTTTTTGTATAACTACATAGAGGAGAAAGATGGACAGAAAGCAATATAATTTGTTTGGCCAGAATTCAGTGAAGTTTATAAAAACTTACATATAATATCAGCACAAAGTGAGTCAATGAATAGTCTACAAAAAATCTAAAATCTGTTTAGGCTTATAAGTCTAGAAATTCTTCTATGGAAATTTTTTAAATGTATATTCATAAACCTATAAATGTAGATGTATTCATATAAAATTTTCAGTGTGTATAGGGAACATGTTTTTACAACTTTCAACAATTTATTACCACTGTTAACAATTTAAGATTAAAAAAAAATGTTTAACCAATGAAGAGATAAGTATCTTCTTAAAAAACAATGTAACACATTTATGACAAATGGTTATACCCAATGGATTTACTCATAAAGAAGTGGTTTTATGTGTTATTACTGCTCCATCAAAACCATAATTAATCCATAACAAGTATATTTAATATTTAAATTATCAGCTTTGTGGCACTATATTTTTATGCTAAAAGTTATTTTAATCATATTTATTTAAAATGGTACTTTAATCTACGAATACATGACATTGCAGAAAAGGCAACACTAGTTATAAAAAATAGCAGAAAAGCTGAAACTTCAATAAAAAGTGTCTTAAAACCTGTTGAAACAAAGCATTAGGGAAAAAAGGTAGAAACAAAAAATTTGAGTAATGACTTTTACTCAGATCTATGACAAGCTAATTTAATTATTCCACAATCTCTCTTTTTCCATCTCTATAATGGGAGAATATAATTTAGTGAAATGTAAAGAATAATGGATTTATTAATATTAAAATTTATTTTCTGACAAGGAAATGGTGTTACATAAGAAAGACTGGGGAAATCAGAGGTCATGCATTTCCTTAATATTCGTTATTTAAAATAATCCCTGCAACATTCCAATAATCATCTCTGACCACAGAGTTGAAATGAGTAGATAAAGCCATTCCAAGATTGGCAAGTCTGCAACTGGTACTTCATAAAACTCAAAAGGTTAAAAAAAATAATCATTTTTATTATCTGGGTACAAACTGGACTACCACGAATTTTATCAATGCAGAATATTAACAGAGAAGAAAAAAAAATCACACTTACCAGATGGAGACATGTATTCTGCATTTGACCTACAAACCACTTTGATAGGCAGATTACACATTTGCAAAAAAGCCTGAAATCAAGAGAAGTACAATAAGCCTAGTGAAAACATATGCATATTTGAACACAACTTTTTTTCTTTTTTTTCCCCCCTAAAGTAATAGTTGATACAGTAACACTACTGAGGAAGAATAAATCAATTTAAAGTTATTTTCCAAACAAATGCAAAATGTCATGTTAATAGTAAAAATCGATATGACTTAGACACAAATAATAAATGAAAATTTAAAGCATTTATCAAGCTTAAGGAAGAAAATGTAAATTATCCATGCTTCTTTTACCTTATTAGTTTGTGTAAGTCAGTGACACTGTACATTGCTTTCGGTTTCTTTAACAGATCACTAAAGCCCAAATTTTATAAGCTATTGTTTAATTCCACTATTCTTCCCAGGATCACTGTCTTTCTCTTGTCAGGGGAAAAACCCTCAAAATGTTATTCTGCTACTTCAACATTCTCTCTAATACTCATTATCCTAAACTGTCATTTCTATGCTAATTCATTTTTTTAAGGCTTAAAATTTTTCATTTTCACTTTTTTTATACTAACGAACATTATATGAGCAACATAAATATCCAGCAATAAGGGAACAGGTAAATTCGTTTATGGTAAATCCAAATCATGAAATGTTATGTAGTCTTTTAAAATCATATTTTTGAGGAATTTTTTATGGCAAGGAAAAATGTCCACATTACAATATTAAGTGAAAAAAATACAAAACTGTATTTACCAAATCACACTAATTCACTTTTGAATATTTCTAAAACACAAGTGAACTCTTTGTGAAACCCATATGCCTTCTGCCTGGGAAAATATATAATGCTCAAAGCTTACTCCTCTTGTTCTTTTTGCTGTTACTTCTTGGCTAATTCTTTTTCTCCACCCACAAGATTTACATATGCTCTTTCTATAAACATATTCAACTGGGGAGGTCCTAGGCTACGATGGTTCTAATTTATCACATACAAATTAGAAAACAAAACTTATCTATTTTGAAACTGAAGAAACTATTGTAAGTAGCAGTCAAATGTAAATCAAGATAAATAAATACATTAACAAGGATATTACTTATTATATACTAATATTATTAAAATATTAAGATTATACTCCTACCCAATAGACATTTCTCATAGGGCGGCTTATTACAATTCCTTTCTCAGTTGTAGATTGGAAATCAATCCTGAAGACTCTTGTTAGGTAGTAAGAATATTAAACAGTGATTGATATCTCATACAAAGAACTCCATTTATCCAAAAGCATGTCAATTCTCTTCACCAAACCTGTCTTCTCAAAACTCCAGTCCATTAGGAATCCTTTCCTCTGAGATGAACCCCACATGAGTCTGATCTCTCTCTACTTACACTCTCTGGCTCTTGCGTTGCTCTGTAAACTTACGTATGTACAAATAGCCTCTTCCAGTGAATGTAACCACTTAGAAAACCAAGAATTAGGTTTTAATTTTTGTAATTCTGTTCCCCCTTCCAATCTTCCTCATTCCCCCACAACTAACATAAGATAGTACAGTATAGGCAGTCCCCAGATTACAAATGAGTTCCATTCCTAAATCTATCTTTAAGTTGAATTTGTGCGTTAAGTAGGAATAGTTAGGTCCGATTCATGTCTAACATCAGATAGTGAAATATTTGTCTTAGTATATAGTATATAATGTACCTTTCTATGCATAAAAAAATTAAAGAAACACTTCCAGATATACTAAAACATCTTTAACATAATAATACACTAATAATAATGTTTTGATGCATGTCACAAAGTAGCGTCGGTTTGTTATTGCAAATCATTGTATTACCTCAAAATTTACGGGGGTTAATTTGTAACTACAGGTTATATGTAAGTCAGACGTTCCTAGTTTGTAACCCAGGGTCTTCCTGTACTTATAATAAGCATTCAATAGTGTTTAATGACTGGGCCAACAAAAGCTCCCAAGAGTTTACTGTGGCAGAGGCTGTTAGTTATCGACCCCCCCACCGCCCGCCCCATACATGTTCTTTCCTTTCTCTACAGTAGTGGAATCCATTAATTACATCTGAGCACACAGCTACCTGAAATTAAAAACTTTATTTCCCTGTCTTCCTGACAGCTGGGTATGGCCAGGGTCTAAATTCTGGTCAATTCATTTAAAGTTTTGGGCAACTCTTGGGAAGCTTCTTTCAAAGAAGAGATGGTGACCTTCTCTTTTCTCCTACTGAGTAGAATGCAGAAAGGATTATAGCTATAGCAGTCAAACTGAACCATAAAGTAGAAACTTAGTATTCAGGATGGTAAAGCAACAAGAGAAAAAGAGCCTAGGCCCTTGGTGATTGTTGTCACCTAAAACCTGGATTGCCTATGCTTGTATGAGAGAAATAAAGCTTCTATTTTTTTTTTATGGCAAAATATATGTAACAAAAAGCTTGCTATTTTAGCCATTCTTAAGTGTACAATTCAGTGACATTAATTACATTCACAATGTTCCACTATCCTCACCACTATACATCCCCAGTTTGACATCACCCCAAAAAAAGAAACTCGGTACTCCTTCAGCAATAACTCCCATTCCATTAGCCCCCTCCATCCCTAAACCAAACCAAAACCCAACCTACTGCCGTAAAGTCGATTCTGATTCATAGCGACACTATAAGACAGAGTAAAACGGCCCCATATCGTTTCCAACGAGCAGCTGGTGGATTCGAACCGCAAACTTTTCAGTTAGCAGTCGAGCTCTTAACCACTGCACCACCAGGCCTCCCCCACTAGTGACCACTAATACATGTCTGTCTCTATTCATTTGCCTATTCATTTCATATAAATGGGATCATACAACATTTGTCCTTTTGTGTCTGACTTATTTCACTCAGCATGTTTTCAAGGTTTGTCTAGAGTATGTACTAGAATTTCATTTCTCTTTATAGCTGAATATTTCATTGTATGGATATACCATTTTTTGTTTATCCACTCATCTGCTGATGGACACTTATGTTGTTTCCACCTTTTGGGTATTCTACATAATGCTGCAATGAACACTGGTTTACAACATATCTGAATCCCTGCTTTCAAGTCTGAAAGCATATATCTTTTTAAGCCACTGCTACTTTGGGATTTCTGTCAGTCACAGCCAAACCTAATCCTAACTAATTAATCTACCAATGACTGTTTCTAGTTTTAAACACAACCTCACTCACTCAAACATTGATTCCTCAATGTCTGTGTAAAGTGAAGCTATCTAGCAGTCCTCTAAACGTTAAATTTACAGCAATAATAGTGATTTTCTTGATTTACTCACAAGTATAAACTAGGGTAGTGGTTCTGAAACTTCAGCAGGCATCAAAATAATTTGGAAGGTTTGTTGAGACACAGATTGCTAGGAAGGAAAGAATTAGAGAGAATATAAACAACTGTTTTAAAAAGTCTGGCTGAGAAGAAAAAGAAGAAAGGAGTAGAATGCTCAACTTGCTTCTATTACATATGCATATGTATCGATATAAAGATTTGAGCCTGTTAAAACACAAACAGGAAAAAAAAAAAACGGCAGAAATAGGCTGGAAATATAAGAAAGAGGTGGAATAACCGATATATAAGATCCATGAGACGGTAAAAGAGGAAGAGAAGGTAAAAGGGGAAGACATAAGAAAATGGGTTGAGGGATTCGTTTGTCAGAAAACAGGATGCCTTTTCCACTGTAATATAAGGGAAGTGGTCGAGAATCTGTGAGGAAAAAAAGAAAATGAGGGAGTGCTCACATTCTGTGAAATGGGAAGAGAGAACATCTGCTGAGAATGAGGTACTAGGGGCAGGAGGAGACTGAGTCCTTCAGAAGAGCAAAGAGTTTGAAAGAACTGCTTAAATATATCTTCTCAAGAGCCTGAATAATATTTAGTTAATTAACAATTATAATACTATACAAAATAGGAGATATGGTATCTTTTGCTTAAACTACATGCATAAAAACCAAAAAAAAAAAAAACCAAACCCACTGCCGTCAAGTTGATTCCGACTCATAGTGACTCTATAGGACAGAGTAAAACTGCTACATAGGGATTCCAAGGAGCGGCTGGTGGATTTGAACTGCTGATCTTTTGGATAGCAGCCAAATGCTTAACCACTACGACACCAGAGCTCCAAACTACATGCATAGTGGTAACTATACTAATCAATATTCCAAAAAATTGTGTTTCACTAAAACAAGTATTAAGCGAAATTATGTTTTGCAATCAAACCCATGCTTCTTAGTCTTGTGATATTTTTACCACTTTACTAAAAACTGACTTAATTTTGATCAATTTAACAACATTCAGCTTACCACAGACCTCAATTAATGGTGTGATTCTAGTTAGCCAAAAATTAATTTTACAGCATTTACTACACTCATCACTGATTCAATAGGGATTTTCTGAATTAATCTGAAGGTAACAAAGTTTGATGTCACAAGTAATGTTTTCATTCAAACATTAAAAATGCAAAAATAAAACACTGTCATGGCTATCTCCAAGAACATAAAAATCTAAAACCAAATCAGGTTTGGAAAGTATTTCTCCTTTCTGTTGTAGAATGGAAGAAAATCTCCTAAACCAAAAAAAAAAAAACCCCACTGCCATCAGGTCGATTCCGACTCCTAGCAACCCTATAGGACAGAGTAGGATTGCCCCATAGTGCCTCCAAGGCTGTAAATCTTTACCGAAGCAGACTGCCACACCGTTCTCAGAGTGGCTGGTGGGTTCCAACTGCCGACTATTCAGTTGGCGGCTGAGCGCTTTAACCACTATGCCACCATCAGCACCCAAAAGTACTCCAAATAAAGCAGGTATAATATACCAGCCAAAAACATGTTTTTATTATCAATTCTGAGATAGTAATCTGCATATTTTTATTTTTATATAAAAAATATGTTATTCTAATTATAATAATGACAGACTACTCGCCTGATTTCTGTTCTTCAGGTGGATACTTTATTCCAAACTAATTTAAATAACTGATAACATAAAATAATTTAAATAAAAAACTTAGCAAATACTATCAGAATAATGTTCTATAACTGCACTGTCCAATATGGTAGCCAACAGCCACATATGACTACTTAAATCTAAGTTAATAAAAGTTAAATAATTTTTCTTAATTCAGTCCCACTAGCCACATTTCAAGTGCTCAACAGCTACATGTGGCTACTGGCTACTGTAATGAATACAGAAGAGATAGAATGTCTCCATCATCACAGAAAGTTTTAGTGGACAGGGTGGGTCTATAACAATGATAATCACTGCTTAAAAGAGATCTTAGCAAGAGAGACTGACATCTTCTAAAAGTGATTAGGCTAAATACTATAAGAACAACATGCATGATAGTACAGTACCCACATACCTTGCAAATGATCAATCAACTTTTGATAATGGTAAACCATTAAACACCAAAATATTTCTAATTTCAGAGAGAATTAATATAGGGTTTACTCATTTGCTGAGCAACTCCAATTACTAAAATGATCAGGCAAATTTATTAACACATGAAAACTAAGAACTAAAGAATAAAAATATAACCAATAAATATACTCATTCTTTCTATATAAATTTACTGACTACTTAAGCATATAACATGATGGGGAATTTTTTAAAACACACACACATACATGCACACAGAACTCAACACCAAGTACCTGACTTATAAGACCCCAAAATTTAATAGGCTTGATGTAGTTTTAACATACTGAGTAAATTAATTGAATTTATAATGTCAAGAAAAATTCACTGAAGGGTTAGGGTGTCAAGATATTTTTTATTTCCAAAAAAAAAAAATCAAAGGAAAAAACAACCAGATCATCAATAACTGGTTAAACATGAAAGACTGAATTTATACATTTATCTCTGCAACCTTTCAAAAAACACTAAAATAATAGTGAAGAAGTAGGAAAGGTATAAACCTGGAAAGACAAAGAATGGGAAAGGACACAATCGCAGACCAGGGACATCAATGAATTTTTGCAAGATGGAAAGCAGACAGGTGAATGTTAACAGACCTAGCAGGGCAGAGAAAGCTGAAATTTAAGAGCCTGCAGAAGAAAAAGTCAGTGTATTTGCATCACAGAACACTAGGAAGATTCCAAAACTGGAAACACCAAGTACTACAGAAGGAAGGGGTAAGATATGGAACTGAAAACAGATGGACTGGATGAAAGTCTGTGTAAGTATCAGACAACTACACCTTCCCCCTTAAATCTGGCAGGAGACAGAAGGTTTATTCCATGGGAAAAGTGAACCAGAGAGGCTCCTGACTCAGGGACCCACGGCAGAGCAGAGGGTACTGGGTAAGGTATCATCCTGAAAATAGGTAGGTTAAGTGAAAGTATACACACAAACTGAAAAAACCTACACACCCCTCCTCTCTCTCTGGGCTCCCAAACACTGACAGTCAAGTTAAACCCCTCCAGAATACCTCTCTGGAAAAAAGACCTACAAATGTTGATTAATGGTTTAATTGGAGTGGGGAGGGGCAACAAAAATGACAGCTTACTGTGTAATCAGTCTACAGTAAAACCCACAAGTCAAAAAGCCCCTCCATCAGTGTCTTCCTCATTCCTAAATAAAACTTGTTAGCAGAGATCAATAAATATTTGAGAGAAGCCTTAATCATAAAATACAGAGCCTCAGTCACAAAACAAATCACAGAAAAAGGAATTCAGAAGAAACAGAGAAAACTTAGAACAGAAGACTACTTCAAAAAAGAGTTATAATGGCTGATATTTACTGAGGACTTACTATGTGCCAGGTACTTGCATAAGAATTTTACCCTATGAGGTAGTATTTTAAGATGAGAAACCTGAGGTACCAAGAGGTTAAGTAATTTGATTAAGGCATACAGCTATGATGTAGTAGAGCAGATACCTGAATCTAGGTAGTCCGGCTTCAGAGTTCATATGTTTTCTCAGGAAGCTAATGAAGAATGTGCTTCACCAAAGCAAAAATAATAAACCAAGAAGAAAAGAATATGGGATCCAGAAGACAGGGGATCCAACACAGAAGAAAGGCAAAAAGAATTCCCTGGATGATGATGAACAGCAGTCACAGGACAACCGCTCTGCAGCCAGCTGAGAAAGGAACCTTTCCAATTAAAGCAGAAGAAATGGGGCTTTCAAAGGTGGTGTTTCCAAGAGAAAAAAAATAAAGGAACTGATAAACTGCCTGATGTGTTGACCATTGGGAGGGATAGTGTTACAGTTCTGACAGAGACTGGGAGAGAAAAACTAACCAAATGATTATTTAAATAATTATTTACCCAAGAGAAAAAAAATTACATAGAAAGAATATGTTCACAGTTTACTGAGTCACTTATCTGAGAACAATATTTACATTCTAATTAAATGTAAACACTGAATATTAATTTAACCAAAACAGTGAGGTAACTATTGGGAAGATGGGAAAAGAGAGGGGAAGGAGAGCTAAATTCCAAGTGGATTTCAATAAATATATTTAATATTTAAAGAAAGAAAAAGAAAAAAAGGAAGCAACATATGCATCTTACTTAGAAATACAGAGATAAATACCAGGAAAAATAAAACGGCTAAGATAATTAAAAGTTGTATCAGGATTTGGGGGTGGGGTAAGAGTAGAGCAGTACACTTTTTTCAAGTCTCTTATATATTGCTGGGGAATATAAATCGGTACTACTTGGAAAACTATTTGGCAGTATCTACTATAAGCATGTGCCTCCACTATGAGCTGGCAATTTCAATCCCAGAAATATATCTAAGAGAAATGAGGCATATGGCACTAACAAATATGTATAAGAATGCTCATGGCAACTTTATTCATAATAATTAAAAACTGGCAACAACTCAAATCTCTATTAAAATGAATAGCAAATTTAACTCTAAAATTCCTAACTTCAAGACAAAAATGATATACGATATGTCACCAACTGCTATTATGAGGAAGGAAAAAGTAAATATAAAAGGATTATACCTTTTTCTGACTCTAAATTCCTTAGAAATAACATTCACTGAGAATCTTTAAATCAGAGAAATTCTAGAAAGTCTCTGAATAAGATGAGTTCTGTGATACTCCATGAAGAGTCTAAATTTTATTTCTTCAGCTATTATTTCTGCATCGTCTATCTTCTTGCTAATATCAAGTGACCCATATTTTTTAAAAACTGGTTTGTTGTTGTTAAGTGCTGTCGAAGTGGATTCTGACCCACAGCGACACTGTGTACAACAGAACAAAACACCGCCCGGTCCTGCACCATCCTCACAATCATATTTATGCTTGAGCCCATTGTTGCAGCCGCTGCATCAAAAACTAGTTTAGAGAAATAACATGTATTTTCATTTACACATAAATGAAAGTACGGCTAGGGGTCTGAAGAAACAAGAACAATCTGTCATCAATCAGTTCAACCTATACAAATTTCTTAAATTCAAGATTCAAAAGTTGTTATTATAAATAGCATTGCCACTATTTTTTATCGCACAGTGGTTAAGAGTTCAGCTGCTAACCTAAAGGTCAGCAGTTCAAATCCACCAGCCGCTCTTTGGAAACCCTATGAGGCAGTTCTGTTCTGTCCTGTAGGGCCACTATGAGTCGGAATTGATGGCAACAGTTTTTTGTTTTGTTTTTTACTATTTTTTATTAGATTATAAAACTAGCAGCTTAAATATTAGAAAAAAACTTTCAAATGCTACAGATAACAATATCAAGAACACAGCTCGGAATTATATCACAGCATATTCCTTCAAGTTACATGATGGCAAGGCTTCTGATTGCTCTTGCTTATCATTTCAGAGTCTTCTGTCTTCTAAAACTGTCTTTTTCCTAATAAATACAAACATACCTAAATTCATGGAAAACAATAAGCTCAACGAAGATTAGCATTTGTTATTTTATGGGTCCAAACATCACTGCTTTCAAAAGTCACATGTCACTCCTGTTATATTCAGAGATATTTTTTAAAAATCAACAGCTACATCTATCAACAAGCAGATATCGTTTTAGAAAACAGTAACAGGAACTTAACTTAAAGAAAAATAATTACCTGGGCAGAAATCATCAGAAACCACAATTCAATAAGCATAACAGGCTTTAAATAGAGCAAATTTGCTACTAAAAATGTGAAATGTTATTTGAGACCACATACAAACACGATCACATCAGAAAACAGGGCCTTCCTTAATACAACTCTGGAGTCTCTGGGTAGCACAAATGTTTAGCACAGGCAGCTGCTAACCAAAAGGCTGGAGGTTCGAGTTCACCCAGAGGTACCTGGAAACCTACTTCCGAAAAATCAGCCATTGAAAACTAGGCAGCACAGCTCTACTTTGACACACATGGGGTTACCATAAGTTACAACTGACTCAGTGACAAATGGTTTGGGTTTGTTTTTTTTTTGTTTTTTTTGTTTTTTTGGTACTATAACTCTATAACTGTCACCTGAAAACTATTGCTGGAATACTTGACTCAATTTAGATAAATCAACATCTTACAGCTGTAGAAAAAAATCAAGCTCAGAAAGAAACATAGCCAGAATAGATACAAACTTGCCATCCCAGAATTGCATGTAAATAAAATAAGTCATAGGGTCAAAATTAAACAAAAGAGTTATAAATAAGTCAAAGGCACAGAAAGAATAATTCTTATAACCCAAGAACCTAACACAATACCACTCACATACTATTGGCACTCAATGAACAATCTGGGAGTAAAGAAAGGAAATTACTTTCTTCTGAGCTCCTACGATGAATATTCTAAGGTTTTGTTATTTTACAGACAAAAAAAAATTCCCAAGTGAGAATAACCAAAAACAAAACAAAACAAAAAACCCCACCAGATTTAATATCCTTAGGATAAGCTAAATAGTACATGGCAGGGATATAATACTATTCATCTCATTTTAATAAACTAAATTGAATCATCTACCAATGAGCAGCACCAAAAACGAAATGAACATTTGTCTCACAAGTTAAATGCATCTAAGCAATAAAAACAGCATTGTTCACCCAAAAAATACAAAAATAATACAAAATTTTAAAGAAATATTCTTAGTAAGTTTTTAAAAGGTTGGATACTTTATATTAACACCATGGAATTTAAGGGATTATAAACATAGCTTCTAAATGTATGTAAGCTACATTAACAAAGTTATTCCAAATTCAAGGTAGGGAACAATCCATTTTCAGACCAACCCCATAAAGCTATCCTTAGCAGACCTCAGGTTTTCTCCTTTAGGACAAACCTCCTATTCATGTCATTTAAATTTGAAATATTTTATGCACAAATTCACTAAAGACTATTATAAAGCACACAATGCCATTTTCAGGACACAAAATGAACATGGTTCTGAATTTTAATCCATATGCTGTTTCACCAGGACACAAAGGAAAATCTGTGACAACAAATGAAGAATTATTTTTCACCTTACAGAAAAGGCATGTTTTAAAATTAAAAACCATGAACAAACCTATCTACAAAATAATTCATTTTTTATATCAAACCACTGCAGACCCTGTAATTGAAATAATGTATCTAAGGTTACAAAGAAAAGTGTTAGGTATCATTCTTGAAGTGACAGATTAAGTTCCAAATATAGTTACGGTAATAGCCATATTTGTAGTTTAACATAAATTAAGACCTTAATTATATTTGTGACTGTTTTAAAGAAAATAACAAATTCCTTTGTACCTGTGAATGTAATTTATAGCAAAGCCAGGTTCATTTTCCAAACCAATCTATTTCACACTGCAGAAATAGTCTGGTATAATGGTATATAATGTAATTTTTGTTGTAGAACGTTGAAAGAGTAGATTCACTAAGAGCACAGGAGAGGTTTGAAGATAAATGAAGATGCTATTCATTCAAGGGTAATTTCATCTTAGAACTATATGAAAGATGTTTCACTCACACCAGGTAGGGTATGGCCTCAGATTTAAGTGTATTTTCAGCTCAAATATAACGCCACTAGATCGATTATGTTGATACTGTATATTCAATAATGAAGAATTCTAGCCTTTTTCTATTTAAAAAATACTGTCTTTTTTTTAATCTTACTGTCTTTATTGTTCTACTTAACAGCAACAAATTTTAAGATCCAGCTTGCTGTTTACTTTTTAATCAAAGAGGTAGTGACCTTACACCCTATGACTTATATAGTAACTTGTAATTCCTGTGAACTATATCGAGTGTGAATTTTTGCTAAGTTAAATAGATATCTATATTAGTAAACCATTACCATGTATAACCATTTTATATTAATATATTTATTTCCCTAATTACTAAAAATGACAACTCTAATAGCCACCTAATCCTGAATATACCTCATTTCCACAAATCCTACAAGACTTTAATTTAAATGTTCTATATACACTATACCATTTATATGTTGAGATTACTATTAATACTGAGAATTTTTTTAATTTTCTAAAATCCGTTTGCAGTTTTAGTTATCTTTTACAAAGATCACATTTCATATAATTAACTCTTTTATAAAGATCACATTTTATATATTTAAATCATTACAGATGTTATAAGCATAAACCACCAAATGTTTTTATACTTCTGGTACATAAAAGGTGATAAAATACAAAGCATTCTACATATCAAAGAAACATCTTCATCCTGCATTTTGCTAGTTTTCATTCATTTAGAACACTGAAAAGGATTAAAAAAAAAAAACCCAAGCCCTCCAGTAGATGCCAACTCATAGTGACCCTATAGGACAGAGTAGAACTGCCCAATAGGGTTTCCAAGGCTGTAAATCTTCACGGAAGCAGACTGCCATATCTTTCTCTGGCTGGCAAGTTCAAACTGCCAATCTTTTGGTTAGCAGCTGAGTGCTTAACCATTGCGCCACCAGGGCTCCTTGAAAAGGATTTTACAAGTCCCTTTATCTAAGAAATGTTGGCTAAATTCTCTCTACTCCTTAGCTTTTCTTTCTCCTAACTCTGAAAGTGAATACAAAAGCCTCATTTTGCAGAGGATGATCAAAACGGGATGAATGAATGAATAAACTTTGAAAGACTAAAATTTTACACTTCATGCAACTTTAACAAAATTATATCAATTTTTAAAATGCTTTTCATAAAATATTATTCTATGAATTTTTTTTAAATATTTTTATTAAATATTTTTATTAAAATATATCCACTAGTCTCATCCTACTTGTACTTTTATCATTAAAACTGACAACCACGAACAACTTGTTCAGAGCAAAAATGTATCCAATCAGACTGAAAATCCAAAATAATTTCCTCTAAGTTCTTCAGGGAAGCTGTACACTGTGGCCCTCTGAATGACAAGTTTACAGAGGCTGTATTTTCATACTCACAGTTGTTTCTACAACTGACCTGCAGCCCCAAGGAAAAGAGAGATTCCACCCTCCTGCTCTTCCCCAATCACTACATTAGGATATTACCATTTAACTACTAATTAACATATCCACCTAAAAAGCATCATTTGGTAAAAGGAAAAACAAAGGTCAGCTAACTATTTATCAGTAGGTTAGACAGTTAGTGTTCATGACCCAGCATTAATGGGCCCTATAAAAATGCTGGCTTTTTTAAAATGATACAACATATTTAACAGTAGGTAAATAGTCTGTCTTTTGGCTTTTTGTTTTTAGAGATACGGTATTTATTCACAAAGGGTAGGGGAAAATGAAGTTATTAAATGGAATAGGGACATTTGCCTTAACCTGAACATAAATGTTATCCTTATAGGAAGATTCCTTTTTCTTATAGCATTCTAACAACCATCATCGGTTTGAGACACTCTCTAAAAATAAATTTAAATTTTTATAATATTTAGATAAAGTCATACATAAAAGGAAAATCAAGTTTTTTTTTTCAGTTGTCTTCATACAAACTAAATTCTTTCTAAAACTTATTAGGAAGTATTACTTTATTATATAAAGACATTTACAAAATATGTATATAAATCTTTGAAATCAAAACGGGCATTAATTCAGCACTCAATATCATTGTGCATTTCTATTGCTTTCACTTTTCAAAAGAAATTTCTCATTTATTATCTAGCTTGGTGGTGCAGTGGTTAAGGGTTTGGCTGCTAATCAAAAGGTCAGTGGTTCAAACCCACCAGCCACTCCACAGGAGAAAGATCTGGCAGTCTGCTTCTGTGAAGACTAAAACCAAAAACACGTTGCCGTCATCGATTCCGACTCATAGTGACCCTATAAGACAGAGTAGAACTACCCCATTGGGTTTCCAAGGAGTGGCTGGTGCATTCGGACTACCAACCTTTCTGAGCTCTTAACCACTGTGCCAACAGAGCTCATCTGTAAAGATTACAGCCTTGAAAACCCTATGGGACAGTTCTACTCTATCCTATAGGGTCACTATGAGCCAGAAATGACTCGACAGCAGTGGGTTTGGTTTGGTTTTGATTCTCACAATAACGCATAATATAGGTAAGACTGATTTTATCCCACTTAAAGATCTAAAAATAACATATTTTTACCTTTTCACACTTCAGTATAAACTGTGAGATATTATTTGTTAAAAAATGTCAAAAATAATTTGTGAATTAAATGCTCACTGCTTTTTGGAAAAATTCAAAGATTTGATATATAGCAAAGTATTATGAGTATGTATTCTTTTCCTGGGTTTGCAGTTCAGCTCTGCCAAGTACTAGTTATATAACTTTGGGCCAACTGTTTGACCTCTCACTGTCTTAATTTCCTTAGAGTGATAATAATAATAGTATCTACCTCATAGGGTTGCTGTGTGTGAGGATTATCTATATCTAAAGCACAACAAGTTCTGACACACAGATTAAGTGCTATGTAAGTTTTAGCTACAATTATTATTGCTGTTTTTATTAACATTATCTATAGAATGGGGATTATAATAGCACCTACCTCATACAGGTGTTGTAAGAATTAAACAAATTAATAAGAATCAACTGCTCAGCACGGTGCCCAGCACATAGTAGGAACTCAATGTATGCTATTGTTTTCAGCTTATCTCCACAGTGTGTGGGCTCTGTGACCTTGGGCATGGCTTCTCTGAATTTCATTTTCTACATCTTTAAGATGAGAGTAATAACAGCACCCTACACTAGGGCTGTCGTAAGGACTGAATGAGATACTCCATTTAAAAGCTCTCAGTATAGGGCAATCCAAAATGACGGAGTAGCCAGACACTTCATAACGTCTCTCTTACAACCAAGATGCGAGAAAACAAGTGATATAGATGACAACTTTGGAACCCTGAGCATCAAAGGCAAGGCTGAAGAATTGGACCAAGCACCAAATAGAAGGACAGACAGTACAAAAGCAGAAGACATGGAGAATTACAGATCACTGGTGCCCTGCTAGACAAACCTGCACAGTGCAGCCATATAGGGACAAAGCAAGCAGCATTCCCAATCGAAATCCCTATCATCTGGTGCAGCCAAGCAGGAGTGACTCTGCACTCATGTCCAGAGCCAGGCAGGAGTGTATCCCACCTTGTGGAAGTTAAGTGCATGTACCTCACCCACCATGCCCGCCCTAGTCCCCATGCCAGAGATGCAGCCAGTGGAGTCTCCCCCACCTCCCTTGCCTATTCCCCCCTCCCCACATGAGATTCCAGTGGCACGCACCACCACCCCACCCCCTAAGCCAAGAGCTCATGGACTGGAGGTGCCTGCACCTTCCCTAAGCCACTTGCACCAGGGACACATGGACCTGCAGCATCTCCTACTCCCTTCAGCCACCTGCATCAGGGGCCTGAGGACCAGCAGAGCCTCCTACTCCCTCTAGCCACCCACGCCAGGGACCACAGGACCAACAGTGCCTCTTACTCCCACCAGCCACCCGTATCAGGGGCTTGAGGGCCAGTGGAGCCTTCCACTCCCTCTGGCCATTCATGCTAGGAATCTGAGGGCCAGCAGTGCCTCCTACTCCCTCTAGCTATCCCAGCTAGGGACCTGAGGGCCACTGAAGACTTCTACTCCCTCTGGCCACCTGCGCAGGGGGCCTGAGGACCAATCATGCCTCTAACTCCCTCCAGCCACTTGCGCCAGGGCCTGAGGGCCGGCAGTGCCTCCCACTTCATCTGGCCACCCACGCTGGGGGCCTGAGAGCCAGTGGTACATCCCACTCCCTCCAGCCAACCACAAAGAAAGTCAACAAACCTACTCATCAAAATAAAAAAGAAAAACATAAGGACTCAATAAACACAAAATCAACAATAACTTAAGAAATGAAAAGAAAATCTACAAACAAAAATAACTCAGCACAGAAAATTAAGTGGAACACAGAAACTGTCAACTCCACAAAAAGAAGTACAACAAAATGACAGCACTAAACTCATACCTATGGATAATCATACTGAATTTAAATGGCTTAAATGCACCAGTAAAGAGACAGAGAGTGAAAGAATGGATTAAAAAAAAGATGAATCAATATACGGTCTACAAGAGACATACCTTAGACAAAAGACATAAACAAACTAAAACTTAAAGGATGGAAAAAACTATATCAAGCAAACAATAACCAAAAAAAAAAAGCAGGCATAGCAATATTAACCTCTGACAAAATAGGCTTTAAAGCAAAATCCACCATAAAAGATAATGAAGGACATTATATAATGATTAAAGGGTCAATTCAACAAGAGGATGTAACCATAATAAATACATACGCACCCAATGACAGGGCTCCAAAATACAAAAAACAAACTCTAACAGCATTGAAAAAGAGAAATCATTCCACAATAATAGTAGGAGACTTCAACACACCACCTCTGGTAAAGGACAGAACATCTAGAAAGAAACTCCACAAAGACATAGAAGCTCTAAATGCCACAATCAACCAGCTCAACCTCACAGACATATATAGAACACTCCACCCATCAGCAGCAAAGTATACATTCTTTTTCAACACACACTGAACATTCTCCAAAACAGACCACATTAAGACCACAAAGGAAGCCTCAATAAAATCCAAAACATTGAAATAACAGGAAGCATTTTCTCTGATCACAATGCCATAAAAGTAGAAATCAAAAACAGGAAAAGCGAGCAAAAAAAAAAAAAAAAATCAAATACATGGAAACTGAATAACACCTTGCTTAAAAAACACTGAGTAATATTAGAAATCAAAGATGGTATCAAAAAATTCCTAGAATAAAATGAGAACAGAAACACATCTTGCCAAAACCTTTGGGATACAGCAAAAGCAGTGCTTAGTGGTCAATTTATAGCAATAAACGCACACATCAAAAAAGAAGAAAGGGCCAAAATCAAAACATTAACCCTACAACTCAAACAAGTAGAAAGAGAGGAGCAAAAGAAGCCCACAGCTACCAAGAGAAAGGAAATAGTAAAGATTAGAGCAGAAATAAATTAAATAGAGAACAAAAAAACAACAGAAAGAATCAACAAGACCAGAAGTTGGTTCTTTGAAAGGATCAACAAAATCCATAAACCATGGGCCAAACTGACAAAAGCAAAGCAGGAGAGGAAGCAAATAAACCGGATAAGAAATGAGATGGGTGACATTACAACAGACCCAACTGAAATAAATAGGATCATAACAGAATACTATGAAAAACTGTACTCCAACAGATTTGAAAACAGAAGAAATAGACAAATTTCTAGAAACACACTACCTAGCTAAACTAACACAAACTGAAGTAGATGAACTGAACAGACCCATAGCAAAACAAGAAATTGAAGAGGTAATTAAAAAAAAAAAAAAAAACTCAACAACAAAAAAAAGCCCTGGACCAGAAGGCTTCACTAGAGAATTCCACCAAACATTCACAGAAGAGCTCACACCCATATTACTCAAACATTATACATACATACAATGGAATACTAGCAACGATAAAGAACAATGATGAATCCGTGAAACATCTCACCACATGGATGAATTTGGAGGACATTATGCTGTGTGAAAAAAGTCAATCACAAAAGGACAAATACTGTATGAGACCACTATTACAAAGAAACAAGAAAAAGTTTATACACAGGGGAAAAAAAAATTCTTTGATGGATGGTTACCAGGAATGGGAGGGGAGGAAGGGAAAATTACCAAACAGATAGAAGGCACATACTGGTGAAGTGAAAGGCAATACATAATATGGAGGAAGTCAGCAAAACATGACCAAGGCAAGGAAGGACACTGAGAGGAACACAAGAACAAAGAGCAACAATAGTAATTACTATAGCACAGGCAATTCTGCAACAACGGTATTAACAAACAATAATTCCCCAGTAGATACATAGGAAGATAGGTATGCGAAGACATGTGGGAGGGTGAAAGGGAACACACCTACCTGCAGATATAGGTTTGGTCACAGGTATTTCTACATGCCTAACTGTAGGTGCTGCTTATATACTAATACAGTCCATACAGCACACAAGGGCCACAGTCAAGGCAACTTCTTAGATATAATCAAATACCATATGGAACAAAGTTCCTGGGCTCAAAAGCAAAGGGCCATAGACTAGGGGGACATCTACATCAACTGGCACACCACAGTTCATAAAGACCAAATTCTGCATCCTACTTTGGTAAGCAGAGTCTGCAATCTTAACAGCTTGCAAGAGGCCACCGAAGATACAACTACTGGTCTCTTACCATCCAGAGCAAAGGAGAGTGAAGAAAACCAAAGACTCAAGGGAGTAATTAATCCAAAGGACTAACGCACCACATGAACCACAGCCTACATGACCCTAATACCAGAAGAACTAGATGGTGCCCAGGTACTCTGACTGGGATCACAACAGAGGGTCCCAGACAGAGCAGGAGAAAAATCACAGAAAAAAATCAAATTCACAAGAAAGACCAGGCCTACTGGTATGACAGAGACTAGAGGAACCCCCAAGACTATGGCCCTAAGTCACCCTTTTGAACTGGAACTGAAGCCATTCCCAGAGAATACCTTTCAGCCAAACCCATAAAATAAACAGTAACACCCAAGAGGAACGTGCTCTTTAGAACAATCAACTATATGAAATCAAAAGGACAACATTTGCCCAAAAGCAAAGATGAGAATGCAGGAAGGGGACAAAAGGAAACAGAGAACTTAAGGTGGAAATGGGGGTAGTGCTGACACATTGTGGGAATGAAACCAACATCATGGAACACTTCATGTACAAAGTATCGAATGAGAAACTAATTTGCTCTGTAAACTTTCACCTAACGCAACATTAAAAAATTTTTTTAAAAAAGCTCTCAGTATATTAGATACTCCACATAAAAGCTCTCAGTATATCAGTATATAAAAGTATTTGATAAATATTAAATTTTAAAACGAATATTATTTAGTACTTTACATATAAAGTTATTTTCAATCACTTTGACATTTTTAGGCATTACCAATCCTGCAGACTTCCATTACTCTTGCTGACACTGATTATGTGTACTTCTGTCAAAGAATCAGGAGAGAAAGTAATAATAACCAACATCCATTGCATATTTACAATGTGCCAGATACTTTTCTAAGTACTTTACATATGTTAACACATTTAATTCTCACAACAACCCAACTCAACTGTATCTAATTTTATAGATGTGGAAAGTTTAGACAGAGCACTATTCAAGGTATGCTATGGAGCCCTGGTGGCTCAGTGGTTAAGAGCTCAGCTGCTAACCACAAGGTCAGCAGTTCGAATCCACAAGCCACTCCCTGGAAACCCCACGGGGCAGTTCTACTCTGTCCTGCAGGATCGCTACGAATTGGAATCGACTCAAAGGCAACGGGTTTGGGTTTTTTTGGTTTTATATTTGGAACATCACTTTGAGGACCAAGGTGTGCCTCACCCAAGCCATAATATTTTCAGTTGCCTTACATACACATGAAAACTGGACAATGAATAAGGAAGATCAAAGAATTGATGCCTTTGAATTATGGTGTTAACGAAGAATACTGAATATACCATGGACTGCCAAAAGAACAAAAACGTCTGTCTTGGAAGAAGTACAGCCAGAGTACTCCTTGGAAGTGAGGATGGTGAAATTTCGTCTCACACACTTTAGACATGGTATCAGAAAGAACCAGTCCCTGGAGAAGGACATCATGCTTGGTAAAACAGAGACTCAGTGAAACAAAGGAAGACCCTTGACAAGATGGCCCGACGCAGTGGCTGCAACAATTGGCTGAAACATACCAACAATTGTGAGAGTGGCGCATGACTGGGCAGTGTTTCATTTTGTTGTACGTGGGGTGGCTATGAGTTGGAACCGACTCGACAGCACCTAACAACAACAACAATATATTTGGAATCGAGTACCTGGGTGGTGCAAACACCAGAAGATGTTTTAAACTCAAGACTTTTAAGGACAACAAAAACAATAAAGGATTAGTTGAGGCAAATAGGAGTTCCTGGGTGGTGCAAACAGTTAACGAGCTCAGCTGCTAACTGAAAGGTTGGCAGTTCAACTCTACCCAGAGGCACCTCAGAAGAAAGGCCTGGCAATCTTACTTCTGAAAAATCAGCCATTGAAAACTCTATGGAGTACACTTCTACTCTGACACATCTGAGGTCACCATGAGTCCAAATGGATTCAATGGCAACTGGTTATTTGGTTTCATATTTGTGACAGAGACCAACTACCCATTACATGTGTGGAATCACCTATAAAAACAGCATACACTGAATCACTAAAGACATCAACTTCTTGAAGAAAATCAAACAAAACATTTAATGCAAAAAATTTGTGGAGTTCACACATATTTGCTCATAATGTATTTTTAGACCTCTCCTGTCCAATACAAGAGCCACTAGCTACGTTTGGCTACTGAGCACTTGAAATGTGGCTAATACTTACTGAGATGTGATTTAAGTGTAAAATACACACCAGATTTTGAACTGAACATGAAAAAAATGTAAACTATCTCATTAAGTTTTGTATTGATTACAGGTTAAAATGATAATATTTGAAATACTGGAGTAAAATATATTATTAAAATTAATTTCATCCATTTCTTTTTATTTTTTTAAATGGGCTACTATAAAATTTTAAATTACACATGTGGCCCACATTATACCCATATCGGACAGTTGATTTAGGTTTACGAGGTAAGAGAGAGCTGTAACGTAAAATTATTATCAAAGTTTTTTTCCCAATCAATATAAGATTAAGTCTTCAAAACATTAAGTATTGTGGGTGGAAATTTTGTTTTCTCTCTCTCGCTGTCTCTAAATATATACACATGCACACACAGACACATATATATTTATACTTATTTAAATATACATACATATTTATACACACACCTATGTGTATATATATGCATGTATATACACACATAGCTCATGAGAAACAGAGGAACATGCTACACTAATACTTCACTATATTCAACATACAAGATTATTTTATGACCAGGAAAACACTTCAGGTAATGCCAATACTTTGTGGATGAGAGAAGGAAAGCAAATCTAAGGGGAAATAGCCACAGGAAAAAATTCATTTTCCTTTCAACTAAAATCACAAAGGAGCCCTGGTGACACAGTGGGTTAAGAGCTCAGCTGCTAACCAAAAGGTCCACAGTTCGAATTCACCAGCCGTTCCTTGGAAACCCTATGGGCAGTTCTACTCTGTCCTACAGGGTTGCTGTGAGTCGGAATCGACTCAACGGCAATGGGTTTGGTTTGGGTTTAAAATCATACAGGTTTCTTTAAGCAGAAAAGATCTACTGTATTTTTATGCAGATAATTTGTGCGTTAAACTTTTCTGCCAACTTGTGCAAGCCCCTCACGCATTATTTTCCTAGGCATGCTATGTGCATTATATGTGTGGGCACGTTATTTGCGAAAAATACGGTAACCACTTAGTTTCAGGAGTATAATAAATACCAAGTCTATGTAGTAAGTAGATTTTAAATTTCCTGATAGCTTAACTGGCAGACTATTAAAATATCTGATGTTTGATATCTGATATCTTCTAGAAAATATCCAGTTTATGGATACCTGTCATACTGTTCGATCAATTTTATACATCAAAAGTGAGGCCTTTAACTGATTCTTCTAAATGGATACTGGTCCACTAAATAGAAGAAAATTACTCCATAAAGTTTACATCAGATATTCGTAAAAGTCAGATTTATAGTCATGGCTACTATCAGCTGTCAAGCCAAAGAATATTGAAGAAAACCAAGACTTTTTAATATATGCTGGTTAATTTATCATCTAAGTGACATATGCAGGATAACAAAAAAATAGAAATGTTTAAGCCAATTTCCACATTTTAAAAACTCCTTTTTTCTGGCTTTACTTTTAAAATTGCAACCACAGTTTGAGATGAGAAAGCAAATTAAGAGGAACCATAAAAACAGTTGCTAAATAAAATACACTAAGATAAAAGATCAACTACTTAGCAAAACTGTTTTTTTCCTTCCCTTCCACAGATTATTTGTAACGTTACCGTGTATACGTACACACACACACACACACACACACACACATAGAAGCCCTGGTGGCGCAGTAGTTAAAGCACTCAGCTGTTAGCCAGAAGGTCAATGGTTCAAACCCACCAGCCACTCTGTGGGAAAAAGATGTGGCAGTTTGTTTCCATACAGATTTACATCCTTGGAAACCCTATGGGGTAGTTCTACTCTATCCTATAGGGTCACTATGAGTTGGAATTGACTCACAGCAGTGAGCTTGGTTTTGGATGGGTAGGTGAGTGGGTGTGTTGTGTACACATATACTTTTTTTTTTTTTTTTTTTTTTAAAGCAGTAATATACAGATGGTGGAGTCCTGGTGGTAAAGTGGTTAAGAGTTCGGCTGCTAACCAAAAGGTCAGCAGTTCAAATCTACCAGCCACTCCTTGGAAACCCCATGGGGCAGTTCTACTCTGTCCTACAGAGTCGCTATGAGTTAGAATCAACTCGATGGCAACAAGTTTTGTTTTTTTTTTTTTTTTGAATATACTGATAACTTGGTTTGTAGTGAAAACTAGTTAAACCATCTATTCCAGGGTTTCTCAACTTCGATACTACTGACATTTGGAACTGGATACTTTGTTGTTGAGGGGGCTATCCTGCACATTATAGAATGTGTAGCAGCATCCCTAGCCTCTACACACTAGATACCAGCAGCACCCAGTCCCTACCAATGTGACAACCAAAAATGTCTCTAAACCTAGACAAATGTTCCCTGGGAGGTAAATATCTATTCCCAGTTAAGAACCACTGATCTATTCCTTCCCAAAATACCTTTCTATTTGGTGAAAATTACTTCAGCACTTCCTGAACCCTTTAGTTTAAGAGCTCTTCTTCACAGGAGATCCCCAGATGGCTTCAGGAGGGAAATCAGTAAACTTCCTGGAAACATATGCAGAAGATCATGGGTATGTTTTTATTTGTGTGTGTGCACTGGAATGTTTTCTATAGCTTTCATCAGATCCTGAAAGAGTTACCCCAAAAATGTCAATTAAGAAAAGGTTAAGAACTGTGCTTCAACTAAAGTATTCACTGTGTCCCGAAGCTGTCTTTTCAAAGATATAAAGATTGGAAACACTATACACAGATTAATTTACTTGTGCTGTAGGTTATCAGGCAAGATTGCTTTCACCACACCTATAAACCATTCATTCAGCAAACAGTTAAGTATATACTACATGCCAGGCACTATGTTATTAATATTTGAAAGCTAAACTTAAATTCCATCTCCCTCACAAAAACGAATTAACATTGTAAGTATAAATCCATATTTATTACATATAACCAACTGAGAATTTCTGCCTATCAGAAAACACATTTCTTTCCATCTCTTCCTTCCTGTCCTGCATTAAACAAAACAAACATGTACTAAATGACATACTATGTTTCAGACACTGTTATTAAGCCCAGAGGATATCAACTTGAATAAAAAAGATAAATGAGAAGACCTAAAATTAAGTGCCTGGCGTTGTGCCTACAGCACAGCAACAGCTCAATGAAGTTAGTTCCTTTCCTTCCCTTTCTTTCTGTCCTCAAGAAGTTCAGTCTCATCCCCAATAAACACATGTCTTAAAACTTCTCTTTTATCTCTTACCCATTGCCACTGAGTGGATTCCAATTAATAGTGACCCTATAAGACAGAGTAGAGCTGCCCCATAAGGTTTCCAAGCAGCTGCTGGTTGATTCGATCTGCCATCCTTTTGGTTAACAGCCGAGCTCTTAACCACTGTGCCACCAGGGTTCCCTTTTACCTTTTAGGTGTTCCAAAATAAAATCCTCTTTGTGATTCAAGCTACGTAAGCTAACAAAATAAATCACAGCTAAATATGTATAAAATGTTTGAATAACTATATTATAATTCCATAACCTACATAAACTTTTTTTTTTAAGCAAACAATCCGTAAGTATCCTATTCTTTCTATTACGCAGGTTAGAAGGCCACTAATCTTTTTTGATCATACAACTGTGATATACAACATGAAGAGCTATTAGTTCAATAAGTTGTTTGGGATAATAGATATTAATGTAATCAATAATTATAAAAGGAGTGGCTAGAGAAGAATATGTTTGCTTCAAGATCACCAAAAGGATTAAGGCTAGAATGAGTAAAATGAGCAGAATAATGATTAAAACTATGTGATGAATAAATCCTTACAAGTAAATCAGAAAATAATTTCATGCCCATAAATTTACAACCCCAACAAATCAATACCATCATATCTAGCCAAAAGCAAAACTGCTAAGAAATACAATGTCTAGCACCTAAAAGTGATTTTTAAAAATTAAAATAAACAAATGAATGAATAATGAAGATTTTTATATTTATTTTATGTATTGACAACAATTAACTGAATGATACTATATAAAAATTACACTTCAACAGCAAAGCAATGTTATATTGATGACAGTAAATTACACAGAAAATTTTTAAACATATAGTATCAGACTTTCTGGAGGGGAAAACAATAACTGAACTCCAAATGATTCAAATCACCTAGGGGGTAAAAGAACATTCCATTATTTACATACTTACCTGCACAGCAAGAGAAGCTGCATTGTCAGAAAGCAAAATTTGCTCCTCTGTGGAAACGCAATAAAAAAGTCCAAGTCAATAGCGTCATCACTAAACAAGCAAAATATAGTATTTTTATTTTTAAAAATTATTTCTACTTATAAAAAGAAAAGGTATAGCTTTTAACAAAATATCAATGCTATTGTGTAATTATAATTTTGGTTATATTATCATAGAATGTAAATAAATAAACAGGGCTATTTCTCTAAAACTAATCATTTACCTCATTTTATCAGCAATATGTAATTAAAATTGCTCATTTAAAGACAAATTCATGTTTCAAGGTTTCAAGAAATATTCCCCTCCTTTTCATTAAAATTAAGTAAAATAGTATCTATTCGAATCCCTTTAGTTAAAAGTAAAAGCATTCACAATCATATAAAACCAGCTTGCAGTTAATATTGCACAGTGTGTCTAGGTCTGTCACAAAAAAGAAAGATGACAAGTTCGCTGCAATAAAAATTCCATGCTTAGAAGACTAGTGCTGCTGCCTATTAGTCTTCATTACTTTGCCGTCCTCTGACAACTGTAGCAGGCTGCTGAGCCCCAAATGGGGTCCCTAATGTGATCTGATGATATATGAAGAGCTGCTAAAGGGAGCCTGAACCATCCTAGCCTATACATTTTAACAGTTCCTTTTTACTGAGAGCCCACTTTACCACAGGACTTCAAAAATCTGCTGTCTCAGCTCTTGGTGCAGTAAATCTGCCAACTGCGCCTACAACCACATCATTTTACACTGCCTACAGCAGCCAATATAATGAGTCAATAATAAACTAAAGACCTTATAGGCCATGAATAGTTGGTTTACACTGGCAAGTTTAGATAAAACCTCCTAGACAAATTATACAAGGGAATCCCTTCTTTATATTTCATGTTCCCTTTGCAGTATATTACTAAAGGTTTTTTAAATATACATATTTTGATAAAAGGCCATTTTTAATTGTGAACAAGTACCCACCTTTCAGTTGCTGATATAATGTAGCATTTTCAGGCCATGGTTCTGCAGCTGTGGAAACAACACAGTGATAATTAGGCACATAGGGCAAAAAACATCAATAACCAACCAAATTAATAATTATGTTTGCCTAGAGCATTTAAAGTCAATTGCCAAGGTTACCTTACACATAGTTACTAGTCACACTACCTCAGATTCTATGGTAACCTCTGCTAGAGAACCTGTTTTAAACACGTTTGGTTTATTGTTTGGTGGTGGGAGACAGCTTGTGCAATCAAAATTGAGAATTTAAAAAATTAAATAGCCTATACGCTATAATTCCTTTAAGCTCCTTCAAACATAGATCCAAAATGTTACTCACACATATAAGAAGATACCCAATTTCCATCTGCTATAAAAAAGTGAAACTTAACGTATTTTACTATAAACTTTTAACAAAGTAAATTTTCAAATAGACAACACTATACAAAAGAATCAAATACATCTATATAAGGTTGTGCATCTTTCCTTATAAGCTGGTGGTATTTAAAAATAGAGAAGCCTCCTGTTGTATTCTAGAACATTCCATTGTCTTGACACCCCACCACCACTTCACAGAAACAATTAAAGCACAGTAACATGATGAAATAAGTACCCACAACCTGAAATAAAGCTAACCAACCCACCCATTGCTGTGAAGTCGATTCCGACTTACAGTGACCCTATGGAGCCCTGGTGGCGCAGTGGTTGAGAGCTACAGCTGCTAACCAAAAGGTCAGCAGTTTGAATCCACCAGCCGCCCCTTGGAAACCCTAAGGGGCCATTCTACTCTGTCCTGTAGGGTCACAATGAGTCAGAATCAGCTCTACAGCAACGGGTTTGGTTTTTGTTTTGTTTTTTATAGGACAGAGTAGAACTGTCCCATGGGGTTTCCAAGGCTGTAATCTTCACAGAAGCTGGCTGGCACATCTTTCATCTGCAGAGTAGCTTATGGGTTTGAACTGCCGACTTTCAGTTACAAGTCAAACTCTTAACCACTGTACCACCAGGCTCCTTGAAATAAAGCTAGTAAAGCTAATTTTAGGCCTGAAGTCAGGCTTGACCTTGACCCCTTAACCTCTTATCTAGGGAAGACTCCAGGTACAAAGAGAATATTAGCAATCTACCAGTTCTTAGAAAAAGCACTAGATTCAAATTTTGTCTGATCAACTGTACTTAAAAAGCAATGACACCACTGGTAGAATATACAGGATATCATTTGTTGAATTCTTTGTAAAAGGCGTAAGACATCAGAATCATCAACTCTAATACAGTAACTACTTTCGATCTCAGCAAGAAAGTAAATCAAATATATAAGATTTGATAATGATTGATATTTTTCTTACTGTGTTTAAATACTAATCTAGTCACTGTCGCATAGCAACAGATTACCATTTTTGAGATATAATTCTGGTTGATTTAAAAAAAATTTATGCACATGAAGTATTTTTTCCTTAAGACTGATCATTTAAGACAGTCCCTCCCATGGAGGAGGAAGGCAGGACTCATTAATTTGCTTTCACTTTCAAAATGAAAAGAAAAACTTAACAGTATTATTATAAATCATAAAAGTTAACTTTTGGTTTGGTTTGGTTTCAGCAACATAAAATTAAATTCATACTTAAGGATAATACCACAAAATCATCAAGTAAATAAATAATAGGCAATACATAGTTTTGTATGTTGTTACCCATAAATATAAACATGTAAAGCTATTGAGTTTCAACTTACATACCAAAAAGGTAGTGAAAATGAGTATTTATTATATTTTACTGAAAACTTTTTAACGAAGTAAAATTTCAAAAAGAATCCAATTAACCTATATAACACAGTTTTTAAAATAAAAGTCAGGGAAATAAAAACAAGCTGACATCAGCACACTACTCAAAAATAACATTTTGGGATAAATTGTATGGTCAGCACACCTACACCATGTACAGCTATACTAGAAACAGTACAATGAGGTTCATTCCTTATAAGATCTTAAATCACCAAAGATTCGATTATATGCATTATATTAATCTTATTAGAGCAATAAAACATAGGAATAAAATTTACAAAAATTTCAAAGAATAAATACTGAAACTAAGTTCCTTGCTGGCACAGATGTGTCTTATGCATCTGTGTATTCCACACTGTACCATGTTTTGCATACAGCTAGTGTTCACTGTGTGTGCAAACAAAGAAAAGGGATATTTTTGATTAAATAAACTTACTATCCCATTCCCTAAATAGTCTCTTTAATTGAAGTTTCACTGAACCTAATATTATCAATTATGTTAAGGTAATGGAGTATTCTAATTAAATATTCAGGTAATTTTAACTTTTGGTTAGTTTTTTTGGTTATACGCTACACATGGATTACAAATTTTCAAAATAATGGAATGACATATACTTAGCATTAAGTATATGAAGAATATAATCATTCTTTGATAAATCAGAAGCTACTTCACTACTCTGCAATATTACAGGGTTCTCACATGAACAGCAACTTACATGTTCCACTTAACTTATCATCATCCCCATGGATTCTCTTGATTCTAATACAACAGACATATGTGAAAGTAATAGAAGTCTTACAACATATTACCTGACTGCAAATAAGAAGAAAGAAGCTGCCTACAAATGTCAAAAGTTCTGTTATTAAGAACCTAAAGCTAGGGGGAGAAAAAAAAAAAAACCCAAGCCCATTGCCTTCAAGTTGATTCCAGCTCATAGCAACCCTGTAAGACAGAGCAGAACTGCCCCAAAAAGGTTTCCAAGGAGTGGCTGGTGGATTCAAACTGCTGACCTTTTGGTTAGTAGTCAAGCTCTTAACCATTGCACCACCAGGGCCCCAAAGCTAGAGAAGGAGGAGGTATTTATTTTACTTGATCCAAGATACAAATTATGTTCCAACTCAAAAATTATTACTGAAAACAAATTCTCAGAAAGTTACCCTACCAAAGTTGGGGAAGTAGTGTTTTAGTGGCAGAATTCTTACCTTCCATGTGGGAGATCTGGGTTCAATTCCTGGCCAACGCATCTTAGGCATAGATACCACTTGCCTGTCAGTGGAGGTTTGTGTGTTGATATGATGCTGAACAGGTTTCAGCAGAGCTTCTGGACTAAGATGGACTAGGAAGAAAGGCCTGGTGATCTACTTTGAAAAATCAGCCAGTGAAACCCCTATGGATCATAATGGTCTAATCCACAACCATCATGGGCATAGCACAGTAACTGGCAGCATTTCATTCCACCATGCACAGGGTGATCATGAGTCCGAGTCAACTTGATGGCAGCTAACAACAACAACCCTACCAAAACATCTGGTGTTTTCTTCACAAATAGATCAGTTAAAAAGAGAAGGCAACCAGACTGATAGAAACCTACATAATGATGTTATTTTAGCAGCTGAAAATTCTAGAGTATCATGGACGAGCAGGCAAGAAACAGAGTGTGCAAGGAATGACCAGATGCCTATCTTATACACGAGTAGCACTCAGAGTACACAAATATTACTAACTTATATACACTGCCTATGTGAACCAGCTCAAATAATTATATTTTAAGTATAATATGGGAAAAGAAATCACTAGGATATCATCTGATAATAGTGTCAAAGGTGAAAATCCTAAATTGGGTGTCATGGCAGTGGATCCACAAATCAACCATGCAGCTATCATTTTGGGAAACGAGCACTATAACTATCTTCATAAATCCATGAAACATGAACATTATCTTCCACATATAATAAAGCCTATTTCTTGCTTTGGGTAATATAAATTAAAGTCTTTTTATTGAGAATACCTATTATGTGAAAGATATTCGAAGTCCAAAAAGACAATTTCTTCCCTACTCCTCTCTTTTCCAAGGTCAAACAAATCAATACCCACCCCTTGTGACTGACTGTATGTAAAAACCAGCTACTGTCTAGTCGATCTGACCCGTATGTCAGAGTAGAACTGTGCTCCATATGGTTTCCAATGGCTGATTTTTCAGAAGTAGATTGACAAGGCTTTCTCCCAGGAGCCTACAGGTAGACTAGAACTCCAATCTTTCGGTTAGCTGCCAAGAAAGTCAGCTGTTTGTACCACCCAGGAACTCCATGGGTAAAAAAGAGAGGGAGATTAAGAATTTAGAATTATGGTACTAACAATAAACCTTAAAAATCTGTAACATTTAAAAAGAAAAATATTTTAAAATAGTAATAAACTATTTTCATCTTTTATTAGTTTTACTTCAGTTGATCACCAACTACTTCAACAGTGAATAAAATTTCATGACTCACCTACTCTACCTAGTCTCAATGTCTACCACCAAAAGCCCTCCCTGATGTCAAGTGTCTTCTTAAACCTTCCTTAGGGAATGGCCAATCTTAGAATAAATACTGATGGAGATATTTAGTTTCAGAAACTAAAAGTTTCTGAAAAGGAGGAAATGATAGGAAATGGGGGTGAGGGAGAATATTTATTCAATGCTGTCAAGGTACAGGTTACTGGTGTTATTAGCACACATTATTATTGAGACACATCAATAGTTACATAGGGCTCTCAGAGTAACGACCAGAATCTTCAGCTTGGTCTACAAGGTCCTACTGGCCTTACACATCACCCTCTCTACCTCCCTGGCCTCATCACACCTCCCCACCCCACTCTCTGCGCTCCAGCCACACTGGCCTTCATCCAGTTTGTGAATGTGCCATGCTCCTTTCTGCCCCAAACACTCGCTTATGTTGTCTGTTCTGCTTGGAACAATCTTTCCCTCCTATTGTGGCCTCACATCTCAGTTCAAACATCACTTCCCTAGGCAGAGCCAGCTTCATGAGGGTACTACCTGTGCAGCTGCACAGGGCCCCATGCTTGTTTTAATGCTTTGCTGTTGCAATCTTGACATTTTTAATAATTTTTGAACAAGGGGTCTCACGTTTCCATTTTACACTGGGCACTACAAATTATGTAGCCAATCTTGCCTTCAGGGAAGCCTTTGCAGACCTCCCTGAACATTTCAAATACTCCAAAACACTCCCTTTACAAACTCTTATACATTGCACATCCCTTTGTACCACCTGGAGACCTGGGTTGCATAGTGGTTAAGAGCTTGGTTGCTAACCAAAAGGTAGGCAGTTCAAATCCACCAGCCGCTCCTTGGAAACTCTATGGGGCAGTTCTACTCTGCCCTAGAGGGTCGCTATGAATCGGGCTTGGTTTTTTGGGGGGTTTTGTACCACTTATCACAGTCAACATTTTCACATCGATTTGAGTTGACTATTTGATTGTTTATCTCCCCCAACAGAACACAAGCACCAAAAATACAGAGTTCATGTTTGATTTTTGCTTACTACTTTATCCCTAGCACCTACTACGTATTAGGCAATCAGTAAATGTTGGTTGAATAAATCGTTGTTTCTATTATTACCATTATCATTATTGTCATTACTCTGTACCATTTAGGGTAAAAATCCAGCAGGGAAGCTAAGGAAACTACACAACATGACAAAAAAAAAAGGAAATTTTACCCAGAGAACTTCAATACTACAATCAACAACACAACTCTAAAAACATTAAACAGCTGCCTAATTCTATAAATTAGCTACATATTTCCCACCTGTGCACAAACCCAAAAACTGGAAATCTGTTTCAGCATTTTATATGAAAACATATCAAACATATATATAGCTTTCATCGGATATTACCACTGTTACACTCCTAGGCCTAACAGTCAAGGCCCTCAACCACCTGACAAGCCATCTCACTATTTCCCTTTCCACATCCTAGGACGCTAATCCAGAGGTCACCATTTTTTAAAATCTCATGTCTCCATCAATAAAATATTTGCACAAGCAGCCCCAAATAGATTAAGAAATCAAATGCTTGGTATTTCTGAGCTAATATATCATGCACATTATAAAACATACACTAAAAAAGACGTTAAAAAAAGTAGATCAAAATTCAAGTTCCCACATTATCTTCCTGTACTGCAAAGGACTCTCTTATACCACAGGATGCACACACCCCACCCCACACTGGAGAACATTGCTCTAAATAAGTAACTACTTATTTGACATTTTAGCAGGGAACACAGCCATTCACATAAACTTGAGCAAAGAAGAGTCCTCCTCTATCCTGGCGAAATCATCTTCTTTGACGAACCAAAAAACTTGAGGAGGAATGAACACACATGAATTAGTGAGGAGGCTGAGGATACCTGCCTGTACACCTATCTACCTAACAACAGGATCCTTACATCCAGCCAGAGTACTTAAAATTTCCCCAACACACTTCATATGTTCTCACCTTCATGACATTGCTCAAATGGTTCCCTACAGCCCAAAATACTTCACCACCTCGTGTCCAAATCCTATACCTTTTTCAAGACCAAGTTAAATACCACCTCCTTCAAGAAGGCTTTTTTAACTAAACAAATCTAATTTCTCCTTTATCTATACTGTTCGTAGCAGTTTGTACTTGTCTTACGTCTTATGCTATTTTCTACTCTATTCTAATGTGATGTCAACATCTTATCTCTCTAGGCAGTAAATATCTAGAATGTGAAAAATTCTTATGGTCTGAGGGCATTTATTAAAGACTTGGCTTCTCAATTGCTCCAAACTGATTATAGCATTTACAGTAATATACACCAAATATGGAATTCAAATTAGGCAAGATTTCAAAATTTTGTCTAATTACCATTTAAAGCTAATATCTTTATTACAAAAATTCCAAAGTAAAACTACTCACCTTTCAGAAGTTAACTTTTTCAGGATAAAGAAACTACCATGTGTATCATTTTCATACCAAGTAGTAACTTACTCTAAGGTACTCTAGTGACCAGCATTAACTCAGTCTTTAAAATTAGAATTACTTCTTATTCACTAGCAAAAGATCCATTAAATTTTCTATCATTTTTATAAAGAAGAAATATATTCCTAGTGTACAACATAAAGAACATCTAGAAATAAAACAAATATCAGAGCTCCTCATAACTAAGCTCATATCCAATTAACATTATTAACAGTCTTTTACCCACTTGGTCTTTTACCTACTTTCCAATTTTGGCCAGGCCTACATCCTGATTGTTTTACATTTAGTGTCTCCTTTGGAGTCCTGGTGGCACATTGGTTAAGAACTTAGCTGCTAACCAAAAGGTAGGCAGTTCGAATCCACCAGCTACTCCTTGAAAACCCCATGGAGTAGTCCCTTTATGAGGAGCAAAAGAGATGCCTCTTAAAGTTTTGGTATTTAGCAGGGATGGAGTGTTTTGTATTCAAACGCATATTTCTTAAACTTTTTTAAAAAAACTTTCTCCACTCCTATAAGCATTTATGTGAGAGGATAACAAAGCACACACTCTTGGACTTTTGAAAGCCATAAGACAAATAACGCCTAAACAAATACATACATACATACATAAGTATTTTAAAAAAGCAGCATCCCCAACCCAAATATATTGCTTCTTATTTATTTTAATTGTCTTTAGGCTGCCTACTATTTTTTAAGCTTTATCATTCAGTGCAATTTTATTTTTTTAATCAATATTCTTTACTACTAATCCATTTTAATTTTTAGTCAAATGACTGCTGGCCAATAAATTCACATATATCTATCCCTATGTCTCTTAAAAGCTCTATATTTATCTGCAGTATTCTCTTAAGTTTCAAGTTGGGTGATATGTCATTCTGGTGGCAGATGATCTATCTATTCCATTCAATTCAGGGTATTTCACAGTATGAAACTGTTATGACCCGATAAACAAGTCATAATTCTAAAGTCCATCTCGTGACGATCTAATCTAAGAGGACAAGAAAAGGGCCACGAAAAAAAGTGCCCTTTTTTTTTAAGTTCTGCATTCTTAACGTACATCACGACTCCTATGGCATACGAACGTAGGTGAAGACATAATTTGTAGAATAACAGGCACTAATATTACATGCTGCTTCAGTTCTGTCATATTTCCAATCTATCAAATTGATTAATCCTATAGTAACTCTATACGAACCTATCATTTGTGCACTAATGAAGTCAAGCCCAATTTATCCCTAGGCAACTAGATTCCAAAAGTTCATAATTGTCATCTTTTCAGCCTACCAAGACTACTTAGTGTTATATATAAGGAGTAAGAAATAATGTGCAGCCTATCTCCAAATTTGGGTGGCTTTCTGCCAAAGGTGTAAATACTACTAATACAACAAAATGCTCAAAGAGCATTTGGCAGCTCTTTAATTGGACAAGTTACTGCAAGACGAACCGGGAAAAGAAGGAAATACATTTACTAGTTTGACATAAATACTATAGTGATGCTCTCAGTGATATCAACCTAGACACTAAGTTCAAAACTCATCAAGTTTTAAGGCAATTATGTATGATATGAAGGCTTCATTTAAAACAGATTTTTAAGATGTTTATACTTAAAATGTGATGATTTGGGGCTTCATCAAAACTAGAATTTAAAGGGCTATGTATTATGTTTAACAGCAATTCAACCGACAAACTCCAGTATAATTCAAAGATAACACCATATCCCAGATAATACTGTTCATGAAATTATTAAATAGTAATGCCCTTGAGCTACTGTCCCATAAGGGACACTTAACGATATTATACAGGATGTATAAGCAGGAAGTGACTCTTCACACAAAAGGAGTTTAAAATTATTCTCCCACCACCTCAACTCAGAGATCACACTTCATGTCAGAAAGTGGCTCATCTTGGAGAAGGAAAAAGGAAGTGCAGTGTTACGCTGTCATTTCCATAAATCTAAAAAACAGGCACTCAGCATTTCTAGCATAGTGGTAAGGCTACTTAAAGAATATACTTCAAGCAAGAGCAGGTATAAAGATTAAGGACTATCTTAGATTGAAATAATGGCCTTGAGGCAAGAAGCAGATGTTCTAAGACAGACAGTAGACTGGAGAAGTGTGAGATACAAACACAAAAGCATTCCAAAACTCTAAAAGAATATTCAAACCAGATCTATTCCCTTGACTACAAGTTATCATCAATCCTTACGGAGAAATGACTTGTTGACTGACATCATATATCCTTTTATGACTTGTTGTATATAAATATGTATAGTAAATTGTACTTAGTTCTCATTTCATAAAGTGAATTTAGTCACCTTTTACAAACCTGTTTTTTCACTTATTCAATAAATACTCACTGAATGCTTATAATGTGCCAGACACCATTCTAAATGATAAAGATCTAATTATAAAGAAAGCCAAGTAACTGCCCTTAAGGCACTTACACTCTAGTGGTACATACGGCCTAGTTCCATATTTCTTACCTTTAAAATATCTCAAGTTTAAAAAAAAAAAAAAACACAAATAGTAGGATCTACCTGTTTATGACAATAAAGATTATCTGGTATACCCATAACAAGCCTTAATTCTGTTTGGGCCACAGGTTACATAAGAACTAAGAAAAAATTACATACAATAGTACACAATCTTCAGAATGCCTAATGAATGCCAACTTACTGAACCCATGGCAAGTAATTCAAATAATATTCCACAAATTCCTCATCAAATCCTCCAGCCACTCATTTGTAGCAAAGTGATAAACAAAAGATTAAAATTACCCAAAGTGAAGTCACATGAATGAATGATGTAGCAGAATTAATACCTATGGCATATCCTGCCATTCAAGAAGCAGAGTATGGAAAGCAAAACAGCCTGAAAATAGAGGAAAATTCCTTCACATCCAAACTTGCAGCCCAAATGAACCTAGAGAATAATGAGAATCTATCCCTTTCTGGTCACACGCTACTAGACTTATGTAGGCAGATACTGATAATTATGAAGAGGGTAATAGCAGTTAAGACTCCTCAAGACTTACAGAGCTTATATCCAGAATATATAAAGAACTCCTACAACTCAGTAATATAAAGACAACCTAATTTTTAAAGATGGACAAAGGATTTGAATAGACATTTCTCCAAAGAAGATATATGAATGGCAATAAACAAATGAAAAGATGTTCAACATTTAGGGAAATGCAAATCAAAACCACAATGGGATATCACTTCACACTCACTAGAATGGCTATAATCAGCAAGACAGATAATAAGTTTTTATGAGGATATGAAGAAACTGAAATTCTCATACACTGAGAATGTAAAATGGTGCGATCACTTTGGAAAACAGTTCGGCAGTTTCTCAAAATGTTAAACATAGAATTATAAGACCCAGCAATTCCACTTATATAGATATTCACCCAGGAGAAATGAAAACATATGTCCATGCAAACACTTGTACATGAATGTTCACAGCAGCATTATTCACAATAGTCAAAAAATAGAAACAACCCAAAAGTCCATCAATTGGTGAATGGTAAACAAAATGTGATATAGCCATACAATGGAATACTACTTGGCAATAAAAAGAGACCAAGTACTGATATATGCTACAACATTGATAAACTTAAAAAACATTATGCCCAGTGAAAGAAGCCAGTCACAAAAGAAAACATACTGTATGATTCCATCTATATGAAATACCCAGAATAGGCAAATCTACATAGGGCTAGGGGTGGGAATGGGGTGTGACTGTAAAACGGTAAATCAAAACCAAAACCAAACCCACTGCCATTGAGTCAATTTCGACTCCTATCAACCCTAGGGTTTCCAAGGCTGTAAATCTTTACGGAAGCAGACTGCCGCTGCATCTCTCTCCCACAGAGTGGCTGGTGAGTTTGAACCATGGACCTTTCAGTTCGCAGCCAAGCGCTTAAACGCTGCGCCACCAGGGCTCCTGTAAAAGAGTATGGAATTTCTTTTCAGGATGATGGAAATATTCTAAAATTAGATTAGTGCTGGTTACACAACTCTGTAAATATACTAAAAAATCATTTAATTGTACACTTAAAATGGGTGAATTTTATGCTATATAAATTAAATCTCAGGCAAATAGAAATTTTTAAAAGACTCGCATTCATTGTGTGCAGTGTGCATTGTTCTAAGTGCTTGACATATATTAGCTATCTCACAACAACTTTATGAGGCAGACACTAATATTATTATTCCTACTTTACAGTAAGAAAACTGAGAAACAAGTAATTTGCCCAAAGTCACAAAGCTGGTAAGTGACAAGAACCAGGATTTGAACCCAGAGTAAGTGAACACCCAACTAAACAACTAAGCAGAGCCCATAAATAAACACTCTGTGGTATAATTATTAAAATTAAATCAATTATAGTCATCCTACAAGAGTGATTCTCAAGCCTTAGTAGGGAACACTGCATACTTCTGCCAAAACTTAAACTCAGAGATTCTGATACTGTAGAGATGAGGACCAGGAATCTACAGTTGCAAAAAGTAACCCCAGTAAATCTGATGCAGATGGTTTGTGGACACCACAAAAAAAGACTGTCCTAAGGACCCACATTGCACTTGAATTAAGATTAAGTTCTTCTTACCTTTTATATCCATTTGCCTCAGACAATGTAGTACTGGGAATCTGTGCAGGTTAATTTTATTCAAGATTTTTGTCTACCTTATTCTACTCAAGCATTTCTGGACATGGCTTAAAGCTGTGTTTTAAAACATGCCTTACATTGTAACTTTATAGCATTCAATAATAAGCCTTTAAGATTAATGAACTGAGGCCACACTTGTTTTGGAAACAAAGTGGTTAAACGATAGTTTTTCCATTAGATGTAATCAATAAGGAAAGTAAAATTAAGTTAGTAATTGTGAGACTTGAACATCAACCATCTAAACCTAGAGATCAATTTCAAAATGGTATTCAAGGATCAATTTCATAAAACTGACAAACTTCTCAGAGATTAACAAGGGTCAAAAAAAACCTCACAACATAATCAAGCTGATAACTCAGGCTAGAGTGAATACAAGTCAAGTTAAAAACCTTCCATTCTTAGTAAGTATGCATGTGTCAGGTTCTCAAGTGGTTATGTTTAGACTTTGTCCCATTATAAAAATGGTCTGCCATTTTTCATCAATTTCCAATAAAAAGCAGGCCAACTACATATGGTTATTAAGAATTAATAGATATGAACCTTGTAGCTAGAACTCAAAATTTGAATTCTCTTTCTAAAAATGATAATATGAAATTCGTAAAAGAGGAGGAAACACTGACACCATGTCTAGGCTTTTCTCAGAAATAGAGATGAACATGACGGCAACAGCAGAACTACAGGCGTACCTCGTTTTATCGTGCTTCACTTTGTTGCACTTCTCAGATACTGCGTTTTTTACAAATTGAAGGTTTGCGGCAACCCTGCACACAGCAAGTCTATCAGCGCCATTTTTCCAACAGCATGTGCTCACTTCATGTCTCTGTGTCACATTTTGGTAATTCTTGCAATATTTCAAACTTTTTCATTATTATTGTATCTGTTACAGTGATCTATGATCTGTGATATTTCTTGTTACTACTCTAATTATTTTGGGGCTCCACAAACCGCACCCATATAAGACAGAGAACTTAACTGATAAATGTGTGTGTTCTGACTGCTCCACTGACTGGCCATTCCCCCATCTCTCTCCCTCTCCTCAGACATCCCTGATTCCCTGTGACACAACAATATTGAAATTAGGCCAATTAATAACCCTGCAATGGCCTCTAAATGTTCAAGTGAAAGGAAGAGTCGCAGGTCTCTCACTTTAAATCAAAAGCTAGAAATGATTAAGCTTAGTGAGGAAGGCATGTTGAAAGCCAAGACAGGCTGAAAGCTGGGCCTCTTGCACCAACAGTTAGCCAAGTTGTGAATGCAAAGGAAAAGTTCTTGAAGGAATTAAAAGTGCTACTCCAGTGAATGATAAGAGAGCGAAACAGCCTTATTGCTGATATGGAGAAAGTTTTAGTGGTCTGGATAGAAAACCTAGCCACAAAATTCCCTTAAACCAAAGCCTAATCCAGAGCAAGGCCTTAACTCTCTTTAATTCTATGAAGGCTGAGAGAGGTGAGGAACCTGTAGAAGAAAAGTTTGCAGCTAGCAGGGGTTGGTTCATGAGGCTTAAGGAAACAAGCCATCTCCATAACATACAAGTGCAAGGTGAAGCAGCAAGTGCTGATGTAAAAGCTGAAGCAAGTTACCCAAAAGATCTAGCTAAGACAATTGATGGAGGTGGTGCAGTGGTTAAGAACTCGGCTGCTAACCAAAACGTTTGCAGTTCGAATCCACCAGCCGCTCCTTGGAAACCCGATGGGGCAGTTCTACCCTGTCCTATAGGGTCACTATGAGTCGGAATATACTTGATGGCAATGGGTTTCAGGCTACACTAAACAACAGATTTTCAATGTAGATGAAATAGCCTTATGTTGGAAGAAGACGCCATCTAGGACTTTCATAGTTAGAGAGAAGTCAATGCCTGGCTTCAAAGGTTCGAAGGACAGGCTGACTCTCTCGTTAGGGGCTAATGCAGCTGTTGACTTTAAGTTGAAGCCAATGCTCATTTAACATTCTGAAAATCCTAGGGCCCTTAAGAATTATGCTAAATCTACTCTGCCTGTGCTCTATAAATGAACAACAAAGCCTGGATGACAGCATATGTTTACAACATGGTTTACTGAATATTTAAAGCCCACTGTTAAGACTACTGCTCAGAAAAAAAAGATTCCTTTCAAAATATTACTGCTCATTGACAATGTACCTGGTCACCCAAGAGTTTTCAGGGAGATGCACAAGGAGGTTAATGTTGTTCTCATGCCTGTTAACACAACATCCATTCTGCAGCACATGGATCAAGGAGTAATTTCAACTTTCCAGTCTTATTATTTAAGAAATACATTTCATAAGGCTATAGCTGTCACAGATAGTGATTCCTTTGATGGATCCGAGCAAAGTAAATTGAAAACCTTATGGAAAGGATTCACCATTATCGATGCCATTAAGAACATTCGTGATTCATGGGAGGAGGTCAAAACATTAACATTAACAGGAGTTTGGAAGAAGTTGATTGCAACCCTCATGGATGACTTTGAGAGGTTCCAGACTTAAGCAGAGGAACAAACTGCAGATGTGGTGGAAACAGTAAGAGAACTAGAAGTGGAGCCTAAAGATGTGACTGAATTGCTGCAATCTCATGGTAAAACTTTAACAGATGAGAAGTTGCTTCTTATTGATGAACAAAGAAAGTGGTTTCTTGAGATGGAATCTACTCCTGGTGAAGATGCTGTGAACAGTGCTGAAATGACAACAAAGGATTTAGAATATTACATAAACTCAGTTGATAAAGCAGTGGCAGGGTTTGAGAGGACTGACTCCAATTTTGAAAGTTCTGTTGTGGGTAAAATGCTATCAAACAGCATTGCATGCTACAGAGAAATCTTTCATGAAAGGAAGAGTCAATTGATGTGGCAAACTTCATTGTTGTCTTATTTTAAGAAATTGCCACAGTCACCCCAACCTTCAGCAACCACCTCCCTGATCAGTCAGCAGCCATCAACATTGAGGCAATACCCTACACCAGCAAAAAGATTACAACTCACTGAAGGTTCAGATGATGGTTAGCATTTTTTAGAAATAAAGCATTTACTAATTAAGGTATGTACATCTTTTCTTAGACATAATGCCATTGCACACTTAATAGACTACAGCATAGTATACATAACTTTTATGTGTACTGGGAAACCAACAAATTCGTGTAACTTGCTTTATTGTGATATTCACTTTATTATGGTGGTGTGGAACTGAACCCACAGTATCTCTGAGGTATGCCTATATACAAAAACAGCTGGTTAAGATTAATTAAGTGTGCGATTTCTGGCCAAGAAATACAGAGAAAACAAATAGCCCCACACAAGTATTAGATCTCAATAAATGTTAATCTTCAAGGTGCAATAGTTTAATAATTCTCTAAACTTAATCTTAGAAAATGGAAAATAGATATCCCTCAAAATAAGGAGCAGTTCTCCCTATCACTCTAAACCAAATACCATAACTGTTAATAATAGCACCTATTTTTAAAATTTAAGTTCCTACTATATACTCACTGTTTTAAGTATTTACATATACTCCCTATCTCCCATCAAGCTAAGTAAAAAATCATCTGTTCCTCCTCCCTCACTTCTCCCAACTAGTTATGAAACAAATGATACCCTATAGAGGATTTGACTTGTCATTACACCCCCTGAAATCTTGGCTGAACTGTAAGATTTCCCAAGAAGAAAAAAAATAAGAAATAACTTAGCCTTCTCATCACATAAACCCTTCATGAATATGAGAATAGGGATAGAAAATCCTCAGAGATTCAAAAAAAAAAAAAAAAAACATTAAACGCATTTAACTGAACAACAAACATAGGTTATTAAACTTCTAAAATGTACCAGGGACTACAATTAAAAAAAAAGATGAAAACAAAACTGTCATTGCTCTCTGTGATCTATTTTTCCTGAGTGGGTGGAGGGGGGCACAAAAGGGGATTAGAAAGGAGAGAGTGATTGGGATACATATAAACAATCATTTACGATATAATAAGTGAATACATAATCCAATCAAAAAATGAGCAAAGGACTTGAACAGACATTTCACCAAAGATGATATTCAAATGGACAACAAACAGAAGAAAAGATGCTCAATGTCTTTAGCCATCAGAGAGATGCAAATCTAAACTACAATGAGATACCTCTTCACTCCTGCGAGGATAGCTATGATTTAAAAAAAAAAGAAAAAGAAAATAACAAATGTTGGAGAAGATGTGGGGAAATTGGAGCCCTTATCCATTACTACTGGGAAACCCTGATGGCAAATTGGTTAAGTGCTACGCCTGCTAACCAAAAGGTCGGCAGCTCGAATCCACGAGGCACTTCCTGGAAACTCTACAGGACAGTTCTACTCTGTCCTATAGGGTCACTATGAGTTAGAATCAACTCAACGGCAATGGGTTTGGTTCTTTTTTTGGTTTATCCATTGCTAGTGAGAATGCAAAATGGTACAGCCATTGTGGAAAACAGTGCAGCCTTTCCTCAAAAAACTAAAAATAGAACTTCTGTAAGACTCAGCAAATCCCACTCCTAGGTATATACCCAAAGGACTTAAAAGCAGCAACAAAAACAGACATATGTACACCAATGTTCATTGCAGCACTATTCACAATAGCCAAAGAGTAGAAATAACCTAAATGTTCAACAACAGATAAGTAGATAAGTAAAATGTGGTACACACATACAAGGGAGTATTCAACACTAAAGAGAAGTCCTGATATATGCTACAACATGGATGAACCTTGAAAATATTATACTGAGTGAAATAAGTCAATCACAAAAGGACAAATATGGTATGATCTCACTTATATGAAATGTCAAGAATAGGCAAATGTATGGAGACCAAGGTTTATTAGTGGTTACCAGGGGTGGGAGGGAGGGGAAAAGGGGGAGCCACTATTTGGGAAGCAATGAGTTTTTGTTTATGGTGATGGAAAATTTGGTCTTGCACAACATGATGAATGTAACTGTAACTGGTATCACTGAGCTGTACATCTGAAAAAGGATGAAGCAGCAAAAGTTGTGTTACATTTATTTTTACAACAATAACAAAAAGAGTAGCTGCTGAGGATGTTTATGTATAACCAAACACCTCGTGGGACTTGTTCTCTTGGTTTGGAGATTTAGAAGCATGGTTTCATAGGATGTCAGTCAATTGGCCTAATGTTGTTTTTAGTGTTTCTGTTCTACCTCCTAGTTTGTTGCATAGTGCCTGGGGTCTTAAAAGCTTGCGAGCAGTTATCCAAGGTACAACAACTGGTCTCTAATCACCTGGAACAACAGAGGACGAAGAGTCAGGAATGAAAGGAGGAACCAGAAGGTTGGACTGCGTGTCTAATTGCTTCCATGAACAACTGCTTCCTTTGCCATGAAACCAGAAGAACTAGATGCTGCCCAGCTACCATTATTAAACATTTTGATCAAAGATTATGTGGAAGAATCCTGATCAAAAGAAGAAAAAACGTGGAAGAGAATTTCAAATTCTCATGGAATCCAGACTTTCTGGAGCCACTGAAGCTGGATGACCCTCAAAACTACTGCCCTGAGATAATCTTTAAACCTTAAACCAAAACTATCCCCTGAAGTCATCTTTAAACCAAACAATAATTAGTAAAGAATGTCTGCATTGAGCATTGTGCTCTTTTAAAGATCTATATGGGATCAAACTGACAATAGCAACTTGAAAGGTTAGATGAGCAGCTTAGGAGGCAGTGAGTCTATCTTAATGGTAATGGAAAAATTTGGAAAAGGACAGCAAGAACGGTTGCACATCTTAAAGAGTGTAATCAATGTCACTAAATTGTACATGTAGAAATTGTTGAACTGGTGAATGTTTTACTATGTATATTCTCACCAAAATAAATTTTTTAAAAAGTGAATACAAGCACAGACCCTGGAGTCAAACATACCTGGGTTTCCTTCCCAACTCTACAACTTACTGTCTGAGTGACCTCAGGTAAGTTGCTTAACCTCTTCTTGCCTCAATTTTGTCATCTATAAAAGGGAGGAAATATTATCTACTTTGTAAAGTTGTTGGAAGAATAAAATCAGATAAATTACATAAGTGCTCTATATAGTCCCTGGCTCATAGAATGTGCTCAATCAATAATTATTAACATTAACATAAACATCAGATGAGAAATGTGTATAAAGTACTATAGGAATATTTGAGGAAATAACTAAATCTGCCTGAAGAAGTCAGAAAAGAATTCATAAGAGGAGATGAAATATGAACTGGGTCCAAAAAATATGTAGAAGTTAGCCAGACAGAAGGTGAGGGGCAGGAAGAGGAGATGTTTACTAAAAATCTAGCACCCCTAATTTAGCTTAGGGGAAGGAATGTAAAATGCTCAGTAAAGGATTCCAGAAATTAGGTGCTTCTGTGCATATTTCTATTACAACATATATCAATTTATATTGAAATTATCTGTTTCAGTGAATGTGTCCTGCACAAGAATGTAAGTTCATCAATGGCAAGAATTGTGTTACTGATTTTTGTACCCCCAGCACCTGGAAGAGCACCTAGTACAAACCAGATACTCAACAAATACATATGTTCTGTAGAAAAACATAAGCAAATCTTTTGCTATCTAAAGCCTGAAAGATACCTAATGGCAAAAAATTGCTATAACTCTGGAAATAAAGCCATCAAGCCAAATTAAGGAATGATAATATCTCCACAATGTATACTAAATTCAACAGTATAGACTCAAGAGATTCACTTTCTCTCCAAATTGTTCAATGGTTCTTAACTAGACATGCACAGCTGAATCATGGAATATTTGAAAAATATACTTGCCCTAGAGCCACCACCCTCAACCTTTCCATATAACAGGCCTTTAGTGAGAAAAACAAGAGTATGTGTGTGTGTGCACATGCACATGCATGTGCTGGGGGGGAATGCAGCGCAAAGCACGCATCACTAGTTTTAGACGCTCTACAGATAATTGATTGTAATGTGCAATACCACCTTTAAACACTACTCTACCTACCCCCAACCTCCCATTCATCCCCACCCTATTTCAGAACCTCTATTAGGAGTTCCCAGTCCTAATTAAAACTGGCTCAGCTGAGCCCTCTGTACCAGTAATATTACCACATTGGTTACTGTGGCAGATTACATTTCTTAAAGATGGCCACAACAATATCTCCCATTCCACAAGCTCTTCCAGATCCTTACCACTCCCCAATTAAGAAGTCTAATTCCTGTCCTTTAAATCAGGGCAGGCTTGTAACTCTCTTGACCAACAGAACATGGCAGAATTGATGTCACCTGACTTCCAATGCTAAGTCACAAAAGATGATACAATTTCTACCTTGTTGGCTTGGACACTTGCCTTTGGAGATCTGAGCCACCATGTAAAAAATGTGACTACCCTGCAGCGCCCTGGCTCTGAGGAAGCCCAGGCCACATGGAGCAACCACATGTAGGTATTCCAACAGACTACCTCAGCTGAGGTCCTAGCCAGCACCAACTGCCGGACATGTGAGTAAAGAAGCTTCCAGATGTTTCCAGCCCTCAAACACTGAATCACTTCCAGTCTTTAAGACTTCCCAGCTAAGGACCCAGACATCATAAAGTAGAGACAAGCCATCTCTGCGTTGCCCTGTCAGAATTACTGACCCACATGATCCATGAACATACTAAAATGGTTGTTTTACTACCCTGAAGTGTGGGGTGTTTTGAAACACTGAAACAGTAACTGAACAGTCATAGTTTTGATCATTACTATTAGTCACAGATCTATCATTAATGAAAGACAATTAAATGTTGATTCATCTGAAGCCTCAGAATTTCTTCTGTTCATCTAAATCAGTTACCAAACTGGCTCCTGACCATATTATAAATTCCAATTTACTGCTTCGCATATAAATTTTGACATTTCCACCTTCCCTCCAGCTAGCTTCATTTCATCAACCCACTACCTTGAAACTTCACCTTCCGGAAATCTCACCTCATCTCCACCTTCCTGACCACATCACCACTAGTCCCCACTTTTAGTCTCAATTTGATACCCAATGACTATAATGGCTTATTTACATCATTAAAAATTCTGGCCTGATGGCAGTTGTTACATTATTCAGGGATTGAGAAAAGAGAGAATCCAAGAGAAAAACAATTTAATCTTGCTAGCCCAACTGAAATCATGCCATAATCTTTTTATAAAAGGCAGACCAGTAAAGTCATTTACCCATGATACAAAGATAATCCAAAACTGTAAATAATAACAACATTTTATGTCTTTAAACTGTACTCCATGATTGTTAAAACATCTAAATATTTATTTTTCAATTTTTATTACATTCTCCAAGTAACTACTAAATGATAGTATGAGAAAATCAGTACTAATACATGGCAAGAAGAAGTGAGTTTAGAGAGAAAATCCATCAAGAATAATTCACAACCTCCACTGAGAAACAAGCATCAATTATCACCTAACAAATAGTTAACATTAAGTAACTGATTCTAGTTCTCATCCATTGGCCAAGCAGAATCTCAAACTGATGAAGAGTAATAGAAAAATTACAATGGTAACAATGTCTACTGAAAAATCAGACAGTAACTTTTATTTTTACATTATCTCCTATTGACATACAACATTTTTTAAATTTATAAGAAAATTAGAAACATTACTTATAATTCATGAGTCCAAACATTTTCCTATAGCATTATAACTAATAATCAAAAAATAAAAGGTCAACAAAAGGCCAGATAGTTAAAGAACCAGCTGCCAATATTACTTTACAGAAATAAATACTGGAGTAATGATGGCCTCTTCATGTTTAACAATTGACACATTTTATTTATAAGAAGTACTAGTCAGTGCTCTAGGTTGATCCAAGTAATATGACATGTAGGGGGAAATTCCATTATAATATCTAAGAATACTGATCCACTGGGATAAATATGTACACTGAAAGTGTTTCTTAAAAATCCAAACGCATGTTAAGTCACAAAGAAACTTCTTCGGCTTATAAAAGTTTAGAGATAAGAATATATAATCAGCACAAAAACATAGCTATGTGTATAAACACAATGAAATGCATTTTATGGTTTCTATTTTGCTAACGCAGTTACAATTAATGGGAACTGCCATGACAAAATGATTGTTTTGATGAAAAGAACCTTATTACTAACCAATCAAATTTCATTTTTATTACTGATGTAAAAAAGTTCAAAACGATGATTCATTTATAGAGTGTGCAAAAATAAGTATTCAAGAATAGAGTAGAGGATCATTTACAAAGCAATAAAAAATTAAAGCATGCATTTCTCTTATTGGCAAGGCAAATACTTCTACACATAAATTCAGCTGGATTTGCTGAAGATTATTTTCTGTCTCTGAACAAAAAATGAGAAGTTTGAATTTTCAATATCTCATCTCCATTTGAGATCTTCAATCCATCTGGTAAGTGCTTATCAAGAAATTTCTAAAATGTTTGAAAAATGTTAAGTTTGATGATGGTTTCTTTCAATTTTCACTTAAAGATGGAAGGCTTAGGTCCATGTTAATAACTCAAAAATCATCACAGAAATAAGGCTGACAAATTTTATGGGGCATCCATCACCAAAATCTTTTAAATTAAAAACTAAAAACATAATTTCAGAGTATGAAACAATAAAACATATCAGAAAATAAAACCCACACTATAGCTAAACTATGGACCATTACAAGATCAGAAAACAAGCCTTTCAAGTGATCTTAACATCATATCAACGTTTTCTAAAAAGTAACAAAGCACTGCCTGTAAGAATCTCATTTCCATCCTATTCACTAATACAGTATCATAAAATAAAATAGCCCATGCTACTGTCAACAAACTGTACTTTGCATCTAATCTGAAGTATAACATATTTTGTCTTTGTTTTGCTTTACTATCTGCCCCCTTTAAATTCATAATATCAAGCTCATACATGTGCCAAGGTGATAACACTACAGTATAAGACTATTCATATGACTAATATGAATGAAAAAAAATTCTCTGAAATGTGATAGCCATTCAATAACTTCTCAAAAATTCCTCAGTGCCTTTCTCTTTCTCTATACTGGAAAATCCTCAGAATACTGACTAAAAGTAAATAACAAAATATCTTTTCAAGAACAAAAAAATTTAATGCATTGTATTTTCTCAATTATCTGTTGCAATTACCACCATTAAATATTCTGATATGCAGACGTAAGGGCCTTTACTATCATTTTATTCATTCCCTCCTCGATATACCTTGTGAGCATTAGCATCACTTCTATATGAAGAAGGACTTGTAGCTTATATTTTCCACTTCTTTGAACCCTTCTGAAATGCTTTTAACTCCAGATTCCCCAGTACTTACAGGGAGGAGAGAAGGGATGGAAAACATTTATTACTGATATTGGAAAAAAAATTTTTTTTAAACATGCCTGTTTTGACCACACCTACTCTCAAGATGCTTACATATGGGTTCTATGGAACACATTTTTAAAACTACTTTCCTAGATCAGACTATAAATTAATGCTACTCCTAGAATGAAGTTATTAATAAATTTAAATAATTAAGCACCCACATGCCCACAATGAAAAATTCAAACTCTTCTTTTTACATCCTTTATATAGTTTGCTGAGCTTCTAAATAAAGAAAAGAACAGATATTGTCCTGATTTCAAAAGATTAATAAATTACAGTATGATGAAATTAACTGAAATGCTTAAAATATAACAAGACACTGGTAAAATAATAAGATAATTCAGAAAAGATGGTATAAAAGTACAGGCAGTCCCCAGGCTATGAACATCCAACTTACATACAACCCGAAGTTACGAACCAACCCTGTAAAGCCTGTTTTATTAAAAACTCGAGGTACATACAATGGTCCATAAAAACAAACAGGCACTACTTTGTGATGCACATCAAAACTAGTTGTTATTATTATTATTACTGTATTATTATGCTAAAGATGTTTTAGTGTTTCTGGAAGTGTTTATTTAACGTTTTTTATGCATGAAAACATACTCTATACTAAGACAAACGTGACTAACCAAGGTTAGATATGAACAGTACCTAATTATTCCTACTTACATACAAATTCAACTTAAAGACAAGTTTAGTAATGGAACTCGTTCGTAATCCAAGGACTGCTTTAAATAAATATGAAGACACTTCGGACATTTTCTGTAGTCCAAAATGGCAATAGGTTACCAGAAGTAAAAAAGTAATACACTCAAAGGCTCCCTTGCTATAACGAGAAAGGTTCTTGAAAAAGTAAAAATAGGAACTACCATGTATGGGCACTTATTATGTACTATGCTTACTATATATTATAAAATACATTATTTCACTCTTTTAAATGAGGTAACTGAGTCCTAGAAAGGCCTGTCCAAGATCACAGAACAAGAGGCAGAGCAGAGCTTAGAACTCAGTTGTCTTCCTCCAATGACTTCATTCCTGAGTTTCAATATCCTCATCTACAAAAAAGAATATTACCTATATAACAGTACTAAATTGTAAATATTAGCAATTATGTATATAAATTATCTAGCACAGCATCTCAAAAATGGAAGCTTACTCTTAAAATCAGTTAACCAGCTACTTGCCAGCTAAGTTCTTAAGACTAAAATTTTTGGCAATGTCTACTACACGAACCTCCACTGAAAAAGACCCAGAGTATATACACTTGTGACCTATACCCAAGATTCAATTTTATAATGAAGATAAACATGGCTGGAACTTACCGAATATATAATCTTGAAATAAATATCCTAGAATAATCTGTTATAAGAGTAATTTTAATAATTGTAATAATTATTTGTAGATTTTTATATTGCTGAAATAAATTATGCATTCTATTTAAAAACAGTTTTTAAAAGTTTTATAAAACTTGTATCTTTACACAGGAAGCTGGAGGCAAAGCCTGGTAAAAGAGAAAAACTGATCAGTATGCTGCTAAAAATAGCATTAACAAACATTTATTGAGTGCTTACTGTGTTCCACACACAATGCCAAGCACTTTGTATATTTTCTCATCTGATCTTTAAAACAGTATATGCTATTCTCATCACCACTTTACAAATGAGGAACCTGAGACTTAAAAAACCCGAGGTCCCACAGCTACCAAGTATATGAACAAGACCTAGGTCTGACTCACTCCAAAATCCATAGAAAGTATAAAAGCAAGGGGAAGAAAGCAATTAACACTGTAGGAGATTTCTGCTATTTAGTGCTCAGCTTCTCTTTTCCTTTCTTTTGTGTGTATCTGGTGGCACCGGTGAGCCCTGGAGCCTGAAGACACTCCTGGCACAGGAATGGACAAGTGAGTCAGACCTGTACATCACAGTACTCCCTTTTTTTGGCTACAGTGACTACTCCAAAAGAAGCCCAGGTGGTACAGTGGTTAAGCGCTTGGCTGCTAACCAAAAGGTCGGTGGTTTGAACCCACCAGCCACTCTGTGGGAGAAAGACACGGCAGTCTGCTTCCATAAAGATTTATAGCCTTGAAAACCCTATGGGGCAGTTCTACTCTGTCCTATAGGGTCGCTATGAGTGGGACTCAACTCGAAGGCAATGAGTTTTGACTGCTTCAAATGTGGTCACACAACCCAAATTGGGTTACTCAATCCTCTCCTAGGATACAGTCATACCCAGCTAATTGTAAAGGAAAAAAAAAAAAACACAAAACAAAACTCAAATAATGTATTGGAAAATCTTGCCATTAAAAAAAAGTAAAAATTTAAAATACGCCAGTTGTTATAAAAGATTTTGAAAACTACTCAATATCCAGGACTATTTTTTATTCTCCTTTAAAGTTCTAAATCCAATATATTATCATCTAGAGGTCCAAGGTATTCATTTAAAATCATAATTTACCATTCCTTTCTGTATTTTTGGGAGCCCTGGTGGCACAGTGGTTAAGAGCTTGGCTGCCAACCAAAAGGTTGGCAGTTCTAATCCACCAGCTGCTCCTTGGAAACCCTATGGGGCAGTTCTACTCTGTCCTATAGGGTTGCTATGAGTCAGAATCAACTGGATGGCAATGGGTTTGGAGTTTGGTTTTCCACATTATTGAGTTAAAAGAAAATTCAAAATCCTCTTCCACTTTAAGAAATTTACCCCAAGAAACTATTAAGCAGATGCATATTGTATATATAAGCCCTGTTTACAACGGAGAAAATCCATGTACACCTGTGATGGTTTTGGATATATCAAGTTGGCTCAACTGAACTACATTTCTCAGACTTCCCTTTCTAGTACATTTCTGGTTAGAAGGGGCTACAAGAGATATTCTCTAGCAGGAGTTGGGAAGACAGAAAGGAGGTAGCAATCATTTTGTAGGGTACACATATCTTTTCCCAGTTATTCAAGTACTAATCTAGGTGCTGCTATGAAGAGATTCTGTCAGTATAATTAAAACCCCTAATCAGCTGACTTTACATTAATCAAAAGGGAGTTTATTCCAGGTAAGCCTGACTTTATCAGTCGGAAGTCCTTTAAGAGAATGCCTAACTCCTCCCTGATATCAGACTCTACAAGCAGCAGCAGGGCCTACAGGATCTTCCCTTCCTGCCTGCCTGCCTGCCTTGTAGATTTTTCACTTTCTTAGCCAGCCCCCACAATGGTATAAGTCAATTCCACACATATATAATTTCTTACTGGTTCTGCTTCTCTCATTAACTAACACTCAAAAATATCCATCAGAATAAGACTGGATAAATATAGTTTCCTCATTACAATGAAATTGCATTAAAAATGATGATGTATAATTCCATTTATGAACACAGAAAAGAGACACCAAAATGTTATATGGCAAAACAGGTTACAGAAAAGTATGTATACTATATATTATTTATTGCAATTTTTTTTTTTAATTTAGGGAAAGAGAATGAGATAACTTTGTTTACCAAAGTTTGAATGATGATAAGATTTTAAAGTCTGAATCTAGATGTTGTGATTTCAGGTGACTTTTATTCTTTATACTCATCTGGATTGTTTTCATTTTTCTACAATGGCCACATATCATTATAATCATCAGGGAAAAAAAAAACAAAGCTTTCTCATTTGAGAGGAAAAAATACGTTGGGTAGACATACAGTTTAAAATGGTGCCCTGAGCTAATTCTTAAAGGACAAACAAGAGCTATCCTAGGAGAGTACACATTTCAGACAAAGAGCAACATGTGCCAACAATGCAAACTACAAATAGTTTAGAAAGGTTAGAGTTCAAAGAAAGGAGTGACAAGAGATGAGGCTGGAGAGATACACCTGAGCTAAGTTATGGAGCCACCAGTGCCTGGAGAAGGATATCATGCTTGGTAAAATGGAGGGTCAGCAAAAAAGAGGAAGGGCCTCAACAAGGTGGACTTACACAGTGGCTGCAACAATGGGCTCAAACATGGTAACAACTGTGAGGATGGCACAGGACTGGGCAGCGTTTTGTTCTGTTGTACTATGAGTCGGAACTACAAGTCCGAACTGACTCGACGGCAGCTAACAACTAGTTATGGAGGGTCTTATATGCCTCACTCCAATGGAAAACCAAGGAAGGTGTTAAAGCAAGGTGTCACATCAGCATTTTAGGGAAATAAAAACAAACAAACCACTACGGCTATCAGTGTGGAAATTGTATTAGAAGGGGGGCCAGACTGGAAGCAGAGAAACTTATTCAAAGGCTACTACAGTAACCCAATCAAGAAATAACAAAAGGCCTAAACTAAGGCAATAGTAGTACAGATGAAGAGAGTAAGTCCTTGGGTAATATTAAGGAGTAAAAACCAACAGAACTTGGCAGAGGATATACTGGTAGTAAAGTGACAGAAGTGGTTCACTTAACCTAGGGAGTTCAGGAAAGGCTTCCAACACAATGTCCTTCAGGGTCTCAAGGAGTTCACTTCAAGAATATTACAGATGGATGCAAGTTGCCTTTAAATATTTCCAAAAGAAATACTAAACATAGTGTTTTGGCTTCACTGGCAGGAAAAATAATAAACAAATTGTTAAATATACTAAAAGTTAGAGCTCTAAACTACAAAAACAGATTCATGATTACTTATTAAGTTATAACCCTATTTGTAAATAGGACTATTTTTTTAGAACTTAGTCTAGCAATATTTACTAAAATTAAAGACATGCTATCCTTTGACTTGTCACAGGGTAACTGTTCTCCCCATGCTCGTCAGTACCAGAAATTACATTCATTTTTGCCCATCTGATTAGATGAGAAAAATGCTATTTACTATTAGTGATGGAGAGCATCCTTTAATATGTTCACTGTCCATTTGCATTTTCCCTTATGTGAATTGCCTGTTCATATCCTTTGTCCACGATTCTGTTGGGTTGTCTTTTTCTAATTAATCTGTAGGAACTTGGGTATGGTGTTTTTTGTTATACAAAGTTTTCGAAATTTTTCTGCAATCAAACCTACCATTTTTTTCTTTTATGGATTCTGTCTTACTTAAGGGCTACTCTACTATCCAAGATTATTAAAATAATCTATATTTTCTCCTATATGCTCTTCTAATTATTTCATTACAATTTGGTTTTTGTTCTTATTTTTTATCTTTAGCCTATCTGGAATTTATTCATGTGGTGTTATGACTTAGGGATTGTCCCAACACTATTTATTGAATTATCCATCTTTAAATGCCTCCTCTTAGAGCAATAAACCCACTGCTGTCAAGTCGATTCTGGCTCATAGTGACCCTACAGGACAGAGCAGAACTGCCCCATAGTGCTCCTAATCCATAACCTTTAGGGAAGCAGACTGCCACAGCTTTCTCCCGCGGAGCAGCTGGTGAATTAGAATTGCTGACCTTTCAGTTAGCAGCCAAGTGCTTAACCACTAGACCACCAGGGCTCCTTCTTAGAGCCATACCAAAACCAAACCAAACCCATTGCCATCCAGTCAATTCCCACTCATAGTGACCCTAAAGGACAGAGTAGAGCTGTCTCATAGGGTTTCCAAGGAGTGGCAGGTGAATTCAAACTGCATACCTTTTGGTTAGCAGCTGAGCTCTTAACCACTGCACCACCAGGGCTCCTCTTAGAGCAATAGATCACTATAAATAACTAAGACAGCAGACAGATAAAATTCCTAGAAATCCTTAAACTTCACTAATTGAAAAAATCCAAACATATTAAAAGTTTATTGAAAGGCATTCATCATTCTCTCTTTAAAAGAAATCACACATTGGGACACAAGCATACAATATACAAATATCAGCATATACTGTAAAATGGTCATTTTTTTTTAACTTAGCAGCAATCTAAATTAAATCCAATTATCTTACTATATAAACCTGATCTTTTTTAACATAAATGGTAATAATAGAAATAATCATTGTTTGAAATACCAAGATTATTCATTGGTTCAGGTCACAAATATCTACTGAGCACCAACTTACAGGTGCTCAGGATACAATGGGGAACAAAAGTATGACCCCTACTTTCATGGAGCCTGCAATCTAGTGGAAGCTTCTCTTTCTTTTAAAAAACAATATACTTATTTTAAGGTGGAAAAGGAAAAAAGAAATGTTCACACAAATTCAATGCAATGAAAAATATTTTGGCAAATTTTATGACATTCAGTACTTCCCATTTCCAAAATACTACCTTATTTCAAAAATGAAACCCTGGTGGTGTAGTGGTTAAGAGCTATGGCTGCTAACCAAAAGGTCGGCAGTGTGAATCCACCAGGTGCTCCTTGGAAACCCTATGGGGCAGTTCTACTCTGTCCTACAGGGTCGCCATGAGTGGGCATCAACTCGACGGCAACGGGTTTGGGTTTTTTTGGTTTTATTTCAAAAGTACCTATTTAATCCTGGTGACTGTCTCATTACTGGACTCATGCTGAAAATACTGCCAGGGATTTAAGGTTAAATCCACTTAAAGATTAATTATTACCTAATCATAACCAACACTCAGAATACCTATGCCTAGTCTCCTTGTTTTTTCAACAATATTTAATTTCTTTCACGATAGTAAAAAAGAACCTCAAAACAGAAAACATTCTAAATTTAGATCTATTTGCATCAATCATGCTTAGTTCACAAAATTAAAGCTGTTTCTTAAAAGTATATGTAGACTTAATATGCTTTAATGAATCCTAAAGATCCGGCGAATGGTATTGTGTCGCTTGGAGAGGAAGCAAGAACTTCTGCGGCCCCTCAATGACAACAGATAACAAGGGTGACTTATCATTGGTAGTCACCTTAAACTTAAGTTCCCACGACTGAGAAGCAGCCCCACTCTTAAAAGTTTTCTGTTGTCCAACCCCTGTCGCCACGCCCCCCAACTCAATCCCAACCCAAGGCCTCCTCCTCCACACACATCAGCCCCTCCCGGCTGAACAGCGCCCTGGAGAAAGCACCACCCAGGAGACTTAGACTGGAGTACGACCCTGGCAGGGTGACCGTAGCCAAGTGTAGTCCACCTCAGTATTCTCATCAGTGAGATGAGGATGGTACTCCATGCCTGCCTCTACCCACAGACCTCGGTTCAGGACCTAGCGCCTCAAGGCTGAAGGGAAGCTCCAGTCCCGTACCCCATGCGGCTTCCAGCGACTGCCCGGCGCCAATCCTCCCGCACTGGTCCACAACCCGGGCCGAGGGACACGCGCGCTACCTGCGATCTGGGAGACGAAAGCTTCCGCCACCAGAGACATGTCGGCTAGGCAGCCTCGAACCCGCAGTTCCTACTCCCTGCGGTCCTGAGCAGCCTCCTTGTAACCTCAGCAGCTCCTGGCAGCTAACGAGACTGGCCTGGACCGAGGACAGGACTTGCACCGCACACACCGCTGTGGCGGCAGCGGCGGCGGCGAGACTCCCAAGGTTACCGCCAGGCCCAAGCCAGGAACTTCCGGTGCAGCTGACAGCAGCGTGCGAGCGCTTCCGCCGGCCCCGCCCCCGCGTTCCTCCTCTCCTGGCGCTCAGAGTCCGCTAGTCCCCTGCTCCCTGACAGCCGAGCTCCCTGCCAGTCCCGGACTGGCGGAAGGGCCGGGGTACCTGGTTCTCAACTCCAGTCGCAAATTTAGGGGACAGTCTCCAAGCTCCGGGGACCGTGAAGGTTTTTAGTATCCTTTCTGTGAGCCAAAGAAAGGAACTAACATTTTTAAAGGGCCCATAGGAATCAGAAACTTTATATATATTCTACTTCGATTCATCCTCAACAACCCAATAAAATGGTATTGTTATTGCCACTTTACGAATAAGGACATAAGCTTAGGGAATTTAAACTGCCTGCTCAGGGACTCAGCGCAGGCCCAGATTAATTCCCTTTTCACTATACTGCTGAATTAATGGGTCCATGAGTAGCCATTAGTGTTTATTTCTTTAGTCAAACATGCTTGCCAGAGATAAGGAGGCTTGAGCAGCACCCATGCTGGGAGATAGGTTGCCCTTCAATTCTATACACCCAAAATGAAGCTCGTCTTGGACAATAAGAATCCTTAGCTCCACACACTTTTCATCCTTTGGTGGTAGTCGGACAGGAAGAGGGGAGTATAGTAAATCCCACAAACGACCTTTTCTCCCTTAACCTAGTAACTTCATATACATATACAATTAAATAAAAATCAGTGTATATTATAGATTTCCAAACCACCAAACCCACTGCCATAGAGTCAACTCAGACTCATAGGGCCCCTGTAGGACAGGGTAGAGCAGCCCCATAGGGTTTCCAAGGCTGTAAATCTTTGGAAACAGCCTGCTACATCTTTCTCCAGGAGCTGGTGGGTTCCAACTGCTGACCTTTTGTTAGCTGAGTGCTTTAACCACTTGGCCACCAGAGTTCATTCATTATAGATAAGTCTTAAATCAGTACACCCGCTTCTCACTTATTGACATGGTTAGGTTCCAAAGAACAGGTTGTTATGCAAAAATCAGCGTTATGCAAAAACGGAGAATGACCACATTAGATCACAAAATGGAAGATGACTATATCATTACATAACTGCCAAATTACGTTGTTGTATAACTACCAAACCACTAAGAATCATGGCTCAGCCAAGTTGACATACAACCTTAACTATCACAGCCAGTGTTACTCTCACCTCACACTTTGGCAATCATTACTGCCAGACATACGTCATTAATGCACAAAATAGGCAAATAGTAGATTTTTTACTATTGATGTAAATGCAAAATGTTGGATAATGAGATACTTGATAAGTGAGGAGTAGGTGTATTTGTATCCCCCTCAGTAACTAGGAATCTTGTTAAACTAAATTAAATATACCCCAAAACTTACATAGATATAAACACGGCAGTGTTTTCTGTCTGACTGAGATTCAAAGTTGACAAGTGGCTATGAATGGTAGAAATAGAAGGAGACAATAGGCTTTTCTTGTTTATACTGAGGAAGGTAACGCTGATGGTAAAGAGTACGCCATTCCCAGTTTCTTCCTCCTCATTCCACGGGTGATATTGGCCAAGAGAAATGAGCTACTCCAGGTATTTTGGTACCAATAAAAAGAAAAGCTTTTTGTTCCTGTCTGTGCTCTTCACAGTGGAGAATTATGTATAACTGTAAAAAGAAGATCCATTATCATTTCAAGCTCTATGACTGTGTCATGGATTGAATTGTGTCCCCTAAAAATGTGTGTATCAGTTTGGCTAGGCTATGATTCCCAGTGTTGTGTGATTATCCACAATTTTGTCATCTGATGTGATTTTCCTATGTGTTGTAAATCCTGTCTCTACGATGTTGATGAGATGGGATTAGCAGCAGTTATGTTAATCAGGCAGGACTCAAGCTACGACATGGGTTTGTGTCTTGAGCCAGTCTCTTTTGAGATATAAGAGACAGAAGCGAGCAGAGAGACATGGGGACCTCATATCACCAAGAAAGAAGCACCAGGAGCATAGCGTGTCATTTGGAACTGGGGTCCCTGCGCTGAGAAGCTCATCTACCAGGGGAAGATTGATGGCAAGGACCTTCCCCCAGAGCTGTCAGAAGGAGAAAGTCTTCCCCTGGAGCTGGAGCCCTGAATTCGGACTTCTAGCCTCCTAGGCTTTGAGAGAATAAATTTCTCTTTGTTAAAGCCACCCACTTGTGGTATTTCTGTTATAGCAGCACTAGCTGACTAACACAACTGACTTTGGTTTGCCACCATTATAAAGCTGTTATACATTTAGACACTTACAGGATTTTTAAGACTTCTCCATACCATAGAACCCGAGCCAAATCCTTAGAGAATACTGAGGGTTGGACTGGAGAAACAAAAATCAGACAAGTTCAAAGGGCAAAGGCAAGCCCCAGAGTAGGAGAGACAGACAAGAGCCACGCACTGGGAAGACACGCAAGAGAAATGGAGCAAGATCAGAGGCAACGTAAAATATGCCCTGGTAATTTTGATTAGGAGTCTTTCACTTGATACATTTGCATGGGTGAACTGAGCTGACTCAAAAGTTCTGGGTTTGGATGGACACCAACCTTTACTATTTTGGTGAGCTTTTTAGAAAAGACAGGGATCTGCTGGGGGCACCATCCATGCTCAACCCTTTCTTCATTGTAGCCAGGAAAGCAGAATCACCAGTGCCATATGGATTCGCTTTCTCTCCCTGACTGATGGTTCTTTTGCTTCCCACACAGGCAAGTTTAGGCTGGAAAGAATCTATAACGTGGGAGGTCTTTATTACTAAAAATTAAATCCAATAAAATGCAGATGTCCTGACAGTGCCCACAAACAAGCTGTCTTTGTAATAAATAGCCAACTGGAGAAAATATATTTATGCATCTGTATTAGAACAACTGGCAGACTTAAAACTGAAGATCTGTTTAAGATCACCACTATTAAGGGAAATACAAGAAAAAAAGCCACTGAAATTTTTAAGAATGAGGGTATAAAACAAAAGTTCTAGGCAATCCATATGTTACCAAAATGATACTCACACAGTTATTTAAAATAAAATACTGATGTATTAACAACATTATTGTTTGCCTCAATAAAATCACTTTTCTTGGAGTTCCGGCAAAATGACGCTCTAGGCAGAAGCACCACGCCATCCCTCCACGGCAAAAATCCAAAAGACTAAGCCGAACAGAGAATACAACAATCCTGAAACCCTAAAACATCAAATGAAGAGATAAAGAACTCAGCCAAGCACCAAATGGAGTGAGAAAACTGACAGAGAATGGAGAGCGAGGAAAGATTCATGCAGAGGTACCCTACCAGCTAATGCAGCACGGATCCGCCATCTTGGACTCCTATCAGAGACCAGCAAACGGGGTACGAGAAAGCAGCCTCACGGAGCTTCCAGCAGGAGACAAAACAACCGGTAATTTGCGATATACGCTTTCCAACCCCCCACCCTTCTTCACCCCAACTTGGCCTCCTCTGCATCCCGCGGCCACAGTCTCTTGACCAGGAAACAGCGGCTGCTTGGATTCCACACACCCGAACGGGTGGCTCTCTGAGTGCCATTTGTTGGCCGCTGGTGTTGCTTTTTTTCTGCTTCTTTTTACTTCTTCCTTGCCTCTCCCCACCTCCCCCTCCTTTCGCTGGAGTACCTCGCTCCGTGCGCCATGTTTGCTTCTTCCAGAGGGGCTGCAGAGCTCCAGTAATTTCTGATATATGCTTTCCCACTCTCTACCCTTCTTCATCCACACTCGGCCCCCTCTGCCTCACATGGACACAGTCTCTTGTCCAGAAACAACAGCCCACACTAGCTGGCTCTCTGAGTGCCATTTGTTGGCTGCTAGTGTTGCTTTTTTTTTGTTGTTCTTTGGCTTCTTTTGATTTCTTACTTGCCTCTCACCACCTACCCCTCCCTTCACTCAAGTACCTGGCCCCGTGCACCATCTTTGCATCTTCCTGAGGGGCTGCGGAGCTCCCTTCAAGTGTGGAGCTGTTTCCCGGTTTGGGATGCCGCTCTGGTGGGATCCCAGGGCTTTTATTCATTTGTTTGTTTTGAATTGTTTGCTTGTTTTCTTTTCCTTTTCTTGAGTTGGGAGCCCTTTCTGGCCAGGCTGAGCTGTGAGGCAGGGAGACTCCACTTCAGCTTCCACAGACGAGCAGAGGGATCCCTGAGCGCATTTCTTTGTGTTGTTTTTTTTTTTTTTTCTGTTTCTTTGGGGGCCTTTCTTGTTTGTTTGTTTTATTAATTTGTTTTGTTTTGTTTTTCCTCTTTTTCCCTTTTTATCTTTCTTCATTGCTCAGTTTCTTGTCTCTCTACATCTTCCTTCTCTTTCTGTTCCCTGAATACCTGGTGTTGTATACCTCTATGTCTTCTAGCCAGGCTGTACTGCAACACCTGAGAGCAACTTCCCCAGACCTCATAGCTGCATCAGTGGAATCCCTGGGAACTTTGCGGTTCTTTAACCATTCTGATTTTTATTTATTCATTCTTTTCTTTTCTTCCTCCTCCCCTTTCTGTTTTTCTCCATTTCATAGTCTCTCATCTCTCCACTCCAATGGCAAGCTCCCCTAGCATTCTTTTCTGTTTGTCTGTATGTTTTTGGCTCCTGTTCCTCTCTCCTCTCTCCCATATCCATCTTAGCTCCACACATAACAATCTCCCTGCTGCATCCTGCCTACCTGCACCATGCGCTTGACATCACACCACCAAGCAGCACAGGCACGGCCTACTGGAATCTTCCCTGCACTGATTACCGACCTGCTCTGGTGACTGTAGTAAATGCCACAAACAACCCGTCCCAGTAACTCCTCTTCAGCCGGACCTGCCCTGCCATACCATATATGAGTGACTAACCCTGCCAGCTGAAGAAGGAGGTGAAAAGTATTGTGCCCACGGATGAGTAAACAACAAAGAACACACAGTCCGCCTGCTCAGACATAGTCAAATTTTTTTTAAAAAAGGGAAAGAACAAACAAATCTACAATCAATAAACGAGACAAATAACTACTGAATGCCCCGAAGACAGCACAAAATATCAAAACATTTACAAAAACAGGACAGGATGGTTCCAGTAGGCGTCCAAGATAAAACACCAGATGACTCTCCTCTGGAAGAAAATGCACTAGAACTACCTGATAGGGAATTCAAATCTCTAATACTCAGAATTCTCCAAGAAATGAGGCAAAAAGCTGACAAACATCAGGAAAAAATAGACAAATTCATGGAAAATATGGACAAAAAATTGGAATAATTCAGGAAAATAATGCAGGAACAAAATCCCAAAATAAATTCACAACTAGAAATTATACAAAGACAACAATTATAAATCCAAAAGATAAACAACAAGATTTCAGAAATGGACGATGTCATAGAAGGGCTCAGAAGCGGATTTGAAACGGTGGAAGACAGGATCAGTGGAATTGAAGACAAACACTTGGATACAACTCTGTTTGAGGAAAACTCAGAAAAAAGAACAAAGAAAAATGAAGAGACCCTGAGAGTTATGTGGGACACAATCAAAAGCAAAAATCTGCGAGTGATTGGAATTCCAGAACAGGGGAAGAAAACAGAAAACACAGAGAGGATCATTGAGGAAATGCTGACAGAAAAGTTCCCCAATATCATGAAAGATGAAAAGCTGCCCATCCAAGAAGCTCAACGAACCCCATATAGAAGAGACCCCAAAAAAAAATCACCAAGGCATATCATATTCACACTCGCATAAACCAAAGACAAACAAAGAATCCTGAGAACAACTCGTGAAAAGCAAGAAGTCACGTAGAGAGAAGAAGCAATAAGACTAAGCTCAGATTATTTGGCAGAAACCAGGCAGGCAAGAAGGCAATGGGATGACATATATAAAATCTTGAAAGAAAAAAATTGTGAGCCAAGAATAATATATCCTGCAAAACTCTTGTTCAAATTTGATGGTGACATTAGGTCATTTCCAGATAAACAGAAATTAAGGGAATATGTAAACCTTAAACCAAACTTACACGAAATATTAAAGCTAGTTCTTCGATCCAAGGACAAACAACTTCAGCTCACAGGCAGAACCTAGGATGCAGGATCGTACCAGCCAGATACCAATCTAGGAAATGAACTCTAGAGGACTATCCAAAACCAAAAGAAATACAACAGGGAATCAGAGCAGTTAATCAGTAAATGACAACAACATCAAAACAATAAAAGAGGGAATAAACGGCATAGGTATAGAACCTTCTAATGGAGAGGAAGGCAAGGCGATACCAAGTAATGGTAGACTGCTTCAAACTTAGAAAGATAAGGGTAAAATTCATGGTAACCACAAAGAAAGTTAGCAAACCAACTCATACAAATAAAGACGAAAAACATAAAGTCTCAGCAAAAAAAAAAACCTACAAAAACAAAAGAAATGAAAAAAAAAATCCACAAACAAAAGTAACTCAGCACAAGGGAGTAAGAAGAACAAAGAAAATCTCAGCACCACAAAAAAAAGCACTACAAAATGACAGCAACAAACTCACATCTATCAATAATTACACGGAATGTAAACGGACTCAATGCACCCATAAAGAGACTGAGAGTCACAGAATGGATAAGAAAACAGGATCCATCAATATGCTGTCTACAAGAGACACACCTTAGAAACAAAGATGTGAATTTATTAAAAGTCAAAGGTTGGAAAAAAATATATCAAGCTAACAACTACCAAAAAAGAGCAGGAGTGGCAATTCTAATCTCAGATAAAATAGACTTTAAAACAAAATCTACCATAAAAGACAAAGAAAGACACTATATAATGATTAAGGGGACGATCCATCATGAAGACATAACCATAATAAACATCTACGCACCCAATGACAGGGCTCCAAAATACATACAACAAACTCTAACAACACTGAAAATAGAAATTGACAGTTCCACAATAATAGTAGGAGACTTCAACACACCACTCTCAGTAAAGGACAGAACAACTAAGAAGAAACTCAGCAAAGATACAGAAGACCTAAAGGGCACAATCAGCCAACTTGACCTCATAGACATATACAGAACACTCCATCCAACCACTGCAAAGTGCACATTCTTTTCTGACGTACATGGAACGTTCTCCAGAATAGACCACATCTTAGGCCACAGAGCAATCCTCAAACAAGATCCAAAATGTTGAGATAATTCAAAGTATCTTCTCTGACCACAGTGCCAGCAAGGTAGAAATTAACACTAGAAAGAGCCAGGAAAAAAAATCAACTGCATGGAAACCGAATAATGCCCTGCTTACACATCACTGGGTAATAGAAGAAATCAGAGATGGAATCAAAAAATTCCTAGAATCAAATGAGAATGAGAACACATCATACCAAAACCTTTGGGACGCAGCAAAGACAGTCCTCAGAGGACAATTTACAGCAATAGATGCACATATCAAAAAAGAAGACAGGGACAAAATCAAAACATTAACTACAGAACTCAAACAAATAGAAAGAGAACAGCAAAAAAAGCCCACAACCACCGGAAGAAAGGAAATAGTAAAGATCAAAGCAGAAATAAATGAAACAGAGAACAGAAAAACAATGGAAAGAATCAACAAAACCAAAAGTTGGTTCTTTGAAAGAATCAACAAAATCGACAAACCACTGGCCAGACTGACAAAAGAGAAACAGGAGAAGACACAAATAACCCAAATAAGAAATGAAATGGGGGACATTACAACAGACCCAACTGAAATAAAAAGGATTATAACAGAATATTATGAAAAACTATACTCCAACAAATTTGAAAACCTAGAGGAAATGGGTAAATTTCTAGAATCACACAGCCTACCCAAACTACAACAAAGTGATGTTGAAAATCTGAACAGACCCATAACAACAGAAGAGGTTGAAAAGGTAATAAAAAAAACTCCCAACCAAAAAAAGCCCTGGCCCAGATGGCTTCACTGGAGAATTCTACAAAACATTTACAGAAGAGCTTATACCAGTTCTACTCAAACTATTTCAGAGCATGGAAGAGGAAGCAACACTTCCAATTCATTCTATGAAGCCAGCATAACGCTGATACCAAAACCAGGCAAAGACGTCACAAAAAAAAGAAAATTACAGACCAGTATGTCTCATGAATATAGATGCAAAAATTCTGAACAAAACTCTAGCCAATAGAATTCAGCATCACATCAAAAAAATAATACACCACGACCAAGTAGGATTCATACCAGGTATGCAAGGATGGTTCAGCATTAGAAAATCAATCAACGTAATCCACCACATAAATAAAAGGAAAGAAAAGAATCACATGATCATCTCAATTGATGCAGAAAAGGCATTTGACAAAGTCCAACACCCATTCCTGATAAAAACTCTCAATCAAATAGGTATAGAAGGGAAATTTCTCAACATAATAAAGGGCATCTATGCAAAACCAACGGCCAACATCATTCTTAATGGAGAGAGGCTGAAAACACTCCCCTTGAAAACAGGAACAAGACAAGGATGCCCTTTATCACCACTCCTATTTAACATTGTGCTGGAAGTTCTAGCTAGAGCAATAAGGCAAGAAAAAGAAATAAAGGGCATCCAAATTGGTAATGAAGAAGTTAAACTGTCCCCGTTTGCAGATGATATGATACTATACACAGAAAACCCTAAAGACTCCACGAGAAATCTACTGGAACTAATAGAAAGATTCAGCAGAGTAGGAGGATACAAGATAAACATTCAAAAATCAGTTGGATTCCTATACACCAGTAAAAAGAACGATGAAAAGGAAATCAGGAAATCAATACCATTTTCAATAGCCCCTAAAAAGATAAAATACTTAGGAATAAATCTGACCAGGGATGTAGAAGACCTATACAAAGAAAACTATAAAACACTACTGCATGAAACCCAAAGGGATCTACATAAATGGAAAAACATACCATGCTCATGGATAGGCAGACTCAACATTGTGAAAATGTCAATTCTACCCAAAGCAATTTACAAATACAACGCAATCCCGATCCAAATACCAACAACATTCTTCAAAGAGATGGAAAAACTAATCATTAACTTTATATGGAAAGAGAAGAAGCCCCGAATAAGTAAAGCACTACTGAAGAAGAAGAATAAAGTTGGAGGACTCACACTACCTGACTTCAGAACCTACTATACAGCTACAGTAGTCAAAACAGCCTGGTACTGGTACAACGACAGACACGTTGACCAATGGAACAGAATTGAGAACCCAGATGTAAATCCATCCACCTACGGTCACCTGATCTTCGACAAGGGCCCAAAGTCCATCAAATGGGGAAAAGACAGTCTTTTTAACAAGTGGTGCTGGCAAAACTGGATATCCATCTGCAAAAACATGAAACAGGACCCATACCTCACACCGTATACAAAAACTACTTCAAAATGGATGAAAGACCTGAATATAAAGCCTAAAACTATAAAGTTCATAGAAGAAAAAATAGGACCAACACTTCAGGCCTTAATACATGGCATTAACAGGATACAAACCACAACCATCAACGCACAAAACCCAACAGATAAGCTAGATAACTGGGATCTTCTAAAAATCAAACACCTATGCTCTTCAAAAGACTTCACCAAAAGAGTCAAAAGAGAACGTACAGACTGGGAAAAAATTTTTGGACAGTACAAGTCAGACAAAGGTCTAATCTCCATAATCTACAAGAAAATCCAACACCTCTACAACAAAAAGACAAATAATCCTATTAAAAAATGGGCAAAGGAAATGAACAGACACTTCACCAAAGAAGACATTCAAATGCCAACAGACACATGAGGAAATGCTCGCGATCACTAGCCATTAGAGAAATGCAAATTAAAACCACAATGAGATACCATCTCACCCCGGCATTACTGGCACGAATCAAAAACACTGGAAATAACAAATGTTGGAGGGGCTGCGGGGCGATCGGAACACCAATGCACTGCTGGTGGGAATGCAAAATGATACAACCATTTTGGAAAATGATATGGTGCTTCCTCAGAAAGCTAGAAATAGACATACCATTCGATCCAGCAATCCCACTCCTAGGAATATATCCTAGAGAACTAAGAGTCGTCACTCGAATAGACATATGCACACCTATGTTCATGGCGGCATTGTTCACAACAACAAAACGATGGAAACAACCTAGATGCCCATCAAGGGATGAATAGATAAACAAACTATGGTACATACACACAATGGAGTACTATGCAACGAGCAAGAACAACAATGAATCTGTGAAGCATCTCATAACATGGATGAAACTGGAGGACATTATGCTGAGTGAAATAAGTCAGTCACAAAAGGACAAATATTGTATGAGACCTCTATTGTAAAAACCCATGAAAAAGTTCACACGCAAAATGTAACAATCTTTGTTGGTTACCAGGGATGGGAGGGGTGGGGGGGAAATACTAAATAGGCAATAGATAAGTGGTATCTTGGGTGAAGGGTGAGACAGTACACAATACAGGGGAAACTAGCACAACCTGTACAAGGAAAGGTCATGGAAGCCCCATAGACACATCCAAAGTCCCTGAGGGACTGAATTGCTGGGGGGAGGGCTGTGGGGACCATGGTCTCGGGGAACATCTAGCTCAATTGGCATGACACAGCTTATAAAGACAATGTTCTACATTCTACCTTGGTGAGTAGTGTCTGGGGTCTTAAAAGCCTGTGAGCGGCCGTCTAAGATACTCCACTGGTCTCATCCCTTCGGGAGCAAGGGAGAATGAAGAGAACAGGATACAAGGAAAAGATTAGTCCAAAGGACTAATCATCCACAGCTGCCAAGGCCTCCACCGGACTGAGTCCAGTACAGCTAGATGGTGCCCGGCTACCACCACTGATTGCTCTGACCAGGATCGCAACAGAGGGTTCTGGACAGAGCTGGAGAAGGATGTAGAGCATAATTCTAACTCACCAAAAAAAAAAAAAAAAAAAGACCAGATTTACTCGCCTAAAGGAGACTGGAGACACCCCGAGAGTATGGCCCCCAGACTCCCTTTTAGCTCAGTGGTGAAGTTACCTCCGAGGTTCACTGTTCAGCCTGGGAGTGGACAGCCCCGTAAAACCAAATGAGACTAACGAGGTACAGGAGTCCCATGACAAGGGCCAGAAAGCAGAAGGGGACAAGGAAGCTGGTGATAGGGAACCCAAGGTTGAGTAAGGATATTGTTGATGTGTTGTGAGATTGTTAACCATTGTCACAGGGCAACATTTGTAGTAACTGTTAAATGAGAAACTATTTTGTTCTGTAAGCCTTCATCTTAAGTGAGAATAACAGCACAATTGGAAGAACATAGTCAATGTCACTGAACTGTGCATATAGAAATTTTTGAAACGGTGTATCTTTGGCTATGTGTATTTTCACAAAAAAAAAAAAAAAAAAAAAGGTTGACAAGTTAGAGGGTTAATATTTTGTGGGGTTGTTAACCAGTGTCATAAACCAACATGTGTACTACTGTTTCATGAGAAAGTATTTGTTCTGTAAGCCTTCACCTGAAGTACAATTAAAAAATGTTATTTTTAAAAAATGGAAACAATAAAAACACAAAAATAAAATTCTAAAAAAAAATGTGTAAAAAAATAACAAAAAAAAGTGAGGTAACACATAGGCCCAATAGGGCAGATTATTTTATAAATTTAGTGTTTTAATTTTCCTTTGAAAATCAGTTAACATTTGAAGAATCTAGGCCAACTTAGGAGTACCTGGGTAGTGCAAATGGTTAAGCACTGGGCTGCTAACCAAAAGGTTGGCATTTCGAGTCCACCCAGAGGAGCCTCAGAAGAATGGGCCTGATGATCTGCTTCTGAAAAATAAGCCACTGAAAACTCCATGGAGTACAGTTCTACTATGGCATGCTTGCGGTCACCATGAGTTGGAGTCGACTCCATAGCAATTGGTTAGTTGAGTTAGTCAGGCCAACTTGAACCAACAACGTAGATATTTCCCAAGTTTGTTTAAATATGCGGGTAGTCTATGTGAGGGTGTGCTAGCTCAAAATAAACAGGAATTGGATCAGAAAGCGAGAAAAAAGTAAGAACCTAATAGTCCTGGATTGGTCATAAATTCTTAGGAATGAAAAAAGAAGGGCAGGATGGAAGAAGAAAGGAAAGGGGAAAGATATAAAGACAAATGTCTGCCACAATTTTGTACCCTTAAAACAATTTCTTTTTAAACCACATATATTAGATAGTTTGAAGTTGTTTATAGATTCATTGTTTTTGAAGACTTAAAGACTGTTACCTATGGTTAAGAGCTACAGCTACTAACCAAAAGGTCGGCAGTTCGAATCCACCAGCTCCTCCTTGGAAGCCCTATGGGGCAGTTCTACTCTGTCCTATAGGGTTGCTATGAGTCAGAATTGACTCGATGGCAATGAGTTTGTTTGTTTGTTTTTAACCTGTGAACAGAAAAGCTTTAGGGCAGGACATGGTTAAATTAGTGTTTTTAACTGTATTAAAAATCTATTTGGATTGACATGTGCATAATTCTGTTGACTGAGGAGAAATTAACTGGAAAAAAGATCTGAATTTATTATACTGTACGAGACACATAGTAAAATTTTGAAGGAATCCAGATAAAAATTTCCTCTTGTAGGCATTTTTTAAAAAGAAATATTAATATTTAAATATTAACATTTTGTCAGAGAAAAAACTGCAGAAAAAATGCATTAGTATTTTAATCTTACTTAATACAGTATATATTCATCACCAGAGCTGTGTCTTTTCTATTTAATATAGAAATATAAAATCTAGATTAGAGGCATGAAAATAGTCTTATGAAAGAACAATTTTGCAAGAAAAGTGATTTAAAAAAATTTTTTTTATTGTACTTCAGGTGAAGGCTTACAGAACAAATACTTTCTCATGAAACAGTAGTACACATGTTGGTTTATGACACTGGTTAACAACCCCACAAAATATTAACCCTCTAACTTGTCAACCTTTTTTTTTTTTTTTTTTTTTGTGAAAATACACATAGCCAAAGATACACCGTTTCAAAAATTTCTATATGCACAGTTCAGTGACATTGACTATGTTCTTCCAATTGTGCTGTTATTCTCACTTAAGATGAAGGCTTACAGAACAAAATAGTTTCTCATTTAACAGTTACTACAAATGTTGCCCTGTGACAATGGTTAACAATCTCACAACACATCAACAATATCCTTACTCAACCTTGGGTTCCCTATCACCAGCTTCCTTGTCCCCTTCTGCTTTCTGGCCCTTGTCATGGGACTCCTGTACCTCGTTAGTCTCATTTGGTTTTACGGGGCTGTCCACTCCCAGGCTGAACAGTGAACCTCGGAGGTAACTTCACCACTGAGCTAAAAGGGAGTCTGGGGGCCATACTCTCGGGGTGTCTCCAGTCTCCTTTAGGCGAGTAAATCTGGTCTTTTTTTTTTTTTTTTTTTGGTGAGTTAGAATTATGCTCTACATCCTTCTCCAGCTCTGTCCAGAACCCTCTGTTGCGATCCTGGTCAGAGCAATCAGTGGTGGTAGCCGGGCACCATCTAGCTGTACTGGACTCAGTCCGGTGGAGGCCTTGGCAGCTGTGGATGATTAGTCCTTTGGACTAATCTTTTCCTTGTATCCTGTTCTCTTCATTCTCCCTTGCTCCCGAAGGGATGAGACCAGTGGAGTATCTTAGACGGCCGCTCACAGGCTTTTAAGACCCCAGACACTACTCACCAAGGTAGAATGTAGAACATTGTCTTTATAAGCTGTGTCATGCCAATTGAGCTAGATGTTCCCCGAGACCATGGTCCCCACAGCCCTCCCCCCAGCAATTCAGTCCCTCAGGGACTTTGGATGTGTCTATGGGGCTTCCATGACCTTTCCTTGTACAGGTTGTGCTAGTTTCCCCTGTATTGTGTACTGTCTCACCCTTCACCCAAGATACCACTTATCTATTGCCTATTTAGTATTTCCCCCCCACCCCTCCCATCCCTGGTAACCAACAAAGATTGTTACATTTTGCGTGTGAACTTTTTCATGGGTTTTTACAATAGAGGTCTCATACAATATTTGTCCTTTTGTGACTGACTTATTTCACTCAGCATAATGTCCTCCAGTTTCATCCATGTTATGAGATGCTTCACAGATTCATTGTTGTTCTTGCTCGTTGCATAGTACTCCATTGTGTGTATGTACCATAGTTTGTTTATCTATTCATCCCTTGATGGGCATCTAGGTTGTTTCCATCGTTTTGTTGTTGTGAACAATGCCGCCATGAACATAGGTGTGCATATGTCTATTCGAGTGACGACTCTTAGTTCTCTAGGATATATTCCTAGGAGTGGGATTGCTGGATCGAATGGTATGTCTATTTCTAGCTTTCTGAGGAAGCACCATATCATTTTCCAAAATGGTTGTATCATTTTGCATTCCCACCAGCAGTGCATTGGTGTTCCGATCGCCCCGCAGCCCCTCCAACATTTGTTATTTCCAGTGTTTTTGATTCGTGCCAGTAATGCCGGGGTGAGATGGTATCTCATTGTGGTTTTAATTTGCATTTCTCTAATGGCTAGTGATCGCGAGCATTTCCTCATGTGTCTGTTGGCATTTGAATGTCTTCTTTGGTGAAGTGTCTGTTCATTTCCTTTGCCCATTTTTTAATAGGATTATTTGTCTTTTTGTTGTAGAGGTGTTGGATTTTCTTGTAGATTATGGAGATTAGACCTTTGTCTGACTTGTACTGTCCAAAAATTTTTTCCCAGTCTGTACGTTCTCTTTTGACTCTTTTGGTGAAGTCTTTTGAAGAGCATAGGTGTTTGATTTTTAGAAGATCCCAGTTATCTAGCTTATCTGTTGGGTTTTGTGCGTTGATGGTTGTGGTTTGTATCCTGTTAATGCCATGTATTAAGGCCTGAAGTGTTGGTCCTATTTTTTCTTCTATGAACTTTATAGTTTTAGGCTTTATATTCAGGTCTTTCATCCATTTTGAAGTAGTTTTTGTATACGGTGTGAGGTATGGGTCCTGTTTCATGTTTTTGCAGATGGATATCCAGTTTTGCCAGCACCACTTGTTAAAAAGACTGTCTTTTCCCCATTTGATGGACTTTGGGCCCTTGTCGAAGATCAGGTGACCGTAGGTGGATGGATTTACATCTGGGTTCTCAATTCTGTTCCATTGGTCAACGTGTCTGTCGTTGTACCAGTACCAGGCTGTTTTGACTACTGTAGCTGTATAGTAGGTTCTGAAGTCAGGTAGTGTGAGTCCTCCAACTTTATTCTTCTTCTTCAGTAGTGCTTTACTTATTCGGGGCTTCTTCTCTTTCCATATAAAGTTAATGATTAGTTTTTCCATCTCTTTGAAGAATGTTGTTGGTATTTGGATCGGGATTGCGTTGTATTTGTAAATTGCTTTGGGTAGAATTGACATTTTCACAATGTTGAGTCTGCCTATCCATGAGCATGGTATGTTTTTCCATTTATGTAGATCCCTTTGGGTTTCATGCAGTAGTGTTTTATAGTTTTCTTTGTATAGGTCTTCTACATCCCTGGTCAGATTTATTCCTAAGTATTTTATCTTTTTAGGGGCTATTGAAAATGGTATTGATTTCCTGATTTCCTTTTCATCGTTCTTTTTACTGGTGTATAGGAATCCAACTGATTTTTGAATGTTTATCTTGTATCCTCCTACTCTGCTGAATCTTTCTATTAGTTCCAGTAGATTTCTCGTGGAGTCTTTAGGGTTTTCTGTGTATAGTATCATATCATCTGCAAACGGGGACAGTTTAACTTCTTCATTACCAATTTGGATGCCCTTTATTTCTTTTTCTTGCCTTATTGCTCTAGCTAGAACTTCCAGCACAATGTTAAATAGGAGTGGTGATAAAGGGCATCCTTGTCTTGTTCCTGTTTTCAAGGGGAGTGTTTTCAGCCTCTCTCCATTAAGAATGATGTTGGCCGTTGGTTTTGCATAGATGCCCTTTATTATGTTGAGAAATTTCCCTTCTATACCTATTTGATTGAGAGTTTTTATCAGGAATGGGTGTTGGACTTTGTCAAATGCCTTTTCTGCATCAATTGAGATGATCATGTGATTCTTTTCTTTCCTTTTATTTATGTGGTGGATTACGTTGATTGATTTTCTAATGCTGAACCATCCTTGCATACCTGGTATGAATCCTACTTGGTCGTGGTGTATTATTTTTTTGATGTGATGCTGAATTCTATTGGCTAGAGTTTTGTTCAGAATTTTTGCATCTATATTCATGAGACATACTGGTCTGTAATTTTCTTTTTTTTGTGACGTCTTTGCCTGGTTTTGGTATCAGCGTTATGCTGGCTTCATAGAATGAATTGGAAGTGTTGCTTCCTCTTCCATGCTCTGAAATAGTTTGAGTAGAACTGGTATAAGCTCTTCTGTAAATGTTTTGTAGAATTCTCCAGTGAAGCCATCTGGGCCAGGGCTTTTTTTGGTTGGGAGTTTTTTTTATTACCTTTTCAACCTCTTCTGTTGTTATGGGTCTGTTCAGATTTTCAACATCACTTTGTTGTAGTTTGGGTAGGCTGTGTGATTCTAGAAATTTACCCATTTCCTCTAGGTTTTCAAATTTGTTGGAGTATAGTTTTTCATAATATTCTGTTATAATCCTTTTTATTTCAGTTGGGTCTGTTGTAATGTCCCCCATTTCATTTCTTATTTGGGTTATTTGTGTCTTCTCCTGTTTCTCTTTTGTCAGTCTGGCCAGTGGTTTGTCGATTTTGTTGATTCTTTCAAAGAACCAACTTTTGGTTTTGTTGATTCTTTCCATTGTTTTTCTGTTCTCTGTTTCATTTATTTCTGCTTTGATCTTTACTATTTCCTTTCTTCCGGTGGTTGTGGGCTTTTTTTGCTGTTCTCTTTCTATTTGTTTGAGTTCTGTAGTTAATGTTTTGATTTTGTCCCTGTCTTCTTTTTTGATATGTGCATCTATTGCTGTAAATTGTCCTCTGAGGACTGTCTTTGCTGCGTCCCAAAGGTTTTGGTATGATGTGTTCTCATTCTCATTTGATTCTAGGAATTTTTTGATTCCATCTCTGATTTCTTCTATTACCCAGTGATGTGTAAGCAGGGCATTATTCGGTTTCCATGCAGTTGATTTTTTTTCCTGGCTCTTTCTAGTGTTAATTTCTACCTTGCTGGCACTGTGGTCAGAGAAGATACTTTGAATTATCTCAACATTTTGGATCTTGTTTGAGGATTGCTCTGTGGCCTAAGATGTGGTCTATTCTGGAGAACGTTCCATGTACGTCAGAAAAGAATGTGCACTTTGCAGTGGTTGGATGGAGTGTTCTGTATATGTCTATGAGGTCAAGTTGGCTGATTGTGCCCTTTAGGTCTTCTGTATCTTTGCTGAGTTTCTTCTTAGTTGTTCTGTCCTTTACTGAGAGTGGTGTGTTGAAGTCTCCTACTATTATTGTGGAACTGTCAATTTCTATTTTCAGTGTTGTTAGAGTTTGTTGTATGTATTTTGGAGCCCTGTCATTGGGTGCGTAGATGTTTATTATGGTTATGTCTTCATGATGGATCGTCCCCTTAATCATTATATAGTGTCTTTCTTTGTCTTTTATGGTAGATTTTGTTTTAAAGTCTATTTTATCTGAGATTAGAATTGCCACTCCTGCTCTTTTTTGGTAGTTGTTAGCTTGATATATTTTTTTCCAACCTTTGACTTTTAATAAATTCACATCTTTGTTTCTAAGGTGTGTCTCTTGTAGACAGCATATTGATGGATCCTGTTTTCTTATCCATTCTGTGACTCTCAGTCTCTTTATGGGTGCATTGAGTCCGTTTACATTCCGTGTAATTATTGATAGATGTGAGTTTGTTGCTGTCATTTTGTAGTGCTTTTTTTTGTGGTGCTGAGATTTTCTTTGTTCTTCTTACTCCCTTGTGCTGAGTTACTTTTGTTTGTGGATTTTTTTTTTCATTTCTTTTGTTTTTGTAGGTTTTTTTTTTTGCTGAGACTTTATGTTTTTCGTCTTTATTTGTATGAGTTGGTTTGCTAACTTTCTTTGTGGTTACCATGAATTTTACCCTTATCTTTCTAAGTTTGAAGCAGTCTACCATTACTTGGTATCGCCTTGCCTTCCTCTCCATTAGAAGGTTCTATACCTATGCCGTTTATTCCCTCTTTTATTGTTTTGATGTTGTTGTCATTTACTGATTAACTGCTCTGATTCCCTGTTGTATTTCTTTTGGTTTTGGATAGTCCTCTAGAGTTCATTTCCTAGATTGGTATCTGGCTGGTACGATCCTGCATCCTAGGTTCTGCCTGTGAGCTGAAGTTGTTTGTCCTTGGATCGAAGAACTAGCTTTAATATTTCGTGTAAGTTTGGTTTAAGGTTTACATATTCCCTTAATTTCTGTTTATCTGGAAATGACCTAATGTCACCATCAAATTTGAACAAGAGTTTTGCAGGATATATTATTCTTGGCTCACAATTTTTTTCTTTCAAGATTTTATATATGTCATCCCATTGCCTTCTTGCCTGCCTGGTTTCTGCCAAATAATCTGAGCTTAGTCTTATTGCTTCTTCTCTCTACGTGACTTCTTGCTTTTCACGAGTTGTTCTCAGGATTCTTTGTTTGTCTTTGGTTTATGCGAGTGTGAATATGATATGCCTTGGTGATTTTTTTTTGGGGTCTCTTCTATATGGGGTTCGTTGAGCTTCTTGGATGGGCAGCTTTTCATCTTTCATGATATTGGGGAACTTTTCTGTCAGCATTTCCTCAATGATCCTCTCTGTGTTTTCTGTTTTCTTCCCCTGTTCTGGAATTCCAATCACTCGCAGATTTTTGCTTTTGATTGTGTCCCACATAACTCTCAGGGTCTCTTCATTTTTCTTTGTTCTTTTTTCTGAGTTTTCCTCAAACAGAGTTGTATCCAAGTGTTTGTCTTCAATTCCACTGATCCTGTCTTCCACCGTTTCAAATCCGCTTCTGAGCCCTTCTATGACATCGTCCATTTCTGAAATCTTGTTGTTTATCTTTTGGATTTATAATTGTTGTCTTTGTATAATTTCTAGTTGTGAATTTATTTTGGGATTTTGTTCCTGCATTATTTTCCTGAATTATTCCAATTTTTTGTCCATATTTTCCATGAATTTGTCTATTTTTTCCTGATGTTTGTCAGAGGCATACAATGCCTGGTATTCAGGGATCAGAAGGAGAAGGAAGATATAGAGAGAAGAGAAACTGAGCAATGAAGAAAGACAAAAAGGGAAAAAGAGGGAAAAGAAAACAAAAAAAAAAAAAAAAGAACAAGAAAGCCCCTCAAAAAAACAGAAAAAAATACCCAACAAAGAAAGAAATGTCCTCAGGGATCCCTCCACACATCTGTGGAAGCCAAAGGGGCATTCCTTGCCACACAGCTCCGCCTGGCCAGAAAGGGCTCCCAACTCAAGAAAAGGAAAAGAAAACAAACAAAGAATTCAAAACGAACAAACGAACAAAATCCCCAGGGTCCCACCAACGTGGCAGCCCAGCCTGGGAAGCAGCTGCACACTCAAATGGAGCCCCGAAGCCCCTCAGGAAGAAGCAAAGATGGCGCTCGGAGCCAGGCACTTGAGCAAAAGGAGGGGGAGGCGGCGAGAGGCAAGCAAGAAATCAAAAGAAGCAGAACAAAAAAAAGCAACACCAGCAGCCAACAAATGGCACTCAGAGAGCCAGCCAGTGTGGGCTGGTGTTTCTGGACAAGAGACTGTGTCCACGGGAAGCAGAGGAGGCCAAGTGTGGGTGAAGGAGAGTGGAGAGTGGGAAAGCAGATATCACAAATTGCCAGTGCTCTGGAGCCCCTCAGGAAGAAGCAAAGATGGCGCACGGAGCCAGGCACTTGAGTGAAAGGAGGGGGAGGTGGCGAGAGGCAAGTGAGAAATCAAAAGAAGCAGAAAAAAAAGCAACACTAGCAGCCAACAAATGGCACCCAGAGAGCCGCCCGCTTGCGTGTGTGGAATCCAAGCAGCTGGCACCTCCCGGTCAAGAGACTGTGGCCGTGGGAAGCAGAGGAACAAACAAACAAAAGCCCCGGGATCCCACCAGCGCGGCAGCCCAGACTGGGAAGCAGCTGCACACTCGGATGGAGCTCTGCAGCCCCTCAGGAAGAAACAAAGATGGCACTCGGAGCCAGGCACTCGAGCCAAAGGAGGGGGAGGTGGAGAGAGGCAAGTGAGACATCAAAAGAAACAGAAAAAAAAAGCAACACTAGCAGCCAACAAATGGCACTCAGAGAGCCGCCCATTTGGGTGTGTGGAATCCAAGCAGTCGGCGCTTCCCGGTCAAGAGACTGTGGCCGCAGGAAGCAGAGGAGGCCGAGCCAGGGTGAAGAGGGCTGGGCAGTGGGAAAGCGCACACTGCAAATTACCGGCTGTTTTGTCTCCCACTGGACAGTCCGTGAGGCTGCTTTCTCGTACCCCCGTTTGCTGGTCTCCGATAGGAGTCCAAGATGGTGGATCCGCGCTGCGTTAGCTAGCTGGTAGGGGACCTCTGCATGAATCTCTCTGCGCTCTCCGTTCTCTGTCAGTATTCTCAGTCCATTTGGTGCTCGGCTGAGTTCTTTATCTCTTCATTTGATGTTCTAGGGTTTCAGGATTGTTGCATTCTCTGTTTGGCTTAGTTTTTCAGATCTTTGCTGTGGAGGGACGGCATGGTGCTTCTGCCTAGAGCGCCATCTTGCCAGAACTCCCTAAAAATAATATTTTATTGTGTTTTTGGTGAAGGTTTACACAGCAGTTTAGGTTCCCTTTCAACAATTTCTACACAAGTTGTTCAGTGACATTGGTTACATTCCTCACAATGCGTGAACATTCTCATTTCTGTTCTGGTTGTTCCATTTTGCCTCACTTATTATTGGGAGTGGAGACCTGGTGGTGCAGTGGTTAGGAGGTACCGGCTGCTAACCAAAAGACCAGCGGTTGAAATCCACCAGCCACCCCTTGGAAACCCTATGGGGCAGTTCTACTCTAGGAGTCGGAATCAACTCGACAGCAATGGGCTTTTGGTTTTTTGTTTTTATTGCGAGCTGAGTCTTTTAACTACATCTACTGAAGGTGCTCTTTACTGGTGGTTGATAAATGTCTTATCTACATTTACAGGAACTCTACTAGTTAGAACTTTCCTGGTTGCAAGTTACGAGAACACAATTAAGCAAGCTTAAGATTATTGCTTCATAGTGGTAGAAAAGATACCAGGTTAATTCACAGAACTGAAAGAAGAGCTGTTAAAGCCAGGAGCTTAGTGCTTCAGCTCTCTGTCTCTCTCCTCACCTCTCATTTTTGTTTAGCTGTATTCTTTTTAACCGAAGACAAGCCTTCTCCCAGGTGGCAGGAAAAATAGTGCTAGCAAAACCAAATTCACATCCTCCTTACTCTCTTTCAACTTCCCAGTGAAAAACTATAATTGGCCTTCCTTGGATGTAACAAAGATACACCCTTTCTGAGGTTATAAGTAATATGTATGAAGTCCACATAACAACATGGAAAACATGAATGATACAATATTAAGCAAAAAAATGGCAGAATGTAAAACGTATTTTATTGTGAATACAATCACATAAAGGCATGTATTATTAAAAATACTGGATGGGATTTCTCACATGATAATGTTGTATTGGGGGTGGATTTGTTTTTTCTTTTGTTATCTTCTAAATTTTACATAATATTCTTATGCTAATTTTACAATTTAGAAAAAATAAATTTTGTCACACTGGGTAAAACTTTTTAAATGTGTCTGTTAAGGATTGAATTGTGTCTCCCAGAAAGATATATTGAAGTCCTGGCCCCTGTACCTCTGGATGTGTTCCTGTTTGGAAATGGAGATTTTCTTTTGTTCTGTTAATGAGGTCATACCAGAGTAGTGTGGATACTAAACCTAATCACTTCTGAGTTACAAAAAGGGCAGAATAGACAGAGACACACACTGGGAAAAGACAGACACCAAGGAACTCCCAGGAACTTCCAGGGCTACTGACAAGGAAGGACCCTTTCTTAGAGCCGATGCCCTGATTTGGACTTCAAGCCTCCAAAACTGTAAGATAATAAACTTCTGTTCTTTAAAGGCACCCACTTGTGGTATCTTTTATTACAGCAGAACTAAGTAACTAAGACAATGACTAATGTGGCAAGCATTCTGACCGGTTTATATCTAGGCCTGGTGGCCTCACTAGCTTTAATTACAGTGCAGAGAACCTGTCTTAAACTAGCTCCATGATCTATAGCAGAGATTTATTCCTATGGTAATAATGAGGGAAGAACATGTACAAACAGAACAACATCAAAATACTTTATTGTTTGATTGTATGTGCATATTTAAGACTTTATATAAGTGGGCAAGACACATCTCAAAATGTGACTCTTATTGTTGAATACTGAATGACGTGTTGAACAGGCGGAAACTGGCAAACTTTGGAGACCAGTCTCCTCCTTAATCATCATCACCATCCTTTCAGCTTTGTTTAAGGGTTATAAGATAAAATACAACAATTTGGATAAACTTAAAATAAATGCCAAGCCATCATCAAAAGCAAGAGAGTCTACAATATGCAAGTCACAAACAACTGGTCCAGAGATGGGCCTCAAACAACATAAATTTGAAAGGACCCTAGAGTACTTGGAACCACTTTGAGGAAGAGGCTCCTATGATGGAGAAATCTATCACCTCTGATGTAAAGCTGGCACATAGAAGGTTATGCCAAGAAACATGGCTGTCGCTACTTTTCTTTACCTTCTTTTCAAATAAGAATCTATATTACAGCATGAGATTCATTCACTCATTCATTCATCAGGTAATTACTGGACCCCATTTTGTAATGCTGGGCACTCATCTACACCCTGGAGACAGTACAGTGAACAAAATTCAGTGTTTGTTCTCCAACAGTTTACAAGCCAATCAAGAAAATTGCTTGTAAAGGCAAGAATGGGTAGGGAAGCTAGATAAGTGGAAACAGAACAAACAGAATGGAAATAATGAGAATGCTGACACATTGTGAAAATTGTAACCAATGTCACGGAACAATTTTTACAAAAATTATTAAATGGGAAAGTAATTTGCTGTGTAAACTTTCACCTGAAAAACAGTAAAATATTCAAGAAAAAGGAAATGAAGATAGAGTAAACAAAGACAATACCTAAAATAATAAATTGTCTAAGATAATAATAAATTTACTTTGGTATCTAACAACAATTTAAAGGTCATATAAGTAGCCTATGTATTTTTTCTTATGATAAATAGTTTACAAGTCAATCAAGAAGATGGACAAGCAAACAGGCCATTTCAAGCCAATGTAATATGTGCTATGAAAAGTATCAAAACAGATTTCAATAGTGAGGCTTCTTTGGAGAACTTCACCATAAACTCTGTTTCCAAAGTCGTATTCAACGTTACCTAAGGAATTTGTGTTGCAATAGCTACCATAACTCTTCAAATAAGTAGAATGCCCTTGCCAAGATGTCAAATGCCTTTCTGAAATTTAAATAGCTGGAAAAGAGTTCTTTTTGGTTAGTTGCAGTGCATTTAATCCAGTTTATACTTTCATTAAGAATATACTTTCTTACTACAACATGATCTGGAAGAGCTGGTAAGCTTAAAATGTTTTCCAGCAGGCCATCCTTTTTCTAAATGTTTACCCCACATAGCTGAGAAAAAAGAACCAGCCTATATATTGTATCTGTGTAAGTGTAATTGCACACATACAAAAACACCAATACGGAAAACAAAGCATCTCAGTGTCTTAAAATGAAATGAACCCTTTTAACTTGGAACTGAAGCCACTCCTAGAACTCTCCTTTCAGCCAAAGAACAGGTTGGCTTATATAATAAACAGTATCTCCTGTGAGGAATGTGCTCCCTTAAACAACCAACTACGTGAGGTCAAACGGTCAACATCTACCCGAAAGCAAAGATGAGTAGGCAAAGAAGGGCGGGGAAGCTAGATAAGTGGAAACAGAACAAACAGAATCGAAATAATGAGAAGGCTGACATATTACAAAAATTATAACCAATGTCACGGAATGATTCTTACAAAAATTATTAAATGGGAAACTAATTTGCTGTGTAAACTTCAACCTAAAACACAATAAAATATGTAAGAAAAATGAAGACAGTGAAAACGATGATACCTAAAATAATAAGTTTTCTAACATAATAATAAATTTACTTTGATATCTAAAAACAGTTGAAAGGTCATTTAAGTAGCCTATACATTTTTTCTTATGATAAATCAAAAAGATTTCTTTCAATTTTCCTTTAATGCCTACTATCATATTGAAGTGGATATTACCAGCAAGACAAGCAGATATGCTTTGTAGCCTTGTTTTGGTACATGTTTGAACCTCTCAATCTCTCAGAGGCACAACATGCTTCTGTTCATGGCAACTCTTTATTTTTCCTGGATAAAATAAACACATCTTATTATATAACCCTTCAAAATTATCCTAAGCTGTTGGTCAGTTCAAATTTCAGTGTGAAATATTTGATATCTTATCAGCTTCCTTTAAAAAATAACAACAACAGTATCCCGGAAGTAAAACACAGAAACTCAAAAGGAACAGAAACAACTAATATCAGATAGCAGCACCTCCTTCCAATCACAGCAAATGTTCCCATTTTCCCTCAGGAAAGTTATCTTTAAAGAAATATTCCTCTCTTCCCTGCTGAACCCAGTCATTCACATGACCCACAGAGACTCTATCTGGATCTTCCATTTACTTTTACCTGTATTTTATGTCAGTAAAGGACCTAATTCTAAGCCTCTTCTCTATTTCAAGTTGTACTTACAATACTAGTAGTGTGGTCAGGCTGATACTCCAATTCAGGAAAATAAGACAAGGTGTGTGTAGCACTCAAAGGACATTAAACCAAAAACCCATTGCTGACAGGTCGATTCTGACTCATAGGGGCCCCATAGGACAGAGTAGAAATGCCCCATAGAGTTTCCAAGGCTATAATCTTTATGGACTCTATGAGGCAGTTCTATTCTTTCTATTCTATCCTATAGGGTCCCTATGAGTCACTATGAGTTGGAATCGACTCGATGGCGACGGGTTTAGTTTTTGGGGCCCTGGTGGCTCAGTGGTTAAGTGTTTGGCTGCTAACCAAAAAGGTCGGCAGTTTGAATCCATCAGCTGCTCTTTGGAAACCCTATGGGGAAGTTCTACTCTGTCTTACCAGGCAGCTATGAGTTGGAATTCACTTGTGGCAATGAATTTTTAATCTTTATGGAAGGAGACTGCCATCTTTCTCCTACAGAGCAGTTGGTGGTGGGTTCAAACCGCCAACCCTTCTGTTAGCAGTTGATCGCTTAACTACTGCACCACCAAGGCTCCTTACCTTGCAACTGGTTTAGATGCAAAGTACATTAGTGCATCTAAACCAGAATCTAAGGTTGAAGCATTAAACACTAAAGTAAGAAGGCCTTTCACTAGTTTAGGAAGGGATAAGAGAATTTAGTTTCTCCATACACAACTCCCTCATCAAGTTTTCTCCAGAGGATTTGTAAGTAGACCCCCATATAACCAAGGAAAGAGAACTAGCCTATATAATGTATCTGTGTAAAGGTGTTTGGTAAAGGGTCACCAAAAACGAGGGAAATTTTCAATGAGATGAATTAACACAACAGCCACAACAATGGGCTCAAACATATTAAGGGTCATGAAGCTGGCACAGGACTGGGCAACATTTCATTCTGTTATACATACGGTCCCCAGGAGTCAGAACCAGCCTGATAGCAACTAACAACAACAACAAAATGTAGGTTTAGTTGCACACATACATAAACACAAATATGAAAAACAAAGTATCTCAGTGTCTTAAATGAGATGAAGACAGAGTGAACGAAGATGATACCTAAAAGGATAAATTCTAAAAAATAGTAGTAAACTTACTTGGATATCGAACAACAATTTAAAGGTCATATAAACAAGTAAACAAAAAAAGCCAAACCCGTTGCTGTCTAGTCAATTCCAACTCATAGCGACCCTATAGGATACAGGAGAACTGCCCCACAGAGTTTCCAAGGAGCGCCTGGTGGATTCAAACTGCCAGCCTTTTTGGTTAGCAGCCATAGCACTTAACCACTACACCACCAGGGTTTCCAAAGGTCATATAAGTAGCGTATATATTTTTCTTATGATAAACTAAAAATATACCTTATTTCGGTGTTTGCCTGATGGTAACTTTTATTTTCATCATTCCTTTTACATTTATTATTAAAACTGTACTGTAAGGAAGAGCTCTTCTATCTTCCCCTTTATTTATTCATTTACTTATTTATACCACTATGGATTCATGGATGTCTATTTTATTCTATAGGTTATAATCCAAAATTATTATTGTTTCTCAAGTTTTCCCAGATTTGGTTATTGGGATATTCTTCAAGTAGGTTGCTGTGTCCTTTCAAATCTAATTTATTCTTTTCTTTTTTTTCACTGTGAAAATTAGATAACATCACATTTGTCAATTCAACATTTTTCATGTATACAATTCAGTGAGATCAATTACATCAATCATGTTCTGCAACCATCACCGATGTCCTTTGCCAAGTTTTCCATCCCCTTAAACAAGCATTGCAAGATACTCCAGGCTCATCTTGTATTTTTCCTTCCGCAGCTATGGAATCAAACAATTCTCCAAAGAGCTCTGGTTTCCTTTATTCGGGAATACCATTTAGATACCAAGATCTGGGTCCTAGGTGTGCCCACAGATACTGGGTTCTCATTGCTTGTAGGCCCTTTCAGTGGACAAATATAGTGAAACATGTGAGAGCCAGAACTCAGTGGAACTGCCTTGTTTTTCCGGGTCTCGAAAGTTTTCCACCTTTGACTGGGTGCAGTCTTACTACTTTTCTATTGCTCCTTTTAGTGGAAAATATTTTAGTTTTCCTTCTCTGACAGGTTTTCACCTTACACAGTTTCCAGCTTCCACAGGTTTTACTGTACAGGAAATAAATGTGTGTATATTATATATTAACATATACATGTGTGCACATACATACATCTATACTTATTTCTATACCTATCCATCATATATATATTTAAAACCATGAGTTCATACTGATAACTTCAATTTCAATCCAATGCCACAAAGCTCTGTCTAGCCCTCCTCTTTCCTGATTTGTAACTTCTTTCTCTGACAGTTCAAATACACCAACTGTTCCTTGGAAACCCTACCGAGCAGTTCTACTCTGTCCTATAGGGTCACTATTCCAAGTCAGAATCAACTCGACAGCAACAGGTTTGGTTTTCTGTGACAGTGAGAAGTCTAGCTCTCACTGTTCACAATATATTTCTTATTTGTTCAGTAGTAGTATACACATAAAGTAGTTTCAGTATTGCAGATCCGTATCTCCAGGAGACACAAATTTGCTAACCAGAGTACAACATTTCTGACCAGGGTTTTTTTTGTCTTTGGCCTTACGGTTTATAGGCAAAATACTGTTTCCAAAGGTTGTTTAGGTTAGTCCTCTTCCCGATCCACTTCAGTGTGATTATGTTATTCATCTCATATAGACGGGTTCATTTCTTACTCTTCATATTACATTTTGAGTTCTCCCCACATCCTTGTTGATTTTAATTATTTACTTATTTGAGGGGTCTGCGAAACATCACTATGGTTCTAAGAGTCAAAGCCAGACAAAAAGATACACTCAAAGTGTCCCTACACCCTCCTGCCTACTACCACATTCTTTCCACCCCATTCCCACCCACCTCTCTAGGTAAGCAATCTCATTATTTTTGGTTTATCCCTCTGCATTTCTTTTGCACAAATGAGCAGATAAATGTACATTTTCTTATAGCCCCTTCCTTTTTACATGAAGTAGTTTCTTTCTTTCCATGTTTTTTTCTCATAGTTTTTGTTTTTCGGGGTTATCCTGACCATCCTTGCAAGTTTGCTTTGCCACATGAACTTTAATATCAATTTATTTAGCTCCATAAAAGACCTTGTTGCTTTTTTTATTGGAATTGTTTTAAATCTATAGATTAATTTAGGGAGAATTGACATCTTTATAATGTTGACTCATCCTATCCAAGAGTAGAGGATGCCTTTCAATTTGTTCAAGTCTTCTTTTTTGTCCTTCAGAAGTATTTTAAATTTTCCACATATACGTTTTGCACATTTCTTATTAAGTTTATTACTGAGTATTTAATCTTTTTTATTGCTATTAAAACAAGATTTTCTCTCCCTTTATGGACTGTAACTGGTTATTTCTTGCATATATAAAGCTTTCAATTTTTGGCATTTTACCCTATATTTTAATTGTCAAATAATAATATTGGTAGTTAACCTTTGTGCTAAAAGAGAGCACCAAGAGTGCTGTCATTTCTCACCACCGTAACAACAACACGTTACCCTCAAGTCGATTCCAACTCATAGTGACCTTATAGGACAGAATATAACTGCCCCACAGGGTTTCCAAGGAGCAGCTGATAGATTTGAACTGCTGAACTTTTGGTCTAAGCTCTTAACCACTGTGTTACCAGGGCTCCTACAGCACCCAGTATTCCCAGGCGGTCTCCCATCCAAGTACTAACCAGGCCCTTTCCTGCTTAGCTTCCAAGATCAGATGAGATCGGGCGCATTCACGGTGGGATGGCCTCCTAATTTAGTATGTATAATACACTATGCAGGCTTGACAGTACTAGGTTAGCTATGGGTGGTTCCTTCCCCCAGTGTCTATGTCAGTGAAATAAATGAAAAAGGATAGAGTTCTATTTGAGTAAAACTCTTACTTAATATTTCTAAAAATACAGTTCCCACCAAAAAACAACATCATAGCCAAAGTGACCAGTCCTTGGGGAAGTCAGAAAAGAAAGCGTTTTGTGGGAAAGAGAAATGTAGACAGGTTGAATTTGAGGTGGCAGCAGAATATATAAATAAATTGTTCTGGAGGTGTTTTGGGATACAAAACCAGGGCTAGGAGAGACATCAGGGATTGATTTTTTTTTTTTTTAATCTGCATATGGGTGATAATTGAAAGCAGGAGGTGGACTGTGACCCCTAAGGAAGAGAGAATAAAAAGAAGCCCAAGCTGAGGCCTGGACCTTGGAGAACTTTGAAGTTTAGGACAAGGGGTAGATTATCCAATAGGCCAGGTAAGCATGGTACTTACCTTGCTTACCAGGTCATCTGTAGTGAATAATTTCACATTTTTTCACCACATCAAAGATTCTGCTTCTAGCTGTGACTGGCATCTCTCTCCTAACCCCACAGCACCTTCCTACAGAATCAAAACCTCTTTTCAAATTTACAGTCCTTGACAGAGATGGATTACCTAGTAAACAAGGTAAGCACAAGCTTATTTGTGCTTACTTACTGATGTGTAGTGAACAATTTCACATGTTCACTACAGATTAGTAAGTAAGCACAAGGAAGCCCAGACGTGGTGAAACCCATGTGAAGCTGTACACTACAAATTAGTAAGTCAGTCCATGCTTACCTTGCTTACTGGGTAATCCACCCCTATTTAGGACACAGAGAGGAGGTACGAGGAACATCAGAATAAGGAAAGTTCACAGAGGCCAAGAAAGAAGAAAGGTCCAGAGAGAAAAACTGGGACTCTCTGGCAAAGGCTTCAGAGGCTACAAAGAAAATGAGTCCTGAGAAAATGCCATTAGATGCAGGTGATTCCAATGTTTCCCAAAGTGTGGTCTCCAGCATTCTAGTTCCTTCAGGATGATAATATGTTTTATTTTTAAAATGGTACAAAGGTTAAAAAAAAAAAGTTTGGAATACACTGGGTTAATCAAAGTTAAACAGGTCCCTTTACTACAGGACTTCTCAGCGCTATTAACACGGCCATATAAATTATGAATTCCCATGACAGAGAATAGTATGCAGATTCCTACAAATTTCTTTAACCAACAAAAGTGTTTTTCCAAAAGAATTTCTCAGGACCTATGTATTTTGAGGAACCCTGGTGGCACAGTGGTTAAGCATTGAGCTGCTAACCAAAAAGTCAGCAGTTTGAATCTCCCAGCTGCTCACTGGAAACCCTACAGGGCAGTTCTACTCTGTCCTGCAGTGTCACTATGAGTCAGAATCAACTTGTCAGCAATGTGTTTGGTTTTGATTTGGTTCGTATGTATCTTGGAACACACTTTGGAAATTTTAGAACATCCTGTAAAGCAATTTTCCTTAGCCTCCTCTCTGCCCGCAAAGTCAAACACAGAGTCTAGGAAATTTATTCTTATTCTATAGGAAACAGCATTTTCTAACTCTAGAGGATTGCCAAAAGCACTTCTACCATATTCACACCACAGCCCCAGCTGAACAGCAGGCTGAAAACTCTGAAGTAGGAAAACTGAGCTGAAGAGTGAGATGGAGACAGCAAGAGGGAGAGCTGAGGAAAGCAGAGGGCTCTGTTGTGGGCAGAGGAGAATAAGGCAGCCATCTGAGTCAAAAGATCTAGGAATATTTGGAAACTCACATGCAGTCTGGCAGCATTAGTTCCCAGGATGTCTGAACGAGGAGGGTCAGAAAGACTGTATGGTTCTCAGAAGCAGACCCTCAATCCTGGGAGTCAGGCTGCTACTGGGTGTTTCCAGAGGGGAACAGCTCTTGCCAGAACCTGTCCAGACAGAGCCTGAGATGGGCACGTGGCAGGCAATTAGGGTGGGTACAGGGCTTGCTGGGATTCCATCTCTCAAACAGAAAACATTCCAAACTCAAAAGTAATTGCAAGAAAGTTCAAAATGAAATTTGCTAAAATGAAAAATCACTCCTCAAAAAGTACTTTCTTAACTAGTAAAGAAAAAGTGCTTTTCTTAAGAAACATCTTATAGGAAACTATAGTGACAGTGGAAGCCAGATAACCAAAGAGTTGGGTGGATTTATCATAAATCTCTTCACTGAGATGTAGCATTCATTTAAACAGAAGTCATATTGTATGCAAAAAGAAATATTTTGCATGATATTTTGTAATAAATTAAGAAGGGTAACAATCACTTTGTTACCCAATACTAATGTAAGATTCTTCACCCAAAGCCACTGCACAGTCTAGAGATAAGTGGATATATAATATAGTCGACTATATCAGGGCTTGCCTTACGGAACTCCACCTAGCTTTACTTCCTAAATTTTCTCAAGTTCTGAGCCAGTCCTAGCAGTAGGACTAGCAGTACATATATATATAGAGAGAGAGAGAGAGAGATTTATATCAAGGAAATGGCTCACATGGTGGTAGAGGCTGGAAAGTCCTAAGTCCGTGGATCAGGCTGAAGGCTGAAGGCTTCTCCTGACTCAGGTGGCAGCATGGGCTGATTAACCCAAGATCAGCAGGTCAGACAGCAGTCTCCTGGCTCATGGGCTGAAGAAGCTGACCAACCCAAGATCGGTAGGTCAGACAGCAGGCTGCTGGTCCGAATACCAAGAACTGGAGGTCAGATGATGACGAGCTGAATGCAGGATCCAAAGAAGAGCAAAAGCCAACAAGCTTTGCCAGAAAGTCCATATTTATTGGATGCAGGCCACAGCCGCAAGGAAACTACCTTTCAGCTGATTTACTGCTCATAGCAGATCTCATCATGGAGGTGATGACATTGTATAAGATCCCATCATGGAGGTGATTACATTATTACATAACTGCCAAACTACATCATAACTGCCAAACCACTGAGAATCATGGCTCAGCCAAGTTGACACACAACCCTAACCATCACCGGGGGGATATACCCTTAACCCGAGTTACACATAATTTCCCAGAGCAAGTTGTACATATTAAAATTACAAAATACACAAAGAAATAATTGACTATGAGAGTCAGCAGATACAACAGATAGCATAATGAAACCGTCAAGCACACAGTTAAAGGAAGCATTGTTCAGATATTACAAAACATCTGGTTTACATAATCATAGACTTCAAAGAAGAAGTAAACATAAGAAAATAACAAGTCATAAACATTTGTAAAAGGTATTTTGGGACCTCATTCTGGGCAGGTTGTTTGGGAAAGGAGAGTGAGCTGGTCATAAGCAGTGCTAAGACTAATGGCTAAGAGTTGCCAGAACTCCAAATCATAATGTCCAAGGAGCTGCTTGTGAACTTTCATGTGATTCAATTAGTTAGAGTTTAGATATTAAAAAATGTTAGATTTTCTGGGTGAGGCATAGTGGCAGAGACTGCCATGAATTGGTGATAATTTAAGTCAAATGGTGGAAGAATAGTGGTTGTGAGATTACTGTTCAGTTGAAAGCAAGGTAGAGTGTACAGGTGGTGATGGGAGGTGAAAGACAGCAGCTAACAAGGACTAGACAGATTGTCAAGACCCTAATCAAGAGGGCTTGATTTTAGGGAAGATGTCTAGCCTAGGAGAGAAATGGATTGCAAAAAAATTTGGGAAAGAATTCCTGTAATGCAGATTAGCCATATACGAAGGAGACCAACAGTTGGAAAGACATAGTTCAGGGTCTTATATGTCTTATATGTTAGGTGCTGTCGAGTCAGTTCTGACTCATAGTGACCCTACCTACAACAAAACGAAACACTGCCTGATCCTGTGCCATCCTCACAAACATTGCTATGCTTCAGCCCGTTGTAGCCACTGTGTCAATCCATCTTGTTGAGGGTCTTCCTCTTTTTCGCTAAGCCTCCACTTTACCAAGCATAATGTCCTTCTCCAGGGACTGGTCCCTTCTGATGACACATCCAAAGTACGTGAGATAAAGTCTCGTCATCCTTGCTTCTAAGGAGCACCCTGGTGGCACAGTGATTAAGAACTCAGCTGCTAACCAAAAGGTCAGCAGTTTGAATCCACCAGCCACTCCTTGGAAATCCTATGGGGCAGTTCTACTCTGTCCTATAGGGTCACTTTGAGTCAGAATTGACTGGACAGCAACGGGTTTTTACATATATACCCTTCACTGGTTTTGCTTCTCTAGAGAACCCAGCCTAAGATACCCCCAGAAAGGTTTTGCATTTGCTACCACTAAGCACTCCGGAGGTATTACTATCTAGTCTAGACCACTGCTTTTAGGTTGATTTCTCAGCTTGATGGTGAAGGGTTCCTGGACTTCTACAGGTAGTGTAAATTCAAAAGATAAATTCACTTGAGGGTGGGCATGTGGTCATGAACTTTAAAAGGATACTCTTTTTGCTCTACCCACAGAACAAGTGAAAACCGTCAAGCTTCCTTGTTGCCTCCCTGTATTGGTAGGAAGATTTTTATTAATCTGACCTTTCTTGAAGGACACAACCTTTTGAAGGTCACAGCATTATGTGAGGGTCTAAGCTGACACAGGCCCAAGGCCTCTCATGTTCTTGCATAAGATGATAAAACCCAAGCCTCTATGTTAACAAGACCAACATACTCTCCAGGGCAGTAATTGCATCAGCTTCCACCATACCATTTTGTTTTTCAATTCTCTCTTTATTTTTGGTGCATGGGGATGTTATATTTTACCCTGAATTTCTGTGTTTTGTAGTGGGAGAGTTTTTCAGACTATCTAATCCACAATTTTGCTGGAAATAGAAGTGTCAGTATGCCTTTTTCATAAGAAAAAATTTGATAATTCTATCAGTATAATTATATATCATTTAATATATTTTTAAGTACACAAAAATGTATGTTCAAGAATAATAACAGATCTTACCAATGAATGCATTTCAGAGAACATTTCACTGTAGTTTATATATTTCTTATATATCAGAAGACCTCAAATGTAATTTCTGCTCTGTGAAATAACAAAATATCATTCATTTCCTATTATCTTTTTCCATTTCTTAATATACCCACTGCCATTCTGGTTTAAGGCATTATCTCTTGTCAAAACTTCTGAAACAGACTCTTAATTGATTTTCCCGTATCTAGTCTCTCCTGACTCCAAATCATTCCACCGATAACCACCATATTAATCTTCCTAAAATGCTGCTCCCATGGTAGCATGCTTTCCACATATCTCCTGATACTTCTCTATACAAATTCAAATATCTGCTCACTATCCTCCCATAACAAAAAAAAAAACAAACAAAAACAAACTCATTGTCTTCAAGCAGATTCCGACTCATAGTGGCGGTATATGAGTATTCCCCCGTACTCCTTGTTAATTCTTTTATTTGCTCATAACTTTCCTCTCATCTGGAATGCCCTTCTTCCCTCTCACTGCCTTTCCAGTTCCCACTCATCCTTAAAAGCTCTGCATAAATCTTCCATCTGGAAGCAATTTTTCCCTCTTTAGTATCTAGTATGTGAAATAGAATACATGTGATCTCCAATTTACAAACAGGTTGTATTATAAAGGCATGTTTGTAAACTAGCTGCTTGAAACACCGAATGACATTTCTCTTAGAAGTCATACTGTAAATGCTGGTTATATTTTGAAGCTAGCTCACAAAATCTATTCAGTCCTTGAAAAAACTGAATCGAAGTACTAACAGTACCTATTAAGAATTTGGGGTCAAACTTTATGCTATCCAGCAAAGAGCAAACAGATGAATACTGATTTATTTTCCCCTTTTGACAAAGCAATAATTTCTACACTTGGGCAAATTTCTATTCAAGTTAATAAATATTTATTGGACAATTACTAAATTTGAGATACTGTGCTAGATCCTGGAGAAATACAGTAAGCAGGACAGGTCCATCCTTGGCCTCATGGCGGTCCTTTTATCCCTGTTGTTGTGTTGTTGTATGCCATCGAGTTGATTCCGACTCCTAACAACCCTACAGGATGGAGTAGAACTGTCCCATAGGGTTTCTTAGGCTGTAATCTTTATGGGAGCAGTTTGCCAGGTCTTTCTCCTGCACAGTCGCTGGTAGGTTTGAACTGCGAACCTTTTGGTTAGCAGCCGAGTGCTTAACCATTGCACTACCAGGGCTCCCTACCCCCTTCTTTTATGCAGTCCTCCACCTCATCATGTCCTTCTCTCAGGACCCAAAGTTTCTGACCTGGTGACCGGGTTGTTGGAAGTAGTGTCATTCAACAAGGTAAGAATTGCCAGAGGAACGATGAGTTTTGTTTGGGGTTTTTTGGTGACTTTTTTTGTGATGGTGGTAGCAATGGAACTGGTTTCTGCTTTTGTTATATTTTCTCCAGAGGAGAGATGTCAGGTAGAGAAGATTATAAATTGAATTGGAACTTAAAAGTTTGGCATGCTTGTGGGACACCAGATAGAGATCTGCAAAGGAAAAAGAAGGAAATATTTTGGGGAAAGAAAGTGATCTGGACCATATCTAAAGATTTGGGGGTCATTCTCACTCATGGGTGTGGATGAGATCATTTCTTTAAGCATGGGTTGCTTGAAAGTTTATTTTTTAAAGTGCTAAATTGGCTGTATAGCCTTGTTTTATTGTTTCCCCCCTCCCGCCCTTTCAGGGCATTTTATAACAGTAAGTAATCTGCTCCCTAAGAGCAGAAAATTTTGCAATCCAACTTTATACCCCCATAAAGACTTGAATGCTATATGGATTCAATAAGTATTTGTCGATTGTTCCACTGTGTCAGTGTTAGATTCTGAGACATATCAATAATTTCCCTAGGGTTAATAAAGTAATTGTAAACAGTTGGATAGTCTGACGTACCACAGTCTGACTAAATATAGCAATAATAGCTACCACATTTTCTAAAATAGCAGTTCAGCTGCTATACACGATTTGAGATTAAAGACTAATTAAATAATAATACAATTATTTCCAGGCAAACTGGCCTACTCATTATTCCAGAACAGGCCTTGAATATTCCTGCTCCCATGCCTCTGGTGACTCCATTTATTCCACCTGGGAACACCTTATCGCCCCCTTCCAAGAGTCTGCCCTTCTCCACCTCGTTAAACTCTTCCAAGTTAACTTCTTCCAAGTTCAATCTCTCCCAAGTCCCATCTGTGAAGACCTTCCCAAACACTCATTTCCATCTCTGAATTTCTCTAGCTCTGTACATATTGCCCTGTTTCCTTGTTTTTATCTATGTAACCTATCTCCCTAGCCAGACTGAAAAGGAATTTTTTAAACTTTTTAATATCCCCCTTGCCTGGCACAATATGGTGGGCATAATAGGCACTCCATAACTCCATGATGATGCTGATGATTAAAGGAGTTGTTGTCGTTGTTAGCTGTCATTGAGTGGGTCCCTGAGTCATGGCGACCCCATGCACAGTGGCGCAAAACACTGTCCAGTCCTGCACCTTCCCTATGATCAGTTATGGATCATACCATTATAATCCATAGGGTTTTCATTGGCTGAGTTTTGGAAGAAGATCGCCAGTCTGTCTCAGTCTGGAAGCCCTGCTGACACCATAAACACCAAATAAGTCATAAGGTTAGAGACTGTTAGAGTTGGAAGAAAACTTTGGGGATTCAACCTAATACCTAACAGATAATGCCCATTTGTCCTCAAATTGACTGTATAAGCTAGTCGGAGTTTCCCAGTTAGAAGTCCCCAGAAAACTGCTGAATGAGGTGTTCTGATGGTGAGACCAAACCAAACCCATTGCCATCAAGTCTGATGGTGAAGGAGGTCAGAAAAACTGGCCTAATCCAACTTTCTTATTTTGAAAATTAAGAAACATAATCCCAGATCCAAGATCATACAACTGGTTAATGATGGAATTTAGAACCCTAATTTACTGACCCCTCCCTTTTGCACAAGCGTCCTTGGGTGGTGCAGTTAAGCACTCTATTACTAGCTGAAAATGTGGCAGTTCAAACCCATCCAGAGGCGCCTTAGAAGACAAGCCTGACAATCTGCTTCTGAAAGATTACAGCCTTAAAAACCCTGTGGAACAGTTCTACTCTGCACACGTGGGGTCGCCATGAGTTGGAATCAATTCTACGGCACTAACAACAAAAACCTTTTGCATGATGCCAAAATATTTGAAGACTGATACCTTGGCTACATTACCTACATAAAGGACACACGTACTTGACAACTTTCCCTCCCTGTTTTCAATTATGATATTTTTAATTCAAAATCTATTGAATAATTGAACTGGGCAGAGACTGTATAAAAATTATTCTTTGGGTTAACCAAAATAACTGTACTTTAAAAGGCTCTTTACAGCTATCACCGTTGAGACTGAACTCCAAAATGGACAGAAGTAAGAGAAAGCTTTCAGAATGAAACTGGCTTCCATGATTCTGTCCTTCCCACCAACTCCAGCAAAAGCAAAGATGCTGTAAATTACTAAATCCTCCAAAACGCTTCTATAACATAGGTAAGCTTCTTGATGTTGTGAAATTATCATGTTGCTTCATCCTGTTTTGAACATTCTAGATAAAATTCAATAGGGTTAAAATGTAGGAGGCTTTTAAAAGTTCAGTGTGCTGTGATTTAGTCAATACCTCAAAAAGAGCGCTTACTAAAATAATCAAGTATATTTGACTTCCATTGCATCCTCTCAAAGATATAGTAATGAGAATAATCAATGCCAAAATCAAAAGCTTATTTATGTCAGATCCATATATGCATTTTAAGAATTTGAGGGTACTATCTCAATACGATGGAGCCCTGGTTCGCAATGGTTAAGAGCTCGGCTGCTAACCAAAAGGTATGCAGCCTGAATTCACCAGCCGCTCCTTGGAAACCCTATGGGGCAGGTCTACTCTGTCCTATGGGATTGCTGAGTCAGAATCAACTTGACTGCAACAGGTCTGTGTTTTTGTTTTTGTTTTGTTTTGTTTTTTTGATGTCTCAATATGAAAAAAATTGCCACTTACTAGAGGAATAGCTTTCTTGCTCTTTCCCTTCCCTCATCTTTTAGACGATAAAAAGAAATATGAATTTTACTTTTCAGATAATTTATTCAGCCTTGCTATTGTTATATCTCCAGAGACTAAATTTACATTTTGAAAAATACCATGATGTTCAAATGTGCATACCCTACTTCATCGACATATCATAGATACTATACAATCACATCTGGGAATATTAAACTTTGCCTTTACTGGCAACCCAATTGGCATCTTTAATTTACAGTGCAGATGTTTTATACTGATGTGTTTTGGAAATATTTGAAGTATTCTCAAGACAGTATTCTGAGGTTTCTGCAGTGGTCCACTTGAGTCTTTTGAAGTTCTCTATACAATAGGATACACGCATAGATTTTTTCCAAAACATGCTTTGGTGGGGGAAAAAAAAGAAAATTTCAAGTTGGCATTATGCAAAGCTTCCCTGAGTGGTTTGTATCTAATTCCTTTTTTGCACTATTTTTTTGGCAGTTGATGTGCTTTATGATACCACTCTGATAAAACTTTTCCTGTCCAGATTACTTTGTGGAGTCTAAATAATTTTTAATGTTTGTATTTATGAAATACTCATATTTCTAAAGTACAGATATAAAGTTTTAATTTTACCTCTGAGCACTTCATGTTTTGGCTGTGCATCACACACAGGATAATGCCCCATGATGATAACTATTGCTGTGTGTGCAGATATGGCTGATGGGTCAAATGTGTAGTGATGAGTCCTTCCACAGTGTGTTCACACTTGAACACTGTTCTTTTATTTAAAGCCTCAGCCACTTCTTATGGAGCTTGCTCCAGTTTACACCACTGGTTCCTCAACTTTGAGCACAGTTTGGCCTTTGTTTAAAAGAAGCTGCCTTAGCCGTCTGTTGCTAGTGTTTTACAGTAGTCCACTACTGTGCCACATGATTAAAATGTGACTTCAGAACATTTTTAAAGCAAAGTTCACATCTCCCCAGTTTCAGCATGGTGAAATCAAAAGCACATAGATTTAGAGACACATATACTTGGATATAATTCTTAGCTACGTTACTTACTAGCTATGTGGCTTGGAAAAGAACTCTCTCTGACTCTCAGTTTTCCTCCTCATATGATGGAGATAGCAATATCTTCCTGATTAGGCTGCAGGGAGCATTCAATGACAGGAAGTATGTAGAACACTTTCTGCAGTGTCAGATCCCTGTTAGGGTGTGAAACTGCCATTCGCTGTACTCACTTGGATTAGCAAGTATTAAAATGCACACTGCTTCAATTCTTATAAACTAGCAACAGTTCAGGACTTCATTATTGATAACCTTGTCTTGGCATTAAATCATTGAATTAACATTGCCACATGTATATTCCATTCAAGATGATGGAGTCCAACCCAATGCACCTACATGTATATGCATCGTACTGTCTAATTAGATTACATAATAATGATGATGTATCCTTCCACTGTTATCTCCCAGTCTTCTCTTTTGTGCCCTCTGGATAACAGTAATCCCATTGTTGGCAAACTCCTCTCATGCTCCACCACTTCACAAAATTTGCCCCACCTCTTGCCTACGGAGAACTTGAGAACTTTCTGTATCCCAGCAACCTCCTGCAGCTCTCTGGAGTAGAAACTGCTCATTTTCCATGCCCCATAGTCAACAGTCCCAAAGGCCATACCGGCGTCCCTAGTATTTCTGTTTTTTTAACATCATTATTCTTCAATCTTCATGCAAAAACCCTTTATCTTTTGAGCCTCTTGTAGACTGAGAAAGCCAACAGGATTTAATGAGAGATTGAATGCGGTGTGTGAGAGAAAGAGAGAAGTCAAGGATAATTCCAAGGTTTTTGGCTTTGGAAGAATATAGTTGCTATTAATTAAAATAGAGAAGACTGAGAAGGTGGTTTGGGTGGAGGGGAATATAAGAAGATAATGTTTGGACATGTCAAGTGTGAGATGCTCAGATGCTTATTAGACCTCCAACTGAAGATGATAAGAAGTCAGGGTGGAGCTCATGGAAGAGTCTGGGGAATTTGAGATTCATCAGCCTATAGACTGTATTTAAAGCCATAGAACTCAATGAGATTATGTAGAAAATAAGTATAAACAGAAATAAGAAGAGGTCAAGGCCTGAGCCCTAGAGCACGCCAACATTTCCAAGACAGCAAGGCACCAGGAGAGACTGAAAAGGAAAGGCCAGAAAAGTAGGAGAAAATGCAAGCTAGAATGATCATCCAGAATACAGGAGGAGAAGTATTTCAAGGAAGAAGATCATCAACTGTCAAATGTTGCCAATGGTCAAGTAAGATGAGGCCTGAGAAATGTCAGTTGGATTTGGAAATGCAGATGTCATTGGTTTCAATGTGGTAGGGGCGTGAAAACCTGCCTAAAGCGGGTTCAAGAGAGAATTAAGGAGAGAAATTAGAGATGGGTGGTATAAACAACTAAGTCAAGGAATTTTGAAGTAAAGGAACAGAGAAGTAAACATGGTAGCTGGAAGGGGAGGTAAGGCCAAGAGATGTTTTCTAAGATGGGAGAAAAAAACAGCATAATTGTATGCTGATAGGGATGATACAGTAGAGAAAGGGGAAATGATTATGCAAAAGAGGGGGAGAATTGCCAGAGCAATGTCCTAGAGTTGAGAGGGCATAGCACTAGTGCACTAGTGGTGGGATTGGCCTTGCTAGGAGCATAGGCAGTTAGCCCATAGTCACAAGAGAAACGTAGTGTACATGTGCAGAGATACAAGTGGATGTGTAGACACAACTGTGAGAGCTTGGAAAGTTCTCTTCTGATTGCTTCAAGTGTCTTGGTGAAGCCAAGTCATCAGCTAAGAGTGAGGAATAGCAAGAAGGTGATGAAGGTTTGAGGGAAAAGAAGATACAATATAGTCATTTAGAGCAGTGCTACTTTATGTGTGGTCTGCAGACCAGTGCTTTTTTGCAAATTCTTTGTTATCTGTCCACAAAAAGATAAGCACAGAAATTAAAAGTAAGCATTTTGATACTTTTATAGCAACTGGACAGTGTAATCTCATGACTGTTAAATTTAACAGTAAAAATTTGGAGCTTGTATTTTTTTATGTTTTTGTTTTATTTCATTTTTCTAGTAATTCATTTTTGTTGTGTATTTAAAAATCTGTATTCCAGGATGGATTTGAAAGTTTAAGAAGCTGGTTCTTCACCACAGGTAATTTGACAAACACTGGTTTAAAGAGTGGGAGAGAGACTAGATAAGTACTGTATGACTGCTGAGAAGCATTAAGGGAAGAGTTGATGTCAGTAATCGCGAATTTAAAACACACAGTGAACATAGCTGGTTTTTTCTAGTCTTTATCTGTTTTTTTTTTTTCCCTAGTCTAATTCAACAGTTCAGTTGAATTTTTATTGGATAGAGAGTTGGATTTAAGCAGCGTTTTGGTTTCTCCAGGCGAGTTCAATGAAGGGAGAAGGAACAAGGAAGTTGGAGTGTAGCAAAGGATTGATTATGAAGTGTGACTATATAATTTGTCAAAACTCAATGAATGTACACTTAAGATGTGTGCATTTCTTTGCATGTAGATTTTACATCCAAAAACAATACTGTAAACAAATAGTGAACTCAATGATCTTCATGACAAAGTATTTTTCTACCTATAAGATAAATGTACTACTTCCTGAAGTATCCTCCAAGACTTTGTCAGTATTGAGTTAGTATTTTTCAAGCGATTGGAAGAATATGAGAAGTAAATAAAGTATATGATATTATATTTGTTGACATCAAGGAAAAAAAATATATATAGTTTTTAATACTTCAAGAAGTATTGAAGAAATGAATGATTTGGCAGGACTTTTTCTTAACATTTTGGAGCCCTGGTGGCACAGTGGTTAACAGCTATGGCTACTAACCAAAAAGTCAGCAGTTCGAATCCGCCAGCCACTCCTTGGAAACCCTGTGGTGCAGTTCTACTCTGTCCTATAGGGTAGCTATGAGTCAGAATCGACTCAATGGCAATGGTTTTGGTTTGGTTTCTTCTAATTAAAAAAAGAAAAGAAAAAAACTTGTTGCTATCGAGTCGATTCCAACTCACAGGGACCCTACAGGACAGTGTAGAACTGCTCCATAGGGTTCTAAGGAGTAGCTGGTAGATTCCTACTGCCGACCTTTTGTTTAGCGGCCGAGAGCTTAACCACTGTGCCACCAGAGCTTCTAACACTGTGGAAAAATATTTCTTACCTCATGAGCGTCTTTCCAGAGTGACTCTTCCAGTCACCTGTGCTTGTCATCCCTTTATTTTTCTTATTTGTCAACTCAGTCAACAACTACCTTGATTTTTTGAATACTACGTTCATTAAATAAATATCATGAAAGCTTATAAACACCAACTGCAACAAGTTTCTCTTGAATCTCCCAAGGAAAGTCAAACAGCTATATAGACACAGCTAAAACAAGACTTCTCTAAATCTGCTTGGGCTGTCAAAAGAAAGAGCAAAGGAAGAAGAATTGTGCAGGAAGTGAAAGAGTCAATGCGACAAATTAAAGGAAATAAAGAATTCTGGTGTGGATTGAACTGACAAGCTCAAGAACAAAATGATAAAGACCTTTAATCACATCAGAAAGTCTATAAAGCTGTGTAAGTACAAGGACTAGAAAACGCTAATAATAAACCTTATCCTATTACATAAGAGACAAAATGAACTGCCAAAGCTTCAGAAAGGTCAGATCTATCATTTACTGTATCTGTATTGAATGCTTATACTGAAAACTAATTGGAGGTCTAATGAAGAATTTGCTTTGCTAAGAAAGAACGATCTTTTAATGAGTTAGATGATTTAAAATATGAAAGGCTCTTGGACCCCTGTGATTGCCATGAAAGCATGCCTGGGCTAACTTGTTGAAGGATAAGACACAAGGAACAAATGAGCCATCCCAGCAGAAGCAATCCTAGGTCAGACAACAGCCAACCAACTAGCGAGTGATCCCTACCAACTAGCGAGTGATCCCTAGCTGAGATCAGGAAAACCCCCCAGCCAGGCCAAGACAAGTTGGAAGAACCACCCAGCCAAGTTTAGCCAGGATAAGCAGAACCACCTAGACTCAACCCCTCTTTAGAGAATAGCCCTCATAGGGTGCCAGCAAGGGCAAAATCGGGAGACCAGTGAGGAGGCTACGCAATACTCCATGCTGACAGCACCTGAACCACTGATCAATGTTAACATCACAAAAACTGAGACAACCAGAAACTATGTATATGCCTTCTGATTTGATGCAGCAGGGAATACACACCACTAACTATGCAGTGGTCTTCCCCAAAAATAACCTGCTCTGATTGAGCATCCACAATCTGACTACCAGTTTATAAGAAATACAGTACATACAGAACATGATTGCAATATGCGGGTACCATCAGTAAAATCCAGACTGTGGAAAACTCTACAGGATAAATTACCTGGCTTCTTCAACAAGAAAATGGTAAGAAAAATTAGAGATGGATAATCTATAGATTAAAAGACAGTCTCTAGTCAATAGACAAATCAACAGAAAAAAAGAAAGAATACTTTATCAGACAATCAGGAAAATTTGAACATTGATTGGATATTTAACAATATTAAGGAATTACTGGGGTTTTTTTTTTCAGATGCGATAATGGCATTGCTGTTACTTTTTTTTGAATCATATAGAAATAAATACTGACATATTTGTGGATAGAAAGATATGATGTCTGGAATTTGCTTCAAAATAATGCAGGTTGGAGGCAGGGAGTCGGTGGAGGGTATAAATGAAACAACATTGTACATGAACTGATAATTGTTGAAGCTAGTTGATGGGTACATGAGGGTTCAATATACTATTCTCTCTACATTTGTGTATGTTAGAATTTTTCCATTTAAAAAACATGTTTTTAAAAGTATAGAAGAACATTATTTGCATGCAACCTATGACTGAAACAGGATCAATCACGGAGACTGCTTGTATTAGTTGACTAGAGCTGCCGTAACAAAGTACTACAAGCTCGGTTGCTTAAAACAACAAAAATTTATTCTCCTATAGTTCTGGAGGCTTAAAAAAAAAATGTTGCCGTCGAGTCCTTCCTGACTCATAGTGACCCTACTGGACAGAACAGAACTGCCCCATAGGGTTTCCAAGGGGCAGCTGGTGGATTTGAACTGCTGGCCTTTTGATTAGCAGCCGAGCTCTTAACCTCTGGAGGCTAGAAGTCTGAAATTAAGCTGTTGGCAGGGCCATGCTCCCTGAAGTTTCTAACAGAGAATTTGTTCTATCCCTTTTAGTTTCTGGTGTTGCCAGCAATCCTTGGCATTCCTTGGCCTGTAAACACATCCTTCCAATCTGTGCGTCCGTCATCACATGGCGTTCTCCCAGTGTGTCTCTGTGTCTCTTCTCTTCTTATAAATGACACCAATAATAATGGATTAGGGACCACCCTAACAGAGGCGTAGCGACGGGGGGCTGGGGGGGTCACTTGCCCCGGGGCACAAGTCCAGGGGAGTGCCAGATGAGGCACGGAATGACTTTCAGAGGCACTACAAATATGAAAGGAGCCTGACTGAAGCAGCTGGACAAGAGAGGGGACAGCATTTCTGCTGACCCATCACCACTGTCAATGTCCATTCATCTTGAAATTGGCAGGTGGGGGGTGCAACTTAGAGATTGTCCCTGGACACTTGTTACCCTTGCTAAGCCCCTGCACCCTAATGATCCCATCTTAACCTGATTACATCTGCAAAGACCCTATTTCCAAATAAGGTCAGATTCACGGGTACCAGGACTTCAGTGTATTTCGAGGGGAGACACAATTCAACGCATAACACCTGCTGTTCCTCATGATTGACAATTAAGTCCTACTATTGCAAAACTCCCATCTTTCTTTGAAGCCACTTGTTCCTCTAGAGGCCACAATGATATTGTTAATGCAAAGATCTCCCATGCTAGACAGTGCCTTGAATCAACTCAAGAATGAAATGAAAGCATGCTAGAGACATGCATATACAATGTATGTCTGTATATGGAAATGTGTGTTTTAGTGTAGACCCACTGAATGACTGCCTTCTTAAAATTAACTTGATTTTTTAATTATTAAAATAAAATCATGTTCATAACAAAAATTCAAACAAAACAGAATATGGGGAAAAGGGGAAAAGTAGAAGTTCTCCCTCCTAACTCCCAGTCTCACTCCCAGAGGTATGGAATCGCTTATGTAACACATTCTTGAGTGCCCCTCCAAAAATGTTCAATGCATAATCAAGTGCGTGTGTGTGTGTTTGAAAAAGTTATTTTTAAGGGATACTGGATTAAGCACTGACATCATCTGGCATTTGATTAATTTTATTATAAACAATTATTAGTGAATAAATAGCACATCTTTATTTTACAGCAACAATTTTATATTCACAAAGAAAGCGTACGGCTTAATCATAGCCCTCTTATCACATATGATTTTCCATATCATTCTAATATAGTGACTTATATTTTTAATCATCCTTTGAAAATATAGCTGAATTTTTCACCCTAATATAGAATAAGATACATTAAAATGAAAACAAATTAATGGCTTATTTAAACCCTTCAAATTGAAACTGTTTAGATAGATTTTTCTTTGGGGCTATTATGGTGCTGTCTCACATCAACAAAGTAATACAAAATTTTATTGCATGAAAATAAAAAAGATTGGTACCTTTACTTATATCATCTGCCTGAATTATGGGTAAAAATAGCTATGCTATAGAGATATATGCAACAAATTTTTCAAAATAAATTAACATTGTTAGAATAGGTTTTTATATTATCTGTCATCTTTTACTTTATTTTTTTAAAAGTTGTAAGGTTTGCAGCAATAAACAAAAATGTTTCATTCTTTAAATGTGTTTAATTCACTAATTTTCCACACTATGTAAGTATTGCACTTAAGATGGCTCTCAATTGAACGTTGGCTACTAGTTCTTTTTCTTTCTTTCTCTTTTTCCCCTAGTAACTCTTGTACAACATTTCAAGATTCATTTCAGGCTTGAGTTCCCCTTACCATGTTATTTTTTAAAACTGCCCCTGTCGGCATCTGTTCATTTTGTTACTGCTTTTACTGTTATTTCAAATATGAAAAAAGAAAAGAATGGGAAAGTAACTCTTACTGGAGTTACATACAGGTCCAGCTTCTTGGCTCGGGGGGCCCACTCTTGATTTAACGCTTGGATGTCACTGTCTTGAAATTCTTCATAATTTTATCTTTGAACTTGTGTTTTGTAAGTGAAGTCCAGTGGGACAATGGAGCATGTCTGTGAGCAGGTACATGCAATGCATGTGTCCATCGATCCTTGCCACCCCATCCGCAATAGCATTCCTGATGCTTCATGGGCACAAAATTCCAGTGGACCCATCTGGGAGTTCAGTAAGACTCAAAGCAAGTACAAGGGAAGTGTGTTATGGAAGCTGTCAGCCTCCACAGAGTGTTGGTAGGATGTGTGTTTATCAGGAAGTGAAACAAAACCAGTTGGGTTCATTTTGTTTCATAGTTTCAGTGTTCTGGTAAGGACGAAATGCATATGCATGTATGAGCTACAAAACACAAAATGCGTAATTTCGGTAACTCCACATGCAAGCTCAATGTTCTTATATTTGCATTAAAAACTGGCCTTGCACAATATAAAGATGAATGATAAAAATCATGCTAATAGCATAATTTTTTTTTCTTCTTCTTTACTTAGAGTGGCATTAAACAGCAAATAAAAAACGCCATGACAGGTCGAGAGAAAGTCAAGAAAAAGCTTTGTACCTTAGTACCTCTAGTGGTGCCATTTTTCCAGCTTTTTGAACAAAGCGCCCCACATTTTCATTTTGCACTGGGCCTCACAACTTCTGTAGCCAGTCCTGCTTACATGTTTTTAATCCGCACCGGTAATCATCCTGCAGGAAGCATCTGTCTCCCATTCTGAAGTCATTAGTTCACCCTCGCTGCTGAGGTTTGGCTGGGGAAAGGACATCTTTATTTTGGCAAATGGGAAGAACAGACAAACAGAAGTAGCAAAAGGAATAATCATGTGTCCTGAAGTCGGGTATGGTAAAATGCTTAGGCTGTCATAGATCAGGTTTTCTTTGTTTCATTGCGGTTTAGAGCTGTTGGTTTTTCTCACTGAAGATAGTTGCCAAATAAATATTTTTCCTTTATCACTTCATTACAAAAGCTCAAGACCTCACAGTGCCATCTTGCTGTGAATTTCCTTTTCTCTTAGAACTACTACTAGAGATGACTCAAGACTAACCAAAGACTATGCTATTAATTTTTACTATGTGCTTTTATGTCATTGCCACTGATGAACCATCTTCGATTGTTTCACTGTTTATTAAGAGCCAGCTTTACGCCAGGCACTGTGTGAGGCACCTGGGGTACCAAGTGAAACTGAGAGTCCCCACCCTCGAGGGGTTTAGGTCCAGGGATCCTCTGCAGGGAACAAGTGAGGCCAAAATGTGCTGGTGAGCATTCTGGTGGCTCATGGAAAAAATTCCTTTATTTTTTTTTTTAATGAAAACTCAGCGAACTCTATTTTTCCTAGTACGTAAATCACTCCCTGATAGCAAGTTAAGCACATTAAGTTAAAGCACCACTGGGTAAATATGTTATTTCTGCAGAAAATAGCAAAACGGGATTGAAACTGACTCATTTGGGAGGAAAATACTCCTTTGAAGAAAACTACTGCTGTCCTTTGGAGTTCCAATTTCAGTTTCTCTGATCTGAGAAGCCAAGTAGAGAAATACCGTTTAGGAGGATCTGACGAAAATAAAAACACCCAAAGTCCCAAATCTGTGATTCAGAGTAACTCCACTGACAACAATCAAAATCATTCCTCACCTTGGGACAGGCTGCTGTTATGCTTCTAGAGCCCATTTACCGATCCATCTCTGAGGTCTTTGTTTTCAGCATTCACTCACTCTTCTTCATCCCCAACACCTGCATGAAGCGTAATAACTTCTGATGTGCTTATAATAGCAGGATCTTGAGAGACGTGCTGTGGTTCTATTATTAAAATGTTCCTGAAAATTATTTTCATGTACTTTTTAATTATTTATTTAATGTGGAAGGACCAAGATGTTTGGGGACTTCTTTTCATGAAATGCTTATGGATCCTTTACCCCCAATTACCCCTCGTTACATCATATTTGTCTATTCCCCACTATCTATTCATTCCTTCTTCCTTACAATAGTACTCCTGATTTGTAGTTGGGCATGTATCCACTTGGAATAAAGCTATTTCCCAGCTTCCCTAGCAGCTAAGTATAGCCCTATGACTAAGCTCCAACTTGATATAAGCAAAAAAATATGTATATGGTATCTTTCTTTCCTGTTGGTTGGGATGCAAATGTGATTGCTGGAGCTCCACCAGCTACTCTGGACCATGAAATAGAACACTAAAGACGGTAAAACAGAAAGGAGGATTCCGGACTCCTGATGACTTCAAGGACTGCCTACTTTTAGACTTTTACATGAAAGATAAATAAAGCTCCATCTTGGTAAAGCCATTATTATTTTAGTTACTTGCAACTAGACCTAATCCTAACTGATACATCTTAGAGTTTTGGTTCATTCTGCCTAGGTGATCCTAGTCTTAAATCTTAAACTTTTTTCTTTACCTTGAAAATAATTCTACTTCTGGTAGAGATTCCTTAAGGACAGTTACGTTTTACACAATTCCAGTGAATTCATCCTAGTTATAAAAAGAATTTAAACAGTATAACAGCCTGACAATATTAAACTAATAGCTGCAAATATTGGTTATGGATTTTCTGCCAATGCATATTCTAGTTCTGCTAAGACTTAAATCCATAGTATTTAGCACTAAGCCTACCTGTATCCTATCCATCCCACCAGCTTCCACAATTCAACGTTTAATTAAAAAAATAAGTTTTTAAATGAACACGGCATCTGGGTTCCACCTCAAGCCTGGAACAAAGCCAATGGGAGCATCATTTCCCTTCCTAAGTAGAGCCTGTCACAGCATGTCCAAAGGTGGCCCTTGCTGGAATGGGGCCATTAGCAGATGCCAAATTTATAAGTTGGAAGATAAATGGTGTGCTTCTAAGCCAAAGAGCAAGAAGTAGATGGGCAAACGAGTTAGAGTCACTAGTGGAGAAAGTCTCAGTGGTACAAGGGAGAACTTGATTGGATCCAGAAGAGCTATTTAGGACTTAATCCAGAAGCAGAGTAAGCAGCAGAGGGTCCTGTTACCTAGTGCCCTGCAAACACAAATGAGGGAAGAAGTTCCAATGGACAGAAGATTAAAAAGAAGGCCTAAAATCATGAGTAAATTACTACAAATATGAGATGGCCATGCTGGCAGGTCAAGGGAACAATCTTAAGGAAAAACTGTAACAGTGGGGAAAATGAGTGAAAATTAAAGTACAAAAATAGAAAACCACTATAAACATAAAAATTTGAAGTAATTAATGTAATTATAATTCTATAACTAATATACATTTTTAATTTGAATATTTGGGCATCTAGATGGAAGGAGTGACATTAATACAAAGTGACAGTGACCAATATAAGAGCTACCATCCATTTAAAGTTACTCAGTTTCCTCGCAGAGAATCATTTCCATCATGCAAATCCTGATCCATTCAACAAATAAAATTCATTTTAACTAAAAGTAAAAAAGACCAAAAATATTGGAAGTTAAATTAATAATTAAGCAAACCATACCCAATCTCAAAATATATTAATTTAAATAAATTATTTAAAAAGCATTAGCAAAATTTATCAGCTAGTGGCAATAAATACTCAGAATTTAGCAAAAAACTAAAGTAATAAATGGCAACTAAATTCCAGAGAGCTTGAGATAGTCTTTCTTTTTTCTGTTCCCTTCAACAAGGTGGTTTGGAGAATAATATCTCTTACTCCAAGAACTAAGGTTGGTTTAGCCACCAAGCTTCTTGTTCTTTCCCCCTTCTGCCTTTTCTTTTCCTTGCTCAAAAGTGTTCTTTGCACTGGGCTAACGAGGCTTATCAGTGAGGAGAGCACCTGTACATCCAGGAAGAAGAAATAGAATGTTGGGTCTGACCTGTCTTAGGCTGGTTTCTCTAGAGGAGCAAAACCAGTGAAGCATATATATAAGTATATAGAGAGATTTATTTTAAGGAAATGGCTTGCGAGATTGTGGAGGCTGCTAAGTCCCAAATCCATAGGTCCAGCAATAGGCTGGAGGCATCTCCGAACTCACATGGTAGCAGGGGCTGACAAACCTAAAATCTGCTGGTCATGGGGCGAGCTGCTGGCTCACGTCCCAAGAACTGGAGTTAGAGGATGACAAGGCAAATGCAAGACCGAATGCAGAATCCAGAGAGAGTGAGCTTTGCCAGAACATCTATATATACTGGATATAGCCCACGCCTCCAAGGAAACCTCCCTTTTAACTAATTGGCTGCTCACATCAGATCACAAAATGAAGGGTGACTACATAATATCTGCCAAACCACTGAGAATCATGGCCTAGCCAAGTTGACACATAACCTTAACCATTACAGGCCCTATCTAAGGGACATCTGGAGCTATCTAGTCTGATTTGACAGCTGTGCTAGAGTGTACAGAAAGAGCTAAGCAGGTGTCAGATTTTCCAATCTGATTTCCTTCTTTGCCTTGAGGCAGACCCCATGGCTTTGACACCAAGGCAGGCAGAGTAACAAACTTAGACCTATTAGGAGGAAATTATAAAGTAAAGCATTTACTGAATGTCACCTATATACCTGGTACTCGATAGATACAAAACAATAGATATGACAGTGCTCACAATGAAGTGGGCAAAACAAGAAACAAACATGTGTAAATACCTTTTCATGTATCTGTGTCCTCCAATAGACTCCACAACAGTAGGAACTGTATTTATCATATTCACAGCTGCCCATTATAGCCCAATCCCTGACCACCGCATTGTTATTAGGTGCTGTCAAGCTGGATCCAACTCACAGCAACCCTATATGACTGAGTAGAACTACGCTAAAGGGATTCCAAGGAGCAGCTGGCGGATTTGAACTTCTGACCTTTTGGTTAGCAGCCAAGCTCTTAACCACTATACTACAGCGCTCCATTATAGCCCATTATAGAACTTAATAAATACTTCAATTAATAAATTAGCATAAATCATTGAAGTAATAGTAAAAGATAGCCTCAACAAAGCCACGCGCCAAAGTAATGGATAAAGAATTAAGGCTAGAAGCAGTTCTCTAAGCAGAGAGCAATGTGGACAGTTGATGGGTTTGGAGGTTAGGTTAGAGTTGGACCTTGCCATTGCTCACAGAATAAAGGAAGCCCTCACACCTGGCTGGAGCCAGGTAGCATTGGGGAGTGACTGTGCCCTGTCAAATGTATAAACAGCATCCTCAAGAGTCAACACAAAGTGGCAAATGCCCCAAGGCTGCCTTCCCCACATAGGACAACAGAGGTGTGTTGATTGGGATTCCGGGAAAATCTCTTCTCTGGAATCTAGGGCCCTCCAAACAAATGACATTTTGAAATGAGACTTTCTTTGGTCACTAGACTGTTCCTTAAAGTTTTCAAAGCCTGAAAGCCTTAGATATAAAGCTTGATTATAATACTGTAATTCAGGCACCAATGGTAGCTTTGAGATGTGAGAGTTTAGTTCGCTTTTAAATTACTTCTTTGAAATTGGTAGATGCCTAGGAATCCCAGCCCCATGTTGTCTGGCCACTCTTGATAAGAGTCCAGGCTATATTCAAGGGAGGGATCTGGCGGCCACCTCTCCCAGGACAGTCCAGGGCAACAGGACACCACCCAGTCCAGGCTTCTCCTCTTGACCTGGTGGGACCCCATTGTGGAAATGTCATCTCACCTTTGACTGGAGAAGGAAGAATTCAATGTTCTTGAGGATTCATCACTGTTGGAATAACTTCACTCACCTTTCTTTGCCATCATCATATACCTAACCCAGTCTGGAGTAGTAAGAAATCAGATTCCCCTTTGTCCAGGACTCGTCCTCTTTCTTCACCAAAGTTATGGTTAGTGGCAATAAAGTTTGTGCGGATGTGTCATAGTCCCAGCAGAAAACAGATGGTACACATAAAATGGGATAATTTCAGGAGAGTTTAGGGGTCCCTGGGTAGTGTGAACAGTAAACGCACTAAGCTGCTACCTGAAAGGTTGGTGATTTGAGTCCACCCAGAGGTGCCTCAGAAAAAACGACGTGGGGATCTACTTACCCAAAAATCAGCCATTAAAAACCCTTGGAGCACAGTTCTACTCTGACACACATGGGGTCACCATGAGTAGAAGTCGACTTGATGGTAACTGATTTGGTTTTGGTTTTTGGTAAAAGGACTATTTACAAAGGTGTGGACAGGTTATAGGGAATCAACAAGGATAGTACTTAATACCCTGGGGCTGTTGTTAGGTGCCATCGAGTTGGTTCTGACTCATAGTGACCCTACATACAACAGAACAAAACACTGCCCGGTGCTGCGCCATCCTCATGATGGTCGTTACGCTTGAGCCCATTGTTGCAGCCACTGTGTCAATCCATCTCTTTGAGGGTCTTCCTCTTTTTTGCTGACCCTCCACTTTACCAAGCATGATGTCCTACTCCAGGGACTGGTTCCTCCTGACTATAAGTCCAAAGTATATGAGATGAAGTCTCACCACCCTCACTTCTAAGAAATATTCTGGCTATACTTATTTCGAGACAGATTTGTTCATTCTTTTGGCAGTCCATGGTATATTCACTATTCTTCGCCAACACCACAACTCAGAGGCATCGATTCTTCTTCCGTCTTCCTTATTCATTGTCCAGCTTTCGCATGCATGTGAGGCAACTGAAAACACCATGGCTTGGTCAAGTGCACCTTAGTCCTTAAAGCAACATTTTCGCTTTTTAACACTTTAAAGAGGTCTTTTGCAGAAGATTTGCCCAATGCAATGCATCTTTTGATTTCTTTACTGCTGCTTCCACGGGTGTTGATTATGGGTCCAAGTAAAATGAAATTCTTGACAGCTTCAATCTTTTCTCCATTTATCATGATGTGGCTTATTGGTCCATTTGTGTGGATTTTTGGTTTTTTTATGTTGATGTGTAATCCATACTGAAGGTGGTAGTCTTTGATCTTCATCTATAGGTGCTTCAAGCCCTCTTCACTCTCAGCAAGCAAGTTTGGCTCATCTGCATAACACAGCTTGTTAATGAGTCTTCCTTCAATCCTGATGCCTCATTCTTCTTCATACAGTCCAGCTTCTTGGATTATTTCCTCAGCATACAGACTGAATAAATATGGTGAAAGGATACAACCCTGACACACACCTTTCCAGACTTTAAACCACACAGTATCCCCTTGTACTGTCCGAACAACTGCCTCTTGATCTGTGTACACGTTCCTCAAGAGCACAATTAAGTGTTCTGGAACTCCAATTTTTCATAATGTTATCCGTAATTTGTTATGATCTACACAGTCGAATGCTTTGCATAGTCAACAAAACACAGATAAACATCTTTCTGGTATTCTCTGCTTTCAGCCAGGATCCATCCGACATCAGCAATAACATCCCTCACTCCACGTCCTCTTCTGGATTCGGCTTGAATTTCTGGCAGTTTTCTGTCGATGTACTGTTGCAACTGTTTTTGAACGCTCTTTAGCAAAATTTTACTTGTGTGTGATATTAATGATATTGTTTGATCATTTCTGCATTCAGTTGGATCAGCCTTCTTTGGAATAGGCATAAATATGGATCTCTTCCAGTTGGATGGCCAGGTAGCTGTCTTCCAAATTTCTTGCCATAGACAAGTGAGCGCTTCCAGCACAGCATCTGTTATTGAAACATCTCAATTGGTATTCTATCAATTCCTGGATCCTTTTTTATCGCCAGTGCCTTCAGTGCAGCTTGGAATTTCTTCCTTCAGTACCATGGGTTCTTGATCATATGCTACCTCCTGAAGTGATTGACCAATTCTTTTTGGTACTGTGGCTCTGTGTATTCCTTCCATCTTCTTATAATGCTTCCTGCGTTGTTCAGTATTTTGCCCTTAGAATCCTTCTCTATTGCAACTCAGGGATTGAATTTTTTCTTCAGTTCTTTCATCTTGAGAAATGCTGAGTGTGTTCTTCCCTTTTGGTTTTCTATCTCCGGCTCTTGGCACATGTCATTATAATACTTTATGTTGTGTTCTAGAGCCACCCTTTGAAATTTTCTGTTCAGCTCTTTCACTTCAGCATTTCTTCCATTTACTTGGCGTTCAAGAGCAAGTTTCAGAGTCACTTCTGACACTAATTTTGGTCTTTGCTTTCTTTCCTCTCTTTTTAATGACTTCTCGCTTTCTTCATGTATGATGTCTCTGATGTCATTCCACAACTCGTCTGGTCTTTGATCATTAGTGTTCAATGCGTCAAATCTATTCTTGAGATGGTCTCTAAACTCAGGTGGGATATACTCAAGGTCATACTTTGGCTCTCCTGGACTTGTTCTAATGTTCTTCAGCTTCAACTTGAAGCTGCATATGAGCAATTGATGGTCTGTTCCACAGTCAGCCCCTGGTCTTGTTCTGACTGATGATATTGAGCTTTTCCATCATCTTTTTCCACAGATGTAGTCGATTTGATTCCTGTGTTTTCTATCCGGTGAGGTTCACATGTATAGTCATGGTTTATGATGTTGAAAAAAGGTACTTGCAATGAAGAAGTCATTGGTCTTGTAAATTCTATCATGTGATCTCCAGTATCATTTCTATCACTAAGGCCATATTTTCCAACTACTGATCCTTCTTCTTTGTTTCCAGCTTTCACATTTCAATCACCACTAATTATTAATGCATCCTGATTACATATTCAATCAATTTCAGACTGCAGAAGTTGGTAAAAATCTTCAATTTCTTTATCTTTGGCCTTAGAGGTTAGTGTGTAAATTTGAATAGTAGTCATATTAACTGGACCTCCTTGTAGGTGTATGGATATTATCCTACCACTGACAGCATTGTACTTCAGGAAAGTTCTTGAAATGTTCTTTTGACAATGATTGCAATGCCATTCCTCTTCAAGTTGTCATTCCCAGCAGAGTAGACCATATGATTATCTGATTCAAAATGGCCAATACCAGTCCCTTTCAGCTCACTAATGCCTAGGATATCAATGTTTATGCATTCCATTTCATTTTTGACAATGTCCAATTTTCCTAGATTCATCCTTCGTACATTCCATGTTCCAGTTATTAATGGATATTTGCAGCTGTTTCTTCTCGTTTTGAGTCATGCCGCAACAGCAGATGAAGGTCTCGAAAGCTTGACTCCATCCACATCATTAAGGTTGACTCTACTTTGAAGAGGCAGCTCTTCCCCCGTCATCTTTTGAGTGCCTTCCAAACTGAGGAGCTCATCTTCCAGCACTGTATCAAACAATGTTCTGCTGCTATTCATAAGGTTTTCGCTGGCTAATTTTTTTTCAGAAGTAGACCACTAAGTCCTTTTTCCTAGTCTGTCTTAGTCTGGAAGCTCAGCTGAAACCTGTCCCCCATGGGTGACCCTGCTGGTATTTGAATACTGGTGGCATAGCTTCCAACATCACAGCAACACAGCCCCCGCAGTAGGACAAACTGAGAGATGTGTGGGTGTTGACAGACGCACTGTTACTACCCTGCAGTAAGAGACAAGGATATGGAAAAGTTACTGGAACCTGAAGATAGAGGCTACATGCAGAGAGCTGCCAGACAGGCGCCAGGATACAGCCAGTCTGAAGAAACCTCTCAGGGAGGAAACCCGAGGAATAAATACTCACTCTCTTCCCTCCAGTCTCCTACCAGAATTTCCCTTGGCCAATACCAACAGGAAGCTGGAGGGCAAGGGAACCCTTTGATGTAGTCCCTACAGATCAGACTCCTGGTTTAGAGAGTAAGATGCAGAAGGTGGAGTGGATCTTGAAGGCAAAGGTCTCCAGCACAGCTGTGCTTTATCCATTGTCCATGTGTTTGTGTCTGTGTAAAGACTCAGTAATTTAAAGTAGAAAGGCTTCCTTCCAAATTAGTCCCTAAACAATGACCACAAGTAAAGAGAATCAGAGAATCTGGAGTCTAGGTTCTAATCCCACTTTGGTGGATAATTGGCTGTATAATGCTGGGAAAAGCAAGTTTTCTGTAATTAGGTTTTCTTGTTTGTCTACTCCTCCCTAGCTCACAAGAGCGTTGGCTGTATATTGACTTCCTCTTTTTCTACTTTTTTCCATATTAGCTTAAAATCAGGATCTTCCCTGGTTCTCTTTCTACTCTTTTCTCCCTCTCTCTCTTTCTCTCATTGTTTTATCTTCTTTCCCACTGCACTTCATCTGACATTGAAATCTGCCTGGTAGTGTAAAAAGTTGATCGTTCAAGTTTAAGGCAAATCACCCCGATTAACATCTCTTACAATCCTGATACTATCACAACTTGTTCAAAACACGAATATTGGTCACAAATATTATTCAAAACCTTATTGCAGTGTTGTATACGTATAACTGAGGGAGTAAAGTGCCAGAAGCTGCATTATTCAAAGAATGAACAACCTATTTAAAAGGCCTATTTAAAAGGTTGTGATTATGATGATGATGATAAATGATAGCTAGCACTTATTAAGTGTTTACTATATGCCAGGCACTATACTAACTACTTTGTGCATAGAATTTCACATCATTGTTATTAAGTATTATTATGTACCATTATTATCCCCACTTTGTAGAAGAGGAATCTGAGGTTTAAACAAATTAAGTACATTCCCCAAGGTCATACTAATATTACTTAGATTCAGGACTCAAATCCAGCTTGTCTAACTTTATAGACCATGCTCTTAGATGCCACAATATACTGCCTTTCCTTATAAGGAAATTTTGCCAAAACCATAATCAATTGTAAGTCATTTTATAAATTATTAAAATCATGTTAATGCATGATAGTTCAAACTTGCTATTACAATAGTAATAAAACCTCAGAGTATTTTCATATAGGTTTCCTCACTTAATCCTCACAAGAGCCCTCTATAGTGGGTATTTGCATTCCTGCTTTGAAAATGAGGAAACCAGGGACGTAATACTATTTTCTTTTATTTAGAGTTCATAGTTTTACATGAATAAAATCTATAAAAACTCCTTACCAATTTCAAGCCAATGTACCCAAGTCCTATATAGTAGTGTGTGATGTTTAACAGTTTATTATTACTATTACTGCTTGCTAAAATTCAAGTCCTGTTATCTAGTAAACTCACCAACTATTCACCAAGCTTCACGTCAGTGCACCTGGCCAGGGAGCCCCTCAGTGCAAGCAGAGACAACTCTTGGAAGTAAAACCCTATGCATGCATCATCCTCTAAGTCAGTGCTGGCTGTGAAATGAGCTCTCTACTCACATTGAATTTCAAGAGTTACAGGGACATGATTCAAACCTTCTGGCCCAGTAATCAAAGTTACTGGAATATTTCCTAATCCAAAAGAAAGACAGTATCACCCCTACAAAAATGATGGTTGCTACATTATTTTTAATTGCAAATAAAATAGAAAGCAACCAAAATGCCCAGGGAGAATGAGGAAATAAGCTAAGTTATTTTTCTCCCACTTGAGAGAATATTATGCAGCCATTAAAAACTATAATTATAAAGATTATTATAGCAACATGGAAATACTTATGGCTTAATGTTAAGTGAAAAAATAGGATGCGAAATTTTATCCGCATTATGTTTAACAGCAGTATAAATATATGTGTATACCTATGATTACAAACTGGAATAAATCATGCAAAAATTAAAGCAGTGCTGAGAATTGAATGGTAGAATTACAGGTGATTCTTTTCCCCTCTATGTTCCAAACTTTCTGTAGTGCTATTTCACTGTTGAATTAGTTATCTATTGTTATGGAACAAATTACACCCAAATTTAGAGGTTTAAAACAATAAGCACTTACTTTCTCACAGTTTTTGTGGGTCAGGAATTCAGGCACAGCTATGCCAGATGCCTCAGCCTCAAGGACTGCAGTTGGCTCAAGGTATGATGAAAGGATCCATTTCCATGCTCACTCAAGCGGTTTTTGGCAGAATTCAGTTCCTGGATAGTTGTTGGATTCAGGGCTTCAGTTCCTCCCTGACTGTTGCCTGAAAGCTTGCCTCAGTTCCCTGCCACATGGACCTCTTACAGGGCAGCTCACAACATGGTTGCTGATAATTTCATCAGAGCAAACACATAAGAGAACAATCTCAGCAAGCAAGGTGGAAGCCAGCATCTTTTTGTAGCCTAATCTCGGAACCAACATCCCATCACTTTTGCATACTCAACTGGTTAGAAGCAAGTTACTAGGTTTTCACCAGGTCCAACCTACATTCAAGGAATCGCAGATCATTAGGGCCACCTTAGAGGCTGCCTACCACAATTGTAGGAGCCCTGATGGCGCAACAGTTAAGCACTTAGCTGCCAACCGAGAGGTTGGCAATTTGAACCTACCCAGTGGCTCTGCAGGCAAAAGACCTGGTGAACCACTCCCATAAAGATTAACCCATTGCCATCCAGTCCATTCTGACTCATAGCGACCTTATAGGACACAGTAGAACTGCCCCCATAGGATTTCCAAGGAGCAGCTGGTGGATTTGAACTGCTGACCATTTGGTTAGCAGCTGTGTCTCTTAACTACTGCACCACTGGACCTCCACCATAACGATCACAGCTTAGAAAACCCTATGGGGCAGTTCTAATCTGCCACGTGGGGTCACTATGAGTTGAAATCAACTGACGGCACCTAACAATTACAATTGTCATTGTAATAAAAAAATGTATGAAATAGGAGCTTTTATTTTGTTATCCAGCAGGATCTGAAATCAGACCATGCCCTGTTATTTTTTGAGAATAGATTTCAGTTAGCACAAGTTATCAGCAGGAGCAAACAGGAAGAATCTAAGCATATTGTAAAGTTTATACTTCTAGGCGTGTAGGAAGGTCTCTTGGGTCCATTCTGAAAGGGCTGGAATGGACGTGAGGGGTTAGAGGTGGATGGGTGCAGAAACAGTCCACTACCAGTACCTAGGAATACGATTTCCTCTTCTTACTCCCCAAATTCTAAAGTATTTCTTTATATTTTGTCCTTGACTAACATGTCTGAATCTTTCAACTTGGGAAAAACTTTTTCTATCATACTTTTGAAATGATCAGAGGGAAAATGAGAAAGCCATGGAGAAAAATAGTCCTAGCCAAATCCACTTTAGTAGTTGTCACAACTACACAGGATTCTACTATAAAGGCTGCACATGTTTTCACAGAATAGCAATTTATACCTTTCCATATGAGAGGCACTGTGTATCCCTTGCAGATCAAAGACAAAAGTAGGGGAGAAATGGGGAAAGGGGACCTGAGGAAGAAGGGGAAATAAAGATGATTCCCTCCCCAAAATGATCAGAGAAAGAAAAAGATGCATTGATTATGGAATAAGTACCCAGTTATGTCCCAGCTACTAATGAAAGCCACTCTCTACCAAAGTTGTCCTCCCTGGATTTACCAGTACTGTACTCAGAGTCAGGAGCCCTTGTGGCACAGTGGTTAAGCGCTCAGCTGCTAACCAAAAGGTCGGAGGTTCGAACCCACCAACTGCTGCTTGGGAGAAAGATGTAGCAGTCTGCTTCCATAAAGATTACAGCCTTGGAAACCCTATGATGCAGTTCTACTATCTCCTATAGGGTCGCTGTGAGTCTGCATCAACTTGTCAGCAACAGATTTTTTACTGGTAGTTAGAGTCTTAATCAGTTAACCAATCGCCGTGGAGTCAATTCCAATTCATGTCAACGCCATGTGTGTCAGAGTAGAACTGTGCTCCATAGGGTTTTCGGTGGCCGGTTTTTCAGACGTAGATCTCCAGGCCTTTCTTTGAGGTGCCTCTGGGTGGACTCCAATCTCCTACCTCTTAGTTGGCAGTGAAGCTGGTTGACCCGTTTGCACCACCCAGGGACTCATGGAGTCTATAACAAAGAACTACAATTTAACCTTTGACGGAAAGACTTATCCAGCTCCCTTCAGCCCGGTGCAAGTTAGAATGTTACATTCTTAAACTCTTCCCTGCAGACACCTGCAAGAAAGAAATCGCTCACACCCAGTTTACTGTTTGAAACAAGAGGTGAGCCCCAGAGGACTTAGAACTCTATTCTACCTACTTATGTGACTGCCACAATTCTGGGAAGTCTACCCCAGTTCCACAAGGCTCACTTGGAATTTGTGATTCAAAAACAGTTGCTCCAAATTCTCAAGCCAAATGACAAGGATATTAATTTTAATCTCCTAAAAAAGACAGATTCATTGATCTTTTTTTTATTATTATTTTTGTTCATTTGTATACTGGAAAAACAGGATGTGGTAGGCAAGAATTTTAACAACCTATTCCCTGGAACATATGAATATGTTACATGGCAAAGAGGAATTACAGCTGCAGACGGAATCAAGTTTAATAATCAGCTGACCTTAATTCAGGTGGGCCCAATGTAATCACAAGTGTTCATAAAAGTGAGAGAAGCAGAAGTCAGTGTCAGAGTGATGCCACCTGAGAAAGACGCGCATGGCAATTGCTGGCTTTGAGGACGGGAGGGGACCACAAGTCAAGGAATATAGCACCTTTAAAAGCTGGAATAGGAAGCATTAAAGCAAGATGGAAGGAATACACAGAGTCACTGTACCAAAAAGAATCGGTTGATGTCCAACCATTTCAGGAAGTAGCATATGATCAAGAAGCGATGGTACTGAGGGAAAAAGTCCAAGCTGCACTGAAGGCGTTGGTGAAAAACAAGTCTCCAGGAATTGATGGAATACCAACTGAGCTGTTTCAACAAATGGATGCAACCCTGAAACTATTCACTCATCTATGCCAAGAAATTTGGAAGACAGCTACATGGCCAACCGACTGGAAGAGATCCATGTTTTTCATTCCAAAGAAAGGCGATCCAACAGAATGTGGAAATTATCAAACAATATCATTAATATCACACAAGGTAAAATTTTGCTGGGGATAATTCAAAAACGGTTGCAGCATTACATCAACAGGGACTTGCCAGAAATTCAAGCTGAATTCAGAAGAGGATGTATAACAAAGAACATCACTACTGATGTCAGGGGATCTTGGCTGAAAGCAAAGATGTTTACCAGTGTTTTATTGCCTATAAAAGGCTTTTGACTGTGTGGCTTACAACAACTTATGGATAACATTGTGAAGAATGGGAATTCCAGAACACTTAATTGTGCTAATGTGGAACCTGTGCGTCAATCAAGAGGCAATCGTTCAACAGAACAAGGGGATACTGCGTGGTTTAAAATCAGGAAAGGTGTGCATCGGGGTTGTATCCTTTCACCATACTAATTCAGTCTGTATGCTGAGCAACTAATCAAAGAAGCTGGGCTGTATGAAGAAGAACGTGGCATCAAGATAGGAGGAAGACTCATTAACAACTTGCATTATGCAGATGACACAACACTGCTTGCTGAGCGTGAAGAGGACTTGAAGCTCTCACTGATGAAGATCAAAGACTAAAGACTTCAGTATGGTTACACCAAACATAAAGAAAACAAAAATCCTCACAACTGGACCAATAGGCTACCTTCTAATAAACAGACAGAATATTGAAGTTGTCAAGGATTTCGTTTCACTTGGAGCCACAATCAACGCCTGTTGAAGCAGCAGTCAAGAAATCAAACGATGCATTGCATTGGGCAAATCTGATGCAAAGACCTCTTTAAAGTGTTAAAAAGCAACGACGTCACCTTGAGGACTAAGGTATACCTGACCCAAGCCACTATATTTTCAGTCACCTCATGTGCATGTGAAAGCTGGACAATGAATAAAGAAGATGGAAGAAAAGTGGATACATTTGCATTATGGTGTTGGCGAAGAATATTGAATATACCATGGACTGCCAAAAGAACGAACTAATTTTTCTTGGAAGAAGTACGGACAGAATGCCCCTTAGAAGCAAGGATGGTGAGACCTTGTCTCACGTACTTTGGACATGTTATCAGGAGGGACCAGTCCCTGGAGAAGGACATCATGCTCAGTACAGGAAAGGATCGGTGAAAAAGAGGAAGACCCTCAACGTGATGGATTGACACACTGGCTGCAACAATGGGCTCGTCTTAGGCTGAGTTCTCTAGAGAAGCAAAACCAGTAAAGTGTATAAATATACATAGCGAGAGAGATTATATCAAGGAAACAACTCATATGACTGTAGAGGCTAGAACGTCCCAAGTCTGTGGATCAGGGTAGAGGCCTCTCCCAGATCACACAGCTGCAGAAGCTGGCAAGCCCAAGATCGGAAGGTCAGAGAGCAAGGCTCCCGCTCACAGACTGTGCAGATCAACGAATCCCAGGTTTGGGAGATAAGCTGACAGTTCAAGTCCCAAGAACGGGATATGAGACGACAGGAAACAGCCGCAGGATCCAGAGAGAGCAAAAAGCCAGAACATCTGCTTATATTCAGATGCGGGCCACACCCCCAAGGAGACTCCCTTTCATCTGACTGACTACTCACAGTATATTCAATCATGGGAGTGATTACATTAAAACTCTGAGAACCATGGCCCAGCCAAGTAGACACACAGTCTTAACCATCACAGGGCTCAACCATAGCAAAGATTGTGAGGATGACGCAGGACCGGGCACGGTTTCATTCTGTTGTGCATGGAGTCACATTGAGTCAGAACCAACCTGACGGCACCTAAGAACAACAGCTGAAGCTGGAAAAGGCAAGGAAACAGATTCTCCCCTAGAGCCTCCAGAATGTAACCTAGCCCTGCCAACACCTTGATTTTAGCCCAGTGAGACCCAAGCAGATTTCTGACCTACAGAACTGTCAGATTATACGTGTGGGTTGTTTTAAGCCGCTAAATTTGTGGGAATTTATTGTGGCAATCATAGATAATGCATACAAGCCACATGCCAAACAAATTGTTAAAAGTATGGCTTATTAAGTCTCAGTTACATTGAATGGTTGTTTTGCAGGAGGGGTTGCGTAGAAATACAAGGTCTTGTTTGAGTATGGCTTATAAGGCCACTGTGAAAGCAGCCTCAGCCTGCCATCGCAATCATTAGAAATGGTCACAGAAACAGCAGTCTTAAATTTCTCATTGACATTTCACACTGAGTTGTGATAGTAACTTTCTTCCACCACAGAAGTTGATTTGAGTTAGTGACAAAACTGGAAAATACAGGCTTATTTATTTCAATTGAAACGAATGAAAAAATAAAGGCACAAAATTTAATGTTTACTGATATTCTGGGAGCACAAAGCTGGTTCTCAGCTTTCTGTAAGCCCAAGAATTCAGAGGCATTTTGGCCAAGGACACACACAGAAAATGAAATCCTTTCATGTCCATGCAAATCAGAGGGGACTGGGTTTTTTAAAGCTTACCCTTCATGGGGTAAATTAGATGAAATCCCGTTAATCTATTTTAAAAAGATAAAGAGCAAAGTCTCTCCTCCAGGGATGGGAACCCATGATTCCAAACAGTTTAGCCATTTTAAAGCTAAGGCTGTGGTTTAGTGAATTGGTAAGTGTAAAGAGATGGACCCTTCCCACTTAAAAAGCCTTGAAAATTCCACAGGATTTTCCTTCCTTTTCCTCCCCCCTTCAAGAGTCTGTAAAACGGAAGACTGACAGATGAACATGGATGTTAAGAGGCATAATCTTCCGATGATGCACTTGCTGAGCTTCCATTAACACTTAGGGGAATTATGTGCAACTATCAGTGGGAGACTATACCCCTAATACTCTATTTTTAATTTTTTTTTTCAATTAACAATTATGTTTAGTCAATCCCCAGCAGGATTTGTTGGTGAGATTGCTGGTTTCCTAATGCAAGTTTCTTTTCAGTGAGCTGAGCTAATGCTGATGATCTGTTTTCACCTGATGGTACACTGTTAGATGTATCTAATGTCTACCTAAACGCGTTTGTGAATTCAATCCTGTCTGGGAAGGTTTGCTCATTCAACCTAGGGATTAGAAATTACATTGACCCAAGGAGCAAGACTTGCTATATTTAGTCTGGGATCAGTGCCAAAAAATGCACAGCCAGACCAAGGGATTAGGGGCCCTGATATCATTTTTACTCCATTGCCTTATAAAACAGCAGGTTGGCAATTATGCTACATCATTTGAAAGATACATTTCCCAGGTTTTAAATTTTTTTGTTTCAGCCTAAGTTTCAGATCAATGATATTCAGTACTCGAAGGGAAAGGAAGGCATTAGAAGGGGAAAGAACCAGCCTTTAGGGAAGGACCAACTAATATTTTTATTCCCTGTCTGCAATACGGAAAGCAATCTATGGAGGCGCTAACTATGAAAATTACAAAAGGTATATTCGAGTTGGTAGAAGGATCAGTATGCCAGCTCATACCTGACTCCAGATCCCATGCCCTTATCTTTTTATTATTAATCCTATCTTGATGTGAGAGGAAAGTGGTGTGTATGTTTCATTTCAGCTGAAGAAGGAAGTGAGATCATTGTAATAATAGAATAGTTTCAGAATCTTCCAAGAAAAGCGGAGTAGCGTTCTGACTCAAGCTTCATCCCCTTTTTAGACAATAATTTTCCTCTTCTTCTCCCTTGCCTTTCCTACCTAATAAAAGCACTGATGAAATTAAACATTAAAACTCCAGGAGGAAAAAAATCCCCAGGAGGGCACAGATGGTCGTTTATCTTTGTGTCCCCAGTGCCTTCCTTGTACAATACCTGGCTCAAAATAGGTACTTGTCATGGCTTGTCATATGAAAGAAAGAATTAATTAATAAACCAATGAATCAGTGATGATGGTTCTATTTATAATGCTTATTGGAACTTAGGTTTCACTTTCAAATGTAAGAAAGTATTTGGTTATTGTGATTTTAAGTAAGCTCTTTGAAACATGTTAAATTTCAAATTTATGACTTGCATTAACTAAAGACTAATTCTGGACATGGAGCTATTTTTTTCCCTCACTATACACAGACCTACACAAACATATAAACACACACATATACATATATATTTAGTACTATATTTTTATTGCACTTCAAAAATGGCTTGAAACAGTTTAGATTCAACGATGTAAACACTCTTAGCTCCCATGCTATGTTTCCAGAAAGTCTTTTTACTTCCCATTAATTTCAAAGTAAAGAGATCTCTAAAAATGAGAGCATTTGTGGGTGTTATGAATTGAATTGTGTCCCCAAAAAGTATGTATTATAAATCCTAACCTCTATGCCTATGGTTATAATCCCATTTGGAAATAGGTTGTCTGCGTTATGTTAATGAGGCAGAGTTAACGTAGAGTGTGTTTCCAATCAGTCTCTCACATGATGTAAAAGGAGCAGACTAGGCAAGAGGAGATAGAGGAAGATAGCTGCCAAGCCACGTGGAGATCTCCGAGGAACCAGGAAACAGAAGCTGAAGAGACAAGGGCCTTCCCCCAGAACCAACAGAGAGAAAAGACTTCCCTTACAGCCAGTGCCCTGAATTTGGACTTCTAGCCTCTAAACTGTGAGAAAACAAATTTCTGTTTGTTAAAGCCACCCACTTACGGTATTTCTGTTGTAGCGGCGCTAGATAACTAAGACAGAATTTGGTACCGGGAATGGGGTAGGGCTCTAACAAATACCTAAATTGTGGAAGTGGTTTTGAAATTGGGTAATGGTTGGAAACTGGAAGAGTTTTAAGGTGCCTAATAGAAAAAGCCTGGAAACCCTGGTGGCATAGTGGTTAAGAGCTGCAGCTGCTAACCAAAACGTCAGCAGTTCGAATCCACCAGGCACTCCTTGGAAACTCTTTGGGGCAGTTCTATTCTGTCCTATAGGGTCAGTATGAGTCAGAATCAACTTGACGGCAACAGGTTTGGTTTTGGTTAGTAGTAAAAGCCTAGATTGCCTTGAAAAGACTGTTAGTAGAATAGTGGACGTCAAAGGCAATTCCGGTGAGGACTCAGAAGGAAGTGAGGAGAGCCATCAAGAAAGTCTCTATCTTTCTTAAAGAACACATATGACACCAGCAACAGAATGTTGTTAGAAATGTGGATGTTAAATGTGCTTCCGGTGAGGCTTTAGAAGGAAATGATGAGCATGTGATTAGACAACTGAGGAAGGACGATGCTTTTTGTGCAGTGGCAAAGAGCTTGTCTGAATTATGTTCAAATGTTTGGTGGAAGGTAGAACTTGTAAGTGATGAACTTACATGTTTGAGGAGATTTCTAAACAAGGTCTTAAAGGGACTGCATGGTTTCTCCTTGCCACTTATAGTTAAATGCAAGCGGAAAGAGATGAACTTAAAAATGAGCTGTGTAGAATGGAAACAGAACTTAAAGATTTGGAAAATTCTGCTGTACAAACTCAGGACACATGTTCTAGAATTCTCACTAAGGACATGGCTACACAATTTTTTGTTAACGATATTAAGTCTGTGACTGATGGTTCTAACCAACTACTACAGCAGAAAACCCATCAGCTTAGACTGAAGGGGACAGAAACTGGACGAAAGGACAGAAAGCTGTCTGCCTCTTGGAATTCTACAGGTAGGAAGCAGGCCAAAGGAGCTAGCTACATCTGTTGCCCTCCAAGAAAAGAAAAGTACCATCCTTCGAACAGTTTAGAGATTAACAAAACTGTCGGAAGGAACACGAAGACAACGGATCTCTCTAAAATGTAGGGATTTATAAATTGTCCAATTGTTATGCAAAATAATTTCAAAAACCTGAGTAGATGTGAATGTTACCATTAACAAGAAATAAAGAAAAAAGCAGTAGTTCATTTTTAAAATCTGGCTGCATTTGAAGCAGTGGCTACAGCTATATCTACACAACCCCACACAGTAGAAAAAAATTTCCAAAAGTTATATGTAGAGTCCTTCTCACAGTGTACCCCTAACATTTCCCACTTTAGGCTTTTCTTTAGAATAATGCAGCATCTTAAATGCCTTTCTAGCAAAAAGCAAATGAATTTTAGAATTTTTCTTACATAGAATTCCATGAAATGCCTTGTTTCCAAGAGAAAAAAAAACCTAAGGAATTGTAGTTAAATACAAGATTTGCTTCAGTAAAAAGACCGTTTCCAGAAGTATATTTCCATCAAAAGTGGGATGTTTTATGTGAAAGACTTCAGTTTATATCCTTGAGAACAGAGACTTTTTTTCCCCATAATATCCACCTTTGGAGGATGTATTGGTATAATGAAAATGTCAATACGCATAGGTCATACATGAGGTGTGTTTGAATTGATTATGTGTTCTAATAGCCTGAAATCTAAACGAAGAGGTTTTTTAATAGAGGTCTTTGTATGGCATAAAAATACGTGGGGATGTGTGGTGTAATGTGAGTAAGACTAATGGATCATCTTATTGGAGAAACACTTATCTTGAGAAGAAACATGGCCACACTGTTGTTTGACATTTGGCTCTTCAATGGCTTGATCAGAAGAAGCCTTAGTCAAACACTCCAGAGACAAGAGCAGTTCAAGAGAGCAGTTTCTTGCCAAAGGTCAAAATTCTTTCGTCACTATCTCAAGAAAGTCCTCTGAGGTTGCTTACATCTCACTAAGGGGAAAATAAAAGGATGGCCAAAATCATACTTTTATTAAAAATAGCACCAGTCAGGTTACTCCAATGTGGCAGTACAAACTCTAAAATCACTCATTAGTAGAATCTCTGAATAGCATACTTAGGCATATAACTTATGCCTTGCTCATTTTACGTACATCAAAATATGAACTGCTCCAGAGGGTTTTCGAGGAGCACCTGGTGGATTTGAACTGCTGACCTTTTGGTTAGCAGCCGAACTCTTAACCACTACACCACCAGGGTTTCCACATATATATATAAAAATTCTTTTGGGGATAACATCTAAGTGAATCACTAGTTATCTAGCATAAAAGTCATCCAAATGAGTAGAATTTTCAAGATAATTTTAGAATCTGTATCTGTTTTTAAATTTCTATCAGAAAAGAGGCTTTAGGTAGGTTTAAAAGTTGTTGTTTCAAAGAAATTCATTGGACCTCTTTTCTCTACCATGGATTTTAGATTTTCATACAGGTTTGGTGGATGTTCTTAGTCATTCCATGCACCTTTACTAATTTCAGCATTTCTTGACCTCTAAAGCTGCTCACATCATGAACTTTAATTTTTAAAATTGTCTAGGATTTTAATATCACACAAGTGAATTATTTAACAAGGTATTTGTAATAGTGCTAAGACCAGCTGGTGAACATGAGGCATTCCAAACCTTGAATTTATCACTCTTCATCAAGGAAAATATTTCACAGAGCTATCCATTTTAACCAGTATAGTGCCAACCCAATGGTTATACAAAACCTAGGGCCATTTCTGGGGAAGTCAAGGTTTCCCTTCTACTCTGTGCCCCAGAATTTTTACACAGGGGATTTCAAGTTAAAATACACAGTATAGGCAAACTTGAATGCGAAAATAAGGCAAAACAATGCAATATGAAGCTTGAATTGTATGCAGACCAAGAGCTAGAAGCGGTTTCATTTCCCTTTACCTTGATAAGAATTGACTGTACATGAGCTTCAGTTCCACCTTCTTCTCTCCACCCTCCTCCCACACAACAGATACACACTCCTTCCTTCCCGTCTTGCTCTCTAGCAATAAATGGCTCTTCAAGCACTATTGCCCCAATTCATTCTACCTCATAGACTGTTCTGAGAATTATCTGCTGGTGCTTGATGAGTAATTCTAAATTGACCATCAAACTTTCTCTGCCCATAGCAATGTAAAATAAATTTTGAGTTCTCTTAGGCATGAACGATTTCATCTTCTTGATTAATGGCATTATTTATTAGTAGGCTCTGAAAAATATAGTAGAGTTTGGGTGGAGACAAAGGTTGATGTAATAACCTAATCACTAGCACTTCATCTTTGATGCATAGGCCACACCCTGACAACTCAAAGAGCATGGAAGAAGTTTGAAAATAGCATTCTACTTGTCTTCTTCAATTCAGAATCTATACTTTAAATCTCAGAGAAAAATGCATGGATATCTGAAATGCTTTTTCCCAGGTAGCTACTAGTTTCATTAATTCAATAAAGTTGGCTTATTGCCAAAATTACTTTTACAAGATTCTCTGCAGATCAAAGTGTTACTTGTAGCCAAAAATTGCCAAAACCTCATAGCTTCTTAAGTTCCACGCGTGGAAGAGAGCTACAGGAACCTTTGCCATTCCAGAAACAGACCTGAATCTGGAGAGACAACAATCTTTGGGAAATTGAAAGATAACTTGAAACCAAGGTGTCAAGTACCAGGCTGAATTGAATTGCTATTCTACAGAAAGATGGTGAATCTTCTGTATAGCTTCGAGGGATGATTGCATCCTAACCAAGTCGTTCAAATGCTTGAACAATTTTATCGTTGTCACCTCTGAATCATAAACTTTAAGCTAAAAAACGGCAAACCAGAACTCCAAGAAGACATCCATCAGCATGGCCTTCCTCACCAACTTCTCTCATGTTCCTAGCTAATCCTTAGGGGAAAAATCCATGTAAACAATTTCAAAACTCTCTTTCTCTCATGCCCTACTTTTTAATTTTTAAGGTTTATAATAGACACATTATTTAATAATCAAGTACTTATTAGTAGATATTTTATGAGGAAAACAAGTGTAAATTTGTATCTGATTCAGATTTAGATTACCATGTATCAGAAGCAGGTGAAAATCCTGAATGTATCATTTCCCACTGTGTGATCCTGAGAAAATTATTTAGCCTCTCTGAGCCTGTTTTTTTCTTCAGTAAAATGGAGCTAATAATACATGACTTGCTGAGTATATCATAAGGATTAAATGGCATATATAAAGTAACTGGATGTGTCATAGGCACGTAAGAGATGTTAGATTCTTTTTAAACAAACACTCCAATTTATTACATAGAAAATTGTAAATGAGTGCGTTTTTCTTTTGCCAGAAATATCTTCAATGTTAAATTAGCCTTTTTCACCATTTCAAAAAGGAGGCTAATTAAGCTTGTTTAAAAATTCACATTATGGACTGATTTGCATACAATATTAAATTGTTTTAATTTTTTACTCCAATTTATATTTTAAAAAACATTTCATATAATTGCAATGTCTTTATCACATCCATTTTGTACATTCAAAATTTCCAGAGTCATGTGTGATAATTTATTTTGTCCTCCTATTGTTGAACATTTAGTTTGCTTCCAATTCTTCAATATTATCATCAATAGTATTGAACAGGAGAGAGAGCTTTGTGCACAAGAGCTTTTTTCTAATTTGTGGGTTAATTTCTTAGAATACAATTCTAGGAATGGTATTACTGAATAAAAAGGTATAAGCACCCTTTAATGGTTTGTATCTGTTTTGTTGATTTTAGATGCAGGGAAAGATGAAGCCACTGTGAAGTAAGGTGGCCAAAGGTCTAAATTTGGGGATTTGAAAGGTGGAAAAAGGAATATCTCAAGAAGAAAAATGAATGCTTAAAAAAGAAAAAAAGAAAAAAACAGAAGCAAGTAAGAACTTAATATGAATAAAAACCAAACCAAACCCACTGCCTTCAAGTGGATTCCAACTCACAGCAACCCATAGGGTTTCCAAGGCTGTAAATCTCTACAGAACCAGACTGCCACATCTCTCTCCCACGAAGCCACTGATGGTTTGGAACCACCAACCATTTGGTTGGCAGTCGATCACTTTAAACACTGCATCACTGCTCCTTAAAAGACAGTAGGAAATTCACCTGACCGGAGCAGGTTTATTTTGGCAGCAGTAGGAAATCAGGCTGGACCGGTTAGGTAGATTCTTATTAGAGGAGGCCCTTGGGAGTGAGGTAAAGGAGTTTAAGCTTGCTGTAGTATGCCTACAGCCTGGGGCAGTAGCATCATAGCAAGAGAGAGAGAGACGGTTCTTGAAGAATCGCTGGGAAGTGGATTGACGCTGACACTGGAGTCGTGGAAAATCACTATAAGCAAGGCTTCACATATGATGTCAAAGAAAAGAAAAATGGAAAGTGAATCCAGACACTTGACGAGAAAAATAAAATAAAGGGGCTTAGAAAGAGGTTAGTGTAAGAGAATGAAGAAAAGTATGCATCCCCAGGGTTCTCTCCTGATGGACGGGAAGTGAAGTAGGTGTCACTCAAGTGATAGCAGTCAGGTAACTGGGAAGGGGAGCCAGTTTACTGCAGGGGTAGTTTGGACAAGGGATAGTGATTTTGAGTTGAGAATAGACTATTCAAGTGGAAAGGCCAAGAATAGGCAGTTGGAAACCCTTACATTCTTAAGGATTTTAGTGGTTTCAGTTGGATATATACAAAACAAGGAGTTCGTAATTGCAGGACAGGACACTTTACCAGAAGATGTAAGGGGGACTTAGGAGCTTCTAAGATGGTCAGATGAGCCTTGGACCCAGGCAGCAGGTGATCCTGGCTTATCAGCTTGCGGCCTCCCAGGACCAAGACATAAGTGTTAAAATTTTATCAGAAATCACTTCCCATTCTCTAGTTCCACCATGAAATATGAGACAATTGTGGTGAAAAATCAGGACAAGAAGGAATGACATTTAGAATTATTTCATTTATGGTAGATGCAAAACTAACAATGCTATTACAGGCTCAATCCATTTTATTTGGGGGCCAGTGACATACTGTTTACGAAGGATTAATTATTTTTTTTTACTTCAAAAGTTACCTGTGTCAAAAATCCTTAAAGACCCTGAAATTCAGAAATTTTTCTCTGAAAAGCAGAATGAATAGCTTTCAAGACACTACACAAGAGTGAAAATTTGGCAGGCCTCACACCTGCAAAAACTCAGATGGGCTCCAATGTCCACACCAAACAGAATTCCGGATTCATCTTTTAAGTTAGAAATTCCACAAGAAGAATCTGATGATCCCCTGAGTCATCCAGAACCACAGAAAAAATACCCTGTATTCTAAATATAATCCTTTGCATTTTTCCTCAGAGGAATACTAATCACATGTGCAGACCACATGTTGTAGTCTATTATCTCCCCAATCAGCAAGGAATTTCCTTGGATTTTTTCATAGGATCCCTGAGCAACCAGAAATAGACAGCAGGAGAATCCAGTTTGAAGCAACCCTCTTAGTTTGAATTGAAATATAGTTGTATATATAATGGTACCAGGATCCACTGGAAAAATTTGGATGTATTAGATATTCCCGAACTTGTATGCTTTATCTATTTTTGATTATTACTTTTAAATTTGTGGGGAAAACATTCCATTAAAATATTTTATAATTCAAGAATCAGACCATTGGTGTGAATAAGGCCTCAGTTTGTCACCTCAAAAAATACACCATCATAGAGGTGAGTAGGGAATGCACCATGTTAACTCATAGTCAGTGGGGTGGGGGTTGCTCACGGCCTCAAGGTCACCCAGCACAATCCAGCTACTGTGCATTCTCAGTCTGCAGAAGAGGAAAACTCTGGAAACTCCTCCTTGGTCTGTCACCTTAAATCCTTGCATTGGAATAAAACTGTTAGATACATCCATCTCCCTAAAATTCTGAGCCATAGGTCTCCAAGGCCTCAGAGGTCTCCTGCACCTCTGCATACAGAAAATGCTCTGGTCCAAAGTCTCCTGCTTTCTCCAGGTCTGTAGAGCTAGAGTGAGTGAGGAGAAAGTAGAGGCAGAACTAGAGAAAACAAGAGGAAGTGCTCTCTTGCCTATTACCAGAGCTTATTTTGATTCTTTTAAATTGATAGAAGTTTGCAGCATTATGTATTTTTTCTCTTCTGTAACTCCAGTAACTATGTTCATTGCAATTAAATAAGATTTTGCGGTCCATTATCCTTTAATGGATGTAGCCTTTGGATATTTTTGAAAACTAAAACTAAAAGAAAAATGAGCAAGTAAACTTGTTGATTAATGTATCTGTGAGGATCTTTGTACTGTCTTTTAAACAGACGAATGAGCATTTTAAAGCAAAACAATAATATGAAAATATACTGTGTATTTGTGACGATAAATCTGTTTTTCCAAACTATCACCAATGAATGACTATTGTCATGCTCATTGCAAAGATGGAGACAGTGAAGTATAGAGAGATCAGATTGCCACCACACACAGTAAGCTGGTAGTAGCAGCAGCAGCAGCTGTCAAAAACTGCTGGCCCCACTAGCCAGGTGACAGTGATTACCAGGAAATTTGTCAAGAGTTTCAAAGTTGTATCCAATTTGCATAAAAGAAGAACATTTTATTTGTATCTTTTCAGGCAAGGATGTGCTTGTGTATGAGGTCTGTAGCTTCCTTTAGGGCTTCTCCTTCCTGATGCAAGCTGCCTTTGGGGCCCTGTATTAGGGCAGGGAAAAGTTGATAAAGCTCACTTTTGGGTCTTCCCACTTCCCCCATCAGGACCACTTCAAGGCCTCCCTCTAGACCCCATCCCAGCCCCATGTGTCTCCTATTCCTGGGTTAACTCATAACTAAGATTGGACCTAAAGGTGGGTGTGGTAGCCAGCTTTCAAGATGGCCCCCAATGATCCTGCCTTCTTGGTCTTTACACCCTTGGGTAGTTCCCTCCGTCATTGAGTCAGAGCTGACCTGTGTGATCAATAGAACATCCAGAAGTGATGGTATGTGATATCTGAGACTGCTATAAAGGCTTTGTAGCTTCTGCCTTGATTTCTTGGATTGCTCCTTCTGGAGGAAGTCAGAAGCCATGTCATCAGGACCCTCAAGCAGCCTGTGGAGAGTCCACATGGAGCGAACTGACCTGCCAGCTGCGTGAGTGAGCCACCTTGGGGGTGAATCCTCCCGATCCAGTCAAGTCGTCAGAGGATTGCAGCTCAGCTCACATCTGACTGCAACTTCATAGAGATCCTGAGCCAGAATCGCCAGTCAAGTCACTCAGAATCCCGGACCCACAGAAACTGTGAGGGATAATACATGACTATTGTTTTTAGTCACTAAGTTTTTGAGTGATTTGTTACAGAGCAACAGACAACTAATACAGGAGGTTAATGTATAATCGCTTCTGAGGGGCATTTATCTTTACTAAAAAAAAAAAAAAATGGTGAAATGACAGGTAGGGTGCGGGGGCGGGGAAGGGGTCCCATGGCCATCAGCCCCTACATCACCGTGCAGGGCCTACTCTGCTCTGCCTTCTCATTAAAGCCATCCTTCTTTCTACTGTGGAGAAATAAAATACAGTGCTTTTGGCATCGGGTTACATTTTCTCCCTCAGACCTAGACAGAGAGATTCTTAATTATAACCTGGTGCTCTCTCTTCCTCCTGGTTTCAAGAGCTCCAGAGAGTTAATGCACATACAGAGGCTCTCATTACTGTAGTTCTAATCCTACCTCTACAGTGATCCAACAGCATCGCTGGACCTGTTTTTCAAGAGTAAAACGAAGGAGGGCAAACATTGATTTAGGGTTTACTATGCGCTAGAAATTGTCCTTACTTTTCTTTTTAATTTATTGAGGTGAAATTCACATAACATAAAATCAACCACTTTAAAGTGAACAATTCAGTGGCTTTTAGTTCATTTACAACGTTGTGCAACAACCATCTCTGTGTAATTCCAGAACACTTTCATCATTCCAAAAAAAAAAAACCCAGTAACCATTAAGCAGTTTCTCCCGTTGTCCCCTCCCTAAACTACTTTTTGTAGATTGTTTTATTCATTCCTCACAATGACCATATCAGGAAAGTACCATTTTCTCCATTTTTCCATAAGGAAACAGAAGCACAAAAAAGGTCAAATAACTTGTCCAAGGTCAAATAGTAAGTAGTTGAGCCAGAATGTGAATCCAGGCCCTTTGACTTCAAAGCTCACTCTCTGGGATTGGACTAAAAAACAACTAAGGCCCTTCTTTCAGCCTGAACTGTTAGGATTCAATGGTGTGAGAAACTCCTCCCACTTTTCTACTTCATGCCACACTCAAGCACCACCGACCTTTAGTGGGGTGTGCTGGGGACATACGTTCACAGTAGGTGCTCATCTGCAGTGGAGGTTTGGGAGAGCTCCAAACTTGCCCTAGCCAGATCTGTCTCACCTCCTCCTCTTCTCCTGAAGTTTCCATTTGCACATTCATTCTAGGAGTCATTAACAAGTTGCTGTTGAGTCGATACAAACTCATGGCTACCCTATGTGGGTCAGAATGGAACTGTGCCCCTGATGGAGTGGGAGAAAAGCATGGAGCAGAACTCAAATTCATCTAAAAAGACCAGACTTCATGGTCTGACTGAGAGTGGAGGAACCCCTGAGGCCATGGCCCTGGACGCTCAGTTAACCCAGAACAGAAAGCATTCCTGGAGCCCACTCCTCAGACAAAGATTGGACTGGACTATAAAACATAAAATAATATTCATGAGGAGCGTGTTTCTTAGTTCAAGCAGATACATGAGACCAAAAGGGTGGCTCCTGTCCAGAGGCAGAAAGAAAAGGAAGGAAGAAACAGAGGCTGGTTGTACGGACATGGGAAACCCGGAGTGGAAAGGGAGAGTGTGCTGTCACATTGTGGGGATCACAACTAGTGTCACATAACAATATGTGTATAAATTTTTGCATGAAAAATTAACTTGAGCTGTAAACTTTCACCTAAAGCACAATAAAAAAAAATAGAAAAGAATGGAACTGTGCTCATAGGGTTTTCAGTAGCTGATTTTTTGGAAGTAGACCCCAGGCCTTTCTACCAAGGCACCTCTGGGTGGACTCAAACTGCCAAACTTTCAGTTAGCAGCTGAACGTATTAACTGTTTGCACCACCCAGGGACTCTCTAGGACTCATTTGTTGCTGTTGTTAGTTGCCGTCGAGTCAATTCCAACTCATGACAACCCAATGTGTAGAACTGTTCCATAGGGTTTTCAAGGCTGTGACTTTCAGAAGCAGATCACCGAGACTTACTTCTGAGGAGACTCAGAGTGGGTTTGCACCACCAAACTTCTGTAGTCCAGCACCTAACCATTTGTGCCACCAAGGACTCCTTAGGACTCATTGAAAAACAAAAACAAAACCAAACCCGTTGCTGCCTAGTAGATTCCCTTTCATAGTGACCCTATAGGATAGAGTAAAACTGTTTCCAAGGAGGGGCTGATGGATTCGAAATGCCGACCTTTTGGTTAGTGGTTAGCAGCCAAAGGCTTAACCACTGTGCCACCAGGGCCCCTAGGACTCATTAGGATCTATTTAAAAAAAATTTTTTTAAACCCTAGTTAAAACGTAGATATGCTACCTGGTGTCGTAACTATCTAGTATTGCCAACAGAAAGACCACATATGGGTGGCTTTAAGGGCAAATTTTATTTTCAGTTCAGGAGGCTAGAAGTCTGAATTCAAGACATGGCTCTGGGAGAAGGTCCTTCCTTGTCAGTAGTCCATGAGTTCCTTGGCATTCCTTAGTGTTCCTTGCCATCTGTCTTCCCTCTGTGCATGTCTCTGTGTCTATTCTGCTCTTTTTATAACTCAGAAGTGATTAAGTTTAGGATCCACACTACTCAGATATGACCTCATTAATCACCTATTTCCAAACAGGGTCATATTTACAGACAGGTACAGGGGTTAGGATTTCAACCTATACTTTGGGAGGAGGACACAATTAAATCCATAACACCTGGGAAATACACACAAACCCACTGTCACTGTCCATGACCTACTAGCAGAGAACAAGGTCCAAAAGGAATAGGAGAGTAGGCAGATACATTTGAATCTGGAAGATTGAAAGAGATCTGAAAATGGAGCATTTCTGGATGTTGGAAGGCCACTTGAGCAATGGAGGTATACCCAGCAGGTAAGTTGAGTGACACTCACACACCACTCACACCATTCACAGAAAGAGAGAAAAGTGTAACTTCAACAATCCAGAATTTGCCAATCAGAAAACCCAGAAATGTGTTATTTTTATTTAAGCATATACATAATTTTGTGTCATTTTGAAAAATACAATTTTATCTGCAAAGTCTCCTGGTAGAGATGCGGCACACAGAAAAATCATTTCTGTTCTTAGGGCTCCCGGTTCTGTACCTGGTCTTATCCTTCCTCTTTTCCATCAGTCACCAACTGCTTCCCATTTTTCCTTCGAAGTGTTTTTTATCTGATTTTCTGTCTACTCTGTTGCCTCAAGTTTTCATTATCTCCCATCAAACCTATTAAAATGCACCCCTAAATGGCCTCCTTAACTTCTGCCTCTTCCCATCTAATCCATCTTACAATGCTGCTTTTCTATGTTATCCTAGTGTTTAATACTGTCTCACTCTTATCTCTAGAAGAAGCTTAAAACATTAGAGTCTTAGGTCTCATTCAGAGGGAAACTCAGTATGTGCAGGGTGGGTCTACCTTTAATGTGCATTATATAACTTCTATTTATTGTAAAATATAGCATACATGCAGAAGAGTACATTAAATATATATGTACAGTTAAAAAACAACTCTAAGCGACCACTCACGTAACCACGTTAAGATACATCATTGCAGAGGCGGGGCCAAGATGGCAGAGTAGTCAGATGCTCCCGGTGGACCCTCTTACAACAAAGACCTGAAAAAACAAGTGATTCGATTATAAATGGCAATCTGGGAGCCCTGAACATCAAAGGCAGAGTTGAGGAACTGGACTCAGTGGCAGGGGGAGGGAGAGATTGTTCAGAAGCGGCAAGGAGTTGCCAGACCTGACCCAGCGGAAGCCTGAGCCCTTCAGGCCTGATCGGCTTGGGGGTGAGCCATGAGGCAGGCAAGCAGCCGTGTTCAGGACACGTGTTTTCCACACCAGGAGAGACCCAGCACCAGAGACTCTACACAGCCACCCAGAACCAGTGAGAAGCAGTCCTCCACGAAAGATAAGTACTTGCATACGGCTTACTGTAGATCAAAAACACCCCCCTTAGAGAAAAACCTCTCTCCCATTTACCTCCCCGCTCCCTGCTCTGCACTGGGTCCCAGACCCAGCTTCAGCAATTGCTGAGTCCCCTGGGCCAGAAATAGGATCTGTCACACACCCAGAGCCATTCTCCCTGCCCTGGAGAGTGAAAAAATTAACAAATGGGAAAAAATAAACTGCCGGCTCCCCTAAGCCAGGAACCCAGGGTAGGCACAGCTCCTTTGCCTAGACACAGGCATAAGGGATCCACAGATTCTGAGTGCCTTTCCCCCTGCATAGACTTGTGTGGGCCCATCTCAACAGCATAGGCCCTCATTACCGCAGAACAACAGGGTATACACCGGAACTCTAACTTCAACTGTTTCAGCTGTGAAGTGGCAGGTTCTTGACATTTGACACTGCTCTGCCCATTAATCAGGGTCTTCACCTACCCAAGTCAGGGGCCTGAGGACTGGTGGCTCCACCCACGCCACCTAGCCACCTGCGAGAGGGGCCCATGAAGAAGAGGTGCCCCCCAGCCCTTACGGCCAACAGCATTAGGTGCTCATAGTCCAGCTGCAAAACCCACCCACCTACGCACTCTAGGGAACAGAGACACTCCTTCCTCCCGGACAGTTGGGGGCAGCTGTCAGGCCCCTGCCTTGCTCAGAGTGTGTCCCCCTGCTGCAGCCAGTTGCCTGTGCCTACACAATCACTCATGCCTGTCTCAGATTGTAAGTGAGAGCCTACACAACACACTTGGTGGCTATCTACCTGGGCACCTGAGCTGAATACATACAGGAGGAGTGGGCAGACTCCTGACTCACAAACCTAGTAACAGATCTAACCACCCGGTGACAGAACATTAGAGCTTCAAAGTTGCCAATAATCAAACTATCAGCCTATTGGGCATATCAAAATAAAACAAGAAGCTAGGACACAGTAAGCAAACGTAAAATAAATAAATATAAGAACTTATTGATGGCTCGGAGACAACAGTCAATATCAAATCACATAAGAAAGCAATCCATGATGGCTTCAGCAAGCTCCCAAAATATGGAATCTAGAAATTTTCCAGAGGAGGAAAGTTTCTTGGAATCACCAGAGGCAGAATACAAAAGATTAATATACAGAACTCTTCAAGAAATTAGGAAGGAATTAAACAAAAAGCAGAACACACAATAGAGGAAATTAAAAAGATTAGAGAAGAGCATAGTGACAAATTTAACACTTTACAAGAATCCATAGAGAGACAGCCATCAGAAATACAGAAGGTTAACAATAAAATTTCACAATTAGTCAATTCAATAGAAAGTCATAGGAGCAGAATTGAAGCAATGGAAGTCAGAATTACTGACATTGAAGATAAAGCACTTGCCATCAACTTATTTGAGGAAAAATCAGATAAAACAATTTTAAAAAATGAAGAAGGCCTAAGAATTATGTGGGAGTCTATCAAGAGGAATAACCTACAAGTGATTGGAGTACGAGAACAGGGGGGATAACTGAAAATACAGAGAGAATTGTTAGATATTTTTTGGTAAAAAACTTCCCTGATATCGTGAAAGATGACTAGATATCTATCCAAGATGCTCATCAAAACCCACATAAGGTAGATCCCAAAAGAAAGTCACCAAGACATATGATACTCAAATTTACCAAAACCAAAGATAAAGAGACAATTTTAAGAGTGGCTAGAGATAAATGAAAAGTCATCTACAAAGGAGAGTCAATAAGACTAAACTTGGACTAATCAGCAGAAATCATGCAGGCAAAAAGGCAATGGGATGACACATATAAAGCCTTGAAGGAAGAAAAGTGCCAGCCGAGAATTATATATCCAGCAAAACTGTCTCTCAAATATGATGGCGAAATTAGGGCATTTCCAGATAAACAGAGGTTTAGGGAATTTGCAAAAACCAAACCAAAATTACAAGAAATACTAAAGGGAGTCCTCCGGTTAAAAAATCAGTACCATCAGATAACAACCCAAGACTAGAACACAGGACTGAGTAACCAGCTATCAACCCAGATAGGGAAGTCACAAAAGGAAATCAAACCTAAAACACTGAAAATAGGGAAACAGATGTCAATATGTAAAAGATGACAACATTAAAACAAAAAAGAGGGACTTAAAAAAGGCAGACATAGATTTTTCATATGGAGAGGAAGTCAAGGTGATATAAAGAAATAAAGACTGGTATAAACTTAGAAAAATAGGGATAAACATTAAGGTAACCACAAAGGAAACTAACAATCCTACAAGTCAAAATAAAAACTAGAAAAATATAAAGACTCAGCAAATACAAAATCAACAACAACGAAAAAGATGAAAAGGAATACATAAAGAAAAATGACTCAGCACAGAAAATTAAGTGGAACAAAGAAACTGTGAACAACACACAAAAAAAAGACATCAAAATGACAGCACTAAACTCATACCTATCAATAATTACTCTGAACATAGGTGGACTAAATGCACCAATAAAGAGACAGAGAGTGGCAGATTGGATAAAAAAACATGATCCGTCTATAAGCTGCCGACAAAAGACACACCTTAGACTTAAAGACACAAACAAACTAAAACTCAAAGGGTGGAAAAAATATATCAAGCAAACAACACTCAAAAAAGAGCAGGAGTGGCAATATTAATCTCTGACAAAAAAGACTTTAAAGTAAAATCCACCACAAAGGAAAAGGAAGGACACTATATAATGACTAAAGGGTCAATACACCAGGAGGACATAGCTATAATAAATATTTACCCACCCAACGACAGAGCTCCAAAATACGTAAAACGAACTCAAACAGCACTGAAAAGAAAGATAGACAGCTCCACAATAGTAGTAGGAGACTTCAACACACCACTTTTGGTGAAGGAAAGAACATCCAGAAAGAAGCTCAGCAAAGACACGAAAGAGCTAAATGCTACAATCAACCAACTTGATCTCATAGACATATACCAAACACTCCACCCAACAGCAGCCAAGTATACTTACTTTTCCAATGCACATGGAACATTCTCCAGAATAGACCACATATCAGGCCATAAAGCAAGGCTTAACAAAATCCAAAGCATCGAAATATTACAAAGCATCTTTTCTGACCATAAACCCATTAAAGTAGAAATCAACAACAGAAAAAAAAAAGGAAAGGAAAAAAAAAATCAAACTCATAGAAACTGAACAACACCTTGCTCAAAAACTACTGGGTTATAGAAGAAATTAAGGATGGAATAAAGAAATTCATAGACTCAAACGAGCATGAAAACACATTCTACCAGAACCTTTGGGACACAGCAAAAGCAGTGCTCAGAGGTCAGTTTATAGCAATAAATGCACACATCCAAAAAGAAGAAAGGGCCATAATCAAAACATTAACCCTACAACTGGGACAAGTAGAAAGAGAGTAGCAAAAGAAGCCCTCAGGTGCCAGAAGAAAGGGAATAATAAGAATTAGAGCAGAATTAAATGAAATAGAGAACAGGAAAACAATTGAAAGAGTTAACAGGACCAAAAGCTGGTTCTCTGAAAACATCAACAAAATTGATAAACCATTGGCCAAACTGACAAAAGAAAAACAGTAGAGGAAGCAGATAACCCATATAAGAAACGAGATGGGTGATATCACAACAGTCCCAACTGAAATTAAAAGAATCATAACAGAATACTATGAAAAATTGTACTCTAACAAATTTGAAAACCTCGAGGAAATGGATAAATTTCTAGAAACTCACTACCTACCTAAACTAACACAAACAGAGGTAGAACAATTAAATAAACCCATAACAAAAGAAGAGATTGAAAAGGTAATTTAAAAACTCCCAACAAAAAAAAACCCTGGCCCTGGAGAATTCTACCAAACTTACAGAGAAGAGTTCACACCACTACTACTAAAGGTATTTCAGAGCATAGAAAAGGATGGAATACTCCCAAACTCATTCTATGAAGCCAGCATAACCCTGATACCAAAACCAGGTAAAGACACCACAAAAAAAGAAAATTACAGACCAATATCCCTCATGAACGTTGATGCAAAAATCCTCAACAAAATTCTAGCCAACAGAAAAAAAAAAAAAAATCCTAGCCAATGGAATTCAACCACATATCAAAATAATAATTCACCATGATCAAGTAGGATTTATACCAGGTATGCAGGGATGGTTCAACATTAGAAAAACAATCAATGGAATCCATCACATAAATGAAACAAAAGACAAGAACCACATGATCTTATCAATTGATGCAGAAAAGGCATTTGAAAAAGTTCAACACACATTCATGATAAAAACTCTCAACAAAATAGGAATAGAAGGGAAATTCCTCAGTATAATGAAGGGCATTTATACAAAGCCAACAGTCAACATCACCCTAAATGGAGAGACTTTGAAAGCATTCCCCTTGAGAACAGGAACCAGACAAGGATGCCCTTTATCACCACTCTTATTCAACATTGTGCTGGAGATCCTAGCCAGAGCAATTAGGCTAGAAAAAGAAATAAAGGGAATCCAAACTGGTAGGGAAGAAGTCAAAGTATCTCTATTTCCGGATGATATGATCTTATATACAGAAAACCCCAAAGAATCCACAAGAAAACTACTGGAACTAACAGAAGATTTCAGCAAAGTTTCAGGAGACAAGATAAACATACAAAAATCAATTGGATTCATTTACACCAACAAAGAGAACCTCAAAGAGGAAATCACCAAATCAATACCATTTACAATAGCCCCCAAGAAGATAAAATACTTAGGAATAAATCTAACCAGAGACGTAAAAGATCTATACAATGAAAACTACAAGACACTACTACAAGAAACCAAAAGAGACCTACATAAGTGGAAAAACATCCCTTGCTCATGGATAGGTAGACTCAACATTGTGAAAATGTCTATTCTACCCAAAGCAATTTACAGATACAACGCAATCTCGATCCAAATTCCACCAGCATTTTTTAATGAGATGGAGAAACAAATCACCAACTTCATATGGAAAGAGAACAGGCCCCCGATAAGTAAAGCATTACTGAAGAAGAAGAACAAAGCAGGAGGCCCCACACTACCTGATTTTAGAACCTATTATACCACCACAGTAGTCAAAACAGCCTGGTACTGGTACAATAGCAGATACATAGACCAATGGAACAGAATTGACAATCCAGACATAAATTCATCCACCTATGAGTAGCTGATATTTGACAAAGGCCCAAAGTTCATTAATTGGGAGAAAGACAGTCTCTTTAACAAATGGTGCTGGCATAACTGGATATCCATCTGCAAAAAAATTAAACAAGACCCATACATCACACACTGCACAAAAACTAACTCAAAATGGATCAAAGACCTAAATATAAAAGGACCTAAAACGAAAAAGATCATGGAAGAAAAAACAAGGACAATGCTAGGGGCCCTAATACATGGCATAAACACAATATGAACCATAAGTAACAATTCACAAGCACCAGAAGAGAGACTAGATAAATGGGAGCTCCTAAAAATCAAACACTTATGCTCATCAAAAGACTTCACCAAAAGAGTCAAAAGACAACCTACAGACTGGGGAAAAAAATCTGGCTACTACAAAACCGATCAGCGTCTAATCTCTAAAATCTACAAGATTCTGTAAACCTCAACAACAAAAAGACAAATAACCCAATTAAAAAATGGGCAAAGGATATGAACAGGCACTTTGCCAAAGAAGATATTCAGGTGGCTAACAGACACACGAAGAAATGCTCACAATCATTAGCCATTAGAGAAATGCAGATCAAAACTACAATGAGATATCCTCTCACCCCAACAAGGCTAGTATTAATCCAAAAACACAAAACAATAAATTCTGGAGAGGTTGTGGAGAGACTGGAACACTTATACACTGTTGGTGGGAATGTAAAATGGTACAACCACTTCGGAAATCGATTTGGCACTTCCTTAAAAAGCTAGAAATAGAAGTACCATATGATCCAGCTATCCCACTCCTTGGAATATATGCTAGAGAAATAAGAGCCGTCACATGAATAGATATATGCACAGCCATGTTCATTGCAGCACTATTCACAATAGCAAAAAGCTGGAAACAACCTAGGTGCCCATCAACAGATGAATGGATAAACAAATTACGGTATATCCACACAATGGAATACTATGCAATGATAAAGACCAACGATGAAGCCATGAAACATCTTATAACATGGAGGAAGCTGGAAGTCATTATGTTGAGTGAATTTAGTCAGTCACAGAAGGACAAATATTGTATAAGACCACTATTTTAAGAACTCAAGAAAAGGTTTAAACACAGAAGAAAACATCCTTTGGTGGTTACAAGGGTGGGGAGGGAGAGAGAGGGTTATCACTAACTAGATAATAGACAAGAATTATCTTAGATGAAGGGAAAGACAGCACACACTACAGGGGAAGTCAGCACAACTGGACTAAACCAAAGTCAAGAAATTTGCTGAATACGATCTAACACTTTAAGGGACAGAGTAGCAGGGGTAGGGGTCTGGGGACCATGGTTTCAGGGGACATCTAGGTCAATTGGCATAACAAAGCTTATTAAGAAAATGTTTTGCATCCTGAGTATCATCTGGGGTCTTAAAAGCTTGCAAGCGGCCATCTAAGATGCATCAATTAGTCCCAACTACCTGGAGTAAAGGAGAATGAAGAACACCAACGACACAAGGAAAGTAGTAGCCCAAGAGACAGAAAGGGCCACATAAAGCAGAGGCTTCATCAGCCTGAGACCAGAAGAACTAGATAGTGCCCGGCTACTACCAATGACTGCCCTGACAGAGAACACAATAGAGAGTCTTGGATGGAGCAGGAGAAAGGTGGGATGCAGAACTCAAATTCTAGTAAGAAGACCAGACTTAATGGTCTAACTGAGACTGGAGGAACCCAGGAAAGCATGACCCCCGGATTCTCTATCAGCCCAGAAGTAAAACAATTTCTGAGGCCAACTCTTCAGACGGGGATTGGACTGGACTGTGGGACATAAAGGGATACTCGTGAGAAGTGTGCTTCTTAGCTCAAGTAGATACAAGAGACTAAATGGACAACTTCTGTCGGGAGGTGAGATGGGAGGGTAGAGAGGGTTAGGAGCTGGTTAACTGGACATGGGGAATCAGGGCTGAAAAGGAGGAGTGTGCTGTCACAGTATGAGGAGAGCAATTAGAGTCACATAACAATGTATGTATAAATTTTTATATGGGAAAAAAAAAGATAGAAAATTGCCAATTAGTTCTTAGAGCTGAGTTAATCCACTACTGGCTGGGAGGTAAGGGTAGACCTACAGGTGAGCAGTAGCAGAAAGAGCTCAAAAAGAGCAGATATAGAAATGTACTTCTCTTACTTTATCATTTTAACCCAAGCATGGGATGCAGCATCTTCTAGCAGGGCCACAGTGGGGCACATGGGCAATTCTTTTCAAAAAAAATACATATCTTCTGTAATTATGATGTGTGAATTCAGGGTAACGCTAAACATAGCAGAAGATGGATACAGTAGAAAATCCAGAGCTGGAAAGATGAATATATTACAGTTCACGCCTTGGAGGAGATAGACATGGATGCACATAATTGCAATAAACAGCAATCATTCTATAATAAAGATGTGTACAGAGTGCAATGTGGAGCACAGAAGGATTTGGAGACAGAAAGAATTAAAATTAGTCTAACTATGAAACAAAGCTAGGAGCAATTGGTGTTGGGATCTTTGTCATCTATTTAGCTCAAAATTCCCACTTTGAACTAAGAAGACAGGAAGTTCTTGGGAACCAAACCAGATGAAGAAAAAACCTGTTTCACTTCTCCATTGCCAGAGTCTACAAAGCAACTAACTGTAAGCTGCCAGTGGAAGTTGTGGAATTCCCTTCTCCAGAGACCTTACAATTGCCTTTGAAACCCAAACCCAATGGGCTGCCAAATTGGTTAAAGAAACTGGATGCTTGCCAGACTGCCAATTCACTTTGTGCAGTGTAGACACAGTCCTAAGCTCCCATAAAGCACATAAAGCTATTTCTGGACTTGTCCAATCTCCCTTACTACTGAGCCTGTAAGTTGCTTGAGGGCAGCATATCACACAGGGTTCTAAGTGGCAAACATTGGGCTCATTCTAAACAGTTTAAACAAAAAAAAAAAAAAAGAAGAGGAAGAAAGAAAGATCAACTTCAGTAATCTTCAGGAGCTAGGGAACTAGATTTGCAGGAAGTTCCACAGCTAACTGGAACAACTTCCCAAGTGCAACCCAGGTACAGGCCCCAGAGATGGTATCATGGTCATGGGCAAGAGAATTCCGCTATTCCTTTCCCTATAGAAAAAGTGAGGGACTGTTAACAGAGGAAGGGGGGACGGATAGAAGGCAATCAAAAATAGAGGCAGAATTTTGTTTAATAATTTCAGCCAAATGAAGATACTTAATACAGTTAGGAAAATATATATATATTAAGATTTTTCACACATACCTAGAGTGATAAAGTTGCTAGCGAAATAAGCCTACTTCAAAGTAAAACCAGCAAAAGGACTAGCGTTTTCTCATAGTGGTTATCTAATCCTCAACTAGCCTCCTAGAGTCTTAACTAGACCTGATTTTTTAGTGTTTATCTCACAGACCACTATCAAATTTCCTAAGTCTTTCTACAACAGAAATGAAAGAATACTTTGATGTTGCTCTCCAGGAAAATGCAAAACTTATTAAGAACAAACATTCTGAAAAAAAAAAAAAAGAATAAGAATTCTATAAAAAGTTTGCTTGTATCTTTACAAGCTTGCTTTTAACGTTAGGAATAATATTTCTTCAGTTCTGCTTTGTAAGTATAGACAAATGAAAATCAGAAGTATACTTTTCCATATTTCTCGATTCTCCATTTTACTTATAGTGGAGGTATACTTCTCCTATCTCTTTGCTAATCATGAATTCTGCTTTTATCACCACAATTCAGAGCTTGTTTCCAACGGATAGGATGAAAATTGAACATATGTGACACCCAAGCACTGAATTCCCTGTTGAAGAAATGAATGATAGACCTTATCTATCATTTATTTGACTCATGTGTACACCCATGTATATTACAGACATTTTTATTTAATTATTTAGGAATTGGCACATGAGATGCATTATCTAATTCCTCTGGGGCCTTTCACTGGCAAAAATAAATGCAAATAATTGTGGTTACCGGATGCATTTTTCTGTTTTTCTTATATTTTAAAGTAATGGCTTTATTATTTCTACTTTTAATGAATCATTATTTTTTAATTTAAACAATATAGAAAAGTACTACACAGGAAAAATAAACAAAATCCTACTATCTAGAAATAACCATTGTTGACATTAGGTGGCCATCTTTCTTGACATCTCTACATAGACAAATGTAAAAGTGATAGATGAACTCATAGAGAGAGAGCTGGGTACACAGAAAGAATTTTACAAAACTGGGAGCATACCATGCATGCTATTTTTTAAACAACAATATTAAATTTAAATTTACTTAAATTGAACAAAAGAAAGAGAAACAGATGAAACTAAAAGTTGCATAAATGTTCCCTCTTTACCAAGACAGCAACATCTAGAGGAGGCTTCTAAGAATAAGGGAGGAAAAAATATTTAAAATTTTGGATGTTTTGTGCAACCCAAATACGTTGTTGAATTTTATTAAAGTGTCCCTAATACTCCATACTCTTAACTGAGAAAGCTTTAAGCTAAGTCTGTGGGTCCTGAGTTCAAAGTGATTATGTTTCTGTTACTAAAACTGGAAGGGTGACAGATTTAGAAAATTTGTACTGTCAGCCTTCATTTATAAATAACCTGGGTCTAGCCTGCATTTGTCATTGTGCTGAATACTGAGTTAGGGACAATAAAGCAGTAACTTCATTTACCTTTGTCCATTCAGAAAACATATTTAGTGTAATAAAATATGTAAGTTACTGTAGTTTGTGTTTATATGGGGCCAGTTTAGAAACCTACCACACTTTCTTGTAAAATATACGCATTTTTCAAAATCAAGGGCCAAGCCAAAAAATCACAAACCTTCAACAAGAGCAGACTTCGACAGTTCTCCAATAGCTTCACCGTGTGACAAATTCCGAAGCATCGTCGGAGATATAAACACAGCTGTTTTTGACATTTGCAAAGGAACCATATGCTTTTAGAAAAATAGATTATTCTGGTTGCATGTGTGCTTTTATGTGTAGTCAAAACAGAAGAATAATTTGTGCTTCTTGGCAGGTTAATCCAAAGAAGTTTAAACTGCTCTTAAAGTCAATTTAAGATTTTTAGAGACAAATAGTATGCTATCTGCCTGAATGAGAAGTATTATAGTTTTAATTCGTCCCTTAGAGCTCGTTTTGTCTGTTTACCTTGAATCAATCTTTTCCACAATTATTTCATAAACTAGTAATTTCTCTTCTTGCCCCCTAGAGTGAAGCCAACACACTTCATGTATTTGAAATGTAGCTCAAGTTTCAAATGTAAAAGGAGGTGTAAACATAGATATATGATAGAGTAATCGCTCATAAAAGCGATTGAATACTGACAATATTTAAACAATTAAGTCTTAGGCAATTAGGAAAAATAAAGCACTCTCTATTTACATAGGATCATCCTTTAGCCCTGGTAGCACAGTGGTTAAGCACTCAGCTGCTGCCTGAAAAGTCAGCAGTAGGAAACCACCAGCCATTCCTTGGGAGAAAGATAAGGCAGTCAGCACCCCTAAAGATTACAGCGTTGAAAACCGTATGGGGCAGTGCTACTCCATCATATAGTGTTGTATAAGTTGAAATCAACTCGACAGCAATGGGTTTGGTTTGGTCCATTATTGTTGTTGTTGTTAGGTGCTGTGGCGTCAGTTCCGACTCATAGCAACCCTATGTACAACAAAATGAAACACTGCCCGGTCCTGTGCCATCCACACAGTCATTTTGATGCTTCAGTCCATTGTTGCAGCCACTGTGTCAATCTATCTCACTGAGGCTCTTCCTCTTTTTTGCTGACTTTACCAAGCATGATGTCCTTCTCCAGGGACTGGTCCCTCCAGGTAACATGTCCAAAGGACATGAAACTAATCTCATCATCCTCCCTTCTAAGGAGCATTCTGGCTGTACTTTTTCCAAGACAGATTTGTTAATTCTTCTGGCAGTCCGTGGTATATTCAATATTCTTCACCAACACAGTAATTCAAGTGTATCAATTCTTCTTCAGTCTTACTTATTATTATTCAGCTTTTGCATGCATATGAGACATTTGAAAACACCATGGCTGGGATCAGGTGCACCTTAGTCCTCAAAATAATATCTTTGCTTTTAAAACTTTTACAACAGATTTGCCCAATGCAATACATTGTTTGATTTCTTTGTCGGAACAGCGATGGCAACGGTAACCAACTGCACAACTCTTACAGAGAAGTGGGGCCAAGGAGGGTCACTCAGAGGAGTCAACCCCGGCTTCAGTCCCAGGAGTTTATTTATAGTCAATACAGCAAATAGTGAAGCAAATCACTGAACAATGGGCTTTGGGTGAATAACAATAAGTTTCGGGCAACGGAGAATGGACTTCAGGTAAACAAGCCAATCAGTAATGGGACAATAGGTTTTGGAAAAATAAGTCGTGACAAGTCTCAACATGTTGCTGACAAGTCTCAACGTATTGTGTGCAGCATTTCTTGACTGCTGCTTCCGTGGGTGTTGATTGTGGATCCATGTAAAGTGAAATCCTTGACAACTTCAATCTTTTCTCCGTTTATCATGACGTTGCTTATTGGTCCAGTTGTGAGGATTTTTGTTTTCTTTATGTTGCGGTGTAATCCATACTGAAGCTGTAGTCTTTGATCTTCATCAGTAAGTGCTTCAACTCCTCTTCACTTTCAGCAAGAAATGTTATCTGCATATCACCAGTTGTTAATGGTCTTCCTCCAATTCTGATGCCATGTTCTTCTTCATATAGTCCAACTTCTCAGGTTATTTGCTCAGCATACAGATTGAATAAGTATGGTGAAAGAGTACAACCTTGATGCACACCTTTTCTGATTTTAAACCATTCAGTATCCCCTTGTTCTGTTCAAACGACTGCTTCTTGGTCTATGTACAGGTTCCTAATGAGCACAATTAAGTGTTCTGCAATTACCACTCTTCACAATGTTATCCATAATTTGTTATGATCCACACAGTGTAATATCTTTGCATAGTCAATAAAACATAGGTAAACATCTTTCTAGTGTTCTCTGCTTTAAGCCAAAATCCATCTGATGTTAGTAGTGATATCCTTCATTCCACGTCTTCTTCTGAATTCGCTTGAATTTCTGGCAATTCCCTGTCAATGTAATGCTGCAACTGTTTTTGAATGATCTTCAGCAAAATTTTACTTGTGTGTGATATCAGTGGGGCCTTAGTGGCACAGTGGTTAAGTGCTATGGCTGCTAACCAAAAGGTCAGCAGTTCATATCCACCAGCTGCTCCTTGGAAACACTATGGGGCAGTTCTACTCTGTCCTATAAGGTTGCTATAAGTCTGAATTGACTCAATGGCAATGGGTATGGTTTTTTGGTTTGATGATATTAATGATATTGTTCGATAATTTTCACATTCTGTTGGATCACCTTTCTTTAGAATGGGCGCAAATATGCATCTCTTTCAGTCAGTTGGCCAGGTAGCTGTCTTCCAAATTTCTTGGCACAGACAAGTGAGTACTTCCAGCATTGCATCTGTTTGTTGAAACATCTCAATTGGTATTCCACCAATTCCTGAAGCTTGGATTTCTTCCATCAATACCATCAGTTCTTGATCATATGCTACCTCCTGAAATGGTTGTTCATCAACCAGTTCTTTTTGGTATAGTGACTCTGTGTATTCCTTCCATCTTCTTTGATGTTTCCTGCATCATTCAATATTTTGCCCATTCAATATTGCAACTTGAGGCTTGAATTTTTTCTTCAGTTCTTTCAGCTTGAGAAATTCCAAGTGCATTCTTCCCTTTTAGTTTTCTAACTCCAGGTCTTTGCATACGTCATTATAATACTTTGTCTTCTCAAGCTGCCCTTTGAAGTTTTCTTTTCAGCTCTTTTACTTCATCACTTCTTGCATTCACTTTAGCTACGCTACTTTCAAGAGCAAGTTTCAGAGTCTCTTCTGACATGTATTTTGGTCTTTTCTTTCTTCTGCTTTCTTCATATGATGTCTCTGATGTCACCCCACAACTCGTCTGGTCTTTGGCCATTAGTATTCAATGCATCAAATCTGTTCTTGAGATGGTCTCTAAATTCAGGTGAGATGTACTCAAGATCATACTTTGGTTCTCATGGACTTGTTTTAATTTTCTTCAGCTTCAGCTTGAACTTGCATATGAGCAATTGATGGCCTGTTTGGCTGTTGGCTGCTGGCCATGTTCTGACTCATGATATTGAGCTTCTCCGTTGATGTAGTCAATTTGATTCCTGTGTCTTCCATCCACGAGGTCCACGTGTATAGCTGCCCTTTACGTTGTTGAAAAAACATATTTGTAATGAATAAGTCATTGATATTGCAAAACTCTATTGTGCAATATCTGGCATTATTTCTATCACCAAGGCCATAATTTCCAACTACAGATCTTTCTTCTTCGTTTGCAACTTCTGCATTCCAAACACCAGTAATTATCAATGCATCTTGATTGCATGTTTGATCAATTTCAGATTGCAAAAGTTGGTAAAAATCTTCAGTTTCCTCACCTTTGTCATTAATGGTTGGTGCGTAAATTTGAGTAATAGTTGTATTAACTGGTCTTCCTTGTAGGCATATGGATATTATCCTATCACTGACAGCATTGTACTTCAGGATAGATCTTGAAATGTTCTTTTTGACAATGAATGCAATGCCATTCCTCTTCAATTTGTCATTCCCTACATAGTAGACCATAAGATTGCCCAACTCAAAACGGCCAATATCAGTGCATTTCAGCTCACTAATGCCTAGGATATCATCTTTATGCATTCCATTTCATTTTTGATGATTTCCAATTTTCCTAGATTCATACTTTATACATTCCACCTTCCCATTACAAATGAATGTTTGCAGCTGTTTCTTCTTATTTTGAGTCATGCCACATCACAAATGAAGGTCCCGAAAGCTTGATTCCATTCACACAATTCAAGTCGACTCTACTTTGAGGAGGCATCTCTTCCCCAGTCATATTTTGAGTGCCTTCCAACCTGAGGGGCTCATCTTCCTGCACTATACCAGACAATGTTCTGCTGCTATTCATAAAGTTTTCACTGGCCAATTTTTTTTAGAAGTATATCACTAGGTCCTTCTTCCTAGTCTGTCTTAGTCTAGAAGCTCTGCTGAAACCTGTCCACCACGGGTGACCCTGCTTCGTATTTGAAAAACTGGTGGCATAGCTTCCCGCATCACAGCAACATGCAAGCCACCACAGTACGACAAACTGAGAGACGAGTAGTGGAGGAATCCTTTAACCACTAATTAAACTTCACAGTGTCCTTTTTGCAACAAGCTTGTTTTTCTTTTCTTTCCAATTTAAGGTTAGGCCTTCATAAACTCAGCGGAAATAGTTGCAGGTTTATGCACAGCTGAAACAATTCACATTCTCACTACCAGATTAGGTAGAGGGAGTAATTTTTTTACTTTTGCAGCAATAAAGTCATGAATGTGGTTGACTGTTCCTGTTTTAACTTTGATGTCAACAGAATACAGTAACCTGAATCTCTCTATCTTTAATCCCGTTGCCGTCTAGTACATTCCGACTCATAGTGAACCTGTAGGACAGAGTAGAACTACCCCATAAGTTTTCCAAGGCTGTAAATCTTTATGGAAGCAGACTGTCACACCTTTCTCCTGTTCAGCTGCTGGTGAGTTCGAACCACCAACCTTTCAGTTAGCAGCGAAGCTCTTAACCACTAGCCGCCAGGGCTCCTTCTCTGTCTTAAAAAAAAGAAAAAAAAATTCTCATTGCTGTCAAGTTGATTACAACTCATAGTGGCGCTACAGGACAGAGTAGAACTGCCCCATAGGGTTTCCAAGGAGTGCCTGGTGGATTCAAACTGCCGACCTTTTTTGGTTAGCAGCTGTAGCTCTTAACCACTACACCACCAGGGTTTCCTCTCTATCTTTAAGGATGGTAAATTCAACCCTGGGCAGATGCCACAGTATAGAAAATTCAAGTAAACAATCACTGCATTTTAGTTTATGACACCTGACCCTCAAAATACCATCTACGTGAATTCACACATCCTTTTGGAGGAAAAAAATGAGCAGAAATGTGATGGATTTAAGTTTTCTGTGTTGCCCAGAATGATCCAGTAAGCTGGATCAATGATCTGCCTGATGCCCCTTTCATCCTTTATTTCTTCCTGACTTCTTCTTGGGCCTTTGGCACTAATTTAATTCAGACAGTGCTCAGCCATTTCTCTCATCAATTTTCTATCAAGAGCCATTTTACTTTCCTCTCTTATAATGTACCACCAATATTTTGCTAACTTTATCAATAACTGTTGAACTTTGCTTACTCCCCAGCCTGACTCCCTACAATTCTCCTTCTCTTCTCAGTATCTCTTCGATCCTAATTTTTAATAGTCTGTGCCTAGCACCTGGGAGCTCAATAAACATCTGTCACGTATGTAAACATTTCTTTACCTCAACCCCTGTCTTTCCATCCTAGCCACCTATTGTAATTCTTAAAACCCATCCCGTCTAGAAACCAAAGCAGTTACCATCTAGTCGACTCTGACTCGTGGTGGCCCCATGTGTTATAGAGTAGCTCCATAGGGTTCTCTTGACTGTAATCTTCACAGGAGCAGATCTTCAGGCCTTTCTTCCATTGCATCACTGAGTGGATTCAAATTGCCAACCTTTCAGTTAGTAACTTAGGCCAAACTGTTTGTGCCACCCGGATTAGTGAATATTTATTAAGCATCAGACATTATGCTAAGCAATCTGTATGTATTATCTCTTTTATCCTCACAAACAACTCAATGAAGTAGGAACATTATGAGTCCCACTTTTCAGGGATGTGGAGTTTAACACCATTGAGTTATCTGTCCCAGAATTTGCACCCAGAACTTTCTGCCTCCAGATTGCACTCTTGTAACTGCTAGATTTATCTCCAGATTTCTCTTGAAACACAGCACTAGACCTTGTTTGGTTTCAAAGATCCTTCTCCAACAGTTTTGTTTCCACAGAGTATCAAATGACTATGGCAAGTAATTTAGTGAGTATTGAAAAGTCTCAAACAACAGCCAAAGGCATTATAAATTATACTTTGAAAGAATAAAAGGGATCATTTTAGACAACATTCACATTCTTCATTGGTTTACAATGTATTAAATCTAAAGAATGTACTTGAAGAACAAGGAGGGAAGTCCATAGTTCTCCCTCCTTCACCTCCTATTTATATTTTATTGGGTGGTCAAGAACTGTGATGAAATATAAGAAATACTTAACAAATAAGTCTTTACCATATTCCTCACCTGGTAGAATAAGCACTCAATGAGTAGCACTATAAGCTTTGATTGAATAAAACCATATTTGATATTCAACCCATAGTATAAGATTGATATTATGTACAAGGCTCTCATGAGAGGAGAGTCCCTGGGTGGTGCAAATGGTTAACACACTCAGCTGCTAACCAAAAGGTTAGAGGTTCGAATATACCCAGAGTTTCCTTGGAAGAAAAGCCTGATCTATTTCTGAAAAATCAGCCATTAAAAACTCTGTGGAGCACAGTTCTTCTCTGGCATACATGGGTCACCATGAATTGGAAACAACTCAATGGCAATTGGTTACTGGTTACTCATGAGAGAGAAAATACATGCCCGTGAAGAGAGTACTAATGAGGGAGAGATTCTATAATATGGCAGGAAATTGTTAAGTGCCAAGCAAATACCACAAAAAATAAATGGTGCAGAAGCCCAGAGGAGTTTACTTTAAATTTAAGCAGTCCGAAAAGGTTTCACAGAGGTGGTAGAATTTGAGCTGTGACATAAAGGATGAATATACTTCGGATAAAACCAAAAAGCCAAACCCACTGCAGTCAAGTCAAGTCGATTTCAACTCATAGCAGCATTATAGGACAGGGTAGAACTGCCCCATAGGGTTTTCAATGCTGTAATCTTTACGGAAGCAGACAGCCACATCTTTCTACCACAGAGCGCCTGGTAGGTTCCAACTGCCAACTGTTTGGTTAGCAGCTGAGCGCTTAACCACTGCCCCACCAGGGCTCCTCACACTTTGGATAGGCTGAGAGAAGTTAGGAGCTAGTTCCAGGAAAGAATAATGGTATGATAAAAGTTCCAGAGGCAGAAAAGAATAAATTTCCTTGAGGAGAAATTGAACAGAGCACACTAACTGGACTAAAGTTTTTGTATTAAGCAATGGTGTAAGAGTAACAGGAAAAAGATGGTTAGATACAGATATTGAAGACCTTGAATTCCAGGCTAAAGACATCTGAGTTTCTCCCACTGGCAACCAGGAGCTACTGAGAGTTTAAAGCTGAATAACATGATGAAGACCAGGCTTCAGATGGATTGAAGACCAGTGAGAGATGATAAAACCTGAGTCAATGAAGAAGAAAAAAGTACAAGACATTTTGGAGGAAAAATAGGCAGGACTAAAAGAAAGAAGGAGATATTTGATTATCCATCTCTCTTTTCTTTAAAAGAACAGAGCATTCATTTTGGAACCCCACATATCTTAAAGGAGGAGAAATAATTCAAAATTATTATTGTGAAGGTTGTCAATTTTAAGGTATGGAATTAAGGACAAGCAGATTGAGAATCCAAACCTAAACTGCAGACATCTATTTTTAAAGTCTTTTATTAGACCCAGTTTAATCTGTTCAAAGGAAAGTGGTAACTTTTGGGGGGCCTATTATCATGTTAACTTTTTTGTTCCTCAAGTCAAGACAATAAGAAATATTATCAAGTTTACACATGCACACACACACACACACACACACACACACACACACAAATAGGTTCTAAGGCCAAATAAAGTAATTTTTAAAGGTCTCAAATATTACTTCAATAACAGCCTCTTGTTGATGGTAACCTTACTGAGCTACAGTATTGCTAAATAAACTTCTCAGTAATAACCAGCAGAGTAAAGAATTTTGGAGAAATATTACAGTGATAAAAGAAAATGTAATGATTATCCAGGCTAACCCCCTTTGTTCTACAGAAGGAGAAATTGAAACCAGGAAAGTTACATAATTTTCCCTGTTAGTCAGAAAACACATCTGCTGCTAGAGTCCAGGTCTCCTTCCGTAAGAATGCTGTTCTTTTTTCCAAGGTCAAGAACTCAGCTGCTAACCAAAAGGTTGGCAGTTCAAATCCACCAGCCACTCCTTGGAAACCCTATGAGGCAGTTCTACCCTGTTCTATCGGGTCGCTATGAGCTGGAATCGACTCGACAGCAATGAGGTTTTTTTTTTTTAGTTTAACTCAGCCTCAATGGTTCCACCTTTCTCAGAAATGCTTAGAAGCTAACAGTGTAGGTTTCTCATCTCCAACTATATCTTTCTTTGTAGCACTGAGAAGGAAATACAGCAGAAGCTTGCTGGGTGAGATAGATATCCCATTCCTAAGCAGTGAAGTAATTCAGCCAAAAGTAGCCCAAACGAGCAGAGTGGGATGGAGATGGCTACAGAGTGGAACAGAGTCTCAGACTACCCTTGTCCCCATTTCCTGCTATTTGATGCATTTGAAAAGAAGCAAACAGTGAATCTGACTCCAAGATGTTGCCCTTGGAGAAAAGCAATCATTGCTATCATCTTATAGGTAGTGACTGGGTAGTGGGGATGTAGCAAGAGTTTCAAAGAAGGGGGCAGAGATGGATTTAACATGAGTCGAGGAAATGTAAGTTTCACTAACTTGGGTCCTTCCGGGTCCTGGGAGGTGCCCTAGCAAGTTTGTATTTATAATTTTGTTGGTGTTGTCCACCTCCCCCACCCCACACCCTGCTTAAAGAAGTCCCCCCAAAATTGTATAAGCTTCAGACTCTACAGAACCTAGATTTACCTGTAAGAATGAGATTGCTAAATGAAGTCTAGCCAACTCTAGAAAGGCCTCAAAAGTGTGAGTCACCTGCTTTCTTGGCTATCACAAGTCCAAATGACTCCCCTTTGGCTCTTCTTTCCAAATTATATCAATAAGGTTATTAGAAGTAGAAGGGATAGCATTTAAACCTTGACAATCTAAGTAATAGGCTTTCCTTTCATGTCAATATTTAGGATTTCTTTGCTCTCGGTCTGTTATTGAATTTAGTTAAATTTTCTACTGAAATTGTATTTGTGATGAATAACAAGTATAACTTAAACCATCACAAATGAGCTGTTGAAATAGAACTATTTTGTATATTGTTGCATGTACATACCTGGGAAATATACTAGAGGTCAAAACCATGAAAATCTTGATTTCTATTTAGATGAAGATTTATCATTGTTTGTGAGATATGTCCACTATGGTTTCACTTTAAAACCACAAATAAAGTTTTAACAATGGGCATTTTTCTTGTTGAGAGGTCTGCGGTCAGACCAAACATCTCTCTGAACCTGATTAGATCCTGAGGTTTTTAAATTCAATATTCGGCAAATATAGAACATTTCTTTGGCCATAAAAAATAATTAAGAACTTCAGAGCTTATGCAACTCTCCTGAGCCTGCTCCTTTATCTGATGACATGATAATCAGACATAACCTCTTCTAGTCTTGGGCCTCACCACATACAAGATTCAGACAATAAATCATACACAATTTATCTTTTGAGAATCTAGGTGACATTGCTTTAGGTTTTTACATCAGCAAGTCCTTCATTTGTTAGTACTCAACTTGGAGAAATTCTGTTATTAAATGCCTTATTTCTTCATCTTCATTCCCAAGTATCCTGAATCCAGAAAAGTAGACACATGGACATGATGTGAAGACAAAGGAACACTGAATAGTTCATCGTACAACAGCCAGAATCGTCCACTGTGTATTCGTTCTTGGCATGGACTGCCGGGGCGTAATTAGCATACTGAGTTTGAAATCTTGTCAGATAGAAATGGGATTGTTTTAGCAGTTTCACGGTTTGCGTAGTAATCCTATTACTTCATGCAAGGTCTAGTTCCCAATAACCCAGAGCTCTGAATAACGGAGACGAGGATGTCTGTAAATGATCCACATGGGCTAGGTACCTACACTGACAAGATGTATTTGATAATGTCTAAAATCCAGTTTTCCTACATAAACAGTCTTTCTATAATCCTAGAGACTACATTTGCTTTCTTAGAACCCAACTCCCTCTCTTCCAAAGATAGGCCTAAAATAAAAGAGGGAGAAGTCATTGAATTGTTTCTGTAGCATTTCCTTTGCTGGAAGGGACCTCCAGAGGTCACCTATTTCATCCCGATCTCCAGCCAGGACTCTCCCTAATACTGAATATAGCTGTATAGCCATCTGCATTAAGAAAGCTTTTAAAGATCCCTGGGGTTGTTCAAAAAATAGCTAATATTGGCCTGATTCATAGAACAGCATTATATGTATGTCAAAATAGCCACCTTCATCAAGGAAGACATCCATCAGGGCTGTTAAGTGCCAGTACTAGCTTCAAAGAGACAAGCTTTATTTTCTCAGAGAAAGGGGTGGTAGATTAAGGAAATGACCAAGCGTGTTGGTATTTTTTTGTTTAGGTGTACATTTGTGTTTTTTTTAATATTTATTAAATTTTTTCCCATACAAAAATTTATACATACATTGTTATGTGACTCTAATTGCTCTCCCCGTAACTGTGACAGTAAACTCCTCCTTTCCACCCCTGATTCCCCATGTCCATTCAACCAGCTTTAGGTGTACATTTGAATGCTTATCAAAAAGGAAACACTGTCATGTCAAAGACCACTGCAGGGAAAGCCCGGAAGTGGCTGTAAATGAGCAGATCACAAGTCCTTTCAAATAGCTACAGAGCTCAGAAGGGGGGCTGTTGTTTCAAACAAGATCCAATTAGCATTAAGTTATTGGAGGGCAGATGGTGAAACATAAGAATAGTATTGACAGACCTGCTTTTTAAGTGATATATTTTCCCCTAATCAGCTGAATTTGTTAGAGCAGATAATTTTATTTCCTCAATTCCATTAAATGCTAGGTCCAAAGGACAGGAATTTGAGTGTAACTTAAATTTTTTAATACAACTATGTAATCACATTGTTGTTTTATAGGAAAATAAATTCTCCACAATTATTTACACTTCTGGATTATTGGATTGGAAGCCCTACACTAACATCTGAAAATCTAGCTAAAAGTAGAGCTGAGGTTCTTACCTGGATTACATTGGCCTTTAAGCCTATCAGTTGAAATATACAGAGAATTTAAGGATGTGCCTGAACACCTAGGGTGGAAGGAGAGAGGAGATAAGGCTAAAAAGAGGTGAAAATGTACTGCCCGGACAATTGTCTCAAGTATCCATTTGGTTGTGTACTAATATTGCATTTTTTTTTTCAAATATTTCTGCAAGTTTTCACAAAAGCCTGGTCTACTATGGATTCCTCTAAGGATGGGAATGGGGGTGGGGGGAAGATAGTGGAAACAAGGTTAGAAGTTACCACATACCCTTTTGCCAACTTTCAAGTTCTGTGCTTACACCTCTTCCAAAAGAATTAATTTGAAAATATTTTTTAAAACAAAAAGGCACCCTCAACGCTTTCTCTCAGCCAGACCCTCAGTCCAGGTAACAGGAAGTGCAGAGCTCTGACTGCTGGCCTCTCCCAGCCTCCTTTGTAATTCTTGACTTTGAAAATGGGAATTCAGTGATTGTGAACTTTTTGATATGCAGCTGCCTTTCTCAGAGACCATTAACCAAGTAACAAAGTCTTCAGGTCACCTTTCCTCTTTCTTTTGTGAAGACAGGAGACAAAAGAACAAGAAGATCTATCTCCCTGCAGTATCTCCTTGGCTTTACAACGTCCCCACAGAGGGCACCTAACCCTTGAGTTAATGCGAACTCTACATACCTACCATAAAACTAGAGCACTTAAAGTAAGGAAAGCACTTCCTTAGTTATTTGGATATTTGGCAAAGTGTATTTTTTTTCTCCCTTAAACTGCTCAGGTAATTGTCCCTAACTTGCTGTTTGTATAGACAGCCTGCCTGTAAGAAGTGTTATTTTTAAAAATTATCAGCATAGATAAATTCCCAGATCAGAATCAAGACATTCCAGATAGGGAAAACTGAATCAGCTTTAAGGAAGAAAACCAAGTTGAAAGGAGTATAAGGACAAGCAAAGAGTAGCAGGTTCCATAATTTTTATTACAAAAGAAAAAACAAAAAACCAACAACTTCAAACCCTTTACATGCTATGATATTAAATGTCACATAGTAAGTCTGTTGCAAGCGAATCTTTTTTAAAAATATACAGACTGTATATATTTACATTCAAGTTTGGGTAACTGAGGTCAAGGTGTAGTTCAGGTTCTAGTCTTTACCCACCCTGTGAATTTGTTCAGCTACTAACTAAACAGCGATTGTATGTCCACTCAGGCACGCGGAGAGGTAGAAACTGCTTTTTAAAGGGAAAAAAATGGAGTGCAATCGAGAAGATCATCATTGAAGCAGCTTAGCTACATCAAGGAGTTCCTAACCAGTTTGGTCACCTCAACAAGCTGAACACAAGTAGCCTTATCCTTCAAAAAACAGAAGAGCTTTGGAAGGGTGCTCTTCTGAGCTTATCAGGAGGTTGACAGTTCAGTGACTAATGCCGTGCCACTCTTCACCCACAGAACTGCATATGACTAAGTTAGGCAAATTAGCAGCAGGGCTGGGCTGGCAGCTGGGTGCTTTTTACCTGATAAGACACAAACAATGCGCAAGCAAGTGGCTTAAGAGACATCAAATTAATATCTGTACACACACAGACTGGAACTCAGAAGCCAAAGTAAAATACTTCTTTGCTCACGTGAAACCCCTATTAATTTCTGTCCAGCCCACTCTCAAACCAAACTGAGCTGTAAGTTTAGAGACCGGAGGGGGTGGCCTCAACTTCCCCAGGCTGAGGTCCATCAGCCTCAAGACTGGACCTCAGGAAGGCTCCTGGGCCTGAGAAGGGCTTTCCGGGTTCTTGCCTGACTTGGTGGGGCTCGTTCCTGAGAGAGGAAGTTGGAGGGAGGCCAGAGGGGTGGCAGTGGCCAGAAGCCCTTCTCGTTCCCTTTTCTTCTGTTTCATTCTGCGGTTCTGAAACCAGATTTTGACTTGGGTGTCATTCAGCTGCAAGGAGTTGGCTATCTCGATGCGTCGGGCTCGAGTTAAGTACTTATTGAAATGAAATTCCTTCTCCAGTTCCGTCAGTTGTTTAGTGCTGAAATTCGTGCGGATGGCGCTGGAGGGGCTGGCGGCTCCGTACTCGGCGAGTTTGCCTGCAACGTAAAGACAGGGCGTCAGCAAGGCGAAAGGACCGGGAGACAGAACGCTGGCGGGCAGTGGGGCCAGACTTAAAATCAAAGTCACAGTGCAGCCCGCCTGGGTTCCTATGAACTTTTACGGTTGTGCCAGGGGAAACTCTCCACGGAGAGATCCTTCCTGCAATTTTCTCAGGGCCCAGCACGCTCCAAGGAATTCGCCTGTTTTACTAATGCCTCGCAACGCATTTCCTCCATAAAACCCAAACCTTTGGCAAGAGGGACCGATGCAAGGCGCTCCCAGTGCAATTTCGCGGAGGAGGCTCTTTCCCCAACCTCAGATGCCTCCGTCCAAGGCCCAAGTACTTACTTTTCTTAGGGGCGTTCCTCTTCACTTTCATCCACTCGAACGTGCTGAAGGCGGCGGAGAGGCCGGAGGCCGGAGAGGCGGATTTGGGATAGGCGCCGGGAGCCGGGGACGCCCTCTGGAAGGAGCCGGGGAGGCCGTCGGCTGCCTCTTTGAGACACGCCGGGAAAGGGCCGGGCTCGCCGAAGGCCGCGTAATCCACCTGGCCGCTGAGGAGAAAGGAACCGCCGCCGGAGAAGACGGCTGAGGTAGCGTAGTGGACGCGCGACCCGCCGTCGTCGGCCGGCCGCCCAAGCGCGCACGGGAAGTCATAAGCCGGCCCCGGCCCCAGGAAGCCGTAGTCGGCGCACCCCGCCGCCGCGGCAGGTGTACTGCTCGGCTCGTAGGCGCCCTGCAGGGTGCACGGCGCATACGGGGGCGCGGCCGCGGGCGGTGCAGGCGGTTGCGGGGGCGCGGCCGGGGGTGAAGGCGCGGGTCGGGCCCCGGCCGCGGTCCGGGGCAGGCAGCTAACGAAGGAGCCCTCGCCCCCGCCCAGGGGGAAGGCGGGCTGCAGGGCCACAGGCTGGGCGTCGGCGCGGCAGAACTTGGGCGCGAAGCTGAGCACGTCGCCGCCGCCGCCGCCGCCGCCGCACGAGACGTACTCCAGGTAGGAGCTCATCGTTCCGGCCCACCCTTCGGAGCACACAGGCAGGGGCCGCGGTGCGCACCGCCTGCCTCCCCTACCGGTGCTGCCGTCGCCGAGCCATGGCGAGCGAGCTGGAAGTAAATAGTGGTCTAATATAGCGGCGGGGGCGGCCACGTGGCGCCGGCCTGCCAATGGGCGCCTTCCCCGCACGGCCCCGGTCCAGACCGGCGCGCGACTTCACGCGGCTGCCCCGCAGCCAGTTTTGCCAAAGCGATCGTGGGGCGGCCTCCCAGTGCCCCCTAGCCCGGGGTAGAGCAGGCCCGACCCAGGAAATGACTGGGGAGGCCCGAGGCGAGAGCGCAGGACGCTTGTTCCTTATACAGGTATTGAGTGAAGTTGGGGGAGGAGGCTGAACAACTGGCCTCTCGGTGAGGGCGAGGGGACGGAGGGAGCACGAGCTTGTTCTTCTGAATCGTGACTGGCTAGTCCCTAGACTGCGGGTTGTGGGCGCCGCAGTGTGGAAGGGGTTAAAAGGGAGCGTGGAGTTTGGCCCGTGAGGATTTGCTCCTAGACCTTCTCCAGGGAAGGGAAAGTTATTCCTCTCTCCTTTTTTTTCTGAATCCTATTCGCTTGGGGTTTTCTTGGTTTTCTGGTGTTATCCCTGTCCTAAACCTGGAGCAGATGTTTGATTTTCCCTCTTTATCCCCCTCCCCCTGACTCCTGGGACTAAATTTTATGCTGTAGGTGCTGTGTACCTGGGGCGGCGCAATATTTTGACACGTTTTTTTCAAGGTTTTCGCGTTGCATCGCAGCATTCCCTACAGCTTCTTTTTCCCCTTCCAGTTGTGGCAACACGATGAGGGTGAGTGTTGGATTGCCAGGTTTTGATTTGGACAGAAGGTAAAGTTCGTGCCTTGTAGGAAAGTTTAGCAGATTTTCCCCCTTTGACTAGGTTGTCAAAATAAAGAATCATCCCTTTTGGTCGAACGGTTATTGTGTCCCCCATGCCCTCCGATCTGGGAGGCTGGCACACGCACCATTGCTTGCGCGTGCTTTCTCAGATGCGGTTGGCTCCAGGGCGCAAAGGCTTCCCAGGGTTGGGTCAGATCTCACAGGTTTGGACGGGCTTGTACCTCGAAGCAATTAAAGCTTCTGTTCCATCAGATAAGTGCTGCGTCGTCTCCTGCGAGTGAAATCTGAGGGCTCACGATGTTAATGGGCTCACGTCTTTCCCTTGATAATACGGTTTTGTTTACTGAATGTAGACAGACGGGAAATAAAAGTGCAGTTGGCCCAGGAAGTGAACAGTAGAAGGGTTACAAAGACAAGCTTTACATTGACAAACTTTTCAACTTCCTTGAACTTTTCTTCTTAATGTTTCCCTCTTTAGGGGTATAAGAAAATAACAGAATAAATAAATGAATGTTTATTCTTAAAACCATGTGAATGAAGACTCTAAAGAGTCAACCCTTGGCTTATTCAAATGCCCTTGAAAACTTGATCTATTACAGACTCTGAGTTGTGTTGACCGAGATTTTATTGTTGTTTAACTGATCCATTTGTCATGAAAGAGCGATTGAGCCCTTGCCTAAAATTCCACTCCAAAGAGGTCCAGAACCAGTCCAGGGAACCAGTCCCTTGCAGGGATTTGGTCTTGTGAATAAACAAAGCCAGACCAAAATCATAGGCTGCCAGTGAGGCTGAAGTTGAGCCAAGATGAGGGAAAAGAGGAGCATAGTTGGGACACTGAGCTAAGCTTCAGCTTTAGCACAAAGCTAAAGGGGTCCAGGGGTTCCTGGGGTGCTGAATTCTTGGATTTGATTAGGAGAGGAAATGTTATGCTAAAAATAGCTCTTCAACCTTGACTTTACTATTCCAGTTTTGTCCTGTAGCCAGTTAGATAACAGAAGTCCTGAAGAGTTTTTAAAAGAAGAACATGATCTTCTCTAGTACCCTGGTAAGGAAGTTAATCTAGAAGGGTCTCTTCCGGAGCTAGTGCAGGCTTAAAATGTAGGTGAATTTCTTCACTGTTTACCTCTGTGTTGTTAATGCAAAAGTATCAACAAATCTGATGCAGTTGGGTTCACAATGCCCTCTTGCCGCCGCCCCCCCCCCCGCCCCCAACTTTAATGGCCAGTTTTTATCGGCTGGATGTCCCCGCTCTCATAATCCTATCTCCAAACTAGAAGGGCTTTCTATCAAAAGGTGCTTGTCCTATCAGAACTCTTTAGCCAGAGGCTCAAAAGGAATGTTGGCAATGTAAGCCTCTATTTGGGGAGAAGACAGCCGGCTGTCTACAACCAGATTTAGGACAGAAAACCCAGCCTGACTGTCTGGTGAGTCTGACTAAAACCCATCAAATTAAGGGCCTTTTCTCTAAGATTTTGGGGAAAATCAAAAGCCTAGGTGCCTTGGCAACCTTAATGGCAACAATCTTTTGCCACTGAGTATTTGAGCCAAAAGGTTGGGTCCCTCTTGACACAATTAAGCCTTGACTTTGCACCCATGAGCTGGCCACACCATTTCCCTGGAGCAAATTTTTGGAGCTTTAGCCTTTGCTGAGGAAAGAAAGTGTCCAAAGAAAGAATGAGATTTTGTTTGTTTGTTTTCATAACTGTGGGTGAGAGTGGGTGGAGGGTTCAGTCTTTGTTAACAGTTCCCAAATAGTTGCATACAGGCTACCTTCCCTTTCATCCTTCTCTCCACTCTCTTAATCTTCAAGTGCTTGGTATATCCCACACCTTGGGCCACAGAGTAGCCATCCTGACTCCTGAGCTGGTTCTTGACTTGCTCAGGGTGGAAGTTGTACTGTGGTCATCTCAGATTCAGGTTCAGATTCAACAAACATTTATGAAGGAACTACTATGTGAGGACACTTTGTTAGGGGAGCTCTAGGCTGGGGAAAAAGGAATTCTCCAACCAAAGGAACAAGGGATTCAATTCCAGTCCAGGTCTTAGCTACACTGTAAGTCTACTCTAGAAGGATCTGAATCTGTAATTTTCTAAGGAGGGACTGGAAGATATTATCGGGGCAGGTGTTGTAGAAAGATGTGAATATAAGATGTTTCAAGTAACTTTATAATTTGTCTCTTAGATTTTCACGGGGTATGGGAAGATTTTCTTACTAATTTTATTACTTGTTCAAGCCATGAGTTCCCGAGGGTCACTTGCGATGCTGGGTCCTGATGCTGTGAGCTCTGTCTCAGCAGGAGATGACAACAGAGAGTCCTGATTGCCACATTGTGTTTGATGTAGGAATGCTTTGAAATCTTTTCCATCCTGCTCGCCCCAGCAGCCACCCACTACCCACGCCACTTCCCCCCCACCCACACCATGATTATCTTTCCCATTCTAATATCAGGCTTCTTTTTTTCAGACAAGTGACAGAGAGTGGCAGTCTGGTCTCCTACGTGCTTAAAGTTGTTCCTACCGTGTTCCTCTCAACCACCTTCTACAAACCCTGCCCTGTTACCCTGTGGAGATACTTGAGCACATGTAAACTCTTGACTCCACAGCTCCAATGCATAGAATGTCTCTTGCTTGTTGGGGAAAAAAGGGGGGAATCTTTTTCTCTTAAACCAGATTTGTAGTTCTCTACAACATCTCCAGTCATCCCAAAATGAGGATGGGGATGAAAGGGATCCTAGTGCCTGGAATTCTAAACCTGTTGGAAGTCTGATTTCCCTGAAGAAAGACACAGTTTGAGAGCTATGTCTTTCCCTGAAAGCTTTGTAAATGAAAGTCTCATGTGCCAAGTTAGTGCCTGGCACACAGTGGGTAATACCAATTTTCCCTCTTAGTCAGAAAACAAATGTTTGTTGGACAGAATTAAAGAATGAATGGAATGGAGTGTCTTCACCATGACTAATATTGGCTAATGGATATTCTTAGATTATTGGCCCCCCAAACCACTTAGTACAGATAGGAATCACCATAGAAGCTGGTTTTAAAATGCAGATTCTTTGGCCCACCCCCAGAGATTTTAATCCAATAGGTCTGGCACAGGAATCTTTATCCTTAACAAGGCTCTTGAGCGATTCTAAAGGACAGTTCTTCAGAACCACACTTGAGAATTTCTGCTTTAGGAGCTCCAGAAGGGGATGGGCATGATTCAGTGGGAGGGGCCCCTGAACTAGCACAATGAGAAGTTACGGCTAGCTGGAGCATAAGTATAACCAAAAACTGTCCAGAAGCCTGTTGGGTAGTACTGTAGGGACAGAAAGGTCAATGTCAAGATCAAGCTTAAGTCCAATTGGACTGAAGATCCAGAAGATATCTTTAAGAAGTGGTCAGTAGGGATTTCCCCATGTTTTGCTGACAAGACGTGCTTTGCAGAGCATGCTCTCTTACGGTACTTGCCACTTCACTAGCTTGGCTTTGATGATGCCAGCTGGGTAGGAAGTGAAAGGGATTTTGTTTTCTTCAGGTCTCTTCAGAGCAAATTTAAAGTGGTTCTGAAGCAGTGGGATGAGGGAAGGCATAGGAATGGTGGTAATGGTGGTCTCAAGAAGGAGGAGCCAATGCTCTTTTCCTTTCATCTCCCCTAAGTTGTCTGGAATGAACATTTGAGCCACAGGGGTCCAGAGGGGAGAATATGTCTCTTGGCCTCAGCTGTAACTCTTTCTCCAGCTAAAGGCTGACGTTTCATAGCATAAGATGTCAAAACTAGAAGGTACGTTAGAGGTAAGCTACATCAAACCCCTCGTTTTAAAAGGAGTCATTTTACAGAGAGATTAAAAAGGCTCATGTCCAAGATTACAGCTCCAGTCTCCTGATTCTTCCAGTCTGCAGACAGGGAGGAACAAGGCAGCCACTCCTCTGCACTGTGGTGGGCCTTGACCCAGAGCAAGCACGGCAGTGTTCCAGGAGGCAGGCACCCTCAATTCTAGGAGACTCAGTCAGTGTGGCCCCTTTGAGGGAGGCTGACTGTGAGGCCTGCTACCCTCCCTTTGGAATTTGTTTGCCCCAGACTTCTGTAGCCCCACCTTGCAAGAGAGGGCAGAGATGGCCCTGTGTCCCCACCTCCTCCAGCATCAAGCAAGGATAAAGGATCTCCTCATTTCCTTTGGCTACAATTAGAATGGGAAGTAGAATCTCTGGAGGTTGATCAGCATTAGAGCTTTGGAGGGATGAAACAAGAAGTGTCTCTGAATTAATTTAGCCGGATAGAGCAAGTACAAACAAGGACATGACTGAACACACACAGAAACACACTCGGGTCAGTTACAGTTGTACTAACCAATTTTTTTTTTTTTTTCTCCTTTGCTGTTTAAATAGGTAATAGATTTAACTTTAGATGGTTCAATATAAAGGGTACAAAAGGATAAAAGTGGAAAATCTTTCTTCCACCCTTGTCCCCAACCATTTCCCCTTTGCATGCATAGGCAACCAATTTTATTAGTTTTTGTATATCTTTCCAGAGATACTTTATACCTGTACAATTCAATCGATATAAATAGCCCTCACATTATTTACACAAATTGTGGCACATTAGATACATTTTGTTTCATGCTTTCACCCTATTATACCATGAATATCATTCTATATAAATGCATACAGAAGTTCTTCGCTTATTTTTGCAACTTCATAGTGTTCTACTATATACATGTACCACAATTTATTTATCTAGTTCCTTATTGATGAGTATTTAGCTTGTTTTCAATCTTTAGCTATCATAAATACATGTTCAAGGTTTTACATATTAGAAGAATTTCTGGAAGTGAAATTACTGAGCCAAAGTATATCTATGCACTGCTAATTTTGATACATGTTGCCAAATTGCTCTCCTCTCCACAGAAGCAAATCAGTTTACACTTCTACTGGCAATCTGTGAATGAGAGTGCCTGTATCCTCACGTCCTTGCCAAGTCGGAGGAGGGACAGCAAAAGTTTTTTTTATTTTTGCCTGATACGTGAAAATAATACCTTTTACTTACTCTTATAAGATCACCAAAAATATCACATTCTCCATCTTATTTTATTGTTTCATAATCCTACTTTGCAAATGATAATACTTACACAGAACAGCTAAACAATTGCTATAGTCACATCCAATGTAAGTGGCCAAGGTCAGATGTTGAACACACTTTTCCTCTACTACACTATGCCACATGGGAGCTTAAGGAGGTTGAAAGAGAGTGGATAGCTACAAGCATTCCCTGAAAGACGTATGATATAAAAAGCAAAGAAGCTTTTTGACATCTACTAAGAGACCTCCTCTTTAGTGGTCTGCTACTAAGACCGCATTTTTGCATGAATCCCCTGGAGAGTAGCCCTGGGGGAGGGGGAGCACAGGGGCTTTGATTAACAATCTGATCTGACCTAGTACTAAGCCCTAGTATCTGGGAAGCAGTTGGTTGGTGTTGTTTTTGTTGTTAATTTCCCTGAGATTTATTTCTCACTGCCCGCCCCCCCGCCCCCCGCCAGGGTTTTAAGTAGTGGTTAGCATGGTAAGTGTTGGGGGGGATGTTTTCTCTAGGTCTTAGCTTTATATAGGACACACGCTTGGACCTGGTGAAGATGACAATACCTAACACACACACACTGCTCTAATGATAAACTTATGAGGTAGATATCTTTATTGACTACTTCACTGATGATGAACCCAAGGCTCAGAAAGATTAAGTGAATTGCTTAGGATCACACAATTTATCAGTAGCAAAGCAGAGCTATAAAATCTAGACCTGCAACTGAACTCACTAGATTCCCCTGCAAAGTCTTCCCTCTCCTGTATTCATTTTGGTAAATGGCATGAGTACCCACTCAGGCCCTTAAAATAGAAATTAGGAATTGACATTTACAACTCCTCTTTCACTCATCCAGTTGATCACCAAGTCATGTGCATTTTACTTCCTAAATGTTCCTTCAACCTTATGTTAATTTCTCTTGCAGCAGCCTCCTTTTTTTTGCATCCTCTCTCTCATTTTCCCACTCAGGCACAGTATCCCCAAGCATTACATTTCCAAATAGGTAACCTCACACCCCAGCTTAAAACCTTTAAAGATTCCCATTGCCTACAGATTAAGTCCAGACTGCTTAACACAGGCCCTGTGCAACCTCTCTTTCTATCCAGGATGCCCCACTACAAACCATACTCTTTGTTCCGAGTCGAGACCTTGTTCTTTCTTCCCTCCATGCTTTGTATCTGCTGCTCCTTCTGCCTGGTATACCCTTCCCTCCTTGGCCTGAAAAACTTCTATACTTAAGGGACCCCAATTCACATCCTCATGAAGCCTTTCTTAATACTACAGTACTTGGTGGCTCCTTGTTTCTGTTCGAGGAACATTTTGGCCACACCACTGTTAAAGCATTTGTCACAATGTTTTAGGATTAATTCTTTCTTTCCCACACTAGACTGAAGAGCACAAACCATTAGTGACTCATCTTTGTATCCCAGAGCCCAGCACAGTACATACAGGAGCTGTTCAGTAGATGTTGATGGAAGAAGAGGAAGGAGGGACAGACTCTGAACCAAGAACAGCAGGACCAGTATTTTAATTACTCAGTGAGTTCAGGACACTGTGTGAGGCTTAATGCCTCAGTTTATATCTCCATAGCAAGTAATTTGACCCAAGAGGACGAGGAGAGAGAAGAGGGCTTGGGAGGTGAAGGTGGAACAAAGCTGAGATCTGCTGCCTTTCAGGAGCTCCTTCCTGTGCGCTGAGGCAACCCACTTACCTAACTTCAGCGGATGTCACCCAGCAAAATGGTAAAGGGGAGGTAGGCCAGAACTTTCTTAGAATTTACAAAGAGAAAGCATGTACCACTCCAGAAGGATTATTAAATGCTTCGCTGCCACCACCACCCAAACCCTCTTGCCCCCAGAAACTTGCAGTTTATCCCTTTATGATGTTTCTAAAATGAACCCAAAAGGCTGAAATAAAAATACTTGAGTCTTTCCCCCATATCAGAAGAAAGGAGAGGTATATCATTTATTGTTAAAAATAGCATCCACGTTTACTTCCAAGTTCAACAGCGGACTTACCCTGCTTCCTCCCACACAGATCTTCCTGCAGGTAAATATGGAAACTGGTTCAGACTCTCCCCTGAATTCTAGTCCCTCAGGACGTCTTTTTAAAACTTTTAAATAAAACATTGTCTGCACGAACCTTTTGACCCATTGGTATTTTCCTTTCCCCACCTTCCGAGATGGAGTCATCCCTCTCTGGAGGTGGAGCAGCCTTTAACGGTGTCCCTGGGGCAAACAGAGGTGTGTGTATTGGGGGAGAGAGGAGATGCAGGGCCACTGGCAAGGGGCGGCGTGGGGCGTAGGCGCGTTGGGAGGGCTCTGGGCGGCCCGAGTAGTCCAAGGACGGGGCTGGTGGGCGGCAGTGCTGGCCGCCGGTATGAGGAAGTGACTGCACGGCCCTTTCCTGGGGCGTCGCGCTGCAGAACGCAGCCTGGCTGAGCTGTTCCCGGCGAGCGCGCGGGGCGGCGGGTTGCTCCCTTGGTTACGCTCACTCTGCACGCCTGTGTCTCCTCCGCTTGCGGTTTCTGGTCGGATCCCAGCTGGCCCAGACTTGGTCTGAAGTAGGAGGAACCGCTGTCGAGCGAAAAGTGCACACCGGGTGATTGATGAACTCTTAATAGGACCAACCTCTCTCGTCCCCTACCCTAGACATACAGAGAGAAATCCTCCGCCCGGCCCCCTCCCCAGGCCTCCTTGCAGGCGAGAGGGGATGCGGCTGCCAGCCGGTAGGGTGATTAACTCACCGTTTGTCTTTCAGAAAGTGTTTTAGGTCGATTCAGGAACACTCACCCACCCCCACCCGCAGCCTCGCTGCTCCGATGCTCTGCAGACTGCACCCTGTCGCAGCGTGGAAAGCGCAGAGCGAGTGCTCATCACATGGCCGCGCAGCCGAGCGGGCCTTTGTGCAGCGCTTCCCCGGGCAGGTGACGGCTTTTGTCCCTCGCGGGGAGTGAGGGAGGACCCAGACTCCGGGTTCACGCCAGCCCCCTCCCCAGAGTGTTCCAAGGTCCGAAGACGGGTGGGGGCTTCTTTTGTGTGTTCTCTGCAGGCGGTGGGGCTGGCTTCGTGGCTGCCACAGGGGACAGGAGATGGAGATGACAGAGTCTGGTACCAGGTCTCCTGGCTGCCACAGCCTCGAGCTCTCCTCAACCATCCCAGTTTCCCCACTCAGCCCTGGTGGAAGAGTAGAGGGGGAGGTTTGTAGGGCACTGCTTTGAACAATAGAGCCATCAAACGGCCTTCGTGTATCTGCACAAGTCAGGGGTGCCATTTTCCCCTCCTTCAGAAAGACCCTGGCTTGACAGGTTCTCCTGGCCTGGTTTTAGCCCTGCTTCCAGGGACAGAAACACTTTACATACGTACCAGAGAGCTCCATGAATCCTGATTTAAATTGGGATCTCCCTCTTCTTGGGCCCTTACTAATGTTAAAACCCTACTTCTTTCGTGATTTTCCAGATACTATTCTTTCAGAAAATGATCCAGACTAGCTATAAGACCAGTCAAGACATTTTGCCACAGGATCGAGGACAAGGGGAATAACTCAGTAGCTCCTGCCTTGCAGATCTCCTGAGGGACCCTTCACCGGCCTCTGCCATTGCAAATGGACATCCATCTACCTTGGCTCTTCCTTCATGTACGGAAACCTTTTGTGTACTGTGCTTCTGGCTGGACCTGGCCTGGAGGTGGGCCTTTGGATTGTCTTTGTACTTTTCCACCTTGCCAAGGTGGATGTGAGACCTGAAGGAAATGGTTAGGAATGGGTTTAGCCCAGGTATATAGATTCATTTGGCACTAACCTTGGGCCCCAAAGATAGTCATTTGTATCTTGGGAAGGAGACAAGGGAGCAGTGAGAACTCGGATTTTATCCTCTCTGGTGATCCTCTCCAGTCACCTTCCACTACCACTGATGCGCTTAGTGCAGAGGATTCGTCTACTGTATACGATCTCTCTTCTCTCCATCCAGGCCTGCTGCAAGAAAGAGCTGAGTGAGCCAGTCCTCAAGTATGGTAAGGGCTTGGCTGGCAACCCAGGTTTAGCTCCCTGTGTCTGAAGTGTCTATGAATGGGTGTGTTTACTGAGTCCCTAGCCAGATTTTCTCTGGGTAGTTGCAGTGACCTGAAGTGATCAGGCCTGTGAGGCCTAGGGCTTTCTGCCTCTCCTGGCCTTTTTATTTAATAGTTTCACTAACTAACTTCTATTCTTCCTATTCTGTTCTTACAGTTTCTGAAAGAAAAGACCAACATAATGCCAAGAACTCCCAGATGAAGAGGACCCTTCTAGACCCGTAACTGGAATTAATCAATTCTTGACTTCAGAAGGAAGTTTCAGCTAATTCTCAGGATAAAGTCAAAACAGGCCTGTGACTGTCCTTTGAATACTGAAGGTGTAGACAAGCTTCTGGCTCACTCAGGTCAAACAGAGGAATACTTTATTAGAACTGGGGATACTTCTTTGTTATTCACACATACACCCACACACATCCTCTTCACCCTCCCTAATGAAAAACCTCAACAGATGGAGAGCCTGGCCTCCAAGACTGCTGGCTGAGAAGATGCACTTCACTCAGGGGTCAGTCAGCTAGTACAGACTGGGGGAGGGAGAAGGGACAAGTAGCTAGTATAGGTAATCACTATCTTTTAATACTCCTTACAGATAGAAATTCAAAAAACCTTGTTCAGCAAGTTTAGCAGCCTCTGGAGCCTTAGAAACCAATTTGGCTGATGTGTCTCTGATAGGGACTAGGCTTGGGGCTGCACCAAAGGGAAAGTACTGGCTCTCTATTCTCTCCCTCACTCTTATGTGAAAGCCTGTACCAAAAAAATGGTACAAATGGATGGTTAACTTAATGACTCTATCAGAGGCAGAGTTTTCTGTGTCCAGGCCCTGGATAAGGCTGAGGTCTCAAAGCTAGGAGGCAGAATCTATACTTAATTGCCCTTTCTACCCTCCTTTCCTGGTGCCAGGACTACTCTCCAGGCCTTTCCTCTGCATCTTTCCCTTTCCATCTGGCTAGCCCAATTGGGTCAGTGGACTGAAGGCTGGATCCTTTGCTTCTGGTTGCAATGGCACACTCCCCTCCAGGGAGTCTCTCTCCCCACTCGCACCTCCCATTTTGCAGCTGCAAAACGGCAACTAGGTCATTTCAGCTGCCTCACCTCTACCCTAGGGGCCTTAATTCACATTTAATAACCTGGAGAGAACAACCGGGGGCACCCAGACGACTGCCACCTTCATCCACGAACCTGAGCTCCTGGTCCTGACCCCTTTCTCCGGGCCTCAGGAGGCTCCACCTTCCTGAACCCCACCTCCCCCAAAAGCGGCCTCTATTGGAAAAAGAAGAGAACCATTTCCTCCTCTGAGGCCAACTAGGTAGACCTCCCAGACGCCAATGTCTGAGACTGCGCCCAGCGCTGCCTTTGCGTGGCCTCTCCGGCCTCTCCAGACGGGGAGCCGGTGGGGAAGCTGCGCACACAATGGCACGGCCGCTCCCAGAAGGCGCTCAGTTCTTCGCCCGGAGGTGGGGGGCCAGCAGTCTCCAAGGCTTGTCGTACACTCCCCCATGTCCCCAGGCGCCAGGCCCAGGGAAGAGACACAGGTTAGGGGAGAGGTTTCCTTTCCCTGCCACCACCCCACCCCCACCCCGCTTCCCACTGCGAGTCTACCCTGGAGAAGGAGAGGCCTGGGCCCTGGACGCCATTCTGGGCCCGGACTCCCCTCCCCCACTCTCTTTTTTCTGCTTCTGGAAGGCCCAGGAGGGAGGAGACGGGCGCCTCCACCGATAGAGCAGCTTTTGTGACCTTCCCTCGCCCAGCGGGAACCCAGCCGAGTGTGTACCGCCGGCGGTGGCGGGGGAGGAGGCGGCTGTGTGTGCAGACCTCGGGTGCGGAGAGGGTGGCAATGGGAAATAAATAAAAGCCTGCAACCTTGGGCATTTGGGCCCTTCTGAGGGCGTTTGGTTGTGTTTAGACTCGAGTGCTTCCTATCACTAATTGCAGGCTCAAAAGGAGCGGAATTTATGGCGAAGGCCAAAGCAACTTGTTTATAATTTATGAAGTTTTAAATGGCCGTGCTGCAGGCCCCGCCGGCTCTCGCCCGCGCGCTGCCTTTGTGCGGCCCCCTCTGCACGCCCTGGGGGCGGCCGCGCGGGAACGCGCCCTCCCGAACTCGCCACCGCCCCCACCGCGCTTGCAGCGACAGAGCGTGTCCATCACGTGACCCTCACGCCAACGGCAGGAACGAGTCCGAGCCATTTTCACAAGCCTCGGGGATCTGCAGGGTTGGGAGAAAGCCCCAGATTTGGCCTACACGAACCCTCCAGTGGCCTTGGGATGGCTGCGGCTGCCTTAAGAGGGAGCCGCCAACACTGCACTTGTTTGGAGCCTGAGTGTGAGAGGAAGCTTATGTCAGCCCGGCTAGACACAGTTTAAAGTCTAATCCCTGAAACCCTAAGCCGCAGATGACACTTGGGGCCTTGCAGACACCCGCAGACTCAGCAGATACTCCTGCGGTAACACACCGCGCTGGAAAACGCCTGGAGCCGTGATGCATTATGTATTTTTATTATTATTTACGGTAGGAAGACGAGATGAGGGAAAACCGGGCTGAATCTAAACAGTCTGACAATTCATCTATTTAATATTTAGCCAGTTAAGAAAGGTTGTTGTAAGCCCTGCAAGGCAGCGAGCTCTTCTTTGATTTCCCTAATAGCTTAAAAAATAATTTCATACAAGACAATAAGAAATTCTGCCTATGGATGCAAATTTCATAGAAAACAATTTTAAGCCTTGAAAGTGGGTAAAATATGCCTTCGATTGAAGTCATTTATTCTGCTCATACACTTCTACAACATGTATACTTTAAACCTGCTCGGATAGAGTGAAATTTAGCAAAAGGATATTCCCCTCCCGCCCCCAATCTAACATGCCATTTTTAAAACAGCACAAAGGAACAAGGAAACTAAATATTATTTTGAGCCATCATTATTCAGCGAAACACAAACATCCAAATAGAAACGATTGTTGTTCCACCAGAAGATTAGGAGTTATTTCCACACAATAGGAATTTCACCTCGTGTCACCGGAGGATGTAGTAGGAGTTGCATTATTTGTCAAACCAAACAGAGATGCGTGGGCCGACTTTGCTGAAATACAAAAGAGTTGAACCCTATCTGCAGGCGTTTTCTAAGTGCCCCCTCCCAGAGAAGCGAGTGTAAGTTGTCCGCCCCTAGCTAACGCCACGCTAATATTTACAAAATGGTTATAAATCCTTGAAGACGTTTTTGCCCGTTTTGTACAAAGAAACAGGAGTAAACAAGGTGTTTATACTTATTATGTTCCATCAGTGAAACTTTTATTACTTTACATCGTGGAGAACATTTGTTTTCTTTAGAAATGAACCACCGACCACTACAAAGGAAAAAATGTAAGACGGCATTTGCTAGAGAAAAAGCTTAGGTGCGCATCTCCAAATGACCATTTCTTTTTCTGCACCTTAGCTTTCCGTAACTCAATCCTTCTTTTCTTCTCTTGTGTCTTTACTTTGATTGTCAATTTTCTCTAGAAGTTTATATTTTTAATACTTAAGCAGAAAAGTGAGCTCTGACTTCCCCAATGTAAATGGATTCTTAAAAAGTAGATTTATGACTAGAAAGAGGTTGGTAGAAATAGCGGTGCTAAAAGCCCTACCCAAATCATCCCGCCCAGAACGATTTCTACTTTTGCATCTTCGGATTTTCTCTCTTAATGTCAATTGCTGGAATGTAAGCAAGTATCCCCAGAACCAAGTTGTGCACTAGACTTAAAGTAAATTTTAAAAAAATTTTTTTAAGGGTCAGCCTCTTTCAGGGCATGTCTAGGGGGACTGTGCTAAAGATATAAAGGCAGGATGATCTGCTTGCAAGCGTGCGTGATTAACACAGATACACTTCCGACTGAGAATTTTTTTATTCTAAATATTTGTTCAAATAGTACCAGACAATTTGAAATCAATAAACTGTGTCTAGTGGTGAGGGCTGGGGCTGTTGAGAAATGAATAACGGGTGTCGTGCCACGCCACGGGGCTACCTGACGCTACCCTTGAAGGACAATTTGCGGTCTTAATCCTTTACATCACCTACAAACACCAGCCACGGTTACAATTGTTCAAAACTACTCTCTCAACTAGTTCAGACCAAGGGGACTAAACAGGTGAAACGTGGCCCCTGCGGCCTGGGAGCGCGTTCCTAAACTCTGCTGGAGGAATTCTACAAATATACACATAAATACATTAAGACGAGGATAAATAATCAGGGAAACGAAATGACTCGCTTCAAATAATAAATACAGATCGTTGAGTCCGATGCAATCCTTATGGGACGGGAAGGAGCATATAAATTAAGGTCTCCGAAACTAAGCTAGACGCAGGCCAGACCCGGGGCTCTCCGGGCTCTGGACCCTCTGCAGGGCGCGCCGCCGATGGGTTTCAGACTTACCTTCGGGACACCATTACCAGATTAGAGTCCCTCGGTCCGCAGTATATGGCACTGTCAGGCTTACAGAGGAGGATCCTTGCGGCTGATTTATGGCGAGTCACCCAAAGGAGGGCGCGCCTGAAGGGGAGGCCCGGTCGCCTGCGTCTCGGCCGCTGGAGGCCCGAGACCCGGGAAGCGGCGGCCGGGCTAGAGGCGGGGAGGGGGTCATCGAGCCGCCCAGCGGGCCCTGCCCGCCACCCTCACCACCAAGAGAGGTAACTGCGCCGCGAGTTCGAGCCGGCGGCGGCCGCTACAGATGCGTCAGTTTGGGGGCCTCGGGCAGGCGTCCCTGAGACGAGTGATGGGCCGAGAGATCTGTGTAGGTGGGATGAGGGTCGCACGGTCCGTGGTGGTGGTTGCCGGGGATCTGCGCCGCGCAACTGTAGTCCACGCTGGCTGAGGACGGGTGCGAGAGGTGGCCTAGGTTGAAGACAGGCCCGGACGCCGGCGCCATGGAGTCGACGAAGTTGCCGCTCACGTACACGGGGCTGCCCTGCAGGTTGGCGCTGCCAAAGCCGCCGCCGTTGCTGGCCATTGGGTGGGGCTCGAACTCGGGCGCCGCGTACCGCTTCTGCTGCGGCAGGCAGCTGCTGAGCGGCGCCGTGTAGGCGGCCAGGCCGTACATGTTGGGCTGCGATTTGGCGAAGGCGGGCGGCGAGGGCGCGTCGTAGGCCAGGCCGGGCACCGGCGGCAGCTGGCCCGAGTAGGCCACGTGGCCCACGGTGCCGCCGAGTGGCGGGCTGCGCTCCGGGGACTGGCCAGCGGGCGAGTGCAGGATGCCCTTGGCCTTCTGGTCCTTCTTGTACTTCATGCGCCTGTTCTGGAACCAGATCTTGATCTGGCGCTCGGTGAGGTTCAGCAGGTTGGCCATCTCCACGCGGCGGGGCCGGCACAAGTAGCGGTTGAAGTGGAATTCCTTCTCCAACTCCACCAGCTGCGCGCTTGTATATGCCGTGCGCACCCGCTTGGACGCAGGGCCCGGCGGGCTCTTGTCCTCACAGCTGTCTCCTGGACAGGGAGGGAGAGAGGGGGGTGCTCTGAGTGAGAGAGATGGGAACACCCAGGGCAGGAGAGGGGTGCTTTTCTGGCTCCCTCCTCCGCCTCCAGTCCTCGCTTAGATGGGGAAGTGGCTCTTGAGAGGTGAGAGCCCAAAGTGAAATTCACTCCCTCAGGCCTGTTAATCGCACCTGAAACCCTCTTCTGCCATCTGAGGTCCGATTCACTCTGCTCACCCACCCCCTCCAGCCTAGCCCACTATCCCGACCCAAATGCCATGGAGGACTTTAAAGAGACAACAGGAGCATCTGGGCCAGACTTCACTGACCACCCCTGCCAGCCTCTGTGGCCGGGAGGGAGGCAGCCCCAGCCTGGCAAGGAATGGGGGTGGAGATCTTGGCATCCCACCCAGCCCAGCTGCACCCCAGGGTTCTGCACTCAAAAGCAGGGAGGTGGTAAAGCATAAAAATACTGCCCTGAAGTTTTAGGGCACCCAGGGCTAGGCTGCCAGCGTGTTGAGTATTACAGTGCTAGGAGGAGCAGCCTCAACACTGGCTTCCACCACCCTGCCACCTCTCAGCTGCTTGTCCACTCCCTGCCTGGGAAGACAAATGGATTTGTTCTGGGAGGGAGGGCCTGGGCCTGCAGCTGAGGAGGGAGGGGCAGAAGAAGGAGCTTGCAAACTGGAAGACACTTTACACCTACGAGCAGCAGCCCCCCTCCCCCTAAAGCATCGGACAAACCAGAGAACTGATAACAAGCCACATCCCAGGCCTCAAACTAGCCCTGGACCTGGAAGCAGGTTCATCTACCTGAAGATAAACTGCCATCAGAAAACATACAAGGCCTCCAGGAAAGTCGGAACCAAGCAGGCTGAGCAGAGACAGTGAGCAGACCTCAGGGCTCCTGGTCTTGCTCATCCTTTTCCACACACCCTGGGTGGACCTACAGAAGACCCTCTGAATTCTAGGGTCTCCCCACCCCAGGGAGAGAAACCCAAGGCTGCTCCTGTTTCAGAACACCTCCTCTTTCCCTAAGACATGCCCTTCCCCATTATGGATTTGCTGGAGTGGGGAAAACTGGGCTTGGGTAGGCCAAGCAGAGTCCTGTGGTTATGCCTTGTTAGCCCTGGAGTCTGGCTCTTTGGGTTCAAATCTACCACTTTATGGTTTTGTGATCTGTAAAATGGGGATGTTAACATATACCTGTGTCAAAAGGTTCTTTGGAAAATTAAATGAAATGATGCTTATAAAGCACTTAGGATGGTTCCTAGCATAGGCAGCGCTCAGTAGACTTTAATTCTTATTAATTTAAGAGAGTAGGATTCATATGATATGGGCTACGTGAGCATCTCAGCTTGGGGATCGTGATGCCTGTCTTCAAATACTGAAGGGCTGTTTGGTGGAAAAGGAAGCTGAGTTATACTAGCAGCCTCAGAAAACAGATATTAGGTTAGTATAAGGAAGAGGGTTCTACCAATAACTATGAGACTTGTCCAGCAATGGCACTAGCTACCTGGAATGGAAATGAGCACCCTGTCACTGCAAGGGTATGACCTCGATCAGGGACACTAAGAAGGGAGGGACATTTCTGCATGAATGGGAGTTTAGACAACATGGCCTCCAAAGGATGCACTTCCAGCCCTGAATCTCTTTGTTCCTAGGTGAACTGGGCTTCCAGGGGTCATTCTGGAGGTGACTTTGGCTAGTGGCCCAGGGGTGAGCCCACTCAGAGAACTACCTGCAGTGGTACAGCTGTTCTTCTGCTTGGAGTTTTGTCGGGACTCTTTCATCCAGGGGAAGATCTGCTTGCTGATGGTAGCTGAGGAGCCAGAAGCATTGGGCCCACCCTTGGCCTTCTTGGCAGGCACCCCACCTCCAGGATTGGAGGGTGAGGATGGGGGCAGTGTCGGTGGGGGAGGAGGGGGTTGTGGCGGCTGCTGCTCTGAGTTCAAACCAGGAGGCTGGCTGCCACCACCCCCACCCTGGCCATTCCCTGTGCCAGGTCGCATGCAGCTGCCGTTGAGTTCAGCCCCCTTGTGGGCTGGGGCTCGAAGAGGTGCAGAGTTCTGGATGGAGCAGGCCGAACCTGGGTAATCAGTATCCAGGGAGTTGGCAGGAGGTGGGTAGGGCTGATGGGGGGCACTGTAGCCATAAGTGTCAGTGGCTTTGCTGTAGCCGTAGCCTCCAAAGAGTCCTGGGTTTTCATAGTAAGCAGCCTTCTGCATGGTGCACTCAGGAAGCTCCGGGGCCTGCTGAGCCTGCTCAAATAACATTGACTGCCACTGTCTCCTTCACCGCCACCTCCGATGTCTATGGAATCTTGAGAGAGAAGCTGGGTCAGCCCCAGGCCCCAGGTGACCTACCAAGAAGAAAATTGAGAGGCCCCAGAGGCACTGTCATTGGCAAGACCAGTCAATACAGAGAGACAAGAGACAAACTCCAAGATCTCTGCTACCCACCCACTTCATGGTGTGTGTTGGGTGGGGGGGCAAGATGCAGGATCTGGGATTTTGTGAAGTTCAACATACTTTAACTCTCAGAAAAGTTAGAAAATTTTCCTCCTAAACCAAAGAAAAGACTTACCTTCTCTTTAGCTCAGCTCCCGCCTAAGGAAGGGGCTCCCCCCCCCCCCACCCCACGCCAGTACAATTTTCTTGCCCTGAGATTGTCAATTTAGCCTTTGAACCTGCATGGAAAAGTCTTATCTCCTCCTAAGTTTTAATGACTGATTCCCCCACTAGACTGTGAGCTCCTTGCAGGCAGTACCTGTGCCTTATTCATCCATACTTTTCTAACATCCAGCCTAGTGTCTGGCATATAGTAAGTGCAATAAATGCTTGTTGAATGAGTGAATGAAGAAATGGATCCATTAGTCAATCATTGGGTCATCCTATGGTTTTGAGTGGCAAAAGAAAGCCCTATAATACAGTCAGAACAGCAAAAATTCTCAACAACAACAACAAAAAGTATCTTCCCCACCTGGTTTCAAAATCACAGCATCTTTCATGGAAAGCCAGATTGTCCACTTTCCGGTGACAGCGTGAGAAGCAGCCAAGTTCAGTAATGTGGGATGTACATTGTTGAAACTAGGAGGTGAAGACCAAGAAGAACACTTAGAAGACTCCCAGACTCATTTTGAGGATATAAAACGTTTTTGTTTTTCTCTTTCGTCTGCTTTTTTCTAGAACCTTAACTTTGTTTTCTCACTACTTTTAAATGGATACCAGTAGAGGTGGGTGAAGAAGAGGTTTGGAATTTGAAATGCATTGTTTGAATGAGCATGGGCAAATGGAGAATTATTTATATTATAACTTCATTATTTTTACCCTAGATGTACCGTATAAATAGATATCATTACTGACCTCTTATCTGGACCGTCTATTCCACCCCACCTCCCACCCAACCCATAACCAATGAGAAAACCTCTCATGCCATGATGAATGGACCAAGATTTCAAACAACAACAGCAACAAAACCCTAAGAAAAATTCTACCCCTTTTGTGTCCCCTGGCTCTTGATGGGGGTTTCTCTTCTCACCCACTACCCTTTCTTCTGAAAGTCTCCTACGAAGTTAAAGTATAACTAATACCATTCAACCACTTTTGTCTGTTTTATAAAGAAAACTCACAGGTCAGCTCCCTGGTCTTAATTCTTGATCTCATCTTTCAGGCAACTTTCCTTCCCAGAAATGCTCCTTACTTCCACCGTGGTCATCATGATGGACCATATTGTCTGGACAGTCTACGTGGCCAAATGGATTTGAGCACTCCTACCAAAGCCACTTCTCCTTTCACTCATTTTCCCTCCACTTTCACCGAAGAGCCTAACCCAATAAAAAAAAACTTTTTTAATTTTTGCAGATTAGCCTTTGTTTGGTAGCATCATCGTCCATTTTGTTTTAGAATATAAGTGAATATGCCGTTTATGCTGATGAGAGACAGGCCCTTCTCAATGGGATACTGGGCTAGGATGTTATGTTTTAGGAACTGTTTGTACTGTTGTTCTTAAATGTAGGAAGTTGGAATATCTGCCTAACAAAGCTGGACTTGATATTTGTTTCCATTCATTTTCTATATTATTCTCTGAATATTAACATCACTAAATAGCAAATGGACAGCTAAATCTCCATTCTGTGACTGATATTTATATGTATTTGCCCCCAGGCCAAAGGACCAGGCAGTCTGGGTTTGGTTAAGTGGCGAGGCCTTTCTGGGACTCTGCCTCTAGTCTTAAACCTTGGACCCTCTGGATGTTTAAATGGTCACATTTGACATTCAGACCACCAGAGCTCAAGTTGCCGCTTCTGTCATTCGGTTTACAACTATGAAAGCGAAACATCCCCCTCGTGCCCCCCAAGTGGACCAAGCTTTTCTCGATAGGTGGACCAGTCACATTAAAATTGCTTCTTTAGGAAGTGACCAGGTCTTTGGGACAGAAGGTTTTTCATATACATTTATTCCTATGGCATATTCCTAGAAAAAGCTCTGTACACAGACCTCAAAAGGACAAATACTGGGCAGCTTCCTGAGTAACCACAGCCTGTTCTCCTGACTCTGTTTTCATTGTCTCAAGGAATTTCGAGGCTGGCTCAATGATGATCCACTACCCTAATGTCCATTTCCCCAGAAGCAAGGGTAGCTTCGCTGTCCTCACTAGGAAGGGCTTTGCAGCCCCCAGAAAAAATTCAGTGCCCCAAAGAAGCCACCTCTCCTAAAACAAAACCTGAGAATATTGTTGCAAAACTGGTAAAGAGCCTTATTTCTTTCCAGAAATCCCTGCTCCTTGTGAACTCTGCTTGAACCTAAAAAGCAGGAACGGGTCATAAATCACTTGGACAATGGTCAACTGTTCAGTGGCTCATCTTTTCGATCAATCCCCCCCCTTCTTTTAAAGGCTTTCTCTCTCTCTCCCTTTTTTTTTTCTTTTTTTGCTTTTATAGTACCTTTGCTCATTTGGGCTCCGGATCCCAAATGCCTAGGGGTGCAGACAGCCTTCTTAGGGGGAGGGGGCGGTAGAGCGGGACTCGCATTTCTTCGAAGTCCTCAGCTGCCCTTTCCTCTCACTCCTCCACCTCTCCACCCTCCAGCCCGGGGAAACGGTTGGGGCAGCCTCGCCAGAACCCGGCCAGCACCGTCTCTGGCCCCTCCTGGGGAAGGGGTGTCAAACTGGGTCTGGTTCGTCCTTTCTCGCGGTCCTGGGAAGTTGCCCAACTCAGCTCCGAGGCCTAACCGCAGGCCCCGAATGCAGGGCCAAACGGTCCCCAGCCGACGACCTCGTAGCGACCACTGCCCGCTCCCCGGTCGCGCTGGCCCGCCGCTCCTCCGAAGCAGCCAAGCCTTGATACTTGCTCGCTGCACTTAGTTCTGCCCGGGATCAATACCTAATATGATACCGAATAAATAAAAGGCGCTCACAGCGGCCAGGGGACGAGGTTATTAAGCAGCTGGAGCTCTCACTGTGCATATCAATGCACCTGTCATTGTGGTTTGTAACAAAATTTATGACTGCAAGCTCGGCAGCAGTAAACGCTTCAGTAAGGAATGAAAAGAAAAACACTTCCCAAGGCCCGGCACTTTTCAGAAGTGGAAACCAGGCTCCGCGTAGGAGGAAGCGCAGCAAAAGAATTCCCTACTCCGCACTTTCCCGGCCCCGCGCCCCGCGCCCCGCGCCCCGCGAGCAGTGGGCAATATATAAAGTGGCCGGCGCCCGCCTCCGCGAGCAGCTCTGCTCAGGGCCAGACGCGGGACGGAACGCGCGCCCAGTCCCGCCGGGAAACGAAGACTTGCAGCCCGCCGCGGCTCGGAACGCCAGGAGGCTCGCAGGACTCGTGGAGGCCGGCCCTGCGCTCGCTTGCTAGCTCGCTCGCTCGCTCGCTCAGTGGCCGTGGGAAGGGCCGGGGACTTGGGGAGGGCGGGGGCTGCAGTGGTCTGGCTGTGACTAGCGCCTCAGCCGTAGTAAATCTCCGACCGATAGTCAGTCGTGTAAGTTGGGAGAGAAGGGGGGAGGCGATGGAGTGCTAGTAGCTTGTTTCGCTAAAAACTGTCCAAGGTTCTAGTTGGTCTCAGCTCCTCTCCTTGTTTTGGCTACACCAGAGCCTCGGAAGCTCACGGATCTCGTTCCGGTGGACAAGACTCTTGGGGGGCATCCTCGCTAATTCTCAGGAACCGAGCCGCGATTCTCTCCTTCCTGGTTTGCATTGCTAGCACTCCTTTTTTCGGGTTAGCTCGGAAGGGAATTTATTTACTGGGGTGGTTTTCTGCCCAAGTTCTCCCGTTTCTCAGCCTGAGCTGCTTCTGCCCTACGGGAAGGCCTGGACGCGCCTTCTAAATCACTCTTATTTAGCCCAGATAACTCAATACCGTAATACACCCTGCATTTAAGGCACTGGGCTCACCCCATTAAAGCGCCATAAATTTGAAGGCTGATGATCGGTTATCATGTAACGGGCGGCAGTTCACACCGAGGTGATCCATTTCAAAGCCGCCCTTTGTTTTATGTCTTGATGTATGAATCCTGAGATGGCTACCCTGAGTTGCACGACAGATGGAAATGTGGAAATGTAGTGGAAATTTTTTTTTTAAACACACCCACTCACCACAATTATGTATGTGTGTGATTTTTTTTTTCCTTGAATTTTGTCTCTAATTCTTTTTGTTGGCTCTTCGGGTTTCTTTTGATATTCTGTGGCGGCAAATCTGGAACAAAATGGAAAACTCTCAGTGGCAGTCGGCTCTTTCTTAGAAACACTTAAATGTCGAGAGGCTTTACCCACTTTAAGGGTGTCATAATCAATGTGAGTATTGTATCTGGTGCCCGCAGACATTCCAGGCGCCTTTACCCTGCCAGGCAGAAGGAGACTCCATTGGCTCCCGGGGAGCAGGAGGACCTTAACACTGAAATCCTTGGCTGGATGGGGGGAGGAGGGTCCTAAGGGTAGCACCAGACCCGCTGGGCAGGGGGAGGGCCAAGTGGGTTGGAGATGTAGGGATACCAGTCCATACTCACGCTCCCACCAAACTCTAAGTGCTCCAGGTGCCGGAGGCCACCCACTACCCCCCCTAAGGGCACATGAGAAAGGTTGTGCAGAATTAGGGATGGGGATGAGGCAACAGACTGGGACACCAGAAAAGGAAGGTGGACATGTGAATGGGCCTGGGTGCTGGGTGAGTCCTAGTCAGGGGCTGTCCCTCAGAGCCCCAGTGAAGACGGTGCTGGGCGCTATTTCCTGGCTTGTACGTTAAAGCTCCCTCGTTGTGGCTTCTCTGGGTTTATTTCATTCCAGTAGCCCGCCACCACACCCCTGACCTAGGCGGCTCATGCCTATGTTGGGATCATCCTGCAAGCAACCTAAGAAACAAACATCCCTTCCACCCCTATCCAAATACACAGACCAGGCTGCCCACCACTGCCGTAGCTCAGCGGGTGCCCGCCCGGTCAGGTGAAATGAGAGAGACACGGTCCCCCCTCTTACATCTGCCCTGTGCAATTTGTCGACTCAGTAGTTTGCAAACAGTAACCCGCGCCCGGGAAAGCCCCACACAAAGCGTCCCCGGCCCTTTTAAAGACCAGAGCGCGCAGCCATAAGCCTTTGAAGTGACCTTTGGCTCACGCGGCAATAACTCACCCCTTAATGAACACCCAACGGAAGCGCCTTGGAGAGATCCTGGCCAGGATGGGCTCCTAACTTCGCGCCCCGGCCTCAGCTTCCCAGCCGGCCGGGCCCAGGGAGCCACGCCACTTGCCCACCGCCCCCCAGCCCGCTCCGCTGGGCGGGGTCCCGAGGGCGGCGCGGCGGAGGCGCTAGGTACCCGGGATATCCGGCCGACGGTCCCGAAGCCGCTTTATATAATACATTCACGTGGGCGGACGTCAACTTTCGCCGCTTGATTATTTTTTTATTTATTTTTTTGAAACGGGGCTCCCTAGAAATAGGAGCGTCCCCTCAGAAGAAAGGCTAAGTTGGAAGGCCACCCAAAGCCCTGATCCCCTTGGCGCCTGTAGCTAGATTTTGTTTTCCCAGCCGCCTAGAACAGGGTAAGTTTGCGCCTGGGCGATCCAGGGTGAGCTCTGTGCTCTGGGCGCCCAGGCTTGGGAGGTGGGAGGGAAAGGGGACCCCAGGTTGGCCAAGTTGGATAGCCCAGAACCCTCACCGCCTCCTCCCGTACTCCCTCTCTGGCCCACCCACCATCCATCACCCGCCCAACTTCAGCCTCTTGCTCTCCTCGGAATCGCAGCCTTAGCCCGGCTGGCTCTGGGCCACCAGCTCAAGTACCCCTTTCTCAGCCAGAAACTGGGGGAGAGGGAAGAAGCCCCTTAGGGTAACTGTCAGCGAAGAGCTGGTCCCAGGCAGTCCAGACCCTGCACCCCCCCCATCCCCCACCAGCAACCCGGAGAAACTCTTCAGGATAGGGCCGGCGTGAAGCCATGGTGGGGATTATTGAAATTTTCGGGGAAGTTGTAAGTGAGTGCTCCATGGGGCCAAATGAAATGCTGCTCGCAGTAATTGGATTCAGCTGACTAAGTTGGCAGGCGCGCAGCTCCAAGGCAGCCAGCGAAGAAAAATGTCCAGCGACTTTTAAGTTCTGGTAGAGCCAAGCGCAGACTATTGACAAAACAACTTTACCGCTCTCCTTTGATGAAGACGCCCCTGGAAGTCGGACCTTCTCCCGCTGGGACCCGTCCCAGCCAAGACTAAGGGAGTGCTCCTTGCTTTGGCGGTGGGGGTCCTTTACCCACCGAGGCCCAGTCTGGCCAGGCCCTGAGGCTTTCCCATAAGCATGAAGCCGCCAACTCGGGCCTTAGCTAGTGAAAGACCCGGGATGGGTTGTCCTTTCCTCCCCCAACCAGGAGCAAGGAAACAAAAGAATGGACGGGATGCGCGAACAAAAACATGATTTAGCTTTCACTCCAGATTCTTTGCGGAGAAGGACCCAGAAGCCCCAAACCTTTTTTCTGCTACTATGGCAGCCAAAACCTGGATTAGTGAGGGAGGTGTAGAGGAGCCTCCCAAACACTTCTGGCAGTTTGGGGATTCTCTTGAATTTGGAGGGAGAAGCTTCAGTAGCATTTTAACCTCCCACTAAAAAATATTAAGCCAACAGCAAGAGGTAAAGGCATGCATGTAGCCAGCGAGCTCCCAGAACAATGCAGGGAGCTGGCTGGCCACCGAGTTTATTTTAAACACATATAAATCCACCCACCCAAGCCCAGCCCCACAGCCCAAAGACATGGAATTGACGTTCCATCTTACTTTGGCAGTGACAGTGTAAAAAAAAAAAAAAGTTTCTTTTTATTCATTTCATTTTTCAGCCCATTCTCATAACTGTATATTGACTCCTAAAATACTTCCTCCAGCCTCCAACCCCCTGGCTAGACCCTCCCCCCCCAATGCCCCAGGCCACCCTCCAAGCCTGGGAAGGTAGTGTGTCCTCCTAACCTTTGGGTAGGCGGGGAGCGTTCCCACAAAGCGCACCTCGTTAAGATTAATCACCTTCCTCGATGTATATGTACAAGTGCATCTAGGTCTACGCGGGCTGCCTCACCAATTGGCAATAATCAAGATCACAGATTACACAAAATAAATCATATTTAGTATCCCGCTCAGGGCGGCAAGCAGCCCCGCGCCCAAAGATTTTCATTTTGTCATGCAATTGCTTACCTGGATCCCAATTTATCATAAACCTGGTGTCCTCGGCCTCAAAGTGGGCGCCAGTGAGGGGCAGAGCTAGCCTTCCCCCTTTGTCTGCAGACAACACTGTCCCAACCCTGGTCTTGCGCGCTCGCAGACGCAGCCATATACCTGAGCACACGAATTCCCGGTAGAACGGAACCAGGCTGAGGTTCAACTACCAATAAACGCAGGAGGAACGAGTTCATAGTCCCCGAGCTGGCTTCCCCTGCGCAGCGCGCGGGTCGGTCCACCCGCCCGCCGGTCCGTTCCCAGGCCCAGAGCCGTGGCCACCCGCGCCCCCACCCACTCCTGGGTTCCAGCCCAGCCCTCCCCGGCCCCCCAGAGCTCAGGGTTTGTTTTGCTTTCAGAACATGGCCCTTTCTGGATTTGGAGAGAGCCCCGGAAACCCCCTCAAGTCGGGAAATACAGGCGCTGCCTTCAAATGCTAGCATATTTGTTCACGTGACCCCGAGGGAAGATTGTACTGATTGAGGCTGAAACTTTCACGCCATCCAGCCCCGGAGCGCAGCCAGGCCTGGGGCTGGGAGGAGGGGCACAGGAGGCGTGGGACCCCGGCCCCTTTCCCGGGACAGGCATGGGTGGGTGTGGGGCGGAAGCAAAGCCCCATCTCGCAGCTCTGGACAGACTTAGCCCCCATTCTGGTCGCCGGCAGTGGGATAGGGGTGCTGAGAGTCTCTTCTCCCACGACCCCCGGTCCCGTCCCGGCCTTCCTGCAGACAGACCCGGGGGTTGAAAATTTTAGAGGCCGCCTCTCTCAGAGGTGCCTCCGGATGCGACTGTCGAGCAGCAGAGGCCCAGGGTTGTCCCAGCTCCACAGCCGGCCAGCGCTGTGTACCCGCATCCGCACCCTGGCAAGGCATCCTCCCTGCTTCCCGGGCTTTCCCCCTCCCCGGGAAAGGCAGTTACGTTGTGGCCTAGCGCAGGCTCAGGTCCTAAGGTGGGGAGCCTCTGGCTCTCAGCCTGGGCCGGGTCAACCCCGGGGAACCCCACCACCACCACATCTGCTTGGGACCTTGGCTCTCTCCGCAGAAGCAGCAGCCGAGCCGCCTCTTCTGAGAGCCAGAGAACGTGCCTGCAGAGCAGCCGGCTGGGACCCGGAGCGGCCTCCTCTCCTCCACCCTGAGCTCCCTGCCTGCCCTGCGAGGCCCGGGGTCTCTGAGGCGCGGAGCCTGTGCCCACAAGGATCTGTGCGCCTCCAGATCTCGGCAGGGCCTGGTATCCCGCAAGCCCGGCGACCGCCAGACTGCGGCTTCCCGCTTCCTGCGGCGCCTCCAGTAAGGCGAGGAGGGCTGCAGAATCGGTCCGGCCGGGCTTATCTGGCCGCCCAGGGAGCTTCTATTTTAGAAAAATTAAATCAGAACAAGTCCCAGCACTCCCCGAGAGGTCGGGTGGGATTTACGGTAACAATACCGCATGTGCGAAGAACCCCTTAAGCGCGCAGCCAGCTCTTGGCTCCGGCGAGCCCCGTATGTCCTCCCCAGCCAGCCTGCACCCCGGAATCTCGCGCCACGCGGGGCTCTCCACCCCATCCCCGAGAGCTCGCTTTCATGGCCAGCTGTGCTTCTCAACTGCATCAGGCGTAGAGCCGATGCCCTGCGGCCGCCTGCAGGGTCTCCGATGGGCGAAAGCGCCCAGCAGCGGCAGACCAGCTGGGAAGAAGCGGGTAGGATCCCCCCGCATCCCCACTTCAAAGGGGCGGAAAGGTCCTGAAGGATGGGTCACAAACCCCAGTCCCCAGCCCTGCCAGCGAGCCACTCCTTTTGTTTACCTGGCCGGGCCTGGCCGGTGGCCCACTTGGGCAGTCTCTCTGAGCCAGGCTGTGGGTGTCCCCAGTCCACCCCCACCCTGTGGACCCCGCCCCCCAACCCAGCCTCCCTCCAAGGGCTGGAGCAGGCAGCCCGCAGCAAGTGTTAATCCCCAGCCAGAGAGGGGGGCCGCTTTGCGAGAATTTGTCTCCAGGAAAGGATCTAAGACTTCTTCAATCGGAGCATATGTTCATAGAGCAATAAACCGGAAAGATTTACAGTCCTCGCCCGGCCCCCAACAGCTTCGCACCCTTTCAGGAATTACTTACGATGATTTATCACACCAACCCGGGCAATTGTCACACTGATAAAATAGCCCGGGCCGGTGCCCGCCAAGCCCGGGCCTTGGGAGCTTGCTGGCTGCCGGGCTGCCAGCAGGGCTGGGGAGGTTTTTTGTGGGTTTCCTCCCTGGGCCTACAGAGGGGATTTCAGGATGGGTTGGGGTGGGTGGAGGTGGGCGGGGAGCCGACGCTCATTGAGAAAAACGCAAGCAGCTCCGAGAAAGTGCCCGGAATCTGCGACCGAGTCACTCGCAAAGCACATAAACATTTGTCATCTTTGAATAATTGAATTAATGTGTTATTGTTTGAATGTATAATTCATAAAGGAGGAAACTTTGTCTCTGTCCTGACGGGGAAATATACACACACCAAAAAAGAAATCAAAACACACACATACAATCCCAAAACAACCACCACACGCAGCTAGCCCCAGCTCGCCGAAATCATCCTCAAAGCGAATGGAAGCTTCTCGCAGTGAAGAGAAGGGAGAAGGCGAAGGAAGAGCCGCTCCTCCTGGCACCCAGCTGGAGCTGCTGGCAGGAGAATGTACGCTGCCCCGGGGCCAGGTCCGGGTCAGGCTAGGGCTGGTGTGGGGAGGGAGCGGAGTGGCTCGCGGGACACGGAATCTTCTCGGAGCGGGGAAGAAAAGGCTGAAAAGGAAGCGAGCAGGAGACACAGCCTTTGCAGCCTACCCTGGACTCCCCCCCTCCACCCCTTCCCGGAGGCCTACCGGCACCCCGGGGTCTCCCACTCCGGCTGCAGGGACTTCTTCCCCCTGCCTTTATTTCCACTCTTCCTAAAAAAAAAGAAAGAAAGAAAGAAAGAAAAGGAAAATACAAAAGTAAAGAAGGAGAAGGGGAAACACCTCGCTGGGGTGACAGAAGCAGGAGAGCCTGGGTGGGGAGGGAGATGAGTGGGAGAAGCAACTCGGAAATCATTATCTGTTGGTTAAAACCTGCCTGGGGTAAAATTTCAACTCGACTTTATAGCCTTCTATTACGACGCAAAGAAAAATTTACGACCCTCGCTTGAAAAGAGAGCCGGGGCCTTTTCTCACCGGTTTAAGAATAGGCGGCAGATGCCGTGACAGCGACCATTGTTCCCGGTAGACACAGGCGACCGGGCAACCTCGGCCCGCGTGCGCCGGGTGCGTCCCCCAGCCAGGCGGGTTTTCTACAACTCCTGTTGTCTCGGAGCAGCCCGCGCGCACCCTCGCTCCTCACCCCTCGCACCCTCGCACACCTCGTACACACTCCCTCACACAGACACACACACACACACACACACACACACACACACACACACACACGTACGGCCGCTCTCAGTAATTTTTCATAAGTGCAAAGCTGTGCCGAACCAAAGGTCACCATCCAAGCCACTAACAACTTCTCGCCGGCGCGCGATTCCAAATCAGGAAGCAAAGGGAACTATTTGTCAGTGGCCCTGACAGCTGAGTTCATTAAGGATTTAAATCTGAAGAAATAAAAGTCACCAAAATATTTACCTGCCGGCCGCGCTCCCGCGCCCACTGCGGGGGGCTGGGGATGGAGGGCGGGGGGAGGGGGGGCGCGCCGCGAGGCCCCCCTCGGCGGGTGATATTGTTGGGATCCCTGCACTTTCCAAGTCGGAGAGAGCCCTTTGCGTGGCAGATTAATGACGACTCCGTGTTTCTTAAGGGACGTGCTGAATTAATTATTTCGCCAATCACGTGGTCGAGACTTGTAGAAATCTATTCTTATCATCTTCCTTGCACTTTGAAAATTCTCCCAGTTATGTAAGGTCCTCCCCCGGCTGTAGGCGAGCCCTGGCTGCCCAGCCTTCCGCGGGGGGCAAGGAGGGCTCCCCAACATGGCGGGCGGGCAGCGCGGTCGGCCGAGGGTCCCGATGTACTGTACTGTACTCGGTCGGACTCGGCTATGGACTCGCCTCCTCCTCATCCCGGGATTCAATACACACAGCAGTACTGATGTATTGGTGGGCACAGGAGGAGCCATTAACCAGAAGACGGGCAGAGGACAATCATAAAATGTGTCTGCATATTTAAACTTCTGTCTGCGCGCTTATAAAATACACATGTCCACGCGTCTGGGGCGAGCCCTTCCATATATTAAGGACACATGTCTGATTTTATGCATTCTGCTCATTTCCTGTCGCGGAAACCCCCCCATCTATTTTGGAACTCCCGTCTTGGCCCCTCTTCAAGGCAAGATAAGTCAGATGTTAAAAACCCTCGCGATGGAAACAGTGCACAGGCCACTTTTTGGAGTAGGGAGTGTTGATTGTTGTCTGAACAGTGGAGGGGGGCAGGGAGGAGGGAGGGGCAGGTGCTGGAGGCACCGGTGGGGCTGAGAAGCCCCGACGAGTGGCAGGAGCCCAAGACTGGAGGCCAGCAGGGTCAGGTCAGAGCAGCCACCCTGCCAGCCTCAGCTAGTCGGGAACCCAGCGCCCGCCACTCTGTCAGGGTGGGGAGGGGTGGGAGGGCCTTTGGACCACCACTTCACAAAGAGCTCCTCTGAGAGTGCCAAGACTGAATGGGTAGGGGTCCGACAGGGCCCAAGTAGAGAACCAACCTGAAGCCTCCCTTAGCCTGGTCAGTGACTTATTTTCCTTTCAGAAAATAATATCCACTGCCCTGTAGTCTGAATCCAACCCAGGCTTCCCAGTGCTCACAAAATATGATGGCCAAATTGGGAGCGTGTGTGAGAGTAGGTAGGGGTAATGATAGAATTACTAAGCCTTGCACAGCTTAACAGTCACACGTTAGGCACATTGCAGAAAATAATAAAATAGTTTATATTGAACGCCAGCTCGAGAAGACTTATGAAGATTGCATCTGTGGAGGCACCAAACAGAAGAGGGAGGTTTCACTACACTTTTTATTATTTCAAATATAGATCAGTGAATTACTTCAAAACTACAGGCAACAACTAGTATAAATAATACTTTAATGAGTGGCAGCAAAACATTGGTCCATTCTATTAGAAAAAGCATCTCGTGAACAGACACCATGGGGCTGACTGACAATGTCATCTCACAACAAAAGGCTGCAATGGACAAAGTGCGATGGAAGTCTGAGTAACAGTGCCCTCAGGAAACACTTCACTCCCTTCCCCCAGTCACAACCCCAAGACAGCTTTTTAAAAAAAAAACAAAAACAAAAACAAACAAAAAACACCAAAACAAACACTTCTGGCTCATAGTTGGGGGAACAAACTGGAAACAAATAACAGCAAATGGGCACTGGAGCCTTTGCACATCTAGCTTTCTCCAGAGCACGTTCCCAGATGGAAACTCATTTCCTTCCCTGCCCGGGTGGTTGGGGCACCCTGCCCCTTCCCTGCCTCACGCCTGTGGGCCCAAATGGACGCTGGGGTACAAGTGGGACCTCTGGATTGGGGGCTGCCCTCTGGGCCAACCAGGCTCCATTAACATTTCAAAAGACAATCCCCCCGAAGCTGAGAAGGAGAGCTGAGACTTATAAACAAAGAAGTTTCTCTGATTAAGTTACTTTCCAAAGTAGTGGGGCAAAGTCTGAGAAAGAGCTTGGCTTTTCTTCACGAAAACATGCCTCTTGGCTTTCCTTTGGGGCAGGAGGGAAGGTAGTTAAGCAGTTACAGTATTTGGCCTGAAGCTGCAGTGAGTAACCTGAACTTCTGAGGAGAGGAGAAATCTATATAATAATCTCTATAATATATAGGTAGTTGGATGTTGTGAAAATATATACTTTTCTCCCCCTCCTGAGAGATGCTTTGATGTATTCACAGATTTGAGTTTTAGGAAGAAGGAATCTTAGCAACTTTCCAACTTGCCTAAGGATAGCAGCTCCTTTCAAATGCTGCTACCAAAGACAGCTCTCCACGTTAGAGAAAAAAAAAAAGAGAAGGGTAGTTAGAGTCCAAAAGGTTAAGGGTTTAGAGGTCAGTCCTCTCGGCTGAAATACAGCTAATCGAATAGAAAATTTGTCCTCTGGATGAACCTGATTCTGTAATTTAGCCGAACTTCAGTAAAATACCTTTTCAGCTTCTCAACGTGAGGGCGTCAGAAAAAAGACGTCTTGACTATGTATGAACTCTGTGCTTTTTGTCATAGAAACAAAGCTGCGAATAATGCAGGAATATCCATCTTTAATATCCCGACGTGGCGATATTCAAAGATTGCCATGTGCAAGTCTGAGAGCCAGGCTCACCCCAAGGAGAAACAAAGAGCTGTCCCTAGGGTCTAATACAAAAGACTGAGGCTTGGAAGATGCTTTAGAGAAGCCGAAATTCAGCCTAGGGACTCCAGTGAATACCTGCCCACAGTTCTCAGGAGACACGGAACCAAAGAACATGCCTGCGGAGAAAGCCTCCCCACGCCCCCCGCCCCCCGCCCCCCGCCCCACGCCCCCCGCCCCCCGCCCTGAAATATATTTTTAAAATTACGTCTGAAACCTTCTAAAGTGTTCTGAAGCATTGAAAAACAACAACATCGTCCTGTATCTCTCTTTCAAGCTCACCCCTTCTCCCTCCCTCCCCCCTTCTGTCACTTTTCAGTAGCTACAACCAGGGGTTTCTTTTTTGGAGCCCAAGGTTTTGGGATTTAAACTTCTGAAGACGTATTTCATTTGTGTATATGAACTCTTTCTCCCTTATCCTTAAGGGTCAGCATTTTAGAAAAATGAGCTTTGAACCCTTTCCAGGAAAGGCATCATAAAAATAGCTAAAGAACACCTCTCCTTGTCGCTTTTAGGGTGATTGTTTTTAAACCACTATTCTCAAGGCAAGGGAGAGGGCCTGAAAACTTTTACAATTTCTGCTTCTAATTAATAGATTGAAAAAAAGTTCTTAGATTTATTTTAAAAAATAAAAACTTCAGGAGAGGAGAAAAAAAAAAAACCCTAAGACCAACTTTTGTTAACTTCTAGATTCAAATGTTTCTTTCTTTCTTTTTTAGAGCAAGACTTCTTCACCTTCCCCACTTTCTTCCCAGTGCACAGCCCCCCACCCCATATAGGTCATACACCAACTCCAATAAAATACTGCTATGTTGGGTATTTGGGGGCATTTGGAATCCAGTTGGAACAGATAATTCAGTCATTATCTAACGACCCAGAACATGGAGGTTTTGTTTTCTTTCCCCAGAAGGAAAATGTTGGACCATTTGTTTCTTTCTCGCCATCCCCCCCCCCTTTAGTCACTCAGAACTGATTGTAAGCACAGAGCTGAAAAAAAGCACACGTGGAAATATATTTTCAAGAAATCAACTTTGAGTGGATCCTTTGCTTCTCTATAGAAAGGTTAAGGGCCCCCTACACACATTTCCAGGGAGTGGGGAGGGGGTGGAGTTCAAAATTCCTGTTAAAGCCAGAGGCCACACGTTTGATTCCACTCCTTGAAGTGCAGCCTCTTTCACCATTTTAAGATTTTTGGAAGGAAGTTGTCAGTTATTTCTGTACCTCATTTCTCAACACATAAATATTTAAGCAAATACAATCTAAACATCAAACAACCCGTTTCCACTTCCTTCTTAGACTCATATCTTTGGGCATGGGGCCACTGGGAACAAAATGTTTTGTTTTGTTCTGTTTTTTAATCACACGGATTATACAGACAACCCAGAAAATGCAGAAATCCTGCCCCAGCTCTCCTGCTTCCACTGAAAGCACCTAGCATAGGGGTGGCCAACCTTCTGCCTCAAGTCCCCCACACTGTTAAACCACAAAGCACCCTGGTAGGGTAGGGTGGAGGAGAATGTCCAAATACACACTGGGATAAAGCATCCAACCTTCATTTGCAAGTTCAAAATTCAACAGCTGAGATTTTCATGAGTTTAATGACTCACCAAGATTTTATGTTCTCAGTAGCTCCTGTCATATAATAATATACTTAGAGAATCCCGTACCCCTTCCAAACCCATCCCGCTCCAGGGAGGGGGCTGCCCTCGGGCAGGATGCTAACCTAGTCCGAGGGCGGCTTGCTTGTCCCAGGTCCACCCCCACAGTACCTTAGAGCCCTGCGAGCTGACAGCAGGCCCGGCTGCCCCTGTAGCTTCGGCTCGGCCAGGAGCACAGGGAGGGATGGGCCCAAGGTCCCCACTCCTATAAGGTCGTCAGGTCCGTGTGGTGGTCTTTGGCCAGCGGTTGCAAATGCTGGCCGGGGGCGGTTGAGGAGGAGCAAGAAGAGGAGGACGAGGACGACGACGAGGACCTGCCTTTGGTGTTGGGCAGCTTGTGGTCTTTTTTCCACTTCATCCTCCGGTTCTGGAACCAGATCTTGATCTGGCGCTCGGATAGACACAGGGTGTGAGCGATTTCAATCCGACGGCGCCGTGTCAGATACCTGTTAAAATGGAATTCCTTTTCCAGTTCTAGGACTTGCTGCCGGGTGTAGGCTGTCCGGGACCGCTTGGGCTCCCCGCCGGTGTAGTTGGGGTTCACTGCGAGAGAAAACGGACAGCACAGCCAGGTCAGCGCTCGACCACTAGTTAGGCCCCTTGCCACCGCTGCTCACTTCCTGGCGCGCCCCGAGGCCCGAGGCCCTCCCTGCGCGCTCTCAAGCTAGCTTCCTCCTTCCCGCCCGCCCTCCTAGGCGCACACGCTCACTCCCACCCACCCCCTCACACCCACCCACGCCCCCCAGGCTCGCAGCGCTAAGGTCCCCAAATGCGCTCCCATCACCCGGGCCTACCAAGAGATCCTGAGTCCCCAAGCATTTTGGACCCCCCCCCCCCACCGGTTCCCTCCTCTTTGAAAATGGAGTCCTCCCCCCCCCCATCTCCACCCCCTTTTGCGCTCACAGCCAAGCAGCCAGCCACATGGTCCCGGCCTGCTCCCTCAGCTATAAAAATTTATGGGGAGAGTAATTGCGGCGCCCATTGATGCCCCACACGCCCCCACGACTCACACCCCCCTCCTAGGGGCCCAGGCCGCGGTTCCAGCGAGCTGGGGTCGGGCCGAGAGGTCGCTGGGCCCGCGCCTTACCCGAATTCACGTGCACCTTCTTCATCCAGGGATAGACCACAGCCGGCTGCTTGAGGGCCGTCCCGGGGGGTGGCTGCTTGGGGCCGCCGGGCTGGCTGCAGGCTCGGGAGCCCGGCAGGGGCGCGGGCGGGGGTGCCGGGGGCGCCGGGCACGGCTCTCCTGGGGCGCCGTAGTGGCCGCCGTGGCCGCTAGGCTCTTGCCCGTGACCCCGCGCGGGCAGCGCCGAGCCCGGCACCGGGCCGCCGCTTCCGAAGGGCTGCTCACCGAAGTCAGGCCGCGGGTAGAGCCCGGGGGGCTGGAAGTCTGCTCCCTGAGCGCCGCTGCCGTAGTAATCTGCACCCTGGTCGCCTAGGTAGCCACCCTGCAAATATTCCTCGCACGGAGGGAACTTGGGGTCCACATACTTGGAGTTCACCATATACGAACTCATGGCCATTAATTTCAGAAGGTAGAAAATACTAATTTTTCTCGTGTTGTCTTTTTTTCTTCTTCCATAGGGCCCTCCTACTTGCTGTCAACTGAATAAAGTTGGGCGGCCACGTGACCAGGCCAGCCAATGGCGAGGGAGCGAGTTTATCACCGGGTTGGTGAGCATCTCATAATTTTCACAAATTCAACTAAATAACATACGTGTAATCAAGTGACTCGCTGCGGCACATTTGAGGGCACCCGCAAGATGTCAATGCAGTTCCAATCCCCGGCGCCCCTGTTCCCCGCAGGTAATCCCAGCTTTTGTCTGCCACTGACTTTGCTAACCTTCGGTGCCCTCTCCACTCACCCCCGCCTCAGAGCACCCCCCAAAGTGGGCACAGTTCAAGGGGGCATGAATCCCCACATCCCGAGCGTGGGACGCGAAAAGGAGGGCGGGCGGGCAAGGCGGCCTCCGAGTTGGGCAGAGGGCCCCAAGCGGGCAGGGCTTCCGCCTGACCAGCCCGCGAGCAGGGATTCTGCCATACAAAGGCCGCGTACCGGGCTTTGTCCTCGTCAGGGTCACCCAAAAGTTACCAGAATCCAGCCAGCCTGAATCAAATTAGGCAATGAGTAACCGCCAAGCTTTCTGCGGGTGCCCAGGCTAGGCCGTTCTCAGGGACAGTCGGCCTCATGGCTATGGCAAGAGACCCCCGCTGCCCTGGGCCCCTGCAGCTGCTTAGGCGCAAGGCGGGAAGGTGGTAAGGGCAGTCCCACCTCACCCAAATGTGCCCCAAAGGTCCAGGCACGCCTTCTCCTGCCGGGTCCTAAACGCAGGGAGCCCGCAATGGGAAGCCCTTGGGGGACAGACCTGGGGTTGCGGTTAGATGACCTCCCACTTCGCTCTCCAACCCTCCAATACCTAGATCTTTGGCCCTGCATTCACGCAGCTAATTAGGGTTCTTTGCAGCACCCACAGGAACCTCTAAAGGTGAGCTTCTTGAGGGACAGGCTGATCTATGTCACCAGGCTAGTTGATCCTCCTGGAGTCCAAGTTAATAAGACAGGAAGAGGCGACTGACCCGCGCCCGGCGGCCTCTGCCTCCACTTTGGACTCCAGCTATTTCAGAGAAACGTGAAGTTTTTGCATCGACCATATATTCCCCTAGAATCGAATCTGTGACTATGTAGATACCACACAAATTCGGTTCTACAGGGTATATATAGACAACGTTACGACCACCGGGTCCCACTCAGATCAGAATGGACTGCTGCCAGCCCCGGCCTCTTCCTCCGAGCTGCCACCGGACCCACGAAGTTATCTGCGCTTTCAGAGGCAGTTCAGGTAGCCTGTCCGGCTTGGTGACAATTTGCAGCAACGAGTTTCCCCAATCCTTGTACCAGGGCCGGGACTACCGAGCAGCCAGGGCATTCTTCTTAAGAAAGAAAAGAAAAGAAGAAAAAATAACCCATTCCAGAGATGGAGGATCTATCATTACCCTCCTTTCGGGATCCAAACAACCCCCCTTACCAAGTGGTATTTTCCAGAAATGAGCAACTGCCCTCGGCGGCAGAAGAAAAAGAGACAAGAGAGGAAAATATCCTCTGCCCATGTCTTCTCCCACTCCAGGTTGGCTGCCAAAGCTAATTCTTTAAGAAGTCTCGCCTTTACCTTCCTGGGCCCTCCGCCGGGCTGGTCTCTTCCGTCTCGGCTGCTGCTGCAGACCTGGCGGCAGGCGCTGCTCGCAGGCACCGAGCCGCCCTGGGCTGGGGCTGGCGAGCTAATGGTGAAGGGCAGGGTGAGGGGTCATTCGAAACCATTTACAAACATATCACCAAGTTTCATTATTTTTACTTTGCCGACAGCAGAACACAAGAGTACAAAAGTTCACGCGAATTGCACCCGCCCCAGCGCATCGGCGCTGTCCGGCTCTTGCTCCTGGGTTCAGGGCACTAAGGGCACAGACGTGCTCATGACCTGGGCGGATTTCAGGGGCAAAGGGATGCTCGGGCTCCAGTGGGGCTTTTGGATCCCTTACCATAAGCCAGAGGTAGGTTTTTATTTTTTTTTAATTTTTGATTTTTTTTTTCTTTTGCCATGATTTAAAAATTACTTTCAAGCTAGACTGGGCCTGGTGAGGTGGAGCAAGGAGAGCTCCCCCTAGCCTCGCCAAAACTGGCACACTTTTATTTATTTATTGACCTGGAAATCCTTTGGTTTAGCTACTTTGGCTATTTCACAGGGAATTCCTGGGTGCCAATTCTAATAAGGGCTCTGAGGCTGCCCCACTCCCAGTCCCAGACAGGTCCCCCCAATTGACCCTAATGCCAAGCACTTTCACACACCCACCTTCCTGGGGACACAGGGCTTGGGCTTTATCCAGTCAAATCAAGGGAGCCTGCTGGGCCGGGTAGGGACCAGGATTAGGGTGCACATTTTCATATTTGTTAGACGCTGTGACCTGCATTTCACCTTATTGCTCGACTTGTTCAGACAGGTCAAAGCCAACGAGTTATTGATGAACAAAAGCGTTAAATATTCACCTCCCGCTCAACTGCCCATACAAACGCTTTTGATCTCTCCAGGCTTTTTGTGCTGCGTTCAGCTACAGGGCTCCGAATGTGGGTTTGCAAGCAAGGAGCCCCGGCAGAGATAAGAACCCAGAGCCAGGGAGTGGGGGTGGGGGTGGGGACAAGACCAGGGATCCTGGGGATGCCAGGTTTTCCAGCCTGGAGCCCAGAGCCCGTTTCATTTGAGCTGGTCTACCCCGCCGAGGGGAACTATGAGAAGGGCAGGATCTCCACTTCCAGGGGTGAGCGAAGTTCGGGAGGGGGGTCAACTCGCTGCCCAGCCCCGCAGGGCAATGAAACCTGGCCCAGAGCCAAGCCTCAGCTTCTCCGACCTTGGAGACAGGGCTTCTCACCAGAGAGGCGAGGGTGCCCTGTTCCTGCCGCCCTGATATATTCCATCTCCCATTAAAATAAAATCATCTCCGTTTTGCAGAAAGGGAGGGACCACTGTTTTTTCCTCAACTCTTCCCGCCTATTAAAAAAAAAAAAAATCCCTACCATCGTATTAATCATAATGAGATGGTCCTCCTGAAGACGTCACAGGCCTCATCAGAGATGTACCTGTCTCCCATGGTACATGAACCTTGGAGAGATCCAAACTTCCGAGCCTAGGGCCGTAGGAGTCTCTGCCCGCTCGGCACCCCACCCAACCCTGTTCCCCCCAGCTCCAGTGGCTCTGGCGCGGTCATTCGTAAATTCTTGAGCTGCAGTTGCAGAGAAGCAGAGGTGAATGAGAGGGACCATATCCCCTCCTGCTCAGTCCAAGTCCCCTGCCCAGGGCCCACACCACTAGGGCTGGGGCCCCGGGGGCGGGATGGGGAGGGATGTTCACGTAAACCTCAGAATTCGCAGCCCTTCCGGGAAACGGGACAATTCAACACACCCACAGCTATAGAGGGTTAAGTCTTTTTGATTAAAAACAAAACAAAAAACAGGAGAAGGTTGGGCCGGGCTGGACCGAGTAGAGTTGGCTGGGCTGCATTGAGGAGGGGACTCGCGTTGCCTCAATGTTTACTAGGTTGGTTAGATCAGGAGGCGATGCTCGCCAACTTGTTAATAGGGCGGGCTGCTGATTAGCTGCAAGTTCTTAATAGGAGGGTGCGCTGCGGCGGAGCTGCACCTGTGAGAGCTAGAAAGGCCTGGGAAGGCCCGGGAAGGTTCGGAGAGGTCCAGGGAGGCCCGGAGAGATTCCGCAGTGCGTTCCCTTGGGCAGGTGACTGGGAACTAGGCCCTATAAAAGCTTTCCGGGAGCGCAATTTAGAGCCTCCACCTCCCACAGCGAGCTCTCCCCGCATTCCCAGGCCTGTTTGGTTCACCCGCCCACTCCGTTAGCGCGGCCCTTCAACCCACCACCTCCCAGCTGTCAGAACCGCCTTTTCGCAATTCGGAAGAAAAGGGAAGCTACTTACAGTGGCGGTCTCTCGTGGTCCCGAACCTGTTGCAATAAAAACCAGGTCACTTAAATTCCACAGGATGGTAAAGCAGAGATGGATTATACATAGAAAAATGACAAGGCCCAGATACCCCACTCAATACCCAGACCTCCCTGCTTCGGGGTGCCTGCCCCAGGCATTGCGCAAAGTTCTCGGTAGAGTCACAGTCGGAGATCGCAGTCCTGAAGGGCAGACCCACAGAGTCTGAGAGTGTGGCTTCCAACACTTCCCTCACTCCACGCACACTGGGTCAAAACCTTACTGTTTGCTTGGCCCGACTCAGGCTGCCTGTAATAGGGTTTTCCCAGTGGAAAAACGAGAAGCGAGGCGAAAATGGGCCTTTGTGTGTTTCCTCCTGCGCAGTCGGCCGAGTGGACGCAAGTCCTACCGGGGAAAGGGAAGCAGCTGTATCTGTCCCTCGCCCCAGCACTCTGTCCTTCTCGCGCTGGGAGCAATTCAGCCCCCCTTTCCAGTTTCAGGTTGGTTTCAAATTCCCAGTCCTAACCAGCGCCCCAAACCTCGCCTCTCCCCCAAAAAGGACCCGGTATGACTGGGACTTGCCTTCCCACTTCTGCTCCAATTGAAAACAAAGAGCAATTTCCAAGGGAAATGAGGACCCAAATGATAACCAAGAAGGGGGAAAATCAATGGTTTTAAAGGTAAATGACAATGCTTTAGATTGTTAGCCAGCTCTGTGGGTATAACATCAATTTCTCAGCATTGCTGCTGGAGAACCCAGGACACAATCTCACAAAGCAGCGGTCCTCACGGAAGCTGGCGCCCCAGCTTTAAGTTTTCAGTCTTCTCCAGTTTGATAACTGGATGGCAATCTTCTCTGAGAAATCTCAGAGGCAAAGCCACCGCCACCCTCATCCCGTCTGCCTCTCTCCACCCAGACTATCACTGTTTTTATGCTACTTCTGAAGCAGAGACTCCATTATGGGGAGGAGAGAGATAGTAGGCAGGTGAGGGTGCCCTCAATTCCTAACTTTCCATATTCAAAATGGAGGGGAGAAAACCTGGATTCCCCTTCTATTTTCTAATTTAGATGTATGCTAAAATTAGAATTAACTTGTTTCGACTTCTCACCCCAGGCAGAAAAGACAAGGCAGAGAAGTCCCCCACTTCTGGAGCTGTTGTGGAGAAAGCAATAAGTGACTTACTGTTTTCTCTCCCAGTGGGCAGGGGAGCTGGGAGTAGAACTGTCTCCTTCTGAGCCCGACGCTAGCTCGAGCCTCTCCCTTTCCTATCGCTGCTCCAGGAACGAGGCATCTGCACTTGTATGCTCTTAACCTAATTTATGGTGGGAATTATATTTTGGCTTGTCAACTCTCAAGCCATAAAACAAAGTTTATTGGAATCACGTGCTTGTAAATAGCCACTCAGGTCCCATCTCTGCAGAACCATAAATAACCTTCGGCTTTAAACTTTTATTCACTAAATAAAGGTTCACTGCAACTGTTCCCTCAGATTTAAATAGTTCCAAATATTCAGGATGCAAGTGAGGTCATATTCATATCAATACCCAGGGCTTTTCAAATAGCATGTTTTCAGAGAAGGCTGTTTAAGTCGGGGGATAGTGCTATTTGGAAAAGGCTGGTTGGTGGGCATGTCTTATGATTCTGTGGCTGCATTTGCTGTGAGTACCAACAACTCCTTTATTTCCATCATTTTCTAGCTCTAGATGTGGTAAAGACATAAAGAAGAAAGTCAAAGATCACTTCTTGCTTGTTTATACCAGAAGTCGGAAGTTATTTGAGATTTTGCTCAGGCTTCAATAGAGAAAGGGTGGTTAGGGAGAGGCTGGGTGGGCTTGGGGGTGGGGGTGGCAGTTGGATTTAACACTTGGCTGCATATTGTTGTGGATGGGTTTAGCGAAAGAAGGCTGAAGTAGCCACATGCTTAGAGGTTTCTATGATTTACTTAGATCTGAAAGGGAAGCCTTTGCAAGTGGCCAAACTGCTTAAAACAGCAAGACTTGGGGTTTGGTAAAGTGAGAAAGTAGAGAATAGCCCATCGAAATCTTTGGCAACTGAAGCTCTAAAGAAGGCTATAAAACAATAAAACAGCCCTGGTGTGAAGGGGACAGGGTGTGAGGAAGCAAATGAGGCTCTCAAGGAATCCAAGACCAGGAAGTCAGATGTCCCCACTCCCACAGTGTCCCCAACCACAGGGCTTGAGGCTCGTGGGTCCCCAGGAGCTCAAACCTGGGTGGGATCCTTAAGAGGACTTCCCCAGCACTTCCATTCCTACCAAAGGGAGAGCCTAAGAAAGGAGGCGGGAGCTCCGGGAGCACGCTGTCCTGCTGAGAAAGCCAAGAAAAGGGGCTTGGGCCTGAGCGATTCTCTGCTTCGGGCAGGCAGGGATGGGAAAGATGCCCCCAGCTCCCATGAAGAAGTGTAAAGAAAAAGAGAATTGACCCCCGGTACTTTTTAATAGCCATCCAGAGTTGCCACCAAACAGTGTGAAAACATTTGTGATTTTGACTACTCCGATTTAAATAATGGATGTTCTATATAGATTTGTAGGGCACACACATATATGATTTCTGTATCAAATTCATTTGGAACAATTTCCGTCAGCAAGTCCCATCAAGCCCATGAAAGGGATCTCTCTGTTCAAAGATCTCTTTGCATCCTAATTTCCACCCATTCTCCATGCACTTCTAAGCTCATTTCCTGATTTGACTTTCATTAGCTAGAAGGCAAGGGGGCTGTTAGCCTGCATTGCTGGGCATCCATTTCTCCTTTTTTATTCCATTAGTCACTTAGGATACTTTTCTTTCCCAGTTGGTAGCATCTCTTTTTTTAAAGAAAGAGGTAAAAACCAACTATTTAAAAATTGGCTTCTGATTCTGTTAGTACTAGGTCAGCAGCTTCAAAATTAATCCCTGTTAATACATTGTAAAAAAAAATAGTAATAATCAAAGTTTGAGGGAGTGAGAAAAGCTTCATTTTTCAAGTTAACCAAGAAGAATGAATCAAAGGATATATGATTTTCTGGGCAATTATGATGAGCTTTTATGGGGGTGGGGTGAGGAGAAGACAAGGCTGAGGGTGTGGCGGTGGTGTTTGGAACAGTGCCTGGCACCTAGTGGGGGCTCAGTAGATATTTTCTGAATGAATGACGATGGAAGGATGGTGATTGGGACTTGTTTGCAGCCTTCACTGTGGCTTTCATAAGAAGATAAAATACACAGCCTACTCTGTGTATTCAGACAATAACAAGAAAGTAACTAGCTATCACCAGGGAAAAGATGGAAAGAAAGGAATACACTGAGGTAGCCGTCTTCAATTATTTTCTAATCTTAGCACAGCCACACAAAGCAATTAAGGAGAGAGTAGATGTCCACGTTCCTACAGTCTTCCCTTGCCTCCCTCCCCAGCCCAACATATTCTGGGTTTCTGCAGATGAAAGAGAGAGTGGGGATGGGGAAGAGAAAACTCAGTCTAGTAAAAAAGCTGAGAGCATGGGTGGGGTGGGGTGAGGGAAGCATAGAGCTAGCATGTACCACCTTGTTGGGAGTTTTTCAAACACTAACCCAAAGACTCTCAATGGTAGTGTTGGTGACAGAAGAGGAGGCAGGAGAGGAGAAGTTAAAGACTTCTTAAAAACCTGTAAGGAATTAGTTTCTGGTTAAAGTGGGACTCTGAGCACTGTCCCTTCCCATTTGGCTGGAAAGAATCAGTCCTAGGAATTCCTGTCCAATGAGCTTCCTGGAGGTGGGACCCCTTGTAGGGCTCCTCCAATCCAGAAGCCAGAGAAGCTCTCAGGAAGGAGGAGAGTGAAGGGGCCCCAGGAGGCAGCAGCTGCAATCCAGCAGATGCTGCAATGGAGGCCAGCCCTCTGCCCACCCTCAGGACCCTCTGAGCGGCCTCAGGAAAGAATGTTCTGATCTTGGCTCTTAAGAGCCCACTTGCCAGGAGGTGATGTTGAGCTCTCCTCTTAAACAAAGTGTTTGCACAACCAGAAGGGATAGGTGGGAATGAGGCTTTGGATGAATGACCTAGGCCAGGGACAGATGGAGAAAGGAGACTGCCCACGGCTGGTACTAAAGGGCACAAGCTGGGGGTGGAGCCAGGAAAAGAGCCTAACAGAGAGTCCCAAGGAAGAGATACTTGACTACTTATCCCTCGCATTATACTCTGTCACTGAAAGAGGAATACTTCTCTCTGATCCTTGCCTCCACAATGGAGCCCACTCACTGGAGCTTTCGCTTGGGATCCTCTGGGAGGAAGAGGTGACCCCAAAGGAAAGTACCTATAGCAAGAGATGGGAACCAAAAGAACGGGTCCCAGGGCAGGATCTCCAATGGTGGGGCCAGGGGCTGGAAAAGTCTCCAGTGATCCCAAAAAGAGCAGAAGCTAGGGTCACCATCCAAGTCCTGGGAAAACTGAGATTAGATGGTGTAGGGGTTGAGGGGGTGATTGGCAGCATCACCCTAGGCCATGGGCAGAACTCAGCTGACATGGTAGGTAGCAGAAGACAGAAAATCTGACTCAAGTGGACTCCTGGTCAAGTCAAGAGAAGCACCTTGGCCAAGGGCTGTGGAGGCCTTCTTGGGAAAAGACTAAAGTCAAAAGACAAGAAAGCCAGGGGCTGGGTGGAACTTGGTTGCACGGGGTGTGAGCATGTGTGTATCATAGCCTGAAGGAGTATTTACATAACTCTTTTTTTTTTTAAATGAACCTATCTTAAAGAATAGAAAGGAACTGATGGAGATTTGGGGGAATAGGAACTCTCCAAGACATTGCTGTGGTCCAAGGTGGGGGCTAGGGCTCATCCACGGCCCTGGAGCCCAGATGGTGGACCACAAGCAGACTGCGAGGGGGCACTCCCTGATCTGCTCTGCTGTTACCCACTGGTCTTTTACTTTCCCACCTTGTGCCAGATTTCAACAGACTGAAAAGAGGGTCCTTGCCCTGGGGCTCTAGAAGACCAAGTAGGTGTGACCCTATAGAAAAATGGGGGTGAGGTGGGGGTGAGAAAGGTGACTCCAGGCGGTAAACAGCGGGGCCTGCTCTCTGGAAGGGTCTGAAGCCCTCTGTGGAAGTCGCAGATGTACCTATGGCTATATGAGGCCTCCTCTACCTGACATTTATCCATTGAGGAGCTAGGAGTACCTTCTTCTCAGGTATGGCCCTGAAGTCCACATATAGACAGGCACCAGACACTGAGACCCAAAGGGGAAAGACCTAGAAGACCCACCATAGCAATAGGAAGAGTCCCAGAACTATGTTCTCCAGTGTCTGCCACTTCCTATGTGACCAAGTCTAGGCCTCTGTTTTCTTCTCTGTAGAATTTGAGAACTGGGTGAATGAAACAGGTCTCTTTTGTCTAGACCTGATTGCTGAGCAGAAAAAGAATAATAACAGCAATTAGGAACATGTATCAAATGCTTGCTATGTGCCAAAGTTTTAAGTACTTAACAAGTGACTTGATATATATAAGGCAGTTAGAATAGTAGTGCTGTGTAAGTAAAAGTCCTCATCACAAACCATGAGCTACACACTATTGCTATCCCTACTTTTCAAATGAGGACACAGGCCCAGAGAATTTGCTTTACTTGCCTAAGGTCACTCAGCAGATAAGTTGTGGAGTCAGGATTTGAACCCAGGCAGTCTAAACAATTATCTCTTCTCCTCTTTGAAATCTCCAAGCCAAAAGAAATGGACCCATGTCCTTTTTCCTAAAAGAAGAACAGTTATTCAGCCTATGATCTTAGAAAACCCAGTCAGGGACCGAGCCCGAGGAGCTATGGGGGATGCCCAAGTTGTAGAGTCTGAGAATAAACTTGTCCTCTGAAGACTTTGAAACCATAAAAGTGAGAGAGACCCTTAACCAGTGGTTCTCAAACATTAAGTGTGCATCCTAATTGCTCTGTGGGAGCGTGTTTACAAAATGTAGGTTCCAGGATAGCATACTTAGACATTCTGATTCACTAGCTTTGGGATACGACCTAGAAACCTGCACTACAGCACTTAAAACAAGAGATTTTGATGCAGACCTTCACTGAGAATCAGCGCCCCAGTGTACGGAGAAGATGGGAGCAAAATATTGGGTCACCAGGAGACAACGGGGTATCGGGGGGTTGGGTCAGAGCCAGTCATTAAAGTTGGGTGACCCTGCTAGTGTAGCAATGCCCCGTGGACCCCACTGAAGGCCTGAAATGGGGGGAAGTGGTAAGAGACGGGGGTGTGTTTGGGGTGGAGAAGAGTAGACACAACATCGGCGGAGTTCTCAATTCGCAGAGCCAATGGGATTCGCCCCCGTTGTCAGAGCCTGAAGGGGCCTCCAAGGGAACCCGGGGACCCAAGCTCTGTTCCGGCCTTAGGAGGCGAGGAACGCTATGCTTTCCAAGGCTGTCCATTTCGAGTACCAGGCGTGGGAGGAGGGAAAGTGGCAGGAACAGCGGCTCAGAAGGAGGGGACTGGTTGAGACCCCTCGAGTTGGGCGCGGCTGGCTCCACCGCGGGAACCTGAATTTCCTGCTTCCAGGAGCGCAGCGCGAGGAAATCGCGCCCCCTCGGGGAGGGCGGAAGAAGCGAGGTAACCCGCCGACCCAGAATCAGCCTTCAAGCTCCGGAGCCTCGGGGCTGCCCTGGCCGCCAGTCCCGGGAGGCGGCCCGGGAGGGGAGAGCGCAGCGCCCCGGGGACCCCGCTAGCAGCACAAGGCACTTGGCGCGCGGAGGTGGAGGGCGGGGCGAGGGCGGGGCGGTGTCACGTGTCCTCCCCTCCCCCGCTCACTGTGGTCCAGGGCACCTCCCGCGCCACGGCGGCCAGCGAGACGCTTGTCCTACAGCGCCTCCTTCTGGACAAGACGCCAGACAGCAAAACAGGGGGACCAAGCCACCCGCGAAAACCCGAGGCCCCAGGCTTTCTCCGGCAGGCGGGGGTCTTCCCGCACCAGAGACTATAAGTTCGTCCAAGAATGTCCTCTGGGGCGCTCCAGTGAGTCAGCAGTGCCCTGAGGCTGCCTCTCACACCTCCCCCAGCCCTAGCACTGTCGACAGGCTCGCGTCCTGAAGCGCGCATCCCCCGGGCAATGAGGCACGTCCAGCCGGGAAAATACCTCCAGTCAGTCCGTGTATTTATTTACGTGTGTATATGCTGCTCTCCGCTGAGCCACCGCCCCCACGGAGCCCTCGGATGTGCAGCGCTGGCGTAACAAGATCCGGGAATGGTTGGCCTGAAGGATTAGCCTGAAGTTTGGCGGTTTGAACCGGCGCCAGGAGGAAAGGTCTCTTCCCAAAGCAAAAGCACCAGGGTGAAGAAAATCTATACACTGCATATATATGTGTGTATATATATGTGTATACGCACACCTGGAAAGAAGATTCGGTTTCCTGTGGCCCCTAGCTCGTATTTGCTGCCTGTTTCTAACGTGCCGCTTTAAAGTTTGTAGTGTGTGTGTGTGTGTGTGTGTGTGTGTGTGCGTGCGTGCGTGCGTGCGTGCGCGGGCGTGTGATGAGTCAAGATGATTGAAAATAGCATAGTCAAGGGCTGAGATGTTTGGATATATTTAGATGCGAGGCTGGAATAAAGGAAAGATGAGTAGCGAATCCTGGCTGGAGGGCGCAGGCGTGGGGAGATCGAGTTAAATCTTCCTGCTCTGAGCCCACTCGCCCCCTTCCCCCATCCGTGCTTTGCTGGTTGGGGCCCAGGCTGGGCTATTTCACTGCACATGCGCCAGACGCTAGGCCAACGCGCGTGACAGGACTGGGGGTTGCTGAGCTGTGCGCTCGGCGTAGTGCAGCACTGCGCCGTGTGTGGCACCCCGCACTGCTCCTCCTCTGGCTGTAGAGGAGCCAGGGCGCCCCATCTCAGCTACACGGGAAACAGACATTTCTTTTCTAGTAAAACCTGTATTAAAACCTCGACCGTCCTTTCCGATTTGCAAGCTTTGTTCCTCGGAACAAACAAAATCGCCATGTTGGCAGTGAACACGCTTGATATTGTCATTTGGATCAGCAATTTCACATCTAGTGCATGGCTTCCTCTGAGTCTTAATCAAGGCGGGAAAAGCACCCTATATTCAGAGAGCACAACTTCTCCCTCATTCTGCCAAACTATCAAGTCGAAGGGACTAGTCCCTGGAAAGAGGGTATAGATTGATAGCACTTCCGGAAAAGCGGCCCTAGATTGGATTTAAATTAAAATCTCGAGTTCTTAGTTGCTTCTCCCTAGCTTCCGGTGCCCCTATATGCCCTGCTCCGCCGCCCGGCCGCCGCACTGCGGCAAGGCCGTAAATACCTCTAACAGCTGCCTGCCAGCCCAGGGTGAAATACTGTCTTTGTTCCGATTTCCCCTGCTTCTCGGTCTCAGAAAACAGAACTGGCGAAATATATTTATTGAAAGGAGCATCTGACGGAAAAATACGCTTGGTTTTCAGCCTTGGTGCTCGACCACAATTATATTAGCGACCTTTGCTCTTCTTCCTGGTCCTCGCAAGCCCAGCCCACAGCCTGACCCGCGGAAGCTGAGGCCAGGACACACTATCAGCTCTCTGATCTATAAACAGAGGGAGGTTCGGGCCACGGGCGCTAGGAGTTACACTCCGGGACATGTGTGCGTTTAGGGTCCAAGTGTTTTGTATTTCGTTTCAATTTCTGTTAACGAGAGACAGTGGGGCCATTTCTGGCAGTGGCAAATGCATTAACTAATCTCCTCAGATTAAGCAGCCTGAGTTCAAATGTGATTTGCGGATTATTTAATCCCTTGGATGCAATCGACCATTTCATCATGCTACCTCTGGATTTACAAAGAACCCCTCAGTCCTCCATATCTACCCATGACATCACCCTCCACTGCGTAACCGTAACCGGACTCGAAGCCCGCCCAGGTTCTCAGCCACTAGACCACGCTTGGCCACCAAACCCTGGGAAAAGTGACTCAAGCCCTGAACACAAGTCTGGCCATCAGGACCACAACTCCCCACCACCGCCGCCCTCTACTCTGCCAACCTGGGGGCTCCTCTCATTCCGGAGCTACCGGAGGAGGGCCTAGTAGCCCCGACCAAGGGCCTGGTTTTCACGAGAAATCTTTTTACCAATATCAAAGAATGATCCCAACGCCGTTGTACCACAGTAGAGAAACAGTTACAAAATATAGACACTTCAAATAAAAAAGATCACTCAGTTTGTTATTTGTGAGTGATCAGAGTTAGTCATCCAAGACAATTCCGCAGAGGTCAACTGGCTAGAACTAGCCCTCCATTTTGAAACGAGCATGATTCCATCGTTAAGTATCAAAAGTACTTTTTTACGAAGAAGACGGTTATCGTTCAGAAACACTTTTACAGCCAAAACCGTTACACTGGAATATTTCGGGAAACAATAAGGTTGGAGACATTAAGATTTACCGCTGGGTGCTTTGGGGCTGATATCCCGCCATGCACAGGTCAGCCTCATGCGCAATGCGGCAAATTGTCCAAAGCTCTTAATATTTCACAACGTGTTTACCAGGGAATAGGCAATAGGGTTTGCGAATTGCATCCTCCAGTGTCATTGAAAACCGGCAGGAGAAAAACAGCATTCATTTTTCTGCGAAGGGTTTTCTTGACGCATAATCGTTCGGTTCAGTAATTCTAAGTAGCGGGAAAATGTTGCTATATAATATTTAGGCAAAAAACTGATACATTTAGAGAGCAAAGTATCTACTATTTTTCTACTCTGGCAAATAATCACATGCAATGTTTGAACTTGGGGCTGCTTCGCATTTCTGAACCTGATTTTTTTCCCAAGACTTGCGCCGAATTTTCTGATATTATTAACCTCCACCAAAACATGCATTCATTTTGTGACACAAAATAATCCAAGTTCACCTGACATAATGTTAAATGCAGGAGGAACCTTTATTGAATTATTACAAAAATTCTCTAAGAACTAAGAAACAGTTAAACATATTTAAAATTCGATCTCATACACAAGGCCCAATAAACTCAATCCTAGAAGGCAGCCAGTATCACTCACCAAAGCCTAGACTCAAAAACCAACCACATCCTTGGTGCACAGAATCTACCCCACCCCCACCCAAGTCCCAATCCTCAGAAAACACCTGTCAGCCTCTCAGGCACCTCTGACCACAGACAAACCAGAAAACGATTGCTCTATAATTCAGGGTGCCTCTAGTGACCCTCAGCAAAGCTGAGACATCGAGGAGCCGTCTACACACTCTTCTAAGGGTGGGGGTTGAGGGACTCGATTCAGGCGGCGGAACCTTGTCTGCCGCTACCCACCTCAGAGGAAATGAAGTTTCCCCCTTCCACTTCTCAGCCCAGCCGGACCCCGCCCCCGGGCCCCAGGGGACGCCCGTTAGGGAATGGAGAAATTAGGGGGCAGAGGGCGCTGGCAGCGACCCCCAGCTCCCGGGGAACTGTAGGATGGTGGGTCGGGCTCACCGAGCTGCCCTTGGTGCTGGGCGCCCAGGGCTCCTCGGTGGCGGGGCGCGGGGATGAGGGCGACTCTTACCCGGAGGCTGCCGACCCAGAAGCGGCGGTCGGCCGGGGCGGCTGCTGTAATCCATTAGGCGCTGCCGGGCTGCGGGCAATCTCGGCGGCAAGGACCGGCGCATGTCTGAGACCGAGCCGCGTCGGACCGCGCGGCTGCGGGCGCCCAGAGCAGGCCGGCTGGCGGCGTCGGCTCCGGCGGGGGGCCCTCCTCCGGGCTTCCCACCGGCTCCGAAACGGCAGCGGCGCGGCCAGGCCAGGCGCCGAGCTGGAGCCGAGGCCGCCGCGAACCCCGCAGTCCCGCAGCCCGCGACTGGAGCCCACCTCTGCAGAGACAAAGGTTAGGAAAAGAGGGGGTGAGGCTCTGGGAAGGCAGAATGCGGGGGTAAATTCGCCTGGGAAATCAGGAAAAAGGCCGTGAAGGCAAGCGGCGCCTGCACATGACCAGCCGCAGCCAATGACGACCGCAAATAGGTCATAAAAAGGTCTATTACCAAGTTGTAAATTTTCTTCAAACAAAAAGGAATTTACTGCAATTCCTTGCGGATTTTGCACATACAGCTCACAAGCGCCATGTTTTTTCCCTCTCTTTCTCTCTCTGACTCTCCCTGCCTCTCTTCCTCCTCCCTCTCTCCCCCTCTCCTCCTTTCTCTATTCTCTTGCTTGTCTCGTTCCTGCCCCTCTCTCGCACCTTTTCTAGGAATTATTTTTTTCTTTTGGTTTAGCTCAAAACCTGTACACAGTTGGGCTCTGTGTCGGTGGAAGAATGAGCGCGGTGTACGGGCAAGGCGCTCAAGGAGGCGATCCCGGCAGCCCTCCCTCACCCCGCCTTAGGCAGGTCACTCGGGTTCTCCTCCCCTCCCCTCACAAAAAGGCCCGCTGGGGAAGGGCGGCTCAGCACTTTCGGTTTTTGCCTCGCTCCGCTGGGGGCAAGGCAGCCCCAGTGATCCTGCGCAGAAAACCTGGGCTCTGCAGGCCTAGAAAGCTCGCTCCCCCAACCCCGCCCCAACATAAATTGGGAACCTCCCATTTCCTGGGGTTTCTGCTGTAGGAGAGTCATCAACTAGCTCAAAGCCCGGAAATGATTTTCGGGACTTGTCAACTTCTCCAGAATACCAGTCCGAGGGCCCACTGTCTGGCCTTTATCTCCTCAGAAATATCCTCCTGGACAGGCTAGGTTAGAGGAGAAGCAATCTTTCTGGATTCTCTTTGAATTCCTTCACTTTAAGTCCCTTCTAAGGACAATTCTCACCTTTATGGAATTTAATTCTAGTCCCCCTCTCCTTGCCCGCAAAATGTTGTCTACTGAAAAGCCAGCTCAATACAATACTGAAGAGGGGATCCATTTGCCACTCCCCAAAATCCGCCTAGAAAAAAAGAATTCTTTTTCCTCCAAGGCAGGAGTCACGTTGCCATTGCATTTCTGTTAGGAGCTGCTCCGGGTGAACCCCTGAAAGTGAATGCCCTTGGCTGGCCTCCTGTATTCCCTTCATCATTAATGCACGGACATGACCATCCAGGCTTCTGAACCCGCCTAAAAGAGGTAACTCCTCCCCTCCTCTTCCCCCCCCCCCCCATCCTTTCAAGGACACTGTCTTTGGACGTCTACTAGTATGTTTATAAATCTTTGCGGTGAATGTTTGTGTGTAAATTCCCTGCTATTAACATCCTCACACCCAGTAAGTACCTAAGAAGACGTGGACTTCAACAGGAAGCTGCAGGGCACCCTCCAGAGCAAGCCATTTGTATCCCTCAAAAAAATTCCGGTGGCCTAGAATGTTTTTGATTAAAAGACTTCTGTTCTCATCCGTTAGCAAAAGTCATATCCTTTCTAGAAGAAGCCAGTGGGACCTAACTTTGCTGGGGGCACCCGCAGCAGCAGCCAGGATCCATTAAAATGTTCTCCCTCTTCCCTTGCCTACCCGCAAATGCTCAAGGATTTGCCAAATACAGGGGAAACAGAGGACACACATTCAGATGTTAAATAACAACACCTTCTTCATTGACAAAACAAACAAGCACTAATTTTAATTACACAAGCAAGTGGGGCAAGTTGTTGGGCCCTCCCCAAGCACAGGACACTTTACACTGATCTGTAAATGTGGAACTGAGCAAAGAGATTGTTCGATTCTAAAATTTCCTGAGACACAATCTCAATTGTCAGTTTCCCTGGTTATCCTCTCCTCCATCCACACAAATAAAAGCGGAGCTTTATGACTCTCCTTTTCAGCTTGGGGAAGAAGGGCTAGGGAGGGACTCTTTACCCAGAAAGTGCAGCCATATTTGCACTTACCCCTTCCTTCCCCAAGTAGAAGTAAGCAATCGATGCCCTGGGCTTTGTGGGACCTCACAAAATGGCAGTTCCTGAACTGATTTTTCTCTAGGAACCATTGAGATCCACACCCTCCTTTGTGTGTTTCTGGCTCTTGCAGAGAGCCTAAATCATTCGGAAGGCTTGGTTCTTTCATTCAGTGCTAACATTGGAGGGGCCTGTTTTTCTCTAAATGGTTTTACGGACTTTTGTAAGCGACTGCAGCAGTCTAGGGCAGAAAAGTGTCACCTGGGTTTGCAAAGGGCTCTCTGAAGGTTTATGCAAATTTCTGCAGCAGAAACGTTTGCTCGCTTGTTGCCGCAATGTTCGAAGTTTACGGATTTGCGCCAATTAGCAGGGTGTCTTGTGCGCCTGTCACTGCAGGTCTGTCTGCATGAAACACCATAATGGGGGTGGGGTGTCTAACCATTGTAAGAAAGAAGATGGTGAATGTGTGTTCTCTTTATTTGGAGACAGATCTAGGCTCTTTCCCAGCTACAAACGGGAACACATATACATACCTATATTTATTACCGACACTTTCTGAATGTGTGTAATCTATGTGTATGTATAAATTCATACTCCTGCACACACCATTATTGCAATAGAATCATTTTCTCCACATGAACTGGGATTTTACTAGTGGGCTAGGTGCCAGTGGGGCCAGAGGGTACAACACCTGCAGAGCAGCAGTGAATACTGAGGAAATAAGGACATTTTAACCTCCTCTTTCTTTCTTGATTTTTTTTCACCCACGCATTTACCAGATAGCTAACCTAGTAGAGTCTCCCCAAACTCAGCCCCTCTAAAAGTGACATTTGGGGAACATCCTTGAGTGGGAGACTGCCATAGTTTTGCCAATAGAAAGAGGAGTCCACTAAATCGAGGGCAGCTAGGGCTTGGCCAGCACTAGCCTGTGGACAGTTTGCTCTTGGAGACTGTTCCCCAGCCAAGCTCTCTGGCCTTAACATCCAATCTCTAAACCTGTCAGCACCGAATTTCAGGGAGTGCACAAGGCAAAACTTTCCCAAATCCAGCATGCGAGTTTGCAGCTGTTTCCTCCTGTGCAACGGTTTTTTAACCCTCAGGCCGCCTGACTTAAAATTGCCTTTCCCAGCTCAGGTGGTCAAAAGGCACAGCCACAGACTCTTCTCTGGATGGAAAGCAAAGTGGTGCTTCGCCTTTCGACCAGCCAATGCCAACATCTCCCCATCAGTGAAGCCACAGGCGAAGGGCCCGCCAACACTGTAGGGGGCGACCCAGGCTCAGAGCTAAAGGATTCTATTTTCTTACCTGTCAATAACAGCCACTCTGGACATAAAGACGTGCCTCTACAAAGAAACACATTTAGAAAAAGCAGTGAGCTCTTAAAAGTCCGCTTAATAAAGGTGTTTCTCTTTTGCCGGGAGAACTGTTAACTTGACTTTCTCCCCTTTTTTCCCTCCTGTCGTCCCCTCCCCTTCCCCCTTAAAATGGCAGCTGCAGGAGCAGCCTTGAGTGGAAAATGGATATCTTGTTAATAACATCCCAAACCCCAGCATCAACACGGGCTCAGCGGAGTAAGCTCTGGCGTAACCTGGACTCAGGGTCGTTCCCCACTGGGCCTACAATTCCAGTCCTTTGTGAAGTTCAAAGCTATCTTAGCAGAGTTATTTACAGCAAGAAGTAATGATAGCCTAGCCTTCTCTGCAATGAGACTCTCCCCACCCTGGTGGCATTTAAAACAAACAAAAGAAAAGACGTCGGATGCGTGTAACCCCCACCCCTTTATTAAATAGAAGTCTTGAGTGAGACTTTGCCTTCGTGTGAGCCCAAGCGATTGTTCATAATTTGGAAAAAGGGGTTTTTGCGGTACTCAAAGACACTGGCTCTAGAAAAAGATTCATTTCTTTATTAACGAGCTAGATATGTTCTGGAGCGGTTGTTTACACTCGAATCTTTCTGCGTTTGCTCTCAGGACTTGTTTCAAACGGGTGAAACCATCGCTTTTCCGGAGTACAGCAGAGGACGTACCAACCGACATCTGAGCTATACACAGCAAGTTGGCTCAAAATGGGAGTACGAACAGAGCGCAGGGAATACAAATAAATACGGCACTACTCAAAAACACAGAATCACAGCGGCCCCGGCATAAAGACCTAGAGATTTCAGACGATTACAAGCGCCCTTCAAAACGATAGTAGTAGAAGACAAATTGAGAAACAAGACGCGTTCCACAAGGCGACTTGCCAGGGTGAACAGTTAATGAGGGAAAATGTTACAATTGACTTTTCAAGTACTCATTCACTCTAGATTATTTAATTGCCATAATTTGTATGGACTATAATGATTAAATATCAACTCTGACATTGTCCTGAAACTTTTGTCACTGGCCCAACACAGTTTCCTGAAGTTTAAGGAAGCTGTAGAGCCAGGACTACCCATTACAGTCCTCAGTTAACCTGTGCTTTTCCCGAATATTTGGCCCAGACTTTTCCCCAGAGATATTACATTTACAAAATATTCAAATAAATCTTTTAAACAAAACGCAACCAAGTCATTAATCATAAAAGCAAAAAGAAAAACAGTAATATATTTTAATCAAATAATATAAAGTAAATATTCTGCACGCATAATTTTTTAGAAAAATTAATAGAACATCTTTTAATTTACTCACCACAAGGAAAATATTTAAAACGTTCAATTGCACTTGTTTGATTAATAAAGGATCTTATATTCATTTAGTGCTAATCATTAGGAAGTTCACGTTGTTGAGGCAAATCACCAGCTCAGACATTAAAAACTACCATTATAAAAATATAGCTACAAGGTCAGTATCAAATTACCCTTGCATAGGACAGTTCAAGGGCTGCTTTCATGCAGTACTAGAAACTTTTTTTAACAGCCAAATCCCTCGCAAAGCACAGAAACCTGAAGAGCAGTGACATGAAGGTAGCTTGAAACACAGCTAAGGTCCTTTCCAACAAAGAAGAAAGGTGGTGTCCACGAATATGTGTTGAACACTAGTTTTAATCCTCTGGTAAAAACGTAAAGGTGGAAGTTAATTTGTCGGGCCTTCAGCTCTGTCTTCCTCCAGTTCTTGAGCTTCCTTTTTGGTTTCCCCATCCTTTGCCTCCTGTCGGGAAACTGGGAATTTGTCCTTGTTGTTCTCCTTTTTCCACTTCATTCTCCTGTTCTGGAACCAGATTTTCACCTGTCGTTCAGTGAGGGCTAGGGCGTGGGAAACCTCGATTCTTCTCTTCCTGGTCAGATAAGGGTTAAAAAGGAATTCCTTTTCCAGCTCTAGGGTTTGGAAACGACTGTAGGTTTGTCTTCCTCTTCTTCTACCAGGAGCTGCTGCATAAAACAAACAAAACACGGAAAACAAACGTTTTAAAAATGTAATGGTGCCTCTGCAGGTTGCTGAAGATTTCTGGAACGGGTCTAAGGGGTGAAACATTCACAGGGTGAAACATTCACAGTTCTCTTTAGGTCTGATATATATAGAGTGTGCAGGCAGGATGGGCAGAGAAGTCCTCACATTTATTCTGTCCTCATCATTTTTACATGGTTTCTACTTTTTAAAAACGGCTGTATTTATGAATAAGTAATGCATAATCTGAGGCTACCCAAGAAGGAAAAGGAGGGGAAGAAGGAGAGGAAAAGGGAGTTTAAAAGCTAGAACGTGAGATGAAAGCACATTTCTCCCCCTCTCCCCAATTTTTTTTTTTTTTTTCCAAAGCATCCCAACCTTGTGGTCTCATCCAGGGAAACATTTGAGAAGGAGACGAGCTCTGATTTAAGTGGTCTGGGTCCTCGCCAATATTACCACTGGACGATTTACAGTCAGGATATTGTACCAGCTCGGCCTCTTGCTGGGTCGTAAAAATCGGCTGTCTCTGTAAGTTATCGTATCCGTAAAACTTCGCGGGCTCCCGGTGACAGGCAATCCCGCCGCAGGGGGGAGGCGGCGGAGGTGGCGGAGGATGCGGAGGAGGAGGGGGGGCGGCCTGGTAGGCTGCGGCTGGACTGCCCCCGCCGGAGTGGAAGTACTCCTGGCCCGGGCCGGGCCCCGGGCCGCCCCCACCGCCGCATCCCGGCACCGCGGGCGGCGGGTGCGCGTGCGCCTGCGGGGGCGCGTGCGGGAAAACGGTGGCGCCGTTGCCATAGAGCTGCAGGGCGGCGGCGGCGGCGGCGGCGGCGGCGGCGGCGGCGGCGTGGCGGCCGCCGACCTCGGGCGCGAAGTGACAGTCGTAGTAAGTGGGATTGATGGCCTCGCCCGCCGCGGCCGCCGCCGCCGCCGCCGCCGCCTTGTACTTGGAGTACAGCGGGTTCACGAAGTACGAGCTCATCGGGGCGGCGGCGGCAGCGGCCGGGGCCGAGGCCGGGAGGCCCGGGCGGGGGGCGCGCGGCGGGAAGCAGACAGGGAGCGCCTCGGCCCGGCCGCGCTGCCGCGGAGGCCTCTGGGGCTGCTGCTCGCGCCGCTCGGGCCACCGGGCTACGTTGCTGCTGCTGCCCGCCCGCGCGCGCGCGCGCGCCGCCTCTGAGGCCCGGCAGCCGCGGGCGCTCGTCTACTGGGCGCTCATCCCCGCTTTCGCGCCCGCCGCCTCGGCCTCGCACCGCCTCACTCTAGGTTCAGGGGCCTCGCCCACCCCCGCCCGCCGCCGCCCACCCGGCCTCTCCCGGCGCGCGCCGGCTGGGCCGCAATATAATCGCTGGCGCCCTGGGTGACCTGCCCTGCTGCCTCCACTGTTTCCTCCCAGGCCCCAGGCAGCCCTGAGCGCACCGGCACCAAAGGAAAAAAAAAAAAAAAAAAAAGTGCGCCCAGCCCACGGGGACAAGCTTTGGCTTCGGTTTACAAACCTCGTTCTGGAGGGAAAAGAAAAAAACACCCTCTACCCGTCGCCACCTCTCACCTCGCCCCCCCCGCGTTCCCCTCCCACCGTTCCCGCTGCCGTCGCCGCCGCCGCCGAGGCTGCTGCCCCGGTGCGCCCTGGCGAGGCATTTTCGCACCCCGCCACTGCGCGGAGAGGCAGCGAGAGGGGGCGAGATAACGCGCGGAGGGATCTCCTGCGGAGTTCACCGCTGTGCCGGACGGGACGCTTCACGCCGGCTGCGAGATACCTCCGCCGGCCTTAAAGGGGTCCCATAAAGGCGCACTGCCAAGGGCTCACCATGCGCCCGAGGCCGTGGGAATGCGGGTTGCGGCTGGTGGGGAGGGGCGCGGAAGAACCTTAGACGTGGGGGAGGCGGAGAGGCCATTTCCCGAAGGCTGCAGAGCAAATGAGTCTCTCCCCGGGTCCTCGAGGAAGCCCTGCAGAGGTCAGCCGTGGCTTTTGCACCCCTGAACACGCGGGTCCGGGTGAGGGAACATGGAGTGTAGACGGACCGTGCATTGGAGCTTGGGCCTTCTAACTGGTTTGATGAAAGGCCATCAGCATGGCCCCAGATCCCAGCGTTATCAAAGCGAATCAAAGCCTTTCTTTTCCAGCCGAGCGGGCCTTGTGGAAATGAGATGTACGTTTACCCTTGACACACTGCACGCCTGGCTGAGGCTCCCAGGTTAATTGATATTTAATGGAAATCATGCTCATGAATATAGTTTCCATCATTTCGCCCTTGATAGACGTCAGCAGCAGGCACAGGGGTGGGGGGAGGCTGAAGAATGCTGGGGGTAGGTATTAGCATTGCTGAGGCGGTAGATAGAAGAGGTGGGAGAAATGTTCCAAGCTGGGAAGGAAAACGCACGTGGTGGCGTTTCCTCGGGCAGCACGCGCCGCTCCCGGGTGTCAGCCCCGGCCCGGGGCGGAGCGCGGGGGGCCCGACGCCCGCCAGTCCCCCTTCCAGCCTCAGGCAGCGTTCAAATCGCGCCGGTTCCAGGCAGCTTGCAGGCGGCGTCCATCTTCTGCTAACGATTCTAGTTCGTCGGGGAAGTCGGTGGAATAACTGCCGAGAGCAGATGCGGGGCTTACTTTATAGTTACTAATTTTTCCAAAAGAAAGGAAGCGCAGCCTCGGCCTCGTGAACGAGAAGGAAGAGAAACAGCCCGCGCCATGTGGGCAAGTTAGGTTTGAATCCGCAGAATACTCATGATTCCTTCCAAAGCCACTGGGTTTTACACCATCAACCGCCTTCTCCGCCCCCCCCCCCCGCCCCATCGCTTTTCTTTTTCCTGTCCCCTTCCTCCTGTTTTAATGTCCAATACATGTGATAAATCTCTGTTGTGTGTATTTTTCCTCGCCCACTAGGCCTTTTTCGCGGGCTCTTTGGGTAACCGAACCCCTATTCCTGCGGGGTAATCCAGTGTTCAGGGGCGCCGGGCCCATCGGCTATGGGAACCGACCTGGGAGACGCTCCTGCCTAAGCTAAAACACACCCCTGCGGCTTCCACGCCAAATGCAAATATTTCAAAGCCCCAGATGGCCCCAAAGGTGCAGCAGGCGAGTGGTTTCAACTAACTACCCCTCACTCCTTGTGGGTTGGCCCAGACTGTAAGCGAGATCCTGAGATCCTTCAGGCCGAACTGAATATCATATTTTGCAAATGGAGAAAACAAGGTTGCGATGGAAAGGCATAACAAGATAAAATTTTCTACTATTATTTTAATTATTTCTGCAGGATATAGTTGGAAATGGTTAAGGTAAACCGATGGCCAATGGACATGCTGGTGGTAAAGGCAGGCTTTATTTAATTTTTAAAATTAGTAGGGAGTGCAGGCGACTTTTGTGGGGGTGGCAGGTTTTTTTGTTTTTTCCTGCGTGTTATCTACATGTAAAACTTCCTTTAAATCCTAAGGTGAATGAAGAGATTCCGACAATTAACGGTTTGTCCTTTGGTCTTGCAACTACCCAATTAAAAAATTATTATTTTCAATAAAAGTTTGGAGCTGACTGTCATTGTGTTTTTGTTTTGTTTCTATTTCACTGGAGTGTGTGAGTGGGCTTTGGAATGGAATGGGGGGAAAATAGAAAAGCGGAACTAGATCTCAATAGTACAAGGCATCTGGTAGAGTTCGATGATTTCTGAGGAGGGGAAGAAACATTAACACTACAAAATTCATTTCTACTCATTCCGGCCTAATTCAGAAAACACTACAACGCAACATTCCCTCTTCGGATAAAACATTTAGCTTTTTTTTTTTTTTAACCAGTTTTGTTTCTAATCTGAGTAGAAAAAGAGCGCGATTAACTTCCTAAATAAAGATGTACGCTTTTCCGCGTTTCTGTTTTGATAGAATGCATTAATTATAACGTTTTCGTTTCTGCTGTGCCATAGTGCAAGTTTTCCGAGATCCAGAGGCAAAATTTTATACACAGAAAATACTACTGGAGAATTAGACAGTGCACATTGTTTTTTTTTCTTTAAAATTATCCTAATTTGGGATTAAAAATAAGATTGTAAATATTTTTAATCAAAACCTTTCTCGCCGCAACCCCAGCCTTACGAGATCAGAAAGTGGAGCAACAGCGCTCTCTAGTGGCCAAATGCCACCTTGAGCCGACCGAGTTTAATTTCCCTGTTACTCGTTTCAAGCCATTTCCAATCTTGTTCTGTTTGACTGGGGCTTGGACCGCTGACACTAATAATGCTTTATCCCTTTGATTGTCAACAAGTCAAGATCTTGCGGAGGATATTCCCATGTGTGCTTCCATAACAGCTTCCAGTAGTGCCTTTTCCAAAAGCTTCCGGCTCTTCTTTTGCCAGATACTGTAGTTCCCCATTCTGTAATCGTCCAACAGTACTTTTTAGGCACGATTATAAAACTGGCTAGATTGAACAAAAAATCACAACTTTCTAAGTATCAACTGCAAGAGGGTTTCTTTCAAAGGATCCAGGCTTTGTGAAAACTAAGAGATTATAGAAGTCAAGACTTAATATTTTTCTTTTAAAGCTGTTGCTCTGAATATCAAATCGTAAATATTTGCTTTTTTAACTTGGCAATTTTAATGTTCTAAGCCCATTTGGTTGGTCGATTTTAGGGGGATCTCAGCCAAATTAGAAGCTTTTTGCTGGATCTCTGAGTGACGGGCTGGAAACTCCCAGTTGGGCTTGCATTCGTTTGAATTTCTATGACAATAAATGGGATTTCAAATGTATATACAAAGTCACAGAATGAAATGAATTGACTAAAATTCTGCTTGGGTTTTAAAAAGCAAATACTTCATTTCATCAACTTAGGTGATTCCTGTGAGGCTAAGCTTTTTTCTCATTTTCAAAAATGTTTTCCTCCAGTTAGGGTGCAACTATTGTACTTTCTATAAGCAAAGCAGATATAATTTCCAACAATATTTTTGCTGCACAATTTGGAGCGGAGGGCTAGATATTTTTGTGACAGTGCGTCTGTGTATTTTTGTGACAGTGCGTCTAGATATTTTTGTGATTGTGCGTCTAGATATTTTCGTGAAAGTGCGTCTGGGTAACTTCATCTTCCCCCATCATCGGGCTGTGGCTAGAAGACCCAAGATCGCTAACTCTCCCCACTCCCCAAATAATACAGCGGTTTTGTTTTGTTTTAAAAACCGGCTAGAGCTCGGAGATCCTCCAAATATTATAAAAAGCAACCCACCGAGGGCTACTTCTAATACCCGGCCATTTTTAAATTCAGAAGCACACCACTCCCTCCTTCCTACGCCCCTCATTTTTATTTTCTAGGTGCTCACACTTCACCCGGGGATCCCAAGCCCCTGCCTTTTTGGTCTAATGCAGTCTTGTTTATATTTTATTGTCCAGATTTTAAGACCCAGTTTTGTCTGCATTTTTCCTTTCCTCCCACAAACACAAACATCAAAATGAGATGGTTTCAAAGCGAAGCTCCGGGCCTGTCGTAAACTCATTACCTCCAGACGTCTCGCCGGCTCGATGGCTTTATGACACCTTGGCTCTTCCTGTTTTCAAAGAGCCCTAGGTATCAGGCTGGACGCAGGGGCGGGAGCGCAGGCAGCACCTTCTGCCGGATCTGGGCCTTGGCTTTCCCTCCCAGTCCGCCCCCCCCCCCGGTTTTTCTTCGAGTCCCCTCTTTCATCAGGATCCCCAAGACCTCTGCCCCCGCCCCCGCCTTCCGCCCAGCCGAGGCGGCCTGGCGCCGCCGCCTCTCCGGCCTGCAAAGGCTATGCTTGCCCGAACCCTCGCTCACAATGACCTTCATTTTAGCCTCTGAATGCGGTCCTCAGAGGGCCGAGCTTGGGGCTAAACACACAGGAGCTGGCTGGGGGGTTAAAGGGGGCGGTGGGGTGAGGGTGGCTGGAGAGGAGAGCCTTGACCATTTTGATCCGCTAAGGTCACTTTGGGGAGGGGCCGAGGCTCACAGCCAGACCGTCCCGCCAAGCTGGAGGAGTTACTACAGAGTTCGGAGTTGGCCTTTCCCTTGTTTGGAGAGGAGGGTGGGCCGCTGGGGAGAAAGAAGGCGTGGGTGCGGTCTGCCAAAGTCCTAGCGAGAGGGTGCCTGGCTCCTGAGGCCCGTCAGCTCCCCTGGGCGCCGCAGCAAGGTTGACACTAGGCCCCGGCACAGCATTCGAGGCGCTGGAGGCTCTGGGACCAGTCCAGGGAGGGGAGCGGAGGCCAAGGCCCGCCCCTATCCCAGGAGCTGCGCTCTAGGTGGGACTGCTCACACAAAGGAATGCTCTGAGGCACAGATGGGAGATCAGGGTGGAAGGGCCCTGGATTTTTAGCAGTGCCTCCCTCGAGGGTAGAAGTTCTGTGAGGGTGATATTTTGCGGAGAGACGGAGAAAGCAGGCACACACCATCCAGGGCCAGCGTCTGAGTTCCATTTGATCAAGTCAGCGTTTATTGGTAGGAAGCGGTAACATTTACAACTGGTCCTCGGTCAGGAGCCGGGAGGGCAGCCACCCGCGGCCGCCCACGTGAGCCGGGCCCTCTGTGGGAAGCGCGGCTCCTCCAGTGCACTGAAAACAATTCCCCCCTACACACACACACACACACACACCCCTACCCAGCTGAGAGCCTGGGCTCCCCTCTCTGCCTCCCTCGAGGTCTTGGCTGAGGGCCCGCGGGCTCCCTGAAGAAAAGGGGCTTTAGCAACCGGTGGGCAAGCCGGCGGGCCTCAGCCTGGGTGGGCAGCCCGGGTATCCGCACTGTTGTCGCTTTGCCTTCATTTTCCGAATCGGGGCGTGCCTGGCCCCTCTTGGGCAGCACTGGGGACTAAACTACAGCACTTTTCAGAAACACGGCGGACATTTACATAGAAGAGGGCTCCCTAAGCCGGCGTGCACTCACAAAAGATAGCATTTCCTAAGGAACCAACGGGGCAAGAAAGGGAGGGAGCAGGATAGGGTGAAACCCCAAAGCCACTTGATTTCTCCAACACATAAGCGAGTAAATACAGAGTCCCCCAAATACCTCACAGAGACCAACCACACAGTTACTTCTACCTGAAAAAAAGGAAGAAAAAAAGTCCGAGTCGCTGGAGAGTTTCTGGAAATCAAGCACCCATAAAGCAAAACCCCTGCTGCCTTTGCAAAGCAGAGCGCTGCCACCGGCGCCGGTCAGTCTCCTTTGGGGCATTTCTCCTTGCTCATCTTTTTCATTTTCATCCTACGGTTCTGGAACCAGATTTTGACCTGTCTCTCTGTGAGGCTCAGAATCCTGGCCACCTCGTAGCGCCGGTCCCGGGTGAGGTACATGTTGAAGAGGAATTCCTTCTCCAGCTCCAGCGTTTGGTATTTGGTGTAGGGGCAGCGCTTTTTCCGCGTGGAGCGAGCATGTATCCAGTTCGCGGCCGGGTTGTCTACGAAGAGGGGTATTTGGAGAAGGGGAGCGAGGGACGGAGGGGAGGCAGGGAGAGGCGACAGGGTGGGGGAGAGAGCTCGTTAAATTAATTTCACCAAGGATGGCCGCTTTTCACAACTTGGGGGGGAATTATCATAAAAAGCCTTAATGCTCGTGCACTGTTTACCGTACAAACCGCGCGCCCAGGGTAGGTGGTTATGGGAAGATTTTTATGGGTGCGTGTTGCTCGCCTGGGCTAGGGGTAGACGTCTAGACGTTTTTATAGGTTAGTAAAACTATCAGTTTTGCACATTCGAGCCTTACAGGTTTCAGCAATAAATCAGGGGGCAAGTTCTTTTGCACTTACTTGGGTCAAGTTGCTGTTGCGGCGGCTGCGGATGCTGCTTTTCCTCCTCCTTCAGCGGGCAGCCGAGGCTAGGGTGGTCGCTGCAAGCCGAGGGCTTCGAAGAGCCGCCCGCCCCGGGCCCGGCCCCAATCCCCGCCCCGGGCCCAGCGCCTGCCGTCGCCGCCTTGTCCCGCAGGAAGGAGGTGCAAGAGAACTCAGGGTCGCCGCTCCCCTGGGACTCCCGGGCCGCGGAGCACTCAGTCCGTTTGGAGGAGGAGGACGTGGAGGAGGAGGAGGCGGTGGCGGTGGCGGTGGCGGTGGCGGCGGCAGGGGCGGCGGCCGCTCCGGTTTCAGGCTTAATCCCGTAGTGGCGCCCGTTGGCTGGGCCGCCAGGGCCGGGGCTGGGACCACGGCCCGGGGCGCCGCCGCCGCCGCCGCCGCCGCCCGCGCAGCCCGGGAAGCCGGGCAGCGGCTCCAGCCAGGAGCGCACGTAGCGGCCGGGCTCTGAGGCGGCGGCGGCCAGGGGCGGCGGGGGCACATACGGGTGGTAGAGGCCACTCATCGCCGCCGCCGCCGGGGGCTGGGCGGGCACCGCGGACCACGAGGCGGAGAACACGGCCGATTTGGGGGCAAAACTACACGACGCGAACTCGGCGGCTGTGGCAGCCGGGCTGTCGGCCACACCTGCGGGCCGGCCCTGCGCGCTGGGCCCCGGCGGCCCGAAGCGCGCGGCGAACACCTCGTCGCCCTCATGGCCTATGAGCGAGTCCACGTAGTAGTTGCTGAGGGTGCCACTGGAGGACATTTTGAGGCGCCGCGCGCTCCCACCCACCCAAGGTTACACTGCCCGCCGCCGCGCCGCTCCCCGCCGGCGCCGGAGCCGCCGACTAGTTCGCAGGCTGCAGCCTCCACCATTGGTCGCGCGGCCCACGTGATCATATTTACCAATACCCGGAGTAAATCAGTCCGCTAAACTGGGGGCTGCTGTGATTTAAAAAAAAAAAAAAAAAATCATCATCAACATACGCGCCGCAATTAGAGCCCGCCGGCCCCGGCTTTTGCGCTGGGCCGTGCCCGGCCCGCCTAGTGGCGGCCGGGACTACAGGCCCAGCCTTGGCCGGAGGAGGCGCTGGGGACTATTTGTTCGCCTCTTCTTGCCCGCCTGAGTCCGGCAGTCGGGAGCTGGCGACGGCTCCCCAGCTCGCGGGCTCCCGGGCTCGCAGCCGTGGGTGGCGCGTCCTGGGCGCACCGAGCGCTTAGCCTAGGCCGGGAGTAGCCGGACGCCCAGGGCCGGGGCGGCCCGAGGCAGGCCTAACTTCAGAAGCGGCCCCCTGGCGCCCAGGGGGAGATCGTCTCCCCTCGCTTGTCTCTCTACCCAACCCCCACCCCCCTGCACACACACTCTCACAGCTTGTCGTGTTGTTTAAAACAGGTGGAAGACCTCTGTAATGATATTATGCCTTTCAATAAAAATTTTATGAGGTGTATTTGATTATAGATTAATGTGTCCCTAATAAAACGGACGGATGGAGCAGCTCAGAGGGCCCCCTCCCCCTGCCACACTTACACACGCACGCGCAGCCACACACACCCCCGACGTGAGGCTGGGCACACGCCGCGGCCCGAGGGCTGAGCTGGGGCGGCCTGGTACTCGGGCCGGGCGGGGCCGGGCGCAGCGAGGGCGGCGGCGGCCACGGCGGGGGCTTCTGTCTGCCCTCCGAAGGGCCGGCGGGCGGTAAGTCGGCACCACGCGGGCAGCAGCGGCCATGGTGCTCATCTCCTCCGCAGCTACTGGGAAGGCCCTGGAAGAGAACACGCCTCAGGGCAAAGCCCAAATGCCAGCGCGGGGCCCGCTCCCGCCCGCTCCGGGCCCTGCCTCAGTGAGGCGAGCAGGAGCTGCGTCTCCCCCGGCAGGGAGGCCTTGCGCCGTTGGCACTAAGAGACCTCCAAGCGGATTCCGGGAATGTCTGAAAAATCCCGCCGCATGGCCTGATCCTGGGGTCACTCTGATTTTTTTTTTTTTCTTTTTTGCCTCCAGAGGTAAGTCTGGGCAGCCTTGAATCTGACGGAAATGCCCATTGTCACTCCCAAATCCATGGTACAAAGCCTCGGAAGCCCGGCTGGGAGCCCAGACAAAAGCGGCCCGGGCGCCGGCTGCAGAGAGCATCTTCCTCGCTCTACAAGTTGCCCACCGCACCCTCGGAGGGCTCCCGGCCCACCTCGAGCCCCGGAAAGAAAGGGGAAAATGGCTACTTTTGGTCTGATTGATGGCCTTTGCCCATGGCTTTCTGATTTTGTTCCATAGGGGCTGCCTTTGCCTGTAAAGCACAGGTTTTCCCCTGGAGGCATGGCCCCCTGTCAAAAAATAATGGCCCTCCCCACATCGCCGGAAGAAACAGCAAAGTTAAAATTATTTTCTTTTCCCGGCCCAACCGAAGGAGGTCTAGGGCAGATGGATTTCAGTGTTCCCGGCCTGGCACTGATTCCGAGCCATCCCCTCCAACTCCCAGGAAATGGTCCCTCTGTGGGACCAAGGAAGTGTTCCTGGTTTTCAGGAGGAAGTTTAACATTTGAAATAAGTGCTGCGTGTCCCAAGACTTTCTGGGAGAGGGCTCTGAAGCTTAGAGCACCTAAATGGACTGTTTTTAGAAAAAGGAAAAATTGTAAAGGACCCGTTTTGTGAAACTGCCTGACGCTGGCAGAGACCCTTTGAAACCACATCGGTACCTGGGCAACGAATTCTCTGTTAGCTCTTCTCCCCAGGGCCTCGCCTCCCTTCTCCCCAGCAGGACTGGATCAGTCTGTTCTCTTGGGCTGGGATCCTGCAGAAGCCCATGAAAGCTGGCCCGAGTTTCCCCAGCTGTGGAGGTGGCTGGAACACTGGGCTTCATGGGAAGTCATGTTCATTTGCAAATTCTTTCAGTCACGCTTTGTTCCCTCCCTTGCCCCCCACGTACAATATTTTGTAAAAGGGAGAGGATTGACTGGGAAGAACCTTTTTTTCCTTTTAAAAAATTTCATGTAGGCCACTAAAAGGTTAATGGCTGAGCCTAAAATCCTTCCACAAGGAAACCAAGGCAAAGTGGGATGGGAAAACTCACCCATCCTCAGCTTCAGTGGGGCCTGCTATCTTGCACTTGGTTAGGGATGGGGTCGAGGGAAAGGAGGGGCAGAATTGGATCCGATGCATCGTTAAGCTGCTGCTTGTCCTTGAGCGTGTAATGGAGGCCTGGCTGCTTCCAGGTGGGCAAGACTGGTTTCAGCCCAGCTCCTGACAATGACACGCTAGCCAAAAATCGCCAAGACCTCACTGAAAGCATTAAAAACAACACAGCCAAAACCAAAAGGAAGGAGACACAAAGTGGGCAGCTTCAAGGAAAAAAAAAAAAAAAAGCCACTTGGGGCACAGGCATACTTACCGGGTGGTGGCTAGAAGGAAGCTCACATCCACTGAGAGTACAATTGTGACTAACTTTGAGGAGGGGAGTGGGAGAGAAAGAGGGCTCCTTTTTACCCCAACTATGAAAACAGCATATGCAGGCTGGATTATCACTCCCCCTCTGGCACCGCCAAATTCCTCTACCCTAGGCCTCCTCCAGCTTCTCACTCCCATCTCCCTTCCCAGCTCTTTATCACTCCCCACCCACTGCCCCAAACAGGCAGTTTACCTGGAAGATAATCTCACAAAAGGCTTTCATTTTCACCCTAACATATTTCCATTTCAGAAAGCAGAGGGAGCGAACTCGTTTCCAGAGTTTATTGCATTATACATGCGACCAGAACATGCACAGAAAGGACAAGTTGCTGTTGTACTTCTACCAAACCACAGATGCACCACAAGGGAAAGGCTACAAGGCATAAGTCGTCAATATTCCATCTCACCAAAGACAATTGCTAAATTCATTTGTGAAAAGATACATTGTAATGTGCTTTTTTAGTCCCCCTCCCCCCAAAGCTTGTAGGTTTTCTTATTCTTTCATATATATATATATATATGTAATTTTGAAAGTACTGGGTGTATTCAAAACGCCATAAAATCATGGACTAGCCACGCACAGAGACCTTTTGCGTTAGGAAAAACTTGAAAAAGTCACATTGCTGGATGAATGGATGGATGGCTGGATGGATGGATGGCTGGCTGGATGCCCCTACAGTTCCAATAAGTTAAGACCCAAATGAAAATGCGCAGTAATAGTTACCCTGCATTACGATGAAAACAATAATAAATTACACGTGCTATGTTTTTTTTTTTAATATATATATACTCATAGGGATTACAGATCACTTGCAGCACGAACAGAATGACCCCAAAGTCACATTCTAGCAGGAAAACAAAACAAAACAGAAAACAAAGAGCAATGAAGATTTTGTTTCCGCCTTTCCAGTTCTCCGGCACTCGGCCCTGGAACGCGGTGCTCCCTCTCCTATCCCGGCCTCCGCGCGGCCTCGGACCTAAGAGAAGGTGAGGTTGGCGGTCAGTTCTCGGATCCGGTTCTCTCGGCTCATCTTCTTGAGTTTCATTCGGCGGTTTTGAAACCAAATCTTGACCTGCCTGTCGGTGAGGTTAACGCTCTTACTGATCTCTAGGCGGCGCTCGCGGGTGAGGTACATATTGAACAAGAACTCTTTTTCTAATTCCAGCGTTTGGTGCTTAGTGTATGGGCACCTCTTCTTTCTGCCACTCTTTGCAGTGAGCCAATTGCTGGTCGGAGTATCCGACTTGACTTCCTCTAACAAAATTAAAGGGAGAAGAAGAACAAAAAATCAAGATTTTTTTTTTTTTTTCTCTCTCAGTCTGTTCAAATGTACCCTTGGCCATGACCCCGATGGCAGGCCGCTTTGGGAAGTGCTGGTATTAAACATTACTCACATGAGGTGGACCCTGGAGAGGATTTTTAGTTGATGTCAGATTAAAACTAAATGCCCAAAATGACACAATGGGAGGGCACTCTCGCCCTCTGCATTGGGGTTCCCTCTCAACTTACAGACTCGTACAAACACTAGTACAATAGTTAATTTTCCACGATCTCCCAAGCAACATTCTAGCTGGTCAGCTTATAAGAGGGCCAGAGTGGACGCAGCCACATCCAAAGCAAGCCTGCCAAACCCACTTCGGCCTCAGGTCCCCCAATCTGCCCTTCTTCCTCACCTCTCCTGGACAGGCCGGGAACCCTCAGCCAGCTTTCTAGGTGCGCATTCTCCTTCAAAAGACAACTGAGGAAGCTAGTTCACCTTCTCTGCCCTGCCTGGGCATTGCTGGTTCTCCTGAATTTCCTGAATCCGAATGCCCTCTAGCCCTCTCACGAAAGCATTCCCCCCACCCCGCACCCAGAAATGTGGCCCCTACTGTGGCCCACCTCTGGGAACTGGGGGAGAGGCTCAGGGACAAAATTGCTTCTCAAAAAGCCAAAGCTTTCAGCTCTTTCCCCTAGCCCAGCCCTAAGGCCGGCCCTGCGGTGGGCGATGCGGCTCCCATTCCCCCCTTTGCCTTTGCCCCCTTTGCGGATGAATTGCAAAGCCTACCGCACTTTGCTCAGACAAAGCCAAGGTTACCCAGCCCAGGAAGCCCTGTACCCAACCCAAGCACCGACTCCCCGGCCATCTCGCGCCCCTCCCCGCCCCTACCACCCCGCACCAAGCTCGCAGGACGCGGGGTGCATACATTTGAACACAAACACTGCGCCTTGGACCGCCGTAAAATCATCACTGGGGGAAAGGCAAAGCTGGGGCTGCAGATATGAGCGGGAGAAAGGAGGTTCTGGGACGGTGTCTACGAGCCGCAGGTCTCCTTTGCGCTCTATTTGTTACGTTTCAGGTCTAGCTCAGGAAAATAAGTAAAATCCCAGCAAGCCCTCCCTCTGCCCGGGAGCCATCAGCTTGGGGCCAGGACTGGAGGAGAGGGCCTGGGCAGCGGGGGAGAAGCAGGGACCATCTCCGCGCGGGGAGTGCCCCCTCTAAAAGCCAGATGAGCAGCACCTGCCGAGTCGGGTGCCCGCCTGGCTGCCTGGGCTCGGCACAGGACACCCGGGCGTTCCCTCTCCGCCGGATTCCCGGGCTGCGCGCCCCGCTGGGGTGGCAACTCTGCTCATACCGACCTTTGCTTTCCTTCTCCTGCACTTCGGGGCTGGACACGGAGACCTCTGCCAGGCAGCTCCTCTCCTCGGGCAGGCCGCCCTTGGCCTCGAGACTCTCCACCTGGGAGACTTTGGCGGGCTCCTGGCCGCTCGCGGGCTCGTTCGTCTTCTTTTCCATCTGCAGCTGGGCGGCCGAGAGCTGCGGCTTGGCCGCGCCGCGAGGGTTGAGCTGGAGCATGACAGTGGAGCTGCCTTCGGGGCTGTTATTGTACTCTTGGGTTTTCCCGGTGGCGTAGGTCTGACTCAGTCTAAAATATCCAGGGACGGGAACCTCGGGGTTCTCAACGGGACAGGACTCGGGGACCAGCCTCTGGTACGAAGGGACCTCGGCAGAAATGAGTTTGTTGCGCTTATCGGAATACATGCAGCAATTGGATTCTTCCTTAATGTTGGAAGTGAAGGAGCAAGTGGGGACTTGCTGTGTAACAGGTTGCTCTATTCGACAAGATCTGTTCGGGTCTGTCCAACTGTCTACTTGAGGTATATAAGGATGCACATTCATACCCATATTTTGGTGGTTCACTTCTCTTTTGGCCAGAGATGGGAGCAGTCCACAGGTTTGCATTCCATAGGTCCCCATGTCTGCGCTAGGTGGTGGCATGTACATGCTGGCGCTGCTGGAATAAAAACTGTCACTCCTGCAGACACTGATCAAGGAATCTACTAAAAAAGTATTAGCAGCAGGAGAGCTGTTGGCAAAGGACATTTTGGGGAGGAATTTGAAGAAGAGGGATTGTGTCCTTTGTAGGCTGACATCTCTAGGAAAACATTCCCCGTGTAATTGTGGATGCCTCTGCCGACCACATGACAACTAAACCAATGAGAATTGAAAATGGCCTTGAGCCGCAGCCTCCTCGCGGGTCACGTGTTCCGGAGCCCGGCCGGCCGGCGGCGTAAGCACGGACAACAGCGACATCTACTACGCGCCCGCGATAGTGCGCGCTGGAAACAGCCGCCCCAGCGCTCCTCGCCGCTCGTCCGCCCGCCTCCCCGGGGCTCGCTCTGCTGGTCCGCCCCACTCGCGTCCCCCGCCCCGATCTCCCGGCTCGGCCGGCGGAAGGAAAGGCTCGGCCAAAGGGGCCTCCGGGAGGACACGCGCGGGAAGAGAAGCTGGAGCGCCATCGCGCCAGCACACAGAAGCAAAGCATTCCCCGCACACACCCAGGCAGAGCGCGCCCGAGAGGACCGGGGCCGGGGTGGCAGGGTGGGGACGAAGGCTGGTTAATTCAGGCCTGGGCAGTCGGGGAAGGTGAGTCCAATTCGCCGGGCCCTGACACATCCCACCCCAGGGGTCCACAGGAAAGAAGCTCTGCGCCAAGACGCAGCCAAAGTGTCCCGTGGAGCAGAGACGAGAGCAGCCGTGAGGGCCGAAAGGCCACGCAGCCGGCCGGCCCCAGAGCCCCGAGGACCAACCCTGCCCCGGCGCTGCCCTCTCCCTCCGCCCGCCTGCCTTGTCTCCCGCCCCTCCGCGCCCCGGCTGGCTACCCGAACCCTGGGCGCTCGAGGAACCACACCCCGACCACCGCGGCCCAGCCGCCGGGAGCCTTCCGCCAGGGGACAATCCTTTGCCAGCAGTTCGCTATCCTCAAAGCGTCCCTCGGGCTCCCAGCAGGAGAACGAAACCAAGGTTTTCCCTCACATCCTGATAATAGAGAGCAGGAAGGAAGGAAGGAAGAGAGAGAGAAAACAAATTTGAAAAGGAAAGGGGAAAAACTCGCCCTCGGACTCCAGAAGTTTTAGGAAACTGTCTGGGCCAGGCAGGAGCGAGAGAGATGCAAAGGTGTCATTTGGTTCTTCTGCAAAGAAAAATATGTTTTTCTTTTATGGATTTTGTAAAAGCACTGGTTTCTGACAAGTGCAAGGTACAAAAGGTTGTGGAATTTATTAATACATATTAAGAAGAATCAGGGCGATCAATAAAATTCTCATCTACATTCTTGGGCTACTTGGCAATTTTCTTGCTTCTGAAGGTTTTTTAAAGAATTATACCCGCTGTTGCCACACACGGGAAGATATTTTATTAACAAATCAATCGAGACTTTGTAAAGGATAAGATTAATAGTTAAGATTTAGCATAATGGCGTTCGCTTTATGAATTATTGAAAATTATACTATTGATTTTTCCCCTTCGCTACTAACCAAGAAGGTCAATTTTTGTTTTAACACAAATCGTCAAATATTAAAAGCTATACTTTTGTCAGAAGTTGAGTTTTATAGTTCTGAACAATTCCTAAAATTATTTGGCAAGGTTTTGCTTGGTTAAGAGAGGAAGGGGGAGAAAAAAGGGAGGTGGGGGAATCTTAGCCCTCTGTTTCCTTTGGCGAGGGAAAGTTACATAAAGAGGATTTGGTCTGGGGTTGCGGTCGGGCTCATTAAAGAACCACCACCACCATGGAAACTAAGAGTTTTATGAGAAACTTCTCCAACTTCCTCCCTCCTTCTCTGGTTGCAGGCTGGTGAGAGGCCCTGCGGAAGCCCCGGCCTGGCCTCGGGGCATCAGCGGGGAGCTTTAACCTTGAGTTCCAAGGGCTTATCCTGAGCGAGGGACCCCGGCCAGGGCGCAGGAGCCATCCTCCTGCCTCCCGGGTTCCCTTTGTGGTAGCCAAGAAGGGAAAAGGCCCCAGAAACTCTGACTGTGAACCAGCTCTCTGCTTGGACAGAGAATCCGTGTTCTCTCTCCACACTCGCCTAGGCACGGACTGGCCTTGGATTTCAGGCCCAGAGACTGAACTTGTGGACAAACCGGGTTTCCACCTCAACAGAACAGATCTTAGGCGGTCGCTGCTCATTAAAGTGCTTTAGCATTCGGGGGGATGGAATAGCCCTGACCGCTCCTTCACGAAAACCTTTTCCAAAAAACCTTTTGACCCCCTCCCCAAAAGGAATCTCCCCTGGCCTGGTGGAAGCAGGCGCTGGACATTATTTTCGGCCTTGGGACTGCTTCGCCTGTCCCCTCGCAGTGCCCTCGCCCAAACAATAACCCCTTTTAAAAACTCCGTGGTGGCAATGAGACAGACCTTTGAAACCTTTACGCAGCTGTTCAAATACAACATCATTGTCAGGTTAAAAGCCTGGCGCCTCTAACTCCTCTGGCTCCCGGATGCCCGGCGTAGTGCAAGAGGTTTAAACATTACCTTTCCGCAGGGGTGGCTGCTTTTAAGATTGGGGGGGGGGGTGAGGGAGGCAGGGGAAAAGCCCTCAACTTTCGACTCTGGTCTGCTAAGGTCCTACCCAAAGCTAACAGCCACTGACCAGCGCCCAAAAATTGCTTTCTCGCAGCACAGAGATCCTGAGATCACAGCATGGTTAAGCGTGCCCAAGGCCGGATAAAGTGCCTGCTCACGCACTCCGGCAGGCGCCCACACATCAGCCTGGTGCTTCTGTACTGTCTCCCCTTTGCATTTCGGCCAGGCCAGCTGCCGGGAACACGGTTGCCTGATTCTCCCTATTCCATGCAGGGCAAGGCTGTTCAATCTAATCAGGAGTTTTATGCCCATCAAATGCCCTTTCATAATCTTTATTTATACGTAAAGAGAACATTCAGGTTAAAAACAATCGATCCCTAGCAGAGCGGGCAGGTCTGCGGTGAGCCAGGACATGCAGGATCTGCCTCCCGAATTTGGGGGCCTTTCCGCGTTGACTCCTGGTGGCCTTCTAGCTCAAAGTCATGCTTAAGTTGGATTTGGTTTGAAACAGGTCTTCTGCACTCACAAGGGGAAAAACGTGTATAGATCAGATATACTTTCAAATCCATTCTCACAAAATTCAGTATTTTTTATTCTGTTTCAAATTTCTGTCTTCAGACTATCTCCTTGAGGCCAGAGCCTGACAATTTTTGAGAGGGATTTTTTTTAATCATAAAAAATCCGTCACAATAGAAATAATGCAATGAACCTGGCTGAGGGGGGTGGGAAGTTTGCCTAAGACCCTAAGCATGAGAGGAAACAAATGCAATGAAAAGGCATCGACTTTAAAGGCGAGCCTTTATTTTGCTTTTGAGTATTTAATGCAGCTGCTGTTTCGATCATCTTTAGATCAGCTGGAGCAGTTATCATTAATAATAAATCAATATTGCACCATAAAGGAGATGGACACTCGTATTGGAACCATGACACCATTCTCCCTGGCATAATTCGTCCCAGGGAAAAATTAGAAGGGTCACTTTAGCAAGGAATTAGCATTTGTAATCAAGAAGTGGCTTGCGTCCGAGCTCTCCTGTCTTTCAGAAGAAGAGTGGCTGTCCTGGGCCTAAGCAGACCTGGGGGCTTCTAAGGTCACCCTGAATTAGGGCCCTGAGGGGTCTGGGATCCGGGCCACTCTTTGGGGGCTGCTGGTGACTGCGAACAAATCAAAAGCTTCCAGGGCGCCCCTTTGGGTTGTAATGTGTGCCTCCCAGCCAGGGCGAGAAGAAACCAAGGGGGCAAATGGGGAGGCTGGCGGAGCCACGAACGCGATGAAGGGTCTACCGAGACCTGCAAAAGGGCGACTGGCGGGAGCCTCATTCCCGTTACGGACACAAAAGACACCGACTTTGAGCATTTTCCCTCCATTTCTGGGTCTGACACCTTGGGGTCTCAGAATTCGTGGCCACCCTCTTCGAGAGCTCCACACGGCCTGTATGGTCAGGAGGGGACAGGTCTGCAGCTCCCTGAGGTCCCGGTCCGACCCCCCGCCCTTCTCAGGCGCATTCCGAGCGCTTCCGGAGGAAAGTAACTGCAGACTCGCCAAGCAGCCGTGGTCCGCAGGCGGCTGCCGGCCAAGGCCAAGGGGGCCGGGCACCGCCAGATGCGCCGCGGCTGGGGCCGCCTAAGAAGGAACACAACGATATTTGGGGAGGGGGTGTTCTCACTCCACATAGACTGAGATGCTTCACAATAGCTAAGCTGGACTCCCGGTCAGACAGGCGGGAGCCTGGGACGCCAGCGGGGAACAGCAACGCCTTTCGCTCGCACCTCACCAGGGGGCTCAAGGCTCCCCGGCCCCCCGGCACAAGCCTCCGCCAGCTTAGGGGGTGGGAGGATGGGGGGGGCCTTTTGGCCCAGGGCCTGGAGGGCGGGAGGCAGAGACAGCGGGGGCCAAACAGGCCGGCGCTAATTCCGGGGACTTGGGGCGCTTTCACAGTGAACTTCGTGGGGGAAAGAGGGCAGGTACTCTCCTTCAGACCGCGGGGATGGGGTGGGGGGAGGAACACAGGCTTTCACCAATGTCAGAAGCCTTGCTGGGGGGCACGCGGCGAGAAAACTGCTTCCAATGGCCAGTACCAAAATCAAACTTCGCGCCCCAAGGCCGGCGGACAGTTTGGAAGGGTGGCCAAGCTTTTGTCAAACGCAAAGCTTCAAAAACCTTCCGCGTTCAGCAGAGCCTTGGGGTGTAAACGTTTCCTGGGACAGGCTGCCGCTTTAGCCCAGCAGCCGCTTTAGCCTAGCCTGCCGTGGCACCCCAACCCATAAACCTGCCCGCGCCTCCAGATCGCCACCGGCAGTCCCGCGCGCCAGGCACTGCCCGAGGCTCCCTCGCCCAGAACGAACACCTTAGTTCCCAACGCGTCTCGTTTTCTCTGAAACCACACTCAGCTAGGATGTCGGCGCCCAGATCTTTCTTAAACAAAAGCCTTTTAATCATCCCAGGCAGTCAGAGATTGTGCAAGGCGGTTTGGGCGGGGGGTTGGGGGGGGCCCTATCCTCACATCGATTTCCAAACTCAAATCAACGAGAAAACCGATTTTCCTTTAATTAACTCGCAGTAACCATGGCCGATTTCAAAATGCACATATTTCTCTTTAAGAACGTCTCCTTAACACCACCAGGTTATATCTAGGTATTCTTTTTACAACAGCTTTATCTTAAGGAACCAACGATTAGGCGATGGTCTGTTTAGGAATCTGGTTGCTCCCTTTTCTCTGTCTTTATACAAGTTCCCACACCTCATGGTTGCTTAGAACAAACAAAACAGCAAACAAACACCTTAGCGGCTGCCTATTTCTAACCGGCTGAGATCGCCTTTATAATTCAGTACGGTAAAGACAAGGTACCGCGGCCCCTTGGCCAAACACGGCTTCTGGAACGTGAGTGCGCCCCCGTGTGGCTGTCCAAGGCCTTGCAAACGGGAAATGATAGCTCATGGGTTCTGTTTGCCTTCAGCGGTGGACACACAAGCTTGCTACATCTAGACGCAGTTTAAAAAAAAATATAAAAGATGGGGAGAGAAAGAAATAAACCAGTTTTAAGATCCTGGAACAATCATACAACTAGGGCACTGACATTTTAACGGACGCCCAGAATTCTAAACAAAGGAATCCCCTTCCGAAGGAAACTATTCAATTGTAGGCTTTGTTTGTTTCTTCTTTTATCAAAGGTTGAAAGATGCTTTTAAAAACTACATACAGTATATATATACACACTGTATATAGCTTTCTCTTGTTCCATATCATACAAAATGCACTGATTTATTTGACAGGGTGACAAACTGATTTCAATTTAACGAAGGTTTAAGTCTCAACAGAACTTCCTCTTTCCAACGCCTGCTTTAAAACCTGTGGTTCTTCATTAGAGCAAAGAGAACCGTTATCTAAGACACTCCGAAAATACACCGCAGCATTTCTGAACTGCACTGCAAACATCGCTAGAAAGCATTCTAATCTAACCGGTGTTTTACAAACAAGTGAATCGCTATTGAATTATACAAATGTTTGAAGGGAAATTAAGGTTATTAATCCTGAAACTAGGGATTTGCTGAGATTTATGGTGAGCCCCGATATGACTCTGTGTGGTCATAAATGTGTGTGGGGGTCTGGATGTGTGTATGTGTGTGTGAGAGTGGGTGGCAGTTGAAAATCACAGAAGAACCTTAAGGCGCCTAATTATTCAGAAAGGTTAAAGGTGATGACCTTGACATTTTGGAAGTTCAAAGGCATACACTTATGCACTTATGTTTTTCCTTCTTAAAAAAAAAAAAAAAGACTTGGCAATTAAAAAAATTTTTTTTCCATTTGGAAATGCATGCCTCTTCAGAAGATGCACAGGATGCTGTGCATCTTATGGATTTATTTATTTATTTTACTTTCAGTTTATGAGAAGAGTCGTAAGATCCACTTTACTCTTTTCAGAGAAAGAAAAGCTTTTCTCACTCCTCCAGTTTATTGCACATTGCGGAAATCTCTTTTGGGCCCACCAGAAGGTGTATAATATAACCCAATTAAGTTGTTAGAACTTTGGCTTTTATGGTGTTGTCTAGACAGTTCAAGGTTTTGTAAACAGCCTGGCCTGGCCCTGCAACATAAAATGTAGCACAGCCTTTGCCACATTTTTTTAACTTGAAGTGCTAAAGGCGGTGAGAAGCAAGTCTGCAGCCCCTGGCCCTCTTCCAGGGTGGGGGCTTACCTTCCCTGTTCCAGGCCCAAATGACACCAGCATAGACTCAACCCCTCTCCATACATTTCCTTTTAGCAAACTATTTTTTTAAAATGCAAGGTTCTAATTTTGGTTTCTTATTTTAAGGGACCCTGACTTCTTGACAGCTGTTAAGAGAGAATCTCGATTTTCTAACCAGTTTTTAAAATTGTTTCTTGTCTATTCTGAGATTCCAAGTTCACTAGGCCAGGAGAGGAATTTCTTCTTAGGTTTCTGCTCCCCATGCTCATGGCCTAGAGAAGGCAGCACCAGCATGGCTGGATCACACCATCAACTGGAAATTAACTGCTAAAGTGATTTTAAAAACCGGTGTAGTCTGGAGGGGGAATAATCCTAAGCCTTATTTCAGCACGATTAAAAAGCATTTCACTTGGTTTCTGGTTGTATGTGGAAGTGGGACTCTGGCCACTAGGATAACCTAATCGGGCACTAAACTTCTTCAAAGAGGAAAATTCATACAGTGCATTGAAGCTGTAACCCTCATTTTACTAGAAACCATTTATTCACACAAAAAAGACAGTGGCTCATGCCTTGATATGACAGACCAAAGGTACATCTCCCAGAGTTTAAATAATCTGCGTTCATCGAAGAAGGAAGCGGTCTCTAAACTCAGAACAAAACACCAACGCCTCTGAGCCCCGCGGCCTAACTCCCTACTGATCCCACCGCGTCCGCGCGAGGACTTGGAGAGGGGAGGGGGAACAACAGCACACTGGCGGTAAAATTGTAAAGGGACGTTTGCATTTACCATTTTCCCCTTATTAGGATCCGCTCGGCCAAGTCCCCGGCCTCGTCCGCAGGCTGCAGTGGTCGCTGGGAGGTCCCGAGTTGACCGTGGGAAGGAATCGGAATCGTGGAGTTCCACAGAGAAGAGGCATCATTAAACCCAAGGGCATTGGGCCTGCGGAGGGCAGGCTGGTGGGGAGGAGGGTGGGTGAGTTGGGATCAGGGGACCGGGGGCGCTTCCTGGAGCTCTCAAAATAAGGGGTTTCCAGTGAAATACTGCAGACGGTCTCTGTTCAGTTTCTTTTCTTTCATCCTGCGATTCTGGAACCAGATTTTGACTTGCCGGTCAGTGAGGTTGAGCATCCGAGAGAGTTGGAGTCTCTTCTCTTTGTTTATGTACACGTTAAAGAAAAACTCGCGTTCCAGTTCGCGGATCTGGTACTTGGTGTAGGGACAGCGCTTTTTCCGGGACCGCTGGGGGGCCACTGGAAGGCAAAGAGACCAGAGGGGTAAGGGAGACCGTTGCCTGACCACCCCTGTCCGCCCGCCCGCCCAGGCCACCGCGAGAGGGCCAGGCCCCGGCCTGTTGGGGATGTCCCTTGCTGCCACTGAAAGGCCCTGCCTGCGTCGTGGGGGATGATATATGGGCGGGCAGAGGAGAGAGTGCGGACGTGGACGTGTGCTCACGCCCGGGGACACACACGGACACACACACACACACACACACACACACACACACACACACACACAGAATCAGCCTGGCACCGAGGTGAAGAAGCAGCGGGTGAGGCAGGCCCAGAGCTGGAACCCGGAGGGAAAGAGATGCGAGCGCGCCGGGGCATCTGCTCTACTCCAGCGGCGCGCGTCAGCCAGCGGCTTGGACAAAGTCCAGTTCAAGGATCAAACTTCCCCCCTCCCCTCCCTTAAAAGCAAGAGGCTCGGGTGTCCGCACTCACAAACTGGCTCAAAATCTCCCGTCCCTCCTCCCTTTAGCACTGGGCGAGAGAAGGCAGACTTAGTCTCTAGCAGCCCCCTCCCCCTGAAAACTGGGCAAAAGCTCTCTGCGGCTATTAATGTCTTCCTCGAAGTCTACCTTAAGCCCACCTAAATTGGTTTCCTATCGTAAACACGCTTTACAACGGCCCGGGAAACCTTATAGGATGTATAAACCCTTTCCAATGCTTATAAAGTGGCACATAAAACGGCGCAAGCCGAGGGAGGCCCCCGCCCCCCCGCCCCGCGCCCTCGCCCCCAGCCCGCCCACCAGCGCCCGCTGCCTACCTGCGCCACCGCTCTTTTCCGCCCCCGCCTCCCCCGGGGGGCCCTCGCCGTCGCCGCCCTCCGCCGCCCCCTTGGGCTCTGGCCCGGGGGTCGTCTTGGCACAGGGGCTGCTCCTGCCGCCGCCGGCCCCCACCTTGGGGTCGCTCTTGTCGCCAGCGCCCTCGGGCTGCTGCGGCGCGGGCGGCGGTGGGGGCTGCGGCCCGGCGAAAGGGGGCCCGGGCGCCGCCTCGTAGAACTGGTCGAAGCCCTGCGGCAGGATGCCGTTGCGGCCCACCGCGCTGTAGAAGTTGGAGGCCGCGCCCGCGGGGCCGTGCGGCGGCCCCGGCGCCGCGCACACCGGCTCGGGCGCCTTAAACAGCACGTCCGGTCGGCGGCCCGCGGGCGGGAGGAGCTCGCGCTGCATGGCCGCCTCCTCGGCCGCCGCGGCCGCCGCCGCAGCCGCCGCGGCCGCCGCCGCCGCGTAGTAGGGAGCGTAGCCCCCGGCGCCGCCGCCGCCACCGCCGCCGCCGCCGCCGCCGCCGGCCCCTGCGCCGCCGCCGCCGCCGCCGCCGCCGCCGCCGCCGCCGCGGTATGGCCACTTGGCGCGCTCCAGGCCGTAGTCACGGAAGGCCACTTCGCGCACAGGCTGGACGTGTGGCGCCAGGTTGGACGAGTAGGGGAAAGTCATCTGGCAGGACGACGGTTGCGACAGGAACGACGGCTTGCTGGCGAAGTCCGACGGGGCCACATAGTAGGCGCAGCCGGGCAGGTACATGCTAGCTGCGCTCGGGCCGCACTCATCAAAGTCGTTCATGGCTCCGAGGCGTGCGCGCCGGCGAGCCCCGGGTCGCTTTCCGCGCCGCCAACCTGAGCCATCGATTGCACAAGAGGCTTGGGCCAGGATCAACTAAGCAAAAATCCCCACCGGGCGCTGACGTGCAATTCATCTTGATTGATTCTGGTGGTAATTATGTCACGTGACGCCATGGAGAGAAATGTCCTTATATCTATATCAGCGCTAGCCAGCACGCCCTGGGACGGCTCCTGGCGCCGAGACGCGCGCGCGCTGGGGGCAGACGGGCCTCCTTCTCCCGCCAGCTCTCCCTCGGCTCCTTCTGATCAGGCTGCGCCGCAGGCCGGTCACCTGCACGCCGCCGGCGGCTGCCACCGCCGGGCGCATCTGCCACCGCCCGGCCGGGCCACCCGCCCGCACCGGCCCGCCCGCGCCGCTTTAAGTACGCGGACCGAGGCCGGCGGGGAGGAGGAGGGAGGCGGAGGAACGAGGAGGAAGGGGGAAGGGAGAAGAGCGGCGAGCGGAGGGGGGAGTCCCCGCCCTGGGCGCAGGGGACTAGGTGTGAAGGTGTGAGGTTCCCACCTTCCCACCCCTTCCTGCAGCCGCTCCGCTCCCTCCCCCGCGACGCCGCCTTCCTCTGCAGCTCGCCCGCCCGCCCGCCGGGAGCTTGTTGCTTCTGGTTCAAGGGGTGTAACTGCGTCACTCTCTGGGGCGCGGGGAGCCCTGATTTACATATTTTTCTGTCCCAAGCAGTTCACCGCGTAGGAACTTGGCTCTCTCGACTTCTGACCGCAGAGGCTCGAGTGCTGGCCTGGAAAATCCCACGCCAAACCCCTCCCAGGCGCTCACCCGGCCAGGCCTCTGCGCCCACCCGTCCCTCTTGCCTTCTCTAGTCCTCTTTGGTTTCCTTCCTCCTCTCTGTCCCTCCCCAGTCTCTTTAGTCTTTTTCTCCTCTCGGCTGTTCCCTCTCGTTTCCTCTTTCTTTCGTCCTTCCTCTCTTACTTTGCTTGCCTTTTTTCCTCCTCTCTCTCTCAGTCCCCTTAGTTTCTCTCCTCCTTCACCCAAGTGGTGTGTCACACAGCCTCAGTCTCTCTCCCTCACTCCCCTCTGCCTCCTCTCGCCCAGTGCTAAACGGAGGAGGATGCTCGGCCAGTGGAGATTCCCCTTGGCCCCAGCTTCTCTGGAGGCTGGGGGGTCTGGTGAACAAAAGAATCTGGGGTCCTCCTCTCAGGTGCCGGGCCTCCTGCTCGCCTCCCACAAGGGGCCAACCACCCGAGCCTCCACCCGCCTCACCCCTTCTGTTTTCCAGCCTGGCCTGCCACCAGCCTGCCTCACACGCAGCCCCATCTTGCGTCGCGCATCCACAGCACGTCTCCTCAGGCTTCTCTGGCACCTTTGGGCCGGCACAGTTACTGTGGCCCCCTGGGAGGTCCACTGGCTCTGGGCGGTGTGCTCTCGGCAGCGTCTGCCTCCCGGTTCGAGTCCCTCTGTGCCACCTGGCCTAAAGACGGGTTCTTCAGTGCCCCCATCCACTGGCCCCAAAGCCTCACTCTTCTCCTCCGCGGCTGCCGCGGCCGGCTTTCCGAGCCCCGGGGTCCAGGCGAGCGAGGCCTGGGCTTCCACCTCAGGGAGAGCGGGCGCTTTGCAAAGGTAGAATCAGTCTCCCCAACAGAAGCGCCCAATCCCAAATCCCAGAACCAAGGGAAGGAGACTGCCCTCCCCACGATTCCTCTGCCCAGGCAATCCCAGCACTGGGACATGGGCCTTAGTCCTATGCGCCCGGGGTAGACGGTGCTGGCTGTGGGGCTAGCTCCGTCCCTGCCCCGGGTCGCCGCAGTGCCGGTGCCGTGCACTCTGCCCACTGTGCCAACAGACAGAAAAAAGGCGGGTGGTCGGAGCTAATATCTATTTTCCGGCCCGATGTTCCCTCTTCCTCCCTCTCTTGCCTCCCTTTTTCCCTCCCTCTCCCTCCTCCACCCCCTCCCAGTCCTGCTTCCCTCCCGGAACACTGCGCAAACTGGTCGGCGACGACTGGAGAACACCCACCAAACCTCCCACCCCCCAGAACTGCGCGTCCTTGGGTGCCCCCTCCCCGCAGGTGACACCCGCGCCCAGATTCCAGCTCACCCCCTTCTCCTCAGCCCAGACTCGGGCACACGCATCTGTCTCCCCATCTGCATCCCCGGACCAAGTCTCTCCGTTTCGCGCTTGCGGTTGACGCCCCTGGATCTCTCTCCTAAAATGGCTCCCCGGACACTGCACACTGGCCCTGCGGCTGCTCAGGACCCAGGGCAGCGGCGGAGGGGCCCGCAGGACGGGTCTTTCTGGGTCTGGGGGTGCGCAAAATTGCCTCACCTTCTCTCTGCTCGAGGCACGGGGATCGGACGCAGGCAGCCTGCCGCCCCCAAAGTGGAGCCTGCTGACCGCCTAAGGGGAAAATGGGGAGGACGAACCATTCAAGTTCAACGACATGGCGACGGCGGGGACGGCGGGAGCCGCGCTTTGGCGGGGGAGGGTGCGCCATCTGCAGCCGCGCGCGGGAGCCCAGGCGAAGGGGGCAGCGGGCCCCTTTCCCCGCGGTAGCGTGGACCCCTGCCCCCACACAGAGCCCACGGCTTTCGTTCTGGGCCCTGCGGTCTTCACCCTTAGACCCCAGCCCCTCCTTGGTCCTCGGTCCTTTTTCTGGACCCCAGGGAAAACCGCAGCCTCTGGACCTGTGCGTTCCGCTACAGAACCTACCGTGAAGACCCCGTCGCTGTGGCCTTGTCCTCCGCCTGTGCAGCCCCACCCGAAACGCCAGGCGCGCACCCGGCCCTCGATTCGCAGCCAGCAGCTCCGCAAGAGGTAGCTTTCCGCGCAGCGCCAGGACGCGATGCGGTATTTTTGAGCCACACAAGATAAGACACTAACTTGACCTTAACTTTGTCAGGGCGCCCCTGGTTTCTGGAGAACGTGAACAGACACTGTCTGGCAGCTCTCGTAAAAGCTGACTGGGGAATGGATTCTGAGTCGTTTCATTTATTGCCACTACAGTTCTGCAAGGAAGCTTTTCCTCTCTGCCAAACTTTAATTATTTATGCTCTTTTAGGAAACGAAATAAGAAGGCGGGGGGGACACCCAGAGCCAGTCCCTTCCCTGTAGAGCCTTCTGAATAGGTTCTTCAAGTCAAGCTACAGGAAAACAAAAATGTGGGGACATCACCTTTGTCCAAGGACAGTTGGACAGGCGCCGCCCCCCCCATCATTGAGGGGGGAGGAAGCAGCTGGGAGAGGCGGGGTGGAGGGACACCCCCCCTACACACACACACACACACACACACACACACACACACACACACACGCAGACATGAATATTTACAACGGTTCCGGATTTCTCCTCCGCCCGCCAGCCTCCCGGAAGCCTCTGCAGCCCGCCTCCCTTGGGGAAAGCCCCCAGGCCTTAAAGCGTCCCCGGGTCGGGCCTCTGAGCTCGCAACCGATTTAGTGCCAGACAAGGCCGTTTTTTCTGGTTCTAAAACCCCTTTCTTATCCTAGAGGCCCGCGTGGACTGCGGCGTTTCGGAAGACGCGTCTGTCTTTGTGCTAGGGAATGTTGAGCACTCAGATTTCATCATCATTTCTCTCCGGCGTTTGTTTTTTACGAATTTCGCCTTGGTTCCGAATCTCGGCCGGGACCTCGGCTAGGGAAAGAAAGAGGGCACGCCGTCTTTGTGTCTGTGCCGATCAGTGAGGGGGAAAGATTTGGAAAACACTCCTGAACCCCCAACCGACAGACAAGCTTTCACATTTAGAATAATTTAATTCTCTTTGGGAAGTGGTCTCCATGCATATCCCCTCCCCCTACACAACCCTAGCCTAAAGGAAAAGAACGCCGCGATTTAATGGTATATTCTGGAAGATAAAGGCCTACATGTGCTGTCTTAGGGCCTGCGCCTGAGTAAGTCCGGGTTCCTACCTAGTCCCTTCCCCAGCCCTCCGGAACCGAGGTCTGATTGCGGCCTCTGTCTTTGTTGTTTTTGAGGAGGCAATCCTCGAAGGCGGACTCAGACTGGGAGACCTGGCTCCGGGTGCCACCTCCTCCCTGCGCCCAGCCTGGTGGGGAAACATTTCTGCTCATAGGGCCTCTGCAGCCTCTTGCTTCTTTTTTCCGTTGTATATACATATATATACTCGAAGGAACGATTAAAATATATTTTAAAAATACGCATCAAATTCTCTTCAGGGAAGGGATTTGGAATGTGAAACACTTGGTATTAGAGACTTAGCGGTTTTGCTAATTCTCCTTCTTGACACAAATCAGTCATTCTCTGGCTTCCTCCTATGAGTGCGCTGGGGGCTACAAGACGACAGTGAGTGCCAAAGAGGTGTACTCTTTCCCGACCTGAGCCAGAGGCTCCGAAGGCCCACGGGGTGCAGAGGTCACAATTCCCAAGGAAGTGGCCTTGTGCGCTCCCGGACTACCAGGATCGAGGATTTCCACAGGGCACAGCCTGTTCTGGAGAAGCCTGGCCAAAATTTGGCAGACAGAGATGTTTTGTACTGAAATCTGAGGAATTTCAAATTGTAGCATTCCCCCCAGAAAACGACGGGCTTGGAAGTTTGAGAATTTAGACAAAGTACGGATGTTTCCGCCTGCAGCAAGCCGAGGGTCCTCATAGTAAGTGAGACACACTCAAATATGCCCATGGCTCCCCCCCCCCCCCATTTTGGACATTTCATACATATTTTGTTCACAGGCTTTTATACACCATTTCCTGATTGCCTCGGAAGCCATTTTCTCATTTAAGGAACAGTCAACACCCGCCATGAAACAGCAATGAGGAAAGAAAAACGAATTTGGAGTCCTGAAAAACACTAGAAGGGAATCTGAAGCTGTTTGAAAAATCAACATCAGCTCCCTCACAGTTTAGCTGGACACGGTATTTATTTCTGATCAAAACATTTCTATCTGCCCGATATATACAAGCTATTGTTTTTGATAGAATCAAAACAAAACAAGACATGCATGACAAGTACTAGATAGCAGAGAAATGCAATTAGTCTAAACAGTCAACTGAGGTCAATGGGGCTGAGGCTCAGGGCTCCCTGAGAGGTGCCCACTCCTGGTTGTAGCTCTGGGCCTCCACAGAAAAGAAGGCATTAGACTTTGGGAAGGAATCCTGAATCCTCAGGCTGTCCTGCATCTCACTCGGAGTTGGGGGCGCTGCTTTGCAGATGGGGAGGAGGAAGAGACAGGGATGGTGGCAGGAACCTGGGGACCCTTCAGTTCACTGAGGTTAAGGCTGACCACCCCCACAACACCCAGAACAACTCCTGCTAGGTGTCCAGGAACCTGTCTCCAGGGGGTAAGCCTGACAAGGCCCAGGGCCTTGCAGGCTCTGCTGAGGCAGGCCAGACACGGTCTCTAAAAGGGATGGTGGCTTGGCCTCTGGTAGAGTTGGCTGGTAGCAGAGAAAGTGAGAAGAGAATTTCTAGTCTTCTCTGTTCGGTCAAGAGCAATAAGGAGGGGCTGTGACCCTGTGGTGGTGCATTAAGGTAATTCAAGAAAGAAACACACATCGACACCTTTCCCCACCTTGACAGCAAAGCCATATTTACAGTCAGAGCAGAGGACCCCCCTCCTCCCTCTCACTCCCTCTTCCTTCTCCAGATCTTTCCCTCCTCCCTGTGCAATTGGGCCTCAAAGCCAACTGGCAGCTCCCTTCCCCAGGGCTGAGTGCTGCTAGCTGCGGATCCAGTTACAGGGCACAGGGGCCCAGCCTAGGTATATGTGGGGAGATGGGGGAAGTAGGGGAATTTTGCCAGAGCCTTCTGGAAATTGCCCCAGCCTACTCCTCCCATCCCAGCGAGGAAGTCTCCAGTTCATTCCACCTAGTTGGAGGGGCCAGTCCAGCCTGCATTCCGTGGTATCTCTGAGTTTGTCTGGCTACCTTTCCCCTCTCCTCCCCTTTCCTACAGAAGTCTGAAGGTCTAGGGCAGCCTTTGTCCTCTCAAACCAGCCAGGGCAGACGGGAGAGGGGAGGTGGCACCCTTTCCTTTCTCCACTGGAGATCCTGGCTTTGCTTCTGCTGCAGAGAGACGGAATCGGGTCGCAGCCCTTTCCACTGAGTCTGGAAGCTGTTCTAAATTCACGTCCGCTTTGAGCTCTTCCTAGGCGCCTGCTAAATGCATACAGGGCTGCAAGGGGGAGAAAGGTAGACCAAACCGGGAGGAAGCGGAAAAATCCAAGTACAAGGCAGCGAGAATGAACAAAGGTGCAATTGCCCCAGCCGAGAGCTAGGACAGGTGACCACAGGTTCCCACGCGGAAGCCTCAAGCCCAAGGCTGCGCTGCGACTCCACTCCTTGTGGCCCCTCAACCACTTCTCAGAGAAAGGGAAAAGGGCGAAGACCCGAATGGCCTGGTCTCGAAATCTTCTGATGGTGTCCGGACTAGAGACTGAGCGGGAAGGTGCGCAATCATCAGAGAAAGGGACAAAGGCAAAGCCCCAGCCCCAGCTTCTCCCCACGCTGGGCCTCGGCCCCAAATGGCAGGCCTAGCCCTGCCTCGGCCTCGGGCGCCACCGCTAGTAGAGCGCCAGAGCCTGCTCGCGCAGCACCACGCGCTTCTTCTTCATGCGCCGATTCTGGAACCAGATTTTGACCTGCTGGTCACTGAGGTTCAGCCTGTTGGACAACTCCTTGCGCTTCTGCCGGTTGATGAATTCGTTGAGTAGGAATTCGTTCTCCAGCTCGGCAATCTGCTGCTTCGTGTAGGGTTTCCGCTTCTTGCGGGCCCTCCCCGGGGCCGTCCCCCACGGCAGGCCTGCAACACAGCCCCAGCCCTCGTCAGCCCGGCCCTCTCCCTGTCGCCTGCTCCCCCCACCCCAGCAGCCCCCCCTCCCCCACGCTGTCCCCCGCACCCCACCTCCCTTCCGGGCGCAGACTGGCCCCGGAAGCGTGGCCACTGTTTACCGTCGGGCAGCGAAGGTCTCAGGCAAGAGGCGACGCCGGCCGCTTGCACTGTCATGTTCAAGTTGAGCTGGCCCTTGGCGTCGTCCTTGAAACTGGAGGAGGCGCAGGGGGGGCCCTCGAGCAAGGCCGCGGAGCCTGCCGCCGCGCGGCCTACACCCGCGTAGTCGTACTTGGCCGCTTTGAGGGCAGCGGCCCCGGAAGCCAGGCTAGACTCAGGGGCGAAGGGCGGCCGTCCGCGGCCGCGTTCCTCGGGCCCAGCGGCCGCGTCGGGTGCATAGAACTTGGCCTGCTCTTCGGATCCGTCCTTGGCGCCCGGGGGCTGCAGGCTAAGGGGGCCGGAACCGGCCAAGTAAGGCTGCGAGAAGCCACCGAAGGCGGTGGCGCCGGTGGGCTGCGCGGGGGCGCAAGAGGCTGACGCGGCAGCCCAGGGCAGCGCGCCGCGCGGGTACGAGATGGGGGGAAGCGCGGCCAACTGGCCGCCATTCGGCCGCAGGTTGGAGAAGTAGAAGGAGTCTGGCGACTGCAGATTCAGAAGCGAGCCCACATAGCCCGCTCTGTAGAGACTGCGCTCACACATCTCCAACAAAGGGCTTCGGCTGCACTCGCAGCAGTATTTAGTTACAACCGGGAATAAGAGGACAGGCTCAGACGATTGGACAAAACTTTGCTTGCAGGTTCTTCAAAGCCGGTCATTTCAGCACCGCCTACATCCCCCGACCCGTTTTCCCCCCCTTCAGGGTATCATGATAACACCCGCAATGTTCGATGGCGAACGGCGAGGCTGCCAAGCAGAGTCGAGGCGCCTTGAGCTAAGGCTCAGGCTTCCAGGCCCGGCTTCAGGAGCTGGGGGCATCGGGCCGAGGGCGCCTTTGCCCTGCTGTCCCTTGGGACCCTTCCTGGTCTTGACTGGCTTTGCGCTCTCGTTTGCCGTCGGCTACCTGGGCCCGGCTTGTTTCTCCTGGCTTTAAGTTGCGGCTGAGGCCTTTTTCCGATAACTCGTGCCTCTCAGCTTGTCCAGCGAGATCCCCAGCCCTATCCTGAGCAATGAGAGTCGTAGCTCTATCGCCACCCTCCAGAGAAGTTCTCTGGAGTGACTTCTGCATGAGGGAGCTGACAGCGAAAACCTGCTGCCTAGGCCTTCGATTCCGGGCTGCAGAAGGCTTGCTGAAAGCGGAGAAAGGCGTCACAAACTCTGCCCAAGTTTTGCGCCCAGGAAGGAGGCTTCACACCACTCCTGGTGCATTCCCGTGACCAGAGCCTCTGCCTCTGGGCAACTCGCCATCCAGGTCCGTGGAGAATGCCGGCCCAAGGGCCAGGCAGCTCGATTTACCAGGCATGAACAAAGGCACGTTTCGCGCATCTCCAGGAGTCACCTTGGCGACTACACTCCGTAAACCAGAACTCCAAGGTGTCCTTCCACCCCGTGGTGGGCAGAGCCGGACCAGTTCCCTCCACCGGGTGCAGAAAGGCAGAAGAGCCAGAGCCACCGGCTGGAGAACAACCCGCCACCGAGGCAGCCAGCTAGTTCCGTGCCTCCAGAGGCGCGGGCTGCTGGCGGGTTCGCTGGTCCTGGGAACCAACCGAGAGGCGGGCGGGGCAGCGCTCTCTCCGGGGGCAACCACGGGGAACAGTGTGCGCAGCCCCAGTCGCAGACCGTCCTGTCTGGTCTGGCCGGAGGGCTAGGGGTTCTCCCCTCCGGTCCCAAGACCTCCAGAGACCCTGTAATGGGCGCCCGCCCCAGCCCGCAGCCCGCCCCGCGGCCTCGGAGCCAAGCTGGAATTGGTTAGAGCAGCCCGCTCCGGCACAGAGACCACACAGGCGCCGCCGGAGGGCAAGGCTGACCACCGGGCTGCGACTTTATTGTGTGAGTTATGGCGACCAATTGGGCGGCTCTGGGGAACGCAGTCGACCTCTTCCTCCCGCTCTAGGGCGGAGGGAGGGGGGAAATGGGGTGGGCAAGGCCAGGACTCCTCAGGGCTCTACCCATTTCCTTAGGAGTTCAGGCTTAGAGAGATGCACGTGCTCCCGGTCCTTTCCCGAGGGGTGTAGACACAAGCTGCAACCCTAGTTCCCAGGGACTTAGGGGACCCAGGTGTCGGGGCCTGATACCCCTCATCTGCGGGAACCCTCCCTGTTCTCAAGGTATCGCAGCCTCCCCAGGCCCCAGAGCCCCTGCTGCAGTCTCCGTTCCTCCCAGCTAAGGGCACAACAATTTCTTAGCATTTTCTAAGTCCAGGAGTGTCTCCTTGGGACCCTTTGGCAGCCTCACAGCGGCGGTTTGCCACTCGGGACTAAAGACAGGAAGGAACTAAGTGAGAAACAGAACAGTTATTCCCTCCATTTCTCCTTGGTCTGAAACAGAGCCCCGCCGCCCCACTTTATCCCCTGGGTTTATGACTTCCGAGGCCCGCCAGCCAAGGACGGATGCATGGAGCGGGGAGCGGGGGACTTGGAGGCGGCGGCGGGTGGCGGTGGGGTGGTGGCTTAGGAGACCTGGCTTGTGAGGGAGAAGAGGAAAGAGGATTTGCACGCTAAGCTAAAAGGCTAGCTTCGCCAATGCCGCCGACCGCCCAGGAGATGGCGAGCGCGCTCCACGCCTGGCGAGGCGCCGCCGCCGCACGGTCAAGATCAACAGTGAAGGGCGGCGCGGCCAGCCTGGGGTCGCCAGCCCTGCGCGGTCAAGGGCCGCTGCTACGAGCGGCAAAGTGCCACAGAAAGCCAGAAATAGTGGCAGCAAAGCTGACCCGGGCAGAGTGAGCCTGCGGACTGCCGGGCGCGGGAAAGTGTCGCGGCCGCCCCATTGTCAAGCAGCGCGTCTAGCCTCCAGTGCCACCTTTGGTTCTGGCATCACGCGTAATGCGCGGGCCTCGGACCCCCACCGGCGGCGGTCGAAACCTGCCATGTTTCTGAGATGCTCTTCCTGCGGCCTCTCGATCTCCACCCAAAGGCGAGGCCCAGCTGCCTCCGCCTACCGGGCTCCCCAGTGGTTTCCCTACCAGCGCCCAGGCTACCTACCGGCTCCTCTCCTCCCTCTTCTCCCGCCGCAATTCGGAATATAAAAGAAACGCGTATAAACTGCTAAGTTTTCATCTGTTATTGATTTAGCCGTCAATTCAAATTCCACCGGAGAGAGTCTGAGCGCAGTTTTAATCTCCAACAAACCTCCCATTTCTCTCAAGCCGAGGGAATCTGACATGCAAAGTACAGATGAAAGAAAAACCCCAAGGCAATCCCCCCATCCATGATGGGGAAACCTGGGAAATGGAGTGCGACCCTGAAGTCTGGAATTTACAAAATAGAAGGGGGGCGGGAGGACGGCGATGAAGAAGGGAAAACAGACCCGTTTCAGATAAACATACTTCTTGTAAGAAAAACAGCGAAAATGTTACCAACCCTTCCCGAACTGGACGATCAGGGGCCGTGTGGCCCCATTTTCAGAGGTTATTTCTTTTCTGGAGAGAGAACTGCCGTCACTTTTCTTTTCAATTGAAACGAAGTTGGCCGCACGCAGTGGACTCTGACATGAAAGAAATCAAGCTAAGCCAGAGAAAACGAAAGTACCTCCCTGGCCTTGGGTCTCTGCGCTTTCTCTCGCAGAGTCATAAGGAAGTCCTTCTGCCAGAGGAGTTTACAGACTGTGTGAGGTTTAAAAGAAATTGTATTTAACTTACATATGGCAAAGTTAGCCACCACTAAATTGATTTCCTCTGGGCGCTAACAAAGGAGGGTCACGCCATTCCTCAGCGGCCATTTCCCTGAGTGGCAAAAGGCCTCAAAGAGAAAGTTCGTAGTACCTAAAAATTGTGTCTACAGGTTTAGGGTGTCTAACTTTGGTTTTAATCGCCAATTGTTTTGTGCAGGCTGCCCAGCGGAGGTATTATCGGATAAGCCTGAAATGTTTCTTTTTCAATTGCCAAATATGGATATGTCTTCTTAATTTCAGGACTTCCCTAGCGCAGATATTCACAACGGCCTTTCTAGGTCGAGAACTTCCAAGACAGCAAGTGTTCCTATACCCAGGCACACAATACATTGATGCAAAAATAAAAAAGCTATTTGCATTAATTTATAACATTAAAGAGAAGAAAAGTTTTATTGGAGATTTTTTTTGAACTGGTCTGGTAAAAAAAAAAATCACTTTAGACACCACATATTATATCTTCATTTAAAGATATCCCTACTTATGTTAAAGGCACAGGGAAAGGGGGCACAGGGGCATGAGTGGGAGCAAGGAGGTTTCAGAGAGAAGACTCCTGTTGAGTTTCCTTCATTTATAGGGAACATAACAGTGTTCCATATAGCAAGACTGTATAATAAATAAGAATAGAAAAAAGAAAACAAATGTATAAAGACTCAGAGGAAACAAGAGAGTTCTGTTTATTTGCATCTCCCTAGGAGTAAAAAGTGATTTTTAAATGCCTGAAGCTCTGCCCATGTTTTCCAGCTCACAGACATTGCATCTACAAAAATAAACTCTCCGTTGTATAAATATGCGGCACTTTAACAGTCATTATTTATTGTCACTTTCAGAAACATCTTATTTTCTTCTTGGACCTTAGAGCTCCCATTTTTTCACTTTTGTTAGATGCTTTGAAGCTCCACAAGAGGCCCAAATGCATCTGTTCAGTCAGGTTCTTCATCAGTTTCTAGATAAATGTTCTCACCCATGGCCACATTGCTGCAGCCTCTTTCTAGGGGCTGAGTTCCCACAGACTCAAGGCCAAGGAGAGGGGGTCCATTTATACCATTTATGGGTCATTCTGCCAATTGCAGCCTTTTAAATATTTGCATCTAGAGCTGGAAAAACAAAGGCATTCATGAGGACACATTACTTTCAAATTAATGACTCTACAAAGCAAAATCTGCAAAGTGTATTAAACGCATTCAACTAAAAGCAGCAAGTGAAAGACCTGAAGTTGGAAAGATTGTCTTCATTCCAGTATTGATACAAACCCTATTTAATAAGGTAGCTGCTTTTAAAGCCATCACAGTGCCTTCAGTCTCTGTTTTTAGACTGTCCCCGGTGACCCCAGAGCACTGCCTGCCCAGGGCTGTTTCCACTTGCCTCAGGGGGACTGCTGAGAGCTAATGATTCAATTACCCAATTACAGGATATGAATGACTGCAAATTGTTCTGCCCTAATGGATTACGAAAATACTCAGTGCTGGAAAGTCATATAAAGTGATTGAAAAAATAAAAGCCTAAAATCTGAATGGCACTTCTGAAATTCATTTGGGGGGATTATTAAAAAATATGTCAAGTCCTTTATACTGGCCTGGAGGGAGAAACAGAACATTAAAAATGTCATAAAAAAACCTAGACAACAACAAAACCAATAATAAACAAGGAAGAAACAGAACTACAAAGAAATTGGGCAGCAAAAGATTTTAGAGCCAGATATGGGAAAGAGAGAAAAACAATTCACAAAATTTGCCATCACAGGCAAGGGATTGGGAATTAAATACATATTCAAGTCTTTCAAAAGGTCTTTCGGAGACAGCTGAAGACGTTTAAACTGTGGCCAACCTGGCCCACATCAGGAGACAGTGTCTTTGAGTTTGGAGACGATTTTCTTGTCCTTCACCCTTCGGTTCTGAAACCAAATGGTCACTTGTCTCTCGGATAGGTTCGTGGCAGCCGAGATTCGCCGCCGCTTGTCCTTGTTGATGAACTTGTTAATGGCATACTCGTTCTCCAGTTCTTTGAGCTGCAGTTTGGTGTAGGGCACCCTCTTTTTCCTCCCCCGGCGGTAGACACACATGTCCGGCTGATTTAGAGCCACATCCCCTGGCATAAATAACAGCATGGGAAAAATTAAACTGAGATATCTGGCGCACCCGGCTGGGGACTGTGTGTGTGTGTTTCGGGGTGGGAGTGTCGTGAATAAAAAAAAAAAAAAGCCAGGCTGTTTACACTTTATTATTATTTACACAGCAATTATTGACACGTTATCAGGGAAAGATTATTTGCACTTCAAAGTGAAAGCAAATTTGATGGATCATCATGGTTTCTCAAATCGGCCTCTTAACAAGCCTACACGATTTCATGGTGTGGTTATCAGGGATGCTCATGTGAACAGTTTCTGCAAACTCAGGTCACACACACAAACATACACAGATCAAAAACAGAACAAAGAAAAAAAAAAAAAAACCCAGGTCTTTTGCTCAAGCTTTGATTTCCTGTGTCCCTGTGTTTGGAGCTTGTGGGATCTAAGAAGATTTAGTGGCACCTTGGGTCAGTAGTGTACTAGAAAAGTGGGGTACCAACGTTGTGACACATCTTCAGAAAGAGGCCCTGTTGGGGAGGAGGAGGGAGGGGCCGGAGCAAAGAACATGCAAAGACCCTCAACTTTAGGAAAATAACACGCACGTGGACACTCACACAAGAAGAAAAAGGGTGTGAGAGAGATGAAATCCAAGGAGGTATTTACAGTTTTCACACGAACGGGACAAACTCTATTCCACCGGGTTAAGGGCCTGGTCAGCCTTGGAGGACAGGCTCCCACTCCCAAGGAGGGGCCGCACTCCTAGTCTTTTCTTTCCCTCTCTCCTCCCTCGTGGCCTCCTTTTTTTCTCCATCGCCCCTACCTGGAAAGGATGATTTCCAAAAGTGGGAGCCCTGCGGCTGGTCCTTGGGGCAGTACACCTGGCTGTTCCACCCGTTGGCCAGCGTCCAGGACTGGTAGCCCTCCATGGAGATGTAGGCCTCGTGCCGAGGCTCCCCGGAGCCGAAGGTGGACACCATGTCGATGTAGCCGGGCACATGCTGGTAGGGGCTCGTGTAGCCCTGGTAGAAGGACACCTCCTTGGCGCGCGCGGGCACCTCGTTGGCCGGTACGCTGCTGCTGGCCAGGCCAGACACGTCCATGTACTTCTCCACCGGGAAGCCTCCCAGCGAGGCGTGCGGCGACGACTTGAGAGCATTCTGCTGTAAGCCCACGCCGTGCGACATGCGGCAGCTATAGTAGCCGTTGCCGAAATGGTAGCCGTAGCCCAGCGCCGGGGCGCCCGGGGGCGCTGCAGCGGCCGCAGCGGCCGCGGGTGCCGGACACTCCTTGGCGGGGGGTGCATCGGGGCGCGCCCCGGCCACAGCCGAAGACGACGACGACGAGGCGGAGCCCGTGCGCTCAGAGGCCCCCGGGTAGGCGAAGCCGGAGGCCGCGGCCGCCGCCGCTGCTGCTGCCGCAGCCGCCGCCGCCGCCGCCGCCGCACGGCCGGAGTGCGCCCCAGCGAAAACCGGCGCCGACAGGAAGCTGCGGCACTGCCCCGGCGCTGCCGCCACCGAGGAGGAGGAGGAGGCCGGGGCAACCCCGGCGGCCCCGCCGTCCGCCCGCAGCCCGTCCATGTCCCAACTCCCGGCGCGGCTCATGGCCCGGCCTCGCCCGGCCCCGGCCCTGGCCCCGGCCCCGCGCAGGACACCATGGCGCTGCGCGCCTCCTCCCTCCTATCCTTTCTCTCTGCTTCGCTCGCTCCCACCCTCTTCCTCTCGCCCTCTCTCCCTCTGCGAGCCTCCCGCCTCCCTTCCGCCCGCCCTCCAACAGGTTAGCTCAACGCGGGACGTTTATAAAAACGAAGTTCAGGTTGGGAGGGGGCCTGGGCTGGTCGGGGGGCCGCCTCCCGCCCCGAGGGCGCCCGCCGGGGGCCGCGCCATTGGCTGTGCGGGGCCACGTGGGGGTGGGGGGCGCGAGGGAGTCTGGCTCCTAGCTCAGGCCCCGCTGGACCCACCCACCCCTGGTCCCCACCCCTCCCCAGCCCCTTGCGCTGCCCACCTCCCCTTCCCGCCCTCCCCGGACCCAGGCGTTTGCGCCGCAGCCACCCCCACAAGCCGGTTGCGCGACGGCCCATCCCAGGCCCTGTCTGCGACCGAAGCGAGCGCCGAGGCCTGCGCCTTGTCTCGGCCGCGGCTGCTTTTTGCCACCTCTCCTCGTCTCTCCGAGCTGCACAACTAGACGAAGCCGAAGGACAGGGATGGTCAGAATGTGAATAGAGCCCAATTTTTACCCTGGTGCTTAATCCCTTGGATTAGTCGACCTCTCGGCCCCAAACCTGAGGGAACTGATTTTCCCTACTTTGCGCCTTGCTACCGGGCAAAGGCATTTTAGACATGTTATCCAGGAGGATCCTACGAATCAAGCGCAATTGGGACAAACCCCCCCCCCCCATATGCACACACCGTTCTCCCGGAAAATGCCCACGAAGCGCCCTTGGGGACGGCAGAAGAGACTTACAAGTATATCGAGCTGACGAAAGACCCGGTCTTTGGCACAGGGATCCTTGACCATCTGCCCCAGCGAGAAAAGTCCAGGAATGCCTGCTTCACGCTATTCGCCTCCACACTCTGACCAGCAGGGAGTCGCCTCCCGAGCTGGGCTCCCTGACCCCAGCGCGGTCGCACCCAGCCCGCAGAAAGACTCGTGGAGAGCGCGGGGGAGAAGGCCACCCCTCCGCCCGCCGCGAAGCTTCTGCGCCTTACCCGCAGCCGACCAGCCTCCAGCGTTTTGCAGCCACCGCCCACTGCACCCCGTTAGTTACTCACACCAATTAATTGAAAAGTTCACTTTCCAAGGGACTTTTATTTCACTTTCTTTTCCAAGCTTCCAGCTGCAAAGAACTGAGAGGGGCAAAATTAAGAGGACGCTTTTCCCAAGCAAAGTCAGAACTCGGTAGACGCAGCCCACAACAACAGGGTCTGACTTCCAGGCGACCGAGTGGGCTCAGGTTAGTGCTGGCAGGGCTAGGCCCAGTTCTGGGGCCCTGCCGCGAGGGTCCCAGGGACCACAGCCCTGACTCCTCCTCATCCTTTCCCTGCAACTCCTCGGTCACAGAGCCCCAGCCCACCACCGTCTGGTCTTAGCCATTAATAGGGCGCCAATGTGAGTCCTGCGATGCCTGTATGACTCCGCCTTGGAGCGACATCAGATCTGATGAGCCCGGGGTGCTGGTGTAGGTGTGGAAGTCCTTAGAGTGAGCCCATTTGGTTCTCTGGCATCAACTACTCAGGCCAGCCCATCTCCAAGAAAATCGCTCCCCTGAGCCTGTGGTTGGTGAGGCCAGCTTGTCACCCAGCCCCGCTGTTCCCAGACTCAAGACAGGCTCTGACCCGGGCAAGGAAGAGAGAGAGACAGGGAGGTCCTCCTGACCTGGCCTGGTAAGGTGGACTGCCTGTGTTGGGAATGTTGACATGCAAAATGAAGTACTCATAAAAGTCTCAAATAAATGGGAAAGTTAATGGGAAGGGGTACTGGAAAGAAAAAGCAAGAGAATTTGACCTTTTCAAAACCCTAGACATGTTCATGATCAAATTCAAGATAGGAGGGAGTCGAGCATTTGCTGGGAGTAATAGGCACCAGAAGTTTGCTGATGAGATTTTGGCCACTGGGGAGAAGGTGAAAGTTTGCAACAGAAGCTGAATGGACATTAAGGCAAGGCCAGTCAGGGTCAGGTGACACCGTTGCTGACTTTTTGGAAGGGTTTGGCTGGGCCATATTTATCTAATTTCGGTACCAAACCAACCACAGGATGCCACTTCGAAATGCTTTCATTTTCCTTCATCTCCCTTTGCTTTTCTCTGAGAGGGAAAGTGTAGAGATTTTTTTAAAAACTTTTCTGTGACTTCAAAAATAAAACTTAAAAAAAATATTTCTAAGGCATAAATGGAGTCAATGACCTTTCCATCTCCCAAAAGTAAATGTGTCTGTGGTTTTGTGTGCTGGGACTCCTGTTCCATATTCTATCGGATAAATATGTCTCAATGGCTGATTATATACTAAAAAATGAAGAAAGTGAAATTAAGGTAGGAGGGGATGCCTTGTCAAGTTTTGCTGATTTTAGATAGCCCGTCACTTTTAGCTTGATTTTCCATGCAGTAAATTAAGTTGTATAGGACTGGGGTGGGTGGCGGGGAGTATCGAATTAATACCCTGGTTGAAAGAGACTTCTCAATGGTAGCCATGCCAGCAAATTTTCCATGGGATTTGGGAGTTTCTCTGCCCACTCTAGTGGATGCTCAGAGGCTGGGCAGGCTTTGAACAATAAGGAGCTTTGCCTCTTGCTATCCTGCTGCTGAACCTGCCCCCAACACAGCCTCTGAAGCCCCAGCCCAGTTAAAAGGGGTTCCGCTTAGGAAAGGGGGCTCTGACAGGGCACTGTGTGCATCCCTAAACCCAGCACCCCAGGGTAGCTGCTGCTATTGGGTCATAGGGCTATGGATGAGAACCAGGCAAAGTTGGAGTGTTTGTTTATGAACTAAGGAGAAATGGAGACACATCATTTACAAGCCGAGAGTGGTAGGTAGGGGAGGAATTTTGAGGCTGACTTCACAGAAACATTTCATTTAGTTTGTATACCCTGTGTCTGAGCTGACTTCAGGTTCAATCTTAACAGGAATCCTTTTCTTTAGCTGGCTAGGAGCGCTGGCTGAGCCCTGTATATGCGTGTGGGGGGCGTTTTATGTTGGGGCTTTAACACAAATAGTCTTTGTTAAATGAAAATCCTTTGCAACCAGAGATGATTCCGAACACTGAAGTGTTATTCTGTGAAACCACTTTTGCCGCCCTTTTTGATTCTGGTGACAAACAGCCCCACACTTTATTGCCCAAAGTCCCACTTTACCACTCTCTCCCGTCAGTTTGCTCCTCTTCCTCCTTTCGCTCCACAAGCTCCCTTTTCAGGGATGAGTGCTGTTCGGGAAGTCACGTTCTTTCTTTTGTCCCTTGTAGATAATCTTTGAAATCATGTCTGTGCCCTGGGATGGGGAATGGGAGGATGTAGGCTGCGATTTAGATTTAGTGGAGAAAGTGAACTGCCCTGTTTGCCAAGACAGCAATGGACTCAGTTAATCAATGGTCATTAGGGCTTCTATCAGAGTGGGGTCCTAGAGATTCCCTTGAAATCGTTTTCCTCGATGGCCACAACCAGGAAGTGCAAGACACCTCCTAGTTACTTGTAAGAAACAAAAGGTTCAGTGCAGAAATGAAGTCTCAAGTCCAAAGTAAAGTCTTACACCCAGAGGGACTGGCCAGTGTTCACCCCCCCAAATCTGTGCCCTGCCACCTTTGGAGCTAATTTTCCCTGTCAAGGCAATACTCATCACTCAGACTGGAACTATCAAAAGAATAAAAAACAGCAAACCTGGCATGAAGAAGGAGGGACTCTAGCAAAAGCCAGACAGTGTAATCCTGCACTCCAGCACTTTCTATATTTGAGATGTATTCTGTTTGGGTTTAACAACACAATCAGGCTTTATTAAATGAAAATCGTTTGCAACAACAACAAGAAGAAACAAACCTCTCGAAACTGGAAGATTATTTGGTGAAACCAGTTTTGCCTCCCTCAGGGTAGTGAGCCCTTGTTTGGGACGGAGAGAACTCCTCCAGCACTGGCGGGAATTAACCTCGGTTTGGGTCTTCTTCCTCAGAGCAGCGCAAATCTAGCTGCGGAGGACACGCGCGGGGGTGGGGCGGGAGATCAAGGATTTGGCAGCTTGTTGCTTTCTTCGGAAAACAAAAGCTGGGACCGCAGGCAATTACGCTGAGGTTTTGTCAAGGGGAGGGATGGACCTCGGAATACACTCCTTTTTTTTTTAAATTAAGAATTCTTTTGTTAACTTTGAAGTCCATAAGCGCTTGCTCTGCCGCTTTGAGCCCTTGGAGATGAAGAAAAATAGGTCGGCTTGTCTCTCTGTTCTGTGCTGGCGATCCACATTGTGGTCACGGGGGGGGGGGGGGCTAAGGGATGAAGGTTAGGAAAATACCTAAATGCGGGCTGGGGGTGAGGATTAGTGGACGGTCGAGTGGCCGGATTCAGCTTCCCAGCCTGGCGGGCCGCAGTTCCCCACGCCTGGCGCTAGATGTCCCTGCAAGTTTTCCTGCGGCGTCAGAGGGCGCACGAGCTCAAGGCAGGCGGCCGCTCTGGGTAGCCTCAGAGTCCAGGGAGAAAGAGCCACTCACTCAGCCCATGCGGTGTCCGGTGGGGCTCGGGGTTGTGGGGGGAGAGAAGAAGATAGAGGCAACCAGAGAGAGCCAGACGAGACAGAGAGCGAGATGTGGCCTGTCAAGGACTGTAGCATGAAGTCGCCAGTGCGAAGCCAGGCTTGGAGTCACTAAACCCTTGTCATCCCTTATAAACAAACCTCCAGCCACCCGGCCGCACTTAGCCTAAAGAAAATGTGCCCAGGGCTCGCAGCCCAGGTTCTGGCCATCCTGGTCCCCCACCACTCCCCGCGGCCCCAGCCTTCAGCAGGCGTCCAGACGCGGGTCGGCGGGTTCGTGGCCACTGCCTGGGCTCAGGGTCCTCGGCGCGGAAGAGGGGAGTCAGGCTCGGGCGGCCGCGGGGCTCTGCAGCAGCCCGGATTTTACCAGCTCCGCTCCCCTCCGGCAGCCGGAGCAGATTTTTATTACCTGCAGTCGCAGGCCGAGAGTGTTTACCACTTCACCTCGGAGGACCCGCCGCTGCCCAAGAAATAAATATTTAGTCTGGAGGCCTACCAGAAAATTAGGCCTCTTCCATGTCATTCCTCCTTTGGAGCAAAAAGTGCTTTTCAGTCCATATGGAGAAAGTCCTCCTTTCCCCCAGCCGCCCCACCCGCACCCCCACCAAGGCATCTTAAAAATTCCTGCCAAACCGCGCGGGCGTAGGTTGGATTCTTGTCTTCTTGTTCTATTGAGTGGGTCCTGTACCTTGAAAATGGGTAGGAGGACTTGGCGGCCAGAGACTGCTTCTAAAAACTGAGGACATTTGACAGGTCCTTTCTCAGCCTCGACACTCTGGGGGCGGGGGGAGGTTTGGGCATTTCATCGATAAGCACCGACAGAACTGCGCTCATCCTCTCACGGCCCTCTACACAGACTCAGTATTTTCGAGGTAGGCCTGTCTTTAAAGCAGACATATGCAAAATGAGAAAAAACAATAAAAAACGCTGCCCAAAGCGTTTAACTACCTTATAATTGTGATATCACCCGAGATAAGTTTAAATAGTGAACAAACCCCTAACCCTCTCTGCGTTGCCTGTTCCTCATCTTTGAAAGATGAATAATAGTAGCTATCTTGCAGGGTTGCTGTGAGCTTTAGATGAAGTGATATATGTAAAAAGGGCTTAGAATTGCATAGTAAGCGCTATGTATTTGTTACTGCTAACAGTAGATGTGGAATCTAAATAAATTAAGGGACATTAACTATTGAACTGGAATTTTCACTGTGTCCCATGTAACATTGTTTGCTATACACAGTTTAGTGGAAAAATTATACGTGTCTTTTACTGTGAGTCTTTTCCCTGACATAGTCTCGAATGTACTTTTCGTAATAAACGTGCTAGTGTACGTAGTATTAGCTTATTTAAAAGATGCAAAATAGTTTCAAAACCACTAATGAATGAAGGTATCCCCGAGAAATGGTGTTTTCCCTTCTCAACAGACTGGGGCTTTGGTCCGGTTTGTTGCAGCCTCCGGGACTGGGGGCGCCGGGTCTCACAGAAACCGAGGGAGGGAGGAAGTAGGGGACCCGTCAGCTAGGTGACAAAGGACGGAGTCGCCGTCCGCACCCTAGCCCGGGGCGACGGTTTCCGCGTTTGAAAAGCTGCTTACAGTCGCCGTAACCGCGAGGAAAACAGACGGGGGCGCCAAACGACAGCAATAAAGGCATCCACAGACTTCTGCCCAGGCCGCGCCTCCGCCACCGCCCAATCCCCCGCCTCGGGCCACGGACGGCCTCCCACTGGCCGGAGCTGGACCGAGGTGCCCCATTCAATCCGGAACCGGCCCTGGAGCAAGCGGAGACTGAGAGGCGGTTTCCTTCCCGGCCCCCTGGGGCAGCGACCCCCACCCCCACCCCCAGCTGCGTGCGGCCTGCAAGGGGCAGTGGAGCAGGGCTCCCAGTCTGGGGAGCCGGAGGTGGGGTGGGGGGGAGGAAGGGGGCGCGAGGGGCGTCCTCAGGGCTGGGCTCCGACCTCGCTAGTGGCCGGAAGGCGAGGTCGCAGCCGGGTGGCATCTGGGACCTGGGGGAAGCCGACGCCAGGTCAAGTTGTCACCTTGGTTCCAGGCACCCACTCAACTCGACCTCCCCCGCCGCCACCCCCCCCACCCCCCCGCGTGCCTACCAAGCTTTCTGTTCTCACCTTGGGGGAAATTTTCGTTTACTACCTTCAGGAGGTGGAATTGATTTTCGAAGCAAAGCGCGCGTTGTTGAAATAAGTTGGCGCCGAGGGGAACGGGAGGGAAACTTTTGGCATTGACTGTATGTGTGTGTGTACATGTATATAAATTATACTTTACACCTCGCCTCCCCTTACATTCCTGACGCGCCCCCAAAGGGTCCAAGGTTAAAAGGAAAGTGCCAACAGAGCGATGGGCAAATAGATGCCGGGTTTGCCACTAACGCACCCGGGTGTGCTGGGTGTGGCAGGAGGGGGAGTGAGGGGGCCCGATGGGGGTCTGGGTTGGCGCCGGGGCGGGAATGCAGGGCCCGCGCCCAGAGCCCAGATTCCCAGGGTCTTGGGGTCGCTTCGGCAGCTCTCGGGCTGACCTTGGTGTCCCGTCCCTGTCTTCTCCTGTGCCCTCCCGCAGATCTCTCCCCGTGGGCCTGCTGGCTGGTGTGCACAGCGCATCTCAGGTCCGGGTAGGGTGGGGCGGAAGCGCGGGAGGAGACGCAGAGCGGCCTTGAGAGAAGATTGATCATCGTTAAAATGGTTGCCACCGGCGTCATTATGACCATCAACGTTATCGCCCAGAGATTCAGCTGCCAAGCTGAGGCCGCCAGCAGCAGCAGCAAAGCTAGTGGGCGATTCTCCACGCCCGGTCTCAGAGCCGGGAATACCCAGGGCCACAGGTAAGGTAAGGGGATGGGGTGGGGGGAAGACGGAAAGAAGGAAGAAGAGCAAGGTGGGGAAGGGAGGGCAGCGATGTGGTCGGGGGAGGAGGCAAAATCTCCACTTTTCCCCTTTGGTTTCGAAATCTGGCGACTTCGCCACAAATAATTCGATTTGAGAAGGAAGGCGAAAAGCCGGCAACGTAAAAAGTGGATTTGGGGCAGCCCATACGGCATTATAAATCGCGACTGTGTTTAAAGTTCGCTGTCGAATTCTGCTATCAAATCATCCAGTCGAGTTCATTTCCCCCAGGGAAAATGCGTAGGCAAGAAGACTATCCATCAACAGGATTATAAAAGTAAAAAACCCGGGACTTCGAGTTCAGAACTCACTCTGCAAGAGGTATTAGAAAATCAGAGAGGACCTAATGATTTCCGTTTGGATGCGCCGGCCCAACGCATTTCCCCAGCCACGCAGCACGAAAGTGCTTTTAAAACTCGAGGAGATATTTCCTTTTCCTCTTTTTCTTCTTCTCTCTCTTTCTTTCTTTCTCTCGCTCTTTGTGCTGAGGTGGGAGGAGAAGTAGGGAGGGAGAGAACTCAGAGTCTTATTTGTTAAATAAAATACATATATGGTTCTGAAATCCGAAAGATAAGTAATCTAGAGCGGAACGCAAGGTCTCCTTACGCAACATTTCCTGCATCCTCCCCCTTGTCCTCCCCCCTCTCACGCCCCCAGCTTGTAAATGTTTTTTTTTTTTTTTAATCCTTCCCAACGATCTACTCTGGAACCTCAAAGCATTATCTATTATTTAACACGTATCTGTGTCCGAGGAAAGATGAAGAAGGCGCTGCATGATTAGGACCTAAGGGGAAACCTAGCAAACTGAGAGCGTAATGATGCCCCTAAATGAAGGGGGAAATGTGCCGCGGCGCGCTCTATTAATCAGACTGTCAATTTCACCCCCGAGGCCAAACCCCCGGGCGAGCAGAGCTGGCTCCGAGCGGGCAAAGGACCGGAGCCTCCCTCCTCACTTCTTGTCTCTTCTCGCCTCCTACCTGGATCTATTTGTCTACTCCGAGGCCGCCTTCATTACCCACTGACAGGCGCGTGTATTTATTTGCTTATAAACCTGTTACAATAAATGATTATTCGAACAGCGTCATTCGTACCTTAATGACGAGCGGGCGCTACTTTTTGATGAATGACATCTCGGGCTCGGAAGGATGTATGGGTCATTTTGACCAGTCATTCCCTCGCTCTGGCATCCCACAATTTTTCCACCTCCCTCCAAAAGAGATAATAATATTTAGAGGCGCTTGCTGGGGCTGAATGAGAATTAGCCCTAGGCGCAGCCCATCATTAGGACGGGACAGCCAGGCCACTGTGACATTTTTTAGAAAGCTGTGAGATGATGGAAAGGATAAGAAAAGAGATGATTCTGATGGAGAGAGGGCTGCACAGCCCCACGGCCGGCAAGAGGTTCTCCAGTTTGTCCGACTCGGCTGGCAACGCTGTGCTGGAGGCCCTGGAAAATTCGCAGCACCCGGCTCGCCTCAGCCCGCGCCTGCCGTCCGCCCCCCTGCAAGGCGCTCTAGGAGACCTCCCCGCCAAGGGCAAATTCGAAATAGACACTTTATTCAACCTGCAGCATCCCGGCAGCGAAAGCACCGTCTCCTCCGAAATCGCCTCCGCCTCCGAGAGCCGCAAGAAGCCGGGCCATTATTCAGAGGCGGCCGCCGAGGCCGACATGAGCAGCGACGTGGAGGTGGGCTGCTCGGCGCTGCGCTCCCCCGGCGGCCTCGGTGCCACGCAGCTCAAGGAAAACAATGGCAAAGGTAACCGCGCCGCCCGCGCCGGCGCCCTCTCCCGCCCGATTCTCCCAGCTCCTCCCCGACCCTAGCCGGCCTTCCTGGTCCCTTTGCTCCTCTCTGGCCCTCTGCACGCGAGCTGCCTGGAGCTGGCTCCAGCAGGGGTGGGACGATGCTGGGGACCTTGCCCTCTGGCTCTGCTCCTTCGGCCTCCTAGCGAGGCGCAGGCCTGGGGCTCTGATCCCGCCCGCCCGCTCCCGCTCCTGAGCCGGAGAAAATGTGTCCGCACACGGGTCCAAAAGCCGGAGCCAGTCGAGCGACCGTGGGCAGGCGGATGAGCCACGCTCGGGGAAGGGTGCACTGGACAGCTGCTCCGAAATCCTCTGCCCACTGCCCCGACGGCCAGGTGGAAGGGGCATTCTTTTGCGTAAACCGAAGGGAGTTTCGCGGGGCACCTCTGCTGGACCAGCTTGGGTCAGCAGGAGAGAAAGAGATGAAAAGTAGATTCCACGCCCTAATGGCTCGTTTGAGCTACTGCTGTTTTACTAACCTTAAAATAATTTTAACCAAACCCAAAAGATTGTCAAAAAAAGGTTAAAGGCTGTGCAGAAAACTGCCCCGCTGTCTCCAGACCATTGCAAACCCAGAACACTGCGCCCGGAGATAGGCATTTTCCCTCGGCCAATTTCCTCCTGAGTTCAAATTTTCTAATTGTTAAAAGAAAAAAAAAAAAAAACCCTCTAATTCCGTCCGTATTATTTGGTTATGAAAGGCCCCAAACTTTATTGATTCCATTAACGGCAGCAATTTGTAAGCATGACAGACTCCATCAATTCCAGCAGCGTCTGGCTCTTGGGTCGCGGCTTCCCCCACCCGCACGCAGCCCCCGCGCGGGGCTCCAGGTCCTACAGCTACTCATGCGCTGTCGGCCGTTTCTTTGCCAGGGTACGCGGAGAGCGGCTCAGCCGCAGGCACCACGACGTCGGCGTCGGGCTCGGGCCTCGGCAGCCTGCATGGAGGCGGCGGCGGCAACGGCGGGGGAGCGGCGCTGGGAGGCTCTGGCTCCGGCGCGGATCAGGTGCGGCGCTACCGCACAGCGTTCACCCGCGAGCAGATCGCGCGCCTGGAGAAGGAGTTCTACCGGGAGAACTATGTGTCGCGGCCCCGCAGGTGCGAGCTGGCCGCCGCGCTCAACCTGCCCGAAACCACCATCAAGGTATCGATTCCAGAGGGCGCCGGCTCAGGCCTCCCCGGGGGCGTCTGGGTTGATTTTTGTTTCTTTTCCCCTTTCTCCTTTCTGGGTGGGTAGATTTAGCTGAGAGCCTGGAGACTCGAGGGGGATGGTCACAAAAGGAGTCGACTTATTTATTTCTCGGCTGCCGAATCCGAAAGGTTGGCCGGCCTGGCTGACCTGGGAAGGCCGCGGAATGGCGGTGCCTCTGCCACAAACGCTCGCCTCGGCTCGATTCTGCCCAGCGCCTGCCCAGGTGCCCTCTGTCCATACCCATGGCCCCACTTCCCCCTCGGCGGCAAAGTCGGCTGACTTCGTTCCTCTAGCAGGAACCAGAGGTGAAACTTTTCATTTGCTCTTGATCTTGCAGATTTATTTTCCACATAAATCGTTGAAACATGGAGAAAAGGATACTGCTTTTTTTTTTTTTTTTTTTAAATCGATTGGGTAGAGAAAGTAGTTTCCTAAACATTTTTTACCTTGGGCAACGGGGGGAAAGGCAACCTCTTGGAGTAGGGGAAACACAGTGAAATTGTCCTTATTGTCATTAGGTGACTAATTTTATTATACGCCAGGCTGAGATAGCCAGGAGTTTGGGCGCCTTCTTGAACACTTCACGGGAGATTCACATTCTAGAAAAAGAGAGAGGAAACTACACGGGGTAGGGCAGGGTTGTAGAAGCCTCTCTTCGGTTTGATCGGGCTCTTTCTTTAATTTAGAGTCATGACGAATGATGTCTTTATTAGATACTGTGTTGGGAGGGGTAGAAAAGTCGCCTTCCCAGTGTAAGGGGACAGTGCTCCCGCTATTCATTTAAGGCAAACGCTTCTAACAAAATCGTTTCTTCAATATAAAAATCGGATCCGTGCCCCTAGGGGCAGGTCCTTACAGCTCCGAGGGCTCAAGACCTCACGTACCCACCCCTCAGAAAAGCTGCTGCGGCGGTCTCTCTTCAAAGGCTGCCCAGAATCCCGGTACAAATCCCAGGACTGAGAGAGGGTGCTCAGCGAGGTCGGGCACCGATGGGCGGCGGGTGGCGGGAGGGAGAGGAAAGGCTTGGCGAGGACAAGAAAAAGCAACAAGCAAGAAGTAAGGGAGCAGGAACCCCAGGAGCCGCAGCAGTCAGACACACGGGAGAAAACTTTGCGCTCAGGGGGCTGTGCCCACGCCGGTCCACACTGCCGTCCACACTGTCCCAGCTGAGCCAGCGGAGGGGACTTGGGGCAAGGCCCAGGCGGAGGGGAGTAGGCCAGGTCACCCAGAGGCCCGGGAGGGGCAGGAAGGCCCGGGGCGGGACTGGGGCCACGAGGCGCTCCTTAACCCGGGCCGTGCGTGGCTCTCCCCCGCAGGTGTGGTTCCAGAACCGGCGCATGAAGGACAAGCGGCAGCGCCTGGCCATGTCCTGGCCGCACCCGGCCGACCCCAGCTTCTACACCTACATGATGACGCACGCGGCCGCCACCGGGAGCCTGCCCTATCCCTTCCACTCGCACGTGCCGCTGCATTACTACCCGCACGTGGGTGTCACGGCGGCGGCCGCAGCGGCCGCGGCCTCTGGCGCCGCCGCCTCGTCGCCCTTCGCCACTTCCATCCGCCCGCTGGACACCTTTCGAGCCCTCTCGCACCCCTACTCGCGGCCCGAGCTGCTGTGCAGCTTTCGCCACCCGGGCCTCTACCAGGCGCCCGCGGCCGCCGCGGGGCTCAACAGTGCGGCCTCGGCCGCGGCGGCGGCAGCGGCGGCGGCGGCGGCGGCCTCTTCGGCCGCGGCCGCCGGGGCGCCCCCCAGCGGCGGGTCCGCGCCCTGCTCATGCCTCAGTTGCCACAGTAGCCAGTCGGCAGCCGCAGCCGCTGCAGCCGCAGCGGCCGCCCTGGGCTCCCGGGGTGGAGGTGGCGGCGGCGGCGGCGGCGGTGGAGGCGGCGCGGGGACCGCGGGGGGCTCAGACTTCGGCTGCAGCGCCGCGGCGCCGCGCTCCGAGAGCGGCTTTCTGCCCTACTCGGCCGCTGTGCTTAGCAAGACCGCCGTGAGCCCGCCGGACCAAAGGGACGAGGCGCCGCTTACCAGATAACTACGTCGCCGCCGCCAGGGGGCCGCGCCCGCCCCTGTGCGTGTGTCCGGGAGTCCCCAAGTGCGCCCCCTGAGCCCTCTGCCCGCTGCCCGCTGCTACCGTTGCCAGCAGGGGGCGCCCCGGGGAGAGAGAGGCCGAAGGGAACCTGCCCCGAATTGGGGGGGGAAAGAGCCGGCGCGAAAGTCTGGAGAGCGCTCCCACCCCCACCCCCACCCCCACATACAAATTATTTCTATTTTTGTATTTGCCACCCAGACGCTTCTCCTCTGTCCCTTCTTCTGTTTCTGGCCGCCCAGGCCCTGCTTCCCGCCTCTGTTCTGAGCTCTTGGACTCCCGGAAGACAATCCTCCCGCTCTGAGTCTCGAGCCCGGCTGTGCGCCCTCAGACTCCGGTTACTCGGCTGAACCGGGTGGCCAGAAGCAACGGAGAACCAAAACAAAGAGAGAAATGGTGTGCACTAGTGCTTTGTGAGGGAAAAGTCACCCTCGAGGCTTCTCCTGCTGCTTTCTCTCTCATCCTTCCTTTCTTTTCTTTAAACGAGGGTGGAGGAAGGTGACAATTTTTCTCTCATTCTTAGCTTGTTAGGGGCCCTGCCCGAGGACAGAGGCAGAGTGGAGGTCTGAGAAGGCCCGGAGGGCGGACAGAGAGCGTGGGAGGCTGCAGGTGTGTTTGTGAGATTGCCTACCGCGTGCAGAACCCAGGCCAGTGGAACTGTGGCCACCTCTCCCCCCCCCCCCCCCCGCCAAGGACAAAGCCCAGGAAGGGGTGGCGGTCGCACTCCCTCAGCCTCCGTCCGCCTCCTTTCTCTCTTTCGTTCTTTGGTTTCAGGGCTCAAGGAATGGAAGCATCTTTCATGTTTTATGCAAAAAGTGATAGCTAATGGGTTGCCAAAGCCAAGCCAGGGAAGGGAAGGGAAGGAAACGCCAAGGGTAGGGCAAGATTGACAGATCACTGTAGGATTTGGAGAGGCGTTTTCAGCTCGGTTTGCCAACTACCAGGTTCCACTCGATCTGAGAAATACTTGAATCTCTACATATATGATATGATCCTGAAACACTTCCTTAGACACTTTTCTAAGTTCGAACTCTCTCCTTCCCTCACCCTCATTCCCTCCTCGTCTTCCTTTTCCTGGGGTAAAATGGTTCTTGGCATATTTCTCACGCATGTCTATTGCGCCTTCGCCTCTGCAAAGCCACCGCTGGGTTGCTGAGACCCGCTCTGCCAACTCGGGCTACTGGAGTGGTTTCCCTGAACTTGAAGAAAGGCACATCAAAACCCACCAGTGTTACTGCCACGTCAGTTTTGATGCTAATAATGTGCAGATTATGACGAAAATTGCCAATCATGCTCTCTGATGGACCTCCTTTGAATGTGGAATTGGAGAAAATTTCCCCGCACGGAGACCTGCTGTCAAGTACTAACAACCCGCTAAGGGAAGTCATTAGGAGAGACGGATAAGAGACTCGGTACATAAAACATTGTTCTTGGTGCATAGAATGTGTGTTATTTAATGTTATCTCTGTTACCTGTAGTGATTTCGCAGAAGAAAGCCACGTTCTTATCATCTCAATTGCCAATTTTCATTTTGGTAACTTGGACGCCCTGGGCAGACTCTTCTCTGTTAAGCTGATATTCCACCAATGTGAACAGCCTCAGTAAATCAAGCCCAGATAGTTCCATAATGCTCCCCCCAGAACCACTTCGCTCCTCACATAATAAGATTTTCTGAAGAGTTGGAGCCCTAAAATAACTTGCTAGTGCATGTCTGGGCCCAGCGAAGTGGGTATATGTGTGTGTATCAAAATGTAGGTCTACTGCCTACATACGCGTGTATGTGTATATATATATATATTATATAGAATTCGTATATTATATATATTCATGCTCTTAAGCATATACATGTATAGGAGATACACACACATCCATATATACACATCAGCACTATTTTCTGCAGTTTATTTCAAATTCTTGTCCTGATATGTTTTTGTTATTTTAAAGACACTGGATTTCAAATTCTCATGTCCTAAAAATAGGCTTTCAGGAAACTTTCAAAAACCTTCATTTTCCAGGATAAATTATTATTTTAAGCAGATGGCAAATATTTCAAGGGAAAAATAG